>CM075332.1:88463286-93683125 GCA_037788925.1 Mytilus galloprovincialis | reverse complement strand
TATATAACACATTATACATAAAAGATGTGTTCCCTTGGTTTTGGTTGATGACCCAGATTTTTTATTTTAGTTAAATCGGTTTTTGACTATTGAACCACGGTATACTACGTCTGTCTTATGCGATAGCTGCAATTGTTTTTCATATAACCATTTGTTACGGTACGATAAACGATTTTGACAGGATTATAGACGTAATCGCACGCAACGTTTTGCGTAGTGAATATACTTTTTGCTACATGTGAATATGCTTATTAAGGTCTTTCCTTTTACTAAAGGGAAAGACCTTACTGTATTTCTTCTGATTATTATTAAGGTCTTTCCTTTTACAAAAGGGAAAGACCTTACTGTATTTCTTTTGTTTATTATTAAGGTCTTTCCTTTTACTAAAGGGAAAGACCTTACTGTATTTCTTCTGATTATTAGGTCTTTCCACTTTTCCGTGGAAAGACCTATTGGTTTTCTTCTGATTATTATTTTTTTTTTCTTCCGCCTAATTTTTTTTCCTTCGCTGTTTTTTTGTTTCGCAAGATGTTGCTTAGATAAATGAAATATGATATCGAACAGTTTATGCGCTTTTGAAACTGACCCTGCTAAACTGAATACTTTCTCATATAAGAGTTATCTCCCCGAACACTGTTTTTCTTGTTATCGCTTGATCTTCGCAACCGTATAAGAAACCGACAAATTTATTTTACCAAATTGCTCGTTATATCCTCAGGATGATTTGATTCATTTTGACCGAAGCTATCCGGAGACTCCATATGAGAGTTATTTCCCCTTTTATATTTGATATAAGTGATATGCATTTTTAACTGGAAAACCATAAGTGGTAGAGGCCTAGGGTCTTTTGATTTGAGGTCCTTGGTCCAAAAAAATGAAAATGAGGTCAAGGTCAAAGGTCAAGGTCATGATTAAAATTTTGATTTTGGCTTGTTATCTCTTATTTTCAGAAATCATACAAGATATCGACAAAATATTTTCACACAATTGTTAGTTATGACATGTCGTAACACATAAATTTTAGTCGAAAGGGTACGTAGACATTTGACGCGAGTTTTCCCCCTTTTTATATCTAAGATCATACGTATGGTAATATAACTCATTAACAATATAAAGTAGAGGACTAGAGTCTTTTGATTTGAGGTCCTTGGTTTATAACCTTGAAATTGAGCTCAAGGTCATATGCTAATTAAACGTTCTAGATTTTGACCTTTGCTTTTACCTCATTTGTACACATGATAAAGCCATGGGACTTTTTGCATTAAGTTGTAAGCAATGTGACCTTAAAAAACACAACCGGAAGTTACCTTTTGTAAACCGGAAGTAGCTATTTTTTGTACTAAATCAATGTAAAAGTATATAGAACCATATATTTTTGGAATCAGTGTCAAGTAAACTATCAAACAATACCGGAAGTAAACTTTTTAAACCGGAAGTAAAAGATTATCTCCCTTTTCTATATATTTTTTTTTATAGAAACCATATATTTTTTGAATAAGCGTTCAATAAGCTGTCATTTGGCGCTAAAATTGACATTTAAAACCAAAACTGGTGGAAAGACCATCAATGGTTCTCTGAACAATTGGTTTTTAATTATTATTAAGGTCTTTCCTTTTACAAAAGGGAAAGACCTTACTGTATTTCTTCTGTTTATTATTATTATTATTATTCTTCCGCCAAACTTTGACGAAGTTAGCAGCCTAAACCGTAAGACGTGTCGCTTTCATGTTCACACTTTGTATCGGTGTCATGAATACCTATCTGGAACTCACCCTGTTAGTCGAAATATTTTGTCGGTTCGGAGTAATCCCTCCGAAACCAAAAAACCTTGTTATCGTTCCAACACCGTAACTATAATAGGTAGAAAAAAAACAAAGGGTGAAATTTGTTCAGGACCAGACCTTGGTTCTTCGTTACATTTGGATCGAAAAGATTCAACGACTCATTGGTAGGGTTATGCCCCTATGAAAATTAACCGGTGTCGGTGGACCACCAAAACTCAGAAACCGTAAGTCGTAGAGACCTAGGATCTTCACCATTCATCATCAATTCATGTATCTTTGAAAAATATCTCAAGGTCAAATTTGTATGTTGACCTTGACCTTTGACCTAACACCTTGTTATGGAAAAATCTCAGAAACCATTATACTTACAGAAGTTTTAAATAGTGGAAAATGTTTGGGTAATTATGGCGCAACTTTGTTACATTTTGACCAAAGAGATTTGACCTTTCTATAAGGGGCATAACCCCTGTTTTAGGTTTCTGAAAAGACAAAATTAGCCTTTACTATATAACCAAAGGTCCTAGACCCCTGGGGTCTTCAGTAATGGCATTGGGGACTAATGACCTTGACAAAGGTCAAAAGGTCAAAGGTCAAGGTCATGTCCCAGATAGCGAATTTAGTGTTTTTAACCTTATTTAAAGGATTTTTAGTGTGTTTTCGAGCTTTTTAAGGTTGACCTTGACGTTTTAAAATCATTCTACGTCTGTTGGAACATGTATTTTACATTACAAAAGGAAAGACCTCTCAATTGTTCAAGAACAATTGACAGTTTAATTATTATTCTTTTTGTTCCGCCAAACTTTGACGAAGTTAGCCTCCGTAACCGTAAGACGTGTCGCTTTCATGTTCACACTTTGTATCGGTGTCATGAATACCTATCCGGAACTCACCCTGTGAGTCGAAATATTTTGTCGGTTCGGAGTAATCCCTCCGAAACCCAAAAACCTTGTTATCGTTCCAACACCGTAACCGTAATAGGTAGAAAAAAAACAAAGGGTGAAATTTGTTCAGGACCAGACCCTGGTTCTTCGTTACATTTGGATCGAAAAGATTCAACGACTCATTGGTAGGGTTATGCCCCTATGAAAATTAACCGGTGTCGGTTGACCACCAAAACTCAGAAACCGTAAGTCGTAGACACCTAGGATCTACACCAATCATCATCAATTTATGTATCTTTGAAAAATACCTCAAGGTCAAATTTGTATGTTGACCTTGACCTTTGACCTAACACCTTGTTATGAGATAATCTCAGAAACCATTATACTTACAGAAGTTTTAAATAGTGGAAAATGTTTGGGTCATTACGGCACAACTTTGTTACATTTTGACCGAAGAGATTTGACCTTTTTTTAAGGGGCATAACACCTGTTTTAGGTTTCTGGAAAGACAAAATCATCTTTTACTATATAACCAAAGGTCCTAGACCCATGGGGTCTTCGGCAATGACATTGGGGACTAATGACCTTGACAAAGGTCAAAAGGTCAAAGGTCAAGGTCATGTCCCATATAGCGAATTTGGTGTTTTTAACCTTATTTAAAGGTTTTTCAGTGTGTTTTAAAGCTTTTCAATACATTCTACATCTATTTGAACATGTATTTTACATTACAAAAGGAAAGACCTCTCAATTGTTCAAGAACAATTGACAGTTTAATTATTATTATTATTATTCTTCCGTTAAACTTTGACAAATTTAGCCGCGTTAACCGTAAGACGTGTCGCTTTCATATTCACACTTTGTATAGATGTCATGAATACCTATCTGGAACTCACCCTGTGAGTCGAAATATTTTGTCGGTTCGGAGTAATCCCTCCGAAACCCAAAAACCTTGTTATCGTTCCAACACCGTAACCGTAATAGGTAGACAAAAAACAAAAGGTGAAATTTGTTCAGGACCAGACCCCGGTTCTTCGTTACATTTGGATCGAAAAGATTCAACGACTCATTGGTAGGGTTATGCCCCTATGAAAAATAACCGGTGTCGGTTGGCCACCAAAACTCAGAAACCGTAAGTCGTAGACACCTAGGATCTTCACCATTCATCATCAATTCATGTATCTTTGAAAAATACCTCAAGGTCAAATTTGTATGTTGACCTTGACCTTTGACCTAACACCTTGTTATGGGATAATCTCAGAAACCATTATACTTACAGAAGTTTTAAATAGTGGAAAATGTTTGGGTTATTACGGCGCAACTTTGTTACATTTTGACCAAAGAGATTTGACCTTTTAATAAGGGGCATAACCCCTGTTTTAGGTTTCTGAAAAGACAAAATCAGCTTTTACTATGTAACCAAAGGTCCTAGACCAATGGGGTCTTCAGCAATGACATTGGGGACTAATGACCTTGACAAAGGTCAAAAGGTCAAAGGTCAAGGTCATGTCCCAGATAGCGAATTAAGTGTTTTTAACCTCATATAATGGATTTTTAGTGGGTTTTCAAGCTTTGTACGGTTGACCTTGACCTTTTCAATACATTCTACGTCTATTAGAACATGTATTTTACATTACAAAAGGAAAGACCTCTCAATTGTTCAAGAACAATTGACAGTTTAATTATTATTATTCTTCTTGTTCCGCCAAACTTTGACAAAATTTCCCTCCGTAACCGTAAACCATGTCACTTTCATGTTCACACTTTGTATTGGTGTCATGAATACCTATCCGGAACTCACCCTGTGAGTCGAAATATTTTGTCGGTTCGGAGTAATCCCTCTGAAACCCAAAAACATTGTTATCGTTCCAACACCGTAACCGTAATAGGTAGAAAAAAACCGAAGGGTGAAATTTGTTCAGGACCAGACCCCAGTTCTTCGTTACATTTGGATCGAAAAGATTCAACGACTCATTGGTAGGGTTATGCCCCTATGAAAATTAACCGGTGTCGGTTGGCCACCAAAACTCAGAAACCGTAAGTCGTAGACACCTAGGATCTTCACCAATCATCATCAATTCATGTATCTTTGAAAAATACTTCAAGGTCAAATTGGTATGTTGACCTTGACCTTTGACCCAACACCTTGTTATGGGATAATCTCAGAAACCATTATACTTACAGAAGTTTTGAATAGTGGAAAATGTTTGGGTCATTAAGGCGCAACTTTGTTACATTTTGACCAAAGAGATTTGACCTTTTTATAAGGGGCATAACCCCTGTTTTAGGTTTCTGAAAAGACAAAATCAGCTTTTACTATATAACCAAAGGTTCTAGACCCATGGGGTCTTCAGCAATGACATTGGGGACTAATGCCCTTGACAAAGGTCAAAAGGTCAAAGGTCAAGGTCATGTCCCATATAGCGAATTATGTGTTTTTGACCTTATTTAAAGGATTTTCAGTGTGTTTTAAAGCTTTTCAATACATTCTACGTCTATTTGAACATATATTTTACATTATAAAAGGAAAGACCTCTCAATTGTTCAAGAACAATTGACATTTTAATTTATTTATTCATTTATGTATTTATTCAAAATCTAATTCATACAGAAAAACGTACAAAATTTCTATCAATATGAAATAATTATAAATATAATCATAATATATAATATAAAGTATTGATGCTGCATTTTTCCATGGAAGTCAAAAGTTAAATCAAAAAGGTTTCAATTATTTTTGTTATCGGATTATACGTTAATAATTATATTATGTTAATTCATCAGGATGTTACACAACATGTTACGACGTTCATGTTTAGAGAAAATAATCATGGCTTTCAGAGTTACATGTGTATTATTTGGCTTATTATGGTTTACACATATATCAAATGGTTGTAGGTGTTTTATTCCGCATCACCAAAGTATATTCTGTAGAAAAAATGTCGTTGGTGAGTATTTAGATGCTTTAAACCTAGATTAGTAAATTCAACAACTAAATGTTCAAGATATTGAGACAAATATACTCTGCATTTTAGATTTGTGCATGAATTATATGCATATATATAGCCTGCATATTCATACTATTAACCATATTTGAGGTCGAACCATGGATAGTTAACCGGAATTGATGAAAATGCAGGCTTACATAGGTAGGTGAATTTGAGAATCTAGCTATTTATATATCTAGAATATTGGTAAAATTTCAGAAGTGAATAGTACATACTTAAACAAGTTTTTATACGTAGTTTTATTGCCAAATTATTTTCATCTATATTGGTTAAACATTTTTATGATTACTTGTAGTTTCAGTTGGTAGGACCTTTTGGGTTGATTGTTTTAAAAAGTTTCTTTTTGTTAAGCTCTTAAATATTTTGTATCGAGTAGCTAGATTTTGATGAATTAAAACATAATTTTTTAGACTAAGGTTTAGTAAATATATTTATCATTCATGTTCCTTCTACTTCACAGGTTAAGTCTTTCAACGAAGGAACTAATTGTCAATATGAACTAAAGTGATTTTCATAATATATTTTTCGTAAAACACTATAAAGTTCTAAAAATAATTTTCATATCCTTAAAATTTTAAAAAGAATATACTGTAATTCCTTGGTGACCTCGGAAAAGAAAATGGTTAAACAGAAGCAACCTTACCTGTTTAAAGTCATACAGAACTACATGTAAAAAAAAGTCACAAATATCCAATTCGTTATATTTTCCGCCATGGATGATTTACTATAAATTTTTGAAAAAAAGGCCACTTACAATAACAACCAAATGGTACGTACTTATTCAGCTTAACTGAAAACGAAATATGAAGTCTTATTCTTGATTTAAGCTTGCAATGTAAAGCTATAGTTTTCTAGTGTCTTACCGTGTACAGTTTGTATGCAGGCAGACATTGTTTTAAATCTGTTTTTCTTTAAAAAAAAAGTCCTGTACCAAGTCAGGAATATGGCCATTGTTATATTATAGTTCGTTTCTGTGTGTGTTACATTTTAACGTTGTGTTTCTGTTGTGTCGTTTGTTTCCTCTTATATTTGAGTGCGAATTCTCATTGGTATAATACGTGTCACGGTAGTTTTCTATCCCAAATTCATGTAATTAGTTTTGATGTTGCATTTGTTATACTCATCGGATTTTGTCTAATATGTATAATGCTTAGTTCGTTTCGGTGTGTGTTACATTTAATGGTGTGTCGTTGTTCTCCTCTTATATTTAATGCGTTTCCTACAGTTTTAGTTTGTAACCGGAATTTGTTTTTCTTCCATCGATTTATGAGTTTCGACCATCGGTATACCACTGTTGCCTTTATTTATCAAGCATGCGCAAAAAATTAAAAAAAAAGTATCTATTCGAATTTATAGTCTAGATTTGAAAAAAAATAACTTAAATCATTCTTACAGACTTGCGATATGAAAAGTATGTAATGTTTAATTCCCATGGGATTCTAAGTCCAGACATAATGGTCAGGTCAGAAAATAGCTACGGACTGAACACTGAGACAAATTATTGCACGCAGACGTTGTACAGTTTGGTAACAAATCCCTCTTTTCGTCGATCCCGTGACACCAATGTGGGGTTGTAAATATTTGCATAAACTACCAGAGAAAACAACCTCAACACAGAAAGTTTTTTTTTATAGGAAAAAAGGTATTCGATCCATTATTCTATCATTTTTAATGAGTGGTGAGGTTTATGAACACATCTTTATCCCTAACAAACAAATAATACTTATTCATAAAAAAAAGATTGAGAAACACAAGCTTTTTATTACCATAAACATTTAAAGTAGTTCCTAAGCCGCTTTCGTGCAGTTTTGTTGCTAGTTGAATAACAAATAGATACATTTAAATATGTTTCAAATGTATTGTTGACTCCTTTTCAGTTTTTGTCGGAAAGGTAACAAAAGGAGAACCTCGTAAGTCATCATCATATCACTTGAAGTTAATAAAGTCATTAAAGGTAAGATAGACTCAACATATTTCAGTAATCACAAAACAAATATTTCAATAATCATATTAATTCCGACAGCTTAAAAAAACCAAAAGATTTGTTTTGACATGTTTAATGCATTGTTGTCGTTGAAATTATGGGTGGTTTTCATGTAAAACAGTTGGTTATTATTTGAGGCAAAATTTTAGGCAACAATCTTTATGCACAAAACTATTTATGTCAAATAGAAATATCTTAAGCCATACTTTAGAATATACCTGATCGTATGTGTACATTGTTATATGTTTGATTATTGTGTATAGGATTTATATGAGTTTATTTAAATAAATATTTAAGATAGAACTATAGCCTCTTTTTTTCTTTTTAAATTGTTGCATCTTATCAACGTGTACCTTACAATATGTTTTGTTTCCCCTTGTCTTGACAAAGCAAAATATCAAATATACGTACTAATATGAAGTTGAAATAAACCAAAACATAAAACTGATAAACAAAATCTTTGCCTGTAGAAATTCTAAGTATTATTTTAATTTTTTCAGGGAATTCGAAAACCAGTGGGTTCAACAATCATTATACAGACGTCTCGTAGTTCATGTGGTATTTCATTGACAAAAGGCAAAAAAGTTCTTATGTCAGGTACAATACAAAAAGTAACATTCATAACTTATAGTCAGGTATCTTGAACTTCAATCCACTTACATTTTAGTCACTAGTTTACTTTTTGTTTGGCTTTATAACTTTGTTTATCTGAGCGTCATTGATAAGTCTTATGAAGACGAAACGAGCGTCTGGCTGTATCTAATTATAATACTGGTACCTTTGATAACTATTATTTTTGGTTTTATTCATATGATTTATTAGCTACAATAAATTCATTATGACAAAGTCGTATACAGCAATGAAAAACACCACACCATTTTAAGAACACGTACAAAAAGAATTATTATAAACACCTCTAGATGTAAAGGTCGTATTTGTCCGTCAGAAGCGTCTTTCATTTTTTTCACCAAAATTGTATTCGTCAAACCTACCTAAAATTTATCGTCCTTCCCCCTTTTTTCAGAAGGTCATCGAACCAACCGGAAAAACTCTTTACAATGCTATAAGCTGAACTTTTTAATCTACATTAAAAATAATTTAGTTTGAAGGACTGATATTTCAACAGAAAGTCGGTATTCCAATGGATACTTAATGTGCACACCTTCTGGCTTATATGTTTTTGTATTCGTAAGAAGTATAATTCATTGAAAATTGTCGAAAAGACAAAACGAAAAGCACCTTGCAAACTCAAAAATTTTGATTTCAATTAAAAAGATGATGCCCCATCGCTAAATAACTAATATTTCAGTCAGTTCTTGCATCTCATATATTCAAGTGACTTGAAACTAGGGATACTTCTGATACAAGAAAGACTTCTTCGTACCTTGAAAGTTTTCCTAATACTGACTATATGGTCGACTGAGCCCTAAACTAAGCACTCAGCAATAAACGGGAAGATTTCTACTTCCCAATTATCAAATTTCAAATTCTCAGCAGTAACATACCCTCGATTGCTTTGTATGATGTATTAGTACGTTATGCACGTTTACACCATACTGAATGCATATACAGGAGTGTGACCCTTATGTAGAAGCTGATGCAACAGAACAATGAGGAGACAATATTAAGAATTATACTCCTTTAATTTTATGAATACCATCACTAATTGATTGACTATATGATGTGTCTGTATCTAAACTAAGTAATGAAATTTTAGCACGTCTCCATTTGTGGTTTAATGTTTATGCCGTCTGTATGCTAAGATAGGGCCGTGACCTATACCTGAATATGACTATTGTACCGAAAAAAATAAAATCACAAAAATACTGAACTTAGAGGAAAATCAATTCGGAAAGTCCATAATCACATGGCAAAATCAAATGACAAAACGCATCAAAAACGAATGGACAAGAACTGTCATATTCCTGACTTGGTACAGGCATTTTCAAATGTAGAAAATGGTACCGAGTTTGAATTTGAATTATTACACGACGTGTCTCGGTAATGTTTACAGTTTGCATGTTGTGTCGACTATATTTGTATATAATTTATGTGTGCTTTTCTCTCAGACGCCTGTGTATGCGCTGTATTTCTGTGGTGTAGGCTTTTCATTTCAGAAATATTTTTTTATTTGTTATCCAGCGGAAGGTTTTGTTAGCCAATATACCAGGAATCTATTTCTATAAATGTCCTGTCCCAATTAAGTTATATGGAAGTTAAGTATTTCGTTTCTTTGTATTTTGGCGTTTGTTTGTATTGCTCTTCAGTGTTCCTGTTGTTTTTTTGTTTTCCTCTCAATCGATGTTTGACCTTTAACACCGGTATACTACCTATATCTATATATTTGTAAGTTATAACTTATACTTTTTAGTCTATTTTTGGTAATATCTAGATTAAGTGGATCGGATCTTAAAGACCCCGTCATTATGGTAAATGTGATATGGTGAAGTTTGGTTCTTGTCTTTCTTTTTTGCCTTTTTCATGTTTTTTCTACTTTGTTTTGACATATCTGTTTGTTTTTAATGTGATTAAGATTATAACACAATGTTGATTGTTGTTCTCCTATTTTTGGCATTTTTACTTGTTATTTCCATTTCTTTTGTCAACGCAATGGAATTGTATGTGACTGTCATTCAAGTAGTAGGTTCGGTTAGCTATAAAACTAGTTTAATCAATCATTTCAAGCCTAGGATATGCCTTAACCAGGTCAAAAAATGGCAGTCGTCATCAAATCGTTTGATGAATTTGACTTTTGATTTTGCCATATGATTATTGACTTTCCATTTAGAATGTTCCTCGGATTCAGTATTACTGTTATTTTACTTTTTTAAAGAGAGCTTATATCATAACTAAAAGAAGTATCAAATTATTTTCTTATTTTTCTTATTCAATTCTGAATCAATATAAATTTTTAAACGTGTTGTTTTTTATTTTGACACCACTGGGTCGATACCTCTGCTGGTGGACTACCAATCCCCGAAGGTATCATCAGCTCAGTAGTCAGTGCTTCGGTAATGACGTGATTTAGCAAACTTTACTAAAATTGTCCGTTAATAAATTTTGAAATTATTATGAAACTAAGGTTTCCACTCTCTCAGGCAAAGTTGGCTTTAGATGAATTCAGCTCTTAATTTTAGTTTTTTTTACATATAGCTCTTCAACGGCTTTTTAAAACCTTTTTTTTTTTTAAATTGTGTATAATTAAACTGCTGATTATTTGAAGAATTGTTTCCATTATTAATGATAATAAAAAACACAAATATTTGAAATAAAAGTAAATCTTATTCTAAATTGTGTATAAATCCAAATGCATCTTTTAAATGTTGCGATATGTTCATTGTTATAAAAGTATAAATCTACAATGGAACTCGGTTGGTCAAAACTAAGGCGAGTCGAAGTAATTACTTTTTACCAGGTTATCAAGTAAATTGATTTGAATGTCTTTAACTTTAAAAACAGAAATTTTGAAATAAGAAAGACAAAAACATACAAAAGTGACATTCACACTCCAAGTTTGATAAGAACTGTCAAAGCCAAAAAGATAAAGACAAACAGACAAACATCTGTACACAAAACACAACATAGAAAAATAAGGACTGACAAAAAGAAACCCCATCACCAACTAAGTATATTATCAGATAATCCAGAAAAATGAGCAGATCCTGGATCAGATACGGCACCCGTCGTGTAATTCGAATGAAAACGGAGGTAAAAATTGTTCAATTAGGATGTTTTCCGTATCTAACCTTGTCATTTTGATAAGCGATTAAAGCTATATAAAAATACTTGTTTGTATAAATTACACGTTTGTGGTGGACTGGTAAAAACACATTAGTTACATATTTCTGCACACATAAAAAGTTTAGAATTAATTGATTTTACAGCTGGGGATTTTTAAAGTAGTATTAACCATTTTAGATATAAATATGTTTTCAGGGTATAGAGATAAGACGGGAAAGATATCAACCAATTTATGCGGTTCTTTTATTTTAAGAACAAGAAGCCTATCATTTGAACAAATGATTTACTTCTTTAGTAGTGGTCCTGATTCATACAAACGGAACTGTGCCTGTAAAGTAAGTCTAATACCATTAACATTACATTTGAGCAGATGATTTACCTGTTCAGTAGTGTACCTGATTCATACAAACGGAACTGTGCCTGTAAAGTAAGTCTAATACCATTAACATTACATTTGAGCAGATGATTTACCTGTTATGTAATGTTCCTGATTCATACAAACGGAACTGTGCCTGTAAAGTAAGTCTAATACCATTAACATTACATTTGAGCAGATGATTTACCTGTTTTGTAATGGTCCTGATTCATACAAACAGAAATATGCCCGTAAAGTTGGTTCACTATCGTTAAAATTACATTTAGGCAAATAATTTAAAGTTCAGTAGTGATCCTCATTCATACAGACAGAACTGTGTCTGTCAGAAAAGTACAATATCGTTATCATTAATTTTTGGCAAACGATTTATCTGTTCAATGGTGGTCCTGATTCATACAGACAGAACTGTGTCTGTAAAATAAGTATAATATCGTTATCATTACATTGAAAGAAAGTATTTACATGGGTAATGTTGCTTTTGGTTATTAGAGTCAAACTGTGACTGTAAAGTAAGGACACTACAATTGAAATTACATTAAAGCAGATCCAATAGATTTTGACTTGTACCACCTTTTGGTAATCTTTTTAAATAGGATCTCATAGTAAATATTCCATTGCAGTGTGTTTGTTTTATCAACATTAGCTTGAGGTACAAAGGAGATTCGAGATCTCATTAAACTTGTTTAGCTCCGCCATATGTTTGCTTGTGGTCTTTGTTAGTTGTGTATGTTTTTTCCCCCTTTTTAGTTCATTTATTTGGGTTGTTTTTTGTTTTTTTACTATGGTCGGGTTGTTGTCTCTTTGGCACATTCCCCATTTCCATTCTCAATTTGATCAATAGCTTCTACTGTTATTCTAACAGGCGCGTTCCAACTAGCACGCGCTTGAACACAATCATATAAAAATCTTGTGTTCCGTCTAACGATATCACCCAAAACGATTTGCATAGAAATCAGCTGACCAATAATACTTTGAAGATTAATATGACATTTTACCCGAACCAACGCACATTTTAATTGCGGGATCAGCTAAGGCCAGCCTCCGGATGCGGAAATTTACCGCTGTGTTGAAGGCCAACTAATGGCCTTCGGCTGTTATTTTTTGCTCTTTGGTCGGGTTGTCTATTTGACACATTAAAATTTTCCTTCTCGATTCTAATGAACATATGAATATGAGGAGCAGGATCTGCGAACATTTAAGGGGCATCATATATCATACTTATTGTTAAACTTTTGTTTTATGTTTTGTATACTGTTGTTTGTCTCTATTTGTTTATTGTTTTATTGTTTTTTGCCATGCCATAGGCAGATGATTTTCGTCTATGTTATTTAATGAGATAGCTATCCCACAATAACTAGAAAACATTATAGTTCTCCTATTACAAACGGTGTTTACCTTTCACAACAAATAAAACGTACATTTAAATGTGAAACTACTCACTTTTTGCAAAACTTTTATTAATTGCTTAAAATTGAGATCACAGCAGTGCAATATTTCATAAAGAACATTTAAAAAATAAACAACATTAGACCAATAGCATGAATAGAAAGTTTACGACATAACTTGGTCGAAGACACTGCTGGTGGAGGTTTGGTCCCCGAGTTGTTTCCACCAGCCAAGTAGCCAGCACTTCGGTGTTGACATGAATATTCATTATATTATATAGATTTAGTGTTAGCAAACAAAACGGGTGAAATATACAAGAGGAACAGTCAAACTTATAAATCGAAAATAAACTGTCAACGCAATGGCAGCTAAAAACAGACTACAATAGTACATAAAAAAACATAAAAGGCTAAAGACTGGGCAACACGAACCCAATAAAAAAATTGGGGTGATCTCATGTGCTCTGGAAGGGTCAGGAGCTCCTGCTTAACATGTGGCATCCGTCGTGGTGCTTATGATATTACAAACCCAGTAAATAGTATTATTTAAAAGTTCACATTCATGAAAAGGGAAGGATGTTGAAGTTACGACGTAAGAAACATATCCGAACAAACCTCCACCAGCAGTGTCATCGAATATATTGACACAGATATCAATTATATGGTCATTTTTATAAATGTGCTGTTTGCAAAAGAAGTTATTATTCGAAATACTTTGGATTGTTCCTTAGGCATAGATTACCTTAGCCGTATTTTGGCACAATTTTTTTTAAAGAAATTCAAGTCCTAAATGCTCTTATGTAGACGAAACGCGCGACTTGCGTATCAAATTAGTAGCCTGTTACCTTTGATACATGTATCAACATACACGTAGTACACTAACATGAACTTAACTTGATTGTATAACACGCGATAACTTAAAGTATTGTGATGGTGAAAAGGGCTTTCACATACACATTATGGTTAAAGATTCTTATATTTCTTTTATAATTCATGCAAATATTCCATTTGTTCAATATAATATTCTGTCTTTTTAGGAAATTATGGGTCCTTATTCAAAACCTGAACTATTTGACCCCCAAAAAGGATGTAAGATTCCTAAAGAATCGGGAAACAGCTGTAATTATCGAAAAACAGGATTATGCAAGAGAGAAGGAGGGATGTGTAGCTGGAAAAATGTTGAGTGTGAAAAAGCATAAAATAAAAGTTTGAATACATTGGTTTATTCAAAATTAAGTTTAATTTTTTCTGTATGACTCAGAATATTAATAAAACAGTTTATAAACCTGTTCATGGGTAAACTGTCAGATAAATAATTGATTTTACATGCTCACTATTTATTTGTGAATAAACTTCATTTTTTCTCGAAATATTGACATCCATTATAAATGTTTTTATTTTGATAATTTGTGGTTTAATCAACTTATCAAATTACCTTTGCATGGTTTGGTCGTTGGCTTCACCAAATATAAGATATTTTCCAATATGCAGATATAGAATATGATCAGAATTGTTTAGATCTTTAATGCAAAGGTCACATAACATAAAGGTCTTATTTGATGCCTGTTTATAAGCCTTTGCTTGTGTTAATACCAGTCTCAGATGAATATTCAGTTTTTATCGATGACGTGTTTTACTCCATGAATGCATTTAAGACTGACTTTTGACTAAAGATGGCCTCACAGTTGATATTTGTAAAATATTATCAAAATTTATGTAAATATTATAACTAGAATAGCCATTACAATTTGAAATCAACATGACTGTCAATCAACTATACTTTCATTCAAATAATCAATATATAAAGCGCAAAAAAACACACTAGTTAACATTTACGACTTAAACAAACAAACATGTATAGAGAAATAATGTAAAATTGTTGCCCTTTGGTGATCCTACCTCTTCGGGAATATTTCTATGAAACAAAGTAGCATCATCGTTCCACATGATACGAGAATGTTTCTACCTTTTAAGAGATAAAACAATCCTTATCTTCCGGAAATATCGTAAGCCGCGTGGTCTAAGTCAAAATACTTAATCACTAGTCAGTAAACACTGTGGTTCTAATTTTGAATCCTGCACTGGCCATATATGCACCTGACTTTAATCCTATTCGATGAGGTCTGTATATAATCCTACGAATGTCGTTGGTTCTTTCCGGGAAACCTGGCTTCATCCACCAATAAAAATTGACCGCCACGAAACAGCATAATAGTGCTAAAGGTGGCGTTCACCAAGAAACAAGAGATGGCATTATTACATAAAAGAGGGACACATAATACAAGAGGGACAGTCAGACACATAGATCTAAAATAAACTGACAACACCATGGCTTAAAAAGAAAAAGACACGCAATAGTACACAAGACACAACATAGAAAAACTAAAAACTTAGCATTACGAACCCCACCAGAAACTTGGGTGATCGCAGATGCACCGGAAGGGTAAGCAGATCTGTATAAACTACAATCCATATTTTGCTTTTTTTCAAAGCTTAAACTATGCATGTTTCTTACCACTTGCGTCTACCAATGTATCAAATTGCATTGTTGATTACCTTTTAAAAATTAACTGACGCCATCTTGACTTCGTTGACTGTTCTGGAATAGCACAGTATCGACAAATATGTTTTACTTGTCGTGACCAAATCTCAGCGTGTTTTCGTCGAATATTAGACTCACCACAGGATATTTACTGGAATACGAAACATGGCAGGTGTCACATGTTGAAAATAATCTGCTTACAATTCCGGAGCAATTGAGATCAGTATCATTTATTCTTGTTGGAATCCTCTTGTTCGGTCTTAGTTTTCGTTACTGTGTTTTATGAACTGTAGTTTTCTATTATGTCTTTTTGTTTCTCGCTGTGCCTTTGCCAGTTTGATTTCGAATTATGAGTCTGGTCTCTCTACACCACTATCAACATAATCTACATTTTTCTACCAGACATTGTCCCCTGCGAGAGACATTATGCCTTCAATGCTTTGCAAAATGCTCAAAAAGACATTATGATAATAAATGATAATATCATGGGAATTGGTAATATATCTAGAACCAATTCAGTTAACATTTTGAATATAGTTTCTAAAACTGTTCGTAAAAAACGTTCTCACGGTCGTAGAACAAATCGCAATCAAAGAAAATTTCGGGCCAATCATACCAATATTTCGGACCTAATATCTATTTCAAAAAACATCGGCAGACATTATCTCTTGACAAAACTCTGTTCGTTACCGGTTAATAAGTTAAATAAAATTTTGGAGGATTGCAGCACAATTTCATATAGCAGTCCTAAGTATGAAATTGTGCAAATTATTATGGCATATTGTTATTCTAAATTATTTCCCAAAATTGATCGCCCTGAAGATCATGAAAAACATTTTGTTAAAATTAAGTATGTCAATAAAGGCTTTGATTTTGTAAATATTGCCGGTATATTTAACGACCATTCTGTTAAAGAACAAATTCCTGGATATTTTGACAATACTGAGCTACCTCTTATTTGTTATATTTACAAGAAATCTACCCGGAAATTTGTGTTTAATTATAGTCAATTGTGTAAAGATGTTAATATCAGTGAAAATACACCTACTTCATGTAATTGCAGTAATTCCGAATATATTTATGGACCCATTTCCCATGTTATAACAGGAGATCTTAACATCGTTAAAGACCGAGAGTTAAAATCATTCCTTAGTTAAGGACCTAAATATCGTCCCCCGTCTATTATTAATTGGAATGAGTGTCGTAATATAACCACGACTCACTCCATACTTACTGTATGAAATGGATAAAACGGGAAAAAGCTGACAACAAATCTTTGGACTCTTTTTTTAATTCAGTAATGAAGATAGTTGATATACGTATTCAACATTTTAAAGAACATTTACTATTAAAAATAACCACAATAAACCTATTTCTCGTATCAAACATAAACTAAAAGAACTAGCTAAGGAATTTGTTTTTGTCCCGGCCGATAAAGCTGATAATAATATTATTATTGTTTGACGTAAATTTTACATTGAGGTTCTGAAAAAGGAAATCACCAATTCACCAACATTCCAACTGACTCCATTTTCAGAAAACGAAATCTGTAACAAACATAAACTTTTAGCCACCGCTTTACAAGCAGAGCCAAATACAATGAAAGTCCCAACTATGTATTGGCTTCCGAAGCTACACAAAACCCCTTACAAATATAGATTTATATCGTCTTCAAGCCATTGTTCAATTACTAAATTGTCTATTCTTCTTACCAGCACACTTGGTACAATTAAAAACCTGATTATAAATTGTTCAAATAAGGCCTTCGAAAATAGTGGAATAAATTACTTTTGGAGTGTCAAGAACTCGTTGGAAGTACTTGATAAGTTGCATGCTTATATTGGTGATTTTGAATCTGTTCAAAGTTTTGATTTTTCTACACTGTATACCACATTGCCTCACATTCTCATTAAGAAAAAATTCACACACCTAATTAAATGGGCATTCAAAAAATCAGAATGTAAATATATATGTTCAAACTCTTTTAGGTCATTTTTTAGTAGCAATAAACAAAAAAACTATGTTAATTGGACATGCTTTGATACTATATATGCCCTTGAATTTTTACTAGATAACATTTTTGTTCGCTTTGGGGATTCCGTATATCGTCAGATTATCGGAATTCCAATGGGGACTAACTGTGCACCACTTATTGCGGACCTGTTTTTGTATTGTTATGAGTTACAATTTATGACAAAAATAAGCAAAGACCCATCGAAACAACATCTGATAAACAAATTTAATAATACTTTTAGATATTTGGATGATATTTTGGCTCTCAATAATGACGACTTCAGTATGTATATTAATGAAATTTATCCTGTTGAACTTACTTTAAATAAAGCTAATACTAACAATGACCACTGCCCTTTTCTCGATCTTGATATCTATATCACTAATGGAAAGCTGAATACAGTTAACTCTCGTTGTCTCGAACTCGGTTGACTCGAAATTTCGGATGAGTCGAAGTAATAAGTAAAAATAATGTTATTATAATAATGCAAGACCTTGACAAGTACATCGATCTGATACCAGATAATCGATCCCCTTCCCATATTCACGCGGATTTATTTTAGCTTTACCAAGCTAAGCAAGAGTTGTGTCCCTTTATCTGTCAAACTTCCGGTTTTCGTTTGAGTCGAACTACGTGTATCTCGAAATATTTCTCTGGTCCGGCTGACTTCGAGATAACGAGAGTCGACTGTACTAAAATTTATGATAAAAGGGATGATTTTTCATTTCCTATCGTTAATTATCCGTTTTTAGATGGTGACGTTCCCTTGTCACCATCTTACGGTGTTTATATATCTCAACTTGTACGATTCGCTCGTGTATGTAACAATGTTTTAGATTTTAACGAGAGAAATTTATGTATTACTGAAAAATTATTACACCAGGGATTTCGGTATCACAAACTAGTCAAAACATTTACTAAATTTTATCATCGGTATAAAGACATCATTCGTAAATATAGCTCAACATGCAGACTTCTAATACGTTCAGGTATTTCACATCCAATTTTTTATGGAAATATTCTTTATAAAGCACAAAGGTGTCAGTATTCACCTCAGAAACTTACAAAACCTTTGAATAGACTTATTAAGAAGGGATATAATTACGATACTGTTGTCAAGTCATTAAAGATTGCATATTTTGGCGTTAATATTGATTCACTGATAAGGTCTTTGCATCGGAACTAAACACATTTATTCTAAAAACAGTTGTTGGCATGACACGGGTTATGTTCTTCTCATATATGTTGTGATGGTATGATACTAAACCCCTAACGGGAAGGATTGTGCCTGATGTTCATATGATGAAGTCATAATCTTTCAGTCAGTTTAATTGAAGTCTGGAGCTGGCATGTCAGTTAACTGCTAGTAGTCTGTTGTTATTTATGTATTATTGTCATTTTGTTTATTGTCTTTGGTTACATCTTCTGACATCAGACTCGGACTTCTCTTGAACTGAATTTTAATGTGCGTATTGTTATGCGTTTACTTTTCTACATTGGTTAGAGGTATAGGGGGAGGGTTGAGATCTCACAAACATGTTTAACCCCGCCGCATTTTTGCGCCTGTCCCAAGTCAGGAGCCTCTGGCCTTTGTTAGTCTTGTATTATTTTAATTTTAGTTTCTTGTGTACAATTTGGAAATTAGTATGGCGTTCATTATCACTGGACTAGTATATATTTGTTTAGGGGCCAGCTGAAGGACGCCTCCGGGTGCGGGAAATTCTCGCTACATTGAAGACCTGTTGGTGACCCTCTGCTGTTGTTTTTTAATTGGTCGGGTTGTTGTCTCTTTGACACATTCCCCATTTCCATTCTCAATTTTATTATCTTTATTTCGTTCAGCATTTGACATTTTGATGATGAATATTGTTTACAAGTCGTTCCTGTACGACATTTTGTATTGTTTTTAATATTCATTGTCATAATTTGCAAAATATGTCTTTATATTTAGCCTCTCCGGTTCACTCTATACCTACATTACTAAACAATGTCTCCAAAGCAAATATCTGATACAGAGATATAACTAGCTCTTCTATTAACATTGAGAGGGCATACTGAGACGGTTGGTGGCCAAGTTGAAAAGGGATTGGGTCAGGTGGCATACCCCATCTTATCTTTTTAAAACTTAACATGAATTTTTCGAAAAAAATTTGATTCGATTCTTGATTCCAAATTAAAAATGTACAAGACAGGTATATTAAAATGCTGCAATTTCTCCAAAAAAAAAAAATTTCATATCAAATCGTGCTTTATCTGTTATTCACAAAAATGACTCATATATATATTTTTGTCTGAATAAAAGGGTGATCAGCCTTGAATCACCTTCCCTGGTCACACTCGTTAAAAGATCCCGCAAACTGAAATTTCAGATAATGACTCTAGTTTATATTTGTATTTAATCTAGCAACTGTCCAAACCGTGTCATGAAGAACGATAAAAAAATACATATTCTATCTACTTGTTATTGTTTTCTACCATCGGTTCATACAAGTGTTGTGAATGTCGTTTCTTTTGTTGATTATAAGAATACGAATGGGGGGGGGGGGGGGTATGAATGCCAATGAGACAAATCTCCATATATAATAGACCAAAATGAAGTATAACTGATAACTATAGGTCACATACCTTCCTGCTACGTTTCTGATTAAACATCAAGATTGTTTTCTTGTCATGTTTTGGATATTTTGTTAGAATATCCGAATCTTCTTGTTCATCCGTTTTTGTTTATAAATTTGCCAGCTCACTCCTAGTTTTAAAACAAAATACATGTAAAATAAATCATTGATATGTTTTTAGTTCCTAAACGAATTAAAGTAAAGTAAGGATAATAAGATATTTGTTAAAAAAAATGTAAGACCCTTGTTATATTCTATAACTTTTTGAGAACATCTTCATGTTTATAAAGATATGAAAAATGAAGGGAAATTCGTCTCGCTAGAATATAACTAGTAAATATATGGAAAACAAACTCTCGGACCGACATGTATATATTTGTTTGCTCTTTTTGATTCTTCAGTCAATGACCAGTGTTGAAACAGGAATGTGTTGAAGGGTGGAGATACATTTGTTTGTTATATAGGCAGTTTCATTAGGAGAGGGCTCAGACTTAATTTAGTAAAAAAAGGATATGAGGGGTGTGAAATATATATTCCATCTTGGCTACTATAAAAGAGAGACGAAAGATAACAAAGGGACAGTCAAACTCATAAATCTAAAACAAACTGACAACGCCATGGCTAAAAATGAAAAAGACAAACAGAAAAACAATAGTACACACGACACAACATAGAAAACTAAAGAATAAACAACACGAACCCACGGGGGGGGGGGGGGGGGGTTACTTCCTATTAATGGGTATACGGGGATGAGCCAAAAATATGGGTCATAATTTTGCGAGATTTTATATAAAAATGACCCTCCTTTTTAATGACATCCTATACTAAAATGCATTTACGTTTGATAACTGTAAATTGATTTGGGGTATGATCTACATATCATATCTAAATATGCTATTGATTTGTGCACCAAACGATGTCAATTCATATATAAAAACTTAAGGGTAGCTGGTATATTTATGAATTATGAGTGTTGATGAGTTAGTGCTTATATAAGCATGGGTCATATTTTAAATATTGTATATAACACTACAAAAGTCAAAAAGTCTGAAAAGACCAGTTTTTGTCTTGATTTGCATGAACTTTTACTCGACATTCTCCAAAAGTATGACTTGTGTCTTAATTTTTCTTGACAAATTCTCATTTATATCAAATTTGTATGAAATTTACTCGACATATTCTTGACATTCTGAATATAGTCTGAAAATTTCTTGACATATTCTTGACATTTGAATACTGTCTTGAAATTTCTCGACATATTCTCGACATTCTTATTTTTTCTCAGTATGGCTTGACATATTCTGAACATTTTGAATTGTGTCTTACATTTACTTGACAGTTCTGAGTTTTACAAATCATGACCAATATTCATCATATAACTTTAATCTTTATTTCTCTTTACATAATATACTGTTGTTTTCAGTTACACTTCTTACAACAAAAATGAAAGTTAGACATGTGAAATTTGGTATCTAAATATTTTTACAAATGCATGTATGGTATGAAATTTAATCATGTTAATGTATAAAATAATTTAAATGTGGGTGTGTTGATTTAAAACAATTTAAATGCGGGTTTTTAAAAAATTACAAATTTTGATTCCTAAAACTCTTATTAATTAAATGATTTTAAAAACCCTATCATACTGTAGACATATTTCATTCTACATTCATAATATTCAAGGTTAATATGGTAAATATTCATTGTACAAAAATGTGGTTTATATAAATAGCAAATTATGATGATATACAAATCATTCATTTAACAGAAGAAACATTTGTGTAATGTCATTTGTTGGAAAATATATAAAGTATTACACATGGACAGGATGTTCCACACCCCAGAATACACGCCACTGTCAAAAAGAAATTACTGATTTACCTGTAATTAGCCATACAACTTATCAGTTGTCGACAATTCCAAAGATTAAAAGAAAATTATTATCTACTCCAGGAATGATAAAAAAATAATGGGTCCCATCAATGATTTCAATAGAAATCATTAATCTTATGAAGTGGATCTCAAACAGACATGCATAATATAAATCTAAACATATTTTTTTTCTTTTTAGGAAGGAGTTATCACAAAATTTGTTTGATAAAAAATTATAAAATTCAACACTCAAAATTTGTATAAAAAAATGTTTATTGGTTGTTCTAAAACATGAATAAGGTTTTTAAATCAAGATGAGAACAAATTCTTTGATCTACACGAAAGCCCCAACCCTCCCCCCCCCCTTCTGGTCACATTTTAAAACTGCCTTCTAGACACCTATTTTAGTAAAGCAAATTTGACTGGCAGTTTTGCAAAATGGCAAAAATCTAAATGCTGTTTGTCAGTTACTTTCAAGTGAAAACAATTAATTATAGTACATTTAATAAAAATAAATCAAAATTAAACTACATGGTGCACAAAAAGGGTATCTTACTATACCAAATAATCCTTGATTCTGCAAAGTTTAGTTTAGCCATAATAAAAAGGAGTATATAAATGTAATAGAATGTCATAAACAGGTGCAGAATAACTCCAGACACATTTCAGGCGAAATTTATACTGTTGAGATAGTGTCAAGACATATTTAAGACTGTCAAGAATGTGTCGAGACATATTCAGACATTATTTAGAATGTCAAGAATACGTCAAGACACATTCAGACATTATTAAGAATGTCAAGAATATGTCAAGACAGATCGAGACAAATTCAAGACAGTCAAGAATTGGTCGAGACTAATCCAGACTCTTATCAGATGATACAGGAAGTGTCGAGAAATTTTAAGACAATATACATACTGTTAAGACACTTGTCAAGAAAAATCAAGAACCTTATTAGACAAATCAATACTATGTCAAGAATTTTTAAAAATTATTCATACAAATCAAGAATGTCGAGTAAAAATTCATGCAAATTCAGACAAAAACTGGTCTTTTCAGACTTTTTGACTTTTGTAGTGTAAGTATAGGTCATTCTTTCTTAAATATTTATATAACTATAGGTACTGAATTTCAGTGAATGTTATATTAAAATAGGTACGTTTTTTAAGCAAAAATGGCACACCCCTAACAAACAAATATCGAAGTTAACCCCCCCCCCGTGCACGAACCCCACTAAAAACTAGGGGTGATCTCAGGTGCTCCGGAAGGGTAAACTGAGCAGGTCCATTTATAATGTAATGACTTAGTCAAAAGTCTATAATTGATAAATGTAATAAGTCGCCTTCTAAAACCATATGGTATAAGTATGTATGCAATATATGTCGACCTATATAATGACCAAGTTGGAGAAGATAGAGAGAATGACTTTATTTTCCGGTCTCATTCTCAGTAAAGAAATTCGGTTGCATTTTGTTTTCAACATGTAACATTCTCTTTGCTTCGGAGCTATAAGTTTCAGTCGACATACGCACCATCGTGAAATGATTACTTATCATATACAAATTTAGATAAAGAAAGAGCGAAGTAGTCCACAGCTTTGAAGAACCATCAAACTTGTCATTTTCTTAATTTTCGATCATTGATGCGTTATGTTTTAATCTATGTCAAAAAAGTGTTTACCAGAAAGTACTAAGTGTTTCAACATAATTTAACAGGTATTTTCCCATAACGTAATAGGCGTTTGTCAGTAACGGCGTTATAGGTGTTTCATCATAACTTAACAGGTATTTTCACATAACGTAATATGCGTTTGTCATTGACGTCATAGGTGTTTCAACATAATTTGACAGGTATTTTCACATAACGTAATAGGCGTTTGTCAGTAACGTCGTCATAGGTGTTTTATTATACCGAAAAATGTATAGCCATGCAAATATGTGCATTCACTGTTAAAAGTTTTTGAAATGGCTGCCGCTTAGTGGCAATTGAGAGGGTGACATCCGCTATTGCTTGCAATAGGATTCTAGTAATGTCATCCGATAACTTAACAGGTATTTTCACATAACGTTATAGGTGTTTGTCATTGATGTCATATGTGTTTCAACACAAGTTAACAGGTATTGTCACATAACGTAATAGGCGTTTGTCATTGATGGAATAGGTGTTTCAACACAACTTAACAGGTATTGTCACATAACGTAATAGGCATTTGTCATTGACGGAATAGGTGTTACAACACAACTTAACAGGTATTGTCACATAACGTAATTATATTTATCAAAGTTGTACATATATCGATGCTAGTTTGTTTTGTTTGGTAAGGAACATGTGTGTATGCTATTTATAGAAAGGTCTGTTTGAATGGATATATAAAGTATGCATGGAGAATTTCATGCACGGGTGGTTTGATAGTAGTTAAAGTCATTCGAGTCATTGCAGTCAAGTGCTCTAGATGCTTTTTTCGAATTCTTACAATTTAATACATTCAACTTAGTATGGGAAATTCTGAAAATGAAAAGACTATTACTAATACCCGTAGAGAATACCAATGCAACTGTTACTAGTGCTACTGATCGTAGTTTTCGTGTCTTCTAGAAGAACAACACTGGACCTAAATCCACAGACATCTGCTTTGGTTGCCAGACGATGGGTTACTGGAGACGAAACTGTTCAAAGTTTAACAACCCAACAAGTTGCGGAGGGAGATATGAATGATAAGTATTATTTTGATTTTTTTGCAAGTTATAAACGTCATTTAAAAGAGCAGTTAAATACTTTACAACTGGTTTCATATGCATGTGAGCAATCAATAAGTGTAAAATCTGTTAAAGGTAGACGAAAAAATATTTCGATTATTGAAAAATGATTGAAGCAAATTCATATTTGCTAGACATTATTTTAGACGGATATGCTATTTCTTTTAGTAAAAACAATAAACCTGCTATTAATAATGCAAAAATTGTATCATGAGCTATTGCTTATCTTTTGGTTTGTAGTTGTATTGAAGAAGTTAAAACCAGACCTCATGTTATAAATCCGTTAACAATTTCGATATATGCTTTCCCTTTTATAAGTGCATGCTTTTAGCCGGGGTCACCGGCTGAGTAATTTCTATGTCGCCTGTCATATGTAATGTAATGTAAACAGATTAATAACGAAAAATTTGTATAGATTGATTGAGTCACATGTTTCATGGGACTATAGTTTTATCTTGACTGAGGGTACAAGAGGTCATATGTGAGTTACAGTTCTGGGAACATAAAATTTGCTTTAAATTCGAAATGTTTTTCAGATTATACAATACAATATTTTATTTTAAAATTAAAGGGCCCAATAAGAGCATAACATTAATAACGTCATGACATATACATTACAGAGTGATAAAAGAAACATACAATATAGTTCAAATACATGAGGAAAGGATCAGTGGTCAAGGGGAGATAATTTTTCTAGTATAAGGTTCCATATATAATTTTGTATTCTGATGCTAGCAGTTTTGCTTATGGAGCTTATTTATGTCTATTAGAGAATCAGATTTATTTTGTGGACTGGTTGAGGGACAGGATAAAGTTTGATATGGAGAGAAAAAAAGGCCATAGAATTATGTATAGATACTATTCAAAGTTAGTTATCCATGCGGGAATGTCTTGAAGTGATTTACGGGCAGTCAGAATTGTGTGGTTATAGTGGAGTCAGGTAGTGGTAAAAACGCAAATATGTAGTTGGCGATGTCAATATTTTCTAGTTGTGTAAAGAATTCTATTAATTTAGATAATAAATGGATGCCTAGAGATATAAATGTTAAAGCAGATGCTATAAGCAAGGTTTTTTGATTTTGATGATTGGGGCGTCAGTTTTGTTTTTGAATTGATAGATTACATGTATGTACTTCATTCAGATGATAAATTTGCTGACAGTGATAACAAGAAAATTGAATTATTTTATTCTAGATGTTATACATCAGGTTCATCAGGTGTGATTGCGTTTTGCTTTGACTAGAAGGATGACAACACTTGGCTGTTCCCCCTATACATTTAGTATGTATAGTAATTAAACGTTATATTGCGCTATTTTTGGCCTTGTTATTTCAGAATAATTTGTTATGCCAACATTGTGTGGCCGAGATGCTTGAATTCAATGATACTAAAGACATGTTTATTCATGGTCCTTAAAAGAAATCAATGTCTGGTTCAAGTGATTTGAAAGGCACTGCAATTGCTGTACCCATTGTGATCTAATATTGATATAATTGATTGGTTTTGAATAATGATAAATATTCTTTACTTTGTGTAGTTTGTTATGGTTTATGTATTTTCTACTCAACATTATTGTCTAGTATAACATTATAGATATGCCGCTTGGCTAGAGTAACGTTTAAGATATGCTGCTAGGCTAGAATAACAATATAAATATGCCGCTTGGCTAGAATGACAATATTAACGGGTGGCCTTTTGGCTAAAATAACATTACAGATATATAGCCACTTGGCTAGAAAAACATTACAGATTGCCGCTTGGCTAGAATGACAATATTTACAGGTTGCCGCCTGGCTAGAATGACAATATTTACAGATGGCCGCTTGGCTAGAATGACAATATTTACAGGTGGCCACTTGGCAAGAATGAGAATATTTACAGGTTGCCAGATTAGCTAGCTTAGCTATAATAACTATATATATATTGCCGTTTGGCTTAAATATCAATACAGATTGCCGCTTGGCTAGAGTAACGCTTAAAAGATATGCTGCATGGCTATAATAACAATACAGATTGTCGCTTGGCTATAATAACTATATAGATTGCCGCTTGGCTAAGTTAACGCTTAAGATATGCCGCATGGCTAGAATAAAAATACAGATTGCCGTTTGGCTAGAGTAACGCTTTTTAAGATATGCCGCATGGCTAGAATAACAATAAAATTGCCGCTTGGCTTAAATAACAATACAGATTGCCGCTTGGCCAGAGTTAAGCTTAAGATATGCAGCATGGTTAGAATAACAATAAAGATTGTTGCTTGACTAGAGTAACGCTTACGATATGTTACATGGCTAGAATAACAATACAGATTGCCGTTTGGCTATGATAACTATACAGGTTGCTGCTTGGCTTAAATAACAATATAGATCGCCGCTTGGTTAGGGTAACGCTTAAGATATGCCGCTTGGCTATAATAACTATATAGATTGCCGCTTGGCTTAAATGATAATACAGATTGCCGCTTGGCTAATGTTACGCTTAAGATATGCCGCATAGCTAGAATAACAATATACAGGTTGCCACTTGGCTATAATAACTAAACAGATTGCCGCTTGGCTAAATAACAATACAGGTTTCCGCTTGGCTAGAATAACAATACGGATTACCACTTAGCTAGAATACCATTGAAGGTATGTTGATTGATTAAGGTATGTTGATTGATTAGAATACAAAAAAAAAAATACCGCTTGGACAGAAAAACAACATGTATGCTGAATCAATACCGCTGGGCTACATGACACCGCTTTTTCAAGGTCAATGGAATGTTTCTGAATGTTACATATTGAATGTCTATAATATGCCATAACTTCATAAGATTTACTCTTTACACTATAGTACTAAGCTAGTTTATTTTGGATATAGGTTCTTTATACGGATGAATTTTTTTTATAATTATGGTTTCAAAGCTTGGTGCATAGTTGGTGTAAACATGGCCGATAGAGTTATCCGAATCTGCTAAAGATGGATATGTGAAGGAAAACATTATTACTTAATTATCTGTATCTCAGAATTTAGGTATTTAATTATAATAAACTGTTCATACATTTGCCCGATCTTTGTTTTTTTCGAATACGCACTTGACTTTTGTTAGAGTTTTGTATTATATTGATAAATGTTTTATGTTCAGTTCGAGGTTACGATTTAGAACATAATTATATTTATCAAAGTTGTACAGATATCGATGCTAGTTTGTTTTGTTTGGTAAGGAACATGTGTTTATGCTATTTATAGAAAGGTCTGTTTGAATGGATATATAAAGTATGCATGAAGAATTTCATGCACGGGTGGTTTGATAGTAGTTAAAGTCATTCGAGTCATTGCAGTCAAGTGCTCTAGATGCTTTTTTCCAAATAAATAATTATGTAAAATATTTATTTACAGGTTGGTAGTCCAAGAAGAGTCGCAAATATTGATGTTGCAGTGCTAGTTAAGAGACAAGACAATTTTCATAATTCTCATTGATATAAAATGAATTACGTGTACTTATTACCTGAATAAAAATGCACTTGACTTTTGCAAGTGGCTCTTCCCATGTGAGAGTTTTGTATTATATTGATAAATGTTTTATGTTCGGTTGAGGTTACGAATTAGAACATAATAGACGTTTGTCACTAACGACATAGGTGTTTCAACATAACTTAACAGGTACTTTCACATAACGTATAACAATAATAGAAGTTTGAACACAATATTATAGGCATTTGTGCATAACGTAATGGGTGTTTACACATAATGTGATAGATGTCTTCACATAACCACGGCCGACACTCGAATAACCGAGAGATTGGTCGGTTAATCTATATTGATATGTGGCTATATGGGCGATTGGTCTGTTAATCGGGTTGGTTATACGTCTGTTAAGAGTCAAACGCACAATTTAATGTTAAACTCTATTTAATATAACGATTTTTGGCACATTATAAGAACCAAATAAATAAAAGAAAAGTGTCTGACAAAATGATATCTATCATAGAACATTTCATAGTCTGCACAGTTTTCAGTAAAACTAAGAGGCGTCGCGCAAGTGTGTTTTATTTATGCTTATACGCATAGCAATTTTGTTTTAATAAAAGGAAACAAACAGTTTAGAAATCATTTAAAGGACACAAAATAGTACTTTGGTTCTAAAAAATAAATTAACTTTAGTAAATATTTCATAATTGTAATATAACGTGAATAATACCACGTTTTTATTGAAAATTATGGGAATAAAGTCTGTTAATGGGTTGGACAATTGAAATTGTGTCAGTTAAGAGTTATTTAGCCACGATAATAGTTTTGCTACCTTTATATTTTCCCATTGAAAAAGTTCAGAATGAGATGTTCTTGAGTAAAAAAAAAATTGACACTGAATACGGTGCAACAGTATCCTTCTAGTAAGAGCATTTTTATTTTGAATTTCTTTGCATTTTATGGAAGGATGTGTCTATGGATTGGCCGCTGGAATATGCATGCATTTATTATTAACGTTTCAATCAGCCTTTTTATGTGTGTGTTCAGAGTAGCACGTTCACAAATACGACTGAAAGTGTCTTTTTAAAACAGCACAGGGTACATATAACGTGTTGTGGTTCTCATATGCACATAATGTGTGTCACTGGACGTTAATCCTAATTCGTCAGAATCATCCAACTGATTCTTTTCTTCTATTACTTTATCATATGGTGTTTAAAAATCATTCTAAAGAAGTAAATGGAAAGGAGCGAATGCAGCTACATAAGGTTATCCTAAGTTTTAACTCATTTCATTCCATTTCTAGTTCCTTTCTACATAAGTGCAGAGAAGAACTACACATGTAAACTTCTAGCATTTGTCACCAATATGAGTACATCACAATCCGTTACTGTTTCAACACTCAGAGGTTTCATGTCTGTATTCTTAAAAAAATATTATTTGTTCTCTCTTTTTTAGCAATGCATCAGCCTCTACTGTTTTTATCTATTATTCTATATTCTGCGTCTCCATCCAGATTCTCGTGTATACCACGAGGGTCCGGATCGGGGTGTTGTTTATTTCTGTGCTATTTAAATTGTTATGTCACTTTTCTTTCAATTTTATTGATCTTACTCATTATTCTTTCTCTATTCTTCATATTTTAGCATCTAAATATATTAAACTTACTGATGTTGAGTTACCTTACGACGTTTATCTCTTATGTATATACTAGTTACCAATGTAGATGACAAATTGGTCGCATTCATGACAATTAAACAGAATCCACATGATATATGCGATCATTTTTGGATGAAATTAATATTACTACAATATTATACTTTTTGACACCATTTTTATCAATTTTCATTTTCCATTGTCTTAATTGTTCATGATTGTTCATGTGTTGTTTCCGTATATTTTATGTTTCATTGCCCATGTGCTGTTTCCGTATATTTTAGCCGCTCGTCTTGAGCCTACCCATTTGATTCGATAACACCCAATATAGCAATAAAATTATACTTTATTGCCATTCATTACTCTTAACAGACCAATTAACAGACCGGGTTTTATACATCCGACCCATTAACAGACCAGGTTTTAAATAAAGATTGACTTATGTTACGAAAATACAGATTTTCGTGTAGATTTTTCACACAATGATATTAATATCGTTAACAAACATAATGCCTGTCTTTTTTCGATGTTCAAATTATTGCATGCAAGTATATTCAACCAACGTGTCATTTTGTGTACTTTATGTGTGTGTAAAATGTGTATAAATTTATTGATGAGTAACCCGCCTTTTCATTTTAAAGATCGTACATTGAAGCTGGAAAAATAATAATTACACCACTGCATTCAGCACATTGAATTGTTTTGTTAGACATGAATAATTTTTATTATCGACTCCTAGGAGTCGAGATTAAGAATTGAACTATGGACAGTTAGTGCGTGGATTTTTCTTGCCACCTGATTGGAAGAAATTACGAGACGTTAATAATCAAAGTTTATTGATTAGTTAGGACAATCCAAACCCAGTAAATGTCCTTCAATCCCGTAGAGTATCGGATTTGTCCTCTCTATTTTAGCAATTAGATTTTGCCTATATTCATATATTGGTACACAGGTAACTTTTATCTATAAATAGTCGAATCTTCTGGAGTTTCGTAAACAACAACGTTAAACGATATATATATATATATATATACTACTTCATAACGTATGACATCACGTGTGTGGTAAAAATTTATGATTGATGCACGTGGCTATTCTAGTAAATGAATTAATCTACAAAGCGAGAGCACTTTCCATTTTCATCAGCTAAGAGTCGAATAGCCCTTTTTGAAAGGCTAATGCTTGTGATAACAATATATTTAAAAAGTTATACAATGAAACATGCTGAACTTTCAATGATTTTCTCGATAACACCTGATTAACAGACTTTAGCCAACCCGATTAACAGACCAACCGCCGATATAGCCGCATACTCAATATAGATTAACCGACCAATCTCTCGGTTAGCCGAGTGTCGGCCGTGATAACGTAATAGGTGTTTGCACATACAGTAATAAGGTGTAATATGCATTTGTATATATGTATAAATACAACATTAAACCATAAGACTTTGAATAGGTTTTATATGTAAAAAAGGGGTATAAAAACAAAATGTTTAGAACATTCAGCACAACAATCCCATCCAATTGACACAGGACGCAATTATTAACTGAATCACTTAATGAAAGCACAACATTGTTGTTTATAATCAAGTTTTGGAGGTATTCACAGAATATATAGTAGATACAACATAATGCAATTTATGTGGCACACAATAACGATTAGCAATGACATATAATACAATTGTTCAACCAAACAAACTATTTAGACATAACACAGAGATGTAGTGCCAGAAATTAAAGGATCTAACACTCAACATAAAGAAGAAATGACAGGACGTAAAGGCAAAGTAAAAAACCAATGCATTAAATATTTACACTATAAGACATTTAGGGCGTTCCATAGTAGCTGGCGAAAGTTTTTATTACTGCATACAAAGGTTTGTATAGTTTATATTTCAGGATTATACGTGAATATTGATGAATATTAATGTAAAAGTAAAGTACCATAACGTGTTACACAATACGTGTTCAGAAAGAAAAAAAAATGTCTTCAAAAGTAAGAAGAGTATTTCTGGGGTTGTTATGGTTTACATGTATATCAAATTGCTGTAGGTGTTTTCCATAGCATCCACAAAGAATTTTTTGTACGAGGAATGTCGGTGAGTTTTTAGCTTTACTTAAGCAATAACAGTTATAGTTACAAATTATTGGTCTGGATTTTGGCATTCATTGCTCTGCATCTTAGTTGTTTTAAAAATATTATGCATACTAACTTTTTCAACGTTTCAAAACTATGCAGATATTGTAACGCCTGTCGAACATTGAAAGCACTCTCAAACTTACAGCATATATTTTGGCACTAATCATGTCAAATTTGTATAACAAACAAAAGTAAAGCTTGAAAACCATTGTGCTTCGATCTTGCTTCGAAATAACAGAGATATTTAAATGTGTCTGTAGAAACATTTAATTCCTGTTATATATTTATGTGTCTATTCAAAATTAAGAAACTCGTTAAGATATGTCTGATATCTTTGTTATTTTTAAACTTTGTAGTGAATAGCAGGTCTTTCATACTATGTGTTGAATTCAGTATACTACTTATACGGACTTTGTACTACCGGTAATTAGAACTTATGAGTAAAGCACTTCTACTTTTTAATCTAAACAAACATTTGATGAATTGAAGCATGTCAGAAATTTTTCAAATTTGAGCCTCATATGCAATCGAAACATATTGAGAACTAAAAGACGTTTTCATATATCGTTTGCCATTTTTAAATGTTTTTGGTGGATACTTACAGTCCCTTATAATATTCCTTTCTGTGAAACTTAGAAAACGTCAGCGTTACGACTTTTTATATGAACTTATCAAAAGAGACGTTTTGTAATAAAATATGAATACAATTATAATCTTTCAATTATAAACAAGATAATAATTTCTGTTTAATATTTCTAATAAAATGGACATACACAGATCAAATAATATTTCCCAAAGGTGTGACCTGATCGACGTAAGTACCTGCATATTACAATAAATATGTCACAATTAAACCTGACGTTGAAACTAGAGCCCACAAATAAGTGACAGCATAGCCTTATCTCCAGCACGCTGTGGTTTTATAGAGAACACGAATATTAATATTATAAGCTTAACAATGAAATCATAAAAGTTGAGTGATTTATTTGCATATTTCTATGAGGATTAATTACAACAGGTTAACTATAATATATTACTTAAACGTCGAATCGTTGTTTTCTTCTTCTGAAAATGGTGTCATTGAGTAACGTTAATGTACCAAATACAGTATCGAAAATATAAAAAAAAAAATGGTTAAACTTAAATTAATAATTTAAAAACGATATCATTCATCTATTATGTTATTTGGCTCATTTTACTGTAATTATTTGAACTTTCAACTAGTATGCATAGTAACCGATTGCCATGTTTATCGAAGAAAAATGCGTATGAAGTAAAGCATTATGAGCATGGTACCTTTTATGTGTTTTAACAATTAGCAAACCATTTTACTGAATTCGAAGAACTTCAGGTAAAGTTAAGTAGTGCTGATATAAAACGTTTATTTTCTTATACATTTGTTATATAACTAGGATAATATAACGGCTTTTCCATCACGCAAAACACAAAAATTCTAAGATTAATTAACTTGAATGCTATTCAAATACAACTGTAAATTTCATGTAATATATCGGTAGTAAGCATGTTCTACTCAACAAAAACAGCTGGCGTGTAACCCATTTCATTTAAACATTAACTATTATTAAAAAATTCTACGCATGTCAGCTGGTTTTTTTTGTGTGTTTAGAAGCTTTGAAGTATTTTTAAGGGAGGGGGAATAGGAATTTCCTTTAGTTGAACACGTCACAGGTGATGGTGACTCCTTTATTAATTGACCACATTAGTACATTGTAAGTGTTTCTCCCAGAGGCCGGTGGTGTTTCTTGGAAATCCGGCTTCCTACAAAGATTTTAACTTAACACCACGACAATGAGAAACAATCAAACTACGCTTATTTGGAATGTCCTCATCTGTAAACATCGATAGGGTATGTGTTCAGTTTAATCTTTGTGGACAATACCATTTCAAGAATGTGAAAATATTAAGATACGGTATAATTGCCAATGATTGAACTCTCGACAAGAGACCAAAATGACACACACATTAATGTAGTTCACCTACTGCGTTCTATGATGTCTCAAACCCATACTACACAGTCATCTATAAAAGGCCCCTGAAATGATCGTCGTATAAACTGTTCGTACTTATAAACTAACGGCCTGGCTTAGGTACAAAATAACTAATGAAAAGTATGATATACAGCAACAACAAATGACAACCTCTGGAGTACAGAGTCTTGACTTAAGACTGGCACAAAAAAAATGTGGCGGGTTGTATCAAGTTATCAAGAGTGCAAAGGGGGGGGGGGGGGTGAAAAAAGAAATACATTTGAAATGGTATAAAACGAGACGACTGTAAATTAAAACACTCCACAAAGTTGATAAATATTGGGAATGTTTTAATATAACAACAGTGTTTTCTGCTTTAAAAAATCAATCCCAGGTATGACGAGTTGTGTGACATATTATTTGGACGAGACTTAAGAATGGAATGTCAAACTCCCCGGCAGTTCCAGTTCCGATCTGCATACGGGTCCGCATACTACTCTACACTAATGGAGTAAAGGAAAATAGTTCCGGAACGGAAACAATCACTGTACGGAGTTGGGTTATTCGTTTGCTCCAACAGTGTTCATTTTTTTTAAAGAAAATTTCCAAAGTATGACAATCAACACATAAAAAAGTAACTACTGGTTCTACAATTATGTTTTGTCTCTATTGTTATATGAAATAATGTTATATGCAGCTTTATCCGTGGCCAATTGAAGTCAATGGCATTAATTATTGTTTTTGTTTTAGTTTTTGTTGGGACAGTAACACAGGAAATACTTCCAACGTCAGCAAATGATTTTGATATCAAATATTACTTTAAGCTTGTGACGTCATTTAAGGTAAGATAGTTTAAATCTGTTGGTACGAAAATAAGATACATAATATCTTAGTTGTGAACAGATAAAAAATAAACCATGTTTCACAAATAGTAAAAAAAGTCTAAGGTTATGTCAAACTGTACTAAGTATGATGTGTTTATTTCAAACAATACTATAGGATACACGTAACAATAGTTCTCTATATAAGTCAATACTATATTACCTTTGAAAACTATATTCAATAGGACTGTATAAGACACAAACTGATTGATAAGTATATGGCCGAGACAACTACACAAATGTACTATAGGATTATGTCATGAAATACTAGGTAGTTCATTCAGATTAATATAATTTCAGGGCCTAATCAACCTAATTGGATCCATTGTCGAAGTCCGGGTACCTTCACAGGGTTCACTGTGTGGATTTAGACTGACTGTAGGGGACACCTATCTATTGTCAGGTACACTATAATACCTTATCACTGAAAACATATTGTAAAATACTTTACAGGTAAGATCCAAATGTTTTTATTAGTTCTTCTTTGCATCATTTTATTTATTTGCTATATTATTTATTTTCTATTTTTATTCAGTTCGTTTCTAGTTTATTTTAATGTAACTTTCTCACAGTTTTATCACGAAAGTATTAGAATAAAAGGTAAAAATTTTCATAGAACTGGAGAAAAGAAATATGGTCACTCTTGGTCTTTCCCTAACTGGTAGTTATCCCTTGCTAAAGATGGTTGTTGGGTTTGTTGCCCACAATATATAAATTCGCAGCAACCTCCGAACAGAATAGGAATGTTAAATCTGTTGTCCGGTATTGAGAGAGTGCTAAGCGTTCTGCACGTAAAAACTCTTGTAACAACTCGTAAACATCTTTCCCTTTTGCATTTACCTTCTTTTTCCAATTACTCTTATAATTTCCGCCCTTCATTTTGTACGATCATATTGGGCTCATCCGTTGCATGGCCTCATAATTTGTTTTCAATCTGAACATGCCAAGTAATAACTTTTTTGTCACTGGTTGTTATTTAACTAATTATCAATCAATATAAATGTAAAACCAATGAAGATAGATAATACATAAAATAGTTTGTTCTTTTTGGTTTCCAAACAGCAATACAAAAGTATCTGTCATATTGTTTGTGAAAAAAACAGTAATTCTTTAAACCGATGCAAGGAAAACGGCAGAAAGTATCTATTTTACAATTGAAAATGTTTTCGTAATATACACAAAACATCATTTTTTCTCAGGTTTCAGGAATAAAAAAACAAAAATGATATCTAGTTCAACATGTGGTAATTTCCGTTATAAAGAGGGCGATATATCATTTAAAATGATGTTGTACCTGTTCACTAATGGTCAATATTCATACAAAAGGAACTGCAGTTGTAAAGTAAGTATAAAACTTGGTAGAGAACTTCATTTTTGTATCTTGCAAAAACAGCGTATTTGGATTCATCATAATTCGATAGATACCAGATTGTGTGGGAACAGAACAACGATTTTGAATATTCAATGAATTACAAATTTTCTATAGGAAGTTTTTTGAAAGCACGAAAATTGGAACGGACGAAAAATGTCAATTTCTAGAAGGATCTCATTAGATAATTGTCAATGGTCTCATAGTTGATATAGTTTGAAGAATTGTTTCGGTACTTCACCCGGCTTCACTTCACTTAGTAGACATATCATGGTCTTCTTTTAACTGCGTTCAAATAATCCTTTAACTTCGTTGTAAAATATTGGTTGATCGTACAATGAGTCTAAACTTCGTCAGGTGATTAGTGGAATTGTTGGCAGTACATTTTTCCATCAAAACCATGGTTCACGACTTTGACGAAACGCGCGTCCTGGTACTTTTGATAACTATTTGACAATGAACTGGTTTCGAATATCGTCAAAATCTTGAAGTAAAGGGAAATGCTAAGGAAAATATATAAATTGTCTCGATTAAAATTCAATATTGCCAAAATAAGTTGGCGAAATAAATGAAACGATTCATCCATCTTGTTTACTTTTTCAAGGTTGTCAGAATAGGCCGCATTCGCAAATATTCGGAATTCACCTTGAACTCTTTACGATTTAGATTGAAAATCAGTAATCAGCTGATTGCTGTATACAGCAATGGACTAATTAATAAAGGGAGGTGTTCATTGTGTTTTTTTACGAAAAGATGAGGTTAAATGGCGTGAAATGTACCCTAAAGGATTGACAACGACATGTGTTTGAAGCATTTTACGACTTGAAAATTGGCATGTAGAAAGGTGATACATGTACAATTCAGGATATACCTGGTTTCCTTGAAGTTAAACTTAAGGTAAAATATTTCGAAAGCTGTGAAAATTGCTAAATTTGGTTGAACAGATAGGGATTTTTAATTGGTGATCTGACACCTAAATGCGTCCGGATATTGTTTCCGTCATCAGACAAACTTTTAAGTCATACAAGACAAGGTTTTAAACTGGCACATAATTTTCGTACGAGTACTAGGGGACAGGACAATAGTTGATGGAGACTATCTATATAATATAGCAGTGATGGCCGTGGAGAAAAAACTTGGAATTAATATGTGTATGTTTATAGTATACAGAAATGCGAAAATAATGGACTTCAACAGAAAAAAAACAAAAAATTAGAATTTTGAAAAAAAAGAGGAGGGCTTAAACAAATTGTTCTGTCTCCATGTACCTATGAATTTTGATACCTTTTACCGAATTTCCGGATAATGTAAATCGAACGTTCTGGAAATTCGGCTCCATCAAATTTTACCGATTTTAATATTTTATATTTCACGGAAGTGACGCATTTTGGTAGTTCTGGGAAATTATTTTGAAAACAAAATTAATATTTGTCTATCTCAAATGGAATCGTATCTTATTTTATCATTCTTTTGGATATTACTGGAAATATTTTGCATCAATAAGCACAATTAAAGTTTGTAAACATTTCTAGCCGGCCTGAAAACTTCATGTCAAAATTTGGTCACAAAGTTCCCCCCAAAATTTGCTCTCAAAGTCCAGATGTAAACATGGCTTCAGCATTATGACGTCGTAGAAAGGCGTCAGCGAAAAAAATAGCCTTGTCAGACGTCATAATTATTTGGACTAGTCTTTATCCTTCAACCAGACGAGACAATGTACTTGTTTATCCGATATACTTATTGAAATATATCTCGTGTTCTCAGAAGTAAAAAATATGATATCATACTCGTAAATGCAATTTTACAGTATCTTTCTAAAGTAAATGTTTAGTGTTTATTTATCGCAATGAAGATGAAAAAAAGATTTTTAGAACTATCATGGTGCAAACTGATTTATTTTTTAGAAGAAAAAAAGAATGCTCGAGGAAATTGTTAGGGAAAATTATGTTTATGTTTGGGAACTACCATTTGATTTGTATTGGGGAGACTTGTATTAAAATATGAAAAAAGGCAGGACAGGAGTATTAAGTATAATAAAAGGCATGACGAGATCTTGGCAAAAAAGGCAAGATGACAATGTATGTGACATTACAACTAAATATAAATGCAGGACTACATTTTCATCGTTGATGTTTTTAATAATAAGATAGATGTCATAGCAAGTGTTTTTCATCAAACTTAACTTAAATCTCACTACAAAAGAAATCCAGTAACACCTTGATGAAATAAAAAAAAAACTTCATTATATTTCATAGAACTATTTATGTCGATCGTCCGTACGTTAAGGGATATACATTTCACAACTTATTCAATATTCAAGAGCATGCAGCAAATATTCAGACTTTGTATAAAAAAGTACAAAACAAAACCAAAAAAAAACCTTACCATTGTCCGAGCAAACAGTTCAGGAGTATGTCAGAGCATTTCTTCTCATTTTTCTAAAAAAAAAAATCATCGGCAGATTCATAGAATTTGTTGATAATTATACCGGATCAACTTAACAAATAATACACGACGGGATTGAAGATCAGATTCTGGATACTGACGTTGTTTATCATCTTGATAAGGTGTTATATTATTCTTTTATTTGACCGTATGACTATTATTCTACTGTTTTATCTGTTCAATTTGCTTTTCATTTTGGTGGTATTCCTTTGAGGAGACTCTTTACTTATTCATCCCGTCATTGTGTTATTGTTCTATTATAAGTGTTGTACTTCGACTTTCATATGCTTTGTATGTTTCTTTCTTCCGTATGACAAGGCTCTGTACTTATACATCCCGTCATTGTGTTATTGTGTCATGGTAAATGTTTGTAAATCTGTTTGATTTTATAGTGATAGAGATAATAAGATAATGTTGACTGCTGTTTCCTCTTTTTTGACATTTGTACCTATTTTGTCTGTTTGTTTTGTTGACACATCGTTGTTAACAAACTCGAATTTTATACGACTGTTATACAAGTTGTCATAAAACAAGGTTTAATCCCCAATTTTCTACATAAGTAAATGCCTGTACTAAGTCAGGAATATGACAGTTGTTGTCCATTCGTTTGATGTGTTTGAGTTTTTGATTTTGCCATTTGATTAGCGACTTTCTGTTTTGAATTTCCTCGGAGTTCAATATTTTTGTGATTTATCTTAGCAAAAGAACAACGATTAGGTGTTTCATAATTGTTACAGTCTACTATGTGCCTATTCTTAGAATACAGTTTAAGTGTAATACAGACACATTAGCTATATAAATGTCGCATTGGCAGACAAATTAACATAATGCTTCATTTTCAATCTGTCAACTTTTAGGACATAATAAATCCAAGTTTCGAACCTGGAATGTTTGACGAGAGTAAAGGATGCCAACTTCCTGATGAATCGAACGTTGACCTTGAATGTTATGACAAAACAGGCTTATGTAAGAGACAAAGGAGCGGTGTGTAAATGGAAAAATGTTGACTGTTAAAAGGTTTTATTGAAAATAAATTAATCATAAAAACCTATGGATTCTCAACAGATTTTATGTTGATGATGACACTATTAGCTAAATCATTCTGAAATATATATATAAATGTCACATGTTCAAAACGTTAACATTGTTATTTTTGTATCCATATATTAAGGCCAAATATAAAATATTATGGATTTAAAATCTACATTTGGATTAAATCCGATATGATAACCAGAAAAACATACATTTATTAATGAAAATGCATGTCTGGCGTTTAGGGTTTTAATTCTTGTGTCTATGACGAGTTCAATTCCACCCATTGTGCCTTTACCATTTTTGAAGCAGGTATCACCCGCCATGTAGTCAGCACGTCTGTTTTGATTTTAATTATCGATTTTCTACACCAGGAATAGATTATTTCGGTTGTATTTTGCAAACACTTTCTGGTCCTCAAATCCCATGAACTTCGTTACTTATATGGCCAAAATATCTAAATTAGCACTGATGAGTCTTTAATATGTGAAAAGCCCGTCTGAAGTTTCAAAGTTTAATCGTTGTATCTTTGGTTTATCAATAAAATTTGTTTGATAGCAAAAGCATAATTTTGTTAAAAATTAATATTAATCTCACTACGAAAGGTACGATATTTATAAATTTGCAATTGTGCCTCTGTACTCCTATAACAATACAAAATGAACTAATACAAAAAAATGTGAAAATCTTGTATTTGTGTAATCTTCAATAACCCTTCCGTTCGATCTAGGTAGAATCTGTTAACCCACATATTTATTCTGGTTGGACGTTTCGTCCCCGAGGGTATCACAAGCCCAGTAGTCAACACTTCGTTGTTGACATGAATATCAATTATATGGTAATTTTTACTCATTTCCTGTGTACCAAACTATGATTTGTTTTGAAAAACTACGGATTTTCATATTCAAGGCATAAATTACTTAAGCCGAATTTTGTACAACTTTTTGGAATTTTAGGTCCTCATTGCTCTTCAACTTTGTACTTGTTTTGCTTTATAGATATTTTGATCTGAGCGTCACGGATGAGTGTTATGTAGACGAAACGCGCGTCTGGCGTATTGAATTATAATCCTGGTATCTTTGATAACTAATTATATTGATTTGGTTTATTTTAAAATAAATTGTTTACAAAGTTAGAATTCTCGACACAATTATGTTGAATGTGATTAACAATATTTTAACAGTGCTAAGTACTCCCAAGCAAGTAATGTTGAAAAATATATAAAGACAATGTCTTTGTCAACAAATTCACAGCAACTTTATTACATTATCAACCGTCAATAATAAGTTGCTTTTTAACAATAAACAGTCAAAATACTTAAATTGATAAAATTATCAGTTCTAATTAATGATATAATACGAGCACAAGCAAGTATTGTGAGATACACATTAACACTGGTCTCCAGTTTTAACAAATCTTTTATAAAAATATCTACTTCAATAAAAAAAAAACTGTTTTCTTTCAGACAAGTAATAAATATTAACAAATGTATTGGTAAGATATACAATTAAGAATGCATTATGTATTATCTTACCTCCTATACATTTCCAGGAATATGATTGGTTAAAAGCGTCCGCGTGCAAACCGTGTATATTTGATATTTGGTTAGTAGGGAGGCGGGGCTTATCTCATACACGGTTAGTAGTGGAGTTACGTCCCTTTATATTCCTTATTAGGTAAGAAGGGGGCGGGGCTTATTTAATAGTTAGTAATGGTGTTATGTCCCTTTATAAAAAAACAAAACGGTACTGAGAAAAAATCTTAAAAGTTCCAACAGACGAAGAAATTGATGATTAAGATTGAATTAAATTCAGTTAAACCTTACAAGTCGTTATTCTTGGCATCTGTTTTTGTAGGATCAATGGAAGTATTTTTTTAGTGCTCATAGTATTGAAGACTTGCTCATTTTGAGAATCACTAGTATTAATTTCACCCGTTAAGATAGTCGGTCAGATAAATTCGTTACATAGTGTGCTAGTGACGTAATACGGTATATATGGGGTCAGTAAATTCCATATGGGGATTCGAGCTTCGCTCTCACCCCATATGGAATTTACTGACCCCATATATACCGTATTAGGTCACTAGCACACTATGTAACTAATAATACAGACTTAAGTTTAATTGAGCTAGCACGATAGCCACCTGCTATGACCAATACATCTCTTGTTCGTTCAAAGTAAATTTGTCAAGAAAAATGAGAATTATTTTAATAACTTCAATCCACCGTCCAAAACATTGTCTGCATATATATACAAAGTATATCGAAATATCATATCGAAACACCTTGTATATAAGTAGCATATATCGAGGTCTGTTAACACATGCATCATATCTATTGACCAGATACATCATGGTAACTTAGTAACATCTTTTTTGCAAATATATTGTCTATTATCAACGTTAACGGATTCGTTGTATATTACCTACGTACCAAAGAAACGTTCTATATACAACATTTAAAGACCAATTCCAGTTTAGAAATTCATTTGTTCAAAGAGCAATAAACCAAACAAAAATATGGCAAGGATCCGTTGGATTACAGTTTCCTCTAATTGGGAAAAAAAAGGTGCAAAATGTGGATAGGTTTAACTCATCTCAGTCTTTCTTATCTAGAATAGTCATGTAACAACACAACATTACAACACAACATTTTAAATCAATTTGAAAGTTTTTATCTTGTCACTTTAGTACTAATTTATCACATGGAAAAACAAAGCAAAAGAGAAACGACACACAATATCGATTTAAATCTTCTCGTAGTTATAAACAAAGCAGTAAATAGAATATAATAATTGAAATGATAAACGTTTTAATAGACATAGATACAGGGAACAAGTTAGGAATTTTGTTTTAGATTGAACTTATCCTATTTAGAATAAAATCATATAGCTTTATGTATTTCAATATACCTCGACACATATTTTTAGGAATAGTTTACATGGCTGACTTTAGTATCCATTAGAATACTCATCTGAAATATAACATCATGTGTTTAAGGTAAATTCTTTTCGTGTCTTATCAATCAGTATTATGCGGAAGCCATATTCGTTAAACTGATTTCAATTTGACCCGCAATTATTAAGTATGCTTTACTCTATATTCGTCATCATAAATCCCGCCACCTTGAATGTTGACATAAACCTGATAATAAATAGACGATGAGCTACAAAACAAATAGGATTACGGAAAGGCAGTAACTTTCTTCTTAGTGTAATATTTTCGTACAAGATGTCGTACGTAACAAAGGTTTAAAACAGTTTTAAGTCGTTATTATTTAAAATTGGCCACAACAATTATAAGCAGTGATTGATATATGATCACTAAATACAAAAAAAAGGATTCAAATTTTATAATATTCTTTTTATGTATAGAAGAACATAAAGTTATCCCCAATACTATCTAAAATTACAGTAGAACGTAGCTACATAATTAAATTATTATGAGCGTGTTATTTTTTTAATCCACCTAAGTTTTATAGACAATTGGTGGGTCTGTAGTTGTAAACGTAACGTTTCTTGAGTTTGAAAAGAAGAAGGCTCCGTCAACATGGACTTGTAATGGCTTCTCAAGCATTCTGTGTAACATGTTATCCCTTCACAAAAAAACGGACGACGCCCGAAAAAACCTGTAAAATATTATGAAACAATTTATAGATTTAGTAATAGATGTGTGGCAAATACGCAGTCAAAGGTAATTGTTTACACTGAAAAGGCAAACAGGAGTTTACCATTTACTAAAGATTGTACGTGCAAAAGGGAAATGTTACATCAATGTCTAAAACCAGTCTCTCTATTAATAATTTAGCACACGATCATATGAAATTAATTTAAAAGATGGCATCTTCTGTTTACGTTGTAATAATAATTTAAACGTTATTACGCAGTTTTGGAGTATAAGCTCAAACCTGTTTCAACATTTATCATGTTTATATGATACATGTATTAAACATGAGGTATGCTGTCATCAAAGTTTAAATATTTTTCATTAATTGTATTGGATAGTGTTCTTCTTTGTCTGCGTTTTGTTCCTGACAAAGTTGTATGTTGATCTTTCTTTTTTATTTATTCAGTGAAGAGCAAAACGTGTAATGTCGATCAGGATTTATTTTCAATTCAGCAGTATTTTACAAGTTTTCTATATCTAGGAAATTAAAAAAAAACCACCGACATCTTAGAACTTTATAACCATTTAGCTGGATATTAGCAGTAGTGGGAAAAAAAACAAGGAGATGTGGTATGATTATCAAAAAGACTGCTTTCAATCAGAGATCAGCAGACGACTTCATGTATGCACGGTTTTATCATTCAAATTTAGAACGATCCAAATATGAAGCAGAAAAATTTAAAAATATAATCTTCATTTGCAAACTTTCATGCATGCTAATGCATGATAAAGTTGTTTTCCGGAATATTTAGTAAACATAAAAACCATATAGCAAACATTTATGAAGAAATGAACTTAAAAAAAAAACAATCCAAAGTGTAAAACATAGATGTAACAATTACAGCTGTATTATTTGAATCATTTAGAAGATATGTAACATAAATAAGTCAGCATTATGATATAGACAAGTATGCATTGCATTCATTTTTTTTTATTCTTTTTTTTTTTTTCATCGGTTCTATAAGGGTTTCTATGTCACCGACGTGAAAATGAAACTTTTATTTTATTTATGTTAACTTAATTCATCATAGATACTATGAGTACAATTTTGTATTTGCGCCAGACGCGCGTTTTGTTTAAAAAAAGATAATTAAAAAAATCTATCAAAGTCCACTTTTTCTAAGTGCGAGTAAAATCGCAGTGATCCATAATGCATTGTGATTTGTCGTAGTTATTTTTCAATTTTGCAGGGTAATGTTTGAATTTTTATACATTGCACATGTTAAATAACTAATAACGTCTGACTCTACAGGTCTGTTTAAAAGAAACATGTATAATATCTGGCTTACTCGTCGTTTCTGTGTGTCAGGTTTCATGACAGACGATTCAGTGGGTGATGAAGTGGATTATCTTGTCCAGTATGAAAATTTAAAAAAAAACTTTACAAGTAACTGTTGCTTTGTTAATAAGGAAAACATAATTTTATAATCTTAAGTTCAGTGTATAAAGTAAGTGAGGGAAACATAAAATTGGTTAAGTACCAATATTTACAAACATTACATTTTGACCAAGTAGACAATAAAAGAGCATACATAATGACATTGTTACACAAACTGAAATATCATTATTGGCAATAACACAAAACTAAAACAAAATCAATACAATTTCAAGAATGGAAAAAAATCTATAAAAAAACAAAATTAAAATTAATCAAAGTTTGAAATAAAACAAGAAAAGCATTCTAATATTTCTAATTTATAGATGCTCTAAGCATAAGCATAAGCACGCACTCCATTTGACACAATACAATAAATACATAACATTAATTTCTGTTTATCCGTTTTATTATTGTATTGTTCATATCTCTTTTAGTGTTTTTGTCTTAAATAAAGTGAACTATAAAATCGGGTTTATCAATTGTAAAACTATTTGTATCGTTTAAATTCTACAGCAAAATGTTTTAACTTACTTAACGTCACTTTTATGTTAAACAAACCGGGAAGCGAAAACTCAATTTGAAATGCAAAGGCCGACATATTATAAAATACATAAGTCGAGAGTAAGTAAACCAGATTATTTTTCAGTATTCATTAACCACATGTCTATTTACTTTGGGTAATTTTGCGAGATTACGCAAATATTGCATTGTAGTCATAGGTTAGAGATTTTGCAAAGTACTTGCATTCGCTATGATTATATTCTAATAATTTTGTTTCAGTTTTTAAATAAATCTAGATTACAACCTAGCTGTATCCACATGCATCGTTCGTTATAAATACAAAATAGACTGATACATTGTACATGTTGGTGTTCTGTATTATACTTTCTTGATGTGCGAAAGTTTGATTATTGTTATATTTAGTTTTACAATAGACGCTGTACTAGTTTTCAGAGAGGAAACTGTTATTCACTTACTACACATGTATAAGCATTTAACTCCAACATCTTCACCATGACTGCAATCCTCCTCTCCCCATGGCATATGCTGACATTCTTCTATGCTGCACTCTGTGCCATCGCATATAACGTTGTCCAGCCAAATAGTGCCATTTCCATTTTTTACAGTGTTACCTAAGGAAACTCCTGTCCTATATTCCAATGAATGTATATAGAAATAAATTATCTTTTAAGGTTTGTTTCCTGATTATTCTATCTAGGCATTTTTTCTTAGAATTTTGCATTACCTACTTACAATAGTATAATGAAAAAAAATAATGTTTTGGTTATAACGCATCATTTAAGTGGAAGACAGTGTTTTGTTAATCAGCTCATTGAAAAATTTTATCATGTGATCGTGACGTCATGAACGTTTATCCATGATTTATTCTGGCTTAAAATAGAAATTAAAATTAAAATATATTTAGGAAGACTGTAATATTCGAAATAACATAAAAAAAATTGTGAATACTTTAAAAAGAAAACGCTACGTAGGTAATTCAGTATGCTTAACATTTTTGATACTATTTCTCCATAAGCAGAAAAAAAATTATAACAATCATTTCTTAACCATATTTAAAAAAAGAACGCATTTTTGTATTTGAAATGTATAATCAGTTGGCAATGGTTATCTTCAAAACTTAGTTTTGGTTAGTCCAACATACCTTACGGCGTTTCGTTCGCTACCCCCGTGTCTGTTGTGATGTTTTTGATTTTAACGAACGTAATCTATGTTCTACTGGTAAACTATGTAGCCAGGGAGTTCGTTATCATAAATTACTTAAAAGCTTTGTTAATTTGTCCATAGATATAAAAATTTGGTTTTGAAGTTTATTTGTAAACTTATTTTAAACGGGATAGCATATCCTCATGTTTACGGAAATATTGTTAACCGTGCCTGGAAATTTAGAAATGATCCTGGTAAACTTATCGCTCCTTTAGAATAAACTTATTCTAAAATGTTACCTATTCAACACTTTAATAAGATCATTGAATAGTGTTTTTATTGGTATAAATATTGATTTTGTTATCAGTAAATTACAAGCAAAATAAATATTACTTGTATGGTATATACAAATACACATTCATGCATCTACAATATGTTGATACCTGTATCTTTGCATTCCACAATGTCATGGTTTTCTCTGAAAGTTTATGACGTCTTTACACTTAATCCATTGGATGTTGGATGTGTACGGACTGATAATTAAGTCTTTGATGCATGATTGTTTTTTATTAATTGTTATTGACTTTTAACTAGCTGTCAGTTAACTGCGAGTACTCTCAGATCTGTATACGTACCTAGTTTCTTTTTGTTTTTGGGATGTACAAATACCCGGCCGCGTTCACTTGTATTTTTGTCCATCTGATGAGTTAAGCCTTTTTTAACTGATTTTTATAGTTAGTTCTTATGTTGTACTGTTATACCACTGTCGCAGGTTAGGAGGGGGAATCTCGCTAAAATGTTGAACACCGCCACATTATGTATGTATGTGCCTGTTCAAAGTCAGAAGCCGGTTGTCGTTTGTTTATATGTTGCATATTTGTTTTTCGTTCATTTGTATGTACATAAATAAGGCCATTAGTTTTCTCGTTTGAATTGTTTTACATTGTCATTTCGGGGCCTTTTATAGATTACTATGCGGTATGGGCTTTGCTCATTGTTAAAGGCCGTACGGTGACCAATAGTTGTCAATTTCCAAGTAATGTTGGTCTCTTGTGCGGAGTTGTCTCATTGGCAATCATACCACATCTTTTTTTTATTTGTTTCTCATGATGTCAAAATGCTTATAAAAACAATTGTGGTTTGCTTCATTCGAATACATTCTGATATGATCAATATGAAAAGACCAAATTATAAGATTTGTTAATATAATAAGATTTTCATAGTTCATGGGTTCCTCGTAATCAATAACATATTTACCCTTGTCAATTTTAATGTCAAAGATGTAGATTCCCACAATACGTGTATCTTCGGTAATACTCAAGGCAAATTTCGAACAAGGAATTATGAATTAGACATTTGCACGAGAGAGATATAATCCCTAATTTAATATGATTTTAAAAAGTCTAAAGACCAACATATATAATTATTAACTAACATTTCGTTTGTGCATGCCACAGTTGACCAGCAGGGGTATAAGCCCCAATATAGTAGTAACCTTAATGGTACAGATATCATATTTGTCAGGCTTGATGTTTATAAAAGCATTATTTGTAGAAGCTATATCAGAAGAAACAAAATACAACGCAAGATGGTCATCAATTGTTTGTAAAGACAGAAACGTGATAAAAGTCACTCTACTCATTTTTTCAAGTTGCATTGTGTAATATTAATTAACTTCTTTTTCCTGATTTGTCCAAATTAGTTCTTGATAAATTGTTTTAAAGTATATATATATTAACCTGTAGCCAAGCTGTTGACAAGCCACAGTTGCAGCAACCACGTTGAAATGATCGTCACATACAGTTACCCATGTACCGTTGTAATAAATTTCAAGTCTTCCATCAGAAAAACTATACCCATCAACTAAACGTATACTTCCTATAACAAGACGTGCGTTAAAATCATGTCTTTGACAAATATAGCTTAAATTGTTATAAAGCAAAACTATATTGAATAATTAAACAGAATAATTTATTTTTTTATAGTTCTTTGTGTTTTTTTATAAAAATCCCCTGAATAATACTCAGCTTTTTTGTCTGAGATGTAAGAATACGAAGCTACGGCTTTTCCAAATGGTGAAGATATCTACGATGACTGATGAAAAAAAAACTTACCAGGATTGAAATTTTAAATTGACGCCAATAGGCGTTTCATGTACAAAAGACTCATGCGTGGCGCTTGAATAAAAAAATGCTATAAAGCCCAACTAAATGACGAAGTTGAAGAGCATTAGGACCAAAATATCCTAAACGTGTTGCCAAATACAGCTAGTGAGACGTTCTCAATACGGGCACAATAATTATAACTACTGTTTGCGGGTTAATTGCAAGGCATACATTCCATCATATCAAGTAGTCTCTTATTTTCAATTTGTATCCAAATTAAATGAAGTGCCCTTTATATTGGTAAAGCAACACGTCTGATGATTCCTTACATTTATTATTATTTTGTTTTTGTACTTGATATACCTAAAATACTTGCAACTGTCCATATGGGAAAAAGTAAAATCACAAAAAATACTGAACATCGAGGAAAACTCAAAACGGAAAGTTACTAATGAAATGGCAAAATCAAATGATAAAACACATCAAACGAACTGTCATATTCCTGACTTGGAATAGGCGTTTTCTTTTGTAGAAAATGAAGGATAAAACTTGATTTTTCTGGTTTTATAGCTAGCTAAACCTCTCATTTGTATGACAGTCGCATCAAGCTCCATTATATTGACAACGATGCGTGAACCTAACAAACATACATAATGGGTACAAATGTCAAAAATACAGTGGTCAACATTGTATTATAATCTTAACCACTAAAACAAACTAATATAAAACATTTACAATCGTGATTTTTCAATTATTAAAATTAACGTAGATGTATGATTGCATATTAAAATATCTGATAAAATCAAATGAAAGGCGATTTACAGTGCATGGTTTTTAGCTATGTTTTAAATGCTAACATAAATTTGTCAATATGGCGCATCAACAATGTTCATACAAATGGGTGGTTCTGCCATCTCTTACTCAAGGTTTAGCATAAGATCAAAAAGTTTATACTGTCGATCGTAAACATATGATTTCTTTAATTTTTAGTCAGTTGTATAATGCATTTGTGACATATGATTTTGCAGTATTGGACATTCCATTATATTGTAGGCGTTAATGTTTTGTAAACATCGTGTAATAGTTTACCAAGAAATTCAGGTTTATTTTAATCTCCTCTAATCGAAGTTCAAGAAGTCAAAAAACAATTATTTTCTAGTTCTAAAATGATCTTTGTATTCTGTCTAAATTGACAATAGATAAAAATTTTATATGAAGACTGAGTTAACTAGTAAGCATACGTAAATGGAGAATTAACTTAAACAAAAAGAGATGATTTTCAGAAATGACAACACATTATTTTTTCAACATTATATTTTTCCGAACAGAAAACATTGACTTATATTGTCTCTTTCTTTTCATTTGGTTGGGTTTTCCCCTCTTTTTAAATCACTGTTTTCACAATGGTAAACTCCAATAGTTATTACGATTCTCGTTAATAATGTACTAATACCGACGGATACATCTTTATCAAACCAACGCCTCTAATACAAATCCGAATATTGAAGACTTGCTCACTTTGATATATCACTAGTCTCAATACCTCGTGCTAAAATAGTCGGTGAGGTAAATTCGTTAAATGAAGTGCTAGTGACGACATCGGTATATGTGGGGTCCAAGGCCGTAACTAGACATCTTATTTGAGTGAGGCAAAATAATTGAGCCGAGCGAAGCGAGGCGAAATTTTTTTTTGGAGGGTATGAAATGAATGGTGCAAAATCCTGCATTCTAGGCATTTTTAGAGAGTTTAATAATGTGTTGAATTTGGGCACTTTTTATATAAATTTTCATATTTTAAGACTTTTACTAACACCAAATTTTTAACAACTTTATTTAAATTTATATGTAAGATAATCATCCAAATATCACTAATTTGAGTCTGCGGCCAGAACATAGAACAAACATCGATTCAGTAGAGTTTGTCAAATTTTTCTATTGCCGGTTCAGTCAAATCGTTTCAGAATCATAATTTGGTGTGCTGTTATCCTTATCGCGATGAACATGGAGCATGGCAAGACCGCACAATCTCTCGCCAATCATGCATGGTCTTTTCAAAGTTTTCAGTCGTTTCAGGGCAGTCTGTGTTTCTAAAGGTAGCACATTATCATCAACACAATGATCAATGTCTTCTTCCAATTCCTTCTCCATCAGCAATTCGGTAGCAGCATCGGTAGTAACAGTTTTGTTTGCAAAAGGGAATTAAGCTTTCCGGTAAGCACCATCATACAGTCGCAGTTACAAAATATTAAACTCGCTTTTATGCTGACAAAGAGTAGATAAACTAGGGATAGAATGAGGAAAGATACAGGTATATGATTCTATCTATAGAGTAAGTATATCTGATATGAGTACAGGGGAAATTGGAGTGGAATTTTTGACGTTTACATGTAGGTCCGTAATTTCCAATTACTTCTGGAAATAGTTGGTGGTATTTTAGTTCCAGAATCTATAAATATAGAGGTTAGGGGTTGTGGGTGTCCGATTCCGGAACCCGAACATAAAGAAACGAAATTCCGTAGTCCCGAATAAGTAAAGACAAAATCCTGTGTTAAAGGTTCTACCATTCCTCAATAATATCAAATTGGAATATGGGATATTCTTTCAATTTTTAAGGTTAAATTAAGAAACATGGATAAAAACTAATCCATGCATGTTTCATATTATTTATATTTTATTTATCTGTAAAGAGAAAGATTAAAGTTCGTGAAATGAATACGCAGACAGGACTGCCCCCTTGCGATGCCCAGTACTTTATTTGTCAAAAGCTGGTGAAACGGAGAAATGAATACGCAGACAGGACTGCCCCCTTCCGAAGACCAGTACTTGATTTGTCAGTCTACTTATCGTTTTTTGGATTGTACCAATGAAGATATATGCAATAATCAGACTCTGTTCACAAAAAAACTAGTTTACTAGAATTATTCCTTCTTTACCTTCAGAGTCGCTTTTCCTTTTTCTGCAAGAGCCTGTTTTTAACTAGAGATCCATGATGATTATCATTACTAGGTTAATGTTATCGAGAAACATCACCCGTTGAGATTCTAAGTTATATCCAGGAAGAATAGTTTAAAAGGAATGATGACAAGTTATAGAAAATCAAGGTTGAGACAGAACAACAAATGACTATTATATTTATATATATGTATAAAAAAAAAATCAGTGTCGAAATTTTAGTGAGGCAATTGCCTCACTTGCCTCAAGGGTAGTTACGGCCTTGGGGTCAGTAAATTCCATATGGAATTATATATGGAATTTACTGACCCCATTTACACCGTATTAGATCACTAGCACACTATATAACTCATAATATACATAAGACTATTTAAAAATTTAATTATCATCTTTACAAATCTCAGTGAATTAATATATGTATTACCTGTTAAAGTGCTAGCAACATAAGTCCTACAATATTTGATAGCGGGTTTAATATTTATTGTTCACAATTTTATTTGGATCATTAATTTTTATTGAATAACAAATTTGGAATTCTGAATAATGTTATTTCAAACTTTGTTGAACCTTTCGGAAAATTTTACCACCTTTTTTTCATTTCGAAAAAACCTTAGATTGTCCTTATTGTTTTAGGAAAACTACTATTTAGAAAACATGGTTAACATTAGGTATATATCTTCATCATTAAAAATTGCATTCGACCGGGACATTATTATAGTGTGAAAGTATTAAAATAAGTAAGTATGCTTTTGATACAAATCCAAAATAAAATCATTGGAAATAAATATTGAACCCGTGAGAAAAAACATTTTTCTGCAACTTCACAACGTACAGTCTAAATGTCACTAATAGTACGAGGAACCACATGGTGCTGAAAAGGAAAAGGAAATCACATATCATTGATATTTTCATATTAAAAAGAAGTACAATAGCAAAAATCTTGATCTCCAAGGAAACTTTAAAACGGAAAGCCCTTTATCAAATGGCAAAATCAAAAGTGCAAACACAAAAAACGAATAGAAAACAACTGCCATATTCCTGACAGGCATTCCCTAATGTAGAATTGGTCAACATTGTTATATAATCTTATTCACTATAAAACAATTTACTATTTCAACAAAGAAAATCAAAATGGCATGTAAACACTCAATAAACAAATTGAATAAGTAATAATAAAAAAAAAATTAAAACGCAAATAATACCAATGGCAGAGAAAGACACTGGCGTGATATATAATTACCGAGCCATGCCTTGCCAAGCCATGGATGACTTTAACATTTTATCTTTATTTACTTGAAGGCACTTGTAAGCCTTTTGTAGCCGAAACGATCGTCTGGTGTACATAATTTAATCCTGCAATAATTGTTTGTGCTTTTACTTATTCTAAATCCTATTGTCTCCAGTAGATTAAAGGTGACATTCATTTTCACTGAACTAGTACACTTTTTGTTTTGGGGACAACTGAAGTCCGCCTCCCGGTGACGGATATTGTTCGCTGAATTGAAGACCCAATAGCAGCCTTGTGCTGTTTTCTTCTCTTTTAACCGGTTGTTGTCTCTTTGACACATACCCAATTTCCATTCTCATTTTCTTTAAATTCAAATTTAACATCCTTAGAATTTCAGGTTTGTTCTATCTTAATTTCATATTAGATGGTGCAATTTGTGTTCACACAATCATATCCGAAATCACACATGGTTCATAAGATCAAGAAAACATTAAGAAAAGGCAACTGCAGGATATAAATAGCTTATATTGTACACAATGACATAAAATGTTACTTAAGGATGTACTTAGGTGAGGTTTTGGAATTTTTGTCAAATGTTCGGACTCCTTTGTGTTTTTCCATACAATACAATGTAAAATATTTTGCCCCATAACACCCATTTATTTTTTCATATTAGACTTAATAGGTCATGAAAGGTCATTAACCAAAATTTTAGAAGATTCTTTATTTTCTTTCTTTTGTTTTGAGACCCAATAACATAATGCAAATATAAGGTAAAAGTCCGGGTCAGCCTTTTCCCGCCATATTTTAAATCTCAAATATCTCGAAAAGGAGGTCCATGACCTATCAATATTTTTAGCTTATTTTTATCCTTAATTGATGCTCTACCAGCTTATAGTATCAATTTTAACTTCTTAATTTATTAATTTTCACCTAACCTCACCTAAGTACATCCTTAACAGTTTTATCATGTAGATATGAAACCTTGCGTATAACAATAAACTAACAGTTCAACAGAAGTTGTCATTTGTACAAAACTAAGCATAGGCCACTACCATCAAATGATAGTTGTTGATACTAAAATTCTGATGAGCATTTTTTTCGGTGCTGTAAAAGGAGACGTATTTTTTTTTCAATTTGAAGTAGTCTTACAGGTGGATTGGTGTCTTTATTTTGGAATGTACAGATGTAAATTCTATGTAATCGTTTTTGTATGTGGTACTTAAACATACTATGGTTCTATAACTTCAGATAAATTTAAATGCAAACTATAAGTACCCAGCCACGTCCACTAATATTTTTGTACATTTGATGAGTTAAGCCTTTTTCAACTGATTTTAAAAGTTCGTTCTTATGTTGTACTGTTATACCACTGTCACAGGTTAGGGGAGGGTTGGTATCCCGCTAACACGTTTAACCCCGCTACATTATTTATGTATATGCCTGTCCAAAGTCAGGAGCCTGTAATTCAGTGGTTGTCGTTTGTTAATGTGTTACATATTTGTTTTTCGTTCATTTTTTACATAAATAAGGCCGTTAGTTTTTTCGTTTGAATTGTTTTACATTGTCTTATCGGGGCCTTTTATAGATTACTATGCGGTATGGGCTTTGATCATTGTTGAAGGCCGTACGGTGACCTATAGTTGATAATGTCTGTGTCATTTTGGTCTTTTGTGGATAGTTGTCTCATTGGCAATCATACCACATCTTCTTTTTTATAAATGTCCGAGCTTTAAATAAAGGCCTAACTGTTTCAATCTGTACCTTAAATTTAACACAGTATATATTTGGAGGGAAAGCATTTCAATATTTCACAGAAATGACGTCATTAAAAAATTTAAGTGTTGTCGATTGGGCATAGCATGATGGTTATAATGACAAAATTACAGAAGGCTGTAATAGATTTTGTTGAAAAAGATAAGATTAAGATATCATTATCGTTGATTAAACGCATTCAATGATATTCTATGGATCATTCTACATGAATGACCATGTAAATGTGCAACACAAAGGTATGACCAAAAAGTAAAAATACAATTATTATATCTCAGACATAACGGAAAATAAATACAAACTATGTATTATGCAAAGCATACATAAACAGTTATAAACAGACCTGAGCAAATCCTTCTTGGAAAATAATTATTACATTCAGTTACCGGTTTTCTCTAAAAATAAAGGTACGACATTTTTACCCTGTATTATAAATTGAAACTATATGTTATGAATTTGTTTGATAAGAAAGCTATGAAAACATAGTTTACTTCGTTTTTCTTAAAAACAACGATTGATTTCTTAAATCATTTCGTTTTATTTTATTCTCTGAAGAAGTATGTTGTTAATGAAACTGTAGAGTAAAATGCAGCTACAAAACAAACTTATTAAAATAACATTATTTTATCCACTTACAGTTAAATTTAACATCAGATGTTGACATCAGGAAACTTCCTCCTTATACAATTTATCTTGTCGTTTGTGTATGGCCTTAACAAATAAAACGATTACTCGTCTTTCAAAATATTATCTGTACCATGATATAATACACAATATGAAAAACTTCCCCATTCGTTCAAAAAGCATGGTAAATAAGGAATGTTAGTAAAATGAGGTCCATTGTGATACACGGGTCCATAAATCCAAGTAATTTTAAACATTATCAGTATCGTGTCCAACTTTTACTGTTTAAACATAATATATGTATTGTATATATTTTTCATATTGAACTGAATTATATAATTGGTGTCATCTTGAAATTGTGTATATTGTACTTATGTGGAGAGGATTATTTTAAATTGCTATCACTTGTATCCAATCTTATTAAATATTTAGAAAATAAAATATGTTTAAACTAAACTTAAATTTAAAATGTAACCCGGTCGCAAAATTTCGTTGTTTTGCGGTTTCTTAGTTGTGAACTTCACTAATAACTTGTGACGCCGTCAATCTAAATTGAGTTATATTTCATTAGGTACGAAATGGTCAAGGTACGAACAGGTCAAGGGAAATTGTTTTTGCCAGGGTACGAAATGACTATAGTTCGATTAATCTACCAAATGTTGGCGTGCTATTAACCATTGTGTAGATATATCAATAAAGATTGTCGGTATAACCAGTTTCAGTGGAGTTGACAATATATATAACATGTATAAATTTAGGGAATGTCTCGACCGGGTGATATTTCTCAAAAATGCAAAATAAGTACCTTGTGTTATATATGTATATCATTATCTTTTTTTCTGTGACTAGTTTCAGTGCATTTACCGCAATAAATGTTGTTTTGTATATTTGAATCAATATCAGGAACAGTGAGTTGATATAACACGATCAACGTGATTATTTATGATATACAATTAGGGTTTCAAATGCCAAGCATGTACGTATATAGATTTTCAAACAATATTCATTAAAGAGGACCAAAGAAGTCCTGTTATAGGTTTGCATGGTAGATGTTACTTCATGAGAAATGTAATTCTAGTTGCATTCAGGGAATTTTAAAAGTCGGTTGGGGACACCAATGTACGGTAAGGAGTGACACTTCTAATAAATATATGTATAAACTATATATGTAGCTAAAGCAAAGCTCGTCCGTCGTTTCTCCTTCCATGAATAAATGTACAAATCGGCTTCTGCCTTTATAAAAAGAAAAATACCACACAAAATAACTCTTTTTGTGATAGTCCAACTAAGAGATGCCCACTATATATGTACAAAGTGCATAACAAAAATACTAAACTCATAGAAAAATTCAAAAAGGAGTGCCAAAATCAAAGTCTTAAATACATTAAACGAATGAATAAGACTGAGTTGGTACAGGCATTTTCGTATAAGGAAAATGGTGGATTAAACATAATTTTTAAGCTAGCTCAACCTTTCACTTGTATGGCATTCGCATAAATCTCAATTATATTGACCAATCAAATGGCAAAATCAAAAGCTTAAATACATCAACGAATAGATAACAACTGTCATCTTTCTGACTTGGTACTTGCAATTTCTTATCTTGAAAATGGTGGATTGAACCTGGTTATATAAGTAGCTAAATATCTCACTTGTATGACAATCACATCAGATTCCAAATATAAATATTTGATTTGTTTCCAGTCGGCAAGTACATTAGTTTTTTTAGGAAGGCTAACGTTATTATTTGTTATTTTATAAGCTAATATATATCATCTGTTACGCTTTGCATGCTATGTCTTGTTGAGTCATTCATCACAAATATAAGTTTAAAAATAATTTGTTTAAGCTTTCAAAGGCAAGCTTTATACAAAGTTCATTACAAAAACTTCAAATTACATTTTCTGAAAAACTGTTTGTTTTGTAGTACATTTAATTTATGTGATATTTGTATGTGAATACTCATAACATTACTTATCGACAATACAATACAATAATTTTGTACCTGCATATTATTGCGCCCCTTAATAAAAGAAAATTGCTATCAAATACACATTTTCATTATGTCGATATTTTAAACGACTCATTGTATTGTATTTATAAAACATATGACATAACCTGACTGTTGCATTTCAGTATGTAATGGATGAATATACAAAAGCCTATTTTAGACAAGGAAACCATAAAATACTAGACGTCTCATGGCTAGTAACATATATATTCTATAGACTACATATCAAAACGAAAATAATAAAATTCTGAACTGCAAGTCTTTAATCAAATGTCAAAATCAAAAGCTCAAACACATCAACGGAATGAATTAAAACAATAATATTTCTGACTTGGTACATAATGGTGTATTTAACCTGGTTTTAGACACGACTTTGTTTGCCCGCTAAAAACGTGTTTTCGGTGTGAGCAAAGGTTTCGAATTGATGGCCATACTACAGCGTATAATAGTTCCTTTTTTTTCCAATTGTGACTTTGATAGAGAGTTATCTCATTGGCATTCGTAACACATGTTTCTATGTATAAAAAAGATGTGGTATGATTGACAAGTGAAAACTCATTACAAGAGACTTACATGACGAAGTAATAAACTTGTATATGCCACCGTACGGCCTTTACTAATAAGGATAGGCCCATGCTAAATAGTCAGCCCGGAAATCTGTGTTTAGCTAGCAAAACCTCTCACTTGTACGAACGTTTTCGCATAAAATTCCATTATATTGATAACAATGTATGATCAAACAAACAAACATTATTAGTATAAATGTCAAAATAGGGATATAGCAGTCGACATTGTGTTGTAATCTGAATCACTATAAAAACAAACAAGAACACTTTGGAAAAGAATTATAAACAAAAGATGTTAGAAAATTATTTGAAAAAAATATAAAATTCGATCACGTCGTAGAAATACACAACTAGTTATATGTTTATACAAATGCCATTAATATCATTCTTATGTATGCCATAAGTATATTTTAAGGCACACATATAAACAAACTATTTTCAAAAGATATTGAATACAAGATTGTATAATCCCTAAACGTAAAAATGTTCAACAACCTTTTGCATACGGTTTACAACCCGTTTCCAAAAATCTTAGTATGAAAGCTGAAGTATCGTAACGGTTACAGTATAATTTACTTAGTGATGTTTAATTTTGACTTTGTTTTGTTATATGATTGTTATAAGACTTATGACGAATATCATTCAGGCTTTAATGCTATTGGGAAACAATCATAATAGTTAACTTGAAAAAAAAATACTAGCAAAAACAAAAACAAACAAATGTTTTATCCACTCAAAAATGGCGTACTTACAGTTGAACTGCTCTCCACATTTTGACACCAGAAAACTTTATCTTTATTTGGTTTATCACATCATCTATTGAATAATTTATAAAGAAGTCATAAACAATTACACCAAAAACGTCCAATTATTTAAATAGTGTATTTACGCTACATTAACATTGTAAATATCTGTAAACATTTAAAGTACTTCCTGTTGGTAAAACATGGTTGCTATTTTATAAGGATAAATGAGTTTATGTTATAATTCACTTGTTCAAATGTGCATAATGCTACATAATTTCTGAAAGTTACTTCAAAACCATACTGCATACTCTTTCATACTTGATATGAACTAAGAGACCTATTTCGGATTTTTCCGGCACGGTGACCATGTTATTGTATTAAGATTTATTTACAAGCTAATTTAAACATCATTGACTGTCCACACAAACATCGGATTCTCTGTATGAAATAACGTTCACTAAATAGAAATTGGGTCACGTTACACTGGCCTTATCATGCTTAGCGGCCGGTGATAGAAGTCGGAATTATGAAATTCTAACGTTAAAAATACTATACGGCTATATCATATATCATTTGATTTGAAAATATGTGTGCTATAATATTATTTTGGTCGTCAAAAGAAATTATGGTGAAGTTTTTTCAGAAATTAAGATCAAAAGTCACATGTCGTTTTCAAGGAAAAACAAAATTGAATAACTTATTCCAATTCAAATACCCTCTTTACAGTAAAATGAAAATTAATAATTAAATCTATTGTCTTCCTTATTCAATTAAACCGGAAAAAGTGGAAATTTTCCGAGTACACGTATGCGACTTTACAAAAAGAATGGTAGTTTTCAGTTTCAGAAGATGTATTTTTTTCAAGTAATAAGAACAACGGCCGTCACACCTTTACAAATTCATCGATTCTTATGAACAAATATGTATTGGTTAATATAACCATTTACCATACCTTATTGAAAATAAACAGCAGCAGCGCCTGCATATACGGAGTTTATATCTCTCAATCGATACGATATTCGCGGGCTTGTATTTCCTATAATGATTTCCTTGATAGAGGGTTGCTGTTCACAAGGAGACGATTAAACCAAGAGTTTCAAATGATGAAGTTGACATCATCTCTTCGTAAACTTAACAGACGCCATCACGAGTTGGTTGACCGTTATGGAAACTATTTCACAGATGATATCAGATATGTTCCTTATTTCGTAACTACAATTATTTCCCTTTTCACCATGAATGTGACCTACCAAATTAGACTGTTTACCGGGTTTGGAATAGCACGAGCAACACGAATGGTGTTACATGTGGAGCAATATCTGATTATTCTTCCGGAGAACCTGCGATCACAGCCCCCCTCCCCCCGTATCAGTGGGGTGCGTGTCGCTTAGTCTTTAGTTTTCTATATTGTGTCTTGTGTACTATTATTTGTCTGTTTGTCTTTTTAAATTTTAGCCATGGGTTGTTAGTTTATTTTCGCTCTATGAGTTTGACTGTTCCTCTGTCATGTTTTGCCTCTTTTTAAGTGTTGGCCATATATGTTGAATTCGGTACATGCAAAACTGGCAACAAAAATTATTTCAAAACAGAGGTATAAATGAGTTTGTACAATGTCATGACAATTTCTATGAAGTGAAATGTATTCATAGGAATATTAAGCATTGTAAAATATAATAACAACTTTAAAAAAACTGTTTTATGATAACACTGTCTTTTAATCGCTAATAAATGGAGAACATTTCGGTTATTCAATCACAAACTAAGTAACGCAAGATAAGAATTTGTTTCTATGCAGGATAGTTTAACATAGCACTATATACGTAAATCAGACCTTACATGATCTATGTTCTGTGGGAAGGTTATTACATAGAGAATAATACATGGCAAAATCCGTATCATATGTCGTATCATCCCAAGACATCAATATCAGCCCAAGGGCCTTTAGGCCCGAGGGATGATATTGGTCGAGGGTGATACGGCATGTGATACGGATTTTGCCATGTATTATACACTTTATCATGTATTTCAACAGAAGAGTATTATATTATATGAACTGTTTTCTGATCCATAGCACTGGGTTACCTTCAGTTCTACTTTTGTCTTGTTTCAAAGGCCTTAAAAGAACTGCTCAATTACTTATCCGAAGCACCCGGGTTACCTTACAATTTGCGTGCTTTTGTTTTAAAAATATTTTGTTTATTAATAAAAAATTTGTGTGTTTTGTATTTTTCATAGTTGCATTTAGTTTGTCAAAAAATATGAAAACTTGACGTTCGTGACGTCACATACAATATGAAAAATCGACGTTCGTGACGTCACATACCAAACAATGACGTCATTCAAAAAATTTACCTATTTTGAGGAAAATTTTTCTTAAGCAAAAAAAAACCAAAATTGACTTTATGTAAAAAAAAAAAAAAAAAAAAAAAATTAGGGTTGTGATAAAGGGTAGGGGTGTGATAAAGGGTATGCGATAAAGGGTAGGGGTGTGATAAAGGGTATGTGATAAAGGGTGCGCATCAAAGTTGCGCGATATGGAGAAAATAGCAGGCTATTTATCACATATGCAAAACTACTGTATTTACTACTAAACATATGATAAAAGCTCCTAATCGTTGACTTGAATACTGATGTTTGTACATGGAAGGTTAAACAAATCTCAAATGTCAGTATTGGTTCAAAGTGTTTAAAGAACACGACAAAATTCTTATTTAATATTTTTTTTATAATTCAAGAATAAAGTTTGAATCCTAGTAAAGGTTTACAGTGGCTGTATTTCAAGTTAGCCTTAAACAGCCTTTACTTTATGAGTCTTTTGTAGACGAAACGCGCGTCTGGCGTAACTATAACATGTATAACATTTCAATCCTGGTATTTATGGTGAGTTTATTTACTTGAATAAACTGTTTAAGAGAGTGTAATTCCTTTTCGTGGTTGTATTTTTTTTTAGTACAATATATGCAAGGATATGAAAGAGAGACGAACGATACCTGAGGAACATTAAAACCCATAGGTCGAAAATAACCTGACAACGCCATTACCAAAAACAAAAAAGAAACACCCACAGACAAACAATAGATAGTACACAAAACACAACCTTTTATACCCTTGATTTCGATTTCTTGACTTGAGCAGGCTGCAATTTAATTTATATGTGGCTAAATTTACTGATATGTATATGGGTGGAGGAATTCCCAAAAATTCAAAAAGAGTTCAGTTCGGTAGTGTCAACAAAATTTGATACATTTGACACGTGCCATTCGAATCAAATTTATCAGTAAATGACAGACAAGAATGGGACGCAAATGGAAAAAAAAATTCGATCTGATCTGATACCTAGTATTTATAGAACTTAAACATCGAAAAGATGTTGCTTGTGAGTTGGGTCATGGGTAAAGCTTGACGGTAGCATTATTCGTGATACGGTGATAGGAAAACTTATTTTGTGTCTATTTCAGTCGTCAGTTCTCCCTCATAATTCAGTACATGTCACCCACGGGGGAGTCTCTTCCTATATGAAGGTATATACAGATGTGCCGCTGGAATGGGTCTTTTTTTTTTACACATCTAATATATCAATGGGTTGCGATTTCACCAATGTCATATGTAAATGGGTCAATAATGTTCTTCTTTCCTGATTAGATTTTTGTATTAATGCTGTTTTATCGTTTAAAATCAAGTCAAGGTGTATTATTATAGGGTTTGAAGGAGCCAATCTGCGTCAATATAAAAAAAAAGGTCAAGTTATTAAGCAGACATTCTTGTTTCTGTTGTATCCTTCATAACAATATCACTGGGTATTTGGAATGTAAATACTGATTGACTGAAATGTAGGTGTTTTACTCAAGAAATACACGCCAGGTTGTTTAACATTTATTGTTTGATTTTGATGTACGTTTCAACCTGAAATAAAGAACAAACCACATTTACTACATTGTAAAATATAAACATAACAGAATGATAAGTCTATAGTATGCCATGTATTTTCCGATGTATATTGTCACTTTAATTCAAACAAACTTACGCATTGACGAGCTCCAATATGTAAATAGCTTGAGCAAATAATTAATGTCAACATTTCTCTGTTCCAGGGGAAATTTAGTATCGGGGAAAGGAACGTAAATTACTATATCGCCTTGCGATACACTCCCGCCACGAACACTTCAGATTAAACAGTTACATTTGTTTGTTCTTCAACGGGAAGTAGTAAGACTAGTCTGTGCACTGAACGACGAATTTTTGTATCTGTGACATTTTGATAATCGGTTCCACTACCTCCTATGTTTTTGTAACGCACGGTCACATCACGAACATTTCCATCAAGACTCGGAATCGCCTCGTCAACCTGTCCCAGTTTCTATTTTCCACGCAAAGCATTGCTGTCTTGTACCAAAACCAAGTCACCTTTCTTGAGATTTCTATATGATGTATGCCACTTCTGTCTTATAATCAACGTATGAAAATAATCACGAATCCACTTTCTCCAAAATGAATTCACTACGTTCTGGATAAATGCATGACGGTTTCTTGGATTACAATCCTGATTGTAATGTCCGTTCGGAACTCTAATACCAGCTCTCCCGAGCAATAAATCATTCGGACATAGGTATGTCCCTTCATTCGGATCACAGTTCTTGGTACCTATCGGTCTTTCATTTAACACATTAGCAGTCTCAAATAACATGAATAATACAGTTTGCAATTCTGAAAATGTCATCACTGAATCCCCTATGGCAACATCAAGACATTTCTTAACAGATTTGATAAGAGCTTCGCTACAACCATTTTCCCATGGTGTATCAGCTGATTTTATTATATTCCATTGCATTCCTTTACTAGTTCCAAATGTTTTAATATCGTCCCAATCCCATGTATGCACAACTTGCTTAAGTTCTTTTCCTGCAGCAACTAACTGCGTTCCGGCATCAGAAATCATCATTCTTGGATATCCACGAATCGAGACAAACCTTCTTAGCGCAATCAAAAAACTGTTCTTATTATATCCTTCAACAAGGTCAACATAAACGCCTCTGCTAGTCAGACAGTTGAAAATCACTCCATACGCTTTCCCAAATGTCCTTCTTTTGACTGTATCACGGATGGTATATGGTCCGAATAAATCTACTGCACAGTAGTAAAAAGGTGGCGATGGATTCAATCTTTATGACGGAAGCTTCCCCATCTGCTGTGTCAAAGTAGTTTTGTTCCTTTTTCTACATGTCACACATTTCTCCTTGATCTGTTTTATGGTGCGCCTAACTCCAGTAATCCAAAACCTGCTTCTAATCTTCGCTAACGTTGAATCAATTACACCGTAATCCTCATTATGAACAGATTGTACGATAAGATTTGCTAAAGGGTGTTTTGATGGTATAAGAACAAATTCCGTTTGGTTCCATGATTCCTTAATCCAATCAGCCATCCTCTGTCCGACAACAATGATTCCATCCTGTCTTTTATAAGGGCCTAGTCTCTAAAATAGTGTCATGAAAGTCTCAGAGATTTCTCCTTGTGCCTCTTTGACCCACATATGTTCTGCTTGCTTAATTGATTTGGTGTTTAACGTGTGAAATGTCCCTCTGAATGTTTTCTTTTTAATTATACTTAACACGAGTGCAGTCACACGGAGTAACTTTTCCAATCTTGAGAATCGGGATATATCAATATCGATAAGAGGAGGTGCTATCTTTACATTTCTCATATCAATACATAGTGTCACACTGACTACGTCTGGAAGTTGTTTCGATTCTATAGTACTATCTTGTCTTGTTGGCCAACAATCGATAGACTCTCTCATGAATTCTGGACCTCTTTGCCATACAGAATTTTCATCCAAGATATCAGGCTGTGTTGGTCTAGTTACTAAGTCCGCTGGATTAAGGTCCCCTTGAATCCAATACCAATCAGTAGGATAACTCTCGTTGCAACAAATGTTCCAAATCCGTAGCTTTCCTCCTGGATCTGTGCTCGAACAATCATTGAGTCAGTTATATGAATTACCTTTACAAATTCCCAGTCCATTTCTTGAATGATTTTTTGTCTCATTCGAGCCGCAAGAATGGCTGCACAAAGTTCGAGTCTTGGAATAGATAACTGTTTTGTAGGTGCAATCCTATTCTTGGAAAAAAGAAGTCTAGTCTCATAATCTTTGCCAGTTTGCCATCGAACATACGCACATGCTCCGTATGCCACTTGACTTGCATCCGAAAATATTACCAATGTCGGCCTGCCAATAGTGAACTCTGGTTTTAAGCGTCTCGGTACTCTAATGTTCTCAAGTTCAAACAAACCTTTGAAAAACTCAATCCATGTTGTGGTTAATTGTTCATCTAGTGGTGTATCCCAACTTATGTCTGACTTTGTACACATGCTTCGCATTAGAAGTTTGGCTGATAAAATATACGGAGTTACCAAACCAAGAGGATCGTAGATGCTTGACACCTGACTTAAAACCATTCGACGAGTCAAGTTCTGTGGGATATCGTCGATCTGTTGTGCATTTAAGTTAAAACCGGTTCGAACTCCCTTTCGCTTCGGCGAGAAGTTTAGCTTGATTTTTAATGTAAATGTATCCGACATTGGTTGCCATATCATACCAAGTATTTTCTCTTCATCTGTTCTGACAACGTTTAGTCCTTCCATATCATCATTAGAATCTCCTGATACAATCCAATGTTTTATAGCAAATCCTCCTTTGCGGAGAATGTTGTCACAGTTTGGAATCACGTTTTTTGCCTCCTTCATTGTTTCTTTTGACACCAACATGTCGTCAACGTAGCTATTTTTGTTGATCATTTGAGCTGTATCTGGATAAGTATGTGAACACATGTCAGCAGTCATTTGAAGTGCAATGGTTGCAATAGCACCGCTTGGTTTATCTCCAAATGTAACAGTTTGTAAGACATAATGGTCTGGCAGCTTACTTGAATCCATATCTCTCCACACGAACCTGTGAGTATGTTGGTCTAGTAGAGACAGGTTTACAGAATTGTACATTTTCGATATATCTCCTGCTGTGGCTACTTTCTCCTGACGAAATCTCAAAAGTACTCCTAATAGATCATTTATTACATCAGGTCCATTTGTCCAGTATTCGTTGAGTACGTGTCCCATGTATGAAGCTGACGAATTGAAGACTATTCTGATTGGTGTAGATTTCGACTCTGCATGGTTTTAATACTTCATGATGATGAATGTAATGTACTGGGCCTTCATATTGTTGAATTTCCTTTTCTGTCAATTTCCTGGCAACATTCCGTTTAACCATGTCTTCAATTTGATTTTGATACGACTCACTATATTCTTGTCCCATCTTATGCAAGCGTTTTTCCGTTGATAAGAGTTTAGCCTTAGCTGAGTTAACATTATTAGGCAATTCACTTGGACTCCTTTTCCATGGAAACGATGCTTCCCACTTTTGACTTGATTCAAACAGCGTTGTTATTGACGTTTTCATAGGATTGTAACAAAGTATGACTTCCTCGTAAGCAGTATCCGAATTGATTCTTCATCAGTTGCAAGTTCCCAATCTGATCAATCTTGGAAGGTAATAAGGCGCAACAATCAGTGCCAATCAAAAGTCCAATGTTACCTGTCGGTCTAACAATATCGCTTGTCTTGATGCCTCTGAACAAATTGACAACATTTTGAACATTTACTTTAGATACATCTGCCGTTATCTCGTCCATACCATATACCTTGATTTGCAAGGTTTCGCCATGCGCGTCGGTTAATGGTAGAATAAACTCCTTGCTTTGAATACTATCAGTGCTGTTTCCAACCTTTGTTACTGACAGTGTTACGTTACGTCCCTTTAGATTCAATTTTCCTGCCAATTCACGAGTAATCAAAGAAATGTTCGAACCTGGATCCCATAAGGTGGCCACCTGAATTCCGTTGCATGTAACGTTGCTCACCATTAAAATAACGTCTTCCCGACCACGATCATCATTAACAATGTCCATTGAATTGCGAAATGCCAAAGCAGATACTGAAATGCCATGAAGAGCAGGATGGTGATATTTTCCGCATTTTGTATGATCTTCATTGATTATGTCACAAGGATTACGTCTGCTGCAATCACGAGATAAATGTCCAGTCTTGAGACAACTAAAGCAACACCCAATTTTTTCGTAACAGTTGAACTTTGCTTTGTTCATCCAAATTAAAAAAACGCATAGCACTGTCCAATATCATGCCTTTCAGTTTCGTGATACCAACATTTTTTCTGATTCAAGGCCTTATTCTGATTTTGCCGATCGAATTTTCCATCTGTGTCCTGATTTGGTCTACAACGTTGAACAGCTTCAGTAACTTGAGCTAAACCATTAACCATCTGTTTCATGATAACCTGATTTTCCTTTAGGAGTACCTGAATTGATGACTGATCTTCTACTACCTGCACAACATGAACAGCACTTTTAATGTTTGTGGCACCTTCCCGTAAATCTGATTCAATGTACTCCATTGCATTTTTTTCTTCTAGTAGGAAATTCATAAAGTCCTTAAATTTGAGCGATCGGTCCCTTTGTTTTCGAATAGCCCATTCCCTTTTCTGAATTGTCGGTAAAAGTACCTCTATTTGACTCATCATAGTTGCAGTGTCCATTTCCCTTTCCATCTTCATTTTACATAAAACCAACCAGCATAGCTCAATTATATCTACTGTACGTATGGACCCTTTATTGTCACCATCAGATACCTTTTTGAGCGATTTAAGTTCATATAAAACTGATTCAGCAATGCGCTCTTCTCTTCCATATTTCATGTCTAACCTTTTGAACATTGCAGTGAAGTTATCATCAACTCCTTGAACCGTTTTCAAAGCTTCTCCGGACAAACACTGTTTTAATGCAAAGGGATCCGGAGTCATTAATTTTGAGTAATCATTTCTAAAGCTGGGATACTCTCTTACATTTCCACTAAATGTTGGTGCCTCTAAACGTTTGACTTTAACGGTATTTGGATGTTCCTTTGTTGTGTTTACCTTTGATTTATCTTCTTTGTTTTTCCTATTTATCATGACTAAATCGGCTATTGCGTCGCATAATTGACTATAGTTCTTGTCCATATCGGAGTTAGTAGTGTTAATTATGTCACCCTCTGTTTCATCATCAGAGTCAAGGATATTTAAGTAAGCAGAATGTCCCCCTTCTAATTTTTCATATGCATGTTCCATGTCTTTAAGTATTTCCTGGAGAACCTCCCCATTTTCTGTTTTAGTTTGTTCTTTGAATCTATTGAATACTCTGTGAAACTGACCTTTTGCTGTGCTTCGTTTCTTCTTCCGTAATTTTATCTTATTCAATTTATCTCCATCTTCAGGCTTGCCTTGTGAATCCATACTTTCTCATGCGTTGAAATGTTTTACTCAAGAAATACACGCCAGGTTGTTTAACATTTATTGTTTAATTTTGATGTACGTTTCAACCTGAAATAAAGAACAAACCACATTTACTACATTGTAAGATATAAACATAACAGAATGATAAGTCTATAGTATGCCATGTATTGTCCGATGTATATTGTCACTTTAATTCAAACAAACTTACGCACTGACGAGCTCCAATATGTAAATAGCTTGAGCAAATAATTAATGGCAACATTTCTCTGTTCCAGGGGAAATTTAGTATCGGGGAAAGGAACGTAAATTACTATATCGCCTTGCGATACAGTAGGTCATAGAGAGACAAAAAAATCTTCAATATACATTAATTTGAAATCAAAGAACTAAACAAAATGGTTTTCTTAAGGTTTTTGATTAGGTTCTGCATTTCCAATTGCAGTACGAAATGAAAGCATCGTTATGTTATACAGACTTTTTTTTATAACAACCAATTTCCAAGCGAATAGAATGAACTAAAGACACAATCATCTGCGCACTTTAGGGTTAATTTCATCATAACAACTGTGTCAAAATACCGCAGTTTAAAGACAGTGGTAAATAAAATAATTATTCCACTTCCGTTTTTAAGAAAATAAAAATATTTAAGGGATTAAACTTAATGTTTGCTACTTTGATGGAGCCATGTTTAAACTGACTTTCTAGTTTTATCATTTTCTGGGGATTTTGTCGGATCCGCATTTCCTAAATAAATAAATGAAAAACTTATTTTGCCTCTTATATAAATAAAACTATATCAACACAATTTCAAAAAGAATTACGGACACCTAACTATTTTAACGAAACAGCGAAACATCTACAAACAAAGTAATATTAAGTCCAAAATATGTGAGAAAAACTATGTATTCAGTCCAATCAGGAACGGCACACAGCTACCTGGAATTTTTTATTTAGTTAATGATTGAATAGCAGAGATTTTTGAAAGTTTATAAAATATCATTTCAATAACATTACTTCATACAAACTTGTATACATGACAAGATAAATGACAATTTCTTTACTTTAAAGTATTAACGATTATCCAATCATCAGCTTTTTATTGTTTTGAAATTGGAATCCGATTAAACATGAAATGTACCCGTTTACAGTATTCTTCACTTTCATAATGTGTCATCAAACGGCTTTTATGATTATCTTGTTCGCCTAATGCATAGAGCATTATGTGTGGTGTTTGATTAAAAAACAAATATTTGAGGGCAGCCTTAAAATAACAAGTCAAACTGCATGCAACTAATGATCTGCATTTGTAGTCAAATTTGCTGACTAATCGCCAAAATAAAAACATAAAATGCTACATACGGTACAACTTTTTGACGACCAATCTTAAATTCAAATAAAATCATTTTTCTAAAATGTTTAGCCGTTTATTATGAAGTGATGTTAAACTCTTTTAATATTCGAATTTTTCTATCATGTCACCCCACTATTACAGAATATTAAAAAAAAAAAAAAAAACGAGCAATTGAAAAAAGAAACAAATTAAGAGCCTACAAGATTTTGAAGAAGAAATTTTAAATGTAGAACTTTTTAAATTTAGATATAGACATAGCAGATATACAAGATCAAACTTAGTAATAATAAGGATAAGTAATAGTATCCTTATGATTGTTAAAGGGCAGACATATTTATACTCTGTAGAACTGCTCTAATGTATTTAATATATATAACTAACTTTAAAGATATACTTTATTGAATATTTTCCCCTAGATATTCAATAACTAATTTAAGGGATACTTAATTGAAGCTGTAGATTGAGTAAATTGTTAACAGCAAAATGCAATAAAACTTTGATTAATTAAAAAAAAAGGCAGACACAAAAAGATTTATAAAGAGAACAGATGATGTTCCCTTTGTAAACTTTCAAGTTGAAAATGAATTACACGTCACCAAAAAATGTACTAAACTTAATTATTTGCGTAACAATGTTTTTTTTTCAAAATATTTCAGATATTTTACATTCTTTCAACAATCTTTCAGACATTGAAAAATTATATTTCTTATTTCGAAGTAATGATTATATTGTAAAAAAATGTGGCATAAAAGGTATTAATGAGATGAACAAGTTCAGACAAGTTCAGACGTTCACTTACTTAAGTGATTTTTTATGTTATATATTATATAAATTGTATTACTAGAATCAAAAACTGTACCTCCTCAGTCAAATAGATAGAAAATGTTTGTTCTTTGTGTGTTAATGACAATCCAGATTTCGGATATTATATCAATAAAACCTTTGACTTTGACTTTGACTAACAAGTACACCTTAAATTCATCTGTGAATTACATAACAATCGTACACTACTGTAAATATATCTTCAACTCAAACCCGATAACTGAAAAAAAACGTGATCCTTATATACTACCCGCGAAAAACAATTGGGTTCTTTCAGTCGGCACAACGTGACTATAAATTACTACGCGTAAATCACACACATATATTTACCTTTAATTTGAGTCACAGTGGATCATGTAATGTGCGAATGCGATAAAGAGCATAGTAACAAAGATGATTAGTTTGGAGATTTGAGACTTCATAACCAGAGCTATATGGGACGTTTCAGGAGTTCCTACCACTGGGTTCATACAGTTTGTATTACAACAGTAATCTGGAACAATGCTTGTTATCTATATATAAGGAAAACAAACAAGTTTATACAAACTATAGTTATCAGGTACTGTATGCTACAACTTCCTAATAAAGCAATACTATCTATATTATTATTATTTCAGCATAAAGCATTCTTACGTCTAAAATAAAGTATCAATATGCAATACATATTCATTATTATATAATTTATATAAAAAACGAGAAATTAGAAACACTAATGAACCACATCAACAAACGACAACCACTTAACAACAGGTTCCTGACTAAGGGCATGTGAAAATACATGCAGGGTGTTTAAACGTTGGTTATATATGCGCCTATTCGATAGTCATGGTTAATGAGTATGTCTGTTGCTTATATAAAATAAGTGAGTCTTCTTATCGTCTTCCTGTTACTCGGTATTCAAATATAGAGAGAACCGGTTTGATAGACAATGAGACAACAATTTACCGGACAAAAACAGGACGTACCAAAATGTAGATGTAATCAAATATAGATTAATATACTAGTACGGCCTGCAAAAATTATAAAATGCATACCATATAGTAATCTGAATAAAGTACTGATATTGCAAAATAAGAATGAAGAAAATTAGGAAACCAACTGACTTACAAGTATCTATGCTTAAACAATAGATAGAAATAAATATTGCGGACTGGAACCAACTACACATCTGTGTCTGACATGGATAAGACCCATGAGGAACAGATTTGAGTCGGACAGTTTTTGATTTGTCAATTTGCCAACTGAGGACAATGGTGAAACGGCACAACCTTATTCAAATGACAAAATCTATATGCATGGACTTTGCTAGGTAGACCCAATACAAAAAAGACAAATACCATGTGTTTTGGCCATCATAAACTGTTGGTTTAAAAATGTAGATTTGGTAGTAGTTTGATTCCTTTCGATTACATATGGTTGTTTAAATCAGTGTCATTTTTATTTTCGAGAAAGGATGTGACTTTGAAAATTGTGAGACTTCTCAATTCTTTTAAACAACAAGACAGAAGAAACATAGAAACAAAGAACTGATCTAAAGGCAATAAAAAATTATAAAATCTAGTTGAAACGACCATTTGGGACTAATAAATAAAAAAGAGGGAAATTCAAACTCAAAATTCGAAAGTAACATATTCATCATATGAAAATCAAGCAATACGTAAGGAGTTTAGTATTGAACCGTCATGAAATACACAATAAGAAAATAACTCGTATCATGCCAATAACTGGTTTGAGAACTAATGTGTTTGTTTCCAACGCAAAGACCCTACATGTATAAGTGAATCAATATTAATTCCCAAAAAATGCCACCTTTAATGACTTGAAAGAAGTATCGTATCTATTTTCATCTGAATAAATTTTAGAGTTTTGTTTGCTTTTTAGGTGAATGACGAAATGTTTGAACTTTGTATAGAATTTTATCATAAACGATGGGATAGTTGACTACATGAACGTATAGAATGTCTGCACGTTGATTTACATTTACGAATGATGTCCTTGTACCGATGATAACAGTTAGTTACTGATTTGACAATTTCGAAAACCCAGGTGTTATATTTTTCAGAAATACAGATATTTCTTTCGTGAAAATCAAATACATTGTTACATACACAAACAAATCGTACAAGTTAAGATATATAAATCCCATTCGATATTGCCAATGGAAGATCACTATCTAAAAATTAATAATTAACAATATGAAACATAAAATCATCGCTTTATCGTAAATTTCAGTATTAATCTTATCGCTAAAGATATTGATGTCAAGACATGTGAAAGGACAGTGTTCATTGTTAGTTTTAATTTTAGTTAAAGTCAGTTCAACAGGACCAATCTCTTCAGTATACATTATAAAGCCGTAATTGAAGAGAGCATTGTATGATCCAAATATCTAAAAGCGATAATAAATGTTTGTATCAGATGTTGTTTCAATATGTCTTTACTGGTTTTATTCATACATTGTAACTCGTCACAGAAAAGGGTCCGCAATCAGAAGTGCACCGTTAGTCCCCTTAGGAATTATGATAACTTGACGATTTCGGAATCTCCACAGCGAATTATATTATCTAGTGAAAATTTCAAGTGTAGTTATCGTATCAAAACATGTCCAATTGACACAATTGTGTCTGTCTCAATGAGATTATGAGGCAAAGTGGTATATAAGACAGAACAATCATAATTTTGAACAGATTTAAAATTTAAAAACCAATATGAGCATGCAATTTATCCAATGCTTCCCATGATTTTTTATCACTCAAAAAGTAATTCATTCCTCTATTCTCAAAGGCCTTATTCGATCAATTTATTACCAGGTTTTGATTGCACCAAGTACATGAACAGGTATCAGTGTTTTTTTTTTAATTTTTCACCTGAAAGAACTCCAAGCATTTTGAGTCATACATATCATCATAATATATATATATTAAATATTAAGTATTGATATTCAATTTTGCTACAGCAGTCTAAAGCTAAACTGCTAAAGCTTAAAATGATTTTGTTATAATAGAATTATACCTGTATATTGATATATGTAATTACTCAACAGAATATTACAAAAAATGTTACGCAATACGTGTTAGGAGAAACTAATGTCCTTCACTGCTAGAGACGTATTGCAGGCCTATGGCTTGTAATGTTTTACATGTATATCGAATGTATATGTGTTTACATAAACATTCACACGCAATATTCTGTGCAGAAATTATCGTAGGTGAGTATTGATATTTACTAAATCTAGACTAGTCGAATTCAAAAAATAAATGTTAACGATATTGAAATAAATCTATGCATTTAACATTTTTGTAGGAATTATATTCACATGTATACACCGTGCACACCAATAAACCTGATATGGGTCCAACCTGGGTTAGTTTACTGTTGATAATTAAACCTTTAGATGTTCCCCTCTCAACAAAAATAGACACGTATACGTCAAATTGTTACTAACAACTGTCCACTCTCGTTGTTTACCGTTTACACCATAGCTATATTGATTTAATGTCCGAAATTATCTTACGGCTCGGGGGAAAAAAAGCATCATCCTTGGCATCATCTATCTTCTTTATTGTGATAGCGAATACATATAATTCCTAGTGTAAGAGTAAAGTTAATCATGTATATTGCTATCTGTCAATATATTGACAGGTAGATTCCTGTCCTCCACCTGTTGATGTAAGGCTAAATTTTCAAAAGCAGGATAAGTTGTGGCCCTTAACAAATGGTGATTAGTGTTTCATAGCTCAGCAAAATATATTTTGAAGATTTCAACTTAAAGTATTTTATGAATTGATGTAGACTGTATACAATATATGTTTACAGTTCTTTAAAGATTAAAATATTCTCTGATAGATATTCTAGTCTTTTTCGACCAATTGTTCAGAGAAAAATTGAAGGTCTTTTCACATCAAATTTCTAAGTAATTAATAAGGAGTTTCTTCCGGTTTATAACCTTAAGATACTTTTGGTGTCCAATTATAGGTTTCGTAATAATGATTCATGATAGTTGTTTTAATATGCTTTCTCCTGAAATAAGAGATACTGTTGTCAACTTTCTGTCAATAATTTCAGGTCCGATCTTAACAGATAGCTGTATTTAAAGTGCTTTCAAAATACATAGGATTTTATATACTTGTGCCTGTTAAAATCAGATTATTGGCTACTTCTGGCTTACACAACGAAACTTCCGGTCTGAAATGATCGCTTTATTTACACTGATTACAAATATATATATAGTTTGTTCATACGTTTGCCTGTTACAAAGAAATAATGTGCTACTTCCGGGTTATAGAAAGTCATTTCTGGTCTCAAATGATATGTTTAAGTATGCCCATTAGAAAGTTTCTAAGTACTTTCCATGTAAAAAAAGTGCAAAAAATACTAACTCTGGTTCACTTAAGTTCAGTTCTGGTTGCAATTTTCAAGGTCAAATGTCACCCAACATTTTGCAAAAGATCTTATGGCTTTATCATGTACCAATCTGAAAAAATAATTAAATTTACCTACAATTATAACCTTTCGGGGCAATGATTCCTATTAGATTGTCATGGATTGTTTCAGACCAAATGTATCATATCTTCATCTCAATAAAACAAGCATTTTGCACTAGTTCTTTTATATATTTTACATTAAAAATATTAAAGAAAATGCAAAAACAAGCAAAAAAACAAAATTCAGAACATGACCATGACCTCTGACCTTGACCTCATATTCTAAGTTAGAACACAAGGACCTCAAATACAAAGACTCTATGTTTATACAGCTTACGCTTTATGAGTTAAAAAATCTTAACGATAAATGTTTTTTTAACAGGTAGATAACTCTTTTAAAATTTCAACGGATCGCTTTGATTCAAATCAGCCAAAAATGTCTTATAAAGCAAAGAACAAATATGAAAAAGAATTTTGTTGTTACTCTTTTGGTTACGGAAGAGATACACTAACAAGAAAAACAGTATTTTGGGAGATGACTCTTACTATAAAGTGCAATAACTGTTTGATACGCTATTCAAAATATCTAAGCGACATCTTGCGAAACAAATTTTATCGCAAGAAATGGGTTCGGCGGAAGAAAAAAAATGATAATCAGAATAATCAGAACAAATACAAAAGGTCTATTCAGAGAAAATTGGAAAGACCTAATTATAATAATCAGACGAAAACCAATACCTCTTTCCACAGAAAAATAAGAACAGAGGCAATGGTTGTTTTCTACAGAATAGGGGAAAGACCTAATAATAGTAGTTAGAACAAAAGCAAGAGGTCTTTCCACAAAACAATGGAACAACTTAATTATGGGAAAATGATAATGCTTATTTTCTAAGTTTAACAAAACAGCGACAAGAATATGGACATCCATTTGGACACATACTTACAAAATTATCTAATAAAAGATGGATCTAAAATTAACCAAATTGCTATTAAACATATAGAAGTACACTTGCATGTAAAGTCTCTAACAGTGTACAATTCCGATGTTCAGTGTTGAATAAGCAGTCTGCAAAGCAGTAAATTCTATTTCCTTTTTGAGTTATTAGATTCAGTTTATCCTATTTTTAAGGTATATGATGGTCAAAAGTATTGACACGTTAAGATGATGATAAATGTTTGCACTGTCATTGTGTGTGACCACCTATTTGACACATATCAAATGCACAGTGGTGTACCTTTTTTCCTAATACAAAACATCAAAATATCTCGCTTCATCTCACAATTTTTTTTATCAGCTTTATGGTTTTAACACATATGTTATAGAATAATATTTATCCGTAGCGTAATGATCTGAACACACTTTTTAATGACGTTTAATGCATCTGGGTCAAAGTTGTTTTATGCGAGTCAGCAATACTCGTCTACGTTCTAATATTTCTACTTTTCTTGCTGAGTTCCTCGTGATTAATTAGTTAAGGAATGTCAAAAGAAAAAAAACTCAGTTTTCCAGGCTTTGAACAATTTCGACATCTGTAAATAAATATTAATAATAACTAACAGCTAAATGTAAATATTTAATCCGATTGTGTGTTACATTTTGATTCGCTCTGATTGTTCCACAAGATGACGACATGTACTATGAATTTATAGTAAAATATTAGCGATGGAAAACCATCTATCGACCAAGTGTAGTCATACAGTTAACGGTACCAATTCAAATGCACTATGGATTACGAAATTTAAAAACCAATTACAAAAATATCGATCCCAAAGGAAAATTCAAAACAAAAAGTGCCACCACAAATTATAACGTCAACAGCTCAAACACATTAAACGAATGTATAGCAACTGTCGTATTCCTGACTTGGTACATGCATTACAGGCAGAACATTGTGTATTAAACAAGGTTGTATAGCTATCTTAACATCTCACATGGTCCGAGTACACAGTTATTTCGTAGTGCATTTCTTTTAGACAATAAATGGAAATAAAAAAATCCCACCTGCGTTTTCTCAATAATATTTTTACAGTGTTATATACTACTTTTGGGACAAATTATATCAAAATTAAAGAAAACTTCATCGGCTCTAACTCGAAATGTGGACAATTTTATGTTCAAGGGGTCTTGAAATCTTTTGACAGCTTCCAAAATACTTATTTTTAACCTTTTTCAGCTGGACCAAATCACTACTTTACCTTAACATTTATGAATCAAATTTTTTCACAGTGTAATTTTATCTCCCTACTTGCTATTTGAGGCATAAAACATGAAGAAATAAATTTGGAAGGGGTATAAAAAAGATTGGCAGGTAACACACTGTCCACACTATGGACTACATTCGTGGACAACGAAAACCAAGGAACGATAACTTTGTACTCGAACCACATGTATGACAGTCGAATAGAACTCAACTATATTGACAAAAATTTGTAAATAAATCATACACACAAAAGGTAAAAATTTCAAATATTATGGATCATCAGTCAGCACTGTGTTGTCATCTTTACCACTATATCAACAAACAACAATGTTAACAATGAAATTAAATGGTGTATATATACTCTATAGACAATGCACATAGTCTAAATTATAAAACAATAATACAAAGAATTGACCATTGCACAATAACACAATGGCGGGGTGCATATATAACGAGATGTGCCAAAGGATATAAGAAAAAAAATGCATTAAACAGTTAATAGATTCATTAAAAGATAAGCATACAATAAATGGTAAAACATCAATAAATGCAGTTACTCTGCTTCGGTTTATCAAATGCATGAAGGAATTTTGTGTCATTAATCAATAAACTTTTCTAAGGTCAACGTAGAATTCTTGTCTTTAGCATGTTCCTTAACATTTCCTTCTCAAATTTAGTAGTAACGCTCGAATTTAATTTCTTTTGTAGTTATAACCTGTGTTCAAGTTGATAAATCAATACTGACATATTTTGCATACTGAAGAAATCTTTTGAGATGGAAGAAGATCTGTTAAAAATAAGGTTAATAAAATGCTAACAAGAATTATTAAAGCAGCGATTCTAACCGCTTGAATAGTTATCATAAGTTCATATTTTACAAAAACGTCATTCCATGACACCTTTAATTCCAGTGTGAAAAAACATTTTCAGAAGTCATCATGAAGATAGTTGGATTACTGAAACCAAACTCTTTTGAGAAATGGCTTTCGTCCTGGGGACCAACTATGTTAGTCCTAACTAAACGACAAAGACAAAATAGATCTAAACTTGAAGGACACATTTGGAATCATGTACATAATACATTTCTACGTAGTTCAAAACTTTTTGCTTATTACAGACATATCATGGAACATAGACACACCATCAGCAGAATTTGTGAAATAGGATTCAATAGCGGACAATCATCTCTCGTGTAGGCTATTCTGTTCAATGGAAGTATTGATTTATTGGTATTTGATATGTGCAAAGATAAACGATGTGATATTGGGGAAGAATTTATTAGAGAAATATTTCCAAATATCAGGCTCAAAGTCGTACGAGGGGATTCAAGAAAAACAGTTTCTTTATATCGTCATTATAATCCAAATGTAAAATGTGATTTCATATTAATTGATGGAGGGCATTTGGGCAAAGTTCCCAAATCGATTTGCTAAATATGCAGTATTTAGCGGCAGACCAGAACACCGTTGTTATGGATGATGTCAATATAAAGTCGAATAAAACCTACCTTAAAACAGTTGGAAAAGCCTGGGAATATGCAGTTACAAACAAAATCATAATTCAAACTGGTGAATGTAGTCCCTGCACAACAGATTCTACAACAGCTTGTGCATTTTGTTTCGGAACGTATTTTAAGAAAACTATTCTACATAATGAATCAGCTTCAATTCCATCTACAACCTTTGCAGAGAGAGTTTGTGACTTTTTGGCTTTTGTGTATTCAAATCTTATTCCGATGCCCATTATTTCAGTGATTTTTAGCATCTAAGAATTTCCTTTAAAAAGAAAACAGAATAAAGTTAAATCATATTGATTCAAATTTGTTTTACCTTTTTTATCTATTTTGAATATCCAAACGTTAAAATGGGCAATTAACATATAACATATGTGAACATCATTATACAAACATCTTCATAACCCATGACAGTTTAAAATTCATCCCTCAGGTTAATAAACTGTTTTGTCTTAATGGTATGTTTATTCTCATTCCTGAATACAAGTTATTCAATGTAAACATCCTGATTATATCCTATTCTAATTTGCATGGTCATGAATTCATGTTCAGTAAATACATTATATATTTATAATAAGTATTTCTTTTAGATACAAATGTATTTGACAATTGATGGGATATAACATCTGTAAAAAACATAAAATTTTAGCTTACTCTTAACAAGCAGAATTGAATAACATTAGAAATATATGTTTATTTCCTCTTCAAGCTGTTGTTCCACTTCTAAAATGCCTATTACATTTACTAGTGCACTTAGTGTAATTCAAAATCTGGTAATGAATTGGTAAAATAAAGCATTTGTAAATAATAGAATTAAATACCTTGGAGTACTTTAAAAATTGCATGCTCGTATTGGTTACAAAAATCTGTTTCTGTCTGTTTATTTCACGCATCATTGTAAATATAACGGAATTTGACGAGACTGTCATCAAAGTGAGAGGGTTAGCGTTATTTAACCAGGTTTAATCCACCATTTTCTACATTTGAAAATGCCTGTACCAAGTCAGGAATATGACGGTCCTTTTCCATTCGTTTTTTATGTGTTTTGTTATTTGATTTTGCCATGTGATTATGGACTTTCCGATTAGATTTTAGTATTTTTGTGATTTTACTTTTTTCTCAGTTTCGACTTTTTACCTTATATACCATTTGCCTCATAATCTCATTTAAACAAAATTCACATACTTAATCAAATGCACTTTTGAAAAGTTACAATGTAAATCTTTATGTTCAAACTCGTTTCTGTCATTTGTTTTTTATCATTAACAAAACAAATTAACAAAAGTAAACATGTCAATTATACCTGCTTGACACGATATCTGCACTTAATATTTGAATACAGTTTTCGTTTGTTGCTGTTTTTCATAATTGTTTTTCGTTTTTTTTTCTTTACATCAATAAGACGTTAGTTTCCTTGTTTGAATTGTGTTAGATTTGTAATTTCGGGACATTTTATGGCTGACTATGTGGTATGGCCTTTACTAATTGTTGAAAGTCGTACGATGACCTATAGTTGCTAATTGCTATGTATTTTGGTCTCGTATTAGGGGTTGTCTCATTGACACTCTGTATCTCAGTACAAAGTACCACAAAAAACGTCGCCAGTGAGTTAAAAAAAAACATTCGTGTAATTGTTGAGTTCTGTCGTTCTTCCATCCAACTCTTAAATGCCTGTACCAAGTCAGGTATATGCCATTTTTATAAGTATAGAGTTACCCATTCGTTTGATTGTGTCATTTTATAACATTTTTACCTAATGTGTCTGTTCACACATCGATGTTAATATAATGGTTTTGATGCGACTGTCATACAAGGGAGAGGTCCAGGTAGCTTTAAAACGAGGTTCAGTCGACCCTCTTCTTCATAAAAAAAATGCCTGCAACAAGTCAGGAATATGAAAGTTGTTATCTATTCGTTTGATGTGTTTGATTTTTTTTTTAAATAGAGATTATCCGTTTTTCGTTTTTCTCGAAGTTTTTTTTTTGTTATTTTCATTTTTTATAATAATAATAATAATAATAGTGCCAATTAGACTATATGTAATTTTGTTTCGGGAGCACATTTGTTTATTAGTTAATTATTTCCGTATAATGTGAGTATGTACTGTTTTATCGGGTTAATAATACTGCAGTCCCACTAGGCCTCGATCGCACTACGATCTGTGAAAAAAATGAAAATTTAGACGATCGTAGTGCGATCGTGTAGATCGCAGTAAGGTCGTATCACGGTCGTGGTGAGGTCTTCAAGATCGCGATTAGCGTGGTCAACTTTGAAAATGTTCAAAACAATCGTAGTGCGGTCATGGTGTATTCATGTCGTAGTATAAGCGTAGTGAAAGCGCAATAAGGTCGTGGTAAGATCGCTAAGGTCGCTGTACCATCGCAGCGAGAGCATATCGAAAGAGACTGCGCTACGATCTCACAGCGACGTTATAACAACCTCACTACTACCATCACTTTCTCACCGCTACCCAACTACGCTTCCCACTACGACAATACCACGTTTACACCACGCTGTTCAAGACTATAGTACGATTCTAGCACCCCCTTGGCGTCCTCGTCACGCTCTTCTTAAGACCTGACTACGTTCATACTACGACCATCATTCTCATTGTCATTTTCACATAAAATATAGTAAATCTCTCCAGGTTTTGTTTGTGTGTATGTAATTAGGACCTCTTGTCACTTTTCACTAACGGTTCAACTATGCGTGACACATCTGTGTCATATCTGCTATCGTTCACTAATATATCGTCATTTTAGCTTGATGGACCAGCATTAGGTTGTAATTAAGGTTGGATTGATCGGTCCGACATCTCTGCTGGATCAGGATTCGTTACTTTCATACCTCCATCTGCCTCTACAGTTACCCCTACTACCACGTACACGTGTTAAATAGATTTTGGTTGCATGACGGTGTTGTTTCAGAGAAATCTACATATTAATCAGAAATAGAAGGAATGGAACAGTATTTATATGGAACATAATGTTGACGTCATTGCTGAGAACGTAGTAAGATCGTGGTATTACCAATGTTATTTCAACTGATCTGGCGGAGTTTACGTTCAAATTTGCAAAAAGACAGTCTATTTGAAGATGTGTGTGATTAGGATGATTGACGTTATAATTATAACTGATTTCTAATCTCCTATCAGTGTCATCAAAGAAATTTACAAAACAATGACTGGACACTTCACTGATGAGTTTATCCTATAACACCTATCTATAGATGAACTGGTTTATTATGAGCGAACCGGTTAAACCTGGCCCAGTCAAGTGAATAAAATTGAGAAATATGAACGTGGTTTAATCGTGATAGAAAGTGCTATAATCGCAGTAGAAGCGTGGTAAGATCGTGTTGCAATCGGATAACTCGTGGAATTGTCGTAGTGAGAACGTGATAAGCGTAGTAAGATCATGATAATCTCAAAAAAAGCGTGGTGAGAACGTGGTATAATCGTGGCAGGATCGTTGTAGAAGCGTAATGAGGAAGTAGTATCATCGTGAAAACAACGAAAATTAACATTAAATTAACATCGCTCATACCGCAACCTCACCACGATCTGAATTTATTTTAGATCGCGGGGAGCGTGGTGCGATCGTGGTCTAGTGGAACCGGAGCTTAAGGACGGAACGTGATAGCACACTCACAACAAAACTCACTTTACTCACAACAAATATACAATATCTGCAATCGTTTTATCATAACTGTCTAACCATTAAATAGTGCATGATCAGCTTTCAATTGTTTGTGTAATAGGATTATAAGCAAATATTGATATATGTTAATTTAACAGGAAGTAACAAAGTAACAAAACATGTTACACAATACGTGTTTTAAAAACAAAATGTCTTCAAAAGTAGCAAGTGTATTTCTAGCCCTGTAATGGTTTACATGTATAGCAAATGGATGTAGGTGTTTTCCTAAGCATCCTCAAAGAATTTTGTGTACACGAAATGTAGGTGAGTACTTTGCTTTATTAAAACAATATTTTACATGCTGCCACCAATATGTTGACGGACATTGCAAGCACTCGCACACCTACAGCATATATTTTGACACTAACACATATTTATGAAAAATACAACAGTATTATGTTTTTTAAATGTGTGCATCGATCATTTTAAGGAGAAATAATAGTGACATGTGTGTATATTACTCGCCAAAGATTGTAATTGTCTTTAGTTATTTGAGAAATTTGTAGTGGAGGTCTTTGATACTTTGTGTTTGATACAGTGTCCTATGTATACGGACATTGTAATTCTCAGAGTCTATGAGTAAAGCACCTGTCGTTTTAATGCAATTTTTAATATTGACAATTGGATGAATGGTAGCATATTTTATTTTATTTTCAAATTTAAGACCAATGTACGATTAAAACAATTATAACTTTTCAGATAGCTGGACCTTTTCGATTTTTTGTTTTGCCATTGCTATTTTAGGGTGAAATTTACAGTCAGTCCCTATCGATCAATTTAGAAATTATTCGGCGATTACTTTATAACGTAAACTAAACAAATGAAACTTTTCTTCTATTAAATACAAGATTGATATTTATTATCAAAATTAAAATAAAATGGGCATTAACAGATGAAACTTTTATTTTCCAAAGGTGTCACCTTATCCCCTTACATATCATATACTAGCAGGTCACAATAAAATTGTCACAATAAAAGCATCAGTTCAAATTTAATTTCATGGCAACTAACAGCGTGTCCTGATCTCCTGCATACTGTGTTATTATAGTAAACACATATACTAAACATGATTAGCTTCAAATTGAAAACCAACATAAGCCTCATAAGAATTAAGGAACAAGTCGACAAGAAGGAGGTAACAATTAGTTCCCAAGGGAAGGCCAATAGTTTCTGAAAAATGCGTTCTCCAAACGTAACACATATTTTGCCCATCAAGAAATCAAGCATCTTGATAATGTCAGATTCAGAGAAAGTAGGAGTTATGCCTCCTTAAGACAAGATACATGTTTCTATAATATTCATTCTATTTTATGAAACAAACAATATCAATATTTGATTGCTAATTCAATAGATGTCAATAATTTAGAAAGAGGTTTCGTAGAGCTCTTGGAAGCAATATACCGTTTAGAATAGGTATATATATAAAGGTACAATAGTTATAATTTAATACGCCAGACGCGAGTTTCGTCTTCATAAGACTTATCAGTTAGGCTCAGAACAAAATAGTTATAAAGCCAAACAAGTACAAAGTCAAAGTACAAAGGACATTGAGGACCCAAAATATATAATATACAATACAGGGATGGAAGATACAGTTCTTTATCTTTGTTTGAAATTTCAAAAGAACATAGAACAGACCTATGCTTATCCATGATTTCCTCTTTGGTAATGAGTTTCGTTGGAGGTGTATGTGGATTTTTCCAAGTAGATGTCAATTATTATTGTAACTTTAGAAGATATTATGTTTCACTAAACACTTATTGTGTAACACGTTTTGATACTTCCTGATCAATTATCATATATAAATATTTGCGTATAATCTTACAGACAAAACTATTGATACATGTTTATACAGTATTAAAAACTTGAGCTGGTAGTCAAATATGCACAGATCTAATATATTTTTGAAGTAAAGTAACATGTATATATTAACGCAATCACCACGTTAGACTTATAACTCATACATTATAGTTAACCTGTTGTAATTGATCCTAATAGAAGTACGTATTTAATCAAGTTATATCAATGGGTCTTGTTGGTTTTCAATTTGAAGCGAATCATGTTTAGTATATGTGTTTACTATAATAACACAGTATGCAGGAGATCAGGACACGCTGTTAGTTGCCATGAAATTATATTTGAACTTATGCTTTTATTGTGACAATTTGATTGTGACCTGCTTGTATATGATATGTAAGGGTATAAGGTGACACCTTTGGAAAATAAAAGTTTCATCTGTTAATGCCCATTTTATTTTAATTTTGATAATAAATATCAATCTTGTATTTAATAGAAAAAAAGTTTCATTTGTTTATTTTACGTTATAAAGTAATCGCCGAATAATTTCTAAATTGATCTGAAAGAAATATCGACAGGGACTGACTGTAAATTTCACCCTAAAATAACAATGGCAAAACAAAAAATTGAAAAGGTCAAGCTATCCGAAAAGTTATAATTGTTTTAGTTGTATATTGGTCTTAAATTTGAAAATAAAATAAAATATGCTACCATTCATCCAATTGTCAATATTAAAAATTGCATTAAAACGACAGGTGCTTTACTCATAGACTCTGAGAATTACAATGTCCGTATACATAGGACACTGTATCAAACACAAAGTATCAAAGACCTCCACTACAAATTTCTCAAATAACTAAAGACAATTACAATCTTTGGCGAGTAATATACACACATGTCACTATTATTTCTCCTTAAAATGATCGATGCACACATTTAAAAAACATAATACTGTTGTATTTTTCATAAATATGTGTTAGTGTCAAAATATATGCTGTAGGTGTGCGAGTGCTTGCAATGTCCGTCAACATGTTGGTGGCAGCATGTAACTTATATTGTTTTAATAAAACAAAGTACTCACCTACATTTCGTGTACACAAAATTCTTTGAGGATGCTTAGGAAAACACCTACATCCATTTGCTATACATGTAAACCATAACAGGCCTAGAAATACACTTGCTACTTTTGAAGACATTTTGTTTTTAAAACACGTATTGTGTAACATGTTTTGTTACTTTGTTACTTCCTGTTAAATTAACATTTAAGAATTGAATGCTTCTTTTTGTAAATTTATTGGGGTGTAAAAGTGTTGACCGAAGTACATTTTGTATGAAGCGCGGAAGCGCTTCATTCTAAATATGTACGCACGGTCAACGCTTTTACAACCCTATAAAGTTACAAAAAGAAGCATTCAAAACTTATAATTACATTTTTTAGCTAGGATTATAAAAACACGATTTTCATGAAGTTTAATTTTCAAATTCACCTGTGCACTTTATTGTAGGACCTCGTGTCATCATGAATGAAATGTTATTGTCTCATGCAATTGCTTACGGAATAACATGTGATGTGCAATTAGCCAATCAGAATAACGTATTATAATGAAACATACATCTAATGTAATTATATATCAATATTTGCTTATGATCCTATTACACAAACAATTGAAAGCTGATCATGCACTATTTAATGGTTAGACAGTTATGATAAAACGATTGCAGATATTGTATATTTGTTGTGAGTAAAGTGAGTTTTGTTGTGAGCGTGCTATCATGTTTCGTCCGTAAGCCCCAGTTCCACTAGACCACGATCGCACCACGCTCCCCGCGATCTAAAATAAATTCAGATCGTGGTGAGGTCGCGGTATGAGCAATGTTAATTTACTGTTAATTTTCGTTGTTTTCACGATGATACTACTTCCTCATTACGCTTCTACAACGATCCTGCCACGATATACCAAGTTCTCACCACGCTTTTTTTACGATTATCATGATCTTACTACGCTTATCACGTTCTCACTACGACCATTCCACGAGTTATCCGATTGCAACATGATCTTACCACGCTTCTACTGCGCTTATAGCACTTTCTATAACGAATATACCACGTTCATATTACTCAATTTTATTCACTTGACTGGGCCAGGTTTAACCGGTTCGCTCATAATAAACCAGTTCATCTATAGATAGGTGTTATAGGATAAACTCACCAGTGAAGTGTCCAGTCATTGTTTTGTAAATTTCTTTGATGACACTGATAGGAGATTAGAAATCAGTTATAATTATAACGGCAATCATCCTTATCACACACATCTTCAAATAGACTGTCTTTTTGCAAATTTGAACGTAAGCTCCGCCCGATCAGTTGAAATAACATTAGTAATACCACGATCTTACTACGTTCTCAGCAATAACGTCAACATCGTGTTCCATATAAATACTGTTCCATTCCTTCTATTTCTGATTAATATGTAGATTTCTCGGAAACAACACAGTCATGCAACCAAAATCTATTTAACACGTACGTAGTAGTAGGGGTAGATGTAGAGGCAGATGGAGGTATGAAAGTAACGAATCCTGATCCAGCAGAGATGTCGGGCCGACCAATCAAACCTTAATTACAACCTATTGCTGGTCCATCAAGCTAAATGACGATATTTTAGTGAACGATAGCAGATATGACACAGATGTGTCACGCATAGTTGAACCGTTAGTGAAAAGTGACAAAAGGTCCTAAGTGCATACACACAAACAAAACCTGGAAAGATTTACTCTATTTTATGTGAAAATGACAATGAGAATGATGGTCGTAGTATGAACGTAGTCAGGTCGTAAGAATAGCGTGACGAGGACGCCATGGGCGTGCTAGAATCGTACTATAGTCTTGAACAGCGTGATGTAAACGTGGTATTGTCGTAGTGGGAAGCGTGGTTGGGTAGCGGTGAGAAGGTGATGGTCGTAGTGAGGTTGTTATAACGTCGCTGTGAGATCGTAGCGCAGTCTCTTTCGAAACGCTCTCGCTACGATGGTACAGCGACCTTTGCGATCTTACCACGACCTTATTGCGCTTTCACTACGCTTATACTACGATATACATACGCCATGACCGCACTACGAATGTTTTGAACATTTTCAAAGTTGACCACGCTAATCGCGATCTTGAAAAACCTCACCACGACCGTGATACGACCTTACTGCGATCTACACGATCGCACTACGATCGTCTAAATTTTCATTTTTTTCACAGATCGTAGTGCGATCGTGGCCTAGTGGGACTGCAGTATTATTTACCCGATAAAACGGGTACATACTCACATTATACGGAAATAATTAACTTATAAACCAATGTGCACCTGAAACAAAATTACATATAGTCTTATTGGCACTATTATTATTAATATTATAAAAAATGAAAATAACCACAAAAAAAACTTCGAGAAAAACGAAAAACGGATAATCTCTAGTTAAAAAAAAATCAAACACATCAAACGAATAGATAACAACTGTCATATTCTGACTTGTTGCAGGCATTTTTTTATGAAGAAGAGGGTCGACTGAACCTCGTTTTAAAGCTACCTGAACCTCTCACTTGTATGACAGTCGCATCAAAACCATTATATTAACATCGATGTGTGAACAGACACATTAGGTAAAAATGTAATAAAATGACACAATCAAACGAATGGGTTACTCTATACTTATAAAAATGGCATATACCTGACTTGGTACTGGCATTTAAGAGTTGGATGGAAGAACGACAGAACTCAACAATTACACGAATGGTTTTTTTAACTCACTGGCGACGTTTTTTGTGGTACTTTGTACTGAGATACAGTACAAGTCGTCTGCTCTAGCTTTATTTTTATTCAAAATATGTAACAAAACCTCATGACATAAAAATCGCTAAGATGACCGTAATTAACAATCGAAAAAACCGTAACAGTACCAGCGATTCAAACTAGAGATGACCGTCATTTACGAGAAGGTTGCCCGTTATGAAATAACCATTTCACAGATGATATCGGATATGTTCCTATTGTCGTAATTATAATACCCTTCCCTTTTCACGAATGTGACCAACCGAATCAGACTATTTACAGGATTTGTAATAACATAAGTAATACGACGGTTGCCACATATGGAGCAAGTTCTGCTTACCCTTCCGGAGCACCTGAGATCACCCAACATTTTTGGTGGGGTTAGTGTTGCTCAGTATTTAGTTTTCATATGTTGTGTCTTCTGTAGTTTTTTTTTTTGGGGCTGTTTTTTTTTGGCCATGACGTTTATTTTCAATTTATGAGTTTGACTGTTCCTCTGGTATCTTTTGTCCCTCTTTTATAAAGTAAAAAAAAAAATACAAACTTGAAATTCAATAACATGTATATTATTTAGTTTCATCAATATCATTTATGATTTTCTTCTAAACAAACGGAACATGCTAAGTCGGATTTTCGTCAAATAGGAAGAGTGAGAATCCATGTTTAATGTCAAACACACATCGGACACCCGTTCCAAAATATGAAACTACCTGGCGGAAGCTTTATCACTGAACACTTAGCAACTGTTAAACCTTTGGATTACTTAAATAAAAGAAAGAAGATGACGTATGCTTGTCAATGAGACAACCCCCAATACGAGACCAAAATACATAGCAATTAGCAACTATAGGTTATCATACGACTTTCAACAATTAGTAAAGGCCATACCGCATAGTCAGCCATCAAATGTCCCAAAATCACAAATCTAACACAATTTAAACGAGGAAACTAACGGCTTATTGATGTAAAAAAAAACACACCGAAAAACAATTATGAAAAACATCAACAAACGAAAACTGTATTCAAATATCAAGCGCAGATATCGTGTCAAGCAGGTATAATTGACATGTTTACTTTTGTTTGTTTGTTTTGTTTATTGTAAAAAAAAATGACAGAAACGAGTTTGAACATAAAGATTTACATTGTAACTTTTCAAAAGTGCATTTGATTAGGTATGTGAATTTTGTTTAAAAGAGATTATGAGGCAAATGGTATATGAGGTAAAAAGTCGAACTGAGAAAAAAGTAAAATCACAAAAATACTGAACTCAGAGGAAAATCTAATCGGAAAGTCCATAATCACATGGCAAAATCAAATAACAAAACACATAAAAAACGAATGGACAAGGACTGTCATATTCCTGACTTGGTACAGGCATTTTCAAATGTAGAAAATGGTGGATTAAACCTGGTTTTATAGCGCTAACCCTCTCACTTTGATGACAGTCTCATCAAATTCCGTTATATTTACAATGATGCGTGAAATAAACAGACAGAAACAGATTTTTGTAACCAATACGAGAATGCAATTTTTAAAGTACTCCAAGGTATTTAATTCTACTATTTACAAATGCTTTATTTTACCAATTCATTACCAGATTTTGAATTACACCAAGTGCACTGGTAAATGTAATAGGCATTTTAGAAATGGAACAACAGCTTGAAGATGAAATAACATATATTTGTAATGTTATTCAATTCTGCTTGTTAAGAGTAAGCTAAAATTTTATGTTTTTTACAGATGTTATATCCCATCAATTGTCAAATACATTTGTATCTAAAAGAAATACTTATCATAAATACATAATGTATTTACTGAACATGAATTCATGACCATGCAAATTAGAATAGGATATAATCAGGATGAATTCATGACCATGCAAATTAGAATAGGATATAATCAGGATGAATTCATGACCATGCAAATTAGAATAGGATATAATCAGGATGAATTCATGACCATGCAAATTAGAATAGGATATAATCAGGATGTTTACATTGAATAACTAGTATTCAGGAATAAGAATAAACATGCCATTAAGACAAAACAGTTTATTAACCTGAGGGATGAATTTTAAACTGTCATGGGTTATGAAGATGTTTGTATAATGATGTTCACGTATGTTATATGTTAATTGCCCATTTTAACGTTTGGATATTCAAAATAGATTAAAAACGTAAAACAAAATTGAATCAATATGATTTAACTTTATTCTGTTTTCTTTTTAAAAGAAATTCTTAGATGCTAAAAATCACTGAAATAATGGGCATCGGTATAAGATTTTAATACACAAAAGCCAAAAAGTCACAAACTCTCTCTGCAAAGGTTGTAGATGGAATTGAAGCTTATTCATTATGTAGAATAGTTTTCTTAAAATACGTTCCGAAACAAAATGCACAAGCTCTTGTAGAATCTGTTGTGCAGGGACTACATTCACCAGTTTGAATTATGATTTTGTTTGTAACTGCATATTTCCAGGCTTTTCCAACTGTTTTAAGGTAGGTTTTATTCGACTGTATATTGACATCATCCATAACAACGGTGTTCTGGTCTGCCGCTAAATACTGCATATTTAGCAAATCGATTTGGGAACTTTGCCCAAATACCCTCCATCAATTGATATGAAATCACATTTTACATTTGGATTATAATGACGATATAAAGGAACTGTTTTTCTTGAATCCCCCCGTACGACTTTGAGCCTGATATTTGGATATATTTCTCTAATAAATTCCTCCCCAATATCACATCGTTTATCTTTGCACATATTAAATACCAATAGATCAATACTTCCATTGAACAGAATAGCCCACATGAGAGATGAAAGTCCGCCATTGAATCCTATTTCACAAATTCTGCTGATGGTGTGTCTATGTTCCATGATATGTCTGTAATAAGCACAAAGTTGTGAACTACGTAGAAATTTATTATGTACATGATTCGAAATGTGTCTTTCAAGTTTAGATCTATTTTGTCTTTGTCGTTTAATTAGGACTAACATAGTTGGTCCCCGGGACGAAAGCCTTTCTCAAAAGAGTTTTGTTTCAGTAATCCAACTATCTTCATGATGACTTCTGAAAATGGTTTTTTCACACTGGAATAATAGGTGTCATGGAATGACGTTTTCGTAAAATATGAACTTATGATAACTATTCCAGCGGTTAGAATCGCTGCTTTAATAATTCTTGTTAGCATTTTATTAACCTTATTTTTAACAGATCTTCTTCAAGCTTAAAAGATTTCTTCAGTATGCAAAATATATCAGTATTGATTTATCAACTTGAACACAGGTTATAACTACAAAAGAAATTAAATTCGAGCGTTACTACTAAATTTGAGAAGGAAATGTTAAGGAACATGCTAAAGATAAGGATTCTACGTTGACCTTAGAAAAGTTTATTGATTAATGACACAAAATTCCTTCATGCATTTGATAAATCCGAAGAAGATTAACTGCATTAATTGATGTTTTACCATTTATTGTATGCTTATCTTTTAATGAATCTATTAACTGTTTAATGCAATTTTTTTCTTATATCCTTTGACGTAGGTTGTAATTTATGCACCCCGCCATTGTGTTATTGTGCAATGTTCAAGTCTTTGTATTATTGTTTTATAATTTAGGTTATGTGCTTTGTCTATAGAGTATATACAATGTATACACCATTTAATTTCATTGTTAACATAGTTGTTTGTTGATATAGTGGTAAAGATGACAACACAATGCTGACTGATGATCCATAATATTTGAAATTTTTACCTTTTGTGTGTATGGTTTTTTTTTACAAATTTTTGTCAATATAGTTGAGTTCTATTCGAATGTCATACATGTTGTTCGAGTACACAGTTATCGTCCCTTGATTTTCGTTGTCCACGAATGTAGTCCCTAGTGCGGACAGTGTGTTACCTGCCAATCTTTTTTATACCCCTTCCAAATTTATTTCTTCATGTTTTATGCCTCAAATAGCAAGTAGGGAGATAAAATTACACTGTGAAAAAATTTGATTCATAAATGTTAAGGTAAAGTAGTGATTTGGTTCAGCTGAAAAAGGTTAAAAATAAGTATTTTTGAAGCTGTCAAAAGAATTCAAGCCCCCCTGAACATAAAATTGTTCATATTTTGAGTTAGAGCCGATGAAGTTTTCTATAATTTTGATATAATTTGTTCCAAAAGTAGTATATAACACTGTAAAAATATTATTGAGAAAGCGCAAGTGGGATTTTTTTATTTCCATTTATTGTCTGAAAGAAATGCACTACGAAAATAACTGTGTACTCGGACCATGTGAGATGTTAAGATAGCTATAAAACCTTGTTTAATACACAATGTTCTGCCTGTAATGCCTGTACCAAGTCAGGAATATGACAGTTGTAATACATTCGTTTAATGTGTTTGAACTGTTGATGTTATCATTTGTGGTGGCACTTTTTGTTTTGAATTTTCCTTTGGGGTCGATATTTTTGTATTTTTTTTTTAAATTTCGTAATCCATAGTGCATTTGAATTGGTACCGTTAACTTTGTAATACAGCTATAGCCAAATATAAATATACTTCCAAAGTAAGCTCTCATTTGAGGACTGTGTGAAGTTGGTTAGAATATAACAAGCTACCCTTAGTAAAACATGTATAGAATAAAGATGTTTTATTTTTAATAAAATTAAGTTCTCTCCATTCAAACTGCTACCAAAGTATCTTAAAATACTTCACTATATTGAAATGAAAACTCAATGACTTTCTATCAAAGAATCTTTATCGTATTCTGAGATTTGAAAAAAAATGTTTCTTTATTAATATTTTTAATAACTCATTTTAAAGCAGATAGATCATTTTGTCTATTTGACTTGGGAGTTTCACAATTGTATGACATTATTTTTTTATCTTTCAATTAAAATATGCCTATACTATATCTATTTTCTTGTTAAATTATACACTTTTCTGATGCACAAATCATTCTGAATTTATGTATAATTGTACTTCAAGTATTCCCTTATTCCTATGCATATTTATTATCATTGATTTGGCCTTGTATTATGTTCTTTTCTTATTTACTAGTAAATCACAACCGAAATTAATTACAGACGGATAGATGTACAAAACTTACGGAATATGAATCAAGATGTGTGCTTTATTTCGCAAAGGTTTGCGTTATATCGCAAAAGTTGGCGTTATTTCGCAAAGGTTTGCGTTTAACGCAAACATAGGAAGAAATAATAATAAGAAGTTGTGTGGCGTTAATAAATACGTTCCCGTAAAGAACTCCAATGTAAATATGCTCCATCTTTCATTATGTATGTCCGACATTCAACTGAAGTATAACGACTGCATTTTCTCTAAAAGCTTACATGAGAATAATATGAGGCAGGAATTACCTGTGAATGGGGACGAAGTCTATGATTTTTTTTTTCAACAATGTTAAAAAGAGAAACGGAAATACCGTAACGTTTCCGATTTTGGTTCTGTTCTTAGGGATTTTTGTTGTGACGTTATTTAAGTTATGACGTCATATTCAATGTAAACAAAGAAACGCTGTCATCATGTAAGGTTTTTTTAATAACAAACATTTTTTTTTAAATGAATTAGTATTAGTTCCTTTCTTAGACTGATAAATATACATTTTATTCAAGTCTCATGTAAACAAGACTGGAAACGGAAGTAGATTTCTGCGCCGATCCGGAAATTCAAAAACGCGACAAAAAAAAATTGAACGATTTTGGGTTCATTAGTACAATGAAAAATTCGGGAAATTTTCCCGATTTTTTTTGATTTTTTTTTTATTGAATTTTCTACTGTAATAGGGGACTTCGACAGTGTAAATGGTTGTACTTTTATACTAGAACAGTGCATGGTATATTTTATGAATTTTTAAACCCATTTCGCTTCGAAGCTGGTATAACCACAGTGTTAATTTCCAGTTCAACTAAATAATATCTACTCCTTAATGGTCCTATATGTCCTACTTTTTCTATATATATATATATATGTGTAAGCACTTATATAAGTACCCGTATTTAAATTGTAAATTTTGTTGGCGTGTTGGATTTCACTATTTTCTAATCAATATTAATAGAAGGAGTGGTATGATTGACAATGAGACAACTCTCGACAAGAAACCAACTGACACAGAAATTAACAACTATAGGTCACCGTACGCCCTTCAACATTGAGCATACAAATCATCAAAGGAATTCGCTGCTTTGAACCAACATTATTCAGTTCAAAACCATCCGAAAAGTTCTTTCACAACAGAAGACAAATTGGCTTTATATTTGTTTTTCATCTTTACTTCAACTATGCGATGTACATGTATTTTAACTGATGTATATTTTTTTACTGCAGGGTTAGTTTCGGTATGCGATTTCAGCAGTGCATATATAGTTGAATAAAACGTATGACGGTCAATTTCCCAGTAGAGTCATGAACAGAAATTACTTTGTTTTTGCATTGTTTATAACATTTATGATATCATTTTGTGTAATTGAATATAAATCTGTTGAAATCGACTCGTTACATATACAGACAGTACAAACAATTTTATCAAGGAACTGTTCATACCAAAGTCCGAGAGAAATTCTCAAAATTAAAAATGAAACAGAAACGAATTCCTTGGCATTTCTATCTGGAAACGATAAAAACTTAACACAAGAACAGAAAGACTTGGAATCTATTCTAACAATAGCCAATTCTATGTCAAAGGAGGCAGTGCTTGTTACAGTGATAAATGATGGATATTTACCACTAGCATATAATTGGTTATGTAATACAAAACATATGGGAATCCATCATCAGGTTAGTACATTTAGATTTTTAAATGTGGTTGATTTTTGATATTTTCGTTATAATATTGCTTTCTTTTGACACACTTGTATAATTCAGTTTCGGATAATATGAATTTTTTTTGTCTATCAGCTCATATACATAGTTTTGTCATGTGACCACGACGTCATCAACATTTTGTTCATGATTGACTTAAACACAAAATAATTTATAGTTAAATCATATTATCGAATGACTAGTCTAATATTGTTTTTTCTGTTTCTTCGAAATAACCTCACAAAAGTGGTAACACGTATGTTGCTTCTTCAAAATTAGAACAAATACTACAGTTATTCAATAAATACCATGTATAAAAAAGGTCGCGAGGAACATAGCGATAAAATTGCAGCACTTAGTATTGAGATTCTTGACTTGAAACGTATACACGACGTGGGTTTAAAGTATGCAAATTATTATGATATTCCAGTTATTGAAATAACCCAAAAGCATACGCGCTTGATTTAGTGACAATGGTATTGCAATAGGTATTACAACAACTAAATTATACTATGATTATGAAAAAATAGAAAAATAATGAACATACACAAAAAAGAGATACAATATATAGAAAATACACAAAAATATAATTAGAAAAAAACCACCATAGATAACCGTCCCAAATTTATAAAAAGATGTCTCGAAAAACAGATCTTTTTCTCATGATGATGAAATTCCGTTATATGACTCAAAGGAACAACTATCAATTTATATACATACATATTGAGGACCAGAACCGACCAAACAGATTTAAATACTCAGTAAATTGGAACAGAACACCTGATCAACGGGAATGCAGACCCACTTGTATGTGTAAGTGTGTGTCTTGATACAGTTGCCTGATTGTGGAGTAAACTTTGTAGTTTGTACACGACTCACCTTATTATTGTAGGTATTAGTGATTGCCACGAGCCAGGAAACAAAGGAGAAACTTCTGTCTGTATCACCCGACATCAAGGTAGTTGTGTTGACCGTCGACAAATACCTCCAAAAAGATCAAAAGTATAGTCACGTGGGTTATATCAAACTTTTAGTCCGCAGAACAGAAATACTTTTAGCATTATTGGAAAATTGTATAGAAACATTCCTGTTTGAATTCGACTCTCTCTGGCTACAGAATCCTCTGTCGTTATTCAAATCATATTCCGATAAATATGACATGTTATTTGTACATAATAGCAATAATCATAGCATGGTAACAAATTCAGTAAATGGTGGATTTTTCTACATGTTTCCTACTTACACTACGGTTGAACTATTTCAAGAGTTATATAGCAGAATGCTGAAGTTAGCAGACAAAATAAAAACATGGCCGCCAGAGAAAAAAGTCTCCGAAGTGGAAAATGACCAAGTGTATTTAAATGATTTATTCTCGAAACGCTATGGCGGATTAAAAGCTTTAATTTTACCGCATACAGTGTTCCCTGACGGAAAATGGTACTCTTTACCGGAATCTAAAAGGAAATCATGGAAGCCATATGTCATTCATAACAATTGGATAATAGGAAATGGCAATAAAATTGCACGTGCTAAAGAGTGGGGACATTGGTTTCTAAACAACGGCAGTGAAATTAAATGTAACTTTGAAGCTATTAGAAATATCAACAGTGTTAAAACAAAAGAAATTTTCCGTTAATATGTTGTGTTTAGTATACTGTTGTTAATCTTCCTTTTTTTCTTCCATGGCAAAGTCAGTTTATTTTCGATTTATTTTAAAGAATGGAATAAGGATAAAGAGACAACCTGACCAGAGAGCAAAAATGCGGCGGGGCTAGACATGTTTTGTGCGATCTCAACCCTCCCCAAATACCTCTAACATGAAAGTTTATTTGGTATATTTCATCTCTTAAAAATTGAATCGAGATGATGTCCGTTACTTATAATTTTGTTTACTCTTAAAGTCATCTGTCCATTAGCAAGTACTCGGACTGACAATGAAAAAACATTTATACCGCCGAAAATCATTAAAACCATTCATAAGTACATGTAATTGATATTTAAAAAAAAACAAAATGACTAATCTTTTTTTTTTTCGTACACTGGACCGGTTGATCAATAACTGTTGTTTGATAATCGTCCAGTTAAAAATAATGAAGACGAAATAAATTCCGTCTTAGATACATTAGTTAATGACTGAACTAGCCGTTAATTACTGCCAGTACTATCAGATCTGTTCTTTCAGCATGTTGTTGTTTTAGGGATGTCTAAATACCCTGCCACTGCCGATGGCTTACATTCACTTCATTTGAAAATGATGGAAAATTGTCATCTGTAGAAAATGACGGGTTGAACCTGGTTTTATATCACTAAGCCTCTCACTTGTATGACAGTCGCATCAAATTACATTATATTGACAACGATGCGTGAACAAAAAAGACATACTAGGTAAAATTGTCAAAATAGAGGTAGATAAGATAAGATTTATTTTATTAAAGTGTCACCATCCATTACAGTACCTATATATACCCATAAAGTCATAAGAACCTAGCATTTAGTAAAAGGATGCCAGCCGAAAACGACTTATGAGACACTATCATTAAAGACAGATAGACAGACAGACAGAATATTTTATTATAGTGTCACATACCAACACAGAACAATATCATACATCATAATACAAGTATAAAAATAAAAATAAAAATTTTAAATCGAAGTTAAAATATCGGTATCCAGCCATGACTGACTTATGAGACACTTTTGCTTACAAAACTTATTCTAACATTCATTTACAAATGAATAAACAAAACTTTTACATTACATTAAAAAAACATACTGTTATACATGTTATACACAATATTTTCTGCGATTAAACATAAAATATAAAGATTTTGCTAAAAAGGGTTGTATACAGTCATGTGTCATCAGAACAATAAATTAAAATCGTAAAAATTGGGTTAATTGCACTTGCTTTCAAAAATAGTTCATATCGCAGATCTGAATAAAATTCACAATGCATTAAAATATGTTTTTCGTCTTCTACACAATCAACTGTATAATATTTACATTTTCTGTCATTAAGAAGAGTTTTTGGCTTGGTGTAACGACCTGTCTCTATAGATAAAGGTAGAGACCCACTTATAAAATTAGATAAAAAACGTTCATGTTGTCTATCATTTACATTTTTGAGTTATGAACTTGTTTCTAATTCAATTTCATAAAGTCTATAAGTACTTAACTTGTTACCATTTGGTTCATTTCTACCTTGATACAATTTTTCAACCCATTCTTGTTTGTCAATTTCATACAATTTTGTCTTAATATCATACATTTTATGTCTGTTGGAATATTGGCGATCAATGATATTATACATACATGGGTTTTAAAACAACAAAATCACCCGAACTGTTAGAAACGTACCGTCTTTTTTTGAGAGTGCGATATACATAGGGTATATATCTCCTAATTGATTCGATATTCCCGTGCTTGCATTTCCTATCATGATTTTCTTGATAGAGGGTTGCTGCTCACAAGAAAGCTATTAAACCAAGAGTTCCAAATGATGAATTTGAAATCATCCCTTCGTAAATTTTACGGACACCATCACGAGTTGGTTGACCGTTATGGAATAAACGTTTCACAAATGAAATCGGATATGTTCCTTACGTCGTAACTACAATCCCCTTCCCTTTCATGAATGTTACCTACCGAATTAGACAATTTCCCGGATTTGTTATCACATAAGCAACACGATGGTTGCCACATGTGGAGCAGGATCTGCTTAGCCTTCCGGAGCACCTGAGATCAACCCTATTTTTGGTGGGGTTTGTGTTGTTTATTCTTTATTTTCTATGTTGTGTCATGTGTACTATTGTTTGTCTGTTTGTCTTTTTCATCTTTAGCCATAACTTTGTCAGTTTATATTAGATTTATGATTTTGACTGTCCCTTTGGTATCTTTCGTCCCTATTCTAATGACTTGATCGTTACTATATATTCCTTCTGAATAAATTGGTATAGAGTTTTGTTTGCTTTTGAGGTGAATGACGACATTTTTTTGTTTTGTATAGAATTTTATCATTCACGGTGGGATGTTAAACTACCTGACAATATTGGAAGTTTGCACGTTGATTCATATTTACGAATGATGTCCTTGTACCGATGATAATAGTTAGTTTTTAATGTAACAAGTTTGTGATATCGAAAAAAAAATACAGATATTTCTTTAGAGAAAAAACAAATACATTGTTACATACTCGAGCGAATCGTACGATATATAAACACCATTCGAGAGTGCCAATTGAGAATCACTATCTAAACATAATAATAATTAACAATAGGATACTTAAAAATCTTTTATCGTAAATTTCAGTATTAATCTTATTGCTAAAGATATTAATATCAAGATCCAGAATAGGACAGTGTTCATTGTTAGTTTTAGTTTTAATGGAAGTCAGTTTAACAGGAACAATCTCATTAGTGTACATAATAAAGTTGTAATCAAAATAGAGTGCCACTGTATAATTCAAATATCTAAAAGCGTTACTAAATGTTTGCATCAGATGTTGTTTCAAATAGGTCTTTACTGGTTTTATTCATACACTGTAACTCATAACAGAAATAAGTCCGCAATCAGAGTTGCACATGTACAGTTAGTTCCTAAAAGAATTATGATAACTTGACGATTTCGGACCTTTCACAGCGAATTGTATTATCTAGTAAAAATAAAGTGTAGTTATCGTATCAAAACTGATTCAATTGACATAAGTATTGTCTCTGTCTCAATTAGACTATGAGACAAAGTGGTATCATTGACAGAACATTCATAATTCTGAACAGATTTGGATTGTACCAAGTACATGAACATATATCTAATTTTTGTATTTTACCTGAAAGAAATCCAAGCATTTGGAGTAATAAATATCATCATGAAATATACATTAAATATAAGTATTGATATTCAATTTTGTTATAGCCCTCTTAAGCTAAACCGCTCAAGCTTAAAAGTTTCAAACATTTTTTGTTATAGAATAATACCTTTATATTGATATATGTAATTAATTCAACAGAAAATTACAAAACATGTTACGCAATATATGTTATGAGAAACTAATGTCCTTCACTGATAGAGATGTATTACAGGGGCCTAGTGCTTGTTATGCTTTTCTTGTATATCACATGGATGAATTTGTTCAGATGAACATTCACAAGCAATAGTCTGTGCAGAAAACATCGTAGGTGAGTATTGAGATTTACTAAATCTAGACTAATCACATTTACAAGTAAATTTTAACGATACAAAAGTGAATTTATTCAGTTAGCTTTTCTTCATTAAAAAAACTAGTATTTTGAACTAGTTTATTTAAATATCGCATTAACAATCTTACAGAAAATGCAAAAACAAGAAACAAAATAAATTCTGGAACATGACCTTGACCTTATTTTCTAAGTTAGAACAAAATGACTTGAAATAAAAAGACTCTACGTCTATACAGCTTATGGTTGATGAGTTTATAATTTTTACGACAAATTTATTTGAAAAAGGTAGATTACTTCTATAAAATTTCATCGAAATCAGCCAAAAATGTCTTAGAATCTAACAAACAAATATGAAAAAATATTGTTGTTACTCTTTTGGTTACGGAAGAGATACACTAACATAAAAAACAGTGTTTGGGGAGATATCTCTTACAATAAAAAATATTGGCCCAAATAAGATGAGTTTTAAAAAGTGCATTAACTGTTTGATACACTATCCAAAATATCTAACTGACATCTTTCGTAACACGTTTTACCGCAAGAAATGGGCTTGGGGGAAGAAAAAAAAATAATGATTAGGGTCTTTCTATAGAATAGGAGAAAGACTTAATAATAGTATTTTAAAGAAAAGCAAAATGTCTTTCAAAGGAAAAGATTGAAAAACCTAATAATCAGAACAAAAGCAAAAGCAAAAGGTCTTTCAAAACAAAACAATGGAACGGCTTAATTATGGGAAAATAATAATGTTTAATTTCTATGTTTACAAAAAAACTGCCACAAGAATATTAAATCATTTGGACACATACAATTTTTTTTTAATAAAAGATGGATCTGAAAATTAACCTAATTGCTATTAAACATATCCACATATAGAAATGATAGAAGTACACAGGATGTAAAGTCTCTTACATTGTACACTTCCAATTTTGCATATGTAGTGTTCAAAGCATAAAATTAAACTTCCTTGTTGGGATGTTTAGATTAAGTTTATCCTACCTTTTAAGGTATATGATGGTAAAAAGTATTGACAAGTAAAGATGATGATAAATGTATACACTGTCATTGTGTTTTGATATCTATTTGACACATTACAAATGCACAGTTGTGTACCTTTTTTTCTACAACAAAATAATATCAATACATGTCACTTCATGTTCCAATATTTTATCCGCTTAAAAATACCAATACATATATTATAGAAAAATATTTCATAGTATTTACCTGTAGCGAAATGATCTGAACATACTTTGTAATGACATTTTGATGGATCTAGGTCAAAGACTTTTGATGCCACTAAACAACATTTAAAATTGAGAAAGGAAAATATCTACGTTCTATTTTTCTACTGTAGGAATGTCTAAAGAAAAAAATACCAGTTTTCCCGTCTTGGAACATTTTTTTGCATCTGTATATTATATCAGTTTTAACAATAACTAACAGCAAAATGTACATATTTAATCCGATTGTGTGTTTCAATTTGCTTCGCTCTGATTGTTCCATAAGATGAAGACATGAACTTTGAATTCTAGTAAAATATCCACGATGGAAAACTATCTATCGACATAAGTGTGGTCATCACGTTAACGGTCAAAATTCAAATGCACTAGATATGTATTACGAAATTGAAAAAAAATACTATAAAAATATCGAACTAAAAGGAAAATTCAAAACAACAAGTCTCGTCACAAATGATTAAATCAAATGCTTAACGGCTTTTTAACTATTTTGATCTGAGCGTCACTGATGAGTCTTATGTAGACGAAACGCGCGTCTGGCGTATACAATTATAATCCTGGTACTTTTGATAACTACTTAAACAACTGTAAGATTCCTGACTTGGTACAGGCTTTACCTTATGTAGAAAATTGCGAATTAAACCAGGTGTTATAGCTATCTAAACATCTCACATGTATGACAGTCGAATAAAACTCAACTACAGTGACAACAATTTGTAAAACAAACATATACGCAATAGGTAAACATTTTGAAAATTGGGGAACATCAGTCAACATTGTGTTATTATCCTAACCACTATAACAACAAACAACTATGTTAGCAATGACAATATAATGATATATAGATACTCTACAGAGAAAGCACATAGTCTAAATTATAAAACAAGAATACAAAGAATTGACCATTGCCCAATAATACAAAATTGATTAAGGGAGTTCGCTTCTCAGTTTCAGAGTAATTAACTTTTCAAAGCACTAGTTTATATTGTTAAGGAATTGATAAAGGAATCCAAAGAGCAAAAAAAATATATAGGTCACCGTGCTTGTTTTCGAGATATGAGCCATTGAAATTTTGACGGGAAATAAATCTCTCTTGACTTTTCATAGCTTTATAATTGACAAGTTGAACTTCTCAAAAACTGTTAAAAAGTAATTAAAATTTTATAAGACTTTTACAGATGGCTTATCATTATACATGTAAAAGATTTTCAAAAAGAAAAATGGGGGTCACCGGGCAAATTTTTTCAAGGCATTTAAATAGATAAAACCAGAGGATTCCGAAAATCTGACAAAAAATCCAAAACATGACAAGCCAGCTTCCTTAAACAGTTAATAAATTCATTAAAAGATAAGTTTACAATAAATGGTAAAACATCGATAAATGCAGTTACTCTGCTTCAGATTTATCAAATGCATGAAGTAATTTTGAGTCATTAATTAATAACTTTTTTTGGGTCATCCTTAACTTCAGCATGATTCCTAACATTGCCTTCTCAAATTAAGTAGTTACACTCGAATTTATTTCTTTTGTAGATTTGACATTTGTTCAAGCTGATAAATCAATACTGACACACCTTGGAGACTTAAGAAATATTTTGAACTGTAAGAAGATCAGATAAAAAATCTATGTTAATAACATGTAAACTACAATTATTAAAGCAGAGATTATAACCGTTGGAATAGTTATTATTAGTTCATATTTTACGAAATCGTCATCCCATGACACCTATTATTCCAGTGTGAAAAAAAAAACATTTTCAGAAGTCATCATGAAGATAGTTGGATTACTGAAACCAAACTCTTTTGAGACATGGCTTTCGTCATGGGGGCCAACTATGTTAGTCCTAACTAAAAGACAAAGGCAAAATAGATGTAAATGATAAATTTCTACGTAGTTCACAACTTTGTGCTTATTACAGACGTATCATGGAACACAGACACACCATCAGCAGAATTTGTGAAATAGGATTAAATGGCGGACATTCATCTTTCATGTGGGCTATTCTGTTCAATGGAAGTATCCAGTTATTGGTGCTTGATATGTGTAAAGATAAACGATGTGATATTGGGGAAGCATTTATTCGAGAAATTTTTCCAAATATCAGACTCAAAGTCGTACGAGGAGATTCAAGAAAAACAATTCCTTTATATCGTCATATTAATTCAAATGAAAAATGTGATTTCATATCAATTGATGGGGGGCATTTGGGCAAAGTTCCCAAAACTGATTTATTAAATATGCAGTATTTAGCGGCAGACCAGAACACCGTTGTTATGGATGATGTCAATATAAAGTCGAAAAAACCTACCTTAAAACAGTTGGAAAAGCTTGGAAATATGCAGTTACAAATAAAATCATAATTCAAACTGGTGAATGTAGTCCCTGCACAACAGATTCCAAAACAGCCTGTGCATTTTGTTTTGGGACGTATTTAAAGAAAACGATTCCACATGATTAATAAGCTGCAATTGCATTTACAACCTTTGCTGATGGAATCTATGATTTTTTAGCATTTGTGTGATACAATTTTATTTCGATGCCCATTATTTTAGTGATTTTTAGCATCTTAGAATTTCCTTTAAAATAAAACAGAATAAAGTTAGATCATATTGATTCAAATTTGTTTTCTTTATCTAATTTATTGTCAACATCCACACGTTAACATGGACAATTAACATATAACATATGTGTCCATTATTATACAAACATCTTCATAACCCATGACAGTTTAAAATGGAATCAACTGTTGTGTCTTAATCGCATGTGTATTACTATTCCTGAATAGTACTTATTCAATTTTCACATCCTGTTTAGAACCTATTTTTATTTGCATGGTCATGAATTCATGTTCAGTAAATACATTATATATTTATAATTGGTATTCCCTTTAGATATAAATGTATTTGACAATTGATGGGAAATAGCATCTGTAAAAAAACCCATAAAATATTAGCTTAGAACTGAATAACATGACAACTTTGTCCCTGCTTCCGATGCTGCATAAAAAAAACCTTACAAATATACGATTATTTTCTCTTCAAGCTGATGTCCCATTTCTAAAATACCTAATACATTTACTAGTGCACTTCGTGTAATTAAAAATCTGATAATAAATTGGTAAAATAAAGCATTTGAAAATAGTAGAATTAAAGAAGTACTTAAAAAATTGCATGCAAATTGGTTACAAAAACCTGTTCTAAGTTTCGATTTTTTACCTTCTATGCCACTTTACGGTATTTCATAACGGACAACCAACTCGTATACTAAGGTCATCTATTACGAATTACGGTCATCTCTGGTTTGAATCGCTGGTACTGTTATGGTTATTTTGATTGTGAATTACGGTCAACTTAACGATTCTTTTCTAATCGTATTTTCGTATACATATCTTGGTAGTAATTTGTGATTTACGGGTGAATCTTTTATAAATATATATCATACAAACGTGTCCTTTGTATGGACTATATCATAGACACGCTTTAATAGACAATTATACCGATTCTGGCCTAATTTTGAAATTGTTTTGCGTCTGCCATCTCTGGATGACTGTGAATCGAATTACGGCCATCAGCTTAACCCTAGTGAATGTTGGTTTGGTTGTTTTTTATCCGCGTCATTTGAAATTTCAGGGTGTCAATGATCCATTGTGAAAACTCCTTCGTTTTAAGACAAAAGAAACACTAATCTTAGACCAACCACTATTACTAACATCTAGTTGGGGAAAAAAAATTAAAATACTTTGAAATAATTTATGTTGCCAAACACTTACGTAACAATCAGATCACTTTGAAAAGCTTTATTATAATACGACATGAATAGCATAAAAAAAGGATGACGTTATGCAGCAATATATTAGTAATTAATGGAAGCATGATTACAACTGTTCATAAATGTAGAGCATATAATTTATTTTAAATTATCGTTTCACCAATAAAGACAATATTAAATGTTCTTGCTATGATGTGAGAGAACGAATCATCTTTCTTGAATTACATACAATTAATACAGTTATGCGATTATCGATGAAAAATATTAGAATATATGAATAATTCATTTGAATCAGGGCAATCTGATGTTCAGTAATTGTCGTTTGTTTGTGTGGTTCATGCGATTTTCTCGTTTTTTATATACATTAGACTGTTGTTTTTCGTTGGAATGGTTTTACACCCGTACATTTTGGCCCTTTATAGCTTGCTGCTCGGAGTTAGCCAAGGCTCCGTGATGAAGACCGTACTTTGACCTTTAATGGTTTTACTATTTAAAAATTGTGACTTGGATTGAGAGTTTTCACATTGGCACTCTTCTTATATATCTATAGATATTTTATTTTCATCTTATAACTACAAGGCAGACCTAAACGTCTTCAAATAAAGTAATTTGTATACAAGGCAGTATTCTCACAGCAATTTTAACACATTTTTTTTCTTTAAATGTCTTCTACCAAGTAAGGAATTGAAATGGCAGTTGTTATCAAGCAGTTCGTTGCTATGTATTTTCGTGTTTTTAAGTGTTGCATTTTTAGTGTTTCTGTTGTTCACATATTTCCCTTTTATAGCTGACGTGTTTCCCTCGGTTTTAGTTTGTTTACTACGTTGAATGAATTAAAAACAAGGTCGCGTATCTAATTGTTTTGTTTTCAAATGTCACATATGTTTAGTAAAAAAAATCTAATTCAGACGACTAGTACTGTATCTCAGTATTAATTACCACAAAACACATTGCCAGTGAGTTAAAAATAAAACATTCGTGTAACTGTTGATTTATGTCGTTCTTCCACACAACTCTGATATGCATGTACCAAGTCCAGAATATGACATTTTTATTACTATATAGTTACCCGTTCGTTCGATTGTGTCATTTTATAACATTTTAACCTATAGTGTCTGTTCATACATCAATGTTAAAATAATGGAATTGTATGCGACTGTCATACAAGTGAGAGGTTCAGCTAACTTTAAAACCAGGTTCAGTCCACCAATTTCTTCTTTATATGAAAATGCCTGTACCAAGTCAGGAATATGACAGTTGTTATGTATTCGTTTGATGTGTGTTAGCTTTTGATTTTGCCATATGCTTTGGGACTTTCCATGTTGAATTTTCCTCGGAGTTCAGTATTTTTGTGATTTTACGTTTTAAGTAGAGATTTTCAGTTTTTCGTTTTTCTCGAAGTTCTGTATTTTTGATTTTTGCCCCTCTTTTTTAATGAGTATAATATAGTGCAAACTTGACTTTATGTGATTTTGTTTCTGTAGCACATTTGTTCATTATGTTAATTCTGTCCGTATTATGTAGGCATGCATATATAGGGTTAATAAGGACGAAAAGTGATAGCACGTTCACAACAAAAAAATACTTTACTCACAACACATATATAATATCTGCAATCGTTTTTATCATAACTGTCTAACCATTAAATATTGTATGATTAGCTTTCAATTGTTTGTGTAATAGGATTATAAGCAAATATTGATATATGTTAATTTAAAAGGAAGTATTGAAACATGTTACACAATACGTGTTTTAAAAAACAAAATGTCTTCAAAAGTAGCAAGTGTATTTCTAGGCCTGTTATGGTTTACATGTATAGCAAATGGATGTAGGTGTTTTCCTAAGCATCCTCAAAGAATTTTGTGTTCACGAAATGTAGGTGAGTATTTGGCTTAATTAAAACAGTAAGTTATATGCTGCCAATATGTTGACGGACAGAGCAAACACTCTGACACCTAGAGCATACAATTTGACACTAACAAATATTTTTGAAAATATACAAAGGTAATTTTTAAATGTGTGCATCGATCATTTTAAGGAGAAATAATAGTGCTATTTGAGGAATTTTTAGTGGCTGTCTTTGATACTTTGTGTTTAATACAGTGTCCTATTTATATGGACATTGTACTACGCATAGTCTATGAGTAAAGCACCTGTCGTTTTAATGCAACTTTTAATATTGACAATTTGGTTGAATGGTATCATATCTAATTTTTGTTTTCAAATTTAAGACCAGTATACGATTAAAACAATTATAACTTTTCGGAAAGCTGGACCTTTTTTATATTGCTTTTTTTTGTCATTATCAGTCCTTCTCGATTTTTCTTTCAGATCGATTTAGAAATTATTCGGCGATAACTTTATAACGTAATCTAATCAAATGAGACTTTTTCTATCAGATGAGTATTAAGAGAGTTGGCTTCTCAGTTTCAAAATAATGTTTTAAAACACTACGATATATTGATAGGGGATTAATAAAGGAATCAAAAGAGCCAAAAAAAATATATAGGTCACCGTGCTTGTTTTCGAGATATAAGCTATTGCAATTTTGGCGGGAAAATGTTCTCTCTTGACTTTTCATAGCTTTATCATTGACAAGTCTTCAAAAACTATTAAAAAATAATTAGAATTTTATAAGATTTTAACAGACAGTTTATCATTATACATGTAAAAGAATTATGAAAAGAAAAATGGGGGTCACCGACCAAAATTTGTTAAGGCATTCGAATGGATAAAACCAGAGAATTCTGAAAATCTAACCAAAATTCCAAAACATGACAAGCAAGCATCCTTAATACAAGATTGATATTTATTATCAAAATTCAAATAAAATGGGCATTAACAGAAAACTAATTTTCCAAAGGTATCACGTTATCCCCTGATTGCGTTAATATATATATGTTACTTTACTTCATAAATATATTAAATCTGTGCATACTTGACTACCAGCTCAATGCTTTAATACTGTATAAACATATATCAATAGTTTTGTCTGTAAGATTATATGCAAATATTGATATATGATAATTGAACATGAAGTATCAAAACGTGTTACACATTAAGTGTTTAGTGAAACATAATATCTTCTAAAGTTACAATAATAATTGACAATTTACTTACACCTCCAACGACACTTACCACAGAGGAAATCCTTGATAAGCATACATGTAGGTCTGTTCTATGTTTTGTTGGAATTTTAAACAAAGATAAAGAACTGTATATTCCATCCATGTATTGTATATTGTATATTTTGGGTCCTCAATGTTCTTCAACTTTGTACTTGTTTGGCTTTATAACTATTTTGTTCTGAGCCTCACTGAGAAGTCTTATGTAGACGAAACTCGCTTCTGGCGTATTAAATTATAATTATTGTACCTTTGATAACTATATACTTATACTGAATGAGTGTTCATACAAACAACGGTGTATTCCTTCCAAGTGCTCTACGAAACATCTTTCTAAATTATTAACATCTATTTAATTAGCAATCAAAACCGGGCTTCAAAGTAATTGTAAACTGCATTTGTGTTCTAGAGGTGGCGTGAATCAGATGTGGATACTAAACAGTTCCAAAAAGATCTTTGAGAGTACATGCAATCAAAGACTCTTTTATTTTGCAATATAATTGAAACGTTTGACTGTTCTGCAATTTACACAAGTATTTCTCTTTCCAACCCAAAAGTTTCTTTACTAAGGTTATCATTGATGTATATATAAACTTAGTTGGGAAGGGGGCCAAAAACGCCTCTTATCATACCTTGTCCTTTAAAGAGTTTATATTGCTTTTTTCATAAAATGGAATGAATATCGTAGAAACAGGTATCTTTTCTTAGGGGGGGGTAAATCCTACTTTCTCTGAATCTGACATTATCAAGATGCTTGTTTTTTCTTGATGGACAAAAAAATTGTTACGTTTGGATGACACATTTACCAGAACCTATTGTCCTTCACTTGTGAACTAATTGTTACCCCCTTCTTGTCGACTTGTTCCTTTATTCTTGTGAGGCTAACTTCATACAGGTACTTCTTCGGGAGAAAGAAAATAAGTTAGCAATATCCTTTAACTTTGTTGAACGCATCTATTCCGTTGATAGATAATGCATACAACAGATACAGCACATTCTGCCTCATATATCGACGTACAGCTTGCAATTGACAAGCAGGTTCGGTTGAAATTAAAACGTTATGACAATATAGATATTTAAGATTCTAAATTGTGAATTTTCCATTTCTAATTAGCAACTTTCTAGCAGCGCATGTATACGAACTACATATCTTCCATTGGATACGATATTTCAGGGCAATCATGATGTTCTTGATAACGAGTTTCTGCTCACGATGAAGCAATTAAACCAAGGGTTCCAAAATGTAAAGTAGAAATCAACCCTTCGTGATGTTATATAGACGCCTTTGTTAGTCTTGTATTATTTTAATTTTAGTTTCTTGTGTACAATTTAGAAATTAGTATGGCGTTCATTATCACTGGACAAGTATATATTTGTTTAGGGGCCAGCTGAAGGACGCCTCCGGGTGCGGGAGTTACTCGCTGCATTGAAGACCTGTTGGTGACCCTCTGCTGTTGTTTTTTATTTGGTCGGGTTGTTGTCTCTTTGACACATTCCCCATTTCCATTCTCAATTTTAGCCTTAATAAATTAGTTGACCGTTATGAAATATCAGTTTCACAGATGATATCAGATAAGTTCCTTATGTCGTAACTACAATCCTCTTCCACGGATGTGACCTACCGAATTATACTATTTTCCGAGTTTGTAATAATATAAGCACAGAAATATGGAGCATGATCTGCTTACCTTTCCAGATCCCCTTAGATCACCAAGGTTTTTAGTGTGGTTAGTGTTGTTTTTTTTTACCATATTAGTGACATTTTATTTTATTGTCAATATAATGGAATGTGATGCATCCATCGTACAACTGAGAGATTTAATGCTATAAAACAAGGTTCAATTCACCATTTTCTACATTTGAAAATGCCTGTACCAAGTCAAGAACATGTCCATTCGTTTGCTGTGTTTTATCATTACGATTTTGCCAATTGATAAGGGACTTTCCATTTTGAATTTTCCTCTGACTTCAGTATTTTTGTTATTTTACTTTTTTCACACATTATTTTTGTACGAAACATATTTTAAGTAAGCTTCCGACTTTACACAAACTGAATCAGACGATTTAATAATTATGCCGTACTTTGACCTATAATGGTTTACTTATACCAAATGTAACTTGGATGGAATTGTCTCATTTACACCCATGCCACATTTTCTTATATCAATTCAAAAATAAATGATTGTCTCTGCCTTAAAGTTATTTTCATGTCTTTAACATTTTTGTTTTTACTTGCTGCGAAGCTTTTGAACAGATTTACAAACTGTTGACGGCTTCCCTCTCGCATCTTTCTACTTTATTTATGTTTGCCTTTTTTACTTTCTTTTGAGTTTTCCACATGGGTCGTTTGTGGCAACAGGAACACTTTCATACGGGTCTTCAGTCGCCATCAGATATATATAATACATATGTCCAATGAGTATGCAATCAGAAGGTCAGTACAAGAACAGTCAAATATATCAAAGGGACAATCAAACTTCTTACTCGTCTGCATGTGTTGTGAGTAGTGAACCCGTAAATTTGTCGATGGTATGGAAACAACTTCTCAACTTTGGAATCTTGGCTCAGTAACTTCCACTTTATCCAGTAGACCATGGTAAGAATTTCAAGCACTGGAATATCGTAGTAATTGTAAACGACAAACTGTATCTATAATAAACATGTTTGTTTTGTATCTAGGATGTATCTGCAACTGATTTAAACATACAGCATTACTTACGGTTGATAATCTTTTCAGCGTTTGTTGGAAAAGTAACACAAGAAGTGCCTCCAACGTCAGCAAGTGATATTTATATCAAATACCACTTTACGCTCCTTAAGTCAATAAAGGTAAGCTTGTTATGTTTTGCCCAAATTACAAGAAACTATTTCTTTAATAAAATCAAGTGATTTGTTTTTAAAAATAAATTCAAATTCATTAAATGAATAGGCCTAGTTGTGAACAGATACAATTTTCACATATTAAGAAATCACTAAATATGTTAGTCGATGTGCAATCTTTCATTTTAAATGGATATAAAAGTAATTCCGCCTTAATGGAAATATGGATGAGGAATAAGCAGTTTGGATTTTAACTCGTTTCCAACCTTCTAGATTCGGAGCAATTCGAGATTGTGAAAAGTGCTTACATTGTACCTCCATTTCGAATAATGCAGGATTGTATCATAGAGGCAAATGACTGTGCTTACGTTTTATCATAATGGGCACAACAATTAAAAATGTTTAGTGTTCATTGCTCAACTTTGTTTTTTGTTTTGCCTTTTCGATCTGTTCTGATGGAAACTCTTATATAAAAAAAAGTATATCGACAATACACAGTAGTAAATTAAAAACGGATTAGTTGTATTAATGTTAATTTGAGAAAATATATGCTTATCAAATGTATCAATATAAAACGGTATTCTACAAAAATTATGAACTAATTTAGGTTATATACGAAATGGCAAAGCAACACTCAAAAAAGTCTGTTTCATTACTCGTACGATTCCAAATTAGACAATTTCTCATTAAATTATGTTTTTGTGTAGGTGATATTTTCAATTATGGTATATTTATCACATATTTGGTGGTATTGCAAATTTAATATAGTGGCTCTCAACAAAGAAAACAAATTGAATTATAATTAATAGTTTTGTTGAAATAATTAAAGTAAACATATTTGTTTTATATTTGTTTGTTTTTGTTCTGCTTGAGATTGTGACACGGTGATGATGCATTATCTCTATTTTGACAATTTTACCTATCATAACGGTTTTGTTCAGGCATTGTTAAAATATAATGGAATTTGATGCAACTGTCGCACAAGTGAGAGGTTTTGCGCTATAATACCAGGTTCAATCTACCATTTCCTTCATTTCAGAATGCATGTACCAAGTTAGGGATTTGACAGTTGTTGTCCATCCGTTTGATGTGTTTTATCATTTGATTTTGCCATTTGATCAGTGACTTTCCGTTTTGAATATTCCTGGGAGTTCAGTTTTTTTGTTATTTTATTTTTTCCATTATAATAGTTTTAGATAGATGTGGTTTTCTCAGTTTAAGTTTGTTACCCGGATTTCTCTTATCGCTTAATCGATATATAACTATATAACAGTGGTACAGTATTGTTCCTTTTATTTAGGTTTAAAAGTAAGTAATCTAACACTGTAATCATACTTATTTTTATTGTTATAAGAAGAATAATCATGTATATATTTAATTTGCAGGGCATTTTTAATCCAATTGGCTCAACAGTCATTGTACGAGTACCGTTCCAAGGTTCGCTTTGTGGTTATAAACTAACCGTAGGGGAACAATATGTATTGACAGGTACACTTTATTAATATAATATCAAAATTGTATAGATATTTGTAAAATATCCAACATTTCTTGTCCATCTATTGGAAGTTTCTTCTTTACACAATTGTTATGCTTTATATTTTGTTTCTTTTGTTGTGTTCAATATTTGTTTATTTATTTTTTCCTCGTAACAGAGCTCTACGGGAAACTCAAACACACAAAATAAGGTCACTCTTCAGCTTTTTCCTACAAGCAGTAAACCCTGCACAATTATGATAAAACCAAATACTATGGTCTGTACATATTGAGAACCCTTGCATTTATAATTAGTCGTTGAAGGGTCGATAAATAGCTTGTTGAAACACATATTTTCGGTTCCTATTCAATGATTACTCAGTTTCCGGTGGTCTCTCTTCTTCGTTATATACTTTATTCTGATGAACCGCTGTGGATACAGAGTTAAGGTACACGGAGGAAGATAACCATTATACCATGATATAGTGTTATCAACTGCCTGTTTCTGTATTGTCCTTGTTATAGATTCGAATCTATAACAGGGCCAACACAGAAACAGCCAGTTCATAACACTTTTATTAAAATTAACCAGATGTTCCGCAGGGCGCAGCTTTATACGACCGCAGAGGTCGAACCCTGAACAGTTGGGGCAAGTATGGACACAACATTTAAGCTTGATACAGCTCTGAATTTGGATTGTGATTAAATAGCTGACACAACATAGGTTTCTGACACAGAATGAATGTGGTCTAAGAACTTAAACTTAAAAATTTTAAAATTTTAAATTGGACATTTACCTATTATGGTCCAATATCCAAAATCTTAATACATGGTTAGATTCAGCATATTATACATGTAGAACCCAAATAATTCAATTTTTGATGAAATCAAATAATGTTCAATATTTGACCCTTTAGACCTCAATGTTGACCAATTTGATAACCGGGCCCAAATATTAAAAATCTAAATACATGGTTAGATTCAGAATATTGAAGAACCCCATATATTCAATTGTTGTTGAAATCAAAAAAAGTTTAATTTTTGACCCTTTTGACCTTACTGTGCAATTGAATATTTCTTGCTATTGTGAAAAACTGTGCAATTGAAAATTTCTTGCTATTGCGCAATATTGTGCAATTAGATATTTCTTGCTACTGCGCAATACTATGCAATTGAAGATTTCTTGCTATTGCAAAATACTGTGCAATTGAAGATTTCTTGCTATTGCGCAATACTGTGCAATTGAAAATTGCTTGCTATTGCACAATACTGTGCAATTGAAGATTTCTTGCTATTGCATAATACTGTGCAATTGAAAATTTCTTGCTATTGCACAATAGTTCATTTAATAATGTTGGACCCCAATTTGGACCAACTTGAAAACTTGGCCCATAATAAAAACATCTTAGTACATGTATAGATTCAGCATATCAAAGAACCCCAATAATTCAAATTTTGTTAAAATCAAGCTAAGTTTAATTTTGGACCCTTTCGACCTTAATGTAGACCAATTTGAAAACAGGACCAAAAATTAAGAATCTGAATACACGGTTAGATTTGGCATATCAAAGAACCCCAATAATTAATTTTTTGATGAAATCAAACAAAGTTTAATTATGGACCCTTCTGGCCCATAATTCGTTGGGAACAAAACTCCCACAATCAATCCCAACCTTCCTTTTGTGGTCATAGACCTTATGTTAAAATTTCGTAAATTTCTGTTTACTTATACTAAAGTTATTTTGCGAAAACCAAGAACAATGCTTATTGGGGCCCTTTTCGGCCCCTAATTCCTAAACTGTTGGAACCAAAACACCCAAAATCAATCCCAACCTTCCTTTTATGGTCATAAATCTTATGTATAAATTTCATAGACTTCAATTTACTTTTACTGAAGTTAGAGTGCGGAAACTTTTTTTTTCAATTTTTGCGGTCGTATGAAAATCGGAAGTGAATGTCCCGTTTTAGCCAATCGGCCAATAAGGCCTTGTTTTCCATATTGGCCCATTTTTTTCCGTTTCAAGACTTTAGGACGGAAAAAACATTTTAAATCATGTAACCTGTTAAGTTTGTGATTAAAACAAAAAAAAAATTAATACAAATGTTTTAATGCATAACAATACCAAAAAAGTTAAGTAATGACGTAAGAAAATTGAAACCGGAAGTGAACGTCCGTATTCGCCCATGGGCCAAATACAGCTTTTATCCGTATTGACCCTGTTCAAAAAGCAATATGAACTCTTGATTTATATCGACAATGGAACGTCATCAGTATTGCACATGCCGATTCACATCCGTATTACATTGTAAGGCTGATTTTATCATATCATTTACCAAGGCAAATATGTTGTCAAACAACCTTTTTTACAAGACCTTTCTTATCAACTATAATGTATTGATAACCTTTTATCGTCATGAAAATGCATGAAATATTACCGCTGGACATTTAACACTAGAACTGTTACCTATAATTAATCAAGCCACCTCCCACAGCTTACGATAGAGAACTTGCCTTTTGCTTTCAAGATTATAAGTTCAGGAACCTTTTAATATAAAAAAAAGAAGAGACAACTGTCCACAAGAGACCAAAATGACAAAAACATTAACAACTATAGGTCACCGTACGGCCTTCAACAATGAGCAAAGCCCATACCGCATAGTCAGCTATAACAGGCCCCAATAAGACAATGTAAAACAATTCAAACGAGAAAACTAACGGCCTTATTTATATAAAAACTGAACGATTTTGTATGCATCGTTGATATTATTTGTTTATTATGTACTACAAACACGATTCGTTTGCATTAAGATTAAAATTCCTCTATTCATTAGAGAAAGATAAATGAGATATTTTTCTTTATAATAAAAAATTATTGATGATCAAGTTGATATCTTACTATGAACAGATGTTGGTAAATGAAATGCTTCAAACGAGAAACGCATACATTATAAATATACATAAATTTGTATAGCATGTTATATAATTATATGACTCCGAAATATAACCATATCAATAGAAATACATGAATTATATGAATTTTATTCATTCGTGTGTCGTTTCGTAGCATAAAAGCAACACACATGTTTTTTTCCACATTATTGTGAAAATGCAGTGACCTTAATGCTCTCCAACTTTGTACTTGATTGGCTTATCACTATTTTGATCTCAGCGTCACTAATGAGTCTTATGTAGACGAAAAGCGCGTCTGGTGTATTAAATTATAGTCCTGGTACCTTTCGTTACTATTTATACATGTTATATACCGATAAACTCATCGGAATGGTAGTATGCATTTATTTTACAGTTTAGTAGTACAGTAACATATTTTTTTCAAAGGTTCAAGGAATAACGAAGGAATAACCAGTACAACATGTGGTAATTTCCATTATAAACTGTGCGATATGACATTTCAAATGGTGATTTACCTGTTCACAATTGGTCAATATTCATACAAAAATAACTGCAGTTGTAAAGTGAGTAAACAACCTGATAGATATTTTATTTTTGAAACTTTATAATTCGCTATATCATGTGTATACAAGAGTCTCGTGTGATAAAGTTCAAATGTCTCATAAAACGCAATTTAAGGAGATGTTTCGTTGCTTAAATTGATTTAGTATACATACTATGGTCTTTTATTAGGTGCAGTAGCAATATTCTTCTTTCGCTTAGTTGTAAAATATTGGGTAAAAGTGCAATGCATCACACGTTCGTAGCTCGCTTTGTTTACAGTGACTTTGTGGCAAGGGATGTATTTTCTCCTGTTACAAATACCATTCCACCTAAAATCATGGTAACGAGGAACTAACGAATTTGTGATATTTGACATTGTCAGAATGTTGAAGCAAGGGTAAATTTAACGATGCTGTATTAAGAATGCAATTTGAGCGTTTGATTTTGCCCTTTGTTAAGGAACTTTCCGTTTTGAATTTCCTTTGAGTTCGTTATTATTGTAATATTTTACTTTTTATAATGACCTAATAATGATGTTAGTACATGAAAATTCACGGGCTTCCTTTTCTATTATCAAAACGAACACAAATATCTCGGTTGTGAAATCGGTGGCTTTCTGACCCATGGGAACATATTTCTACTGATAGTACATTAGCCAATCCTAAATGCTCTTCAAATTGGTACTTTTTTGGCCGTAAAACTATTTTAATTTGTGCGTCACTGAAGAGTCTTATGTAGACTAAACGCGTGTCTTGGGTATCATATTATAATACTGGTAAGGTACCTTTGATAACTATATAAACCACGTGGTCCATACCGCTGCTGTTGGATAATTCGTCCCCGACGGTATCACCAGCGAAGTAGTCAGCACTTCGGTGTTTACATGAATATCAATTATATGGTCATTTTGTTGTTTTTTTTTTATAAATTTCTCTTATTTTTCTTATCCCAGGAATAGATAACCTTAGTCGTATTTGACACAATAGTTTGGAAATATGGCTCCTAAACGTCTTCAACTTTGTTCTTGTTTGGCTTATGACTGTTTTGATATGAGCGCCACTAATGCGTCTAATGTAGACGAAATGCGTGTCTAGTGTATTAAATTATAATCCTGGTACCTTTGATAACTATCTACAGTCAAATCATGATCTACAAGCTGCACTTTTGTTTTTGAATTGGTTTTTTTTAACAGACATGCATACCTATGGAATCAATTATTCGTAGTCACTTGAAATGACGATCATAATTACAATATTTCTGATTTAAAATTTCAATTTTATTTAAATCCGAAATGATCAACAGAAAGACATTCATTTAACCGTCAATATGTCTTGTGTATAAAGTTTTAACATTGTATCTACAATGAGTTTATTTCAAATCACTGCGTCTATACCACTGCTGGTAGGTAGAGGTATCACCTGCCCAGTAGTCAACACTTCTGTTTTGATATTAATTATCAATGATATGGTCAGAATATCACATTTACTGTTTACAAAACTTTAAATTCTTTCGTAATACTGACGAATTTCTACACCAGGAATACATTATTTCAATTGAACTTGGCAAACACTTTTGGGTCCTCAATGCCCATCAACTTCTTAACTTATTTGGCCTTTATATCTTATTTAGCATTGACGAGTCTTTTGTATGCGAAATGCTCGTCTGTGGTATTCAAGTTTAATTGTGGTATCTATGATTTATTAGTAAAATATGTGTGATAGCAATAGTATGATTCTGTTCAAAATTAGTCTTATTCTTTTTACAAAAGGTATTAAGCAACAACGTAAAGAAATCAAAATAAATTTTATCGTTAGACTTCATAGAAATGATTCATGTCGTCCGTAATCTAGCATGAGAACGATGAATAAGGCTTTCATAATTCTTTAAGTCTTCTCTGTGTTAACGATTGGTATACAGTTAAAGTGTACTACAAACACATTGCTTTTATAAATATTATACTCGCAGACACCTTTATGATAATGCTTTATTCTTTACTTTTTATCTTTTAGGAAATAATTAATCCTAGACACGAACCTGGAATTTTTGACGAAAGTAACGGATGCAAGCTTCCTGAGGAATTGAACGCTGACATTGATTGCTATGACAAAACAGGATTATGTAAGAGACAAGGAACAGTGTGTAAATGGGAAAATGTCGTCTGTCCATAGCATTGTAAAAATTGAATTAAATAATAAAGCGTGTAGATCTTAATATCAGTGATACAGATGTTATTGTTCTTTCAATGTATATGTCTTACTGCATGTTTGATTAATTGTACACAGGCAAAATTGCAACGCATGTAAACGCATGTTTACCAGGAATTTACCGTACGTTTCTAAACATGTCAGAAACGCATGTTTGGAGCACCGTACGTTAAACGCATGTTTGGAGAACGTATTGTTTACATGCGTTTATGGGAAACATGCGTTTGAAAACACATGGTTAACGCATGTTTATATGTGAAACATGCGTTTGAAGACACATGGTAAACGCATGTTCATGGTAACTGTATGTTTGAGAACATATGGTAAACACATGTTCATAAACCGTATGGTAAACATATGTTTGGATGATGGTTGCTTTACTTCCAGTTGCAGGTCAGATTCATATTCAGGCTATGAGATCATGATAATCAGAAATGAGATCGAACCCTAATTTGTATAAGACTGACACCCTAACTCACAAAGTAACAGTTTGCAGGAAGATATATCACACTACCGTACCTGGACACAAAATTCTGACTATGTGTTGATTCAGTCTTAAAATATAATGTTTTTACTTCTTAATGCTTTTTGCCTAGCAAAGCAGCTTATACCAGTTTTCAAGTCTTTGCATTGACTTGGTCCCTGTTTTAACCTTTAATAACCTCCTGCACTCAAGGCAAGCACTTTCAGACTAACTGAGGACACACTCAGGTGTTCTAATAACATGTAGGATATATGAACAAAACATGTCATGATTATCACTGAACTAGTATTGTTTTGGGGGCCACTGAAGGACGCCTCCGGGTGCGGGAATTTCTCGCTACATTGAAGACCTGTTGGTGACCTTCTGCTGTTGTTTTTTCTATGGTCAGATGGTTGTCACTTTGACACATTCCCCAATTTCATTTTCATTTTTATCATGATGTGATTTATGCTTTTGAAATAAAACTTTCATGGTATCAATTATATGTTGCATCATATGGGCATTTCGTCTGAATGCAGATGTTTCAATCAATAAAGAATCTACAGTTATACAGTTTGCACTTTGACATGGGTTTTTTTAGAATTTTTAAGAGCGCTTACAAATTGTATCATTAAGATGAGAACCCCTTTACCATCCAATCAGCTTAAGATTAAACCAATTTCGATACATGCACGTTTCCTTCAAATGGCACGATTGATAATAAATTCTCATCTTTGGTAAAAGAATATATTTTTAAAATTTGTTAATAGTATAATAAAATGTAACACAAGTTAAAGTCTATTTCTTCATCTTTTTTTTTCTTCTTTAAACAGTTTCTTTCCATGGCAGATTCTGAAATAAAGCAAGATGCAAAGTTTATTATAACAAACAACTAACTACCAATTTATCTTGATTTTAAAACAAGCAAAATAATCAAGTTAAGGTTAATATTAGTATTACTTACAGTGATACATCATAAACATCTGTATATTTACAAGCATTCTGTCAGTGTTGCATTGCAATATAGTCCCCTACCAGTTATAACTGGTAGGGGACTACATTTAATTAAATTTCATTGTATTGGAACAAATTTCTAACTTTATCTATAACTTGTCATGGTGTAAACTATATAACAAAATATCAAATCAATATCTTCAAGCATGATTAAACAAGAATGTGTCCAAAGTACACTGATGACCTACTTGCACTATCATTTCCAATGTTCAATGGACCGTGAAAATGAAAAAAAAAATCTAATTTGGCATTAAAATTAGAAAGATCATACCATAGGGAACATGTGTACTAAGTTTCATGTTGATTGGACTTCAACTTCATTAAAAACTACCTTAACCAAAAACTTTAACCTGAAACCGACACTTTCATTTTCTATGTTCAGTGGACCGTGAAATTGGGGTCAAAAGTCTAATTTGACTTTAAAATAAGAAAGATCATATCATAATGAACATGTCTACTAAGTTTCAAGTTGATTGGACTTTGCTTAATCAAAAACTACCTTGACCAAAAACTTTAACCTTAAGCGGGACAGACTGACGAACGAACGGACGGATGAACGAACGGACGCACAGGCGTAGGTGGGGCATAAAAAAGTGTCGAAAATTAATTATTTAAGTGAATTTTGTAATACCAAGGACTATTATTAATGCTCAAAATCATCAGACCATAACAAAATTTAAACTGGATCTGTAACTTGTAATGATTAAACAATATCATATCAATATCTTCAAGGATGAAGAAACAAGAATGTGTCCATAGACTAGTTCATGGATGCCCCTCGCACTATCATTTTCTATGTTCAGTGGACCATGAAATTGGGAACAAAACTCTTATTTGGCATTAAATTTAGACAGATAATATCATTGGTCTTCAACTTCATCAAAAACTACCTCGACCAAAAATTTTAACCTGAAGAAAGACAAACAGAGAAACCGACGAACAAACTGAAAAACAAAATGCCGATAAATGGGGTATAAAAAAGTGTGGAAAACTGGATGGACAGACAATAGGAAGGGAACTAAAACAATTGAAAATCACATAATATCAGAATGCATATTTAAACAGATATCTTTTTCCTTCTCAAATAACTCATTATAACTAATAAAGGAAACAATTTTGTTTGCATCCTCAACTGTCACCTTTCTTTAGTTTTAATTGTTTGATATATACTATACATGTCATTTTTAAAGCATATAGGTACACATGTTCATGTGTTTTGTCTAACTAATATAAATTTAAACCCCCTCGTAATCCAAATTACAAAATAATTATGTTTTAAATTTTATTACTTTTTAGCTCACCTGGCCCGAAGGGCCAAGTGAGCTTTTCTCACCACTTGGCGTCCGTCGTCCGTCGTCGTCCGTCGTCGTCGTTAACAATTTACATTTTGAACTTCTTCTAGAGAACCACTTAATGGAATGGAACCAAACATGGCATGAATGTTCCTTATGAGGTGCTGACCAAGTGTTGTTACTTTGTAGCCGATCCATCATCCAAGATGGCCGCCAGCGGGGGACTTAGTTTAACATAGAACGCTATGGGAAATGCATACAAATGACTTCTTTTAGAGAACCACTGAATGGAATGAAACCAAACATGGCATGAATGTTCCTTATGAGGTGCTGACCAAGTGTTGTTACTTTGCTGCCGATCCATCATCCAAGATGGCCGCCAGCCGGGGACTTAGTTTAACATAGGACCCTATGGGAAATGCATACAAATGACTTCTTTTAGAGAACCACTGAATGGAATAAAACCAAACATAGCATGAATTATCCTTATGGGGTGCTGACCAAGTGTTGTTACTTTGTAGCCGATCCATCATCCAAGATGGCCGCCAGCGGGGGACTTAGTTGAACATAGGACCCTATGGGAAATGCATACAAATGACTTCTTCTAGAGAACCACTAAATGGAATGAAACCAAACATTGCATGAATGTTCCTTATGGAGTGCTGACCAATTGTTGTTACTTTGTAGCCGATCCATTATCCAAGATGGCCGCCAGCTGGGACTTAGTTTAACATAGGACCCTATTGGAAATGCATACAAATGACTTCTTCTAGTGAACCACTGAATGGAATGAAACCAAACATGGCATGAATGTTCCTTATGTGATGCTGACCAAGTGTTGTTACTTTGTAGCCGATCCATCATCAAAGATGGCCCCCAGCAGGGGACTTAGTTTAACATAGGACCCTATGGGAAATGCATACAAATGACTTCTTTTAGAGAACCACTGAATGGAATAAAACCAAACATAGCATGAATGTTCCTTATGGGGTGCTGACCAAGTGTTGTTACTTTGTAGCCGATCCATCATCCAAGATGGCCGTCAGCGGGGGACTTAGTTTAACATAGGACCCTATGGGAAATGCATACAAATGACTTCTTTTAGAGAACCACTGAATGGAATGAAACCAAACATGGCATGAATGTTCCTTATGAGGTGCTGACCAAGTGTTGTTACTTTGTTGCTGATCCATCATCCAAGATGGCCGCCAGCCGGGGACTTAGTTTAACATAGGACCCTATGGGAAATGCATACAAATGACTTCTTTTAGAGAACCACTGAATGGAATAAAACCAAACATAGCATGAATGTTCCTTATGGGGTGCTGACCAAGTGTTGTTACTTTGTAGCCGATCCATCATCCAAGATGGCCGCCAGCAGCGGACTTAGTTTAACATAGGACCCTATGGGAAATGCATACAAATGACTTCTTCTAGAGAACCACTGAATGGAATGAAACCAAACATGGCATGAATGTTCCTTATGTGGTGCTGACCAAGTGTTGTTACTTTGTAGCCGATCCATCATCCAAGATGGCCGCCAGCGTGGGACTTAGTTTAACATAGGACCCTATGGGAAATGCATACAAATGACTTCTTTTAGAGAACCACTGAATGGAATGAAATCAAACATGGCATGAATGTTCCTAATGTGGTGCTGACCAAGTGTTGTTACTTTGTAGCCGATCCATTATCCAAGATTGCCGCCAGCGGGGGACTTAGTTTAACATAGGACCCTATGGGAAATGCATACAAATGACTTCTTTTAGAGAACCACTGAATGGAATAAAACCAAACATTGCATGAATGTTCCTTATAAGGTGCTGACCAAGTGTTGTTACTTTGTAGCCGATCCGTCATCCAAGATGGCCGCCAGTGGGGGACTTTTGAATGAAATTAAACATGTTCCTTTCCTTATAAATGAGGTTGTGTTGTCACTTTTAGCCAAATTTTATATTTTTATGCCCCACCTACGATAGTAGAGGGGCATTATGTTTTCTGGTCTGTGCGTCCGTTCGTTCGTCCGTTCGTCCGTCTGTCCCGCTTCAGGTTAAAGTTTTTGGTCGAGGTAGTTTTTGATGAAGTTGAAGTCCAATCGACTTCAAACTTGGTACACATGTTCCCTATGATATGATCTTTCTAATTTTAATGCCAAATTAGAGATTTTACCCCAATTTCACGGTCCACTGAACATAGAAAATGATAGTGCGAGTGGGGCATTCGTGTACTGAGGACACATTCTTGTTTAATATGATTTCAAAAACCCAAGTAGAATCAGGTGAGCGATACAGGCTCTTGAGAGCCTCTAGTTTGTTGTTGAGGACAAAGAAATTCAAAAGTAACCACATGTAGGATTCTGAACCGCGAATGTCATGCTGATGTGCAACGGGTTAACGCAGTAGTGCTAATTTTGATTAAGCTGAAGTGCGATGCTGGCATTGTGACACTTTCTTATTGATAGCTTTACTGAATTGCTATGGTGGTACTGTTGAATTGGTGGATTTGTTTATCATATTTTCAATGTTATTCTTTAATGTTTACATGTCAATTTGGTCAAGGAAAATCCTGATTACCACCCATTTCATTTGGCCAAAGAACACAGTTATTTCGTAGTGCATTTCTTTTAGACAATAAATTCAAATTTAAAAAATCGCACCTGCTCTTTCTCAAAAAGATTTTTACAGTGTAGTGTACTACCAGTGAGACAAATAATATCTATGACAAAATTATAGAAAGTTCTACCAGCTCAAACTCAAAATATTGACAATTCTGTGTTAAGTAGTGTAAAATTCAGATTGACAGCTTCATGCATTTAATATCAAGAAATAAATTGGGAAAGTGTATCAAATAAAACATGCAAGTTATACACTGTTTACACTAGGGACTACATTTGTAAACAACGAAAACCAAAAGACGATAACTGTGTCCTTGGACCATTTAGTGGTGATATAATTTGATTGGTTGAGGTCACAACTTAATAAAACATTTATAAATATATATATATATATATATATATCCTTTATAACATAATACCTCATCTTTACTTGCTCATGCTGGTGTCCATGTACTGTCTCTGTAATATTTTCCCCTTTTCTTTATCACTATTATGTATGTTTTTGTGGAGAAATGACCTCTGAAATTAAAACAATTAAAACATTGATTTTATTATAATTTACTGATTTAAGGATTATGTACCCATCTTATGTCCCTATGATTAGTTAAAAATCACCCGTCATTTTAAGTGATTATTTCATAGTCAACTTTTAAAACTACACAAAAAGTTATATCAAGAGAAATATATTGACTGTGGACAAGGCCAAAGTTTATGTACTTCTCCTGGTTAATATATAATCTCCATGGAAATGAGAAGTACATATCTTACTTCAACCAATAACAAGTATTATTGACACGTTTATGGTAAGTTATTTCTTGGTTTCTTTTAAACTGACCTAATTATAATCATGAATTTTAACAAATCTTTAAAAATTTCTCCTATATCAACAAGAGTGCACACGCTGAAATGTCTCGCATTCTTTACTAATCATTGATATTATGTTGATAGTCCTAAGTATAAAACTTTATTAAAAACTGTCACATAAACTTAACATTAACACGTTTGAGTTGTTGCCTCTTTGACACATTCCCTATTTCCGAACTCAATTTTATTATTTTTAGAACTTGTCTTGCTGATCATTTTTCAATTTTTTGCAATCTAAAATTTCTCTCAATCTATACTGTTTTAAAGTTTTTTAAATACAGATACATGTGTAATAGACAAAAACCAAAACAATGGTCAAATTTGTCATTTCAGGGCTACAAATCCTATTAGAAGTTGTCTGACAGTTCTGCCTCTATCAGATTTTCTTTGTTATAAAGGTTTTTAAAATAATTGACAAATCTTGCATTTCACACTAGTGTTCTATTTTTATGCATGTCAGCCATGTGACTTTGGTTGGCAAGTGGGGTCATCAGACAATTTTTTTTTCACCCTTTCCTCCATGGATTTTTTTTTTTACATACTTGATTGCATCTATAGGATTTTTTCATTAAAAAAATTTATCAGGTTTAAAGTATTACATGTATTAATGCATTGCCAAAAGAAATATTTCATCAATAAAATTCCAGTAAGACATTTTCATTAATATCCTTTTTATATAACATGCAATTTTTTTAAAGTCTGATAAAGTTTTTTGGTAGGCAATACGTTTCAACTGAGGGACTACGCAGGCATCTAAAGGCGTCATTATGGAGTAAAGGGGGTTGCGTCAAAAGGCGTCATTATGGAGGAAAGCAAAGATACCCTAATGATGATTGTGACCAAGTTTAGTTGAATATGGCTTATTACATCATGTACATTGTAGTAGTTTCAGAGAAGATTTTCGTAGAAAATAATAAAAAGACACCCAAGTAAAAAGAAAAGGCAATTTGGCCCTTTTGGCTAGTTTAGCTAAAAAGAACCAGTAAAGTAGAGTTAAGAGAGCTTCCAATGCAATTTTATATAAAATTGACCAATTAAAATAAATAGTTTGTCACTGCTAAAATGGTTAATTTTCAAACTAAAATTTTCAAAGTAACCCAAGAATAATAAAGGGCTGCGCTTAAGCGCATGATACGCCTGTTGCTCTTTTAACTTGTCTTTTATGCTTTAAATGAATTTATATGATCAACTAGAAATATATATACAAATCAAAAGGGATGTTACGTTAATATATTCACCAAAGTTTCATAAAATCCCACTTTTTTAAGTATAAAAATTACGTAAAATCTAAAATTTATAAAAATGGAAAGGGAGCTTATGTCAATAGATATAAACAATTCACCAAAGTTTCATGGACATTGGTGAAAGCCTTTTTGAGTTATTGTCGGAAGTGTTGAAAATCCCCCTTTTTATATGAATAAAGCCCCATAAATCCAAAACTTAAAATTTGAAATTTATAAAAATTGAAAGGGAGCTTACATCAATAGATATAAACAATTCACCAAAGTTTCATGGACATTGGTGAAAGCCTTTTTGAGTTATTGTCCTAAGTGTTGAAAATCCCCCTTTTTTTATGAATAAAGCCCCATAAATCCAAAACTTAAAATCTGAAATTTATAAAAATTGAAAGGGAGCTTACAGCAATAGATATAAACAATTCACCAAAGTTTCATGGACATTGGTGAAAGCCTTTTTGAGTTATTGTCCGAAGTGTTGAAAATCCCCCCTTTTTTTATGAATAAAGCCCCATAAATCCAAAACTTAAAATCTGAAATTAAAAAAAAACGAAAGGGAGCTTATGTCAATAGATATTAACAATTCACTAAAGTTTCATGGAAATTGGTGAAAGTGTTTTTGAGTTATTGTCTGAAGTGTGGACGACGGAAGGACGGACAGACGGCCGGATGGACAACGGTATACCATATATATACGTCCCGTCTAAAAGACAAGCGTATTAAAATTGTCACCTCTATGACCTCAACATTTACTTCTACATTGTACATGTAAGTCTGAAAACAAAAAAATATTTAAACAAAGGCATAACTTTCATGACATACCTCTCATCACACAATTGCAATGTTTCATTGGCCGCTGCTCCTTATTTGCACATGAATCAATACAGCACTTTTCAAATCCACTACTAGTCTATAGATAAATAAATATAGAAAGCATTGCCTCTAGTGACTTCTGTTTTGTTGATTATCTTCTCCTACTTCTTTTAGTACATGTACTTTCATTAAAAATGCTAAAAGAAAAATGTTTAATTGCATAAACATGATAAAAGGAAGTTATGATACATGTAACTGGCAAAATTGCCTTGCATTTCAAAATAAGACCAACAGATTTGCCCTAAAAAAATATGACTTTACAAAAAGCATTTCATTATTTTAATGTCCTTACGCATCATATCAAATCACTATGATCAATACGACAGTTTTATGAAAGAAAGTGGTTATATTGCATCTCTGATTTTGTTATGATTAATAAATAAATTAATGCCAATCTTTGGGCAAAAAACATGATATTAATTTTAAAGGAATTTGAAATTTGAAGTTATACAAAGATGTTAAATTTGGTCAATGAAAATCATACATTGACCTATGGATATTTGTTTTTTGTGTTATATGTACAGGAAGATGTGGTATGAGTGCCAATGAGACAACTCTCCATCCAAGTAACAATTTATAAAAGTAAACCATTATAGGTCAATGTGCGGCCTTCAACACAGAGCCTTGGCTCACACCAGACAGCAAGTATATATGTATCACGATTTTGTGCTGTATTCATGTCAGTTCTGATTTTATTACACCTAAAGATAACAAAATTGAGAATGGAAATGGGGAATATCTATACATTAAATGATTTTATCATGTCTATCAAACAATCTAATGCCCAAATTTTTTAATTTCTTTAGAATTACAGCCACACGATTAATGATCTGCCTTTCCAAAATGAAAATGACATGAAAAAAATAGTATAATAACATAGCATCCCCCCTTTATAAAGTGACTTGTATATATTTATTTCCTACACCGTAAAAATTCTTTTGTGTCTTGCTTTCAATATTCAAGATTCAATATTTTATTAAAGTCTCACCACATACAATTACATATATTTACACAATAAAATATCCATACAGGTACATAAAACATACATGTATAACAACAAACTTTAAATTCACATTGTATAAGCCAATCTTAAAAGATTTATGAGATAAAATTGAGAATGGAAATGGGGAATGTATCAAAGAGACAACAACCTGACCATAGAAAAAACAACAGCAGAAGGTCACCAACAGGTCTTCAATGTAACGAGAAATTCCCGCACCCGGAGGTGTCCTTCAGCTGGCCCCTAAACAAAGAGACTGTATAATCAATACTACTAAAAAACAATAAGATATTGTACATATTATATATAATATATATTTGCTTATGAATATCATTAAAATATATCAATTATATAAAAAAAAACATTCCTTCTGTCAGAGTAAAATGCTATAGCAGGTTCTGGCGACACTTTCAAAAACTTTATCATTATTGAATAAAACGAGGGGTATTTGCGAAAAATACCAGTCTTGAAAATGAATTTCCCTCGCCTTATGGCTCATGAAATTAAACATTCTCTCGACTGGTATTTTTCACAAGCATGACAAATACCCCTCCTTAACATGATATACGTGTATCTGTTTAATATTAACTATTGATTTTAACATAAAAATCGAAGGAAAAGTTGATTAAATTATAAGTAATTTAATTTGTTTTATCATTTTATTGTGTATCACAGTTTTTCTTAGTGGTCAATGGTTTTCAGGGTGTTTGGTGGTGTTTTTGGTGGTGAAAAGACCCACCCCTTTAACATGTTTAAATTTCATGTTTTTATGCTCGGAATTTTGAAATCAGGACCACTCCAACCCTCCTCCCCCCTAGAAGACAAATAATTTGTTTAAAAAAGACCCTGTTCTCACAAGAAGGTCATGAAAAAGCGACCCTGTTCTTTCAAGCAGGACATGAAAAAGGGACCCTGTTCTTACCAGCAGGGCATGAAACAGCGACCCTATTTTTTTGCACATTTGTACTATAAAAATATAGTTAGTGACACCCTTTTCCCAGATACAAACATACCATTCATATGTCGGATAGTGTTGTATTATTATATTTTATGATATAAACTGAACATGCTCAATGAAACTAAAACTTGAAGTACATGAAGTATGGAAGATGTCTTTACAGAGTATGGACGATGTGCATGGTATGGCGGTATATGGCCGACACAGAGATAATTTAATGCTTACATCTTTCTGCTTATCCATTTAAAAAATGTGAATGATAAATTTATTTTTACCTTTCCTTGGTGCTTTCCAAGTCACTCATCAAAACAAAAACACTTTCGTTGCGTTGACTTTCATTGCAATCGTTCCCCGGTTTCTTCCAGTTAATCTACAAGTTATCTATTTCCATTTATTTGTTCATCGGTTTGACCATCAGTTTGAACAACCAGAGTTGTTTATACCATATATCTCTGACTGTTTCCATTCTTGCAGTTAGTTTTAAAAATTGAACCTCCATCGCCAGCTCGTGAGCGTCCATGGTATTGCGTCATAGTATACAAAATGGTAACGGTGAGAATTCCGGGTTTTCGTACTCTCGTACATTTGTAGTTGAAGTTGTACGTATATGAGGGTCTAGAAACCGTTTCGGGAGGGAAAAATAAAAGAATGATGGACGAATTAAAGTGCAGAATAAAGAGAGAAAAAATAAAGAAAGGAAAGAGGAGAGTAAAAAATCAAAAAATAGAATAAAGAACAATTGAGAATCATGGGGTTCAACTTCTAAATTGTAAAGACTGAATATTGAGAAGTTTTTTAAAGTAAAGGACAAATTATAAATGAAGAAACAGAGAAAATGTTAATGGTCTGAAAAAAAGTAATAAAGATATAAAGGACCCCCATCCAGAACCTCATATTTATTTTTATTCAATTAGTTTGTTACATTTCTTTTTTTTTAAGTGGTAGTAGTTTGATAAAGTTGTAATAATATAGTGAGAGTGTTTGTGGTTTGAGTTAGGCGAGTAGTATAGAAAAGAGAAATTGAGAAGGAAGTGTATTCCAAAGAATTACAATTGTTCTAGTAGCATGATTTGGCAGATTAGAGGGACATAATTTAGTGACTATTGTTTGTCGTGATTTTAACATGATAAAATGCTTCTTAATTTCCACTAATTCTAATGAGCTTCATTAAACAAGACAGTAACTACCTCAAACAATCTGACACTGACTAAGGGAAGACCATATAACTTCAAAAGGGGGGTATGTTTTTTCCAAAAAAAAATCTGACCCACAATTTGATGAAAAAAATATATTCTGGTCAAGCAGATGACAAAAATATTATTCTGAATGCAGATTTCCCACATACCTTATAAATAGTGTTACATTTTAACAAAATAATTTGATTGATAGCGTCGAAAAACTAAATAAATTTGTTCACACTTTGTGCAAAAAAACTTCTGATTCAGAAAAATAATCATACCCTTCTTTTTGAAGTTTAATGCTTTCCCCCTTAATATAAGTAATATAAAGTAATATAAAATATGAAAACATATCTTTTTGAACATCAATACTCAAAACATACGTTAACAACCTGTTTTCAAACATATGTTTACCAGGTGTTACTCAAAACATGCGTTTACCAGGTGTTTTTCCAAACATATGTAAACCACATGTTTTCAAACACATGTTTACCAGGTGTTTCTTAAAACATATGGTAAACATATGGTCAAACGTATGTTTCTGATGTGTTTTGTAAACATGTGTTTCACATGCGTTCATCAACGCATGTTTACCACATGTTTTTCAAACATATGGGAAACGCATGGTTTCAAACACATGTTTACCACCTGTTACTCAAAACACATGGTAAACATATGGTGAAACGCATGTTTACCATATGTTTTCTAAAACACCTGGTAAACATGCGTTGCAATTTTTCCTGTGTACTGATGGACATTTCACAGGTTAAAATACTTTAGATTCATTATTATTCTTTGGTTACCAATCTTCGTGGATTTCGTGCAAGTGGGTACAAGTGAACCACAAAAGTAAATTTAATCGAATAAAGATATTTCTATTGGCATGTATGCAGACTTTGGAAAAACCTCGAAATGAAATATCTCCGAACATGTAAGTTTGTTCTTAAACAATGAGAAAAACCGAATGTATTGCCAGCTATAAAAAGCTCAGACATGAAAAATAAAAAGAGAGTCCTATAGCAATGTTGCTTATTTGTCCGGTAACTTTACACATTTTGGAACATTGAAACAACAGTGAAAATTTCATTGACAACAACAAAAATACCGAAAGACAAACAAACAAACAAAAAAGGAGATTAAAGATAACATAGAAAAGTATGGACTGAGTCTTATGAACCCAACTTCAAACCGATGTGATCTCCAGTGCTCCCGAAGGGGGAAGCCGATCTTTCTCATGTAGGGCCAGCCGTCATGTTGCTCAGATAAGTACAAAGCCAATGAATCGTCTTTATTCTGTAGTACACATTCAGTAAAAAGAGGACGGGGTTATAGATTGAAAGAAATAAGAAACTTTATCTGGATATTTGGACACTTTTGGATGATAGCTAAAAATTAGGTAATGATTACATATATAATGAAGATAGTTGGATACTTTTGCTAAATGGTTGACACGACTTCCGTACATCTATATTGGTTTCCCATCTAAAAGCAAAATTTACCACAATTTTCCTCGTCAATAAATATGACTCATTTTAAAATGGACAAAGCTTTAATTGTCATATAAGTCACTCTTTTTTTCCTAGGAAGAATGTTCAGATGATATCGTCGTAAAATCCAATATCATAGTTTTGTAATGTTAAGGTGTTTCGCGTCTCTTGCATTTTTTATCTTCTTTTTGTGTACATACAAAAATATATCAGTGTGAACATAATAAATTATACACTTCTTTGTATTAACCTCTATTATTCTTTGACCAGATGTTGTTATTCTATGGTACTCCCTTTAAATTTCTTATAAATAGCTTATCTGATTTCAAAAGTGTGAACATGGTTTAAACTGGTTTGTGCAATTTATAATCAGAGCGGAAGGTATAAATTGGATATTTCATCAACCAGTATTATTTTGTTTTCTATAAAAGTGTATTCATAGAATACAGATTTTTTTATAATAAAATAACTGTACATGCTGGATAGCATAAAAAACAGTTCAATAGTATATTTCTCAGCTGTACATTTTGTGTCTTATAAACATACACAGAACATTTTTAATCCAGTTTGTCTTTTTCAGTTTGGATTAGTATTCCTTAAAACAATGGCTTCACTTGGACTATCTCTTTATCCGGTTTACATGGTATCTCTTCCGCATATACGTGACCTTGCCTGCAAAATCTGAAAAAGTACACGAGTCATTGTACTCATTACAAAAAGAAATGCAAGAGTTTAAGCAAGAAAAACTTCAGAACAGTTGATATAGGAAATGCACAGCTGCGAGGGCAACATTGAGATGTTAAATAATTTTCCGATAACCATCTATATGATAGTACCACATGATCATCAACCTTAGATAATCAAAATGATGCAATCTCATGTGTTTCGTAAATATTTATTATTTTATTTATGACGAAAATTTCCAAACTGTTCAATTATTTATCCTTGTTTTAATGAAACATGCATATCATCTTTATAGTTTTAGTATTCTTTTAATTGTATTTGGGAATATCACTTTTACTATTTAGTCTGTTATTGGGGATATCCTTTTGGCGTGCCTTGACATATATTTGCTAATGATCTTTGTCTTCATGTTTATCGTGTTTCTTTGTTACATATGACGTGGCTCTGTACTTATACATCCTGTACTTGTGTCATTGTGCTATGGTAAATGTGTGTATTCTCGTAATTCAATGTTGACTGTTGTACTCCTGACAAGGAAATGTAGCACCAAGCCTTCAAAAGCTGAATTTTTAGTTCAGTATTTATTTATACCGTTTTTCCTTATTGTGTTTGTATTGTTGATGTTTCTGAGTCATTTGGTCTCTTGTGTAGTATTGTCTCATTAGCAATCATACCACATCTTCATTCATATATATATATATATATTCAATGAATAGTTATGACAGTATGAATACCGTTATGTTCTAACTCGCTTTGCTCGTCGGAACATAATTTATTTCTTTTTCTATATAAAGAAACAACAAAGAATAATATGGCAGGAAATACACAGCAAACAGTTTTAATTTTTCAAAATACATATATTAAAGTCCATATTACATCATGCGTCATATCATTCGCCTTAACTGTTCATACTAACATCTACAAAAAGAAAATACAAAAAATTAGGATTCATACAGGGCACAACATCACATTTTTAAATTTAATAAAGTTGTCGAACAAGTTTTTTTGTGTGAAATATCGATAAAATGAAAAAGGCGTGTAAAACAGTATATAATTGAAGTCTGAAAACCGAAGTACTCAGTATTCCGCAACAGAAATAGTAAGAAATCTCAAAACGAAAAGAAATACAATTATGTTCTATTATGTACCTCGATTTGCTCGTCCGAACATAAATTATTTCTTATTCTATATAAAGAAACACCAAAGACTAATACGGCAGGAGATACACACCAAACTGTTCGACAAAAACAAAGGAAAAATGTGTAGACTAGTATAAATAAAATAAAAAATAGTAATTTACAAATTCAAATTGTTAGTTACAGATAACCTGATATATAAACTTTCTTTTATGTAACCGTCTTTTGATAAATCTGACTTCCACCGACTGTGTGCTTTTAAAAATCTTTCTTGTATTCTATGATGAGCTTCCGGAGTCGCGCCTACGCGCCTCACACTATTAAGACCAAATTTAATTTTATTAAAACCTGCTTGACACAAAGCATCTAAAAATAGCTCTCTTGTTCTAGTAAATGATACAGGTTTATTAATTTTGCATAACGTACATGTATAACTGTTTAAATTCTTCGTTGCTCTAAATACATATTCACTGGAAATCAAATAAATATGAAAAATTTTGATAATTTTAAACATTTCTCTGATATGTCACTGGACACAAGTCCGAGTTAGTTCTAGCAATACAAATAGTGTTCCCCTGTCTATACACATCAGTTTTACTACTTTCTATCATAATATCTAGATATGAGATTAGTGATAAGTTAATGTGGGTGCTTTAATATTTGCAAGCTCGCTGAAACGCATGAAAACCGAAACAGCATCAAACAACTTATTCTTAAATTCTTAATGATATTTAAATCTTCATAATTATCGAAAACTTTTTGTAAAATTTCAAACGAAAGAAAAAGAATTATATTGCGCCAATCATCAGACTTAATAAATTCTTGCAAGGGTCTCCGTCACGGAGTTGAGATCAGTTGACAAATCCTATCACAGGAGATAAATAGAAATCCCATCACGGGAACGTAAACAAAATCCCATCACGGGAACGTAAACAAAATCCCATCACGGGAACGTAAACAAAATCCCATCACAGGAGATAAATAAAGTACCATCACGGGAAAATAAACTATTCGATTATAAACACCTATAGCAGGTTAAAAGTCGCAATACCAATCACGGTTAATAACAATGTCTAAATTAAATTCCCATCACGGAAAAATTAATATATAATGGCCCTCAGCTTCTGAAATCTAATCTCAGGATAAGAATATTAAATGATAATTTCTCAGCAACGAGATTTTTTTAATATCAGGGCCTTTTAGAAACAATCTGCTGGGTTTGGCGCACTCGATAAAATATTTAACGAAGTATTTAAACCTTTGATTATTAAATAACCACAATAAAGGCCAAACAGGTGACGGTATTAATTTCATTGCGAGTAAAGTGCCTTGACCTTTACAGTTAGATATATGTCAAATTGATCTAATTAATTTTAAAGATGGTGCAATTGAACAGCAAATTTTGTCTGCAAATAGGTCACACGTGTATGAAATCCACACTTTATCAAAATAATTAAAATACAAATCGGATACAAACCTATCAACAAAGTCAAAAAAATTACTGTAAATATCAACAATTTCATTTCAATTTCTAGGTATCCATTCTATTTCTGGATAAATAATGTATTTTAAACAAAAACAAAAAATTATCAGTGTAAACTATAACTAAACTGAAACACTGAACTAAAGATAAAGTAATAAAAACTGACTTTAATTCTCTATAAGCCAAACTTTTAGGTGCTTCTGTACTAGACCACATCTTTTGGACTACTTGATGAACAGTCTCTACTATAAAAACCAGCACATGCGTGCGTAACTGCGAGCGCATGTATACACTATTTTGTCGGGTAGATTGGTTTGTTGAAATAGATATGACAATTATTCAACCAAAAATTCATTTTTATGCCTTTTTAAAATGCTTAAAATATTCTTCCGTCTCAAAAACCAGAAGTAGCAACCAATTTCGTCAAATTTCTACTTATGATTCTACAAATATTACCTAAACTAGGTATGAAAGAATTAATTTTCCCGGTAACTCTATCTAGTTGTCTTGCTGACAACGTATACAAGTTTATCGATGTCTATTTAAAAACAAATAATTTTATCTAAAGGAAGATACAGAATTGAATTATGCATATCCCATTCAAAACCAAGCCAAGTTAACTTTTGAGTAGGCTTCCAAACTCTTCTCTCTTGGGTAATAAAAAAAACTGCAGATTTAAAATCTAGCTGCAATATGTCAGAAAACATTTTACAAGATTGTGCATTAGACTCTACTCGCAAACCATCGTCAAGGTGTATTATAACTCTTAAGGCCCTGTGAACGCCAATGGTTGACAACAGGAGAATTGAAATGTTTTTAGTATTTAGTTGTGCTGTGAAATTTCCGAGAAAATCCTAAATATTTCCGATGATGTAAAACAAAAAGGAATGCGATCTTTGCATTCAATAGCCGACCCCGTTTCTAAACTCTTATTCATAGCACACTCCACGAGTACTGAATGTTTTAAAGCAGAAATATGGTTCATAGAAAGGTATTAAACAACCACTAGAAAGTACATTGAGAACAAAATTGTGTGCTTTTAAAATGTCTTTCCATAATTAAAATTTCCGTAAAGGCTACCAACATAAAATGGGATTTATCTTTGAGTGATTTTTTTTATATTCATAATCTTGCTCGTGTAAATTACAAAGCTGGCACTTAACTGGTTCACTGTTGCTGCTTCTCTTGGGGATATTTGCCTACTGTTCTCTGACATTGATAGGCCCAATGACCTTTCTCGTTGCAGTAGTAACATAGGGTTGTTCCTTTTTTTCCATCAACGTATTCGCTTGATGTGTTAACGCCTTTTCTACCAACCGTGCTCCTGTTCCTAGATGAGTCTTCTGTATATGCAGCGTACGGCCGAAGAAAAAGATCAGAAGTAGCCTTTTCTTCAAAAAGGGTTCGGACGGTTGGCAGTAACCAGTTGACGGGAAAACAAAGAAAGGGCGTCTTCAGGAGAAAATCCTACATGATTACCTGGGTCTGTTTGATTTGGCGGTTCATTATCTCGGTTAGTTACATCGCGTTCGTCTTCCTCGTCACTCATGTTGTACGTAAAGTTGTCGAATAAGCTTTAAATCTCGATGAAATGAAATGGGCGCGTAAAACAGCATATTTATGTTACTATTATTGACATTGTTTTGATATTTTTCAAGGGAATGTAGCAGTTTCAATCAGAATATTCTATATCAATTATCATCTTGAAATGCAAAGATCAATATCACATGTATCATTTGCAGGGTAAGTTTGATTTAAAAGTTGGTATTTGTATCACTCAACAGTTGGTACGCCTCTCTTGAGTCATACTTTACTAAAAATCATAAGATAATACAACTTTTGCAGAGTTTATCAAAGCATTTAACACATATCCAAAACATAAAAAATGAATATAAGCTTTTCATGAATATGATTATAGTCGTAGTTTAAAATGTGCTCGAAATTTTATAACGGAACATTTCAATATCACAATACCGTAATTCAATCACAGCGCCAGAGTTCCGTTTATTGTATAATTGATTTCCTTTGTGCATCATCAGTCCAACAGCAAAAGTATCAACCAAGATGTAGTAAATTATTTCGTCAGTGATGCACAAGGCCAAAATATATGAAAAGCAACACTGTGATATATAGTTATCAAAGGTACCAGACGCGCGTTTCGTCTATATAAGACTCATCAGTGACGCTCAGTTCAAAATAGTAATAAAGCCAAACAAGTACAAAGTGGAAGAGCATTGAGGACCCAAAATTCAAGGCTAAATTACTTGAGTCAAAGGATTCCAAAATTTGATAATAGCAATTTGATTAAACAATATGCGTTATTTATCATTGAGACCAAAACACTGCCGTCTCGACTAATGATTCCATCAAGGACTTACAATAACCTTTGACATTCAAAATATGTGATATTTATCTGTTTGTAAAAATTATTAATATACTACACTGATTATAAAGTGTTGAACATGTTGAAACTTTCCGAAGATTTATATCTTTATAAATCAACGTATCTTTATATGGTACCCTGGAGAAGTCATTTTTTTAATTCTTCTGTGAAAGGCATTCCACATTAACAATATCACTCACTCCACATTTCTGGTTGTCAAATCAAATGACAAGCGATGTTTTCTTCTGTGGAGATTTAATCATCAAAGAATCGTCTCACCCGATATTTGTCATCGAGAAAATCATGTAAGAGAAAACAGATAATTGGAATCAATTTTAAAAGGAAACTAACTAATGTAAAAGAAAAGTAAAAACTGTTTTTGTTTAAGGTACATATGAACATTAGTTGCGTACACACAATATGTTTTTTTTTATAAAATTGTTATCAACAGTACTAAGTCATACTTATTGACTTTTAAAAAACAGAAAAGTTTAAAAATAATTTCATTAATGGAAATTAATGAGCCAACTATCTTTTATACATGTTATTTTGTTCTGTAATTAGTTTTAACATAATCTTCGATTTTATAATCCTGAATACCACCATTCTCCATGTGAAATTATAATTGTTTTGAATAGACATTGAACGAAAAAAAAATCTTTTTTGTGACGTTTACATTTTCAGACGCCCAACACGCTAAACAAGGCATGTGTTTTTTTAATTTGATAGATGCTTTTTATGTTTTTTGTATATGTTTATCTGTCTTGTGATTGTAACACAGTGATGACTATTGTAACCATAAATTGACTTTTTAACCGATTATGTCTGTTTTGTTCACGCAACGTTGTAAAAATAACGGAATTGGATGCCACTGTAATAAAAGTGAGAGGTTTAGCGCTATAAAACCAGGATCAATCCACAATTTTCTACACTTGAATATGCCTGTACCAAGTGAGAAATATGACAGTTGTTGTCCTTTCGTTTGATGTGTTTTATCCTTTGATTTTGCCATTTGATTATGAACTTTCCGTTTTGAATTTTCCTCGGAGTTCAGTATTTTTTGTGATTTTACTTTTTATACAATTATGAATAAAAAAATTGTAAAAGTAACAATACATACAAACATTTGCAAATTTCAAATGAATTACTATTCAAAGCATAAGCATAAGCATAAGCAAAACATCAAACTAATCACATGAAAAGAACAGAAAGTACATTTTTAATATTGTGTAACATAAACATAATATTATTGCCGATTTTTTTATTCTATATAACTATACGCTAAATACAAAATATCTCTAATGATCAGATTTAAAATAATATGTGAATCGTATATGTGTTCGGTTTCAACATGATGAACAAATATTTGTGGTTAATTGTAATACCGTTTCTATTGAAAATGTCATACAAATTAAGATACATTTATATATGTACCGATGATATAATTCAGGTAGTTAAACAACGTAAACATGTTGACTATATTGTTCTGAAGCACTGAAATACTAATCTTGTTTTTTTTTTTAAGTCAGATCTGTAACATGTTACTTTATCTTAATTAAACGATTAAAACCCATTTTGAATGAATTAACACTTACCTGTACAGCGAACACTGTTACAGACACGCGTTTCCATTGATACTCCATCACAATAGTTCCCATCGTTACGAGGACTTGGATGATTACAATCACGTAGTCTATTTTGAAGACCGCATCCACATGTATTTGTACAGGTATTCCATGCATGCCAGTTACCCCATTCGCCATTGACTGGTGCTAGAAGATACAATCTGAATAGTGACAATGAGATATGTTTGCTGCAAATAGAACACAGGGTTATGTCAATGATACAGGAACCCAAAAACACAAGATATGAAATACAAGATGTCAACATAATTTGAAGATTGGCAAAAAACGTAACAGTTGTTACGTGACGAAAGCAGAAAACAATACTTGCTATTTCAGCATAAACATAAGCAAAATCAATCATTTTAAATTGTGAGCAAATATTTATTCCTAATATCATGATTGTAATTGTATTTCAGATTGGTTGTAGCTGATTAAGTTACACGTATGATATGAAATGCCTGTTTAGATCGGTTAGTTCAATAATATGTTCTTCGTTTGTTATTGCATGTTATGTGTGTTTTCGTTTTGCATGACGTAAATTCAAAAAGACCAATTGTAAATTATAAAACCGTTGTCTTATAAATTTCCTACAAAGATAATTCAACAAATGTACAGATGATCATATTCAGATTGTAAAGAAAATAAATGTGTTATTACTCGATTTATTTCACTTAACTAGGCGGAGTTTTATCGGTTCGTTCGAAACAAACCAGTCCATCTATAGATAGATGTTTTAGGATAAACTCATCAATGACGTGTCCAGTCATTATTTTGTAAATTTCTTTGATGACATTGATAGGTGTTACGAAATCATTAATTATTATAACGGCAATCATCCTTATCACACACATCTTCAAATAGACTGTCCCTATGCAAATTAAAACGTAAGCTCCGCCCGATCAGTTGAAATAACATTAGTAATACCTTATAACAAATCTTACTCACTGCAAACATACTATTATTTTTTAAATCGGATCTCAAAGTAACATTATCTTAATGATTAAGTTAATAACAACTCTAATTGGAGTAACCTTACCTAAACACGAAATTCTGTTACAAACACGATAGTCCTTTGATTCTCCGTGACAATCGCTGCCGCCGTCTCGAGGAGTTGGATTATTGCATTTACGTGATTTATGTTGAATACCGCTTCCGCATGTAATTGTACAGGTAGTCCATGCAACCCAGTTACTCCAACCACCATTCACTGATGCTATAAAAATACAAAATCCGAATTATGTCAAATAATGTCAATCAATTTAGTGAGTGTGATGTATATGGATGTTTGTCTTTTGCTTTTTATTCTTATTTTTTTTTTCCTGTTGTTGTTTTTTATTGTTGTTTTTTTTCTGCCACAGGCAGTCTTTTTCGGCGTATGGGATTTTGATTATCACTTTTGTATCATTGGTCTTTTTATGAGTCAAAAACCCATGTAAAAAACTAACACATTTTATACTGTGATTAGTTTTGGCTGTTTCAATTCTTTTACACAGTGTATGCAGTTACAAAAAGTAAACGAAAAACAAATAAACGATATTGTTTTTGGAAATATGATTGCAATAGTACGTACGTTGCTTAATTTTTTTTAAATACATAGCTGTCGATCATGTTGTAACACAGGCGAAAAGCATTCAACTTCTTTCATTGATAGTGATATTTTGAAAAGAGATAACCCGGCTACATATGTTCATCAGTAAATTTCCTCCTTTTCTGCCAGAAATTTCATAGTTATTACAGAAACATAATACTTAAAACATAAAACTTCCACATTCTCCCTGTAATAACCAATTTGTTAAAGTTTGGGACTGCATACGTATTTGTTGTCTTATTTGTCAATATTTGTAGTGGACAGTCAATATGTGCATTGAACTGAGACAAAAAATGAAGTACGCGTATGGATTGTTAGACAGAAATAATTCACGTGGTCTTGAATTCTTTCTTATTAAAATTCCGTATATCAATTTACTAGAGTTATAAGAGGGTCTACCGTGAAAAATTGTTTAATTGGTAAACAGATATATCTTGTTTTTCTTATATATGAAGGAGAAAGCAACTTTAATGAAACAAACAAAAAATATATCAATCGAACAAATTACATTATCTTGAACTACAGATAAGTGCATATACGGTTATCCGAAAAGAGGAAAATGACAATACTGAAATTGAGAAGATTCCGAAACAATAAAAGACTCATTGATTTAACTTTGACAGGGGTGTGTGTGTTGCTCAATCTTTCTATGTTGTGTTTTGTATACTTTTGTTTGTCTTTAGTCTTTTTCTTTCAGTTTTTTTTTTTTTTTTTGCCATGGCCTCATCAGTTTATTTTCAACGTATGAGTTTGAATGATCTGTGAGTATCTGTCACTTCTATTTCACCATTAAGTCTATTCAGTCAACACAAAATTTTGAAGAATTGAACACTTTTCTTAAAGTTATTCCTTTAAATCTATATTACAATAAAAAGGTTTGTGGTCTAGTACCAATTTCTATCATATTTTAGCAACAAATCCTCTATTTGTGACAGTATTGAGTAAACATTTTAACCCACGTATGATATGTGTCACAACGATGCGTTTGTGACTAATGAGTCTGTATTACATTAGGTTGAATAAACTGATTATGAAGGAGCACAAAAAAAGAAGAAATTTAGAGAGGCGGTGGTTGCGGGCAATAAAACATCTATATTAAAGAACAGTTAACAAGACGAATTTCTTTATATTTAGTGACTGCTTGTATAATTACGATTTGTTAGTTCAACTGTGCGGGGTAAGTATTCGTTTTTTTGCCTTGGCATTGTCAATTCGATTCATAAGTTGAATATCGCTCGGTATCGTTGACCTCTTTTTGTCAATATTTGGAGATTTCATATCTATGTCATCATCCTTAATTTGGCGCCCATGTTGGTCGGCAAGTCAAATCTTATCTCATATTTTAAAACTGTATACCCGTAAGGATGATTGATGCCCAAATCAGCTTCAACAAGCATACATTTGTAGTAGTTTCAAAATCCGACAACTTATTACGAAATTTGACTGAAGACAAAGCACAAGCTGGCACTTCGGACCTGGAAAACCAGATTTACTTACCGCAACTGTCTTCAAAGCAACGTACTCCAACATCTTCATAATTATGACAATCATGTGTTCCCCAATGCTGATGTGGGCATGTTGCTATACTTGTCTCCGTGCCAACGCAATTCACTTCGTCCAGCCAGATCTTACCATGACCATCGCTTACAAAATTACCTAAGGACTCTCCTCTCCTGTGAACCGAAACAAAACTTAAATGCTAATATTATTATTGATCTATAGCTAGGTTCGCACTGCCTATCAGATCAACACGATTATTTCAAGTGTTCAGATTTCCATGACAAAGCGTAACCAAATTTCTAATCGGGCCTGTTTACGACTTCTACCCGACCACTATCCGACTATTCACGGCTTTAACTCGACCATTCACGACTCCTTTATGACTCTTTCACGACTCCAACCCGACCACTAATTGACTTCATATTCGATTATTCCGACAAATTCATGATCTCTTCACGATTTTTACTCGATTAGCTAGACAAAATCAACTATACTCGATATCAGGCCGATCCCGACTGGACAAGATCAACTTGGGGTCGTAGAGATTGTCGAGAATTGGAAGGGAATGTGCAACTTCAGTATAAGAAGACATCTGAATAGCTGTGACAGATCTTGAAAAGAGCAGAGAAGACGAACAAGAAGGCATAGACAGCAACGAAGCCGACAAATCTAGGCGAAGCGGAGTCTGACACGGCAACAACTGTATGTAAAAAATAAGAGACTTGCAAGTGCTCAACAAAGAAGACCCCAATGGTTTTTAAAAACTTCCTCAGAGTTTACGCTGATATGTTATGAGAGTTTTCACTGCTTTTTTCTTGAAAACGACAACACTAAATGAGATTTGTAGCTGAATTAGTACTTATGTTAGATAGCAATATTATACATTATTTACCATCCCCTTTTCCTTGCCTTCTTAGAAATGAAACTTACTGGTCCGAGGACACAGTTATCGCCCTTTGGTTTTCGTTGTTTACGAATATAGTCCATAGTGTGAACAGTATATAACTTGAATTTTTTATTTGATACACTTTCCCAATTTATTTCTTGATATGTAATGCATGAAATATTAGGAAAGGGGATAGAAATTACATTTTTTTTTAAATTTGAGTGCTGAAACTTTATGTTAAGTAGTGATTTGGGCCAGTTAAAAAAGGTCAAAATTTATTACGTCTGAAGATGTCAAACTGAATTTTAGACCACCTTAACACAGTTATTTTGAGTTAGAGCTGGTACAAGTTTCTATAATTTTTATATTATGTGTTTCACTAGTAGTACACTACACTGTAGAAATATTTTTGAGATAGAGCAGGTACGATGTTTTTAATTTGAATTTATTCTGTAAAAAAATGCACTACGAAATAACTGTGTTCTCGGGCATCAGAGTGTCAGATACGTGCATATGTGTGTTATCAGTATTTTCTATAGATTTGATTCCCAATAAATGAATGGTTCAAAATAATTACTGTTTGGTATATCCATGTCAACAACCTGCATGTTTTGATAAAAAATATGTCAAAAAGGGGGTAAAGATGTCACATATTACCCCAAAATTTGGTCAAATGGTCAAAAGTAGGATTTCAATCCCTTGTAGTGATACCTTTCCTGAAACTGTTTACACATAGGCCTATATATCAAGAGATTAAATAAAAAGCATTTGTCTTTCGTCTCATTTTTTGGTAAAATTGCGTCAAAACGTTTGTGTAAAAAACAAAGTGTTTGTAAACATTTGGTCCGCAGCATTTTGTACCGGTCCCAAGAAAGGAGCAACTGGCATTTTTTTTTTAATTTAGTTCAATTGTATGTTTTAGAGTTTATATATAAAAAAAAGATGTGGTATGATTGCCAATGAGACAACTGTCCACAACAGACCACAATGACACAGACATTAACAACTATAGTACCGTACGGCCTTCGTATGACGTCCATTTTCAAAGAACCAGTACACATTTTTATTTAAGGTCCAGCTGAAACCCCCCTCCGGGTGCAGGATTTTCTCGCTGTGTTGAAGACCCATTCGTGACCTTCGTCTGTTTTCTGCACTTTGGTCAGGTTTGTCTCTTTGACCCCATTGTCCAATTTCCATTCTCAATTTTATTTGGCCGTACAGTGTCAATTTCTGTGTGGAATTTGGGGGTCTTTTACAGAGTTGTCTCATTGGCAATAATACCACATCTTCCGGTTTTTATACTATCAAAAACAGAAAATTACCCACTTTAAAGGCTAAATAAGTCATCAGCTTTCTAAAAATGAATTTTGTTGCACAATTACTTTTATATTTGAAAAATCCTCCTTGGCCAAAATGTATGAACTTCTTTCCTTTCGAAGCATCTGCGATCATCCCAGGTCATTTACGGGTTTCGTGTTACTAAGTTTTTAGTTTTCAAACTTGTATTATGTTGACCGCTGTTTGTCTCCTTTCGTAGGTTCCCATGTTTTCGCTATGGCTGTACATGGAGGATTTTTTTGCGAAAGTTAATATTATTTACAGTTATAATTAACAGTGACCATATACTTTTTGCGGAAACAAACTTATTAGAGTTAATAAGATCTGCATACAGAATCGTGTAACATTCATGTGTACTCGTGTGCAAATGTGGTCACAAAGAGATCCGGTATTTGTCGAGTTGGTCTGGGATTAAACATTAGTAGACGTCGCAGTTATCTAGAAGTGCCCGGGCATTGGTCGAGTTAATCTGAACCACAGAACAAAAAGGTTGGCGTTGATCGTGAAGTCATCGAATATTGATCGATCAAAGGTCGAGATGATCGTGTATTGATCGGTAAAATATATGTATTCCGACTAAACTCGACCTCTGCATAATCCTTTCCCGATCGACGAACTCCCGATTTCTTCTCTCGAGTGACGGGCTTCTCGACCCTTATTCGAATGTTTTTGACATGTCAAAAATTCTCGGGTAGAAAGTCAGATCGCAAGTAGAGGGGGAGAAGGGAAGTAACTATTTTTGTAATTTGGAAAAAAAAAACATTACACAGAAAAAATTATTCCTAAACTTATTTTGGAGGACGAGACTGAGATAACAGATCCCAGTACTATTAGAAATGAACAAAAACAGTTTTATAAAAAATTATATACTAGTTGTAAACCATTGTTACTGAAAACTCACAGGGACACATTTCTTCAACATGATAATCCTTTTATTACAAAACCGAATGAGGAAGAGGTGGGTTCCTGTGGGGGACCTTTAACAATGCAGGAATGTTTGTCTTCTCTTAAACTTATGAAGAACTCCAAATCACCTGGTATAGATGGATTTACTGTTGAGTTTTATAAATTCTTTTGGAAAGATATTAAAATACCACTGGTAAGATGTTTAAATGAGGCTTTAGAATATGGAAAGTTCTCAATCACACAAAGGCAGGGACTCATTACTTGTATACCAAAGGAGGGTAAGTCAAAATTTTATTTAAAGAACTGGCGACCTATCACACTTTTGTGTGTAGACTATAAGATTGCTACAGCAAGTTTAGCAAATAGACTAAAAAAGGTGCTGGTAAATATAATTAGTCAAACACAAAAAGGATTTCTTAAAGGTAGGTATATAGGCGAATGTACTAGATTTATTTATGATCTGATGGAAAAGATGGAGGACGACGACATTCCTGGACTTTTACTTTTAGTCGATTTTGAAAAGCTTTCGACACGGTCGAATGGTCTTTTATACTAGAGGCTTTGCAGTTTTATGGCTTTGACAATACATTTATAAGTTGGATTAAGGCATGCTACTGTGATGCCTCTAGTGCAGTGTTAAACAACGGATATATTTCAGAATTCTTTTCATTGAAAAGAGGGGTTCGTCAAGGGGATCCTCTGTCTCCTTATTTATTTATATTAGTTTTGGAACTACTTAGTGCAGCTATTAAAAATGACCCTGATGTTGCTGGGGTATCAATTAATGACTCTGAATTTTTATTGAGTCAATATGCTGATGATTCTTCCCTAGTCCTGGATGGTGACCAAAAGTCTCTAAATGAATGTCTCAATTTGTTTGATAAATTTTCAGAATGTGCTGGACTTAGGTGTAATGTTGACAAAACTGAGGCCATATGGATTGGGTCAAAAAAGGGTAGTATGGAAAAACTTTTGCCAGAAAAAAATCTTGTTTGGAACCTTTCTGGGAAGTTCAAACTATTAGGTATATGGTTTGAGCTTGCTAAAAGGGATAAGACTCTATGTAATTTTACAGCCAAGATATATCAAGTCACTTCTTAATACTTGGGCTTATAGAGAACTAACATATATTGGGAGGGTGGTTGTTATTAAAACTTTAGCACTTCCCATTTTGGTTCAAGTTCTGACTGTCCTTCCTAACCCCCCAGATGGGGTTTTGAAGGAGATTCAAAATATATTTTTCAATTTTTTATGGAAAGGAAAACCAGATAAAGTGAAAAGAACAGTGGTTATGTCCGAACACTGTGATGGCGGTCTTAAGATGCCTAATATTTACTATTTTTGTTATAGTGTAAAAATGTCTTGACTGTATAAATTACTAGACCCCCAAAATTATTCTCCTTGGAAAGTTTTGCTGCTTAGTTATATACAAAAATTTGGGGGGGGGGGACAAAATTTTACATTTAAGTCAGGAAGGATTGCTTTACTTAGCAAAAAAAGTCAATCCCTTTTGGCATGATATCCTGGTTAATTTTTCAAAATTGAAAAATAAGTTGAAAGTTGAAAACAATACCGATATTCTGGCCCAGTCCATATGGCTAAATCCAAACATCAAAATGGATGGCAAGATGATTTTGAAGGGTAAATATATTGAAAATTGTATATTTGTTATCAATGATCTGGTGTCGGATAATAATACATTATTCTCATATGAAGAATTTGAGAAAAAGTATAAAATCAAGACTTATTTTGTAGAGTTTTATGGTATTTTAAGTGCTATTCCAAATAGATGGAAAAGTAGGATAGAAGGTAGTTCTAAACTTGATAATATTGAAAATAAATTAGTAGATAAAGTTAAAAAAAGAACCAAAATCTTGTAAATTTTTCTATAATTTATTTCTGGAGGATAATAAAGTATTATCACTATCGTCCCGTAACAAATGGGAAATAGACTTAAATATACAGATTGAAGATTGGAATGCTATTTATTCCATGCCCTTAATTATAACAAGAAATTCGTTTTTACAAAATTTTCAATTTAAGATTGTTCATAGAATTTTACCATGTAATTCCTTTTTATATAAATGTAAATTAAAAGAATCTGAACTTTGTACATTTTGTTCAGAAGTTAGAGAAAATATTTTTCACATTTTTTGGGAATGTAATGTTACAAAAAACTTCTGGTTTTCCATTATAGATTGGATTAGAAATTATGACATCTTCTTGCCTTTTAGTGCAAAAGAGGTCATTTTAGGTGTGTCTGAGGATTTTGTCAACAGTAAAACAGTTAATAATATTTTGTTGTTACTTAAATACTATATATACAAATGTAGATGTAAGAGCGTATTGCCCACAAAATATGGTGGGATAGAATATTTAAAGTATTGGATCAAAATAGAAAAATACTCTGTATGTTTCTTAACCCCTACACAAAAAATAAAATTGGATCAGAAGTGGCAATTGTTAGAAGCAGCATTAAATTACCAAAATCAATTGTAATATTTATATCTTATTATACCATTATGATTTAATTGACCTTACAAGTGTTATTTAACTTTTTATACTTGTGTCTAATACTGTATTATGTAATTTCACATGTTTCATCTTCAAAAATAAAATGATTACAAAAAAGAAAGTCAGATCGATGACGAGCAAGATAGACTATCCCGAACATTCTTGTCGATTGAGTCAGATCAGTCTCCTGATCACTTAATTTGTCTTGATCAGGCTTGATCGAGTTGATCTGATCGGCAGTATATAAGGTATTAATATCGTAGTGGTAAGAGTAAACATATTTCATATTCAAGTTTGTATGCCAAGAAAATAAAGAGATGATAACAGATACATTATTTACATATATAACAAAGTATATCTGTAAACGTATTGGTAACCATAATTTTACTTTTTATTCTTATTTTACAGAAATCAATATCTGTTGTGTGATTTGGAAAGTGTTTGTATTGTCCATTTATCTGTTCATGCTCTTACTGTCCTGTGATAAATATTCAGCCAAAATATCACATTTGGTAAAGACCATTCTCAGACCAAATAAGTTATGTGAGTTAAAACTGGAATTGTAATTACTAGTACATTATACAATGATAATCTACTGATACTTATGATATATTATATACATGGAAATTATTAAAAAAAATAGAAGGTCAAACAGTACAATAAACGCATCCTTGATGATGGGTACCACCTTATCGATATAATTGTTAAGTTGACTATTGAGCAAGGAACATTTTCTAAAATGGAATATATAGGAACGAGGACGGTCGTTTTTATTTGCAATGACGGCAAAGTGGCGATAAAAATTTGAAACGTGTCTGTCTACCTCGTTTACTATGAAAAAACGAATTCCTGTTTTGTTTAAAAGAGTATACTTGTTGTTAATATATAATATCAAATTTAAAGTCAGTGTTTCGTGCAGATGCTTAATACGTGTATTTATTTAACCTGTAGCCAAGCTGTCGACAAGCTACCATGGCATCATAGTCATTAAACGAATCGTCACAAACAGTTCCCCATTTGCCACCATAATAAATTTCTAATCTTCCTCCTGCTGAACACGACCCATCAACTAAACGTATACTTCCTATAAAAGACGTACATTGAATATTAATTTGATCATTTGACACAATTTGCCTAATTATTCTAAAACAAAAGGGCAAAGATATCAGAGGGACAAGCATTAATAAATGATCAATAATTACAGAGAGAGTAGATGTCAATTCAACTAGCAAAAAAAATATAGTCTAATAAAAAAACGCATGGCCACGATATAGACAACGAAGAGATGAATACAGATTCTACCACTGCATCGAGTGTGATACGATATTTATTTACTCGAGACATTAAAATTTTCAACTTTTAAACGCAAGGCTTGCCCGAGGTTTTTAAATATTAAAAATTTAACTGTCGATAGTGGATAAATATCGTATTAAACGAGATTTGGTGGTGGAATCAGTTACCCTTATTATTTTTATACAGTATTCAGGCAAGCTTATTCCTTCTTCTAAATAGATATGTTCTGTCTATGTGACGTCATCAGGCATGGTCGCATTTTTCCATGAGGTCGTAGTCGAATTTCGAACAATGATTAGCTGAGATCAAACATACCACACGTTGATTAAATAAAAATAGCCAACAGGTTAGGGAAACGATAAATTGGTTAAGAATTAGAGAAATAGAATTAACGAATCTTCATATAGAAATTAGACGACTGAGCAAATGCAACAGAAACTCTCCAAAAAAGAGAAATTGAACTATGATGATGGATCATTTTGACTACTCATTTTGTTTTATAATTAAACATGTAATATTTCCTAAAATCTTCCTCAGCTTATCCATGTTATATGTTTGAGAGTTGCGAACGCGTAATCATCTCGGGGTTGAATAAGGACGTTACATACGATGATACGCTCAATTGTTGTATAAAAGTCCTTACAACAACTGTTTGTTACTCCATAGATTCCATTTATATTCCTTTAAATATCCCAAAGTTTCCATTGGTTGACACAAACTCGTAACCAACATCCTAGTCGACTTATATTTCTGTGTACTTGAAGACCTCAGATTAACGGTTTTTTTTTGTTTTTTTTTGTTAAACATAACTTTGGGATTACAGCAAATTTGACATCGATTGAAGAAATTGGGTTGATTTGATTCTAGCATATATCCATGGTTTATTATCCCCCGTCTACTCTTACCTAGTACATTCATATGTTCATTTACCTGTTGAAGTACTTGCAACAACTGTCCTACAAAATAAAATATCAGGTTTATTATTTACTGTTTACAATTATAAAGGGATTTCTGCTTTTTTATTATTTAAATATTCAATATTCGTGTGTATAAGTTAATTGTAATTATGCCTTCTTGAAAATTCTACGATCATTAAATTTTCATCATTACCGAGGTATGCTAAGATTAATGTTATACTCTTTGATATTTACTTAACAGTAGACATCATGAAAAAACATTAACCTACCAGAATTTACATCAACTATGATTTCAAACTATAACTTGAAAGAAGAATAAAATAAAAAAAAATTGCGAAATAGAACCCAAATAAAAGCATTATATATAATTATTAAACTCATGAGAGAAACTAGTTTAGGAAATTTTACAACATACAGTTTAAGTATCACCAATAAACCGAGGAACCTCATGGCGCTGAAAAAGAAAAACAAACCATGCATTGTTGAAATGTTTAATCGAAAAGTATTTAGAAAGAAGAATCAACATATGATACATAGAGAATATCATATGGCTTTTTCAATATCGCATCCGTATCAACCCGAGACACCAATATAATCCCGAGAGCTCTACTCGAGGGATTATATTGGTTGAGGGTTGATACGGTGTGTGATATTGAAAAAGCCATATCATATACACTTTATTATATATACATATACCTCAAGTAGATCATGTTTTTTTATGTGACATGACTTCATACAGATAAGGGATTTGATAAAGCCTTTGCAACCGTGCTGATATCGATATCATCACTGGTGGCTGATACGGCACGCTTTTCAATGATTTTTTTACACATACAATTTATCTGTATTTACTACTTAGTATATAATAAATCTATTTAAGAAATAATTCATGGAAGCCATAGATTTGTTGGAAATTTACACATGGCCTGGGCCGTGATATTCGAATTTTATCCTGAGCGTTAGCGAGGGATAAAATTAACGAATATCACGGCCCAGGCCATGTGTAAATTTACAACAAATCTATGGCTTCCATGAATTATTTCGATTCTAATAGGACAAATACGATCATTAAAAAACTGAATCGATGATGGGTATACCGTGTGTGTGGCTGTTCTATTTTACCCACTGTTCGATAAATGTAAAACAAATCTAATAAACCTGCATGAATGATTTCTTAACTAACCGCTAGAAAAAAAATGTGATTACTTTTTTTACTTCTCAGTGAATCCAACATTTGCAATTTTACATTTTTTGCATTTTTTTATCGTAAGCTACCGTTAAATTCACTGTTGACATGTTGTAACCAAGGAGCCGCCATGTTGACTTGCTGAAATTAGTAAATGTGCGAATAATGCAATAGAACAGAAAACAAGCAACACCTACCTCAATACTTTATTTTAATGCAATTGTATCCGAGTTTAGAAGGTAAACGCAATAGAAAAACCTTCAGCTTTGACGTTTTCATTCGTATGACGTCATGTTTTGAAATGACGTTAATGTGCCAAAATCATTACTGGAATTTCGCGGAATTTTAATTTATTTTGTTTTTGTCCATTTTTCCGTTCTGTAAATGTGTAAATTCTGTTTGTTATGCGTCAGAATCAGAATAAATGTTCTGTAGGGTTTTTATTCAATTGTAATTGTTGACACAGCGAAATCCATAATCGTTTACACATAGGTAACGATACATGTGGATTTACGTGGGATGCATATTTAAACAGCCATTTATGTACATTTTGGAGTCTGCGCTAAGTATAGATATATCGAGAATTTTATCACGGTGTTGTTAACAAAGCGAAAGAAGCACGTCATATTAGAATTAATATTATACTATTTCACAGCAATGTTTCTTTTATAGACTGTAAACCCTAGTTTGGTACATCAAAAATATACATCAGTGGGAATTTCAGCTTTTTTGAGGAATTTGTGTCAAAACAATCACATTTAACGCATAGCTAATTGATTTGAGTAAACCATTTTAGAATTTAACTGCATGAATTACAATGTTTGAAATCATCACTTCCAAACGGCATCACGAGTTGGTTGACTGTTACATATTATCTGATAATATGTTTCGCATATAACGGATATTTTACAATTCGTGTTACCACAATCTCGTCCTCTTTACCTAGAATGTGACAAACACATTTATATTTATCGCCGGGCTTTACTTATACGAGCAGCATAACTGATACCGCAAGTTAAGCAGAATATGTTTACATTTCTGGAGCCCCTGAGATCATACCCGGAATTTTGGTTGGAATTTTGATGCTCAGTATTAATTAGTGTTCTATGTTGTAATCTGTATACTGTTGATCCTTTGATCGCTTTTCATTTGGTAAAGTGCATTTTTAGTTGAATTTCGACTTAAGAGTTTAAATATTTCTTTGATATCTTTCGCCTCTCTTTTACAAATTTAACTGGTAGGTTATATTGACAAAAACATAAAAGACATGTAGTACCAGATCAGGTTTAGATATTATTATCAATGAATGAATTCATCAAATATTTTGTTTCGTGTATATATACATATACATATTTATTCAAGACGAATGAATTCCACAAATGCAATAAATTAAAATGACACAGATCTAGCACAAGACATAGTTTACAGACATCAAACTGATTTACATGTTAAATAAAAATGATATTCAAAAAATACCATTATACAAATTGTCATGATAATTTGATAAAACGAAAGACTAGATTAATAGTGTGTGAAATTCAATTAACCTAGATTTTCACTGTATACCTTATATACTAGTTAGAATGACCCTAAAAAGTTATTGTAACTTATTTCCAGTTCACACCAAAGGTTGACACATACAAATAACAAAAATCATTAAACTTTATCACCGATAAATAGTTAAGCCTGTTTATAACTAATATTAATCAAAATATACTAATAAAGATGGATATGAATTTATCGATCACAACCTTTATCACTTGTACTTTTAAAATTGTATTTCTGAGAGATACTTTTATTTTTTTTTTTAGTAAAAAGTAAAATCACAAAAATACTGAACTTCGAGAAAAAATCAAAACGGAAATTTCCTAATCAAATGGCAAAATCAAATGATAAAACACATCAAACGAATGGACAACAACTGTCGTATTTCTTGGTACAGGCATTTTCAAATGTAGAAAATGGTTGATTGAACCTGGTTTTATAGAGCTTAACCTCTAACTTGTATGACAGTCGCATCAAATTCCCGTATTTTTTACAACGATGCGTGAACAAAACAGACATAATCGGTAAGTAACGAATTCCAATCTTTTGTTTCATTATAAGACAAAGTGGTTACTTCACAACCTTTAATTCATGGTATGTAATTGTTTTACTACTCTTGTATCGAAAGACATATCTTAAAAAAATAGTATGCAAATGATTTTGGCATTTATTGTTAAAAAAATTTAAAACATAATTGAGTCTTATTTGATGACTCTATTACTATTATTCCAAAAATGCAGTTTTTCTGGGATGTAATTGCAGTAGCAATCTTATGTTCAAATAATACAATTAACTGTTAACAAAACTTTGAATTTTTGAAATACTAAGGCTTTTCTACTTCAGGAATAGATTACCTTAGCTGTATTTGGCAAAATGTTTAGAAATATTTGGTCCTCAATGCTCTTCAACTTCGTACCTTATTTGGCTTTTAAAACATATTTGATTCGAGCGTCACTGGTGAGTCTTTTGTAGACAAAACGCGCGTCTGGCGTATATATTTTTTAATCCTGGTATCTATGGTTAGTTTATTTATAACCACTGTGTCGATGCCATTGCTGGTGGAGATTTATTTCCCCTAGGGTATCACCAGCCCAGTAGTCAGCACTTCTGTGTTGAATTGAGTTATCATTGATATGTTTATAGTTATTAATTAACTGTTTACAAAACTTTAAATTTTGGAAAAACTAAGGCTTTTCTACCTCAGGAATAGATTACCTTAGCTGTATTTGGCAAAACTTTTAGGAATTTTTGGTCCTCAAATCTCTACAACTTCGTACTTTATTTGAACTTTTAAAACAGTTTTGATTCGAGCGTCACTGATGAGTCTTTTGTAAACAAAAGGCGCGTCTGGCATAAATATTAAATTTAATTCCTGGTATCTATGATGAGTTTATTTGCAACCTCTGGGTCGATGCCACTGCAGGTGGAGATTTATTTCCCCGAAAGTATCACCAGCCCAGTAGTCAGCACTTTTGTGTTGACTTGAGTTATCATTGATATGTTTATAATTATGAATTAACTGTTAACAAAACTTTGAATTTTGGAAAATCTTAGGCTTTTCTACCTCAGGAATAGATTACCTTAGCTGTATTTGGCAAAATGTTTAGGAATTTTTGGTCCTCAAATCTCTTCAACTTCATACTTTATTTGGCCTTTTATAACATTTTTGATTCGAGCGTCACTGATGAGTCTTTTGTAGACGAAACGCGCGTCTGTCGTAAATACTAAATTTAATTCCTTGTATCTATGATGAGTTTATTGGCATGTACAAATAATAATATTAACTGTTAACAAAACTTTGAATTTTTGAAATACTAAGGCTTTTCTACTTCAGGAATAGATTGGCTGATTCGAGCGTCACTGATGAATCTTTTGTAGACGAAACACGCGTCTGGCGTATATATAAAAATTTAATCCTGGTATCTATGGTGAGTTTATTTACAATATTATTTTGTGCCACTTGAAGTTTATTCTCCGTGTGTTTTGTTATAGCATTATTTCAGCATGCACATACATAATTAGAATGACATTGAATCAGAGAAGAGCACAATGTTTTCCTAAGGAGAAAATTATTATCAATCATTCATCATGTTCATGCAATATTATGTTTAGGGTCATTCTACATGTAAATCAATGATATGTATGTAATTTATCCGATACCATATTCAGTGAAACTTAATCGTGTCGAAGGTACAAGAAATTACAGGACAAAAAAATCAGAATTAGGGAAGAAAACTATTTTATAATACACAGATAAAAACAAAACTGCATAAATTCTAAATGGAAAATATGTATAACAACTAAATATGAAATGTATGCAGCGTATCAGTTTTAGAGTGATTTTCACCTTAAACGATATGTTATTTTTTTGTTTTATCGTATACATATGAAAACTTAATTAACTTCGTTATGTCATGATCACAATTAATTAATTTTTTCAATTTTTAAATGAATGATTTCCTTAATCAAATACAAAATAAAATATAAATACAAAAACAGATTTTTTACAATGGAAACATTATTTTATAAACTAAAATGGTAGTGCGTACTTACAGGTCGACTTAGCTTGGGATTTAGACGCAAGGAAACAGTTATTCTTCTATCGAGTTTATCATGTACTCTTGATAATAATATATATAATTCGTCTACGAATAAAGTTTCTACACCATGAGACTTATTATCAGATGAAAAACTTCCGTAAGAAAAAGATATTGACATGATAACATATCAAGAATACATTTCACAAAATTTAGAACATGATTATCTAGTCTGCAAATTATCAATAGAAACAAGTAACTAAAAAAATAGCTGTATTATCTGTAGTGATTCCTCAAAATCATTACAAACACCAAATAAAATAATTTCCCCGTTGACACGATGCAAATGAACTAACACTTACAAATGTTGTGCATCCGAATTACGTTGTAACGCTCAAATCTATATATTTGAAAACCAGGGATGTAAAAAGCATAAAACATGCTTCAAACAATTTATCAATGTTGAATTTTTTGATTTTTTAATTGAAAGTTATCAGTAATTCTTAAGTTGATGGACATATGTAAAGACTACATTGTAGATGTTAATTTCGACGACAGGTTAAAAGTTGTATTTCACTTGCTTCTTATTGTGCCTTCTTACTGTCTTACTAATGTACTCTCATGAAAAGAAATAGTATACAGAAAAGCGTTAAATATGACTAAGGTCTTTAGTGTTATTATAACATGTATTAATGAGATCATATCACTCAATAACGGAATGCCAGTGAATGCTGATATTTAATATATTCAGTGAAATTGATATTATTGATACAACTCAAATTATTGATACAACTCAAACTAGAAGCTATGCCTCTTATATTTACCTTTTCCTTGATAACTACAGATAACTCAAAATTTGAAATAGTTATCAACGGTACCAGGCAAATAATTTATTACGCCAGACGCGTGTTTAGTCTACATAAGACTCATCAGTGACGCTCGGATCAAAATAGTTGGAAAGCTAAACATGTAAAACTTGATGATTTCTTTTCCGCTACTTTCAACGTCTCTACTGTCGTCGTTATGGTTTGGTGCCTGTGTATCTTAAAATATACATGTACATTTCCGTCGTATATTGTCACATTATACAAATTCAATAACAAGTGTGTGCCCTTGACACAAATATTTGTCCTTCAGGAGTAAGTGGACAAACAAATGAAATCAACACTAGATACTTTTTACTTAAAAAAGATCCAAATTTGTCTTTACATTTTTTATATTCCAGCAAACATGCAATTAAAGATACTAAAGAAATAAAACAGTCAACTTCGTTTTCATTTGGCCCTTATATAATCTTCTTTTATTCGATCGTCATAAATGAGTCTTATGAAGACTTAAAACGCGTGTGGAGTACAAAATTGTTTTAGAAGTGTTTACGTTGAGTTTATTCATTTCCGTTATCTTACTCCGAAATCGACAAAGATAGACAACTTCATTCTAAAATCTGTGACTAACATAAAAATTTAAAAAGAGAGCAACAAATATCAAAAGACCATTCAAACTCATTCAACTTTCTAATTGCGTACTTTCCATTTCTCATCAGTATCATACCCTCGCTGTACTGTCGCTTGGTCTTAACATACCTAAATGATACTGAATAAGGTTCGAAGTTGAAGAGTATTAAGGGCCAAATATTCCTAAATATTTCGTTCATGTTAACACGTTACAAAACTTATTAACAGGGATGTGCTCCTCACGAATAAATGGACAATACAGAAGAACTGCTGACTGAAATGAATACTTCACAAGAGTACGCATTTGGTTGTACCTTGAATTCAAATATTATTTCACGATTAAGGATGGAAATATATTGGTGCGATATGCATATGTATCCTGATTTGGGATGGAGTTTTAGTGTGTTACTACGAGACCACCTAAGTAATTAATTTGATTGGACCCGCCAATCACTAAATCACTATATACCATCGCTTCAGTGAATAGAGGCTCGTTTAATTAAGTCCAGCGCGTCATACCGCGTCAGTCCTAAAATAAATCCTTTACAAGTACATGTCCAAATTATTATTTGTATTTTGATAGAGCAATGACATTAATAAATAATTCAAAGAAATATATATGAATATGAATAATTTCCGTAGTCAGATAAACAAAAAGATAGTTACACAAGAATGTGAGAAATATTCGTTACGTATAGTATTTATATAAGTTAATATAAGTTATTATCAACACATACACATACATACACATATTTGACGACAATCAAAAATATATTTGTTTTTAATTAAAAACGTCGGATATCACTTACTCTTGTGATATTATTTATATTTTATTTTTGACTTAATCAGCAATCAGCGATTGATAGGTTGAGAGAAACACGGAAAGGCTACATTTCCGTGTTATCAATATTCATAGTCGGTAGTTCAGTGTTTTGCGATTATAAAGACACATAATTAACAAGAAAAACGGCAGACATTTTGCAGAGACTGCACTTTTAAAAAATATACAATACAATTTCTCAAAGAAATCCCTTTCATAGCTAAAAATGCTAATATTCCAGGAAGTTTTACAAAAAAATATGTCCTGAGCTTCTTATAATCTAAAGTTCATATGCACTGCTGGTTTTTTTTTCAAAGATCAAATCAGGGAATGTGCGTTATATTTTTCAGTATCATATGGCTTGATATTGTAGGAGTTTAACCTACAAGTAAAATTCTGTACTTCCGCTCCCTTTAAATTTGGTCTACGTCAGAGCTCTTAACATCTCTTTACATGTGATGTTCCACTCCTGTTTCAATTGATTAGGAAATTTATAAACTAAACTTCCATGAGATACTTTAAACATGTCATTTCAATTTGAATTTGAATTTTATTTTCAAGATGTAGGGCAAATCATCTAAAAACTTTGTTCACCTACAGGGACAAAATCGAAAAGTTTTAAGAACTACCCAGAGTTGGATTTCAGGTGGGCATGGACTTCCCTTTTATAGATTGTTTTTATGGTAGTCAATGGTTCCAATCCTCACTGCTTTATCCCATGGAATTCGAAGTTCATATAACGTATTTATGAAATATCCCAATCGTATCATATCATTTTTCATATTTCCTTATATATTTATAGATTATTATATGGCATATTCCATATTGACCCTGGTATAAGCCATAGAAGTCAGAGGGTTATAGCTGTTGATTTTTACATTTTTTTTTGCTACTGCAAATTAATAACTTTAAGTTGTTTTCCAATGGTGTTCCAATTTTTCATTTCTTGTATGAATTTACTTGCATCGTCATTTGATACTGGGAAAACCTCTCCTGACCTTCTAGCTACTTTGATGACATCTTGGTTACAAATTGTTTTTGATTGTCAGGTTACTAGAAGTCACATTCGGGGGCTCGATATGGTTTTCGTGGGCTTATAAAGATATTGGACAAGAGGGCAAATAACCAACCTTGACTTCCGGATAATTAGTAGCCATGCAAAAACATGTACAAAATGTGTGAATATCATTGATATATTGCTGTTACGAAAATACGCTAAGATGTTGATAATACCTTACCGTAAACATATGAATCTAGAAATGAGTGTTTGTAAAGAATTTGAAAATGCCCTAATTTTCATATGGATTCGTGGAAAATTTTTCCTACAACTCCCCCCCCTTTTTTTTAAAAGGAAAGTGATACAAATATTTATTTTAAATTCAAAAGAAAATGTAAGCAAGGGGTGTGGAAGGGGAGCCGGCAGCCAATAAAGAGCCGAGCGATTAGTTAATTCATTATTGAAAAAAGTGTTTTTTTTTTTTAAATAATTCGTTAACACATGCTGACAAGGCTACACTGGTGTTACGCCATTTAACCCTTTATCATGTTGTCTTGGAGTTGAACACGTAAGTTTGGTGCAGAAATGAGACCTCCATGAAAGATGAATTAAAGACTAGGTAGGGGAAATTTTGGATTAGAATTTATTTTTTTTCTTCCCATGCCCATCCATGAAAACATATGCGCCAATTGTTCATCTGTTGCAACATTCTTCTATGTTACGTGCTATTGAATTGTTTTACATGCCATAATCAATTTAATCCAATGTCTTTAAAATAAAAGCATGTATTGATCGATCAATGTAAGTTATCATAACAAACTTTTCAGTGCATGCGATGAGCTAATATATAGCATACGGTAATTAGAGAAAGATTATGTTTAAAGTAGTCCTGAGTTAAGTGAAGACTTAAGAAACCTTATGCATACGACTTAAGAATTTTACTAAACTAAGGGAATTGTAATTGAAATATGAGATAAAGAAAAACTTAAGTTAAGATGATTGATGCATACGTGCCCAGAATCTGAACGCATCAGAGGCTGAACTTACAATATTTCAGAATCCCGACGCATCAGAGGTGAACCTCACAATATTTTAGAATTTCAACGCATCAGTTGGAGACCAAAGAGTATTTCAAAATGGCAAACCATTAGAGGTGTCTAACGATATTGCAGAATCTACACAAAAGAAAAGGGCCTAAGAATATTTTAGAATCCAAAAGCATTAGCGCAGGGTTGGGATTGCGGCTAACGATATTATAGAATCTAAACTAATCGGAGTTGGACTTTACAATATTTTTTAAATCTCAACGCATCGAGGTAGACTATACAATATTACAGATTCTGAAGGCAGCATCAGTGGGGATCTAACAATATTATCGAATCTCAACGCACAAGATAGAGTCCTTAACATATTACAGAAATCAACACATCAGAGGGGCGCCTTACAATATTTCAGAATCACAACGCACCAGACGGGGGCCTAGCTATATTTGGATTCTCTCCGCATCACAAAGAGACATACGATATTACAAAATCTCAAAATATCAGAGGGGACCTGACAATATTACAGAATTGCAACGCAGTATATGTAAACATAAACATATAACAGAATCTCAACATATCAGAGGGGTACCTAACAATATCTTAGAATCTCAACGCATCAGAGGGGACCTAACAATATTTCAGAAATAAAACGCATCACATGTGGACCTAACAATATTAAAAAAAATACATCTTGAGGGACAAAACAATTTTTCAGAAGTTCAATGTATCAGAGGGACCCCAACAATATTTAAACAACTAACCGCATCAGAGGTAACCTAATACTATTTTAGATTCTAAAAGCATTACAGGAAGGTGGGTTGGGGGAGGAGGGGGGCTTACGATATTTCAGAATCTAAACTCATCAGAGATGGACTTTACAATATATCCAAATCAGAGGGGTACCTTACAGAATCTCAACATATCAGAAGGGTACCTAACAATATCTTAGAATCTCAACGCATCAGAGGGGACATTACAATATTTCAGATATAAAACGCATCACATGTGGACCTAACAATATTAAAAAAAATACATCTTGAGGGACAAAACAATTTTTCAGAAGTTCAATGTATCAGAGGGACCCCAACAATATTTAAAATCTAACCGCATCAGAGGTATCTTAATACTATTTTAGATTCTAAAAGCATTACAGGAGGGTGGGTTGGGGGAGGAGGGGGGCTTACGATATTTCAGAATCTAAACTCATCAGAGATGGACTTTACAATATTTCCAAATCAGAGGGGTACCTTACAAAATCTCAACATATCAGAGGGATACCTAACAACTAAAGAATTTCAACATATAAGAGGGGACAAAACAATATTTCAGAAATACAACACATCAGGGGAGGGACAAAACAATATTTCAGAAATTCAACACATCAGGGGAGATCTAACAATATTTCAGAAATTAAACGCTTCAGTTTGAGACCCACCATATTTTAAAATTACAATACTTACAATATTTTTTAAATCTCAACGCATCGAGGTAGACTATACAATATTACAGATTCGGAAGGCATCAGTAGGGATCTAACAAAATTACCGAATCTCAACGCATAAGATAGAGTCCTAAAGCTATTACAGAATTCAACACATCAGAGGGGCGCCTTACAATATTTCAGAATCGGAACGCACCAGACGGGGGCCTAGCTATATTTGGATTCTCTCCGCATAACAAAGGGACCTACGATATTACAAAATCTCAACATATCAGAGGGGACCTGACAATATTACAGAATTGCAACGCAAGATATGTAGACATAAACATATAACAGAATCTCAACATATCAGAGGGGTACCTAACAATATTTTAGAATCTCAACGCATCAGTGGGGACCTAACAAATGGTTCTTATAACGTGACTCTGTACTTAAAAGATCCCGTCAGTATGAAATTGTTGTATTTTATGTCATAATGATATGTTTCTATTATGAATTACAAAATACGTTGAACCACAAAAGTCAAAATCATTCAATCGCGTAGTAGAATTAACTGTTTGTGGATTCTTATAAATTCTATATATAAATCTTGCACTATTTTAAATTTCGGGTCTATTTCTGAAATTTATTCTTAAATACTTTTGATTTATTAACCAGGTATGCTAACATTGCCTTTGTAAATTTTAAAATAGTTTGTAGACACATTGAACGACAAATCTATGTGACGTATAAAATTTTCTGACTTCAGAATCACAAATTAATGAATGTGATTGTAGATAGATGTTTTTGTGTTCTTTTAAATTGTTTCTTTTACAAATGTTATACAATGATGACTGATGTACCCATATTTTGACTTTTATTTATTGTGTCTGTTTAGTTAACGTATCAATGTAAATATAACGGAATTTGATGAGACTGTCATCAAAGTGAGAGGGTTAGCGCTTTAAAACCAGTTTTAATCCACCATTTTCCATATTTGAAAATCCCTGTACCAAGTCAGGAATATGACAGTTCTCGACCATTCGTTTTTGATGCGTTTTGTTATTTGATTTTGCCATGTGATTATGGACTTTCCGAATTGATTTTCCTCTAAGTGCAGTATTTTTGTGATTTTACTTTTTTTCAAAAATAAACCGCATCACATGGGGACCTAACAATATTTAAAAAACAAACATCTTAGGAGACAAAACAATATTTCAGAAGTTCAATGTATCAGAGGAACACCAACAATATTTAAAAATCTAACCGCATCAGAGGGAGCCTAATAATATGTTAGATTCTAAAAGCATTTCAGGAAGGTGGGTTGTGGAGGGGGGCTTACAATATTTCCAGAATCTCAACATATCAGAGGGGTACCTAACAATTTTACAGAATCTGAACATATCAGAGGGGTACCTAACAATATTACAGAATCTCAACGTATCAGAGGGGTACCTAACAATATATCAGAATTTCAATATATCAGAGGGACACCTAACAACTAACGAATCTCAACATATAAGAGGGGAAAAACAATATTTAAGAAATTCAACACATCAGGGGGGACCTAACAATATTTCAGAAATTAAACGCATCAGTTGGAGACCCAACAATATTTCAAAATCTCAACGCATCAGAAAGGTACCTTACAATACTATATAATGACATTAGAGAGGGGCCTTACAATATTTCATAATATCAACGCATTATATGTGAACCGAACAATACAAATGCTGTAACAATAGAATCAAAGACGCATAAAACGGATGTGTAAGATCTACAAAAAGGCTATCATCCTATATCTTCTTATTTTATTTGTTTTGTAAATGATTAAACATAGAATGAAGTAGTTAAAATCCATATCTACTCACCTCTTGAAAGACCATAAGCATCAATTCCCCTGTTACATCGCCCCATGTTGAAAACTAGGAACCCCGTATCAGATTGCGTATGTATCTCAACATCTAGGTCATATACCAATAATCGTATATACCTGAACAAAATCAAAAGGTCTTTGTTAGGACATATGGTGAGACAAAATGCGGAAAAACAGAAAATTAATATGGCTTAAAAACACGCGAAATAATTATGGCTTAATTTATCAGTCAAAACTTTTATAAAATGTATTTACAGATATATACGGGAATACGTCATTTTGTATTTCCTTTTTACGCAGGACAATAATCTTTGCCGTAAATTAGACTTTAAAGTCTGATTATGTATGTTGGCCTTCAATCTAACCGTGGTCAAAAGTGAGCTATTGCGAACACATTAAAATACAATGGTCAAGCTACTAGTTCGTATGCCGGTAGATATTAACTTAATATGCTATATAAGTATCTGCATGGGGTTTACAGAAAAGAGAAATGTAGGGAAATGAGTAGAATAAAGGACCGGACAATTAAAGAATAGAGAAGAATAAAAAGAAATAGAATTCGGTGTTAAATTATGGAAAATAGAGAATAATGATAGAAAAGGTAAACATGGTCTAAATATTTAGGAATAAAGAAATGAATGATCCTCCATATGCATCTCGATCATTAATAACAATTGTTTATCGAAACATTACATTTTAGGTTTTCAATTATTTTTGTTTTTTAAAGTAATTCGTAGTTCATTTTTATTGTCAAACAATAAATATATTATGTTATATAAAGACTCCACAACATTTATTTTTGGGTTATGAAAAAAAGACAACACTTGTTAGCACACTTACTTAACGTTTATGGTGTTCCGGTGAGTTGAGTTTCCGTCGGTTGTGGAATTTTATCAGCCAGGTTTTATTTCAAAGTTTTATTTCAACCAATATTTGTCCACTCGATGAAAACAAGGTGGCATGAAAATACATTTACACATTTAAACAATTTATATAAGGAAAATAAAACAAATGATGCATAAGTTGATTTTATCATTTGACAAAGGAAAACAAAAATAAGCTTTGCACAAAAATTAACATTTCAGTATATAGAAAAATCGAGATCGGAGCAGTTTTGATATCACATATAAAAACTAATTATTTGATCACATATGTAAACTTAATTATTTAAACAACTAAATTGATATCATTATTCATTCAACAAATAGTAAGACAACTAACTTTGTTAAGTACAAATAATAACAGAAATTTTAAAAACAGTATAAAAATTAATTTCTACATTGAGCATAATCATAAGCAAAGCGAAGTTCATTAGATATTTGCAAGATTACACATTCAATTTAATTCAATACAATTACACAAAAATTATTATATATCTGTATTAATAAATTAGTTTATTAGCCTTATTTATATCTCTAATGTGTTTTCTAATTATGGGAACAATTTCAAGGGGAAGTTGATTTGAAAATATTTTGCATTGTGAACGCACTGCAAATAGAAACTTGGTACAATATACCTATGTTGAAATTCAGATTGAAAAAACATATTGTTCTTATTATCGTGCTTACTGCAAGAAAAAACTTCACAAATTTCCAAATGGGATTGTTCAAGATATTTACACGTTAAATAATATGTATGGAAACGAGTCAATTACATTGTTATGTTGAACTTACACTTACCAAAACCACAATCACTGCCACACAGTTTATTATCTAGTGATAATTCTTTGCAATATTTCATACTAGGAATATATAAATCTGAAACACATGTTTGAAACAATTATTAATCACATCTTCATTCACTTACGAATGAAAATAGATATGTAGTTTACGACCATGTTACAGGCAAACAAGCGACACAAAGCTTAAAAGCTGTGTTTTTGGGGTAAATAAACTCATCATAAATACATGTACCAATGCTAGAGATGTGAAGTCTAGAGCTCCCGATTTTATGTCTAGATTTACAGTCTATCTCTTCCCTTTAAAAACCACATATCTTTATCTGTTTGAGACCATATTGCCTTCCCTGTTCATACCCGAAAAGAAATGTGTGCAGAATGCTACTAGTCAAAAGCAATATCACACACAATAATTAAGCACAACTGTATAGTTAAATCCTAAATCTATACGACTATAACACACACACTGATAACCAGATTTGACCGATAATTCCGTAATTTCATTTGATAGCTTTCAAAAGTAGATAGTCATAAAAACGTATGAAGCTGTATATGTAATGAATATATGAAACATTAATGAAACAAAGTAGGTGCATACAAAAGGGATAATTAGTGTACAAATGAAAACAAAATCAACAGAACATAAAGAGATCAAAATAATAGTAAGCAGATTTCAAAAAGAAACACACAACACCATAACGAATCAAATAACCTATCAAACAACAGGAAGAATAAACAGTTTTTAATTCACTTGTGACAATTATAATTTTGAAGATTCTACTTGTCAGTATTATGTAATATGCTTTATAATTTAAAATGCAGATAAGTTTAGATACATTTTACCAAAGTAAGGTTGACAGCATTAATAAAGACTAAGTTGTATTCAAATGTCATCCATTATGAATATAAATTATGTCGATACAAATTTGACTACATGTATTCCTCAATAAAGACTATTATTATATGTATTATATTTAATTTGTGTTCATATTATATGCATATCACTGCCAAATAATTATTAAGTTTTATCTGGTTTTACGTAACAGAAATTTAAAAAATGAAAAATCATTTCAACTTACCATAACTGTTTTGATATGAAATAAAACAACGCACTCCTACATCTTCATAATGGCTGCAATCATGACTTCCCAAAGTTCTATGTGGGCAGTCTGTGATGATACTCTCCGATCCACAACAGTGTATGTTGTCCATCCAAATTGTACCAATGCCATCTATTACAGAATTTCCTAAGGAGAATCCTGTCCTGTTTATAGATACAAAAAAAATAATGATTTGTTCTACCTCATTAAATTAAAGTTATAAAATTTCAATCCAGTTTTATATGCTGTAAGCATCTTGTCATCTATTCCAAACCCATTTTAAAAGTAGACGCGAAGTTTAAGGTAAAATACATTTCCGATTACAAAGATTGAATTTACAATATATTTGGAATGTTCAAACATCAGGACATCTGTGTTTTTCAATCAGATATGTAGTATTTTATTACCTTACATCAACCTCAATTTGCTGTGCGTATTTAATACATGCACAATAGCATACTCCGCTAGAAAAACGGAATTTAAACATTCCAAAATAAAAAATATGTCTATCAGTCGTTTATCTTTTTTGTGACTTGTACTTTTTAAGAAATTTGTATTTCAAATTGTTTTAATTCACCTGATGATCTTCAATTACTACTTAAACGTATTTGTTGGCCTCATTGTAAGAATAATTTGTTATACTGTATATGTAAAATAAATACAATAATATATGGGGATTTTTTGTTCAGGGTCGTATTCATTTTTTTGCATGTTTGTTTAAATATTTGCTGGATCCTTTAAATTGTCACATTACCAAAAAGGTCTGTTTTGATTGTTTTTCTCTTTTCTTCAATTAAACGACATTATAATAAACTGCAATTTGAGGTGCAGTTAGCTTTAAAAGCAGGTTTTATCCTCCATGTTCTTCGTTGAAAGCCTAAACTTAGTCAGAAATTTACATTTGCTTCCCATTTGTTTCGTTGATTGATATGAGTTCGGTGTTTTTCTTTATATGTTTTGTGAGATTAAAAAAAATGCAGCAAATACTTCAATAGTTATGTCTTTATGAATTCCATTGTTTAATCTTTTATATTAAAAATGTTGTTATCGATTTGCAATTAATGCTAGTACTAAATATTTGTATTTTACCGGTAGCCAAGTTGTCGACAAACTACCATAGCCGCTGCACAGTCGAAATGATCATCACAGACTGTACCCCAAGTGCCATTGTGATAAATTTCTAATCGTCCTTCCGCTGAATTAGACCCATCAACCAAACGTATACTACCTATAAAATATCGTTGAAAAAACACACACATCATAAAGTAACTTGCAAAAATTTGTCAATATACATATGAATTAACGACAGCAGGTTTTCTGTTTAAATATGTGACTGATCCCTATGAATTTATCGCGGTAGTTTATCTGTGGACAAGACCTGTTCACAAAGGGGTTGGTGTAGTGATAAGAAATGCATTTCATAACTTTTCGAGGGAAATTGCAAGAACACTACATACGGGCGTTTTTCAATAAAAGCGTAACTTTCAAACCTAAAAAATGGAAAATCAACAAGTCTAAATTTTATTTTAAAAGGTATTTTGAATACCTCTATTAAAGACCTGTTTGTAAAACAAAACGTGCAACCTTAAATACTCTTTAAAATGATATTATTTTCATAATTTGTGTACTGTTTCGTAGGGGACTTATGTTATATTATTGCAATTTTAAATGTTTCCTATAGACAATCAAGTTTGTTTACTTTATATACAGAAAAATCTCATTTTTTTCTGAATTGGAGAATCATTTTTTATCGATAAAGATTAGACAGTACTTCACATATGAAGGTACAACTCATGTTACGTAGTGGACATTTTGATGCGTTTCGTAGTTGAAAAAAACGTTCCTTAGTGGACAAAAAGTTTCGTATCTGACATCAATCCTATTCTATGTTAATAAAAACATAATAAATCTTACATGAAACTAATCCTTGTTATTTGTTTTGCACGAATATAATTGAAAAAAGAGTTAAAAAAAAAAGACTGCATGGTAGTGGTAGTGTCCACTACGAAACGTTTTTCTCCCATACTTTTTTCGTAGGTGACCGTTTCGTAGGGGAAATATTCACATGTTTTATCCCCCCCCCCAATCCCTATATTGCAATAGTAATAAGACTGATTGTATTAACCAACGCATGTATTTAGCTGTACACTGATATTTTTTTCATAATTTTAAAACCAGATACTGAAGGAGATTTGACCCGTTTCGTAGTGGACATTAACAAAAATACGGTATCAATCTGGTCAATTTGATGTGCTCAATTTTTCTTACCAACAATTTAATTGCAGTTATAAAAGCATCACTTCTTTTGTAAGACCCTTATGTTTATTTCTCTTGCAAACAAAAATTACATTGATTTTATAAAACTGTTTATTAGCAAATTTTAATGACTTCGTTTCGTAGTGGACATTTTGTCAGGGACACACCTTCTGAAATTAAAAATCTTATGTTAAAAGCTGTTTATTAAAATATGTTGGCCCTAAACATACATTTGAAGTATATTAAGTAAAATAACATTTATTTCTACATTTTTGTACCATATTTTAGAGTATGAGTAGAGTCTAGGGACATGCCATTTTGGTTGTTTTGGACCATTCAGGAATCAATATCTTATCAATCCCTCTAAAAATAAACTGTTTCTTTGCTTTAAAATGTTAAATCTAATTCAATGTACTGACTGCACAAAAAAATTACTTGCAAAGATCAAACACATTTTTTTAAAAGTGGCTGGGACAAGAAAGTAGGTTTGTATTGAAAAACACTCATATATGTACAAGGGTCTGGATGGGGTTTTTCATTTCTGTATTTTTTAATTCAATAGGCCATCTTTCTCTATTTTATATATTTTATGCCCAATATTCTCTTTTTTTATTTTATGATTTGGACATTTTTCTATATATTCTTTATACTAGTTGCCTTTTATTTTATTTTCTAAAAATCTGCATCCACATCCTTATATCACATTTTCAAAATTTTATATGTACATTGAACATAATAACATGTATTGGATGGTTATCCTGAAAATTGCGATATTAAACATATACAGATGTAATTTGAAATGAAATATGACAACAAAACACTGCACAATTGAATTATGTACTTAATTTTACATTGTCTATCTTATTTAAAAAAAAGAACTTTTGGTAATGACGGTACAGCTAGAATACATTACAACAATGACAGCCACGAGATCATAAAATTCTGTCTTTTGGGTTTTAAAAAACGGCAAACGATAAAACATTCACAGAAAAATAGGATTATATTTAGTACGTGTGGAAACAAACGTAATTCTCATTATTAAAGGCAGTTCGGTGACCTGTAGTTGCCTATATCTGCGCTATATTGACTTGTAAATAGTTGTCACATTCGCAATCGTGCCACATCTTTTTATACGAATACCATCTAATTGACATCAGCAAGAAATCGATTACCGAATTAGACTTTTTACCGGATTTGTTATCATATAAGCAACACGACGGGTGCCGCATGTGGAGCAGGATCTGCTTACCCTTCCGGAGCACCTGAGATCACCCCTAGTTTTTTGGTGGGGTTCGTGTTGTTTATTCTTTAGTTTTCTATGTTGTGTCGTGTGTGCTGTTGTTTGTTTGTCTTTTTCATTTTTAGCCATGGCGTTGTCAGTTTGTTTTAGATTTATGAGTTTGACTGTCCCTTTGGTATCTTTCGTCCCTCTTTTACATCATCTGCTATCGGTCGATATTAGCCAGTAAATGATGCATAGTCGTTCCCTATCACAACAACTTCCAATGGAGGTTAACGATATATCCATGATATATATATAATTATATAATTACATTATATAAACTTGTTTACCTTGTGATGTGCAGGCGACGCCAGTCCTACAATTTAAGATTTCGGGGTTGTATTTACTATTAACAATTTCATTGAGATTGTTCGCATTTTCATTGACTTAAAGAGTCAGTGTTATAATTTTAATGCTTTAAATGCAATATTTATTTATACAAAATAGCATTTCCTTTTAATTCGCTTTGTTTGTTAACGTTAAAATACTTGATATAAAACGTAATACTGACCAACTTTGAACTTCCTTACTTTTTATATTTAAAAAAAATAATGAATGGAATGTAAATTACATGAATAAAAATAGAGTATACTATATGGTGAGGTTCGTGTTCCTTAGTCTTTAGTTTTTTATGTTGTGTCCTGTGTACTATTCTTTGTCTGTTTGTCTTTTATTTTTTAGCCATGGCGTTGTCAATTTATTTCGATCTATGAGATTGAATGTCCCTCTGGTATCTTTCGCCCTCTTTTATGGTATGCAATTAAACAATATAAATAAATATCCTGATGTACATTTGCGTAGATTAACAAATTATATAGAAAAAGACCTTCCTGAAGGCCGGATATATGAACTGTATATACAAGATGTGTAGTATATATGTAACACTTATCCATCCCCTCAGACGTGTCCTATTCTACCAAACGTGTTTGGCGTCGTGAGCTAAATGTTTTGATACGTTGTTCCGTGTTTATGTGGACACATTTTGCAAACAACAATTATTGGTCATGTTTGGGGAAGTGTAGTCGGACACGTTTGTGTGATTTTGGATTGTTTTTACACGTTGGACCTAGGTAGACGTGTTAGGGAATTAACCACGTCTGGTGGAATGTACATAATTGAGGATGCTGTAAATATGCAAAATAAAATATGTTCCCAATGAAATCATTATAAAAAAGACTTAAACTTGTGCTGGATGCAGAGGAAACTTTGCAACGTACAATATAAACGCCACCTGCGATACGAAGAACCACATAATGCTGAAAAAAAAAGTTGACATTTCAAAGAAAGGTATTGCATACAATTATTGAGAAATAGAATAAAACAAATAATGGTTTGTTATATTTATAGCATGTTTATGTAATTGTATGAACGTTCTGCCAACATATGCAGATTTCTGAACAATCATAATGGACAATTTGTTATTAAATAATAAATTCGTAACATTCAAAACACTATGATATATAAGATGATTTTATGGTTTATCATATAAGAAAATATAAATGAAATAAAACGTTCACCAAGATTGATTAAAAAAGGGAGGATAACAAATCCTCACACAATCAAATGCTCGACAATATAAGTCAATGAAATAATTTGAAATATGTGTAATTGCCAAGATACCAAAACGCTAAGGAAAATTTAGAAAGGGAAAAAAACAGAAAAAATCAAACGCTTTCAATTAACAGAACAGAAGAAAAATAACTGTCATATTTTTAGGTTTATACAGTGAAAATGGTGAGTTAAACCTGGTTTTATAATTAGCTAACCCTCCCACTTCCATGACAGTTGTTTATAGTTCAGTTATTTTGACAATGTTGGGTTAACAACTCAAACTTACATTAAGGATGTACTGAGGTGAGTTTTGGAATTTGTGTAAAATGTTCGGACTCCTTGGTATTTTTCCATACAATACAATGGAAATTATTTTGCCCCATAACACCCATTTATTTTTTCATATAAGACTTAATAGTTAATGAAAGGTCATTTACCAAAATTTTAGAAGATTCTTGATTTTCTTTCTTCTGTTTTGAGACAAAAATAATACAAATGCAAATATAAGGTAAAAGTCTGAGTCAGCCTTTTCCCGCCATATTTTAAATCTCAAATATCTCAAAAAGGAGGTCCATGACCTATCAATATTTTTAGCTTATCTTTATCCTTAATTGATGCTCTACCAGCTTATAGTATCAATTTTAATTTCTTAATTTCTTAATTTTCACCTAACCTCACCTAAGTACATCCTTAAAGGTTAGACAATAATTGGAATTCAGTTGCCAAAACTGTGAACACATACATCACAGACGACATACAACACAACTGACTTCACCAGCAAACATACAAATGAAACCTAACAAATACCGTCTTTTTTAAAATACACACTGAATATTTATCTTTTTGGACTTAATACCTTTTCCTGTGGACACAATAGAAAGATTTTATAACTACAACTCCCAAGTTTTAAAATGCTGTAACTTTCTTAATAATGCTTGAAAATTTATAAAAGTGGTAGTTTTGGATAGCTAACAGATTACTCATTCAAATTAATGCAATGTTAGTATTATGCAACACTTATGTAACCAATTATAATGTTAACTGTGTCTAAAAATATTTTTCACCAAATTTCCACTTTCAAATGAAATTAGCTTCTGCATAGGTATCCCTAGAGGGTTAATTTTATTATATGTTGTTCCTATTGTCATTATCTACAATAGAGTGTCCCAGATTTCAGATAGAATGTATAGAACAAGTTTTACACCTAATCAAACATTATCCTCTTTTTATGTGGTTAGGATGTTTACACTAATAAGAGATTTATGAGAGAATGGAATACCATAAGGACAATTTGAAACACCCTTTTGAAGCCCATGATGTGTTGATATAGATTTCGTTAAAATTTTCTCTATAGTTAAAGAAATGATAGAGCTAAATTCATTAAAGTGAACTGACTCAGAGTTTGCCACTAATTACATAATAATTAATTACATAATGATTGCATAATAAAAATATTGAAACCATTTAAAAGATTAATCTTGTATCTATCTATATATACCTCTTTTATTATTTTCTATGCATTCATTCGAAAGTTACAGAATTTTAAAGGTTAGTGATTGGAAGTAAAAAAATCTTTGTATTGTGCTACCTTAAACGGAAAAGAACAAGATTTTCTTTTCTTTTCATGGATCATTCCATTCTTATGTCAGATACTGATGATGCTTTACACTTTCTGGGTAGCATTTGCAAGCTATCGAATATCGCCTTAGTTGACAAATGTATACTTCATACGCGGCTGAAGTTAATATAATACTACTAAGGTGAGGAAGATAAATAGATGAAATCGTCTCGTTTCTCTTTTTCTAGTACTGCGATGACCATTGTTGTCAACATGAGATATATGTCTAGAAATGAGGCAGACGAAGCTGTATCTGTTGTTTCTGTATTCTCTAGTTCAAAGGAGGGGGGTATAATAATGGATCCTAATCAGAGATTTAAATTTTTAATAGAAAGAACATCAGACAAAGTAAAGGATTTAACCAAGTTTCATAGCTAGCTATAAGTGTCACTTGTATGACAGTTAAATGAAATTCAATTATTTTGACAACGATGTATAAACAAGACATACAGACATAACAGGTAAAAATTTAAAAAATATGGGTACAACAGTCAACATTGAGTCATAATCGTAATCACAATAAAAGAAAAAAAATGTCAACAAAGAAAGAAAAATATATAGACTAACAATATTAGTAACACGAAAGACAAGAACACAAAAAAATCACCATAGGTCAATAACCGGATGAAAAGTACCAAGCAACATCTAATGAATATTACCAAAAATATACTAGTTTTTATCAACTAGGTCTTGGAAACGTCCGATGAACCTGTTTTTTTATATACAAATGACGAGACGTTCATTGACCTAACGCTGGCTCATCAACTTTCTTCTCACACTGGTGAAGTTTTACCACGTAATAGTAGCATCTGCATGCTCCTGAATGCCGAATGAGTTGGGGGAAATTAATATCCTATATTAATATAGATTTCTACTGAGGCGGGGAAAATTGATCATTTCAAAAATCAAAATCGTTTCGTTTGTCATAACGTCTGGTCCTGAGACTGCCTCTTATCTCAAATTCGAGGTATTAGTCATTTCCATTCTCAATTTAATAGCTTACTAGAGATATTAAAGAACTTATGTCGCCTACTTATGTCTCCTTGATATGACTGCCAATAAGACAACTCCCCATCCAAGTCTCAATTTATAAAACCAAACCATTATAGGTCAAAGTATGGTGTCAAAACGGTGCCTTGGCTCACACCGAACAGGAAGCTATCAACGGCCATTAAAAATGACAAGTGTAAAAGCATTCAAGCTGAAGAACCAACGGTCTTATCAATATAACAAAACGAGAAACAATTATGAACCACATGAACAAACGACAACCATTGAACATCAGGTTCCAAAAGCAGTAGGTTTAAACTTTTTAAAAGTACCAACCCTCACTTTTACCTGAAACAATAGTGTAACATTACAATCGTGAAAGACACACACACAAAAATTCAGTTGAAATGGCTTAACTCATTCAAAAGACATATTAGCTTTAAGATTTGACAAAAAACCAATAAACCGATATTGTCAGATAAATATGCTACATCATAACAGACCTAGAGGAAAAAATGAAGATGCGTACAAAATGATAAAATCGTGCACAGAAGACTAAGTTTTTGATATATATATGCATTGGTTCAAGAATTTGATATACATTTTATTTTCACCAACCACTCTTTTCATATGACTTTAAAATGTACTCGTTTCTAATTGTTTTTAAAATCTAAACTTTTTTATCAAAATAACAGGATTGAAATTTTATAGATGCGCCCGACGCGCGTTTCGTCTTCAAAAGACTCATCAGTGACGCCAGAATAAAATAATGCTAAAAAGACCAAATAAAATACGAAGTTGAATAGCATTGAAGACCAACAATTTCTAAACGTTTTGCCAATTACAGCTATAAATAAGGTAATATATAGGTAGAAAAGCCTAAGTATTTCAATAGTTATCAAAGGTACCAGGATTTCAAAATTGTCATGACCATAATAATGATAACTCATGTTAGCACAGCCCACTTGTCCTAAAGGGTCACATTAGTTAGCTAATCTCATCAATTGTCGTCTGTCGTCGTCCGTCGTCGTCGTCGTCTGTTAACTTTTACAAAATTCCTCTCCTCTGAAACTACAGGTAAAAATTTAAACAAACTTGTCCACAATCAACATCGATTTGAAAAGTAAAATCACAAAAATACTCCGATGAAATTTCAAACGTAAAGTCCCTTATTTGATAAAAGTGTCCGATGATCCTGCCCATCAACAATGTTGGCTGACATGCCTAAAATTAGAATATAGGAATGAAATACAGTTGCAAGTTTTGTCTATTTGTTTAAGAAACCGTCATAAATAAAGAAAATCTGACTAAAGCAGAAATGTTAAAAAATGTTCAGCTGTACGTATTATCCATTTGCATTTAAACTGTCAAGCGATTTTTAACAGGCGTTATTGTCCTTAATTGAAAAAAATAGGGAGAAACTTTTAAATGCAAAAATTGTCAGCTAGAAATGTTCTACAAGGAATTGTCATGATTAAAATTGTCTGTTGATTCCTTACTAGAGTTATGGCCCTTTAATGACGTATATTTACCATTTTTTTTCCATTTTGTATTATATTTTTAAAATTAAAATAGATAGATAGAAACTAAAATAAGCAAACATGATCAGTAAGACAAGACTACAATAAATACAATATGGTGGAAATTGTCGAATGACTCCTTATTGGAGTTTTTGTCCTTTAATGACGATTTTTACCATTTTGTCTTACATGGTAAAATATATAATAGATAGATGAAAAACGTAAATAATCAAAATCGATGAGCAAGACAAGATCTACTACCCAGTTAAATTTTGTCGATATAGTTAATAGACTGTTACTTCGAATTCATAGTTGTCAAGATAGAAAGCGATCAAAAAATATATATAGTAATGACTGGATAATAGAACCGACTGACCATTTACGCATATCTTGTCTTACTGATCATGCAGCTGCATGAAGTTTATGTCTATCTATTTCATTCCGTTCAGGATAAAAAAAACATTAAAAAAATGCTATATTTCGTCATTTTATGACAATTAGTCATACAGGAAGTCGTTCATCAGTTAATGTTAAACTGAAAGAAAGGTATGATCATGTTGAAAATATTTGCCCTTGTCAGATTTTCTCTATCTGTAGTTGTAATCAAGATAAAACAAAATGCAGTTTACACTTATGCTCTATTTTGGCCTTGTCGGCTATATTGGTTGACACACAGGTCACCGGACTCATTTTTCAAATACTATCACAACGAGTTTTAACAAAGTTTGGTTAAATTTATCTAGGAATTTCAAAGTAAACGTTCTTTGTAAAATGTAAAGGACCATAAAAAACGAAGGACGCCAAGTGATTGCACAAGCGCGGGCAATACATTGTATAAAAAAAGTGACACAATTTCTTAATGGAGTATTACCACATAGTTATTACAAATAACTGTTGACTTGTAGTTTCCAAAATATCTATACCTGTTCCATTGCCAATCATACCACATCTCCTTAATATAAATATAACATATTCGAAATTGACCAAGAATATGAATCACAAGCAACACATACATGGCGGTAAAAGTGACCGTACTGTTGAATTTTACATTTTATGTGGTTTAAGAGTTGTTTCATTGGTGAACATCAATGTCTTTAATTTCTGCTTTATGATACGACTTTATAATTATTATTGTGATATATTTCGTTCAGTTATTAACCTGTTTGAGTACAACTTTTCCTTGAGTAAGTTCTTTAAGTTAGTTTAATAATTTAATAATCGATGAGCAAGACAAGATCTACTACCCAGTTAAATTTTGTCGATATAGTTAATAGACTGTCACTTCGAATCCATAGTTGTCAAGATAGCAAGCGATCCAAAAAAAAAGGTTAAATTGTTCATTGAAGAGTAATTGATAGATAATAGAAACCTAAAAAAAATTGAAGCATATCTTGTCTTATTGATCATGCAGCTGCATAAAGTGGATGTCTATCTATTACATGTCGTTCAAGATAACTAGCAAACATGCAAAAATGCTACTTTTCGTCATTTTAGGACAATTAATCATACAGGAAGTCGTCTATCAGTTGGTGTTCAACTGAAAGAAAAACATCATCATGTTGAAAACATTTGGCCTTGTCATATTTTCTCTATCTGTAGTTGTAATCAAGATAAAACAAAATTCAATTTTCACTTATGTTCTATTTTGGCCATGTAGGCTATATCAGTTGACAGACAGGTCAACGGACTCATTTTTCAAACACACTATCACAACGAATTAAAATATATCTAGGAATTTCAAAGTAAAAGATCTTTGTAAAATTTAATGGACCACAAAAAAAACGAAGGACGCCGAGTGATTGCACAAGCGCGGGCAATAAATTGAAAACAAAACCGAGACACAACTTCTTGTATTGCCACATAGTTATCACAAATAATTGTTGACTTGCAGTTTCCAAACTATATATTCCTGTTCCATTGCAAATTATACCACATATCATTACAGTAAATAACTATAAATACATAAATGTTACATATTCGTAATTAACCAAAAATATGAATCACCAGCAACACATACATGACGGTAAACTTAAAGTGACCACGGGTACTGTTGAATTTTACATTTTATGTGGTTTAAGAGTTGTTTCATTGATGAACATAAATGTCCTTAATTTCTGCTTTATGATACGACTGTATAATTGTGATCAATTTCGTTCAGTTATTAATCAGTTTGAGTACAACTTCCCCTTGAATAAGTTAGTTTAATAATTTTTGATAAAACAAGAGTGTTGATTGTAGCTGCAAATACGAAAATTCATAACATTATTTCATTCAATGAAAGATATTTGCATACTTACAGTTAGAATTTGACACAAGGAAACTATTTCTTTAATCCATTTATCTTATCGTCTCTTTGATATTTTTTTAAGTTGGTCAACAAGGAAGTATTTGTATCATGATATAAATAAACGTTTTCCAAGAAAATTGTATTACTCTAGTTCAGGGAAAGCCCGCGACCTAGAATTCTCAGTGGGTCAAGCGTTTAATTAAAATTCATGCGAGAATATGCGAGATTTTATTGAACTGGGGGCAAAATCATATATGGTACACATCAATGTTCGGTGTTTAATAGGCGTTTATTAAGACACCTTTCGCTTTCCCGTTTACCTGTGAAGTCGTTGGGTGTCATCTGTTTTTTGTTTGTTTATGTTTATGTGTAAAAAAGTAAAATTCATAATATTTTGAAAAATTTTGGGACATAATGTTTAAAAATTACGGGAGAAAATTGGAAAAGAAATTTGAAATTACTGCTTGCAAATAGCCACAACGAAATGTTTGATAAAGAAGGAACGAGGTCCTTCAAGTCCCTGGAAGCTGTTAAGAACTTTGAAGAAGTTTATGTGCAGAAATAATATGAGGCAGGCATTACCTGTGAATGGGGACGAAGTTTGTATTAATTCTTTTTTTATTCGATCATGTCGATAAACGGAAATATCGTAACGTTTCTGATATTGGTTCTGTTGTTAGGGATTTAATTGTGACGTTATTTAAGTTATGACGTCATATTCAATGTAAACAAAGAAACGCTGTTATCAGGTAACGTTTTTTTCATATCAAACAATTATTTAAAATGATTGGGTGTTGAATTCCTTCCTATATTTGTTGATATGTTGATAAATATACATTTTATTCAAAGTCTCATGCCAACAAGACCGGAAGAGGAAGTAACAAGACCGAAACAGGAAGTAGATCTGAAATAAGGTGTAACGATTTTGAGTTCATTAGTACAATGAAAAATTCGGGAATATTTTCCCGATTTAAAAAAAAAAAATTTTTTTATTGATTTTTCTACCGTAATTGGGCACTTCGTCCCCATATAATTTTTTTGTCGATTGAGAATAATTTCCAGAAACATGCTGGCGTAATGGCATTAATTGCCAAAATACAAAAACAGTATATCATACAATGGTGACACTACATAATTTATTCTCTTTAGCTTTTTTTGGGGAGAATATAGATAAACAACCTAAACCATATGATTGTCATGTAAGACGGAGCTTTTTGAAAAGTTGTTGCTGGTCATAACACATAGTCTTAATGAATGATATTATGCGATGTATTCAATAAAAAATAAACATCATGGCTTCATAAAAAAAAATGTTATGTTTTCAATATTGTATAAATAATCTGACCGTTAAACCTTGGTACAGTATACATGGTATATATACGTTCCTTGTTCAAACCATAATAAAATAAGTTTCAATAAAATCAAACAGCTACAGATCGTCATATGGAATTAAAATCTTAGCAAAAAAGCCGCACCCACTTATAAGATATATACAATGTCTTTACTCTGACTGTTGTATTTTGAACAAACGAGTGAAAGTCCAGCGCAATGTAAAACAAAATAGTTTCAACATTCATATATCATTATCATGATCTTGACCTGCATGGATATGCATTGAACTTGCAACTGGACGATTAAACAAAACGGTTATTGATGACTGCACGAAAATCTTTAACCTCAGACAAAACATGAAATTAACTGTTCAGGAAAAACGAAGTCCATCTAGTAGTAAAATTCGGAAAAATGAAAATAAATATTTGCAAAATTTTGCCCTGGATACTGTATTTTGGACATAAAGAAGCTCCCAATTTCCCAAAATTCCATTATGTTTGACAACGATTTTGATCTAAAACAAAACTTTAACCATAGACTGAACCTAAATACTGAATTAGTCGGCGTGAATGCTGACGACGGAACCTAGCATCGCTAAGTATTGCTTTCGCGAAACTTGTAAAAAAGAAGGGTGTATGTCAAAAGATCCAAGTAGGCAGCTACTTCACTCATAAATCTTAAAGACCTCCTTGCTTTCGACAAGACGACAATAATTGTTTTCTTTTTGTCTAGGGGGGGGGGGGGTCTTTTTTTATAGTAATTGTAGTGTAACAAAAAAATTCGCATTTCGTATCATTTTTCTACCTACTAACGTGAATTTTCTGACACAAAAATAAATATACGACAGAACTGTTCATTAAAAGTATGTAATCAAATGCCAAACTATATATATATATATACACATGGAAAAAAGTATTGCAACACCTTGATTTTTTTAAATTTGAAAAATCAGCCTCTTTTTGTGGATGAAATATAATAAAATATTTGTATAACACTGATACTATTGAAACATAGTTTATGATAACATTTGCATTGAAACGAACAAAAAATGTTTGAAAAAAAATGCTTTATATAACCACAATTTTAATAACAAAATGAAGTGGTTTTTTTTGTACAAAAACATGCATTTTACAACTTTTACTGTAGTCGAACTTTACAATGTCAGACATTTCAAAATTAATCTTCAGATGACTGTTCACATCATGGTTTGAAAGAATAAGTACTTTGTGCGCAGCCTCCATTCAAACGGATAACCGCATCTAAACGTCTTCTGATTCGACTAATTTGTTGCTAAGGTAGCAGCAACCATTTCTGATAAGGGCATTGCTTATTTCATGATGTGTTTGAACTGGGGTGTCCTTTCGCGCACGTTCCGCCCAATAGTGTCTCATATATGCTCGATATGGTTCAAATCCGGGCTACGATCCGTCCAAGGAAGATGAACCGAATTCCATTGGAACAATGGATCTTCCTCCACGATGCTAATTTTCAATTTTAGCGAGCTCTGCACTACATTGGATACGGAAAACTGTGTGTCTGTTCGTAAGCAAAGGTCTCCGAAATGGTCTTATCGCACTATAACCAGTAGCGATGAGTCGATCTCGAACAGTTCTTGTTAAAAGGCTCCTGTATGCCCACCATTCTCTTTTTAGGATTGTATTGTATGCAATGGGTTTCCTTCTGACCAACCTTCATTATGCTTGATTTTCCCTAGCAAATGGTATAGGGGGTCTTCTTCATCTCGGAAGGTCTTTAACATCGTTTAGTGCCTTATTTTTATTCTCAAAACGACTTATAGTGGAATGGTGATGACCAAAAATACGTGCAGTTGTTTCAGCGACATCCCTGCTTCTCTCATGCTGATAATCTGTCATCTTGCTGCAGTTTAGAGTTGTCGAGGACCCATTACAAGGTGTCAATCACATTACTTTAAAAACAATGAGGATGAAAACATCTGTTTTGCTGTTTACGGGTACAGTAGCTGCATGTGCAGATAAAAACTTATCGAGTCGATATTTATTGATTAAACTCAGGTGATACTTAAATAATGTTTAATTAGTTCTATTTTACCAAATTATATCACAAAAAACTAAAAAGTGTTTTTTTTTAATTTCAATTTCAATTTGGTGTTGCAATACTTTTTTCCATGTGTATATATATATGTGTGAAAATTTACTTTCTGAAGATACAACAAATTAAAAAAATATAAAGAATTTTTTTTCTGTTTAAGATCCTAATAAATCTTATTGAAATTAACTAGATATTCTGTATACAATAGTATGTTTGCTTCACAATATATCAAAATAAAATGCTAAATGACCCAGATCCCGCTCCTTTCAAAAATTGTCAATATCCGATGCATTAGAATTAAGCACAAAAAAATATGTAAATACACGCATGCAATCAGGGCTAGCATTTTGAACATATATTTTAATGGTACCTAACTGTCAGAACATGATTACGATTATTAAGGGTGTATTAATTGTCTCTGACTGTCGCCTGGTATGATTAATAGTTTAAGGTAAAACTTTATGATACATTATGGCCTCGGTGTTGATTGACTTTTATTTTTCTGACCTAAGATCAGTTCCTCAGATATGGTAATGAAATAGCACGCGTACCTTCCTGAATATACAGACGATCTGCTAAGTGAACATCACAGCATAAATCTGTCCATTTTTGCGTGAAGGTAACACTCAAAGTCATGTGACATACATTGTATATCAAACCTTTCCTTTTGTAATTAAGATTAATTAACATAACGGTCAAAGTAGTCTGTTTTAATATGTCAGTGGAATCTTCAGCTTTAGAAGAATGTAACAAACTTTGTATCTATAAACGATATGAAGTATTATTTGGTTTTGAAAGATACTTAGATTTTCATTGAAATGTATCTATATTAACAAAATTGCGTAGCGGCACACTTAGATTAAATGTTGAAGTTGGTCGTTATCTGAATACTCAAAGAGAAAATAGAATTTGTATATGTTGCAATATGAATGTTTTGGAGGACGAATATCATTTTGTTTTATCATGTCCAACGTATAGATCTGTGCGTATAGAATTTTATATTTATTCTACTATTCTTGGCCAAATCGGTACAAGTTAGATAATTTATTCTAAATCTTTGACAGTAAAACTAGGCATTTATTCAAATGCAGCCGCTTGGAAAAAATTAGATCACATATAATGTCATAATATTATTGTATACTCTGTAACTTATGTTCTCTGCTGCCTTTTGTTTGTCATATGTTGTATATATTTTCGTTTGCCATAGCATGTGAAAATAAAGTATGCATTAATCTGACTACAGTAATAACGATACTGATCTGATAAATCAATAAACTGATAATGCCCCCAGTTTATCAAATCTCGTATCTAAGGCCACACCAATTTAATTCCTAGTTCGACGGACCCGCCCGCACCTATTTTTTTCAAAACAGAATTTTTTTATTTTTATTATATTCCCGCTTCCCGCATCCGGAAATATAATCATGTCCATTTCCCGCACCGTTTTTTTTTGTAAATATTATAAAAAGATCTCAACATTTGTTTTTAAAACTATAGTATAACCTTTATATAACGATTTTAAACCTATAAGCACCCCACCTCACTGTAAATGTCTGTGAGAATATTTGTTTCAGCATGAAACCAATTTATTTCAAGTGGGAGTGCTCCGAAATAAATATATATACAGATATATAACAGCGGAAATACCTGTACAGAACAAAACATTGGTTTCTTTCCCCCTGACTTATATTCCCTATCAAAAAATGCACGTAGTTAAAATAAAGTACAAAGAAATTCTGAAGGATTTACCTTCAACTGCCTTTATAATGTATGCTGACGGTCATACCCGCTGTGCAGGTTTGTGCACCTGTCCTGATTGATTCAGGGACCTGTCGTTCAGCAGTTATCGTTTGTTGATGTGGTTCATTGGTATTTTCCCGTTTGGAAATATAAATTAGATCGTTGGTTTTCCTGTTCGAATTGTGTATAATTCTAAGTTGGGGTCCCTTATAGCTTGCTGTTTGGTCTGGATCAAAGCTCTGTGTAAAAGGCCGTACTTTGACCTATGTTTGTTATTATCAGAATATCCCTCAGACAAGGGCCTTGAAGGGGTCATTTTACCATGTTTACTGTTGTAGAAAAGAAAATAAGAAATACTAAGGATTTGTATAGTGCTACTATACAAAACCTTTGAAAACTTAGAATTTTTTACTCAAAAAGAGGAGTAATACATTATATTTTAAACAACTTTTCTAAAAGATGGGTCCACTTTTTTTGAATAATATTAAACTGTTAAAGTAAATGTGTTATGTAACTTAACATGGTTAAAGTCCAGGAATATGACAAAATTCTTGGACATGTTTTGACCATTTAATACCATATAGATATTATAGTTCTTTGGGAAAATATTAGCCCTTTTGTAGTGTTTTTACAAAAAAAAATATATTATGACTTATATTGACCCCTCATAAAAGGGATATTCATAACAGTAAGGGGTTGTTCTGAACCTGATTATGACTTGGATGGAGAATTGTCTAATTGTCAGTCACACATGATACATAGACCAGATTTAATTATTCAATTATTTCTTGTTGAACAGGGAAAAAATACTTCATAAATTAAAGAAATGTCAAGGTAAAAGTGATAAAGCAAGTTTTAGTATAGTCAAAACCTACTATTTTATGTTAACAAAAAAAAAATTATAATCGCTCGCCTTTACTTTTTAAGCTTCGCCTCAAAAATTTGCAAATTAAATATTTTTTTATTTAAATTTTCAAATCGCTCGCTCGCCCCAATTTTTGGAGTCCAAAAATCCGTAGAACAAGAAATTAAATTGGTGTGGCCTAATTAATCGATAACGCAAAATCACGATCGATCTTGCACATGCGCATTGTTTCCCTGAACTAGAGTAATTATAGTTACGAATGCATGTGATAAATATGAAACACGTGTGTGAAATAACGGTAAATTAAGGTAATGTTAAGTTGAGCATTTGATATTTTTCTTTACAGGTTTCATATTTCAATTTTTAGAAATGTGATTATTATGTAATAGGATAAATGATTTTACCTGTAATAAGAGATACCAGTAAATCTAATGTAAATTAAACAAAAATAAATGATCTAACATCAGAATAAAAATCAAGCTAATTTTAAGAAATCTTACTTATTATCATGCAACTGAGCTCTGATTCCTTGCCCGACTTTTGCTTTACCTTTGTTCTTTTTGGTTTATCGCTCTTCGTCTAAATTTTTGATAAGCTTTGGATTCTCAAATTTGTTGGTCTATAGCATCACTGAAGAGACATTGATTGTCGAAATACGCATCTGGTACAGAAAACATTGGTACCGTTCATGTTAATCAAACTAAAACAATAGACAGACCAAACACGTACAGCCAATTGCTGAAAAGGGTTATGATTTAGCTTACGTCTATGTACATTTTGTTTATAGAATATCGACTTGAAACACATCTTTAAATTGAAAAGGAACAAAAAGAAGCTCCTTTAATAGAGCCTAAATGGCTAACTTGTCAACGATTAAGCTAATAAACAAACACTAAAACATTTGTCAAAAAAAAAAGTTCCGACGAAAGAAATATTTAAGGTGAATATATAGACAATTACAGTGTCTCAAACTATCGGTCGTAATTGTACGGGTGTCGTACAAGCTTCTGGTTATCAGTTAGACTGCGCACTATAAATAAATGGATAGCACAACAGTGTATTCATATTTTATTTAACAGAACTCGACTCTATAAAGCACCAAAACATTTCACATGCATAAATTACTTTTCTCAATTAATACATTCGTAAATATTTGTGCTTTCATTCGTAGAAGTATGTCCCTGAGACAAAATATGTGCAAACAGAGTTATGAGGAAGAACGACATATAGTAATATTTATATCATTTTATTTGAATTGAAGAGAAACTTCTTCGTTCGGAATGATAAATTTGACAAATAAGACATATTTGAAATTAGAAGTCCGATTACGGTATGTCATGTACTGGATGGAATAGTCATAAATATCTCCTGTGTCCATCTATTTAATGTATGATTTAATGCATGGTACATCTTTACTCATTTTCTTTCCTTTGTGTAAGTGTCTGTAAAATTCGTCCTTTCTCAATCATCTTAAATGTGTATAGACACTTTTGTAGCAACCAACAATTTTAAAGATAAAATGACTACAACATATTTCAATTTACGACCTGTGTAAGATCATCACTTGCAATTTGTCCTTGAATTGGACTATAAACTCCTTATTTTTTTAAAGGACGAAGGTCAAATTAAACCAAACATGATCTGTACTGCTATTGTTGTTTAATATTATGCATCCTCCTCTGCAGATTGCATTACAGTGACTGTAGATGTACTTTAGTTTATTGAATACAATGTATTTACCATGTTTCAGAATTGTATGATCATTCATGTGAAAAGAAATATAAAAGTTTACTAGATAATTACACAAAGTTTGAAAAAGAAGGTAAAGTGAGACAGTATTCGGATGAAACAAATATTTTATAAAAAAGAACCACGCTTTAAACTCATATGAAACGAATTTCTTTGAAATTATGTTATAGAAATTTTTGAACCAATCCGTTCAAATATACTAAACGAGGTCATGTATGCACGTTTATGTATATATATTTATTGACGAATCTATGACGTATTATCGACAAAAATACTTCATTTGAATAAAGCAATTACTACTGTATTGCAGAGAAGATGATATTTATGATTAAGCAACGAAAACATTTAGTGGTTGTTGATCGCAAGCTAATTCACTTTTCAATTTTTGTTTCGAAGTTTACTGGATCGTGACATTAATAAGCAATCAAGGTAGCACGGTAACATTTGCATTCCTAAATGTAGATTGCTCTTTAGTGTACCCTACTTAAGTCAATGTATCTGAACAGTGTGTTTGAACAAAAAAATATAGTATACTTTATGACGCGGAATTAGGGTCATAAACATGGAATTTAGCATATGCTAAAATGATTTTAGCATAAGCTAAATTCATTTTAGCATAAGCTGAATTCATTTTAGCATAAGCTGAAATCATTTTTGCATAAGCTAAAATCATTTTAGCATATGCTTAATTGTTTAGCTTATACATAAATGTTGGCGCGGAATCAAGGTCATAAATATCAAAATTAAAGTTTATTTTAGCATATACTTAATGAATTTAGCGTATGCTTAAATTGTTTTAGCTTATGCTAAAATGATTTTAGCTTATGCTAAAACGAATTTAGCTTATGCTAAAACGATTTTAGCTTATGCTAAAACGATTTTAGCTTATGCTAAAATGAACTCAGCTTATGCTAAAATGATTTTAGCTTATGCTAAAATGAACTCAGCTTATGCTTAATGAATTGTTTTATCCAATCAAAATCTCGCTTTCTTAACTACTTTTATACTTTGCTCTTGTATAAATAAATAACCACTTTTCTCAAATAAATAAAAGATTTTCTTAATGTAAAAATATGGCTCTTTGCCATCCCGTAAATCCGCCTCTGCTACCAATTAAGCCGATTTTGTATAACAATTAAAATTTCCCATGTTGGAAAATTTATTTCAAATTCTTGACACGTTTTTGTTGTTTAAATAAACTTTTTTTTGTAATTGTTTATACATTGTATTCGATCTTTCAACTTAAAAACGATGCTATAAATATACAATGTGTACATTTGTTGCCGATTGCATGAATGAAAATTTCACTACTGTGTGGGATTAAAAGGTTGAATACAATGTATACATTAAAATAGATGACAAGTTGGGATTGGAACAAATGATGTTTTCCAATCTTGTTCAATGATTTAGCACTATCAGAAATACAGATCAATTTCTATTTGCAGCACAATCCCATTTAAAGTTTTCGAGTAGTTCTGTTTCTGATCGGTCTTAAATTTTGCCAATCCTGGAGGGGTCATGCTATGCCACACCACCGGGACTTCGACCCATCCTATCGTGCTTTGACCATCTGTATATTAATTTCAGATTTCAAAGTCAAAGAAGAGAGAGCTATGGATCTTTTTGATAAGTTTGATTCCAGCTTTTGGAAGAAAAAAAATGTCTGTTTCAGCCTCCGCATATGTTTAAATTGAAAGAAAAATTGCTTTCGTCTTGTCGCAAAAAAAAATAGATTGTTAAAAAAACTGATACCTTAATGTTTTCTAACACGAGTGCCTGCGAGGCCAAGTAAATTTTCAGCTCAATTGCATTTGTAGTTTTAGATTGAGTGCTGTTTTCAATTTATACATTCCCCTTTTTTAGCGATATAAAAGGGGGGATAAATCGAGCCGAATTCAATTAAATGTACATTTTTTTTGTACGTGTGAACGAGGCATTAGACAGTGAATCCTATTTAGAGCTTACCTATTACCTTCAACATGAAAAAACTTAAAAACAAACCATATGCAATATAAAATATGGTGAGCTTTCCGCCCTTTTATGGCTTTCATCTAGACTATTGGGATGTTAACAATTATAGGCAACCATACGGCCTTCAATAATGACAAAAACCCATACAGTTTACTGTATACAAAAAATCAAAAATAAGTCGACAGACATGAACCATCGACAACCACGGAACTATAGGCTTCTAACTTGAGACAGGCACATACAAAATATGCATGCAAAAAGAGTTAAACATCTTTGTGAGCGTTCAATCCATCCTTAAACTTGGACAGTGGTGTAACAGTACAAAATTAGAACAAACTGTAAAATTAATTGAAAATAAATTAACCTAAAAGATCGGTACGACACCACTACAGAAAGCCACACTAGCATTAGTTTAATAAGCCAATAGCTATAGACACAAAGCATCGAAATAAGAATATGTACAATTACTGAAGGTTTGTCCAAAGCATTTCACTAAGACTGAAATAAATCATGTTCTCTAAGACTCAAGTATCAATCACTACATAACCAACATATTTAGTCATAAACACTCTGAAGGACGCCTCCGGTGCGGGAATTTCTCGCTCTGCGTTGAAGACCTTTTGGTGACCTGCTATTGTCTGTTCTCTGGTCGAGTAGTGTTTTCTCTTTGACACATTCCCAATTTCCATTCTCATTTTTATGAGAAACGCAATGGCCTTGTATTCTACAATTCAGGTTTTTGAAAAGTTGAGATCCAAAGGTTTTTTTACCATCGGAAATTTGCAATAAAAATAAAAGTAAGGACTAGCAGAGTTTGTTTAAGGTTCACCATCATCTACATATCATACACAAGACAAACATCGACAAAAGACTACTAGAACACACCCGCGAAATCACGGGCATTCAAAGCGTGATTGAAAGTGTGTAAAGTGTTGTAGGAAGATTTAATGACTTGAGAATTTCAGGAATAGGTATTTGGGGACAGGAAAATGTCTTTTTTATTCCTTCTTCTTTATTTAAAAATTTCCCATTTTTTTTCCTATTAATTACAGTATGAACATATATTTAGTATATTATGAACATGCAAGTCAGGAACCTGTAAATAGTGGTTGTCGTTTGTTAAAACGTGTTACATATTTGTTTTTCGTTCATATTTTGAACATAAATAAGGCCGTTAGTTTTCTTGTTTGAATTGTTTTACAATGTAATTTTCGGGGCCTTTTATAGCTGATAATGTGATATTGACTTTGCTCATTGTTGAAGGCCATTCTGTGACCTATAGTTGTTAATTTCTGTGTCATTTTTGTCTCTTGTGGAAAACTGTCTTTTTGGCAATCCTACCACATCTTCTTTTTTTTTTGTAATCAATGAAATTTTGTAAAAGATTTAATGACTGGAAAATTTCAGAAAAGGTATCAAAAGTCTAAGGTACCTTGGAACAGGACACTTGTTTTCTAGCCCAGCTCATCCCTTTTTCCCCAAAATTCCCCCTTTTTCATTTTCTGTTAATTTTAATACATTATGTACATTCATAACTATAAATTGCATATTTGATTTTCGTTTATATTTTGTACATATAGATAAGGCCGTTAGTTTCTCGTTTTTATTGTTTTAACTGGATTTTGGGGCCTTTTATAGCTGACTATGGGGTATGGGCTTTGCTCATTGTTGAGGGCCGTACGGTGACCTATAGTTGTTAATTTCTGTGTAATTTTGTCTCTTGTGGAGAGCTGTTTCTTTGGCAAACATACCACATCTTCTTTTATTGAAATCAATAAATTTTTGTAAAAGATTTAATGAATTTCAGAAAAGGTATCAAAAGTCATAGGTACATTGGGACATGACAGTTGTTTTTCTAGCCCGGCTCCTCCTTTTTCCCCAAAAAATTCCCCTTTGGTTTCTATTAATTCTAATAACACATGGATAATTTTAGCGCTTATCTGTATAGTATGTACATTGGCCTTTTTAACTTTTTTGGATTCGAGCGTCACTGATTAGTCTTTTGTAGACGAAACGCGCGTCTGGCGTATATACAAAGTTTTGTCCTGGTATCTATGATGAGTTTATTTACAACCACTGGGTCGATGCCACTGCTGGTGGAGATTTATTTCCCCGAGGGTATCACCAGGGTCCTCAATGCTCTTCAACTTCGTACTTTATTTGGCCTTTTTAACTTTTTTTAATTGACTCACTGATGAATCTTTTGTAGACGAAACGCGCGTCTGGCGTATATACAAAATTTTATCCTGGTATCTATGATGAGTTTATTCATTACTATAAATAAAGTGTATTTGTTTTTTACTTTCAATTCTCACTTTACTAAGGCAGCAACCATTTGATTTTCTGGGGGGGGCTATGGTTTTTTTTGGAAAAAAAAGTTTGTTTCCAGTTTTTGGAGAAAAAAATAATTTGTTTTTGATTCTGAGAAAAAAAAATTGTTTGTTTCACCCTCAGCTGCCACTATATGTAATGCTAAAATTGAAAGAAAAAAATTGTTTTCGACTTGTCGCGAAAAAAATATATTGTTTTTCGCCGCAGGCGAAAAAAAAAGTTTGTACAGAAAAAAAAACCATAGCCCCCCCCCCCCCCCCCCCCCCCCCCCCCCAGAAAATCAAATGGTTGCTGCCTAATCGGGTCAGCGGTCATTTATATATTATACAGACTCTATCAATTATTCAACTCTGTGACCGCCGTGGATAGTTAACTTGAAAATGATATCAGATAGAAAATACTCTTTATTCGTAGTAAATGTATGTTCAAAGTATAAAGAAAAGGCAAACCGGAAGTCTAATCTGACTTACAATTTCGTCCAATGTCGGAATAATATCCGGACGCTTTTTTTCTCGTTTTTCTCCCAAAATAACTCAATCTGAATAATCATATGAATGGATGACAAATGCGACTATGCCATGTACCTATAGAATCATAGAGGCATGATGATTATTTATTGTGGAAAGAAGAGAAGCGACACACAAAATGAGGTCTTCTCGTTTAATAGAATAGATAACTAAAAAATCAAAATGTCCAGGCTTTAAGTCCGACTGCTTAAGCAAAATTGAGTTAGGAAAGCAGAAAGACAAAATATCACGAACACAGCGATTTTTTCCTAACAATTGACTTTGTTTTTACACTCATTGTATAATTACACCAAATGCAAAAAAAAACAAAGCACAGTTCCAATGGTCATAAAGGCCCAGGTGGTGCAACACATATTTTGTCCTCACCATATGTCCAAACTTATTTCTACAGGGTCTAACATGCCTACCTCTAATTTTTGAAAAAAAACGACAAATATTCCCCTAGGTAAATCATGTTTACCCACTAGGGACAAATGATAGGTAATGGTCTAAGGTTCAATGGGCCTAAAGGCCATGGTGGGATATTTCATGGTTTGTCTTCACTATAGCTCCAAAGATACATATTCTATTGTTTGTCTTCAAAAGGTCCGAACTTTGGTCTAAATGGTCTAACATGCCTAACCCACATTTTTTAAAGAGTGTCAAAACTTCCCTTCGTCAATACTTTTACCTACTAGGTGCATTTTATTGGCAATGGTCAAATGTCTTAATGGGCCAAAAGGCCCAGGTTGGACAACTTATTGTCTGTTTTCACTAAAGGTCAGAGTTTAGGTCTAAAGAGTCTAACATTCCTGCCCCTAATTTTTATAAGTCTGCTAAATACGTTTGAATCTTATTCAACCTTTGGGTTTATAGACACATCTGAAAATAGGCTCCTTTAACAGTTGGAACTGGCGTGTCTTAATTTTCTAATAATCATCGTTAACTTCATTAATGTTATCCAATATAAAAAAATCTACAATATTCGACGGCAGATTTTATTTTCATTTTAATGATTCTTCTACAAAATATCTTTAGAAGAGCCCAGGAGTCGCATGGATATAGCCGGGAACCAATCATTATATTGTTATCCGAGAAACGCAAACACTAAACATATTTTTTCTGAAACATCCCAAAACATTCTGGTGACATGTTTTATTCTTAATGTTATATGCTTTAGTAGTATACAGTAGAGATAACTTCTAACCTCTCTTTAAATCAGTAAGTCAAGAGAACAAGAGTAAGTCAAATGTGCACAGTCCGGGCAATTGGGTTTCGTGGGAACAGGAGAATACTGAACCAGACTCGAGCTGGCAGCCACTTTTATCGGCCAATCAAGATAGCAGCCACTTTTTTCCAGCAGCCAATTTTGATGATATGTCTAGAAACCCCAAAACTGCATGAGACCCAATCGTTCCGAAAATCGTTCAATCTTAGTTAAATGCAATTTATCAGTGGAAATCGACAATTTCTCGGCTTGTATTTTTTTTAAAGCATTTCATTCCGTTTTAAATATGTATGTGTAGCTAGAGGTTTTGTTCGTTATTAGATATTCTAAAATTGATATTCAATATACAACAGGCTGTTAGCAGTCGATTCAATATTCAAATTTAGTTGAAAATCATTAAAAAGCATGCAGGAAAAGATACGTCATTTTATAACCCTTTCAAGCTGTCGTAAATTCTTATATAACGTGCATATTTGTCTTTATGTATGTAATAAAGATTTTTATCAATAAAACGGCACGAAAGATTCAAAAAGATGTAATACAATATATAATATATCAAACAAAACCAAAAAAAACATCACTCCAGAAACATTTAAAAATATAGTTGAAAAATATTTATGGAAAGCCAGAAAAAAAAAAACACCAGATGATTGTATACTGGAAACCTACCGGAGACTGCTTAAATGACGTTGTGACGGGTCACCCACTGGCGAATTTAAACCTCTGTGGTGGCCAGACTGCCCGGATCCCAGAAAAATATTTAAGTGGGTAATAGCCTGGGTCAATACCTTTGAAATAAGCTAGGTCCGGTTCGGAACTTTGCCGTGTGGATATGCCGAAAAGTACCGAATGTCTGCACGTGGTTAGCATGGAAAATACGTAAATGGGCGACTTTAAACCTCTTTGGTGGCCAGACGGGCCAGGATCCCAGAAAAATATTTAAGTCCCGAATAGCCTGGGTCAATACGTTTGAAATGAGGTAGGTCCTGTTCGGAACTTTGCCGTAGAGATATGCCGAGGAGTACCGAATGTGTGGTAAATATAAAAAAAATCGCTATAAGAGCAACTTTGAACCTCTGTAGTGGCCAGACAGGCCCGGATCCCAGAAAAATATTTAAGTGGCGAATAGCCTGGGTCAATACCTTTGAAATGAGCTAGGTCCGGTTTGGAACCTTGTCGTAGAGATATGCGGAAGAGTACCGAATGTGTGGTAAATATGTAAAATTCGCTATAAGGGCAACTTTGAACCTCTGAAGTGGCCAGACAGACCCGGATCCCCGAAAAATATTTGAGTGGGGAATAGCCTTAACCAATACCTTTGAAATGAACTAGCTCCAGCTCGGAACTTGCCGTAGAGATATGCTGAGGAGTACCGAATGTGTGGTAAATATGTAAAATTCGCTATAAGGGCAATTTTGAACCTCTGTGGTGGCCAGACGGGCCCGGACCCCAGAAAAGTATTTGAGTGGGAAATAGCCTGGGTCAATACCTTTGAAATGAGCTCGATCCGGTTCGGAACCTTCCCGTGTGGATATTCCGAAAAGTACATGGACGTCAAGTTGGTTACCTATTCCCTATTCCCTATTCGTTACCTATTCCCTATTCCCTATTCGTTACCTATTCGTTACCTATTCCCTATTCCCTATTCGTTACCTATTCGTTACCTATTCCTTATTCCCTATTCGTTACCTATTCCCTATTCCCTATTCGTTACCTATATCCTATTCCCTATTCGTTACCTATTCCCTATTCCCTATTCGTTACCTATTCGTTACCTATTCCCTATTCCCTATTCGTTACCTATTCCCTATTCCCTATTCGCTACCTATTCCCTATTCCCTATTCCTTACCTATTCGTTACCTATTCCCTATTCCCTATTCGTTACCTATTCGTTACTTATTCCCTATTCCCTATCGTTACATATTCGTTACTTATTCCCTATTCCTTATTCGTTACTTATTCGATTTTTAATATCCTTCCCCCTTTTTAATTAAGTCTCCCAAACAAAGTTTGGACACTTATTGTTTTTGCTCAGTTCTTATTAGTTTTATTATTCTTCTTCTTCCTCTTCTTCCTCTTCTTCCTCTTCTTCTTCCGCCATTTTAAAAATGAACTTGTCCGCAGCATTTCTCCAAAACTACTTGTCAGATTTACTTAGGGTTTCATAAAATGTTAGACTAACATGTCTAGGTGAGCCATCAATCGTTCATTTGTGCATTGAGGTCTATTAAGGGGTATTTTTTTAGGGGGGCAGAAAGAAGGGAGGGGTTTACTATAGAACCCTATGGGATTTTATTTTCTAAAATTTTCAAATGAATATAACTTGAAAACTGTAAGTGATAGATACATGCAGTCTTCAGAAATGATTAAAGGACAATAAAACAAATCACATGAAATATAGGGGAGTCCCTGGGGGGGGGTCATCCCTACCCCCTTCAATTCGAGAATATGCTTTTAACTTGTAAACGGTCCAGATCCCCACCCCTAAACCATATATATTCTTGTATGGGACAATAAAACTAATCAAATGAAATTAAATAAAAGTTCCTGGGGGTCACCCCCACCCCGTTCAATTTGAGAATGTACTATTATCTTGTAAACGGTCCAGATCCCCACCCCTAAACCATATATATTCTTGAATAGGACGATAAAACAAATCAAATGAAATTAAATGGAAGTCCCCAGGGGTCATCCCCACCCCGTTAAATTTTAGAATGTGTTATTATCTTGTAAACGGTCCAGATCCCCACCCCTAAACCATATATATTCTTGTAGGGGACAATAAAACTAATCAAATGAAATTAAATGGAAGTTCCTGGGGGTCATCCCCACCCGGTTCAATTTGAGAATGAACTATTATCTTGTAAATGGTCCAGATCCCCCCCCCTAAACCATATATTTTCTTGTAGGGGACAATAAAACAAATGAAATGAAATAAAAGGAAAGTCCCTAGGGGGTCACCCCACCCCCTCTTGTTTGAAAACTTATAAACGGTCAACATCCCCACCCCTAATCTATATATATTCTTGTAAGGGACAATAAAACTAATCAAATGAAATTAAATGGAAGTTCCAGGGGGTCACCCCATCCCGTTCAATTTGAGAATGTACTATTATCTTGTAAATGGTCCAGATCCCCACCCCTAAACCATATATATTCTTGTAGGGGACAATAAAACAAATGAAATGAAATAAAAGGAAAGTCCCTAGGGGGTCAGCCCACCCCTCTTGTTTGAAAACTTGTAAACGGTCAACATCCCCACCCCTAAACCATATATATTCTTGTAGGGGACAATAAAAGAAATAAAATGAAATGTAGGTAAAGTCCCTGGGGGTCACCACCACCCCCTCCTGTTTGAATACTTGTAAATGGTGGAGATCCCCACCAGTAAGCCATATATATTCTTGTATGGGACAAACAATCAAATCAAATGAACTTACTTCTTGTTGTTTATACTCTTATATCTGGTAATAGTTCTAAATTTGTTGAGGTAAAATGATCTTTTTATGACCTATTTATATGTGTTTGTGCTCAACCGATCCTTTTACTTTATGTTCGATACTCATTTGTTCCTTATTTGATTTTTATACGTTCTACCTTTTAACTGCTTTATGTCCGTATGTTGAAGATGGATCTTGGTTCGAAGGGATGAAATCACCGTGTTAGCGCTTGCATAAAAAAAAAAGATGTGGTATGATTGCCAATGAGACAACAACCCACAATAGACCAAAATGACACAGAAACTATCAACTATAGGTCAATGTACGGCCTTCAACAATGAGCATAGCCCAAACCGTGTAGTCACCTATAAAAGGCCCAGATATGACAATTTCAAACAATTCAAACAACAAAACTAACGGCCGTATTTCATATACAAAAAAATAAACGGAAAACAAATATGTAACACAAAAACAAACGATAACTACTTAATTTCAGGCTCTTGTCTAGGGACAGGCAAATACTAACATAATGTGGTGGGGTTAAACATGTAAGCAGGGTGTACATCGTTTCGGAGCATGCTATTACCTTGTTTAATTCGTTCCATCACTCGCTTAAAATTCGCTTATAATACGTGTATCATACGTTGCACCTTTTAAAACATGATGTTCAATTGTTTTGTTGTCTCTGGTGGTAGATTTGGGTTCTTAGAGGTGATATAACTCTATAAGCGCATATGTACCCGTTCCAGTGCTCAGATAATACCCTGTTAAATATTCGTTACTTATTCGCTTTTAATACGTTTGTTGTACGTTGCACCTTTTAGAAAAGGATTTTCAATTATGTTCATATCTCTGTTGGTAATAATGTGTTCTTATAGATGAAATATCCCTATTAGCGCGTATGTACCCGTTCCAGCGCTCGGATAATACCCTGTTACTTATTCGTTCCTTATTCGCTTTTAAATACGCGGGATAAAGTATACGTTGCACCTTGAAATAAATCGTTTTTAATTGTGTTCATGTCTCTGGTTGTAACAATGTGTTCTTAGAGACGAAATGACCCTATTAGAGCGCAGTACCCGTTCCAGCGCTCAGTTAATACCCTGTTACCTTTTCGTTACCTATTCGTTACCTATTCACTTATAATACGTTTGTTGTACGTTGCACCTTTTAGAAAAGGATTTTCACTTGTGTTCATGTCTCTGGTGGTAACAATGTGTAATTAGAGATGAAATGACCCTATTAACGCGCATGTACCCGCTCCAGCGCTCGGTTAATACCCTGTTACCTATTCGTTACCTATTCGTTACCTATTCACTTATAATACGTTTGTTGTACGTTGTACCTTTTAGAAAGGGATTTTCAATTGTGTCCATGTATCTGTAGGTAACAATGTGTTCTTAGAGATTAAATGACCCTGTTAGCGCGCATGTACCCGCTCCAGCGCTCGGTTAATACCCTGTTACCTATTCGTTACCTATTCGTTACTTATTTGCTTTTAATACGTTTGTTGTACGTTGCACCTTTCAGAAAAGGATTTTCAATTGTGTTCATATCCCTGGTGGTAACAATGTGTTCTTATAGATGAAATACCCCTATTAGCGCGTATGTATCCGTTCCAGCGCTCGGATAATACCCGGTTACTTATTCGTTTCTCATTTGCTTTTTATGCACAGGGTATTCATTGCACCTTGAAATGAATCGTTTTTTAATTGTGTTCATGTCTCTGGTGGTAACTATGTGTTCTTAGAGATGAAATGACCCTATTAGCGCGCATGTACCCGTTCACGCGCTCGGTTAATAACCTGTTACCTATTCGTTACCTATTCGTTACCTATTCGTTACCTATTCATTTATAATACGTTTGTTGTACGTTGCACCTTTTAGAAAAGGATTGTCAATTGTTTTCATGTCTCTGGTGGTAATAATGTGTTCTTATAGATAAAATACCTCTATTAGCGCGTATGTACCCGTTCCAGCGCTCGGTTAATACCCTGTTACCTATTCGTTACCTATTCGTTACCTATTCACTTATAATACGTTTGTTGTACGTTGCACCTTTCAGAAAAGGATTTTCAATTGTTTTCATGTCTCTGGTGGTAATAATTTGTTCTTATAGATAAAATACCTCTATTAGCGCGTATGTACCCGTTCCAGCGCTCGGTTAATACCCTGTTACCTATTCGTTACCTATTCGTTACTTATTCGCTTTTAATACGTTTGTTGTACGTTGCACCTTTTAGAAAAGGATTTTCAATTGTGTTCATATCCCTGGTGGTAATAATGTGTTCTTATAGATGAAATACCCCTATTAGAACGTGTGTAACCGTTCCAGCGCTCGGATAATACCCTGTTACCTATTCGTTACCTATTCACTTATAATACGTTTGTTGTACGTTCCACCTTTAAGAAAAGGATTTTCAATTATGCCCATGTGTCTGGTGGTAACAATGTGTTCTTAGAGATGAAATGACCCTATTAGCGCGCATGTACCCGTTCCAGCGCTCGGTTAATACCCTGTTACATATTTGTTACCTATTCGTTACCTGTATATTCGTTACCTATACACTTATAATACGTTTGTTGTACGTTGCACCTTTTAGAAAAGGATTTTCAATTGTGTTCATGTCTCTGGTGGTACCAATGTGTTCTTAGAGATGAAATGACCCTATCAGCGCATATGTACCCGTTCCAGCGCTCGGTTAATACCCTGTTACCTATTCGTTACCTATTCGTTACTTATTCGCTTTAAATACGTTTGTTGTACGTTGCACCTTTTAGAAAAGGATTTTCACTTGTGTTCATGTCTGTTGTGGTAACAATGTGTAATTAGAGATGAAATGACCCTATAAGCGCGCATGTACCCGCTCCAGTACTCGGTTAATACCCTGTTACCTATTCGATACCTATTCGTTATCTATTCACTTATAATACGTTTGTTGTACGTTGCACCTTTTAAAAAGGGATTTTCAATTGTGTCCATGTATCTGGTGGTAACAATGTGCTCTTAGAGATGAAATGACCCTAGTAGCGCGCATGTACCCGTTCCAGCGCTCGGTTAATACCCTGTTACCTATTCGTTACCTATTCGTTACCTATTCATTTATAATACGTTTGTTGTACGTTGCACCTTTTAGAAAAGGATTTTCAATTGTGTCCATGTCTCTGGTGGTAACAATGTCTTCTTAGAGATGAAATGACTCTATTAGCGTGCATGTACCCGTTCCAGCGATCGGTTAATACCCTGTTACCTATTCGTTACCTATTCGTTACCTATTCACTTATAATACGTTTGTTGTACATTGCACCTTTCAGAAAAGGATTTTTAATCAAATTATTGTTTTCATGTCTCTGGTGGTAATAATGTGTTCTTATAGATAAATTACCCCTATTAGCGCGTATGTACCCGTTCCAGCGCTCGGTTAATACCCTGTTACCTATTCGTTACTTATTCGCTTTTAATACGTTTGTTGTACGTTGCACCTTTAAGAAAAGAATTTTCAATTGTGTTCATATCCCTGGTAGTAATAATGTGTTCTTATAGATGAAATACCCCTATTAGCACGTTTGTACCCGTTCCAGCGCTCGGATAATACCCTGTTACCTATTCGTTACCTATTCACTTATAATACGTTTGTTGTACGTTGCACCTTTTAGAAAAGGATTTTCAATTGTGTCCATGTCTCTGGTGGTAACAATGTGTTCTTAGAGATGAAATGACCCTATTAGCGCGCATGTACCCGTTCCAGCGCTGGGTTAATACCCTGTTACCTATTCGTTACCTGTTCATTACCTGTTCGTTACCTATTCGTTACCTATTCACTTATAATACGTTTGTTGTACGTTGCACCTTTTAGAAAAGGATTTTCAATTGTGTTCATGTCTCTGGTGGTACCAATGTGTTATTAGAGATGAAATGACTCTATTAGCGTGCAAGTACCTGTTTCAGCGATCGGTTAATACCCTGTTACCTATTCGTTACCTATTCGTTACCTCTTCACTTATAATACGTTTGTTGTACCTTGCACCTTTTAGAAAAGGATTTTCAATTGTGTCCATGTCTCTGGTGGTAACAATGTGTTCTAAGAGATGAAATGACCCTATTAGCGCGCATGTACCCGTTTCAGCGCTCGGTTTATACCCTTTTACCTATTCGTTACCTATTCACTTATAATACGTTTGTTGTACGTTGCACCTTTTAGAAAAGGATTTTCAATTGTGTCCATGTCTCTGGTGGTAACAATGTGTTCTAAGAGATGAAATGACCCTATTAGCGCGCATGTACCCGTTCCAGCGCTGGGTTAATACCCTGTTACCTATTCGTTACCTATTCGTTACCTATTCACTTATAATACGTTTGTTGTACGTTGCACCTTTTAGAAAAGGATTTTCAATTGTGTTCATGTCTCTGGTGGTACCAATGTGTTCTTAGAGATGAAATGACCCTATTAGCGCATATGTACCCGTTCCAGCGCTCGGTTAATACCCTGTTACCTATTCGTTACCTATTCGTTACCTATTCACTTATAATACGTTTGTTGTACCTTGCACCTTTTAGAAAAGGATTTTCAATTGTGTCCATGTCTCTGGTGGTAACAATGTGTTCTTATAGATGAAATACCCCTATTAGCACGTTTGTACCCGTTCCAGCGCTCGGATAATACCCTGTTACCTATTCGTTACCTTTTCACTTATAATACGTTTGTTGTACGTTGCACCTTTTAGAAAAGGATTTTCAATTGTGTCCATGTCTCTGGTGGTAACAATGTGTTCTTAGAGATGAAATGACCCTATTAGCGCGCATGTACCCGTTCCAGCGCTGGGTTAATACCCTGTTACCTATTCGTTACCTGTTCATTACCTGTTCGTTACCTATTCGTTACCTATTCACTTATAATACGTTTGTTGTACGTTGCACCTTTTAGAAAAGGATTTTCAATTGTGTTCATGTCTCTGGTGGTACCAATGTGTTATTAGAGATGAAATGACTCTATTAGCGTGCATGTACCTGTTTCAGCGATCGGTTAATAACCTGTTACCTATTCGTTACCTATTCGTTACCTCTTCACTTATAATACGTTTGTTGTACCTTGCACCTTTTAGAAAAGGATTTTCAATTGTGTCCATGTCTCTGGTGGTAACAATGTGTTCTAAGAGATGAAATGACCCTATTAGCGCGCATGTACCCGTTTCAGCGCTCGGTTTATACCCTTTTACCTATTCGTTACCTATTCACTTATAATACGTTTGTTGTACGTTGCACCTTTTAGAAAAGGATTTTCAATTGTGTCCATGTCTCTGGTGGTAACAATGTGTTCTAAGAGATGAAATGACCCTATTAGCGCGCATGTACCCGTTCCAGCGCTGGGTTAATACCCTGTTACCTATTCGTTACCTATTCGTTACCTATTCACTTATAATACGTTTGTTGTACGTTGCACCTTTTAGAAAAGGATTTTCAATAGTGTTCATGTCTCTGGTGGTACCAATGTGTTAATAGAGATGAAATGACCCTATTAGCGCATATGTACCCGTTCCAGCGCTCGGTTAATACCCTGTTACCTATTCGTTACCTATTCGTTACCTATTCACTTATAATACGTTTGTTGTACCTTGCACCTTTTAGAAAAGGATTTTCAATTGTGTCCATGTCTCTGGTGGTAACAATGTGTTCTAAGAGATGAAATTACCCTATTAGCGCGCATGTACCCGTTCCAGCGCTCAGTTTATACCCTGTTACCTATTCGTTACCTATTCACTTATAATACGTTTGTTGTACGTTGCACCTTTTAGAAAAGGATTTTCAATTGTGTCCATGTCTCTGGTGGTAACAATGTGTTCTAAGAGATGAAATGACCCTATTAGCGCGCATGTACCCGTTCCAGCGCTGGGTTAATACCCTGTTACCTATTCGTTACCTATTCGTTACCTATTCACTTATAATACGTTTGTTGTACGTTGCACCTTTTAGAAAAGGATTTTCAATTGTGTTCATGTCTCTGGTGGTACCAATGTGTTCTTAGAGATGAAATGACCCTATTAGCGCATATGTACCCGTTCCAGCGCTCGGTTAATACCCTGTTACCTATTCGTTACCTATTCACTTAAAATACGTTTGTTGTACCTTGCACCTTTTAGAAAAGGATTTTCAATTGTGTCCATGTCTCTGGTGGTAACAATGTGTTCTAAGAGATGAAATGACCCTATTAGCGCGCATGTACCCGTTCCAGCGCTCAGTTTATACCCTGTTACCTATTCGTTACCTATTCACTTATAATACGTTTGTTGTACGTTGCACCTTTTAGAAAAGGATTTTCAATTGTGTTCATGTCTCTGGTGGTTACAATGTGTCATAAGAGATGAAATGACCCTATTAGCCCGCATGTACCCGCTCCAGTGCTCGGTTAATACCCTGTTACCTATTCGTTACCTATTCGTTACCTATTCACTTATAATACGTTTGTTGTACGTTGAACCTTTTAGAAAGGGATTTTCAATTGTGTCCATGTATCTGGTGGCAACAATGTGTTCTTAGAGATTAAATGACCCTGTAAGCGCGCATGTACCCGTTCCAGCCCTCGGTTAATACCCTGTTACCTATTCGTTACTTATTCGCTTTTAATACGTTTGTTGTACGTTGCACCTTTCAGAAAAGGATTTTCAATTGTGTTCATATCCCTGGTGGTAATAATGTGTTCTTATAGATGAAATACCCCTATTAGCGCGTATGTACCCGTTCCAGCGCTCGGATAATACCCGGTTACTTATTCGTTCCTCATTTGCTTTTAATGCACAGGGTATTCATTGCACCTTGAAATTGTGTTCATGTCTCTGGTGGTAACAATGTGTTCTTAGAGATGAAATGACCCTATTAGCGCGTATGTACCCGTTCCAGCGCTCGGATAATACCCGGTTACTTATTCGTTCCTCATTTGCTTTTAATGCACAGGGTATTCATTGCACCTTTTAATTGTGTTCATGTCTCTGGTGGTAACAATGTGTTCTTAGAGATGAAATGACCCTATTAGCGCGCATGTACCCGTTCAAGCGTTCGGTTAATACCCTGTTACCTATTCGTTACCTATTCGTTACCTATTCATTTATAATACGTTTGTTGTACGTTGCACCTATTAGAAAAGGATTTTCAATTGTGTCCATGTCTCTGGTGGTAACAATGTCTATGATATGAACATATTAAAAGTATAACATTGCTATAGTACGGGGAAAAGAGATCGTCGTGTGTCTTTTATGGTTTTAGGTACTGCTTGCTCATCACAGTTGTTACATTTAATTCGTACATTTGTATTCTCATTTGTCGATTTCCTAAAGGTATCTAGACAGTTTCAATTGGAATTTTGACTTTAGTTAATATTTATGAACCCTTTGCATCTTATTATAAAGCGAAAATGTTAAGTGATGTAATGGCGGGTGAAAAAACGCATCACTCAAGCTCAAACGAAAAGTTTAAAATTTTATATTATTCTTCAAAAGTTTATTGGTGCTTTTTTTAATGACAATGGTCTTTAAACTTACAATTGATTGTCCTTGTATTCATTATATGGATATTAATAATACACATTGTCGAATCCATGACTATTCTTACCATCCCGATACCCACCTCTGGTAAAATAATATTCTTATTTATATTTTAATTTGAGTGAATCTTTGTCATTCAGGATTAAAAAAAATATTATCATGGCGCAATTCCATCAAGTTGACAATACGGACACTTTAACGTATCTTTATGTTTCAGAAGGTTTTTTTCTTCTACATCTAATTTTTCTTTTACATAACACTGTACATTGTATGCGTTAAAAAATTCCTTTCGATCTTTTAACAAGAAGTAATGTCATTTACAGATATGTATTATCACAGAATGATGTGTCTCTTATCATCTTGAATTAAAGTCTTCATGTTACCTTGATGCTTGAATGCCATGCCCGCTAAATGATCAACACTATTAACAGAATGTCACCCTCCTTCGAATGGAATTATAATTTATGACAATTGATTTTTACAATATGAAGAAGTGGATGAAACAGTTCTAGATATCCCATGTTTCTATTTATTTAATGTATATTACGTTCGCTCTTTCGTCGTTTTAAAGTTTGTATAGAAACTTTTGTTGCAACCAACCATTAATTCAAATATTTCAAATTACATAACTCTACAAAATTTCAATTACTACCTGTATGTATTCACACGCGTGATTAGTATTACATCAGATGGAACTAATACGCACATTAAGATATGACGAAAAGATGAATTTGACCGAAAATAATACAATGAAAACAAATGGATTTCACAGCTTTGTAGCTTATATTGTTGTTTGATATTGAACTTCTTTTACTGCGCATTACAGTAAACTCATTGACTTACTTTAACAAATTGGTACAAGGTTTCATATTTGTTAAGTTCGTACTAAGATATAATATTGTAATATCATCCATGTGAAAAAGGTATACAAGTTTAAATAATTACACAAATATTAAGATGTATTTGATATGGGAAAATACGAAGGGCTGAACGCGGATAACATAATATAGAATAATAAAATTGAGAACGAAAATGCGGGATAGGCCAAAGAGAAAACAACCCGACCAAGGAAGAGGTAACAGCCTAAGGCCACCGATGGGTCTTCAACGCAGCGCGAGGAAACCGCTTCCGGAGGTGGGCCTCATCTCGCCCCAAAATTAAAATGTGTACTAGTTAAAAGATAAAGAAACATGCCCTTAAAATTAACAGAATGCAATAGTCAAAGATCTATCATTCAGACCCACATATACACGAGCAAACATTCTTTTGAAGAAAAAAAACATAACAAACAAATGCACTTTAATTGTTGTTTGCCATTTGAGGAATTGGTGTAGGTTTAACAAGAATTTAAAGACCATCAGTTTCGTTGGTACTCTTTGACGTTGTAGAGTACCACTAGAACTTACGACTCAGAACATACATAGGCAAATTTCACTCACATCAATTCACATGAATTTCAACTCAAACGAGCTTATACATGAAACTCACGTGAAAACAAGTTTTTGTGAGTTTCGTGTGAATCTCATGTGTCACTCATATGAATTTCACATTAAAATCACTTCAAATGACATCCTAATTTTCAAATTTAGTTAAAATCATGAAAAATATCATTTTTTGTTGTTGTAAATTTCACGTGAAGTTCATGTGAAAAATTTTATATCAGATTCATCTGAAATTCATGTGATCAAATTTTGCCTGTGTAGGAAAAATTAAATTAAAACGGGAATGTGTCCATAGTACACGAATGCCCCACTCGCACTATCATATGATATGTTCAGTGGACTGTGAAATTGGGGTCAATACTTTAATGTGGCATTAAAATTAGAAAGATCATATCATAGGGAACATGTGTACTAAGTTCTAAATTAATTGGACTTCAACTTCATCAAAGACTCCCTTGATCAAAAACTTTAACCAAAACTTTAACCCGAGCTTCTCACTATCTTTTTCTTTGTTCAGTTTTTTCTTTATTTTATTAAAGGGGGGGGGGGGGTATAATGCATATATAGAGCATAAATTTCAAATAAGTGTAATTTCGTTGTAACCCAGAACTATTCTGAATCTGAGAAGGTAATATCAGCTATTTTTCATTTACCAGAGATACAACTGAATAGAACACAGGTTTTTCATTTTAAATTGAAAATAAAAAAATGTCAGCTGTGCTAAAATACTTAATTTTGATGATGTAACATTTATCAAAGTGCGTCATTAAACATAACACCTGAATGTACATTTATCAAATACAAACGAAAATATAAAATCACTGTACAGCATTAACAATACAATATATAATAGGACAATAATAATATACATCACCATAAAACTAAAAAATGTCAAATCATTAGTTTTCATAAGTTACACAAAATACAATACTTAGAATCGCTTTAATGTTGTATTTGTACTAATTCTAAAAATAGAGACATTGTGTTCTGAGAAACTGGCTACGTAATTTAAGGATACAAGGTGACTAGTCTTAATATTACATTTAGTACACGTCAAGTAAACACAATTATCTTGTGCGGTGAAATTCAGACACAAACCTTGTCTTCTATTGCATTACAATCATGATAGAGAATACTAAAAGGCACCAACCTGTATTTAATCACAAATATAGATATAGTATCTTATATAAGAGATAACAATCTCTAATATCCTTTCTCTAATAATAACGTACCGTACGTATCATAATAAACTCATCAAAGATACCAGGACTATTTTTTTATATACGCAAGACGCGCGTTTCGTCTACAAAAGACTCATCAGTGACGCTCGAATCCAAAAAAGTTAAAAATGCCAAATAAAGTACGAAGTTGAAGAGCATTTGAGATCCAAAATTCCTAAAAGTGTTGCCAAATACAGCTAAGGTAATCTAGACGTATCATGGCCTTGGCAGTCGAATGCCAAAGAGCACGGAATCCCTCCTGCTTACATTCCACAATGGCAGCCGTACCCATTAATGAGGGAGGGATGTTCTTCCAAATTGTCTCATTCTTCGTATTACATTTTCCTTCGAAAACACGCTTTGCATTTGACCTGACACAAGGTTTATTCGCCAAATGTCGTATTCCTTTCTATGTTTATTAAAGCTTATACAGAAACATATAACAAGACTTCTACCGAACCGTAACTAAGTTAAACGATCTAACATAAGATACAAATTCATAACAAATATAAGATGTAATATGACCCCAAAATCTTTTAGTCCCGATCCAAACTCAACCACATTTTTCAGTGCAGTCCAAGTTCTCGCATATGTTTATCCCACTCTGGAAAACTTGCCCATTGTACTTATTGTTAATTTATGAATAAGGAGATGTTGTATGATTGCCAATGAGACAAATTTCCACCATTTTCAAATGAATTGATTATAAGCACTTATAGGTAACCCATCGGCCTCAACAATGAGGAAAAACCTATAACGTATAGCCTACCTTTGTACATGAACAATTTGAAACTTACGGCATCATTTATAATAAATCAATTTACGAAACTCATCATATCAATACCAAGCAGACTGACATCTTACAAAATCATAGACTGAAAGTGGCAGGGTATTTAAACATCCCTAAAACAACAAAAGGCTGCAAGTACAGATATGAGACCACTTCAATTATTGACGGCTTATTCAGTCAATAACAACTAAATTGATTTTGTCTTGAATATTTCTTACTGGGTCTTTAGCAAACAACAGTTAATCGATCAATAAGTGTAAGGGAATAAGTTAGTTTTTTTTTTTAAAATATCAAATACTTCTGCATGGTTTTAATGTTAATCGCCAGGATAAAAGTTGTTGGGCTTTTTAATGGACAAAGTAATTTAAAGAGTAAAAAACAGCTTCGGTTACACAGAGAAACTATCAGAAATGGGCATAATCTTGATTTTCTTATTAGAGAGGTGAAAGATGCAAAATGAAAAAAATATTCCCCTCCCCTTTTTCTTGTATGTTTTCGCCTGTCCCAAGTCAAGAGCCTCTGGCCTTTGTTAGTCTTGTATAGTATTTAATTTTAGTTCATTTATATGTTTGGTAAGTTAAGTTTGACGTCCATTTTTACTGATATAATCCACAGTAGTATTTTAAGGACCAGCGGAGGCCCACCTCCGGTAGCGGGATTTTTTCGCTGCCTTGAAACCCCACTGGTTGCCTTCGGCTGTTGTCTGCCCTTTTTGTTCTAGTTGTCTCTTTGACCTTTTTCCAAATTTCATTTTCAATTTTATAATAAATCGAAAATAAACTGACTTTGCCATGGAAGAAAAAAAAAGAGGATTAACAACAAATTACTAAACACAACATATTAACGGAAAATTTCTTTTGTTTATACACTGTTGATATTTCTAATAGCTTCAAAGTTGCATTTAATTTCGCTGCCGTTGTTTAGAAACCAATGTCCCCACTCTTTAGCACGTGCTATTTTATTGCCATTGCCTATTATCCAATTGTTATGAATGACATATGGCTTCCATGATTTCCGTTCAGATTCCGGTAAGGAGTACCATTTCCCGTCGGGGAAAACTGTATGCGGTAAAATTAAAGCTTTTAATCCGCTATAGCGTTTCGAGACTAAATCATTTAAATACACTTGGTCATTTTCCCCTTGGGGGATTTTTTTCTCTGGCGGCCATGTTTTTATTCTGTCTGCTAACTTCAGCATTCTGCTATACAACTCTTGAAGTAGTTTAACCGTAGTATTAGTAGGAAACATGTAGAAAAATCCACCATTTACTGAATTTGTTACCATGCTATGCTTATCGCTACTTTGTTCAAACAACATGTCATATTTACCGGAATATGATTTGAATAACGACAGAGGATTCTGAAGCCAGAGAAAGTCGAATTCAAACAGGAATGTTTCTATACGATTTTCCAACAATGCTAAAAGTAGTTCTGTTCTGTGGACTAAAAGTCTGATATAACCCACGTGACCAAAATCTTGATCTTTTTGGAGATTTTTGTCGACAGTTAATACAACTACCTTGATGTCGGATGATACTGATAAAAGTTTCTCCTTTGCTTCCTGATTCGTTGCAATCACTAATACCTACAATAATAAAGTGAGTCGTGTACAAACTACATAGTTTACTACACAATCAGGCAACCCTATCAAGACACACACTAACACATACATGTGTGTCTGCATCAGGTGTTCTGTTCCAACACACTAATTATCTAAAAAAAAATTGTCGGTTCTACTCTTCAATATATGCATGTATGCAAATAAATAGTTGTTCCTTTGAGTCATTTAAAGGAGTTTCATCATCATGAGAAAAAGATCTGTTTTTCGAGACATCTTATAAATTTGGCACGGTTATCTATGTTTTTTTTGGTTTTTTTTGTAATTATATTTTTGTGAATGTTCTATGTATTTGCATCTCTTTTTTGTGTATGTTCTTTATTTTTCTATTATTTCTATAATCATAATATAATTTAGTTGTGGTATTACCTATTGCAATATCATTGGCATTGCCACTAAATCAAGTGCGTATGCTTTTAGGTTATTTCTTGAATATCATTATGTAAATAACACATAGCTGAGAGGGTGATAGAGCAGATTGTTACCCCGAGAAAACATTGTCAACCGCTCATATATGTGTTATTTAATTTATTATACTGAATGTTCTGTTATTACTGTCGATTAAATTTCAAATTCAAAGTAATAAATTATGACGTCTTGTACAACCATCCGTATTTAATAAAGCGCAAAATTGATCAAGCGTCTCCGTGAAGGGTAATAGAATATTTGCCATAGGATAGAGTCGTATTTAATAAAGCGCACACTTGATCAAGCGTCTCCGTGAAGGGTAATAGAGTATTTGCCATAGGATAGAGTCGTGTTTAATAAAGCACACACTTGATCAAGCGTCTCCATGAAGGGTAATAGAGTAAATTAAATAAAGGCAACAGTAGTATACCGCTGTTCAAAACTCATAAATCTATGGACAAAAAACAAAATCGGGGTAACAAACTAAAACCGAGGGAAACGCATTAAATATAAGAGGAGAACAACGACATAACACTAAAATGTAACACACATAGACAAAATCCCACGAGAATAACAAATATAACATATATATATAACATCAAAACCAAATACATGAATTTGGGATAGACAAGTACCGTGACACGTCTTATCGCAATGTGAATTTACACTCAAAATTAAGAGAAAACAAACGACACAACGTTATAATGTAATACACACAGAAACGAACTATAATATAACAATGGCCATATTCCTGACTTGGTACAGGGCATTTTTAAAGGAAAACACCCTCGTATTAGCCAATTAAAATCTGGCATTTTGACATGAAGTATAATAAAATAATTTGAATACTTTTAACGCATCTCGTGTATACGTTTCAAGTTAAGAATCTCAATACTTATTGCTGCAATTTTATTGCTATGTACCTCGCGACCTTTTTTTATACATAGTATTTATTGAATGACTGTAGTATTTGTTCTAATTTTGAAGAAGCAACATACGTGTTACCACTTTTGTGAAGTTATTTCGAAGAAAAAGAAATATTTGACTAGTCATTCGATAATATGATTTAACTATAAATTATGTTGAGTTTAAGTCAATCATGAAACAACATTGATGACGTCGTGGTCACATGACAACACTATGTATATGAACTGATAGACAAAAAAAAACATTCATATTATCCGAAACGAAATTATACAAGTGTGTCAAGGGAAAGCAATATTATAACGAAAATAACAAAAATCAACCACATTTAAAATTTTAAATGTACTAACCTGATGTTGAATTCCCATATGTTTTGTATTACATAACCAATTATATGCTAGAGGTAAATATCCATCATTTATCACTGTAACAAGCACTGCCTCCTTGGACATAGATTTAGCTATTGTTAGAATAGATTCCAAGTCTGTCTGTTCTTGTGTTAAGTTTTCCCACTGACTTTGGTATGAATTCTTTCTGAGATTTTCCCTCTGACGTTGGTATGAATTGTTTCCGAGATTTTCCCTCGGACGTTGGCATGAACAGTTCCTTGATACAATTGTTTGTACTGTCTGTATATGTAACGAGTCGTATTCAGCAGATTTATATTCAATTACACAAAATGATATCATAAATGTTATGAACAATGCGAAAACAAAGACTTTTCTTTTCATGACTCTACTGGGAAATTGACCGTCACACGTGTGATTCTATATACACTGCTGCAATCGCAAACCGAAACTAACTGCAATAACAAAAAAAAATACATCAGTTTAAGTACATAAACATCGCATAGTTGAAGAACAAATATAAAGCCAATTTGTATTCTGTTGTCCAACCATTTTGGAAGAACCCTTCCAATGGGTTTGAACTGAATGATGTTGTTTCAAAGCAGCAAATTCCTTTGATGATTTGTATGCTCAATGATGAAGGCCGTATTGTGATCTATAGTTGTTAATTTCTGTGTCAGTTTGTCTCTTGTCAAGAGTTGTCTCAGTTGCAATCATACCACATCTGCTTTTAATATTGATTAGAAAATAGTGAAATCCATCACGCCGACAAAATTTACAATTTACATACGGGTACTTATATACGTGTTTACACACATAGAAAAAGTAGGACATACAGGACCATTAAGGAGTAGATATTATTTAGTTGAACTAGAAATTAATACTGTGGCTACACCAGCTTGGAAGCGAAATCTATACTATTAAACGAGAAAACCTCATTTTGTTTGTCGCTTTTCTTTCTTCCACGATAAATTAATCATCATACCTCTGTGTTCTACATTGTATAGGTAACATGCATAGTCGCATTTGTCACCCATTCTTATGATTATTCAGATTGAGTTATTTTTGGAGAAAAACGACAAAAAAGGTGTGAGACAACCAATTACACCCTCCAATTTAGAACGTATGTAAAAGTACCCCTAGGCTACTCTGAAACAAAATAGTGCTTTTGATGTCCTTTTTTACTTAAACTAACCAACAAATTTGCAGAAATGAACCATTTGGTGAAAGAAAAATATATCTTGACCTTTTTGAGCCAAAATTTACTTGTCTATGAGTTTGCATTAAAAATTGAGGATTAATGCGCTCCATAGTATACTAATTTAAGATTTCCAGAAAACCAGGCGTTATTTTTTGAGTACCTCTGTTCGAAGGTCAGTTATTTTGTTATAAGGCTTTAAAGGTATGGTGAAAATTGGCATGTAGAAAGCTGATACATGTACTGTCCAATTCAGGATAAACCTGGTTTCTATGAAGTTAAACTTAAGGTGGTACCTAACACTACAGGGAGATAACTCTGTAAAATCAGCTAAACGTTTTAATTACGTTGTGTTGTAAAGGGAATATTAAGCTTCTCAATGATCAAAATAAGTGTTTGTCAAACTGCTATATAACCAGTGTAATTTTTCTGATAAAACGGTTGGTTCAAATTTTTTGAAATTTTTATATTTTTGTAAAAGGATCAAAGTAATACTTTGTCAAAATTTTAAGAAAATTAAACGACCCAAATTAATTTTAGCTAAAGTGTTGGGTACCACCTTGAGGTAAAATATTTAGAAAGCTGTGAAAATTGCCAAATTTGGTTGAATAGATAGTGATTTTTAATTGGTGGTCTGACATCAAAAGGATTCCAGATATTGATTCCGTCATCAGACTGACTTTTAGACATAGAAAAGACTTCCGATTTGAAATCTGCACAAGAACAACCAATCGTATGATAGATAACAAAAATGAAAAATAAATAAGGCAATCAGAACGTTCTCCATATCACGGTGTTTAGAAGAACTACAACTATTATACCTCCTTAGAGAGGACAATTATTTTTCTACATGTAAACTACGATTAAACTACTTTAATATATAGAGACTCTCTGAATTCTGTGTACTGTTTTCTTTGAAATGATTACTATTTAAGGGGTCATACCAGTTGCATATATATCAAAATAAGTAAAGTATTGTATTAGAGTTTTGCAATTTATTTGTTTCATATAGATTATTGATTAATTTATGTATGGTCATTTGTTACAGTTATTTATCGACTTTTATGTATAAAGGGAAAAGTAAATATCAGCAATCGCATATTTTCACGTGTATCTTGCTACTAACAAATTTACCCTTTACACATACCATAAAGCTTTGACTTGGTTACAAACTATTAAACACACCAATTCAAGATTAATAAGATGGGCGTTAAAACTACAGGAATACAAATTTGACGTTATACATCGTTTGGGATCGCGAAACCAACACTGTGATGCGCTTTCCAGACGCGATTATGGAAAACAATCAAAAACAACCAAAGTTTTAACCGAAATTACTTTCATTCATACAGGAGAAACTTTAGAACAAATTACTAATTCTGTAAAAGAAATTCCAATCTTTTCCTTACAAGATATTTCATCTTTACAAAAGCAATGCCCCTATTTTGGACCAATAATCACCTTCTTACAAAACGGTACTTTACCAGATGATAAGAAAAGAGCACAAGCTATACCGTATGAAATTAGTCAATATGAGCTTCTAAAAGATACTTTGTATCATTTCTTTCAGCCCCGTACAAAAACTAGGACATCAAAACATCAATTGATAAAGCAAGTAGCAATTCCACATCCATTACGCAATGATATTTTATTATCATTCCACGATCAAAAAGCAGGTGGTTCACATTTAGGTGTTCAAAGAACTTATGAACACTTTAAACAAAGATATTTTTGGCCAAAAATGTATCAAAATGTTTATGATTATGTCACTAGTTGTCAAATTTGTCAAACTGTGAAAAAAGACAGTTCTGCTAAAAAGGCACCTTTAAAATCATTGCCAGTTCAAGGACCTTTTGTACGACTTCACATGGACGTATTAGGGGGGTTGCCAACTTCAAAAGAAAAATATAAATAAATCTTGTTAATAACAGATTCTTTCTCACATTGGTGTGAAGCTTTTCCAATGAGGTCTCAAGAAGCCGAAGAAATATATTCTGAAATTTTCACTAGATATGGAGCTTGTCGTTATTTGGTTTCTGATAGACATGCAAGCAATCTAAGCAAACTTGTCAATATTGTATGCAAAATGTTCAACGTAACACAGCATTTTACAAGTTCGTATCTCCCGCAAAGCAATGTTACATGTGAACGAACTAATTCTACATTGGCTCAATAATTGCGAGCGTATTGTTCTGAACAACAAACAAAATGGCCCGAAGTTTTACCTAGTATCATGATGGCATTTAGGATGAGTCCTAGTACTCAATCTACCGGGTTTTCTCCTTATTATATCATATTTGGAAGAGAAATGCCTTTACCAATAGACACAGCTTTAATTAATTACCCAATCTCCAGAAAAATACATTGATCAATTAACAAATAGAATTAAAATTATTCAAGATCTTGCTGAAACTAATTAGAAGATGCTCAACTTAAAAGTAAAACATACTATGATAAATCAACTAGAGCACCAAATTTCAAAGTCGGTGATCATGTTTTACTCAAACTAGAAAAAGTTCAGATAGGAAAGAAAAAGAAATTAGAACCTAAGTGGACAGGTCCCTTTTCTATACTTGATAATAGGCATGATTTAATTTACAAGTTACTAGATTTAAAAACACTAAGGCCACTAAAATCATTCATCCACGCAAACAGACTTAAACTCTATAGAGATCCAATAGATCATAGACCACCTCCAAATTTATTAATCAATAATGATGATTTGGATAATGATCCTGGTAATGAAAATCAACAAGATCCTGATAATTTTAAAGATGATGATTTGAGTGAAAATGAGAGTCATAAAGACAATTCTCAAAGTGATTTAAACGAATCAAAATCAAATCAAAATCAAGACAAAATTGATGAATGGTATGACGCTATTAAATTATTAACACTAAAATGGATGTCAGGGAAAAAAACACTATTTAGTTCAATGGAAAGATAATTCAGACCCTTTTTTGGGAACCACAAGAAAATGTTAGTCAAGCATTAAAGATAGCATTTCATTCAGAAAAAGCGCGCAAAAAGGTAAAGAAGAAATATAAATAAGCATTTGACTATACCATTAGCGTGGCAAGCAATTGACAAACACATTCCACTTGATTAATCCTATATCAAAAATTGTCCCTTATTTAGATCACTGAAAACACATTTATTCCCAATCTTTTGATCATCAGTAACAAATTAATTTCTTTTTCTTATATTGTAGGCATGTCAAGATTTAGATTTGTGACTTTGCCAATTTTGCTTTTTGCCTTATTTTTGTCAACGTCAAAAGCAGACGAACAGAGAATAAACTACGGAGTTGTTTTTCAAGAACAATCCGATATTGATTTTGCAACAGATTATTGGACACATATTTATGAAATTCAAACATATTTAAAAGTACAACCCATGTTAGTAAACAGATTTGAACATCCTATGAATTATCAATGTCAATCATATAACAAGAAAATCGCAGAAGTAAATGCGAGAACTAATGTGAATTCCCAAATAAAGGAGACACAAACATTGATTGATAAACTAATACCAAAGCTAAACTTAACATTAAATGCTAAATCAAAGCGTGTCATTTTGTCTTTTGTAGGCAGAATTTTTGGCGGATTGTTCGGACTCGTTTCCACTGATGACATAAAAAAACTTGTAACCCATATAAATACGTAACGTCCGAAAACAACAAAATTGCAAAAGCATTAACACAATACGGGGGTAGTTTAACATCTTTTGTTTCACAAACTGAAGCAAGGCTAGACAATGCAATAAGTGGTATACAACGAAATCATAATGCTCTAATGTTTCTAAACAATCAAATTAAAAGAGATAAACAAAACTTTGAACAACATTTTACCTCATATTTTCAAATAATAACAGATCAAAGTCAAGATGTTAGTACGCTACAGAATTATGTTACTGACATTTCCTGTTCGAGTTTTTAATAACAAATAATCGAAAACATTTTACTACTCTTAACTTTGAACAAATAAATGCATGTAAAGGTTTTAATCCAAAACATTGTAATTTTAATCCTTTATTTCAATCATACAATACCACAGAATGAGCTTTTCATATCTTCAATAATAATACACAAAACAATAAACAATTCTGTAACTTTAAATTTATTCCAAATTCTATTTCTTCACATATTTGAACAAATTTCAGATGATTCGGTTTTGGTGTATAAATTTGATAAACTACATTTGAAATGCAATAACAAAAATTTAACAGTTACAGGTTGATTCTGTATTTTCAAAATTCCTTGTTACTGTATCTTAAAATCAAATAATTCACACTTTACAACAAAAATAGCACTTTGTAAAAATGAAACGTATAACTTTACTAAATTGCATCCTGTAAATTTAGCAATTTTACAACATTTTTTCGATGATGCAAAACTTTCAAAAGTTCTTGCGAACACAACTTTTAACAATCCAGTATCTATTCCATTACCAAACTTTGATATATATGAAAATAAGATGAAGCATATTTTTGCTAAAGATGAAAATTATCATTTCAATCTAAAACAAATTAGTCAAAAGAGTTAAAAAACAAAAAACTATATACATGTATTCCACTTTAGCTGATTCAATGGTTGATGGACAGATTGATCTAAACTTTGATGAATGGCCGACTAAAAATGATATTTTGTCGTTAGTTTCAATCATCCTTTCTTCCTTAAACACAATTGTTCTTATTTGGATGTTCTATACATTCAAAGTTATTGCAGCTGCAGTTGCCATGTATCAACTAGTTCAAATATCTGCTACAACACTTCCAAATTTTAAATTTGAATCTCCAACTCCAACTCAGACACCAACTACTTGGATAAATAAATTAAATTCAAACATAACTTGGGATCATGCCATTTTTGCGTTTTCCTTTATTTTCCTCACATTGATGATAATTTTGGTGATTAAATCTTTTAAACGTACGAATATGCATACTACATTATGTTTAGAAATAACAACCAGTTTTGATTGTGTTTGCATTCCACTTCTCTCAATGCTTTTATGTCCAAATTATTGGGATATTCAATACCCAGCTATTATTTTTCATACATGTTTCGTATCCAAATTTTACGATTAAAAATAAAAACACCCTTCAATCTATTCGGGTAGTTGAAATTGTTAAATTAAACATTTTTAAAGCATGCGCATTACGGTCAATACTTAAACACCCGTTCTCTGTTTACATTATATTGTTACATCATGATATCAAATTCCCAGTTAATGGGGCTCCTGGGTATAAATCAATTTTTTTTTCTAATATAGGATTTCGCTATATTTTTTTATAAATTAACTTTATCATATACTTAAAAGAAAAATGAAATAAAAAGATGGGGTCACCGTTCATTTAAGCTCACAATCTGCCTCTGGAAGAAGCATACATTTTTTCTCATGTCCTTTTTTTCTGTTGAACTAATAGGAGAAATAGATGTAATATCGAAATAAAAAAATAACCTAATTACAGAAATCGCTTAAATTTTACAATTATTTAGTTTATGTACAGCTTATTTGAAAACAATAATAAAAAAATATAGGTCACTGATGAATTAAAAAGGATATTTCAAATTTAATGCCAAAAAATGGCATTGTTGCACCAAAGGGAGATAATTTGGAGTTTTTTCAATGATTCAAATATTTTAAAAGTCATCTGGGGCCAAACCGAATCAATTTTATGGGTTAATTTTTTTACCATATCATAAAGTAATAACTAATAGTGTAATAAATAAAACTTATAATGAAAAAATAAAGGTTTAATTTTTTGCTGATATTTTTGTACCCAGGAGCCACCTTAATAATTTAGATAAGAGTAATTCAAATGTTAATTCTTTAAATCAAACAAATAGTCCTACGACAAATGTTTATCCTTCGTTACCACCTGCTTTAATTTAAAAAGAAAAAGAAAGTTTCTTCGAGTATCAGGATTTAAAAAAAAAAAAAACTTAAACCTATTTTCACCTAATGAGGTTTGGTATAAGTTGTGTAATAATCAATTTTGATATTGCTCATACCAGCCATCAGTTTTTTGTTGAAATACAATTCCTTTAAATTTGGTACAATGTTGTTTAAAAAAATACAGACAAAGAATATCTAATAAAAGTTATGATATTGTTTCGTTTTTATATATATATCAATAAACAATTTCCAATCGTTTATACCGAATCCTTAACTTTCCATTTATAATGTTGAATTATATTTACTTGTAATATATAGACTTTTAAAAAAAATTAAATCTTAAAAATATTAGAAAAGTATGAAAATACAAGACAGCTACCCCTTATAATGTTAGATAATCCCCAAATCGCTTAAAATAAATTCAAGCGCGCGTATAGGAACGCGAATTGCTTGCTAAAGTATAAATTAAAGTATTAGCTAGGTGCCATTGTGATAAATGCATCGATTTTGAAATAAATTTAGATGGTTTGCACCATTGGCACTATTTTATATAAAGAACTATACACATGGAAAAAAGTATTGCAACACCTTGATTTTTTAAAATTTGAAAAATCAGCCTCTTTTTTTTGATGGAATATAATAAAATATGTGTATAATATCATTGAAACATAGTTCACGATAACATTGGCATTGCAACGAAAAAAAAATGTTTAAAAAAAAATGATTTATATAACCACAATTTCAATAACAAAATGAAGTGTTTTTTGTACAAAAAAACGCATTTGACAAGTTTCACTGTAGTCGAACTTTACAATGTCAGACATTTCAAAATTAATCTTCAGATGACTGTTCACATCATGGTTGATCGTTATACGCCAAAGAATTAGTACTTTGTGCGCAGCCTCCATTCAAACGGATAACCGCATCTTAACGTCTTCTGATTCCTGCCATAAATCGACTAATTTGTTGCTAAGGTAGCAGCAACCATTTCTGATGAAGGGAATTGTTTATTTCATGTTGTGTTTGAACCGGGGTGTCCTTTCGCTCACTTTCCGCCCAATAGTGTCCCATATAAGCTCAATATGGTTCAAAGCCGGGCTACGATCGGGCCAAGCAAGATGAACCAAATTCCATTTGAACATTGGATCTTCCTCCACGATGCTAATTTCCAACTTTAGCGAGCTCTGCACTACATTGGATACGGAAAACTGTAGGTCTGCTCGTTAGCAAAGGTCTCCGAAATGGTATTATCGCACGGTAACCAGTAGCGATGAGTTGATCTCGAACAGTTCTTGTTAAAAGGCTCTTGTATGGCCACCACTCCTATTTTAGGATTGTCTTGTATGCAATGGGTTTCCTTCTGACCAATCTTCATTATGCTTGATTTTCTCTAGCAAATGGTATAGGGGTCTTCATTATCTCGGAAGGTCTTTTACAGCGTTTATTGCCTGATTTTTATTCTCAAAACGACTTCAGTGGAATGGTGATGACCAACAATGCGTGCAGTTGTTACAGCGACATCCCTGCTTCTCTTATGCTGATAATCTGCCATCTTGCTGCAGTTAAGAGTTGTCAAGGACCCATTATAAGGTGTCAATCACATAATTTTAAAAACTTGGTTATTTAAAGTGCTGAAAACAATGAGGATCAAAACATCTTTTTTGCTGTTTACGGGTACAGTAGCTGCATGTGCAGATGAAAACTTATCGAGTCGATATTTATTGATTAAACTCAGGTGATACTTAAATAATGTTTAACTAGTTCTATTTTACCAAATTATATCACAAAAAAATAATGAGTGTTTTTTTTAATTCAATTTCAATGTGGTGTTGCAATACTTTTTTCCAGGTGTATATGTTCCTTGCTTTATAACAAGAGGGAAAAAATAACGTTATTAATATTCTTGACAAGAGACCATTAACAACCCGAAACTGCGGTTGTTTTAATGTTATTTGATCAAAATAATTTATTACATGTGTAAAAGGTCTTTAAATCATCAAATTTTTTTATTCATTATTATGTTTGTATTGTGTGTTAAATATGCCATTGTTTTATCTATCGTATTCTCATTCTTGAAGAAAAAGAGAAAAATAAGAAAGAAAAAAAAAGTATATATCTATTTATGTATCTGTTTATTTTATTTGTGTTTTATATTATTTATTGTTCAGATTGATGGGACAATCTCTTTTTCAAAGGGAGAGCGATTATTGTATTAGAATTTTGCAATTTATTTGTTTCATATAGATTATTGATTAATTTATGTATGGTCATTTGTTACAGTTATTTATCAACTTTTATGTATAAAGGGAAAAGTAAATATCAGCGGTCACTTTAAATTATCTTATGACAAATAGAATATTCAATATCAGGATGTTAGAATGACATCCAATGGAAAAAGTATTCGACACACAAAAACATCAACACAATAAAAACATGTGGACACAAGAATGTGTCCATAGAACACAGATGCCACATTGGCACTATATTTACTAAGTTGTGTGATTGTGTATGTATACATTGTATTCGACCTTTTAACCCTTAACGGTGCTATAGATATGCAATGTGTACATTTGTTGCCGATTGCATGAATGAAAGCTTCACTACGGTGTGGTGTTAAAAGGTCGAATACAATATTAAAATCAATCAAAAGTTGAGATTAGAACAAATGATGTTTTTCAATCTTGTTCAATGATTTAGCACTATCAGAAATACAGGTCAATTTCTATTTGCAGCACAATTCCATTTGTAGCTTTTGAGTAGTTCTGTTTTTGATAGTTCTTAACTTTTGCCAATCCTTTTTACCTGTAACAGAACGGGTCCGTACCAAACCTCCGGGTACCTCGACCCATACCCACCGGGTTTCGACCATCTAAATATTAATTTCAGATTTCAAAATAAAAATTTACCAAAATCAAGTAAAACAAAGTGACTAAAGAAAATCTCCAAAAAAGAATATTAAAAAAATTATGCAAAATTGAAATTAGACAGCAACCATTTGATTTTCTGAGGGGGAGCTATGGATGTGTTCACCCTCAGCTGCCACTATATGTAATACTAAAATTGAAAGAAAAAAATTGCTTTCGACTTGTAGTTCCATAGTCCCCCGCCCAGAAAATCAAATGGTTGCTGACTTCGTTGCAAACTCACTCGAGAAAAATAAATGCATCCAAACTAGCATTACATGAGAGAATAACAAAATCCACACGGCAAAGTTCCGAACCGGATCGAGCTCATTTCAAAGGTATTCACCCAGGCTATTTCCCACTCAAATACTTTTCTGGAATCCCGTCCCGTCTGGCCACTACAGAGGTTCAAAGTTGCCCTTATAGTGATTTTTTTATATTTACCACACATTCGGTACTCCTCGGCATATTTCTACGGCAAAGTTCCGAACATGACAAATCTCATTTCAAAGGTATTGACCTAGGCTATTCGGCACTTCATATTTTTCTGGGATCCGGGCCCGTCTGGCCACCACAGAGGTTTAAAGTCGCCCATTTACGTGTTTTCCATGCCAACTACGTGCACACATTCGGTACTTTTCGGCAAATCCACACGGCAAAGTTCCGAACCGGACCTAGCTTATTTCAAAGGTATTGACCCAGGCTATTGCCCGAACTCAAATATTTCTCTGGGATCCGGGCCCGAATGGCCACAACAGAGGGTTAAATTCGCCAGTGGGTGACCCATCACAACGTCATTTAAGCAGTCTCCGGTAGGTTTTCAGTATACAATTCTTTTTTTTTTCTGGCTTTCCATAAATACTTTTTATCTATATTTTTAAATGTTTCTGGAGTGATGGTTTTTTTGGTTTTGTTTGATATATTGTATATTGTATTACATCTTTTTGAATCTTTCGTGCCGTTTTATTGATAAAAATCGTTATTACATTCATAAAGACAAATTTGCACGTTTTATAAGAATTTACAACAACTTGAAAGGGTTATAAAACGACGTATGCTTTTTAATGATTTTCAACTAAATTTGAATATTGAATCGACTGCTAACAGCCTGTTGTATATTGAATATCAATTTTAGAATATATAATAACGAACAGACCTCTAGCTACACATACATATCTAAAACGGAATGAAATGCTTTTAAAAACAGTACAAGCCGTGAAATTGTCGATTTCCGCTGATAAATTGCATTTAACTAAGAATGAACGATTTTCGGAACGTTTGGGTCTCATGCAGTTTTTGGGTTTTTAGACATATCATCAAAATTGGCTGCTGGACAAAAGTGGCTGCTATCTTGATTGGCCGATAAAAGTGGCTGCCAATTTGAGTCTGGTTCAGTATTCTCCTGTTCCCACGAAACCCAATTGTCCTATTCTTAATTTTTAACGATCCTTAGTTTAAACATATTTATTTATAGTGGATTGGGAAACAAGTTTTGCAACTTATATTAACCCCTTTCCACTTTGCGGGTGCAAGTGCTGCCTTGTAGCGGCATTAGCCTACTCTTTTTCGAAATCACAAGGGTGTCTTTAACGTGCAAGAGATATGGCTCTCTCTTAACACGGGTCAGCCATCTATCGTCCCCATTCCGACGGACTATCATCGTTTCCTCAAGGGAGAGCCTTAAAAAGTTTATTTAGATTTCTTATATAAAAAAGTACATTTTTTTGCTACATTTCGATTTCAGACTTATGAGATGTCGAACTATTGGACGTCGGACTATTTGGGTGTCGGACTACTTGGTTGTTGGAATAATTGGGTGTCGGAATATATAGGCTGCCCATAATGGTTTACTTTAACAAACTTTGACTTGGATGAGAAAGTTGAGAAAATCAGCGGACAAAAAGCAAAACAGACAAAAAGCAACGGACAAAAAGCAAAATTATCGTTCAAAAAACAAAACGGACAAAAAGCAAAAGTGTCGAAAAAAAAAAAGTATAGACAAAAAGCAAAAGTGTTGGACAAAAAGTACCGTATCGTTCGTTTTAAAAATATACTCGGCATAAAAATGAAAAATGAAAATTATTGATACAAAATAAAGCAATCTTACATTTGTATTTATAGAAATAAAAGTTATAAAGGTTAGATAAATAGACTGATATTGCTATAATTCACCTAGTCTGTGTGGTATTATAAGATATTTAGATTCAATGGCGTTGCACGATTTTATCCCTATTCACCAACAAAAGAGACCCGGGTTAGACATGAAAATCTATTTTTTTCTTTACCCATAACAAATATAAATAATCGACATATAATTGAAGAATGATTTTAAGTCTTCGTATCATCAGATCTTTCACGATGTTCGAAAAATGGTCTTCAAAAAGCGGTATTCTGATTGACTAACTGTACATCACGTGTTATTCCTTAAGCAATTGCATTACACAATAAAACTTATCATTCATGATAACACATGGTCCCACAATAAAGTGCAAGAGTGAATTGAATAAAAAAATGATAAAATTTGTGTTTGCATGATCCTAGCTAAAAATGTAATTATTACAATGTAGTATGGGAAGCTTCTTTTTGTAACTTCATAGGGTTGTAAAAGCGTTGAACGTACGCACATTTTCAGAATGAAGCGCTTCTTAAATATCATGATAAATTGAAATGTGACCAGTATAGGTACAAAAAACGTGGATTTGTTTTAATAAAAAAAAATGTGTGGACTTGAACGGCGTTTTTTGTCGACTTAAGCAGGACTTATTATTGTGAACTTTAACGGTGCCACAAAGGTGTCATGAGAATTACTTAATGTTCCAGAACAGTTCTCTTGACTTACTGATTTAAAGAGAGGTTAGAAGGGATCTCTACTGTATACTACTAAAGCATATTTTATTCGTTAACAATAAAAACATGTCACCAGAATGTTTTGGGATGTTTCAGAAAAAATATGTTTAGTGTTTGCGTTTCTCGGATAACAATATAATGATTGGTTCCCGGCTATATCCATGCGACTCCTGGACTCTTATAAAGATATTTTGTAGAAGAATCATTAAAATGAAAATTAAATCTGCCGTCGAATATTGTAGATTTTTTTATATATTGGATAACATTAATGAAGTTTACGATGATTATTAGAAAATTAAGACACATCAGTTCCAACTGTTAAAGGAGCATATTTTCAGATGTGTCTATGAACCCAAAGGTTGCATAAGATTCAAACGTATTTGACAGACTTTTAAAAAATAGGGGCAGGAATGTTAGACTCTTTAGACCTAAACTCTGACCTTTGGTGAAAACAGACCATCAGTTGTCCAACCCGGGCCTTTTGGCCCATTAAGACATTTGACCATTGCCAATAAAATGCACCTAGTAGGTAAAAAAGTATTGACGAAGGGAAGTTTTGACACTCTTAAAAAATGTGGATTAGGCATGTTAGACCATTTAGACCCAAGTTCGGACCTTTTGAAGACAAACAATAAAATATCTATCTTTGGAGCTATGGTGATATTAACAAACCATGAAATATCCCACCTTGGCCTTTAGGCCCATTGAACCTTAGACCATTACCTATCATTTGTACCTAGTGGGTAAACATGATTTACCTAGGGGAATGTTTGTCAGTTTTTATTCAAAAATTAGAGGTAGGCATGTTAGACCCTGTAGACATAAGTTTGGACATATGGTGAGGACAAAATATGAGTTGCACCACCTGTGCCTTTATGACCATTGAAACTGTGCTCTGGTTTTTTGCATTTGGTGTAATTATACAATGAGTGTAAAAACAAAGTCAATTGGAAGGAAAAAATCGCTATGTTCGTGACATTTTTTCTTTCTGCTTTCCTAGCTCAATTTTGCTTAAGCAGTCGGACTTAAAGCCTGGACCATTTGATTTTTTAGTTGGCTATACTATTAAACGAGAAGACCTCATTTAGTGTGTCGCTTCTCTTCTTTCCACAATAAATTAATCATCATGCCTCTATTTCCTATAGGTTCATGGCATATTCGCATTTGTCGTCCATTCATATGATTATTCAGATTGAGTTAATTTAGGAGAAAAACGAGAAAAAAGCGTCCGGATATTATTCCGACATTGGACGAAATTGTAAGTCAGATTAGACTTCCGTTTTCTTTACACTTTGAACATACATTTACTACGAATAGATCGTTTGCATTAATCAAGTATTTGCTGGCGTATCCGAATCGACGTATCGTATAACACGTATATGTGGAAAGGATAAATTAAGTCAAGTTGGTCCCCATGAAACTATTATATAATGCATTTAATTTTTGTTGAGATCGGGATGAAGTCATTATTGTAAACAAATCTGTTCAATCCGTATACGTCGATCCGTACACTTATTCTGATACTTGAATAATGCAAATGCTCTAATAAAGAGTATTTTCTATCTGATATCATTTTCAAGCTAACTATCCACGGCGGTCACAGAGTTGATTAATTGATAGAGTCTGTATAATATATAAATAACCGCTGGTCTGATTAGTAAAGTGAGAATTGAAAGTAAAAGAAAACAAATACACTTTCTTTATATTAATGAATAAACTCATCATAGATACCAGGACAAAATTTTGTATATACGCCAGACGCGCGTTTCGTCTATAAAAGACTCATCAGTGAGACAATCCAAAAAAGTTTCAAAGGCCAAATAAAGTATGAAGTTGAAGAGCATTGAAGACCAAAATTATTAAAAGTTTTGCCAAATACAGCTAAGGTAGTCTATGCCTGAGATAGAAAAGCCTTAGTGTTTCAAAACCTTTTTAAATTTTGTAGACAGGTAATTTATAAATATAACCATATCAATGATAATTCATGTCAGCACAAAAAAGTGCTGACATGAATTATCATTGATATGGTTATATTTATAATGTGATGAACTTTTTGAACTTTGATAAATGATTAATTTTTATGAATAATGGATATATGTTAGTCCAATGTATATATTTATAGTTTTGACATCTTTTACTATTAAAAATAGGTATAGACAGTCTATTGAACTGTATTAAATGGAAATAGCATGAATTCAATGGATAATGCAATGATAAATCAAAATGTTTATATATACCAGTTATGACATTTTCTAAAGTTATCTCATGGTCAATCCAAAGTTTGATTGTAACACATGTGATCCTTTTAATCTATTTTTGAATATTAAGAGATTATACAAATGCTTGCTCAGCATACATATAAATGATTTGAAAAAATAACAGATATGCTAAATAAATAATAAAATGCTAAATTCTGTTCTTATAATATAGCCCTATAGTCGCCGTCAGCTGAAATTCGTACCGGTTATCGGTAAAAATAATCTAAACTATCAATCGCGTTTACACCAAGCCGATTTTGAATGGTGGAATCCGCCATTGTTTTTACCGGAAGTGTTTCCGTGGAGTTGAATTTCATAAAATTTGCATAAAGCGCGGGAAACCTTATCACATCAATGAAAAGAACATTTCAGGAAACTGCGCAAGTGACGAATGTCATATGTAAACAAATGATCCTCATAGAAACGAAGATGGCGGAATTACAATGGAAAACATTCTGGAAAATGTGAAGGTCAGGATTATTACAGTGCGATCACTTAAAAGGTAGGTCTGTAGTGGTTTTTCTTTTTGCAAATTATGAATGGAATGTGAAAAACTATATCTCGAGTGAACGCGATTGATAGGTAAATTATTTTTACCAATAACCGCTACGAATTTCAGCTGACGGCGACTATACATTTGAAAGTCATTATAACTGTATGCTGAGCATATAAATAACTGGATTAAATCAAATATATGGGATCATTTAAAATGTTTTTAGTTAATTGTAAAATTAAAAAAACGTATTTCGGTATATGTGGATATTTTAAGGAATATCAAGTAGAAATTTAACATGTATTATAGGAAAAAAGAGGTTCACAAAGGGTTAGAATGCCCCTAAATCGTCAAGCAATTACAAATTTCAAATAAATAAAATTGTTAGTGATAATTCTATTAAGACTAAAATATACTATTTTGGCAACTACTATTAAATATCTTAGAAGCTATGACCCCATGATTATACATTATTTGTATTTTTGGTCAACTCTCTCTGAAGTTTATATGCTATTTGCATAATTAACCATGGCTGCCATACAATTCCAAAAAGTTTTTATTTTGATGAATTCTTTATCAAATTTTGAATCTTGGTTACAAAACATTTTGGACTGTAGGTGGTGCTAAAATTTTCCTAAAGCGTTCATGTCTGAAAATTGCACCAAATCATTATATTTGGATAAAATGGGCCTAACTAATTTGGAGAATATAATGTACTATTACGAAAGAACTGATTTATTGAGCATTAATAAATTTGAAATCGACCAATTTACGAACCAAATTGTGAACTATTTGGAGTTTTATTGTAAGATTTATATTTAGACCGCTCTGAGCTATAAATGAACTGTGTCCTTTGAGTAAGTGATTTCACAATAACCATTATACTAAGTACCTGTTAGAAAATAGCACTTTCACAGTACATTGTTAAAGACGAATATATTCCAAGAATGACCAATATTAATGGTGTAATGAGATTATATATATACTGTTATATATTGTTTTATATTGTTACATATATGAATGAAAATTGAAACCAAACTGTTTTCATTATTTAAAAAAGAGACACGAAAGGGGAGGTATGATTGGTAATCAGACACAGAAACAAAATGATGAAAAAGAAATATAGCTTACCATACAACATATTTACAATCAGAAAAAAACTATGCTAAAATCAGTTAGAAATAGCCGTGAAATGACAAATATTAAACAATATAAATCAGAAAACTAATGGCCACATCAATGTTCAAACAGAAAATCAAAAGATATATACCAAAGAATTATAAGTCCTGTAACGCATTCATATTGTAGTTATGTATGCATGGTGCAAAAACATATCATTGCGAAAACCAGTGGTGTCAAAGTACTAAATCGGATCAAAATAAAAATAAAAAACGATCATTTGGAAAACTATTCAGATGTTGTTGGATTCAATTAACAATAATACCATCATTAGTGAAAGGCTATCTACCTCATATAATACATTGTAATATTTACAATGAACCAACTAATAATAAAAAAAACAGAACCTATAGCTGCTGATTTTTTTTTCACACAATAAATAAATGATATGAAGTGTTACAATAAAACAAAAATAACTGAGTGAAGCTTTTTTATGTTGTTTCTAGTGTACTTTCATGTGTATATTTCAATTTTAGACATTGCATTGTCAGCTTATTATCGATATATGAGTTCACTTTCATGTTGTATCTTTCACCAAAATTTTACATTATCTGTTTTAACATGATTGTCTTGGCCTCTTTCACATAATTCAGTGACTACTCAAAAAATTATTTGCTATGTTGATTCTCTTTATAAGTAATAAGCTTACGATTTTTGCATGTGTGCGACTCTACGGTCCTGATGACAATCTAACAGTTCTCATTTGACCACGTAAACATTTCAAAGATGATTCACAAAAATATGTTTCTTACTATAAGACGGTATCTCAGATAGGATAGTAAATTATATTATGTGTACCATATTGTAAGTTGAACATCTGTCTGGCAGGTATTGTATAAACACCTGTCATTTATCGATAATCCAACATAACATGAGGTCCTCTGATGTTCAGTACTCCAATACTTTGATTGTAAAAGTTAACGACGACGGACGACGACGACGACGACGACAGACGACGACGACGACGACAGACGACGACGACAGACGACTGACGCCAAGAGATGAGAAAAGCTCACTTGGCCTTTTAGGCCAGGTGATCTAAAAACCAATAAATGTATTTTAATCTGAGGAACAATTCGACATTTTAACAACATTTTTTACAAATGATACTGACGATCCACCACAAAGTAATATAAATAGAACCATACAAATAGTAAGCAAAAAATTAAAAACCTGATAATAAATTGTTCAAATAAGGCCTTCGAAAATAGTGGAATAAATTACTTTTGGAGTGTCAAGAACTCGTTGGAAGTACTTGATAAATGGCATGCTTATATTGGTGATTTTGAATCTGTTCAAAGTTTTGATTTTTCTACCCTGTATACCACATTGCCTCACATTCTCATTAAGAAAAAATTCACACACCTAATTAAGGATGTTGGCTCCTCCATTTTTTGACTTTTTGCCAGATTTTCGGAATCCTCTGGTTTTATCCATGTATTGTCATTATAAAATTTTGCCCACTAACCCCTACTTTTCTTTTCATAATTTTATTACATAAAGTTTAAAAAGCCATATTTAAAAATTTTATAAAATTCTTGTTATTTTTTCATAGTTTTTGAAACAAATAAGGTGCCCATGTTAAATATATGAAAAATCTAGAGAGAATTATTTCCCGCCAAATTTTCAATGGCTTATATCTCGAAATGAGCACACGGCCCCTCCATTTTTTTCTACTTTTTGAGTTTCTTTATTAATATACTATCAATTCATAATAGTCTTTTAAAAAGCTTGTTATTTTTTAACAGAGTAGCGAACATCCTTAAATGGGCATTCAAAAAATCAGAATGTGAATATATATGTTCAAACTCTTTTAGGACATTTTTTAGTAGCAATAAACAAAAAACTATGTTAATTGGACATGCTTTGATACTATATATGCCCTTGAATTTTTACTAGATAACATTTTTGTTCGCTTTGGGGATTCCGTATATCGTCAGATTATCGGAATTCCAATGGGGACTAACTGTGCACCTCTTATTGCGGACCTGTTTTTGTATTGTTATAAGTTACAATTTATGACAAAAATAAGCAAAGACCCATCGAAACAACATCTAATAAACAAATTTAATAATACTTTTAGATATTTGGATGATATTTTGGCTCTCAATAATGACGACTTCAGTATGTATATTAATGAAATTTATCCTGTTGAACTTACTTTAAATAAAGCTAATACTAACAATGACCACTGCCCTTTTCTCGATCGATATCTATATCACTAATGGAAAGCTGAATACTAAAATTTATGATAAAAGGGATGATTTTTCATTTCCTATCGTTAATTATCCGTTTTTAGATGGTGACGTTCCCTTGTCACCATCTTATGGTGTTTATATATCTCAACTTGTACGATTCGCTCGTGTATGTAACAATGTTTTAGATTTTAACGAGAGAAATTTATGTATTACTGAAAAATTATTACACCAGGGTTTTCGATATCACAAACTAGTCAAAACATTTACTAAATTTTATCATCGGTATAAAGACATCATTCATAAATATAGCTCAACATGCAGACTTCTAATACGTTCAGGTATTTCACATCCAATTTTTTATGGTAATATTCTTTATAAAGCACAAAGGTGTCAGTATTCACCTCAGAAACTTACTAAACCTTTGAATAGACTTATTAAGAAGGGATATAATTACGATACTGTTGTCAAGTCATTAAGGATTGCATATTTTGGCGTTAATATTGAGTCACTGATAAGGTCTTTGCATCGGAACTAAACACATTTATTTTAAAAACAGTTGTTGGCATGACACGGGTTATGTTCTTCTCATATATGTTATGATGGTATGATACTAAATCCCTAACGGGAAGGATTGTGCCTGATGTTCATATGATGAAATCATAATCTTTCAGTCAGTTTAGTTGAAGTCTGGAGCTGGCATGTCAGTTAACTGCTAGTAGTCTGTTGTTATTTATGTATTATTGTCATTTTGTTTATTTTCTTTGGTTACATCTTCTGACATCAGACTCAGATTTCTCTTGAACTGAATTTTAATGTGCGTATTGTTATGCGTTTACTTTACTACATTGGTTAGAGGTATAGGGGGAGGGTTGAGATCTCACAAACATGTTTAACCCCGCCGCATTTTTGCGCCTGTCCCAAGTCAGGAGCCTCTGGCCTTTGTTAGTCTTGTATTATTTTAATTTTAGTTTCTTGTGTACAATTTGGAAATTAGTATGGCGTTCATTATCACTTGACTAGTATATATTTGTTTAGGGGCCAGCTGAAGGACGCCTCCGGGTGCGGGAATTTCTCGCTACATTGAAGACCTGTTGGTGACCCTCTGCTGTTGTTTTTTATTTGGGCGGGTTGTTGTCTCTTTGACACATTCCCCATTTCCATTCTCAATTTTATATCAAAAAGATGTGGTATGATTTCCAATGAGACAATTCTCCACAAGAGACCAAAACGACACAGAAATTAGCAACTACAGGTCATCGTACGCCAATCAACAATGGGCAAAGCCAATACCGCATAATAACCTATAAAAGGCCCTGAAATGACAATGTAAAACAATTCAAACAAGAAAACTAACGGCCTTATCTATGTACAAAAAATAAACGAAAAAACGAATATGTAACACATAAACAACCGACAACCACTGAATAACAGGCTCCTTATATCATGTTCATAAATCTAAATATCATCTCCAATTTAAAAAAAAAACACATGAAAATATGAACCAATTATGTGTTGCTCTCCTAGTCGCAGAATGTATCCAAAATCAAAGATGTGGAACATATGCTATCATAATCATATGGTAACTAATGCAAGTACTGTCTCTTCCATGCCCGTCTTGAACAGTCTTAAAAGCCTTTGTCGCTCACCTCGGTCTATGTGCATATTTAACAAAGGATACAGATGGATTCATGACAAAATTGTGTTTTGGTGATGGTGAAATGTTTGAAGATCTTACTTTACAGAACATTCTTGCTACTTACAATTTTTCATATCTCTAATAAACTTGGCCCATTAGTTACAGAGGAAAATATTTTGTAATAATTTACAAAAAAATACCAAATAAATGAAAATTGTTACAAATTGGCTTTAAAGGGCAATAACTCCTTAAAGGGTCAATTGACCATTTTGGTCATGTTGACCTATTTGTGGGTCTTACTTTGATGAACATAATTGCTGTTTACAGTTTATCTCTATCTATAATAGCATTCAAAATAATAACCAAAAAACGGCAAAATTTCTTTAAAAATTACCAATTGGGGCAGCAACCCAACAATCAGTTGTCCAATTCATCTGTAAATTTCGCGGCAGATAGATATTGACTTGATAAACAAGTTTTCCTTAGACAGATTGGCTCTTAATGCTTTGGTTTCTGAGTTATAAGCCAAAATCTACATTTCCCAACATGTTCTATTTTTAGCCATGGCGGCCATCTTGGTTAGTTGGCTGGGTCACCGCACATATTTTTAAAACTAGATACCTCAGTGATGATTGTGGCCAAGTTTGTTAAATTTTGCCCGATAGTTTCAGAGGAGAAGATTTTTGTAAAAGTTTACGTCGACGGACGACACTGGACGCCAAGTGATAAGAAAAGCTCAGTTGGTCCTTTGGGTCAGGTGAGCTAAAAACTAAATATAAAGTAAACAATACTCTTTTTTTTTTTTTTTATTCAACAACAAATTGCACTTTCTGCTGTTAACAATAAACAATACTCAGTTTGGTTGTCATCGTGCAACACAGATGATAACACTATATAGGAAAAACATAGAACTCCTTTTGTCATAAGACACTGTCAAACATCCAAACATACTATCCACACTCATCTCTGCCCACACTTGTAATAATTAACAATAAAATATGAGTGCATTTCTTTCTAACACAAACGATGCAAATGGCTAAGCGCGCACATGTTTTGATAATTTGTTTCTAACATACGTTTTTCAAAATTTACATAAACTTTGACAAACTATGCACACGCTCGAAATGCGTCTACAGTTTGTCGTTAATCGTTTGTTAGAATATACGCTACATTTTTTTTTCTCATTTCAACCTGGTTAAACGATGTATTTGTTTCTACGTTTGTAAAAAAAAGTCTGTTTACCAACAACATGTGCATGCATTATTGAAAGTTCAAACAGGGTCATTAACGACTTATTACACGATGTATTTGTTTCTACTTTTGTAGCGTTTAAAACAACAAACGCGACACAACGTTTACAAACTTTTGTTAAAAAGAAATGCGGCCATAAACTTTGACATACTATGCACTCGCTCGAAATGCGTTTACAGTTTGTCGTTAATCGTTTGTTAGTACAAACGCTAAATGTTTTTTCTAAATTCACCTGGCTTGTTCAACAATGTATTTATTTCAACGTTTGTAAACATAATGTTTACCTGCAACTTGTACATGCATTATTGGAAATTACTTTTGTAGCGTTTGGAAAACAACAACGTTTACAAAATTTTGGTTAGAAGAAAATGCACTCATAATCTGAGCTAATCTGTTAACTGTGATCATACATTTGAAGTAAGTTATGATTTTCTGACCTTTTATATAGTCACATATTTTAAAATATACTAATAATTTGAAACATATATTAGTACATGTCAAATTTAATGTCGATTCACTGCTTTTCGATACAATATGAATGACATATTGAATTTTGCAGGTTCAAAAAGCCAATATAAAAAGCAAAACACTGAAGTAATGAACATCAGAGGACCTCAAGTTCTGTTGAATTAATGATAAATGACAGGTGTTTATATAATACCTGCCAGACAGAAATGTTCATCTTACTATATAGTACAAATAATATAATTTGCTATCATATCTGAGATACTGACCTGAACTAGGAAACTTAACTTTGTGAATTATCAACGATTACGTGGTCAAATAAGAACTATTAGATTGGCATTATGACCATATAGTTGCACAAATACAAAAATCATTAGGTATAATTTATAATAGAGACTCAAAATAGCAAACAATTCTTCGAGTAGCTATATAGTCACTCACTGAACTATGAAAAAGAGGTTCAAGACAATCATATTAAAACAGATAAAAGTGTAATATTAAGACTAAAGATACCAGATGAACAGCAAACTCATAAATCGAAAATAAACTTACAATTACATGACTAAAACTGAAAAAGACATGCAGACAAATGAAAGTACAATAGAAACAACATAGAAAACTGAAGACTGAGCAACACGAACCCCACCAAAACTTGGGGATGAACCTAGGTGCTCCAGATGGGTAAGCAAATCCTGCTCTACAAATGGCATTTATTAACAGTGTTTGAGCATTATTTTCTGAAACATTTAGCTTTTGTATCAATTGATAATTAAATGGAGGTAAACACAGCAAGATTACTTTCCCTTATTCTAGATTTTTTTGTTGCAGTCAACACAAACTTTTTAAATGTTCATAAATAGCTTCATTGAGTTATCTTGGTTTTATTGTAATCATAGTCATTCGTTTATTCATTAATTTTTTTTTTAAATCAGCAGCTATACATGTACATTGTAGGTTCTGTTTTCTAATTATTAATTGGTTCATTGTAAATATTACAATGTATTATATGCAGATAGCCTTTCGCTAATGATGGTATTTTTGTTAATTGAATTTCACAATATCTGGATAGTTTTTCAACTGTTAGTCTTTTTGTACTTTGTTCTGGATTTAATACTTTGGATACCATTGGTTAGCAATGAGAATATTTTGCACCATACATATAGAACACAACAACCATATGAATGTGTCGGTCATTAGTAAGAAGCCTGTAAAACAAGGCTCGTAATTTTTTGGTGTATATCTTGATTTTCAGTTTGTTCGTTGATGTGGCCATTAGTTTTCTTGTATATATTGTTTAACATTTGTCATTTCATGGCTATTTCTAACTGGTTTATTTATAGTTTTTTTTCTGGTTGTAAAAATGTTGTATGGTAAGCTTTATTTCTTTTTCATCATTTTGTCTAGAGCTGGTGTCTGATAACCAACTATATCTCCCTTTTCGTTTCTTTTTTTATGAATAATGACAACAGTTTGGTTTTAATTTTCATTTATGTATGTACATTTAACAACATAAAACAGTATATATACATGTATAATCTCATTCCATCATTAATATTGGTCATTGTTGGTATATATTTATCTTTAGATTTAACAACGTACTGTGAAAGAGCTATCTTCTTACAGATACTTAGTATTATGGCTATTGTGAAACCACTGATTCAAAGGACAAGGTTCACTTATTGCCCAAAGTGGCCTAAAATATAAACAGTTACTTTACCATAAAACTAAAATAAGTTCACAATTTGCGTCGTAAATGGGTCTATTTCAAAAGTCTTAACATTCAATAAATCAGTTCTTTTCATAATAATATATTTTATGCTTCAAATTTGTCAAAATGTGATGAATTTGGACAATTTTCAGACCTGAAAGCTTTAAGCCTTTAGGAATAAAGATTTGGCTGCCACCTACCATCCAAAATGTTTTGTAACCAAAAGAATCCAAATCTGATATATACAATTCATCAATTTAAAAACTTTTTGGATCTTGGACGGCAGCCAAGGTCAATTATGCAAAACACAATTAAAGTATTACCATAGTTATCTGTGGTATAATTTTCACAATTATTCAATGGTTTTGTTGTGTATGATTTTCGAAAAGAAATATAAAGATGGAAAAACCTGAACGAGGCCACCTGATTGTTTTATGTGACATATGAACAACAGAGTCAGTGTGGGGCCACTAAGCTAAACTGCCCGTTTTGCACCAGCAAAAATAAATGAATGCCTAGGGTGGGAATCGAACCCACATACACCAATTCTGTTGTCCCTATATTTCTAAATGAGCAAAAAATTGTCAAGAACAAATTTAAAACAATGTATAAATGTGTTAAAATTTAATTATCAAATTATACATGAAAATATAGGTTGATTTTCGGTGATTCAGATGTCTACTAAGATTGTAGTCCCATATATAGGCTCCACTGTACAGCTACATGAATATACAGCGTAAAAGGGTTTAAAATTGCAGAGGCAAATTTTTTGGGGGAGGAGGGAGCTGAAGGCACGCCCTTTTCAGGGAGCTTCATGTATTGTAAATGTGTAGTCCTTTTTTAGGTAATTTTACCTAAAATGTTGACTTGCTAGACCCCTTCTCCGTTTAAAAATCCTGGATTCTCATCCGATTTGATATAAATCTAAACTGTTAAAAAGGTTAGCTGAACATTTTGTTTAAATTATCTAGAATATACATGTACATGTGATTTTAATCGTGGACATTTTAAATCCCTTTTAACTAATGCGTGACTTGGGCTTCTGGTACATATTAAAACATGGAATTATTCATCCAAACTCACAGAAAGATTCCTGAGATTTAAATTTCCACAGAATAACAAATTAACAATTTTTGTTTGTCCATCTGATGAATTAAGCCTTTTTCAACTGATTTCTATAGTTCGTTCTTATGTTGTACTGTTATACCACTGTCCCAGGTTAGGGGGAGGGTTGGGATCCCTCTAACATGTTTAACCCCGTCACATTATTTATGTATGTGCCTGTCCCAAGTCAGGAGCCTGTAATTCAGTAGGGGTCGTTTGTTTATGTGTTACATATTTATTTTTCGTTCATTTTTTTACATAAATAAGGCTGTTAGTTTTCTCATTTGAATTGTTTTACATTGTCTTATCGGGGCCTTTTATAGCTCACTATGCGGTACATGTATGGGCTTTGCTCATTGTTGAAGGTCGTACGGTGACCTATAGTTGTTAATGTCTGTGTCATTTTGGTCTTTTGTGGATAGTTGTCTCATTGGCAATCATACCACATCTTCTTTTTTTAATATTTAAACATTTCGAACATTTAACATTTTAATAAAATAAAATAATACACTAACCCTTTGCCATGTTGCAATTCAACTTTTAATCTGGAGTTCCGGAAAACTTAAAATATATCTTGCAGTCATATGCACTGCAGCAGAACATCCAATTTCTTTTCTCTCTAACGTAACCCGTCACCAATGTATATACAATATGCACATCCATCGCTGTGGGAAAAATCTTGTCCAACCACCTAATTTTGAACTTGTTTTTTTTTTGTGGGAATGAACACTGGTGAATAGTTTTAAGTTTTACATTTGCCTGTGGCAAATAAGGGTAAGAAATATTATTAAAAAGAGAAACATTATTAAAAAGATAAAACATGTAAATGGACATACATTTTTCACTATGATGATAAGAGTGACACAATCAAAATTTTAAAATTATCTGGGTTTTTTTTTTTTGTGATAATAAGCACTGTACATGTATATACATAATATATATATCAAATGTATATATAATAACATTCAGTCGAGCCATATTAATGTTTATTAATAATATAAACTGAAATCAGAAACTTACATAAAGACAGACAGGGGTAACTGTTACATTGAATGCCACCAATGGCTTAGCGAAAGGGGCATTAAAATTGTAATGACTAGCAAAGATGCATTGGGACTGAGAACAGCATTATTCATGCATTAGTAGTTTATAGCATACAGTTTTTAAAGTACTCATGTATATGTGTAAACAAATGTCTAATAACTAAAATTTTATATGGATAAGGTTATACAACTAAATACTGCTGTAGTGTATGATTAGCACATGTCATAAAATTGTCATAAAATTTCTACGATACACGTAGATGTCATGTTTTGTCAAAATTATACAATACTTTTAGGAAGACTTTTAATATAAAAAAAAACAGGACAGTTACTCTATATTTATCATGTTTATATCTCCAAGACTGTAAGGATTTTTTTTGTACGGGTGTGGATAGTTAACCCCACATTGATAGAAACAATTGCCTGTGTACCGCCTATTCTGTTACACCGTTCCGTAATTTATACAGTTCGTTTGATTATATTCTTAATCTATTTATGTGTTCCAGTCTAGGAGGATTATTCATCTTTAACCTCATATGAACATTAAAACATCGTATCATCGCTACCTTTCCCTCTCTCATACGTATCCGTTACAGGAAAATTGCAAGGTCATTACGATCACCAGGAACATTTCGTTGAGACGTCATCTTGGACACAATTCGTGGCTAACAACAGAGTGAGTTAATTCTACAACATTGTATTTGAACCCTTCAAATTGCTCTCTACATATTTGAACCTTTTCTCCGTGAAATACTTGAAATTTAACCGTTCTTGAAGTACAATATTTTCTTGCATTCAACGGACTGTGCTATCAATTACCTTTGACATTTCGTTATAATAACATTAATTGAACACATTGTAAATTGTATTTTATTTGTTTTTCAGCTTTTTACCATTTGTTAGATTGACTCTTGATTAAAGTATCAGCACCTGATTGTCTTTTCTGCTTGAGCCCAATCGTCGGTTATACTTAATGGTCAGGCCATTACAGTAAAAAGTCTACAACTTGCCTGTTGTGTCTCACAGATAACGCCACTCCACGTTAGTTATACAGCTACATAACAACCTACCTGTTGAGCCCTGCATGTACGCGTCATCCCTTGACGTACAGTAAATTGACAACAACTTGTCTACACATCTCCTGAACAGGAAATACAACGGAGCATCGTTCGTAGCTGTTACCTTGACACTACGCAACACAGCTTGTGCGTACTCGGCAGCAACCCAACAACGTTGAGTCAACATGGATCCAAGTCATGTGGAACAACAAGAAGAGATACATGCCCCAGAGGGAAATGTCCCAGATCTAGAACTCTTACAAAATCCGTCTAACACCACACATTTAGATGAAAATCCCGAGACTAGGCGAGTACGGGATCTCACCGAAAAAGGTAAAGGAGCCTACACAGAAAAACGTAGCAAGTTCTGTGAGGAATTAGAGGTCCTTTGGTCAGATATAACGACCCAGTTATTGGAAGTCACCACACCTCCCAATGACCTTCAGCAAGTCTTAACAGCCCAGGACAATCTTGTAAAAGCCTGTACAAATTATCGTAGGCTCACAGACGAATATCTGGACTTTCTAAAAAGGACCAGAACGTTGGACAGTCAAAAAGACATAGACGCATGTAACCTTACATTGGATCTCCGTCTGTCCAAAGTGGAACTGGCCATGGACTCTTTACACGAGCATCGCCTCGCCCTAACAAAGGCCAAATCAACTAAAACAAAGACCTCAAGGGGTAAGAAAACCTCGCACAGCGGTAGCTCTAACGTGTCAGACATGTCAAGTTTGGCACGGAGAAAGCGTGCCAAGGCAGAGGCTGCAAAGTCTAAGATAGCATTCGTCGAAAAACATGCCCTTATCCTACAACAGGAAGCAATGTTAGAGGAACAAGCCTTGTTCAGACAAATTGAAATGGAACAGGAAGCAGCACAGAAAAAGGCTGAAATGGAACAGGAAGCCACACGTAAAAAGGCTGAAATGGAACAGGAAGCCACACGTAAAAAGGCAGAAATGGAGCAAGAAGTCGCTCAACATAAAGTTCAACTAGAACAGGAGGCTGCTCACAGAAAAGTGCAATTAGAACAAGAGGCTATGCGCAGGAAGGCTCAAATGCAACATGAAGCCGTACGGGTAAGCCGTGAAAAAGCCGAGCTGAAAGCCAGATTCAACCTTCTTGAAGCACAGAGAGAAGCTGCAGCCGCAGAAGCCGAGGCTCGTATCCTGGAATACGATGACAGCCAAGCCTTTAGCGATCTCCCTGACGAAAAGGAAGACCCGCTCCAGCGTGTGCAAGATTTCGTCAATAAACTTCCTGTATCAACTGCTGTAAAGGAAGTAACAGGACCTCAAAAGAAAAAACGAATTCCTGTTAAAATTGAGCTGAGTCATGAAGCACCAGCGTTCGTGCCATCTGTGGCACTGAACTTGCCATCAGAAACACCTAAGGTCTTGCCTACACGTGCTAAGTCACCAGATGTTAATGCATTCCCAGATCTGGGAACAATAACTAACATAGGAAAACAGGGCGTTTCAGAAAAGATCCCTGTCTTACACCAAAATCAAGGCGTCATAGAAGAGATCCCTGTTTCACACCCAAAACAAGGCGTAATAGAAGAGAACCCTGTAGCATACCAGCAACAAATCAATCCCACGTCGGAGATAACTAGATTTCTTTTACGCAAAGACCTATTATTCTCCAGGCTAACAAATTTTAATGACCAGGCAGAATCCTTCCATACATGGAAATCTAGCTTCAAAAACGTCATAGACGAATTACAAGTTTCTGACTCGGAACAAATAGACCTACTGATAAAGTGGCTAGGGCCAGAGTCTGGTAAACATGCCATGAGTATTAGGGCATCAAATGCCAACAACCCTACTAGAGGCTTACAGAGGTTATGGCAAAGACTGGATGAGCGATATGGTGCTCCAGAAATGTTGGAAGCCTCTATCACGAGTAAACTCGTCAATTTTCCTACCTTGACGAACAAAGATAACGCACGTCTTTATGACTTGTCTGATATTCTATCAGAAATCGAATATCACAAGGAAAATCCCAAGCTGGGATGTTTGCTTGCTTATTTCGATTCTTCGTCCGGTATAAATCCTATTGTGGAAAAACTACCATACGGACTCCAAGAAAAGTGGATAACAAGGGCTTCAAGATACAAGTCCAAAAATGAAGTTGCCTTTCCGCCATTCACAGAATTCTCTGCCTTCATCAGGGAAATGAGCAAAATTAAGAACGATCCTGGGTTCATCTTTGGATCAAAAGTAACACCAAATACAAAAGACTCTACGCCAAGGTTCTCACCTCAGACGTACTCTAAAGTCAACGTCCATAAGACGGCTGTTGAACAGCAAACTGAAGACAGCAGTCAACAACAAAATCTGTGTATCCTACATAAGACAAAGCATACCTTGAATGAATGCCGAGCATTCCGAGCCAAACCAATCGAGGAACGCAAGGAACTGTTAAGACAAAACAATGTGTGCTACAAGTGTTGTGAGTCAACCACACACAGAAGTCGGGACTGCAACGCAAGTATCAGTTGTAACGAGTGTGGAAGTGAACGACATACCACAGCACTTCACATCACTAGACCACAACAATCTGAAAGTTCCCAGTTTAGCTCACCCAGACAAGCCTACGGCGGGGAGCAGACAGAGTCAGCTGAAACAAAGTTAACCTCTGTAAGTTGGATCTGCACAGAGATCTACAAAGATCATAAGAGCGAGAAATCTTATGCCAAGATATTACCTGTGGACGTGTACCACAAGGACAAGACAAACAAAATTATCAGGATGTACGCCATTATTGACGACCAAAGCAACCGGTCTCTTGCCTCGCCTGAATTCTTCAGTCTGTTTAACGTTCGGGAGAAACCTGAAAACTACTCTCTTACGACATGCTCCGGCAAAGTAGCTACTTCCGGGAAAAGAGGAAAAGATTTCGTCATAAAATCTGTACATAGTGACGTACGATTTGATCTGCCTACATTAATTGAATGTAATAATATTCCCAATCATCGAGACGAAATTCCTACTCCTGAAGTTGCAATGCATCATCCTCATCTGAAAGAACTCAGAGGAAGCATTCCACCAATAGAGGAACGTTGTCAAATTCTTCTCCTTATTGGAAGGGACCTTATAGAGGCACACCACGTCCTTGAACAACGCCTAGGACCATCCCGAACTCCATTTGCCCAAAAGTTGAGACTTGGTTGGGTCATAATTGGAAATACATACATTGACAAGCAAACTTCTCCTATTCAAGTCAACACAAAGATAACTAACGTTTCAATCACGGAATCAGAACAACGTCTTGCCTCAAGACCGGAAATAGCCGTCAAGGACAAGAATCCTATTGTTGTTCAGTATAACGACACAAACTTTCATTTGAATGCCAAGGTCGCTAAATCGCATTCAATGCAATCCCTTGAATGTACAGGACCTAGTACCAAGCCTGTTAAACGCACAAATTCATCTAAAGGGACATCACTCGCGTCACTAAAAGCAAAATCTGTGACTTCTATAGAAAAATCTATAGATAAAGAAAGTTTCAATCCGAAATCAACAGAACCTAAAGTTCATGGAGAGGAAATCAATAGCATTCACAAACCTATTCCGAAAGAAGGACCTCTTGCTAATCTCAATCTGCCATTGCATGAGCAACGTCTACTACGAGGAGGAAGCAGTATTGTCAAATCTGACTTGAATATAAGTGAAAAGGAACCAGTAGTCTTATCTGGACATCGTCACAGAGTAACACCTTTTCTTGGACATTACTACGACAAAATCAAACATAGAGGACGCCACTCTACAGATAGAGCGACTAGATCTGCAGGATTGGACGTTATGACGAAACGCCTAATTTCGTCTGATACTCACAAAGATGTGTCATATCGCCAAATCGGAAGACAACCAACTACTAACTCTTGTTATACTTCGATCTATCTTCGATCGTCATCGCCGTCTAACTACGTTGGAGAAAACAGTTCCCATTATCGATACAGCAGTAATAGAACATTCTACAGAACACAACAATGTCGTCCGAGATACCCTTCTTCTAAAGGACAAAAAACTGTGCCTTCCCAGTTTAACGTGGAACGTACTTATTAGGAACCTTTATAGTGAAAAATCGTTGAGATCTGATATTTCTCACACGAAATAGTGGACATTTCACCTGTATATATTCAATTTATATTGGGATTAATTCATTTGTGTAAATCTTGTATACATATTCGAAAAACTTATGGAAAAGTGATATCAGATAGACATCAGACGGGGAGTATTCTGTTACACCGTTCCGTAATTTATACAGTTCGTTTGATTATATTCTTAATCTATTTATGTGTTCCAGTCTAGGAGGATTATTCATCTTTAACCTCATATGAACATTAAAACATCGTATCATCGCTACCTTTCCCTCTCTCATACGTATCCGTTACAGGAAAATTGCAAGGTCATTACGATCACCAGGAACATTTCGTTGAGACGTCATCTTGGACACAATTCGTGGCTAACAACAGAGTGAGTTAATTCTACAACATTGTATTTGAACCCTTCAAATTGCTCTCTACATATTTGAACCTTTTCTCCGTGAAATACTTGAAATTTAACCGTTCTTGAAGTACAATATTTTCTTGCATTCAACGGACTGTGCTATCAATTACCTTTGACATTTCGTTATAATAACATTAATTGAACACATTGTAAATTGTATTTTATTTGTTTTTCAGCTTTTTACCATTTGTTAGATTGACTCTTGATTAAAGTATCAGCACCTGATTGTCTTTTCTGCTTGAGCCCAATCGTCGGTTATACTTAATGGTCAGGCCATTACACCGCCACTTACATGTATCTGTTTTCACGTAGTTCTGCCAATAAAGGCACACCTCCATTCACATAGAAGAAAATGTCAATACATATAGATTCCACCACTGCATCGAGTGTAATACGATATTTATCCACTCGAGACAGTTAAATTTTCAAATTTAAAGTCCGAGCCGCCTCGGCGAGGACTTTAAAATTGATAATTTAACTGTCGAGAGTGGATAAATATCGTATTACACGAGATTTGGTGGTGGAATCTGTTTCTCTAATGATTTTCTAACAGTATGCAGGCAAACTTATTCCTTCTTTTCGAATGATCTGAAAAAGATGTGTTCTTTCTATGTGACGTCGTCAGGCATGGTCGCCTTTTTTCATGCCGTCACAATAGGAAATTCAGAGGAAAGCAAACAAATTCGACGTCACAATCGGATTTTAACCAATGAAGTACTGAGATCAAACGAACCACACGTTGATTAAATTGTTTTTATACAATGGGTGCAGAAAGGGATAAATTGACGAAGAATTAGAGAAACAATATGTCATAATACAACTCGCATCACTTTACATATTAAAATATAAAAAAACCCGCCACCTCAAGAATTTATGTTACATACACAAATAAATCAAAAAAAGGAATATTTGATTGAAATAAATTAAATGTTCTTTCAATATAAAAACAACTCATTCTGGGACCAAGTGTGCCCGTTATGTAATTGCAAGGCCAAGCTTCCTATACTACACTATTAAGCATTTAGAAGTTAGATTTTCTACTGCCTTGCTTATCTATATTAGCTAATAAAGCATACCGTTTATTATGCAGATTAAAAAGCAACTGTCTACACAGGGGTTCCAAAAATGTTACTGGTTTCCTCAAAAACAGTTCTGGTTGCACTAATGTCTACATAACAGAACGGATTCATAATTAGTTGGATAAGATCAATTTGAAGAGAAGTTGCAATTTTAACTGGGATTAGGCTTCCATTATCTAGGATTTTTGATAAAATTGGTATTCTTGCATCTTCTAACTTTTCACACAATAGAATATAGTTCCCACTTGAAATTTTAAGTCGTACAGGAATTTTTCTGATGTCCTTTAGATTTGCACTAACTGACATTGCTGAAGGATGTACGGATCCAATATTATATTTATGGTCCGTGAATTTAAGAGTTGAATAACCTTTGATTCATCAAATAATTTTAGATGTCCAATAGTCATGAATTTTGGATTTTACTAGTTTTTTTCCGTTGAAATTTTAATAACGGGTTGTTTAAAAAAGCATACAAGTCCTTAATTTCATATTTTAAACATAGTTCCTTGACTTCAATAAACCAGCTGCAACTATTATGGGGTTTTATATGTAGCTGTCTTTCGGGCTAGCCGCCATTCAATTGAATCACAGTTCGCTCTAGATGTGTTTCCAAAAAGATTTATAGCTTTGACATGGATTTCAGCTTCTATAGGGAGTAAACCAGATAAGGTATAAACTGCAGAATCAGCTACATTGGAGTTTAAAGACAAAATTTGTTTGATCCATTTTTTATATTGAATAGATATATTATTTAGTATTTTTCCTTTTGGTAATAAGATTTCCAAACCATAAGTTAATATTGGCAGAATATATGTTCTTATTAATGATATTGAAGTTTTACTATCTATACCATTCTCTCCATGGAGGCCTGTACCCATTAAACTGTACATTGCTCTACGTGCTTTCTTTATATTTCATTTACTGTTGAGACAGCAGAATCTTTGTCAGATTTTTGAATTTCTATATGTGAGGCGTTCGAAACAATTTGCATGGTTTTTTTTTCAATTTAATTTCCAAAATCCATCTTTAATTTCATAAAATTTGCGGCATGTTTTTACTGGAATAACAACAGTTTGTGTAGGCTGTAATAAATATCCTTCTCTTTTGCTAAAATCCAAAGCAATGTTAATCATGGTTTGTAGTTCTAGAGGGTTGTTGGAGACAAGTGCTACATCGTCAGCACATGTAGGAGCACAACAATGTATGTTCCCTACTCTTCCACCAAGACCTGATGTACATAAAATGTTAAGCAAAGGATTAATGTAGATTTTATATAAGTCAGCGCTGAATGCACCTCCTTGACGGACCCCTTGATCAATAGTGAACATCTCTTTTGACATTATATTATTCCATTTGATAAGAGAAGATACATTTTCATATAAATTATTTAGTAAACGTATGGACTGTTCTGTAAAGTCTACCTGGAACATACGACGGATCAAATTAGCATGTACCACAACATCGAAAGCTGACTTGCCATCTAATAAGGCTATGTAGACTGGAAGTTTAAAGTCTTTGCTTTCCCTTTCAAATTTTTCTATAAAAAGTTCACAAATCAGTGGAGAAGTGCCCTCAGTGAATCCTTTTTGAAGTGGGTTTTGTGAAATTATAATTTTTGGATTTTCTCGTTCTTTCAATATTTTTTCTATAATTTTTTAGTACAGTATGTTAGAGTTATAGTAATTCCTCTATAATTTTTGGCATTTTTTATATCCCCTTTATTTTTGAACACCGGAAATAAAGTTCCAATTTTCAGGTATCAGGTATGTAATAGAATTTAAAACAAGTATTCAAAAGTTGTTGTAAATGTTGTAATAAAGATTCGCTTCCATCAATAAAATGTTCAGCACTTAAACCATAAAAATCCTCAGCTTTGTTTGTGTTGAGTTTTGAGACAGCTCTTTTTATTTCTTCAGTAGTAATTTCCTGATGAATATATATATCTTTACACTTGTTAATAATATGGGTAGCTTCTTTTTCAATTGAATTTAGATAAATAATGCCAAAAGAGTTATTGTTGGATTTTTTTTGCAAGATCACCAAAATGTTTATTCCAGCCCTTCATTACATTTACCGGAGATTGGAAAATTCCTTCATCAACGGTTAGTTACTCAATAAATCGTGAAAGTTTACCTCTTTGTTTTTTTATAAGGCTATAGAAAAGTGCCGGATCATGCCCTGCGTCAATAATTTTCTTGTATTCTCTGGAGTGCAGCTTCTCTTCTGCATTGTTTTCGAAGTGACGAGGTTGTGATTTTCTTTTCAATAGGGAAAGGATTGTTGGGGTCAGGTGGACGACCATTTTGTTTCCATTGAAAGAATGCATTTTTTTTCTCTGATATTGCATGAGAAATATTTTCAGTCATGATTTGCAATTTCTTCTTCCGTATCTTTTTTTTTTTTTCTTTTGGGAGCAACCACCAAAGAAGCTTTAGTTATGGTATGGTTGAGATTCTGAAAAGCTTCATCCAGTTCATTAGGGTTCATTGGATCGTCTTTTAATAGAGCGATGCCCTCTTCAAAAAGAATTTTATATTTATCTCTATCTATACTGTTCCATTTGACCTTATGATTGGTAGTCACCTGCGTTTGACTTTCAGAATTACTGCAGGGAAGTTCGTATTTTAGTTGTAGTAGAATTGGAAGATGATCCGAGACGTTTGAAATAATGTCAGGTTTTTCAATATTTTTTATGTAGTCTTTAAATTTCTGTGGGTATAGTATATAATCAATTGCAGAAGATGATATGCCACTGGTATGTGTATAGGTAATTCCAACTTCTGTAGTAGACAAATTATGGTCTGACATGAAGTCAAGTATATAATTTTTTCTATTAGAGTTATTTTCCTGAAAAATATTTTCATTAAAATCTCCACCAATAATTATCTGATGAGTGGCTTTATAAACTTCCATGATCTCATGTAATTGGTCAAAAATAATTCGTAAAGTTCATTTAGATGGTTATCTGACGATTTACAAAGAAGATAAATAGAAATAAATAATAGTTTCTGATTTCCAGACAACTCAATACACTGTATTCTCTCATTTTCACTTGGTAAAGTTGTAACATGTATGGTAATCCAGTATTGTAAAATGTTATTAACCCAGACTTTGTCATTTCAGTGTAAAGTAAGACGAAGATTCTCCGAATATGACATAATATAAAACAATAAAATAAACCAATAATTGCATATAACTTACATATTCAAAGTCATTATAAATTCGCATTTTTCATTCCAGTGTTTACCAGGGACATAATTTACATATACTAATGCAACAAACTTAGTCGGAGAAGGAACGAAAATCCGAAACAGTATCTTAAAAAAAATAGTTCCACCTGTGTTGGTCTTATATGCGGGGGTTCCGGGTTGGCACTCCCTTTTTTGGTCAATCAATGCATTTGAATGGGGAAATATAGTTGGAACCCCCCTTTGTCCTGGGTTGGGAACCCCCTTTTTAAATGGCTGGATCCGTCCCTGTGGAAGGTTACAAGAGCACAATTATTCGTAATGCATTTTCCATGAGGTACCACTGGTCTTTCGTATTTTTTTCTCGAAGACTACACAAACAAGGGGAAAACGGGTAGAAGTTCCTGTTACTGGAAATGCTAGTGTTGCATTACAAGGGCTTACAACCACAAAAATATTTAGGGTCATGTGGCTCAAATTGACTTAAAATCCAGTTGAAAAAGATCGTCTATATTTTTTTCGCTTAATGAAAAAGGCATATTTTAATGGCTCCGACGGGCAGAAATGGAAGATATTAGGCGGAAAATTAGGCGATGGCAATACACCTGAGTATGGAACACCGGAATTGTCTTATAGTGTAAATATTTAATGTGTTTTGTCGCTTTGTCTTTACGTCCTGTCGTTTCATCTTTATGTTATTGCAAATGTCTGTATTTCATGACACGGCATCTCTGTGTTATGTCACATTAATCATTTGTTTGATCAAACAGTTGTATGATATGTCATTGCTAAAGTTTGTTGTGTACAATAGGCATTACATCATGCTTTAACTACTATATATTCTGTAAATACTTCGAAACTTTATGATCAACCACCTTTACATTCTCTCATATTTTATCTATGTTGTGTCTATTCTTCTTTTACGTAAGTCAGTTAAAAATTGTGTCTTGTCTCAAATGTGATTGTTATGCCGACGAATTTTCTAAAGGTTTTGTTTTGATACACCTTTGTTCTATGTTAACCTCATGATATTATAGTCTTTTGGCGTAATGTTGTGTTTACACATATGTATCTCCAGTGAAAAACACAACACATCGTAGTATAATTCATATGCGTTTTGCCGAACAATTGATACTCTCTGTGAGCATTCATTACGTCATGTGCAAATGCCTTTTACATTATGTGCAAACAACTTGTACGTTTTGTGCAAACTTCGTTTACCTTATGTGCAAACTTCGTTTACCCTTTGTGCAAACATCGTCCCCCTATGTGCAAACATAGTTTTTTACCTTATGTGTAAACACCTATTGCGTTATGTGCAAATACCTATTAAGTTATGTCTACAACTACATCATTATGTGCAAACACTATTACGTTATGTGCAAATACCGGTTACATTATATGCAAACACCGATTACGCTATGTGCAAATGCCTATTACATTATGTCCAAACATCTATCACCGGTGTCAACGTGATGATCGTAACTTCAGTTACGATCATCCAAAGATGTCGCACACAAATATAGGGAAATTTTATAAGGCTGATTTCTCTACTTTAACAGAATATTTTTAGATTTGTATTATGTCAAGAAACATCTTTATTAGCATTGCCATTGAAATATTTGTTCGAACAGAATGGAAAAGCAACAAGAAGAATGAAAATCGAGATACAAAAAATCTCGATGATGATCGTAATATGTAACGCCGGAACTGTCTTATAGTGTAAATATTTAATGTGTTTTATCGCTTTGCCTTTACGTCCTGTCGTTTCTTCTTTATGTTATGTGCAAATGTCTGTATTTCATGACACGACATCTCTGTGTTATGTCAAATTAGTTATTTGTTTTGTCAAACAGTTATATGATATGTCATTGCTAAAGTTTGTTGTGTACAATAGGCATTACATCATGCTTTAACTACTATATATTCTGTAAATACTTCGAAACTTTATGATCAACCACCTTTACATTCTCTCATATTTTATCTATGTTGTGTCTATTCTTCTTTTACGTAAGTCAGTTAAAAATTGCGTCCTGTCTCAAATGTGATTGTTATGCCGACGAATGTTCTAAAGGTTTTGTTTTGATACACCTTTGTTCTATGTTAACCTCACGATATAATAGTCTTTTGACGTTATGTTGTGTTTATACATATGTATCCCCAGTGAAAAACATAAAACACACCGATTATCAGGTTGTCTGCATGTTGATATCGTAAAATATCAGCTGCGAGACATAATATGAAGCTTTTTGTCGAGTAAGCGCAGCGAACGAGATCAAAAAGCCTTCGTATTATGTCGAGCAGCTGATATTTTACAATATTAATATGCCGATAACCTGATAATCGATTTATCGGGCTGTATTTGCGTCTTTTGGAAGTATTGTCTTAGTTTCACCAGCAACCGGAAGTTGACTTGATAAGTTCGGGTCAAACTTATCAAAGTCGGTTCAAACATTATGACGTCGCTGCTGATATGTCCGGGTCAATGTATTTGACGTCACAAAGCCGTGATATGGAGTTTTATTAAGAGCTGAGCAGATTGATATAGACAGTTGGACGACCGATAAATCATGGTATAACTCATATATGCATTTTGCGGTACAGTTGATACTCTCTGTGAACATTCATTACGTCATGTACAAATGCCTTTTACATTATGTGCAAACAATTTATACGTTTTGTGCAAACCTCGTTTACCTTATGTGCAAACACCGTCCCCACTATGTGCAAACATCGTTCACCCTATGTGCAAACATAGTTTACCTTATGTGCAAACACCTATTGCGTTATGTGCAAATACCTACTAAGTTATGTATAAAAACTACATCATTATGTGCAAACACTATTACGTTATGTGCAAATACCGCTTACATTATGTGCAAACAACATGTAAGTTATGTGCAAATGCCTATCACATTATGTCCAAACATCTATTACGTTATGTGCAAACACCTATTACGTTATGCGCAAACACCTATTACGTTCTGTAAACGCCTTTTTGACACCGATTAAAACAAAACGCATCAATGATATGCATTTTGAAAATAAAGAAAAATAAAATTTTGACCTTTCTAACAAACTGTGGATTTTATCTATTGATTGGTGTAAAAATGCTATATATATACAATGTATCAAGTTTTATGGGAAATTATTTTGGTCTACTTTAAGAGTGTGCGTTATGCATAAAATTGAGAAAGGAAATGGGGAATGTGTCAAAGCGACAACAACCCGGCCATAGACCAGACAACAGCCGAAGGCCACCAATGGGTCTTCAATGTAGCGAGAAACTCCCGCACCCCGTATCCTTCAGCTGGCCCCTTAAAAAATATGTATACTAGTACAGTGGTAATGAACGTCATACTAAACTCCGAATTATACACAAGAAACTAAAATTAAAAATCATACAAGACTAACAAAGGCCAAAGGCTCCAGACTTGGGACAGGCAACATTGCGGCGGGGTTAAACATGTTTATGAGATCTCAATCCTCCCCCTATATCTCTAGGCAATGTAGAAAAGTAAACGCATAACAATACACACATTACAATTCAGTTTAAGAGAAGTCCGAGTCCGATGTCAAAGAAAATAAATAACATGACAATAATTCATAAATAACCACAGACTATACTAGCAGTTAACTGACATGCCAACTCCAGACCTCAATTAAACTGATAGAAAGATTATGTCTTCATCATATGAATATCAGGCACAATCCTTCCCGATAGGGGTTTAGTATCATACTATCATAAAATATATAACATAACTAAGAACATAACCCGTGTCATGCAAACAACTGTTTTTTAAATAAATGTGTTTAGTTCCGATGCAAATTAAAGACCCTTTAAGTGAATCCATGCTTTGAATTTTTTTCTCACTTTACTTGTTGAAAATTTTAACAAATATACAGACACGACTTAAGTTTCCAAGAGGAACAATACAATATAAAAAGGAAGATGTGGTACGAATGCCAATGTGACAAATCTTCACAAGAGACCAGGATGATTTTTTATTACCCTCCAAGTAGGGTTTTCATGTAGCGAGAAACGTGTACTAGATTAATGCTACAAATGTAATGACGTCTCCCACGATTGTGTTTAGGAGGGGGAAAAGCTTTGGATAAATATCTACAAATGACCTTTTAAATGCACTAGCAATGAGTGATCACACACTCATATTGTGATCCATGTATTTACCGGTTGTGATACGGTTCTCTGTTTGCTAGAAAAGTGGAAAAAAGACTGCGTGGGAGACATTGATGGAAATTTGAAGATGTGACTTTAACATGAAGAATGATAATTGATCCGCCTAAATCACTGGTGTTTCCTGTAAGATCGCACAAACTTATCAGATGGGGTTAGCATGGTTATCAAAGCAAGAAATTAATATTTAAGCAAAGGGGAAGGCTAATGGAGGCTATTCCCTCAACTTAGTCTAGTCTTTTCCAGCATGCAAAACGTACAATACACTAAGACACGTGTTGGTAAACAAAAATGGGTTGAAAAATTGTATCAAGGTAGAAATGAACCAAATGGTAACAAGTTAAGTACTTTTTGACTTTATAAAACTGAATTAGAAACAAGTTCATATCTCAAAATTGTAAATGATAGACAACATACACGTATTTTATCTAATTTTAGAAGTGGGTCTCTACCTTTAGCTATGGAGACAGGTCGTTACACCAAGCCAAAAACTTCTTGATGATAGAAAATGTAAATATTATACAGTTGATTGTGTAGAAGACGAAAAACATTTTTTAATGCATTGTAAATTTTATTCAAATCTGCGATATGAACTATTTTTGAAAGCAAGTGCAATTAACCCAATGTTTTACAATTTTAATTTATTTTTCTGATGACACATGACTGTATACAGCCCTTTTTAACAAAATCTTTATATTTAATGTTTAATCGCAGAAAATATTGTGTATAACATGTATAACAGTATGTTGGGTTTTTTTTTAAATTAATGTAAAAGTTTTGTTTATTCATTTGTAAATGAATGTTAGAATAAGTTTTTTAAGCAAAAGTGTCTCATAAGTCAGTCAATGGCTGGATACCGATCTTTTAACTTCGATTTAAATTTTTACTTTTAATTTAATACTTATATTATGATGTATGATATTGTTCTGTATCGGTATGTGACACTATCATACAATATTCTGTCTGTCTGTCTGTCTGTTTTTAATGATAGTGTCCCATAAGTCGTTTTCGGCTGGCATCCTTTTACTAAATGCTAGGTTCTTATGACTTTATGTGTATATATAGGTACTGTAATGGATGGTGACACTTTAATAAAATAAATCTTATCTTATCTACCTCTATTTTGACAATTTTACATATTATGTCTGTTTTGTTCACGAATCGTTGTCAATATAATGTAATTTGATGCGACTGTCATACAAGTGAGAGGCTTAGCGTTATAAAACCAGGTTCAATCCGTCATTTTCTACATATGACAATTTCCATCATTTTCAAATGAAGTTAAATGTAAGCCATCGGCAGTGGCAGGGTATTTATACATCCCTAAAACAACAACAGGCTGACAGAACAGATCTGATAGTACTGGCAGTAATTAACGGCTAGTTCATTAACAACTAATTGAAAACAATGCATCTAAAACGGAATTTATTTCGTCTTCATTATTTCTAACTGGACGATTATCAAAAACAGTTATCGATCAACCGGTCTAGTGTACGGAAAAAAAAGGTTAGTCGTTTTTTTTTTTTTTTTTTTTTATATCAATTACATGTACTTATGAATGGTTTTAATGTTTTTTTGGCGGAATAAATGGTTTTTTTTATTGTCAGTCCGAGTACTTGCTAATGGACAGAATAATTTTAAGAGTAAACAAAATTATTAGTAATGGACATCATCTTGATTTTATTTTAACAGAGATGAAATATACCAAATAAACTTTCATATTAGGGGTATTTCGGGAGGGTTGAGATCGCACAAATAAAATTTCATATTAGAGGTATTTCGGGAGGGTTGAGATCGCACAAATAAACTTTCATATTAGAGGTATTTCGGGAGGGTTGAGATCGCACAAATAAACTTGCATATTAGAGGTATTTCGGGAGGGTTGAGATCGCACAAAACATGTTTAGCCCGCCGTATTTTTGGCTCTCTGGTCAGGTTGTTTCTTTGTCCTTATTCCATTCTTTAAAATAAATCAAAAATAAACTGACTTTGCCATGGAAGAAAAAAATGAAGATTAACAACAGTATACTTATATAACATATTAACGAAAAAATTATTTTGTTTTAACACTGCTGATATTTCTAATAGCTTCAAAGTTACATTTAATTTCACTGCCGTTGTTTAGAAACCAATGTCCCCACTCTTTAGCACGTGCTATTTTATTGCCATTGCCTATTATCCAATTGTTATGAATGACATATGGCTTCCATGATTTCCGTTTTGATTCCGGTAAGGAGTACCATTTCCCGTCGGGGAAAACTGTATGCGGTAAAAGTAATGCTTTTAATCCGCCATAGCGTTTTGAGAATAAATCATTTAAATACACTTGGTCATTTTCCCCTTCGGAGACTTTTTTCTCTGGCGGCCATGATTTTATTCTGTCTGCTAACTTCAGCATTCTGCTATATAACTCTTGAAATAGTTTAACCGTAGTGTTAGTAGGAAACATGTAGAAAAATCCACCATTTACTGAATTTGTTACCATGCTATTCCTATTGCTATTATGTACAAACAACATGTCATATTTACCGGAATATGATTTGAATAACGACAGAGGATTCTGTAGCCAGAGAAAGTCGAATTCAAACAGGAATGTTTCTATACGATTTTCCAATAATGCTAAAAGTATTTCTGTTCTGCGGACTAAAAGTCTGATATAACCCACGTGACTATACTTTTGATCTTTTTGGAGATATTTGTCGACAGTTAACACAACTACCTTGATGTCGGGTGATACTGATAAAAGTTTCTCCTTTGCTTCCTGATTCGTTGCAATCACTAATACCTACAATAATAATGTGAGTCGTGTACAAACTACATAGTTTACTCCACAATCAGGCAACCCTATTAAGACACACACTAACACATACAAGTGGGTCTGCATCAGGTGTTCTGTTCCAACTTACTAATTATCTAAATCTTTTTTGTCGGTTCTACTCTTCAAAACATGCATGTATGTAAATAAATGGTTGTTCCTTTGAGTCATATAAAGGAGTTTCATCATCATGAGCAAAATATCTGTTTTTCGAGACATCTTATTATAAATTCAGCACGGTTATCTATGGGTATTTTTTTTTTTTTTTTTTTTTTTGTAATTATATTTTTGTGAATGTTCTATGTATTTGCATCACTATTTTGTGTATGTTCTTTATTTTTCTATTATTTCTTTATCATGATAATATAATTTAGTTGTGGTATTACCTATTGCAATACCATTGGCATTGCCACTAAATCACTAAATCATGTCTTTAGGTTATTTCAACAACTGGAATATCATAATAATTTGCATACTTTTAACCCACCTCGTGTATACGTTTCAAGTAAAGAATCTCAATACTAATTGCTGCAATTTTATCACTATGTTCCTCGCGACCTTTTTTATACATAGTATTTATTGAATGACTGTAGTATTTGTTCTAATTTTGAAGAAGCAACATACGTGTTACCACTTTTGTGAAGTTATTTCGAAGAAAAAGAAAAAAAGAAATTTGACTAGTCATTCGATAAGGGAGCTACCATTTGATTTTTATGGGGGGGGCTAGGATGAAATTTGAAAAAAAATAGGCAGGACAGGAATTTTGAGTAAAAAAAAAAGGCAGGATGAGACACTTGCAAAAAAAAAAGTCAGGATACAGTTAAGGTAAAAAAAAGTCAGGATAAACTAAAAAAAAAAGGCAGGACCGAATAGAGTGAAAAATAAAAAGGCAGGACAGAGATTACAACTAAAAAAAAATGCAGGACAAAATTTTTCATCCTAGCAATATTATAACGAAAATAACAAAAATCAATCACATTTAAAAATCTAAATGTTCTGACCTGATTGTGGACTCCCATATGTTTTGTATTACATAACCAATTATATGCTAGAGGTAAATATCCATCATTTATCACTGTAACAAGCACTGCCTCCTTGGACATAGATTTAGCTATTGTTAGAATAGATTCCAAGTCTTTCTGTTCTTGTGTTAAGTTTTTATCGTTTCCAGGTAGAAATGCCAAGGAGTTCGTTTCTGTTTTATTTTTCTTTCTGAGATTTTCCCTCTGACGTTGGTATGAATTATTTCTGAGATTTTCCCTCGGACGTTGGTATGAACAGTTCCTTGTTACAATTGTTTGTACTGCCTGTATATGTAACGAGTCGTATTCAACAGATTTATATTCAATTAAACAAAATGATATCATAAATGTTATGAACAATGCGAAAACAAAGTCTTTTCTGTTCATGACTCTACTCGGAAATTGACCGTCACACGTGTGATTCTATATACACTGCTGCAATCGCATACCGAAACTAACTCTGCAATAACAAAAAACAAATACACCAGTATAGGTACATAAACATCGCATAGTTGAAGAACAAATATAAACCCAACTTGTATTCTGTTGTCCAACCATTTTGGAAGAACTCTTGAATGCCTTTGATCAATGTTGAAGGCCGTACGGTGATCTATAGTTGTTAATTTTTGTGTCAGTTTGTCTATTGTCGAGAGTTGACTCATTGGCAATCATACCACATCTTCTTTTAATATTGATTAGAAAATACAACACGCCGACAAAATTTACAATTTACATACGGGTACTTATATACGTGTTTACACACATAGAAAAAGTAGGACATATAGGACCATTAAGGAGTAGATATTATTTAGTTGAACTAGAAATTAACACTGTGGCTACACCAGCTTCGAAGCGAAATCTATACTATTAAACGAGAAGACATCATTTTGTGTGTCGCTCCTCTTCCTTCCACGATAAATTAATCATCATGCCTCTGTGTTCTATAGGTAACATGCATAGTCGCATTTGTCACCCATTCTTATGATTATTCAGATTGAGTTATTTTGGAGAAAAACGGCAAATAAGGTGTCAGACCACCAATAACTCCCTCCAGTTAAAAACGTATGTAAAAGTAGCCCTACTCTGACACAAAATAGTGCTTTTGATGTCCTTGTTTACTTAAACTAACCAACAAATTTTCAGAAATGAAACTTTTAGTGAAAGAGAAATATATCTTGACCTTTTTGAGCCAAAATTTACTTGTCTATGCGTTTGCATTAAAAATTGAGGATTAATGCGCTCCATAGTAAACTAATTTAAGATTTCAAGAAAACCAGGGGTTATTTTTGGAGTACTTCTCTTCGAAGGTCAGTTATTTTGTTAGAAGGCTTTAAAGGTATGGTGCAAAATGGCATGTAGAAAGCTGATACATGTACAATTCAGGATATACCTGGTTTCTAAGAAGTTAAACTTAAGGTAAAATATTTAGAAAGCTGTGAAAATTGCCGAATTTGGTTGAACAGATAGGGATTTTTAATTGGTAGTCTGACACCAAACGGAGTCCGGATATTGATTCCGTCATCAGACTGACTTTTAGACATAGATAAGACTTTCGATTTGAGACATGCACAAATATAACCAATCGTATGATACATAACAAAAAAATGAAGAAAAAAAATAAGCCAATCAGAACGTTCTCCATATTATGGTGTTTAGAAGAACCACAACTATTATACCTCTTTAGAGAGGACAATTATTTTTCGCGTTTATCTACATGTAAACTACGATTATACTACTTTAAATTATATAGAGACTCTCTGAATTTTGTCTACTATTTTCTTTGAAATGTTTACTATTTAAGGGGTCATTCCAGTTGCATATATATTAAAATAACTTGAGTTAAACATGTGGACACAAGAATGTGTCCATAGTACACGGATGTCACATCGGCACTATATTTACTAAGTTTCGAGTTGATTGGACTTCAACTTCATCAAAAACTACCTCGACCAAAAACTTTAACCTAAGCGGGACAGGCGAACAGGCGAACGAACGAACGAACGCACGGACGCACTGACTAGAAAACATAATGCCCATAAATGGGGCATAAATATTTATTGTTGAAAGTGAAAGTAATGATTTGGCAAAAATGAAAGTAGGGTAGAGATTAGAGGGAGGCATGACCTTTTTCTGGACGTCGGGATCGGGTGAATTTAAGCTCGGAATTTGGGGATTGATCCTTACGGGATCCGGGAATATATTTTTCGATTTCGGGATTTAGAGATATGAATTTCTTTAAATTCTGCATCTTGGGATTTAATGATTTTAAGCCCGGGATTTCGGGATCAGGACCCCTCCAACCACCCCTCAAATTAGCCTTAGTCGGTCTTAGTCATTTATACAAGATTCATATCCTACCATTGACATGTTAATAAGGCTCTCAATAGAAAAGACACTGATGGATTGTCCTAGAAGCATATTTTATAATGGTCTATATATAAGCAGTTCATGTTTCATGTTTGAAGCGGTGCAAATTTTTAATTTAATTTGACTTTTACCAAAAGATCATTGTAGCAAAGGAGAAGAATAATTGTAGTCTGAGGCCAGAAACACGAAAATAATTGAATTTAACAGAAAGGAAACAATATCGGACTTTGGAAAAAGGGAGAGGGCTTTTGATACCTTTTAAGAAATTCTCCATACATAATATCTTTTACAAATAATCATCCTACAACTGTTCACAGGCTGTATGCCCGCGATTTCGCGTGTGTGTTCTAGTGTGATTAAAAATTCATAAAATATACCATGCACTGTTCTAGTATGTATGTTATTTTCTTATTTACTAGTAAATCACAACCGAAATTAATGACCGACGGACAGATATATACAAAACTGAATGAATAATTGAAATCCAGAGGCGTTATTTCTCAAAACATTTGCGTTATAACGCAAACATACTAGGACGAAACATTAAAGAAAAGTTTTGTTGCGCTAATACGCTTCCTTACATGAACCTTGTAGTTCAATAGGTTTTTTTCTAATAAAAGGGAGATAACTCAAACTTAATTATTAATTTTATTTAAATTTGATGATACACTTTTGCGTATCTTCGATACCTATGTTTTCAATTATCAATAACGTACAATTAAATTTTCTTTCGTCGAATGCAACTAGAATGATGCCCATGTTGTATATTTACAAGGTACCAATTCAAATGTTAGACTTAAGTGGACAAATATACGGAAGCGTATTAGCGCCACACATTTTTTTTTTTATTTTTCTTCCTATCTTTGCGTCATAATGCAAACCTTTGCGATATAACGCAAACCTTTGCGTTATAACGCAAACATTTGTTTTATCTTATTTCTTATTTAAGATTCAAAGGAAACAGTAGTTTTTAATGGAGGAGGCTGGATATAATAAAATTGATCACCTTTGTAGTGATTGCAAAGTAAACTGTTTGAATAATTAGATCATATCAATGACTAATAATGAGCAGAATAATATAAGAAGATGTGGTATGAGTGCCAATAAGAAAACTCTCCATCTAAGTCACTATTCGTAAAAGTGAACCATCATAGGCCGAATTACGGTCTTCAACACGGAGCATTGGCTCACACTAAACAACAAACTATAAAGGTCCCCAAAAACGATATCCAAGTTACTACTAGTATATATATTACAAAGAAAATTGAGTAAATTGAGGTTATACCTAAGAAAAAAATCAACCCTGCTAATATAGCTATAACCGAATATAAATATACTTCCAAAGTAAGCTCTCGTTTGAGAACTGTGTAAAGTAGGTTACATTCAAACAAGCTACCCTTTGGCAATAAATGTATAGAATGAAGATGTTTTATTAATACAATTATGTTCTCTCTATTCAAATTGCTACCCAAGCATCTTAAAAATACTTCATTATATTGAAATGAAAATTCATTGACTTTCTATCAAAGAATCTTGATCATATTCTGAGATTTAAAAAAAATGTTTCCTTATTGATAATTCATTTTAAAGCAGAAAGATCATTTTGTCTATTTGACTTGGAGGTTTCACAATTGTATGACATTATTTTTGATCTTTTCAATTTTAATATGACTATATATCTATTTTCTTGTTAAATTATATACTTTTCTGATGCACAAATCAGTCTTAATTTATGTATAATTACACTTCAATTATTCCATTATTCCTATTCATATTTATTATAATGATTTGGCCTTGTATGTATGTTTCTTTTTTTTATCTACTAGTAAATCACATCCGAAATGAATGACAGACGGACAGGTGTCAGACCACCAATTAAAAATCCCTATCTGTTCAACCAAATTTTGCAATTTTCACAGCTTTCTAAATATTTTACCTTAAGTTTAACTTGAAGGAAACCAGGTATATCTTGAATTGTACATGTATCACCTTCCTACATGCCAATTTTCAACCAATGTTTAAAGTCTTGTAACAAATTTCTGATTTTGAAAAGACAGGTACTACCAAAATAACTCCCGGTTTTCTGGAAATCTTAAATTAGTGTACTATGTAGCGCATTAATCCTGAATTTTTAATGCAAACTCATAGACAAGTGAATTTTGGCTCAAAATTGTCTAAATATATTTCCCTTTCACCAAAAGTTTCATTTCTGCAAATTGGTTAGTTAGTTTAAGTAAACAATGACATCAAAAGCACTATTTTGTGTCAAAGTAGGACTACTTTTACATACGTTCTAAATTGGAGGGAGTAATTGGTGGTCTGACACCTATATACAAAACTTAATGAATAATTGAAATAAAGATGTTTGCATTATAACGCAAAGGTTTGCGTTATACACTAGTTCTCCGTTAAAGCGCCCAAACGTCAGAGTAAAAAATGATAAAATATATATTACAGCGAAACCTGTTTATAAAGAACATAGAACATCTTCATAGTGTATTCTATCCACCCTATAAATTTCAGCATGTAATGTGCTACCGTAAATTTGTAATGATCGAGACAGTTTAGATGATAAAACAATAAAAAAAAAAAAACATTTAACGTCATTTTATTTCCTTTGACGTCGTGATTTCCAATGCCAAAATGCTAAAAACTTTTTTTATTGATTCACGTAAACTTTTATTTCTTTTTCTTGTTAGTTGAAATTTAAGCATGATATTCAGTCATGTCTGCATTATTATATATATTATATATATATATATAAGTCTTTTTGTTATCTCTTTAACTCAAAGTAAGGTGATAAATCTTTAATTTGGCCTTTTCTGTATGAACAAGTACGATAAACAATCGACTCAGCATTTCAGTCTTGTACAAAGCAGAATAAATAACAAAATCGTATTAACATGCTTTCAACCCAAAAACGCAAACATAAGAAGAAAAATTTAAAAAAAATGTGTGGCGCTAATACGCTTCCGTACAAATACGTTTGATGTACACGTCAGTTATAAATTATGTTCAAAATCATTCTCGTATGTCAATGTTACACCGACACAACAATAATATATGGTTTCAAATAAGCCGAATGAACTGAAATTGGACTAATTCAAAAAACTTTTTAGTTGAAACCGTACTGTTTTATTACGTACTAAGGAACTTGTGTTCATTTCATTGATTTGTGATACTGCTAAATCTTTAAAATATGATTTAGGCTTTTAGTTTTAAATTTCTTTCTTCATGTTATAGTGTGGAACATTCTGTTCAATGCGTTTCTTTGACTTTTGACTGGTTTTTAATTATACCTTTGGCATCATTTTCCTACGTTAACATTAATTTGTCTTTAGCATTATTTTGTAAAATAATATGGAAAATATCACACTATTCACGTACAATTAACGAGCTTCGTCAATAATCTAGAGTCTAAAATACAATTGAAAGGTAGCGGAATAATGTAGCATAAATTATCAGAAAAAGATCTCTACAAACAGAGAGTCTTTTGTGTATACCAAATTAAAGTATTTTGGATATAACACATCAATAACATTGCCATTTCTTTTTTGCACTTAGATGCGCAGTACTATGCGCCGTTCGACAAGTAAATGTTCATTGGTGATGTATGAGGTCAAACGATTTAAAACATACAAAACTTATTAAACCCATTCTATTGAATATATATTATGCTTTTAACTGTTTTTGCATTAAATGTTAACAAAACTTTGAATTTTTGAAAAACTAAATAAATGTTTTCTACCTCAAGAATAGATTACCTTAGCTGTATTTGGCAAAACTTTTAGGAATTTTTGGTCGTCAATGCTCTTCAACTTCGTACTCTATTTGACCTTTTAAATATTATTTGATTCGAACGTCACTGAAGAGTCTTTTGTAGACGAAACGTGCGTCTGGCGTAAATATAAAATTTTAATCCTGGTATCTAAAAATGTATGATGAGTTTATTTGATATTTTTAACAAATAAAAACGCCCGTATTTGACGTTAACCTTTATAAAGTTTAAATATTCTAGTTGAATAACTACATGTATACCATACCTCTTTAACACCAATTTAAATGTAATCGTGGGAACACCAATTATTAGCAATTCTGAACAAAAGGATTAGTTGGCCTTAAGAAATACGCTTATTCTGAACATATTATTTTTTTTGGATACAACTATATTGTCATCGTTTATCTTACATTTAAGTCTTGGGGTTATTTGTATATAATTTCAATTTTCACAAGAAATAGTAAGTAAATAACATTCTAGAAAAAGATTTTTTTTAAGATTGTATATTGACAGAGAAGAAAAGTTTTGAATTCCGAAAGAAAAAGAAATTGTTTGAAAATCACAAGATATTCTTGTCCTAAAGAGGTGCAATTCCATCTGCTTCGTCGATATGTATCGGTATTGGCTTTCACGCACTACATAACAATTCTTCAGTATTTTCTAAGTTCAATGTTGGTAAACAAATTGTCATACTAAATAGAAGAATTTTTTCTCTATGGTAATTCTTAATTTTATTATATCAAAAGATTATAAAAACAAAAAAACAAAGCGTTTATATTATGTACACTGTTTGCATTGGGATCATGGGTTTTTCCGTAAATGCATTGAAATAAATCTATTAAATTTAAATTTGACCGTGTTATTGTAAAAAACTTATACATACCCAACTTATTGTGTATCAGTAGTTATCAGAATCAACACTCATATTCTATATTGGATCTTGAAGCCACCTTACTGAATATTTATAGAAAACGGGTAATACTAAAATTTAATGATGACCACACAGGTAAACACAGTGTCAGTGGGATACTTTTGACCACTGACCATCTAATAAGGACAGTTTGTATAAACAGCGATGATAGAAAAAGCAATCAACCGCTTCTTCTATTGTTATCTCTTATCTAACCACCTGAGATACATACATTTAATACACTTTTGTTCAATTATAAAAACTACTAAAACTCTAGTATGTTTTTAACATCTTATTGTCCATTGTTAATATTTCTTTTGATTGAGCTAAAGTAAAATCACAAAAAAAAATGCACTCCGAGGAAAATTCAAAACGGAAAGTCCCTAGTGAAAAGGCCAAATGAAAATTTCAAAAGACACCAACGAATGGATTACAACTGTCATACTCCTGACTTTGTACAGGCATTTTCTTATGTAGAAAATTGTGGATTAAATCTGGTTTTATAGCTAGATCATTTCAACTGATATCTTATAGTGTGTCTTTCTGTGTTGTGACGTTACACTATTGATTCGGATAAGGGTGAAGGTTGGTACCTTTTCAATCGTTTAAACTAGCTGCATTTGTGTTTCACCTGTCTTAAGATGTACCTAACACTACAGGGAGATATACTCTATAAAATCAGCTAAACGTTTTAATTACGTTGTACAGTTGAAGGAATATATAAAGCTTCTCGATGATCAAAATGAGTGTTTTTCAAACTGCTATATATCCAACCAAGTTTTTCTGAGAAAGTGATTGGTTCAAGTTTTATTAAATTTTTGTACTTTTGTCGAAGGGTCAAAGTAATTATTTTGTCAAATTTTATGAAAATTAAACGAACCAAATTAATATTAGTCAAGGTGTTAGGTACTACCTTAAGTCAGGAACCAGATGTTCAGTGGTTGTTGTTTGTTGATGTGGTACTTAACTGTTTCTCTTTTTATATATATGTAGAAAATTTACCATCATATATACAAGACACAACACATTATCTTAAAAAAATGAAATCTGTGAACCCTCTCCCACTTGAAACGATCCTTGTCTCGCTTGATGTTACCTCCCTCTATACTAACATCCCCCATGACGATGGTATTGAAGCATGTAGGGAAGTCTGGAACTCTCGTAATACCTAACATCCACCAACTGAATGTCTCATCCAGCTTCTAACTTTGGTATAACAATGCAATAACTTCACATTCAATGGTGAACACTTTCTCCAAGTTAATGGAACAGCAATGGGAACAAAGATGGCCCCGTCTTATGCCAATATTTTTATTGGGAAATTAGAACAGAGAATTCTTAATTCTTCTCTTTATTAACCTCTCTTTTGGTTCCGGTTTATTGAAGATATTGACATGAAGTGGGATAATACTGAACAAGAACTAAATGTGTTTATTCAACATGCTAAGGATGCCCATCCCTCAATAAAATTCACATATGAAATCTCTGACTCTAAGATCACATTTCTTGACACTACAATGCAAGTGTGAGGGATGGATACATATTTACAGATCTGTATTGCAAGCCCACAGACAAACATCAATATCTGTCTCCTCTGAGTTGTCACCCTAAACATTGCACCAAGAGCATTCCCTACAGCCAGGCCATACGAATAAAAAGGATTTTCTCCACCAGCGATGTTGCCAAAAACGACTACAAGAACTTCGCGGTCACCTAAAACATCGGGGCTACAAAAGAAAAGACATTGATAAAGGTTTGTCTCGTGCTAACAACATCAGCCGAGATGAACTTTTACAATATAAAGTCAAAAAGGTCAACATGAGGGTGCCTTTTGTGTTGACTTATCATCCAAAATTTGACAACTTATTTCACCTTATCCGCGAAAGTTGTAGAGATATCAAAAAACATCCTTAACTATCCAAGATCTTTCCCGAGCCACCTGTACTGGCTTTCCATAGGCCCAAAAGCCTTAAAGACTTGCTGGTGAGAGCTCTCAAGCAGGCTCTTTGTCAGTGGGCTCTTGTAAGGGTTGTGGAAACAAACGATGTCTGACTTGCAAACAAATACTGGTTACCCAGACTTTTAACAGTCACCCCACTGGTACAGAATACACCATATTTTGCAATGTTAATTGCAAGACTACAAATGTTGTGTATCTCCTACAGTGTAAATGTGGTAAACTGTATGTTGGCGAGTCAGAACAGCCGTTTCACAAACGAATGAACGGTCATCGTAGCGACTACCAATGAAAGCCAGACATCCCTCTTAGTCGGCATTTGAGATCCCCTGGCAACACTAAGGAAGATCACAATCGACTGACCATTACAATCATTGACCACAACTCTGCTTGGTCTAGGGAGGATAGACTTACTCGGGAAAGATTTTGGATAAAAAAATTAACAACTTTGGCACCAAATGGGATAAATGAAAAGATGTAGTTTGACACCATGCAGTGCTTCACAAATGGGTTTTATTACTTATTATTACATTCTCTGTTTCTACTTCTTTACTTTTCTCATCTCTAAAATAAATCTGTTGAATATAACAATTTATATTTCTTATTTTTTTTAGGGATGTATAAGTACCAAGCCACGTTCAACTAGTTTACTTTAGTCAAAATTTATTATATATTTTAACGGCCGTTTGTTTTAAGTTAAGCGTTTATGAGTGAATCGTTATTTGAGTGAAGACGTACAGTGTCAAATATTTCTGTGTAAGTCAAGTCGATTCGGAAAGACCTTAATTTTCAAATCAATTATGTGTTCGGCAAAGATGCTGCTTTGAGTCTTGATAAGAGCTTAATAAAGCTACGTTAAGTTTTGTTTTTTTTTTCTAAAATAAAAAATATATATCAAATTTAGACAAATATTTCTGTAAAGAACTTTATTAATAATTGTTATAAATATCAATTTTATTCAAACATCGTTTCTTCCTTAAGTGCTAGTCTTTGTAAGAAGCAGGCAATTTAGGTAAAAATCAAAACATGATCAGAAAAAACCCACTGAGCTAATCATGTTATTTAATACTAACCATCATCCTGAGTTAAAAATTATTAGTCTTTCGTTTGTGTGTGTCTGGTAATATCAAATAACTCGGTTAGAAAATTGGTTAGAATGATAGCAAATTACAGAGTTATCTCCCCTTATTCGATAATTTCTAGTGCATTTCAACCAAATTGTATCTTCTATTACCAAAACAGAAAACGAAAATGAATGTTATTTTTGTGCATAACTACATATTATGAACTGAAATCAATGTCAAATTGGGTGGGGGTTTTTGGTCATGTTTTCACCACTGCCTGATTCTTAGGCAGACTGGAACTTAAATATACACGGTGAAACTACTGTGTAAGTGCCTAGTTTGGTGCACACTTATTGACTTAATCCGCACAAGGCCTACATCGAGTATCGACGTACACAAAACATGATTTAAACTTCATGTAAACATTGAGTTTTATCAATGGGATCGTAATTGTGTTTATTTTACGTGTGGTTTACACTAACACAATACCGAGTTTAGGTCAATGTGAACATGGTGAACACGGCCTTAGTTTACAACCCCGAATGAACTTGATGGTGAAGAAAGGAGATGGTACATGCAGTTGAAAATGTGCAATCTATTACTTTTGCACCATGTTTGACATTTGTGACACCATAATAGGTGTTCAAGCGGCGGTATAATTTTGGGAACGATACGATGTTCAAAGGGAAATAACCTCGTTCAATTTTGAACGTTGTATTGTTATATAATTAAAATATTTGAAATAAGAAAATACATTTGTAACTATCCACCATACCCCAAATAGCTTATAATTGTAGAGCTTAGGAAACCATATGACCTTGAACATTGAGCTAGACCCATTGAGGATAGCAACCCATAGCTGTAAAAAAAATCCTAGATTCACGGATGAAAACTAACGATCTGGTTTATATACGAAAAATATTTTTTTTCTGTAATAAGTTAATACTTCAGTTTTATCATGTATATCTTTAATATAGTCATTTAATAAAATTTACTGTTTGCAAAAGTATGAATTATTATAAATAATAAGGATGTTCTTATTCCAAGCAGAAAACCCTAGTCGTATTTGGCACAACTTTTTTGAACTTTTGTATATGTACGTCACTAGTACGTCTTGTGTGGACGAAACGCACTTCTGGTGTATTAAATTTTACACCTGGTGCCTTTGGAAGTACACCACTAATTCATGGTCCCATTGCTTTCTGTGTTAAATTCCTCCATTTCAAGCAGGCACACCTGGTGCAGTTTTCTTAATATTCAAAATTATAAGCCCAAAAGAGTTTTACAATGATCACCTGTCCTTCAGCTTTCAATTGATGCCAAAAAAAATACCTGAACATCCTACATATGTTAAAAGTTACACACATGCGTAGGTACTATTTTGTGTTAAACATGTACTATTTTCTGGTATATGTGCTTTCTGGCCGGGCCTGAATTAGTGGAGTTACACCTTTTGTTAGCTATTATTCGTGTGTTTCTTTGTCCAAAATGTTCTCCTATTCATTTGTATTGTAGTCCTGTAATGTTATGTTGTCATTTTAATGTTATATTTAACATTTCCGTTAAAGTGGGAGGTTTGGCATGCCACAAGACCATGTTCAACCCACATTTTTTTCTTTAATAATGTCCTGTACCAAGTAGAGAATATGACCATTGTTATATTATAGTTCGTTTATGTGTGTGTTACATATTAACGTTGTTTTTCTGTTGTGTCGTTTGTTTCCTCTTATGTTTGAGTGTGAATTCACATTACTATAAGAATGTCACGGTACTTTTCTATCCCAAATTCATGTATTTAGTTTTGATGTTATATTTGTTATTCTCGTCGGATTTTGTATAATGCTTAGTTCGTTTCTGTGTGTTACATTTTCATGTTGTGTCGTTGTTCTCTTATGTCTAATGCGTTTCCCGCGGTTGTAGTTTGTAACCCGGATTTTTTTTTCTATCGATTTATGAGTTTCGAACAGCGGTATACTACTGTTGCCTTTATTGGTACAGTCATTTTAACACTGAATTACCTTACTTTGGACAAGCACATATATAATGTGGCATAGTTAAACAAGTTTGCGATTTGAATCCCTTACCTAGAACAGTGGTGTTACAGCACAACTAATCCATACAAAGTATACTAGCAGCTAACTAAAAACAACTGAAAATATAGTGTACAGGTTAGGCCTGAGATTACACGCAGTTACTAAAACAAATTTCAAAGCCAATGGCAACTTACAAAGTATCATGTATCTAAGACTGACATTTATACATCCAACACCTAATGGATTTAATGTAAAAACATCATTAGCAGTCAGAGAAGGATGGGCATGTTTAATACCAAAATTAGAATGTCGTAACCTCTGTGTTAGAAATGATGTTTATTTATGTTTTTAGTGTATTAATTACAGAATCAAAATTAAAAACGATCAACACAATATTAAAAAATCTTCTAGCATGGTGTTAAACTAGAAAAAAGAGGCTAATGATACCAAAGGGACATTCAAACTCATGAGTCGAAAGATATTGATCATCCCATAGAATTTTGCCAAAAAAATCAACCAAATATGATATATTTCAATTTTATTGTATGAAATCACTAATTTATTTATTTGTTGTCTTGCTTGTTAATGTATAATTATAGTATGTAATTGTTAATGTATAACTGTTATCCTCTTGTAGCATCATACGTCTGCTTAAGTTGTCTTGTCTTGTTTTGTCATAGCAAAACAGCGTTACACGTTCAAAAGGCAAACAACACTGTATAAACACAACTCAGGTGGTGCTGGTACAAAGGCAAAGGTAAATGGTTATCTAAATTGTTTCATTTCCAGCAGAAAAACGTTATGAATCAATTCTCACTTACAATCAAACAGATCAAACACTTTATTCTGCTATATAATATATTTCGTTTGCATTTGGATAGATGTCATCAACAGGGTTACCAAATTTTGAAGAGAGGTTTCATGTTTGTGTGTTTGGCGGAATGTGAAGATGTATGATAATGCTAGTTGTATTTCATGTTGCTTTAAGTCTGTTTCTAATTGTAAAGGAATAAGGTCGGTCAATTGTCTGGTGGAAGCCATGGCCATCCTGCCTAACATAACTTTTTTTACTAGTAGTTTTATTTTCTCTCATTATTATGGCGTTTAGAGGTCTGTTGAAATATACCCTAGCAAGCGTGATGTCCCTCATAAATGCTCCCTGGTATTCAGGGCTATCAAAACTCGCAAATAAATTTAAAAGAAAAATGATGTCCCTTAGAGAATCGGCTTCGTAATTAGTGATATAAAAAGTAGAGCTTATACTTCTTTAGCAAAAGCAAAGTATCTTAGGTCTCTAGGTTATTACAACTATTAGATACATCCCAAAAAATGTGAGGTCTTTTACGGAGGTTACGTGATAACCAAGGATTTCAAAACTAGTAGATACACTATAGTAGAAAAAAGCTAAGTCCCTCAGCAAAGCTTTCCCAAATGAGTTTAAACTATCACCTATACCCCAAAGATACAGTGAAATTCCACAGAGCAATAACCAGGTAATTATCGTTATCAAACATTTATACTACTCAATGTTATAAATAATTGATGCATGAAAGTATTCAGCAATGGTTCAAATTGTTTAAATATGCAATCATAAGCTCAAAAGTGTACTTTTGTGTTGAATACAGCGTATTATTAATCACTGGCAATATTTTTTGGTAAATCCGAATTGACTAAAATCGGTGAATAGGTGTAAGTTCCGGTTTTTTTTTATTAAAAAAAAAAAAAGGTGTAAGTTCCGGTTTTTATTATCTTGATCTATTGAGTTGCAATAATGTTAAAGCTTCCGTCTTCCTTTTATTATACAGGTGAATAGTATATTTTTCTTTATCATTAGAATGAAATTGATGTCAAGTGTAAGGTGAGTTTTATTTTAAATTATGTATTCACATTGTCGGCATTAGTCTTTTTAAATTAAATTATGTTGCTTGCACTTGAGTAGTACACATGCCTGTAATTGTGCATATATCAGTTTGCATTTTTGAAAAAATAACACAAAACATATCACAATTTACATTTGTGCAAACATTTCTTTATTGGATTTGAACTAGCTGTCAGAAACAGCGAGTTAATTACCTCAGATATGTACAATGTACTTTGTGTCTTTTTATTTTGTTAGCGATGCATAAATACCCTGCCACGTCCTGTATATGTATTCATTAGCTCTTTTTTTCTGCTTTGTATCGTCATGATGAGTTAAATCTTTTGTAACCAGTTTTTATAGTTTGTTCTTTTGTTGTGCTGTCCAAGGTTAGGGGCGGGTTGAACACTCACAAACATGTTTAACCCCGCCGCATTTTTCATATTCACAACAGTAACCTGCAGCATTCGTCTCAACTCGTCCGATTCCGTACCTTCGTCTAAGGAGAGTAGCGGATTGCCGAATGTAACCTGCAGTTCAGTGTTTGACGTTTGTTGATATATCTCATAGCTTTTTTTCGTAAATTGTATTTTTATAGTAAGGCCATTAGTTTTTTCAATTGAATTGCTTCCAATTTTTCATGTCGGGGCTTTTTATAGCCAATTATACGTTTAAGGGGTTTCTCATTGTTGAAGGCAGTATAGTTACTTATAATTCCTTACATACACTTCATTTGAATTTTAATAGACATTCGTCTCATTTACTAGCATACTACATATCCTTATTCTTACAAAATGATATGGAATATTACAGTTTGCATTCTTGCATATATGATATAATATGACTTATTCAAGTTTTCATTTTTGAAAACAGACATATGACATATTACAGTTTACATTCTGACACCCATTAGACGAAGTGACAGATAATATGAAACATACTTTATCGGTTTTCCATATGATAGTTTTGATATGAACTTATCATGAATGTAAGAATGTTTAACCCGAAGTAAGATTATTTTTTCAATATTTAATGTGAATCGCTTTTATTTTATGGTATCAATATAAAGAACATTATAACCGATATACATATAAGGCTTTGGCTGTATTTCTGCTCTCCTTTCCCATCATATCAGTTATCACATATTGACAGGTCTTTCCATATCAATATGTTGAATGGCGTGTTATTTTATACATTACCGTAGTTTATAAACTCATGATACATAACAGCATAAAATCTTGTGTACGACAGACTTCGCGCGATTCGTCTACCATTAACTTATCAGTGATGCTTAAAACAAGAAAGAAAAAACATCAAATAAAGTTCGATGTTAATGTATGACCTAAATATATGAATGGTTGTGTGCGATATTGCTGTAGTTAATCTATTTCTAAGGGAATAATAATATTGAAAAATTATACGATTGTTAATTTGATTTATAGTTATTACCATATCAATTATAAAAGAGTGACGAAAGATACCAGAGAGACAGTCAAATTCATAAATCGAAAACAAACTGACAACTCAATGGCTAAAAATGAAAAGGACAAACATATAAACAATAGTACAAATGACACAACACAGAAAACTAAAGAATAAACAAAACATTGAAGTGCTGACTTCTGAGTTTGTGATACCATCGTGGCATACCATGTTGTTAAACCAAATCAACATCATGTCTTTGCTTTTTTTTCGCACATTGAATAATCCATCCGTCTATAAATACATTTTTGGAGTGCTTTTGGTAGTTGATGTGGTTAGTTTTTATCACTCTTGATATTCTCTTTAATATATCATTCACACTTATAAAACAATACCAGTGCCATATCATAACTGAATACGTTGACCTATTCCATGCCTTTAATACATTAATATGTTTGTTTGCCAAATTCAATTATTCATCGGTGAATTAGTTGTCATAACTTTGTATTATTTGATGACGAAATTGACTGCAGTTTAAAACATGTGTCATGTACGTAAAATCAATCGTAGACAGAACGTTGCAAAAAAGAACAAGAATGTGTCCATAGTACACGGATGCCCCTCTCGCATTATCATTTTCTATGTTCAATAGATAAAGGCAACAGTAGTATACCGCTGTTCAAAACTCATAAATCCATGGACAAAAAACAAAATCGGGGTAACAAACTAAAACCGAGGGAAACGCATTAAATATAAGAGGAGAACAACGACATAACACCGAAACGTAACACACACAGAAACGGACCAAGCATAGACCGTGAAATTGGGGTCAAAACTCTAATTTGGCAATTAAATTAGAAAGATCATATCATAGGGAACATGTGTACTAAGTTTGAAGTTGATTGGACTTCAACTTCATCAAAAACTACCTTGACCAAAAATTTAACCTGTAACTTGCACTATTATTTTCTATGTTCAGTGAACCGTGAAATTGGGGTCAAAAGTCTAATTTGGCAATAAAATTAGAAAGATCATATCATAGGGAACATGTGTACTTAGTTTGAAGTTGATTGGACTTCAACTTTATCAAAGACTACCTTGACCAAAAATTTAACCTGAAACTTGCACTATTATTTTCTATGTTCAGTGGACCGTGAAATTGGGGTCAAAAGTCTAATTTGGCAATTAAATTAGAAAGATCATATCATAGGAAACATGTGTACTAAGTTTGAAGTTGATTGGACTTCAACTTCATCAAAAACTACCTTGACAAAAAAAATTTAACCTGAACGAATGGACGGAAGGACGGACAGACGGAAGGACGGACGGAAGGACGGACGCACAGACCAGAAAACATAATGCCCCTCTACTATCGTAGGTGGGGCATAAAAACAATTAAAATATTATGAACAAGTAAAAACAGGTGATATTTTGAGAACTGAAAACATACAAAATCACACGAGGAAATAGCACTTACAATTCTACACAATTGCTAAGTTATGAAAAAGAAGAAATTCTCAGAAAATCTAGTATAATATTTAGTCAAAGAACTATCTTAGTGACAACTGAGACTGTGTTATCATGATAGCATTCTCTGGTGACATTAATGATGTCCTTGTATTGTGACAATATAATAAAAATGTCTTCACAAGTTCGAATAAACCGCATCTCAAGTTTCCGAATTACAATAGATATTGTGTCAGCTCTAAGATTTCGCATGCAGTCTACTCAGAGGTTTTATTCAGGAATTTGCATTATTCTAAAGGAACCGAAAACATCTAAAGCCTTTCATTGCAATTAAAACACCGACAAATTGTTCCCAATGCCTTTTTACAATCTCCCTATCTTGTGACAGATAAATATTGTCCTGATTCAGAAGCCTTTGTTCTATTGTATTATTTATTGTCTAACTGGTTTGCAAAATATTCAATACAACAGAGAGAGATTTACTGATTATCAACTGGTTGGCAGTCAGTCGACCATTGCCCATCATTTAGACTATACCTAATGTGATTCATCCAATATGACATGCGTTTCTTTGAATTTCAGCCCCAGTTGACATAAAGTGATATGATACGAAATAAACAATGAAACTTTTGTAATTTGCATCCTGCGTTTTAATGAACAATTTATTTTCCCGTATTTCGTAAATATATTGTGTCTTGTTTCCGATTAACTGAATTTTAATCCAACAAGGAAGTGGGTGGGGTTTTTTTGTTTTGTTTTGTAGTACCTTAGTTTTTGAACTATGTATAAATAAGTTAATAAGGATGATATCAAAACTGATCAATATTTTATTATAGAAAATAAGTTGAACTGCAAAACACCTACACAAGATGTGCATAGATATACTAGTGACAATGAAAAAATGTTGTCATTAACATCAAATTCACTTTTGTATGAAAAAAAATATAAAAACTTAACTATCGAAAACAATCATTGACCCGATTCCTGACTTAGGAAAGGCAATTGAACCCATGAAAGGGTTTTAAAACAAATCTTCCAAAATATTAAGCATTTTTTATTTTCAAACAACTCATCCAATCTGTTCTGAAGACTTAGTTTCTGCAATATAGAATAGATAACTTTTTGTATTAAAAATAAGAATAACAAAACAATTAAAGAATACAATTAATTCCTACTCGTTGTTTGTCTCCTCATTATAGAATTAATCACTGTAACATACTCTAAAAGAAATTGGACAATGACTGAAATTGTATTTTATTTTTTACTGAAAGACAAGAAGTTCTTAAAATTGATAGGCATTGGAATTTGTACTATTAAAAACTGCCCAAGTCAAAACTAAAGCAGCAAGTCTTTATAGATATGTTTTGCAATATGTCACCATATTCATTTCACATTAACTGTGAATTAATACACATCCGTATTTGAGTAGCATACTTCCATTTTGTAGAAGGCCCATCAAATAGTTTGCATTTCTTAAATCATTTTGAGAAGGGTTTCCACCTGAGGTTCTATGGATCACCTATATAAACACCTTGAAATATTGGGATAATGGATAATTGTAAATTCCATCATTTCAAAATAAACTTCAGCATTTATTTCAAAGTAATTGTGTAAGTCTTTAATTAATCTCCTTATCAATATGAACAAAACACTTTTTAATATGGCTTCAAGTTCGAACTTTATTTGACTTTTTTTTAACTTTTTTAACTTTTTATTCAAGCGTCACTGATGAGTCTTCTGTAGACGAAACGCGCGTCTGGCACAGATACAAAATGTCAATTCTGGTATCTATGATGAACTTATGTATTCAAACTTTTATTAGATGGTAGGTATAAAGTACCACCATTATATGAAGAGCATATGGAACTGACTATTTGTTATCAATGCCACCCGAATTTCGGAAAATACAATGTACCTTTCCTCCTTTTTGATATAATAAGCCTCACTGGTTCAAAAGTTATGACCATGAATACATGACTTATATCCTGTTCATATTATTGTGCCTATTAAAATGTACATTACTTATAAAGATGTTTTACTGATAGTAACATTTTGTGCAATATCCTGATTACTAAGTTGTCAATGAAATTATATCATGTATATCTTCTTGTTAAGTGTTGTTATTGGTTTATGTAGGCGGCTTACTTTTATAGTAATTGTGCCTAAAATTCATATCAAATACTAGTAGATATGAGTGTACAATTCCTAATTATATAGTTTTAGTATTACATTTTGGCAAGACATTTTATTTAACTGTAACGAAGAGGGGCGACTTTCATTCGTTACTGTTATATAATCAGGTTTCGGAGTAGCTTATAATCTTCAATAGACCAGAGTGTTTAACCTTCTTTTTGTACTTGTTTTAAAAAACAATTACATTTACGTACATATGTTTAAAAGATGATTAATTCACTGATGTACAATACCGGAAGACAAAAGTCTTTTGATTACGTTCAATGGACCGTCGCAAAATTTTAAGTCTGCAAAGGACTTAGCTTAGCTTGCGTATCGTTATTCTATGGATATTAAAAAGCTTTCAGATTCGGGTTAGTGTTTTCTTTTATTGTGCTCGTCTTGTGAGTAATAATCGAACTTATGAGACTACCCTAAGAAACACATCATGAATATTTCTGTTACATAAACATTGATATTTCATCTAAAGACAAACTGAGAACCTTCTTTATTTTCTGAGAAGTATAAAACTTCCTGTATATAGTAATGCAAGGGACTAAAAGTGTGGTTGTTTCAATGAAAGATCGATGACTCCATGCTTTTTGAACGTTTCAAACGTCAGTTTTCTTTACGCATCGTTGTTCTTAGCAGACTAAACAATAATGTGTCCATAGTACACGGATGCCCCACTCGCACTATCATGTTCTATGTTCAGTGGACAGTGAAATTGGGATAAAAACTGTAGTTTGTTATTAAAATGAGAAAGGCATATCATAGGGAACATGTGTACTAAGTTTAGAGTTGTTCTGACTTCAACTTCATCAAAAACTACCTTGATCAAAAACTTTAACCTGAAACGAGACAGACGAACGAACGCACGGACAAACGAATGGACCAGAAAACATAATGCCCCTCTACTTTCGTAGGTAGGGCATAAAAGTTATTGCGATTATAACCCAGACGAATTTTAGTTGGATGATTGTCATCATAACTACACGTAGATTCAAGAAAGATTTTCTGCATTCTTCGTGAGATCACCTACTTGCAGTCTGCTGGTGGTTACATTTTTATATGCAACTTATCAAATTTGATGTAATGGTCTTTGTATACTTTACATTCGTAGTCTATTTTAGATGCTATTAGTGCATTATATATGTTTCGAAAGGAATAAATATGTGCTTCTCATTTAGTGACAGTTCGCAGTGTAATGCAATTTAAGACTTTACTGCATTTTGTCTAAATATATTGCATATGCATTAAGCCAACGTACTATCAATAATTGTTCCTAAACATTTCACTTCATTGACGATTTCTATTAAACTGGATCCAAAATTTAATACTTTATTCTACTAAACACATTCTCACAGTTTTTGAGGGGGAAAAATCAACATTGATTACACCATTTAATTTGAATATGACCAATATTATTACCACACAATCATATAGCAAATTGGGACAAAGAACAGCTCTCAATTTATTATCATATATCTTGATGATAAACTCATCAAAGACGGAATTTGATGCGAGTATCATATATACAAGTGAGAGGTTTAGCTAGCTTCAAAACCAGGTTCAATCAACAATTTTCTACATAAGAAAATGTCTGTAGCAAGTCAGTAGACAATTGTCCATTCGTTTGATGTGTTTGAGCTTTATATTTTGCCATTTAATTAGGTACTTTCTTTTATAAATTTTCCTCGGAGTTCAGTATTTTCGTGATGTTACTTTTTGCAGCTACCAGGATATACATTTAGTATTTGCGCCAGACGCGCGTTTTATCTTCAAAAGACAAAATAAAGTACGAAGTTGAAGATTATTGAGGACCAAATTCCTAACAATTTAGCTAAATCCAGCTAAGACTATCTATTCCCGAGGTAAAAAAAACCTTAGTATTTAAAAATTATTCAAAAAAATGTTTGCTTAACCACTAATCTATAATTATTAATTAGATATTGATGAGATATTGTCTCTTATTCATACATAAGAGGAGTAACTGTTGTCTCTTTGATGTCACATTGGCAGTAATAGATTATAAATAAATTGTTATGTTGCACATACATGTTAAATTACTAGTAACTATAAAGTAAAACAATAACACACATTTATAAAACTGAGCCCATTGACAGATTTCTCTTGTTATATTACCAAAGAGTAGTGGTCCAAAACTGTTGTTCCAAAGTCAGTTTTTCATTTCGGTTTCAAAAAAACGTTTTAGTTTGTAACCCTAAAATTGTTTTCTCTCAATCGATTTAGGACTTTTGAACACCTGTATAAACTTATACCTTTATTTAAACTATTTGTTATTCAATTATGAATTTTCTTCTTATATCACATTTATAACATTACTATAAGGGTTATGGAAATACAACACGAAACTCTATCAATGAAAAAAAATGTTGAGGTAAAACACAACCAGATAAAGATACAGGTGAATGGCCTCCGAATGACAAGTTTTCACAATACTATTGTACAATTTAAATGGACAATTGTTTGTGTCAATTCTTTAAACTGTTCACACAAAAAGGTATTACAATAGAACAAAGGTTACTTGATAAGGACAGTAAGATTGATTTATATCGATTTAATAGAGAACTGTGTAATATGTCGTCAATGCAAGGACACCAAGCATAAACCCCCTATAAACACGGAAATAATCCTGTTTTAATTCGATACCGTTTATCTTTCAAGGTATCTAGTAACTCTACTGAAAAGACCCCATCATGATCATTGATGGATATATTATTTCATCCATTTATATAACAATAATCATGGACACTTGATCAGTTATCAAGAGTTATCTTAAAAGTGACATAGTGAACATTCGCAATATATAAACATTTTAGAAGGAGTCACTTGAAACTAATTTTAAATTTGAATTTTTGTTTATTTAAAATATGAAAGAACATTTTACGATGCGTCTGTTCTACTTACCTTGATTAACCAGCATCAGCGTACTCACTGTCCAATATTTAAAAGTACTTTCATCCAGTTCCAAAGGAAGGGAGGATTTGATCCCAGGTCCAGAAAACTTATATTTTATATAATTATGTAAACCCGTTCCTCCTCCTCTAGCAGCAAATTATCATAGACTTCTATCAATAAATGGTCAACTCGAAGTCAGAACACTGTATGTTGTCATGGTGAAATGTCATATGAGAGCTAAATAGACAAACACTGACAATAGGTGTCAAAAAAGATCAAAACAGGGTATATTCCTGCGGCTTCAACATGTTATCACCGATTACCGGATATTAGGTATATATATATATATACATATACATATATCTAGCATACATCAGCATCATATCAAAGACATGCCCCTGCACGCTAAGCAAATATCAATCAATGAAACACAGTGGCAAACAGCTCTTCAACTTTGTACTTTATTTGGCCTTTTTAAAATTTGTTTATTCGAGCGTCACATATGAATCTTTTGTAGACGAAACGCGCGTCTGGCGTAAATACAAAATTTCAATCCTGTATCCTATGATGAGTGTATATACAAACGAAAGAGCAATATACATGATATAGTAAATACTAACGATTCGAAAAGTATCCCATGGGATTTACCCAAAATTCTATGGGATAATGCTGAAACTCGCGGATTATGCTGAATACCATTCTACTATATACAGCAAGATAAAAATGCGCATCTGGTAAGAAAATTATGAATTACCTAAATGCACCATGTTATTTGCAATATGATTGACTTACTGTTTTGTATTTTATTACATTTCATTAAACAGGAAAACAGGATGAAGAATTCTTATGTCCACCAAAAGACTGGATCACAGGGAAGTCTAACAACAGCGTTACTAGTATCAAATGTTTCTCTTATGAAGAACCTACTACAGACAGGAAAATGTGGGGATAGCGATAAGTGCATAGCTGGAGTCACTTTGTTGTGTGTGTCTATTTTATTACAAGTAGCAGCTGGAATTATGCTTGTTATATTGGCACCTAGAGAACAGAAAAGTTCAAACCTGAAAAAGAAAGATAGGCAATCTTCCGCCTTGGAAACGGAAGAAATAATACAAGAAAAAGCCAATATTAGAAAATCGAGAAAAATTCTAAATGACCGAATCAACACTACAGTACTGATACTGACATTCCTTATTGCAGTGATAAATATAGTAATAAACGGAATTGGTATTTAGATTCATGTTGAAGTATACTTTAAAATTACTGAACATATTTAGTTAATTTCCGAGTACTAACTGTAGCTTTTGATAGTCAAGTTATTTGTAAATGTACTTCTCGTGTATTATATCCATACAATAATTCTGTTAAAAACGTTCATTAATTCAGATGCAATCACTATACATACAAATGTTGACCATATTGAAATGCTCTATTGTAAATCGTTTACTATAATTACAAAAGAGCTATAAGCATACTATATCTTTAGAACTTGAAAAGACCACATTTACTATTTATGTATCAACTGACACGAAACTGGAAGGTAGTTTGTTACTCTCATAACACTATATCCTAATACTATCTGGGTACGGAATAAGTGCAGAGACTAAATACTGACAGTTTGCTTATCTTTTATTCCATTTTTATTGTATATTATGTGAAGATTCACATGGTGAAAAATTGAGATAATCTTGAAGTAAATATCCTTATTAGGGAGCTACCATTTGATTTTTATTGGGGGGGGGGGGGGGGGGGGTGGGGTGGGGGGGGGGCTAGGATGAAATTTGAAAAAAATAGGCAGGACAGGAGTTTTGAGTAAAAAAAAAGGCAGGATGTGACACTTGCAAAAAAAAAAGTCAGGACGACAATTTAGGTAAAAAAAAGTCTGGATAAACTATAAAAAAAAAGAGAGGACCGAACAGAGTGAAAAATAAAAAGACAGGACAGAGATTACAGCTAAAAAAATGCAGGACAAAATTTTTCATCCTAGCCCCCCACATGTATATAAGATAATTTATTGTAACCACTACTTCCGGGAAAACTTAACCTTAACCAAAAACTGTAACCTGCAAATGTACAAATTCACACAAGAAATGACTATGTTTTAATGAATCTTGAAATATCGCTACATAATTTCAAATAATTTCATCATACTGTACATGTGTACTTAGTTTCAAATTGATGTGACCATTACTTCAGGGTTAACTGGCTGAATAAAAAAATACACACTGATATGTAACGGACAAAGGAAAAGACATGTGCACAGACCAGAAATCATACTGCCTCTTTAAGAACTTCATACAAAGGACATAAAACTGACATATCACAGAAGGAGGACATGAGATGCAATAGCTCACACTGGTCATCTGAGTTGTGCACTACAAGTAAAATAGTCAAAATTATAGAATATACCGGGGTAATTTGTAAGCACGTCTGCTTTCGTCCAGGCAGAATTTAAGCATTTAATTGTGCAATATAATAATTAGCATATCATTAGGTATAATTTTGTACTTTTAGCCTTCTTTTGTGCTTTAATTATGTTACTAATTTATGCTAGATCTTTTGTTTAAATCTTTTTCAAGGTGTATTTTCTTATTGGAAACATTTGTAAAATTGGACAAATAAATTGGGAATGTGACCATCAAACGCAGATGATGTGCCCCTGTTTGCAGATAACGTTATAAACAGACATACCATAAAAACAATAAAAGTGGCATACTTCATCTGAGTTTTGTGTACAAGTTTCGTAACATTCATTGGGGTCTTCCCGATTGACCCACTTTTTGAAATTTCAGGTAAAATAGTAATGAAGTTTTGTGGGACAATTGGGAATTGTTTTGGTAGTGATTAATTATAGTGTGTTGCAGTTAATAACAGGTTACTTATCAATGTAACTAATAAAATATTTAAAAAAAACATGAAAATATTTTTTTTTACATATTTTATTTTGTACATAGGTACAATTGAAGCATCATCAAACATAGAATGTAATATGAAGTCCTAAAATTTTAGTCCTATATGCATGATTTTTAATAAGTCTTTATTGGCTTTGATCATGAACTTGCTGTCAGTAACTACGAGTACTCTCGTAACTATTCTTAGCGTCCTTATTTTGGAGATGATGCACAAGTAGCAGTCCTGGTCTACTCTGTTTTGTCCAATGTATTTCTGATTGGTTCCATCTTATGAGATCAGCCTTTTTTCAACTGGTTACGACACTGTCCTACATTATTGGGAGGGTACCTTCAAATAATGTTAACCTCGCCATGTTCTGCATGTGTTTGTCCCTAGTAAGATCCTGTAATTAAGTGGTTATCCTTTGTTGCTGTGTAACATATTTGTTTTTCATTACTTTGTACATAAACTAGGTTATTAGTTTCACACTAGTCATTAGTTTTTCTCCTTTGAATTGTTCTACATTTTTCATAAAAGGCCTTTTTATAGCGGACTAAGCGATATAGGCTTTTTCTCATTGTTGAAGGCCACATGTTGACATATAGTTGTTAATTTCCGTGTCATTTGGTCTCTTGTGGAGAATTATCTCATTGGCAATCATTCATAGCACATCTTCTTATTTTTAATGGAAGTCTGGTTCTTCTTTATAGTTGGTGACGAGTCCTGTTGACTGCACTTGATTGCAAAGACACTGGGAATATTCGAGAAAAAAAACCCACTTTGATAGTGATTCTTGGAAAGACTGATGTGGGAGAATTCTAGACAGCAACTTCGATGTCATTAATAAAGAAAGTTGTTGAGTTCCGATGAATCTGACGTTGATTGTTATAAAAGTCCCCTGGCTTCCCTGTAAAATTGCAAAGACTAGTGGAAACCGCCTTCTCTAATTCTCTACGTTTGTTAAGTGTGATAATGAGTTTATACCTCTTTTTTTAAAATAACATGCATTATTTCTAAATTTATTTACAAACTTTATAGAGAAAATGAACTTAAAATTATTGTCATTTGTTTTAAAAATATCGTAAAATTGTTGATATATTTCATAAATCAGAATTATTGTATATTTTTAATTAAAAACTATTTAAAAAACTTTTTTTTCCATACTTTTATAAAATTAATATTAAATGTACAATAATTAATACTTGCTTATTTAGCAAAACAAACAACAGTTATCTTGTTTATTTGGTCCGAGATCACAATTAATTCATAGTGCATTTCTTTTAGAACATAAATGAAAATTAAAAAAATCCCACCTGCGCTTTCTCAATGAAATTTTTAGTGTGTTGTACTACTTTTGGGACAAATTATATCAAAATTATAGAAAACGTCATCGGCTCTAACTCAAAATATGGACAATTTTATGTTATGGGCGTCTTGAAATCTTTTGACAGCTTTCAGGGTGCTAATTTTTAACCTTTTTCAGCTAGACCAAATCACTACTTTCCTATAAAATTCTGAACCCAAATTTTTTTAGTGTAATTTTACCCGCCTTCTTGCAATTTGAGGCATAAAACATGGAGAAATAAATTTGGAAAGGGTATAAAAAATATTGGCAAGTAACCCACTGTCAACACTAGGGACTATATTTGTGGACAACGAAAATCAAGGGACGACAATTGTGCTCTCGGACCATTTATGAACATTTTACTTCATAAAATAATGTTGGACAATCAGAACTTTTCATGTTGGACAATCAGAACTATCTATATTTTTAAAAAGTGGAACAATCCGGAATAAACCCATTCAGTTGAGTGAAACTCAAGTTAGAACAGAAACAAAAAATTCAACAATTTTTTTCATTTGTAAAAGTCTAGAATAGTAAAAGTTGCATCACCAAAATCAAAACCTTAGTCTTTGATGCATGAATGTTTTTATTACTAACTTTTTATTGGCTTTGAACTAGCTGTCAGTAACTTTAAGTACTCTCAAATCTAATCTTAGTGCCTTTTTGTTGTTGGGATGTACAAGTACCTGGCAATGTCAACTCTGTGTTTTTGTTAGATGTATTTGCTTTGTATTAATCTGATGAGTTAAGACCTTTTCAACTGATTTTTATAATACGTTCTTGAATTGTACTGTCCAAGGCTAAAAGATGGGTTGTCATGCCTTCAAACTAATTTAATCCTTTCACATTTTGTATGTGCCTCTAATTCAGCAGTTGTCATTTTTTACTGTAAATCGTTTTTTGTTTCTCCATTCTTTTTTGTTCATATATTGGGCTATTTATTTTCTCGTTTAAATCTATTTTACATTTGTGATTTTAGGGCTTTTTATAGCTGACTCATTATTGAAGAACCTACAGCGACCTTTTTCATTATGAAAACCACAAAAATAAATAAATCTATAACCAAATTTTCCCTACGTTGATGTTGTAAATAACAAGTGAAACTGCGAGCTACTGCTCACTGATGATACCCCCGCCGCAAGTGGATAATATTAATAGTGTAAAAATATGCAAGTGTTCGGTAAACAGGAAGTTGTCGAGTGATGAATCTGAAAACGCATCACACGGTATAGCTGACTTATATAAATTCTGAAACCAAATTTCAGAAATCCTTGTATTGTAGTTCCTGAGAAAAATGTGACGAAAATTTTCAACTTGGCTATCATGTGTAAAATCATACAAGTGTTCGGTAAACAGGAAGTTGTCAAGTGATCAATCTGAAAACGCATCACACGGTATAGCTGACTTAGATAAACCCTGAAATCAAATTTCAGAAATCCTTGTATTGTAGTTCCTGAGAAAAATGCGACGAAAAATATTCATGGGACGGACGGACTGACTGACGGAAGGACAGACAGAGGTAAAACAGTATACCCCCCTTTTTTAAAGCGGGGGTATAATAAGCTTACAAGATTTTTAGACAAAATGTATTTGATAATGCCATTAGACAAATGATATACATAATGCAAAAACAACTATCCTCTTTTTTTTTTAAGTTTGAAAGGAATATTTCAACCCTTCCACTTTTGTATGTGCCCTTCTCAAGTCAGTGGCCTGTAATTAAGAAGTTTAAATTTGTTGTTATTTATCATTATTGTTTTTCATTCGTTACTTGTCTTTCATTTGTTGTTTTGCACAGAATCAGGTTGTAGGTCTTTTCCTTAGAAATGTTTTATTTTTTTGTCATATCAGAGACTTCTATAGCTTGTTATGTGCTACTGTAACATATAGTTGCAGACATCTGTGTCATTTGGTCTCTTGTAGAAGGTTGTCACATTGGCAATCATACCGCATCTTCTTATTTCATATTAGTATAATCAATCAGTGTGAAGTCTTCTTAACAAGTTTAATTAAATAAGACAATTTATTTTATGATGTAGATTTCCTTTTTCTCTTTCTCTCTGACTTTTTTGACAGTTCAATAGATTTCCTTTTTTCTTCTAATACCTTAGCCTGCAAAATATGAAAGTATATTTTAGCTAAACTGTATTCAAGTAACGCAAACAAATTTTCATAAATGGCATGTACAAAAGATGATCAACCAAAAATTAAATCAATCATCTGTAGTTACCTGTTTAGTTTACACATATTTATTTAGAGTGGATTGGGAAACAAGTTTTTCAACTTATATTAATCCCTTTCCGCTTTGCAGGTGCGAGTGCTGCCTTGTAGGGGCATTAGCATGCTCTTTTTCGAAATCTACAAGGGTGTCTTTAACGTTCAAGAGATATGGCTTTCTCTTAACACGGGTCAGCCATTTATCGTCCCTATCATCGTTTCCTTAAGACCATACTCGCAAATGGTGTCAAGGGAGAGCCGAAAATTAAGTCCCTGAAATTTTCATCCCAGATGGGAATCGAACCAGGAACTGTAGTTACCTGTCCCTTATCATAAAAAGGTTGACCATCACAGAACATCCGTCACAAATGACCTTATTTTGGTAAGCTACAATAGGATTTCTTGACCTCAATTGTGATATTAAAGCAAGCAAATCATCATAAAATGTTTACCTGCAATGAGCAAAACAACAGGTGCTACTAGCATGACAAGTAGAACAGAATTTGCTTATATTCCAATACACCTAATATTAGATCACACAATGTTTGCTTATATTCCAATGCACCTAATTAGATCACACAATGTTTGCTTATATTCCAATGCACCTAATTAGATCACACAATGTTTTCATGGGGATTGTGTAGTGTTTTGTACAATGTTGCTTGTTTCACTTTTTAGCTATAATCTGTTTATCTTTGACTTAGATTAAATTTGTTTCTATCCTAGGCCAATTGTTAACTTTTTTTCATATTTCAAGTGTTATTACTATTGATATTTGAAATTTTCATCCAAAGTAATTTTAAAGACTTGGACATCAACAAATTTTTTTTTTTTTTTATTTTTTTTTTATCTAAGAGGGTAAACATAGGGTTTGGGACAAACCTATATTTTTGTGTATATTTCAATGTGTGGTTTCACAGAAGGTGCAGATTAAGCTATAAAAAAGTTTATTTTGTTGGAGATTTTAATCTGTAGATGACCTTTTTATCAAAGAAATCTTAAAAAAAAAAATAGGTATCCAGAGAATAATAATTAGTCCACAGTTTTGCATATATAAGATAAATTAGGTTTACTTAGAAACTACCAAAAAAACTCTTCAGGATGAAAAAAAATATCCTAACATACCTCCTGTGTTTTCTTCTTTTTAGAATACATCATCTTGTCATATAATCTTTTCTTCTTTTTAGGGATCATCATCTCTGCTAGTCGTTTTTCTTCTTTTGTTTGTCTTTGTAATCTCTGATCAACATTGTCTACTTCCAATTCTCCTGCTTTCACTGACATAGAACGAGTGTTTAACCCCTAAAGAACAAGAGTGCACAGGCTGAAATGTCTCGCCTTCTATACTAATCATTGATATTATGTTGATAGTCCTAAGTATAAAGTTAAGCTTTATAACAACTGTCACATAAACTTAACATTAACCAAGATAACAAAACAAAGACCAATGAACCTTGAAAATGAGGTCAAGGTCAGATGAACCATGCCAGGCAGACATGTACAGCTAACAATGCTTCTATACAACATATATAGTTGACCTATTACTTATAGTTTAAGAAAAATAGACCAAAACACAAAAACTTAACACTGTGCAATGAACCGTGAAAATGAGGTCACGGTCAAATAAAACCTGCGCGACTGACATAAAGATCATAAAATATTTTCATACACCAAATATAGTTCACCTATAGCATAGAGTATTAGATAAAAAGACCAAAACTCAAAAACTTAACATTGACCACTGAACCATGAAAATGAGGTCAAGGTCAGATGACACCTGCCAGTTGGACATGTACACCTTACAGTCCTTCCATACACTGAATATACTAGCCCTATTGCTTATAGTATCTGAGATATGGACTTGACCACCAAAACTTAACCTTGTTCACTGATCCATGAAATGAGGTCGAGGTCAAGTGAAAACTGTCTGACAGACATGAGGACCTTGCAAGGTATGCACATATGAAATATAGTTATCCTATTACTTATAATAAGAGAGAATTCAACATTACAAACAATTTGAACTTTTTTTTCAAGTGGTCACTGAACCATGAAAATGAGGTCAAGGACATTGGACATGTGACTGACAGAAACTTCTTAACATGAGGCATCTATATACAAAGTATGAAGCATCCAGGTCTTCCACCTTCTAAAATATAAAGCTTTTAAGAAGTTAGCTAACACCGCCGCCGCCGCCGGATCACTATCCCTATGTCGAGCTTTCTGCAACAAAAGTTGCAGGCTCGACAATAAAACAAATTATAGCTTTGACCGATATAGAAGTTGTGTTTAACCCCTAAAGAATAAAACAAATTATAGCTTTGACCGATATAGAAGTCGTGTTTAATCCATAAAGAATAAAACAAATTATAGCTTTGACCGATATAGAAGTAGTGTTTAATCCATAAAGAATAAAACTAATTATAGCTTTGATTAACATAGAACAAGCGTTTAAGAGTTGGTGAATCATTTTTTAACCCTTTCACTGATAGCTGCCCAGACAGAAGCTACTCTGAGACGATGGCTTCCCTGGCTACTATTACTCAAGTGGGAGATCTTTATAATAAATGTCAATAAAAACTTGTATGTAGTTATTTGTGCCTTTATTTCATCATGTTCATTCACTGACACCATGTTCACAATTTTGTTCATATTTTGATATTTTTTACTTCATAAAATATTCAAATTTTCAGCATTATCTAGGGGATATTCTCAAAATTCTGCTCTTTGACCCGAAATCGATTTTTTTTACCCAAAACAGCAAAATTTTGAAAAAATTTATCAGTCAAGGGTCTATTTTAAATAAGTTATAAGAGAAAAATAATATACATGTTGTTATTGTGAGCTAAAATATAAAAAAAAACTGTGATAACATATGTATGTTACATGTTTCAAAGGGAAAATATACAACCTTTATTTTGTTAAATTTTTCTAAAGTTCTATGGATATTATACTTTTTTTTATGTATACTAGTCTTTGCAAAGATATAACAGCTCATAGTTTACATGCAAAGGTTTTGATAAAAACTTTGAATCCTCCAAAATAATAACCAACAAAATATTTGGTATACCTTTTTCTATAAAAAAATCTTTAAATTTTACACTCACAAATTACCCCTATATACGGTACACTATCATTAATCATACCTTTGTTGGTTTTTCTTTCTTTGCACTTCCAGAAGTGTCAAGTTTTCTTTTCTTTCCTTTCTGTTTTGGTAGTTCTTCTGATTTGTGAAAATTAGAATAAAACAAATTAACTAAATGGTTCCAAATTTTTCGATTAAATACAAGAACATTGAATTAAAACAAGAGGCTCTCAAGAGCCTGAATCGCTCACCTTGATTCTCGGCATTTATCTTTCGTTTAGGGTTTAAGTGTCCAATTTCATCGTAGTCTTTTTTTTTTTGGTTTAATGTATATTAATAAGTGTTTGAAAATACAGTTTTTGTCATACTTTCTTCAAAAGCAAAAGAAAAGGGTGTTTGGTGTGAGATTTTGAAGATTGTTAGGTTTTAAAAGGTGATTAACTGCAGTTGATTTGAAGATGCTTACATCAACATTGATTAATCTGTTGCAAATAACTGTCTCATTAATTATCATACAAGATAGTATTGAGAATGGAAATAGTGAATATGTTTTAGAGACAGTAAATTGAAAATAATGTACAAGATAATTAAAAGTTAGAAAACATGATAAACAAATTGTGTAAAATTGTCCTTAAAGGGCAATAAATCTTTAAGGGGTCTATTGACAATTTAGGTCAAAAAACTTTTTTGTAGATCTTACTTTGCTGAACATATTTGCTGTTTACAGTTTATCTTCATCATTAATTAATACTATTCAAGATAATAACCAAAAACTGCTAAATATCCTTAAAATTACCAATTTAGTGGCAGCAACCCAACAATGGGTTATTAAATTAATCTGAAAATTTCATGGCTGATAGAACTTTACCTTATGAACACTGTAACCCCATTTCAGATTTGCTCTCACTACTTTGGTTTTTGAGATGTAAGCCAAAAACTGCATTTTACCCCTATGTTCTATTTTTAGCTATGGCGGCCATGTTTTTTTATGAAACAGACAATAAACAAGAGGCTGTCACAACGACAGCAAACCAGATTTATTAACACTTATTTGTGTCCTGCCAATATCACAAGAACCATAACTGACGAACGGTGAAAGTGAAAATTGTCAATATCAAATTTGACCTCAATTTTGTCAGTATCAACATATTAAAATTTGAAATGCTTAGTTTGAATGGTTCATGAGTAAATGCAACAACATGAATGGAAACACCATTTTTCAATCTTTCAAGAACCATAACTCTTGAACTGTAAAAGTCAAAATCGACATTATTGAACTTGACCTCCATTTTGTCATCAGTAACAACATATTAAAATTTGAAAAGCTTTGGTTGAACAGTTCATGAGTAAATGCACGGACACAACTGGAAACTCCATTTTTCAATCTTTCAAGAACAATACTCCTGAAAGGTAAAAGTCAAAATCGTCATTATTGAACTTGAACTCCATTTTGTCATCAGTAACAAAATATTAAAATTTAGGAAGCTTTGGTTGAACAGTTCATGAGTTAATGCACGGACACGACTAGAAATGCCATTTTTCAATCTTCCAAGAACCATAACTCCTGAATGGAAAAAGTCAAAATCGTCATTATTGAACTTGACCTTCATTTTGTTGTCAGTAACAACATATTAAAATTTTAAAAGCTTTGGTTGAACGGTTCATGAGTAAATGCACAGACAACATTTGGTTGTACATCCCCAAATCAATAACCAACATTTTTGTCACAAAAATCTCGTTAAACATAAACTTTATTCTAAATACCCTAAGGATCATTCAGCTCAAATTTTGTTGCAATTAGTTCAGTAGTTTCAGAGGAGAAGATTGAAATAATTACACCAGACGGACTGTTTATTACAAAACCTTAACTGGGCTTAATACAGACTAACTGAGCATTAATACAGGGCCATTACAGAAAAACATTGTTAATATCAAATATAATAAATTTAACATGGCCGCCGATTTTCAATTATAGGGATCACTGTTCATCCTGTTTTTCAACACATAACTTCTGTCAACTTTTAAAATATCTTGGATATTTGGTATATTAACAGCTTTATAATAATGAAGTACAAATTATTTTTTTCAAACTAAACTGTCATTAAAAGAGTAGAGAGTACATCAAGTTGGCAGCAACACATATTACACTTTTGTTCAGTTGGTTAATAAATGTATTAAGAAATGGGTGTTTTTATAATGGCCCTGTTATATGTCCTCGGTCAGTTATAATGGCCTCGGATGTCTGTAATGGCCCTCTGCGTTGCCTCAGGCCATTACAGACTTCCTCAACCATTATTACAGACCTTGGACATATAACAGGGCCATTATAAAAACACCCATTCATTAATACTATAATAATAAATTGGTGTAGATAATAACCTTCACTCTCCTCTTCTTCCTCTTCTTCACTTTCTTTTTCCTCTTCTTCTTCCTCTTCATCCTCACTATCTTCTTCACCTGACACAACTTCTACACCTCAAAAAAGGAAATAATTGTCAACTCCTATATATATAATTTTGTCATAATTTAGATGTTGAATATATTATATTACTTTCTGTAAAATTTAAGTGTTATTTACTTTAAAGGTAAGTTTGTTGTAAGCTTTGCCCACAAAAAAAATAAGAACTTATTATGTAGTCCTATTTAAAAATATCCATAAAATAAAAATCATGTGCTAGTTTCTGGCTTATAAATTATAAAAAGTCATTTGATTAAAACATAAAGAAAACAGAGAATGAATAATACAAGATTCACTGGGTCAATAACAGCTGATTTCAATGAGTAGCTTAAGGTTATATCTTTGGTTAGCTTGCTTGCTGGCTGAACCATGAAGTCATTATAAGGTAAGGTATACTACCCTACTTCAGATGTAGTCTAGTCCTACAGACAGATAGATTGGTTATCTGTCAGACTAGTCTACTCTTAAAGGAGGGTAGTTTACCTAATCTAACAATAACTTCACGGTTTAGTTAGCAAGCAAGCTAACCAAAGATATTACCTTTAGCTATCTGTTCATAATGTAAAGGAACTTAACAATTTAGGAAAGTTTTTATTTCTGGCCGAGAAGGCACGTAATTAGTTTCATCATTATAAATGCTTAATATGTGTTATGTTTTATCATACTCTGATGTACTGTTATATGGGTATACTTACTTATATGATTATTTGAGTAATTGCTTAAATGTAAATATATTTCACTGATGTAATTGAATATTTGTAATATTTATATTCTATAAGCTGTATTACAAGTGTTCCATTAGCTACACATTCATTACAATCGGCTGTAAAGGTTATTTATGAAACTTATTTAATGTAATACCAGAGTCTGTAGCAGCCTGTCCAGCCAGCTGTGATCTCCTTTCTGGAGGTACATAATCTCCCTCTTCTTCCTGAACAAATGGTGACAGATGTGGTGGTAAAACAGCACCAATAAAGTAGTCCTCAACAGGAAGTAGTTGTCTGGAGTTTATACAGTCAAATACCCACTGTGGCTGGATATAGTACCTGCAGAACAATGTCATATTTGTAAAAGGTTGGTTTTTTTTTTAAATTACCCTTAAAGAAAATGTCACTTTTCATATACTGAGGATTCATTTTTTTTCGTGGATTGCTGAAAACTTGCATATTCATGAATATTTGATTTCGTTGTTTTGCCAATCTCGGTAAACAAAGACTATTAGAATATGTTATTTCTTTAAAACAGTTGAATTCGTGGTTCACCTGTTTCATAAAAACCCACGAAAATTGGTATCCCATGAATAATAATGAATCCACAGTATATCATCTTCCATGGATAAATGTAATAATCTACATTAGGCTCACGAGTTACAAATAGTGTGAAATATAACATGGTTTTTTTTATTGTAAAAAGAATCTTTAAGGCCATTCAGTTATCTAAGACTTTTTGGTTTGGTGAACAATTAGTTTTCAATTTATTGCTGTTTATTATTTTTTTTAAATCCTGTGTGATTGCCTTATTATTTGCTCCATTTTCAGTATTACAACATAGGCTGAGTGATTACCAGTTTGTTTTATTTTGATGAAAACTTCTTCTTGAATAATTGTTAAGCAGAACTGATATAATATTCATCAACAAATAGTAAGAAGGTGTCTTGATGGAACATTTTATTTTCTCTCAATCAACAGTTTGGTGCGTAATAGTTTTACTCCATGGAAAGGTATAGATCCCCTATATTTCAAATACATACAATTTTATATATTGCTAAGTACAGACTGGGCATTTCTGTTTTTAATTATTATATTACCTAGACAGATACTGATTTGGCATTTCTGTTCTATCAACAATCTGATGTGTAATGGTTTCATCATCTTCTTTATATGTAGACCCGACACTAACTGTGTGACACCATGATACCGAACCACCAAAGGACCTGTTATCAAATAAGATTAAATTTTAAAATGTTACATTTTCAATATCTGATATATCTGATAAATGACGATCTACTTATATATATATATATATATATATATATATATATATATACACCATATTATTTTGTACCTACAACACAAGTATTAAATCAGCATTAGCAGTGAGATATATAAAGTCATATGAACTTCAAATAAAAAAAAAATTATGCATATGTTATTTTTTAACTAAATAGCTAGTTTTCATTACTTCATACTTTTTTATCAAGAAAATTCTATAATTTGTCCAAATTTAGAATAAGTTTACTTTTATTTAATTGCTTGCTTCCTGTAAACTATTCACCTATATGTTTTCCATATGCAGTGAACTTAGTGTGACCTTACTCGTAAAAATCCAGTGATCGCAATACGCATGGATATCTCATTGAAATAAACTATATGATCGTATTGTAAATCATATATATATTAAACATGTTCTAAATATCCATGCTTCTTTGTTGATTGTTTTCTAAGATGACAATCTGTAAACTACGGCTTCAAAACATGACAATTAATAAGCTGCCATATTTTCACATAATAAGTCTGAGAGAAAAAAAAAAATTATGATTATATGATATGGATGCATAGAAAATGATAAAATCGTTTGTCATGAACCATACAGAACTAAATAAAGGGCTGCGTTTTAGCGCATGATACGCCCGTTGCTCTTTTAACTTGTCTTTTATGCTTTAAATGAATTTATATGATCAACTAGAAATATATATACAAATCAAAAGGGATGTTACATTAATATATTCACTAAAGTTTCATAAAATCCCCCTTTTTTAAGTATAAAAATTCATTACTTAAGAAAACGTAAAATCTAAAATTTATAAAAATGGAAAGGGAGCTTATGTCAATAGATATAAACAATTTATCAAAGTTGCATAAAATTTTGTGAAAGTGTTAGTTATTGTCCCAAAATTGGAAAATCCCCCTTTTTTAAGCATAAAAATTCATAACACAGAAATGTAAAATCTGAAATTGATAAAAATTGAAAGGGAGCTTACATCAATAGATATAAACAATTCACCAAAGTTTCATGGACATTGGTGAAAGCCTTTTTGAGTTATTGTCCGAAGTGTTGAAAATCCCCCTTTTTTTATGAATAAAGCCCCATAAATCCAAAACTTAAAATCTGAAATTTATAAAAATTTAAAGGGAGCTTACATCAATAGATATAAACAATTCACCAAAGTTTCATGGACATTGGTGAAAGCCTTTTTGAGTTATTGTCCGAAGTGTTGAAAATTCCCCTTTTTTTTATGAATAAAGCCCCATAAATCCAAAACTTAAAATCTGAAATTTATAAAAATAGAAAGGGAGCTTACATCAATAGATATAAACAATTCACCAAAGTTTCATGGACATTGGTGAAAGCCTTTTTGAGTTATTGTCTGAAGTGTTGAAAATCCCCCCTTTTTTATGAATAAAGCCCCATAAATCCAAAACTTAAAATCTGAAATTAAAAAAAAAGGAAAGGGAGCTTACGTCAATAGATATAAACAATTCACTTAAGTTTCATGGAAATTGGTGAAAGTGTTTTTGAGTTATTGTCCGAAGTGTGGACAACGGACGGACGGACAGACGGACGGACAACGGTATACCATTATATGTCCCGTCTAAAAGACGACGGGCGTATAAAAACAAGCATTTACCTTATCAAAAATACTAAGGTTTCTCTGGGAACTTCCCTACTCAAGTAGAATTTTAATCCTTTGAATAAATTTTGTAATTTTTTCAACTTTTCTGCCTCTACTTTCACCTGTTCTATCTGATCAGGATCATCTGTCTGAAAAATTGAAAAAAATAATTCAGTTTAACATCTTTCTTTTACACATGATAAATATTTTACAAATGATAAATATTTAACTACCTTTATGAGAGAGGATAAATATAAACAAAATAGATTCTATTTAACTGGGATCAATTTTTCAATTTTGTGGGAGTATTTAAAAAAAAGAAGAAGCTATATTTGGTAAAAAGAAATTAAAAAACCCTACAAAATAAGGAAATAATGAATAGAAAATGGGATGAATGGAATTAAACTAGATTTGACTTGTGTATATCAATCAAATCTTACATCACTAAGACACTAAAGATTAAAACAAACATACATTTTCTGAAGGGAACTCATCCATTTCTATTTCTTCTTCTTCACTCCCTGCATGAAGTGTCTGCAGTGACTGACTTAGAGCTGCTAATCTCTGAAAGACAAAATCATAACCACTGAAGAGGGGGGGCAAGGGGTTTAACTGTTATGCTGTTATGGGGCATTTTAATTCTTTGTTATCTGTTATTCTGAAAATATATTTGCTGTTAGCTGTTATTGTCTTATTCTTTGTTAGCTGTTATTGGGCTTTTAGTTTTTTTGTTATCTGTTATTGTGATAATGTATTTGCTGTTAACTGTTATTGAAAATTGGAATGTTAGCATTTTTTTTACAGCCAAATTTTCGGTAGAAATTGAAGATCATTCATTGGACATTGGGGTCTACCACTACTAATATGATGGTCCCGTATTCGGAGAAGGATTCCATTAACATATACCCATCACAGAAGTGAGGTCCAGGACAATTCCAGTATATCTTATGATTATCCTTTGTAATACATTCTATTTTTTTTGGGAACATTTATTTAGAAGTATCTTATTTTTTTGTAGGAGGATAATGTTCCTTGTTTCCCGTACGAACATATTAAATTAGAACAATTTTTAATATGACAAAAAGGAAAACATATGGCTAGGAATATCTGACAGGGATCTCAATTAAGGACTAGGTCCTTACAACCAGTTAACCTTTTATATTATATGGTACATAGACTCAGCTCTTTTCAAAGCAGAACCAAATACATTGTACAATGAAAGTTCCCACCATGTACTGGGTTCCGAAGCTGCACATAACTCATTACAAACAAAGATTTATTTCGTCTTCAAGCCATTGTTCCCCTACTAAACTATGTATTCTACTTACTAGTAGACTTGGTACAATCAAAAACCTGATAAAAAATTGTTCAAATAAGGCCTTTGAAAATAGTGAAATAAAGTACTTTTGGAGGGTCAAAATTGGTTCGAGGTACTTGATAAATTGCATGCTTATAATTGGTGCTTTTGATTTTTCTACCCTATATACAACTTTGCCTCATAGTCTTATTCAGAAAAATTCACACACCTCATTAAATAGGCATTTAAAAATGTCAGAATGCGAATATATATATTCAAACTCTTTTAGGTCATTTTTCAGTAGCAACAAACATAAGAACTATGTCAATTGGACCTACTTTGATACCATAGCTGCCCTTGAACTTTTACTAGATATCATTTTTGTCTCTTTGACATATTCCTCATTTCCATTTTATTACACACTATTTGAATTACCAGCATGTGCGAGTTTCTATAACTGTACAAAAATAAATGTTGAGAAAAGTATTATATAACAAATAAACAGCTACGCCATGAGCGCATGATACGCCCGTCGCCTTTTTGAAATATTCGATAACTTCTCAATGTCATATCAGATATTTATAAAAACTGAAAGGGAGCTTCAGTCAATATATATCATGTATATAAACAATACATCAAAGTATCATGAGAACTGCTGGAAACATTTTTGAGTTATTGTCCGAAAACTGGAATATACCATCTTTTTTAATGAATAAACCCCTTAACTGAATAACATAAAATCGAAAATTAATTAAAATCGAAAGGGTGCTTACAACAATAGATATAAATAATTCAACAAAGTTTCATGAGAACTGCTGAAAACGTTTTTGTGTTAATGTCCGAAAACTAGAAAATCCCCCCTTTTTAATTAATAAAACCCCTTAACTCGGAAACGTAAAATCTTAAATTTATAAAAATTGAAAGGGAGCTCATGTCAATAGATATAAACAATTCACCAAAATTCCTTGCAAATTTGTGAAAGGATTTTTTAGATATTATCAGAAAACTGAAGAAAAAAACACCATTTTTATTGAATAAAACCCCAGTATTCAGAAACTTAAAATCTAAAATTTATAAAAAACGATAGGGAGCTCATCTCAATAGATATATCGATTTCCTAAAGTTTTAGGTAAATTGATTAAAGAGTGTTTGAGTTAATGTCCAACATGTTGACGACGAACGGACAAGAATATACCAAATACATATCTAGATACATAATTCTAAAAACCATGTTTTCCCGTTTGAATGGTTTTACACTAGTAATTTTGGGGCCCTTTATAGCTTGTTGTTCGGTGTGAGCCAAGGCTCCGTGTTGAAGGCCGTACTTTAACCTATAATGGTTTACTTTTTAAATTGTTATTTGTATGGAGAGTTGTCTCATTGTCACTCACACCACATCTTCCTATATCTATCATAGAAAATGGAATTCATTACAAAGGATTATACCCGTAATAAGAAATACTGGATTTGTCAAGGACCCGGATTATTTTAATATTTCATTTACTGTTATCTGTTTTTGACCATTTTAATTCCTTGTTATCTGTTATAAGCCAAATCAATTTGCTGTTTTGCTGTTATTGGGACCCCCTTGCCCCCCCTCACTGAAGAGAAGTTGTCAATCTCTAAAATACAAAATCATGATCACAATAGAGAAGGTGCTAATCTCTAAAAGACAAAATAATAATCACTGAAGAGAGGCTGCCAATCTCTAAAGAACAAAACATAATCATCAGCCAGAACTTGTTAATCTCTATTAACCACACTTTCTCCCCTGCTTTACTGATCACGATCATAAGTATTTTTTTTTGTTGAAAGACTTAAGCTTCTAGATCAAGGGTCCGGAAATGGTCATATATGCCAGACATGACCGATTCTGAAACTCAAAAGTCCTAAATGATTTATTGGGATTTTGAACATATTTTTGTTTTGTTATCGATTTTATGTAATTAAACTGCCACTTCAGTAAAGTGGTATAATCCTGAGGGCTCTCCTAATAACTATATCAAAGACTCTGGGAGCTATTGGCTAATGATCTCTAATCTCTTTACCTGTGGTTTTTAATTAACACCTGGCTATTAATCACAAGCTCCAAACTAATATTATACAGAAATTAAAATTCTATACCAACTGTCTTCATTGTTTAATTACTTTTTAACTAAGACAATTGTCAATTATGATTTAAAATTAAATTTAAACTTGATTTAATCTACGTAGAAAAAAAGTATTTTTTCACTACTAATACACATGCTTTGTTTACTATGTACATTGTAATACCCATGTCTCAAATTCTCTTCCGCAGATTAGACACTAAATTGTAAATTTAAAATGATTTCATGCTAAATAAAGCAAGTGCAACTGTTTTCATTTATATTCTTACAGTTATTAAAGGTCAAATATTAAAAAGCTGATGATTTCCTGTGAATTTGATAAACAAACTAATCCCGGAAATGAGTCCGGAATTGTTCGTTTTAGTATTGTCGCATTACATCCGGTTTGAATTTCGACTTCAGAATCGAAAGGAAACGTAAGCTATGACTGAGAAAATTATCATTTTGAGTCATTAAAAACATCTTATTTTTAAACTGTTGCCTTCCTTTAATTGCTCTTGATCGATTTTAGGAAAATGGTAGGATAAATCATGAAGTAAATGCGATGCAACAGTGAAACAAGTTCGTTAATTCTACGAATATGAGCATACTCATGCAGTAACAAGATTTTGACAATCTTTTTTTGAAAAGGGGCACCAACTTTTAAGTTATATGAAAATGACCGAAATTAGGTGAAAAAATTTCCGGATCCTTGTTCTAGATAAAAGTTTTACACAGGTACCATGAAAAACTCATCACTCTTCAATGAACCATGGAAATCATTTCTTAACATACACCAAATACAGGTTTTACCTATTTCTTATAACATATGAGAAAGACAGCTACAAAAACATAAAATTGTATTTTTCAATGAATTATCAATATTAAAGCAAAGGAGTAGGTTCAGCAAGACCCCTTTTTGGCCCCAAAATATATCAGTTTTACAAAATTGTTATAATGACATAATAATGTTAATCTTTAGCTATTTATCAGAAATAAAATAATATTTAAATGTAAGTTGTATTTGATGTTAATACATAACATATATAAAGGTTGAAGGTGAACACGGATGCGGCCACTTTCATTTTAGACAAAAACTATCTGAAAAGTGACATATTATGGCATATTTGATAGATTTTCAAATATGAGCCTCTGAAATTACTAAATCAGCTCAAATCTTTCACACAACCTAATTGAATAGTCTGAAGTAGACACTTAAATGTTTAAAAAGTGTACAAAATCTTTCATCAGATGAATCTAAAATTTGAGGCCAAAATTGGGCTTTACCGAACCGAGTCCTTTTATAGCATTATAAATTGCATCTTTTCATCTAATTTCATTTTCCTCTTTACTGACTTTAGTAAAGTTATGTAATACAAGCTGGGTTTTTTTCCTTCTTTGATACTGCAGATCTGTAGATATCTTAGTTTGTGTTGTGTGTAGCTGTTTCTTTTTATACATATTATAAATATAATTGTTACCTCTTCATGTTGTTCTCTGTACTCAGCATTCATCTTTGTTGTACCTTCTTGGTCTTCTAACTCTAACTGTACAAATATATATAAAAATAGTCAATTAAGACTGTGAAAATTAATTTTGATTTTTGAAAGTTCTTTTTTCTTAACTTTGCAGAGCTCCCCTAGGGAGTTACCTGCTATAACATAATACATCTTAAATCCATGTTCAAAAGGAAATGGTTTAACAGATTTCTTTTGAACTGTTTCACTTTTATCATGACAGGCTTTTTATAGCTTACAATATAATTTGATGTTGCTCATTGTTAAAGGCCATAATGTGATCAAAAGGTGTTTAACCATGTCATTTGAACTCTTTTAGAAAGTTGTTACATTAGCAATTATATTGCATCGTCTTATTTTGTTTATTGGCTTAAGTTGATGAATGATTTGCCTTTAACACAAAGAAAGAAAGACTATATAGCTATCATATATAACAGTTTTTTTTCAAAAGTGAGGATTTTGTATAAATTGTTAAATATTTCACAGTGATATCTTACCATAGCTTTGTTTAAACTTGTTTATTTACTATTGACATAAATATTTATCCCTAATAACTTTATTAACTATGTATATGCATTCAGGTATCGCATCTCAAAATTTATTTGTTCATAGTGTGTTAATTTACGTTTTTTAATTGAGTTAAACCTTCCAATTGATATTTTATCGTGTGTTTTTCTATGTTGTGATGTTATACTATTGTCTCAGTAAAAGGGAGAAGGTTTGGTAACTTTAAAGGTTTAATCCCGCTGCAAATGTTAGCACCTGTCCTAAGTCAGGAATCTGATGTACAGTAGTTATGTAGTTTATACATGTATCTCGTTTTTTTATATAGATTAGACTGTGGGTTTTACACTTGTAATTTTTGGGCCCTTTATAGCTTGCTGTTCAGTGTGAGCCAAGTCTCCATGTTGAAGGCCGTACCTTGACCTATAATGGATTACTTTTATTAATTGTTATTTGGATGGAGAGTTGTCTCATTGGCACTCATACCACATCTTCCTATACCTACATTTGCTTATCATTTGGAAAGAAGTAAATTGAAGAGACAACTACAGTCTTACCTTAGGGGGATAGTGGAGGTTGAAATCTGTGTATAACTTGTAATTTACAAATCCTAATAGTGTGGTGTAAAATTCTGTAAACGTCTGCATAATCTTGTAATCTACTTCTGTTGGATGCTGGAAAATACAGAAAAAAATATTTCACACTTAAATGAGTTTAACAAATTAATTTAAATTAGATTAATATATCACTGTGATATAGCCTTTTTTTTTTTTAGCAAAGGCAGTGTAAAGCACATATCAATCAATCAATCAAATTAACAAGCACTGTCTGGAAATTTGAATTTAAATCAAATTAACATAACACAGCTCAATAATAACCTTTTTTGCACTAAGACGGCATAAAGTAAACATCAATCTATAATTCAAATTAACATGCAATGTCTGGAAATTTGAAAAAAGTGTATCATGTTATCTCTATCTATATTCTTCTAATAAGGACACATCTGTTAAATTCTTAGCTTTTTAATAAGGATTTTACAGAGACAACAGGTTCTTCAACAGTAAAATTTGATGCCCAACAAGTTTTGTTCAACAGTAAAAATCAATTACTAACTTAATGACGAGATAACAAGAATTTTATTTTCCTTTCAGAGATTTCAGAAATATGTAAAATTAAGGAAAGCATTAAAATAGAAATTTCTTGATGAATTTATCATTTGATGAACAATGACAAAAATTTCAGATCAATTATATTGTTCAAACAAGATTATTTTTCATGTGTAGCATTTAAATAAATCCTGACGATTAAGATTATGATGGTCATTTTAAATACTGTACTTACATCATATCCCAGTTTGTGTGGTACAACCCATGATATTGTCTGGCCCATTATTTCTGCTTGGTAATATATTCCTTTGATAGATATAAATACCTACAAAAAATAAAAAAATACAAATCTGTAAATGTTTTGCGCAATTTTCAATTTCAAATAAACCTAAAGAATAGAATTTTTTTGAACCTAGACAATAAATGTCTTTTAAAAAAAGTTAAATTGCTATTACTAGCTACGAAAACTAACTACCCAATGGAAAATAGGCTTTAGTGCATGTATCTTTTTTGAAGAGACTTTCATTATTATATCCAATCTGAAAAATCAAAGAGCAGAATGCTCTGAGGGATACGATTGCCATAAAGTTTTCATTGACACATGTATAGCAGTTCTGCCAACTTTTCATTAAGCAAATTCATGAGATTTGGCCAAAATAGAAAAGATCAAAGAGGAAAAAATTGATCCAAGGATACTGCTGCAAAAAAGCATGAACATGCGTGAGTCTCACGCATTTTTGGCAGCCCTGGCCTTGGTAGTCCAAATAATTATGACGTCTTGAAAGGCTATTATATATTTTTTTTCTTTGACGCATTACTTCGATGTTGAAGGCATAAAACTTTGCTCAGTGCTTGGAGCACAAAAATCATGCTCGAAACAAGAAATCAAGCAATTTCATTAGTTGATTTTCGGGTATGAGTACAAAAAAAACTGACTCGAAAGTTTTATGACTGCAAGGCCTGGTACAGCTGGATAGTATTATTTTCAAAACTAATTCAACTGCACATGCAAAGGTAATATAAATCTGAATAGTCACTCAACTTTAAAAATAGCTAATCCCGGATACAAGTGTACGAGCAATGTACTTATTGTGTTTTATTTGTGTGCTATCAATTCCAAGTTTACTTTCCACAGCAGTCACTGAGAGAGAGAGAGAAGATATTTACTCTGATGTCCGACGTCTGATTTGCCAGACAAGCTTGGACCGTGGGGGATTTTTATTACTTAAATTACAAACTTAAATAGTCCCAGTCCCATATATTATATCAAGTATTATTGGATGCCGAATTGAATTTTAAATAGGTACCGATTTGACTAGATGCCGATTTAACCAGGTGCCGATTTGACTTTTTCTATGGGTGCCGATTTGACCAGGTGCCGATTTGACTTGTACCCAGTAATCTCGGGACTATTCACTTCGTATCTTATCACCGTTAATTCTAGGAGGAACCCCATTTCCCAGTCCCATATATTATATCAAATATTATTGGATGCCGAATTGACTTTTAAATAGGTGCCGATTTGAATAGATGCCGATTTAGCCAGGTGCCGATTTGACTTTTTCTATGGGTGCCGATTTGACCAGGTGCCGATTTAACTTGTACCCAGTAATCTCGGACTATTCACTTCGTATCTTATCACCGTTAATTCTAGGAGGAACTCCATTTCTAACTCTTTAATTATTAATTTCCTTTGGGTCAGTGGGCATGAATCCTTCCGTACACACTCCTCTGTTTAAATTGAGATCGTTCTTAATATAATACGACGTTTATCGACATCTAACAAGTTAATTTTTTCTTGACGATTTTGACGGGAAATACTTCTGAAAGGGAGACAACTCAAAACGATAATATGGAAGACTCCATTTCGGCTAAAGGGGTGTTATAGGTAAAACTTCATTGATTTTAATTTAAATGATGCATATGATTTTAAATTATGCAACAACAATATTAAACCCTCAATAGCAGGCAGACATAGAAAGCATCTAATGAGTTTCAAATTAATTAATAAGCGGGGAATCCAGAAGAACCACTTATCTGATACCCCTTGAAATCAAGAAAACTATACGCATGCGCATTAATACATAAACAAACCCGCGACTTGCGATTTGGAACAAGAACGTTTATTTAATTATGATATGATGAATGAGTCTCAATTTCTTTATGAGAGTACAGTATCAGTTTCATAACGGTAAAATATAGAAAACTCCACTTCAGTTCTTATTTGACAGAAATAGAATTATCGGAATTCAAAGAACTCTCGCATTTATCAAAACTGGGGAATTCCCTCTGACGTGTTTCTAAATTTATAAAAACACTAAATATAAATACTGCTTAATTCTGATTATCCGTGTTGTTAAAAACACGCATATAAGTCAAGGGAAAAATCAAACATGAAGATTATGAGAAGAACATTACAGGAAAGTTGTTTATGTTCAATCCTTTTGCTTGTTTTTACCTTTTAAAGCAAGACAATCATAAGAATCTGAGATGTTGCTGAATGTTTAGAATAAAACGGTTGACGTGAGGGAATGAGCCCTGAGTCAACGGTAAAAGTCTACAGATTGCTTAAAAGCAATCGTATCCCAAAAACCGACTCTCACTTTGGAGAAGACATTACTAAGTTGTAAAACTTGTGTCTGATCCATTTGTCATTTTGAACAATAAAATATGTTTAAACTAACGCCTCTCAAATTTGTACTTAATGTCTTTTGTTGTTTTGATATACATATAAACAAGTTCCCAGCCATGTCCACTCTGTATATTATTTGTATTTGTATCAAGCTGATGAGTTAAGCCTTTTTCAACTGATTTTTATAGTTCGTTCTTATGTTGTACTGTTATACCACTGTCCCAGGTTAGGGGAGGGTTGGGATTCTGCTAACATGTTAAACAGCACCACATTCTCTATGTATGTGCCTGTCCCAAGTCAGGAGCCTGTAGTTAATTTTTTTATTATTATTATTTACAATATCTATATAGCGCATTATCTAATTAAAATTACTCTAAGCGCTTAACATAAAACAATCAATACAGTTAAAAGAGGTGTTAAACATTGAAACAATCAATGCAATAAGAATGAAATAAAATTTTGAAACACATATAAATAACAAGATAAACAGAAAAGTTAAAAAATAAATAAATAATCATAATTAAAGGGCATGTTATACTACAACGAAAAGAACATAGTTAAATAGTCATTGTCAGTATAAAAAGTTAAATGTAATCACTGAAAGCGAGTCTAAAATAATGGGTTTTCAAATCTTTCTTAAAAAGTTCGATTGAGTGTTCATGTCTTAGATGGCTAGGAATAGTTCAGTGGTTGTTGTTTGTTGATGTGTTACATATTTGTTTTATTCGTTCATTTTTATGCCCCACCTACGATAGTAGAGGGGCATTATGTTTTCTGGTCTGTGCGTCCGTTCGTTCGTTCGTCCGTCCGTCTGTTCGTTCGTTCGTTCGTTCGTTCGTTCGTTCGTCCGTTCGTTCGTCCGTCTGTCCCGCTTCAGGTTAAAGTTTTTGGTCAAGGTAGTTTTTGATGAAGTTGAAGTCCAATCAACTTGAAACTTAGTATACATGTGCCCTATGATATGATCTTTCTAATTTAAATGCCAAATTAGAGTTTTGACCCCAATTTTACGGTTCACTGAACATAGAAAATGATAGTGCAAATTTCAGGTTAAAGTTTTTGGCTTCAGGTTAAAGTTTTTGGTCAAGGTAGTTTTTGATGAAGTTGAAGTCCAATCAACTTGAAACTTAGTATACATGTGCCCTATGATATGATCTTTATAATTTAAATGCCAAATTAGAGTTTTGACCCCAATTTTACGGTTCACTGAACATAGAAAATGATAGTGCAAATTTCAGGTTAAAGTTTTTGGCTTCAGGTTAAAGTTTTTGGTCAAGGTAGTTTTTGATGAAGTTGAAGTCCAATCAACTTGAAACTTAGTATACATGTGCCCTATGATATGATCTTTCTAATTTTAATGCCAAATTAGATTTTTACCCTATTTCACGGTCCATGGAACATGGAAAATGATTGAGTGGGGCATCCGTGTACTTTGGACACATTCTTGTTTGTACATAAATTAAGAAGTTTCTCATATGAATTGTTTTACATTTGTCATTTTGGGGCCTTTTTTAGCTGACTATGCTGTATAGGCTTTGATCATCGTTGAAGGTCATACAATGGGTTATGTTCTTCTCATATATGTTATGATGGTATGATACTAAACCCCTAACGGGAAGGATTGTGCCTGATGTTCATATGATGAAATCATAATCTTTCAGTCAGTTTAATTGAAGTCTGGAGCTGGCATGTCAGTTAACTGCTAGTAGTCTGTTGTTATTTATGTATTATTGTCGTTTTGTTTATTTTCTTTGGTTACATCTTCTGACATCAGAATCTGACTTCTCTTGAACTGAATTTTAATGTGCGTATTGTTATGCGTTTACTTTTCTTCATTGGTTAGAGGTATAGGGGGAGGGTTGAGATCTCACAAACATGTTTAACCCCGCCGCATTTTTGCGCCTGTCCCAAGTCAGGAGCCTCTGGCCTTTGTTAGTCTTGTACTATTTTAATTTTAGTTTCTTGTGTACAATTTGGAAATTAGTATGGCGTTCATTATCACTGGACTAGTATATATTTGTTTAGGGGCCAGCTGAAGGATGCCTCCGGGTCCGGGAATTTCTCGCTACATTGAAGACCTGTTGGTGACTCTCTGCTGTTGTTTTTTATTTTGTCAGGTTGTTGTCTCTTTGACACATTCCCCATTTCCATTCTCAATTTTAATGACCTATAGTTGTTAATGTCTGTGTCATTTGGTCTCTTGTGGAGAGTTGTCTCTTTGGGAATCATACCACATCTTCTTTTTTATATCCAATGAATGAAATGCAGATTTTTAGAGATGCGAGTCAGTCACCTAAGAATCGCAGAAAATGTTAGTGAAAGTGAAACTGAAAAGCTTCTCTACAAATATTAACAAAAGTCTTCCCAGGTGTTTTCAATATTTTAAATCTAACTGTCTAGAGCAAAGAAATAGTTTTTTGTACAAGATTTGGTGGCCTTATTTGTTTTTCTAATGAATATCTTGAAGATGGGAATGCAAATTAGTTTTTCAATTTTGATGATATGTTATTTCTATCACTAATTCATCCTCAGATTGCTTTTTTCTTGACATTGCAATCGTGATATTAGGAAAATTTGAGTCAAATTTTTTGTAATTGAATTTATTAAAAAGAAAATTGGAAATCACATAATGATTTAAAAAAAATCTTTTTAAAGTTCATGGAGAGTATTATATAACTGAATGAGACAAACAAATAAATACATGTAACACATGTATCTTTTTCTTCTTTAACTCAAATACTGTGACTTACTTTTCTCAATGATTTTGATGCTATCACATAATGCATAAACTCCACTACAAATACAATAAAAACTGTTATCTTAAAACAAAATACATGTATACATTTACATAAATCTCTAAACCATATAAAAATACCTTAATTCACAAATATTTTTCCCCTATGTTTTGTTCAATAAAAGACACATATGGAATGTTTTATCATGCAGAGAAGTTTTATTCATTTTCTGACCTAGTTTCGTGCAATATGAAATCAGACATTCAATTCCTTATTATCATTGATACAATTTAATACAGCCTACAGGTTGCCTTGACAATATTAGTTAAATGGTGTTTTAACTTAAGAATTCTGAGTATGTTCTGTTCAAATTGAGATATATCCATTAAACACACAATGAATTTTCCAGAATATGCATGAAATATATAGACATCAATCATGCATCCATCAATTATACATTGAACTATATGTAGGCAATACATGTACACACTGTATTTCATTGAAATAAATAAATAACATATTAAATACACCCCACAACAAATGCTATGGTTTATGAATGTAATAACAGTAGGAAAATTTGCTTCATTGCTATCTATCTGGTTTATACCTGTTAATCTCTTTGACAACAGTATGAAGTCATATGATGTATGTGCTGTTTTAGGAAATGTAGCAAACAGGAAACACATGGACAGGCAGTCGTCAACGTCTCGTAGAGCATCAATAAAAGAGGGATACCTGAAAAAATGGTATAAAATTATTTACCATTTATATACATAATTATATTTTATACTAGAATTTCTTTTAAAACATTTCAAAATTTTAAAACATTCATATACACTTACACACCAGGTGCTGTTTTGATTTAAGGCTCACATCATTTCACTTGTTAGTCAAAATTTGTTTAATATAAGCACTGATGATCTTCATATCACATTCTTTGACAATGGGATTTAGGTCACAACTTTTCCAGATCAAGTTAAGATCTACTTGATCTAGGTGAGTTGTCATACATTTAAAATGGAAGAACTCATATATAACTAACAGTGCATTTATTCTTATCATAATTGAACTATTCACTAAACATTGTGAAAAAGTTATGTCCTGTGGTTAAAAATTTTCGTCATGCTTTAGTATATAGGTCCTACAGAAACTTTACAGGCCTCAAGGGTTAGAAGGCCTGTGGCCAAGTGGGGAAAAAAGTTTATATTTCAGTTAAATAAGCCCTTACGCTATTTTTACCTTTCTTTGACGATGTGATCAAGTTTATATTTAGGTTTATTAGCCCTGATTCTGTTTGCAGCATCGGTATTCCTCTTGTTAATGGCTTTCTTCAACCGTCTCACAAAATGCTGAAAAGAAATAATGAAAATGTTATCCTTTATTCCTATACATTTTTGCTCTTTAAATATTTAATGTGTATTCATGGTATTGTGTGGTAGGATGTTGTATCATCAGAACTTACAGAAATGGACAGTTTGAATTCAAACCGCATGTTTCTTCTGGAATTTCATGTTCCTTAAGCTATCAGACAAAATTCTTCATCGATACAATTTATAGATGAACATAAGAGTATTTCAGATAATATGTTTGAGAAGTCTGATTTCATTATAAATGAATATTGAACATTTTATATCCTTATGAGATGATATTCAAAAGCCAATTTGAGCACCTCACTTAGATAATCATCATACGCTTTGGACACACTCATCTCTGATTAAAAATCAAGACTCTAAACTTGATGCACACCCTATGAAATCATAATTTTAAGTACTTTCAAAGGATTTTATTCTGCCTACAAGGATATTGATTATTTATACCTTTACATTTGATATGTTCATGTGATATATATATATTTACCTTGAACCCTCTAAAATTGTTTATGATTGGTTCATGTGATGTATAGATTTACCTTGAATTCTCTGAACTTATTTATGATTGGTTAATGTGATTTATAGATTTACCTTGAATTCTCTTAACTTGTTTATGATTGGTTCATGTGATATATAGATTTACCTTGAATTCTCTGAACTTGTTTATGATTGGTTCATGTGATATATAGTTTATATCTTTAGCGAAGTAGTATGTCTTTGGTGCTGTACTGCCTTTACCTACTCTCTTCTTGTGTCGGGGTTCATGTGGGTAGATACCTTTTAGTATACATAACCGTCTGAAACAAACATAATTATTTATTGTATCAAGTAGGGGGTTTTGTAATTCAGTGGTTATCATTTGTTGCTGTGTTACATATTTTTTTTATATTTTCGGCTCGCTAATTATCATTATGCTTCTACATAATCATGATAATTAAGATTTGTCTGTCTTTATTTTTTTTAGAATTCCCCATCTTTCAGTGGATTGTTATCATGGTTATATAAATGGGGATCATTTAATTAAAACAAATTCCTGATTGCAATCAGTCTTTTACACATCATTTCATAATGCATGTAATGTTGGGTTTCTTTATCTACCAATATTGTTTATCTTTTTCGATATTAGGTGGGCCATATAGTTTAAGGTGGTAGAAGTACATTAGCCATACTTCTGACAACTAGCATCATCATGATCATTCATATTGTTTAATCAAAGATCGCTAGCAGTATGAACTATCATATGTTTTTCATTATTTTTATTGAAGTGTTTTTAAAAAATGCAGCAATGGAAATGGTTGGAGTAATAAAGTTTTTTAAAATTAAAGGGAAACAAAAATGTGTCATTTGCATAATTACAGAATGCAGCTAGTTTCAAATTAGATTTTTCCTGAAATTTTTAATTGAATGTTTGTGTTGATTTCCCCCCTTATCTTCAATATCCTCTATAAAAATCATGAGTAGATGAGAGGCAATGTTGTTATGCTGATTTTTGTTGGTTTAAGAGAATTTGTTATGCTGATTTTTGTTGGTTTAAGAGAATTTGTTATGCTGATTTTTGTTGGTTTAAGAGATTCTCATGTACTTTTTAATCCTTGGCCTTAATTTTCTGGGTTTAAGTATTCCTGAAGGTAAATCCTGAAAAGCAATAACATGAATAATGATGTATCACATTCATAAGTATAATTTTTCATTATATACATTTTACAACAGAAAAAAACATTTCTATGTATAAAAAAGGCTGTTAGTTTTCTCGTTTGAATTGTTTTACATTGTCATTTTGGGGCCATTTATAGCTGACTATATATGCAATATGGGCATTGCTCATTGTTGAAGGCTGTACCGTGACCTATAATTGTTAATTTCTGTGTCATTTTAGTCTATTGTGGAGAGTTGTCTCATTGGCAATTATACCACATCTTCTTTTTTTATAAATCCAAACCTGTAAATTACACACAAACCTAAAATCCGCTAAGTTGAGTTGTAACTTTTTAATAGCTTGATTCCTTGACATGTAGGCTGTTGCTGAACCACTTTCATACTGAAATTAAATAATACATGTTAATCAAATGACTATTCCATGTGTCTGTATTACTACATACATGTACATTTGTAATAGGTTTTTGAAATACACTTAGTCATGTTAGTAGTTACCATGCTTCCAATCTCCTATCCTACAGTCAGGAGTACAACATGCAGGGTTTTCGCTAAGGATTTTTGAAGGCAAGTCCAGGGACTCATCATTTTTAGGTATGATGAGTTAAACAGCAAGAAGAAAATATTTTATTGCATGGATTTTTCTAGCATTCCACAGGGTCCGTTTTTCGGACCCATTCCAAACGGCAAAAACCCTACATTTTTCCCAATTTTGGGATTAAAATTCCCAAATGATCACAAAATTCATTTTCTACTTTATTATTCATGACAGAGATGTTTATTTTATTCAACCGCTAGCTTTTTGCCAAAAATCGCCAACAAGTAATGTGTAAATCCAAGTTGAAACATATTGAATGACAAACAACATTGACAAACAATGGCTGCCATAAATAAACAGGAAGTGTGGAAAAATACTAAAACCAGATCAAATCCGGGAACGGACAAGTATATAACTCCCGGTTTGTCAATAAAATACAGTAAATGAAAAATGAAAAGACCAAACATGTGACAGCTATCATAGCAACACTAAAATTGAAAATCAAAAGATATATAAAAAAGAAAATAGAAACAGGATATATTTTATACAGAACTCAAAATATTTTAGTTTACAAATTTTCATGTCAAAAAAAAAAAATGTAACAATCCGAAGTTAGAACTCATTATTTTGATACTCAAATAAACGTTAATGCCATGTTGTTATATTTAAAAACAAAGAAGGTGTAGGTAGTCCTTACTTTATTTTCACCAACAAAACAAAATTTAATGAACAAAACACATTAAAACTAACATCTGGTATATTGGTTGTTTTTCCCAATTTCATTGAAAACCGCGTTAAAAAATTCCCAAAACTGGCCAGGGTCCTTTTTCCCAAAATACTCAGATAAACCCATGTATTGCAATATAAAGTAATATTTTAGTCTCCATTTCCTAACAGAGCAATGAAATCAAATCAAATTCAGATCACTTTTAAACTTTTGCTATAAACTGATGATATTTGTGTTTAACTGTGTTCAGTTTATACAAAATATTTCAATCTTGATGCATCTGTGGACTCACCACTGACCAGTTTTGAAAATGGTGAGTCCAGACAGATTTTGATGAGTCCAGGACTCATGGACTCACCTTAGTGAGAACCCTGCTACTTGTACAAGTACTCTTTATTTACTTGAAGATGTAAATAAAAAATACTTATATAGCATGTATAACAGTATAACTTAATTATAACGTTTGAATAATCTACCCTTTATTTTCTCAAAAATTTGCTTGTATTTGTAATTTTTGAGATGTAAAAACATGCCTTTAAACAATTTTTCTCAGGTTAGCTCATAATTTTTTATTGGAGTTCAATGTTTCATCTCATTAATTCAACAAAGAAACTGATTGGGCAAAGATCTTAAGTATTTGCCAAGGCCTTAAAAATTACACCATGGGGGCTTGTAAATGAGCAGTGTTCTGAAGATAACAGACACATGAGATTTTCATTGTCCATGAAATAACACTTACATGATTAATACATGTAGTAAAGACATCTGCAAAGGACAAACAATTAAAAATTCTATTAGAACAAAGAAATTCTAAGAATTCAAGAAAAGAAGATAGGATAACTATAAGTAAAAATATCAGAATGTCTTTTTTAAAAGGGACATAACTCAGCCCAATTTTTTTTTACCTATACAAGTAAATAAAATACACTTGTATAAGTATCCTACAAATTTACTTATATAGGTATATTAATATTTTCTTCTTCAAGTAAATAAAAATTACGTGTACAAGTAGTACCCCTGACTGTCCTATACATATTTAAGCTATAAATACATGTAGCAGGCTTAAGATAAGAGATAGTGGTGAAACAGGAAAACTTTAAAAATAATTGACATCTATCAAGTCTATAGCAAAAAAATTAAAGTGACCAACACCTAAAATGACTTATACTCCAGAGAAGCTGCATATTTTTGTAATTACGCAATTGAAACAATAGAAAACCCAATTCAATTGTCCTTCTCTGCGTTAAAAAACTCATTTCATTCAAAGGAGAACCAAACTATTTATTTAAACTATGTATTCACAACCCCATAAGTCGCTGGCAAGTGCATTATTAAACATAATTTATGTTTGTGTGATTTATAAAAAAAAAAATTGTGTAATTTATTTAAACATGATAAATTTATTTTTGTAATCAGCTGTAATCTTAAGAAAATCTCTTAAATATGCACCAATCAAAAAGACTTGTTACTACTTTTTTTACAAATTTTATCAATCATGTCTATCAGGATTTAAATATGTTACCAAATTCTATGAAGTTATTTTAAATTATTCATTATTTTATAATTCTGGGGCGATCAATGTACATTTTGTAGGACAAATTGACTTTGGCAAATAATGGGGCCAGATAATCTTGGGGCTGGCCAGGTTTTGGGATGGAACAACTTTACAGATCCTAGCTGGTAACATGGCTCAAATTTGTATTGAAGAGTTGTCTCATTGACAATCATATAAACCACATCTACTTATTTTTATATTTATATCCACATTAATGGGTATAAAACCTAAAAAGTTCATTTTTTTATAACTGTAATTGTAATTGAAAACTGCTTATAAAATAAATAAATTTTAGTGTATAATACCCACTTATAGGAATAATACCTTCATTTTCTGTGAAAATACAATGTTTTCGTGTTGTTTTTAGTCATGGCCTTGTTCAACGTGATCAGCTTCATCATAACTAAGTTCATGTACCGTTTTAGACGCACACGCTATAACAACTTTTTTATTTAGACAAACAAACCTAAATATTGACTCTATGCTCATACGTACCTTCTTTTTCTTCTCTCCAACCATTTTTAGTCTTCTAAAACACTGCAGCACGTGTTTGATGTCAACACTGTTTTCAAGTTCCGGTAAAAGGGAGGTAATGGGGATGTAACTAAAAACCAAAAGTTTATTTCTCTTTCGTTGTACAATAACGGTCATTAACGCTCAAGTGGCAGACACCAATCAAAGTCCTGGATAGCACCTGTTGTAAGTTTGCAACGGTATATGTGTATTTTTTCGGAAAGGTTATAGATGTGTTTTATTTCAAATATGTATTAAATCACATTCTAACATGACGTCCTTCAAACGCTTTGAGTACACACCCGTGGTAAAATATGAATATATTGCCAGTGCTGTTCCGATTGTACTCCCACGTCATATGCTTTTTTATAAACAATTAGTCAGCCTTATCAAAGATCATTTTTTCTATATATGTTTGTCATGTAAAATTTTGATACTTTCTAAACTGTAGATTAAGAATAATCAAATATATCGAAATCTCTGTTAATTTCTTTATGTGTCCATCCCATGTCAATGGCCTGTGAGTTTAGCATATTTTATTGATTTGGGTCCTTCATACTTGTTTTTAGTAAATCATTTGTTTGTTACTATAATTATAATCTGTAAGTCTTCTTGTTTTGAATTATTCCACATTTTTCATATCAGGGCCTTTTATAGCTTACTTCTAATGTGAGTTTTTCTCATTTTGATGACCTTACGGTAACCTATATTATTTTATATATCTTCCTCCTTTGCACTCCGGCTTTTGGATAGCTGGTTCATTCGCAAAAAATACCACATCTCTTATTATTTTAATTAAGACAACAAACTAAAATCAATACAACTATAGTGAATTTATATGAAACGCTTTAAACAACAATGGCAATATGTAGACATGAATAAATAGTAACTGACAAGTTTGATGGCGCATACCCTTCTCTATAAGTATATATTATAGTGTTATTAAGTGGCTGTTTCTGTTTCTGTATTGGCATTGGTATAGATTCAAGGTTTGCCGTATTGGCCTAGAGACCCGTAGGGTCGTGGGCCAATACAGCTGACCGAAAATCTATACCAGTACCAATACAGAAACAGCCAGTTCATAACACTTTTATTAAATGATTATAAGAAAATTAAAAACCGGAAATGAACTTCCCGTATTAGCCCATGGACCAATACGGCTTTTCCCCAGCTTTTTTTTGTATTGACCCTGTTTTCCCCGTTTCAAAACTTTAAGACGTTACAAAACATTGCACATCATTTAACCTGTTTATTTTATGATTTTAATTTAAAAAATATTATAAAGTTAAGTAATGGCGTTAGAAAATTGAAAACCAGAAGTGAACGTGGCTAATACGGCTTTTTCCCCCATTTTTTTCTGTATTGGCTCTGTTCGAAGAGCAATATTAAATCTTGGTTTATATCGACAGTGGAACGTTTTCAGTATTGCACATGCTGATTTATCCGTATTAGGGCTTATTTGCTCATATCATTTAATAATTAAATATATAACCTTGGTTGTTTTCCTTCATTCAAATTGGATTAATACTGACTTGAAACTGAAGTCAGATCTATATCCAAAGTATAAAAACTTACAGAGCCTAATGGTCGGTATAGTTTAAAAGCAGCTGTAAACGTTCTCTGTTTTTATGGTTTTGAAGAAACAACTACATGCAATATATCAGTCCCTTGTAAGCAATCTTTTATATATTTTGTGTAAGGTTGAAGGCAAGCGCCATGCGAAATGATCCAATGGCTTGAGTATTGCTACATATGAAAGACAAACCGACTCGCATAATCTAGCTCTGGTTAATAACTGTTTTCAATAAATAGTCCAGTCGCTTATTTATCGAAATGTAACAAGTTGTGTGTTCTGGGGAGGTAAATTGCATACAGGGGAAAATGCACGAAAAGATCATTTTGTGCATAAAATTGGTCCAAAATGGATTGACATTCAACTGCCTTCCCTTAAAGGCCAGATAATTTACAGCCCTGTCATTAACGTTTTCACAAAAGATCAATTTCTATTATTTTGTAAAATAATTAGCACAGACTTTGTCACAGTATTCACAGGACATCCTTATGAACAGTTTTTAAATAAGTGTTTCAGTTTTAAAACCCATACAGTTAATTTGTTCAAAATAAAAACGTTTGAATTGATTTTTTTAAAGCGACAGTTTTTATGACTCGTTCATCGTTAGAAAACTAAATTTTCTGTTTAGAATAACAACGGATAACTTGTTCCGTTCTCAGTAGTTATTAGCACGATTCGTAATAGATAACCAAGTTTTGATTGGGTTCGTGTTTCTTAGTCTAAAGTTGTCTATGCTATGTTTTGTGTACTGTAATTGTCTGTTTGTATTTTCTTTTTAAGCTATGACAATGCCAGTTTATTTTCGACTTGTGAGTTTGAATATCCCTTTGTTATCTTTCCCCTCTCTTTAAGTGGGTTTTATTATATTGACATTTATACACCACAAGGTTCCAGATATATTTTGATTTGTATTGTCTGGTTCTGAATTTGGTCTTGATTGTATCACGTGAATATAACAAGAAGAAGATGGGGTTTAATTACCAATAAGTGACAGATTTGTAAAAGCAAATTGCTTGTTTCTGAATCCTTAATATTTTTTCATTGTATATATGTTTAATGTTGATTTATCTGAAGAAATATTGTTTAAACTAATAAGAGACAAACTATCCACAAAAGTCCACAGGGCGACAAACAAACTGAAGGTCACCATACAACCTTCTTTAATAAGCAAATAAAATTCCAGATAGTAAGCTATATGGGTTCCACATGGTAGGTAGGACATGCTTACAAGGGACGGATCCAGTCATTTTAAAAAGGGGGTTCCCAACCCAGGATAAAAGGGGGGGATCCAACAATATGTCCCCATTCAAATGCATTGATCGTCATTAAAAGGGGGTTCCAATCCCTGGACACCCCCTGTAGGAGCGCTTTTCGTGTTGCTTAATCTTTAATCTTCTGTTTTGTGTTTTGTGTGCTGATGTTTGTTTTGTATGCTGTTGTTTGTTTTTCAGGTGTTTATCGTTTTTGTCATGGCATTGTCAGTTCGTTTTCGACTTCTCTTCTGCAAAAGGTTCCAGGATTACAAAATGTACAAGAATTCAAAAGAGAAAAGTTACTCAGAGTGTTATAAACACGCGTAAAGTGTATTGAAATCGACATTTAATGTGCAGGTCAAATTTCGTCGACTAACAACAATATATATATCTTTTCTATACCTATGTAAACTAAATGTATAGTGGTTTATTGAGAATAACGATATAGAATCTTTCGTCATTCATAAATTTTTATTAAAAAAACCAAACTCAAAATAAACAAAAAGACTGACTATACACATGAATTGTACAGCTATGAAGTTCGGAAGTTCAACATTGTTCATCATTCTTCCATTCACACGTGCCGCCTTGTGCTCTTCTGCATATGGCGGTCTTACGGTAACACTCTTTCGAACTGTTTGACAGTTTACAACTCCTTGGCGTCGATGCATCACCCTCTTCAAGAACCTACAGAAAGATGATTTAATCAAATTAGTCACAGAGTAAGTTACTTTGATTCAATTACACGGCCGACACTCGGCTAACCGAGAGATTGGTCAGTTAATCTATATTGAGTATGCGGCTATATGGGCGATTGGTCTGTTAATCGGGTTGGTTATACGTCTGTTAAGAGTAAAACGCTTAATTTAATGTTAAACTCTATTAAATATACAGATTTTTGGCATGTTATAAGAACCAAATCAAAAAAAGAAAAGTGTCTGACAAAATGATATCTATCATAGAACATTTTGCATTTGTAAAAACATTTCTTAAAATTGAGAATGGAAATGGGGAATGTGTCAAAGAGACAACAACCCTACCAAATAAAAAACAACAGCTGAGGGTCACCAACAGGTCTTCAATGTAGCGAGAATTTCCCGCACCCGGAGGCGTCCTGCGCAGTTTTCAGTAAAACTAAAAGGCGTCGCGCAAGAATGTAGTATTTATGCTTATACGCATATAGCAATTTTTTGAATAAAAGGCGAAACAAACAAATTTAGATATCATTTAAAGGACAAAAAATAGTACTGTGTTTCTAAAAAATAAATTGACATTAGTAAATATTTCATAATTGTAAAATAACGTGAATAATACCACGTTTTAGTGAAAATTATGGGAATAAAGTCTGTTAATGGGTTGGACAATTGAAATTGTGTCAGTTAAGAGTTATTTAGCCACGACAAATTTAAGAATGAGATGTTCCTGAGTAAACACAAATGACAATACGGTGCCACAGTATCCTAGAAAGAGCATTTTTATTTTGACTTTCTTTGTATTTTATTGAAGGGTGTGTCACTTCAATATTGCGTGATATGTATATGCATGAATTTTTTATTGACGTTTTCAATCAGCCTTAATTTTTATGTCTGTTTGAAGTAGCACGTTCTCAATTCCGACTGAAAGTGTCTTTCTAATACAACACAGGGCACATATAACGTGTTCTCGTTCACATATGAACATGATATTTGTCACTGGACGTTAAATCCTAATTCGTCAGCATCATCCAATTGGTTCTTTTCTTCTATTACTTAATCATATGTTGTTTACAAATCACTCTAAAGAAGTAAACGGAAAGGAGCGAATGCAGCTTCATTTGGTTATTTTAAGTTTCAATTAATTTTATTACGTTTAGTTCCTTTCTACATAAGTGCAGAGGAGAACTACAGTTGTCTGTGGTGGCCGGTGAAGTCCATTTCGCGTTTTCGCGATTTCGCCTTTCATATTCTATAGGGCGAAAACACGAAATAGCGAAAAGGCGAAATCACAAAGGCGAAAACGCGAAAACGCGAAAACGCGAAGTCAAAAACGAGAAATCGGTTTCGAATTTTCGCGTTTTCGACTTCGCAATTTCGCGTTTCCGCCATATAGAATATGTAAGGCGAAAACGCTAAAGCGCTAAAACGCAAAATGGCATTAACCTGCCACCATAGTTGTCCGCATGTAAACTTCTAGAATTTGTCACCAATATAAGTACATCGCAATCCGTTACTGTTTCAACAGCCATCGATCGGTGTTTCATGTGTGTATTCTTAAACAAGTATTATTTTTCTCTCGTTTTTAGCAATGTATCACTCTCTACTGTCCTTATATATTATTCTATATTCTGCGTTTCCATCCAGATTCTCGTGTATACCATGAGGGTCAGGATTGGGGTTTTTGTTGATTTCTGTACTCTTTAAATTGTTATGTCATTTTTTTCTACATTTTGTTTATCTTACTCATTATTTTTTCTTTCTTTTCATATTTTGTCATCCCAATATATTTACTTACTGATGTTTAGTTACATTACGACGTTTATCTCTGATTTATATATATTGGTTACCAATGTAGATGACAAATTTGTGTCATGCATGACAATTAAGCAGAATCAACATGATATATGCGATCATTCTTGGATGAAATTAATATTACTTTAATATTACACTTTTTGAAACCATTTTTATCAATTTTCAATTTCATGTGTTGTTTCCGTATATGCTATGTTTCATTGCTCATGTGGTGTTTTCGTATATTTTAGCCGCTCGTCTTGAGCCTACTCATTTGATCCGATAACACCCCATATAGCAATAAAATTATACTTTTATTGCCATTCATAACTCTTAACAGACCAATTAACAGACCGAGTTTTATACATCCGACCCATAAACAGACCAGGTTTTAAATAAAGATTGATTTATGTCACCAAAATACAGATTTTCAGGTAGATTTTTCACACAATGATATCAATATGGTTAACAAACATAATGCCTTTCTTTTTTCGATGTTCAAAATATTGAATGAAAGTAAATTTAACCAATGTGTCATTTTGTGTACATTTTATGTGTGTAAAATGTGTATAAATTTATTGATGAGTAACCCGCCTTTTCATTTTATAGATCGTACATCGAAGCTAGAAAAATAATAATTACACCACTGAATTCAGTACATTGAATTGTTATGTTAGACATGAATACTTTTTATGATGAAAATATATTTAGAAAGTTATACTATGAAACATGTTGAACTTTCAATGATTTTCTCGATAACACCTGATTAACAGACTTTAGCCAACCCGATTAACAGACCAACCGCCGATATAGCCACATACTCAATATAGATTAACAGACCAATCTCTCGGTTAGCCGAGTGTCGGCCGTGAATTAAGCCGATGCCCATGTTCACCGTCGCATTTGCTTATATGTCACCGGGATACATTTTCTAGAGGTACATGTCTTTATCCAGTATGAAAACACACTCGGTTTATCTAATTGAAGCAAAACATTATAATGATGTATGTCAAATTTATATATATAAACTTTACACATTTTATTGATCAATCTCTTGAACAAAGTCGGGGTGGCGATACATTTAAATGTGGGTGATTTAGTCTAGTTGCAGTTTTGTTATTATTATTGCTAATGCATTCAAATTAGTATATATATAATATGATCATAATATATGAGACTTAATATATTTGTAACACTTTCTTTCAATTTAGCTGAAATAGGTCATGCACTGATAGATATTTATTGTTAGAGAATTTACTGCAATTAATATTTTTGACATTGATACGATCTAATCATAAAACAGTGTATTAGAATTGCCCTCATTTGTTAAAGCAGTCATACATATAAATTTAGTTAACGTTTGCCAATTTCAAAAATATATACACTAAATAATATTTGCCATGCACAATTTGTATACCATTACTTAGTAAACTTTTAATAGTCACAAATTTGCATACCTTGCATCTACAATTTCTAATGTAAGAGTTTCTTCCCCTTGTCAGGAGATACACCCAGTTTTCAAATGTCCTAGGAATAAGCGTGTTGCAAATTCTGATTGTGTTTTCACCTCTCGAGCTCCCTGAAAATAACAGAAATCAAAGAAATAATTTATCTGTATGGAATCGTTCAATTAAGCGAGCTGTCTCTTTCCACATGTTCCAGCTTCCACACTGTTTACTCGTCAAATATTATTCATCTGACTGTGACTCTACTGCGTACAAGTTTGAATTACATTATAAGCTGTCCCTTTATTACAGTTCCATGTGTCTGAGAACAGATCTACGTATGTAACGATTAATCTTCTATGAACTACAATTTGATTCCCGAGGATGACTTTGGAATATATATATAATCACTTATGTTGTCGCCCGACAGGCAGTACAAACAATTGAAAATTGTGAACTCCGACTGGCCATTTATTTATATGCGATATTGATTTACCAGATCTTGAGTTTTGTTTAATGCAGCATAAACAAGCAAATTAACACAAACAAAAAACAAAAAACAAAACCCAACTAGTCATTCTATAAGATTCTTTTAAAAGTAAAACTAAATATATGTCAAAATTTAGATCAGGTTTTAAAAAAAAGAGGATAAATTATCTACAATCATAGAACTTGGTAGAAAGGTAAATGTTGAGGTATAGCAACCTCCAATTTATAGCTTAATGTTTTCATTATTGTGTGCTTAATTGTTTTGTTTAATGCGGGGTTCACACATTGCCGATTATTGCTCACGTTTGAGATCAGACAGCGATACGACACGAAAAGTGAAAAAGTCGGATTAGTATCCTCAATTATCTGGAATGTCCTATTATTGTCTGAACGCAGTCGTTTTAGTTCGTAACAGATTCCTGCTGGTCGGGAAGGCTCCGAATAGTTCGGCAAATCACCCCGACAGTTAGGTGCGTCCCGTAACATTCGGGGAAACTCAGCCGATTTTGTCTAATCGGATTACAATCGTGCCTATGTCGTGACAGATTCTGCTGTATCGGATCGAATTCCTAACAATGTTCTGTGTATTCGGGACGGTGTCCTGTGGAACGGGAATGATCTGGAGAAGTCCCGACAATAACAGAATACAATACGACTGAGACCAGACAAAGCCGTTTGCAATGCGATAGAGCGGACCGTGATAGGATTACGTTCCGACAGTACCTGATCATCCCGAGTATGCCGACAGTTTTCGAACGGATAACTTCCGTCAGCGTCGGTTCACTGTCTTGTAACTTTCTGATCTCTGTCGGATTACATTCGGTAGAATCGGGACGCAGTCGTGACAGACTCGGTCGAATTTTACCTGGCGAAAGATGCAAATCAGATTTCCATCCACGATTCACAGGATCTTGATCAGACTTTTGACAAATGTTAATCGGGAATGGTCCTGTCAAGGACGGCAGTAAAAATCGTGAATGTGTGACCCCAGCTTTAAGGCTTACATTCAAATCTTAGTCCTGTTTCATATAATCATATAAGAGTATGACGACTCTCAATTACAGGCAGGTCATGCTGATGAATATTATCTGATATATTCCCGTACAATTTCGTCTGAAATCCGTTTTGGAATACATTTATTTAGTACCTTTATTTAGTCCTTTTCATTAACGAGAAATTCCAATATGTTATTATATTATATTTACGCGTTTATTGATATACAATGTTTGAATTTGTATAAAAGTCTGATAAAGGCATTATCATGTCATTCTGATAATAAATTCACAAGCAGAAGTAACCGGTCATCATTATTATAAAATCTAACTAAATCTTTAATAAGAACATATTTTGTATTTTTTAGGCGGATTTTAATTCGAATGTATGGTGCTAAACTGAACTTAAAATGTCTCCTAAACTCACTTTTCTAATTACTGATATGAAAGACATTGTTATTTACAGCTAAACATTTGCCAGTAAAAGACATATGTATCTTAATTTGCACTTAAAAGTTTATGCAATTTGAGGGACTGAGAAATTTTTTTTAAGACATTTACCCATAAGAAACTCCATTTTTCCGATAGTATATGACACTCCACATGCTGCTCCGGTTGAGGGTGTGTTAAACTCAAATGTGGAGCCAACAGCACCGACATTTCCCTAAAACACAAGGTCAATAGTACACTTTCTATAAAATTAAATATAAAGGCAAGGTTGTACGGTCGGTACTGCCTTTAACGGAGGCAAATGTCGTTATTTGAAGAAATACCGCGCACAGAAAAAGATGTCGCACACATTGAAAAATTTGAGACTGCAAATTAAATATTAAATATAAAGAAATAGGAACTTTTCTTCATGCTTATTGCAAAATGTTGGACTAATTATGTACTAAATAAGTGAGCTTGTCCTTCCAAACTATATAAATATACGTCGATCACTTGGTCTCTAGTGGATAATGAAACTATAGAAACATACAAAATCCTGTCAAAACAAAAAGAAGGGTAAAGAGTTTTTAGATGTTAAATACACTTTACTATAACATATTTGTTACGAAAACATTGACTTTTACATATACAATAACCGCAGATTTGACCTAGTCATATATTTTTTGGGATAAGTAACTGGTTATTGTGCCTTATTACTAATTATGTCATAAGCGCTCTAATACCAACGCGAAGAAAAAGCTCATTTTGTAACACATGCTTGTTTATTTCAATTGGGGGTTAACTATTCACACGTACGAAAAATCACAGGAAGAACAATCATTTTCTATTCATATGGCTGTCTTCGGTTCAACCGACATATTTTAACCTTGAAGTTCCCTTGCATACTGATCCCGAAATAGTTGAAAACAATATTCTTGTAAAGCCAGATGACATACCTTATCATGCTTATAGTGTTAAATTAAAAAAAAAAATCTGATTGATCGCATTGAAAAACTAAATAAATTTGCATCCCCTTGAAGTCAAATGGTTGCTCCCTAAATATTCAAAAGCTTCGTCTTTATCAAAATTGTTTGCATGTGACTACTAGTACTTATTTGGTATATTAACTATATTGTGTGTCGTCAACAATGGTCAAAGCAAATTAACACTTGCATAAAGTAAGGAATTAGAACATAGTATTGATATCGTTTGCTTTTTACGATAGTCGAATTAAACGTTTGAGTGACGTCATAATGTATTAATTTATTCATTTTATATGTAAATGATGTCTATTCTCTTGGATTACTTATCTATTTTGAGATGTATTTTTTTATTTTTGAAACTCTCTGATATGTTAAAATAACAAAAGACAACCACTTATAGCTAGATACTTACTTTTATTCTGTTTACGACTCGCGCTGTGTATTTAACATTTTGTTGACCTGTTGGTGTCTTTGTCAAAATTACTCCAACTAAGGCTATTAAGCAGAATCCAAAGTAAACGATAAATGGGTAAACTTATGTTCAATAAAAACAAAATTGATGTGAAGTAAACGTTATAATATGATTACGTGATTAATATGATTTGTGATAATATGATTACGTCAAAATTACATAATATTATCTATGGTCAACATATACAGCCTTCAACACTATTTGCCTAATTTTATCTAGCTGTAATAAATAGCCACAGCTTCAATTTAAATGATAGAGATTTAGTAGTAGACAGTTTTACTTTGTTTTCACTTGATGGTATTAAAAATGGGTGGTATTCTACTGTTGTACAGTAAACTTAATTTTGGATTTTTAAAGGAAAAACTGCGAATAAGGGTGAAAATCAGTCAGTTCGCTTATTTATAGTGTGTATCACGACTGAAATTTTCTTTTTTTTCCTGCCATGAAACTCTTTACAGGTTATTCTTGCCATTGCACAAGATCTTGATAACATGTGTTGTGTATACCATTGCTGTTTGAAATCTATTTTGAAGTTAAGGTACCGATGAAAAAAAAATTTGACGGCATACATTATATCAGCGGTTGTAAAAAAATGGTTGATTTTTTGGTGTTATTTTGTTTTGTTACGTGTAGTTGATTTTAAGCTTAGTACCAGCCCGAAGAGTCATGCCAAGTCGTGCAGAGTTTTTTTTAATAGTTACACAACTGACTCGGGTAAGGGGATTTAACCCTCACATGCATGTTCACTCCGCCATATTCTTTTATGTGCTTGTATCAATTCAGGAGTCTGTGACTGCCGTTTTTTGCTACCTCTCATAATGATTATCGTTGATATTTTGTAACATAAAAGGTGTCACTATTGTAAACGGTTAGGGTTCGCTTATGGCTGAAGATTATACAGCGACCAATTATAAAAATAAATATGTAGTATGACATTGACATAACAGTTTACTATCCTCCATTGTCCACAGGACATGAATGTGTACAGCCTTCAACAATGAGAAAAGTACATATCGTAGAGCTAACAGCGATAGCAGTGCAACAATTCAAAAACTTAAAAACAAAACCAGTTTTTACTTCTAAACATATTCACAATTTTAAATGTGATGATGATAGGTGGCTTTTTTAGAAGCACTACCATATTATTGAGATAAATTTACAGTTTGGAATGCGAATGAAACTATTTTTTTTTTTCAGTTACATTCATTCTATATGTTGTCTTGTGTCAAATCCAAACAATTCTAAGTGAATACTTACCAAAAGAATTTTGACAAAACACGGTTTGTGGATGAGTAGGGAAGCAGGAACACGCAGAAATATCTTGTGGAAGCCATGCTAATAATGTTACAAAAACAAATACAACACCAATGATACAACCCATCCTTAGATATGTATATAGACAGCTTCTTGTATCAAATATACAATGGGAATGCTAACATGTGTGTTTTATACTGCAGTAAGTTTGTTTTACAGATGAATACACATTCCATAAAAGATTATTTCTATTTGCATAGTTAAGATGAATTGTTAAATATTATATTACTATTTAATTGTATAAAATAACCAATGACATGCTACTTCCGCGTATAAATGCTATATAATTGCATATTAATTGCAAGAATGCTTTTATCATTCAACATCTGTTTGATAAAAACAAATATATACAATCTAAATATGTACCATTCTGTTTGCCTTTCTTAGTCCAAATAGAGGATGTAGAATGAGGACTCGTTGGCCTTCATGTACATAGACTGAGATATAGGACAAACGTCAATGCACCGAGAAATCAACGACATTGAAATCCAATAACGTCTAGAATTTTAATACGGCTTTCTTCAACATAAATGGCATGTAGTTTTTTTGAAAACGACAGTTTTATTGCATACCACATAATTTGAACTTTAAAAAATGACGTCACCAGTTCAACTTTTGGAGCACAAACTTTTTTCAGACCTTTAAGAAATGTATACAATTTATGTTTAAAAATTTCTTTTCCAAACACAATGCCGATTTGAAAACAAGAATAAAACAGAATAATCTAGTGTAGCGTTTTAAAAGTTGGTCAGTTTTATATTATACATTTATTTGCATTGATGAAGAATAACATCTTGTCGATAATGTGTAGTTTTATTTGTGCATTGCAATTTGCACATTTGAGTTCGTGTTGTTTATTCTTTAGTTTTCTATGTTGTGTCATGTGTACTATTGTTTGTCTGTTTGTCCTTTTCGTTTTTAGCCATGGCGTTGTCAGTTTATTTTCGAGTTATGAGTTTGACTGTCCCTCTTGTATCTTTCGTCCCCCTTTTGCACAATGTGATCTTTCTTGTGACGTCTTAGAATGAATTAGTTTAGGCTAGGGAAACAGGATGTGTTTATTAGTTTTCATTGACGTTGAGCTAACTTTCGGCCACTGCAAGTATCCTTAAAAATAGACCGGTAGTTTTGTCTTTCGTCATTATGATATATGTGTAGTTTTGCCTCGACCTGATGTGATAGGTCTTCTTTAGACTTGTGTATATGTTGTGTTTTACATCATCCTCCAATGTTAAATGAGTATTACGCGCTTAAAACAAGTTGTACACCGCTATGTTCTGTATGTGCCTATCCCAAGTCAGAAGCCTGTGATTCAGTTGTTGTCCATGGTAAATATCCATCTTTCGTTTATTGTTTTTTTTACTAAATTAAGCTATTGGTTTCTTCGTTAGACTTGTTGCATATGATGTTATGTAAGGGATTTGCATAGCTTATAATGACTAGGGCTTTGCTATAAAACAATACTTAAATATCGGACTACAATGGTTTACTAAAAAGATTTCTAAAATAAGCAAAGCATTTTGTATTGATCGTAATTTAATTTACAAGTGATACAGAATTCTGAGTTATTTAAAAAAAAAAAATATCGAGCTAAATAATTATCACTGCTTAAAAAAGGGTGTTTACATCACAATACTCTATACATATATTAAATATTTTATGTATAGTTTTTTATATCCAGGAACTGGAAAATGCGTTATTGTCTTTCTTGTCAATATACATGTAGAAACACTAACAATTCAGGCTATATTTATCTGAAAATTTTCAAACAGTCTATGATTATATGTTTTGAAAACAATATGGTTTGTTTGCTTTTTTTTCATTTAAAGAAAGGCGAAATATACCAGAGAACATTCAAAGTCATAATTCGAAAAAAAAAACTAACGCCATGGCTTAAAAAGGAAATGACCAATAGACAAACAATGGTACTCAATACACAACATAGAAATACAAACTTAGCAACATAAACCCCACAAAACACTGGGGGTAATATTAGTTGCTCCGGAAGGATGAGCAGACCATGCTCCACTTGTGGCATCCGTCATGGTGCTCATGTTAGTACACACCCGGTTATAAATCTAATTTAGTAGGTCACATACAATCCATAACGGTCAACCGAATCGTGATGATGTCGGTAAAAATAACGGAGTGATGATTTCACAACTAGGAACTTTAAGTTCAATAGATTCATTGTGAGCAGCAATCCTCTATTAAGAAAATTTTGATAGGAAATATAAGTCCTGGAATATCGTATCAACTAGGAGATGCATACACCTAATGCATCCGCTGCTGGATTGTTTCTACAAATGTACATAGAAATTGAATGAAATCATCTCTTTTTCGTAAAGTTTTGTTTTTCAACCGACCCTCATTGTCAATTTCTAGATGTAAGTCAAGATGTGAGGCAGACTTAACTGTATCTGTTGTATCCTGTATCTCAAGTTCGGTGGGATTGATGCATTCAACTTAGTCACCAAATTTGGAATTATTTATTAAGAGATCATCATCTATATTGCGGAAAATAGAGTTAAAGGATACTGCTAATTTCAGTTCATCTTTTCAATATAGCATAAACGAAATGCTGTTTTTGGTTTCAAATTAACAGGACAAAACTTAATTTAGTGATATGTCGTACACACACGTTCATGCTATCAAAACACAATGACAAAAGTAAAACAATATATGAAGGAAGTACTTTTTTTTTATTAGAAAGGGAAAATAATTGAATTGGATTTGAAGAAGTGATATCTTTAATTTCATTGCTGTAAACCTTTAAAAAACAAATGCTATTTTGGTATTTTTCGGTACATCACGGAAAATGGGCAAAATATCGATGAATTCACTGCAAAACATTATAACTACTTAATTGACTATTTTGTAGGTCCTTTTTGAAATTATAGCTTTTTTCATTAGATTCTTATTCATTCTTGGCCGTCAAATATTTTGACGAGACAACTAACTTTTCACAAAAGTCCAAAGGTTATAAACAAAATTGTTTGTTACCTTACAGCCTTCTTAATGAACAAAACATATTCCATATTAAGCTATATGGGTACTACATGCGAAGCAAAACATGCTTACCCTTTCGGCGCACATTTGATCGACCCCGGTTTCTGGTTTGTTTCGTGTTGCTCAGTCTTTAGTTTTCTATAATGTTGTGTTGAGTTTTGTATACTGTCGTTTATCGTCTTTTAGTAATGTCGTATTAGTATTCAGACCCGTAGCCAGGAATTTCCAAAGGTGGGGGCTGTTGTTGTAATATAGACTCATGAACTCGACTTTAACAGTCACAGTTCGAACAGAATGTTGACTTTAACTTGTGCTCATTTCTTTTTAAGGGGGGGGGGGGTCACCCGAACCCCCTGGCTACGGGTATGGTATTGTCGGTTCGTTTCGTCTTCTCTTCTATTAAACGTTTCGTAATTACAAAGAGTATACAACAATTCAAAAAAGAAAACTAACTAACTTAAGGTAACCGAGATTGCTCTAACGTCCAACGGCTGTTTTGCCAGACTAACTGAATATATTTATCTTTCCCTATCTATTATTCTTTATTCAAAAATTGTAAATACACCAAAAGAACTTTGATTGATCAGCTATGGACATTGATCATCATTCTTCCATTCACACGTGCCGCCTTGTGCTCTTCTGCATATGGCGGTCTTACGGTAACACTCTTTTTCTTTTGAATTGTTTGACAATTTACAACTCATTGTCGTCGATGTTTCAAACTCTTCAAGAACCTGCAAAAAGACAATTTAATCAAATACGTTATAGAGTTAGTTACTATGTATACGCTGTCCATGCTAACCGTCATACTTGCTTTTATTTCACTGCGATATATTGAAGAGGTTAAGAGGTTAACGTATAAGTAATATGAAAACACACACAGTTTGTATTTAGCTTATTGGAGCAAAGCATTATAATACATAAAACACTTATGAAATGTATTATTTATTTTGTAAATTCACTGTTTTCAACACTTTATTTACCCTTTCACTCAGTGAAATGCTCTTATCTTGAATTGAATTTTAAATGTGCGTATTGTTATGCATTTACTTTTCTACATTGGCTAGAGGTATAGGGGGAGGGTTGAGATCTCATAAAAATGTTTAACACCGCCGCATTTTTGCGCCTGTCCCAAGTCAGGAGCCTCTGGCCTTTGTTAGTCTTGTATATTTTTTTAATTTTAGTTTCTTGTGTACAATTCGGAAATTAGTATGGCGTTCATTATCACTGAACTAGTATATATTTGTTTAGGGGCCAGCTGAAGGACGCCTCCGGGTGCGGGAATGTCTCGCTACATTGAAGACCTGTTAGTGACCTTCTGCTGTTGTTTTTTCTATGGTCGGGTTGTTGTCTCTTTGACATATTCACCATTTCAATTCTCAATTTTATCTTAATCACAAATTTGTATACCTTGCATCTACAATTTCGAATGTACGAATTTCTTCCACTAGTAAGGAGATAAAACCAGTTTTCAAATGTCGTAGGAAAAAGAAGGTTGCAAAGTCCTATTCTGTTTTCGCTACCTGAAATGAACAGAATATTAAACAATGAATATATAGGTATAGAATATATATGTATTGATCAATGGATATGTTTGAATCGATCCATGAACATGTCTGTATCAATATGAGATGCGTGGTTGCATGGGTGTTTTATTATAACAAAATATGCTCAACTGAAAATACGAAAAATGCTAGACTTGGACAACTTCGTAAACATCTAGTTGTTCGAGGATACAATAACAACATCATTGATAGCGCTTTCGAAAGAGCAAACAAAACTAGTCGCCAAGAACTTCTTGAGTACAAAGATAAGAATAATGCAGCTAACATAACACCCCTTGTACTCACTTACCATCCTGATTTTTAAAATGTGTCATCCATTGTTCAGAAGCATTGGAAAATTAAATCTAAAAAAAGTATTTTCATCACCACCAGTCATGGCCTTCAGAAGACCTAAAAACATCCGTGACAAATTAGTGACATCTGTATTAGCAAAGCAGCCTAATCCATCGCCCGGTTGCTACACACAATGTGATCGAAGGAATTGTTTGTGTTGTAAAGCTGCCAATACAAGCAGTTATTTCATCAGCTCCGTTACTAAACAAAATTATACCATCTACTCCAATTCCAACTGTAAAACGGAGAACTCAATTTATATATTAACATGTGACACTTGTGGCATTCAGTATGTGGGAGAAACCGAATGGACCAATTTAATATTCGGCTCAATAACCATCGTTCATCGTACAAAACCAACAAAAACTGTCCTCTCACAAGACATCTTCGTTCAACGAAACATCCTTTTGATAATGTTACTTTCCAAATTATAGAAGTCAACACCGAGTGGGACACCACGGCGAGAAGGAGAAGAGAACACTTTTGGATCCACCAACTCCACACTTTAGAACCTGATGGTTTTAAAGAAACAGACGAAAAAAAATACAGGAAAGATAAAGACTAATTTAAAACAAAGCATCGTCCTTTTTATCCCGTAATATTGGCCAATGGACGTTGCTAACTTCAACTACCAATTATGTATTTTTAAGGTAGCTAAATCCAAGTACAACATATACATTGAGCTGCAAAATGTTCTTATTTTCAAAGCAGCTAAATTCAAGTGCTCATAGACATTGAGCTGCAAAATTTTCTTATTTTAAAGGCAGTTAAGTGCAACATAGACGATGAGCTGCAAAAGTTTCTTATCATCTACATCCGATTTCACCTGGATAGATGCACGCTTGATAAAGCTAGTTGGTCCAGCGAAATATTGCGTTTATTTTTATCATTTTGTAAATATTTTAAACATTCTTATATTTACATACTAAATAGTGTGTTAAAAGTTAAAAATACAATGTAATTTTAACACACTATTTAGTATGTAAACATAAGAATGTTTAAAATATTCACAAAATGATGAAAATAAACGCAATATTTTGCTAGACTTACTAGCTTTATCAAGCGTGCATCTATCCAGGTGAAATCGAATGTAGATGATAAGAAACTTTTGCAGCTCAATGTATATGTTGAACTTGGATTTAGCTGCCTTGAAAATAATACATGATTTGGATGAAGTTCAATATTTTTACAAAATTATAGGAACTTATATACATATTAATGTTTATCGGTTTAAAATTAAAATTAAATTAAAAAAAAATATGCATATGTTTTTTAGAACTAAATGGATAGTTTTCATTATACAACTTATGTACATATACTTTTTTCTGAGGAAAATTCTTTAATTTGTCCACATTTAGAAGAAGTTTACTTATTTTTAATTGCTTGCTGCCAGGAAGCAATTCGCCGACATATTTTCCGTATGCATAGTGACCTAAGCGTGACCCTCCTCGTAAAAATCCGGTGATAGCAATACGCATGAATCTGTCATTAAAATAAACAATTACCTGATTGTATATGTTAAACACGTGCTAAATACCCATGCTTTTTGTTGATTATTTACTGTAAGGTGACAATCGGTAAACTTCGGCTTTAAAACACGGCATTTAATGAGTAGCCATATTTGTTAAATCATAACAGACAGAGAGAAAAAAAATCGACGATTATACGATATATTTGCCTAAAAAATGATAAAATCGTGCACAGAGGACTAAGTTTATGATATATACATGCATTGGTTCAATAATTTGACAAACATTATTTTTCACCAGTCACTCGTTTCTTATGACTTTAATGGAAGTTATAATTCCGTATTTATTCTCGAGTCCCCCCTTTTATCTTGGCATTCTGAACTTTGACCGTGTCTGTCACGACACTTTAGCGTATTGTGACGTCACTTCCAAATTTTCTAACGTTTGAACGGGAAGCTTGTTCAATTTGTTTTGTAAAATCCAGTTCCATCCTCAACACAGATGAAACCTCAGAAAAGAATTAGACAACCGCCTAATAGTTTACGATCTGGTGCAGAGAAAAAGGCTACTTCTAAGCGTAAAAGACCAAACGTGCATTCTGATCCAGAAAGACTCATGGCTCCTCGTGGGAATCAGAACATTATTGCGGCGGGTAGTCATTCAACTCAAGTTATGGTATATGAAAGCGGAGACGAGATTATTGCCTCCAACCAAAACCATAGTGACCGTGCGGAGTTGGACCCTGTGATAGTAGCCATTCCTGGACCGTCGTCTTCGAGAGTTCCGATGTCGAGTTCAGAGTCTCTCCGACGAGAATCACACGACATCGCCACAAAAATCCACAGAAGAGCAGCCGATATTGATTCTAGTATAGTTTCCCAAGTAGAGATGGTCCCATCGATTCAGGATAGTCATGGTATGTATACACATACAGGGTACCAAAATGCACCCCCTTTTATCATAGTAGGAGGTCCCAATCGCTAATTACAGGCTCGCATTTGGCCAGTAATGAAATTTCCCTAGTTAATCACATTCCGGAAACCATTCCTAGACTATATGATCCGATTGGGGCTCATATTCCATTAAAGATTAAGGAAACAATTTGGCGGGGTGAGTTTATTTATTTAGATTTATTGCTAAAATCTGCTGCTGATTTGGGCTCTGATTACTTTAGATGGCGATTTTGTTTTGAAAGGAGGTGCCCTGACTGGTTAATACGAAACCAGATTCTTTAAACAATATAGAAATTTGGACTTCGGCCTTTATGATCTATATGGCAATTCTCTTAGAAAAATGGGCTATTAAAGCCCAAGAGTATTTAAAATTTATGCAAAGCATTCGATTAGCGTCGTCTAGGGGTACTAATAATGGTTGGGCCGTGTACGATGATCAGTACCGACTAAAAAAAGAGCGCTTTCCATCATCTTCCTTGGGTGTCATTGATCAGAAATTGAGGGGTTTGTGCATGATGACGGGGAATGTAAGTCAGTCATCGTCTGTAGTCATGAGCAATAATTCGCATTCCTCCTCGAATTATCAATCTCTTTAGGTTTCGGATATGAATCCTAGTAGAATACAAGGGAGGACTCCTCATAACCAGAGTAATTTTCGTGGCTACAGTGGAGCCGGTTTGCAATCTCGCCAAAAATGTCGAAATTTCAACCAAGGCCGTTGTACATTTGGAAGAAAATGCAAATTTGATCATTCCTAGTTACAAGTTGTAGAACTTAAACAGGTTAAACGTTGTGACTTGTCAGATTTATATTAATTAGGAAATTCCCCTATCAAAGTCTGTGAAGTCGAAAAATGTTTGTTGGAATATCCGGAAATAACTGCTGCCGCCGAATTGATTCATGGATTACGTTTTGGCTTTAAACTAATGTACGCTGGGCCTGGATTTTCTTTAACTTGTAAAAATTCTCAAAGTGTTTTAAAGAATACAGAGACCACTAGGAAGAAGTTGAATAAAAAAATTGAGCTCGGGTGTATTTCATGTCCATTTTCACATCCATCTTTTCCTACATTTCGCTGTTCCTCCCTTGCTCTCATTCCTAAAAAAACTGAAGGAGAATTTCGCTTAGTGTTGAATTTGTTATCCCCTACTAGTAATTCTGTTAATGATTTTATTGATCGAGAATTTTGTTCCGTGCGTTATGCGAGTATTGATGATGCGGTCGAGATGATTCAAAAATTAGGAAAAACACAAGTTTTATTGGCAAAAGTCGACGTAAAGTCCGCCTTCAGATTGTTGAGAATTTGGCCAGGTGATTTCGATCTGTTGGGTTTTGAATTTGATGATGATTTTTATTATGACCGTAATTTGCCTCTCGGGGCAGGTCTCAGTTGTTCCTTATTCAAAAAAATGTCCACGGCTTTGCATTGGTATACGGCAAAGTGCAGCCATTCTAAGAATATTCTGCATTATTTAGATGATATTTCGTTCGCCGGAGAAGCAGGCACGAACCAGTGTGCCAATTTATTGGAAACATCTACTAATGTATGCCAAAAATGGGGGTCCCTTTTAACAGTAGATAAAACAGTTTTACCAGTTGAAATTTTAACATTTTTGGGCATAGAATTTGATACTATCGCCATGGAGCTCCGGCTGCCGAAAGTTAAGTTAATCGAGATAAAGTAACGGATTACTGTTATACTTGGTTGTAAAAAAGTAAAGTTGCGTGAACTTCAGTCAATTATTGGGTTATTGAACTTTGCTTGTCAGGGCGTTGTTCCAGGCAGGGCATTTTGTCGTCGGTTAATTGATGCATCTTGCAACGTAAAGGAAGCTTGGCATAAAATTCGCGTCTCGTCTGAGATGAAAGATGATTTGCAAATTTGGTTACCTTTTTAAATGAGTATAACGGTGTTTCTGTAATGATAGACTTGCTTTGGACATCAAACGAGACAATTCAGCTATACACTGATAGCGCCGGAGGTTCAAATAGGGGGTTCGGGATTTATTTTGATGGCAAATGGTCGCAAGCTTGTTGGCCTCGAGAGTGGAGTCAGAACGGTATTTTGGAATTTTTTCCAGTAGTCGTTGCTATTCAATTTTGGGGGCGATTTTTAGAGAATAAAAAGTTGTTGTTTAATATTGACAATAAGTCAGTTGTAACTATTTTGAATAAAAAGTCATCAAAATCTGCTAGAGTAATGATATTTTAGTAAGAAAACTTTCTCTCAAACATAATATTTTGATAAAGGCTCAGCACATTTCGGGTAGCCGAAATGTAGTTACTGACGCTTTGTCTCGTTGTCATTGGCAGCTCTTCAGACAGTTCGCACCACAAGCAGACAAGGAACCTACTCCAATGCCAAACCTACTATGAAAATTCTAGACGCGGAAGTTGAAAAATTGGTACATTTTTCGATGGCGAAAAATACATGTACAACTTACAAGACAGCACTAGAGTCGTTAGCAAAGTTTAGCAAGGAATATGACTTAAGTGTATCATGGCCTATACAAATTGATGTGTTAACTCGTTTTACTTATCGTATTCTGGTTTAACATCATTTACAATCAATACATTTTTATCCGGGATTAGCCATAAGGATAAATTATTAGGTCATGTAGGTGTAACTGACACTACATGTAATTTCATAGTTTCTAAAATGTTAGAGGGAGTTCCTCTTAGTTATCAGATATTCGCGCTCCTGTTACTTTAGAAATTTTGCTCAAAATTATACGATCACTCCCATCCATGTGCTCTTCTCATTATTAATCTTGTCTGTTCGCCTCTGCATTTAGTCTTGCATTTTTTGCTTTATTAAGAATAGGTGAGCTCACGGCCGATACGAGTACAGATATCGGAGCCAACACAATTTTTATCAATGATCTGTCATTGAAATTTTCCAATAGTAAATATGAATTGCATTTGAAGGTTTGCAGTTCGAAAGCTGACCAGAGAGGTATTTCAACGACTTTGGTTATTCCTCAAAGGGAGGCAGATCTTTGTCCTGTGAGCATGTTGCTTGCCTTTGTGGGAATTAGATATCCTGCTACTGACAAACCCTTGTATTAACATTTCAATGGGTCTCCATTGACTTGTTTTCAGTTTATTTCTATACTTAAGAAAACCCTGTATTTTTGTGGCGTTAAAGACCACATCCGATCACATTCGTTTAGAATAGACAGAGCATCGCATTATAGCACAATGGGGGCGCCGGATTCAGAAATTAAGAAGTGGGAACGTTGGGTGTCTGATGCATACACGAGTTACATTCGGATTTGCTAGATTTTATAGATACGAATATCTTCGAAACTGTATTTGAATATGTTTTGTAAAGGTTTAAACAAAACAGGACTTTTAAGAATTTTTGTCATTGTAGAACCCCGTCAAGTTTGGGTCATGGGAATATCTATTGTATATTGGGCGGCCAGAAGCATTAAGAGAAGAAAAGGGGGTCAAAGCCTCGGATTACAGTCAAAAGGTTATAATTTTCATTGGTATGGCCAGCGAGGGATGAAATGGAAAAATGTGTTACCTTCAGATGAAGAAAATCTTAGATGTTATCCACCTCCACAAATTTTGATCATACATTTGGGTTCTAACGATTTGGGTTTAATCAAAGGAAAAGAGCTTATTGAGCAGATAAGGTTGGACATTATGCGATTACATGTGTTGTTGCCAAATCTGTCCTTGGTATGGAGTGACATTTTGCCTCGTAGATACTGACACTTGGCAGATAATCAGGTGGCCATCAATTCGACTCGTAAACGAGTAAATGCAGCTGTTCGTAAAATATTCAAAGAAGAATTAAAGCATGGCCTTGTAATTTGCCATCCAAATATAAAAGCTCAAGAAAGAGATTTGTTCAGGCATGACGGAGTGCACTTGTCAGATAAATAGGTAATGATGTTTTCTTAAATAATGTTCAGGGAGCTTTAGAGTCGTTTTGCAAGTTCTGACCGTCGAGTCTTTCCTAATTGATGAGTTAATTGTATTTTAGTACGGGTAGTAAACTCGTTTCGTTTCGTTCTCATTTGGCGGGATCTAGCAAGATGACAGGGCGGTCATGACCCTACAATTCTATGTTAGACCATATGTTAAAATATTCTCCTGTGGTACCACAGGGAAGTTGTGTTTTTTTATAAACGGCTTTCTCTTGTTTACCAGAGCGGCCGGTTCATCACTGTTACCAGTTTTGAATTTTATCCTCCGAGTACCGAGGAAGCGTTATTCAAGTAATGGTCTAGCGTCAGTGTGGGGTCGAGTTCCTCGTTTACTCTGATTTTCCTTAGAGGAACTTTAGTTACTTCTGTTACAAGAATAACACCTACTTGCCAGTATTAAAAATGCCGGTGACTTGTATCGTCTTGCCAGACCTCGTTTACTGTTTTTTTCCATACGGCCAATTTTATTCCACTTAAGATTTCTTGAATTATTCAGTTTTAAGGAGTTGCGGAATGATCGCCTATGAGACAACTCAATTGTTCAAACAACGTTCGTATTAGCATTTAAAGGTGACCGTACAACCTTCAACAATGAGTAAAACATTTACCATATGCGGCGGGTTTTATTCCACACATTATTTCTTGAATTATTTTAATCTTTAATTAAATATATCATATATGTATATATGTATCGATTAATGACCATATTTGTAACGATCAATGAATTTATATCTCTATCGAATCATTGAAAATAAGAGTGTTGTCTCTTTCACGTGTTAGACGTTAACAATGTCACACATCAAACCTTATTCATCTGACTGCACTATCAGTAAAATAGTGTATGTGTGTACTTCTAACTTAGGACTACTTTATTCGAATATATGTCCCAGGTTTTAGGTAAAATTTACATTTAAAGACTCTAAATGTATGTTATCTGCACGACTACAACTCCGTGCTAGGAAAAAGCGAAAAAGAATAGCAGTCCCATAATAAGTCTAAAAATTAGATTACTTTCACATATATTTTGTTTGAGTTTTAGCGTGAATTATTCTGAATGAAATAAGGAGAGTTAACAGATTTACATCAAACGAAAGCTTGTACAATGACCGTCAGTGTAACTTACTTTTCATTAAGCACCATCATACTCGTATATGATTGTAGGCAAATGGACTAAGACGTATTTGTAAGCCTTGGAAAAAGTCCATTAAGCGTAAACATATTTTAAATACAAGTAGTGAAATTAAATCCAAATTGATGTCGCTTAAACGAGCTTAAACATGTCTTCTTAACATACACCTTTTTAGAGAAAACAGATATTATATCATATAAAACATTCACCCATAAGAAACTCCATTGCGCCGATAGTATATGACACTCCACAAGCTGCACTGGTTGAGGCCGTTTCAAAGTTGAATTCAGAGCCAACAGCACCAACATTTCCCTAATTACGAAGGAAATAGTTTACTTAAAAATCAGAATTTACAACAAGGAGATACAGGAGACAACGGAGACAAATATCTTAATCAAAATTATACTACCAGACAACTGTAAATAGACATGCATTACGTTAACTGTATTTGGCAAAACGTTTAGGAATTTTGGTCCTCAATGCTCTTCAACTTCGTACCCTATTTGACCTTTATAACTTTTTTAGATTCGAGCGTCACTGATGAGTCTTTTGTAGACGAAACGCTCGTCTGGCGTACATACAAAATTTAGTCCTGGTATCTATGATGAGTTTATTTACATCTTGCATATTGGGGAAAATACTTACTGCAATCTTAAGATCTGAAATAGTGACCTCTTATTTAAAATAAAAAGTAAATAAGGTCACTAGAAAAATGAATTTTAGCCTACTAGGCTGAAAATGTTTTAATCCTTTCACGTTCCGCCAAATTTGACCTAAACTGTTTGTAAAAACACTATCGAAACTCATTCGAACAAAAGATCCCACAAAGATATTTTTGGATCCATATGAAAGATAATTTCAGAACATATCTTTTTAAGTCACGTGGTATCTTTGCTATCGGAAAAAAGTGAAAAAAAAGTCCTGAGAATAAGGCATGTGGAGACATTATTATGCGCTAATAGGGTATAATGTTGGTGTCAAGGCAATGACCACAGTCAGTTAGAAACAGAAAAGTTGCCATTATGGTTATAGACGGAGGAAATACGTGATATATATGCCAGGAAATTATCTTTTCAACTCAAGCTTTGAGATTTGTACATGCAATCTTCCAGCTTCCCACTTCACCACTGGATAACCAGTTCAAAATATCAAAATTTTAATAGTTTGAAACTTTATTCGTAGACTACCATTAACGAAGAAAAAATAAAATTAACCCAGCCTGTTTTCATTTAGAAATTAAGTGTCGAGTTTACATATAGTTAAGTGTCAGTTCCATCTTTTTAAGCAAATATATGAGGATTATTATCATACCTAAGTCTCAGTCTGCCATTTTTGCTTGACTTATGCTTGTTCCTTATTTTCAACAAAGATTTTTCAGCATAACAATAAGCAAGCAATTAAGAAAAAATGTATTGTTACATCTATTTCAACTTCGCAAAAATATTTCATGATATTTTTTTTGTTTGTCTCTTTTTCAATAAGTTTTGATAGAAATGACTACAAATTTTGTGTGCACTTTAAGTTTATGATTTCGTTAGTACACTTTATACACAAATTTAAGTTGTATGCAAGATTTAAATATACTTTGAATAGTTTTCTTCCAAAATACACGACGAGACCTTGGTGGCCGAGTTGTCTAAGTAGTTACTACAGTACTGTAATCACTAGGCAGTCAACGCTGAGGATGCGAGTTCAAACCCCGCTCGATATTATCAAGGATTTGTATAATAAGTTTTACTATACAAATCCTTGATATTATGTACTTATTTTACTAATTTATCGCACCTGAAGGATAACGACAGTACATGAGTCATGAACCATAATGATACATTTGTATAATAAAGAATCATAGATAATGTTTAAATAAAACGTCACATGATTGCCAGGTTCTGTCCATTATCATTGATAATCTAAGATATATAAGGCAGAAGAATTAAAGGGAAAAGTACAAATTGCCGGTAAAAGTACTTACTTTTATTCTTCTTACGACTCGCACTGTGTATGTAACTCTTCGTGGGTCAACTGTGGTTCGTTTCAATATAACTCCAACTAAGGCTGTTAAAATGTGATACATATGTTTACTTTTATGGGATAAACACCTATAAGACATGCATAAACCCAAAACGACAATATTTTTTTTGTAAAATACATAAAAGCAATGTTTTGGTGCCAAATGCGCATTCGACAATAAATGTTTCTTCAGTAATGGACCAAACAAACATATTTAAAACTCCAAAACTAATCAAAAATATAAAGAGCTTCTAAAGCAATTACTAGTAGGACAAACAGTATAGCAAATTTGTGCAAGGAATCGGAGCTTTGCATAAGTGAGATACACTCCTCACAATTTAAAATGATTTATAAAGGGTTGTAAAAGCAAATCTAAAACACACAATACCCGTAGTTTCATGCCAGGACCAAAGTATCGGCAAAGTTTTTTTCGTGCTCTATTATGTCGTTGCTTCATGAACCATATTATGCCTTTATTGAATATAAATAAAGGCAAAAGTAGTATACCGCTGTTCGAAATTCATAAATCGATTGAGAAAAAATCCAGATCCGGGTTACAAACTTAAACTGAGGGAAACGCATCAAATATATAAGAGAACTACGACACAACAGAAACACAACATTAAAATGTAACACACACAGAAACGAGCTATAATATAACAATGGCCATTTTCCTGACTTGGTACATGACATTTTAAGAAAAAAACTACCGTTGTAAATGTTTTAGGGAGATCATATCAGCAGCAATCTTTGATTTTCATCGGTATTTTGTGTTTTACTTTTTTGGTTTTTTTCTGCTTAATTCCCGTGTGATGAAGAAAGCCATTTTCAATTCATTTTTATAATTTCTTCTTTTATTGTACATCTCTGACATATGTTATTTAAAAAGTTTTGTTCTCGCAAGAATGCATATGCAAAACGATATATATTTATAGCCGTAAGCAAACAACGACAACTGGATTACAATTGTTCATATATGTTTTGTATGTGCATGAAGTTTCGGTATCTATCTGATACTATTATTCAAGAGCAAGGCTATTGATTGAAGAAAGTAAAATCACAAAAATACCGAACTCCGAGGAACAATTTAAAACGGAAAGTCCCTAATGAAATGGCAACATAGCTAATACACATCAAACGAATGGACAACAACTGTCAATATATATTCTAGTATTGAAACAGAAGATAGGGATAGAGATTTAAAAAGAAAACGGTTTTTCCTCTGCCACATTTCCATGATTTTTTATGCGCAACACCACTAACTTCATCAATTCACAGATAGCAATTGTAATGAAGTGTTACAATATTTTTCACAACCAAACGATTCTAACTGAAAAAAACCTGAAAATTAACTCTGCATTTGGTTTTTACAAAAGTTGAATAGTTAATATTGTATTTCAAAAATATATTGCATTCAAATACTTACCAAAGGAACTTTCACAGAACCGTCTTTGTGGATGTGTAGGAAAGCAGGAACACGCAGATACATCTTGTGGAAACCATGAAAACAGGATAACAAAAAGAAATACAACACCCATCCTTATATATGTATAGACAGCTTCTTGTATCAAATAAATATAACAATGGAAATGTTAAAATGTGTGTTTTATACTGCATTAAGTTTGAGAACAGATGCAGACACATTCCACAAAGATTAGTTCTATTGCATATTTTTAGTTAATTGTTGAATACTAAATTGCTACTTAATTGTATAAAATAACCAGTGACATGCTACTTCCGCATATAAATCTTATTAAAAAAGTTTTATAATTGTCTTTTAATTGCAAGAATGCTTTTATTATTCAACATATGTTAGATAATAAGTATATTTAAAAAAACTCATAGTATGTATCATTTTAATTCCTCTTTAAGTTCCCCAATGTTTAAAACAGGAGGACTCGTTGGCCAAGCTTAATGTAAATAAAATAAGAGGTAGGACAAACGTCAGTCAATGAGATTATCCCAGTAAAGTCACTTTATAGTTTTAAAACGGTCTATCAATTATTTTTGTTTATATGTAATGTTGTTTTTATTAAAACGGAAGTCTTTTCTCGCAAATTGAAACAAGTTTCATAATAACTCTTTATTGTAACCGTAACGCTTTTGTAGGTAAACAATAACGAAAGTTTGTCGATTCACAATTTTTCACATGGCAAAATCAAATGACAAAACACATAAAAAACGAATGAACAAGAACTTTCATATTCCTGACTTGGTACAGACATTTTCAAATGTAGAAAATGGTGGATTACACCTGGTTTTATAGTGCTAAACCTCTCACTTTCACGACAGTCTCATCAAATTCCGTTATATTTACAATGATGCGTGAACTAAACAGACATAATAAATAGAATAGTCAAAATATGAGTACAGCAGTCATCATCGTGTAACAATTTTAAAAAGGAACAATTTAACAGAACACAAAAACAGTTATCTACAAACACATTCATTGATTCGCGTGTCTGACGTCAGAAAATTTTATACGTCATATATTTTGTCGTTCAATGTATATACAAACAATTTTAAAATTTCACATGGGCAATGTTAGCATACAGGGTTAAAACATCTAAAGTATGTAAGAATTAATTTCAGAATTGGCCGAGGTTTAAAATAGTCCAAAAGTGATAGATAATTTATAAGAATCCACAAATAGTTTATTCCACTTCGCGATCGAATCATTTTGACATTTGTGGTCCAACGTATTTTCTAAATCATAATAGAAATATATCATAATGAAATATAATAGAACAATATCATACCGACGGGATCTTTTTATTAATTAGTTGCGTAAATGGGAGTGGTTATTTCACATCGTTAATTATAAATATAGAATTTCGTCTCTCCAGTAATTGGATAATGAGTAATTATCTTGTTAATACAGAAAAACTAACAATTCCGACTTTCATTATCACTGGACTAGTATATATTTGTTTAGGGGCCAGCTGAAGGACGCCTCCGGGTGCGGGAATTTCTCGCTACATTGAAGACCTGTTGGTGACCCTCTGCTGTTGTTTTATATTTGGTCGGGTTGTTGTCTCTTTGACACATTCTCCATTTCCATTCTCAATTTTATTTACCTATTTGAAACATTTAAAATAGTTAGTTTTCTCCTTTGAATTGTTTAATGTTTGTAATTTCGGGGACTTTTATAGCTGGCTATAAGGTATGGGTTTTGCTCATTGTTGAAGGTCGTGGGGTAACCTATAGTTGTTAATTTCTGTGTCATTTGGTCACTTGTGGAGAGTTGTATCATTGGCAACCATACCACATCTCCTTTTCATAAGAATACTTTTTTAGTTAATACTGTATGGTATGCTTGCTTATTTGATCTCATTTGAATAGAGGCGAAAAAAACCAGAGGAACATACAAACTCGCAAATTAACAACGCCAGAAAGGAAATGACCAACATAATAACAAAAGTAATAAATACACAGCAAAGAAATCTAAATTGAGCAACACAAATCCCCCTTAATACTGGAGGTAATCTCAGGTGCTCTGGAAGGGTAGGCAAATCCTGCTCCACATTGGTCTCATGTTCTTTCACACCCGGTTATTATTCTAATTCGGGAGTTACATTAATTCCGGAAAAGTGGACGGGATTGTAGTTTCGGTTATCATATATGAAACATATATTCTATAATGGTCAACTAACTCATGATGACGTCCGTAAAACTTACGAAAGGATGATTTCGCCTTTACAACTTGGAACTCTTGGTAACTTGGTTTAATAGTTTCCTTGTGATCAGCAACCCTCTATTAAATAATGATAGGAAATACAAGTCTCGGGATATCTTATCAACTAGAAGATATATGCTCCGTATGCAGGCGCTGCTGGCGTGTTTCTACATATAAATGAAATGTTCACAATTAAGAAGATGAAATCATCTCTTTTTTCGCAAAGTTTTGTTTTCAACCGACCTTCATTGTCAATTTCTAGATGTAAGTCGTCAATATATGAGACAGACATAACAATATCTGTTGTAACTTTTATAAATTCGATGGGATAGATGCGTTCAGCATATTAACCAAATTTTGTATTATTAATTAAGAGATCATCATCTATATAGCGGGAAAAAAAACTTAAGGGAATCTGTTAACTTCTGTTTATCTTATTAAAAGTTTTATCATATTCATATTCATATTTTCAATATGACACAATCGATATGCCGTTCATGGTATCAGCTGGAAAGATCGTCAAAAATACAAAAGAAAAGAAGTGTATTGATAGAGTCTGATAGAAACGAATAATGCTAAATAGTATTGCAACAGATTAGTAAAACTCAATTCGTTGATGGTAAGGCATTGATTTAGGTCTGGAATTGCCCTTTTCTGACTGATCTAGATCTGTATATCTGGAAGAAGACAAGATTAATATTAGCAGACAACTTTTATAATAACTGTTTGCAAATAAATTAATTAAGTGTTTTGACATTTCACTTGCAATCAGAAAATATTTGCTTAGTCGCTTTACTGGCTGATTTATTATTTATTGTTCATTATAAATAACATATTCCGATTTGTTCATAAATAGACATAACAAACACCAGTTCATTACTAGTGAAAGGTCTGACTCCCGTATAAGAATTGAGTATAGTGTAGCAGTAATGAATGCCTTACAATTACGCGAATACTGAATATGACAGATGATATAAATCAAATCCATTGATTTCAAAATCTACTATACTGGTGTTTGTTGATCACAACCTACGTAGGTTTTATTTGCTATTTTTTCAAATTTTGATCTTTATGTTAGTAATGCTAAATATGATATTGCATTTTTTTATTGAAAAGTTTATTAAAGAGAATCTACATGTTTCGAACATTTTAGAAATATTACCCTTTTTAACATTATATACGAATGCAATCTTAAGGAATAAAAAACATTGATGTTTGCAACGATTTAATTTAATTTAATTTGAGAGCCAAGTTTTGTATTACAAATTATGAATGCATAAATCAAGTCGTTCGTTTTTTTGATAGAATTCTTTTACATTTATCATTTCGTGGCCTTTTATTGTTGAATTTGCGGTATGGCTTTACTTATAAATGAAACCTAGAGTTGTTCATTTCTGTACCATCTTGGTCACTTGGAAGAGTTGTCTCATTAGCAATAACACCACATATTCATATTCTTATAAATATGATATTTTAAGGTGTTTATTTTTCCAAATGTTTTCGGTTGATTTCAAATATCAATGCCATCAGCGATCTTATTTCATCCTGTACCAATTCTTCTCCTCACTTTGAATATTTCAAACCCCAATCATTGGCTGAGCAAATGGTGTGCATTTTAAACACGACAAAACACAAAAAAATAAAACTAAAGAATAAACAACACGAACCCCACCAAAACTAGGGGTGATCTCAGATCTCAGGAACAATAATTCATGTTTCATTGAAGTTAATCAAAAATCAAACCGATGAGGATCATTGCTTCGGTGTCAGTGCTCTTTTAATCAAATAAATATGAAGTATTTTATTTTTGTCATGATAATTAATGACCACGATTCCATTAAAGTAAAATACAGTGATAACATTTGACCAGATCAATATATTTCGTCGAACGACTTGGTATTAAATGATAGCATGTATTCAATAAGTTATGACCTTTCTCCTGTTATAAATGATTACAAATTTTCCCACACGACATAGACGAAGGAGGAATGTAAAATAGCCATTAACGTTGATTGTTGATATTGTCTGACCAAAACACATTATATATTAGTATCTGAGATTACCAGTGAGAACGTTAATTATCAACAGATTTGTTTTTAGATTCTTAAGGGGGTTTGCGGGTCTAAATCATTTATATATGATTTTCTACATTTTTCTATAAATGAACTTTATCTTATAGTTAATAGAAAAATAAAATAAAAAAGTGGGGTCACCGTTCATTTGCGCTCACAATCTGCCTTCGAAAGAAGCATACATTTTTGTAAAGGTGTTTTTTTTCTGTTGAAGTAATTGGAGAAATAAAGGTAATATCGAAATAAAAAAAGAAATTTATTACAGAAATCGCTCAAATTTTACAATAATTTAGTTTAAGTACAGCTTATATGGAAATTATATTAAAAAAGATATGTCACCGATGAGTTGAAAAAGATATTTCAATTTTAAAGCATAAAAATGGCATTTTTCCACCAAAGGGAGATAATTTGGAACTTTTTCAATGATGTATACATTTTAAAAGTCATCTGGGGCCAACACGAATTGATTGTTTTGAAAGATTTTTGTACCATATGATAAAGTAACAACTACAAAAGGAAATAAATAAAATTTGTAATGAAAAACAAATGTTTGATTTTTTTCGGAAATTTTTATACCCTCGAGTCTCCTTAACAACGAAATCACAAGAACGTTGACATGACATTTACTGTTTCACTCAAAGCCAGAGCCAAGAAAGAAAAGAAAAAAACGCACCAGCTAGGTGTAGGAGGTATATTGTCTCTTATTATTTCAGTTCCCTTGAGGGATGATCAAAGATTTATCTTTATTAAAGTGATCGTATTAAATCTATAACTTTACATAATGAACAGAACCTAATTTACAAAGCAAAGACTTCTTCCTGTTATGTTTTAAAAAATATTAAACCAATAGAAATAATAGCGTGACAATGAAAGAAGATGGTGCGTATAAGTCAATGAAACAGCAATATAAAGACAACACTTATAAAACGTGACTGCTGTATGAACTACAATTGTATCTGTGTTCAAACTTTTTTTTACCTTTTTGGGAAGTGACTTTTTTTCCTTATAAATGTTCCGCCGAATGATATTTGAGTTTTAAGAAATGGTAACAAACTACAAATATGGATGTAGTGAGAAGAGTACACAGTTACGAGATTTAACTTTTGAATTTGTTTTTTTTTCTGCGTCAATTTTCGTTGTGAATAAATTCCAAAATATGCACTGTGAAAAATTATCTGTTGGGAGTAGTTTATATATATGTTACAAAATACTTTTATTCTTTAGCGAGTTTATTTAAAATATAAGGAGATTTTATGTCATTCCCATTAAGATAATTATCCACCAGAGACCTCAAGCAGATAATTTAAATAACCAGAGGTCTGTTACCTGGACGACTAAGGTAATTGTATACAGGAAATATTTTGGAATAAAAAGTTTATATGTGTAAAGAAAAATAAAAAAAATAAAAGGTCAATATACATATAACGGCCTTTACCAATCAACAAAACCCATACCTTATTTTTATGAAAGAACTATAGCAATGTTATTTCTACTTGTGTCAATCCATTTTGCTATAATATGCAATGTCTTAACTTACCCTTGAATTATAACAAAAGTTCACTTATTGCCAATAAATATTGTACACTTGTGTCAATATAGGTCTTGTTCGTTTCATGAAATGAAGTTAAACGGTTTTAAATTCGAATTGGCTACAATACAAGCATTTCACGAATGGACCTTAACCCTGGTATCTATGATCATTTAATTATTGTCTTTATATCGACACAATTTGTGTTCCGCTTTCTTGTCGATACCAGCCGTTTATTGTGTCATTTATTCCTTATATGAAGTTTTGATGGTACGTTTAGGTCCTCTGAACTTTACGAATTGCAATAGAAAGTTCACAACCTATTTCAAATTAAAAAGTATAGGACTTCACGACTTAGATAACCAAGTTATGTGTTTACCACTGTACAAAAACATCTTGAAAACAGACTAAGTTAAGATTTAATATCTGTTTTAAGATGGGCATAAACATGTTACACATGTCGTAGTCGCAATATCATTTCCTCATGCAATTTGTTCCAATGTATATAGGTGCACTAAACATGATGATAGTTACCACTACCGAAAACTTCCCTAGTACATGAAAACATCATTTCTCCAAACCCAAACACGATTTAGAAGGGGTTCGGGTTAATAATATCATACTGATCTGTTTATTTGTCGGCTATGATTTTGTTGTTCGTTAACCCCTTTCAAATTTAGATAGTATTTCATAATTTAGGACAAATTACAGTGCACTTACAATGCTTCAGTTTCTGTCAATTTTATTGTCCACCGTTTATCGTATTTTAATATCCGTTATGTTTTGTATATGATTCGCAGATGTTGTTTTGACTCTTGTTTTATTTGTTTATTTGCTGTCTTATGTTTGCGTGAGGATTTAGTCAGCTTTTAGAAACATGTGTTTTTATATTAGCTTGTTCATGCGTTATCTTATAGGTAGTCTCTTGTTACCTTTTTATGTATTTTTGTGGGGTGTGTTTTATCTTTTTACTATATGTTTGTTTTTGAAGTGCTTTCTTGTACTCTTGTAATTTATCTTACAATTTAAAATTCGTAAATCAATACAGGCATATTATGTAAATGTAAAAAACATATGCACTGATTACTAACCTTTCTCTATATATGAACATTTTCTAAATCACTAGAAGATGACAGTCAATATGAAATAAATTTCCAATTTAATACGGGAATTGGAATATCGATGTGTATGATCAATTCGAATAAACCACGGTAAAATAGCACAGCTATTTTGAATTTTTTCTTTAACATAGTTGTTTGTTTTTATAGTGATTAATATAATAATACGATGTTGAACCAACAATTGGACACTTTTATCTATTATAGCTGTTTAGTTTGTTAACACATCGGTGTCGTTAAGATGGAATTTTATGCGAGTGTCACATGAGAGGTACGTTAGCTATAAAACCAGGTAAAATTCACTATATTCTACATAGGATGTTCCTCTACCAAGCAAGGACTATGGAAGTGTTTTTCTATTCGTTTGCTGTGTTTGAGTTTTGATTTTGCCATTCGATAAGGAACTTCCCGTAATAAATTACCTTCGAGTTTCATATTTTTCATTTCACTCTTAGCCTCTCAAAATTGTATTGTGAAGTCAAGATTAAAATTAACAATAATAAAATGAAAATAATGAGTCAAACAAGCAGTGTTTATTTCTTTTATATCATCCAAAACACAGATACATGTACTCTTATACATGTGCGTATCAACAGGTGTATACAGACATATGTTAACTTATATATTGGTGGGATGTTTATAATAGTCATTTCTGTCCTTTTGATCACATTAATATGCACCATATATTTGTAACTGACCAGCAGTATAGATTCTCATGTTCCAAAATATATTCGCACAAGAACCAATTGCAAGTATTTACGTTAACTGATGACGTTAACGTGACCGTTATTGATCAGCTTTCACAGACACGATTTTAATTGCATTCCATACTTGAAGGCTAAAATACTGCAGTTCATAATTTTGTAGATTCGAGTACTCTTTCACCATGTTCACTGTCTACAGAAGAATCCATGGGTTGATCCTGTAAGTAATAATTCATGTTTTAGTTTTACAATATTACTCTTCATAATAGATCCATTAGAGCAATGGAAATTATTATATTCATAATTCTTATCTTCCAAATATATTGTAAAAGTTTCATATAATGAGAAATGTTAATTCTATAAAAGTTCAAATCTCAAATACTCAGCACTTTTCAATTTCTAATCATAGGTCAAAGTCATTTGATATGCTATTTGATATATCAGTTATGATGCAGGTATGTCTTACTCTGGTGTATAGAATCAGTCAAATCAATGCCTAGACGATGAATAAAACACTTAGTACGAAACGTATACCATTCATCTACTTTCCAACTATTGTAAATGATTGTTGACTCAATAACGCAAGTCTTCTTCACAAAATACAAATTAAACTATCAGCAGACGAATGTATCTCCGTATGATTTTATAATGTTTTAGTCATTTTATCAATTCAATTTGATAAATATGCATATCCCTCAAACCCTTATTTTGAGAAATTATTTTCATGATATTTGCATTTATCATACATATTTTGGTTTATAAATATTATTGATTGGTCTTACGAATCGCGTCGGACTGTTTGATATACTAAAAGTCTTTACACTTCTGAATGAAGACGCATTGTTTTATATAATTAAGAAGTAGATTGCTTTTTATTGACGTACCGCCCACATTCTACCTGCTCGTATGAAAAGTTTGAAACGCAGAAACATATTATAGATAGGTATAGGAAGATGTGGTATGAGTCCCAATGAGACAACTCTCCATCCAAATAACAATTTATAAAAGTAAACCATTATAGGTCAAGGTACGGCCTTCAACACGGAGCCTTGGCTCACACCGAACAACAAGCTATAAAGTGCCCCAAAATTACTAGTTTAAAACAATTCAAACGGGAAAACCACCGGTCTAATCTATATAAAAACGAGAAACAAGAAACACGTATAAATTACATAAACAAACGACAACTACTGTACATCAAATTCCTGACTTAGGAAAGGTGCAAATATTTGCAGAAATAGATTAGTCTACTTTCAAAGATAATTTAGAAGACAATAAAAGAGTAAATATAATAACTCACTAAACTCATTATACTTTAAAAAAACAGTTAAATGGATTCGTAAATTTTTCATAGAGTTTCAAATTGAAAACTGTTTGCACATCGACACAAATGCGTTCCTACGTTACGGCATTTAAGTGATTTTTCGCAGAGTTTGACTCTCCTTCTGGCATTTTTCGTCCATCTACTAATGTAAAATGGAAACGAGTTCTTCATTTATAATGCATTTTCCTAGGGAACACATGATCTTATAGCATTTTACATATCAGCTTAAATTTATCTTTAAACTCTATCTGAATGAAGGCAATAACTACAGTTATACCAAACAAAGGTTCAGATATAAAAGCATGTAACTACATACTTACATTATATTCTGGAATGGTATTTAGCATCTGAACATATTTCTCATTTATTTCGTTGAATGTCTCTAGTTGTTTTATACCCACTGCATATAACTTTTCTACAGACATCTGCAAAAAGAAACATATATCATGGACAATTTGGTTCACAAATCATAAATCAAGGTTCAATTTCAATTTGCTTACATCAACCGTGTACATTTGGTTCATTTCAAACAACACTAAAAACTGAAAATTAAAACAATAAATTGCTGTTTGTTTTAATTTGATCAATACAAGCGATAACAATAACATCAATGATATATTATTGGTTTGCAAGTCAATAATTCAACCTCGCATGCAATCGTATTCATGCTACCTTTGATTCAACCGTAAGCTGGAAATGATTAACGCAATGCATATCCTAAGCAAGTGAACAAATCTGTGCACTGAAAAGTGAAACAATGGGGCTAACAGTAGGAATCAGTTTTTAGACTGACTCGAAAAACAGAAAAAACCTGTTTATACAGATAAAAAAACGATTTAATGATTTTTTTTAAATCTATTACATAAAATCAAACAGACCTGAAGAAATCGTCATCTTACGATCACAATTCTTATACTTCAACTGTGTGTCTATTTATATTTATGTTTACTTCCGGTCATATAAGCATCGATTTAGAGGACATATCACGGCTGATTAGATGGAGTCTAGTCAAAAATATGTTATGATGGCAGATACATAGTTAAGTCATACATTGCTAATTAATCTTCTTTTAATTTTTGTGAAATGGATATACATTTTAGTATAGTTTAAATCAAAATGTATGGCCTCAACAGTATGTTATACCCATTTTAGAAATAATGGTTGTCAATGTTATTCAAATTCGTCGTTGATCGGGCTTTGCAAAATGTTTCATTTTAGTACCACTGATAAGCGTAATAGGACCGAAACGCGCATATGGCGTATAACATTATCAGTCTTGTATTATTTATGTTTTTTTAAAATTTTTTCATTGTTTATAAACGCCCATTTACAGATCCCCAAAAAATTGATGATAATAAATTAGTACGTTCGATCGTGTTGTGTAGCTTTGTTAATGATAAAATTTCATTAACTTGTTTAGTACGAACAAAAAATACACTTAGCCGGTTTTCTGCAGAAAGCCGGGAATGTACAGTTAAAATGTAGTAAACCGCATTACTTATAGAACAAAGTACTTGAAATAAGCATATCCCTGACTCAAATCAGATTTTACATTTAAAAATATGTTTGTTTAATAATCGTCTTCACTAACAGTAATGCAATGACGCAAATTCTTAAATTTTAATACATACTAATTGTTTTTCAATAAGAAATAACTTTTCTTCTAGGTGGCCACATCGGCAACATGCTTGATCTGTTTGCTGTTCTTCCTGGTCAGTGTTTGTAGGAGACTTTTCAATTGGACCTTCGATTTGATTAGATTCCCTGGAACATATTGATATTCAAATGATGTTGTACTTACAGATGACTTAATGATGCCGTACTTGACGTTGTTTACACCCGGTATGATTGCCTCCAATTCCACTAATGAGGAAGGAAGAAAAACGACTGACAACAAGATTGATCATTATCTCATAATTCAAAGTAAAAAAAAAAATGTAATACAAGTAAACAAGACCTGTTTTTAAATGTCTGAAAACAAGACCTGTTTTTAAATGTCTGAACACATAATAATAATGCAATTTAAAATCAATCACATACACACAGTAGATTACCGATATTAAAGTCCCAAAAAATAAATACAGAGATACAAACCAAGTTAACAGACACAAACTATGGGAATCGCATTCAGTTAAACATGCATCAATACCCAAGTCATGTAAAAAATAAACTCAGTCAGAATATCACAATCGGAAAATTATTTGTTAGTTTTGCCGATCGGTCGACTAATCTAAAGACCAGAAAAGTATGCTGCTTCCAAAATTATATACAGAAATGTATCATTCAACAACTCAATAATGGAAATCGTAAAATTATTGTATTGTCGATTTGAGTTAGTGTCCTTTAAGAGCAGATTTTGTGAAAAGGGCACACTTCAAATAACGTAAACAAAGTACCTATAGTAGTGAACATACACTAGCATACCGTCAAAATTGAGATGTGTAAAATGGTCACGGAATTGTCAATGATTTTTGGTAATTGATGCCACTTTTATGAAACAATTACATGTACATGTATAGTCTAAATTATCCGTCATACTTGATATGGAACTTTTATTAATACCTTCTCTAGATATTGTCCATAAATAACTAATACATACCGAACATTTTTATTAATGGTTGGTACGTGAAGTTCACTATCTTGAGAGTCATTTTTTGATTGAGTATCACAGATGCATTCAGCAGTGTTAGTTATGGCTCCGTTTACATTGTTTTGAACACTAATTAGTAAAGGGAAAGGTTTCAAACAACTACTATCTAACGAATCGTCGGAACTATTTTTACTACTTGTTTCTATCACAGCGCATGCTTTATATCCATTTTCAGGTGCATTTACACCCGTAACGTCATTTATAGATATCGAATCTCCATTAACGTCATGAACACATATTTCCGTTTGGCATGACGAACCAACACGATATTTTGATTTCTTTGCTTTAGTTCGTTTAAATAATTTATCTAAATGTCTAATCGATGATTTTCTACGTTTTGAACCGGTCCCTGTACTTTTTCTCCTTGATGACGTAAATAATGACGTACGAGGATATACCAATAATTGGTTAAGTGTCGTTTCACTTGTACTTGACTTCATTTGCTGAAACTTTTCACGATCTTGAAGAACCTGTTTTAACCTTTGCTCTGCATATTTACGTATTATATCCTGTAAAATTTGTAAATACAACATTGTGTCAATCGTATTCGAATTTCACAACGCCATAAATGATACATGTTGTTAACATTTTATATAGTAAACATAAGAAGCGTTGCAATAAACTATTTATCTCTCATAAATAGTAAATCAAATGTACCAGGTTTATAATTTAATACGTCAGACGCGCGTAGTTTGCGTAACATTAGAGCAACACTATTGTAAGCCAAGATTAGCTTGCATGGCAGATATGTTAGACAATATAGCAATGTCATACTAAACCGTTCAAACATTTGAATATACCTAAATGGAAGATTTGTACATTTATCAATACAGTTGTTATTGATATTGTCCATAGACATCCGGATAAGTTCTGCTAGCCTCTTCTTTCCAAATTCCACAAGAATGTGCTGATAAAACAATTATGTGTTAGTGTTCTATCTAACAAATTGCATAATACATCTTGGAACCAAGGACAAGTTATTTGAAACGTAACATATATGAAACACTGACAGTTGATTAATTAACGATGAAGGATTAGTATTTTGTAACACGTCTAACAACCGTCAGTGTCCAACGTACATTTGACATATTGAATTTCACACCATTTTCTAACTTGATGTGCACTAAGTATAACTTTTCGAATTCTGTTACAAACATTAAACACGTTATGAAAAAAATCATTTGTTAAGCGGTAACTTTGCATGGAGTGCAACTTGTTATAGGAATCAAAACAGATCAAAATCAGATTGAAATGATTAACAAGATAAATGTCATTAGTTGAGCAGAAAATATCTACCCGTTCATATCAATAAGTATTAAAATATGCTTTATGTTTTATGTTTTATTGGGCGGCTAAATAGTTATATTGTTGGGTTGTGTTGTTCGCACTGTTCTTTCCCTTCTCGCTTTATAATATCTACATATGATAGTACGTGTGTGTTCATTCATGTGCATCCGTCCGGTAACATGTTGGAGTTTGATTCATTATATTTTACAGTGAACTTGTTATTTAAACAACTTGAAACAAAGTTCACATGATTATTTTGATGATTTAACTTGAGAAACAAACCATATTTTTGTTTAAAGTTCGCCATGGTATTGTGTGTCGTTCTTCGATTATGACTTTTATTTGCTGTATTAGTATCTTCTTGCACCTGTCTATAGTATATACCCAATAATATTTACTTCCTAGTCACCTCTTGATTGAATGCCATGAATATTGAGGAAACAAAAGTGAGTAAGCTAGGTTTATGAAAGAAATGCGACTGTCGTACAAGTGAGAGGTTAAGCGCTATAAAACCAGGTTCAATCCACCATTTTCTACATTTGAGAATGCCTGAACCAAGTCAGGAATATGACAGTTATTGTCCATTAGTTTGATGTGTTTATCATTTGATTTTGCTATTTGGTTAGGGACTTTCCATTTTGAATTTTCCTCGGTGTTCATTTTATTTTGATATTTTACTTTTTATTATTTTTATTTGATATACAATATACCTTGGCATCCGGATGATCTTTCAAAGCTTCAAGTACATCCTCACGGGATAACACAAACAGCTCTGCATATCCAACTGACTTTACATCAGCCGTTCTCCTATCAAAGACAATAGCTAGTATGAGAAGCACGCAATAATTTAAAAATTACAGTACATGATATTTAAGGAGAGAAATTACCTCTAGTGATAACACATATTTCTCTGGAAAGGTTTTATCTTAGCAATTGAGTATACATATACTATGCATGAATTATAATTTGAACAGTTTGTTTGCATCTATCAATATCACGACAATTGGTCCGGTAATAAGTTGAGGATCAGAATCATTTTGTTTCGGAAATCTCCTTAATTTCAATAATGCACCTTATATCTACCATTACAAGTCAAATTTCAATTTAAAAAAAACCCTGGATAGGTTGTATGACAAAAAAAAAAAAAAAACAGGATGTGACGAACATCTTGCTAAATAAAGGCAACACTTGTATACCGCTGTTCGAAAGTCATAAATCGATTGAGAGAAAACAAATCCGGGTTACAAACTGAAACTGAGGGAAACACACCACCTTTAAGAGGAAAACACTTTTTCTATTTTTGGTTAATGGATACATAACTATATATTGCAAAGATATCTCAATTCTCGTTAGTTTAAAATTAAAATAACTGTTTCATCAAGTTTTGAATAATAAAAAATATCAAATTTTACATAAATTTCAATATAATGAGACAAAATATCAGATTAATATAATTTCATATTCAATTAGGTCACAAAAAGTAGAAAACAGAACAAAAATGCTGATAAAAAACGACATATCCTTTCCATAGTATTTTCTATTGTTATGCAATAAGAGAAACGGATTATAGCACTTTTATTCTTTTAAAAATTTATGACTCTTTGTACAAAAACTACAAATTGATCAAAACAATGACGCAGAGATTGCTTACACAAACATAAATAACTGCCACAAAATTCAAAAAGATGTTACACAATCATGACATTTATATTAAATCATATTATCAAATTCTGTTCTATGAAATCCAATATGAAAGAATTATTGATAAACTCAGACCAAAATCTAATTATTTAAGACATGTTTATTTATTATATATATATTTTCCATATCCTCTTCCGGGGTTAATTTTTTAACTATGTACTGAAAATGACTTCCGAAACTGATTACTAAAAGAAGTAAATAAATATCGAGATACAACAATACAATGAAGCGATATGATAACTGATGAACATCCATCACTGAAGACAACGAAAATTAATTATATATGACAACCGGTCACGATATGACAAAATCTACTGGCGAAAACATATCCACTGCAAAGAATTTCTAGTAATCAGATTAATCCAAATCTATCATGTACATAAGAATTGTTTTATTCAATCCTTAGTTTAAAAATGAAACACAGAAGGACAATTAAAGGCGGCAGTAGTTAACCGAGGTTAAAATCTTGTAAATCTATTAGGAAGAGATAACTCAAGGTAACAAACAGAAAACAGGAGAATTCCATGAATTCCAACAGGAGAGAGACCGGGTATGACGTTATAGTAAGCGTCTCTTGCAATGCATGCATAAACTGCCATGCTAATTCACAACTAATAGATGTAAGCATGTCAAGATCGGGAAAACTACATAATCGGTATTATTGCTGTCCCGAAAAAAAAGATACAGCGATTACGTACACAAATTAATAACTGCCTCACATTCAAAAGGGTGTCAAAAACATGACATTTATATTAAAGCATATATGAGTATCTTGTTTGACTCGGACCGAATATTAATAAGACGTGTTTATTTATTTAATATCTATTTTTCATATCCTCTTCTTTGGTTAATTATTCAAGTTAACAGTAAAATTTGAGTGAACTTGAGACAATGGCAACTCAAAGAAATGCATTTGCATCGATTGTGTAGATACATACCACTTTACAATGGTGCGATATGATAACTAACAAGTTTATATATATCAATAGTGACATTACATGTATGTTTCATTAAAATACGTTATTTTGATTGGCCTCCGTTTTTTAAAGTACCCATTATTTCCAAATGAAATGTAACATTCATGATGACATGACCTTTCTCAAGGTAAATTAAAGAAAAATTTGATAGGAATCTTGCTTTCATGATCCTAGATAAAAACAAAATAATTGTAAACATTGAATGCGTCTTTTAGTATTTTATAAGTTCGTAAAACTGTTAACAGTGTGCCTTTTTTTTGTTTTAAAAAAAAACGCGTCCATGCTTCCTGTAAAATGTTCTTCGGTCAACGCTTTAACACCCAAATATATATTACTAAAAGTGAAATCACAAAATTATTGAACGCCGAGGAAAGTTCAAAACGGAAAGTCCCTAATCAAATGGCAAAATCAAAAGCTGAAACACAAGAATTATTCAATAAAAACCTACCACTGCATAAGGCTCGAACTAGCAGACTAAACCAAAATGTCAATGTACCTAAGAATGGCTTTAGTTAGCTGCTATCTTAAAATGAAACAGAAATTATCAGAAGGAAAAATTAAGGTGACCGTAGTTTACAGAGGTTCATATCTCGTAAATATATTAGGACAATACAAACCAAGGTAACATAAATTGATGGAGACCCCTAATACAAATATATTAGGACGAGACAAACTAAGGTAACATAAACTGATGGAGTTCCCGAATACAAATATGTTAGGACAATACAACCAAGGTAACATAAACTGATGGAGACCCCTAATACAAAACAGTGAAGGAAAAGAACACATTTTAAAAAACACAGTTTGGACGTGGTATTTGTACATTCCCACGACAAAAAACAAAACACTTAGTAAATACCTGAGAGTATTCGCAGTAACTTACAACTCGTCTAAACCCATAGCAACCAATAAAAACACGTATTTAAGACTTCAATATGTTTCAGTACAGATCCAAAACCCAATGGATTTAGTGTAAAAACGACGTCATCAACAGTCCAAGAAATACATGATCTTGTATAATGGCACAATAAAGATGACGACAGATTGTAGAGCCATGAATTTGCAATATGATAAGACTATTTAGTTTGTTGTCAATTTACTGATAACAATATAATATGTATGGTGCACACACATCTGATGTAGTGTCGATTTCAGTGTTTCTTCCTTATAACCTTGTCGAAGCAGTTTTGTGTTAGGAGCACACATTCGTACTGAAGTCGGTTCGGTGTGAACATGCACGAACCTCAGAGTAATGTATTTACAGATACCGAGTAAAATGTACAATAACTGTACTGAAAATTCAAGGATCAATTCTATTGGTCTATTAATAAAGTTTTCATGTGAATTTCTTATTTCTTAGTTTACCTGTTAATACCTCCATCTAGATTTAATATTCCTATTTCACCAAAGAAATTTCCGGTACTCATTTGTGTCAATATTTTTCCACTTTCACTATAAAAGAAGAAATTTGACATCAATTATTTAATTCATGCAGATAAAAGTTTGTCATGTTAGTTATATATTGCTAAATCAATTGTTATTTCATGACTAAGATTTAAATGTTTTACTTTTTTTCAAATATACCACTTTACCTTTATAAAATGAATATAATGAATAAAGTTCAAACGATGAAAACGAAAAATCTTGAAGAATTTTTAAAACTGTTTCGGTATTTACAGAAGTTAATCACTATAAATGAGTGCAGAACTGACGTTCTTGCTGGAAGTTGTTAAAGTGTGCGTGATTTCGATTGTTCCATTTTACCTTATGATTTCCACAACCCCGTCTGCAATAATGAACATTTCCCTCGCAACTTCACCTCTCCGACAAATCAAATCACCAGGGGTAAATATGTAAGCTTTCATTTTCAGGACAAGGTCATGAAGAAACTCTGGCTGGCACTCATTGAATATTGTTACCTGTAAAATGATGAATAACTATAAAACTTAAATAAACTCTTTTTTTTATTTCATAACAGCTGTAAAAGTTGATATATACACTCTCATTTATATGCATTTAAAAAGGAAGTTCAATAATTTACAAGCATTAGTGTAGTGCAGTGTCGTTTGAAAGACAGACACAACATAATTATATTTTTGTGTACATCAGTCCCTATTTTACATGTTGTGTCTTGTGTACTATAATTTGTCTGTTTGTCTTTTTCCTTTTTTAAGCTATGGCGTTGTCAATTTATTTTCTATTTATGAGTTTGACTGTCCGTCTATTATCTTTCGACTCTCTTTTAGTCACTAGAACAAAGAACGACAAAAGCAAGGTGTGAACCAATCACCATTTGTATTATAATCCTGAACGACCAAAGCAAGGTGTGAACCAATCACCATTTGTATTATAATCCTGAACGACCAAAGCAAGGTGTGAACCAATCACCATTTGTATTATAATCCTGAACGACCAAAGCAAGGTGTGCACCAATCACCATTTGTATTATAATCCTGAACGACCAAAGTAAGGTGTGAACCAATCACCATTTGTATTATAATCCTGAACGACCAAAGCAAGGTGTGAACCAATCACCATTTGTATTATAATCCTGAACGACCAAAGCAAGGTGTGATCCAATCACCATTTGTATTATAATCCTGGACTAAAATAGAGAAATCGTATCATAGAAGTAATCAAACGATGCGTGTAAGGTCATTTAACCAAAAGTGATGCGTCACATTGTCTTATGCGTTTTAGTAAAACAAAATCAGAAAATTCAATCGGAGTGTATTGTGTATGCTTAATTTGCAATAATCTATAAACACAAATCGATAGTGAAAATACAACTGTATCGTGAACTTTGATTACGAGTTAAAGATAACAGTTTTTTGTTTCTGTAAAATTGAAGATGGACTATGTTGGTAACAAACACACTGAGGTTGTGAGTTTGAACCATGCATGTGGCAGCAGTGTTTACTCCAATCTGAATTGACAAGCTTAAATCTAGACCTAACGTTTCATAATCCGTATACATAAAACTATGCATCCAATGTACATATTCTAATTTGAAGAAAAAATTGTATGCAAGTCGCGAATATGTCGAGTCTGTCATATGTTTTGTGTGTATGCTTCATTTATTTCAAAGTTGGCTTGAAACGCTATCAGCACTTATGTCCATTTCGTGGCGGCTACTGTTTTTATGTTTGAGGAAGCCAGTGTGCTCAGTCGTTTATTATTTTAGAAGTTGTTGATGTCTTATTGTTATTATAATTTTGAATGTCCTACGTGAATCAGCTGGTTTAATCGAATAGATGGCATGTTAGATTTTGGAAATTAAAACGCACCCTTCAGATCTTTAACAAATGTACTACAAGTCGAAATGTGTTTTAGGTTAAATTTACCTAAAAGATCTATAGAGACGCAGTTCACGAAGTGTATTAGAAAATTAAGGATATTAATGGATTTGTTATTGGTGGCTCTTTCTCTCAATTTATTTGCAGCAATCAATTTGCATAAAACTATTATCGGCCAATTGAACAGTGATAGGATGAAACGAGTTTCAAATTATATTAAATTAAAACAGATTGCTTATTTGATTCTAATGAGTGCTCATCGTGATTTCGTAGAAAATAGAATTAATCCATGTGTTTGCTATAATTTGAAAAGCCAGACGTTTTCACACCGTCTCTCATTTGGCTCTTTTAAAAAATAGGATTAGTCATCCGTTTTCTTGAAAATAGATTTGTAAAAATTATGGAACGGTAGAGTTAAGCCAGTCTAAACAATTCAACAAATGATCCTGAATAATGGAAGAACTATTACAGTAATTATGAAAAAAAGCAGAAAAGTTGAAACAAATCAAATGTGTTCAGTAGCCTTTAATACAACATCAAATATGAAAAACAATAACCAACAAGTGATGAATTAAATTCTAGTTTCGACACCTACATTTGAATATGCCATCTATTGCTGTCTCTGTTTACAGCTTAGAAGATGCACAAGGAATTGCAGACAAAGAAGCATTTCACGTGAAATGAGATATGGTAAAAATCCGTATACGTGTTATAATGCATCACAGTTTCAATCCTCATGTTAAGATTCTAAATTCATTTAAGAAGGGAATGAAGTGAAGAGTATTTCAACTCTCAAATGTACAGTCATGTACATATACCCCAACTCCGTACATTTGGATACTGCTTCACAAAATTAACAGAAGAAAATAAAATACTAGCGAACAAGTGCACAGCTAGTGTAACTGCTATCTTTGTTCGCATTACCAAATACAGAGAAGTATATATGTGAAACCTGTGATCAGGTGCTTGTTAACTTTAAGTCATATAGTTGCAGATTTATTATAAATAAGATTTGATTGAGTAATTACATAATTCAGGAAAAGGCTCTTTATAAATAGCCAATTGATGTTTTCAGAGGATATTTACATCAATCCTTTTGTTTTGACAGATACCACAATCTCAAGTGTTTTATGTTTTGTTGGATAACAAAAATTCACAACTACATCTAATCGACAGCACGCAAACATTAAAGAACTATTAACAATGACTTTGAACAGATATATCATGTTAAGGAGGGGTATTTGCGAAAAATACCAGTCGAGAGAATGTTAAATTTCACGAGCCGTAAGGCGAGGGAAATTCATTCTCAAGACTGGTATTTTTCGCAAATACCCCTCAATAACATGATATATCTGTTTAATTACACCGAATGTTAATGTACTAAAACGCATTGATGATCGTGACGTTACAAGCGTCCAGTCGGATAGAGTATTTTTTGGCAAATACCACGGCAGAGAGGGTAAAAAGGGCATATCCTTTTAGCAAATACCCCGGCGGCGTTAAAAATGAACGATATTCATTTGATAACAGTAAATTGGTGAAAAATACACTGGCTATTAACCAATCAAAACCCCGGATTCTTACATAAGGTGTAATTATACGTAATAATATTCAATGAAGTATACATGATAAAACGGTTTAGTTGTGTAACAACCTCATCTTACCCTACTTAATTAACTTTACCTTTTTAAGTGTTTCTAAGTTGACATGTATTGCTAGTTCTGTTTTAAGTTTATCCGGCAAGAGTCCCAGAGAATTAATGTCGGAACCAGTCATTCTTCCTCTAAAATAAAAAAGCATTTCCACTTATAATCACTACAATACTACTAGACTAAGTACTACTATTCCTACTTTGTCTGGCGCCAGTTCATGTAAATGCCCCTTTTAATTTTTGTACCATGTTTTGATTTAACAAGAACACATGTGGCGCACACGCAAATTGTATCTCGTTTGTTCAGTCCTTTCTGATAAACATTTTACCGTTTTTGTCGAGCCTTCGACTTTAGTCGAAAAAGCGAGACTAAGCGATCCTACATTCCGTCGTCGTCGGCGTCGTCGTCGTCGTCGTCGTCGGCGGCGGCGTCCACAAATATTCACTCTGTGGTTAAAGTTTTTGAAATTTTAATAACTTTCTTAAACTATACTGAATTTCTACCAAACTTGGACAGAAGCTTGTTTATGATCATAAGAAAGTATCCAGAAGTAAATTTTGTAAAAATAAAATTCCATTTTTTCCGTATTTTACTTATAAATGGACTTAGTTTTTCTGCGAGGAAACATTACATTCACTCTGTGGTTAAAGTTTTTAAAATTTTAATAACTTTCATAAACTATCCTTGATTTGTACCAAACTTGGACAGAAGCTTGTTTATGATCATAAGATAGTACCAAGAAAAAAAATTTGTAAAAATAAATTTCCACTTTTCCGTATTTTACTTATAAATGGACTTAGTTTTTTGCCAGAAACAAAACATTCACTCTGTGGTTTAAGTTTTTAAAATTTTTATAATGTTCTTAAACTATCCTGGATTTCTACCAAACTTAGACAAAAGCTTGTTTCTGATCATAAGATATTATTCAGAAGTAAATTTTGTAAAAAAAAAAATCACTTTTTCCGTATTTCACTTATAAATGGACTTAGTTTTTCTTCCAGTTAACATTACATACAGTCAGAAGTTAAAGTTTATAAAACATTTATTAGATTTATAAACTATCCTGGATTTTTTACCAAACTTGGAAGCTTCTTTCAATCAAAAGACAGTATCGAGAGGGAAATTTTTATTGATGTTTTTCCTCATTTTTGTTGAGTCTGCGATTAACAGCAAAAGTAGGCGAGACACTGGGTTCCGTGGAACCCTTAAGAATTTTTTATATCTAGCTAACAGAAAAACGTATTAGCGCTCACTAACATGTTTATCTCATGTGGACAATGGAATCGTTTTCGCAGCTAAACGTCCTTTCATATGAATGATGTTTGATACATTTTCCAAAGAAATATAAAATATCTCTGTTGTGAAGATATTTAAAAGTAAAGAGGTTGAAAGGAAGTAATAATAATTGTATAGGTGACAATGGTAGCATTTTTGGGGTGGCTTATTTCACTATAACAAATCTGCAATCGAAACCGCGAAGCTCTGAATTTGTAAAAACTTTGGGTAAGAATAAATCCCGAGAAAAAACAGATTAGTATATGGTATATTATTGAAAAATGGCACTCTATGCTTCCGGAATTTTCAAAATAGTACGAATGAATAACACCCTGGCTTATTTTTTTTTTGCATTGAATTTTGCCTTACACAAAATGTTTCTCTATGTTTCACCGTATCAAACATTCCTTTCTCACAATTTCGATTTTCTTTTCTAATTTGAAGGGCTGTATAGTAATCGTAGATGAAGAGATCTATATTGAGGGTCATATAAGTATGTTACCTTGTCCATATATAGTCATACTATCGCTTTGATGGTAATATTATAAGAAAGAAGATGTGGTATGATTGCCAATAAAACTCTTCAAAAGAGACCAAAATGACATAACAACTATAGATCAAAGTACCGCCTTCCAAAATGATCAAAGCCCTTACCACATAGTCAGACATATAAGGCCTGGCTCCAAATGGCAAATGTTTAAAAAAAAAAGACACACGAGAAAACTAACGGCATAGTGCATGTACAAAATAATGAACGAAAATCAAAACAAACGAAAACCACTGATTTACAAGCTCATGACATGGGACAGGCACATACTTTCAGAATGTTGCTTGGTTAAACATGTTAGACGGCACCCAAATTTAATATTAGAATGTTACCTTGTCCATACATAGTCATACCATCGCTGGACTCTTCTCTGTACAGGTGGGGGTACATTGTGCATCCGCATATAAAGCTTGGCTCCGTCCTGTAATTCGATGTTATACAAAAATGTTTTAAATATCTATAGTGTATATGTGGTATTTTGTATTCTTAAGATGAATCAAAACCTCAATGAAGAATTGGCTATTAACTCAAGCTATCAAAAATATTTAATGGGAAAACAGGATCTTTTAAAACAGCATCATGAATGAATGTGAAACAGTCTCCATAGGTATTTTCATGTTTGTGACAAGGTCCAAAGGTCTAGCATAACAAAATGGTACACTTCTTTTTAACCTTTCCTTTAAAAAAGACTTTACAAATCGCGACTTGGATTGAGAGTTGTCTCATTGGCACTAAATTAATACCACATCATTAAGCTTTGAAATATGGAAAACTGGAGAAAATTTCTCAAAGAAATTCAAATGCGGGTGAAAACTGTATGAAACATATTTGCAATCAATCTTTAAGAATCTGTTGCAAACTATTGATGATTACATAAAATCATTTTCTAAAGTTTGCAAAACAATACCATTTTTTCTCGGTGACTAATCATCATACTATATTGAAATATTACAAGATTGTAATGACATTTCTTTTCATTTCATTTCATTTTTTTTTTTTATATATATGACATATTGTATATTGTTGAACCGGCGTTTTGCATTTGCGCCGATTTGCACTTCATTTGCGCCGATTTTTTCTTTCATTTGCGCCGATTTTTTTTTTCATTTGCGCCGATTTTTTTACAGGTAAATTACAGGTAAAATACAGGTAAAATACAGAAAATATATAAGAATACGTAAATGAGACAACTCTTTTTTTTTTTATTTTCATTAAAGACCTCTTCCGTTAGCCAGTTGTATACATTTTATGAATTGTCAATCATAACATGTATACAACTGTTGTCCCCTGCTCACCACGGGGATGTGGAAGTAGGATTTCGAGCAGGATAAGTCAATTTAATAGCACTTTATTCACATACTTTAAAATGAAGAAGTAAAATCACTCTGTTGTCTTAAAATCACGAATTAAAATCCATAAAAACGGAAAACATTAAAATTATAAATCTGTTCTTGCAGAGTATTTGTAGGCAACACATAAAATTGTTCGTTGTAATGAGAATGAAAAGATTCTGGACCGTTATTCGTCCTCTTGCAGTTCTCAACGGATGCAGCTGCCCAGAAATGAGGTGGATAGCGTGACGTTGTGCATATATTATATATGTATTTAGTACGTAGTCTCAGAATGTATGGCATTTGTCATCAGAAGGAGCGTCAGACATGATGTCAAACGTAAAGCAGTCCTCAATTTCATTTGGGGGAAGGAATGGTAACCCAAAAAAAAAATGGGATAACCATTTACCTATCTCACTGGATTTGTCTTTGTAATCGGTACTCAGCCCAACGGACTGGATTTTCCTCCACCAACTCTGAGCAAGATGGAAACGGCAGCAATCTATTTTACATTGTGGGAAAGCATGCATAATTGTATTATGCATTGCTTGTTCGAAATCTATATGTATAACATTAGGCACAAAGGAAAGTTGCTTTTGAAGGCATAGATCACAAATCATTTTCCACATGATTTCGTAACACTCTTCATCTTTTGATGGTAAGAGGGCATACATAAGAGGAACATAATTGCCATTTTTACAGCCGTGTAACGTATATAATTGGTAAAAGATGTAAAAGTATTAACTTCCCTGTAACTTACCTGTAAATCCAATTAGTAGAAAATATAAAATCGGCGCAAATGAAAAAATGAAATCGGCGCAAATGAAAGAATGCAAAATTTCAAAATCGGCGCAAATGTCATACGCCCTGTTGAACACGGTATTACAGCTGAATATTTTCATTTGTGTTTTGATAGCAGTTTTTTTTTTTTTTTTTTTGCGTTTGTTGAATTCGTCTAGACGCTGGAAGATTTAAAACCAGCCATATGCTATAGACACGTGTCTAATTTGTCCTTTGACTGAGGCCTAATGTTTCTGATGATATTTGATTTTCTATACGGGATTGTTGATGTAGGTTTTTATTTATTGAAAGATAAATCCAACCTATCTTATATCATAGCTTAAGATGTTTTCAATAGTGACGCTGTCGGTTCTTCATAGAAAAAAAACATCTTAAAAAAGAAGAAAATTGTTTTCTATAGAGACGCTGTCAATTCTTTATAGCAAAAGTTAGAAAAAACATCTTAGCAAAGAAGAAAATTGTTTTCTATAGTTAGGCTGTCAATTCTGTATAGCAAAAGTTAAAAAAAAAATATCATCTTAGCAAATAAGAAAATTATCATCAATATCATTTCGTTGTCAGCACGATAAGTGTTTGACATACGAAAATTATTTCTATTCTATACAAATATTACATTGCGACCTTAAGGTTGTTTAATATTATAGAATTTTGATCGAGTGTATATCACCCTCTGACACTCCAACGCGTCTGTAAAATCAAGTAAACAAATATTTATTCCCTCCAAATACAGAATCGTAATTACATCTACATATTTTCAATAAGCGATAGATTTGTAGATTATTAGTTGTCAATACGACATCAGCTGATCATTATAACGTACCAAGAGTCGTTCAAATTCAAGTCGACTGGCATTCCTGTTGGTAATCACATTACCAACTTGTCCTGAAAAAGTCATTGATATCAATTTAATTTTACATCATTCAAACTTGATATTGCAGTCTACTCTTCTGACTATAAAATGACACAACATATATCAAACATTGAATACCAATAATGCCATTAATGTACCTTTGTTAGTCAATTATAGAAGGTGTACTACAGATATTTTTTATGTTTCACAAAAAAAATATCGAGAGAACTTTCAATTCATTTTACTAAATGTTCTTCGCAAAAGGACACAATTGGTTACCATAATTCATAAAACATTAGTATTGTTGCAAAGTGATAAGGCAGTGCACATTTTTTATATTGAATAGATTGTTTTTATTCTTATTCTCAATACTTGAAATCATGCAAAGGCATCAGAATACATTGTATATGTAAAAAAGAAGCCATAAAATAGTTTTCATTCTCACTTTCTATTTTAAAGACAAATAAGAGGCAATACTGGAGTTTACATTTTGTCAGAAGTTATTCTATATCAAGTTTGAAGATTTTATTTCCGTCAACTATTTGCACCGTTACGTCGTATGCCTGACATTGTAAAGCTATTCTAATTATGATGATTGGCATGGTTAAGCGTGTGGAAAATAGCCTTAACAAGAACTATCTTTAAAAAAGATATCCGACGTATTTAAATTTGAGTATATGTTTAAAACTGTCATTTCGATAACCTTCAGAAGCACAATGACTTAAATCTCCATCTGAATGTAACTACAAGAAATTCTGTTTACATTCACCAAAACCCCGCGGAAATCTCACATGCGTAGGTGCGTTCTAAAAGTCATGTACGTTCGTACAACAAAGTTTACATTAAAAATTATATAATTGTCCCGAATAAACAGCTGTCATGGTTGCAAAGAGCTATTGGAGAAACAATTATTTTAATAAAAATATAAATCTTTGTAAGATCTAGTTCAAATATTTATAGTTTTTCACTTGCTTTCCATCACGATATAATTAACGAGACGTTTTTTCAAACACAACCAAATCACCCACCATGACAGCATTTTGTCCAATCACAGAAAGGATTTTCGGGCATGCGTATTCTGTTGCCATAGTTAAGCGTCCTTAAGTTCAAAGGGCACAAACCGAAACTATACCGACTACGTCGGAAAAAATCACATTTTTTTTACAATATCATGTTAGAAACGTGAATAATTCTCGCGAGATAATATAATCAAGAAGGCTATATCTTCAACTTGTCATACATGTATTGACAACTGTTTTTACTTCAGATAAAAATTAAACCTAGTATGTGAGTCTTCATGTCATATATAAGATACAAAAGATATATGCATTTTCTTTATACAGGTCCAAACTACTAAAGGCAGAATTTTCTCGCTGCGTTGTAAACCCATTGATGACATTCGGTTGTTATTTGCTCTTTGGTCAGATTGTTGTCGCTTTAAAATGTTCCCCGTTTCTATTCTAAATTTTAATAAGCTATTAAAGAATTTCATAATCACTACAGACCCTTTTACTTAATAAGTCAAGATCGCGGGAAAGAGACGGTAAAATGTTTACTCATAATATAAAAATCTATGTATAGCATTCTTGTATTGTTTTTGTGTTGACTGTCATCACATTTAAAATTGTTTTACAACTACAGATACCATTCATCGCCCCATTGTGACCTTTACATAATATGAAGATACTCTGCTTTGTACATAGACCGGTTCATTGTGTCGTCTTTCCCTATAATACGGAATGTGAATTATAACCTTTTTTTTAAATGTCACGAGAGTCACGAAGTGTTAGAGTAAAACGACGTTCTTCTAAATCACCCAAGGTCTTCGATTTTTTAATAAGTAAGCCCTATCTAAAATTGTTATTTTTTTCTTTCTGAAATTATTGTTTTCCGGAATGTTAATGTTTTTCTGTTGCTTATTTTCTTGACCAAAATCAATAGAAAGTCATTGACTTATTAGATCAATATACCTCCATGTCCATTTCAGTATGTTCCCGTCATCTAGTTTAATGCATTGCCAGTTTATTTTGTCTACTTACCTACAATTGTAGCAAATATAAACACACCAATGAGGTAACTACCAATCACAAACAGGTACCTGAAAAACAAAATATTTAAAGTAAATTTTATAATACATTATATAGATATAAGAAGATGTGGTATGAATGCTAATGAAGCCATTCCAAGTCACAATTCGTAAAAGTTAACCATTATATGTCAACGTACGGCTTTCAACACGGAGTCATGGTTCACACCGAATAACAAGTTATAAAGGGCCCCAAAAGGACTTGTGTAAAACAATTAAAACGGGAAAACCAACAAAAAATTAGAAACGAGAAACACTAAGTCTTATGAACCGCATCAACTAACGACAACCACTGAACATCAGGTTCCTGGAAATCAGTATACTGTAAAAAGAAATAAGTTAAACTATAAAACAAAACAAAGTGAAGCAACAAAAGAAACACAAGAAGAAAAGAGATTAAAAAAAACCCACCTACATATACCATGTATACATACATGCACAAACAAAGTGAACAAAAAGACACCTGTTTGAACAGGTTAATGAACTTATTATATATAATCAACAATATCATTAAAGCATGCAGATCAATAAAATAGAGTACTGTAACAAGAGATAACTGAAGGGAAAAAATGACAATGCATAACCAGACGATTGCTAAACCAATATAATTGTCTTAAATAGATAAATAAAATAAATATGAGAATGGAAATGGGGGATGTGTCAAAAAGACAGCAACCCGACCATATAGAAGATGTTTGAACCTGATATTGTACGTAACAAATCAGTTTCCGAGAAATGATAGTTAAGAATTGACTGTACTTTTTATTTCTATCTATTCGAAATAATCTTTAAAATGTCCTGCACACCTTTAAATAACTCGTGTGCACCACATTTTATGTAAGTTTTTCATAGAAAGAAAAAAATACTATAGTCTTTCCTTAAATATAGGAATGTAGACTGCAGTGTATGCATTAATTGACAAGTCTGATATTATCTATATATTTGGAGACCAATTGTATAGACTATAGTTTTAGAATAATCAAGAAGTAATGAGTTTTAGTGAGACAAAAATTTGTATTATGTAATATCAAGGCTTCAAATTGCAAGCGATGTAAAATAGAAATTGCATGCATTAGTGAAAGGGCGGAAAACAAACTGACAAATATAGACTTTCATTACATCTTAAAAGGATGAAAAGTAATGAAACTTATTCTACAGAGCCGAAAGAAAATGAAGATCAAATTTAAAACATTGATTCATAAGTCTGGTTTGCATTAGATACTTGTCAAGTTTTAAAGCAATCTGACACAGAGGTTTCAATTTATAGAAAATAACCTATATAATTCAGCTTCATGTTTTCCAGTGTAAGATTTGCTATTCGCTAGAACACGAACGTATTTCTTGATCGAACAGCCATTTTCCTGTATAGTTCCCCGTCACTCGCGTGAGATCTTATGCTTACAATAAATAATAACTTTGCAATGTTATGGTTTCTATCTAGTAGCTGATTTAATATATATATACATACTTATACGTCTAACAAATGAAGAAAAACAAAACAGCATTACGGGGTACTTTGACGCCAATGAGACAAATCTCCATACAAGTCACAATATGTAAAAACCAAATCAAGTACGGCCTTCAACACGGAGCATTTGCTCACATCGCTAAAAAAAACCCACATAAATGAGCTGAGAAATAAACCATGTTTGTAAGCCATTGCAGACGCGATCAATCAAAAAGATTTATATATTTTATATAATGTTTTGTTGCAATTGGTTATCTATTAATTACCAACAATTTGATTAAGATTTATGATGTATTACTCTATATTCAGTCGAGGTCAAGCCTATTCATTCTTATTATTGGCAATCATGTTGGTTCATTGACAAAAATATATATGTATGTATATAGCTGTTTATAAAAAAAAGACAATTCAGATATTTGTATCCAAATTGGCATAGTGGTTTAAGTAGAATAGTGATTAACTTCAAACAAAGATACATTTGGTTACTAGCATATCAATAAACCCCTACGGGTGGTATATGCGAGAATAACGGTTTCTTTGGCTTAATTTCTGATAGAAAATAAAGACCTTTGTGCTATTAGAATCATACAAGACTTTAGATTATTCTGAATAATTTAGTCCCTCCCCGTAATCATTCTCTCCGACGAGGATGAAGTAATCGTAGATCAGCGGAATATAACTACCAAAGTATTTAGGTTACTTGAAAACCTGCAAGAAATTTAAAAGACATCGTTTTCAGAATATTTTTTTTTAATTTTGGTATTGATAACCGTTCATAACATATCATAAGTACATGCACTTTTAAAAGATCATTTCACACAAACAAATATTTATTTAAAGCTAAATAATTTCAGAGTACCCGACTACAAGTTTGTTCCTCTTTGATATATAATAATTATAGCTATGCTGATAAAGGAAAATACCAAAGATATAGCCTTCAACAATGAGCAAAGTCAAGTAAATGTATTGAGCCATCAACGGTAACGGGAGAACAAAATGCGAAACAATCTAAAAATGAAAACCAACTGTCTGATTTAGAAAAAAAAAACGCAAAATAATTAAGGTACTAGATTACATTTAAAATAAAATCTATGAACAAAGCCACGTCCACTTGTATTTTTGTCCATCTGATGAGTAAAGCCTTTTTCAACTAATTTTTATAGTTCGTTCTTATGTTGTACTGTTATACCACTTTCCCAGGTGAGGGAGAGGGTTGTGATCCCGCTAAATTGTTTAACCCCGTCACATTCTGTATGTATGTGCCTGTCCCAAGTCAGGAGCCTGTAATTCAGTGGTTGTCGTTTGTTCATGTGTTACATATGTGTTTTTCGTTCAACTTTTGTACATAAATTAGGCCGTTAGTTTTGTCGTTTGAATTGTTTTACATTGTCATTTCGGGGCCTTTTATAGCTGACTATGCGGTATGGGCTTTACTCATTGTTGAAGGCCGTACGATGACCTATAGTTGTTAATGTCTGTGTTATTTTGGTCTCTTGTGGATAGTTGTCTCATTGACAATCAAACCACATCTGTCTTTTTTTTCATAAAAAAGATATCATTATTGTATTACTAGAGGATAGTATTATCTTAGCCTTCAATAACTTTGACCGTTCTTGGATAGAGTACTATTTGTATTACTGTATTGATTTTTATGTCTGTTATGACTATATACCATTGAATTGAGTGCGCTTTTTCCGAACAGATTTTTATTTTGCGATTTTTTTTTTTTCGCTTTACCTCTTTAATTCCAATTATTGAGGGAATGATAGTTTAAAGAAGAAGTTTCCCTCGCGACATTTTAATGGATTCATCAATCCAAAGTCTGTGATTTTGTCATTTTTTTCCGTGTTCTTGTCCTTTGAGAAATTTGGTGATGTCAGCAGAACTTTGATAATCTCTGCATTTATTCACGTCTGTCTAGACTGTAGTTTAACTTATGTTTGAGATGAGGCATATATTGGCCTATTTCTCTGTCTTCGTCTGCTCTTTGGTTAAATAGATATATGAAGATGTGGTATGAGTGCCGATGAGACAACTCTCCATCCAAGTCACAATTTGTAAAAATAAACCATTATAGGTCAAAGTACGCCGGTCTTCAACACGGAACCTGGGCTCACACCGAACAGCTAAAAAATGTAGCTATAAAGGTCCCATAAAATTATTAGTGTAAAATTATTCCTTTAAAACCTTGCTAAAAATAAAAAAAAAGACAAACAGACAACTAAAAGTACATAAGACACAACATAGAAAACTCAAGGAAAAAACAATGGAAAAATAGAAAGTGAATAGGAAAGAAAATTCAAAAAAATCAAAATTAAGAAAGATAAATATGGTTTGCGTATTTTTCTTTCATAGGATATTTGCCTCATGAATGTACTAATGCTACAATCAGATAACTGTGCAAATGAGGCACTATTAGGAGTTAACAGAATATAGAAATGCAGGGTATTCAATTTCATTTAACGACATTTTGGTGTTTATAAAATTACTGCAGCTGCATTATTTTTAACTGACACGCTATCTTCCAAACAACATAAAGGACATTTAAATACTCAGACAGAATTTTTCTAACAGGTAAACTAAGTTATAATTTTATTCAATCAAGAATGTTATGTCAATTGTCTGCGGTTTTGTTAGTTGATATTAAATGCAAAATAATATATTATGATGAGGAAATACGGTTAATTATTAAGAGTGACATGACAGTGCATTTAATATTATTCACAATGAAAGTACAATAAGGTATTGAGTACAGAAAATAAATTGTTGAAAGGTCTACGAACTTCTCATTTTGCTTCTAGAAAAGCGTTAGAAATTTACAGAACTGCTCCACTTGCGTTTCAGAGAATGTAAAAATCGTATTTTGAGAATCACTGCGAACTGTAATATCAATTTGATGGTATATGAATATCTAACCGTCAATTATATATCAACCCACGTGATAAATAAATCAAGGACAACCAGAGGTCAACAACACAGACTCCAAGTATCTAATACAATATATATTGTATTAAGCCCTCAGACTAAATTACGAGTATAAAAAAATGGAAATAAATTAAACATGCAGAAACTGTTTAAAATGTGCCATCAACACCAAATTCTCAAAATATAGAAAAGAAAGATATATAATACTTCTGTGACCAAGCTAATTTCCACCACACTCTCAGATACTCCAGGCTTGCTACTTAAGATATGATTCATTTCTCATAATATCGTTTTAAATAAAGCGTAATATGATATAAGACCTTGACCTTAGACCAAGTGACTTCTTAACCTCTTATATATCTTTTAAAACACGTCGACTCAAGGTTGCAGTAGAATATCGTAATGTATTTAAACCAAGATGTCGTGGAATAAAATAGCATACCCTGTATTTTATCATGTTTTTTTAAATAGAAATTGATAAAAAATGGAGGACCCTCTTAAATTATTGAAAACCATCATTCTGCAATTTCAAAAGTATATTGGTGTCAATAAGTTACACCCGTTCCAGAGACCTTTTCAGACTAACTCCCTTAATGTATGTAATATCAAAATAAATACTTTTAAAAATTAGCAGAAGATTTCTCTTTTCTATGAACGTGCTATGAACAGTTAAAAAAAATGTAAACCACAAATGCATTAGAATTATGAACTTAAATTTCAACATCTGTACATGTATATATAACAAGTTGATACTATAAAGCGTAATAAAACTAATTTAAAAGTTATTTGTATGTTAAATCCTTTCTCGTGCGAAGTATTAAAAAGGTAGATATAATAAATTAAAATGTTGACGTATTAAATTATAACAGCATTACTACGTAACCGTTAAAGAAACAACGTAATCCAATTACTTAAACGATACATTTCTATGAGGAAAAAAGATGTACAAAATTGATTACATGACTTTGATAATGCAAAATATTTCTAGATAATCCGATTAGAATTCGTATATAGATTTTAAATGAAAATATATTTTAATACACAGTTTTGGTCTGTGCATCTATTCAGTATAAATATAAATATAAAACATTAAGACCCATATCGAGTATTTATGACACATGTCACAGTGGCATACACAAGTTATAGATCCAAACAAGACGGAAGATATTGAATTTCTTATTTAAGCTCAATTCAGTTTCCTCGGTTATGTTGACCGATTGATTATTTGTGCTATAATTCAACTCTGACCATATGTGTCCAGTGTTGGTGATTACAGTTGCTTTAGAACATGTAAATAACGACCTTGGAGCGGACTTCTGTTGGAACATTATGAAAAATGATAGAAAGAGGATTCTGTACTATCTTATTGTTTATATTGAAAATGAAGAAAAAAAAGTTGTCAGGGTGAATTAATGGGGGGTGTTTTTTGTTGTGTATATTGGAGTAATTTCATTGCATGACATTTCGGCTTTTGACATGTCATTTTAATTTAGGGATTAATTAAAATCATCCATTTGACCATCTTATATTATTTTCCGACATGATGGCTGAAACAGTATTGATTTTTAATAAATCCATTTTCCCGACTATTTAGTGCACATTTACCCCGTTAATTTCTTCCATTAAGTCTCTTATAAAACATGTACCAATTTGTTTTTCGTGATTGTTGACTGTTTTAAATTTGAATTTTATCTAATTTAAGAAAACATAGTATATTACTTACTCCCAGTTTGTTTCCGGTGGCGGTAAATCGCCAATAGTAGTCAAGGTTAAAGTAGACCAAAACAGAGACGCTAAATACTTCCGGGTCAAGGCTTGGTGACTTCCGGATGGCTGTGGATATGACCATTCACTGTGAAAACCTTCAGCTTCAGAAATCATAAAATAAAACGCGGCAAACCAATGACACCCAAGGAATAGCATGTGCGTTAAATTCGCAACGCGCACAAAATTTGGATATGCCGTTCTTGTCTCTAGCATATATAAAAATCGAAGTGACCTATGCACTTTAAGAAATCGTGGGAATCTCAGCAATGGTTGCCAACCAACGGCAAATTGTATAAAGTCAAACGGTAATAAAGTAATTATGTCTACTTTGAAATAGTTAGAACGTATATATCTTTTAGCTAACTTTACGCCATCCAGCACCATTAATCCTTGCTCTAAATATCCCGTACGTAGCTGAGCCACAATGTCTAGAATGTATATTAGATCACTAACAATATCAAACGTTATCCACATATACTTATGGTCGTACTGTAGTTCACGGAAAGCTTGTCTAACTATACACGTCCATAGATTATACAACACAGCAATGGTGACTATAAGTAACCAGTAGAACATCGGCGAACCGTCCGGTTTGAATACAGTCACGTCATTATGTACATACACAACGCCCGGCATCTCATCGTCCGAGTCAACAGATTCTTCCGAGTCAGTTTTATAATGCTGTCGCGTAGAAAATTTCTTAAGAAAAGAATCCTGTCGACTAAGAGATCCTTTTTTCTTTGCACTCATTGGCTTTTTTACGACATTTGCCGCTTGAATCACATGACGAACACTAGTCCATTTTGTTTGCTTTCTTTGTTTTAGTGAGAAACTGTTGTTCGGCGATTCCGAGTCCGAATGCGTTTGGTCTTTCGGGACGTTCCCATTTTCTATCCTTACTTTCTGTTGACCAACTGTTTGTAACTCAATGTCCGCAGACTTCTCATCCTTATCTGATTTTATCGACATGGTAAGATTTTGCGGGAATACAGCTCGTGAGAAAGCTTTGCACCTTTTTACTTTTAAAATAATAAACTGTAATCGGCTTACAGTATATCTTTGATAACTTTCATGATTTCTTTTACAGATTATACAAATTACTAATAACGGTGGTTAAAATTATTCAATTTGTTTTCGATGATATCTTTTTAATCATGTGATTTTCCAATAAATCTTTTCACGAAGAATATTAAAAGAAGATGAAATTCCTCCTCAAGACTAAATATTCAATAAAGTTTGTATTTCTTTTCTATCAACAAAGGTACGAAACTTCTGCTGACAGAAAAATGATAACTCCCATCCTCCATATCTCTGTAATAATTCCACGGGTACTTCACACGTTAGAATATTGAAAGCTTTAATTAAATCCGTCACGAGTCATAATTTATGAACATCTTTGAGAAGGGTGATATTATCCAATATTTTTTTAATTTGAAACATGAAATTATCTTTCAGAAGTGTGATATTATCCAATATTTTTTTAATTTGAAACGTCAACAGTATTCCAATTTACACAAGTTTTAGTATATAACCGCTAATAATGTTGCCTAGCATGCATGGGGAATAGTAATATGATATCCTCTGTAGAAACCGATATAGTCACACAAGTCAGTATGTTACAGCTCCGGACAACCAATTATCTCGTGGGTAAACGTTTAGTAACATATATAGATAAACATTGATATAATTCTCCCTTTCAGTTGTCATAGATCGAAGATATTTTCCTTTACAAGTGTAGGTTCACTCCTCGTTTATTCTTCAAAACGAATTTTGCTGATCACAAGGGGACTATTAGTTTGGCTGAAAGAGAAAGAAAACATGATCAATGTCCGTGAAACAAACAACATATATAAGATAATATCTATCTCAATCAGAAGAAGGAGAAAATCAAACCTACAACTATAGTTTTGTAATTAATATATTTGACTAATATCCCTGAGGAAATATTGAAAGTAAATATCGATATCTAAAACGTCTTACGTTCAGGGCAATACTCAATAGTAACGTTTAGGGCAATAGTAGTCCGTCAGGTCATCCACAACGACTATAAACATTTATCAAAGATGATACCAAGGCCATAGAACTACATATATTTAGTCTGAGAGAACATCATTTATTTATTAAGTTTAACTAGATTTTAGTAGCTCCCGGTACTCTTGTTATTGTAAAAGTATATATATATATTGATTTGTGATAAGAATCGTACAAGTAAAATTTAAATTGACTTTAGAAACAGTCTTTGATACATGATAATTTAGTTTGTATGTTTTGCATTAATGTTAGGTTTTGTTTGTGCCACTTGCTAATCTGAGGAGTTAAAACATTTCTAAATGATTTTTACATTAATGTTGTGCTGTTGTCCCAAGTAAGGAGCATGCACTTTAATGTTGTGCTGTTGTCCCAAGTAAGGAGCATGTACATTAATGTTGTGGTGTTGTCCCAAGTAAGGAGCATGTACATTAATGTTGTGCTGTTGTCCCAAGTAAGGAGCATACATTAATGTTGTGCTGTTGTCCCAAGTAAGGAGCATGTACTTTAGTATTTGACGTTTGTTGCTGTCCGTCATATTTACAATGTTTTATTTATTGCGTTGTTAAAACGCAGGACGTTTAATTACTCGTTTAAATTGCCTTACGATGTCATCGGGTCGTTTATAGTTGAAGATATTGTGTTAAATTCACTCAGTGTTGAAGGCTATACGGTGACTTACATCCACGTTATTCGAATACTGCAAAGTAAATAAAAGCCTCATGTCTTAGCAATAATACCACGTCTCCATACTTTAATACATTTGTCTATACAGTTTGTCATATTGAAGAAACGTATGTGTTTATTTATAAACCTATGTCTTAAAAGAGTCTTATTAGTAATTTTGCAAGGAACTATTTAAAAATATTTTCGAAGATTTATTTTCTCAATTTTCATCTCCTAGATACTCCTTACATAATCAATAAGGTTATGTACCAAATTAATATTACAACTGATATAGCAATACGTTATCTTTGGCTATAATCAACATGGCATATAATATTTTCATTCTGGTTCTGTATTTGTTAATCCTCTTACTTGTTTTCTCATCGTTTCTACAGTTTAGAACTAATTAAGTAATCCACGAATAGAGTAATATAACAGAATACAAAATATGCCCTACTGATATTTCTATAACAAATGTATATACAACTGATTGATTCATGAGGCCAATTCTATTTTTCTTATATGAAACAGTCTTTGAAACATAATTTGTTTTTGTTAATTTAAAATCGCTTATGGCTTAAATTATTGTTACGAAGTTTGATAAGTATAAGAGCTGCAAGTTGAAGATAACTGAATGGAAAGAGGAAAACAGATTATAATCTTCAAATCAGTACAATCTTACGCTGTTTTATATGAAAAGACAAGATTATTGTTTTTACTTTCATGCAGTAAGGTTGTCCCAAATCATTTTACAAATATTGCACAGTACTTTTTTTGTACTCTCAATTTTATCTTAAATGAAGTATGGTACACAAGTTGAGCCACTATGAATTACAGTTAATATGTTAATGTACAGTACAGCTATATATTTTTTAGTAATTATTTTACACGTCAAGTAAGGTAATCATAAGTATCATCGAGTGGCAAGAGGGGGGATGTTTCCTGTCGAGGTTTGAAATTTTAAAAATCTAGATTATATTTCTTCACTGAAAAACCCAAACATCCACCTTTTTAGAATAAAAAAGATTAAAACCTATTTTCAATTGAACTCTTTCGAGAAAAAAAATAAAAGCCTATTTTCAATAGACCTCTTCAAATTTACATAACACCATATACAAATTTTGGATCATTTTGTAATGCAGTACGAAATAATTGTCACGTGGATCCATACAGAGCCATATATCATAATGTAACTTTGTAACGTACAGTTCAATTTGGTTACCATGTCACATACAGTGCAGATGGGTTACTAGTATACACTTCAGTTATGTTACATTGTCACGTGCATTGCAGTTTGGTTACTATGTTATGTACAGTGCAGTTTTGTAACTTTGTTTCGTGCATTTCAGTATGGTCATTATGTCCTTACATGGCAGATGGGTCACTGTTATACGTAGTGTGCAGCCGGGTTACTATGAGGGGGTCTATTATGCAACCATAGTCGTCCATTAAGGTGTAAATTTCATTTAATAGAAAAACAAAGGATGTGGGATATCCATCCATAACACAAAAACATTACATGCACAAAAAAACACACACAAACCAAGGGAACAGGGCTTTTATTGCTGTTCTTCATCTCAAAGTCATAGTGAGGCACTCAACACGTAGAAAAAAACAAGGACTTTCATCTTTAGTTATAATAAGCCTGCTAGAACATTCATATTCATGCTCCGTAACCCCCCTCTCCCCTCAAAAATAAAATAAATCGAATGTATAAAATTTCAATGGTGGACACTTCCAATAAGATATGCATCACCATAAAAAATGATACTTATTTACTCGTAGTTTTTATTGTTTTTCTGAACATTTTGTTTAAAAATTCCTGATACACATATTTCCCGACCGTCTGATATACATCACTGACAAACTCATTTCATGTTTGAGGGAACACGTCGTTACATTTCTACTCACGAGTAGAAACTAGTAAACCAAGGTTAATCAAATGTAAAACATATCAATTCCCTAAAGAGCCGTCAGTCAAACTAACATCTGATATTAGACCATGATAGATTAAGACACAAATTGGTTTTAGATCAACATGATCAACGTAGACGCAGAAATGAAAAAAAATATTAGAAATTTGCCAAATCATGTATGTTTCATGGGTTACATTAATCAGGTGTCAAACCTCAGATGTTTAAATGTACAATCACAGATCCAATACACATCATTGGCTTCTGATTGATAGATATTTAAATATGATATGGAAATTTATATAAAATGTTTATTCTTTCTCTCATATTGAATTTATACACCAATATTGACTTAATATTAGAGATTAATATAAATTACCTCAGCAACATGTCCATGTTTTCAATTTTAAATTCGTTATGTTAATAAATTGTTCCCGGATTCTGTGTGATTTCACTTACAACTTATTAAATTTTCCAAACGATTATATCTCATTGGAAATGAATGTGTTAACAATGAATGAACTACCGCATATAAATCGCTGAACATTATCCATAAAATCGACAATGTGTCAAAGTGACAACTACCCGACCAAAAAGCAGAAAACAGCCAACTGAATGTTCGGCTCTCCCTTGACACCATTTGCGAGTATGGTCTTGAGGAAACGATGATAGACCATCAGAAGGGGACGATAAATGGCTGACCCGTGTTTAGAGAGGGCCACATCTCTTGCGCGTTAAGGACACCCTTGTAGATTTCGAAAAAGAGCAGGCTAATGCCGCTACAAGGCAGCACTCGCACCCACAAAGTGGAAAAGGATTAATATAAGTTGCAAAACTTGTTTCCCAATCCACTATAAATAAACATGTTTAAACTTAAAACCCAAAGGCTACCAATGGATCTTCAATACAGCGAGAAAATGTATTGTATCAACAAGAAAGATGAATCTAATGGATTTACAGTGTACTTAGTACGACAATATTTAGATAGTGGTTAAGATTTTGCATGTTCATATAGGCTATTGTTTACTATACTAACGTTGACCTCGCAAAATAAAGCATCAAAGCCGTTAAATCTACATTTGAGGTACATAGTATACAAAACTATGGAAAGAATATACATAGATATAAGAAGATGTGGTATGAGTGCCAATTGGACCACTCTCTATCCGTGATATTGTTGAATATTTAAAGAAATGATTAAACTGATATTCTTAATATTAAACATACTACGGTTATAACTAACTAATTTTTGATGTGCCTTTTACCTAAGGATTTGCCCTGGGTACCTGGGCATCACCAAATTTCATAGTATTTGTCTAACTTTGACGACATAGACTCGAAAGTGGTCAAACAGTGATTTTACAAAAAAATTGTTGAGGTCCATTATGCTTAGGGTATTTTGAATTGGTCTAATTTTGGGGTATCATGAAAACTATTAGGATACACTGTGTGTTCTATGTCTTTACTCGAAACTAATCGATAACCATTATAACCATGAAGACGGATAGAAGGATCATAAGAAAATATTGCTTTTAATCTGGAAAACTCTTTTTTATGTGTATTGCCTGAATATAAAAAAAAAAACTAATGCTTGAAAAAGAATAAGCATGCAGAAAGTTCGAGCAGAATTTAGCTGACACACTCAATATATGAAACACTTATAAAATATAACTCTTTCATCCTTACAAAAACCTTAAAATTTGATTTGACTGAAAATAGAAAGAAAAAAAAATGTTAAGTATTCAGTCCTATAAATATAAACACAATATACTTAATGTCATGTTAAGCGGAAATGAATTGTAAACAATATTTAATAATAACTTACGTTAACTATAATATATAATTTGTGGTCCTGTATAAGACAATGGCGGACTGTCGTTGAGGTCGACGCAAACGGGAATTTCCCTTATGGCATTGGTTCATGTTAAAATATGAATGCATATACATGTACTAGTATGCAGTTAGAAAATCATTAGGCATGTAATGCAGCTGTTTGCAAACGAAAAAATAAATCGGTGTAAAATGTCTTTTAAAGTTTTCACACTTCATTGAATGTCATTGTAAAAAAGTGCAACTATATGATATTATGATTATGTAATTGAAATGGCGTATTGAACCCTACACTGAACATGTCCCATTTATGAAGAATTCTATACCCTCACATTATTTAGTAAATGAAGATTTATAAAAATATGTTATATAACAATATCACTTGTCATAGGACTTGTGAATATTGTTTAGACTCGCTTATCACAATCTCTACCATGCGAAATTTTCATACAAAATAGAAAGTTTTAATTAAATTTTTATAGCATGTTCAATTTTTCTGATATAAACTGTATTTTTAATACGAGATCATCTCCACAAATCATATTGCATGTGTAAAACCATATATATATTGATATTTCGTTTTGTTTTTTATCCGAGGAAACGGATGTTTGTGTTGTCTATAATATCTTGTTAAATTTATCATCACATCTATGATTAACGATTATTTGAATATATATATTGAACCAAGAAACCATTCAATTAAACAATAACAAGATTTTTTCATTGATTTTTGTTGATTTCAATTTACACAATTCACTTTCTGAGGCATTGTTTCTCCCAATGCAGACTGTTTGCCATGTATGGAGATTGGAGTCTAAATGATCATCAATATTAGCGTCGATTGAATTTGTAAACAGCTAAAATTAAACTGTTAAAATCTAGAAAAAACTAAGCTAAATTAAATGGTAAAACAGACTGTTGATACGTATACATTGGTACAACTATGTTGATTTAAAGTTATTTAAATTAAAAATAAAAAAAGTTTATATAGCTTTGCTTATATTTCAAGTATCGAGGGTCTGCTGACGATTACCCCCTCCCCCACCACCTACTTTGCATTGTCAATGAATTGTGAAGTCATTGCATGTAAACCACCCTTTTGCGTTGTCATGGTTTAGTGCAGTCAAACACTTCTGGATTGTTATGGTACGTGAAGTCATTGCATTTGAGTCATAACTCCTGCATTATCATGGTACGTTAAGTAAAGTCATGTGATCCAAACCTCCTGCATTGACATGGTATGTGAAGTCATTGCATATGAGCCAAACCTCTGAATTATTGTGGTACGTGAAGTCATTGCATTTGAGTTATAACTCTCTGTATTGTCAAGGTTCATTAAGTCATTGCCTGTGAATCAAATCTCCTGCATTGACATGGTACATAAATGAAGCCATTGCATATATAAAAAACCTCTATATTTTCATGGCACGTGAAGTCCTTGCATATGAGCCAAACCTACTGCATTGTCATTGTACGTGAAGTCATTGCATATGAGCCAAACCTCTGCATTGATATGGTATCTTTAATATCAATATTTTTGTATGAACAATGCAAGTATAAAAGAGATATGGGAATTTTTGACCAGTTCTCTTTGAGAGAGAGAGAGAGAGAGTAAAATTATTCGACGTGCATGTGATAGGGGTCTACTCGTTTCAGAAGTGTATTATGTAACATAACGTTAAGTAGAAGCACTTACCTGCCTAATGTTAAAACATCCATTATCTTCGTATTTAAATCTATAAACTTTAATATCACTTAAACATGGTAATTCTTAAAGACAACACACATAAAAACACTTCCCCCCAACTGCACATCAAAGTCAAATTTACAAGCTGTCAGTTTAGGGTCATAAAAAACAAAAATCAATTTTTCGATCTGCTTTATATTTGTAAGTAATTGTTATATTGCCTGACATGACGGTAATAGGTGGTAAATGTTCATTATAAATTAAGATCCCAGAAAAAAGAAGATGAGCTTTTTATTATTCATAATGACTGTCATAACATTTTCTAGCGATCAACTTTAGCATTGTATGTTTTACCATAAAATTAAAATAAAATTTGCTTGTATATATTTAATTTGTATATTATCCTTATAATCGTATATTATTTGCACGTTAAACTATAAGTTCAATTATTAAATGGTTTAATTTGCATTTATATTTGGGTTTATTTATATAAAATCATAACCTTTTTGTAATAACCTTTGTACACAGAAGTCAAAATTAGGTTTAATATAATAAAAAAAGATGTGGTATGATTGCCAATGAGACAGCTCTCCACAAGAGACCAAATTGTATAGAAATTAACAACTATAGGTCACCGTACGGCCTTATACAATGAGCAGGCCCATACCGCATAGTCAGCAATAAAGGGCCCCGAAATGACAAATGTAAAAGTCATGTTTATCTGAAGGTTGTGTGACCTTTACTAAACAACAAAGCAAAACGACTTTGAGAGAATTATATGAATTTCATTTCATTTCATTCGATACTTAGGGTAATATATATATATCAACGCAATTGAAGTTTATAACTTTTTAAATGCTTTAATTGTCCATGTAATACACCATATAGGTATTGAAAAACTTAACTCGTGCAAAAACTTTGTTACATCTACATGTAATTGCCTCCAGTTTTATGAGTATGAAGACAGTAATATGTTAATCTAGTCCATACTGATACATTCTACAATATTTATGTGAGAGAAAAGTGTAGAAAGGTCCATTGGGCAAAAGAAAAGAGTTTCGATAATACGTTTAGGTGATATATGTTTACGATACAAAATAAAATAACTAATACCAATAAAACTTCATTGCGTGTTTAAATCTGTAATAACTGTTTTCCACATTGATTTTTCGACTTAATAACCGCTAAAAATATTCCATACTTGCCTTTCATTGCATGCAAAGTGTCTTGTTTTATTGGTTTGCCATCTCTATGTACATGTATTTATAACATCATTGAAGGATGGCGCACTTCCAAAGGGAAAAGTGCTTGCTGTCATCTAATAGACGTTAACTTGAGTGACATAGGCTTAAAAGGCTTATACTCATGCAATCTTACTTGTTAATATTTACTTGATAGAAAGTTGTCACGTTTGTAGTCCTATTTTACATATTATTACATTTGTATGATTATGTTCTTCAGCAAATATCTATAGTATTTAAAAGACATAGTCAGTTGATCACTGAGAAATAAGAATTAGACATCGAACATGTATAAATTAATTGGTTATTTCATACATAACGCGGATTTGTGCATACTTAGAACGAAGACGTTGAAAAGCATACAACAGTACAAGTTCTCACTAATTTAAGAATTCGGTGAACATAACATTTAAGTAATGAATCTTTAACCACATCGCACAGTATAGCATATTCACTTAAAGTACATTACAGGAAGCTCTTATATGTACATTCGGTTTCTTAGTTCTCTAGAAAAAATCATCAACATCTCAAACAGGTCTTATGTTTTTCGTTCATATTTTGCACATAAAAGGCCGTTATTTTTCTCATTTGATTGGTTTACATTGTCATTTCGGGGCCTTTTATAGCTAACTATGCGGTATGGGCTTTGCTCATTGTTGAAGGCCATACGATGACATAACGTTGTTGATTTTTGTGTCGTTTAGTGGAAAGTTGTCTCATTGGCAATCATTCCACATCTTCTTTTTTATATTATGTAGTTTTTTTACGCTTTCATTCTTTACTTATGTATTCACCAACCAAAGCACGGGGTGGGGTGCTCATCCTCTACGACCCCCTGAATATGCCACTGTATATGAGGCAGACAAGACAATACACGATATTAAGTATTTGTACTTTTATACTTTGTAGCAGCTGGACATTTTAAACTATTTTCTCGGTCTTAGATGACGTAATTACAAACCCACGTGTCTTCAGATTTCTCTTATTTAGTAGCCATTTATTTATTGTTCATGTAATCAGTATGATCCTCATTATTACATAATATCATATCTTCTGTACTTTCTATAACGCATATCTATTATATATTTTGTTATTCAAAACTTAGCTGTAAACCGTCGTAAGAGATACATTACAACTATGCTGAATGTCTATTTCATTCATGTATTATATATTAATAGGTGTAACAATAATATTTCTACATCATTATGTAACAAAAGAAATGTAATATCATAAATCGGTAACTGCATTTGATGGGCATTTTGTCTATTGAAATAGAATACTGTTCTCTCATTATTTCTTAAAAAAACTCATCATAGATACCAGGACTAAATTTTGTATATATACGCCAGACGCGCGTTTCGTCTACAAAAGACTCATCAGTGTCGCTCGAATCCAAAAAAGTTAAAAATGCCAAATAAAGTACGAGGTTGAAAAGCATTGAGAACCACAATTCCTAAAAGTTTTGCCAAATACAGCTAAGGTAATCTATGCCTGAGGTAGAAACGTCTTAGTATTTCAAAAAGTTCCAAAATTTTGTAAACAGTAAATTTATAAATATAACCATATCAAAGACAATTCATGTCAGCACAAAAAGTGCTGACTACTGGGCTTGTGATACCCTCGGGGAAATAAATCTCCACCAGCAGTGGCATCGACTAAGTGGTTGTAAATAAACTTATCATAGATACCAGGACTAAATTTTGTATATACGCCAGACGCGCGTTTCGTTTACAAAAGACTCATCAGTGACGCTCGAATCCAAAAAAGTTTAAAATGCCAAATAAAGTACGAAGTTGAAGAGCATTGAGAACCAAAATTCCTAAAAGGTTTGACAAATACAGCTAAGGTAATCTATGCCTGAGGTAGAAAAGTCTTAGTATTTCAAAAAATTCAAAATTTTGTAAACAAAGTTTCTTTTCGCATACCTAACTGTTTCTTTAGTTTCATTTTTCTTTTAGTTTTAGAAAAATATTACATCACGAAAATACGGTATAAAAAAGATCTGCCATTGAAATCATTGAAAGCTGGTATTTATTTTTCGTATTTATTATGTATTCTGCAATATGATAAAATACCACACGCAACATAAATGGTTTCTTGAAAGGGTTTTATATGTATTAAATATACATATTTTGGCGATTTAAAAATAATACGATCCTTTTTCGAACGTCAAAAACCTCCAATGAAATCTCGAGGGGCAAGTGCTATCACGATATTTGCTTATTTTATATTTACCAAAGTTAACTCTTGAATACATAGTTTATATGTTTATATAGGTAGATCGATAAGAATATAAAAAAGAAGATGTGGTATGATTTCAAATGAGATAACTCTCCACAAGAAAAGTTTGCTTTAACATAGCATCGTCCTCAAATTAAAGTTTAATCAGTATTTTCTTTTACTTTAAGAACTTCTGTATTCATTATATTCTCCCGTTTGATGTTTTAACTGTTGATTGAAATGCAAGCTCAATTGTAAATTCTAATTAAATCATCAAAGGTTTTTGTTCTTAATAATTTGATGAGACAAAACCACTGCCTAGTTTATCGTATTTCAATTTAACTACTTTGTCTCATTAATCGTAGAACTACATGTATACTTTTTCATCTTTTTGACGTATCTGCTTTGAAAACATTTACATTACAAAACTCAAGAATGTAACTCATAACATTGCAAACTTAACTGGCTATTTTCTTACACCGCTGTCCAAGGTTAGGGTGCTGGGGATAACACACTCAAACATGTCAAATCAGCCGCATTATGTATGTGCCCATCCAGTCAAAAAGTCATTTTGGGGCTGTTACATGTATCATGAGCTAATCAGCAAATCATAGCATTTGAATAAGGTAGAATGATTCAAATATACAAAAAAAAGGAATTAATAGATCAGACCTTCCCGATCCAGAAACCTAGTCCACGGTTGTTCCTTCATTTATCTTTTTAATAATAATGTTGGGCTGCCTTCTTCATGACAAATCTCTAAATTCTATGAAAAATTTGAAATTCAGTACAACTGAACTACTGTAATAATTACAGAATAAATAAATAATGTAATAACTGCCGCAATTTCAAATAAATTTTAAAAATGGCGCTGTAAAGCATTATTTTACTTCTTATGCAACTTGAAATATTTAGCATATTTCCTTTTTATCAAATAACCATTAATATCATGTGTTTTGTTGAATTTCCACATTAATGAAAATAAAAATGAATTAAATAGCTGATGTTATTGATGTGAATGATTTATTAAAATACGGGTATAATATTTACCCCAATATTGGTATAAATTGTCAATGTCACATAATTGGCGGTAAAGATGATAATTCAAAACCGGTTTTACACTTCATGCTCTTCTTTAATTAATGCGTCACGCAAAAATCTCTACAATCAATCAAAATTAGATACCAACTTTATTCGTCTTTTCGCCAATGAAGTCGATACCTCTTCAAAATATAAAGAAAAATAAGAAAAAGGGAAACAAAAAACAAACGTATTTAATATTGTTACACTTCATTGTAATAAAACTGACTGAAAAGTTGAGCAATCTGCTGGCTACATGTAACTGAAATTAAGATTACTAAAAAAACATAGTTCCTACCTTAGATATAATGGTTATGGTTTGTTGTGGAGGTGTGGATAACTTCTTCCATGAACACGACACTGTAATCATTTCCCAATCACATATTGACGATAAGTACAAAATCGTAGCCAATACCACACCAGGACCATTCAAGGTAATGGTATTGTGATTTGTTTTGTAAAAACGTTTATAATACTATTGTCCGATCTTTATCACTTTCCTTTGACTGTCATACAACGTATAATACCATCACAAAAGGTTCCTCTGATATAAAGCTAACAATACAATTGCACTTGAAAAAACACAAATGCACATGTACAGATACACCAGGCGTTATCCGGCTATTGGTTCGTCAAGATATCATACAACAATCAAATTATTTAATGGGTTTACAATGACACAATACGAAAATAAATCCGAATTGAAATATTGACTATAAATGTGGGGTAAAAGAGATGTGGTTTAAATCTCATCGTTAATTCTCCCTCGCTCGTTTATCATAACAGTAAAGAAAGTGTCTGAATGGATGAGCATATATTACTTGACAGGTGCATAGAAAACCCTTAAGGATTAAGATGTTGATTTAAATGATCAATTTCTGGTCAACCATGGGTAATATCCTGTAGAATGTAAACAAACATTATTACGGTATAAATAAATACTAAAACATTTTGATTAGAATTTTACTTCTCCATGGAACCACTCTGAGGCTGAAAAAGCTTGCTGATTATTACATTGTACCTTAAGACATCTTTTGGTGACATTTATGTGTGATGTCACATTTCTTTTAATGTCCGAATAAAAAATCAATTTGCAAATGAATAATATACATCTGGTATACAGATAGATTTGAATGTATAAATCTACGTATTGTTGAAATTGAATTTAAATAAGCCACTATTCTGATAAAGATCAATAAAAGCACTGAATTAACTCATACAAGTCACGATATATGGAACTTCTAGAATAAAAGTGATATGAGTAAATTGTTGATAAGAAATAACAATTAAAACAAACAAAAATAAGACATTTGTTACATTTGAAAAAAATAAAAATAAGACATAACAATTAAAACAAACAAAACAAAAACACATTCAAAGATAATAATAAAGATAAAGTTAAAAGAAATGTATAGAGACAATAAAAGACGCATACGCTAATGAATATTGGTTAATATACCATTGGGTAAGGACCACTACGCACCACTGATGATAAAGATCATATAAAGACGAACAATTTTCGAAACGGTGTAATACAAAAGATTTGTTACAGAATATCAAAGATTAAAGAGATTTACTGTGTGTTTTGTTGTGGGTTTGTTTATTCAATACATCGGCTAGAGGTAAGGGGGAGGGTTGCAATCTCACTTAACATGTTTAACCGATCCGCTTTTTTGCGCCTATCCCAAGTCAGAACCCTCTGACCTTTGTTAGTCTTGTATGATTTTTTTTTAAATTCTAGTTCATTCATATGTTTCGGAGTTTATTGTGACGTCCATTTTCATCCAACTCATAAACATTTGTGTTTAACTTGAAGAGCCAGGTGCAGCATGTTTTCGGGAGCGGAAGTTTCTCTCCGTTTTGAAAACCCATTACTGGCCTTTTCTGCTCTTTTGTATGGTCGTTTTCTCTTTGTCACATTCTCTATTTCCAATCTCATTTTTTTATTCAAATTAATGGGTCCAGAAAGGGCAATATGAGATTAATACACTAAAGAGTAAACACGTACCGCGGGAACGAATTACTTGAATGGTAGAACGTAAATAAGATAAAACTTCAATTCTGAATATTGATAAATAAAAAAAAAAAAAATGCTTTGTCCGGTTTGTAAAAGTCATGGTCAGTAACATTCATACAAAGTAATACACATACATATTTTCGGTGAGGATTCATTTTTTTATGAGGCAAATGATCACATAAATATTTTTACACATTATGAAACAACTTTGGTTGTATACTGTGACATAAAGATATAAAGAATTCTTATGACATTATTAATGCAATACTGAGCTATAATATGGTGCATTTTATACAATATAGTTAATATTGACATCCTAGAAAAGTTTTATATCATTACCAATCAATTTGACTGATCATGATGACTTAGCACTTTTCTCAACACAGTATCGTCTCAGTGAAAAATTTCTATTCTTTGTGATAAAAATAAAATGCACTAATCAAAAGCTTCAAAATAGAATAAAAGAAATGAAGTCTGATTGACTTTGATTTCCCTTGCTAGATCTCGATATTGACGACTTCAAGTCTAAACCTCCTGATTGCACTTGTGCTAGTTCCCAATTCACATATAATCCTGCTGGCCACGTTATTACCGGTGACCTCAACAATGTTAATAACACTTCTCTATGAAATGTGTTATCGAAAGGTCCGAAATATCGTGGGCCTAAATCCATCAATTGGAAATACAACTTTAATATTTTGATGGATTCAGTTGAGGATTATGCCAGGCAATGGGCTAAGCGCGAGAAGGAAGACGTAGACACTCTTTCCGAATAGATTTAAGCAGTGAGGTCGTTGATACAAATCAGAAATAAGAAACTGAATGGGTTTATCAATGTCCGTGCTACGTCAATCTTTAAAGACCCAAATGTTGAAAAACACCTATCCTACCTCCATGACAAATATGCTGTTTTCCCCGCAGATAAAGCTCTAAACAACATCGTGTTTGTGTGTAAAACTCATTACATTAACTGCTTGATAAACGAATTAGGTATTGACAATTCACTTGGAAACTCAACACATACCCTCACGACACTTACCAGGATAATCATAGGTCTGTTCTGTGTTCCTTTGGAATTTTAAGCAAAGATGAAGAACTGGATCTTCCATCACTGTATTGGATACCTAAACTACACAAGTGTCCTTACAAACAACGGTATATTGCTGGGTCTTCTAAGTGCTCCACGAAACCTCTTTCTAAATTATTAACATCTATTTTATCAACAATCAAAGACGGGCTTCAAAGTAATTGTGAAACTGCCTTTTCTAGAGGGGGCGTGAATCAGAATGTGGATACTTAAAAATTCCAAAGATCTCTTAGAGTACAAACAATCTAACTCTCTTTCATCTTGTAACAGTATTAAAACATTTGACTTTTCTACTCTTTACACACGTATTCCACATTCCAAACTAAGAGACAAATTGAAAGAGTTGGTATTGCTTTGCTTCATAAAATAGAATGGCCAACGTAGATACAAGTATCTTGTCTTAGGGAGGGATAAATCCTACTTTGTAAAAGATCACTCTGATTCAAACAAAAAATTCTCTGAAACTGATATTATCAAGATGCTTGATTTCTTGATTGACAACATATTTCTTACGTTCGGAGGACGTGTTTTTCAACATACTGTCGGCATTCCAATGGGAACAAATTGTGCCCTCTACTTGCCGACTTGTTTCTTTATTATTATGAGGCTGACTTCGTGCAGGAACTTCTTAGGAAGGAAGATAAGAAGTAAGCAATATCCTTTAACTCTACTTTCCGCTATATAGATGATGCTCTTTCACTAAATAATTCCAAATTTGGTGACTAATCAAAAGCTTCAAAATAGAATAAAAGAAATGAAGTCTGATTGACATTGATTTCCCTTGCTATCTTCAATTATAGGGAAGACGGTACTATTTATTCTGCCATAGGCGACAGTATTAACATTTTCTAAATTTTAAGAAAAAAACCTGGATAAAACAGTTGTATGTTGTGTTAGTAATTTAGTATTCTGTATAAAAATTAAGCTAAATAGTATCATGACCAACTTCCAACGAAGCTTGTTTATGTTAATATTTCAATAGGTTTCAAAATTTATATTGTAAATATACACACTGCAGTTATTCATAGACACATAAAAAATATATTGTACCCTTACATCCAATCACAGCGCTCCTAATTTGACTTCCTTCACCTGCCTTGGCTACACAAAAGGGGAGGGTCTAAAACGCGGAAGTGAAAACGCGCAAGTGAAAAATGGGTGTATTATAACTAAGATCTCTGTAACTAATGGGAACAAACTGTGGCCCTCTACTTGCCGACTTGTTTCTTTATTATTCAGAGGCTGACTTAATGCAGGAACTTCTTAAGAAGAAAGATAAGAAGTTAGCAATATCCTTTAACTCTACTTTCCGCTATATAGATGATGTTCTTTCACTAAATAATTCAAAATTTGGTGACTATGTGGAACGCATCTATCCCATCGAGCTAGAGATAAAGGATGCTACAGATACAGTTAAGTCGGCCTCATATCTTGACTTACATCTAGAAATTGACAATGAGGGTCGGTTGAAAACAAAACTTTACGACAAAAGAGATGATTTCAGCTTTCCAATTGTGAACTTTTCATTTCTAAGTAGCAACATTCCAGCAGCACCTGCATACGGGGTATATATCTCCCAATGGATACGTTATTCCCGTGCTTGCACTTCATATCATGATTTTCGAGAGGGTTGCTGCTCACAAGGAAGCTATTAAACCAAGAGTTCCAAATGGTGAAGTTGAAATCATCCCTTCGTAAATTTTACGGACGCCATCACGAGTTGGTTGACCGTTAAGGAATAACCGTTTCACAAATGATATCGGATATTTTCCTTACGTCGTAACTACAATCCCCTTCCCTTTCATGAATGTGACCTACCGAATTAGACTATTTACAGGATTTATTATCACATAAGCAACACGACGGGTGCCACATGTGGAGCAGGATCTGTTTACCCTTCCGGAGCACCTGAGATCACCCCTAGTTTTTTGCTGGGGATCTGTTGTTTATTCTTTAGTTTTCCATGTTTTGTCATGTGTGCTGTTGTTTGTTTGTCTTTTTTCATTTTTAGCCATGGCGTTGTCAGTTTGTTTTAGATTTAGGAGTTTGACTGTCCCTTTGGTATCTTTTGTCCCTCCTTTAAGCTAAATCGATAAATAAAACTGATTTCAAAAGCTAATATAATAGTCTATAAGATTAAATGAAAAAAATATTTATTTGAATATGCTTTTATACTGAAAAATTGACCGGAAGTCTTTCTTAGTGTTACTCTGGCAACACATTTTTGAACAGTAAAACTTAAATTCACGAAAAAGCATATAACGCGGTCAAAGTCTGTAAATTGATTCTTAAAGACAATTAAAAGATTTCCAGTCAACTAAATAAATATTGTTTTAGTTTAATCGTATAGACTATTATATTAGCTTTCAAAATCAGTTTTATTTATCGATTTAGCTTAAGCAGTTCAAGAGATATTTGTTATAATACACCAATTTTTCACTTCCGCGTTTTCCACTTTCGCGTTTTAGACCTTCCAAAAACAAAAGGCCAACCTAATGCTGGGAAAATTTAGTACTACCGTTTTCCCTTTAATAAAACGAAGAACTTTCCCCTCCCCGCATTAATCCGCGTTTTTGTTTTCTTTTTTCGAATCAAGAGTAAAAACCGACTGATAACCATTGTTGTATCGGTCATGTGCTTTCTGTGCTTCAACTTCCATTTGTTTTTTTTTTGACATTTATATTGAATGATTTTTTCTCTAGATATTTATTGTCACATCTTCCAGTTTTGATTAATATGTAATATGACGTTTTTCTTAGAAAATGCTTTTCTATAATGAAAGTTTTTAATCCCATAAAGATAATTCTATGGATAACTATTTCTGTTGACTGATAAGTAAGTATCTTTCACTAGTTTGTTACCAATCACTTAAATATTATTAGTGTAAAATCTTGGATGTATGATAAATACAAATATAGTTTTGAGAACTATGAATGATTTTTCTTACTGTAATAAAATAAAATGGAATGGGGAATATGTCAAGGACACAACAACCCAACTAAAGAGCCGACAACAGACAAGTACATAACCTGTTAAGTTCGTTATAAAAACAAAGCAGTAAATTAATAAAGTTTAAAGGATTAAACAAATTAGTTGATGCAAATAATGATGGTATGGCTGGTTAAGATATTCTAAGTGTTTCTTTCAAAAAAAGTGGATCCATAATTTTGGAGAGGGAGTGGGGCAAAATTCAATAAAACTCATTATACTCGTATACCACCAACTGAAGCGATATGAAACACTGTTTTCTTCACACTCAAAAAACATGATATATTGATTTTTGGGGCGAAGCTGCAACTGATTTCTGATAGCGAAATTATATTTTAAAAACATTAAAAACCAATCAATTTGAATCCCTCGCCATTATGTTTGTTTAGACATATACCCCTCGCCATAATGTATCTGTTGGATATTGAAAAAGTATGCTTTTCTAAGTGACACCTTCCGTGATTCATGTTTCCTTGTCATAAATTTTTTTCAATAAGATTTAACCGCGTAATGTGTTTGATTCAAAAATAAAAAAAAAGTGTTCATTTAATTTGAGATTATTATCAATTTTTTACCCAAATTGTAGTTACGCGGTTAACGGCAGTTGGTGAGAATAACAACATTCGCACTTTCCTTCCTCAATTAGGATGACAACGCAACTGACGTGGCGACAAACTTAATTTCCTCAGCTCAATGCTCAATGTGCATGTTTAAAAGTATAAGGAAGTTAACCTATATCATCTTATCATTAGTACTATAAGACGCAGTGAAGTTTTTAAATAAGACCATATTTTTTTTCATTTGAATTGTTTCATATTTTTCATGTAGTGACCTTTTATTAACGACTATTCGGTATGGGTTTTTCTCAATCTTGAATGCTGTATGGTTGCCTATAATTGCTTGCATCCATTTTATATGAATTTATGTTGACAATTGTCTTGTTGGTAATCGTAACACATCTTATTTTTATATTGTTAAATATGTCAGTCCTGTTTACTGTCTCATTCAATGAGGGAACAAAAATAGAAGAATTTAAGAGAAAAATGCCTGGTTGGCGAGAATTTAAAGTTCAAGTTAAGTATCAATATAAGGAACTTTCAATTAAACAAATTTGTGTGAACATATATAGATTTGTGTGAATTTTAAAATAACCGGATCATTCGATTTGTTTTTGACACATTTTTCTATCTGTTTCCACATGAACTACAATCGATTAATGGGCGATTTGCATACTACAACAGTAGTCCGCCCATTTAATCCTCATTTAAAGAGGGGCGAAAGATACCAGAGGAACAGTCAAACTCATAAATCTGAAATAAACTGACAATGCCATTAAGTTATTATTAATGTTTTTAATATGTATCTTCATCTATCAAAAATGTTGCAGAGTTGTCTTTGAAAATTGTACTAAGAATTTGAAAATGAAATCTTAAATGCAGAGTGTGTAAATACTTACCTTACGAGACTTGAAAATTTTTACTGCATAAACGGTACCATTGTTCTACATCAGATCCTAAGAGGTGGTATATACTTTCGTACATACATGTAATATATTACTAACTATTTTTTTTTCAAGTCCTGGTGAAAACAGGACACTGCAATATAATATGATTGTTAATCAGGCTTCACATCAGATATGTGCTAATATTCTGTGTCAGTGTCCTATATAAAACACTAATTTGGAATACATGTATGAGTACATAACCCCGATGAAGATCTAGATTATGAAAAATAAATTATTTATTAAATATAATAGATTTAAGAGCACACCTCCATAAATCATAACGGGGATAGGATCTATTATGTGTGCCAAGGTGAAACCAAGTTTACTCAAATCATATTCACCATTAGAAATATTAATGTTCAATCAGCTTTGATAACTAATAACAGCTATATATTAATATGTTAAATATATTCATTAAAGACTTTAATAACTGGATTTGAATGAGAAAAAATTTGTTTGATATTTTTATGAATATGAAGCTTTAACTTCAATAAATGAACAACATACATAACAACATGTATAGTGTTTTCTTCCCCCAAATGCTAGTGTAATCAGACACTGTAAAAACTTTTTCATTTCAATATTTTCATATTTAAGCGATTTTCATAGCATAGATTGCCTATGGAATTATTATTTGTTTCAAATTCTCTAACCCCACACACAACATTAATATGTTATAATGAATGAACACTTTACTAATTGTATGTGGCTAAAACGCTTGTCTTGATTTATCTAGAAAAGAAACGCTCAAAGCCAAATATTTTAAAGTACAAATGTATAAGAACAGAATTAGTTGAAGAGGTATATGTAACCAAAAGGAATTGAAATAATAGCCAATTATATGGGCATCTAAGATCACTTTAGCATAGAGTAGTGGAAACATTGGTTTCTTAGTAAATTGTGTTTTTTTAATTATTTGAACGGGTTGTTTTAAACTCATATTAGTATCAAGTGTTGACTGCTGAGCTGCGATACTTTCGGGGCCGAAAGTCCATCGGCAGCGGTATTGACCCAGTGCTGTATGAAAAAAATAATTTATGAATTTCCATCGACCTAATGGCTCACCAAGAACTGCGGGGATTGCATGAACTAAAAACATCGTGTTCGGGTAAGCGTCTGTCGATATGCATATGGATTCTTTATGCGCTTCGTATTTGAGTTGGCTTCAAACTGTTTTTACTCGAGCGTTAATGAGGCGAGTTCTCTAGAGTTTCTAAATGAAGGCAACAGTAGTATACCCCAGTTCAAAATTCATAAATCGATAGAGAAAAAACAAATCCGGGTTACAAACTAAAACTGAGGGAAACGTATCAAATATAAGAGAACTACGACACAACACCGAAATGTAACACACACAGAAACGAACTACAGTATAATGTAACAATGGCCATTTTCTTGACTTGGTACATGGCATTTTATGGTTTTGTGGCATGCCAAACCTCCTGCTTCAATGGCAGTGTTAATTATAACATTAAAATTTCAACATTACACCACAGGGTTACAATAAATGAACAGATAAATGGGAGAAAATATAGGACAGAGAAACAAACGAATAATAGCCATCAAAAGGTAACAGGTTAAAAAATATATTTAAACGCCAGACGTGCGCTACGTCCACACAAAACTATGTTCAGATGATAAAAGATTGAAAGCCATATTAACTACAAGTTGAAAATCGCCGAGGACCAAAAGTTTCAAAAAGTTGTGGGGCCAGGGTTATCCGCCTGGGACAAAAACATCATTATTATCAAGAATAATACACAGTTTTGCAAACAGTAATGTTATAAAATGACTATATTATAGATATACATGATTAAACTGAAGTGGTGACTAGCTTAAAAATCCAAACGAATACATTATAGCTAACACAAACGATGCAAACGGCTAATCGCGTACATGTTTTGATCATTTGTTTCTAACATACGTTTTCAAAGTTTTGAATTATTCAAACATTGACAAACTATGCACTCGCTAAAAATGCGTCTACAATTTGTCTTCATCGTTTGTTAGTACAAACGCTACATTTTGGTTTGTAAACACTGTTTAAACGATGTATTTGTTTTTACTCTTGTAGCGTTTAGTGAACGAAAACAAACGCCACACAACGTTTACAAAATTTTGATTAGAAAGAAATACACCCTTAGTTATAGTAATGTAACCATGTTGACCAAGATACCATCCATAAACAACTGACACATATTTCACCACTAGAACCTCTGTTGTTATATCACGATTCTCCTACTACTGCTTGGTGGCCGATTGGTCTAAGTAACTACTGTTATAACTTTCCACTCAACACTGAGGTTGTGAGTTCGAACCCCGCTCTTGCGGGTGCATTCGACTCCAATCTTAGTTGACTAGGATTGTCAGTTTTCCTATCGAAGGTCGGTGGTTTTCTCCAGGCACTCGGGCTTCCTACACCAATAAAAACTGACAGGCACAAAATAGCCTAAATGCTAAAAAGTGACGTTAAAACACCAAAAATCAAATCATACTACTGTCATGGTATATAACTATACAAAGGTGAATTTTTATAATCGTACGTAACGCCCTATTGTCCTTTCGGTTTGTTATTGATTATCTATTTGCTTGCTTTTGCCAGTTACTGTAAACACTTGTCCTTATGAACTGACCTTAGGGTCCAGTACATTTGATGTTTTCATTCCAACTTTTATTAACCTAAGAATTAGCATAATTGATGCTTAATGTAATGTGACAAATCATGTTTCTTCCAAGGCTACGGTATATAATTGGATTTGTATATGGATTGTTAATAGATGTGAAACTTCAATATGAAAAATAAACACCATGATAAACATTCCCGCTGATAACATCTGAAGAAAATTAAATAAAAATAAAATGAAATGTATATAATGCTAGCGGTAAAATAAAGATGGGTATCGCTTCATACATAACTTACGTTTCAAAATCACTTTTATAATATTTGAAATATATTGAAGAAGTGTTTATACTATTAGTGATTGTTTAAATGATAGGTAAATGTTATTCAATGTTTTTCATTAAAAAAATAAATAAATATAAAAATTGATTTGGTTTTTTAGACAACCGTATGTTAACCTCTAAATGCCTTGTATACCTTTATTAAATCTCCTTTAATTTATGTTTTTGAGAATCGGCGTTGAAAGTGCCAATGTGCAACATAAACAGGTAATGCTTTGTGGCTTTTCGTTAACACAGATTGTTAAATGAAATGCAAAAATTGTACAATGAAATAAATACATAATAGTGAAATAATAAACTGAAAAATAATTAAAAAAAAAATAATTGATAAAAAAAAGAAGAAGAAAAAAGCATAAAGTAAATAAATTAATTAAGTAATAGAAATTTAATAAATGAATGAAAAAATCATAAATAGATCGATAAACAATTTCCCTTTCCTTGTCTGGATTTTGATATACTTTTTTTTGAACAGTTCTTTAGGTTATCGTTTGTATTTTTTAGGTTTATATATTTTGGCCTCGGTCATCAGTAAAGAGACATTTATTGTCAAATGCGCATCTGAGCCAGAAATGTGGGATCAGTAATATTAGCAGAAACTTTACCAAAATCCCCACGGATATTTTGAAATATTCTTTCCTAAAGAGGGGCGAAAGATTTCAGAGGGACAGTCAAACTCATAGATCGAGAATAAACTGACATAGCATGTCTAAAAATTAAAAAGACAAACAGACAAGAATTAGTACACATACATGTACATGTAACACAACATAGAAAACTAAATACTAAGCAACACAAACCCCAATAAAAAAAACTGGTGGTGATCTCAGGTGCTCCGGAAGGGTAAGCAGATCCTGCTCTAAATGCGACACCCGTCGTGTTGCTCATGTTATTACAAACCCGGTAAATAGTCTTATTCGTATGTCACATTCATGAAAAGGGGAGGGGATTGTATTTACGACATAAGAAACATATCCGATATCATCTATGAAACGGTTATTCCATAACGGTCAACCACCTCGTGCTTAAAAAGCAATGACATTGTACTTTGCAATATAAGTTAATATGACCTACCGAATTAGACTATTTACTGGATTTGTTATCCCATAAGAAACACGACTGGTGTCACATGTGGAGCAGGATCTGCTTACCCTTCCGGAGCATCTGAGATCATCCCTAGTTTTTTGGTGGGGTTCGTGTTGTTTATTCTTTAGTTTTCTATGTTGTGTCATGTGTGCTGTTATTTGTTTGACTTTTTTCATTTTTAGCCATGGCGTTGTCAGTTTGTTTTAGATTTACGAGTTTGAGTGTCCCTTTGGTATCTTTCCACCCTCTTTTTTAATATAGTCTTTCGATCCTGTGTCCGTTAGCTACATCGAGTGTGAGAGAGACCACACACATATGTTGGATTATGTTACATTGAAATAAAACGTAATAAGAATGTTTTTAAATTCAAACTTTCCCAAGATGTATTGTAATGATGATTGGTTACGTACAGTTACTATATTCTTCTTCCCGATTTATTTTATATTATGTTTACTCAACTAATCTCTGTGAGATAGCTCATTTACTGTACCTTGATCTTACGATAAACATTTGACGCATCATCAGGTTGTTACCATTTACCATAAAATAAGTTCATTTGCTATTCGAATTAAGAAGTTTTACGAGTACAAATTAAATTTTAAAGCGAAAACTCCCAAATAGTAACATTATGTATATAACAATAATTCTTTGAAATTTCAATTTCTGAAGAAATGAAAATCTTGAATTCAAATTTTGATTTACAAATGTTATACTTACACGTAATCTTTTTTTTTTAATTTGATTTAATTATATCTGTTAAGAGATTGTTTTTCAATGCCCTCAGATACAACAATGCAATATCTAATTTTCACACTTTGAATGTAAAATTCTACCTAGGTTGCTTGAAAACATGTATATACACATCATCGTGTAATATTTGCATAAATCTTGTTTTTTTTTTTATATTACTGATTATAAGTTAATAACTAATTTCAGAGACATATACATACGTGTATATATGTCTCTGATAATTTTAACCCATTCAGCCTTACTAAATTGATATTTGATAATAAAAAAAAAAAACCAATTTGTTGTGTTACATTTCTTACTTTATATTACTGTTTTGAAGTAAGATATCAAACACGTAATATTACTGCTATTGAATAAAGCTGAATATCACAATGTTGATTTTAAAAACTATGAGTCCACGGGTGTTATTCGGTTTAACGAGAGAAATGATCGTGAAAGAATATCTAATGGCGGTCAAGTATTGAGAGACGATCGTGAAAGCTCTGGTAACGGATCGTGGAAGACATTTAATGTAAATTCTAGTTCACAATCTTTGAGAAAATCGCTTAATTTTCAAAACGCGGAACAAATCCGAACAAATGAAAATATTAATACTTTGAAATGCTTAAACCTATTGAGGATGTTGACCTATCTAGTTTTTCTCAATACCAACAACAAATATTAATAATGATATAATTGAAGAATAATTTGAACGTCTTCGTAGCATCAGATCTTTCACGATCCTTTTCACGATCTTAGAAAATGTGGAACGTTATCTTTCACGATCCGAAAAATCAATTTTTGTGAAAATAGTTCTTTATTTACCAAGTTTCAGACTATTATGTTTATAGAAAATAACTATGAGAACTATTTGATTAATTCAAATAGAACGCCCTTAGTCGGATAAAAGTAATCTTCTAGTCGAATTTGTTAAAAATCATGTTTGTTTACATTTTTTATGACATTGAAAAGTCGAGAAACAATCTGCCTTTTGTTGTTTTGTAATAACTATGTACTTTTTAAACTAGATATTCTTACATACTGATCATAATGTTGAACCATTTTGACAGACAGTTTTATTTTGTCGTTAATTTGTCTGTGTAATTAATGAAATTACAATATTTATTGACCTTTCATGTGTCTTCTCGATTAGATGTCTTTCACGATCAGTTACCAGAGTTTTCACGATCGTCTCTCAATACTTGACCGCCGTTAGATATTCTTTCACGATCATTTCTCTCGTTAAACCGAATGATACCCGTGGAGTCTTTGTTGATAAACATGAATGATTATTTAATAAAACATTCAATACGTACCCAGATACAGGGTCCGTATCAATGAAAGTATCCTAGGATATGTCCTAACATATGGATTAGGACATTATTTAGGATGGTCTTAGGACGTTTCTGAGACATATTTTAGGTTGTATAACAAAGCTATCTTATAATAGTCCTAACTACGATGTTCCTAGGACCATCCTAATACATTTATTTAATTGAAAAAAAGTATGTAGAGAATTCATTGACATATTTTATTGTATTTCACTATATATATAAAGGGAGGGAGGATGACTCACTTATTGAAAACGATTTACAGAAAATAAAAATTTCAGCGCAATACTATTAGACACATTATTATACATGTTAAAACAATATGAATGAATGTCATACGACAGGAAAACTAAATAGTCACACCATTTTGTTAAATGTGATAATGTCAGTATGTACAAATTTTTTGTCTTGGGTCCACTCGATTTCAGAGCAATTGAGTAAGGATTAATTAAAAGGATGTTTTTTTTTCTACATTTAAATTAACATTGCACCATTAGGTTAGGTGGAACAAATGTGACTCACGATGATAGTATTTTTTAAAGCAAAAAGGACAGCATCATTTATTCTATATAAAATATATGACATCGTCAAACATACTTTTTGGGGTTTTGATGTCCATTTCATATAAATTTGTTTACAGAAAAGCAAATTACTCCGCAATATCTCAATGTATTTAGTTATGTGCAACAAGTTAGGTCTAGCACACCCAAACACAATTCTTGTTATATCTATACTATTAAACGAGAAGACCTCATTTTGTGTGTCGCTTCTCTTCCTTCCACAATAAATTAATCATCATGCCTCTGTGTTCTTAAGGTAACATGCATAGTCGCATTTTTCATCCATTGTTATGATTATTCAGATTGAGTTATTTTGGGAGAAAAACGACAAAATAGGTGTCATACCACCAATTACTCCCTCAAATTTAGAATGAAAGTAGGCCTACTCGGACAAAAAATAGTGCATTTGATGACATTGTTCACCTAAACTAACCAACAAATTTGCAGAAATGAAACTTATGTTGAAAGAGAAATATATTAAGACCATTTTGAGCCAAATTTTACCTGTCTAGGAGTTTGCATTTTAATTGAGGATTAATGCGCTCCATGGTATACTAATTTAAGATTTCCAGAAAATCAGGGGTTATTTTTAGTGGTACCTCCTTTCGGGAGCCCTCTTCTTTCTTATATGATTTTGGATGTATGTTGAAAATTGGCATGCAGAAAGGTGACACCTGTACAATTCAGGATATACCTAGTTTCTCTGAAGTTAAACTTAAGGTAAAATATTTAGAAAGCTGTGAAAATTGCAAAATTTGGTTGAACAGATAGGGACTTTTAATTGGTGGTATGACACCTTTAAGCGAAATGCGGTGAAACATCAAATTCAGAATGATCATTTGAAATAATAGTAGCCACATTTCAATATTTTTGGGGGCAAAATGTCACATATTGCAAATTTAGAGCCTAAAACTTGAGTTTGTGCTATTTTTAGCTTTTCTCACCCTGACAATATGCTTTAATATTAAGAAATGTCCTAAATTGTTATAAATGCACAGAAAGTTGTTTCTGTGGTGTTAAACATTATAACATAGGTTATTTACTACCCCCAAACAAATTTTGTCATGCAGATTTAATGAAATTATTTGATTTTTACCCCTTATATCAATGCGTCATACTTTGTACTTGGCAGATAGCATAGCCTAATGTAAACCCCGCAGAAACTCACAAAAATACCATTTATTATTCCAAATGAAATTTGTATATCTTAAATTTTATTAACTGATGTAAATAAAAACAGTCAAATGACCATGACTGCACTTTTGATCAATTTGTAGTACTTTACTGACACCAGATGAAAAAAAGGGGGGTCAATATTCCTTGACACTTCAATACCTTGGATCTTTTACTAAATGCATTGCAAAAATTGTTGAAAGTCTTTTAAGTAGTAGAACAAACAAGGAAAAATCAGCAAAAACTGATCTTGATATTGAAACTTTATGTTCCTGTAGCCCAAAATGAAATTTTCAAGTATTTTCCATCAAAGTCATACATTACAGTCAGTTTAAATTGAGCTGTGAAATTTTGAATATAAGTCGCATTATGCTCAGAAAGGCTGTTTTTAACTTCAAACTGACTAAGGATTAAGAATAAAGCAAAACAAAAGATTTCTAATCAACTTTTTTGTCTCTTAAGCAAAATGCGGTGAAACATCAAATTCAGAAAACAATTGATTGTTTTTGGCCTTAACTGATCATTTGAAATAATAGTAGCCACATTTCAATATTTTTGGGGGCAAAATGTCACATATTGCAAATTTAGAGCCTAAAACTTGAGTTTGTGCTATTTTTAGCTTTTCTCACCCTGACAATATGCTTTTATATTAAAAAATGTCCTAAATTGTTATAAATGCACAGAAAGTTGTTTCTGTGGTGTTAAACATTATAACATAGGTTATTTACTAACCCCAAACAAATTTTGTCATGCAGATTTAATGAAATTATTTGGTTTTTACCCCTTATATCAATGCGTCATACTATGTACTTGGCAGATAGCATAGCCTAATGTAAACACTGCAGAAATATTGAATTTGTAGTGTCATCCTATTGTAAAACATGAAGTTCAAAGTTTAAAATCATGCACAATTTCTTTTTACGAGTTAATAACTGATGGTGCGTTTCATTTCATGTTAATATTCACGTAAAATAAATAGAAAAAAAAAGCATAAGCAAAGTTTTAACTACATAATAATTTTATTCAACAAATATTGCTTGTTACATAAACCATCAGGATTCCAAGCTTCTCTTGACGTACCCTGTTACAATCTACTGACTACCCAGGGAATAATCAGCTGATTAAATTAATTGACATACATTTTGTTTACAAAACTCTATATTAACAATATAAAAAATATTTATCGATGATGTTTCTTTTAATTGAAAGTAACATTGGACTTAATGTCTTATGTCCATTAATATTGATATCTACTCTCTTGGTGTATTCATTAACAAACATTCTGTAGACGTCTATGTTTTTTGTTTTCTGTTCAGATACATAGTACGACTTATATATTGAAAAACTAAAAATTGTAATCAAAAAAATTATTGGGTAATACTTGCTGTCTGTCATTTTGTATCCAAATATCATGTGTTGTAATTTAATTGAAAAATCTAAATTACTCTGTTTTAAGAGATCGTATATTTGTTGCCAAAATCTCGTCAAATAAGAGATTTGAAAAAATAATGAGCATAGTCTTCTTCTATGTTACAAAAATTACACAACTGTTATTAGTTATTTTCCATTGTAATACATGCTTTTTGGTTGGTACAACAAACTGTAGTAGTTTCCATCTGTATATTTTAAATTTATTTTCAGTTTAGTATTTAAAAATTAAGTTACATAATGAATTCATATTTAAAGCTTCTTGCAATGGTAGAATTTTGAGCCACTTGTTTATCCCTACTGACGTTTCTTTTTATATATTATCATTGATATTGTTATATTTATAAATTAACTGTTTACAAAATTTTTGATTTTTTTGAAATACTAAGGCTTTTCTACCTCAGGCATAGATTATCTTAGCTGTATTTAGCAAAGCTTTTAGGAATTTTGGTCCTCAATGCTTTTCAACTTCTTACTTTATTTGGCCTTTTTAACTTTTTTGGATTCGAGCGTCACTGATGAGTCTTTTGAAGACGAAACGCGCGTCTGGCGTATATCTAAAATTTAGTCCTGGTATCTATGATGAGTTTATTTACTACTCATTAGAGAGTCATATAACATTTTATTTGAAAAAAAGTAGTCTCAAAATAACGATCTTTCCATGTGATCTTATTTCTCTGGTTATTTACTGGACAGAATTTTCTTGTTTAACTATGTCAATCCAATTTTGTGGAATGGATTGTTCCATTTTATGAAATTCAGCAATCCAGTTTACTTCACACTTTAATTTGTTCAAAACATAATTTTCTGATAGTGACATAGTGTCATTTAGAATGTCATTCAAGTATATTATATCACTTTTAATCCAGTGTAAAGATAATTGGTTTCTTATGAAATACAATAAATTTATTCCCCCAAATTGTTTGTTTTCTTATATATCAGCATATGTCACTGCTTGTTTTGTTTGCCCACCCCCAGTCAAAATCTAGGACTTTATTACTTCTCTATAAAATTCTGGAACATATTTAAAACATTCTAAATGTTTTATATCATTTAAATTCATATTAAATATAACTAAAATATTATCAGTCACTTTTAAATATTTAAAAGGTATAAGCTCCCAGTTGGCAAATTTACTATTAACTAGTCTATATACCCATGATGCTTAAAGCGATATAAAATAACTTTTAAAATCGACCATTTGTTGGCCTCCTTTTTTATAAGGACGTGTTATCAGGTTTCTTTTTACTTTGCTTCTTGTTTCTATTTCTTTAAGATAATTTTCAGGAGTTAAGCATACACAACGTTAGGATGAGGATAAGATGATCTGAAGACACCTAATTAGGTATCCCAAAGTTAGGACGAAATATGTGATATATCCTATGTTAAGAGAGCTTCGAGAACACGACTTAGGACAAAGACTTGTCATAAGATGGTATTAGGACACGTCCTTATCCTAAGATAGCTTCGAGAACACCACCACATGACTTAGTCATGTTCATAATGGAACATAAGCTAGAAGGTCACCTTTTATAACATGTGTAACGATGTAATAAAACACAACAACTCTTTATAAATTTCATGCGTTCAATGAAATTTCCTGAATTTACCCTCATCAACAAAATGCACAGCGGAATATTTAAAAACCAAGGATGTATAAGAACCGAAACATTTAATGGACTATATGATCAAAAAGAACTTATTTTTAACCCTTAAATTTTAAAAGCGGGTGATGGAAGTTGTCTTAAATGTCTATTAAGACGATGATCGTACATATTAGATTGATTCTAGAAGCAGTTTTTGTTCTTAAAGAGGAAAACTAACAAGCGTCATTGATGTGCCACAAACATAAAATACGAAGGGAATGACAAATAGATAGAAATAACGATAACAAATAGAGTTGTTCCTCTTCTTATATAAACTCGGTTGATAAACCGCTTTCGAGTTCGTTGCATTTCCGTGAAAAACTTTAATTTTAGTAAACATCATTTTTTCATTTAGGGGAATCGTAAATTACTTTCCATTTTGCGAGCTGTTGAAAACACAATGATGATTTTATCTTGCATGAACTATTCGGCATATAAAATTCTTTTAAATTCATTACATCTTTCATTTCGTACTTACGTACCGACAAATATTATTTCTATCCTTCAAAATGATAATCACGAAATCGCTTGATGAACATTAATAGCGCAGGGATATAGGCGGTAATCTCTATCTGATAATGAGGTCACAAAGGTGTGCTAAATTGATGAACTTTGTGGTGAAGGACAGAACTCGAAAGTGGTAAATTTGTTGGATTAAGACGGTTATATTAAGGTTATGTTTAACATTTAGAAAATGAAATATGAGGAACATTCTAATTGAGTGCAAGATAAACGAAAGATAACAAAGGAGTATTTTAACTCAAGTCGAAAATAGACTAACAACGCCATGGATACGCAAGACAATTACCAAAAGACAAACAATAGTATACAGAACAGAGCATAGAAGTCTTAAGAATAAGCAACACCAACCTAAACGAAAGTGGGTGTGGTCTCAATTGCTTCTGAATAGCAAGCAATTCCTGCTCCATATCGGACACTCGCTTTGTTGCTCGTGTAAGTACTTACCCGGTGATCAATCTAATCCGGGGGGTCATATTGGAGGGAGGACGTGAGTGTGGTAACTACGATTGGAACAAACTATTTATTATCTTCGAATTTATTGATTTAATAGCCTCCTGAAATACTCTGTCAAGGAAATTAAGATGGAAACGCAATCCCTGAAATATGGTATCAAATGCGAGATATGTCTTGAATATGCAGGCCGTGCTGGAACAAGTGACGTTAATAGAAATGAGAAGTTGACAACTAGGATGATAAAAATCTTCACTTTTGTAAATTATTTTTGTTCTCAATCGACCCATAATTTCAATGTCTACATGTAAGTCAAAATATGAGTCATACGTCAATGTATGTGTTGTGTCTATTATTTTCAATTTGATTGCATTGTTGTGTTTAGCAAAGTGTCTAACATAATATTAAGAGAGAGGATGCCATCTTTGTGGTGGGAAGTCAAGTTAAAGGATGGTTGTATCTTTTTTCATATTTTTTCTAAGAATGCTGGAAGTAAAGAAAAGTTGCAAAGATTGATAAGTTCATTTATAAGTATATACATGAGACACTTTATAACAAATATTTACAGGCAAATACCATCATATGACACAAGTTCTGTTTACCTCGGAATATTTTTTTTATAGAATTTCAGCATGTGATGAATAAAGGCAACAATAGAATACCGCTGTTCAATAGTCATAAATCTATAACCTAAAACAATCCAGGTCAAACACCAAAATCGAGGTATGTTTAAGTTTTGGAAGTCATATTATGTCTGTTTGATAATTTTGTGTTTCTGTACAATAAGTAAATGCTTTAAAGTGTTGCCTTATATTAAAATTACCGTAGCCGTATTTGGCACAATTATTTTTGAGATTTTGGGTCCTCAATGCTCTTTAACTTTGTACTTGTTTCGCTTTATCGCTATTTCGATCTGAGCGTCACTGATGAGTCTTATATAGACGAAACGCGCCTCTGGCGTATTTTGAAAAACAATTACAAGCATGGTACCTTTGATAACTATTAAGTATATAATTTGTGTAAGTTTTCAATCGGTGATGTCGTAATCAAGGAATAGTGAAGATGACGATGCTTAGTTACCACACTTGGAATATCTGTTCCCATCTTCGACACACATGTGCCATTCCGGTTTTAAATTACCAACTCAAGATGGCGTCTGTAAATCTCGCAAATGGATTACCTACATATTACCACTAGGAATTCTTTGTTCAAAAGCTTCCTTTTTGATAAAGATGTAAAATATTATGATAAAGCGCAAGACCTGAGTATCTTATCACCTGTAAATATATACATTTTGTTTATCTATGCTGACACTGCTGAAATATTGTTAATTAAAAAATGAAATAGAGATAACCTGGTTTGGTCGCAAAGTTCTATTCTGAGCCTACCTTCAATAACAAATTTTGATTCTTGATACAAGTCCGGATTTGACAGAATTAATTTTATTTTTATTATCCTTTTATTCAATATTGGTTGGATAGATGATTTCAGCATAGATAAATTGTAAAAGTTTGTCGATCTTTATGGTGAAACACGAAGGCAAATGATACTGATAGCTTATTTCATTCTTATTGAAGAGCTAGTGTATGAAAACTGCTTCGTATGAATAAAAGTTACTAGTTGACGAGAAGAAGAGTATTGTTTTAAAAAGATAATCACGTCCCCCAAACATATAAAAATTATGTTGATGATGTCAGTATATCAGATACGGTTTTTGTTTTAATTAAGGTGATTGTGTTTATGTGTATGATTTATTCCTTCTTAAACGAAAACATTTGTATCTATGTTGTCTATTCTTTAAAATTTAACAAAATATTAATAATTTCCTCAAACACGAAAATATCATACCATTATTACTATTACAAATTATAATGTGAATACACGCAATGTGAATATGATGTTCGAAGTTGTTGGATTGTTTTGTTTATTAATGTCTTGCCCTCATGTATAATACTAATCATTCCTGTATTAGATGTCTGATGCTAGATATTATCATTTTGTATAAAGGAATAATTTGACATCGTTTTGACCGTGTGCAATGCAAAACTATAAGTATATAATAGCAGGATATAGAAACCGAAGCAACCTTTTTGTATAGCTGAATTTTATTTTTTGCATGCTTTTATCTATCATAATAAACAAATCAATGCAAGTTTAGAATTATAAAAAAAAATCATGAAAAGATCGTTTTCCGTAGTAGAATATATTTGCAAGTATCAATGTGTTCAAATAGGTCGTACCGTAATGTACGGGCGCACAAACAACAGCACCGTTTTTGTGTTTCGTTCATGCATATGACGTGGCTCTGTACTTATACATCCCGTCATTGTGTTATTTTGCCATGATTAATGTTTGTTTATATATTTGTATGTTTTGAGAGTGATTGAGGTGATGGCACAATGTTGACGGCTGTACCTCTATTTTTGATATTTTTATCTATTATGTCTGTTTGTTTTGTTCACACCTCGTTGTCAATATATTGGAATTTCATGTGACTGTCATGCAAGTGAGAGTTTAAGATAGCTATAAAACCAGTTTAAATCATCAAATTTCTACATAAAAACAGCCTGTACCAAGTCAGGAATATTAGTGTTGATGTCTATTCGTTTGATGTGTTTAAGCTTTGATATTTTCCGTTTGATTAGGGACTTTCCGTATTTGAATTTTCAATCGAGGTTCGGTATATTGTGAGTTTACCTTTTCAGGTACCCAAAACAGGGATAGAAGATTCATTTCCTAATGTTTGGTTGAAATTCCATTGGAACGTAGAAGAGGCTTATAGTTAACCAGGATTTTCTCTAAACTAGGCATTGAAAGTGTTGTGGGAGTAAATGTTGAGTTTTCAAATAAATTGTCTAAATCCAATTCATTTATCAATTTTGATTTACTCTCTTCTGTGTTAACTTGAGTAATCATTGATATGTTCATAATAATAAGTTTAATGTTAACAAAATTTTGAATTTTTGAAATACTAAGGCTTTTCTACCTCAGGATTATATTAGATTAGCTGTATTTGACAAATCTTTTAGGAATTTTTTGTCCTCAATGCTCTTCAACTTCATACTTTATTTGGCCTTTTAAACATTTTTTGATTCGAGCGTCACTGATGAGTCTTTTGTAGACGAAACGCTCGTCTGGCGTAAGTGTTAAATTTAGTCCTGGTATCTATGATGAGTTTCTTCTCAAATATGATGTTTTTTTCTCGGACTTCATTGGAGGGAACAGCAATACATTTAAAGATTGCTTATTTTGGCGTTAATATTGATTCACTTTTAGGGTCTTTGCATCGGAACTAAACACATTTATTAAAAAAAAACCAGTTGTTGGCATGACACGGGTTATGTTCTTCTCATATATGTTATGATGGTATGATACTAAACCCCTAACGGGAAGGATTGTGCCTGATATTCATATGATGAAATCATAATCTTTCAATCAGTTTAATTGAAGTCTGGAGATGGCATGTCAGTTAACTGCTAGTAGTCTGTTGTTATTTATGTATTATTGTCATTTTGTTTATTTTCGTTGGTTACATCTTCTGACATCAGACTCGGACTTCTCTTGAATTGAATTTTAAATGTGCGTATTGTTATGGATTTACTTTTCTACATTGGCTAGAGGTATAGGGGAGGGTTGAGATCTCATAAACATGTTTAATCCCGCCGCATTTTTGCGCCTGTCCCAAGTCAGGAGCCTCTGGCCTTTGTTAGTCTTGTATTTTTTTAATTTTAGTTTCTTGTGTACAATTCGGAAATTAGTATGGCGTTCATTATCACTGAACTAGTATATATTTGTTTAGGGGCCAGATGAAGGACGCTTCCGGGTGCGGGAATGTGCGGGCATTGAAGACCTGTTAGTGACCTTCTGCTGTTGTTTTTCTATGGTCGGGTTGTTGTCTCTTTGACACATTCCCCATTTCCATTCTCAATTTTATAATAGAGGTAGTATTAATGTATTGCGATGTAGCATGGGTACTAACAGACCAGTTTAGTTTCTGATTTCTGAATTGTATCAACGAACTCACAGACTTTATTCATTTGGAAAGGTTGAAATGATCAATAACTCTTAAGACATTTATTTTATCAAGAACTTGTTAATTATTTATTTGACAATGAATCAATATTGATAAGAAAATTGTTGATGTGAGTATTTAAATTATTTATGAAAATTCTCAATTTGCTGTTTTAATATTGATATCGATCTGTCCCTCTGGTATATTTCGTCCCCCTTTTAAGAGTAATATAAGACAAATAAATGAAAACACAATTGTTATCATAGATTCGTACAATATATTGAACTTCCAATTATTTGCAAATGATATTAAGTCTCAAAATACATATAAATACAATATGATAGTAAAAAAAAAAACAACATTTCATCAAATTGCCATAATTCTTTTTATTTTAATAAACTCATCATAGATACCAGGACTAAATTTTGTATATACGCCAGACGCGCATTTCGTCTACAAATGACTCATCAGTGACGCTCGAATCCAAAAAAGTTTTAAAGGTCAAATAAAGTACGAAGTTGAAGAGCATTGGCGACCACAATTCCTAAAACTTTTGCCAAATACAGGCAAGGTAATCTGTGTCTGAGGTAGAAAAGCCTTAGTATTTCAAAAATTCAAAATTTGATAAACAGTTTATTTGTAAATATAACCATATCAATGATAATTCATGTCAGCACAAAAAGTGCTGACTACTGGGCTGGTGATACCCTCGGTATTGTCACAGTTAAAGAAGACTAGTTTTTGAAAATTTTGGAAAAACGTAGGAATTAAATGTTTTAACAGGACTTGCTGTAGTCTTCATTAATGTTTTAATCTTTCTATAGTTTTTTAAATACTTGGTTTATATAATTATATATTTTTATAACTCTTTATAATGTATATCAAGTATTTTCATTGACTATGCTACTTTATCGGTGGTTTGATTACTTCCATTTAAAAATAAAATGGTATCAATGTTGCCTTCTCTTTGTATTTTTGTTTGTTAACTTCTTATCAAATGGTATTTTTCTACCACATAGTAATTATGTTTTTAAAGTTATACAGAACTGCTAATACAATGCTACGACAATGTGTTCTAACTTTACATCAATAATGAGTAACAAATTGACAAAACCTTCAACTTAACATTTTCCTTTTATTGAAACTATAAGCAAATATCTAAATCCGAAAATAGATCAACTGCTGTGTCCCTACTGCAGGATCATACGCTTAATATTCTTGTTTTAACCACAATGATTGTCATCGATGGCATTCCATTCTACGTAGTCAATACTTATACATTATGTGCTCATTCATTAAAGGAAACAAAGGATATGTGGTATCCATCCATGAGACAAAATATTTACTTGCACAGCGAAAAACACACAAAAAACTGATTTTTATTGATGTTCTTCATTCCAAAGTCACAGTGAGTAAATTAAACTCTGACCTCATTGAATGTGTAAGAATGTTCCGAACAACGGAAGTAACTATTGATGTATCTATGATTGAAAAATGTATTCTCTAAATAATGTCAAAACGATGATTCTGAATATTCTTGTTCAAAATGTGTCACTTACTTCATAGCTAACTAGCTATTGAAAGGTTATATATCATGATATTCGTTGCAGCTCCTAAAATCAAGTGTAGTTGTCCGTAGAAATGACAGTGTTCAAACCAATATTTGACGATTCAAATTTACAACTTTTTATCAAATTTATTCTAGTAAGATATTTTTATTTCATTCAACAAATTACCACAATAGAAAAAACAAACCAAAATGGTTGGTTATTTTAACTATAAAAAGTTCACACTGAAATTTTGTTAGATTCATATTGTTCCTTGGCAATGATTTTGTTGTGATAATTCACATATAAACCATGACAAGTTACTGTTGTTACGTAAAGAAAAACCATGAACCACTAGAGATCGAATTCGACAAATTCTGCAAATTTGCTAATTTGCATAACAGCATTGTCTTTGTCAATATAACAGAAAACGTTTTATCACCAAAGATTCTTTCCAATGATGTATGTTCCTTAGTCAATTAACCTTACCTGACAGCTATTCCACATGTTGGAAAATGTGAATGTTCCCTTAACAATTACTTTGACCTAACAGATAATCACCAGAAGGCCAAAAAATGTATTATCTTTATTCAACTAATATTATCGCCCAAGGAATGGCAGAGATATATGTAAGATATTTAATAAACTCAACCTGAAAACTATTCAACGGGATGGCAAAGATGTATGATACCAATTCAACACATTTTTCATTACAAGCATGCAAAATAAGAGAGAACATCATAAGAAGGCAAACATTAAAATTCCAAAACAATGGTCAGAAAAAGAAAAAAAACACAATCAACAATCAACAAAACAATACACTATTTAACCATTTAGAACCTATGATGCAGTAATAAAATAACTGCCTTCAATGCAGTAACTCTTTATGAAGAACCTATGTCATGAAACGTGAGCTCGAGAACAGAGTATCAAATGGGATGTATATACTCAATACACAGGCGCTGCTTATATATTGTTACACAAATAGTAGTCCGAATTATAACAGAATGATACATATTTCCCGCATAAATTCTAGTCCGCAGATAGAAAATTCCATTTTTATTGGTATAATCTTTTACATTCTTACTAATAATTTCTACCTATCTATGTTTACTTTGTGTATACCTTATGTCTTTTTCTGTACAAGATCGTTGTTTTAGATCATCATAAATGTATTGCATACTGCAATATAGTACGTGATTAATGATTATACGATCCATATGAAATTGAAAATTATCAGTGATAATTTATCTAAACATTTATAAATTATTCATAACCAATACACTGTGACTACTATACTTTAATATGTATTTGAGCATTGGCATTGTGAAGTCTCTTTAATGTTTTTCCAACTACGAAGAGAATACACCAGATGATCATGATGAAAAGAAATGTTGTTGGATTTTTATATTCATTATCGTATTGTGGTAATGTATTCTTTTATAAGTGTTTATAAGGGTTTCTTGTCTCTTGTTTATTGTATAGATTAGATTGTGGTTTTCCAGTTTGAATGTTTTTACACTAGTTATTTGTAGGACCTTTTATAGCGTGTGTAAACTAGCTCCATGTTGAGGAACATATTGTGTTCTATAAATAATTTGTTTTCTTTTATAAATAGTTACTTGGATTAAAAATTTCATTGGCACTCATATCGCATCTTCTGATATCTTTTCAATAAGGTATACAAAAAAAAAATGGATTCGATTTCTTATTTGTGTTTTTGTACAATTGTATTCAAAAATCTGTTTGAAATTAAATAAACATTGTATATTTGATATTTTTTAGGATTACCTTCTCACCCTTCCGCATAAACGGTTGTTAACTTTTCCGGCGTGTGAGTTCCCTACCCTTTCTGTGTAGGAATTACTTTCATTACGCGACATACACATATCTGACACAACAATGATAAGAACAACCTCCTAATCGGACGTCAAAATCAAGACACTGACAAAAGTTTATTAAAATAGAAACGAGTGTAACTTTTAAAAATGAAGTTTCAAAAGAATGTGCATCAATATTGAGAAATTTTCCATCATTGAGCATGCAACAAAAGAAATATCGATAGAAAATTAATTGGAAAAAAATTACTAAATACTATTTTGAAATGGAAATGGCTGACTATGTATATCTACTTAAAGGACAAACTAGCTGGATCACAGCATTGACAATGTTTTAAATCTTATACGCTACACTTGAACTTAAATCAATGTCAAAAAAGTAAAATAACCTAACTCGGAGGAAACTTTCTAACGAAAAGCCAGCAATCAAAACAAAAACATTCCCTCAAATAGTTATCAAAGGTACCAGGATTATAATTTAATACGACAGACGCGCTTTTTGTCTACATAAGACTCATCAGTGACGCTCATATCAAAATATTTATAAAGCCAAACAAGTACAAAGTTGAAGAGCATTGATGATCCAAAATTCCAAAAAGTGGTGTCAAATACGGCTATGGTAATCTATGCCTGGGATAAGAAAATCCTTAGTTTTTGAAAAATTCAAACACATCAAACGAATTGATAACAATGGTCATTTACCTGACTTGATACATTCATTTTCTTATGTAGAAAATAAGGGATTCAACCTGGTTTTATACCTAGCTAAATACACTCTAGGAAACATAAACACAACCAAATCTAAATAAACATGTTTTTTTTTAAATTTTTGAACATACCATGGATTAATATTTCATTCAGACAATCTGTGTAATTATCAACTGTTTCATACGAGTACATGTTCTTATACATACTAATACTGTTTTAAATAATGGTAATATTAAAAAAGATAACAATAATAAAAGAAAAGTTGAAAAGAAAAAATCGAAAAAAATTGAAATCTGCATATTTGAAATTTTCAATTCTTGAACATAACGGTGATTAGTATTTCATTCAAACAATCTGTGTAAAAACTGTTCCATACGAGTGCATGTTTTTGTTTAAGCTTTTGCAGATCTGAACATTGCATTACTGAAACCAACAAAGATGTCCTCAATGTATGTACCTGGAGATTATAATTGTTGTCTGTCTGAATATGCTGTCGATGGTAACATCACAACGTGGGTGTATTAGGATATGATTTGTGCACATTCATCTAGAACTAATATCCAGCAAGAATGGTGGGCAGTTGACCTACGAAATGTTTATGTCATCAAAGAAATAGAAATTTATGGACGCACAGATTGTTGTCGTGAGTTTCAGGTTTTTAACGGTACTTTAGTTATCAAAATAGCGAATTCATATGTTAGAATCATTGAGTTCCGTGTGAAAACACGATTGAAGGTGACTCTTTTCTTGATACCAAATTCAATCTCCAATTTAAAAACACAAAACAACTAGGGACCAGGTGATACTTGATTTTTATAACAATAACAATACACCTTTATTTGGAAACATAAGATAACCGATGTTTATAACTATAACAACACAATTCAATTAGGGACCAGTTGATTACCAATGTTTATAACTATAACCTATGTTTATAACGATGAAAAACAAAATACAATAAAGGAACAGTAGATAAAACACAATGCAGTACCGAACAGTAGATATAACACAAGACAGTACGGAACAGTAGATATAACACAAGGCAGTACGGAACAGTAGATATAACACAATACAGTACGGAACAGTAGATATAACACAATGCAGTACGGAACAGTAGATATAACACAATGCAATACAGAACAGTAGATATAACACAATGCAGTACGGAACAGTAGATATAACACAATACAGTACGGAACAGTAGATATAACACAATGCAGTACGAAACAGTAGATATAACACAATGCAGTACGGAACAGTAGATATAACACAATGCAGTACGGAACAGTAGATATAACACAATGCAGTACGGAACAGTAGATATAACACAATGCAATACGGAACAGTAGATCTAACACAATGCAGTACGAAACAGTAGATAAAACATGTTTATAACGACAAAAACACAATGCAATACGGAACGGTAGATAATTAATGCTTCTAATGACAAAAATAATTGTCGTCAGATAACAGCACTTACATATAACTTATGTTTTCAAAGAAAAGAAAAAAAAACCCAACATGATGAGTTTCTCGATTTTGAACAGGCATGTCAACATATGAACATATGTGTTATGATAGACCCAAACCTCATTTCAAACCAAATGTATGTTGAGTCGAAATCATTTTTTTAAACTAACTATTTTGTAGTTCGGATAAATCTGAGTTAAATTAGGTAAATACCAGTTGCATAGATATTAAGATAATACACTGGAAAACCTCTAATGAAGCTCCTTTACAATTTAGGAGAGTCACGTGAACATGAGGGACAGTTAAACTAAATATATCTTTCAATCAGTGGATTAATAAAAAGTTCAAAATTGAAAATCGGTACATGTTAACGACCAACATCTACATGTACTACAACAGTATCTCGTATTTAATTAATATTCCTTTTATAATTTTCTTAAATTACCAGGTGACGATTTATCAAACTTTGATGTCGATGTTATCATGCCAACGTGTCCATGCAATGGTTGGAAAGATTTAACAGATGGAGATGTTTCGCGCTGTCATTATCAGACCGGCGCAGTCAGTCCGAGTATCAGAATAACTTGTCCTTCTACCACAAGAGGAAGATTTGTGAGGATTAAACGGCGTGATATGCTGGCGTTAGTCATATGTGAAGTAAAGATCAACGGAGATAAATTAAGCAGTACCCGAAAGTCAGGTAGTTATTTTGTTTATTTTATTAACTCGATATTCGATATCCAATACCCTGCCAATAAACATGAGGTATTCAGAATATGCTCAGAGTTATTTGCCAGTTCAGAATGTATGGTTAACCATATTTTGTAACACTTAATAACAAGAAAAAAAGGCCAATAGAGATCCAATAAACATTCTTCTTCAGTCAGGTTATTGTATAGTTCTTAAAATAGGTAAAATGAGTTAAAGGGTATCATCTTACTTTTAGAATGAATACTTTACATATAATCAAAAGTAAGACCAAATACGGGTTGACAGCAAGTACAGGTTTTGAACATGAAAGGAAGAGGATTGTTGTCAAAACTAGTTTATATCAGTTCTCGAACAGAAATTTATCATAACTGTTTTATAGTTTAAGGTTTCACAACACATGAGAATTGGACAATGCTTTATATCATTTTAATTTATCTAATTTCTGTATAAAAAAGGCGAGTTTATTGTCACCAATTAAATTTAATTAGAGAGTTGATATCCAGCAATATTTAGTTATCACTTGTTGCTTATCCTATTCCTCCTTTGGTCAACACTATCCTTGTGTAAATAAAATAAATCTGCTATTTCGTTGCCAAACGCGATATGTCCAATGCCGGCTACAAACTTTAACACCAGACAGACTTCAAAATAAAAAAAAAACTATGTACAAAAAGATTTTCAAGGTGAAAAGTGAGAGAATCTTATTTAAGAAATTACGTATTCTACGTCCATTGCCGTTGACGAAATGTACATCGTCCTAACCTTTATAATATACCATTGAGCTTACGAATATCAATGGAAACGTTGTTACATCATTTCAAGATGTTGAACTAGCCAATCAAATAATCTCATTTTTCGTATCATTCTTCGTGCAGTGTAATCTGAGAAATATATCTTATTACAAGAAATACATAAAATACTTAAGGTAAAGAAAAAAAATATATGCTTTTGTTAAAAAATAAGGTAAATCTTTCATTTATTCGTTAGCATTCATCCTGCAATGAGTTATTAGATAATAGAATTTAAGGTAATCCTCAGGTTTACTTTGACTTGAAGTGTAGTCATCTATTCAATAACAAAGGAGCGATTTCACTGTTCAGTATTACTGAGAATATGACTTACAAGAAAACAGCTAAATAATAAACCGTGTTTTGTTTTACCAGGCTTGATAAACGTTGCTTTTCTAAATGCTCTATTGATGATATGTAAAAAAAAAGTTGGTATGCTGCAATTAGATAGCAAATGCACTAAACTAGAAAAAGACACCACAAGGTAAAACAAAGGTTTCAACAGGCACATTTTATACAGTATACTCAGCCCAGAATCACACCAGTTAAAACTGTGAAGGATTTTAATAAAAAGCCACTAATGTTAAATATATAATATATAAAGTATAAAACTGTATAACAATAGACAATAATTGATGAAATTTCATCCTTGAGAGAAGTGATGACCAAGTGTATTCTTATATGAATCTTCCTATATATATATAATACTAAACGGGAACATAAATAAAAGTGTAAGAATCAAAGCAATACTAAACACCTATCCTTACCCTAAGCGGTATGAAAAATAAAAAAAAAAAAATCAAGATTCAATCAATGCAGTCATTATCATAATATAAAAAAGAAGATGTGGTATGATTATTAATGAGACAACGCTCCACAAGAGAACAAATGACACAGAAATTAACTACTATAGGTCACCGTATGGACTTCAACAATGAGCAAAGCCATAAGTGTATTAAGAAATTATTCTACTTTCTCAACAGACTGTGATGAGATCATTCCATGGAATATTTAATTCTACGTAAGTTCACAACTGACTGAATATATCAATCTTGATGTAACTTGATGGCAGTTAAACCCTTCTGGCCCCTGGCTTTAGACAAGATTGCCGTACGCTCATCCATCTGATAAATATTGTTTTCATTAAATTTTTAATTATTTAATTTAAGGTTTGATAAGCACTGTTGCTGTCTATGCTCGTGGACATATCGGTTCTGAAAATGTAGGTCCTGTCATAGGAACGTTTGTAGCTCAGACTAAAATCCAGTGTACCAGTGCATGCATCTTGAAGACTGACTGTTATGCTGCTGAGTATGACAGAAACACAACCAGCTGTACAATGAAAGGTGAATGTACGAATGGAACTCAGACTTCTTTATTCCAAGACAACAGCACAGATGTATTTTGTGTCCTCTAGAACATGGATTGTGACCAATTCTGTATCCTTGCAATGCCATAAGTTGTGCAATTCGTTAACTTAAGTTTGTTATACGGACAATCGTTAACAATACATAATGTAAAATAAACTATATATTTCATTTTGTGTGGTAAAATAAATAAAGATTTCTCAGAAAAAAACATATGATTCATCAAGCTGTGGTTTTCGTATGTCTATCAATTTTGGTACTTCCCACATTAGCACACCCACAATTAAAGCTTCAATGCCAGGATTTGCAGATATATCGTTTCATATTTGGCCCACTGAGTAGGGCCAGATTCTGAGTTGTTGTGAGTTACAATGTATGACTAAAATCAACAAAAGCTCATTCAAACAACTATTAATACAAGAATTTAAAAACATTTTTTTATATTTGGATGATAAATTGGCTCTCAATTATGACGACTTCAGTATGTACACTAAAGAGATGTATTCTGCCAAACTGACTTTAAATAAAGTTGAAACTAACAACGGACACTGCCCTTCCCTAGATCTTGGTACGTGTATCTACATTGCATATCTTTAACGGGAAGCATAATACCAAATTTTATGATAAAAGAGATGATTTATCATTTATATTGTATAACATCAATTTTGAGTTGGTGACGTTCCCTGGTCATGGTGTTGATATATTTCAACATGTTTTATTCGCTTGTATATGTAACAACGTATTCAATTTTATCAGAAGAGATCACCGTTTTACTGAAAGCTAATTACATCAGGGACTAGATTTAATCACTGTACAAGACATAACTAGTAAATGAAATCAACATGTAGAGGTCTTATAGGTCTATGGTAATATTCTTAAAAAAAGCGCAAAACTGTCGGCGTTCACCCCAAAGGCTTACCTGTTAACATACTTGTTTAAAAAGAATATAGTAACACTACTACTATAAGGTTATTAAACATGGCATATTTCGGTATTAATACACCTGATATGTGTGCAACTTGTTCATACAATCACTTTTCACAATTGCTATTTAGTGTTTGAATTAGCCTGATAACATTGCACCTTGAAAGATAATAAGTTTATGTAAAGGGACGTGTATGTAACGATCCTTGGGATGTTGACTACTGATTAAGTGTCGTAATCTACCACTACTGCAAGTACTCACAAGAAAAACAACAATTAGGTAGATTGATTACATTTCCGATGTAAATGGTTTGGTAATCGTCGTTCGATAGTATGCACTAACTATCGAAGAAAAATGTTGTAAAAAAATCAAAATTTGATTCTAAACAACATTATCAGAACTAAGTCTTTCTACGGAAAAGGAGAAAAAAAATTTTAAAACTCAGAAATAAACATACATATGAGAAATACCATCAATCAATTTCTTCAAGATTTAAACCTGACCAATGAAATAAAAAGATTCACCAATTGGTTTTGCATACTCTGCAAATAGACTAAAATACGAAATTGTGTCATTGATCTTGTGATAAAGCATTTTACTTGTTATGACGTCATACAGTGTTAAGTCAATGAAACGTAGTCTTCCCTGTGTCTTTTCTCTTTGGATTATCATCTAAAAAACATTCTCATGAATTAAGGTAACAGTAGTATACCGCTGTCCGAAATTCATAAATCGATTGAGAAAAAAAAAATCCGGATTACAATCTAAAACACATCAAATATAAGAGAACTACGACACAACAGAAACACAACACTGAAATGAAAGACACACAGAAACGACCTACATTGTATAATATAAAATTGGCCATTTTTCTGACTTGATACCAGACATTTTAAGAAACAAATGGAAGGTTGAACCTTGTCTTGTTGCTAGCAAAATCCCCGCTTTTATGGCAATTTTCAATATAACATTTCAATGACATTACATAAGAGGACTACGATACAAATATATCGGAGAACATATAGGACAGATAAGCACACAAGTAATAGCTATCAATAACAATGTACTTTATTTGGAAACACTCAGACACATATTTACATGTGCAACAAGAGGTAAAATACATAGTCATTATTATGGTTACTACAAAGCAATGTTAACATAGAATCATATAAGTTACAATATTTTAACTAATTTCTTAATAAACAATGATACATTTTTAAGAACTTTGATATTGCAAAATGAAAGCAGTCCCTTCATTTTCTCAAAACATGGATAAATGTACCAGGTTTATAATGTAAGACGCCAGACGCAATACTAATCAATGACGCTCTTTTAGAAAATGTTCGAAACCCAAAACTTGTACAAAGTTGAAGAACATTGAGGACCAAAAGTTCCAAAAAGTGGTGGCTTATACGGCCAAGTTTATTTTTAAACCTGGGATAAGAACATCCTTAGTCTTTAGAATTATTCATAATTTTGCAAACAGTACGTAAATTTATAAAAAGAAATGACTATATAATAAATATACATGATTACACCGAAATGGTGACTAACTACAGAAAAAAAAAGAATAATATAACAACCCAAACCAGCACATGAAAGGTACAGCCGAGCTAGCCGAAGATATCGACGCACACATTGACGTCACATTTGAATTTCCAACACATTCCAAAAAAATAGGATAGAATTAGGATAGACTTCAAGATTAGGTTTGTAATACTGATAAAACATTTATCAATAACAATGAAAATTAAAATACTAATTATATCAAATTGAGGTAGTAATTAGATAAATAATTTTATTATCAAGCTTTGTCGGCGTTTCTTCTAAATCAAACTGCAAACCAAATACATCGTATTAATTTAGTTGACGTAAACTAAAATGTAATAAGAACTTAGTGATTATCATTATCATAACACATGAATACTACAAAACAAATAATAACATTCACAACTACAAACAATAAAACATTTGACAAAATCCGCTGAGAATATCAAATATAACATCAAAACTAAATACATGAATTTTGGATAGCAAAGTACCATGACACATCTTACAGAAATGCGGATTCACACTCAGCAAAACAGTCACAATCGACCATAAGTCACGTTCGGTAATTAAAAGATCAATCGACGTAATGACAAACCTCAATCTAACACGTGTTTAAACTGTCCTTAGTTAGTTTGGACAAAGACAAAACGTATGGATCAACCAATTCGTGATGGTGTCATTTTAAATCTGTCCTCCTCATAACCTTGTTGGAGCAGTGTCTGCGTTAGGAGCATGCTCCTGTATATTCCGTCCGTATAGTTTTAACATGCACGAGAATAACGTATCACCTGAGATATGTAAACATCATACGAAGAAGCAGATGGTATGTTACTGCTGAGAAATGGGAAATTAATAATTGGGAAGTTGAAATCGTCCTGTTTATCATAGATTTTCGTGTGAAGTCGTCCATCTGTGTCAATAATGACGAAAAGATCAAGATATGAAACAGTCCTTCTAGTATCAGTAGTATCATTAATATCAGGAACACTGGTCTATATGAGAAGTTATTATTGAAATATAGTTATTAAAGATTCGAAAGAAAGCAACAGGAATTCGATATACCAGATAAAAGATAACCCAAATTCAATGAAATCACTGGTAATATTTCCAACGACTCCAGATTACCTTCATTATACCAATTTAGACAAATTGTAAGACAAAGTTATAAATGATCATAATAAAAAGCAACAAATAGTAAGTTTGATTTTTTTTGTCATGGATTTATTAGGACAGTTCAACTATGTATCAACCGGCCAACGAATTTGCAATAATCGACAATGTCTCATTAATGTCCAAGATAAAAACATTGAAGGGCAACCATCATATGTTTTCTCCAAATGGCAACTGGGCTACCAGACGCCAACTGTGATAAATTCAGCCAAATACTAGCAAACTCCGTTTATTAGCATCGCCAAAAAATTTTTAAACCACAAATTAAATTCTGAAATTACATAGGTTTTCTACTCAGTCATATCAATTCAACGTTATATATCAACCATACTATCCAACATTTCAACGTAGTAAATCAACTATACGATACAAAAGTTCAACTAAGTATATCAACCATGCTATGCAACAGTTCAACGCAGTAAATCAACTAAACCATACAACAGTTCAACGAAGTAAATCAACTAAACCATACAACAGCTCAACCTAGAATATCAACTACATGTATACTATACAACAGTTCAACGTAGTAAATCAACTTTACTTGACAACAGTTCATCGGATTATATCAACTTTACTTGACAACAGTACAACAATGATCAACGTGTACAACTCACCTGTGAATTTACAACTTACAACACAATTGTATATTCAACAAAACTGTTCGACTTGATGCATGTTTGTAAACTGAATAAATTTTGTAAATAGACTACAAAGATGAACCAATAATCCAAATGTTATTTTTACTGAAACCAAAATTAAAAGTTATGAATTCTAATGTAGCTCTGGAATGATGACGACATCCAGCAATCCATGTTGTTTATTTGATTTTCAGATTTACCAGACATAAAGACCGATGCTCCAATTCTAAACGAATGGGTATTAAATCTAGTTGAGTCTTAACTCAAAAACTGGAGTCCTTTTTAAAACAGTCTAAAACTGAAATCTTGTCAAGGATTTCCCATTAATATGGCAAAAAAGAGGACCATCATTTAACGGCTTTATTTGAAAATATTGAAACTATGTGGAGGACAAATCTCATTTGATTTATTTTTATGAACAACTTAAGTAATGGATCTCTCTGTTTGATCAGTTTTCAAAATTTATAGTAACAAAAAAACTAATTTACATGGTCTATGTTAAACATGTTCTTGTATATAACATTAGTTATAAGTTAAATGCTGTTTGAAACATTATGATTTCATATGTAGAAGAGCAAACGTGTCTCAACGCCACATACATCTTATTAAATTATCAATATTTAATGGTACCCAGAAATTGAAACATGTAAAGTCTATTACAACCAACCAAAAAGTTTCTGAATGCTAAGATTTAGAATATCTACGAACCTTGAAATTTGAAAGTGTAACTTATCTGTATGATATAATTGAGAATGAATAATAACGATTGCAAAAAAGCAATAAAACTAATAATTTGTCTGTTACTTGTTGGCCAATAAAGTGGAATAGAATATTCCGTCCTGAACATATTGAACGAACGCATTGCATTTTCATAAACGTTTTCGTTATTTGAGAAATTGATTAGTTCAATCATTTTGAAACTTATACATCAAAATTAGTTTGTGGCTTCAGGGCTGCATTGCTACTACTTCATCTGTCCGAGAGGTTAAGCATCAGCAATAAAATTTTCTTGAAAAAATATGCAACGCTTAAAATTAAAAATTGAATACTTATGTCCACAAACGAAGTCATTGTTTGAAGATTTTGTATTTTAGATTGTACCAACAACCATATAATCACAATGGACAATCATCTTATTTGTTTTAAAAATGGACCAAATTAATAGGTATTGTTTCCAGATAAGTAATGTCACTTACTAAAACTTTGCTCCAATCATATGGCCATTGTAAAAATGCCAATAACCCATTTAAATAACCTGCACAACCCAACGAAAAACCACCCGCACTGTCATTATACAAATGTAAATCAGCATTAGAAAAGAGTTCATTACATTAATCGAAGATGTTCCTCGAGCCTAGATATTAAACTTGTCTGGAAAATACGTAAATTATCTTTTGTTAAAACCTCCTTTATGGGTTTTGTCTATTAGCTGAGTTGTTTAGCAAAGGTGCAATGTCATTCCTATTAAGCCTAGATGGACCAGTATCAACTTCATTGTCCATAAACCGACGATATCTTGAAGCAGAATAATCAAACCCACATTTGAGACATGCATGTCTGTATTGGCAATTGCGTTTATTGCAAACACCTTTAAAATTAAAATCGTAGCATTTACAACTAACATTTGCTTGTTGTTTTTGATTATTGGCGGTTAAAATACGTTACCACAAAAAAAAAAAAAAACATCTATGTACGACCATTTCTTTTGTATGATCCCTTGATACCCTTAAACGGAATTGTTGGTCATAAGAATACCATTTTTCAAAAGGATGATCAGCCGCTGCACTCCTTGTTATTGACATATACGAGAAAAGTTCACTTGCCTTTCCAGGATACCTTTCGATAAGGACCTGGGCATAAACAATAAATGAATCAGTCCAATCTTCAACAGAATTAACAGTATGGTTTTTTTTAACTTTGTTTTGAATAACCAGCATACCGTCATTAATCAAAATAGTGTTTTCATCATTTGTTTGACTGTTGAAATTGTTGCGATGCATAAGGGACAAATCAATATACTCAAAATTCCAAATTTAGGAATAACGATGTTGTTTGGGGCTTTATCTGCGGGGACAACAACATATTTGTCATGAAGGTAGGATCGAATCCAAAAAAAGTTTTAAAAAAAGCCAAATAAAGTACGAAGTTGAAGAGCATTGAGGACCAAAATTCCTTAAACTTTTGCAAAATCCAGCTAAGGTAATCTATGCCTGAGGTAGAAAAGCCTAAGTATTTTAAAAAATCTAAATTTTGTAAACATATAATTTATAAATATAACCATATCAATACTAATTCATGTCAGCACAAAAAGTGCTGACTACTGGGCTGGTGATACCCTCGGGGAAATTAATCTCCACTAGCAATGGCATCGACCCAGTGGTAGTAAATAAACTCATCATAGATACCAGGACTCAATTTTATAATTACGCCAGACGCGCGTTTCGTCTACAAAAGACTCATCAGTGACACTCGAATCAAAAAAAGTTAAAAAAGCCAAATAAAGTACGAAGTTTAAGAACATTTAGGACCAAAATTCCTAAAAGTTTTGCAAAATCCAGCTAAGGTAATCTATGCCTGAGGTAGAAAAGCCTTAGCATTTCAAAAATTCTAAATTTTGTAAACATATAACTTATAAATATAACCATATCAATTAAAATTCATGTCAGCACAAAACGTGCTTACTACTTGGCTGGTGATACCCACGGGGAAAATAATCTCCACCAGCAGTGCCATCGACCCAGTGGTAGTAAATAAACTCATCATAGATACCAGGACTCAATTTTATAATTACGCCAGTTGAGCGTTTCGTCTACAAAAGACTCATCAGTGACGCTCGAATCCAAAAAAAGTTAAAACAGCCAAATAAAGTACGAAGTTTAAGAGCATTGAGGACCAAAAGTTTTGAAAAATCTATGATGTCTTATTTTATTGTTGCTATGGTGAGTCAGCCATGATGCTAACTAGGGTTAAGCATTTAGTCGCACAAGCGTTTATTTAAAGTTTATTACACTACACAGTTATGCATAGTCAACAACATTTGTTTACTTATTGTAACAAAATATGAAACTGTAAAAAATCAAGGCCAGCTTTTTAGTGGTATATGAACTATCGTTTCTTTCATGTCAAAAGTTCAATAATTGATATCGCCCTACTTTTTTATGTAGATCTTATATATAAGTCTTTTAGGATTTGGTGTAACAAGAACCTATTGATAATTTATTTGACACAGTGTACCAGTCATAATTGATAAGAAACTTCTTGAACTGAGTACTAAAAGTACGAATCTTTTACACTTTAATATTGATATCAATCGCTCAAAAAATAAGTAACTGTTTTCGATGAAGTTTTTTGAAAGGCGTTATAAATTATTTTGTCATATAAATAAAGGCAACAGTAGTATACCGCTTTTCAAAAGTCATTAATCGATTGAGAGAAAAACTAAAATCGAGAGAAACACATCACGTACAAGTGGATAACAACGGAACAACAGACATACTGAATTGCAACAAAAGCAAATGCGTGTGTAACATACATAGGAACGAACTATTTGATAACAACTACAATATTCTTGACTACAGGACATTTTTAGACAAAATGATTGGTTGGACCTAGTTTTATGGCCAACCAAAACTCGAGCCGAACTGTGCATCACACGAAAGTATCAACGCCTAAAAAAGTGGGACCTTGTAAAACTGTGAAAAAAATTATAATAAACATCTAGATTAGGTTTTGTAATGTGATGTTATATATAAGTAATTTAATTTTAGATGTTACGCGTCTTCTGATTGGCTGTAAAATCATTGTGTTATCATATCAATGTGTGCTTTTGATTTAAAGTCCACACATTTACAACATTTTGAAAAATATTTTTTTTCCATGTTTCATTCATAAAGGTCCCCAGCGAATTTCTGTAAAATAAAAGAAAACAAGATGATGATAACTCAAGAATAAAATGTATAGATCTCAACCTAGTTTTGTTCTATTTGACATATTAAATGATGATTTTTGTCATATTTGTACGAGCATAATAAGAAATATATTAACTGATAAGTACGTATGTATCCGTAAAAATACAAGATATAACAGTATATAGTAGTTTCACACTACTTAAATATTCCATTGTTTCTACAGAACATTACATCTGAGTAAACAAAGTTTAAAAATCTGTTAGACACAAATTACATTAATTTGTTGATTGATTCCAAAAGATGTTCAGCCATGAAGATAAACCGTGCTATAATTTCAAAGATGATGTCGATTTTTGTATCTATTTACTTCTTGTGTTAATGGATTGTTTTAATGGCGCTTAAATAATTTATTGGATAACTTTATCTTAAATTATCCAATTTGTATTTGTTGATTTTTTTCATATAATTTTGTTTCAAAAAATGTATTATCATATGACTCTAGTTTCCTTATATAACAATAATCTTATTTATTTGTGCATCATACACTCACGAGAGCTATACAGATAATTACCGTTTTTATTTTTGACTTATATGCTTAAACGTCCATTCTGTGTCTTCATGTTTTAATAAACAATTTTTTTCTCAATAGACGACAATTATAGCCTTTTTCGAGGTACAGACTTTAGAACGTCGATGTGGTTTAAACAAAACCTTGCTAGAATTGAACGAAAATTATAAGGATAGAATTTGTGTGTCCAAAAAACTATAGGTTCCCGTTTCTTTTCGTAACCTAACTTGTACGTATGACTATCGATTGTGCACTTAAAAACCAGGTGTATCATCCTAACGTTAAAATACATCTCAGTTCCGTTAGGGCTAAGGTAACTAATGTAGTTAGCCTTTAGAACAATGCAGAATGTACGAAGTCTCTAATAATAAAAATAACGACTAATCAGGATTACCTTTACTCTTAACTCTGAATACCATGGTATGTTCATAAAATGGCTGTGCATATAATAACTTATAGTTTATTGTTACCTTTAACCCTTGTAAATTTCTGTTTTCTTCAAATGATAATTTTTGTATTCTTGCCTTTCAGTGTTGCTTACATGCTTTGTTATCATGCCTTTTTGCGTGGCTCTGTACCTATAAATCCCGTCATTGTGTTATTTTTCTATGACAATTTTTGTATTCTTGCCTGTCTTTCCTTTTTGTTGATATGTTTTGTCTATATGCCTTGAAGCGCAGGTAGTTGCATGGTCTAGCTCGCCGGTTATAGTGCAGACGATTTTGTGTCACAATATCTCAGTAGCATGGATGAGAATCCCAGCGAGGAAAGAACAAAAATTTGCGAAAGCAAATTTCCAGATCTAACATTGGTGGGTTGATGTTTAGACGAGGTATATATATATATATATATATATATATATATATATATATATATATATATATATTGTTCGATTTATGATGTGATTTTTTTGTGTTTTTTAAATACATTTGGCTAGCCACAAAACCATGTTTAACCCGCCAAGTTGTCTTAAAATGACCTGTACCAAGTCAGGAAAATGGCAGTGGTTAACTTATAGTTCGTTTCTGTGTGTATTACATTGTCGTTTGATTTTTTGCGGCACTTAAGTGTTTCTGTTAATTCGTTGTCTTCCTCTTTTTTTTGATGTGTTTCACTCGGTTTAAGTTTGTAATCCGCTGCTTTTTTGAACGATTCTATATAAATTTTGTGAAAATGTGAACAGCGGAATTTTATTAAAAACTCGATAAACCTGAATAGTTTGCATTATTGCATTGATCAAATGATATATTCAATAAGCAGCTTATTTTTAAATACTTTTCTCAGTGTATGGCGTCGTGTTTTGTTATATATTTGTTTATATTTCTTATCGTTTTATTGTAATGTATCTAATTAATACGGTAAACGCATTTCAAACGATTGCTTGGCTTTTTTTGTGTTTGTTGTGCAAAAGAATTTTGATTTTTTTTTAAATTAGATACTGTATATATTTTTAATATTTGTAATATTTCATATTTGAGATTTAACCCCACCCTTCCGATTGCTGACTTTTCCGAAGAATGGTGTCCTAACCCTTGCAATATATGTGTACCTTAGCTTTTAGATTATAAACTGACAACCTTTATTCATTGCAAAGGGGTAATGTTTGTCCAGAAGAAATCATCCATTCAGCTACGTATACATATCTGACACTACAATGACAACAACGACTACTTGCTCGGGGGTCACTTGGTATAAAAAAGATTGACACTGACTTCATGATGAGAGATACGCAAAATTTGAATATTTTACTTACAGATATCACCCTTATCATAATGATGCATATATTCGCTTTGGACCACTTCAATTAATCTACAAGATTCTTCGGAAAACAATAACTCTACTCAGAATTGCATAATTTCTAAATTTGAACATAAATTGCTAAACCTTAACATATATGATATCCGATTGTAAATCCAAGAACACTTTCAATTGACGACTTTAATCTTTTGTGATAGGTATTAAAACACTTTTTTGTATAAGACAGATAACTCAATTCAATTGTTTGTTCCTCAATGACGGTTAATTGTTGTTGATTATATTATTCTGTAAATAAGGTCTGGAAGATGAATGATAAAGAAAGATTTCTAACCTGCGTATTACATGTATCTGGTATGAAATCCATTGCCTACATTCTTGTCAATATGAGGAAATTGAAAAATGTTTATCAAAATAGAAACAAGTGTAACTTTAAAAATGAAGTTTCAAAAGAATATGCATTAATATAGAGATATTTTCTATCATTGAGCAATAAAAAAAATATTTGATCGGAAATTAATAGGAAAAAATGACTAAATACTATTTTGAAATGGAGTTTAACAAATGTCTGATTAGTAAAAAAAAAAGCTGGATAACGGCATCGACGAAATTATCTACTCAATACTTCGATTGAAATCAATGTCAAAAAGTTAAATAATAATAAAAAAAAAAGCTCAAACACATCAAACGAATTGATAACAAATGTCATATACCTGACTTGGTACATGCATTTTCTAATGTAGAAAATGATGGATTAAACCTGGTTGATTATCGAGCTGAATACAATCTTAGATACACTCTTAGAAGTATAAAAACGACCCAATCTAAATAAATATGTTAAAAAATTGCACCTGTTTTTTTAATTTTTGAACAAAACATAGATTTATGTTTCATTAAGACAACCTGTGTATTTACTGTTCCATAAAAGTGCATGATTTGTTTTATAATAATAAAACACATATTTTAAATTTTCCATTCTGAACATAACGGTGATTAGTATTTAATTCAGTCAATCTAAATGTATGTAACAACTGTTCAATTAGAGTGCATGTTTTGGTTTAAGCTTTTGCAGATCTTAACATTGCATTACAAAAACCGACAAAGATTTCCTCATTGTACGACCCTAAAAATTATCGCAGTTATCGATCTGAACATGCTGTAGATTGTGACATTACATCTTGGTTGTTAAATGTTATGATTTGTGCACATTCATCTACATCGTATACCCAGCATCAATGGTGGGCAGTCGACCTACAGAATGTTTATGTCATTAAAGAAATAGAAATGTATGGACGAACAGATTGTTGTGGTGAGTTTTAAGCGTTTAACGGTACTTTTTATCAAAATGCCGAATCCATATGTTAGTGTTATTGCGTTCCGTGAGAAAAACCGACTGAAGGTGACTATTTTCTTGATACCGAATTCAATCTTTAGTTTAAAAACACAATACAATTAGGGACCAGTATATAACTGATTTTTATTACAATAACAATACACTTTAATTAGGAAGCATAAGATAACCGATGTTTATAACTATAACAACACACTTCAATTCAGGAATCGTAGATAATTGATGACTATCCCAATAAAACACATTACATGTAGGAAACATTAGATTACTGATGTTTATAACAATAAAATACAATACAATAGGGGAACAGTAGATAATCGATGTTAATAACTGTAAAAACAAACTTCAATGAGGGAACATAAGATACTCGAAGTTTATTACTATAAAACACTTTACATTTAGGAACTATTCGATAACTTAATGTTTATACCGATGAAAACACAATAGAAAAAAGGAACAGTAGATACGCCATGTTTCGAATGATAAAAACACAATGCAATACGGAACGGTAGATAATCAATATTTATAATAACAAAAAATATTGTAGTTAGATAACAGTACTAACATGTAACTTATCTTTTGAAAGAACAGAAAAGAAAAAAAAACAGCATGAACGAGTGTCTAGACTTTGGACAGGAATGCCAACATGTGTGGTGTGATAGCTTCAAACCTTATCTAAAAACAAATTTATATAAAGCCTAAATGATATTTATTAACTATCAATTTTATCGTTCGGATAAATCTGATAGCAGTTGCATAGATATAAAGATAATACACAATGAAATCTCTGATGAGGTTCATCATGATTTTTGAAGAGGCACATGAACATGAAGCATAGTAAAATTAAATATATTTTTCAATCAGTTGATTAATAAAAAATCAAAATGAAAATCGGTACAGGTTAACGACCAACATCTACATGTACTGCAACAGTATAAGATATCTCGTGTTTAATTAATGACTCTTATATAAGTTTCTAAAATTATCAGGTGACAATTTATCGAACTTTGATGTCGATGTTATTATGCCAACGTGTCCAAGCAATGGTTGAAATGATTTAACAGATTGAGAAGTATCGAACTGTCATTATCAATCCGGCGAAGTTAATCCGAGTATCAGAATAACTTCTCCTTCTAATACAAGAGGAAGATTAGACGCCGTGATTTGCAAGCGTTAGACATATGTGAAGTACAGGTCAACGGAGATCAATTAAGCAGTACCCGCCGGTCAGGTAATTCTTTTGTTAATTTTTTTCAGCCATGTTCAATGTGTAATACCTTTCAAATAAACATTAAGTATTCAGAATACGCCCAGAGTTATTTTTCAGTTCAGAATGTATGGTTAATCGTATTTTGTAACACTTATTAACAAAAACTAGAGGTCAATTTATAATTGTATAATTCTGATAATACGTAAAATGAGTAAAACGATCTCACCTTATTTTTAGAAAGAAATAACAAAAATTATAAAAAATCAAAAGTAAAATCAAAAACGGGTTGACAGGAAGTCCGAGTTATGAACATGTTAGGATGAGGGATGTTGCCGAAACAAGTTTATAGCAGTTCTCATACAGACATGTATAGTAAATGTTTTATAATTTAAGACATGGTTTCATAAAAATTGAACAATGCTTAATATCATTTTGATTTATCTAATTTCAATATAATATAAATAAGCGAGTTTATTATCACCATTCAAATTAAATTACGAGTGAGAGTTGATATCAAACAATATTCAATTATCACGAGTTGCTAAACACATTTCTCTTTGGGCAACACTCTCATTGTGTATATAGAATAAATCCGCTATTCATTTTGGCATACGCGATGCCGGCTACACATGTTAACACCATACAAGCAAAAACATTGTGTAGGCTTCACAAATAAAAAAAAAAAAATAAAAAAAAAAAAAAACACTTGCTAAAAAGATTTGCAAGGTGAATAGTGTGAATACTTTGTATCTTATTTAAGAATTCACGTAGTCTACGTCCTTTGTCGTTGACGACGTATAAATCGAATTACCTTTATAATATCAAATTGAATGGAAATGTTGTAATATCATCTGATGATATTGAACTAGCCAATCCAATAATGTCATTTGATTTATCAACTCCGTGCAGTGTAATTTGAGAAATATATATGAATACAAGAAATACTAAACAGGCTGCAATAATAAGAGAAATAATGATATTCCTTTGTTAAAATGTAAAGTAAAGATTTCGTCTATACGTTAGCATTCACCCTGCAATGAATTATTAGATAATATAATTTAAGGTAATCCTCATGTTTACTCTGATAAATGAAGTGTAGTCTTTTATTCAATAAAAACATAAGCGATTTCACTGTTCAGTATTATTCCGAAATCGACTAACAAGAAAACAACTAAATTGTAAACCGTGTTTTTTAGGCTTAATGAACGTACTGGTTTTTTTTTAATGTTCTATTGAAAGATATGAGCAAAAGATATGGTGATAGATGTTCTATACTAATGATAACGAGGCCGGGATGAGGTACCAGTATTTAATGTAAATATGTTAATAATTTGGAGCTGAAGAAAGACAAAAAAGATTTTTTTTAGCTTCTCAACAGACTGTGATGAGATCATTCCTTGGAGTATTTAATCCGATCTTAGTTCACCACTGACTAAAAATATTAATTTTGATGTAACTTGATGGCATTTAAATTCATTTAGTTTCTGGCTTTAACAAAATTGTCGTTCTCACATTTATATTGTCTTCACTATATTTTTAATTTCTTAATTGCAGGTTTGTTAAGCACTGTTGCTGTCTATGCTCGTGGACATATCGGCTCTGGATATGTAGGTCCTGTCATTGAAACGTTTGTAGCTCAGAGTAACATTCAGTGTACAAGTGTGTGCATAATGAAGAGTGACTGTTATGCTGCTGAGTATGACAGATACGCAACCAGCTGTACAATGAAAGGTGAATTTACGAATGGAACTCAGTCTTCTTTGTTCCAAGACAACAGCAAAGATGTATTCTGTATCATCTAGAAAACAGGATGGTGACCAATTCTGTATCTTTGATCTATCGTGAATTATGAAGTCTTTAACTTTAGTTTGTTATTCTGACAATCTTCAACAGTACATAATATAAAATAGACAATATATTTTACTTTCTGTTGTAAAATCAATATAATTTCTCAAAACAGTGTTATTTGTAGGTTTATCAATTTTTGTACTTTACACAATAGCACACACACAATAAAAGCTTCAATGACACATGTTTTGCAGATAAACGAATGGAACTGAGTGTTCTTTGTTCCACGACAACAACACAGATGTATTTTGTGTCCAATAGTAGATGAGTTGGTGACCAGTTCTGTATCATTGCACTGCTATACATTGTGAAATTCTTTGCTTGTTATATTGACAATCTTGAATAGTACATAGTACATACTGTAAAATAGACTAGGTATTTCAGTTTGTGTGGTAAGATAAATTATGATTTCTCAAATAAGGATAACTGATTCATCAAAGCTATGTTTTTCGTTTGACTATTAATGTTGGTACTTTACACATTAGCACACACATAATAAAAGCTTCAATGGCACATGTTTGTAGATATATACATTTCCAATGGGGACCACTTAGTAGAGCCAGACTCTGTTATGAGCTACAATTTATGACTAAAATCAGCAAAGGCCCATCCAAACAACCTCTAATACAAGAATTTAAAAACACGTTCAGATATTTAGATGATGTATTGGCTCGCAATAATGACGACTTCAGTATGTACACTAAGGAGATTTATTCTGCTGAACTGACTTTTAATAAAGCAAATACTAACAATGAACACTGCCTCTTCCTAGATCTTGATACATGCATCTACATTGTATATCTTTAACAGAAGCTTAATACCGAGATTTATGATTAAAGAGATGATTTATCATTTACTATTATTAATTATCAATTTTATGGTGTTTATATATCTCAACTTGTTTGAAAAGATTGTGCATGTAACAACGTATTCAATTTTAACAAATGAAATCTGTTTTACTGAAAGCTAATTAAACTTGACTAGTGTTTTCGGTATCTCAAACTAGTAAAATATTCACTACATTTTATCATCTATACACGATATCATTAGTTATTGTAAATCAACATGCAGTGGTCTTAACGGTCTATGGTATACTCTTTATTTAGCGCAACAATGTCGGCATTCACCCCAAAGTGTTTCAAAACCTTTTAGTAGACTGATTTAGAAGGAATATACTTATATAATAGTTCTTGAAAAACTGGTCATTATCGTGATATATGGACTGCCCACAGGACAGTGGTATTGACTAAGATAGTGATATATGACTGAGCCAAAGGCGAGGTCATTATCGCTGTCGCAGTCAATACCACTGTCCTACGGGCAGTCCATGTATCACGATAATGACCAGTTTTTCAAGAACTATTATGTTTATTTCATTGAAAAACCATGTTTTGGAAAATTCTCGTAAATTCAAAATGCCTAAAGCGAACTCGAGTAGTTGTACGATTTTTATGACAAAGAGTGAAGACAAGTCGTAGTAATACTGCCATTCATTTTAGTGCAATTTTTCAGTATATGAATATTAATCAAGTTATTTTTAATTTTATATTTAACGAAAACATATAATAAACAATTCAACAACTTAAATATAATATTAAAATCAGGAACATGTTTCATAAAAGGTAAATCTCTCTAAACAGAGAAACCACGCTCCACCGGTCATTAACAGAGAAATCACGCCCCCCTAGCTGTCATTATCAGACGGAAACCACGCCCCAACGGTCAATATCAGACGAAAACCACGCCCCACCGGTCATTATCATGTAAAAGTTCGTTAAGGACCGGTTTTTTGGTCCGTTTTTTCTGTTAATGACCGATGGAATTTATTACTGAAGAATAATGAATGCCATGTGACCCCTTTTTATCCAATAAGAGAATCTTATTCTCAACCGATATGAAATAAATGTAGTTACGAAATTATCAATTGATGAAATTGTGCAAAATGCTTTCATTTCAGAAGTACTAAACGAAAGAATGGTTCAAATTTATGAAATAAAACCCTTTTCACAATCATATGTAGCTGTATCTACTAAAACAAATGAAGTTGAAAGCAGTTGTTAACAGACAATGTGTCCGTTGTTTAAACCAATGCCATCATTAAACTTCATAAAGTGGACGTGGTTTAGTACTGTATATCCGAAAAACAAAAAATGTTTTTTGTCTGAATCTCAGTATAAAACTTGTTTTAGCGAAAGTCTTTTTAAAATCTTACATTGTGTTTTGGGCAAACGTAGTCAATATCATGTAGATGTCTTATTGTGTGGCTGCTATTATGAGGCAACCGGAATCTTGTGCTAACAAGAGTTTTGCATTTGGTTGCACCAGCTTTGATTTGATTAAGTATGCATGTAGCACTGCACAGTGATTCATAGGCAACACCAATTCCCTACTTATAGTAGCAAATTTGGAACTGTCATAACAAAAGGTCAATTGTTAAGTTCTATATAAACTATTTATTCTTGTTGATCTTATCGATAAGTGTTTTTGAATTTGTTTTACAAAAACCTGTGAATAATTTATTTGACACAGTATATCAATAGGTATCGATAAGAAACTTCTTTAGTTGAGTACTTGAATTACGAATCTTTACACATTAATATTGATATCAATCGCTCTAGAAATAAAGTAACAGATTTGAGACAAAGTTTGATAAAAGGTTATATTAAATATTTTGTCACATCAATAAAGGCAACAGTCGTATACCGTTTTTCAAAAGTAATTAACCGATTTAAAGAAAACAAACTAAACCCGAAAGAAAGAAACAAATCAAGTACAGGACTTTTTTAGACAAAATGTGGGTTGAACCTGGTTTTATGACTAGAAAAAATGTGCGCTTAATGACAATGTTAAAATACTGTCAAAATTACAACTTACATGGCAGGAATATATTAGGCATAAACGCAAGAATACTCAGAGAAGATAAACACATAAAAAGGTAATATAATAGTAAATTTTGACATGTTAACCACAGAATAACAAAGAATACCTAAATTTAATTGTCGACAATACACAAAATCAGCGTAACTCAATTACGAACTGTGCGTCACACGAAGGTTTCAACGCCTAAACAAGTGGCGTCACAGATGAATTAAAAAAACAGAAATTTTAATCTGGTTATGGATATGACAATTACCTGCATCAAGGAAAGTAATATATCATTATACATTTTCACTTTGAGAATGAGGTGCAATTGGCCTTATTCATGACTGTAAATTCATTAATATTCGACATGCCACCTGCGATCACCCACAGTCTTTGGTTGGGTTTGTGTTTCTTATTGTTCAGTTTACTGTACTATGCCATGTGTACTTGTTTTGGCTGTTTGTCCTTTTCATTTTTAGCCATGTCGTTATCAGTTTATTTCCGATATTTGAGTTTGACTGTCCCACCGGTATTTTAGCCCCTCTTTTAAAAGGAAACCAAAAAGAAAACTGTTATTATTCTGCAAAGCTATTCAATAAAGCTTGTGTATGACTAAATGCAACAACATTTAAAAAATCATCTTTATGTTTCAGTCATTAAGGGACCCACACGCTGTTGATTACTCTATTATGGAATGAATAGATTCAAACCTAGTTTTGTTTTATTTGACCTACTGGATAATGATTTTGTCTTATTTTTACAGACATAATAAGAAATACATCAACTGATAAGTACTTATTTAACCGTACCAATACAAGATAAACAGTACATAGTAGTTTCACACTACTTAAATATTCCGTTGTTTCTATAGAACATTACATAAGCTATCTGAGTAATCAAAGTTAAAAATCTGTTTGACAAACACTACATTAATTTGTTTATTGATTTCTAAAGATAATTGTTAAACTTAGAGTGGAAATAAACCATGGGGTTATTTCAAATATTTTGTCTATTGATTTGATCTATTTATTTGTTGTGTTCATGTATTTGACGACTAAATAATTTATTAGATGACTTTATCTTAAACTACATGTATCTGATTTGTATTTGTTGAATATTTTTTCACATAGTTTTTTTTCCAAAATATTTTTAACATATGACTTTAGATTCTTTACATTACAATAATCCTATGTATTTGAAAAAAAATGGTGGATTAAAGTTGCTTTTGTGGCTAGCCAAACCTTGCGCTTAATGGCAATGATAAATATGGCGCTAAAAATACAACATTACATGACAGAAATACATGAACAATACAAATAAATGCAAGAATACTCAGGACAGAAAAATACATAAATAAATAATGTAATAGAAAATTTTTACATATTAACCACAGAATAACAACGAAATATAATTTACGACATTATTAGATATATAACAACATAATAGAATTACAAACTGTGCGTCACACCAATGTACGAATGCCACAAAAAGTGACGTCACGGGTACATTTCTAAAAAATGGTTATCAATCGATATTGGGTTTGTAATTATGTTTTTTGATGTATTTTATAACAATAACAAGAATGGAAATATAGAATTATGTTTAATTATTCGTATTATTTTACTATGTCGGATGTTCTTCTAAATCAAACTGTGTAAAACACCGTGTAACATCGAACACGTGTATCTTCTTCAGGCATGATTTCCCTTGGTGTTCAAAATTTGAAGTTATAATACATGACTGTTTTTTTTTGCATCTTTTTAGCGCTTAGAATCATATTTCCAAACCGATTTTTAAACTCACCAATGTAACTTTGAAATGATTTGAATTAACACAACATAAGTAAATGTCAAGTGTGCAACGCACTTCTCGGATCAACCTTCATCAAGATCAAAAGCTAGTGATGTGTAAATATGTAGAAATGTAGCACCTATATAATCAAAATAAGGTTAAAAGAATAGCCACATTTAGTTTTGCTCAATCCAGCCTTCTAATTTCTTCGTTAATAAAGTCTTTCCATTCAGGTATGATCTACAATTGTGGGTATTTGGATCCATGCGATAACTAAAATAACAAAATTGTTGGGTTGCTGTCTGATCAATCTCGTAAGAAATAGTTGGAAGGATATTGAAATGTAACAAAATGAAAAAAAAAAAATGTTAAGCGATTAGACGAAGAACAGGAATTTACATGGTGTCTATGGTGAGTTTATTTATTGGTGAATTTAAAATTCAACCCCAATTTCTGTGGGACCTCAAACGCACAATGATACGTCAGAGTTAATGTTAATTTAACCATTTATAAATAAAATCGTATAGTAATAAAGCAAACTGAGGTTGTTAAAGTTGATTAAAGATTGTTTGTGCTTCTTTGTTCTGCTGTACCCCTATTTTGACATTTTTAACTACCATGACTACTGTTTCTGTTTGTTTTGTTCACGCATCGTTTTCAATATAATGGAATTTGTATGACTGTTATACAAGTAAGATGTTTAGTTAGCTATAAAACCAGGTTAAATCCACCATTTTTACATAAGAAAATGCCTGTACCAAGTCAGGAATATGACAGTTGTTATCCATTCTTTTGATGTGTTTTGGCATTTGATTTTGTCATTTGATTAGGGACTTTCTGTTCTGGGTTTTTCTTGGAGTTTTTACTGATACTACTGTTGCTTTAACTTAGAGAGATAAAGGATACAGCATATACAGTTACGTCTGCCTCTTTTCTTGACTTCCATATCGTCATTGACAACGGTTGGTTGAAAACAAAATTTTCAGACAAAAGAGATGATTCCAGAAGCGCCTGCATACGGAGTTTATATAAAACCAATCAATACAAAATTCCCGGGCTTGTGTTTACTTCCATGATTTCCTTGCTGCTGCTTACTAGGAGGCTATTGAACTATGAGTGTCAAATGGGGAAGTTGAAATCCTCATTCGTAAATTTTACGTACGCCATCACGAGTTGGTTAACTGTTATGAAATATCCGTTTCACAGATAATATCGGACATGTTACTTATATCGTAACTACAATTCCATTCTTTTTTACGAATGTGACCTATAAAGCTGACGAAATAGACTATTTACGGCTTTGTAATAACATGAACAACACGATGGATGCTTAACTTTCTGGAGTAGGTTAGCTTTGTGTTGCTGTTGTACCCCTATTTGTGACATTTTTACCTATTGTGTTTGTTCACACATCGTTGTCAATATAATTGAATTTGAAGCGACTGTCGTACAATTTTGTTAATTTTAAAACCAGGTTTAATCCACTCTTTTCTACCTAAGAAAATGCTTGTACCAAATCAGAAATATGACATGTGTTATCAATTCGTTAGATGTGTTTGAACTTTTGATTTTGCCATTTGATTAGGGACTTTTCTTTTCGAATTTTCCTCTGAGGTCAGTATTTTTGTGATTTCACTTTTTGCATTTTGTCTGGTTCCTAATTTACACATATGAACTTCCTTCTATCCAGTACTGCCAGACTGCTGATCAAAACATATACCTATTTTGGAGTAACAGCCATTCATATTTACATCTGTTATCAAAGTAACCATTTGAACAATTTTAAAATGATAACTGTAGAAATTATACTTTGATTTAGCTTACTTTATATTATATTACACTTTGACATACTGTAACATAAAAAATGCTACATTATTTTGAGTTTTTGTGACCAAATGCATATGACCTTATGAGTTATAACTTCTTGTGTGCAGAATTTGCAAAATGATTACTTATACTGTATCAATGCAAAACAAGTACATTTTGGATAAATTATGATATGGCTTAAATGTACCACTAACGTAATATAGGAAGAGAGAAATATATCTTTGTTCTTGTCCTTTATAATCAACATTCTATTATCGTGATAAAGCTTCAAGCTTTCATGCCGCATCGCGTGGTTTGATGCTGTTTCAGTAAAAATTAACCTAACCGAAAAACCGGAATTCGCTTAAGTAAAACTGCCCAAAGATAGTGTAATTCAGTTTTTTTTTAAATGCAAATATTTTTATATTTTGAGTTTTTTCCCTTCTCATCCAATTTTTGTTATAAGTCTTTCATGTGTATTTTTATCATTATATATTTTAAAAAAAACGCCACAATTCACTAACTTACAGTCTCAATAACTAATCTGTCCACATCTTGAGCTCCAACGCAATCTCTACTATGACGTGGCATTGATCTGACCAGACGTCGGATACGGTGTTGAGGAATGTTTTTTCATTCTTCCCGTAACGCAATTTCAAGTTGGCGCAGCGTAACTGGTGGTGGCTGTCGTCGTTTTACGGCTTGTCCAATTTCATTTGATAAGTGTTCAAATAGACTAAAATCCAACGAAAAGGCTGGCCATGGTAATGTCTGAACATGGTTGTTATTGATGAACATCTTGATGCCTAGCTATAAACGGTTTAACGGTCGGCCGAAAACGTCATCAATGTGATGAGTGGAGTTTTTGGCTGAACGATATTCTTTCCATACCATTACACTATCACCACCCTAACGGTCTGTCTCTTAGATACACGAATCTGCGTAGCGTTCTCCTTTTCGTCTACACACACGAGTTCGTCCATCACTACGGCGAAGATGGAATCTTGATTCATCCGTCCTTAAGACAGTTGTCCATTGCATTTTTGACCATCTCTGACGCTGTTGTGTACATCTAAGGCGATTTTGGCGTCGTACTGCTCTCAGCATGTTATCACGGAAAGTCCGCCGTGCCTTTAATCCACTGCTGCGCAAACGATGTCTTACCGTGTTTGCTCCAATGTTTCTCCTATTGACGCCGAAAGTCTCCCGTGCTGTTTGGACAGCCGAACGAAAAGATCTTTCGTAGAAGCTGAAGACAAATATATTGGCCCTGATGGGCAGTAGTTGCTCTCCCTCTTCCAGGTCATTGTCTATCATTTAAATACCCAGTTTGGTTGAATCTTTGGATGACTTTGGTAATTGTTGAGGCTGAACACTGCATTCTGCGTGCAATTTCACGACTTGAAATGCATCCTTGTATCATGCCCCAAACTCCACGTCTCTGGTAGTCTAAAAGTCTTGGCGTCTAAGCCTTAGTTTATTTCAGTGGCTTACAAAAAAGGATGGAAGATTTAAATTCTTAACCAAGGCTTTCCAAAAACAATCACGAGAAAATCATTCGTGGGTAAAAAAGTGGGGCACTCGACTTACCCCGTTTTTCTGTAACCAAGCACGTAATTTTTTTTGTAAAATCATTCAAGCGCAAATTTGTCGAAAGAAGTCTGACAATTCATTTTCAAACCGATATAGGTAATCATTTAAAAAAATATTTATATTTTTTCTGAAATATTTGAAATTTACAAGTACTGCGTTTTCATTGGCACTCAATATATATTTGTGAACGGGATCATTGTTTTTAACATTATATGCGTATTGAACACCACACTCTACATTGTAGTTCATGATTAGTGATTATAAGAATCCATATGAAATGAAAAAAAATATCAGTGATATTTAATCCACCAATTTATAAATTATTCATGACCAATGCAACTCGACTACGATGATTTATTATGTTTTTGAATATTGACATTGTTAAGTCTCTTGAAGGTTTTTCACTTTTTCTAACTATCAAGTGAATACACTAGGTGATCATGATGGACAAAGATGTTTTAGGATATTTATATCTGTTATCGTCTTGTGGTAATGTATTTTTTTAATACGGTACACATATTTTAAAGGATGGTTTTTGCCTTTTTATTTGTGTTTGTTGTTCAGAAGAATTTTTTTAATAATTTTGAAATATACATTAAATATTCTATATTTGAGGATTACCCTCCTACCCTTCCAGATAAACAATAACTGACGTTGTTGTGGAATGATGTCCTTACCCTAGCGAAATTTGTGTACCTTAGCTTTCAGACTAGAAACTTCAAACCTTTTTTTCGTTGCTAAGGGGTAATGGATATCAACCATTACCCGCCATACACCATGACAATACCATGACAACTACAACCTCTGACTCAGACGTATCTTGGTCTCAAAATCATTCACACAGACGTCATCACATTGACAGCATTATTTTACATATTGCATGCTCGAATATCTCCAAATATGACAAAAAATCTAATATTTTACTTAGGACAGATATCGTTCCAATTATAATAATGCTTATAGTTTCAAAACAGTTGTTGGCCTGATATGGGATAATTTTGTTCTCATATGTTTATGATGGTAATATACTTATCCCTTAACGGTAGGGGTTGTACTTGAATTCAAGATGATGAAGACATAATCTTTCGATTAGTTCAATCGAGGTCTGGAGCTGGCATGCCAGAAACTGTTAGGAGTCCTTTTTTATTTTATGTTTCATTCTCATTTTTCTTAGTTTCTTTTGTTACCCTTTTCTGACATCGGACTCAGACTTCATTTAATCTGAATTTTACGATGTGTATTGCTATGTGTTTCTTTATTCTTCACTAGCAAGAAGTATAGAGGTTGTGGTTGTGATCTCAAAAACAAGTTGAATCCCGCCGCATTTTGCGATCCCAAGTCAGGAGCCTCTGGCCTTTGTGAATCTTGTATGTATTTCAATATTATTCATTTATATGTTTTGGAGTTCAGTGTGACATTCATTTTCACTGAACTAGTACACATTTAACTTCGGAGTAAGCTGAGGACCACCTCCGGTTGCAGGATTTTCTTGTTGCGTTGAATACCCATTGGTGGCATTCGGCTGTTGTCTACTATTTGGTCGGGTTGTTGTCTCTTTTTGATATATTCGCGATTTCCATTCTCAATCTTATATTCGTTTTGAACCTGTTCTTTTTATTTTACAAGATACTTTGGTTGGAGTTTCGATTCTCGATACAAGAGAAATTTTAATTGGCCTCTCTTCGTTTTTTTGTAATTTTGAAAATACATTTTTTTGTACTACAATGGCATATATTCAAATACTATTGATTACATAACATTATTCCTCAAATTATGTCTGAAAGGTAATTGATAAAGAATTGAGAAGTTGAGTCTAATAAAGAGAAAGACAAAGAAAGCAGTAATTTGCTTGAAGCAATAAACCAACACATATTGCATTATTTGATATAAAATACATTGTTTATTCCATTCTTGTCAAAATCATGAAAAACAAAATTATTGAAAAATATTGAACAAGTGTACCTTTTTAAGGTTTCAAATTTAAAAGATTTGAACCGAATCAATATTGAGAAAGTTTCCATCCTTGAGCAATAGAAAAAAAAACATTTGATTTAAAGGTAATGAAAAAAATGACCAAATCTATTGAAAATGGGATAAAAAAAATGTCTGACTAATAAAAAATAGATTGATATTTTATAGATTAGTTAAAAGTTAAATTAGTCTCAACTGGTATTTTACTATAGTGATAATAATACTTATGATAATGATAATAATAATTATATCAACAATAAAAAGACAATAATTAAAATCATAATATTACATCCATCATTGTTCATATATACTCAAAATAGATAAATACAAGAAGAAATCGAAATGCAATAAACAACGAAATATTTGATTTTTTATCATAGATACACTTTTAAAAATGTACTTATATTCTAATTCGCCAAGTCAAACGAATATAAATTATTTAATAAATAAAACAACACATAAATAGGATGAGTGTGCCTACAGCTGTAGCAGCCTTTAATATTAACTTTACATTCAATATGATTCTCAAACTAAAGTCCTTCACTTTAAAATTCAGGCACACTACCAATCCAATCATACAATAGCACAGTAATATACAGTGACACAATCAAAAACTATCTATAAAAGAGGAAAAATTCATATTAATATAATGTAATATATGCTTATACTCCCATTGACGATAACCATCTCATAAAAGGGTGGGTGGGTGGGTAAACATAATAACGAATGCTGCTACGTTGAACTATAGGCAAACTTCGAATAACTTAATTTTCTTAAACTAACCCCTTAAGTAATACTTAATCATGCTTTTTACGAAAATCATGAGGGCATATACCCGTAAAACCGGCAATACGGGTATAGGCCATCCAATCAAATTGAACGTAAACACACACCATGTGCTTGATATAAACACACACACGTGTTTATAGTAAACAATCACAACGTCATGTGACTTAATACCTTTAATAAATATATAAATCTAAATAAATCTGTCAGTTTAATGCACATATTTTTTTCTAATTTTTGAACAAAACGGTGATTAGTATTTCATTCAGACAATCTGTGTATCAACTATTCCATAAGAATGCATGTTTTTGTTTAAGCTTTTGCAGATCTAAACATTGCAATACTGAAACCAACGAAGATTTCCTCATTGTACGACCCGGGAAATGATCACCGTTTTCGATCTGAATATGCTGTAGATGGTAACATCACATCTTGGGCGTTAAAGGTTATGATTTGTGCACATTCATTTGACAGGAACACCCAGCATCAATGGTGGGCAGTCGACCTACTAAATATGTATGACATTAAAGATATAGTACTTTATGGACGCACAGGTTGTTGTTTTGAGTTTCAAATTGTTAACGGTACTTTAGTTAACAATTTTAAGTCATGAAGTTTTGCGACAAAAACGGCAGAACGGGACTATTTTTTTGATACTCACATCTATCTTCAGTTTTGAAACACAATTCATTTAAGGACCAGTAGATAACCGATATTTCTAACTATAAAAACCCACCTCAACGAGGGACCAGTAGACAACCGATATTTATAACTACAAGAACACATTTCAATTATGGGACTGTAGACAACCGATGTTTATAACAATGAAAACATAATTCATTTAGGGACCAGAAGATAACCGATGTTTGTCACTATAAAAACACACTTCAATTAGATACGAGTAGACAACCGATATTTATAACTACAAGAATATACTTCAATTAGGGAACAATAGATAACCGATGTTTATAACTACTAATACAAAAATAACCTGTAAAACACAATAAAATTATGGAACGCCGACAATCGATAAGTCATTGCTAAGGACAGTCCATTGAGCTATGCCTGTAACTAATTTTACTTTTGGTGGACCCCAAATAAAAAAAAAATTGACTCTATGACTTATGTTTTATACGTTACTTCTACAATGCAGTCGAATGGTCAAAATGTAATGAGACATACTGAGGAAATAATTAAGGAAAGCAATGATGGAAAAGTATGTGTTGTAATCTATCACTATTGCAAAGGAGTGGTACTCACAAGATAAAAGATGATTAGGTGGAATACACTTTCGTATAAAGAGTTGGGTGAGCGGAAGTCGATGGCATACACAAAATATCCAGATGCAATGTTGTGAAACAACTACACAGCACAAAAATAAAATATAATTCTGAAGAAACTTTATAGTTGAACAAAGCCAATTTGTCTTACAACCCAAAAATTAACAAACACATGAGAAATACCACCAACAATTTCTTTAGGATCTGCGCCTGCCCAATTCAAAAATAAAAGCTTCACTAATTGTCTTGCATACTTTCAGTTGCAAATGAAGGCAACAGTAGAATACCGCTGTTCAAAACTCGTAAATCGATGGAAAAAAAAACAAAATCGGGGTAACAAACTCAAACTGAGGGAAACGCATTAAATATAAGAGGAGAACAACAACACACCATTAAAATGTAACGCACACATAAACAGACTTAGCATTAGACAAAATACGATGAGAATATCAAATATAACATCAAAACTAAATACATGAATTCGGGATAGAAACATGAGAAAAGTACCGACAAAATAAACTAAAGTGATGAGTTTTGATAATGATCATGTGATACGGGATTTTATTAATGACGTCATAAATGTAAACACGGTCTGCACTGATTATTTTTGGAAACGTATTTCCCACTTTAAAGAATCCTTTAATACAAAAAATATCATATCTATACATGCTATATGAATCATAAAAACACAGAAACTTCGAGTATTCTGTAATATTTGTTTACACATGTAATACTCCAGACTGATAATGAAAGTTAATACATCCCCATTAAATAAATTCTACAAACTATTGCATGAAATCGTTTGCATAATAACCTCGATATCAAAGTTTGATGAATCGTTAGCTGATAAGTTAAGAAAACAAGAAAAAGAGTTATTTATCAATAGTTATCAAAGGTACCAGGATTATAATTTAGCAAGCCAGACGCGCGTTTCGTCTACATAAGACTCATCAGTGACGCTCATATCAAAATATTTATAAAGCCAAACAAGTACAAAGTTGAAGACCATTGCGGATCAAAAAAATCCAAAAAGTTGTGCCAAATTATTTATTACATATGAGATGTCTTATACCCTTTTGATAGATTTTGTGTACTTTTTATTAATCAACTAATTCAAAAATATATTTAGTTGCAGAATTATTCATGTTCATGCGCCTGTATTATGTTTCGGACATCAGCGTTTAAGTTAATTATCTTAACATCTATGCACATATAATCTTTTTATCAAAACTATCATAAATTTAGTTTTATAGCATCATTTAGTCTTAATATACCATTGATATAATATATGGTTTCGACCTTATAAACAAAACATATGTTGCCATGTCAGTCGGAAGTCTGGAAAAAGATATAAGACGATGTGATATCAATGCCAATGAGACAACTCTCCATCCAAGTCACAGTTAGTAAAAGTAAACCATTATAGGTCAAATGACGGTCAACACTGAGCATCGGTTCACACCGAACAGCAAGGTATGAAGGCCCGAAAACATGGAACTGTCAAAAAATTAGGCCAGTTGTGTAGTATATATATGTAAACCTTAACTCCGAGATATTGCCCTACTTTACTGTTGATCTTATCTATAAGTCTTTTGGGATTTGCTTGCACAAGAACTTGTCAATAATTTATTTGACACAATGTATCAATATGTCTTGATAAGAAGCCTTTTGATCTGTGTACTTTTACTGTTCTTTACACTATAATATTGATATTAATCGGTATAAAAATGAAGTTATAGTTTACGACAAAGTTTTTTAAAAGGTTATATTTAATATTTTGTCCCATTAGACGCTATTTCATATTTAGAACTTACATGGAAATTTAAAAACATCGTGTTGTCATATCAATTGAAACTATATATTCAACCGCCACACACATTTACGAATGATTGTTAGTATCCATATTCAACCTCAAAACAATATATTAACGTATTAACATTGATGAATTAGCAAAATTGAAAATATTGTTTCTGATATAGATGCTTATTACTTGCAAAATTTAGTATGCAGTAAGAACTAGATGTTCACTGGACATTTGTAGTTTTCAGCTCCTACCATCACTTGTCGTTCGTCATCCTCTGTCGTCAGCTTTCGTCCTTCTCTTTCGTCAACTGTCGTCCTTCGTTTTCGTCTGTCGTCGATCGTCGTCGTCCGTTCAGTATAAATTATTTCAAACATCTTTTCCTCTAAAAACTACTGAACAAATTCAACTAAAGTTTTGGTGAGTGATTCTTAGTGTATACAGAAAAAAAGTATGTGTTTTAATTCTTGTTTCGTCAAAAATCAACATGGCCGCCATGGCTGAAAATAAGACATGGGGTTACACTGCAGTTTTGGCTTATATATCAAAAACCGAAAACATTACAGAAAATCTGACTGGGGTAAAACTGTTTAATAGGTGGAATTTTATCTGCCCTGAAATTTGCAGTTCAATCTTATTACCAATTGTTGGGTTGCTGCCACTAAATTGGTAATTTTTAGAAAATTTTGCAGTGTTTGGTTATTATCTTGAACATTATTAATGATAACAATAAACTGTAAATAGCAAAAAGTTTTATATGACCAAAATTATCAAATGACCCCTTATGGAGTTATTGCCCTTTGAGGACTATTTGACACAAAGTTATTCAATAAAAATTAAGAATGATAGGATTCAAATTCACATTTAAAAAATCTTTATAGTCAGATATATGTAACAATTTTTCAGGAAATTGATGTAAACTAATGGAAGGCATAGATTCAGATTTAGTTTTGTTCTATTTGACCTAATCTATAATGATCTTTGGCGTATATTTAAGAGCATGACAAGACATACATTAACTGAAGAGAACTTAATTATCCGTATCAAATACAAGATACACAACGACATGGTAATAACACACTACTTTGATATTCTTTTCTTCTTAAAGCACATTGCATTCATGTTAGACTATTCGAGTTTTCAAAGTTAACAATTTGTTTGAAAACAACTTAAATTGATTTGTCAATCAATTTCAAGAGATGGTCAATAATATAGATTAACCATTTGATAGATGTTGTTCGATAGTTTTGACAATGGCTTTCTTGTGTTAATGTATAATTTTAATAACATTTGAATAATTCATTGAATGTCTTGTTCTTAAACCATATAATTTGTATTTGTTGAACCTTTTCAAACAGTTTTTTTCCATTAAATGTATTTAACATAATGACATTTGATTCTTTATATTACAATAATCTTATGTATTTGTGCGTCATACATATATTAGGGCTATAAAAAAGTATAATATACTCCTTCCATATAGCAATTATATTATCGACTTATGAGTTTTAATTTGATATATTTAGCCTCTCTTTCAAAAATAGACTTATTTTTTCAGTTCTTTTAAACTGTAGTCAAAACAAGATAAAACATATTTAATAAACCTATCATGTGGTATTTATAGGAATTAAGATGTGGTATGATTTCCAATGAGACAACTCTCCACCAAACGAAACGGAAATTAACAACTATAGGTCACCGTACGGCCTTCAGTATCATGTGGTATCTTTTTAAATATGGCAAGTTGTGCCAAACGTGTAGCCAACTAAATTCAAATTAGAAACTTGTCTTTTCACATTTAATGACATTGTGTTTGCTAACCCTATAATATTTGAATATGTCATTTAACAGGATTTTGATGTAAATGTAGTTTGATTCTAGAATGTTTCCTTTGCATTCAATCATATCAAGCGTTGTCACACAACGCTCCATTCGCTTGATAACAAGTCAGGCTTTCATATGATTTGATGCTTTTCTAGGAGATATTTACCTTATCGAAAAAGCCGTATATGCTAAGAAAAAATTTCGAAAGACAGTGTTATCCAAGATGTTGTTATGAAATTCAGTAACTGTTATATTTTTGAGTTTACTCCCTCTCATGCAATTTTGTTATACGTCTTTCATGTATATTGGTATCATGTAAAGAACAAACTAATAGTAAATGTTATAAAGACAATTCATTAGACAGAGACTTCTGAAACATACGTTGACATATTTGTATATTTTTCTGAAACTGAGTATAACCTTAATTAAATTACCGGAATCTGATATATTTCCCCCTTAATATTTACTAGCTGAAAAATTTCAATATAAGTTGAATGGCCTTAATCAAAACATTTTTTGATCAGTTCGAAATAAAAATGTTTAAATTCAACGAGTAAGGTTCTCATTTCAATCACAATAAATGCACGAACTGTTGTCGTGAATACATCTTTTGTTATTGTTTCCAAAAAACAAATCCTCTTCTGAACGGTTTTAGCCTGTTCAAACCCTCTAATGTTTAACAACCTATAACTAGACGCAACACATAAATAGTTACCAAGAAATTGATTGATTGATTGTTGGTTGCTTAACGTCCAGTGGCAAATATTTCATGCATATTCAGGACGAAGTTACCAAGAAAAAACCGGTTATACTGCTATCACACAAGAAACGCTAAAAGCAAAGTAAAAGAATATACAAACATTCGATAACTTTTTTTGTATTATCAAATGAAATTAAGGAGACGTGGTTGCATTGCCAATATCATGCATCATGTATTACTAGATTTATTTCACTTGACTGGGCGGAGTTTAACAGGTTCGTTCACAACAAATCAGTCCATCTATAGGTGTTTTGGGAGAAACTCATCAATGAAGTGTCCAGTCATTTTTTTGTAAATTCCTTTGATGACATTGATGGGTGATTAGAAATCAGTATTTATTATAACGGCAATTATCCTAATCACAATCATATTCAAATAGACTGTCCATACGCAAATTAAAACGTAAACTCCGCCCGATGAGTTGAAATGACATAGGTAATACATATGTACTAGCCAATAATTTTGAAATCAAGGAAAAAATAAGCGATCTGATAACAGATTACTGTGGTGCTTTCCATGTTTCATCTATCTGGTCTAAAATGAAAATAATTTGAATTGGAACTATATATATTTAACCCACAAAGTTAAACGAATGGCAGTTAAAAACAATATTAAACCTCAAAATAATATAATAACGAAACAAAATTGAGAAAACTGTAATTTAAATTCATAAGAATATTGCTTCTAATATAGACGTTTAAGATGTGCAAACTTAAGTAAACAGTTAGAACATGATATGTGTACAGGACGTACTTAGTTTTATGCCATGTTTTACTTGTGTATACTTGTTTAATAAAGCTATCTTGCTATACTTAGCATGGTTATATATCTCTATTTTAATAAACCATGCAGCATTTTCTATGTTTTCATTTTTTCCTGCTTCTATTACGTATACTAAGAACTTGCTCTTTAATTTGAAAGATGTCAACTTCTTATTACATATATAATGTTTATCACAAATTTGACTTTAATTATCCATTAACCAGATATGACTAACTCGCTATGAGGAATGTTATATATTATAAATAAAAAAGCAACCTGGAATCATGTTACAAAGCCATACTACAAAAATTACGATTGATCTGATTGAAAGTCACAACATTTTTTAATAAGATATGTTTTTTATTTTTCATGCAATAAGGTCCTCAGCAAATGAATGAAAACTAAAAGAAATTATAGATTCCGACCTACATGTAGTTTGACCTAATATTTAATGATCTTTGTCGTATTTTAACAAAGAAAATAAGAAATACATTAACTGATGAGTACTTATTTATGCGTATCAATACAAGGTACAAAACTTTTAATTTTACACTACTTTAATATTCTTTTTTTTCTGTAGAAAATTACATAAGCTATCTGAGTTATCAACATGATCAAAGTTAAGAATCTGTTTGACTACGTTTGACATTAATTGGTAAACTCATTTCAAAAGATATGTTTCTATGTTTAAGTGAAGATATTGTTCGATTGATTTGTTAATGTATTATTTTAATGACGTTCAAATAAGTGGCAAGATGGCTTTATCTTTAACTATCTAATTTGTATATGTTGAACCTTTTCACATAGTTTTGATTTTAAAAATGTATTTAACATATGACTTTGGATTCTTTATATTACGATAATCTTATGTATTTGTTCCACATAAACATACACATAAGCGCTATTATAAAGCATAATGTACTCAGTTTATTTTCCAGTTATGAGTTTGAGTGTCCCTTTGGTATATTTTTATTGTACTTCAGTTTTGTTCAAATGTTCCTTGAGTAATTTTGAGGACGTTTCTCTTTTGTGTAGACTGTAGTGAGAGAAAAAAGGAGATTAACCATATTTATTTAACTTATCATGTGAAAGTGAATGTTTTATTCTTTTTAAATATTTCAAGTTGTGCAATTTTGTAGCCAAACTAAATGTTTTTATTGTATTCAAAATAATAACTTATTAAACGCATTTCACATTTCATTCCACAATTTATGACTTTGTGAATTTGCTAACCTCATATAATAAAAGAAGATGTGGTATGATTGCTTATGAGACAACTCTCCGCAAGAGACCAAATGACACAGGAATTAACAACTATAGGTCACCGTAAGACCTTCAAAAATGAGCAAAACCCATACCGCATAGTCAGCTATAAACGGCCCCGAAATGACAATGTGAAACAATTCAAACCAGAAAACTAACGGCCTCATTTATGTACAAAAAAGAACGAAAAGCAAAAAGGTAACACATAAACAGACGACAACCGCCGATTAAGACTAAAATATGTAATTAAAAATGTTTTTAGATTAAATGTGGTTTGAATCCATGAATAGATATTTCATTTTAGTCACATGCTTCTTGGAATCTAAAGTTTTTCATTATTTCAATTGCATTCATTTGCATTCAACGAGCAGCCTTAAAGCTATGTTGAGCTACTTATATATCATTTTCCCAACTAATCAATTATCAATAATTCACTATGTTTGAAACATGTCATTTCCACCGGGACACAAAACTGTAAAATTATAAAACAAATATTTTTTTTAGGAAGTATTTTTTTGATTGCCAACATTTTTTTGTATGTTGAAATATAAATAGAAAATAAATTGTATTGCGTTTACTTTTTTATGCATTTTTAAAATTTGGTCATTTGTCTTAGATAGTTTAATAAACACTAACTGAATCTACATCATTCTCAATTTCATAATACACATCTTCATTCTGTGTCGAAGTTACATTAATTTTGAGTTCTGGCCTTGAAGTCATAAAACTTTGCTCAGTTTCTTTAAAAATGTCCTGTACCAAGTCAGGAATATGGCCATTGTTATATTATAGTTCGTTTCTGTATGTGTTACATTTTAACGTTGCGTCGTTTGTTTTCTCTTATTTTTGAGTGTAAATTCACATTGCGATAAGACGTGTCACGGTACTTGTCTATCCCAAATTCATGTATTTGGTTTTGATGTTATATTTGTTATTCTCGTGGGATTTTGTCTGTTGCTTGGTCCGTTTCTGTGTGTGTTACATTGTAGTGTTGTGTCGTTGTTCTCCCCTTATATTTAATGCGTTTCCCTCAGTTTTAGTTTGTTACCCCGATTTTGTTTTTTGTCCATGGATTTATGAGTTTGAACATCGGTATACTACTTTTGCCTTTATTTATGACTTCAAGGCCTGATGTCGTTAGATATCCTAAGTATTACATTAGGTTGTATTTATTGTTGTCTTTTGTTCTATTTAAGACTATCAATTCTTGATTTTGAAAATCGTCGCTTTACATTTATTGCAATTTTTGCAACAAAAATCATACTCAGCATAGCGCTGACGAATATAATACATCAAGATAGATAAAGTAGTCATATTCGCGTCATTTGTTTTTTTAAACTGATCAAGTGAAAACTGGACTGGTTTTTATACATGACTGCTATTTTTTAACATGTTATATATTTAAAGCATGTTTATAAAACATAAATAGATTAAGAGAAACGTTTTTTAATGTCCCCATAATCTTTCGGGTGCTTTTGTTACTGAAAGAATAAAAGGCAAAATTATGTAGGTATAGAATAAAATTGAGAACAGAAATGGTGAATGTGTCAAAGAGATAACAACCCCACCGAAGAGTAAAATGCAACCGAAGGTCACCAATGGGTCTTAATCACATCGAAAAAATCCCAAACCCGAAGACGTGCCTCCCCCGGCCAATTATTTTCAACAGAAATCGTGCTATAACGTGTTTGTGGCTTGAAATTTTTCTAATTTGGGAACAGCGATTTTTTTTTTATATATCATTGTAGTAAATTTAAAATATTTAACGAAAAAAACCCACATAATATGTTATATGTGCAACTGTTTATATAACACCAAAGTTCACATACAGCGTCAGTTATGAAAAGAATTAAGAAAAAAAAAAACGTAGATATGTATCTTTACAGTATTAAATATTTTAGTCTTGTATTTAAAAAAAGAAAGGACAAATATACTAAAATCGAAACAAACGGACATCGCCAAAGAAAACTGAAGAATACCAAAAGACAAACAACAGTATACACAAGACAACATTGAAAATTAACGACTGTGTGACATAGTAATTTTAATCTTGTAATATTGTACAATCGATTAAAATCGCTAATTTCCCGTATGTATAACAATACTTCTTTATTACAATTCGTACAGGAATAGAAAAAAATATACCAAGCTTTGATCGTACGTGTGTGTCTTCATTGTTTCAAATCTAAAGCCTTCCGTGTTCATTGTTTCCATGGCGATCTATGACAACAAAACTTAAAATCAAATATATATTCTAAATAAAAACAAATATTTAACAGAAAATAAGCAATATCTATTAATAAATTAGTAAAGGCAACAGTAGTACACCGCTGTTTATAAGGTTATTAAAACAATTCATATAGGTTTAGTGTAACGATCTATAAATAATCCCACTTAGATACCAGTAGTAAAATCTTGCTCACAACGAGTGTATACACAAGACTCATCAGTGAAGCTAAAAAATGCCAAAAAAAGCAAGAAATTGAAGAGCATTGAGGAACTAAATTTCAACAAGTACAGCAAAGTTTATCGCCTACTTAGGTAGAAAGATGTTAGAATTTTGAAAGATATGAAGTGTGATAAACAGTTTGAGAAAACCAATGAAATTTGTCTGTGCCAATATACTTATAAATAGTTTCGACGAGATGTAGGGTCACTTTTTTGTATATTTGTACAGCAACATATATTCAATATCATTTAACGGATATTAATTTTATCAATCGTATTGAAAAGTATTTCCGCGTTCCTCATCATCAATTGTAAGATAAATAAAATCCGTAAACAAATTAAAAAAATTGAAATCCGTGTCAATTCCGGGAGGTTATCATTAACTTTAAAACATTTTTTGCATTTTCAAACATGTTTGCCTCGAGCATATCTACAAAACATTATTTTTGAAATACGATACCGATATTTGATGCCGATAATGGTATTGTAAATAGAACACAAAAAGGGCCTGATCTGTCCTTTTTTTTTGACTCTCGAATTTAAAGTCATAAGAGTTATAAATTTATATACAAAAACAATAGTTTCGTAGATTTCTCAGGCTATATTCTGTCATGTTTGTTATTTCAACATGCATATGGTTTTGAATAAGAGTTTTTGGCTCATAAAATATTTAACAAACTGATTTGTGTAGACTATCTTTTCAGTAGTTATCCATCCGGGTGATGGTTTTGAGCTTTTTATTTTGCCAATTTATGTGGAACTTCGCTTTCTTGTGACTCTGTACCTATGTATCTTGTCATACTTTGAATGACAAAATTATTTTATGATGTGACTCTGTACCTATGTATCTTGTCATACTTTGAATGACAAAATTATTTTATTCATTAATATTACTTTTACTGTTAACCAACTTTTTTTGTGATATACATTTTACGTGACTCTGTACTTATGTATCACGTCATACTTTGAACCACACTATTATTTTATTTATTATTATTACTTTAACTGCTAAGTCAGTGTTTGTTATATCTATTTTGCGTGACTGTATTTATGCATCCCGACATACTTTGAACGACAAAATTATTTCATGTCTACCTGTGCGAATTTCAAACGCGCAATTTTACACCAGTACCCATACCCTCCTTCCTTGATGGGTGCATTTTACATAGACAAATATAATCGTATAATATAATCAAAATGAGGATGTTAATTTGATGTATGCCTTTTTGTGCTTCTTCGTTACATTTGTTGTTTTTATAGTGATTAAGATGATAACACAATGTTGACTGCTGTACCCCTATTTTTGACATTTTTACCTATTATGTCTGTTTGTTTTGTTCACGCATCGGTGACTATATAATGGAATTTGATGCGACTGTCATACAAGTGAGAGGTTTAGCTAGCTATAAAACCAGGTTCAATCCACCATTTTCTACAATTGAAAATGCCTGTACCAAGTCAGGAATATGACAGTTCTTGTCCATTCGTTTTTGATGCGTTTTGTTATTTGATTTTGCCATGTGATTATGGACTTTCCGAATTGATTTTCCTCTGAGTTCAGTATTTTTGTGATTTTACTTTTTTCTTAATATTTGCTCGGAGTTCGGTCGGTATTTTTGTTATATTTCCTTTTTTTCTTAATATTGAATATTTCCATGACACATGTAACTTTTATTTGCTTAAGTATATAATTGTTTGAACCTTCTTATCTATGTTTAAAATAAGCTTAATTTTGAAATGATTAATAAATGTGTTTATTTTTGTAATATAAATGGCCAGAATTATTATCTTATCTTACCTCTTATGTTTTATAGTTTTTAAATTAGCAACTGATTTAAGTTTATAAATGGTTTTGGTCGATTAAGTTGTTTTAATCGACATTTTATGCGTATCAAATTATAAGCCTGGTACCTTTGATAACTATTTACACCACTGGGTCGATGCCAATGCTGGTGGACGTTTCATCCCCGAGGGTATCACCAGCCCAGTAGTCAACACTTTGTATTGGTGTTGACATGAATATCAATTAGATCATTTGTATGTATTAACTGTTTTCAAAAGTAAGAATTATTATAAAATTCTAAGGATTTTCTTATGCCAGGCATAGATAACCTTAGCCGTATTAGGGACATTGTTTTGGAATTTGGGATCCTCAATGCTCTAGTTTCATCTTTGTACTTGTCATGGTTTTTTTAAATATTTTGATCTGGGTGTCACTGATGAGTCTTATGGAGACGAAACACGCGTCTGGCGAATCAAAGTATAAGCCAGGTACTTTGATAAATATACGGGAAGTTGAACTAATGTTTGTTCATTTCCTTACGATCTGTTTCCAAATCATCGATGTCTCCTATCTCGCAATATAACTCTTCGTCCATCGGATTACGAAACAAGGATGTTTCTGTATCTATAATAGATGATTCAGTATGTGCATCATGTGTCGGTGTCGATGATAACCTTCGTTTGGCTTTACGTCGTTCTATGTTTGGCTTTGAGTTCTTTTGGCATTTCTGTACATAACGAATGATTGCTTCTTTAGCTTTTACGAAGAGAGCTACAACGCATATCAGACCAGTAAGAGCAGCAGCCATCATTATGTAAACGAGGACGGTATTTCCCGAGTTTCCATTGACCTTTGTATCTGAAACAACAATTACTTTCATAAAATATATGTGAATTTTTGAAATGGTTCATTCTTTGTTTACTTATTATTTTGAAACAAACTTTATCTTTAATATGAATATAAAAAAAATCTATATTGCCTACCAAAACAATATATATACGTGAATGAATTAAAATGCAAAACTTTCATAAGTCGCTCTCTCCTATAAAAAAAGTCAATATGAATACAAATCTATCGCTTCTCTTATTTGTTATGTCTACTACTATGTATAACATACTTTAGATTACACCGAAATATGGATGTTGTATTATTAAGATTTTCTGCTACACAATTTTCGAATTAACATTAAATTACGGAATCTATTTCATGTATTTCTCTGATGCAAACTTTTGATTCCTTTCCATGCCTTGGGTTTTATTTGTTTCTTTTTTGGTTTATGAGATATTCATTTTATAAAAAAAAAACAAATTCAAAACCTTGGTCTCGATCTTTAGTGAAGAGACATTTATTTTTGAAATGCGCAACGAATACAAAAAAGGGGTGCCTATTAAGTTTTTACTTCCATTGGATCGATACCCTTGGTGGTGGATTTAACCACTAGTTGATACCAGGAGCACATGAAACACGTTTATTGTTTGATGAAAATTTGTTGTTACAAACTTTTGGATATTGTTTTAAATCAAGGGCTCAGTCTCTCTCGCATTGCTTTTATTAATGGCTCCGACAAAACGTTTTGATTTTTTTTTTGGAAGCTCTTCGATTATTTATTAATTTTGGACTTTTAAATAGTTTGCCTTGAGTTTTACTTTATACACATTTTTGTTGAATTGTACATGTCATGCCGGACAATTGGTACGATTCATGTCACAACTATTGTAGTTCAAATGAAGGAAAACATAAGCTTTCGTACGAGAAAAAAAAACATAAAGCATAGAAAGCTAAAAATCACTCTGACATGAAATTGTTTTTATAAAAATTCAAGTTGAATTGTTACTGTACTTGTATTTGTTCAAAGTGCGAAGATTAAACCTATTATAACTGATTATAGTACGTGTATAATATTTTCGCAGTGTTCAATCCATGCGTAAACCAAAAATTGCTTTATTCTATGTCCTATGGATTCTTGTATAAAGTTGACAGTCATATCACATTTTCTAATCTTTATATACAGTAAAAGCAACATCTGTAGATTTGAAGACTCTTCTGTCATCATGTTATGCTGTTTATGCTATCTCCAAAGTATTTATTCCAAGATGATAAAACCGTTACCAATAAACCATATCTATAGAAATACCTGTATTTGAATTGCAATCACCAGATATGACGTCGCAGTGCTCATGATCTGAGCAGTTGCAAATTCCTCTGCAGTTAATTCCATATTTTCCGGATAGACATTCTACGAAAGGACAATGATATAAGTATAAGAAACAATACACGGATCTTAACAATACATATAACAAAACTATTGTCTAAGATATATATATTTGTTAATAAGTGACGCATTTTGCACTCATATGTTTGAATGACTATAGTAACATAGATAAAAAATCGATTTCAATTTATTTCTACCGAATAATGAGTCTCGAAAGGTTAACCAATTTTTAACTGATATCCAATGTTCATGAAAAGCTCATAAGCTTTTTTTTTAAAAGATTGACTCTAAGATAGAGAAAATGGAGTCTTTTTATATTTATTGTATTTCATCTATTCTTCGCATATAACAATCTGATACCAATAAGGTTACAAACATTATCTTTGCTTTTAGAGTCAATCTACAATCTGTATCAATATTAATACACACAACAACACACTATTTACTTTTTGTGCAATGAACCCCAAACAATCCTGCAGGACATAAACAATTGCCATTGAAAGGATCACACATAGCATCATGTGCACAGAAACATTCTTCATTACAGTTCACTCCGTATGTACCTGGTTCACAAACTTCAAAAGAAAGAGATCACAATGTAGTATGTTTTTATTCAAATAATTAAATTGGTTGATCTATTAAAGTAAATATTTACTTTTCAATCGAAATAAAGTTGTTTCTTCCAATCTTTAGATATCGAAAGGTAAACAAATTTTCAACTGCTATCTACAGCCACAATTGTTTAGTTAATGCATCTTTAGAAACTGTTTGTCACATACTTATGACATGAATTGGCTAAATATGAAAACGGAACCACACAAAATTAGCACTTACCCTTTGTGCAATTATATCCAAACCGTCCTGCAGGACATACACACTCCCCAGTTACATGATCACATTGGGCATCTTTAGAACACATGCATTCCGCAGTGCAATTGGTACCATATGTTCCATTTGAACATGCTTGAAACGAAAAGAATGTTTTTGTATACATCCAAGTAACCGAATGCACGAAATAAACTATAAACAGAAAAATATGAAATGAAAATTATTGTTCAAATCTAATCCTGAAATACACAGTAAGTTCTGGATTAAGCAATATCAATAAGGATGCTTTACACATATGCAATACTTGTACACAATTAGTTCATATAGTGAGTTAGTTAATTTCAAATCACCAAATTAGTATGGGAATAGGACTAGAGATATATGCAAGTAAGATGGTTGTACAAGTACTCCGAATTGATGGTTTACTAGTTTTTGGTGGGGTTCGTGTTGCTTATTCTTTATTTTTCTATGTTGTGTCATGTGTACTATTGTTTTGTCTGTTTGTCTTTTTCATTTTTAGCAATGGCCTTGTCAGTTTATTTTCGATTTATGAGTTTGACTGTCCCTCTGGTATCTTTTGCCGTCTTTTACTTGGAACTTGATGCATTCATAATGACATGAACGGTGTTGCTAATGAGAGATGGAATATTAAATATCAAATTGCATGTTGACTGCAATATTTTGTACAATATACCCATGGCCACCTCATTAAATGATTTCTTTAGCTTGTTGACGTGCTTGAAATGAAAGCAAGCTCTATTCACAATATATTCATTGATTTGTACCAAATATCAATATATTTATGGCGATTTTCATTTCGTTTAATAGGACGTTATGTTATAAGAGTATTGAATTCTTAAATATCTGACTTTGCATCAGTTTTTATTACATCACCTGGCTCAAAATGACCATGTGAGGATAACTTATCACTTGATGCCCATCAACGTTATCGTCCATGATTTTGGGCAACATACTACCAAACTTGGTCTAGCTCATCCTTAAGGTATTTAGTTTTAAAAGACCGATATCCAATGACCCGTATTGTCAACCAAGATAGCTGCTATGGTTAAACATAAAACATGAGGGGAAAATTGCAGTTTCTCTCAGAGTAAAGCATACAAATAAAATCACACAGGGTAAAACTCTTCAATAAGTCAAAATTTATTTGCCCTGACATATTCAGACGCCTCAGACAATCCGTTGCTGGGTTGCTGCCCCTGAATTGGTGATTTTCAGGATATTTTGCAGTTTTGGCCATGGGTTATTATCTTAATTTATATAATCATGAACATAGCAAAAATGTCAAGCGAAGTAAGCTCTACAAAAACGTCAACATGATCAAGGAGTTATTGCGAAAGTCACAATTTGTCTTACACTTTTGTAATCTTTTACAAATATCTGCCCCACTTAATCGACTGGGTCAAAAAGAACTATAATAAGCCTCATTTTTCAAGAGTGTGTCGTCATCGAAAATGTACCCCTCACCCAACCATAAAACCAACATGACCGCTATGGCTAAAAAAACACATAAAGGTTTACTACAAAACTACGGGAAAATTGTAAAAAAACTATTTCGAATGGTCAGAACTTGAAAACTAATTTGAGCAATGATAAATGGTCTCCAGTAACTGGTGTAGGACTATTATGAAATTACCTGCTTTAAATTTAACTACCGGGCCGTATAATACCAAACATGGGCTCAATCATTATTAGGGTATATTATACTATTATGTACTACTTTAACCTGATCTATATTATGATTATAAAAAATACAGTAGATACAGGTGAGCGAAACAGGCTTTTGAGATCCTCAAGTTATCTTTGAACTCTTGCAATAGTAACTTCAAGTATTCTGTAAACTATATTTCGTGCCTTTTTTTGTTGTAAAGTCTGTAAAGACCCTGCCGCTTTAGTTCTTTGTTGTGTTCCTTGTTTTTTCAGCTTTTTACATGTTGTATTGATCAGACTAGCTAAGACCTTTTCACTTAATAGCTATTGTTTGTTAAAGAATGGTGCAATGCAATAATTGCCAATCAGACAAGAGACCAAATGGCATAGCCATTAACCATTATTGATCCTCGTACGACCTTTAACAATGACCACATCCAATATCACATAACCAGCTATAAAAGGCCCCAAGATTCCAAATGTAAACAATTCAAACGAGAAAACGAACGGCCTGATTAAAATACAGACTCCTGAATTAGAACAGACACCTAAATACAGAATGTGACTGGTTTAGGCATGTAAGTAGGATCCTCAACCTGGAACAGTCGTGTAACAGTACAACATTACAACGAACTTTATTATGCAAGTTACCACTGTCCCAGTTTAGAGGAAGGGTTGCGTGCTTAAAAACCTGTTTAGCACAGGCACATGCTCAATGTGATTTTTCTTTTGAAGGAGCCTGCAATTTAGTAGTTGTGGCTGTATAATATATTGTTATTTTTTTGTTATTTTGTTTCTATTGGAGGGTTGTCTCGTTACCAATTGTGCATTAAACCTTTTCCTTTTGCTATATTTAATCAGTTCACAAAGTGATTCGTACATGTAAAGATAAGAAAATGTGGTATAATTGACAATGTGACAACTGTCCAGAGAACAATTATAGATAACCAGGCGTATTTCACGCTTTATACTTCGAAACCTACAAAGTAACAAACACAAACTGATAAACATATGACAGTTGTTAGCCATTTGTTTGATGTATTTGATCTTTTTATTTTTTTTACATTTGATTAGGAAATGCCGTTTTGAATGTTCCTCTGAGTATTGGATTTTTGTGATTTTACTTTGACCATGTCGTGGCAAAAAACGAAAATAGGCCAATCAACAGTATACAAAAAAAGTAGCCAAATATAAAAAAAGAAGATTTGATATCATAAGAAGCTTTAAAAGCCCCGAAAAAACCCAAAAGTAAAACAATTTGAAATCAAAGACTTCATTGAAGTTCAAAAAATAAATGAAAAACAAAAATGACATTCAACCTAAAACGACAATCACTGATGCACATGACTTTTGCAAGGCTAATATTAATACAGAATTTGGCGGTGTTAAACATATTTGCAAGAGACATACCCTCACTATCGCATAACCATGGACACGAATTAGTGTTTTTGTATACTTTGTATATTCAACCAATACTGTTTGTTTGATTTTTGGTAATAAGCTTTTGGCGTGGCTCGGTATTCATACATTCCGTCAATGTGTTATTGTGCTATTGTCATTTTTTGTATCCTTTCATTTGACTTTTATACATTGTCTATACAGTGTTTGTGTGCCATTCATTGTTCTTAGTTGAAATATTTATGAGTTTCTATAGTAATTAAGATTAAACAAAAAAAGTACCGAACTCTAATTAATTCAAAACGGAAATTAAATAGCGAAATCAAAAGTTCACACATATCAAACGCGTTGAAAAAAATATTCCTGACTTTTTACAGGCATTCCCTTACGAGAAAATAGTAAATTGAACCTGGTTTATAAATATATCGACTGCTGTACCTCAATTTTTGACAATTTGTTTATTTGTTTTGCTTACTAACACATTGCTTTTACGAAATTGTGACTGGACAACAAGTTGAAGATTGGGCCAGCTACATGTATATACAACCATTGTCGGAGTAAATGTATGTACCAATTCAGGAATATGACAAGTGTTTGCAATTCGTTTCATGTATTTGCCATTTGAGAAAGCTCTATCCGTTTTGAATTTTGAGCTCGGTATTTTTGCTAGTTTACTGTTTTTATAGTAAGCAAAAAAAAAAACGATATAGAATGCACAGACAAACACAAATGTGTATTTATTCAAACGAGAAAACCAACAGGGATATATATGTACATAAAAATAAATAAAAGACAAAAAATATATTTATCAATAAGCAAAAGTCCCCTCCCCATCCCCGACTATCATGGTCCTTTCAGTTTATTTGAAATGTTCTTATGTTGGTCAATATTCATTATTTATAATTATTTAATGATGTGAAAATTTGATAATCGGAAACATGCATCTTTGTTATATATCAATACCACAACTCAAACAATTGCTATTAACGTTATTCTTTTGTTTATCTCCACAGCACTTATCATTTAAAGGAAATTTAAACACAAAAAATAACAATTTACCTTGTGTACAATGATTTCCAAACCATCCTGCACGACATACACAAACGCCAGATACAGGATCACAACCAGCGTCATGTTCACAGGAACATTCTTTACTGCATTGCACACCGTATGATCCGTACGGACAGACTTCAAGGGAAATAAATAGAAATAATGTCAAGTATGGTTTATGTTATGCTGAATACTTCAACATCATTATGTGGCAGAACTATTTAAATAGACACTAAATGAGTTCACACACCATCTCAAATTGGTTACGCGATACGATATATGCGTGTAACGACTTTTAACTTGTGATTGCTGTTGTAGATAACAAAATTGAAGAATAGAGGTTAGCGTGCAGTATTAGCGATTGCTTTCTGCGATTGTGGCATTTGCCTGAGTGTTGTTAAGTATGGTCTCTGTCCTTACTTAGAGTTACTTTTTTTTTGTTCGTTACCGTAGTTGTCTGAATAATAGGTTAGTTTGTTTTTAACAACGATAAACCATTGTTGACAATATTAAATACAATTTGTAACCAAACACATTAGAAACTATCTCCACTTGTAACATGCATACTTATTTTAAAAGGTCATGCATCTACAGTGTATATTATGAGATAAGGAATGAATTAAAATCGTGCACACCGATATCTAACAGAAAACGTTTTAAATGTAGGGTATATTTGAATAATGTGATAATGTGATAGGAATAAATCTTTGGCCAACTATGTAGGTTTGTATTATTATATATGAAGTATCGTCATACTTTTCATCATTTTTATTATAACCTACCATTCGAGCATTGTGGACCATTAAACCCTATATCACAAATGCATCCATGAACTGGGTCACATTTCTTTCCATCTAAACAATTACAAATATGTTTGCACTGAACCCCGTGGTAATTTTGCAAACATTCCAACGCACAATGTTGACCCCACTTTCCTGCTGGACACTCTAAAGAATAAAATTCTTATAACATTTATAATATAACTTTTACTCAGATTTACACCAAGTTTCACATTAAAATTCAAGAAAAATAAAATAATACGATGTTAAAAAAAAAAAAGAATAAATGACTAATTAATCCAAGGCAATTGATCAAAACAAAAATCGTTGTTTTGATTAATTTCAATTTGAAAATAAATTAAAAACAGAGACAAGTGCAATTATGTAAAGTTCTATTTTTGACAATTATAACAGGCGGTTAATATTTCTCTTGGACAAAAGGGTGAAGTGATTCTTTAAGATGAGCCATAACTTTCGCGACCACGCTATATTAACGCGAACTTTTCGTGCAAGAAAAATGTTTGCCGCCTATTATATATTTGACCAAGAGTGTTTTACAACAGAAAGATGTACCACTGAAATGAGTGGCGATACAATCAATTTGCGATTAAATGCAAATAATCATAACGACTACAAATTTTCGATCAGTCCCTGCATTCAAACTCGATATAAATTGAGTTGTTATGTAAAACCGTCATGTCATATGTATTAATACCAATTAAAAAAGTTTCAGAGTGATAAATTTGTCGAATGAGATTATTTTTCCAGGGAAACACAGTACATCTTCCTAATGTTTAAACCAATGATTAGACACTTAGTATAACGTAGTATACTCAGCAACATAGTTCATTTTTACAACCCACTGTGTAAGGTAATGAAAGATAGCTATTTATAAATTTCCTAAATGGAAGACTATTTAAATGTTTTGTGCTAATATGAAAAGTACCTTGACATTTTCCATCGCGGAGAAAATAATCAGGACAACAATTGAATATCAGCTGTTTGATGTTTCCAGACGAGTTTCTGCAAACGAGAAAGATAATTTTTAACAAATCAAAACAGTATTTCAATTTACCAACGGTAATTTATATAAAACATATGATTTTTTTTATATTAATACTTTTGAATTCTGAATATTCATATAAACACTAATGTCCCAAAATATGAAAACAATCATTACAAGGTTTCAGAAAGCAACTTTTTCCTTCATTAATTCAAAGAACATTTGTAGTCTACCTTTAACTAAAAATCGCATGATTATTTCATGTTAGTTGTAAGTCCGTTGCCAAAGTTCCTAAAGATAATCAGTTACTGAATCTGCATATATATATAGAGAAGTCTATAAAAAGGACTAACCAGCAAATTTATATATATATATATTTAACAATCTTTAGGCATATATTATTATCTTACTCTTTGGTATTATATTATTGAACTGTTGTTAAGACCCGAGCATCTTAAAAGATCTAAGGTAGAATATTATTGTTGAAGACAATCCTTAGTGTGACAAATAATTCAAATATTTTTAGCAATTGATTTACATATAAATTCGGCGCTTTGTAACAACATTCACCGGAAGTAAACAGAAATCTAGGCACATATGAAGTAGTTCATCCATTAATTTACATGACTTGATATTTGTATAAAAAAGTAGTATTGCCTCTTGTGACTGCGAGGTCATACACATCAAACATGTCAAACAACTGGAAAACAGCTGACATATTCCTGATTCAGTACAGTCAATAACGTTATTTTGAAACTTCCATCTTCTTCGGGCTAAGTTGATTGATATTGATTTAACTGGGGAACACTTGTGTAAAGTGTAGAGCTGTCACATGTGTTAATACTATTGCAAGATGAAAATAAGTAAGATTGCATGTAGTCTTTTACAAGAAGATTTGATTTTTTATAGTATCTACATCTGTTTCACCTTTAGAACGGGTAGTTTCATAGCAGCTTTAAAGCCTGGCTCTCATTGCTGATAAAATTTATGTTAATAATTTAAAAAGAGGTTTCGTCGAGTACTTGGAGTTCATAGCAATATACCATTTTTTTTAATTACAGTTTAATATCGTATCCAATATCGTGATGTAAGATCCAGTTCTTCATCTTCCTTAGAACAAACCCATTATTATAGAGGATTTCCTCTGTAGTAAGTGTCTTATACACACAAAAACAATATTATTAGGGGCTGTATCTGCGGGGGCATCACGTATTTGTCATTAAGATAGGACAAGTGTTTTGCATAAGGTGGGTCTTTCAAGACTGATGTAGCATCTAGATCACATTATTATTTGAGAACTAGGACAGAAATCATCGTGAAAGTGGTGCTATTTTTTTTCGAGAGCGTAATCTTTTTTAAGTCATGAATTGTGCATAATCAACTGATCAACCAAATTGATTAATACATAAAGTTTGATTAATAACAAGTTCAACTCGTTAATTAATACTTTCAAATGATTGATACACGTATACGTAGCCTTTCTACCTGCTGCTAAGTTTAAAGGACAATAACTCTATATTTTTACAGGAAGTTGAAATATGCAATGCAATCACAACTTATTTTCAATGAACACAGACAATAATCTTGAATGGACGTTAATTCTTTGCTTATTTCCATGCACCTTTGATTCTGTTGTTAGCATCTATCTGTTATAATAGGTATATTCATTGTATTGAACAAAATCATTCCTCGTCGCCACATAGTTAATAGATAATGCATAGTGATGCACGTTAACTGAATATGAAAGTGTATATATAGTTGTCTACCTTACTAGTATAATCAGTTTCAGAATGTTCTTTATTATTTCCCTTGTTTAAAACTATAAATTTCTGTTTTCGTTATTTCAATGATTTACATGATGCTTATTCAGTACATATTTGTGAAATTGAATAAATATTAGTATTTTGAATTCATTGGTTAAAGATATTTATTTATATTCTAAAGTTTAGTATTTGCATTATCGCAAATCATTTATAACCTCCTTTGACAGACTTAGGCCTATAATAATATATGACTGGTTTGATTCAAGTACATTGAAATGTCTGAGGTCTGAAGTATACAGTAAAATGAAGTGATGAATGCACATCTTCCTTCAATTTTTTGGTTTACAATTGCTTAGATAAGAGATGGGTGGTATAATAACACTACAGATAAAATGATTTCGTTCTTTGCTAGATAATTGATGATACAGACTATACTTAATAAAACTAGTGAGTGAAGACATTGACTTTTTCCTCTTAGTATACGAATATGTCAAAGAAAAACTCTGGTTGTTCCCCTTGTATTGATTGTTTTTTATAAACAAAAAAAATTAAATACTGTTTTCTCAGGCGTGCAAGAACCTACAATCAAATGTTTTGTTTTATTTTGCCCTAATTGTAGATGACTGTTTAAAATAACAAAGTTTCATGGTTGATTTTGATATTTACAAAATTAAGTAGAAAGGCTAGTATACGTAGATTTCAAAATTATGATTATAATCATGATGGATGGCCGTGCAAAGACGATCGTTAAATCAAATGTATATTTAAGACGAAAACCTCTTACTGCAATATGAATATTAACCTTGTACAGATTAAATTTGCAATCTCGCGAGGTAAAATTCGTATAAAAACATATAACAGTACTGGGAAACTTTATTCGAACTCATAGGTCGTCCATTGTGTGCTCTTCTATCTCATTATCATGTTATAGGCTGACACACAGAAAAAAATAATTTTGCATCTTTTATTGGATCTAGCATTGGTTCGAACACAAACGATCTCCTGCTCTCGAACTGTGTTCGCCAACAAGAACAACCAGGTGGGGGATTTTAAAGACATAACCATGCTGTAATACGATATGCAAGGAATCAGTGAGTCCATTTTAAAACAATTTTAAGAACCGCATACAGGGACTCATAATCTTTTCAAATATTATATGATTGATATATTTTCCAGAGACAAAGAAGTAAAGGAGCAAGCAACTAAGAAAAGGGAGTATTCGAAAATTCAATATAAACGAAAATAGTTCAACTTTAAAAACTACCTAACCATAGAATATAAAAATTGATAAATTACAATAACATTTAATTAAATGGAATATCTATTACAAATTTAAAACAACAATTTATAATGTTCTGCTACAAATGGAGATAAAGAATAGCCGAATGCACCAAAAGTCAACTTGGAAACTTCTGGTCTCTTTATTATCTTAGATTTGTAAACGGCCACTTTTAAATGATTGATTTGTGGTTGCTGAACGTTCAGTGATAAAAGTGGCACGCAGTTTCAGGACGGGACCCTATTAACACGTAGTTATATAGAGAGCCGTGGTGTAGTGGTTAGTGCATCGCACTACTAAGTCAAAGGTTCCTGGTTCGATCCCGGTACCGGGGTGAATGTTTCAGGGATTAAATTTTTTGGCTGTCCCGTGACAACATTTGCGAGTAGGGTCTTGAGTTTTTTGCTTAGTGTAATATTGAATTTTTAATTGCTTTTTGGATATAAGGGTGAACAAAGGTTTATAAAAACAGCGTGTTGTCAAATTGATTGATTTTTTAAAATACATTTTGATTTGATGTGATTAACTTACCTTCTAATTACTATCTGTGGACACACATTTTGTCCAGTTGCCACTATTGATATGACACTTTTAACGTAAACAGGTAGAAATAAAATGGCGATGTGCATTATGAATCAGAACGGATTAACATTGTGCGTCTTTTGTATATACTTTGTCGTTCTCGGTTTTATATAAATAAAGCACAAATTGTGTTTAGAACACAGACTTTATTCCACAAATTAGTTTGAACATAAGTTCCTTATTGTGTTATTGCATTGTTACGAAAAAGAAAGATCCGGTCATTTAGATGACTGTTTTTTGTCTGTGTAAATATTGATATAGTATAGACCACTTTGAAGTTAATGACCCTTAAAACAACTTTAACTTATTATAAATGTGTGCCGTTTGAATTTATATCAATAAAATAAAATCTTTTGTATAGTAATTGTTATATTTTGTGGCAAATATATTTCAATATGATAAGGTTGTAATTGTTTTAATACTTCGAAATCAACACTTAGATGTAACTAAATTTAGAAAGCATGACATGAATCACTGGGGTAAAGCTGATGACCGTAACTGCATTCACGGTCATCCCAAGATGTCGGATGAAAAAATAGGTCAGTATATGTATTGTCTGTTACAGTGTTTATGTATCATTTTCTGTACAAAGGAGACATTTTAAAATACGATGTAAATTTATAAAAGATTCACACGGAAATCAGAAATTACTTCCGAGAAATGTGCATGAAACAGGAAATTCGATTTAAAAAAATCGCTAAGATGACCGTAAATTACAATCGAGATGACCGTAACAAAACCAGCAATTCATAACAAGGGTGACAGTAATTGGTTAAAAGATGACCGTAATTTGTAAAGGATGACCGGAATTTGTAAAGGATGACCGTAATTTCTAAATGCTGACCGTAACTTTTAAAAGGATGATCGTCAATTCTAAAAAATATCCGTATTTGTATAACTACCTTTTTTGTATCAAATGACTAATGGTGTTGATATAAAACGTATTTATATGAGAGTATTATCCTATAGGTAGGGGAAAATAAGACGTGCTTTAAATAGTACATAGTTCACCATATATGTCTTTTTTTTACGGTAGAGGGTATAATTTTTAAAGTGAATATACAACAAGACATGCACATGAAAAAGTGGGGACGTGCTTTAAATACATAGCTCACCATATATGTCTTTTTTTTACGGTAGAGGGTATAATTTTAAAATGAACATACAACAAGACATGCACATGAAAAAGTGCGGACAACATTCAACAAAAGCGCGATTGAATGACACCTTACAAGTAAATAAAAAAAAAATTGTGCTGCACAGCCTCCAACTATAAGCCATTTTTTTTTTATTTTCGGGAATTCCTTGTAATGACATATAATAAATGCACTTTTTTAAAAATGCCAATGGATGTACACCCATTGATATTATATCGTCTTTGATTTGTTTTCTATTTTGTCTTGCAAGTAAAATAACAGAACCTGTTTTTAAAATACTACGATCAAACTAGTGAAGGCGAGCTCCAGCAAAATAGATCTTTAAAATAGTCTTGTGCGTATAGCGTATCACAAGGGGCGGGGGCGGATTAAGCTATTTTCAAAAAAAGAGGTCCCAACCCAGGGTAAAGGGAGTTCAAACTATATGTCCCCATTCAAATGCACTGATTGGTAAATAAAAAGGGGTTTCAACCCCCGGACCTCCCCTGGGATCCACCACTGAGGGGAACCTTGTCAATTTGTATATACAGCAATATCATTCATATATAAAGACAAACTAAGATTTTAATCTGCTTCCAATGGAACCATATACACAGACTCGATTACCGGATATTCATATGTTTGATTAGTGTTTTCATGCTCCATTTATGGGCATCATGTTTTCTGGTCTGTGCGTCCGTTCGTTTGTTCGTCCTTTCGTCTGCTCGTTCGTCCGTCTGTCCCACCTCAGATTAAAGTTTTTGGTCGAGGAGGTTTTTGATGAAGTTGAAGTCCAATCAACTTGAAACTAAGCACACATGTTTTCTATGATATGATCTTTCTAGTCATAATGCCAATTAATATTTTTTTCCCATTTAAACGGTCCACTGAACATAGAAAATTATAGTGTAGATGAGGCATGTACTAGAGACACATTCTTGTTTCTTCAACTTTTCGTCGTATCTCTGTCAATTTGTATTAAAATTTAAAAGTCGTTATCAATAAATATTTCATTGTTTACGAGAAATTTGCCATTTACCATAATTGTCAGGAACTCAAAATACGGCAAATAGTTAAAAATAAATGATGAAACATGTTTATATCCACTAATTAAGCACCTATCACTACAAAATCCTCAGAGTCTGAATTGACCAGTTTTTGTGCTCGACCAGTAAAATCGAGCACACATTTTACTCGACTAGTCTCGACATTGTCTTGACTGTACTTAACTGTACTTAAGTGTACTCGACTAGGTCTCGATTTCACTTAATTAGTCTGATTCAGTACTTGATAATCTTTGTGTAGTCTGAAATGGTCTTGACCAAGGCTCGACCTGTCTCGACCTGTCTTTACTAGTCTCGACCTGTCTCGACTAGTCTGGACTCAGTCTCAACCAGTCTCGACCTGTCTCGACTAGTCTTGACCTTCAAATTTAGTTTTGACTGGTGTAAATCAGCCCATCTAACTAAATTGAATATTGATCTTATAAAATTCAAGCTTATTAGGTAGTTTGATTTATTGCTGTGAAATGAAAGAATTTAATTTTACAATATGTAAAAAAAAAATTATTATATAAAAATTCAGATAGGCATCTTTAATTTTTTTTATAACTTTTTCAAATCAACTTGGATTTTCTTCAAACTATGCAGCTATCTTACATATATATCAAGCTTACTGAATCCCATTTCATTTAGTTTTTTGTTGTATTGCAGTAAAATTTAAGAATTAAAGTAATTTTGGTATAAAAAGCTAGGATTTGCAATTTGGACAAAATAGAGATAGTACACTTTAATTTTTTTAATAACTTTTTTAAATCAACTTGGATTTGCATCAAACTATGCAGCTATCTTACATATATATCAAGCTTACTGAATCCCATTTCATTTAGTTTTTTGTTGTATTGCTGTAAAATTTAAGAATTAAAGTAATTTTGGTATAAAAAGCTAGGATTTGCAATTCGGACAAAATAGAGATAGTACACTTTAATTTTTTAATAACTTTTTCAAATCAACTTGGATTTTCATCAAACTATGCAACTATCTTACATATATATCAAGCTTACTGAATCCCATTTCATTTAGTTTTTTGTTGTGTTGCTGTAAAATTTAAGAATTAAAGTAATTTTGGTAAAAAAAGCTAGGATTTGCAATTCGGACAAAATAGAGATAGTACACTTTAATTTTTTTAATACCTTTTTCAAATCAACTTGGATTTTCATTAAACTATGCAGCTATCTTACAAATATATCAAGCTTACTGAATCCCATTTCATTTAGTTTTTTGTTGTATTGCTGTAAAATTTAAGAATTAAAGTATTCTTGGTATAAAAAGCTAGGATTTGCAATTCGGACAAAATAGAGATAGTACACTTTAATTTTTTTAATAACTTTTTCAAATCAACTTGGATTTGCATCAAACTATGCAGCTATCTTACATATATATCAAGCTTACTAAATCCCATTTCATTTAGTTTTTGTTGTATTGCTGTAAAATTTAAGAATTAAAGTAATTTTGGTATAAAAAGCTAGGATTTGCAATTCGGACAAAATAGAGATAGTACACTTTAATTTTTTTGATAACTTTTTCAAATCAACTTGGATTTGCATCAAACTATGCAGCTATCTTACATATATATCATGCTTACTGAATCCGATTTCATTTAGTTTTTTGTTGTATTGCTGTAAAATTTAAGAATTAAAGTAATCTTGGTAAAAAAAAGCTAGGATTTGCAGTTCGGACAAAATAGAGATAGCACACTTTAATTTTTTTTATAACTTTTTCAAATCAACTTGGATTTTCATCAAACTATGCAGGTCGAGACTAGTCAAGACAGGTCGAGACATGTCGTTCCTTGGTCAAGATTATTTCAGACTACACAAAAACTGCTCAATTCAGACTCTGAGGATTTTGTAGTGTATTGAGACAAACACAACAAAAAGCTATAAATACAAAAACGGATATTCTTAGAATTGAGGGTCATTATTTAAAAGTTACGATCATCCTTTATAAATTACAGTCATTCTTTACAAATAACGGTCATCTTATACAAGTTACGGTCATCTGTTTACCAATCACGGTCATTCTTGTTTTATGTTACGGTCATCTTGAAAAAAATTTGATAATGATTTACGGACATCTTTGCGATTTTTTCAAATTGAATTTCCCGTTTCATGAACATTTTTCGGTAGTAATTTGTGATTTCTGTGTGAATCTTTTATAAATTTACATCGTACCAATGTATACTTTGTAAAGAAAATGATATAGAAACACTGTAACAGACAATACAGATACTGACCTAATTTTCATCCGACATCTTGGGATGACCGTGAATGCAGTTACGGTCATCAGCTTTACCCCAGTGATGAATGCGAGGACAGGGACATACTTGCACTTTGCATATTATCTTTTTTTTTCAAATTGTACCTGGCCCATGTGCCGAAATGAATGTTTACAATGTATCCTTTTAATATATACCATGTTTGTTGTATAATAATTTAGATGAATAATATATATATTTTGTGAAACAACATTGTTATGCAAACCACTCTTCTCCTATTCATTTATAAAAGCACTTGTGACGTTACCTTTATCTTCATGATCCATACTAATCGTTACATTTGCATATCATTCGCTTCAAATTAAATAAATGATTGTATATATAAGAAAACATATCTAAATTTGTAATATTAGAATTGAAATAATTCATTGGGACAATTTTTCACCATAATATTCCCAATATACCATGGTGTTTGCTAGTGTTTTGTCTTTATTTCGGAAAGGGCCAGCTTTTTTCTATTTTTTTCTGGAATTTTGTTTGTTTCACATTGTCTAGAGGTATATATCATTGGTTTCGATATCACACAACATCTTTATCCAAATTCAGTAGCATCTCGTTTTTGTTTGTCTTGAGTTTCTAATGTTAGTTTATTTATATGTTTTGTAGTTTCGGGTGACGTCCGTTTTTTATTGAAAGGGTACATATTTTTGTTTAATGGTCAGTTGAAGTCCGTCAAGGTGAGGAATTTTATGAATGTGTTAAAGACCCAGTTTTTGCTTACTGTGGTTTTCTTTCTTTGGTACTCATTTCTATTCTTAAGTTGTTTGCCTATTTACAAAACAATAATGTTTTTGAACATTATTTAATAAATTATTCAGTGTTATCTACACTGGTTGTTATTCCGTTTGATATAAAATTTAATCGAATATAGTGTATGATGGATAGAAGGTACAATAATTAGATAAACGCATTTGAAGATTTCATAGCTTTAAATCGCACCTCAGTTTCACAATGAAGCTTCTCTGTCAGGAACTAAAATAAGAAGATAAACGTATTTATGCAAATTGTTCAAAATATTTGAGATTAATTAATCGGAGATACAGTAACATGTGACACAGCATGTACTTAATGTTTACGGAACAGTTATAAGTATTAAATATCAGTTCATAACCCGAGATGTATAATGACTGAAACAAATATAATATGTGATAGTCAACGAAACAAGTATTTGCTACTGTAATGCAATATGACAAGTATGATTTCATTGGTGAGATTGGTCTCTATTGTGGAGCAAATAAAAGTTATTAAACTAAGTCATATTTGACATATTTTAAAAATGTCAACAAATGAATTGTGGAAAGAGGTTGCTTAGAAAACGCTGAATCAAATTAGAAATCCAAGATGTATTGAAGAAGTTCTATCTTATCCTTTATTGGAGGAAGTAAACATTACAATTCCAACAATTATATCAATTTAGGCCAAATGTTTACATTATTATGGAATAACACTCTCGCTTAATTAGTGGTTCAACACTAATGATATTGAAATAATGCAGCGAGAAATGCATGCAATGATACCTTTTAATATAAGTATTTCTATTAACCAAAACAAGGTTAAAAGGACATTTACAATGCATTGAATTGAAAATATATAACTTTAGTACGCAATAAGAACTTGCTGTTCACTGGACATTTGTAGTTTTTAGCTCACGTTCCGAACGGTGAGATTTTGCCATCACCTGGTGTTCGTCGTCGTCGTTTGTCCAGTGTGAACAATTTCAAACATCTTCTCCTCTGCAACTACTGAACCAATTCCAACCAAACTTAAACTGAATGATTCTGAGGATATTTTAACCAAGTTTGTGTTTTATCTTTTGTTTCGTCAAAACACAAAGTCACCATGGTTAAAAGTAGAACATAGAGATGAAATGCAGTTTTTAGCCTATAACGGAAAAACCAAAGAATTAAAAGCAAATCTGACAAGTTTAGAAGTGTTTATTAGATGGATTTCTATCAGCCCTGAAATTTGGAGATGAATCAAACATGTCTAATAACCCATTGTTGGATCGCTGCCACTACATTGGTAATTTGAATGACATTTAGCAGTTTTGGTTATTAAACAGCAAAACTGTTCAGCAAAGTAAGATCTATAACTAAGTTTTATATAATCAAAATTGTCAATTGACTCCTGTGGAGTTTTTGCCCTTTAACGACAATTTTACACATTTTTTTTAATCATGTTTATTAACTTTGCAAAATCTTCTCCTTTGCAACTACTGAACCAATTTTAACCAAACTTTATTTGCATGCGTCTTAGGGTATCTAGAATGATGTTTGTATTTTATTTATTGTTAGGTTAATACACATGGCTGCTATGGCTAAAAGAAGAACATACATGTAGGGGTAACATACACCTTTTGGCTTATATCGCAAAAACCAAAGAATTTAGAGTAAATCTGACAGGTGTAAAGTAGGTGGATATCTATCAGCCTTGAAATTGCAGATGGATTTAATAACCTATTGTTGGCTTGCTGCAACTAAATTGTTATTTGTAAGGAAATTTGGCAGTGTTTTGAATATCTTGAATATTATTAATGGTAAAAATAAACTGTAACAGCAAAAATGTTCAACAAAGTAAGATCTACAAATGAGTTTAATCACCAAAACTGTCAATTAACACCTGAAGGAGCTATTTCCTTTGATGGACAATTTAACAAAATTTGTTTATCATGTTTTCTTACTTTAAAAAATCTTCTCCTCTGAAACAACTGAGCCAATTCCAACCAAAGTTATGCTTAATTATCTTTCAGAAATTTTAAATAAAACTTTTGTTTGATTTTGTGTTTGGTAAAACATGGCCAACATGACTACAAATAGAACATAGTGATAAAATGCCGTTTTTGGCTTATATCTCAAACACTAAAGCATTTAGAGCAAATCTGATGTCAGGTAAAAATGTTCACAAGGTCAAGTTCTGTCAGCTATGAAATTTTCAGATGAATTTAACAAGTCATTGATGAGTTGCTGCCACTCAATTGGTACATGTAGTTTTCAAGAAATTTTGCATGTTTTGGTTATTAACATGAAGTTTATTAATGATAATGATAAACTGTAAACATCAAACATGTTCAGCAAAGTAAGATCTTCAAATACGTTAATATGACCAAAATTGGCAATTGACTCCTTAATGAGTTACTGCCCTTTAAAGACAATTCTTAACATTTTTTTTCATCTAGTGTACATACTAAATCTTCGCCCTTTAAATTATTGAATCTAATTCAGCCAAACTGATATATGAGTTTGAGAATACTAGTTTTTTTTTTGTGTGTTATTTCCTTGTTAGTCAAGAACCATCGTCACTATGGCTAAAATGAAAGAAAGGTGTAAAATATTATTTGTTTGCTTTTGAATAATTATGACAGATACAAAGAACATTTCAACGGAATTGTTGTGCCACTTTTTGATATAATATTAAAAAGCAAAAATAACCATTGATGAGAGATTTAAGCAAAGAATTAAAGGTGAGTGATACAGGCTATTGAGAGCCTTTTGTTATGTTATGCTTTACTTTTTATATTTGTGTAATAAATCTCCTTTGATACTTAGCAAGCTTATTTATCTTAATTCAAATTAACCATGCAGCATTTTCTGTGTTTTCAATTTTTCCTGTTTCTATGACATATCCTATGACCTTGCTCTATACTTTGTAAGATGTTAACTACTTATCACTTATAGTTTGTTTATCAAAGGTTGACCATTTATTATCCATTGATCAAATTAAAATTTTTAAAAGATATAAGAATGTGCTTTTTCGAAACTCTAAATGAATTATGAAAAAAAAACATAAAAAAAAAAACATGTTTTGCAATCTAAAAGTAGCTGTCTAAACCCGAATGCAGGTAAACGGTTGCATCCTTGCTGAACATGCGTAAGAGATCTATGCCTTTGTCCACTTTTTGAACACCAATGACGAGTATCCATGGCGTCCCTCATTGAAGTAGCCGATGCATATACATTATGTACTCATTTATTCGTTTCAAAATATATTTCAATTATGTTTACATATAAAGTATTCTTTATTTACCATGTTTGCGGAAACAAGAGAATTTTTAATCTTGTTCCAGATATGTCTCTTATTTGCTTTGGAGAATCCTATACATTTCATTCTTCAGAATGAAGTGCGATTGTCCTTATTAATGACTGTACGTATGTAGTATATAAATGCATGACACACTTTTTAAATAGAAACCAAAAAGCAACCTGTTATTATACTGCAAAGCTATTCCACAATAGAAATTAAGATTGATAGGATTAAAAGTCACAACATTTCGAAAATCTTTTCAGTTAGATTTTTTACACTTTTTCATTCAATAAGGTCCTCGGCAAATTAATGTAAAAAATGGAAGGCCTAGATTCCGATCTAATTTTGTTCTATTTGACCTATTAATGATCTTTGGCGTACATTGTTTTATTGTATTTTACGAGCATGACAAGAAATACATTAACTGATTAGAACTTATTTATCCGTATCACATACAAGAAACATAACGACATTGTAATTACACACTACTTAGTTTTTCTTTTGTTTTATAGAACATATCATTCGTGTAGGATATCTGAATTATCAAAGTTCAGAATCTGTTTGAAAAAAAACTTAAATTGATTTGTTGATTAATTTCAAAAGCTGTTTGTCCATGTTAAGAGTGAACACTAGCCATGTGATAATTTCAAAGATATTGTTCGATTGTTTTGACTATCTTGTTCTTGTGTAAATGTATAGTTTTAATGACGTTTGAATAATTCATTGAATGACTTTATATTAATCCATTTAAGTGTACTTGTTGAACATTTTCACATAGTTTGGTTTTCTTGAATGTATTTTACATATGACTTTAGATTCTTTGTGTTACAATAATCTTATGTATATGTGAGTCATACACACACATTAGAGCTATTAAAAGCATAATTTATTCTTTCCAGGTTAAAATAATTACACATTATGTATGGCCTTGTCAGTTTATTATCAACTAATGCGTATGAATGTCCATTATGTATCTTTAGTCTTTCTTTTACAAATAGATTTATTTTATTTCAATCAAATGATCTTTTTGGGAATTTTGAGGAGTGTATTATTCTGTTTAGACTGTAGTGATACTATATTTAATAAACTTATCATGTGGTATTGTTAAAAAGAAAATAAATGTGGTATGCTTTCAAGTGAGACAACTCTCCACAAGACCAAATGACACAGACATAACAATTATAGTTAAACGTACGGCAATCACAAGTATGTGGTCTTGAATGTTTTATCTTTTTTAAATATGTCAAGTTGTGCAAACTTTGTACTCTACACTAAAAGCCAATACACATCTGAAATGGCCTATATGTGTACTCGACTGTATTGATTGATACTCTATCAGTCTAAATTGGTCTAAAATTTACTTAATAATACTGGACTGAATTCTGAACCATACATAAATCTTCTGAAATTGTAATCCACCAGTACTTAACCATTTAATACGCGTCTAAAACTTGCTCGACCTAGTCTGAAGCAAGCTCAACATTGTCTTAGTCATACTCAACCTAGTCTGAACAAAGATTAAAGACATGGCATGCAATAAACCCTTTAATAAGGTTTAATTGCATCAGTTCATTTTGTGTAACAGGTAAAAGAAAGCCCTTTTATTATTTAACTCGTATTACTTATCAAGAGAATTCAAAAGGCCTTGCGACTAAGTTTAACAGGATGCTGCAATTTTGAATGAATGTTATTTAGAGTTTATTACTCTCTCACCAGGTGTGATCTTTGAATGAGTTTGCTCCAGGCAGGAGGTTTTACTATACTTCACCACTAATCAGAAGAACAATTTTATTAATTTCTTTAATTTGTTTTTATTCCTTCTTGATGCATATATTATTTATAATATATCCCAAATTATAGCAAGTATATTTGTAATATAAGGTTAAACAATATTAGTGATTTTAGTAGCTGTATTTGATCATTAAAAAGATAATTATATAACTAGTGTATGTTACTATGAAACCTATGCTGTTTTTATTTAGGAGTTTTAGGAAAATTAAGTTCATAAAAAAACACATTACAAACAAGAAGCAGCGTGATAAGGTTTTATTATCCTCAGTATTGTTTTGTTTTTAAAATAATTATCTTTTAACAAAACACTAAAACTTTAAAATTCATATAATTAAATTATTATATAAGATAATTTGATTTTACAATATCTATTTTATAAATCTGAAAATCATGTAAGGATGTAAACAAATATTGTGGCTGTTGTCATGTCAGTTAAACATAAATTTACTTAAACAGTTAAAATTAAAAACATGAATAATGGTTATATGGTCAGGTATTGTTCAGACTGATCGAGTGTTGTTCTGAACCTTTGGTCTAGTATAGTTAAGACTGTCACAAATAGGTTGAGTACAGGTTCAAAATGGAATTAGACTGTTTTAGACTGGTCGAGTTATAGTTGAAACTATTTTCAATGGCAAAGATAAGAGTTCAGTACTAATCGGTACAGTCGAGTATGATTAAAACTGGGGTCGAGTGAAGTTGAGTAAAATCTAGAACAATTCCGACTGGTCGAGTAAAACTCAACACAGTCGAGTACTGATATAGGACAACTCAGAATTTTACTGGTTTGCAACTTTATGTAAATGCTAATTAGACACGTTTTTTTAAAAACTTTTCTAACATTGTGTTTGCTAGCCTTATAATTAGTTATCAAAGTTCCATAATATTCTATTAATCAAGTTAGTATTTATAATTACAAAGTGTGCAGTTCGTTCTGTTTGTCCGTTGATATTATAACAGTTCATTTTGCATTTGGCTATGTTACAATCTAGTGTCAATTTCGTGACGTTTGTTAACGCATGTGTTGGCCTTATGAAGGATACAGAAAATGTGGTATTGAGCATAATGGAGAAAGATAACAATCAGACAAAACTCAACACTAAAATATGCACAAGAAAAGGCAACACAACCAAAAACACAATACAGCACTGATCTTTCATCTTCTTTATATCATGTGATTTAGACAAATTAATTGCAAATTCTAAATGGTGTAAGATATATTTACTTTTTTCGGATGATCAATTTAAAAAAAAAGGCACCGATGTTACGGAAAAAACAAATCATGTATGTTGTTTAATACAGAAGTGTAATTTTGATTAAAGTTGACAAGAAAAAAATACGCATGGTATCTATGAGGAGTAAATGTATTGTTGAACTTGAAATATGACACCAATTGTTTACAAGTTTGTCTGTTTAATAATGTACACATAATTGATTTCCTTGTATCCAGTATTTTGCGTGTCACAATGCTGAACAAATACATGTACCTGTTTAGAAGTCACAGCCATTCGCATTTCCGCAAATTTCCGTGCTACACAGCGTGGTTTGATGCTGTTCCAATAAATGTTTCCCTTACCGAAAAAGTGGACTCAGCTAAAAAAAAACTACTTCCGAGAGACATTGTAATCCAAATTTAAATGCAGTTATTATTATGTTTTGAGTTGCCTCTCTTCTCATGCAATTTTGTTATACGCCTTTTATGTTGTTTGTTTTAAGCATGTAAAGAACAAATTGTGTGTTAATTAAAATAAGTAAAAGGCATAAGGTCATTAGAACGAGTTGCCTGATAACTAACCTTATTCTAATTAAATGATCGGTAGCTGATATATTTTCCCTTAAAAAACTTCAATATGAGTTGACTTGTCATGCACAAAACATTTGTGGATCTGTTAGAAATGAAATTGTTTGAATACAACGCGTAACGGTATCATTTCATTCACACACACAATAACAATTGCATGTTTGTTTCATTATTCATTATGATTCGCAATTTTACTTTGCTTAATAGCGAAGTCACTTCTTGCTGACATTGACATCCATTACACAACTAAATTTAAGATTCATGATGACACGAGTTCCCACAATAAAGTGCACCGATAAACTAAAAAAAACTTGATAGAAATCGTGTTTGCTTGATACTAACCAAAAAATGCTATTATAAGTATTGAATGCTTCTTTTTGGTAATTTTAAAGGGTTGTAAAAGCTTCATAAAAAATGTACTGCGGTCAACGTTTTTACACTCAAATAAATGTACAAAAAGATACATTCAATTCTTAATAAATGCACGATTATGTTATGTGAATACGTTTTTGTTTGTTTTTGTTTCCCAAAAAGGATTGTACCTTTCTGAACGGTTTTATATTAATTTTGTGAAAATGTAAACAGCAAAATATAATAAAACTTGATAATCTTGAATAGTTTGCATTTTTCGTAGAATCACATATAGCCTGTGCAGACTCTTTTAAGTTTAACAACTTATAACTAGACACAACACATAAACTTTATAGCGACCAAGGAAGGGCCGCTTTTCAACGAGAGAAGAAAATTGCTCGCTTAAATATGTTATGTGAAAACAAACGTAATTGAACTGACCGATTGGCTACTTTCATATTCTACATTGTTTGAGGCATGCTCAAAGCCGAAATATTAAAATTCAATACTTTGTGCAAGAGGACGCAGTGTTTACCGCAATGTCTTTGTAATTTGGTTCGTGAGAATAAAGATATATATACAAAATATCAAATGACATAATACAGCCTGTGAGGTCAAGTGCGAGGTCAAGAGTAAAACATAAAAATATCATTAAAAATACCTTGTAAACATCTTAACCAGTCCATCCTGTTGAAAAGACAAAACCATTGTCTGGATCACATTTCATATTTTCAGAACGGTTACACATCTTATTACATATACTATGTATAAATCCAAAATATATTAATGTTTTAAATAAAGGCAACAGTAGTATATTGCTGTTCAAAATTCATAAATCGATAGAGAAAAAACAAATCCGGGTTACAAACTAATACTGAGTGAAACGTATCAAATATAAGAGAACTACGACACAACAGAGACACAACACCGAAAGGTAACAAACACAGAAACGAACTATAATGTAACAATTGACATTTTTCTGACTTAGTACAGGGAATTTTGTGAAAAAAATGGTGGGTTGACCCTGGTTTTGTGGCATGACACACCTCCCGCTTTAATGGCAGTGTTAGTTATAACATTAGAATGACAACATTACACGGCAAGGCTACAAGACATAAATGGGAGAAAATATAGGACAGAGAAACAAACGAATAATAACCATCAAAAGGTAACAGGTTAACACATATTTGTTTACACCAGACGCACGCTACGTCCACACAAAACTATGCTCAGATGAAAAAAGTTTGAAAGCCATAACAACATGAAAGTTGAAGATCACCGAGGACCAAAACGGTTGCAAAGAGCAATGTCACCAGATGGGATACATAAATATTCATTTATTTATTACGATCTCAATTGAGCAGAGGACTTAGATAGCAATAACCATAGGAATTTTCGGATGTTATGTCTTAATCAATGTGACTCCTTCAAATTACCATATTCATGGAAATATCACTTCTAGTTTACCTCATTTCAAATTTCGTGACAAATGCGTTGAAATCATTTGTTTTCAAAGAGTAGCATGAGGTTATTCTAAGGTACATATACAATATGTAGAAATGTTTCATCATGATAAGATAAGGCTTTATCTTACCTCCTATACATTTCCAGGAATATGATTGGTTAAAAGCGTCTGCGTGCAAACCGTGTATATTTGATATTAGGTTAGTAGGGAGGCGGAGCTTATCTCATACACGCTTATTAGTTGAGTTATGTCCCTTTATATTCCATATTAGGTAAGAAGGGGTGGGGCTTATTTCATATACGGTTAGTGATGGTGTTATGTCCCTTTATAAAAACAAAACGGTACTGAGAAAAAATCTTAAAAGTACCAACAGACGAAGAAATTGGTGATTAAGATTGAAATAAATTCATAAAACACATTTAAACCTCACAAGTCGTTATTGTTGGCATCTGTTTTTGTAGGACCAATGGAAGTATTTTCTTAATGCTAACATTATTGTAGACTTGTTAATTTTGTGATTCACTAGTCTTAATTTCACACGTTCAGATAGTCGGTAAGATAAATTCGTTACATAGTGTGCTAGTGACGTAATACGGTATATATGGGGTCAGTAAATTCCATATGGGGATTCGAGTTTCGCTCTCACCCCATATGGAATTTACTGACCCCATATATACCGTACTAGGTCACTAGTACACTATGTAACTAATAATATTTAATTAATATATAGCGAGTACAAATATTGGTATTTTGAAAACTATACACAAAAGGATACTTGATCTCAATCGATATTTCCTTATTTAATATTTCCCCTTTAAATATAATAATTATTCTCACTATTTTTATTTATTCAGTATGTTTTGCACTGATTCAACGAGTTTTAACATTTTTAATAACTACTGTTGCCTATGACCTTCAAACACATAGGTTCACTTATCACAGAAAACTTCGAACTTTCAATAACAAATACCAGTTTTGCACATCATATGCTTGTATACTAGACATGTTTTGTGATCACAAATGTGTGGTACTAATTATATATATAGGAAACAACGATTTCACACTGCATCTAAAGAAATGTTTTGATTCCTTATAGATTTCACTCAAGGAGTGCAAATGATGTCTACTACTTTATTCATAGCACATAATTTATGGTATTTATTTTTTCTGTGTATGTTTTATAGTTCAAGTAAACACTCATGTGTTATTTTAGTTATAAGATATAAATATTGTATTTTCGCTGTTAAAAATAAAATCATTCACATGTATCCGTAGCGTTGCACAGTTTATAAATGATACTTTTACTCAATAATCCATATTTCAAAAATTAAAAACACATCATGAAACCAGGAAAAGGATATGATGTTTACTACCGAGAGTGAAAGGTCGGCATCAACTTTTTAGCTTGTCCCCGATATTGATACAGATGAAAAACTTCAAACGTTAATGTAGGACAAACACGATGATTTTTTTTTATTCTTATAATTTGCAATTCCTCCGTAGTGACATACATTGTATCCCATATGGCGTTTACTGATCTCAGTGCATATGTAACTTTCATGCAAGTTCCAATAATAATGACTTGAATAACTAACAGAGTGAGCTCCAAACATAGAAACTGCTCGGCAGGACTCATGCGGAAGTACGACTTCATCAAAATTGTCTTACGGTCACCATGAAAAATTTATTTACAAATACAGTGTGATATGTTTTCGCAGTCTCAGATTTTACACCAATATAGTCGTATGATCGGTATATACTCGATTGTGTCCTTTTCCGAGTATGAATTTGATTGGTGAGCAATGCATGCTTAGCAGTCATGACGTCCAACTTTTGGCCTTCACTATTTTGATACAAAATCCTATGTTAAATGAGATATATTAATAAATAAGCGCATCAAAATACATACCAGCAAATAAAAACCGATACCCTCCTCTCCTCGAGAAGAAACAAAGTCAAGGAAAAAAAAGATAAATTGGACATAATTATAACATTTAAAAAAGAAAAGAAGGAAACACGAATAGACAAACACCATCCGTATGACTTTAAAAAAGAAAGGACATGTTTAATATCTACCATTATCAATGCAGCAATTTAAAATATTTCAGCCTCTCGGATGTGTAAATCTTTGATATCACGCGGTTTTAAATACTGTATCATATTTACAGCACATTCGATGAACATAGTTAATTTACACGAAAAGACAGCAGACTGGATTCAACAATACGAGCGCACTAAAATAAAGACATGTTAAGGTGAAAATAAGGGGACCAATGTACTACATAATTATTAAATTTCAATTTTCAGAAAATGATTTTTCGACAAAAAAAAAGTGGAACATATTTCCTTTTTTCTGATAATCAATTGTCTGTCAATGGCTGGAATCCGCTTGTATTCCGGTAGGTTAAAATAATACAACAAATGTTTGATTTATCATCGCTTTAACAGGCTTTAAGGTGCAAATGTAAATAAATTATGTCCTGCCAATATACAAATAATGTACAAAATGACTGTATAAAGACTGATTGACATCGTCTAATGCTTTGAAAAACGAACCAAATAAGTCTATTTTAATATTAAGAACGAGGTATAAACTCAATGAGCTTAATTGACAAGATTAAGAATACAAAACAACGTAAGTAGTCGAAAAAGGAGACAATGTGAAACCCCCTTATTCATAACTACTATAAAAGGAATGGTTTTTTCAAACCCCAAAAAGCATGAAATATGAACACCATTGTATTTCAACCTAAGGTGAGATAAGTAGTGTGTTAAAAAAGCAATGATGAAAGTTGAGTTGTATTTTTATTGTGTGATTTTCTTGATGTTTTGATGATTACTGGTTCGTGTTCAGCGTGTTGATGTTATTGGAAAATGGACCTGTCAACATATTATCAAATTGCTTGGATTCTCTTTTTTTCAAATTTCATTTGTACTATTTGCCAATTTCCTCATTATCTGAAAGGCAACTTTGCATACTTTGAGTCTATAACTTTCCTAAAAAAAACGTTAATCATATTTATATCAATTTTAATAAATACACTTAGTTGTTGGCGTCCTTCTATAACAATTATGTAGAAAAAAAAGCAAAATGAAGCGACGATAAATAAACGTGTATTAGTTTTATTACGATTTTATATATAGAATCAATTATTCAGTGTTACATAAACAATATTATTTCATAAGTTGAATATAATACTTAAACGTGAACAATTATGTACATCTAATTGAATATCACACTTAAACTTGTGCATTCATAAAAAGTAAAAGCATTTCTTGGAAAAAATTAATCGGTATTTCAAACATTTCAAAGATGGAGTATAAAAAGTAGAAATGTACAATTATCATATAAAGGGATTTGAAGGATTTGAAGGATTCCTAGGTTTGAATTGCAACTCAGATAAACAGTTAACCTCCTCAATCAAGAACTAAAATAAGTTCAAAGTACTTGCGATTTAGAATTTCCCTGTAGTTATAACATATAATTATCTGAATGTGCATTAGACAGTTATTAGGATTGAATGTCAGTTCATTACCCGAGATGAACAATGACAGAACCAAATTTAATAGTTGATTGTCCAGAGCTTTCAAAAATATATATGTAAGACTTTAAATACCAATACAATTTTCCAGCTAGTAAGTACATTCTCATATTTATTTATACCGTAAAGTTTTAGGTATGATTTTTTCTGAAGGCCGATCCGATCGTCTAACATATACATCAACGTGCGTTTTTAACATATACATCAACTTACTAGTATACTTTTACAAACAATGAATTTATGAGTTTTAGCAGCAGCAATGAGATTAGAATCAATAAAACCAGCATTGTGTATCTTCAATAACACCTTCTGTAAAGCAATTTAAAAAGAATTAATTTCATCAAAATTAAATAAGAATGAACGGGAAATAATACAACTGTACCCATCTACTACGGACAAATCCTCCTCTTGAATATTTTTTAAATCTTGTCCGATTCTATTTGTCCAGATTTTACAATATCATGGTTGAGCTGTTGTCATCGTTATTTATTAGTTTTGACTACAACTTCGTAGACTCATTTTGGCATTAACACCGACCGGTTCTGTAGCATTGATATCTTGAATTTCACAATACAAATCTTCTTCTTCAAAAGGAAGTTCCAACGTTGTTACTTCTGTTTCTGCTGTAAACGATCCCGTTTGAGAGTTATCATTGAGGTTTGCCGGTCGATGTGCCTTTCGTCGTTTCATCTTTAGTTTTGTGGTATCCTGTTTTTGTTTCTGTACCATGCGACAAAGTGCTTCTTTAGCTTTCAAGGTCATTGTTACAACACATATTAAACCAATAACAGCAGCAGCCATCATTATGTAAATCATAACTGTACCTTTTGATTCCTTAGTGTCTCCATCTGATTTCTGATTTTCGTTTTTGTCTGAAAGTTTAAAAAGATCAACATTTTTTTTACATGGGAGTTGTAAATACGTTTACGTTTTAAAATAAATAAAATGTGTATGTTTGCTGTTTTCCATATGTTTTTCATTCATTTGTATCAATCACCATGGTTTGCTGATGGGTATAAAATATTTAACTTCATCTAATACGTGAGATGGTTAATGTTTACTTATTCGCCCCAAAACATTTATAATCCAAAGTCTTCCTTTGTAGGTAAACATCATAACAGCACCTTTATTTTGATATCACAGCTGATCCAGTAATGTCAATGATAGACCCTATTATGATTTTTTAAACCGTGTTGGTCTTTATTCAAAAGTTTTTGTTCACCTGGGTTGTTTAGATGAATGATGTTACCGATTCATCTTTTGTTTTGTTTTGGAAACAAAACCCATGTTGATCTCTATTATAAGTATCCTTACTATGTTGAATTAAAAAAAAAAGAAATTTACTTTAATTTAAAAGTACACTGCACAGTGTGATAGCGTGTTAATGCCAAACGTGAATCTTTTTAAAATAAAACATGAAGAAATATATAGAGTTAAAAATATTCCCAACAAAATATCCGCCGAAATAAGTTAGCTTATACGGTGTTTTTTCCCCCTCTTTTTCCGTTCATGATAAGTTCTATGTTTTATTCCCTATATATATAAATGAATTGTTATAAAAAAAAAATCCAGTAGAGGAAATAAATGAGATGATCATGAATATGTATCGGAACTTATTATAAAATCTTGCTTCCTGGACTATGACTTGCACTTACTGCACTTCCCTGTTATGACGTCACATGTTATGCCATCTGAACAGTCACAAGTTCCATTGCAATCCTTTCCAAATGTTCCAAATGGGCATTCTAAAAGATATTCTTATAACATGTAATGATTTTCTTTTAAACAGGATAATACTGTACTTTGCTAATCTTTGTAAATTCATTTTGTATGCAGATTGATATTTTTCTGTGTCTTTGATTAAAAGATAGTTTCTATGAAACTAAAACTTATAAAAAAATATATCTATACATGACTTTAATCGTTTTTTACATAAGCTTTTACAAGTAATTTATTTTGTTTACCTTGCAAGTATTTGTTACCATTTACAGCTAAATCACAAAAGTAGCTATAATTCCAGATTATACAATATATTATTATTATTATTATTATTATCATTATTATTATTATCGTTATTATTATTATTATTATCATCATATTTATTATTTTATTATTATTAATATTATTATTATTATTATTTTCATCCAATGTTCGACTATATGAATAGTTTCTTCTTTTATAAAGATTTTTCAATTTGCTTGATTTCATTTACGGAGTGGCTATTTGTACGGCTAGCCGGACGAATAATAGTGCAAAGGCTATTTGTACAGCCATTGCAATGCGCATGTCATATTATGTGCTTTCGAAAGTGCGTGTAAAATTATCTTCTGTAGCAGGAGGGGGTACGTGTAATCCGATCATGATTTTCAATTTTAAGATCATGGATCATGGCTGAAAACGGCGATATCAATATTTCTGATAAATTTTGCAGTTTTCGGCATTTGACAATGGAATACTATAGAATAAACTTCAAAGAATGATATAATCTATAAAAGGGACTCAAAATACAAAAAGTGGGGATGTTGGATATAGAAAATTAAATGTGGAGTAATGAAAATTAGGGGAAACAAAGGTGGGATCTGGAGAAGAAAGAAAAGAGGAATTTGAGAAAATGGGCACACCGTGTCACCGCGGCCTCCTTACATGTAAATAAAATAATAACCAACCTGGAATTTCTGAATAAAATTTTAACAGTGTTGTTTCCTTTTTTATTCGGGAAGGGGGGGGCATTATAGAAAAATAGTCAACCTTTCACTCTAAATATGACATGATAACTTTATATTAAGGGGTCTATAATTCTCTTTAGACAAAATCGTTTACGTTAACATACAATGCACGTGTCAAACACGACCGAGTTTGTTTTACAAGTAATATCTTCTCCCTTCTTACAATGTAAAACCATAGATGAAGTTATACGTATGGAATATATATTGATTTTTTTCTAATTATTTCTTATCCACATTGGACTATATACTAGTATTTCGAAAACAACAATTTCAATTATCAGTAACAATATTGGGCCATTCCAGTTAATGTCTGCTAAAAGGGGATGGATGGTCCTTACTGAGGGGTGTAAAATTTACACATCTAAGGGGTGTAATTTCGTTTTCTTTTTTTATCTGGCACGTACATTTATTCGCAAAAAAATTCAGCAGTAACGTTTTCAAGGTTAAAGTAATTACATCTAAGGAGACTAAACATCTGATAGGTAGTTTTTTATGATTTTTATTCTGATTCGTAAAAAACATTTCTCCCCATCCATTCTGACCTGTCAGAAATTAACTGGAATGGCCAATTGGGTCATAACAATAAAGATTACAAACATTTGCTACCCCCTGGTGCTGCTGAAGACAATATTACACGAACATACAAATAGTGACATGCGCATTGTATTGGCCGGACAAATAGTCCTGGTACTATTTGTCCGGCTAGCCGGACAAATAGCAACTGCCTTTAATTTATTGAATGCAAAATTTGAAGATTTAGATTTTAAATGAAACTGTTTCTTTTATTTACTCTTTGTGCAGTGACTCCCAAACCGTCCGGCAGGACACACGCAAACTCCAGTTACCGAATCACACTCAGCGTCCTCTGCACAGAAACATTCCTTAATGCAGTTCCAACCGTATGTTCCAGATGGACAGACTTCAAATAGAATAATAAAACTATTAATAAATTATAAGTTATAAATATTAATCATGTTAATATTGAATATATCAGGTTATGCTATTCTTTGTATTGAAAGTAGATGAAACATCGCAGTAGAAGAATAAAATACCTGAGTAAAACAATTAAATTCTTAATAATGATTTTAGACAACTGTATACAATGTGTATTACAAATATGCTTGGTTAGACAAGGAGACAAACTTCAAAAAACAGATACACACACGACATTTAATTTACAATATGAGCATAATGAAATCTGAACAACTTCGTTAAACTAATATTGAGCATATATACTTTTAGGACAAGTGTCGTTGAATGCCATCTAATAGAGTCATTTCTCTCATTATGACGTTATTCTTTTGAATATAATATATAATGTATATGTTATAGATTTTAATTCAAGTATTGCAGCTTTACAATTCAATCTATATATTTGGAAAGCTATCGTTGTAACAATGAACACAGAAGTCCGTAGGGCAGCCGACAATAGACATACAGGACTTTAGGTCTAACACTTTCACAGCGATCTATTATTGTGACGTTTACCGCGTTACAATTATGAATTAAAAGGATACATTTTATTGGATATTGAATAAAATGAAGAGGTTCTAGTATTTTGGACAAGTTTCCTTACCATTCTACACGAGTCACATATTGCCCTGTTGCACTCTGCCAATACAAGCTATATTATTATGTAGATAGCGTGGCTAAAGTGTAAAGTATGAGCAGCTCGAATTACATCATATAAAATATAAGCGTACACTACAAAATACAAATCAAATTATAGAGTTGGTTGTATAAAATTTAACGTTATTAGTTTGGACAATGTGACATGCAAATATAAAACATAATTTTATAACACTTGCCTACCAGTTGAGCAATCCTTTCCAGTAAATCCCTCAACACAGACGCAGCCATGAATTGGGTTACATTTCATATTATCGGTACACCTGCACATTTGTTTACACTGCACCCCATAGTATTTATCAAAACATGCCAATGAACAATCCCGACCAAATTTTCCTGGCGGACATTCTGAAGATACACATAAGGCAACATAATCACCACTCATTCTCAGATAAATAAATGACAAGAAAAGAAATTAAAAACAAAATATCCATATAAAACAAATACTTAAATCATAAAAGCATAAGGGCATACACAATACAGAATGTTTTTTTCTCTTTCTATAAGCATTTTACATAAAGATTAAAATAATTGAAAGACTAACAAATGAATTTAATTGGCGTGTGAGCAAAAGTACGTCCAGAATGTTAAAGAGATTTGACATTTTTAAATTCAGTAAAACATTTAATATAGAAAATCTAAGTTCACAAATGTAATTTACTTACGCAAATGTTTTTTGGAAATAATCACAGCCAATATGAACTTATGAGGACAATGAACAGAAATCTTCTCTTGACTTGTTATCTGGTATTTGAGATATCATACATTTATCTATCGTTTGTTAAAGACTTTTTTTTAACTTTAAAATATGTTTTTGTTATTTATGAAGGTAGTTACTTGTCTTATTAGCATATTTAAAATACTTGCACTATGTGCGTCATGCTTATAATGTAAAGTAAAAAAATAAAGATAGATATAGAAAGATGTGCGTAAATAATTATGTATGCAACACGACAAAATTACCTTCACATTTTCTATTCTGATAGATATAGTCAGGACAACACTCTATGTCGAATTCTGTTTGTGTTAAGGATTGATTACTAAAAGGAAAACAATTTTTTTCTTTTAAATATAATGTAAGTTTACATTATTCAATGATTGGGTGTTCGATAAGACGTGTCACGGTACTTGTCTATCCCAAATTCATGTATTTGATTTTGATGTTATATATATATGTTATATTTGTTATTCTCGTGGTATTTTGTCTATGTGTGTTACATTTTAGTGTTATGTCGTTGTTCTCCTCTTATATTTAATGCGTTTCCCTCGGTTTTAGTTTTTTACCCCGATTTTGTTTTTTGTCCATGGATTTATGAGTTTTGAACAGCGGTATACTACTGTTGTCTTTATTTATATTACAACTATCACTATTGTAATACTTGCGACTGACAGTTAAATCTAGGGCACATAATTTGTAGATGTTAATTTAGTATAAGCAATCCAAAGTACGTACTGAACAAATTTGAGATGTTTGCAAGCTAAGGAGGCCAGTTTTTAACCCTATGTGTACGGAATATGTGAGTCCTATCCGATCTAAGGAGAAAGAGCTTCTGGAGGGTATATACACCTTCTTTCTCTGATACAAGTCATATGTCATAATGCAGTTGGTTAAACCACACAATGAGTTAAAATATGGTACCAAAATTAAAGTTAAAAGGATGTGAAACATTGAAACAAACAAAAACAAAAAAACAAAAAATTGCGACAGAGACACATCGGGTTATTCCTAACAAAAAAAATGTGATTTTAACTAGATTTCCGCTGAGAAAAATATACGCAATAAAACAAATTTTCAAAATCTAAAAGTTATCAATTTTACATTTTGCATTTTTGTCATGGTACTTGCAAATATTTTGTCATAATCTCGAAATAAATGACAATTTTGTAGAGTTTGACTTTCAATGCTATGAATATATATTGTTTTTTGAATGCAACTTTGGTCAAAATGAATCTTAACGGCAACTTTAGAAGACGTTAAATTAACTTACAGAATAACACAATACATGAATGTCAAAGTATTTACAAGATGAAAATATTATGTCATCAGTTTCATGCACCCGAAGAGATTTCTGGATTGAATGATGATTTTCTGATAGACAGAAGGCTGCTAATTTAAAAACGTGTGTTACACTGTTAATACAGAAGGTCATGCTATTTGATGAAGTTTTGAATTGTACATAAAATATTGAAGAGAAAACATAATCAGTCTGATAACTGTTTTTTTAAAGTCATGTATCCTCAAAAAGAAAGTTACAAAACCAAATATAAAGCAATTTTTAGCAACAATGAACTAAACGATTAGATATAAGAATATTTGGTATAAGTGCCAATGAGACAACTCTCCATCCAAGTCACAATTTATAAAAGTAAACCATTATTTATTAACGTAAGGTCTTCAACACGGAGTCAAGACTAGCACATATTATACCTAAAAAGTATATGAAAGCTATCTTTATTATAAGAAACTATGATTTATCTACGTATATGAAAGTAGATATTATAGATTTCACCACTGCAACAAATGTGTCTTCTCTCTGGGCAGTTCAATTTTAATAATTTATAGTTTAACTGTTGAGAATGGAGAAATTTTGTAGTAATGGATTTAAAGTGGTGGATTTACATCTGTTTCACTAAGATTTTTATCCTTCCTTTACACAAGATTTTCAGAAAGTTGGTTTCTTTGTATGTGACGGCATCATGCATGATCGCCTTTTGTCATGACGTCACAATATGAAAATTCAGAAGAAACCAAGACAATATGACATCATAATTTAATTTCGACTACTCAGATATTTCTCACACCGATCTAGAAATCTGAAAACGTAAAAGTGTAACATGGAAGCAACAGTTTTTTTAATATTTAAAAGGTTTTATTAAATTTGCAAATTAGACGTATGGGTTGTGAAACCTTTTGTAAATTGCTACATCTAGTCAAATATAAGACATTGTAAATCAAGCTACCGAGAAACTAGAAAAAAATCGAATGTAGCACTTTGTGTTATATTCGTTACGTCATAGACGGTGTAATGTCAACGTAGGTCATTTGTATTACAAAGTCAGTATTCCTGTTCACTGACGACGTGGAAACCAATCGTTGCATTTTTGAAAATAACTGCCTATGATCGGAATAATAGATTGAAATCGTTATTAGATTTAAATTATTTGCTCAAGCGTCATGGATAAATCGACAGAAATCAATGTTTTACTCGGAACGAAATGGATCTATGAAAACTCTTTTTTGTATTTAAAGGACGTCCGAAAGATAATAAAAATCATATATAGCCATTCAAGGTCGTTAAAAACGTCCATAATCACCAAATAAAAATGATAGAAATATACTTAGTAAAGGCAACATTAGTATATCGCTCTTCAAAAGTGATAATAGAAAGAAAACAAAGCCGGACTATAAACTAAAATCGAGGGAGAAGACATCAACTCTTAGATGAAAGCAACGGAACAAGGGTAACACTGAAGTGCAACAAAAACAAACGCCAAAATACAGAGAAACGGATTATTTGAAAAGCCAGATATGAAAAACATTTATCCGATTAATGGTATTCAGAAGAAAAGAAAACCGACAAAACGTTTATCCATTACAAAACATATAAACACAGAAACCTTATTAAGCAAATAATATGACAAAGGAGATACACATTGGCATATTGATATTATGTCTACATTGTTTTTGTTTTGCCTGTGTGTAATATAACTCAGGCATAAATTTCGAAAATATTTGTTTTCTTGACAATAAAATCTATTCGATTCAAATGATAAATACAAATCAAACGGTCATTATTAAATTTGAATTAAATGTTGTCATGTCCTTCTGATATCTTCCACCCCTCTTTTAAATTAATATATTTTCATATCACGGGACTATGGTAAACGTACCTTGTATGTATTACTTTCGGACACACATTTGGATCTCCAATCTTCAATGTTATGACTCTTTCAACATAGACAAGGATAAAAATCAAATCACTGAACATTATGACCCTTAACACTTTCTACATTATCGACGTTTCGAAGCTGCTTTGAGGTCGTTAGATCTGTCGGAACTGTTGCATACTTGTACCGATCTATGTCGATATAGAACGAATCGTTTTAATAATTATTTCCTCATTGTCCTATGACATTGTTAAAACATTATATCCGGTCATTGAAATATTTGTTATTGTTATTTTTATTATATCATTGTATACAAATGTATGTACTATATACTGCTAATGTTTCCCAGACAAGGACTGTATGTGATTTCATATTGTTATTGTTATGACAAAATAATTACCACCACAGGATAATGAACTCTAAATAAAACACTTATATATTTCATGCGTCCAAATAATTTTTCCTTACTGATTTTTTACCAAGAACGCTTTAAACTAACTTTATTAATAGCAAAGAATATTTAAGTATCTGAAGACGTTCAGAGCTGTATGATCAAGTGAAACCTTAGTAGAATAAGCAATCAGAATGTTAGCTTTCTGAATATTTTCTATGAACAATAAACCGAACCAAAAACAATAATTTTCTTATTTTTTTACAAACTTCTGTGAAACATTTGTATTTACAGTAAAAACACAAAAATGCAGAAAAATGTTGACGTTAGTCTTTTTCAAAAATGTTTGAAGTGTTGCCTTTACTGTATTTTGCACATATTTACGCGCATTTTCATTCAATAGAGTTTAACACCTATGGTTGGTTCAGCAAAGTTGGATTTTTTTTCACATCTTAACTTAAGTTTGATTGCTCCCGTAGACAAAACACTTCTTTCACACGAACAATATTTATTTATGACACATATTCATAGAGTGTGCATATGATACCATGTAGAAAGTGTTTATGAAAGACATAGTTTTATTTTAAATCTTAATTATGAGCCAGTCAAACAGTTCAAGAAGAATAAAACTTTTGAATGTTGGTGTATTCTCGACGATGGTAATATAACATGTTTAAATGATAAAATTTGATTAAGGTATTGACATAAAAGATGCTAAAATGAACAGTCCAGATACCCCTTTGACAACTAGCAGATGCTTATACATTGTACCACACATTTTTCCTAGTTCCTTAGTTCCTAATAGAACTGAGATGTTTCATCTCAATTGAGGCAAGGTATGTATCAACTTTCGTTAAGTGGTCCTATGAACTAATTTTAAGATACACACAAATAATATGTAAAAGTTTTGTCATAAAACAAAAGTGCTCTATATATATCAATGACAGACACGTACATGTATTGACTTTTATGAAAATGGTTATCGCTACGGAAATAAATCATTTCAATGCTTATCTTCCTTAATCGATTAATATTATATAATAGTATATACTTTTCCCATTATCATCAGTATGTAAAACCATAAGTACATTACATAATCTCATTACAAGTATACTTGTCTAAAAATAAAATAACGGCGGCCATGTTAAATTTTGCATTTTTTTTTCGTTCAGCGCAGATTTTTATTCCAGCCTGAAATCTCTTTTACATTGTATCCAACAAAAGACAAAATCAGTATTAACTGTAACATGATTTCTGAAAAGAAAGATGTTAAACCACGAATTCCAAATTGTGAGGTTGAAATCATTCATTCGTAAATTTAAACGGGTGCAACATGAAGAGCACAATCTGTTTTTCCTTCCGGATCATTTAAGATCACTGCAAGTTGAGGGTGGGTGTCGTGTTTTTCAGTTTCATTTTTTTAGGGTGTGTTTTGTGTACTTCTGTTTTTCTTCTTTGTCTTTTTCTTTGTAAGTCATGGCGTTGTCAGTTTATGTTCGATGTATGTGATTCAATGTCCTTTTAGTATTTTCGTCCCTATTTTATGATACAATTTTACAATAAATATAAAACAAATAGAAATATCAACTTAATTGTTAAAATATCTGAATGACCAATTTTAAAGAGTTCTTTATCTGGAATTCTTTTCTGAACTCTAATGAAATCCAATGGAATGTTTATAAGTGTACTAATTTGTATGATATTGTTTATTTATATGAAGTTGTCAACCCAACAACTCAAGAGATCTTCCACGAATACTAATATATTTCTGTATCTTAATACAATGAATAGTCTCTAAATATATTATTACCACGACAATTGTTGACAGGAAACTTCTAGAAAACTGACAACATCACGGCTTAATATTATGACAAAAAAGTAAAATCACAAATGAAAACTGAACTCTGATGAAAATTCTAAACATAAATCCCTTATTTAATTTCAAAATCAAAAGCTCAAACACATCAAACGAATCGCCTATAACTGTCATGTTCTTGGCTTAGTACAGGTATTTTCTTAAGTAGAAAATGGTGGATTACACCTGGTTGTATAGCTAACTAAACCTCTCACCTGTATGATAGTAGCATAAAAATCCATAGGAAACCGTCCTAAAAAAACGTTACTCAAAAATATTATTGTATGCAACACAACCCATGAAAAATCGAAGGTTCCACACATCATGTAGTTTAAATTGAACGTGTATGTGTTCATCCTTAAACACTCCTTGAATCAAGAATTTCAAGTGATGAGGTGTCAAACAAAAATGAAGATTAGTTCAAACAAATGAACTTTTACCCGTCTTATTTATTCATATAAATTTTGTAATTGTTTGAGTCATTTAGACTCTATTAGAGAGTTGTCTCGCATCTTTATATATGTTTGTGGTATATGTTTTTCTTAATAACTTTAATAATAGTTAATAGAATTTTTCAAAAAACTAAGGATTTTCTTATCCCAGGCATAGATTACTTTACCCGAATTTGGCACAACTTTTTGGAATTTTGGATCCTCAATGCTCTTCAACTTTGTACTTGTTTGGCTTTATAAATATTTTGACACGAGCGTCACTGATGAGTCTCATGTAGACGAAACGCGCGTCTGGCGTACTGAATTATAATCCTGGTACCTTTGATAACTATTATCTAAATTTCACCAATTCACAACAATTATTGTTCCCTGTCAACTTCGAACCTGAAGTAATCAGCAATATGTTTAAAAACAAAATCGATGACAATAAAATTGTTGTTTGCAAATATTTTTTTACCATAACGTGTACTGATATTTTAATGTATTATTTTAATACACTCAGTTCATGTTCTACACTATAGAACAAAATAAAATTCATCTTCTATCTCACTTAGCACAAAAAGCAACGTTTTAATCATTCCAAATATGTCGAGCATAGCTTTTCTACCCTGTTCTACATAATATTTTATTGTACTTAAATATAAAACCTGACAAGATTATAATACGCCTTAATAACAAATATATTTTTACAAATGTCAACGAATGTCTATGAACAAGAAAAGTGAAAATGAAAATGTTTAGTATAATTCAAATTGATGTTGTGATATAAAGATAAAAATCTGTAAAAAAATATATAATACAATTTGTGAACATGATGATAGTCTGTTTTAGAAAATATTATAATACAATGTAAATAAAGGAGCAACTTGCGTATGAACAAAACCTTTTAAAAAAATTCAAAAACAAAAAATTAACAAAATGCTAAAAGAAATACATACTCAAGTGTAAAAGAATTGTAATCAATAAAACACTTCTAACTTAACATTTTTGTTTATTGCTTGTTGGAATGGTCATTCAATTCTAGGAGAATCAATACGTTAGTTAGATAGACAAAATACACTATATTAAACGCAAATGTTATCAATTAAAGAATTCAACAATTGATGTAAGTTTTAAAGTACATTGGATTGATTAAAAGCTCGGTGATTTTTTATAATGAGATTGACTTAATTGCCATTGATACTACTTATTGCTAGAGACCAAGCGACAAAGATATTTTGATGACGTCTGCATATGTATGTGGACATTAATAACGATCTGGTTCTAGTGTGGTAATGTCTCCAATTTCGCAATAAACATCTTCTTCCCTTGGAGGTGGAAACATGGAAAATTCTGAATCAATAATAAACGATCCAGTTTGAGCGTCTTGTGTCTGAACTGACGATCGCCTTCGTTTTGCTAACCGGCGTTTCAACTTTGGTTTTGAAGTGTCCTTCTTTGGTTTTTGTACTTGACGACACACGGTTTCTTTTACTTTCACGATCATTGTAACAACACATACCAGACCAATAAGAGCAGCAGCCATCATAATGTAAACCATTACTGTACTTGATTTATCAGTGTCTTTTTCTGAATTCAGGTCTTCCATCTCATCTGAAACATAACTAATTTTATTCAGCTTCCAATGATCAATGGATTTACAAAAGAGATGTCTTTAAGCCAAACCTCTCACTTGCATGTGATTGTTTATCAGCGTTAGAGTAAAATAAATTTAAATGACAATCTCCTTTAAAGAAGTAGGTCCAGTAAGGCATTTTTTAGCCCCAAAATATAGCAGTTTTACAAAATTGTTAAAATGTAAACTTTTAGTTAATTATTGGAAAGTAGAAAACTTCTGATACTTGAATATGGGCTGGTTTTGACAATACTATACACATATATCGGATACTAGCATCATAACGTCCTAGTAAATTACTGAAATCTTCACAATCTTCACAATTTTAGCATTTTTAGTTAAATTTTAGACGGTTTCCGTCTTAAATGAAAGTGGCCGCATTCGTGTTTATTCTTAATATTGAAATGATGATAATTCATAACATATATAAAGGTTGAGGATGAACACGGATGCGGCCACTTTCATTTTTGACCAAAACTATCTGAAAAGTGACATTTTTTGCCATATTTGATAGATTTTTTATATTTAAGTTGAATCAAATCGTATTTAATAACTAAGGCCGTGTTCACATTGAACTAAACTCGGTGTTGTATTAGTGTAACTCACAAGTAAACTAAACAAAATTACGTTCCTATTGATAAAACTCAATGTTCACATGTAGTTTAAATCATGTTTTGTCTACATTCAGTCGATAGTCAATGTAAGCCGTGTGTAGGTTAAGTGTACACAAAACTAGGCATTTAAGACATCAACTTTATCATATTTTTTTAAAAGAAGAAACGATTTTTGAATAAAATTGATCATGTTGATATTTATAACAATTATTAATAAAGTTCTCGACAGAAATATTTGTATATTCTTGATAGTTATAAAAACCACTTAAGGTTTCTTTATTAACCCCTTACCAAGACTCATAGCATTATCATTGCCGAACAAAAATTCATTTGAAAAGGTCTTCCCGTACACACAAATATTTGCCACTGTTCTTTACTCTAACAACGATTCATTCATAAATGCATCACTACAAAAAGTGTGAGGTAAATTATTTTGTTTGTCTAGTTTCTCAGATCCGTTAAAATACACTTAGAAATATATAAAAAAAAACATTGCCCCCTACTTTTGCAAAATACTCCTTGAAGAAAAAAGACCAACAAAAGAAAAAGAAACAAGCAGAAAAGATAGAAATTTAGTGCTTCTTAAGGGGGCTCGCGGGTCTAAATCAACTTTATTTTCTAATATAGGATTTTGCTATTTTTTTCTATGATTAAACTTTATCTTATACCTAATAGAAATATAAAATAAAAATGTGGGGTCACCGTTCATTTAAGCTCACAATCTGCCTCCGAGAGAAGCATACATTTTTGTTAATGTCCTTTTTTCTGTTGAACTAATGGAGAAATATTGGCGATATCGAAATAAAAAAAGAACTAAATTACAGAAATCGCTTACATTTACTATCATTGAGTTTATGTACAGCTTGTTCGAAAACGATAATAAAAAATATAGGTCACCGATGAGTTAATAAAGATATTTCAATTTAATCGTAAAAAAATGACATTTTTGCACCAAAGGGAGATATTTTAGAGAGTTTTCAATGATATATACTTTTTAAAGTCATCTGTGGCCAAACCAAGTCGATTTGTCAAGGTGATTTCTGTACCCTATTATAAAGTAATAACTAATAGTGTAATAAATAAAATTTGTAATGAAAAAACAAATGTTTATTTTTTTGCTGATTTTTTTATACCCACTAGTCTCCTTAACATCTCAATCCTTTTTCTTCGTCTGTTAGCATGCTGATGCAGCCTACGTTTTCTTATGCGTAATCGAAAAATCTTTAGTATCTCTTTTAACTACTGCAAATCATCAAAATGGCTTTAACAAAGGAGCAACCACTTAACTTAAAAACAGGTGGGGGGGGGGTGGGGGGGGGGGGGGGGGGGGTAAGTCAGATTTTTTTTCGCGCTAGAATTCAAATTTTATTATTTTACAATATGTTACACTATTATTTATGGGGAAGCTCTGGATTCCCATTTTTTTTAATCATACGACCAGAATATTTCTTTTATCAAATGTTAGCAAGGGAAAAAATCCACCCTCCTTTTGAGGTCAAACGGTTGTTCTCTAACTGCTAAAACAGTTGTCCGAAAAATTTGCATTCGGTCTGCGTAATGAATATTTAAATGACACATTCATTTGTAGTGAAAAGTGTGAACAAATCTTATGTACAGGTAACTAAACAAGGTGTATTGATGTGAACAAATTTAATGTGAAACTAGTGTACATTACATTAAACTAAATGTAAACATGTTTACTGTACAAAGCGTTTGATGTGAACTCGGCCTAAATCAGTTAAAACATTCACACAAACTAATTGAATCAACTGAAATAGACATTTAACTGTATAAAAAGTGTTTAAAATCGTTCCATAGATGAACCTTAAATTTGAGACCACAATCGGCTCTTACCGGACCTACTCCTTTACCCCTAAACAAAAATCAATATTTAACGTACACTCTTGTGCAATGATAAACACTACTTCGCATTTAAAATGGCTCTAGTTTCAAATCCTCTTACGATAGATGTATTGCTCATTGTATCAATAGGATCTCGTAATTATTTAGATTTTTTGTGTTGTGAAATTCTGATGTGTAGGTTTCTATTCTTTTTTACATGTTTGGACCTTTTATGTAAGTGTTTTAATGAAAATGGTGTCGTATCCTGATTATGCTTAAGCTGTAATGGTCTATTGGATTGATTATCAAGTGAGTTATTATACTGCTTACTAGTATTAAACCATTCTGGTGTATGTTCTTGTTGTTTATCATCAGAAAGAAGTCCTTACTTTTACAAGGTACATTTCATTTTGTTATTGATCGATAACACAATTCTAACTGGATTTCCTGACATTTTCAAAAGCTATCTTTTTAAATAGTGACAGATGAAGCAATCGGAACGAAAACCGTACGTCACAAACATAACACTAACAACTTCAATCACTGATAGATTATATCAAGCATTTTACAGAACAAAGGTCAACTTATGTAAAACGACACTTTAAAACGTGTTCTGCTTGATTCAAGACGGCGAGGTCGTAAGTATGGATGTTATGCCGTTTGAGTCTTCAGATTTTATATTGTCTTTCCCTATTATAGTCTTGTGATACAGACACCACATATACTGAAGGTCCTAAGGCACCTGAGTGCATCGTAAATATTTCGTTGGTGGATGTTACTGTGCACCTAGGTACATCCCCAGTTTTACTTGCTGATTTTTGTTTATTATCAATACTTGTAACCTAATCACTACCATAAACACTTTGCCTGTTACTACTCATATTTCCTTCCTTAGTAATGTTTACATTTTCTAACATTTTAGGTAAAACCTCTAGAAATATTCCCAAAGTTTAAATTTGAAGACATTTGGAAGGCATAAATATATCAATATACCTTTAGGTGAATTGCAATTTCCCGTTACAGTGTCACACGTCTCACCATCTGGGCAGTTACAAATTCCACTGCAATTGATTCCAAATGTTCCCATGGGACATTCTGCAAGATATATTGACGTATATCGTTGTATTAAATTGATACACAGTTTGTTTGATTAATTCAAACGTCTATTATTTTAAAGTAAACATTCAAGCAAAGCACAGGAACAATCAACACAAAAAACCCTTCATAACGGGTTGATATGGCAGTACTCGTATATACTTAAGAGTAGTTTAAAGCTAATTAAAACAAATGAAAAATAATTGTACACTGTATTCCATACTTAAGTCAATGTTAAACGTTGATCAGTTAGTCATCAATAAGCATGTATTTAAATGAATAAATAATTTCATAAAATGGAAGCAGAGCAAATGATTATTTACCCTTTGTGCAGTGATTCCCATACCATCCAGCAGTACATAAACAGTCACCAGTCACAGGATCACACTCAGCATCGTGTGCGCAGAAACATTCCTCTTTACAGTTTAGACCGTATGTTCCAGATGGACACGCTTCAACAGGAACAAAATATCGTTATAATGAATACAATAAAAATATACAACTATAACAAAACAGTCTGCTAAAATATACCTTATAAAGCATTCATTCACTATTACACATTGTAGTAGATAAATTGTACGACACACCTTGTACGAGATTTTTGATGTGGTGATAATGTATAATAATTTCTAATAAATAAACTTAATAAAACCAGGTTGGATCCACAGTTGTCTACATATGAAAATGTCTGTAGAAAGACAGGAATATGACAGTTGTTACCCAATTGTGTCATGTGTTTTAACTTTCGATTTTGCCACTTGCTTAGGGACTTTCCGTTTGGGATTTTGCTCGCAGTTCATTTCTTTTGTTGCTATTTTTTTTATCAAGGTAGCATTAATGTGTTTAATATAAAACGACTGCTTGATTGTTGCATACATATCTATGTACGGCAAATGAACGTTAACGTAGCTTATACATATTGTTATGCAAGAATATCTCAACCTTGGATTAAAATTATAAACATACCATCTGAGCATTTAGATCCAGTAAACCCTGTAGCACAAATACAGCCATGAATTGGGTCACATTTCTTATTGTCTGTACAGTTACATATCTGTTTGCACTGAACCCCATGATGATTAACAATGCATGGCTGCAAGCAATCCTTACCAAATGTTCCTGCTTGACATGCTGAAAATTAGATCATTAAAAGTATAGTCATGTCAAATTTGAAATGTAAAGGGAGACCCTGAAAAACAACAAACACATATACACACAAAAACAATGACAAACACATTCATAAACTAAATATAAAAAAAAACTAGCTTGAAACATTTTGTTTAGATACATAAATAGGAAATAACACTATTAAAATTGTAATTAATGAATAATGATTAACAGAAATAGTTCTAAAATGAAATGTTTTAAAATTTATAAGATAATGCTCCCGGCAGACAGGAAAAAAAAAATGTAAGATTTTTTTTCTTTAGATACTACGGTATCTAAAATTTGATTAGCTCAACATAAAAGATTAAAAATTCCATCAAGCAATAGAAGTATAAACACGGTTTACTATCATGATTATTTTACAAAACAAATATACCTTGACATTTTCCATTCTGGTAAGAGAAATCAGGACAACAGTCAAATATGAGCTTTACTTCGGTTCCATTAAGTCTAATCAAAATACAAAAAAAAACATAATAAAAAAATAGTTACAAAACACATTTAACTCTATAATTGACATCTGACTGTCGAGATAGTTAACCAGCTGTATTCATTTTGAATAACTAAACCTGCTGTTGGGAAAGCCTATTAAACTGCTAGTTAATAAGTTCAGATTCTATTTATTTCATGGTCAAACATTTAGAATATTTTGCCTGTCCAACTACTGTATGGTTCTACTATTCAATAGAGTGCAGGTTATTTTTTTATTATTATTATTTTAGTTTAACCAAAAAACAAATGACTGCATGCGCTGTTAACAATGTATGATTAATTTCAAGTTTCTCATAAATGCACAATACCGCGCCAGGAATATGCAAATGTTGTACATATGTTAGATGTGAAGAATTGTATGATGAAATTGTTATGTATAAACGTTTATTTAAATATGAAACACCTCCTATGAATATATATGGTAACGTTTGATTACTATAGTACTTGCAACTTTTTTTTAATTTTCTTACCATAAAATGATGAAAGTCTTTTATAGTTTTGTACAAGTTTCGATTTTTGTACCATTTTGTGTATCCTTATAAATATTATGTCAGACAAACATTTCATTTCCACTAAATTCAGTATATAAATATATATATATATATATATAGATATATATATATGTTTCCTTAACCAAATCAGCCATACATTTTGTTTGATGGATCAGAGGCGATATATTTGGTTTTGATTAAAAATGTATTTAAATAGTACCCACTTGTATTCTTTATATAGTACCTACTTTATTATTCTTGGACACACATTTGGATCTGTTCTCTTCATTGTTGTGCACCTGATCGTCTCAACAAAGACATAAGCAAGAAGCCCTATGCAATTAGCAATAGATCTTGAACGTTTCTGCATTGCTGTTGTTTGCTTATCCTAATATCAATTCAATAGAAACACTCAACTATTAGTACGGCTCAATGACGATATATGTGACGATTTACTTCAATAATAATTTCCTCGTTGTATTTTTGCATTGTAAAAAAAATAAGAACAATCCTGTTTGTTTCCGTTTTATTTTATGAAATCATTTTGTTTTTTTATTAAATATAAAAAAGAAGATGTGGTATGATTGCCAATCAGACAACTGTCCACAAGAAACCAAAATGACACAGACATTAACAACTATAGGTCACCGTACGGCTTTCAACAATGAGCAAAGCCCATACCGCAATAGTCAGCTATAAAAGGCCCCTATATGACAATGTAAAACAATTCAAACGAAAAAACTAACGGCCTTAATTATATATAAAAAAATAAAAGTCTTTTTTAAATTAATAAAACAAATATGTGACCAGATCAATGGAAATGGCGTATTTATCTAAGTTTTGACCATTCTGTCATCGTAGCAAAATAAATGTTAACTTTTTTTCTATTTTTTTTTTTAGAATACAGGTACATCTTATACTTATTGGATCACAGATTTGAAAATAAAGAAAATAGATTCCTAGTTTAGGATAGGATGCATAATTATAATATTCTCGTGAGATTGCAGTCTATGTTTCTCGGAACATTGTTATCATATTCGAGGTAAAATGTGAATAAAGTTAGACAATAGAATCCAGATAACTCTGTCACTGAGCATTTTAAACCTACATTATTATTCATCGGTTTTGAATAATTATAACTTTATCTCAGCAGTAATCAAGGTCAATATCTACATTCAATAAGTTGAAAAAATTTTAAAACAGTTAAATGGATGATAAATGAAGGATATATTGCAAAGATTTAAATTTAACATATCATAATTAGTTTTCGAGGTAGCTGTGACAGCACTGATAGTGGTAGAAGTAGAACTTATTATTGCAGAAACGCCGAAGCAGCAATAATTCAATCATGTAATATTTTAGCCAGGATACATAATTTATAACATACATTGTATTACGACCCCGCCACATTTTGTATATTATGTGATTGTCCCAAGTCAGGTGCCTGTAATTTGAGGGTTGTCGTTTGTTAATGTGTTACAAAATGTACATATTTGTTTTCCGTTTTTTGTTTGTTTTTTTTTGTTTTTTACATATATTTGTTCGTTAGTTTTCTCATTTAAACTGTTTTACATTTGTTATTTGAGGCCTTTAATAGCTGACTATGTGATATGGACTTTGCTCATTGTTGAAGACCGTACACTGACCTATAGTAATTAATTACTGTGCCATCACTATTGTCAAAAGTATATGTTGAAACCAATCAGTTTTACTGGTTATATTAATACTCTATACCATGACCGTATACTATGATAATCTGTGTATGGTATAGTATAAAAGGACGTACTAACATAATACATTACCTATTTCCTTTTATGTAATATAAAATGATCAAAGTCCATGATGTTTAAGCGAACTGATGTTGTTTTTCTATGACAAATATGTGACTTATTTAGTAATTCGTACAAATGATATTCCTGTCATTTATGGTATATAAATCGAGTTAAAACAATAAGCCATTATCATGATAATGGACAAATGTCGTTCATAGCATCATTAGATCATTATTGACAACAGTCCAAAAATCTTATTGTTAATACAAATTGCATTATAAGACATCACATAACTGTCGGTTTTTTCACTATAGTAGACAAAAGAATTAAGATGTGGATTGAATTATAACTGGACGACTTCTATGAGAGCCTAAATATCATAATTTCCAAAATTGATACGTAGTTCTAAGTGTATTGATACTGCAATAATATCATACAAAATGCACCTGATACATCATTAGAAGTAACATTGATAAGAATAAAAGAAGTTATTTTTTATTATTGATTTGATTTTGTCTGGTCAGGTCTCCATGCATTTATTAGAATGTTTGTATTTAGAATATTTAATGTTACGTATGTTTGTAAGAGGAGTTTCGTATCTGTAAAATATAAGCTATATCCATTTTAGTTTCAGATATGAGTCAGTCTGAATAATCTGAAATAATTTTCTTTAATATCATATATTTTCCAAATGCTTGAGATTTAATAAAACAGTTTTACACTTTTCATAGCCTGATATTTCGATTGACTGTTAATTTGCTTTCTTGATAAATGTGTAACACTCCCAAACGTGTCCTTCCCCCCAAACGTGTCCGATTCTCCCAAACGTGTCTTTTCTCCCTAAACGTGTCCGGAATGTACAATATTTCCCAAACGTGTCCGATTTAATAACCCCCAAATGTGTCCGATAATTGTTATTCGCCAAAACGTGTCCAATATTTAACGCCAAAACGTTACACGTCTTTTAGCGCTTTTACATGTATCTCTTAAATAAAATCGCTGATAACGTTTACGGCAATTCTATGATGGGAGACACACGTGATGAAGATGTCATTTATCAGATTAAGTTAGTTCGATGTAGGTTTTTAATGATTATAATAATTGCAAAATTAATCTGTTATTATTAAGTAACTTTGACTGCAGTTGTTTATTGTCCAGTTGCAAGTATTTCATATTCGTTTAGAGCGAACATACACATATTTCTGGGGTTAAATTAATCGTTAACTTTGTTAATTATTTTGTACTTATAAACTCCTATGATGCCTTTTATATTTATCCGAATATTGCATGGCGGGGTTTTAACAGTATTTTTTTTACTTTTGTCAATAGTTTGTGTGTATTTCAAAATCCCATCAAATTATAAACTTGTTATCCGGGTTTTTAATAAATTTTAGGTTTCCACCATCACTAAAGACACGATAAGAAACATAACGTCCAGTGCAAAATATTTCATGCATAAGTTTTATAGATTCTTTTTTTTTATGAATATTACTGTTATGTGATCAACGCCGGTTTTAAATGCAAATTTATTTTGTAGTGTATAAATAAACTTTAGAATGTTGATTACGTATTGTCCAGTTGGAAGTACTTTATGCTTATTTAGAGCGCACAATAGTTTTGCAAGTTTTAATGTTTTTACAGTTGTACTGTACACATTAACTTTAAACTAAACTTTAAACTGATGTATTGTAAAGTTGCAAGTATGTCATGCATATTTAGAGAGAACATACAAGTTTTAATGTTTTTGCAGTTCTATTTAGAGAGAACATAGGCTACCTTTTTTTTTTTTTGGTTCTTTTTTTAACATTTAAACATACATGTTTTAATGTTTTTACTGTTCTTTTGTTAAAATAAACTCTATACTGCTGGTTGCATATTGTCCAGTTGCAAGTATTTCATGCAAATTAGAGAAAACATACAAGTTTTAATGTTTTTTTCAGTTCTACTGAATAATTTAACTTTAGGCTGTTGATTGCGAATTGTCCAGTTGTCAGTATTTCATGCATAATTAGAGAGAACATTAAAGTTTTAACGCGCAGAGAAAGGGACACTTTGACCCGTTAACTGTACTGTTTAACTCAACATGTTTGCTTACAATTTACAAACGAAATAGCCGAAATGACGCCCCCACTTTAAGCCAGTTTAATTCTTCCGTTTTGAAAAAGTACTAAGTTAAACGTGCTTATGTATATTTGTAATGAAATGGTAAAATTAGTATACGTTAATGAAATAGCAATAACCAAATAACGCTTGATATGGACACGTTTTGGGGATTGGACACGTTTGGGGGCTAGTTGAGAAATGGACACGTTTGGGGGCTAGTTGAGAAATGGACACGTTTGGGCGTTTATACAAATGACACGCTTTGGCGCAGTTTTCAACTAGACATGTTTGGGGGAATCGGACACGTTTGGGGGGAAGGACACGTTTCTGAGTGTTACAAATATGCATGAAATGTATATGAAATGTATACTACAAGACGTTTAGTTTAAACATATTTATTTATAGTGGATTGGGAAACAAGTTTTGCAACTTATATTAATCCCTTTCAACTTTGCGGGTGCAAGTGCTGCCTTGTAGCGGCATTAGCCTATTCTTTTTCGAAATCTACAAGGGTGTTTTTAACGTGCAAGATATATGACTCTCTCTTAAAACGGGTCAGCCATTTAACCTCCCCTTCCGACGGACTATCATCGTTTCCTCAAGACCATACTCGCAGATGGTGTCAAGGGAGAGCCGAAAATTGAGTTCCTGAAATTTTCATACAAAACGGGAATCGAACCAGGAACCTTTGTGTTAGTAGTCCGATGCACTAACCACTACACCACGGCTCTCTAATTGAGACAAGACGTGAACGAGCAAAAACAAATAAGTCAGTTACAATAAATTAAAAAAAAATCTTTTGTGATTTTTTTTTTGCATTGATATACAATAAACTATTTGAGTATATCATTTCTCAATACATCGGTGAACTAGATGTAATATCGATGAAAGTAACGTATGATAACATTGAAAAAGAAAATGGGGTATGTGTCAAAGCGACAACAGCCTGATTATAGCGCAAACAGCCGAAGGCCAACGATGGGTCTTCAATGTAGCGAGAAACTCCCGCACCCGGAAACATCCTTCAGCTGGCCCCTTAAAAAATATGTATACTAGTATAGTGATAATGGACGTCATACTAGCCTTCGAATTATACACAAGAAACTTAAATTAAAAATCATACAAGACTAACAAAGGTCAAAGGCTCCTGACTTGGGACGGGCGTCTGATATTAACCCTCTGATATTACTTTAAACGTTTTTCTTTTAACCAAACAAGTACTGGTTATAGTCTGATTATTTTTCATCGGCTACTTCTATTATTTCAATATCAAATAAACATTGCTATATCTAATTGATGGTTCGTCTTACATCCAGCCAGTATTGAAGTTAGCATGGTACAAAATGATGTCGATAGAATAAAAAGATATCATGTAAATTTCACGAGAATAAATAGTGTGCTATAGGGGAGGTTGATTCAGAATCATGATGACAAAATGTAATAATGGCCAGGGTCTTTATTCTTTTTAAACATCAATATATTATATAATATGCAAATACTAGGAAACCACACAGACAAACCTTGTGCAGAATATTATATAACAGGTGTTTTGTAAACATCTTTTTAAAATTTTTCACACAATTCTTCCTAATAGTGAAAGTGAAAACTATATTTTACAATATTGTAACGCAGAATACCCAAAAAATGTTGTCAGTCTGATTTGATTTCTGTTTATATATGTTGCAAATTCGACAATAAAAGTACCAGATGCGCATTTCGACAATACATGCCTCTTCAGTGATGCTCATGGCCAAAATATTTGAAATCCAAAGCTTATATTAAAGATAAAAAGCTATTATCCAAAAGGTCCCAAAAAGGATAGCCAAATCCGTGAAAAGAATCAGAGCTGTGCATGGTGCAGGAGAGATTGGTACAGTTAATGTTTATTACCTATATAGCTATCCTTAATTTTCATTCACAATCTACAATAGGAGTTATCATGTTAAACGGGAAAAGTAACTATAATCTTTTTCCTATCAGTTCCGTTTGTACAAATATAGGAATTGTAGTAACACATATCACTTAATGTTTTAAGTCTTAAACAATTATTACTTTTTGAAAAACTATGCGGATTCAAAGACATTATTACAAAGTAACATGTCTCAAAAACAATGAAATCTTTAATCAACAGCAAATTTTTCAAGCTGTTCATCGATATTGTAGCATATCTTAGGTTGATGATATCATGTCACTGAAAACAACTTATTTCAATAAGCGCTTGTATTTCAGTTATTCGGAAGAACTTTATAATGAAGATTCAACAGAACTAATAAGATCTGTTTCCTAAAGTTAAACTATGTTATACATCATGTCGGTTTCGATTCACTGACTATACTGAGCTGATAATTCCGACAGGTGAAATTAAAATTCGTACAATATACTGACATTTAATATAAAAGGTCATTTAAAGAGGAAGGTAAAAGAGGGTACAGAGTAGCTTTTTATATAGATGAAACTTGAAGATGATGCTAATCATTGATTATAATGTTTTATATATTAAGTACTTTTCTGAATAATACCAATCCACCAAAAACATGTGTGTTTTTCATTGAAGCTATGTGTGTGTGTTTTGATCAATAGTAAGTAACGCAATTCAACATTTCATGTACATGTGACAACGACGAATGGAAATGTACAACGTACACAACATGACAAATTATGATTATAAAATGTAAACTTAACCAGTAAAAATAATTCATACCGTTTTATTCTGTATCTATAAATTCATATTATAATGGGAAAAAAACTAGAAAACATTACATCCAATCTTTGATTCATTGTTTCTTAATTGATTGCATGCATTTGCCATTCGACGGATAACCTTTTTCAGTTAGTTAGCAAGTCAAGACAGAATTCCTTGCTTCTCATGTTTAATTGTGTTACAATTAATTTTAATTAAAATAATATTCCAACGTGTTTTAGTTGATTAAATGACAGTGTGAACATTTGTTGAAATATATTTATTTGAGAACCAATGTTCATTGGTCTTAGTTTGCATTGATACCCTGGTAAAACATGTAAAAGGAAATTATTTCGATTTTTATTTCTTAATGATAAAATTATGTCAGACAAATCTTGGTATTGGTATTTGAACATGTTTTACTATTTCACCTTTTCCCATTTACAGGGATCTTTTAATTTTTAGTTTCTATGCATTCAATTATCTGATAGAGTTTTATATCTCATTTATTTCTTCATCTCTGAAAAGGATGATATAACAGTTCTATGAATCAATTCATCAAAGCGGATCATTACCAGTAAAAAGAAAAATTATATATGATACAATTTTAAAATATACAGCTATGCACACGTCTTTCAAACCTTAATGCACAGTATGGGTTCAAGTAATCATCGTCTATATGTTGTAAAGAACAATACGAATTATGACTTTGTTCTTCAAACATGTCGATATTTGACAATAATTGTCCATTGTTATTATATCCGTCCTCTCTATTTGTGGTTTGCTGAAATCTATTCTGTGAATTGTCGTTTTCTAGCATACGAGAACTCCTTATATTATCCAATTGATCATCACGTATTTCACTGTAATGATAACTTTCATTGTAAGGTCCTTGGACACTATCTGTTTCGTTAAGGTCATGCTGACTGCTTCGATTGCGTATTTGCTTCAAGTACCTTCCACAAAGCAGATATGTTAAAGCCAGCAACAGTACACAAATTAATGAAACAGCGATCGTAACAACCAGAACTAATAAATTCCTGTAAAAATATAACAGCAATAAAAATTCCTTTCAGAAAATGGGTTTGTTTCAAAATAGGCTGAGTAAGCAATATGTTTGTATTTCCGTTAGGATAAATGAGTTGTTATGATAAAAGACTATTTCCTTTCGGTTTCTAGATTCATTTCCTGTCTTAAAAACCGGATTGAATCAGATCAACTACAACAGGTTATATAAATCATTGTAAATTTTATCTTCCTAGATACCCATTGTTTTGTTTTGGTAAACATTAATTAGCGTGTTTCATGTTTTAAAAATCCAAAAACCATTCTAGTTTCACTTAACATAGAAATAACGGGTTACAATATTTCAGGTAGCTATATTTATATATTTACTAAAAAGATATAAAAAGATGTTGTATAAGTGTCAATGAGACAAATCTCCATCCAAGTCACAATTTGTAAACGTAACCCAATGTTGGTCACAGTCTTTTGAGTAGATGTATCGATTTATCAAGTGCAAATTAGCTAATAAGAAATTTTAAACCATACTTTTGTGCAATTTGTAATTAAGATCAAAATTCAAAATCATAATTATAATACCTGTTTATATAAATTGCAGTAGTGTTGTTCGGGAATGTTATTTTTCTAATGTTGATACATGAAGTGTTGTATTTACATTCACATGTGCCGGATATCTTGTTGCATAATGCGTCATTGTTGCAAATGCAAGTTTTTGAGCAATTATAATCCAAATTGTAGTCATAATACCCAAGGTGGCATTCTGCAATTTCTAAAATAATAATTAAGGAAAACAAAAAGCAATGAAAAGGAAACATTTAATTGAATGAAATGTAAACACTACAAACAATGTTATTGTATTATAATGATTATTTATTTGTTTTCGCTTTTGATCGATAAAAATATATAAATTTCTTCATTGTCCTTTCATTTTTAAAAAAGGAACGATTATCATCCAAGTAAAATACATAGCAGAAAACACAGCTTTTACAAGGAAAGGGTTTTGCACCATCTAACATTTTTATCTAAGTTAGATTTTTTCAATCCTCAAAACTTTTGTAATACCTCATTCAGGTGCTTACTTTCTGAAGTTTTTTTTATTTGTGAGAGGTCAAATATGTTGCATAGAACATATTTTTTTGAAAGATAATCAAGGTAATTCGATATCTTTGAAGTGAAATGTTGATGTCGTGAAGGGGTTATCAGCAACATAAACAAGTCACAAGGTACATGTTTGCATAAAATAAAATTAGAACACACTTCCTCTTCCTTCTCATTCAATTGCCTATGAATGACCGAAATTCGTAAGATTGGTTTTTTTTAACATTCAATACAATGTATCATAGTTTTGTATACATGTTATGTTTAAGCTTTGAAGGGTTTTACGACGCCTAAACAGTCGTATTAATGATAAATAAACTACAACAAAGTATAAAATATCTAACCATCACAATCATGTTAAGATAAAACGGTGCATCCGATAAGTATCGTTTTGAGTTGTCCTTTCAAAATAGATGTAAATCAATAACATACTTTTCTGACAATAATAATAACACGAAAGTGTGTATGCATCGTTAACATCACCATATCTGCATATAGGTACCAGGATTCCAATTGACCATACTTGCGATACACTAGGATTTAGTAAACTGCTGTTCTAATAATAAATTAATATGGCTTCCTATAACCTTAGCTTAGTATTTAATGCAGAAATCATTTAGATTTGCAATTGCTTTTTTCTCTTTAAGGATTTTACTCCTCTGTTTAATAACAAGCTTTTATATTTAAGAGATAACTGTATTATATTTGAAGCTTTTTGGATGTCAATCTGTAGTTTAATGTCGCAAATTCAGTTTACCTAGAAAAACGTAGTGGAGACAGGCAAACGGGTATTTCCGACAGTAAAACTACCGATGGACGTTCACAAAGCTTCAAGTACAATACAGGTATATCTATACTTATGCAAAACAAGTTCATAATTCAATTTCAAAATCTTTATTTCAGAGTAAAATTTTCATTTCATATCTTCTTTGGACACTAAACTAGGGGACGGCATATATATGCTTCTGTCGTCTAACGTAAACAGTGGGCGTTTTCTAGCTTCTTGGCCGCTTACGAATGAAATTGAATTGATAAAAAGAAGATGTCTAGGAGGAACATTTGAGTTTATTTTATTATTATTGTAGAAATTCCATGTCAATACATTCCGCAATTCAAAATGTCTGCTTCCCTAGTTACAGACAAGAAGATAGAAAACGCTTACTGTCTAGTTAGAACCATTGATTCTTGCATGTAAAATTTAAAAAAAAAGTACTTGATTATATTTCCATTGTTTTAACATAAGGCCCAATGAATTTTATCATCATGTTCAAAAATTGCATTTACAAATATTTACAAATCATACCAAAATTGGGTTACACTTCGAACATTCTTGTACACTACAATTTTTCACTTTTTTAATCATTCTGATATACTGATTGTGATAACCTTAAAACAATAAAAATGGGGGGTTAGATTTAAAAGTAACTGCCGAGAAGATATTTTAGTCACTTCATTCGCTAAACGAAAATTTAAAGAAACTATATAAAATGAACAAACGTATTGGTTGCAGACTTGCTAGCAATACAACACTACTAACTTGATTAACAATTTGAAGCATAGTATTTTAAACCGCACACGACCGCAATTTATTCCAGTCTAATGCCTGGATGAAATCCAATACTTTTAATATTAACAATATTTTTTTGGATTTAAGACATCAGCAATTGATAAACGATTTGAAACAGATTTAGTGTATTATTCATTCGTTGAATTTATAAAAATGAGAAAATGTAATATGAGTGCTGTTGAGGCAACTATTAACCGGATACAAAGCAGCATAGTTGAATTTTTGACGACATTATATGTATGTAGACATTAATAACGATTTAATTCTAATGTGCTGATGTCTTCAATTTCACAATAAACATCTTCTTCCATTGGAGATGGAAACACTGAAAATTCTGAATCTATAATAAACGATCCAGTTTGGGCATCATGTGTTTGGACTGACGATCGCCTCCGTTTTGCTAATCGGCGTTTCAACTTTGGTTTTGATGTGTCCTTATTTGGTTTTTGTACTTGACGACATACTGTTTCTTTTACTTTCACGATCATTGTAACAACACAGACCAGACAAATAAGAGCAGCAGCCATCAAGATGTAAACCATTACTGTACTCGATTTATCATCGTCTATTTTTGAGTTCAGGTTTTTAATCTCATCTGAAATCTTAATTGTTTCAACTTCCAACGATCAATAAGATTACAAAAGCGATGTCTGTAAGCCAAACCGTTTCACTTGCATGTGATTTTTATCAGTTAAAATAATTTTAAATGACAATCCTCTTTAAATTTACCCCTAAAGAAAAATTCTTATTTAACGTATACTCTTGTGTAATGCTAAACACTAGTCTACCTCGCATTTAAAATCTAGTTTCAAATTTGCTTACGATAGATGTATTGCTCATTGTATAATAGGATCTCGTAAATATTTAGATTTATTTGTTTTGTGAAATTGTGATGTGCAGGTGTCTATTTTTTTTTTACATGTTTGGACCTTTTTTGTAATTGTTTTAATGAAAATGGTGTCGAATCCTGATCATGCTCAAACTGTAATTGTCTATTGGATTGATAATCAAGTGAGTTATTATACTGCTTACTAGTATTAAACCATTCTGATTTATGTTCTTGTTGTTACTCATCAGAAAGAAGTCCTTACTTTTACAAGGTACATTTCATTTTGTTATTGATCGATAACACAATTCTAACTGGATTTCCTGACATTTTCAAAAGCTATCTTTTTAGATAATGACAAATGAAGCAATCGGAATGAAAACTGTAAGTCGCAAACATAAAACTAGCAACTTCAATCGCTGATAGATTGAATCAGGCATTTTACAGAACAAAGGTCAAAATAGGTAAAACAACACTTATAAACGTGTTCTGCTTGATTCAAGACGGCCAGGTCGTAAGTATGGATGTAATGCTGTTTGAGTTTTCATATTTTATATTGTCTCCCCTATTATAGTCTTGTGATATAGACACCACATATACTGAATGTCCTAAGGCACCTGAGTGCATCGTAAATATTTCATTGGTGGATGTTACTGTGCACCTAGGTACATCCCCAGTTTTACTTGCTGATTTTTGTTTATTATCAATACTTGTAAACTATTCACTACCATAAACACTTTGCCTGTTACCACTCATATTTCCTTCCTTAGTAATATTTACATTTTCTAACATTTTAGGTAAAACCTCTAGAAATATTCCCAATATTTAAATTTGAAGACTTTGGAAGGCATAAATATATCAATATACCTTTAGGTGAATTGCAATTTCCCGTCACAGTGTCACACGTCTCACCATCTGGGCAGTTACAAATTCCACTGCAATCGATTCCAAATGTTCCCATGGGACATTCTGCAAGATATATTGACGTATATCGTTGTATCAATTTGATACACCGTTTGTTTGATTAATTCAAAAGTCTATTAACGAACTATTCTTTTAAAGTAAACATTCAAGCAAAGCACATGAACAATCCACACAAAATAAACCTTCATAACGGGTTGATATGGCAGTACTCGTATTTACTTAAAACTAGTTAAAAGCTAATTAAAACAAATGAAAAATAATTGTAAACTATATTCCATACTTAAGTCAATGTTAAACGTTGATCAGTTAGTCAATAAGCATGTATTTCAATGAATAAATAATTTCATAAAATGGAAGCAGAGCAAATGATTATTTACCCTTTGTGCAGTGATTCCCATACCATCCAGCAGTACATAAACAGTCACCAGTCACAGGATCACACTCAGTATCGTGTGCGCAGAAACATTCCTCTTTACAGTTTAGACCGTATGTTCCAGATGGACACGCTTCAACAGGAACAACATATCGTGATAACAAAACAGTCTGCTAAAATATCCTTATAAAACATTCATTCACTTCAGATGAGCAGAGAGTACAAGACGTATTACAATTAAAAGTTAAGCAATACCAATATGAACATGCATGTATATGTCTATTGCACATTGTAGTAGACATATTGAATTTGAATGCCAAAATACATATGATTAGTAGACAATGCAGACATGCATAAATTGTACGACGCATCGTGTACGAGATTTTTGATGTGGTCATAATGTATAATAATTTCTGATAAATGAACTTTTAAATAAAACCAGGTTTGATCCACAGTTTTCTACATATGAAAATGACTTTAGCAAGTCAGGAATATGACAGTTGTTATCCAATTGTGTCATGTGTTTTAACTTTCGATTTTGTCACTTGCTTAGGGACTTTCCGTTTCGGATTTTGCTCGGAGTTCATTTCTTTTTTTGCTATTTTTTATCAAGGTATCATTAGTGTGTTTGATATAAAACGACTGCTTGATTTTTGCATACATATCTAAGTGCGTCAATTGAACGTTAACGTAGCTTATACATATTGCTATGCAAGAATATCACAACCTTGGATTAAAATTATAAACATACCATCTGAGCAATTTGATCCAGTATACCCTGTATCACAAACACAGCCATGAACTGGGTCACATTTCTTATTATCTATACAGTTACATGTCTGTTTGCACTGAACCCCATGATAATTAAAAATGCATGGCTGCAAGCAATCCTTACCAAATGTTCCTGCTTGACATGCTGAAAATTAGATCATTAAAAGTATAGTCATGGCTAATTTTAAATATAAAAGGAGACCCTGAATAACAACAAACACATATACACACAAAAACATTGACAAACACATTCATAAACTAAATATAGAAAAACTAGCTTGAAACATTTTGTTAAGATACATAAATAGGATAACACTATTTAAATTGTAATTAATGAATAATGATTAACAGAAATAGTTCTAAAATTAAATTTTTTTAATTTATAAGATAATGCTGCCGTCAGACAGGAAAAAAAGAGTGTAAGATTTTTTTTTCTTTAGATACTACGGTATCTAAAATTTGTTTAGCTCAACATAAAAGATTAAAAATTTCAATAAGCAATAGAAGTATAAACACGGTTTACTATCATGATTATTTTACAAAACAAATTTACCTTGACATTTTCCATTCTTGTAAGAGAAATCAGTACAACAGTCAAATATGAGCTTTACTTCGGTTCTATTTAATCTGATTAAAATACAAAAACGAATAACAAGAAAATAGTTACAGATTCTATTTATTTCATGGTCAAACATGTAGAATATTTTGCCGGTCCAACTACTGTCTGATTCTACTATTCAATACAGTGCAGGTTATTTTTTTTTTATTATTATTTTAGTTTAACCAAAAAACAAATGACTGCATGCGCTGTTAACAATATATGATTAATTTCAAGTTTCTCATAAATGAACAATACCGCGCCAGGAATATGCAAATGTTGTATATGTGTAAGATGTGAAGAATTGTATGATGAAATTGTTATGTATAAAGGTTTATTTAAATATGAAACACCTCCTATGAATATATATGGTAACTTTTGATCATTATAGTACTTGCAACTTTTTTTAATTTTCTTACCATAAAATGATGAAAGTCTTTAATAGTTTTGTACAAATTTCGATTTTTTTAATTATACCATTTTGTGTATCCTTATAAATATTATTTCAGACAAACATTTCATTTCCACTAAATTCAGTATATATTTCCTTAACCAAATCAGTCATACATTTTGTTTGTTGGAGCAGAGGCGATATATTTGGTTTTGATGAAAAATGTATTTAAATAGTACCCACTTGTATTCTTTATATAGTACCTACCTTACTAATCTTGGACACACATTTGGATCTGTTCTCTTCATTGTTGTGCACCTGATCGTGTCAACAAAGACATAAGCAAGAAGCCCTATGCATTTAGCAATATATCTGGAACGTTTCTGCATTGCTGTTGTTAGCTTATCCTAATATCAATTCAATAGAAACACTCAACTATTAGTACGGCTCAATGACGATATATGTGACGATTTACTTCAATAATAATTTCCTCGTTGACTTTTTGCATTGTAAAAAAAATAAGAACAATCATGTTTGTTTCCGTTATATTTTATGAAATCATTTTGTTTTTTATTAAACATAAAAAAGAAGATGCAGTATGATTGCCAATCAGACAGCTGTCCACAAGAGACCAAAATGAAACAGACATTAACAACTATAGGTCACCGTACGGCCTTCAATACTGAGCAAAGCCCATACCGCATAGTAAGCTATAAAAGGCCTAAATATGACAATGTAAAACAATTCAAAGGAGAAAACTAACGGCCTAATTAAAACAAATATGTGAACAGATCAATAGAAATGGTGTATTTATCTAAGTTTTGACAATTCTGTCATCAAAATAAATGTTAACTTTTTTCTATTTCTAAAATAAAAAAAAATAGATTCCTAGTTTAGGGTAGGGTGCATAATTATAATATTCTCGTGAGATTGCAGTCGATGTTTCTCGGAACAATTATATCATATTCGAGGTAAATTGTGAATAAAGTTAGAAATGAGAATCCAGTAAACCTTGTCACTGAACATTTTAAACCTGCATTATTATTCATCGGTTTTGAATAATGAGAATTTTATCTCACCAGCGGACAATGTCAATCTCTAAATTCCATAAGTTGAAAATTTCTAAACAGTGAAATGGATGATAAATGAAGGATATATTCCAAATATTTAAATTCAACATATCATAATTAGTTTTAGATGTGTCAGCAGTGATGGTGGTAGAAGTAGAACTTATTGTTGCAGATTTCAATCATGAAATATATTAGCTAGGATATATAACTTATAACATGCATTGTATTGTAACCCCGTCACACTTTGTATATATGTGATGTCCCAAGTCAGGGGCCTGTAATTCCTGGGTTATCGTTTGATAATGTGTTACATATTTGTTTTTCGGGGTTTGTTTTGTAGATGCATTTCTCCGTTAGTTTTTTCGTTTAAATTGTTTTACATTTGATATTTGAGGCCTTTAATAGCTGACTACGCGATATGGACTTTGCTCATTGTTGAAGGCCGTATGATAACTTTAAGTTGTTAAATACTGTGTCATTTATTCTTTTGTGGAGAGTTTTCTCCTTGTCAATAATACTACATCTTATTTTTATACTGTACTCGGCTACTGGACTTGGAATTACAATATTTGCCTTAAGTATATGTCAAAAGTACATGTTGACACCATTTAGTATTACTGGTTATATTAGTACTCTATACCATGACCAAATAATATGATGGTTTGTGTGTGATAAAGGACGTACTAACATAATACATTACCCATATCCTTTAATGTAATATAAAGTGATCAAAGTCCATGATGTTGTTTTTGTATGACACATGTGTGACTGATTTAGGTTTTTGTACGAATGTTATTCCTGTCATTTGTGGTATATAAATCTAGTTGAAACAATAAGCCATTATGATTATAATGGAGAAATGTCGTTCATAGGATCATTAGATCATTTTTTAACAAAAGTCCACATACGTCATTGTTATTACATACACTCTATTGCATTATAAGACTTCACATAACTGTCCTTTTTGTAGCTAAAGTGGACAAACGAAATAAGATTCAGATTGAATGATAACTGGACAAGTTCTATGCGTGCATAAATAACATATTTTGCAAAATTGACGCTTTAAACTGAGTTAACTGGTACTTCAGTAATATAATACAAACGGCATTAAAAAGAATACACAAAGCTATATCCATTTTAGTTTGAGATAGAATACAGTCTGAATAGTCCTAACTAATTTTCTTTAGTATCATATATTTTCCTAATGATTGATATTTAATGAAACAGTTTACTCTTTGCATAATAGCATGACATCTCGATTTACTCTTGATGAATATGCATGAAATGTATATAAAATGTATACCACTAGCTATATATATAGTCGAACAAGAACAAATAAATTAACAGTAAAATATAAAAAAAGATTTTGTGATTTTGTGATTTCATTGATATACATTGAAGGCTTAAAGTATATAATTTTATGAGTTCATTGATATACAACGATGGTTTTGAGTATACCATTGTGTGAGTTCATATATATACAATGAAGACCTAAATAATATCGATCATTTTGTATGTTCTTTGATATACAATGAAGGTCTTGAGCATATCATTTTTGAATTCATTGATATACAATGAAGGCTTTATGTATATCCTTTTGTGAGTTCATTGATATACAACGAAGGCTTTGAGTATATCATTTTGTCTGATTTGGATTTTTTAAACCTGAAATAGATATATTCCCAATTCATCAAGACAAATTTTACCTAGATAGCTAGCCTAACGGGAAATTAAACTGTACTCTTTTTCCTATTAGCGTCGTGTATACAATTCAAGGAAATGCAGTTACACATTTCACTTATTGTTTTTAGTCTCAACAACTAACACATTCTGACAAACAATGCAGATTCATAGACAATAATGCAAAGGAACATGTCTTTTAAATAATGTAATCCTTAATCGACAGCAAATCTTTTAAGCTGCTCGTAGATTTTGTAACACATCTTATGTTGAACATATCATGTCTCTGAAAACAACTTAAATCAATGAGTGCTTGTATTATCTCAGTTGTACGAATGAACTTGATATTATAGATTCGGCGAAAAAACATAACCTAGCTCTGTTTCATAAAGTAAAACTTGATATAAATAATGTCGGTTTCGATTCACAGACTTCTGAGCTGATGGTACCGATGGGTACAACAGTCGACTAGTACCGGTTGCAAACCAGTGATAGAATAAAAAAAAATAACAACATTTCAAAAGCGATTATCTGCATTTACATTCATCGTAAGGCACCTGTTCCAAAAATGATATCCTGCTATGTTTAACTATAAAAGACATATTATAAGAATATGAGATCATAAGTTCATATAAATTAAACGTTTACCATTTGTATCTCTCTGGAATTTCGACTGAGCCTTGATTATAAGTGTAGGTAAACAGTCTGTAAGAGAGACGTTTTTTATTCTGGGTGTAATGCAAACACAGCGGGACTTTCACATTTAATTTAATTAGGTCACGTAGAAAATGATGAGCGACCGGTTTAACCCTGCCCAGTCAAGTGTACAAGTTAATTAAATCTAGTAATACATGAACTGACATTTAATAAAAAAAAAGTAGATGGGAGGATGAAAAGGGTAAAGAGTAGCTTTTCTGGATGGATAACACTTAAAGATGGTACTAATAATTGATTATATTACAAATGTAAATTTTATATTGTTTAGTATAAGTACTTTTCCAAATAATACCAATCCACTAACTAAATGTGTGTTTTTCATTGTATCTTCAAGTAGGCGTGTGTTTTGGCAAAGTAATGGAGTAAAACAATTCAAATATGTATTATGAAATGTACATGTTATGTGCATGTGACAACGACAAACAGAAATGAAGAACACACACAACATGACAAATTACGAAAATAAAAATGTAAAAAAAACAAGTAAAAATAGTTCATACCATTTTTTTTTTTGAATCTATAAATTCATTTAGAAGATAACTGTATTGTATTTTAAGCTCCGACGGCATCAATTGGGAATTTGATGGTCGCAAATTAAGTTTACTGGCGACGCGTTAGCGGAGACAGTAAACGGGTATTTGCGACCATCAAATCCCAAATTGATGCCGTAGGAGCTTAAAATACAATATTGTTATCTCCATTCTAATGAAACTGACAGAAAACAACGTTAAAACATGTATTTAAAATCTGTCATATGCCGTCTGCGCTTGCGCGTACGTCCCATAGCATCAATTGTCAATTGATGCCATGTAAGAAAGTGACGTTATCCAATCAAAATGAACGTTACAAACGTTGTTGCATTAGAAATTCTAGTATACAAATATAATTATTAACTGCCTTATCATCAGGTATTTAGGCAAATTTACATCCAATCTTTGATTCAATTTTTCTTGAATGATTGCATGCATTTGCCATTTGAAGGGACCACTTTTTTCAGTTGAAATATTATTCTTAAGTGAAAAAAGTAAAAGATGCTGTTGTATGATTGCCAATGAGACAACACTCGACATGAGACTAAATCACATAGAAATATATATGTAACCATACGATCTTCCACAATGATCAAAGCCCACACCGCATAGAAAGTTATAAAAGCCCCGAAATGGCAAATGTAAGGACAGTGTCCACATTTGTTTGAAATCAATTGTCTGCGAGAACCAATTTCTCTTCGTCCTAGTTTGATAACCTCGTCAAAGGACTTTTTCGGTTTGTTTGCTTTAATATTTAAATAATGTCAGACTAACATTGGTTGTTCTCCTATCAGAAGGTAGTTGAGCATGTTTTACTATTTCATCTTTTCCCATTAACAGAGACCTTTTAATTTTTAGTTTCTATATATTTAGTCACCTTATAAAGTTTAATATCTCAATGTTTTCTTACATATCTGAACAAAATGATATACAAGTATACATATATTAATCAATTCATCAAAGCAGATCATTAACAGTAAATAGAAAAAATACGTATGATGCAATTTCAAAATATACAGCTATGCACACGTCTTTCAAACCTTAATGCACAGTATGGGTTTAGATAATCATCGTCTATATGTTGTACAGAACAGTACGAATTAGGACGTTGTTCTTCAAACATGTCGATGTTTGACAATAATTGTGCATTGTTCTGATATTCGTGCTCTCCATTTGTGGTTTGCTGAAATCTATTCTGTGGATTGTCATTTTCTATCAAACGAGAACTCCTTATATTATCCAATTGATCATCACGTACTTCAATGTAATAATAACTTTCATTGTAAGGTCCTTGGACACTGTCTGTTTCGTTAACGTTATTTTGACTGCTTCGATTGCGTCTTTGCTTCAAGTACCTCCTTAGAGGCAGATATGTTAAAGCCAGCAAAAGTACACAAATTAATGAAACAGCGACATCCGTTAGGATTAATGAGTTGTTATCATAAACGACCATTTCCTTTCGGTTTTGAGATGAATTTCCTTTCTTAAAAACCGGATTGAACCAGATCAACTACAACAGGTTATAAATCATTGTAAATGGTATCTTCCTAGGTACCCGTTGTTTTGTTTTTGGTATACATTAAACTTGGTTCATGTTTTATAAATTTAAACACCATTCTAGTTTCACTACACATAGAAATAACGGGTTACAATATTTCATGTAGCTATATATATATATATATATATATATATATATATATATATATATATATATATATATATATATATATATATATATACTACAAAGATATAAAAAGATGCTGTATAAGTGTCAATGAGACAAATCTCCATCCAAGTCACAATTTGTAAAAGTAAACCATTATTGGTCACAGTATGGTCTTTGAGGTATACTTAAAATGGATGCAAATTAAAGTTCAAACAGGTATGCAGTCACTAGAACAAACTAAGACACAAACCCATCACACAATTTGAACAATAAGCAGACGAAGATATTGAAATATAAGTCGCCAACAGTATCTTCCGTGAACTATCAAAATATCTAACTGCTTTCATCATTTTAAGATCGGTTTCGTTTGAAAATTAAGATTTTATAAAAAATAAAGTGAACTTGCTACAAATAAAGGCAACATTAGTATACCAGTGTTCAAAGTTATAAATCGAGTGTAAATCGATTGAGAGGAAGCAAACCCGCGTTACACACTAAAATTAACACATCAACTATAAGAGGAAAACAAAGACACAACCGGAATTACAAATGTATGACGTGTAAAAAAATAAATGCTAACATACTTAGAAACGAATTATTTTGATAAGAAATGTCACAATCCTGACTTGATATTTCTTTACTTGTTGGGCATGTTAAAAAGAGAAAGGTCAGCCAGTAAGGATGCAAAAGCTACTGTTTGAAGGCTTTTAGTTACACTATGAGTCAATAAACTCATCATAGATACCAGGAATAAATTTTGTATATACACCAGACGCGCGTTTCGTCTACAAAAGACTCATCAGTGACGCTCAAATCCAAAAAAGGTTTAAAAGGCCAAATAAAGTACGAAGCTGAAGAGCATTGAGGACAAAATTCCGAAAAGTTTTGCCAAATTCAGCTAAGGTAATCTATGCCTGAGGTAGAAAAGCCTTAGTATTTCTAAATTTCGAAACAATCTCGTAAGTCTGTTGATTGATAGATTTATCGATTTATCAAGTGCAAATTAGCTAATAAGAATTTTAGATCATACTTTTGTGCAATTTGTAATTAAGATCAAAATTTAAAATCATAATTATAATACCTGTTAATAGAATTTGCTGTAGTGTTGTTCGGGAATGTTATTTTTCTGATGTTAATGCATGAAGTGTTGTCGTTACAGTCACATGTGCCGGATATTTTGTTGCATACTGCTTCATTGTTGCATATACACGTTTTTGAGCAATTATAATCCAAATTGTAGTCATAATACCCAAGATGGCATTCTGCAATTTTAAAAATAATAGTTAAAGAAAACAAAAAGCAATGAAAAGGAAACATTTAATTGAATGAAATGTAAACTTTACACACAATGTTATTGTATTATAATGATTATTTATTTGTTTTCGCTTTTGACCGATAAAAATATATAAATTTCTACGTTGTCCTTTCATTTTTAAAAAAGGAACGATTATCATCCAAGAAAAATACATAGCAGAAAACACAGCTTTGACAAGGAAAGGGTTTTGCACCATCTAACATTTTTACCTAAGTTAATTTTTTTCAATCCTCAAAACTTTTGTAATACCTCATTCAGGTGCTTACTTTCTCAAGTTTTTGTTTATTTGTGAGAGGTCAAATATGTTGATTAGAACATATTTTCTTGAAAGATAATCAAGGTAATTCGATATCTTTGAAATGAAATGTTGATGTCGTGATGGTGTTATCAGCAACATAAACAAGTCACATGGTACATTTATAAATAAAATAAAATTAGAACACACTTCCTCTTCCTTCTCATTCAATTGCCTATGAATGACCGAAATTCGTAAGTTGTTTTCGGAACATTCAATACAATGTATCACTGTTTTGTATACATGTTATGTTTAAGCTTTAAAGGGTTTTACCACGCCTAAACAGTCGTAATAATGATAAATAAACTACACAAAAGTATGAAACAGCAAACAAGGACATCCATGTGTACGGATATACAGTTTTCATATCTTGTACATTCTTCAAAATCAAAGAGTAGAAGACACTACCCCTTTCACCAAACCAAGGTTGTGACAAAAGTAATTCTGTGCATTTAATGTAATATACAATATAACATTACTCAACATAAATTTATAGTATAATTAGTTATCAAAGCTTATAATTACATACGTCAGACCCGCGTGTCGTCTACAAAGAACTCATAGTTGACGCTCAAATCAAAATAGTTAGAACGCTTAACAATCATAAAATTGAAATGCATTCAGGACCCAAAATTTCATGATAAAAATGTGTCAAATACTGCTAAGGTACTCTATGCCTGGGATAAGAGATTCCTTAGTATATGTATTTCGAATAAATTCATACTTTTTTAATCAGTAAACTTATAAAAATGACAGTATAATTGATATTCATGTCAACACCGAAATGCTGACTACTGGGCTGGTGAAACTCTTTTGGACGAAACGTCCACCAGCAGTGGCATCGACCAAGTGGTGTAAATAGTTATCAAAGGTACCAGGCTTATAATAAAACATAGGACTTTTTAAAAGTGTCCCTTTATTACCTAGTTTTATGATTGTGTACAATAAAAAATAACTAACAGTAAATTAAAAAAAAAAAGTTTATGGTATTAGATGTATTTAACAAAAAAGAATATTAGTTAACAGCATAAAATATCTAACCATCACAATCATGTTAAAACAAAACAGTGCATCCGATAAGTATCGTTTTAAGTTTTCTTTTCAAAATGGATGTAAATCAATAACATACTTTTCTGACAATTATAATACCAAGAAAGTGTGTATGCATCGTTAACATCACTAAATCTGCATATAGGTACCAGGATTTCATTTGACCATACTTGCGAGACACTAGGATTTAAAAAAACTGCTGTTCCAATAATAAATTATTATAGCTTCATATAACCTTAGCTTAGTATGTAATGCATAAATCATTTAGATTTGCAATTGCTTTTTTTCTCTTTAAGGATTTTACTCCTCTGTTTAAAAACAAGCTTTTTCATTTAAATCATAACTGTATTATATTTGAAGCTTTTTGGATGTCAATCTGTAGTTTAATGTCGCAAATTTAGTTTACCTAGAGACACGTAGTGGAGACAGGTAAACGGGTATTTGCGACAGTAAAACTACCGATGGACGTCCATAAAGCTTCAAATACAATACAGGTATATCTATACTTGTGCAAAACAAGTTCATAATACAATTTCAAAATCTTTATCTCAGAGTAAAATTTTCATTTCAGAAAATTCCACAAAAAGATGTTATCTTCTTTGGACACTAAACTAGGTGACGTCATATGTATGCTTCTGTCGTCTAACGTAAACAGTGGGCGTTTTCTAGCTTCTTGGCCACTTAAGAATGAAATTGAATTGATAAAAAGAAGATTTCTAGGTGCAACATGTGAGTTTATTATATTATTATTGTAGAAATTCCATGTCAATACATTCCGCAATTCAAAATGTCTGCTTCCCTAGTTACAGACAAGAAGATAGAAAATTTCACGCTAACTGTCTAGTTAGAACCATTGATTTTTGCATGTAAAATTAAAAAAAAAAGTACTTCATTATAAGACCCAATGAATTTTATCATCATGTTCAAAAATTGTATTTACAAATATTTACAAATAATACCACACTTTGGTTATACTTCAAACATTCCTGTACACTACAATTTTTCACTTTTTTTCATTCATTCTGATATACTGATTGTGATAACCTTAAAACAATAAAAATGGGTGGTTAAATTTAAAAGTAACTGCCGACAAGATATCTAAGTCACTTCATTCGCTAAACGAAAATTTAAAGAAACTATATAAAATGAACAAACGGTTGCAGACTTGCTAGCAATAAAACACTACTAACTTGATCAAGAATTTGAGGCATAGTCATTTAAACTGCATACGACCGCAATTTATTCCAGTCTAATGCCTGGATGAAATCCAATACTTTTAATATTAACAACATTTTTTTCGATTTAAGACATCAGCAATTGATAAACTTTTTGAAACAGATTTTGTGTATTATTCATTCGTTGATTTATAAAAATGAGAAAATGTAATATGAGTGCTGTTGAGGCAACTACAATGTATTAACCGGATACAGAGCAACACAGTTGAATTTTTGACGTCATTATATGTATGTAGACATTAATAACGATTCGGTTCTAGTGTGCTGATGTCTCCAATTTCACAATAAACATCTTCTTCCATTGGAGATGGAAACACTGAAAATTCTGAAATCTATAATAAACGATCCAGTTTGAGCGTTCTTTCTGGACTAACGATCGCCTCCGTTTTGCTAATTGACGTTTCAACTTTGGCTTTGAAGTGTCCTTCTTTGGTTTTTGTACTCGACGACATACTGTTTCTTTTACTTTCACGATCATTGTTACAACACAGACCATACCAATAATTTTTCATCTGAAACTAATTATATTCAGCTTCCAAAGAGCAATAGGATTACAAAAGAGATGTCTGTTAGACAAACCGTTTCACTTGCATGTGATTGTTTATCAGCGTTAGAGTAAATAAAATGACAATCCCCTTTAAATTAACCCCATTATGAAAAATCATTATTTAACGTTTACTCTTGTGTAATGATAAAAACTACCTCGCATTTAAAATGGCTCTAGCTTCAAATTTTCTTACGATAGATGTATTGAAGCGCTTATTATATCAATAGGATCTCGTAAATATTTAGATTTCTTTTTGTGTTGTGAAATTGTGATGTGCAGGTGTCTATTCTTTTTTTTACATATTTGGACCTTTTATGTAAGTGTTTTAATGAAAATGGTGTCTTATCCTGATTATGCATAAGCTGTAATTATCTATTGAATTGATTATCAAGTGAGTTATTATACTGCTTGTTAGTATTTAACCAGTCTGGTTTATGTTCTTGATGTTTATCATCAGAAATAAGTCCTTACTTTTACAAGGTACATTTCATTTTGTTATTGATCGATAACACAATTCTAACTGGATTTCCTGACATTGTCAAAAGCTATCTTTTTAAATAGTGACAAATGAAGCAATCAGAATGAAAACCGTAAGTCACAAACATAAAACTAACAACTTCAATCACTGATAGATTCAATCAGGCATTTTACAGAACAAAGGTCAAAATATGTTATACAACACTTTAAAACGGGTTCTGCTTGATTCAAGACGGCGAGGTCGTAAGTATTGATGTTATGCTGTTTGAGTTTTCAGATTTTATATTGTCTTCCCCTTTTATAGTCTTGTGATATAGACATCACATATACTGGATGTCCTAAGGCACACGAGTGCATCGTAAATATTTCATTGGTGGATGTAACTGTGCATCTAGGTACATCCCCAGTTTTACTTGCTGATTTTTGTTTATTATCAATACTTGTAAACTATTCACTACCATAAACACTTTGCCTGTTACCACTCATATTTCCTTCCTTAGTAATATTTACATTTTATAACATTTTAGGTAAAACCTCTAGAAATATTCCCAAAGTTTAAATTTGAAGACATTTGGAAGGCATAACTATATCAATATACCTTTAGGTGAATTGCAATTTCCCGTTACAGTGTCACACGTCTCACACTTAAGGCAGTTACAAATTCCACTGCAATTGATTCCAAATGTTCCCATGGCACATTCTGCAATATATATTGACGTATATCGTTGTATTTAATTGATACACAGTTTGTTTGATTAATTCAAAAGTCTATTAACGAACTATTCTTTTAAAGTAAACATTCAAGCAAAGCACCGGAACAATCAACACAAAAAAACCTTTATAACGGGTTGGTATGAAAGTACTTAAAAGTAGTTTAAATCTAATTAAAACAAATGAAAAATAATTGTACACTGTATTCCATACTTAAGTCAATGTTAAACGTTGATCAGTTAGTCAATAAGCATGTATTTCAATGAATAAATAATTTCATAAAATGGAAGCAGAGCAAATGATTATTTACCCTTTGTGCAGTGATTCCCATACCATCCAGCAGTACATAAACAGTCACCAGTCACAGGATCACACTCAGCATCGTGTGCGCAGAAACATTCCTCTTTACAGTTTAGACCGTATGTTCCAGATGGACACGCTTCAACAGGAATAAAATATCGTGATAATGAATACATTAAAAATATACAACTATAACAAAACAGTCTGCTAAAATATACCTTATAAAGCATTCATTCACTAATGCACATTGTAGTAGACATATTGAGTTTGAATGCCAAAATACATATGATTTGTAGACAATGCAGACATGCATAAATTGTACGACACATCTTGTACGAGATTTTTGATGTGGTGATAATGTATAATAATTTCTTATCAATGAACTTAATAAAACCAGGTTTGATCCACAGTTTTCTACATATGAAAAGGACTGTAGCAAGTCAGGAATATGACAGTTGTTATCCAATTGTGTCATGTGTTTTAACTTTCGATTTTGCCACTTGCTTATGGACTTTCCGTTTGGGATTTTGCTCGGAGTTCATTTCTTTTGTTGCTATTTTTTTTATCAAGGTAGCATTAGTGCGTTTAATATAAAACGACTGCTTGATTGTTGCATACATATCTAAGTACGGCAAATGAACGTTAACGTAGCTTATACATATTGCTATGCAAGAATATCTCAACCTTGGATTAAAATTATAAACATACCATCTGAGCATTTAGATCCAGTAAACCCTGTAGCACAAATACAGCCATGAATCGGGTCACATTTCTTATTGTCTGTACAGTTACATATCTGTTTGCACTGAACCCCATGATGATTAACAATGCATGGCTGCAAGCAATCATTACCAAATGTTCCTGCTTGACATGCTGAAAATTAGATCATTAAAAGTATAGTCATGTCAAATTTGAAATATAAAAGGAAACCCTGAATAACAGCAAACACATATACACACAAAAACAATGACAAACACATTCATAAACTAAATATAGAAAAACATACTAGCTTGAAACATTTAGTTTAGTTACATAAATAGGAAATAACACCATTTAAATTCTAATTAATGAATAATGATTAACAGAAATAGTTCTAAAATGAATTTTTTTTTAAATTTATAAGATAATGCTCCCGTCATACAGGAAAAAAGATTGTAAGATTTTTTTTTTCTTTAGATACTACGGTATCTAAAATTTAATTAGCTCAACATAAAAGATTAAAAATTTCAACAAGTAATAGAAGTATAAACACGGTTTACTATCATGATTATTTTACAAAACAAATATACCTTGACATTTTCCATTCTGGTAAGAGAAATCAGGACAACAGTCAAATATGAGCTTCACTTGGGTTCCAGTAAGGCTGATTGAAATACAAAAAAATAGCATAATGAGAAAATAGTTACAAAACTTATTTAACTCTATAATTGACATCTGACTGTCGAGATAATTAGCTATCTGCATTCAAATCGACAACTAAACTTTCTGTTAGTAAAGTCTGTAAACCTGCTAGTTAAAAAGTTGCCAGTTGTGTACAAGATCTAGATATTGCAAGAAAATGAACCCGTAATCAAAAGATCTCGGGTAACGTGTGTAAATTGTATTTATTTCATGGTCATACATGGAGAATATTTTACTTGTTCAACTACTGTCAGGTTATTCTATACAATAGAGTGCAGTTAGTTTTTTTAATTTCAGTTTTACCAATAAACAACAGATTGCGCTGGTAACAATGTATGATTAGTTTCAAGTTTCTCATAAATGAACAATACCACGCCAAGAATATACCAATGTTATTATGTCATGTGTTAGATGGGAAGAATTGTATGCTGACAGTGATGTATATATGTTTATTTAAACATTGTTAAATATAAAACACCTCTTTTAAATATATATGGTAAGATTTGCATGATTTGATGGCTCGTTTGATTATCATTTTCATGTTTTGTTTAGATTCTGTATACAGAATGTTGTTTTCTATTTTTGGTTCGTTTTTTCAATAATTTTGTCCGTATCCCTTATATTAATGCGCTGTCATACAAATGCTTTTTGTTTTGCTAGCTTTAAATACAGCTCTGTACTAAGTCAGGAAAATGACAGTTGTTATCTATTTGTTTGATGTGTTTTATTTTTGGATTTATCTATTTGATTATGAACTTTCCGTTTTGAATTTATCTCGGAGTTCAGTGTTTTTGTGATTTTACGTTTTGAAACGTATCTTGCCAAAACTCCCATTGATAACTTCTGCCTCATTTGTAGTGTCTGTAATTTATGAGTATTATTCAACGCTTTTTTCTTACAATATGTAGATGTAAGTTTTAAATATCTAGTTAAATCATTTGATTATATTGATTTGTTGGGGTATCTGAATGAGGTACACCATGGCAAAAGTCTCTGTGTGTATTTGAGAACATGCATTCAAGCGGTTTATCCACTGTTTTGAGTTTTGTTGAGTGTCTGTTATAATTAAGTGTGTTACAAAAACGCATATTGTACATGATTATTACCCATTTCCAATTAAAAAAAAAACAATAACAACAACTGAATATGAAACGAACTACTCAACTAACAGATACGAAAAACAAACTCAATTCGATATAATAAGTTATTACTAAATAAACTTCCTTGAAGATAGTGCAGGATGGCAGTGCTTGAAAGTACTGTCCGACAAGTAAATACTGGATTTTTCTGACACAATATAAATTGTATATTTATTTATTTTCTTTTTGGCGTTCATTATTAGCATATGTACAAATTACCGTAACAACATTTACTCCTGAAGAAAAAGTTGTGTATGTTGTACATCTTTCATTTATAATTAATAATTATGAAAGTATTTGAACGCCTCAAACGTTTGGTCACTATAGTAGCTGCAATTTTTTTTTTAATTTCTAACCAAAAAATGATGATAGTCTCTAATATTTTTGTACAAGTTTCGATTTTTTTATTGTAACATTTGTGTGAAAATATATCCTGATGAAGATTATTCAAGACAAACTTTTCATTTGCACTAAATTCAGTATATTTATAAGTTTCCTTGACAAAATCAGCCATGCGTTATTTTTTTTGAGCAGAGGCGATCTATTTGACATTAATTGAAAATGTATTTAAATAGTACCCACTTGTATTCTTTATATAGTACCTACTTTACTATTCTTGGACACACATTTGGATCTGTTCTCTTCAATGTTGTGCACCTGATCGTCTCAACAAAGACATATGCCAGAAGCCCTATGCATTTAGCAATATATCTGGAACGTTTCTTCATTGCAGTTGTTTGCGTATCCTATCAATTAACGGAAACATGCAACTATTAGTACGGCTCAATGACGACATATGTGACGATTTACTTCAATTATTATTTCCTCGTTGTATTTTTGCATTGTTAAAAAAATACGTACAATCATGTTTGTTTCCGTTTTATTTTATGAAATCATTTCGTTTTTTACCAAGTGCTTTTTATTAAACTTAATACAACACATATGTTAACAAATCAATGGAAACGGTGTTTTGTCTACGTTTTGACCATTCTGTCATCTTAGCAAAATAAATGTTAACTTTTTTTCTATTTCTTATTTTAGATTAAAGGTGCTTTTTATACTTATTGAATTACAGATTTGACAATAAAGAAAATAGATTCCTAGTTAAGGATGGGATGCATAATTATAATATTCTCGTGAGATTGCAGACGATGTTTCTCGGTATATTTTTATCATATTCGAGGCAAAATGTGAATAAAGTTAGAAATGAGAATCCAGTAAACCTTGTCATTGAACATTTTAAACCTACAGTATTATTCATCGCGCGCGATCGGTTTTGAATAATGAGAATTTTATCTCACCAGCAGACAATGTCAATCTCTAAATTCAATAAGTTGAAAATTTCTAAATAGTTAAATGGATGATAAATGAAGGATATAAATTCAACATACCATAATTAGTTTTAGATGTAGCATTGACAGCAGTGATGGTGGTAGAAGTAGAACTTATCGTTGCAGAAACGAAGAAGGAGCCAGATTTCAATCATGAACTATTTTAGCCAGGATACATAACTTGTAACATGCATTGTATTGTAACCCCGTCACACTTTGTATATATGTGATGTCCCAAGTCAGGAGCCTGTAATTCCTGGGTTATCGTTTGATAATGTGTTACATATTTGTTTTTCGGGGTTTGTTTTGTACATGAATTTCTCCTTTAGTTTTCTCGTTTAAATTGTTTTACATTTGATATTTGAGGCCTTTAATAGCTGACTATGCGATATGGACTTTGCTCATTGTTGAAGGCCGTATGATAACTTTTAGTTGTTAAATACTGTGTCATTTATTCTTTTGTGGAGAGTTTTCTCCTTGTCAATAATACTACATCTTATTTTTATACTGTACTCCGCCACTGGACTTGAAAGTACAATATTTGCCTTTAGTTAATGTGAAAAAGTACATGTTGACACCATTTAGTATTACTGGTTATATTAGTACTCTATACCATGACCAAATAATATGATGGTTTGTGTGTGATAAAGGACGTACTAACATAATACATTACCCATATCCTTTAATGTAATATAAAGTGATCAAAGTCCATGATGTTGTTTTTGTATGACACATGTGTGACTGATTTAGGTGTTTGTACGAATGTCATTCCTGTCATTTGTGGTATATAAATCTAGTTGAAACAATAAGCCATTATGAGTATAATGGAGAAATGTCGTTCATAGCATCATTAGATCATTTTTTAACAAAAGCCCAAATACGTCATTGTTATTACATACACTCTATTGCATTATTAGACATCACACAACTGTCCAATTTGTAGCAATAGTAGACAAACGAAATAAGATTCAGATTGAATGATAACTGGACAAGTTCTATGTGTGAATAAATAACATATTTTGCAAAAATTGACACTTAACACTGAGTTTACTGATACTTCAGTAATATAATACAAACGGCATTAAAAAGAATACACAAAGCTATATCTATTTTAGTTAGAGATAGAATTCAGTCTGAATATTCCTAACTAATTTTCTTTAGTATCAAATATTTTCCTAATGATTGAAATTTAATGAAACAGCACTTCTGGCGTATTAAAAATTTTAAACTTGTTGCCTTTTGATAGCTATTGTTTATATCTTTCTTTGTCAATTGTGTTCTCCAATTTATTTATATTGTAGTCATGAAATGTTGTGTTGTCATTTTAATGTTACATTTCACAATGCCATAAAAGAGGGAGGTTTGGCATGCCACAAAACCAGGTTCAACCCTCCATTTTTTTCCTTTAAAATATGTTTTGTACCAAGTCAGGAATATGGCCATTTATATATTATAGTTCGTTTTTGTGTGTGGTACATTTTAACGTTGTGTTTCTGTTGTGTCGCTTGTTTTCCCTTATTTTTGAGTGTGATTTCGCATTACTATAAGACGTTTCACGGTACTTATCTATCCCAAATTCATGTATTTGGTTTTGATGTTATATTTGTTATTCTAATAGGATTTTGTCTAATGCTTAGTCCGTTTCTGTTTGTATGTGTGTGTGTTACATTTTAATGTTGTGTCGTTGTTCTCCTCTTATACATGTTATATTTAATGCGTTTCCCTCAGTTTTAGGCTTAAAGTATATAATTTTATGAGTTCATTGATATACAACGATGCTTTTGAGTATACCATTGTGTGAGTTCATATATATACAATAAAGACCTTAATAATATCATTTTGAGAGTTCTTTGATATACAATGAAGGCTTTAGGTATATCGTTTTGTGAGTTCATTGATATACAACAAAGGCTTTGAGTATATCATTTGGTCTGATTTGGATTCTTTAAACCTGAAATAGATATATTCCTAATTCATCAAGACAAATTTTACCTAGATAGCTAGCCTAACGGGAAATTAAACTGTACTCTTTTTCCTATTAGCGTCGTTTATACAATTCAAGGAAATGCAGTTACACATTTCACTTATTGTTTTACGTCTCCACAACTAACACATTCTGACAAACAATATGGATTCATAGACAATAATGCAAAGGAACATGTCTTAAAAATAATGTAATCCTTAATCGACAGCAAATCTTTTAAGCTGCTCGTAGATATTGTAACACATCTTAGTTTGACCATATCATGTCTCTGAAAACAACTTAAATCAATGAGTGCTTGTATTATCTCAGTTGTACAAATGAACTTGATATTATAAAATCGGCGAAAAAACATAACCTAGCTCTGTTTCATAAAGTAAAACTTGATATAAATAATGTCGGTATCGATTCACAGACTACTGAGCTGATGATACCGATGGGTACAAACCAGTGATAGAATAAAAAAAAATGACAACATTTCTAAAGCGATTATCTGCATTTACATTCATCGAAGGCACATGTTCCAAAAAATGATATCCTGCTATGTTTAACTATAAGAGACATATTATAAGAATATGAGATCATAAGTTCATATAAATTAAACGTTTACCATTTGTATCTCTCTGGAATTTCGACTGAGCCTTGATTATAAGTGTAGGTAAACAGTCTGTAAGAGAGACGTTTTTTTATTCTGGGTGTAATGCAAACACAGCGGGACTTTCACATTTAATTTAATTAGGTCACGTAGAAAATGATGAGCGACCGGTTTAACCCTGCCCAGTCAAGTGTACAAGTTAATTAAATCTAGTAATACATGAACTGACATTTAATAAAAAAAAAGTAGATGGGAGGATGAAAAGGGTATAGAGTAGCTTTTCTGGATGGATAACACTTAAAGATGGTACTAATAATTGATTATATTACAAATGTACATTTTATATTGTTTAGTATAAGTACTTTTCCAAATAATACCAATCCACTAACTAAATGTGTGTTTTTCATTGTATCTTCAAGTAGGCGTGTGTTTTGGCAAAGTAATGGAGTAAAACAATTCAAATATGTATTATGAAATGTACATGTTATGTGCATGTGACAACGACAAACAGAAATGAAGAACACACACAACATGACAAATTACGAAAATAAAAATGTAAAAAAAAACAAGTAAAAATAGTTCATACCATTTTATTTTGAATCTATAAATTCATATTCTAGTATACAAATATAATTATTAATTGCCTTATCATCAGGTATTTAGGCAAATTTACATCCAATCTTTGATTCAATTTTTCTTGAATGATTGCATGCATTTGCCATTTGAAGGGACCACTTTTTTCAGTTGAAATATTATTCTTAAGTGAAAAAAGTAAAAGATGCTGTTGTATGATTGCCAATGAGACAACACTCGACATGAGACTAAATCACATAGAAATATATATGTAACCATACGACCTTCCACAATGATCAAAGCCCACACCGCATAGAAAGTTATAAAAGCCCCCGAAATGGCAAATGTAAGGACAGTGTCCACATTTGTTTGAAATCAATTGTCTGCGAGAACCAATTTCTCTTCGTCCTAGTTTGATAACCTCGTCAAAGAACTTTTTCGGTTTGTTTGCTTTAATATTTAAATAATGTCAGACTAACATTGGTTGTTCTCCTATCAGAAGGTAGTTGAGCATGTTTTACTATTCCATCTTTACCCATTAACAGAGACCTTTTAATTTTTAGTTTCTATATATTTAGTCACCTTATAAAGTTTAATATCTCAATGTTTTCTTACATATCTGAACAAAATGATATACAAGTATACATATATTAATCAATTCATCAAAGCAGATCATTAACAGTAAATAGAAAAAATACGTATGATGCAATTTCAAAATATACAGCTATTTACACGTCTTTCAAACCTTAATGCACAGTATGGGTTTAGATAATCATCGTCTATATGTAGTACAGAACAGTACGAATTAGGACGTTGTTCTTCAAACATGTCGATGTTTGACAATAATTGTGCATTGTTCCGATATTCGTGCTCTCCATTTGTGGTTTGCTGAAATCTATTCTGAGGATTGTCATTTTCTATCAAACGAGAACTCCTTATATTATCCAATTGATCATCACGTACTTCAATGTAATAATAACTTTCATTGTAAGGTCCTTGGACACTGTCTGTTTCGTGAACGTTATTTTGACTGCTTCGATTGCGTCTTTGCTTCAAGTACCTCCTAAGAGGTAGATATGTTAAAGCCAGCAAAAGTACACAAATTAATGAAACAGCGACAGTAACCACCAGAACTAATAAATTCCTGTAAATATATAACAGCAATACAAATTCCTTTCAACAAATGGGTTTGTGTCAAATGGGAATTAATAGTCTGAGTAAAAAAAATGTTTGTATTTCCGTTAGGATAAATGAGCTGTTATCATAAAAGACCATTTCCTTTCGGTTTTTAGATGAATTTCCTTTCTTAAAAACCGGATTGAATCAGATCAACTACAACAGGTTATAAATCATTGTAAATTGTCTTCCTAGGTACCCGTTGTTTTGTTCTTGGTATATATTAAGCTTGGTTCATGTTTTATAAATTTAAACACCATTCTCGTTTCACTACACATAGAAATAACGGGTTACAATATTTCATGTAGCTATATATATATATATATTAGGGATGGCAACGAGTACTCGAGTACCATTTTACTACTCGGATACTCGTTAGCCTTTTTATAATTATGAGACTTTCCCCTCAAATTTCATCCACTTAAGTATCTTTTGAAATATACCCTTCGTAGTTTTATTTTAAAATCTATTAACATCGTAAAAACAACTCAGATCAAAAATATCATTTAAATTAGCTAATTTAAATTCATAACATTAAAATGCCTCCACCAAAGTCAGCCGTAGGGAGTTATTTTAAACGATTGTTAAATGGAAATACTGTAAAATGCACTCTTTGTGATTCGGAATTAAAGTATTGTGGTGGTACAACAAATACGATTAATCATATAAGGCTAAAACACCCAGCTGAGGGCCCTGTAGAATCACCAGTGAAACAGTCTTCAATACAAAGATTCATCAATTCACCGAGAAAACGAAATTCCGACACAAAAGAAAAAAATACATTAGCAATCGCAAAAATGGTTGTAAAGGATTACTTGCCGTTAAGTTTTGTTGAGGGTGATGGATTTTTGAAACTTATGAACATTGTCGCACCAGAGTACAAGGTTCCAACTCGTAATACAATCAAACCCCGTATCGCAAAATTATATGATGAACAGAAAAAGCGTCTTATTTCCGAAATATCGTCTGCCAAGAGTGCATCACTATTGGTATGAGATGAACATTTGATGTAATAAATGTTTATTTAAAATTTTATAATCTTTAATCAATAGTTAATATATCGTCTACTTACTCGGACTTGATATGCAAATATTCATGATTTTATTGGAATTTGGTTCATGAACACGTACATAAAAAAAATTGCTATTGTGATAGGTTATTAGTATTTGTAGAAACGACGGTCGGTAATTCATTGTTTAATTAACACAAAAACTAATGATCAAGCTATTTTTGTAGTACGTTTGTTTTTCGTTAATATGTTTATGGAAGGTAATAACAAAAAAAAAATACTGCATCACACCTAAAATTTATACTTTTCAGTAGCCGTTTAAGATTCATCCGAGTACTCGCGAGTACTCGAGTATCTTGACCGAGTATCCGAGTATTAGATTTCAGACATTTTGACATCCCTAATATATATATATACTAAAAAGATATAAAAAGATGTTGTATAAGTGTCAATGAGACAAATCTCCATCCAAGTCACAATTTGTAAAAGTAAACCATTATTGGTCACAGTATGGTCTTTGAGGTATACTTAAAATGGATGCAAATTAAAGTTCAAACAGGTATGCAGTCACTAAAACAAACTAAGACACAAACCCATCACACAATGTGCACAATAATCAGACCAAGATATTGAAATATAAGTCAGCAACAGTATCTTCCGTGAACTATCATATATCTAACTGCTTTCATCATTTTAAGATCGGTTTCGTTTGAAAATTAATTTTTAGTTACACTATGAGTCAATAAACTCATCATAAATACCAGGACTTAATTTTGTATATACGCCAGACGCTCGTGTCGTCTACAATAGACTCATCAGTGACGCTAAAATCCAAAAAAGTTTAAAAAGGTCAAATAAAGTACGAGGCTGAACAGCATTGAGGACCAAAAGTCCTAAAAGTTTTGCCAAATCCAGCTAAGGTAATCTATGCCTGAGGTAGAAAAGCCTTAGTATTTCAAAAATTCTAAACAATATCGTAAGTCTGTTGATTGATAGATTTATCGATTTATTAAGTGCAAATTAGCTAATAAGAAATTTTAAATCATACTTTTGTGCAATTTGTAATTAAGATCAAAATTCAAAATCATAATTATAATACCTGTTAATAGAATTTGCTGTAGTGTTGTTCGGGAATGTTATTTTTCTGATGTTAATGCATGAAGTGTTGTCGTTACAGTCACATGTGCCGGATATCTTGTTGCATACTGCTTCATTGTTGCATATACACGTTTTTGAGCAGTTATAATCCAAATTGTAGTCATAATATCCAAGGTGGCATTCTGCAATTTTAAAAATAATAATTAAAGAAAACAAAAAGCAATAAAAAGGAAAAATTTAATTGTATGAAATGTAAACACTACAAACAATGTTATTGTATTATAATGATTATTTATTTGTTTTCGCTTTTGATCGACAAAAATATATAAATTTCTACGTTGTCCGTTCATTTTTAAAAAAGGAACGATTATCATCCAAGAAAAATACATAGCAGAAAACACAGCTTTGAAAAAGAAAGGGTTTTGCACCATCTAACATTTTTACCTAAGTTAATTTTTTCAATCCTCAAAACTTTTGTAATACCTCATTCAGGTGCTTACTTTCTCAAGTTTTTGTTTATTTGTGAGAGGTCAAATATGTTGCATAGAACACATTTTCTTGGCAATTCGATATCTTTGAAATGAAATGTTGATGTCTTGATGGTGTTATCAGGAACATAAACAAGTCACATGGTACATGTATAAATAAAATAAAATAAGAACACACTTCCTCTTCCTTCTCATTCAATTGCCTATGAATGACCGAAATTCGTAAGATTGTTTTTCGGAACATTCAATACAATGTATCACTGTTTTGTATACATGTTATGTTTAAGCTTTGAAGGCTTTTACCACGCCTAAACAATCGTATTAATGATAAATAAACTACACAAAAGTATGAAACAGCAATCAAGGACATCCATGTGTACGGATATAGTTTTCTTATCTTGTACATTCTTCAAAATCAAAAAGTAGAAGACACTACCCCTTTCACCAAACCAAGGTTGTGACAAAAGTAATTATGTGCATTTAATGTAATATACAATATAACATTACTCAACATAAATTTATAGTATAATTAGTTATCAAAGCTTATAATTACATACGTCAGACCCGCGTTTCGTCTACAAAGAACTCATCGTTGACGCTCAAATCAAAATAGTTAGAACGCTTAACAATCATAAAATTGAAATGCATTCAGGACCCAAAATTTCATGATAAAAATGTGTCAAATACTGCTAAGGTACTCTATGCCTGGGATAAGAAATTCCTTAGTATATGTATTTCGAATAAATTCATACTTTTTTAATCAGTAAACTTTTAAAAATGACAGTATAATTGATATTCATGTCAACACCGAAATGCTGACTACTGGGCTGGTGAAACTCTTTTGGACGAAACGTCCACCAGCAGTGACATCGACCAAGTGGAGTAAATAGTTATCAAAGGTACCAGGCTTATAATAAAACATAGAATTGTTTTTAAAAGTGTCCCTTTATTACATAGTTTTATGATTGTGTACAATAAAAAAAAAACTAACAGTAAATTAAAAAAAAAAAGTTTATGTTATAAGGTGTATTTGAAAAAAAGAATATTAGTTAACTGCATAAAATATCTAACCATCACCATCATGTTAAGACAAAACGGTGCATCCGATAAGTCTCGTTTTAAGTTTTCTTTTCAAAATGGATGTAAATCAATAACATAATTTTCTGACAATAATAATAACACGAAAGTGTGTATGCGTCGTTAACATCACCATATCTGCATATAGGTACCAGGATTTCATTTTACCATACTTGCAAGACACTAGGATTTAGAAAACTGCTGTTCCAATAATAAATTATTATAGCTTCCTATAACCTTAGCTTAGTATGTAATGCAGAAATCATTTAGATTTGCAATACACCTAATCGCTATTTATTCCATTCCGGATAAGTTCTAAAATTACACAACTTTTTCATCCAGTTGAAGCTATCTGGGACCCTGTTTAAACAATTCACCATGCATGATACTTTATAATGAGACCTAATTAAACTACCGTAAATACTTCAAACAAAATATTCTTTTACTTCAATTTTAATTTCGAAAAAAGTGGATCATACTATATCAAAGTTTCTTGATGATCACTTTCTGAAGTTTATTCTCCCTCAGCTCACTACTGATGACTTCCATTTTTCGGCCGGTGACCCCAAACAGGAAGTTGTATAAATGACTGTTTTACCCGGAATGGACTAAATAGCGATAAGGTGTATTGCTTTTTTCTCTTTAAGGATTTTACTCCTCTGTTTAAAAACAAGCTTTTTCATTTAAATCATAACTGTATTATATTTGAAGCTTTTTGGATGTCAATCTGTAGTTTAATGTCGCAAATTTAGTTTACCTAGAGACACGTAGTGGATACAGGTAAACGGGTATTTGCGACAGTAAAACTACCGATGGACGTCCACAAAGCTTCAAATACAATACAGGTATATCTATACTTGTGCAAAACAAGTTCATAATACAATTTCAAAATCTTTATTTCAGAGTAAAATTTTCATTTCAGAAAATTCCACAAAAAGATGTTATCTTCTTTGGACACTAAACTAGGTGACGTCATATGTATGCTTCTGTCGTCTAACGTAAACAGTGGGCGTTTTCTAGCTTCTTGGCCACTTAAGAATGAAATTGAATTGATAAAAAGAAGATTTATAGGTGCAACATGTGAGTTTATTATATTATTATTGTAGAAATTCCATGTCAATACATTCCGCAATTCAAAATGTCTGCTTCCCTATTTACAGACAAGAAGATAGAAAATTTCACGCTTACTGTCTAGTTAGAACCATTGATTTTTGCATGTAAAATTAAAAAAAAAAGTACTTGATTATATTTCCATTGTTTTAACATAAGACCCAATGAATTTTATCATCATGTTCAAAAATTGTATTTACAAATATTTACAAATAATACCACACTTTGGTTATACTTCAAACATTCCTGTACACTACAATTTTTCACTTTTTTCATTCATTCTGATATACTGATTGTGATAACCTTAAAACAATAAAAATGGGTTGTTAAATTTAAAAGTAACTGCCGACAAGATATCTAAGTCACTTCATTCGCTAAACAAAAATTTAAAGAAACTATATAAAATGAACAAACGGTTGCAGACTTGCTAGCAATAAAACACTACTAACTTGATCAACAATTTGAGGCATAGTCATTTAAACTGCACACGACCGCAATTTATTCCAGTCTAATGCCTGGATGAAATCCAATACTTTTAATATTAACAACATTTTTTTCGATTTAAGACATCAGCAATTGATAAACGTTTTGAAACAGATTTTGTGTATTATTCATTCGTTGATTTATAAAAATGAGAAAATGTAATATGAGTGCTGTTGAGGCAACTACAATGTATTAACCGGATACAGAGCAACACAGTTGAATTTTTGGCGTCATTATATGTATGTAGACATTAATTTTGATTCGGTTCTAGTGTGCTGATGACTCCAATTTCACAATAAACATCTTCTTCCATTGGAGATGAAACACTAAAAATTCTGAAATCTATAATAAACGATCCAGTTTGAGCGTCTTGTGTCTGGACTGACGATCGCCTCCGCCTCCGTTTTGCTAATTGGCGTTTCAACTTTGGCTTTGAAGTGTCCTTCTTTGGTTTTTGTACTCAACGACATACTGTTTCTTTTTCTATCAAAATCATTGTTACAACACAGACCATACCAATAAGAGCAGCAGCCATCATTATGTAAACCATAACTGTACTCGATTTATCAGTGTCTTGTTCTGAATTCAGGTCTTCTTTTTCATCTGAAACTAATTATATTCCGCTTCCAAAGAGCAATAGATTACAAAAGCGATGTCTGTTAGACAAACCGTTTCACTTGCATGTGATTGTTTATCAGCGTTAGAATAAAAAAAAAAATGACAATACCCTTTAAATTTACCCCAAATGAAAAATCATTATTTCACGTATACTCTTGTGTAATGATAAAAACTACATCGCATTTAAAATGGCTCTAGCTTCAAATGTTCTTACGATAGACGAAGCGCTCATTATATTAATAGGATCTCGTAAATATTTAGATTTTTTTTTGTGTTGTGAAATTGTGATGTGCAGGTGTCTTTTTTTTACATATTTTGACCTTTTATGTAAGTGTTTTAATGAAAATGGTGTCTATTCCTGATTGTGAATAAGCTGTAATTATCTATTGAATTGATTATCGAGTTATTTTACTGCTTATTAATATCTAACCAGTCTGGTTTATGTTCTTGTTGTTACTCATCAGAAAGAAGTCCTTACTTTTACAAGGTACATTTCATTTTGTTATTGATCGATAACACAATTCTAACTGAATTTCCTGACATTGTCAAAAGCTATCTTTTTAGATAGTGACAAATGAAGCAATCAGAATGAAAACCGTAAGTCACAAACATGAAACTAACAACTTCAATCACTGATAGATTCAATCAGGCATTTTACAGAACAAAGGTCAAAATATGTTATACAACATTTTAAAACGTGTTCTGCTTGATTCAAGACGGCGAGGACGTAAGTATGGATGTTATGCTGTTTGAGTTTGCAGATTTTATATTGTCTTCTCCTATTATAATCTTGTGATATAGACACCACATATACTGAATGTCCTAAGGCACCTGAGTACTTCGTAAATATTTCTTTGGTGTATGTTACTGTGAATCTACGTACATCCCCAGTTTACCTTGCTGATTTTGGTTTATTATCAATACTTGTAAACTACTCACTACCATAAACACTTTGCCTGTTACCACTCATTTCCCTCCTTAGTAAAATTGACATTTTCTATTATTTTAGGTAAAACCTCTAGAAATATCCCAAAAGTTTACATTTGAAGACACTTGGAAGGCATAAAAACATCAATATACCTTTAGGTGAATTGCAATTTCCCGTTACAGTGTCACACGTCTCACCATCTGGGCAGTTACAAATTCCACTGCAATTGATTCCAAATGTTCCCACGGGACATTCTGCAAGATATATTGACGTATACTGTTGTATTAAATTGATACACAGTTTGTTTGAATAATTCAAAAGTCTATTAACGAACTATTCTTTTAAAATAAAAATTCAATCAAAGCACAGAAAGAATCAACACAAAAAAACTTCATAACGGGTTGATATGGCAGTACTCGTATATACTTAAAAGTAGTTTAAAGCTAATTAAAACAAATACAAAATTATACACTGTATTCCATACTTAAGGAAGTTCGCTACTCAGTTTCAAAATAACGAGATGTTAGCCATTGAGATGTAGGCGGAAAAATGTTCTCTCTTGTTTTTGCATAGCTTTATCATTGACAAGTTAAAGTTCTCAAAAACTATTAAAAAATAACAAAGATGGTATAAGACTTTCACAGATGGCTTATAATTATACATATAAAAGATTTATAAAAGGAAAAATGGAGGTCAATGGGCAATTTTTTTTAAGGCATTGAAATGGATAAAAACAGCGGATTCTGAAAATCTGACAAAAATCCCAAAACATGACAAGCAAACATCCTTAAGTCAATGTTGAACGTTGACCAGTAAGTCAATAAGCATGTATTTCAATGAATAAATAATTTTAAAAAATGGAAGCAGAGCAAATGATTATTTACCCATTGAGCAGAGATTCCCATACCAGCCAGCAGTACATAAGCAGTCTCCAGTTACAGGATCACACTCAGCACCCTGTGCACAGAAACATTCCTCTTTGCAGTTTACACCGTATGTTCCAGCTGGACATGCTTCAATTGGAATAATGTATCGCGAATATGAATATATTGACATAAACAAGTATAATACAAACGAATCTGCCAAGTTATTATTGATATAACGTTGATTCACTTCAGATGAGCAGACAGTACAAGACAAAAAATAAATCGAAATTTGGCGATACAAATAATAATGTATATGATAAAATACAAATGTGTCGAGTTTTGAGATGGATAGCAACACAGAGATGTCATTATCAATTCAAGAAACTGCAGAGGTATATACGACGTTTTAATCCCAATTTGCAACCCGCAAAATCAAATCATCTTAACAACTGTATTGTGTAGTATGAAGCTAAATTTATAACTATTAAAGTTTCCTAGTGCGGAATAATCAAACAAATCATTGGTGTTTATAAAATGTCTACGTCTAGATGCATAATTCTATTATTGTTATATTTAAAAATAAACATTAAAATCATGAAAAACTTCTTAAAAAATATGATACGTAATAGTTAACAGGTATAAGTTCATGAGGTACGAAATGGTAGATGCGTTTGGTCCATAGAGTACGAAATTGATTTTATCATGGGTACAAAAATGTAAATGTTGGGTACCAAATGGCAAATGTTGGTACGAAATGGCAGAGGTACGAAATGTTCAAGGTACGAAATGACTTGCTTCCAGTAAGAAGACATAACGAGTTTAGTTGTCAAAATACAAATTATCAAAAGGCAAGCCATATATGCATTAACTATAACAAGCATGTCGTTAAAGATTTTGATGTGGTGATAATGCATGATGATTTCTGATTAGGTGAATTATTAAATCAGGTTAAATCCATCATTTTCTACATTAGAAAATCCCTGTACCAAGTAAGGAATATGACAGTTCTTATCCATTTGTGTAATGTGTTTGATCTTTGGACTTTGTCAATTGCTAAGTGAGCCTTCGTTAAAAATTTTCCTCTAAATTTGATATTTTTGTTATTTTACTGGATTGGTACATAAATATCTCATTACGGAAAATAAACTAAGCTACTTCCATTCTGAATTGCTTATCGTTGATATAGCTATGCATGGCAAGTAAATATAAATCACGGATGACAATTAAAAACATACCATTTGAGCAGTTTAAGCCAGTAAATCCTGTATTACAAACACAGCCATGAACGGGGTCACATCTCTTATGATCTGTACAGTTACATTTCTGTTTGCACTGGACCCCGTAGTAATTAGAAATACATGTCAGCAAGCAATCCTTACCAAATTTTCCTGATGAACATGCTGAAAAGTAGATCATTAAGAATATAGTCATGTCAGATTTGAAATACAAAAAGGAAACCCTGAATAACAACAAACACATATACACTCAAAAAACAATAACAAACATACATAAATAAAATATAAAAAACCCAAATAGCTTGAAAAATTTTGTTAAGATACATAAACATGCAAATAACACTATTTAAATTGTAATTTATGAATAATGTTCCTTTTTAAAACGAAGTTAATGATTAACAGCAAAAGTTCTAAAATGAAATTCTTTTAAATTTAAAAGATAATGCTCCCGTCCGACAGGAAAAAAAGATTGTCAGATTTTTTCTTCTTTTCTTTAGATAATACTTTGATTAGCTCAACATAAAAGATCAAAAATTGGAACTAGCAATAGAAGAACAAACATCCCGGTTTAATATCTTTCTACAAAACAAATATACCTTGACATTTTCCATTCTGGTAAGAGAAATCAGGACAACAGTCAAATATGAGCTTTACTTTGGTTCCATAAAAGCTGATTGAAATACAAAAATAGCATAATGAGAAACTCTATAATTGACATCTGACTGTCAAGATAATTAACCAGCTGCATTCATTTTAAATAACCAAACTTGCTGTTAGGAAAACCTGTTAAACTGCTAGTCAATACACATATACACTCAAAGTTAACAGTTATTCATCCCGACCAAAAAGGGTTTGTAAAAGGCAGACATATAACGGAAGCGAATAGAATGATACAAGATATCATATAATATATTGATAGTGAGGATGAAGAGGGTATAATTGTCTTTCTTGACCAACAAAAGGCTTTTGATAGGATGGAATGGGGATGGCTAGACTTCGTTATGAAGGAATTTAATTTTGGGGACAATTTTCGTGGTTGGGTTCAAATGCTATTAAAACGTGCTAAGACATGTATAAAAACAAATGGTTACGTCTCTAAATATTTCTCAATTTCTAGATCAGCCAGGCAGGGGTGTCCTATAGCCCCTTTTTTATATATATTACAAGCAGAGCCCTGGTCTGTGCAATAAGGGCAGAAAAAGGCATTGCAGGTATTCTGTTGCCCGGGGAAGAAAATGGGGAGCTAATAGAAACCAAATTGAATATGTTTGCTGATGACCAGCAATTATTTAATAAAAAGGAAAGTTCTGTTAGAAAATCTTTTGAAATATTAGACAAATATGAAAAGGCCTCGGGTTCCAAAACTAATTACGAAAAGACTAAGGGAAAAAATATTGGCGCAAATAAACGCAGACGGCCTACTTTTAAAAAGATAAGCTGGACAACAGATAACATAAAAACACTAGGTATTCACCATGGTTATAACATTGATAACGACAAAATATGGAAATCAATATTGGAAAAAGTACAAAATTGTGTACACATCTGGAAAAGTAGAAAATTGACATACTCTGGAAAAGTCCTTATTGTTAAAAATTTAATTATTTCAGTGTGTGGTTGTGAATTAGAAATAAGAGGTATACCTGAAAAACATAAAAGATAATATGGGATTTTATTTGGGATGGTAAAGTGAATCAAGTAGACCGGAAGGTTTGTTGTTTAGACGATAAAAAGGGGGACATGGGGATGGGTAAATTTGGATAGTTGGATAGAAAGTAAATATATCAAATCGATATATTCAATATTACACAAACCATTATCGAGTTGGAATGCTATAGGGAGATTTTGGTTAAAAATATATGATAAAAAATTTGCAGATAAACTTTTTCTGTGTAGATGTTCAGACCTTTCAGGTCTTGAGATAAAAAAAACTACCACATTATTACAAAAACGCTTTACAATCGTGGTCAAAATTGACAAGGATCACACAGGGTATAATAACTAATAAAATGGAAGTAAAAAAACAGCCTTTTTTTGGAAACTCAAATATTATATTTCAAAGAAAATCTATATTTTATTCTTCTTTTTCAAAAACTTTTATACAGGTTTTAAGAAATAACGATGTACAATGTACAACGCAATTTAAAAAACCACAAAATCAAAATTTCTGAAAACTTTGAATTTATAAATCCAGATAACAAAATCATTAAAATCAAAGATTTGACATTAAAATATCTTCAGTTAAACTTAAACATAACTGAGACCCCTAAATGTCAAACAAAATGGGAAAATTTGTATAGCGAGTACATAAATTGGGGAAAAAATTGGCTAAATCTCAGTAAACTGGATATTAATAGAAAAGTTAAAGAATTTCAATGAAAATGTATACACAGGATTATATATACCGAAACAGACTGCAAATAATGCGTATGTCAAATGGAAAATGTCACTTATGTGATGAAAACAATAACATTGAAACTCTTGAGCATTTATTTTACTAATGTAACAATGTTAAACCATTGATAGAAACAGTTATCAGAAATTTACAACTGTGTAACTTAATAAATAACGATGCACTCGTTGAACAAGATATTCTATTAGGAATCTGTTCAGATAATTCGAATAATATAATTGTTAACGCAAAAATACGTAATAAATGCAAATTCGAAAAAAATAAACTGAGTATGCAGTCTATACAGGCTTTGTTGAAATTGCATATGAAAAACGAAATAAAACTACTTTTACTACGGTCAGATATAAAATATATATGTAGATTAAAAATTGAACTCTTTATCGGAAATATGTAGGTAAATATTTTTAGTTCAACTGCTCTAAACTAAAGGTGTGTTTGGTTCCATATGTACTAATAATACTATATCTTAGGAAGAACGTAGGGAACACTATGTTTGTTTGGTATTGTGTTTTTTTTTACAGAAAGAAAGATTTGTACTGTAATTGCAGGGGTTAAAAAAAATTTGTTACAGCTAGCTAGCCCAGGACTTATTGGCAGTAGGATTTTACTAGCCCTGTTGGAAGAACTGCTAGTCATGCTAGTCCATCAAAACTGACCTGCTAGCCCTAGTATGCCTTAAAAATTAAGAGTTTGCTGCATATTACAAAGTAGGTGCCCTTTGTTTTGAAGGAGACATTATACACTGTATTTAATATTTTTTGTTGATCTGTTATTTATTCTTTTGGTGCTTAACCTAACTTAGTTGTTCCCACATTCAAAGCAGACTTTTTATTGGCGTGCTTGGCGCAACTGACGGCAATATTCACAGAGCATTGTCTGTTTTTTTCATCAGCAACAGCAAACCTTGCCAGGGTAATCAATGTGTCCCAGTTCTGCCAACTTTTCAGGAAGTGAATGCTTGATTTGTTGGCCTAATTGTTAAGATCAAAGAGAAAAAACAATAGATCAAAGGAAAATGCCGCCAAATAAGCATGGACATGTGTGAGTCTCGCGCTAAAGACTTGACAGCCCTGCTGTCCTGGACACTATTATTTTTTTTCCGCGGTTTTTCACTGTCGTATTTAGCATTTTGGGGGTGATGAATTTGCAGCCTCGTTACTCCATTCATCTACCGTTTTTCGTTTTGAAACTGACAAAGTTCCTGGGGTTCCCGTACTAAAATATTAAGAAATATTTTGTTGCATAGTTTCGTGCTCAAGAGCTGTGCAACAAGACATGTCAATACCAATCGATACATCATACCCCCAAATAACGTTAATTGAAAATCTCGGCACGATAAGCAATGTACAATACTTCAATCCATGGTATGAGAAATCGATATTTAAAGTACGAGAATCAACACATGATACCTGAGGTCACCCAGACATGCCAGAGTTATTTGTTCTATGTTTAAAATATGTACAACAGGATCTGTACAAACCAGTTCAAATTCTTGGAAACCCGGATGACTTAATTGAATCGAAATGGCTAACATAGAATAGTGATGAAGGGATTTTTCACTTTCTATTTTGGAAACGTCAAGATTTCTTTGTTACTAGTCCGTCGGGCATATCGGATTACACATTTTAATTGCCCGAGGCGTAAATGATTTAGTCCCGGGAGTCGGGCTAGTGGATTTTTTAACCCCTGAATTGATATTTGAATACATGTCTATGCATATAAATATGTATATTTAGTAAATTACACACATCACTTTTCTTATACATCAGTACTCACCACACGTCCTTTATACTTTTATAATCCATACGTCAGTCACAGAATCATTTCAACTTTTGTTCATTCACATTAATTCAATAATTTCCAATTCTAACTATAACTATTATTATTTTTTCAATCAAATATATATATATAGTTTTCACGTTTAAATCAACACATGTATAATGTAAGTCAGTAAACCGGATATACGTTAATTATTATGAATTAGAGTGCCAGTGATGCGTAGCAGGTAAAATCAATTGTATTGGTTATTTTTAAAATGTATACTTATGTAAACTATGGGAAGTTTAAACTCATTTGATATTTTCCCTGGTCAAGTGAGGCTGTTAAAAAAACAGAGGTCCCTAAGTATGCGACCTGGGCTACTTAGGTATTTATATAGCAGGAAATAATTGAATAAAAATATTTGTTATCGTTAAAAAAAAAAAAAAAAAAAAGTTAACAGTTGTGTGCAAGATATTGCAAGAAAATTAACCCGTAATAAAAAGATCTCCGGTTACGTGTTCAGATTCTATTTATTTCATGGTCAAACATGTAGAATATTTTGCCTGTCTGGTTCTTCTATACAATAGAGTGTAGGTTATTTTTTTTTATTATTATTTTAGTTTAACCAAAAAAACTACAGACTGCGCTGGTAACAATGTATAATCATTTTTTTTTAATTTCTCATAAATAAACAATTCCGCGCCAGGAATATACAAATGTTGTACATGTGTAAGATGTGAAGAATTGTATGCTGAAATTGTGATGTATATACGTTTTTTTTTTAGATATAAAGCACCTCGTTTGAATATATATGGTAACTTTTGATCACTATAGTACTTGCAACTTTTTTTTTATTTTCTTACCATAAAATGATGAAAGTCTTTGATAGTTTTGTACAAGTTTTGATTTTTTATATGGTAACATTTTGTGTCAAAATATATCCTAATGAAGATTATTCAAGACCAACGTTTCATTTCCACTAAATTCAGTATATTTATATGTTTCCTTAACCAAATCAGTCCTACATTATTTTTTTTAGCAGAGGCAATATATTTGGTATTGATTAAAATGTATTTAAATAGTACCCACTTGTATTCTTTATATAGTACCTACTTTACTATTCTTGGACACACATTTGGATCTGTTCTCTTCATTGATGTGCACCTGATCGTCTCAACAAAGACATAAGCAAGAAGCCCTATGCATTTAGCAATATATCTAAAACGCTTCTTCATTGCTGTAATAGACAAAGATTGCTTTTTGTTTCTTATAAATATCTCCAAAACGTGTTTTGTTTGCTTAACCTTATATAAATCCAATAGAGACACTCAGCTATTAGTACGGCTCAATGACGATATATCTGATGATTTACTTCAATTAGTATTTCCTCGTTGTATTTTTGCATTGTTAAACAATAACGTACAATCATGTGTGTTTCCGTTCGGTTTTTTAAACCATTTCGTTTTTTATTAAGTCTTTTTTTAAACTTATGAAAACAAATATGTTTACAGATCAATGGAAATGGTGTATGTATCTACGTTTTGACCATTTTGTTATTTGAGCAAAATATATGTTAACTTTTTTCTATTTCTTTTTTTAGATTAAAGTTACATCTTATACTTGTTGAATCACAGATTTGACAATAAAGAAAATAGATTCCTAGTTTAGGATAGGATGTATAATTATAATATTCTCGTGAGATTGCAGTCGATGTTTCTCGGAACATTTTTATCATCATCGAAGCAAAATGTGAAGAAAGTTAGAAATGAGAATCCAGTAAACCTTTTCACTGAACACCTTAAACCTACATTATTGTTCATCGGTTTAGAATAATGATAACTTTATCTCAACAGTAATCAAGGTCAATCTCTTCATTCAAAAATTTGAAGAAAAAAAATCTAAAACAGTTATATGGATGGTAAATGAAAGATATATTCCAAATATTTAAATTCAACATATCAGAATTAGTTTTAGATGTGACAGCAGTGATGGTGGTAGAAGTAGAACTTATTGTCGCAGAAACGCGGAAGGAGCCAGATTTCAATCATGAAATATATTATCCAGGATATATAACTTATAACATGCATTGTATTGTAACCCCGCCACATTTTGTATATATGTGACTGTGCCAAGTCAGGGGCCTGTATTTCGGGGGTCATCGTTTGTTAATGTGTTACATATTAGTTTTTCGGGGTTTTTTGTACGAAAATTTGTCCGGTTGTTTTCTCGTTTAAATTGTTTTACATTTGATATTTGATGCCTTTAATAGTTGACTATGCGATATGGACTTTTCTCATTGTTGAAGGCCATAATTTGATTTTTAGTTGTTAATTACCGTGTCATTTATTCTTTTGTGGAGACATTTCTCCTTGGCAATCGTACTACATCTTCTTTTGTATACTGTACTCCGCCAATGGACTTGGAATTACAATACTTGCCTTTAGTGTATGTCAAAATTATATGCTGACACCATTTAGTATTACTGGTTATATTAGTACTCTTTACCACGACCGTGTAATATGATGATCTGTGTGTGACATAGTATAAAAGGACGTACTTACATGATACATTACCTATTTCCTTTTATGTACTATAAAAGGATCAAAGTCCATGATGTTCAAGTGAACTGATGTTGTTTTTCTATGACAAATGTGTGACTGATTTAGTAATTTGTGAGAATTTTTTTCCTGTCATTTATCATGTTTATGGTATATAAATCTAGTTGAAACAATAAGCCATTTACATGATAATGGAGAAATGTCGTTCATAGTAACATTAGATCATTTTTGACAAAATTCCAAATACGTCATTGTTATTTCATACGCTGTATTACATTATAAGACATCACATAACTGTCGTTTTTTGTAGCTATAGTAGAAGAAAAGAAATAAGATTCAGATTGACTGATAACTGGACAAGTTATGTACCTGTTCCAAGTCAGGAGCCTGTAATTCAGTGGTTGCCGTTTGTTTGTGTGTTACATATTTGTTTTTCGTTTACTTTTTTATATAAATAAGGCCGTTACTTTTCTCGTTTGAATTGTTTTACATTGTCTTATCGGGGCCTTGTATAGCTGATTATGCGGTATGGGCTTTGCTCATTGTTAAAGGCCGTGCGGTGACCTATAGTTGTTAATGTCTGTGTCATTTTTGTCTGTTGTGGACAGTTGTCTAATTTGCAATCAAACCACATCTTCTTTTTTATAAGGTGTCAGTATTCACCTCAGAAACTTACAAAACCTTTGAATAGACTTATTAAGAAGGAATATAATTACGATACTGTTGTCAAGTCATTAAAGATTGCATATTTTGGCGTTAATATTGAGTCACTGATAAGGTCTTTGCATCGGAACTAAACACATTTACTCTAAAAACAGTTGTTGGCATGACACGGGTTATGTTCTTCTCATATATGTTATGATGTATGATACTAAACCCCTAACGGGAAGGATTGTGCCTGATGTTCATATGATGAAATCATAATCTTTTAGTCAGTTTAATTGAAGCCTGGAGCTGGCATGTCAGTTAACTGCTAGTAGTCTGTTGTTATTTATGTATTATTGTCATTTTGTTTATTTTCTTTGGTTACATCTTCTGACATCAGACTCGGACTTCTCTTGAACTGAATTTTAATGTGCGTATTGTTATGCGTTTACTTTTCTACATTGGTTAGAGGTATAGGGGGAGGGTTGAGATCTCACAAACATGTTTAACCCCGCCGCATTTTTGCGCCTGTCCCAAGTCAGGAGCCTCTGGCCTTTGTTAGTCTTGTATTATTTTAATTTTAGTTTCTTGTGTACAATTTGGAAATTAGTATGGCGTTCATTATCACTGGACTAGTATATATTTGTTTGGGGGCCAGCTGAGGGACGCCTCCGGGTGCGGGAATTTCTCGCTACATTGAAGACCTGTTGGTGACCCTCTGCTCTTGTTTTTTATTTGGTCGGGTTGTTGTCTCTTTGACACATTCCCCATTTCCATTCTCAATTTTATTATCTATGTGTGCATATATAGAATCTGTTGCACAAAATGACACTAAACACTGAGTTTACGGATACTGCAATAATATAAAACAAACTGCCTTTCAAAATACACTAGAAGTAAAATCATATTAATAAAAAGGAAGTTTCTATTTTAGTAATTGATTTTATTTTTTCTTGTCTCCATGCATTCATTCAAACCTTTGTATGTAGAATATTCAATGTAAATTGAATTTTCATAGATATAAATATGCTTAAAAGTGTTTGCAAAAGGAGTTTCTTATCTGTAAAATCTAAGCTATATATATATCCAATTTAGTTTGAGATATGAGTCAGTCTGAATAATCCAAAATATTTTTTTTTAACATGAGCTGATGGTACCGACGGGTACTAAAGATCTACTAGTAGCAGTGGCAAGCCATTGATAAAACACCACAACAATTACAAAGCACTTATCTGCATTTACATTCATCGAACGCACATGTTCCACAAAATTAAATAATAAGAAATTTAACTACAAGAGATATATAGTCAAGTGTATGAGATCATAAGTTTATCTAAATTAAAAGTTTATAATATGCATCTCTCCAAAATTTCGACAGAGTTTTCATTTAAAGTGTATGTATTGAGTCTGTATGGAAGAAGCATTTATTCTGGGTGTAATGCAAACACAGCGGGACTACACATTTTATCTAATTAGGTCATGAAGACCACAAGAGTTCCGAACAAATACACAGAAGATGATGCATTACAAATGCTGATGTTTAGATTAAGATTAAAGTAGTATCATGCACTCAGACATTCGTTATTCAAATATATCACAACTATGAATTCATACTGGTCGAATGTTTTGGACTAACACTAAGTAAAATTGATACAGAACATTCTGTAAGATTTAAAGGAAAAGTATCTTTTAAGGTTTTTTTAATTATCTCAGATGTGTAATTTTGTTCTTTTAATCAATAAACTGCATTACATGGAACACTTGGAGTGTAACATGTGATGGTGTGTATTACAATGATCTTGGGGTGTTGAAAAGTACTACAAAGACCTGGCTGCTTCTTATTGTAAATTATCATCGCTGTTGTACAGTGCCGACTTCAAACACTTTCTATCACAAACGTGTTGAATGCAACGTTTCAATTGTCATTTTTTTAATACTCAGTGGTAATACACGTTTTTGGCCCATAGAATGGCGTACACCTTTCAATTTCTATGTGATTAAAATTGCCTAAATTTCGAAACACCAACAGCTGTACGCTTAACAATGAATTGGATGACTGATAAGATATTTCCTTTTCTCAACTCAATATCGACATGTGCTTTGTGGTATTAGATACTTGTATACCAGAATTGTCCTGTAATTTATAAATTTGACGACTGTATACCAGTCCCGATGTTGACATTTCCACTGGGTGTGATTTGGCTGTCGAAGAAACAGTATCATGATACGCCTACCCTGTCGACAAACCTGGTTTCCTTACTAATGAAAATCATGTTATTTCCTACGCCTTTGTTTTATCGATTACCTTCTTGTTAAACTTTAGTAATCTAATGTGACTTATATTAATCTCTATCGTTGCTGTTCATGGCGTATATTCTCGGGTTTTTGTTTAGGAATCTATAGTTCAGTTTATCTAATAAGAACATGAAGTTGTAAATAACTGTTGAATCATATTTATATATACTGATTAGAATGTTTTTATATACACTGGGTTTTCTTTGAATTGTCCTATTTTCAGCCAATTTTAGAAGTTAGGCATTTAGTTTGAAAATAAACTCATCATAGATTCTAGAAATTCTCATTGCTTTACTGTTGTCTACAACGTAATCTCTTCCGGGATATTTTTTTTCAAAGACTAATATGTAATGAAATGTCGTACAAGATACTGACATTTAATATAAAAGGTTATTTTAAAGGGGAGGGGAAAAGGGGTACAAAGTAGTTTTTTTGGATAGATAAAACTTCAATAGATTATATTGTATATTTTAGTTCTTTTCTGAACAAAACAAATCCACCAACAAAATATGTTTTTTTCATTGAAGCTAGATGTGCGTTTTGACAAATAAATAGAGTAATACTGTTCAATTTTTTATTGACAAAATGCACATGTTATGTGCATGTGACAACTACGAATTTAAATGTACAACATACACAATATGACAAATTAAGATTATAAAATGTATTACATAATTCATGTAAGGGAAACCGTTTTATATTGTATCTATTAATTCATATTTCAATGAAAAAATAAGATAAATATAATTGTTTACTGTCTTGTCATCAGGTATTTAGACACATTTACATCCAATCTTTGGTTCAATGTCTCTTAAATGATTATATGCATTTGCCATTAGAAAGGACCACCTTTTTCGGTTAGTAAGCTAGTCATGGCAGAATTCCTTGCTGTTAAATGATGTTTTTAATAATTTTTTATTGAAATATTATTCTTAAGTAAAAAAAGAAAAAGAAGATGTGGTATGTTTGCCAATGAGACAACTATCCGCAATAGACCAACTGACATAGAAATGAGTAACTCCAGGTAACTGTACGGCCTTCAACAATGATAAAAGCCCACACCGAATAGTTTGCTATTGTACGCCCCGAAATGGCAATTGTGAGGACAGTCTGCGCATTTGTTGGAAATCAATTTTCTGCGAGAACCATTTTCTCTTCGTCCTAGTTTGATAACCTCGTGAAAAGATTATTTTTTTCGGTTTGTTTGCTTTAATATTATAATAATGTCAGACAACCATTGGTTTTCTTTAATCAGCAGATAGTTGAGCATGATTTACTATTTCATCTTTTCCCATTTACAGAGACCTTCAAATTTTTAGTTTCTATATATATTCATTTATCTTAAGTTTAATATCTCATTGTTTTCTTACATATCTGAACAAGATGATATAAAAGTTTACATGTATTGATTAATATATCAAAGCAGATCATAACCAGTAAATAGAATAAAAATACGTATGATGCAGTTTCAAAACATACAACTATGCACACGTCTTTCAAACCTTAATGCACAGTATGGGTTCAAGTAATCATCGTGTATATGTTGTAAAGAACAGTAAGAATTAGGACGTTGTTCTTCAAACATGTCGATGTTTGAAAATAATTGTGCATTGTTCTGATATTCGTGCTCTCCATTTGTGGTTTGCTGAAATCTATTCTGAGGATTGTCATTTTCTATCAAACTAGAACTTCTTATATTATCCAAATGATCATCAAGTATTTCACTGTAATAATAACTTTCATTGTAAGGTCCTTGGACACTGTCTGTTTCGTTAACGTTATTTTGAATGCTTCGATTGCGTCTTTGCTTCAAGTACCTCCTAAGAGACAGATATGTTAAAGCCAGCAAAAGTACACAAATTAATGAAACAGCGACAGTAACCACCAGAACTAATAAATTCCTGTAAAAATATAACAACAATACAAATTCCTTTCAACAAATAGGTTTGTTTCAAATGGGAGGTCATAGTCTGAGTAAAACAAATGTTTGTATTTCCGTTGGGATAAATGAGTTGTTATCATAAAAGACCATTTTCTATCGGTTTTTTAGATGAATTTCCTTTCTTAAAAACCGGATTGAATCAGATCAACTACAACAGGTTATAAATCATTGTAAATGGTATCTTCCTACGTACGCGTTGTTTTGTGTTTGGTATACATTCAGCGTGTTTCATGTTTTATAAATCCAAACACCATTCTAGTTTCACTACACATAGACATAACGGGTTACAATATTTCATGTAGCTATATCATGTATATATAAAAAGATATAAAAAGATGTTGTACAAGTGTCAATGAGACAAATCTCCGTACAAGTCACAATTTGTAAAAGTAAACCATTCTTGGTCACAGTATGGTCTTTGAGGTATACTTAAAATGGATGCAAATTAAAGTTCAAAAAGGTATGCAGTCACTAGAACAAACTAAGACACAAACCCATCACACAATGTGAACAATAATCAGACGAAGATATTGAAATATAAGTCACCAACAGTATCTCCCGTGAACTATCAAATATCTAACTGTTTTAATCATTTTAAGATCGGTTTCGTTTAACGATTGCGATTAAATAAAAAAAGAAGTGAACTTTATACAAATAAAGGCAACATTAGTATACCGGTGTTCGAAGTTATAAATCGAGTGTAAAGCGGTTGAGAGGAAACAAACCCGGATCACAAACTAAAACCAACACATCAACTATAAGAGGAAAACAAAGATACAACCGGAACTATGAGGTGTAACAAAAACAAACGCTAACATACTTAGAAACGAAGTATTTTTATAAGAAATGCCACAATCCTGACTTGATATTTCAAAAAAAATAGTGGTTTTAACCTGGTTTTGCACGGAAATCATAGGAATTTGTAAATACAGTTGCTGGTTTTCCTATGCCAAGGAACGGTCGGAAAACAAATTTTAACTGGTTTGTTATTAATACTAGTTCGTAGTTTTTAATATGTGTCAGGAAAATAACTTCCTCCGAAAATGAAACTTAAGAATATGGCAAGATACAGTTTTCTTTTTTTCTTTACCTATTGGGCATATTAAAAAGATATAAGTCAGTCAAGTAAGGGTGCAAAAGCTACTGTTTGAAGGCTGTTAGTTACACTATGAGTCAAACATCTCATAATAGATATCAAAGGTACCAGGATTATAATTTAGTACGCCAAACGCGCGTTTCATCTACATCAGACTCATCAGTGACGCTCATATCAAAATATTTATCAAGCCAAACAAGAACGAAGTTGAAGAGCATTGAGGATCCAAAATTCCAAAAAGTGGTGCCAATACGGCTAAGGTAATCTATGCCTGGAATAAGAAAATCCTTAGTAATTCGTAAAATTCAAAGTTTTGTAAACCAGAAATTTATAAAAATGACCACATTATTGATATTCACGAAACTGTTGGTTGATTGATTTATCGGTTTTAAGTGCAAATTAGCTAATGAGAAGTTTTAAATCCTGTTTTTGTGTAATTTGTTATTAAGATCGAAATTGAAAATCATAATTACAATACCTATTAATGTAATTTGCTGCAGTGTTGTTTGGGATTGTACTTTTCCTAATGTTAATGCATGAAGTGTTGTCTTTACATTCACATGTGCCAGATATCTTGTTGCATAATGATCCATTGTTGCATGTACAAGTGTTTGAGCAGTTATAATCCAAATTGTAGTCAAAATACCCAAGGTGGCATGCTGCAATTCAAGAATAATAATTGAAAAGGAAACATTGAAGAATGAAGAGTAAACACTACAAACAATGTTATTGTATTATAATGATCATCTATTTGTTTTCGCTTTTGATCGATTAAAATATATAATGTTTTACACAACTTTGTAAACATCAGTACACATGCATTGATTACAAAACAACTTAAAATGTGTGTGCTATTATGGTATTCATAACAATATAATTTTTTGATGTTGATTATTTGATATCTTGGCAATCCATTTGATACTTACTGTTTGCTAAAAGAATAATCAAATGGACAATGCGAGAGCTATGTTTTCAACAAAGAGGAAAAATTAGGATGACTATAGGAGTACAATAAAAATAAACCACTAACCCATCTACCAATAAAACAAAGGGAAAAGTAAAAACTCTCGATCCCTCGCTTGGTTGAAAAAAGTTTGAATCCACCATTTTCGACATATAAAAATCCATGTACTACGTCAGGAATATAACATGTGTTTGCTTTTCGTTTGGTTTTGCAATTTCATCGGAGTTCGGTATTTTTATCTTATATCACACACAGAATAAGTATCATTGTTAGTTATTTTCTCTTCTTCTTTCTTAATTATTCTTCTTTATAAATAACATAAATAAATACTATTTCTGATCCTTTAGCAAAAGGGTTATTGCCATTTTCTCAGATATCATTTAGATCATAAGTTCAAACGTGCAATATATCTCACTTTTTTGTCAGTTAACGCAAAAATTCTAGTCTACAATGTTCCATTTTCAAATAATCTTCCATCCTCTTACTGTGGATTCTTTAATATTCGTTGGATACCAATTTGCGATCAGGGTACAAGGGAACTATGCATTCAAATAATCAATGGATTGGCCAAGGCTATCTGCAGATTTTATTCATTTTATGTTAATTAGTTGACTGTTGTATGAAACTTTGAAAAATAAGTCTACTTTTTGTTCTGTTCTAAGACAAGGCTATGAATCAATCAAATCAAGGTCATCACTCAAGAAATTTTACGGTCGCTATCTTGAGCCGATAGACCATTATGATAAAAGTGTGTCAGAAATCATATCTGATATTCTTCCTCAGTCATAATAACCTTCCATCATTACCGAACTGAACAAAGAAACAACATGACGGGTGTCGTATACGGTGCAGGAAATGCTTACCCTTCCGGAGCACCTGATTTCACTCCCGGTTTTAGTAGAGTTCGTGTTGTTTCTTATTCATTATTTATAACTGTTGATGTAAATGGCCGTTGGTTTTTTAGTCTTTGTTTACTCCTTGGTTTGGATTGTTATTGTCTTTGTATAAATGTCTCTTTTGTTACCATAGCAACCACATCAAACTTTGGTAAAATTCAACTGGTTAAGTTTTAAGAAAATTGCAATGATAGGTACTTTTAGACCCCGTCTGAATAGAAACACTTGTATTTTTGAATTGTTCAATCATTTATCTTTAAAAAGATATAGTAAAGTATTAAATTGTCTGTTATCTAAATATTGGAATCAAGCGTCATATTAGGAGGGAAACACTGTATTTTGAGAAATGTTAAATTTCTAAAATTTAGGTTTTTTTTAGGGAGTAAAATGATATAACGCAATTGAACATAACCTTGTGAGTAGGCTCTACTTACACCTTGTGCACCTTAGTATGTAAGCTAACTTTAGGGAAAAAATTAGAATGAGTAAATTTGATAGTGAAATTAAACCCCCTTTTTAAATAAGACAGACAATGTCATTTTTTTTCCTCAAAATTTCCACTTTAAAATGACTTCGAAACTTTGACTTCTATTTAATATAACGAGTTTGACTTTAAAGATTGAGAAACTGTTAATAAATAGTCCACATTTAACTTTGCTATCTTCCAAGTTTTAGCCAGCCCTTTTTTAAAAGACGTTAAGGCCACTGGCCTTCCTCAGTTCACCAGTGAGTACCCCTGATTCCATTCTGTCAATGTTTATGATTTTACCAGATACTTTTGATTAACTCATTTATACATTACCTGAACAGTAAATGTCATGACACATTTTGAAAGTCTTAATAGAATTGAAAGCCACATGTGGCAATGAGGAATGTGTCAAAGAGAAAACAACCTGACCAAAGAGCAGACAACACGCGAAAGCCACCAATGGATTTTAAAAAACAGCGAGATATTCCCGCAACCGGAGGCGTGCTTCAACTGGTCCCTAAACATATGTACTAGTTCAGTGATAATAAACGTCATACTTATCTCCGAAGTATATTAAAGAAATAACAATTAAAAATCACACAAGACAAACAGAGGCTAGATGTTCCTTGATTGGGAAAGGCGGAAAAAAGCAGCGGGGTTAAACGTGATTTTGATATCTCAATCCTCCCCTATACCTTTAGCCAATGTAAAAAAAAAACGCATAGCAATACGCACAGCAGACTTCAGTCCGAGTCCGATGTCAGAATAAGTAATCAAAGACATTAATCACATTAACAAAAGACTGCAAGCAGTTACTGACATGCCATCTTCAGACCTCAATTATGTCTTCGTCATATGAATATCAAACATAAACCCTCCAGTTATGGGTTTTAATATCATACTGTCATAAAATAGATGAGAAGAACAGAACCCGTATCATGCCAACAATTGGTTTAATGATACATGTGGCTATATTTCCGATATAAAGACCCTATACCATTAGTGATTCAATATTAAAGCCAAAATATGCTATTTTTAATGACCTAACAACGGTTACACTTATATCCCTTCTTAATACGTCTGTCTAAAGGTTCTGTTAGCTTTTGATGTGACTGCCGACATTATTGTGCTCTGTAAAGAATGTTACCATACAAGATTGTATGTGAAATACCAAAAAGTATAAGATGTCTGTATGTTAATTTATATTTTCGAATGATATATCCTTGTATCGATGATAAATTTTAGTGTATGTTTTGACTAGTTTTGACTAGTTTGTGACATCAAAAACCCTGGTGTAATCATTTTTCACTAGTATATAGATTTTTCATTCGCTAATATATAATACGTTGTTACAAACACGAGCACATTGTACAAGTTGAGATATTTAAACAATTGTGGTGACGTCAGCCTATTCATTTACCGTGATTTCCTTTCCTAGAATCAACGCTTCCTAAATCTGTCGCTGAAATGGGCTCAGCAAATTATATTCAATTGTTTCCTTTGTTTGCCTAATTTCATTAAGTTTTAATTGGCCAGTTTACTGGTTTCTGTTCACTAATGGAATCATTTTAAAAAATTACCTTTAATTTTTGTTATTTCTATATGCCTTTACTGGGATTCGAACCCGTCCATGAAGTTTGTGTACTGACATCAACATATCGACGAAACTCACGGCTACCAATGGGTTAAGATCTAAATGTCTTATTTATATCTATACTATTAAACGAGAAGACCTCATTTTGTGTGTCGCTTCTCTTCCTTCCACAATAAATCAATCATCATGCCTCTGTGTCCTATAGGTAACGTGCATAGTCATCCATTCTTATGATTATTCAGATTGAGTTATTTTGGGAGAAAAACGACAAAAAATGAGTCCAGATATGATTCCGTCATCAGACTGAATTTCAGTCAAAAATAAAGACTTCCGATTTAAAACATGCACAAATACAACCTATCGTATGATAGATAACAAAAATGAAAAATAAATAAGCCAATCATAGTGTTCTCAATATCATGGTGTTTATATCGGAAGAACCACAACTATTATACCTCCTTATAGAGAACAATTATTTTTCGCGTTTATCTACATGTAAACTACGATTATACTACTTCTATGTAAAGAGACTCTCTGTATTCTGTCTACTGTTTTCTTTGAAATGTTAACGTTTACTATCTAAGGGGTCATACCAGTAAAACATGTGACACAAGTACAACCAATCGTATGATAGATGACAAAAAAGAAAAATAAATAAGCCATTCAGAGCGTTCTCCATATCATGGTGTTTAGATCGCAAGAATCACAACTATTATACCTCCTTAGCGAGGACAATTATTTTTCGCGTTTCATATCATGGTGTTTAGATCGCAAGAACCACAATTATTATACCTTCATAGAGAGGACTGAGAATTATTTTCGGCGTTTATCTACATGTAAACTACGATTATACTACTTTAATATATAGTGACTCTCTGTATTATGTCAGGGACTTTCTATGTTAGTATAGAACGTCCCTTATTCTGTTTACTTCTTTCTTTGAAATATTTACTATTTACGGGGTCATACCATTTGCATATATATTAATAAGTAAAACATGCTCAACTTCATCTAAAACTACCTCGACCAAAAACTTTAACCTGAAGCGGGACAGACGGACGTACAGACGGACGACCGAACGAACGCACGGATGTACAGATTAGAAACATAATGCCAATTAATGGGGCATAAAGATTTATGGTTGAAAGGGAAAATAGTGATTTGGCAAAAATGAAAGTAAGGGAGAGATTAGCGGGAGGCAGGACCTTTTCGGCCGGGCGTCGGGATCGGGTGTTTCAGGATTTCACGATTTTAAGCCCGGGATTTCGGGATAAGGACCCCTCCGACCACCCCTCAAATTAGCCTAAGTCGGTCTTAGTCATTTATACATGATTTATATCCTACCATTGGTATGTTAATAAGGCTCTCAAAAGAAAAGGCACTGATGGATTGTCCTAGAAGCATATTTTATTAGACTAATAATTGTCTATATATAAGCAGTTACATTTATATCATGTTTGAAACGGTGCAAATTTTTAATTTGATTTGACTTTTACCAAAAGAAGCATTGTAGCAACGGAGAAGAATAATTGTGGTCTGAGGCCAGAAACACGAAAATAATTGAGTTTAACAGAAAGGAAACAAGTATCGGACTTTGGAAAAAGGGAGAGGACTTTTGATACCTTTTATGAAATTCTCCATACATAATATCTTTTACAAAAAAACATCCTACAACAGTTCACAAGCTGTATATGCCTGCGATTTCGCGGGTGTGTTCTAGTATATTATATATATAAATGAATATATAATATACATCGGTACAACGGACACATAGTGCTTGTACCTTTATATATACATGATATACAAAATAGGCAATTGTATAGTATGAGTTGGTAGCCGCGAGGTTCCAAGGTTAAAGCTCAATGAGTTAACGGTAAGGATTTGTCAGTTTAGGTTCGAATCCCTGTAGTTTCTTTGTTGTCCCTATCCTCTATTTTTCCTGTTTCTCCCCTTGTTTTGTAAGTTATTGTGGATATTTTGTGTAATAAAAGCGAGTTTGATCGTTTATTATCGTATCATTGTTGGCTATTCCACATGTTTGAAACGAAAATCATTACATCCTATTTGTCCAATTTTTTATATAGATTAATATAGTATGATTTAATCTGTTTTACTTTATAATTTATAATGTATATTCACAAATTCCTATGCTAGAAAATCGTGATGTACCTAGAAATAGGCTACTTTTTAGAAATTTTTAAAACATACGTAATATATATGCTTTTTGTCGGGTTGTTGTCCCTTTGACTCTTTCCCCGTTTCTACTCTCTATTGTAATTAGAAATATGATCGGATATGTCTTATTTTGTAAAAACAGATAATATTGAGATGCCTGATAATATGAAGATCTTTAAGGGCAGACGTGTTGTGTTATATTTGTATTATTTAACCATTTAATTGTGATATTCAATTCATTGTAACGCATCGTTTGATACGATAACATGGTTTTTTTTAACTCATTTTCAATACTTTCTAATTAGGAATACTTTAGGCTTTAATTTTGAAAAGACATTATCACAATAGTTTAAGTTATAGTTTCAATGGATAAGCGTTAATATCACATAAACACTATAAGATGGTGACAAGCGAACGTCACCATAAAAATGGATAATTAACAATAGGAAATGACATATCATCTCTTTTATCAAAACTTAGGTATTAAGTTTCACATTAATGAAATAGATAGCAAGATCCAGGAAAGGGCAGTATTCATTGTTAGTATTATCTTTATTTGAAGGTAGTTTCTAAATTATAATCCTGGTACTTTTGATAATTATTAACAGGATAAATTTCTTTTGTGTACATAACAGGTCGTCATTATTGAGAGTCAATAGATCATCCAAAAAAATCTTTTAGAGGTATTAATTATTTGTATCAGATGTTGTTTCGATGGGACTTGAATAACAGTACCTTTATTTGAATTGCATTCTCCTTCATCAGATTTTAGGTTGTACAGAATGCACTCCCCGGTTAGAATATCACACTGCTCAACAGCTGAACAGACACAAATTCCGCTACAATTCTTTTTGCAAGTGATCATAATGCGGTTATTTTTTTTTTAGCCTTACGTTTAGATTGGTGTTTTTTAGAGAACGATTATTATATAATCCGAGGATGTGGTCACTTTTATTGATATTTGTATCTATGAATATATATCGAAAAGATATTTATAACAAATCAATCATTGCTACGCGTGTCAATCTACAGGGTTACAATGTACAACATAGTTAAATGAACATGCAAACACAATTCGTCATTATTAATGATGTGTGTAGTGAGCCTCATACCATCCAGCAGGACATCAAACATCCGTGTTACAAACCAAACCTGAGGTAAACACATCAACTAAAAGGGGAAAACAACGAAACAACAGAAACACTGAAATGCAACAAAAAAAAAAACGACAATGCAACACCCACAGAAACGAACTATAAGATAACAACTGCCATTTTTCAGACTTGGTACAGGACAAGAAAACATAATTCATGTTGTCACTAACAAAACATTCAAAAATGTATAGTCTTTTATGCAATTGGTTGCTGTAGAAATGATTATTTCGCAATATCTATATTTGTTCTGACAATGATGATTGCTTAAAATCTTGTTTGAATTGATCATAGTTTTTAATGTTGCTTGTACGGTAATTGGAACATTTTTGTCATGAGTATATGTTTGTTTAGGGTACATTTTGTTGCGGACTTTAATTACTTATCAATAGTCCGAACGATTTTTGACGCAATGTACTTGGTTATAGGCAGAGTGTAGAAAGCCCACCTAATATATCGATACATGTGGAGTAGTGCTTACTGGACCGGCCATCAGTAGATCGCCACTTTGTGATAAAGTGAGTAGTTGAATTGTTAACAGGATATTTGTTTGGTTGTGCACTGTATGTGTTTGTTGTTAGAATTTGCCTGAAATGTTGACACGACAATTCTATATCAAAAGTAAATCAATGTTAAATATTTATTGCAGTGATGTACAAGTCATCAATGGTGTCTGTTTGTAAATATCGATATTGGATAGTGTAAATAAAACGAATAACTTCGATAAATAGGCATTATATTATCATAAATTATCATTTATGTTTAAAAATTGTAATGCTTGTTTAATTTTATAGATCGTTGACTTTCAAATAGAAGACTGCATCAGTTGTTGAATGCACAGCGAGTTACCTTAAACAGAGCGCAAAAACAAAAGAGCACTAAAATGACATTTTGCGACAACAGTTTGGTCTTAAAACAGGTTCAGTAATCTTGATTGACATATATATTTTTCGACAAACAAATTGGAACACATTTCCCATTTCCTAACATACAATTTTCTATTTCAACGACTAGTATCCACTTTATATTTCCGGAAAATTGAAAATAATTTAAATATTAAGTGTTTTATTTCATTAGTTAGGTTCCCCTGTGAACTGTACATGTATCTATACTGAGAGAACTGTTTAACTTTATTGGACTTTTTTACTCTTCAATTAACGTTGCTTGCGGACAGTCCGCAAGAAAATACTAACCTAATTACTCAGTGCACTGTACTGACATGACACCACGGACATTTTTGTCCTGATATAAGACATTGTAAAACTTTTAAGTTAAGTAATGTATCTCCCTCGTGCAATGCTCTGATTTCTTTACCGGTTAGGACATCAGTTACTTCTGTTTTTTTAATGTCTTTCAATTTAATTTTATGAACTTGCAATTAGATCTTGATCAACATTAAGCGTCCTTTCCAATGATTATAATCAAGATGAATATGATATGTCTTTAGTTTTGCTTAGTCTTTAGTTTTCTATGTTGTGTACTATTATTTTTCTGTTTGTCTTTTGTTTAAAATCTATGAGTTTGACTGTCCCTCTGGTATCTTTCGTCCCTTTTTTTGACGTGAAAAGGTTAATACTTTTTATTTAAAACATATTTTCAACATTATCTACAACAAATTCGTACATAGCACAATAAAAATAAAACATCATATTGTTAATCATCAATACTAGAAAAAAATGAAAAATTATTTTTCAGAAATTGAAAAAACAAATACCACACATACAAATAATGGCATAACGTCATTATATGTTGAAACTCGCTGTTTCATTATGAAACTTTTACATGCAGTAGATATTTAGTTGAAGCTAAGTTCAAGTTCAAATTTCGGTTCATTTGCTGTACTGTCGATTTGTTCATCTCTAAATTTAAAATTGCCAATTTTTTCATATGCATTTAACATCATATCAAATCTCTGCATGTTTCGAAGTCATTATTGTATATGGTTTCATATCTTCAGACTTCTGTTCGGGTTTATGTTTAGGAAAGGGAAGTATTAAAAAGTACTCAATACATCAAAAGAGTGAACCTTGTTGACGGTCTGGTATTATTTAAGAGAGGAGAAAGAGATTTAAGAGACCTCAATACTTGTTCGAAAAAACAAACATAATTCAGAGGTGTGCTCTGTACAGAAACTTTCTCAAAGACACCAGATTCATGTTTTGGTATGCTAAACGCGTATCTTTTTATAAGACTGTCATTAACGTTCAAGTCAATACATCCCACCTTAAACATGTTCCATCCTCATTTAGATGTTAGTTTGATCAAGGTTTGGAGAATCCCTTTGCTTGCTCCGATTCTTTAATTATAATATTCATATAGCATACGATTTTATCCCAATTTGCGTCAGTTTATTTTGATTTTTGTCAAATCTGACACGCATATAACCTTCTAATTAAACACTTTGATGTTTAAAAACATATTTTATTTATAGCATTTCGTCTTCTTCGTAGAATCAAATGTGGCATTATCCTAGAAGTGTTTTGCTTTAAACGAGATGAAAATACTTTTGCAATCCCACATACTAATTGAAAATGATTTCATAAATACGGGTCATCGTTAATGTATAATGGTTTTTAGCGTAAAACGTTATTTCATTCTTATTTTCACTTCGTTTCCGACAAATTCAAAACAACCGTAAATAAAAAAAAATAAAAGTATAACTTATTTAAGAGGTTATTTATGTACGATTTTAAGTTTACAATATATATAGTTGCAACAGAAAACAGTTGCTTTGCAGAAATGAAGACTGAAATTTGTACTCGTTTTGGGACATTAATATCGGTCTGATTCAAATTCATGTATATCCCCAATTTCGCAGTATAAATCTTCTTCGATTTCAGGTTGAAACATGACATCTTCAGTGTTTATAATATACGATCCAGTCTGACTGTTCTGTGTCATGGTTGAAGGAAGGCTTCGTTTTGCCTTGCGGGGATTGATCTTTGGTTTTGAAGTGTCCTTCAGTGATTGCTGTAGGTTATGACAAAGTCCTTCTTTAACTTTCACGACCATTGTTACAACACAGAATATACCAACAAGAGCAGCAACCATTGTTATGTAAACTATGACGTTATCATTCGATTTATAACTGTTTTGACCTGAATTCAGATTATTAACCTCATCTGAAACATCAGAATTTTTATCAGTTACCAATGATTTTTAATAAAAATATGTTACAAGGTTACTAGATATAATTGTTTATCTGCAATACATAATTTGTCACAGCCCCCCCCCCCCCCCCCCTTTTTCAATTTTTCCTAAACAAAAACAACAACTTGCCTTCAACTTGTAACTGTGTACTAGTTGCTACGTTACCTCACACTTAAAAGAGGGGCGAAAGATACATGGGGGACAGTCAAATTCATAGATTAAGTTGTCCGATATACATTTTCTTGTCGTAAACTGATAGTTGTTTTTATGATATAAGGATCTCAATTATCTTTTGAAATATTTGTTTTTGGAAGCGTGTTATCGCTATTCATGATATATAGTGGATAAAATGATTTGGTACCCAGATGATGAGCAACATAATTTTCAATATTCAAATTTTTTGGTGGTTATTGAGCTGATTATTATAAAATTGTTGACTGTGAAACAAAAATGTTAGGTTTTATTTAATCAACCATATGTAGTCATTTACTTGGTCAAAAATCTTCTTTGTAAAATCTTCAAATTCATATAGTTTCAGTTAAGAATTGTGCATGAAAATGAGGAAAGCGACACGTTTAAATGTTTGTCTGGACTCTATCTATCAAATTCTTGTAAATGTTTTGTCCTAGGAAAACGCATTTTTTTAATAATTCAGAAATGGACGAACGACATTTATAAAGCTTTGTTTTCATTTGTTTTTCTTCTCCATGTTGATCTACTCTATTTTTGTATCAATGTTGTCTGTTCATGCATTTTATCTGACCCTTTTTTTCTTTTTTTTTTTTTCTTCTTTGGATATTTCAAAAGGTTTGGATAAATAAATAGAAATACCGTTATGTGAAATGCACTCTCCCGTTACAGAATCACACTGCTCAATATTTGAACAGGCACAAATTCCACTACAATTCCTACCAAATTTTCCGTTTGGACAGTCTGCAATAGATCATGATGCGTTTATATTGATTTGGCTCTTATGTTGGTACATATTAAGATTAATCTAAGTATTGTTTCATAATCCGAGATTAAAGACTTATTGCAATGTTTCCGTTATTGTTTTTATTAATAATTTAATTTTGGATGTAACACGTGTTCTGATTAGCTATTAAAAAGTGTGTCATCTATCAACTCATAATTGTAAAAGTAACTGTGATCTCATCAACGCTTTTTTTGCATGATTTACTCCTTAAAAATTAAATTTATAATTGAATTATAAACAATGACTGTATTATCATTTCTGTTTATTCAGAATAACGTTTACAAAAAAACGTTGTTTATACTTTAAATGTACACAATTTCGTCATAGAAAAAAATATATTATGATCATTCCTTAAATGATATCGATAAATCTTGAAACTTATCCAAGTTAATATAAAACTTGGCTACGCGGGTGAATTCTGCAATGTTAAAAACGTTCGATGACAATGAAAACACACAATATTAATGTTTACCCTTAGTGCAGTGACGTCCGAACCTTCCTGCAGGACATAAACAGTCACCAGTTACAGGATTGCACTCCGCATCGTTTGCACAAAAACATTCCTTACTGCAGTTCACTCCATATCTTCCAGATGGACAAGCTTCAATATAATTAAATTATAAACTATAAACTACATCGTTTTATTTACTACACAATATGCAACCACAAGAATTTAACAAGAGGTTATGTACCTTGAATTCAGAGAGAGTACTAAAAGTTTTAAATAGAAATTTAGCTATACCAATAGGAGTGCTTATTATACGGTGACCTATAGTTATTAATTTCTGTGTAATTTTTGTCTCTTTTTGAGAGTTGTCTCATTAGCAATCATACTACATCTTGTTTTTTATATTATACACATATATAACATGTATAATTAGAACAATGTGTGGTAGAAAATGTATAAGTCACCAATGGTTTTCAGCGGTGATAATGTACATGTTATCAGGTAAATTTAAGGGTTGCAACAGAAATTAATAAACCATTGTCTTTGACACATGGCCTAAGTTATTACTTTATTTGTGTTAACTTACAAATCCAAATTATGACTTCGTTTTATCTTTCTTATTTTTATTTCGTTATATGTAAGATACAGCATTACTTTAGAAATATTGACAAAAGCCTCGATTATAAAAAAAAGTTTTGATATATCAAATAGATTTGCTAATTCTAACAAATCCAATCGTTCTTTCTCGAGTAATTTCACCTTAATAGTATAGGAAACTAAAATATACAAATTAGTATATACCCTTTGTGCAGTGATCTCCAAACCATCCTGCAGAACATAAACAATCACCAGTAACTGGATCACATTCAGCATTTTCTCCACAGAGACATTCCTTACCACAATTCACACCGTATGTTCCGGCTGGACACGCTTCAATTGGAACAAATCACATTTATAATAGTGACTTACATAAATATAAGCATACTGGAAACTATCATCTTAGAATGTATCACACAAAAAAAATTGTAATTTAACTTCAATTCTTAAACAACAGTGAGTACAGGACATATTTTGATCATTCTTATATACAAAAAAATGCCAAACACATATATGTGAAGTGGGGCGAAAGACACCAGAGGGAATGTATAAAAATCAATTCAATATAAAATATGACTGTAGAATAATTCCATAAAATATACAAATAGACGTAGAGGTATATATTCAACAACTGTTACACCATACATAAAAGTTGGCTGGTTGTTATCACTCAAATACAAAGTTATGAATATTTCAAGAAAAATCAGTCATGAATCAAACTATTTACCTACCATTTGAGCAGGTTGATCCAGTAAACCCTGTACCACAAATACAGCCATGAACTGGGTTACATTCCTTATTATCTATACAGTTGCATGTCTGTTTGCACTGAACACCGTAGTAATTAGGCATACATGACTGCCCGCAATCCTTACCAAATTTTCCTGCTGGACATGCTTATAAATGAAGATTTTAAAAATTATAAATATTTGATATTCAGATGGAAAAAGTAGCAAGCTCAACAAAAACAAACAAACAAAATGAAATAAAAAAGAACAATTAACAAATTATTTAAACATATGCTTTTTAAATAATTAATAATGCAAATTAAAAGTATTATTTACGCCAAAAAATTCGATGAAAACAAAATAAACAAATGTATTGTTTTCACTTGTGTCACTCGTGCCTTACGTGTATTTTAATTGACAGATAAATATTTATCACAAATAGACCAAGCAGACTGTTTCGCATTATAATCCACTCCTTTCCTCAATCAAGAAAAATTCTGGGATTTTTTTCTCAAAAATTACCAATATCTGCAAATACTATTCAGTATCTAAAATTTAGAAAGGTAAATTTAAAAAGAAGTATAATACAATATTCAATGAACAATAAAAGACCATTTTACTCTAAACAAACATACCTTGACATTTTCCATTCTGTTTAACAAAATTTGGACAGCATTCTATTATCCATTGTGTTTGGTTTACAGATTGACTACAAAAATAAAATAAAAAAAATTGTAGTACAAAACAGTAACATGACAAATGTAATTCTATAACGGTGAAAGACCACCAATTAAAAATCCCTATCTGTTCCACCAAATTTAGCAATTTTCACAGCTTTCTCAATATTTTACCTTAAGTTTAACTTCAAGGAAACCAGGTATATCATGAAGTGTACATGTATCACCTTTCTATATGCCAATTTTCAACCAATGTTTAAAGTCTTATTAGAAATTTCTGATCTTGAAAATAAAGGTACTACCAAAATAACTCCTGGTTTTCTGGAAATCTTAAATTAGTGTACTATGTAGCGCATTAATCCTGAATTTTTAATGTAAACTCATAGACAAGTGAATTTTGGCTCAAAATGGTCTAAATGTATCTCCTTTCACCAAAAGTTTCATTTCTGCGAATTTGCTGGTTAGTTTAAGTAAACAATGACATCAAATGCACTATTTTTTGTCCGAGTAGGCCTACTTTCACATACGTTCTAAATTGGAGGGAGAAATTGGTGGTCTGACACCTAACTGAAACCGAAGTTTGGACTGGAAAATATCTTCATTCTGGATTTTTTTTTCGTACGGTAATTAGATTTGCTGTTCATGACAGTTCTGTGTGATGATAAATAATCAGCATGTTTAGCCTGACTAAGTCAGCTACATATATTGCAAAAAAGAAAACAAACGTTGATAAAAGCACACTAATTATAGAAATGTATCAATATTCACTAGTGTAAAAAAAAAACAGTTGATGATTCCCGAGGGCTTCTCGTGAAGCTTAATAAAATATTAGATTATACTTCGTCTTTCTTCTCGCCGAACTACTGAAAACTAATCAATTTAAATCGGATCATACCAAATTTTATACTTTTGCACGGCTTTTCTATTTAATAACACGTGAACGTTTTCTTTTAAATAAACGTTACACTCTGTTCAAAAGACATTTTAATATATTCTATTGTTTGTCTTTCTGTCGTTTATCGTTTTTCACATCTATTCGTCTGTCCATTTTTTACTTGTGAGGTTGTGTGTCCCTTTGGTATCTTTAATCATCTCTTTTGTTACAAAGCAGTTTTTTTCACCAAAACGTGTTTTACTTACCCTACAGTTACTCTTCTAGGACAAACATTTGCATCTGTTAAATTCAGTGATGCACAATTTGTCGTTCCAACAAACGCAAAAATAAGAAATACAATGTTGTTCGCAATAATCATGTAACGTGTCTCCATCAATGTTATTGTTTGCAGTACGCTTTGGTGACTATGTATTTTATAGAAACTCGTGTACATGTATACTTATACAGAACAATGACGTTATTAATGACGAATTTCAACTATTATTTCCTCATTTGCTTAAAGCATTGTTAACAAAAAATATCCACTCGAGTTTGCTTTCCGTTTTATTTTTTTGAATAATTTTGTTTTTATTTGGCTTTTGTTAAACATAATAAACACAATATTTAAAGGTTGGCATTGCACAAGGTCATGTTTTTTTTTCAATCAGCTGACTGTTAGTCGTCTTTACACTAAATCCACTTGATGTTGGTACTGTTTGATATTTAAGTTTTTATTATTGGCTTTGAAATTATTTTCAGGAACTGCGTATACTCTCAGAAGTGTACTGTGTGATTTGTTTTTGTTTTTAGGGATGTATAAATGTGCACTTGATAGATGTTGTCCTGCTTTGTGTCAATCTGGTGAGTGAGGCTTTTTTCGTCTGGCTTTTTCATGGATTGTTCTTTTGTTCCCTGTCCAATGTCCCTGGTAAGGGAGGATTGATTACCTTCAAACATGATGAACCCCGCCATATGTGATATGTGCCTGTCCAAAGTCAAAAATCTGTAGTTAACAGGTTGGCATCGGTTCAAGTCTTTCATATTTGCCTTCCTCAACTGTTTTGTTACATGTATATATTAGGCCGTATGATTTCCCAAATGGATTATTTCATTGACAGGACATTTTACAGTCGACTATACGGTATTTTTTTCTCGGTTTTTAAAGTCCTTTCAGTTACCTATAATTTCTTATATACATGTCAATTGAACACTGGTCGAAAGTTGTACCATTTTCAAACAAATCACATTTCCTTCTTTTTTTTTATATATGAAACATGTTTTATAGCACCACCAAATCATAGTACGTCGCATCCGGTTGCATACGAAAAAGGATCGAAAAATTTATTACCTTAAATTTGAAAGGTTTGAGTAAAAAATCCTGTATTTCATTACAGGAAAATTATCTGGGTCATATACATATATCTTGGATGTTTCAAATCATCTTTTTTTTTTCATTTGGTGTTTCTATATAATATTTTAGCATCTTGAGGTTACATTGTTACTGAAGCTTGTACACAGGTAAAAAAAAAGGTAATTTAAAACATTTGATTGGTTAACTTCCAGTCATTTTTATACAATGCAATATTATGTGATTTTTTTATCTATGCATAAGACAAGATAAAACTTTACTCATGCCAAATGTTCCCTTATTTGAAACAAAGATATTGTTTGCAAAATACTTTGAAAAGTGCTAACTTAATAAAGATTATAAAGAAAAATCAATTGTGATATTACACCTAATATTTGCACCTTTGAACTTGTTAGTACTCTCATATGTCAAAATTGCATGATATTTAAGGGAAATATTACAAAACAAAATGAAATATTCTGAGTGGATTGAGTCTCAAAACACATGTTATATGACAATTGCCTTGAAATACGACTCTACCATATATATTTCCAGACAAAGCAAGCAATACTTAGTGTTGTGGGGAACTTCATCTGACTTTTTCTCCATAATTCGTATATTCTACTATAAAATAAAACTTTTTCCCCAAGTAATACTTTAATAAATGTATAGTTATAAGTAAAGGAAATTACACTTATAGCAGTAACAACAAATCATTCACTGAAAGGGAAGCTTTTTGTGTCCCTGTCTGGAACAATTCGTAAATTTAAGACTTATTGAAACCTCCTTGGAGTCAGTAAACTTTTCTATGGATAGTTCATTCTGCTTGAATACTACAATTACTTATTAATTACAATATTTATATCATAAATGACTGATAAATACCTCAGACTTTTAATTACTTGGCCTAAAAAATAAATTTTGAGTAAATGAGAGGAATAAATGGACCAACAGATACCATATAATGAAGATATAGAGGTTCATTAGACGTGGTATTCATCATCCTTAGGTAATATTTTATATCCCATTTAACTGTTTGTACGCAGATGAGATAAATATTTGCTCGAAAACGTTTTTTTTTGCTCGAATTGCTGTAAATGTCTTTTTCCATTATACTAGATTTTTTTTTGGATTAATGAATTGCAGATTATGAAAAAACTTGACAGAAATAACCAGTAAAAAGGAACATTCAGTTTATTCAACAAATAAGCCTTCCTTACAGGGGGGTAATTAATAGGACATGCATATGAAAAGATGTCACAGCTATATACATTGTATCTGTTTTTATCAGTTGACGAATGCCGGATTTTTGTTTTCAAAAGAAAGGTGCATATTTGTTTTTTTGACGTTGAGATCAATCGTACAGCTTTTAAGTGTATAACTCATAAAAAGATAATAAAAATTATCATACTTAATAATTGTGTGCATCATTATGATACGCAACTTTCTACTGAAATGTGTAGACCAACTTTTCCTTGGAAAATCTTCATCATATGAGACCAAGCATGTGTATAAATAAGATATGAACATCCAATAGTTTTAATTGAGGGGTTTAATCTTTTTTTTCAAAATTGATTGATATACATGTATGGAAAGTTGATTTTTAAGAAATGTAGATTAATTTTATTCATACATGTACAGTATCTGTGAAAAATGGATTTAGAAAACAAGACAAATCTCCTTATCAAACGTCAAAACTTCAATTTGAAAGGCATAGGAGTAGTACATGTAGTTGTCCTTAGTTAGTGAATGATGTCAGAAATAGTAGTAGCAGTACTGTTAGTATTGTTTACTTGTCGGTCTAAATTGATATTCGTTGGGCCTCAATGTTCTTCAACTTAATAGTTTAACTTTTTTGGCTTTCTATCTGTTTTGACCGGAGCGTTACTGTCGAGTATTATGTAATAAAGAATCAAATTATAAGCCTGGTTACTTTGATAACTCTTTACATATACTCCATCACATGACTTGACATTACGGTATGTCCTTTTTTATATTTGTCGAAATAACATGTGTACAATTTATTTTTAGTCGTGATAGTACTTCTACTTATGACTATTTCATGTATTACATGATTTGACGATACATGTGAAGGCATAGAAAAGTATAAATAGCCGTATTTAGAATATATCAACATAATTATTTTCCTATTTCCTTTTTATGTGATGTGAAATAATCAAAGTCCAAGACGAATGAAATGAACTGTTGACATTTTTCCAAGACTAATAATGGAATTCATTAGCATTAAATTGTGTTCATTTTTAAGAATTAACAAACGTTTACCAACAGTTTTCTAAAAACTATTGTTTAGTCATGTTTTCCACTCTGAAGTCTTTTATTGACAAAGTGTATTTAATATTAGTTGGTATAGTTGCTAATAAGTCAACAAGAAAACAAATGACAAAGAAGACAATTAAAGGTCACCATACAGCCTTCAACAATGAGTAAAACCCATACCGTCTATTCGGTTATAAGAGGCTAAAACATGCTAAATGTAAATGTAAAACAATTCAAACTAGAAAACGAACAGCGTGAATTGTGTAAAAAGTAAAATCACAAAATTATTGAACTCCGAGGAAAAGCAAAAGAGAAAAAATTTGTGTGCGCATGTGCAGGTAAATGGACGTCTAAATTGCAGCTCTCAAAAATATTTGGAACTTACAGCTTTTCCTAGAGTAATAAATCCCGGAACTTGCTATTACATCAACATTTGGCTTACATTTGTCATTGTGTGTATGAAAATTATCAAAATGTTTGATATTTCCTTGTAAATTAAAATATTTGTATACGTAAATTTTTGATTCACATTTGTACAGTGGCGGGAAAATTATTTTCCATAAATGTAAACAGTGTAAACCACTTCCGGTTTACTTTTTTGTTTGTTTTTGTTTTGATCGGCAAACAGAGTCTCTGTGATTAAATAGGTAATAATATCCTATCTATCAATCCTTACACCTTATGTAATATGGCTTCCTAGTGTGTTTATCCTGTGTCCTTGAGTCGCCCAAGGAACGAAGATCTAATTTGTCATCAACTACTACATTTTTTGTAACTGTCTTATTAAACATGTTATGAATGTGTATGAGAGTCACCATCCTTCTCTTCACTGATTATATTTTTGTGACACTTAGACTCTGTCAAAATGTTTAAACATAGCTTAGTCGTGATTTGCTCAACATTTTTTATTTTTCTGAGCACAGTCAATGAGTTTAATATACAAAATAATATACTAAATTCCAACAAATATCAGGGTATCACTATCAGCCTTCAATGTGACACAACAATTGAGGTATCCACCCAGATTTATTACTGGCACTTACATGTACATGTGTCCAATTTTAAAAATAAACGTGTTTTTGGCAAATCAGATCGCCACATTCACCTTTTGATTAGAATTCTTTTAAGCAACCAGGTTGAAACCAACCCTGGCCCATCAAACTTGAATGACTCCAGTTATCCATGCTCTATTTGCTCGCATGAGTGTACCTGGGACAGTGATGCTATTGTTTGTGATAATTGCGATAAATGGTGTCATATTGGATGTGTAAATATAAGTCCATCTATGTATGAAAAGTTTGGAAATTCATCAGCACTTTGGATATGCCCGATATGTGATACTCCTAATCACTCTAGAACCATTTTTCAATCGTACCTCTCATCAGGTAATTCTGTTTTGAACCCTAACTCATATTCAGTTCTTTCATATAGTTCAGCTTTTTTCTTAAGCTTCAATATAAATGATAGTCATGAAAATTTTGGAGACCCAGTTGCTACATCATCACCAAAACCACCAGTGACTAAGCAAATAAAAAATAAAAATATTAATAGACAAAACTCATTAAGAGTTCTTCAGATTAATTTTAGAAGTTGTAAGAATAAAGTTCCTAAAATTGAAAATTTATTAACGTCATCTAAACCAGATATTATTATTGGTAATGAAACTTGGCTAAACAAAGATGTATTATCTTCTGAAATTTTTCCAAACACACTATTTGAAGATGTATTCCGAAACGACCGGGTCGGAAAAGAAGGTGGAGGTGTATTAATCGCCATTAAAAAAAGGTATTATTTGCCAAGAAGTATATAAAAGCAAAAATGTAGAACTTATTGCTGCCCAAATTAATATAACTGATACCAAATCCTTAATTATTATTTCTGCATATAGACCACCAAATAAAAATGATTTAGACTATCTAAAACAAATGATCATTGAAATTAATGAACTTAAGTTAAAATTTAAAAATTCCACCCTCTGGCTTGGTGGTGACTTTAACATTCCAGACATAAAATGGCCGGAGCAAAATATATCTGGCTCAATGTATACTAAGGAGCTGAATGAAGCATTTATAGATATGCTGAACAACTTAGGCATTGAACAAATGGTTGATTTTCCAACTAGGAAAGATAATATCCTTGACCTTTTCTGCACAAACCAACCTGCATTGATAACTAAAATAAAATCTATACCAGGTATATCGGACCATGATATTGTATTAGTGGATGCAATCTGCAAGCCCCAAAGATCTAAACAATCACAACATAAAATTTATTTATGGAAAAAGGTTGATATTAAAAAGATAAAAGACATAACATCTCATTTTATATCTGAACTTATATCTCAGGCTAATGAAAATTTAAATATTGACCAATTATGGAATAAATTCAAAGAAGGTAGTAATAAAATAATAAATGATAATGTACCAAGCAAAATAACTAAATCTCAGACTAAGTACACCAACCCTTGGGCAAATAGGGATATAGACCATTTATGTAAAAAACAACGTAAAGCGTACAACAAAGCTAAAAAAACTGGTAAACAAGAAGATAAAGATAAATATAAAAAATTAAAATCTACTGCTCAAAGAGAAATAAGAAGAGCCCAGAGCACGTACATGCAAGAAATAATTAGCCCCCAGTTAGAAGAAAAACCTAAATCTTTCTGGCAATTTATAAAAAGCAAAAAAACAGAAACATCTGGAGTGTCACCATTAAGAGGAAAGGATGGTTTATTATATAGTGAGCCGAATACACAAGCTAACATCCTAAATGAACAATTTAAAAAGGCTTTTACTACCGAAGATACATCCTCTATGCCAAATAAAGGTACTAGTCCCCACCCCACTATGCCAGACATATTTATTAGTAATAATGGCTTATTAAAGTTACTTAAACACTTAAATCCACACAAAGCCACTGGCCCTGATAATCTGTCAGCATATTTTTTACATAATTTTGCCGAAGAATTGTCTCCATTTTTGACATTCTTTTTCCAAAAATCTATTGATACTGGTAAATTCCAAATGATTGGAAGCAGGCTAATGTTGTACCAATATTTAAAAAAGGTGACAAGCATAACGCTATTAATTATAGACCAGTTTCATTAACTGCAATATGTTGCAAAATTCTAGAACATATTTTAACAAGCAACACAAGGAAACATCTTACAATTAATAATATATTAAATGATAGTCAACATGGGTTTAGAAGTAAAAGGTCTTGTGAAACACAACTTATCATCAGCATACAAGATCTTGCAAAATCATTAGGATATGGTAACCAAATAGATGTCATACTTTTAGATTTTTCCAAAGATTTTGATAAAGTTCCCCATCAAAGATTAGCCCAGAAATTAGAATTTTATGGTATTAGAAATCAAAATTTAAATTGGATAAATGACTTTTTAGCTGACAGGCAACAGCAAGTACTATTAAATGGTGTTAAATCTTCAAAATTAGCTGTTGACTCTGGTGTGCCTCAGGGAACAGTTTTAGGCCCAACATTATTTTTACTCTTTATTAATGACCTACCCGAACATGTAACTTGCAATGCAAGACTTTTTGCAGATGACTGTTTATTGTATAGAAATGTAAATAACAGTTCTGATGCACAATTACTTCAAAAAGATTTATCTAGTTTAGTAAAATGGGAAGAGGACTGGCAAATGAATTTTAATCCTGAGAAGTGTTATGTAATTCATATTTCTAAAAAAAGTAAACCTTCCTCTTTTGATTATATATTGCACAATCATGTTTTAGAAGCAGTAAAAGACAGTAAATATTTAGGCGTAACTATAAGCCATGATCTTGATTGGGGAACACATATAAACAATATTACTTGTAAGGCAAATAAAACCTTAGGTTTTCTTCGTAGGAACCTGAAAAACTGCACACGTAAGGTTAAAAAACCTTACGTACACATCACTTGTCCGTCCAGTCGTCGAATACTTTTCCCCTGTCTGGGATACGTACAAAAAACGTCACATCACTCAGGTTGAGCAGGTACAGCGTAAGGCAGCCAGGTTTGTCTTCAATGATTATAAAGACAGATCACCTGGTGCAGTTTCAAACTTAATTAAATCTTTGGAATGGGAAAATTTAGAAATAAGAAGGAAAAAAGCTAGATTAACTATGCTGTATAAAATAAATTGGGGGTTTAACTTAGTGGAAGTTCCTAAGGACAATTTAACAATATCTGATAGACGTACTAGGGGGAAACATTTTAGGCAAATATCTACAAATAAAGATTTCTATAAATTTTCATTCTATCCTCGCACTATTTCGGACTGGAACTCACTACCTGAAGCAATAGGTATGTCTGACACCCTGGAATCCTTCAAAAGTGGCATATCCACTCTAACACTTGAAGGATCCACAGCAACTTATTAATTTAAACTACAAAGCCACTGTACATAATGTATATATGTTATTGTTAATGATTTTTCTTTGTCATATTATTTTTAAATTAAGTCCATATGTACATAGCACACAAGTTCCGGGAAGTTTTACACTCCTACCTAGGAGTCTACTCCCGTATTCGGAAGAAGAAGAAAATTCCCAATTAAAATGGCAAATTCGAAATCTCAGACACATAAAACCAATGGATAACAACTACCATATTCAAAGGCAGATTGTGAGCGAAAATGAACAGTTACCCCATTTTATAAAATATATGATAAAGTTCATTCATAGAAAAAAATAGCGAAATCCTATATTTAAAAAAAGGATCTTTACCCTCGAGCCCCCGTTTTCATTATACTTTAAGTATGGTGTTGTAGGCTGGTGTTGTCTCTTATATCCACCAGTATGTTTGGTGATTCTTGATAACTTTTGTAATTATAAGATTGATATCATTGTTTTGGTAGAACTATTTTCTGGTAAATGGGAGATAACCCTTTTTGTTTCCTGATATGTTTCCCATTACAGATGTATGTCCTTGCTTTTGTTTCGCTTCCACAGAAATCTCTACAAATAATTTTGATAAGGTTCAGACGTCCGTTTTTTTTTTGTACACATACATCCTGTCAATAGATGCGAACATCTCAGAGACTAGAAATAGTACAGATCAGGAAATTGTGTAGCAGAAAACACTATACATCTCAAATTCCGTATGGATGACGGAAAATAAAACGGTACAGCTCACAGTTTAATTACTTTTTTTTCGAAGGAGTCAACCAGTTTCCTGGGTTGGGTTTTATTTTATTTTCTTGGATGCTATTCCCTTTTGTGTATTTGATATGATATAACGGGACTCAAATCATAAGAGAGGGGAATAACTGTATGGCAATCTTCAATCAGATTTAATAGGAGAAAAAACTGTGTTTTGCAGTTGTAGAAGATTAAGGTCGTACTGTAATGGAAAATTAAAAAAAGACAGTGTTAACCATATATCATTCAGGTTTTAATAAGAAGAATGCATATCAATATAAAAAGTCAATTATGTATACATGTAATAGATCATTTATAATATAACTCTTCACCAAGTGAAGGTATTAACCTTCGACCTAAGAAACATTTAAGAGCAAAACATAAAGAATATTTAGAAAATAAACACCTTACGGGACCAGTTTAGCTTAAAGGAGTTGTAATTTGGTTTTGTCACAATACGTATCATTATTTTAATAAATTGAAATTTTAGAGAAAAATCATGCCATTTTAAACATTTGAATTACAACAATATTTGAATACTTTCAATCTGCGCTGTCTATTATGTCTGTAATGTCTGTTAAAGTATACAGGTTTGAACAACTACTAACCCACCTTCCCATCTCAAGTGCACAGTATTGGTTCAGATAATCATTATCTGTTGGTTGAAGAGAACAGTAAGGATTGAGATACTGTTCTTCATACATGAACAAAAGGTTCTCTTCTGTTGTGTGTTGACAATTTTTCTCTGTGTTGAAGTTTCCTATTCCAAGAGAGTTAATACTCGTCTGATTCTTGAGCTGTTTATCATTTATTTCGCAGTAAATATCATTTCCGTATGTTTGATCACTGATTGCTTCACTATCATTGGGGCTGTGCTGGTACTGGTGTTTACAATGTTTTATAAGGAGGAAGCATGTAAACAGTAGCATCGGCATGCCAACGACGGAGATATTTACCAGGGCAATAAATGGAACACTGCAAATACAACTAGAGGCTCTAAAGAGCCTGTGTCGCTCACCTTTGTCTGTGTGAATATTAAACAAAGGACGCAGATGGATTCATGACACTATTGTGTTTTGGTGATGGTGATGTGTTTGTATATCTTACTTTACTGAACATTGTTGCTGCTTACAATTATCTCTATCTATAATGAACTTGGCCCAGTAGTTTCATTGTCAAATGTTAGTAAAAAATTACAAACTTTATGAAAATTGTTTAAAATTTACTAAAAAGGGCAATAACTCCTAAAGGGGTCAACTGATCATTTCGGTCATGTTAACTAATTTGTAAATCTTACTTTGCTGAACATTATTGCTGTTTACAGTTTATCTCTATCTATAATAATATTCAAGATAATAACCAAAAGCAGCAAACTTTCCGTAAAATTACCAATTCAGGGACAGCAACCAAAGAACCGGTTGTCCGATTCATCTTAAAATTTCAGGGCATATAGATTTTGGCCTGATAAACAATTTTGCCCATGTCAGATTTGCTCTAAATGCTTTGGTTTTTGAGTTATAAGCCAAAAACTGCATTTTACTCCTATGTTCTTTTTTAAGCAGTGGCCGCCATCTTGGTTGGATGGCCGGTTCACCGGATACATTTTTTAAACTAGATACCCCAATGATGATTGTGGCCAAGTTTGGTTAATTTGGCCTAGTAGTTTCAGAGGAGAAAGTTTTTGTAAAAGTTAACGACGACAAACGACGACGGACGCAAAGTGATGAAAAAAGCTTACTTGGCCCTTCGGACCAGGTGAGCTAAAAATAGTATTCACGCAAATGTAAAGAAGGTTGGATGTGTATTGATTTATATCTTAGTCTTTTAAAAATACATAGTTTTTTTCTTTAGTTGCTATTGGCTTTCAACTAGCGGTTGGTAACTCAGAATTATTTTTAGTGTCTTTTTTTTTTTGAGATGTAAAAGTACCCATCCATGTCCACTCTGTGTTTGTGTTAGATGTATATCTGTGTGTATCCATCTGATGAGTTGAGCCTTTGTCAACTGATGTGTATCATGTATGGTTTGTTCTTATATTGTACTGTTACACCACTGTCCAAGTTTAGGGGAGAGTTGAGCGCTCACGAAAATATTTTACCCTGCCCCATTCTTTATGTGTCTTTCCCAAATCAGGAGCCAGTTGTTGTCGTTTGGTAATGACTGTCATATTTTTTTGTAAAATATTTTATTATAACTAAGCCGTTAGTTTTTCAATTGACTTTTTTCATATTTTTTGTATGTCTGGGCCTTTTATAGGCGAACCACACGGTATGGGTGTTTGTCAATGTTGAAGGCCATAAAGTTGCCTATTATTCAGAACATCCACTTTAGGTGAATTTTGGTGTATAGTTGTGTCAGTTTTAATCATATCACATCTTCTTATCTTTATATATATATATATAAAGGAAAGGAAAATCTAGCATTATAAAGATTCATGTTTGTTCATGTATATTCAGTTCAGATTTCTACGCTTCAAATCAAGGTCAAAAATATTGTTTACTTCGAAAACATAGTCTTAAGAATGTCTTTGTGGTACAAAAGGCAATTAAAATTGTAGTTAAAAGACTTTTCATTTTAAGTTATGAAGATTATTTTTATTCCATCGACAAAAGATTGTCTACAGAATATTAAGTTGTTTTGTTTTTGTTAGATTATGTTTTATAACATATTTTATTACTTTTTTGGCTGAATAATGTAAATAGTCGTATTCATGACAGCTTCTCTAAGACTGTGTTGTTCTATTGTTTCCTATAGAAATAGTATAGAAGAAAATGTTCAATTGTTTCTTCATTTCTGTACATTTATTTTTGAAGTCACATAGTTATAAATCTTGTATTTTCATTTTAAATATTTTGGTTTTTGTTATGGAACCAACCACTATTACCTTTGTGTGTAAGTAGGATTCTTCCGATGTGTCTTTTTCGTTATGTTATTGCATAAAGTTTCGTCACCACACTCGCATATTCCTGAGCGTGGATTACAGAATGTCTCATTTCTACAGAAACAGATTCCCGAGCAGTTAAAATTGTAAATTATGTTATAGAATCCCTGGTGACATTCTAAAATATACAGAATACGTTTATAACTTGATGTGAAAATATAAATATAATATTAATATAATACACTGTATCTGGTAAATAGTATACTAAATTACAAATGCAGTAGCAGCTTACTGTGCTAAAATTCGTCTACAGTCAAAACGTTTACACCGATCTACGTTCGTAAGATTCATTGTTAATCATACCATGATATTTCTTTATTGTTATATTGGTGTTCACTTAACGTTTCAAAGTTTTCCTTAATATTAAATATTCGTTCTAATTTTTCAAAGGGTATACTTTCATTCTTTTTAATATTAAGGACATGTTTTAAAAATACATCTGGAACACACTTTTATTTCTTAGCAGCATATAGTTTCCATTGATTTGATTTTATATCTCCTGATAAGTAGTGACTAAGACTATTGCTAAAAGTTTTTTATTTTCAATATCTACAAAAAAAGAGCATTCCTCAGTCAATTTCAACATTGATTGTTTGACCATATGAATAACGAAGATACAGTTTCCGAAAAACCCAGGAAGACAAGCACAGAGGCAATGACGAATTACTCCTTAACCATTTACAACCCTGTTTTGGCTTGAGTGTTCATGATGAAGGCATATCCAAAAAAAGCTTCTGATGCTTGAAGGTTTTTTTTTATTCTAATATAATGAAGAAAAATTACAAACATAGATATGGTACATTGTAAAAAAAAAGTGTTGTCTTACCGTTTGTACAATTACCATCTAATGCATTAAACCCTTCATTACAAACGCACCCCTGAACCGAGTCACACTTCTGATTATGTGTACAGTTACATCGTTGTTTACATTGTACTCCATGATAATATGGCAAACATGGAACCAGACAATCTTTACCATATCTACCGGCGACACATGCTTATAAAATATAAACATAAACACTATAAGTTAAATTCAAATTTGAAATCAAGTTTCTTTTTTTAAGGGATTAATTAAGTCATCTCCATTTATATGCACGATTTGAAGCCTTTTTTTTAAATCAATTTGTTACTTTTTCGTTTTGTTATGCATTTGTACTGGTCAAACTTTACGAATTGTGCAATTAAATGTCATTTCGAGTTCCGTCAAACAAACAAAGAAAGTGCATGAAATGTCAGTATAAAATAAATGCTATTTTACATAGTACAACATAAAACAGTGGCTATATATATACTGTTGAGAGTTGTCACTGCCTATACATTTTGCATGCGTATAACCATAGATATGAGAAGATGTGGTATGAGTGCCAATGATACAACTCTCTATCAAAGTCACAATTTGTAATTATTATAGGTTCCTTAATTGCCATTCATGTGCCATACAGACACAAATACAACTTGTCTTCCTTGACATGTGTCATACAGATAACGTTTGCCTACCTTGACATGTGTCATACAGATAACATTTGCCTGCCTTGACATGTGTCCAACAGATACAACTTGCCTACCTTGACATGTTCCTCACAGAAACAACATGCCTACCTTGACATGGTTCATACAGATACAACTTGCCTATTTTAACATGGTCCTCACAGATACAATTTGCATACCTTGACATGTTATATGCAGATACAACTTGCCTACCTTGACATGTTCCATACAGATACAACTTGCACACCTTGACATGGTCCTGATAGATACTACTTGCCTACCTTGACATTTTCCTTGCAGATACAACTTGTCTACGTACCTTGACATGGTCCTGATAGATACAACTTGCCTACCTTGATATAGTCCTGATCAATAAAGATCTACCAAAACTCATGCAAAAATCAAAAGGAATCATTGAGCAAGATATAAGAAATCTAGAAAAATTGTTACATAAAGCCGGAGAAGCAGCAATCCCAAAGTATAGAAAAAAAATCAAAATCAAATCAAAGGGAAAGGCGATATGGAATGAACAAATAGATAAGGCATCAAAGCAATCAAAAAATGCATATAAAGTATGGAGGCAACATGGAGCACCTCAAGAAAGAAGTAATGAGCTCAAAATCAAAATGACAGCTGCAAAGAGAATACTTCGAAAAGCACAAAGACAAGCCTATGCCTCGCAGAGAGAATCAACAGCGGGAAAAATTATGAAAGCATCAAATGCAGATACAAAACTTTTTTACAAGCTTATCAACATGCAAAGAAAAACACCACTTACTAATACCAAGATACTGAAACTAAATGAAAAGACTGCAGAAGATGGACCAAGCATAATGAACATCTGGCAAGAACATTTCCAACAACTAGCTACACCAACAATAGAGGAAAATTTTGACACTGAAAAACTAGAGCTAGTAGAAATACAAAACAACATAATAGAATCCATAGAAAGGGGAAAAGGTCAAGGCATAGATCTTGTTAATGTAAAGGAAGTAAATAAAGCTATAGAAAAACTTAAAGCAGGAAAAGCACCCGATGAAGATGGAATTTCAGCAGAACACTACAAACATGGAATGGAAGAGTTAACTCCCTTTATAGTACATCTGCTAAATTTAATCTTAACATATTTGGATGTACCAATCTTCCTAAAGACAGGGATTCTAACACCAATCTTAAAGAAAGAAAAAGACAAAACATTACCATCTAGCTACAGAGGAATAACTGTAACTAAAACCTTTGCAAAAATATTACAAAGTATATTGAAAGATAGAGTTGACTCTGTATTTAACAACATATAAAACTCCCTGCAAAGAGGCTTTACAGAAGGAGTATCATCACTATGTGCAGCATTCCTCACATCAGAAGCAATCGAAGAAAGTAAGAAATTAAAGATACTGCTGATCTTAATAACTCTTGATGCAGAAAAGGCATTTGACAAGCTAAACCATGAAATACTATTCAACAAACTGTACCACTATGGAATAAAAGGAAAACTCTGGATATTACTGAGAAACTTGTATAAAGGAATGAGCATTAAGGTTAAATGGGAAGGGCAATGTACAGAAGATGTAATGGTGCAACAAGGAATTCAACAAGGTGCAAAACTATCTACAACGCTATATAAATGCTACAACAACGTCATACTGGATAGCATATTAAAAAGTGGACTTGGAGCATGTATTGGTGATATACAAGTCCCTGCGCCAACATGTGCTGCAGCTGCACAAGGAATATTAGACATAGTGCAACACCATACAAGCAGAGATCTAGTCAAAATCAATCAAACTAAATCTGAAGCTGTCCTATACAATGCAAAAGGCTCAAACATATCAACATTGCAATTTGAAGACAATGACATCAATATAACCAATGAAACCAAACATCTAGGTATCAAAAGAAACGAGCAAAACCGTGCAAATATCTCAGAAAGAATAAGAACTGGTAGGGCAACAATATACAGCCTTCTTGGAGCTGGGTTACATGTCAGAAGGGGATTCTCACCCATGGTCGCATACAAGCTATGGAGAACATATGCAGTACCAAGAAGCATATACGGACTTGAGGTGATGAACTTACTTGCAAAAGAAAAGGATATGCTAGAACTGGCAGAGAGAAAAATCCTCCGACAAATTCAAGGGCTTCCAAATAATACAGCAAATATGGCTGTCTATACCCTGGTAGGAGCAGAACCTATTGCCATCACATTAGACAAAAATGTACTAACCTTCTTCATGAATATTGTTCGAAATTCAGGAACCATAGAATGTGAAATTCTGCGCCGACAAATAGCATTTTCAGACCAAAGAGGAAAAGACTTTATCAACAGAGTAGAACAAACTCTATCAAAATACAATTTGAAATCTAGCAGCTACTACATAGAAAATCCACTGAATAAAATCGAATGGAAAAGACTAGTAGGAATAAAGATCAAGGAACACTGGAAAAATGAATGTCATAATGAAAAAATGGAAAAAACATCACTTAAATACATAGAGATACAGAACAATCCATTAAATGAAGCTCACAATATATGGAAAAGTGTAAAAAACAATAGTAAAGATGTAAAGGCAGGAGAAATAAAAGCAAGAATAAGTACTCAAACGTATATATTCCAAGCCAAAAGAGCTAAGTTCGACCCGAAAGTTAACCCGATGTGTACAATCTGTGAACAGGGAAATGAAGATCTAGAACATTTTATTCTACACTTCAAAGAATTAGAGCAAATTAGATCTAAATACTGCTCAAAAATTGAACAGACAATGGATGAAATTGATACCTCAACATACAAGAAGATCATACAACAAGGGAATTTACTGCAGCTCATAATGGACTGTACTAGCAAGGACATAAACTGTTACTCAACTGTGTATGAAAACATTGAAACTTTGGCTAGAAATATGTGTTATGAGATGCACTTGCTGCGCACAAAAAGGATAAAAAAACTTGATCACAAGTACAGTATAAGCAAACTTTTAAAATAAAACAGTCCATTACTAATAGTATATCATCTTACTATTTGTACATGTATTTAAAAATAAATCTTCTCTTTTTAAAAAAGTTATCAGTTATAATTTAAAGAATAATGACAAGATCCCCATATAGCAAATTAAACTGTGAAGAAAATTTATGTATATAGATTAGCTTAAATTTTTCCAAACCCCAACCATACTACATAAGTCTTATAAAATATAATTTTCATTATAGTTCCCGATGTATTTATAGCACTCTTAACTAATAGTTATAAGTAATTTTAACTTGAGACCATTTTAATTCTTATTTGTAAATATATGCAGTTGTCTCTTAACATTTTCTTACAACCCAGCACATATGAATTATTATATATCTTTTAAAACTTTATGATGACAATCCTATGAATTAATTATGATATTTATCATTTAGTGATTATTATAACCAAATTCAGTCATCTGTATATAATTACAATGTATTTGTTTCCTTATGCTTTAAGCTGTACATAGTTGCTAAAACTATACCCTTTGGGTAGTGCTCCACAATTAACGGAGGAATATACAAGAAACTGAACTGAACCTGACAGATACAATTTGCCTACCTTGACATGGTCCTGATAGATACAACTTGCCTACCTTGACATGGTCCTGATAGATACAACTTGCCTACCTGGATATGGTCCTCACAGATACAACTTGCCTACCTTTATATGGTCCTCACATATACAACTCGCCTACCTTGATATGGTCCTCACAGATACAACTTGCATACCTTGACATGTTTCATAGATACGACTTGCCTACCTTGACATGTTCCATACAGATACAACTTGCATACCTTGACATGTTTCATAGATACGACTTGCCTACCTTGACATGTTCCATACAGATACAACTTGCCTACCTTGACACGGTCCTTTACAGATACAACTTGCCTACTTTAACATGGGCCTTACAGATACAACTTGCCTACCTTTACATGGTCATAAAAAAAAGAATTGCCTACCTTGACATATTCCATACAGATACAACTTGCATACCTTGACATGGTCTTCATAGATACAACTTGCCTACCTTGCCGTGTCCCTGCTAGATACAACTTGCCTACCATGATATGGTCCATTGTGATACAACTTGCCTACCTTGATATGGTCCTCACAAATACAATTTTCCGACCTTGATATGGTCCTCACATATACAACTCGCCTACCTTGATATGGTCCTCACAGATACAACTTGCATACCTTGACATGTTTCATACAGATACGACCTGCCTACCTTGACATGTTCCATACAGATACAACTTGCCTACATTGACATGGTCATAACAGATACGACTTGCCCAAATTGACATGTCCCATACAGATACAACTTGCCTACCTTGACATGGTCCTTTACAGATATAACTTGCCTAACTTTACATGGGTCATACAGGTACGACCTGCCTATCTTGACATGGTCATAACAGATACGACTTGCCTACCTTGACATGTTCCATACAGATACAACTTGCCTATCATGACATGGTCCTCACTGATACAATTTGCCTACCTTGACATGTTACATGTAGATTCAACTTGCCTACCTTGACATTTTCCATACAGATACAACTTGCCTACCTTGACATGTTACATGTAGATTCAACTTGCCTACCTTGACATGTTCCATACAGATACAATTTGCCTACCTTGACATGTTACATGTAGATTCAACTTGCCTACCTTGACATGTTCCATACAGATACAACTTGCATATCTTGACATGGTCCTTTACAGATACAACTTGCCTATCTTTACACGGTCCATACAGGTACGACCTACCTATCTCGACATGGTCATAACAGATATGACTTGCCTACCTTGACACGGTCCTTACAGATACAACTTGCAAATCTTTACAAGGTCCATACAGATACAATGTCTATCTTGACATGGTCATAACAGATACGACTTGCCTACCTTGACATGTTCCATACAGCTACCTTGCCTTCTTTAACATGGCCCTTACAGATACAACTTGCCTATCTTTACATGGTCCATACAGATACAACTTGCCTACCTTGACATGGTCATAAAAAATATGACTTGCCTACCTTGACATTTTCCATACAGATACAACTTGCATACCTTGACATGGTCTTAATAGATACAACTTGCCTACATTACCATGTCCCTGATAGATACAACTTGCCTACCATGTTATGGTCCATTGTGATACAACTTGCCTACCTTGATATGGTCCTCACAAATACGACTTTCCGACCTTGATATGATCGTCACATATACAACTTGCCTATCTGGACATGTTCCCTACAGATGCAATTTGCCTACCTTGACAAGGTCATAAAAGATACAACTTGCCTACATTGACCTGTTCCAAACATATACAACTTGCCTACCTTGATATGGTCATAACAGATACGACTTGCCTACCTTGACATATTCAATACAAATACAACTTGAATACCTTGACATGGTCTTGATAGATACAATTTGCCTACCTTGACATGGTCCTAATATATACAACTTGCCTACCTTGAAATGGTCCTCACCGATACAACTTACATACCTTGATATGGTCCTCACATATACAACTTGCCTACATTGATATGGTCCTCACATATACAACTTGCCTACCCTGACATGTTCCATACAGATACAACTTGCATACCTTGACATGGTCCTTACAGATACATCTTGTCTACCTTGACATGTTCCATACATATACAACTTGTCTACCTTGACTTGGTCCTGATAGATACAACTTGCCTACCTTGATATGTTCCTCACATATACAACTTGCATACCCTGACATGGTCGTCACAGATACAAATTGCCTACCCTGACATGTTCCATACAGATACAACTTACATACCTTGAAATGGTCCTTACGGATACATCTTGCCTACTTTGACATGTTCCACACAGATACAACTTGCCTACCTTAATATGTTCCATACAGATAAAACTTGCCTACCTTGACATGTTCCATGCAGATACAACTTGCCTTCCATGACATGGTCCTGATATATACAACTTGCCTACCTTGACATGGTCATGATAGGTACAGTTTGCCTACCTTGATATGTTCCATACAAATACGACTTGCTTAACTTGACATGATCTTTTAAAACAGATACAACATATCTACTTAGACATGTTCCATAAAGATACGACATACCTACAGTGGAGATCACTTCTAACCTCTCATTAGAACTGTCAGAATATTCTGTCATAGAACTGTTCTAACCTGTCCTAGAACAGTTCTAGCTAGAACAGTTCTACCCTAGAACTGTTCTAGGTAGAACTGTCAGGATCAGTTCTAGGTAGAACTGACTAAATCAGTTCTAGGTAGAACTGTCAGGATCAGTTCTAGGGTAGAACTGTCTAAAACTGTTCTAGGTAGAACTGATCAAATCAGTTCTAACCGTAGAACTGTCAGCAGAACTGACTAAATCAGTCAGGACTGTAGAACAGTTCTAAATGACCTCACTGCAGAAAGGGCAATTTAGAATTTAGAAGAAAAAATCAGTTCCAATTACTTTACTATATATAATAGCAGATGTTTCTATATTTTTTACTGATCAAAAGTTACAAATATCGAAGTGGATAGGAGGTTATCCAACTCATCGGAGAAATATTTTTTATGAGATTGCAAATGAAACATCATTGTTTACCATGTTTACGTTTCTTCGTTCCCCGTTTTTAACAGTCTCTTCGTAAATATAACTCTGCATTTAATTCAAGTAAATTTAATCTTAATTTACCTTGTTTGCCTTGGATTTACATTCATGATTTAAGATTCTGTTTTGACAAATGTTCAAACGAAAATTGTACAGTGGATGCCGGAATTATGGGATATCATAGTAATGAACACAGTGTTGTTAAACGCAAGAAAACTATGTACATTTGCACTGAGGTCTCAGATTTGCATTTTCTCGTTGCCAAACTTATCCATAACGATAATGAATAATATCTGGGAGTCTGGAACGTCAGAAAAATATACTCGATCTGAACATGAATGAAATATTTGCCACTGGACGTAAGGCTACAAACAAAACCAATCATTTTCCTTCTTCAAATTATATTAACAGTATAGTCAGTATACCTTTCCAAGAAGAGAACTTCTCATACTTGTACTTTTCATTTTAAAATAAAGTATATGAATCAGTGATGTGAGTGTTGGATGATGCCGTTAAATAGTTTTGTTTAAAAAAAAAAAACCATCATGAACTACTGACTTAAAAAGTCACTTTTTGTGACGGTTCATTATTTAATAATTTAAGTTTGGATGTAACGGGTCTTCTGTCGTTATTGTGTTATCAGCGCCCATAGACATAATTAAGTTAGTCATGTGACCGTAATGTCATCAACGTTTTTTCATGGTTTGGCAAGGTTTAAAATGGAATTTAGAATTAAATTATAAGAAATGACTTATCATTTTTTTCTGTCTAATCGAAATAACATAAAAAATGTGGTGCACACTATTAAAAAACCCGCTTCGCACATTTTTACATTAAAAAAAGCAAAATGATCAGTTTTGGCTGATGCAGTCATATATGGTCAGATTTGGTTGATGCTGTCAAATATGGTCAGTTTTGATTGATGCAGACACATGTTTTTGTTACATGAGTCAGTCTGAGGTATGAAAACTACTGATTTTTGTTCAATTTCCAATATTGCAGCTATTTATATATACTACAGTAAAAAAAAATATAACTGAAGTACTGTTCAACTATATAGACTCACATAAAAAAAAAGCAAATATGGTCAGTTTTGGTTGATGCGGTCAAAAGATTTTATTATACAACTCAGTCTGAAGTATGAAAACTACTGATATTTGTTTACGATTCAATACTTTGAATAAAAAGAGGATATACTGTATACTGGCACTATAAATCCATGCGAACAAAATTTTAAGGTCATTGTTTTCCAATATTGCTGTAACTTGTATATAACAGTCCCTCTTGACCTAAAATTATAACTGAATTACTGTGCAGCTTTATAGATTTGCAGAAAGAAAGAGCAAATAAGGTCAGTTTAGATTGATGCGGTCAAAAGATTTTATTACACGACTCAGTCTGAAGTATGAAAACTACTGATATTTGTTTACGATTCAATACTTTGAATAAAAAGAGGACATGCTGGCACTATAAATTCATGCAAACAAAAATTTTAGGTCATTGTTTTCCAATGTTGCTGTAACTTGTATATTACAGTCCCTCATGACCTAAAATTATAACTGAATTACTGTACAGCTATATAGATTTGCAGAAAGAAAGAGCAAATAAGGTCAGTTTAGATTGATGCGGTCAAAAGATTTTATTACACGACTCAGTCCGAAGTATGAAAACTACTGATATTTGTTTACGATTCAATACTTTGAATAAAAAGAGGACATGCTGGCACTATAAATTCATGCGAACAAAATTTTGAGGTCATTGTTATCCAATATTGCTATAACTTGTATATATTACAGTCCCCTTGACCTAAAATTATAACTGAATTACTGTACAGCTATATAGATTTGCAGAAAGAAACAGCAAATAAGGTCAGTCTAGATTGATGCGGTCAAAAGATTTTATTACACGACTCAGTTTGAAGTATGAAAACTACTGATATTTGTTTACGATTCATTACTTTGAATAAAAAGAGGACATGCTGGCACTATAAATTCATGCGAACAAAATTTTGAGGTCATTGTTTTCCAATATTGCTGTTACTTGTATATTACAGTCCCTCTTGAGCTAAAATTATAACTGAATTGCTGTACAGCTATATAGATTTGCAGAAAGAAAGAACAAATACAGTCAGTTAAGATTGATGCGGTCAAAAGATTTTATTACACGACTCAGTCTGAAGTATGAAAACTACTGATATTTGTTTACGATTCAATACTTTGAATAAAAAGAGGATATGCTGGCACTATAAATTCATGCGAACAAAATTTTGAGGTCATTGTTTTCCAATATTGCTATAACTTGTATATATTACAGTCCCTCTTGACCTAAAATTATAACTGAATTACTGTACAGCACCCTTTTTATGGACGATCAATGCATTTGAATGAGGACAATAAATTTTAGTTGGATCCCCCCTTTTTTTTAAACTGCTGGATCCGTCCCTGGTGGTTTGGGCCGGAATAACGTATTACATTAAGGTCAGATAATTTTGTTATGTAAAACGAGTCATCCTGACTCCCCGAATGACAAATGTAAAATAAATGAAATAATAATCCCCCCTCCCCCCCCCCCCCCAATATTAACGGCTTAATTTATGTTCAAAAAATGAAAGAAAAACAAATAATTTATGTAACACATCAACAAAAGAAAATCACTGAATAACAGGCTCCTGACTTGGAACAGTCACATACAATGCAGAATATGGCGGGGTTAAAACCGCCAAAATAGCAAAGCTCTTTATAATATTAATCGATATTTTGCCGAAGCCTTTATATTTAGACAAAGAGTTCTTAAATTTAAACCAAATCAATTCTAGCCGTAGAATTTATAAATCAATTTTAGCTGTAGAATTTACAAATCAATTCTAGCCGTAGAATTTATAAATCAATTCTAGCCGTAGAATTTGAAATCAATTTTAACCGTAGAACTGTTCTAGAAGTAGAACTGACCAAAGATTTGGTCAGTTCTAGCTAGAACTGTCTAAAACTGTTCTAAAACTGTTCTAGGGTAGAACTGTCAGGATCAGTTCTAGCTAGAACTGTCCAAATCAGTTCTAGGTAGAACTGACCAAATCAGTTCTAGCTAGAACAGTTCTAACCTAGAACTGACTAAAAGGTGTTCTACATACTGTTCTAGAACAGTTCTCCTGACAGATTCTGACAGAATTTATGAGAGGTTAGAACTGATCTCCACTGTACCTTTATATGTTCCATACAGATACGACTTGCTTAACTTGACATGATCTTTTAAAACAACATATCTACTTACATATGCTCCATGCAGATATGACATACCAACCTTGGCATGTGTCATGCAGATATAACTAACGTTTTAAGACATGTGTCATGTAGATACAACATACCTACCTAGACATGTACCATGCAGACACAACACACTTTTTAAGACATGTTCCATACTGATACGACCTGCATGTACCTTAGACTACCTTGACATATTCCATGTAGACACAACACAACTTTTAAGACATGTTCTATACTGATACGACATACATGTACCTTAGACTACCTTGACATGTTCCATGCAGACGCAACACACCTTTTAAGACATGTTCCATACATGTGCCTTAGACTACCTTGGCATGTTCCATGCAGACACAACACACCTTTTAAGACATATTCCATACATATACGACATACCTATATAGCTACCTAGACATGTATCATGCAGACACAACACAATGTTTAAGACATGTGTCATGCAGACACAACACAACTTGTTAGACATGTTCTATACAGATACGATATACCTACTTTGAAATGTTCAATGAAGTTACGACATACATGTAACTACATGTTTTTTACCTTGACATGTTCAATGCAGATACGACATATATTTATACCTACCTTGACATGTTGCATTCTGTAAAGAATAATTAGGACAGCAATCTAAAGTCAGGTTCCCTTTGGATTCTAACGGATTTCTTCTGGTGAAAATAAAAATGATTTGTCAACTATAAATTACATGATAATGCTATCTATGTTTTCGCGTCACTTATTTCGTTTAATATAAAGAATATTGCTATTATTTCTCGGACCAACTTAATTGTTATGATTATAAGCGGTAAGCTGCCTTGATATATTTTGGATCTGCATTTCATGTCTGTGAAATGTAATGCGTATGCATAGCTGGAAATGCTTACTCCATGGACGAATACCATCTTAATCGGTTTGAATGTCATGCAATTTCAATTGCTTCACTCTCGGTTATGTCGTTTTTGTAGTTTTGTAGTACTATTGGATTTATAACCCTTCTTCAAATATGAGAAAATGATAAATAAATCTTATTAGATCAAATGACTTACTTTGCAACTGCAGTTCTCGGACATACATAAGAATCTGTTATCTTCAATGATACGCAAACGTCTTTAAAAACATAAAAACAAATGCAAATTACGATGGTCTTCATATTATCCAATGTAATCAATAGCACTAAACTCTATCAGTATACAGCTCTGATGCATCTGTATCATATCCCTAATATATACTATTGTATTTCCAAACATCATTTCCTTGTATGCATGTGTTATCATTTAAAGTCCAAATTTTCTCCGGTCTAAAATAAGTTTATCTCAAACTAAACAAAAACTGCTATTTCATAAAATGTCAAACTGTTTCATTTTTAATGGGAAATAAGTCTTTTTTTATATTTCAAAATAGATATAAGAAGATGTGGTATGAGTGCCAATAACACAACTCTCCATTGCATATTCTTGCGAAAAAAGAAAAAAAAACAAAAAAAACAACAAAAAATACTTTATTATAACCTTGAAAATTGACCGACATAATTCTCATGTTATTTCTTGGTCCAAATTAAAATTTTTATACTTTTTTTTTCTGAATTTGAATTGCTCGCTCAAGGTTACATGTAGGTGATCCTGGGTTTGATCAATCATCGGTTTGAACAAAAACTGCCTGCTATAACAAAACACAAAATTACAAAAAAGGACGGACTGGTTGAATTCGGGTCAGAATAATGAGTATGCAACCATGTTTGTTCAGATTGGGCACATGAAATCCGATCACTCGTAAAGAGTACGTAGCGTGTGCTTTTTAAGAGAAGGACTCACTTTTGTAACTCTTTTTTGGATCCACTTTTCACATCAATACTTGTACAGCCTAAATAGAAAAGTGTAATAAGTTTATGTATGAACATAAACCTATAAGGTAATTACGTCAGAAATCTCTTATCATGACTAGGCTGACTACGTCAGACAAGGCCTTCACAAAGATGGTCTGCATTGCAAAAACGTTTTAAAGGAGTATTCAGGCTTAACTTGTTCTCTTCTTAAGTAAATGTGGTATCTTAAAATGATCCAAGTTCTATAATTTACATTTTTTTTTTAGATATATCTATATATGCATATAAATTACAAATTAATTTTTCCGATCGAGGATGCACCATTTGACATTTAAGTTACATTGTTTCATTCAATGTTTTGAAATGGGAACATGTTTCCTATTTCCTCTATTATTGTCATGGTAATGATCTGTTTTATCAACTTTACAATGACATTTGTTTCCGTATCACGTTGATAGAATGTCAACGTAAACAACCACAATATCTCAGAAAAACAGACTGAATTGCATTTGTTAAAAATATCTTAATATGATTACAAGATTATATACCACTCAAAAGAAGGTGAAATCGTAAAAGAAGTGAATATTTGTTTTAAAAAATGCATGACTTTGTGTAGGAAACCATGGAATATGTCCCTATTTCTGAGATGTGTGCTCTAATATTTTCATTCATAGCATATTTTTTTTGTCATTTCTCATTTTCTTGCTACTGCATTTTCACGCGTTTGGCAAGTTCTTCCGCTATTTTTTTCCTAGTATTTATATATTGGTATCCTCTTATTTATACAATATATATCTTTATATGCCGAGTTGCTTTCCAAATTTTCGTATGGTTCTAAATTTTATAGAGAGATTATCGAGCAATTATATATGACAGTATTTGTAATCTGTTTTAGCAATATTATGACATGTATAATCTTCCAATCAAAATATTTCAATCAGTTTAATTGGGATCTGGAGCTGGCATCACCCTTACTGCCTGTACAGAGTCCATTGTTAATGTATGTATCATTATTATTTTGCTCAGTTTACATATTCTGAAATCGGACTCTGACTTCATTTAAACCAAGTTTTACTGTGCGTTTTTCTGTGTGTTTGTTTTTTACATTGGCTAGATGTATAGGGGGAGGGTTGATATCTGTCAAATAAAATTATGTTTAACCCCCGACTTATTTTTGAGCTTTTCCGAAAATATGAGCCTCTTGCCTATGTTATTCGTGTGTGATTTTAATTTAGTTCATTTATATGTTTTAGAGTTTCGTATGACGTTGATTTTCACTGATCTAGTGCACATTTTTATTTTGGGACCAGCTGAAGTTGTTCAAAGTCCAATCAACTTGAAAGTAAGTACACATATTCCCTATGATATGATCTTTCTAATTTTAATGCTATATTAGAGATTTTCTCCCATTTTCATAGTCCACTGAACTCAATGCTGCATGATCCATAAATTGTATCACACTTTTTCATACTCTTGATATTATAATGTTTTAATCATTCATACGAAGGAAGATAATCATGATTTATATTTATTGCGGTAGACCTTATTTTTATAAATCTGATAATATTATATTTCCTTTCTAGCATTGAGCTATCTTGGGTTTCTGTTATTTTTATTTTTTGTATCTGTTGAAAGAAATTTATAATTATGTAACCGATGTATAAAATGTAAACATCAGAATTGCGCATATCCATGGAGCCAAGAAAGTAAATTATTTATTAGGATGACCGACATAAATGTAAGTAATATCCAGTGACCCTCTTCTGTGTCAATCCATTGATAGATCATATCTCGGAAGTGATACATGTAACGTGACCTCGATCCTGTCAACGTACTTGAGTTGGCATTTGACATGCGTGTCACTGCGTGCGATCAAGTGGCAATTTCCGTGTAGGGCTTCAATACAATATCAGTTTATTGTGGTATTCATTTTCAACAAAAGTAATAAAAGTTAAATAGTTGCATGCTGACCTATCACAACAAAAGCCACATTGACTGGCTTAAATAATATTATATTCTTCAAAGTAATGTTTTTCGATAGCTTCTTTAAATTGATTTATACATACAAATGTACGTTTGTTATTATTTTTGAGATAACCCAAAGTCGGTGACACATCATCATTCAAATACTCGATATCTTCAACAATTATACACTACAACATAAAATAAATTGACAATAACGATATCAACTTCATGATCCTCATTGCGGTTTAAAAGAGTTATCCAAACATAAATTGAGAGACGTAGTGTGCGGGTTAGCGCATCGGACAACTAACACAAATGTTTCCGGTTCGATACCCGTTTCGGGGACTGAATTTTCGGCTCCCCCTTGACACCATTTGCGAGTATGGCCTTAAGAATCGTTTTTTAGGATATGTATTCCTTTAACAAAATATATGATTATCTTTGATAAAAACAGACGTTTTGCAATGTGTTCTCTGCAAAAACTTTTACTTTTCATAGGAAATACCAACGAACAACGAAACATAAATAGGAGAGCCATGGTGTAGTGGTTGGAGCATCGAATTACAAACACAAAGGTTCCTTGTTCGATCCCTGTTTCGGGGAGAAAATTGCATCGGCAAAGTGGAAAGGGGTTAATATAAGTAGCAATAACTTGTTTCCCAATCCAATGTAACTAAATAAGTTTAAACTAAACAAACATAAATTCCTTTTCCATAAACGAAATCAGGTTCTAAATTTAGCAGTTTCGACAATTTTGTGAAAAAAGAGGATGATATCAGCAGCCAAATTATTGAATAGACTCTCCATCCAAGTCACAATTTGCAAAAACATAAAAAAAACATTATAAGTCAACGTACGGTCTTTAATATGGAGCCTGGGCTCACATGGAACAGAAAGCTATAAAGGGTCCACAAAAATGACTAGACAAGTGTAAAACCATTCAAACCGGGACACAAACGGTATAATTTAATAAAATTAGCTCCTTTTCCTACTTATAAAACTAAAAGCCTGATGGATTGTGTAGCATGCTATTAAACTTAAAGAGGTAACCCATATAAAAAAGTAAAATCACAAAAATACTGAACTCAGAGGAAAATCTAATCGGAAAGTCCATAATCACATGGCAAAATCAAATGACAAAACACATCAAAAACGAATGGACAAGAACTGTCATATTCCTGACTTGGTACAGTAATACAAAGGACATATAAAGGATATACAAAAATCAAAGTCAATAGCTATTTCCAAATTCGATCACATTTTGAAAAAAAAGAAGATCATAAAAATAATTGAGATATATATGAATTTAAAATGACAAGTCTTTTTCTATGTCTTACTTTGTATAAATATATGGTCTTTTATTTATTTGATTGATATGGTAACCACTTCAAGGGCTTTTATAGCCATGTTGAGATGTTATACTATTGTTTCAGAAAAATGGAGAAGGTTTGGTACCATTAAAACGTTTAATCCCGCTGCAAATGTTTGCACCTGTCCTAAATCAGGAATCTGATGTACAGTAGTTGTCGTTTGTTTATGTAATTAATACGTGTTTCTCGTTTCTCGTTTTTTATATAGATTAGACCGTTGGTTTACCCGTTTGAATTAGTAATTTTGGGGCCCTTTATAGCTTGTTGTTCGGGTGAGCCAAGGCTCCGTGTTGAAGGCCGTACATAGACCTATAATGGTTTACTTTTATAAATTGTTATTTGGATGAAGAGTTGTCTCATTAGCACTCACACCACATCTTCATATATCTATATATAGAGAATTGATCTAAACATGTGTTGATTGATAGATAAGGATGTAAAGCAGGTGTTACATTTGTATACGTATGTTATACCTAACCTGAATATTCAGCATTCCATGTTAATAATAATACTATACTGTACTGTGGAAATACTGAAACTAACATGTTTTCAGATGGAAATTTAACAACTGCTACATGTAACCGGCTGTTACATATACTTCTAAAGAAAAATACATTTTGTACATCGTGTATGTCTATGAAAAATTATAACTCATATATTTAAAACCAGGAAAAAAAATATGTTTAATCTAATGAAATAAAACTAAAACAAAAACAAAATAAAAAATTATTATTCTCTACTTAAAAGAAATCCCCTAAATTCATTTAAATGAATTAATCGCCATGTTTGTTTTCTACAGTAATATCCATTAAAAACAGCGCTTTATCACGAGCACTTGTTTTGAATTAACCGTTTTTAATTACTGCAACACTATCAAAGGTCATCAGGAGGGCAAACGTCTTATATATATATTTTTTTGGCAATTATGTAAAAACAAAGAAAAGAATTCTTCATTAATAACCGAATTATTAATAACTACAATTATATTGCTACAATTGAACGTTTCCAAAATCTACAGTTTTTAAATTGTACAAATAGAAAACATATTCTACAAGAAAACTAGTGTGTGATATCCCTGCCAATTACTGGAATCACTTGGCACTTATACTTGAAACAATTTTCAGCTGTTGTCTATATGCTAATTGCTGACTTAAAGATACAAACACATACAAGCTTATATATAAAATGCAACTGAAACAAAAACACGTTTCCTTCTCACAAAGACTTTAATAGTTATATTTAATTAGTAATTCTTATTACCTACTTATAGAAGCAGTAAGAAGCTTTCTACGCCCACCATGAGGATATTAACCTTTTTGTGTATTCATCAGCAATATATACAGAAGATCATTTTGTTACGATATTTATCATATCTACAACATTCGAAAATTAACCAGACCTCAGCATTTATAATTTAATTGTCATTTATGTTTCCAATATTTTTTTAACATTATAACAAAAGCATCCATTTTCAAGCTACAATGTAACATTGGTAACATCATGCAACGATGAAAGACACGATAACGGTTTCCATTTGACTCATACAGGATAAGTCAAACATTTTTTATATATATGATAAAAAACATATTGTTTGTGTTTGTTATTTTTTTATATTTTGATTTTTCAAATTTTACTTTTTAATTTTACATAAAAAGATTCTATCAAATACTTGCATCTGAAGTTTAACATAACAGTTTAATTGTAGCGCTGTATTGTTTTATTGTGATTGTCTCTATATGTTTGCTGATACCAATACCAAGGAAGCTATTTTACAGATTTTTCTCAGTGGTAAAGTTACAGGCATATATAGGATGGTTCAGACCTACGCCATCGTTATTGGTTTGACCAAAATCTCGTCTTTATCTCGTTGTTAACGCCAACAACTGTGATTTTCTAACAGTGCACCTGTTTCGAACAACTCGACAAATGCCAATAGGAATGGCTTTTCCAACGAAATCTTGTTAGTTTTTAAGTGGGTACGCGCTGATTTTCATTTGCTGAGGTTTCTTGTATTGCATTCTGTATCATTTTACTTTAATACCGGATCATGTATATGTTCAACTGATTCTTATTAAAATCTGGTAATAATGTATTATAAATGTAAAGCAAAATTTAATCCTGACAAATACAATAAAGATCTTTTTGAAGTAAAGTTTAAAACAGGAGTTCCATATAAAATTACATTAAAAAAATATATTAGTCCTTACTAAGTTCATCCAAATTAAACCTCGCGTTGTCGTTTCTTGATCAGGTGAGAGATAGCCAATAATTGTGTATCAAATCAAATATGACGTAGGCAAATACAGAACATCCCTGGAATATGACCTTGCAATAATTGACACGTTTATGTAGAACCCGGAAGACTAATATAACACCTAAATCGATTCAAAATCTAGATATTATGTTCTAATGAAAAGAACAGTTTTTTTACGTCAATATTACACTAGTTCTGTTTAATTAATCAAGATGTTCTATACAGTTTTGACGTCACTATTACATGTTTAAGGTGGCTAGGGAGTATTAACTAAAAATGATAGAATTTTTTTATAACTTGCCAAAATGAAGTTTTTATCATGCTTTTTTCAAAAATGTATTAAACAGTATGGGACACCGGACTTTTTTTCACGCTACAGGTTGTGCAAAATTGTCAGATTTTGTAAAGCTCATGCATGGAAAACCAAATTTTGTTTGATAAAAAGAAAACGTTCTATCAGAACTAGGAAAAAGAAAAAATGGTGTCACCGAACTTGTTTTCTTGCTACATATCAAAATAGGTAAATTCATAACACTTTCTATTATAAAAAAAAAAATACTTTATCTGAGTTATTTCCCCTTTTTTGGCAAAAATTGAAAAAATCTTATCAAACACAAACAAGGTGTTTTTGCGAAATTACAGCTGTAATTATGATAAAACACACAATTTTGTATGTTTATATCAATAGTCTTTTATAAAAATTACATACAACTCCCAAAATTTGCACATTTCATCAAATATCTTGACCAAAGTTATCTGTTTCTTCAAAATCTAAGATGGAGGAAGACACCCGAGCCACCCTAATTAACCAAATTGATATGTGCAGTTTTAGCGTCAATTTTACGTGTTTATTCAGTCAAGATGGTCTGTACGGTTTTAACGTCAATATTACATTTTTTAATTAGCGAAGACGTCTCATTTCTTTACCGTACAATGAAGTTATCTAGTATATTAACTTGTTTCTATGAAGTGAAGAATAATACATTATATGTATTTACAGATGAAAGAACAATACGTTAATAGTGGTATAATGCCTTACTTTTAAAGCGATAAACTTCAAGCTTCAAAATACACATTGCCAATTACTTCAAAAAACTAGTACACTTGTGGAGTAACACTACCATTTCATAGCTAAAATTACAAAATAGTCAATTTATTTTCTTATGAACCATGGTGGGATTTCATTTCTCAACTTTAAATAGACCTATCGCTACATAATATATACTGAGTGCCAATGAAAACGCAACACTTGTTTTTTTTTTTTTTTTTTTTAAATCTTATGATTTTTATTTTATTTATGTTAGAACTTTGTACAGTTGGTTGAAAATGACTTTTAAGACACTTCTCGACAACTTTACGGTTGAATGATTTTTGGAACAAATGCGAAGTAAGGGTTATTTTGAACGGACATAAACTGAGCACCGTTTTTCAACATACGCACCATTTTCACGATTTTGTAATTTAAAGCTTGGATAATGTCATGAATTTTCCCTCCCGGATTGTTAAGAAACTGCAATAAATATCTGAGTTAATGCCAGGACTTTCTGACAACCAGCGACATGCAGTTTTGGGCATGATCCAATGAAGCCTTTCGCAGCATACAATTACGAGACGACTGAAGTTGTAACCTCTACAATTACCCAAATCATCCACAAATTCAACCAAAATGAATCATTTAATGATAAGCCACATCCCGGGGTACAAAAAACAAGAAACGCTCAGCAAGACCGATACATTTGGTCTTTAACATATCCGATATCGACTCTGATGGCTGTTCAAAGGTCGCGAGAGTTCAATGGTGGTCACGATAGAACCTTTGGAGCAATTTCAATAAAACACAATTTGCGCAGAAATTGTAAAAGAGCACCACAGTCTTTCCTTAGTGACATCTAAACGACCTTCTGGGGTAAATATCGAACTCTGTAGACCAAAAATCATTCATTGTGTACTAAAAACCGTCAGTGGTGGTGACAAAGACATTTGACACCCGACTTGGCTACAAGTGATGCTTTTCGCCGGATTTTGGTCCGATTTGACATAGTTTAGACGATGAAAACCACCACCAATATCATAAAGTCAGCTTTGCGGGACAAGCGGAATAACATTCCTCGGGTCACATTAAACGTCCGAAATGATGAATTCCACGGCGCTGTCGAGATTGCGCTGAACCACGGGGTTGTAACATTTTTTTGTTAGGAGTGTGAGTTGATGATTCGACATTGGATATTTCGTTTTCCTATTGCGCCCGAAAGATGACAATGAAACATGTTTGTTTGATATCGATCTATTGTTAAAATTGTTAATTTTCAAGAACAATTTATTTTGAAAGATTATAATTTGTAATATAAATTTTATTTATGAAAAACCAAGTTTTGCGTTTGCATTGGCACTCAGTATATTTAAACAAACATAATGCAGATTCCTTGTTAACAATCCAAGTAATTAATATGAATAGTATTTATATAAATGAAAAAAAAGTAAAATCACCAAAATACTGAACTTGGAGGAAACTGATCTTTCTCAGTCAACTGCACATCTAATGACTCCGAAGCATGTAATTCACACCGATGTACTTTAATTCACCGATTTAAAAGAGGCTCATATGACATGTGTTTGTTAAAGCGTATTGAATATTGTTTTTGTTTGAAAATGTCCAGCATTCTTTTGGGTCTTTTTTTTTTTTTTTTTTTTTTTTTTTATCTCAAACGGTAATATATATTTGTGAGGGTTTGCATGTACTGATTAATTTCACATCTTCTGTTAATATTTTGTCCTTTAATAAAGTCGGTGTAAATGGCAGACTATAAACAGTTTCTCTGAACTGTAACTTATAATTTCTTTTGACCTTGGGATTAAGAGCATGATCTACTGTAACAATAGTTTGTTTTCTAGTTTTTGTAGCATTTACTAGTACAACTTTGTTTAAAAACCATACATTGACCTAAAGCATTTTCTTGTCGTCATACCAATTGATACAAAGATCATCAATTCAATTCAATCATTTAATAGATTACAGCTAAAAGATAAGAATCTGCTCTTGCCTTACTAAAATTCCTACCAGGAAATATAAAGAGATTGGCAGTACTGTGTCAACACCAAACCTCTAGGTCTTTGATGAAGGAATTTTCTCCTTCAAAACCACGAATTTATCTCTTTTTATATTCTGATATATTTTTGATTGAATTCTTGCATAATAAATTAACATTCGTATACAAAGCACAAACAAATCGGCAAACAATTTTCAATATATAGATGTTTAATGTTTATTTATATTTTAATGACTTTTAATTTAAAAATAATCATTTTAAGTGACGAAACATTATTAATGGTATTGCTAACTGCTTCGTATCATACTTTTGAAATAGATATTTAATTACCTTTGTATAATATTACACAGGAAGACAGGAGCGATATAAGGAGTACAATGAGATACTTTGGGAATGCCGATTATCTGTTCATAAACACGTTTTAACAAAAAATAAAAAATGCTGTCAATAATATTGCATCTTTTAATAAACCGGATTCAGAAAATGCTTAGAGTAATGCTTCTTCCAGGAAGATACAAATGTACATCTATTTCAAAATAGAAATAAATCTACGTTTGAACTTTTTTTATGAAGTTGACTTTTTTATTTGTCTTTCCTTTCATGACGATTATATGTATTGTAAGTTTTCAGTCATCAAATGACCGATTCTTGTGTCCCAAAAACATTGTATTATATTTATGTAGTTAAACCAGTAGATATTGTTTTATTACATTTACTTGAAATCCATGTCTATGAGAGTGCGAATCAACTGTATCCTTGGATTTCTGCATAACTATCAAAGAGGTGTTTATGATTAAATTTAATGCGTCTGAAGGAAATCGTCCGTATTAGTAATACTCACTTCAAATGATTTCGTACAGTTTTAACGATTTTTCCGTAATTGAAGATTTTTATGACATTAACCCTGCAGATAGACACTTTGTTCTGTATGACTATTCATAAAGGAATAATTTTACATAAGACAAACATGACAAATACCTCTTAGAAGTTGTGTAATTCGTGATGATACTAAAGAAAACTGCTGATATCAAAATGTTTGCACTAGATCAAACTTTCAGTCAGGAATATGTATTCGTTTGCTGTGTTTGAGCTTTTGATTTTGCTATTTGATTAGGAACTTTCCATTTTGAATTTTCCTCAGTTTTTGGTGATTTTGTTTTTTCACCAAAGTTTGAAGGCGCCATTGTATTATGATCTGAAACAACCTCTAAAGACCTATGTAAAATAGATATTGAATGGTTCAGACGCTTTAATATTTGATTTATTACACACACTATTAAATCGTTCATATTAATGCCAATAATTATTACATGTACTTAGACTAAATAAAAGAATGTTATAATTAAACGAAATTTCATTTTATTGTTGAAGATGCATGTTTCATGAATTGCAAATGATTATTACAGGTACATAGACTAGGTAAAACAACGTTATAATCAAACGAGGATGCTTATAATATAAGGCTGATTAGATGTCTGATAAACTATAATTTTAATGTTTAAGATACATGTGCATATTTTGCCAACGATTATTACATGTGGTTAGACTAAGTAAAACAATGTCATAATTAAACAAGGATGCTTCCAGCAGTGTACAGTAAAATGATGCTTACATGAGTTTAATATGAAAAGGTAACAAAGCATGTACAAAAATGACAATATTACTTGAAGCGCTGTTGCCGTTATTAGTACATAGAGGTATTGAAGAACGAGATATCGAAGTAAAATACTTAATCAATCCTGTTTTTTAGACATGCTACTTGTATCGACTGCCTAAATAAGACTGGGTTTCGTGATAAATCCGACTTTGATATGTTCCACACCATGGTCTTGTCACAGTTCTCCAACACAATTGGATAACAACGCTGACTTAAAATTGCAAAGCCTACGATAGATTTCCTAAAAACTTGTCAAGATTAATAATACTTAGTTTAAAAAAAATATCATTTGTTTAAACGTATTATTTTAGCTGTCGGCATTAGGCTAATAGACATAACGTAGTATTTATATTCTCATTTTCAGTTCTAGTCCAATGCACTACCTAAGAAGCTCTAACTGTCGTAAAGAGAGTCATTGCGCTGAGATCAAAGGTTAAAACATTTAATAATTTTCATCATTGCTAGTTGAAATAAAATCTACATTAAATTGTTAACATATTGTTCAACTTTTCATTGTACCCATAGACTTTTTTTAAAAATAAATATTACATTTTGTTTTTACTTTTTTCTTAAGGTCTCTGTTTAGTTCGTTCTGTAAGACGTACATTGTTAATACAATTTGGCTAAACACAATCTTATCTTACTAAGGTACGGTATTTGCAAGGAATTTGTGTATGTTATCACATTATTACGTTGAAGTTTAAGTATTCAATTAACATTAATTTTTGCAATTGGGAACATATCAAGGTTTTTGATGTTAGTCAGACTACTTAAAAGAATATTGCAAAGCGTAAAGGGCAAACCAATTACCAAAGTAAATAGAGTTTCAAGACATTGTATTCTGTTTCTGAATTATTAAATTACACAATTAGTACTTCATGTATTACTACAACATCTTTGTATTAAGTTTGTTTCTTTTTATTAGTAATTTGTGTGGTAAAATTGTACATTTTCTTAAATTCGATATAATTTTATAACTTTGCAGGATTAAAATGTATGATAACTTTAAAAGTTTTTTTTTGTCTTTTTCAGGATGCTGTAATAATATAACTTGATGAAAATCATCATTTTCAATATAATTAAAGGCTTCTTTATATTCGACAAATACTTTTCTAACGCTTAATCTACCAATCTTTCTACGTTAAAAGATTGTCTTCGAAATATTTTAATGAGTTTTTATTGTCGTGTTTTACCAATCTGATGTGGGTTCTATTTTATAGAGTTACTTACAAATCTTCAATCACAATCAATAAATTTTAGCAGTTATGTAAACATATTTAAACATTTATAAAAAAAACTTATTCGATCACAAATTAAATGTTGTTTGATATTATAATACTTGAAGATGCCTTTATGTTGTCACTTAAACTTTAACAACGTTATCTGTATCGACGCGTATTCACTACGCCTTGATTACATTTCGTCAACTAACAATACCTATTGTTCTGGCCACTAGAAGAGAGAACTTCCAAAATTACTTCGCGTATGTGCTATATTATCTAATTTGAAATAAAATTTATAGTATTTTATTATAACAATGAAACAAGCAGTTCATATGCACTAACTAACAATCGCTGCTTCAAATGCCAAGAATATATGTTTGATGATATAATTATTCACCATGTGGCCACTATATAAATCCAAGAAAAACAACCTTATTATTATCAGTGGATGCAACTAACAAAATACATTATAGAATTGTATTTGTTTTATTTTCTTGCCAATTACCTTTATGAACCATAGCAGTGTGCAACTCATACATAGATTTACATACATTAAGTATTTATTTCTGATGTTTTAAAAGACTTTATAGGTTAAGTATTTGTCTCAGTTTGTATCTGTAAAAGAATTCCATTCATAAGTTTCAAAAACAGAATTTTACAGTTTATCATCATCTTGTTAATATTTCAGTGTTATGTCTATTATGTATAATTTTACTTCTCATATGCGAATTAAAAAAAACCTGTGGTTATTAGGAGATAACTGTATTGGATATTAAGAGTGGCCTTCGTAAAACGTAGATTTTATTGTCGCAAATTGAGTTTACCTAGTCACGTGAAAACGGATATTTGTGACAGCAAAATAAAGTTTTACGATGGCCAAGCTTTAAATAACATATATTCATCTTATTTTAATGCCACATATTAAACTAAATTCCATTTTGAATATATTTTGGCTGAAATGCCATAAATGAAAAATTCTAAAAAAACTGTTGCATCGTCTTTGGTATCTTAACAGTGTGACGTTATATGGTAATCCCGATTTCGAACAAAAAAACTAGTCGTATTAATAATTTTAATTACGCCTTTGAATGGTTTCAATATTGACAAAATAATTAGTTTAAGGCATAATCTTGTTTTTCCGAAAAATCACAAACCGAAAAAATAAATAAATCAGAATTCAAAATTGAAGCTTTTTTAGGTCTGGATTGGTAGAACATGGAATATAATCCTTCAACATAGTTGTCAACGTCTGATGAAAATTGTCGTTACAAACGAATTGCATTAAAATTTGAAAAAAAAATAATCATGATTTCAGTCCGGGGGTCATCTATTACAATTTAAGTTTGTATTGATAGAGCTCTATAGTTGTAAGATTCGAATACGTTACGGTATGCTCTGATTAAAACAAATAGACCATTGTGAGGTTAACGTTCTGTTTTAAATAATAAATAAGAGTTTTATCTTTGTTAAAATATCATATAACGTTTTGTTAGGCAACTTTGATAAAACATTAAAAGCGCTTTGATATAGCATACACTACTTAAACGTACTCATGCAAAGCGTTACGGGTAAACGTATTCTCATCAGAAATTATCTATCGTGTCTTATATATATTATATACACAGTAAAAAAACATTTGATTTGGCTTATGTTTTAATATAGGAAAGAAATTCAAAGTTTTCCATTCAAATGTTGTCTATTACATTGGTTGATTGTAAAATATTGCAATTAAAGATTTAATGAATAAATGAGGAATTTATAAATTTGGTGCAATCATCAATAAACTCATCATAGATACCAGGATTTACATTTTGTATTAAGATACAAAAGACTCATCAGTGAATTCAAAAAAGTTTTGTGAACAGTTAATTTATAAATATGATTATATCAATGATAATTCATGTCAACACAGAAGTGCTGACTACTGGGCTGGTGATACCCTAGGGGAATTAAAACTCCACCAGCAGTGGAATCGACCCAATGGTTGTAAATAAACTCATCATAGCAGAACGATTAAAGCCAATACCAAAGGAAAGCAGACATGCATAAATTAATACTTGATAATACGACCAAAAGTTTCTTACAGAACAGCGAAACCATGAAAGCGATTATAAATTATATAACTAGAACTCAATAAAGAATGTCTCCATTGAATTCGAATTAATAAATATACCTTAATCGTTTTTAAACAAAAGTGCTCTCATAAAACAGTCTGATAACAATTAACATCACTGGGTCGATGCCACTGCTGGTGGACGTTTCGTCCCCGAGGGAATCACCAGCCCAGTACTCAACACTTCAGTGTTGACATGAATATCAATAATGTGGTCATTTTTATAAATTCCCTGTTTACAAAACTTTAAATTTTTCGAAAAATTAAGGATTTTCTTATCCCAGGCATAGATTACCTTAGCCGTATTTGGCACAACTATTTTTAATTTAGAACCTAAATGCTCTTCAACTTTGTACTTGTTTTGCTTTATAAATATTGTGATATGAGCCTCACTGATGAGTCTTATATAGACGAAAAACGCACGTCTGGCGGACTAAATTATAATCCTTGTACCTTTGATAACTATTTGTCGCGATTTTTTTCTTTCTTCTAAATTAAGTTTTTCTTTTTGATACAACAAAATGTTTGTAGATAGAACATACATTTCAGAAGACATTCTCCTGCATATGTATGTTTATTTCCATACGCTCAATCCTTACATAAACAGAAGAAGAAACTGAACTATATGATTTCAATCCGGTGATTTACGGAATGTATATTACAGTTAACCTTATAAATCCTTATAGTATGGAATTGGTTTTAAACATTCACATGTTACAATCGGATCTGCATAAATGTTTAAATAGTCAGGCTTCATGGACATACTTGTCCACGATATGGTCACCATATAAAAACAAAAAATGCAACCATCCGTACAATGAAAAATGAATGTTATAAGCTAACATCTTGATGATATTGTTTTTTATTTGGTCGGGTTGTTGTCTCTTTGACACATTCCCCATTTCCATTCTCAATTTTATTTGTTATTTTCCTGCATGTTATTTTTATTAACAAAAAATAAGACAACAGTTTGTTTTTACCAATGATTAAATTGCGTAAATTGATTAAGTAAAATCAAATCATTGTAACAAACAAAAAGTGATAAAATTTATAATTTCCAAAAAGGAGAAAGATCTTGTGCGTCGACATGGTAAGTATCTCCTACATAGATAAGACTACATAGTTATAAATAAACTGTTTCTATAAAGTTGATATAACCTATGTTGAAGGCAATATATTTGGCTTTCTAACCGTTTTGATTCAAGCAACGCTAATTAGTATTATGTAGAAAAAACGTGTAAGCTAGGAATATTTGATGATTGTTGACATCATATTTGGAATTGTCTTGCTATTCATGTATATGTTTATTTAGCAATTTTTTGTAAGTGTATTGGTAAACAATTTAGTTCAATACTGTTCTCTTTCTGAATTATTACAATGTAAAAGTGTTACATTAACACAATGATTGCGCATATTTTGATGTATTAACTGCTTGTATAATAATGTAACTTTAATAATCATCATTTATGTTATTGATTTTGTATTTAAATTGTATCATAGATCACATTTATTCGTTCAATGTATTTCCACATGTGTTTTAAAATGTGTCTTTCGATTGAGTTAAGCCATTTCAATTGATATTAAGTAGTATGTTGTGTTGTTGCACTATTGTGTCAGATAAGGGTGAAGTTTTGGTACCATTTAACCGGTAAAACCGCTGAAATTTTTTGTACCCGTCTTAAGTTAGGAACCTGCTTTCAGTGGTTGTCGTTTGTTGATGTGGTTCATAAGTGGTTCTCGTTTCTTGTTTATATAAATAAGACCGTTGGTTGTCCCGTTTAATTGGTTTTACACTTGTAATTTTTGGGTCCCTTTATAACTTGCTGTTCGGTGTGAGCCAGGGCTACGTGTTGAAGACCATACTTTGACTGATAATGGTTTACTTTTATCAATTGTGACGTGGATGGAGTATTGTCTCATTGGCACTCATACCACACCTTCTTAGATCTATAAGTAAAATGTTATAGAAATTTACAGCATGCGCTTGATTTAATTTGTGTTAGAACTATCAAATTATGTATACACGTAATAAAAGTAGTGAGAAACAAAAACCCATACTCTACGCAGAGCAACAAATACTTTTCACCAATCAAATCTCAAATCCAGTGAGAAAACTTAAATAAAACAGTTCTCTGATTCTCATATACAAGGGTTAAAACTGACAAACTCAAAGTAATAGAACTAGTGAAAAACCACAGCAATTTTTCGCATTCTTAATCGATTCGAGTCTTATAATGAGCTGAATAAATATACTATTCACTTCATTACATTTCCTAGTCATCTTGGAAAACACAATCATTTGGCGGTTACATGAGTTAGGATATTGTAACAACAAAACACAATTTTACTTTAGGCATACGAGGCTTCTTTGCTTTTGATTTTTTTTTAATTTAATTGTTGTATTGATCTTTTCGTCATAATTATATATACCAGATAGCTGCTAGGTAGTTGTGATGATAAACAAGTTTCAAGCTTTAAATAGCCTCTAGACAAGATAGATTTTCTTATTGTATAAGTCGATATAATCTGTTATAATCAGAATAATGTGAACACTTTGGTTAATTGAAACTTTAGCCTTTCACACGATGGTATAAAGTAGTTGTCTACATGTTTATGTACTTATACAGCAAAAGTTTATTTACTATATGACTGTTATCTTTCTGGCTTATTTTCTTTTCTTTTTTTTTTACTCATAATACGTATTCATGATCATACCAAATATGTACATTATATGTAGAGAAATTGTAACTATGTTTGTTTTTAATTTCAACATGAGTTCATGACTAGGATTTCAATGCTCATGTTTGTGGGTGAGATAACTTTTATCGGATGCGTTTAATACAATACAGTTGTAATTTTTTGACATATGCAAGATTATTATGATAACATCAAATAAATCGTTTGGCTTGTACATGTATATTCAAAACGGTTATGCGAGTTCTTCTATCACATGTGAGGTATACCAATTTTTTTTTTAGTAAAAGTCAGTACAAAGATTTGTTTTCCCGAAGACCAAGCCAAGGCTTACTTTATCTTCGAGACTTATCATTTTCTTTGTTTAAAAAAATGGAACATGAAGAACCGTTTTTGGTTGTAGTAGTTTTATTCTTTGTTGTATTCTTACACGATCAAATGCAAGCTATCAGTCTTATTAGGCCAAAGAACACAAAATTAAATCCATACTTCAGTTGGCCTCGGGCTTTGTAAATTTCAATTGAATCATGTGAAGATTTTGCTGTGTCGATCACCATCCTAAACAGAACATGTAATAAATAACACCCATAATATGGGCTGGTTGCAGATAGCTCACTCCGAGACGAGGCCGTTATTTACCCTTACAAACGGAGACTATGCTGCTAGTTTTTTTCCATTAGTCACGAATACTGGGCTGATAGTTCTCTTAACACTGAGACACTAAAAGCCAGCTTATAGAAGTTGGTTTCAGTATGTTTGTTTCATCATTTAAAACGATCACTGCATACAACATATTATAACTACTCATTGATGAAAGATGATATTTTGATACGCCTTTGATGAACAAACGTGTAACGATCTGTGTATGTGATACATCTTTAATGTTATTGTAGAATTTTACATTTGTGTCTATCTTGAAATGTATTATGTCTATTCCATATTGCCTTTAACCAAATATATAAACTAAGGTAATTATGTTCTCTCTGGAACACTAATTTGCACATTCATTTTTTTAAATGGCAAACACGAATGTGATCAATTTAAAAAAACATATATACTATTGATTTGCCTAAAATAATGATTAATGAAATTTAATAAAATCTTGTTTTTTCTGTAATTCACTAAAAATGCTGACAGGCATGAACAGTTTGTTGTATTATCTTTGCAGCTATGGTGATTATTTTAAGATAACCAGATTTCCATAAAAGGCCCCAAAATGTCTTTCCAGATAATGATGACTAATACGTTTTAGTTTAATTCAATTATGATACAATGTTACATCCTTAACAAGTACGTTTCATCAAAAGATACATGTATTAGATTCAAACTTGAGTGCAATTTAGAATGCGTTTCATGCAAGGCATTTAACAAGATGAATATTCTGATGAGTGAGTCTTTCCATGATCGAATGAAATAAATCTACTATAGCTTATAATCAAAACAAACTTGTTTTCTATTTAAATTGAAATCTTATATACAAACTTGCTTAGTTCAGGCATAATCTCAATCTTTGAAGACCAGTACTCGGTCTATCAACAAAAGCTTAGAAGACCATATTATCAATATTATACTTCGTGATCGTCAAGTACCATCAGTATAAGACTTCTTGATTGTCATGTGTCATTAATATAAGACTTCTTGATCGTCAAGTTTCATCAATATTATACTTTTTGATCGTCAAGTATCATTAATTTTAGACTTCTTGATCGTCGAGAAACATCAATATTAGACTTCTTGGTCGTCAAGTATCATTAATATAAAACTTCTTGATCGTGAAGTTTCATCAATATAAGACTTCCTGATCGTCAAGTTTCATAAATATTAGACTTCTTGATCGTCAAGTTCAATCAATATTAGAATTCCTGACCGTCAAGCATCAGCAATATTAGACTTCCTGATCGTCACGTATCAACAATATTAGACTTATTGATCGTCAAGTATCATTAATATCAGACTTCTTGATCGTCAAGTTTCATGAATATTATACTTCCTGATCGTCAAGTTCCGTCAATATTAAACTTCTTGATCGTCAAGTTTCATTAATATTAGACTTCTTGATCGTCCAGTATCATCAATATTAGACTTCTTGATCGTCCAGTATCATCAATATTAGACTTCTTGATCGTCAAGTATCATCAATATTAGACTTCTTGATCGTCACGTATCAACAATATTAGACTTCTTGATCGTCAAGTATCATTAATATTAGACTTCTTGATCGTCAAGTTTCATGAATATTAGACTTCCTGATCGTCAAGTTCCGTCAATATTAAACTTCTTGATCGTCAAGTTTCATTAATATTAGACTTCTTGATCGTCAAGTTGCATCAATATTAGACTTTCTGACCGTCAAGCATCAGCAACATTAGACTTCCTGATCGTCAAGTATCATCAATATTAGACTTCTTGATCGTCAAGTATCATTAATATTAGACTTTTTGATTGTCAAGTATCATCAATATAAGACTTCTTGTTCGTCAAGTTTCATCTATACAGGACTTTTTGACCGTCAAGTATCAGTACTATTAGACTTCTTGACCGTCAAGTATCATCAATATTAGACTTCTTGATCGTCAAGTATCATTAATATTAGACTTCTTGATCGTCAAGTTTCATGAATATTAGACTTCCTGATCGTCAATTTCCGTCAATATTAGACTTCTTGATCGTCATGTTTCATTAATATTAGACTTCCTGATCGTCAAGTTCCGTCAATATTAGACTTCTTGATCGTCAAGTTTCATTAATATTAGACTTCTTGATCGTCAAGTTTCATCAATATTAGACTTCCTGACCATCAAGCATCAGCAATATTAGACTTCCTGATCGTCAAGTTTCATTAATATTAGACTTTTTGATTGTCAAGTATCATCAATATTAGACTTCTTGATCGTCAAGTATCATTAATATTAGACTTTTCGATTGTCAAGTATCATCAATATTAGACTTCTTGTTCGTCAAGTTTCATCTATACAGGACTTCTTGACCGTTAAGTATCAGTACTATTAGACCTCTTGACCGTCAAATATCATTAATATTAGACTTCTTGATCGTCAAGTTTCATTAATATTAGACTTCTTGATCGTCAAGTTTCATGAATATTAGACTTCCTGATCGTCAAGTCTCAGCAATATTAGACTTCTCGGTAAACAAGTATTTTAATACCAGACATTTTGATCAACAGGTAGCATTAATATTTGAATTCTTTGATCGACAATTATCATTTATATAAAACTATTATATCGACAAGATGATTTTGAATGGTTTATATTTATGTATTTCAATGGGTTCCAATAAACACCCCTATCTGACATGCGTACTAAATAGATATTATATAAAATATCTTCAAAGACAACCCCATTAAGCACCATTGAAATATACTCGATGCAAAAGCTAAGTGAAATTCTGACCGTTATCACTATGTATAAAAGTAACATTATAGGACTCATCACTATGTATAACAGTGAAAACAGTGAAATTGTAAGACTCGTCAGAGTCCTATAATTTCATTTTTGTAAAATAAATAAAAGATTTCATATCTGGACCTATTTAATTCCTGATACTGGGGATGTATGAAAGAAATCAATGTTTGATGATTATGACATCATGAACTTATAATTATCGACCTATATGGGAGGTGCATGTCTCAATTCCAACAAAAATGTCCGTTACCATTAGTTGTTTTTTTTTTTTCTGGCCAACTCTGCAATTAAATGCGTTGTCCGTTTTAGTTATATTAGTGTTACTTTTTACATGAAATTTCCCTTGCACTGATGTCATTGGATAGCAGTTTGTTTTTGTTTATCTTTAGACTCCATCAGAATTCCAAAGGATTCAATTGAGTCAGCTATAACTGCGGTAGACATTATTGACGTCACACAGGGAGTATTGGTTCTTAAAAATTTGAGACGTTTTGTTGTCGTAAAGTGACATATTTTGCGCGGATATAAATTGTTTGACCTTTTTTTTTAATTTTTTTTTTAATTTTTAGATAGAAATAGAAATCGAAAACGTTTCGGCGATTCAAGGTTTTTTCAGTTTACGTTTAAACAAAAGACTTGTATGAAAGAGGCGGGTACGTTAGAGGGGGTTGATACGAGAGAGTGTTTTAAATATCCTAATATCACGGCCGACACTCGGCTAACCGAGAGATTGGTCTGTTAATCTATATTGAGTATGCGGCTATATCGTCGGTTGGTCTGTTAATCGGGTTGGCTAAAGTCTGTTAATCAGGTGTTATCGAGAAAATCATTGAAAGTTCAGCATGTTTCATTTTATAACTTTCTAAATATATTTTCATCATAAAAAGTATTCATGTCTAACAAAACAATTCAATGTACTGAATTCAGTGGTGTAATTATTATTTTTCTAGCTTCGATGTACGATCTATAAAATGAAAAGGCGGGTTACTCATCAATAAATTTATACACATTTTACACACATAAAATGTACACAAAATGACACATTGGTTAAATTTACTTGCATTCAATATTTTGAACATCGAAAAAAGAAAGGCATTATGTTTGTTAACCATATTGATATCATTGTGTGAAAAATCTACACGAAAATCTGTATTTTGGTGACATAAATCAATCTTTATTTAAAACCTGGTCTGTTAATGGGTCGGATATATAAAACCCGGTCTGTTAATTGGTCTGTTAAGAGTTATGAATGGCAATACAATTATAATTTTATTGCTATATGGGGTGTTATCGGATGAAATGAGTAGGCTCAAGACGAGCGGCTAAAATATACGAAAACAACACATGAGCAATGAAACATAACATATACGGAAACAACACATGAAATTGAAAATTGATAAAAATGGTTTCAAAAAGTGTAATGTTAAAGTAATATTAATTTCACCCAAGAATGATCGCATATATCATGTTGATTCTGTTTAATTGTCATGAATGACACAAATTTGTCATCTACATTTGTAACCAGTATATAAATAAGAGATAAACGTCATAATGTAACTAAAAATCAGTAAGTAAAATATATTGGGATGACAAAATATGAAAAATAAAGAAAGAATAATGAGTAAGATAAATAAAATGTAGAAAAAAATGACATACAGTGGAGATCACTTCTAACCTCTCATTAGAACTGTCAGAATATCTGTCATAAAACTGTTCTAACCTGTCCTAGAACAGTTCTACCTAGAACTGTTCTAAGTAGAACTGTCAGAATCAGTTCTAGGTAGAACTGACTAAATCAGTTCTAGGTAGAACTGTCAGGATCAGTTCTAGGGTAGAACTGTCTAAATCAGTTCTAGGTAGAACTATCCAAATCACTTCTAACCGTAGAACTGTCAGCAGAACTGACTAAATCAGTCAGGACTGTAGAACAGTTCTAAATGACGTCACTGCAGTAAGGGCACTTTAGAATTTAGAAGAAATAAATCACTTCCAATTACTTTGCTATAGCAGATTTTCTATATTTTTTACTGATCAAACGTTACATGTACAAATATCGAAGTGAATAGAAGGTTATCCAACTCATCGGAGAAATATTTTTATAAGATTGCATACGGAAACATCATTATTTACGTTTCTTCGTTCCCCGTTTTTAACAGTCTCTTCCTAAATATAACCAGAGACATATATACACAGAGACATATGTGTATATATGTCTCTGATATAACCCTGCATTTAATTCATGGAATTTTAATCGTAATTTACCTTGTTTGCCTTGGATTTGCATTCATTTAAGATTCTGTTTTAACAAATGTTCAAACGAAAATTGTACAGTGGATGAATTATGGGATATTAATGAAAAAAGTGTTGTTTAACGTAAAAAAAACTATGTACATTTGCACTATCTCGTCAATTTAGCCAGACTTATCCACGATTATAAATGATATCTGGGAGTGTGGAACGTCAGAAAAATATACTCGATCTGAACATGAATGAAACATTTGCCCCTGGACGTTCGGCTACAAAAAAAATCATGCATTTTTCTTTGCCTTCTTCAAATTATATTAACAGTATACTATTCCCAGAAGAGAACTTCCCATACATGTACTTTTTATTTTAAAATAAAGTATATGAATCAGTCATGTGAGTGTTGGATGATGCCGTTATATAGTTTTGTTTTTAAAAAAAAACCATCACAAACTATACAAACTTAAAAAGTCACTTTAGTGACGGTTCATTATTATGGATACAGAGAGGAAATAACGGCGCGCTAAATTTTTAGATATGGTATAAATACACCTTGTCGCTATTAGTCTGCCATTACTGGATATCACACAGGTTCCTGTAAAATTTTGACGTCATAAAACAAAATATCTGACGCCACAATGGAAAAGTGATTGTTGTATGCTTCAAAAGTCCAAGAGGCCGGGTCAGCCAGGATTAGCGATAAGGTGTATTGTGTTCCAAAGTTGGTGTCATTTTTATCATACGATCCGTCCTGACATAGAAATATTATTGGTTTACAATGACTGAGGCCATATATATTTACATGATAAGTGTAAATAAGTTCAGTTTTGGTTGATGTGGTCAAGTAATTTTGTTAAAACGACTCGGTCTGATACATGTATATCGAAACTACTGAAATTTGTTTACAATTCAATATTTTGAATAAAAAGAGGACTTGCAGAAAATTGCTGGTACTCTAAATTGATGTGGAAATTTTTTTGTAGCCAATGTGTTACAATATTGCTGTCATTTGAATTATACAATCCATCGTGATATGTAACTATAAGTGATTTACTATGCAGCTATATATATATATATTAAGATTTACATTATATAGTGTAAATATGGTCAGTTTTGGTTGATGCTGTCACATATGGTCAGTTTTGGTTGATGCTGTCAAATATAAAAAAGAAGATGTGGTATGATTGCCAATACAACTATCCACAAAAGACCAAAATGACACAGACATTAACAACTATAGGTCACCGTACGGCCTTCAACAATGAGCAAAGCCCATACCGCATAGTAAGCTATAAATATGGTCAGTTTTCATGGTTTTGGGTGATGCGGACAAATAATTTTGTTATATATCCATGAGTCAGTCTGAGATATCAAAACTACTGAAATTAGTTTATGATTCAAAATTTTGATTAAAAAGAGGACATGCTGGCACTATAAACTGATGCGAGCATAATTTTGTTTTCCAATATTGCTCTCATTTATATTAAACGATCCATCCTGCTATAAAAATATAAGCTCGTGCAATATAAAATTCTACTCGGAACAATATTCCTCAATATACATGCAATAACCCTATAATATAGATCATTTGTATTATCATGATTATACACTCCATCCTTACATAAAAATATTACAGATTTACTATGTGACTATAAGAGTTACATAAAAAAGAGCAAATATGGTCAGTTTTGGTTGATGTGGTTAAATATGGTCAGTTTTGCGTGATGCTGTCAAATATGGTCAATTTTGATTGATGCAGACAAATAAATTTGTTACATGAGTCAGTCTGAGGTATGAAAACTACTGATATTTGTTTCTGATGCGATATTTTGAATAAAAATAGGAAATGCTGGCACCCTCAATTGATTCGAGAAAAAAAATTGTGGTCTTTGATTTCCAATATTGCAGTTATTTATATACTACAGTCCCTCTTGACCTAAAATCATAACTGAATTACTGTGCAGCTATTTAGATTTACACAAAAAAAAGCAAATATGGTAAGTTTTGGTTGATGCGGTCAAAAGATTTTATTACACGACTCAGTCTGAAGTATGAAAACTACTGATATCTGTTTATGATTCAATATTTTGAATAAAAAGAGGACATGCTCATTGGCGGATCAAGGGGGGGGGGGGTCCAGGAGTTGGAACCCTCCTTTTTTTGACGATCAATGCATTTCAATGGTAGCATATAGTTGGAACCTCCCTTTACTCATGGTTGGAACACCCCCCCCCCCCCCCTTTAAAATGGCTGGATCTGCCCCTGCATGCTGGCACCATAAATTGATGCGAACAAAATTGTCTTCCAATATTGCTGTAACTTGTATATTGCAGTCCCTCTTGACCTAAAATTAAAACTGAAGTACTGTGCAGCTATATAGATTTGCAGAAAGAAAGAGCAAATAATGTCAGTTTAGATTGATGAGGTTAAAAGATTTTTGTTAAACAGGTCTGTCCGAGGTATGAAAACTACTCGTAAACAGATATATTACATTTGTTTAATGAGGTCAGATAATTTTGTCATGTGATAACGAGCCATCCTGACTCACGGAATAACCAATGTAAAACAATTCAAATAATAATGTTCCCCCCACCCCCCCCCCCCCTCCCATAAAACTAACGGCCTAATTTATGTACAAAAAATGAAGAAAAAAAAAACAAATAATTTATATAACACATCAACAAAAGAAAATCATTGAATTACGAGGCACATACATGCAGAATATTGCCGGGTTAAACATGTTCTCTTGCCGATTATAAATCTGAAATAAAACCGGCAAAACAGCAAAACTATATAATATTAATCGCTATTTTGCCGAAGCCTTTATATTTAGACAAAGATTTCTTAAAACTTATAAATCAATTCTAGTCGTAGAATTTATAAATCAATTTTAGCCGTAGAACTTATAAATCAATTCTGGCCGTAGAATTTATAAAAATCAATTCTAGCCGTAGAATTAGAAATCAATTCTAACCTGCTAACCGTAGAACGGTACTTGTCTATCCCAAATTCATGTATTTGGTTTTCATGTTATATTTGTTATTCTCGTGGTGTTTTGTCTGATGCTTGGTCCGTTTCTGTGTGTGTTACGTTTCGGTGTTATGTCGTTGTTCTCCTCTTATATTTAATGCGTTTCCCTCGGTTTTAGTTTGTTACCCCGATTTTGTTTTTTGTCCATGGATTTATGAGTTTTGAACAGCGGTATACTACTGTTGCCTTTATCTACAAGTAGAACTGACCAAATATTTGGTCAGTTCTAGCTAGAACTGTCTAAAACTGTTCTAGGGTAGAACTGTCAGGATCAGTTCTAGGTAGAACTGTCCAAATCAGTTCTAGGTAGAACTGACCAAATCAGTTCTAGCTAGAACAGTTCTAACCTAGAACTGACTAAAAGGTGTCAGGCTGACAGTTCTACGTACTGTTCTAGAACAGTTCTCCTGACAGATTTAATGAGAGGTTAGAAGTGATCTCCACTGTAACAATTTAAAGAATACAGAAATAAACAATACCCCCAATCCGGACCCTCATGGTATACACGAGAATCTGGATGGAAACGCAGAATATAGAATAATATATAAGGACAGTAGAGAGTGATACATTGCTAAAAACGAGAGAAAAATAATACTTGTTTAAGAATACACACATGAAACACCGATTGCTGTTGAAACAGTAACGGATTGCGATGTACTTATATTGGTGACAAATTCTAGAAGTTTACATGCGGACAACTACGGTGGCAGGTTAATGCCATTTTGCGTTTTAGCGCTTTAGCGTTTGCGCCTTACATATTCTACATGGCGAAAACGCGAAACCGATTTCTCATTTCTGACTTCGCAATTTCTCCTTTTCGCGATTTCGTGTTTTCGTCCTATAGATTATGAAAGGCGAAATCGCGAAAACGCGAAATGGACTTCACCGGCCACCATAGACAACTGTAGTTCTCCTCTGCACTTATGTAGAAAGGAACTAAACGGAATAAAATGATTTGAAACTTAAAATAACCAAATGTAGCTGCATTCGCTCCTTTCCGTTTACTTCTTTAGAGTGATTTGTAAACAACATATGATTAAGTAATAGAAGATAAGAACCAATTGGATGATGCTGACGAATTAGGGTTTAACGTCCAGTGACAAATATCATGTTCATATGTGAACGAGAACACGTTATATGTACCCTGTGTTGTATTAGAAAGACATTTTCAGTCGGAATTGAGATCGTGCTAATTCGAACAGACACAAAAATTAAGGCTGATTGAAAACGTCAATAAAAAAATTCATGCATATTCCAGAGGCCAATCCATATCACGCTATATTGAAGTGACACACCCTTCAATAAAATGCAAAGAAAGTCAAAATAAAAATGCTCTTTCTAGGATACTGTTGCACCGTATTGTCATTTTTGTTTACTCATGAACATCTCATTCTTAAATTTTTCAAGGGTAAAATATAAAGGTAGCAAAATTATTGTCGTGGCTAAATAACTCTTAACTGACACAATTTCAATTGTCCAACCCATCAACAGACTTTTTTCCCAGAATTTTCACTAAAACATGGTATTATTCACGTTATTTTACAATTATGAAATATTTACTAATGTCGATTTATTTTTTAGAACCACAGTACTATTTTTTGTCCTTTAAATGATATCTAAATTTGTTTGTTTCGCCTTTTATTAAAAAAATTGCTATGCGTATAAGCATAAATACTACATACTTGCGCGACGCCTTTTAGTTTTACTGAAAACTGCGCAAACTAAGAAATGTTTTTACAAGTGCAAAATGTTCTATGATAGATATCATTTTGTCAGACACTTTTCTTTTTTTGATTTGGTGCTTATAACATGCCAAAAATCTGTATATTTAATAGAGTTTAACATTAGATTAAGCATTTTACTCTTAACAGACGTATAACCAACCCGATTAACAGACCAATCGCCCATATAGCCGCATACTCAATATAGATTAACCGACCAATCTCTCGGTTAGCCGAGTGTCGGCCGTGAATATACAGATCGAAGTTGTCATTTCTAAGGTCAACGTCAATAAAGGAAAATGAATAACCTCTCGTCTTATATTAGCTTCCTTAGTGCAATACAGTTGTTAAACGTTAATGTCTTTATGATTAGAAGAGTGCATACTTTCAGATTTCCTTCAATATTACATATATTAATACTCTACTCGTTTATTTCCGCCTTCTTTATGTTAGAATAAAGTAATACAATAAATGTAAAGTTTAACAAATGTTTATACTTATGCAAAAGACTTCGCCAAGGACATATGCGTGTATTAACAAAAGAAAGTCAAATATCAATAAATTGCAACATTTGTATTTACATTAATTTGTATTTCTACAATGCCATTAGAATTTACACAATGTCATTACAGACAGATGGTGACAGTCGGAAATAACGTAATCTAAATTAAATACATGAAATGTATACAACTAGTATGTGTAATTTGATAAATTTATACGTTTTGTCGAATAAAAAATCAATCCATTAGAATCTGACTTTCTCTTGACGTAACTTGTAGATAGCTATTTTAAGTTCATTACAAAGTAAATATTTAATGTAATTACTCATTAATCAGCTGTTGCCTAAGGCTTCACTGTTGCATATTTTTTTTGAAACTCTATTCGTGTTAGCATAGCGAACTAAAAATTCATTTAATGTACATAATTTTTTTGGAAATTTGATTGGAAATTTCTGAAGTACTATTACTACTAAATGTGCTGTTTAATATCAGGAAACACTAAGTTATGCGTAAAAAGACGGTAGATAGGGTAATTCGTTTAACTTAATTAAAATTATCTGTGATTTATGTAATTGTGAACAGTTCTGCTATAATACATTTTTATAATTAAAATCACGTATGAAATTTACACATAGAAAACAAGGATTGATCTTAAAGATTTAATTTATAAATGCCTTGCTGTTTTAAGTGCGTTGTTCACATCCTTGATTACGGAAGCAGCAATAAATCAGTGGGGGCGATATAATAGTGTTGATAACGGATTCCATAGACCGCATCTAAAAACAGCATCATTGGCTTAAAGGGCTTTTACTAATATCATTATACGTTATATCCTAGATAATACCAGCGAAAACTAGGCAGAACTTTTAAATCTGGTTCGACGAGATTTTTTTTTGAAAAATTAACTCTTTGAATTAGTTCAAATATATTAAACATTCAATGTGAATATTTGACTAAGTATAAGTTAAACTAATTAAAAGAAACAAAACCTCCATTATAATGATACTTAAGTTAAAAGGTTTTGGGTTATACCTAAAAATTTAAGCTTGGAATTGGTGTTGGTACCTTATCGAATTCTGTACGTACTATAAAAGTACACAAAATAAAAATCATTTTTCAGAAGAAATAGATACTGTTCCTTTATTTCAGTTTCCTAGGTTACAGGAATGTGTTATCTATGATATAACGTATAATGCTATTAGTGAAAGCCCCGAAGCTTCAGTGAGGAAAGTGTGACGTTTATTCAAATTTAAGTTGATCTTTAAACATATGCTCATAGAGACAACATCCGTAATGCGTATGCCAAACAGAAAAACACATCAATGTATAAATTGTATTTATCAAATTCGACTTTTAAAGAAAACACACTATAGTTAGTGGAAACGTAATACCGATGAACGTTCTGCTTTATTTCAAGTATGATCCTTTCTTTTCAAATTTGATACCCTCTGATAAAATTCCTAACATGCTTGTAAGAATTTTGCTTCCCTTTGACATGCTTCGTCTTCCTTTTGATTCAATTATAAAGGTGTAAGATATCAAACGGCATTTCCTTGCAGATGCTGTACTGAATGTTGTGTAATATATTTACTTCTCCCCCTCAACACAACTAGTGCCTTGTCTTTATATGCTTTCTGTTTAAACATATAAAATAAATATATATATGTTGTAGGAACTAAATGTATATATGACACCTACAGGTGTATATTGTAAATCGAAGCTGAAAATAGTGATGATAATGAAGGCTTCTTTTCCGTTCGATACTAATATAAAATTACCGTCCGAAGTTGTCTGTAAGTCCGTTCAATGGTACCGTGTTTCCTTTTATGTCTCCCCCATTACAGCAATGAGCTGGGACTCTTCAGTATAATTGTCTTAACTATGCGTGTTATATCTGTAGAACACAGAACAAATAAGTATTCTTATGGATCTTGTTGTTAATACAATGTACATGTACCTTTAATTTAAAGGTTCACAATAATTGCGGAACAAAATCTCAGGCGTACCTAATGAAATATATTCTTAAGCAGACAAGCGTCTTTAGTTAGCCAGGATGTGTTTGAAGTGTTTTGACTCAACAAAGTATAGTTGTATCCTCAGCATCTTTTGAACTCTAACTCAAGCGACTTTAGCATTATTGCCTGCATATAATTGCATTTTTAAATAAAACTTTTTGGACTTAGCTTTTCCTTGCAGTATTACTTTAAATTGTACGATTCCAACTTGCGTCCGCGCTATTGTGTACATGTGATTCTTGAATATACATTGGTTACGCACGAGCCAAAACGATTTAAAAGTCGAAAAGGTTTATAGAATTTAAATTTTAAGATCGGCGATCCTTCTTGCCTGAGTATGTTTTAGCCGATTTGTTCGAATTTGAGTGCATACATTTCAACAAAAAATTTGCAAACAGTGAATTAGTGCCTATACCTGTAGAAAATAGTAAATAAATGTTACATAAAAAAAATGCATATAACATGCTACATAGAAAAAAGTGAAACACATGTCTGTTTTCTTTGTTACATATCTATTTACATCGTACATCCATTCATACGTTACGTTCATTGACAATTCTTGTTAGGACAAATTTATTGATTATTTGTAATCGTAAATCTCCTGTAAGTTTTATTTTCCACAACAAAATAAATTTGAGTTGACATTTTATGTCATACACCCACTTGTCTGCATCTTAAAATAGAAAAATCATTAAATACAATAAATATTATACGGAAATGTATATAATTCATTCTTTATAGTAGACAACATTATCCTAAATAAACAAACTACTCTCCGTGTAACAAATGTAAATAAAGTGCAACATAATATGACAAATGTAAACATATATAAAATCATTCTTCCTTAAATTGTTATTTAACTTATAAAAGTTTAAATCGATCAGTTAAACATGTGGATGTTAACATATGTGTTATATTAAATGAGGTGCTGTGGTTATACATCACTAGAGACTGAGGATAGTCAAGTCAGTGCTATGCGTTGATGCTCAATCGATCTGTTCATTACTTAGCAGTTAGATTGCGTTTTATTTCTGTCTGATTGACACTTTCTGTTATTAACCATTTTATCACATACGTCATTTAATTACCGGTGTGCAAGTTTGATGAAATAATTTGTAGTGTTGTTTAAAGGAAATATATTATATAGTGTTGTTTCGAAATTTTTCAAATTAAAAAAATATTGGATTTAAATATGGCTTTGGATGAAATAAAATCGGAATTAGGAGGGAAATGGAAATTAGACCGAAGTGAAAATTTCGATGATTTTCTTAAGGAGTTGGGTGAGCATTTTTTTCTAGTATTTAAATGAAATTATGCTTAAGCAAACTTATTCAAACCAAAAAGAATATTTTTTGTATTTAAAAAAAATTGTGTAGAAATTTTCAGAACCTATATTTTTTCTTCTAATTCTTCACTTGAGATAGTTTAGTTTAAAAATTTAAAACCCGAGACTTGCTGAGATTTTTAAACCTTAAACATTTGTTGTTGAGGGAGAACTATCTTAATACAGACGATATATAGTATTGGAAGTTAGACTGTTAGTTTTCTCGTTTGAACTGTTTTACATTTGTCATTTCGGGGTCTTTTATAGCTGACTATGCATGACTATGCAGGTTGAGATTTGCTCATTTATGAAGGCCATACGGTGAGCCATACGGTTACCTATAGTTGTAAATGTCTGTGTCATTTGGTCTCTTGTGGCAAGTTGTCCGGCTCATTGGCAATCATACCACATCTTCTGTTTATATAATCAAGTATTTTTCTCAATTGAACTGTTTCATATTTTCATATCGAGGCTTATATCGCCGTTTATCTTAACGTTAAAGGCTCTACGGTTGCCTATGTTTGTATACATCCACTCATGTTATCATTCATGGATAGTATTTGATTGGCAATTATACCAAACCTCCTTTTTCATATTGATAGTTTCAGTAGGTATCGTGAATCTGATAGGTTTCACTGTAAACATAGAGCCCGAAAAGACTGCACACATATTACATTGTATAAGGGTTTTTTTAATATTCACATCTGTGTAAATAGATATAAGAAGATGTGGTTTGAGTGCCAATGAGACAACTCTCCATCCAAGTCACAATTTGTAAAGATAAACCAACATAGGTCAAAGTACAGTCTTCAATACGTTTTTTTTTTTTTGGGGGGGGGGGGGGGAGGGGGAGAACATATTTTGGTTGGCCACGTAAACTATTAGCAAAACATGTTTCATCTGAGAGAAATCATGTATTCAAATGTATATACAATGATGTCACATCCATAATGTATTATAGCTGGTAAATTTCACACCTTGTCCTCATTGTAAATATGTGAATAAACGGAGATAGGTAAATAACCAGAGGGCAGACATAGATGAGAGATATTGTCATTAGTTCAATTCGGTGCAACAGTGTGTGTTGTAGAAGAGAATGGTGCCCGCTGCATTGTTAAAGCTATTTTGATTATACAAAAATGAATATCTCACTTCCAAGTACTACAGTCCTAATATACGTTAATCAAAGATGCTTTTAAAGACAACAACCAGTCTAATTAAAATATAGACCTCTGATTTCGTTATAATCATGTGTAGTATAACGAAATCAGAGGTCTTTTATTTCATAAGACTGGAAAACAACATGAACGATTTCATAAACCTTGAGAAAGGAAATGGTCAGATGATTTAATAGTATATGCCTTAGTCATAGAGACTGGTTTGGATATACAATATATACCACGTTATCGTACATGGAAAATTATACTCTTTTTTTAAAATCGATAACGAGTGCCTCACCTTAAAACACATTCAGATGATACGAGGAATGTCCTTAGTTTATATTCCTTTGTTTTAACACATCAGCAATTTATTGTGTCAGGTTTTATCGACACAAAAACAACATGAAAATGGAAAGTTAACAGCTGTGAAACTTTTATTTATCTTTCTATTGATTGGTGGATTGTTGTTGTTAGTTTTACGTCCAGCGGAAAATGTTTCATGAGTGTTTAGGACGAGATCAAAGTGACAAATGATACAATAGGTAGGTTCGGTAAGATAGAGGTCAATTGTGATACAGTTATATGGACTGTCATGCAAAAATGGCTGTACATTGGATAGGGACACATATAAATGTGGCCTCGCAACAGACCACCTACAGACCATTAAGAAAGTTGTTACAAGAACTATTTTACATGTTGAGGCCGATACACTCTCTCTACTAGATGCATCGAATGCATTGTGTCTATTCTGACCAGACGTGGTGGCGTATTTATACATCCCCAAAAAACAAAACAAACGTCCTAGTTAAATAAGGCTTTTCCACCTGGACAAAGGAAGTTCGAGGGTAACAATAAGTCCATATCCTGGACAACCCTTGTGATCCTTTCTTTATTAGAAAGGAAAATGAACCGTTTGGTCAATGTTGCCTTTTGACGTCTAAAACAACTATGCGATTTTGTCTGTATTTTTAGTTACATGTAGATTTTGAATTTCGTTGTTATTTCTTTCAACAATTCTCATTGGTTAACTTATGACTTAGAATTAACTTCTCAAAAATTCTCATTGGTTAACTTATGACTTAGAATTAACCTTAATCACATTTATTACAAATATGCACAACAAATTAAATGATATGCTCGGGTTGAAAGAAATTACATTGCTGGTTATTTCACCCAAAGTTAATACACTCGTTAACATTATGATTACAATAGAACAGAAAGAAACTGACTGTAATTTAATAAATAAAACTGTTACTTCGTCTCGTTCTTAAAGTTAGACGAATTCATCTAATGGATTCTAATTGTAGTGACGTATGGAACCTAGTACAACAAATCAAGTTCGTGCTAAAGCTAGTTAAAGAAAACTTCACTTACAAACTTTTAAGTCATTTAGTTACACTACAGTATAAATTACAGGTACAAATGCACTGTCAAATCAAATTGCATGGCAGTTATATTATTACGTATCTATCACCGCTAGCCAAAGTGCAAATTGTTGCGTGCTGTATTAAACGAAAGAGTGACTAAAATTCGTGCAAACTGCGCATATTTAATTTCAGTGTACTTTTAATCATTCATTTGAACTATTTACAAACTTTTTAAAATAAAATTTATTATAAGAAATAAATCAAAATAAATATATCTTTTTTAAATAAATGCGACAGGACCATAATGCTATTAGTTCTAACGAAATATTTTATCGTTTTAAGTTCAAACGGAATACTTGACTATTTAGTCAATACATGCGGATGTTACCGGTTACGCAATGAACAAATTCATTGATGAAAAATAATTCAAAGTGCATTATACTCGGGTTCAAAAAGTGCATATATTTCATCTATTTACATACCACATTTTATAGAGGAAGTTGTTTAATAAGTTATATATACACGAACGTGATATTCAATAAATGAAATGATAAATAAAGAGTATTAAAAGATAAGGTCCATAAACCTTTTGTATATATATATTCGCAAATTGACTTTTTTTTTTTGAATATCAATGCATTAAATGCCTCATCTTTCCCAACTACTAAGTAACCTCTAAAATTGTAACAGACATGACAAATACCTTCACAGTTTCCATAAGTGACTTATTTTTATTTGAACATCAATGCATTAAAATGCCTCATCTTTCATAATTAACATTTAAAATATTAACAAATTCCCTCAAAGTTTCAATAATTGACTTATTTTTATTTGAACATCAATGCATTAAAATGCCTCATCTTTCCTAATTAACATTTGAAATATTAACAAATTCCCTCAAAGTTTCAATAATTGACTTATTTTTATTTGAATATCAATGCATAAAAATGCCTCATCTTTACTAATTAACATTTAAAATTGTAACAAATACCTTCACAGTTTCCATAAGTAACTAATTTTTATTTGAATATCAATTCATCAAAAATGCCTCATCTTTCTCAGTTGATATCTCGAATTATAATAAATACTTTCACAGTTTTCCTGATTGACTGATTTTTATCGCAATATAATTGCACAAAATGTCTTATCTCTACTAGTTAACATTTAGAATTATCACATGTACTTTCACAGTTTTCCTGATTGACTTATTTTCATTTCAATATCATCCCATTAAAATGCTTTATTGGCTTGAATGTCTTAACTTTCCCACTTAACATTTAGAATTGTAACAAATAAAAATAAATGTTAGTATTTAAAAGAAACCAAAAAAAAAAAAAAACTGTAATGTGGGCAACATACACAAAATATTTTGAAAATCATCAAAACATCTTACATAACTTCCTTACTTCTAAAACATTTAATCGACCACGATCAAAACTTCTTTACTAACTATTTTATAATCATTTAAAAGTATCAAACACAGTCATACAGTCGTACGGTAAACTGTATCTGTTAATTTCTGTGTCATTTGGTCTCTTTTGAATAGTTGTCTCATCGGCAACCTACCACATCTTCTTTATAATAAATATATTACTCTTATTTGTAATTTCGATGGATAAAAAATAACGTTTATCATACATCCTCCTTTAGTCTCAAGTTGAAACACTCACAATCCTAGACAGAGGCGTTGACTCCGCTGCTTTGACCCTTAAAATGTAATGCTCTAAAACATTTGATATAAACCTGTCCGAACGTTTAATAGATCTCGAGCGGACATGAGTAAACGTAATTCGAACAAAAAAGTGCTGGATATACGTACGGAATTATACACCATGGTCATATCTATCCATTTTTGGTTGAGGAAATTCATTTTTGAATTATTTTACAAAGGGAACAACTGATTTTAAATGTACTGAGTTACAGCTTTAAACAAGTTTGAAAACGGTGTATTTTATTTTCATGTTATTTTCTTACAAACATTTCTTTTTAGAATTCGACAGAATTAAAAACACAATTGTAGCTTTTATCCGGAAATGCTTTAAGCTTGGCGGTATACCGAAGAACATAACAGATCTAGTAAGAGTTCAATATACGACACAATTTATAAAATAACTATGCCTCCTTAAATTTCTGTATAGATCAATATAAGGTAAAGTCGTCAATGAAACTGTCTCATTTACATCCCAAGGCCATGATTATAACAGTACATTCAAGTTGAGGTTTAACAAAAGGGCGATTCAAAAGATGCCGTATTTAATATCTTTGTAATTGATTTTATGTTTTCATGTTTATATTTATATTCGATAATCAGTATTACATGTGGAAAATGGAAGTTGTATTTAACTACAGCAACTCCCACAATTATGCAAATAGTGTGATTTGTTTGACTGTTATTAAATAAAGGTTGTAATTTATGTAAAGATGATATCAAACTGATAAGTGGATTTTTCTTATTGATGCATTTGGATTTGAGCTGCTTTTTTATTTTATATATGGCCTCTTAAACATTCTTTTTTTTTTCATTTTAGCCATGGCGTTGTTAGTGTATTTTCGATTTATGAGTTTGACTGTCCCGCTGGTATCTTTCGCCCCTCTTTTTGATCTCGACGTACCGCAAGAAGGTTTCCCATGAATATGCAGAAAACGCCATAAGATTGGCATCCCACATTTTTGTTTTCCTTATCATATTGAACACTTTGAATCGGTTTCGACAAATATAATTGAACTTCCTACAATAGATAGGGTAACAATATTTATAATACATACTGGTATGGCTAACCAGTGACGGTGTTATAAAAGAGGCGGAAGATAGAAAAGGGACATAAGTCGAAAACAAGCTAACAACTCCATGACAAAAATGAACGATATAAAATAAATATGAAATAAAGTCAAGCTACAGAACACAACATAGAGAACTAGATACTGAGTAATAGGAATTCTACCTAAACCGGGGCAATATCTCAGTTACTACAAAAGTGTAAAAACATCCTGCTCCGCGTGTGTCATACAAGTATGTAAATCGTTAGCAGTTGTATTTATTATAGGTGTATTTCAAACATACAAAAAAATAAACAGGATTAGTATACTACCAAATCACTCGACATGTTGTTTTTTTTTTTAATTTACAATTAGAATTACATTGTATCAATATGTGTGTCCATTGATTTGAACCTTGTTTTTTTTTTTTTTTTTTTTTTTTGTTGTTGTTTTTAACATGTGTTCGGTTTTTTGTTTGGTAGGTTTAAATATTGTGTTCAGAAAACTGGCTGGAGCTGCAACTCCTACAGTGGAATTTACAGTTGAAGATGGTATTATTAAAATGATTTCGAAAGTTAGTTTTTTCAACCAAGTATTAACATTTGACTTAGATAAAGAACATGTACAATCGTTTGAAGGATCGGAAATGAATGTAAGTACAAAAATTTAGATAAAAACATTTTTTTTAAATTTTATTTTCGGCAGTAGATTGGGTTTGTTAACCTTAAACAAACAGCCTAAGGAAATACTTTACATACCAGGTTACCTGAACATACAACCTAACTCAGTACACTACTCAGAGAACAACATTTGTTCTAAACATTAGCATTTTGATTGGTTTAATTCTTAATCTCACTCGAGTTTATTTGACAGCATGGAGCGAGTGTTGAAATCACCATATCACTATTATGGTAAATTAATATTCAATTGGAAATGGTTCATTATTAATATTACTGTAATCTTTAATTTGGTAGACATTTTCTCTATTCGTTTTATTGGTTGCTCTTAATACTCTATTCCTTATTTTTTATTTTAATGCACCATTATTCTTCATTCCTGGTTGTTTTTTTTTTTTTTTTTGTCCTAACTTCCTTCAATCTCTAGTTTGTGGTCCCCTTTTCTGTAGTATTGGTCATTTATTATCTATTCTACAAATCCCCATCCAGATCCTTATAAGGGAGAAACTATGTATCTTCAAGGTAGAAAGGGCTTAAGAGTAGGATTTTTCAAAAAGTATCGTCAGTGCTAGAGATCAAATCTTTTTTTTCTCTCCAAAATATAATACTATAAGGTATGGAGTAAATCTGGATTCAGAAATGTATTTTTGTCATCTTTTTGACCACTACATGTATATTGTTTATCATTTAATTTGTTTAGAATATTTTTTTACGGATAAATTATATTGTAGTGTAAAACAAGATGGGAAGATAAAAAACTTATAACAGACGCAAAACCAATGAACGACAAACAGAAACCACAGACGTTTCAACGACAGAAACTTAACGATGAACTAGTTCAGGTTCGTGTATCATACTTATTTGTCCTTGAACAGGAATCTATTCACAATATCTCATTATTTGTGATTATGTCATTGAACTATTTTTTTTGACACATTCAATCTAGTAGTGTTATATAATTGTCTGATGCTATCATATGCAAGTTTGTCAAACAAAAACTTGTAAAGATAAAATACCAATTATACCAAACAACAAACGGCAACTACAGAAGAACGAACATGTTCATTATGGGACTATCCAGTTTTTCACATTTAGTATTTACCCTGATTACAGCTGATTATTTAAACGTAATTCTAATTGGGAGAAACACCCACTATATGTATTATTTCAAAGTTTAAAAAGTAAAAAAATATACATATGAATACACAGGAAAATGTCAGAGTCTCTAGATAAATATTTCGCTCACATGAACTTCATATTAATTCAAATTCATTTGAATCTCATATGAAATTCACCTCAAACGAGCTCATACTTAAAAATCATCTGAATATTTGAATCTAATTTAAATCATGCAAAATACCATTTTTTTCTAAAGTTTCAGTGAAATACAAGTGACAAATTTCACATTAGATTCACAATAATATCCATTTCACGTTAGATTCATGGTTGAGTGTGTTTGAGTATTTCATTTGGCATAACTTTTAGGAATTTTGTTTTTCAATGCTCTTCAACTTTGAACTTTATTTGGCTTTTTTTTATTTTTATTTTCTTTCTTTCTTTTTTTTTTTTTTTTTTCTTTTTTTTTTTTTTTTTTTTTTTTTAAATTTTTCGGATTCGAGCGTCACTGATGAGTCTTTTGTAGACGAAACGCGCGTCTGGCGTAATGATGATCTATGATGAGTTTATTGAGTTGATTATGACGTGAGTAAATTTGCCTATATAAATAGATGATAGACCGATAATTGATAAAATATTACAAATATACAATTTATTACATTCAAAGATATCAGCCCTTATTCCTATAACTCTTCACAAACACATTTCTGGGGATGTCATCAAAATATATTTCATTTTAGACTATGTGGGTTGGAGAAGTTCAATGCATACGATATTTTAAACCAGTTAATTGAAGAGGCTGATTGAGATTATATATGGTAGGTTTATCTATAGAGAAAGTGGTTTAACAATGTTATCGGGCGGAATTCAATTATACCAGGTGATCCTCAGATGATCAATTGTACTTCAAAATTTCTTGTATATATATACAAGAAATTTTGAAGTACAATTGATCATCTGAGGATATATATATATATATATATATATATATATATATATATATATATATATATATATATATATATATATATTATATTCATAAATTGAGAATGGAAATGGGGAATGTGTCAAAAAGACAACAACCCGACCAAATAACAGACAACAAGGTCACAAATAATAGGTCTTCAATGACGAGAAATTCCCGCACCAGGAAGCGTCCTTCAGCTGGCCCCTAAATAAATATATAATACTAGTTCAGTGATAATGAACGCAATACTAAACTTTAAATTATACACAAGAAACTAATTTAAAAGTTAAAAATATTACAAGACTAAACAAAGACCAGAGGCTCCTGACTTGGGACAGGTGCAAAAATGCGGCGGGGTTGAACATGTCTATGAGATCTCAACCCTCCCCTATACCTCTAGCCAATGTAGAAAAAGTAAACGCATACCATACACACATTAAATTTCAGTTAAAGAGAAGTCCGAGTCTGATGTCAGAAGATGTAACAAAAGAAACAAAATGACAAAAATACATAAAAAAACAACAGACTACTAGCAGTTAACTGACATGCCAGCTCTAGACTTCAATTAATTTGTTATTCTTGTCCAAAACAAAAGAAAAAAGAAACTATCACTCAAACACGCCCACATGTACCCCACACAAACACTGTCAGCGGAATCAATTTATTATTACTTAGTGTTTTATACAAATGTCATTAAAACAAACTATATTAACTCGTCTTTATTGACAATGATTCTCCATAAGGGCGATTAATGAAGATAGTAATCGAATGATAATTATGTACGCCAACATATAACTTGATGCACACAACAGATTTCAAAAGTATTTTTTTTATACGGGTGCCGTTTCCTAAGGATATGGACAATCGACAAGGTGAAAAGTAAATTTTGGCAGCTTAAAATGAATACGAAAAAGTTATAATAGGCAACATCATTAAGTAATTATAATTTCAGCGACGAATAACCAACTACACAGCAAATTCAACGATAGCATACTAATATAAAATGTTCATATCTTTAAATATGTATTTCATTTATTATGCCTCACCTACGATAGTAGAGGGGCATTATGTTTTCTGGTCTGTGCGTCCGTTCGTCCGTCCGTCCGTTCGTTCGTTCGTTCGTTCGTTCGTTCGTCCGTCCGTCCGTTCGTTCGTTCGTCTGTCCAAGGTTAAAGTTTTTGGTCGAGGTAGTTTTTGATGAAGTTGATGTCCAATCAACCTAAAACTTAGTATACATGTTTCTTATGATATGATCTTTCTAATTTTAATGCCAAATTAGAGTTCTGACCCCAATTTCACGGTCCACTAAACATAGAAAATGATAATGGGAGTGGGGCATCCGTGTACTGGGGACACATTTTTGTTTTTAAATAAAATGAGATTGTTTTGAAATATCGATACCCTTACCCTGAGCACACGAAAACACATTCAACTTATCCATCCATGTAGAGCAGGATCTGCGTACCCTTCCAATGTACATTCGTTTTTGGTCGGGTTCGTGTTGCTTAGTTATCGTGTTTTTTTTTTTTTTTTTTTTTCTTTTTAACCAAAGGGTTGCTATTATATTTTTGACAGTAAAGTCAGTAAAAAAATGTTCCCGAAAGGGTAACAGAGCAGTTGTTACCTTATGAAAAATATTGTCAACCTTGGTTTTGCCACGGCTGACAATTTTTCTCAGGGTTACAATTTTATTCATCACCCTCTTGGCTATGTATTATTTATAAACTTTTCAGTCTGTATTACATGGTCATGAACATTTTTTTCTTTTTTTCAGAGGGTATATAAACATGTGATATTATTCAAGACCAGTGACCTGTTTTTATTTGTGGTATTGACACTGCTTCGACAACAGAAATAGTACATACATGTACATAAAAAAACTTTATTGCTGTACAAAGGATGCCTAATTTAGCCTTATTCCATAGAAATATTTTCATAGTTTATTTTTGTTTATTCGCGGATAAATTTATGTTTTTCATGATATTTTCACTTAATACTTATACTGTATTAGAATGGATAAATGATCATTCGATGAACTTGAATAATTTTATTTTTTTTATATTTAATGGTTAATTAACCATTTTAATCAGATTTGGTAAATACTTATGAAAGGACAAAAGTGAATAAGTATACATATCCTACACAGCATTATTAGAAAGTAAAGCGAAAACAGTCTTAAAAATGAAGCCAATACTTTACTTTAAATATCTAAAGTAAAAGAAGGGGCTATGATTGCAATTGAAAACTTAGCAGCTAGAGCACAAAAAACGTACAAACAATTGAAAACGTTCTGGCATGGTTTCCATACCAAGAGTTTAATGAGACGAGATAGTTAGTCTTGTGCTCAACCCCTTTATCTGCAGGCCAAGTGAATTTATAGTTGAGGTTCTATTCATTTAGATCAGATGCTAGCCAAAGTTTACAAGCTAAGATCCCTCGAATTGGTTTCCGTGTTCAACTTGCGTCTCTTAAATGGATTGCCTTTCTGATCATGAGCTATCGACCCCTATCTGAACGACTATTTACCAATAGCTCGAACAAGGTTAATGAGTGCTAGAGCATATCCACACGCCCTTGTTTCTCCTGGATATTCTAGTCTTGCATAATCTGTCATGATGCCCTTGATATATGATTGCTGCTCACCTTTTTGCTCAGATTTGGACTGGCATGACCATCACGATTATTGCCACATGCGAGTATGATCTACTTACCCGTCTGGAGCACTTGAGATCAACATCGTTTTTTTCTGGGATTCGTGTCAGTCAATTTGTACTTTTCAATCTTTTGTTTGTATACCGAAATTGATCTTTTATTTATTTTTTATTTTGCCATGTTGTCCATTTATTTTTGAATTATGAACTTTAATGTTCTTTGGTAATGTTCGCCCCTCTTTTAAACATGAATTTATAAGATATGCGACTATGTCAAGCTATATAATTGTCGCGAGTCTAAAGGGTAAAGGATGAATAATACAGGAACATCAAAACAAAACGCTTAAATGGCAAAAACAAACGATATACTAACATCCTCTGTTCAGGTAGCTCGGTTGAGCTATCCACTTCCTTATTTTATGAACTATACAACGACTTAATGTTTCATGTAGAAGCGAGACAATAGATACCAAACCGACATTCAAACTTATAAGTGGAAAATAAACAAACTATGCTGTGGTCAACAAGAACAACAAAAACAAAAGCTAAAACAGATTTTAAAAAGTAAAAGGACAAACACACAAACAACAGTACACAGAACACAATATATAAAACTAAAGACTGAGCAACACGAACCCCACCAAAACTGGTTGGTATCTCAAGTACCCCTGAATTGTAAGCAGATCCTGCTCCACATAGGGCACCTGTCGTGTTACTCTTGTTAGTTCAAACACGGTTATAACTCTAATTTGGTAAGTCTTATCCGGGGAAAAGGAGACGGTGGTACTTTCGACATTTCAAACATATCTGCTATAATTTATTAATATAGGCTGATTTACACATGTTCTGTACTTGTCGTGGTACTTCGTGCTGTCGTATTTCATCATAATAAAGAGTTATTTAGTTTTCCGGCATACAAGAGGTAATAGAATTCAACAATGAGAATAACATTTGCATTAATTTTTCAGTGCTTCATTATTGTATGCAAATCCATACACATTTGATAATTAAAAATTACTTCCTTGAATTTAATGAAATCACGAATCGTCCTGACTTGAAAGTAGTATTTATGAGTATTTACATTGTTGGTATATAATTCTCGACTGTGCTATTATATACTGATATGTTCATTTATTGCATAGCAATATAATATTTCCCACAGAAAGTAACCAAAAGTTAGCGTGCAATAATTCCAATATTGCACTAGTGCAATAAATCTTTGAAATTAATGACGTCATCAACGACAAAATCTTAGTTTAAACCAATTTTAACTTTCAAATATTATATTGCTATACAATAAAAGGGTTATTGCATGAATATTGTGGAATGTTGTCTCTCGTACAACATATATTGCACTCGCAAGATCGTGCAATATAAAATTCTACTCGGGACAATATTCCCAAATATTCATGCAATAACCCTATACTAGTATTACAGATGATCGATAACAATAAGGAAGTTAAAGTAAAATGGCACCAAATGCGAACATATACATGATAGTGACTTTCTTCTGATGTTGTCTTCAGAGGGCATCCACTTCAGTTAGCCCTTATATGGAACATATTGCCTCATTTTGTCGTAGTAAGATTTGCATTGACTTTGGATATCAGTTATTCATCTTGAATATAAATACATATCTAGGTCGGGTGATCGTATTGTGACTGCTTAGTCTTTTTCTATTAGAAACAATATCGTGGATTGATTCCGGTGGTTCCTTAACATATTACAGACTATTGTATCTCGGCAGTTTCTGCATTACTGTTCTCGTCAAAGGAGTTCTCTCCTCCTAATTAAATTGTATTAAAGTTCATGTGGACCCTTTAGCTAAAACGGCAGTATTTTAACGTCAAAATTGACTCTGAGTACAAACAAATCTGTGCAACTGGAAAAGTTTTAAGGCATAGTATGTCCTAGATTAATTGAATTCAAATATGTTTTATGTTTTAGAAAAATAAAACTTCACAGGATTTTGCAGTGCACTTTTTTTCATTTCTCCAAAAGGTGTCAAAATAATCTAAGTTGGAAAAGAGGTTTGAGAACTTCCCAACAGGTAATTATTGAAGTGAGCTATATTGATTGATATGGACAATAGATACGGTAAGGGAGCTACCATTTGATTTTTATGGGGGGGGGGGGGGGGGGGTGGCTAGGATGAAATTTGAAAAAAATAGGCAGGACAGGAGTTTTGAGTAAAAAAAAAGGCAGGATGAGACACTTTGCAAAAAAAAAAAAGGCAGGATGACAATTAAGGTAAAAAAAGTCAGGATAAACTAATAAAAAAAAAAGGCAGGACCGAATAGAGTGAAAAATAAAAAGGCAGGACAGAGATTACAACTTAAAAAAAAATGCAGGACAAAATTTTTCATCCTAGCCCTTTCCCCCCCCCCCCCCCCCCCCCCCATAAAAATCAAACGGTAGCTCCCTAACCCGACAATTTAACTGTGTACCTGAGTGTACCATATCAAGCGAAATTCAACTGTTTGTTAATTTAATCATCTTCTGCAGGGACGAAAAAAGTGCACTGCATTTTCTAAATCATACAATGCATTTGAAATATATTTATCTAGGGCATGCTATGCTTTAAACTTTTTGATGTGAAAATGCAGCTATTTTAGTCAAAGGGTCCACATAAACCTTAAGGAGGCGCTTGTGTTTTGTTTTTCCCTATACTTCATACAAGATAACAAACAGTTACACAACGATTCAATTTGTATAATATCTTATAAATCTTATCAACGGCGATTTCTTCCTTGAATTACATGAAGTCACGTATCGCTAAAATTGCACGTATAGCATTGATCAGTGATTTTATTGTTATTATAATGATTTTATTGTTATAATAAGTTGATGTGTTATGATTGCCAGTGAGACTACTATTTAACTGAGGAAAAATCTCACATAAATATTAGTAACTATAGGCTAGATTATTTGTTTATAATTCTCGATCGTGTTATCATGAACAGACATAAAGATTTACAGACGATTGGTAAAAAGCAGAACATTAAAAGTAAAAATTGATTAATGTAGATCTTTTGATCAGTTTTGAAAATAAATCTATTAAAATATGTTGGAAATTAAATGAGTTTTAATTTCAATTTGCATCGGTGTTAGCTTCAACAAAGTTATGAGGAGGACAGATTAAAAATGACACTCCGTAAATGTTATGGACACCATCACGAATTAGTTGATCCATACGATGTGTCTTTGACCAAACTAGCTAAGGACATTTTTACCACATGGTAGATTGTGGTTTGTCATTACGTCGTCTAATCTTTTAATTACCGAACGTGACTTATTCCCGATTGTGACTGTTTTGCTGAGTGTGAATTCGCATTACTATAAGACGTGTTACGGTACTTATCTATCCCAAATTTATGTATTTAGTTTGATGTTATATTTGTAATTCTCATCGGATTTTGTCAAATTGGATGACGTCTTTTCTATTATATTCATGTGTTATGGTAAAGAAAATTAATCAACGCCTTCATTTATTAGTTTTGATTTTGTTCAACGTAATCTGTACGATATTTTATGTTTGAAGTTAGATTCATAACAAACCGGACATAAATATAATATAGCTAATTGCTATTAATTAGTATTGCAATGTGCATTGTGTTTAAATGTAATATCAGTATTTAGTTCTGTTATAATCTTAAATCAATCCTATTTCTGTCTTATTTTTGAAATATAGTTTTTCAAACGTGACGTCATTTTTGTGCTGTTTCAGAAATTTAAGTGTCTGTGTGACGTAATTTTTGTGCCTTTTTGCGCTGAGGCCTGGACTAAGTCGGGTGTGTCTATTTTCTGTGTTGGTCTTCAATGTATTATGTATTCGAGTTTTGTTTTCTGTAATTAGTTAAGACGTCAGTTTTATCATGTATATCTTTTATATTCATTTAATAAAATTTAGTGTTTGCAATAGCATAAATTGTTCTAAATAATAAGGATGTTCTTATCACAAGCAGAAAACCTTAGCCGTATTTGGCACAACCTTTTTCAACTTTTGATCCTCAGAGCTGTACAACTTTTTTTTTACTTTCGAACTTTTATATCTGGGCGCCACTGGTAAGTATTGTGTGGACGAGGCGCGTTTTTTGGCGTATTGAATTTTAAACCCGATGCCTTTTGTTATCTATTAATCATGTGTTTCTTTGCCTAATACGTTCTCCTATTTATTTGTATTGTAGTCCTGTAATATTATGTTGTCATTTTAATGTTATATTTAACAATGCCATTAAAGTGAGAGGTCTGGCATGACACGAAACCAGGTTCAACCCACCATTTTTTCTTTAAAAATTGCCTTTACCAAGTCAGGAAAATGGCCATTGTTATATCATAGTTCGTTTCTGTGTGTGAAACATTTTTACGCTGTGTTTCCGTTGTGTCGTTTGTTTTATTTTTATATTTGAGTGTGAATTCACATTAATATAAGACGTGTCACGGTACTTTTCTATCCCAAATTCATGTATTGGGTTTTGTTGTTATATTTGTTATTCTCATCGGATTTTGTCTTATGCTTAGTCCGTTGCTGTGTGTGTTACATTTTAATGTTGTGTCGTTGTTCTCCTCTTATAGTTAATGCGTTTCCCTCAGTTAAAGTTTGTTACCCCGATTTTATTTTTTGTTCATAGAAATACGTGTTTTGAACAGCGGTATACTACTGTTGCCTTTATTTAGTTGTGTTTAAATTATTTTGAAATGAGTGTGCTTATTCCCTGAGATTCTTTACTAATCTTTTTGTAATATTTAATATTACATTATCCCATTTTGAAAAAAAATATACATGAACCTGGTCTGTCACCAATTTATATCTGAATCTTTCCTAATTGATAGACACTTTCATGTGATTTTGTATTCAGAAGGCATACATTACAGATAGTCCTTAGGAAAGTTCTACTCTATTTTTGCATACAGACATTTGAAATTGCGTATATACTTATATATCTAGATGTAGTTTTTGCATCTAGACAGATTTATTTTACGATATCATTTACGGACACAAAGTCATGAAATATGTGAGGTTTATTGTCGAATCACACACCATTGTGTCTTGAAGACATTTGTGTATCTCCATTACTTTTTCATTGTTGACGACTTTACTGTATACGATGAACAGTAGCATAACTTCCATTTGAATACAGCTGCTATTTGAGATACATGTCAGGATATGTTCATCATTTACCGATAAATTAAGCTCGAAGAAGATGACAATTGGGGTATCAATGGATACTTTGACAACTTGAAAGTAGAAAGTAATATTACTGTGGATTCAGTATAATTCGTTTGATATTAATTGTTGTTGATTTCGTGGTTCATTGTTGTTGATTTCGTAGTTAAAAGTGAATCAAGAATCTAAATGTTCAACAAAATAAAAATGTCGTATTGGTCTATATGCAAACCTTACTAAAACTACGAAATCAAATATCCACGAAAATACTAATTTTCCTTAATCCACGAAAACAAACTGATACACATGAAAACTAATGAATCCACAGAAATGAAAAAGTAAAACAAGGAAGAAATACCTAAAAAGAGAATAGATATACTCAAGATCAGTCTGCTTTTGTGTAAAATGCAAAAAACACGGATCAAATAATACAGAGATTTTACGCAAACAAAAGCCTGCTTATAGATATGGATACTACAAAGAGGAATGTAGATAGATATATCCTGTTTGAGAACCAAAATAAAAAAAAACAAAAAAACCGAACTTCATCTTGATTAATGTGAATGATTAAACTGACCATCGATAAATGATGCAACTAGCATAATTAGACAACAGTTTCCCCTCATTAAAGGTATAGAGCCATAATGACTTGTCGAAAAATATTATCTAATCCTGTATTTAACAAACACATAGGTCTCCGCAAAAATGGGGGTGTCATTGACTGATGGCCACAGACATAGGCTGTCAGAATGGTGAACTATATATATGAGCTTTGGAATCTGATATAATCCCAATGATAGAAACACTCTGAAGCTTAATTGGATATACTGGGTTTGACACATCATATTATATTATGCAATATGTTTTCCATATAAATGATAGTTACGAATGTCGGACAAAAATCATAGCAAATATGGTTACGTTGGCATATGGGGAAAATACAAAATCTGAACAATACAAAAGACAAAAAACTGAAATTATTGTGTACAATTTAGATGGACAAAAACAATTTGCATCATTACCTCTAAATTCTTTGTAAAAAAATCTTTAAAAAGGGGGAAAACGATAACTCGGTGTGCAATGTAAATCTGTAAACGCCCTGGTAATCATCAACTTAATGTCATCTGTGATGCATGTGAGGATAAAATAGTATTAGCAAATGTAAAACCTAGGACAAACGAGTTATGAATCAAACAGCATAAATGTGTTAACACTGCACCATCGCTTTGATGCAATTCTTTAGAAAAACTGGTCTACTGACAGAGGGACGAAAAATACAAGAGGGACAGTAAAACTCATAGATAAAAAATAAATCTGGCAACGCATGGCTAAAAATAAATAGACAAACAGACAAATAATAGGATATTGAGATTTAAAACCTTGAAATATTTCTAATTCGAAGTCCTTTTTCCTGTTTTGAGAAGAAACCATTCACAATATGGGAACTTTGCAAAGTTATGTTGTATAATTTTGACATTATTTTGTTTAATTGCAGATGTTCAAGAGTATGCATTTTTAGAAGCTTTTAAAGACATGAGAGCGTTTGTTAATTTTTATAACATCCATAAAACCTAGAGGTAAGAATCTAACATCTTCTGTTATTCAATTTAAAAGCCGTCTTAGTCAGCACAAAAACACAGACGCATTAAATTTTCTCAGTTAATTATAATGTTTGTCTATTAAGAATGAAGTCAAATGCACGTCTTAATGTAAGTATAAAATGCATTTTCTTTTAATAACGTCTACTATCTTCAACGTTATCATCAAAGACTCAATCTAATCAAATACGTTAGGTCTTCATATACAATAAAACACGTGAGCCTGTCTTGTGATACATTATAAGCGACCTCTTGGCCTTTTGTAGTAACAATTGTAGTGGTTCAATTATAACTGTAATTTCAAACCTCAATATCCTCTTATTGAAGAAAAGTACAAGAACTTAAAGATATTTTGTTAGATCTAATTATCTAAGTTTGCACATTGCCTAAAGCTGTAACTTGTTTTACAAAATATCGAAACATACAATTGCATTTCTTATTTTAGTGGCAATTTTAGCGCATCGTTTTATTTTACGAACGAATAGTAGTCTCCACTTAAAATATTCAGAAACATCTTAATGAAGGAGAGTATTACAACGTGAAGCTATTTTGTTAGCTCTCATTATATCAGCATACACATTGCCAAAAGATGATTTTTAAAAGCAATTTTGAAGAAACTTCTTGCTGGTCGGACGGATAGTAGTCTTCACTAAAAAAAATCTTTAGAAAAAAGACAGAAGTAATTCTCATCGACCTTCACTTTTGAATTAAAACACCAGTTTACTCATTGATAATTTTTAAATTGTTGTCTAATATTAAGAGCTGTTTAACTACAATGACGTTAATTTGGTGGTTTTGTTTTTCCTACCTTTATACATTGGTCAATAGTTCTAAACACTTTTACAAGAAACAGATCAGACTTTTATGAAGATATTTTACCTTAGGTTTTATTAAATGAAATATGAGATGACATTAGACTATTAGCGATAGAAATCATGAAATTACAGCTGAGATTGAAACGATTTTGTACTTTATCAAAAATGGCGAATGATTTTTTATCAAATAATTCGACAGGTACCATCATGAAATGGCTTATTGTATTATATGATTGTAAAATAATGATTATAGGTATATTTCATAATGCTTTGAAATTCAGGAATATGGCCATTGTTATATTATAGTTCGTTTCTGTGCAAGTTACATTTTAACGTTGTGTCGTTTGTTTTCTCTTATATTTGAGTGTGAATTCACATTATTATAAGACGTGTCACGGTACTTTTCTATCCCAAATTCATGTATTTGGTGTTGATGTTATATTTGTTATTCTCATCGGATTTTGTCTAATGCTTAGTTCGTTTCTCTGTGTGTTACATTTTAATGTTGTGTCGTTGTTCTCCTCTTATATTTAATGCGTTTCCCTCAATTTTAGTCTGTTACCCCGATTTTTTCCCCCATAGATTTACGAGTTTTGAACATCGGTATACTTCTGTTGCCTCTATTTTGCATAAACTGGTTTTGCCAAGCAACTACTATGACGCTTAATGTAAAATATTACAAAGCTAGAAAACTAAAGATTTTTATTGTGTTATACATATTAGTTATAATAATGTGTATACAGCAGCCTGTATTTATCTCGGAAAATGTTAAATATATGCATATGTTACTCCAACATAAAACATTTTTCCATTAACTTTTGCAAATTTCAATATACTATTCACAACGCTTTTCAGAGTGCAATGAACAGTTATGTAACAATTGTCAGTCACCATACTTAGCTCATTCATTAACAAAACCCATACCAGACAGTTAAAGTCACCGGCATGACAATAAGGGAAATAATTCAAAAAAAAAAAAAAAACAGACGGCCGGATTTGTGGAAATATCTAGCTACAGGAGACTGCGTAACAGGGAAATATATCCCAAAGTATAAATAGCACATACTACTCTATAAAGCTACTGAATATTACTACTTCTTCATAACACAAAACATTACATTATTATTTTAGACAGAAAATAACATCTTGATATCTATATCATTAACGGAAAGCTTAATACAAAAATGTATGATAAAAGAGATGATTTTTCATTTCTAATCGTTAATTATCCATTTTTAAATGGTGACGTTCCTTTGTCACCATAGTACGGTGTTTATATATCTCAACTTGTACGATTCGCTGGTGAATGCAACAACATGTTAGATTTTAGCGAGATAAATTTATGTATTACTGAAAAATTATTACACCAGGGTTTTCGATATCACAAACTAGTCAAACCATTAGCTAAATTTTATCATCGGTACAAGGACATCATTCGTAAATATAACTCAACATGCAGACATCTTATACCATCTGGTATTTCACATCCAATCTTTTATGGTAATATTCTTTACAAAACACAAAAATGTCAATATTCACCTCAGAAGCTAACAAAAACTTTAATCAGACGTATTAAGAAGGGATATATTTAGGATGCTGTTGTCAGGTCATTAAAGATTGCAATTTTGGATTTAATATTGATTCAATTATTGGGTCTTTGCATCGGAATTAAACACTTTTATTTAAAACCAGTTGTTGTCATGACACGGTTATGTTCTTCGCATATATTTCATGATGGTATAATATTAAACCCCTACCGGGAGGGGTTGTGCCTGATATTCATATGATGAAGACATAATCTTTCAATCAGTTTAATTGAGGTCTGGAGCTTGCATGTCAGTAATTGCTAGTAGTCTGTTGTTATTTATGTATTAATGTCATTTTGTTTATTTTCTTTTTTTTTCATGTACCTCTTCTGACATCGGACTCGGTATTCTCTCAATCTGAATTTAATGTGCGTATTGTTATGCGTTTTCTTTTCTACATTGGCTAGAGGTATAGGGGAGGGTTGAGATCTCAAAAAACATGTTTAACCCCGTCGCATTTTTGCGCTGTCCCAAGTCAGGACATTCTGGCCTTTGTTAGTCTTGTATGATTTTTTTTTAGTTTCTTGTGTAAAATACGGAGTTTAGTATGGCGTCCATTATCCCTGTACTAGTATAGATATTTGTTTAGGGACCAGCTTAAGGACGCCTCCGAGAGCGGAAGTTTCTCGATGCATTGAAGACTATTGGTGACCTTCTGCTGTTGTCTGTTCTATGGTAGGAATGTTGTCTCTTTGACACATTCCCCATTTCCATTCTCAATTATATTTTCATACACTATTCCACCATGAACTTTTAAGCAATCCTAATTTCCCTATGCATCATACATAATTATACCGTACTCTTTTTTGAAAAGTTTAAACACTGCAATGCCCATATGTGTTATATACACACCGCTTTATAGGATTACTTAAAAAAAAACACATACAAGATTTAAAATTCAATGCATCATGAGGTTGTGGCGAACAATTGAAAAGCTTGTTGAAAGATTTGTGATAACATGAACACATGCTTAATGAGATAACTCTTACAAAGAAGTCAGGAAAGGATGATGAATTTTAAAAGCGTAATTGCTGTCGATATCACATCATATCTCACCCATTTTTTTCATAAGAACAGTTTGTATTTAAGGGTCACTTAAAACACTGGTGGAAATACTTATCAGTGACAATATCATTTTATTGTCTTCCGAACTTTCTTCCAAAACTCCTCCTCTTCTGTCAAACCACCTGACCATCGTATATATGTTGATATTGTTAAAAGTGTATGTAAAGACTTCGGCATATCATCAGGTGATACGGTCTCTAACATTATAATCAAAAGTGAGTCTGCACGCTTTAAAAACTTTTTATGGGCAAGTCGCATTTCAAACAGACACCAATCACTCTGTATCATTGCTCGTGACAGAATAAGTATAACTTTTCTACTTCGGGCAATTCCGTTTGCGATATTGTCAATAATTAATTTTCCTCCGTCAAAATCGCGATGATGAATACACAGTTTACGGTCGTTTATTTCAACCATTTTGACAAATTTGTCCTTCACCCACTCTTGGTCTTCTTCACAATAAATGACAAATCCCGAATATAAGATATTTGACACATCATCCATGCCTTCGTAACCTTTCCGTCGCACATGGCAGAGGTATATTGCATGACGTATGTGCCATCGACCTTTATAGACCAAACTTGCAAGCAGGACTACAAAAATACCAATTGTTGATAACACTGTAAATGCTATCAGAAGTTCGTTTATACTTTCACATTCTCTGTCAGAAGGAAAGTAACTCTTTAACATTAAACCATGTAACTCGATAGGTGTGCTACATATATAATTTTCTGGGTACTGCTCAAATATCTCTGGCTTTTCTTCTATCCACTTCCGTAGCCAAAGAAGTTTACAAGTGCATGAAAAAGGATTGTTAGCTAGATATATACTTTTCAGATTTCCTCTCAAGTCCGGTGGAAATAAAGATTCTTTGAAAACTGTGATGTAGTTCATATCAAGTCGTAGAACTTCGATGGATGATACATTCTTGAACGCTGTGCTACCTTTCCACGTCTTAATATGATTTTGTGACAAGTCAAGGTATCTTAATTTTGGAAGTCTGAAAATCAAATTCTTCGGTATTGTTGTCAATGCACAATGTCTTATAGTCAAATGTTGTAGATTTTTCAAAGGAATAATCATTCTGAACAACACATCATTAGTCACATTAAATTTGTTCTCACTTAAATCCAAAACTTCTAATTGTGGTACATGATTAAAAATTTCATCCGGATTGAAGTAGAAACGTTCTGCACTTTCGGAAATGAAAGGAAAATAGTTTGCAGAAAAGTTTAAGTTTTTTAATGTATCGCTTCTGAATGCAAATCTTCCAATTTTATATAAACGCCCGCCAGTATTCCCTATACTCAATGTCCTCAATGAAGTCAAGTTAATGAAAGTATTGCTGAGAATGCGCTTCACCGGATTCCGACCTATTTTGAGCGTATGAAGATTGTCAAGGCATGTGAAACGATGTTCAAAATATATGATAAAATTAGATTTTATTTGTAGAATTTCAAGATTCGGAAAGAAACAATCATTTGGTGTCCCGAACATATTCGCTTTTAATTCGATGTAATTGTAATCTAAATATAGTCTTTTCAGAGACAAAGCATAATCAGTAATAAAAGTCTGTATACTATTGAACTTGACGCTTAAATGTTCTAATTCTGGAAGATGGTAATTCAGTGAAGTAAAATTCAATATCTCTAATAAATTACCTTCAAAAATAAAGGTTTTTATTTTGAACTGCGGTACCGATAAGGCCTGATATATGGTTGACAGTTCTTTGCGCCAATAAAAAGAATTTAGTATAACAGTATGAAGATATGCGGACCGTATTCCCCTTAGTGTGTCAGCTACTTGGTATATTGTAAGGTTTATGTTTCCGGTCAGGTCTATTTTTTCCAAAAAGGGGAGTTCAGAAAAAGCATCTTTTGATATATTTAAAACATGATCGTATCGTAAGACAATTACAGTTAGCTTTAACGTTGTCAAATTTGACATTACATTTTGGTCAATGACGGGCAGATAATTTCTAGAAAATATAAGCCCTGTAGTGTCATTTGGTAATTTTGGAATATATCGCAGCTCTTTGTGATTATTGCATGTTACAATAGTCATGTTGCATTTACACAGCTGTGGACAACCTTTCACATAGACATGATGAATCGTCAGCAACACCTGTACTATTCCATAAATGGTAATTGCCATGTTGATATATTGATCCTTCGCTAAAACTTTACCTAAAAAATAAAGATCTTTTCACTGAACTAGTACAATGTTTTATTTAGGGGACAACTGAGGGCCTCTTCTTGGTGCGGGATTGTCTCGCTGCGTTGAAGATCCATTGGTTGTGACATATTCCCTATTTTCATTTTCAATTTTATTGCGCAATGTTTAATTCTACTAAATTATTGTTTTAACTCGAATACGAGTAATTCAGAGGCAACACAATTTTAAGTACGATGTAGCAGTAGTACTTGATATTTATACTAACTATCTGATTCTTTTAACTCCTATCTACCATACATACAGATAGCCTATAGGGACCATCTCAAAATAGTGTTGACGCTATATAACATAATCATGTTACTAGAATAGGGTCGATCCAGAGTCTTGATAACTATATGCCCATTGAACAGATCAAACGAAACTTTTTTATTCAGAATTCACCATATTCTTATTTAAAATATTAACCATATTATTTGCTTCTATAAATAGAATACGTTTAATCGTCCATATCTTGAAAAGAAACTCTTTCTCATGTTTGATCATTCTAATGGATTTCGGTTTCATGTAAACGATGCGCCTGGAGTGACATTGACACTGGGGAGGGGATGCATATTTTATCTTGGCGTATAGTTTGAAACTTGATAAACTTCAATGTAAATTAAATCATAGAGAGCTATAGAAGGCTACAAAAAAAAAAGTTAAAACAAGAAAACTCGTTACTTATATAACTATTTACAAAACAATAATCGAAAAACAAATATATTATCCATACACATTGAATTACAGGCTGCTAACTCGGAACAGGCACATACAGAATGTAGGGGTCTAATAATTGTATTATTTTTCAAAAGAAGAGTAATATGCTATCGTAGCTAGTATCTTTGACGATGAATCTTCTATTTCCTAACAAATATGAGCAGTGTGATGAAAAATAATGACGTTAATAATCAAAAGTGTGCAATTAAATGATTATATAAATACGTGCCAATGAGACAGAAGACACATAGATTGCATTGGGTCAATGTTGAAATTTGGAGGGAGTATGCTAAAATGTTATTTTTCAAATCTTTATCCAAGTTGTTGGAGGCTAGCTTGACAGGAATCATCATTGACAATACGCAAATTGATCCAAATTGATATGCAAATGGCCAGTGATGCGTTCTGACTGTCTGAAATTGGTTCTCTTTAAAAGCCACTGCGTACAGAACAACCCAAGAAAATCTCTAGCCGCTATGTAAAATTTATACTCACTTTTACTTTGTCCAGTTGCTGTGTGAATTAACAGGAAGAACTATAAATAAACTACAAAAAGTACTTAGTTGAACAAGGAAGAACTATGTTGTTTGTTATAAGTTTTTTTATTCAATTAACTTACTAAAATACAATGTCGATACGGAACTATTTATTTTTATAGTTATTTGTAAAAAGCATGTCGTGAGAATTAACGGTCACGCACTTGATTGGCCTGATTCATATATGACGAGTACTTTGTATTTGCTTGAAAAGTTCATTTTCTCATTTCATCCATTTTGCTTGCTACATGTAATATCTTCCACTATTTGGTGTTTTAGTAAATATTCTTCTTGTCATATGTTTCGATTCTGATTGCAAGGTATCGATATAATATAACATCTTTAATTTATGTTGATTAGTTGAAAATATGTATATAAAAGTCACTTGCCAAATAAATACATGTTATTTGCCCTTTGGTCGGGTTGTTGTCTCTTTGACACATTCGCCATTTCCATCATCAAATTATAAAAGTGTAAATACACAAAATGTAATTGTTTTTATGTTAAATTTCAGGTAAAACAATAATTAGTTTTAATGTTTTATTGTGTCAGTTTCTGATTGACTAAATGGGGAGAACGCCAGTTCGGGGAGGCTTCAGTCAGACTTAATAACGATATTATAAATAATGAGAAAAAAATAATAACACACATTTTTCTTTGCCTTCTTCAAATTATATTAACAGTATACTACATTGTATTCCAAGAAGAGAACTTCCCATACATGTACTCTTTTTTAAATAAAGTATATGAATCAGTCGTGGGGTTCTAGGGGTTGTAACCCCCCCTTTTTTGGACGATCAATGCATTTGACTAGGAGCATATAGTTGCTCTGGGTTGGGACCCCTCCCCCTTTTAATATGGCTGGATCCGCCCCTGCATGCTGGCACTATATTACAGTCCCTCTTCACCTAAAGTTATAACTGAAGTACTGTGCAGCTATATAGATTTGCAGAAAGAAAGAGCAAATAATGTCAGTTTAGATTGATGCGGTCAAACGATTTTTGTTAAACAGGTCCGTCCGAGGTATGAAAACTACTCGTAAACAGATATCATATTTCAAGTTATTGCATTTGGTTAAAAAGGTCAGATAATTTTGTTCTGTGATGACGAGCCATCCTGACTCCCGGAATGACAAATGTAAAACAATTCAAATAATAATGCCCCCCCCCCCCCCCCCTAATACTAACGGCCTAATTTATGTAAAAAAAAATGAAAGAAAAACAAATTATTTATGTAACACACCAACAAAAGAAAATCACTGAATTACAGGCTCCTGACTTGGAACAGGCACATACATGCAGAATGTGGCGGGGTTAAACATGTTCTCTTGCCGATTATAAATCTGAAATAAAACCGGCAAACTATGATAGCAAAACTCTATATAATATTAATCGCTATTTTGCCGAAGCCTTAATATTTAGACAAAGAGTAATTAAAACTTATAAATCGATTCTAGCCGTAGAATCTGAGACTACTATAACACAGTAGTCTCGGGTAGAATTTATCAATCAGTTTTAGCCGTAGAATTTATAAATAAATTCTAGCCGTAGAATTTGAAATCAATTATAACCGTAGAACTGTTCTAGCAGTACAATGTAGAACTGACCAAAGATTTGGTCAGTTCTATTCTAGCTAGAACTGTCTAAAACTGTTCTAGGGTGGAACTGTCAGGATTAGTTCTGGTAGAACTGTCGAAATCAGTTCTAGGTAGAACTGACCAAATCAGTTCTAGGTAGAACTGACCAAAATCAGTTCTAAGTTAGAACTGTTCTAGCTAGAACTGGCTAAAAGGTGTCAGGCTGACAGTTCTACGTACTGTCCTACAACAGTTCTCCTGACGGATTCTGACAGATTTAATGAGAGGTTAGAAGTGATCTCCACTGTACCGTATTGAAACATTATCGCACTTACTGAATTTACTTAAAAATTTAAAGTGGCTTTTTATTGCATCTCAAATAAGGGATACCAAATACACAATTAATTCTGCTTCATGTCTTTATCTAGAAATAGACAATATCATGACTGAGAACTAATATTTTAGATGCCATAGTGGAGGAAACTGTAAGTACAACATAACCGTAGATAAGGAAATAGAGATTTTGAACAGGCATATATGTAATATGACTTTCAAATTAAATTTTGAGGGAAAATATCAGTCGACACGAAAGGATGACGATGTTGGATGGCTGATTGAGGTGGTACCTAGCACTACAGGGAGACAACTCTGTAAAACCAGCTACAAGTTTTAAATACAATGGGTTGTTCAGGGAATATCAAGATTCTCAGTGATCAAAATAAGTGTTTGTCAAACTGCTGTATCACCAGTGTAATTTTTCTGATAAAACGGTTGGTTCAATTTTTTTTAAATTTCTATATTTTTGTCAAAGGGTCAAAGTAAATACTTTGGCAAAATTTCATAAAAATTAAACAAGCCAAATTAATTTTAGTTAAGGTGTTGGGTACCACCTTAATGTCCTGTGGCAAATTGATATGCGTTTTCAGGACGAGAATGTGTTAATGTATTATAATTATTAACCTTGCTTTGTAATAGACCGACACGCTAAGCTGAAAGATTGATGTTGAACGATGAATACATGTAATCTGTGTATAAAATTCATTTCGTTTTTTTTTTTTTTTTTTTTGTGTTCTTTTTGTAACTTTGTATTCATGGCATACATGTTAAACTAAGCTGATGCAAAATATGTAAAACTATAGGCAACGTCAAAGTTTTCAGTTGACAGTTTGTCTAAAAGTAAACGTGTAAAAGTGCGCGTGTCAAACTCGGCCAAGGAACTAACAAATATTATTTTACTAATAAAATAGGGCAAAGAAAGATAACTGAATAATATTTTAATGTGTTTAATATTTGAACGGACACACGTTGTTTGTATGTATAGAAGTTAATTTGCAGCACCCAGAAATATACTGAGCCATTAAAGTTTAGCAACCAAAATGTGAAATTTTATCTTATTACAAAATTATAACAACATATAATTTTAATAATAACAAAATGAAATTATGACATGTCAGAAGCAACATGAATGTTTATCGCTCACATTTATTAGGATTTTCTTTGTATGGAGCGCGGGAGGGTCAAAATGCGGAAATAAGTATATAGTGTTATTCAAATTCAATTTTTCAGCCATGCCCTAAGTGCACCAATAACGGACTGGCAGGCACACCAGCAGCCTGCCCTTAGTCAATGCTTACTCTTGTGGCCGGGAAAAAAAACGGGATATCGACCTATCCTGTGCAGTTGCAATTTGTCGATATCTGTTTGTTAGTCTCTAAACGGTTGCCTTATGCACATTAGATAGAGCCACGATGTCAGCAACACTCATTCCGGCATCAACCATACCAGGAGCTTTCTGATGGTCATTTTCGTGCAGGTCTGGTTGACGCCCCATGCAATTTTGTCAAAGGTGTATGTGTTTCATGTGTTTTTCTTACCAATGATGTGTTTTCTGAACGTTGGTGAAAATGAAATTTTTAATATCGTTTTGAAAGTACAGGTACAGAAGGTAAAACATCAATTACACCAGCAAAGCTGAAATGGCGCGAAATCAATCACCAGGAAAAAAGTACGACTGTTTTAAATTACAGGTAAAAACTAAGGATTATATCAATGATGTTAAAATATTTTTTTTCCAAAAACAACAATTTTTCTTTTTAAAAGTGTAGCTAAACTTTTTTGGCTCAGTATATATTAGATTAAGGCAGTTATGTACGGAAGCCGATTAGTTAAGGGCCATTCATCTCGTAATAACGACATCACTATGTGGGTCATTTTCAAAAAGTGTCGAATTTTCAGTACACCCATGCTAAATTTTGTATTCCTAATTGAAATTTCAGTTGTAATGGTTTACATGAAAGCTTGTCGGATTTGTGATTCAAAACAGTAATAATAAACAAACCTTACATCTATTTTTATAAGATTAAACTGCATTTAAGTCTGATTTTGGGGGTATTTGTGTGCGTACAGTGTCAGAAAAAAACATTTCAAATGATTTTTTTCCGATTTTTTGATCGCCTTGATATCTGCAAAAGGGACTTTTTAAGAACGTTTATTATTACTCTAACGACAAATCGTAGCTTCTTTATCATTGTACGTGACATATTATCTACAAATTAGATTCAATCAGCGTACGGGAGGTTTATGTTCATTCTGTTACCGCTACTTAAATCAGCCGTTAAATTATGCTTGTTAAAAGTGCAATAACGTGTTGGAAATCAAATTCACAAAAGAAAACCATAATCACTTCACCAAAAGGAGTAGTTATTTCACAACAGCAATCAAAAACGAAGAAATTTGTCTATCCTTTTATGTCTATCCTGTTACTATGGTTGCTATGGTTACAGTAACAGGATAGACAATTGTAGACAAAAACGTCGTGAATTTTTTTATCTTAACATATAGGTGCAAAACGAATGAAATATTTCGTTGTGTAGTTTGAACTCATCTTAAGGTTATAACGTCTTAATCTTCCAAATTAAGCATTGCAGGTGCAATACTGATATTGGTAACAGGATAGACAAAAAGGTAACAGGATAGACTTGTATATAGTGATATATCAGAAACGTACGTTCCTGTTACCAATGAAATAAAGAGAATAGTAAACTAACTTATGAGGGATTTACTTGATTTTGGGTTTATTTGAAAGGGTGAAAAAATGCCGTACAATTTAAATTGCTATCTTAGACTTGCATTACTGGTGGTAATTTGTACTACCTTTGAAAACCAATTTTTAGAGGCATTTTTCAGTACAACCTGGAAAAATGGTGAACATTATATTATTTTACAGAATGAATATATATAGAAGTTTATTCTCTTGAAAACCATCTAATTGGCTACGTAAAACAAGCTTAACATTTTATCTGAACCTTTTCTTAAAAACCCAAAATTTCTTTTGAAAATAGTAACAGGATAGACAAAATATTGTACAACCGACCAAAAAATGTTTCAAGATATTCTTGTATGCATCTTTTAATATGTTGATCTTAAAGTACTGTTTGTTTTGATTTGGTTATGTAGGGGTTGTTTGAATATTAAGTAACTTTTAATATTTTTTTCAATTTCAAAATTCGACATTTTTGGAAAATGACCCATGTCATAACTTCGACATAACATGTCGTAGTTACGACATATTATGTGGAAATAACGACATCGCTATGTCGTAATAACGACATATTTTGTGGAAATAACGACATCGCTATATCATTATTACAACCTTAGCCTTGTTACTTTGTGAGCATTGAAACAATATGGAAAACAACATGTTCAACTTTATTTTAAGAACCACTTATCATAACACAATACATATTGACTGCAATGAAACTGAATTATAATTTATTAGAATTCCTTGCATGTCAAGGTCTGCTGTGTATATTAAATCCGTTTTAACTAATACACTTGTGAGAGAGAGAAACATTACACATACAATGTAAGTAACATTAATATGACGAACACAAAAAATAAGTCGTTATGATATATGATTAATATGGAATACTATGGATCATATAACAAAATAAAATTGAGAAAGGAAATGGGGAATGTGTCAAAGCGACAACAACCCGACCATAGAGCAGACAACATGCATGTTTGTAAAACTGTTCAATCTGTAAATAAAGATTTCTTCGTAAAATATCAACGCAAGCACCATTTTCGTAACAAATTACGTAAATTAAAAAACCCAAACGTCAGTTTCTACAACTATCAAATAACTCAAACATCAGTTTCTACAATCTTTTAAACCACCTCTTTGCTACAATCTCAGGATTTTTATGTCGTATCATAACCTGAAATAGTACAAAACTTACATGTAAGCCTAATGGTACAAGTCAGATAACTAGAAATCATTTTGTCGGATTGAAAAAGATTATACCGAAAGAATTATATGTAAACATATTATGAAATATATTCGTGAAAACCTGTCAAAAAATACATTGTAATACAGACAATTTTAAAAACAAGAGCAACATGACAGGTTCCACATGTGGGCGAGGATCTGCTTACCCTTTCTGGAGTACTTGTGCTCACCCGAGTTTTGGTGGGGTTCGTGTTTCCCAGTCTTCAGTTTGATACGTTGTATTTTGTGTACTATTGTTTTTCTGTTGGTCGTTGTAAGTTTATTTACGACTTGTGAATTTGAATGTCCCATTGTTATCTTACGCCATTCTTTATCATTGGAGTTTGAAATTTTTTATTTGGATTACATGCAAGATTCAAGTGAAATTCCCGTGAGCAAATTTTGCCTGTGTACTAGCCCAACGAAATGAGCAGGATTGTTTCGATGCTAGTGCTAGTACTGTGCTACGACACAAGTCACATTCCACAGGAAAGACATGTCTCCCTACCCAGACACACTTTTCTGACTCCGAGATGACCAATGTTTGCTTATACTTCTAAATGGTGCCTCCTTGGCAGAGAAGCAGCAAACAGCAATGTTGAAGTAGTCGCTGTGTGTATTGCATTGAGAACACGTCCACGATACCATCGATGCGGTTCTTATTATTAACTTGATAGGTTTTATTTTGTTTTTTATATGAATAATGAAAAACAGTCATACTGAGAAATTTTAAAATAATAAATCTATGTCGATCCCAATTCGTTACTACATTTGTAGCTATCATTTTGATCTAATGGAAAAGAGTAGTTTTACCCGAGCTAATGGACCCAAGTCCAAACCGAACATTGATTTTGGTTTACCATCACACCAGTCAAACCGTCAATGAAGTACTATAATCCAGGCTTTCACATTTTAAACCATTTATTCGTGACGAAGTCGTTCAGAATGCACAACATTTACGCACTGCTCTTTTCTGGTTTATGTATATGGACGATTGATAATTGGATTAACAATTTTTACATCACTTCAACTTGCGGATTGAATACTTATATGAAACAAGTAAAGTAAATGAAAATAATTTGTCTTTTGTCATTTCTTAACGTATTGCCATTTGTGTAACTTTTGTAAATACGTCTTACAAGGATATTTTTTTTTTGAAAGAGACCGTACATATGTTTTATGTGTGATCTGTCATACGTTTTGTTTCGATCACAATGAAGTATGCTACATCTCGTGTTTGTGTATTTACATACAAAACTAGAGACAAGTCTTACCAGAACAAGTTCCTCTCCTTCTCTCTCTCTGATCATCGTCGTAACAGTAGATTTAGGATCGTTTGGTGTCTGTACGAATTTTATCTTGCCATCCTCATAAGTCGCCATCATCTGACAAATACAACATACACAATATTGATTGATTGGTTGTTGGTTGCCTAACGTTCAGTGGCAAATATTTCATGCATGTTCAAGACGAGTGTACACAAGAATGACGATAAATAACATGAAGGAATTGGTAATTTATTGTAGACAGCAGAAATGAATAGGCGGCAGTGAGCATCCTGAACTTCAATTCCAAATAAAAGGTGCGGTATGGGCTTTGCTCATTGTTGAAGGCTGTACGGTGACCTATAGTTGTTAATGTCTGTGTCATTTCAGGGCCGTAACTACCTATGAGGCAGGGGAGGCAGGGGAGGAAACTGCCTCCCCTGAATTTTCTACACCAATTTTTTTTTTTGAAGTAATAAAATGAAATATTGACTATATGTACACGAAGAACTTGAATCTATATTATAAACAACACAAGTTTACAGTTTTAATAGTGTTATCATGATACGTGATATATATCTGTCATTTTCGGGATTTTTTACCGAAAGTGAACCGTTTCAGTATTTTATTTTTGTGTGGCCGTCCGTCTGTTATTCAGTATTCGTACGAGAACACATATGAAACTTTGCTTTCGACAATTTTGAATAAAACTTAACTATTCACATTTATTTAGGGGCTCCATTAAGCAGAGGAAGTTCCCTTTGTATTGTGAATGTTTTATGATATTGGAAATTCGTTACCGACTGAATCAGATGTTGTGTCATTTTTTAACGTCTCCCGGCCGATCGTACGAGAACGTTATGGTCAATGCCATAGTAGTTAAACACTCCCATTCGTTGAAACAGAGACTTTCTAAACTAAGTGTATACTAGTTTAGAAAGTTTTGTTTGTAGTTATATACATGTCTGTTCAGCTTTCAACAATATTAAAATTCAAGGTCCTCGACCAAAAAAATATCTTGCTTTCTATGATCTTGCTTTATATGTTTTTTTAACTTACCAGTTTGATTTCTAACAAAAATATCTTTAAATACAGATAATAATTGTTTGTATAAAAAATTGCTTCAAGGATCCAGCAATTACTGATGTTTTTTAAAGTAAGGAAATCAAAGGAAAACGGGTGATTTTTAGCCATATTGAGAACAAAATCCGCGGTCACAATGTATTTAATGTTAATAATTATAGGTCAAAGTACGGCCTTCAAAACGGAGCCTTGGCTTACCCCGAACAGCAACCTCAGTTTTTTGCATAAAAAATGTTTCCAGGTTCAAGCAATACTGATGTTTTTTAGAGTAAGGAAATCGAAGGAAAACGGGTCATTTTTAGCCATTTTACTTGGAGAAAAAAAACTCGGCGTGCGCCCCCCAACCCCCTCTCTCGCTTGGGGCCTCAATTGGCGGCCCCCAAACCCCTACCTCCCCTTAATTTGAACCCTAGTTACGGCCCTGCATTTTGGTCTCTTGTGGACAGTTGTCTCATTGGCAATCATACCACATCTTTTTTATATACATTAGATGTCTTATTATTCTACATGATTGTTCTATACAATTATAATAAAATTGCCTTCCAGTGGGGTGTACTGGGTGTTAGAACGCCTTATTTTTATATGTTTTTTTTTCTATTTTAATTATGTGAACGTTTCATATGGTTTTCTAGTGGTTTGAACTCCTCTTTTCAAAATGGCTGGATCTGTCCAAATTAAATACATTTATCAATTATAATCAGGAAATACAAAAAAAAATGAATACTCTTTTCTATCTTTTACCTCAAATTCATTCAATTTTAATGGTTTTGCACTTTATAGTAATACACATTTGATCGGGTGATACATATAAAGTTACGTTGTCCTTTCAACATTGATACATGGTTTAGCTTACGGGTATATGATGCTCTGTTAATTTCACAACTTGTGACTGCATTATTGAGTATTTGATCACTTTATTTCGCAATCAACTATTGATCATTAACAAAGCATTCAATTGTGATTGAGTGTTTAGGTATTTGCGGTACTGATTTAAATCATTCTTTATTTAAATGTACTTTTGTTATTCCACTGAACAAGATTGAAAAGGGGGAGGGGTAAACAGCAGCTATAAGCTAACATGACATTTTCAAAACAACAAATACCAGCTCTAAAATTTTAAAATATAATAAAAGAGATACTAGACAATCATACATTTCTTATGCAAAAGATGGACGAAAGATACCAGAAGGACAGTCAAGCTCATAAATCGAAAATAAACTGACAACGTAGCTACAGAACCGTAGATCTTATGACGGTTTTTTTTTTTTTTTTTACTTTTTGCCAACTGGTTCGCAAACAGTTAACAACATCACAAGGATCTATAGCTAAGAGCTACGGTTCTGTAGCTTATGTAAGTGCTGCCAATGATCATGATACAGAAAGTTCATTGCGAAAAAAATTAAATCTGTATTGCCCTCGATAGATTAGGTTGCTACCAACTCAAATTGTAAATTTCTAGATATTAGTATTTATTTAGTCAATATACGGAGCCGGCATTACTGTACCAAACAGACCTTTCCCGGTTCTCCATTTTCTGTTGTCTTGTCTTCCTCCACATTTAATTTAACTACATCCTCTCTTTTTCTAAACCCAGCATCCACATCTATTTTGACAGAATCGTCGTTGATAGTTATTGTTTGGGTTGGGGAGCCAGCAGCAATCATTTTTCTCACAAGGAAATTTACACCTATATTGTAAAGAACAAATAATATTAAAAGCTTTCGGGTTATGCTAGAATGAACCAAAACTAGCAATACAACTAGTTTTATGATCCATGTAAACTTGTCGCTCCTTTAAACAAACTTATTCTAAAAGGTTACCTATTCAACACTGTAATAAGATCATTGAATATTGTTTTTATTGGTATAAATATTGATTTTGTTATCAGTAAATTAAAAGCTAACTAAATATTACTAGTATGTTACATATATTCATGGATCAACAATATGTCGATACCTGTAACTTAGCATTGCACAAGGTCATGTTTTTTCTCTGGCTGTTTATGACGTCTTTACACTAAATCCATTGGATGTTGGATGTGTACGGATTGATAGTTTAGTCTTAGTTGCATGATTTTTAACCGGATTTTTGTGACAAAAATGTCGGTTATTGATTTGGGGATGTACGGCGGTCGGTCGGTCGGTCGGTCGGTCGGACGGTCAGGCGGTCGGGCAGTCGGGCGGTCGGGCGGCCGGGCGGGAGGTAAACAAATGTTGTCCGTAAATTTACTCATGAACCGTTCAACCAAAGCTTCCTAAATTTTATTATGTTGTTACTGATGACAAAATGGAGGTCAAGTTCAAGAATGACGATTTTGACTTTTACCGTTCAGGAGTTATGGTTCTTGAAAGATTGAAAAATGGAGTTTCCAGTCGTGTCCGTGCATTTACGCATGAACTGTTCAACCAAAGTTTCCCAAATTTTAATATGTTGTTACTGATAACAAAATGGAGGTCAAGTTCAAGAATGACGATTTTGACTTTTACCGTTCAGGAGTTATGGTTCTTGAAAGATCGAAAAATGGTGTTTCCAGTCGTGTCCGTGCATTTATGCATGAACTGTTCAACCAAAGCTTCCTAAATTTTATTATGTTGTTACTGATGACAAAATGGAGGTCAAGTTCAAGAATGACGATTTTGACTTTTACCGTTCAGGAGTTATGGTTCTTGAAAGATTGAAAAATGGCGTTTCCAGTACTGTCCGTGCATTTACTCATGAACTGTTCAACCAAAGCTTTTCAAATTTTAATATGTTGTTACTGATGACAAAATGGAGGTCAAGTTCAATAATGTCGATTTTGACTTTTACCGTTCAGGAGTTATGGTTCTTGAAAGATAAAAAATGGCGTTTCCATTCATGTTGTTGCATTTACTTATGAACCATTCAACCTAAGCTCTTTCAAATTTAAATATGTTGATACTGATGACAAAATGGAGGTCAAATTTGATATTGACGATTTTCACTTTCACCGTTCATCAGTTATGGTTCTTGTGATATTGCCAGGACACAAATAAATGTTAATAAATCCGGTTTGCTGTCGTTGTGACAGCCTCTTGTTTTATTAGTTGTTAGTGGCTTTAAACTAGCTGTCAGATAATTGCGAGTACTCTCAGATCTGTTCATTGTGTCTTTTTGTGTCGGGATGTATAAGTACCGAACCACGTCCACTTCTATTTTTGTCCATCTGATGAGTTAAGCCTTTTTCAACTGATTTTTATAGTTCGTTCTTATGTTGTACTGTTATACCACTGTTCCAGGTTAGGGGGAGGGTTGGGATCCCGCTAACATGTTTAACCCCGCCACATTATTTATGTATGTGCCTGTCCCAAGTCAGGAGCCTGTAATCCAGTGGTTGTCGTTTGTTTATGTGTTACATATTTGTTTTTCGTTCCTTTTTTTTTTTTTGTACATAAATTAAGCCGTTAGTTTTCTCGTTTGAAATTTTACATTATCTTATCGGGGCCTTTTATAGCTCACTATGCGGTATGGGCTTTGCTCATTGTTGAAGGCCGTACGGTGACCTATAGTTGTTAATGTCTGTGTCATTTTGGTCTTTTGTGGATAGTTGTCTCATTGGCAATCATACCACATCTTCTTTTATATAGTTGTACTGAAAATGATTATTACTTTAATGTGTTACAATTATCATGCACTTTCTTTTTATATCCTTATGAAACCTCAGTTCTTAATTGCGGGACCGGTCTACCCGCAAATCAAAACAGAAATTTATGTACATACATGTAAGGAACGTCCAAAAAGAGAAAATATGTATACCAGGTATGCAAAAACAAAATTGACCAATGCAAAGGAGAACAAAACTTCACCACACAAAAAACCTTTGCGAGGGTTGCCTTGTACATGCTGTATCCTGTATGATGTGGCAGTTGTCAAAATTTTAAAATTAATTGTATGTGCATTTAAAATGATTTCTGCAAATACACAAGTTGGTGTATCCCACGATTTTTGCTGATATATAAGGTTGTTCTCGGAAAAGATTTAATTCACGAGAAGCCGTGAAAAAAGTTCGTTATTCACTGTGTGTCGTGAAATCGGTAAAAAGATCAACGTGCAATAATTTTTTGATTGTTCGTTCATCGTGAAATGGCAATTTTATTTCGCGTTATTCCGTGAGATCCCCCCCCCCCCTTTTTAACGCCCCCGATAAAGAACTGGCATATTTTAACTGGCAAACATCTTGATAATAGAGATATATTGTATGAAAATTAACAATGCCCTGCCTCTTACTGTATCAAACTGACCTTCACATTCATCATAGTGTACAAATGTACATGTAACATTTCACGTCATTTGTCAATTTTTCTTACTTAAAACTTTATAGTAAAGATTACGTTTAGTATTTACATGAAATACAGGCGGATTTCATGTAAAAATAAAACAAAATATTTAACGAATTAAAATCGGATTTCGCTTAATCATAAATCTTCCTAAAATTTCCTAAATCTTGTAACAAGTTATAACCGTCGGCATCAGCTGTTCGTTGTTTGTAAACATTCCCATTGAGTTCCGCTTTCTAAAAATAGCCGCCATGTTTACATTGCTACTTACCAACATCAGAAAAGAATGCATCAATATTCTCATTCTTGTAAAGTTTCCATTTTCCTTCAAATTTACTTTTCATCTCATCAGTGGCCATTTTTAATGATTACAACCTTTTTACTGTGAGATAACTGCAGTGTCCCTGGTCATGGATCAATGGCAGAAATGGCCTTGAAAAAGTTCATAATTTATAAGTTGTTGATGACGAATGTCGATTATTCATATCATGTAAAATAATGCAGTGGACAGATTGTATATGTGACAGATTGATAGACCGACTAGTTTTCAAAAAATATTATGTAATGAGCCCATAGGCGACTGTTTCACTAACATAAGACATTTTTAATTCATAAAAAACTGATTCAATATGTTTCAAACGATAGGTAAAGGGATGACAGTGGGTGGGGGCTATGGTTTTTTCCTTAAACAAATATTCTGATCTCTAATTTGATTAAAAAATATATTTTGGTCGAGCAGATGACAACAAAAACATCATCTGAATCCATACTTCCCCATACCTTGTAGTGTTAAGTATTGGAAATAAAATATTTATTTGATAACGTCGAAATTCTAATTAAATTTGATAGCGAAAAAATTCTTACAAAAAAAATACATAACCAAAATCCCGACCTCTACACTTCCAACCCCTTGCAGTTAAATGGTTGCTGTCTAACTGTTGTCTTATTACATCGTCGTTCACTGATACATTTTTCTTTTGACAATATATGTACACTAGACAGTACTAAAACAATATACCATTAGAATAATATATTTCAAAAGACAATTATGGTCAACATGTTATGATTTCACAGCAATATCTATGATAAAAAAAATAGTGATACCCCTATCCCGAGTCATTTTACAAGCAGGAAGGTATTAGGGGTTGGGGAGACGGGGTGATTTTTTTTTGGGGGGGGGGATCTTGCAATAACGTTTATTTTTACATTTCTACACAGTCATTTCCCGCATTTTTAGTTGCAGTATATTCATTTTGATCCTGCCTTGTGCAAAAGCATTTTTTATCAAATATCATCAGTTATTGAGATACAAAAACAAAAATGATATATTCATACGACAGGTTGGTTGATTGTTGTTTTTTTTTTTTTTTTTTTTTTTTTTAACGTCCAGTGACAAGTATTTCATTCATATTCGGCTGAAGTTAACGACGAATTAATATGTAAATAATTAATAAGTGACATTTTATTTCTAGCTGACACTGATATTTAAAAATACTAAACAAAACTTGGAACCTTCATCCGTAAATCTGCATTAGATCACTGACCACTATAATTCATAGCTGATATATCTAGTATGCAGAGAGCAATGAAAATGCAGAAACTATGAAACTCAATACTCGCCCTTGCCAGCCTCAATACTGCAATTTCTACCACCATTATTATCGGAGAAAAATATTGGATGTTGGGCATTTACTTGGAATACAGCAACTATCAATTTATACGTAAACGTAACCTCTTAGAGGCAATAACTTATATATATATATATATAGTTCAAGGTCACCTAGTCCTACCATAGAAACCATTCAATCGGAGGCTTTGAAAGTCATACAGAACAAGATTACAATAGGGTATAGAGTTGATAGTTTAGTCTATAATTCATTAGTTGTTGGCTATGGACTAGCTGTAATTTTCCCAACAATATGGCGTGGGCTTGCTCATTGTTGAAACTCATACAATGTATCTCATACATTTGTCTCGTCGGCAATCATATGACACCATACACGATTTGTCCAAGATAGCGATGTCAGCAAATTTAAAAATTCATTTGACTTTTGTTGATAATTTTTTGTTTTATTTCTGTAAATGATAACATCTAATGAAAATTTAAAATGAGAAAGAATTATATTATAATGCTAAATGACCACTTGTGTTTTCAGATCCGACTGTATCAATTTTAATGAGCAATTGCTTTTCGTCATTTAGTCAATTAGGTATTACACTAGGACAATTAGATTTCTTTCAATAAAATAAGAATCAAGGACACAATCTTTTGTCGTGATAACAATGTGTAAAAAACTATGGATTAGTTCGTGAATATTGAAAAAAGAAAAGAAAAAAAAAACAAGTGAACCTAATATAATACCGGCACCAATATCTCATTTTCTCCGATAATGTGTTTATCAGTAACTCAATTTCGTTACTAATGTTCTTATTAAATTTTGGTGCTTGCAACCTTTGCGACTATTTTTCGTTTTGAATTCATAAACTGCCTCGCAAAAAACCATTATTTGATTTACACAAAGATATTCATCTGACGCTAATTGAAATGAGATGTATATTTCTATATAAAGCAAGACTTGAAAAAACAGTCCACAAACTGTTCTGTAAACAGGCAGCAGTTTTAAAAGTCCTATCATTCACACAAACTGTTAAAAAAAAATACATCAAGAGAAGCAAGTAGGTAAGTGTTCTGTAACCAGCGAAGCAGGTAGGTAAGTGTTCTGTAACCAGCGAAGCTGGTTGGTAAGTGTTCTGTAACCAGAGAAGCAGGTAGGTAAGTGTTCTGTAACCAGAGAAGCAGGCAGGTAAGTGTTATCATTTAAACAAATCTTTCTATGTCATTTTGATACTTAAATCTTTAAATTACTTATCAACAGCTTTCTGCCGTTTTCCCATTAAACTTTGAACCTAAAGCCTCGGTCACACCTTACCGGATAGCACGAACGGACGTCTAACGGATGAAAATTAAAGTTGTCCGTTGACAAAATTGTTATCCGTTGGGAGTCCGTTGATGTACTGACCGAATAAAACGGACGTGTAACGGATGCATAACGGACACACACCGGATATGCAACGTACGAGAAACGGACACGTACCGGACAGAACGGATGTCGAACGTACATCCAACGGACGAGTATCACATAAAACGGACACCTAACGGAAGCGTACCGGATAAAACGGATGAACAAGATATACGGAAAAATCAAAGGCGACAATAATAATACCTGTAAATCGCATATATATTCAAAGTCTTTCTGTGTAACTGGTTTTGGTTTATTCTTCAAAATTCCGCCAAAGGACAGTGTCTGGCCTGAATAAGAACTGCTTGTTGTGAAGACGTGCCTATACTCTAAGATCGATTATGAATAATAAGAATTCATGAACCTTAAGAAATCTGACATACCAATAATTGGCATTTCTGACGCGAAATTTACAATTGGCATTTATCCGTTTCAGATCCGTTCATCATCCGTTTTATCTGTTATACGTCCGGTAGAAGTCCGTTTCTCATCCGTTCAACATCCGTTTTATCCGTTAAACGTCCAGTAGAAGTCCGATGGTGAATTTATCTTCCAGACTTCCAACGGATGTATAACGGACACGTAACGGATACAAAACGGAAACGAAACGGACGAGTACCGTACAAAACGGACGCCTAAGTGGACGTTCAACGGACATTTTATCCGTTGGACGTCCGTTCAAAGTTTTGAACATGCTCAAAATTTTCCTTCGGACAGAACGGACGCCGACGGATAAAACGTACGCTTAACGGACATGCAACGGATATGAACGGACGCGTCTAACGGATAAGAACGGACGTCTAACGGACATGAACGGATTGAAAAAAAATTATCCGTTAGGCGTCCGTTCGAGCTATCCGGTAAGCTGTGACCGAGGCATTAAAAAAACATTTTAATACATTGTAAATTGCTCTGTTGCTTTGATACAATTTACAGGTGCATTTGAACTCACTCTACGTAATTGGAAAGTGGATTACTTATGCTAAATCTATCATAATGTTTTACGGAATGGTATTTCTTGAGTCGATGTGTTACTTGTCCTTTGCAGACTTGCGTCGATTAGTTGTGATGTATAACGTCTTTATTCTGAGTTAACATTTTAGTTTCCCCTTTGTTATTTCTTACTAGCTGCACAAATCGTGTCAAATGCGTGTCAAATGCGAACACAATGCTAAAGGTATAAATAAAAGAGAGACGGTTATTTGACACGTTTAATCGGGTGAATATCTTGTTAAATTATTATAATAAAGTATGAATAATTCTAAATAATAAGGATGTTCTTAACCCAGGCAGAAACCCTAGCCGTATTGGTCGCAACGTTTTGGATCTTTTGGTCGTCTGTGCTCTTCAACTTTGCACTTTTTCGAACTTTTTTTATATGAGCGTCACTGGTTAGTCTTGTGTGGACGAAACGCACGTCTTGCGTATTAAATCTTAAACCTGGTACGTTTTGTTAGCTATTATTCGGGTGTTTCTCTGTCCTATATGTACCCCCATTTATTTTTATTTGTATTGTAGTCTTGTCATGTTATATTATGTTGTCATTTTAATGTTATATTTAACATTGTTATAAAAGCAGGAGGTTTGGTATGCCACAAAACTAGGTTCAACCCACTTTTTTTTCTTAAAAATGTCCTGTACCAAGTCAGGAAAATGGCCATTGTTATCTTATAGTTCGTTTCTCTGTGTGTTACATTTTAATGTTGTGTATCAGTCTGTTGTGTCGTAGTTCTCCTTTTATATTTGATGCGTTTTAGTTCGTAACCCGGATTTGGTTTTTTTCTAAATCGATTTATAAATTTGAAACAGCGGTATACTACTGTTGCCTTTATTTTAAATTCTCCCTCATAAATTCGTCCGAATTTAAAACATTTCTAATCTATCTACTTGGCGAAATAAGAGGCAAGTCAAAATGTAGGTTTGGTTTGCTCGCAGTAACTTCGATAAAATGTATCGCCCACATTGATAGCATGGAGACCTTTAAGTGTGTTGCCAAAGGAAAAGTAATCATAAAATAAGATCACTTTGTGGAAAAATAAGACATCGATGTCCTAAAGTGTAGAAAAAATATTCAATTCAATGTCAAAATATTATTGTTTTCATATTGTTATATATGATAAAATAAAATTTCTTTTTATTCCTTGTGATTCACTACACACTCTAGTGTATACAGCCTTGCATGCCGTTTCTAATTTCTTCAATAGAAAAACAAATCGCAGCGATTGATATCAAAATGTTTAAACCACTGCATTTGAAATACAATTAATTTTAACACATTTTGCATATCTCTTGATTGTTTTTAATCAAGAATTTGTTTCATCGTCAGTGCAGTGTTTATAATTAATGCATGCTTTGACCTAAAGCTGTTAATTTGTGTGTTATTTGGTCTCTTGTGGAAAGTTGTCTCATTAGTAATAATACCACATTTTCTTTTATGTTTTTCCCTTTTAGACATTTCATTTATGGACTTACCTTCTTGGCGTATAAGTACTTACTTATGATACGGCAAATGTAGACAAACAATTTTTAGACATTAAATGACACAAACGGTATAATTTAAGGATAGGAATTGTATAATTGTTGTAATTGTGAGTATGAATGTAAATTTTGATATATTTTAGTTTTGAATTATCTTTTTATGTAGTTACAGTTGAATCAAATAAATCTAAACCCAGAGTTTCAACGTAATTGTACTCCACAGCCAACTTTATTTCAGATATTTAAATCAAATAACTTTTATTTCACTTAAATGTTAATGTTTAAATACAATATGTTTATAGACAAGACAAGACAATACTTTTACAAGTCTCACTTCTTCATTTATGACCCAATATAAATAGTTAATAAAGCTTAAACACAAACTTACAAGAGCTACTAAAAAAAAGAGTTATAAGAGACTATATTAATTTTTATACATATCTACCCAATTTACTTAGCAATATTAAGGTCAAGGATCAGTAAATAAACTAGTCCATAGATTTTTTTAAAACTTAGAACTCAATTAGATATTGAAAATATACATCAGAAAATGTAAAAAAGAGTATATGTCACCGACTTCGTTTTCAAGAAAAATCCATTTTTAAAATGGTCCGAGAGGGTACTAAATTACATTGAATATATAGGGTAAATCTATATTTTTCTTCTACAATTTTTGGTTTCTGGTATAAATCACGAGAACCGCTCCATAGAATTTTTTTTTAAATTAATATTTTTTTCCTCTTTGTCTTACGAATTAGATGATATTAAAAAAATATATGGTCACCGACTTCGTTTTCCCTGTACAGAAGCGACGCAAACCCAACATTTTGACAAAAAAAAAAAAACATCAAAATTCGTGACGTCGTAATTTTTATCATATAACGTCAAGTTATCATGCTAATAATTTCCAACGTTCTTCGTGTTGGTTATGCACGATGACTATGTGTTTCGTATTGATAGATTCCTTTTATCATAAGAGTCTGGATAATTATCATAAATTTTTATTTAGTATTACCAATATTCTTTATTCTTTATATGTTAGCACCTCATTATACACTTTTTCTTTTTTGCATTTTATTCTGCAATTTTTGCCCATTATTCTGTATTCCGGAAACCCCAATCAGAACCTCTTTTATTGAACATTTTAAAAAGAAATTATACGTTGTAAAAAATGTGATACATGTATGTTCATTATCAATATACATATCTAAATCAATTACTAATTCAGACAAAAATACGTTGTAAGTACATGAACGCAAAAATGGTAAAATCTTAAAAATAGAAATCATCAAGGTTACTGTCTACAAGTTGACGCAATAAAAGATGTAAATGAAGCTATATTTTTTATGCCCCCTCAACTACCCCTGTACGTCTGTCCGTCCGTCATTCCGTCTGGCCGCCCGTCCTTCCGTCCGTCCGTCCGTCCCCCTTTATAGTTTATAGTTATTCCGCAAAACATCTACAGTTTGAATCCTAGAACGTACTTTGCTGTCTGTTTGCATATGGTCAGGGTTTTGATCTTTATTAATATTTGCTCTAATGAGAGATAGTTGAACTTTGTCATTTTTGGGTAACCAATTCATAAATCTCTTAGACTATCTTGTAAGTCATCTGTTTACACTTTTTCTCCGTTCCGATATATGATTTGGCCACTTTTGAAAAAAATAACGTTTTTTTTTTAGCAGCGGAACATGTGAAAGCTTGTGTTTTGGTACTATATCACGACAGAACGTGTTCTGTTCATATACTGCTGCTTAACATCGCATATAAAAACAAACATTATATCAATGATTCTACAAATTCTTGAAAGAGTGTCGTGTGGTTATTTATACATCTTCAAGTTAACAAGTAAAACACGCAGACAAACTGACATCTTTGTTAATATCTTTTTTATTCTGTATAAAATTTATTGTATACAAGTCTACAAAAACGTTTTAAAAAGGTTTACTAAATGGTTATTGTTCCATAAGTGTACATATGTATGCTCGAAGTATATATAGAATCAGTACATGATACACAACATGCGACAAATAAAGAGGGGGGGGGGGGGGTAGTAATGACAGGAAACTAAATTAAACTAAGGCTTTGATGGATGTAAACTTTAATAAAACTGGAAGTTACATAAGGGGAACAGGAAAATAAGAATATATTGCATCACTTACAACAACCTTTAAATTGAACAGTGATTCTTTATTCATTACTGACCAGCAACACCGAGATAATCCAATGATTTTTAAGGGTCCATATGAAGTGTTGACCTAAATGTTCTTTATCTTTAGATATAACGCTTATTCTGTAAAATCTTCAATTAACGATTTTGTAAAATTCTGTACATGGTCTATTATATTAAATAATTATTTTATTTTCCGTTGTTATTCTTTATAATTTTGCACTTTTTTGTTCAATTTTGACATTCGCCAGTATTCCTTATTCTGCAACTCTCTTTGAGATCTAATCATGTGTGACAATAAATTATTGTGCTTCTCTCTCTGAATTTCCCTTTCTCTCAAGACATTTGTAGTCTTTGTAGTACAGTGTATTTTCCAGAAAATACATCGTGTAAAAACATTTCCGAGGAAACCAAATTAACGGAGGTTGAGACATATGACATAACAACAGATGTACATATTTATGTTTGATATGTCTACAACCCCCCCCCTTTTTTTTTTTCCCTCCCCCCCCCCCCCCCCCCCCCCAACCGAAAAAAAAAACAAGAAAAAAACAATCGCACACAGGCTGAGACATGACTGGTAATATTGTGTTTTGTTATTTAGTCCATCTACACAAATGAAGGGGGACCTTAAACGGGACTCCGGGATCGGGTGTTTTTCAGCACGGGATTTCGGGATTGATCCTTTATGGATCCGGCTATTTTTTTTTTCGAATTTCGGTATGGCGGGATTGAAATTTCTATAAATTCGGGACCTCGGGATTTCATGTTTTTAAGTCCGGGATTTCGGGATCAGGACCCCTGCACCCCACTCCCGTCAAATGCATATCATAAGATGTCTTTTCCTTTTTAATTTTCTTTTGGCCTTGTGTTGTTGTCTGGTTACTGTCTTATTGAAGTACTCACTACTTACGGGATTTACATTTAACTTTAGGTACTGAAAGTCTGTGACACTGTGCATATTTTTCAGTCGGTATATATAGTAGTACTATGATATAGAGGTGATCGATATAATCTCGTTCTCAACCTTCAAGTTTTATGAGTGAAATAGAATTGAGAACAGTTCTATTGTATATTTGAAATGCTACTTTCAGCTAGGGTACATTTTTTTTATTCGGTTAATTTTTACCCATATATATATAACAAATTTCCTTTGAGGAGACAACCGTACGAATCAATACTATTAGGATACTAAGCCCTGTATAAATCTTTAAACCATATACTATTTATACATGTATCTATTTAAAGATTTGTGTTCTATTTTTAACATCGAATTGCGGACGTGAAAGAAAGCACCATTACAAAAAAAAAAAAAAAAAAAAAAAACAACGTTAGATTACAAAATGTAGCGATGGATTAATGATCGTGAAACATCATTTTTGCTTATTTTTAATTTGTTATAGTCTAAAAACTGTGTATGAATATTAAACTATTGTTCCAACCGTGAACAAGGTTAATACATTTAAGTGTATTATGATAGTTTAGTGCCATCTATGACTGACGCAGCGGCGAATTTATGACCAGTATTAGTTTATGTGGTTCATTTCCTTTTCTCTAATTCGAAAATATTTTTACTTGTTCCGACTAGTGTGATAATTTTCAAAATATGGGAGATATTATAGTCTTACCGTACAATACTAAGTTTTAACTTTAGTATTAATGTCCCAAACTTGCACCCCTAGCTTCTGCTTATTTTCTGCTAGACGATGTCTTTTCCCAGTGAATATAGGGTTTTTGAAAGGACAGTTTTGACATACTACATATAGAATACTTCCGAGACCACACTGTTTTTTCTCATCACAATTATGTAGAAATAGTAGTGAGCAACAGTTCTCACACTTGTTTTAACTGGTCGGCAGACATACAAACTCTACCACCCTATGTTCTGATTTTCATTTTGAAGATCGTCTTCAGGACTGTTTTCATATTCATTTTCAATTTTTAATTTTAGAAAAACAAGTTCATTCTCCTAGAAGTAACATACTTTCCGTCAAATTTACCGTTGACGTTGTCCCATCGAAAAGTCGCCAGGTGCAATTTTAACATAGCAAAATCTGGTCAAAGGGACGTAATTCGTACAAAACGTCGCAATATTTCGCGGAATCCGCTAGACGGCGTTCATTTACTGTTACTTGACCTTAAACATTCTTTTCAATATAATAATTTAGCAGTTAGAAAGTATATATTTTGAATAACAATTTAATTCAAATATTTCACCATCAGATAAATTCATTATATCAACATAACTTATAGATACTTTACAAACAAAAAACTACAACGCAAATCTCCATACTCTGTAAAATTCATTAAACAATGCATTTCATCTCCAATTATTTTTGTAACAAAAAAGTATTTTCAAGTAAAATACCTTCATGTCTGCCAGTCTTATTTTCAAACGAGCAGTACCACTTCCAAATTTAGCACATGCACTTCTGTTTTTTCCTGGTATGTGTTTTTTTTTAAACAGATTTTTCTTCATCAATGTCATTTTGAAATAATCTGTTAGTACGTAGATTGCGACGCTACATACGAAAATAGCCTGTACCAAGACAGTAATATGACAGTTGTTGTCCATTCGTTTGATGTGTATGATGTGTTTATAACTTTATCCACCAAACGCTACAAACATGATGTCAATGAAAACATTATAAATGAATTGTATGCGACTGTCATACAAGTGAGAGAATTAGCTAGATATGAAACCAGGTTTAAACTATTATTTTCTACATAAGAAATTGCCTGTACCAATTCAGAAATATTTCAGTTGGTATTTACTCGTTTGATGTGTTTTAACTTTTGATTTTGGCATTTGATTAACGAATTTCCGTTTTAAATTGTCCCCGGAGTTTATTATTTTTGTAATTTTATTTTTCCAAATCAAATGAGAAAAAAACCAATACTTTAATACATCAAACGAAGGATAACAACTTTCATATTTTTGAATAGGCACAGGCATTTTATTATGTATAAAATGGTGGATTGAACCTGGTTTTATAGCTAGATAAACCGCTCACTTTTATAACAGTAGTATACAATTTCATTATATTGACAACGATGTGTGAACAAAACAAACAAACATTATAGGTAAAATATCAAAATTGGGGTACATCAATCAAAATTTACACGTAACACAATTATCCTTTATTTGTATTCGTATTCATTATGGCTTTAATTATTCTAAAACTGAGATTGTAAAGTAAGTCTTTAGTCCAGCAACACTTTTCTATAAGTTGTGCATGCTGCAGACTGATTAAACATGATCATTGGGAAATTAAGTAATGAAACAAAAGGTGTAACATTTGCGATCTTTCTTTACTCTTTAATTTGGAAACAATAATAAATCATTAACACGTTGTACGTTGTATGTGAAAAACCTTTGTTTATAGTTTCCAAGTTCTGCCGTGTTGGTTGACCAAATTCAGTCAGAAAGTCGTCAGTAGTAAAAACTAATTTATATATGCATAGTAACTGATAAAATGTAACAAATTTAGTTTTGTATTTTGCATAACATATTTACTAATTACAGTGTAATTGAATTGGGCAGAATGTCTTCAGATCCTATTACAGATGAAAAGTCACCAAAAATGCATAGTAACTGATAAAATGTAACAAATTTAGTTTTGTATTTTGCATAACATATTTACTAATTACAGTGTAATTGAATTGGGCAGAATGTCTTCAGATCCTATTACAGATGAAAAGTCACCAAAAATGCCGGACATTAAATTTAAAGACGAACTTACAGATATCGCTTCAGGATCAACCATTCATGGCATAGCTAATATATTTTCGACAAACTCGGCATTCAAACGAATTCTATGGATTCTTGCCTTTCTTGCATGCGTAACATTAGTTATAAGACAACTTGTTGACATTTTTATACTGTACAGCTCGTTTCCGATAATTACTTCTTTCAAGCATGAATTATACACAGAATTTCCAGCTTTTACAGTTTGTAATTTGAATAAATATAGACATAGCAAACATGAAGAATTTAAAAGAAAAATGGAGAAATTGGCAAATGCAGAGTACGCCCGCAAACTCGTAAGTAATACCTGACAACATTACTCAAACTCGTAAGTAATACCTGACAACATTACTCAAACTCGTAAGTAATACCTGACAACATTACTCAAACTCGTAAGTAATACCTGACAACATAACTCAAACTCGTAAGTAATACCTGACATCATAACTCAAACTCGTAAGTAATACCTGACAACATAACTCAAACTCGTAAGTAATACCTGACAACATTACTCAAACTCGTAAGTAATACCTGACAACATAACTCAAACTCGTAAGTAATACCTGACAACATTACTCAAATATTTTGATAATACTATCACCATTTTTTGTATGTAATTATTTTTTAACCGTTGTGGTGCAGAGGCCGTAATATTACGGTCGTACCCAGACCTTCGTTATTTTGGCATCGTCATCGTAATGCCATTTAATTCGTAGTGTATGCACGTTTCCTCAATCTGACACTATTGATTGTCAAGTTTCTCACTTTTAATATTAATTTTGAGCTCAAATACGAAATTCAAAGTTTGATAACGGACAAAATTGGGTTTTTTGGAGGGGTGGGCTTACTGTCGAGTTCTGAAACGCGGAGTTATGAGGACTGAAACCTTAACAAATACTGTTAACCTAAAGGCACATAACGACTGATCGTGTTTATTATCAAAATACGCCAAGGAAACGACTACTTCCGGTTGCAAGTCGAGTTAAAAGTTCAAAATCGGAAAAAATCGGAAATTGTGTGAATTTTGGTGCAAATGATGATCCAAGATCAGATTTACTCCGACCTAACAACTGTTGTGATAAAAGTGTTTCACTTGGGTCCACTCTACATTAAAACTACAGATGGATGCATCTATTAGCATCTCTCGGACTTACAGGTCGAGAAAAAGAAACAAAAAACGTCAAAATTGACGCTTTTTGCACCTGAGTACCAACTTTGGGGCAAATTCCCGCCCACCCTTACCAGCCTCCTCACCCCGATCACCCCATCCCGTGATCCCCTATCTTAGATTTATTGCAATTACTATGCATCAGCATCAGGGTACAGCTCATTTGCATATCATTTGCATATTTTTGCAAATACTCGAAATTTAGACAATTTCTGAAAACAATTCAGCATAGTAAGGGTTAATTATTCATCGGACGAAACAAGCACTTGTTAAAGTCCAAGTCAATCCATGTTGCCTTTGTTTGCAAAGAGACCTCTTATATAATATAATACATTCCTGGCTTTCAAATCTTAGAAAGAGGCTTCTGGTAATGTACATATGCCTGGCTCACAATTGTTAAAAAGAAGCTTCTAAGTATGTATACATTATATACTATGTGGGAGCGAACGATGCTTAAACCCCATATGAAATTAACTAAAACCAATTTATAACGTATTAGATCACTTATACACCGTGAAATGAATTCATCCTACTGTATATCTTAAACTCTAGTATTTTGACTAGGGTGATTAAGTATTCGATTTCAAGAACCTACTGCATTGGTTTAAACAATACCAAATGCCAACAATATAAAATTTCAGGCTCTCAATGTGTTTTCTGTATCTATTTTTGAAGTCGTTCATCCTGTGATCAAATCTAACGATTTAGCTCTTTATATAACACCAAAAACTAATCGTGCAATAAAATAAAGCACATTCTCTAACCCTATATTGAAAAAAGTATCTTGTCTTAGGGAGGGATAAATCCTACTTTGTAAAGGATCACTCTGATTCGAACAAAAAATTCTCTGAAACTGATATTATCAAGATGCTTGATTTCTTGATTGACAACATATTTGTGTTACGTTCGGAGGACGTGTTTTTCAACAGACTGTCGGCATTCCAATGGGAACAAACTGTGCCCCTCTACTTGCCGACTTGTTTCTTTATTATTATGAGGCTGACTTCATGCAGGAACTTCTTAGGAAGAAAGATAAGAAGTTAGCAATATCCTTTAACTCTACTTTTCGCTATATAGATGATGTTCTTTCACTAAATAATTCAAAATTTGGTGACTATGTGGAACGCATCTATCCAATCGAGCTAGAGATAAAAGATACTACAGATACAGTTAAGTCGGCCTCATATCTTGACTTACATCTAGAAATTGACAATGAGGGTCGGTTAAAAACAAAACTTTACGACAAAAGAGATGAGTTCAGCTTTCCAATTGTGAACTTTCCATTTCTAAGTAGCAACATCCCAGCAGCACCTGCATACGGGGTATATATCTCCCAATTGATACGATATTCCCGTGCTTGCATTTCCTATCATGATTTTCTTGATAGAGGGTTGCTGCTCACAAGGAAGCTATTGAACCAAGAGTTCCAAATGGTGAAGTTGAAATCATCCCTTCATAAATTTTACGGACGCCATCACGAGTTGGTTGACCGTTATGGAATAACCGTTTCACAAATGATATCGGATATGTTCCTTACGTCGTAACTACAATCCCCTTCCCTTTCATGAATGACCTACCGAATTAGACTATTTACCGTATATGTTATCACATAAGCAACACGACGGGTGCCGCATGTGGAGCAGGATCTGCTTACCCTTCCGGAGCACCTGAGATCACCCCTAGTTTTTTGGTGGGGTTCGTGTTGTTTATTTTTTAGTTTTCTATGTTGTGTCGTGTGTGCTGTTGTTTGTTTGTCTTTTTCAGTTTTAGCCATGACGTTGTCAGTTTGTTTTAGATTTATGAGTTTGACTGTCCCTTTGGTATCTTTCACCCCTCATCTTGAATATACAGGCTCTCCAATTGTTCGCTTCCACCTATTCTATTCCAAGATGAGTTGTTCTAATGTTGTTTTTTTTCAGTTTTAATTTATCTTCATACATACATATTTTGTTATGTCTTTCAGGCTCATAACACTCGAGATGAACTGTGTATTCTCGATGAAATATATTGTTCAATGACGTCATTGGTACTAAATATCACCAGGTAAAATCTTAATAATTTAAAGTCATAAGAAACCTCAAATTAAAAACAAATAATGCATATAAATAAACCCATCATAGATACCAGGACTAAATTTTGTATATACGCAAGACGCGCGTTTCGTCTACAAAAGACTCATCAGTGACGCTCGAATCCAAAAAAGTCAAAAAGGCCAAATAAAGTACAAAGTTGAAGAGCATTGAGGACCAAAATTCCTAAAAGTTTTGCCAAATGTGTTTTTATAACTCAATGGATAGTTTTCATTATAAAACGTAACATCATGCAGAGAAGGTGATGTATAATGACGATGTCCATGACTGCGTCTACGACGAGGAGTCGAGTTGAAAATATTCATCACATTCACCGAGTTACACGAAGGACTAGATAGAAAACATATACCATCAATTTTGTCATTGCAACCATAAGGTGTCGCAGTTCCCAATTGTCTAATCCAGTAGTCCTCTTTTTGTCTACGGAGAGTCGTTGAAAGATTAGGATTGTTAGAGCTACAGATGGGTGCAGTCCTAACCTGTACAGAAAGTTAACTTGATAACCAGTCATTTGGACTGGTCAAGGTTAACCTGTGACCGGATTTAGGACTGCTCTAACCAGTCCTAGGACCAAAATCTTGTTAACTTGAAAAGCGGACTTGGTCCTAGGACTGTTTTTATGTCTGTCAAAAAGTGAACTTGGAAACAGTTCCGCTATTGATATAAGTTAACTTCGAACCGGTCCTGTCATAAGTTAACATAAGTTAACTTCGGAACCAATCCTGCCGTAAAGTTAACATAAGTTAACTTCGAAACCAGTCCTGCCACAAAGTTAACATAAGTTAACTTTTGCTTTGACAAATCCGATTAAAACCAGACCTGTTCCCAAGTTAACCTTTGACTGGTCTGCTCAACACTAAGTTAACTTGTAACCAGGACCGCTCTATATCGATTTTTTAAAAATAGTTTTTATATCTTCTTTGTTTCGTAGTATAAACATCGAAAATAAAGTAAAATTAATACTTCCGTTATATAAACAGGATTAAGTACAAATATTTGAAAATAAAGTACGCATAAAACGTTGCTTGTAACACAAATTTATCTGTGATCTCACAATCTATCAATTATAAAACCGATCTTTGTTACAATGATAACGGGCACTGAATATATATTCCAATACCTATCAAATTCAACCATATTTGCACTTTATTATGTATATCTTTGAAAAGATCTATATTTGATGTTATTTGTATATGTCTTTGTTAGTTATACATCCTTGAACTATGCAGCCACAATCAACAATAGTTTAATTCATTCAAACACATGACTACAAATTTTTGTTTGCATAAATTTAGGGTGCCAGCATGTCCTCCTTTTATTTAAAATATTGATACGTAACAAAATTTGAGTAGTTTTGATACCTCATGCTGACTTGTACAACAAAATTATTTGACCGCATCGACCAAATCTGCCATATATTCACTTTAATGTGTAAATCTATATACCCGCATAGTAAATCAGCCATAATTTTTATGTCAGGATTCAATGTATAATACAATAGACAGCAATATTGCAATACAATAACAACAAATTTTTGTTCGAATAAATTTAGGATGCCAGTATGTCTTCCTTTTATTCAAAATATTGATACGTAACAAAATTTCAGTAGTTTTGATACCTCATGTTGACTAATGTACAACAAAATTACTTGACCGCATTGACCAAAACTGACCATATGTGCACTTTAATTTGTAAATCTATATACCTGCATAGTAAATCAGCCATATTTTTAGGCACTGGCTACGGTTACATGGAAATGTAACAATAATAAAAATATTATTGTTACATTTGGGACTAAATGCCGGAATGCATGGTTGGATAAGGAACCGATTAATTACGAATGTAACAATAATTATTGAGGCTACGGTTACATTGCGTTATTGTTACATGAAAAACAGCAATGTTCGATGGGACTAGTAATATGTACTAAATAATAAAAGTTGAAGACGTTTTCTTATATTTACAATACATACAAGTATAACATACAATTTTTTGATTTTTTTATAGTACGTCCTCCATGGATTCTGAAATCGGACTCGGACATCTCTTAAACTGAGTTTTACTATGCGTAGTGTTGTGCGTTTGTTTTTTCTACATTGGCTAGAGGTATAAGGGAGGGTTGAGATCTCATAAACATGTTTAACCCCGCCGCAATTTTGCGCCTTTCTCAAGTCAGGAGCCTTTGCATGGCCTTTGTTAGTCTTGTATGATTTTTTAATGTTAGTTTCTTGTGTATAATTCGAAGTTTAGTATGACGTCCATTATCACTGGACTAGTATACATATTTGTTTAGGGGCCAGCTGAAGGACACCTCCGACGGGCGCGGGGGTTTCTCGCTACATTGAAGACCCATTGGTGACCTTCGGCTGTTGTCTGCTCTATGTTCGGGTTGTTGTCGCTTTGACACATTCCCCATTTCCATTCTAAATTTTATACATGTATACAGAAGTTCACAGTGTTAGTTCACAGTTAGCAAACTTTGCTTTTGATGTATCAATTTTTGGTAAGTGCGTTTGTATAGCTGTATGAAATTTGTGTCTTGATATTGTTTCAGTTTCGTTTCAAACGCATCCCATGCAAGTTTTGAATGTTTCACCTAAACAAAATTGGTAATAGGAATCTCTTCATCTTTTGTTCAAAGTATAATGACAGTAATACGAGTAGGTGTGCAGTTAAATACTTAAAAGTGAACAGTTTTCTCAGCCCGAGTTTTCAACAACAAACCATTGAACTATATTTTTCGCCTTTGGCACTACTAATTTGAAGTAGTATCTTTAAAAACATCAAATCCATTAATACCTAAAACTATTTAAACACCATTTGTTGAATAATAATATTTATTATTTATCATTATAACAAGTATTATTTAGTAGACATGAATGAATTAAGCAACAAAACTATATAGAAGATTTAAGTTTAATAAATCTACCGTACATTGCTGTTTTTCATGTAACAATAACGCAATGTAACCGTAGCCTCAATAATTATTGTTACATTCGTAATTAATCGGTTCCTTACCCAACTTTGCATTCCGGCAATTAGTCTCCAATGTAACAATATTATTTTTATTATTGTTACATTTCAATGCAACCGTAGCCAGTGCCTATTGTTTATGTCAGTATTCAATGTATTATACAATAGCCGGAAAAATTGTATTACAATAACAATTTTTTGTTCGCATCAATTTGGGATGCCAGTATGTCCTCTTGTTATTCAAAATATTGATAGGTAACAAAATTTCAGTAGTTTTGATATCCCATGTTGACTTGTACAATAAAAACTTTTGACTGCAATGACCAAAACTGACCATATGTGCACTTTAATTTGTACATCTATATATCCGCATAGTAAATCAGCCATATTTTTTTATTTCAGGATTCAATGTATAATACAATGGACAGAAATATTGCAATACAATAACAAATTTTTGTTCGCATCAATTTGGGATGCCAGTATGTCCTCCTTTTATTCAAGATATTGATACGTAACAAAATTTCAGTAGTTTTGATACCTCATGTTGACTAATGTACAACAAAATTACTTGACCGCATTGACCAAAACTGATCATATTTGCACTTTAATTTGTAAATCTATATACCCGCATAGTAAATCAGCCATATTTTTTATGTCAGGATTCAATGTATAATACAATAGACAGAAATATTGTATTGCAATAACAAATTTTTGTTCGCATCAATTTAGGATGCCAGTATGTCCTCCTTTTATTCAAAATATTGATACGTAACAAAATTTCAGTAGTTTTGATATCCCATGTTGACTTGTACAACAAAATTATTTGATCGCAATGACCAAAACTGACCATATGTGCACTTTAATTTGTAAATCTATATACCATGTATACCTGCATAGTAAATCAGCCATATTTTTTATGTCAGGATTCAATGTATAATACAATAGACAGAAATATTGTATTACAATAACATTTTTTTGTTCGCATCAATTTAGGATGCCAGTATGTCCTCCTTTTATTCAAAATATTGATACGTAACAAAATTTCAGTAGTTTTGATATCCCATGTTGACTTGTACAACAAAATTATTTGATCGCAATGACCAAAACTGACCATATGTGCACTTTAATTTGTAAATCTATATACCATGTATACCTGCATAGTAAATCAGCCATATTTTTAATGTTAGGATTCAATTTATAATACAATAGACAGAAATATTGTATTACAATAACAAATTTTTGTTCGCATCAATTTAGGATGCCAGTATGTCCTCCTTTTATTCAAAATATTGATACGTAACAAAATTTCAGTAGTTTTGATATACCATGTTGACTTGTACAACAAAATTATTTGATCGCAATGACCAAAACTGACCATATGTGCACTTTAATTTGTAAATCTATATACCATGTATACCTGCATAGTAAATCAGCCATATTTTTTATGTCAGGATTCAATGTATAATACAATAGACAGAAATATTGTATTACAATAACAAATTTTTGTTCGCATCAATTTAGGATGCCAGTATGTCCTCCTTTTATTCAAAATATTGATACGTAACAAAATTTCAGTAGTTTTGATATACCATGTTGACTTGTACAACAAAATTATTTGATCGCAATGACCAAAACTGACCATATGTGCACTTTAATTTGTAAATCTATATACCATGTATACCTGCATAGTAAATCAGCCATATTTTTTATGTCAGGATTCAATGTATAATACAATAGACAGAAATATTGTATTACAATAACAAATTTTTGTTCGCATCAATTTAGGATGCCAGTATGTCCTCCTTTTATTCAAAATATTGATACGTAACAAAATTTCAGTAGTTTTGATATACCATGTTGACTTGTACAACAAAATTATTTGATCGCAATGACCAAAACTGACCATATGTGCACTTTAATTTGTAAATCTATATACCATGTATACCTGCATAGTAAATCAGCCATATTTTTTATGTCAGGATTCAATGTATAATACAATAGACAGAAATATTGTATTACAATAACAAATTTTTGATCGCATCAATTTAGGATGCCAGTATGTCCTCCTTTTATTCAAAATATTGATACGTAACAAAATTTCAGTAGTTTTGATATACCGTGTTGACTTGTACAACAAAATTATTTGATCGCAATGACCAAAACTGACCATATGTGCACTTTAATTTGTAAATCTATATACCATGTATACCTGCATAGTAAATCAGCCATATTTTTTATGTCAGGATTCAATGTATAATACAATAGACTATTGTATTACAATAACAAATTTTTGATCGCATCAATTTAGGATGCCAGTATGTCCTCCTTTTATTTGACCACATAAACCAAAACTTACCACATGTGCACTTGTAAATCTATATACCTGCATAGTAAATCAGCCATTTTTAGCTCACCTGGCCTAAAAGGCCATGTGAGCTTTTCTCATCACTTGGCGTCCGTCGTCGTCGTCGTCGTCGTCGTCGTCGACGTCGTCGTCGTCGTCGTCGACGTCGTCGTCGTCGTCGTTAACAATTTTTCAAACATCTTCTCCTCTGAAACTACTGAATGGATTTTAATGAAACTTAAAATGATTGTTTCTTAGATTATCCTGCACAAAGTGTGTGCTTCGATTTTTGATCCGTCAAAAAACATGGCCGCCGTTACTTAAAATAGAACATAGGGGTCAAATGCAGTTTTTGGCTTATATCTCAAAAACGGAAGCATTTAGAGCAAATCTGACAGGGGTAAAAATGTTCATTAGGTCAAGATCTATCAGCCCTGAAATTTTCAGACGAATCAAACAAACCATTGTTGGGTTGCTGCCACTTAATTGGTAATTTTAAGGAAATTTTGCAGTTTTTGGTCATTATCTTGAATATCATTATAGATAAAGATAAACTGTAAACAGCAAAAATGATCAGCAAAGTAAGATCTACAAATAGGTTAATATGACCAAAATTGTCAATTGACCCCTTAAGGGGTAAATGTCCTTTAATGACAATTTTTCACAATTTGTTCATCATATTTGCTAACTTTAAAAAATCTTCTCCTCTGAAACTACTGAATGGATTTGGATGAAACTTAGCATGATAGTTCCTTAGATTATCCTGCACAAAGTGTGTGCTTCGATTTTTGATCCGTCAAAAAACATGGCCGCCCTTACTTTAAATAGAACATAGGGGTCAAATGCAGTTTTTGGCTTATATCTCAAAAACGAAAGCATTTAGAGCAAATCTGACATGGGGTAAAAATGTTAATTAGGTCAAGATCTATCAGCCCTGAAATTTTCAGACGAATCAAACAAACCATTGTTGGGTTGCTGCCACTTAATTGGTAATTTTAAGGAAATTTTGCAGTTTTTGGTCATTATCTTGAATATCATTATAGATAAAGATAAACTGTAAACAGCAAAAATGATCAGCAAAGTAAGATCTACAAATAAGTTAAATATGACCAAAATTGTCAATTGACCCCTTAAGGGGTTATTGTCCTTTAATGACAATTTTTTCACAATTTATTCATCATATTTGCTAACTTTAAAAAATCTTCTCCTCTAAAACTACTCAACCAAATTCAACCAAACTTCAACTGAATGATCAGTAGGGTGTATAAAATAAAGTTTGTGTTTTATTTTCTATTTTGTCTAAAAACATGGCCGTCATGGCTAAAAATAGAACACAGGGTAAAATGCAGTTTTTGGCTTATATCTAAAAAACTCCAGCATTTAGAGCAAATAAGACTAGAAGTTAAAATATTTATTAGGTCAAGGTCTACCTGTCCTGAAATTTTCAATTTGCAATTTGCAAAAAAAAATAATTTGTTGTGCTACTTCCAAAAAATAGAAAATATTCTGACCAGAAAAAAAACCATGTCCCCCTACAAGTTAAATGGTCCATGCCTAACTGTTATTAATGAAATCATTTAACTGTTTTGCTGTTATTGGAGCCCCTTGCCCCTTCTCAGCAGTGGAATAAATCCAAATCATGAATGAAGAAATTCGAAAGAATAACAATTTGATAATGTAACAATAACAATTTTATTGTTAAAATTCTTTTATTGTAACTATAATGTAATAAAAATAAACTCATTTTCTTTATTTATAAACAGTAAGTCATATATATTTGTAATATTGAAGAATTGTTAGCTGTACATGTTTGCCTGGCATGGTTCAATATGTTCAATAAGGCATTGCTTACCAGGTGAGCGATTCAGGCTCTTGAGAGCCTCTTGTTTTATGTCAGGATTCAATGTATAATACAATGGACAGCAATATTGTATTACAATAACAAATTTTTGTTCGCATCAATTTAGGATGCCAGCATGTCCTCCTTTTATTCAAAATATTGCGACGTAACAAAAGTTCAGTAGTTAACCTCATACTGACTTGTACAACAAAATTATTTGACCGCATTGACCAAAACTGACCATATGTGCACTTTAATTTGTAAATCTATATACCCGCATAGTAAATCAGCCATATTTTTTATGTCAGGATTCAATATATAATACAATGGACAGAAATATTGTATTACAATAACAAATTTTTGTTCGCATAAATTTAGAATGCCAGTATGTCCTCCTTTATTCAAAATATTGATACATAACAAAATTTCAGTAGTTTTGATACCTCATGCTGACTTGTACAACAAATTATTTGACCGCATTGACCAAAACTGATCATATGTGCACTTTAATTTGTAAATCTATATACCCGCATAGTAAATCAGCCATAATTTTTTATGTCAGGATTCAATGTATAATACAATAGACAGAAATATCGTATTACAATAACAAATTTTTGTTCGCATCAATTTAGGATGCCAGTATGTCCTCCTTTTATTCAAAATATTGATATGTAACAAAATTTCAGTAGTTTTGATACCTCATGTTCACTTGTACAACCAACACAATTATTTGATCGCATTGACCAAAACTGATCATATGTGCACTTTAATTTGTAAATCTATAAACCTGCATAGTAATTCAGCCATATTTTTATGTCAGGATTCAATGAATAATGCAATAGACAGAAATATTGTATTACAATAACAAATTTTTGTTCGCATCAATTTAGGATGCCAATATGTCCTCCTTTTATTCAAAATATTGAAATGTAACAAAATTTCAGTAGTTTTGATACCTCATGCTGACTTGTACAACAAAATTATATTCTAAATTTATGCGAACAAAAATTTATTGTTATTGTATTGCAATATTGCTTTCCATTGTATTATACATTGAATCCTGTCATAAAAAATATGGCTGATTTACTATGCAGTTATATAGTTTTGTTTAATTTGTAAAAAAAAAATATTTTGTTCGCATCAGTTTAGGATGCCAGCATGTCCTCCTTTTATTCAAGATATTTATAAGTAACAAAATTTCAGTAGTTTTGATACCTCATGAATAAAAGGAGGACATGCTGGCATCCTAAATTTATGCGAACAAAATTTATTGTTATTGTATTGCAATATTGCTGTCCATTGTATTATACATTGAATCCTGTCATAAAAAAATATGGCTGATTTGCTATGCAGGTATATAGTTTTACAAATTAAAGTGCACATATGGTCAGTTTTGGTCGATGCGGTACAACACAATTATTTCGACCAAAACTGACCATATGTGCACTTTATTAATTTGTAAAACTATAGACCTGCAGAAATATTGATATGTTACAAAATTTCAGTAGTGTTGATAACTCATGCTGACTTGTACAACAGAATTATTTGACCGCATAGACCAAAACTGACCATATGTGCACTTTAATTTGTAAACCTATATACATGCATAGTAAATCAGCTATATTTTTATGTCATGATTCAATGTATTGTACAATGGACAGCAATATTGCAATACAATGACAACAATTTTTTGTTTGCATAAATATAGGGTGCCAGCATGTCCTCCTTTTATCTAAAATATTGATACGTAACAAAATTTTAGTAGTTTTGATACACCATGCTGACTTGTATAACAAAATTATTTGACGAAAACTGACCATATGTGCACTTTTATTTGTTAATTTATATACCCGCATAGTATTGTACTGAGCGCCTTAATGTCTTCTCCTGGCGCTCCTGTGCACATTTTAGTAGGAACGTAAATGTACATGTAATCAATAATATTGGAAAACAATTAATGCAAAAATTTTACCCCAGAAATTGTGAGATTCAGCATTTCATCTCTTTGTTCATAATCTTGAACAGTCACAAGATATAGTAGTTAATGATAGTGTGTAAAACAAAACTATTAGGCCGCATCATCAAAGTACCAACACTGACATGTCTGAATTCATTTGTACTATTGAATAAAAAAAAGTATATGAGGTTCTCTTCTTGGAATAGTATACTGTTAATCTCTGATGTCGGTTTGTTGATTTTGTTTGTACTTTAACGTCAAGTGGCGACCATTTGATTTTTCATTGAAGTGCGCATTGAGTATAATTTTGGGACGCCCCATATATCAATTAATCTGCACAGACACATCTCTCTGCAAATCTGACGAATTTTATGAGATTGTTCATAGTTTTACCACACCGTATGCTTACGGACCCTGTACAATTTCTGTTAGAATATTCTGCGGAAAATAGAATAGTAAATCCAATGCAAACAAGTTGAATAACAATGAAATTTCCATGCATGTATAAATTTATGCATAAAGTAAAATTGAGGAAGGGGCAGGTAAAAAAACGGGGAACGAAGCAACGTCGACAATGTTGTTGATATCTCGTGATATAAGAATATTGTTCCGATGCGTTGGATAACCTTTATATCCGCCTTCTTATAAAAAAAAACACTCTCATTTCCTGTATGAGTAGTTTTGTATTGTATAGCCATTGTTTTATGTATATAAGAATACATGTATATCAAATAAAAAAAAGAGGAGAATTTTGTATAATATCTAGAAGAGTCTAGCGAGTAAATAATTAAATTTGATATTTGTGGAAAAACAATGCGAATGTTGTTTACATATTTTAATTAAAGCTCAAGTCTGAGATGAAAACTCTTATTATGATAATCTGTCATAAGCAGACATGTCCTCAGGTCTGGTCAAAAGCAGACTTGTCCACAGGTCTGGTCAGAAGCAGACCTCTCCTCAGGTCTGGTCTGGGGCAGACCTGTCCTCAGGACTGGTTAAAAGCAGACTTGTCCACAGGTCTGGTCTGGAGCAGACCTGTCGATAGGTCTGCAGCAGTCCTAAAAAATCAGACCGTAGGTCTGGTCCACCAACGACGAAGTTAACTTGCTTAACTGCTGAAAAATTCTCAAGTTAACTTAGAAAGCAGTCAACTAGTCTGCTCCAAGTTAACTTTTGTCAAGGTTAGGACCGCACCCATCTGTACATATACTTTTTTCTGAAGAAAATTCTATAATTTATTCATATTTAGAAGAAGTTTACTTTATTTTAATTGCTTCCTTCCAGGAAACAATTCCCCCGACATATTTTCCGTATGCAAAGTGACCTCAGTGACCCATCTCGTAAAAATCTGGTGATCATATGCACGGACAATCGTTAAACTTCGGCTTCAAAACACGAACTTTAATTACCTGCCATATTTTCACAACAACACTGACCGATTGAAAAAAAAAATGACGATTATACGAAATTTACACGAAAAATAAATGATAAGTTCGTGCACAGAAGACTAAGTTTATGATGTTTGTATGTATTGGTTCAAGAATTGGAAGAACATTATTTTCCACCGGTCACTCGTTTCTTATGACTTTAATGTCCACTTCATTACTATCATATCTCAAAAATATAAAGGTATACCATACAGTTACACATACAATTCACAAAAAGAACAATACTTACTATATAGTGTGTAAAAAAGAAAATGTGGTATGATTGCCAATGAGACAACTATCCACAAAAGAGCACAATGACACAGACATTAACAACTGTAGGTCACCGTACGACCTTCAACAATGAGCAAAGCCCATACCGCATAGTCAGTTATAACAGACCCCGATAAGACAATGTAGAACAATTCAAACGAGAAAACTAACGACCTTATTTATGTAAAAAAAAATGAACGAAAAACAAATATGTAACACATAAACAAACGACAACCACTGAGTTACAGGCTTCTGACTTGGGACAGGCACATACATAAATAATGTGGCGGGGATAAACATGTTAGCGGGATCCCAACCCTCCCCCTAACCTGGGACAGTGGTATAACAGTACAACATAAGAACGAACTATAAAAATCAGTTGAAAAAGACTTAACTCATCAGATGAACAAAAATACAAGTGGAAGTGTGTTCATTCAGCATATCAATTGTAAGAAAGAAAACTAGAGGCTCTGAAGAGCCTGTGTCGCTCACCTTGGTCTATGTGAATATTAAACAAAGGAAGCAGATGGATTCATGGCAAAATTGTGTTTTGGTGATGGTGATGTGTTTGTACGTCTTACTTTACTGAACATTCTTGCTGCTTACAGCTATCTCTATCTATAATGAACTTTGCCCAGTAGTTTCAGTGGAAAATGTTAGTAAAAATTTACAAATTTTATAAAAATTGTTAAAAATTGACTGTAAAGGACAATAACTCCTTAGGGGGTCAATTGACCATTTCAGTCATGTTGACTTATTTGTAAATCTTACTTTGCTGTACATTATTGATGTTTAAAGTTTATCTCTATCTATAATAATATTCAAGATAATAACCCAAAACAGTAAAATTTCCTTAAAATTACCAATTTAGGGGCAGCTACCCAACAACGGGTTGTCCGATTCATCTGAAAATTTCAGGGCAGATAGATTTTGACCTGATAAACAATTTTACCCATGTTAGATTTGCTCTAAATGCTTTGGTTTTTGAGTTATAAGCCAAAAACTGCATTTTACCCCTATGTTCTATTTTTAGCCATGGCGGCCATCTTGGTTGGATGGCCGGGTCACCCGACACATTTTTTAAACTAGATACCCCAAAGATGATTATGGCCAAGTTTGGAATAATTTGGCCCAGTAGTTTCAGAGCAGAAGATTTTGGTAAAAGATTACCAAGATTTACGAAAAATGGTTAAAAATTGACTATAAAGGGCAATAACTCCTAAAGGGGTCAACTGACCATTACGGTCATGTTGACTTATTTGTAAATCTAACCTTGCTGAACATTATTGCTGTTAACAGTTTATCTCTATCTATAACAATATTCAAGATAATAACCAAAAAACAGTAAAATTTCCTTAAAATTACCAATTTAGGGGCAGCAACCCAACAACGGGTTGTCCGATTCATCTGAAAATTTCAGGGCAGATAGATCTTGACCTGATCAACAATTTTTTCATGTCAGATTTGCTCTAAATGCTTTGGTTTTTGAGTTATAAGCCAAAAACTGCATTTTACCCCTATGTTCTATTTTTAGCCATGGCGGCCATCTTGGTTAGTTGGCCGGGTCACGCCACACATTTTTTAAACTAGATACCCCAATGATGATTGTGGCCAAGTTTAGTTTAATTTGACCCGGTAGTTTCAGAGGAGAAGATTTTTGTAAAAGTTAACGACGGACGACGACGACGACGGACGACGGACGCCAAGTGATGAGAAAAGCTCACTTGGCCCTTTGGGCCAGGTGAGCTAAAAAGGACATTCTAATTGATGGACTATTTTTTTAAGAAGAGATATCTTGAAAACTGCTTAACTAAAAGTGACATGACAGGTTGCAGTCTCATGATGACTCGAATTCCGAACGTTCAAAAAATTTAAATAAAATCAACGAAGGCAATCAAAGATCTAAATTATACCGATGATGACAAATGAATACATCTTTACAAATAAATGCATCTGAATATGTAATTTTTGTAGCAAATAATGTAAATCATGTGTTATCTACACAAATAATAATAAATAACAACTCTAAATTAAAACGAAATTTTAATCAATGCAAATAAAAACTTTTCACTAAAATAACTTAAACATAGTTCAATAGATAGAAGTAAGCAATAATCAAAGATCCTACATATAGCAAAATAACAAAATTACCGTACTCCGAGGAATAATGGAACTGAAGTATACAACTGGAATGGAAATGGAGGATATGTCAAACAGACAACCCTACTAAAGATCAGATAACAACTGAATGCATAGTATTGTTATGAAGTGAATGGTAGTTTTTTTTTTTTTTCTATTGGTATAATACTTGTTTGTGTTTAAACGTGACAACATTACACTATTTATCGAGCTGAATAATTATTTATATCGCTTTCTCAAATGTTTATGTTTTCCTCATATTATTTTAGATCACAGTTCCCGTAAGTATTATACATTCACCAACTAATTTAAATATTTATGGTTATTTATTAATTACCAGGTTCTTATCATGTGCGTTGTTTCATTTTGCATTAATCAAGTATAAGAAGTCTGAGAAACAAACAATGGTATTTTCAATGTTCAAACACTTTATGAATCATCTTTTACGAAGGACTTATACATGTACATTGACCCACCCTACGAGCGTTTATTGATATATCAAAATCACATAAAAACTACCAACAAAAAAAAAAAACGTGTGGTATCAGCTGATATTTTGTTACTTTTTAACCAAATATGTGTTGTGTATCTACGAGAAAAAATAGTAAGTGAGTTCAAAATGTTCTGATGTAAAGAAATGAATTTATGAATAAGAAGAGCATGGTGTCTCTATTTTTTAAAGTAGTCTAGCAGGCATAGTTACTATCTTGTACCAACATTATTGTAGTAATCTCAAACGCATTTTGTATATACAAATAACTTTAGTATGATTTGCATACTAGGGAACACGTTGATATGATTGGTCTAGAGGACTTCTGGAAGAAGTTCTTGACGTTGTATATGTTTCGATAGACGGCGTTCAACGAACTTCTTTTCGTACAGTAACTATGTAAACGAATGGCGGCAATGAGAACACAATCCTGTTCTTAACAACATTTATTTTTACTTCGCGTTAATCGTTGAATTAAACACAACACATTGATATGAATGAGTTTTTGTATATTATTTTTTGTCAGATTTCAAATTTCATGGAGTACATATCTTTGCGTTAACAAACAAATATAATCATGTGCCAGGCCAATTTAATGACACAAATATACAATTTACGTGTAATAGAGGTTATTAGTGTGGAAAATAAATTCATTATCCCAAAAAAACAAATAATTATAAGGATTTAACCAGACTGAGAATTGAAGGAGGCACAAATACAGTTTCGATATTCTTTTAATTGTAAACGATAGTCATAGAATGGTCGATACAAAGAGATTTAATTGTCAGATATGATTTTGTCGGTCACAAAATATTTAATTATTGTGTTTCAGAAATTACGAGTATGAATTGGGTCATCAGATTGACAACATGTTCATTATTTGTCAGCTATGGAGAAATTCGGATCATTACTGCTCTAAGGATAAGTGAGTTGACCGTTACAAACATTCGTTTTATTCATTTAAGTTTCAACTAGGGTTTATTAATTGCGAATCTGCTTTCTCATTTCTGTTTCACATTAATGATTATTGAATCATAAGTAAGTGACAATGCCCTTAATATTTCGTCAAAAAAGCAATGGTGCGAGTATAAATCTTATTTAAAAGAATTGTATACAAAGTAAATAAAATAGCGAGAATCGTATTCACAAGACAATGTTTTGTTGCATTACATAATGACGTCGTTCTCCATATTTTCGACTATCAAGCCATGTCCGTGATCTTATAAGATAATAGGCAGTTAGATCAAAGGGAAATGTAAATATGGCCGATATGTTGACTTCAAGTAAACAACACTCTGGTTGACTCTGAAATATATTTCCAAGAGCATGACGGTGTTTCCATGAACTTTCCTTTAATAATTCATAGCTTGTGTGTGTTCTTGTCAATGTGTAACATTAACATAAGTTAATAATTATGACGTATACAATTATTCCTAGTTATACCCGTTGGCGTTCAACACGATATGGAAACTGCTACACTTTTGAATTAAAAACAGATGTTGGTATTATGGATGGACTGGACGGGGGTAAGTTGATTAACAATACTTAGTTTTGATTGGTTGATTTAAAATACTTTGTTTTGATTAGTTCATTTCTGTTCGTTTATTGTTTAACATCTCAAACGTAATTTATAAATTTCAGTATTTGTGTTACACAGGTTCTACAGCTGCGAAATCCTATAATGTTGTAAGGAAAATAAGATCTTATAACAGTTAAATTATTTATGAACTCTTTATAAATCATGTTAGATTGCAGTCGATCAGTTCTGTAGATTCAGGAACTTAAAGTAAACCTGCATTGATATCGAGGTAGTGCTCGTACATAAACATTACACTTTATAAATTTATTGTGCGAATATTTCAACTACCCAGAATTTGTTTGATTTGTGTATACCCCAAATTTTACTCGAGCATTTTGGGTTATGGGGAAAAAGTAGAATGCCCTGTTCGTCAAGGAGTATGTAGAACAAATGTTCTGTTTTGATGCAATTAAACAAAATAACAATAACGATTCCAAATATTTCGAGGCTGTTTCTCTATTTTATTTGTGAATCTAATGGTCAGTAAAACAGATAGAATATTCCGTAAGGTCAATTTAAATATTTGAATAACAGTATATTGGTATTAAACATCCCGTATTCGTCATGATACACTCATTAAAACACGTTTGTTTGATTACCTTCCGTATGTTCGTTTATATAATTCAGGAATAAACCTTATTTTTAATTTGGAAATACACGAGAATACTACCACTGACTTTGAACCAGGAATACGTTTTGTTGTCCATCCTCGAGGTGTCGTTGCTATGCCACACGATGAAGGAATTACAATCAAAGGAGGCGAGAGAGCAATCATTGGCATTACACAGGTAATTAATTCAGGGTACAGGTAATCAATGTAGGGTACAGGTAATTAATGTAGGGTACAAGTAATCAATGTATGGTACAGGTAATTAATAAAGTGTTCATTTATTCAAAATAAAAGTATTATCGGTGTGAGGATTTACAATGTTTTGTCAATATACTTGATACTTTGAACTTGGTAAGCATAATTAAACAACTTTTGTCATGGTTGGCAAGATGAACACTGCTTCTTTTTGCTCAACTTTTTGTGTTTCATTTGTTCTTTCCATGAAATATGCGATATACTTATCGCATTGGGTAAGCAAGTCGTAATTTACATATACATTTTATTCTATATATAAAGGGTTAGCCATGAGACCAATATTAAAATTTAAAATGCTTAATTTTGAAACGTTTGAGATGATCGTAAAAACTAGTCAATAACCATTGAAATCGTATAAACGCTATGTTGGCTAATGAAAATGCAAACATATGTTTTGAAAGTTGCCTCATTTTTAAGGATTCACAAAACGGAATGTACCTACACTGCATGTCAATACCAACATTCTGTTTACTTGGTTAATGCTATTTGCGGGGTACAAAGACAATTAAATGACAAAGAACAGTTCAGAGATGAAACAGTATTTACAAAATGTCAAACTCTAAGGCGACAGAGACTAGCAGCAAACTTACTTCACATATAATTAACTCCTATCATTAAGGTAGTTGTCATTTCTGTCTATTAGATATGGTAAATATGCATCCTCAAAAGGAGGAATGAAGTCACAGTAATGAACGAAAACATGACTATTTTAGCGCAAATGCGACCAATAACGATCTTTCAGTTCCACCTCATTTGAAAATTGAAACGTTCCCCTATAACAATCGTTTTCACTTTGGATTTTCGGGGCATCTTTTTCGTCTGCTATACTAGTATTGTTTCTTGGGATTCGTAAATACTTACATAATTATATGATAAAATAAAAAAAAATGAAATGCTGAAATATTTTTAAGACTGGAATACATCGACTACAAACCCCAAAGAGTCCATGTAGAACCAATGACAGACATTTTGGAGGAATATATGATATGAAGGTATTAATTCAGATAAAGAAAATATTGTAAGATTATCTTCAAAGTCTTTAATGAGACTACATGTTTAACATTTTCTAAATTATAATATATTATATTCAAATAGGCAAATAAACATCATCGTGGGTATAAACATAATTGTAAATGTAATAATATAAGATAACTTCGTAAAGACATTGATTCAATTTATATGTGAACTATGTATCGATGGGGAATTATTCTCGGAATTAATGTATGGCACAGTGTCATGATAGATATGACAAAGTCAATAGAGTTTTAATTTAAATATAAGTTGAGAAAAAATGATAAAACTTAAGTTAAAAACATTTTACTGCCATTATCAGTTATTTTATTGTTGATAGGCATGTAGGAAATTGTGTAGAGAGACGATAATTCGAGAAGAGTGTGGATGTTATGAATTCGACGAATCGATTTCCCTTCGGACACCCTCTATCGCAGATACCTGCAAAAATACCAATTTCGGTAGGTGTAGCTCAGCTATTTCACCAAGGTATCACTCTTCTGCAAATTAAAATAGGTACTTTAAAATAATTGGACACAAATGTATGTTAATATGGTATTCTGTTCGTATGTCAGTCTGTCTGTCATCAACACTCCGCACAATAACTAAGAAACGCTTTCACCAAATTAAATGAGATTGCACTGAAAAAATTATATTTATAGATTTTAAAAAATAATTGTTTCAATTTTTGTAAATTTTAGATAATACGTTATCGAGTTTGGAAATTTTATTTAAAAAAGGGGGGGATCTTATAGTTTCAGAATAGAACCCAAAATTGCTTTTATAAATTGCTTATATGAAATTGCGATTTGAACTTTATTTGAAAAAAAATCACCAAAACTAAAAGATCGACGGGCATACCCTGCGTTCATACCGCAGATTTTAACAATTAGATTGTGTTCATGGTATATGTGTAATTTAAATAGGTGTTCTGATTGACTATACCTATATGTTGCAGCATCTATAAGTCAGTACATGTAATAAGGTATCTTGAAGAGTTTCTGACAGGCTTTACAATAAAAGTGACCCCTAAATTATTACGAGAAATCGTAACATATGTTAAAAATTCGAATTTATATAAATTTATTTTTTCCAAAATTGCTTTGTGTACTGCTATAATGGATGGTATTATTAACTTCATCTAGTTATGCCAAATCTGTTTGTAACGCTATTGAAATTCAACTAGTCGCCTTTGGTCAAAATTGCGGCATGAATATCTAAACTCAATCTAATTAAAATCAAATCCTTCAATGTGCTCCCTATCTGATATGTGACGCATCAAGGCTTAAAATACGAATTTATTAGATTGGCTCACACTTAACGTTAAAGTTTAAACTAGCAACACATCAATGTGAGAAATAAAATTATTATCTTCTGAAAGAAGAAAATATAAAAAGAAACTGCAGTTAAAATGACGACCAAAAGATAATAACATGACATTTTCATATCAATTGTATTAACAGCTTTCGGTAGATTTTTTTCCCTGGATACTACGGCTCTTGGTATGATATCATAAAAGACAAAAGACAAACAACAATACGAACAAACTCCAAATGGGAAACTAACGATCAGACCCTGGTCCATAAGAAGCACAAAAAGAGGTTAAAGATATCATGTGGACATTGAAACGCTCAAAAAGAAAATAATCCAACATAGCAATGCCAAAAAAAATACCGAAATAATATATATACCTGTCAGGAATGATTTATGTAAATATACAGGCATTTCTCTTCGTTATTTTTATTTCTTTTGTATTGTTGTTGTTTATGAATCGAATAACATTGAAATAAATGCAATACAAACTGTTATTACTTTTTGGCGCTATTTTCAGACTGCTTTAAAAGAGTTCAAGGTGATTTAGCATTAAATCTTGGTAATTATTGTGACTGTCCAGTAGCTTGTAGGTAAGTAAACCAATATTGATGTTATCATATCAGTTAAGTAGGCGAATTTGCAATCAACACTGAATTTAATTTGAGTAAGGTTTCAGTCAGTACATTTAGTGAAGCTTGCACACAGAGAAGGTATCTCCCAGGGCGTGTATTTCCTATCATATCTTTTTTGATAGATGGTTGCCAGTTAGAAAGGAAGTTATTAAACCAAATGTTGCAAGTTGGTTTTAAAGACCCCATCACGAATTGGTTGACCGCAAAAGAATATCCATTTCACTGACGATTACGGATATTTTCTAATTGTCGTAACTAATATCCTTGTCCATTTTCCTTGAATGTTAACCCTTCAAAAGCACCTAAGATTAACTTAGTTTTTTATGGGGTTCGTGTTGCTTAGTCTTTTTATTTTAGCAATGGCGGTGTCAGTTTATTATGTACTTTAAATGACCCTTTTATATAGAAAATTAAATAAGCAAATATGATTAGCAATACGAGCATACAAATAAAACAATATGGAAAAAAATCACTCCTTTTTGAATTTATTTCCCTTTGTTTTGAACTTTATTATAGACAGCTTTTAGTTAAAAATTCATTTGATTTATTCATAGTGGATTGGGAAACAAGTTATTAAAACTTATTTAAATCCCTATCCTCTTTAAGGATGCGAGTGATGCCTTGTAGCTGTAATAGCCTGCTCTTTTTCGTAATGTACAAGGTTGTGTTTTACGTTCAAGAGCTTCGGCTCATTCTTTACACGGGTCAGCCATTTATCGTCCCCTTCCATCGTTTCTCAAGACCATACTTGCAAATGGTGTCAAGGGAGAGCCGAACATTAACTCCCTGAAACTTTCTCCCCGGAACGGTGATCGAACCAGGAACCTTTGTGTTAGTAGTCTGATCCTCTAACAACTACACCACGGCTTTTCGTAACTAGACATACTAGACAGGGAGATGATACGTTAATGACAAGAAATAACAGCAAGTCAAGATCTACTATCAAGTAAGAGTTTGCTGATATAATTAGTAGACTGTCACTCTTTATTGAGTTTGACAGTCCCTCTGGTATCTTTTGCCCATCTTTTATTCTCTTTCGTACATGTATATGAATTTAACTCTATGGAAATTGATGTATATATATTACTTTAATATTTATAAGTTTGTAATGACATATGGCAGTCCGTACCATGTTTTGTTCTTCGTAATCTTCGGACCAACGACATGTAGCAATTTTTTACTATTTGGGACTTTTCTCCGAAAGTTGTTGAATATAATTGGACTTTCCGCACAACATTCAGTCACTGATGAAGGGTTAATACTGGCCATGGATAAGTAATCGATCCCTTGTCCACTATCTACTCTTCCTCCGATGACCTCTACGTTTTCCATCAAGTAGCTCGATGGTTGTGCCAAGACAATAAAATTCCATATCTTGTCGTATTGTAATGCCTAGCTAGGTCACAAATTCACTGATTTGACGCCGGATTTGCTACGAATACGATCCAGCACTCTTCGTGGAAATCTGTATTTGTCCGTAGATTTCTATATTGTATACGTTGTCATACGTAGTAGTTCTTATAAATCCATGACAATTGTTAAAGATGCGCAAATTTTGACCATGGATCAAACAACCTTAGTAAACCCTACTAAACCGTATAAGAACGTACCAATCCTAATTAGTTTCTTGTCTATTTGAAACATGAATTTTCTTCACTTAAATTCTGATATTAAATCTTCTTATGGGCAGTCTTACCATATCTCCTTATTTGTATATTGACATCGTGTTTCAAGAGATTAAAATCTTTCCCTACAGTGCGGATATTTTTAATTAGTGTATGACTTTCCTAACATTTGTCGAGTTTATTTAACAAAATAATACTGAGTATTCGAAACGGCTGTACCAACAATAAAAAAGACAAAAATAAATAGATGCCAAAATACCGTTCTCAACAACAAACCAACAGATGAAACCATGAACATTGGTCATGCCTTCTGATTGGAATTCAATACATGCTTTGTTTTCTTCCTACTTCCTGTTTTTTTTTTTCAGAGAAACTAACTTAGTTTTGTCAGATGTACGAGAACCAGCTTTCAAATCAAACAGCCTTGACGATAGAAGTCAACTGGTAAATTATCTAGATTCGTTTAAAAAATAAGTACATGTCATCAAATATAATATACATGAACACTTTAGCATTTAAGATCAAATAATAAAACGTGGTGTTAATGCCAACGTTTAAACTATTCATCATTTTAAATAACGACGACTTTTCAATTATATGTAATTGTATAGCACATTCAACTATACCGTAAAGTATCACTATTTTACTAGACAGCAGAATTTGCAAACAAATTCCCTTTTCAATTTTATGCAATTGCCATTTTGCTCAACGGAATATTAAACAACGCGAATTAAAACTGTGTTAGACATGTGTAACAGTTCAGATTAGTTATTTCTCACACATATATATTTAACTGCAACAGTCCAGTTGTTCATTAGAAGTTAAGATAAGTTATAATGCACACACATCTGTTTTACACATTTCAGAACATGATGTCAAACCACATATGTGGAACAATATATGGAGCAATGCCACAAAGGAACTGTCCACTCAATAGATTGAAAAGAGAAAATACATTGACGTAAGAGTCACTAACTTTAATATAAGGTGTTCGGTGTGAGGCATATTACAAATACTTTACAGACGTGTACAAAGCTCTTTTTTTTATTTTGAGAGTTACTCTAGAGAACAAATACAGAATAGAATACACGTTATATGATAAATGGGAGTCCACAAAAGTAAAATCACAAAATACTGAACTGCGAGGATAATTAAAAAGGAAAATTCCAAATCAAATGGCTAAAACAAAAACCTCAAACACATCAAACGAATGTATAACAACTATCATTTTCCTGACAATATAATTTTGACGAAAGCGATTTGTTCCTGGATATTGTCAAATGTTTTTTTTTTTTCAAAGGAATACCATTGTCGAGTTATGTCACGTATGAGTGACAACGATTGGTTTATGCATTTAGTAAATTTTGCTTTGAGCATTAACTATATAATTTAAAAAAAAACGTTTTTCGACTTTGTTTGATATTTCCTGGCATATTCCTTGCAGAAATGTGTTTAAAGTCATATGAAACCTCAAATTAAAAAAAAAATATGCATATGTTTTTTAAAACGAAATGGATAGTTTTCATTATACAACTTCTGTACATATACTTTTTTCTGAGAAAAATTCTTTAATTTGTCCACATTTAGAAGACGTTTACTTATTTTTAATTGCTTGCTGCCAGGAAGCAATTCGCCGACATATTTTCCGTATGCATAGTGACCTAAGCGTGACCCTCCTTGTAAAAATCCGGTGATAGCAATACGCATGAATCTGTCATTAAAATAAACAATTACCTGATTGTATATGTTAAACACGTGCCAAATACCCATGCTTTTTGTTTATTATTTACTATAAGGTGACAATCGGTAAACTTCGGCTTCAAAACACGGCATTTAATGAGTAGCCATATTTGTTAAATCATAACAGACAAATAGAAAAAAAATTGACGATTATACGATAGATTTGCGTAAAAAATGATAAAATCGTGCACAGAGGACTAAGTTTATGATATATACATGCATTGGTTCAAGAATTGGATGAACATTATTTTTCACCAATCACTCGTTTCTTATGACTTTAAACTATAACGAGGAACGTCAGACTAAATGAAATTCAAAACTTTGAACCAAAAATGGAGGTATACTAAGCATTACTTGTGTACATATTCTTCTATAAATTTATGAAGAGTTTCACATGATTTCATGATTTATTTGGCTACAAAAATAAACATACAGGTAATTAAGAACTGCGATTCGCGAAACATATATGTTAACTCTCTTGATTCCAAAGTTTGTTTAATGACTAAATAATCAATATCACTCGTTTTACGACAAAAATGTCTAATTCTAGAGATTATACTTAGTATGATTATTGTTGGTATCTAAGCACATACTAGTAGATTTTAAAATATATGAGGTAAAAAAACAGAAAAATGGATTAGACACAAGTTTTTCAACTTCTTCAAGCTTGTATCTATTTGCAGAGAAAATTTTGTTAAGATCAAATTATACTTCAAAGAACCAGCCTATGATATATGGTCAGAGGAAGCCGCATATGATGTAAGTGATATTTTTATGCAAATAGGTATAAAAGTTCACGATATAAGTACGTGCGAAAAATAGCGATACATGAGCAAGTTAAAGATATAGGTATAACTATAATTTTCTAATTAAACAAAATATTGATGTTTACAATGAGATAACATTCTGTTAACGGAAGCTGATCATGATGAAATCGAATCAGTGTGATATTTTAAAGACTTTTTATGTATTTAGTTTGTCCAAAGGATTTGCTTTCACCATGAACGATTACGCCCACACATATGAACTTCAATGGTTTGGAAATTATTGAAAACGTGAGGAGGAATATAACCAAAAGAGACAGAACAACATTATAGTTCTTAATTTCTGTCTCATTTGGTCTCTTGTTGAAAGTTGTCTTATAAGCAATCATACCACATCATCTTTTTTTTTAGAACAATGGCCAACTTTGAATTTGACTGACTTTGTCTCAACACTATTCTAAATTGAACGAACCTGAAAAGACGACTTAGGTCTTTCTGACTATCGTAAATAAGTCATTTGCTTATATGACGTCAACAGTCTTTTCTTTTTATTCCAGAAATAAATTCTTGTTATACAGTACATATTGACACAATTTACACCATTGCGTGGATTATAAAAAGAATATAAATGATGATAGTTAATATAATATGAATCATCTGCAGAAGTTTAAAAATAAACTTGATATTTAAGATTGTTATAAAATACCACTTCGCATATATTTTGAAAACACATTTATTTCACTAAACTGAAAGAAAATATTTCTTATATGATTTCCAAGACGCTACTAATTTAAAAAAAATGTCCAGTTACAATTTTGCTTATTTAAATAAACTCATTATAGATACCAGGATTAAAATTTTATATATACGCCAGACGCGCGCTTCGTCTACAAAAGACTCATCAGTGACGCTCGAATCACAAAACGTTTAAAGGCCAAATAAAGTACGAAGAGCATTGAACACCAAAAATTCCTAAATGTTTTGCCAAATACCGCTAACGTAATCTATTCCTTAGGTAGATAAGCCTTAGTATTTCAAATATTCCACCAGCAGTGTTTCGACCATAAACCATTTCTTATTATAGTTACTGTACTAGTATATAAACGTTACTCTGTCAAACATGTTTGAATGTAAGTTTCACATGCACATGTACCTAGAATACTTTTATGATTTCTATATGTTCTCTTTCACTTTTCTATAGCAAATCCAGATGCTAGCTGATATCGGTGGTTCTCTTGGATTGTTTATTGGAGCATCAGTCTTAAGTCTCGGTGAATTATTGGAAGTGGTTGGCATGTGTGTGAGAGCATTAATAAGAAGGCGACAAAATTCCATCCACACTGTTGACCAGATTCAGGAGACTCAACCTGAAAAACTTACCTTGGATAATATAGACTGTACAAACGACATTGTTGAAACAAAATAATGTCAGACATTAACGTACTACTTAATTTACTAATTTATCCATATATTTTAAAGGAAAGATTTTTTTAATTTTATCTTTTTAAGTTTCTCACCTTTTATTAGTTATTTATTGTTAAGTTCAACTTTGGCGGAATAAGATAAGAAAACTCGCTGATATTTTTTATCTTGCAAGTGAATAGTTCTACATCATTGAATTCGTAGTTTAGTGAACAGTTTAGTCCTTACTTTAGGAATTAGGTCACATTAATACTCTTTTAATTATTGAATGGATAGAATATCAACGTTGAATGTGAAACAAGGGAAAACCTTTTGATTACCTAATCCACGAACACTAATTGTCATACAGGTAAAATCGATGATTGAGATATTCGTTTAACCATAAGTATGAAGTCATACAAACCTAGAAAAAAAATCAAATTGCACGAATTCGCTATATATATTTATATTTAGGCTTTAATTGGGTTGTAGGGCCATCGGCAGTCTTCGGAAGTGACCAAGATGGATAATTAAATGGCTTTCACCTGCTTAACGAATTACGAATCGTTTTACATTTTTAATAATAACTATATTGCTTTTTTGCTTTATTTAAAAACATTCAATAAAACTATAGTTTAAACAATAAGATTAAAAACCATAAAGAATTTTTTGTAACAGTGATATTTCTGAAATACGTAACAAAAATTCAAGCGAGGCTTGATCAAATTAAATTTGGTCTCCAGATTAGTTGAAATCAATGTTTGGTTAATGGATTAATCAACTAATCATGAAAATGGGTTTTAAAGGTGTTGCCAATTCTTTTTGAACAAACTAGCATTCTATTGCTTAAAGGCTTGTTTTTTGTGAGTATACGAAATGACTTTAAGTGTTCCTTTATATCATAAAATAGTTGTATTCGTGTCCAAAAATATAAAAAAAAATTGTGTACTTGACATATCCTATATTTATATTTTAGATCAAATAATTGAGTCTAAATATAATAAATTTCGTTCATTGTTTATCAATTAAATGAACGACTTTTAAAACTTTATCTGTTGTACAACTGTATTCTTTGAAATCAATTCTGCATACTAGTTAGATTATATTATACATTTCACCTGTGGTGAGACCTTGTACATTTTCTCTATAGTAAGAGTATAATATGTAAAATTATTTACAATGTCGTATCCGTTGATCTGTGATTTCAAGTTGTTTCTTTAACAAAGAAATCAATCACAGGTGTTAAAACAATTGTCTTATATTTAATTGTTTTACGTGAATGCATAAGAATAAGCTTCACTTTAGCATAATGTAAAGACAATAACGAAATTGCAATTACTAATTTGGCTTAAAGGGTAAGTTATTTCATTACTTCATTTAAGCAAATATAAAAGCTATATTCTAATTTTGAAACTGTATTTTATGTGATAGAATTAAATATTCTAATCTGCATGTATTTATTTGAAAGGGATAGAGTTATTTATTATGTCTTTGAGATTCAATCAATTTTCTTTTTCACAATGTGCATATTATGCGAGACATAAGTGTACTTTCTGATGTGCTTCCCGAAGGGCATTTCCTTGTTTGAGAAGGACGCAATAATTTTTCACTCCTATTTGAATCAGTAGAAAATTTATCGTTGTTTTTATTATTCTAAAATCAATATCTGTTTCCTTCTATTGAAATATACCATTCTTGTACAATTCTACATTGTTTTTCCATGTCACCAAACTAATGTTCACATCTTTCATCGAAGGTATAGTTGTATCCTTTTATTTTATAATGTATCAATCTAATTTTATAATATAACAAATACGGAACACATTAAAAGGCAGGCGAAAGATACTACAATTATTCAATGAGGGTATATCAGGTACCCAAAGTGTGTCATAGAGTGACTTACATTTAGCCATTACTGCTATTTTTTCACAGACGGTGCTCGTGTTTTTCCCTTACTCACTGATGATTGCCCTTGAAACAACTAGCAGTAAAAGATCAATGGACAAAGATGTTAACAATACCAAGTCACCGCATGCAACCTGGTTTTGCAATAAAACGGAGAAATAAAAAAAAATGAATAAAAATCATCATCAGTTGGATATAATATTTAATACAGAATAGATGTTTTCGTACTATCAATAAAAAGTAAACTCACAAAAATACTGAACTCCCGGGAAAATTCAACCAGAAAGTCCCTAATCATTTGCAAAATCAAATGGTAAAATTCATAAAACAAATGGACTACAATCGTAATATTCCTGAATTGGATGCGGCATTTTCAAATAAAGAAAATGGTGAATTGAACTTGATGTTATAGCGCTAAACCTCTCACTTGTATGAAAGTCGGATCAAATTTCATTATATTGACAACAATGAGTGAACAAAATGTTATAAGTAGGAGTACAACAACAACACGAACCCAACAAAAACTGGGGGTGATATCAGGTGCTGCTCAACATGTGGCACTCGTCGTGCTACTTATATTATTACAAAGCCGGCAAATAGTATACTTCGGTCGGTCACATTCGTGAAAAGGGAATGAGACTGTAATTGCGACATAAGGCACATATCTAATATCATCCGTATAACGGATATTCAATAACGGTCAACTGTGGGGGCGGAAAGGGGGGTACCTTTCTCCTTTCTCCCACCCCTTTTCTCCTTTCTCCCGCCCCTCTTCTCCTTTCTCCCACCCGTCCTCTCCTTTCTCCCAACCCCTTTCTCTTGTCTCCCACCCTGCATCATGAAAAAATGGTCTACAGGATGCTAATTTTTAAAGAAATCGATCAAATGTCTTGTTTTTATGGTTCGTCCACGTCTTGTCCTCTCACAAGATAGAAGTGTTTTTTTTTCTTCTGCTTCAAGAACCTCTATTACTTTTTCACTGACTGTGAAGCTGTCTGTTTGCATTTAATTTGTAACTCTGATGCATCACACAATTTCCCGATGATTTGTTTTAAAGTATAAATTCTATCTATAGAAACGCAGGATAATGTGTTAAAATACGGGGAATTTTTGTAACACAATTAGTGCAATTTCGTTAGGAAACCAATTCGTTTAAAAGGTTGCCGAAAAAAGCTGCTTGCAAAAAAGAAAAAGAAAATTCTTTTGGAAAATAATACAGATATAATTTATCGAAAATACATAGTACTAGCAGTCGTTGAAAATCAGGCATAACATGATTTTTAGAATTAAAGCTATTTTGGCGCACAACTTTCCCTGTATGTTCCAAGTGTAAGCATTTTTTGAAATATTATTGGACTGTACCGAAAATATGGTTCCGGAAGCTTGTAATAAATAGATTACCAATACTGTAATACTACATATAAGCGCAGTTTACACAGGACAGAAACATCGGAATGAGGAAAAAGTTAACAAAGGCTTGTCATTTTGGGATGTCAGCACTTAATTAATGCACATCCGTTGGGACGAAATAAAATTAGATCATTCAAACCCCGTTACATATTTTTTCACTCAATTCCCTATTTCAAAACAAATCATTTCTTGAAATTTACAATCCAACGATTCCTTAAATAAAACCCAGTGGCCAACAATAAATGAATAATCGGTGATTTGATGAAGGTAACCAAAAAAAGAGTCTTTGAACGCCAAAAAAAAATTAAAGAGATATGATTGTTTGCCTATATTTCTTCAAATGCAGAAACCAACTGAAAAGAAATACATTTTAACATCATTTTGGTTCATGTCAATTGACACTTGGGTGTATAGGGATGGGTGTGTTTTGTTGTTGAGTTTGACATGATGTACAATTGATGATTTCCGAACTATATTTCACTATGAACTACTTATTCAAAAATAAATGTTGTTACCAAATGCTTTGAAAAATAGAACACAAATACAATCATAAACGCTTCTTATATGTTTTGTTCCCTACACAAAATGACACGATCATACTGTTTTACCCGTGTCAATTGGCCGCCTGTCCCTCACTTACTCGGTATAAAAGATGTAGATAAGACTTTATACAACTTATTTCGGAGTGCTTTATTTTTTTTATGTCAACTTTAGTATAAATATATATACCAAAAGTCTGAATATTCAGTCAAAACTTTTTTTTAAATTTGGTATTTTGTAAATATATAAAGGCACGCAGAGTCCGACTTTCTCCATCTGCAGTGTTCAATTTCAAGGTGGAACTTTTATAATACATCGAGTGTTTTACTTATAGAGGATGCATGTATGTTCTCAAGATTTTTTTTATCATATCATTTTTCACGAATGACAATGTTGAACTTATTGTTTGCAAGGTTGTTCGCAACTTTGCACACTACCCAAACGTTTATAGCATACAGAGAATATACTATATTAAAACATGTATTATTTTATTCTTCACTTTTACATCTGACGGGATGTTTCATTAGTACCCTTTTTGATGGCTGCATTAGACACATTAATTTCAAATTGTAATGTATCGTCCGGAACATGCCTGAAATATTTGCCACCGGACATTTTTTAACCTCAAATCAATCAATTCATTTGTATCTAAAAATCACTGTTCACTCAATCAACTTTTTGAAGCTGAATGTGTACCCTGTTAGTTGGAAATAAAACTAAAGTTAATGTGAATCGAATTCGAATTACGTGTGAACTCAGCATTTATAATAGGAAATTTACTAAAACCAGACAGGTTAAATGAAAACAAAATAACAAACACCATTCAGATCCCGTTACATATTTTTCAATACCTCTCAGTAAAACATTTTTTACTCTATATTAAGTAATGTCATCCTTTTTCTGCCAAATTCTATGCATATCGGTCAACTTTGAAGCACTTTATCTAAAAAAAACAAAACAACAAGGATGGTGACATGTCATGGTCTCTATACATGCACGGGCTCACAATAAAATCCAGGAACTGATTGTTAGTTTTTAGTCTTTCTCCATATATAAGAGATCGTAATGAATTAGTGACGACGTTCAGAATATTTTTTTGTTACTATGCCATTTTGGGAATTTTCTGAGACTGTCCCAAGTGAGCCTGAGGTTTGGCTAGTCATAAAACTAGGTTCAATTCACCATTTTCTACATAAGAAAATGCCTGTACCGATTTGGAATATAACAGTTGTTATCCATTTGTTTAATTTTGCAGTTTGATTTCGGACTTTCCGCTTTTTAATTTCCTTGGAGTCGGTTTTTTTAAGTTATTTTACTTTTAATTAGCACTTTCTTTAATCTTTTGATTAACTCCTGTATTAAATAATTGTTTTCCTGCTAAATTTTAATAATTTAAATATACATTTTTGTCTCCTTTTTTACTCCTTTTCTCCTTTCTCCTGCTCCTTCTCTCCGTTCTCCCGCCCCTCTCTCCTTTCTCCCGACCCTTCTCTTCTCCTTTCTCCCAACCCCTCTCTCCCTGTCTCCCTTTACCCTTTCCGCCCTCTCTAAACTAACTCATGATGGCGTCCGTAGTTTTGTTTTCAACCGACCCTCATAGTCAATTTCTAGATATAAGTCCTAATCACATTGAAAACTTGTTCTTAAGATTCTGGCAGCAGGCACAATCTGACAATTTTTTTAATAAAAATAAGAGGATGTGGTTTGATTGCCAATGAAACAACTATCCACAAGAGACCCACAGAACTTATCAATAATATGTCAACATACAGTCTCCAACAATGAGTCATCCCATACCAAATAGTCAGCTATAAAAAGCCCCGAAATACATTTCCTGTTAGAATATGTTAATGGTTCATGGGATGATTGTTCTTTTCCTAATATCATAAAAATAAAATAAGTTTTCAACGGGGTTATTATAATTTTTACTGAATAACCAGATTAGTTTGTATTTTAAACAAGTATGAGTGAGAATATTAGTCCCATAAACGCACAAAATAAATAAATAATATAATACTAGTATAAATTTAGTAGTCGTTACAACATGCGAAACGTAAACGAAAACGAACATATCCAATCAGCGACAAACACCACAGGAAATAAAAAAGCACTTACGTAACTAATATGCAGTCTTGAAAAACTCACCATGCATGTAAATAAAAGGATTGAAGACAGGATTAAGACACAGACACATCGATTAGATAAAATCTACCAATTTGTGATGGTGTTCATAAAATATACAGATTGTCAATTTTAATCTTCCCTCCTCGTAACTCTGTTTGAGCAGGTTCTTCGTCAGGGGCACATTCCTGTATATGACGTCAGTATAGTGTGAACATGCACGAGCATAACGTATCAATTGAAATATTTTAACACCATACGAGGAGCATAGGGTATATTACTGTTGGGAAATAAGAATTTTATGATTGGGAGGTTGAAATCATACAGTTTGTCATAGATTACAGCGAGAAGTCGTCAATCTGTGTCAATAGTAATGTAGAGATCAAAATATGAAACAGTCCTTCTTGTATCAGTGATATCCATAATTTACAGTCCATTGAAATATAAAACGCAAGTACTGTCTGATATATGGGTGATTTAGTAATAGGACATCATCTTTATATCTTAAAGTAAAATCCTTTTTTCAAGGTGCTTTTTCTTTTGTCCTGTAGAAGGTTCTGAATAAAGAAGGATTCCAAACTAGTACACTTTTGAATACCGAGTCTGTTGAAATAATAATCCTCAAAATTCAACACATATTTTGTCGATTAAAAAGTACAACATTTTGATCATATCTTCAGTGTATTTTTTAGTAACCGAAAACAATAAATTTATACTCACGATTTCCATTTTTGATAGAAAAAAAAACTGTTTTATGAGACGGTGAATTGATTTTACAACTGAGAATAGGAAACGGTATATTTAAACGTAAAAAAAAAGTCTTAATGTTGATGCTAAATTGCAGAGATTGTGGTCTTTAAAATTTTTGAGTATCCACATCTGAATGACCACACTGGTTGTATATATATAATTTAATTTTTGATGTAACGCGTCTTCTGATTGGCTGACGTTATTTTGTTATCAGCCCATAGATATAATTTAGTCATGTGACCGTTACGTTATCAATGTTTTTCATGGTTTTCTACGGTTTAAAATGGAATTTAAAATTAAATTATAAGAAAGGACTGTAATATTTTTCCTGTCTATTCGAAATAACATAAACAATTTGGCGCACACTGTTAAATAACCTACTACGCGCGTTATTTAGTGTGCACCAAATTTTTTATGTTATTTCTTTATAGACAGAAAAAATATTACAGTCATTCCTTATATAATTACAATCTTTTTGAAAGGCATATTTTACTGTAAACAGAATAGTAGTCAACACTTTAGAAAGATGTTTATTCGAACATCTTGATGATGGAGATATACATTTATGTCAGCTTTAGAAATCCCGGTATAAAAAAAAAATATAGAACAATAAAAAAAGAATAAAAGGCCAACGAACCAGAAACAAATACTATGACATCAAGGTATCGTACATATAAATTATCCAGGTAGAGTGATTTTACGTAATTTTGAGATCGCTTAACCATAGCACTTGAAGGTAGTAACAGAACTAAAACAAAAAACGATAAAATCTGATTAAAGTGTTTTCCACCATTTTCGATAACAAAATTGTAACAATTCCTGAATATGACATTGTTTTGTTTTCAATTGTTTCGTTAAATAATTGCTTCTGAGTTTGTCAGTTGTTATGGAACTCCCATTTTTTCAGTTGTTATGGAACTCTTATTTTTCTAATTATCTTGTATGTCAGTTTTTTGTTATACTTTCTTTTTTATTAAAGACCGGTACCCAAAGAAAAACAAATGACAAAAAATAAACGGAAACTATAGATAAAAGTTAACTGATAGTTACGTCTAGCTTGCTAAAAGTTATCACCATATTTATTGGAAAACTTATATTTCAGAATGTGTGCATCTCTTCAAAAATGTGATAATACTAAAAACTACTTGCAGTGTTTATAAATATCATGGCGACAAGCAATTGCATAAAATGCGGCCCCTGTGGAGCCGACAAAACAATTTCAGCTGCTGTGATATGGTGTTACAACTGTAATGAAGGGCTATGTTCCAAATGTTCAGTTCAACACAAAAGATTGAAATTGACACACGGGCACAAGACTTTTGATGTCAAAACTTACACAAAACTACCGCAAATTAATACCGAATGCCATGAACACAGTAGACAATTCGATCTGTATTGTCAGATTCATCTAACTCCTTGTTGTGATGAATGCGTTTCCATTCAACATTCAAAATGTTCTGAAATCAAATGTTTAGCAACAGTCATAGATAAGACAAAAACTGCTATAATAACAAGTTTATTAGAAAAAGATATAGCATCAATATTGAGTACCTTTGATGAAGTTATCAATACAAAGACAGAAAACATCAAACATGGAGATGAAAAACAGCAAAAAATTCAAGAAGATATCAAACACATTACAAAGGGACTTCAGAGTAATCATTTGGATAGATTAAAGGTGGAATTACAAAATGACCTGGACAGTGTTTGGGACAACGAGAAGTTAAAAACTAAAGCATTCATAAACGAAATAGAAGAAAAGAAAACAGATTTGAATGAAATATTGCACAGTCTTCTGGCACTGCGTAAACATTCCTCCAAAACTCAACAGTTTCTTGGAGTCCATCAAATTGAACAACAGATGAACCAATACAAAAGATATATTGATGAGTTGTGGCAAGATGGTAGAATGAAAGACGTCTGTATAGATGTGGAAGAAAACTCAAACTTTTTAAAAGTAGTAACTGCTGTCGAATCCCTGGAGTCATTAGGTCATGTGTTTGTTGTTAGGAAGGAAGCTACACGTGATAATGATAACATATCTAGAGAGGTACAAGTGGAATGTAGAGATAGCCCATTCTTTCGAAATATTTCTCTGGAACTTGAAACAAAAAAAGATATTTTGCACATCAACGATACGTTACAAGTTGTAACAGCCATGATTTGTCTGAATTCTAATCAAGTTATTCTTATTGCGGGTAAAGAAAGAATACTTCTATTTAGAAATGACTGCAATTTCGAGAAAAATATTAAAGTATTAGGCGAACCGTTTGGTGTCGCAGAACTAGAAAATGATGCAATTGCTGTGTCCTTTCCAAACGAAATGGTCGTTAAAATCATTGATTTAAATAATGATTCAGTCGAAAAAGTTATAAAGCTATATAAGAAATGTTTAGGTTTGTCATCGTTGAAAAATACTATCGCTGTAGGTTTACATTTACAACGAAATGATGAAATTCGGGTGATTGACTTAGAAGGAAATACACTGAAATCAGTAAATGTTGCATCCGAAACATTACTTTTTGAATTCCTGTTTACGAATAAAGGAATACTTTGTAGTGATAATCATGGTCTTTCTGTTTCATTCGTTGATTGGACAGGAAAACAAGTCTGGGAGTTCAAAAGTGACGATTTAAAAGACCCACAGGGAATATGCACAGATAACTATGGGAATATATTTTTAGCCGATGACATTTCCGACAAAGTAGTAGTCATATCACGTGACGGAAAGAGGAGTAATGTATTACTTAGTGAAAAAGATGGGATCGAGGAAGTAAGATCCATCTGTTTTAGCAAAATGGAATCTGTTGTTTTAATTTCCGATGTAACTGGAACATATTTGGCGAAATACAAAGTGTTATATGGATAAAATATACCTTTATATGTCAACATTATACTTATAACTGTATTTTTACCGTATTAATTGTTTTCGTTTATGTAGCTCATGATTTTGCCCCTAATGTTTGCTGTTTTCCTCGATATTTGATATTCTGTGTTGGATTTTATGACTTGCCTTGATTTGTTTGAATTGTTAGAGGCAAATTTTGTATTGTTCCTTTGATCTTTTTCCTTCTCTGGAAATAGCAAGATTGATTCGATGATGCGTTTATAAATAAGTTTTCCTATATTTATTCCATATAGGTCATGTTGGCCTATTTTTTTAATATGTTTGAATCCAAAAACAGTGGTATACACTGTTGCAATTATTTTTTTTTACAAAGATGACCATTAATAGCTCTAAATTACATGTTTGTTATATTTCATTATATTCCTTTCAAATATTGGGTACGTTTAACTCAAAGAGTAACGAAGTAGAGCCAGTAACCCAATAAAGATACATTTTGAAAACTTCAGTTGTTCGACTGTGTATATATGAACATGATATATTACTTTTCAAAGTCAAATCAGAAAAATGTACATATTCAGCTTCATACATTACACAAGTAAGTATACTATCCTGAAATAAAAGATTTAATTTTAGTCCAAATTTTCTTAAAAAATCATCATCTTTTTATACCTTTTAACATGATTTCATAAGTGGCGCCAACCCTCGCAAATATGAATTTTGCTTGAAAAGTAAAGAGTATGCTATAGATAAACTATTTCAGAAAACAATATTTGTGTGCGAAGGGTGATGGCACTATTTGTTTGCCAAAAAAATCAGCCGTTCACATTTTCGCCTACATTTATGACGTTAGAAATACATCACTCAATACAAGTTGGTGTACTATCTATGGTGTACTATCTGACTTAGGTATATTTCCCCTTCTTATCAGTTTTGTGAACAAAACTTATTAAATTATTCTTTTAAAAGTGAAAATATGCAAGAGGCCTATTTATTGTTAACAGCCGGAATAATCTAAAAAGATTTACCTAATTATAATAAGAATAGTTGGTATAGCAGTGTCAGACATCTATGTGATTATTGTTGATCTGCAATGTACAATGTAGCTTTATTGAATTTAATAAACATAAAATGTTTACTTATATATATAGGAAGATGTGGCATGAGTGCCAATGAGACAAGTCTCAATCCAAACAACAACCTACAAAAGTAAACCATTATAGGTCAAGGTTCTTTACACGTATCTTATGTAATATCTTATGAGAATGCTTATAACATTAATTGAATTATTTTCTGTACATTGAATGCTATAGTTCAAACAATCAAAAATCTGAATTAACAATATACTTGCATAATTACATAATGAAATAAGACTGTGTTTGTAATTCCTAATGTTGCTATTACACAGACCTTGATATGATTCCTTAACACAAAGACAATTTTTCGCATTTGACTTATCTCCCTTTTATCATCAAAGATTTCATAATTCCAAATGTAACACTTAGTTTATCGATAATAACACAATGCATTTTGTGAGCATTTATACCAGCCCATAGACAGTACTCCTCACCTCGTGGATTTTCTACTCGAGAAAGGCATAGCTTTCCTAATCTTTAAACCCGCGTATTGCCTACAAAATCTTTATCCTAAAAATATTCAATGGGCACGTTTTGTAAGGTAGACTGGCCGAATACATTGTCAAGATGTTTAGACAGCAAGAAGGTAGAAATGTTTAATGGTTGATAATATAAATTATAAATTTTAATATGCTTTTTGTGACTCTATCAGAAAGTAAAATCACAAAAATACTGAACTCCGATGAAAATTCAAAACGGACAGTCCCTAATCAAATAACAAAATCAAAAGCTCAAACACATCAAACAAATGGACAACAACTGTTATATTCCTGACTTGGAAGAGGCATTTTATTATGTAGTATGTAGAAAATGGTGGATTGAATCTGGTTTTAAAGATAGCTAAACATCTCACTTGACAGTTGCATCAAATTACATTATATTGACTACGATGTGTGAAAAAATAAGCATACACAATAGGTAAAAATGTCACAAAGAGGGGTTCAACAGCATCACGAACCGTACCAAAAACTGGGGGTGGTATCAGGTGCTCCGGAAGAGTAAGCAGATCCTGCTCCACATGTGGCACCCGTCGTGTTGCTCATGATCATGTAATTACAAACCCGGTAAATAGTCTAATTCGGTAGGTCACATTCGTGAAAAGGGAACTGGATTGTAATAATGACATACGGAATATATCCGATATCATCTTTGGAACGGATATTCCATCAGAATTATATTCTTTTTAATGAACCTTGTCACAAACCCTATCTATTTATATCTTTTTAATCTTGACTGATTGACTGTTATTTCTCCTTAATAAGTGTATGATGACTTGTGGTCATCGAGTTTAACTTATTTATAATCATGTGGTCCGTATCTATTACGTCGGATTCATGATAACAGAATGATCATGGCGGGGATATTCGTAGCATGAGACGATAAGAGTTCATTGGATATGTTAGTTTCTATTAGTTACCAGAAGTGTTTCCATAATCTGAGTGATACATAAAATAGATTTTAAATAACGTTTGTATCGTAGTTATTTTAACAGCATAAAACAGAAAAAAAATACATAACAGATGCAATGTAAATATTGGTATATACTTTTATTTATTTTTTTTTTATCGCAAAACTTATTTTTCCAATAGATCTAGCATTCCTGTTAGTTGAACACTGATAAACTTTTTTTTGGCATTAAATAATTTAACTGTTATTACTCCCAAAACCTGAAAATCTAGATTTTCATCAAACTTAGAAACTGTTTCTAATTATTTAATTTAAGTTTTCCTTGTAGCATTTTGTGAGTTTCCTGAAATGGGTCAAATTTACTAAAGCTCTATAACTTTGATGACTTTTCATTTGTTCTTTTAACTGGCCTTTTCTTCTATTTTATTGGTCTTCTTTAGTTGTACCTAAGAATCTTATTTTTTTCAAACAGTTTAATAAAAATGCAAAATAAAAAGATGAAAAAATCATTTAATTTATCTATATTCAATGTTTTTATTTTCACCTAGACTTGCATGTATATGGGTTTATAATTAATGTGCTAAAGTATTATTCTATTCGTTGCATTATTTTTGAACTAGTTGAGAACGTGGAAAACGCTGCCTTTGGAGACAATCAAATACATGTAAACTTGAGAATGAAAATGAGGAATGTGTCAAAGAGAGACAACTACCCGACCATAGAACAGACAATAGCAGAATGTCACCAACAGGTCTTCAATGCAGCGAGAAATTCCCACACCCAGAGGTGTATTTATATGAAATTCTTCTTCAAAAAAGTATGTGTAGATAACACACAAATGCACACATAGGTCCATTGAGTAAAATATCTAGCCAGAATCACGAAAAGTACGTATTTTCTCATCATAACACACGGTATTTTGTAAGAGGAATTACAAGAACCAGAAGATAACCAATGTGCTAAGGTTATATAAACTTTTCAAAATTATTGGTTCCAGTTGGATTAAACGCAGAACGAGTCTTATTGAGTTCTTTTAAAACTAAACATCATGACACAAATCATACATATTTATATGAAACTACAATATCATTATTGAAAGTCAAACCAATCACGTCTGCTTGTCAAGTGGTATATGTACTCGAGCCATCTAAAAACATTTGAAGAAAAAGGAACGACTAACACACTCGCTGCCCTAGTTCGGTTACAATCTATTGATGAGGCATACAAGTATATCAGTTTAAAAAGAATCCAAAACTTTTTCAAAGCTTGTCTGTACATATCATTTAACAGGAAAAGATTATTAAGTACACATGTGTTGCTTAGGTTAACCCATAAGGTTAAACATATATAGAAAGAAGTTGTCAATAGTAATATAATATTTGTATTCTTTTTTTCAAATAAACGATATTAAACGAATCCCGAAAACATACAATTAAATAAAACGTAATATACATATTGAAATATAATAGTACATACTCGTTGTTTGGCTTCATTCACAAATTAATTGTTTACAAGGAGTGGATTTTATATCAATTTTCAAATACATTACTTAGTTTCAGCTCCTAATACAAATATCAAATTACAGTTTAATAAATATCCATATAACGTTTCAAAATATGTTTCAAGCAAAATTCAATCAATTACTCCGACATAAAGCTTAAGATTGCATGATTTTTTTTTGTATTTGATTATATATCGAAACAAATCAAGAATTTAAAACTATCAATAAAACTATCCTTCTTAATATTGGACTGAATTTTGCCACATTACGGAATAAAGGTTTGATTTAGCGAACTGTTAACTCTCGTTTGTGATTTTCCATCTGGTTCTACAGAACTATGCAAGTTTGGTTCTTCCTTCCAAATATACAAAACAGATTTACATTGTATTTATTGCATATGAAATTTCTATGCAATTTAGAAATCACCCTATCGGATCATTCCGACTTCTGAAAATAACCCAAAATGATTGTGGTCTTTTCAGAAATTTAGCATTTTTATACGAATAGGTGTTTAGAATTATAATATAAGATTTCCACAGTTCTTTCCCTCTTCTTAATGGATATGTCTGTTACGTTTTACACCTTTCATTCCTTCTTCCTAATGAATATATTTGTTACGATCTAATCATACTTCGACGGTTATTGTCGTTCTCATCTTCTATTGTAATAACTAATTGTTCTCTCCCGTTACTGCTGTTTGACAAGGAACTGTTGTTTATAAGTCCAATTCTACAATGGTACCATATCAAAAATGGATGACCACACGATAAAATCAATAACACCAGTAATAATAAGTTTATCTGAAAAGAAGAAAGAAATGTCTTTACTTGAACATATAAATATATAGGCTAGAGGTATAGGGAGGGTTGAGATCTCACTAGACATGTTTAACCCCACCGCATTTTTTGCACCTGTCCCACGTCAGGAGACACTGGGCTTTTTTGGTTTTGGTTTTCTCTTTTTTTTATTTTAGATCATTTATATGTTTTGGAGTTTAGTATGACGTCCATTTTTACTGAGCTAGTACACATTTTTGTGAAATGGCCAGCTGAAGTCTGCCTCCAAGTGCAGGATTTTTTGCTGTGTTGCTGTGTTAAAGACCCTTTAGTGGCCTTACACCTGTTTCAGGTAATTGTTCCTTTTGATACATTCCCATTTTCAATTATCAATTTTATCTTTACATGAACATGTTGAAAGTAAAACTCATAATGAAATATACTTTGTCTTGTTAAAACACAGATATTCGTTGTTGGCCTTTGACTATTATGCGTTCTTTGGGCCAGTTGTTGTCTCTCTGAAACATTCCCCGTTTCCATTCTTAATTATATGTTTCACTTTGTGAACTGCGTTGCAAGATAAATTAACATTTTAAGTATATTGTACTTGTGTATTATTCATTTCTTGTCTTTTAATTTCAAAATGTTAACAAACTATACAAAGTTTCTTGGGTTAAACTTTGATTGTACAGATCCTGTCTATAGTTAAGGTGTGCACTACATTTGTCGAAGGTAGTTTATTTGCAATGATTTCTGAAATTTTGTCACAATTAAGGGTAAAAGTAATAAATACTCACATAAAAAGGATCACCTTTTAATGATGTGTTGATGAATGATTGGAATGGAAATCTGAGTAGACACAGTATGCTCGAAGATAGAAAATGAAGACCGATCAATTTTCCAAAATGTTCAGCTGGAAAATGCCTGCAAAGAAAAGGAAAAGGTTATTAAGGATATGCGATTGAATTCAATTGGCTTTAATATAGTACTTAAACAAATTTTATTCATCAAGTCCTTAATACTTCGGTTCGATTAAATGACTAAGTGTAATACATATGCATGTATGAACAATAAGCAACTGCAAAACAAGGACGACATTCTAAGAACGATTTCAATTTGCAACATTTGAAAGTTTTTTAGGTTTGTTTATTAATTGAAAGACATTTTTTTATTGTAGATTTCTGTGTCGGAATACTACATAATACGGATTCATAATTATTCGTTGGATACTAATTTTCGTGGATTTTCGTGGTTATCTAGGAACCGTGAATTACGAAGTTTCTATAAGAATGTATGCAAACTTTGTCAAAACCGCAAAGACACAAAAATACTGAACTCCAAGCAGGGTTCAAAACGGAAAGTCCCTTATCAAATGGCAAAACCAAAAGCTCATACACATCAAACGAATGGATTACAACTGACTTGGTACGGGTATTTTCTATGCAGAAAATGGTGGATTAATAAAGGAAACATCAGTGTATCGATGTTCAAAAGTTAATAATCTATTAAGAGATAACAAATCTAGGTTTCAAACTATAAAAGAGGGAAACACATCAACTATCAGAGGAGTAAACCTGGTTTTATAGCTAGCTTAACCTCTCACTTGTATGACAGTCGCATCAAATGTCATTCTATTGACAACGATGTATGAACAGAGCAAACTGACATAATAGGTAAAAATGTCAAAATAACGACTCAGCAGTCAACATGGTGTTGTTATCGCAATTTCTATTAAAACAAACAAAAATATAACAAAATGTAACAAAAAAGCACAAAAGGCTTTCCGCAATCCACTAATATTGGTAAACACGAAAAATAGATTTGTTTAGGGGCCAGCTGAAGGACGCCTCCGGGTGCGAGAATTTCTCGTTGCATTGGAGACCTGTTGGTGACCTTCTGCTGTTGTCTGCTCTATGGTCGGGTTGTTGTCTCTTTGGCACATTCCCCATTTCCATTCTCAATTTTATAAATCAACATTACCAACTAGTAACAATTTAATATTCTACTTTCCTAAATGACGATGAATCTTTATAATTTAATATTGTAATACTGTAATATATCAGAACCTCACATTTAACCTCAGATAATTGAAATAACATTTCAATGTTTTCCATATCACGAACATACAAAAACATTCAGTTGTTAAAATTTTGGTCAGACATCTAATTTGAAAATAAGCTGGTTTGACGTCAACTTGTCGCAATTTTTTAGTTCAACTCAAAGAGATCTAATAAACCGTATTATTGACAACTCTTTATTTCAGATTTTTTTCCAGCTGCAGTAAAGTATACTCTTATATGGAATCTCACCCTATTTCACTTATAAGAAATGACAAAAACAAAACATCACTAAATTACTCAAATCGGATTTTCATCAATTCATGTTTAAATCTCAATTTAAAAGAAACGATTTCAAAACTCAGATACGAACATGAACTGCGTTATGTCCCGAGTGACTTTTTCAGGCATTTGTTTAATTTTTCTTTTCTTGATGCTAATGTTCCGCTGGTTTACTCTTACATAGTTCTTCAATTTGATATAGACATTTCGTTTTGTATGGGATGTTTATAACATTTTATTGCTACATGCAATATCTTTTAACTCTACCTTCCGCTATAAAGATGATGTTCGTTCACTAAATAATTCAAAATTTGGTGACTATGTTGAACGAATATATCCCATCGAACTAGAGATAAAGGATAATACAGAAACAGTTCAGTCGGCCTCCTATCTTGACTTACATTTAGAAATTGACAATGAGGGTCGGTTGAAAACAACATTTTACGACAAAAGAGATGATTTCAGCTTTATAATTGTAAACTTTCCATTTTTAAGTAGCAGCATTCCAGCAGCACCTGCATACGAGGTATACATCTCAAAGTTGATAAGATATTCCCGTGCTTGCATATCCTATAATGATTTTCTTGATAGAGGGTTGCTGCTTACAAGGAAGCTATTAAACCGAGAGTTCCAAATGGTGAAGTTGGAATAATCCCTTCGTAAATGTTACGGACGCCATCACGAGTTGGTTGACCGTTATGAAATAACCGTTTCACACATGATATCGGATATGTTCATTACGTCGTAACTACAATCCCCTTTCATGAATGTGACCTACCGAATTAGACTGTTTACCGGATTTGTTATTGCATAAGCAACACGACGGGCGCCACATGTGAAGCAGAATCTGCTTACCCTTCCGGTGCACCTGAGGTGGGGTTCGTGTTGCCTATTCTTTACTTTTCTATGTTGTGTCATGTGTACTATTGTTTGTCTGTTTGTCTTTTTCATTTTTTGCCATGGCTTTGTCAGTTTATTTTCGATTTATGAGTTTGACTGTTCCTCTTGTATCTTTCATTCCTCGTTTAAAGGGGTTTTAACTACTCCTACGACCTTTTACTCGAGTTCCATTTTAAGCATTTGTAAAACATATGAGGCGATATTTTTATACTTACAAATGTGTTAAAAAAGCGCATATAGATGTCATAACAGCCACTCTCTCTATTGCTTGTAAAATAAAACCCGCCACTTGTAACTGAATAGAAGGAATAGTTGTTAAAATATTATTCACTAAAGCTATTCCAAATGTCACAAATGTTATAAACTGTACATTTTTCATCTGTAGAATTAACGGATTTCCTGCTGAAAATAAAGCAAAAAAACCTGTTTAAAATTAAGCCACATTTCATGAATAAAACAAAAGGTGTTTTTTTATGATTCAATAGATAACATACAGTGAAATGAACATACGAATTTTGAAAAATGCGTACTACACTATTAAAACAATGTTCGTTGTAACCGTATGATCCTTTTATACTTGACATGATTTTGTTTAGAAAATAACGAGATACAAATTAATTACTGAAAACATACTATCCTATTGCATGTAGAACTAAAGATCGAAATTATCTCTTCTATCGTGAAATAGAACATTAAGCTTAAGACATTACATACCAAATGAATTACTTCGTTTCCAATCAACCAAAAGACCTATTAAAGGACCGGCGGGTAAGGAAATCGTTTGTACTGCTGCGAATAATTCACTGTATTTATACACTGTAACGAAAAATTGAAACATTTCTTGCATTTTCAACAGCAATATATCATAAATACAATCGCTTTATGCAAATTTCTATATATTTTTATTCCTGTAATTTTGTTGCAATTGTTTAGGTTAACCAAATTTACTGTCTCATTGCTTATTGCTGTCTCGTCGGCGTTCGTGCAATTCTCTCAGTTTTATTTGTTTTCCTTGATGTGTATCTTCTGATTGCATTTTTAAAATTTTGACCATCCGTGTTTTTGCTGTTTCACTTTCTACAGTTGCCTAAATTTAAACAATTGGTATTTACCCAGATTCTCTTTTTATTTGTAGTTTTAAGTCGCTGCAACTACATACAATATAGTGCTTTTTACAATCAACTTAAATCCATCTAAAATGAAGTAAGAGAAACTATTGACTTAAATATATTATGATTTGTCTATGTCCTTTTGATCATATGCCTCTTAACGCTTCGGGTTCCTAGTATTCGGTTTTAAACGTTCCCAGTGAATACAGAAACAGTTTGTAAATTCAAGCAATTTACAAAGTACTGCTTTCAGTTTTCTTGTTATTGAAATGTCATATCTAAAACTAATAGTCTGATTTTAAATTTTACCTTCATCCCGAGGAGTTCCGTATGATATAAGCATTAGTCTTAGATTGCTATCATATGTGAAGGCTCTCAGAGTATATATACCATACCATATCGTCGACCAAATAAAAAGTGATGATAAAGCAGACGATTTAAAGGTTATCAAATTGAGGCAGCATTTACGTCCATCTGTAAGAAACAAAGGAAACGTTGATCATTGTTAGAGACAAATCAAAACGTTTCTCATTGTAAGACATTGTAAATCACGTGAATTTGTGTTTATATTTCAATTCCTTATTATTAGCAGTTTGGTCCTACATAACGTAGGAAACCGAATTGCAAGTCTTAGACCTATAAACAGTTTCGGTAATATGGGAGAAAAGCATGATCTAATGGTACAAATATTCCTAATCGAGGCTAAGGACTGCATATGCAAACAATTGATCACCGACTTTATATCATGTATATCTATGTCTATGTTTCATTAGACACATTTCGTTCTCTTTGTATTCCTCGTTTTCTTCTCATTGAACCTTATTGTAAGATCTTAGAAAGTTATTCTTCGACACGGACACATTAATGTACATATGTCTATAGGACTGTATGTTAAACACTTTAAAGCTTTTATTTTTATTGATTGGATATAATGACAAAGAATAATTGCTGTGTTTTACAGTCATTCTACTTGTACTTTTTATTTCATGTTCAAAAAGATCATTTGTACTTAAAAATATTTATGGAAAAATCATAGAAAAGTTTTAATGGTCACTTTTAGACGATAATGAAGGCGGACGTGAAATTACTTTTTGAAATTACATTTCGTTAAGCCAAATGAGTTATGACAAGCGAAACTAAGTTTATACATAATATGTCAAAGCTGTAAGAAATTCAATTAAAGATATTGTAAATGTACAAAAGACTGCGCAATAACGAAATGGTATTAATGGTCAAACTTTGTTTACGTAAACAAGTATAGGATTGGCTGTCAGACGTTTTCTATCTTATACAAAAACAAATAAACAAAGGTATGGAAGCACACATGAGTTCATCCTGTACAAAACAAGTCCGTAACATTGTATTTGTGTATCAACAATATTAACCTTACCTCCTATATTTATGTTATGCTATTCTATTATTTGTCTTGAATATTACTTTAATTGTTAAGTCGATATCACTTTGGCGTGCCCCTGTACTTATGCATTCCGTCATGGTCTTATTGTGTTATGTTAAATTTTTAAATATTGTTTTTCATTTTTGCTAATGTATATAAATAAACTCATCATAGATACCAGGACTGAATTTTGTATATACGCCAGACGCGCGTTTCGTCTACAAAAGACTCATCAGTGACGCTCGAATCCAAAAGAGTTTAAAAGGTTAAATACAATACGAAGTTGAAGAGCATTGAGGACCACCATTCCTAAAAGTTTCACCAAATCCAGCTAAGGTAATCTATGCCTGAGGTAGAAAAGTCTTAGTATTTCAAAAATTCTAAATTTTGTAAACAGTTGATTTATGAATATAACCATATCCATGATACTTCATTCATGTATCTGGTCTATATGCCTTCTTGTGTGTTTTTGTAACATATGTCGTTGCTCTGTTGTGATACATCCCGTCACTGTCTTATTTTGTTTTGTTTTGTTAAATAAAATTATTCCTGTCTTTCATTTTTGCTAAATTACTTGGTCTATGCTTTTTGTTTTGCAACACAATGTTATACTTATTTAGCTTTTTAATTTTAAGGGGTTATTGATTTTGCTGTTAAAAAAGCTTAATAATGATCAAACATCATCAATATAGTTTAAGGGACGACATCAAAAGTTCAATGAAGGATAAAAAACTTAATTCACATAGTTTTTCCACTGACCCCCACCCCCCACCCCCCCCCCCCCCTTTTAACTTAATTTGGGAAAAATTTATTGACCAATAGGGATATATGTAAAATCGATTTTAGATTAACAAAACTCGCAGCAATGATGACCCCCCCCCCCCCCCCCCTTTTCCACCCCAAACTATTTGATTTAAGTTTTTTATCCTACATCGATCTTTTGATTTCGTACCTAAGTCTATGTAAGTCTTCAGTACAATTGCAGAAGATGAAAATCGTTTAAAGAGCGTCTTATTTTCGTTTAGACATCACTAATTTCATTTAAATGCTGTTTTGTAGATTAACTCCATAAAAAAACACACAACAAAATCAATTTCAAATGACGCGAAACGTTTCATGCGACCAATTAATACTTTAAACAAATAAACCATATTCTAAAGCCCAACTGGAATAGTAACCTTTATGCGAGAAAAAAAAAACACAAATATAAAAACTAGCGTCTTACTGCTAAAACAGAATTAGATTCAATTGTGTTTAAATGTTTGAAATTCTCATAACGGTAAATTGATTGGCGTGAAGGATTCTGAAAATCAAATAAAATTGTTGTGATCGGTAATAAATTGAATTTGAGCACAAAAACTGTGAATTTAATTCGATGTTTTAAAGAAGACTTGACATGTCTCCTGAAGCATAAGAGGGAAATGTCATGTAAACAAATTTAAATTAAATAATTATGTTGTTTTTCCTAAACTAAGGCATTCACAGGTCGGTAATCTTAAAATGCATTCACGATACATTTTGTAAATGTTTTTCAAACGTGACTTCTAATCAAGGAAGTTATGCTATATATAACATCATGATATTTATAACATTTAACACTATAACGAAGTAACTGTAACAAATAAACATTATAATGACATTCAGTGAATTTACATGATAACGTTTCTTTTACAAGTGTGTGGTTTTTTAATGCATTAATTTTATATAAGTTATATGAACGTTTTGTCTTCAGTGGAACAATTTCAATATTTGGTTGCGCTATGGTAACATCATAGATTGTAGAACGTTCTTGTGTATCCACATATGTTTTACGAGAACGCTGACATTACGTGGCGTAATTTTCGGTGACTGAAGTTAAAGTTGTAAATTTAATTATGTGTATGTTATCGATTGTCTGATGGAATGGATAGATTATCCCAATTTTTGACTTGACAATAATATGACAAGACGAAGTCGGAAAAAACTACAAATATTCCATATTTTATTGTTAAATTATCATGTAAACGAACCCTCCAAAATCGTTAGAAATACATGGATCACATATGAAATACTATCAAAAGTGGCTATTATCAAGATAATTCAAACCACTTCAGATCTCGTTTAAATCATGCCAAAGAAAAAACCTGCTTGCCTTGTAGATTTGATTCATTTGCGAGCGTCACTGGTGAGTCTTTATGTAGACGAAACGCGCGTCTTGCGTAAATTCAAAAGTTGATCCTGGTATCTATGATGAGTTTATTTGCAGAATGATTTCGCCATGAAAAAAAAAACATTTCAAGACAGTAGGTTATCAACTATTGCAATATATTTAGTTCTTGAATTCTTGAGTATAATTTGTAAACTCGATGTCTCATCACCATGTTTACGCATGGTGTAAACTAACGAGCTCTCTATATACTATATTAAGAAAATAGAACAGTGCAGCAATGGTAATTTATCAGATTGCACTCAAGTATTCCTATATATATTTTGTTGTCTCTTGGGTTGAATAAATACTATAATTAGAAGCTCCTACGACATTTGAGTGATTAATTGAATGCTTATTATTTAACATAGCATGTTTACAACAGATACAACAGGATTATACATGTCATTAAAACTAGAAAGCACTCAGAGTCACCTTCGATATCTATGTACTGATTAAAATTCATAGTTCGCTTAGTTTTTAGAAGTGTAATATATACATCATCAAACGTGTTGAGCTAAACATGTGTGGTTGTTTATGTTAAGTTGTGACTTTATCAAATAGCTTTACCCTATTTATTTTTTTTTTCCATCTGGCATTGAATAATTATTGCCGATATATAATTCTTTTCATTATCTTTGATCAGAATTGGCCATTAATGTCATAGCTTTAACTTTTACGATATATAATCAAATAAGACTGTCAATAAAAAACGATTAAAAACACTTGATTGATCTAATTCTAAGATATCGAACACATGTGTAAATTTAAATGATGTGATACATGAACTTTAAAAAAATTGATATTCATAGGTAACAACATGTGTTTAGACTATGATTGATATTACATTCAGCCTGATTTCAAATAAGGAGATGATAAAAGACATGCACTTTGCCAACTAACAACCAGAAACCAACTGCCGTTGATGTTAGCAGGTTTGTTTACTGTGCGACCTTCAACAACCAGCAATGCCCAAAATGCATAGAAGGCTATTAGGGGCCTGACATACAAACGATAACATTTACAAAAGAAAAATACGAAAGAGTAACATGATATAAACCAAAAACGGCCATCACTGCATTTCAGTCTCCTGACATGTTGAAATGCGTTCATTGGATATGCTCTTAAATCATTTGACATCCTATCGTTTGGCTTTTTTTGCATCGATTACATGCAAAATAGTGAAATACCTTCTGAAGTAGATTGACGGTGTCGTGTAGAGCTTCCTCCTGCTACAGATCTGCCGTCCCCATAATCCGCAGGAAGTGGCCATGGAACCTTTGTTTTCGGAAGAAAGGCTATCGTTGAAACTAAAATTGGAACTACTCCCATTGTCATAAACATAAACGAGGTTTGTATATCGTTCATTGACTGAAAAAAATAAAGGTTTATAATGTGTACAAATATTAATAAATATCTTAGTTTTATAAAACTGGGTCTCTTAATGAAAAATGTAGTTATATAAAATGGTAAAGCACAGCTTACTTCTCCCCAAAGTTTCCGTTCAATTATAAATAGTTAAACTATTGTTGTTGATGTAAAATGGAGTTCAAATTCGATATTGACAATGTTTACTTTTTGCTATTAAAGAATTAAGAATATTGATAAATGAACTGGAGAACCAACTGTTTGAATTAAGTAAAATTAATATTCTTATTCATCCATAATGACAGACAGTAACCAAAGACAAACGATGAATTACATGTACCATGCTGTGGTCGGTTTCTGAATGTTTGTGTGAACACATATCTATCCCATAACCTCGGAAACTGGTGCCATAGTACAACGCTAAAAAAGGACTCAAGACTGAAAGAACCTTGATAACATTAAACATACTAAGTATAATCAAAATGTGCAAATTGTTAAGGTGCAAGTATTCAATTTTATAAAGAGATCAAAACGATTCATCGTAGTATAGTATCAACATAGGTAAAACGCACATCATCATCATCTTCATTATCATAATTTCTCTGTCGTTCTTTCTTTATTCTCTCTCTCATTTGTCAGTATAGATTAGAAATATTTAGTCTATTCATATCATTTCATGCATGCTCACGTTCAATTTGTATTGCTATATATATTGTATTGTGGAGAAGATTTTATAAGTTTGTTTTATTTGTATTTTATATGTTTAAACTAAAAAAAAAGGTAAATGCGCATGTATAAAAAATTTGAAAGAAACGAGTGGTAAGCAGTAAATGAATTGTTGCCAAAACATAAAGGGAAGGAACGGCCTAAATATTTCGATATAAATGCGTTCAAAACAAAAATAATTTAGATATCGGTCATGTATGCTTACGATATAAGAAATAAGGTGTAGTAGAAGCCGTACCTTTATACATAAAAACACTATGGCACTTGCTTGATAACCACCAATTAGAGATGACATGACTGTATACCGTCTATCACCAAACAGATTAGAGTTCTGTAGATTGGTCAGCATGATGATACATCCAGCGATAGAAAACATACTAAACGCAGGAACTATTAACCATGGAAAAGCTATAGTATACAAAATATGTATGGTTATATTGGGTAACCAAATATAAGAAATGTCTCAAAATATATTCGATGGCGATTCAGGGTCTCAAAGCAAGTCTAAATAAATGAGTATAATTATATAAGCATCACATCCGGTAAATGATAAAAAAAATCACAAGTTAGTTGTTCGAGAAATTCTATTTTCCTCGGCGTTCTGTTCATATCTTATTGAACTTTTTGTTGCAAATAAAAGAATATTAACATGTGTTCTTGTCTATTACGCAATAAAGTAATTGCAGAGAATTCTTGTGATATTGTTTTTGTAATACTCGTTTGTTTGTGTTGAAAAACTCTTTTTAATTGTTAAACGTTTTAATTAGATGAAATTGTCTAATTAAAAGATTTACTATGACGTCAATCTAGTTGCGAGGTGAAAGGAAATTCCTTAATAGTAATATTTCTAAGCTGCACAGTTTCCTTTTAGAACATTATAACTAATGCATCAATTAAAATACTACTTACAGGCATTTGAAAATGTCATCATAAGTGTCCCAACAATAAAAATCAATCTGAAAAATACAGAAAATATTGGCTATAAAAACGTATACAAAATATAATCACCGTTACTTAGTAACATACTATTGCTAATTCGCTCGAAATTCTCATTACAGAAATCATAAATGTCGTATATATTAAACCAAAACAGTACAATAGGTACAGGCTTGTAATGTAATTTGATACGCCAGAATAGGACGCGCGTTTCGTCAACATAAGACTCATCAGTGACGCTCAGATCAAAAAAGTTAGGACGACAAACAAGTACAAATTTAAAGACCATTGATGACACAAAATTCAAAAAAAATGTATATATATAAGCTTCGTATCTTCTTTCTCAGTCGTCTATTAATCAAAGTGTAAAATTAAGAATGGAAATAGGGAATGTGCCGGAGGCTTCTGACTTGGGACAGTCGCAAAAATGCGGCGGGGTTAAACATGTTTATGAGATCTCAACCCTTCCCCTATACCTCTAGCCAATGTAGAAAAGTAAATGCATAACAATACGCACATTAAAATTCAGTTCAAGAGAAGTCCAAGTCTGATGTCAGAAGATGTAAACAAAGAAAATAAACAAAATGACAATAATACATAAATAACAACAGACTACTAGCAGTTAACTGATATGCCAGCTCCAGACTTCAATTTAACTGATTGAAAGATTATGATTTCATCATATGAATATCAGGCACAATCCTTTCCGTTAGGGGTTTAGTATCATACCATCATAACATATATGAGAAGAACATAACCCGTGTCATGTCAACAACTGGTTTTTGAATAAAAGTGTTTAGTTCCGATGCAAAGACCCTATAAGTGAATCAATATTAACGCCAAAATATGCAATCTTTAATTACATGACAACAGTATCGTAACTATATTCCTTCTTAATAAGTCTATTTAAATGTTTAAACAGTTTCTGAGGTGAATACTAACATTTTTGTGCTTTATAAAGAATATTTCCATAAAACATTGGATGTGAAATACCTGAACGTATAAGAAGTCTGCATGTTGAGCTATATTTACTAATGATGTCCTTATACCGATGATAAAATATAGTAAATGTTTTGACTAGTTTGTGAAATCGAAAACCCTGGTGCAATAATTTTTCAGTAAATTTCTCTCGTTAAAATCTAAAACATTGTTACATACACGAGCGAATAGTACAAGTTGAGATATATAAACACCGTAAGATGGTGACAAGGGAACGTCACCATCTAAAAATGGATAATTAACGATAGGAAATAAAAAATCATCTCTTTTATCATAAATTTTAGTATTAAGCTTTCCGTTAGTGATATAGATATGAAGATCGAGGAAAGGGCAGTGGTCAGTGTTAGTATTAGCTTTATTTACAGTAAGTTCAACAGGATAAATTTCGTTAGTATACACTAGAACACACCCGTGATATCGCGGATCCGTGACTGAAATAAAGTATATAGCTATGCGTAAGCCTTATTTTAGTATTGGTATTGTCATCTGATAAAGTAAGGCCGGTTATAAGATACACAGTTTTCTCTGTTTTCAAACCTGTATGTCAGGTTTAACCCGTCGACCTGAAACTTATCAATTATTGGTAATATTAATTATTTGGAAAATAAAAGGTCGTGGAATGGAGTAATTTTTAATCAACAGCATTGTACTATAAAGTTGAATTCTTTGATTTGTTGTTTTACGTCATGTCCGCTAACAAATTGACAACTGTACCCATACGCCTTATTTTGAGTCCAGAATTTTAGTACTCGTATTGATATCTTAGAAAGTCTTACTGATTAAAATACTACAATAGAGAACAATTCGACAATGTTAGAATTTAGTAGTGTCAACCCTGTGATTATGACCCGTGTATATAGCAAAATCAAATACACCTTTTGGTAGTGTGCCTGTCAGATGCGGAACGTACAGATAATTTAATGAGGTAACAGGTGAATATACTATTGGTATCGGTATCGGATTCGACCCGGAACTTGTTAATTATTGGCAATATGAATTATGTGGAAAACAGTCTGGAATGGTGTAATTTTTAATCTAATCCATTGTCCTATATTGTGAATCAGATGTGGATACTTAAAAATTCCAAAGATCTTTTAGAGTACATACAATCTAATTCTCTTTAATCTTGTAACAGTATTAAAACATTTGACTTTTCTACTCTTTACACTAGTATTCCACATTCCAAACTAAAAAACAAATTGAAAGAGTTGGTATTGCTTTGCTTCGTAAAAAAGAATGGCCAACGTAGATACAAGTATCTTGTCTTAAGGAGGGATAAATCCTACTTTGTAAAGGATCACTCTGATTCGAACATACAATTCTCTGAAACTGATACTTGCCGACTTGTTTCTTTATTATTATGAGGCTGACTTCATGCGGGAACTTCTTAAGAAGAAAGATAAGAAGTTAGCAATATCCTTTAACTCTACTTTTCGTTATATAGATGATGTTCTTTCACTAAATAATTCACAATTTGGTGACTATGTGGAACGCATCTATCCAATCGAGCTAGAGATAAAGGATACTACAGATACAGTTAAGTCGGCCTCATATCTTGACTTACATCTAGAAATTGACAATGAGGGTCGGTTGAAAACAAAACTTTACGACAAAAGAGATGATTTCAGCTTTCCAATTGTGAACTTTCCATTTCTAAGTAGCAACATTCCAGCAGCACCTGCATACGGGGTATATATCTCCCAATTGATACGATATTCCCGTGCTTGCATTTCCTATCATGATTTTCTTGATAGAGGGTTGCTGCTCACAAGGAAGCTAATAAAGCAAGAGTTCCAAATGGTGAAGTTGAAATCATCCCTTCGTAAATTTTACGGACGCCATCACGAGTTGGTTGACCGTTATGGAATAACCGTTTTACGTCGTAACTACAACCCCTTCCCTTTCATGGATGTGACCTACCGAATTAGACTATTTACCGGATTTGTTATCACATAAGCAACACGACGGGTGCCGCATGTGAAGCAGGATCTGCTTACCCTTCCGGAGCACCTGAGATCACCCCTAGTTTTTTGGTGGGGTTCGTGTTGTTTTTTCTTTAGTTTTCTATGTTGTGTCGTGTGTGCTGTTGTTTGTTTGTCTTTTTGATTTTTAGCCATGGCGTTATCAGTTTGTTTTAGATTTATGAGTTTGACTGTCCCTTTGATATCTTTCGTCCCTCTTTTAGCTATATATAAAGTTGAATTCTTTGATTTGTCGTTTTTACCCGATGACGGCTGACAAACTGAACCTCGTTATTTTAGTATTATATATACTGAAGTCGTCATTATTGAGTGCCAAAATATCATCCAAATATCTAAAAGTATTATTAAATTTGTTTATCACATGTTGCTCCGATGGGTCTTTTGTCATAAATTGTAACTCATAGCAATACAAAAACAGGTCCGCAATAAGTAGTGCACAGTTAGTCCCCAGTGGAATTCCGATAATAGGGAATCTCCAAAGCGAACAAAAATGTTATCTATTAAAAATTCAAGGGCAGATATAGTATCAAAGCATGTCCAATTGACATATTTATTTTGTTTATTGCTACTAAAAAATGACCTAAAAGAGTTTGAACATATATATATATATATTCACATTCTGACTTTTTAAAAGCCAATTAATTATGTGTGTGAATGTTTTCTTAATGAGAATATGAGGCAATGTGGTATATAGGGTAGAAAAATCAAAACTTTGAACAGATTTAAAATCACCAATATAAGCATGCAATTTATCAAGTACTTTCAACGAGTTCTTCACACTCCAAAAGTAATTAATTCCACTATTTAGAAGGCCTTATTTGAACAATTTATTATCAGTTTTTTATTGTACCAAGTGTACTGGTAAGAAGAACAGACAATTTAGTAGTGGAACAATGGCTTGAAGACGAAATAAATCTATATTTGTAAGGTGTTTTGTGTAGCTTCGAAAGCCAATACTTAGTTGGGTCTTTCATTATATTTGGTTCTGCTTGTAAAGCGGTAGCTAAAAGTTTATGTTTGTTACAGATGTCGTTTTCTGAAAATGGAGTCAGTTGGAATGTTGGTAAAGTGTACGATTTATGTATCGTCTTTTTAAACCATTTCTAGTTCTTTTTTTCAAGAATCAATTGACAATTCTTCATTATGTCTGCAGACATTTGAAAAAAGTATGAATTGGATTAAAAAGTTAAAAATGACAAGAAAATGGTCGAGCGTCTATTCTACCATTGCTGGTTGTCAATTGAAATGAGAGCATCAGTATCGGGAACATATCTTAGTCGAGCACGTTAATTTTTAACTTAATATTTTGTCAGATTTAATTGTTTTTTTTTTTTGTTTTTTTTTTTTGCTAAGTTGTTAAATTATAGAAAAAAATAACTATTGCAATTTGTCTGATTATTTTTCTCAACTTAAAAAAATAGCTTCAAAATATTTAGTTTCAGCGCAATGTCTAGTAAAACAAATTTTGGTAACAATTAAAAACCAATTGTTCAGAGAACAATTGAAGGTCTTTCCACCATCTATTTTGATATTAAAATATAAAAAATCAGTCTATAATGTCAGTTCATATGACTTTATGATGTATAGATATGAATTTAAAGCAAAGGTCAAAATCTAGAACGTCAAATTAACCTATGACCTTGACCTCAATTTCAAGGTCACAAACTGAGGATTTCAAATCAAAAGACCCTAGTCTCTAATATGTATGGTTAATAAGTTATATCACTTTAAACATAATTTAAGATATGATAGGCGCTAAAACTCCCATTCATTGTTTACTCACCCTTTCAACTAAAATTATTTAGTTACAACATGTCGCAAATAACAATTTATACAAAATAATTTGTCGATATCGTATAAGGTTAATGAAAATGAGTAAAAATAAGACAAATTCAAAAATTAGAATATGACCTTGACCTTTGACCTTGACCTAATTTTCATTTTTTTGGACCAAGGACCTCAAATCAAAAGATCCTAGGTCTCTATCACTTATGGTGTTCCAGTTTAAAATACATTTTAAAATTTCAAATACAAAAAGGGAAATAACTCTCATATGGAGCGTTCATATTGCTTCGGTCGAAATTGGACAAATCATGCGAAGGATTTAACGAGCAATTTTATAAAATAAATTTGTCGTAATCTTTTACGGTTGCGAAGGAGTTGTGGACACAAGGAAAACAGTGTTTGGGGAGATAACTCCTACAAAGAAAAGTATTCGGTTACGCAGGGTAAATTTCAAAAGCGCATAAACTGTTCGATATCATATACCAAATATCTAAGCGACATATTGGAAAACAAATGTTTATCGCAAGAACAAAATTTGGCGGAAGAAAAAAAAATAAAATTAAAAACCAATTGTTCAGAGAACAATTGAAGGTCTTTCCACCAATTAATATATATTTTGATATTAAAATATTAAAAATCAGTCTAAAATGTCAGTTAATATGGCTGTATGATGTATAGATATGAATTTAAAGCAAAGGTCAAAATCTAGAACGTCAAATTAACCTATGACCTTGACCTCAATTTCAAGGTCACAAACTGAGGATCTCAAATCAAAAGACCCTAGGTCTCTAATATGTATGGTTAATAAGTTATATCACTTTACACATAATTTTAGATATGATAGGGGCAAACACTCCCATTCATTGTCTACGCACCTTTTCAACTAAAATTATTAAGTAACGACATGTCGCAACTAACAATTTAGTCAAAATAATTTGTCGATATCTTATACAGTTTCTGGAAATGAGTGGAAATAAGCCTAATTCAAAAATTAGAATATGACCTTGACCTTTGACCTTGACCTAATTTTCATTTTTTTGGACCAAGGACCTCAAATCAAAAGATCCTAGGTCTCTATCACTTATGGTTTACAAGATAGAAATGCATATCACTTATATCAAATGCATCAGGGGAAATAACTCTCATATGGAGCATTCATATTGCTTCGGTCAAAATTGGACAAATCATGAGAAGGATATAACGAGCAATTTTGTAAAATAAATTTGTCGTAATCTTTTACGGTTGCGAAGGAGTCGTGGACACAAGGATGACAGTGTTTGGGGAGATAACTCCTACAAAGAAAAGTATTCGGTTACATAGGGTAAATTTCAAAAGCGCATAAACTGTTCGATATCATATACCAAATGTCTAAGCGACATATTGAGAAACAAATGTTTATCGCAAGAACAAAATTTGGCGGAAGAAAAAAAAAATAATCAGAAGAAAAACAATAGGTCTTTCCACAGAAAAGTGGAAAGACCTAATAAGGATGTGAAGATTATTTAATACATAAAGTATTTGTATGTCTTTTTTCGCTTCATTTGTTACATATTTCTTTGGGGTTTTTTTTAGTGATCAAGATTATAACACAATGTTGACTGCTGTAGCCTTATTTGTGAATTTTGACATATTTTGTCTGTTTTGTTCACACATCGTTGTAAAAATATAATGGAATTTAATGTTATCTGTTAACATTCTATATTCAATATGACAACCAGATATAATAAATAAATATATAAAAAAAATCCCAACTGAAGATACGACTCCGGTACGAATGCAGTAAAGATAACTGGTCGATTGAAATAGAATTTGATTAGATAACTATTCCCAAAAACTGATTTCGTAGCATCTTGAAGTATCCGTCATGAACCTAAAAAGAAAGCCAAAAACGTCTATAATTTACCACCCACTTGAACGATATCAACTATTTTCCTGAATGAAAGAGTGAATTTACGTATGTTGAGACTGCTATTATAAGAATAAATGCAAAAACAAATTGTTATTGACCTCACAGTAATAACATCAACTATTTATTGTCATCCGGACATATTCGTTGTAAAGTTAAAAAACAAAAAGGAACGTTTAACATTTATCAATCATCCCAAAGAAATGAGTTCCCGGAGGTGTTCTCTCTGTACACGAACGATTGGTGATCAATATGTCTAAACTACCACAATGAGACTAAAGCGGTCATCTTGGAGTCCTAATGCACATACAAATTTGTTATTGTCAACAAAGTAATAACATCAACTGTTTAAAATGGTTCTTTGTCAGCAATAATCACATAGTGATACAATCCTAGTTGCTATGAAAGGAATACACGTGAGTACACTTTTAAGAGTTTTTTTGTTATTGTCCTGAAAAATTATATATTATTAATTATAAGACCTTTGGTTCATTACTAGAAGTTCATTGTCGTCAGTGTCTATTGTCAAATGTCATTAGCCGTCCGGGAATAGTAATAAAGATATACAAATACAAACAATGTCATTGTTACATTCTACATTAACAGATAGTGGCTTCTTAATTCATTTCGTGACTAAACATAATCATTATCACAAAACGAGATTCAACAGAAATTCTTATTGTTCAAATACTAATAACGCCTTATCAATTTGTAAGTAAAGGTTTCTGATGTTGATTTCGTGATATACTTTTCTACGAAATAGCCAATATTTATGTCTACTGACAGAAGCTATATAGATACATATATTTGATAGAAATGATCTTTACTGTAACAATGATTTCCAAAATAAAAACATTCTTTATTTACTCTACTCGTTTAAAACGGACAAACACGAATGTATTGTGTTAATGTATTACGTTAACATGGTACACCGTAGATAAATCAAAGACAACAGAAATATTCATTTCCATTATAAAACCATATTAAATGTCTACTCGACTTTCTTACAAGTGTGGTATTCCAAACTTCACCATTTATCATGTTACTATGTTATTTGTCATGATATCTAGTATATTAAATGTGATGCTATCAATTTTATGCTATTTTGATTTATCATGTTAACCAATAAATATTGACAAAAAGAACATTAAATAGCTAATGGTGTGGGCGTCCCCATGAGATTTATTTTTTCATTCGAATTGTATTAACCCTAGTATGTCCAGGGAAGACAATTTGATGTTTAGACGGGAGTACATAACATACAAAACAAATTTGAAACATAATCTCACACGAAAAACTTTAATGAAATGAGAGCAATTTCATACAATCATTTTATTAATATTATGATTTGTTTTTAATTAAGATTAATTAAAGCGACCTATAGAAACATGTTACTGGAATACTTGAATGCTTTCTTTGTGAATTGGCCGTTTTCAGCTCGAAAATATTAAGTTCAGTTATGTGTCGGATTACATTACAAATCGGGATACTTGCTAAATTATGTTACTGAACACAATTAACGAACTCATCGGAATCTAATGAAGATGTACATACACTTCACAATGGTTTTGATAAAATATTCCAATATTCATTCTACCCAGAACCAGAATTCAAGATCAATTTGTGTTTTTTCCCCAAATATATAGTGCCAGAATTTCACCAATGCAGCACCCGCAAATAGAATTCACAATGCTAATTGATAATATTTTGTATTCCGTTTTATTCATTACTTTTTTTCTATGTATGTCTAGTCTACATATCTAGATCATGGTCCTGTTTGGTCTTTTTTGTCTTTAATTCATAAATCAATGAATTAAGCCACTGTAACCTTACTTTCTCTGATTTCATTGAAGCTAAGCCAGTAGTAATGCTCATTTGAATTGCTTTACACACAATATCATTTGTATAAATTACAATTGAACCTTTTTTTTTCATCGAGTTTCTGTTCTTTGATTCATGGCGAATTTAAACCTTCCTTTACCGGTAATTAAAGTTAAGTAAAGTTTTAAGGTTAACAAAAATAGGTCGTATAAGATTACAAATGTTGGTATCAATGTTATTTAAAAGGAACAAAAATAACAAACTCGTCGGAATCTAATCAAGATTTATATGCACGACTTAATGTTTGGGGATAAAATATTCAATATTTATTCTATCCAGAACCATAATTCAACATCAAATAGCTTTTGAATCCAAACACATTGTGCCAGAATTTTGTATCAACTAATAGTACAAGTACAAACAACATTGCAACACGGGTATATCGAATTCACAATACTGAATGATAACATTTTGTAATCCGTTTTATTCATTACTTGTTTTCTATGTAGGTCTAGTTTAAAAATCTAGACCATGGTCTTATTGCGTCTTTTTGTCTTTTAATTGAGAAATCAATGAATTAAGGTGATTGTGTCCTATGCCCTTGCTTTATTTCATTGAAGCTAAGCCAATAGTAATGCTCATTTGATTTGATTTATACAACGATTGATTCCTTTGTAGACATTGCAATTGAATCTGATTTTCTTTTAAATCCGGTGTCTGTTATCTAATTCGTAGCTGATTGAGACTTTCCTTGACCAGTAAATTAATTTCATTTGATAGTCAACGTGTGGCTCGTCTATCTCCGTTCTTGGAAGGAAAGTTTTAAATGACAAAATGGCCACATTTACTGTGGATTCATTTATTTTCGTGGGTACCAATTTTCGTGGATTAAGAAAATCTTGCATGTTCGTGGATATTTAATTTCGTGGTTTTGCCGAGTCTGTATATATAAACCTTTATAAAAGTTTGTATTCGTTGAACATTTAATTTCGTGGTTCTGCTGTACCCACGAAATCCACGAAAATTGGTATCCAACGAATAATAATGAATCCACAGTATGAGGTTGGACACGTATTTGATTATCACATTCACTTTCTCATATAATATTGAGAGTATTAAAAATTATAAATTATTTAAAACTGAATTTCACCAAAACGCAAAAGAAATAAGAAAGCAGTTGAATGGTTTCTTTATATAAAAAGTAGATTCGTACGTCAGAAGAAGCATGCATATTTAGAAAAACTTTTTATATCAACACGGAAAGTATTGCTCTAATAAATAAATGAATTGGTTTGCATTGAATTCTCCCATTGTTTAGGTTTTGTTGTTTTGTATTTTAAATGAATTCATGATATTTTATCATAAACTAACTATTCGTGTTTCTCAATCTATTGCTTTTACACTTATTTTATAAAATGCATGCTGACGTTGTGTTTTTCGTTTGTCCTAAAATATATTTGTACTTTTTGTAAATAAAATTTAAAAAAAAGAAAACAACTGACTCAAAAGATGTTTTCATGAAATTATAACATTTGATACATTAATGATTTCTACCAACAAAATCTTCACAGTTATAAAACATAAATATTTGACACAGAAATAATTCTATTTAGAACGATATTCAATAAGATAGTGTGAGCAGTACAAACTTTTCGCCAACCAATGGTAAACCAGCAGGAACGGGCAAAAGTAAAATCACGAAAAATACCAAACTCCGAAAAAATTCAAAAAGAAAAGTCCCTTATAAAATGGCAAAATCGATAGCTCAAACACGTCATACGAATGAATAACATCTGTCATTATCCTGACTTGGTACAGGCATTTTCTTATATGACCTCTTGTTATGTCGTTTCACGGTTGATTCATAGCTTCTGCTATTAAAATGTTTTTGTAAAAATACCTTATCCAGTATTTGGAATTTTTGCTTATTTTCTAATCTATATCTGGACAAGATAACCGTACTCTGTATCTATATGATTGAAAGTTCATATGCATTGGTGAAACGTAATGCAAATACGGTCAATTAACACAAATATCAAACGTTGTGTTGCATTTATAATTACTAGAATTAACTGCATTTTAAATTTCAAGTGCCAAATCGTTTTCTAGCAAGCAAAACTAATTAATTATGAAAACACAATACAATGAACTTTTGTCGACAAAAAAGTACGATTGTGCAATACGGTTGTAAAATATAACATCCTTGAATTCCCATCTGACGGAACCTAGAAGCTGAATTTCAGTAATAATTAGGCTCTAGTGGGAGATTTACTGAGAGCAATTTACTTGATTAATAAGTTGTGTCAGAGTACAAAATATTTGTGAATGTCAAACTAGCATTTAGTGTAACACGTTGTTAATCAAGTCGGACTTGTCCTACATTGTTTTTTAGAATTTTATAAAGAATTACCTAATCAATTATTTTTTTTTTTTCTGTTGGTATTGGTTGTTTGATACAAAAATGTATACTTAATGTTCCTTTCTCTAATTGTATCTTTAATGCTGCTTCTAGTTGTCATCCAATTCTGGTGAATCCGGTTGTTTTTCTGTTTGTATAAATCTTTTAACTGAGGGAAATGTAACAAAGGGTTTCAATTCTGCTGTTAACGATTGTTTTACTCTTGGTAACATAACTCACTATAAAATGTTCAATGAATGTTCATTTTGATAAAAATAAAGAATTATTTCTACTTTTATCAAGTCTGTAAGGTAAATTCAAATATTTTCTTTTATATTATAACAAAACACTTGTCAGCGTCTTAGTTTATGAACAAAAACAACGTGTTATATTAATGAACATTACGAAAACAAATATATTGAAACGTGTGTGGTGTCGTCTATGGAAATTCCTTTATAAGTTGCTCTTTTCGTATTTCACCCAATGTTTTTTTCTGATTAAGCTACATAATTTAGAAGAGTAATGGAATAACAAAATATGAATTGCTTGCGTTTCCGAATCACTCTAGATCGTTCCGTTTATTTGATGCCGCCCTTAATGTAAAATATAAAATAATTAAAAACCAATTGTTCAGAGAACTATTGATGGTCTTTCCACCAGTTTAAGACCTTTTTTTATATGAAAATATTAAAATTTGATTTTAAATGTCTATTTTAGAGTCAAATGACAGCTTATTGAACGCTTATTCCAAAAATATATGGTTTCTATACAAAAAGATATAAATTAGGGAGCCCATTTTTTACTTCCGGTTTAAAATATGTTACTTTCGGTAATTTTTTATTGCTTACTTAGCACTGATTCCAAAAATATATGGTTCTATATACTTTTTCATTAATTAAGTATAAAATATAGCTACTTCCGGTTTACAAAAGGTCACTTCCGGTTGTCTTTTTCTAGATCACATTGCTTGCAACCTAATTTAAAAAGTCCCATGTCTTAAACATGTATACATATGAGGTAAAAGCAAAGGTCAAAATCTAGAACGTTACATTTACCTATGACCTTGAGCTCAATTTTGAGGTCATCAATCAAGGACCTCAAATCAAAAGACTCTAGGCCTCTACAATATATTGTTAATGAGTTGTATTACCTTACAACAAATATTAGATATAAAAGGGGTCAAAACTGGCATCAAATGTCTACGTACTCTTTCGACTAAAATTTACGTGTTACGACATGTCGCAACTTACAATTTAGTAAAAATAATTTGTCGATAAGTTATACGGCTTTTGAAAATAAGTGAAATTAAGCCAAAATCAAAAATTTATAATATGACCTTGACCTTTGACCTTGACCTTATTTTCATTTTTTTGAACCAAGGATCTCAAATCAAAAGACCCTAGGTCTCTATCACTTATGGTTTGCCAATTAGAAATGCATATTCTTATATTAAACATAAAAGGGGGGATACCACTCATATGGAATCTATATACGGCTTCGGTCAAAATAAAACAGAACATCCTCAGGATATAACAAGCAATTTGGAAAAATAAATTCATCGGTTTTTTATACGGTTGCAAAGCCTTAGAGATAACAAGGAAAACAATGTTCGGGGAGATAACTCTTATTTGGGAAAGTATTCGGTTAAGCAGAGTTGGTTTCAAAAGCGTATAAACTGTTCGATATCATATTCCAAAAATCTAAGCGACATCTTGTGAAACAAAAAAACAGCGAAGGAAAAAAATTAGGCGGAAGAAAAAAAAAAAATAATCAGAAGAAATCCAATAGGTCTTTCCACGGAAAAGTGGAAAGACCTAATTGTTCAATATTAAAATGTCATGTTTATTTTCTTTTTTTCCACTTTTTATTGTTTGTTAAACTTATTCTTATGGCTTAGATCATCATTATCTTCTTAATGATAGTTCATTCACTTCGACATCAGGGCGAATGAACGTACATGTAATTAGGGTCTAAGTTATATCTGAAAGTGATAGTAGGTTTCGGATTTCCACAGTCATCTACGCAGTGTGTTGTTGTACTAATGATTAACTCTTATGCTTGTCTCAACGACAGGGTCTCCTTTGTGGTCATGTGTAAAGCTAGTAATATATGGTATTAATGAATGTAAAATTATCTATAATGACCATCCAACTGGCTGTAGTTTTATTCTCTACGTCATTCGGTCTTAGATGGATAGTTGCCTTATTGACAATCGTGCAATAACTTCCTTAGATATATATATTGAGAGAACAAAAACAACATATACTACATATAATGAATTTTTATAGTATATATAGTATATATGTTGTTTTTGTTTTCACAATGTGGTCCGGCGGCACTGTGGTGTATGCAACTGTTGAAAACACTTACTAATTACATAAAGGAGTAGAAATACCAAGGGGGATTAAAAGCAAAAAGTCTATGAAAACACGATGCAAATAAACCCTCTTCAACACAAGGTGGTCAATTCAACTGATTCAATTATCATCATGTCCTTTTCTATACTAGCGCTAATGACTACCTCCAGCTGTACATTGTGACTTGCTTGTTTTTGATTCTTCACTTCCAGGTTCTTGAAATTTTGTTTATGATGTTATCAGTACATTAAGTATCTGGTTGTTATAAAATACTACAGACGAGCCAGATTTTTTTAAGTTCAGTTAAGACAGATTTTAATATTGATTAAGAAAATTATTAAAACAAAAATACCATTCAAGTATATTGTAAAAATAAGACGTGATTATATTAGTAGTTAGATGAATTTTTAAATGCTGTTTTAAATCGAAATTAGAATGCAAATGAGTATTAATTACAATGCTTGTTTATATGACGATAACAATTAAAACCAAGAAGTAAACAAAGACTCAAACAATCAAAAGACATTTACATCAACAGTTATTAATAATAAATAAGAAACAACACGAACTCCACTAAAAACCAGGAATGAAATCAGGTGCTCCGGAAGGGTAAGCATTTCTTGCACCGTATACGGCACCCTTCGTGTTATTTCTTTGTTCAATTCGGTAATGATGGTAGGTTATTATGACTGAGGAAGAATATCAAATATGATTTCTGACACACTTTTGTCATAATAGCCAATCAGTTCGTAAAATATCTTGAGTGATGACCTTAATTTGATTGATTCATAGCCCTGTCTTTTGAGATAGCAGTATTCCACGTTCAACAAAATCAACGTACTTTGAGCTAGCCCTCGAGTATCGTACCAATTGAGACACATATACTACATATGGTGGTGCTGCTGAGATGTTGCTACACAGAAATGGAACGTTGTTTATATGTATGACAAAAGAACACTATGGGATAAAGAGAAACACAACGTCACAAGGAAATAAAAATTATCAATGTAAGAAGTCAAGAAACCAGCGATGATCACAATGTATAACAGTCTTCCATTGCTAGATAATGGATTGGTGTTGGTGTCGGACATCAGGTCTTGTTTCGGTGTCATAATTGCAATAATGTTTTTTGTAACTTGGTATTCTTCTATTTTACAATATTTGTCTGTTCTTTTATACGATCATAGCATAATTTGGATGAAAACTTTCATTATTTATATTTTATTAAATAGTCTTTGGAAATTGTACACAGAAAATATTTACTGCATTACATGATGTCAAAAATGAAATAAATAATGAGTAAAACATTGCAACAAGGCGCGACAAAAATACATAATGTGTCAAACATTTCAAAATAACGCGACAAAAATGGACGCCTTGCGTGTATACATAATAATACAGAAAATGCTGGCTATAAAAACGTATACAAAATATAATCACCATTTCTTAAATATTTGAAAATGTAACTTAGTATCATACTATTGCTAATTCGCGAGATTCCCATTCAAGAAATTAATAATGTCGTATAATTTAAACTAAAACAGTACAAAACATATTAACATAGTCTATATCAGTCGTCTATAAGTCAAAATTAACATAGAAAATAATACATGGCAAAATCCGTATCATATGTCGTATCATCCCAAGACACCAATATCAGCCCAAGGGCCTTTAGGCCCGTTGGATGATATTGTCGAGGATGATACGGCATGTGATACGGATTTTGCAATGTTTTATACGCTTAATCATATATTTCAACAGGAGAGTATTATATTATATGAATTGTTTCCTGATCCATAACACTGGGTTACCTTCAGTTCTAATTTTGTCTTGTTTTAAAATCCTTAAAAGAGCTGCTCAATTACTTATCTGAAGCACCTGGATAGCTTTACAATTTGCGTGCTGTTGTTTTAAAAATATTTTGTTTATTGTATTTTTTTGTGCACTACAAAAGTCAAAAAGTCTGAAAAGACCAGTTTTTGTCTGAATTTGCATTAATTTTTACTCGACATTCTTAATTTGTCTGAATAATTTTTAAAAATTCTTGACATAGTATTAATTTGTCTAATTAGGTTCTTGGTTTTTCTTGTCAAGTGTCTTGACAGTATGAACAATGTCTTAAAATTTCTCGACACTTCCTGTATCATCTGATATGAGTCTGGATTTGTCTCGACCAATTCTTGACTGTCTGAAATTTGTCTCGATCTATCTTGACATATTCTTGGCATTCTAAATAATGTCTGAATATGTCTCGACACATTCTTGACAGTCTTAAATATGTCTTGACATATCTCAACAGTATAAATTTCGCCTGAAATGTGTACAGACTTATTCTACACAGTTTATGACATTCTATTGCTGTTATATACTCCATTTTAATATGACTAAACTAAACTTTGAAGAATCAAGGAATAATTTGGTATAGTAAGATACTCTTTTGGTGCATCTAAGTTTGAATACCCTGAATAATCCCCCAGTGTAGTTTAATTTTGATTTATTTTTATTTAACGTTTAATTAATTGTTTTTCACTTCGAATATCAATCGCAGTAACTGACAAACAGCATTTAGATTTTTGCCATTCGCAAAACTGCCAGTCAAATTTGCTTTACTAAAATAGGTGTCTTGTAGACAGTTTTAAATGTGACCATGTGTCTCTTTTGGACCCCACAATTCATCTTTTGGGTTTGTGTGGCTAAAAAAAGAGGGGGGGGGGGGTTTCGTGTAGGTTAAAAGAATTGTTCTCATCTTGATTCAAAAACCTTAATCATTTTTTAGAACAACTCAAAATCATTTTTTATTCAAATTTGAGTGTTGAATTTTATAATTTTTTATCAAAAATAAATATTTGTGATAACTCCTTCCCAAAAAGAAAAAAAATTGTTGATCTATATTATCTGTTTGAGATCCATTTCATATGACCAATGATTTCTACAGAAATCATTGATGGGACCCAATTATAAATACATTTTTTTTTATTATTCCTAGAGTAGATAATAATTTTCTTTTAATGTTTGGGAATTATTCAATTTGTTTTTATGTTAAAACAATTAACTTCATAATTTTGATGACGAAAATCCATTTCAATCTTTTTTTTTTATCAAAATGATGATTTTCATAGTTTTCATCTATGAACAAACTTTTGAAATTGTAGTGGCATGGTTGATCAACTGATAAGTTGTATGGCTGATTACAGGTAAAACAGTAAATTCTATTTGACAATTGTGTGTATTCTGGGGTGATGAATACCTTAATTTTATGGGGAACATCCTGTCCATGTGTAATACTTAATATATATTCAAACAGATGAAATTACACAAAATTTTCTTCTGGTAATGAATGATTTGTATATCCTCATAATTTGCTATTTATATAAACCACATTTTTGTACAATAATTATTTACCATATTAACATATAATATTATGAATATGAATGTAGAATGAAATATGTCTACAGTATGATTGGTTTTAATCATTTAATTTATAAGATTTAGAAATAAAAATTTGTAATTTTCAAAAAACCCACATCTAAATTGTTTTATATCAACACACCATCATTTAAGTTATTTTATACATTAGATTTTATAGCCATATTTGCTTTGTAAAAATATTTTAATACCCAAATTTTCAATTATTTTACATGCCTGACTTTCATTTTTGCTGTAAGAAGTGTAACTTGAAGAAACAACAGTATATTATGTAAAGAGAAATAAAGATTAAAGTTATATCATGAATATTGGTCATGATTTGTAAAACTCAGAACTGTCAAGTAAATTAAAGACACAATTCAAAATGTTCAGAATATGTCAAGCCATACTAAGAAAAAATAAGAATGTCAAGAATATGTCGAGTAATTTTAAGACAGTATTCAAATGTCACGAATTTGTCAAGAAATTTTAAGACCATATTCAGAATGTCGAGAATATGTCAAGTAAATTTCATACAAATTTGATATAAATGAAAATTCGTCAAGAAAAATGAAGGCATAAGTCATACTTTTGGAGAATGTCGAGTAAAAGTTCATGCAAATCAAGACAAAAAGTGGTCTTTTCAGACTTTTAGACTTTTGTAGTGGTGTGTTTTGTATTTTTTATAGTTGCATTTTGTGTGCCAAAAAATATGAAAACTTGACGCTTTATCAATTTGTAAGTAAAGGTTTCTGGTGTTGATTTCGTGATATATATTTCTAAGAAATAGCCGATATTTTAGGCTGATGACAGAAGTTATATAGATACATATATTTGATATAATAGATCCTTACTGTTGACAATAGAATAAAATATTACAAATATTTAATGTATGCGTATGAAAGCACCAATGTATCTAGTTCTAAAGTTTAAACTGAAATCAGATGATAACAGTTATTAAGAGGTGTCACTCAAGGTAATCTGAGCCATTCGCTGAGCTATTTAAGAAATCCTTTGTTTATTCTGGAACAATTTTATGGAATGAACTACCACACAAAATGCGTAAAGCTCATAACACTTTTACTTTTAAGCAAAGTATCAAGAAGTACCTAACACAATCTTGATAAGAAATGTTTTCTAAAATGTATTTGCAGATTTTTTTTTTTCATTTGATTATTTTCACTGCATGTACATCTAAAACAACATTATATCTTATGTTAATAACAATAGTACAATACATTAAACTACATGACTGTAAATTAACTATGAGTAAATATCTGATTTTGATTGTCGTGTAATTTGTATGTGAGGGCCTCAGGTAAGATTAGTTTATTGTGACTAACTGAGTTTACCCTCTTTAAATAAAGAATTTATTATTACTATTACTGTCACAATGATTTCCAACAAGAAACATTCTTTATTTTCTCCACTACTTTAAACCGGACAAACACGAATTTATTGTGGTAATGTATTACGTAAACATGATACACCGTAGATAAATCAAAGACAACAGAAATATTCATTTCCATTATTAAATCATACCAAATGTCTACTCGACTTTCTTACATGTGTGTTTTGCGTATTAAAAACTTCACCATTTATCATGTTAGTATTTTAGCATTATTTGTCATCGTAAATCTGGTATATTAAATGTGATGCTATCAATTATATGTTATTTTGATTTATTATTTTAACCAATAATTATTGAGCAAAAACACAATAAATAGCTAATGGTTGTGGACGTCCCAATGCTATTTATTTCTTCATTCGACTTTTGTTAACCCTAGTATGTCCAGGGAAGACAATTAGATGTTAAGACGGGAGTACAAAACATAATAAACAAATTTGAAATATAATCTCACACGAAAAATTTTAATAAAATGAGCGCAATTTCATACAACATTTCATAAATATTATGATTTGTTTTTAATCAAGATTTATAAAAGCGACCTATAGAAACATGTTGCTAGAATACTTGAATGCTTGCTTTGTGAATTGGCCATTTTCAGCTCGAAAACAGTAAGTTCAATTTTTTGTCAGATTACATAACAAATCCGGATAATTGATAAAAGAGGGACGAAAGATACCAGAGGGACATTCAAACTCAAAAATCGAAATTATTCTGACAACGCCATGGCTAAAAAAGAAAAAGACAAACATGCAAACAATAGTACTCATGACACAACGTACAAAACTAAAGAATAAGCAAAACGAATCCCATCGAAAACTTGGGTTAATCTCAGGTGCTCCGGACGGGTAAACAGATCCTGCTTCACATGTGGCAACCGTCGTGTTGCTCATGTTGATAAGTTATGTTAATGAACACAATTAACGAACTTATCGGAATCGAAAAAAGATGAATATACACTTCACAATGGTTTTAAATTAAAATATTCTAATATTCATTCTCCCCAGAACCAGAATTCTACATCAATTTGTGTTGTTTCCAAACATATAGTGCCATAATTTCATATTAACTACAAGCACCCATGCGAGACCCGCAAATCGAAATCAAATAACTGATTGATTAGATTTTGTATTCCGTTTTATTCAATATTTGTTTTCGACGTAGGTCTAGTCTAAATATCTAGGTCACGGTCTCATTGCGTTTTTTTTTTTTTTTTGTCTTTTAATTAAGAAATCAATGAATTAATGTCACTGTATCCTATGCCCTCTCTGATTTCATTGAAGCTAAGCCAGTAGTAATGCTCATTTGAATTGCTTTGTACAAAGATTTATTCCTTTGTAGACGTTGCAATTGAATCTGTTTTTTTTTTTTATTCAGTGTCTATACTTTAATGTTTGTCTGATTGAAACTTTCCTTGACCGGTAAAATATTTTCATTTAATATTAACATGTGGTTCATATGATTTCAATTCTTGGAAGGGATATAATCTTTGCTCAGTAAGTTAAGTTTAAGGCATAAACATAGTTTGATATTTGGTAAGAGTCCGTGAGACATAAGTTTTCGAAAAATGAAGAACCTTTTAGATATTATAGAAATATATTTGTAGAGCGTTAAAAAGGTTTTTAAGGTTAATATTGTTAACGATTCTATGGATTAAAATGATAGAAAAAGTAAAAAAGACAATATTAAATAGTGATCTTATGAAACGGATTTTACAACTGCTCCTAGGCCTACGCTTTGGTGTTTTTAAAAAAAGTAAGGAAGTCGTAAAATTTAGTGTGTATGAAAGGACAAAGTTTTTTAATGACAAACGGGCCACATAGTTGAGGTAGGACATATATATGATAATCGCATTCACTTTTTCATATAAAAACATTGAAAAATAAAATGTCATCAAACATTGAAATGTAATGGTGAAGTATGCATATCAAAAACATTTTTTTTCAATTGCAATCAACGCGGAAAGCTTTAATTGAAATGCATGGGATTTTCTCAATTGTTTAAGGTTTTGTTGTTTTGTTAATTTAAAAGAGATTTTATCATAGCATTCGCGATAAACCTTTTTGAGTCCAGAACCCAAAGCTCAACTATTTAAAATTTTTTGTCGGATTCTGTTGGCTTGTAGAGAATAATTTTACAAGCCTGAAACCAACTTTACAACCCAGGGCTGTATGATGTGTGGTTAAGCGGGAAGACTGCTAAATATTATCTGTTATCATCTACTAATGTTTCTCAATCCATTGCCAAACTAAAGGTTTACACTTGTTTTATGAAAATTTCTTTTTTTTTTCGGCTTATGACTCTATTATCCCCTAACTATATTTGAACTTTTTGTAAACAAACAATAGATTAGTCAATAGAATACAATCTACTCAAAAAATAATTTGATGTAATCTCATAAGATTTGTTACATTAATGAATTCTACCCACAAAACCTTCATAGTTCTAAATAACTTATTTATTTGACTATGACATTCGCTATAGAAAGATATTCAATAAGATCATGTGATCAGTACAATTTTTTGTCCCTCAATGGTAAACAAACGAGACCAGGCAAAAAAGTTAAAGCATAAAAATGCTGAACTCTGCGGGCAGTTCAGTAAAGACATTCCCTAATCAAATGGCAAACTCAAATGATAAAACACACCCAACACGAATGGATACCAACTGTCATATTCCTGACTTGGTACAGGCATTTTCTGACATGCATTCTGGTATTGTCATTTGATAGCTGAATCATAGCTTCTGCTATAAAAAAAAATTGTAAAAATACTTTATCCAGTATTTCGAGTGTTGGTTTATTTATGCATCTATATCTGGACACGATAAGCGTACTCTGAATCTATATGCTTGAAACGTCATATGCATGAAAGAAACTTAATAGAAATAAGGTCAATGAACACAAATATAAAATGCGTTGCATTGCATAATTACTGGAATAATTTGCATTTTCAAATTCAAGTTCCAAATCGTTTTCTAGCATGCAAAACTAATTAATTATAAAACACAATACAATGAACTTTTGTCGACAATGAAGAACGATTGTGCAATTTGGTTGTAAGATGTAAACGCCTTGAATTCCCATCTGACTTAACCTAGAAGCTGAATTTCAGTAATAATTAGGCTCTAGTGGGAGAGCAATTTACTTGATTAAAAAGTTGTGTTAGAGTAAAAAATATTTGTGAATGTCAAACTAGCATTCAGTGTAGCACGTTGCTTATGAAGTCGGACTTGTCTGACATTGTTTTGTAGAATTTTATAGGAGAATTACCTATGAAAGAAAATAATTAATTGTAACTGGATCACTATATTTCGTAATGAGCTTTTTGTAGTTTAAAAACAAAGTTGCCTTTTCTGTTTGTAATGATTGTTTGATATGTTAATGTTCCTTTCTATTAAATAAAATTAACGGTAACAATTTTCTTGCACCAGATGCGCATTTCGACAATACATGTCTCTTCAGTGATGCTCGTGGCCAGAATATTTGAAATCCAAAGCTATTAAAGTTGCATTCTGGTTGTCTTCTATTCCTGCTGCATCTGGTTGTTAATCTGTTCATTTAAATACTTTTAATGATGATTACATAACCAAGGGTTTTAATTACAATATGTTGTTAACGTTCTTAACCCTTGGTTACATTACTCATTATCAAATTTTTAATGAATGTTCATTTATTTCAAAATAAAGAAATATCAATACCTTTTGTCAAGTCTGTTACGTAAATTCAAAGATTTGTTTTATTAAATTAAAACACTTGTCAGCGTATAACTTTATGATATAGCACAACAAAAACGTGTTAGATTAATGAACATAACGAAAAAAAAAATCTTTGAAACGTGTGGATGTCTAAGGAAAGACCTTATAAGTTGCTCTTTTCGTATGTCACTCAGTGTTGTTTTTTTTCTGATTAAGCTACATCATTTAAAAGAGGAATGGAATTAGAAACTATGAGTTGCTTGCGTCTCCAAATCACTCTAGCTCGTTCCGTTTTTTTGAGGCCACCGTTAATGTAAAATATAAAGTAATTCTCCAATATTAAAATGTCATGTTTCTTTTCTTTTCCCCCTTTTTATTGTTTGTTAATCTAATTCTTAAGGCTTAGATCATCATTATCTTCTTAATGATAGTTCATTTACTTAGACATACGGGCGAATGAACGTACATGTAATTAGGGTCTTAGTTATATCTGAAAGCGATTTCAGGATTCGAATTTGCACAGTCATCAACGCCATGTGTGGTTTAACTTATGATTTAAAACTATTCTGCTTGTCTCCAGAACAGGGTTTCCTTTGTTGCCATGTGTAAACCTGTAACCTATAATATTAATGAATGCACAATTATATATAATGATCCAAAAGGTTTTTATCATCTACGTTTTTTGGTCTCCGGGGGATACTTGTCTTATTGACAAAAGCGTGATATATATCCTTATGTATATATGATATATAGAGAATAATACATGGCAAAATCCGTTTCATATGCCGTATCATCCCGAGATGCCAATATCAGCCAGAGGGCCTTTAGGTCCGAGGGATGATATTGGTCGAGGGTGATACGGCATGTGATACGGATTTCCATGTTTTATACGTTTTATCATATATTTCAACAGGAGAGTATATTTGAACTGCTTTTCGATCCCTAGCACCTGAGTTACCTTCATTTCTTCTTTTGTCTTGTTTTAAAAGCTTTAAAAGAACTACTCAATTACTCATCCGATGTTCCTGGGCTACCTTAAAATTTGCGTGCTGTTGTTTATTGTATCTTTTTTGTGTCTTTTGTATGGTATTTCATAATACTTTGAGTTCTTTTTTATAGTTGCATTTCGTGTGTCAGAAATATGAAAACTCGACGTTTGTGACGTCACATTCCAAACAATGACGTCATTCACTAAAAAGGGTCACGACCGCATAACCGTTCATTTAGGACCCATATTGAGGAAAAAAAATTCTGAAGACCTTGCATAAATGAAAACGAAGTTTATGTAAAAATAAAAAAAAAGTGAGTAGGGGTGTGATAAAGTGTAGAGGTGTGATAAAGAGTGTGATAAAGGGTATGGTGAAGGGTGCGCATCAAAGTTGCGCGATATGGATTAAACAGCAGGCTATTTATCAAATATTCAAAACTACTGTATTTATTACTTAATGTATAATAAATGTATATAATGAATTTATGAGATATATCCTGTTTTTTTTTTCTTTTATTTTGTTCTCTCATTGTGGTGTATGCGATTGTTGAAATCACAAACTACTATATATAAAAGGAGAACAAAATACCAAGGGGCTTGTTTCTTAGGCTTCACTTTCAGGTTTTTTGGTTTAAGGGGATAGTAGTATATTAAAAAAATGCTACAAAGGAATGAGATTTTAAAGTTCAGGTATTACCGATATCAAAATTGATTTTGAAAATTATCAAAACAAACATATCATTCACATAATAGTCCTTAAAAAGTATGTAAATGCTGTAACTAGTCAAATTAGAATGTAAACAAGTATGAAGAAATAGACATTTTTATATGTATAACCAAAGAGAGATATGAGATAAAGAGATACCCAACATTACATGAATACAAAAGTATAAATTATTAATGTCAGAATTCAGGAAACCAGCCATCGACTCAACTTATAACTGTCTTCCCATTCTTTATAAGTTGGCATTGTGTTAGACTTGTACTTTACCTTGCAACATACGGGTATCACATATATCTTCGTTGTGAAGAGCCAAACAGATATAGGACAGAGAACCAGGTTCGCATTGGTGACAGACATCAATTATTTAAGTTGTATGGTGACCTTTAAACGTGTATGCTTATAACAGTTAAGACATGTAAAAATGTACTATAGAGGGCATTATAACTGTTATGTCTTGTTTCATTGTCATAATTGTGATAATGAATGCTATTTATAACTTGAATATTCTTCTATTGGACAAGATTTTTCTGTTCTTTCATAACATAATCTGTAAAACCTTTAATTTTCGTATCTTTTTATATATAATCTTTGAAAATTGTATACAGAAACAATTAGCTAAATTACACGATGTTAAAATGAAAAGAAAAAAATAGTAAAATATTGCAAAAAAGCGCAACAAACAAAAACCTCGAAAACAATATGTGTAAAACATTGCAAAATGACGCGAAAAAAATGGACGCCTTGCGTGTATAAAGGATTTTATTTCATATCTATATAAAAAAAACACAAATATTTGATTGTAACTTTTCATGGCTCTAATTTATAAAAATTAATATCACACAATTGTCGGAAGCGATCATAAAAAACAACCTTTATTGCAGTTGCGTAAAATACAAAACTATTTTCGGCCCCAGAGACGACAATTTTGCTTGATTAATAAATACTGACAGAGTGAGTGACAACTTTTCCACTAAGTCTATAGCCAGCACGATATTATTTTTAAGTGCCTCGATTCTTGTTGCTTTTAGCATGTAAATGACAACATTACAAATTACATGTGGGATTTTGAGAATTGTATTAAACATGCTCAATATTTGTGCAGTATTTTATAAGTTTTGATTAATTTATCGAATGTTGAGTAATGTGTCCAATATAGAGAAGTAGATCAAAAGAAAGCTTGTCAACTATTTATTTGCTTAATTTATCCACTGTTGAGTAGTGTGTACAATGTACAAAGAGATATAGATCAAAGAACAGCGTGTCATCGGTTAAAAAAATATGTAGTTGATAACAACAACTATGCTTCAAATGTCAATTGATAAAAGGGTAGAGCTTAAGCCAAAACTATAGGGAAATGTTCATGGTTTAGTATGATCACTCCAAAAACGTAATCATAATCATACTTACATGTAGATTGATAATTATAAATGTATTCTTAACTTATATCTCTCAACAGGTAAAATAACAGATATATCTAACTCCAAGGCAAATTCAAAACGGACAGTCTATATGTTCAATCAACATTTATTCTCAAAATCAAAGATATTATAGTGTTTATACACTCTTGCATACATGTGCAAGTGTCGTAAAATCGACCATAGTCAAGACTTTTTATAGTAAGTGCGCTAATTTGACAATTTTAGTTTTGATCTGCAATGACTTTTTCCAAAAATTGTTTATGCAAATTAACTTTCAGATTAAGTACAATGTAATTCTGAATAAAGAAACAGCAGTAATAATGAAAGCGATTACACAATAAATGTTATATATTGCATGATAACATAGCTTAAAGTGGAAAAAACTTAAATACTAAACATGTATGTATAAATTCATATAGATACATTAATCAAAATATGTCAAGATCTGTAAAACTAAAATAATTTTGTTTATATGATTTTTATTTCAAAGGCAATTGTTTAGACATTTATCTCGACGAAGATATGAGTACTATAAGTATAAGATATTTTTAAGTTATATGTAAATAATTTTGACATTAGTGGTTACTTTGAAAAACCCCTACGTCATAGTCACTTATATCTTGTAAACTATTCAGAATGATGAATCACAATGCACTGTGTCAAAGACAGATCTCGTCTGGACACAGAAATAAATGGTTGATATTAAAGTTGTGAAATATGTCTTTAACGTTCTGATAAGACATGAACACATTATCGTCAACTATATCTAAATTGAAGCATGTAATGTATGTATACACCATCATGTCATATTGATAAATTTTAACGCTGTAATTTGGGCATAATCAATATGTCAAGGGGGGTTGGAAATCATGTAAATGAATAAAACACAATTTGAAACTACTATTTACGATTTCTATTCAAGTGCGTAAAAACCCAATTTATTATCATCAACTGTAGGTTCATTCCATCATCTTAAATGGCCAACACTAGAAAAGGTCAAATCCGTGTATAAAAGAATCAATCAATTGGATGGGTTTAGTTTTGTTTAATATTATTTAGTTCCCTTCAAGTTTTATTATAATGACATCTCTGTTTAATGTTCAGATTTTCTCTACAATAACTCTGTATTACAATTTGTTATTAATTCACGGCCGACACTCGGCTAACCGAGAGATTGGTCGGTTAATCTATATTGAGTATGCGGCTATATGGGCGATTGGTCTGTTAATCGGGTTGGTTATACGTCTGTTAAGAGTAAAATGCTTAATCTAATGTTAAACTCTATTAAATATACAGATTTTTGGCATGTTATAAGCACCAAATCAAAAAAAGAAAAGTGTCTGACAAAATGATATCTATCATAGAACATTTTGCACTTGTAAAAACATTTCTTAGTTTGCGCAGTTTTCAGTAAAACTAAAAGGCGTCGCGCAAGTATGTAGTATTTATGCTTATACGCATAGCAATTTTTTTAATAAAAGGCGAAACAAACAAATTTAGATATCATTTAAAGGACAAAAAATAGTACTGTGGTTCTAAAAAATAAATCGACATTAGTAAATATTTCATAATTGTAAAATAACGTGAATAATACCATGTTTTAGTGAAAATTCTGGGAAAAAAGTCTGTTGATGGGTTGGACAATTGAAATTGTGTCAGTTAAGAGTTATTTAGCCACGACAATAATTTTGCTACCTTTATATTTTACCCTTGAAAAATTTAAGAATGAGATGTTCATGAGTAAACAAAAATGACAATACGGTGCAACAGTATCCTAGAAAGAGCATTTTTATTTTGACTTTCTTTGCATTTTATTGAAGGGTGTGTCACTTCAATATAGCGTGATATGGATTGGCCTCTGGAATATGCATGAATTTTTTTATTGACGTTTTCAATCAGCCTTAATTTTTGTGTCTGTTCGAATTAGCACGATCTCAATTCCGACTGAAAATGTCTTTCTAATACAACACAGGGTACATATAACGTGTTCTCGTTCACATATGAACATGATATTTGTCACTGGACGTTAAACCCTAATTCGTCAGCATCATCCAATTGGTTCTTATCTTCTATTACTTAATCATATGTTGTTTACAAATCACTCTAAAGAAGTAAACGGAAAGGAGCGAATGCAGCTACATTTGGTTATTTTAAGTTTCAAATCATTTTATTCCGTTTAGTTCCTTTCTACATAAGTGCAGAGGAGAACTACAGTTGTCTATGGTGGCCGGTGAAGTCCATTTCGCGTTTTCGCGATTTCGCCTTTCATAATCTATAGGACGAAAACACGAAATCGCGAAAAGGCGAAATTGCGAAGTCAGAAATGAGAAATCGGTTTCGCGTTTTCGCCATGTAGAATATGTAAGGCGCAAACGCTAAAGCGCTAAAACGCAAAATGGCATTAACCTGCCACCGTAGTTGTCCGCATGTAAACTTCTAGAATTTGTCACCAATATAAGTACATCGCAATCCGTTACTGTTTCAACAGCAATCGGTGTTTCATGTGTGTATTCTTAAACAAGTATTATTTTTCTCTCGTTTTTAGCAATGTATCACTCTCTACTGTCCTTATATATTATTCTATATTCTGCGTTTCCATCCAGATTCTCGTGTATACCATGAGGGTTCGGATTGGGGGTATTGTTTATTTCTGTATTCTTTAAATTGTTACAGTGGAGATCACTTCTAACCTCTCATTAAATCTGTCAGGAGAACTGTTCTAGAACAGTACGTAGAACTGTCAGCCTGACACCTTTTAGTCAGTTCTAGGTTAGAACTGTTCTAGCTAGAACTGATTTGGTCAGTTCTACCTAGAACTGATTTGGACAGTTCTACCTAGAACTGATCCTAACAGTTCTACCCTAGAACAGTTTTAGACAGTTCTAGCTAGAACTGACCAAATATTTGGTCAGTTCTACTTGTAGATAAAGGCAACAGTAGTATACCACTGTTCAAAACTCATAAATCCATGGACAAAAAACAAAATCGGGGTAACAAACTAAAACCGAGGGAAACGCATTAAATATAAGAGGAGAACAACGACATAACACCGAAACGTAACACACACAGAAACGGACCAAGCATCAGACAAAACACCACGAGAATAACAAATATAACATGAAAACCAAATACATGAATTTGGGATAGACAAGTACCGTTCTACGGTTAGCAGGTTAGAATTGATTTCTAATTCTACGGATAGAATTGATTTTTATAAATTCTACGGCCAGAATTGATTTATAAGTTCTACGGCTAAAATTGATTTATAAATTCTACGACTAGAATTGATTGATAAGTTTTAAGAAATCTTTGTCTAAATATAAAGGCTTCGGCAAAATAGCGATTAATATTATATAGTTTTGCTGTTTTGCCGGTTTTATTTCAGATTTATAATCGGCAAGAGAACATGTTTAACCCGGCAATATTCTGCATGTATGTGCCTCGTAATTCAGTGATTTTCTTTTGTTGATGTGTTATATAAATTATTTGTTTTTTTTTTTCATTTTTTGTACATAAATTAGGCCGTTAGTTTTATGGGGGGGGGGGACATTATTATTTGAATTGTTTTACATTGGTTATTCCGGGAGTCAGGATGGCTCGTTATCACATGACAAAATTATCTGACCTCATTAACCAAATGTAATATATCTGTTTACGAGTAGTTTTCATACCTCGGACAGACCTGTTTAACAAAAATCTTTTAACCTCATCAATCTAAACTGACATTATTTGCTCTTTCTTTCTGCAAATCTATATAGCTGCACAGTACTTCAGTTTTAATTTTAGGTCAAGAGGGACTGCAATATACAAGTTACAGCAATATTGGAAAACAATTTTGTTCGCATCAATTTATGGTGCCAGCATGCAGGGGCAGATCCAGCCATTTTAAAGGGGGGGTTCCAACCATGAGTAAAGGGGGGTTCCAACTATATGCTACCATTGAAATGCATTGATCGTCAAAAAAAGGAGGGTTCCAACTCCTGGACCCCCCCCCCCCTTGATCCGCCAATGAGCATGTCCTCTTTTTATTCAAAATATTGAATCATAAACAGATATCAGTAGTTTTCATACTTCAGACTGAGTCGTGTAATAAAATCTTTTGACCGCATCAACCAAAACTTACCATATTTGCTTTTTTTTGTGTAAATCTAAATAGCTGCACAGTAATTCAGTTATGATTTTAGGTCAAGAGGGACTGTAGTATATAAATAACTGCAATATTGGAAATCAAAGACCACAATTTTTTTTTCTCGAATCAATTGAGGGTGCCAGCATTTCCTATTTTTATTCAAAATATCGCATCAGAAACAAATATCAGTAGTTTTCATACCTCAGACTGACTCATGTAACAAATTTATTTGTCTGCATCAATCAAAATTGACCATATTTGACAGCATCACGCAAAACTGACCATATTTAACCACATCAACCAAAACTGACCATATTTGCTCTTTTTTATGTAACTCTTATAGTCACATAGTAAATCTGTAATATTTTTATGTAAGGATGGAGTGTATAATCATGATAATACAAATGATCTATATTATAGGGTTATTGCATGTATATTGGGGAATATTGTTCCGAGTAGAATTTTATATTGCACGAGCTTATATTTTTATAGCAGGATGGATCGTTTAATATAAATGAGAGCAATATTGGAAAACAAAATTATGCTCGCATCAGTTTATAGTGCCAGCATGTCCTCTTTTTAATCAAAATTTTGAATCATAAACTAATTTCAGTAGTTTTGATATCTCAGACTGACTCATGGATATATAACAAAATTATTTGTCCGCATCACCCAAAACCATGAAAACTGACCATATTTATAGCTTACTATGCGGTATGGGCTTTGCTCATTGTTGAAGGCCGTACGGTGACCTATACTTGTTAATGTCTGTGTCATTTTGGTCTTTTGTGGATAGTTGTATTGGCAATCATACCACATCTGCTTTTTTATATTTGACAGCATCAACCAAAACTGACCATATGTGACAGCATCAACCAAAACTGACCATATTTACACTATATAATGTAAATCTTAATATATATATATAGCTGCATAGTAAATCACTTATAGTTACATATCACGATGGATTGTATAATTCAAATGACAGCAATATTGTAACACATTGGCTACAAAAAAATTTCCACATCAATTTAGAGTACCAGCAATTTTCTGCAAGTCCTCTTTTTATTCAAAATATTGAATTGTAAACAAATTTCAGTAGTTGCGATATACATGTATCAGACCGAGTCGTTTTAACAAAATTACTTGACCACATCAACCAAAACTGAACTTATTTACACTTATCATGTAAATATATATGGCCTCAGTCATTGTAAACCAATAATATTTCTATGTCAGGACGGATCGTATGATAAAAATGACACCAACTTTGGAACACAATACACCTTATCGCTAATCCTGGCTGACCCGGCCTCTTGGACTTTTGAAGCATACAACAATCACTTTTCCATTGTGGCGTCAGATATTTTGTTTTATGACGTCAAAATTTTACAGGAACCTGTGTGATATCCAGTAATGGCAGACTAATAGCGACAAGGTGTATTTATACCATATCTAAAAATTTAGCGCGCCGTTATTTCCTCTCTGTATCCATAATAATGAACCGTCACTAAAGTGACTTTTTAAGTTTGTATAGTTTGTGATGGTTTTTTTTTTAAAACAAAACTATATAACGGCATCATCCAACACTCACATGACTGATTCATATACTTTATTTTAAAATAAAAAGTACATGTATGGGAAGTTCTCTTCTGGGAATAGTATACTGTTAATATAATTTGAAGAAGGCAAAGAAAAATGCATGATTTTTTTTGTAGCCGAACGTCCAGGGGCAAATGTTTCATTCATGTTCAGATCGAGTATATTTTTCTGACGTTCCACACTCCCAGATATCATTTATAATCGTGGATAAGTCTGGCTAAATTGACGAGATGGTGCAAATGTACATAGTTTTTTTTTTTACGTTAAACAACACTTTTTTCATTAATATCCCATAATTCATCCACTGTACAATTTTCGTTTGAACATTTGTTAAAACAGAATCTTAAATGAATGCAAATCCAAGGCAAACAAGGTAAATTACGATTAAAATTCCATGAATTAAATGCAGGGTTATATCAGAGACATATATACACATATGTCTCTGTGTATATATGTCTCTGGTTATATTTAGGAAGAGACTGTTAAAAACGGGGAACGAAGAAACGTAAATAATGATGTTTCCGTATGCAATCTTATAAAAATATTTCTCCGATGAGTTGGATAACCTTCTATTCACTTCGATATTTGTACATGTAACGTTTGATCAGTAAAAAATATAGAAAATCTGCTATAGCAAAGTAATTGGAAGTGATTTATTTCTTCTAAATTCTAAAGTGCCCTTACTGCAGTGACGTCATTTAGAACTGTTCTACAGTCCTGACTGATTTAGTCAGTTCTGCTGACAGTTCTACGGTTAGAAGTGATTTGGATAGTTCTACCTAGAACTGATTTAGACAGTTCTACCCTAGAACTGATCCTGACAGTTCTACCTAGAACTGATTTAGTCAGTTCTACCTAGAACTGATTCTGACAGTTCTACTTAGAACAGTTCTAGGGTAGAACTGTTCTAGGTAGAACTGTTCTAGGACAGGTTAGAACAGTTTTATGACAGATATTCTGACAGTTCTAATGAGAGGTTAGAAGTGATCTCCACTGTATGTCATTTTTTTCTACATTTTATTGATCTTACTCATTATTCTTTCTTTATTTTTCATATTTTGTCATCCCAGTATATTTTACTTACTGATTTTTAGTTACATTATGACGTTTATCTCTTATTTATATACTGGTTACAAATGTAGATGACAAATTTGTGTCATTCATGACAATTAAACAGAATCAACATGATATATGCGATCATTCTTGGGTGAAATTAATATTACTTTAACATTACACTTTTTGAAACCATTTTGATCAATTTTCAATTTCATGTGTTGTTTCCGTATATGTTATGTTTCATTGCTCATGTGTTGTTTTCGTATATTTTAGCCGCTCGTCTTGAGCCTACTCATTTCATCCGATAACACCCCATATAGCAATAAAATTATAATTGTATTGCCATTCATAACTCTTAACAGACCAATTAACAGACCGGGTTTTATATATCCGACCCATTAACAGACCAGGTTTTAAATAAAGATTGATTTATGTCACCAAAATACAGATTTTCGTGTAGATTTTTCACACAATGATATCAATATGGTTAACAAACATAATGCCTTTCTTTTTTCGATGTTCAAAATATTGAATGCAAGTAAATTTAACCAATGTGTCATTTTGTGTACATTTTATGTGTGTAAAATGTGTATAAATTTATTGATGAGTAACCCGCCTTTTCATTTTATAGATCGTACATCGAAGCTAGAAAAATAATAATTACACCACTGAATTCAGTACATTGAATTGTTTTGTTAGACATGAATACTTTTTATGATGAAAATATATTTAGAAAGTTATAAAATGAAACATGCTGAACTTTCAATGATTTTCTCGATAACACCTGATTAACAGACTTTAGCCAACCCGATTAACAGACCAACCGACGATATAGCCGCATACTCAATATAGATTAACAGACCAATCTCTCGGTTAGCCGAGTGTCGGCCGTGTAATTGTCAATGAAAGGGTCATAATGTGTGTTTTCGTCTTGTGAATATCTTTTTTTTTTCACCTTGAAATGTTGGTTAAACAAAGCATAATGTATTCATATTTTATCAATACATCGTGACAGTGCTTGTCAATTGCAAACCTCAATTTCAATGTAGTTGTGAATAATGTTATCGTGTCTTATCAGAACGCTAAAAACATATATCACAATTTTGATATCAACCCTTTATTTGATATCTCAGACTTGATACATCACTGACACAGCTTATCAAATTACATCTGTCAGTTTAGTCTTGTAGTGTTCTCTAAAAATCTAAAACTGTCATTCAATACATAACTTATTTCACATGTTCTTACACTTAGTTTCCAAGTATGCCATAATATGATTTTCTTTTTCTTTTACCTTTAAGCATAAATCAGGCCTTTCGTTTATCTTGTCTGAATTGGTTAACATTTGTTTCACCTCGTTGTTTTTAATAAATAACCAACTATGCTGTGCAAGTTTTCAACATTGTTAAAGGTCATATGATTTGATCTCTGATTGATCATTGTCTCGTTGGCAACCATGCTACATCTTCTTATCGTTATATTAAAGTTTTGAATGTAATATTAAAAATTAAATGATAAGCGTTCTCTATTTTGATGTGTAAAACAAACATAACTCAGTTTTGCACTACATTTTTCGTTGATACTCCTATTGTCAATTCAGAGATACAAATAAAATAAGGGGAGACACATCTAATCGAATACCTCTATAAAGGTCCATGTCATAATTATGATAATTTGCAAACATTAAGAATCACTCGAAATTTGGCATCATTTTTCTAAGATAAAAGCTTTTGATCAAAAGTCAGTTGTGGTATATGTTTACACAATTCTGGCTCCCGAATCCAATTTTTATCACGTTTATCTATTATATATCAATGAGAAGATGAGGTATGAGTGCCACTGAGGCAACTCTCCCTTCAAGTTGCAATGTATACAAAAGTAACAAGTGTTGGTCAAAGTATGGCCTTCAAAACTAAGCCTTAGCTCACACCGAACAGCAATTTATAAAGGCCCCCAAAATGAATTGTGTAAAACAGTACAAACGGGAACACCAACAGTCTTGTTTATATCAAAACCGAGCAACAAGTCACATGTACTACCCACACCAACAAACACCAACCACTGAACAAGAGGCTCCTGACTTATGTGAGTTTGTGTTGATCATATAATTGCGACAATATATCAATGAACTTTAAATGATTGTCATATAAAGTGGAAGAAAAGCTTTCTTTAAAACTAGATTTTACCCACCATTTTCTTTGGATAATCCCTGTAACATATTAGAGATATTATTTTGAACTCGTTCAGTCGATTGATAAAGTTTGATTTCATTAGTTTATATGGACTTCTCTTTTTAATTTACTAGGAGTTAAGTATTTTTGTAATTTTTTTCAAAAAAGTTCTGTATCATTCTTTAAAAACATCCTACACTTACTGACGGATTAGTTGGGGTTCGTTTATCTGAATCGTTTTCTTTCTGTGTAGAATTTGGTACATGGTTGTTTTTTGTCTGTTTTCATTTTGAAACGTTAGTGACTGTTATAAAAGAAAATTGATACAGCTATAAGAGTCAACTTTTGTATAATAACTGGTTTCCGAAAAACAAAAATGCACGAACGGTCTCTAAAATTCAATAATCTAAACATAGTTCCAAAAAAGAAGTATTCAATGTCAGTTAACTGCTAGTAGTCTGATGTTATTTATGTATTATTGTCATTTTGTTTATTTTCTTTGGTTACATCTTCTGACATTAGACTCGAACTTCTCTTGAACTGAATTTTAATGTGGTATTGTTATGAGTTTACTTTTCTGCATTGGCTAGAGGTATAGGGAGAGGGTTGAGATCTCACAAACATGTTTAACCCCGCTGCATTTTTGCGCCTGTCCCAAGTCAGGAGCCTCTGGCTTTTGTTAGTCTTGTATCATTTTAACTTTTAGTTTCTTGTGTACAATTTGGAGTTTAGTATGGTGTTCATTATCACTGAACTAGCATATATATTTGTTAAGGGGCCAGCTGAAGACGCCTCCGGGTGCGAGAATTTCTCGTTGCATTGAAGACCTGTTGGTAACCTTCTGCTGTTGTCTGCTCTATGGTCGGGTTGTTGTCTCTTTGGCACATTCCCCATTTCCATTCTCAATTTTAATTTCTTAAGAAGAATTTTCGTGTTATTTCCTAAAGCGCATATTCTTATTCATAATCGATATAATATAGTTACATTTAATGGATGTGAAGTTAGCAGCCGGTTCGTTATTCGATATTCAATATTCAATATTCAAAATTTAGTTGAAAATCGAAAAAAAAATATAGGATTTGATAACATTAAAAGCATGCATGATTTTCACCTCAAAAACTACTCAGGGGGTTCTCACCATTATCCTGTGCCCTTTGTCCTAAAATTTTGACATTTTTTGGCTGAAAGTGACAATCTAAGCCCTCTGTAGATATTATAGATGACGTTATTCTGGAAAATCCATCTGATGCAACCTTTATATATACAGAGTAAATGATTTGGTTGAATTGTATGGACATTGAAAGACCAGGGGTCTCAACCTCATTTAAGCAGTCTCGGGTAGGTGTTCGCTATATATTTTGAATATCCAACTGACACTGGGCGCTTCGTAAACATGAAAGACAGGAAATTCCTTTTAGTCACGTTTGTATCTACCTATTGACTAAATGTCTGTATAATATTTGAAAGATTGAGAGATCAGGGGCCTCTCACTATTACCCTGTGCTCTTTGTTCTAAAATTTTGACATTTTTGGGCTGAAAAGTGACAATGTAAGCCCTCCGTAGATATTGAAGATGACGTTATTCTGGAAAATCCATCTATAAAACCTTTATATATACAGAGTCAATGATTTGGTTGAATTTTATGGACATTGATATACCAGGGGGGTGTCAACCTCATTTAGACGGCCTCGGTAGGTTTTCGCTATATATTTTGAATATCCTACTGGCACTCATGGGCGCTCCGTAAACATGAAAGACAGGAAGTGTACCCAAATTCCTTTTAGTCACATTTGTATCTACCTATTGACTAAATGGCTACATAATATTAGATCAGGGGGCTCTCGCCATTACCCTGTGCCCTTTGTACTTAAATTTTGACATTTTTTGGCTGTAAATTTGTTTTTTTTTTGGCTTTCCATATATATTTCTAGTTATAATTATAAATATTTCTAGAGTTATGGGTTTTTCTTTTAGTCTTAAGAAATATTATATACAAAAGTACATCTTTGAAGTCGTTTTATTGACAAATATCTATATTAGATAAAGACAAATATGTAACTTATAAAAGGTTTTATATTCGAAATTACGACAGCTTGAACATGTTGAAAAGGTCATTTAACGATTTCCTACGTATCTTAATATCAGTGCTTTTAACTATGAAAATCATGCTTTTAATGTTATTAAGTATTTAATTTTCTTATAATTTTCGACTAAATATTGAATATCGAATACTGAATAACGAACCGGATGCTAGCTTCACATACATTTACATTTATTATATCTGGAAACATTATGATTTGTTGATTGTCTATTTTTTTTTTATTATTATTATTATTTTTCATACGGAGCGCTTTCTCGTTTTTCGTAGTTTCTAAAGTTATTTTCAGGCGTCAGTGCATATAGAACACATATGTACATGTATCAAAAATCTTAGTTACAAATTCGATATAATTTTCTAAGCAATGATGTTTTGTTTTTCAGAGTATCCTTCGCAAATTAAGTTATGTAACATGTTTAAGGTCAACGTTTCATAATAACTGAGACTATTGACATTTGGAATATAGTGTAGTATCAATGACTTATTAATGATACTTAATCCTTTTTTCGTGACTAATAGTACTTTGAAACAATCGAATACATGATGATTAAAATATAAGGTTTGTAACTTAATTGTTTGAACTATACATGAGAGTTTGATATCATATTAGCAAGCAATGCTTTTAGAGCATATAATTAGATAAATGATCTTCTAATGTAATGAGTATGTTAGTGAGTTCAAGTATACAAATTGAAATGATGGAAAATCTGATATATAACCTGCTTTAGGTGAAAACAATCAAACACGAGTATATAAAAATAGTTACCTTTAGGTAACAGCTATATGATAATTTATACTAATAGCATGAAATTATTTTATGCGCCTGACGCACAAGGTTTAATCCAGAACTACGAAAGTTTGAGCTTTTTATTTTGCAATTTGTAAAGTCACTTCAGTTAACGTTTTGATTTAGCCTTGGAGTTTAATTGGTTTTTTTTTTTCTCCCTTTATACATTTGCATGGCACTATTGTTAATTAAATGTACATATATAGTAAAAACTCTATAGTTGCTGTCCATCCTTTTTTTGTTTTTTTTTTGTTATAAAAATAAAGAGAAAAAAACAGTAGTCGAGCGTAGTTTTCGGTTTATAGTTGAACATAAAATTGAAAATGGAAATGGGGAATGTGTCAAAGAGACAACAACCCGACCAAATAAAAAACAACAGCAGAGGGTCACCAACAGGTCTTCAATGTAGCGAGAAATTCCCGCACCCGGAGGCGTCCTTCAGCTGGCCCCTGAACAAATATATACTAGTCCAGTGATAATGAACGCCATACTAATTTCCAAATTGTACACAAGAATATGTATAGATGATTCATAAGTTGAAAGCCTTTAAATTTTAATTTTGGTATTTTCTTCAACATTGAAATTCATATTAAAACTAGCCATAATTCATTTATTTTCAATTGTCATGGCTAATATACATAATATATATGTATGACTCGATGGGATGTGCAATGGTCGGTTCTTTGGTATGCAACGGTATAATCAACGCGTGTTTAGTAGTTCAAAATATACAGATGTCAATTATGTCAATTATTATGAAAAGCAAATGTTATCTTAATAGTAGGTATATATACATGTATTTACATTACTGGTTGTTAGTGAAGGTCCTTAGTTATTTAGTGCATACTAAATTAAAGAGGACCAATGTTTGATTTTTTTGCATGTTGACATACTTCCACGTTAACATTCATTCTTTACTTAGTAATTCTCCTTAACCATTACATTGTAATACGAAGAGTCTGTCTGTGGACCCGTATGTATTTAAGGAGTGCCACGCATAATCGTAATTGTAAAAAACAACAATCTAGATAGAGTCAGAGTGCCACAATCGCACTTCTGCGTGCTCAAATTCGCAGTACATAGTCAAATAATCGCTTTTCAGCGTAATCATGAATCAGAGTCCTACATATATTATAAAAAATGAACTTTTAGACATTCTTAATATGCAAAAAACTTTAAATTTATACAGGCCATTTATTTAAACTTTCAACTCGAATTCAGAAATAAACAGTCAAAAATTCGATAGCAAATTAGCATTCAATATTTGTTAACACAGAAGAATTTTTTGACATTAGATATTGCTTTTAAGTGTTGGTATATGAAATAATATTTAAAATATAAACTGTGTTCTTTGTGAGGGTATCAAATGTGAATATATGATATATTTCTTCCAGTAATAGGTGATTAATGAATAATATTGATACATATATAGCATTGATAATTACATATACCTATACAGTGAGAACTTGCACACATTAGATCACGTACTAACTGCCCTTCTAGGTGATACAATAATAGTGACATGCAGACTACAACATAATTTAGACATTATGGTAAATAGGTCACCTGCTTTTTATCAACATCTGTAACAATGTCTGTTATATAACCATCAGAACTAGTGAAATGTTCAGTGGTTGTCGTTGGTTCATTATATTTACTTTTGTTCAATTGTTTTGTCATAAATTTAGCCGTAAGTTTTCTTTTTTGGATTATTTCACTCTATATACATGATATATATCCGGCTAATTTATAGCCGACTTATGGAATTTGTTTTTCTAATTGTCACCAGCCTTTGCTAATTAATGCTAGCATCCAATTCATTTGTACTCTGCCGGATAGGTGTTTTATTGCTAATCATTCTACTTTTTTTGTATGAAATCATTACTGCTCATGTTTGTATTGCTGCCTAATTGGCCCATTGTTGAAATGTATAATTCCAATGCCAAAAGAAACAGCAATTCAAGTTACAGGAGTCTACTTTACAACAAAAATGAGACAACTTTTCATCAGATTCAGACACAAAATTAGACAAAGGCATCAATATTCCTGGTTAGTAAATGTTCGCAGAAAACAACAGATTTATATATTCGTAGTAGAGTACAATTGTGTCATTAAGCAACTGATAACGTTTTAGTCAACTGTTTCAAAGATCGTGCTTAATTTTTACTGATAACTATATTTACAATTTGCAGTGTAATAAAGTTAAGTTACTAATAAACTCATAATAGATAACGCTCGAATCCAAAACGAGTTAAAAAGGCCAAATAAAGTACGAAGTTGAAGTGCATTGAGGACCAAAATTCGAAATTGAGGCCTTTCCAGAGATACTCGAGTGCAAAATATCTTAAATCCAAAATCTAATTCCCACATCGAAGAGCTTTTAAAACAAACAAAAAAACAAAAAAAAATAAAACCGGAGATGCAATCAGAGCTTGGCACTGCTGGTGGACGTTTCGTCCCCGAGGGTACCACCAGCCCAGTAGTCAACATTTCGGTGTTGACATAAATATCAATAATGTGGTCATTTTTATAAATTTCCTGTTTACAAAACATTGAATTTTACGAAAAACTAAGGATTTTCTTATCCCAGGCATAGATTACCTTAGCCGTATTTGGCACAACTTTTTGGAATTTTGGATCCTCAATGCTCTTCAACTTTGAACTTGTTTGGCTTTATAAATATTTTGATATGAGCGTCACTGATGAGTCTTGTGTAGACGAAACGCGCGTCTGGCGTACTAAATTATAATCCTTGTACCTTTGATAACTATTCGCATGAGGGAGATACAGTCCTTTTTTTATATGATATCTTAAATTTATATCAGCAATTGATAATCAATCATCGTCCTTATAATCCTGTAAATAAAGGCAACAGTAGTATACCGATGTTCGAAATTCATAAATCGATTGAAAAAAACGGGTTACAAACTAAAACTGAGGGAAACACACCAATCTGTTGTTTCATGTTAATAAGCATTCCTAATAACAGGACTTGTATTTCGATTAATTGCTATTATAATTATTTCCTTGGGTATACATTTTACGAAAGGAAAATAGCATTGTCTTGTTTTAGAGCGTCTCGCATATCGTTAACTTCAATCTGTTGTAGAGGCGTCACTTGCTTAGACGTACTTCGCAAACGTGTTTTTCTATGACTGTATCTTATGATCCTAAAGGACAGATACTTAGTTATTAATTCTGCAATCAATTCCTGCTTCACGCCTAATATATCAGGTACTGTGTTACAACTCTACATTGTGCTGACGAGGAAAAGTAACACTAGGCCACTGGTTAAGTTCAAGCAAGGTATCCGTGTGGTCTAGAGCGCTCGACAATGTGCAGGTGGTATTGTATCGATATCCTAATAACATGAGTTCGAATCATGTGAGGAATAACAAAATCAAAAAAGAAATATGTATGTATGAATAAACAAGTCAAAATTGAAAACAACGTTCAAACCTATGATTGCGTTAGATAAAAAACGCAATTTTTATACGTGTGCATATAAAACATATTTCGTTGTAAAAGGGTCTAAATACAGCACAAACAACATTTTCCCAAATACCTAAAGAGTGAAAAGGTATATTTTAACAACACGCATTTGACTAGCGGGTTATACAACTGATGTTCTAAAACCCTAAATATAGTAATTATTTTCGTATTCTATTCTATATAGAAAGCTTGTTACGTGTACCACAATAAAGACTAGTATTGGATCCTTAATTATCTTTTTATGTCTCATTGTTTAAAACTGATCATTTCCATTACGTTTCAAGATCAGTTTATCATTCAATATTCAACATTCAATGAACAAATAGCATAAAAAGTGAAGGAGATATAATAACGTTGACAATAAAAAGCCTATTCACGAGAGACAAAATGACGAAGATATAAACCAACGAACATAGGTCAATGTACGGCCTTTGGTCATAAACACAACATTTAGCATGTTTAGGGTATTCAAATAAACTATTAACTGACCTTACATGACAAATAAATAATAATTAAAACTTAAAATAAACGGCTTTATTAATAGTACATCAATGAACCAAATAGAAATATTTTTGTTGTGTAGTTTAGGTAACAGATTCGCGTATGGTAATGACCTGCAAATCTTCAGAGGATACCTTCAGAATAATGCTATGTTGTTTACTGTTTGACTCTCTGCGGATAGCACGGACCTGAATCTGTAGGCATTTATTCTATTCTTAAGAAACTCAGTAAAGTATAACCGTTCATAAAATTATCCAGTTTTAAGCTTCTTTTTCGGCATATACGAGCACAAACTGTTAAGCGAGTAAAAGAAGGTCGGTTTTTAATACCAGAAATAGGCATGTTTCTATAAATCTCTACATAAGTGTTATGTGTTTGAGCATTTGATAAGGAACGTTCCGTATTTAACTTAATCGGGGGTTCATTTTGTTTTGTTTTTTTACTTATAGGCTTTAAAATTTTATATTTAAATATCAACAATATTCATACATTTCTTAAATGATTATTCAAGAGAAATCAATCATATTTCTCCTATTTATCAACTTTTTGCAATAGGATCAAAAAGCATCGCTTATGACATGTATATACTGTTTCTTATTTATTGTATATTAATGATGGTAATTTGGATTCTTTTTAACATCTAGGTCTTGCCATTTGCCTGTAATAACTTTGCTAAAAGACTCATATCTAGAATTTGATGATTCACACTTTTGATATCAAGAGCATTCTTGTATATTTCATAGTTTGATGTTAGGGCTATACTAGTAAAATATGGTTGCCGGGTTAAAAGACAATATTCTTATTTGAATAACTTGTCATGAAGAAAACAGTTGGGTGTCTTTATGGTGTGTCTTTTCTATATTCAGTGCACGCTATCGCAGGCATCAATTCTTTACCGTTATTTCATTCGGAATTGTTCACCTGAACAAAAGGTGGCTTGATAACCGTTAACTACAAATTCATTATCGACTTTATAATGTGGTTTTCTGGTCTTGACCATATGATGACCTTATTTGTTCTTTATTTGATCATAATGGTAAAGTATGTTGTCGACATTTCATTTTTTTTATGACAATGTGTACGTATACAAATCATAAGCGATCAAAACCGACTTGTATCTGTTAGATGTTAGAATAGGGACAATAACTGTTTCTTATATTTACATATATAAGATAACGAATTCCGTATTACTAAAGTAAACAAATTTTGAAAGCTTTTCCATTTCATTTTTCAGAGAGAAAAATTGTTTGCACTAACAGTTTCGTAATTATCCTCTTTCTAGCCCACAGTTTACAACTGCGTCCTCGTAAACTGAAGAAGGCCATTAAATATATTTAAGTACTGTTTTGTTCGGACATAACCGTTCTGTGTGTTATCTTTTTGGTATGCTATAACATGTTAGAAATATAATTGATACTTATGGATGTCGAGTAAAAGTTACAATACAATATGGCATGTATAACTAATATGGATAACATGTCACTTTGAAACTATTTAGTTTTTTGGGGTTTGATTTCTACATGTATCAAGTGCAACCTATCTCAAAAAATGATTGATCAGAAGTGCAAATCATCGGTTTTTATGACAAACATAACAATATTGTACAAACTTGCTCTTGACTTTGTGCACGGTTTCTCTTTCCTGCTAATTTATAGTAATTATAGATTATCGGTTATCATCTCAACGAGATTGATTTTCTGGCTTGAGCCGGGACGGCGAAAGTGAGAAAGGCAATCGAGTTGAGATGAACAATGATAATCTTTTTATCTCTATTTTACCTATGACGACGTTGTCAATTTCATGTCAATTTCATGTCAATTTTGTTAGCAACGTCACGTGCATGCTTAGTTTTTAGCGATAATTTTTCATCTCAAGCGAGTAGCATGAAAATTATCACAAAAAAAGATCAAAGGAAAAATGCACAAAATAGCGATAATGAATTTTATATGGTAATACACTGAGAGCTTATTACCTTTCCGTATCTCTTTCTACCTATGTCTTGAATGATATGTGAGGGAATCCTCTTTTCATTTTCAACAAAAACGCGTTAAACCATTTGTTGTTGGGAATATCAGCAAAATATGTAGATTGTATGTCTGTGTGTGTTCTTTTCGTTTCAAACGGATGTAGTTTTGTTTAATATGATTATCTTATTTTATTACTTTTTCAAACTAATTTCATGCAAACTAGAATTGTCAGAATAATGTTACAATTTGTAATAAGATATAATAATTAAACTCTCACTGGATCAATTGCTCCGTAATTACATTTAAAGATATAACCGCTGTAAAAACATATTCTATGAAATTTCAAATATCCCATGTGCACAAATTGACATTTAAAATGTCATGAATTGTATTAGGGAATATGCATGTCGCCGTGATGACCAAGTTATTCAATCTACTGTCTGGGTTGCCAAAATATTGAATGCATATAGTTGAATGCATTTCTTACTGACCTTTAAATAACTTGATAACTACCACTTAAATCATTGTTTTCGTTGGTTGTAAGATGAATTGCAAACGAATGTGCATATCGACGCTGAATGACTTTTCACCTTCGCGTCACGAATTCGTTGACCGATTTGTCTCAACTCAACGCATCTGATTTTGCTTTTTATTGTTACTTGTTCACTTCATTGGTATCTTATATATGCATATAAATTCAATTTTTTTTACTGCGTCTTGCATATTGTTGTCATTTATCGATAAGATAACTTTCAACATTGTGTTGGCAATCGGGTTTTTGTGGTGTTTCAGCTGATCAATCGTACGCCTGTCTTCCGTGCGGTTGTATTGTTTGCTACGATTTTGTGTAGTTTAATTTGTTCATTATTAGTATCGTTTCACAGTTTTTTAAACCAGTCTAAAACAGTCTCAAGAGAAAATGATTTTTTAACTTATAAATAGGCATCTTCCACTATATTCAATAAATGCTAAAATTGTACGTTAACTTAACTACTTTAAATGATTACAATCCCTTTTCAAATCACAGTGGACTCTTTCATATTTGTACTTTTATGCATTTCAAAAACATTTCTTCAATTAGTGAAATGTCAAATCATTTTCGTTGACTTATAACTGACACTTCGTCAAACACTAACCGATTCAGTCGATCATTGATGTCATTTATAAAGTATTGCAGCTTGCACAATAATGACGTTTCCAATGTCTCAAAACGATAATATGCCATTTATAAAAACCATAATCTAATTAAGGCATGTTTAAATCTAATTCTGCTCATTGAGATAACGGTCTTGATATTCAGATATTTTGAGTGTACCTTTATTTAGTTTCCCATTTTTCAAATTGTCATTTACATTTTGATATATCTTTTAAATAAAAATTGTGCATTTGCGTCTGTATTTGCAAATCGTGATATTTCAAATTATTTATTTAAGTTAAATTATATACTAAAATGACACTGAAATACTAAACTTCTATCCAAATTTTAAGACTACGTACGTCATGTTATAAAGTAAATTTAAATTTTTGTACGGTTATTATTCTGTCAATCAGTCAGAATTTAAAGCTCTTTTGCCAGCAAAACTATAGAATTAAAGTAATTATTACAATCTCGTCTAAGATTTACACAATTTTATTAATCTTTTAATTTTAATGAGTACAGATATAAATTACTGACATCAAAATCTGTTTTACAAAGAATTTTAAGTGACTAATTATCCACTTAACATTTTGGTGTAATTTGGGAAACTCTAGATATTTTCTTAAAAAATTAAATGTCTCTTAATAACATAAACATTGCCAATTTTTCTGCACCAGGAGCGCATTTCAAAAATTAACGTCGCTTTGGCCTTAATACTGACACGAGGTTTTCATTTTGTTAAGCCTTATTTTTACTGTATATTCTATCACCTACACACACTTTTTAAATGTTTTTACATTGTACATCTTACGATACGGTATTGGTTTTGCTTATTGTTGATTGCGAACGGTGACATGTAGATGCTCACAATCTCGTCAATATAATAGTTGTCTAAAATGGGAACAATTTTCATTGTTTTATACCTGTATAAAAAACATGGCTGAAATGCATAGCAAAAATACCTCATAGTAATCTCAAAAAAAGGAGAGGGAATAATTGTCAAAATATTATTAAAAAAGATTAAAAAAAACATTTTTACTTTAAAGTAGAGTTTTCTAGGACATTGTTTTGATAAACTACAGTCAACTGAAGAAACAAATCAGCCAATCTATATATCTGAAGTATATAGTTATCAAAGCTGCCAGACTTACAATTTAATACGCAAGACGCGTAGCTCGTCAGTGACGCTCAGATCAAAATATTTATAAAGCCAAACAAGTACAACGTTGAAGAGCATTCAGACCCTAAATTGCAAAAAGGTGTGCCAATAATGGCTTAAGTAATTTATACCTAAGTATTTTGAAAAAAAATCATACTTTTGTAAAACAGGAAATTTATAAAAAGAAAACACCGTATAATTGATATTCATGTCAACACCGAAGTGTAGACTACTGGGCTGGTGTTTTCCTCTGACACGAAACGTCTACCACCAGTGGCATCGACCCAGTGGTGTAAAACGATACCAGGCTTTTAATTTAATACGTCAGACGCGTGTTTCGTTTACATCGTGAAGTAAAAATACAAGAAAGCATATCTAGAAACATATTTTACAGGTGAAGAACCATCAGTGAAAAATCAAATTTTATAGATGTTGATTATAATGTCAGAAATGTATAGCTTCGTTATTTGACATAAAAAAAGAGTTTAATGATGAATGGATATGATAAAAGTCCTATAGTTCCTGCTCAAATATCAAATTATTTCTAAATAGAGAAGCTGAGAGGTGTGTTATAACAAATGTCATGATCAGTAGGTATAATATAAATGAAAAGTTTTTGTTAACAATGACACGACAGCGTACCAAATCTGAACATAGCTTTTGTTAATTGCATTTCATAAAAAAGTTCAATCTCAAATAAAAAACCGTTCCTCAGTAGCAAAGCTGAGAATTATATTAAAATCATATGTTACTTGCTATGTGGGAATAATAAAAAGTATATCCATATGGATCAAGTAACTTCTGGCTATAAATCGCTTGCACGTTCTAAACAGTACTAAAAGGTAGACAAAAAGGACGAAAAGAGGGGCGAAAGATACCAGAGGGACAGTCAAACTCATAGATCGAAAATTTACTGATAACGTCATGGCTAAAAAAAAAGGACAAACATACAAATAATATTACACAAGACACAACATAGAAAAAGTACTGAATTTACTGATAGACAAATGAACAAATGGAATCACCAATAAGTATTATCTAGTCAGTAAGGGTATATTTCATTTAGAAACGATCTGTATAGTTTCAATATGGTTTTGATGTGTTGAATATTGGCGTAACAATCCAGTGAAAAAAGTCTGACTTTCCAAGAAAACATTAGTCGCAGAATTAACAATTGTGTGAAGATAATCCCAAAAAGCTAAAAAGCGACCCAGTATGACATAAACATAAATTTTTATAAAACGGTATTATAAATAATATTTTGTTTTTTTTGTTGTAGTTTTGTATAAAATATATTAAAAGAAGGCAAAACAGGTCACAGAAAAAATATTTGATACCTTTTTAAAAATATGACACTACTGATAAAACTAAGTTTGCAATAAAAAAGGTGACATTTTCGTTTCTTTAACGTAATAGGAGAGCTGTGGTGTAGGGGTAGTGCATCGGGCTGCTAACACAAAGGTTTCTGGTTAGATCTCCGCTCCTAGGAGAAAATTTCAGTGACTAAATTTTCGGCTCTCCCTTGACACCATTTACAAATAATGTGTAAAACATTGCAAATTGATGCGACACAAATGGACACCTTCCGAGTATACATAATAATTTTATTTCATATCTATTCACAAAAAGACATAAAATCTGATTGTAACTTTTCATTGCTCTAATTTATAAAAATTAATATCACACATTTGTCGGAAGAGACCATAAAAAAAGCCTCATTATTGCAGTTGCGTAATGTACAAAACCATTTCGGGCTCCAGAGACGACACATTTTGCTTGATAAATAAATACTGGCAGAGTGAGTGACAAATTTTCCACTAAGTCTATAGCCATCACCATATTATTGTAAAGTGACTCGATTCTTGTTCCTTTTAGCATGTAAATGACAGCATGACAAATTACAATAGGGATTTGGAGAATTGTGTTAAACATGCTCAATATTTGTGCAGTATTTTATAAGTTTTGATTAATTTATCGAATGTTGAGTAATGTGTACAATGTATAGAAATAGATCAAACAGCGTGTCAATTATTAAGTTGATTAATTTATACACTGTTGAGAAATGTGTATTATGTACAAAGAGATATAGATAAAAGAACAGCGTGTCAATGATTTGGTTGATGACAACAACCATGTTTCAAATTTAAATTGATGAAAGGGTAGAGCTTAAGCCAAAACTATAGGGAAATCTCAATGGTTCAGTATGATCACTTCCATATCGTTATCAAGATTATACTAACATGTAAATTGATAATTATACATGTATTCTAAACTTATGTCTCGCAAAATGTCAAATACCAAAAATACCGAACTTTGTGGAAAATTCAAAACAGAGAGTCTAGATGTCCAATTAACATTTATTCTTATATTCACAAAGATGATGTTTATACAATTTTGCATACATGTACAAGTGTCTAATAGTCAACTCTAACTAAGAATTGTTATGGTTAGCTTGCTCATTTGACAATTACAATTTTGATCTGCAATGTCATTTTCTCTCGACTAAGATATTTTTTATGTAAATTAACTTTCAAATGAAGTGATTTTGAATTAAGAATCAGCAAACAGCAGTAAGAATGAATGCTATTAAACGCTACATATCACGTAGTGTATAATCCAACGGTTGAAAGAAGGAAACAAAGCTTTAACGATCAAAACTGATTTTTTTTTTTTTTTTTTGGTTTTTATACAAATCATTTATGTATGAATTCATATAGATACATTGTCAAAATGTGACAAGACCTGTAAAAGTGACGGAACTTTGAAGTTTTATATAATTTATATATCAAAGACAACTTTGTAAGACATGTCGTTCGACCGAAATATAAGTTCTATTAGTGTAAGCTTCTTATTTCAATTGTATCCAAATTTATTGAGAACATTCCGTATCCAATTTTTCGAATTAATGTACAGATTACGGAAACATATCAGCGAGATAAATACACATCATATCCTTTAAGGACGAAAAACAAAGCCTTTTTATACATTTAAATCTTTGTAAGTAACAATTGTTCACAATGCTAAGATGTTCGTCTAGGGAGCATTATGTGCAGGATAATACTGCTGAGTCTATTCATGAAAATAACATGAGCACATACTCACATGGTCAGATTGCTTATTATGTGTCACAAACAATGGTCTATAATAAATATGAAAATAAACCCCGAAAACAATCAACTCATATCGACTCCAAAATATGAATTACAAAACCTTGTTAGAGATGTAAAAATTTAATAAAGTTTAAAAACTCTTTGTTGAAAGGAAAAGGAATGGAAAATCAAATTTTGGCCTTATTCTGATGTACAACTGATAAAATATTTTCTGCAATTTTAAATACTTAGGTGTCTACTTCACTCAAAAATAAATTGATATGATGTGTCCAATAAAGATGCTCAAATTCAATCTCAAATATGCAAATTAATCAATATAAAATTCATCGTGACTTTTCAGTTGTTTTTCATCTAAAGGTAAATTTCCGCTTCTGTCTTCAGTCTCAACCTTCAAAGATGTCATGTTATATCACTAAGTACAATAAATATATATTTATCAAGTGTGGTAACTTCCATTAATGACAAGAACAAGTATAAATTAGGAAAATTATTAAAAGGTTGTCGATTTCGGTAATTGTGTACCAGATGCATGTATTTTTTTTTTTTTTTTTTTTTTTTTTTTATTTTCTTTTAAAACCAATATTTTTGAAGCAATAGTATTCTTCTTTTCAATAAACAGCCTAAAAAATATATTATAATAAATTTGTGAAAGATCTAAATTTGTGGATCTAAAGAGGATATAACCAGGTCTTTTCTTTTAAAGATATTACTAATATCACATGGTTACAATGATTTATTTTCTTAGTGCTTATAACCCAAAATAACAGTAAATGTTTTATTTCAAATAAAGAAAAATTAATGAACGATGAAAATCAGTACAAAATTTTTAGTAATATTTTAATAATGTTGACACCAGTTGTTACAGAAATACATGGTTGATAATAAAGTTGTGAAAAAGGTCTTAAACGTTCCGATAATACACGATAACATTATCCTCATTTATATTGAAATAGAAGAATGCAATTGACATACAAATTCACGCAATATTGATAAACTTGAATGTTGGGTTTTGAGCATAATCAAAATGTCAAGGTGTCAAAAATTAATATGTCAAAGAAGGAAACATAATTTATAACAACTTATAAAGTTTTCTCGGATTTGACCTTTTGTAGTGTGGACCTGTAATGACGATGGAATAAATCTACAAGGATGCACTTTAATAGAAAACATTGCCTGGGATAAGAAAATCCTTAGTTTTTCGAAAAATTTAAAGTTTTGTAAACAGGAATTTTATAAAAATGACCACATAATTGATATTCATGTCAACACCGAAATGTTGAATACTGGGCTGTTGAGTATAAGTCATTCATTATATTTTTTTATAAGCGAACTCCATTTAGGTTTGTAAAATATTTTCCTATTCCAGTTTTGCATTACATTTTCTGTTCATTCTCCTTTTGTCAATCCAGAGAAACACATCTAATCGAATATCTCTATGGCTGTCAGTGAAACACATTGCTTGTTTCAAAGGTTGATGTTATTTATTATTAAAACATGTGCAATCATAAATTAAGTATCCAATTATTGTCACGTTTACCTATTATATATATTTTAATGAGAAGATGTGATAATGTGCCAATGAGACAAATATCTTTCCAAGTCAAAATTTAATCAAGGTTATAATTATAGGTCAACATACGGCCTTCAAAACGAAGCCTTAGCTCACGCCGAAATGCGATTTGGAAGTGGAAGTAAAGCTTGCTATAAATCTTGGTTTGACCCACTAGTGTCTTTCAATTGGATTATGCCTGTACCCTGTTAGAAATATTATTTTGAACTCGTTCCGTCGATTGATAATATTTGATTTCGTTAGTTTATATGGACTTCCCTTTTTTATTTACCTTGGATTTCGGTATTTTGGGGAATTTTTATAAAATGTTCTGTATCATTCTTTCAAAATATACTACACTTACAGACTGGTTAGTTCGGGCTCGTTTTTTTATTCGTTTGCTTTTTGTGTAGAATTTGGAACACGATTTTCTGTTTGCTGTTTTCATTTTGTAACGATAATGACTGTTACAAAAGAGTCGAATACAGCTATAGGAGACAACTTTTGTATTATGACTGGTTTCGAGAAATATGAATGCGATAGATGAATTCTCGTACTATTATTCTAAGGTAATAAATACTTATTTATAATCGATATGTTATAGTTACATTTATTATATCTGAAAACATTATGATTTGTTGATTGTCTATTTTTTTATTTTGATTTTTCATACGGAACGCTTTTTCTTTTTTCGTAGTTGCTATAGTTCTTGTCAGGCGTCAGTGCATATAGAACACATATGTACATGTATCAAAACTCTTTGATACAAATTCGATTTAATTTTCTAAGCAATGATTGTTTGTTTTTCAGAGATTTCCCCACAAAATAAGCTATTGAAGGTCAATGTTTTTAAAATATCTAAGACTATTGACATTTATATTAAAGTATAGTATCAATGACTTATTAATGATAATTAATCCTTATTTCGTGACTTATAATACTTTAAAACATTTGAAGACATGACAAATGAGATGTAAGGTTGTAATTCAATAGGTTGAACTAGACCAGAGAGTTGGATATCATATAAGCAAGCAACGCTTTTAGAGCATATAATTAAATAAAGATCATCTGATGTAATGAGTATGTTCTGTGTTCAAGTAAAACTATACAAATTGAAATGATAGAAAATCTGATATAGCCCATGTTCCAGGTGAACAATAATCAAACACGACTATATATAAAATTAGTTACTTTAAGGTAACAGCTGAATGATAATTGATACTGTTAACATGCAATTATTGCATGTGACTGTCCAAGAATGTAACATTTGGCGTAAATATAAAATTTTATCCTGGTATCTATGATGAGTTTATTCACTCGTTTGAAGTGTATTAGATTTTGATTTTGCTGTTTGAAAAGGCTCCCCTGTTTTGATTTTTCCTTGGAGTTTGATATTTTTATTATTTCGTACTATACATCCGTATGACTCTATTGTTAATTCAATATATGTATAGGTAAAACATGTACACATTTACTTTTCAGTGCCTGTCCGACCTCTATTTGTTATAAAATAAAGTGAAAAAGTAGCTGATCCTAGTTTTTGGTTTATAGTTTTCCTACATAAAATGATGCAACAGGTGGAAATAGGTGGAAATCCTAAAAAAAATATGTTTTTCTTTAAAATACAAATTACTGATAAAACTACCCATTATTTCTACTATTTTGAATTGTCATCCTTATACATGATATATATGTAGGTGTGATTGGGACGTTGAAGTGCGGTGATCTGTCCCCTGGTGTGCGTCTGTCTAAGCAACGATTGATTGCCGGTTGAATAAACAGATGTCCAATGACCACGGAAAGCAAATTTTATTTTGATAGTGAGTATGCACATTTACATCTATTATTGTTTATGTAGTTCCTTTGCTGCAAGTGCATACTAAATGAGAGGTGGTCATTTTTTGATTTTTCAACGGTAATATGTATTGTTACTTTGTTTCTCTCGTGCGTTGCTCGTTAACATTTACATTATAATACGGAAAGTCTGTCTGTTGACCCGAATATATTAAGAGTATGCCACGGTTAATCGTATGTGTAAAAAACAACCCTCTGACCTTCGTTTATCGTATGTGTAGAAAAACAACCCTCTATTGTTTTAATAACATCCTCCATAAAAGGTAAACTTTCCTCTCTATCGATAACTCCCTGTTTCCGTAGTTTTAAAAGTTTATAATGTTCCTTATATTAATGTAGAACCCCCAAAACTGCTTCTCACAAACACATTGACTTCAACATCAACATGAAAGCATTTAAAATTTAGTTTGTTTACTCAATCAGACTTCCTCGTCACCACATGGTGCTTTGGCGCAGCTATAGATCAACCAGATAGCGTAACAATGCCGCTATGGCTCTTAATTGTTAAATAATTTTCTCTTAAGTGTGACAATCGCAGTTCAGTGTACCATCGTGGTTTTGATGATATATATTTCGTAAAAGCGAGGATGTATGAAGAGAAATTATAATGAACCTTATATAACCTGTGTTCTAAGTGATGTTATCAAATACGAATATATGATATCTATCTTCCGGTAATAGGTGATTAATAAATCATATTGATACAATACATATATAGCATTGATAATTACATTTATCTATATGGTAAGAACTTCCACACATTATGTCACGTACATGTACGTATTGCCCTTCTGTCTAATTGATACAATAACAGGATACTATGGTAATTAGATCACCTGCTTTTCATCAACTTGTGTAACCAAGTCTTTTCTGTAACCAGCGGAAGTGATTAAATGTTCATTGGTTGTCGTTGTTTCATTATATTACGATTTCTTCAATTATTTTGTCATAAAATAGGCCATTCGTTTTCTTTTTTTTTTCTGATTATTGCACACTATATTTGTCCGGGTATTTTATAGCCAACTGTTCGGTATGTGTTTTTCTCATTCTCAACAGCCTTAGCTTTGCCTATAATTGCTAGCATCCACGTATTCTGGGGGATAGTTGTTTCATTGAAAATCATACTATATCTTTTTTTATATTGAATCATTATACGTTTTTATTTTGTTTTGCTGCGTTATTAGACCATTGGTCAAATGCCTACTTCATATGCCAACAAAACAGCAATTCATGATATAGGTAGTCTACTTTACAACACAAATGAGTCAATCATTCATCAGATTTTGACTAAAAAACTTTTGATTTATTTATTTGTAGTAGGATACAATAGTGTTATCAAGCCAACTGTTTCAAAGATCGTGCTAAATTTCTACTGATAATTATATTTACAATGTTCAAAAAAATAACGTTTAGTTACCAATGGTACTTCGCCAAATCCGCATTTCGAAATTGAGACCTCTTCAGAGATACTTGAGGCAAAAATATTTTAAAATCCAAAATCTAATTCATACTTCGAACAATTGTTTCGACAAAAAAGACAAATAATTCGGAGAAGAATCAGGGCTTTGCATGAGGGACATACAGTCCTTAAATTGATATGATATCTGAAATTTATAATCAATCATCATCCGTATCTTCCTGTAAATCTGCTGTTTTATTTTGATTAGCATTCCTCATATCAGGACCTGTATTTCGATAAATTGCTATCATGAGTTCTTTCCTCGGGTAAACAATTTACAAATTTACGAAAAGAAAATAGCACTATCTTATTTTAGAGCGTCTCAATTAATGTATGCTGTCGTAGAACTGTTACTTGTTTAAGCATACTTAGCATGTTTTTTTTTCTATTTCTGTATCTTACGATCCTAAAAGATAGATATTATTTCTTCACGCCTGCTATTGCAGGAACTGTGTTATATTTCTATGCTGACAAGGAACAGAAACACTAGGCCACCGAAAAATTATAAGTAAGTTCAATCTAAGTATTCGTGTGGTTTAGAGTCCTCGATACAGTGCAGGTGGTGTTGTATCGATATCCCAATAACATGAGTTAGAATCACGTGAGGAAGAACAAAATTAAAAAAAGGTATGTATGTATCTATAAACAAATCTAAAATGAAAACAACGCTCAAACCTATTTTGCGTTGGATAAAAAAAAAGTATCTTTTATTCGTGTGCATGTAAAACACATTTCGTTGTAGAGAGGTCTAAATACAGCACAAACAACTTTGCCAAAAGACCAAAGAGTGAAAAAGCATATTTTAACAACACGCAATTGACTAGCTGGTTGAACAACTGATGTTCTTTAACCCTTAATATAGTATTATTTTCGTATTCTTTTCTATATAGAAAGCTTGTTACGTGTACAACAATTAAGTCTTATTTTTGGATCCTTAATTATCTTTCGTTTCTCATTGTTAAAAATAAATCATTTCCAGTACTTATCGCGATGATTTTATCATTTTATATTCAACAACACATGAACAAATCTCATAAAAAGTGAAGGAGATGGACTAACGTTGACAACGAAATGCCTATTCACGAGAGACAAAATGACGAAGATTTAAACCAACGAACATAAGTCAATGTACGGGCTTCGGTCATAAACACAACATTTAGGGTATTATTATCAACTATTAAATGACCTTACATGACAAATAAATAATAATTAAAACTTAAAATAAACGGCCTTTTAGGTAACAGATTCGCATATGGTAATGACCTGCAAATCTTTAGAGGATACCTTCAGAATAATGCTATGTTGTTTACTGTTTGACTATTTGTAGATAGCACGGACCTGAATGTGTAGGAATTTATAATTCCATTCTTAAGAAATTCGGTAAAGTATTAGCGTTCATAAAATTACCCAGTTGTAAGCTTCTTTGTCGGCATATACGAGCACAAACTTTTAAGCGAGTGAAAGAATGTCGTTTTTAAATACCAAAAATATGCATTTTTTTCAAATCTCTATATTCATGATATTAGTGTGATATGTTTGAACTTTTCATATTGCCATTTCATAAGGAACTTTCCGTTTTGAATTTTCCTCGGGTTTCAATTTGTTGTTATTTTACTTTTAGGCTTTACATTTTGTATTAACATATCAACAATATTCATACATTCCTTTAATGATACATATTACTCATATTACTCCTATTTACACTATTTTTACAATAGGATCAATTTCATTGTTAATGACATGGATATACTGTTCCCAATTTATTATATATAAAGGATGATAATTTGGATTCTTTTTAACTTCCAGGTCTTGGTATCTCCTGTAAAACATGACCATAGAGCTCATATCTAGAAATTGATGATTCATACTTTTGATATCAAAAAGCATTCTTGTATATACTATAGTATGATGTTAGGGCTATAATGTTAGAATATGGTTATCGAGTGAAAAAAACAATATTCTTATTTGGATAACATATCACGATGAAAACAGTTGGGTGTCTTGATGGCGTGTCTTTTCTTTATTCAATGCACGCTATCGCAGGCATTGATTGTTCACCATTATTTCATTCCGAATTGTTCACCTGGACAAAAGGTGGAATAATAACCGTATATTACCAATTCATTATCGACTTTGTAATGTGGTTTTCTGGTTTTGACCATATGATGACCTTATTTGTTCTTTATTTGATCATAATGGTAAAGTATGCTGTCGACATTTCAATTTTTTATGAGAATTGTACGTCTACAAATCAGTAACGATCAAAACCGACTTGTATCTGTTGGATATGGAATGAGGAACAATAATTTAATCTGATATTTACATATATAAAATAACGAATTCATTAAAAAAAGTAAACAAGAGTTGAAAAAAAAATTAAAAAATCACATACTTGATAAATCCCAATTTATTAACTTTATATTTTTACTATATCAAAACTACCTCGAAATTCAAATTTGGAACCTTTTCTATTTTATTTTTCTGAACAAATGGTTTGCAAAAACGATTTCTAAATTGATTTCGTCATTCACAAGTAAAACATGTTTCCTTTAAAAACTGAACAAGGCAAAGAAATATGTTTTAGTACAGTTTTAATCTGAAAGTCTGGTCTACTCGCTTAAACTGGTCGTTCTGTGTGTTATCTTTTTGGAATGCTATGACACGTAAGAGATAAGATTGATACGCATGGACGTCGAGTTAAAATCAATTTCAATGCAAATATTTCATGTATTACTAATAGAGATAATATATCACACTGACAACATGTGATTTTTGCGGATATTTTTTTTTATCAAATACAACCTATCTCAATATAAATTTATCAAAAGAGCAATTAATCGTTTTATGGAAAACATAACAATATTGTACATATTTGCTCTTGACTTTGCGCACGGTTTATCTTTCCTACTTATCTTTAGTAATAAATCTTATAAGGTAACACACTGGGAGACAAGTCCCTTCCGTCCCTCTTTCTACCTATGTCTTCATTTATATGTGAGGGAATCCTCTTTTCATTTTCAGCATAAACGCGTTAAACTATTTGTTTTTGGGAATATCAGCAAAATATATAGATTGTATGTCTGTGTGTGTTCTTTTCGTTTCAAACGGATGCAGTTTTGTTTAATATGATTATCTTATTTTATAACTTTTTCAAACTAATTTCATGAAAACTAAAATTGTCAGAATAATGTTACAATTTGTAATAAGATAAGCGACACTTTATTAAACTCTCACTGGATCAATTGCTCCGTAATTACATTTGAAGATATAACCGCTGTAACAACATATTCTATGAAATCTAAAATATCCCATGAGCACAAATTGACATTTAAATGTCATGAATTGTATTAGGGAATATGCATGTCGCCGTGATGACCAAGTAATTCAATCTACTGTCTGGGTTGCTAAAATATTGAACTCATATTGGTGAATGCATTTTTTACTAACCTTTAAATAACTTAATAATTACCACTTAAATGTATACTTATTCTATCAGGAAAAATATGTTACAGTACAACGTGAAATGGAAATGAAAGTAAAATTTAACACCTCATCTTAAAACGTTGTTCGCGTAACATAACACAATAGTCTAAGGAACTGACTATCTGCCTCTTCTATCAATCATTGTTTTCGTTGGTTGTAAGATAAATTGCAAACAAATGTGCATATCGACGCTTTTACAACTTTATTCCTTCGCCTCAGGAATTCGTTGACCGAATTGTCTCAACTCAACGTATCCGGTCTTGTTTTTTATTGTGATTTGTTGCTGTCATTGGTTTCTATATATGAATATAAAATCATTTTTTTTTTACTGCGTCTTGCATATTGTTGTTACTTATCGATAAGATAACCTTCAACATTACTTGTGTTCGGGTTTTTGTGGTGTTTCAGCTGCTCAATCTTATGTATGCTATCCGTTTGCTATTGTTTTGTGTAGTTTAATTTGTTCTACTAGTATATTGGTATCGTCTCACATTTTTTTAAACCAGCAGTCTCAAGAGAAGATGTATTTTCAATTTATAAAAAGAAACGTCCTCAACTATTCAATAAAATCTAAAATTGTACGTTAGCTTAACTATTTTAAATGATTCCAATCCTTCTCTAAATCACAGTTGGTTCTTTTATATATGTACTTTAATGCATTTCAAAAACATTTCTTCAATTGGTAAAATGTCAAATCATTTTCGTTGACTTATAACTGACACTTCGTCAAACACTAACCAATTCAGTCATTAATGTCATTTACAAAGTATTGCAGCTTGCACAATAATGACGTTTATAATGTCTCAAAACGATAATATGCCATTTATAAAAACATAACCTAATTAGGGAATGTTTAAATCTAATTCTGCTCATCGAGATAACGATCCTGATATTCAGATATTTCGAGTGTACCTTTATTTAGTTTCGCATTTTTAAAATTGTCATTTACATTTTGATATATCTTTTAAATAAAAATGTGCATTTGCGTCTGTATTTGCAAATCGTGATAATTCCAATTATTTAAAATAAATATTATATGCTCAAATGAAACTGAAATACTAAATTTCTATTTAAATTTTAAGAGTACGTACGTCATGTTATAAAGTAAATTTATATTTTTGAACGATTTTTATTCAGGCAATCAGTCAAAATTCAAAGCGCTTTTGCAAGCAGAACCATAGCATTATACGAAATTATTACGATGTAGATTAGGATTTACACAACTTTATTGTCTATTTTTCTTTAAATGAGTAAGGATATAAATTACTGACATCAAAAATCTGTTTTCCAAAGAATTTTAAATGGCAAATTATCCATTAAACATTATGGTATTCTCAGGTAATACTAGATAATTTCTTAAAAAAAATCTGTGTCTCTTAATAACATATGTTTTTAATGTTTTCACAATGTACATCTTACAATACGGTATTGGTTTTGATTATTGTTGATTGTGAACGGTAACATGTAGATGCTCACAATATTGTCAATATGATAGTTGTCTAATTTGGAAAGATTTTCATTGTTTTATACCTGTAAGAAAATAGCATGAAATGTATAGCAAATATATTATAGTAATCTCCCCAAAAAGGAGAGGGAATAATTTTTATGATATTATTTAAAAAATAAATAAGAAGAGTTTTCAAGTACATTGTTTTGATAAATTACAGTCAACAGACGAAACAAATCAGCCAATCTATATATCTGATGTAAAAATTTTATAGCTGTTGATTACAATGTCGGAAAATATATATCTTCATTATTTGACATAAAAAATAAATGATGAATGGGTATAATAAAAAAAAAACCTATAGTTCCTTCTAAAATATCAAATAATTTCTAAATAGAGAAGCTGAGAGATGTGTTATAACAAATGTCATGTTCAGTGGGTATAATATAAATGAAAAGTTTTTGTTTAAAATGACATGTCAACGTATCAAATCTAAACATAACTTTTGTATATTGCATTTCAGTAATTAAAAAAGTTCAATTTCAAATATAAAACCGTTCCTCAGTAGCAAAGCTGAGAATTATAAAAATCATAGTTACTTGCTATGTGGGTAAAATAAAAAGTATATCCATAAGGATCAAGTAACTTCTGGCTATAAATCGCTTGCACGTTCTAAACAGTACTAAAAGGTAGACAAAATGACTAAAAGAGGGGCGAAAGATACCAGAGGGACAGTCAAACTCATAGATCGAAAATTTACTGATAACGCCATGGCTTAAAAACAAAATGACAAACATACAAATAATATATCACAAGACACAACATAGAAAAAGTACTGAATTTACGGATAGACAAATGAACAAATGGAATCACCAATAAGTATTATCTAGTCAGTAAGGTTATATTTCATTTGGAAACGATCTGTATAGTTTCAATATGGTTTTGATGTGTTGGATATTGGCGTAACAATCCAGTGAAAAAAGTCTGACTTTCCAAGAAAACATTAGTCGCAGAATTAACAATTGTGTGAAGATAATCCCAAAAAGCTAAAAAGCGACCCAGTATGACATAAACATACATTTTTATAAAACGGTATTCTAATTAATATTTTGCTTTTTGTTGTAGTTTTGTATAAAATATATTAAAAGAAGGCAAACAGATCACAGAAAAAATTTTTGATACCTTTAAAAAAAAAAAAGGCCCTACTGATAAAGCTAAGTTTGCAATAACAAAGGTGACATTTTCGTTTCTTTAAAGTAGTAGGAGAGCTGTGGTGTAGGGGGTAGTGCACCGGGCTGCTAACACAAAGGTTTATGGCTCTATCTCCGCTCCTAGGAGAAAATTTCATAGACTAAATTTGCGGCTCTACCTTGACACCATTTACCAGAATGGTCTTGAGAAATAATGATAGTCCGTCTGAGGGGGGACGATAAATGGCTGTACCCGTGTTAAGAGAAAGCCAGATCTCTTGGACGTAAAAGACACCCTTGTACATTTCGAAAAAAGAGCAGGCTAATGCCGCTACAAGGCAGCACTCCCACCCGCAAAATGGAAAGGGATTAGTATAACATTAAAGTTGTAAAAACTTGTTTCCCAAGCCACTATAAACCAATATGTTTAGACTAAACTCAATTTCCAGAAATTCTTGCAAATTGGTATGCGTCTCATTTTATACGTATTCCAGAACTTACGTTACCTACACTGGTACCAATTTCCGTGATATAGGTTTGCAGTTTTTTTCGTGAAGGTTTCTTAGTAATAAAAAATGAAATAATGCCACCGTACGTTTTACAACATTAATAACTTTTTCACCGTTATAACTTATATGTTATATGCATGAATTAAGATATCGTATGATTTTTCTATCAATCGCACGAAGCTATTAACGATTAAATGTCTTAAAGTGGTCTGAGTTCTATAGCTCAATGCACTCGTTGTTTGGACGAATCGAGTTGCCTTTTATATAATGCAATTTATTAATGGTCATTGATTTCAATTATCTAATACAACTTTATTGCTATAGTTGTATCTCGAACCAACTTATCGTTAAAAATAGTTTATTTCGGATGCATATATTGGGAATGCTTATTTGAAGCCAGATAGTTTACACTGATCTAGCTTTTAATTAATTTTTTTTTTTCTTATTTTACAGATATTTCTATAATTTTTTTCTTCAATGTTTAAATTTTCATCAAGATGAGTTGTTAAAAATTATATTATCGATAGTTTATGAAGTTATAATGTAAAAATGAATTAAAAGCATTGATCAATCTACAATAGTATGATGCCTTATCATCATAAGAACAGTACCTTTATCTCTTAACTATAAATTGTTTGTTGTTAACAAAACTTAGATCTTTTCAAAATTTAAGGTTTCTGTGTGTGTAACATTTTTATGTTGTGTTTCCGTTGTGTCGTTTGTTTTCTCCTATATTTGAGTGTGAATTCACATTAATATAAGATGTGTCACATTACTTTTCTATCCCAAATTCATGTATTTGGTTTTGATGTTATATTGGTTATCGGATTTTGTCTAATGCTTAGTCCGTTGCTGTGTGTGTTACATTTTAATGTTGTGTCGTTGTTTTCCTCTAATATTTAATGCGTTTCCCTCAGTTTTAGTTTGTTACCCCGATTTTGTTTTTGTCCATAGATTTATGAGTTTTGAACAGCGGTATACTACTGTTGCCCTTATTGTATCATTAAAAATTACATGACTACGGATTTTTATGAGTATGACACGTGTTTTTTTTTTTTTTTTTTAAATTCTACAGGTAGCTTCAATACCAAAAGTTTGAAAATCAAAAACCTGAAAAAAATTTACAGGAAAAACGATAATAGAACAAGTACTCAATTATAAGCCACATCGAAAATTGGGATTCAGGCAGTAAACCGAAGTTCATATTCGATCGAAAAATTAAGAAAAACAATATCAGTGAAGCGAAAAAAACAAGAGATAGTCCAATGAACCTGAAAAATGTGATATTGTGTGCTTCGACAGAGCTTATGAATGCGTCCCAAGTCTTGCTAATCCATGTCTCAAAACAGACGTAAATCGGTAACACACCGTTGTTTTGTAAATGTTTAGATTGTATTTTCACAAACAATTTATCAAAACCATGTTTTTCTATTAAAGACACTCGGATTTGAAAAATATCGCTATGATATTTATCTTAAGAATGTAAAAACGTTTTCATTGTTCATAATTATTTGTCTTTATAAAGTAATCAACTATGGTCTTTTCTTCTAAAGCAGAGTTCTATGTGACGTTATATTTGCAAAGCTAGAGTTATTGCCCAACTCTTACGTGATACGGAAGCAAATTCATATTACAAACAAACCAAAAATTACATTCATCATGTTATAGAAGTTTTAATTATGTATAGGTTATATTTTTGTCGTCTGTTTCGACTTGACAACAACCTGTGATCGATCTTTAAAAAAACAAATTAACCGAAAATTCAAATTTGTTTTGAATGTATAAAATTGGTCTTTCATTTTGACACAAACACAAATACAAACCTGAAAATCATGTGCTTCTTAAAAGACATGAGGCTGCATTCTATAATTAGAAATGAAATAAAACACTTACATGGTGAGGAGCCGAGTTCTTGTTGTTCCATACATATCTAGGAAAATTCCAATCGGAAAAACTAATGCGTTTCTTACAAGAAACACGACAGCATGAATAAGTTCGAGTTTCTCTTCTTGCTCGTCACAAAAATATGTATAATTCAACATTGAATCGTAGTAAGAACCAGGAAATTCGGTAGTGGCTACTGTCGTGGTACGTCGACGACATTTCCGCGGTTTAGCGTTCTGTCCGTCGAAGTCGGGAATTCCACCAGGTTTCAATAATGCATTTTCCCCTTCTCCATCATGAAACTTGTGTACATCATCATCGGGTAATGTTACGTTACAAAGATCTAAAAAGTATTTGTTCCGACGTAATGTTGACAAAAACCACGGCCATCCAAATATTAATCCTGTGAACAAAAGACATTCCAACAAAGCCCATATAAACGTAACGTGTCTCTTCGTACAATTCATTTCTATTCTGATTGTCCTACCTGAAATACAACACAATTTTCAATTAATGTCAGCGAAAAATTATCTCGGTTTATATTAATGACAAAATGTTTCTATAGATACATATAATGTCTTATATCTAGCACAAGGAAGTTGTGGCTGAGTATGTCAAAACTGAGTATTTTACTACAAAATATAATCCTTCGATAGCAATGAGAATTGATACTTCATTGGATATCGGTTTGTGAACAAATCTATATAAGGAGATCTCAGTCATTTGGTATTGACTTTTATCATAATAAAACTGATTAATCGAGGGATTTCTTCCATTTATAACGTTTCAAAACAAAAAAACTATTCCAGGAAGTTTTAAAATATGAACAAAGAACCAATGTTGTTGTGTCTAACTATGCAATGCTGCCATAATGGATTACATTGCCATTGAAGAATTACTGTTTACTTAAGCTTAAAACAGTTTGTTCAATATCCATTAGAAACACACTGTCTACCGTTACTAAAATCATACAAATATTCACATTCAAATAAAATATCATTTCAAACAGTCAACAGAAGATTGATTGATTTTTTTGGTACCTCAAAGTCCATTGGTATTAATTTAAAGGACGATGTCAGCAACATAAATAAAATGAGCTATCAATCCATTCAACTATTTTGCAGTTGTAATATGTTCTGACATATGATAAAAGCATGTACTATTATGATCAAAATAAACTGCATCGATATTTGCTTCTGTTTAGTAATACCGACATACTTATCTGTACTGTAGTTTACGACACTGCAGGGCGTTTTGCTCGATAAAAAAAAATGTATTTAGCAAACGTACCAATTTTGCAGAGGAAAAAAGTCTTTAACAATGAAAAAAGCAAAAACTATATAGTCAGACTTTAAAGACTCCTGCAGAATTAATTTATCCAACGTTCTTGTTGAAGACAAATGAAGTAACATGACTACCAAAGAACTCACAGATTGGCACAAAGCGTAAATGTTACTATCGTCAATGCAAAAAAAAAACAGTACCGATCTAAGCTGCACACGCTTAACTAACTTGACTAATTAGAATAAGAAACATTATTTTCCTATCGAATGAGATGAGTTTTAAATTACAATTTAACATCATATTTTATGAAAAATGTTTTTTTCTTTTTTATAAACAATTTTACTTTCAGACTACAGAAAAAGAAACATTCAAAAAATTCATAAAAATGAACTATCGCGTTAAAAACTCAGTTTGTCTGTATGTAGCTATATGTTTTGACAACTACTACATTTTCTTTCTTCTAATAAAATTGTTCTTGATATAACGTCCCACGTCTTAATCATACAATTCCTGTTGAAAATATGACATTAGATCTCTTGGTAAGTATACATCTCATATTTTTTCCTGTCTTTATTATGTTTACTATTATTTTTTCTTTGATCACTATTGAGTATTTGACCTCTGTAAAAGAGGAACGAAAGATACCAACGGGACAGTCAAACTCATAAATCTAAAACAAACTGACAACGCCATGGCTTAAAATTAGACTAAGGACACAATCCCATATATAATACTGAAGTGAAATATACCGGCTGATCCGGCATTTTGATAGGTTAACTTCACAGAGGCTATGAACTCCTGTGAACAAAAACTGAAGATTAAAATTATTAAGTTTGTTGAAATCATTATACGCCAGTAGTTATTTTGGCTTTATAAGGGGATACGGGCTCATATTCCCTGTCAGTGCTCTATATCACTCTTGTGTGACGACTACAGAGAAATAAAATAAACCGACCCGGAGTAAGGACTATCATAAGTGCTTCTTCTGAAGTCTTTTACTTACTTTTTAGTGGTATATTGCAGAGGAAAATGGTGACGATGATTGTTTGTTTCTTATCAAAAATATTTACAACTTCTAAATACTCCTAATGATTAAGACATTAGCATTATAGAAAAACATTATGTTCCCAAATGGATATATCTTTGTATTCTTATCGTTGGGTTACTGTCTCGTCGAAGTATTTTTCCAATACCTATTTATCAATTGTAAATTGTCGATACATTAGATCAATGTTTCTACACCCTTTTTTCTCTGTATTTATCTTTTTTTTGTGTTTTTTGTTTATTGTTGTTAATGGATTTTCTAGAACGGGTTGATACTTAGCACATGAATTTTCTTACGTTGATTTTTTGTCGGTAAGACTGGTTTTATAGTAACCTACACTTCTCAATTTTGATACAATTTGAAAAGTTATAAATTCCCTGGACGCTAGAAAAAAAATTGTGAGTTTGACTTTTTGGAATTTTGGATCCTCTATGCTCTTCAACTTTGTAATGTTTGGCTTTATAACTATTTTGATATGAGCGTCACTGATGAGTCTTATGTAGACGAAACGCGCGTCTGGCGTACTAAATTATAATCCTGGTACTTTTTTTCCATTGTTAGTAGTTATGTTTAGATTTTAATGTACGTAATATATCTATAACTAGGAATTAATAATTTGTAGATTTAGTTACCCTAAATAAGGGTTACCTTTACTAAATTCCTTAGTTCATACAAATATTTTGTTTTGCAGTTTCGTTGTACCTGTATTATTCTTAAAAATTGGAATTTACAAGTATGATCAATGATTCACCCTTTGAATAACCGATAGTATTCTTAACCATGTTAATTTCATCTTAGTAGGACTCACACTTTTTGATATGGTTTTTATCGGCAGTACCTGTTTTGTTGTTGATAGTTAAAATATTATACACTTATTGACTGGTTATGAGGGTAATAGCAAAAAGTAAAATCACAAAAATACTGAACTCAGAGGAAAATCAATTCGGAAAGTCCATAATCACATGGCAAAATCAAATAACAAAACGCATCAAAAACGAATGGACAAGAACTGTCATATTCCTGACTTGGTACAGGCATTTTCAAATGTAGCAAGTGTGTTGTCCCTGAGATACCAACTACGGCTTGAGGCGAAGCCGAGGGAAATAGTTAGCACACCTATTTAATTATTTTTTGATACAGAAAAACAAACTGAGGTTTAATAAAACTAGATATGTATTGCCTTATATTTATGAAACCTATGGTCCTAAATTTTCTCACTATCATGTACATGTATCCATGTTTTGGCATTGAACAAGGTGATGATATTCTCAGACGGTTCATAAAGTCTATTCTTTAAATCTGTTCGGTGTTTCTAATAGATATAAAACTGGAAAAACAGGATTTATTAATTCGTCTTGTTATTTTTTACAATTCTTGGATGTTTGGTCTAGATGGTCAAAAGAGAAAGGCTTCTGTGCATTTTAAACTGTTCCAATTCCACAATGTAGTGTGTATGCATACAGTCAGGCTAATATTTGTCTATAATGAACGATATTCTTAAGTGATTTCTATTTTCCTGTTTACGTAATATTCATAAATCAAAATGTATACTCTTTGCTCATGAACGACAATATACATCTATTAACCCATCCGTCTTAATCTGTATTTGCATATGTTGGGAAATTAATAGCAATTTTCCTTATTGGATTTGTGCCAGATAGTTTTGATTAATTGTATAACTATGCAAATAAGAAACACTAAGAGAAGTAATGAAATTTAAGTTATTTTACGTTTCCTCTATAATAGAGACTCCATATTCAGTAATATGTTTTTATCGGGTTTATATACTCATTGCTACTATGATGTGATGCAAGAAAAAAATTATGACCTGCCGTAATATTGTGTGGGTAATGAAAAGTATAAACGAATATATATACCTATAATCGAAGACAAACAATAGTTATTTATCAATAGAATGGGTAACGTATGGAATAATCTATACATTTTTTTAAAACAAACTGATTGGAAATCTAATGAACTCCACCGTAATATTTAGATAATATCATGTATTGCATTTTCAAATCGAATACTTATTATCTCTTTGTCAGTTCTAAGTCGCATACTAACAGCGACCTATTTTTTATTGCATGATAGTGTTTAGATAGGTAATGAGTAGAACTAATAAGACAAAAACATCAGAATTTTAAAATCAGATAAAAACGGATCATAATGCACTATTTGCACCTTATTTAACTTTCATGTCATATAAAGGTGTGAAAAAACGTAAAATCACAAAAATACTGAACGCTGAGGAAAATTCTAAACGGAAAGACCCTGATATAGTGGCAAAATAAAACAGCTAAAGCACATCAAACAAATGTATAGCAACTGTCATATTCCTGACTAGGTACATGAATTTCCTTGTGTAGAAAGATCAGTTTTAATATTCATTCAGTCGTATATAGTACAGCTATGTAGCATTCTCTCAAATGACGAGCAAAGATCATTAAGTCAAAAAAACATGTGTTATCTAATATTAGGAAACATGTTCTAAAACATATCCATCTATTGACTTCGCTTATTAAATGTATGCTTAAGTGTTGGAGGCAAATCAGTTGTCTAGGGCGATCCCCCAACTCCGCAGTAGTTTTCTATTACATATTTAAAAGAAAAATATTTCAGAAATAGACCTTTTGAACGTGGAAAACCTCACCTCCGGTTAAACTTATATCATGTATATTACAAACCATTCATCAGAGGACGACATATGAAAGTGTTTCTGATTTAGAATAAACGTTACCTAGGGAAAGATAAATAATAGTCAGGGTTTTCTATCATTGTTGATTTGAAAGTTCTAAACACAGGTTTTTTTAGTTCATTGCGTTATTAAATCCCGGAAGCTAGGTTTCAGTTTTTTATTCATGACAATACATCATCGGTATAATTTCCTTTAATTGTCCTATTTCTCGGAAAATTGGATTGTTTTGATTTAAAATGGAAAAATGTTTGCGACAAAACATTCTGGGGGAAGAAGCAATTAGATTTCTAGTCATGTAATGCAAATCATAACATAAGGTTATTATTTACTGAATCAAATGTCTAAAAGGGACCTTCGTGATGCAATAGAGAAACCGTAATGAAGAGAAATAACTTAGATAGCTTTGAAATATTTATCTTTTTCATTGTGTGTATCACTATAAACATTGATGGATTTCTTGGAATTTGAACAGTCAAGAAGAGTCTTAACAGCTGAAAAAGCATGTGTTTTCTTTTTGAGTATATATTTGGTAATTTGAAATGAACTTATGTACACTAAAATAATGATTTTAGTATTAACATAGACAATATGAAACGAATATCACAAAAAAAATCAGAATCAAATATAAAGTTGACAGAAACATATTTGCTGTAGACTTAAAAGGGAAAACATGAAAAGACAAGACTTATATTTTAGCCTAGTCCTTATTTGAATTCCGATTCCTATTTTTTGGAAATCTCTTGAACTAAATGCCATACCTTCGTGATTAATATCATGCTACAATTTGCCTCATGCATCTTGCTCTTTCATATAACTTTATTGTTCAACTTTGATTAAAAGCATTTATGTTCTGTTTACTTATGTATACATTTGTTTACATTACCTAATGTCGTGCTTTTCATGTAGATTGAATGCGGGGGTTGCACCTTAAACCAATTATCCACAACCACTGTTGTACCATTTCAAGACTTAAGCCGAACAAAAAGAGTTTGATTCACTGGAAACCCTCAATTTGATAAAATTTTATTGAAAGCCACAAACAAAACAAGACAGAACAAAGCGTTTGAAAAAAAAAACATCTTGGCGATTCTTAACATCTAACGAAATCTGAGGTTAAAAGCAAAAATTGAAAACGCGTTTAAAGTCATCAATTATCTGTGTCTCAGATAAAAACAAATATGAAAAAGTAGCAAATAAATGTATTTGTTGAAATCAAAGTTGACATATGCTATACGATTCTAGTACAAACCATATCTTTTTGTTTTATTTGAAACTGTGTTCAATAACTATAAACAGCAATGGATGTTTTGTCACACTCCTCAGTACTTCCTTGTTGTGGTGGACATCTCGTCAATCTCTTTAGTACTTCCTTGTTGTGGTGGACATCTCGTCACTTATAGTCTATTAGTAACATGTACTGCGAATTGCAATATCAGGGTTATAATCTGATATTTTTGAATGTTACTTTTCAAAAATCACAATATTATTTTTGTATTGATTTGTTCTCAAAAGCATGTTCCCGAAAATAAGTTTGTTATATTTTTAACTTTTTATGGAATTACTGACAATAGGGAGAAATAAATACTTTTACAAACTTTCCATAATCAATAGCATTTTATCAGTTAGTTTTAATTTGTATTTGTGTGAACGTCTTTTGAGGCTTATTTTAAGAAATTACCTTACATGCATAACTGTTCCGTAGAATGAAACGTAAACATATTATGTGAGCAGTGGTTGGAAATATGTTGTTTTAATCAATAATTATAAAAGAAACTGATAATAAATTGCAATATCGTTTGTAATAACCCTATTCAAATTGATAACGTGTGTAATTTTAGTATGGTCTTTTCCCAAATTAGAAAGATAAAAATGTCTTTCATGTAAGATGATTCTAAACAAGTTAGCTACACAACAACAATTTAATATAACGATAATGCTAAACAAAACGAAAGACATTTGGTCGAAGCTACCAAAGGGATTTACATATTCATCAATTCTCTGCATATTTTTCGCTATTAAGCGTCTTGAGGTTTGACTATTATTGCTGCTTGTCCGGCAACAAAAAATGAAAAATAAAATGAAAAGATTTGTTATTATAATTGCAAATGGATATCATAGAGCAATGTATGGTCTCAGCACTTACATAGTTTTTTTACTTTACAAGTCATGATATTAAATTTGCTTTTTCAAATCAAGTAAAATTTGTCCTTTCATTTGATTGTCTTTTTTCACATCTATTTCTAAGCAGAGAGCTACTGGAAGAAATTCTTGTTAGTCAAACGAGCTACTTTACTTCGTTAAATATTGCATTTTCCTTTTCTTATTATCAATATACTTGTTTCACCTCCGAATGGTATACACATGACATATTTTGTTTACAGGATCTCGTGTTCAATACAGCAGCTCCCTATAAGAGAACACAATTTAGTGAACTAATCTTCTCAGTGAATATTGCAAGTATATTTACCTTAAATTAATGAATCCAATACAATATATTGGGTTTGCAGTCATGAATTAATCAACTGAGTTAATATAAGAATTATTTGCAGACATTCCATGCATGCGTTTCCGTGTTTTTGTAATTAATCAGACATTTACAGATATGGACTCGTTGCCCTGTATTTTTTGTGAATTAGGTTATATTTTATAAGGGTTTTTCAATTGATTTATGTATGTTATTGTTCTCCGTTTGTTTCCTTGTATTAGTCTGATACTAATGTGTCGTTATTATTTTGAAGCATTGTGTTGTTATTTTTGATTAATAGAATTATTAGAAGCAAAAGATACGAGCGTGATATTGACACTCGCAATCATAAATCATTGTTTCTTAACAAAGAAGCACATTTAGTGTAAAACACCAAACACGACCATAAAACAAATAACCGTCTACAAAACACATCATAGAAAACAACAGACTGAGCAACAAGATGCACTTTTCATGTCAACATATAAGATAACCAAGACTGTTATGTGTATAAACAACACAGACATTGAAATATTAAAAATCACAAAGATATATACTGAAACACTTAAAAGTAAGATCAACACGACCACTTATAAAAAAACAATTAAGGTGATTTGATGTCCATCGGGAGAGCAAGCAAATCCTGCCCCAACAAATGTGATGTTGCTGGTGTGTTTTGGATATGCGACTTTTTGTGCTTCTTTGGTTCTTATAGCGTGACTCTGCACTGTAAAAGATCCTGTCATAATGTTAGTGTTCTATTATAAATTAGAAAATACGTTGAACGACAAACGACAAAATTATTTTAATCGCGTAGTGATTCTTAGAAAGAAAGAAGTTCTGGACAATTTCAAATCTCGGTCTAGTTTTGAAATTAATTCTAACATACTTTTGATTTTTAACCCTGTATGCCAACATTCCCCATGTGAAATTATAACATTGTTTTGTATCAACATTGAACGAGAAAAGTTTTTTCTATGTGACGTATACATTTTCTGACGTTAGACACGCAAAGCAATGTTTGATAGATGCTTTTGTGGGTTTTTTTTGTAAAATTCTATCATTTAAAATTGTAACATAGTTATGACTGCTGTACCCGTATTTTGACTATTTTATTTATCATATCTGTTTTGTTCACTCATCGTTGTAAATATAACGGAATTTGACGAGACTGTCGTACAAGTGAGAAGTTTGGCGCTCTAAAACCAGGTTTAATCCACCATTTTCTACATTTGAAAATGCCTGTACCAATTCAGGAAAACGACAGATGTTGTCCATTCGTTTTTTATGTGTTTTGCCATTTGATTTTGCCATGTGATTAGAGACTTTCCGATTGAATTTTCCTCTGAGTTCAGTATTTTGTGATTCTACTTTTTAATACGAACAAACTATTTTTAATAAAACTGACTATATCTTCAAGAAAATAATAAGCTATAATTATCTTTTTTATGAAAAAGTAGAACACATTATTAATGATTAATAAGACACCTATACAAATGTCACAAATCACTATGGCAATTAAAATGATCCATAAACCATGCTGAACAAATCGTCTTCAATATTTATTCTCATTAAGTTGCATGTAGTTAATTTGTTTAAAACACAATTGTTATAGTTATTTATTTTGTGCCTTGAGGATCATTACAGTTCTACACGATGAAATGACTTCCTGTGATGACAGACAATGAGAAATTTTCTAGGAAATTAGCTGGTTTTGCTCAGATAGTCACAAAACTAAACACGGATTTGCTTTCATTGACGAAATACATCTAGATTGGATATAAACGCTCTATGTTTGATTAACCTAGAACTACCATAAGCATTACAGTAATTACAGAATCTCTTTATCAAAGTTAACACAAATAGATAACAATTTAAACAATATGTTATGTACTTGTATGTGTTAACACGTCATGCACTATAAATTCGTAGCATGTAAACTCATGTGACTAGGTTATAACGATTGGTGCAATCATCGTTTTCAGCAGACTGAATTATCTGTCATTTTGATATTATTTATAGAACGGAAATCCAAAGTCATTTCTAGAGTTCTTACTTTTCTCTAGGATTATTTTTTCACAAAAAAGAATTCTAAATGAGTCATTATTTTTACAATACAGAACTTTTAATGCACGAATTTCAACATTAAACTCGAAAAAAAAATCATTAAAAGTTATGCATTTTCGTATTTTACCATGCATGCTAGTGTATGTCCCTTTGAATATATAAGTAACTTTTTCAACAATTTATTAACTGCGTCAATTATCTAAAAGGGATTCAACAGTATAACTATATCATTTCGATGTCACGCACTGATAAATAAAGGCAACAGTAGTATACCGCTGTTCAAAACTCATAAATCCATGGACAAAAAACAAAATCGGGGTAACAAACTAAAACTGAGGGAAACGCATCAAATATAAGAGGAGAACACCGACACAACATTAAAATGTAACACACACAGAAACGGATTAAGCATTAGACAAAATCCTATGGGAATAACAAATATAACATCAAAACCAAATACATGAATTTGGGATAGATAAGTACCGTGAAATGTGATAAAGCCGAAACAAACTTGCTAAACGACCAAGATCTTTTTGATCCTATACCGTATTTGAGTTTCATTATCTAAGGTTTATCATAGGAAATATTCAATAACTTTTCAGGTTTATGATTAACAGTACTATAATCGAGGATTTCAACAGAGGGGCGATAGGTACCAGAGGAACAGTCACACTCATAAATCGAAAATAAACTGACAACGCCATGGCTTAAAATGAAAAAGACAAACAGACAAAAAATAGTACACAATTAGCAACAACATATATACAGAAAACTAAAGCCTGACCAACACAAACCTCACCAAAAAACCTAGTGTGATCCCCGGTGCTCCGGAAAGGGTAAGCAGATCCTGCTCCACATGTGGAACCCGTCGTGTTGCTAATGTTATTATAAACCCATTAAAAAATCTAGGTAGGTCACATTCATGAAAAGGGACAAGGATTGTAGTTACGAAGTAATGATTTTCAATACATCAACTATTAACGACAACGTTGTTCTTAATAGTCTCAGAACTTTAGACATTTTAATAACAGATAACATATGATTTGTTCTAATGTAATTGTCCTTTAGTAAATTTTTATTTTATTATATCTGATAGATTCATTCAATTTTGCAGCATTGTAGTTTGTAAACCATCAAAGGAAGCAATTATTAAATCTATGTGGTTCTTTATGATAGTTTTTATGTTTAATTTGTTGATAAAGCTAAACATCAATAAATGTAATATTCTCATTATTTACTTATAAATACAATAACATCAGGGAACGAAAACACCATACATACATAGGGAACTTTATGTTCTTCAACTTTGTACTTGTTTGGCTTTATAAATATTTTGACATAAGCGTCACTGATGAGTCTTATGTAGACGAAACGCGCGTCTGGCGTATATACTAAATTTAGTCCTTGTATCTATGATGAGTTTATTATCAAAAATGGGCTCTAACACAAAATTTTCCCAATATTATATCTTAAAGCTATCATGGATCAAAATAGATTTTTTCCATTTTCTTTTACAAAAACGTTTTATAATCTTAGATATATTTCATTGATGACAATAATGTCAGTTCAGTTTTTATTAATTGCGAAGAACTGTTGTACCTATTTTATTTCGCCGATAAAAAGTTAAAAGATGCTATCTTTAAAAGAAGTAGGTTCAGTAAGACCCCTTTTTGGCCCCAAAATATAGCAGTTTTACAAAATTGTGAAAATGTAATCTTTTAGCTATTTATTGGATAGTTGAATGCTTCTGCTACATAAATATGGGCTGTTTTTGACAATACTATGCACATATATAGGGTACTAGCATCATTAAGTCATGCTAATTACTGGATTCCTCACAATTTTAGCATTTTAGTTAAATTTTAGACGGATTCCGTCTTAAATGAAAGTGGCCGCATTCGTGTTCATTCATAATATTGAAATGTAAGCTGTATTTGATGATGATACATAACATATATAAAGGTCGAGGATGAACACGTATGCGGCCACTTTAATTTTTGACAAAAAACATATTTGATAGATTTTTCATATTTCATATAAGCTTGAATCGGAGCGTTTTTAATGACGAAATCAGTTAAAATCTTTCATAAAAACCAATTGAATCAATTAAAAAAGACACTTAAGTGTTTAAAAAGTGTCCAAAATCTTTCGTTAGATGAACCTAAAATTTGAGGCCGAAATCGGCCCTTACTGGACCTACAATGTACTCATGTGGAAAATAATTCTGGTTTGTTATTTGTCATGTCAGTACCACAGGAATGACTATTGAACTTGTGAGACTCTCGGGTTGTAAGTAATTTAAACTTCTGTGAAAAAGCAGTTTTGTATGATTCATTCACAATATATGTTTGTAACGATAATATCTTTGTTGTCTTTGTTGAATGGGTTTTCCAAAGCAAACCATGTAAACTCTTGGAAGTCGTTCAAACTTTAATTGCAATTGATAGTCAAAAGCTATTAGTGTTTTCCCGTTTGTTTTTCTAACTTGCCGAGTGCGCTTTTTCCATAAGTTCATTTAATCAAGACAAACCACAATAATATAAGCTACTCATGGCTATTTGATATCAAAAATGAACATGCTAAAAAGGTTTTTTTATCAAATGGCTTACAAATCATGTAAATGATAAAAGAAAAACAAAAGTATCGTAATCAATAATTTGTCTAATTTTAATTTTGGACTTTAGAATTGCATGAAACAGAAAATATTTTCATCTGCTTGTAAATTTGTACATGAATAAATGAGAACAAGATGTATATATTAAAATACCACAAGAAAAATAACCGAGTGACGTATACATGTAAGTGTTACATTGAAAATGCAAGTCATAAAAGTTTTATTTCATTAAACGAATATATAAAATATTCTTCAATGAGACAGCAACTTCACGACAACATCTTGCGCCTCATTTCTAGTGAAAAAAAAGCAAATTTGAAGTTCAACATGTCTATTTTCTTCGCTTTTGTTAGAGAAACTATACTGTGTTGAGGTCAAGAATTTACAGTGGACATTAAAAGGAATATGGATCAGTTAGTAACAATGTTCAATCGTGGATCAATATTTCGTTTTATGCACATTTCTTTTCAAAATTACTCTGTTAAGTCTGTGCAATTTCAAAATCCAATAGAAAGCTGTAATTCAGATTGAAAGATTCTTTATATTTTATATTAAAAATTCCAAATAATTTAAATTGTATAGAGACGTATCATGACAATTTGCATTTTTTAATAAGAGTGCTTGATAACCATATCATTAAAGAATATATTAAATTCTCAAATGTCGTAGCTGTTAAAAGTACTTTGACAAAATTTAAAGCCATATTAGAAAAATGGAGAAATCTACTAAATCCATTATTTAACAATCTACGTTCTATCAAGGAGAAAATTGATTATAAAACAAATTGTAAATTTTAAACTATTGAATCCGAAGAAATGTCAAAGGGTTATTAGAATTTATTGGAATTTATTGGAATAAACTGATCCAGAGAGAATACCAAATCAAAGAACAAAATGTCAGTAAAGAAATAAAAATGAAGTAAACGTTCCTCAAAGAGTTGGAAAAGTGAGAGGTTTAGCTAGCTATAAATCCAGATTCAATCCACCATTTTCTACATAACAAAATGCCTGTACCAACTACCAAGAATATGACAGTTTGTCATTTGATTAGGGACTATCCGTTTTGAATTTTCCTCGGAGTTCAGTAATTTTGTGATTTTACTTTTTAAAGGGTTATAACAAGCATAACAATTGCGCAGTTCCCACCATCTTGAGTTTAGTAATTATCTATTATGTCATCAAGTTCTAATTAAAGCTACTTGCACAATGTTTTGTCAATAGTCTTCGTGATCTTTTCATTAAATCAAATTAAGCAACATGTTTGTATAAACCAGACACAGAAATTATGATGTCATCTAAAAAGGTATAAGCTAAACAGTTCACAATGTTATTCCCAAGGTCATTTTTTTCTGATCATGTGTAATTTTTAGTTTGTTATCAAGCACTTACATATACATATATAGATATAAAAAGGATTTAGTATGAGTGCCATTGAGACAACTCTCCATCCAAGTCACAATGTACTAAAGAAAACCATCGCAGGTCAAAGTACGGTTTATAACAAGACGCCTTGGCTCACATCGAACAGCAAGCTATACAGTGCCCGAAAACTACTAGTGTTAATCCATTCAAACGGGCAAACCAACAGTCTAATCTATATAAAAATGAGAATCGAGAAACACTTATAAACCTCATCAACAAAAGACACCTACTTAACATCAGATTCCTGACCTAGGACATGTATAAATAATTGCAGCAGGTTTCATTGCAAGTGTCTGGAATTAGGGGACGTAAGGACAAATTGACAATTGAATTTTCTTGAAAAGAATGCATGTATTAGAAATAGGAAACTTCAGATTGTCTAATTGTTGAAATTAAACTTTTTTCTGTTAGGTTTATTGATTTGGTCGTCTATCGCTTAGATATAACAAATTTAAAATTGATATAATTTCAAAAATGGCCCTGGTAATTTTATAGTTTGTCCGCCATGTTGGTATAAGTGATGCCATTATTGCAAAGGAATATCTTAAAAGTTACAATACGGTAAAAGGAAATGATATATTAGTAACCATAAAAGATCAAGTTGTTTTCCTTATTAATCTTTTGTGATAGAAATAAATCTTTTGGAGTCAGTTTCATTAACTTTGGAATACAAATAACATTCTTATTCTGTAGAAGGACATCGAAAATATACGATAGCAATGAAACATTGAATTGTTCCCTTGATATTAATCAATTTTGTGGAGACAACCTAACAAAAGCACTTGATTACTTTTTGTTAAGCAGGTTTCACTAAATCAAATGTATACAATGATTTCAAAGAATCCTTACTTGTACAGCAATTTGTTAATACATCAGTACGTTTGTTAAGTTAAATTGAAAACTAATTATAAAATTTTATATAAAGAATATGTTTTCAAAATTGTAACGAAGAATTTTATAAGCTTTCATCATTTATTTGCAAGGGTAGGATTCAGTACCGCCATTTTGAATCCTTGATTATTCGTAATAATTTCAGTAACATTAAAACAGTAAACCGCAAAACCTACTTTTTGTCGACATCTATTTAATTTTGAAGTGTAAACAATGTCTCAAATGTCTGGTGTTGATTCCTAAATTGTACATATGCCGTCACGATGAATATATAAGCCAAGACAAAGCCATTTTTTGAAACAATTACTAAAATGGACAGAACTAAAATGAGGGAAAAAAAGAAAGGAATTTTAAGCTTGGACTTTGTAAAAATTTTATTTAGGTAGGCCAAGCCTTAAATAAAATATACAGTTTAAATCGCATCAAGAAATTACACATTGAAAAATACTTCATTCAACAAACAAGAAAGTATCATAAATTTATATTAAGGATTCAAAAACAAGTAAAACGTAAAATCACAAAAATACTGAACTTCGCGAAAATGCAAAAGGAAAGTCCTTAATCAAATAGCAAAGTCAAAAGCTCAAACACCTCGAACGAATGGAAAACAACTGTAATATTCCTGACTTGAGTCAGCCATTTCATGTAAATGTGAGTTCTCATCGAAACCCACTCTAGACAGCAGATTCTTACTCTCGTTGAGTGGGTGTTTGGGTGGTTTTTACATACCAAATAAACTCATCATAAATACCAGGACTAAATTTTATATATACGTCAGACGCACGTTTCGTCTACAAAAGACTCATCAGTGACGCTCGAATCCAAAACAAATAACAAAAGCCAAATAAAGTACGAAGTTGAGCATTGCGATCCAAAATTCCTAAAAGTGTTGCCAAATACAGCTAAGGTAATCTATGCCTGAGGTAGAAAAGCCTTAGTATTTCAAAAAATTCAAAATTTTGTAAACAATTAATTAATATAAATATAACACCATCAATGATAATTCATGTCAGCACAAAAAGTGCTTACTACTGCCAAATTTTTTTGAACAGCTGTTAGCTTTACTAGATAAAACGTTATTTGTTTAATTCATTTGTTCTTTGACCAAGTACTATATACAGATTGACTATTCTAATCTAAAATATTGTCAGCATATATGTGTCTCATATATAATTAACTAAAAACCATATTGAGTTTTGTTTTACTTGATACGGTTAGTAATATTTAATGTTAAGGCCGATTAAATTTTTCTATTTCAAAATAAATTAAAAAGCTCGTTTTAAAAACCTAGGATATTGGAAATTTCATTTTTGTAAATTTAATGGATATCAAAATTAATTTACGGGTTACAGTAAACACATTTCTATAAAGACATAACGACAAGTGATAAAACTCTAATTGTATTCTTGTTAATTAAGGAATGCTTTCACTTGTTATCAGAATCAAGCAGTGCAGTACGTCCTTTTAATCATCTCGTTCATCATTAAACAAAGCGTGTCATTTGATAGGCGAAACTATTTAAACCAGTGTTCTTTATATTGTGAAAAAAATATGTGAACGTTATATGAGGATGGTTTATTCGATTCTTATAGAAACAGGAATTCAAAATAGATAAAATGTAGCATTATATATCCTTTAGTTTAATCTTGTAATAAAAAAAGAAAGTGTGTTTACTTGAACGTGTTGATATGTTATTCTCATTGAATAACCTCTTTTTTGGTTATTTAAACCCACGAAGGACAATTTGGTTCAGCATGAGGTTTATATAAACTAGTGAATGCATAGTCAACTGTTAACATATTTATTCAGAACCTTGTAAATAACTATTTTATTAGTATGTTGATAAGTGTACAGGGTCTCAAGGGTTTTTTTTTTTTGGACATATAATCAACATGTTAGTTCTTGAAGAACAATGCTATTATATTTTTATTATTGTTTTAACATTGCATTAAAATAATTATACTATGTTATGGATATTTTGTACAAATACAAGAGAAGAAACGGTACAATTTGTTGGTAAAGAATCTTATTTAGGTCTGAGTTTTATTCCACGACAATTTGTACTTTACATTCATGTATGATGTTATGTAGCAGCGAACAATACATGAGGTATATAAACGTTAACAACGGTTGTAGTTTACCGATGTTATATTCTCTATAAAGATACAAAGATGGTAAAACAAATGGAGGACAGCGTATGAACCCGAACCTTACACGTAATACCCGATTCTTTCAGTTGAAGTTTATGCGATAAATATCAGGTTTTCTAGATAAAAAATCAACTTAGATTTAGTATAAATAGGGATAAGTATATGTGCCATTATAAAAGATAAACGAGAAGAACATAACCCGCATGGAAAGACTCAATGATCGATCGAGTGAATCAATATTTATCCCAAAAAATAATATCTAAACGATATTATAACAGTATCATAACTCTGAGTCCATTTTAAAGTTTGGTTGGCTTTTATGTGAATGTAGTCATTTGTGTGCTTTGTTTAGAACTTTACCTTACAAAATTGAATGTGAAATACCTCAACGTATAAGATATGTGCACGTTGATATATATTTACGAATAATGTCCATATCTGAATGATAAAATTTAGTTTTACACTGGTTGTTTCCAATTAGATCCAATGAAATACAGTAATTTTAATAGAGATAACTGTGTTGTATGTTAAGCTTTTACAAATAAACTGTTTACGTAACAGAACACTTTAAGCTATTAAATTACTTAAGAGGAGAACAAACTTTAAAAGAAATTATCAATTAATGTAATACAAAACAAAATGACAAATAAGGAAAATTTTATACTTCAATACAATTATCTCATAATTGCATAGGAAGCTGTACATTTCTTTGGCAACTGCATTACTGAAATCAAAATATCAAGTTAACCAAGTAACAGACAGGTATGTTGAGAAATTATGCATACTTATTATTCAATTAAATCAATAAGTACAATAATGCTGCATTAAAATCAAATATTTCTCATCATGTAGCTAAGTTTACTTTGAAACAATTGTTATCAAAGGTACCAGAATTATAATTTAGTACGCCAGACGCGCGTTTCGTCTAAATAAGACTCATCAGTGACAAAATATTTATAAAGTCAAACAAGTACAAAGTTGAAGAGAAATGTGGATCGTCGACTTGGATTAATATGGCGATTTCTCTATCAGACAAAAACTGAGAAGACAAGAGAATATTTTAGAATTAGTTTCTTGTTTTATTTTCATTAAAATATTGACAAAAACAAAATATTTACTCTGACCATCGACAAAAATAAAAATATATTAAAACAAAATATGAACCACACACTTTATCGGAAAAAAATCATTTGATATATAACAGTTTGACAAACACTAATTTTGATCATTGAGAAGCCTAGTATAACCTTAACATAAAAATGCCATTAAAACGTTCAGCTGACTTTTACATAGTTATCTCCTTGTGGTGTTAAGTAGCTTATTGTTTATCAAAAGAAATACATGAAATAATTGTTACAACATGGCCAGTTGCATGTTTTTATCAGTTTCGCGTTTAATTCATGAATCAATGTCCCAAATTTAATTGATTTTAGGATTTTGACAATTGTTATTGATTTGTTGCGAACACATTATATATTTATAAAACACAAATGTCAACGACTTTAAGATTTCAGTTCAAAGTTTTATCTTTTTTTGAGATTTTGATCCACTTAAATGAATGACATGAACATTCCTAGTCTGAAAGCAAAACACTTTTAAGGATTTAACTAACATGTTTTAGAATATTTTTGTACATATTATGTTACAAGTTGAAAACATATAAGGATTCATGGTGTCAATAACTAATAGGGTTTCAACCTTATGAAGAAATTTAAAAAAAAATGACTATAAAAAAGACTTTCATTTAGACAAATATCTGTTGAAATGAATATATGGAAAGTAAGAAAAACGTACGAATTTGAACGATTTGCTGTTTAATCGTATGTACAAACTTACATCGGAGGAATAACAATTAGCGTTAAATAATGAAACAATCCAATAATTGAAATGTTGAATATGAACATTCACATTCCAATTGAACGAGATGGCTGAACCATGTGACAGGGCTCAAAACATTCAATATTAAAAGCTTTACAATGTTTCTCCTTGAAGTACTTTAACTGGTATAGAGTAAAAAAGGTAAAAATTATGAGCCTCTTAAACAGCTATTTTATAACACAAATGAGTAAATAGCATCAGTGGTCAAATACAGTTATCAACAAGATGTCGCTGTTTAAACAATGAGACAGCTCTTAAACGCAAAGTACTCTAAAGTACTTATAAATTTAAAAAATAATGTTACCATGAAAAGCTCTAAATATAATAAGACAATTATATGCACGATATATTTTCAATTTTAAGTAAATGAACTTTAGATTGCAATTTTGTCTAAAAAGACAATGCAATTTCCCATAATAAATCCCTTTACGGCTTAAACTGTACCAATTTATCATAAAGTTTCGGAAAAAGTATATTCTAGAATGGAAAACACATATGCACTTAGTCTACTATTTTTTTCAACGGTCAAAATATAGGGATGTACGGCATATTTTCAACATTTATAAACCAGAACCTCTAAGAGTTTAAACTTATACTTATATCTGTTCCACCCCTCCCTTTACTTTGGGTCTTCTGCATATTTCAATTTGATTGCTATGCATGTGTACATTTACTGGAACCATTTCCACATTATGTCTCTACGAAATGCAATATATATATATCGTATCTGGGAATCATCATTGTTTCTAAATACTGTTCAAACTACTACAAAAACACAATGGTTGTAAATAATTATAAGTAATGCAAATAATAATAGTAGGAATTATTCTTTACAAAAATTGTGTATCGCAAAAGATCGAGTCACCACCTCTGGATATTTTTATGCTTCATTAGAATATAACCACATCTCTTTATAATTTGAATCCTCCCAAATACTTTATACAGAAACCTTTATCTTATTGAATGTCTCAAATAACCGTATTTTGGGTACTGAAATGTGAAGAAGAAAGAAAGGTACTGAATTACTTTCCTTGATTTATTCAATTCGTTCTAAAATTACATTTGTTTTTGTTCAGACATGTCAGATTGAGTTGACATAGAACTGATCGTTTAGGCCTTGAATTAATTTTGAAAAGAAAAAAAACAACTGATGACTAATTTTGTTTAGACATGCTGTTTCATATTAAAAGGTCTGATCCCCTCGAGAAATAAAGTAATTGCCCAATGCTTCTAATTGATAATGAATATATAATAGAATTCGTTTAACCCATACATCTGTGAATGTAGCGAATTATTGTTTGATTTGACCCTATATGAACGCTTCCTATACATGTAATAATCTAACAGACAGAAGCATATATAATCTTCTCTCCCAATTCACTTCAAGACATTTTTAAACAATCTGATCAGAACTAAAATAGACAGACATATATTAGAGTGATGTTTGACCAATAGCAGAAATTCAAACATATTATGGCCTCGGGCATCATATTTAAAAGTTTGCATACATCTCCTATCCGGATAAACAAATGCACATATGTTGTCTATCTTTAAATATCTTTGGAATATGAGTAAAACTGTGGAGATAGAATAATTATCTTTATCATATCTTTGAAGAATTCTTAAATAATTTCAACAATAAAATACATGTATATGTACATTAGTAGGTATGTAAATATATCTGAAAAGTAGTTAAACACATTTACATGACTGTCCAAATTGATGTAAACCTGCCTTTTCGTGTAGTTTGAAGAGAGATTATATATCAAAATGCGCATCTGGTGCTTTAGAATTTCTCGTTTAACGTATTATTACCACTGTGTCGATACCTTTTCTGGCAAACTGTTAGTCTCGAGGGTATCACCAGCTCAGTAGCCAGTAGTTTGCAATCGGATGAAAATACGAATATTCCTTGATTAAAATCCGCTGTAATAAGATTTCGAAATTACTTTGATTTAAGAAATATGTCTTCTTCATACAAAACTCTGATTCCTTTTTTCGAATTTGGCTATACCTTAGGTCTTTTGTTTTGGTTGTATCTGCTCTTCAAACTTTTTGTTATATATTTGATATTCCAATATATTTTGGAACCGAGCATCACGCTTTCAAGACACCACTTGTCGAAATGCACATCCGTTGCATCAACATTGTTACCTTTTATGTTATTAGCTGATAATAATTATCAAAGGCACCATGATTATATTTTAGTACGCCAGACGCACGTCTCGTCTACATAAGACTCATCAGTGACGCTCATATCAAAATATTTATAAACCCAAACAAGTACAAAGTTAAAGAGCATTGATGATCCATAATTCCAAAAAGTTGTGCCAAATACGGCTAAGGTAATCTTTACCTGGGATAAGAAAATCCTTAGTTTTTCGAAAATTCAAAGTTTTGTAAACAGGGAATTCATAAAAATTACCCCATTATTGATATTCATGTCAACACAGAAATGTTGACTACTTGGCTGGTGATACCCTCGGGGACGAAACGTCCACCAGCAGTGGCATCGACCCATTGGTGTAAATAGTTATCAAATGTACCAGGATTATATTTTAGTACCCCATACGCGCGTCTCGTCTACATAAGACTCATCAGTGACGACGCTGATAAACCAAACAAATATAAATTTCATTATACTGATCAGAGTCTTTGTCCGCAATTGTGTTTGCTATCACTAATGAAAACAAGTAGAGTTCAGTAGTGAAGGAATTTATATAAATACAAGACAAATATAATCATGTATTGTTTTATAATTGCGATTAGATAAAGGGGAAAATAATGCAATTTGCAAAAACATCTGCTAGGACAATTTTAATACAATAAACATTTCAAAATTGACACATTGATTAGAGAACGTAATGATTAAAGGGTGAATAGTAGAAAAGATATTGACAAATGATACAAACGTTAATAATATGGTAAACATAATATTCACTTTACCTAGAAATAGACCTATTGTTCTCTTGTTACGAAACGTATTGGTTTTCGTTTGGTTTGGTTTTCGTATAATCAGAATCTTATTACCTTTTATCTTGTCTTGTTTATATAATCATACTGTACATATGAGGTGATCATTTGTAAATTTCCAAACTTGGTTAGCCTCAAATATGCATATATTGTTGATCAGCTTTGCACTATGGCAATCTAATATACAAAGGGCCGACACATGGTTTTCTTCTTCATTTCAACTTCACCTTAAGTGCACCATTGTCATCCTTAAGAATGTATAGTTTTCAAAAGTGTTACCCTTGTTTTAATCTTTAACCAGGAAACATATCACGAACTAAAAGAAGTTATAAAACATAATGATAAACAGATAATTTAGGTTACAATTATTTCTTAATCCGATCTCATTTTGAATGTTTATCACGAATATGATTAACCAATAATGAATGAAAAAAGACAAAATAAAAGAAAACAAGTGAAAATTCAAACCATTTTCTGAACGTCCCTTAGTGGAAATCTCAATTATCGTTCGTAAATTTTTTTCACTTTTTCTTTTTTTCTTCTTAAGATGACACGTAAACAAGAGGGTCAATATGTAACTGTTTGTAGCTGATTGCTGTTTTGCAATGAAAAGTCAGTTAAAGCATTAGAATGGTAATCTTGCAAATCATAAGTATTGACATTTCTTGTGTTTTTAAATTGTTAAAACCCGTTATTGCCATCTAAATGTTTTTTTTTTTCTTTCTGATTTTTTTGTTTCAAATAGTTGGCAGTACATCGACGGTTGTCCAAATAATTGAAAACAACTTTATTCGTCCGAAATTCTTTTCTGGATTTACATTAATCAGGGACGCTTAAACACAAATTTCTAAATATTTTAAATATTTGAATGAAAAACTGAAACAGTTGAAGAGTTATATACCATACACCTATCTTCATTTATATCCAAATGTAGCAAACACTCCGTATAAACTTGAATGACTTTCACAGCCAATCAAATTTTAATAACAAGAACAAATGTACTAGATGTATAGATGAATAGAAATATGCATTGTTAATTATGTCAATTAGATAAATTGCTAGTTACCCACATTAATTCATTAAAACCTTATGTTCCTTTTTCTAAGCATTTTTAGGAACAACGGATATCAAAGGAAACTCACTATATCAGTTTTTTGATAATTGAATTGTTTTACATCAGTTATATCTTGGTTATTGCATTACTTTCATGTTGGCGTTATTTGATGACAAAGAATAACATCAACGAACTGACAACTTTTTTTTTAATTTGGGAAATAAGCATAATTGGATATTCAATTGTACATGATAATATAACAGAACTAATCGTGCGCATCTGGGTTAATTCAAATTTAACATGAAACCTGTTGAATTGCAAATTCTGGTTTTAACATACAAATAATACTTCATTTTTTTATTACAGTTTCAATTATTTTGTACCATTTTATTATAAAAGTGTATATCTCTATTAAAACTCCTTCAACGACTGATAAATAGAATAGTGTATTGTGTGATCAATTTGTAACAATGGTCTCGGAAACCTTAACTATAGGCCTGGTGAGTAATGTGTGGTATACTGCCGTTTTCCTGACTTCCATCATTCTGAATACAATAAAAGTTTCCGGTCGTACCAGCTAAAAGACAAGTAATTTCTACTAATTGGCAGGCTCTCAAAATCTATTCAAATTTGTTAGTGAATCGTTGCCGGCATAGAAATCAACCATAATGCTCACCTTTAATCAACCTTTTGAAACGCATTTTCCGAATCAAAAGTAGAACTAACAAGAACAATATACGCAAACCTGACAGAATTCAGTCTGAAAATGCTATTTTACATGTTTAAACCAGACACAAGGAAATGTCTAGAAGTAGAAGCTATTTGTGTGATACTCTCCTTTAGCATTAAAAAACTGTTCTGTAAATAATTTGCTTATACAAATTTGTCAACACATGTTAAAGCTTTCTCAGGTGATTCTGTATTTTTTTATTCTAATCAAAGAAGCATCTTTTTTAACATTCTGAATTAAAACAGCAAAATTTTGCACGACAAGTCCTAAATTTTGTCTGGTAACAACTATACATTTTGTTTTTTCATATTTTGCTTTCAGAAATATTATTCTGACACTTCCGATGACGGCTTTTCTTTATTTTCCCGCATTGAAATCGATCAAATGTGCTCATATTTCTACCATATTCTTGACTGTGACCCTATATACACCTCATAAAAACATAAATCTGACTTGTGACTATACCTAAATTGTAAGTTTACATTTCAGGTCCTATGCTCAATGTTTTAATATTTCAGATTAACATAGAAGCGAATTTCTAACTAAAAAAAATGTTTAATAAAAGAAAGTGAAAGTGTTTATATACATGATAGTTGTTATGCGACAGCATATTATTAAAGATTAATATTAGCTTGGAGGATATATATGGCATTGATGTATATACTTTCAGACTAAGAAAGTTCAACGTCAATTACGAAAATGAAATTATGATTCATTCGACATGAAAAAAACTTAAGACACTAGTTAAATCAAAGAAATTGTGGCTTAACTAGCAGTTAAAACTTAACAGCAGTCGGGAGAGAACTTTTGTTGTTCGCCTATTATATCAGAAGTATAAGGCTTCGTTATTAAAGTATATCTGGACAGATATTTGTAGTGTTTCGGTTACAGCTTATATTAGTTAAAAAGTATAACAATTATAGCGAACTCCAAAATAATTCTAAAAAGAGATTTTAATTATAAAATTGAGAATGGAAATAGGGAATGTGACAAAGGGACAACAACCCGACCATAGAGCAGACAACAGCAGGTCACCAAAAGTCATCAATACAGCGAGACATTCCCGCACCCGGAGGCGTCCTTCAGCTGGCCCCTTATCAAATATATATACTAGTTAAGTGCTAATGAACGCCATACTAAACTCCAAATTATACACAAGAAACTAAAATTAAAAAATAATACAAGACTAACAAAGGCCAGAGGATCCTGACTTGGGACAGGCGCAACAATGCGGCGGGGTTAAACATGTTCATGATATCTCATCCCTCCCCCTATACATCTAGACAATGTAGGAAAGTAAACGCATAACAATACGGACATAAAATTCAGTTCAAGAGAAGTCCGAGTCTGATGTCAGATGATGGAGCAAAAGAAAATAAACAAAATGACAATAATACATAAATAACAACTCTGGATAAGTCAATTTTAAAGTTTGATTAGCTTTAATGTGAATTAATGTTAAATTACTTAAGAGGAAAACACACTTTTAAAGAAATTATCAATTAATGAGATGTTAATGCAAAACAAAATGACAAATTAGGCAAAGATTATACTTCAGTGCAATTATCTCATAATTTTATAGAATTCTGTACATTTGTTTGCCAACTGCAATACTGAAAGTTCACCAAGTTACAGACAGATAAATTGAGAATTGCCACTAATTATTATCCAATCTAATCAATAAGTACAAAGGTGTTGCATTAAAATCAATTATTTCTCTGAGTTATAAAATTACTTTGAAACAATGTGGATCGTTGTCGACTTGAACTAATATGAAGATTTCTCGGTCAGACTAAGCTTGAGAAAACAAGGGAATATTTTTTTAATGTGGTACCATTTATCTAGACTAAAATTATTTTCTTGTTTAATTTTCATTAAATTTTGACAAAATATTTACTCTAACCATCGACAAAAATAAAATAAAAATTTATGAACCACAAACTTTATCGGAAAAAAAATCATTTGATATATAACAGTTTGACAAACACTACTTTTTATTATTGAGAAGCCTAATATTTCCTTAAAATGAGAATATCATTAAAACGTTCAGCTAACTGTTACATAGTTATCTCCTTGTGGTGTTATGTAGCTTATTGTTTATCAAAAGAAATACATGAAATAGTTGTTACAACATGGCCAGTTGCATGTTTTTGTCAGTTTCGTGTTTAATTCATAAATCAATGTCCCAAATTTATCTATTTTGGCGTTTGACAAATTGTTGTTGGTTTGTTGTGAACACATTATATTTATAAATTACCAAATGTCAACGATTTATACATTTGCGTTTTACATTTTAACATTTTTTTAGTTTTTGATCAACTTAGAAATGAATGACATGAACATTCCTCGTCTGAAAGCAAAACACTTTTAAGGATTTAACTAACATGTCTTAGAACATTTTTCTACATATTATGTTACAAATTGAAAACAATATAAGGATTCATGGTGTCAATAGCTAAAAGGATTTAAACCTTATGACGAAATTTAAAAAAACAAATGACTATAAAAAAGACATTCATTCAGACAAATATCTGTTGAAATGAATATATGGAAAGTAAAAAAAAAAACGTATGAATTTGAACGTTTTGCTGTTTAATCGAATGTACAAACTTACGTCGGAGGAATAACAATTAGCGTTAAATAATGTAACAATCCAATAATTGAAATGTTGGATATGAACATTCACATTCCAATTGAACGAGATTGCTCAACCATGTGACAGGTCCCAAAACATTCAATACTAAAAAGCATTACAATGGTGTCAATAGGTAAAAGGATTTCAACCTCAATTGTAAGTTTACATTACAGGTCATTTTGCTCAATGTTTTCATGTTTAAGATTCCTTTGGTTTTAACATAGAAACGGAATTCGTAATAAAAAAAATGTTTAATAAAAAAAAAAGGAAAGTGCTTATATACATTTCGACTTTCAATTATATCATAACCTGTCTGCCATTGTGGATTGAAAAGAGATAATGACTGTCCATCAAGTTTCAACTTCCTGAAATATTCAAAAAGGCAATATAAAAAGTATATTTTATTTGTTTGGTGGATAAGTTTAAGCAGTAGATAATTCAAGACAATTTTACAATCTTTTCAAATCAATGTTATAACCTTGAATTTATTCGTCAATGAATAGTTTGATATTTGACCTTGACAAATCATTTTTAAAAAAATGATATCATTTTTACGTCGTACTAGAACTCCCTTGATCTTCAATTTCTGTTTCATATAGTTTGGGGTAAAACTAGCATCAATTATGAGCCAAGTTTTGACCAAAACGATAGTTTGCCAAAATTTAAATGTCATAAACACATTTTTTGTGTTTACCAAAGATGATTTGTCGGTATAAATTTTTTTTTAATCGGAGTAGGTATTGTTTTTGTGGCCATCTGAACTGTCTAATACTTTCGGTCATGTGTATTATCTTTTTAAACTTTACATAAAAAATAATATGGAAGTCATTTTTTCATGTCTACATGTAGTATGGTTTTACCGACAGTTGTAGCAGTTGGTCGTTTTAAGACTAAACGACTCACACATGTAAAAAGATACCAAAATGCAGCTACAGTTCCAAGAAAAACAAGAAAAATTATTCTTGATATTATCAATGAAAAAAAAACATAAAGGTAAATAATTATCTGAAAGTTGTTATGCTACAACATATTATTAAAGATGACTAATAGCTTGAATGATATATATGTCATTGAGGTATATAATTTCAGACTAAGAAAGTTCAACATCAATTAACAAAATGAAATTATGATACATTCGACCTGAAATAACCTTAAGACATTAGTTAATCAAAGAAATGATGGCTTAACTGGCAGTTACAACTTAACATGAACAAGACCAGTCGGGAGAGAAATTTTGTTTTCCGCCTCACCTATCAACAGTATAAGGCTTCGTTATTAAAGTATATCTGTAAAGATATTTGTAGTGTTTCGGTTGCTGCTTATTGCTAGTTAAAAAGTATAAACATTGAAGCAAACTCCAAGGTAATTGTAAAAAGAGATTTCAATTATAACTAACAACATAAGGAACGAATGAAAAAAAACTGTCGTATGTAAAATTCCTGTACAAAGTTGTCCATTCAACTCTTTATAAAGAAATTCATTGATGCAGCGAACATGCTATATGGCATTCGTTAAGGAACTTTACAACAGTTGGTTTTGTCTGATTCAAACTTAAAAAAATCTTCCTTATGCTTAAGTCTAGAATTATTCGTAATTCAAATGTATCACAGTTGTTATGCATAGCATTCCTTTGATTTTCTTTCAAAATAGAGGCATTTTTGTCTGTTTTCACTCATAATATTAAACAACATAGGTAAATTGCGTCTTTCTTATTCAATAAAAAAAATAATAATCACAAAAATACACTCCAAGGAAAATTTAAATGGAAACACCCACATCAAATGGCAAAATCAAAAGCTCAAACATATCAAATGAATGAAAAATATACAATTACAGGGTCAATACATTTACGGATAGTGTGTTCTTGAAATTTGCTGTTTAAAAATTAAAAAAATATTTTAAACTAAGGAATAAATCTCCTTCATCCAAAGTTCTGATTCCTTCTCATGATTTGGCTAAACTTTTTGGCCATTTTGACACGAATGGTCACTCATGTGCATGTCATAACATGAATCCTACTGTAAATGAATCGACAACCAAAATGACACGATAAAATCTTATATAAGTCGGCAAGCAACTTTCAACAAAAGCCAATCGTTTGTACATAAAGAAAATCTCTAAATCGACATGAGTCTAGACCCTGTCTGATCTTTCCGTTTCTCAAATATATTGATATGTATCTAACATTTTGAACTTCACAATTCGATCCCCTTATGTTTGATTTATACTGATGACAATGTTAACATCCTAAAATTGATTTACACTTCGTTCCTCATGTTCTAAACGAAATAAAATCCCAGTCTTGTCGTCAATTATGGGAAATCAGGATAGCTATTAGATCTTCATCATCATTTTGGGAATTATAAAGTTATCTTTGCAGATATACTAAAGTGTTATTCTATATTGAATGATCTGTTTCCATCCAAAAAGGCCCAAGGGATATTACATGAAGTACAATTAATCAAATTTTTCCAATTTAATATAGAATAAAATCATTCTTTTCGTAATACAATTCATCGTCATTCATATGAAATAATAGGTATAATACCATGTTCAATGACCCAGATAACATTCAACATTACAGACGCATAAATGATCCTTTCAATGCATAATAGATCCATATACAAAAGGAATTCAAATATATTGGTAAAATCTCGAAAGGGGAAAATATATACTAAATATTGTTTATCAAGTTTTATATCATTTCATGATCCACTATGCACAGTATTACAAAAGAAAAAAACTATTTAATTACAATATATTGTAAATTTGATTAAGCAAACATTTGTTTTAACTTCTAAGTTTTATTTAACAAAATTAAAGCATGAACTCTTTTTACGCTGTTTTTGGTTTGTTTTTATGGAGGTCATTTAGTTGTCTCTCAATTTAGGTTAACCCTGAATTTCCTGTTCTCTTAGTAAATATGTGTTGCCCTTTTGATTAATTTTGCGTTTTATGATTCTTTTACAAAGCAACACAGTTAAAAGTAAGAGTCGCAAATCAACAACCAATTTTTTTTTCCTAATGTAAATGTAGATCAACCATCAATAAAAATAGCAACCCGATAGAACAGATCAACAGATAAAATTGAGAATGGAATGGGGAATGTCTCAAAGAGACAATAACCCAACCATAGAACAGGCAACAGCAGAAGGTCACCAACAGGCCTTCAATGCAGCAAGAAACTTCCGCACCCGGAGGCGTCCGTCAGCCGGCCCCCAAACAAATATATATACTACTTCAGTGATAAAGAACATATTAAATTGGAATTGTCAAAGGTCTCCCATCTATAATATATTATTCAAAAGAATAAGTCATAAACATTAACATTATTGTAATTGTTCTGCACCAGATGCACATTTTGACAACAATGTCTTTTCGTGGATTTTGAGGTCAAAATATTAACAGATTCAAAGCTTATAAACAAATTATTAAGAGCACAATACAGGCAAAGACATGCCATGTCTAATTTTGTCAAAACCTTATTTTAAATTGATCATTTATGTTAAGTAACATAAAGGCATCTGGTTTACTGCACCAAAAACATATGTTAAATAAAGGAAACAGTAGTATACCGCTGTTCAAAACTCATAAATCCATGAACAAAAAACAAAATCGGAGTAACAAACTAAAACTGAGGGAACGCATTAAATATAAGAGAGAACAACAACACAATATCAAAATGTAACACACACACAAACACAGAGAAACGGACTAAGCATTAGACAAAATCCTATGAGAATAACAAATATAACATCAATACCAAATACATGAATTTGGGATAGATCAGTACCGTGACACGTCTTATAGTAATGTGAATTCACACTCAAAAATAAGAGAAAACAAACGACACAACGGAAACACAACGTTAAAATGTAACACACACAGAAACGAACTATAATATAACAATGGCTAAAATATCTCATATTTGATATATGATATTGATATGGGAAAATTCATGTATGGCCTTTGTTTTATAAAGATTGTATTATAATATACATTTACCAATAATATTTTTGTTTTGCTATATATTGCAAAGTCATATTTTCGAAAGCTGATCTTGATGCTAATTTGCTTTCAAAAAAAGTTTCAACATCAGGAAATTAAACTATAAATGCAATAATCGGTTGCACGAACGTGCTCTTCTTTTGACATTTATCTGTTTTAAGGATGGTTGAATTCCTTTATGATGGATCTATAGCTTTCTATATTGTCAATGACATAACGGAAATTGCTTTAAAATAATGAATTCTTAGAATATTACTGGTAATAAACAAACTTCATATCACAAAAACATCTGTGTTTTCAATTTAGTAAATAGATATGGATTATAAATGGTTTCTTAGTAAGGAAACAATTCACAAATATTAATTTGTCAAAATAGTGTTTCTATGGTATAATTCATCGACAATGAAGTAATTTATTATTACAAGTTCCACTTCTATAAAGAAATTTGATAGGATTTTGGAGAATACTGACTTGGTTCAAACAACCAATGATTATAGATTAAATCTTAAAAAATAAAAGAATATAATAATCAAAGGTGAAAAGTAATTTTGCTTAACATACTGCCTACACAAAAAAGCGTTCTTGAGATACAAAGGAGAGTAGATGGATAAAAACTTACCAAAGAAACAAGGCGTATTAAAATATACAGAAGACGCGCTTCATAAGACTTATCAATAGCGCTCGACACAAAAAAAAACAATTGGAAAGACAACCGAATAACAAAGTTTTAAAACCAAATCTGGCTTAGATCGGCTAGGAAGGGCTATTTCCAAATGAAAAAGCTTTAAACCATCAACTACCTACATATTTTGCGAAATAATATAATATACAAATATATTCATAACTTTAAATGAAAAGAAAGAAAAGACATATGCATCACGTTAGTATAAGTCTGAAATACTGGTGTTGATATATTACAAAGTCTCCTTATGGCAATTCTACATTTTTTGTAAATACCTGTAATGACCCGTTCAAGTGATTACCATGACTTGTCTGATTCTAAATCCCTCTGAATAACATGGTGTGTAGCAATAAGTTTTAAAATAGCTAGTATGTAGACAATTTTAGCGTATATTTGCATTTTGTAATCAAATATGTATGCATAAATAGTTGGCACACTCGTTGTTTGTAGTTAATGCAAAAGTTAAAGCCAGACAAAAAGTATGAACAAATATACTGAACTCAAATGGCAATTCAGAAAATGATACGGTACGGACATAATCCTGACAACATAAATTTACTGTAATATTCTTGAATGACTTTCATTTCCCACGAAAATGGGGGTTTACATCGGTTGTCTTATACAGCGAAACCCCCACTTGCATTACAGGTATGTATAGTATCATTATATTGTAATTACAAACACAACTGGTTAACGTGACCAAAACTGGGACCCAGAAACAAAAACTGTGAATTCATACATAGCAGACATACAACACAACTGACTTATCAAATTGATATACCAATATGACATACTTTCTAAAAAGGTTATTGCATTTGATAGTAAATTTAACAAAGACACCAACGAAAATCGTTATATAAGTTGATTGTAAATTTGTCAAAGACGCCAACAATTTAGTGCATCATGTGCATCACATTTAACATGTGTAATTTGGATTTCATATGAATTCGAAAAAACAAATATTCGTAAAAAAAGACCTACCTTCCAACAGACATGTAGAACACAGTTAAGACCTTGTTTATATTTCTAATAAAAGAATTGTACACCTTTTTGTTCTTATACAGTACATATAACATCTCTTGTAACAAATACCTTAACGATAAGTATCAACCATGCAGGTCAATTGTCATTACTTTTAATACAACCAATAACAAGAATAACTGTCATTATTGAAAATGAGCGAATGGAATGATGAAATTCCCGTCTAAGTAGTTCTTTGGAAACACTATGCTAATATTACGATTATACAATGGGACAGTGATTCTATGGGTAATATTAAGTGACAGGCTTGTTCGGTCGAGTAGAGAGAATTAATCAGTTTTTACCCTGTGATTGACATAAGGGATATGTTATCCATCATCAGACGGAAGTATTGAGCCTAACTCTTTGGCAAGGTGACAGGCTCATACATTGTGTACAAGTGCCATTTTATCAAGTATGAACTGATTGGATATTTTAATTGGGTGATCTTTAAAAAGAACAGCTGCTGAAATGGTAAAATTAATTTTGCCTTCAATTTTGACCTAGCTTTTTTGTCGATAGGACAATCATTGAAAATACGAACTGTTTAAAGGATATCTAAATGACCAATAAAACATTAACCAAGCTAGATGCACAGTTTTTACTTTCTCAATGACTTTTTTGATTGTTTGTATTATACCGACAGTAGACAAAAAATCGTCTTTGAATGATTTAATATATTTACATTAAGCTTCATTACGTTACGAAGAGTACGAAGATCTTTTACGCTTCCCAACTTGCGTCTACATTTTATTTCTGATCTAGGTTTCTTCCTAAAGATATTGTGCTCATAATTTAAAAAAATACAATGTGACATTGTCATGAGCTTGATTTGTTCTAGATATTTTATGAATAAATATTTGGTGATACTTTTGTATATCTTGTCAAACCTTCCAATTGTCTATATATGTCTATTTTAATGAATTGCTGATGAAAGCAGAAAGAGATGAAGAATTGATTCACTTTATTTCTATACTTAAACATTTATATAAATCTATATTATTAACAACGGCGTTGTGGTTCATTTTGACTTATGAGTGTGAAGTATCTTTTTACACTTCTGCTCTTTTTTTATAATCCGAGTTTCTTCACACTATACATGCTATACGAGTTCCATTGACAGGGGTGTGCTCATTACACAATAATGGTCCAAGAAATGTTTAAGGGTGTGGGAGAATGAATATGAGACAAGAGTTTGGCAGTCGTTTTATTTTTAATTTAGCTGGTTGTTTTCTATTCCGATTGTGACATTTCGAAATCAGCGATTTCATAGCGGATGATGCATTTATATATGGAACATTCGAGTCACACAGTTGAAGTCTTCATGCGTATTTTAAATTGTCATTCGTATTTCAATTGTCACTGTTCTTTTCGTTGTATTAAAATAAGACTTGATTATGTTGAGAGGAGTATTGGGAACAAACGATACTCGTCCAGTTTATTGATATTTAAAAATATTTGTTTATTTTTCATTTAAATCAATATTTATTGAATTAAAATCTAAAATAGTGAATTCATGTCTAAACGTGTTAAGTTGTTTGATGTGTTTTATCAATTGATTTTGCAATTTGATTGGTAACTTTCCGTTTTGAATTTTCCTCGGAGCTCAGTATTTTTCTGATTTTATCTTTTAATCATTATAAGGCACAGCTTCATTTTTGTATAAAGAAATATCATTTTTATCTTTTTGAAGAAATCATTAAGGAAACCGTAACTAGTAATTCAGTTTTATCATCTTTATCTTTTTGTCATGGAAAACATCTCGTGCAAATATAGATTTCAAAAAAGTATATGTCTTTGACTAGAACATGTAAAAAATAACCATATAAACTATAATTTGATAACACAATTGGTATATTTATCTTTAATCATCTCTTGACTTGACAGTTCTCAATATCGTTAAAAATCTCTAAGAAAACTTACTTTAAGTACAGCAATGATCCTACCTTAAATCAAAAGCTTTTTTACGTGGAAACTGGTGGATTAAACCTGGTTTAAAGCTAGCTAAACCTCTTATTTCTATGACATTCACATCAAATTCCATTATATTGACAACTGAACATGACGCAAGTGTTTTGCTGCCTTCGCTCTACGGATATCACAATAGTCATCCTCTTTAATTTTACCGGTTGTGTTCTATTCCCCATCGTGATTTTTCGACAGTGTTTTGATTTCAAGGCGAATGCTGTATGCATAGAAGTGAACGGCACCCGCTCTAGCTGCTTTTGAAGTTCGTGCTGATCCATAAGTTGTTTGTTTGTTACCTGAATTTTATTTTTTTATCCATTTGTGATTATGTTAATGTGAGTATCGGGAACGAACGACACTCGTCCAGTTATTTCAAAATTGAATGCTACTTTTTTTCAATTCATTGAGATGTAAAAGTGTTGACGGAAGTGTATCCCAAATGTGCGCATGGTCAACGCTTTTACACCCGTATAAAATTACAAACAAAAGTTTTCAATGCTTTTATTTATATGTTAGCTAGGATAAAAAAAAAAGATTTCTAGTATGTTTTATTTAATATACGTGTGCACTGTATTGTGGGACCTCGTGTCATCACGAATGTTAAATTTCATTGTGTAATGAATATCATTTTCAGAAGGACGCGAAATTGCTGTTTTCAAATCCAAAAAAAACTTAATATGATGAACATACATGCAATGTAATTATTGATATTTTTATCAATAGTTATCGAATCAAAATCTTCAAAAGTGAACTCATGTCTAAAAGCATGCAATCATTATATAACACAGCATCATTTTTAAAATTGTTTTTATGATAATTTTTTCAATAAAAAAATATAGTTTCGAGGACACGGAATCTAGTAATTTAATCTTATCATCTTTACTGTCATGTAAAATATCTAATGCAAATATAACTTTCAAGATCTTGTGACAAAAAAATATATGTCTTTGACATGAAAATAACCACATTCAGGAATATTAAGCCATAATTTGATAACAAAATTGGTATAGTGCGTCTGACGTACTAAGTAATAATCCTGGTACCTTTGATAAGTATTATCTATAATCATCTTTTGACAGTTCTTAATATGGAATAAAAGTACTTACAGCTCTAGGAAAACTTACTTATAAGTACAAAAAAAGATCCTACCTTCATCGAATAGCCATCTGTAATTATTGCATCAAACTATACCGGGTTAACAAACGCTTATAAGCTAAGTTAGGCTGAATTACAAATGTAAATAACATTCGAACAAAGACGGAGACACTTTGTAATTTATAGATTTTGTTATCAACAAATAATTACCGGCTTGCGGAATTTCTTTTTTGCGAGACATTAAGAACGTATTTTACGACAGGAGAAATAAGTGATAATGGAACACGTATTATATTTACTGTATTCAAATGTCATTAGAGATCAGATTACCCAGGACACTTGTTTTTAGGTTAAGATTCCTAATGGGAGTTTGTGTAAATGTTATTGGAAATCATATTACCCAGGACGCTTAGTTAAAGGTTCAGACGTGGCTTTATATACTTATCTTGATTGTAAGCTTGACAATAAATTCATTCTCTGTAGGTAAAACATAATGTCATGCATTATTTATAAGATCAGGATATAAAGGGAACACCATAAATTCTAGTACAAGTCAAACTGTGTAGAGACAAAAGTTATATAAGTTGCCGAAATTGTTTTTGTATTTATTGTTTTTTATACATTTTCCACAATAATACCTCCTGAGGTAGTGAATGAATGTGTAATCTGTTCAGTTTATCGAAGTTCTCTCCTATAATCTTTTAGATCAAAGTATTTCACAATTTGAGGGAAAAGGCTCTTTTCATAACTGTAGATTCTACACATGTTATAAAAACCGTACGTATCTAAAGAGCATATGTTCTGCGGATCAAAAGAAAAGTTTTGATAGCACGTGTTTTGTCGAGTTAAATCTACCTGGTTACAATGAATGCATCCTTTGATTGACATAGTTCTGATTTTGTTCTATCCTAGGACTGAGAAACCGAAATAAAGATCTGTGAAACCTTAGTATAAAGGCAATGGAAACCACATATTTTAGAATACTACAACTGTAGCATTTATACACGAAGGCTTTAAAACCTACATATTATCATCTTTTATTTTAAGTTTAAATCCCGAAAACAACATTTCAACTCTAGCATACAGTTTATACTTAATGTCAGTTTGATGAATTCGACTTACCGAATTAGACTATTTACCGGGTTTGTAATAACCTGAACATTACGGGTGCTGCATGTGGAGCAGGATCCGCACCTGAGATTACCCTAGTTTGTCATGGGGTTCGTGTTGCTTAGTCTTTAGTTTTCATTGTTGTGTCTATTGTTGTACTATTATTTGTCTGTTTGTCTTTTTTTCATTTTTAGCCATGACGTTGACAGTTTATTTTGATCTATGAGTTTGAATTCCCTCTGATATCTTTCACCTCTTTAATGCTTTATTAAAACATAGAAAACTAATGAATAAACAACACGAACCCCACAAAAAAACTAGGGGTGATCTCAGGTGCTCCGGAAGGGGAAGCAGATCCTGCTCCACATGTGGCACCCGTCGTGTTGCTTATGTAATAACAAATCCGGTAAATAGTCTAATTCGATAGGTCACATTCATGAAAGGGAAGGGGATTGTAGTTACAACGTACGGAACATATCCGATATCATTTGTGAAACGGTTATTCCATAACGGTCAACCAACTCGGGATGGCGTCCGTAAAATTTACGAAGGGATAATTTCAACTTCACCATTTGGAACTCTTGGTTTCATAGCTTCCTTGTGAGCAGCAACCCTCTATCAAGAGAATCATGATAGGAAATGCAAGCACGGGAATATCGTATTAATTGGGAGATATATACCCCGTATGCAGGTGCTGCTGGAATGTTGCTATTTAGAAATGGAAAGTTCACAATTGAAAAGATGAAATCATCTCTTTTGTCGTAAAGTTTTGTTTTCAACCGATAATCATTGTCAATTTCTAGATGTAAGTCAAGATATGAGGCCAACTGTATATGTAGTATCCTTTATATCTTGCTCGATGGGATAGATGCGTTCCACATAGTCACCAAATGATTTATTTAGTGAAAGAACATCAGCTATATAGCGGAAAGTAGAGTTAAAGGATATTGCTAACTTCTTATTTTTTGTTTGAATCAGAGTGATCCTTTACAAAGTAGGATTTATCCCTCTCTAAGACAAGATACTTGTATCTACGTTGGCCATTCTTTTTTATGAAACAAGGCAATACCAACTCTTTCAATTTGACTCTTAGTTTGAAATGTGGCATACTTGTGTAAAGAGTAGAAAAGTCAAATATTTTAATACTGTTACAAGATGAAAGAGAGTTAGATTGTATGTACTCTAAAAGATCTTTGGAATTTTTAAGTATCCACATCTGATTCACGCCACCTCTAGAATAGGCATTTTTACAATTACTTTGAAGCCCGTCTTTGATTGCTGATTAAATAGATGTTAATAATTTAGAAAGAGGTTTCCTGGAGCACTTGGAAGACCCAGCAATGTACCGTTGTTTGTAAGGACACTTGTGTAGTTTAGGTATCCAATACAGTGATGTAAGATCCAGTTCTTCATCTCTGGTTGAAATTCCAAAGGAACATAGAACAGACCTATGATTATCCAGGATTTCCTCTTTGGTAAGTGTCGTGAGGGTATATGATGAGTTTCCAAGTGAATTGTCAATACCTAATTCATTTATCCAGCAGTTATTGTAATGAGTTTTACACACAAAAACGATGTTGTTTGGGGCTTTATTTGCGGGGACAACAACATATTTGTCATGGAGGTAGGATAGGTGCTTTGCTTCATTTGGGTCTTTAAAGATTGACGTAGCATGGGCATTGATAGACCCATTCAGTTTCTTAATTCTGATTTGTATCAACGACCTCACTGCCTTAATCCATTCGGAATGAGTGTCTACGTCTTCCTTCTCGCGCTTAGCCAAAATATCATTTCAAAATGTTAAAGCTTACAACAATTTGTGTAAGATTCAAGAGCTTACCAAATTGAAAAACAAGCAGGTTACATCATCTTTGTGACTACCAACTTTGATTTCCTATATTCCAATTAAGGATATATACATCAAATACAGTTAATTAAGCCACTAAAAATTTTCAATTAATAATATAATAGTGCATTAGTTTGAATTTTGTTATTTCAAAAAGAGTAGGAAAGTTCGGTTTTCTCAACTCACAAGTTTAAATCCAGCGTATTACAGTGAACACAAAGAAATAGGAAAGAGGAGAACACTTTACGTTATCTTGCCTGTTATAGTATATATTGATAAAAGAAATTATTCTAAAAACTATTTCTTCAGTCACATGGTTCTTACGTATTCACGTATTTACATATATATGGCTTTCAAAGATTGATGACGTAATGGGTGTTAATTTCCACTGCCGTGATTTTGAAAGCTCCTGAATTCATAAAACCGATCGAAATGTACCAAATATATCAATAGGTAATAGGTATACATACCGACGTGTTCATTTGCTGTTTATTGACCTCCGATAATAACTAAGATTACCAACCAAATGAGCAAATCTTCCAGTACCAATATGACTATAACATACCATTCATATTTGACAATTTTAAGGTGGTTTAAAACCCAATGGGACATATAATTAAGTCAATCAAACTCAGGTAAAATTTGTCTGAATCAGTTGGATTCTTTAAGAGTTCATACGATACCTTTGGTTTGTTTTTCCTCTAACCTAGAGTTGTCTCTTTCCGAGAGATTTGCGTAGTTTGAATATCGGTAAACTACTGTAGCTTTCACTTATCATGTCAGTGCTGACAAATTGATTACTAAAAAATATTGAATATATGTTTATTTTAACATACAGAGTTAACCGAAAACGCACTAAGGATTAATATCAAAAACCTTTTAGTATTAACATTTGACGTATGTAAAATTTTCGTCCATATCAATTACATTTCTAAATAATATTTTACATTAAGAATGAATTAGACACATGCACAGGAGAGTACACATTTCGAGAAGCAAAAATGAAGACAATTTTGTTCAGATATCTGATTTCACATTCGCATACCAAATCGATAATAACACAAGATCCCAGCTGTTTTGTTCTAACAGGGATGATCTGAGCCGGATCTCCCCTACCAGATCACCACAGTTTGAGTTTCTTTGTTATGCATGCTTTTCTTTATTCTGTAACATTTTGTCGGGAATGTCAAATTCACTATAAAACTTATAATTAATTATACGTTAAAGACTATCTATCAAAATTCACGTTGAAAAAAATCCAGTAAATATGCTGGGATTCGAACTCAAGACCTTTAGCATATCAAGCCACGACACATACCACTTCACCAGGACGACTGTATACGAACTTTCAGTAATTTAACACATGTAAAGGTTGCATTTCTGTCAATATTGCCAATGCAATTTCCCATAGGAACTCCTTTTGCGGCTAAAACTACCACTTTTACTATTAAGTTTTGAATAAAATCTTATCTTAGAATTGAAAGTTCATATGCACTACAATTTTTTTCAAAGGTCAAAATATAGGGCTGTGCGGCATATTTTCAACATTATATGCCCTAAACTTCTCACAGTCTAAACTCACACTAATTTTCTTAACTACCCCTACCTCGAATAAAAGGTTACCACAGATTATTAACAAATTGCACTTGTATATTTACTGGTAACATTCCCAAGTTATGTCTCTATGAGATGGAACACAGAGATCATAACTGGAAACCAGTATGTAAACAAATGATCTATGAATATGCGTGGTTTGAGAAACAGCTGTATTTACAAAGTGCAACCTATAGGAAGCAAGATATTTTTATAATTGGAGCGAATTGGCAAACCTTTATTCAGTGGGGTTTAAACCCTTTTCGTTAATAAGTGAGTTGTCAGACTGATTGTTCAATTTGATTTTACACTTTTTCAAAAGTGGGGAGAGTCGGTAAACAAGAGTGGGGCGATTTTTTATAAAGTGGCGATATAGTATGGGCCGATTGGCCAGTGGGGCGAGTTGATATTGTTTGATATCTACTCATCGTGTTCAGGGGTTAAAGAGGGTATACATCATATTGTAATATATACAGTATATTATAATGGTTGTGTGGCGTTCTAAACTAGATTTTACGAATTGTAAATGGTTTTTCGTCTTATCTAAAACAGCTGGGATGTAAAGTAGTTATCCCATTCGGACTGTGTGTGTCAGTGTTAAATCACCCTCTGGCCTCCTGCCATCGGGGTGATCTTACACTGACACACCGCGTCCTCGTGGGATAACTATTAAAGAAAATTTACTTTTAATTCTCTTCTATTTACTATACTTTTCATGATCAAATCAGTGTATTTTTTTCGAGCGTCACTTATGAGTCTTTCGTAGACGAATCACGCGTCTGACGCAAATGAAAACTTCTAACCTTGTATCTATGATGAATTTATTCACGGTGATATAATTAGAGGGAAATACTTTACCTTCCAGATATCATGCTTTAAGAAGAATTCATGTTGCACAATATCAATTCTTTTCGGTGTAATATTTCTACCTGTGTATCTTGCTGTTTGTCATCCTTCTTTTGGGTTAAAGGTTTGTGCTCGTCGTGTACCATTAAGTTGCAATTTTATAATTTCCCCTTTCTTCAAAAATAAAAACAAATAAAATAACATGCTATACATTGGGTTGTTTCGATGTCCTTTGCTTGATAAACTGTAACCAAGCAAGGTCAAACTCAAAATTTGAAAGCAACAAAGAAATGCAATGCATGTGGAGTCACAAATAAACTCATCATAGATTCCAAGATTAATTTTATATTTACGCCAGACGCGTGTTTCGTCTACAAAAGGCTCATCAGTGACGCTCCAATCAAAAAAGTCTAATAAAGTACGAAGTTGAAGAGCATTGCCAACCAACATGTATATGACAAAAAATGACTTAAAAATATATAAGCTAAAACATCAAACTATAATACTTAAAGGCCTGTAAAATATCTCCAATGTCAGGTCAGTGTTGATCATTAATTTCATCGCTCAAAACTATGATAGAAATACTCGCTTCAAAAGATTAGAATCGTGCATTTGATGCTGCATATACACACAACTTAAGAATCAGGAATTAATATTTGAAAAATTAAACTGTAAAATGAAAAGGAAATTTTGTCTCCGTATAAATCACAATCATTTCAATCAAACAGCAGACAATAAGATGGTTAAATAAGAACTTTTCATCTAATATATATGCAAATTTTTTAACATGTTATGTCATGTTATGTGATCGTTTGTATCTTAGAACTAAAATTTCTACAAAATTATTCTGTCATCAAAACCGTATATTACTGTTTTAATCAACATTCATTAATTACATAATACTGTAGCAGCTAACAATGATTAAAAATGCCAAAAACTAGTTCTTTTCAAGGACAAGAATCGTATTCCTAGATATGTTGCATTGTTGTTCTCTCAATTTTTGATTCAGGTCAGATGTAATTTCCCTAGTAGTACTTTTTAATCTTGTAAGTGCTTGTGCTTTCGGTAACATCGGTAACATTCAATCATAACAGTCCTTTGACATTTCAGAACAAGAGCATAACTCTTTGTTAAGTTTTTTCTTAATCGAACAATATTACAATCCTTAATACTAAATTTCTATAATATGTTTAAGGAGGTATTGTAATAATCAGTTATATAATTCGTTAAAAATGAAATAAAAAAGAATTATGAACCTAGTTCGCCTCGAAAGGTAATGATGAAAACTTTTGTTATTGTTTTTGTGCATTCCGTCTTATCTAAAATGAAATGCTAGACTCTTTCGCTTCCTATCATATCCGCCAGGTCAAGAAAAAATACCTTTTTTTATAATGGGAAATTAGTTTTTGACAATATAAAATAGTTTTTAAGATTATATTTTTAATTTGTAATCGTCCATAACCAGTTTAATACATTTATATAATATTGGTCGTATTTGTAAAGCGTTTCTGTTGAGTCTTCATCTTGTTGAGCAATATGACAAAAAGGGACCTACAATATACGCCAAACCATAAAAATCATTATACTAAAAGACCTGTATATGTTTCAAATGTTAGTGTTAATCATTAATTTCATGACGATTCATGAACTTGGAGAGAAAAGCACGCTTCGAAAAATTAAAGTCGTTCATTGTTGCTGCTACAAATTAGAAATTCAGATTAAAAAATGAGAAATGTGAAATAAAATGAAAAATAAAAATTTGATGTCCGTTTAAATCACTATCATTTCAAGCAGCAGACAATAAAACGGGTTTTATAAGAACTTTTCATCTAATATATATGAAAATTATTACAAAAGAGAGAAAGACACCAGAGGGACAGTCAGACTCACAAATCGAAAACAAACTGACAGCACCATGGCTAAAAATAAAAAAAATATTGACAAACAATAGTACACACGACACAACATAGAAAACTAAACAATAAGCATGACGAACGCCATGGTATGTCACGTTATGTGATCTTTCGTATCTTGGAACTACAAATTCGGAATAATTTACATAACAATTTAAATTAAAGTCCATAAATTACATAATACTGTATCAGCTAACAACGATTCAAAACACGGACAAAAATAAAAAAAAGTTTTAACTTTTAAACAGAAATCTTGTTCTCTTTAATGCTTAATATTCTATAAATAGATATGTTACATTGTTGAACTTTTAAACATATAATGTAGCTTAGATTGGATATCTCTGTCATTACTTTTTTAATCTTGTAAGTGCACATGCCTTAGGTTATATTTCATCATAAATGTCCTTTGAAATTTAAGAAGAATTCTGTTTCAGTGTTTTTTCTTCGAATAATATAACAATCCTAACTCAATACAAAATCCTTGAGGAATTATCTACATAATGAATTATAAATTTGTAAGTACACCATAAAACAGAGATTTTTTAGCCTGTTTCTTCCTGAAAGGTAATGGTGTAAATTTTTTTATATCGCCTACTTTGCCTTCTGATATTTAAAAGGATTAAAAAATGAAACATTAGACGGTATAGCTTTCTTTCATATCCGCTAGTACAATGAAAAAACTATTTTCAAAATTGCTTTTGTTAACTGAAAAATATCTGTTTTAATTTTTTATTTTAAATCGGTTGGAGATAACTCTCTTTTTTTAGATTTTAACAGTCCGAAATCAGTATCTTTGATGAGGTTTTTGCTTTGATGTTATATAAAGTGTTGAATGGGTATTAGCTGTCAGATTAAGGTTTACCGATAAGACTCTTATTCTAATATTTGGCGTTTTTTATAAAGTTGTATTATTGTTTGGAACTAGCTATCAATAACTATGAGAAATCTGTCTTTTTGTTGTTTGTATGTACAAATACCAGTCCACGTCCACTCAGTTATTATAAGATGTATTTATATTTGTATCTATCTGATGAGTTACGTTCGTTCATGTGTAATACTACTACACCAAAGTCCCAGGTTAGGGGAGGGTTTGTGCCTTCAAACTAGATTAACGCTGCAACATTTAATTTCTGCCTGTTTCAAATCAAGACACTACGTTGAGTGGTTGTCGTTTTATGCAATTTCTCATATTTGTTTTTCGTTAATTGTTTTGCATAGTTTGATCTATGTTGTGCCGGTAAACCACTTTCTATTTTAGAAGGAGGGTTTTGCCCTGATTATCTAGTTTAACCCAGACAAATTATGTATGTGGTTGTCCCAAGTCAGAAGCCTGTAATTCTGAAGTTGTCGTTTTTTGCTCTGTAACATATTTGTTTTTCGTTCATTATTTTTTACATAAGTTAACTCGATAGTTTACTGGTTCGAATTGTTTTACGTCGTTATTTTGTTACCTTTCATGGCTGTCTATGAGGTATTGGAATTGCTTATTGTCGAACGCCGTACTGTGAGTTTTAAATTTATGTGGCTTGTCTCTTGGAAAGTCTCATTTTTTTATTTATCAAACTAATGTTTATAGAAAACCTAAATGGCAACTCTACAGACCGGAACCTATGTAATCACGATTCCAACCACTTACTTGAATTATTCGTGTGAGTCCAAGTGGTATAAAAGTAAATATGGTCAAGGCTAACAGACTTATATATAAGGGTAATAGGTCTAGCAATAGATATACATTGGTCAAAAGGAATCAATGTGTTGTTCAACTGTCTGATTAATTAGATAAATCAATCAAAGAATGTAACTCATATAGTAACAATGCAATACTTGTGTCTATATAAGATAATGCGAAGCTAAAAGCGTATTAAATGTGACGAAAGGGGTCATGGTAGTTCTTTTCTACAGGATTTTTAACAGAATAAATGTTGTTTTTGTTTATGTTCCTTGTGTGCAAATGATATTTTTTTCGTGTCAGTGTCGGTGTTTATTTTTGTCATTTTCTCTATTTTATGTTTTTATAATGTCAGTTGTTATGTTCTATCATTTACCTTTTTCCGACTATTTCGGGCGTCCATTTCCACCTTTCACATTTGGTGGTTTTTAAACTTGATGAAATGTCTTAATGTTTTTAATAAGATGCCCTGTATTCAATCCTCTACATATTACAAAGATTTTGAAGTCAGTGACGCAATATGATCATCTAGTAGAGCAGTTATTGCTATTTCTTGGTTTCTTTGTTTTTCCAAATCGTGTGGAAGTTATACAGGTACTTCTAACGCATTAGAATATGTTTTACTTTTTCTTCAAAAAAATGTTTGACAGGTTCATACCCCACATGCACCGATTAAATCTTAAGCAAACTTAACACAGAAATCTTAAAATTATGTCACTATAAGACAATTCAACTGATGTCAATTATCCTCATCAAATATTTAATAAGGTTTATCATTCCAATTAACTGTGAACATGTGTAAAGGATGTTTTGTTTTAAATAGTCTATGACAAACCAAATTTACAATATCAGATCTAGATAAATGAAATTTATGTTGTGTGTCTCTCTTTCTTCTCGATATAAGAATTAAGAGTGGAAATTCTAAGAATTATATTTCAGTGACGCCACTGTATCGTCGAGTGTCACTAGATCTGCCATTCCACGAAATCCCTGTGGTTTGATTTTTTTGGAGAGGTTAATGTAACCAACAAGGAGCAACACATTCGTCAATAATTAAAGTCGAGACCTTATTCCTTATTTTGTACGACCAACATTCATACAAAAATCAGGAAAATTTATGTTATCCTAATTAAAGTAAATTCTCGCAATAAAATTGACTGATATTGTCCTACACAATTTCAGTACAATTTTTTATGACGTCTATTCGAATCATCTCCCTTATACAATTGACATGATAAAAATAAATTATAAGAATAAATTCTTTTGGGAGTTGTTTTATATTCGAAGAAAAAGACGTATTTTTGATACTCGAAAGAACATATTTATTTTTTCATTCGCCTTATTATGTAGACTAGAACAAATTTGTCTTGAAAGTCTTACAAATGTTAAATGTCATAGAATTTTATCAATAGCCAAGCACAATTTGCGTGGTATAATTACAGCCTTTTATTTGACCGTTATACTTAACTTCAAAATAAGAGTGCAGTTAATGTGTTAAGGACCTCAATGTAGCTCTTATAGAAATTCTAATCATGATGCTATAACACTGCGATTTCTGTAAATCAAATTACATTTTTTGTTTGGGGTCAATTTCAAATTCAAATTACTGAATCTTTTAAACAGTAACAGTAACTTACAAGTTCAATTCTTGCATTCGTTCCGACATTTATTGAACAGATCGAAGATTAAATTTATAAGAGGATAAAACTGAAGTGACACAGATATGTGTGCATGCTATTTGCTATCCAAATTGTTAGTTACATAACATGTTTCATTTGTTAAAATGCATTATCCTTTAATTATGCATTACATTTATAACTCTTAACAAAATGAACTTTGATAAATTGTGATTATGTTCAACAAGTCGTATTATTATTCAGTTCAAAGCCTGTGTATTTATCTGGTGCTGCAGATACAATTCTTTTGTCTTTTGAAATAGAAAAAAAGTCGTATCTAAAAAGTCGAAAACCAAACACGGCTGATCTTTATATTTCGTATAATCTACTGCATTCTGTGTAATATTTTCAACAGCAGAATCAACCAAAATATATTGATTGGTAAAAACGAGCTAAGCAATGGAAATGTACCAGGTAATGTGCTGTTCTATTCATTCTGGGTTACTGAAATGACGAATTAACTGATGACAAATTTTAATGAAAACTTGATTCAAAGTGATGTGGAATATATTTCAGGACTGATAGAAATACAAAACGGAAAGTCCCTTGTAAAATGGCTAAATCAAAAGCTAAAACACATCAAAAGAATGGAAACCACTGGCATATTCCTATCTTGGTACAGGCATTCCCTTTTTTGCACCTCGTTCGACTGAACAGAAGTATGTTTTACAATTAATCGCCATTACGATCTGACTATGATTACAATGGTATTTTATTTACCAATTTTCACAAAAGGAGAACGGTGGCCTAAAGGAGCTACTATAATGATGTGTGTATTTATTATGTATGCAGTTGACTTTTCATTTGAAAGAAATCAAAGAAAACAGCTTAAGGTTTTTAGTTCAAAAAAAAAATACAAAAGAAATTTTCTGAAGTTACATCAACTCATTACATTCTACCCTCTGCAATCAAAATTCATGAATAAACTAAAAACAATTTGAAAATTAATAATACATCTTTTAAAACATAAACAATTTATCTTAATCAGACTACAAAATCATCTAACATAATTTTGAAATTTTAAAATGTCTTATTTTGACAAGTACTATAGTAAATTAATGGTTAATTTTACCTCGGGTTCTAAAATGTTTATTTCAACGTGGAAAGTTTGCAAAAGACGCGAATATATAAATCAATTTTAATTTGCTGTTGTGAGTATTAACATTTATATCATTTTTGTGGATGAGAAGCTACTCCATATGTTAGAAAACAATACGCATCATGACTTTAACGTATCTAGAAAAGGTGCAATTGACAGTCTATTTCTGTGAAAACGAACGGGATTGTTTGATATTTTATATGCCATTATCTTAATCTTTTTACTTGAAATAGTTTATGTAGGAAGATTTGTACCTTCAGCTATGTTATGTCAGTTATATCTATTGTGATCGACGTCTAGAAAATATTACTATTAAAACCGATGCAAGACGCTTTCTTGAACTTGCATGCAGGATTTGAGAACTATGTCCAGTGCACGATGTTTTGTCGATATTGTCAACATCGCAAAGTCAACTTTATAGTGTCGTTATTGTGTTTACATTGTATCCTATCAATATGTTCTATACCTTTCTGTTTACATCGTTCACATCGTATACATCGGGATGTTGACAATATCGTGTCGACATCGTGTTTATATTGTATATATATAGAGTCTATAGCTTTCTGTTTACATCGTTCACATCGTATGCATCGTGATGTTGACAACAACGTGTCAACATCGTGTTTATATTGTATATATATATATATATATATATATATATATATATATATATATATATATATATATATATATATATATATATATATATATATATATATAAAGTATATGCCTTTCTGTTTACATCGTTCACATCGTATACATCGCGATGTTGACAATATTGTGTCAACATCGTATTTATATTGTATATATAGAGTCTATACCTTTCTGTTTACATCGTTCACATCGTATACATCGCGTTGTTGACAATATTGTATCAACATCGTGTTTATATTGTATATATATATATATAAAGTCTATACCTTTCTGTTTACATCGTTCACATCGTATACATCGCGATGTTGACAATATCGTGTCAACATAGTGTTTATATTGTATTTATATATATATATATATATATAAAGTCTATACCTTTCTGTTTACATCGTTCACATCGTATACATCGCGATGTTGACAATATTGTGTCAACATCGTGTATATATAGAGTCTATACTTTTCTGTTTACATCGTTCACATCGTATACATCGCGATGTTGACAATATCGTGTCAACATAGTGTTTATATTGTATTTATATATATATATATATATATAAAGTCTATACCTTTCTGTTTACATCGTTCACATCGTATACATCGCGATGTTGACAATATTGTGTCAACATCGTGTTTATATTGTATATATAGAGTCTATACCTTTCTGTTTACATCGTTCACATCGTATACATCGCGATGTTGACAATATTGTGTCAACATCGTGTTTATATTGTATATATAGTGTCTACACCTTTCTGTTTACATCATTCACATCGCATACATCGTAATGTTAACAATATAGTGTCAACATCTTGTTGTTGTTGTATATACATTTTTTTTCGTTCTTTTTTTTAAATAAGTTAACATGGTTAAGCAGTTAGTTATATAGTTAAAATTGTTTTCCATTTTTCATGTCGGCGTCTTTTGTTTTTCTGTTTGTCTTTTTCATTTTTAGCCATGGTGTTGTCAGTTTGTTTTAGATTTATGATTTTGACTGTCCCTTTGGTATCTTTCGTCCCTCTTTTATTGTTAACTATGCCATATAAACTTTGCTCAATGTTAAAGGCCATACGGTTATCTATAGATGTGCCAGTTAGTTATGTATGTACTGGAAATTTTACTTATTTGCAATCATACCACTTCTTTTTTTATAAATACCTTTCTGTTTAAATTGTTCACATAACAATGCTAACAATATTGTGTCAAAATCGTGTTTATATTTTATATTGAGTCTATGGTACGTATATAAACGTTAAACTAACTGCATTTGTTTGCACCTGTCCTTAGTCAGGAATCTGTCGTTCAGTAGTTGTCAATTGTTGAATTGTTCATACGTGTTTCTGGTGTCATGCTTTTTACATTAGACCTTTATTTTTCCTGTTCAAATAGTTTTACACTAGTGTTTTTTTGTGCCTTTCATAGCTTGCTACTCGATAAAAACCAAAACTCCGTATTAATGTCAAACCTATAGGGGTTTACTTATAAAAGATGTAACTTAAATAAAAAGTTGTCTCATTTGAACTTATACCGCATCTTCTTATATGTATACATCGCTATGTTAACGATGTCAACGATGTAAACAATATATAAGAGTTCAAACAATGTTAACAAAGTTGACTAGATATCGGTTTAACATTGTGTACATCGCGATGTTAACGATGTCAACGATGTAAACAATATATGAGAGTTTAAACAATGTCAACGATGTTCACACGATATCGTTTTAACCTTGTAAACGTCACGATGTTAACGATGTCAACGGTGTAAACAATATATAAGGGATCAAACAATGTAAACGATGTTGACACGACATCGTGTTAACATTGTATGCATCGCAATGTTAACGATGTCAACAATGTAAACAATATATATAAGGGATCAAACAATGTAAACGATGTTGACACGACATCGTGTTTACATTGTAAACATTGCGATGTTAACGATGTCAACGATGTAAACAATATATAAGAGTTCAAACAATGTCAACGATGTTGACACGACATCGTGTTTACATTGTATACATCGCAATGTTAACGATGTCAACGATGTAAACAATATATAAGGGTTCAAACAATGTAAACGATGTTGACACAACATCGTTTTAACATTGTATACATCGCGATGTCAACGATGTATACATTATATAAGGGTTCAAACAATGTAAACAATGTTGACACTGTATCGTGTTAACATTGTAGATATCGCGATGTCGACAATATTGAATAAACATCCTTCACTGGACATGAATGGGATTTGAAGGCCTTGATGTTACTCTGAGAATGAATTATGTTTCGTGAAATGCACTTTTTAAGTGAATATACTACTTATTTTGAACATGCAATAAGTGTAATCTAAGGCAACCATTTCAAAACGTTGTTGAAGCTAACCATTATGTACTAGGCAACAACCATACGTGGCAGCTTTTAAAGTTGATTCATTGTTAACCGCCATTTTGGATAGTACAATAGTAGCTCAAAATCGGTCTAGTTTTTTACCTACATATGCAAATTTTGAAACAAATATGCTATTTGTGTGCCAGAATATTATTTCTTCTATAAAGAAAACAAATGGTATATTGTATATTTCAAATTGTTCAAATATAAACCAAATGTGTGTGTGGTTTTTTTTTTCAATTCTGCCATTTAAGGGAAGATTACTCTGATAGTCACAATATCATACATTAATGATAATGATCTTTTTTTAATTTTATTTATAGCAAGATAACAAGTTAGGTGAAATCTTTTTTTTTTTTTTTTATTTTCTGATCATAAAACCGTTATTTCAAAGTTTTGTATCATAGATTTCTTTTTATTTACAAAAATGTATTTTTCATCGACAATCTATGCAAATTTAGGCAATTATGCCCGACTTGTGGCTTGAAAAATAGCACGGTGACCCACCTTTTTATTATTGTTTTTAAAAAGCATTTTAAGTACTTCATTTTGTCAAAGAAGAAAAAATTCTATCTCAGTAAATATAAACCTATGATTAACTTTAACATTTGCCGGTTCATAATCTACTGCATTCTTGGAAATGAGTTTTATTGACATGTCTTATAATACATACTCAACATATAGACACATGTCTTTTTGTTGCTAAAAAGTAAAATCACAAAAATACTGAACTTAAAGGAAAATCAATTCGGAAAGTCCATAATCACATGGCAAAATCAAATAACAAAACGCATCAAAAACGAATGGACAAGAACTGTCATATTCCTGACTTGGTACAGGCATTTTAAAATGTAGAAAATGGTGGATTAAACCTGGTTTTATAGCGCTAACCCTCTCACTTTAATGACAGTCTCATCAAATTCCGTTATATTCACATGCGTTACCTAAACATACACAATAAATAAAATAGTCAAAATATTGGTACATATGGGTAAGCATTTGGACACATGGTTTATTTTTTTAATTCTTTACATATAGACACATGTTTCCTTATAAACACTCAATATATACTAGTAGACACCTGTTTAATGATGCATAAATATACTCAACTTATACATTTATAGACACTTACAGACAGAAAAACTTTAAGTAAAATTACTACAATATCGAACTCAAAAATTCAAAACGGAAATTCCCTTATCAAATGGCAAAATTCAAGGATCAAACATATCAAACGAATGTAAAACAACTGTTACACTCCTGACATGGTACAGACATTCCTTTTTAAAGTTATTTACCCTTACAATTTTTCAGGGGGTTCATTGTATTTTACATTATCAATATTATCAAAAGAAAGAGAGAAAGAGAAGAACGATGTTCTTAGGAGCAGCTATTGCAATGTGTATCCAATGTTTATAATTTACGTAAATGACTTTCCATGAAACAGAAATCAGTGGTATTTACAAAGGTCAACCTATACAAACATTTATTCGGTTTTTCTTTACTGTACATTCTATAACCCTCACCTGTTTCAATTTTTTTTAGAATTTGAAAACAAGACTTAAATTAATGCCAGCTTACCCTATTTGCATATTTTCTGATTTAAAATGCCTAGAACCTGTTTAAAACTGTTTTGATAACATATTGAAAGCATATCAGAATACTATAAATTTAATGTTTAGCAGTCAATCATTACAACATTCAAGCTTATATAAAATATCCAATTCTGCCTCTGTCCGCAGTCCTCATCTTACTGTATGCCTATTTGTCAATTAAAGTTCACATTGTCTGCCTCAAATGGTCAATTTAAAATTATTGTCACAACAGTATCATCTGTAACCATATATCGGACACATTTTAGCTAATATGTATACTAGAAGAGTTCAAACATTTGGAATATTAAGTACATATTCAGGATAGAACACCCTATTATAAGTTTTGTTGAGATACTTTTGTATTTCTACCTTGTATTTTTTATGCTGTTGTGACAAAAAAGCATATTTAAGTGTTACGCCGTACTTGTGGGTTATCGACAGGACACACACACCCCATCAATAATATTCAGGAAGAATCTATGAGTTTCAATAACTGCGAAGAGTAAATATAAACACTTCTCAAAAATTTAACCTACATGTATGCAAATATTATGATTTAATTTTGTATTCAAGACTTTAAGTAAACTGTGCATACTGTAAACTCTGAATTTATGCTGAGTCATCATATTTAAGGCCCAGGATTCTATCAATCTTGATGAAATATTTATAAAACTTCATATTTGAGTTAATTTCTTCAAAATCTGTGAGATAAAGCAAATTTGGTTAAATTCTGAATGTTCTCTTTTTTTCACCCTATATAGGTTGCATTTCTGAAAATATTGACAATGCGATTTCCCATAAGAACTCCTTTTGTGGCTAAAACTGTACCACTTTGACTATGATGTTTTGAATAAAATCTTATCCTAGAATTGAAAGTTCATATTGCACTGCAGTTTTTTTCAAAGGTCAAAATATAGGGCTGTGCGGCATATTTTCAACGTTTATATGCCCTGAACTTCTCACAGTTTAAACTAACACTAATTTTCTTAACTACCCTTACCTCAAATAAAAGGTTTCCACAGATTTCAATATTAACAAATTGCACATGTATATTTACTGGTAACATTCCCAAGTTATGTCTCTATGAGATGGAACACAGAGGTCATAACTGGGAACCAGTATGTAAACAAATTTTCTATGAATATTCTAAATCTCCCCATAAGAGGCGTGGCTTGAGAAACAGCTGTATTTACAAAATGCAACTTATAGGAAGTAAGATATTTTTATAAGTGGGGCGAGTTGGCAAACCTTTATTCAGTGGGGTTTAAACCCTTTTCGTTAATATGTGAGTTGTAAGACTAATTGTTCAATTTGATTTTACACTTTTTCAAAAGTGGGGAGAGTCGATAAACAAGAGTGGGGCGATTTTTTATAAAGTGGCGATATAGTATGGGCCGATTGGCCAGTGGGGCGAGTTGACGTTGTTTGATATCTACTCATCGTGTTCGGGGGTCAAAAAGGGTATACATCATATTGTAGTATATACCATATATAATAATGGTTGTGTGACGTTCTAAACTAAATTTTACGAATTGTAAACGGTTTTTCCTCCAATCTAAAACAGCTGGGATGTAAAATAGTTATCCCATTCGGACTTTGTGTGTTAGTGTTAGGCCACCCTCTGGCCTCCGGCAACCCCAAAATCCGAAAGCAACAAAGAAATGCAATGCATGTGGAGTCACAAATCATCATAGATTCCAAGATTAAATTTTGTATTTACGCCAGACCCGCGTTGAAGTTAAAGAGCATTGCGAACCAACATGTAGATGACAAAAAGTGACTTAAAAATATATAAGCTAAAATATCGAACCTATAATACATAAACGCCTGTAAAATATCTCCAATGTCAGGTCAGTGTTGATCATTAATTTCATCGTTCAAAACTATGATAGAAATACTCGCTTCAAAAGATTAGAATCGTGCATTTTTTGCTGCACATAAAAACAACTAAAGAATCAGGAATTAATATTTGAAATTTTAACTGTTAAATGAAAATGAAATTTTGTCTCCGTATAAATCACAATCATTTCAATCACACAGCAGACAATAAGATGGTTAAATAAGAACTTTTCATCTAATATATATGTAAATTTTTCAACATGTTATGTCATGTTATGTGATCGTTTGTATCTTAGAACTAAAATTTCTACAAAATTATTCTTTCATCAAAACCGTACATAACTGTTTTAATCAACATTCATAAATTACATAATACTGTAGCAGCTAACAATGATTAAAAAATGCCAAAAACTCGATCTTTTCAAGGACAATAATCGTATTACTAGATATGTTACATTGTTGTTCTATCCATTTTTGATTCAGGTCAGATGTAATTTGCCTAGTAGTACTTTTTAATCTTGTAAGTGCATGTGCTTTCGGTAACATCGGTAACATTCAATCATAACAGTCCTTTAACATTTCAGAACGAAGAGCATAATCCTTAATTACTAAATTTCTATAACATGTTTAAGGAGGTATTGTAATAATCAGTTACATAATTCATTAAGAATAAAATAAAAAAAGAAATATCAACCTAGTTCGCCTCGAAAGGTAATGATGAAAACTTTTGTTATTGTTTTTTGGGCATTCCGTCTTATCTAAAATGAAATACTAGACTGTTTCGCTTCCTATCATATCCGCCAGGTCAAGAAAAATTACATTTTTTATAATGGGAAATTAGTTTTTGACAATATAAAATAGTTTTTAAGCTTATATTTTTAATTTGTAATCGTCCATAACCAGTTTAATACATTTGTATAATATTGGTCGTATTTGTAAAGCGTTTCTGTTGAGTTTTCGTCTTGTTGAGCAATATGACAAAAAGGGACCTACAATATACGCCAAACCATAAAAATCATAATACTAAAAGACCTGTAAATGTTTCAAATGTCAGTGTTAATCATTAATTTCATGACGATTCATGAACTAGGAGAGATGCACGCTTCGAAAAATTAAAGTCCTTCATTGTTGCTGCTACAAATCAGGAATTCAGATTAAAAAATGAGAAACGTGAAATAAAATTCTATAAAAAGATATGTTACATTGTTGAACTTTTAAACATATAATGTAGCTTAGATTGGATATCTCTGTCAGCACTTTTTTAATCTTGTAAGTGCATATGCCTTAGGTTATATTTCATCATAAATGTCCTTTAAAATTTAAGCAGAATTCTGTTTCAATGTTTTTTCTTCGAATAATATAACAATCATTACTTAATACAAAATCCTTGAGACATTATCTAAATAATGAATTATGAAATTTGTAAATACACCATAAAACAGAGAATTATTAGCCTGCTTCTTCCTGAAAGGTAATAGTGTAAATTTTTTATATCGCCTACTTTGCCTTATGATATTTAAAAGGATTAAAATATGAAACATTAGACGGTGTTGCTTCCTTTCATACCCGCTAGTTCAATGAAAAAACTATTTTCAAAATTGCTTTTGTTAACTGAAAAATATTTGTTTTCATTTTTTATTTTAAATCGGTTGGAGATAACTCTCTTTTTTTAGATTTTAATAGTCCGAAATCAGTATCTTTGATGAGGTTAGTACTTTGATATGATATAAAGTGTTGAATGGGTATTAGCTGTCAAATTAAAGTTTACCGATCAGACTCTTATTCTAATATTTTGCGTTTTTTATAAAGTTGTATTATTGTTTGGAAATAGCTATCAATAACTATGAGAAATCTCTGTCTTTTTGTTGTTTGTATGTACAAATACCAATCCACGCCCACTCAGTTATTATTAGATGTATTTATATTTGTATCCATCTGATGAGTTACGTTCGTTCATGTGTAATACTACTACACCAAAGTTCCAGATTAGGGGAGGGTTGGTGCATTCAAACTAGATTAACGCTGTAACATTCAATATATGCCTGTTTCAAATCAAGAGCCTATATTTGAGTGGTTGTCGTTTTATGCAGTTTCTCATATTTGTTTTTCGTTTATTGTTTTGCATAGTTTGACCTAATGGTTTGCCGTTAAACCACTTTCTATTTTAGAGGGAGGGTTGTGTCCTGATTATCTAGTTTAACCCAGACAAATTATGTATGTGGCTGTGCCAAGTCAGAAGCCTGTAATTCTGAAGTTGTCGTTCGTTGCTCTGTTACATATTTGTTTTTCGTTCATTATGTTGTACATAAATTAACAAGTAAATTAATAAAGTAACGATAGTTTACTGATTCCAATTGTTTAACATCGTCATTTTGTGACCTTTCATGGCTGTCTATGCGGTATTGAAATTGCTTATTGTCGAACGCCGTACTGTCAGTTTTAAATTTATGTGGCTTGTCTCTTGGAAAGTCTATTTTTTTATTTATCAAACTAATGTTCCTAGAAAACCTAAATGGCAACTCTACAGACCGGAACCTATGTAATCACGAATCAAACCACTTACTTGAATTATTCATGTGAGTCCAAGTGGTATAAAAGTAAATATGGTCAAGGCTAAAAGACTTATATGTAAGGGTAATAGGTCTAGCAATAGATTTACATTGGTAAAAGGAATCAATGTGTTGTTCAACTGTCCGATTAATTAGATAAATCAATCAAAGAATGTAACTCATATAGTGACAATGCAATACTTGTGTCTATATAAGATAATGCGAAGCTAAAAGCGTATTAAATGTGGCGAAAGGGGTCATGGTAGTTTTTTTCTACAGGCTTTTTAACAGAATAAATGTTGTTTTTGTTTATGTTCCCTGTGTGCAAATGATATTTTTTTCGTGTCAGTGTCGGTGTTTATTTTTGTCATTTTCTCTATTTTATGTTTTTATAATGTCAGTTGTTATGTTCTATCATTTACCTTTTTCCGACTATTTCGGGCGTCTATTTCCGCCTTTCACATTTGGTGGTTTTTAAACTTGATGTAATGTCTTAATGTCTTTAATAAAATGCCTTGTATTCAACCCTCTACATATTACAAAGATTTTGAAGTCAGTGACGCAATAGGTTTCTCTTGTAGAGCAGTAACTGCTATTCCTGAGTTTCTTTGTTTTTCCAAATCGTGTGGAAGTTATACAGGTACTTCTAACGCATTAGAATATTTTTACATTTTCTTCAAAAAAATGTTTGACAGGTTCATACCCCACGTGCACCAGTTAAATCTTAAGCAAACTTAACACAGAAATCTTAAAATTATGTCACTATAAGACAATTCAACTGATGTCAATTATCCTCATCAAATATTTAATAAGGTTTATCATTCCAATTAACTGTGAACATGTGTAAAGGATGTTTTGTTTTAAATAGTCTATGACAAACCAAATTTACAATATCAGATCTAGATAAATGAAATTTTATGTTTTGTGTCTCTCTTTCATCTCGATATAAGAATAAAGAGTGGAAATTCTAAGAATTATATTTCAGTGACGCCACTGTATCGTCGAGTGTAACTAGATCTGCCATTCCACGAAATCCCTGTGCTTTGATTTTTTTGCAGAGGTTAATGTAACCAACAAGGAGCAACACATTCGTCAATAATTAAAGTCGAGACCTTATTCCTTATTTTGTACGACCAACACTCATACAAAAATCAGGAAAATTTATGTTATCCTGATTTAAAGTAAATTCTCGCAATAAAATTGACTGATATTGTCCTACACAATTTCAGTACAATTTTTTATGACGTCTATTCGAATCATCTCCCTTATACAATTGACATTAAAAAAATAAATTTTAAAAATAAATTCTTTTGGGAGTTGCTTTATATTCGAAGAAAAAGACACATTTTTGATACTCGAAAGAACATATTCTTTTTTCATTCGCCTTATTATGTAGACTAGAACAAATTTGTCTTGAAAGTCTTACAAATGTTAAATGTCATAGAATTTTATCAATAGCCAAGCACAATTTGCGTGGTATAATTACAGCCTTTTATTTGACCGTTATACTTAACTTCAAAATAAGAGTGCAGTTAATGTGTTAAGGACCTCAATGTAGCTCTTACAGAAATTCTAATCATGATGCTATAACACTGCGATTTCTGTAAATCAAATTACATTTTTTGTTTGGTGTCAATTTCAAATTCAAATTACTGAATCTTTTAAACAGTAACAGTAACTTACAGGTTCAATTCTTGCATTCCTTCCGACATTTATTGAACAGACAGAAGATTAAATTTCTAAGAGGATAAAACTGAAGTGACACAGATATGTGTGCATGCTATTTGCTACCCAAATTGTTAGTTACATAACAGGTTTCATTTGTTAAAATGCATTATCCTTTAATTATGCATTACATTTATAACTACTCTTAACAAAATGAACTTTGATAAATTGTGATTATGCTCAACAAGTCGTATTATTATTCAGTTCAAAGCCTGTGTATTTATCTGGTGCTGCAGATACAATTCTTTTGTCTTTTGAAATAGAAAAAAAGTCGTATCTAAAAAGTCGAAAACCAAACACGGCTGATCTTTATATTTCGTCTAATCTACTGCATTCTGTGTAATATTTTCAACAGCAGAATCAACCAAAATATATTGATTGGTAAAAACGAGCTAAGCAATGGAAATGTACCAGGTAATGTGCTGTTCTATTCATTCTGGGTTACTGAAATGACGAATTAACTGATGACAAATCTTAATGAAAACGTGATTCAAAGTGATGTGGAATATATTTCAGGACTGATAGAAATACAAAACGGAAAGTCCCTTGTAAAATGGCTAAATCAAAAGCTAAAACACATCAAAAGAATGGAAACCACTGGCATATTCCTAACATGGTACAGGCATTCCCTTTTTTGCACCTCGTTCGACTGAACAGAAGTATGTTTTACAATTAATCACCATTACGATCTGACTATGATTACAATGGTATTTCATTTACCAATATTCACAAAAGGAGAACGGTGGCCTTAGGAGCTACTATTATGATGTGTATATTTATTATGTATGCAGTTGACTTTTCATTTGAAAGAAATCAAAGAAAACAGCTTAAGGTTTTTAGTTCAAAAAAAATACAAAAGAAATTTTCTGAAGTTACATTAACTCATTACCTTCTACTCTCTGCAATCAAAATTCATGAATAAACTAAAAACAATTTGAAATTCAAAATACATCTTTTAAAACATAAACAATTTATCTTAATCAGACTACAAAACATCTAACATAATTTTGAAATTTTGAAATGTCTTATTTTGACAAGTTATAATATGCTAGAGTGTTTTGTCAAGTACTATAGTAAATTGATGGTTAATTTTACCTCGGGTTCTAAAATGTTAATTCAACGTGGAAAGTTTGCAAAAGACGCGGATACATAAATCCATTTTAACTTGCTGTTGTGAGTTTTAACATCTATATCATTTTTGTGGATGTGAAACTACTTCAAATATTAGAAAACAATACGCATCATGACTTAAACGTATCTAGAAAAGGTGCAATTGATAGTCTCTTTCTGTGAAAACGAAACGGGATTGTTTGATATTTTATATGCCATTATCTTAATCTTTTTACTTGAAATAGTTTATCGTAGGAATATTTGTACCTGCAGCTATGTTTTTTCAGTTATCATATTTATTGTGATCGACGTCTAGAAAATATTACCATTAAAACCGATGCAAGACGCCTTCTTGAACTTGCATGCAGGATTTGAAGGCCTTGATGTTACTCTGAGAACGAATTATGTTTCGTGAAATGCGCGTTTTAAGTGAATATACCATTTATTTTGAAAATATGCAATAAGTGTAATCTAAGGCAACCATTTCAAACCGTGTTCGAAGCTAACCATTATGTACAAGGCAACAACCATACGTGGCAGCTTTTAAAGTTGATTCATTGTTAACCGCCATCTTGGATTGTACAATAGTAGCTTAAAATCGGTCTAGCTTTTTACCTACATATGCAAATTTTGAAACAAATTTGCTATTAATGTGCCAGAATATTATTTTTTCTATAAAGAAAACAATCAAACTCATAAATCCACAATAAACTGACAACGACATGGTTAAAAAAAAAGACAAACAGAAAAAAAATAGAACACAAGACACAACATAGAAAACTAAAGACTGAGCATCACGAACTCTAACAAACACCTGGGAGTGATCGCAGGTGCTCCGGAAGGGTGAACAGATCCTGCTCCATATGTGGCACATGTCATGTTGCTCATATTATTACTAACCCGGTAGGTCACATTCGTGGTGAAAGGGGAAGTTGATTATAATTATGACATAAGGAAGAATATCCGATAACATCTGTGAGACGGTATTCCATTACGGTCAACCAACTCGTCTAAAACAAAAATTGTTCTGTTTTAATGTCTTTTCAGCTCAGCTACAAAAGTTTAACTTGGAATTTATTTACAAATCAAAATAAAATGTACGCCGCTTGACGTGTAAATTGTTTTATTTACATTGAAAAAAGGTAAAATTACAAAATACCGAACTACAACGAAAATTTTAAACGGAAATTCCCTCATGAAATTGCAAAATCAAAAGCTAAAGTAGATAGTCAGCAACACAATTTATCTTATAATATGCCTATTCAAATAAAATTACGCAAACTATTGACCCCATTCACACATTGTCATACATGTATTACTTTGGAGTCTGAAAAAAATTGAATAATTACAAAGAAAGGATCTCAGATCTGTCATTTATAAAACCCTTTATTCTCCAAATAAAGAAAAACAAAAAATTAAAACAAACGACAATTGATAGGAACTTGACCTGTAATATGTAACATGAATTGGTGTTTATAACGGCTCATTTTAGTATAATATAAATTCTAACTATATGTGGACCGTTTATAGAAAACCTAAATGGAAACTTTATAGAACGGAACCTATTTAATCACGAATCAAACCGCAATTACTTGATTTCTTCATGTGAGTCTTAGTGGTATAAAAGTAAATATGTTCAAGGCTAAAAAAAACTTATATATAAGGGTAATAGGTCTAGCAATACATTTACATTGGTAAAAGGAATCAATGTGTTGTTCAACTGTCTGATTAATTAGATAAATCAATCAAAGAATGTAACTCATATAGTAACAATCCATTACTTTGGTCTATATAAGATAATGCGAAGCTAAAAGCGTATTCAATGTGGCGAAAGGGGTCATGGTATTTCTTTTCTACAGGCTTTTTAACAGAATCAAAGTTGTTTTTGTTTATGTTCCTTGTATGCATTGACATATTTTTCGTGTCAGTGTCGGTGTTTATTTTTGTCATTTTCTCTTTTTCATGTTTTTATAATGTCAATTGTTATGTTCAAGCATTTACCTTTTTCTGACTATTTCGAGCTCTCATTCCCACCTTTCATATTTGGTGTTTTTTAAATTCCATGTAATGTCTTAATGCTAAATTTGCTTTAATAAGATGCCCTATATTCAACCCTCTACTTATTATAAAGATTTTGAAGTCAGTGACGCAGTGGATGTCTCTAGTAGAGCAGTAATAGCGATTTCTTAGTTACTTTGTTTTCCAAGTCGTGTGGAAGTTATACAGTTACTTCTAACGCATCAGCATATTTTTACCTTTTTCTTCAAAATATGTTTAACAGGTTCATACCCACGTGCACCAGCTAAACAATTAAGCAAACTAAACACAGAAATCTTAAAATTATTTCACTGTAAGACACCTCAACTGATGTCAGTTATCCTCATCAAATATTTCTTAAGGTTTATCATTCCAATTGACTGTGAACACATTGTAAGGAATTTTGTTTTGAATAGTCTATGGTAAACAAAATTTACAATACCAGATCTAGATAAAAGAAATTTATGTTTTGTGTCTCTCATTTCATCTCGATATAAAAATTAAGAGTGGAAATTCTAAGAATTACATTTCAGTGACGCCACTGTATTGTCGAGTGTATCGAGATCTGCCATTCCACGAAATCTCTGTGGTTGAATTTTTCAAGGAGGCTAATGTAACACATTCTTCAATAATTAAAGTCGAAACCATATTCCTTATTTTGTACGACCAACAATCATACAAGAATCAGGATAATTTATGTTATCCAGATTTAAAGTAAATTCTCGCAATAAAATTGACTGATAATATCCTACAAAATTTCAGTACAATTTTTTATGACGTCTATTTGAATCATCTTCCTTATACAATTGACATTATAAAAATAATTTTTTTTGGAAGCTACTTCATCTTCGAGGTTAAAGACACATTTTTAATACTCGAAAGAACAAACTTTTTTTTAATTCGTCTTATTAATTCGACTAGAGCAAATTTGTCTTGAAAGTATTACAAAGTCTAAATGTCATAGAATTTTATCAATAGCCAAGCATAATTTGCATGGTATAATTACAGCCTTTTGTTTGGTCGTTATACTAAACTTCAAAATTTCAGTTAAGGTGTTAAGGACCTCAAAGCTCTAGTTCTCACATAAATTCTAATCATGAATGCTATAACTCTGCGATTTCTGTAAATCAAATTATGTTTTTTGTTTGTCAATTTCAAATTCAAATTACTGAACCTTTTAAACAGGAGCAGTAACTTATAGTTTGATTCTTGCATTCGTTACGACATTTATTGAACAGATAGAAAATTAAATTTCTAAGGGGATACAACTGAAGTACACAGATATGTGTTCATGCTTTTTGCTATCAACAATAATAATACAATATACAATATGCTTTTATTTCAAAAACACTCCGTCACATTGACATGTGAAACAAGAGGTAATTTACAAATTCAATCACATACAATTAAAGAAATAAATAAAACAACTTAGAAATGAAATATATAGAAAAAATACTTTACTTTACATTATGATATTTTATGCTATCTAAATAGTTAGTTACATAACAAGTTTCATTTGTTAAAACGCATTATCCTTTAATTATGCATTACATTTATAACTCTTCTGAACATAATGAACTCACAATTGTGATATGGTTCAACAATTCGTTTTATAATTCGATTCAAAGACTATTTATTAAGCTGGTGTTGCAGATACTATTCTTTGGTCTTTTAAAATAGAAAAAAAAGTCGGATCTATAAAGTCGACAGCTAAACACGGAAGATCTTTAAATTTCGTTGAATCGATTGCATTTTGTGTTATATTTTCAAAAGCAGAACCACCCAAAATGTATTGATTGGAAAAAACTAGCTTAGCAAAGGAAACGTACACAGTAATGAACCGTTCTTTTCATTCTGGGCTACAAACAAAGAAATTAATCAAAGTACTGAAATGACGAATTAACTGATGACATAACTTAATGACAACGTGCTTTAAAGTGACGTGGATAAATATTTCAAGGTTCATAGAAATGCATAACGTCAAGGAAATACAAAACGGAAACAAACGTTTAATCAAAAGCTTAAACACACAACAAAAGAATGGAAACCACTGGCAAATTCCTAACATGGTACAGGCATTCCTTTTTTGCACCTCGTTCGACTGATTAGAATTATATTTTACAATTTATTCACCATTACGATCTGACTATGAATTAAATGTAGTTCTACTTACCAATATTGACAGAAGGAGAACGGTAGCCTTAAGAGCTACTATAATGATGGTAGGTTTTTAATTCAAATCAAATTTACAAAAAACAAATTTCTGTAGTTACATGAACCTATTACCTTCTACCCTCTGCAATCAAATTTCCTGAATAAACTAAAAACAATGTGAAAATTCAAAAATATTCTTCCAAAATATTAACAATTTATTTAAATCAGACAACAAAATCATCTAACATAATTTTGAAATTTTAAAATATCTTATTTTGACAAGTAATAATATGCTAGAGTTCTTTGTCAAGTTTTATAGTCCATTACTGGGTAATTTTACCTCGAGTTCTAAAATGTTAACTTCAACGTGGAAAGTTTGCAAAAGACGCAAATATATAAATCCATTTTAACTTGTTGTGAGTTTTAACATTTATATCATGTTTGTGAATGTAAAACTACTTCAAATGTGAGAAAACAATACGCACCATGACTTCAATGTATCTATCTGAGAAAAGGTGCGATTGACAGTCTCTTTCTGTGAAAACGAAACGGGATTGTTTGATATCTTATATGGCATTATCTTAATCATTTTACTAGAAATAGTTTATCGTATGAAGGTTTGTCCCTACAGCTATGTTATTTCAGTTATCATATGTATTGTGATCGACGCATAGAAAAGAATACCGTTTAAACCGATGCAAGAAACCTTCTTGAACTTGCATGCAAGATTTGAAGGCATTGGTGTTACTCTGAGAATATGTTTTGTGAAACGCACGTTTTAAGTGAATATACTATTTATTTTGAGCATACAATAAGTGTAATCTAACACAACCATTTCAAAAAGGAGGTAAAGATAAATCTGATAGTCACAACTTATACTGGAATGATTTTTTCAAATTTTACTTATAGCAAGAAAAAAAGTTGAAAAATAGCACGGTGACCCACATTTGTATTATAGTTTTCAAAAAGTACTTTAAGTATTTCATTTTGTCAAAGTAGAAGAAAATTCTATCTTAGAAAATATAAACCTATGATTAACCTTAAAATGTGCCGTTTCAGAATCTTCTGCATTATGGGAAATGAGTTTTATTGACATGTCTTATAATACATAATCAACATATAGACACATGTCTTTTAGTTGCTTAGCATTTGGACACATGGTGTTTTTTTTTTCATTCTTTACATATAGACACATGTTTCCTTATAAACACTCAACATATACTAGTATACACCTGTTTAATGATGCATACATATACTCAACTTAAACATTTATAGACACTTACAGACAGAAAATAATAAAGTAAAATTACTACAATACCGAACTCAAAAATTCAAAACGGAAATTCCCTTATCAACTGATTCAAAGATTAAACACATCAAACAAATGGAAAACAACTCTTACATTCCTGACATGGTACAGACATTCCTTTTTTAAGTTATTTACCCTTACGATTTTTCAGGATGTTCATTGTATTTTACATTATCAATATTATCAACAGAAAGAGAAGACCGATGTTCTTAGGAGCAGCTATTACAATGTGTATGCAATGTTTATAATTTACGTAAATGACTTTCCATGAAAAAGAAATCAGTGGTAACTGCTGTAAGCTGCAAGACAAATACAAATTTACGAACGAATGTTTATAAAGTTTAATGAACTCAAAACCTTTTATTCTCTTCAATTAAAATCCTCAGAATAATTCAAAACTAAATTGAATAGCCGAAACAATTTTTCAAAAATATTAACAATTATCTTACTTAATTTTACAATTTCAAAATGTCTGTAAATTTCATACAATTTCAGGACGTTGCTTTATTTTAAAACAACTTGGCCTATTAAAAAGCGAAACGTTAGTATATTCAAAACTATTTACACGACTAGAACAAACAATTTAAAGTGTACCAGTGGAATCCTTCTTATTAAAACAAATTCCTGCACGACAACATCTAGCAAAAGAAAAGATAGAACTGACAGTCCACTTTGAAGAAAACAAAACGATGTAGTCTTATTTTGACAAGTAATAATACCAATTAGATTTTTACAAGTATAATAGTTACTGTAATATCTGGTTAATTCTAAACAGGTCATTAGTTGTTTTGCTCAAGATGTAACATTAGTAAATAGCGAAAATATACATTACGTCAAATCTATTAACCATAATGTGAGTTTACACATTTTTACCAATACTGTTGATGAAAGCCTACTTCAAATCGAAAAACATCTGATAATGACAACAACTTATTTAATAAATAATGCAATTGACAGTCAACTTTTGAGAAAACGAAAAGAAGCTGTTTTATAATGTAATAGCCTTTAACAAGATATTTTTGCCCAGCATAGTTAATCGTATGATGGTTGTACCCTGTAGTGGTGTTCTTCAATTATTATATGTATTGAAATCGACATTTAGAGAGGAATTCCATTTAATATCATGCAAGACGCCGTCTGAACTATCAGTGGAGTCTTGAAGGCCTTGATGTTACTCTGAGAATGAATTCTGTTCCGTCAGCTGGGCATCATTATATACCATTTGTTTCCGATCTGTATGCTATCTAAGACATCCACTTCAAAATAAGGTCGAGGCTAACCTTTTATTCCAGAAGCAATACAGGAGACTAATGCCTTAATAATGGTTAAATACAATCCTTTGAGCATATAAATCTACCTATTAACTAGTCATTATCCGTACATGTAATAACCATTAATTGAGTTCCAGACAAGTTTATTGACATTTTGATCAACGATGCCAGTTTAAACTAATGGGACTGTTACATCAGTGATGACCAGTCAATTGATACATTGTATTCAATGTCTTCTACGTAGAACGTCCTGCTAAAAATCACATTCAAGTATTTTAAAGATTTTGTTGTCATGTGGGGATTGAAAGAGATTACATGTGATATCATGAATGTAGTCTATGTTATTTCACGAGACACAAGCATTTAATAACTGAATTTATGTTTATATATACCATATTAAAAGAACAAAATAACAATGTTTTATAAGACAACCAATCAGTACATAAATCTCTAGACGTTTCAGTTGATATCCTCAATAAAAACTCTTTCAGATTTTGAGTGTTAACTGTTGGTTCTTCTATTCCAAGCTTGCGATTAGTTACAACTTATAGTTCGCGTATGTATAGCGTGGTAGTCTATGTACTTATGTATTCTGATAATAAAAGCACGATTGTCTTTTCTTTTTTTTTTTTTTTTTATTTGAGGAATTTTGATAATTCTTTTCTGCAGCTTAAATGATATCTAAAGAAAGATCTGATATAATTACATTATTTTTAACTATCTTTCGCGTATTATTACAAGAATGAAATCAACCTACATAAAGGAAAGGCCTTGTAATTATTCCACCTAAACACTATCTTGTATATCCTATGTATTTCTACGTATTTTTTAACGACATTATAGTACCATATACACTTGATTACACATCTGTAGCACTTGTTAAAATATACTGAGCCAAAACACTTTAGCAACACTAATGTGAAATTTTATTTTATTACATAATCATAACAACATATAATTTTAACAATAACAAAATGAAATTATGACATGTCACAAGCAATATGAATTTTTATCATTCACATTCATTAGGTTTTCTTTGTATGGAGCGCGGGAGGATCAAAATGCGGAAATGAGTATAGTGTTATTCAAAATCAATTTCTCAACCTTGCTCTAAGTGAACCAATGAAGGATTGGCAGGCACACCAGCAGCTGCCCTTAGTCAATGCACTACTTTTGTGGCCAGAAAAAAACTTTCCACGTGTTGACGTAAAACAAAGGTAGCGCTCCTCCTTTGACGATAGTTTTTTTGGTCTACGAGATATCGACCTACCCTGTGCAGTTGCAATTTGTCGATATCTGTTTGTTAGTCTCTAAACTGTTGCCTCATGCACATTAAATCGAGCCGCGATGGCAGATACGCTCATTCCGGCATCAACCATTCCAAGAGCTTTCTGACGGTCGGTTTCAGGGAGGCCTGGTTGACGCCCCATGTAATTTTTTCAAAGGTGTATGTGTTTTTCTCACCTATGGTGTGTTTCTGAACGTTAGTGAAAAAGAAATTTTTAATATCGTTTTAAAAGTACAGGTACAGATGGTAAAACACCAAATACACGTGCAAAGCTGAAATGGCGCGACGTCAATCACCAGGGAAAAAGTACGACTGTTTTCAATTACAGGTAAAACTAAGGATTATATCAATGATGTTTGAATATTTTTTTTCCAGAAACAACAAAAAATAAAATTAAAAAGAAAGTATTGCTAAACTTTTTTGGCTCAGTATATAAGGTTTTTTTATTCAAATCTTAATGGAAGGTCATAAAACAAGAACACCGAAAATCCAAAAAAATATATTTGGAGACCAAATTCTCTCCTCCACCAACAAAACTCTGAATTCCGAGCCCACTTTTTTTCTCTGTCTTTTGGTTGCTAAGCTTACCGTATCAGAATAGTGGCTAGATTAAAATTCCTGTTTTTCTTTTTGATAGGGCATAATGGAAATCATCTATTATAAACTAAATTGCAAAATAAGTACTCAAATAATGTTGTTAATGTTTATATTGAAAGTGTATGTTCTGCTTGTGTTTGTTTTGAATATGTCGATCTATATTTAATTCAATGAACATTGCTCCACAAACATGTGCTTTAGAATCTTTCATTTACTTTTTTACAAATAATATAGAAAAATATATAAACCATACCTCATATGTTGTTGTAAAGTTTTAATAATTCCTAATTTCTTTCATATGCTGTCTTACAATTATTATAACCAAATGTACTTTTCATTCTATTTTTTTTTTTTTTTTAATATATAGTGCTTTGTGATGTCCAAAGGAAAATAACTCCTACACTCCGTGTGGAAGACGTTTTAATGTCAGCAATATTCACTAATTGAATGGCTTTTATTTATTCATATCAATACAGGGGAATACGTGTGAATAGGAGGTCAACCCCCAGACGAAAATCAACACTGGACATCTAAAAGAAAAATTCAGTATATTACATCATTGATATTTTACTTAATTGACTTTCGGCCAATCAAAGACGGTGTGAAAGACAATAGTGACAAACTGGTCATATCAAACCAAATATTCTGTCTGTGACAAGTAAACTTTTTTGTAACATACATCTAATTTTTAATTTCTATTTTTTACTCAACGAACGAATTCACAACTATCTGAGGCAAACTTGAGTGTAGATGGTTTTGACTACTCGTTTTTTTATATACACGTAGCATCTCAAGTATTTATAAATCATCGGAATTTAAAATTTTAGTTTTAAGCTTTCCAGATGGTGGTTAATCTAGAAAAGCGCTTCGGACGAAGCAAACTTATATAAGGTTAATTTCATTTTCTAATAACAAAAGTATAGCGCTGGTGATCTCTTGAGTTATTTGCCGAGTAGTGAGTGCTTACCCATTGAAGTGATTTATCACATACTGGTCTTACATGTTCTATTGATGAATTGAATAATTGTTAAGAAAGTGAGATGTTTCAAACTGCTTGCGTCCAAAAAGACATTGAACAGTTTTTGTTATAAGAGTTGCTCCCTTTAAGTAGTATAGTTCCTGAAATATCTTGCATACTTGTAGCTGGTTTTAAAATATTTTGAATTTGCGATGTCTAATGATGAAGGTAATTCAAGAATAGCTTTTATAGGCACCACGTTTTTTTTTTTAATTTCTTATCCTTTTCTTGCACTGGTTGGACATACAAGCTGGTGGAATATATGTCTCCTTCGATAATTATTAATAGTATAAGTCAATGTTTCAGCAATGACATGCTTTATAACATAGATACACTATCAGTTTATCGTGATTCCATGTGTAAATATTTACACCGATTGATCGGAACCACTGTCTTCATATACACTGTTTATTGATACAGTTGGAAAGAAACATTGGTTACAAATATTAAAAAATTCGATTATAGACTGATCATCACTACATAGTACAATCATGTTTAAAGTGGTGTTACACTAAGTTGTCCTCAGCATATTAGAAATATTCTCTATTAACGTAGCTTGGGTGTCTTCCTGCATCTTGGATTATGCAATCTTAAACGAAATTTCGAAAGAAGTATGTGTGATGCATGTATAAGGCTTTCCATGTTGATAAAGAAAGTTATGTGTTTACTCATACTTGACGAGTGTATTTTACAAAATTAAATACAGAATACTTTTTAAATCACCTTTTTATAAAACTGTGCCAAAAAGTACAAAAAAACTCAGATAAAGTAACTTTTATATAATAGAATGTGTTGTGTATTTGCCGTCTTTTAATATGTAACAGCAAATAACAGATTCAGTGACCATTTTTTTCAATTTATCCAAGTATGTTATATACAAAATCCGAAAAATGTCAATGACGCAAACTTTTATTATATTTTTGGAAAACACCGCAATAAAGATCACATTTTGACACAAATTATAAACAAATAACGATTTCATTTTAGACCATGATCGTACCTCTTCCTGAAGAAGAAATATGTGCAAACAATGTAGTAAACACAATAGTCAAACTTAAGTCAATTCATAAAATGAAGAAGTTTTTACATTTCATTCAAATATTCATAAATCGAGTACGAAATATTTTGGGTTTTTAAAATAAGGTAATTGATTGATCGGTGTTTATTGACACTTTCATCATTGTTGTGCTGTTTAGTCAATATTTTATTAATGGATCCCGGAGTGCATGAAATGAACTTACGACCTTTGGTTGAAAACCTATCAACCCTAGTCAATTGAGATTGAAGTCTAGTGCACCTGCCACGTGCAGGATTTGCACTGACCACCAGTATTGAAAGGATAGTGAAACATTATTTAGACTACTTCCACTGCTCGGAAACAGAGGCCGACTGGTTATTGATCTGTGGGTTTTTTTTAAATATGCATATGTTACAGTGATTAGAACATAACATATTTGGCAAACATGAAAAAAAATTATCATTATTTTTTCCTATTGACGAAATCGATCAACGACAGATGCCTATGGTAAGTTGAACCAGACTTCATAATGTTCACATTTAGCAATCTTAGGCCCTACAATTGTATAAAAATTACACAACATAAAGTTACATTTGTCATTTTACCTTTTTTTTAAAATTGAAACAGTTCAACATGATGAAGTGTACTTTAACTAAATAATTCATGTCGATTTGACCATGTCATCGTTTTCTTACATATACGAATGACAATTGCTATGTACTTGTTCTTTAATATTTGGTTAGAATAGATCCTAATCAATGTAAGACGCTTATGTAAGACTGTATGGTAAAATTGCATAGTGATCAATAAAACATCTTATGATATAAAAATATAGTTATGATTTGTGCAAGCCGTTAGATCAGTCTTCCATTAAACAATGATACGCAGAGAAGGTGTTTGACGTCATGTTGAAGAACAATATGACTTGAAAAAAATTATATTCGTATGTTTTATTATCTTAACATTATTCTTGTTAGCTAAATGCGCTCTATTCATTCAGTAGAACCATATTAAGATACAATCCTGTAAATAAACTTGCAAGAAAAAAGACTTTATTTTCATCTTGTGAATTTATAAACATATGCGTCACAAGGAGCAAAACGTACATGAATCTGTAAGAAAAGTTTCGCTAGCTAACTATAAAACCAGGTTTAATCCACCATTTTCTACACAAGAACATACCTCTACCAAGTCCGGAATATGACAGTTGTTCGTTTGATATGTTTGAGCTTTTGATTTTGACATTTGATTAGGAATTTTCCGTTTTTAATTTTCCTAGGTGGTTCAGTATTTTTGTTATCTTACTTTTTAAAACCAGCTTTAGCCCATTCACAAATACATGTACCTAGTCAAATTTACAACTGTTTTTCACTTGTTCCGTTGGTGGATAGTGTTTGATTTTGCAACTTTTTTATGACTTCCTTTTTTTAGAATTACCTTTGAGTTCGGAATTTAAATTATAATATTTTATCTTTTCGACTTAAATTGAAGTAACCGGAATCCGTAATGTTTTTAGGTGTCAGACCATCAATTACTCCCCCCAATTTAGTAAAAGTAGCCCTACTCTGACACAAAATAGTGCTTTTGATGTCCTTGTTTACTTAAACTAACCAACAAATTTGCAGAAATGAAACTTTTGGTGAAAGAGAAATATATCTAGACCATTTTGAGCCAAAATTTACTTGTTTCTGAGTTTGCATTAAAAATTGAGAATTAATGCGCTCCATAGTATACTAGTTTAAGATTTCCAGAAAACCAGGAAATATTTTTGGAGTACATCTGTTTGAAGGTCAGTTATTTTGTTCGAAGGCTTTAAAGGTATGCTGAAAATTTGCATGTAGAAAGCTGATACATGTACAAATCAGGATATACCTGGTTTCTACGAAGTTAAACTTAAGGTAAAATTTTTAGAAAGCTGTGAAAATTGCAAAATTTGGTTGAACAGATAGGGATTTTTAATTGGTGGTCTGACACCTTTCAGCCTAACAAATTATAGGGTTTTGTTTACACATTAACCAAACAGATAACATCTGGTTAGTTATTGATAACTGTGGACTTATCAATATTCGGACGACTCCAATTTTCGTGGATTTCGTTAGTACAGGTTAACAATGAAAAAAAAAGGTTCAACGAATGATTGTATTCAGACAATAGCAAAAACACGAAATTAAGATATCCACAAACATGGAAGTCTTCCATATTCTCCAAAAGTTGGTTCTTACGAAAATAAATGAATCCACAGTATTTGGTGTGAAATATTTTTTTGTAAATATGTTTTAATATCAAGACTATTAAAAAAATAAATTACAAAATTACAGGGCTATTGTTTACAAATACATTATAAGTTTTCAAATAAATGAATTCAACGGCAAGTACCATGCATAATGAATTTCTGAAAATTCAACTTGTAGACGAATTGCATAGCAATATGACTGTAGATAAAACTGGTAATAGCAGAAATAAAATTTCACCGAATGATGGTTTTGTACCTCCCCATCTTCTAATATTCAGATTTCATTTCTCAACACACGTTATTAAAGGTTTAGCATTGGATTTCTCATTTAACAATATCCCGAACGATTGGTTAGTTTCTATTATTTGTTAACAAACTATTTCGGGATGACTCAATCATGATATGTATCCTACACGTTATTAGCTTTGTGCAAAGTCTATGTGGACAGATAATTATTTGATGCTTTCAAGGCCATAGTTGATAATTTAGTCAGATAAGACTTTATGAAAACATGAAATAAAACGAATAAACACTAATTATCTTTAAATGGTAATTGATTTTATCATTAGATTGACTGTTTTCATAATCTTTCTCGGGTGAACTATTTTTGTTTATCACAGATATTCTGATTAATAGTGTTTGATATTGTCAATAAAGGGAAACTTCGTGTGTTCTGCCTCATTAATAAAGATGGTTGATAATTGATAAGATTGAATGCAAATAGATTATAAGGCGAATACATCTAAGCTTATCAGTCGATTGTTTAATATTTTTGTTTCACTGGCTAAACATAAATACTACTACACTAGTTTGATAGATTGGCAGAGATTTCAAAGTGTAAGATTCAAAAATGTATACTTCTACTATTCTTGTTAATACCTATTTTGATTTAATCTCTTTATTTTAAAAGGATAACTGTCATTATTAGCTGACATATCATACGAAATATTGTAAATTTTTCCACTATTAATGTACTTTTATAGCGCCTTGAGAACAACAAACCTTGAATACATCAGAAAATCCCACGTGTATAAAGCTTTAGCTACAATCCTTTCAAAGGATTTATATTTATGATTTTTTTAATCAAAACCAGCAATTAAAATGTGCCCCTTATTTGTTATAAAAATCGCCGTAAAGAAATGGCTGAATATTAATGTGTCACTGTTTTATAGGTTCATAGAGACATGTTTTTTTTTTCAAACCCATTTTTATTAAAGTTTACTGACTTAATTGCTACACATTGTCTTATTCTTTTTATGAGAATTTTCTTAATTAACTTATGAATTACCATATTCACTAATTCAACTGGTTATACAATGACCATTAATGAAATGTTTTCACACGAACAATTTTAAGTTATTGTGAGAAGCATGTAGAGACTTAATCCGTATATGTTGTGGTTGTATAAAACAATAATGTGTTCTAATGAGGAATGCTATAAATTAGTACTCATATTGTCACATTATTATCTTATATACTATATAAGTCTCGTTAACCGACTTATATCAGTCTGTAGAAAAATGAATCCAGTATATAATGATTATGGACGTAACGTACTGAGAAAGTTTAGCAGAAGTTGGTCAAGTCAGGTTTTGCCATCTACCTCAATTTTCAATTTTTATAATCATGGTTATAGTTTTTGATTTTGCAGTAATTAATGAAGTGAAATACTCTTTTATCAATTATTATAATAAAAGTGTACTTCACTTCTTTATATCTTATATCGAATATTTATTGAAGTCCGACGTCAAAGTCTCATTTCAGCTCAACATGTAATATGTCTTTTACAAACGATTTTTTTTTATTATCAATTTCACCTTTTTTGGTGGAAATTCTTTCGATAAAACGTATATTATATTCCTCTGAGTAAGCGCAAAAAAAGCAAAGTGCGAGAGAAGTGTTCTTGGAAAGCTATGTATGTATTGTGAGCATTACATCAAGTGTACTACATGAGATGCAAATTTCGACATTTATCGTTGAATAATACCTTATTGACAATTTACTAAAACAATATTAAGACTACCTCTTTACCATAGAAATTGTGTTAGTTTGTTTTCTTCTTGAAGGAGTTGGGGTTGCAACATCTTTAAAAATAGAAATACGTGCATGATTGTAAATAAGACTACATTTTATGATTCACTCAGTATTAAGTATAAATGAACTTTAATATGACAGTTCAGGAGACAACTACCGACAGATCAAATAATGTGGACGTCAGCAACTACTCATCATTTTTCGTCTTCAACGATGAAAAAAAATCAAAAACCGTATAGAAGCATATGAAAGATATTTGAAGAAATGTGAAATAATTCTAATGAGGAAACCAGCAACCTCTTGTATGCTAAGAACAATAATATACATGTACATGTATAGATGATATGACATGGTTGAACATTATTAATTACATAGTGTGCTAGTGACCTAATACGGTATATATTTGGTCAGTATATTCAATATGGGGTGAGAACGAAGCTCGAATCCCCATATATAATTTATTGACCCCATAAATACCGTATTAGGTCACTAGCACACTATGTAACGAATTTATCTTACCGACTATCCTAACGTGTGGAATTTAGACTAGTGACCTATCAAAATTAGCAAGTCTTCAATACTGTTAGCATTAAGACACTATATACTTCCATTGATCCTACAAAAACAGATACCAACAATAACAACTTGTCGGGATTAAATGTGTTTTATAAATTTATTACAATCTTTATCATCAATTTCTTGGTCTGTTGAAACTTTTAGGATTTTTTCTCAGTACCATCTTGTTTTTTATAAAGGGACGTAACACCGCTATTAACCGTGTATGAAATAGGCCCGCCTCCCTTCTACCTTGTATGGTGTTTAAAGGGACGTAACACTACTACTTACCGTGTATGAGATAAACCCCGCCCCCTACTAACCTAATATGAAATATAATTGGTCTCCACGATGGCGATTTTAACCAATCACATTCCTAGAAATGTATAAGAGGTAAAATAAATATTAATTCATCATAGATATATGAGCGCTCAACCCTTTCCCTAGCAACACACTTTGTTATTATAACACAACATTATAAAATATTACACAAAAAATCCAAAACCCAATACCAACTTAGAAGAACTGATAAAACCAAAACGGTAAAAAATTAAAACCCTGACAAGGGATCAAAGTTGTACTTGACGGCAATACACTATCCGTAACAAACAAAAACACGAATGTTCCATATTTTCCCTGATTGGGATATCAATCAGTTCGCACGAGACGCCTTTATATATCGTTTTCAATATAATAGAATTTGATGCGACTGTCATACAAGTGAGAGGTTTAGCTACCTATAAAGCCAGGTTCAATCCACCACTTCTACATAAAAAAAATGCCTGTACCAAGTCAAGAATATGACAATTGTTATTCATTCGTTTGATGTGTTTGTGCTTTTGATTTTGACATTTGATTAAGGACTTTCCGTTTTGAATTTTCCTCGGAGTTCCGTTTTTTTGTGATTTGACTTTTTATAGATACTAAACGTCTAGGATAAGCATGATATCTTAAAATGATAAAATATAAATACATAGTCTCATGAGGACGGAAGTGTTCATTACATATAAATCAAATTCAATGTACTTTATACTTAGAGACTTGGTTGGCATAGCAAAATATTTTACCAGCTTAGTAACGGATAATTTAAAATTACTGGTATGTTATGTGTTTTTATTTTGGAACAATAGTGTAACTATGCATATCCATTCTCAATTTTATAGATTGTAAAATACTTTAAAAAATTAATGTTTGTTAAAAACTACAATCCATTAGGCGTTTGACATAACAATGTTTGTACTTTTGCAATAGTACTTTTAACTTTGACTCGAAGAATCTTTAAAGATATGAATGAATGCAACCAATTTCGTCTAGACTGTTCCAGTATTATTCCGTCCAACCCTGTCCGTGACAGAATCTTACTTGTTAGAGTGGTTATTTGTGATGCATTTTGTATCTAACCCTTAAGGAAATATACGTATCAATGATAAGTTGATCTTAACATTTTTTCAGACAAATACAGAATAATTTCTATAATAGGCATGCTAGATGACAGTATATAATAATGATCAGGAAAACTTTATCATAACTAAGGTAATAAAAGAATTACTGAATACACTTTGATGGAAATGAAATATTCATAAACAAAGGCATATTGTTGTACAGAATCGACAGGGACTTTCGATAAGCCCTTTGTAAAACTTATATCTATAACCCATATCCCCATGAGATACAATTATTTGAAATGTTTACATCATAATGTAAAAATAAAATGATTAAAGAAATATTATAGCCATAAAATATAACATTGCTATGCATTATAAAACATCAATATGTCCAACTGTCAACAACGAAATTGTGACCTCTTTTTTTTACGTTACAAAAAAGTATTGAAAATGACACATTTTGTTGAAATTAATTAAGAAAATTTTGTACTTCAGTATTCGCTCTTTACATATATTTGTGTTGTTATCCTATATAATCTTAACTGGTAGCTAATTGGGTTGACAGCACTGCACGGTTTTAATTAAGATTTTTTTAAGATTCACTGTTGCAAACTACATGTTGGCAACATCTACATATAGTGTTATTTTGTTTACCACTAATGTCTTTGTGAAATTGAAAATCAAAGCGACGAAGTTTTCTTTTATATATTACCAAACATCAAGCTGTAAATATACATAAGTGCATGTTCCTTAACCTAGATACAATATAATATTTGTATAAATATCAGCCTTTTTACCCTGTTTTAATTGTGTTCTACAAGTAACAGGGGAATGATCTATGAAGACTGATACTGACAAAACGTTTAACCCTTTATAAATCTTTACAATTTATAATTAAACACAGGTGCAAGAAAAATAGCATTGTATCATTCATTTGTAGTACTTTTACAGACTTGGACTGATAAAGGTGGTACCCAACACCTTCACTTAAATTAATTTGGCTCGTTTGATTTTCATAAAATTTTGACAAAGTATTTACTTTGACCCTTTAACAAAAATATAAAAATTTCAAAAAAATTGAACCAAGCAATTGATCAGAAAAAATACACTGGTTATGTAGCAATTTGACAAACACCAATTTTGATCATTGAGAAGCTAAATATCCTTTTTACAATACAACGTAATTAAAACGTTTAACTAACTTTACAGAGTTATCTCTATGTAGTGTTAGGTACCACCTTAACTGTTTGACATTATTATTGACAATCTATTTCTAAGACTGTAATTTACCCTCCATTTGTTCTTTGTTTACGTTTACTGTCCTTCTCCTTTTAGCACAATTTTGATAATTATCTTGCAAATACTAAAATCATATACAGTTTTGTATATACTTTTATAGAGAAAATAAAAAAAAATGAAAAGATGATGCAATTAGCATCAGACAAATAACTCATAAATCTTACTTGGCTCAAAAGACGACAACAATAGTATCAAAACAGAACAATAACAAAGGCAATGAAGATAGTTTATTTAGACATTCGATGTGAAATTAGATGCTTAAAGATATATCTAAACTTCAACACAACTAAATTACCATAAAAATAATTAATGTTTAATGTTTATAAGATTTTGAAACAAAGTATTTAAACAAAATTGACTATTGGTATGATTGTATACGTCTTATATATTTGATCAATTTTACATACACTGCATCTATGCCTCTTTTGGTGAACGTGAACATAAATATCCAATATCATTGATCATTTACTATAGAATAACCGTTTATAAAATGGTGAATTTTTTGAAACACCCTCTTTCTCTACAACAGAGCAGATATTTTCTTAGCCATAATTGGTACAACTTTCAATTTCTAGACAAAAAAACTACTACATGTATCTGAATCTCTGGATATTGCTTTAACCTATACAATATATCAAATATTAAGAAATCAATAATTTTGTTTGCATTTTTGTGTGTACTGCTTAGTTTGTTGTTGCTTCTCTTGTTGATAATTTGTTTACTTGTTGTCTGTTTTGGTGCCGCTTGGTGTTAACTATTCGCCTTGGCTTTGATGTGTGGCCCATCATCAGTCGTGTACAAAGCGTCAAAACAATAGCCACGCTTATCGTTTCTGGAACTTTAAAATCAAAATTATGAATATTGCTAATCGTACTTGGAGTATTTAATCATAAAGGCAATAGCAATCAAAACCAGGGAGTAAACAAAGACCCACAAAACCAAAGGACATTTACATCAACAGTTATAAATAATAAATAAGAAACAACACGAACTCCACTAAAAACCGGGAGTGAAATTAGGTGCTCCGGAAGGGTAAGCATTTCCTGCACCGTATACGACACCCGTCGTGTTACTTCTTTGTTCCGTTCGGTAAAAATGGAAAGTTATTATGAGTGAGGAAGAATATCAGAAATGATTTCTGACATACTTTTGTCATAATGGCCAATCAGCTCATGATGGCGACCTTAAAATTTCTTGAGTGATGACCTTAATTTGATTGATTCATAGCCCTGTCTTATCAACTTTTGAGGAAGCAGTATTCCTCGTTCAACATCAGCAACGTACGTTGAGCTAGCTCTAGAGTTGTTGGTGCCGCTGGGATGTTGTTACACAGAAATGGAAAGTTGACTATAGGAAAATGAAAATCATCGCATTTGTCATAAATTTTGATATTCAACCTACCATCAGTAGTCATTTCGAGAAAAAAAGTCTAAATATGAAGCAGATTTATCTGCGTCGATAGTATTTTTAACTTCAAGTTCACTTGGATATATTAAATGTAAGTGATCACTAAATCTATTATTATGAAGAGACAGTACATCAACAATATACCGAAAGGTGAAATTAAAAGACTGGGCTAATTTCATTTTTCCTTTCTGTACAAGCCCTTTGAAAAAATCTGCTTCATAGGAATATAAAAACAAATCTGCAAGAAGAGGAAGAATTCATAGGAATATAAAAACAAATCTGCAAGAAGAGGAGCGCAATTGGTACCCATTGGGATTCCAATAGTCTGTTGGAAGACCAAACCTTCAAATTCAACAAATATGTTGTCAGTTAAAAAGTGGCAGTGATATCCTCTTCGGTTTATTTTTCCTTGACTCTGTATGATTTTTCACAAAGTAAGCTAATAAACTAGATACTTAAAACGTCTAGCGCCCTTTTTGTTAAAGAAACATAAGCTGACGAGTTCTTTCAGCCGAGCTTTAAGTTTAGTATGTGGAATTGTGGTATAAAGAGTTGAAAAATCAAAGACTTTAATGTTGGTACAATGTTTTAATGATTGAGATCGTAAGTTCACCAATAACTCTTTTGAATTTTTCAGTATCCACATCTGATTAAAACCACTTCTTGAATAAATAAACAAACGATGACTGAATGTGTTTATATCATTATTATACTTGATTAATCTGGCATGAGTATGTGCAAAGTTTTTCTAACGATATAATTTCTGTTACATTCAACGCGATGTAAATATTTAGAAACATAAGAGGAAAATGCTTGTACCAAGTCAGGAATATGACAGTTGTTATACATTCGTTTATGTGTTTGAGCTTTTGATTTTGCCATTTGATTAAGGGTTAAGTTTTTTGTGATTTCACTTTTTAATTACTTAGGTATTCAAGTCGTTCTCATTAACATCTTGTTTTGGACAAACAAATAGAGAAATAATTAGTTATTGATATTTGTGTTGTAAAAGATAGAAACATTTAGTTTGTCCTTTTTTTCATTGTATATCTTTCGTCTAAAAAGTAAATAACAAAAGAACAGAACTCCGAGAACAAATTCTAAACGAAATGTCTATAGGCAAAAAACTACAAAGAATGGAGGACAACTGTCATACTTGGTACAGGAAGTTTCTAATGCAGAAAAACTTTGATTAAACCTAAGATATCATGCGAATATGTGTCACAAAAAACTTGAATAAATGACGTATCAGATATTTGATATGCGCAGGAAACCTAGTTTATTCAAGCAAGAAACTCAAACTAGAACACGAACATGTATACGCACATCATTGCTTCAAAGAATATTATTAGTGTATGTAAGTCATGTAATAAAACTGCAGGATTAATGAATGTGTTACTGACAGAATAGGCCGAGTAAATGTTGATTTCACATTATGTCGATAATGTCTTGTATTAGGAGACCTATATTCATAAGGTATCCTTTTTTCAAATTGTCAGTGTAAATTTCAATATAATTGTACGTTTCTTACATTTGTGCCTTAAATAAAACTGTTATCGTATAGAATTGAAATTTTCAATATATTTTAAGTGGAAAAAGGTCAAAACGGTATTGATTGTTGACGTCTCTTTCCAAAGCCTTTTAGATTTGCACTTTCAATTTTGAAAGGTAAAATGTTAAAAAAAAAAGGATTAATTTTTCATTAAATCTATTCAAAACCTTAATAATGTAACTCAAGAAGATATATAGTTCTTTTTGTAATTCCAACAAATTTTATTGTCAATATCATCTTGCACATGAATAAATGACTAAGTAACATGATATGGAAAGCCAGATCTTAAATGGCAGAATGTATTCACTTTATTCAAATACCATTTCCCTGAGGCATCATTTGTTTAAAATTTATCACACAATAAACAAGATACTACAAATAGTCAAAGCTATTAAAACGTATACTTTGGTAAATAAGACGCTCTTATTGTCTATGTAAGACTAATCAGTGTACTGAATCAAATACAAGGTTGAAAAATTACAAACACTAAAATTCTCGTAAAAATTGTGGTATATAAAGCTCAACCAATATCAACCTGAAGTTAGTTTATACATAATTATAGTACTGGAAATACTTTCATCAGTTGTACGCCAGTAAAAAGAAGATGATGAAAATGCAGTACATGAGTAATTATTTAGTTCTTTAATAGTTTCTTCTAATCTTATTTAAATAAATTAAAAATATTAGGAGAATTGAAATTGGATCTTTTTATTACTTATTTAGTTATAACTGCATTCAATTGTTTAGAAAGAAAGGTGAAATTCTAAATCATCTCCTGTTTAAAAAACTGAAACTATATTGATCGATAACATTCGTCTGTGTTCAATGCCATTAATATTTGTTCTTTTAAATACCAACGGTCATGTGTCAAAGTAATGAAAAGTCTTTCATATTTTCCCGGTAAAAGATTAATAATGTAACTCAAAAGGATATTGACTTCGTTATGTATAATTAATTAGATTCAATTTTCAGTATCATCTAACAAATAAACAATAACGAAGTAACATGATAAGAAAAGCAAGATCTCAGATGATGGACAGAATTCATTTAAATCAAATATTATTTCCGTGAAGCGTCATTTGTTAACCAATCGTCACGCGATTAACAAGATCAAAACGCCATCAAACATACCAGACGTATAATTTAGTAAAACAAACTCGCGTTTTATCTTTCATTGTACCAAATTCAATGAAACATTAGAGAGCAAAAATAAAAAAAATCCTAAAGCGTTGTGCCATGATAAGCGTAGGCAATATATACCTCCAGTTTATATGAGACAAATTTTGTTTGTAATTCGATATATAGATGTGGGTTAAATATTATGATTTAAAATTGAAAAACTTGTTAGAATGTTGTATCTTATTGTCAACATCATAGCTTTACAGTTAAAATGAGATATGCTTAACAATGGCAATTGAAACATGTTTATTATCGTATAATCCCGTCTTAATTTAAGTGACAAAATATGTATGTTGACGGATATTTCAAATGACAAAACATACGTTTTTTTCTATTTTCGTGGTATATTTATGAATAGATAGTCGATAGTAAAAGCTTAGATTTAACGGGGACGACATTTTGATATTATTTGCAAAGTATTTATCATTTTGAATAAACGTCTTCGCGAAAAAAATGTAGTAACGCAGATTTGACAACACGTTATTTTACTTTACTTTATCTTTTCACTTTAACTCGACAACGAAACATTGATTAATTATTGAACCATGTCTATCCTTTAAATGAAATAAACATCAAAATATAAGGAAACTGTCACTGAAAACGATACAATGTCGTTTTCAAATGTACTGGGATGGTTTCAGGTACCGCAGTTGGAAAGTATAAACAAAGTAATGATGTTGTAAATACATATTGAAGACGTGTGATATTAACATGTCTAAAGTAGAAATAAGACAAATGGCAAAAGTACTCCAGGAAAAATTTTAAACGGAAAGTGTTTTATCAAATGTCAAATCTTAATCTCAAACAAAACAAACGAAGGTAACATAACTTTCATATTCCTGACTTAATGACGGATTTTTCTCGTGGGAAAAATGGTGTACAAAACCTGGTTTTATATTTTACTAAACATCTCACTTGTATGACAGTCGCATAGAATTCCATCTTTTTTCCAAAATGTGTGAGCAAATCAAACAGATAAAGTAGGTAAAATTGTAAAAAAAAATAGGATTCAGCTATGGCATGGTATCGGTTGCAAAAATTCGATATTTTTCATTTAAATGCAATCTTTTATATTTAATTGGTATATTTCTTCATTTGAATGCAATATTTTATCATTTAAATGGTATGTTTTTTAACTATGATGCAATATCTTTTTTATTTAAATGGTATATTTTTTAATTATGATGCAATATTTTTTTATTTAAATGGTATAATTTTTCATTTAAACGGTATATTTTTCCGTTTAAATGCAATATTTTTTATTTCAATGGTATAATTTTTCATTCAAATGGTATAATTTTTCATTCAGATGATAAAATTTTTCATTCAAATGGTATAATTTTCATTCAAATGCATTTTTTTATTCAATTGGTATAAAAAAAAAATCATTTGCATGCAATATGTTTTATTCAATTGGTATAGTAGTTTTTTGTTTATATGCAATAATTGCATTATGGGAAAATCTTTGCAACAACGTTGGTGATTGGTCGATAATTGTTTGGATTTCTCCCCTTTCTTTCTAAACATTGGTGACCAATAATAAAAAAAAAAAACGCTTCAGAATATCGCCTCCAGCCATTTCACAGGGGGTCCCAACCCAGAGTAAACCCAACTATATGCTCCCATTCAAATGCATTGATCGTCCAAAAAAGGGGGTTTCAACCCCCGGAATATATGCATAGATTAGACTTTAAATGGTTTTACATAAAATTGAGAATGGAAATGGGGAATGTGTCAAAGAGACAACAACCCGCCCAAATAAAAAACAACAGCAGAGGGTCACCAACAGGTCTTCAATGTAGCGAGAAATTCCCGCACCCGGAGGCGTCCTTCAGCTGGCCCCTAAACAAATATATACTAGTCCAGTGATAATGAACGCCATACTAATTTCCAAATTGTACACAAGAAACTAAAATTAAAATAATACAAGACTAACAAAGGCCAGAGGCTCCTGACTTGGGACAGGCGCAAAAATGCGGCGGGGTTAAACATGTTTGTGAGATCTCAACCCTCCCCCTATACCTCTAACCAATGTAGTAAAGTAAACGCATAACAATACGCACATTAAAATTCAGTTCAAGTGAAATCCGAGTCTGATGTCAGAAGATGTAACCAAAGAAAATAAACAAAATGACAATAATACATAAATAACAACAGACTACTAGCAGTTAACTGACATGCCAGCTCCAGACTTCAACTAAACTGACTGAAAGATTATGATTTCATCATATGAACATCAGGCACCAGTCATTTGTTGGGCCCTTTATGGCTTTTTGTTCGGTTTGAGCCAAGGCTCCGTGTTGAGGACCGTACTTTGACCTATAATGGATTACATTTACAAATTTTGACTTGGATGAAGAGTCAAACGGTCTCACCGGCACTCATACCACATCTTCTTATATCTATATACAACGTAAACTAGACGTTTCTCAGACTTTTCTTTTTTTATCTACCCTTTGCCGCGCGTTGTGTACTGTTTGATATCTCAATCTGGAAGAAAAAGATTTATTTCTCTTCTAGTTGTTATTAGCTTTGAGCAAATTTCCAGTAATTGCAAATACTCTTATGTCAGTGCTTTGTGTCTATTGTCTTAAAATTAGTTTTTTTGTGTGTGTCTCGTTCCGATCTTTTATGTTAATCTAATTTCAACTGATTGTACAGGTTGTTATTTTACTGTACTGTTGTATATCACTGTCCCATATTCGGGATGGATTGAGTGCTCACAAACATGTTGTTGTACTGTTACACCGCTGTCCCAGATTAGGGGGAGGATTTGGGATCCCACTAACATGTTTAACCCCACCACATTCTGTATGTATGTGCTTGTCCCAAGTCATGTAATTCAGTGGTTGCCGTTTGTTGCTTTATTATACATATTTGTGTTCGTTCATTTTTTTGTACATTAATTCGGCCGTTATTTTTCTCGATTGAATTGTTTTAAATTTGTGATGTCGGGGCCTTTTATAGCTGACTATGCGATATATGCTTAGCTCATTGTCGAAGGCCGTACGATTTCGTGTTGATTTATGTGTCATTTGGTCTCTTGTGGAGAGTTGTCTCATTTGCAATCATACCACATCTTCGTTTCTAAATCACCCCTGCCATATTCCTTATTTACCTGTCCAAGGTCAGGAGCCTGTAGCTTAGTGGTTGTCGTTGGTTCATGTCTGGACTCATATTTGATATTTTGTAAATTGTTTTGTTATGTATATTTAGGCTGTTAGTTTTTTCGTTTGAATTGTTTACTTTTTTATGTCGGGTCTTTTATAAACGACTTTACAGTATCAGGTTTTTGTCATTGTTGAAGGCCTAATGATTGTCTATAATTGCTTACATCCACTTCATATCTGAACTCCGGTGGATAGTTGCCTTATTTGCAATCACATTCCATCTCTTCGTTTTTATATTATATACCTGACTTCTAAACTCGTGTTTTCATAAACAAGCATGAATTTTTTTCACTGGGTGTTAAAATTAGCAACATACAATCAATCAATTTTAAATTTATAACCATGCCCTCCCTTCCTTTCCCCACCCTTCATTTATAAATTTAGACCACCATGGAATAGCTCAATAGTGTTGAACGTAGCGTTAAACACTTACCAATCAAAAAACCCTTCCCTAGAATATCAAATAATTGTCCCTTAACAGTTATTGTCCGTGTAGTTCTTATATTTATCCAGCTAATCGTCTTACTGTAATACAATAACAAACGTTTATAAAACAGCTCACATTCTAATATATCTGCATTCATAAATTTTTTAATTTCATTTAGACTAAACGACGCCATGTTTGTTATGTGCCTCTGCTGTCTTGATAAGCTATCAAAAAAGAAGAGGTAAAAGAGAGCCAGAAGATCTTAAGATCTTCCAAATGCAAAAAAAAACAGAAATAGACTTCTTCTGGCTCACTTTCGAAGAACAAATAAAAACGCGACCCATTAATATGTTCTTTAAAACGCCTTGCCCCTACCTTTTTCCCCCCAAAAAAATGCATTATCAAATATATAAACAAACTATAGTTCCGGAGTATAACAGCGTGTCTCTACTTGTCACGGGGTCTCTGGTTCTGCTCTTGTAATTAGTTGATTTTTAGTTTTCTTCATGTAGCAAAAACAAAGATGGCTTAGTTCAAATAATTATAAAGTCCTGGAAGGCTTTTTATTCTTTTTTCATGTTTGCCCTCCTACAACGTCTCTGAGGATCAAGAAAAATAAAAAATAATATACATGTAAAAAAAGAACTTCATGATAACATGTATCTGGACTTAGAATGGGAGGGGGCGGCTAGCTATGTATGCTTTTTTACTTCAATGTGTAGACTGTTGGGGAGTTTCTTCAGAAAGGGTTTTAATTGGAGATGTTTTTGCAATGCACACAGGCATCTGTTTCTATCCATGTACAAGTTGTGTGTCAAATTAATTATTTTTACTTGTCACTCGCATTTTTTGCTCTACCTGGTCATTATTAGCATTATTTGCCAGTGCACGAACTCGCACGAACGCCAAATTTAGTTAGAGGCAATATTCTGACGTGTTTTTTAATTCTTGGTCACTCAAGTTTAGAAAGAAAGGGGAGAAAATCCAAATAAATACAGACCAATCTCAAACGTTGTTGCAAATTTGACCTTAGGACGTCAAAGAATTTCCCATCAAGCAATTATTGTATATAAATAAAAAAAAACTATTTTACCAATTGAATAAAAAATATTGCATGCAAATGATTTTTTATACAAATTGAATAAAAAATATTGCATTTGAATGAAAGTTATACTATTTGAATGAAAAATTACACCATTTGAATGCAAAATTATACCATTTGAATAAAAAAAATATTGCATTTAAACGGAAAAATATACCATTTAAATGAAATATTATACCATTTAAATAAAAACATTGCATATAAATTAAAAAATATACCATTCAAATGAAAAAAATATTGCATTTAAATGGAAAATATCGAATTTTTGCAGACGAGAACAACGACACAACATTAAAATGTAACACACACAGCAACGGACTAAGCATCAGACAAAATCCGATGAGAATAACCAATATAACATCAAAACCAAATACATGAATTTGGGATAGAAAAGTACCGTGACACGTCTTAGAGTAATGTGAATTCACACTCAAATATAGGAGAAAACAAACGACACAACGGAAACACAACGTAAAAATATTACACACACAGAAACGAACTATGATATAACAATGGCCATTTTCCGGACTTGGTACAGGACATTTTTAAAGAAAAAAATGGTGGGTTGAACCTGGTTTTGTGGCATGCCAAACCTCGCCCTTTGATGGCATTGTTTAATATAACATTAAAATGACAACAGAAAGTCCGTAATTAAATGACAAAATAAAACGATAAAACACATCAAACGAATGGAGAACTGTCATATTCCTGACTTGGTACAATAATTTGTTTACTTGTTCGATATTTAAGATAATTTTTTTCTAATTGTCGTTTTATATTCCCCCCCCCCCCTAACCCCATCCGTATTCTTCAAGATGAATCAATAGAAATGCACTCCTCTGGAATCAAAATAAATAAAAAAATTTAGTTGGATTACCTTGTATTTTGTAGTTGTCTATCTCAGACGCTTGTATTAATTTTATTTTTTTCATATATTTATTATGATTTCTTAAATTAGTAATTATATAATTTGTTGCATTCTGTAAGTATTCAGTGACATTCATATATTTGCATAGGTTTGGTTACCCTGCTTTGACTGGTTTCTTAACTTCAGGCTATATTGTATGCTTGATTAAGTACCAAATGTCATGAACAATTTTGATAAAGACAAAAGATCGTGTTACGTTCATGGTAATATAAATCAGCTAAATGTCAATTTTGCTTTTGATAACTTGAATGTGTTATCTGTTCAATTTGTCATTTATAAGGATAATCACCTTTATTCGTGATGCAGAGATGTAACAATGCGGTAACTGCAATGAGTTTATTGACGTAATGCTATATTTAGCTATGTACTTTGTAAATATAAAAATATCTAAAAAATTGCTTATCAAGTTATAGCCTTGGTAGCAGTAAATAAAACCAAATATCTTCCTTTATAATTTTTGACATACTGCCATTATGTTTTGCAGTTCAATTTACAAAATGATTAAAAGCACAATAAATAAAAAGTCATTAATTCAAAATAATTATGGCAGAACTGATATGGTAAAGTTTAAAAGACATAGAACAGGAAATTCTATAACTAATATACTCATCATAAATACCAGGATTGCAATTCTTTATTTGTACCAGTCACGCGTTTTGTCTACAAAAGACTCATCAATGACACTCTAATAAAAAAAAACATTAAAAGGCCATATAAAGTTAGAACTTGACGAGCATTGTGGACCAACATACACCAGTATTTCTAAAAATTCCTAAAACCGAAATAGTTGTGTATGCAATATAATATAAAGTTGGGTGTTGACAGATGATGCATGCATAGCAAAGAATGTTCATAATGAAGATGCACCAGGCCTTGCGGTCATAAAACTTTCGAGTAATTTTTTCATACTCGTACTCAAAAATCAACCAATCAAACATTGAATTTCATGTTTCGAGCATGATTTTTGTGCTCCAAGCACTGAGCGAAGTTTTATGACTTCAACCCCTTGTCTCTCTCCAAATGATTTTCTAACGTAAATGTAGTACATTTATGTAAGTGAATCTACAAATATTCAAAAATGTCTTCCTTGTTAGTTCGATAAAAAAAAGAAGTTAAGAACCGATCGCGATGAATAGCAAACCCTTAAATTATGATTCACTTCGGGCTGTGACCTCATTTAAATTGAACTTTAGGAAAGAATATATAGTCATGTCAGATTTATTTCGTCAATCGCATAAAAAAATTGACAACGGGGTTTGTTTGAAGCTGAACTATATGTATTAAATATTCTATTTCTATGCATGTGAGAACTTTCTAACAGCTGCTATTTATATGTCCAAATTAATAAATTATTTCGGGTTTTCATTACAACCATAAAATGAGGAGATGCTTACATAACTGGTATTGAATACACAAATATAGAAACTGATACCATAGAATGTTCAACACTTTTAAATATGTAGTTTATAATGTAACTTTTTTCCAACTTTAAAATTTATTTGTATGAGCCTATATATTTAATACGACTTAATTGGGTTTGAATTAAGGGACCAAAAGAGGTATGTGCATTGTTTTTCTTGTCTATTTATCATTTCTTACTACTTACTTTCAAGAATTGCTAGTTTTATGACAACACAAAAACACTTTGAATTATAAAGTATTCTTTTTTTTCAAATTGTAAGTGTCAATTTCAATATAATTGTATATTTCTTAAACTTGTGCTTTAAATGAAAAATTTTATCCTATAGAAATGAAATTTTCAATTAATTGCCAGTAAGGAAAGGTCAAAACAATATTGGTTGTTAACGTCTCTTTCCACAGCCTTTTGGATTTGTACTTTCAATTTTGAAAGGTCACATGTCAGAAAAAGAATTAATCTTTCACGAATTCTATTCAAAAGAATAAAAATGTAACTCAAGAAGATATTTAGTTCTTTTTTGTAATTCCAACAAATTTTATTGTCAATATCATTTGGCACATAAATAAATAACTAAGTAACATGATATGGAAAGCTAGATCTTAAATGGCAGATTGCAATATTTTTATTCAAATAAAATTTCCTGATACATCATGTGTTTTAAATTTGCAATAAACAAGATTAAAAAAAACTAATCAAAGCTTCTTAAACGTATAATTTGGTAAATAAGACGCTTTTTTGTCTGTGTAAGACTCATCAGTGTACTGAATCAAATTCAAAGTTGAAAAATTTCAAAAACTTAAGTTCACGTAACAGTTGTGGTTCAATGTATATAAAGAACAGGAAATATCAAATTGAGGTTAGTCTGTAAGTTATATAGAATTAAAGTAATGAAAATACTTTCATTCGCTGTACGCCAGTAGAATGAGTAATTTCTTTTCAGTTCTTGTAATAGTTTCTATAAATCTTATTTAAATAAATTAAAAAATATTAGACGAATTGAAATTGGATCTTTTTATTACTCATTTAGTTATAACTGCATTCAATTGTTTAGAAAGAAAGGTGAAATTCTAAATCATCTCCTGTTGAAAAAACTGAAACTATATTGGTCGATAGTATTCGTCTGTGTTCAATGCCATTAAGATTTGTGCTTTTAAATACCAATGGTCATCTGTCAAGTTATGAAAAGTCTTTCATATTTTCCGGGTAAAAGCTTAATCATGTAACTCAAAAATATATTAAGTTCGTTTATGTATAAATAATTAGATTCAATTTTCAGTATCATCTTACAAATAAGCAATAACGAAGTAACATGATAAGAAAAACAAGACCTCAGATGGCGAAAAGGATTCATTTAATTCAAATCTGATTTACGTGAAGCGTCATTTGTTAACCAATCGTCACGCGATTAACAAGATCAAAACACCATCAAACATACCAGACGTATAATTTAGTAAACCAGACTCGCGTGTTATCTTTGATTGTACCAAAAAAAAAAAGCAAAAATTAAAAAAATCCTAAAGCATTGTGCCATGATAAGCGTAGGCAATCTATATCTCCAGTTTATATCAGACAAATGTTTTTGTGCGATTCGCAAGTAAATAGAATACGATATAGATTTGAGTTAAATATATTAGGATTCAAGTTGAAAAAGTGGTTAGAATGTTATATCTTATTGTCAACATCATAACTTTACAGTTTATAAAATTAACGGTATCAATTTTCTTGCACCAGATGCGCATTTCGACAATACATGTCTCTTCAGTGATGCTCGTGGCCAAAATATTTGAAATTCAAAGCTTAAATAAAAGATGAAGAGCTTTAATCCAAAAGGTCCAAAAAGTATAGCCAAATCCGCGGAAGGAATGGCAATTGAAGCATGTTTATTATCGTATAATCCCGTCCTAATTTAAGTTATAAAATATGTATGTCGATGAAACTTTTAGATGACAAAAATATACGTCTGTTTCTATTTTCGTGGTATATTTAATAATAGACAGTCGTCATTAAAAACTTAGATAAAACGGGGACGACATTTCGATATTATTGCAACGTATTTATCGTTTGAATGAAATAATTGACAATACGTTATTTTACTTAAACTTAATCTATTGAATTTAACCCGACAGAGAAACATTGATTAATTTTTTAACAATGTCTACCCTATTTGATATCAACATCAAACTACCAGAACACTGTCACTGAAAACAATCATATGTCGTTTTCAAATGAACTGGGATGGTTTCAGGTACCGCAGGTGGAAAGAAGAAACAATGTTATGCTGGAGTAAAGAAATAGCAAAGATGTATCATATTAACATGTCAATAGTAGGAATAAGGAATATAGCAAACAAACTCCAAGGAACTTTCAAAACGGAAAAGTACTGTATCAAATAGCAAATCAAAAGATCAAACAAAACAAATGAACGGAAAATAACTTTTCATATTTCTGTCTTGGTAATGGCAATTCCTCGTATACAAAATGATGTATAAAACTTTAGCTGAATCAACCTCTCATTTGTATGACATTCGCATAGAATTCCATTGTTTTTACAACAATATGTGAGCAAAACAAACTATATTATAGGTAAAATTGTCAAAAATTAGGGTACAGCAGTCAACATTGTGTTCTAATCTTATTAGCCTTAAAAATAAAAACTATTTCTATCTATTTCAATTGAAATTCAGCTGTTGTAGACCAACAAATATGTTTCGGAAATTGGGTGACATCTTCTTGATTGAAAGCTTTAATAAACTCATTCCTTAGCAAGAATTCGTTTCACTTGTTGGACATTTATGAATTTATTATTTTTTTCTGATTGTCGTTGATTGTTCTCCCCTCTCTAAATCAGCATTTTAAAAGATAAATAAATATAAATGCACTCTCCTTGAATCACAATTAATAAAGATTCAAGTTGGATTACCTTGTATTTTGAAATTTTCTTTCTCAGACGCTTGTGTTTACTATTTTTTCATATACTTATGATGATTTCGAAAATTTATAATAATGTAATCTGTTTCATTCTGTAAGCATACAGTGACAGTCATTTATTTGAATTGGTTTACTTACCCTTCTTTGGCTATTTTCTTAACTTCAAGCCATATTGTATGCTAAATTAAGTACCAAATGTCATGAATAATTTTGATAAAGACAAAAGATCGTGTTACGTTCATGGTAATATAAATCAGTTAAATGTCAATTTTGCTTTTGATAACTTGAATGTGTTATCTGTTCAGTTTGTCATTTATAAGAGTTATCACCTTTATCCGTGATGCAGAGATGTAACAATTCTGTTGCTGTAATGATCGATGTGATGCTATATTTAGCTATGTACTTTGTAAATATAAAAATATCTAAAAAAAACAACTTATCAAGTTATAGCCTAAGAAGCAGCTAACAAAATCAAATATCTTCCTTTAGAATTTTTGACATACTGCAATTACATTTTGTAGTTCAATATACAAAAATTAAAAGCCCAATAAATAAAAAGTCATTCATTCAAATTAATTATGGCAAAACTACTATGTTAGAGTATAAAAGACATACAACTGTAAAGAAATAATTTATATTCAAAACGGACAAAAGTTGTGTGTGTTATATAATAAACCATTGGTTGTTGATACATGTATATGATGTTTCCATAGAAAATGATGGTCATAATGCGGATGGATTTGTCTCCCTTCTTTCAAATTATATGACATAACGGTTATTTTTTTTTCGTTTTCTTGTTTTATTGTACATAATCCTTTTATGTTCAACCAAAGAAGTATACTCCAAGGAACTTCCTGTCTATCACTATTTCCTAACGTCACTAATAAATTTTACAATTCTATATGATTACAAATTATTATGTTAAAAAATTAGATCAGTCGAATTTTCATTGAAAGGGAAGAAAGGTAGAATAACATCAAGTGATTAATAACTCTATTATTCACAGGTGAATAATCTTATGAGCTTCCTGATTTGAAAACGAGTTATAGCCAATCAAACTGACGTTCTCGACATATGAAAACAAAAAGGCATGGGTTAGGTTAAAAGCCAATCGAGTTACAAGAAATAGCGCTAGAAATATATCGTGCGTACGATCTTCCTCTTTAAAGGGCCGTTTCAAGTCTATCAATATTTTACAGAATAAGTCTACCTTAGTTGTTCATATGTGAAAAGGCCCTTTCAATGTAATTGATGTATAAAATAGTGTTGGCAACGGTTAACCAGGGAACTCATCATCGGTTTTACACTTTGTCAATTTGCCGAGATCAAGAGGATTTTCATCTTCTCAATCTGAATGAAGGTATAACGAACGCATATGGTATTATTTGAGTATCAAAATTAACAAAAAATCCATTAATGTTTAGTGTCAAGCCTTATAATACACAAGGAAAAACTTCAACACATAGTTTCAAAAAACGTGCATTTGTAGAATATTGTATATCAGACCTGTAGAAATAAACTACTCTATTATTTCTCAAAACCTTGCAATAGTAGAGTACTGTTGATAAGACCTGTAAATATCAACTTCTCTACCGGTTAAGCTGTAAATCGGTCGAAAGATTATACCAGTTACTGGTTAGACAAAACTGTTCGATTTGACAACACTTACTAGTATAAAATAAACAACTGTGGCCCCTAAGAATAGATTAATAACCAAAATCATTAATTCAGAATTAATTGCACTTCGGTCAATAAACTATTCTAACCTGAACGTCATGAAAGCATAGCTTGTTTGTAAACGAGGCTCCTCAACTTCGTACTTTATTTGGGCTTTTGAACTTTTTTTTGGATTTGAGCGTCACTGATGAATCTTTTGTAGACGAAACACGCGTCTGACGTAATTACAAAATTTGATCCTGGTATCTATGATAGGATAATTTAAAAACTAAAGTTAACGACAGACCACATGATTTTAATTATCTTCTCTATATATCGTCGCTGGGCTTCTAAAATGTCGTATATGACTTTCTTGGCTAAAACTACTTTATGACACCAATGGTCTTGGCGGGAGGAAATCTTTGGTATTACAAAATAGCATACAGTTAGACCAATCCAAATATTGAAATAAGACATATTACAAAATTGCCAATGTCAGTTGTTTGTAAAGTTTGCTTCCAAAATGTTGTATGAAAACTTGAAAATCTATGTAGAATGGCTTTGGGAATAAAATAATTGTACATTCCTTTATTTCTGTGAAAATAGTTTAAGTTCTTGGATAATCCAGAAATGTCAACGTTTTTATTTCACTGCTATTTACAAAAATGTTCAAGTTCACATACGATATTTCGGAAGCATGCATTTTGCCAAAAGTTTCAAAGCCTGTTTGTGAGATATTTTTTTATTGACAATTTTGTAATTTACAACATTTTAGAAGCCCAGTGACAATATGTAGAAACGATCGAGTAGCTGTTGCATAAATGTCAAAATTGATACATTAGTTTAGGGCTTGCGATTTTAGGGACTTTCCGATTGAATTTTCCTAGGAGTTCAGTATTTTTGTGATGTTCTTTCTAGCATCAAATGAGGAGATGCTTACCAAACAGGTCTTTATTTCTTATAAATCAATTGATGTGTTAGAAATTTTTCTTCCATGAATGGTGAGTTTTTCTGTCGTATCACATTGCGATATCACGTTCTTTAATGCTGATACATTTGTATATAAATTATGGTTCAACAATATAACATAACATATGTGATTAGGATGCATAGCTTAAAGTCAAAACATATTCTGTTTTAAGATCAACCCTACATTCTTCTAACTTCCGGTTACGTGTTCTATTTTCATCCCATCGATTTGTCAATCAAAGTTTTGGGACAGCATATTATTTCTGATATGCAATTATGTATAATCAATTTGAATGATATTGGGTCAGGAAGTGGATTAATGCCAAAATTTAAACAAATAACCGTGTAGCACATAAACAAAAAAGGATAGGACGAGCGTGATAAATTCTGTAATGAGAATCGAAACTGTCCCCATTTCGTTTATAAGGATTTTTTAGTTTGAATGCCAAAAACTTATCAGATAGAATTGTTCTGAAAGTTTTGATAAAGATAAAAATATATTACATTTCACCCTTTTAACAAAGTCACATCTAACAAAATAAAAATAAATAGGAAAATTGTCAATATTAATTATAAATACAGACATCCTTTTTGCCCTTGTCCCAAGTCAGGAGCCTTTGGTCTTGGCATTAATTAGGGGTCAGCGGAGTCCTCATGTCTAGCCAGGCTGCATTTTTTGGCACCTGTTCCAAGTATGTTCCAAGTATGTTTTAGACTTTTGAGTTTGAATGACACTTTTGGTATCTTTCACCCCTCTCTCTTTACGAAATTAAAGATGAAATGTACCAAAAGGTTATCAAACGAACAAGATTGCTATTCATAGTAGATGATGTGGTGTAAGCACTTAAACTACTAGTATTTACCAAAAAATCCGATGACTGCATATAACTCAACAGTCTCCCAGCGTTTATGTAAGTTATCAGGAATGCAAACTTGATACAAACAAACAGAATTATTATGTAAATATAAAACACATAACGGAATTCGGAAAAAAGATAGCTTTTAAAAAACCAGAGGTTCATCGAAATTTAGTATAACTCATCTCACTCTAAAAACGAATGTTTTAATACAACGTTTGAATCATTCGGAAAAAAATGCTGATTTGGGAAACAATTGGGTTAAATTAGTTTTTTTCTTCATTTAAAGAAATGAATCAAGATGAATTTTTCATCAACAATCGCTTATTTTATGAACAATGTCAACCGATAATTTCCTGATATTTTCAATGCAAAACGACGGCAAACCATAATTACTTAAACCGCAATTCTTTAATATTTTAATGAAAGTTACAACAATTCGTTTCAATTTTGCGCTAATTAGTTTCTGCTATTCAAAAGTTTAATAATGCACGACATTGGCCAACGGACACACGTGTGAATATTCAATATAATTTAAAACTAATGCAACATCCTGACCTTTTGGAAAATATAGTGTGTTTCGTGTGATATTAACATGATTTTTTTTCTATAACGAAAAAAAATGTGTAGAAAAAAGGTATTCTGAGTTAATACAATAGTATTAGTAAAGGTTTAAAACGGATAAACAACCACAGGTAACGCGGATGTCAAACATCAAAGAAATGATATAATCTCTATGTTGACACTTTGTAGACTTGCCGAGGAAAACTTCCAATCTTTAACAACAAAGCAACGTTAGGATTAGTTTTAGAATATTTCTAATCACTGGGTCCGTTTGAAGGAAGATGCGCTGGTTCAAATTATTTTTGACATAAAATAGCGTTTTAATTACGAATTCAGTCATATTGTATCGAAAACCAAAGCAGGTATGCAGAAGCTATTTGCACAGAAAAAACTTATAAGTAAAAGTAAAATTTCTTTATACAACTTAACAATGCTCAAAAATCTTAAATTGTATAAGTAATTGTTAGAGTTGCAGATGTACAAATATATGGTAAATATGTAGTAGACTAAGTGAACCATGAAAACGACTTTAAATATAATATAATTGATTGCTGAAATGCATCGTTTTCCTTGGCTAATTGTATGTTTTGTTTGTTTGTCGTCAGTTGTGCGATTATGAAAGATTTATGTGTTTTTCATGGTTGGATTTCTATTTGTAAAGTCATAAATCAAAGAAATAGCTCTTTCTGTATATTGACAATATCGTGCCTTTCGAATGGAAAACTTTGAATCTTATACAATAAAACACCGTCGAGATTTCTTTAGACACTACTTTGTTGGGGTTTTTTTAGTTTTTTTTTTTTTTTTTTTTTTTTTTTTTTAAATGAAGACGTGCTGTTTCAATTCAATATGGACATATACATTTGATAAAAGTTTTTGTCACGAATTTATCAGTGTAGTATTGAAGCCTTATACCAGCTTTGTGCATTAGCAGAACAGTTATATCAGAATTTCGTTCATATCTTATCATGACTTTTCATGTTGTTTTATAAATATGATAACAAATTCACTTTCTTGGGGTTTTTTTCTTTTGTTCATATCTATCATATCATGCTTACAGGGTTAAGTTATTCCTTGGTCTGATTTTTAGATTCGTTTTTTTAATGAAATATTGTATTATTGACAACGAGACACCTTTGAAAAACACGAAATTGTTTCGGAAGCAATTAAAAATGTATAATAAACAGAAATAAAAAACTAATTCAACTATTGTATGTAATGATATTAAAAGAAAGCTATTTTGACAAAGGACAACCGCCTTTGTTATTTTCGTGGGTCTGTATTTCCTCATATCCATATAGGAACGGGACCGTCATTAGAAGAGCACAATAAGTGCCCTCGGATATACCTTCGTCTTGCTTAGACTTTATTTTTTTCTGTGTGTTTTTATACCATTGTTTCTTTGTCGTTTTCTTTTTTAGCCATGGCGTTGTAAAGTTGCGATTTATAAGTTTGACTGTCTCTCTGGTATCTTTATCCATCTCCTATTGTTCGCCATTAAACTATATGGACAAAAGGTACATCGAGATTGTGAAAGGGACAAATGTTTGTTATGTTCTCATCACATAAACAGTATGCACATTTTTCTAATTGTAATTAACTACTCAAGTCTGTAGAGTGTATGTATCTGTATATGCTAGACATTGATAATTGTACATGCATAGTAATAATAACAAATGAAACAAACGAAATCAATAAAAAAAAATTACTCAGAAAGCTATGAGGAATACTCAATGAAATAATTAGATACGTACGCTATCTTCAATCTGTTAATGAGACAGTGTCTTCATTAACATGAAATGCTGGATTTGACTTTAGAAGCATATGAAAGTTGTTGGCAGTATCCGTGAACGAAACATTTTGGTGAGTTTAAATAAAAACATTTTTGGAACCTGTTTACGATAACGAATCACTATAATTCGTAAACATTAACTACAATAAGAAAACTAAACTAATGTCGTTATATAACATGATTTTCATGTTTCCATTTTCATCAATTTCTATTAAAAAAATAGAGAATTAAATAAGATCAGCCGGACCCTGTAGCTCTCTAACACTAACCGATTGGACACAATGGCCCATCATTAAGTGTCAAAAATCTTAAACATTTATCAATTATGAAAAAACAACACTTAAATACAAGTATGGTTATGTAGTATCAGCAGCCTTTATTTAAATTCACTATCAGTGGAAATATATTTTACACTTCATTTCGTAAGAAATACAATAATACGCTCCAGTTTTTCAAGTTTGTTCAAGTCATGTCGTCTGCCTTGTCATATAAATCAAAACCAGAATATGTGTTGCACAATCTCAAAATCAACGACTTCAGGGCTAATACTCTCGAGTGCATATAAACATGCAATTTATATATAATCCTACAGTTCGCATCATTATTGCCAACATTAGAACTAACATATGTGTACGAAATAAGTTAAACAAAGGACCGAAATACAATGAGGCTATATTAACCCATGGCAAATATAACAGATAAAATATACAGGCTAAAGACAAAACGTGAAAGCGAAGACATGGATACTCGATTTGGATAGATAATAGTTGAAATGTCATTGATTCAAAATGTAATGAATCGTATCTGGTATCTCATATGAAACTGTTTACAGTTGAGAAATATTCGTTTTTTTAAGACATATAGCAGATAAAGTAAAAATGTTTTTAAATCGTAGCTACAGTCCCGTCCTTTTTTCCTCTTTTTTGACGCGTTACAAAATATGGGATTGGTGATTTCTAATAAAGGTAATGAATATACCTTATATATACAACAGTATTGCTCGATTCGCTGTAGGAAGAGAGATATTTTCTCTCCATAACTAATGAATTATATCGTCATTCTATTCTTACGTATAATAAAATTAACTCATTTTATGTTCATTTTTTATACAATGACCCCTCTTTCACAAGGTGTTGTTGACTTTTTATTTTTATCACTTTAATTTCGAATATTTGATAACATCTTGGTAATTTCTTTAATCAGTATGCAAACGCCGTTTTACTGTTCATTGACACAAGTTATAAAAATTACCGGTGTAACGTTTTCAGTGTTAAATGAGTACCTTAGTGACTGACATTCAATTACGATTAATGTCTGGACGAAAATCGCAGGATGCCAAATTATTAACTAAATCAAACTGATAATTGATACGACACCTGTAAGTCAGCCAGGGAATTTAATACAGTATGAAAGGAAGTTCTTCATTTATCAACTATTCTAAATTCACAATTACCACATATGTTTGATAAAATACGACAAGGTTTCATATTGGCTACATTACCTATCATTAGTAAAAGCCTTATTATGTTCAATTATATCGGAAATCATATCAATTCTGGAAGATATCATTCGTCTTGTTCGATTGATTGCTTCTCAAAATATTTGCTTCATTATTTTTGTAATGTGTATTTTTATCATTACTTTGTTTGCTATTAGTATTACTAGTATTACTGTTATTATTATTATTATTGATATTAGTATTATCATTTATAACTCTAATGTTTTTTTCAATAAATCATATCGAAACACTTCTGGAAATGTTTTAACTCAGATATGCTATTAATTTATTATTCCTTTTTTTTTTACCTTTTGACTAAACACAATTTCAGGTATGACACTCTGCTAATTGAACTGATAGTCAAAGCTGGTTCATATTAAAGCAGGTTCAACACTCTATTTTTTCTCTAAATGTCCTGTACCAAATCCGGAATATGGCAGTTGTTATCAAATAGTTCGTTTCTTCGTATGTTGGAGTTTATTTTTGTTGCACTTCAGTGTTCTTTTTGTTCCTTTTTTTCAAATTGATAGATAATTTGTTTCCCTCGGTTTCAGTTTGTAACCTGGATTGGATTACGCTTAATCGATTGAGGACTTTTAAACACCGGTATACTACTGTTGTCATAATATACTAGTGATTAATTCAATGTGATATCAGGTTTGAATAACAAATAAACAAGTTTAAAACTGGACCTTCATATAAAGTTATGTATTTTTCAATTCGAGCAACTACTGTGTTAAAATCACAAATTAGTCACGTGGGAATTATACAATTAACTTGAACTACCCAGTCCATAATAAATATTTAAGTTTTCAGACTAAGCACATGTATTAACATCTATCTGAATTGACTCAGATGAGTGTCGATTTAAATCTACATTTAACATTAGAACACTCGAAACCAAATAAAAAAATAATTTATTCAATGGTGCATTATTTTTTTATTGTGCATCAATGTACATATCTCGCAAATAATGTGGTATATGATTTTTCTGTACCATATTTGAATAAGTTTATTTCATGACATTAACTACGTGAACAAGTGCAACAGATTCATTCGTAGTGCAATTAAGGAGGAATAATACTATTAGCATTATATGTATATATAAGGACAAATCATGACAACGGATGTAGATATACTAACAACAGAGGAAGGAAAGGCTGCAGTCATGTAATCATTACACTCCAATATTGTGCAGAAATCAAATAAGTCTTAAGTTGATTGAATATATAGTACACTTGTTATGTCAATTTAATTTTTTTATTGTGATATATGTAATTACAATGTCTTCCTCACCGAGTTATATATCTTAGCTACGTTAGCATGCAGGAAATCAAATGTTATTATAACTTTTATGTTTTGAACGTAAGATACCGTTATATTGTGTGACTATCTTCAGATGGTTTAATTAGTATTTGTGGTTATGATACAGTATTTTCAAACAGAAATCACATAGTAAATGACAGTCTAACCAATTTTGGAGCCACAAATGTATGGTTATTCAACTGAGTGTTGACTTGGTATCAATTTTCAACCCCCGGATTGTACACTGCCGTGTTCCTAACTCCCTATCTGGATGGGTTTAATTTTGTGAAGGTACTTTTGATCCATTGAAATTCAATAGAGTCTTCCATTGTTTCCCCTTGAGTTTTACGCTTTGAAATGAAAACGTTGTATCTTGTTATCATCTTATAGTGTTTATATATCTCAAATTTGATTCCAACGATAAAAATCTCTATATTACTGAAAAATTATTACATATGGGTTTTCAATATCCGATGGGTTTTTTATCTAAGTTCATTTGTATGATTTGGAGTTTAGTGTGACGTCCATTTTTACTGATCTAGTACACAATTTTATTTGGGGGCTAGCTGAGGACTACCTCCGGATGCGGAATGTTCTCGCTGGGTTGAAGACCCATTGGTGGTCTTTGCATGTTGTCTGCTCTTTGGTCGGGTTGTTTTCTTTTTGACATATTCCCTATTTCCATTCTCAATTTTATTATTGTTATGAAAGATTACACAAAGACATAGGTAGATAAAACTTTTATGAATTTGTTGAAAGTTATGTTACCTAGACCAATCGACATAAATGGAAGCAATAAAGCATTTAATAGTTATTTCCCTTTTGGTTGTGGCCTGTTATATATTATACACGACATATGATACGAAAAAGTAATAAAAAAATCGAAGTTAATTAAATTGGCTTAACCAGCATCATAAGTCGATATTACATTTTCGTTGGTTATGTGTCTTTGATGACTTTCAAAGGTTGCAACGATGAACATTTTGTCCATATGTGATTTTTATGCCCCATTTATGGCCATTGTCTTTTCTGGTCTGTGCGTCCGTTCGTCCGTCCTTCTGTTCGTCCGTTTATCCGTCTGTCCCGCTTCAGGATAAAGTTTTTGGTCGAGGTCATTTTTGATGAAGTTGAAGTCCAATCAACTTGAAACTTAGTACACATGTTTCCTATGATATGAGCTCTCTATGTAAAATGCTAAATTAGAGATTATTCCCCATTTTCACGGTCCATTGAATAAGAAAATAATAGTGCTGATGGGGCATCCGTGTACTATGGACACATTCTTGTTTCAATTCATATACAAAACCCGTGCACTTTTCACCTGGCAATCTTCTTTTTGTCCAATTGTATAACAGTCTAAATGCATCCCAATAAACTCATCAAAAGTCTTAAATTGTCTAATTTAAAAAAAAAACAATTAGAGTATTGACCATATGAGAAAGAGGTTTAACAATTAGTGAGAATTCGATATCGCTTGATATCAACACTAGTTATTTGATTTAAATAGTTATAATAAACTCGCCTAAGACTCATTTATTATCATATTGAAATTACATAACTCGAGTTGATATCAAGCAATGTCCAATTCTCGCTCATTATGAAACATATAAATATATACCTTGGTGTTTCGCATTTATAACACACCATGTTAACACTGCTGTGCAAAAAAAGAGCTTTGTAAGTACATATTAAGCGATCGAATAAAAACTGTGTGAAGCCTAAATCATTGATCAAATAAAGATAAGCATTCAAAATTGAAATTCAAACATGTGTTAATATCTGTTATGTAGGCTGTCAGTACCTCGTGGTAGACAAACCGATGTGTTTAACAGCTGTGGTAGACAAACCGATGTGTTTAACAGCTGTGGTAGACAAACCGATGTGTTTAACAGCTGTGGTATACAGCAAATGACAGCATCAAGTATTTGGTTTATGTCAGCACCAGAGTTTTGATCTCTACACCAGGGATACTAAACGTTTGGAATTCAGTTAATAGCAAGGTGAGAGGTATCCTATTGACTAAGAACATCCATGTATATAACACAAACATACATAATACTTTTCGAGTAAATATCTCTAACATCTTTCTGAACTTACTGAAGCCTTGAAACCTTAAACTGATTTACTCGTAATACTGTGAATCATGAATGATACCAATTGTCGTGGATTTCGTGGGAACAGGGAAACAACTAATTAAATGAAATAAAAAAAATTGTTAAGGAATGCATGTTAACCTTGTCAAAACCCCAAGTTTAAATATCCACGAATATGCAAGTTCTACTCTATACACGAAAATTGGTACCCACAAAAATAAATGACTCGATCCACAGTATGCATAGTTATGCGTTGTGATAACATATATTTAGATATGTGTGATTACCAATGAGATAAATATCACGTAAGTATACCAATGTTTAAATTGTGTCGCTTTGACATGTTCACACTGGTTTAACATCAATGGGCTAATAACGTCATCATGACAATTGATATCGACTAAATATTGAGGAGAGTGATGCTGATGAAATATATAAATAACTGAGTGCATCTCTTACGCAAAATCAAGTGCAGAAGTAACGATTGTGTTTCTTACATATGAAATGCGATCTTAAATGACCGGCAAATTTCCACACAATAAACGAAATATCCAACGTTGAATCGCTTAAAAGAGAATACGAATGAAATCAATTAATACTAATTAAGATAAAAATCTGTCATTTAAACTATTTTAGAAATAAAAGGAAAAAAATATTAAAAACAAAGGCAATACCTTTTTTTGGGGGGTGGGTGTCCTGTGCATTTCAAAAAATGTATCTAAAAATATTCAGGATTCCATTTTTTTTTTGTATGGTCATGATTATTTTAGAAAGTTACTACCACTACACACTTTTAAATTCGTACTCATGTAATCATTTCACAAAAAAACTTACGACTAAGATTGGTCTTAAGTCATAAACAAATCAGTATACTTACGATCAATCTTAGTCGTAATTTTTTTTTTTGTGAAATCGACCCCTGATTTCGATTTTTGTCAGTAACAATATGTTAACTACATTTTAACAAATTACCTTCAGCCGATAAATAAAACATAATATTGTCTTGCTTCTAGTGTTATCGATTATAATCTTAATCACATTATGTTATGTTTTCATGCAAGCTCATGAAAAAAGATTATTTTAAAGCTATGGATAAACAATTTTACCGCTTATTGTAATAATCGAAACGAGTATTGAACACTAGAAATATAAAACTGCGCGATATAATTATTTATAAAGATGCTCCAACTCACATGAAAATGAGTTCTATATAAGATGTTTTGCTATCTATCCACATGTACAGCTTTGCTGTCTGGATCCATAATTTGATAATGAGAGTACGCTTGTAACTGAATAATAAGACCTATGGCATTTATGACGAATTATTCAATAATGTAAGACTAGATTTATACAATTAATCAGCCTATAGACCATATATCACTCCCATTACTTCTATAATGAGAGAGAATTGATAATGGAGTAAAGGCGATAAACTTTTCTTTTGATAACATCATTCAATATGAACTTCATAGGGAACCATCCGTTGTGGTCATGAAGATACTATAAAATGTATAGAAACAGTATTGCTATAATCTTTTGAGACGTAATTCATTGCCTTTCTTTTCAAAAGGGCAAAACTGTTAGTGAAACTTGTAAGTAAGATTGACATTGGTTATCAGTATAGATAATAATAAACTATAACTAAACCTAGAAAATATAAACCTTCGAATCAAATTCTTTCTTTATTGCCATATTCAAACTTCGATTATTAACAGTAAAGAAATGTATTATTGAAAATCTGACTTGGAAGTCACTAACGTGTTTGTTGTACGAATAGTGATCTGGAATAGTGGACAAAGATATGCACTGGTACTACAAATTGTTAGTTATATTTTTAATGCAGATGACATGTGCAACATCGAATTCTTATCTTATGCCATTGTCTACCATTCGTTTTTCTTTAATATTATATATCAAAAATATTTCCACATGCCTAGAAAGAGCAGTTATAAATTCCGTTAACACGAGGTCTCTAACAAATAACTTGTGTGTCCACAATATGCCGAATTGTAAATAGCACACGTATATTAAAAGCCCTGAATAAATAAAGACTTTTAATTTTTTTTATTATAAAACCTATGTGTACTAAAACACATAAGGAAGTGGATGTTAGTTTGGTTTTTCTTTTTTATTCTTTCTACGTCTAGATTTCTTCGGAAAATTGACATATTAATGTTGGGGTATTCTTTTTCAAATATATATTAGTTAAGAAAACTAACCATTTTCTATGAGATTGTCAATGCGTAACCTACGCTTATTCTTTTATATTGATGCGATGACAGGCTTGTTCCTGAATACTACAGAAAAATAACAAGTTAATTCTATATAAAAACCAATTGTGTATGATGTGACATAGACAAAGACTTCATTTGGACATATGGTTGCTAATTTTATTTCCTGGGGTTTTCAGACGATCATAAATATGTGGGTACACTTTTATCAAAGAAACAAACGACAGGTTTGGAATCAGATAAAAAAAGGAATGAAAGAAAAAAGGTAATTTATAAGAGAATTCAATCCACCTACATTTAAGAATATTCTTTTACCTCATAAAGTGTTTTATTTCTGTGTTCTAGTTTTTTTTATTGTACCATTATTTGTTCAGTTACAGAAAGTACTTTTCATTACATATTTGTATAGTTTGTTCGATCTTGTACTCGAGTGTTGTGCACACCATGATAGAATTTAGAAACAAAGTGAGGGTCGAGATCTCTAAGAAAAGTTCCAATCCGTTACATATTTATATGCCTTACCAAAGGCAAAAGTATAATACCGATGTTCAAAAGTCATCAATCGATTGAGAGAAAACTAATCCGGGTTAACAAAAGAAAACTCTACTTTTATTCATGCTGTTAGACTATCGGAATGGTAGAATCCTCGGGGACAGACAATCCAGCATCAGACATTCAGATACAGTGGTGATAAAAGAAACAGTAGTATACTGTTATTAAAAAATCATAAATCGATTGAAAGGAGACTAATATGGGTTAAAATCCTAAATCAGAATGATTATAAGTGGTTCTCTAATTCTATTTTCTAATGCTGATATTTTAATAGGTAGGCAAAAGATATTACAAGAACATTCAACATGTTCAAACTCATAAATCAAAAACAAACTGACAGCGCCATGACTAATAACAGAAAATATAAAACAAAAGTACACAAAAGCACACAATACACAACATAGAAAACTAAAATCTGATCGACATGAACACCAACAAAAGCCGGGGGAAACCACAAGTGCTCCAAAAAGGTATGTAGATCTTGCTCCAAATGTTGATGTCTAGCATCCGTATCAAAAGTATACCAGTTTACTCATTTAAAGTAACCTGCTCACGAACAGAAATTCAAATAAATACACAAATAACTTTTTTTCATATTTTTTTTCCTTTTCGTAAAGAAGAATATTTTGAATATCCGTCATAAGAGTCAAGAAACTGACACTATCAAGATGCTTGATTTCTTGATTGACAACATATTTGTTACGTTTCGAGGACGTGTATTTCAACAGACTGTCAGAATTCCAATCGGAACCAATTGTGCCTCTCTTTTTGTCGACTTGTTTCTTTATTATTATGAGGCTGACTGCATACAGGAACTTCTTAGGAAGAAAGATAAGAAGTTAGCAATATCCTTTAACTTTAAGATCCGCTATAAAGATTATGTTCTCTCACTATATAATACAAATTTTGTTGACTATGTTGAACGAATCTATCCCATCGAACTGGAGATAAAGGATACTACAGATACAGCTAAGTTTGTCTCATATCTTGACTAACATCTAGTCAGTTTTTATTTCTATGTAGCAACCTTCCAGTAGTGCCTACATACGGAGTATATATCTCCCAATTGGTACGATATTCTTGTATTTCCTATCATGATTTCCTTGATAGAGGATTGCTACTCACAAGGAAGCTATAAAACCAAGAGTTCAAAATGAAAATGAAATCATCCTTTCGTAAACTTTACGGACGCCATCACCAGTTGGATGACCGTAATGGAATAACCTTTTCATCGAATTAGACTATTTACCGGATTTGTAATACCATTAGCAACACGACGGGTGTTACCACTGAAGCAGGATCTGCTTACCCTTCCGCAGCACCTGTTCGTGTTGCTAAGTCTTTAGTTTTCTATGTTGTTTCTTCTGTACTATTATTTGTTTGTTTGTCTTTTTATTTTTAGCTATGGTGTTGTCAGTTTATTTTTCTATCTATGAGTTTGAAGCAGGTGTTTGGAAGAAATTTTATTTAACCATAATTGATGTTAACAATTTAAAACCTCAAGATGTTCAGTTGCAAATTTACTTGCAAGGAATCCCGGTAACATGAGATCTACACGCGTGTCCTTGTAGTGTCTAGACCAAAGTACCCATGTGCCGTGTAAATTAAATCAGGATTCTGTAACAATAATGTTAAAAATATTCAAAGACACAGGCTTAATGATAAATTCGACACATGTACTTTTGTCTGCAGAGGACTCGTCAAAACTTCTGGAAGGCTATAGCAACAAAAGAAAAAAGAGTATTGAAACCCTTACATTCAAACGCCATAGTTCAAGATCTGGCTAAGGCCGTCTATGCTATGAAGTAAACAAATTTAAGTGTTTCGACTACATAGATAAGACAGTATACTTTTATGTCTTAATTTGTAGTCTACACAGAGACATAACAAGGCAATAAATACGCTAATAAAATTACTTATTTCACTGATATAGACTTAAATATGCATATGTTTGGGAAGGGTCTTTTAATATCAATGATATTGGACCTGTTCTTATGTTTCTTTATTCCACAATTATCCTAATTGGTAATTAGAATGCTCTGTATAAGGATAATACTATGTGCTGTTAAAATGTGGTTGGCCCTAGGTCTCGAAGCATATGTTGTTTTGTTATTTTGAAGAAAATTCAAGGATATTTGAAACCACTCTTTATTGAATTGGTTTAGTATTTAATCAAACATAAAATAATCAATTTTATGTACAGACTTTTCCTGGTCCAATGTCGTAAAGTCGTTTATTACGACGTAGGTAATTCTAGACTCATTACAATGACTAATGTGCTGTAGCTTTGTACAAAATAAGAATTTGACATTTTTTTTTTTTTTATTTTTTTTTTTTTTTTGGCGTGAAATTTGTAAACTGAATGAAAGGAATCTAAAATTGCCCATGAAACGTTTTCACTGCAATAAACATTTGAAAATGTTCAAATTAATTTCATTAAACAACTGCTTTCTAATGTCTGGACTATTGCAATAATTTCAAACGGTATAATATTCTTTTTTTGTCTTGTCCCAAGGTAGTTTAGTTGTTTAGGAATGTCTCATATGTGAATATAAGATAAGCATTGTTTTTGAACTATTATTTCTACAGAAACCAGCTTTAAATAAATTAATTCTATAAAGTTACCTATTCAACACAGGTATTAGATCATTGAGTATTGTTATTATTGGTATTAATATTGATTTTGTTATCAGTAAATTAAAAGCAAACTAAATATATTGCTGTATACATATACACATTCATGGATCTACAATCTGTTGATACCCGTATATTGGCATTGTACAAAGTCATGCTTTTCTCTGACTGTTTATGACGTCTTACACTAAATGAATTTGATGTTGGATGTATACTGATTGATAATTTAGTCTTAGATGCATGATTTTTTTGAAGTTGTTAGTGACTTTGAACAAGCTATCAGTAACTGTGAGTACTCTCAGATCTGTACTTAGTGTCTTTTTGTTGTTGCGATATACAAGTACCCAGTCATATCAACTCTGTGTAGTATTTGTATTTGTATTTATCTGATGAGTGAAGTCTTTTTCAACTAATTTTTATAGTTCGTTCTTATGTTGTACTGTTACACAACTGTCCTAGGTTAGGGAGAGGGTTTGGATCCCGCGAACATGTTCAACCCTGCCAAGTACTGTATGTATGGGCCTGTCCCAAGTCAGGAGCCTGTAATTCAGTGGTTGTCGTTTGTTTATGTGTTATTTATTTGTTTTTCGTTAAAAAAAATACATAAATTAGGTCGTTAGTTTTCTCGTTTGAATTTTTTACATTGTCTTTTCGTGACCTTTTATAGCTGACTATGCAGTTTGGGCTTTGCTCATTGTTGAAGGTCGTACGGTGACCTATTATTGTTTATTTCTGTGTCATCTGGTCTCATGTGGAGAGTAGTTTCATTGGCAATCATACCACATCTTCTTTTTTATATTTACACTACTCTACTTCCTTTCATAACTTACGAATGGTACATAATTCGTTTCTAATTTTGTTTTCGTATTGTTTAAAGCCAACTGGTTAGCCTTTTATCATATTTTTTTCTCTTTGACCTATGGATTTTGCATTACGGTATAAGTTGCCATGGTCTTTCCTCTTCTTTTTTTTCTTGATGCGCATATATTTGATTGTAATTTTTAGTCGAAGCCTGCTTTAATTGAATTAACACAGAAATATCAAATGATATATGTTTAAGGTAGAAAAAGCAAATACCCTTGATAAAAGAATGAAATATACACAAGCGATGCATAAGCGATATATTAACAACATAAACAAACACCATCGAAAAAAATAAAGGGAGAAAGGAAATGCTGCAGACCAAAAATTGTCTGTCATGAGAACTTATTGTCGTGTAATGAAAGTAAAGTAAACAGTTGTGAAAATACATGGACAACTACAATTTCCTTAAAAGAATCGGTAACTAGTCAGTTAAGAGAGATATTGTTGCTTAAAAAACGGGGAAAATACAAACAATAGTCGACAAAACTAAAAACTAGATAATTTACAAATGCAAACTTTATTTTTTCATCCCTAAAATTACTAGTATTTTAATACTTTTACGACGAAAATGATATTCATGACAATCAAATATGTTCTACTATATTGTCGGCTTTATTAAAAGAAAATGATCAAAGAAAACTCGAAATATATGCAATGACAAATATGCCATACAAATGCTTTACATTGTAAGCTATTAGCAATACCAGTCTTTTTAGAAATTATACCAAATGTCTTTACAATTATTCAGATAGAATAGTTGAATTACACATAAATATAATAACATGTGGTATGAGTGCCAATGAAACAACTCTTCATAACTTGGAAAAAGTAACCAATTATAGGTAAAAGATGGCCTTCAACTCGGAGCCTTGGTTCACATATCCATTATCAAGCTATAAAGCTATACAGTGCCAACAATAACTAGTGTAAAACCATTCAAAGAGGAAAACCAACGGTCTAATCTATCTTAAAGAACAAGAAGCGAGAAGCATTAACCACATCAACCAACGACAACCACTGAACAATTTGTTCCTGACTTATGACAGGGTTAAAAAGGTTTAACTGACCCCAACCTTCACCCTAACTTTAGTGTAACATCACAACAGAGAAAGACACTTTTTAAAATATCAATTGAACAAAACTAAAAAAAACGTAAACATACGCTGAACGAATAATTTTGAGTTATGCCACAATGTTAATACAATATTAATAATATGAGGTTGAGATGTAAAACATTATCGGAAAGTCAACTACAACCTTTGACAAAATGGCATTTAATAAAGTAACGTACACAACCAACTACACACGAAAAATGCGACACATAGACAAATACTTATTTCCACAAAACATATTATATTTTTCAAGAGTGCATTTGATACTGAAAATGCCCAAAATGTTAATTTATCTTTCATTGACAACAAATTGATAAAATAAGTTTCATGACGGTGAGTATCCGTAACAAAGCACCATTCCCCCGATATATTATTCTTCAAACTGTCAAGTTAAGCTTATAAAGATTAGAAATGAAAGAAAATGTGCAAAAGTTGACTGCATGGATAACACCGTAAAACCATCAAATAGATTGTATTTTTTAAACTATAATGATACCAACCGTGCAACTGTAATTGGAAATGAATCAGTTGTGGCGCACAATAATTGAATAAAACAATTATTGATGTAACTTCCAATGAAAGTTTAATAATAGTTTCTGTTTTATACCTAGTGTTTGTGTAACATAAGGAAACCCAATCGTTTCATGATGCCATAATTTCACTAATACTTGATAATAACATAAGTTACTATGTTTAATCATGAAAATAAGGGAAAACGATAGCAATCATTGATAAAAGTTAAAAGGGAAATATAGATGTTATACACTAAGTCTAATTAGTACGTGTTTATTCGTAGGATCCTGCAATTAAATATGCATTATCATTTAAAGTGTGCCTGAGGAAGATTGCAAGTACTAATCAATTCTTGATTGCAACATTCTGCAATAAATATAATACCACTAAAGGTACAAATTCTACTCCGCCAGATGTGCATATTGACAATAAATATGTCTTCATTGATGCTCTGGGCCAACATATATGAAAAATCCAAACCTATTTAAAATTGAAGAGTTGACAAATTCAAACAGGAAAGAATCATTTTACATTGTATTGCCGTTAGCTTTAATGCAGAAATGGCATTTACTTGTGGGTGTTGATTTACGGGAAAACAAATGAATTTATATAACGGTAATACCGTTTTTGAATAGGAAGAATATTTTCATCAATTCAAAAATTTCAACTTCGTCATATTAGCGGATACAACTTTGTTTTTTATAAAGGAATGTAAAAAGCTCACTTTCGTAGCAAGACAACAACAGTTATATCAATTTATTTATTTTTTCTACTTTTACCGAAAACACATTTTATGTATCTTCTCAAACCCAATTTAAGAGTCTATCAATTTTGAACATCCTAACCTTAACCCTAACCCTTTGTTATATTTGAACAGAATGTTACAAGATATAGTTGTGCAAAGTATGAGAAAAGTCTATCGTTTTCCATTTAGAACTTAACGTCTTTCATAGGGCCAACAACAAAATATACGGAGCAAAAAACACGAAAATTGAAAATTCTGTATTTTTTATTTGTGGATCAGGATCTGCTTACCCTTCCGGAGCACCTGAGATCACGCCAAGATTTTGGTGGGGTTCGTGTTGCTTAGTTTTTAGTGTTCTATGTTTTGTCTTCTGTACTATTATTTGTCTGTTTGTCTTTTTATTTTTAGCCAAGGCGTTGTCAGTTTATTTTCAATCTATGAGTTTGACTATCCCTCAGGTATCTTTCGTCCTTCTTTTCAAAGTCATTTATAGATAACTTGATAAATTTTAAATGTTCATGGAAGTCTTCAAATTAAACAATACAACTTGAAACCATAGAAACTACTTACCAATAACCATTATTATGTTAAGTTAGTTATGAGCTTTAACGGAAAGTACCAAATTGAATGGGCAAATGAAATATAAGATAATATTTGATATGAACCAAGCCTCCGTGTTGACGGCCGTACATTGACCTATAATGGTTTACTTTTTTTAATTGTTATTTGGATGGAGAGTTGTCTCAATGTCACTCACACCACATCTTCCTATATCTACTAATTGGAATAGTTGTACTGTATAGACACGATGTATAAAAGTAGAAACTATAATAAAAAAAATGCTTATTTTTAAAAAAAATATCTACATTTTTTAAAAACAGTTGTTAATAGGAATTGACTTTAATGGCAATATTGGATATGAGAGAATCCATTATTTGAAAGATTCACGACGTTTGTCAACTGTATATATAACAGCAACGGTCACAATAGCAAATTCAAAACGAAAACGTAAGCTATAAAAAAAAGCATTAAATATCTATAGCTGACATGGTTACACAGGTCGGGACCACTACCTTATATGGAAATGCATAAATTAGCATACTTATGTTCTCGAACATGTAATTGTTTATTTACATGTGACGCAATTTATTTTTACCTAGGTTTTTGACCAATCCACTAAATGAGTCACAATGCATGATGGACTACTACGTGTTTACAATCAACCAAGAACACGTGTTATTTACTGAAATACAACACATTTTTTCGTGCAATGCGGGATTCACAATTTCGCTTAGTTTTTCATTTTGTGTATCCTCATTTATAGTTCGTGATATAAAGTATTACTTCCATGCTCAGATTAACGAAGAGTTGTTTCTATGTGAAGAAAAAAGGGTTTGAATTACCCGATATATAGCCAATAACATGTTTGATGATGGCACAGAGATTTCATGTATTTCTCCACCAGAAGCAACGAAACAACAGCGAAAAAACACAATTACCCATGAGACAAACTTACTGGTGTAAAGTAAGCCGTCGATAACAGCCGGTGCTGATATTCAAGAGTACAGCAATGTTAGTATAGATAATTAAAGGCAAATGTGGGATCCTTGAATTTTGTGTTCGTAAAAAAGGCGAAGAAATATTCACATACATGGCAGTGTTAACAAAATTTATAAGTATTTTTGTTGGTAACATTTCAGTATATGGGACTTCCAAACTGTTCCCTTTTTTGTTGAAGGTAGCGAAGTCAGCAACTGTAGTTTCAGTTAATTCGTTTTTTAACGGGCTCGGACATTTGCCAAACTGAATAAAATCATTACAGCTGATTTCTTAAACCTGCAAAGTAAAACTTTGGTTGGCTTGCTTGCTTTGTTTGTTTAGTTGTTTATACAAGCTTTGAAAACAAGATTGACATCTTTAAACAATATATATATATAGGCATAGTTTAACTTGTATATTTTATATTTTGTACAATATACAAACAAGTAAGCAAGCTAACCAAAGTTTTGCTCCACATGCATAAGAAATAAGCTGTAATGATTTTATCAATATGTATGTGCGACAAGGTGGAAATTTGATATGTTTTGTGAAAATTGCAGCGTTGGATCTATAATAAAAAAGAAGATGTGGTATGATTGCCAATGAGACAGCTGTCCACAAGAGACCAAAATGACACAGAAATTAACATTTATAGATCACCGTACGGCCTTCAACAATGAGCAAAGCCCATACCGCATAGTCAGCTATAAAAGTCCCCGATATGACAATGTAAAACAATTCAAACGAGAAAACTAACGGCCTTAATTATATAAAAAAAAATGAACGAAAAACAAATATGTAACACATAAACAAACGACAACCACTGAAATACAGGCTCCTATACAATATATATTTTTTGATGGGATAGATTTCTTGTTCTTTTATATATTTAATTGGGCCGGTTTTTTTTGTTTTTTTTTTTTTTTTGTTTGGATTGTTTTACACAAATAATTTTTGGGTCATTTATAGCTTACTTTTCAGCATTTGACTGCTTACTTTACTAAATTATGTCTTTGTTGGAAAGATGTCTCATTTGGCACTCATACCTCATCTTCTTATTTCTATATACAAAGCACGTTTTAGAAAAAAAATAATACTAGTAGGTAATATGGCACCCACTATGATCCAGAGACTTTTAATATTGGAGATATTTTACATATGTCAACAGGACAGCAGCCGAACGATAAAAAAACCTCTGAGGTATATTTTGTGATAAAATTAGCAACAAACGGATATTATCGATGGATGAATTTAAACCATAAAAAATGTATTGAGTTATATACCGTACCCGCTCAGTGGCGGATCCAGGGGGCGGGGGTTCCGGGGGATGGACCCCTTTTTTTGGACGATTAGTGCATTTGGATGGGGACATGTAGTTGGAACCCCTCCCCTTTTGTCCAGGGTTAGGACCCCCTTTTTAAAATGGCTGGACCCGCCCCTGCCGCTTTCATAACACTTCTTTTTAGCATACTGAATATTATGATGTTCTTACTATTAGTTCAGGTCCTGATAAAAAAAAAATACACATTCAGTACAAAAGAAGTGTTTCAATGAAAGTTTCGTGTTTTTTCTAGGCAGAAATGATTTTGAAATGACATTATACAGGTTTAAAAGAGCTCAAATGATTTTCTTACTGGACAGTGGTCACTTCATTAGATATTTCACTGTGTCATGTCGTGAAATTAATGCAGGTTCAATTTATAACAATGCACAAAACCGGTTCAACTACTTTTGCAAGGCGAAAAAGAAAGTCGAATCGTGAAGCCAATAAACAATATTTTTTTAATCTGAGCATGCAAATTGAAGATTACGTTATATATTTTACATTAAATATATTTGCAGAATAAAAATTTGGTAATGAGAGTCCCAGACAATATATTAATTGACTGTTTTCCCACTAATTCCACGTGTTTTAAGTAGTAGTTTACTCGTAGTAGCCCACAATGCATTGTAGTTCATTGAGTCGATTGGTCAGTTTTTCAAGGCCATATTGGCCTTGTGTTTTGGAAATTACTATGCAAATATATTCTGACGTCAGAAAATCTAGAGTTCTCGACCTGTTACAGTGTCATTATGTCCTTGGTAATTGGATTGACAATTACAATTTGAAATGTATCGGCGTGCAACACCAGCATGTCAACCTTAAAGAATGGCGGCTTGGGTGATGGGAATAATTTAATTTTATTCTTCAGAAGTTACAATTGAACATCGTGTAAAGGAGATTCTTGACATTGTGAAAGTAAACAATATCGAACTCAGTGCTCTTATAAATCATCATATTCATGTTTTGATAGACTGGACGCATTTTCTTCTACATGAGAATATAGTGTAACGTCACAACATAGAAAGACACACTATACAATATCAACCAAAATGGCTCTACTCTGAAATTCAAAGACATATTAACACAAGTGAATACACTGGACGAATAAATGTGATCTATGACACAATGTAAATACAAAATCAATAGAATAAGGAATGAATAGATAAAAAGCAACAGTAGTATATTTCTGTGAGATGTTCATGATTATAAATTATTTGTTAACAAAACTTTGATTTTTTTAAATAGTAAGGCTTTTCTACCTCAGGAAGAATACCTTAGCTATATTTGGCAAAACTTTTAGGAATATTTGGTCCTCTATGCTCCCCAACTTCGTACTTTATTTTGCCTTTAAACTTTTTGGATTCGAGCGTCATTGATGAGTCTTTTGTAGACGAAACGCGAGTCTGGAGTGAATATAAAATTTCAATCCTAGTATATATGATGAGTTTGTCGTCATTCCGTTTCCAAGAAGGGCACAATCTTTGTCAGTATGTCTAACTGATTTCTATCCAGCTTTTACATTAGCTTTCAAAATTTTAGGAATGTACGATATCTCTTGAAGAAATCAAATTCTTATTTTTATTCTGTTCTATTTGACAAAACGAAAATACCAGTCCTGCGCATAACAAAATACTGGGAATGGCGTGTCTATACGTGCATATTCGTATAATCAAAAACAAGAATCGCTTTAAACTTAAACAAACATAAATTAGATAAAATTAGAAACTCAGTAATATAGATCAGAAGAGAACGTGTTCACGAATCGATAGTACATTGTAGCTAAAATACGAACGTTTAGTGACAAAATAAAACCCATCTTAACATTATATATGATTATTAACTTTTTAACGTAAATTCTCAGTTCTCATTTTAGCGAGGAAAAATAAATAATCTATTGTTTTACTCATTTAGAATATAGAATATGATAACGATGCAGTTTAGTTGTAAAACTGCGCAATGATAAAATGTAATACTAGTAGTCATTTAAATGGAGAGCTAACAGTCAGTCTAAATACTTTAAGAGTATATGATCTCATATAGACCATTGTATAGCATATTAATCTATTGTAATAAAAATTCATAATATCTAATAAAAGTTGTAGATTTAGCTAACGAGGTCCTTATATTTGTATAAAGTAACATTTGTTTATGGTGGAAAGTTGTTTTAACGTTAAATAAGCTACAATTAAAAATTGCTTGCTAGTCCCTCTCTGTGATTACCTTTAGATATCGCTGGTTCATTTCCCAATCAATCATGAAGGGAAGATAAATAATACGAATTTCAATCATAGTCTTTTTCAAAAATGATGAACGGTTCTTTATATTGGTATGTAATCATTTTAAACGTTTCAAATTTATGAAATTATATTCGTACATCAATGTTTTGATACACCAATAACAAAAACTGAAATATATTGAATTGATACATTTTTTAATTATTCAAATTTATATCAGAAACCTAAACTTAATTACAAAATAATGAACCTGTTAAAGGGAGACAATTCTCGCATAACTTTTTCGAATTGGCACATAATACAACGGAATGTCACTCTTGCATACAAATGGCACATCAATATAATTAATTAACTGTGCAATCGCGCTCCACCTTCAATGATGATTCTCAATTATAAATATAACCAAAAGTTGTTAATTTATAGATAGTAAAGACTAATGAAATCTAACCCACTGTTAAAATATTTCTTTGCATTTTTTTAAAATGTCCTCAGTAATATGCCTGAGCCACTTGACTTTCATAGCTCATAATTAACGTTTTTACACAATATTTAAATAAAGTTGCTAAAGATTATTCGCTTCTCAAAGTGTAAGATTTTCAGAAACCCAGGGGTTATTTTTGGAGTACCTCTGTTCGAAGGTCAGTTTTTTTGTTAGAAGGCTTTAAAGGTTTAGTGAGAATTGGCATGTAGAAAGCTATTACATGTACAATTCAGGATATACCTAGTTTCTATGAAGTTAAAATTAAGGTAAAATATTTAGAAAGCTGTAAAAATTGCAAAATTTGGTTGAACAGATAGGGACTTTTAATTGGTGGTATGACACCTATAACACATATAAATTGGACTTACAACATTGATTGCCATTTTTAATAAAACTGATATATATGTATTGTTGAACTTGATAAAATGTCGCTGAAATGCAATATATCCAACATACCGGTGAACGGAGATGCGATATAAACAAGGGCAAACGACGCAAGGGGGACAATTAAACATCATCAATCAATAAAAACAGACAATAACATGGTCTATAGACAAAAACTACATATAAGTTACAGACTGAGTAAAACAACTTTCCCTGGAAACCGGGGTTGACTTCAAATGCACCAGATACTGCTTCTCTAAGGATTGTATAAAATTAATTACTACATTTTGTTCGTGTGTAAGTCTCGTCAAATAGAAACACTACACGACCATGAAAGAAAAGACAAGTTCATTCAATAAGAGAATGATGATTGCATATCAATGTTTGTTAAGTACATTTCAATAAGAAGATACGGTATGAGTGCCAATGAGACAACTCTACGTCCAACTCATAATTTATGAACAGTTTACAATTATCGGTCTTCAACACAGAGTATTCTCTCATACTGAACATCAAGCTATAAAAGGCCCAAAAATGACTAGTGTGAAAGATTCAGGAAAACAAACAGTCTAATATATATAAAAGTAACACGAGAAATGAAAAACCCATATGAATCACACCAACAAACCCAACCAATGAACAAAAGGCTACTTACTGACTTAGGACAGTAGCATCAAAATACAGAGGAATTAAATTTTAAACACGTTTGTAGAACAAGGAAATGTGTTGTTATTGCAAATAAAACAAATCCAATAAAATGAAGCAAGTTTAAGCATTACAGATTACCATATTGCCTTGACAAACAGCCAAACAATTGCCCTCTAGTCAGCTATGAAACACGAAATGACTAAGTAAAAAAACAGATTGATTAAAAAATAAACAAAAAATAAGATATTGCAGACACTGAACAACGACAATTATTGAATTACAAGCTCATGTTTTGGAACAGATACATATATATAATAGGGTAGGGTTAAACATCATCGTGAGCGCATATATTCCTCACCTCACTCATTGTTGATGGTCGTACGGTGACCTAAAGTTGTTAATTTCTGTGTCAATTTGGTCTCTTGTGGAGAGTTGTCTAACCAATTAACATAAAGACCAAAGACATTTAATAGTACTAATTTAAGAGTAATCACGTTCCTGAAAACATAAGGAAACAGTAGTTAACCAATGTAAATATATCACTAATCGGTCAAAAAGGAAGAACCAGGTAAGAAACAAAGAAGGAGGGCATCGTTTGAACTCAAAAAAGGAGCAAACATGTTGCATCGATATAATTATATTATTAATTCTTGAATATACATTTTATGCAAATTGTAATCTAGTAAAGTTGACGTACCTTGCTGTTGCTTTCTGTTAGCACGATCCCGTGCACGTTTGCAACTATCTAACTTTATGCCTCGTGGTGTTCTCGCAACTTCCACTCCTTCTGTTAATTTTTGGTGTAAACATTCATGCACCAAAGTGTCAATTGCTTCAAACGAATTTCCATTTTTTGTATCATCGTCTTCAACTTTCAGTTCTGCCATATTGCAACAGCTATCGTACAAATTCCCTTTAGCAGCGTAAAAAATAACTGTTATTAACTGAAAATTATCAGAACTAATGATCAATTAGGAAACAAAACCTAGTGCAGTCCTAAATGTTCCAATAGATAATATAATCCATTATCAAGAAACAACTACAAATCATCAACATTTTCACTCAAATTTTCACAGTTAAGAGACAATGATTTTAAAATATTTATCAGTAGACTGAGTGACAGCGCATCACGTAATTGATCTTATTAAGATGTAATCTATTGTGATGCTCTCTCACAGGTCGGAAATTAATATCTTCGTATTGTTGCTCCAAGTCAGATGGACAATTAATATGTCCTCTAATTGCTGGGTCAATATTCTCCGTAAAGAGAAAATGTTTATCCTATGTATTGATAAAAATTAGATGTATATCAATCTTATTTCTATCGATCTAAGTATTTTGTTTCAAATATAGTTCAAAGAATAATATGACGATAAAATATATATTTCATAATTATAAATATACAGTATTAGTTTACTAAACAGACTTTTAATAGAACTGAATCCTCTACACTATTGCTAGATGATATAATATTTTAGAACTTGTTATTCCTTTCAAACCTCTCTTTGTAATATATCGCTTCTTAAGATTAAAATACACCTACAAGAAAGAGTTCCTTTAGTGTATAAGTAAGTATGAGTTATTATTCGAAGTTTTTTTCAGACACACGATCACTAACGAGAATCAGCTTTACAAATTAGTACATTCTCCGTTTGTCTTTGTTTTATCTTTATAAAAGAGCATATCCTCTATTTTTCTTTGTTTCAGCTGTATACATGAGCACACCTCCGTTCGTATTTATTTCAATCACGTTCTTTTGTCTTGAATAGTGCCATATAAATGCATTTTTGTAGCATATAAAATAAAGAAATGTTGTGTTAGGAAATTGAACTTAAATGGTACAGAAACATTAATTTCCGGTTTATCGGAGCTCACGTCCTTTGATAGTTAGTAACGTGTATGGAATAATTGATAATCCATGTGTTTATTCTATTATAATATCAATCAGCAATCAACGTCCCAGATATATTATATTTTACCTGCATAATTGTTCATATACAATGAAAACATATAATATATCTTTGTAGATATTGATTCTATAAAATTTCATCTCCGTTGACACAGAAAAAAAGATACCAGGGGAAATCTAAACTCGTCACTGATACAAGAATTCGTTAAAGTAAAAAAGAACAATCTGCAGAAATGTTTAACAGAAACCAATGGATTGATAAATGTGAATAAGTAGATAATACGTCAATAAGACAGCAACCCTAACAAAATAAAACATATAAGGTCATTTGGTGGTTAATGTTTGTTCTCGTTAATTGGTTATTGTTTTTTCAACGCTGCATGTTCATGATCTCAGCTAGGGATAGCGAAATGTAGACAACCTTTTTCAACTTTATGGCACAAATACCTAAATCTATATATGACAACACATGTAATGATAAACTAAATACCACAGCTAACGAGATTACTGACTTAAGACATGCGTACTTTAATAAGGAGGGGTTTTATCGCACCAAACCGTAGCTCCTTATTCACCTTTTACTGGAATAAAACAAAAGATCCACAAAAAAACATAAAAAAAAGCTAAAAAAGGAAAGTATCTTTAAGTTACCGTTTCGATCATGTTGATCTTACCCTTCCGGGGTACCTGAGATCACCCCATGTGTTTGATAGGGTTCGTGTTGCTTATTCTCTATTTTTATATGTTGTGCCATATGTACTATTGTTTGTCTGTTAGTCTTTTTCATTTTTAGTCGTGGCGTTGTCAGTTTATTTTCGATTTATGAGTTTGACTGTCCCTCTGGTTTTTTGCGTCCCTCGTTTGGTCGACAGTAAAAACATAAAACAGTCAATGAATCATGCAATAGAGCAATTGTTTTAAAACTTTGTTTTAAACACTTATTTGTTTGTTAGCATTTTAATGCGTTTTAGTTGTCAATTTCTTCCATCTTAACAAATTGCATCTATTAGAACTAAAAATAGAATATTTGTTCAAAATTTAAGTGATACCTTTAAACAAAATAAAAAGATCAAATTTAGATGACCGTCACCATTCATGAAACATTTCAGACATCAAGACAACCAAAACATTTTTATGAATATGTAAAAAAAAATATGTGAAAATCAAGTGCAGAACCAATTGCTAGGTTAACCGTTTTTTGTCACTCATGGTAAGCACATGTTGATCTAAAATTGCCATTTTGATCTAACAGCGTAAAAGAATTACCAATAAATTGTAAGTCATTTGCAATCTTTGAGTCAAATTTCAGAGTTATACACTGTGGTAGATTCCGTACTGTTCAGTCAAATTGTCAAAAATCTACTGAACAGCACTAAATTGACCGAATGCAAATTGTCTGAACAGAACTGAATAAACTGCCGCGGAAAAGTTTGATAATTGATTCAAACATTGATCATGGGTATAAAAATTATTTTTCAGACATTGCAGATGATGGTAAGATCAAAATAAACGCTTCTGACTATAACTCGTTTGCTATTGATTATTCAAGATACCGTGCTTATATTTAACAGTGTATGTAATAAAGAAAGTAGTTTTAGTAATTTTGAGGGAAAGTTTTTATTTATGTTTCATGATGAAAGAGTTGGTTATTTTACAGCCAAAATCTGCCATGAAGTACTTTTTAAGAGAAGGTGCGTTTTATACTCCTAATAAGTGTATACAATGTTTTTTTTTTATTGTATTTTTTTTTTTTAATATTATGGTGTTTTATGCTAAAATATATTGATATATTGTTATAGATGTAACATATAATAATTTTAATGTGTGTTTTACAGTCTCTCATAACTCTTTGAAGAGTGGCTCTTTTATAAATTGGTCTGTTAATATTATGTTGTGTTTTATATCAAATTTTTTAAAGAGGTGAGACTCTAATAAATTATTTGCTGTTGTTGTTGCGATTCGTAATTTTTCTTTAGCATCTATAATCCTGATCTATTGTATTATTGTAATGTACAAATCGAATTACAATTCCATGACAAAGTTCTAAAAAATTAGCATAGAAGCACTTAAACCCTTTTCAACTTATTGAATAGGTGTCATAGTGAACATTTAGTTATTATTAATTGTTGACATTTGGGCTATTGCCAGATACTAGTAATTGCGTAATGTTCTTTACAATCTCAAATTTCTTTAAGCTATGATACCACGTACTGTGGCTTTCTCCATTAATCGTTTAAACTAATGCATTGGATATTTTTCTAAAAACGAGGAATTTCAAATTACATATAAACATTGTTTTCCATTTTGTGCGTATTTCAAATATTTTGACACTATTCATTTTTCAATCAGAGAAACCATGTGTTTTGTGGATGTTTTTCATGATCTGATCGCATGCAACATCTTACAAGGGACGAGAGAATAATAATTGATATATACGGCCGTGCAGATGTCAATTAATATACGTTTTCCAAATTAGAACAACGCGTCTGTCAAAACCATTGGTTGAAGTACATTATTCCTTGTTAAGTTGTGGGGGAACGGGTACAAATGTCCAACTGAATAAAGACATGTTCTGTTGATGATTACGAGGTAGCAGTAATTAAGCGCTATAAAACCAGGTTCAATCCACCATTTTCTAAATTTGAAAATGCTTCTACCAAGTCAGAAATATGACAGTTGTTGTCCATTCTTTTGGTGTGTTGTATCGTTTGATTTTGACATTTCATTATTTGAGTTCGGTATTTTTTTTATTTTACTTTTTATTCATGTTCTAATGTCATAAATAAATTTGAAAAATAGCAACCAAGAGATAAAAACATGGCAGGAGAGCTTTCGCATACAAAATAAATTATCAAGAAATGCCTTGTTCTGAACTGTACTGGTAATGCAATTTCTTCACAAGTGTTTAATCATTTTATTAGACGTGTTGGTTCATTACAGACTCGACTTAAATAAATTCAAGCAGTTACACTGACCTAATCAAATATAATGTAACCATCCTTATAGGTCAATTCATAGTCGTAAAGGTGTTCAATTCAGAGATTCGATTTATTTTATTGCATAATAAATTGAGATGTCAGTTTGATTCGGGCTTTAAAGATAGATAATCAAGTCTGTTATTATGATGAATGTTGTGTCTAATGTTGACATTCATATTTTGTAGGTGGAGAGGGGAGATGGACATGGACCAGCATTTACTCCGTTTTAGACGGGAAGAATCTGTTTTTTCTATGGCAAATTATTCAAAATCAGAATTAAGTTTTAAATACATTGGTTCGTTTTTCAGTATTTTATGTGAAACTCGTTGTGTTTGTCTCGAGAGAAAAGCCATGTCCTCCCCCTTTTTGAAAGAAAAATATATCAAACATTCAAGTCTTGAATCCAACATTTTGTGGTGTCAATCCTTCAAGTTGTATTTTTAAAAATCTGCCAAACGGATACTGAGCCATCGTGAATGCATTATTTATTGTTCTCTTATATAATTCATTCGTGGCATTTGCTATATAAGAAATTAATGAGTTATTTTAAACACATGTAATGCTGTCAAACATAATAAAAAGATGGGATGGTAATAACATGTGTCTGCTCATTTTTACTTAACAGAAATTATACTACCGTTAGCATATACTGTTTCCATGGTGCTCTCACCAGACGCAACATCGTAGTACATCTTTTATATTCGTGAAAAATATTGCTGAGTTAAGACATTGCTTCTCTCTTCGCTTGAATTGAAAGTTTTATATTTAGAAAAATGTTAGAAATAAAACTCAGTTTCTGTTGACACCCGCGGTCTCGATGCATTTAGGGCTCGTGTAATTCCCGCTGATTGTTTTTATAAATGTTGCTTCATTAATTGATTACTGAGGTTTGAACATCGGCATAAAAAGGCAAAATAACAAAATTACCGAACTCCGCGCAAGTCCTTAATCAAATGGCAAAATCAAAAGCTCAAACACATTATAAATTACTGATGTCTGTAAAATAATTTGTTCTATGCTAAAAACTCTATAGTTGATCTTTTGAACCAGCCATTCTTTGTATTTCCTCCGAGATGAAAGACAGAACCAATTCTGTTATGTTGAAATGGGTAAGCTTTTTCACAGAGAAAAAGATTGGCATTTGTCTGTAAGAAGTCACACGAACTCCAATAATATCTGAACTGGATACCTCGACGGAGTAATCGTCTCCCGCTAAACATGCAGCATCCGCCATGCGATTCTAACCACAGTAAAAATTTCACAATCGCATTACAGATCAGACGACTGTATTAGTATCAAGTCAACCAATGTCTTCATAAAAAAAATGCCTGTACCAAGTCAGCAATATCACAGTTGTTTTAAACTATTCGTTAGATGTGTTTAAGCTTTTGATTTTGTCATTTGATTACTGACTTTCCGTTTTTGTATTTTCCTCGGAGTTCAGTATTTTCATGACTTTTCTTGATCGTAAGATTTGAGACTGCGAAACATGTAGCTAACCAGTAGAGACATTTACACATCGTATCTGCCAACCAATTTGTCATGGTGACCGTCCAAAATAAGTAGAGTCGATTGCAGTCATTTTCGCCATATTTCTGTTCGGGTCATACTTTTGTATTTATTATCTATTTCTGTTTCCAATTCAGTTTTGTGATGTCAAGATTCTACCAAACAACGCTAATTCCCCATGCAATTTGTGACACAATAACATAAAACTCTATCAATGTAAAATTCATCTGAGGAATGGCGTTGATAAGGTATCAGACATTATTATCTACTTCTATTTCCAAAGTATCACAATTGGTTACAAAATTATCAATATGATACTTTTCTCTAAAAATATCATACCACTGGGAATTTGAAATTATAGAATATTCAATGTTAAATAATGACTTCTCATCAGGAAAAGTGTTTGTATATTTTAAAAACGTGTCTCGATGACAATGACATCAATCTATGATGCATTTGCATATGTAATATGATAAGGGTTGGTTTTGTTTGTGTCGACGTTGGGTTAATATTTTTTAATGCATTGATATTGAATAAAGAATAAATAGGTCGTGAAAAATGTTTCCTTTAATAATAAATGTTAAGGAGGCTCGAGGGTATAAAAATTTCAGAAAAAAATTAAACATTTGTTTTCCATTACAAATTTTATTTGTTACCTTTTGTAGTTGTTACTTTATCATATGGTACAAAAATCATTCAAAACAATCAATTCGTATTGGCCCCAGATGACTTTTAAAATGTATACATCATTGAAAAAGTTCCAAATTATCTCCCTTTGGTGGAAAAATGCCATTTTTTGGCTTTAAAATTTAAATATCTTTTTTAACTCATCGGTGACCTATATTTTTTAATATAATTTCCATATAAGCTGTACTTAAACTAAATTATTGTAAAATTTGAGCGATTTCTGTAATAAATTCCTTTTTTTATTTCGATATTACCTTTATTTCTCCTATTACTTCAACAGAAAAAACCCACCTTTACAAAAATGTATGCTTATTTCGAAGGCAGATTGTGAGCGCAAATGAACGGTGACCCCACTTTTTTATTTTATTTTTCTATTAACTATAAGATAAAGTTCATTTATAGAAAAATATAGAGATATCCTATATAAATGATTTAGACCCGCGAACCCCCTTAAATGACAATTGTTGCGGTTTCTCCATTTAAAATGCTTGTCTGAAAGAGAGGGACAATAGATAACAGAAGGACACTAAAACTCATAAGTCGAAATAACAATGTGATGGCTGAAAAAGAAAAAAACTTATAGTACACAAAACACTATGATAAATGTCATTGTCATCGAACATGCATGTAGACATGACAACTAGGTCGAGTAGGTATACATTTACCATACAACGAAAGGCGTGTTCCATGAAGTGATTACTAATGAAAAATAAATATATCAGTTTCAGTTCATGACATGGTTTGGTTCAGATTGTTAATCGTTGAAAAGAAAATTCAAATTAATGACACTTTTAAGAAATTTGAATATCTTTTACATTAACCGTAGTCTGCACGTTTCTTTCTTATTCATTTCTTTAAAAAGGATTGTCGTTTTAGTATTCCACGTAGAGGTTACTGTGTTGTTATGGTTCGATTATTAATGGAAACTAATGCCATATGTGGCAAACGTTTATTGGTTGATTAATTGGAAGATGCTAAACTTCCATAGCCAATTATTTCATGATATAAACATGATAAATCTGTACTTGTTTTCGGATAATAAAAATAAAATTAGGAAGAAAAATAGTTGAAAAGTTAGCTCAACAGCATCATATCACATAGTTAAATACACCCCACATTGTATGAGGTGCGAGATGCTTTCATTTCTAAAAAGGATGTGTGTGTGTGTAGGTGTGAGTGTGTGTGTGTATGTGAGAGACAGACAGACAGACAGACAGTATGGAACATTGTAGTTGCCAGTAATTGCGAATATTTGATATAATATAAAATAATTAACAACATCACAAAGTACGTATATACATCACACAATGAAGAAATTATTCCAATAGACAGAAATACTAGTATAGCTTAATTTACAATTTTGCGACATGCTGTACAAATCTAAAATAAGTCGACTATAAATATATCAACTAATGCAAACATATAACACTAGTGTAGGTTGTCTCGGTGCATGCCTATACATAGTTTCCACATTACAGGTTGTGTCAGTGCATGCCTTTATTTATCTATAATAGCAGGTGCTCTGTCCATTAGTTATTGATTTTATATCATTTTTATATTAGAATTCAAATGTGCGTTGGTATTGTTTATTGCTACGAGTAGCAGTATTTCATAAGACAAATGTATTGTCTCTACAATCTATATATTTCAAATTATAATAGATGCATGATGCTTTTCAGTGTGTTTTATCAAATTCTAGACTAAAAATATGCCTATGAATTCTTTAATTTTTGTTCCTTAGAAGTCCAACAACAACAAATAAAATTGAGAATGGAAATCGGGAATGTGCCAAAGAGACAACAACCCAACCATAGAGCAGACAACACCAGAAGGTCACCAACAGGTCTTCAATGGAACGAGAAATTCTCGCACCCGGAGGCGTCCTTTAGCTGGTCCCTAAACAAATATATACTAGTTCAGTGATAATGAACACCATACTAAACTCCAAATTGTACACAAGAAACTAAAAGTTAAAATAATACAAGACTAACAAAGGCCAGAGGCTCCTGACTTGGGACAGGCGCAAAAATGCGGCGGGGTTAAACATGTTTGTTAAAACCAACTGACACATCTTCGGAAAATGTATAATTTATTTGTATGAGCTATAGAAACCGGACGAACAGCGAGGTTCGCCAACCTTTTTTTTTTTTTGTTGTTTCATAGTGAGTGTAAACAAATTTGTTCTGCAATTCGCATCACCCTTTCATGCCAGGAAAGACATAAGAGTTAATCAATTTTAAAAATTGGAAATCACTTAGATGATTTGGAAGAAAACGTGAAGACAAACTACAATGAGAATCAATGACTTGTAATGAGAACCATCCTGAAAAATATCATGGCGATACATACTATAGAATAACACAAAACCTTTAACGTCACAAGAGGAGGATACAAATTAGATATCGTATATGCAGAACATTGAGAAAGTGGGTTGTGTTTGATAACATGTTTAACAGCTCTAGTGCTGGTGTAAGCAAAGAATTTTTAAGTACTTTTGTTTTAAGGCGACAGAATAACCATCAGGACTAACAAGAGAGAGAAAAAAGTATCAAGCAAGTTTGTTGAAATAAATTTTGATTGAAGAGGCGTTTGAATAGATTTTACATTAAATTCTAGACTAAAATATGACATAATCCGTTGATACATATGTTAAAACTGTTTTTAACTAGGTAAAAGTTTTATATTACTAGAACTATTCTAGAACATAAGATATTTATGAGGTCTATGTTTTCAAATGCAATTTCAAAATTTAATGGAATACGTGGAATATGATTAACGCAAGAACGCGGAATCGTGTTTGCCTCAAAAGCGGGAGGTTGTGGATTAAATCCCCGACATTATCAAACCAAAATAAATATTGTAAGCTCATTCTCAACTTTGTACATGGCATTTGAATAGGAACAATAAGGGATTGGCTAGGGGTCACAAAAATATGTCGGGTTGAGTGAAACGCCTTCCCTCGGACTAAATGTATATCACCTTTCGAAATATATTGAAAACATTTCGGTTCATCATGCAGGCGAAAGAGAAAAAGAGACAGACAGACAGAACATAACAAATAAAAACGAACATGGTCATAATCGTGAATATCTGAAATAATACAAAAGAAAAACTCTTGTATCCATGATTTAATTATTATTAACATCACAAAGAAAGACGTATACATCACATGATGAAGAAATCATTTCAATAGACAGAAATACCGGTATAGCTTAAAACAATTTCCCCAAAAAATGCTGTACAAATTTAGAATGAGCTGTTTAATCACTGTCGACTGAAAGCATCTCGGTAGCAATAAAAACTAATATAAACATTGGATCCCCTCCAGTACAGGTTATGTTAGTGCGTGCCTATATTTCTTTAAAGCAGGTGCATTGTCAATTTGTTATTGATTTAACATCATTCTTATTACAATTCAGATGTGTGTTGCTATTGTTAATGGCTATGAATAGCAGTATTTTATAAGTAAATAACTTTAACTTTAAAATCTATATATTGCAAATGTGTAATATGAAAATTTAGTGTGTTTAATCATATTCTAAGACTAAACATTATGCCAATGAGTACTTTAACTTTTGTTCTTTAGTAACCCAAAAATAACAAAAACTTCGGAAAATATATTATCTATTTGTATGACCTAAAGAAATATGACCTTTTCTCTTGTTTCGTAGCGAGTATGAATAAATTTGTTTTATTCTATAGTTTACACCTGATATTCGATATTTTAAGGTTTAGTTGTTTAATCCAAATAGTAGGCTCTGGTTCTGAAAAAAAATCTTTACAGTTCAAAGGCATACCGAGAGGAGAACCAAAATGAATAGTATATTAAAAGAAATGCATGTGTATTTACATTTCTTATTTGCTCAACATCAAAGCGGAGTCACAAGAGACTGTATTTGTACAAGTTTTCATGAACAAATACTGCAAAAGTATATGTGTGTACATGCATGTTATTTGTACAATATTTAGCTGATTGCAGGATAAATATACAATGTATGTTCATTGTCGGGAAATAAAAAGACAATTATGTATTTGTTCCATCTTTAGAAACTGGACGAAAAGTCAGTACATAAACATTTTATATTTCCGACAACGCTCATATATTTTCTTTATCTTGCAATTTACATCGCCCTATCATTCTAGAAAAGACTAATCATTTTTTTTTTTAAAGTGAAGATCACAAATTTGATTAGGAAGAAACGTGAAAACAAACTACAAGGAGAACCCCGATACATACCATGGCTATACATTCTATAGAATAACACGATGCCTCAGACGTCACTGAAGTAGAATAAACAATAAAAATCGTACATCCAGAACATTGAGAATGTGAGTTTTATTCGATAAGATGTCTAAAAACTCTGGTGCTGAAATAAGCAAAGAATTTTAAAGTACTTTTATTTTAATGCTACAGACAGAATAACCATCAGGACGATGAGAGAGTGAGAGAAAAGTATCAAGCAAGTTGGTAGAAATAAAGTGTGATTGAAGAGGTGTTGAATAGATTTTACATACTAATCTACACAATTTTGTTGATATATATACATGTATGTAAAAACTTGAACACTAGGCAAAAAATTAATATTACTAAAACTATTCTAGAACATGATATTCATGAGGTCTGTGTTTTCAAATGCATTTTCGAAGTTTAATGGAAAACGTTGAATATAAATTATAATAGATTAAAATAGAAGCCAGAAACGTGGTATTATATTGCAACGTACATTCAGAGGCATATACTTTGAAACTTGAAGTTCTTAAATTCAGGTCATATGTCTATTCTAAATGGTTCGCATGTCATGATGTCTTGTTTTGCATTCAAAGACGCTTATTAATAATTGAAAGTTTGTACCGTTAAATATATTTGACTTTCGCATCTGTAGGCGGATGTAAGAGCAAAACATGAGTTTTTCAGTCTTGACAGGTTAATTGTTATTTGACCTCGGTGGGTTTTGTTTATGTTAGTCCAAAGGTCAAATGATTTCAAGATAAAGGACAGCAACAAAAAGGTGTTTTCATACTTTCATTAATTCCTAGAAATTCGTATCATTTGTCTAAGATGTACGTATAACTCAAATTCAACCTTTGATAGATATTATTTACTGACATGTACTTGTTCAAAATTATTCATATCACATGCGATGTTCACACGGAATAAAGTTTGCCTCGAAAGCGAGAGGTCGTTGGTTCAATCCCCGAAAAGTATACAAAAACAAGAATGTGTCCATAGTACACGGATGCCCCACTCCCACTATCATTTTCTATGTTCAGTGGACCGTGAAATTGGGGTCAAAACTTTAATTTGGAATTAAAATTAGAAAGATCATATCATAGGGAACATGTGTACTAAGTTTCAAGTTGATGTAACTTTAACTTCATCAAAAACTACCTTGACCAAAAACTTTAACCTGAACTTTGCACTATCATTTTCTATGTTCAGTGGACCATGAAATTGGGATCAAAACTATAATTTAGCATTAAAATTAGAAAGATCATATCATGGGGAACATGTGTATTAAGTTTCAAGTTGATTGGACTTCAGCTTCATCAAAAACTACCTCGACCAAAAACTTTAACCGGACGGACGAACGGAGGCACAGACCAGAAAACATAATGCCCTCTACTATCGTAGGTGGGGCATAAAAACAGACTGCGTCAAGTGCCTATGTACATGACCTCAAAAGTAATTTATTGACTTGTCCTACATTATGAATTCACGTTGCGTAAATGGGCAACTCATCCATCACATCAAAGGCAAAACATGGTAGCTCCATTTTGTCCGATAATTTGTTTTCTCTTCTTATATATAAAAAAAGGAGATGTTGTATGGTTAACAATGAGACAACTATCGACCATGACAAAAAACGAGAAGATAATCAAATTACAGGCAATCATTTATAATGTATATTATATATGTTTGTTATACGTTTTTCCCCGTGACCTGTGTTCCCTTCTCCTTTATTTTACTTTTAGTTTGGTAATTATATATCGTGAACGGAATGGTTAAATGATTTCCCGAAGGTCCGAGAATATCTGAAGTAAGGGTTTGACAAGTTTAATATATCGATGTTTTTATATATAATTATATTATAAAAACATCGATATATTAAATTATATATAAAAACATCGATATATTAAATTATATTATAAAAACATCGATATATTAAACTTGTCAAACCCTTACTTCAGATATTCTCGGACCTTCGGGAAATCATTTAACCATTCCGTTTGTGTTCCTTTTGAATATCATTTTCCTTTCTTTTATTAATTATCTTTCAACTGAGGCGAGTATACCCACGTACAGTGTTTCAAGTAACAAATACATTTTAAACAATCGATTTTAATAAATATTAATGTTCGGAATTGACAAAGGAAATTTCAACAACTGGTGATTGTCGTACGTAGATTTTTTCTCTAATGAAGAGGAATAAAAGAGCGTACATTGATTTATTCACTAATGAAGAGGTATAAAAATTGGCTTTAAGAGTCTGGTGGTATAAAATAGCCATTCGGGAGGTTCTTGAGTTCTATACTTGGCATGTTTCATTGTTTTACTAAATAATATCCACAGCTATTAAAACTGTTTGATTACATTGTTGAAGGAAATATTGTTTAATTTTAGACATTAATTTCATATATATTTGATTTATGTATCACTTAGTACGGTTTAAAAAGGCAAAGTCATGTGATATTATGATATATATCATGTCAGTGAACTTATTTGTAAACCTGTAAACGCTCAAACAGTAACATTATTAAAGCATTTCCACTTATCAAATTTGGTTTAGTCTGATATATTTTAGAGTTAGTATAGAAAATTAAAGACTGCATGAAGTAAAACACGGCTGTCTAGTGACTTATTAAACAATTGTTTTTATACGACCGCAAAATGTTTTTCGGACGTATATTGAATTTAATAATATTTTAATATCCCTTTAGATTTACAGATAAAACTATTTGATTCATTGTTAGCCTCAATTTTGACTTATTCCTCCGAAATCTGGGGATATCAAAACAAGATGAATATAGAGTAGATACATTTACAGTTCTGTAAAAAAATTCTTGGGGGGAGGTCATCGACCGCAAATTTCAAGGTCTATAGTGAACTTGGCCGATTTCCTATCGAAATTATTATCAAGATGAAAAGGATTTGTTTCTGGTAAAAGCTTGTAACAAATGTTGATAAACTGTCTGGAAAACTCTACAAGCTTATGCTTAATTTATGTGAAAATAGAAGTAATTCTTTTAGTGGATTAATTATGTAAAATATATATTTGATGAAACTGGTAACAGTGAAATTTGGCACGTTCAACAAATACTACATGACCAGTTCATACAAAAATGGTTTTCGGATATCGATAACTCATCAAGGAGAAAGTTTTATTCAAAATTTAAAACTGACTTCTGTATGGAACCCTATCTAATTAGACTTAGAAAATTTAGAAGACTTTATATTTGCAAACTTCGTACTTGCCATATCAAATTTCCGATCGAAACAGGGAGATCATTGGCGGATCCGGGGGGGGGGGGGGGGGGGGGGGGGGGGTTCCAGGGGTTGGAACCCCCCTTTTTTTGGCCGATCGATGCATTTGAATGGGGACATATAGTTGGAACCCCCCCCCTTTTGTCCTGGGTTGGGAACCCCCCCCCCTTTTAAAATGGCTGGATCCGCCACTGGAGATGCAATAGAATTCCAGAAATTGAAAAAAAATGTAAGCTTTGTAATACTGGTCTTGACGATGAGTATCATTACATAGCACTTTGTAACAATGCTGATGTTATTGAAATAAGAAATACATATATTCCTAATTACTACAGAATCAAACCAAATATCAATAAACTTTATGGAATGCTGAAATATTGCAATTTACATGTATTAACTAACCTTTCTATTTTCATACAAAAGGTTGAAAAACTACTGCTTTCTCTGTAAATCAGTACAGATGAATATAGTTACATATGTTACACTTTTTGTTACTATCCATTTTTATTTGATTGTGTTCATGTGATCACGTGGTTATTTAAACTATACAGCTTACACGGTCTTTTTGCGGTATGGTCAATAGATTTAGTATACATTTAACTTTGTAAAAATGATTCATTGTATGTATTCTACTCATTTCACTTCTATGTTATTTGTAAATGTATGTGTATTTGTCGCTCCTGTTACGCAGGAAATCTGCGTCTGAGTGTGTATTTTAAATAAACAGTTATAAACAGGTATAAACAGGTATCACGTCGTCGTCGTCGTCAGCGTCGTCCGAAGACACTTAGTTTCCGGACAATAACTTTGGTATAAGTGAATAGAAATCTATGAAATTTAAACACATGGTTTATAACCGCAAAAGGAAGATTGGGATTGATTTTGGGGTTGTGGTCCTAACAGTTTATGAATTAGGGTCCAAAATGGTGTCTAAATAAGCATTGTTTGTAGTTTCCAGGCAATATCTTGTGAATAGGTGTATGGATCTCTCTGAAATTATATCACAAGGTTCCATACCAGAAAGGGATCGCAAAGATTGGCTTTGGGGATTATGGCTTAAATCATTTAGTAATTAGGGGCAAAAAAAGGGAAAACAAGGGTGTTCTGGTTAATGGACAATTACTTTTAAGTAAAATGTTAAATTTGGATTACTTCCCTTACACTGCTTTTAAATTATTAAAAGGGTAATTATGGTTGCAAACTCCATTTGGGGGGGGGGGGGGCAATGTTTTCTTAAGATTTCAAAAATTTAAAAGAAAATTTCTTGAAATATTATTTTTGTCCAAAAAAAAGGGGCGGGGTAGGGGGTAAAAAAATGGGGGGTTGGGTCAATTCTCAACAGCATAGTGTATTGCACAAAAGCAAAAAAGGGGTAATATTTTTGGTGGTGGGTGGGGTAGGGGTAGGGGGTACATTCGCAACAGCATGGTGTATTGAACAATAGCAAAATTTTGAATATAAATTCAAATCATAAAAGTTCTTTGATTATATTTATTCTGTGTTAGAAACCTATTATGCGTCAAATATTTTTACAATCCAAATCCAGGCCTGCATCAAGCGCGATTATTGTGTCCTTTTTTGGCCCAACTTTTCAGGGTTAGACCTCCGCGGTCGTATCCAACTGCGTTTGGTGAAGCAATTTATTGTATATAGTATTCTTCGGAGAAAAAATCTTCATTATCAAATTCATAAATAAACCACAGTGCTTAAAAGCTAATTTTAAAACCAATTCGGATAGCATCTAGATCTGACATAATTTCACATTGTACTCAAATTCCACACTTAGTCTGTTGCAAAACTTTGTACAAATCAAACAAAATTTAGCCTGAAAAAAAATGATGACATTAAATGTCAGAAATGCCTTTTCCTTGTTTAATGGACTTGTGTCTTGTTGTTAGCTACTACTTTGACGTTCGGCTATTTGCATTTTAAACATGACTGATTTTTTTTCTGTTAATTTCATTGTCCAATTTGATGTCCTATGCACACCTTCAGTAATATACTTACAAAGGATTGGGTTCTTCTGCAGTATTTGTGATTCATAATTTCACATAAGTCAGACATTGTTGTGTGTAATCTACTCGGAAGTGAATGGATTGATACTCTATACCAGTGCGAGAATGCACGTTTTCGTCTCTGTAATACTTACATCAAATAGTAATGGGCTTTTTCTTTACTGCATCAAAACTTGCATTACATAAATTTTGGGATTTAGCTTAACTCCGTCACTTTCTTTGAGTGGCTTTAATGCCGTGGTTGCCGTAGTTTGCTAATTCGATAATTGTTTTTCTTTCTTTATTTTTAGCACAAATAAGACTATTGGTTTTATCTTTTGAAATTTTCCATGTGTGTTATGAAGGGGACTTGTTACAGCTTACTATACGGTATGGGTGAAAAGAAAATGTTTGTATAAGACAATCGGTCTAATAAAAGATGCACTTTTAAGCTGTGTTATTTCGTCCGCATTCCCCGAACCCATTAAAGTAAACAGCTCATCATTAATGTAAACATATTATGCAATCGCATTAATTGTAAAACTCTCCATTCTAATTCACAGGAAGTTGTTATGAACGTGGTAAGTGTGCTCTAAAAGCAATTTGTTGTAATTTGCAAATTAATCAGTTATAAGCAGGTGAAAGATAGAAAAAATCAAACAACAAACTGACAAACTAATTTGTACTGAAATCATCAGATTTATTTTAACCTTCTTGATATAAAGAAATCGGTTAAATTGCCATTGATTCACACTAGGAACGGAACTAACTGATTATTTGTACTTATTTTTACCTCGGAAGGACAAAAAGGTTTCCATGAAATTTTACTATTACATGTGTTGTCCAGGGCTGGTATACATAAAACCAATGGAGTTAAAATATCCAATCGTAATACTAATTTATCGTAGGACAAGTGGAAAAATCCGTCTGTTCGGAAAAATATCTTAAATATCTTTATGCATACGGGTTCTTCGTCTTTATTTTGTGTTACAATATAACCTTTTTTAAAAATCTGAAACTACTCAGTCACAAAACTTAACCTGAATGATTCTTATAGCATCTAGGAAACACGGCCGTGGTTGCTAAACAGAAAACAGAGTGCATAGCACAGGTCAGTATGTGTTTTTCGGAATCTTCAATTGACTCATTGTGGAACTTTTGCATTTTAATGACCATGTCGTCAATTATTGTAAAAAAAACTAGTAGTTTGAAAGAAACTATAAATGGCAAAAATCAGCAAGGCAAGAACTACAAATAAGTCATCATTTGCCGAAATCGTCGACCGACTTCTTATGTACAGGAATTAGTGTCCTTTTTTGCATTTTGACTAATTGGTATTGAAAACAATATTAGTTGACGAGAAACTTTAAAGTGCAAAAATGATCGGCAAAACACGTATAAGTAAACAGAATCGTTAATGGACTTCTTATAGTAGTTATTGCATTTAAGTGTCAAATTTAACCATTATGTGGTTTTTGCTATCATCACGAAACTGTCAAAAATACAAAGACACTGTTACCATTAAAATGGCCAGCAAAACAAGATCTGCAAACAAGTCACACAAATACAAAAAAAAAATATTATCTCCTACATATTTGACATATGATATGCGAACTGAAAATAGTACAACAAAAAATGATCAGGAAAACAAGATCTAGAATATAATCAAAAGTCAAGTCAAACAAAAATGGCTAGCAAGCCTACATGAATCACCAAAAGCATTAAATTATCGTTTATTGAAAGATCCTTTGGAGTTTGAGAAATATTTAAATATTTTGGATGACAGGCAAATATCCTTATTTCTTAAATTTCGAACTTTGAACATGAAATTTCCAATAGAAACTGGAAGATGGCAAAACATAGAAAGAGAAAGCAGAAAATGTGCATTACATTTTTAATTGTTCAGCTTTTGATAACTGTAGAAAACAATGTAATTGCATTTTATTATAGAAATAGACCAAACACAATGACGTTTTATGACTTAATGAATTCAAAAAAATGTACAGAACTGAACGAACTATGTAAACTTATTAATGAGATCAATAACAAATTGAACTTTTCTGGGTGAACAAATGTGAATGCCTCTATATACTTTCGTACATTATTTATTTATGTAATTGTATTGAAATATGTATAATTATCCCTATACCTTTGTAATTTGGTTTGTGAGAAAAAAAGATATATATCTATAATTACATTAGATGTATGTTTCATTTTGATACTTTATTCTGATTGGTTAACTGCACATCACGTGTTATTCCGTAAGCAATTGCATTGCTCAATAAAACTTTTCATTCATGATAACACATGGTCCCACAATAAAGTGCACAGGGGAATTAAATAAAACAATAATGAAATTCGTTTTTTCATGATCATCGCTAAAAAAAAATGTAATTATAAGTATTGAATGCTTCTTTTTGTAACTTCATAGGGTTGTAAAAGTGTTGACCGTGCGCAAATTTTTAGTATGAAGCGCTTCCCCGCGCTACCCCGCATACAAAATGTGCTTCGGTCAACGCTTTTACACCCCAATGAAGTTACAAAAAGAAGCATTCAAATCTTAAATAAATCTTTAGTGACGAGAAAGAGACTGTAAACACTGTAAACAGCAAAACGTATCAGAAAGTTTAGCTTTATAAATAATTTAGCATGATCAGCATCATTATTCAATAAAGGGGACCAATATTTATCAACTACTATTATTTAAGAATATCGTATGGAAAAGAACAGGCCAAATTAAAAAGAGTTAAAATATTCGAGAATATTAAAAAAAAACTCATAATAGATACCAGGATTAAATTTTGTATTTACGCCAGACGCGCGTTTCTACAAAAGACTCACCAGTGACGCTCGAATCCAAAAAAGTTACAAAGGCCAATTAAAAATACAAAGTTGAAGACCATTGAGGACCAAAATTCCTAAAAGTTTTGAAAAATACAGCTAAGGTAATCTATTACTGAGGTAGAAAAGCCTTAGTATTTCAAAAATTCAAAACAGTTTTGTAAAAAGTTAATTTATAAATATGACCATATCACTGATAATTCATGTCAGCTTAGAAGAACATTCCAATATTCCAATATTTGACTTTTTACATTAAGGGTTTTTTTTATTCATTTATTTTTTGTGAGGGGGGTAAGTGTCTCGTTTTCTATCAACGTTTTTTTTATTATTGAATGCTAACGGTTACTGATTCTACATGCAAGTTTGGGATCGTGAACAATACTGTTTTCATGCTTACAACAATGCGCCAATAATTTTTTTTTCCTTAAAATCATTTTGATTTCACTTACAATTGTCCAATTGAGCACTGGTATTAAAGAGATAATAGTAACTGCAATTACGATTATCCCAATATGGCGACGGTAGATATAGGTAAAATCTTTACACTCATTTTTCTTAAATGTAGCATGCTTTTGTCAATAGTTACTCAGCTGCAAGGTTTATCTATACCATTACATCATATTTGAATCGTAACGGTGCACTGGAATCGTCTGAGCGCTTTGAAAATTGCCGTTGAAAAATTCGGTATGATAATCGTAACTCTATGGTATTTTTCTTCTTTGATAATCGTAATTTTCTTTATCGGATAATAGTAACTGAAACATAATAAATGTGTCTTTCAGCATTTCAATGGTATTTTGTGTGTTAAAAATGCAAATGTCAAGTTTAACGATGACATAAACGCATATAAAAATAAATGAAGAAACTTACAGGTTAATATCTAGGACAAATTTACTTATATATATATATATATATATATATACAGTCATGGGACTAAAGTGAGTTCCCAGTAAAAAAAAGTCCTATCATTTCAACTTGTATATCTATTTATAACTGACAACAATATGCATAACCTTTTAGTTTAAACATATTTTACTTGCAAAAGTAGCAAAAGGGATTGGACACAAGTTATAACAACATTAGAGACGTCCTCTCCCAATATAAATATAAACACAAAGTACATTAGATAATGGCGAAAAAAAACACAGCATAGTAGTAATGCATGTAATACATACTTCAAAAAAAAATTAGAAATAAAAAGAAAAAAGAAAAAAAAAATACAATATAATAAGGAATAATAATGAAACAACTAGACTGAAGTGAAAGGTTGTAAAGTAGAAATTTAGAATGTTAATTGACTGCTTTAAATCTTTGTGTTATTCTGATATAAGATTGTACGGACTCAAAATGTCTTTGTTTTGCTGAAAAGAAAGGTCACCGTCACCAGCTAAAAGAAGCTCAATGGATATAGCATAACTTTCTAATTTTGAAAACAGTATTTCTCTGGCTTCGTTGTGAAGAGCGCACTGTAAAAAAATAGTGTATACTATCCTCAACAGGGTGGCCACAGCTGCATGCGGGACTGGGTTTAATATTAACACGATGTTAATCTGAATTTAAAGAACTGCACATATTTCTCAAACGTGTATGAATGATATTAATTTTCTATCCCCACAACTAAAATAGGAAGGTGGCTGTATCAATTTAATAGAAAATAACTTATTGTATGGCAAGTATGCAAATACAAAAATGTTCCTTGTTTAGTACCTTCAATATTTGTCTCTACAATATCTTCCATGCATATGTATGCATCATACTTTTCATATACCGAGTATTTATGAATTTTTGAATTAGTTTGTTTCTAATATTGCGGAATATGCGTTATTTTATTCTCCACTTTGCAGTCATTCTTTGAATAAGTATTCCTTGTAAGACAATTTAAAGCCACATCAACTTCAATTCTTCATTTTCGGGCTTTTGGCCAAACTATAAGAGAACACAAATCCATGTTTGTCAAAGAACTCCACGTTACTTAATTTCATAATACACAAAAAATCCCAACCTTTCTCTATTCTTATATAGCATTAACTGTTTAAAGGATGTCATATTGTTATAATTCAAAATTAAATTTGTGTTGTTTATAGTTATTTTCTGAGATATCGAAATTTCAGTGACAGTCATGAAGTAGCTAAAATGCCAAAAAATATGGTATGATTAACAACCAGACAACTTTCCACAAGAGACCAACATGACTCAGATATTAACAAAAATAGGTCACCGTACGGCCTTCAACAATGAGCAAAGACCATACGGCATAGACAGCTATAAAAGGCTCCGAAATGACAATGTAAAACACTTTAGACGAGAAAACTAACGGCATTATTTATTAAAAAAACTAAATTTTATGATATACTAGTATGTAGATATAGGAAGATGTGGTGTGAGTGCCAATGAGACATGCAACTCTCTATCCAAATAACAATTTATAAAAAGGTAAACCATTATAGGTCAATGTACGGCCTTCAACACGGAGCCTTGGCTCACACCGAACAACAAGCTATAAAGGGCCCCAAAATTACTAGTGAAAAAAAAACAATAGCAGAACATCACAACATAGAAAAACGCACGTTAAAATATCATTGGCAGACTTAACTCAATCAAAAAACATAAATTAATACACATATGTAGCTGTTTTCCTAAGAACTGTTAATAATATATGCATAAAAAGAAATGTCATAAGATGTTGGAACGTTTCGTAAATAATTCATCGACATAACTTCATTATATGCTATTAGATATATGTTTTAAGTGTCAATATCAATAAAACACTTTCCAGTTACGATTATCTTTCCATTTTTAAATACCATAATTACGATTATCTTTTTTTCCGAGTTACGATTATCATCCCGAATTTTTCGACGGCAATTTTCAAAGCGCTTAGACTAATCCAGTGCACCTTTACGATTCAAATATGATGTACTGGTATAGATAAACCTTGCAGCTGAGTAACTATTGACAAAAGCATGCTACATTTAAGAAAAATGAGTGTAAAGATTTTACCTATATCTACCGTCGCCATATTGGGATAATCGTAATTGCAGTTACTATTATCTCTTTAATACCAGTGATTGAGACAGCCAGTATAATTTCAAATTGTTTCGTGATTTGTTTGACTCTTTAATATGATATGAACCGGTCGAATTACCATATTTCCCGTGATTGCTAATGTGACCCCGTGATGAGATCTACTCATTTACACTGTGATTTCAAGTGTTGTTGTTTTTTGGATGTAAACAAATCAGTTCATATAGCAAGAAAGAAGACAAAGTAGAGGAATAAGTATACCAATATTACGGTGTTTATCAATAGAAGGGGATAAAGACTCTATTTGCTAACGGAGGTGATAAGGTAGGCATTAAGTCAGATGATATAATGTGCCATATTTTATATTTCATTATAAAGTCTATTTTATTTAAGAACGCACAACTCACATATGACCTCATGTGTGTTCTGACATGCGGTTCATATCATAAGAGGTGTGTATTTGCCTCTCTCTCTCTTCAAACTTTGTTACAGTTATCCCTATTATGATTAATTTAAAAGAATGTTGTTTTATCCCACTATCGTCTTGAATATGAAAGAAATATTTGCCACTGGACGTAAAGTAAACCAACAATCTACCAATTTATCCTTCTAACCGACGTTGCTGTCAAACTAAAATACACCTTGTTTTAAAGTCTGTTGACATTTCGTTATCGTTTCGACATTGGTAAGATCATTGTTATCTTGACTCCTCAATGCACGAAAGTATCCGGATAATGGGGATATCGCGGTGACCAAGCAATCTACATACTTTAAAGTGACAACTAGCCTAACATCAATCATGACTGGCTATTAAGGTTCTTACATATATTTCCATCAAGCAATTCGAAGTATAGATGGAATATCTGTCAATTATTGCCACAATAAACATAATCAATGGTGTATATTAACGTAGTGTATAATAGTATCGTTTGAAAGAATTCTATAAGATCTCAGATTCTATAAGATCCTATAATCAATATGTCCACCATCTTTGGTGTATGGATTGCAGGTTTCAACTGACCTTGACCTTTATTTCATGATTAATTGAATAATGTTTAGATTTTGGGTCTTGTTCTTTTACTACGAGACTATAAGCAAAAATGTCACTATATTTGGTGTATGGGATGATTGTAAGTTGCACATGTCTATCTTTCAGGGTTCATCTGACCTTCACCGCATTTTCTTTAATCATTGAACATTGTTGATTTGTTCATGGTTTTTTTTTTCAGTTGACTTTTAACTCATTATCGTTCTTCAATTATGATTTTTTTTTCAATAGGAGACGAGACAATTCAGCGTGTGTACTCTTGGTATGTTGCTACAGGGATTGAGTACATATTTTCGCCGTTTTGTGGTCTTTTGTTAGGGCTATGATTTAATACGTTTTTCCTAATTTACATTGTTATTTTTTATGCCCCACCTACGATAGTAGAGGGGCATTATGTTTTCTGGTCTGTGCGTCCGTTCGTTCGTCCGTCCGTCTGTTCGTTCGTTCGTTCGTCCGTCTGTCCCCCTTCAGGTTAAAGTTTTTGGTCAAGGTAGTTTTTGATGAAGTTGAAGTCCAATCAACTTGAAACTTAGTATACATGTGCCTTATGATATGATCTTTCTAATTTAAATGCCAAATTAGAGTTTTGCGGTTCACTGAACATAGAAAATGATGGTGCAAATTTCAGGTTAAAGTTTTTGGTCAAGGTAGTTTTTGATAAAGTAGAAGTCCAATCAACTTGAAACTTAGTATACATGTTCCCTTTGATAAGATCATTCTAATTTTAATGCCAAATTAGAGAATTTATTCTAATTTCACAGTCCACTAAACATAGAAAATGATAGTGCGAGTGGGGCATCCGCGTACTGTGGACACATTCTTGTTTATTACTCCCTTGGTATCCTCTAGCCCATAATGTATTATAATCGTTACGATTGTCCTTTATGGAAATGTATTAGATTCTCCCAATCGCTAATGAAAATGGAAACAATAGTATTTTAATAGAAAATGTTGGGTTTTTTTATTTGTTATGTTCTTGTCAACACAGTTACTATCTATATATATGATGTGTGACGCATGTTTTTATTTCAGCTGTTTACGGTGTTAAGATGAGAAGCAGTGAAGAAGAGAGAATATTTCAGTTGTTGTTTCTCCTTTACGATGTGTGTAAAGATACTCTCCTTTCTTTCTTCGCTAGTAAATATTTAAAAAACGATCTCACAGATGAAAACATTTCACAGTATATCAGTAAAAACAAAGACAAACTCCTTCAACAATTACAAAAGTCTAAATGTAAAATATGTTCGGAGTCAAAAGCTGAAATTTCTTGTCTGCGATTTCAACGAGAACTACTTGAATGTTTCTTTAAAGTTGATAAGTCTGTGAAAAAAGACACACATTTGACAGTTGTGACTTCAGATTTACTTACCGTTAAAACAATTGAACCAGATGAACTGACTGTCTCTATGCTTCACAACCTACTACTGACCGCAGAACTAGACTCTGAGGAACGTGAATGGGTTGGTCAACTGTATGAGCAACGAAAACAATTTTCATCTATGGCAATAACCGAGGAAAAATTTCAAGAAATTTGGAGAAAAAGTGAAGAAATAGTCCTTCATATTTTAAAAAAGTACAGTAAAGGGCAAGCACAGATAATGGAGAAATACATAAAAGTTATAAAAACTATGCTACCCCAATGGGACATGGTGGAGGACGCCTGGCAGTTGATGGAGAAGGAGTTTCATCTGCAAGTAAGATATGATCGATTAGCATATTCTGTTTGCCGGTTGATTACTATATCAACGGAGCAGGTCAATTTGGCTTATGATATAAATTCATTTGTCCATTTGTTGGTGCATATTTATTTTGCAGTCGTTTAAATATTTGTATATCTCAACTGCAAACCTATTGTGTTGCCATGTCCCCTCGGTCCCCTATTAATTTTTAAACTTCTGCATAGTACAGTACAAATGTTAGTTAAGTTTAATATTAATCTCTAATGATTGCTAAGAACTTGGTAGCTTCCTTGTGAACAGCTCTCTATTAAGGTAATCATAATAGGAAATGCAAGCCCTTGAATATCGTATCAACTGTGTGATATATACTCCGTATACAGGCACAGCAGGAATGTTGATTTACAAGACACATTTATTGTTTTAATGTCAAATCAGTGGCGGATCCAGAGGGGGCGTAGAGGGCGTACGCCCCCCCCCCCCCCTTTTGCTTGGACTTTTTTTTTTTTTTTTTGTAAAAATTATTAATCAGACTAAGACTGCGTGAAATTTGCCATTTCCCGTGTATTTTGTTTTTATGCGACATTTCTTATAAACTTATAACGATAATTTTTGCTCGTATTTACTGTGATATATTATTGGTTATGTCAACGTCATGTGATTCGCTACGGCGGTGTTAACCAGTGCGTCGAAAAAAAACCCGTCATTCAGTCATTTTGAAATTCAGATTACAGTAACACTTGCTTATGATGAAGGTGACAAGCATGACACCTTCAAAGCAACAAAGGATTGAGCAAGAACGTACTGACTTCTATTTCTTAATTTCACCAAACAGAAAGTAATACTCTATTACACTCTCGTGAAAGTTCCATAGCAATATTATGTATCTACGAAAACATGTTTAATCCCAAAGGCCCCAGCCTATAAATAACATAGCTGAATAACGATCCCCAGTCAGTAAGCTCTAGATAGATTTTATGTCTTTTTAAAGGTATGAACTATTTGATTTGAGGGGGCAATGATCTGAGAAGTTTGAGAGAAAAAATCTTACCCTGATTTTTGTCTTAATCAAAAATTCTGGTCGTATATATCTGGATTGAAAACAATAATTTTGTCCACTTATTTGCTATTAGAAACAAAAATTTCAAACATAATTATTTAGCATAAAATGAACATGATGAATAATAAACGGGTGTTATTTTTTGTTGCCGGGGTTTGCATGTAAATCCTATATCTGACCGGAATATTTGTTTCGCCGAACTGATATATGGAATACTTTTTTCAAGGCCCGACTGCAACCTACCTGCTTGGTGTGGCCATTTTGTCTCCATTTGTCGACCGTCATTCATAAATTCGTTGTCCTTTCAGACTCATTCGTAGACTGTGGTTAATTTGGAACCCTCACTTCCCTTGTTGGCTGAAACATTTCAACCAAACATTTGGACAAAATTGTTTGTTTGTTTCTTATCTCGTGTCGGTCTATTATAAATTTCATCGATAGCCCGGCGTCTATCTTGTTTAAAACAAATAAATTGTGAGGTTTTACTTAATAAACAAACGAGAAATTTCCATGTCCATTTTTTACTGCCAACTCCCACATCAATTATATTAGTACATAGCTTTCGATCTATCCAATCATTTTATAATGGGAGAATATGGCATCAAAAATGTCCAACCCTTTCACTTTACAGCAACTACAAAATATGCATGCCCAACTTCAGGAACCGTGTAAAAAGTTCATTGTACACTTATTTTATGTTTTTTAGCCTAAAAAGGTCCCAAAAAAAATCAATTTACTTCGCCCACCCTTTCCCAAATCCTGGATCCGCCCCTGCAAATGATGCAATTCAATTACTTTTAGCTTAAACTTTATATCACATGTTTTATCGAAGGAGGTATTGTGTGTAATAATATTTTAGTACATTAGTTTTATTGTTTTATAATATGTGTTATATTTTTAAAGTGTCGCATAAGTCAGTAATTTTGCTGGGTACCAATATTGTAATTGTAATATTTAATTTTTAATTGCATATTATGTAATTATGTATTCATTGTGCTTTATATTGGTATGTGACACTAAAAATAAATTATTCTGAATCTGATTCTGAGTAATGTTGCTACACAGGAATGAAAAGTCTGTAATTCGGAAGCTTAAATCATCTCTTTTGTCGTAAATGTTTATTGTCAATATCTGGATGTAAGTCAAGATATGAGGCAATCTGTATTTGTTGTATCCTTAATCTAAAGTTCAGTGGGATAGATGCGTTCAAAAAAGTCACAAATGTTTGCAAAGTTACAGGAAGGACAGACATGTCTCTGTGTCAACATTGAATTGGAAATATCGTTTCAATCCACTAGACTCAAGGTGGCAGCTACTTTTAGCATCCAATCAAGATTGCCTCCACATTTTTCCAGAGGCCAATTTTGATGATATGTCTACAAACCAAAAAACTGTATGAAACTCAAACGTTTCAAAATTCGCAAAATTTTAGTTAGATATAAATTAACAGTGGAATTCGACAATTTCACGGCTTGTACTGATTCTCAAAGCATTTAAGCTCGTTTTAAATACCAATAATGATAGCAGCCACTTTTTTCGGAAGACTGAATGCTACGAAATTTAACTTTGCTAGCTGTTTGTACACATATTGAAGGTGTGCATGTGGTCAGGGTTTTGATTTCAATTAATATTTGCTCTTTACACAGTGTACAAGCGGACAGTGACACAAAACGGAAGTTGCTGATCTGTCCGACGGCGATCGGCTCGTTGTTTTTCAAAAAAATATAGAATATCAACACAAAGTGTCCCATAATGGATTGTTCAGCAGCTCAAGGTAAGTGAATAACTACAATGATGTATTTTTGACCATTTAAAGCTTATTTTATGCTTTTAGCATCAACCGTCTTTTTAAAATAACTCCTGATCATGAAGAGGGGTCAAAATTTTGCGATTTTTCGAGTCATAAATCTTAACAAAACTCCGAAAATTCAAACATTTTCAAGATTTTTAATCGATACATAGTTGAATAATCATATTCCGCATACACACACAAAAGTTTGGTTCATTTTTTTTTATTATATTGTCACAATTGAATCTTTTCTATTCAAAGTGTACTGTCCGCCTCGTTGCCACCGTATGTTTTCATACTGTCCGATTCGTTGGTCATATTCATGATCGATATCTTAAGCAAAAGTAAGATTGAAACATGCAATTTATCCACATTTAAACTTTATTCAACACAGATACTGTCTATGATTATATATGGAAAATATTTATAGATTATATATTCAGCTTGGATCTCGTGTCAATTAAAGGGGGACATTGGTCACTCTTCCAGAACCTTTACTCATGTCTGCTGCTCGTATTCATCGTTTGCGGACCTTGTTGTTAGATTCTCTACCGATATAATATTCTAATAAATGCATGGTGAATTCAGTACACATGTTCCCTATGACATGAATTCTAATTTAATGCAAAATTAGAGTTTTGATCCAATTTTACGGCCTAATGAACATAGAAAACGATAGTGCGAGTGGGGCATCCGTGTACTATGGTCACATTCTTGTTTAAAAGTTATTTTAAAACAACAGTATATGATAGTGAGTGATGCAGCGCACTTAAGAACATCAATTAAATAATGTTTTGCTTATATTTTCAGATATACATGATGAGTACTAGTAATCCTTATAGTTGTACAACATGCTTGTTTTCGTGCAAAATATTTTCCGAAATAATAGACCACAATATAATTCGCCATCCGGAACAAACACTTAAAATAAAGGTTTATATTCAAAATAAATGCATTCTTCAGACGAAAATGAAATGAAATGAACAACTATAGGTCACCGTACGGCCTTCAACAATGAGCAAAGCCCATACCGCATACTCAGCTATAAAAGGCCTAGAAATAACTTTTGTTGCATGGTTGTATTTTTCATGAAAAGTTATTACCCCTATTTATGTTTTTAAGTGATAAAAATAACAATGTTCCACATGAATGTATGAATAAATATACCATAAAAATCACCTACGTGCCCCATTTTCCTAAAACAAACTAGAGAAACGTATATTAAATTTTCATGTGCATGCATTAACAATACTTTTTATATGTAATAATCAGTAACATTTTATAAATGTTGATATTTCCTAGGAAATCGGTCATGAATGTGGATAAATTGCATGTTTCAATCTTACTTTTGCTTAAGATATCGATCATGAATATGACCAACGATTCGGACAGTATGAAAACATACGGTGGCAACGAGGCGGACAGTACACTTTGAATAGAAAAGATTCAATTGTGACAATATAATAAAAAAAAATGAACCAAACTTTTGTGTGTGTATGCGGAATATGATTATTCAACTATGTATCGATTAAAAATCTTGAAAATGTTTGAATTTTCGGAGTTTTGTTAAGATTTATGACTCGAAAAATCGCAAAATTTTGACCCCTCTTCATGATCAGGAGTTATTTTAAAAAGACGGTTGATGCTAAAAGCATAAAATAAGCTTTAAATGGTCAAAAATACATCATTGTAGTTATTCACTTACCTTGAGCTGCTGAACAATCCATTATGGGACACTTTGTGTTGATATTCTATATTTTTTTGAAAAACAACGAGCCGATCGCCGTCGGACAGATCAGCAACTTCCGTTTTGTGTCACTGTCCGCTTGTACACTGTGCTTTAGGTAGATATTTGAACCTTGTCATTGTTTGGAGTATTTACTTGCATAAGAGGAACGCTTCCAGATAACTCCAACTACAGTTTGAATGCTACAAATTTTTCGCTTTGCTGGCTGTTTGTACACATATTGAAGGTGTGCATCTGGTCAGGGTTTTGATTTTTATTGATATCTGGTCTTTTTGGGAGTTGAACTTTGTCATTTTTGGGGTATAAGCGATTAAATGTTATAGTTATTCTAAGATAACACTTTGAATCTACGGGAGCATCAATTGCGTCTTTTGAATCTACGGGGGTTTCAATTGTGTCTCACAGACACAATAATATCTCAAAGAAAGTCCTACATTGACTTTGTTATAATACAGTTGTTAGGTGCGAGGGCATCACTTTGTCTAGTTTATACTTTTTTCTCATTTTTATTTTGAAATTTACTATTTTTTTCCAGGATGGAACGTTGTATGCGGACATTTCTCTTAAACTGAAATGCAGAGAAACTCAGTACTGGACAACAACGTCAGAGGAGAAGTTCGGGTGTGAAATAAACAATAATGACGAGAGTGACGCGCAAGACATTACAGACAGAGTCTTGTCACGGCTGCTACCAGTTCTAGAAAAACATCAACAGGAAATTGATATCAAAAATAAAAACCAGACCCGTTCGTAGACTATTTTTCCATTCATTTTAATTTTATCATTGGCGTTGTTTTTCTGTCTTGTACCGCGCTTAAGGGCATACGATACAGTTTTGATTCCGTATTTACAGTTCGATGAAAATTTCCATATAGGCTATTTTTTGCCTGATTAAATCAAATATGTAATAAATAATACAGGGGCGGATGCAGGAATTTTCGAAAGGGGGGGTGCTAACCCAGGGCACCCAGGGCAAAACATATGTCCCGATACAAATGCATTGATCGGCAAAAATAAAGGGGGGGTGCGCACCCCCGGAACCCCCCCCCCCCCCCCCTCTGGATCCGCCACTGTAATATACCTTCATGTGCTACTTTTTGAGTAAAATGAGGTCGAAATTTTGTATATTTGCTTAAAATTCGGATTTGTGGCCGTATTTTTCCTTTCGAAAGAAAGTCATAACTTTTTTGTTTTAAAAGATAAACACAAATTGTTTTTTGTTAAATAATTTGTAATTTCTTTATTTTATAAGTATCCTAAACAAATATGCATTTTTTATTCAGAAATAACTCATATTTATCAAATGGTCATGAACTGAGAAAAAAAATGTCATTTTTTGCTGTATATTTATTAAAATTAAAAAAAATGCACTATTTACAGTTTTATAAAATTTGGTCCACATAATCTCCCTGCAAAATGAAACAAAATGTCGTTTTAAAAAATAAGGGTCCATGCACTCGTTTTCAAATTAAATCAGTTTGAATGATAAAAATCAGTCGAAAAATGCATCTTTTCCCGATATGTCACAGTTTGACGTCGCGAAAATAACATTTTACGTTAGCAACGTCATTACCTCCCCTGTAACTGTATCGTATGCCCTTAAAAACTGCACATTTTTTTTTTAATTTACATCACCTCGTACAGTTGCGTTTTCATTAGTGGTTTAGGTTAAGTCGGTCTTTTTTTTTTTACTATGTCGGAAAATTAGAATTTTGAAACAGTAAAACAGTGCCTTTATAAAGTTGTGTTTGATCCTACTTTTCATCATCTTCACTAGCCAAGGGTTGCGATCCAGCCCCCCTTCACAGCAACCTTCAGGCTAGCGAAGATGACTTTTCATTATTATTTTCAGAATGTATACTACAGAGGTTAGAGGACATGTCGGCTGGTTTGCCGAGTACGCGGGAATATAAAGGTAAACATATTTAATAGATGACAAGGTACAAAATATCTTGGTCCGTAAATTGATTTACGTACAATGTATATTAGTATATCTACAAATGTATATGTAAGAAATTAGGAAATCATTTGTTTGCATTGGTCTGTTGCTTCTTGGTAGCCCAATATTATTATATTATTTCTATCACATCCAATTAATAGGTTTTGTTGTTTATTGTGGTGGTCGAATGCGGCCAATTTCGCGATTTCGCGTTGTAGATTTAAAGGGAAAAGCGCAAACGCGAAATGCGAAATCGCAAAGACGCATAGAAAAGTCGAGACATAACTAAAATGAAAACACGTTTTCGCGTTTTTCACTTTATATAAAAAATAAGAAATAGAGAAAAGCCATAATTAGCCGCACTCGGCTGCCATAGTTTATCCACCCTTGACAATCACATAATGGTTATGAGTAATACCAAAAACTTCTCTGCATGGAGTCAGAGTAATGTATTCAAAAGCCATTGATATGTTATCGTCCTAATCTGTTTAAACTGCCAGAAGCTATTAATATGTTCTTGTCCTAAAATGTTTTATCTGCAAGAAGTAACTGACTTGTTCTTGTTCTTGTCCTATATTTAACTCTAAATCTTTAGTAACTTTTAATTGTTTCCCAGAATTTGACATGGAGAAGGTAAAGCTGCCATCTGCCATAAACGAGTTAAAGAGCCCACTGTTTGTGATAACTGAAGAAAATGAAGGTTTAGATACTAGTAGTGGTAATAATGCAAACAAAACAGGTAAGTATTCAGTCCTAAATAAAAATCCTAGTCGCCTGCACCATAATTAACATAAAACAAGAGTGCACACGCTGAAATGTCTCGCCTTCTTTACTAATCATTGATATTATGTTGATAGTCCTAAATATAAAGGTTTATTATAACTGTCAAATAAACTTAACATTAACCAAGAAAACTAAACATTGACCAATGAACCATGAAAATGAGGTCAAGGTCAGATGAACCATGCCAGGCAGGTATGTACAGCAAACAATTCTTCCATACAACAAATATAGTTTACCTATTGCTTATAGTTTAAGAAAAACAGACCAAAATACAAAAACTTAACACTGAGCAATGAACCGTGAAAATGAGGTCAAGGTCAAATAAAACATGCACGACTGACATATAGATCATAAAATATTTCCATACACCAAATATAGTTGACCTTTTGCATATAGTACTAAAAAAAAAGAAGACCAAAACTCAAAAACTTAATTTTGACCACTGAACCATGAAAATGAGTCAAGGTCATTGAAGGTTCCGTCTGTCACATGTCCATTAAATGAGGTCAAGGTCATTGAAGGTTCCGTCTGTCACATGTCCATGAAATGAGGTCAAGGTCAAGTAAACCTTTTCTAACGAACATGTACATGTAGACATTGCAAGGTATCCGTATACACATGTACTAGATATTGGTATTAGTCTTTTGTCATTGACGCCGAGCTTATTACTTGAGAAAATAGTTAAGATTTTTAGTATTCTTAATTTCTCCCTTAGGGATTTTTAGGGGGTATGATGAAATATTAAAAGAAAGGACAGGATTTTTTATTAAAAAAAAAGGCAGGATGACAGTTTATGTAAACTAATAAAATAAAGGCAGTACCGAAAAGAGTGAAAAATGAAAAGGCAGGACAAAAATTACAATTAAAAAAATGCAGGACAATGGTACATGTAGCTCCTTTATTATGAGTGATAGGATAACTATATTCGAGACGTACCTTGCAAGGTCCTCAAGTCTGTACACTTGACCTCGACCCCGACCGTGATGATAAGACGCAATAGTGTTTGTAACACTGATTTCACCCAGCCAAATATCGGCTTTGAGACAGGCGGTTCTCTTCTCTTCTTCGTTTTCTTCAAAGTGGACAAATTCCAAGGCAAAGTTCGATCAATTTGGTAGACTGGTGATGGTGCATTGTATAAAAAGTATTTCATTTACAAATAGAATTTGTCACTCAATTTCAGTCAAATCACACTTCAAATGTTAGTCAAAGATATGGGTATGTGTCAATGTATTTACAATTAGCCGTCATAGTATTGCAGAAGAAGTCCTTTCAAATTAAAGATTAAAATAATTCAAGAAATATTGTGTGGAATAAAACTAGCCGCATATAAGGGTTTTGCTCATTGTTGAAGTTTGTACGGTTACCTTTAAATACCAATACCAACGTTGTTTATACAGTTGAGTTGTCTCATAGGCGACCATTCCGCAACTCCTTAATACTAAATAATTCTAGAAATCGTATGTGGAATCAAATCGTCCGCAGGTGAAAAACAGTAAACGAGGACTGGCAAGACGATACAAACCGCCGGCATTTTTAATATTGGCAAGTAGATGCTCTTCTGGTAACAGATGTTACAAAAGTTCCTCTAAGGAAAATTAGAGTGAACGAGGAGCACGACCCCACACTGACGCTAGGCCATAATTTGAATAACGCTTCCTCGGTACTCGGAGGATAAAATTCAAAACTGTTAACAGTGATGAACCGGCCGCTCTGCATGGTAAACAAGAGAAAGCCGTTAATAAATGACACAACTTCCCTGTGGTACCACAGTAGAATATTTTAACATATGGTCTATCGTAGAATTATAGGGTCATGACCCCCCTGTCATCTTGCCAGATCCCGCCTCTGCACCAGTACTGCGACAACTGTTTTATTAAAGATAATACTAACAAACAATGAAAAAATATCAAAATGCATTAATAAGAAATCCGTCTTTAGAAACGCGTATATCTATATGTTTTTACAGTTGAATTCTAGAAATTAAAGTTTTCTCCTTTCATAGTTAGTAAACGTCCACCATCAAGATATCAGCATATTATAAGATGTGTAAAAACTAGCACTGTCTGTTTCAAATCAGTATCAAGTATTTATATAAGAATGTTTCATCCTCAATTTAAAAGCATTCGAAAAAAACGTGTAATCGCAATAACAGTTCACGATATAACTGGACACAACCTCTGCAATATTATGTTGTTATAAAGAGTCGAAAAATTCATCCTCTACGATATTTGCCATACTCCATTTAGTCCCAAAAATCAATTGTCTCCGGCTGGATCCGTTTCCGTTCTTCCTAATCTCACAAAGCATATACCTGAAAAACATCAAGAAACAACAGCAGCAAAAATAATCCAAAAATAGGGGAATGTCGGGGTAGGTGGGTGGGATTGAGTAAGCTTCCCGTTCAAACGTTAGAAAATTTAGAAGTGACGTCACATTGCGCTAACGTCACGTGACAGACACGGTCAAAGTTCAGAATGCAAAGAAAAAAGGGGGGACTCGAGAATAAATGCGGAATTTTAACTTTTATTAAACCTGTATTATCAGTAAAGCGATAAACATTATTATCTTATTACGTCCAAAATAAAAGGAACTTAGAGCTATGTACATCAAGAAATATTACTGGTCTATGCCAAGTGTGTTAATTTAAATTTATTTAACTTTTATGTCTAAAGAACATCAAACAGCTAACTGGGGAAAACACAATTTCACTTTATTTAAAATAAGAGACAACATTATAAAATAAACAGTCTTTTAACATATTTAATTTGAAATTTTATATTGACACCGATAAAATGTAGAGTTCAAGTTATATATATTATCAATATTCGCGAATTCATATAATCATCAATGGTTTACTATATACATAGAAAATTATCTCTTTGAACATTATATTAACCACTGGTACAAAAGTAAATCTTCGTATTTCAGTAAATACAGACTCTTTATGGGCAAGAGGAAAAGGTCAGTCAGATTCTGCATTTTTGACCCCGACTTTCAAGGTAATAGTTATGAGAATTCTAGTGCAATTAGATATGTAAAAGCAACTTTTTTTGTAAATACTTTTAAACGTTTGTCGTCAATTCCACGGTTGACGGTCGGAGTCATTGTCAACAAATTTGCGCAATCCCAGTCGATGTCTACGAGATATTTGAAATGTTTAATTATGAACAGTTTAGGAGTATTGCATTACTATAGGGATAGCAGTACTGTAATTGAAGATTTGCAAACGTCAATTTTGGATTAGACGGTCGCAAATATCCGTTATACTGGCTCCACTCCGCTTTCGACAGTTAAACTTCATTTGCGACCGTCAAATCCCCAAATATCCGTCAACTCTTGAAACCCATATGTGTTTCCCCTTAACAATTTTTTTTGTGATACTATTGAAATTATTATTATTCAGAACTAAAGTGAAATCTTGAAATATCGCAGTATTCCAGTAAAAAAAGTATGTTCAGCCATCAAAGGCTGTAATCTTAGTTTATTTTCTATGAAGAAATAATATAATAATGTTTTAATGTTGATATTCTTTACCTTTTAAAGGCTGAACACGACTAACATATGCACAACCAATCTCTATCTAATGGAATAACTTATTATATCTATATACATACAACCTCACATGCATTGAATCTTTAAAAAAAAAAAAGTATATACATTTTAAAGTTATTCAAAATCTTGAAAACAACCTCTGAAAACAACTGGTATAGAAGATGAAGAAAATGGAAAGAGCACAGTACAGAAAGATGTTGATACTTGAGAAATATTATTTATCTATATTGTATATATGCAGATTGCACTATAAATAACCATTGATTCATATAACAATCGGTGATAAATAACGTTCCAACTTTTTCGCAATTTTCATCGTTACTTTTTTTTTTTCGATTAACTACCCACAGCGCTCACAGTGCTTTGATTTAAATTAAATTTGAGTACGACCTTTCATGTTAAAAAGAACATATGCGAAGTCCCCTCTTCGATTGAGATGGTTATTGTTTTACTTACTGGTAAACTTTGATTTTCCGAGTTCTCTACAGTTACATTATTTAGGATTTTCAGTTGTATCTGAGACTACGTTTAAAATAATTCTGTGTGATAGTAGTCTCAGGATTGTATCTGAGACTACGTTTACACTACTTCTGTGTGATAGTAGTCTCAGGGTTGTATCTGAGACTACGTTTACACTACTTCTGTCTGATAGTAGTCTCAGGGTTGTATCTGAGACTACGTTTACACTACTTCTGTCTGATAGTAGTCTCAGGGTTATATCTGAGACTACGTTTACACTACTTCTGTCTGATAGTAGTCTCAGGGTTGTATCTGAGACTACGTTTAAAATACTTCTGTCTGATAGTAGTCTCAGGGTTGTATCCTACATTTAAATTTTCATCATGATGCCAAAATATATTATTCAGTTTCGTACAATTTTAACAAAAAACACAGTAAATAAAGGCAACAGTAGTATACCGCTGTTCAAAAGTCGTAAATCGATTTAGAGAAAACAAATCCGGGTTACAAACTAAAACCGAGGGAAACACATCAACTATAAGGATAAGGATAACAACGAAATGACAAGAACGGTGTAGTTCAACAAAATACAAACGACAATACAACACACACAAAAACGAACTATAAGATAACAACTGCCATTTTCCTGACTTGGTACAGGTCATTTTAAGAGAGAGAAAAATGGTGGATTGAACCTGGTTTTGTGGCTAGCCAAACCTCCGTAAAATATAGAAAATGTCTAATATTAAGGTTTAATTTATTTTGCTGTAAGTTTATTATCTCTTTTATCAGGAAAGAGTATACGACCATGACGACGGACATCATACTTTGTATGCAGACTTCCCATCCGTGAAGGTCAAGGCGAAGAATAATTACGTGATTATGATTGACGAAAAAATAGCAGCCTCAATGACGGAAGGAGAAATCTATTATTTAATCAAACAGGTTGATGATTGGTGGGAAATAACTACCCTACCAGGGGCTTCTTTCTTTATAAAGTCGGAGTGTGCTGAAATAGTTGGCCCAAATCCAAGATTGATGACTCGGGATCCAAAATCAATTCGTAGAGAATTCAGATTTCCCTCTCAGAAGCGGATAGAGAGTACAGAATCAGACATAGATGTAAGAACACAATTTTCACACCAAAGTAACTTCTTACGACATAGAATAGATCATGCACAGTTTATTTATTAAATCAACAGAGAAGCAGATTATACCATGCTATCCCATTTATTATGATATAGTTCTGATATAATTTTCAAATTTTAAAACGGTTGACTGAAAATTTGTGTAAAACAGACAAAACAATGGCCGAAAATATATAAAACGGATGAATATACAAACAACAATAACAAAACATTGAAATCAATTTAGTTGATCTCTAGACAATCATAAAAAGTTATAATTAAGAATTGTTTTAAATAAAAAAACAAAAATAGATACATTAATTTATAAAATATAAACCGCCTTTATGGTATGCCATTTTTACTTTTGTGTTATCATTTTTTATTTTAGGGTTATGAAGTTGTAAACATCAAAGGAGGTAAAATTGAAGATCAAGAACCGGTAAGCTTTTTTCAGTTTTGTAGAAAAACACAATTGACTTTTTGGGGCTCAACCACTGACAACTTAAAAACAACCACCCCTTACGAAGCATGTCTTCTATCTCTAAAGGCAGTCCTAAACTCCTGCTTTTTATCTCGGCCGAACCACGTGCATTTAACAGTACATGCCTAATTTATTTATTTGTCCTTAAACATGCTAAGAATATTCCACCCTAGGCTTGAAGATATAACTAACAACGATCAATCAATCTGTAGTTCTCTAAACCTTCTTGATCAACCATTATAAGAATGAATAATAACTGTACCTTATTAGCACGAACCGTTATCGTTGAAATGCACATTTGGTGCAGTAAAATTGGTACCGTTTATTCTTTGGAATAAAGCATATTTCCCCCGATTAGAATAATTAGCTTTGTTTATTTTTGCTCACTTTTGAATAATTGTATATAATTATCATTGTTTTCCAGCTTTATGAAACACCTTGGGAATTCAGTAATAAACACGAACTTATACGTAAAATGGGATCTGAATCAGGCCCTAGAGCTGCCCCTCGACAGCGGACTGAATCTGGACCTAGAGCTGCCCCTCGACAGCGGACTGAAGCAGAACCTAACACTCTCAATAGACAATGGCGACGAAACGCAGTCAACATGAAAATAGACTCATCAGAAATTGATGGATATTTAACACCACAGAAGATCGGCTTAGCTCTGAAACAAAAAAGATCTATGTCATTACCTTTACCTCAAGTAGATACACGGCCGCAGGTAATTATATAAGTAACGTATTTAATCTGCTCTTACACACGAAGATACACTTCGTTATCCCATATTTGATCCGATGATGATGCCAGGTTTATATCCTATCGTCTTTTTGTTTCATTATATTGTCGTAAGAAGAGGTAGTGCTCTAAATTAAATGAATATGGAACCGGTAAGTATACTTCTTAAAGGTGCGCTAACCTTTAATCAGAGCCCAGATTTGCTCGGTTATGTTGGTAATTGAAAAAAAAATTATGAAAGTAACAGGGTAAGCATCAGCTCGGATTTAAGGATAGCGCTTCTCTAAAAAGTATTCTTGGTATATTCAAACTCGTTCCATAATACTGCCCATATAAAACTATAACTCGTTGGTGATGGTGGTATACGCTGCTAAATTTAACTATTGCGAAAGATTTCGATCCTTCAGTTGTTAAAGCGGATTCAGATGAATTCCATGCAGAATTCCGTTGAATCCTAAATTCTTGCAATACCTGTTGATTTTTTTTTTGTCTCGCTTGCGACGAAATTCGTGGAAAGCGAGACATAAGTATTGCTTTTCCAGCAGTTACAGTGGCAGAGGAGGATGCGGCAATAGAAGGCCTATTATAGCTGACTATGCGGTATGGGCTTTGCTCGTTGTTGAAGGCCGTACGGTGACCTATAGTTGTTAATGTCTGTGTCATTTTGGTCTTTTGTGGATAGTTGTCTCATTGGCAATCATACCACATCTTCTTTTTTATAATCTGTTAAGGTCCAATGGTTTTGAATTGTTGCAAAGTTTATGAGCAAATTTCGAGTTTTCTGCCGACAGGCGAGACATATCTCTGTGTCAACAGTGTATTAAATCATGTAGTGGTATTAACATGAAGACATCTAAATTGAAAACAGTGAACTGAAATTCGCTAGAATGCGAAAATATGTGCCATATTTTTTCTCTTGAAACTGTTTGTATTGAGAGTAATCACTCATCTGGATTTTGAAAAATGCTGAAAATTCGTTTGATTTGTAGTATAAATGATTTTGCACATCATGAAACATTATTCTATTCGACAATCCTGGAATTTGTGTTATTTTGACCGCCTCGAAAGGATGTTGGGAAGGGGGGGATTAAGGTAGTCAGACTTCGAACTTGTATAGCTTCTTGAAGATGGTAGTAATTATTAGACAAAAGAATTAAAAAGAAATGTAGAAGAGTCATGAAATACTGCCTCGGTTGTACATATTTCAATTTTTATTATTATTTTTTTGCTTTTTGCTAACAGATGAAGATTCCGGAGGTAGCTTCCAACGCTAAAGGTAAACAATTAGTGAATTAATAGTACAAGTATATACTGTAACAAAAAGGAGATGTGGTATAATTTCTAATGAGACAACTATCCATCAGAGTTTATAAAAAAAGATGATATTAGCTATAAAGGAATTATACATTCCTGTACGACCTTCTTCAATGAGAAGTAATGGTATTTTAATCTATAATTGTTAATATCCACGTAATGTGAAATCAGATCAACTAAGACGTCATTATTCATCTTATATAATGAGCCTCCTTCTATTTTACAAGGGGCCTCGGTGGCCGAGTGGTCTAAGTAGTTACTACTGTAATCACTAGCCAGTCAACACTGGGGTTGTGAGTTCGAACCCCGCACATGCGGGTGGACTCGTCTATAATCTTAATTGACTAGGATTGTCAGTTTTTCTATCGCAGCTCGGTGGTTTTCTCGCGGCAATCCGGCTTCCTCCACCAAAAAAACTGGCCGCCACGAAATAGCCTAAATGCGGTGCTTAAAAGTGGCGTTAAAACACCAAAAATCAAAAATCAATCTATTTTACAATATCAGGAATAATTTCTGAAATAAAGTCTCCATGCAGAAACAAAAATAATATAAACTGATGTTTCTAATACTTTTCTTTTTGTTTTTAGATAAGCACAAAAACTGACGTGGTCTGTATTTGATTCTTTGCACAAGTTATTTGCTACATTATTTATAAAGTTACAAGCATGATCTTGTTGTAAAAAAACTGTCATAAATATTACTTTACATTAACGACATGTAGACGATTTATATAAACTCAGATTGAAAAGTGTGCATATGTTTATATGTTTTGTTACTGACTTGTGTTTATCTAGTGTTTACCATTGAAAAGATTTTTGAAGTTCTCTGAATAAAATTATTTCTGAGTTTTTCTTTCATTTTGTATCAAGAATTAAAAAACAATGACAAAGAATTGTTTATGAAATAAAAAAAAACGTCCCATGTTAAGACACTGTTTATAGGGTACAAGACCAAGAGCACCGGCATTTCGATGGTGCACACCTGAACGATGTACTATTGGTACTTCATACTCACTAAGGAGCTAATTGACACTCTGGATTTTTAAACTGCATACGCCAGTGCAATGAGCCATGGTCTGTCCTAACTACGAATCGTCTACCGTAAAGATGGTGTTTATAATGTTTTACAAAGTTAACAACTGCTATGAGTTCTTGTCTTGTAACACAGTAACGCCTTTCAGCCTTGCTTAATGCTCGCCTAGCATAACCTATCACAACTTCAGATCCTTGCTCATTAAGTTGTGGTAGAACGGCACTAATTGATTCATTACTTTCGTTTGTATCTAAAATGAAATCGTTTGTGAAATCTGGATACGCCATAACTCTGAATTTAAACAAGCCTCGTCTTGTAGCGAAATCTGTTTTGTAACTATCATCAGGATGCATTTCCACTTGCCAGTAACCTGAAAACCAGTATAAATCTAATGTTGAGAACCAGGCACTGCCAGCAAGTTTTTCCAAGAAAACGTCAATACGAGAGACAGGATATGCATCTTTTACCGTGAACTTGTTCGATTTTCAATAGTCAACACAGAAGCGATAAGATCAATCCTTTTTCTTCACTAAAGCAACACATGATGCCCAAGGACTATTACATGGTTCAATGACACCTTTTTCTAGCATATCGTCAATGTTCTTATCAACTTCTTGTCGTAAATGCACCGGAGCGCGACTAGAAGGTGCTTTGACTGGTTGCGCATTTCCAGTACTGATTAATATGTTTCTCAATATTAGTGTGGCGTAAATCCTTATCAGCTCCAGCAAATAAACCTTCATATTTGCTTATAAGTACTTTTAACTGATCATTGTGTTGTTCATCTAACTTTTCACAAGTCTTCGCATACAAAGTCTTCAGATCCGAGCGAATTTGAAACGATTGCTTGCTATTCAAATCCGTATGTGTGTCTTCGCAAACAGATTAAATCTTATGTACTTGTCCAATTGTTATACCCTGGTACACAACATGCGAATTTTGTTTCATATTAAGTAACCTAACAGGAACACATTCATATTGCTTTCAAGGGTTCATACTTTTCCCATTGTTTTCCGTTGGTCCAATGACGCCCTCAAAGCTATTCAGAGGATATCCTCCCGGAAAACATACCTTTCCGTTTACAACAACTTCTGAGGATGGAGGGATACTAACTGTTTCTGATGACACAACCCGATAGCATCCTAAGGGTCCCTCAGATATTAATTGTATCTCAGATTCTCCGAGAAAAAGCTGTTCAAACACAACATCCAATACGCATTTGTTTGCCTTAAGAAAATTTAGTCCAAGTATATCCTTGAGGATTGGAAAACAGCTCTGAATAAAATGTTATGCTATTACAGCAAAATTGGGGGAATTACTTCAAAATTATCTTACGGATCATAGGCAACAAATCTTACTTCAGGGAGTGTTCAGCAGTTGGGCTGTCATCCAGAAAAGGGTATCCAAAGGCTCTATCATCGGACCTCTATTATTTCATATTTTTGTAAATGACATATTCTCTTTTATTGAACCTGGTACCCTCTATTAATATGTTCATGATAATACACCGTCATATGTTGACAACAATTTAGAAAACTTTCAGGTATTTAATTTTAATCAAAGACCTGAGTACCTATGTAATCTTGTCCCTCGATGTGTATAAAGTACAAGTTATCCAACTATACGTTGCAGTCAACATATCTACTATCCGTTGCGGTAGTCAAAATAACTATCCATTCCGATATAATCAAAATACTATACTATCCGTTGTGATACAGTCAAAATATCCAACAAACCGTTGAGATACAGTCAAAATATCCAACTATCCGCTACGGTACAGTCAAAATACTTAACTATCCGTTCCAATACAGTCAAAATATCTACTATCCGTTGCAAAGCAGTCAAAATATCTACTATCCGTTGTGATACAGTCAAAATATCCAACAAACCGTTGAGATACAGTCAAAATACCTAACTATCTGTTCCAATACAGTCAAAATATCTACTATCCGTTGCAATACAGTCAAAATATCTACTATCCGTTGTGATACCGTCAAAATACCCAACTATCTGTTGCGATACAGTTAAAATATCAACTATCCTTTGCGATACAGTCAAAATATTCAACTATGTGTTGTGATACAGTCAAAATACATCTTTTATCCGCAAGTATGACTTAGAAATAGATCATAATACATATGATTGTGGCACATCAAACACATAACACGGTGGAGAATACACTGCCAAACATACTGACATATATTACACATTTACTGTCCACACTGATCTGTGTCCACACTTGTTAACTTTAGATAGAACTAAGCCCATTTCTCCGCAAAATCAAAACAAACAAACAAAAAACATGGTCAATATGCATAGATGTTAACATTAATAAAACTCTGTAATACAAAGATAATAAAAGTCGGAGGATGAATTTACTACTGGTAGTGTCTATTAATTCGCAGAGTTCAAATTATATTAAGTATACAAAGTTTGTATTTTTTTGTCAATATAGCATTGCCGTACATGTATGACATCCCGATTTTAGTACTAGAGATGGGGTGAAAGGTATACGTCAATGAGACAGCAAGAAAATGGTTAAAACATATCTGGGATCTTTATTGAAAAATCAATATTTACACAGAAAAAGAATCCCTTATAATACATATTTTCTCTTAAATGATATCGAAAGGTTACGAGAAGTCGGGTGAGCCCTGAAAAGGAAAACTGTATACTCAAAGGTAAAGTTAAAAGTAAAAATCGGATGTGTCTTGCTAAGCGAAAATGTACACTTAAAGGTTATCTAAAATATGGATGTGTCTAGAAAAGGGCAACTGCATACTAAAAGGTTCACTAGAAATTGAAAAGGGCAACTGAAAGGTTAACAAGAAGTCATGTGTGACTTGAGATGGGACTTTGCATACTGACATGCTAAAAAGAAGTGCGGTGTTTTGAGTAGGTGAATGAATACTTAAAGTGTTTAGGGGAGGGTTGAGATCTCATAAACATGTTTAACCCCGCCGCAATTTTGCACCTGTCCCAAGTCAGGAGCCTCTGGCCTTTGTTAGTAATTTTAGTTTCTTGTGTATGATTCGGAGTTTAGTATGACGTCCATTATCACTGTACTAGTATACATATTTTTTAAGGGGCTAGCTGAAGAACGCCTACGGGTGCGGGAGTTTCTCGCTACATTGAAGATCCATTGGTGGCCTTCGGCTGTTGTCTGCTCTATGGTCGGGTTGTTGTCGCTTTGACATATTCCCCATTTCCTTTCTCAATGTTATTAAAGGTTAGCAAGAAGAACGTGACTTAAAGTATGTGCACATGATTTATTTGTTTTACACAGTTTGAAAGGCAGACATATTTTGATAGTGCAGTTAGTTGCACAATTAATAGCACAATTCAATGTTCATATTCTTGTAATTGTTATAAAATACACCAAATAACATAATTACAAACTTAGTAATCTCAATTTATATTTTTTCTTTAATTTATCTGTGACGTCACTTTTTAGGGCGTTGTTACATTAGTGTGACACACAGTTCATAATTCTATTTGTACTGTCCTTAATTAATTTTAGGTATTCGTTGTTATTCTGTGGTTATCATGTCGAAATGTACTTTTATATTATTCATTTATGTATTTCTATGTCCTGACTATTCTTGCATTTATTTGTTCTGTATTCCTGTCATGTCATAACATGAAAATGGGTCTGGGAATATGTCAAAGAGACAAAAACCCGACCAAAGAGCAGACAACAGACGAAGGCCACTAATGACACCAATGGGCTTTCAATGCAGCGTGAAAATCCCGCACCCGGATGTGGGCCTCAGCTAGTCCCTAAATAAAATTGTGTACTAGTTCAGTGAAAATGAACGTCACACTAAACTCCAAAACATATAAATAAAACTAACATTAAATAAAATACAAGATAAACAAAGGCCAGAGGATCCTTAATTTGGACAGGCGCAAAAATGCGGCGGGGTTAAACATGTTCTCAACCCTCCCCTAAACCTTTATCCAATGTAGAAAAAACACACAACAAAACGCACAGTAAAACTCAGTTCAAAAGAAGTACGAGTCCGATGTCAGAATAGGTAACAAAAGAAACTAATAGAAACCAAAATGACACTTATACATTATTGAACAAAGTTCTACCAGCAGTAACTGACATGCCATCTCAAGATCTCAAATAAACTGATAGAATCTTCAGCATATGAAAATCAAGTACAATCCCTCCCGTTAGGGATTTAGTATGATAGCATCATAAAATATATGAGGAAGTCAGTTAGACATAACCCGTATCATGTCAACAATGTGTTTATTTCCGATGCAAAGACCCGATGAGTGGATCAATATTAAATTATTAATACCAAAATATGCAATTCCTTAATGACCTGACAACAGTATCGTAACTATATCCTTTCCGGAATAGTCTGTTTAAAAGGTTTGGTTAGCTTTTGAGGTGAAGGCAGACATTTTGTGCTTTGTGTAAAGAATATTACCATATATAAAGTATTGGATGTGAAATACCTGAGCGTATAAGATGTCTGCATGTTGATTTATATTTACGAATGATGTCTTTGTACCGATTATAAAATTAAAGAAAATGTTTTGACTAGTTTGTAATATCAAAAACCCTGGTGTAATAATTTTTTAGTAATACAGAGATTTCTTTCATTGAAATCATTACGTTGTTACATTCACGAGCAAATCGAACAAGTTGAGATATATAAACGAATTAAGACGGACATTGGTGACAAGGGAACGTCACTATCTAAAACTGGATAATCAATAATAGGAAATGAAAAATCATCTCTTTTATCATAAATTTTGGTATTAAGCTTCCCATTCAAGATATAGATATCAAGATTCAGGAAAGGGCAGTGTTCATTGTTAGTATAAGCTTTATTTAAAGTCAGTTCGACGGGATATATCTATCTAGTGTACATTCTGAAGTCGTCATAATTGAGAGCCAATATATCATCTAAATATCTAAAAGGGTTATATAACTTTTAAATCAGATGTTTCGATGGGTCGTTGCCGATTTTAGTCATAAATTGTAACTCATAACAATGCAGAAACAGGTACACAATAAGTGGTTAACTGTTAGTCCCTATGGGAATTCCGATAACCTGACGATATACGGAATCGTCACAGCGAGCTCAATAGTAAAAATGCTAGTAGTATCAAAGCAGGTACAATAGACATTGATCTTTTGTTTGTTGTTACTAAAAAATAATCTAAAAGAGTTTGAATATATATATTCGCATTCTGACTTTTTAAATGACCATTTAATTAGGTGTGTGGATGTTTTCCTTATAAGATTATGAGGCAAAGTGGAATAAAGGGTAGGCAAATCAAAACTTTGAACAGATTCGAAATTACCAATGTAAGCATGCAATTTAGCAAGTACTTCCAACGAATTGTTGACACTCCAAAAGTAATTAATTCAACTATTTTCAAAGGTCTTATTTGAACAGATTATTACCAGGTTTTAGAGTGTTCTTATTTTAGCGCTATATTTAACATTGCCATAACGCATGAGGTTTGGCTAGCCACAAAAATAGGTTCAACCCACCATTTGTTTCTTAAAATGTCCTGTATAAAGTCAGGATTATGACAGTTGTTATCTAATAATTCGTTTCTATGTATGTTGCATTGTCGTTTGTTTATTGTTGCACTTTAGTGCTTCTGTTGTTTCGTTGTTTTCCTTATAGTTGATGTGTTTCCCTAGGTTTTAGTTTGTAACCCTGATTTCTGTATGCAAAAAGGTTAAAAAGAAGTCAGATGCGTCTTAAAAAGGGAAACTGTTTACTAAAAGGTTAGCAAAAAGTCAGATGTATCTTGAGCAGTGTTACTTAAAACAGAAATGTTATCAAAAATTCAGGTGTGTCTTGAGAAGAGAAACTATATACTGAAAAGTTAACAATGATTTAGATGTGTCCCGAAAAGGGTAAATGAATACCGAAAGGTTAACAAGACATCGGGAGTGTTTTGAGAAGGGACACTGTAAACTGAAAGATAACTAGAAGTCAGATGTGTCTTCAGAAGGGAAACTGCATACTACAAACTAGGTTAAACAGATGTCAAATGTGCTTTGAGAAGTGAAACTTTATACTGATAGGTTAACAAGAAGTCAGATTTGTCTTGAGAAAAGAAACTGTATATTGATAGGTTAACAAGAAGTCAGATGTAATTTGAGAAGGGAAACTGTATATTGATAGGTTAACAAGAAGTGATGTGTGTCTTGCGAAGGGAAACTGTATACTGAAAGATTAACAAGAAGTGATATGTGTCTTCAGATGGGAAACTATATACTGATAGGTTAACAAGAAGTCAGATGTGTCTTCAGATTGGAAACTGTGAACTGGAAGGTAAAGTTGACGCCAGGTGTGTCTTGAGAAGGGAAACTATATACTGAAAGGTTAACAAGAAGTCAGGTGTGTCTTGACAAGTTAAACTTTATACTTAAAGGTTTACAAGAAGTAAGATATGACTTGAAGAGAGAAAATAAAACTGTATAGTGAAAGGTTAACAAGAAGTCAAAAGTATTTTGAGAAGAGAAACTTAATGAAAGGTTAACAAGAATTAGGATGTGTCTTGAGGAGGGAAACTGTATACTGAAAGGTAAACGAGAAGTCAGGTGTATCATGAGAATATACAGAAACTAAAAGACAAATTGAAAGAGTTGGTATTGCTTTGTTTTATAAAAAAAAAAAGAATGACCAACACTGATACAAGTATTTTGTCTTTGGGAGGGATAAATCCTACGTTGTAAAGGATCACTCTGATTCAAACAAAAAATTCTCTGAATCTGACATTATCAAGATGCTTGATTTCTTGATTGACAACATATTTGTTACGTTCGGAGGACGTGTTTTTCAACAGACTGTCGGCATTCAAATCGGAATCAATGGTGTCCCTCTTCTTGCCGACTTGTTTCTTTATTATTATGAGGCTGACTTCATACAGGAACTTCTTAGGAAGAAAGATAAGAAGTAAGCAATATCTTTTAACTTTACTTTCCGCTATATAGATGATGTTCTCTCACTAAATATTTCAAAATTTGGTGACTATGTTGAACGCATATATCTAATCGAATTAGAGATAAAGGATACAACAGATACAGTTAAGTCGGCCTCATATCTTCACTTCCATCTAGAAATTGACAATGAAGGTCGGTTGAAAACAAGACCTACCGAATTAGACTATTTACCGGATTTGTTATAACATGAGCTACAAGACGGGTGCCACATGTGGAGCAGCATCTGCTTACCCTTCCGGAGCACCTGAGATCACCCCCAGTTTTTTGGTGGGGTTCGTGTTGCTAATTCTTTAGTTTTATATGTTGTGTCATGTGTACTATTGTTTATCTGTTTGTCTTTTTCATATTTAGCCATGGCGCTGTCAGTTTATTTTCGATTGATGAGTTTGACTGTCCCTCTGGTATCTTTCGTCCCTCTTTCAGAAGGGACTCTGTATACTGAAAGTTTAACAAGAATTCAGATGCATTTTGAGAGGGAACACTGCATACTGAAAGGTTAACAAAAAGTCAGATTTGTCTTAAGAAGGAAAGCTATATACTAAAAGATTAAAAAGAAGTCAGCTGGGTCTTGACAAGGGAATCTATATACTGAAATGTTGACAAGAAGTCAGATGTGTCTTAAGAAGGGAAACTGTATATTGAAATGATAACAAGAAGTCAGATGTGTCTTGAGGAGGGAAACTGTACATTGAAAGGTTAACAAGAAGTCATATTGGTCTTGAGAATGTAAACTGTATATTGAAAGGTAATCTTGAAGTTTGAAGTGTCTTGAACAGGGAAACTGTACACTGAAAGTATTAAATAAGTCAGATGTGTCTTGAAAAGGGAATCTGTATACCGAAAGGTTAACAAAAAGTCAGATGTGTCTCAAGAAGGGATACTGTATATTCCCTTATTGAAAGGTTAACAATAAATTAGACTCGTTTTGAGAGGGGGGAAATGAATACTAAAAGTGAGATGTGTATTGCGATTGTAGAAACTGTATATACTGAAAGGTTAACAAGTCAGGTGTGTTTTGAGAAGAGAAAATGTATACTGAAAGGTTAACAAGAAGTCAGATGTGTCTTAAGAAGGGAAACTGTATATTGAAATGATAACAAGAAGTCAGGTGTGTCTTGAGGAGGGAAACTGTACATTGAAAGGTTAACAAGAAGTCATATTGGTCTTGAGAATGTAAACTGTATATTGAAAGGTAATCTTGAAGTTTGAAGTGTCTTGAACAGGGAAACTGTACACTGAAAGTATTAAATAAGTCAGATGTGTCTTGAAAGGGGAATCTGTATACCGAAAGGTTAACAAAAAGTCAGATGTGTCTCAAGAAGGGATACTGTATATTCCCTTATTGAAAGGTTAACAATAAATTAGACGCGTTTTGAGAGGGGGGAAATAAATACTAAAAGTGAGATGTGTCTTGCGATTGTAGAAACTGTATATACTGAAAGGTTAACAAGTCAGGCGTGTTTTGAGAAGAGAAAATGTATACTGAAAGGTTAACAAGAAGTCAGATGTGTCTTGAAAAGGGAACCTGTATACTGAAAGGTTACGAAGGAGTCAGATGAGTCTTGATAAGGGAAAATGCAGACTTAGAAGTTGAATGTGTCTTGAGAAGAGAAACTATATACTGACAGGTTAACAAGAAGTCAGATGTGTCTTACGATTTGAAACTGTAAAGGTTGACAAGTCAGGTGGGTAATGACCAGGGAAACTGTATACTGAAAGGTTAACAAGGAATCAGATGTGTCTTGAGAAGGAAAACTGTATACTGAAAGGTTAACAAAAAGTCATATGTGTCTTGAGAAGGGAAACTGTAGACTAAAAGGCTAACAAGGAGTCAGATGTGTCTTGAGAATAGAAGACTGTATACTGAAAGTTTAACAAGAAGTCAGATGTGTCTTGAGAAGGGAAACTGTAGACTAAAAGGCTAACAAGGAGTCAGATGTGTCTTGAGAATAGAAGACTGTATACTGAAAGGATAAATAGAAGTCAGATGTGTCTTGAGAATAGAAGACTGTATACTGAAAGTTTAACAAGAAGTCAGATGAGTCTTGAGAAGGGAAACTGTATATTGAAAGGATAAATAGAAGTCAGATGTGTCTTGATACTTGAATTCGGGTGTGTATGGTTAATGTAAACTGCAGACTTTGAGTTAGCTAGAAGTCGTTTGTGTTTTGAGAAGGCAAACTGTATACTGAAAGTTAAGTAGGATATGCCTTGATCATATATCTTTAGTTTTTGTATTGCAGAACATGATCTTGTTTCTTTACCTTTGACCTCCAGGTCAACTTCTTTGACACTTCTGGTTGACCATATTTATTCATCTGGTTTAAGAATAAATATTAAAAGTGCTAATTGAAAATTCCCTCTTCACATTAAATTGACTGAGATTTGGATATGGTTCATCTCTCTCAAACTTTCTTCAAAGTCCATTTTAAAATGATTTCATAATTACATAATTGGTATTTCAAAAAATCAACATACATCTATTGTATTATTTATTATTAAAATGTTATTCTCAAATATAAAATTATATAAATAATTAACAATGTTAAATTTTAACAATTAAAGCACCATAACAATATAATATTCTTTAATATCATGATATCTTACAGGAACACATGATACTGACCATGTAAGACTTTACAATGAACACAACCTCAAATAACTTAAATATCAGTATTCAAAACATATGTTTGCCATACAGGAAAATGTGAAGTGTAAATCTCAGTGCTTGCATCATAAAATAAAAAAAAAAGATGTGGTATAATTTCCAATGAAACAACTCTCCACAAGAGAGACTGCTGTCATTTTCATAATGCTGTCAAATGCTAGTCATGTAAATCTCAAGGTTGAATCATCCACTACCCTTCTCCCCACCCCTCTAAACCAAAACCTCAAACCCACCACAAACACCTCAAATTCCAAAAGGATCAAGATTTCAATTCCCTTCTGATACAAATTGCATTTTTTTTTTGTCATCAAGAATTTAACATGCTATAGTACGGAGCCCCGCTAGGGACATGCAATAAAAAAAAATAAATTGTGCGCACAACTTAAATAAATTGTGCGCACAAAATAATATAGTGTGCGCACAAAATAATTTATTGTGCGCACAAAATAATATATTGTGCGCACAATTTGAATATATTGTGCGCACAACTTAAATATATTGTGCGCACAACTGAAATATATTGTGCGCACAACTTAAACATTGTGCGCACAACATAATATAGTGTGCGCTAAATTCTTTGACATTACACATGGTACGGGGCTTCAATGTCTCCTTTATAAAGTGACAGAATGGAGAAATGCATAAGGTTTTCTTTTGAAATGGGGCTAGATTACATGGAAATACTCTAGCAAAAAATCATCAGTGCATTTGTATCGACTCCTGACATGAATACTGAATAATTTACGTTTATTTCGTCTGAAACTTGGTTTACCAACAGATGCAACGGAAGCCTCCACTTTATATCAGAGTTTATTGGAACGGTTTGAAAAATACTTGGCAATAGAGCGAGGACACTATCGAACCTATTTAGACTTTCTTGTAACAAATATACAACAACTATTTGCACTTATGCATTATACTTTATTTCTGAAAATCTCAAGATTATTTTGATAGACACAAGACTGACATGTTCCTCAATTCAAGGCTTTGATTTTGTTATGCCCCGTCGACGATATAGATGGCCATTATATTTAAAAGTCTTTACGTCCGTTCATCCGTCCGTCTCTGTTTATGGTTAATGATTTGGTTATAGTTTATGATGAAGTTTTAGTGTCATTAATTTAAATGAATAATGTGGTTTCTCTAAAGATATCATTGTAAAAGTGTAGAGTAAGTCAAATCCACTGAAAACTGAATACACGTACACAAGTTTTTTTTATCATTAAAGATGATTATGTTTGTTCATGATTAAGTACGGTTTTGACCCAAAATGTACTGTTCGTTGTTGAAATGTGACGGTGTGTTCAGTCTAAGAAATTCGCCATGAAGTTGTGATCAAATAGAGATAAAACTGAGTACGTGTATAAATCAAAATATGCAATATGAGTGCCAATGAGACAGCTCTCCATCCAAATCATAACTTATTAAAAGTTAACAATTATTGGTTATAGTACGGTCTTCATTACGGAGCGTTGGCTCGCACCTAACAGCAAACTATAAAAAGCCCAAAATGACTGTAACAAAACGATAAACATATATGAACCACACCAATAAACAGAATACCACTGAATAACAAGTTTCCGACATAGAACAATATGCTAACTATGATGTAGAATTTTTTTAAGAGTTGTGTACAAATGGCCAAGTTATAGATTCATTCTGATTAAAAGAAGAGAGGTCACTGATAGTATTTATTTTTGATCGATTTCATTATACAATTTTACAGAATATTGTTCGTATTCATTATGAAACTGAAATGTTACGAAGCAATTAAGGAATAGTCAATGAAAAAGTATTCGTCATTGATATATTTTAAAAACAAACGAAACAATTTTGATTCAATTTTTCCAAATATGGTCTGTTTTGGGGCATCATTTATTCAAAAACTTGTGGCCCGATTGATCGCGATCGATGCCAGTACCAATGAGACAACATAATACATATACACCATAGCTCATACAAATACGGGTTATATTCTTCTCTTATATTTTATGATGGTATGATACGCAACCCCTAACGGGAGGGATTGTGCTTGATATTCAAATAATTAAGTCATAATCTTTCAATCAGTTTAATTGAGTTGTGGAGCTGGCATGTCAGTAACTGCTAGTAGTCCTTTGTTAATTTATGCATCATTGTCATTTTGTTTCATTTTTTACCTATTCTGACATCGGACACGGACTTCTTTTAAACTGAGTTTTTCTGTCGGTATTGCTGTTTTTTTTTTTTTTATCTTCATTGGCTAGAGGTACAAAAGGAGGGTTGAGATCTCACAAAACATGCTTAACTCCGCCGCATTTTTGTGTCCGTCCAAGGTCAGGAGCCTCTGGCCTTTTTGTTTGTCCTCTATGAGTTTTAATTTTAGTTTCTTTTATATATTTTAGATAGATAAAGGAAGATGTGGTATGAGTGTCAATGAGACAACTCTCCATCCAAGTCACAATTTATAAAGTGAACCATTATAGGTCAAGGTACATGTACAGTCTTTAAAACGTAGCTTAGTCTCACAACAAACAGCAAGCTATAAAGGGTCCCCAAAATTACTAGTGTAAAACCATTCAAAGCGGAAAAAACGGCCTAATCTATATAAAAAACGAGAAACGAGAAACACTTAAGGTGGTTCGGGACTATTCAACTGCGCATAATTTCACGCATGAATTACAAAAGTATTTGTCGTAAATTCGAAATATTTTTTTAAAATATTTTGACTGATTAGAAATGTTAAATCATTGTAGTTATGTGACAAATAGAATATTTTCGTTATTATCCGTATTTGTTACAGGGTCAAAATGACATTTCACCCATTTTCACCATTTTCCCGCAAAATTTGGGTTTTAAGGCAAAACATTTTTTTCCCTTATCCGTGACCTATGTTTTTTATTTGATCATTCTTTGAAGCTATAGTTCAGCTTTTTATATTACAGTTTTGGACCAAGTGTCATAGAACGTTTTTTTGATATTCCGATAAAAATATGTCAACACCTCTATTTTCCCTATCATTTCATTGAAAATTGGTCCCTTTTACATACCTGTTTAAAAGTAAAATTTTGAACTTAAAAGGTCCGTGACCCCCTATTTTTTTCGACCAATTTGATTCACTTTCTGTAAAGAATAAAATAACAAAAAATACGGCACTTCTGATAGAAAATTCGAATAGGCCCGAGCCACCTTAAGAAGTTTAGTATGACGTCCATTATCGCTGAACTTGTACATACAAATGTATTTTTGTTTATGGGCCAGCTGAAGCGCGCCTTTGGGTGCGAGATTTTCTTGCTGTATTGAAGAACCAAATGTATCTGAGAAACAAACCTTATAAAACATGCGCGCCTTATAATTATTTTGTACATTAAATACATTTAAACTATACCTTTATTATCGTATCTAAAAAAAATAGACCAACTCTGAGATATTTAAAATTGACCAATAAACCATGAAAATAAAGTCAAGTTCAGACAAATATATATGTAACATTACAATCATTCCATAAAACAAATAAAGTTCACTTATTCCTTTTAGTATCTGGAAAACAGACCAAACAAGAATCAAATAACACGAACCATGAATATAAAACCAAGGTCAGATAAATATTACTGCAAGATAGGCAATAACATCATACAAACATTCTGTTCATCAAATATATCTAACTAAATGCTTATAGTATCCGAGAAATACACCAAAACACAAAACAAATACTTTGCCGGACCGCTTTACCCTGAAAATGAGGTCAAGGTCAGATGACACCTGTCAAGTTGACATTTAGACATTAAAATCGTTTCATACAACCAAATATAGGACCACTATTGCATTTGGTATCTGAGATTTCGTCTAAACTACGAACAAAACCTTGTTGAATGATCAATAAAATGAGTTCATGGTCAAGTGAAAACTGTTTTCCTAATTTTGGGCGCACACCATATCATATTGTGCGCACAATGTGTTTAATTGTGCGCACAATATATTTAAATTGTGCGCACAATATATTATTTTGTGCGCACAATATATTTAAGTTGTGTGCACAATATATTATTTTGGGCACGCAATATAATTAAGTTGTGCGCACAATATATTATTTTGTGCGAACAATATATTTTTTTTTCTTTGCATGTCCCTAGCGGGGCTCCGTAGATATTAGTCGCCGTACCATCAGCGCTGAATGAATTTGAATAACATTTTGTGCGCACATTATATTATGTCGTGCGCACATTATATTATATTGTGCGCACAGTATATTATGTTGTGCGCACAATATATTTAAATTGAGCGCACAATATATTATGTTGTGTGCACAAGATATTATTTTGTGCGCACACGATATTATTTTGTGCGCACAATATATTTAAGTTGTGCGCACAATATATTATGTTGTGCGCACAATATATTTAAATTGAGCGCACAATATATTTAAGTTGTGCGCACAAGATATTATTTTGTGCGCACACGATATTATTTTGTGCGCACAATATATTTAAGTTGTGCGCACAATATATTATTTTGTGCTCACAATATATTTTTTTTTCTTTGCATGTCCCTAGCGGGGCTCCGTATATATCTGGGCTAATAACAGTTTATTAAATCAATATATATATATATATATATGAGCTTCGTTGGATAGATATCGACCTTATGCAAATAGAGGGGGGTAGGAGGGGTCCTGATCCTGAAATCCCGGGTTTAAAAACACGAAATCCCGAGGTCCCGAATTTAAACAAATTTAAATCCTGACATCCCGAAATTCGTAAAAAGAATTCCCTGATCCCGAAAGGGTCAATCCCGAAATTCTGAGCTTAAAAACACCCGATCCCGGAGTCCTGATAAAGGTCCTATCCCCCTCAAATAGAGGTATACATGTACATTTAACATACTTTGTCCTTATGCAAATAGAGGTATACATGTACATTTAACATACTTTGTCCTTATGCAAATAGAGGTATACATGTACATTTAACATACTTTGTCCTTATGCAAATAGAGGTATACATGTACATTTAACATACTTTGTCCTTATGCAAATAGAGGTATACATGTACATTTAACATACTTTGTCAAATTATACTTTATCCGATTTTGGAACATTCAAATAGTAGATGAAAGATGATTTTTGATCTATTGTGTAGGATTCTTAAATCAACTTCATTTTCAAACAGTTACAGATTTTACATAGAGATTTTCTCAACCCAAAATATGTTAACAGATGTATTGATAATCATATTCATAAGCTAAGGTAGATTTCTATCCAATGCAGCCCTTATGTGGTCTTAACAATAACATTACTCTATTAACATAGAATTACATTATTAACATAAAATATGTAAAATTGCATAAAATAAATGCTGTAATAGTATATCTTGGCTAATAACAGTATATTAAATGAAAAGGATTTCAACATATATGGTCTTTATTTCACAGTCCATTGGTAAGAATGATCATTTATCTTTGACAGTCCCTATGTATCACATCTTTAACTTTGGCCATACCATGGTAGTTGGTTGATGTCTACATTACCACCACACAATATAACACCGACATTCTTTATACTAGGGTCCATGTTCCGTAGTTTTCTGACATTGCTGCGGCTACTGCAGCCCCAGAAGCTGCTTCTATAACCAACTGTAATACAGATTAATGATGAATCAATTGAAGTGTACTATGGATTTATTTTATTTTGTGTGGGTACAAATTTTTGTAAATTGCAACGAAAAAATATATTTTTGTGGGTATTCAATGGTTTTACCAAAGTCTGAATAAAAGGAAATAGAAAAAAAAAATCTTTGCTGAACATTGTTTCAGTTGTTGGTTCATGTCTGTCGAAATTGTATTTCATGTATAATATAATTGTTTTGTTATGATTTAGGTTGTTAGTTTTCTCAAATGAATTATTATATATATTTTTCATGTCAGGGTCTGTATAAGCAGTCCATATAGTATAGAGTTTTCTCACTGTTAAAGACAGCACTGTTGCCTATAGGTATATATAGAACCACTAATTCAGGCCCGGTCGGAAAGAACATACAAGAAAGTAGTACATATTTTAAACAAAATAGTTCCTACGCATAGCTATATCTTTGTCAATAGTGGGAATATTAGGGTAGTTTTTGTATCAAATGAAAGCTTGGACACTTGGGATCACTGTAGAACCCTTGTTGAAAGTTTTACTTGAATAAGAAAGAAGTATAGGAAATTTTAATAGGAGGTCACATTTGGCCTGTTGTTCATAATTGAAGTTCCTGTTTTTGTACTATCAAACTTCCGAAACCAGTACGCTCTAATATGCAATTAAAGGTATGTTGATTCTTTCAGCACAAGTCAGGATAAGGTACAGTTTTGACATGAAATAACTGCCACTTTATTTGAACTTAAGAAAAAGTAGCCATAAATGCTTGAAATTGTAGGATTAAACATAGAAAGCAATGGGGCTATGAATTAGTGGTTTTATACCTATAATTGCTTACATTCACTTCATTTGAACTTTGGTGAAGTTGTGTCATTGAAAATCATATCATATCTCCTTATTTTTATATCTAAATCCATGATTTGGTCATGTGAAGAAGACTATTGTGACCAATGCAGTATTTGATTATATGTGGAGAAATATAAATCCATTTTGCATTATATTACACTGGTAGGGGAGGGGTAGGGTCCACTTGGTTAAAATGTTGCACTAATGTTAAAGCAATAAGACCTGTAATTGAACATTGAAGTATATAAATTGTATCACTATAAATGCAGAAAAATAAAGTTTGGATAAAGATTATCTTCTTGCCTTCATATGCTGGAAAGAGAACTTCATTCCTTCTATCATGTCTTCATCTTTCTGTAAAAAAAAAACAATAAGTAGATATAAATGTATACATGTATAAAAAAAAAAAAAAGGTTACTTAATAGGTATAATTTCAGCCCAGAGTTGTAACAATTTCATCAAAAATCTCAGTATTTCACTTAGAGGCTAGTACAGACCAATTAACAATTGGTTTTCATAACTGAGTTACACCAGTTGACCTGAGGTCAATTGGTTTAAATGACACCATTCGATAATCTTTAAATTTATTCATTTTAATATTTTCAAAAGTTTTAATTATGACATAATAACATAAGCATTGTGACATACGAAATGTACAGAAACATACCTAAATTTTAAAACGGTCTATTATTCAATAAATAAATATTTTCAAAATGATGGACTTGCATCATTTTCTTACCTTTTCTTACATTTCCAATAGATATTTTAAATGAATCTTATTATTCTTTTGCATGTTGTTGTCATTTACCTCAACAAAGTCAAAGTGTTACTGAACAGATAACTAAGGATGGCAGCAATTCATCTTTTCAACTTGCCTTAAATTTTCAATCCCTCTGTGTTCCCCATGACATATTTTACATAATGCTTATGTATTATGCATTATTTTTTTGACTTTGAAAACGATTTCATTGGATGTGTGAGAGAGTTTTTATTTCAAATTCAGTATTTTCTCTCCCAAAACACCTTTACATGACCTACAATTGTGAACACTTCTTTCTCCATCAGATCTAACATTATAGGGAAGGTAGGATGACCCAACTGTTGTAGTCTAATACCATCTGCTATTGTGCTTAAAAACCTAGGTGGATTAGGCCAAAGTCTTTTACCTGAAATTATATATACAAAACATCAGCAACAAGTTAAAGAATTAATTTTGTACAACTGGATTTTTCTTTTATATTACAATGATTTAGTATCATAATTACATTCTCCATTTTAGCTCACCTGGCCCAAAGGGCCAAGTGAGCTTGTCTTATCACTTTGCGTCCATCGTCCGTCATCGTTAACATTTTACATTTTGAACTTCTCCTACAGGACCACTGAATGGAATCAAACCAAACATAGCATGAATGTTCCTTATGTGGTGCTGACCAACTTTTGTTACTTTGTTGCCGATCCATTATCCAAGGTGGCCGCCAGCAGGGGACTTAGTTTAACATAGGACCCTATGGGAAATACATACAAATGTCTTCTTTTAGAGAACCACTGCATGTAATGAAATCAAATGTAGCATGAATGTTCCTTATGAGGTGCTGACCAAGTGTTGTTACTTTGTAGCCGATCCATCATCCAAGGTGGCCACCAGGCAGGACTTAGTTTAACATAGGACCCTAAGGGAAATACATACAAATGTCTTCTTTTAGAGAACCACTGAATGGAATGAAACCAAACACAGAGGAACAAAATACAGCATATTATCAGTATGAAAATGATTTTACAAATAAACATGCTCCAGTAAAAACAAGACAACCTATAGACAAAACGTTTGCCTTGTATTAACTATGAACTAAGAAGAGCTAAATACCGTAAAAACATGATATATAAACATTAAACCAAGCAACAAAATTCAGAAACACAAAAAAAATCAGAAACAGACATTTGGTTACCAAGCTAACCTGAATTCAATATATTTTTAGAACGTTGCATAAGTGGATCCAAAAATAACAATTTCTAGTCAACAATTAAGCCTTTTTTTTTCTGTACGAAGTGCTTGCAGGAGAACAAAGAGTGGTTATATTAGAAAACAATCAAATAATATATGACACTTAACAGAATCTGATATCAGAACATTGTAATACTTTTTTTTTTATCTACTGTTGTCAATAACACCGGGAATGATTTGATGTATGTAATTTCCAGAAATAACACCATATCAAGTTCAGAAAATTCTCAATAAAATCAATACAAAAAAAGCTATTGGTGCTGATGGTATACCGGCTAAAGTTGTCAAATGTATAGTAAAGCTATTGTTTCATTTCGGCTGACAACATTAATTAATATATCAGTATATACAGGTGTTTTCCATAAAGATTGAGATACTCAAGTTACACCGCTAACCAAAAAACAGATCAGTCATTGTCCTGCTTATGTTTTCAAAAATGTTTGAAAAAGTTTGTGGGCTTCAACTGTGTGATTAATTTTTTTTTTTTCTAATTAATACATGTCTTTTTGCATTTGGTGTGGTGATTGATATCAAACCGCTAAGACTGTTAGAAGATTGGCGTTCTCCACTTGATAAAGCCTTGATATTTCTGCTGTTTTGATTGAATGTAACTGCCTACCACATGAAATTTTGTTTGATAAAATGTCGACATATGGCGTTTCAGTTTATTCAGTTTCTCATACTTCTCAGATGGAAAGCAACAGATGATTAAATTCTGCTCTTAGAAGCTGGACTTACAACCAGAAAGGGATCTATCATTGGGCCCGTCCTTTTCAGTATTTTATAACACCCTACAAAGTTGAGAAAATGCTCAATAAAATCAATGCCAACACAAATTATTCTTGGGCCCTCCTTTTCAAAATTTGTTATAACTGATACATATTTATTTATCAAAAATGACTCACTATACAATTTTGCAGATTTCATTCTGTAACCTTATAATACTTAAATTATAACATTGGAATCTCAGTCACTTCAAATAATAGATTGGTTCAGGGTGAATATTTTGGTAAATTTCAAATTTTGGCTGTAGATCTGTAAAAACCCTAATAATGATAAATCTTTTGTATTTATCTTCAAAACACTGACTTGATACCTTTTTGAACAAACTGAGTAAATTAACCTTTTTTCGTTAATTATGCTAGCGTGTATGTTTGCTCTGCCATGCTTGCGCAGTGCTTACGTTTATGTGTGCTTCTCTCTTTTTAGTTTGCAAGATTGTGCTTTTTGTGTTTTATATGCATTTGTGTATGTATTTGGTTAAAAACCACATGCATTTTCCTTTGTAAATTGTAACTATACCGAATCTATATAAAACGAGCTTTCGCATATCGTATAAGTATATTTCAGAAAAAAGAAGATAACAATAATTTAAACATATTTTATTGCGAAATACACAAAAGAATCGCACACCCTACAAAGGTTCTCTTCAGTCTGTTAATAAACAAACACTTGTAATATACACGAATCAGCAATAAATGTTTCAAACAAATATCTTAAATGTAAAAGCAAACAAAATCAGTTGTATGAAATAAAAAGAAAATGATAAATTTATACTGCATGATGCAATCACAAAGGACAAAATTCAGAACAGAGAATATAAATGGTTAAATCTAGAAATTGACAGTGAGGGTCGGTTGAAAACAAAACTTTACGACAAAAGAGATGATTTCAGCTTTCCAATTGTGAACTTTCCATTTCTAAGTAGCAACATTCCAGCAGCACTTGCATACGGGGTATATATCTCCCAATTGATACGATATTCCCGTGCTTGCATTTCCTATCATGATTTTCTTGATAGAGGGTTGCTGCTCACAAGGAAGCTATTAAACCAAGAGTTCCAAATGGTGAAGTTGAAATCATCCCTTCGTAAATTTTACAGACGCCATCACGAGTTGGTTGACCGTTATGGAATAACCGTTTCACAAATGATATCGGATATGTTCCTTAGGGAGCTACCATTTGATTTTTAGGGGGGGGGGGGGGGGGGGGGGGGGGGGGGGGGGGGGGGGGGCTAGGATGAAATTTGAAAAAAATAGGCAGGACAGGAGTTTTGAGTAAAAAAAAAAGGCAGGATGAGACACTTTGCAAAAAAAAAAAGGCAGGATGACAATTTAGGTAAAAAAAGTCAGAATAAACTAATAAAAAAAAAAGGCAGGACCGAATAGAGTGAAAAATAAAAAGGCAGGACAGAGATTACAACTAAAAAAAATGCAGGACAAAATTTTTCATCCTAGCCCCCCCCCCCCCCCCCCCCCCCCCCCCCCATAAAAATCAAATGGTAGCTCCCTTAAGTCGTAACTACAATCCCCTTCCCTTTAATGAATGTGACCTACCGAATTAGACTATTTACCGGCTTTTTAATCACATAAGCAACACGACGGGTGCCACATGTGGAGCAGGATCTGCTTACCCTTCCGGAGCACCTGAGATCATCCCTAGTTTTTGGTGGGGTTCGTGTTGTTTATTCTTTAGTTTTCTATGTTGTGTCATGTTTACTATTGTTTTTCTGTTTGTCTTTTTCATTTTTAGCCATGGCGTTTTCAGTTTGTTTTAGATTTATGAGTTTGACTGTCCCTTTGGTATCTTTCGTCCCTCTTTTAAAAATATTGAAAAAAATATATGTTTGTTTGACGTACCATTGAACCGATTTTAATAATTAGCATAATTTAGTACGAATGATGGCTTTCGAAAAATCAGTATATATCGGTTTCTCCATTATAGTATTTTTTGGGGATTCAACACATTTTCAAACTTATAAGATACAAAAATGTAGTGTTTTATTTCAAATTCAAATGGTCATTTGGTGCAGGAATGGACAAAGAAGATCAGACAAAACCCCATGGTCAAAAGTTAAAATATGAAAAAAAAAAAAAAACGACCAACAAAACACTATTAACAGAACAATGTAAACCATATGTTTTAACGTCAAAGTCACTAAATTTACTGCTGTCATTCGAGAAAAATTATCACGTAAAACTAAGTAACGGTAGTTTTGCGATTTGATCGTAAAGAGCTCTGGTATAGATAGGATCGTGAAGGGAATTAGTGTTATCTAGGGGACATATGCAATGTCAGTAAACAATCTAATTTAATGAATTATAATGAAAAATATTGGAAAATACTCAGTATTTTCAAAATAGAAATGTCTGTAAAATGGTGCCATATTCATCAGTATCCGCGGGAAATCAAGGTTTAAAAGTACACCGTTTTCACAACAATGACAAAAGGCAGATTGCTCATCGAAATTTCAATGACATAAATAATGTAAACAAACATCAGTTTGTTCATAACTTGAATAAATAACTACTTTCTCTAAAAAAATAATATCGTTCCATATTTAATTTACTATTTTGAATGGTTCTTAATATCATTTTGTAGCAGCTTAATCATAAACTTTACCAAAGTTAGAATATTTGTAAAAAAAATATATATTTCGGATTGTGAAATATCAAGTACCGCTTTTTGATGATCGTAATTTTAAAGGATCGTGTAAGATCTGTTGCCGCTTATAAGTCAGTCAGGATTCTACTTTAAATTTGTCAAAATCATCTTGCCATTACGTTAACTATTTTTTTCAATCCTGAAAATGGAAGCCATTGTAGGGATGACTCGCTGTCAATTTGGCTCTTGAAGACCGATAAAATTCACGTGGCATAATTACGAACCTTACATGACAGTTGTAGCTTAAGACTGAATGTATATATATATACTAGCCATTAACATCATGTAATGTACTTTAGGCCTTGTGTCACTTAAATAAAAGCTGATTGGTTGTCACGGGTAGTTTTCAAAATAAAAAAAAAACACTAAAAAAATCTATTTAAATAATTCGTGGGAGAGACTTATAAAATTTCAGAGGGTGAAGACTAATAACCCTAGATAACACGCACAAAATTAAAATTTTAGTTATGAATGAAAAAGTTCTACAAGTAAAGTCTGTTGTCAATGAATTTTAGTTAAAAGCAATTATGGCGGTGTTAGTGAACGATGTGTTCGACTTTTCTTATTTTTTCTTTTTCTTTTTTTTTTCTACATTTCATCAATGATAAAATTAAATGCCAAAATTTAATTTAAAAACCAGTAAACGAAAATTTAAAAAAAAAATGTCAGAAGTTTTAACCTATGTAACTTTTGTTTGGTTATTCAAACACGCCTACACTGTTTCATGTTTCATTAAAAATTAAAAATGTATACTATTTTACTTGACTCATCATAAATTTTTTGGTACTTAGATTTTGTAATGTTTTCATATCAACATTAGCCTAAATATAAAATAAAAGGTAAAATCTGAAGCGATTTTTTTTTATTGCTTTATTCCTTTTCAAGGCAAAAAGAGTCAACTCAAACCCGCCTGAACGTAAGCACGTAATACCGAATGACATGCATGATCATTCTGTTCCAACATATAGCTGACAAACCGGCGTATTTTTTATACATATAAAAAAGAAGATGTGGTATGATTGCCAATGAGACAACTCTTCACAAGAGACCAAATGACACAGAAATTAACAACTATAGTTCACCGTACGGCCTTCAACAATGAGCAAAGCCCATACCGCATAGTCAGCTATAAAAGGCCCCGAAATGACAAATGTAAAACAATTCAAACGAGAAAACTAACGGCCGGGTACTTGTACATCCCAACAACAAAAAGACACTTAAGTACAGACCTGAGAGTACTCGCAGTTACTGACAGCTAGTTCAAAGCCAATAAAAACTAATAAAAAAAAAGCATGCATCTAAGACTAAATTATCAATCAGTACACATCCAACATCCAATTAATTTAGTGTAAAGACGTCATTAACATTCAGAGAAAAAAACATGACCTTGTGCAATGCCAAGATACAGGTATCGACAGATTGTAGAGCTATGAATGTGCATATGTATATAACAATAATATTTAGTTTGCTTTTAATTTACTGATAACAAAATCAATATTGAAACCAATAGAAACAATATTCAAAGATCTAATTAGTGTTGGATAGGTAACCTTTCAGAATAAGCTTATTTAAAGGATCGATAAGTTTACCAGGATCGTTTCTAAATTTCTGGGCACGGTAAAAATGAGGATGTACTATCCTGTTTGAAATACGTTTTCTACAGGTACAACCAAACTTCAAAACCAAATTTTTATATCTATGGAAAAATTTATTAAAGGTTTTAAGTAATTTGTAGTAACAAATCCCTGACTTAATAATTTACCAGTAAAACATAGATTACGTTCATTAAAATCCGAAACGTCACAACAGACACAAGCATAGCGAACGAGTTGTGATATATAAACGCCGTAAGATGGTGCCAAAGGAACATCACCATCCAAAAAAGTAAAATTAACAATAGGGAACGAAAAATCGGCCCTTCTGTCGTAAATTTTAGTGTGGAGTTTCCCGTGTAAAACTGAAATATCTAAATCTAGGAAAGGACAGTTATTACCGTTTACATTTGATTTATTTAAAGTAAGTTCCTTTGGGTAATTTTCGGCAGTATATTTAGAAAATTATTGATTATTTAACGAAAAAATATCATCAAGATAACGGTAAGTGTTGTTAAATTTATCAATTAAATGCAATTTAGACGGGTATTTACTGAGTTTGGTCATAAACTGTGATTCATAACAGTACAAGAACAAGTCTGCTATTAAAGGGGCGCAATTAATGCCCATTGGAATACCTACAACCTGTCAATAAACTTTTTTGCCGAAACGTACATAAATATTATCAAGGAGAAAATTAACAGCTTCAATCATCTCATCACACCTCCAGTAAGTATATCTAGCATATTTACCTTTCTCACTAGAGAAGAAGGCTTTAAATTAGTTGCAGCAAATATATTTGAATTCAGATCTACCAAACGACCATTTAATGAAATAGGAAACCTTTTGTTTGATGAGATTGTGTGGAAGAGTAATGTAAAGAGTTGAAAAGTCAAAACTGTCAACATAATCAAAAGGACCATAAAAGCGCGTAATTTATCTAAAACATCCAAAGAATTTTTTACACTCCAAAAATAGTTAATTCCACTATTTTCATATATTTTATTACAAAAGTAATTGATAAGTTCTTTGATAGTTAAATTTCAGTTTGAATTTCTGCAAAACAATTAACTTCGATTTTACAAATGCGTTTACTAGTAATCTGATTTGATTTTAAAATTTCATAGTAATGGTCAGACATGTACTGTAATGGTCAGACATGTACTTGAGCCTATCTGCACTGTTCTAAATACTCCCATAATAACCTTATCGAAAAAATCCCTGTTGAAAGCATTTAGAAATTACAATTGGTAAAGGTAAAAATATTGAATATCAGAAATATTTTGTTGTAGCTGTTTTAATCATTATCCGGCGATTTGCTGTGCACCCAAAATCACCTTATTTTTACATAACGCGGAGGTACAAACATCTATTTAATAGTTATACTTTGAATTTCTCTGAGAATATTTTTTGAATAGTTTTGTTAGTGTTGTTTTAAATACTGGCAGTCGCAATAAAGTTAAAATGGGATTTATCAAAGAGGTTAAACACATCGACATATAACATACATATCTAACTCTTCTGTCATTAATATAATAAACTAATAAATGTGTGTTTGTGGCACAAATTGATACTGGGAGTCCACAAAGAAAATTAAATCCCACATGTATGAGAACTGTCAAGTAGGCCTTGAAACTTTTAGATTTTTTGAAGTCGTATATACGTATTTTTCCTGCTGTGTTTTCCCGGGGTTTCGTTCTTTTGACATTTCCATACGAAATGCTTTCTTTTTGTGTTTCATTCTGTTCAGAACTTGGTCCTCTAAATATATTGCTATCTATTCTCAAATTTTGAATGACGGTTTTTCGTGAAGTAAAACCTCGATTTCTTTTGAACACTGAAGCAACAATTAAAGAATTCAACGTTAACAAAACGACAACAAATATAACAGTGAGAATTATTCCTAGCAACCGGATGTTTTTTTCGGCTTGATCGTGAAACAGCACAAGCACATCACATTCTTCATCGTGTAAGTATACATCGTCCTTGACCCAGCAGATTGTAGGGGCTATTACTACAACATAAGTCAACATCCACACTCCGACAGACGATCTCATGGCCATATTCCGGGTGACATATAGAAGACTTCTCAACGGATAGATAATCGAGACACATTTCACAAATGTAAGCCACAGAAGTATATATCCTGTTGTAACAAGCTGTGTGTACGCAAGTACGACAACAGGTACACATATATAGTAGTAATGAAAAAAATCAGCGTCCTTTAAGAAGAAATTGAATGACGATACGAAAAGTATTGCACCATTTAGTAGGTCTGACATTCCAAGAAAAGCATAAAATATGCGCAGAGGATTTCTTTGGTGTATTGGAATATTATACGAAACAGTTAAAACAACTAAATTCAGAACTATTGCTCCAAATCCTTCAATAATTGATGCAATGAAAATTGGAGTTCTGTTTCCATGCAAAAAAATTGTGCTGTTAATCATCTTATATGATGTTAGTTTACTACAATTTTGACAAAATTAATTGTTTTAAAATTATTTCCTAATTCAAATGCTAACGTCTAGTCACCCGTGTGTCAAATATACATATTGAACAACAATAAAGAAACAATTGGTATTTTGTTTAATAAATAACAGCTTACTTCACGTGGTCTAAGTCTCGGATATTATGTTACCAAATTAATAATGAAAGTGTGAAATTGAAATATGACTACAATGTCATGTTGATATATCAGTAGCTACAATACTAGTATCAAATCGCAAGTGTATAGCATGTGTGAGATTTGATATTTATTATGACACCATGTGTAAAAAAAAAATTATAAGTTTTTTTCCGCCGCAAAAGACATTGTAAATTATGTACTGAGACTGTTAATGGAAACTTAACTTCGACATCCGACTGTCTCGAAATAATTTAGAAAAACTACCTAGATTTTATAAACCCATTTTTTAATATGCCAACGGGGAATGTGGGATATTGTATTCAAATAAATATCAAATTATCCGTTGCAATACAGTCAAAATATCCAACTATAATACATTGCGATACAGTCAAAATATCCAACTATATATTGCGATACATTCAAAATATCAAATTATCCGTTGCGATACAGACAAAATATTCAACTATCCATTGCGATACAGTCAAAATAGATAACTATCAGTTGCGATACAGTCAAAATAGATAACTATCAGTTGCGATACAGTCAAAATATCCTTGTTCATGTTTGTAGAATTTCCCTTACTACCAAATCTTATATTACATCCACAATTCGTGAATGTAATCAGCTTGTTCTAAAAGGTAACTACATCGACTCATTATCTAAATTTTAGAATAACTTTGAAAAAAGATAGTCTCGAGAGTAAGGCCAGACGGTCCGAAGCAACTGAATAGTATTTTAACCCAATAGCGATGTTCCGTTTCATTCTTAAATTATGACCTTTTCAAAATTTACATTATGCTGAATCATTCCAGTCAGTGACGGTCAGATATTGAGGATGTTCGTCACTTCTTTTTCGTTTTCCCAAAATACACTTCCTATAAAGAAACTTTACTCAACAGTATTAATTGGCTTTCCAAAAATTGTGTATTAGTTACTAAACTGTTAACTTGCGGAGACTTTGAACTTTCGAAATCTCCTAATTTTCGAACATGTCCATGATGCTATTCAAAGGTTAAGCAGATTTCTTGTGTCTTTATTTAAAGTTATTGATACTGACACGGGTCATCATATCATTGTCGACCTTATAGAAAGGAAGGCTAAACAAACGTATGTGCGGTCATAGATCAGACATTTACCTCAGTGCTAACGACATTCTATACCAGCATTTCAATCAGCCCGATCATTCCATCGTTTCTATGACAGTTCGCATTATCGAAAAGATATACCATAGCTCTAACAATCCTAATCTTTCAACGACTCTCCGTAGACAAAAAGAAGACTACTGGATTAGACAATTGGAGCCGCAACACCTTATGACTGCAATGACAAAATTGATGGTATATATATTCTATCTAGTCCTTCGTGTAACTCGGTGAATGTGATGAATATTTTCAACTCGACTTCTCGACGTAGATGCAGTCATGGTCATCGTCATTATACATCACCTTCTCTGCATGATGTCTCTATTAATGACTTGCTGCCATTCATACACAAGCCGTTAGGTATTCATCACATTCGCACGAAACTTTATTCATTGCCCCTTTCAAAACTTCATTCTCTGTTCAATTTATGTTTGAAATCCACTGTTACAAACCCTCATTCAAACCAATACAAACTTCAAGCTATAATTTCGGATATTGCAAGTCATAGACTTTTCAAGCCAGTTCGCATTGGAAAAGATGAAAAAGAGAAAAGATCTTTTCTAAATCTTTCCTTTGCCAACAAAGGTCTCGATGGCGTCAACCTAGGCAATATCCTTCATCATAAATTAGTTCAATCGAAAATACCTCCTTATTTCAAAGACCAGTCTGTACCAATAATTTCTTATGTACCTATACAAAACCTATTGCAACTAAGATTTTCAATTACAAACGCGTTTTGCAGGATCTCGATATTGACAGCTTCAAGTCTAAACCTCCTGATTGCACTTGTGCTAGTTCACAATTCACATATAATCCTGCTGGCCACGTTATTACCGGTGACCTTAACATTGTTAATAACACTTCTCTACGAAATGTGTTATCGAAAGGTCCGAAATATCGTGAGCCTAAATCCATCAATTGGAAATACAACTTTAAAGTTTTGATGGATTCAGTCGAGGATTATGCCAGGCAATGGGCTAAGCGCGAGAAAGAAGACGTAGACCCTCTTTCCGAATGGATTAAGGTAGTGAGGTCGTTGATACAAATCAGTTTTTGTGTGTAAAAGTCATTACATTAACTGCTTGATAAACGAATTAGCTATTGATAATTCACTTGGAAACTCAACATATACCCTTACGACACTTACCAAAGAGGAAATCCTGGATAATCATAGGTCTGTTCTTTGTTCCTTTGGGATTTCAACCAAAGATGAAGAACTGGATCTTCCATCACAGTATTGGATACCTAAACTACATAAGTGTCCTTACAAACAACGGTATATTGCTGGGTCTTCCAAGTGCTCCACGAAACCTCTTTCTAAATTGTTAACATCTATTTTATCAGCACTCAAAGACGGGCTTCAAAGTTATTGTGAAACTGCCTATTCTAGAGGTGGCGTGAATCAGATGTGGATACTAAAAATTCCAAAGATCTTTTAGAGTACATACAATCTAACTCTCTTTCATCTTGTAACAGTATTAAAACATTTGACTGTTCTACTCTTTATACAAGTATTCCACATTCCAAACTAAAAGACAAATTGAAAGAGTTGGTGTTGCTTTGCTTCATAAAAAAGAATGGCCAACGTAGATACAAGTATCTTGTCTTAGGAAGGGATAAATCCTACTTTGTAAAGAATCACTCTGATTCAAACAAAAAATTCTCTGAAACTGATATCATCAAGATGCTTGATTTCTTGATTGACAACATATTTGTTACGTTCGGAGGACGTGTTTTTCAACAGACTGTCGGCATTCCAATGGGAACAAACTGTGCCCCTCTACTTGCCGACTTGTTTCTTTATTATTATGAGGCTGACTTCATGCAGGAACTTCTTAGGAAGAAAGATAAGAAGTTAGCAATATCCTTTAACTCTACTTTCCGCTATATAGATGATGTTCTTTTACTAAACAATTCAAAATTTGGTGACTATGTGGAACGCATCTATCCCATCGAACTAGAGATAAAGGATACTACAGATACAGTTAAGTCGGTTTCATATCTTGACTTACATCTAGAAATTGACAATGAGGGTCGGTTGAAAACAAAACTTTACGACAAAAGAGATAATTTCAGCTTTCCAATTGTGAACTTTCCATTTCTAAGTAGCAACATTCCAGCAGCACCTGCATACGGGGTATATATCTCCCAATTGATACGATATTCCCGTGCTTGCATTTCCTATCATGATTTTCTTGATAGAGGGTTGCTGTTCACAAGGAAACTATTAAACCAAGAGTTCCATATGGTGAAGTTGAAATCATCCCTTCGTAAATTTTACGGACGCCATCACGAGTTGGTTGACCGTTATGGAATAACCGTTTCACAAATGATATCGGATATGTTCCTTACGTCGTAACTACAATCCCCTTCCCTTTCATGAATGTGACCTACCGAATTAGACTATTTACCGGATTTGTAATCACATAAGCAACACGACGGGTGCCACATGTGGAGCAGGATCTACTTACCCTTCCGGAGCACCTGAGATCACCCCTAGTTTTTGGTGGGGTTCGTGTTGTTTATTCTTTAGTTTTCTATGTTGTGTCATGTTTACTATTGTTTTTTTTCTGTTTGTCTTTTTCATTTTTAGCCATGGCGTTGTCAGTTTGTTTTAGATTTATGAGTTTAACTGCCCCTTTGGTATCTTTCGTCCCTCTTTTATAATCAAAACCTTAGTCATCATCACAGAATATGATTTCTCAATCTGTGCGTGTTCCTTTTTCTTTTCTTCTTTTTGTTTACAGTTCGTATATTTCCTATAAATTTGTTCATAATAATATTGTTATATGTATAATAAAGAAGGCTTTGTGTGTATTATTTTCTTGTGCTTCATCCAATTTGCTTGGATGTAGCATACATGTATATAAATTAACAACTGCGTTTTACATTGATTTCTATCATAAAATACTAAAACTTTGCATATATTGTAATTTTTAAAACAAAGTATTAAAAATATCAAAATTTAGAGGGTCGTCAAGTTGGTTACTTATTCCTTATTCGTTACTTATTCCTTATTCCCTATTCGTTACTTATTCCTTATTCCTTATTCTTTACCTATTCGTTACTTATTCGTTACTTATTCCTTATTCCTTATTCTTTACCTATTCGTTACTTATTCCTTATTCGTTACCTATTCGTTACTTATTCCTTATTCCTTATTCGTTACCTATTCGTTACTTATTCCTTATTCGTTACTTATTCGATTTTGATATCCTTCCCCTTTTTAATTCTTTATATTCTTATCTGTGGTAAAAGTTCTAAATTTGTTGAGGTAAAATTACCCTTTTATCACCTATTTATACGTGTTGTGCTCAACCGATCCTGTTACTTTATGTTCGATACTTATTTGATCCTTATTTGATTTTTATACGTTCTACCTTTTAACTGCTTTATATTCGTATGTTTTAAGATGGTTCTTGGTTCGAAGAGGTGAAATCACCCTTTTAGCGCTTGTATAAAAAAGAAGATGTGGTATGATTGCCAAAGAGACAACTCTCTACAAGAGACCAAAATGACACAGAAATTAACAACTATAGTCACCATACGGCCTTCAACGATGAGCAAAGCCCATACCGCATAGTCAGTTATAAAAGGCCCCGAAATGAAAATGTAAAACAATTCAAACGAGAAAACTAATAGCTTTATTTATATATAAAAAATAAACGAAAAACAAATATGTAACACAAAAACAAACGACAACCACTGAATTTCAGGCTCCTGACTTGGGACAGGCACATACTTACATAATGTGGCGGGGTTAAACATGTTAGCGGGATGTACACCGTTTCGCATTGGGAGCTAGACTAATACCTTGTTTTTAATTCGTTCCTTACTCGCTTATAATACGTGTATTATACGTTGCACCTTAAAACAAATTATGGTGGTAAATATTTGTCAGAGATGGAATAACTCTATATCCGCGTATGTACCCGTTTCAGCGCTCGACTGATACCCTGTTACTTATTCGTTCCTTATTCTCTTATAACACGTTTGTTATACGCTGCACCTTAAAAAAATAAAATTTGCCAATTTTTTCTTGTCTCTGGTGGTAACTTCGGGTTCTTAGATGTGCAATAATCCTATTAGTGCGTATGTACCCGATTAAGAGCTCGACTAATTCGTTCTTTTATCCCTTATAATACGTTTATTATACGTTGCACCTTAAAAATAAAGATAATCGTGTCTCTAGTGGTAACTACGGGTTCTTAGAGGTGAAATAACCCTAGTAGCGCGAATGTACCCGTTTCAACACTCAACAGATACCTTGTTACTTATTCGTTCCTTATTGGCTTATAAAACGTTTGTTATACGTTGCGCCTTTAACAGATTTTCAATTGTTTTCTTGTCTCTAGTGGTAACTATATGTTCTTAGATGTGAAATAATCCTATTAGTGCGTATGTAACCGTTTCAGCGCTCGACTAATACCCTGTTACTTATTCGTTCCTTATTCGCTTATAAAACGTGTGTTATACGTTGCATTTAAAAAAAATATATATTCGTGTCTCTGGTGGTAACTTTGTGTTCTAAGAGGTGAAATAACCCTATTAGAACGTATGTACCCGTTCCAGCGCTCGATTGATACCCTGTTACTTATTCGTTCCTTATTCGCTTATAATACGTGTGTTATGCGTTGCACTTTTAAAAAGAAATATTTTCGTGTCTCTGGTGGTAACTAGGGGTTCTTAGAGGTGAAATAACCATATTAGAGCTTATGTATCCGTTCTAGCGCTCGACTGGTATTGGGCTGATTTGTAAAAGATATACTTTAGTTACCGTTGTACTGTTCATTACTTTCCCCTGCAATAAATTGTACTAAATTCACGTTATAGTATATAATTTTATTCGCTTATAAAACGTTTGTTATACACCTTTAAAAAGAAATTTTCAATTACTTTCTTGACTCTAGTGGAAGCTATGGGTTCTTAGAGGTGAAACAACCCTACTAGAACTTATGTACCCGTTCCAGCGCTCGATTGATACCCTGTTACTTATTCGTTCCTTATTCGATTTTTAAACGCGTGGTATACGTTATACCTTGAAAGAAATCGATTTTCAATTGTTTTTTTTTTTTTTGTCTCGGTGATAACTATGTGTTTTCAGAGGTGAACAAATCCTAATAGCGCGTATGTACCCGTTTCAACGCTCAACTGATATCCTGTTACTTATTCGTTCTTATTCGCTTATAATACGTGTGCTATACGTTGCACTTTTAAAAAGAAATATTTTCGTGTCTCTGGTGGTAACTTTGGGTTCTTAGAGGTGAAATTACCCTATTAGAACTTATGTACCCGTTTCAGCGCTCGGTTGATACCCTGTTACTTATTCGTTCCTTATACGCTTTTAATACGCGTGGTATACGTTACACCTTGAAATAAATCGATTTTCAATTGTGTTCATGTCTCTGATGGTAATTTTTATTATTATAATTCGAATAATTAATTTCTGTGTCATTTTGGTCTCTTGTAGAGAGTTGTCTCATTTGCAATCATACCACATCTTCTTTTTATACAAGCGCTAAAAGGGTGATTTCACCTCTTCGAACCAAGAATCATCTTCAAACATACGAATATAAAACAGTTAAAAGGTAGAACGTATAAAAATCAAATAAGGAACAAATTAGTATCGAACATAAAGTAACAGGATCGGTTGAGCACAAACACGTATAAATAGGTGATAAAAGGGTCATTTTACCTCAACAAATTTACAACTATTATCACAGATAAGAATATAAAGAATTAAAAAGGGGAAGGATATCAAAATCGAATAAGTAACGAATAAGGAATAAGGAATAGGTAACGAATAAGGAATAAGTAACGAATAGGAAACGAATAAGGAATAAGTAACGAATAGGTAACGAATAAGGAATAAGTAACCAACTTGACGTCCATAAAATTTAGTATATGATTTAGGTGGTGTTATCATAAAAAAGTTGAAAAGTTAATGTGTAATGACAAAGTTTAAATTTCTCGCGACTTATTTAGTTTGAATGGCTAGTGTGGCTTTTTGATAACAGATTCTACCGAGAAACACAACATTTTGTCGAAAAAATGCTATTAGATATGATAGTTACTATTATCTGCTTTGAAATTTATCCAAAACAAAATATATCTTTTAATAAAAAATTATGAGCAATTAGAAAAAAGAAAAATCGTATAGGAGTCCACGGAATATTGTGGATCGCCTGGTATTGCTACTGTCAATGTAAAAGTGTAATGATCACTGCAAAAAAAATCAAAGCGCGGAAGCGCTGTAAAGGCAGTTAATTACAGGTTGTGTGTATTTCTAGTCCAGTTATATCATTATCTTCCATAGAACAGAGGTGGTTTGTAGTATTTAAGATTAAGAGTTCTCTTGTACCTAGTTCACCTATATTCATAGTCTACTGTTTCAGTATGTTTTCTGTACCTCGCCATGAAATGCATTTTTAAGACATAAAAGAACTTTTCCTTATTAACATAAATAGACTATTTTTCATTATTGATTATAAACGCATATTCAATCCTCCCATCCTATTAAAAGTCGTTCACAAAGATTGACAAGTCCCGTACTGTGTGTATTGCAAGAACATCAAGTAACATAATGGTAAATGTACATAGCAACATGTCAACTCTTTTGATGACCATATTTTTTCTAACTCCAAGCAAAATTATTTTTCAGTATAAACATGATAAAGTAATTTACCGGTATGAATGAAAAAGGAGTTTTTAATTAAGAAAACAATGACATCTGGTGGTCATTTATAATAGCTGTCTCATCAGCATTTTAACCACTTCCCATATTTACAATTAAGACAATCATGACAATAGAAGAAAATTATGCAACGCAAAAACAAAACTTACTTGTAAATCTATGAAATTCTCTTTACGGTATGAGTTTTTCTTTTCGTTGGAGATTACACAGTAGTAGCTGTAACTGCTTATACCCATTTCTTATGCACTTTAGTTTGATAAACTCATTAAATATCATGTATATACCACATCTCCTTATTTTTATATGCATTACAATAACATTTACAATTGTAATTCAAATCTATATATCAAAACAAAATGAATTGCACCACTTTCATTTATGCCTCCTTTGACAAAATACAAGTTCTTAAATTACACAATATAAATTTATTTATATAAAAATAAAATTTAGTATTCGACTCTTAACAGATACAAATGAAAGAGCTGATAGCTCTGAGGTGGAAGAAGGTGAATAAAAGGTAACTTGAATTACCATAAAAGCAGCCCCACTAACACAGGCTGCTTTTTTTCCATTATCGTTATGATGTATTTTTTTTTCTTCTTCAAACAAGAATGTGTCATAAGTACATGGATTTTCTATCCGTACAATCATTTTCTATGTTCAGTGGACTGTAAAAATTAGGTAAAATCTTTAATCTGGTAGTAAAATTAAAAAGATCATATCATATGTGTACTAAGTTCAAGTTGATTGGATTTCAACTTCATAAAAAAACTACCTCGACCATAAACTTTAACCAGAAGCAGGACGAACGGACAGACCAGAAAACATAATGCCCATAAATGGGACATAAAGATAGTAAGACTTATTACATAGATACCCGCCAACTTTTGAAAGTTCCCATGTTTTTTTAGTGCGCAACAACAATTTTAAACATTACAATTTTTAGCGAAGTATTTTGCACGATCTGGATTGTCTAGAAAAAGTGTCATATTTGTATAATGAACTTACATGCCTTTTTCTTAAGTCTGTTTGCATGATTCTAGTTATTAAATCGGTAGAAAAGAGGAACATGTAGCTAGCAGACCAGGGTCCATTTATTTGTGTAAGAATATTAGATGCTTGTTGAAATTTCCAATTTTAAATTATGCACAAAGATGGACCTTTAACAGGTTAGGAACAACACTCCAAATGAAGGGTATCCCTCTTTGGAAGAACTTTACAACCCACTGTAAAAATGAGCACCTTTATATTCATATTATTTGATGAAACTTTTCCCAAAGAACTATGCATCTATTAAGTAAATAATTAAATGGTCAAAAATTTAAACATGTCAAAAGAATTTTGTGATGTTTCTAAACTTATATATATCTTCTTTATTAATGTAACCCCTCATTTAGAAAAGTTGTTCCAAATATAATGAACTTTCCCACTTTTTGAGTTAAAAATCTTTAAAAAAATCTTTCTTTTTTTAACAGTAAAATGACCCCTTGTTTTAGGCACAGTCCCTCATTTCAGGGACACCACTCATAATGGCAAGGGGGACACAACCTGTTTGTTGGTCTTTGTGAAAAAAGAATAGTACATTGTCCTTTAAATGATTTAATTGCATACAAAAATATAATATGTTACAACAAGTATTATGTCAATAAATTAGTGAAAAAAAATACTATTTATTATCTTTATGGTAGTTCAGTCGACTCCGGCCAATCGGATACCCAAAATGTCAGCTAAAAATATCCGATTATCCGATATATTTAATTAGACAATTAGACGATGAATGTATATTCATTGAATATTCTACAATAATAAGTAGATCTATTGCTTAATATGTGAAAGGGCTGGAGGATTGATGGAGTGATTTTTACCAGTTACATCACCACGAAGGCCTCAGGGTAGATAAGCGAAAGCTAATTGAGTCACCCTCTTTAAATAAAATCATTACTTACTTACTTACTTACTTACTTACTTACTTACTTACTTACTTACTTACTTACTTACTTACTTACTTACGATGTTTGCGTAAAAAATTATCAGCTGATTATGATTGTAATGATTAAATTTGTTTGCACTTGCAGTTTTTAAATCCTATATTTATTAAAATAAATCAAATGTCCTGAAATATTTATGTAAATTATTATCTTCCATCCATAGTTTTTCTTTACTTGTTTAGTAAACAAATTAATATCCATTATTTACATTTTCACACAGGTAAACTAATTTCGGCTATAAATAGATCAAACTGAGACTACTATAACACATGTGTTATAGTAGTCTCAGGATCAAAGAATGTCTGTGTCTGAAACAAACAGTTTTTATTCCGTATATGTTGTGTTTTTACGTTTATAAAAGACACTCGGATTTTATGTGTAAATAGAAGAGTTTTTCTTTTTTTTACTGTGTATTATACTGGTGGATATTAACTTTTAAAATATATATAACATATATATATTTTAATGTGTAAATAGTTCTTTTACTTGGAGATAATCCTTGGTGTTCCTTATAAAGGAAGCTCATACGGAGAGAAGAAGAAGTAGAATCTCTAATCCAAAATCGTAATTGTTATAATTTCATTTCTTTACATAATCAAATTTAAATTTATGAAAATAATCATGATTGATAAAATAGTATTGCATAAAGTTCACGTTTTCGGAAGACTATTTATGTTTAGGTCATAGTTCAAGAGGCTTCTTCACAAATTGGTAAATAAACCAATATGGCCGCCACACGTGATTACCTTTGCACATGTGAAAAAAATATTTCTGACAAAAGTCAGATTTCTCTTGTCAAAAGGGATTTATATTTATATTGCAATAAATTATTCAGAAGGAGGTACATTCAGTTTAGATTATGTTTCTTATTCTATGAGCATTTAGAGTTTAATCAAAATTCTCCCAACAGTACTGCTCTTGTCAACTGAGTCATAACAGAGACATATATACACAGAGATTGGCAACTGTAACAGTGGTCAGCGGAATCTGATCCAAATCGCGCATCTCACGAGACTTTAACGAGATAGCCATTTTGATTATATCACGACAAGTACCATGGCCAACTATTGTCCTCAGTGTAAGCCAGTACGAGTTATCGCGCATGATTTTGATTTCTTATCCGTCTGATCAGTCTTTTCTGTGTGTGATATCTTATCAAGACAACATGCTGAGTTTGTAAAGACAATGTTGACACTCGTAAATAATTTGACTACCCTAAGTAAACAATACGTACATTTGTATTATAAATATATGACACTGTAGCATGCTAGGTTCCGCGGCATGAATACGAGTTGTATAAAGATTATAAACTGACTTTATTTCCCGAAAGATATACAATTCGATTTTACCGAATATCAAACCATGCATACAAAATAAAAAGTCGAAAAAGGACAAATATGAGATCATGATTACCAAACATATATATATATATCTTTCGACGTAAACACGAATATGAGACAGCGTAGAATTTGAATATACATACACAAACACAAACTCATTGCAACATTTTGCTTTTTTATTAAAAGAATAAATTCAGTCTTTATTAAAAGAATAAATTCAGTCTCTGATTTTACTCTTATTTTCAGTTACCTCCCAGAATTGTTTGTTTATCAATATTTGCTCTAACTTTTCAGCCAAGATTTATGAGAGAAAAATTGGCCTTCAACACTAAATGCTTAATAGTACGTTTGCCCGCGACGATGCAGTTTAATAGTACTTTTGCCCGCGACGATGCAGTTTGTTTATAAATCACAATGGAAAACACGCTACAGTACATCAACGTATTGTCCTTTAAATAGCATTAATTTTGCTATGTGAAAAAAAGACAAATGTCGTATTAATAATGAATAAGTATAAATGTACAGCTAAATTTTCAAATTTCTTTAAAAATGTCTTCAGTTAAGACAAACTGTTTAGCGATTTGAAAAGCAGCGTCTTCTATCTATAATACTAAAATTACGAGGTCCAATTTGTCAGCCGTCATCGGGTAAAAACGACAAATCAAAGAATTCAACTCTATATATAACTAATATAGGACCATGGTGTAGATTAAAAATTTATTTACACCACTCCAGACCCTTTTGTTTTCAGCATAATTAATATTGCCAATAATTAACAAGTTCCGGGTCGAATCCGATACCGATACAAATAGTATATTCAGCTATTACCTTATCTGTACGTTCCGCATTTGACAGGCGCACCACCAAACGGTGTATTTAGGATTTTGCTATATACACGGGTCATAATCAAAGGACTGACACTACTAAATTCAATCATTGTCAAATTGTTCCCTATTGTAGTTTTATTCAGCAATCAGCAAGACTTTCTAAGATAACTAATATAGGACAATGCTGTTGATTAAAAAATACTCCATTCCTGGATAGCCAGGACCTTTTGTTTTCCAAATAATTAATATTTCCAATAACTGATAAGTTCCAGGTCGACGGGTTCAAACAGACAGATTTGAAAGCAGAGAAAACTGTGTATCTTATAATCGACATAACTTATCAGATGACAATACCAATTACTAAAATAAGGCTTAGGCATAGTTATATACTTTAATTAAGTCAGGGACCCGCGATATCACGGGTGTGTACTTGTGTAAAATAAGATTGCAGATTTTGGCACTTCTATCACATTCACTGGCTACCTATAAAACAATAGTCAATTTTTCAAATTGGATTGTTTTTTTAAAGTTTGGATGTTCCGAAGTGACAAAGTTTTTCTATAAAAGATCAGTTTGCAGGTGATCTTAGAATGGACAGTATATCAATACATATTTCTCAGTTTCAACAATATTTATACACGCTTCACATGTTCGTTGATGGATGGAAAGGTCTCTCACTTACAATAATGATATAGTCTTAGATTACTTTTTTTTATATAGATATAAGCCAATCGATGCACATACTAATGAATTTATATACTGATATTCTCAAATTTTCCTAAAACCGTAAAGAAAGTCCCATAGAAAAAGTGTTTACAATAATGTTCCGAGTATAATATATAAAAAAAGGGGGGAATACCCTACCCGGAAAATAATATTACTGATATGTATAGGAAAGTTTAAACCACGGAACTGACTGAACTTGACAGTGTTATCTGAAATTCACAACAGGTGATCAAATGAATGATGAAATTTGTGAACTTCACACGGATATCTTTAGAAAACATGCTAATCGATACAACAGGGGTCGCAGGCATCTGTTTGCATGTGTTATACTAAATTTTAACGATTCCAACTATCTCATTCATTCGATAAATAAAAAAAATAAAAAAATCTGCAAATACATGTACAATATAAATGCAAGAAGATTTCCGGGGATGAGTTGGTATGAATTCCAATGAGACAGCTCTCCGTAAACTTTACCTTAACAGAACAATAATTAAAATAAGTTTCCTTTTTAATACAAATTTTACATAAATGTTCAAGTATAAAATTAAATATATTTCCCGATAGAAACTTCTGAAAGGAGAGAGACAAATTAAAATTAATTAAATATACATAAAATTGATGAAAGAAAATTTGACGTTTAAGATTTCATTCCAAATCCATCTACTACAAAAGATCTTCTGAAAGTGTTACTGCATCTGAAAAATTTAAGATAATGACACTTTTCCTGTTTCATCAAAACTAATTGTTCTTTTTAGAACATGAAAATAATATATATAAAATATGTATCTATTACTTCTATGTAAATCAGATGAGCATGTTTAAGTATCAAAATTGTTTAGTTACGGCCGCCTAATTAATTAAAAAAAACTTTTAAAAAGATATGTAAGAAAATTGCAAAAAAAAAAAAATCATTTTAGATGGGATTTCAATTTTTTTTTAATACGCTTTAAAAACATCCAAAAGTCTGAGTTAATGTAGTAGTGAAAGATTTTATATTATCAAAAATAAAGAAAACTGACGGCTGGACAAAAAAATTCTTTTAAAATTAAAAGTTACACTTCTTTTACTTTATTTACTGAATTTTTAAATTCATGATATAAAACATTGTATTAAATGTATAAATATTTTATATGCAAATAGATTAAACTTTGTTTTATGACTTGTGATCGAGCGATTTACTTGGTAGGACCATGGAAGTACTATATCAATATAATACTTCCATGGACTTAGAATTTTTCTCGCAATCTTCAAACAATGACAATAACTCCAGTTTTGGATAAAAAAGGCCCCGATTCATTAAATTTTCTAAAATATCAAATATATATCATTGGAAAGATTATAAAGCAAAGAATATATATTTATGCCAATGAATTTATTACTAAATATAGTGAAAGATGTAATCATATATGAAAACTCCTTTGCAAACGTTTTTGATTTTGAATTGTATGAGGTAATAGGGAATGAACTATTTTTTTAAAAATGAAAATGGCCGTAACTTCTGCTATCCCGATTCAATTATAAAATATGTCATTAGAAAGCTAAGAAAATGTATTTTCTAATGTGATGCCAATGAAAAAGATATTTATTTTTGTTTACTGTCAGCTAACCAAAATTCAATATTTCCTTTAATAATCTATAGTAAATTTATCGATATCGATTGCGATCAAATTTAGCGCATGCGCACTGCGGGTGCTGAGAATAGTTGCGTATGACCACCCCGCTTTGATTTTTATTTTACATTCAAGCTTTTCAATATGTCTCTGGTCATATACACATACACGAGTAGATTGACTGGTACCCAGCCGTAATGTTACACATATATCAAATAGCTAATGGCCGGAACGTAGTAGCGGGAACCAGGATAATACGTAGACAACATACATCAACTAACAAAATTGAAAACGCTTACGGTTTCTCGTTCATAAACCGAATTCCGCTTTGAATTATAGAAAATGCAATATTAATCATGTTCAGTCGACCTTTCATTGTTATATCAACGTCTGAACTGATTAAAAAATCTGTAGATGTCAGATAACACTCGAAATTGACTCGACCTCTTTCCACACGGAATACAAATAATGATAGTTTGTAATCAGGTTGACTGCTTATAATGCAAAATACACATTAATAACAATTTTTTTTTTAAACGAACAATAGTACACACTGATCGTTTCTTTATTCCCCAATGTAAATGAAAGAAACAAAAACCATACCATACCATAAAAAGGAGAGGAGAAAATTGAACATTTCCGGATCTATTTCTGGCCAAATGACCCCCTACATAGATTTGTTGGATGTTGCGTATGAAAAGATGTACCTCATGACTTGGAAGTCAGACCTTTAAAAACGATGTCTTTTTATCAGTAAAATACGAAAAATATCTTTAAATCGAATCATTTACTTTATTTCTATGTAAAATGACAAATATTCGCAAATTGTAGAAAAATGAGAAGAAAAATATTCTCATAAAATGGAAATGGGGAATATGACAAAGAGACAACAACCCGACCAAAGAGCAGACAACAGCCGAAGGCCACCAATGGGTCTTTAACGCAGCGAGAAAATCCCGCACCCGGAGATGGGCCTCGCTGGCCCCCTAAATAAAAATGTGTACTAGTTCAGTGAAAATGGACGTCATACTAAACTCCAAAACATATAAATGAACTAATATTAAAAAAACATACAAGACTAACATAGACCAGAAGCTCCTGATTTGGGACAGGCGCAAAAAAAAACGCGGCGGGGTTAAAAATGTTTTGTGAGATCTCAACCCTCCCCCTATACCTCTAGCCAATGTAGAATAGAGAAACACACAGCAATACGCACAGTAAAACTCAGTTTAAAAGAAGTCCGAGTCCGATGTCCGAATAGGTAACAAAAGAAACTAAGCAAAATGACAGTGAAACATAAATTAACAAAGGAGTACTCAGTAGCAGTTACTGACATGCCAGCTCCAGACCTCAATTAAACTGATTGAAAGATTATGTCTTCATCATATGAAAATCAAGCACAATCCCTCCCGTTAGGGGTTTAGTATCATACCATCATAAAATATATGAGAACATAACCCGTATCGTGCCAACAACTGGTTTTAGAATGTGTTTATTTCCGATGCAAAGACCCTATGAGTGAATCAATATTAATACCAAAATATGCAATCCTTAATGACCTGACAACAGTATCGTAACTATATCCCTCCTGAATAAGTCTGTTTAAAGGTTTGGTTAGCTTTTGAGGTGAATGCCGACATTTCTTTGCTTTGTAAAGAATATTACCATAAAAGATTGGATGTGAAATACCTGAACGTATAAGATGTCTGCATGTTGATTTATATTTACGAATGATGTCCTTGTACCTATGATAAAATTGAGTAAATGTTTTGACTAGTTTTGCTTCAGATAGCTGTCGTTTGATCATAAAAAAACGTCTCTTCAATTCAAGTTTCGTAACACTATGATGGTTTGACGAAGTCACAGGTGTCTGAAAAAAACAATGCAATTATTTAAAAAAAAAATCCATACAAATACACAAAAAATTGTAGCTTCTTTAAATCTTGAACATTATAAACAATATTGAACAAATGACATTAACGTGGATAGCCTTTAACGTTCCTAAAGGGCATTCCGGATCCCCTCTGTTTTAAGATGGCATGGGAGATGAATCTAAGGAAGGGTTTGGTAGAAAAAATGGAAAGCAAATTTTACATCATTTTATGTCCATAAATGGCAGTATAGAAATTTCTTAAGCAAGTACAAAATTTCGACAAGTTGTTGTCTCTTTCAGAAAAGGAATATAATTTTGAAAAAAAAAAGTAAAAACACAAAAATACTGAACTCCGAGGAAAATTCAAAAAGGAAAATCAAAAATCAAAAGGCAAAATCAAAAGTCCAAGCATATCAAACGAATGGATAACAACTGTCATATTCCTGACTTGGTACAGGCATTTTCTAATGTAGAAAATGGTGGATTGAACCTGGTTTTATAGCTAGCTAAACCTCTCACTTGTATGACAGTCGCATCAAATTCCATTACATTGTCAACGATGCATGAACAAAACAAACATACTCAAAGAGTAAAAATGTCAAAAATAGGGGTACAACAGTCAATATTGTGTTATCATCTTAATATCACTACATAAACAACAAATGTAACAAAGTAGCACAAAAAGGCATACATCAAATTCAACATTCTCATTTTGCTTTTCCTATACGGCTGAATTTATCTATGTAAAGTCTACCCATAAATGAAAGAAGGTTTTCATTACTGGTGTAAAATTGCGCGTTTGAAATTCGCACAGGTAGACATAAAAATAATTTTGTCGTATGACGGCATACATAAATGCAGACTCACGTAAAGTAGATATAACAAAAAACAGACTTACAGTAAAAATAATAAATAAAATAATGGTGTGGTTCAAAGTATGACGGGATACATAAGTACAGTTTCACGTCACTTGCACAAATGCAAGTTGTTTAAAAAAAACTACGGTCGAACCGTGCACAATGCAAATTTTGAGCTTTTGCATCTTATCTGAAAATGCAAGATGACTGTCACCCTGGACATAGTTATGAGTATGACATAAAATATCTCAGAATACATCTGCTAGGGGCACATCAAATACAGAACTCAGAGGAGAATACACTGTCAAACATACTGACACAAATTAAACATTTACTATCCACACTGATCTGTGTCAACACTTGTTAAGTAAAAATAAAATAAGTTCGTTTCTCCACAAAGAGTCTAATTTTCATAATATACCACGAAAGTCCTAAAAAGTTAATATTGCAGGCTTGACCCTCCCCTCCCCCTAAAAAAACACAAAAATAAACAAAAATAAAACACAAAACCGACAAAAAAAAAGAAAACAAAGCAAAACAACCAAACAAAAAAGGTCAATATGCATAGATGTGAAATAAATAAAACTCGTTGATACAAAGATAATAGAAGTCGGAGGAGGAAATTATTAATGGTAGTGTTTTTAAATTCGCGGAGTACAAATTATATAAAGTATTCAAAGTTTGTAATTTTCTGTCAATATAACATTACCGTACATGTATGACATCCCAATTATATTTGAAGATGGGGCGAGAGGTAAACGTCAGTGAGACAGCAATTAACCCAACAACAAAAACATGTCTGGTTTCTTACTGAAAAATCAATATTTACCCAGCAAAATAATCACTTTTATTCGATATTTTTTCTCACAAATTATATTGAAAGCTTACAGTCGGGTCTTGAAAAAGGAAACTGTATACTGAAAGGTAAACTAAAAATCGGATGTGTCTTGCTAAGCGAAACTGTATACTGAAAGGTTACCGAAAGGTCAGATGTGTCATGAAAGGCAGGCGCGGATCCAGAAGGGGGGGGGGGGGTTCCGGGGGTTGGAACCCCCCTTTTTTTTGGACGATCAATGCATTTGAATGGGGACATGTAATTGGAACCCCCCCCCCACCCCTTTTGTCCTGGGTTAGGCCCCCCCCTTTTAAAATGGCTGGATCCTCCCCTGAAAGGGCAACTGTTTACTGAAAGATTAACAAAAAATCGAATGTGTCTCGATAAGGGAAACTGTATACTGAAAGATTAACTACAGAAGTCAGATGTGTCTGGAGAACGGAAACTGTATACTGAAAAATTAACTAGAAGTCAGATGTGTCTAGAGAAGGGAATCTGTAAACTGAAAGGTTAACTAGAAGTCAGATGTATCTGGAGAAGGGAAACTGTTAACTGAAAGGTTAACAAGAAGTCAAATGTGTCTTAAGATGGGAAACTGTATACTGAAAGGTTAACAAGAAGTCAGATGTGTCTTGGAAGGGAAACTGTATACTGAAAGGTTAACAAGAAGTCAGGTGTGTCTTGAGAAGGGAAACTGTATACTGAAAGATTAACTACAAAAGTCAGATGTGTCTGGAGAAGGGAAACTGTATACTGAAAGGTTAGCTAGAAGTCAGATGTGTCTTAAGAAGGGAAACTGTATACTGAATGGTTAACAAGAAGTCAGATGTGTCTTAAGAAGGGCAACTGTTAACTGAAAGGTTAACAAGAAGTCAAATGTGTCTTAAGATGGGAAACTGTATACTGAAAGGTTAACAAGAAGTCAGATGTGTCTTAAGAAGGGAAACTGTAACTGAAAGGTTAACTAGAAATCAGGTGCGTCTTGAGAAGGGAAACTGTATACTGAAAGGTTAACAAGATGTCAAATGTGTCTTAAGATGGGAAACTGTATACTGAAAAATTAACTAGAAGTCAGATGTGTCTAGAGAAGGGAATCTGTAAACTGTAAGGTTAACTAGAAGTCAGATGTATCTGGAGAAGGGAAACTGTTAACTGAAAGGTTAACAAGAAGTCAAATGTGTCTTCAGATGGGAAACTGTATACTGAAAGGTTAACAGGAAGTCAGATGTGTCTTAAGAAGGGAAACTGTAACTGAAAGGTTAACTAGAAATCAGGTGCGTCTTGAGAAGGGAAACTGTATACTGAAAGGTTAACAAGAAGTCAAATGTGTCTAGAGAAGGGAATCTGTAAACTGAAAGGTTAACTAGAAGTCAGATGTATCTGGAGAAGGGAAACTGTATACTGAAAGGTTAACAAGAAGTCAGGTGTGTCTTGAGAAGGGAAACTGTATACTGAAAGATTAACTACAAAAGTCAGATGTGTCTGGAGAAGGGAAACTGTATACTGAAAGGTTAACTAGAAGTCAGATGTGCCTTAAGAAGGCAAACTGTATACTGAATGGTTAACAAGAAGTCAAATGTGTCTTAAGATGGGAAACTGTATACTGAAAGGTTAACAAGAAGTCAGATTTGTCTTAAGAAGGAAACTGTAACTGAAAGGTTAACTAGAAGTCAGATGTATCTGGAGAAGGGAAACTGTTAACTGAAAGGTTAACAAGAAGTCAAATGTGTCTTAAGATGGGAAACTGTATACTGAAAAATTAACAAGAAATTAGGTGTGTCTGGAGAAGGGAAACTGTATACTGAAAAATTAACTAGAAGTTAGATGTGTCTAAAAAGGGAATCTGTAAACTGAAAGGTTAACTAGAAGTCAGATGTGTCTTAAGAAGGGAAACTGTATACTGAATGGTTAACCAGAAGTCAGATGTGTCTTAAGAAGGGCAACTGTTAACTGAAAGGTTAACAAGAAGTCAGATGTGTCTTAAGAAGGGCAACTGTTAACTGAAAGGTTAACAAGAAGTCAAATGTGTCTTAAGATGGGAAACTGTATAATGAAAGGTTAACAAGAAGTCAAATGTGTCTTAAGAAGGGAAACTGTAACTGAAAGGTTAACTAGAAATCAGGTGCGTCTTGAGAAAGGAAACTGTATACTGAAAGGTTAACAAGAAGTCAAATGTGTCTAGAGAAGGGAATCTGTAAACTGAAAGGTTAACAAGAAGTCAGATGTGTCTTAAGAAGGGAAACTGTATACTGAATGGTTAACAAGAAGTCAGATGTGTCTTAAGAATGGCAACTGTTAACTGAAAGGTTAACAAGAAGTCAAATGTGTCTTAAGATGGGAAACTGTATACTGAAAGGTTAACTAGAAGTCAGATGTGTCTTAAGAAGGGAAATTGTAACTGAAAGGTTAACAAGAAATCAGGTGCGTCTTGAGAAGGGAAACTGCATACTGAAAGGTTAACAAGAAGTCAGATGTGTCTTAAGAAGGGAAACTGTATACTGAATGGTTAACAAGAAGTCAAATGTGTCTTAAGAAGGGCAACTTTTAACTGAAAGGTTAACAAGTAGTCAGATGTGTCTTAAGAAGGGAAACTGTGTACTGAAAGGTTAACAAAATGTCAGATGTGTCTTAAGGGCAACTTTTAACTGAAAGGTTAACAAGAAGTCAGATGTGTCTTGAGAACAGATCCTGTATACTGAAAGGTTAACTAGAATTCAGATGTATCTTAAGAAGAGATCCTGTGTACTGAAAGGTTAACAAGAAGTCAGATGTGTCTTGAGAAGAGATCCTGTATACTGAAAGGTTTACAAGAAGTCAGATGTGTCTTGAGAAGAGATCCTGTATACTGAAAGGTTAACAAGAAGTCAGATGTGTCTTGAGAAGAGATCCTGTATACTGAAAGGTTAACAAGAAGTCAGATGTGTCTTGAGAAGAGATCCTGTATACTGAAAGGTTAACAAGAAGTCAAATGTATCTTGGAAGGGAAACTGTATACTGAAAGGTTAACAAGAAGTCAGATGTGTCTTGAGAAGAGAAACTGTATACTGAAAAATTAACAAGAAATTAGGTGTGTCTTGAGAAGGGAAACTGTATACTGAAAGGTTAACAAGAAGTCAAATGTGTCTAGAGAAGGGAATCTGTATACTGAAAGGTTAACAAGAAGTCAGATGTGTCTTGAGAAGAGATCCTGTATACTGAAAGGTTAACAAGAAGTCAGATGTGTCTTGAGAAGAGATCCTGTATACTGAAAGGTTAACAAGAAGTCAGATGTGTCTTGAGAAGAGATCCTGTATACTGAAAGGTTAACAAGAAGTCAAATGTATCTTGGAAGGGAAACTGTATACTGAAAGGTTAACAAGAAGTCAGATGTGTCTGGAGAAGGGAAACTGTATACTGAAAAATTAACGGGAAATTAGGTGTCTTAAGAAGGGAAACTGTGTACTGAATGGTTAACAAAAAAACAAGAAGTCAAATAGGTTAACAAGAAGTCAGATGTGTCTTAAGAAGGGAAACTGTGTACTGAAAGGTTAACAAGAAGTCAGATGTGTCTTGAGAAGGGAAACTGTGTACTGAAAGGTTAACAAGAAATCAGGTGCGTCTTGAGAAGGGAAACTGCATACTGAAAGGTTAACAAGAAGTCAGATGTGTCTTAAGAAGGGAAACTGTGTACTGAAAGGTTAACAAAATGTCAGATGTGTCTTAAGAAGGGCAACTTTTAACTGAAAGGTTAACAAAATGTCAGATGTGTCTTGAGAAGGGAAACTGTATACTGAAAGGTTAACAAGGAGTCTGTGTCTGAAGAATGGAAATTGCAGACTTAGAAGATAACTAAAAGTTGAGTGTGTTTTGAGAAGGCAAACTGTATACTGAAAGTTAAGTAGGGTGTGTCTTGATCATATATCTATAATTATTGTATTGCTTATTTTAATACCACTGAACATGATCTTGGTTCTTTAACTTTGACTTCCAGGTCAACTTCTTGATGCTTTTATAACATTATTGTATTCTTTATGTGATAAACATTTGAAATCCTATATGTCCAACTGGTTTAATCAGGGCCATAGCTTTGATGTAGAGACATGCATTTTTCTTATTACCTAAAACAGTTCTGGTTGACCATATTTATTTTACTGGTCAAAGAATAAATTAATGATGAGAAAAAAAGTGCCAACTGAAAATTCCTTTTTCACATTAAATTGACTGAGATTTGGATATGGTTCATATCTCTAAAACTTTCTTCAAAGCCCCCTTTAAAACAATGTATGCTTACAAAATGATTCATGCTGACTTCATAATTACAGAAATCAGTCAACTGACATTTTAATAAATCAACATATATCTATCTATTGTATTATTTATTATTAAAATGTTATTCTCAAATATAAAATTATATAAATAATTAACAATGTTAAATTTTAACAATTAAAGCACCATAACAATATAATATTCTTTAATATCATGATATCTTACATGAACACACAATACTGACCATGAAAATGTGAAGTGTAAATCTCAGTTCGCATCAAAATATAAAATAAATGGGGTATGTGTCCATGGGACACAGTTGATGCCCCCGATTGCATATCATATAAATTTATAAAGGGACAAAACTGAAGAACATTAATCAAAGTGCTTGTAAGCACCGAAGGGTAAAGATTGTTTTAATTTTTTCAGTTAACATTGCATTGTATAAAGCATTGGTTGTAGTTGATTCAACTACAATTATAGACAAAGGAAGATAACTCCAATTTAAAAAAAAATACTTTTAACAATTACATCATTGATATTTTTAGAACAGATATTAGATTCCTATTTTTCCATTTGTATAGGAGAATAACTCGAAAATGGTTGAAGTGACTGACACAATCAAAATTCAAACTTGATATGTGTTATGTTGTAATAAGCATTTTATAAGTTTCATAACATTTGGTTGAAGCAAACTAAAGTTAGAGAACTGAAACCAACTTTGGGACGTAAATCCGTCCGTTCATACATACATACAGATGGACAAGGCTAAAACTTAATGGCTCCACTACGGTGCTGGCATAACAATGATGTGGTATGATTGCCAATGAAACAACTCTCCACAAAAGAGCCTGCTGTCATTTGCATAATGCTGTCAAATGCTGGTCATGTAAATCTCAAGGTTGAATCATCCACCACCCACCTCTCTAAACCCAAAACCCAACCCAAACCCACCACAAATACCCAATATTTCAAAAGGATCATTCTGTTTTTCAATTCCTTCTAATAAATTTTTTTTGTTGTTGTCAAGAATGTAACATGCTATTGATCAAATCAAGCTCCCTACAAAGGATAAATGATAGCTGTCTTTATATTTGTGACAAAATATATAGGAAAACATTATTCTTCAAAAATAAAATATGTAAATTTTTATAAAATAAATGCTGAAATAATATATCTTGGCTAATAACAGTATATATAATCAATGTATAAGAGGTCTTCACATAGAACATTATTCTTTAACATAAAATATGTAAAATGGCATAAAATAAATGCTGTAATAGTATATCTTGGCTAATAACAGTATATTAGATATGATGGATTTCAACATATGTGGTCTAATCAATAAACATCTTAATTCGACAGTCCATTGGTATCAAAGATCGATTGTCTTTGACAGTACCTAGGTAACACACATCTTTAACTTTTACCATACCATGGTAGTTGGTTGATGTCTACATTACCACCACACAATATAACACCTATATTCTTTATACTAGGGTCCATGTTCCGTAGTTTATCTGACATTGCTGCTGCTACTGCGGCCCCAGAAGCTGCTTCTATAACCAACTGTAATAGAGATTAATGATGAATCAATTGAAGTACTGTGGATTCTTTTATTTTATGTGCCATTTTTTGTGAATTGAGATAAAAATTGTAATTTTGTAGCTATTTTTAAAATGTTTAACCAAAGTCTGCATAAAGGTTATAGAAAATTGATACTTTGTGAACATCAATTGTGTCATTGGCTCATGTCTGTCATATTTGTATTTCATAAATTGTTTTGTTATGATTTAGGTTGTTAGTTTTCTTAAATGAATTATTTCCTATTTTTCCTGTCAGGGTCTGTATAAGCAGTCCATACAGCAGGCGCGGATCCAGAGGGGGGTTCCGGGGTTGGAACCCCCCTTTTTTTTGGACGATCAATGCATTTGAATGGGGACATATAGTTGGAACCCCCCCTTTGTCCTGGGTAAGGAACCCCCCCTTTTTAAAATGGCTGGATCCGCCCCTGTACAGTATAGATTTGTCAGGGTCTGTATAAGCAGTTCATACAGTATAGATTTGTCAGGGTCTGTATAAGCAGTCCATACAGTATAGATTTGTCAGGGTCTGTATAAGCAGTCCATACAGTATACATTTGTCAGGGTCTGTATAAGCAGTCCATACAGTATAGATTTGTCAGGGTCTGTATAAGCAGTCCATACAGTATACATTTGTCAGGGTCTGTATAAGCAGTCCATACAGTATACATTTGTCAGGGTCTGTATAAGCAGTCCATATAGTATAGATTTGTCAGGGTCTGTATAAGCAGTCCATACAGTATAGATTTTTCAGGGTCTGTATAAGCAGTCCATACAGTATAGATTTGTCAGGGTCTGTATAAGCAGTCCATACAGTATAGATTTGTCAGGGTCTGTATAAGCAGTCCATACAGTATAGATTTGTCAGGGTCTGTATAAGCAGTCCATACAGTATAGATTTGTCAGGGTCTGTATAAGCAGTCCATACAGTATAGATTTGTCAGGGTCTGTATAAGCAGTCCATACAGTATAGATTTGTCAGGGTCTGTATAAGCAGTCCATACAGTATAGATTTGTCAGGGTCTGTATAAGCAGTCCATACAGTATAGATAGTATAGGTCCACTTGGTTGAAATGTTGCACTAATGTTAAAGCAATAAGACCTGTAATTGAACATTGAAGTATATAAATTGTATCACTATAAATGCAGAAAACTAAAGTGTGGATAAAGATTATCTTCTTACCTTCATATGCTGGAAAGAGAACTTCATTCCTTCTATCATGTCTTCATCTTTCTGTAAAAAAAACAATTAGTAGATATAAATGTATTAATGTATAAAAAATAAGGTTACTTAATAGGTATAATTTCAGCCCAGAGTTGTAACAATTTCATCATAAATCTCAGTATTTCACTTAGAGGCTAGTACAGACCAATTAACAATTGGTTTGTTTTAATAACTGAGTTACACCAGTTGACCCGAGGTCAATTGGTATAAATGACGCCATTCGATAATCTTTAAATTTATTCATTTTAATTTTTTTACAGTTTTTACTGTGACATAATGACATACGCATTGTGACATAAGAAATGTAAAGGAAAATACCTGAATTTTAAAATGGTCTATTATTCAAAAAATAATACTTTCAAAATGATGGACTTGTATCATTTTCTTACCGTTTCTAAATGTTCCAATACATTTTAAGTGAATCTATTATTCTTTTTCATGTTTTTGTCATTAACCTAAACAAAGTCAAAGTGTTACTGAATAGATAACTAACGTAAGGGTACCCAAATTGCACCGAGTACCCAAATTGCACCTATTTAGAAAAAATAGCAATGGAAATCTTACAACATTTCCTAGAGACTAAACAATTTGTATTTTTTTTTATTTGATACTATGCACGTCTTTCAACATAGGTAAACATATTTAGATATACACAAAACATTCACAGTATTTATCAACAGATGGACTGTTTACTGAAAAAGCAAAATGTTCAAAAACGTCACCGTACGACGTCATCAAAACGTCATCTTTTTAAAATTAGCAAAAACAATATATTATAAGCATCCATTTTGTAAAATATGAAGAGTAAGCATGGACTAATATCCAATTGTTCAAAATATTTGAAGAAATTAAACAAAAGCTCGGTTATTAGACTTTTGACGATGTGAATTTAAGCATGGATGCAATTTGGGTACTCCTCATTACAGAATCCTGGATAGTTTGGAGGTCGATTCAAACCCATTTTTTTATGGACTCAATATGGATTAAAAATCAAATTAATGTACCTATACAATGAAGAAGGATAGGGCTACAAAATAAACACAGTATGGACATATTATACTTGATCATAAAAAAACGTAGGTGAAAAAACTGTCAAAATAGGTGCAATTTGGGTATCGTCACATTAAGGATGGCAGCAATTCATATTTTAACTTTCCTTAAATTTTCAATCCCTCTAGGTTCCCCAAGACATATTTTAAACAATGCTTAATGTATTACCGTACAGCGGGTTATTTTCGCGGGTGTAAAATTTTGCGATTTTCATTTAATAAGGTATATGAAATATTTCGGCAATATTATTTCGGCGAATTCAAAACTATTACCAGTACCATTGCATGGGCATTTTTAAATTGGCAGAATTTATTTTGGCGATTTTATTCTATTTGTGAAAATAAGCGAAAATTTACACCCCACAAAAATAACCCGCTATATGGTATGTGGAAATGACTTCATTGGATTTATGAGTGTTGTTATTTCAAATTTAGTAATTTCTCTCCTACATGACTTACAATGGTGAAAACATCTTTCTCCACAAGATCTAACATTATAGGGAAGGTCAGGTGACCCAACTGTTGTAGTCTAATACCATCTGCTATTGTGCTTAAAAATCTAGGTGGATTTGGCCAAAGTCTTTTACCTGAAATATGTACAAAACATCAGCAATACATTAAAGATTTAATTTTGTACACATGTATTTTTCTGTTTATTACAATAATTTAGTATCATAATAACATTATCCTTTTTTAGCATTCCAGAACATGTTATTATTGGAATGGTGATTTTTTAAACTGAAAGCTGCTCAAAACAATTTTAAAAGGGACACACAAATAAAACCAGAACAATTAACACAATTTGTGTTAGAATAATTGATTGTTAATATAAGGGACAACTTCTGGTCATCTAAACGCAGGGCTTTCCATTGAAGCCGGTAGCCGGCGGAAATCCGCCGCTTACGGTGGTTTCAAGTGCCGGCTACTTTACTGCCAAAAATATAAATTCAAAAAGAAAAAAATATCTTTTTCAAATGTTTACAGGCAGCCGAGAGACGTATATTATCGCAAAGTCGCGGTCACGATAAACAAGGATGAAAAGTCAATGTTTACCTTGGGCTAAATATAGTTCACATGAATTCAGGTCACTGATTGGTTGTCTATTTAAAGTCAGAATGCATCGTTTCTTTTCAAAGATAACAAGAGAGACGTTCCGGTGGTCATTGAAGGATAACAATAGAGACGTTCCGATGGTCATTAACTCGTTGGCTTTTTTTGGCTTTTAAAACGTGAAGACAATCAGATAGGATGACAATCTTATGTTATGGAATAATATTAGTCAAATTAAAGAAAGTGTAGTAGATCATATTGTTCAGAATCTGGAAAACAGTATCTTTTGAAGTTCATTTTTTCAAAGCCCACGTGGTGTTCAGAGAATCAAGGTCAAAAACGAAAGTAGAATATTGTCGACTCGACCTCAAATAAATAACATTTCCAAATGATTTATGTATCCGACTTATTGAACAGTTTACAAAAAAAAAAAGAGAAAATCAGAGGATATATCAATTTTCTGTCAATGCTTGAGAAATAATTGTATGATTTAAATACGCGTAACAGTCTTTAGAGAGAAAAGGGGGGTCATTTGTTTACAAATGCACGTAGTTATGCAAAATAAATCGATCAAGATTTCTAACAAACCGGATGATTATTTAAATAAAACTCCTTTAAAAGTAAATGAATTTTAAGCATAAGGTAATGAAAATAAAAAACTGACATAAAAAAAAAAATGAAATTTCTTTGAGTTTTTTTTTTTTTTCTTTCTTTAATTTCCTACATAAAAAATGGTCATTTGAAAGATTAAATTAGGTGCCAGGAGATTGCGAGAATGCAGGATTTTGCTCTATTTATGCCAGAGCTTCTGGGGGCCTTGAGCGGCCCCCAGACCCCCTGCCGTAAGGCACCAAGCTTACAGCTTGGTGGGCGTCCGGCTTCGCCGAACGCATGTTATAGCCGCCTATAAATTTAATTCAGCCTTCTACTTCCATTTCAATGGAAAGCCCTGCTAAACGTCAAATTTAAATTTAATAAACTGTTCACACAGAGATATGTCTCGCCTATCAGCATAATATTTAAAAAAAGACAAGCTGATGAACAGCAACACTGCTTATTAGTTCATTCACTGGACCATGATCCTATAATGGGTAGGGCCTCGAAATGGTTGACAAACTGCAATGTTCAGACAGCAATGTAACTTTATAGAAAATATCATTTTTTTATTGTATAAAAGTAGTTCCTATCACTATAACTTAAGCAGAATAGCTTAACATTGAAAATTACTAATCAATTCAAAGTCTCTGGAGTAGGTTTCAGAAAAATACAGTATACCTACAATCAATCTTAGTCGTAAGTTTTTTTGTGAAATCAACTCCTGGAAATTGACCTAGGGGGACCTCGAAAACATCATCAAAATGACATGAACGGATCATAGAAATGTACATTCATACAGAATGTCATTAATCTACCACAAGTTGTTCTTTTCAAACTGACTTATTCAGAAAGACTTAAAATTGAAAATTTTAAATTAATTCCAAGTCACTTGACCATGTCCTAAGGGGCAGAGTCTCAAAATAATTGTCAACCTGATATGTACTGATAGTAATACAACTTAACCTTAAATATAAATGATTTATCACAAGTAGTTCCTATCAACTTAACTTAAGCAGAAAACTTGACAATTGTTGACACGGTTGCAGTGCCTAGAAAAGCAATCCCTATGTCTCGCTTAAAAAAATGGATCTATAAACTGAACATGGCAAAACTCCATCTAAAGGAAAACATGAAAATGAATTGCAATTTATGTCACAATATCATACCCTCTTTTAGACAAGATTCAACCATCTTTCCTTCAGGCTCTACTGCAAACACTGAAAGAAAAAAAAAAGCACAGATACAAATTTATTCACAATTCATATTTATTTAAATTTATAATTACAGAAAACGAACAATTTTTTGGCATTAATAATATAGTATAATACCCTAAATGATAAACAATTTGGTGACCGTTATGCCTAAATACAAAGTTATATATATGAAGCTGTTTGCTGAAACTGCTGTATGTTCAATCAATAATTATATAAGCATAGCCAAATCATAGGCATGTCACAATATTTTGACTGCATAAATGTAATAAATAATGAATTATGTTATGTATCTAATAATATATTATACTGATTCATTTGTTTTCCATTCTTCAGTCTGTCTTATATGTTCTCTCTTAAAAATTCTTATTGAGGTACTGGTTACATTCAAAAATGAACATGGTTTTACATAACTGAAACTACACAATGAAATATCATAGCTCATACCTTTAACATCATTTTTGACACTTTTAGCAGCAATAGCTATCCCAGAAATCATTCCACCACCACTTATAGGTACCAGTATAGCATCTAATTCTGGTACCTGCTCCATTAATTCTAAAGCCAGAGTGCCCTAAATATAAATAAGGAGTTACTAATAATTTCTTTTAAAATTAGAGGCCTCCCAGACACACTTTAACACAATACTTGCTATTGAAGATATATTAGAGGCCGTACAGTGACCTGCACAGTTGCTTAAGTCTACATTACTACATCATTATTTAATTTGTCTCTTGTAGAGAGTTGTCTCATTGGCAATCATACCACATCTTCCTATTTTTTCTGTCACAAAATTAATCTCAATTGTTCTATAAATAGATTCAAAAGTTTGATTGGTTTATAGTGTTTATGGTAAGGTTCGTGTTGTTCAGTCTTTAGTTTTATATGTTGGGTCTTGTGTACTATTGTATGTCTTTTGAAATTTTGATTTTTTTCCATAATGTTGTCAGTATATTTTGTTTGAATTATGAGTTTGAATGTCTCTCTGGTATCTTGTCAAAAGGTAAGTAAATCTAATGGTAATCTACAAAAATTTGGTAAAACTTAACTCTACCTTGCCATTAAAAAAAATACAGAATTAGATTTATTCAATAATTTGTCTGGAATGATAGTGTTATATATATTGTAATGATCTATACCTGTCCTGCAATCACATTATAATGGTCATAAGGTGGAACAATTTCTAATCCTTTCTCTTTAGCCATTCTGGCACATGTTTCCTCCCTTGAAAGAAAATTTATATAGTGATTTTAACAACCGTTGTTAAATACACACTCCAAAACTAATTTTTGCCATATATATATATATATCTTTATTTCCTCCGATAAGCAGTTCAATTCTTTTTTTTTTTTAATTGTTTGAATTTATATAAACATGGGAAAATATTTCATATGAGAAAAAATAACATTCTGAGGAAACTTAAACATTGAATTAAGAACCTCTCAACTTAATTCCAGTAAGAGTTTCCATCTGAAATAGAAATTCTCTAAATCTTAATGATCTAAGACCAATGCATGCTTTTCCCAAAATGGTTCAGTAATCAATTTGTGGTGCTGTTTTGCTCAGTTCTTATTGGTAAAAATACATTTATCAGTACAAGTATGATATAAAAGGGGTATTCTTTCGCAAGCTCTGAATTTACCATGTGATGTCTCTCAGAAAGAACACAATATTTTCACCAGATGATAAAACCCAATAACATGAAAAAGCACATCATCTGAAAATTATTAGAAAATTGTAATTCACACACATAGCTTTTTGATATGATATTTGTACACTTTTGGACTTTCAAATTTTAAATATACATGTATATGTTAAACAATCAACAAGCCTCAGATTTTAAATTTCAAACATAATTGTGTAGATTGACGTAATTACACATTCTATGCAGTGGTACAATCTATTAGTTACAGTGTGCAATTGTCCTAATATGAGAATTAATCTGGTCAATAAAATTCATATTGGGTGAGGCGAAAAAAAAAAAAAAAATTATTAGGTAAACATTATAAGGGAGATAATTTAAATTGACGAAATAAAAAATCGTACTGAAATTTATTAGGACTATATCAGCCAATCAAATTGCGAGAAATTGCTGTAAATCAGGATAATATACTTTTTTAGCAGATTATTAGTATAATATCTGTTTCCTTAATGTTTACAATACAATACCTGTCCTTTGGAGTGGGTTCACACCATACCAGTTCAGCACCATAACCCTTTATTGCATCAGCTTTAGATTTAGGTGCATTGTTAGGAATGACAACACAACATTTAACACCCGCTGTCTTAGCTGCCCAAGCTAAACCTTGTCCATGATTGCCACTGCTATGGGTTACCTGTATAATAACATTCTGTGATTACCACTACTGTGGGTTACCTGTATAATAAAATTCCATGATAACCACTGCTGTGGGTAACCTGTATAACAAAATTCTGTGATAACCACTGCTGTGGGTTACCTGTATAACAAAATTCTGTGATAACCACTGCTGTAGGTTACCTGTATAATAAAATTCCATGATTACCACTGCTGTGAGTTACCTGTATAACAAAATTCTGTGATAACCACTGCTGTAGGTTACCTGTATAATAAAATTCCATGATTACCACTGCTGTGGGTTACCTGTATGATAAAATTCTGTGATTACCACTGCTGCGGGCTACCTGTATAATAAAGTTTTATAATCATCACTGCTATGGGTTAACTGTATAATAAAATTCTGTGAATACCATGATAACCACTGTTGTGGGTTTACCTCTATAATAAAACTCTGTGATTACCACTGCTGTAGGTTACCTGTATAATTAATTGTGTGATTACCACTGCTGTGCAGTTACCTGTATAATAAAATTACCATTCAATACCTCTAGATGTCTTTTTGTTGTTATATTGTGTTGTTAGGTTGCTTGATGTATATCCATCATCTCCTTATATACAATTATAATTAATTTGTAACAAAGAAGAAATATTACCATAATAAAATGCATTATTGCTTAAAAAGAACGAACCATTTAATGAAGGAAGTTATGAAAAAGTTAAACTAATGCAAAATTAGTCTGATCAGAAAATCATTTGGCTACCAATGAATCTTTACAACAACAGGCGCAAAAATGCGGCAGGGTTAAACATGTTTGTGAGATCTCAACCCTCCCCCTATGTGTTTCAACTAATGCAAAGAAAGTTTCCATATTCCATAATGGTCATTAGATAAAACATGTCAAATTAAATCAATAGTGGTAAATTAGTATATCATGAACAGCCAAGCTGACACAACAAACCAGTAATATGTTTGTCCTATTGTAGATGTCCATGTATTACATTTGTACTATACCACTGTTATTGTGACATTGCCATTGGATAATATATATATTTTTAAAAAAATCTTAATTCTGACATTCTCAGATAAAGAAAAAACAACTTACAACACCAGGTAATGCTGGATTCTTTTCTTTTAATAGTAACACCTGAAATGATAAGTTTACAAACTTATTTTATTTTAAGTTTCTCCTAAAATTACATTACAAGTCAGATTTACAAATCTTTTTGTCTTGTCTTGACTAGACTATGAGATGGGTGTCACATGCAGGCAGGTTCTGTTTTATACCCTCCTGAACCATGTGAGGTCAAACTGGTCAGTGGAATTTGGTAGGGTTTGTGTTGCTCAGTTTTTGGTTTTCAATACAGCATTTTGTAGACTTGTTTAATTTGTCAGTTTCTCTTCATTGCTCTTTTACTTATGAGTTTTCTCTTTGTACATATTGTATCTTCTTCCTCTATAATTATGACTCTGTTTTTCATTGCTTGCTGACTCAATAATTATGACTCTGTTTTTCATTGCTTGCTGACTGAATCATTATGACGCCTTGAAAAGTATTGCAGCACTATCCTGACACAGCTACTTGAGAGTTGTAATGGGGTACTTTCATGCAGAATAAGGGTAAAAAAAATGCCAAATGACCTAAACAGTAGTTTTTGGTGCATGACGATAAAATGAAAAACTTTCAGACGATAAAAAAAATATCATCATCATGATAATATTTTTACCAAAATAATGGTAACAATACATATTTGAGACCTTTAACAAATCACTATAAGGATATTTTGACAAATAGATTTTAACCAAATTGGCACCAACGGTAGCCGAAAATGACTGTTTGACAACTTATGGTAAAGGCAGTGGCGGATCCAGCCATTTTAAAAAGGGGGGTTCCCAACCCAGGACAAAGGGGGGGTTCCAACTATATGTCCCCATTCAAATGCATTGATCGGCCAAAAAAAAGGGGGGTTCCAATCCCCGGAACCCCCCCCTTCGGTCCACCACTGTAAAGGGCATTTCTGTTGTCACAGAATAGAAATTCCTTCATAATATAAGTTCCAAATGGAAATAATATTCCAGCAGTGGAATAAATCTACAGTAAATGTTTCTAACGGAACAAATGGTATAGAATATTTGTTCCAACAGGAACAGGTATTTTGACATTTTTTATAACAAAGTTTCCATACACCTTATTGCTATTTGTCCGCCATTACTGGGTATCACACAAGTTCCTGTATTTTGACGTCATAAAACAAAATTAATATCTAACGCCACAATGGAAAAGTGATTGTTGCATACGTCAAAAGTTCAAGCGGCAGGGTCAGCCAGGATTAGCGATAAGGTGTATTGACACTACCCTCCTACTTCAGATTTGTATGCAATGGGAGCATTTAGAATATAACTTTCTGTCAGACTTTTTCCGTGTGGAGAGAGGCTGTAGACAGGGTGATCCTTTATCTCCTTACCTTTTCTTGCTATGTGCTGAAATATTAGGCATTTTAGTAAGAGATAGTGATGAGATAAAGGGTATTACGATAGACGATTCAGAGTATATCTTGTCTCAATATGCAGATGACACATCACTTATTTTAGATGGGTCGCCTTCCTCGCTGGATGCATCTCTCCGTATATTACAATTCTATGCTGAGATATCAGGACTGAAAATTAACTTAGACAAAACAAACGTTATATGGATAGGTAGTAAAAAACATAGCCAAGACAAAATATGTGTAAAGTGGGGACTGAAATGGGGTTTCAGTACCTTCAAATTATTGGGTATCACTTTCTGTGTTGATTTAGATAGAATGTTAAATCTAAATTATGCTCCTCGAATACAAGAAATAGAAAAAATATTACAAAAATGGTCAAAACAGTCACTTACCCCGTTTGGTAAAATAACAATTATAAAGTCATTAATTATATCAAAATTTAATCATCTGTTCCCAGTCTTCACGCCGAGTGGCAGCCCAGGCAGCCCAGGCTGGTAAAAATGCTCTCGGGCCTGTGAAAATCACACCTACATGCCAACAGAATCTAACTAAAAATTTTCAAAAATTGAGCTGGGGGCCTGTAGATTTAGCAGTTCAGCGTGAAGACTGCTGTTCCTGTCCACCCCAGGTCCAGATGATAATATGATAAGTCAACTTAATAGTAAAATTTATTCATTCATTTGGGATGATAAGCCTGACAAGATAAAACGGGATCGTCTATGTCAGGAATACTTCCGAGGGGGCCTAAAAATGATTAATTTGAGAAATTTTATACAAGGGTTAAAACTTACTTGGGTTAGAAGATTATTTAGGTCAAAATCTAAATGGATTCAATTATTTACCTCCACCCAAAATATAAATTTTACAGAGTTGGCTTATTTTGGAATTATTAAAAAATCAAAAAACAAATTTTGGGATGAAGTTTTTCATGCCTGGAAAACTATGTCAAAACTCAGACATCCATTTTATTTTGAGGAAGTCATCTCTACATCTATATGGCATAACGAACATATCAAAATTGATAATGTCAGCGTTTACTATAAAAATTGGGCACATCATGGGGTATGGACTGTAAATGACCTGTTAGATGAACATGGAAATATATTAACGTATGAAAAATTTGAAATTATGTATAATTTCAAACCCATGTTTCTACAGTTTTATGGACTTATATTAGCACTAAAAAAGTGGCTACAAGACATTGGAATCAACACTGAAAGTGAAAAAAAACATCAGGCTATTATACCTTTTAACATTAATATTTTCTTCAAGTCCGAAAAAGGCTCAAAGGACATGTATACTATTTTAAATCAAGGAATTTTACCTACAGATTTTGTAGCAGAAAAAAAATGGGAAGGTATTCTTAACAAAGTTGTAGAAAATTGGAAAAAAATACACTTGTGTGTTACCAAGGTTTCAAAAAACACTAGGTTATGTTGGTTTCAATATAGAATTATTCATTATATTTTAGGGACAAATGCTTTACTTTTTAAAATGAAGCTTGTTAATTGTAATTTGTGTACATTCTGCAAGGAAGAGCCTGAAACTATAGAACATTTACTTTGGGGTTGTCATATTGTAGCCGACATTTGGCACAATCTAAATTCATGGATTTTCGATAAGGTTCTTATTGAAATTCCACTTAATTTGAAAATTGTCATTTTTGGCCTTTATGAAAATTATAAACTGAATTTTATTAAAAATAAAGTTATCTTACTGACGAAGTACTTTATTTACAGATGTAAGATGCAAGATATAAAACCTAATATAAAAGGCCTTCAAAATTACATAAAAGAAAACTTGATTTTAGAGAAACATATTTCTTCAAAATACTTAAGTGTGGAAGAACACAACTTGTACTGGAACCCCTGGGCTAAGGTCATTAATTAAATATAAACATGTATGTATATGAGCATTTGAAATTATTTGTATACTGTTATACCATACCATATGTATGCTCATATATTTCTTGCACTACTATTACTATATGAATGAAAATGTTATTACTATACTTAATCCATAGATTTCTAAGTGTTAGTTCAGAGAATGCTTATTATGCTTATTTATTTCACTTGCTTGCTTATTGTGCCACAAGATAAATATATGTTGATACTTGTAAATTCATGAAGAAAAAAATAAATTATAAAAAAAAAGAATATAACTTTATGTAACCTGGTAAACAAAATATATCTTACAGAATTTAAAGCACCTCTAGCTTTAAAAGAGCCAGTTTTCTGTAAATTTTCAGCTTTAAAAAATGCTTTTCTGCCTATTAACTTGTCAAAGGTTGAACTAGTAAACACTGGAGTATGGTGAATGTATGGTTTCAAACGTTCATGTGCTTTCCTAATGTCTGTTATCGTCGTTCTGATTGCTGATGCCATTTTGTGTAGCAGATGTTCACAGGTGAAAATCTACCTGTCAAAAGTATGTCTGTTTACTTAAGTGTAGTTATCTTTCCTTAGGATGACACTTTCGCGACTTTTGTCGCACTTTCGGACCTCTTTTGAGTATTCGTTAGTTTTAAAAGATAAACATAGAGAATGCATTTTGTAAACAATATGGAGGACAACATTCCAAAAAAAATCATTTGAGCCCAATGAATTGTAAAATTATGGCGTTTTTAAAACGACAGAATTCTAATTCGTCCTGTTAAAAACATAACTCACGGATAAGACAAATTACTGGAGATATTTGGTATAAATTGATCGCTTTTATGTCGTCCAAGGCGTTCCACCAAAAAAAACAAACCTACTGTACATTTCTAGATACAATTATTCTATAGTAAAAGTGCATAAGGTATTATTCATAGTTGTACTTAAATTAAATCTTCATTTTCAGAAAAGCGTCTATTGATTCAATGAGGATTGATACTTAATCAGCTTATAGCTGAATATTGTCTACTGCGACAGGATCAATGATCCCTGAATCCATGACAACTTGACCACTGCAAAACTGCCTCACACCAATATAAGAATAATCCACTTTAGAAAAAAAAAAAAAAAAAAAAAAAAAAAAAGCCCCTTACTGGTTTCCAACTTGCCCATGTTTAATATCATGAATATAGTTGTGCCAACTTGCCAAACTTACTAGTCCAAATAATTATGACGTCTTGAAAGGCTATTATAATTTTTTTCTTTGACGCCTTACGATGTATTAGCCTTTCAAGACGTCATAATTATTTGGACTACAAACTTACCTGACTATGTGGTATGGGCTTTGCTCATTGTTGAAGACCGTACAGTGACCTATGGTTGTTAATGTCTCTGTCATTTTGGTCTTTTGTGGATAGTTCTCTCATTGGCAATCATACCACATCTTCTTTTTTATATAAGGAAAATAAGAAAAATCCCATGAATTTGGTCCTACAAGCATATCCCACTTACGAAAAAGGGCAAAAATCTATTGCATATAGGTCTGCCAACTCACTCCACTTATTTAAATGAATTTAATCCCATATTGAATAAATGTATTAAATTGTATTGAATAAAGGTTTACCAATTTGTCCCTCTTATGAAATTAAAATTAAATGAATACCTTAAAATTGCATATAGATTTTTACTCTTTTCTTTTGTTCTTATCATACATATGACTTTTGCCAGCTACACTATGAAACTAAATTTAGACATACATGACCATGATGACATATCAGAGACATTTAATGAAAAGATGGCACTGTCATGGCTGTAATGTTCACTTAAATTAGCAAGTACAAAATGTAGCTCATATCTATTAAATTTAATTCTCTTACATATACATATAAATAAATTTGGTGTTTTTACTGTCTTCTGATTGGTTAAAATTATTAGTTTTATTTTCAATGTTGTCAATTTTGATGGCGACACGCCCACTCTGACGTTGTGTATTCATACGCCAACAAGTGTGTACGTTGTTATTGCTAATATAAATAATATAAAAAGTTCTTTGAGCCTTATTTTTGATAGAAATTTATTTATAATGAATGGCAATAATTTATTTTGATTTTATTGAACCATAAAACTAATTTTTGACTGTTCACATTTTACATAATCCGCTTCGCGGATTATTCAATGTGAATAGTCAAAAATTAGTTTTATGGTTCAATAAAATCAAAATAGATAATAGCCATTCATTAAGTACATGTATAATGGTTAATGGAATACATTTTCGAATTCCATCCTTGTAATGTTGGCTTATCATTTTAGAAATAACACTTTTTTTTTAATTATAAAGGTTTAGTTTTGAAATCTTATGTCAGATAAAGTTGATTTTTTAGGCTGTGTTTGGCCTAAAGTGAACTATGTGCAAACTTTAACCAGAATTAACACCTTTATCACCAGTGTGGATTTTTTTTAGAAAGAGGGGGCAAGTTGGTAATCAAGTGTAGGGCATATTATTGTCTTGCTTTCTGATCCCCAATATATCTAAAATGGCCTGGGGAGAACACTGTTCTTATGACCTACTTTAGCTGATAAATATTTAGGAAAGCTATAAGTGTCATTACATCATGATCATTTGAAATTATAAAGATATATCTGCAATGTTTTAAGGAACACATTAGTAATTTTACCAATATGACAAATGATGAAATATTGTATGAAGTTGACTGTTATATATATATTCATTTTCATACTATCTTTAAATTATATTAACCGATAGTAAGACTGGACATTATCCGTCAACATTCAAACTCTTTAAGCTACACGTATAAATAAAAAAAGTCATGGTCTTTTCCTCATCATTCATACCATCAAAAGGCTTTAAAGCTGCAGAAAAGGCACCGACAATTAACAGCATCACACTACCACCTCATAAATAGATTAGAATAAAGTATGACTACAAATGAGTCCCAATTGCAACAATCCATTAGAGGCCAAATGACATGCATGTAAGCAACTACAAGTCATCGCACAGTCAGTAGATGCCTTCAACAATGAGCAAACTTTACCATACAGTAAGATATAAACAAAAAAATCCAATGCTATTAGTAGATTTTTGAACATTTGATCCTGATCATATAATCTAAACAAGGTCTCCTACAAGAACACATAATTTGGAAACTTTATTAAATTGATTTTATTTTTCAGAATTTGATTAAAAGCAGAGATGGCTGAGATATTAGGCAACGAGCTGATTATTGAGAGTTTGCGGAATGACATCAAAGATTTACAGTGGGCAATCAGCGACATCGTCTCTAGAGTGGGACCTGTTGAGCAACCATCTTGGAAATTCCCTGACAAGAATTCTGGTGACATTGACATTAACTATTTGTTAGAGTTGTATGATTTTGATGATGAGGACTCGGAGGGAAGTCAAGTGGCACATATTGCTCTGTATGAACTTGTTATTGATAGGTATGACATAATAATATAATTGATGATTATTAATAGGAACAAAACATAACATCATGATGATACAAATAAAAGAGACATTTGTGTAGAAAAAATTAAAAACAATACATGTAAATGTTTTAATTGAAAATAACATAATATAAAACTCATACATTATATTCATAACTTCTCTAAATATATGTATAAGCACAACAATGTTAAATCTTCAAATTTTGCGGAGGCCAAATTTTGTTCTTTCCTTTGATATTTATATTGTAAATGACTATGTTGTGATATATACACATCTGAAAATCTACCTTATTTTTTTTGGCCTATGGTATTTAATGTTTCTTTGTTAAATTGCCCTATGTTTTCTACTTTCTACTACAGTGCACTTGTTACTAAATAAATGTTTTCTGTCTTAATTTTTTTCAAATTTGTTACTTTACAAAGAATAAATTGGTGTTATTGCAGATTTATTTATTTAGTTCAAACTCTGTCATCTTTCACTAGATAAATTGGTGTTATTTCAGATTTATTTATTTAGTTCAAACTTTGTCATCTTTCACAAAGACAATGTTAAACAGAGCAGGAGAGGAGATAACTGATTCTAGTAGTTCATCAGTTGGACTGGCGGTCAAGCAGTATTGTAATAAACAAGTCCAGTTACAAACGGTCGTTCAACAGACCATGTCAGATGTAAGTCATATTATAGATATGGCAATGATTGGAAAAGAGTTCTTACTTTCAATAGGAAAAGAGTTTGTGCTAGGAGGTCACCCAAATTTCCTCAAATAAAAGTCATATTATACAAATACACTGAAAGTAACTGGCAAGTAACATGAAAATGCAGTATACTAAGAAAAATAAGTAAATTTTAATGGTTTAATCCATTGATTGCGTTATTATACATATAAGTACAGACAAATTATAATGAATTGATTAAAGAATAATTGACTACACACCATCAAAGTGTCATCTGTTATAGTTATAATTATCTAATTAGTATAATTAGATGTGAACAGAATTGTTGAATTAAATCATACCTGTCAAAATTAAAAAAAAACACACCAATAAACCTGACAGCTAGCTGGATTAAATAAAACACAATACTGAAGTAGCAGTTAGCATGAGTTGAGAACGTGATTTGAAACATTTCAATTTTAATTTTTCAAAAGTATTGTTTTAAATTGTTTGATAGAACATGACTGGTGTATATTTAGGTGGTGTTCAAATTTGTGAGGTATGCACTTATTATAGAGTTGTCTTATATTTAATAGTCATATCTGTCATGTTAACAGCTGTGTGGGATATAAAAAATGAATTTTAGTCTGTTTTGTAGGGTTCTTTATATCAACTCAATTTCTAAAAAGCAACAGACTTTGCAAAAAGATTTTTTAAACCCAAAATAAATTAACAAATGCATTTGATAATGGCAGATATTTATTTGCATAAGGTCCATTTCTATCCAATGCAGCTCATATTATATCTTTGCATATGTTTATTGTGAATAATTATGTTCTATTTTCAATCAATCCAATGTTAATGATTAGATAAGGCATTCACAAAAATAATTATTTTGTTCATACAATTTTCACAAGATCAAAATAAATTGTACAGAATCAGTATTTGACAAATTTTCATGACTTATTAAATACAGTTTTTAAATATGTCATTGTTGTAAATGCTATTTTTCTTTTCATTTTAAGATAAAGACAAAAAATAGAAAGTTGTCTGATTTAGAGGCTAATATGAAGAAATTGACCGAAGACTTTTCTACTCAAAGTATGTCTAGTGCAACATCTCATACATCACTTATCAGTGAAGGGACAGTACCCAGCAAGTTTGGTAACGTAACAACTGGATATCTTAGTCCAATCAAAATGGAGGAAATAGCAAGAGAGGCGTGTAGTAAAAATACACAGACTTTAGAAACTGCATTTGTGCCATGTGAAGCTTGCCATGTTGTACAAAGGTCTTTTAAAAATGCAGGAGACATTTTAATAAATATGTGTCAAGCTCAAAAACTACCATCGTCTTTACAAAAATACCGGCCCTTGGTAGCCGATGTGAAATGGTTATCAGCCAATGATGTGATACGATGGGCATCAGAGCAGAACAAAGATCTGGCTAAATTGACTAAACACATGGACAGCCTAATGGCAACCATCAACCCACTTAAGGATGAAATTGAACAGCTGGAAAAAAAATGTAAACATTTACAGAAAAGAGTGTCTGAGTTTGATAGTGATATGAGAAAGGAGAAAGAAGTGCAATATGCTTTACAAAAACAGTTTGATATCAAAATAAAAGATTTGGAACAAAGTCATAATGAAACTGTCTCCATAGTTACTAGACAGAAAAATGAAATTTTACAAGATAAACAAAGCTTAGAAACTGAAGTCAGCAAATTAAAAACACACCTAGAACAACAACAGAAACTCCTTATAGAAATAGGTAAGACACATGTGCAAGAAAGAACCTGCTTTTGTTTCTTTATAAAACATTTCTTTTTTAAATCGGTATCAAACAAATGTTTAATTGACATTCAAATACCTATTCTCTACTCTTTTTTGTCTGCTGAAGGCTAACAAAAAATAAGAGATATTATTAAGTACTTTATAGAATTGAGAATGGTAATCTGGAATGTGTCTTAGAGACAACAACAAAAAAATCGGCTAAAGACGTCAAGACGTAATCTATAATTATATCATTAGAGGTAAATCATGTTTCAGGTTTGGAAGAACCCTCATTATCTGATAGTTTTTGGTACAAAACCATTAAATACACAAATACAATTTATATTTTACAAGAATTTGAGGCTTGCTGTGGTTATTTCTCAATTTCTATAAAACTTGCTCAGTGACAGATATTCCAGAAATAGGCCTATAGGCAGTCAAACTGATTTTCAAACAATTGACATGTCATATTCTTGCATTTGGTGTGTCTGAATATTTGAAAAAATTAAAAAAGATAAAAAATTGAAATTTGGTTTGATAAATTCCATTTGAAATAAGAAAATATTATTTTAAAAGATGTTTTTCACATTGAATGAATATTTGATACCAAATGCCAACTCTGCTGTCACTCAATTGCAGTTTTTAAGGTGGTGCATAACACTACAGGGAGATAACTCTGTAAAAATCAGCAGAACTTTTAATCAAGTTGTATTGTTAAGGAAATATTAAGCTTCTCATTATTGATCAAAATTTGTGTTTGTCAAACTGCTATATATCCAATGAAATTTTTCAAATTAAGGGAGCTACCATTTGATTTTTATGGGGGGGGCTAGGATGAAAAATTTTGTCCTGCATTTTTTTTTAGCTGTAACCTCTGTCCTGCCTTTTTATTTTTCACCCTGTTTGGTCCTGCTTTTTTTTTTTAGTTTATCCTGACTTTTTTTTACCTAAATTGTCGTCCTGACTTTTTTTTTTGGCAATTGTCTCATCCTGCCTTTTTTTTTTACTCAAAACTCCTGTCCTGCCTATTTTTTTCAAATTTCATCCTAGCCCCCCCATAAAAATCAAATGGTAGCTCCCTAAGTGTGTGGTTCAAGTTTTTTAAATGTTTATATTTTTGTCAAAGGATCAAAAGATCAAAGGAAATATTTAGGAAAATTGAAAGAGCCAAATTAATTTTATTTGAGGTATTTGGTACTATCTTACGCATATTCTAATTTATCATTTGAAAGATAATAATATGATGCATAGAATCATTGTTGATTACACTGTATTTATTATGGTTTTTTATATTTCTTTAGAAAATACAAAATCTACACTTGAGAAAGACCTTAAAGAAAACAAGGCCAATGCTATATCAAGTCTACAGAGTGAGATAAACCAACTACAAAATAAACTGTCTGATGTGACACAAAGACTGGATGTGTCATCTAAAGAACTTAATAAGGAACAAGCTAAAAGTAGGAGTGCATCTAAACACAGTCAGGTAAACACATTATACAAGTCTAACTGATGTGACACAAAGACTGGATGTGTCTTCTAAAGAACTTAATAAGGAACAAGCTAAAAGTAGGAGTGTGTCTAAACATAGTCAGGTAAATACATTATACAAGTCTAACTGATGTGACACAAAGACTGGTTGTGTCTTCTAAAGAACTTAATAAGGAACAAGCTAAAAGTAGGAGTGTGTCTAAACATAGTCAGGTAAATACATTATACAAGTCTAACTGGTGTGACACAAAGACTGGATGTGTCTTCTAAAGAACTTAATAAGGAACAAGCTAAATATAGGAGTGCATCTTAGCACAGTCAGGTAAATACATTGTACAAGTCTAACTAGTGTGACGCAGAGACTGGATGTGTCTTCTAAAGAACTTAATAAGAAACAAGCTAAAAGTAGGAGTGCATCTAAACATAGTCAAGTAAATACATTATACAAGTCTGACTGATGTTATACAAAGACTGGATATGTCTTCTAAAGAACTTAATAAGAAACAAGCTAAAAGTAGGAGTGCATATAAACACAGTCGGGTAAATACATTATACTCTTCTTGTTCAGAAAAATACATCTTTAAAATCCTTATTCATCAGATTGTTTTTAACACCAAGTGACTATGAACAATGATGAACATGTCAAATGAACACTCATCTTTTTAAGTACAAAAACACAAGGTGTAATGATTCCTGAATCCTAGTTCTTTGGTCCTTGTTGGATATAGGTTTCATAAGCAATCATACCACACCATCTAATTTTAAAATTATACTTCTTTCCTTTTTATCAGAGTGTACAGAACAAACAGGGTTCCCTCCTTCAGAGAGTGGATGATTTAGACAAGGAAAATGAAGAGTTAAAAGACCAGGTGGCCACACTAGAGGAAGAAAAAGAAGAGATTGAAGAATCGTTGAAATCTGCCAAGAGTCAAGTAGACAAACTTCAGAGAAATGTTACTGAAAAAGAGGTAAACACAGTTATAAAATATTATTACAGGCATTATTCTCACATTGTATAAACTAGAGGGAGGGCTTTCAAAATTGAGGTAAACAATCATTGGAAGAAGAAGATACCATTTTGATGATTAGGAATTTAAGTTGAAGAAAAATGCACAATCCCATGGCCCCTAAAAAAAGGCATACAAAAGTCATCAAAACACTTGACAGAAAGCTTAGCCTATGATTGTGTAACATGAACCAAACATCTAAGGTGCATCATACCAGACTTTTCATGGAATTTCTTTTCTAGCAAATATCTTAAAAACAATAAGCTATCAATAGAAATGATTCATGAATCCAATTGCTGGATGCAATGGTTCTTTTTCCCAGCGGAACACATTGTAGGGATAAAGTATCAGCATCTCTCCTTCAATCTGTTTGGTCTTGTATGTAAGGATGTTTATAATTTACTCAAATTTAGATCAAATTTAGATCAAATTTAGATCAAAGATTTATAACAGTAATGTATGAGACAAGTTTTAGAATCAGTTCTATATATGCCACTTAGAAATAAGAATTATATGGACAATTGCACTGTAAGGACTTCATGCCTAAATTTCATGTAGGATTGTTATTTAATTTGTATCAAAAGTTTATATTAACATTGTCTGGGAAAAAATCACAAATCAGCTATAATCAATTATTTTTACAGGAATTAGGTCCCTGTGAAACATATATATTGTTATTCGAAATTGCATTGAAAACACTTTCCCACCATCATTACTCGTTGGATTGTTATAAATTTTTTATTATTTTATTAAAGTTTTATATGGAAAAGGTCTTGAAAGACTTCTGACCAACCAATTTTACAGAATATACCCCTTGGAAATAAAAATTATATGGAAAACAACATTGTTAGTAATCTCATGCCTACATTTGTTGTCGGATATGAAAGTAAAAAATATAATATTTTAGAGTTATTGCCCTTTGAAATATGAAAAATGTACATATGTTGGGGACATTGGAATAAAAAAATTAATATGATAAACCAGGGGAAACAACTCTATAATCACATTTCATTAAAATGTTTGTTACAAAATTAAAATGGTAGATTGAAATGAAATGAGTGGGATATATAAAGTCATCTTTCTAACTGTTTGATCTATCTCTGACCATAATTTCATTATTGTTGAGACTGTCAAATCAAGACATATTACATATTACCTTTATTCTGCAGAATAAGATAGAAACTGTATCAAGAGAGAAAACTGAGTTAGAGGAGTCTATAACAAGCTTACAACAGAATATCAATACATTAGAGACCAGGATACAAGAGTCTGCTGATAGGGAAAGATTGATGATTGAATACCCAGACTTGAATGGGCCTGTGAATCCTGATTTAAATGGTGAGTTTAACCAGCTTGTCCAGTTAATCCTGATTCTTATGGTTAGTATTGGGGGTACCGTCATGATGATAAAAATTTATATAAATTTTCTTTTTGAGGATCAAAACTGAATCACTTTAAATTCTTTCTTAAAATAACGGCAAAGTTTTGAGACCTCAAACACATATCATGTTAAAACTTTACACACTTCTAAGTTATATTAATCTAAAGGTCTTTATATTTTTGGGTGATGATTTAAAATTCTACTTCAGAGTTATTGAGTTTTTTTGTAAAGAAAGGGTTTTTTCACATGCAGTGCCCTATCTCAGAAACTATTTATGATTATTGCATAAAAATTCTCACACAAGATGAAGGGTGTATCATGCGCTCATGGCGCAGCTGTTTATTTTGAAATAAGTTGTGCCCCTTGAAAATAGAAGTTATATTGCATTTGCTTTGAAGCCTTCAATTCTCCTAAGATATTAATTAAAGATTTTAAAGAACAAAAAACATGCTTTTTGTTTAGTTATTGACCTTGTACCTTTCATATAAAAAAAAAATATGTCCAACCTGTGGGACATTGGAACTCTGGTATTTTATCTAGATTAATTTACCTGGTATGAAGATTTCTTTCCTCATTTCTTAAAAGTGAAAATTTGATTGAGAAAGTTTATACTGTTGATTATTTATTACTAAACAATGAATCTATTTATAGGTACAGGTGACATTGCTTTGGACATGGAGAATCAAGTGAAGGCTAATGCTATTAGGATACAAGTACTTGAAAAACAAAATGAAGGATTAAGAAATTCAATTACTAAAGTTATGTCATTACAAAGGGGAAGTTTACCCAAGGGACAGGAAAAGGTAATAATACTTCTTAGGTTAAAAGTAACCTTTATCTTTACGTTAGATTTACAGTATTGGAGAAGAAATACTTTAAATTTAGAAATTATTAATTATATGTGTATTTGTTAATGCAATTGTTGAAGAATAATTAGCAAAAAAATCTATTTTATTGAGATTTCCTTCAGGAAATGCTGCATACATATTGTGCAATTCTTCCAATAATAAAACATTACAAAAGTTTCTGAATTTATAGTACCGGTAACCAATAATAGAATAAGTGAGAAACAATTATAGCAAATAAAAAAAAATAAAATTGGTCTCTGCAGTGAAGTGTATTCATAAAATGTTCTATTTATAGATGACAGCTCCCCAACAATTGTGGTCTACAGATAATCTGGACAGAGTAAAAGACAACCACAGAACAGAGGAGGATCATGTTTGGCAGCCAGAAAGGTACGCCTCCTTTATACTGCACTTTAAACTTATATGAGTCTTTTATAGACGAAAGCATGTGTGGCTTACACAATTTAAATCTTGGAATATAAGTTTATTTGGAACCACTGGGGTAATGCCACTGCTGGTGAAGGTTTCCTCCTAGTGGTATCACCAGCCCAGTAGTTAGAAGTTCTGTGTTAGCATAAATTATCATTGGTATCGTCCTAATTATAAATTTACAAAACTTTATAATTCTAGATATACAAAGGATTTTCCACCCTAGGAATAGATTTTGTCAAAACGTTTAAAGAATTTTGGTTCTGAAATCTAAACCCTCATCTTTAAACTAAATTTGGCCTTTTGATTTTTTGATTCCAGTGTCACAAATAAGTATTTTTTTTAGAAGAAACATAATCCTGGTATCTATGATGAGTTTATTCAGAAAAGGAGGGGGCTATAGAGTGCATGGACACAAGGTAGACTCATTAAATACTTTCAAATCAAAATCAAAACTCCGGTGGTTATATTGCTAATCTTGATAAGTAACTGGAATCAATGAACTAGTTGGCACACCCTACAGCAAGGTCAAATGTCTCAAGGGAGACTCACAAAATCACATCTGTACAGCTAGATCAAATGTCTTTGTAACAGGTACTCTAAAAACATAAGACTAAGTAGTCAACAATATAAATTGTAAATGATCTATTGATATATTTTTTGTAATGAGTTGTAAGAAAGCTTTGTTCTCTTGGAGCATGCCACCTTCCTGCCAAGATATAGGTAATGGTGCTGAAAGTGTTAAGACACCAACAATCAAATCAATCAATATTGATATGATAAATCAAATGTTTTATTATACAGAAAGTACAGGAAAATGTTTCCTTCACCAGTAAATAGTATATGAATCTTTTACTAGTCTATTTTCAGAAAAATTTGTAAAAATAATAGATTTAAATACCTTTTATAATTTTATAGAGAAAATACATAATGTGGTGAAATAGAATTTCCTATTGTGTTGATAAAATAGTTTATTATTTTGTTTCAGTTCAGTTTATGCATCAGAAAAGACGAGACCTTCATCAGGCTATCAAAATAATTCTGAGAAGATCACAAACAGAGCTAAATATATTGCTACTGTCAAAACAAACCCACAGAGAGATGTTACCACTCCAGGGGATGAATTTGTTGTTGGAAAAGGTAGACCTCCTAGTGCATCTAAGAGAAAGGATAATACTGGTTCCCGTCCTAACAGTGGGAAAGCCATAAATACTCCAGTAAATACCAGTAGTATAAGTGCTTATTTACAACTTAAGAAAGCAGGGAAACTGAATATGACAGATTCTCCCCCTAAAGATAAATCATGTAAGTTTTTAAGTATGATTGTATCTGGTCAATGGAAAACTATAAGTCAGATATAACATCGTTTATTTTTCTAAATTAGTCAGCAGTATAAACTGGAATCCACTTGTATTTAACAAGTATAAGTCAGTCGAGAACCAGCTTATTAGCAGTACTGTTTAAAAAAGACATGATTCAGAAGATATAAGAAGTTGAAGAAACAAAGAGAGAAATTTAAAGATTTTGCTGATTTTTTATTGTTTCTGTTTTTGATTATCCTGATTTTTTATAGTAGCTGAAACACAAAAAAAGATTCAATTTTTAAATAAGACTCTGAAGGGGAGATAATTCGCAATATTTTAATTATAAAAGTCAAATGTAAAAAAATTATATATACTAATATGAGGAGATGTGTAATAACTGCAAATGACACAATTCAACTATCCACCAGATTTGAAATGAAGTGGATATATATGTTGTCTTTACAACTACTAATAAACAAGGATTTGAATAGTAAGAAGGATTGGAATCTCGTGGGCTTTTGCATAGACTGTAGTATAATATCTTCTGCGGCGCGAGATTTTGTGAGATTACCCGTGATGCATCTGGAAAATGCTAAACTAGCTCTGATTAATGGCTGACATTTGCATCACCTAAACAAATAGACATCGATATGTAAGTATCTACAATCTATATTTATCAAATATTATGCTTGAAATAAGAAGTTTAAAATGGTTCTGGTGTTATGAATAACTTTTACAATCGCAGTAAGAATACACGGCTCCATAGAATTAATTTGCATATTGACCGAAGTGACCTCACCCTATCCCGCCTATTGGGCGGTCCTATCATCATTTTCTATTTTTATACTCCTTCCTCAAAAAACGGAGATGAGTGATAAAATTTATATTTTCTGATAGATATATGATTTCTTCGTGTATTGAGTAAATTTCGTAGTGATTGATGCATTAGTTTTCCTATTTTTTTACGTTTCTTTGAGTTGATTACAACAAAAATGGCGTTCTGGAGCGAAAATGGGAGTGGCTTGGGAAAAATGAATAAAGTTCTTCAATTGGCCTAGATTAATGTTCAAACATGTTTACAAACGTAAAACATTGGTGATAAAGTGTATTGAAGAAAGCTCAAACCTCTAAATTAGGGAATTGTGATACTTTTCTGTCTTTAAACATCAATGTGGTTCTCAGATGAATCGCAATTTACCAGGCCTAAATTGGGAGGGGATCCAGTTGTCATAATAATCTGATACTTCCTTCCTGTTTATACTGAAATGAAATCGTTAAACCATGTGTTTCGAAATAGTTTTACATCAATTTTAACTAGCCATGTTCCATAGAAAACTCCATAGATTTGCCTTTGCCGATGTGGAAAGGGACAATGCATGGATGGTAATGTCTGTGACTTTTTGTCCTGTGACTTTCTGTCCTACATTCATATTTTCAAATGTTCAGCCCAGTGTTTACCAGCATCATGGTATTGTGAACGTACATTGTGTACAAATGAATGTACATTTTTACTGACATCAAAATAATAATACACCAACACAGCTCATCTACTTTAATGCCTTTAATGATCGATGTATGGGTAGTGCTGTTTTGGTCTTCATTATAAATCACTGCCCCCCTTTTATAATGCATGTTATTATTATGGACTCCCTTCTTCTCTATCTGTTTATACCACATATCACATGCATTACAAATTTAAGTCCAATTAAAAACCAATTGTTCAGAGAACAATTGAAGGTCTTTCCACCAATAAGGATTTATTTTGATATGAAAATATTAAAATTCAGTTGAAAATGTCAGTTCCTATGGCTTAATGATGTATAAATATGAATTTTGAGCAAAGGTCAAAATCTAGAACGTCAAATTTACTGATGACCTTGACCTATATTTCAAGGTCATAAACCAGGGACCCCAAATCAAAAGACCCTAGGTCTGTAATATGTATAGTTAATGAGTTATATCACTTTACATTTAATTCTAAATATAGGAGGGGCAAAAACTCCCATTTTATGTCTACGCACCCTTTTAACTAAAATATATAAGTTACAACATGTCGCAACTAACAATTTAGTAAAAATAATTTGTCGGTATCTTATAAGGTTAATGAAAATGAGTGAAAATAGGCCAAAATCAAAATTTAGAATATGACCTTGACCTTATTCCTTGACCTAATTTTCATTTTTTTGGACCAAGGATCTTAAATCAAAAGACCCTAGGTCTCAATCACTTATGGTTTACCAGTTAGAAATGCAAATCTCTTATATCATATACAAAAGGGGGAGATAACTCTCATATGGAGTCTCTAGATAGCTTCGGTCGAAATAAAACAGAACATCCTGAGGATATAACGAGCAATTTGGAAAAATAAATTTGTCGGTTTCTTATACGGTTGCGAATATTAAGCGATCACAAGAAAAACAGTGTTTGGGGGGATAACTCTTACATTGAAAAGATTTTGGTTACGCGGTGTCAGTTACAAAAGCGTAATAACTGTTCGATATCATATACCATATGTCTTAGCGACATCTTGCGAAACAAAAAAACTGTGAAGGAAAAAAAAGTTGGCGGAAGAAAAAAAATAATAATAATAATAATAATCAGAAGAAATCCAATAGGTCTTTCCACGGAAAGGTGGAAAGACCTAATTAATTATTATGCCTGTTAATTATGGCATTTTGCTAGGCTAAATAATGTTTTCCTGCAACAACTTCAAATCCAACAATGCAATGAAAGATGTTTTCCTGCAACGGTGTCAAAGCAAAAATCAAAATAGCCTTGTAAGATTTTTTCCTGCAACGGCGTCAAAGCAAATAATTAAAATAGCAAGACGTCATAATTTTTTTAAACCTGTGCATTACAAATGTACCCGAGCTTTATCTTTTCTAGACCGAACTGCTCTATAAAACTATACTTCAGTCAAGTCCAGTTAGAGTTTTATATATAATATATAAAGGATATTCTGTTATCTAACATTTATTCCTTTTTGTTATTTTTTGTTTGTTTGCGACATCTTTTGATCCTACAATATTGCAAAATATTTTATTTTAAAACAATAGAAACATTGCTACAAATATAAATTATTCCTGAATTTGCATAACCCATAGAAATCTAACATAAATTTTGCAAATATAATTATTCGAGCAGAGATCTTGAGGTAGTATTGCTATTGTTAACGACATATTTGATATTGGAATTGTTTAAGCCATATGATATTGTATTATTATTGCCACATGTAACTATATTACACCTTTTTTTCAGTATTTTCCAAAATGCTCAAACTGGTGAATGTTAAGAAGAACAGTCTAGGCACAAGGATTCGTCCCCAAAAAAAGTCTAAGCAGTTGTGTGCAAACAGCAGTTGGCCATTCATGCACTTATCATGTGGACTAACATATATACATGATATATATGGCATGCCTTCAAATAGAAATAGAAATACTAGTGTACAACTGAATGCCACTTTTGACCAGAACGTTCCTCTGAATATCATTTATGGAGGATATACCAACAATGTTTCATTGGATCATTAACATTTAATCTCTTCTACCTAAACTTGAAAGCTACGCTTTGTGTGTAGGGAACTTTGATAGTGACTTGATAGATGATCATGTGATACCTGGGTTAAATTGGATTATTTCTATATTTTAATATAAAAATAAATCATTGAACATCTTCTTTTAAATTCCATTACATGCCAGATTCATTTAATACTTCAAATCTGCTTGGTGTTGAGTGTATATTGACGATGTACATGTATGTGTAGTAAAATAAGCAAGGAGACATGGGATATGATTGAAATGAGACAACTATCCATTCAATATCAAATGAAGATTTTAAAAACTAGTAGTCTACATGTACAATGATTGAATCAATGAATGTATGTCAATCACCATCAACAAAACCCATGCAGCATAGCAGGTCGATAAATATTATCACATGAAACCAACAGCCCATACATAATACATGCACAAAAAATTGTTTTTATACCAAATTTGAAGTTAAGACATAAGAGTTAAGAGATGCGGGATGTGGTATGATTGCCAATGGAATGAGACCGCTCAGTTCACCAAAGAAACAAATGATGTTGATGTAAGCAATTATTCAATCTATTGTTATTTCTTATCTTGATAGACAAAAATTGTTTTACATGTATTATACAGTATATTCGTAATTATGAGCTATAAAATCAATACATGTACGTGTACAAGGCAAAATTGTACAAAAAGTATCTTCTGTTAGACAATAACCATTTTATAGTTATCATGTACGTCTTAACAAAGACATTTATTGTAAAAATAGTTTTTATACCAAATTTGAAGTTAAGACCTAAGAGTAAAGAGATGTGGTATGATTGTCAATCGAATGAGACAGCTCAGTTCACCAAAGTTCAAATGATGTTGAAGTACCGGTAAGCAATTATTCAATCTTTCCTTGATAGACAAAAGTCAGTGTTGTACATGCATATTAGTAACTGTGCGCTATAAAGTCAATACAAGGCAAAATTGTACAAAAAGTATCTTCTGTTAGGCAAGAAACATTTTAGTTATGTTTACAAAGACATTTATTGATAAATATCTATAGATACTACAGTTTAGACCTACCAAGCATGAAAGTTACAAACAGAAAAGTATTACTTTTGTTTTAATACTGATGTAATATGCTGTTGCGTACCTCATATGAAAGTGTACCAATGTACAATCAGAAAAAGATAGTCTTCTTTGATATATGACAAGTCGCTCTTTTCAAGTTAATTTCTGTATTATACGTGAATAATACATAACCAGGAATAATTCCATGACTGACTACTTGAGAGGCCGTTATACATGTATGACATGTATGACAGAGAGCTGACACTATAAAATTGCCCTATCAAATTCATGCACAAATTGATGAAAGTGCTCTGATGAGAAACAAAAGTGCATTTAAAGATGTAATGTTATTAGTACAATTAAAAAATTTTGCTTGCATTGATAATTTATAACACACTGGCTAACGTTTCTTTTATGCCTATATATGTTTATGATGATTGAAACCGGCTACAGTAACATGCAGAGGCAGTTTTATAGGGTTTACCAGTGGGCTCCCTCTTTAACAGTACTTGTTCCAAACTTATGATAATGACTAGCCACTATGTATATAAAACGCAATGCAGTAATTCGTCCTGAAATGTGTTGTCAGTTCTTTTTTGCCACAAAAAAATGTTTTGCACCTGTTTCCCGAGATTGAAAGAGTTTCCGAAGATGCAAATTCGCATATAACTATAATGACATAATTTACAAGAACAAGATTTTTTTAAATTTCTTTGACAATTGACTGAAAATAAAAAAATTACAGAAGTTAACATACAAACACATTGTCAACTGCCGTTATACACATTGCATTACACTGTCCATCAAATAAAACAGTTAAATTATGCTTTTTCGTCAATTGAAACTTGAGTGAAAATCAATAATTATTACGTTTAAGAATGAATAAAGTCCTTAACCATTACAACATTGTCTATACGTGACAAAAATAAGAACACAACTCGATGCATGTGTACAAAAAATCACGTTCCGATATCGTAAGTGACGAGTAGTAGTAGTAGTAATAGTGGCGAGTACCGAAGTCTCGCCGCGGAAGAGATTACGATAAACCGCGAGATTCCAATCCTTCTTACTATACAAATCCTTGTAATAAACAATACATACATCATCTGAAAAATACGGTATACAGATTTATTATTTTTTATGACAAATTTCATAATTAAAATGTTTTACTTTATTTATTTAACCTTATAAATTATTTTATATTGCAGTTCCAACAAGACCAAGTTCTGGTAAACCCCACCGATCGCCACCTGTACACAATGATGGTGAAGATTACACACGGAAAACTAGTTACACTTGCCAGAACTGTGATAAAATGTACTCTAAACCTAAAGATTTAGATATACACATGTCATACTGTACTGGGTGAATGTCACTTCTACTTCATGTTTTAAACTAATTACGATCACTACTGAATGACACTTCAAGTTAACTATAACAACTGTGAGAAAATGCATCTGTCAGGATTTTAGGTCTAAATATAGATATTATTTATTGTTCGTTGCAGGATGTTCTCTTAATATACTTGTTATAAGTGTTTACATGTAATCCTATACTTAAGATACATAAATAACAACTGTTGATTTTTTTTTGTGGGTATCCATTTTCATCAATTGAGGAAAACTTTCCTTTTCGTTGATTTTTATACGCCCGTCAAAATTTTGACGGGACATATTATGGTATACAAATGTCCGGTGTCCGTCCGTCTGTCCGTCTGTCCGGTGTAAACATGTCGCACCGTAACTTGAGAACGACTTATCCAAATTTCATGAAACTTAATATAGTTGTTTCTTATGATGGTCAAATGATCTGTATACTTTTTGGTGAAAATAAGATTTAAATTTTTTGAGTTACGGCACTTTGTAACTAAAACAGGGGTGTGTTTTTTTTCACATGTCGCACCGTATCTCAAAAACTTTTCTTGATTATTGCTTAAAACTTTACACACTTCTTTGTTATATTAATCTTAACATCTGTATACTTTTTGGTGATGATTCAAAATTTCATTTTTGAGTTTTTGAGTATTTTGTAAAAAAGGGGGAGGGTTTTTTTACATGTCGCGCCGTATCTCAAAAACGATTTATGATTATTGCTCAAAACTTTACACACTTCTTAGTTATATTAATCTCAATATCTGTATACTTTTTGGTGATGATTCAAAATTTCATTTTTGAGTTTTTGAGTATTTTGTAAAAAAGGGGGAAGCTTTTTTTACATGTCGCGCCGTATCTCAAAAACGATTTATGATTATTGCTTAAAACTTAACACACTTCTTTGTTATATTAATCTAAAGATCTGTATACTTTTTGGTGATGACTCAAAATTTCATTTTTGAGTTATTGAGTATTTTGTAAAAAAGGGGAGGGGTTTTTTACATGTCGTGCCGTATCTCAAAAACGATTTATGATTATTGCTTAAAACTTTACACACTTCTTTGTTATATTAATCTAAAGATCTGTATACTTTTTGGTGATGACTCAAAATTTTATTTTTGAGTTATTGAGTATTTTGTAAAAAAGGGGAGGTTTTTTTTACATGTCGCGCCTTATCTCAAAAACAATTTATGATTATAGCTTGAAACTGTACACACTTCTTTGTTATACTAATTTAAAGATCTGTATACTTTTTGGTTTGATTCAAAATTTTATTTTAGTGATATTTGTAAAAAAAAAACAGGGTGGGGGGGGGTTTCACATGTCCCGCCGTGTCTCAAAAACAATAAATGGTTATTGCTTAAAACTTCCTCAGAAACTATTTATGATTTTTGCATAAAACTTCCACACAAGACGTCGGGCGTATCATGCGCTCATGGCGCAGCTGTTTATTGATTTTGTGGTTTGCCAATCTCGGGGAAACTAAGCCTTTAGAACATTTGTACTTTGTAGAACATTTAAATTTGTGGTTCATGTGTACTCACAAAACCTTGGTTCATGTGTACCCACGAAACCTATGAAGATTGGTATCCAACGAATAATAATGAATCAAAGTTTGTTAGGCTATTTAAATAAGAGTATGCTTGTACATCAGCTTTAACACTTTTCAGAACAGTCAAAAACACATTCATGAAATCAATGTTATTTTAAACATTTGTACTTGCAAGAATTGTTTGAATGCACTCTTATAACTATGTCATACTGTTAATATTGAAAAGTACTTGAGTTTACTCTCATCAGAATTATGATAAAATGCTTCATTAGAGCTAGGGGTCTAGTCAAGTAATTCAAATGCCTTACATCGATTCCTCTTTTGTTTATTCCGTCTTTGCCATACATATTATATACTTGGAAGACATTATTTTATTAAAGATGCTAATAAAAATATCATTTTTGTACATCTGTGCTTTTTTCACAATCTAGCAAATATTATTTAATGAGAGATTTGTAAAGCCAGGTAAAACACATATTTAGATAGTGAGAGGTTTCAGTTATTTTCCCCAACTATAACTTGTTTTTGAGATTTATCCAACAGTAATGCATAGGACTCTATGCTCTTAATAAATTGAACTGAGAAATCATAAAGAAAGTACAATAATTATTCAAGTAGACAACATAAAATACTGTCATAATATACAGATTGATCCTAGGAACAAATAAGCCACTTTTTGCTGGCAATGTTTGCTATACTTTACATGTTAGAACCTGTTACTTTTTATTGTTATAGGCTATTATACAGAATCTTTAATAAATAATAAAACACAATAACATTGTTCTATTAAACTTGTTGTTGCCTGACAGAGGATAGATGTCGCAACACATAAAGGTCACTTCTTTTGTCGTCTGTGTCTTCGTCTGTAATTATTTGTGTGACACATTGAGAATCCACAACAGCTTCACAGAATTCCTCAAAACTTGTACAGGTTCTTTAACAAGTCGTGTAGTTGTACATCCATTATTTTAGTATTCAAGATTTTGATGGGAGAGATTTTTTTTAATTTCACATACCAAGAAAATGGATTTCTTGCATAGAAATGTTACATATCTTTTTCTCACACAGATAACTACATGTTTGTCTTGAAGGGTTCAGCAGTGACCTTGAACTCTTTTTCATGTGATGATGCCCATTTCTTGGATACTGTAAATATGCACTAAATTCTGTGTATGGAATGATTGTTTTCTGAAAATAACTCTGGACATATCTTGTTTCTTTAAAATTACACAGTGAATACCAGATTTACATGTATTGACTTATTCCAAGCTTTAGCTCAACTTTTTTGTCAAATCATGCAAATTTTAGGTTATAATCTTTGTTGCTAAAATATTTGAATAAGACTGCAGATACTGTCAGAATGCAGGAAATTGCATCTAATTTTTTTTTAAAATTGGGGGGGGGGGGGTGCATGCCCCCAACCCCCCCTAGATGGTTTGTGCCGCTTTGCAGCACTCATTGAGAGTATTACTGACAACATTGCAAAACTACTGACAATTCTACTGATAGACATCATGGGGGGTAAACAGGTCTGTTACACCAACTTGCATGAAATTTGGGTGAATTGTTTATATTTATTGACATGAGTTCCCTTTTGATTTTTATAAATTTTAGATTTTACACTTCTGAGTTCACAAAAAAGGGGGATTGTCCATTTTTGTCGAGCCTTCGACTTTAGTCGAAAAAGCGAGACTAAGCATTAGCATGATGTGATGAATGTGACACATGGTACCATGCTACATGTGCAGGAATCAACACACAGGAGTACTCAAAACTAGCGAACACCTCTGTCTCTTGGTATTGCATGGTATGTAATGCACCAAACCATACAACTGTTTTGTATGACCTGATAGACTCTGCAGATAGTAACACTTTTTCTATGTTGTCCATCTCGGATGGGAATAAGTCGTCATCAATCAACCAAGATGACAGCAACATAAGTCTTGGAGACCCTTTAGCTGCATCATCGCCAAAGAGGGTAACTCAAACCACAACTGGAAATAAGAACAAAAAAGCACTAAGAACTCTGATAATAAACTTCCAAAGTATTAAAAACAAACGAACTGAACTACCTATTCTCATTGAAACCGCCAATCCTGATATAATCATTGGTACAGAGACATGGCTATCCAACAACATTGGGAGTAGAGAAATTTTCCCACCAGAACTTGGATATGACGTTATTAGACGCGATCGTGAAAAAGATCCCCATGGAGGTGTACTAATAGCTGCTAAGAATGAACTAGAACTTAGCCAAGTATCTATCAGCAAAGACGCAGAAATGATAACAGGAAAAATTAAGATAGGTACTAAACAATACATCATTACAAGCTTTTATAGACCACCAAACAAAACAGATAACAAATATGTTGAGAGAGCAATAACAGAGATTCATAACCTGAGAAACAACAATAAAAGGAGTATCTTTCTACTAGGAGGGGATTTCAACCTACCTGATATTGACTGGGAAAAAAATGAAATAAAGGGTAACCAACTGCCACAAACAATCAACAGAGCATTCTTACAGATGTCAGCGGACTTGTCAATCCAGCAAGTAAATAACAACACCACAAGAGGAAACAACATACTAGACCTTATGTTTACAAGCCACCCAGGAAACATAGATAGATGTAAAACACTGCCACCTATAGGAAATAGCGACCACGACATAGTGTTAGTGGACATAACAGCAAATATCAACAAACCAAAACCAACAAAGCGTAAAATAAACCTTTGGAAGAAAGCAGACTTAGAAAGCATAGGGAAACATCTTGACAGTCAATATGATCTTTTCAGCAAGACCGAGTTTGAAGATATTGACACCATGTGGACATCAATCAAACAGATCATAAAAGAATCCATGGAAAAATTTGTACCAACCAAAAGATCACTGGCTAGACAGAGCCACCCTTGGATGAACACCCACCTAAGACGAATGAGCAGACAGAAACAAAGAGCTTACTCCAAAGCAAAACTCACCGACTCTCCAAAGGACTGGAAACGCTATAAAAACATCAAAGCCGAACTTCAACGTGAATCTAGACGAGCACACACCAAATTTATGCAAGACATTGTTAGTGAAGACTTATACAAGAACCCCAAAAGATTTTGGTCGTACATAAAAAGTAGGAAACAGGAATCTTCAGGCATAACAACTCTGAAAAATAAAGATGGATACCTCCACAGTGACACACCAACAAAAGCTGCAATCTTGAACAACCAATTCCACTCAGTCTACACACAGGAAGACCTTAACAACATGCCAGATAAAGGTCCAAGCCCATACCCAACCATGAGACCAATAAAAATAAGCCAGAATGGAGTCACTAAACTCCTCAGAGGAATAAGACCTTTTAAGGCAACTGGGCCAGATGATATACCAGCCTTCATGCTAAAGAACACTGCTGAACACCTGTCACCTTACCTGACTAGACTGTACCAACTGTCAATGGATCAGTGGTCAGTACCAGAAGATTGGAGGACAGCCAACATTGTCCCAGTCTTTAAGAAAGGTGAAAAACACACAGCAGCAAACTACCGCCCAGTATCCCTCACATCAATCACGTGTAAGCTACTAGAGCACATAGTCCACAGTACTATCATGGACCACTTTGACAGAAACTCCATATTGTGTGACGAACAACATGGGTTCAGAACCAAACGCTCATGCGAATCCCAGCTCCTCATAACCATACATGAAATAGCCAAGAACATGGAGGATGGCGATCAGACAGATATCATCCTGTTAGACTTCGCCAAGGCCTTTGATAAGGTACCACATAACAGACTGCTACACAAAATGGACTACTACGGAGTAAGAGGTGTCCAACTTGAATGGATAAGACAGTTCCTGTCCAACAGAACCCAGTCTGTGATCCTCGAAAATCACAAGTCTGACCCACTCGATGTGGTATCTGGAGTTCCACAGGGCACTGTGATGGGTCCCTTACTCTTTTTGGCATACATCAATGACCTCCCAGAAGCTACAACATCAAGCGCTAGACTGTTTGCCGATGACTGCCTACTCTACCGGCGCATCAGGAAACCAGAAGATGCAGACTTGCTGCAGAAAGATCTTTCCTCGCTGGAAGAGTGGGAAAAACAGTGGCAAATGTGCTTCCACCCAGAAAAATGCACAGTCATCCGTGTCTCTGGACGACGTCAACAACATCAGACATCCTACTCACTCCATGGACACAGATTAGAAACAATAGACAGTGGGAAATACCTTGGGCTCACCATCAGCAAAGATCTCACCTGGTCAAATCACATCAATCAGACCATAGGGAAAGCCTCCAAGACACTAGGATTCTTACGGAGGAATCTGGGTAGGTGTACTCCAGCAACAAAAGCTACAGCATACTGCACATTAGTCAGACCAACCCTGGAATATGCTTCCCCGGTATGGGATCCCCACCAAATTACCATCATACGTGACATAGAGCAGGTACAGCGACGAGCAGCTCGCTTTGTCTACAGTTGCTACCAGGACAACTCTCCAGGATGTGTCACAAAGCTTCTGGACCAACTTGAATGGGAATCTCTGCAGCACAGACGATGGAAACAGAGTCTTGTGCTGTGTTACAAGACTCAACACCAGATGATTGCCATTGATCCAGCCAAGTACTATGCATCAGGGGACAGTAGAACCAGGGGCAACCACAAATTTAGACAGACAAGAGTGAAGAGAGACGTCTTCTTTCACTCATTCTTCCCGAGAACAACAAGAGAGTGGAACAAACTCCCAGAATCAGTAGTGGAGTCCGGATCACTAGAGGACTTCAGGGCCAGAGTGAACATCATCCCCTGGACCCAACCACACCTCAAATAATCAGCAGGAGAACCAGTGTATATAGTTGTAATTAAGCATATTTTATTGTAAATACCATCCAGATTTTCCTGGACTTTTACTTTTGGCCAGAGAGGAGTGGCCTCCTGTCTGTTTGAGATGCGCCCGAGTCAATTACACTTTTATAGAGTTCGACTCGTAACCGGGAAGAAGAAGAAGAAGAAGAAGAAGAAGAAGAAGAAGAAGCGATCCAACATTCCGTCGGCGGCGGCGGCGTCCACAAATATTCACTCTGTGGTTAAAGTTTTTGAAATTTTAATAACATTCTTAAACTATACTGAATTTCTACCAAACTTGGACAGAAGCTTGTTTATGATCATAAGAAAGTATCCAGAAGTAAATTTTGTAAAAATAAAATTCCATTTTTTCCGTATTTTACTTATAAATGGACTTAGTTTTTCTGCGAGGAAACATTACATTCACTCTGTGGTTAAATAAAATTCCATTTTTTCCGTATTTTACTTATAAATGGACTTAGTTTTTCTGCGAGGAAACATTACATTCACTCTGTGGTTAAAGTTTTTAAAATTTAAATAACTTTCATAAACTATCCTTGATTTGTACCAAACTTGGACAGAAGCTTGTTTCTGATCATAAGATATTATTCAGAAGTAAATTTAAAAAAAAAAAAAATCACTTTTTCCGTATTTTACTTATAAATGGACTTAGTTTTTCTTTCAGTTAACATTACATACAGTCTGCAGTTAAAGTTTATAAAACATTTATTAGATTCATAAACTATCCTGGATTTTTTACCAAACCGTCTGTCTGTCTGTTCGTCTGTCTGTCCCGCTTCAGGTTAAAGTTTTTGGTCAAGGTATTTTTTGATAAAGTTGAAGTCCAATCAACTTGAAACTTAATACACATGTTCCTTATGATATGATCTTTCTAATTTTAAAGCCAAATTAAACTTTTGACTCCAATTTCATGGTCCACTGAACATAGAAAATGACAGTGCATGTTTCAGATTAAAGTTTTTGGTCAAGGTAGTTTTTGATGAAGTTGAAGTCCAATCAACTTGAAACTTAGTACACATGTTCTCTATGATATTATCTTTCTAATTTTAATGCCTAATTATATTTTTTATCCAATTTCATGGTCTATTGAACATGGAAAATAATAGTGCGAGTGGGGCATCCGTGTACTTTGGACACATTCTTGTTATATATTTAAAAAGAGGAGATTTTCCAGTTTTCGGACAATAACTCAAAAATGCTTTCAGCAATTCTCATCAAACTTAAGTTATTTTTTATACGACTGCAAAAATTAAAGAAAATTTGGTCGTATATTGGTTTCACGTCGCCATCGTCATCTGAAGACAGATTGTTTCTGGATAATAACTTTAGTATAAGTGAATAGAAATCAATAAAATTATATCATAATGTTTATAACCACAAAAGGAAGGTTTGGATCGATTTGGGGGGTTATTGTCCCAAAGGTTTAAGAATTAGAGGCAATTATCTAGTTTCAGGACAATAAGTTGTGTATAAGTATTTCAATTGCTCTGAAATTGTACCACAATGTTTAATACGATAAGTAGAAGATTGGGATTTATTTTAAGGGTTATGGGGCAAACAGTCTAGGAATCAAGGACCAAAAAGGGGCCAAAAACAAGCATTTTTCTAGTTTCAGGACAATAACTTGAGTGTAACTGTATGAATCTCTCTGAAATTGTACCACAAGGTTCCATATAACAAAGGGAAAGGTGGGATTGAGTTTGGGTTTAATTTCACCGAACATGTAGGAATAAGGGGCCAAAAAGAAACATTTTTCTAGTTTACAGACAATAACTTGTGTTTAAGTGTATGGATCTCTCTGAAATTATACTACAAGGTTTCTTACTACAAAGGAAAGGCTGGAATCGAGTTTTGGGGTTCTTGTTCCAAGGGGGTTCCAATAGGTTGGGGCCAAAAAGGGGCCCAAATAATCATTTTTGTAGTTTCCAGTCAATAACTTGTGTTTAAGTGTATAAATCTCTCTGAAATTATAACACAAGTTTCCATACTACAAAGGGGTGGTTATGGTGGAGGTGAAAAAAATCATTCCAGATTTCAGAAATTAAAAAGAAAATTTCTTCAAATATTTTTTTTTGAGGGGATTAATATTCAACAGCATAGTGAATTGCTCAAAAGCAAAAACATTATTTTAAGTTCATTAGACCACATTCATTCTGTGTCAGAAACCTATGCTATGTCAACTATTTAATCGCAATTCAAATTTAGTGCTGTATCAAGCTTGAATGTTGTGTCCATACTTGCCCAAACTTTTCAGGGTTCTACCTCTGTGGTCGAATAAACCTGCGCCCTGCGGGACATCTGGTTGATGTAAGCTCACTTTTGATTTTCATAAATTTCTAATATGAAATTGAGAAGTAATTGAAGTTTATTCTTTGAAAATCTGACGGGCGTATCATGTTATACTAACTATAGTTCCTCTTACCTTGACCTAATTTTAATGGATTAGTTTTCTTGGTAAGGTCCGTAACTCGCCAAGGGTTATGAGGTGTACATGTCTGTTTGTCCTGATTCATCTGACCTTTACTTTTTTTCATATTCGTTTGTTGAAATGTTGAGAATACACGAGAAGGTTTGATAAACTAAGGAAACTTCAAGAAATGGCAAAACCACTGTGTTTTGGTTTTGAAATTCATTGGAACCGGTTTGAAAGAAAAAAAGAAGGCTTATTAAAACTACGGCCCTCTGTTAAAACTAACAGAAAACTGATACCAGTATACATAGACAAAACACATATTCAAGTATTAAATTTGCAGTCATAATACAAACATTTCAATTTCTTCCCCCATTGTTCTATTGTGTTTTCTCAGGGATTTGTATTGTGTACAAATCCTTAGTTTTCTCAATTGAAGAATGTTTCCGTCAGAGTGTTACCTTCAAATGTAAAACAAAATCGAATGTCATGCTATGAGCCAGCACATTTAACATAGTACAAAGGGTACTTCCTTTAAGCTTAGAGCAGCCCATATATATATAATATGATGTAGAAGCATCACTCTTGTGTCTAACGATTTAGTACTAGAGACTAGTAAATACAAAACTATACATATTTTATCTGGCCACTCAATAACCAGTTGTCTAAAGTAAAGCTAACACATACTACTCAAGTAGTACTAACAGTCACGAAAACATACTACTAACAGTCACGTGTATAGATTTGCAATATTGTATATTGCGATTCTCCTTTATTTATTATGATAGAAATCACTGCTGATCATTATAAAAAACTATTTTATTCTAAAAAGCATAAAAGTTTCTTAAGCACTAGATAGTGTATCAAAAGTCTCAGCGGCCACCGAGTCCAAATTGTCTGCCTTTCATCATTGTCGACCGACCATACGGAACCTACGTGTTATACATGTTCCTGATTCTACTAGATAAATTCGGTTTTTTCTGAATATGCATGAAACGGGTCCAAAATAACAAGGCTTGATCTAATATATCTTCTAGCTGCAACTAACCCTTGTGCAAGCTGTAATTAGTTATAGTACACTAATATTTCAGTTTACCAGCCGTGTACAAAGATGTAAAATGTTGCGACCATGATATATTATTTTTTCCATTTCTCATTAAGGAAAAATTGCTGACGGCTAAATTCAAAATTATAATAAGTCGTGTCTAAAACCTTAAATTTCTGTCTCATTGACTATATGAACCATAGCTTTCATAAATAAGTTTTTGAATGAAAATGAATTTCATTTTCAATCAGACAATCCCGGTTTTGATTAACTGGATTTTTTTATTTATAAAACTAACTTACCTTTCATGATGACATTATATTTTTAACAGGACTTGTAGAACTCATTTAAAATTCATTTCGTCGAAGATTCAAATTTATAAAAAAGGATTTTCCAATTACACTATTTAAAACCGCATGACAAGTTATTTGTACTTTTACTTATACAAATATTTAGCTTGTTTTTCTTTCATTTGTGTTTGTAATGCCTTTTGTATCTTCTCTCCATTTTTCTCCTAAAAGGACTTTCTCAGAACAGTTTGACGTTTCATCGGATTGTCCTATGATACTTCTAAAGTCTTTCACAATACATAAGCCATAACAATAATATTATTTGCTTGACGTTTCATCGGATTGTCCTATGATACTCCTAAAGTCTTTCACAATACATAAGCCATAACAATAATATTATTTGTTTGTCAATTCTTTCAATAATCCTGTTCATTGCTAATTATTGCTCCTTCTGTGATGGGGGATACGACATGTATCGGGACTCCGGGATCGAGTTTTTTAAGCTCGGGATTTCGGGATTGACCCTTTCGGGATCCGGTTATTCTTTTTTCGAATTTCGGGATTTAAATTTATTTAAATTTGGGACATCGGGATTTCGTGTTTTTAAGCATGGGATTTCGGGATCAGAACCCCACATACCCTTGAACAATCCATGATATTGAAAGTATAATTACAAGTGTAAAGAAACACTTAAATGTTTTACGTAAACTTAAATACCGATTATTCCATCTACAATACGTGAATGGAATATAATTGATCCAAAAATTCGCAGTGTCGACTCTATTTCTAAATTTAAGAAAGAATTAAAAAACGATAGTCTATCATGTAAAATTGAAACGTTTTATTTCTACGGCCCAAGGAAATTAGATATTATCTTAACGCAATTGCGATGTTCCGCTTCATTTTTAAACAATGACCTATTTAGAGCTAATATTATAAATGATCCTTCTTGCCATTGTGGGTCCGATATTGAGGATGTCTACCATTACTTCTTCGTTTGCCCAAAATACACATTATGTAGAAAAACCTTATTCAATAACCTTAATTGGCTATCTGAAAACTTTGTTTTAGATACAAAACAATTAATTTGCGGACACTTGGAACTTTCGAACGAACAAAATATTCAAATTTTCAAACATGTTCAAAATTTCATAAAAAGGTCAAACAGATTTCTTATGCCTTGATAGAGCGTTATTATTACTGGCACGGAACGTCATCGTCGTCATCAATACACAAGTCATCGTCACAGAATTATACGACTTTTCAAACTTTCTTTTTCTCTTTTTACTTTCTCTCCTATTTTTTTTACCTATGAAAGCTAGTATTATATTCTATAAACTGTTTGCTTTGTATGCATGTCCATTATATTATACTATTATTGTAACTTTATATTGTATTATGGAGAAGACCTCATAAGTATGATTTACTTGTGTCTAATCCATTTTGCTTTAATTCAGCAAAAAAAAAATGTTTAAACTAAACCTACCCGCCCCCTTCTGTTTATATGACTAACTGCTTCAGCTGATGCATTACGCAGTTCAAAATAGTATAAATCATTTAATCCGAACACTAAGTAACTACAGCTCGTTTGGCCGGAGTTTGTAAGGAATTATCCATATAAGGGTGTTTGTTATAGTGTGTCATGTTCTAATTAAATTGGTTACGAAATGAAACAAAGTTTACTTATCCCCTAAAGAAGGTAGCTCAGTACATTTCTATGTCTTTGTCAGTCCCTTTGTGTTTCACATGAAGGTAGAATAACCCCACGAACCAACCCGTGACCAACCCCCGATTAAAATGATTATTGTTCTGAGCTGTTGCTGTTTAATTTTTTTCAGAATTATTGATTGTTTCTATTAGAATTTCAATCGAAACTTTTTCTTAGATCGTAATATCCCTTTGTGAACCTCACAAAAGTCAGTTATTCATCATTAAGTGGACAGTCCTTCAGCACGGAAGTGCGTGAAGTGTAGCTATCCTCTCTATCCCCGCTACATATATATATATACCCTCTTTATTCTAGTCGTTATCATAGGGAAATTGAAACCAAAGGGCTAAGACATGTTAAAACTTTTAATTTGCATTTTATTTTTTGATGGATTATTTTCATATAAAGTTCACCGAGGAATACATATACGAGCTGCTGGAGACCTTAGTAATGACCAGTTACTGGAAATAGATGTAAGTCCCTTAATACATTATTGAAATCGATTTACCCAACTAGACGATCTGCATTCTGTAAGTTCTCTCACAAAGTCTACTGAAACTGTCATCACAACTGCAACGTATATCTCTAACAAACTGTTCTCAGCACTACAACGTGTATCTGTAAAAATTGTTCTCAGCACTACAATGTGTATCTCTATAACAAACTGTTCTCAGCACTACAACGTGTATCTCTAACAAACTGTTCTCAGCACTACAACGTGTATCTCTAGATAACAAACTGTTCTCAGCACTACAACGTGTATCTCTAACAAACTGTTCTCAGCACTACAACGTGTACCTTTAACAAGCTGTTCTTATCACTACCAAGTGTATCTCTAACAAACTGTTCTCAGCACTACAATTTGTATCCTTAATAAGCTTTTCTCAGCACTACAAAAATTAACGTATATCTAACAATCTTTTCTCAGCACTACAAAAATTAACGTATATCTAACAATCTTTTCTCAGCACTACAATGTGTATCTCTAAAAACTGTTTTCATCACTACAACGTATATATCTAACAAACTGTTCTTAGCACTACAATGTGTATCTCTAAGAAACTCGGTTCTCAGCACTACAACGTGTATCTCTAAAAAAATACTTTATCAGCACTATAACGTGTATATCTATAACAAACTGTTCTCAGCACTACAACGTGTATCTCTACCAAACTGTTCTCAGCACTACAAAGTGTATCTCTAACAAACTGTTCTCAGCACTACAACGTGTATCTCTAACAAACTGTTCTCAGCACTACAACGTGTATCTCTAACAAACTGTTTTCATTACTACAACGTGCACGTGTATATCTATAACAAACTGTTCTCAGCACTACAAAGTACACGTGTATCTCTTTAACAAACTATTCTCAGCACTACAACGTGTATCTCTAACAAACTGTTCTCAGCACTACAACGTGTATCCATACAACAAACTGTTCTCAGCACTACAATGTGTATTTCTATAACAAACTGTTCTCAGCACTACAACGTGTATCTCTACAACAAACTGTTCTCAGCACTGTAATGTGTATCTCTATAACAAACTGTTCTCAGCACTACAACGAGTATCTCTATAACAAATTGTTCTCAGCACTACAACGTTTTTCTCTAACTGTTTTATTTACATGACAGGTGATTTATACATGAAAGGTGACGCTAATTTTCACAATTTTTCTCCTTTTGGAGTTCATGTGATCCTCTCAGTTTTTGTTTGCTACCTTGCTTTGTCGATTACTGAGATTTGAATATCGTTAAACTATTGCAATTGCTACTAAACTCTTTAAACCATAACGACACAATTTCTAAACAAACTAAGCTCAACTGTACAATAGTTTTAGAACAAGAATGTGTCCCCAGTACACGGATGCTCCATCTGCACTATCATTTTCTATGTTCAGAAAATCTCTAATTTGGCATTGAAATTAGAAAGATCTTATCATAGGGAACATTTGTACTAAGTTTCAAGTTGATCAGACTTCAACTTCTTCAAAAACAACCTCGACCAAAAACTTTAACATGAAGCGGGAGGAACGGACGAACGAAAGAACGAACGAACGAACGGACGCACAGACCAGAAAACATAATGGCCATAAATGGGGCATAAAAATGATTGCAATTGTTAAAATGATTTTGCTTATTGCTATACTTGATTCTCTAACTTTTCTCAATTATATAACGACACATGTTTCTGACCAATAAGCTAACGCTGTTTTTAACTATAATTACATAGCTTTCTCACAAAACCGGCGCGTTTGAAGATTTTTAAAATATCTTTACGATACACAATCTTCTTTAAAAGTCCCCTGTACTGTCATTTTGGTAAATACTTATTTGTCCTTTTTCAGCTCTACTTGCGGAGATATGGCTACTTAGATGACCAGATGCCTGGGACGAGAAATTTAGCTTCAGCAGAGAATAGAAAATATGCATTACAGTAAGTGAACTTGCTATCTTTATTATTAAGATGTTACTGGAGTGGTGGCCAGCTGGAAAACTAATATCAAAATCAACAAGAACAAGAACAAAACTAAAAATCGAAATATGAGACTTGCAACAAAACGCTTTTATAGCTTGCTATACGATATTGGGTTTTCTAATTTTTGAAAGCTGAACGGTGACCTAAAGTTGATTACTTCAACATGTACGTTATTTGGTGTCTGGTGAAAAGTTGTCTCATCGGCAATCGGCAATGCCAGAAACGCATATTATAAAGTTACATAGTTCCCATTCCTTTTTAACCGTGTTGTTTTCATGACTTTAATATCTTAGTCTAAAAAAATCAACATAAATGTTCATGTGGAAATGAAGTGAATATTTAAATGTATAAATATCAAACACAAACGTCATTTTTAAGATTTTTATTTTTTCAATTAACTCTTCCTTTTTTTTTCTTTTTTTTTTTAAATCTAATTTAAAACTGGAAAACTGACTAATCACGTACACATGTTGACTACGGATGATACACTTAATAAAATCCTTGAAAAGCGGAAATAAACTTTCTCGTGTAAACAGAAACAAATGCTGAAAGATAAATAAAAAAATAAGTTTAGAAATAGGAAAAAGAGGAGATCGGAAATGAGATGAAAACAGAAAAAAAAACACAAAACACAAAGCAATTGACCTTCATCGTTCATTCTTAAACCCTTTACCAATCAAAAAGCTGATAAATACAACACTGCTATAAACAAATTAAAATGAAAGAGGAGCTATTGTAACAATCCTAATTTGTTTAATATTAGTATATTGGACAGGCGGGACAACACAATGACGAAGGCTATTAAGTATTTAGAACGTGCGAGGAAACAATCCATGTCAATCTGATAACAGAAAGATCTAACATTTATCAGTAAAAGTTAAACGGACAAGTACCTGATATGATACATTCATAATATACAGTTGCTTAAAGTCATATGAAACGAGTGACTGGTTAAACGTAATGTTATCCAATTCTTGGACCAATGCATGTATATATTATAAAAACTTAGTCTTCTGTGCACGAATTTATCATTTTTTACGCAGGCATATCGTATAATCGTCAATTTTTTTCTTCTCTTTCTCTGTTATGAAAAGAAAATATGGCTGCTAATTAATTGCCGTGTTATGAAGCCGTAGTTTACCGATCGTCACCTTATAGTAAACAATCAACACATAAAAATGGATATTGAGCACGTGTATAACATGTACAATCAGACAATAGTTTATTTTAATAACAGATTCATGCGTATTGCGATCACCGGATTTTTACAAGGTGGGTCACGCTAAGTTAACTTTGCATACGGAAAATATGTCGGCGAATTGATTCCTGGAAGCAAGCAATTAAAAAAAAGTAAGCTTCTTCTGTGGACAATTTAAGAATTTTCTTTAAAAAAAGTATATGTACACAACTTTTATAATGAAAACTATTCCTTTTCAGTTATAAAAAACATATGCATCATTTTTTTCAATTTGATGTTTCGTATCACTTTAAAAAGTTATTAATAAATCGGTTGTACAAGTGAAAAGTGCTTCATTGATTAATAAAGAACTATTTATTCTTAAGAGACATTTGATTTTAGATTTTTCCAGAATTTCAACAAGATTCCTATTACTGGTGTATATGATGATGCTACAGCTAATCTGTTTGGGAAAGAAAGATGTGGCTGTCCTGATGTCATGCCACAGAAAAACGAAGCAGCATTTTCTAAGAAAAAAAATCCTCCAACTCCTGTGCAGTTTAACTTAGGTTTGTTTATTATGATTTTAACTAAAAAAAAAATTGCCAACCTATTCATGTTTCATATTTTGCTGACCTTGTCAATGTCATGCACACGGGGAGGGGAGGGGCTCAATATACCATACAAACGTCAATTAGATACTTCATCACTTAGAAAATCAGCCGGAATATATAATATAAAAAAGAAGATGTGGTATGATTGCCAATGAGACAACTATCCACAAAAGACCAAAATGACACAGACATTAACAACTATAGGTCACCGTACGGCCTTCAACAATGAGCCAAAGCCCATACCGCATAGTCAGCCATAAAAGGCCCCGATTAGACAATGTAAAACAATTCACACGAGAAAACTAACGGCCTTATTAATGTAAAAAAATGAACGAAAAACAAACATGGAACACATAAACAAACGACAACCACTGAATGACAGGCTCCTGACTTGGGACAGGCACATACATAAATAATGTGGCGGGGTTAAACAACCCTCCCCCTAACCTGGGACAGTGGTATAACAGTACAACATAAGAACAAACTATAAAAATCAGTTGAAAAAGGCTTAACTCATCAGATGGACAAAAATACAAGTGGAAATGGTATATCTATTTCTTTATTTATGTTTAGGAACAAAATGGAACAAGAACCAAGTTACATGGCGACTTAATTCATTCAGTAGAAAAATATCCAATAATGACGTTAGGTGAGTAATAAATCCTTATAGTTAAAACATATTACATTGTTAATTTCACGTTGTTTAGATGGAAATCTACCAGAAGAAAGTGGTTCCATGTGCTTAGTAACCAGTACCATGGTACTAGCATGCACATAGAAAATCGGTATCATTATTGATACCTTTCCTCGTCATTCTTAGGCACAAAGTGAAAACATCCATTCTCATACAGGATTAATAACAGATAGGTCCATCTCCTCCAAACAAACCAACTACTGTCCTTCTTTCAATATACTAGTCGCTTGACTCGTATTTCATTTAAAACCAAAATAATTTATTTTATAAAAACGTGTTTTAACTTCTGGTTAATCAGTTCCATACGCACATTTGATAATGCATCTTACGAGCTTATGTCGAGAATAGTTGAAGGGTTTATATCGTATTTTTCTTCCTGAAAGAAACTCTGTAAAAGTAAAGAATAAAAAATATTTATGACCTATTTAACGACGTCCGTTGCAGTCGAATAATGATTATATCTTCTTTTTAGAGTTGAAACAAGAAGAGCCTTTGACTTGTGGAGTAAAAATGCAAACCTTCAGTTTACAGAGCTACAGTCTGGAGATGCCGACATAGATATCGATTTTGGAAGACGAGAACACGGCGACGGAGCGGGAAATGCATTTGACGGGCCTGGTATGAAGCATTGTTTTCTCTCTCTCTCTTACACACATACACACCACACAGTACAATCAGTACAAATCCCGCCGAGAAACATAAATTGTATCAGCATAAAAATCAAATTCTAACACTGTTAATTTTATTTTAAAAAAAATCTATATTTTCATCATGATATCATCTTTATCTATTGAATGATAGATATACGTAACTGATGAGTCTTTATCAGACAAAACGGTCTTCTGGCACACAAAATATATTTGATGGCATCTTGCGTTTAGACCATATTTACTTATTTATTTAACGGACAGAAAGTCACAGGACAAAAAGTCACAGGACATAAAGTCACAAATTTGATAGGACAAAAAGTCACAGGACAAAAAGTCACAAATAATATTTTGACAATTGTTGGAATATATAAGAGAAATATCTTGAAATGTTTACTTGTTAATACATATATTCATATTAAATTCAATTAAATTTATCATTTTACTTAAAAAATGAAGATTTATGTAATTCTAATCATGCAAAGGACATATTTCTTGGCACCATGAAGCCATTTAAGTGCCAATCTACTTTGACATTTTGTTTTCTTAACAATTATTTGATCATCTTTCATATTTTTTTGATACATTTTGCTTACAAAGTTGGTTAATATACAATACTTCAAGAAAAATACAAAAATGTTTTTGTAAAAATAAGCATTTTTTATTCAAAGAAAATAATCAGAAAAAATTAATTGTGACTTTTTGTCCTGTGACTTTTTGTCTGTGACTTTTTGTCCTGTGACTTTCTGTCCTACATTCTATATTTACACAAATATAAATCGCATTGCTGTCTTTTCATCTATGCATGATAACTTGATTTTTCATGACGTCATTTAGCCATTTTTATGACGTTACAATGCTGTCATGTAAACCAGCGCAAAGGCTTCCACATTTTTAGCTATAATATCTTAAATTTGTTGTACGAAAATTAATCCGTTGTTTTTTGTTTTTTTTTTTGTTGTTGTTTTAAATGTTTCACATTTTGTCATTTCGGATCCTTTATAAATAACTTACTGTACGATATGGGTTTTGCTCATCATTGTTGAAGGCCGTACGGTAGTTTACGGTGTCATACATCACGTCAAATGGTCTCTAAGAAGATGTGTGGTACTTGTTACATTGGTATTCATACCATATCTTCTACTTCTTATTTTTATATTGTTGATAATTTCACATTAAGTTGACCGAAGATATATTTGCCGCTTTTTTATCATTTGGTCCATAAGAATTTATAACTTGTCATCTTTCACTTTATGTGCACGGAAAATTTAACACAAATATTTCTAGTCTTGATTGCAATTAATGAAATATTTACAAATACAAGAAGAACTATAAAAAAAACGTTTAGTTCATTTTTTGCATGTCAAGTTATGTGACATTTTTTTTTTCTTTCTTTTCTTTCAGATGATATTTGTACACTTTTAGAAAATTAGTTAATTTGATATATAAAAACACTCAATGACTGTGTTGTTCAGTATAATAAAACACCTAGTGACTGGTTTTGCGGGAAATAGCAAGTTTGTTGTCCCTTCGCTTTGCGTCGAGCAATAGTTGGTTTCTCATGGACAACAAACTTGCTATTACCCTCACACCCAGTCAATAGGTGTATACGTCTTTCCTTTCAAATGCTTATTTTAATTTCTAATTTTAAATCATGTGTAAATGTGAATTTTTGCAGGACGTGTGCTTGCTCATGCTTTCTTCCCTCCCTTTGGGGATACCCACTTTGATGAAGATGAAGGATGGGTAGTTAACAGAACAGGGGTAGATTACTTTACTGTAGCAGCACACGAGTTTGGACATGCCCTCGGATTAGGTCATTCTGAGATCAGAGAGGCGCTAATGGCACCCTTTTACACTGGCTACAATCCAAATTTTGAACTTAATTCTGACGATATTGCTGGAATACAGGCCTTGTATGGTAATTATACAACTTCCACAATCTATTATACATACTCTGATTTACGACTATCGAACAGCGGTATACTAATGTTTTCTTTATTTGAATAGAAGTTTTAATTTTCAGAATTCGTTTTTAAAAGATTTTTTTTTAAATCTAGATATTCATGATTTTAAAATACTATGAGAAAGTATATAAAGAGAAGCAAAGATATGTAAATTACAACAAGAGTGCACACGCTGAAATGTCTCGCCTTCTATACTAATCATTGATATTATGTTGATAGTCTTAAGTATAAAGCTAAGCTTTATTACAACTGTCACATAAACTTAGCATTAACCAAGATAACTAAACAAAGACCAATGAATCTTGAAAATGAGGTCAAGGTCAGATGAACCATGCCAGGCAGACATGTACAGCTAAAAATGCTTCTATACAACATATATAGTTGACCCATTACTTATAGTTTAAGAAAAATAGACCAAAACACAATAACTTAACACTGTGCAATGAACCGTGAAAATGAGGTCACGGTCAAATAAAAGCTGGGCGACTGACATGAAGATCATAAAATATTTCCATACACCAAATATAGTTGACCTATGGCATACAGTATTAGATAAAAAGACCAAAACTCAAAAACTTAACGTTGACCACTGAACCATGAAAATGAAGTCAAGGTCACATGACATCTGCCCGCTAAACATGTACACATTACAATCATTCCATACAACAAATATAGTAGACCTATTGCATATAGTATGAAACCAAAACACAAAAATTTAACCATAACCACTGAACCAGGAAAATGTGGTTAAGGTCAGATGGCACCTGCCAGTTGGACATGTACACCTTACAGTCCTTCCATACACCGAATATACTAGCCCTATTGCTTATAGTATCTGAGATATTGACTTGACCACCAAAACTTAACCTTGTTCACTGATCCATGAAATGAGGTCGAGGTCAAGTGAAAACTGTCTGACAGCCATGAGGACCTTGCAAGGTACGCACATATAAAATATAGTTATCCTATTAATTATAATAAGAGAGAATTCAACATTACAAAAAAATTGAACTTTTTTTCAAGTGGTCACTGAACCATGAAAATAAGGTCAAGGACATTGGACATGTGACTGACGGAAACTTCGTAACATGAACCAGCTATATACAAAGTATGAAGCATCCAGGTGTCCACCTTGTAAAATATAAAGCTTTAAAGAAGTGAGCTAACACCGCCGCCGCCGCCGCCGCCGCCGCCGCCGCCGTATCACTATCCCTATGTCGAGCTTTCTGCAACAAAAGTTGCAGGCTCGACAAAAACCATTTAACAAATGAAACATACGTAGTCTTGTTTAAGATCTTGGACTATATAGAATACATGATTTTATATATTGAACCAAGTTAAAATGGTTTTTCTACTTCTTACTTCTGTCCGTTTTTCACAGGTTTGATTGTTTAATTGTTTGTTTTATTTTAATTATATATTATTGATTGTTTTATTTTGTCTGATGAAAATTAAACTATTTTTGTCATTGTTTCAAGGTGCACCAAGGAATCAGCCACGACCAAGACCGACTACTCCTAGAACCACAATGCCACCAGTGGTAGTAACGGAACCCCCACCCCCAAGGCCACCACCAACTAACAGACCAAATATTTGTGATATCCCCTATAATGCTGCTGTAAGAGGTAAATTTCGACATAAAATTAATCCAGAAATTTGTACTTTTTTTCTTTTTCAATGGGAATCCTGAATATTTGAATTTTCGCTGATCAATTACTAAAACAGTTTGTCTCCAATATTTTAGTATTTTACTTTAAATTTAGTTTTATCTATTTTATTCAAACAACAACAATTATGAAAATAAGAATGACAATGAAAATGATTTATTATTGACTATATTTTCTCTTTTGATTTACTTAGTATGCAGTTATATTGCTTGACCACAACTACATCATCATACCTTTTAAAATTGCTCTTTTTGATATAGATTTTAATGGAGATTTATTAGTTTTCATGGGAAGAGCCTACATGCTGAGAATTAATCCAAATCGAGGTTTAGTGGCTACAATGACACAACGGACAGTGTTTCAAAGGTCTCCAATCCGTCCAGATGCAGCCACCGAAGTGATGAGTGGTAGTAGAATTGTGATGATGAAAGGTAAAAACACATTAAGTTTCAGAGATAAGGCTTCTCTCCCTTTGACAAATATTTAATATAGATGATAGTCGATATAAGAAGATTGGGCATAAGTTCAAATGAGACAACTTTACATCCATGCCACATAGTCAAAGTACGACCTTTAATACGGAGCCTTGGCATTCACCGAACAGCAAACTACATGTACAATAGATTGAGAACGAGAACTTATTTAAAAAAAGTTAAAATATAAAACATAAACACAATAAATTTTGCTCACATTTATTACTAAATAGCATTTACTTTTGACATAAAAAAAAACAAATTTCACAAAAACATTTGACTAATTCATTGTGTGTGTTGCATTTTAATGTTTCTGTTGTGTCGTTATTCTCCTCTTATATTTGATGTGTTTCCTTCAGTTCTAGTTTGTAAACCTGATTTGTTTTTTCTAGAACGATTTATGAATTTTGAACAGCGGTATACTACTGTCGCCTTTATTTATCAAACTGTGTCTTAAACATGTTAAAATACATTCAAATTTTTTTCTAGGACGGTTATTATACCATTTCAGTCGAAGTGGAAGAAGGATATCCAGAAAATGGATCTCTGGTGGTGGAGCTACGATGCCTGAACAAGCTAGAGCAGCTTTGTCTTTTAGTTCCAACGACATTTCTGTGTTTGGAGTAAGTAGCGCTATAGATGATTGCGTTATCATGTGAAGATTTTTGTATCACTTATCAATTATGACTTCAACTTCGCATACAATTTTATAAAAGTCCAAAATGACTGAACTTTAGCAAAACTAGAACAAAAAGACCAGATGAAAATATCAAGTATATGAACCAAATTAAAATTATCAAAAATCGAATGTTTTAAAACCCTCACGAGACTTACCAAAAAGGAAATCCTTGATAATCATAGGTCTGTTATGTGTTTTTTTGGAATTTCAACCAAAGATGAAGAACTGGATCTTCCATCACTGTATTAGATATCTGAACCACACAAGTGTTTTTACAAACAACAGTATATTGCTGGGTCTTCCAAGTGCTCCACGAAACCTCTTTCTAAATTATTAACATCTATTTTATAAGCAATCAAAGCCGGGCTTCAAAGTTATTGTGAAACTGCCTATTCTAGAAGTGTCGTGAATCAGATGTGGATACTAAAAAAATCTAAAGATCTTATAGAGTACATGCAATCTAAGACTCTTTCATCTTGCAATAGCATTAATAAAAACATTTGAATTTTCTTCATTTTACACAAGTGTAACTCATTCCAAACAAAAAGACGTATTGAAAGAGTTGGTATTGCTTTGTTTCATAAAAAAGAATGGCCAACATAGATACACGTATCTTGTCTTAGGGAGGGATACATCCTGCTTTGTATAGGATCAATCTGATTCAAACAATAATTCAAACTGACATTATCAAGATGCTGGATTTCTTGATTGACAGTCACAACATATTTGTTACGTTTGGAGGACGTGTTTTTCCACAGACTGTCAACATTCCAATGGGATCCAATTGTGCCCCTCTTCTTGTCGACGTGTTTCTTAATTATTATGAGGCTGACTTCATACAGGAACTTCTGAGGAAGTAATACAAGAAGTTAGTAATGTCGTTTATTTCTATTTTCCAATATATATAGATGATGTTTCTCATTAAATAATTCAAAATTGGGTGATTATGTTGAACGTATCTATCCCATCGAACTAAAGTTAAAGAATTCAACAGATACAGTTAAGTCTTTCCATATCTTGACTTACATCTAGAAATTGACAACGAGGGTCGGTTGAAAACAAAACTTTACGACAAAAAAAGATGATTTCCAATTGTGAACTTTCCATTTCTATGTGGCAACATTCCAGCAGCGCCTGCATACGGTGTATATGTCTCCCAATTGATACGATATTTCCGGGCTTGTAGTTTTTATCATGACTTCCTTGATATATATGGTGCTCACAAGGAAGATATTAAACCAAGAGTTCCAATTGGTGAAGTTGAATTCATCCCTTCGTAAATTTTACGGACGACCGTTATGCAATAACCGTTTTACAGTTGATATCAGATATGTTATTCAACCACAATCCTCTTCCCTTTTCACGAATGTAACTACAAATCCCTTCCCTTTTCACGAATGTAACCTACCGAGTTAGACTATTTACCGAATGTGTAATAACATGAGCAATACGAAGGGTGTCACATGTGGAGCAGGATCTGCTTACTCTTCTGGAGCACCAGGGATCAATCCCAGTTTTTGGTGGGGTTCGTGTTGTTTAATCTTCAGTTTTCGATGTTGTGTCTTGTGTACTATTATTTATCTGTTTTTCTTTTCCTTTTGTTACGGCCAGAAATCGCCTTTAAATTGTAGCCAACAAAAGACACAAATCAATAATAAAATTTAACAATATTTATTATACAAAAGTTTACAAGAAGTATTACACAAATATTACTGTCAACTTAACTGTCAAAATATGAGTCCAATCTTTTATCTTTATCTGTATCCGGATATCTTTCGGAATCCAATCTGAATATTACGGTCACAATCCAGTATAATGTTGTTTGTAGAATAAAAGTGTCAATCCAAAGGCTATGAATATTAATGTCTATCGATGTCTAAGTCCAAATTCAAGAGTCTCTTCACCTAAAATTTCTGTGTCAACTAATTTGTCTATAACCAAATTTTTTATAATTTGTTTTCTCATAGATACTTTAAAATCTAATTTCAGATGTTTAGCGAGCAACACTAATTCCTCTTTCTTTAAATTATCAAACCCCTCCAGGTCTGGCGTTTTCAAAAATTTACCGGCATCAAATGCCATTTTGTAGAATTTTGTTGGCTAGTTATAATAAAAATACTGAACAAATTTTGAATAAGATATTTTCAGTATCCCGGACGAGCCCCCATTTTCTAAACTGAACAGTTCTAAGATTATTCTGTAAACAACTATCAGGCCACACAATACAAATCAGGCCAACATAAATAAATACAATAATTACAATATCATTTATATAACATAATTACAATATCATAACATCATAACACTTTGTAAGCCATGGCTATCTATGAGTTTGACTGTCCCTCTAGTATCTTTCGCCCCTCTTTCAAAAACGGGGAGACACATATCAAATCAATCTACGAAATATTTATGTATTAATTTTAACAAAAAGAAAATATACTTAATTTAAAATATTGCCTCGTTAACTGTACTTCTCTTTCCTATGTCTTGATTAAGGAGTTCTTTTCCCCTTCTTCGGGTTCTTCTTTAACTTTTCCCATTTGTTTCTATCATGACCAAAATAAATACCTGAAACCTAAACGGGTCCGTCTGGCGTATGTCATCAATTTAATCTTTGAAAGTTTATACGCCTCAATCAAGATTCCTTAATTATTATTCAATTTCAGAAAAGAGGAAGAATTAAAAGTTTCAGTTATATTTTTTATATGCTGGTTTTTAAACTGCAACGCACGTGTTTTATCGTCAGCAAATTGCAATATTTTGATTTTTTATCTTTATTTTCGTAGGCTAGTCAAGTATGGAAACTGAATCCTAACACTGGCAGAGTTATTTCTGGAAGTCATCGTTACATTGGGAATGAGTTTCCTGGAGTACCTAATAGGATTGACGCTGCTGTTATTCGAGATGATAGGACCATTCTGTTCTTTAAAGGAAGATCAACGTAAGCTATTTTTAAATTAGCTTTGCGTTTTTTTAGTTACGTTTTTATTTAGATTACTAGTATCCAATTAAAAAAAATAAACGGAAATTAATATAATGTTTTGCTAATGTAGGTACTGGTTAATTGTTCAAAACATTTATTGATGATAATAATTAAATTGTCATGTCTAACATTGTATACCAATTGACACTTTAAAGTGCAGTTCCGATACGTGCCTTATAAGTGATATATTCTTGACATCTTCAAATATACTGAACGCACCTTTAAAATATGTAACCGATTTACCTACAGGACAGGCCAAGTGTCAGTTTGAGGCGACTGTCATACAAGTAAGAGGTTAATCTATAGCTAGCTATAAAACCAGTGACATAAGAAAATGCCTGCACCAAGTCAGGAATATGACAGTTGTTATCCATTCGTTTTGATGTGTTTTTTTCAATTAGGGACTTTCCTTTTAGAATTTTTCTCGGAGTTTAGTATTTTTGTGATTTTACTTTTCATTACAAAACAACAAGTTCTCAAGTTTCATTTGTTTCCATCTACATGAGATAAGTATTTATAAGGTAAGAAACCTCAGAAGGCACGACTGCAAACATACTTGTAAATGTTACTGGAACTATAGTTAATAAAACTTATTGGATTCGTATGAATCGAAATATGAGAGAAAAGTTCAGTAGGTTCCAAACAATCAACAATCAATTATACTTTGGATTTTACTTTTATATTTGAAATAAATGTCAGTTAAATATTTGCAAACAATATATTTTTGTTTATTCAGGATGCACGTGTTTGATAGAAGACAAAATCGAGTTGTACGTACTGTAGACAAAGGGAATGAACTCATGGATAGCACTTGTAATGTTTAATCACCTGGTGTCGAGAGAAGATATTTACTCGATAATCATCGTAATATGCTTACACACAATTTATTTTGTCTTTGCCATTTCACATATCATCATTTAGATCTCTGAATAATAAACATTTCATTACACGAGTTTTGTTTGAATTTTAATCTTAACTGTTAAGTTACATTTTCGTTATTTTAATGCTATTGCCTGGGTTTTATTTATTTAAATAACCAATTAAACACCAGGATTTTCTGTATTTTTTTCGTACTTAGATTGGGAGTTTTACGCATGTCGGTTATTGGTTGCTTACACATGACAAGATCTTATCTCTGCTTTGCACCTGCTTTTGCTGAACAGAGAGTCTGAATCACAGAAACTTTAAATTTTACAAAAGGCTTTTTCTGGTATTGGTCACTTGTTCAGATGGTCTATGATGGCTTCTGGCTAATTGAAATCATTCAATGACATATGAAAGGCAAGTTAAAGGAGGGGGCGAAATATACCAAATGGAAATTCAAACCCGAAGATCGAATATAAACTGATAACGGTATGGCTAAAAAAGAAAAAGACAATCAGACAAATGATAGTACACAAGACACATCATAGAAAACTAAACACTAAGCAACTCAAACCCCGCCAACACTGTGGTTGATAGCAGGTGCTCCGGGTGGGTACGCAGATCATGCTCGACCTGTGGCTACCATCGGGTTGCTAATTTTATTACAAATTCAGGTCGACAGCAGAAACTTCCATAAAATTGCAGACTTTAAATAACATCTAGACATTGTGTTCTGTATAAAATGCTGATTACAATTTTCTCATTGCGAGCCTTTCATTTGAGTTAGGTTCGGTTCAACAGCAGCTGCCTTTGAAGTATTTTAAAACGGTATATCAAATTTATTCGTTCATTGTTTAATCATACGTTTTTTGATTGAGTTAAGTCTGCCAATTGATATTTTATCGTATGTTTTTCTTTGCTGTGATGTTATGCTATTGTTTCAGAAAAAGGGAGAAGGTTTGGATCCATTAAAACGTTTAATCCCGCTGCAAATGTTTGCACCTGTCCTAAGTCAGGAATCTGATGTACAGTAGTTGTCGTTTGTTTATGTAATATATACGTGTTTCTCGTTTCTCGTTTTGTTTATATAGATTAGACCGTTGGTTTTCCCGTTTGAATGGTTTTACACTAGTAATTTTGGGGCCCTTTATAGCTTGTTGTTCGGTGTGAGCCAAGGCTCCGTGTTGAAGGCCGTACTTTAACCTATAATGGTTTACTTTTTAAATTGTTATTTGTATGGAGAGTTGTCTCATTGGCACTCACACCACATCTTCCTATATCTATAGTTTGCGTAATAACAGTGTTTTAATTAGACAATTCACCGGCTTTGTAATAACATGAGCAACACGACAGGTGCCACTCGTGGAACAGAATCTGATTACCCTTCCGGAGTACATGTAATCACTCCCAGTTTTTGTTGGGTTCGTGTTGTTGTTATTCCCCTATTTGTGACATTTTGTTCATGTATCGTTTTCAATATAATGAAATTTGATGAGACTTTCGTACAATCTAAACATGAGAGGTTTAGCGCTATAAAACCAGTTTCAATCCACCATATTCTACATTTGAAAATGCCTGTACCAAGTCAGGAATATGACAGTTGTTGTCCATTAGTTTTTGATGTGTTTTGTCATTTTTATTTTGCCATGTAATTAGGGACTTTCCAAATTTGATTTTCATCTGAGTTCAGAATTTTTATGATTTTACTTTTTATTAAATTCTCCGGAATTTAGTTTAATTATTAAATTATTCAAAAACGTAGGCTCCATTTTCCTCAGGCAAATTGACACAAGATGAATTTGACTTTATTTTAAGGTCTTTTTGGCCATATAAGTCTTCATGTATTTATGTCTAGTACATCCTTAGATTTCGTGATGAAATTTAGTAGGAAGAGCACTTTGAACGCACGGAATTAATGAAGTACGTGTTATTTTTATTTTTAAAATATTGTCTGATTTATTCTTTCCCTGACTGGTTTATTATTTTTTTTTATAGTCAACCCACCGGTTTATTTTTGAAAGTGATAGTTCTGTTATGGGATTTTCGGGAAATGATGAAAACGGGATAAAGGTAACGTTACGATAATTGGAACATACATGTAGTTATATATGAAACAGATGTTTCAAAACAACCAACCAACTCACGATGACCGACTATTTAAAAGTTACCAGGTATTCTCAATATGCAAACGATTCTCGAATATTGCTGCAAAGGAATAGAAATTTTACAAACAAACAGTTTTTTTCTAAAGTGATTCTTATTATCAATATCTTGAAGCAGCTCAAAATGTGAGACAGACTTGACTACTTGTATACGTTATGTCAATTTCGATAGGATACATGCGTTCACCATTGTCACCAAACTATGAATTATTTACTGAGGTTATCACCATTGTCGTAATTTCTGCTTCTTGCTATGTTTTGATAAAGTTATAAAGCCATCAAATATTAATATCTCATAAAACTAGTAAATACACGGGGTAATAATTAATACGGCCGTCACATTTGTTGTCTGTTTTCTCTTGGTAGCGTGAATAAATAATCAATAGTGATCAATAGTAAAAATCATACTTTTATTAAACTTCTAGACCAGCTGATATATTTCCATACAAGTACAATATTCCAACAATAATATATAATTTACATACGGGGCGGAGCTACTAAAATAATAGTCTTACTTGTATTTTTGTATGGACTAAACGGAGGTATGTTTTGTCACATGATTTTGCAGAACTGAGCATGTCCAGTTGTACAATTGTTTGTTGAACTGGGCATGCATTGATTTACAATTTTCATATGATCTGTACATTATGCACAAATCTTCAGGAAATTCTACAAACGAGCAGTCTATATATGCACGTAAAATAATGAAGCCTAGATCATCAAACAATTGTAAAATTGTGCATGATGATGCACGTTAAGGCATGCAACTAGGTCCATCATACAATTGTAAAACTGTGCATTTGTTTATAATTATGGAATGCGCAGTTTTATCAAAGTTTGTTGAAACGGGCGTGCATTGTTTTACAATTTTCATATGATCTGTACATAATGCACAATTCTCCAGGAAATTGAACAAACGAGCAGTTCATATTACTTACTTACTTACTTATATATGCACGTAAAACAATGACTCGAGCCTAGATCATCAAACAATTGTAAAACTGTGCATGCTGATGCAAGTTAAGGCATGCAACCAGGTCCATCATACAATTGTAAAACTGTGCATTTGTTTATAATTATGGAATGCGCAGTTTTACCAAAGTTTGTTGAAACGGGCGTGCATTAATTTACAATTTTCATATGATCTGTACATTATGCACAATTCTCCAGGAAATTGAACAAACGAGCACTTCATATATATGCACGTTAAACAATGAAGAAAAACTGTGCACTTTAAATAAAGCCAGTCATAATCGTGCACAAACTTGTAAAACTGTGCACTTGAATTAAAGCCATGCATAATCATGCAAGTAGTTGTAAAAAAATGCATTTGAATTTCAATAATTTTGCCGTGTTTGCTAAAATTAATCTTGTAATACGATGCATGCAGCATTTTGCTATTAGTGCTCGGAACTTATAAAATTGGCTGAATTGTGCATGCCCGATTAATCGATACTTTGTCTTTTTGGGCATGCCCAGTTCTACAAATATCTGTACCCATTCATACCTGCCAAACAGGATTATCTTAAATATTACAATGACAATATAAATAACTTGCAAGGCATACAGCTATCTGCGCTGCTTCTTACCTCTAAATTATAACCCTTACTTGTAATATAAAATGCGAGGCATACAGCTAATGCGCTGCTTCTTACCTCTAGGAACCCCCAGGATGAGCCTTGCTGCAAGCCAAATGTAAACACAGCAAAGACTGACGAACGTGACGTTGCACTGGTATTTATTTCAAATTACCGGAAGTAAATATTCTAAGTAGGAAGACAGTGATATTGTTTGCCTTAAATTAATGGAGAATAAAGGCTTTTTCCCGTGGAGAAAAATCCTAATTTGAAAAAATGGCTTAAAATTATTCCCAAAAAGACAACTTTTTTCCCCAAACAGTGCAATCTCAGTAGTAATTGTGCATGAATACAAACTGAAAAACACTCATTTAAACCATTTTCATGCCTAAAATGACTATATGTGCAGGGTCTATTTATGTATCATCACTGATTATAAGGGTCTTATTTCAAATGAGGGTTTACCTCTCAAAAGGGGGTCTGCAAATTGAAGTTCCAGTCCAATTCATCTTTCATTATAAATTTCCCAATTTGATAAAAATGACGCATATTTTCCCAATAAAAAAGGGTAGAGGTAGTTTTGAAAAAAAGCCAACAATATCACTGTTCAAGAAAAACATAACGTAAAACGCTTACATAAAATATAGGAGTCCTCGACTCAAAATGCTTATAATAATACAATCTTATGAATAAACAAATCTAGACATACTAATTCTCCCAATTAAGAACTCTTTAATGAACACTTTTGGGTTTACGCTTAAAATATTGACCCAACGGTAACGTTCTGAACAATACATGACAAAGTTGCGCCATATACGACGTTATCGATACAGCTAATAACATAAGGTAAAACTATCTCAATACAATAATAACAATTAATATTCCTTTACTTGGAAATAACCAATATACACATTTACAACACTGCCCCTCCCCAAGAATACATTTCGTCCTCGAAATATGGTCCTGTCAATTCTGAGAGTACATTTAAAAATTCTTTTCACATCAATCCTCTATCATACAAATAAAACAATTAATATTCCTTTACTTGGAAATAACCAATATACACATTTACAACAACCATGATAGCAGATAAGAAGGAAATAAGAAAACGAGCTTCCGTGTAAATTTTAAAAAACTAACAAAATCAAACGTTATCAACCAACAGAACGAGTGGAAAACAACTGTCATATTCCTGACGTCGGAGATGAATTTCAAAAGAAAACGGTTGGTTAACCCTGCTTTTAAAGCTGACTAATGAACCATCCACTTGTATGACAGTTATTAATTGTTCCGTACATTGACATAATATTGGATTAACAACATAAAGAAACATTATATGGTAAACATTATATGGTAAATTGGGATCCAGCAGCCAAAACTTTGTAAATATACGCAACAGACATACATTGACATAAAACGCAACTGACTTAAAAAAGTAAACAAACTAAATAAAAATGGCAAATGTAAAATATAATAAATACCAAACTCCAAGTCAAATTCAAAACGGAAAGTCACAAATGGTAAAATTAATAGCTCAAAAATATCCAATAAATAAAAAACATATATTCCTGACCAGGTATTTACATTTTCTTAAGTAGAAAAAGGTGGAAGGATGATGCCTGCTATTTTTTCGTTCTTCCTAAGAACCTCCAGTATGAACCCTGTCTCATATGAATAGAGGAACAAGTTGACTAGAAGGGGAACACAGTTGGTCCCCATGAAAATGATGATTATTTGTTGAATAAAATGTAATATGTAGTATATATCAAGAAATCAGTCATCTGGATCATGTTATTTTCAGAGGATTTTTGTTTGAATCTGACTGGTTTTTACGAAGTATGATAGGGACATTCAAACTCAAAGACATATTGAAAACGCCGCGACAAAAATAAAAACTAAAAAATTCGAAAAGCAAAAAATAAAAACTCCACAAAACACATCAAAAACTTAAGACTGAGCAATACAAACCCTACCAACATATTCTTCGTCATCTGTGACGCTGGTATATCAAAAAGAGGCGAACGATGCCGAGAGTGACATCCAAACTCCCCGAACTCAAGTCAAAAACAAACTGACAACGCTATGGCTAAAAGTGAAAAAAAAAACCAAAACAAACAGACAAAAAAACGGTACACAACATAACAACGAAATATGGAACAGCATGAACCATGCCAAAAAACTGTGGATGATATTCGATGCTCCGAGTGGGTATGCAGATCCGTCGTGTTGCAAATGCTGAAACAAACCACGATATAGTTTAATTCGATCGGTTACATTCGAGAATAGGGAACTGCATTCTAGATACGACACAAACAACATATCCGCTATCATCTGTGAAATGGATACTCCATAACAGTCAATCAACTCTTGATGACGTCCGTTAGATTTAAAGATTTGAACTTCTTGGATTAATAACTTCATTGTTAGCAGCAACCCTTTATCAAGGAAATAATGATATGGAATGCAATCATTGGAATATCGTACCAATTGAAAGATATATTATACTCCGTATTCATGCGCGGCTGGAATGTTGCTACATAGAAATGGAAAGATCACAATTGTGAAGGTGAAATCATCTCTTTTGTCGTAATACTTTGTTTTTAACCAACCCTCATTATGTCACCCGATCGACAATGTCGGTGACATATTGCTTTTCCTCTGTTTCTTTTTCTGTATTATTATGTCACCCGATCGACAATGTCGGGTGACATATTGCTTTTCCTCTGTTTCTTTTTCCCTATTATTATGGCACCCTAATCGGAGTTTGGGTGACATATTGTTATTCTACGTTTCTTTTTTTATGGCACCCTCAACGGAGTTGGGGTGACATATTGTTATTGTTCGTTTCTTTTTTTTCTTTTTATTATTATTTTTATTCTTCCACACATTTTGTCCATACTATTTCTCGGAATTGGCCAGACCCATGTTGATAGAACTATACCATAATATGAACCGCCATGTGAAGTTGTGCAAGAGACATTGGAATGGTAAAAAATGGCCGTCGTTTCCATGGAAACTGCAAAAATGTAAAAAAAAATCAAAATTCTAAATCTTTCGTTATAAGAGGCAACCTCTTGAAAGTTTATGTAAATGTTGGCAGTGGTCCCCTGAGGTACCAACAGTTCTTGGAATTTTCAAAATACCTGCCATTGCCATGGAAACAGCAAAAATGTCCAAAATTTCAAAATAATCAAAATGCTGCAAACTGGATGAAACTTTAGAGAAATGGTACCTGACTTGGCCAGAGTTGGATTTTGAAGCTGGAATTTCCAAAATGGCCGCCGTTACCATGGAAACAGAAAAAAATTCAAAAATTTCAAAATGCTCCAAACTTTATGAAACTTAACAAAAATGATAATTTGCATGTGTAGATTCACTCTTTGACTTGGGAAATTTCAAAATGGCTGCCGCTCGCCTGGCAATGGGGGAAGGGTGCCATCCGCTATTGCTTGCAATGGCAAATCTAGTTATGGCACCCTCAACGGAGTTGGGGTGACGTATTGTTATTCTACGTTTCTTTTTTTTATGGCACCCTCAACGGAGTTGGGGTGACATATTGTTATTCTACGTTTCTTTTTTTTCTTATTATTATGTCACCCGATCGACAATGTCGGGTGACATATTGCTTTTCCTCTGTTTCTTTTTCTCTATTATTATTATTATTTTTCTTCCACCTAATTTTGTCCGCTCGCTTTCTCAGAGCCAAAGGAACCAATCTGAATGATGGTGCACTATAACAAGGAACCCTGACTTTCCTGTTGCTTTTCAATATTGGCACTAAAAAAATGGCTGCCATCACCATGGAAACGGAAAAATGGTGAAAAAATATAATTTTGGAGTTAGGTGAATTGTTTGAAAATGCTGAACCTTAAAATCTTTAGATTTTAATACAATGTAGGTGCCCACTATATACTGGTTTGGGATGATTTTGGCAATCATTGGAACTGCTATGTTGCCATGGATACTACACCAAAAATTTCAAAAAAATGAAAATGCTCCAAATTTTTTGATATTCTAGCATAACGATGAGCAACTTTGGCAGATGTTGAATTTGGCGTTGGAATTTCCAAAATGTCTGCCGTTTCCATGGAAACAATGCAAAAAGGTCAAAATGCTTCAAAAACTTCAGGGTTTGGTGAATAACTTTGGTATGCTTGAACTTAAAATCATCAAATTTTTATACAATATAGTTGTCAACTATATACAGGTTTTGAATGATTATGACAATCATTGGAACTACTCTGTTACCATGGATACAGGATCAAATATTTCAAAAATTTCAAAATGCTCCAAAATTGATGAAACTTACTATGATTGTTGACTGCCAAGTCTGGATGAGACTTTTGAAGTTGGAATTTCAAAAATGGCCACCGTTGCCATGGAAACTACAAAAATTCTCAAAATGCTTTGAACTTAATAAAACTTGATATTATTGTTAACTGACAAGTAATGATGAGGCTTTTGACTTTAAAATTTTCAAAATGGCTGCCGTTGCCATGGAAACGGCAGAAATGTGAAATTTTTAAAATGCTATGAATGTACTGAAAATTTACAGAAAGATGTATTGCCATGCATATATGTGCATTCACTGTTTAAAAACGATTCTGAAATGGCTGCAACTTAGTGGCAATTGGGGGAAGGGTGACATCCGCTATTGCTTGCAAAAAAAAAAAAAATGTTTTTGTTCAGTTACCATCGCCATGTAAACTGAAACTGGAAAAAAAGAAATGTTTTTGTTCAGCATTGATCAGTTATTTTATCTACTAACCTTTAGTATATCTCCTTTTTCAGCATACTTATATCGGGCAGATGCCCCCCAGACCTGGCGGGAAAGCCAGGGTCAGGGGAACCCCTGCCCAATTTGTTTTGAGGGTGTGTTTGAGAATATGTGTAATAGGCATTTCCAGCAATCTGCAGGCACTTAGGGGCACTATTAAACTTATCTTAAAGTCTTTATGGGGAACTCCAGCCTAAATTTTCTTATAAGGCATTATTTAGATTTGCTTCCCTCTAAATATTCCTTATATATCCCTTTTCACCAAATATCGGGCAGATGACCCCCCCCCCCCACCCCCCCCCCCCTTCCAAGTGAAAATGCAGCCATTCAAGCCAAAGGGTCATTCGGAATTTCCCAAATGGCACCATCGCCATGTAAACTAAAATTAGAAAAAATGAAATGTTCTTGTTCAGCATTGATCACAGTTATTTTATCTACTAACCTTCATTATATCTCCTTTTTCAACATAAATATCGGTGTGTTTGAGAATATGTGTAATAGGCATTTCCAGCAATCTGCAGGCACTTAGGGGCACTATTAAACTTATCTTAAAGTCTTTATGGGGAACTCCAGCCTAAATTTTCTTATAAGGCATTATTTAGATTTGCTTCCCTCTAAATATTCCTTATATATCCCTTTTCACCAAATATCGGGCAGATGACCCCCCCCCCCCCACCCCCCCCCTTCCAAGTGAAAATGCAGCCATTCAAGCCAAAGGGTCATTCGGAATTTCCCAAATGGCACCATCGCCATGTAAACTAAAATTAGAAAAAATGAAATGTTCTTGTTCAGCATTGATCACAGTTATTTTATCTACTAACCTTCATTATATCTCCTTTTTCAACATAAATATATCGGGCAGATGCCCCCCAGACCTGGCGGGAAAGCCAGGGTCAGGGGAACCCCTGCCCAATTTTTTTTAGGGGTGTTTTAAAATATGTGTAATAGGCATTTCCAGCAATCTGCAGGCACTTAGGGTCACTATTAAACTTATCTTAAAGTCTTTTGGGGAACTTCTGCCCAAATTTTCTTGTTCGGCATTATTTAGATTTCCTCCCCTCTAAATATTCCTTATATATCCCTTTTCACCATTTCAGTATATTAATATCGGGCACTAATTTAGCAGCCACATCAGAATGGGGTAGCTGAAATAATGTAACTGCACTTTGAAGTCGCCTATTCGGATATATATGTGATGTGTAACTATAACCGGACTGGATCGCATGTCAATAAGTGGGGGAACTAGCTGACATTCTGCGACCCAGTTCTGATCATATTATTTTGTAGGGGAACAAACTCTGAATAATGATGGTAGAGCATAGGTAACGCATTGTCTGGTTTTCTTTGTATAACGCACAAGAAGTCAATAAAACACTAAGTTCGATGATTGTATATTAATTATTCTTGAATAGATAAAGCATTCATATTTACAACACAAGTAATACCTGTATACCAATATGCAACTAAGTCACCATGATGTGACAAAGCCTATAATTATCCAAATCCTCAAAATTACATCAAGTTAATATATCCAAGTCCCTTTCTAAAACACAACCCTCCTAAATCTCAATAATCATTTCTTGTATATCAAAGTTACTTGACCAATCAAAATACATAACTCCCCAAAAAGGGGAGGGTAATTATTTTAAACCTTACTATTCAACATTTATTGTTGTCTTATTTATCCAACCCGTAAGAATGTTAATCCCTTGACGTCCGTTCAGTAGTACGGGATGTATAAGTACACATCCACATATAATGTCAGAATTGTGAATTTAATTGTTGTCACCTTGGTCCTCCATCTTTACAAAGTTCAACTCTTGTCGTCTGTTTGGCTGTACGGGATGATTAAAATACACAGCCATGTCTAGAGATGTCTGGTCAGAATTGGCAATTTTATTGTTGTCTTATTTATCCAACCCAAATTTAACCCTTGTCGTCTCATTGGCTGTACGGGATGTATAAGTACACAGCCACGTCTGATCACAATCAGGAATTTAATTGTTGTCCCCTTGGTCCTCAATCTTTACAAAGTTCAACTCTTGTCGTCTGTTTGGCTGTACGGGATGATTAAAATACACAGCCATGTCTAGTCAGGATGAGGAATTTAATTGTTGTCACTTAAAGTTCACAGCCACGTTTAGTTAAAACCGAAAATTTACTGGTTATTAATTAAATCCTCCACCTTTAGGAGGTTAAACCATTGCCGTCTGTTTGGCTATATGGGATGTATATAGCACACAGCCACGTTTTGTCAGAAAGGGCAATTTAATTGTTGTCATTTTGTCCTCCCCTGTATTGACGTAAAACCTTTTCATTTCTTTGACTGTGCACGATGTTTAAAATACACAGAGATGTCTGGTCAGAATTGGCAATTTTATTGTTGTCTTATTTATCCAACCCGTAAGAATGTTAAACCCTTGACGTCCGTTCAGTAGTACGGGATGTATAAGTACACATCCACATATAATGTCAGAATTGTGAATTTAATTGTTATCGCGTTGATCCTCTTCCTTTCACAAATTTAACCCTTGTCGTCTCATTGGCTGTACGGGATGTATAAGTACACAGCCACGTCTGGTCACAATGAGGAATTTAATTGTTGTCACCTTGGTCCTCCATCTTTACAAAGTTCAACTCTTGTCGTCTGTTTGGCTGTACTGTTTGGCTGTACGGGATGATTAAAATACACAGCCATGTCTAGTCAGGATGAGGAATTTAATTGTTGTCACTTAAAGTTCACAGCCACGTTTAGTTGAAACCCAAAATTTACTGGTTATTAATTAAATCCTCCACCTTTAATTAGGAGGTAAATCCATTGCCGTCTGTTTGGCTATATGGTATGTATATAGCACACAGCCACGTTTTGTCAGAAAGGGCAATTTTATTGTTGTCTTATTTATCCAACCCGTAAGAATTTGTCCTCCCCTGTATTGACGTAAAACCTTTTCATTTCTTTGACTGTGCACGATGTTTAAAATACACAGAGATGTCTGGTCAGAATTGGCAATTTTATTGTTGTCTTATTTATCCAACCCGTAAGAATGTTAAACCCTTGACGTCCGTTCAGTAGTACACATCCATATATAATGTCAGAATTGTGAATTTAATTGTTATCGCGTTGATCCTCTTCCTTTCAGAAATTTAACCCTTGTCGTCTCATTGGCTGTACGGGATGTATAAGTACACAGCCACGTCTGGTCACAATGAGGAATTTAATTGTTGTCACCTTGGTCCTCCATCTTTACAAAGTTCAACTCTTGTCGTCTGTTTGGCTGTACTGTTTGGCTGTACGGGATGATTAAAATACACAGCCATGTCTAGTCAGGATGAGGAATTTAATTGTTGTCACTTAAAGTTCACAGCCACGTTTAGTTGAAACCCAAAATTTACTGGTTATCAATTAAATCCTCCACCTTTAATTAGGAGGTAAATCCATTGCCGTCTGTTTGGCTATATGGGATGTATATAGCACACAGCCACGTTTTGTCAGAAAGGGCAATTTTATTGTTGTCTTATTTATCCAACCCGTAAGAATTTGTCCTCCCCTGTATTGACGTAAAACCTTTTCATTTCTTTGACTGTGCACGATGTTTAAAATACACAGAGATGTCTGGTCAGAATTGGCAATTTTATTGTTGTCTTATTTATCCAACCCGTAAGAATGTTAAACCCTTGACGTCCGTTCAGTAGTACGGGATGTATAAGTACACATCCACATATAATGTCAGAATTGTGAATTTAATTGTTATCGCGTTGATCCTCTTCCTTTCAGAAATTTAACCCTTGTCGTCTCATTGGCTGTACGGGATGTATAAGTACACAGCCACGTCTGGTCACAATGAGGAATTTAATTGTTGTCACCTTGGTCCTCCATTTTTACAAAGTTCAACTCTTGTCGTCTATTTGGCTGTACGGGATGATTAAAATACACAGCCAGTTCAGTAGTACGGGATGTATAAGTACACATCCACATATAATGTCAGAATGTGAATTTAATTGTTATCGCGTTGATCCTCTCCCTTTCAGAAATTTAACCCATGTCGTCTCATTGGCTGTACGGGATGTATAAGTACACAGCCACATCTGGCCACAATGAGGAATTTAATTGTTGTCACCTTGGTCCTCCATCTTTACAAAGTTCAACTCTTGTAGTCTGTTTGGCTGTACGGGATGGTTAAAATACACAGCCATGTCTAGTCAGGATGAGGAATTTAATTGTTGTCACTTTGGTCCTCCTGCGTAAAGACGTTAAATTCTTGTCGTCTGTTTGGCTCTACGAGATGCTTAAAATACATAGCCACGCATACCTGCCAACTTAACAAAATGCCCATGGGGTTTTTACGTGCAAGATGGCTGTCATAGTCCTAAAAAAACTTTCAAGGGGACCTGCAAATACAATGTTATTAATGTTATTTTTTGGCTTCTTCATACGTTTATAAGCCTAAAGTCACTGAAAAACTACTTGTTTTGTTTAAATTGTGGACAAAATTGCTCTTTCAAAATTTCAATTAGGGAGCCTCCATGGGAGAAATGCCCCGCAAATAGTGACAGTTGGCAAGTATGGCCACGTTTGGTCAGAACGGGTAATTTAATTGTTGTCACATTGCACCTTTAAGCGTTAGGATGTAAAACCCTTGTCTGTTTGGCTATAGGATGTAAGACCCTTGTTTGTTTGGCTATAGAATGTAGACCCTTGTCTGTTTTGGTGTACAGTATGCTTTAAATACACAGCTACGTCTGCTCAGAATGGGGAATTTAATTGTTATCAGCTTGATCCTCCTCCTTTAGGAAAATAAACCCTTGTCTGTTTGGCTGTATGGGATGTATAAGTACATACCCACGTCTAATCAGAATGGGAGATTTAATTAAGTGTCACTTTGATAGTCCTCCGTATGGACGTGACACCATTCTTGTCTGTTTGGTTGTAGGAGGGTGCCTAAAATACACAGCACCGTCTTGTCAATATGGAGTATTTAATTGTTGTCACTTTGGTCCTCTTCCTTTCGAAAACTTGTATTCTTGTCGTCGGTTTGGCTGTACGGGATGCTTAAAATACACATCCATGTCTAGTCACAATAGGGAATTAAATTGTTGTCACTTTGGTCCTCGTCGGTAAAGACGTGAAATTCTTGTCGGTTTAGCTGTACTTAACGGGATGCTTAAAATACACAGCCATGTCTAGTCACAATAGGGAATTAAATTGTTGTCACTTTGGTCCTCGTCGGTAAAAACGTGAATTTTTTGTCGTCTGTTTGGCTGTACGGAATGCTTAAGCGTTATGATGTAAAACCCTTGTCTGTTTGGCTGTATCGGATGCTTTAAATACACACCCACGTCTGATCAGAATCAGGCATTTAATTTTGAATTGTTATCAAGTTGATCCTCTTCTGAAAGATGTAAAACTCTTGTCCGTTTGGCTATTTAGGAAGTATAAGTTCACAGACGTCTAATCATAATGGCAGACTTTATTATTGCTACTTTAATTTGATCGTCCTCTGTAAGGACGTAAAATCCTTGTCATCTGTTTGGCTGTACAGGATGTTTAAAATACACAACCACGTTCAGTGAGGATGGGTAAGATCAAATAAGTGAATTAAATCTTGAAATTTATACAAATTAAAATTTATGAAACTTGAAAACCAAATGCAAATTGAAATATTCATCCAGATTGAAAACAAAAGCGTCATTAGCGTAAAAGCCAGATAGCTTGCAGTTTAAGGTTTTTTGCTGTTGCTGAATTATACTTTATATGATTAGTAACTATTTATTGTAACATTAATATCATTTTAAAAACAATCAAAACTCTCTGTAGAGAACACGTGTTTATTAAATGCAAACCACTGATATGGATTTGCAACAAAGTATACACACTCTGAAGGATGAAATATTGTTACATTCTCAATATGTACAGGAATTTCACTTGCCATTAGAATATCATGATAATAAAACTGAATCTATAAGGAGTTGTAGTTATTCTTCTTTACATACATCTGACAAGTATAGACTAAACAAGGCTGTATCAGCCCTTAAAGACGAAGTATGTTATCAGTCTACTATCATTCGTGATTTTAACTTGCCATTCGAAGACTTGGTTGACGAACGGGAATTACAGCAAAAATCTGAAGCAGGGCTTGATGTCAGTAGAATTACATCAAAGATAGAAAAATGTTCAAAACCTCAAAAGAAGAGTAAGCTAAAAAAATCTACAAGAATATCTAGAGAAAAAGACAAAGAACGAAAAAGGAGGCAAAGAAATTTAAAAAAGCAGCTTGAAAATCCCTGTGAAACGTCACAATCTGTTGATGAGGATCTTTATGAAACAAAATGGCAGAAAATGTATACTGAAAACGTTTCTTATAGACAACACAAAAAAGCATACAGTGAAAAGAAATACAATTTAGATCTACAAAATAAACAAGTAAAAATAGATCAAATTAAAACGAAATATAGACAGGATAAAAAATTCCAGCAAGAAGTGAGGGATAGAAGTAATAAGAAATATCAGTCTGATACCAAGTTCAAGGAAGAAGTGAAGGATAGAAGTAAAAGGAAATACCAGTCTAATGCAGAATTTCAACGAGCAGTAAAAGAAAGGAGCAAAACTAAATATCACGTGAATATAAAATTCAAACAAGCAGTGAAAGACAGAAGTATATCCAAGTACCATGCAAATAAAAAATTTCAACAGACAGTGAAAGAAAGAAGTAAAACGAAATACAGATTAAATATACAGTTTCAAAAAGCAATGACTAAAGCAAAAAGACACAAGTATGCTTTTGATAGAACATTCAGAGAACAGAAAAAGACTTTGACTCGATTGAGGTATAGACAGAATGTGCTTCTCAGAGAAAAATACAAACGTAGACTACGTCAACTGTACAAATATGAGATAATAATACGACAAAAGAAGATATCCATGATACTACAGAGACGTTTAAACAAAAAACAGAATCGTGGTGATATTGCAAATTATTTTCGACAGCAAGTTAGAGATGGGCCAAGATATGTATGTTCAGTTTGTCACAAGTTTAAGTTCAGAAAACAAGTTGTTGTATGTGACAAGCTAAAATACTCAAAAAAAGGTGATAAAAGCATAGCAATGGCAAATCAATGCATAACTCAGCAATTCCATACCACTTGTTCCGATCAATGTCAAAGCAGCTGTGAAACCATATATCACAAACAATGGATTTGCTTTACCTGTCATTACCACCTTCTGAAAGGACAAATGCCAGCCGATGCCTTTGCCAATGGTCTACAATTGCCACCTATTCCAGATCAACTGAACTCCTTAAATAAATTGGAAAAACAACTCATCTCTGTAAGGATTCCCTTCATGAAAATTATACAGCTACCAAAAGGAAACCAGCGAGGATTTATAGGCCCATGTGTTTCAATTCCAACTGACATTGAGAAGACCACCAATGTTCTTCCTAGATCTGAAAATGAAGCTGAACTCATCAGATGCAAACTTAAAAGGAAACTCGAATACAAAGGTTATTGTCAGTATGAATTTGTTAGTCGAAAGAAAATATGCAAAGGATTGGAATATTTACAGCAAAACAATCCATATTATCATGATAAATTACTGAATGACAAATGGATAGAACATATCCCTTCAGATTTTAAAGATCTTGTTACTGAAGAGGAGGAACTTACTGAAGTTTTAGCAGAAGAACATGATAAAGATGACAAAAATCACGACCATGAAGACATTTCATTTAAAGACAGAGGCTTACCCTCAGACACTTGCCTTCAACCTGTTGATTTAGGACAGGAAATTCTCGACCAACATTTCGAAGACATCTTTTGTGTTGCACCAGGTGAAGGTAATACACCTGTCAGCATGTTGCAAGAACATGGCAACGAAGCAATGTCATTTCCTGTTCAATTTCCAGAGGGATCTTTTGGATCATATGATGCAAAGAGACTAGTTCGACTAACAAGATCAAGATATTTCCATGCTCGCCTTTTTAACGCTGACACCCGATTTTCCGGTGACACATCATATATATTTTATGCTCAGTACCTTTCAGAACTTGAGCAGGTCATATCAAAAGTCTCAATAGCATTGCGCAAAAGTAGTGGAAAAGATAAGACGGGGAATATCATTACAGCAAGAATGCTTACAGATAAAATCCAACTTAAAAGGCTGTTAACAACTGATCAAGGATATAAATTTATGACACCAATCAGAGGTACACCTCCATATTGGCAGGCAACACTCCGTGATTTAATGGCTAGTATACGCCAACTAGGAATACCTACCTGGTTTGCAACCTTCTCTGCGGCTGACTTAAGATGGAAAGAAACACTCCAAGTACTTCTTGAGCAACAAAAAAGCACACAATCTTTGGAGGATCTTGACTGGACTGGTAAATCAGAACTATTACAGTATAACCCAGTAATGAGCGCTGTGATGTTTGATCACAGATTTAATACATTCCTTAAAGAAATCATAATAAAAAAAAATATCATTGGTAATGTTAAGGACCATTTTCATAGGATTGAGTTCCAACAACGCGGCTCTCCACATGCCCATTGCCTTTTTTGGATTAAAGATGCGCCATTACTTGACACACATGATGACAAGGAAGTGTGTGATTTTGTTGACAGTTACGTAACATGTGGTCTACCTAGTGAATCCGCTGACCCTGAATTGCACGAAGTAGTGAGCAGTGTACAGCAGCACAGCAAGAGTCACTCTAAATCATGTGCAAAAAAAGGGACTGAATGCAGGTTCAATTTCCCACGTCCACCGTCAAAAAACACATTTATTTCCCGCACTTCAACTCAATCAGGACCTTCAGTACAAAAACCATCAAAACAAAGACTTGCCTTTGCAAAAGACATACTACTCAGGCTATGGAAGACTGTTAACAATACCAATATAGAGAATATTACAACCCAAAACCTGTTTATTGCAGCTGGAATAACTCAGGAAGAATTTGAAATTGCTTCAAACGTTCTAACAAAACGAACTACTGTTACTATAAAACGTAAACCTGCTGATATATGGATCAATCAGTACAACCCTACCTTATTACGTTGTTGGAATGCAAACATGGATCTGCAGTACATAACTGATGCTTATTCATGTGTTATGTACATTATCTCCTATATTTCGAAAGCAGAGAGAGAAATGGGCTTAGTCTTAGAAAATGCAAGAAAAGAAGCAGCAGAAGGTAATTGTGATGCTCAGGATGCCATGAAAAAAATTGGAGGGGCATACTTCCGCCAGCGGGAAGTGAGCGCACAAGAGGCTACGTATAGGGCATGTGGTCTTCATCTGAAGGAGTCATCAAGAAAGGTTCAGTTTCTTCCTGTAGGTGACAATCAAGTGAAAATGAGCTTGCCGCTCAATATCATACAAATGAGGGCCAATCAGCCAGATGCCAGTATCTGGATGCCTTCGTTGTATGATAGATACAAGGCTCGCCCAGTCAGCTTTCAGTTTGATATGCTTTGTTATGCTTCATTTTCATCTGATTATCGTGTTCTGTCACCTTCACAAATCCCTAAAAAACCTTCACAATATGTATTTGAACTGCAGAATGATCTTGGATACATTCGGAAACATTCTCGAACAGAGTCGGCCATTGTAGCATATCCAAGATTTTCAAAAATCAAGAATCCGGAGTTATATTTTAAGTCAAGCCTACAACTTTTTTTACCGCATAGAATTGATGACCAGTTAAAACCTCTCAAATTTAAAACCTATCAGGAAATGTATTCAAATGGAGCAGTTTCTCTTGACTCATCAAAGGAACCACAGCAAGTTAAAACTATTGTCGAATCAAACAGACATTTATTTGAACAAAATGCAGATGAATTAGATGAAGCGCAGGATTTGTTAGAGAAACAAGGACCACTTGAAGATGCATGGGCATTGATTGCTCCAGAATCGGAGGCTGAACGTTTAGAAGCACAGGTGGAGAAGGAACACCTTGATGATGAAGATGGTTCAGAAATACCAGATTTAGACATTTTAAACAAAAAAGTCAGAAAAGGAACAGATTTTGAAGTAAGGCAGAGCATATTTACTTGTCAGCAAATACAACACCTATTGCGACAACTAAATATAGAACAGAAAAGAGTGTTTTATCAGATAAGACAGTGGTGCCTAGATAAAGTCAATGGCAAAAATCCACACCCTTTTAAAGTTTTTATCAATGGGGGTGCTGGTACAGGTAAAAGCCACTTAATTAAGTGTTTGTGTTATGAGACAAACAAAATTTTATCTCCACATGCACCTAATCCAGATGATATTGTTGTTCTTATCACTGCACCAACAGCAACTGCTGCTTTTAATATTGGTGGAACAACTCTTCATCAAGCCTTTTCACTCTCAAAATCACTGCCGTTTCCTTATATTTATAAACGAGATGATGAAATAAACAAGCTTCGCACTAAACTTCAGAACCTTCAAATATTGATTATTGACGAAATATCCATGGTTGGTCAACGTGTCCTCCTGTATATCAGTGAGCGACTTCGTCAAATCAAGCAAAGTGGAAATGCTCTTTTTGGGAACATATGTGTTATTGCAGTGGGAGATTTCTACCAACTCCCACCTGTGAAACAAAAGTGTCTCTACGATCTGAGACCAGAACACTTTTTCCCATTATGGAGTTTAAATTTTTCACTGGTAGAATTAAATCAGATCATGCGACAGAAGGAGGATTCTGAATTTGCTCAATTATTGAATAGGTTACGTGTCAAGAAGAAAACTGAACATCTGCTCCCTCGTGATCTATCTGTATTGAAATCTTGTATGCAGCATTCAGTTCCATTAGATAGTTTGCACATTTTTGCTACTAACAAAGAGATTGATTCTCACAACAGCAAGATGATAGACAAAGTATGTGAAGAAACAGTAACAATAATGGCACAAGATTATGATAGAAATCCGAAGACAGGTGAGCTTATTCTCAGACCTGCACCATATGACAGTACACATGATTATTTACCAGCAAAGTTGCTTATTGGGCCAAACGCCCGAGTAATGCTTACAAGAAATATTGATATTACAATAGGTTTGGTCAATGGAGTAATTGGAACTGTCATAAGCATATTACCTGGCCAAAAAGGTTCTTCATTGCCGCATGCTATTAAAGTGCTGTTTGACAATGAAAGCATTGGACGGAAACCTATCACATCCTCACATTCCACAGGACATATACCAATTGATATTACACCAATTGAAGAGAGCTTGAGGAAAAATGCTGTCAGATATCAATTTCCATTACAGTTAGCATGGGCCTGCACTACCCATAAAGTACAGGGAATAACCACTGACAAAGCAGTTATCTCAATGAAGAACATTTTTGCTGCTGGAATGGCTTATGTTGCTCTCAGTCGTGTGAAATCAAAAGATGGTCTTCTTTTACAAGACCTGGATGAAGACAAGATCTACTGCACTGAGCAGATATCAACTGCACTACAAAGGATGCCTAAGTATTTAGTCGAACAACATTATGATCAGAACCTTAAGCAAAATCAATTACGTATATTGCTACATAATATTCAAGGGTTAATTCCACATATTGAAGACCTGCAGGCAAATAGTGATATTCAAAATGTGAATTTTATTTGTTTGACAGAGACCTGGATTGAATCAAATTCTGTTTCACCGAATCTAACCAATTTCAATCTGATACATAAACCAAGATCTTCCTCATATTCGTCAGCAAAAGGTATTTTTGAAGACCTCAGCAACAAAAAACATGGTGGTGTTGGTATTTATGTTCGAAATCAGCAGCAGTATACTCAATTAACATTTGAATCTTGTAATATTGAATGTGTTGGTTTGAGAATTGAAAATATCAAAACCAACATAGTTGTCATTTATAGACCAGAATCATATACAACATCTATATTCTTGGAACAGTTACAACAGCTTCTTGTAGCCATACCACAAGACGACGGATCAACAATAGTTCTGGGAGATTTTAATGAAGACATTCTAAAATCTAATTCAGCAATACAGATGTTCATGAAACAATTTGGATTCATGCAAATATTGCATAACCCAACAACTGATGGAGATACCCTCATTGACCATGTATATGTACGCGGAAAATTGCAAATTTCGTTGGACACTATACAAACATATTATAGTTATCACAACATGGTGCTATTGCAAATTCCTGTTGACTAAATAGCCTTAACATCAATCCAGTTTCTCTATGATTATCAACTTCTTCCATGCTTCATCGCATATACGAGGCTTATTCAAAGTGGCAAAGTCCCAGTTTCAGATTCAATGGTTTGAGTACACTTTATCGTGTTTGAAATGTAAATAGTCTTTTGGAAACCATTGTTTCTTTTTTTTAAACGCGTGATGGAATGGGTGAATGATTTGGGTTCACTTTATCGTGTTTGAAATGTAAATAGTCTTTTTGAAACCATTGTTCATTTGTTTTAAACGCGTGATGGAAAAGGTGAATGATTTGAGTTTACTTTATCGTGTTTGAAGTGTAAAATAGTCTTTTTGAAACCATTGTTCATTTGTTTTAAACGCGTGATGGAAAAGGTGAATGATTTGAGTTCCCTTTATCGTGTTTGAAATGTAAAATAGTCTTTTTGAAACCATTTTTCATTTGTTTTAAACTCGTGATGGAAAAGGTGAATGATTTGAGTTTACTTTATCGTGTTTGAAGTGTAAATACCCTTTTTGAAACCATTGTCTATTGTTTTTAACGGCTGCTTGAAAAGGTGAATGATTTTAGTTCACTTAATCGTGTTTGAAATGTAAATAGTCTTTTTGAAACCATCGTCCAGTGTTTCAACGTCTGCTTGAAAAGTTGAATGATTTGAGTTCACTAAATTGTGTTTGAAATGTAAATAGTCTTTTTGAAACCATTGTCAAGTGTTTTAATGGCTGATTGACGTGTGTCTGATTTTATTTCCCTAATCTTGTTTGAAATGTAGATAGTCTTTTTTTAAACCATTGTCCATTGTTTTGTACAGCTGCTTGAAAAGGTAAATGATTTGAATTTCCTTTATCATTTTTGATGTGTTAATAGTCTTCTTGAAATCATTTTTTTTTTTTTTATTACGCCTGCTTAAAGTTGAATGATTTGAGTTCACTTAATAGTGTTTGAAATGTTAATATACTTTTGGAAACCATTGTCAGGTGTTTTAATGGCTGATTGAAATGTGTCTGATTTTATTTCCGTAATCTTGTTTGAAATGTAGATAGACTTCTTGAAATCATTTTTTTTTGTTTGTTATTACGCCTGCTTAAAGGTGAATGATTTGAGTACACTTTATCATGTTTGAAATGTAAATAGTCTTTTTGAAACCATTGTTCATTTGTTTTAAACGCGTGATGGAAAAGGTGAATGATTTGAGTTTACTTTATCGTGTTTGAAGTGTAAATACCCTTTTTGAAACCATTGTCTATTGTTTTTAACGGCTGCTTGAAAAGTTGAATGATTTTAGTTGACTTTATCATGTTTGAAACGTAAATAGTCTTTTTGAAACCATTGTTGATTTGTTTTAAACGCGTGATGGAAAAGGTGAATGATTTGAGTTTACTTTATCATGTTTGAAATGTAAAGTTTTTTTGAAACCATCGTTCAGTGTTTTAACGGCTGCTTCAAAAGGTGAATGATTTGAGTTCACTAAATTGTGTTTGAAATGTAAATAGTCTTTTTGAAACCATTGTCAAGTGTTTTAATGGCTGATTGAAATGTGTCTGATTTTATTTCCTTAATCTTGTTTGAAATGTAAATAGTCTTTTTGAAACCATTGTTCATTTGTTTTAAACGCGTGATGCAAAAAGGTGAATAATTTGAGATCACTTTGTCGTGTTTGAAATGTAAATAGTCTTTTTGAAACGATTGTATTTTGTTATTATGGCTGCTTGAAAAGCTGAATGATTAATAATCTTTTTGAAACCATTTTTGAGTGTTTCAACAGCTGATTGAAATGTGACTGATTTTGTTTCCCTACTCTTGTTTGAAATGTAGATAATCTTTTTTAAACCATTGTCCATTGTTTTAACGGCTGCTTGAAAAGGTGAATGATTAGAATTTCCTTTATCATTTTTGATGTGTTAATAGTCTTCTTGAAATCATTTATTTTGTTATTACACCTGAATAAAGCTGAATGATTTAAGTTCACTTTATCGTGCTTGAAATGTAAATATTCTTTTTGAAACCATTGTTCATTTGTTTGAAACGCGTGATGGAAAAGGTGAATGCTTTAGGTTCACTAAATCGTATTTGAAATGTAAATAGTCTTTTTGAAACCATTGCTCATTGTTAAACTGCTGGTTGAAAATGTGAATGTTTTGAGGTCATATAAATCGTGTTTAAAATGTAAATAGTCCTTTTGAAACCATTGCACATTGTTAAACTGCTGGTTGAAAATGTGAATTATTTCAGTTCCCTAAATAGTGTTTAAAATGGAAATAGTCTATTTGAAAACAGTGCCCATTGTTTTTAACTACTGCGTGAAAATGTGAAAGATTGGAGTTCATTACATCGTGTTTGAAATGTAAATAGTCTTTTTTAAACCATTGCTCATTGTTTTAACTGCTGGTTGCAAATGTGAATGATTTTAGTTACCTACTAGTGTTTGAAATGTTAATAGTCTTTTTGAAACCATTGTCCATAGTTTTAACTGCTGCTTGAAAATGTAAATGATTTGAGTTTCCTACTAGTGTTTGAAATGTAAATAGTCTTTTCGAAAACACTGCCCATTGTTTTAACACCTGCTTAAAACTGTGAATGATTTGAGTTCACAAAATAGTGTTTGAAATGTAAATAGTCGTTTTTGAAACCAGTGCCCATTGTTTAACTGTTGCTTGAATGTGAATGAATATATTTCACTTCACCTTATTTGAAATGTAAATAGTTTTGTTAAATCATTGCCTACTTTTTACTGCTGCTTCAAAATATGAAAGTTTCCAGTGCCATTGTCGTCTTTCAAATGTACAAAGTCGTTGTGTAACCATTGCCCTTTGTTTTAACTGCTGCTTGAAAATGTAAATGTAATGAATTCCCTTATAGTGTTTAAAATGTAAAATAGTCTTTTTGAAACCATTGCTCTTTGTTTACCTACTGCTTGAAAATGTAAATGTAATGAATTCACTAATAGTTTTTAAAATGTAAATAGTCTTTTTGAAACCATTGCTCATTGTTTAACTGCTACTTTAAAATGTGAATGTCTTTGAAATGTAAATAGTATTTTATAAAACCATTGCCCATTGTTTTAACTAATGCTTGAAATTTTGATTTTTTTTCTTCAGTTAATTAAATCGTGTTTAAAATGTAAATAGTCTTTTTGAAACCACTGCCCATTGTTTTAACACCTGCTTGAACATGTGAATTTTGTGAGTTCACAAAATTATGTTTGAAAGTAAATAGTCTTTCTGAAACCATTGTCCATAGTTTTAACTGCTGCTTGAACATGTGAATGATTTGAGTTCCCTACTAGTGTCTGAAATGTAAATAGTCTTTTTGAAACCACTGCCCATTATGTTAACACCTACTTGGAAAAGTGAATGATTTGAGTTCAAAAAATTGTGTTTGAAAGTATTTTTTGAAACCATTGCCCATTTTTTCAACTGTTGCTTGAAAATGTGAAAGATTATATTTCACTTCATCGTATTTGAAATGCAAATAGTTTTGTTGAACCATTGCCCAATTTTTCCGACTACATGAAAATATGAGTTTCCAGTGTCATTATCGTCTTTCAAAAGTGAATAGTCGGTTTGTAACCATTGCCCTTTGTTTTAACTACTGCTTGAAACTGTAAATGTAATGAATTCACTAATAGTGTTTAAAATTTAAAAAGTCTTTTTGAAACCATTGCTCATTGCTTAATTGCTACTTTAAATGTGAATGAATTGAGTTCACTAAATAGTCTTTGAAATGTAATTAACCTTTTTAAACCATGAACCATTGTTTTAACTGCTGCTTGAACATGTGAATGATTTGAATTCACAAAATTGTGTTTTTTGTTGTTTTTTTTTTTTATTTTTTTAAACCATTGCCCATTGTTTTTAACTGCTGCTTAGAAATGTGAATGATTTAGGTTCACTTATAGTCTTTTTGAAATCAGTGTCTTTTAATTTTACTGCTGCTTCAAAATGTTAATAACTTCAGTTCACTAAATCTTGTTTGATGTGTAAATAGTCTTTGTTTGAACCATTCCCCATGTTTTAACTGCTATTTAAAAATGTGAAGGTTTTCAGTTCCCTTAATATCTTTGAAATGTAAATAGTCTTTTTATAATTACTGTCCATTGTTTTAACTGCTGCTTACAAATGTCAGTAACTTCAGTTTACTAAATCTTGTTTGAACTGTAAATAGTATTGGTTCAAATCATTGCCCATGGTTTTAAATGTGAATAAAATGTAATATTTTGAGTTCCTTATTTGTCTTTCAAATGTAAACAGTCCTTTTGTAACCATTGTCCTTTGTTTTAACTACTGCTTAATATGTGATTAACTTCAGTTCACTAAATCTTCTTTGAAGTGTAAATAGTCTTTGTTGAAATATTAATAACTGCTAACTATAAATAAGACTTTTTACTTTGGACTTTCCAAAACAGCCACCGTTGCCATGAAAACTGCAAAATTGTCAATTTTCAATTTCCAAACATGCTTTTAATGTTATGAAAGTTTAAATACTGTATACCCATGCATACATATGCATCCCCTGTTAAACAAATTAAAAACAGCTGCCGCTTAGTGGCAATGAGGGAAGGGTGACATCCGCTATTGCTTGCAATGGCAATTCTAGTTATTATTATTTTTTTTCTTGCAACAAATTTTGTCCAGGTGATTTCTCGAAATCCAATGGACCAATGTTGATGGAACTCTACTATAGTAAGGACCCCCAGTTGCAGAGTTGCAGGAAGCATGGAATGGTTCAAGATGGCTACCGTTTCCATGGAAACAGAACAAATGTGAAAAAATCCAGTTTTTTGTTTTGGTGAACTGTTTGGATATGCTTTATCTCAGAATCATTATATTTTAATACAATGTAGGTGCCCACTATATACAGGTGTTGGATGATTTTGGTGATCATTGGAACTACTATGTTGCCATGGAAACTACACCAAAAATTTCAAAATTCTCAAAATGCTCCAAACTTCAGGAAACTTCACAGTAACGATGAGCAACATTGGAAGATGTGGAATTTGGCTTTGGAATTTCCAAAATATCTGTTGTTACCTTGGAAACAATGCAAAAAGGTCAAAACTTTGGATTTTCACAGAACATTCCAGAACATCAATGTTAAATTAATTCTAGAGACATTAAATTGTATATGATTATGAACGGAAAAAATTGCAGCAGGGGTTTGACTTTGGAATATTCAAAATGGCCGCCGTTACCATGGAAACAGCAAAAATATCCAAAATTTCAAAATGCTTCAAACTTAATGAAACTTTGCAAAAATGTTACTTGACATCTGTAGATGCACTATTTGACTTTGGAATTTTCAAACTGGCTGCCGCTCACCTGGCAATGGGGGAAGGGTGCCATCCGTTATTGCTAGCAATTACAAATCTAGTTCTTATTATTATTATGGCACCCTCAACGGAGTTGGGGTGACATATTGTTATTGTTCGTTTCTTTTTTTCTTATATTTATTCTTCCACACTTTTTTGTCCATGCTATTTCTCGGAATTGGCTTGACCAATATTGATGGAACTATACCATAATGCAGACCACTATATGAAATTGTGCAATCGGGGTATGGCATCATCAAGATGGCTGCCGTTGCCATGGAAACTGATAAAATGTAAAAAAAAAATGCAAATTCTAAATCTTTCATTATAAGACCTAGATGGATGAAACTTTATGGTAATGTTGGCAGTGGTACTCTGAGGTACCAACAGTACTTATCTTCTGCAAAATGGCCGCCATTGCCATGGAAACTGCAGAAAAGTTTAACATTGACCCTATGGGAAAAAACATCAAAGCAGCATTTTCTTAAGGAATATCAAACCAAACTCAAAGAAACATCATGAATATGTAACATGGCATAAGTCAATGTTGCAACTGTTGTTGGAATTTTCGAAATGGACACCGTTACCATGGAAACAGCAAAAATATCCAAATATTTCAAAATAGTCTAAACTAAATGAAACTGATAATAGATGGTAACCGACAATTGGAGATAAGACTTTGGACTTCAGAATTTCCAAAATGGCCGCCGTTGCCATGGAAACTGTAAAAATAAGAAAAATTGAAAAATGGTCAAAATTTGGTGAAAATTTACAGAGAAATACATTCTTATGTCTTTGTGTGCATTAACTGTTTAACGTTTCAAAATGGCCGCAGTTTAGAGGCAATGTGGGAAGGGTGCCATCCGCTATTGCTTGCAATGGCAAATCTAGTTATGGCACCCTCAACGGAGTTGGGGTGACATCTTGTTATTCTACGTTTCTTTTTTTTCTTTTTATTTTTATTCTTCCACACATTTTGTCCACGCTATTTCTCGTAATTGGTCAGACCCATGTTGATGGAACTATACCATAATATGAACCGCCATGTGAAGTTGTGCAAGAGACATTGGAATGGTAAAAAATGGCCGCCGTTACCATGGAAACAAAAAAAATGTAAAAAAAAATCCAAATTTTAAATCTTTCGTTATAAGAGGCAAAGTCTTGAAAGTTTATGTAAATGTTGGCAGTGGTGCCCCGAGGTACCAACAGTACTTGGAATTTTCAAAATGGCTGCCATTGCCATGGAAACTAGACAAAAGTTTAACATTGACCCTATGGGAAAATGCGTTTTAGCTGCATTTTCTTGAAAAATATAACAACAATTCCACGGAAATCGTAATTAGGAGTGTGTGCAAATGGTCACATGCAATTGCTGTACTGCTAACATGTACTAGAATATTCTAGAATAAAAATATGTATTTTATTTAATGTGCTTTAAAGAGAAAATCGCCACCGAGAGAACGAGAAACACTCAGAGTACAAATTACTGACATTTCTGCACTTGCGTTAAAGTACATATCCGTGAATGACACACCTGCTAAAATATACACATTAGCTGAAATCAATCGATAAACATGTAATTAAATTGTACACGATAAGTTACATGTATTGTTTGATACGCGAGCTATTGAAGAATAAATTGAACAGTTAATACGCCGCTCCGTCAATATATACACATGTTGTCTGTCCTACGTCCCCTCTAAAAAGAATATTAATATGCTAAGTCCACGATAATATACTTGAGTATCATGTGACACCACCTTCCTACTTGCGCGCGTGTCTAATTTTAGATTTAAAAAGGATTCCCAAACTATGTATAGAACTGAAACGTATTCTACGGAAGAGAAAAAAAAGGGGGGGGGGGGGGGGGGTTTAGACATGCTGATTCCGACATGTATAATAGATATGCCATTTGACTTTTGTACACTCATAATTGTTGATGCTACTGTGACAATGTGCAGTACGGGGTGCCATCGTCCGCTATTGCTTGCAATAGCAAATCTAGTTATGGCACCCTCAACGGAGTTGGGGTGACATCTTGTTATTGTACGTTTCTTTTTTTTCTTTTTATTATTTTTATTCTTCCACACATTTTGTCCATACTATTTCTCGGAATTGGCCAGACCCATGTTGATAGAACTATACCATAATATGAACCGCCATGTGAAGTTGTGCAAGAGACATTGGAATGGTAAAAAATGGCCGTCGTTTCCATGGAAACTGCAAAAATGTAAAAAAAAATCAAAATTCTAAATCTTTCGTTATAAGAGGCAACCTCTTGAAAGTTTATGTAAATGTTGGCAGTGGTCCCCTGAGGTACCAACAGTTCTTGGAATTTTCAAAATACCTGCCATTGCCATGGAAACAGCAAAAATGTCCAAAATTTCAAAATAATCAAAATGCTGCAAACTGGATGAAACTTTAGAGAAATGGTACCTGACTTGGCCAGAGTTGGATTTTGAAGCTGGAATTTCCAAAATGGCCGCCGTTACCATGGAAACAGAAAAAAATTCAAAAATTTCAAAATGCTCCAAACTTTATGAAACTTAACAAAAATGATAATTTGCATGTGTAGATTCACTCTTTGACTTGGGAAATTTCAAAATGGCTGCCGCTCGCCTGGCAATGGGGGAAGGGTGCCATCCGCTATTGCTTGCAATGGCAAATCTAGTTATGGCACCCTCAACGGAGTTGGGGTGACGTATTGTTATTCTACGTTTCTTTTTTTTATGGCACCCTCAACGGAGTTGGGGTGACATATTGTTATTCTACGTTTCTTTTTTTTCTTATTATTATTATTATTTTTTTTCTTGCAACAAATTTTGTCCAGGTGATTTCTCGAAATCCAATGGACCAATGTTGATGGAACTCTACTATAGTGAGGACCCCCATGTCAAGTTGTGCACGAAGCATGGAATGGTTCAAGATGGCTGCCGTTTCCATGGAAACGGAACAAATGTGGAAAAATCCAGTTTTTTGTTTTAGTGAACTGTTTGGATATGCTTTAACTCAGAATCCTTATATTTTAATACAATGTAGGTGCCCACTATATACAGGTGTTGGATGATCTTGGAACTCATTGGAACTACTATGTTGCCATGGAAACTACACCAAAAATTTCAAAAATATCAAAATACTCCAAACTTCATGAAACTTCACAGTAACGATGAGCAACATTGGAAGATGTGGCATTTGTAGTTGGAATTTCCAAAATATCTGTAGTTACCATGGAAACAATGCTAAAAGGTAAAAAATTTCCAAAAAAAATAAAAATGCTGCAAACTGGATGAAACTTTACAGGAATGGTCACTGGCATGCGCAGTGTTGACTTTTGAAGTTGGAATTTTCAAAATGGCCGCCGTAACCATGGAAACAGCAAAAATTAAAAAAATTTAAAAAATGCTCCAAACGAGATGAAAGTTTACAACAATGTTAATAAACATGTGTTAAAGCGCTCTTTGACTTTGAAATTTTCAAAATGGCTGCCGTTCGCCTGGCAATGGGGGAAGGGTGCCATCCGCTATTGCTAGCAATGGCAAATCTAGTTCTTATTATTTTTCTTCCACTTTTTTTGTCCAGCTTATATCTTGGAATTGGATGAACCAAATGTTATGGAACTATACCATAATGTTAACCAGCATGTGCAGATTTGCAATCGGGGTATGGCATTTTCAAGATGGCCACCGTTACCATGGAAACAGAACAAATGTGAAAAATAAAATTTTTGTTTTTGGTGAATAATTTGAGTATGCATGAACATAGAATCATCTAATTTTTATATATTATTAGTGTCCACTATATACAAGTTTTATGGGATTTTGAGAAGCTTTGGAACTACTATATTGCCATGGAAACTAAATACATTAAGCATTAAACCCTATGGGAAAACCTTAAAGTAGCATATACTCCGTTAACAAGGAAGGTCAAACTCAATGAAACTACATGGATATGTAACATGGCATGTTTCAAAGTGGCACCTGTCTTTGGAATTTTGGAATTGGTAACCGTTACCATGGAAACAGCAAACATTTCAAAAGTTTCAAATTGTTCCAAACTTTATGAAATTTTACAACAATGTTGATAAACATTTGTAGAAACGCTCTTTGACTTTGGAATTTTCAAAATGGCTGCCGCTCACCTGGCAATAGGGGAAGGGTGCCATCCGTTATTGCTAGCAATTACAAATCTAGTTATTATTATTTTTCTTCCACCTAATTTTTTCGCTTTCTCAGAGCCAAAGGAACCAATCTGAATGATGGTGAACTATAACAAGGAACCCTGACTTTCCTGTTGCTTTTCAATATTGGCACTAAAAAAATGGCTGCCATCACCATGGAAACGGAAAAATGGTAAAAAAATATAATTTTGGAGTTAGGTGAATTGTTTGAGAATGCTTAACCTTAAAATCTTTAGATTTTAATACAATGTAGGTGCCCACTATATACTGCTTTGGGATGATTTTGGCAATCATTGGAACTGCTATGTTGCCATGGATACTACACCAAAAATTTCCAAAATATGAAAATGCTCCAAATTTTTTGAAATTCTAGCATAACGATGAGCAACTTTGGTAGATGTGGAATTTGGCGTTGGAATTTCCAAAATGTCTGCCGTTTCCAAGGAAACAATGCAAAAAGGTCAAAATGCTCCAAAAACTTCAGGGTTTGGTGAATAACTTTGGTATGCTTGAACTTAAAATCATCAAATTTTTATACAATATAGTTGTCCACTATATACAGGTTTTGAATGATTATGACAATCATTGGAACTACTCTGTTACCATGGATACAGGATCAAATATTTCAAAAATTTCAAAATGCTCCAAAATTGATGAAACTTAATATTATTGTTGACTGCCAAGTCTGGATGAGACTTTTGACTTTGGAATTTCCAAAATGGCCACCGTTGCCATGGAAACTGCAAAAAAGTCAAAAATTTTCAAAATGCTTTAAACTTAATAAAACTTGATATTATTGTTAACTGACAAGTAATGATGAGGCTTTTGACTTTGAAATTTTCAAAATGGCTGCCATTGCCATGGAAATGGCAGAAATGTGAAATTTTTAAAATGCTGTGAATGTACTGAAAATTTACAGAAAGATGTATTGCCATGCATATATGTGCATTCACTGTTAAACGATTCTGAAATGGCTGCAACTTAGTGGCAATTGGGAGAAGGGTGACATCCGCTATTGCTTGCAATGGCAATTCTAGTTATTATTATACTTCCACCTATTATGTCCGGCAGTTTTCTCAGAGCCAATGGAACCAATCTTAATGAAAGTTAACTATAATGAGGAACACTAAATTTCGGGTTGCAGTAGGTCTTAAAAACATAAACAATGGCTGCCGATACCATGGAAACGGAACAAATGTGAAAAATTCCTCTTTTGGTTTTGGTGGATTATTTGGATATGCTCACATCAGAATCATTATATTTTAATACAATGTTGGTGCCAGCCATATTCTGGTTTTGAATGATTTTGGCAATCATTGGAACTACTATTGCCATGGAAACTACACCAAAAATTTAAAAATATCAAAATGCTCCAAATTCAACGAAACTTCACAGTAACGATGAGCAACATTGGTAGATGAGGAATTTGGCGTTGGAATTTCCAAAATGGCTGCCGTTACCGTGAAAACAAAGCAAAAATGGTCAAATTGCTCCAAAAACACCTAAAAGTGGCATTTACTTTCTTAAAAGGGTAGGTCAAATACATTGACACTTTGATGGTATGGTCTCTCTCATGTACCAATGTGGCATCTTTCATAAAATTTTGGGAATAGTCTCTGTTACCATAGGAACCATCACAAATGTCAAAAGTTTCAAAAATGTCAAAATGCTCCAAAATTGATGAAACTTAAATTGCTTTGCTTCGTAAAAAAGAATGGCCAACGTAGTTACAAGTATCTTGTCGTAGGAAGGGATAAATCCTACTTTGTAAAGGATCACTCTGATTCGAACTGATATTATCAAGATGCTTGATTTCTTAATTGACAACATATTTGTTACGTTCGGAGGACGTGTTTTTCAACAGACTGTCGGCCTTCCAATGGGAACAAACTGTGCCCCTCTACTTGCCGACTTGTTTCTTTATTATTATGAGGTTTACTTCATGCAGGAACTTCTTAGGAAGAAAGATAAGAAGTTAGCAATATCCTATAACTCTACTTTTGGCTACATAGATGATGTTCTTTCACTAAATAATTCAAAATTTGGTGACTATGTGGAACGCATCTATCCAATCGAGCTAGAGATAAATGATACTACAGATACATATCTTGACTTACATCTAGAAATTGACAATGAGGGTCGGTTGAAAACAAAACTTTACGACAAAAGAGATGATTTCAGCTTTCCAATTGTGAACTTTCCATTTCTATGTAGCAACATTCCAGCAGCACCTGCATACGGGGTATATGTCTCCCAATTGATACGATATTCCCGTGCTTGCATTTTCTATCATGATTTTCTTGATAGAGGGTTGCTGCTCGCAAGGAAGCTATTAAACCAAGAAGTCCAAATGGTGAAGTTGAAATCATCCCTTCGTAAATTTTACGGACGCCATCACGAGTTGGTTGACCGTTATGGAATAACCGTTTCACAAATGATATCGGATATGTTCCTTACGTCGTAACTACAATCCCCTTCCCTTTCATGAATGTGACCTACCGAATTAGACTATTTACCGGATTTGTTATCACATAAGCAACACGACGGGTGCCACATGTGGAGAAGGATCTGCTTACCCTTCCGGAGCACCTGAGATCACCCCTAGTTTTTTGGTGGGGTTCGTGTCGTTTATTCTTTAGTTTTCTATGTTGTGTCGTGTGTGCTGTTGTTTGTTTGTCTTTTTCATTTTTAGCCATGGCGTTGTCAGTTTGTTTTAGATTTATGAGTTTGACTATCCTTTTGGTATCTTTCGTCCCTCTTTTAAAATCATTGTTGACTGGCAAGTCTGGATGAGACTTTTGACTTTGGAATTTTCAAAATGGTTGCTGTTGCCATGGAAACGGCAGAAATGGAATAAGTTTTAAATGCTCTGAATGTACTCAAAATTTACAGAAAGAGATATATCTGCATTCACTGTAAATATTTTTTGGAAATGGCTGACACTTAGTGGCAATAGGGGAAGGGTGACATCCGCTATTGCTTGCAATGGCTAGTTTTTAATTGCAATTACTACACGTACGTCAAGATATGAGACAGACGACTGATTCTGTTGTAACCTTTACTTCATGTTCGATGTGATAGATGAGTTCAACATAATGAGCAAATTTTGAAATAATTAGGGAGAGAACAGCATCTTTAAAGCGGTAAGTAAAATTAAAGGACTCTGGTTTTTTTCTTCGATAACATTGACGATTATTAGTTGAAATACAGGTCCTCCAAACGTAATAAATATGTCAGAGAAGTAAGAGATTTTTTGGTTAGAATCAATGTGATTTTTGAGGAATAATTGTCAAGTGTACAAAAGTAAAATGTTTTAATACTATTGAAAGAGTCTTAGATTGTTATCCATTCGTTATAAGTCTTTGAGATTTTAATTTTGCCAGTTAGAAAGGGACTTTTCCTTTGGAATTTCCTAGGATTTCTGTATTTTTGTTATTTTACTTTTTTAAAACATTTGTTTCTTTCAAGATTGATGTAGATGGGTATTAATAGACCCATTCAGTTTCTTAATTCTGACTTGTAACTCAAGGAATTCAGACTTAATCCATTTGAAAAGAGTTTCTACGTCTTCTTTCTCCTGTTGAATCCATTGCTTGGCATAATCTTTGACTGTATCCATCACAATGTTCAACCAAATAATGATGTCCGTTTATAATTCGGATGGATGACTTAAACTTTACACCTTGGAATTCCTAGTTTATTAATAGCTGCTTCATGCTATCAATGAAAACATGATACAAAACAATAGCTCTGAAATACCCTATCAATTGGGAGACCTACTACTCCATATTTGATCATTTCAATTTCCCATTGTGAACTCATATTTCTTACACAAAAACATTTCAGTAGCATATGCATAATAAGGGTATATCTCCTAGTCAATGTGATAGTCTAGTGTTGGAATTTTCCTTGAAGAACAGGTGCTACTTATGATAAAACTAACACCATACAGGGTATTTAAAAAAAAAATACATTAACAGATCAGCAACTAATTTTATTTACCCATCTATCCTATACAATGACTAAACTATTAAAAGGGTTAAGCCTCCTTTACTTAAGACATTTATTAATAGTTTTTGTCACATCAGCTTTTTTGAAGATTATGATCTGCTGACCATTTTTGCAGTCTACAGTTTTCACCTTTTTTTTTAAATATTCAAAATTTTAGGCAAAAACACTGAATTAGTATATAAGTAAGAGGATGTGGAATGATTGTCAATACGACAAATATTCACCATAGTTCAAAAAAAGTAGATGTAAGCAATTGAAGCCATAGCACAGGCTCCAACAGAAAAAATGATTCCATGGCTATAAAAGGCATCTTTTTATCTTTATATCAACCATGAAATTATAAAGCTGACTTTTGAACAATAAACATAAAGTTAAGTCAGAAGAACATGGCAAACAGACACATACACCTTACAATTATTTCAGACACCAACTGTAGTTGACCTTTCGCTTATAGTTATTAAGTCACCAGGAAAAATGAACCTTGGTCACTAATCCATGAAACTGAACCTTGATCACTAATATATGAAACTGATTTGTAAATCAAGGACCTTACAGATGTAATCCATTTGAAAAGAGTATCTACGTCTTCCTTCTCATGTTGAATTAATTGCTTGGCATATTCTTTGATCACTTAATCATGAAACTAACCTTAACTTATTTTCATTAAGAACTTACAGGATCTCATATACAACACTTTGAAACCTTTGTCTTGGTTGTTGAAATAGACAGTGGTGTCTTGACATGGCTTTGTTTGAACTTGTTTATTTGATTTTTGGCCTTGAATTTTGTCCCTAATATTTTATTAACTGTGCATTTGCATTCAGATATCACAGATCAAATTTATTCGTTTATAGTGTATTAATGTACATTTTTTGATTGAGTTAAGCCTGCCAATTGATATTTTATCGTGTGTTTGTCTATGTTGTCATGTTATGCTATTGTTTCAGAAAAAGGGAGAAGGTTTGGATCCATTAAAACGTTTAATCCCGCTGCAAATGTTTGCACTTGTCCTAAGTCAGGAATCTGATGTACAGTAGTTGTCATTTGTTTATGTAATTTATACTTGTTTCTGGTTTCCCGTTTTTTTATTTTATATAGATTAGACCGTTGGTCTTCCCTTTTGAATGGTTTTACACTAGTAAAACTATTTTGGGGCCCTTTATAGCTTGTTGTTCGTTGTGAGCCAAGACTCTGTGTTGAAGGCCGTACATTGACCTATAATGGTTAACTTTTTTTAAATTGTTATTTGGATGGAGAGTTGTCTCATTGGCACTCACACCACATCTTCCTATATCGAATCAATATTGACAAACATGCCATGTCTTGTCTTGGTTGTCAATATCGACATCTTAATTGGTCTTGGACATGTATGGTCACTGAACGATAAAAATTAAATCAAGACTAAGGACAATAGATATATGACAAGACAAACTCTTTATAACAAAACCCATCTGTATACAAGGTATGCAGCATCCAGGTTTTCTATAACATGAGATATAAAACTTTGTACAAATAGTATACACCCTAGCCTTGGCTTGTGCTGCCAGGTTACAATCTCAATGTATTACATTCTGCTACTTTTGTTGCAGATGAAACAATTAACTACCAAATAGATTGTCATGATTCCATACCTTCAATCAATTTTCAAATTTTTGGAGAATCAGGATTATGCAATTATTATTAATGAATTCAATAATGTTTTCTTCTTTAATCATAATAAAACAATCATCAATAACAAACACATATTCAGTCTTCATCAGAGTCTTCTACTAAAACTGCAGGCTTTTGTTTTGTTGTTGACTGTGTAGATATTTGGGAATTGGAACTGCCTTGTGACATGCCAAAAAATAATGATCGAAACTGAAAAATAGTATAGAAAGAATGTAGCAAGCATGAAAATAAGCAGGAACCAAGTAGAAAATAGCCCCTTAAATTTGAGTTGGACTACGGATTGTTTAATTATTTTTGCTTTATATTATAACACTGATCCACCAAAAGTATTGCTCAGGTAACTACTTAAAATGCATCCCTGAATGTATGTATAATAACATTTCTATAACCTCTATAACCTCTATTATTGGTGATATGTGTTGTTAAATGTATGTATAATAACATTTCTATAACCTCTATAACTTCTATTATTGGTGATATGTGTTGTTAAATTGATGTATAATAACATTTCTATAACTTCTATTATTGGTGATATGTGTTGTATAATAACATTTCTATAACCTCTATAACTTCTATTATTGGTGATATGTGTTGTTAAATTGATGTATAATAACATTTCTATAACCTCTATAACTTCTATTATTGGTGATATGTGTTGTTAAATGTATGTATAATAACATTTCTATAACCTCTATAACTTCTATTATTGGTGATATGTGTTGTTAAATGTATGTATAATAACATTTCTATAACCTCTATAACTTCTATTATTGGTGATATGTGTTGTTAAATGTATGTATAATAACATTTCTATAACCTCTATAACCTCTATTATTGGTGATATGTGTTGTTAAATGTATGTATAATAACATTTCTATAACCTCTATAACCTCTATTATTGGTGATATGTGTTGTTCTATAACCTCTATAACTTCTATTATAGGTGATATGTGTTGTTAAATTGTATGTATAATAACATTTCTATAACCTCTATAACTTCTATTATTGGTGATATGTGTTGTTAAATGTATGTATAATAACATTTCTATAACCTCTATAACCTCTATTATTGGTGATATGTGTTGTTAAATGTATGTATAATAACATTTCTATAACCTCTATAACCTCTATTATTGGTGATATGTGTTGTTAAATGTATGTATAATAACATTTCTATAAGCTCTATAACTTCTATTATTGGTGATATGTGTTGTTAAATTGATGTATAATAACATTTCTATAACCTCTATAACTTCTATTATTGGTGATATGTGTTGTTAAATGTATGTATAATAACATTTCTATAACCTCTATAACTTCTATTATTGGTGATATGTGTTGTTAAATGTATGTATAATAACATTTCTATAACCTCTATAACCTCTATTATTGGTGATATGTGTTGTTAAATGTATGTATAATAACATTTCTATAACCTCTATTATTGGTGATATGTGTTGTTCTATAACCTCTATAACTTCTATTATAGGTGATATGTGTTGTTAAATTGTATGTATAATAACATTTCTATAACCTCTATAACTTCTATTATTGGTGATATGTGTTGTTAAATGTATGTATAATAACATTTCTATAACCTCTATAACCTCTATTATTGGTGATATGTGTTGTTAAATGTATGTATAATAACATTTCTATAACCTCTATAACCTCTATTATTGGTGATATGTGTTGTTAAATGTATGTATAATAACATTTCTATAACCTCTATAACTTCTATTATTGGTGATATGTGTTGTTAAATTGATGTATAATAACATTTCTATAACCTCTATAACTTCTATTATTGGTGATATGTGTTGTTAAATGTATGTATAATAACATTTCTATAACCTCTATAACTTCTATTATTGGTGATATGTGTTGTTAAATGTACATGTATGTATAATAACATTTCTATAACCTCTATAACTTCTATTATTGGTGATATGTGTTGTTAAATGTATGTATAATAACATTTCTATAACCTCTATAACCTCTATTATTGGTGATATGTGTTGTTAAATGTATGTATAATAACATTTCTATAACCTCTATTATTGGTGATATGTGTTGTTCTATAACCTCTATAACTTCTATTATAGGTGATATGTGTTGTTAAATTGTATGTATAATAACATTTCTATAACCTCTATAACTTCTATTATTGGTGATATGTGTTGTTAAATGTATGTATAATAACATTTCTATAACCTCTATAACTTCTATTATTGGTGATATGTGTTGTTAAATGTATGTATAATAACATTTCTATAACCTCTATAACTTCTATTATAGGTGATATGTGTTGTTAAATTGTATGTATAATAACATTTCTATAACCTCTATAACTTCTATTATAGGTGATATGTGTTGTTAAATGTATGTATAATAACATTTCTATAACCTCTATAACTTCTATTATTGGTGATATGTGTTGTTAAATTGATGTGCCATTGACATTTGACCAACATCTTCTGACTAAAACTATGCTTTTTTTTATGCCCAACGCTCACCTACGATAGTAGAGGGCATTATGTTTTCTGGTCTGTGGGTCTGTTTGTTCGTTCGTCTGTTCGTGCGTCCGTCCATCCCGCTTCAGGTTAAAGTTTTTGGTCAAGGTAGTTTTTGATGAAGTTGAAGTCCAATCAACTTGAAACTTAGTACACATGTTCCCCATGATATGATCTTTCTAAGTTTAATTCCAAATTAAAGTTTTGATCCCAATTTCACGGTCCACTGAACATATAAATGATAGTGCAAGAGGGGCATCCGTGTACTATGGACACATTCTTGTTTAAAATCTTATGGTTTCACGATTGTTAGAGTAACTAATAAGTGTCTCTAATAAAAATAATGGAAATTACTGTGTTACATACATTTCAAGGGGCAAAACTCTCCCAAAATATCTGATCAACACTGATTTTCAAACTCATTATAGACATGAAATACTTCAAACTCCAAAGAAAATTGTTGGTAAAAGAGCACTTACATTGGTGATGTTTCATAACTTACTATTCTTTTATTTCTGGTGATGTTTCATAACTTATTATTGTATTATTTCTGGTGATGTTTCATAACTTATTATTGTTTCATTTCTATTGGATATAACTCATCTATCTCGTCTAAATCTTATTTATCACTGTACCCACCTTTTTACTTGGTGGTGTTCCTGGAACAAAGTCCTCCTCCTCCTCCTCATCTTTCATGTCTTTCTGTAACGTTACATCCATAGCACTTGTATCAAAACACTGAAAGTCACAAAAATTTAGTGATAAAAAAAAATTATAAGAATTAAAATTTTCAATTTCACCCTAAAAGAAGTTTACTGCATCTTGCCTTTGTAGCTGGTTTTATAACACATTGACTTTTTTATTTGTGAAGGGAGCTATTCTTGGTGAGAAACTATCATTACAATCACTCCTGTTATGCCTTGACTGAATCAAAATATCATGTTTGATCAGGATTCCATTAAGAAAGAAAACCATATTACTAAATTTCAATATAAATAACAGCAGACATAAAGCTGATCGCCCAAGAAACTACTTTATAATGTATTAATCAACATCTAATTTTACTTACCTTTGACTGATTTGGAACAACAGGGCTCTGTGACTGTTGTGACTGTTGTATGTCATCATCAGGACCAACCCTATATGTTGATTTATTTAACCATCCACCACTACGAGAGGTTGAGGGTTGGGGAGATCTTCTTCCAAAGTCAACTTTATTTCTGTCAGGATTAAATAATGTTCGTTTTCCTGTAATGACACTTTCTTCAGGCATCACATTTTCTTCTCTGTTTGACAGAGTGTTTTTCCCACTAGTCATGTTTGAAACAGAGTCTGAAGTCAAATTATGTAATCTTGCATCACCATTATTTGAAGGTAAATTACTTTCATCATTACTATTTTTAGCACCATTATGAAATGTAGGCATGTCAGATATTGCCATTTCATCATCAAAATCATCGTCCATCATAGCATCATATGCTGCTGCAAGTCTCTCACTTTTATCTGACCTGTAATTAAACAACAAAAAAATAAAGAGAATGGATCGTTATGAATCTCTATTTTTGTGAATGAATTTGCAGCAATATTTTTTCTCTCACATTTGTATACATTTGTTTACTGTATTTTGATTTCATTTTCATCTTATCTTGGGCAAGGATATATAGTTCTCATCAAATGAATTTATTTATTTTCAAAATCCATCTACCCTTACCTCTGAATATCAAAATTTGACTAAGATAGTTCAGAAAATAAAAAAATTATAACACATGACCAGTTAATAAGGCACCATGGTCACCATGATCACCAAATTGGATGAAAATTTGCTTAAAATCTGAAAAAGGATTTTTGACATAATTGTCATCAAGTTGTAAAATTCTTGATTTTTAAAAATTTCTCTACAAAATGAGGAGAATTTTATGTATTTATAAAAAAAAAAAAAAATTCAAGCGACAAACATTTGTCTTTATAACCCTTTCAACATGTTAAATTTTCCAATCAATTTAAGCACAGTTGTTGAACATTTGAATTCTTGTATAAATACTACGGGCAGATATTGTTATCCAATAACGAAGTAGAGTAACACTATATATTATAAACTAAAGACCAATTTAATAGTATTTGTTATGTATAGTTACTGATAATTTAGCCAATTGAATGCAACAATGTACAGAGCTTAGTTTTTTTTCATCTATAGAAAATAACCAGTCGACCAAAATAAGATTTTCATCCTTTTATTTCTTTTTTTTATGAGTGTTATGAATATTCTAAAATGTTTACAAATTTAACCCCTTTTTTGCCATTTTCATGCTTTCAAAAGTAAAATTAACATAAGATATGCAGATTTTTCTACTTGCATTGTATTTCTTGTTGTAATATATTGTAGTAATCTTACATTCAATTCTACAATAATGAATTATACTGCATTTCTCCTTTGTACTCTCAACAAAAAGTATGTAAACCAGTTTGTTACACTCTCCATCATCAATTAGTAGTGAAGTCTACATAGTTCTGCTTGTATAAGTATTTTAATTCTATACGTTTTCTATTAGTCAAATTGTCAAAGATTTTCTCCCGATAGTACTTTGATATGTCAGGATTAACATTAAAAATTTCAATTCTGTAACATTCAGTCATGCCAGAAAGAAACTGAAACTTGTTACTATTATTGTCTTTGTAATTTTGTGACATTTTTAATATGGTTATCAATGGTTTTTCAAACAGAGGATGTTTCTCAGCCCAAGGGTGAGCTGTAGCTGAAAAATATCCAATTTTGAAATACTAATAATCTCTTTTTCATTGTTGTTCTAGGTACTGTCAAAAACACATGCTCATGTTTTCATACACTCACTTTCCCACTACTGAGAAAAATAATAGCACTTGAGTAGCCAGATATGAATAATTATCACAAAAAAGATTAAAGCAGAATTCTAAAGTTTTTCTTCATAAAATTGGAATACATATATAAAAGTCTATATTTTCAAAGTGACCCATGTTAGACATGTTAAAAATTTCAGATAAGATGTCAGGAAGCATGACCAATATACATAAAGCAATTGACTTTGTTATACAGGATAACATGTAAATAAGATTATAGAAATATGTCAAGTGGCAACACTTAGAGGTGTTCTTGATCAATAATTACCACTAAACAGACGATGATCTACTACCACTTAATAAAAGAATAAACAAGACAACTATTGTCAAACATCGTCAATACTTAGGTCTAAGGTTATATAGAAGTGAGAGTTCCTGTTTATTTTCCTTAGATAGTGAATACTGTATGATGAGAACGAATCACTTTGTCATTCTGTGTTATATAATGTAAACATACTATCAACTACTTCCTGCGTAATACTTATGTGGGTTTACCACACACACGACACATCATGGGTGAATCAGGATCAGACATATTTATGGACAACTTTTTTTTCTCAAACTTCACTTTTCTAGTCTAATCTTGTTTAAGTAATATGATTTATAATTCTAGATGTTATTTCTATTTCTTAAATATTAAAAATCATCTCTCAAGTCATTCTATGGCCAACATAGACAAAGGGGAGATTTGTGTGTAGATAAAATTGGTTTAATTCTACAGCTTATAGTGTTTAGACTAAATTTAGTATCTACAACCTGTTTGTTGTTGTTTGTCTGTATATATATCTATTTTTAAAATCGCTATTTTATAAAGTTTTCCTTAGTTCTTACTGATTTAAAATTTCCTTTCTCAGAACAGTAAAGGGATATGAAAAATTATCCCTAGAAACTAAGTGCACACTTTCATTAACAATGAAATTAACAAAGAAATTTAAAACAATGTCATCATAGGTAAAATAGCAATAAACAGATTATTATAGGTCATCTCAACGATAATCTATAATTCTACATGTCTGTTGTTAGCGATAAATGTTGTTATATTACTGTCTGATATTTTTAGTATTTTCTGTTATCCTTTTTTATATATCATTAGTTTTATTTAGGAAATGTCATAAAATGCCTTTAGTTCAAATATATATTCAATACTTTGAGGTAATTCTAGTTCATTTTTTACACCTATAATACTAAAATAAAGAGGTGTCAGCCGTCATGGGGTAAAACTGATAAATCAAAGAATTCAACTTTAGCTAATATAAGACAATGGTGTAAATTAAAAATTACACCACTCCAGACCCTTTTCTTTCCCACATAATTAGTATTGCCAATAACTAACAGGTTCCGGGTCGAATCAGATACCAATAGCAATAGTATATTCACCTGTTATCTATTACCTTATCTGTACGTTCCACATCTGACAGGCGCACCACCAAACAGTGTATTTAGGATTTTGCTATATACACGGGTCATAATAAAAGAGTTGACACTACTAAATTCAATCATTGTCAAATTGTTCCCTATTGTAGTATTTTAATCAGTAAGATTTTTTAAGATAACAATATGAATACTAAAATTCTGGACTTAAAATAAGGCGTATAGGTACAGTTTTCAATTTGTTATAGGGCACCACATTATTTATGTATGTGCCTGTCCCAAGTCAGGAGCCTGTAATTCAGTGGTTGTCGTTTGTTTATGTGTTACCTATTTGTTTTTCGTTCATTTTTTTACATAAATAAGGCCGTTAGTTTTCTCGTTTGAATTGTTTTACATTGTCTTAACGGGGCCTTTTATAGCTGACTATGCGGCATGGGCTTTGCTCATTGTTGAAGGCTGTACAGTTCCTATAGTTGTTAATGTTTGTGTCGTTTTGGTCTTTTGTGGATAGTTGTCGCATTGGCAATCATACCACATCTTCTTTTTTATATGACGTAAAACAGCGAATCCAACTTCATTTATAACTAATATAGGACAATGCTGTTGATTAAAATATACTCCAGGACCTTTTGTTTTCCAAATAATTAATATCACCAATAATTGATAAGTTCCAGGTCGATGAGTTCAAACAGAAAGATTTGAAAGCAGAGAAAACTGTGTATCTTATAATCGGCATGACTTTATCAGATGACAATACCAATACTAAAATAAGGCTTACGCATAGTTATATACAGTCGATTCCACTTAATTGCATACCGCTTAATAGCATAATTCGGTTAATTGCATACTTTTCTCCTGCACAAAACCATTTCCCATTCATCTAATGTTAAATTGTACGGTTATATGCATAGCCCCACAAGTGGCATTTCGGTTAATTGCATAGACAATAATCGCCAGCTAGATATGCTGAGTTAAAACTAACGAGATTTTTGACCGGAAACAGCAATTTGGTAAGTATATTTTTCTTGAATGCATCATAATTTTTTTATATTATTTCACATTTACTTCTGTGTTATTTAAATAAAGTTTTAAAACAGTTTCTTTCGTGTTTATATGATTATAAAAAGACCTCGATGTGTACACAGGTAAAGTTTCCCCATATTCTATTTTAAGCCTCGAGGTCATAAAAATGTCAATCAGCTGATTGTTGTAAAAACACTTGTTGTAACCATTCTATGATCTTCTATCTCAAAAGGTGTTAATTATTGATTGCATTTCAAACATTGTTGATAGATTTCATTTTGGGTGTATTTTTAAAACAATAACGCCTGCTAATTATCAGATTATCGGTCATATCCGACCATGTGCAATCTCGTAATTTGGCATGGGGTGATCTACATTTATGTTAAATATTACAGGGCATTTATATATGGTTGAAGAATTTCATACATCAATCTTTCATTTTTAATATTTTTTGAAAAGAACAGTTACTTAAAATTATTATATTTTCTCACTTTCAACACTCGTGTCCAGCAAATAACCCATGCAGGGCCCCAATGTTAACTGCTTTGCATATACGAAACTAACGAGGTTAAAGAAACAGTGTTACATCACTGTGCAATCGGTAAATACTGCATATTAAAGGCAGTTCATTACACATTTATTGTAGCAAATGATTATAAACTGTGTAGCATTGTTCAACAGTTTGTTTTAATCAAAGCGTAACAATATAATTTTATACATCCGGGTCATAGAAACAAATCTATTTTTATAACAATTTTATTTTCGTATCTCAGGTAAAGGAAAAGTCGGTACATAAATAAACTAAAACTAAATGTGTTTATAAATTTTATTGAAAGAATAAACAATGAAATAAAATGCAAGACTTTTATTAGAATAAATAATCATTCAATATGTTGTAAGTGGATTATGGACGTTCATCTTTCTTCAGGATTTCCTTTACTGATCTGCACTATCTATGTTATTTGACTCCGTATTTTGGCATTTCGGATATAAGCATACTCCGCTTTATTGCATAATTTCGTCTGACAAATAGGCTATGCAAATAACCGGAATGTACTGTACTTTAATTCAGTGACAGACCTGCGATATCACGGGTGTGTTCTAGTATCCTTATATTAGAAGCTCTTTTTTACAGAGATATTTTGCCCACATTTCCAGAACTGAAAAAGAGTGGGGAATGCTGGACCAAGATAATGATTTTAGCCATGTGGCCTAATTATATTGAAGTCTGATGGCCTAAATACACTGAAGTAAAATAAATCCTCAATTGATTTAATGAAAACACTCTTATCAGTAGTTATACTGGTTCATTCATATCAAATCAAATTTTTTTCATTATAAATTTCCAGATGATCTTAGGTTAGTACTTCTATTCCCATTCAAAATTTGACAAAACATTTTGTGATTAAATTTTAGTGTGTCGCTGTGTATAAAATTGCATTCATATATAGAGGATAGAAGTTTTACAAATTTGTGACAATTTATATTTGTGTTATACTACTACTAGCAAAAGTTGCAAAAATAAATGGTTTGTGATAATTAGTTGGTTTACATGTTTGAATTTCAAGCACGTAAATTGTTTTCCGAAAAAAAATGTCAAATGCATCTACAGACCTTCCCAGTTACTCAAATTATCTAAATGAGTGTTAACTGAAAAAGTTTAAAAAAAAAAAAAAAGATAAATTTCTGAAACAAAGGGAACTAACCTATCTGTTCTGTCAACAAGAGTGGTTTGATTATCTCCCTTTTCAGATGACTTTTGTTGTCTTCGAATTCCATTTGTTGTTTTAGATTTCTGACTGAAAAATACATTGAAGTACAACATAAAAAAAAAATCAAAATGGCCATTTATTAAGTGTCATAATCATTGCAATATTTTGTGTTTAGGAAATTTAAATAATCTAGATTGTGATAGGTTTTTTTTTCTCGGCAGGATGTGTGTGTTTTAAAATATAAGATATCATATTAATGTTTTAATAGTGCAGAATATTTTGTCATGGAATAAAATCCTGTATTTTAAGTTTTATCTTGTGTAAACAAGCTAAGGGAAACAATTTGATAATTTGATAAAGAATGCAATCATAATGTGTTTCTATTTACAGTAGATAGCAATGCAATCCCTTACAGGTATTAAACTGCTTAATACCAGGGCTCAAGCTACCAGGCGACTTGGGCGAAGAAGTCGCCTTCCCGACCGTCACTTCGCTTTCCCCGACCCCCAAAAGCGAAAACAAGTCGCCCTGTTCTTGACGATACTCGCTTTCAGTCGCTTCCGTAATCGAACATTTTCAATTTTTACCAAGTTGATGAAACATCAATTTTTTATTGATAATTAAAGAAATTCAGACATAAACGATTCATTATCTTTATTAAAGAGGTTGAAGCATTGTCTTCGCAGTGTGTAGCAGGTTATTTGATAAAAATACAACTTTTTATCACTTCGTGCATTTCCGCAAGTACCGGTGCTTGTTTATACTCGAAAACGTACATCAACCTAAATTTCAGCGGCAAAATAAGTTTGTTACTTCATTTAAACGTGATAAAAGTTGCCTCCAGTAAATGTTTAATCCATTTATTGCATTAAAAACGTCATTTTCCTTTCCAAATAACTGGTCAAACATCGTTTATTTTTGTAAATTTTCTTGCATTCTTCCGCCATTGACCGATTTCTAAACTACGGATCTGAACCGGACTAGCTATGACCGAAATCCGTACTTTTACAATAATTACTACGGATGCACGGATGGAACAGCTGACCGAAGAATATTGATCCCAAAGGGGAAACTGACGCATTCCACATGCATTAAGAGACTTTTGGTTACATCTAATTGATTGGTGTATATAATTCCCTATATTTTTTATGGATTGTTTCAAACTATGGATTAAAGTTGCTTAACTCTGAGACTATTATACTAATATCAATATATTATGGCCCAGCTTAATAACTTTTATATTTTTTTATGAAAAACACTGAATTTCATACACAAGATAATTTTTAATTAAATTGTAATTGATATACATTTTTTAAAATATTTTTTTTTTTTTTAGTGCTAGATATTTAGTTGGTAGTTTCTCACAAGAACCTTAAACTTAAACAACTTTTAATTTCAAATGTTACTTTAATTGTAATTTTTTTACTCGGGTATGAATTGAACAATATAAAAAGAACATTATTTACATATGGCCCTTTATACTATTGTAAAATCCACACATTGTAGTGCACCGCGCGAATGAGCACTTCTCTTTCAAATCTCACCACTTCTCCCTATCAGTTTCAAAAAGAGAAGTCACTTCTCCCTATAATTCTGAAGTAGTGTGAGCCCTGAATACATTTTTGAAATATACCTTGGTTTGGCTCTGACAGATGTCGACTGTTGTTGGGAAGAACTCGCCTGTGTCTGGGCATCAGCCAGAGTAGCTAGCACAAGATTAGCTTCAAATGCAGTATCACTGTTAATTCCAAATACCACAGGTCTGAAAATAACAACACATGCTAATTTAGTTACAAAAAAGTAAAATTAATGAGCTAATAAACAGTCTACTTTGCCTTAGTGTTCAGGAACAGTAGCACTATATAATCTTTACACATCCCTTTTTATATTCTACCGATAAACAAGTTCATACTAATAAAGAGCTTTGTTATAAGCGCACTATCTGGCCGTTGCCCTTTTAGCTTGTCTTTATGTTTTAAATGATTTTTTTTGTACATTAATTAGGCTGTTGTTGAATTGTTTTACATTTGTCATTTCAGGGTCTTTTATAGCTGACTGTGTGTTATGGGCTTTGCTCATTGTTGAAGGCCATAGGGTGACCTATAGTTGTTAATTATCTTTTAATTTTTGAAAGGTAGCTTTAGTCAACAGAAATAAACAATACACCAAAGTTTTATAAAATTTTGTGAAAGTGTTCATGAGTGATTGTCTGAAAACCTTTTTTAAGGATAAAGCTTCACAACATGGAAACAAAAAATCTGAAATTTATAAAAATCGAAAGGGAGCTTAAGTCAATAGATATAAACAATACAACAAAGTTTCATAAAAGTTGGTGGAAGCATTTTTTAGTAATTGTCCGAAGTGTGGAAGACGGATGGACGGACAACGGTATACCATAATACGTCCCGTCTTAGACAGGAGTATAAAAAGGAATTCTGACAAGACAAACCATTGTGCTGACTTTTTATCTGCCAAACATTTTTAACAGTACCAAAGTTGATTATTGTACCTTTGATATGTTTTGTCTCAGGCATTGTTGAGGTTCTTAACTAAAACTATGAAAAAATATGGAAACAAGCTCTTTTATGATCTGAGCAATTTCTAAGTAGTTTATATTTCTTTTTTGTTATCATATTATGATTGTGAAGCATTTTCTACAGTTTATTACCTTCCTGCACTTTCAAAATGGATATTCAAGGGCATACTCAATGCTTCGGCGAATCCTAGAATAGCCTGAAATAAAGAAAAGAGGTATACGAACAGAGAGTAGATGGGCACACAATTTAGCTAAAAATTTCTTATACATGCATCAATGAGACAACAGATCCATTTAATTATATTACAAATATATCATGCTTACAAGGGGTACTTGCCAAAAATACTAATTGAGAGGTAAACAAATTTCGAGCTGATACCTTTAGACATGGTATGTCCCATCTGCTATGGTACTTCCTGCCAAATGTCTTCACTTGCAGAGAAAAGAAAATCTCAATATATAGAAATTTGTGAAAAATACCATACTCTATTCCAATCAAAATACAGCATTATTACATAAGGTAGAATTGAACTTAATTACCTCTTCAAAAGTCAATAAAAAATGTTCACTGCAATTAAAATAATTTATGATTCTAGGACAGGCTGATAGCTTGTACTACCTTACCCTGAGTTCCTTTAAACAGAAGGTGATATCAGTGTCCACTCCAACTTGGCAATTATCAAACTCCTCTGGGGCTAAATGGACCACTGTGTGAACAACCTTATTTGGATCTGAAAGAAAATAATATTGATCATTTTTTAAGGTTATTCCTTAGTCTTCATTGAGAAGATAATTGGAGTGGTCAAATTATATTAATTATAAAACAAGCAAATGACAATTATCCTCTGTTCAGTAATACAGCATATAGCAATTATTTTTAAAGTGGACCTTTTTAAAAAAGACTTTACATTTGTCACAGAAAAGACAATAAATATACACATAGACAGAAAGAAACTAGAGGCTCTAAAGAGTCTGTGTCGCTCACCTTGGTCTATATGCATATTAAACAAAGGACACAGATGGATTCGGGTTGTTGTCTCTTTGGCACATTCCCCATTTCCATTCTCAATTTTATTTATCATGACAAAATTGTGTTTTGGTGTTGGTGATGTGTCTGTAGATCTTACTTTATTGAACAAGCTTGCTGCTTACAATTATCTCTATCTATAATGAAATAAATTGGCACAGAAGTGACAGTGGAAATATTTTGTAAAAATTACAAAATTTTACAAAATTTATGAAAATTGTTAAAAATTGACTATGAAGGACAATAACTTCTAAAGGGGTCAATTAATTAACCACTTTGGTCGAGTTGACTTATTTGTAACTTTTACTTTACTGAACATAATTGCTATTTACAGTTTATCTCTATCTATAATCATATTCAAGATAATGACCAAAAACGGCAAAATATCCTTAAAATTACCAATTTAGGGGCAGCAACCCAACAACGGGTTCTCTGATTCATCTGAAAATTGCAGGGCAGATAAGTATTGACCTGATAAACAATTTTACCCAGTCAGATTTGCTCTAAATGCTTTGGTTTCAGAGATATGAGCCAAAATCTACATTTTACCCCTATGTTCTATTTTTTAGCCATGGCAGCCGTCTTGGTTGGTTGGCCTGGTCACTGGACACTTTTTAAAAAAACTAGATACCCCAATAATGATTGTGGCCAAGTTTGGTTTAATTTGGCAAAGTAGTTTCAGAGGAGAAGATTTTTGTAAAAGTTAACGACAACAACAACGACGGATGATGACGACAACGGACTCAAGGTGATGAGAAAAGCTCACTTGGCCCTTTCGGGCCAGGTTAGCAAAAAATGTTTGTTCAATTAAATATTTCAACTATTTATTTTTTCCCTGATTTCTTTCATTTAAAGTCCATCAAAGTGTACTTTACCAGGTTCATCATCCACATAATTCTTCAATGAAATCTTTTCAGGAGAAATCATGAGAGTTATCTCCTCTTGGTTAGACTGGAAATTTACAACAGCATCTGACAATAACCTGAAAAAAATTGATAACATAACAGCATCTGACAATAATCTAAAAATGAAATGATAAACACATTGGTTAGATATGTCAACAGATTTCATGTTGATGGAGTGTCAAAAGACTATCAATATTACTACTTACCTGTGAAACTAAATTTTTTGGGTTTTTGCATTATCCAACTTTAAGACCCTTTCTACCTCCAATCAACTGTTGTGCCAGTGAACATCTTTTTTTTACATTTCTTTGCATTTTATAAATAAAAATTTAATGACATTATTTTTTTGTTTTTTGACGGACTCTCTTTTTATATCAATGAAAATGACCATTTTGATAAACAAAAACTTTTTTGTTATATTGTAAACAAAACATTCGAATTTTACCAAAGATTATGTTTGTTTTTTTAATTTTCTCAAGAAATAAACTAGAGGCTCTAAAGAGCCTGTGTCGCTCACCTTGGTCTATGTGAATATTAAACAAAGGAAGCAGATGGATTCATGACAAAATTGTGTTATGGTGATGGTGATGTGTTTGTACATCTTACTTTACTAAACAGTCTTGCTGCTTACAATTATCTCTATCTATAATGAACTTGGCCCAGTAGTTTCAGTGGAAAATGTTAATAAAAATTTACAAATTTTATGAAAATTGTTAAAAATTGACTATAAAGGACAATAACTCCTTAGAGGTCAATTGACCATTTCGGTCATGTTGACTTATTTGTAAATCTTACTTTGCTGACTGAACATTATTGCTGTTTACAGTTTATTTCTATCTATAATAATATTCAAGATAATAACCAAAAACAGCAAAATTTCCTTAAAATTACCGATTCAGGGGCAGCAACCCAACAACTGGTTGTCTGATTCATCTGAAAATTTCAGGGCAGATAGATCTTGACCTGATAAACATTTTTACCCCATGTCAAATTTCCTCTAAATGCTTTGGTTTTTGAGTTATAAGCCAAAAACTGCATTTTACCCCTATGTTCTATTTTTAGCCGTGGTGGCCATCTTGGTTGGTATGCCGGGTCATCGGACACAATTTTTAAACTAAATACCCTATTGATGATTGTGCCCAAGTTTGATTTAATTTGTCCCAGTTGTTTCGGAGGAGAAGATTTTTCTAAAAGATTACTAAGATTTATGAAAAATTGTTAAAAATTGACTATAAAGGGCAATAACTCCTTATGGGGTCAATTGACCCATTTGGTAATGTTGACTTATTTGTAGATCTCACTTTGCTGAACATTTTTGCTGTTTACAGTTGATCTCTATCTATAATAATATTCAAGATAATAACCAAAAACAGCAAAATTTCCTTAAAATTACCAATTTAGGGGCAGCAACCTAACAATGGGTTGTCTGATTCATCTGAAAATTTCAGGGCAGATAGATCTTGACCTGATAAACACTTTTACGCCCGTCAGATTTCCTCTAAATGCTTTGGTTTTTGAGTTATAAGCCAAAAACTGCATTTTACCCTTATGTTCTATTTTTAGCCGTGGCGGCCATCTTGGTTGGTATGCCAGGTCACCGGACACAATTTTTAAACTAGATGCCCCAATGATGATTGTGACCAAGTTTGGTTAAAATTGGCTCAATAGTTTCAGAGGAGAAGATTTTTGTAAAAGTTAACGACGGACGACGACGACGGACGACAGACGCCGGACGACAGACGCCGGACGACAGACGCCGGACGCCAAGTGATGAGAAAAGCTCACTTTGCCCTTTGGGCTAGGTGAGCTAAAAAGACTTCTGTCTTGTTTAGTCATAAAATATAAACATGAAATGAAACATTTTGAATTTCTTTTTAAAAACAGCAAGACAACTCAGCACCACAAATCATGAAATATTTCCATTGTTTCTTTGTTTTCTGTGTGGTGCTTTGTGATCTTTTTATATTATTATCTTTTTTTCATGCAACTGACTAAACAAACATACTTAGCTTGTGCTGTAAGTTGATTTGGACTCATGTCTTTAGAGAAAACAGCCTGTAATGTTTCACATTCTATAAAAGCAAGATTGTGTGTCTTCACAATACCTGCAAATTAGATAAAGGTTTTATCAAAAAACAATTACTGAAAATAATCATAATACAAATAAAACCTGCAGAGTAGTTCCAAAATCAGAAGCATTGTTGGAATACAAACATAGTCTGTGTGAAATAACATTTGCCTTATAAACGCTGCCAAGCCAGGTGTGGGTAGGTAGTTAGGGAAATTATTTTATTTCATCCAAAAAGCTTGGACAATATTGGTCAATGCAGCAAGCCTGAAAATCAAAAATGAATAAAATAATATTTGACTTAGTTTTGACAATAAAATTTTATGAGTCGGACCGTTTTTGCAGGGTTGGTTAGAATTGGGGAAAAAAACAATATTTTATTTTAGGCTTTATTGTGTTGAGTAAGTACAAACCATGTTTACAATGTAGCTGAAACACAAGTCTGGATTCATCCATGTTCAGTTTTATTTTACATCGTTCTACTGTCTTTTCTATTGTTGACATGGATTTAAATACGGTTAAACAGGACTGAAATGTAAAATGATAACATATGATTGATAAGATAAAATGAGGATGTTCTTAAACCTTGATATTCAAACTTCAAATAAGTATTCTAAATAGAAACGTACTGCATAACAATCAGAAGCCATTAACTGGTAAATTCACATTTGTAGGTGGTACTTTTCAATATATTCAATGAACATCTTATATAAAAATTCCTGAATGCATGCAGTACTAAAAGTTGTATAGGAGAGTAAAAGTACTGCCTCCTAATGAATGACCTGTTAAATAAATGTCAAGTTCTTTACCAAGTTTTGTGTGTTGTCCAGATTTGGAGTGGATACATATGGGAATCAACAGGATCACATTGCTTTAGTCTCATGATGTGACACAAAGCTGTTGTAGATGTTAAGGTTTAATCTAGGTACAACATTAACATTGCTGGGAAAACGTACCACAAATGATATTTGGAATATTTTCTAGTAATGGGAGGACCAAATCAGAAATGAGCACAACATAAAAGAGCTACACTTTCATAGTTAGGTAATACATGTACAGCAATTGTATTTTCCAAACTTGTAATCATCATAATTTCCAATCAATAACTTTTATGGTAGATATAGGGTCAGTTTTTTTTCTGTAGTTTGATTTTCTTTCTTTCTATTTTTGTACATTTCTTACTTTCATGGCTACTTTACACCTGATGGCATCTTGTTCACTGTCTTCTGACCTTATCTGTCCTGAACCATCATCATAATGTTGGAAAAAAGTCGGGGAAAACATAAAACATCCATAGGCTGATCTGGAGGAGTTCACCGTCCTTAAAGCTAGCTAAAATACATAACATATTTAATTCAAAATTAATTAATTTGAAATAAAGAAGAAAAATAAATACAAGCTTCTTTAATTTGATATCTTCAATATGAAGTCAAGTATTATTATATCACATCAATTCAAATATTACTCCAGTTTGAACTAGGATTAATTTCGTACTAAAATTTAAATTTTATTATATAGTTATCGAAGGTACCAGGATTATAATTTAGTACGCCAGACGTGCATTTCATCTACATAAGACTCATCACTGATCAGTGAGGCTCATATCAAAATATTTATAAAGCCAAACAAGTACAAAATTGAAGAGCATTGAGGATCCAAAATTCCAAAAAGTTGTGCCAAATACGGCTAAGGTAATCTATGCCTGGGATAAGAAAATCCGTAGTTTTAAAAAAAATTCAAAGTTTTGTAAACAGGAAATTTATTTAAATGACCACATTATTGATATTCATGTCAACACCAAAATGTTTACTACTGGGCTGGTGATACCCTTGGGGTCGAAACAACACCAGCAGTGGCATCAACCCAGTGGTGTAAATAGTTATCAAATGTACCAGGATTATAATTTAGTATGCCAGACGCGCGTTTCGTCTGTACATAAGACTCAGGCCTAAAAAAAAAAATGTTGTGTTTCCGGTCACCCGACCGACCGTCCTTCAGACCCCCGACTCAAAAGTTTTTAAAGCTGATGTGGGAAAAAAAATAATTTGTATACCTACCGACCGTTTTTTCTGAAAGAAAATAAAAAAATTCTAAGTCCCTCGATCTTTTTATCGCCCCAAAAGAAAACAATGCTAATTTTAAACTCGAGGCTTATTTTTAGAATGTACTGGAAAGTGGAATCTTCTAGGCTAATTATATATGCGGGAGCATGCGCAGTAGTTATTTTCGTTTGTCAGTGTTTGAACATGGCAACACAACGCGTCCTATTCAATGTTCAACGCGGAAAGTGTGACCATTTCGCGGAGAAAAAAATATTTCTAAATTTTACAGAAAGTAACACCTTTTTTGACATTAGCAATGAAATTCATCCAATGTCTAACATCGATGAAAAAAAATACACAACACAAAATTTGTGCTCGGCCACGGCAAAAATGACTGGACCGAGATTGATGACAATAACACAACTGTTGGAACAATGCAATCTTTTGGAATTAAATTTTTCAAATTTTCATGCCAGACACTTCTTCAAAATGAACCTGATATTAATCCATCTGAAACTGGTCAGCCAATCAACGCTTTAGACATTCTGATGATGCTTTGCCAAAAGAAAGTGTCCTGCCAGGTACAATGTATATAATATATTTGTCTATCTGTAGGTTTGGTATGATGTTTGGTTCATGTTCCTATAAATGAATCTGCCCCACATCTTCTCAATTTCTTTCTCTGACAATCCCAAACTTTTGGTCCTGAAATAGGGGAATTGGGTTTAAAAAGCTAATTTCCTAGGGGAAGTGCTGCCCAAATTTTTTTTAGGTTTGGACTTAGTTTTTTTTTCAGGGGTATTTTTATATATATATATAAAAAAAAAAAAAAAATCCCTACCTACCGTCCCTTCAAAATTTCAAGGGGGTGATCGGAAACACAACATTATTTTTTTTAGGCCTCATCAGTGACGCTCATATCAAAATATTTATAAAGCCAAACAAGTACAAAATTGAAGAGCATTGAGGATCCAAAATTCCAAAAAGTTGTGCCAAATACGGCTAAGGTAATCTTTGCCTGGGATAAGAAAATCCATAGTTTTTCAAAAAATTCAAAGTTTTGTAAACAGGAAATTTATAAAATTGACCACATTATTGATATTCATGTCAACACCGAAATGTTACTACTGGGCTGGTTATACCCTCGGGGACGAAACGTCCACCAGCAGTGGCATCAACCCAGTGGTGTAAATAGTTATCACAGGTACCAGGATTATAATTTAGTACGCCAGACGCGCGTTTCGTCTGTACATAAGACTCATCAATGAGTCTCATATCAAAATATTTATAAAGCCAAACAAGTACAAAATTGAAGAGCATTGAGGATCCAAAATTCCAAAAAGTTGTGCCAAATACGGCTAAGGTAATCTTTGCCTGGGATAAGAAAATCCATAGTTTTCAAAAAATTCAAAGTTTTGTAAACAGGAAATTTATAAAAATGACCACATTATTGATATTCATGTCAACACTGAAATGTTTACTACTGGGATGGTTATACCCTTGGGGACGAAACGTCCACCAGCAGTGGCATCGACCCAGTAGTGTAAATAGTTATCACAGGTACCAGGATTATAATTTAGTACGCCAGACGCGCGTTTTGTCTACATAAGACTCATCAGTGACGCTCATATCAAAATATTTATAAAGCCATAAAACAAACAAGTACAAAATTGAAGAGCATTTAGTATCCAAAAATTCCAAAAAGTTGTGCAAAACACGGGTAAGGTAATCTATGCCTGGAATAAGAAAATCCTTGGTTTTTCGAAAAATTCAAAGTTTTGTAAACAGGACATGCATTCAATGTCAAGTATCTGGTGAACTTATATGAGGCAGGCATTACCTGTGAAAGGGGACAAAGTTTGTAATTCAAACATGTTAAAAAAACTAGAGGCTCTAAAGAGCCTGTGTCGCTCACCTTGGTCTATGTGAATATTAAACAAAGGAAGCAGGTGGATTCATGACAAAAATGTGTTTTGGTGATGGTGATGTTTTTACATCTTACTTTACTGAACATTCTTGCTGCTTACAATTATCTCTATCTATGATGAACTTGGCCCAGTAGTTTCAGTGGAAAATGTTAGTAATAATTTACAAATTTTATGAAAATTGTTAAAAATTGACTATAAAGGACAATAACTCCTTAGGGGGTCAATTGACCATTTTCGTCAGTTGACTTAATTTTAGATCTTACTTTGCTGTACATTATTGCTGTTTACAGTTTATCTCTATCTATAATAATATTCAAGATAATAACCAAAAACAGCAAAATTTCCTTAAAATTACCAATTCAGGGGCAGCAACCCAACAACAGGTTGTCCGATTCATCTGAAAATTTCAGGGCAGTTAGATCTTGACCTGATAAACAATTTTACACCGTGTCAGATTTGCTCTAAATGCTTTGGTTTTTGAGTTATAAGCCAAAAACTGCATTTTACCCCTTTGTTCTATTTTTAGCCATGGCGGCCATCTTGGTTGGTTGGCAGGGTCACTGGACACATTTTTAAAACTAGATACCCCATTATAATTGTGGCCAAGTTTGGTTTAGTTTGGCCCAGTAGTTTTAGAGGAGTAGATTTTTGTAAAAGTTAACAGACGACTATGATGACGACGGACGCAAAGTGATGAGAAAAGCTCACATGGCCCTTCAGGCCAGGTGAGTTAAAAATGTAATTGGCATTGTGTTCCTTCCTATATTTTACTAGACTGATAAATATATATATTTTATTCAAAGTCTCATGCAAACAAGACTGGAAAAGGAAGTAGATTTCTGGGTAGATGCAGCGATTTAAAAAAGTCTGAAAAAAAAGTTTACGATTTTGAGTTCATTAGTAGAAAGAAAATTCGGGAAATTTTCCTGATTTTTAATTATTTTTTTTATTGAATTTTCTAAGGTAATAGGGGACTTTGTCCCCATATAATTTGCACTGAACAATGTACATGTACATTTAAACAAATAACATTTTAAAGCTTACTTTAAAGTATGGATTTTGCTCATTGTCGAAGGCCCTCTCATGAATTGTTTACATCCACGTCCTTTGATCTCTTATGAATAGTTGACATCTTCAGCAAGCATACCACATCTAATTTTTATATTTGATACCATATTATTCAATATTATTTCAATTGCAACTGTACATGTGCATGCTGTGCTTTTGTGAAACCTTAAGTACAGACAAGTATTTTTTCCTGATTGAATTGGTTTTTTTAACACATGTACAAGAATGTATAATTTACTTTTCCCTTGTAAAACTTATGGGTACAAGACAGATTGAATAAATAAAAACTTATATTTAACTTTACCCCATGTTCTAATGGTTCTACATAAATCTCATCTCCTATCTTTGATAGTGCATGTATAGCTCTCCCAAATACTGAAGAAAAAACAAAATTTAATTAAATAATTATATCACATATCAATATAATATAAATATGATATAAATCTAAATTAATTGAACTCATTACTTTTTCAAATCTTGCATGTCATGCATGTGTAGAATTTGATTTTGCAATCTATATTACTAAGAGGCTAGAGGTAAATCCTGACCTGCATGACCTGGACAGGTATAAAAATGTGGCGGGTTAAACATTTTTAATAAGATATCTACGCTCCTCCTTTATCATGTTTATGTTTATGTGGCCATGAAAACCACTTAACAGCAAGACTTATTTCAAGAATTAGATAATCTAATAGTTCTGTGTTAATTAATGTTGTCTATTGTTGATATCATATATGTAAGACTCATATCGACGTCCGCTCTCTAATAGACATCCATCCCTCAAATCCACGTTCAAAGCTGCTGTCACATTAAAATAAGATTTCAAATCGATGGCCAATTGTATCCCTCTCTAATCGACATCCAATTTTTGCCTCCTCTAATCGATGTCCAATTTTTAGCTTCTCTAATCGACGTCTGTTTTAATGGAACTATGGAAAGATCCATACTCCAATACAATTATTATAAGGAAATACATCTAAAACAAATGAACAAAACTGCCGAAATGGGGACCAAAAATGTGAACAACAAAAACTGAAACTTGGATTGTCCGAGAGAGTTGTAAAGAAAGGCCTACAAATTTTCGGAAGACCTGAAATAGACCACCCACACATAGCAAAGTAAACAAATTCAACACTAGGTTTTCTAAGCAGAAATTTAAAATACTGACCACAAAATTTAAAAAAAAACGCTTACATCATGCTCGTCAGATCAACAATGGAATATATGGCCATAGTATGGGATCCCTACATGTACATGGTAAAAAACAGAAATAACATGAATAAGTCTGAAAGAATACAGCGTCAAGCAGCAAGATTTATCACCAGAGATTAAAAGTCAAGAGAGGACGGATGTGTCTCCAAAAATGCTTGCCCAACTGGAACTACAAAAAATGTACAAGACAATCAGACAAGAAGAACAAGCCGGAAGTTAATATTTATGTACAAAGTGGTTGAAGGGCTAATTCCTGCTATTGAACCAGATGAATTTCTAAAAAAGGCTAATTCCTGCTATTGAACCAGATGAATTTCTAAAAAAGCATGTCCTAAGAGAAACATAACTGCCAAGAAATTTGAAGAATACCACGCAACAAATATTGTGGAAAAGCAAGTAAAGAACAAATCAATGTGTTTTGACATTCCACCAAGCAAAACACCACAATACGGCATTCTTTGTAAAGACAGTGATCGCGTGGAATCAGCTAGAAAACACTGTTGTGCGTGCATCAAGTGTAGAGAGCTTTGAATCTGCTCTCACGCCCCGTCAATAAAACGGCGGTGCTCTCTCAAACTGTATTGAAGCCAGTTCAGTATTGGTATCGACAACATATTCATACAGATACACTGAAGTGAAGAGGAAAAACATAATTTGTACTAACACTGACATTTTTCATTCTATGCCCAATTTATGTCAAAATGTGCATATTGCCTATGGTGCTCAACCTTCCTAATCACTGATTTTTGTTATTGAATAACACTGTCACTGGAGTTATTTTTTGTTTTTGTTTTCTTTAATATTATAGGGAAAAGGGGGGGATACACTTCTAGATATGAGTGTCTACAGACGTTTTGAAGGAATGATTGGGCTCATATGATTTCTCCAAAGTACCTTTTATATTAATTCCGGGTATGACACATTTCATTTTGTTCACAATGACATGTTTTCCAAACAAACTTTCAAAGAAATCGTCTGAACCAAATCCAATGTTGATGTTCGCGGAGTTTTTGTAACAAGTGTTTTGATTGGACGGAGAATGCAATAACCAATCAAATATACCCTTCTTTGCAATTTTGGTTGCACACATGACAGGAAGTTGAAAGAATTTGGAAAATGGTAAATATGATTAGGCCACTAAAACTCAAATGAATTGAGTTATTCTTCTCATTATTAGCTAGACAAATAAGATTATTATTAATGCTGAAATTGATTTGTTATCGAGCTTACAATTAAAAGGCTATTTTCAAGATAGAAAGGAAGAAACGAAAATAAGGGGGTGTGTCAGTCAAAAATGTATAATTTTGTGTTAGATTACAGATACAATAAATGATTTTTGGTCCTACTTGGAAAGATGTTGCTAGCTAATCCCTTGTTTACAATTCCATCCCATGCTCCCATTACCATAATGAAGCCGCCTGGTAGTGATCTGGTCATTACTCCAAAAAGTTTACTGCTAACACATTATGCAGGATCTCTCTATATAACATTTAATATGAGGCAGGCATTACCTGTAAATAGGGACGAAGTCTGTATGAATTATTTTTTTGTAACTTAAATATTTGTGAAAAAAAGAAACGGAAATACCGAAACGTTTCCGATTTTGGTTCTGTTGTTAGGGATTTTAGTTGTGCTGACGTTATTTAAGTTAAAAAATGTATGACGTCATATGCAATGTAATCAAAGAAACACTATCATCAGGTAACGTTTTTTCATATCAAGGAATTATTAAAAATGAAATTGGTATTGCGTTCCTTCCTATTTTATACTAGACTAATAAATGTATATTTTACTCAAAATTTCATACAAACGAGACTGCAAAAGGACGTACATTGTAGATTTCTGCGCAGATGCGGGAATTCAAAACATGACATCAAAAAAATTGAACGATTTCCAGTTCATTAGTACAATGAAATTTTCCCGGTTTAAAAAAAAATAAATAATTTATTGATTTTTGTCGAGCCTTCGACTTTAGTCGAAAAAGCGAGACTAAGTGATCCTACATTCCGTCGTCGTCGGCGTCGTCGTCGTCGGCGGCGTCCACAAATATTCACTCTGTGGTTAAAGTTTTTGAAATTTTAATAACTTTCTTAAACTATACTGAATTTCTACCAAACTTGGACAGAAGCTTGTTTATGATCATAAGAAAGTATCCAGAAGTAAATTTTGTAAAAATAAAATTCCATTTTTTCTGTATTTTACTTATAAATGGACTTAGTTTTTCAGCGAGGAAACATTACATTCACTCTGTGGTTAAAGTTTTTAAAATTTTAATAACTTTCATAAACTATCCTTGATTTGTACCAAACTTGGACAGAAGCTTGTTTATGATCATAAGATAGTATCAAGAAGAAAATTTTGCAAAAATAAATTTCCACTTTTCTGTATTTTACTTATAAATGGACTTAGTTTTTCTGCGAGGAAACATTACATTGACTCTGTGGTTAAAGTTTTTAAAATTTTAATAACTTTCATAAACTATCCTTGATTTGTACTAAACTTGGACAGAAGCTTGTTTATGATCATAGGATAGTATCAAGAAGAAAATTTTGTAAAAATAAATTTCCACTTTTCCGTATTTTACTTATAAATGGACTTAGTTTTTTTGCCAGAAAAAAAAACATTCACTCTGTGGTTTAAGTTTTTAAAATTTTTATAATGTTCTTAAACTATCCTGGATTTCTACCAAACTTAGACAAAAGCTTGTTTCTGATCATAAGATGTTATTCAGAAGTAAATTTTGTAAAAAAAAAATTCACTTTTTCCGTATTTTACTTATAAATGGACTTAGTTTTTCTTCCAGTTAACATTACATACAGTCTGCAGTTAAAGTTTATTAAACATTTATTAGATTCATAAACTATCCTGGATTTTTTTTACCAAACTTGGAAGCTTCTTTCAATCAAAAGACAGTATCGAGAGGGAAATTTTTATTGATGTTTTTCCTCATTTTTGTTGAGTCTGCGATTAACAGCAAAAGTAGGCGAGACACTGGGTTCCGTGGAACCCTTACGAATTTTTCTACTGTTATTGGGGACTTCGTCCCCATATAAGTAGCAAGAAGCAGCTTCAAGAAGTGACAAGAAACGAAAACTTTGCAACAAGAAGATTAATTCTGCAACAAGAAGATTAATTCTGCAACAAGAAGTATAATGTCATGACTGTAGTGACAAGAAAACAAATTTAGTGTACACACATGTATGAAAAATCTAAAACTATTTCAAATAAATTAATATTGAAACAATACAACTCATTTCTGCATTCTTTCAATTTTTCTTTATTTTTTTTAAACCTTAGTATAATCAGATGATTTATTTTCTAAATATTTATTGTAAATTAATTTTCACGACTTTCTTGTCCCTAATAATTCTTTTCCTGACCCTTGTTGCTAATTAGTGAGACTGCATTTTATGCATTTGAAAGTTTAGAAATTTATTAAACTTTAAACAGACAGGGGCCCCATTGACCAGATTCCTAGCTTTTGGTACAGGATAGGCATATGAATATGCGACAGGGTTTGAAAAAAAAAAAAAATCTTAACCATTTCCTTTTTAATCTTGATATGTGGATATCAAAAGGTACATAAAAAGCATGCATTGCAAAATCTTAACAAGGACCGTTTAAAGAAAAGCATCAAAATAATAGTAAACAATATTTAATCATATGCCAGATAAAATCTTTGTTACTGAAAGCAAACTCACATGACTTAAAAGTTTGCAAACTACTGATATGAATTATACTGTGTATTCTCGAATTTTAATGACTTAATACATATGCTCTTTAAATATATTACTTCTGTAAAAAACTGGATATAAATGCTTGATTTGCTGCAGGTACACTTCTTCTTCAAAAATAAATCTCTTTTAATTAAGAAAGAAAAGTTTGTTTTTTAACAATTTGATTTTAATATTGCACAGTTTGTCCCTTTAATTTAAGGGCTTGTACCACATAAATGAGGTATTTCAATTTGGTTCGTCAAATTAGAAAATCAAAGAGTTTCATGTTCAACAGTACATAGTGGTCAAGGGAAATATTTCAAACTCAAAAAGACAAATACATCATGTCTAACATTTCTAGCCTATCTACATGTATTTACAGACAAATTAAAGTTTTGACCCAAATATGATTTAATTCTGCTGTAACAATTTGTAAGTTATGAAATTAAGACGTCCTTTAAAAACCCAGACTTCACTACAAACATGCATATATCTCTATTTTACAGAATAATTATCACTCCTTTAATAGAGGATTAAATATTATTTTTGTTTGATATATGTAAAGATGAATTAAAAAAAAAAAAAAAATTCTGAAAATTGAAAGAAACTATTTATAAAAATTAAAAAATAGTTAAAAATAAAATGTTGGTAAAAACATAAACGTTTCTTCCTTATGTTTAGAGGGTAAACGGACAGAAAGTCACAGGACAAAAAGTCACAGGACAAAAAGACAGGACAAAAAGTCACAGGACATAAAGTCACAAATTTGATAGGACAAAAAGTCACAGGACAAAAAATCACAAATAATTTGTTGACAATTATTTGAAAAAATATGAGAAAGATCTTGAAATAGTTTCTTTTTATAACATATATTCATTTTTAAGTATATTAACTTGTTTATGAGTCTTGATAAATGAAAATTTATTTAATTGTTATCATTCAAATGATGTATTTCTTGGCACGACAAAGCCATTTAAACTGTGTTTGCATAACAATTTTTTGAACATTATTGACATTTATTGAATAAATTTCAATAACAAAGTTGCTTAAATTTATATTAAATAGTTCAAGAAAAAATAAAAAAAATATTTTCAAAATCAGTGTTTTCTTATTCAAAGAAAAATAATCTCAAAACTGAATTGTGACTTTTTGTCTGTGACTTTTTGTCCGTGACTTTTGTCCTGTGACTTTCTGTCCTACATTCGTTTGGAGCTGCACTTCCTTCTACAATGTTCTAGTACAATATTTCAATGGGACATTAATCTCTTATTTAATTGTGTATTTTTTTTTTCAGTTGGTGTTAGTTTTAGGAGATCTACACATTCCGCACAGATGTAATAGTTTACCCAACAGATTTAAAAAACTATTGGTTCCTGGTAAAATACAGCATATATTATGTACAGGGAACCTATGTACAAAGGAATCATTTGACTACCTGAAAACATTGGCCAGCGATGTCCATGTGGTCAGGGGAGACTTTGATGAGGTTAGTGTATTATTGAACTAATGATTTTAGAGAAATACAGAACCCCTGATCTTGTCACTCTGTCAATTCTACCAAAACAAAACCTCTATAAAAATGATCAGTTTTGTAATTTATAAAGTCTATCTAGTACTTGTACCATATGATATATATACATGATATATGCAGCATTCTGATTTGTTATACAAATGTGTATAAATAATTCTTTTACTAGTGGTGGTATGAGTGCCAAAGAGACAACTCTCCATCCAAGTCACAATTTATAAAAGTTCTTCAACACAGAGCCTTGGCTCACACCGAACAGCAAGCTATAAAGGGCGTAAAAAATTACTAGTGTAAAACCATTCAAAAGGGAAAAGCAACAGTCTTATCTATAAAAGAAACGAGAAACTGTTATGCACTACATCAACAAATGACAACTACTGATCATTAGATTCCTGACGATATTTACATTATATTCAAGAAATAATCTCTTTTATTGTTAGAACCTGAATTATCCAGAGCAGAAAGTTGTAACAGTTGGACAGTTTAGAATTGGTTTATGTCATGGCCACCAGGTGGTACCGTGGGGTGACACAGAAAGTTTAGCAATGGTTCAGCGACAATTAGATGTGGACATTCTCATTTCTGGACATACACACAAGTTTGAGGCATTTGAACATGAAAATAAATTCTACATTAACCCAGGCTCTGCCACAGGAGCATATAATGCTTTGGACAGGTAATATTATAATAAGTTATTACGGTAGCTATATTAAACTGCATGTTTCCATTAAATTGTTACAAGTGCACATATACCAAAGCCTATCATTGTCGTATCAAGGAGTATATTCAAGGTGAAACACTGCTGTACTTCTAAAACATGTTGTTTGATTTATAAAACAGTTCAATATCATAGATGAGGGCTGCTCATATAAAAAGGAAGATGTGGTATGATTGCAAATGAGACAACTCTTCACAAGTGCCGAAATGGCACAGAAATTAACTATTTTAGGTCACTGTACAATGTACTGCCTTCAACAATAAGTAAAACCCATACTGCAAAGTCAGCTATAAAAGGCCGGGGAATGACAAATGTAAAATAATTCAAAATTAATGAGAAAACAAACAGCCCAGGCCATTCATTAGGAGGCGGTACCCGGTACTTTTACCCTCCTATGCTACTGATAAGTACCGCCTGAATTCAGGAATTTTTATATAAGATGTTCATTGAATACATTGAAAAGTACCACCTACAAATAGGAATGTACCGGTCATCACGAAAGATAATGAAACCCCTGACAGCCTAATTAACTTTCCAAAAAAGAATTCTAGAAGGTGTCTCAAACATCAATTCTGAACAATAATGTTAGTAAAAATAATAAAATTTTAATTTCTTTCTCTTTTTCAGCAATGTGATTTCATCGTTTGTGATACTAGACATTCAGCAGTCAACAGTTGTAGCTTATGTATATAAACTGATAAGTGATGATGTGAAAGTAGAAAGAATAGAATACAAGAAAAACTAGATGGATAATATGAAAAATTGTAAAGAAAGTAAATTTGTAAAATAGTGTGAAACAAAATATGCTGTTGGACCATGTTTATTATCGAAAAAAATTCTTGTCATTTGTAAATTGTAATGTATCACTATGTTTCCTATAAACAAGAATTAAAATGATAAGGCACTGAAAGAAGCATAGCTGCCATATGAAGTTGAAGCATGTAGCCAATATTTTTTTAAAGAAGGAAAACACAAATTTTAAAACAGAAGAAATTTCAATACTCAAGGGAGATAACTTTTTCATCCTTACACATTTTGTAGATTGTCAAATGAGGTTTAAATTGTGAATTATTTTTATTGTTTTTTAACTACCGGTAAATAGATTTGATCAGACCATGGACTATTCTACATAATTGTGGATTATCAAAATAATCCATGATAAAATGTGATACAAGATAGAAGTCTTAAAATTTTTCAAATGAGCAAAAGGTTATCAAATGGTAAAAATTTCCACTGAGATTTTATTGGTGTCATAATTTGTACATTTTTCATATTTATTTGTAATGTCTGCACATTCTGTTGTTGATAATAGTGCAATAAAATAGATGTAATTGTCTAAATGTAGTTTTTGTCGAGCCTGCAACTTTTGTTGCAGAAAGCTCGACATAGGGATAGTGATCCGGCAGCAGCGTTAGCTTACTTCTTAAAAGCTTTATATTTTAGAAGGTGGAAGACCTGGATGCTTCATACTTTGTATATAGATGCCTCATGTTACAAACTTTCCGTCAGTCACATGTTCAATGTCCTTGACCTATTTTTCAAGGTTCAGTGACTACTTGAAAAAAAGTTAACATTTTTTGTAATGTTAAATTTTCTCTTATTATAAGTAATAGGATAACTACATTTGGTATGTGCGTACCTTGCAAGGTACCCATACCCGTCAGACAGTTTTCACTTGACCTCGACCTCATTTCCTGGATCAGTGAACAAGGTTAAGTTTTGGTGGTCAAGTCAATATCTCAGATACTATAAGCAATAGGTCTAGTATATTCAGTGTATGGAAGGATTGTAAGGTGTACATGTCCAACTGGCAGGTGTCATATGACCTTGACCTCATTTTCATGGTTCAGTGGTTATAGTTAAGTTTTTGTGTTTTGGTCTTTTTTTCTTATACTACTTGCAATAGGTCTACTATATTTGGTGCATGGAATGATTGTAAGGTGTACATGTCTAGCTGACAGGTGTCATCTGATCTTGACCTCATTTTCATGGTTTAGTTGTCAAAGTTAAATTTTTGAGTTTTGGTCTATTTTTTCTAATACTAAATGCAATAGGTCAACTATATTTGGTGTATGGAAATATTTAATGGTCTATATGTCAGTCGTGCAGGTTTTATTTGACCTTGACCTCATTTTCAGGGTTCATTGCACAGTGTTAAGTATTTGTGTTTTGGTCTGTTTTTCTTAATTTATAAGCAATAGGTCAACTATATTTGTTGTATGGAAGAATTGTTAGCTGTACATGTCTGCCTGGCATGGTTCATCTGACCTTGACCTCATTTTCATGGTTCATTGATCAATGTTTAGTTTTCTTGGTTAATGTTGAGTTTATGTGACAGTTATAATAAAGCTTTATATTTAGGACTATCAACATAATATCAATGACTAGTAAAAAAAGGTGAGACATTTCAGCGTGTGCACTCTTGTTTCTATGAAGGAGCAAAAAATGAAAAATTCCTGCACTTTTTAACAAGAATTCATATGTATGCCACTGGTAGACTATACATCCATCTTCATATTAATTCAAATTCAAATATTTTATTGGACAGCACATATGATACAATGTGTATTCCAAGATACAAACAATTTATGCAATATATTAAGTACAGCAACACAACACAGACAGTTTATTCCAAATTAGATCACTTTGGGACATTAACAAAGAAACAATCATAATACAGTTAAATTGGTAGTTTACACTAAGATTTTTCATTAAATGTAATTCATTTCTCATGTTTTTCCTAAACACCTTTATACTGATTGATCTAAATGATCAAAATTGAAGTGAAGGATATTTTCATGGTGTTATCTTTATCACAAAATAGGAGAAAATAAATCTGTCTGAATAATTTCCTACATAGCAGCATATCTATTTGTCTGTCTTACAGTTTTTCCGACGTAGTCGATATAGTTTCGGTTTGTGCCGTTTGAACTTAAGGACGCTTAACTATGGCAACAGAATACGCATGCTCGAAAATCCTTTCTGTGATTGGACAAAATGCTGTCATGGTGGGTGATTTGGTTGTGTTTGAAAAAACGTCTCGTTAATTATATTGTGATTGAAAGCAAGTGAAAAACTATAAATATGCTACTAGATCTTACAAAGATTTATATTTCTATTAAAATAATTGTTTCTCCAATAGCTCTTTGCATCCGCAACAGCTGTTTATTCGGGACAATTATATAATTTTTAATGTAAACTTTGTTGTACGAACGTACATGACTTTTAGAACGCACCTATGATGTGAGATTTCCGCAGGGTTTGGGTGAATGTAAACAGAAAGATACAAGGACCGAGAATACTGAACACAAACAGAGAAAACATTATTTAAATGGTATCTTTGAGCTTCTGAAGGTTATCGAAATGATAGTTTTAAACATATACTCAAATTTAAATTACGTCGGATATCTTTTTTAAAGATATAGTTCTTGTTTTACAATACAACTTTGCATTTTGATGATTATTTACAATGAAAGAATCTTTATCTTAATCCTTTGAAGGCAATAAATATCCAACTTTTCAGAGCTTTAAATTTGGAAAAGGAAGTATTATATTTGGTGTGTTGAATAATTGAAATTTGTACATGTCAACCTGGCAGGTTTCATTTCTACCTTGACCTCATTTCAATGGTTCATGGCTAATGTTAAGTTTTTTTTGGTGTTTAAGTCCCTTTCTTTGATATGATAAGCAATATGTCAACTAATTTTGATATATGGAATCCCAATGATTGTAAGGAGTCAAAGTATATCTGGCAGAGTATATCTGACATCCTTATTTTCATGGTTGGTTGGTCAATGTCATGTCTTCATGTTGAATATTAAACAAGAATGTGTCCCATGGATTCCCCAACGCCATATCAATTTCAATGATCAGTGGACAGTGAAAATGGGATAAAATCTCTAATTTGGCATTAAAATTAGAAAGATAATATCATAAGGAACATATTTACCCTGTTTCAAGTTGATTGTGTAAAGCAAAATTATATCCGGGTGAAATTTGATCCGGAGGAAAAAATGTCACAGTAGTTGTTGTTATTTTTTTATCTGGAGGAAAATATTAAATAATAGTGAATTTGAAATAATGCGAAATTGTTAAAAAAAAATGTATTATAATGGGAAATAAATTTCCAGGTCAATATCATCCTTTTAAAAAGAAAATTATAATGAAACATAGGGAAGAAAATCAGAAGTAATTTCAAAGATCGTAATTGTGAAAATATTATCATGATAAATAAGGTTAGTGAAATACATGTAAAAGTGAGTTGTTTTCAGATCTCAGTACAATTAAAATCTAAAAGTAAGGTAGAAATATACATGTAGTTGCATTACTACTGTTAACAGTAATAGAAGAATTTGATTATGATGATATTTTTAACTATATAAATAGTTTTGTCTGGGGACAGAGATGTAGTTGTTGATTATATGGAAATCAGATAAATCATAGCATAACAATATAATGGAACAAAAGCATGTTTAACAGCTGGATAGTTTTTACCTGTGAAATGTTATCTGTCTTATTAAATCAAGTTGTAAGTAATCTTTTTATATAAATGAATATATAAAAAATAAGATTCAAGGAAAAATTTCACTATAAAATAGATTTAGAAGTATATTATATTAATATCTTTAAAATATAAATTGCTCATAATTACCTCCCTTTGATAAATTATGCAAATTTGGTCTACATTTGTGAAACATTTTATAATTATAGTCAGGTATATATTGATTGTGAGTAACTTACATATTAGTTAATGGGACTCTATTTCACACGGTTCTGTGAAAGATAGTACGGCAAATATATACCGGTACATACTATCCACATAACACAGATAGATTTTCACTCCTCTGGAAAAAATCAACCTGTGAAATACCATGCCTGGAAAAAAATTACCGGGACAAATTATCCTCAGGATAAAATATCACAGAGGAAGAAATAAACCGTTACAATTGGACTTCAACTTCATCAAAAACTTTAACCTGAAGTGGGACAGACAGACGAACGAAACAGACGGACGAACTGACGCACAGACCAGAAAACATAATGCCCATAAATGGGGCATAAAAATAGGAAAATGTGGTATGATTGCCAATGAGGCAACTTTCCACCAAAGTTGAAATGAAGCAGAAGTTAACCAAAGTTCACTGAGCAAACTAATAACTTATATAAGCTATTAGAAGCCCCAAAATGTCGAATTTAAAACAATTTTAGAAAGAGAACTTATGGCCCGATTCCTGTACAAAACAATAAAACAATTAAATTAGATACTGTGGATTCTTTTATTTTTTTTGATGAATACCAATTTTCATCTTGCATGTTGTTGTATATTTATGTTACTTTCATGGGTTTGCCAGTCTGCATACATGTACAAGCCTATAGAAAATTTGACATTCACTAAACATTTAATTTCATGGTTCAACTATACCCCTATAAATCCATGAAAATTGGTATCTAACAAAAAATAATGAAACCACAGTATAATCAACAAACGACTACCACTGAAATCAACTCCTCACTTGGGACAGAAGTATGCAGAAGGTGTTGGGTTTATACATTTGCTGATGTATGGATTAGTTGCAAGGTGAACATGCCTAGCTTCTAATCTCAACCACATTTTCATGGTTAATTGGTCAAAGTTTAGTCCATTTCTCAGACACTATATTAAAACAAAAAAGGAGGGGTCTTGGTGGATGAGTGACTTTAGTAGTTTGTCTATGTATCATTAGCCTATCAACACTGAGGTGAGATCAAACCACACACATGACAGGTGCTCTCTACTCTAATAATCTTTATTGACAAGAATTGCTAGTTTTCTGCTGAAGGCTAGCGGTTCTCTCTGAGCACTTCAGCTTCATCTAACGAAAAAGGTGGCCGCCACAGTATAAACAATAGTTAAACACTTATTTCCCTCAGAATTTCAACATTATACAATAATGATCAGTAAGAGATACATTTGGTTAATTCCTTTCTTTTTATGAGTAATAGGATAACTGTAGTTGGCATGTGTGTACCTTGCTTTTATCTGACTTCATTCTAATTTCATGGATCAGTGAACAAGGTTGAGTTTTCTTGGTCAAATCCATATCTCAGATACTATCCACAATAGGTCTACTAAATTTTGTGTATGGAATGATTGTGAGGTGTATATGTATGTCTGGCAGGTATCATCTGACCTTGACCTCTTTTACATGGTTCATTAATCAATGTTAAGTTTTTATGGTTAAATTTGTTTTTTTAGATACTATAAGAAATAGGTCAACTATGTGTAATGCATAGAATGGTTGTTGTAAGATGTCAGGGTCTATCTGGCATGGTTCATCTCACCTTGACCTTATATTAATGGTTCATTTGTCATTGTTTAGTTTTCCTGGTTAAGTAAGAAATTATAAGCAATAGGTCAACTATATTTGGTGTATTGATTGATTGTGAGGTGCTTGTGGTAGTACTTCATTTGCCACAGTGGCTTAATCCAGGTTAGCCCGGGCGACGCTTCCGATATAGGCACATTCGCTTCATTTACTATAAAATCAGCCGCTGGCGCAAATAGGCATATGCCGCCCTCGCCGGTCTTCACTCACCGGCAAGCAATCAGCCGGTCATAAAAGTATGGCGGGAAGCGCAATTTTAGATAAATTTATAACTTTCAACATAAAATCAATGGTCAGTAAAGAAGGTGAGACATTTCAGGCTGTGCACTCTTGTTATTTCTAGGGCTTGCTAAATCTAGATAAAAGGGTCTTTACCTGGGGTAGAACAAACCTAGGTTTTATGACGATTTAGAATAATGGAAATGAAAATACCCCAAAATATGTTACATCAAAATTAATTTTATTTTATATGAATAATTGTATAAAAAGTATCACAAATACCCGGAGACAAGAAATGTTAAAATCACCATTTCAGCTTAAAGAGAATTTTTTCTGAATCAGTCATAAATCAAAAACTGCATTTCTTTTTAAAATATCTATCCTAAACATATGCATGTATCAACTCCTGTCTTTAAAACTGACCATTATTCCATTTTTAGCTCTCATTACAAATTCAATAAAAGGCTCTACTTTATGGTCAGGATCTAATGAAATTTCAAATCTGAAAGAAATAATGATATATCTAATTTATTTCTTAGTTTATCATGTCTGCAGTCTAGCATTTAATTTGATAAGCTGTACCATCCTTATTTTTCAGGAATTCTATTTGCCTTATGCTTCTATCAAATTAACAACAAATCTGTATTTTGCTAAGTATTTAAGTTTGTGGTTTTCACCAAACATTGAAAACCACGAAAATGTGTTTTCCATGAGAACTGTTATATATATACATGTATATATATATAAATGATTCCAAGCACTAATAATAATGAAGAATTGAATCCTGTTCTGAACAGGATCCTAATCAGTGGTTGTTTTATGTCATATTTTATTAAGCTTTGCTATTTCGAAAATTTAGTATTGTTGGCATTTCTTGGATTGTTTCTGTTAAACTATTCATGTCTCCATTGCAGTTACAGCTCATTGTTGAAGACAATGCTCTCTAGATGCATTTTGGCAATTTGCCTCAATGGGTTGCTATCAGTATCTGAGTCTCATTGAAATATATACCCAACAAATATTATAACTCCTCTGAAATACATTTTACATACCTGTTAATAATTCTGGCTATAAGAACTTTCTCTTCACTTTGTGCAAATGACTGGCCTATACAGTTTCTACCAAAATATATAGAACAACTGTGTTAAAACAAATTCTATAAAAAATAAATAAACTAGTCATATCAATAACGAGACCTAAATTCTAATTTGCTAAGATAAGGTTTTGAAAAAGAAATAATACATGTATTGAAATTAAGTAGATAGGCCAGACAAAAGGCAGATAATTTGCAAGGCCTAATATATATATATATCTAATACTGATTGACTGAGTACATTTTCTTGTGTGACATGATGATGCAAAACAACATATGAAAAAATATATGAATTTTCTATTTTATACTAGTAAGTCTCTTAAAGATTGTATATTGCACATAAGATTTTGTTTGGTTATTTGTGTTCTTTCGCTGCTGCTTCAATGACATACTTCCCAAATACTATTATTCATATGATTTCTTGACTTTAAAAAAGAAGGTTTCGACTGCACATAATTTCACTCATGAATTACAACAGTATTTGTCGTAAATTCGATATATTTTTTTTAAAATATTTTGATTGATTATAAATGTTAAATCATTGTAGTTATGTGACTAATAGAGTATTTTCGTTATTATCCATATTTGTTAAAGGGTCAAAATGACATTTCACCCATTTTCACCATTTTCCGCCAAAATATTTTTTTTTCCTTATCTGTGACCTGTTTTTTATTAGTGGAAGAAGACGTCAAGTCTTCTGAAGACTTAAGGGGCTGACCATTTGCATTGAGTCTCCGTATGCTGCATTCATTTCGTGTATTACAATTTCAAAACAACTTAAGATTCCTGACACCGATTTTTACACATGATTAGGCATCTGAATCATTTAATTTGTACATTATGATTGTAAAACAATCACTATCGTAAATATGACCCTTTTATTTATGTAAATTATTAGATTTCATCTCATCCACATGAACGTTATTTGTTTACTTGTAACAGGATGATATTTGTATTACGTAGATATTTGTATTACGCATGCGTGAATTTGGTATCGGGACAACTCGCCCTGTTTACAAGTTCGCCCTTGAAGTTACGAATTTGCAATCCTGCAGACAAGAAGATTTTGTTTTTATATAAATAAAAAGGATATATAAAGTGTTGTCTTTATTCATGGTTTTCCTTTGTCATGTGAATTATATGCCTTTCGTAACATACATGTGAACCTCCCGTTTTCAGGGGTCTCCTCCCGTCCTCCCGTTTTAATAGGAGAAAAAACTCCCGTGTATGAAATATTTCATGAATGAAAATTTTCAGACGCCATATTTGATCATTTCTTACTACTGTACGGGTGTAATTGACACCTGTGTTAAATTTTACCTGAACATCAACGAAGATGTATAATTATATGGCTTCATTTGACAGCTTGGGTGTCAAACATACTGGTAATCAACGATGTTTACCTCCGGCTAACTGCCGTTGTGCTATCAAAACGATGTGTATTGGGAATATTGAAATACTTTTTTGTTACTTCCCTTTGTTTTATCCTGTTTTCAGTTATTTTGCTTTTAAAAATGTAAATTGTAAAAAGACTATAAATGATTTATATTTTAATCAAATAATCATAAAATGATGTTGATTAAATGAAATTAAATGATTTTGGACAAATAAAAAAATTAAAATTTATAAATTATTTTAGCAATCTAGACCTCCTTTCAAGGATTAAATTGAAGTTTATATGATAAATTTGTTTATTACTAATTTGAAGTCACCATACAATATGTGCAACTAGACATATATTAGATTTGATTGTATTGTGTAAGCTAAGAAATAGCAAGACATTTTACACTGTTTTTAAGTCTTTTTAAGCTTTCTACAAATATAACTTTAAAAATGCTTAAAATCCATGCAGTACTAGTGCATGTTAGTGTATGTTATTTTTTTTAGTTAATATACGATGTTGCAAATATACATGTGGAGCTTATTTCTTTCTTATTTGTCTAAACATTTACAAATGATAAGGAGATGGAGACATGAACAAAAATATATACAGATAAGATATATAGAGAATAATACATGGCAAAATCCGTATCATATGTCGTATCATCCCGAGACATCAATATCAGCCCAAGGGCCTTTCTACCGATTTAATATATAACTAGAATCATGCAAACAGACTTAAGGAAAAGGCATGTAAGTTCATCATACAAATATGACACTTTTTCTAGACAATCCAGATCTTGCAAAATACGTCGCTAAAATTGTAACCTTTAAAATTGTTGTTGTGCAGTAAAAACCCATATGGGAACTTTCAAAAGTTGGCGGGTATGTAACAAGTCTTACTATTTTTATGCTCCATTTATGGGCAATATGTTTTTTAGTCTGTCCGTCCGTCCTGCTTCTGGTTATAAAGTTTATGGTCGAGGTAGTTTTTGATGAAGTTGAAATCCAATCAACTTGAAACTTAGTACACATGTGTTCCTCTTGATATGTTCTTCTTAATTTTACTGCCAAATTAAAGATTTTACCTAATTTTCATAGTCAACTGAACATAGAAAATGATTGTACGGATGGGAAATCCATGTACTTATGACCTTTTCTTGTTTGAAGAAAAAAAATACATTTTAACGATAATGGAACAAAGCAGCCTGGGTAAGTGGGGCTGCTTTTATGGTAATTCAAGTTACCTTTTATTCACCTTCTTCCACTTCAGAGCTATCAGCTCTTTGATTTGCTCATTCTTTGAAGCTATATTTCAGCTTTTTATATTACAGTTTTGGACCAAGTGTCATAGAACATTTTTTTGATATTCCGATTAAAATATGTCAACACCTCTATTTTCCCTATCATTTCATTGAAAAATTGTCCCTTTTGCATACCTGTTTAAAAGTAAAATTTTGAGCTTAAATGGTCCATGACCCCCTATTTTTTTTTCGACCAATTTGATTCACTTTCTGTAAAGAATAAAATAACAAAAAATACGGTACTTCTGATAGAAACTTCGAATAGGCCCTAGCCACCTTAACCTTTTTCCAAATAAAAAAAATTCCACAGACAAAAATGACAAATGGTAAATATCTTCCTCATTAAAATGATTGATCTTATTGATCATACCTTGGTCCAGCAGAGAATGGTGTAAAACTATAAGGATCCATGTCACGCTGTATACTACCTTCAAATCTCTCTGGTTTAAATTCCTGCAAAAGTAAAGAAGAACATATGTATTTGTAATGCAGAAAAAATATTAATTATAAATATTAAATGGGATTTGTGTTCATCTTTAAAAAGAATTCAATACCCTTACTTTTACTGAGCTTTAAATCAAATTTTGCTGGAAACATAAGAGAAATCCTAATCTTCAATCGGTTATAAAAGAACATGATTTTTATTTTATGTTTCAATATGTTTTCATAAGAAGAATAAATTAAGAGTGATAGCTGTAGCTTGTATGTTGGTAATACAACAATAATCTTCAAAACTGAAACGATATTCCGTTAAAAATGTGTGTGGGAGGGTAGGAAGGGAAGTTTAATTATTGAATGTGGGTCATGGGTCTTTTTCCAATATGTGTCTATTACCATTATGCAAAAGTATCTAAAAATTCTTGGGATATTTTAATTGTTCCTTCCTACCCTCCCATATTCATTTTAATGGAACTTCCCTTATATTACCAGGGAATAATATCAACTAGATATCATTGAGACGGGAGCCATCTCTGTGGGCCCCGCTGTGAATAATGACTCAGTGTTCTCCCCAGGCTGTTTTAGCACAGCGCTTTTCAGCGCTATTGCAATTCCCCGCTGTCCTATTGCACTGACCGCGTCGCTATCCAACGCAACCGCGTCGCTATATTTTTTTTCGTATTTTTCAAATTTCCCGCTTATTTTTCACTTCGGATCACGTGATCGACTGGTTTACAATTTTTGAATGAATTATTTCCGTTGTATTAAAGTAACTCCGCTGTACCAGTCTAATAAATTTTACAAAATGGCGTTTTTGACAGATCAAAATAAACAAAGATTTCAACATTGACATCTATTTTTATAATTTAAAGAAAATATAGAGGCATATATGAATGAAATGAGATGAAATGAATTGGCCGCATTTGCCGACATCACTCACAAACTTGTTTTACGAACTTTGAACAAACGATGATTTTAAAAACGATCAAACACAGGGGTTTGTTCCAAATTATTTGCCGGGTTTACTATCCATACAAACCCCGAAAATGAGCAAGTTTGCTAGGTATTAATTATCTCCTATTCGAACTTATAATTTTTTAGTCAGAAATTCTACCATTTGATAACAATTTTGAGAGGATATGATTAGAAAAACAAACCTCAAGCTGATACGACTTGAGAAATTTACTTTCTCGATGTCCAGCTTGGATGAAGCCATTTAAATATTATAAAACGTTTAGGTCATAAAAATGAGAAATCTTTATGCAAAAAAATGTAAATTCCTGTCAAACGTCGTAAGGTTAACAGTACACTGCTACAGTTGGTTACAAAACCAAACAGAAACTGATAATGACTTTATTGTTAGTCCTACATGTTCTGCAACATTACCTGATGGTGCTAAGAAATCTTGGCACAGGCAGTCTGGTGTAGATCCATCATGGAAAAAGACTTCTCCTTCAGTTATATACATAGATAGTATGAGGATTTAGTATATGAATTTACAATGCCATGGAGAAAAAAAACCTCCTCTTCTATATCCAGACAATAACACGTCGTTAACAAACAAAGCCTCATTAATGGGTACACTGTAACTTCCATGAGCATGACAAGGACATCATAACAAGAGGAAAAATCAACAGCATGATATAATATAAACACATAACAAATAAATTACAAACAAACCGTGCGCCGCGATAAAGTTACTGAGAATCGTCAAAAATTACGCACTTACCACAGCGCTATCCAAAAATTCTGGGGAGAACACTGAATGTGCATTAAAAAATTGTATCTTTACCATAGGACATGGGTTTGTCAACTGAAATCAAAGTTTTTGACCTTGACCTTTGACATAGGAAGTTGTAAATAAATTAAGACACACCCTTTGGTGTTGGTTTATAAACATGTCAAGTATAAACTTTGAAATGATAACTGTTCTCAAGATATAGAGCGGACACGATCTTTACCATAGGACATGGGGTTGTCAACTGAAACCAAAGTTTTTGACCTTGACTTTTGACCTAGGAAGTTACACATAAATTATGACACACCCTTTGGTGTTGGTTTATATACATGTAACGTATAATCTTTGAAATGATAACGGTTCTCAAGATATAGAGCGGACACGATCTTTACCATAGGACATGGGGTTGTCAACTGAAACCAAAGTTTTTGACCTTGACCTTTGACCTAGGAAGTTGTACATAAATTATGACATACCCTCTGATATTGGTTTATATACATTTCAGGTATAAACTTTAAAATGATAACGGTTCTCAAGATATAGAGCGGACACAATCTTTACCATAGGACATGGGGTTGTCAACTGAAACCAAAGTTTTTGACCTTGAACTTTGCCCTAGGCAGTCGTTCATAAATTATGACACACCCTCTGGTGTTGGTTCATATACATGTCAAGTATAAACTTTGAAATCATAAGGGTTCTCAAGATATAGAGCGGACACGATCTTCACCACAGGACACAGGGTTGTCAACTGAAACCAAAGTTTTTTTACCTTGACCTTTGACCTAGGAAGTTGTACATACATCATGACACGCCCTCTGGTGGTGGTTAATAAACATGTAAAGTATAAAGTATGAAATCATAATGGTTCTCTAGATATGGAGCGGACACAAAGTGTTACGGACGGACGGACGGACTGATCACTTTAAAATAAATAAATTGGAAATTCTTATAAATTGATAGTATACCTTGATTGATATGTTTCTTTTCACTTTAAAACAAATATCCTTAAATATTTATTGTTCCTTCCCAAGGATCCCCCCACACATCTGGGTGATGATGACCACTGTGTATCCTTAAATCATCTGTACTTATCTGAACTTATTGTTCCTACCCATGAATCTTCCCACACATCTGGGTGATGATGTCCACTGTGTATTCCTAGAATCAATATTTAATGTACCTACCCATGGATCTTCCCACACATCTGGGTGATGATGGCCACTGTGTATTCCTAGAATCAATATTTAATGTACCTACCCATGGATCTTCCCACACATCTGGGTGATGATGGCCACTGTGTATTCCTAGAATCAATATTTAATGTACCTTCCCATGGATCTTCCCACACATCTGGGTGATGATGGCCACTGTGTATTCCTAGTATAGTGAGTATTCCCTCTGGAAGTTCTACGCCATTGACTACAGTTGGTTTCTCCAGTGTTCTGGCTATAAGTATGTATTGTACCTACCCATGGATCATCCCATACATCTGGGTGATGATGTCCGCTGTGTATTCCTAGTATAGTGAGTATTCCCTCTGGAAGTTCTACGCCATTGACTACAGTTGGTTTCTCCAGAGTTCTGGCTATAAGTATGTATTGTACCTACCCATGGATCATCCCATACATCTGGGTGATGATGTCCGCTGTGTATTCCTAGTATAGTGAGTATTCCCTCTGGAAGTTCTACGCCATTGACTACAGTTGGTTTCTCCAGTGTTCTGGCTATAAGTATGCATTGTACCTACCCATGGATCATCCCATACATCTGGGTGATGATGTCCGCTGTGTATTCCTAGTATAGTGAGTATTCCCTCTGGAAGTTCTACGCCATTGACTACAGTTGGTTTCTCCAGTGTTCTGGCTATAAGTATGTATTGTACCTACCCATGGATCATCCCATACATCTGGGTGATGATGTCCGCTGTGTATTCCTAGTATAGTGAGTATTCACTCTGGAAGTTCTACGCCATTGACTACAGTTGGTTTCTCCAGTGTTCTGGCTATAAGTATGTATTGTACCTACCCATGGATCATCCCATACATCTGGGTGATGATGTCCGCTGTGTATTCCTAGTATAGTGAGTATTCCCTCTGGAAGTTCTACGCCATTGACTACAGTTGGTTTCTCCAGTGTTCTGGCTATAAGTATGTATTGTACCTACCCATGGATCATCCCATACATCTGGGTGATGATGTCCGCTGTGTATTCCTAGTATAGTGAGTATTCCCTCTGGAAGTTCTACGCCATTGACTACAGTTGGTTTCTCCAGTGTTCTGGCTATAAGTATGTATTGTACCTACCCATGGATCATCCCATACATCTGGGTGATGATGTCCGCTGTGTATTCCTAGTATAGTGAGTATTCCCTCTGGAAGTTCTACGCCATTGACTACAGTTGGTTTCTCCAGTGTTCTGGCTATAAGTATGTATTGTACCTACCCATGGATCATCCCATACATCTGGGTGATGATGTCCGCTGTGTATTCCTAGTATAGTGAGTATTCCCTCTGGAAGTTCTACGCCATTGACTACAGTTGGTTTCTCCAGAGTTCTGGCTATAAGAGGAACAGGAGTATAATGTCTCATCACTTCCTTTAGGAAACAGGACAGGTACTTCATCTCTGTTATATCATCACTGGAATCATAATTTACAGTAACAAACACACTTGATTTTACAGGTTTGTAAGCACTGTTATATGGTTATCAAAGGTTATAAAATTAGTGCTCATAAATTAAAGGCATTATCAGTGTACTTATTTTCAAATCTGATAAATCCATCTAGATTTTAGAAGATACAAATCACCAGACAAGAATGAAGGGGTTGACATGGCATGCTTATTTCCCAAAACCTGCTTTATAACTTCTATGTTATTTGGTCACTGGTGGAGAATTGTCTCACTGGCAATAATAACACATCTCCTTATTTTTTTATTAAAAAAAAAAATTCTTATTTTACACCTTTGTCTCCCCGTCTTTTCCCCAGATCAACCTTTTTTTCACCCTCTTAATTTCACATCATGATTATACACTCAGAAAAAATGTCACAATCAGGAACAGAAAGTTTTAAAGTCCTATTACAATCACAATCCTTAATTTGTTTTTGAAATACAGATTCATTCAAAGGTGCCTATTCAAAGCAAGCAAACTGTTGTATAACATAATATACAGGCTTTTAGACCCAATCATTTGATGTAGGTGTATGCTCTAATTTGAAAAGAGTGTTGTCACATTGTGCCTTTCAATATTTATTTTCATGTTGTGTTGTCTTTAACAAAGAGGCTGTGTCAGTGACAATTTAAAAACTTCTCACTTTATAAACTAAAAAGTTTGAATTTTCCTGAGGGGTCTTGATGTCTGGTTGGTGTATGTAATCAAACTGCTATATCACTAGCCTGTAAAGACTGGGGTTGTGAGTTACAATCCAGCATGTGGCAGGTGTGCTCAACTCTAATCTTAATTGACTAAGATTGTCAGTTTTTCGTACAGATGGTTAGTAGTTCTCTCCAGGCACTCTGGCTTCCTGCACCTATTAAATCTGACTGCCATGGAATAGCACAATAGTATTGAAAATGGTGTTGTTGTCTCTTTGACACATTCCTTATTTCCATTCTCAATTTTATTAAGCATCAATTAAGCAATCAAAGATACTTCAAATTACTGAAAATTGGAAAATTTTAATTTTGAAACACTTATTTTTACCCTGTACCTGTGTATACTCTACTTGCCCATCTATATGCTGTTTGTCCCCAATGACCTTTTTGACCTCTCTATAAACCTTGTCCTGTATATGTTTATATTTACCAAGAGCATAAATACTCCAACTCAAAACACTGGCTGTAGTTTCATGACCTACAATCACATAACAATATTTAACAATGATTGCTTAAAAAGAACAAGCAAGGAAATGTTAGAAAATTAAAGGAGGTGAAAATAAACCAATATACCATCAAAAAGTTAATGTATAAAATCTGATTTTCAAAACTGCACTTGCGTTTTTTTCTACAAAATATATAGTTGGTAAAATTTAAACCATGAATTGAACTTGTTTTAATGTTACTATTTTTTAAGGTTCGTCTCATATGAAAATGAAATTTGTTAACAGAGATTAAAATTGACTTTGACATGAATTTAAAGCTGGAATGATCTTTTAATTATCGAATCATACCAGCAAACATAAATGTGTCGACTTCACTTCTGATTTCCTCGTCTGTCAACCCTTGACCGTTATCATCTTTGGCTGTCAATAGAATGTCCAGAAAATCCATTTGTCTTTTCTTGATGATACTGACATTATTCATCTGTCAAATAATTAATTCAAATACTTTAACAAATCTTCCAAAATATATTGTCATTATTGTATGAAAATATGTCAGTACTACCCTCTAATATAATATCAAACATACATCAGGTGTTCAAGTATTTATCTCCTAATTATGTTAAGTGTTAAAGGATCAAAAACCAGAATATGTATATTTAGGACATCATGAAGCTCTCTCTCTCTCTCTTTCTATGCTTCAGAGTTTTGGGGAGTTGTATGAGAGGTGTAAGCCAATCACTTCACTGCTTAATAACACAGATGCGTTTTTTTTTAAATTTCAGACTACACAGCATGACCGATTGCAACATTTAGCAATAAATAAAAGCATCTGTTTGAATGGTTTTACACATTTGTGGGGCCCTGTTTAGTTTGTATTTCGGTGTGACCCAAGGATCCCTGTTGAAGGCTTTACTTTGACCTATAATGGTTTACTTTTTTTAAATTGTGACTTGGATGGAGAGTTGTTTCATTGGCACTCATTCCACATCTTCTTATATCTACCTAATGGTAACATCTTGGTTACAACAATGAAATATTATCCATTGTTATTTTTTATTTCATAATTTCTATATTCATACCAATTCTTGCTTTCTCTTTTCAATAATATCTTCGGCAAACTGATGAACATAATCACACAAATTGAAAAATTCTTGACCACTTGGTGACAATCTATACAGCCATTCAGAATAAAACAATAAATTCCTAGAAAATAAGGTAGGTTTAATAATACTGTGAATTCATTTATTTTCGTTGGGAACCAATTTTCATGGATTGAGGTAAACTTGTATTTTCATGGATATTTAATTTTGTGGTTTTCCAAAAGTCTGCACTTAATCATACAGCAAATGGGCAATTAGTTGAACATTAAAATTTGTGGTTTCTCTGTACCCACGAAATCCACAAGAATTGGTATCCAACGAATAATAATGAATCCCAGTAGTTAGATATGCACTGAAGCATACAGTGTGTATCAAGTACTGTGGATTTATTATAATTTGTGGGGTTTCTAATTTATGTTATCTCCTGGGTATAGATAAACCATGAACTTATATGTACAAAGCAGTATTAATTTTCAATATGATTGTAAGGGGACTTTAGTAAAACAACAGCTTAAATATCCAAAAAAGTACAATTTTTTCCTAAATCCATGAAAATTGATTTTGAGGTAAAAGCTAAGAGTATTACTTGGCTTTGCAGTATGGTAAACCACAAACTTTGATTAATAAAAATAAAATATAAACTTCCTGTTTAATAAAGAAGATGCTTATGATTATTATGTTTTAGTTCTCAATAAAGCGTTTAATATGAAATATGCATGTTGAAGACCATACTTTGACCTATAATGGTTAATTTTTACAAATTGTGACTTGGATAGCAAAATCACACACTCACTTTGAAGCCTGTATTATCTACTCCTCTCTACCCGAAAATCATGATGATACAATTTAAAATTTCTTAGTGAAGATAATTTTATCAAGTTCTCTAGTTACTCAGTGTTAAGCAGTTTGAAGACAGTAGCAGAAATTATAAGTGTACTTCCCTAAAATAAACCACCAGCATCTGCTTAGCTACCCAAATTATTTTTATCTTTAGTATCTAAGATATCACACATATAAAAATTAGTCATTGTAAGGTGTGAATGCTCCCAATAAGTAGTGTGACCATCCCTGCCTATGATCCAACTGTGCTAATGGTATAGATGAAACAATGATCAATCTTATTGTAAATATATGAGAACAGTTTAAACTTACAGATTTCTAGCCATCACTAATTCTACAAGTCTCTTCACTGCTTTGACATATGGATGACTTTCTCTGAAAGAAGTTATAAAGTCAATGTTACTACATGCACTTTTACTCAACTAAATTCTAAGAAAAATTTTAATTGAAAGCTCAAAAAGCAAACATTGTCAGTTTGTTGGTTTGTTTGAATTGATCTTAAAAAAGAATGTGTCCAAAGTACATGGATGCCCCATCCGCATTATCATTTTCTATGTTCAATGGACCTTGAAAATGTTCATAAGTCTCATAAAATTAGGAAGATCATATTATAGGGAATATGTGTACTAAATTTCAAGTAGATTGGACTTCAACTTCATCAAAAACTACCTCAACCAAAAACTTTAACCTGAAGCAGGACAGACGAACAGAACATCAAATGGATGAACGATCGGACTCACAGACCAGAACACATAATGCCCATAAATGGGGCATAAAATATAAATTCTATACATACTTAAAAGAAGATAAGGTATGATTGTCATTGAGACAACTTTCCAATAGAGACCAAATGACATTGATTTAAGCAAAATGAAACATTTATTGAGAGTTCAACACATATAAAGCTTGACTTACCCAACTGACTGTATGTTTCCTTTGTATGATAATGAACACTGCATAAGAGAATCTAACACAGCTAAAGCTGAGTTTTGATATACTTCCATATACTGCCCACTTTTACTACCATTGGAAAGTTTCTCCTAAAGAAATACACCAATTATTATTTTGCATGTTTTTATTCAATTTTGAGTTAGTTTCAAAATTTTCACTAAAGTTAGCTATTTCATTATTTGTTAATTTTATGTTATATAAATGCTTATAGTGATACATATGGCTACTAGAATGCTGTAATTTCTGTTACTATATTTCCCAAAACATGTCAGTGGACCATTATGTGGTTTGTAAATGATTATATTTGTCTATATGTCTAGTTTCCTCTGAGGAGTTGATTGCTTGTGTTTAGTTTGACCTGTTTTACTGACCAATATTTTTGTTATACTTTAAATTTGATTAAACTTTCATTATTTTGTGTTGAAATTTGGTGTAGTAATACAGAAATCATTTGACCCTTCTTATCAGGTCACAGTGTTTCTTTCTATGTTGTGATGTTACACTATTGTTTCAGGTAAGGGTGATGATTGATACCTATTAAAGCGTTTAAACCCGCTGAATTTGCTTGCTTGTTGATGTGGTTCCAAAGTGTTTCTCATTTTTTAAATAGATTAGATTCCTGTTTGAATGGTTTTATACTAGTCACTTTTGGGACCCTTTATAGCTTGCTGTTCATTGTGAGCCATGGCTAGGTGTTGAAAAGTGTACTTGAACCTATAATAGTTTATAGTTACAAATTAGATTGAGAGTTGTCTCATTGTCGCTCATAAAACATCTTCTTATATTTATATCCTACCAGTAATGTATCTGCCACATCATTATATATTTTAAAGTAACCATTCAATACACTGAAGTGGAATGCTGGGGTCAGTAATCTTCTGTTTCTCTCCCATTTAGATCCATGTGTCACAAGTAAGCTATCACCTGGTGAAAGAAACAAGAGAAATTAATGCTTAGTGATTATGACACGAAAAAAAGTTATAAAAAGAGAATGAGATCAATCTAAACCACAAACTCTAGCTGGTATTACATGTTCTTCTATGATAGCAAAAGGTGCTGTTCTGGTTACTAGAAATGTCAATTATAAATATATGTACATAATAACCTTGAATTTGAAAAAATATTAAAAAAAAAGTTTAATTACTGCAATTGAACCACAAATTTAATGAAATTCAAATTTTCTATATGCAGACTTTTGCAAAACAACAAAAACAAATATCCAGGAAATTGTAAATTCACATAAAACCACGAAAATTGGTACCCATGAATATAAATAAATCCACAGTACACCTGCCAAAGGCATCCCATGCAGTAAGTAAGTAAGTACTAATAATATAACAGTGTTAGCACCTACTCAAATACCACCTTTTTTAATTTTAATTTATTTCCCTTTTTTTAGTGTCATGCTGTGGATTTAAGACGATTGATCATCATAATCATATCTAAAATATTTTCCATATAGAACTATATTTCTTATTGTAATGACATGATCTACTTACAAATCCAAGGAATCATGGAGCTATATCCTATGTTACCCTTAGCTTTAGGTGCATTAGACTTCAAGATCTACTCAGTAATCCAGGGAATCATGAAGCTGTATCCTATGTTACCCTTAGCTTTAGGGGCATTAGATTTCATGATCTACTCACCAATCCAGGGAATCATGGAGCTGTATCCTATGTTACCTTTAGCTTTAGGGGCATTAGATTTCATAATCTACTCACCAATCCAGGGAATCATGAATCTGTATCCTATGTTACCCTTAGCTTTAGGGGCATTAGATTTCATAATCTACTCACCAATCCAGGGAATCATGAAGCTGTATCCTATGTTACCCTTAGCTTTAGGGGCATTAGACTTCATGATCTACTCACCAATCCAGGAAATCATGAAGCTGTATCCTATGTTACCCTTAGCTTTAGGGGCATTAGACTTCATGATCTACTCACCAATCCAGTGAATCATGAAGCTATATCCTATGTTACCCTTAGCTTTAGTTGTATTAGACTTCATGATCTACTCACCAATCCAGGGAATCATGGAGCTGTATCCTATGTTACCCTTAGCTTTAGGATCATTATATTTCATGATCTACTCACCAATCCAGGGAATCATTGAGCTGTATCCTATGTTACCCTTAGCTTTAGGTGCATTAGACTTCATGATCTACTCACTAATCAAAGGAATCATGAAGCTGTATCCTATGTTACTCTTAGCTTTAGGTGCATTAGACTTCATGATCTTCTCACCAATCCAGGGAATCATGAAGCTGTATCCTATGTTACCCTTAGCTTTAGGGGCATTAGACTTCATAATCTACTCACCAATCCAGGGAATCATGAAGCTGTATCCTATGTTACCATTAGCTTTAGGTGCATTAGACTTCATGATCTTCTCACCAATCCAGGGAATCATGAAGCTATATCCTATGTTACCCTTAGCTTTAGGTGCATTAGACTTCATGATCTTCTCACCAATCCAGGGAATCATGAAGCTGTATTCTATGTTACCCTTAGCTTTAGGTGCATTAGACTTCATGATCTACTCACCAATCCAAGGAATCATGAAGCTGTATCCTATGTTACCCTTAGCTCTAGATGCATTAGACTTCATGATCTACTCACCAATCCAAGGAATCATGAAGCTGTATCCTATGTTACCCTTAGCTCTAGATGCATTAGACTTCATGATCTACTCACCAATCCAGGGAATCATGGAGCTGTATCCTATGTTACCATTAGCTTTAGGTGCATTATATTTCATGATCTACTCACCAATCCAGGGAATCATGAAGCTGTATCCTATGTTACCCTTAGCTTTAGGTGCATTATATTTCATGATCTACTCACCAATCCAGTGAATCATGAAGCTGTATCCTATGTTACCCTTAGCTTTAGGTGCATTATATTTCATGACCTACTCACCAATCCAGTGAATCATGAAGCTGTATCCTATGTTACCCTTAGCTTTAGGTGCATTATATTTCATGATCTACTCACCAATCCAGGGAATCATGAAGCTGTATCCTATGTTACCCTTAGCTTTAGGTGTATTAGACTTCATGATCTACTCACCAATCCAGTGAATCATGGAGCTGTATCCTATGTTACCCTTAGCTTTAGGTGCATTATATTTCATGATCTACTCACCAATCCAAGGAATCATGAAGCTGTATCCTATGTTACCCTTAGCTTTAGGTGTATTAGACTTCATGATCTACTCACCAATCCAGTGAATCATGAAGCTGTATCCTATGTTACCCTTAGCTTTAGTTGTATTAGACTTCATGATCTACTCACCAATCCAGGGAATCATGAAGCTATATCCTATGTTACCCTTAGCTTTAGGTGCATTATACTTCATGATCTACTCACCAATCCAAGGAATCATGAAGCTGTATCCTATGTTACCCTTAGCTTTAGGTGCATTATATTTCATGATCTACTCACCAATCCAGGGAATCATGAAGCTGTATCCTATGTTACCGTCAGCTTTAGGTGCATTAGACTTCATGATCTACTCACCAATTCAGGGAATCATGAAGCTGTATCCTATGTTACCCTTACCTTTAGGTGCATTAGACGTCATGATCTACTCACCAATCCAGGGAATCATGAAGCTGTATCCTATGTTACCCTTACCTTTAGGTGCATTATATTACATGATCTACTTACCAATCCAGGGAATCATGAAGCTATATCCTATGTTACCCTTAGCTTTAGGGGAATTAGACTTCATGATCTACTCACCAATCCAGGGAATCATGAAGCTGTATCCTATGTTACCCTTAGCTTTAGGGGAATTAGACTTCATGATCTACTCACCAATCCAGGGAATCATGAAGCTGTATCCTATGTTACCCTTACCTTTAGGTGCATTAGACGTCATGATCTACTCACCAATCCAGGGAATCATGAAGCTGTATCCTATGTTACCCTTACCTTTAGGTGCATTATATTACATGATCTACTTACCAATCCAGGGAATCATGAAGCTATATCCTATGTTACCCTTAGCTTTAGGGGAATTAGACTTCATGATCTACTCACCAATCCAGGGAATCATGAAGCTGTATCCTATGTTACCCTTAGCTTTAGGGGAATTAGACTTCATGATCTACTCACCAATCAAGGGAATCATGAAGCTGTATCCTATGTTACCCTTAGCTTAAGGTGCATTATATTTCATGATCTACTCACCAATCCAGGGAATCATGAAGCTATATCCTATGTTACCCTTAGCTTTAGGGGCATTAGACTTCATGATCTACTCACCAATCCAGGGAATCATGAAGCTGTATCCTATGTTACCCTTAGCTTTAGGTGCATTATATTACATGATCTACTTACCAATCCAGGGAATCATGAAGCTGTATCCTATGTTACCCTTAGCTTTAGGTGCATTAGACTTCATGATCTACTCACCAATCCAGGGAATCATGGAGCTGTATCCTATGTTACCCTTACCTTTAGGTGCATTATATTACATGATCTACTTACCAATCCAGGGAATCATGAAGCTATATCCTATGTTACCCTTAGCTTTAGGGGAATTAGACTTCATGATCTACTCACCAATCAAGGGAATCATGAAGCTGTATCCTATGTTACCCTTACCTTTAGGTGCATTATATTACATGATCTACTTACCAATCCAGGGATTCATGAAGCTATATCCTATGTTACCCTTAGCTTTAGGGGCATTATATTTCATAATCTACTCACCAATCCAAGGAATCATGAAGCTGTATCCTATGTTACCCTTAGCTTTAGGTGCATTAGATTTCATGATGACTTTAATGGTATCTGGATGAGTCAGAAACACTACAGGCTGGACTGTAAACACCCAGAAACTATAACCTTTGGTGTGCAGGTTTTCTACATATTTTTTATGCATTCTGGTCACAAAATCATGGAAAGTTCCAATCTGAAGAGAGAAAATCCTTTGTTCATCTTTCTTTAGATTTCATCCTTATATAATAAATAGATTATAGATATAACCAATAAATATATGACATCAGTGATCACATTTTATAAAAGTATCTTTCAATCAGAACAGATTTATTGAGTTTATTATATTCAGGCGCGTAGCTCCCTATACGCTAACACGCAGTTGCGTGCACATCGATTCGGCATGCAAAAAAAAATGGCAAAATAAAAATTTATAGATTGAATGTCAAAGGAAACACCTATGTTGTCACTTTTTTAATTGATGAAATATCATTAAATAACGGCATTTGGTTTCAAAATAAAAGTTTTATTGGAGATTATGACAAAATCGGACAGTAACTTGTATCTTTTACAAGATTTTAATTTGAAATACTCAGTCTAAGACATGTATTTTTTGGAGCACATTTTACAGTGTACGGTTCATCAGTTTGGAATGAGATGTACCAATCGGCATTAGAATTATCAGAACCCTATGATATCGTTGAATATATGCCGAGGCGATGTGGTCGACAGACTACCAGAGCAAATCACCCTGCAAACACGCGAAAACAGTCTTATTATTTTTTGCGTTAATAGACCATATGATAAGGGAACTGGAGAGTGGAGTCGCGTTTAGTATTATCAGAAAATTGCTTCTTTACGCTATATCTGCTTCATCGTGTTGTAAGAATTATAACAAACGAACAAATCTCAACATATTCTGAGACAGTACGAAACTGACCTGGCATGTAATTTTGACGAATTCAATTGGGAGGTCGCTCGATGCCGAACACGTACGCTGCATGGTTTATAACATCTCGTGAGTGCTACCATGGAGATCTATCAGTGTACTACATATGTTGAAAACAAATGTACGATCAACAATGAACAACGACAGTTACTAGCATTTCTGCATATTCATCGGGATTTCAGTGTGAATATTGACAATTAAAGTAATAGAGAAGTTTGTTTCTGCCCTAAGACCCGAAGAGCAGATTTTGGACAATTTTGAGTAAATTCTGTATCACAAATATGTGTTGTTTATGTATTACTCTATTCAGAAGATTTATTAATAGTTTTACATTCATAAATTTTTTATAAGTCCTATCTACATATAGCTCCTCTTTTAACCGTCCAATGACCGAAACTGAAAAAAAATTCTGCATAAAAGGGTCCCAAAAATTTTTCGCCTCGCACCGCTCGGCGGTAGTTGCTTGCACATCGTTTCTTTCTAGCTATGCCCCTGATATTTGTTTGTGCTTAAGCTACAAAATATTTTTTATATAGTGAATTTGATATTTAGAACTTGAAAAACCACCACCCCAATTTTTTCTTAACAAGTGTGCACACACTTAAATGACTTGCCTTCTTTACTAATCATAGATATTATGTTGATTGTCCTAAATGCAAAGCTTTATTACAACTGTTACATAAACTTAACTTTGACCACTGAACCATGAAAATGAGGTCAAGGTCAGATGACACCTGTCAGCTAGACATGTACACCTTACAATCATTCCATACACCAAATATAGTAGACCTATTGCATATAGTATAAGAAAAACAGACCAAAATACAAAAACTTAACTATAACCACTGTACCATGAAAATGAGGTTAAGGTCAGATGACACTTTCCAGGTAGACATGTACACCTTACAATCATTCCATACACCAAATATACTAGACCTATTGAATACAGTACAAGAAAAACAGACCAAAATGCAAAAACTTTAACTATAACCACTGAACCATGAAAATGAGGTCAAGGTCAGATGACACCTGCCAGTTTGATATGTACACCTTACAGTCCTTCCATACACCGAATATACTGGACCTATTGCTTATAGTATCTGAGATATGGACTTGACCATCAAAACTTAACCTTGTTCACTGATCCATGAAATGAGGTTAAGGTCAAGTGAAAACTGTGTGACTGGCATGAGGACCTTGCAAGTACACACATACCAAATGTAGTTATCCTTTCACTTATAATAAGGAAGAATTTAACATTACAAAAAATCTAAACTTTTTTTTCAAGTAGTCACTGAACCATGAAAATGAGGTCAAGGACATTGGACGTGTGACTGGCAGAAACTTTGTAACATGAGGCATCCATAAACAAAGTATGAAGCATCATGGTATTCCATCTTCTAAAATATAAAGCTTTTAAGTAACAAGTTAGCTAATGCTGCCACTGCCGGGTCACTTTCCCTATGTCGAGCTTTCAGCGACAAAAGTTGCAGGCTCAACAAAAATCTTTAAAAGAAGATATCACCTACAATGCAATGTTTTTATACTACTAAGGGAGGTAATTTTACAATATGTATTATGTAAAGATAAACACGCTTTTATATTGTTTATGTATTTTTAAAATTGTACCTGCAAAGCATTACCAAAGAACCAATGAGGCTTTGGTCCAGGGAAGTGAGACAATATTTTCTTCATCCTTCTGTGCCATTTTAGGAATGTGATGATCTTTTGTGTGATGTAGAATAAAACAAGTCCAATAACTCCAATCACAACTGACATCAACACTGCACTCATACTGAAAATGTAATCAACAATCACAACTGACATCAACACTGCACTCATACTAAAAATGTAATCAACATTCACAACTGACATCAACACTGCACTCATACTGAAAATGTAATCAACAATCACAACTGACATCAACATTGCACTCATACTGAAAATGTAATCAACACTAAACTCATACTGAAAATGTAATCAACACTAAACTCATACTGAAAATGTAATCAACAATGTTATATAAGAATTCATTCAATTTAATTTTTTAATGGTGATACATGTATCAGCTGTCTGTAGTCATGTGGTGTGAAGTTCAGGTATGAAAAACTGCATTTTCATGACTAGAAGAAGAATGTCAAGCAAACAATTCATAAAAAAGTATTTTCTTTTAAATTAAAAAAATTTCTTAAAAAAAAAAGTATATACATTGTACATAATTTTTATAATGAAAACAAGCCATTAATTCATGAAAAAAACATGCATATTTTTTTTTTTAATTTGAAGTTTCATATGATTAAAGGGGGCTCGAGTGTATAAATCCATTTTTTTTAAATATAGGATTTTGCTATTTTTTTCTATAAATGAACTTTATTCATGTTATCATATACTTAATAGAAAAAAAAATTAAAAAAAAAATGGGGTCACCATTCATTTAAGCTCACAATCTGCCTTTGAAAGAAGCATGCATTTTTGTTAAGGTACTTTTTTTCTGTTGAAAACTAAAAGGAGAAATAGAGGCAAATCTATACTAAAATAAAAAAAGAACTGAATTACAGAAATCCCTTAATTTTACAATTGATTAGTTTAAGTAAAGTTTATTTGAAAAAATAAATAAAATATAGGTCTACGATGAGTTAAAAAAGATTTCAATTCTAAGGCCAAATAAAAAAGTATGTGTGGTTCCAGTTACATCGGAAAACCAGGTGCTCCGCAGGGCGCAGCTTTATACGACCGCAGAGGTCGAACCCTGAACAGTTGGGGCAAGTATGGACAAAACATTCAAGCGTGATACAGCTCTGAATTTGGATTGTGATCAAATTTTTGACATTACATGGTTTTTTTTTACACAAAACAAATGTCAAGATTTTACAAATCAATTAAAGATTTCTTCAAACTTTTTAAATCTAAAATTAAATAGTTGACACAGCATAGGTTTCTGACACAGAATGAATGTGGTCTAAAGAACTTAAAAGTTTTTTTTTGCCTTTGAGCAATTCACTATGCTGTTGAATATTAATCCTCTCAAAAAAATGTTTGAAGAAATTTTCTTTTTATTTATGAAATCTGAAATGAGAAAAATTTAACCCCCCCCCCCTTTTTTTTCACATCCCCGTTTCCCTTTTTCCAAAACTGATATCAATTCAAATTTCTAATGGAGTTTGCAACAATAACTACTCTTTTAAATACATCATAAAATATTAAAATGTAAAATAAAGTGCTTGTTATCACTGAATGGTAAAGATTGGTTGGTAGTCAAAGTGAATATACATTGTTTATTGTATAAAACAATAAAAAAAATTTCATCAGCAACATTTTATATTGGCAAATTTCCAATGAAGTTATTTACATAAAGTTATTGGCAAATAAAAATGGAAAATGACATCACAGTCATGTCTGGCAAATGTCCAACATACATTATCTAAAAACATTTTAGATAAGATAAGGAAAAAAAGCTTCATCAGCAACATTTTATATTGGCAAATTTCCAATGAAGTTATTTACATAAAGTTATTGGCAAATAAAAACAGAAAATGACATCATAGTCATGTCTAGCAAATTTCCAACATATATTATCAACTACTATTCTATACAAAGAAAGATAACTCCAATTGAAAATTAATTGCTATTGCACAATATTGTGCAATTAGATATTTCTTGCTATTGTGCAATACTGTGCAATTGAAAATTTCTTGCTATTGCACAATACTTGATATGGAATCCTGATTTGGACCAACTTGAAAACTGGGCCCATAATCAATCAAAGCACCAAAGGGTGCTATAGGCAGTTAATCAAAAACCCAAAGGCAAACTTGGCCACGGTCAGATAAATAGTGTAAAGAATTTATAGTAGAAATATTTATCCCAGGCATTGTTCTCAGCTATTTCTAAAGTATCAAATAATGCTTGTACAGTAATGTTTATGTTATGCAATCCTACCACTTTCAAAAGTTATTTCCAATTTATATTTATAAAGATTCAATGTCTGAGATTATACACATACACTGTCCTATGTTATGGGCGAGTTTTGTGCCAGTTAAGATGTTTAAGCCGCCACATTCTGTATGTACCTGTCCATAGTGAGGACCCACTAATGCGGTGATTGTTGCTGTACATGTATATCATATTTATTTTTCATAATTGTTTTGTACATTTTTAAAATTTTTATTAATTTCTTGTGTATACTTCTGATTTTAGTATGATGTCCAAGTTATTGTAAATGCTCTTTTGTTCCGAAGTTGGAAAGTTCCAGGCGGAAAGAACTAACTAGCCGAAAAGTTCTCCAGAACTTATTAACTACATTGTAGTTACTTTGTTCTTCCTCTGGTTTAAAAGTTCCACCTGAACAAGTGACTAGTTGAAATAGTTTACATTTTTGTTATCATGGTTATTGTGTTAAGGGGCCAGCAAAAGCAATCCTTCGGGTGTAGGAGTTTCTCCCTGCATTACAGATCCATTGGTAACCTTTGACTGTTGTCTGCTCTAAGATCTGGTTATTGTCTCTATGACACATTTCCGATTTTCACTCTCGATTTTTTTTACGTCTCAAATTATAACATGTATAACTGAATTAAAATATGTTGATTACGGTTTAACTGTCTTCCATTACTAATATCATAATAAAAAAAACATTTATTTAAACTTTCAATAACTGTAATAGTAAGAATTAAGAAAAACTTGTTTGTAACTTCAACTAGAATTTGTTGAAAACATATAATTTAAACGTTTCTCGAGTCTCGTCAGTCGACTCGTTACCTTTTTATCGTATCATGCGATTTCTTTTCTTATTATTTTCATGGGGAAATCGTTTACCAGCATAAAGTTGCTGAAGAAACCGCATACAATTGATTCAATAACACTTAACGAGTGTTTAAATGTGAAAAATTATAAAGAGAAACATATAAAAAAGTCGTATTTTTCTGTACCGGAAATCGAAAAGTCCTTGTAAATCAAAAACAATTACGGTGTGATACGCGTCACAGATTCGGACTTAATATTTTACAAAATATGCGACTTTGAAGTTAAATAATGCTGTCCTTTAGAAAACAGTTGTTAAAGTTTACATCACAATATTTATTGAACCACATCGAGCTTAAGCAAAGCACGTGTAGCATTATGTTACATTGTGTAACACCAAAGCGAAACAATCTTAAAATGACCTTGACATCGACCAATCAGAAAACTACAATAACAACAGCTTAATTTGACAAGCATGAAGGTGATTTGCTAGAAATCGGAATAATATTAACCAGAAAACAAATGAGCATTCATTAAAGATTACTGAATAAAGATGATTTAAATAATCTCAATCAGACAAAAAAACGAATAAAATGATTAATAATAAAGTACCGATGTATCATCAGAATTCTCCCAATTTAAAAGGTACGTAAATTTCGTCTTCTATGTAATTTGAAATTGCCGCCTACTTATATCAGCTTATTAATAGACTACTGACGTATGTAATACGTATCGATGACAAACAATATTCCTACGACTTTGCCATCTGGGAAATGTAAACGACTCATCTTTATAGATTTTCAGCGATCAAATATTTCATACAATTGTTCTTTGACATCTTAGCCCACAGCACAGGGGGTAATAAACTATAGAAGGATTTCTATCGAGCACTACTTCCTATGTGCAACTTCAAAACTTTTGGGGAAATCGACGACCATTTAACGTTTTTATGGTAATATTTTTTATATTCCAAAATAAAAAGTATGAAAAAAGTGCCCAATTAGTTATAAATAACATGATAGCCAGCCAGATAATAAAAGCGGCACATATTTCAGCATTTATTGGGTAAAACATAAATCTAGGGTGCTCGCATAAAGCAGCTTAACTGCTTAAAAATCAAAGTACATATTTAGATAAAGCATATCAAATAAGCCCAAGAATTTAATTTTTGTTAAAATCAAGCTTAGTTTAATTTTGGACCCTTTGGACCTTAAGGTAGACCAATTTGAAAACTGGACCAAAAATTAAGAATCTACATACACAGTTAGATTTGGCATATCAAAGAACCCATTTTTGATGAAATCAAACAAAGTTTAATTTTGGACCGCCATTTGGACCTACTTGAAAACTAGGCCAATAATTAAAAATCTAAGTACATTTTTAAATTCAGCATATCAAAGAACCCCAAGGATTCAATTTTTGTTAAAATCAAACTAAGTTTAATTTTGGACCCTTTGGACCTTAATGTAGATCTAGATCGACCAATTTGAAAACGGGACCAAAAATTAAGAATCTACATACATAGTTAGATTCGGCATATCAAAGAACCCAATTATTCAAGTTTTGATGAAATCACACAAAGTTCAATTTTGGACCCTTTGGGCCCCTTATTCCTAAACTGTTAGGACCAAAACTCCCAAAATCAAACCCAACCTTCCTTTTATGGTCATAAACCTTGTGTTTAAATTTCATAGATTTCTATTTACTTATACTAAAGTTATGGTGCAAAAACCAAAAATAATGCTTATTTGGGCCCCTTTTTGGCCCCTAATTCATAAACTGTTGTGACCTCAACTCCAAAAATCAATCCCAACCTTCCTTTTGTGGTCATAAACCTTGTGTTAAAATTTCATTGATTTCTATTTACTTATACTAAAGGATTGTTCGAAAACCAAGAATAATGCTTATTTGGGCCCTTTTTTGGCCCTTAATTCCTAAACTGTTGGAACCAAAACTCCCAAAATCAATCCTTTTGTGGTCATAAACTTTGTGTTAAAATTTCATTGATTTCTATTCACTTTTACTAAAGTTAGAGTGCGAAAACTAAAAGTATTCCGACGACGACGACGACAACGACGACGACGCCAACGTGATAGCAATATACGACCAAAAAATTAAAATTTTTGCGGTCGTATAAAAAGTTAGGGTAGGTAGGTAGGCTTTTTGTTTTATTTTATGTTATTTTTTGTACATTGAGTCTATGGGAGCAGTAATCTGACTTTAACAGTGCTTAATGAAAAAAGACAATAAAATCTTTAGGGTAGGCTATTTTTTTGGCGAAAAAGTAGGGAAGGTAGGGTTACTGGAACCACACATATATTTTTATTTGTCCTAATGCAAAAAATTGGCATTTTTGCACCAAAGGGAGATAATTTGGGGCTTTTTCAATGATATAAACATTTGAAAAGTCATCTGGTGCCGAAACAAATTGATTTGTTTGGTTGATTTTTGTACCATATATCGTAAAGTAATAATTAATAGTGTAATAAATAAATTTGTAAAGAAAAACAAAATGTATAAATTTTTGCTGAAATTTTTGTATCCGAGAGCCCCCTTAAAACTATATTGTCCAGAAAACAAATGTCTTCGGACGAAGACCACGATATATGATATGGGGACGGAGTCCCCAATAACAGTAGAAAATTCAATAAAAAAAAATACGGGAAAATTTCCTGAATTTTTCATTGTACTAATGAACTCAAAATCGTTCAAATTTTTTTTGTCGTGTTTTGAAATCACGGACCTGCCCAGAAATGTACAATGTACTTCCTTTTTTCCGGTCTCGTTTGTATGAAACTTTGAGTAATATATATTTATCAGTCTAGTATAAAATAGGAAGGAACGCGCAATACCAATTTCATTTTTAATAATTCCTTGATATGAAAAAACGTTACCTGATGATAGCGTTTCTTTGTTTAGTGTAATAAATAAATTTGTAAAGAAAAACAAAATGTATAAATTTTTGCTGAAATTTTTGTATCCAAGAGCCCCCTTAAAACTATATTGTCCAGAAAACAAATGTCTTCGGACCAAGACCACGATATATGATATGGGGACGGAGTCCCCAATAACAGTAGAAAATTCAATAAAAAATATTTAAGTTACAAAATAATAATTCACACACAGACTTCGTCCCCTTTTACAGGTAATGCAGGCCTGCCTCATATAAAATTATTAGCATTTGTATATACAACCCCAAAATTTGTAAAAATGTTTGCGGTCGTATAAACCCTTAATAGATTCAAGACATATATATAATATATAATTAAATATGTATTTATGTGTCTCTGAAAGACTATAGCTTATAATTTACAAATTAGATAAAACAAGGATTTGTATTAAAATCATTGGAATAAAATGATAATTTTATAAACTAGTTAGCTAAATAATATTTTTAACTTTTACGTCAGGTGGATATAAAGCTGTCTTATTTAAAAGAAAAAAAATTATTTAACCGTTTTTTGCATTTTGCCATTTTTGGAGAGAATCAAGATATTTTCAGATATCTTCAGGGTAGGAAAAATTAGGTAAAAAAGGGGTGGTATATATATAGGACCCCTTTAAAAATATTAATAAGATAGAGAAAAGAATAAGACTAAGATTGCACTGCCATGTTTGTTCAATAATTATTTTTGTTGAACGTACTTATGTCCTCACCTGTTGCCAGTGTTGGTCAAAGATCATTATCACAAACTGGTTGTTTGTACTTTTCTAAAACCGGATATCTGATACTGGTACCCACTATGTAGTTAATTGCTTGAGCAAACGTTAAAAATGACGTCGATAAGAAACCAGTCGTAACACGTGTATTTGTTTTGAAAACAAAATGAATCAGGACATAGTTGTGTGTCAAGAGGTTTATGGTTCATCAAATGTGAAAAAGAAATACATTCTAGAAAGAAGTGGAAGTGTAAAGTCAGTTGACCTGTCACCAAAATTAACATCAGTTTCACATTTCTTTCGGGTTTGTGTTTGTTCAAATTATAATAAAAAAGGGGGAGGTAATTTCTTTTTAAAACTGTGTAAGATGACAGTTGAGTATTAAACTTCAGCAGGAGGTTTTTTTACCAGATAGAATATTTATTTGCATCAACCTAAAAAGTAAAATAGCCTTGCCAAACGTCATAATTATTTGGACTAAATTGTTTCCTGCATTTTGTGTTCTAGATAAAGGCAACAGTAGTATATACCGCTGTTCAAAACTCATAAATCTATGGACAAAAAACAAAATCGGGGTAACAAACCAAAACCGAGGGAAACGCATTTAATATTAGAGGAGAACAACGACACAACATTAAAATGTAACACACACAGCAACGGACTAAGCATTTATTAGACAACATCCGATGAGAATAACCAATATAACATCAAAACCAAATACATGAATTTGGGATAGAAAAGTACCGTAACACGTCTTATAGTAATGTGAATTCACACTAAAAAATAGGAGAATTAAAACAAACAACACAACGGAAACACAACGTAAAAATGTTACACACACAGAAACGAACTATGATATAACAATGGCCATTTTCCTAACTTCTAGAATATATGCATTTTCATCCTGTCTTATTGATTTTCAGTTCTTACCAGACCAAGTCTTTCATTTTCAAAATCCTCTTCCTTTGAAGATATGAGATGATTTTTACAATAGACCTTAGCAACTCGAGGTCAGCTAACATCCTTCAACAATGAGCTAAACCCATACATTCTCATTCCGCTAAGAGTACAATTTATTTTATATAGCTTTCAGTACAAGAAGCTTCCATATTGATTTTTTTACACACACTAGGGTACCTTACTTTCTGCTTAACTATAATTTAAGAAACATTTACAACAAAGATTTTATCTTATTTGAATTTTTATAACAAACTAACTAACTTCATTTGAACTTATTGCAAACAATTTAGAGAATATAACAAATTTACCCCTGTTTACATGCTTAATTTGTTAATCTCTAAATTGTTTTGCCATAATTTTATGATGTTAATTATTTGTATATTTTCAGTCTGTTTTTCTACCACAAGGTTATCCAGAAAGTGTCAGCTCTGATTATGTTACATACCAGATCTGGGATACTATACAGGTTAGTTATTAGCGTCTCAGGTTGATACAGGTGTGGTATAAAAAAATATATAATATACTTTCTCTTACTCTAACTACTTGATTTATTCTTTTCCAGAGCTGTTGATTATTTGTATGGCCCATTTATGGGCATAATGTTTTCTGGTCTGTGGGTCCATTCATCATCGGTGTCTGTCTGTCCAGCTTCAGATTAAAGTTTTTGATCTAGGTAGTTTTTGATGAAGTTGAAGTCCAATCAACTTGAAGCTTAGTACACATGTTATCTATGATATGATCTTTCTAATTTTAATGCCAAATAAGAGATTTTTCCCCATTTGTACAGTCCACTGAACATAGAAAATGATAGTGCGAATGGGGCATCCATGTACTCGGGGGACACATTCTTGTAATTCAATCACGTGTTGTGATACGTAAAGACACATTTTTTCTGGTACATGCACAAATAAATTTTGGATTTAATTTTAAAGTAAAAACTAGATACAATAAGCCACTAAATGTAATATTACAAAAACTTGATGACTGTTTTGTTTTATCTCCAGGCATTTTGTAGCAGTATAACTGGTACCCTAGCTCACCAGGCTGTACTGAAAGGTGTAGGAGTTGGTGATGAAACTGCTACAGTACTGGCTGCCACTCTCACTTGGTTACTTAAAGGTTATACATTTGAAATTGATTTTAATCTACTTTTGGCAATTTTTGTGTTAAGGTCTACTTGTAGATCAAAGTGATTTAATGCCTGTATTGCCATCATGTGTTAAGTTGTCTATAATAGAGGTTTGATAACTTAAGATATGACAAAATGGGACTTATTATTTTTGTTTTACAATTATATGTTGATCTTACAGTTTTTTAGCCATTAACTGCCATTAACTGTAAAAGGCTAGAGACTGTTATACTTATTTTCATTTGAAATTATGAAGATGAAGTTGATGAACCAAAGGCACTAGGCATTCTCATGGGAAGAAAAAAGTGTCCATATATATATATTTTTTATATGCATGTATATGCACACTAATTTCTTCCCATTGCCAATATTTTAGTACTATTGACAGAACGTCTAGTGTCTGTGGATGAACACATTTGATATTTGAAAATTACGTTAAAAGTGGAATATGAACAACAACAGAAACAGTTCAAATTATCTAAATATACAGAAGGATTAAAAAATCAAGAAAAGGTTTAAATTTTAATGTAATACAAAAACTTTTAAAATACATAAGCAGTACAGGAACATATGTATTTTAGATATATACTGTTCCCAGAGCAGTATTATAGACATAAATAAGTTATTGATCGGAGTTACTTCCCTTGTTTCAGTGTTGCTTAGATATTTACTATATCAGTATGATTTTTTTATATTTTGAAATATAATTTTTTTTCTAGATTAAATGAACAGTTTTGTAAATAAAATGGCTACTATGAGTTATAATCTATGAAAAGTACTTTTTATTTGAAATGTAACGTCAAATTAAACACTTGAGATCTGTGTAAGGACCAATTGTATCGGTCAGAAACTTTCTCAGATAGATCAATCAGATGTGGATTCTAAAGAATTCCAATTTCTAGACTCTTAGTACTGTAATTCATAGTACTTACAAATTAAAAAAATGGGACAAGAATTAGTGTGTAGTTACTGCCAATCATCACTTAGTCCAGTTGTCATTGATGACAGCATAATATTATAAATCATACAGGCTTTCTGTAACTTTTCAAATTTATTAAATTTATATTACTGTTCAACAAGTACTAGTAGGTTACAACTATAACCACAGTATCTATAGGTGAATTTAATTCACATAGGTCTGATTATAAGCTCCAAACAATAAAAGATAAAATTCATTGTCATAAAAGAGTAGATTCTAAAGTAACTAGGTTTTAATGAAATGCATCAAATTTGATACTTACATCATCTAATATTACTAAAAAGATATTTGTCCAAACCACTATATCTGTGTAAAATATCTGTGCATGATTTTGATAATGTTTATATAAATTAAAACTACTTACCTACAGGAAATCGTAATTATTTTAGATTTATATTTATTCCAGATGGTACTGGTATGCTTGGACGGATTCTGTTTGCATGGATGCAAGGGTAGGTATTACCGTATAGCGGGTTATTTTCGAGAGTGTAAATTTTCACGATTGTCATTGAATAAGGTATGCAAATTATTTTGGTGTTTATTATTTTGGAGGATTCAAAACTTTTATCGAAACCTTTGCCTGTGCCATTTTAAATTGGCAGAATTTATTTTGGCAATTTTGTTCTATTCGTGAAAAAAAGCTAAAATTTGCACCCCGCAAAATTAACCCGCTATACGGTATTACTATGGTTGTTAAAGACAAGTGTCATGCAAGGCATTCTGTTTACTTATAAACAGAGGATAGGGAACTCAGTATGGTATGATAATATAGGATTATAGGCATAATATGTAAAGTAGGATGTGATGTTTACAAGGACATTACTTTAAATTCAGAAAATATTTGCATGCATTTTATCATTGTGATTTTTAAGAATGAACAAAAATGAGATATAAATTATTTAGATTTCAGGAAAAAGTGCATAACATATATGTAACAGATATCAATATGTGAGTTTTTATTACCAGTATTGCTAATTACTGTAAGCCTATCACATTATTTGTATTAATAAAAACCTCACATTAATTTCTGAATTCACCATATTGACAGTTGCCTATAGTATATGAAAGTAGGATTAATTGATGAAAAAATGTAAAAGCCTTTTGGAATGTTTTTCATCTTAGATATTTTATGATGAAATTTTCATGATTTTGTAACATTATTTTTTTTTTTCAGAACAAGTTTAGACTGTGATGCTAAAAGATGGAGGTATGTCAATATTTTTCAATAAAATAATCTAAATCCAAAACTTATGCAGAAAAAACATATTAAAAAGCATATTAAAAAACATATTAAAAAACATATTAAAAAGCATATTTAATGTGGTATGGGAGTATAAATGAATAATGATAGAATTTTTTCATACTTTTCCGTAACGAGTTATTGATTGTGAGATGTTAAAAAATATATTAAATAAAAATGACATGTCAAAGAACATGATTTTGAGCTACAGGTTATATGAATTATTTTACATTTGTCATTTTGGGCCCAATTATAGCTAATTGTGGGGCATGGGTTATATTCATTGTTGGAGGCTGTATGATCACTAGGATGACCTCTTGTTGTAAATTTCTTTGTTATTTGGTCTCATGTAAAGAGTTGTTTCATTATTCTTTTTTTTTATGTAAGCAGATTTAGTCCTATCAAACATAAATAGTGTGTGTCATAGTGCAGTATACTGTGGATTTATTTACTTTCATTGGTACCAATTTTCATGTATTAAGGAAAACTTACATTTCTTGGAAACTTAATTTCGTGGTTTTGCAGAAGTCCATGTACAAGGCTATAAGTAATTTGACATTTGTTGAACAATTTTGTAGTTTACTTGCACCCATGAAATCCCTGAAAAATTAATGTCCAATTAATAATAATACATGTTTTCTGGTCTGTTCGTCCTTTCCTTTGTTCCTTCGTTCGTATGTGCGTCTGTTTGTCCCGCTTCAGGTTAAAGTTTTTGGTCAAGGTAGTTTTTATACGCCCGGGACGGGACGTATTATGGTATACCGTTGTCCGTCCGTCCGTCTGTCCGTCCGTCCGTCTGTCCGTCCGTCCGTCGTCCACACTTCGGACAATAACTCAAAAACACTTTCACCAATTTCCAAGAAACTTTGGTGAATTGTTAATATCTATTGACGTAAGCTCCCTTTCGTTTTTTTTTAATTTCAGATTTTAAGTTTTGGATTTATGGGGCTTTATTCATAAAAAAGGGGGGATTTTCAACACTTCAGACAATAACTCAAAAAGGCTTTCACCAATGTCCATGAAACTTTGGTGAATTGTTTATATCTATTGACGTAAGCTCCCTTTCGTTTTTTTTTAATTTCAGATTTTAAGTTATGGATTTATGGGGCTTTATTCATAAAAAAGGGGGGATTTTCAACACTTCGGACAATAACTCAAAAAGGCTTTCACCAATGTCCATGAAACTTTGGTGAATTGTTTATATCTATTGATGTAAGCTCCCTTTCGGTTTTTTTTAATTTCAGATTTTAAGTTTTGGATTTATGGGGCTTTATCATAAAAAAAGGGGGATTTTTAACACTTCGGACAATAACTCAAAAAAGCTTTCACCAATGTCCATGAAACTTTGGTGAATTGTTTATATCTATTGATGTAAGCTCCCTTTCAATTTTTATTAATTTCAGATTTTAAGTTTTGGATTTATGGGGCTTTATTCATAAAAAAAAAGGGGGATTTTTAACACTTCGGACAATAACTCAAAAAGGCTTTCACCAATGTCCATGAAACTTTGGTGAATTGTTTATATCTATTGATATAAGCTCCCTTTCAATTTTTATTAATTTCAGATTTTAAGTTTTGGATTTATGGGGCTTTATTCATAAAAAAAGGGGGATTTTTAACACTTCGGACAATAACTCAAAAAGGCTTTCACCAATGTCCATGAAACTTTGGTGAATTGTTTATATCTATTGATGTAAGCTCCCTTTCAATTTTTATTAATTTCAGATTTTAAGTTTTGGATTTATGGGGCTTTATTCATAAAAAAAGGGGGATTTTTAACACTTCGGACAATAACTCAAAAAGGCTTTCACCAATGTCCATGAAACTTTGGTGAATTGTTTATATCTATTGATGTAAGCTCCCTTTCAACTTTTATAAATTTCAGATTTTACATTTCCGTGTTATGAATTTTTATGCTTAAAAAAGGGGGGATTTTCCAATTTTGGGACAATACATTTAAAGCATAAAAAACAAGTTAAAAGAGCAACGGGCGTATCATGCGCTAAAGCGCAGCCCTTTATTGATGAAGTTGAAGTCCAATCAACTTGAAACTTAGTACACATGTTCCCTATGATATGATCTTTCTAATTTTAATGCCAAATTAAAGTATTGACCCCAATTTCACAGTCCACTGAATATGTAAAATGATAGTGCGAGTGGGGCATCCATGTACTATGGACACATTCTTGTTTTAGATTGTTTGCTGATATCCTGAATGATCTGGCAATATTTATGGAGATTTTAGCACCAAGTTTTCCGTGGCTATTTACACCTATTGTGTGCACAGCAGGTGTTTGCAAGGTAAGGTATACAAGCTATAGGTATTTTTATTAGTTTAAAGTAAAGCTTTAAATGGTGACTTATGTAGTTGGTAATATTCATAGATAAACACACTTATTTCTATACAAATATATCATGATCACACAGGGTATTGGCCATAAATATTGATTGAAAGGTCAACAAATTTCCAGAGCCAGACAACACTTTTTTTTAAAGATAATGATGTTAAGACATACAACAGTCCATAAAACTACTACACAGTAGAAAACAGACTGAGCAACAGAGGTGAAAAAACAATAACGACTGGATTACAGACTCCTGTCCTAGGACAGGCACCTAACCAATATGGCAGTGTTGAACTTGTTTGTGACTGTCATCTGCCCTCATGCATATTTGAGTTGTGCAAGGTAAATGGAAGTATCTTAAAAGCACTTTTTATCTCACCTGGCCCATAGGGCCAAGTGAGTTTTTCTCATCACTTGTCGTCCGTCGTCGTCGTTAACTTTTACAAAAATCTTCTCCTCTGAAACAACTGGGCCAAATTTAACCAAACTTGGCCATAATCATCATTGGGATATCTAGTTTAAAAAATGTGTCCAGTGACCCATCCAACTGACCAAGATGCAGCCATGGCTAAAAATAGAACATAGGGGTAAAATGTAGATTTTGGCCTATAACTCTGTAACCAAAGCATTTAGAGCAAATCTGACATGGGTAAAATTGTTAAGCAAGTCAAGATCTATCTGCCCTGAAATTTTCAGATGAATCGGACAACCAGTTGTTGGGTTGCTGCCCCTGAATGGGTAATTTTAAGGAAATTTTGCTGTTTTTGGTTATTATCTTGAATATTATTATAGATATAGATAAACTATAAACAGCAATAATGTTCAGCTAAGTAAGATCTACAAATAAGTCAACATGACCAAAATGGTTAGTTGACCCCTTAAGGAGTGATTGCCCTTTATAGTCAATTTTTAACAATTTTCATAAATTTAGTAAATTATGGTATTCCTCTGTAACTATAGGGCCAACTTTATTATAGATATAGAAAATTGTAAGTAGCCAGAATGCTTAGTAAAGTAAGATGTACCAACACATCACCATCAGCAAAACACAATTTTGTCATGAATCCATTGTGTCCTTTGTTTAATATGCCCATAGACCAAGGTGAGCAACACAGGATCTTAAGAGTCTCTAGTTAATTTTCCAGTCAATAGTGGGTGTAGCAGGGGGAGCCACTAGAGCAGCTTTGACACAACATCAAGCAAGAAGAAACAACATGGCTGATGTTTCGGCTAAAGATGGAAGTCAGGTAATTAATATTAGATCTAAATTAGGGTATGGTTATTTATTTTAAACCTTGTTCATTTCCACCATTTGCACATAATACATTTGGTAGTTATCTTGCCTTTCCCTTCGGTAAAATAAAAATGTTAATATATCTACATTATTTTCAAATTAGTGGTCATTGATTCATATTTTTATGCAGATTCCCTTTTTGCTGATTAATTATTTATATAAGAGAAAATCCAAGTTTGATATATTCATGAAAATTTAAATTGAGCAATTCTTTTGTATTAATCACAAGAGGCATGTAAATTAATCAATTTTGAAAATTAGTTTTTAGGAGTATTTTTTGTACAGAGATGTCAACATGATATTAAAGTTAACTTTTGTTTTTACAGGAAACCTTGGTGAATTTGGCGGGATTAATCATTAACTTTTTGTTAATACCCATTGTGACGGGTAAACCTATGTAGGTATCATTAGTGCTAAAAGGTTAAGCCTTAATGAATAGACAGATTGATTGATTTTGCTTTACGTTTTGATGAATATACATTTATCTTTAAGTTGTAATTATGCACCTACCGTTAAGTTGTTGAGTTTCCTGTATGTTAATTTAAACTTCTACCTATGGATTCAATCTAGAGCACAGCTGGGAACAGTATATCTAGCGGAAATGAATCTGATATGCTTTTCAGTATAAAATTGATGAAATCTTGGACTCTCCAAGACTTCCCGAGATTTATGGATTTTGATAGGGTCTGACTGAGATATTAAAGGAACTGCTCAATAAATTAACCATATAACTCTAATCGTAAATAAATACAAGTTTTATTATTTAGTAAATATATTTTGTCATATAAAATTACCAAAATAAGTTTGATTTATTTGATGTGAAGTGCTTTATAATAGTTTCAGAATTTGTAAATCATTGCGGCAATGGCCACCATTTTTCTATTACCTTGTTTGCATTTTACACAATTCTGTGATGAAATGCTGGCGATTTTAACAAATTTGAAGTGGCAGAAAACAAGTTTGATACACTAGCATCACTATAAAACTAGTTTGAATGACATTTTATTGATATTATTAGAAATTATAAGGATAACAGCGAGTCCGTTTTAAACACATGTTCGTTTCTGTATCGTATCTTTATTAACTTTGGCCCTGACAAAAAAAATCGACTACAATCAGGTAGTGTCAAGTCCTGTCAATATATATGTTCCTGAGCACAGACAACATTAAAAAAAAATCTGACAATATCAGATCACAGTTTGCTTGCCACTAAGCTTTAAATTTTATACATGAGTTGACCAAGATTGTATTTGTTTGATTTCAAGATAGTCAAAAGTAAATAGTACAAATTTAAGAAGACTAATAAAATATTCTAGTTCCATAAATTAAAATCATATTTTTTTTACTTGAAAGGAAATAATAAAAAAATGGATTCCAAAAACATTACATAGATTGTAATTTTGGCCTCATTTTTAAAATCCTTGCTATTTCAATGTCATTTATTTTAACATAATTGCATCATGTGTATATTTTCAGGATAATTTGGAGTTTATTTGTGATATTTACATGTTTACATCTATTTGCTAATTATCGTGCTGTTACCTGTGTTGTCATGGAATCTCTCAATCAAGCGCGACTGAATATCATCATAAAAGATTACATAAAGACAGGAATAATACCTCAACCAAAGATAGTGAATTTTAAAGAACCAGTTATATGGAGTAGGTTTTAAAAAAAATGTACTTCACAAAGTTATTAATTAAAGTAGATGAGGGGTGTACACCTATGAGACAGCTACTCAATAACACAAATAACATCTACAAGTAACCAATAGACCGGCATCTATACATCATGTCAAGTTCTCCCAAGTCTAAAAAGTCTAAAAAGTAGTGAATCTATATGTTTGGCATTGATTCCCTAGATATCATCACATTTATTTTGCTTTAAAAATTAGGGATCATGTAGTCATGACCATGTTCACATGTCTTTCTGTCCACTGGTCCAAAACAATGTGTTTTTTATACCCCTGCTTTTAAAAAAAGTGGGTTTATACTGTTTTACCTCTGTCTGCCGTCAGTCCATCTGTCAGTCCGTCCTTCAGTCCATCCATCCGTCCGTCCAATGAATATTTTTTATCACATTTTTCTCGAGGATTTCTAAAATTTATTTTAAGGGTTTATATAAGTTAGATATACCATGTGATGTGTATTTAGATTCATCACTCAACAACTTACTGTTTACTGAACACTTGTATCATTTTACACATGATAGCTAAGTTGAAAATTTTCGTCACATATTTCTTAGGAACTACAATACAAAGATTTCTGAAATTTGGTTTCAGGGTTTATATTAGTTAGCTATACAGTGTGATGTTTTTTCAGATTCATCACTCAACAACTTCCTGTTCACCGAAATACACTTGTTTTATTTGTGATTGTTTTAAGAGACAAAACCCAATAAAACAATCAGTCTGTAGAATATCTATATTTAGTTTAAGAGTTTTTAAGTTCCTCATTATTTCTTTTTTTAGAAACAAGACGAAAACTACAGATATATTTAGGTTCCTCCATTAGTTCTGTTTGTAAGAGGTATGTGGTTTTGTTTTGTAAATTAAATTACATATAGCTTTATTCTGCTTTACTGACCAGGCCTCACGGTCATAAAACTTTCGAGCATGGTTTTTGTACTCAGACTCGAAAATCAACCAATTAAATTCCTGGATTTCATGTTTCGAGCATGATTTTTGTGCTCCGAGCAAGAAAAATAGAGAACTATGGCAGATAGTGTCAGTGTCTACTGGTTGATAACCAGGCCTTGAAGTCATAAAACTTTTGAGGCTGTTTTTTGTACTTGTACTCCAAAATCAACCAATCAAAATGTTGGATTTCTTGTTTCGAGCATGATGTTTGTGCTCCGAGCACTGAGCAAAGTTTTATGACTTCAACCACTGGTGTTTTATTCAATAACAGAAGCATTGCGTAAACCCAGCAGATTGCTGATTTTTTCCAACAACAATTTTTGCTGATTTTTTCCAACAACAATTTTTACTAATTAACTTCATTTGTCAAAAGTCTGTTTTGTTTGATTTGTTTGATGAAACAATGCAGAATTTTCTATAAATTAAACATGCTGTATGAAGATACATGTATGGAGACATGACTTCATTGCTTGATGACTTACTTGATTTTGGAAAATTAAGTTAAAAGAATATTACTCAAAGATTTCCTGTCTTAAATTATTTGAGACAAACTGAATTTCTGACAGTAACTGGTACTCAACCAGTATTATAAGCATAGATAAATTATTGATGTAAAATTCCAGTTTTTTATTGTATGCTTTTCAAATAAATAAATGTGTATTTTCTTGTTTAACTGTTCATAATACAATCAGAAATTAATTAGACATATCTGAATTTGAGCTATTTACATATTTTTTTTTCTGACAGTTCCAAAGATTTACAGAGTATGTTACATATATACAGAGACAGTCAGTACTTACTAATGATAGATCTAAAGAATAGTAAGTAATCTGTTTGTTAACAAAATAAGTGTGGCTTAGTTGTTACATAAACAAAATACTTAATTTGTGGCACATGAATTTATTACAAATTCTATTTAATGAATGGCTATTATCTATTTTGAATTTATTGAACCATAAAACTAATTTTTAACCGGATTTTTGTGACAAAAATGTCGGTTATTGATTTGGGGATGTACGGCGGGCGGGCGGTCGGGCTGTCGAGGCGGGCGGGCGGGCGGGCGGCAATCAAATGTTGTCCGTGCATTAACTCATGAACCGTTCAACCAAAGCTTTTAAAATTTTAATATGTTATTCCTGACAACTATACGAAGGTCAACTTCAATAATGGCGATTTTGACTTTTACCGTTCAGGAGTTATGGTTCTTGAAAGATTGAAAAATGGAGTTGTCCGTGCATTTACGCATGAACTGTTCTACCAAAGCTTCCCAAATTTTAATATGTTGTTACTAATGAAAGAATGGAGGTCAAGTTCAATAATTTTAACCAATCAGAAGACAGTAAAATCACCAAATTTATTTATTTATTTGTACACATGCATTCAAACCTGTGGACATGTAAGCAGCCCACACATAACAAAGTACGAGTTAATGAACCAATAGGATAATCTTCATTAAGTTTTGATATCAAAATGTTTAAAACATTGAATAAGTTTCAATTGTTCTTTCTGATGATGAATCTATCTGAATACCTTGGTAAATTAAGGCAGAGGTAGTTTAACCATGTTTCAATCTTATAAATCAATTATGATTAGAAGACAAATCAAGGTTACAAATAAAAACTTAGGATGACTCAATGAACTCCAAAAGGAGCAAAACAGGAAGATTCGACAGGGTTAGCATCTCCTGCTATTTCAAGCACCATTTGCCAAGCAAATCATAGTTATTGCATCAGAGAGGGGTAATTTTAAAGTCCTTTGATTGTGTGATTTATAGATTTTTACATGATAACTATAAGAAATTTGATCTAATTTTGTTTGCATTATTAAACTCATTATATTTATTCCATGATGTTAATTGTAGGCTGTATCAACATAGTACTTTCCCAGTCCAGTACCATAGAAGATCAGATACAAAGCTGTTTACAGGCAGAAATTATTAATTATGTTTATGAAATGTTATATGTACCTGATGTAAGTTAGAGGTTGAAATTTTTTGAAATGAATTATATGTAAAAAGAATTTCGAAAATAACTAATAAAGTTTGGGTGAAATCATGATAAAACAACAAAAATCGGAAAATAGGTTCTGATACATGTGGATTTACGTGGGAGGTATATTGTAACACCCTTATATCTCTGAGTCTGTGCTTGGTATAGATATATTGAGAATTTTATCACGGTGTTGTTTACAAGGCAAAAGAAGCACGTCATATTTGAATAACATGTTCAATGAAATGCATTTTCTTTGAAAAAACTATGAGTTGTTGAGAACAAATCACTGTTATCATGGTCTGCTACAGTAGAATCTTTTTGAGTGTGATAATTACCATAATATTGACAGCTTGAAATATTTATACATGTATGTTGTTTTTATATTTTCAGCAAACACCACAGAAAAATATTGACTCAATTGCAGAATTTTTAATAAATGGTAAGTTTATACTGTTAATATTCTCAGCTTTTTTTACCACAAATTTTTTTTTGCCTTTTATAATGCAATCTTGTTGTCGTTGTCGTCCGAACAATAACTTTAGTTTACATAAATGGATCTCTTTGAAATCAAATAAGAAGGTTAAATACCACAAAAGGAAGTTTGGAATTGAATTTGGGGATGATGGTTTTACAGGTTTAGGAATAAGGGTCCAAAAGAAGCATTTTTCTACTTTCAGGATAATAACTTGTGTATAAGAATTTCAATTGCTCTGAAATTGTACCACAATGTTTAATACCACAAGTTAAAGGGTTGGATTAATATTGGGGTCTATGGATTCAACAGCTTAGGAATAATGGGCCCAAAAGGGGTCAAAAACAGGCATTTTTTGTAGTTTCTTGACAATAACTTGTGTGTAAGTGTATGGATCTCTCTGACATTGTACCACAAAGTTCCCTATCACAAAAGGAAGGCTGGGATTGAATTTAGCGGATATTGCCCCATTCATGCAGGAAATAGGGGCCAAAAAGGGCAATAAACAAGCATTTTTCTAGTTTCTAGACAATAACTTGTGTTTAAGTGTATGGATCTCCCTGAAATTGTACTACAAGGTTCCATACTACAAAGGAAAGGCTGGTGATCAAGTGTTGGGGTAATTGCTCCAATGGTGAGGAGAGGGGTTCTTAATTTTTTTTCAAAATTTTTCAAACTTCAAATTTTTTTTAAGTTTCAAGAAGAAATCTTCAATTGCATAGTATTGCCCAATAGATTTGTAAGACCTTGACATTTGTTTTGAGTCGGAAACCTATTTTATGTAAAAAATTTGATCACAATCCAAATTCAGACAGTATCAAGCTTGAATATTGTGTCCAAATATGCCCCAACTGTACAGGGTTCAACCTCTGCTGTTGTATCAGGCTGCGCTCAGCGAAGCATTTTATTTAAAACGGTAAATTGAGCAAATAGAACTATCAGTGCAATAAATGTTGATTTGAAGTAAAGATGTTGATTACTATTTAGGTGATAGCCAGCTATCAATTTATTCAATTAAAAAACTTCAAATACATGATACATTAATGTTTTACTCGTTACCAGTTTGTCAAGAAGAGATGAAATCAGTCAGATTAAACCAATCACACTCACTGGACTGTAGCAAATTATTGACAAATTGACTTCTGTGAAATAAACCAGTGTACCATACAAAGCAGGATATGTTTACCAGAGCAAAGATGTCACTGTGGGTTAAAATGTAAACTCCAAATCCTTGATATTATGTTTGCTGTTCATCCCTTTGTGTTATCCATTACACTTGACTCATTGTTATGTACCTACGAAATACAACTTTATCTACAAACAGTCGTTAACTTGTATTCAGAGCAATAATTTCAGGTTTTTGGTGGTAAACTATGGAACACTTACTAAACACTTTTTGGTGGTAAACTATGGAACACTTACTAAACACTTTTAACATGTCTATCAGATTTTTGGTGGTAAACTATGGAACACTTACTAAACACTTTTAACATGTCTATCATTCTGAATATGCTTGGTGGTAAACTATGGAACACTTACTAAACACATTTAACATGTGTATCATTCTGAATATGCTTGGTGGTAAACTATGGAACACTTACTAAACACTTTTAACATGTGTATCATTCTGAATATGCTTCACTTTAAGAAACAACAATTAAACAACCTGTCCATTCTAAGTGTACATATATTATTCAGGTGATTGTGGATCCACATCACACCAGTCCTACCATTACACTCTATCCATAATAGACAGGTTTAGAGAAGATCTACATGACAGTGGATGGTTGACAGACCCTGTGTTATTAGGACCTCAAGAGTGGAGATGTACCTGGGACATTAATGGACTCTCAGACAAGAAACATTATTGATTCTTTTAATTAAATATTAGTGACTACCTAGCACAACAATGTACTGTAGATCCATTCATTTATTCTTGTATACAATTTTATTTATGAAGGGGATATGGTATTTTGGAGGCACTTAAAATTCATGGGTTTGGATAAATTATGCATACTACCTAAACATATAGAAAATTGGTGTTTTGTGGAACACTTAGAAATAATGTCAAAGTAGATTGGCTCCACATGACCAATATACATTATTATAAATACATAGCGTGAATGAAATTCAAAAGGTTTATTCTTTCTTTATGGTGACACCATACTTTGGTTAACTCTTACCTGAGTGAAGTCATATTGAATGTCATTTCATGTTCCATATATAATACACATAACTGTTATCACTGTGATATGACTCGCTTTTTTGTAATTTCGATAATGTAACTGTTGAAATTAAAATAGCAACACTTTAACATATAAGTTTTGCAAATATTCAAAGTCAATGAACCATGACTGAAAGTACATGGCCAACCAATCTTCATGAAAATGAGATATGCCAATGCTTATACAACTGTGTACTAATCATCATTAACTTACCACTGGTGGTCCCCCATAAACTGACCTAATCACTAACTAATACATAATCAAAGAGCTGATAGCTCTGAAGTGGAAGAAGGTGAATAAAAGGTAACTTGAATTACCATAAAAGCAGCCCCACTTACCCAGGCTGCTTTGTTCCATTATCGTTAAAATGTATTTTTTTTCTTCAAACAAGAAAAGGTCATAAGTACATGGATTTACCATCCGTACAATCATTTTCTATGTTCAGTTGACTATGAAAATTAGGTAAAATCTTTAATTTGGCAGTAATTAAGAAGATCATATCAAGAGGAACACATGTGTACTAAGTTTCAAGTTGATTGGATTTCAACTTCATCAAAAACTACCTCGACCATAAACTTTATAACCAGAAGCAGGACGGACGGACAGACTAGAAAACATATTGCCCATAAATGGAGCATAAAAATAGTAAGACTTGTTACATACCTGCCAACTTTTGAAAGTTCCCATATGGGTTTTTACTGCACAACAACAAAATTAAAGGTTACAATTTTTAGCGATGTACTTTGCAAGATCTGGATTGTCTAGAAAAAGTGTCATATTTGTATGAACTTACATGACTTACATGCCTTTTCCTTAAGTCTGTTTGCATAATTCTAGTTATATATTAAATCGGTAGAAAAATTATTCATGAAGCTAGCAGAAGCTAGACTATTAGCCTAGTTGCACATATTGTATATATGTTGGCTTCTAACCAGTCATAAACAAATTTTATATATAAACTTCAATTTAATCCTTGAAAGGAGGTCTAAATTAATAAAATAATTTATAAATTTTAATTTTTTTATTTGTCCAAAATCATTTAAATTCATTTAATCAACATCCTTTTATGATTATTTGATTAAAATATTAATCATTTATAGTCATTTTACCATTTATAGTCATTTTACCATTTACATTTTTAAAAGCAAAATAACTGAAAACAGGATAAAACAAAGGGAAGTAACAAAAAAGTATTTCAATATTCCCAATACACATCGTTTTGATAACACAACGGCAGTTAGCCGGAGGTAAACATCGTTGATTACCAGTATGTTTGACACCCAAGCTGTCAAGTGAAGCCATATAATTATACATCTTCTTTGATGTTCGGGTAAAATTTAACACAGGTGTCAATTACACCCATACAGTAGTAAGAAATGATCAAATATGGCGTCTGAAAAATTTCATACACGGGAGTTTTTTCTCCTAAACGGGAGGTTCACATGTATGTTACGAAGGGCATCTAATTCACATGACAAAGGAAACCCATGAATAAAGATAACACTTTATACATCCTTTTTATTTATATAAAAATAAAATCTTCTTGTCTGCAGGATTGCAAATTCGTAACTTCAAGGGCGAACTTGTAAACAGGGCGAGTTGTACCGATACCAAATTCACGCATGCGTAATACAAATATCTACAGTTAAAACATCCTGTTACAAGTAAACAAATTACGTTCATGTGGATGAGATGAAATCTAATAATTTACATAAATAAAAGGGTCATATTTACGATAGTGATTGTTTTACAATCATAATTTACAAATTAAATGATTCAGATGCCCAATCATGTGTAAAAATCGGTGTCAGGAATCTAAGTTGTTTTGAAATTGTAATACACGAAATGAATGCGGCATACGGAGACTCAAAGCCAATGGTCGGCCCCTTAAGTCTTCAGAAGACTTGACGTCTTCTTCCACTAAAAACTAACCAAAAACTTTGAAGTCAATAGACCATGATTGAGGGGGCAGAGCCAAATAATCTCCATGGAAATGAGATGTGCCAAAGCTTATACAACTACATACCATTTATCATTAACTTACCACTGGTGGTTCCTCATAAACTAACCTAACCACAAACTTATACATGATAACTAAGCAAAAGTTTCAAAATCAATAGACCATAATTGTAGAATGGGGCCAAATAATCTCTATGGTAATGCGATGTGTCAATGCAAAATAACTGCATACCAAATATCTTGGCTTACCGCTTGTTGTTCACAATAAACTAGACCTAATCACACAAACTAATACATTGTTGACGCCGCCACTGATTACACTGGAAACAGCATACCTATGTCTTGCTTTTCTGTCAAGCGAGACAAAAAAGGATCAAGAATTTCCCAAAATAACAAGACCACACTAACACCAATCTCCTCCCAAAACAAGACCAATATTACAACTACATGTAATATAAGAATCTAAACAAGGGTGAACATGCTTATTAAATGTCTCATCTGATTTACAGAATATGGTTGAAATTTATGTTAAAAGTCTGTTGGATCAAGGTTTTACTTCAAGTATCATATAAACTGGACACTATCAACGATCCATGAAAATCGTGTCAAGAGTTAGATAAACCTTGCCAAACCAACATTTGCAACTTGTAATCCTTCCATACATCAAATAAAGATGACCTATTGCTTATAGTATCTGATAAAAGGACCTAACCACAAAAACTTAACCACGACTTATAAATCATGAAAATGAAGTAAATCAGATGAACACAACCAGTCGAACATGTAAACCTTACAATATATCTGCACACTAAACAGAGCATACATATTGCATGTAATATCTTAGAAAGAGACAAACTTTGATGACCTAAAGTTTACCAGTCAACAAAATGAAAATGAGGTCAAGGTCGTATGAACCCCTTAGTGAATGATGGTCTTGTACATCATTAAATCATTCTCTACACCAAATATATATTTCACCAATTGTTTGTTATATCCGAGAAACACCTAATATTGAAAACTAAAAGTTGACAAATGAATAATGAAAATAAGGTCACGGTCAGATGAAGTAACGTGTGTCAGACAACAAGCCTTCATCTACATCAAATAAAGTAGACCTATGGCTTGTTATATTAATATTTTGAAAATTAATGCATGCATTTCTGACCGAGGGCCCTGGTCATCTACTTACTGAAATAAATAGCTTATACAAATAGTTCATGTCCTCATCACCAGCTGGAATAGCATCAATCTACTACAGAAATAGCAAGCAAGACAAAAATTGAAATAAAACACATTTTATATTGGTTTTTACTTTATTTTTTGCATTAGAAACATAAATATTTTTGAAATAAGATTTAATTACATTTACAACAATTCATTCAGAGAGTTATCCGCCCATACTCCAACACATATCAATTAAATAATGCAGTATCCACACACATTCTGAGATACAAATGTTCAATCACTAGCACACAATAAAATGGAATGATTTAAAAGTAAAGGCTAATTCCTAGTCATTTGAGTGCTTCATTTGATTGTATCATTGTCACACTAACAAAAAACTCCAAAGATCATGACAATATAGTTCCATTGAAAATTTTATACTTGATTTCATAAAAGTTGCTATTTTCCAAATCATATCCATGCAATAATAATTCTGGAAAAGAAGAGAGGCATTTTAGAGTCCGAGAGTCTAAAAATTAAGCTGAAATTTAAAATGCACATAGAGAGATCATTAAGCTTAAAATGTAATACTAAAACACTGAAATAACGGCTCACAAATAAATAATGAAAATTGTCTTATTTTATAGATACCATGACTTCTAGGTAGCATCTAAATCAGAGATGCGTTTAAAGTTTCTTGACAATATTTCTGCATAGTTTAATGGATAAAAGTCATTCTAATCAAATCAATAAACCAATGTTCCCCATTTTTTGTTGTTAAATATTCAATATTTTATACAGATATTCTCAACATATAAATTTTCTTTCTTATTTTTTGGGCTTTGGTACTTGTTAAATTTTCAGATTTATGTAATTGAAATGGGATCACTGTCTATTTATGCATTTCAGATATTACACAAGGGAATTAATCATGTATATTTTTTTGGAGTTTTTGCTTTGCATGATTCATTTATTATCTCCCCTTTGAAAAGACTATTGATTACCTCATCAAAGTTATGCAAGAATTTTAGTTACAAGTCCACCCCTCTAATCCCAAACTTAAAAGGGCATGTAATCAATTATCTTTATGGTAGTTTTCAACACTAGAAGAGCTTTACTTATATCAGCAATGATGATTTTTAAAGAGTATAATTTCCCACTTTAAACATTGATATGATAAGAATTGCATTGACTATGGGTTACTCAAAAAATTTAGACAAATGAATATGATTTGGAATATATCTCCATATAATTACCAATTCTATACCTTAATTTAATGCACTCTATATAAATAAATTTGTGTAGCACTTCAGTCATATATAATGAAAATATAGATAATAAAAATGTATATCACATATATAGTAATGAAATACCACAGTTGTCAAACTAACTTGTGTTGAAGGTACTGACCAGATACTGACCAGATACTGACCATTCACATGATATAATATAGAAACATGACTAATGACTTCACAGATTCAACTGAATAACTTAATGAATGAAAAACTTAGCAAAAGCAGAAAATCAAAAAGAGTCAGGAATAATACTTTTTATCTAACAATACACATCTCTTGTCAAATGTTTTAACTTTAAAGTGCTCTGTAAAGAATCTGAAAGCCAAAGCATTTCACAAAGGCATGAGGATTATTATTCACACCAGAATTTATAACAGCTGAATAGTCTTCCTTTACCATTATCAAATTCAAAATGGCTTTTTATTTTTCCCAGAACAGGACAAAGGAAATAAGAATAAGACACCATATCCGGCTCATACTCATATCATATGTCCAAGGAACTGCAAAATCTTAGACAAAACCTTAAATTGGATACATTTTAACCCTTTCCTCCATTGACATTTTTTGTTGCATACTTGATTCACATAGGATTTTCAATAAAAGGCTAAAAATATGCTTTAAAGTATAAACAAATTGCGAAAAACAAATATTTCATCACATAAATTCAAGTCAGATATTCTTATGAATATCCTTTTCATATTGGATACAAATTTTATTAAGTTTGAAGCCGACACTTTGTAGTCAAAGCGTTCCAACTGAGGTACTACACAGGTGTCAAAAGGCGTCATTATGGAGTAAAGGGTTAAAAAGTAAACATCACAATCCGTACTCAACTTCAAGTTTATATTACCTTTATTGTTTATTTGTTTACTATGTTCTAATACTTCTTTGATCCAGTTTTGTAATGTTTAGTTGAAAACAAATACTCTCAAAATAATGAAATTCAGGCAATACTGTTGAGTGTTGACATACCATGTAGTAGAGTTATAACTAACACAGTCCAATAACAAACTTATAAAACTCTTAAATATTTGTTGGTATTTTTGAAGCAAGCAACAAAGATAAAACAAAATCATCATCGTAAAAAATGATAATAAAACTGTAACAAGTTATGTCTGCAGGTAATATATTGCCAACTTGATAAGGTAATCCTCTGTCTTATATCTCAAAACAAAACCAAAAGGTATCAAAGATTTATATATATCTGGAAAAACTTTACAATTTATACTGGCCTAAAAATGTAAATTACTTTGTCATGGCTGACTATAATTAACACAATGATTAACTCCCTTTAAATAACTTCCGTTGGAGATTTAAGTATTTCTAAAACTTACTATTTTTTTAAGATAACCTCAGAAATATTCTCAATACATCAAAATTTAGTTAAAATTCTGACATGTTTGATGGCAAACAATACTAAATTTGACAGCTTTTTTCACAAAATTTGCACTTTATATGCAAATAATGATTAGCTTTAATAAAATTAAATTTAATTTAAAACCACATCAATTTTTGCTAAACAGCTTGCAATCAAACTCAATATTTATTTCCTTATAGAGTATACAATTCTTGTAATAAAAAAATGAAAGCAACAATTAAAAACAAAGCCATTGTAAATTCCCCCCCTCCCCATCCCTCGAAAGTGAATTGTTAAAACTTTTTTTTGGACATACTACATGTCCTAACTACAGGCAAAGGAAGACCTCAAAGACACAGGTGATCAATAAGAAAGTGATAAAAACTGATGTTCTGAACCTCTCTGGTTAAAAAAACACAGAAAATCCAAACAGATGCTTGACTTAGTTTGACATGCATTAAAACACATAATTTATCTTTTGCTAGCTGTGGAGACGGTTTTGCAGCCTTTAAAACAATCACGGTCAGATATAATTTTCCGAATCCAGATAATAGAGGTTGTGTGAATGTGATCATCATGACATAATTATATTCCTCGTCCTGAATGGAAAAATTGTACTGGACATTCACATAACTGGCCAACTCGTCTATTGTTGTGGGATGAATCCCTGCAGAATTTAACGCCTCTGCCATGGCTATATCACATAAAATAGCTGATGTGCCCATGTCAGATGTTTGTCATGTGAAAACTGATTCGGCACTGCGTGATATATGGATAGGATGTGAAGGACTCCGATGAAGAGGTTTTTTAGGTAAACGGTCTAAGGCTTTTAAAATCCAGGCAAAGTCAGGTCTATCACTATTATTAAAAGTCCAACACATCATTAACAAATCCTGAAAAAGAAAAAGTATATGTCTTAATGCTACATAATATTGTAATGGGAATTTGATATATTGATTAGCCTAATAATAAAAGCTTGTAATAGTCAGACATTTTCAAATCCAACATTCTATTTGTGAAAAGCAATATTTAAATCAAAGAGCTTGGGAGCTCTAAGGGAAAAGACGTCCATTACAAGTAACATTTATAAAAACTACTAAATTCATTTAATAAAAATCAAGCAAGAATATTACAGGTCTATATGTTATTCACTTATAATTTGTTAACAACTTATTTTGAACGATAGATTAATATTGGTTATACTTTGTGTATATTAAAAGCTTACTGGTACTAGGTATCTAGGAAATGGCTGCTGCACAAAATAATTGATTCAAACTAAATGTTCAAATATTATAATGTATTTATAAATATATATATGTTACCTTAAATTCCCTGGTTCCTGAAATACTTCCTAATGATTGCTTCAGTCCCTTTCCTACCTGCCATATAACAGTTTCTGGAGGTTGATTTCGGAATGGCCACTCCCCACAGAGAAGCTCATACCATACAGTCCTGAAAATTATAATTATATGTTTGTATCTTTGCTATATGAAGAATTATTTTAAACTAAGTTTTACTGTGCATATTGCTGTGTGTTGATTTATTTTACATCTACATTTGCTAAATGTATAGGGGGAAGGGTTACGATCTCATAAAACATGTTTAAACCTGCCACATTTTTTAGCCTGTCTGAAATCAAGATCTTTTTTAGTTTTGTTTGTTCTTTTAATATTGGCTTATTTATATGTTTCGTAGGTTAGTGTTTCATCCATTTTTGGTGAACTAGTACACATTTTTGTTCAAGAGCCAACTGAAGCCTGCAGCCAGGGTAAGAGGTTCAGGGCTTCTAATGGATCTGTATGTATGGTTAATGCATAGAGTTTTAACATGTCCCTTAAAAAAATTGCCTAGGCACTTGGTTCTCCTTTTTTCCAAATCATTGATCTGAATCTAAATTTATTTGTCTTGCATAATCTGCTGAGAGTTTGTTTTATTTATCAATTTTGACACTGCACTCAAAACCCCATTTGATCGTGTCAATAAAAAAAATTAAAGATAAATATTTTAACCTATCTAATTTGATATCTCTTTTTATACGACCGCAAAAATTTTAATTTTTTGGTCGTATATTGCTATCACGTTGGCGTCGTCGTCTGCGTCGTCGTCGTCCGAATACTTTTAGTTTTTCGCACTCTAACTTTAGTAAAAGTGAATAGAAATCAATGAAATTTTAACACAAGGTTTATGACCACAAAAGGAAGGTTGGGATTGATTTTGGGAGTTTTGGTCCCAACATTTTAGGAATTAGGGGCCAAAAAGGGCCCAAATAAGCATTTTCTTGGTTTTCGCACTATAACTTTAGTTTAAGTGAATAGAAATCTATGAAATTTTGACACAAGGTTTATGACCACAAAAGGAAGTTTGGGATTGATTTTGGGGGTTTTGGTTCCAACAGTTTAGGAATTAAGGGCCAAAAAAGGGCCCAAATAAGCATTATTCTTGGTTTTCGCACAATAACTTTAGTATAAGTAAATAGAAATCAATGAAATTTTAGCACAAGGTTTATGACCACAAAAGGAAGGTTGGAATTGATTTTTGGAGTTGAGGTCACAACAGTTTATGATTGGGGCCCAAAGGGTCCAAAATTGAACTTTGTGTGATTTCATCAAAAATTGAATAATTGGGGTTCTTTGATATGCCGAATCTAACTATGTATGTAGATTCTTAATTTTTGGTCCCGTTTTCAAATTGGTCTACATTAAGGTCCAAAGGGTCCAAAATTAAACTTAGTTTGATTTTAACAAAAATTTAATCCTTGGGGTTCTTTGATATGCTGAATTTAAAAATGTACTTAGATTTTTAATTATTGGCCTAGTTTTCAAGTTGGTCCAAATGGGGGTCCAAAATTAAACTTTGTTTGATTTCATCAAAAATTGAATAAATGGGTTCTTTGATATGCCAAATCTAACTGTGTATGTAGATTCTTAATTTTTGGGTCCAGTTTTCAAATTGGTCTACATTAAGGTCCAAAGGGTCCAAAATTAAACTAAGTTTGATTTTAACAAAAATTAAATTCTTGGGCTTATTTGATATGCTTTATCTAAATATGTACTTTGATTTTTGATTATGGGCCCAGTTTTCAAGTTGGTCCAAATCAGGATTCCATATCAAGTATTGTGAAATAGCAAGAAATTTTCAATTGCACAGTATTGCACAATAGCAAGAAATATCTAATTGCACAATATTGTGCAATAGCAATTAATTTTCAATTGGAGTTATCTTTCTTTGTATAGAATAGTAGTTGATAATGTATGTTGGAAATTTGCCAGACATGACTATGATGTCATTTTCTATTTTTATTTGCCAATAACTTTATGTAAATAACTTGGAAATTTGCCAATATAAAATGTTGCTGATGAAGCTTTTTTTCCTTATCTTATCTAAAATGTTTTTAGATAATGTATGTTGGAAATTTGCCAGACATGACTATGATGTCATTTTCTATTTTTATTTGCCAATAACTTTATGTAAATAACTTCATTGGAAATTTGCCAATATAAAATGTTGCTGATGAAGTTTTTTTTATTGTTTTATACAATAAACAATGTATATTCACTTTTACTACCAACCAATCTTTACCATTCAGTGATAACAAGCACTTTATTTTACATTTTAATATTTTATGATGTATTTAAAAGAGTAGTTATTGTTGCAAACTCCATTAGAAATTTGAATTGATATCAGTTTTGGAAAAAGGGAAACGGGGATGTGAAAAAAAGGGGGGGGGGGTTTAAATTTTTCTCATTTCAGATTTCATAAATAAAAAGAAAATTTCTTCAAACATTTTTTTGAGAGGATTAATATTCAACAGCATAGTGAATTGCTCAAAGGCAGAAAAAAACTTTTAAGTTCATTAGACCACATTCATTCTATGTCAGAAACCTATGCTGTGTCAACTATTTAATTTTAGATTTAAATAAGTTTGAAGAAGAAATCTTTAATTGATTTGTAAAATCTTGACATTTGTTTTGTGTAAAAAAAACCATGTAATGTCAAAAATTTGATCACAATCCAAATTCAGAGCTGTATCACGCTTGAATGTTTTGTCCATACTTGCCCCAACTGTTCAGGGTTCGACCTCTGCGGTCGTATAAAGCTGCGCCCTGCGGAGCACCTGGTTCTATATTAACATGCTATTTAAATTGAATAGTCCAAACACCAAAGAAGTCTGTTTTCAGTTTAAAATTAATTACTCACCCAAATGCATAAATATCAGATTTTTCTGAGAATGGGAGATCCAGTTTACCACTTAACGGTTGTAACTGTCTAATTACTTCAGGAGCCAGGTAACACAGCCACCCTGGCGATATGTTTAACCACTCTCCCTTCCTGTAATATAAACACATGTTTAAACACTCTCGTATCCTACAAATATAAACACATAAGTTGAGTGATGTTCTTAAATTCCTCCAGTCTGTTAACAATTTAACAGTGTTTCTAGCCTGATGTTACATGCATGCCAATGATAGTAAATGCAAGTGTATATTGTATAAGATTACTGAAGAGAAATTGAATTTTATATTTTGGTTAATATTGTTATCTGGTTGCTGTCTCATTTTTCTGTGATTGTTAACAAATGAATAAATGAAAGATAAATCAATCAAATCCAAGAACTGCTGCATACAAACAAGGCATTCTGTTAGTCTGCAGATTTTCTTAAAAGTGCAATAATCAAAGTCACATTTTTCACTTGTTAAAAAATTGCAAAAATAAATGCATACAAAAAGAGATATGTATAATTCTTGCAGCAAGAATCACCTTTTACATACCTGTTACCATGACACAATCGTGTCACATTAAATAAACCAAAATCTGTTATCACAACTTTGCCATTTTCTAAAAATATATTTTTTGACTTCAAGTCTTTGTGTACAATACCCCTTGCATGAAGATATCCCATACCCTGAAAAAAGAAATGTATGCTTGATTTACACGATATAAACATACTTTAACTATATAGATATAGAAAAATAGAAAAGATTTTTTTTTTATGAATATAGCCACACAACTCTGAAATTAATAGGAAATCATCAAAATTAAAAGGTAGCTAGTTTTCCTGAAACTTGAGTGTTTAAAAATTACATACTTAAGTTGCATTTTTATGCACCTGTCCTTAGCCAGGAGCCTGTTGTTCAGTGGTTGCGGTTTGTTTGTGTGGTTTATAGGTGTTTCTCGCTTTTTATATAGATTAGACCATTGTTTTTTTTCTGTTTGAATTGTTTACACTAGTCATTTTGTGGCCCTTTATAGCTTGCTGTTCAATGTGAGCTAAGGCTCCGTGTTCAAGACCTGTAATTGTTAACTTATACATTATGACTTGGATGGAGAGTTGTCTCTCATTGGCACTCATATCACAGCTTCTTTTTTATATTGAGTTGTTGCAAAACATGCTTGGTAGAATAAACTAACAATGATGTACCATAAATCCTCAGTCCTTGGTAGGGGTATGATAAATACTACAACACATTACTATAAATATGTACATGACCTACCTGTGCTATTTGAGAAGCTACCAATATAGCTTTATTCATCTGCACTTTTTCTTTTGTACTTCGTACATATGCATATAATGTTTGGCCACTACAATAACTGAAATAGACAAGTTTATAATCAGTACAATGATCTTACATCCAATTTATTTCATGTGATGCCTTATCTTCAACGTGAAATTTTTTTTAACGTCTAATTAAAACAAAATATCGAAACTTTAAGAATTTTGTATTGCTTTTAACTCTTTATTTAATGAAGACAAATGTTTCCAAACTATTATCATAGGTGTGGCTTCAATATTTTTTTTCATAAGTCATCACAATATGCATTATAATTGTTTGTTGCCAAATAGTTTTAATTGAAGATTTAAAATCCCAAGTAGTGTTCAGCCCTATACATATATATATATAGTAACTGTGTAGGCAATGGTTTATATCAGCATATCATCTGTGTTCCAAAATGGAAATCACAAATTTATCATTTCCCAATCTGGCACAGACACAAGAACTGAAATGCATTTATCTCACAAGTATGAAAGGAAAAATTCAATAGATATAAAGCATTCTCTATTTCAAAATCTAATGTATCCATTGAAGATTTAAGGTGGACTGTGAAATGGTAAAATTCTACATTCGTATTGCCTTAATGCATCACCATACCTTTAGGCAATCAGATATAGATAACTGTAGGAAACTGCATATTCTCCTAGGTGTAATCCGATAGAAAATAGCAAGAAAACATATACCTCTTTATGAATTTTGGTACAAAGACAAGAGCCCTCTGAAGAAATATTAATTCCTAAGAGTTTCTGGTTCAATACAAAAGACAGAAAATTTTGATTGAAAGATTTTGAATGCTGATTTTTTTATTGGCTTTTCTTCTACTGTTATGAGATCTTCGTCATCAATAAATCAGTATCAATAGTTACCTTTGTTCAGGTTTAAAGTCACAACAGATCAGGTATAATCAATAGAGTATTACACTATAAATTCCTTACCTTGTAACTATAGCTAAATGTGGAGGTTTCATACAAGCACCCATAAATAATATTAAATTATCATGACGAGTTTTCTTTAACATTGCAACCTGCAGGGAAGGAAAAAAAAGAAATGTTTTAATCAAATTAATAATCATATATTAATGATGATAAGTTCACTAGAAGCTTTTCTGTTCAAACCTTTGTGTTGAATAACAAAATGAAAATTGTATTGCACTGTTAACAAATTGTCATGTTCAGGATCGGTTTGCTGATTTACAAAGTTTGTTTAGGATATTAGCTTTATTCTAATACCATTCAATCTCTTCTTTAACAAGAATGTATATGAAATGGAGGGAACTAAGCCTAAGATATTGAACTGTTTCTGTAAGTTCATTGATGTCCTTTTCGTAAATACATTTATTCTTTCAGAATAGACTAGGGTTTTCTTCTATTCAAAATCAGGTATAAACGCTGTTTAGATCTAATGATCTGATTCTTGAGAAAGGTGATTAAGTACGGGAAAGACGACTTACCTCTTGTTTGAATGCTTGAGAAAGGTGATGAGAGAACCAATATTAAGTATGGGAAAGACGACTTACCTCTTGTTTGAATGCTGACAGCTGAGCTTGGTTATCAGTATCTGAATCCATATGTAACATTTTAATGGCTACTTTACCATGCCAATGGCCCCTATAAAAGATAGGAAATGACTAGTTAGTGTTAAAATATCTTGTTTTTTAAAATGTGAAAACATAACAGGAGGATTTATTTAATCATAATATTATGACACAAATATTTAAAAAATATCTTTGAACAGACATTTCAATATATGGAATATATATAACAGATATTGGAATAGATAACATGATAGAAACTCGCCCAAAAATGAAAATAAGAAAAACCCTTGTCTGCATTTCCTATAAAAAACATTATTTTTGTTGTTTTGTTTTTAAAGCTAATGATTCTCCAGTTAAATGTTTTGCTTGGACTAGCCAATAATATTTGTCCAATAAACCAACAGTCTATTGCATCCAGAACCATTGTGAACTCTTAAAGTATATTCACTGATAACTAATCATTAAGACTTAGAAAAAATAAATGCCTAAACCATGATGAAAGATTCATAACAAAGTGAAAAGTCTGTTCATAGCTAGGTCATTATCAAAACCTTTTAAAATTGATTGGCCTCGTACTCATTCTTGACAAGGTTTAAAACAATTCTCCATAGGAATACTTACTTATAAACAATACCAAATCTACCAGTACCAATTGATTCTTCTATCACAAGCTGTTCGTATGGAATATCCCATTCTTTTAGGGTCACAGATAACTGAAAAGAAATATAATCTGATTCAACCATGCACAACCAATTTGAGTCTTTGATCTGTATTGAGGAACATTTTGTTGAAATTTTATTTTATTTTTATTTTACATTAATCAGTTTATAATAAGTTAATGTGATGATCTAAAGAAAGCATCATTAGAAATTTAGATAAAAACTTTGTAAATTCAATTATTTATGCTTACACTATTTTGTCGCCACAGATTTCCCCCTAATGGGTCATCTTGACTATCTACTGAATTCACTCGTTCTGGCAGTGTCTTTTCTGACGTATTGCTCTAAAAATAGAAATAGATTCTTGTTTTCAATCAAATATAATTGACTAATTATTGTTTCAAAGTCTAATGAAAATATTTTCATGAAAATTAAGGAAAACAGACAATTTTTTTTTTTAAATCAATAGTATACAATATTTTCTATTTCCAATTATTTTTGCAAAGAATTCAACATAAGTTAGTGCTAGGGGTCGTCTTAAACTTGCAGTGAGGTAAAAGTTTATTTTTTCCATGTTGAGGTCTAACTGTGACTTTGAAATGATGAACAACAATAAAAGCTCTGTTCCTTTGCGTTTGTGTTTTTACCTTAATTTTTTTGTCCACGTACTGATTTCCTGTAATGGATGGATACCCCGTATCCTTTGTTTTTCTATTATAGATATTTTGACATTGTACTATGTCAAATATTTTCTTCCATTTATATATCTTTTATTTCATGTTATTTACATCTTTTCTTTTAATTCAAGATTGGAGAAATAAATAAATGAATTGACGCCTATTATACTTACACCTTCCAGAGTTTTACTACTGTCATCTGACGTGTTGCTGCCGATAACATCACTGAAATAAAAAAAATAAAAACGTTAATCAGGTTGTAGATGTCATTCTCAGTATGGATTAAATAGCTCACAAAATTGTAAAATATAATGAAACATACAGATATTTTATATTTACAACAGGTTCTGCATAACACCAGTGATACTATCTAGTGACTCTTATAAATTTTCTTGTAAGATAAGAACAATTCAGTTTCAATTTAAATGGTACTATTTTAGTGAAAAAAGTGGCAAATATTTTTAGAATTTCTCACACTTAAACAAGTCTAATAGCTCATATAATATTGATTAAAAGAATTATCTTTGTTTTGAAACTTACCCGTTTCTGACTGTATGTACAGAGTATGTGGAACCAGTTAAATCATTTTCTAAAGGATTATCTGTAGAAAAAATAAATTGATTGTAATAATATATATATATATATTTTTTTCTACATTTCTTAAAAATATATTGAAACAACATGTTAAGTAAATATTGTAGTTGATCAGTGATTTCAGGGTTTCTGTTGGCAGTTATTGCTTTTTGCGGGGGAAACAATTTTATTACTGAAATTTAGTGTAAAGACTTTTCTTTTTCTTTGGTCAGTCAGCTTTTCAACAAGTTACTATTTTGACAAAAAATAAATAATCAACTAATTGTGTAAATATATGGAGAATGTATTCATCGGACAAAAATGATGCCCCGGCTTTCAGACCATAACAAGAATGTGTCCATCATGGATTCCCTACTCACACTATCATTTTCTATGTTCAGTGGACTGTGAAATTGGGGTAAATCATCTGATGTGGCATTGTAATTAGAAAGATCATATCATAGGGAACACATGTACTAAGTTTTAAGTGGACTAGACTTCAACTTCATCAAAAATTACCTTGATCAAAAACTTTCACCTGAAGTGGACAAACAGATGAATGGACCAACAAACCAACGAACAGACCAGAAAACATAATGCCCATAAATGGGACATAAAAAGTTTTAAAGGGACATAACTGAAAAACAGTAAAAGTGAGGCTACCCAAATTTGTACTTAATCTATGTTTTGTGGTAATTAGCATTGTGTATAAGTTTCATAGCATTAGGTTGAGGCAAATTGAAGTCAGAGAACAGAATTGCATAACTAGGACAATAAACGTGACGCTACCAAAATTCAATCTTGATCTGTGTTTTGTGGTTATAAGCATTCTGTGAGCATTTCCAAAACAGAGGGGGCATAGAAGGGTTAGAAGCATTTGATATCTATATCTTCAATAAAATATTCATTAAAATGAATTCTCATGTTGTTAATGAGTGGTTATTACAACTTTTATAAAAAAAAAAAAAATAGGAAGCAGGAACATTTTTGAAAAAAAAGAGCTTTGGAAATTTTTTAAGATCCTGAAATTTTAAAACTGTCAGACTAGAAGCTTGTCATTCTATATTTAATTTTAAAGGTTTCACATGTGTAGAATCCTAACAAAGAGTGTATACATACCTGGGAATTCAAAGGCTAAGCCCTGTGATGGAGTGTAAGATTCTTTATGAGGATTAAGGAATGGTGATGAAGGAGTCGATGAGTTACATGATGATGATTCTGAGTCTTTAGTAAACTCAGTACAGGAATGGTTTGGTCTCAACTTGTGTACCATGCTTGGCGATCCTGAAATAATAAAGTTAAAGAATTAATTTGAGACTGTGTTGTGAAATCCGTTTATTAGTTTTATTCAATTTTGGTGCCGTGACCGGGATTTGAAACCAGTGTTGTCAGGTCCCTTGATGTTGTGAAGTCTATTTGTTAGACATACAGTATAGGGCGCCACTCAATTGTAAGGTCATTATTGTTGACCTACTGCTTTAGCTTTCAGTACACTATCAAACTAGCAAGACGTCTGTTATTTTAGTTCAATTCATTGTACGAAATCTTGGCTTCTATACACAATAAACTGGACCATTACAATTCTAATTTTCAAATAAAATTCTGTGTGGGAAAGGGAGAAATGCTTTTTTAATAATGTGCAAAAATCGTTTTATAAATGGATAATCATGTTAGCAAATATTGGAATGTCAAGGTATATGTTCCGTTCCTGCATCATAATGTTTGTAAAGTCTAGACATTATGATTTTTACACATCAACTATAGAGAGAGAACTCAAGTGCTATCTTTGGTCAAGAATGGTGTATTCAGAATGGACTGCCTTTTATCAACTGATAGATGGCACAACATTGTAATGTAGAGAGGTTTTGTAAAGTGTGTTATCTAATAGAGAATATCAATGTGGTATTTATATTATTTAATCATTGATTGTTGGTGTTAAATGCCAATTTCAATTCTCTATATTATATAAGAAAGTTTTATTTTGAGTCAAGGCATGAAGAACACCAACTGGAAACTTGCAATTAAAATCAATTAACAAATGAGTCCTCTGTATATACATTGTATTCTGTAATGTAGTGAGCAGCTTACGATAGTACATTTTTGAACATTTGGAAATCAATATACTGTGAAACATACATATTTAGCCTCTTGAAAACCCAACAAGGATGTATGATTGGAAAATCTGGGCTGTATTTCTTAAAAATATTTGTAAACTCTAATGTAATTTTATCACTTAAATGCAACAAGCTGCAAAAGCTTTAAAACAGTGACTAGTGTATGATAACACAGATGATTTGAACACTTACCATGCCTATTCAATAGCGTCTAAGACTCTAAGTGTTCAAAAACCTTAGATTTAAAACAGTGACTTGCCTATGATCACTTCAAATTACTTACCATGCCTATTAGGGTCTAATAAGTACAAGTTGGGAGCACACAATGGAGCAGCTTTGCCGGCACAATCACGATGACATTTGTATCTGGAATATACAAATTAAAAAAATATTAATACAAGTCACTGATATCAAAATTTTACAGATTGTAGGGAGTAAGCATTTGTAAATCATAATAAATTATTACACAATTTTCAAATTTCTTGGTCAACAATAAGAACAACACTATAAATTTATAACTTTCTAATAACTTCAAATTTATGTTAACATTTTTTCTAAAGAGAGATACACTAAATCTGAGAAAAAGACAAATAAACTTATGAACCAATTAACTGTAAATATTTATGTTTTCTAAGATAAAAACATAACTATCAAAATGATGTTAACTACTTTTTTCCCTAGATACTTTCACCTCATTTTACTTTAGAAAATTATTTCAAATTTTCTCGATGTATTTATATGAGGAAAGTTTACATTTTAAAAACAATTTGTATATATGTTAATTTTCTACATAAAAAAGTTGCAAAATAAAATGGCTTACAAAAATAAGTCTGTTTATTGTAAACTAGACATTATAATCACAATATAGATATGAACTGGGTACTTTAACCATTCATATTTTTATGAGAGTAAACTTTGTAATATTATTTGACACGATTTGTATTGTATAAAATAGCCTTAAACCTTTAAATTAGTATTTAATGGTAAAAATATATTGACTAGAAGAGTAAAACTTATGGTTTCATTGCAGAAATCACATATACATGTACATGATTTATGATAAGAAAATCATGTATTTAACATTTAAATGAAACTTTCAAGTTTTTCAAGATATATATTTATTTTAAGCATAAAATTTTACAATTTTTCTTTGCACTTGCTCCGCTCAGAGGTATATATTCAACTATTAGGAACAATGACCCCCTTTCTAAAATCCAGGATCTCCCCTGTATTATTCATGTTCAATATGTTATTTTTGTGCGAGGTTTACTGTTTTATTAACAATTGGTTCACACTGTAAGATGCTCTATATTGGAAACAATTTTAACAATACATGAACTAACTAATGTGTTAAAAAACAAATCAGTTTTTTCTACATATAAGTGGCTTCAATATTCTATGTGTGATATTCAGAACAGAACAATGTGTTCTAAACGTCACTGACTTTAAGATTCTAATTGTGCAAAACGAAAAAGAGTAAAAAAATAACATTGATATATGTAATCAAACTCAAAACAAACTATCTTTAATAGTTTATCTACTAAAAGATTTACTCTTTCAGTACAATAACCCAAGTTACTGTCCTTACAGTTGTTAGAATAAAACAACTCCTTGTAAAATTCTAAATGTCGGAAGCTTTAACTGGCCCTACATAGAAAATACATATTTTCATGGCACAGTCCAGCCAAATAAAGGTTGTGTTTTGATAAACATCAAATAACAGTTTTGAATTAGTCATAAAGACCAAGATAAGTTGTAATCTATGAAAATCAATTCTTCAATGTTAACTTCTAGTCAACCATATTTTGTAACCTCTTCTGCTTTTTCTTCAGCAATCCTTTTTTCCAGCAACTCCTGTATTTATTTGGAATATCTTATAACAATTATGACAGAAGATATGGTGTAAATCTTCTTTTTCTAATTCTAATTTCTAGCTCATTATTACTTTCCACTGTCGTACGGATGTATTTAGGTGAGGTGAGGTGAAAATTAATAAATCAAGGATTTAAAATTGATACTATTAGCCGGTAGAGCATGCGTTAAAGATAAAAATAAGCTAAAAATATCCATAGGTCATGGACCTCCTTTTCGAGATATTTGAGATTTAAAATATGGCGGGAAAAGGCTGACTCGGACTTTTACCTATTTGCATTGGTATTATTTGGGTCTCAAAACAAAAGAAAGAAAATCAAGAATCTTCTAAAATTTTGGTAAATGACCTTTCATGAGCTATTAAGTCTAAAAATAAATGGGTGTTATGGGGCAAAATATTTTACCTTCTATTGTATGGAAAAACACCAAGGAGTCCGAACATTTGTCACGAATTCCAAAACCTCACCTAAGTACATCCTTAAGTGAAGTAATATTGTATCACACTACTTCCTGTAGAGGTAGAGTCTAAGATTTCTCTAAATTCTATATGAACACATGTTTTGGGTCATTTCATGTATCCAGATTTACTGTTAATGATATTTAAAAAATTACAATTTAGACAAGGTAAATTATCTCCAAATACTAAATAGAAATGTTTATTGACTTTTACATAATTTGCCCAAGCAATAACTTTAATGGCAGTAATATGAAGCATTGAAACTATGAGAGAACGATCATTCATAGACTTACTTGCATTCCCGGCAAATTTTTCCAGGCAAAAGGATGTGTTTATGACACGTATCACAGATACTTCCAATTAGAGAAAATTTTGTCTCAAATCTATAAATAAACATGACAACATCAACAGAAAAATAAAAAAACAACCAGACCGTGTAAAGTGAAAGTAAATAGACATAGAAATTTTCATTACATAATGATTATTTTTGGTAAGATATAATTTGTTCTTTCAGTTTGTTTTTTTGAATGATAAGAGATTGGATATTTTGAGTTATTGTAATCAATTCTAAATTACTAATATTATCTCCAAAACAAATAAGAATTTATAAAATGGGTAATAATATTTCAGTATTAATGAAAATTTCCAGTCAACAAAGGTGAAATGTTTTAAAACCCCTTATTAGCAGATCTTGTGTTTTGTGCTTATGTGTACCTGATTATCAAGAGGCATTCCATGTGATGTGGAAAATCAACTACTTGAAAAACACAAAATCTGCTAATATCCAAAATATATATCAAAAAGCAGTCTTTCATCAAGATAACAAAAGACAAGAGGCTGTCACAACGACAGCAAACCGGATTTATTAACATTTATTTGTGTCCTGGCAATATCACAAGAACCATTACTCATGAATGGTGAAAGTGAAAATCGTCAATATCAAATTTGACCTCCATTTTGTCATCAGTATCAACATATTAAAATTTGAAAAGCTTAGATTGAATGGTTCATGAGTAAATGCAACAACCTGAATGGAAACGCCATTTTACGATCTTTCAAGAACCATAACTCCTGAACGGTAAAAGTCAAAATCGTCATTATTGAACTTGACCTCTATTTTGTCATCAGTAACAACATATTAAAATTTCAAAAGCTTTGGTTGAATGGTTCATGAGAAAATGCACGAACACGACGGGAAAAACCATTTTTCAATCTTTCAAGAACCATAACTCCTGAACGGTAAAAGTCAAAATCGTCATTATTGAACTTGACCTCCATTTTGTCATCAGTAACAGCATATTAAAATTTCGGAAGCTTTGGTAAAACAGTTCATGCATAAATGCACGGACATGACTGGAAACTCCATTTTTCAATCTTTCAAGAACCATAACTCCTGAACGGTAAAAGTCAAATTCGTCATTATTGAACTTGACCTCCATTCTTTCATTAGTAACAACATATTAAAATTTGGGAAGCTTTGGTAGAACAGTTCATGTGTAAATGCACGGACAACTCCATTTTTCAATCTTTCAAGAACCATAACTCCTGAACGGTAAAAGTCAAAATCGCCATTATTGAACTTGACCTTCATTTAGTTGTCAGTAACAACATATTAAAATTTTAAAAGCTTTGGTTGAACGGTTCATGAGTTAATGCACGGACAACATTTGATTGCCGCCCGCCCGCCCGGCCGCCCGACTGCCCGACCGCCCGCCCGCCCGCCCGGCCGCCCGCCGTACATCCCCAAATCAATAACCGACATTTTTGTCACAAAAATCCGGTTAAAAATCTATACTGAACTGAATTTCACATCTATTTTTATGAGTAAACTGCTTTTTCACATTATTTTGGTAAGAGATGACTAAATTAAAGATGACCTCAACTATCATGATGTCACAATTAAATTCAGCCTGAAATAAGTAACATTTTTGATTTTCCTTTTTCTTTCAAATACATTTCATGTGTTTTTTTATGCACATATTTCCAGTCATTCATTTCTGTAGAAAGTTAAGTTCTAATGATTTTTTAAAACATTCATCAAAATTGAAACTGTAAACATTGCAAACGAAAATGAATCCAAAAATGAACCTGTATATATATACAGTAAATATTTTAATTGAAAATGATCCCAATAATGAAACTGTACACGTGTTAAATCAAATTAATTCTTCACAGTCTGCACCATTAGCCACTAGTCCGATGTCCCAAATTTTCAAAATTTTATATAGTCATAAAGGTACAAGTTTTGATATTTAGATTCAGGACTAGTAGATGTAAAAGTTTTTGGCGCAGACTGTCTTCACTCAAATAAAGGAAAATTGTCAGTTACTTATTTGATGGTAGAAAACAATAGCGACAAGCATCGTGGTTAGAGTAGTTCCCCTTACTTGCACTCTTTGCATTTGTATCCTAGAAACATCTGTTTATGGCAGAAGTCACAAGTTGTGATCTTAAATGTGTTAGAAAACCTAGAAATATAGTAGATACCGTCAAATATGTGTAGATATGGTAAATAAATGTTAGAAATATTGAGCTGATTCCTTCAAATATGTGTAGATATGTTTAACAAACGTGTGTAGATATAGCCTTTAATATAGTAAAGTGTTAGGTCCAAATCTAAGTGCAATTTAATTAAAATACATATTTTGTATAACTCTGAATTAATATATTTTTATTTATTATTTGAACAGAATATTACTGTGTTATTTAGTTGTAATAACACATGGGGAAGAATGACTTTCCTTTTACTTTGAAAATAGACAATTAAGCTAAAATATTTACACGATGGATATGAAGAAAAGAATTCATTCATCCCCCTTTTCCTTACTTCAAGGTTAACACTAAAGACAGCTCTAAATGAAGAACATCCCCATCTTTGACATTTATTTACTTTTGACAGATATCCATGGCAGGTTGCCTATGGTGTATGTGGAAGTATAAAATTCCTTAAGATGGATACAAACAGAGTAGCTTTTTGTAAAGTTCTAATATTCTCAACATTGCTCATTGTCCTTCATCTTAAAATATATACTGGTAGTTTTATAATAGACTTAACATGACACTTTCATGTATATAAATACACCACACTGCATCAATCATCTGATTCTTACCTATGATTTGAGGGATAATGGTTTATATAAGGTGTTTTAGGTGACTTTGGAACTACTAAGCTATCTGAAATATAAAATAGATATGTTAAAACAAATCACTCAACCTCTACAGTGCTTGTTTAATGTCCTATCCAACTGTTCTTTTATCATTTGGTGTTGATGATAGAATTTGGATAATTTGCTGTTTGATTTATTCTTTATTGTTGAAGACAATATGATGCCCTCAAGATGTTTTAACAGCTATTTCTGTTGTTGACATTGTTTTCATTCTTGATATATGGTCCTTGATGTATAATCCACATTTTCTTCTATCTATATAACTATTGTGATTATTTTCTTTCACAATATGTTTGTGTGACAAAACTTGTAGATGTACTTTTTGCATTAGTAACTTGATGGGTGCCACATGTGGAGCAGTATAACTACCCTTCTAGAAAGAGCACCTGAGATCACCCCAGTTGTTGGTGGAGTTGGTGTTGCTCAGTCTACTGTCTACAGTTTTCTATGTTGTGTTTTCAATGTGTGTTGGTGTCTGTTGATTTTTTTTCTTCTTCTTTTAGCCATGGCTTTGTCAATTTACTTTTCAACTTATCGGTTTAAATGTACCTTTGGTTACCTTCCCATCTCTTTTAACATATTTAAAGACATTAAACTGTAATATACTGCTTGTATGTGGTTTTTGAGATCAAGAAGTTAACTGTACAATGGTTTAAATTATGCACAAACATACTAGTCTTTTGGGTTCCAGGATTTCACATCAATCGTTTAACTACTAAGCTGTGAGCTACAATCTGCTTTTCTATAAACATGCATATTTCTACTGTATATCTCATTATTTTTTTTAAATCATGCTTGTCTTTAGATTTTATGAATGATCTCTCAGGATACAAAATAAAGTTAAATTTTATAACTATGGAATCATTATTTTTCTTTGGATACCAATTTTTCGTGGATTTCGTTTGTACACATGGTACAGGTGAATTACAATATGTATAGTTCAACGAATTACAAATTGTCTATAAACTTGTATGCAGACTTCAGCAAAACCATAAAATTAAATATCCACGAACATGTAAGTTTTCCTTAATCCACATAAATAGGTGGCCATGAATATAACTGAATCCACAGTATATGATAGTTGTTGAGAGAACACTGCAACGGCTTACAATTACCTAAAGAACACAGCAATGGCTTACAATTACCTAAAGAACACTGCAACGGCTTACAATTACCTAAAGAACACGGCAATGGCTTACAATTACCTAAAGAACACGGCAATGACTTACAATTACCTAAAGAACACGGCAATGACTTACAATTACCTAAAGAACACGGCAATGGCTTACAATTACCTAAAGAACACGGCAATGGCTTACAATTACCTAAAGAACACGGCAATGGCTTACAATTACCTAAAGAACACGGCAATGGCTTACAATTACCTAAAGAACACGGCAATGGCTTACAATTACCTAAAGAACACGGCAATGGCTTACAATTACCTAAAGAACACAGCAATGGCTTACAATTACCTAAAGAACACGGCAATGGCTTACAATTACCTAAAGAACACGGCAATGGCTTCAAATTACCTAAAGAACATGGCAACGGGTTACAATTACCTAAAGAACACGGCAACGGCTTACAATTACCTAAAGAACACGGCAAATGGCTTACAATTACCTAAAGAACACGGCAATGGCTTACAATTACCTAAAGGACACGGCAATGGCTTACAATTACGTAAAGGACACGGCAATGGCTTACAATTACCTAAAGGACACGGCAATGGCTTACAATTACCTCAAGAACACGGCAATGGCTTACCAATACCTCAAGATCACGGCAACAGCTTACAATTACCTCAAGATCACGGCAACAGCATACAATTACCTCAAGAACATGGCAACAGCTTACAATTACCTCAAGAACACGGCAAAAGCTTAATAAATACCTCAAGATCACGGCAACGGCTTACAATTACCTCAAGAACACGGCAACAGCTTACAATTACCTAAAGAACACGGCAACGGCTTACAATTACCTCAAGATCACGGCAACGGCCTACAATTACCTCAAGAACACTGCAACGGCTTACAATTACCTAAAGAACACGGCAACGGCTTACAATTACATAAAGAACACGGCAACGGCTTACAAATACCTCAAGATCACGGCAACGGCTTACAATTACCTAAAGAACACGGCAATGGCTTACAATTACCTAAAGAACACGGCAATGGCTTACAATTACCTAAAGAACACGGCAACAGCTTACAATTACCTAAAGAACACGGCAATGGCTTACAATTACCTAAAGAACACTGCAATGGCTTACAATTACCTAAAGAACACGGCAATGGCTTACAATTACCTAAAGAACACGGCAATGGCTTACAATTACCTAAAGAACACGGCAATGGCTTACAATTACCTAAAGAAATCACAAATCAATCAATACAATACCCAGTTTATCACAACAACATTGTACTTAGTTTTATACTCACTGTGATCATCAATATATATAGGAGAATGTATGGGCGAGGGGAGAATTGGTGAAGCATGTCCAGAGGGACCACGACTACCACCTGCTTCTGACCCGTCAGAAGGTCGTCGGAATAATATTTCATTATTGTTAGGAAGATACAAGTTTGGTTTCTTTTTATACCTGAAAATATATGAAAAAGCTCAATTATATGATTGTTATATATACAACTTGCAGTAAAATGAAGAAAACTTTAAACATCAACAAATAATAATCTCCCACGAAGCTGTGGTCACATATATAATAATAGTGTCTCCAGAATTATGACATCCTGGTTTACATCAATTCCAAACAAAAAATATACTAGAAGGTCTAAATCTAAACTGACCATTTATATCACCTGAAATAATCTGTTATAAGCAGGGTCTATCTAAAACATGTATTTCAATAAGTACTATCATAGAGGTATTTGTATGAGGCTGATTTGTTCAAATCAAATGTATTTAACCAAATCAAATCTTTTTTAACTGACTGTTGTACATTGTCATTCTAGTAAAGCCTTTTAGAAAGCTTGTCAAATTGACAACAACAAAAATTATCATGGCACTTGAACAAATTCCACTTATCATTCAGGAGAGCCCTATTATCATACTCCTCCTGACATACTTTGTATTTATTCCCCTACTTATGTCATAGATACTTATTTATCTGTATTAAACTTATACTGTAAATTCAGAAATTATTGTAAGTAAAATCCTGTAGATAAATTATTATTCTTAACACTTTTTTTGTTGTTGATTTCATAGGAACAAGGCATCAGTGAACAGGGTATCAGTTCAGAGAATGCATCGGTCAACAGGGTATCAGTCGACAAAGTAGTATCAGTAACAGGGTATAAGTCAACAGGGTATCAGATAAACACTAAATATATGTATTATAGTAAGTATATCTATCATAATTTCATTACGAGTCCAATGTATATGCTTTATCTAAATATATATTAAATAGTACTTCTAAAATAAAATTATATTTATGTATAGGGAAACTACAGACTAATACAGGGGTAAAATAAAGGTAACAATAAATCCATATAATAACCTGCATTTCAATTTATTAAACAAACAGCCTTCCTTAGCCCAGTATGTTATATAAATATATACCAACATCCAGACAGATTAAACAAACAAGAAAGTAGACAGAGGTGTATCAATCAAGACAAGTAGACAGGGTGTATCAATCAAGACAAGCAGACAGGGGTGTATCAAGCAAGACAAGTAGACAGGGGTGTATCAAGCATAACGAGTAGACAGGAGTGTATCAATCAAGGCAAGTAGACAGGGGTGTATCAATCAAGACAAGTAGACAGGGGTGTATCAAGCAAGAAAAGTAGACAGGGGTGTATCAAGCAAGACAAGTAGACAGGGGTGTATCAAGCAAGACAAGTAGACAGGGGTGTATCAATCAAGACAAGTAGACAGGGGTGTATCAAGCAAGACAAGTAGACAGAGGTGAGTCAATCAAGACAAGTAGACAGAGGTGTGTCAATCAAGACAGGTCAACAGAGATGTGTCAATCAAGACAGGTCGACAGAGATGTGTCAATCAAGACAAGTAGACAGAGATGTGTCAACTAAGATGTATCAATAAAGACAAGTAGACAGAGATTTATCAAACAAAGAAAGTAGAGAGAGAGATGTTTCAAACAAGACAAGTTGACAGAGATGTTCCAACCAAGACAAGTAGACAGTTGTGTCAACCAAAAAAAAAGACAGAGATGTATCAAACAAGACAAGAAGACAGATATGTGTAAATCAAGACAAGTAGATAGAGATGTGTCAATCAAGAACAGTATACAGAGATGTGACAACCAAGAAAGCAAGATAGAGATGTATCAATCAAGACAAGTATACAGTTGTGTCAACCAAGAAAGACAATGATGTATCAATCAACACAAGTAGACAGTTGTGTCAACCAAGAAAGAAGACAGAGATGTATCAAACAAGACAAGTAAACAGAGATGTGTCAATCTAGACAAGGTGATGGAGTTGTGTCAATCAAGACAAGTATACAGAGATGTGTCAACCAAGAAAGAAAGACAGAGATGTATCAATCAAGACAAGTAAACAGTTGTATCAACCAAGAAAGAAGATAGAGATGTATCAAACAAGACAAGTAGACAGATATGTGTCAATCAAGACAAGTAGATAGAGATGTGTCAATCAAGACAAGTTGACAGAGATATGTCAACCAAAGAAAGTAGAGAGAGATGTGTCAAACAAGACAAGTAGGCAACAAGAGGCTGTCACAACGACAGCAAACCGTATTTATTAACCTTTATTTGTGTACTGGCAATATCACAAGATCCATAACTGATGAATGGTGAAAGTGAAAATCGTCAATATCAAATTTGACCTCCATTTTGTCATCAGTATCAACATATTAAAATTTGAAAAGCTTAGGTTGAATGGTTCATGAGTAAATGCAACAACATGAATGGAAACGCCATTTTTCAATCTTTCAAGAACCATAACTCCTGAACGGTAAAAGTTAAAATCGTCATTATTAAATTTGACCTTGTTTTGTTGTCAGTAAAACATATTAAAATCAACATTATTGAACTTGACCTCCAGTCATCAGTAACAACATATTAAAATTTAAAAAGCTTTGGTTGAACAGTTCATGAGTAAATGCACGGACACGACTGGAAACGCCATTTTTCAATCTTTCAAGAACTAAACGGTAAAAGTTAAAATCGTCATTTGTTGTCAGTAACCACATATTAAAATTTTAAAAGCTTTGGTTGAACGGTTCATGAGTAAATGCACGGACAACATTTGGTTGCCATCCCGACCGCCTGACGTACATCCCCAAATTAATAACCGACATTGTCACAAAAATCCGGTTAAAAATGTGTGAAACAAGACAAGTAGACACAGATGTGTCAAACAAAGAAAGTAGACAGAGATGTGTCAACCAAGACAAGAAGAAACAGATGTGTCAAATTAGACAAGACAAGTAGACACAGATGTGTCAAATTAGACAAGACAAGTAGAAACAGATGTGTCAAAAATGACAAGTAGAAACAGAGGTGTCAAATCAAACAAGACAAGTTAACACAGATGTGTCAAGTTAGACAAGGTTAGTAGACACAGATGTGTCAAATCAGACAAGGTTAGTAGACACAGATGTATCAAACACGATGTTTAATTACTAGCAAAGTATCACAAGAACATTAGACACTAAGATTTATATTATGTTAATGAATCATTTTATTCCTGAACAAAGCAGCTGTAAAAAAACATAAGATGAACACACATAACAAATGTTACTAACTGATTTCTTAATCCTGAATCAACTTCTGTAGGCTCAGTCAAGACTAAGTTCAATTTAATTTTATCTTGACAATAACATCTCTGCATGAAAATTAAACAGTTTGAATTTTAGAAATACTGGTAATTATATACATGTAGAAAGTTAAAGCTAGATTGTAAAAAAAAATATAACAGCATGAAATATTTCCATGTATACAGTATGTTTTAATAATTGTAAGCTTGAAACTATCAATCAAAGCAAATTAAAGAAGATGTTGAATAAGCAGAAATTCTCAATCAAAACTATTCAAGTAAACCGAAAACTCGTTCAGAGCAAAACAGTTTTTTTTAAAAGTAAAAAGAAAGTCTCCATCAGAGCAATAATAAGACTTCAGGGTGAGCAGAAAACTCCCAATCAGAGCAAAACAAGAGTATATCAGTTTCAAGAGAAATCTTTTAATCTGATCAAAACTAGAACACTTCAGTCAGCAGAAACTCTCTGAGCAAACCAAAAATTTATCAGAGTAAGCAGAAAGAATCAAATCAAAGCAAAACAATGAGAAGAGTTAGCAGAAATTCCAAATTCAAGCAAAACTATTAGCATCAAGATAAATCTCTCAATCTGATCAAAACTAAAAGACTTCAAAGTCAGCTGATAAATACAAGTACCTCAAAGCAAAAGAAGAAGACTTAAGAGTCAGCAGAAAATAAACAGTTCATCAAACAACAAAATCAGATTCAGTCATAAGTATCATGTGTTAACATTAATTGTATGGAATATTTGACCTTATACCATTGGAGATTAAAATTTGTATAAATATTAACTAGGATAATAATACACCGGTTGTTTGACTATTTTATACTTTGTGCAGCAGTTTTACTCAAGCCTATAAGCGACTGTTTATAAAAGATTTTCAAAATTCAAGCATTACAAGCGGTTTGATAGAAGGCCAATAAAGTTTCATCATCAGGGCCCTCACCTACTATCAAATTCTTCTTCTTTAATGGTCATGATCTGCTTGTGCAACCTTGTCAGAAAGAAATAATATGTTTGGCAGTTTTGTTTATAGATTATTAGATGGTAATGGTAACGGTTATGATTTAAAACATGGTTAGATTAGTAAAAGAAGATTGGAATCTTGATGAACTTCATGGAGAACAATCACACTTTGATTTGGTCCCTTTACACCATGAGAATTAAGTAGGATCCCATTATCCCTTATGGTAATAAGGTATCATAGGATAATCTCTCTCCAACAAAAAATGAAAAATAATCACCCTCCTTAATATCACTACATCATTCAGTTACATTTGCGCAAATATAAATTTATATTCATCATTTGCTTAATGTGTTATACATCATTTTGTACATACATGACATGTATGTACAAATTGTACGTACAATAGCATGGAAAAACCTGTACTAATTGGAAAAAGTTTTGTACTCATACTTTTATTCTTTTTCTAAAAATAACATGACATACACTTAATTCGGGCAAATTTCTAAAATTTTCTTTCATGTTTAATTTAGATTCCCTATCTCTTTAAGGCCACAAACATAAAAATGAAGAGATGTGGTATGATTGCCATATGTTTACTATACACAATTTTAAGACAACAAATCTTACGAAAACTAACCCAAATATCACATTTATTTTTACATGGAACAAAATTCCTATTATATCTTGTAGAGACAAACAGCAAAATGTATGTGTGAATGTACTTTGAATTAAGACCACACTTTTTTTTCTATGAAATGTAACTTGGTTATGATATATTGTAACTGTGTGCTACTAGAGGTGTCCTCTTTGACACAAAACACACATATCAATATTTTATACAGGACACTAAAAAATGTAATTATTTTCATAGAGTGTATTTATCTTTAAATAACAGTTAACACTAAGGTATATTTCATTGAAAACATATTTGTATGGTGTTCAGATTCCAACCAAAGAATGTGTTAAACTTATAGAAGAGATAAAGATATCAGAGTATTAACTTCACACTATGTCACAGTGTTATGATTCACACCAGCACCTGGTCACACTAGAGAGTGTTTTACCTGTGTTTCCCTCCATTTACACTGTAATTCACACCAAACAAAAAGTATAATAAAATATATTCATTTATTTGTATGCATAGAAGTGAGTCTATATACTTGACAAGTTTAAAATGTGCATTGAAAACAATGTTCCTGTACCAATAAGGCACTTTTTACTTTAAAAAAAAGTTAAAACTTTTCCTGTCCCTAAATCAACCTTTTTACCATTTGTACATAAAAAGCAAAGCAAGTTGCCTTGTATACTGTGTTGGTTACAGCAATAAAATAATTTAAAAGATTTTGTTCAGCTAAAATATAAATGAAATCCTTACATAAGCAATTTGAAATACTGAAAAAAAGTATTTCAAATTACTGTTACAGTTTTATGTAAGGTAAAATCAAACATCTGTACTATTAATAGTACATGTACTATCATTATGATCATAGAACAAATTTATTAAAATTCATGTCCAGTTTTCTTACATGACTGACACAGAACAAATTTAACATGTGAATTTGTCCCTAACCACTAAAGCAGCCTTAAGCAAAATAAAATGACTACACTGTAGAAAGTTTACCTTGCCTGCAAGTGTGATTCTTCTATAATTTGTGTGTAGAAATAAGTTCATAATAAATTATAAATGATGTTAAAATACATACGCTTTAATGCCGTCTATATCTGTAACTTTATTGGCTAGTTGTGACTCATGAGATTTACTCTTCTTGATTGGTTGATATTCAGGTATCAAATGATTTTTCTTGTTTGGCGGAGGCGTACTAGGATATCGTGAATTATTGGCAGCTTTTGGTCTAACTAAAGGGGGAGTTGGAGGAGGAGTTCGCCTGTAAATAAAAATTAATAATTACCAAAATATGATTGTGATGTATAATTGGCTTTGTTTAAAGTCTTTATTACATGAAATAATATCTTATAAGACTTGGTGTCTATATTTACTCCATCAAATCATTTACTTTTACAACAGAAATTAGGATTTAACTTAAAAGACAATATACAGCTTTGTAAATATCAGTTAAACCGCACATTTTCTATCTATATCTATTCTGTATATCTAACTATGTATGACTGATCTTGCTCTGTCTTTATCTATATATAATTTACCATATTCTTTCTATCTGTATATGACTTATCTTATTCTATATCTCTTATATAACTTACCATATTCTGTTTCTATCTATATATAACTTACCATATTCTTTCTATCTATATATGACTTATCTTATTCTATATCTCTTATATATAACTTACCATATTCTGTTTCTATCTATATATAACTTACCATATTCTTTCAATCTATATATGACTTATCTTATTCTATCTCTATCTATATATAACTTACCTCATTCTATCTGTATCTATATATAACTTATCTTATTCTGTCTCTATCTGTATAGTCGCCGTCAGCTGAAATTCGTAGCGGTTATCGGTAAAAATAATCTAAACTATCAATCGCGTTCACTCGAGATATAGTTTTTCACATTCCATTCATAAATCGCATAAAGAAAAACCACTACTGACCTACCTTTTAAGTGATCACACTGTAATAATCCTGACCTTCACTTTTTCATAGACGATTTTGAATGGTGGAATCAGCCATTGTTTTTACCGGAAGTGTTTCCGTGGAGTTCAATTTCATAAAATTTGCATAAAGCGCGGGAAACCTTATCACATCAATGAAAGGAACATTTCAGGAATCTGCGTACAGTGACGAATGTCATATGTAAACAAATGATCCTCATAGAAACGAAGATGGCGGAATTACAATGGAAAATATTCTGGAAAATGTGAAGGTCAGGATTATTACAGTGTGATCACTTAAAAGGTAGGTCAGTAGTGGTTTTTCTTTATGCGATTTATGAATGGAATGTGAAAAACTATATCTCGAGTGAACGCGATTGATAGTTTAGATTATTTTTACCGATAACCGCTACGAATTTCAGCTGACGGCGACTATATATAACTTATCTTATTCTGTCTATCTATATATAACTTACCTTATTCTGTCTCTATCTATATATAACTTACCTTATTCTGTCTCTATCTATATATAACTTACATTATTCTGTCTCTATCTATATATGACTTACCTTATTCTGTCTCTATATATAACTTACATTATTCTGTCTCTATCTATATATGACTAACCTTATTCTGTCTCTATATATAACTTATCTTATTCTGTCTCTATCTATATTTAATTTATCTTATTCTGTCTCTATCTATATATGACTAACCTTATTCTGTCTCTATATATAACTTATCTTATTCTGTCTCTATCTATATATAACTTATCTTATTCTGTCTCTATCTATATTTAATTTATCTTATTCTGTCTCTATCTATATATGACTTACCTTATTCTGTCTCTATATATAACTTACCTTATTCTGTCTCTATCTATATATAACTTACATGTACCTCATTCTATCTGTATCTATATATAACTTATCTTATTCTGTCTCTATCTATATATAACTTATCTTATTCTGTCTCTATCTATATTTAATTTATCTTATTCTGTCTCTATCTATATATGACTTACCTTATTCTGTCTCTATATATAACTTACATTATTCTGTCTCTATCTATATATGACTAACCTTATTCTGTCTCTATATATAACTTATCTTATTCTGTCTCTATCTATATTTAATTTATCTTATTCTGTCTCTATCTATATATGACTTACCTTATTCTGTCTCTATATATAACTTATCTTATTCTGTCTCTTTCTATATTTAATTTATCTTATTCTGTCTCTATCTATATATGACTTACCTTATTCTGTCTCTATATATAACTTACCTTATTCTGTCTCTATCTATATATATATATATAACTTACCTTATTATTTCTCTATCTATACATAACTTACCTTATTCTGTCTATATATAATCTACCTTATTCTGTTTCTATCTATATATATATAACTTACCTTATTCTGTCTCTATCTATATAAGGTACAGGAGATGATGGGGTGCTTTGTGATGGTGTTGGCAATGATAATGGTTGTGATGCCTCTGACGGTAGTGACGACACAGACTGACGGCCACTGGCTGTTGAATATTTTGGAGAACTACTACTAAATGGACTACTGGAAGCAGATTTATAATTGGACCAACTAAGGTCATCTCCATCACAACTGTTTCTACTATCTCCATGCAGCTGCTTATCTGTAACACAAAACTATATACTTTAAACCTTTATTTATAAAATATATCTTCAGTGTGTAGTAATTACATAAACTTTCCTTAACCCTGAAATTGGATTCCTTCCTTATAAAGAAGTAAATATAGAACCAAATCTGTAATAGAGATTTTTCAGTCATATCTTCTTTACCTGTTCCAACTTTTTATTTGGCAAATGCAATTGGGTCAAGAATCGTATTAGTTTCTGCATAGGCCGTAATGGTAACGTTTTCTTCTGTTGCTCAGTCCATATCGTAAACTTGGATATGTGTGATGGCTCGTTTCGAAGCTGAGACATTTTTACATATGTGGTTAAATTTTCGTGGTACGAAGTGAGATTATTTTTTCCGTAAATTAGCAAACCTTTTCTGATGCGGCTCCTCGTAGTAAAAAAATCCCATTTTTAACACAATAAGTTAATTGAAAATTTAATACTTTGAACACATTCAATAGCTCCATAGATCTTACACATTTATTCTGTGTTCCTCTACTTTCTAAATTAACACAAATGATTTAGCTCAGTGACTTGTTTATCATAGAAAAGTGTCAAATATCATCACTACACAGAGATTTTTTGTTAACACATGACTTTTGAGTTCCTCATTTCAAGGCGCATTAGGGATATTGTCCCAATTGCATTAAACATGTTTAACAAAGGGAATATAAATTTAAAGACCAATTTAATAAACATGATAAACATAAACATGTAGATTTACAATTATGATTTTGTACACCCTCTAAATGGCTCTTATATTCTTTAAGAAATTAACAAGAAGATAACATGACATGTATAAAATGAATTCTTCAGGGGCAGATCCAGCCATTTTTAAAAGGGGGTTCCTACCAATGCAGGATAAAGGGGGGGTCCAACACACGGAACACCCCCTCCACCCTGGATCCACCACTGACATTGACTTAGATACATGGGAGCTAGATGTACAGGTCAGTAACATATCAAGTAAATCATAAAATCAATGGGTGGAGCACTCGTCAAGAAATGTAATCAAAAAGTGTTACATGTACTTTAATGAACTTAATAACCTTGATTTAATAAAGCTACATAAACCAGGATGTGTATCCTAATGACTGTTAAGTAGTTAATATACTCTGCATTCTTTTGTAGTGTATTCGTAAGTTTTCCACAACAAAATCCCCTTGTTAGTTTTTAATTTCATTATGCAATATAATTTTGATGGCTCTTTTTTGTATTTTAAAATAAAAAGGCACCAAAACTATTTATTTTGTACTCTTATTGTTCATGCAAATAAAAATTGTTTGCACAATGTTGTCAGATATATAAATATCCATACTTCTTTCAATACTGAAACATTGCAAAACTTATTCTCTATGTAACATTAATATAATCATTGTTAAAATCTTGTAAAACAAACGGCTATTCCTGCAAATATTTCCCTTTACTGAACATAGTGACGGAAAAATTGAGAACCGTGAAACATGCCTCTTTTATCCCAATTTACCAGTACTCTAAGCATTCACTAAGCCATTTAAGCTAGAGTATCTTTTAAAGTATTCTTACCTGTCCAATTTTTCAGATTTTGCAGTGCATTATTCAGCTTGTGGAAATCATCTTCTTTAGCTTCATATCTTTTGAGTAGATTTTTAAGTTCTTCTACAGTCATGTCGAGTAAAGAATTCAAAGACAGTCCTCTCTTTACAATATCCTATAAATAAAGGTAAATATGAATGCAAAGGTTAAGATATAGGTCATAATCATAGCGTTTTAATCTGCGTTTTAATCTTAGGATATGTTCCAAATGCCTAACATAATAATTATTAATTAAACTAACACTTTCTTTAAAAAAAGAGACATGTATGTATGTAACATTCCAAAAACATAGATGACACCAACACATAGATGTCTGTTGAGTTTTGGCAATGCCTTGCCTAGGTTCCATGTATGTTTTATGGAACAGTCCTAAGCAGGAAAAGGTTTTTAATTGATTAACTACGTAATAAAGACATAACTTACGGAGATGTAACTCTTTAATCCCACTATGGTCAGCCATTGTTCAGTTTTAGGATATTCGGACAGATGTTTCTTGTTGTCTTCAGCTTTCAGTTGTGTTTTTGCTACCAGCTGCTTACTAAATAACTTGATCAATTTTGTCTGAAAATAAAACATTAGAAAAATTAACCACATGTTTAAAACTTTAGTAAAACAATAATCAAATAAAAACAACTAGACAGTTCTTACTGTATGAGCACTTTTCTTTTGTTGAAGGCAAGAAGACCGCTAGACTTATTTTGATTTTTTTTGTGTTGCTTAGTTGTTGCCTCATTGTTGAATGCTTTATCTCCATTTATAAAAATAATTGTTAGGCTCCTGTGGATGAAGGGTCACAGTATTCATCAACATGATCAAAGGACAGTCAAACATTTGAAATGATTCATCTGACTAATTATACAGGCTGATATTTTGTAAAAATATTTATTATTGCTATTTTGTGCATTTTTCCTTTGATCTTATTTTGTGATAATTTTTCATATCATGCTACTCGCTTGAGATGGAAAATTATCGCTAGAAACTAAGGAGCCACATGCCGTTGCTAATGAAATTGACATGAAATTGACAATGTCGTCCTCAGTTAAATAGCGATAAACAGATTATCATTGGTCATCTCAACGTGACCGGCTCAAGCGAGAAAATCAATCTTGTTGAGATAACCAACAATAATCTATAATTATCAGTAAAATCCAGGATATATATATTGCCAAATAAAATGTTAAGAACTGTTATGACACTGGTCAAGGTATTTATTGGATGTAAGTTCTTATACAACTACTTTTTATGCTTTGTTTTGCATTTGTGTGCCTCTCCCACAAGTATCCCAAAGAGGCTTTACATGTTTTTATATATAATTGTTTGCCATCATAAAATGAAAAGTATAATCATGTAATATCTTGACTTTAATTGCTTATCATGTTTATGCTAAACAGAAAAAGAGTCATGAGGATGTAATACAGTAATTCAGCTAATTATATATATTCATTATCATTTAGGTTAAATGTCATTTTTTTATCTTCCCTCTTGTATAAGGAAGCCAAATCAACGACATTTAAACATTTAAGCCAACATTTAAATGCCATGCACATCTATCTTCACAGGGATAGATACAGATAATAAAGTGAAGTTTCAAAATTCTTACATGGATTTCCAAAGAATATATTATTATATACATTTGCTTATCATAATTCTTTATTTGATCATGTTTATTGACAAACAAACAAAGAACAATTTGGTCATAGCAATACATGTTCAAAATATATTAGTACATTGTAAATAAATGATTTGTACAATGTAGTTGTAGGTTGTTAAACATCAAAGGTAAAGTAATGATATGTAATTATTATATATTAATGACATGTTAATCAATTACATGGCTGTTAGGTATGGTCTGATGACAGGTGTTTATGTCTTAACAAGACAGTTGCACTCTCTCATTGTTCCTACTAAACTAAAACAAATTGTTAGGATGGTTAAGGTTTTATATATAGCATTCCATCAGATGCCACCCCATCTCTATGATAACACCTTTTAAAGTCTCTATGATAACACCTTTTAAAGTGTATATATTTTAGTGCGGGTGCTATATATGCAACTTAACTTATGAAATATTGCAAAAGGTCTTGTTGCTAACTTGCTATACATGTACATGTACATCATATTTGTTGATGTTTATGTTTACTATTTTCTAAATAAATCAGGCCATTAGTTTTCTCATTAAAATTGTTTTTATTTGTCATTTCAAGGCCTTTTACAGAGCTCTATCTTTAAGGGTACAGATTTTGAGCATCATCTATGGTTGAAGGATATACAGAGTTGAATGATCTTTCAGTTATTTCACTAAATGCCTAGAGTATAATGTCTAGGAGAGAAAAAAAAATCCTAGTTAAGAAAACAACCTTTACTATACTTATACATGTAGTTTGGGATACAATGATACAGGCAGGTTAATTTTGCCTGTCAAAAAGTCAAAAATAATGCATTCCCTAAATTTCCATTTGGCTCTACCAATTTTAAGAAGTGACCACATCTCTTTTGTTCCTTATCAACATGTATAACAAGAACACGTATGACCCACTTAAATCATTTGCAACCAAATAACAAGGTCAAACAACACTAAGGTCAACAATAGACAAGTGTTCTTATATGCTGATCTACAAATTGACCCAAGAGTTGTACGTTTATTGAAAGTCATCAAGCACTTAATAGCTGACAACTTCTAGGATATTAGTCATTGATTCTCCTGTTTGCAAAACTACATGTACTTTTCTTTTCTCATCATGTGCAGATGTGATATAAAGTTCAAATATTCATAGATTGTTGCTCATTTAATGTCCTTATCACACATATTCAGGTGGATTAACTTTTGATATTCAACAAGAACATGAATGGCATCATCTCAAATTATTGGAGCAATTTCACAAGAATGTAAGGGAGCAACCATTTCACTTCAGACTGTACAAATGTCTTGCTTGTTCATTTCATTTTTCCATATTTTTTTCATGTTTTTTTTTTTTTAATATCAGATACATTTTAAGGTATCAAGACCATTATTACAAATTAAAGGTTACTTTTAATTACTATGTTTCCACTTCTAAATTTCAGAAGTAAATTTATTTGAAAAGTGATGTCTTCCTGATGAACGTCATGAGAGTTAAGAAAAGGAAGTTCATTAAATATGTTCTTATTGTAAGTGTAAGCTGAATAATGAAACTTTCATCTTAAAAATGTGTCAACGTGATTTGTCAATAAAAACAAAAACATTGTACTTCTGTGTATAAAACAGACAAAAAAACAAGAATGTGTCCACAGTACACTGAAGACCCACTCAGACTATCATTTTTTATGTACAGTGAACCGTGAAATTGGGGTCAAAACTCTAATTTGGTATTAAAATTAGAAAGATCATATCATAGGGAACATTTGTAATTAGTTTCAAGTTGATCGAACTTCAACTTCATCAAAAACTTCCTTCACCAAAAACTTTAACTTGAAGAGGGACAGACGGACGAACAGACGAACAGACTAAGGAACAAACCACAGACCAGAAAACATAATGCCCGTCCACTATCATGACTATTGCAGTTGGGGCATAAAAAACACTTGTGAAGTCTAATACATGACCATTTCAAATTCATGTAGCTTTTCATACATACCCTTCCAGTGTTTTCGACAGTAATGTGATGCTATCTGAATTGATTTTCTTATAGATCATGTAGATTATGTTATGGATGTGAGCAATGCTATTATTTTTAGAAACAAGATGATATTTCAAATTTCCCTGCCTACCAGGATGCTAAATGAAATGTCTGGGGAGATCACTGCCTTCATAATTATAGTTTTTACATCCAAACAATACATCATTTGTACATTATTTTATCCTTTTTTTTTCTTATTCAGGTCCAATTGTCAAAAGTTTAAAATCTAAACAGACGTGTTAGATGTAAAAACTTTGATATTAAACTTTTGATTACAATCTTAGACAAACATATATATTACTATCTCAGCACATGTACAATGTACACATACAAATGATTCATTTCATTTAAAGCTAAATTTTGTAAACCATTTTCATGACTTTCAGATATTACTATTTTATAACTTATAAGAAAACAAGAAAAAAATGGAGAATAACTATCATGACTATAAACATAAAATATATGTTTTAGTAGGCTAAGACTACATGTATGAATATTAGATGCCATACGATTGTCAATGAGACAATTTTTCACCAGAGGACAAATGACATAGAAGTTTACAACTTGCATTTAATTTTTTTTATTCAAAAAACTTTTTAAAATAAAAAACTAATAACTACAAATATAACAAATATTACTTGGATAATTTCCATGAAACACAGTTTGTGCCAAAGAAAATTATACCTTGTTCATGTAACATAAAACCCTTCAAAATTCATATGAACGATATAACATGTATAACTATAAAGGCCAAAAGTGGAGACATTTTTTTTATTTATTTTCACAAATCTATTAAACTTTAACTTATCATGGTAGTGTCAGTGTAGTTATGGCTAGAGGTTTTGACACTGGCTGATTATCTTTAAGTACATTATATACAAAAAGGTATGATCATATATTCATCAATAAACATTTTCAATACATGTTTACCAAATTTAAAATGTTGTAAATTTTACAAAACAAAGTCTGATTTGTTGAATCAATTATTTTCACTGACTAATTAATAATCACCCTGTTAATTGGTTAATCACCTAATTAGATTATGGAACAAGTAACAAGGTAGTGTCAATTAACAAGGTAATGAAGACGGGTGGTTAAATGCCTTCCGGCATTAGTCAGCTGTTAAATGTTTACATTTTAGAGACGTAAACAAAAGCTAATCAGGGGCGTTTCAACAATTATTTGAATACCTCCGTATCCCTGATTTCTTTTTGTGTAATTTCTTCTGAAGGATCGCATTGTTCACGTAATCCTTTCAATTTTATCGCCGTAAAGTCGATCATATCTTGCGCTGTCGTGCACATTGAAATGGCCCTTTTGATCTCTCCATTTTCGGCCTCTGATGAGTCTACCATCTTCCTAAAGTTACCTATACACTAAATTACGGTGCATGCTTTTGAACTTCCCTAGCAACAAATTATTTTTTTACATGTAAAATGATCAACAAGTAACAAAATAGTCGTCATTTGTTATTTTTTGACAGTCCAAAATGATTTCCGCCATATTGCGAAGCAAGCACTCTCGCAAATTGACGTCACGTGACTTAGACGAGACGTAATAAAATTTGCCGGGAAAGAGAAATGACAACAAAAGAAGAAAAAGCTACAAATCCTAATTTACCATGGTATAATAAGATATTTGCGTTATTTCAACTTCAGCCATTTATCTTCCAACATGTTTTAAATCATGAAATTGTTTGACACTAAACTTAATAAAACAACACATTGTAAAAAGAAGAAAAAAAGGGGGAGGTAGATCTTGATCTATAGTTACATGTATTGTAGGGTATCCACTAACACATCCTGACACTGACGGACGTTTTACACTGAACATCAGTCTGAATAACCCCACCCTGACAGTACCTGCTAAAGGATGGATTGAAGATGGGTGTTAAATATTCAGTGCCAGTGGCAAATATTACATGCATGATTGATTCAATGATTAATATTTAATGTAGACCGAATTATTTTGTCCCTATAATGCATATATTTACTGATTGACATTTGCTTTTTATTAATATTGCTATTTTCTTTTTTTGTGCAATATAGAGACAGAAAGCAGTGCCCATTCAAAGATCGTGGACAATTTGTTTGGGCTCATTTTTCGCTTATTTTTTACTTGTCAAACATCCGTACCTGTATACACTTCCAGATAAATTTCCAGATAAATGTTTTTTCTACATTTTCGTGTGCCTAACTATGATCAACGTCCTTTCCGAGTCCTAGATAATCCAATTTTTTCAACATTCAGTACATTCTACTTTCATTCTCGGCAAGTTTGACATTTTGAAATATTTCGACCAATCAACGTTGATTTCCGGTAACTAGGATCTTCTACCTTCTGTACGAATAATCTGTGATATCTAATTATAACCCTAAACATTTTATTACAAAAATATTTTTTTTTTATTAAAAATCCAAATTTTTCGGTCTGTCTCAGGATGGACAGACTGTAATTCTGTTGGTTAATTGACAGATAAGTTAAGAGTAAAATGAGATCAATTTACTGCTTAAATCAATCCAGCTTTTGTTGTAAAAACTGCTCTTACAAAATTGTTTTCAGGACGCAACATAAACGGCTGTTAATGCTTTTCAGCATTTGACAGTTTGAGTTAATGAGGGCAAGGGGGCAGACAATGTGTAATGAGAAATAGAAAGCTTTACCTTAGGCCACGGTTTTTTAATTTGTTGGTTTACGGATTTTCTCCATGACAAAGTCGGGTCGGTCGGTTGGGAAAAAAATAAAAAAAATACCTTTCAAGACAGAAAACTGATGTGCAAAATAAATATATATTTCACCTTTCTAATAATATGTTTGTTATCCTATTTTGTCATCATTTCTTAAATTTTAGTTTAATGAAATATTATTGCTCAGTTGTAATAAAAATTGCATGACATTGCCTAATAATTTCCCGTAAAAAAGGGGGTGCACGGACAAAGACGTAATTAAATTTCATAAAGGAAGACAAATTCACATAGCTCTTAATCAATTCCAGAAAACTTGGTGAATAATGATCTTCAAGAACGAAAACTGATAAAGAAATAAATGTAAAAGCGTGGTAAGAAAATAATTTTCAACACACGCGTCAAAAACGTAATAGACTCGTCCACTGGAAAAAACGAGAATATCGGGTTAATCTGTTGTCACGCATTCCCGTTTTTATCCAAATGGACGAAATTTTTTTATTATCTATGAAACAAGAAAATTTTAAATGATCTGTTAATATTCAGTACTTTAACTTGATGTCCTAAACTTCCACCTGTCCACATTTGGACAAGTCTATTTCTATGAGAAAATGCATCTTACGGACTGTTGACAAATAAGAGAAACAAACTTATTGTGTAATTGGTTTTAAACACGGGTTTCGTTCCACAAAAATATTTGTCCAAACGACATGTCAAGGTCATTAATAATTGATTTATCTATTTTTAGAAACGTAAACTGGAAGTTTAATTTTTTCACAACAGAAAGTGTTATCAATTCTGTTCGTGATTAATGCATTTCATTTTATAAAAAAAGGCTAATTTATTTATTTTTCAGGGATAATGCATTTGTTAGGGTCGGCGGGAATGAAAAAGCATGAAAAGTCAATTTTATTTTTATTCTGGAAATAGGCAAAATCAGGTCGGTGGATCCGTAAACCAACAAATTAAAAAATCCTGGCCTTATAGGCAGACATGGTGTATGATTCATGTTTATTTATAAATGAATCTGCCCCAGCACCATGTCTACTTTTATTCTTTAATATTTCTCTGGCTGTTCTAACAACAGTTTATACTAGAGAAGGAAAAAAATTCCATGTCCTATCAATATCTACAATTTTTTTTCCATAGCTTTAATAAGGCAAATACCTTGCATTCTCACTCTTCTCAAATCTGGAATTTTAATATTTTCAGATCCCCACTCTTCAAGAATAAATTCTGTCAAACATCAAAGCACATCTATATGTATAAAACAAAGAGGGTGCAAGAATATTACCCCTTGAAAAATCATAATCAGCTGCTGCTAAGCATCGATTTGCAGTGTTTTTACTACTATAAAAAAGGCGCTAGGAATCTGTTCCCACATGTATACCCTGTGTGTCATTGACATTGTTAGGTTCAACAAAGCCAAACATAACAATACCATGCCAGATTTTTCACTGCCAATTTTGCTTTAAGATAAGTAATCGGCAAGAACATATTCCTATTACTACCCATGAAATGCATAAAATTTGCATTTAAAGTTTATTTTCATATTTCTTACACAGAACAAAAACAAAAATTTTTAAAAAGCTGTAGATGTAAGTACTATTCTAAATATCAAAGAAACATGCAGGCACATCAAATGATTTCATTTGGAATCTGTTTCTGCTATCATCGATAGAAAAAAATAAAAAGTTTTCATAAAATAAAATGTTTTACCTACCTACCCTACATAAAAAAAAAATTTGGGGTGAAATAGGAAACACTATTTATTTTGGCCTTACCAGTTGGCAGGTCTGATGATTGATACATGTAAGTTGGCAGTTACAACATTTGTCATTCATTCATTTGGTGAAAAGTTTATGGGGGAAAATTGTGTTCAACATTAGCGTTGGTTAAAAAGCCCGCATTACTTATTTTAACTCTTATAAGTTATATACATTCATCTAATTCATATCATAATTATTTATTTTTTCAGGGTTGAAAAATATAGACCAAAACAGTTAGATGACCTGATATCACATACAGATATAATATCAACAAGTAAGATGTAACATTCAATAGCATATTATTTATGCTTTCGCAAATAAAAAATATTCATTCAATCAATCTTTATGTAGTTGCACACTATATTATGAGTGCTCTGCTCTAATATTAGAAGGCATTCACGGAATAGGTCAATAGTGATAGACTATAACTTTCCAGTCTGAAATATTTATTTGCCCTGACTTATCTGTCATTCTGAAACAAACAGTTTACCGTAGTTTAAACATATTTATTTATAGTGGATTGAGAAACTAGTTATTGCAACTTATATTAATCCCTTTCCACTTTGCAGGTGCCAGTGCTGCCTTGTAGTGGCATTAGCCTGCTCTTTTTCGAAATCTAAAAGGGTGTCTTTTACTTGCAAGAGATATGGCTTTCACTTAAAACTGGTCAGCCATTTATCATTCCCTTTCCGACAGACTTGTATTGTTTCCTCAAGACCATACTCGCAAATGGTGTCAAGCGACAAATGAAAATTCTGTCCCTGAAGTGGGGATCGAACCAGGAACCTTTGTGTTAGTAGTCCGATGCACTAGCTTTCAACAGTTTGAGATTTGTTTTCTAAACGCCTTCACTTATTGAGCTGATTTTTATGCCCCACCTACAATAGTAGAGGGGCATTATGTTTTCTGGTCTGTGCGTCCGATCGTTCGTCCCGCTTCAGGTTAAAGTTTTTGGTCAAGGTAGTTTTTGATGAAGTTGAAGTCAAAACAACTTGAAACTTAGTATACATGTTCCCCATGATATGATCTTTCTAATTTTAATGCCAAATTAAAGTATTGACCCCAATTTCACGGTCCACTGAACATGTAAAATGATAGTGCAAGTGGGACATCTGTGTACTATGGACACATTCTTGTTAGTATGTGAGTCTACCATGATGAGTTACAGATCAATTGGAGCCGTTCATGCTGTTCAAACAAATCTAGTTTCATAGAGATATATATGTAGACAGATATACAAATTTGAGAGTATTACTCTCAAATTTACTGTATTATTGTTTGTTTTCAGCTGGGAATCACTTAATATAGTGGATGAAATTCATTTTTCCTCAACTCTTATTTTCAAATTTAAAACCATACTAACCATAAGTGTATTATTGCAAACCAATGATACCTTTCCATAGATTCATCTGATAGTTAACTGTCCATTTAAACTTTTGGCAGTTCTATTGTCCCATTGAACAAATACAACAGGTATTGTTCTCTGTGTAGTTTATTCACTTGGACCTTTAAATTTTTTCTAAGAGAAATCTATCACTCATTGATTAATTTACCTGAGTAAAAAATTTATCTGCTAGATAGATAGAAATAACATGTTTTACATGGTTGGCAATAACAATATTAATTGAAAAAAAATGACTAGTGAAAACCATTCAAACTGGAAAACAAACAAGTCTTAATCTTTTTAAAACCGAGAAACACTTATGAACTTCTTTCAACTAACGACAACCTCTGAACTGAATGTTTTTTTGTTGTTTTTCAGTTGGTAAATTTGTGAAGGAAGAACGATTACCACATCTGTTGTTCTATGGACCACCAGGAACAGGGAAGACTAGTACTATATTGGCTGTAGCCAAACAGATCTACTCACCTAAAGAATTTAATTCTATGGTGCTTGAGGTTTGTTCCCATCCACCATACAGGTTGATTTCCAGATGCTCTTCATGTAAATGGATTTTTTGGCACACTCAGCCTTTTCTTGGAGGCCACTAGCTTTTATGAAAGAAAGATACCTATTGATTTTAAGGTCACTACATCTAAGGTCAAAGTCTTAGTTACATTAAGTTAGATATTTTCATTTTTAAATAATTTGGGAGATATTGAATCTCTGACTGTTTTTCCATCCTTTTGTTTAATTTTTCATTTTTGTACCTTCTTGTGTCTCATTTCTATTTTGAAGAGAAATCTGGTATGTTACTTGTAATATTGCTAATTTATCTCAACAGTTGAATGCCTCAGATGACAGAGGGATAGGAATAGTGAGAGGACAGATACTTAGTTTTGCAAGTACAAGAACCATATTCAAGTAAGTATCATTTTAGAATCTTATTGATAATTGAAACTCAAAGAAGCCTGTAAAAAGTGAAATAATAAAAATAACAAACTCCAAAGAAAATTCAAATAGAGAAGTCCCTTAACAAATGACAAAATCAAAAGTGTCATATACCATCATGACCATATAGTCTGATCTATCTGACCGTTATTTTGACCTTTAAGCACTTTGATAGTAAAACCCAGTCCAGTTTGTGTCCAGTGCATAACTTTTGTACTGTAAAACTTGGATAACCGAACTAAGTATGCAGTTGCATCATTGGGTAATGGTATGTCATATACCCATGTCAGGTCACACTCACCTTTGATCCCTATGATAGTTAAACCTGGTCTGATTGGTGTCCTGCTTACAACTTTTGAACCAAATAACTTTAATAGGTTGACTCAACTTGGTATGCAGATACATCATGGGATTTGGGGTCTTATATATCACACATTGACCTTGAATTTGACCTTTGACCCCTTTAATATTAAATATTTTCTGAAATGTGTTTGGTGCATAACTTTTGTACTGTAGCACATACATTGACAAATCTTTGTATGCAGAAGCATCAAACTGACCTTGACCTTTAATTTATAAATTGCCTCAATACTAAGTAGGAACTAAAATACATGTATATGTCCTGCTTTATAGACAGCTCTAGTTTGATTTGATACTAACTAAAATATTTAAATTGAGAAATCATTACGTGTATTTAATCCCGTTTTTTGTGATTTTTTGAAGAAGACAACAATGTCAGATAAAAATGGGGATTTCATGAAAACCTGCATACAGATATATGTATCAGTTATCAGAATGAGAGTTTATATTATCGCATTACTTACCCAGTCAATTTTTCATAAAAATAAAAACCTTTATATAATATCTGTATTTGAATATAACTCAGTTTTGCATGACACCAAACCAGCTGCCTCATCAGAATTTAGCCAAGAACAATTAACCTTTCATCATGTTCCTTGGGGCAAAAATTTACATTCTCCCTTTTCCTTGTCATGTGTTTGGTCTTTAATCAGATCCTGCCGCTTGATATGATTTCATCACACTGCCCTGATGTATCACCCCATTCATCAGGTTTTTATAAACTTGAAGCGGACGCCAGAAAACAAAAAGACTTTTTACTTAAAGAGAGGCGAAAGATACCAAAACGACATTCAAACTTGTATATATTTATTTACTTTTACAAATTATGACTTAGATGGAGAGTTTTCTCATTGGCACTCATACCACATCTTCTTATATCTGTTATTAGTCATAAATAAACTGACAATGCCATGGCTAAAAAGAAAAAGACAAACAAAAGCATAGAAAACAACATAGAAACTTAAAAGATTAAGCAACACAAACTCCACCAAAAACCAGAGACAGTCTTCACGCTTAACCACAAGTCCTATGGCCCAGGCTTATCAATTCTTCTCTACAAGCAAAAAAATCTTAACTAATTTTTTTCTAAATTGAGCCTCAGGCTTGTGTACTCAAAAATTTATCTTGAAAACAGCAGAGGTGATCTAAGGAGCTCCAGAAGAGTAAGCAGATCCTGTCCTGTAACTCATTTCAGATATGTTGATGAGCTACATCTGCATGTATATCAAGAGTAGAGGCATCACACACCAACAGATTATTTATTGACCCTTAACTAACCATTGAACATCACCAAACTCTTAAACCATATGTTGTGTGAATTTTTTAACTCAAAAGTTTCCTTTTAGTCACGTTACATATTTAAAGATTATTTTTAGTTGAAATCGGTTTATAAAAATGGACATACTCTTTTAATGAGTGAATGCATACTTTATTTGCAAGAAGCATATATATGACAACAAAGATATAAACAATACATGACAATAGAACAGTGTATATAATTTTATTATGAAAAAAATTTCCTAAAGCTGCTTTTAAATAATTGCATACTTTGATTGTCAGAGGTTTACAAAATTAACTTATAAAACTTTGCTTTAATTTAGATTATTATGTTTGTGATAAGGTCGGTTTTAGGGGCACCACTAATAGTAAGTCAATTTATAGTTATTGGTATGCAATTGTATTATCATTAGTACATCTCATTTCTTTGGTGGTTAATTGGAGTATTGTTTGGGGGATAGATTGCAAACCCAAAAATTACTGGCTTGAGGTGTAATACCACCAAATCATAGAACGTCACATCTGGTTGCATACAGAAAATAATTGAAAAAAAATATTCCCTTGAATTTGACAGTTGTAGGAAATTTATTCTTCATTTCATTTCAGGAAAAAATTCTAGGTCATAAACAGATCATGCATATATCTTGGTATTTTCAAATCACCATAATTTTTATGGCCCGCAATGGTGTTGTTAGTGCCATATAGTTTTATCCTTGTCCGTCATTCCGTTATTCCTCAACAAACCATTATATAGACTTTTTTTCTAAATGCCTTCAGATATTGGGCTGATTTTTGGAATTTGAGTTAACCATGATGAGTTACAGATCAAGTTTAAGTTACGTTCCGATAAATTGTTGAAAATCACAGTTATACAGACTTTTTTCTAAACACTTGCAGATATTGGGATGATTACTGGTATGTGAGTTAACCATGATGAGTTACAGATCAAGTTTAAGTTTCGTTCAGCTTCGCTAATTTTTGCTGAAATTACAGGCTTTGATAAATTGTTAAAAATCAGTTATACAGACTTTTTTTCTAAATGCCTTCAGATATTGGGCTGATTTTTGGTATGTGAGTTAACCATGATGAGTTACAGATCAAGCTTAAGTTTCGTTCTGCTCCGCTAATTTTTGCTGAAATAATGGGCTTTGGACTTTGATAAATTAATGCCTTCAGATATTGGGCTGAATTTTGGTATGTGAGTTAACCATGATCAATGAGTTACAGATCAAGTTGCAGTTATGTTCCGCTCTGCTAATGTTTGCCCAAATTACGGACTTTGGACTTTGAGATAAATTGTTGAAAAACACAGTTATACAGACTTTTTCTAAACGCCTCCAGATATTGGGCTGATTTTTGGTATGTGAATCAACCATGATGAGTTACAGGTCAAGTTTAAGTTCCTTCTGCTCTGCTAATGTTTGCCAAAATTATGGGCTTTGGACTTTTTTCTAAACTCCTTCCGATATTGGGCTGATTTTTGGTATGTGAGTTAACCATGATGAGTTATAGATCAAGTTAAAGTTAGGTTCCGCTTCGTTGAATTTTGTCAAAATTTAGGGTTTACGATTTTGAAAATTGTTGAAAATCACAATTATATGGACTTTTTTTTATACGCCTTCAAATTTTGAGTTGATTTTTGATAAGTGAGACTACCATCATGTTTGTGTTCGCATTTGTTGTTAAAATTGCAGTTTTTTTTTACTTTTTGAGACAGGGTCATTCATGTCGTTTTTTTAATACGCCTTCAAATTTTGAGTTGATTTTTGATAAGTGAGACTACCATCATGTTTGTGTTTGCATGTGTTGTTAAAATTGCAGTTTTTTTTAACTTTTTGAGACAGGGTCATTCATGTCGTTTCGACATCCCTAGTTTTATTTGGTGTTTCTATAGAATATTTTGGAAACTTGAGATTGCATGGTTACTAAAGCTTGCACACAGGTGAAAATGTTAGCTTCCAGTGATGTTTTTTTTTTTATATGCAATGAAATGTTATGTGAAATTTTATCAAGAGTACTGGACAGAATAAAACTTCACTCATGTCAAGTATTTTTTTTCATTTGAAACAAAAATAAATTCTACACAATTTTTGGAAAAGTGCAAATTTAACAAAGACTAATTGGGGAAAATTAAGTCAATGGAAGTACTACACCTTGAAAGTTTTTAATTTTCTAGACTTTATCATAGTACAAAAATCATCTGTTCTAAAAATATCAATGACATCATTGTTTCGTTAATATATAAAACAGGAATTATCTTTGCTTGTTAATAATCGTAGTTTATAGTAATTAGTATTCACTTAAAAAGCTTAATTCAATGAGATGTTTAATATTTAGTTCCTGCTGCAAACTGAATGCAATCATTACCCTTCTATGCTAACAAGCACTTTGATTAAACAAGTTTTAATGGTATCTGGAAAAAAAAAACGACTATTGCTGGCTTTCGTGTGAGTGGAAAATTCATGTTTTGACTCTGAGCAAACTCAGTACTTTATAGACAGCATTGATATTGCCCTTTAAACAGGATAAATGTAAGCAGGTTACTTTAAAAAAGCATGATAGAAGGATTGATCACTATCTCAATGTCTTAGTAATATATTCCACCTCTTTAAGAGCAGTTATAATAATTTAGAAAAAGTGGATTTCTATTACAACATTGGTTTCCCCGTTGATATCTTCCTCTACAACATCTAATGAAACAGGATTTAGTTTCATAGAAATTACCAGGACATTGTCTTCCATTTCCAAATTTGCGAAAAGAATGCGATCTTGTCCTACTGTGTGACCCTCCATAGTCACATTGCTTGCTACACGAAGACCATCCACTCCAGCTAGACCAAACACAATCACGTTTTTCACATTTGGTTCCATAAAATCTGTATTTACAGTTGCATTTTCCAGATTCTTTATTGCATGCAGTAGAGGTGGATCCTACTTTATTGCAGTTACAAGAGGTACACTTAGGAAAATACTGTTGGCAGTTAAACTCTGGCAATCCAACTCTGTAATATCCAGATTTACATATAGCTGATAGTGGTACTTTCCCTGTAACATAATATCCACCATTACAGTTGATGATTTGAGAAAGTTTTACTTCAGGGGAGCATGTTATCTTGTTCATGACAGTTAATTGTGATTTAACCCTATCACTGTACATGCTCACAACCTGGCTTGTTGGTTTTGATAGTAAGTTCAGTGTCTGTAGCCATGTAAGGTAACCTCTCAGTTGCATTAACTGTATTCTTTGCCAGAAAGAATCTACCAGCTTCTTATATTCACTGTTGCATCCCTTCATTCTGTTGAAATTTCTGAGAATGAACTTTTCTAGGATTGGCTCTTGGACAAAAACTGAAAAGGCTTCATTTCCAATAATAAATTTGTGTATACTGAAAAGAATCTCCGGAAACTTTTTGGCATACATGTTGATGTGACCAAGAGCTTCATTATTTGAATGTGCTGATCTTTTGCAACTAACATAACCCTTCACTTTATAAATGTAAAATTGTAATTTCAGAAAAGTTGCATAGTATATTCCAAGGTCGTCCTCATTGAGAGCTGTTTTAGGGCTTCTGTTTGTTGTCTTGACAATAAAGTTGTTAATGTTTTCAAAAGTTTCATGAATGCATTTCGTTGGTGATAGTGCAAAATTCTTTATACTGTAAGCAGTATTAGCAAGTTTAGGAATCCCTGACGTAACTGAAACAGTCTTATATATTTTTTCAATGGTATCTATTTGGTTGTGAATCTGACACTGTTGTCCTTCTGTGTAAGCTGGGCAAGAACATGTCTTTAGGTTTAACTTTGGCCATTTTACACACTGTCCACTCCCACAAGAATCCTCACATGTTTCTGCATCATGACAGGCCCTAATGACATCATATGTCTTTTCCCGTAATTTATAAACAAGTGCATTCCAATGATTTATTTCTTGGATAGAATTAAATTTCTCATTAGTAATTTTCTCATAGAACATGATAATTTGTTCTGCTTTAAATGCATTTATCAGGACTTTTTTCATTGTATCCATTATTTTACTGAATTCACAAACCGATTGGTCCACTCCTGTAGAGATGGAAGTTTTCGAGTAGAACCTTTTTGCTAGGCTGGTTTCCATTAATGCATCTAGGTGTTCTTTTACATCTAAATCATACTTGAAGAGTTCAACTGTTTCTTGTAATTTGTTATAGCAATCTTTCTTATTCATGCAGGAAAGGCGTTCAATCTTGTTGAGAAAATTATTCAATAAGTTAAAGCTGAATTCTGTTGTACGTATTTCAAAGAAAACTTTTCGAAGAAATGGTCCCATCTTTCTTGGTCCTCTTATTTCTTTAAGTTTCTCACTGGCCCTCACAAAAGTTGTCTTCATTCTGGTCAAATCATTCTTGTCAGTTTTTGGATCATAATTTTTCAGGAAAGACACAAAGCCATTAACATGTCCCAAGAAGTTGGACATCTTATGAATGGAATTGAAAACTTGGTCATCATGGTATTTGGTAAGGTCATCAACAATATCTGACCCCTTTGCAAGGCCATCCACTATTTGCTTCTTTAGTTCCTTAGTTAATTCTGAATTAACCACACAAATCATGCAGGATACTATACATATAAGATTGACATCCATGAGGAAGGACATCTTTTCACCGATTCTGAAATGTAGAAGTTTATATAGGTTTAATGCCAGGAAATAGTAAATTTACAGGAAGTATTAAACATATAAGTCAAGTTTCACTGACAAAAAGGGCAGAACAAGATGAAACAAAAGACCTCTCCTTCACTTGGGTCTATGGTACTTTCTCACTGGAAATTATAAACAGATATATCATGTTAAGGAGGGGTATTTGCGAAAAATACCAGTCGAGAGAATGTTAAATTTCGCGAGAGCTGTAAGGCGAGGGAAATTCATTCTCAAGACTAGTATTTTTCACAAATACCCCTCAAGAACATGCTATATTTGTTTAATTACACCGAATGTCAATGTTCAAAAACACATTGATGATCGTGACGTTACAAGCGTCCAGTCAGATAGAGTATTTTTTGGCAAATACCACAGCAGAGAGGGTAAAAAGGGCATATCCTTTTTGCAAATACCCCAGCGGCATTGAAAAATGAACGATTTTCCTTTGATAACAGTAAATTGGTGTAAAATACACTGGCTATCAACCAATCAAAACCCAGGATTCTTACATAAGGTGTAATTAATGTTAAAATGATTTTATCATGGCACGGTTTACAATTTACCAAATTCAATGTTTTTTTTGGAAAGATTAGAACTTGTTATAAATCTTTACTTAGGCACCAGCCTCCCTAACAACAGAACAGGTTAGCTACTGTTACTAAATGTATTCGAACTGAAATATAGTTCCCTATGGTTCTCATGTATGTGCACATAATACACATATAAACTGAAAACAACTGGGTATGTTATTGGAGCAGTTCATTCAAGAATGTATGTCATTAAGGTGTGTTGATGTGCAGGCTTTTTAAAAAACATTTTGATTAGGTAACTGGGTATTGATTCAACTAGTATGATTGACAACTGTCATTATCACTAAACAATCAGAGACAAGGTGGACCTTTATTTACAATGCCCCACCTCCTAAACTGCCAATCAAATTGACTACATTACCTATCAACCTCAGTCTTTCATAATTATACAGACCACTCAATATATATATAATTCTTAATACACAAGTATTTGACCTCATAATTGAATACACAAATGTGTATATTAGATGTTTGATATTTATAAGGATGATAGATTTATTTATTGCCAATTACTTTTGATCTACATTAGGCCAATTAAAATTAATTGCTAGATTTTCATCCCCGCCCGCCCCTCTGAAATCGTCCCGCCCAAATTTTTTTTATTTAATAAAAATACGATTTCCGGATTTTGGTCATGTCCGTTACCAGGAACCATCGATAATTTCGTTTCATTCGAAACTTCCTGTTTCAAATTTCTTTTTTGTATTTCTTCGCCGCAGTAATCCCATCGAAAATGATTAAGTCGAAATATTCTGCTGCTCTATGATGACAACATCATCTACCGAGAATAGAGATTGATAACGAGAAGGGCATGAAATATTCGAGTTACAAGTAAAACGCCTTGTCCTTGAACGCAAATTGCGGTAGTCACAAGTGAATCGAAAATCGTGTTTTTTTCTTTATTTATACAATGACTTTGTGTCAGGAAATTTGGACTGTGAATGATATCCAAAGCGCAAGAATCGTAGAACAAATTGGTACAAAAAACATGACTGGATTAAAGAAATTGGCACAAGCACAAACTTGTTTGAATTATGACCGTATATTGGGAAAAAATGTTGACAAACATGCATTTTAATTATAACAAGCCCTTCTATTCACCCATGGCTTTTGTTTTTGTTGACAAACAGCAAACACCCTCTGTTACTGTCCCTACCATCAATTTAGACATTAAGCCACAACTAATTTTTTGGTTAAGTTCATGTTTTACATCATAATTTCTTTCAACACTGAGTTTACATTTTATTCTGTACTCGTAATACTTGTGTTGCATACAATTGTACCAAAACATTTAATTGATTTTATGACGACTACAAACCATTGCTTAGAAAGCAAAATAAATGTGGTGTAGGTATACTAGTAGTCTAACTGAAGACTGAAGAGAGCATTTCTCTTCTTTTTGATGTCTACTATAAATAGGTTTCTAAAGCGGCAATTGCATGTAACAGTGGTTGCCAATTAGGGATTTTTATTTAAGAGTTTGAAAAATAGTGTAGGATTCCTTATACAGCATGTATATACATTATACAAGCTTGTTTCCCACTTGCATATACCCCGCGGTATGAAAAACTCATGACGAGGGTTTCATATGAAATAAAATTTTAAAAATAAAATACTCCCACCCGCCCCATTTAAAAAAAAAATTTGGATGAAAATCTACTCATTAATTTTAGTTGGCCTTACATAAAGTGATTCTGTAAATTATATCTGAAAGATAAATGATTAATGGATTAACAAGATCTTAAAAAAATGAAATATGAATTTAAATATGAATAAATAAAAGGTATTCAAGTAAGGCCTATAATTTACTTGATAAATTTCTAATAATCATCTGTAATTAATCAACAATTAAATTAGTACACTTTTTTTATCAGGAATTGGCTTAAATCAATTTAAAAATTTTAAAACTTTTAACTATAACAACCCATTGTTCATTAGTTTATTTCCCAACAATCATTATGTTTATTTTAGTCATTTGAATTTTTAGCTAACATGGCCCAAAGGGCCAAGTGAGCTTATGCCATCACTTGGCGTCCGTCCTCTGTCGTCTTCTGTCGTCGTAAACTATTTCAAGAATCTTCTCCTCTGAAACTACTAGGCCAAATACTTCTAAACTTTAACTGAATGTTCCTTAGGGTATCTAGTTTATAAATTGTATCTTTTAAAAGTTTTGATCTATCAACAAACATGGTCGCCATTGGTAAAAATAGAACATAGGGGTCAAATGCAGTTTTTGGCTTATAACTCAAAAACCGAAGGATTTAGAGCAAATCTGACAGAGTAAATTTGATTATCAGGTCAAGATCTATCTGCCCTGAAATTTTCAGATGAATCGGACAATCCGTTGTTGGGTTGCTGCCCCTGAATTCGAAATTTTAAGGAAATTTTGCTGTTTTTGGTTATTATCATGAATATTATTATAGGTAGAGATAAACTGTAAACAGCAAAAATGTTCAGCAAAGTAAGACCTAAAAATAAATCAACATGACTGAAATGGTCAGTTGACCCCTTTAGGAGTTATTGCCCTTTATAGTCAATTTTTAACCATTTTTCATAAATCTTAGTAATCTTTTACAAAAATCTTCTCCTCTGAAACTACTGGGCCAAATTGAACTAAACTTGGCCACAACCATCATTGGGGTATTAAGTTAAAAAAAATGTGTCCGGTGACCCGGCCATCAAATCAAGATGGCCACCACGGCTAAAAATAGAACATAGGGGTAAAATGCAGTTTTTGGCTTATAACTCAAAAACCAAAGCATTTAGAGCAAATCTGACCGTGGTAAAATTGTTTATCAGGTCAAGATCTATCTGCTATGAAATTTTCAGATGAATCGGACAACCCGTTGTTGGGTTGCTGCCCCTGAATCGATAATTTTAAGGAAATTTTTCTATTTTTGGTTATTATCTCGAATATTATTATAGATAGAGATAAACTGTAAACAGCAATAATGTTCAGCAAAGTAAGATTTACAGCCTCTAGTTTTAAGAAAGCAACTTGTTTTGTTTCCATTCTGTTTCTTCCATATGATTTCTAGGTTTCATAACATAGAGACACAACTTGGGTATTTTCCAGTACATAAACATATGGATAGGGGCCAAATTGAATTCTGAGAAAGACCCAAAGTGAAGGCAGGGGTTGCAAACTTAATTTTAGTTTCTGATGTTTTGATGGCCTTCTTGAAATAAATCGCAGAAGTTAGTATAAAGAAAAAAATACTAAACATGTGATCAGAAAAAATGTCTTGACTTATAATTATAAGCTAAATAGTTGGTTGTATATCACAGCACAGACTATACTTTGATTTTCTTTTTCTGATCATTTTTATAAGTAAAATTTATTTGTTCACCTCACCAAACTAAAAGTATTAAAGATATTACAGATGAGGGTAGTTTGAGCAATCAAATAAGTTATAATTAGATTATAATAGAGATATAAAGTGTTATTTGGCATTTAATGAACAGTTACATTGCTTTATACAAATAATGCAATATAGAGATTTTTTAATAATTATAATTAAAAATATTTACCTTATTATGATCTATGTCACATCAACAATACTGTCAGCTGTTACTGTTGTTTCTTGGAAGTCTGCTTTTGTCATAGTGTTCACCATTAAAATGTAATAAGAACTATCTCTGTATGGAATCAATAGCATAAACAAAATATTCAGGTGAAATTGGATTATTTTGTTATTGTTTTAAGTGAAAATTTTAGAATGGCATTGTTCCAGAACAATTTTTCTATCGTATATGTGTACTTTTAATAGTTCACAAATTTTTAATCGATTTTATAAAATTTAGGCTAAAAATCTGAAAAATTCTGTGTATATTACCTGGTATACCATGATTACTGCAACATTGTTGGTAATGATACATAAAATAAACATATGAAAAGATTTAAAGATTTTGCAATAAGAAATATTGTGTGTAAATAAATAATACCAAATACAAAACAAATGTCATTTACTGTTGGTAAAACATGAAGCATTTAGAGGAACTGAACATAGATTTTTATAAGTCTTCTAAAGGTCCAAATATTACTTAAAGGGTTGCTATGATAGTATTTCTGGTTTAAAAGAGTTATGTTGTGGATTTCACCACCATAAAGGCTTCTTGAAACGCTTGTTCTGACATAGTCTAGTTTTATGCATAAAAGATGGAAGAACAGTATATATGCGTTGAAGCCTCTAGTTGGTAAACTGGGTGGCTCATTAACTCTATGAAGTTGACTGTCCCTCTGGTATCTTTCGCCTTTCTTTTACAGATTTTCCTCCCTTAATTCAAAGGGTTACTTTATATATGAGAGTATTAATGACGTAATTAATTGAGTGTGTATGTTCCACACATTTGATACTGCATAAAAATATATATTTCTAATAAAATGTGATACCCACATATAAAAATATTAACCCAGTGTCCTATGAATTATGTTCGCTTTATTTCCAGATCTGGTTTTAAGATTGTAATCCTAGATGAAGCAGATGCTATGACCAGAGATGCACAGAATGCCTTGAGAAGAGGTAATTATACTAATATTTATCTGTAACTGGATGATAAACAAAGAACAATCAATCATGTACTGATGTTTTTTACTTTGTGGATTATTTCTGCTCCCTTTGGCATTTGTTAAAATGCTTGTTTATTATACCCCACGCAACGGGTTGCGGAGGGTATAATGTTTTTGACCCGTCCGTCCGTCAGTCCTGTTTCTTGTCATCGCAACTCCTCTCAAACCACACAACAGAATTTCACGAAACCTTTTTAGATAATAAGGACATACTATGTAGTTGTGCATATCGACGGGAAATTGAGATTCAATTTTTTTTCTAGGAGTTACGCCCCTTTGAACTTATTTACTTTAATGTACTACTGCAACAGTTTGTCATCGCAACTTCTCTCAAACCACACAACAGAATTTCACGAAATTTTTTTATATGAAAAGGACATACTATGTAGTTGTGCATATCGACAGGAAATTACGATTCAATTTTATTTCTAGGAGTTACACTCCTTTGAACTTATTTGCTTCAATGTACTACTGCAACAGTTTGTCTTCGCAACTCCTCTGAAACTACATAACAGAGTCTCATGAAACCTTTTCAGATAATAAGGACATACTATTTAGATGTGCATATCGACAGGAAATCATGATTTAATTTTACACCTCTTTGAACTTATTTGCTTTAAGGTACTACTTCAACAGTTTGTCATCTCAACTCCTGAAACCACACAACAGAATTTCATGAAACTTTGTAGATAATAAGGACATACTACGTAGATGTGCATATCAACAGGAAATTACGATTCAATTTTTTGTTCTAGGAGTTATGCCCCTTTGAACTTATTTGCTTCAATGTACTTCTGCAACAGTTTGTCATCTCAACTCCTCTGAAAACACACAACAGAATTTCATGAAATTTTGTAGATAATAAGGACATACTATGTAGATGTGTATATTGACAGGAAATTATTATTCAGTATTTTTTCTTATACAATTTTTTTTTCTTATACTTATTTAATTTCTCCAATGACAATGTGGGGACGTGGGGTATGTGAGCGTGCTCACTAAGGTTCTTTAATATGGTTCTGTAAAAGTATTTATTCTTGATGAAAATAACTTTAACATGTGGATTTTGCCATTTTGGTAGAGTGGGGTGCTCATTTTCGCCGGGGACACAATTTCGCCGTTTAAGGATTTTACAGTGTAAACACTTCAAAGGATGGCTGAAATGGAAGAAATGTACCCGTAAATTATATTTTTATAACAAATATAATATTTTTTTAAACTGAGACAAAATTGCGGCTCCTACCGAAAATGACAGAAAAACGGACAACGATTTTCGGACAATTTCCTGAATAAAAAACACGATTTTAAAGAAGTATTTCTAAGTAAATATTTGACTGAATGCCCTAATTTTGAATTCTTTATACCTTTGAAATGTCTGCTATTCATCTATAATGCAATTGATTTGATAAAAATTGTTAAAAGCTGCGGTTATTTGGTTTTAAATAGATGTGTAAAAACGGCGAATATGTGTCCCCCATTGACAACACATCCGGAAATTTCAAACACCCTTTAATCTAACTTTTCAGATGATTTTCTTAAAACAAACCGGTTTTCAAGCTGAAGTATATTTTGCATTTGAAGTTATCTTCATATAGAAATATCAGTATACTTCAAAAACATTTAGACCTGAACATATACTGTAGAAAACATGGAAAGATGTGGCGAAAATGAGCACCCCACTCTATTTGCTAATTCATTTGTATTGGCTTGTTTTCTTTGGTGTTTTTTTTCATTTTCAGCTACAAGTGTATGCTACAAGTGTATGCATAATAATTTGGAAATTAGTATGGCGTTCATTATCACTGGACTAGTATATATTTGTTTAGGGGCCAGCTGAAGGACGCCTCCGGGTGCGGGAATTTCTCGCTACATTGAAGACCTGTTGGTGACCCTCTGCTGTTGTTTTTTTATTTGGTTGGGTTGTTGTCTCTTTGACACATTCCCCATTTCCATTCTCAATTTTATAATAGGAGAATAGTGGTAGGTGTCCATGAGATAGATACCTTTATGCACAGAGCATGAACACTTTAACTTGCTAGTAAATTATGTAATGAGATGTAATAATTTAAAGTTTTATTTCTTAATAATTTGCCAATTCAATGGACCTTTTTTGAACTAAAAAATGTCTGAAAAATAAAGCTTCCTGTCCATTCTGGATTTTATGACATGTTTTCCTGTGATTTCAGTGATAGAGAAGTTTACAGAGAATACCAGATTCTGCATAATATGTAATTATTTATCAAAGATCATACCAGCTTTACAATCCAGGTGTACCAGATTTAGATTTGGACCATTAGGGACAGATCAAATGGTCCCTAGACTTCAACATGTTGTTACAGAGGAAGGGTAGGTTTATTAGATAATACCAGCTTTACAGTCCAGGTGCACTAGATTTAGATTTGGACCATTAGGGACAGATCAAATGGTCCCTAGACTTCAACATGTTGTTACAGAGGAAGGGTAGGTTTATTTGATAATACCAGCTTTACAGTCCAGATGTACCAGATTTAGATTTGGACCATTAGGTACAGATCAAATGGTCCCTAGACTTCAATATGTTGTTACAGAGACAGGGTAGGTTTATTTTAACCATTTCAGGCCTATATGCTGCATAGCCCATGAATTTTAATTACCATAATCAACATGGTGCAGGAAAACATTGATGAAATTTAAATAACAATAGGCTTTGAATTTAATTGACATACATAAGAAAATAAGATGTGGTATGATTGCCAATAAGACAACTCTCCACAAGAGACCAAATGACACAAAAATTAACAGCTATTGGTCACTGTACGATACGGCCTTCAAGAATGAACAAAGCCCATACCACAGTTAGTTTTAAAAGGCCTGAAATGACAAATGTAAAACATTTCAAGCAAGAAAACTAACAGCCTAATTTATGTACAAAAAAAATGAAGGATAACAAATTTGTAATAACAAACGACAACTACTGAATTACAGGCTTGTGAGTTAGGACAGGCACATACTTACAGAATTTAGTGGGGTTAAGCATGTTAGACTATACAAATGTTGGAATTAAAGTAATTGATAAAAAATCAGAATACATAAATTATGCCTTCTACACAAGTACAGGGCAAGCAGACTAATGTTATTGTAGAGGGTTGATTGGTCAGTGATATAATTCTTCTTAGAGTATGATTGACTACTTTGAATTAGTTCCTCACTAGCATATGACATTCTAAGTGTTGTGGCGTCATAAAAAAATATTAGAACAATTTTAAATTTCGTTTCCAAAACTATAGATATAGCTGCCTTGATTGAAGTCCTTACTAAATTAATTGTGATTTATTTTTAGGGTAACGATAAGTGATGATGGTATGAAAGCACTTGTCACTCTGGCAGAAGGTGATATGAGAAAAGCACTAAATATAATGCAGGTATTATATACTGAAACATGTTGAACTTTCATCAGTCAATAAATCAATGAATCCAGGATGAATTTACAAAATGATAGATTTACAACCTTAACAAGAAAATAGCAACACATAATACATTTCATGGGTCCAAAGGGCTTTTCTGGGAATGCTCAAAGCCAAATATTTGAAAGCCCAGGATGTATAAGAACAAAGACAAAGTGCATTTAATTAGTACAATTGAAGTTAAATTCAGTAAATGGTTCTTACATGTCATATTAAAAACCATGATAAGTACTTATTTTATTAATTTTTATACGACCGCAAAAATTTTAATTTTTTGGTCGTATATTGCTATCACGTTGGCGTCGTCGTCGTCGTCCGAATACTTTTAGTTTTCGCACTCTAACTTTAGTAAAAGTAAATAGAAATCAATGAAATTTTAACACAAGGTTTATGACCACAAAAGGAAGGTTGGGATTGATTTTGGGAGTTTTGGTCCCAACATTTTAGGAATTAGGGGCCAAAAAGGGCCCAAATAAGCATTTTCTTGGTTTTCGCACTATAACTTTAGTTTAAGTGAATAGAAATCTATGAAATTTTGACACAAGGTTTATGACCACAAAAGGAAGGTTGAGATTGATTTTGGGAGTTTTGGTTCCAACAGTTTAGGAATTAAGGGCCAAAAAAGGGCCCAAATAAGCATTATTCTTGGTTTTCGCACAATAACTTTAGTATAAGTAAATAGAAATCAATGAAATTTTAACACAAGGTTTATGACCACAAAAGGAAGGTTGGGATTGATTTTTGGAGTTGAGGTCACAACAGTTTATGAATTAGGGGCCTAAAAGGGGCCCAAATAAGCATTATTTTTGGTTTTTGCACCATAACTTTAGTATAAGTAAATAGAAATCTATGAAATTTAAACACAAGGTTTATGACCATAAAAGGAAGGTTGGGTTTGATTTTGGGAGTTTTGGTCCTAACAGTTTAGGAATAAGGGGCCCAAAGGGTCCAAAATTTAACTTTGTGTGATTTCATCAAAAATTGAATAATTGGGGTTCTTTGATATGCCGAATCTAACTATGTATGTAGATTCTTAATTTTTGGTCCCGTTTTCAAATTGGTCTACATTAAGGTCCAAAGGGTCCAAAATTAAACTAAGTTTGATTTTAACAAAAATTGAATCCTTGAGGTTCTTTGATATGCTGAATTTAAAAATGTACTTAGATTTTGAATTATTGGCCTAGTTTTCAAGTTGGTCCAAATGGGGGTCCAAAATTAAACTTTGTTTGATTTCATCAAAAATTGAATAAATGGGTTCTTTGATATGCCAAATCTAACTGTGTATGTAGATTCTTAATTTTTGGTCCAGTTTTCAAATGGGTCTACATTAAGGTCCAAAGGGTCCAAAATTAAACTAAGTTTGATTTTAACAAAAATTAAATTCTTGGGCTTATTTGATATGCTTTATCTAAATATGTACTTTGATTTTTGATTATGGGCCCAGTTTTCAAGTTCGTCCAAATCAGGATTCCATATCAAGTATTGTGCAAGCAAGAAATTTTCAATTGCACAGTATTGCACAATAGCAAGAAATATCTAATTGCACAATATTGTGCAATAGCAATTAATTTTCAATTGGAGTTATCTTTCTTTGTATAGAATAGTAGTTGATAATATATGTTGGAAATTTGCCAGACATGACTATGATGTCATTTTCTATTTTTATTTGCCAATAACTTTATGTAAATAACTTCATTGGAAATTTGCCAATATAAAATGTTGCTAATGAAGTTTTTTTTATTGTTTTATACAATAAACAATGTATATTCACTTTTACTACCAACCAATCTTTACGATTCAGTGATAACAAGCACTTTATTTTACATTTTAATATTTTATGATGTATTTAAAAGAGTAGTTATTGTTGCAAACTCCATTAGAAATTTGAATTGATATCAGTTTTGGAAAAAGGGAAACGGGGATGTGAAAAAAAAAGGGGGGGGGGTTAAATTTTTCTCATTTCAGATTTCATAAATAAGAAGAAAATTTCTTCAAACATTTTTTTGAGAGGATTAATATTCAACAGCATAGTGAATTGCTCAAAGGCAAAAAAAAACTTTTAAGTTCATTAGACCACATTCATTCTGTGTCAGAAACCTATGCTGTGTCAACTATTTAATTTTAGATTTAAAAAGTTTGAAGAAGAAATCTTTAATTGATTTGTAAAATCTTGACATTTGTTTTGTGTAAAAAAAACCATGTAATGTCAAAAATTTGATCACAATCCAAATTCAGAGCTGTATCACGCTTGAATGTTTTGTCCATACTTGCCCCAACTGTTCAGGGTTCGACCTCTGCGGTCGTATAAAGCTGTGCCCTGCGGAGTACCTGGTTTTTATTTTATTTGTATTTTCAGAGTACACATATGGCTTATGAGGAAGTGAATGAAAACAATGTATATACATGTGTTGGACATCCTTTACGGAGAGATATAGAAAATATAGTCAACTGGGTTTTAAATGAAAACTTTACTACTGCTTATAGGAGTATCCTTTGATAGATTTGTTAGATTTCTTTCTAGGACATGTTATTTAATATGTCAATAATAGAAAGATTTTGATGTTATGATATGCCTCACATGAAAATGCCCAATTTTGATTGGTTTATACAAGGGAGAAATTCTACTCTATCCCATGACTTTTATTCTATTACCCTTCACAAAGACTCTTGTCCATTTGTTGTCTTACTAAGTACAGATGGTGGTTAATAAATGACATCATAGTTAATTACTTTCCCTATAAAATTTAAAAGTCAATAATAACAGGACATTCAGTTTAATAAATCAAATAGTTGACAATGTTTTCTTGGGGATTAGAAAAATACCTTTAACAAAATACAGAGATTTTATCATAGAGCTTTTTGTATAAATATATATCATAGATCCATGATGTAATTCAGTATTTTGCAGAAAAAGTTTAAATTCATTGTCTGTTTGCAGACCTGCCAACTTTTGAAAATCTCCATGGGGGATTTAGTGCGCGACCAGATTTTTAAGGGACAATTTTTGCCGTGTTTCTGTGTGCACTGTTTTTTACTCTTAAAATAATCTCATGTCTCTTCTTTTTTCTTTTGGTATACTGATGATGATCTTATAAGCCTTGATTTCTTTTATTTGCATGATTCTTGCACTTATTTTAAAATTAACAAAATAACTTTAAATAAGAATAGAAAAAAATGGCATTAAAAAATAAAGGATACTTAGTGAAACCCCCACTTTTTCCCCTCCAAAAACCTTCTTATCTTTGGACCATGCTTCAAAAGACCTAAACCTATAAGTCCTAAAGTTAGAAGATTTTGATTAAGTCTGTCAGTATTAATGAGAAAATGGATAAAAGTTGAGTTATCTTTCTTTGTGTTCGGAGGTGCTCTTACTGGCGGAGGTTTATTCACAGTAGAATAATACAAAATGGGGTCGATTTTAAATCAACAGACACATGTCGGATTTCAAAAATTAAATGGATTTCAAGATAAACGATGTTTTTTTAAGAGTTCATTACAGTTCTCATCTTTAAGTTAATTATGATTTCGTTATGGAAATACGGTAAACATTGCAAATTGTGCTCGTATGATAAATTGATTAAAAATGAAAGGCCAACTGACCGACTTTCTGTTTACAAATAATATTAATTAATTTGAGGATTGTTATGACCCATCAGGTAATCCGATTACTTGCAACAACAAATTATGACACCTGTTGTGACCGTTGATTAGCGTAGTATTGTAAACTTGTCATAATATGTCCCCAGGTAAAATTATAGATTATCAGAAAAACTTCAAAATCGGAAACCAAATAATTTTTTCGGGTATATTTTGTGAAAATCGGGATTTTGACTTGTTTTAGAATCCCGATATCGGGATTCGGGTTGAGGGATGAAAATCGGGATGATACCGCGAAAATCGGGATAGTTGGCAGGTCTGTGTTTGAAATACTTGGCGTCTGTTAGCTCTCGTTAGCTCTTTTGCATGTACAATTCTTGTCAGATTTTTATAAAACTCATCCATAGGTGTATTTCAGCAATTTCCCACTTGAATGGTTTTTCACTAGTAATTTTTGGGGCCTTATATAGCATGCTGTTCGGTGTAATCAAGGCTTTGTGTTGAATACTGAACTTTGACCTATAATGGTTTACTTTTACAAATATGACTTGGATGGAGAGTTATCTCATTGGCACTCATACCACATCTTCTTATATCTAATGTCTCAGAAAATCAGTGCCAATCAATATTTTTAGACACCATCCCCCCCACCCCCACACTCACCGCCCTAAGCAGTGTACTAGTTCAGTGAAAATGGAGGTCAGCTATTTTTTGGTGTTTGGTTACAACTTCAAAATAATACACCTCTCATTTCCTTGATACATAAATAAAGGCATTAAATGATTAAAGGCTTTTCATGCATCACTGCTTGGTAGCAGAGTTGATATTGAAACATTTTTTTACCTTAACGTAACAAAAGATATATCAGAATTAAAGACTAAAAAAGGATTAGCATTACAAGACATTCTTACAGAAATACATAATTATGTTCATAGAAGTAAGTATTCTGAAAATGCATATTTGTTGTTAATGAAATTACTTAAAATTGTAACAGATACCAGTATTAAGTATTGATTTGGTAACCACTTTCTGCTTCAACTGCTCTGTCAGCTTCAATACATACATTGACCGAATTGCTATCTGTCACCTTAGAATCATATCTTTCACTTATATTACTTTTTCTCATCTGAAATGTTCCAAAAATTACTTAGTATATGATAAATGTATAAAACGTCCATACTCTACAGCAAAATTGAAAAAAATAAAATTAATAGTATTCATGTAAAACCACTATAAATAAATTTGAGTTTGTGTGTGCCTGCTTATGACAGTTATCAAAATACAAATATCTATGTACAAAAAATGTATTCCCAAAATAGTGTTGAAAATAGATAATAGGTTCAACAGAATTATTTTAAATTCTACCTTCACATATTTACAATATAAAGCTGAACCTAGTTGTTTTCCAGTTTAAATATATTTAATTAAATAAATATTATTAAAGGGAAACTTCGCAAAAAAATGAAAATTTTATATTATGTTTATTTGATATAAATAATCATATATTCATTAAAATTATTGTTCAATTCTTCTAGATAAGTGATTAAAATAAAAATTAAAATCCCACTATCACTTCTCGACTTATCGCCATTTTGACGGCATCTCCGATACAAATTGTCACGTGATGAGTATATTTGAATAAAATATCTGAATACCACAAAACTAAAAAACAAGCATGGCATATCGTATATTCAGTATCAAAATGACTTGTCAAGCGTACGGATGTTCAACTCGAAGTTCACATGGCATAAGTTTACACACTTTCCAAGATCCTGCAAAAAAGAAAGAGTTGTACCAGACGTGGATGATTAACCTTAACATAACACTAACCAACTCACAACAAGTTCAAGAAAGTGTGTGCAGACCATTTTGAAGCATCTTGTTTCGATGGAAATTTGATAGTAATTATGATTTTTTTCTCATGAATGTTTTTATTGCTATTTCTTTCCAAGCCTGGTTGAAAGGAAATTGTCAGATTAATATAGTTCAGTATTTCTGCATTCATGCATTAGTAACAGATTTTGTTGTTTACAAGTAGAAGTTTAGTACACGGATAAAAAGTCACAGACAAAAAAAATGTTGAATATATACAGGAAAAACATCTTCAAATATTATATTATTTATTACATTTATTACATTTTAAGTTTATGAACTTGTTTACAAGCCTTAAAAATAAAAAGATATTTGATTTCAATCATGCAAAGGATATATATTTCTAGGGACAATGAAGCCATTTAAGGTACCTAGCCACTTCGGCATTTTGATTTTAGAACAATTATTTGATGTCATTGATATTTATTTAATAAATTCTGTTTAAAACTTGCTTTAAAAATAATATTTCAAGAACAAACCAAAAAAAGAATAAATTAATTTACGTTTTCTCGTTTAAAGAAAAATAAACTCGAAACTGAATTATGACGTTTTGTTCTGTGTCTTTCTGTCGTAAATTCACAAGTTCAATGAAGTATATATTTTTTAGGTGCAAAAAAACTTATGTATACATATAAAATTACGTAAAACATTTAAAGGGTCATTTGTTTAATATAATAATGGTTTAAAAATAAGACTTTATTTATTTACATGTAGTATTATTACAGATGCTGTTTAACCCCCCCCCCCCCTTTCCTTTTCCATATTGTGCCATATACAAGGTTGAAGAGGTGATAGGTAGATGGGAGCATATGTCTTCCCCGATTCGTGTGGAAACTTAATAGATCTTACCGCCCCCTTGTTATACTTTATAGCTGTCTACTAGGTTAACGCAGTTGCGTAGTCCTACAAGTTTCGGATATAAAATGTCGACAGCTAGGCTATCGAAGTTTGTAATGATTTATGGTCAATCGTAGTAGGAGTATTTTTTCTTTCTAAATTTATGATAACAAGATAATAGATAGGAATACATCTAGTGGGGCGGACACTAATTTGAAAGTTGTAAAAGCATAAATATATTCTTAATGAGATTAAAAGGTATCTGTAGCGGCTTTAGACTTTTCGAAATGCTTGCCAAAAAAAAACAACCTTTTATATGTAATAGATTTTATTCATTTCGGGTACTTCTAATATGAAAACCGACGATCTTTTGAATTATTGCCAGAGGTCATGTAATAGTGTCACATTCAGGTATTCTAGTGACTTCCTGCGGGCTAATAAACTGGTGACATTACGCAATTCAGGTACATGCATCGCTTCCCAGCTGTTTGACCCAGGTGTGCACAGGTAAAAGTGCCATCGAAAATGCTATCAGGTGTATTATACATCCTGTTAACAATGTATGTCCATAACCTGATTGAAATACGCAAAGCCGTCCAAACATGAAATTAAGAGTTTAAAATTTATATCTATATATATATACAGGCTGATTGATTCTGACATGTGCAAAGACAGAAATAATAAGACCGTAAATTATTAATTTTGACTTCTGTTTCAAAATTCATGTGTAGAAGATTATCTGGTACTGTACCATGTAAAATGATTTTTTTTTCAAATTTCAATTCTACTTTTCAGGGGCTGATCCAGCCATATTAAAAAAGGGGGGTTCCAACTATATATCCCACTTCAAATGCATTGATCGGCAAAAACAAAACGGGGTTGTGATAAATAATTTAAGAAAGAAAAAACATACTGCATCATTTTACAACATCGTTTGGAGTAAATCCTAGAGAATTTAACCGAGAGATTACGGATGACTATCTTTCATACTTTCTTGTCCTATTTCCGATATGAGCGAGCATTTACGAAATATTTTGCCTATTAGAAAATTTGCGTTTACTTGTATGTGAGGAGACAAGCATGCGCAATTATGACACGAAGATGATACTTAGTTCGTGGCATGTCTCTAGAACGTGCGGTAATCGTTTGTCTGTACGTTCCTGTACATGCACATTCAATTATTTAAAGGAGTGTCATTTTTATCAATATAAGATTTTGAGAACACTAAAACACTCCCGCGAAATCGCTGGCATTTCAAGCTTTTAAGCTGTTGTAGGATGATTTATTGTAAAAGATTTTATGTCTGGAGAAAAGGTATCAAAAGCCCTTAACATTTTTGCCAAAGTCCGATATTTGTTTCCTTTTCTGTTAAATTCCATTTTTTTTCAAGTATCTGACACTAGACCACAATTACTCTACCCCTTTACTACAATGCATTTCTTGGTAAAAGTCAAATTAAATTTTAAAAAATGCACCGCTTCAAACATGAAATAAATTTAACTGCTTATAGACCATTATTATTCTCATAAAATATGCTTCTAGGACAATCCATCAGTGCTTTTTCTTTTGTAGTAGCATGATACATTTCCAATATTCAGTTTCATGGTCTTGTTTGTAAAAAGACAGAAGGTACCAATACGGATAGTCATATTCAGTATTAAAAAACACACTGACAACGTCATAGCAAAAAATAACCAATAAACGATCGAAAGACAAACAAAGAGATAAAAAACACATCATAAAAAACTGGTTTAGGTCGCACAACAAGAACCCCAACAACATCTCGGGAGGATCTCGGGTCAAATCATATCAACGCTCCGTGGTACTGTGGTAGACCAAACCTTCATGTTAATACAACATGCAATCTATGAAATTAGACCTCAAAGTGAAATAATTCATAAATAGGTTTATTAATACACAAATAATGAAATGAATCTGAAACATTCGGGGAGAAATTGTATTGGTAAATCGTTTAAATGATTTTAGAACTATTCAGTCTGAAGTGTCACTTTCACATTCTTTGAATCATTCGTATACCCCATCCAACGATGGAAACTCTTTTCTAATTATGTCTACTACACAAGCCGGTAGTATTATTCTGTGTTTCTTGCCAAATGGTTGACCTTTCCTGACCCAGCACACAAACTGACGATAAGCCATAAGCCTGCTTTGTATGTTAATAAGTACGTCTGGAGCTCTCCCTCCCTTCCAGTAAGACAAAGTTGACCTTTAAATTTTCTGTCAACATTTTTGATATTTTCGTTCAAATAGCTGAAGAACTAGTACGTGGTGAGAATTAAATTATTTTGATAAGGACATTACTTCCTGAATATTTAAAAAAAAAAGAAAGAAGATCGCTTTGAACGACCCACTTATATAACTGCAATTGGTAATTACTATCTATTTCAAAAATTCAGAATTCTTAGAATTTTTAATTCATTTACTCGTGTTTATAAGGACTTCATTATTCATAAATTTATTCAATTAAATTAATTCAGTATTTCTTTTTTTTTAACAAAAAATATTCAGCGTCAATAATATATTTAATTAAACTGAGCTCATGGAAAATATTAAGATTCCCCCGTTTATCATTCATACGAAATGTTGTTCACACCTAGAAGAGTGAACCGTGACGGCTTAAATTCACTGAGTAAAGATCAAAAGATACAAAATGCTAATCTTTTAATTAACTTGAATTTAACCACGCATTCAACAGGTAGTCACTATGTGTCAAAGTACAATACACATTGTATTTGCAGGGCCGTATTTGCACACTACAAATGTACTAGCAGCACATATTTACTAGCCTGACGTAAAAGGTAAAAAGTACAAACATGCATTTTTAAAACACTACCAGCTATACATGTTAGTTCAAAATATCCGTCGGAAAAAAAATCATAAAAAAATATTTTATATGATTTACTTGTATCACTATAATCATTTCCGAAAATATTAAAATATAAATTGTACATTCTACTTTAAAGCTGAGCGCTGTTCCATCTTAATTATTAGTTGGTTAATAGCTACACCAAACGTCGTCTATGCGCTTTAAATAGCATTATAAGATGATTAACGATTAAGATTTAAAATGAGATTATTTCCACTCCCGGCATGCTTAAAGACTTAAACTACGTCACATAAGTCAGGAAGTTCGAAGAAATAAAATTATTAATTCTTAATTTTCTCCTTTATTGCTGTTCATATCCAGATAAAACTTGGTGAATATGTTTTTTATGGTATTATGGACATAAATAGCTGATAAGTAAAAATTCGTGAATTATCCCTTTAATACAAATAACAGAATGCTTGAATTCTTTTCCAAAAACCGTCTGAATTTTAAAATTCTTAGTCTGAAATATTAAAAAGAAAAATATCCTTTGTTCTATTTTAGGCCATTAAACAATTGTAGATAAAAAAAGAAGATGCGATATGATTGCCAATGAGAGAAATCTCCACAAGGGACCAAAATAACAGCAATTAACAACTATCAGTCACTGAACAGGCTTCAACAATGAGCAAAGCCCATACTGCATAGTCTATAAAAGGCCCTGAAATGACTGATGTTTTGTTATTATTATGTTTATTATTTCAGTTGATCTACCCATCCATGTAAAGATTCATTTATTAGAGAAAATGGCAGATGTTGAGTAAGTAACCTCCATACATTTAATGGTATTATTTGATATTTTCATAATTTATGTAAAGTATCTGAATCCAAATATTTCTGCTTTCATGAATTTAGTATTTTAGAGTAACACTGTAAAAAGGGGTTATTTAGCAGTGGGATTACATCAAAGAAATACTCCTGTATATATGATACAGAGAAAATTTAAGTTATCTTTCTTTTTTACACTGTTGATGTAGTCATGCTTATGTTCTCAATCATTTCCATGCTGAAATGGATTTGTGTTTTTTTAGCAATAAGACTGCAAATTTTCTATCAAATGATAACAATTGTATAAATTCAGAAATGTTTGTATGCATTTATTATTGGAATTGTTGATCATAGACAGAAATACATGTGGGCGAAATACTAAATGCTGCCTACTAAAAATGCTTTAAAATTTGATATGCAAGTTTAGTTTTTGTGAAACTTGTCCCACCTGAAGTTGCACACATTTAAAAAATATCTGAATTACCATATATAAAAAGGATAACAGAAATTCTCTGATGTCAGTGCATATGCTTTACAGTTGATGCCATACATCAATTTTATAAACAGTATAAAAATACGCTATTGTTTGCCAAGACTGCAAAAAAAATACATAGAAATACTTTCATTGATGTTCATGAGAAAACAAGATCAGACACCATGTTTAAACAAAAATGAACTATTTTAACCTCAATACTTTGAGAATTCAAATGACAAATCTATGAATAAACAGTGCAGCATAAGAAACCAGTCATCTGTATGTATATACAAACAAAACAAAAAAAGAAAATAAGTGACTTTCACTTATAACTTCAGCAATAAGCAAAACCCATACCCCATTGCAAGTTATAAAGGCCATGAAAGGTAAAATGTCAAAAATCATAAGATAAATGATTAACAGCCTGAATTATGTACAGAACAATTTTGATATACAGCAACAAGTGACTTCAAGTGAATAAAAGACTCCTAACTTTGGACTGGCACATATAAAATGTGGTGGTGTTAAACATGTTAGGGAGAACCAAATCCTTATATAATATTTATGGTATTTTTATTGTGTTATAGATACAGATTAGCATCCGGCACGAGTGAGAAGATGCAGCTTAGTTCATTGATATCAGCATTCCAAGCTGCAAGAGACTTAATAGTGGCAGAAGCATAAACATTACTTAATAAAAGATATAATTTATTATAATGTGGTCGTTATAACTATGGATGAGAGGTTTATTCTATACATAGAGTCAAATATCGTTCAGCGGGTGTAAAATTTCGCGATTTTCATTGAAAAAGGTATGCGAACAATTTTGGCGGTTATTATTTTGCCGGATTCAAAACTTTTATCAATACATTGCATGCAAAATTTAAATTGGTGGAGTTTATTTTGGCAATTTTGTTCTTTCAGTGAAAATAAGTGAAAATTTATACCCTGCAAAAATAACCTGCTATACAGTATGTTTGCATAATTAATTGTCTTGTATGAGAAGAAAAAAAACACACATGAGAAAAAAGACTAAATACTTCATTCTCAGAACGATCGCATACAACCATATAATAAGTTGTGCAGATGAACCTTGGAGAATAACCATTCATCAAAATATCAACGTCATCCTATCATCCATATTTCTGATAAGATTTAGTTTTGGAACTAAGATGAAAACATAAATGACCTGAAATCTTACAATTTTGTTAGTGGAAATGTGAATGGAAACAGGGAATTGTTAAAGATGCAACAGTAGTTGGCTTTTTGAAAACTTTATTTTGCATTGATTTGGAAAAAAAATTAGATTACTTTTAAATTGACTTGGGTTTTTTTTTCAGATATTTTGATTTCAACTTTTTACCCAGTAACACCCTGACCACAAAGCCTTATGACACAGATGTCTTATGGAAGTTTTCTTAAAAAGCCACAACCAAATAAAATTGAGAATGGAAATGGGGAATGTGCCAAAGAGACAACCCGACCATAGAAAAAAACAACAGCAGAAGGTCACCAACAGGTCTTCAATGTAGCGAAAAATTCCCACACCCGGAGGCGTCCTTCAGCTTGCCCCTAAACAAATATATACTAGTTCAGTGATAATGAACGCCATACTTATTTCCAAATTGTACACAAGAAACTAAAATTAAAATAATACAAGACTAACAAAGGCCAGAGGCTCCTGACTTGGGACAGGCGAAAAAATGCGGCGGGGTTAAACATGTTTGTGAGATCTCAACCATCCTCCTATACCTCTAGCCAATGCAGAAAAGTAAACGCATAACAATACGCACATTAAAATTCAGTTCAAGAGAAGTCTGAGTCTGATGTCAGAAGATGTAACCAAAGAAAATAAACAAAATGACAATAATACATAAATAACAACAGACTACTAGCAGTTAACTGACATGCCAGCTCCAGACTTCAATTAAACTGACTGAAAGATTATGATTTCATCATATGAACATTATTTATACCTAATGAGGAAAATCATTAATACCACAATCAAACTACTTGAATCTGAAATGGAGTTCATAGTAATATGATATATAATTTGAACAGAAAAACTCCCCTTTCCACAAATTTGGACCCTGAATACTGCCATATCTTTTATGCATAGTTAAAATAAATTTCATGTGTCGAAAGGGTTTTCTTGAATTTACTGTCATCAGGAAAACTCAAAGCCAGATATTTGAAAGCCAAGGTTGTATTAGAATCATTGATGAATTGACATAATGTGTATAATGTATAATCATAATAACCACAACAAAGACGTAGAAAGTATATATTCTTAACAATAAATCCCTAAGTTTTCACAATTGGAATGTTTGTCAAGGGGTAATACTACCATTATTTTCCCCAATTGTGTGTGTATCTCCATCATGAATTCTGTATCAGTACAGTCTGCATTCTCGAATTAGTAGTAAATATGCCATATACATATTCATTAATGTCCCTCTGACATTATTATCATCTGTATATAGAATATTTGTATTCTAAAGTATAGGGACTACAGAATAATGAACAATAACAAATAAATGATGTATACAATTGAAAAATGCATAAATGAAAACCCTATCCAAACCCTTTATAAATACTATTTTAAAAATAATAATCGCCGTTGCCCTAACCACAAGAATTGACGAGAAGTGGTGCATAAAAGTAGATGTGTTTCCTTACACTGACACACCAAGTCCGAATGGGATAACTATTTTACATCCTAGCTATTCTAGTTTAGACGAAAAACCATTTACAATTCATAAAATCTAGTTTAGAACGCCACACAACCATTATAATATACTTTATATATTACTATATGATGTATACCCTTTATGACCCCCTAACACGATGAGTAGATATCAAACAATGTCAACTCGGCCCACACTATATCGCCACTTCATGAAAAAAGTCGTCCCACTCTTGTAACCGACTCGCCCAACTTTTGAAAAAGTGTAAAATCAAATTGAACAATCAGTCTGACAACTCATTTATTTAACGAAAAGGGTTTAAACCCCACTGAATAAAGGTCTGTCAACTCGCCCCAGTTATAAAAATATCTTGCTTCCAATAAGTATGTTAAATTACAGATAGTTCGTATCCAGTCTTCCTGGAGAAGTGGTATGCGTTGTGGCTTGATATGTTAAAGGTCTTGAGTTCGAATCCCAGCATACACACTGGATTTTTTCTACATGAATTTTGATAGGATAATTAATTATAAGTTTTATACTGGATTTTGGATTCCCGCCAAAATGTTACAGAACAAAGGAAAGCATGCATAACACAGAAACTCAAACTGGGGGGATCCGGCTCAGATCACCCCTGTTAAAACAAAGGAGCTGGGATGTAATGCTGACGTAATATGTCTCACTATGTTTACAGTTCATTTGAATCCAATTGTGTTCACTCATTTTTATGCAGTTAAGCTGCATTATGCGAGCGCCCTAGATTTGTGTTCTACCCAATAAATGCTGAAATACTTGCCATTGTTATTATCTAGCTCGCTACTATGTTATATATAACTAATTGAACACTTTTTTAATACTTTTTATTCTGGATTACAAAAAATATGACCAGAAAAACCTTAAATGATCGTCGATTTATCCAAAAGTTTTGAAGTTACACATAGGAAGTAGTGCTTATTAAGAATCCTTGTGTAGTTCATTATGACTTGTGCTTTTAGCTAAGATGTCAAAGAACAATTGTATGAAATATTTAATCGCCGAAAATCTCTTAAGACAAGTAGTTTAGATTTCCCAAATGGCAAAAGTCGTAGGGATATTGTTTGTCATCAATACGTAGTACAATTACGTCAGTAGTCTATTATATAATAAGTTCAACTGTTCATGCTGTTGGCGGCAATTTCAAATTAGAAAAAGAAATTTTCGTAGCTTTTCAATTTGGAGGCAGGTGTGCAAATTAGCGGTGGTCCGAGGTCCGCGACCTTCCACTTTTGCAAGCGGAATTTCGACTAGGATAGTTGGTTTCTAGCTACGCCCGACGGTCACCTTCCACTTGAAAGAAAATAAGAAATTACTTTGCAAACCTTCCATGCAAGTCACCAAAGTCTCCAATTAAACGAGCTAAAAACTTATTTTTATCATTATTATTAATGACAGCGATGTTCATTTTGTTCAACCGCTAGCTTTATACAGAAATTCGCCGACAAATATTGTATAAATTCGAGTAAAATCGTATCTGATTGACAAAAACAACATTGTAAACACAACAATGGCGACCGTGAAGACAAAATTTTACAACATAGGATCCGATTCCGGAAGCGGATAAGGATAATTCCGGGTTTGGCGATCATTTACAAAATAAATCGAAGCAGGTGAAAAAATAAATCTATGCATGGTAAATGAATATAAACACTAGAATTGTAAACCAAAAGATACATGTAAAAGAAAGAAAAAGCAGAAAAATATTTTATACAGAAACTCAAAATTACTTTTTGACAAATTTTTATTTAAAAATCCAATACAACGTGACAGCTCGGAACAGTATATCTAACAATATACATGTTCATGGTCACAGTCTAAATTTTCTTTATCAGTGATAAATGATGATAATGCATGTGAGATGCGTTTAAAGTGTAAACATATTACTGCAATTTCGAAGGGTTGTTTTTTTTTCTTCTCAATTTTGAAGGGTCAATTAAAGTAGCTGAAAGTTTCTTTATTTTCACAAATAATGCAACAATATTATATATACCTAAATGTAAGTGAATCATATGATATATAGGTGGAATTCTTTGGGCCACTCTACCCCCTCCTGTTTGATAACTTGGAAACGGTCGAGCTCCCCACCCCTAAACCATATGAGGGGCAGATCCAGCATTTTAGGTAAGGAGGGGCACAAACTTAAATTTTCGCCGAGCAGAGCAGGAACACATATATTAATATTATATATTAGATATACTGTTCCCAGAGTAGAGCGAGGCTAAAAAAAATTTGAGGTAAAATTATCGGAATATTCTTTATTAAGCTGAGAACAACCCATGCTTTGCAAATTTAAGTGGGGGGTGCAAGCTCGCAACCCCCCCTGAATCCGCCCCTGCATATATTCAAGTATAGGACAATATAATAAATAAAATGAAATATAGGGGGAGTCCCTGGAGTTACCCCACCCCCTCCTGTTTGAGAACTTGGAAACGTTCGAGATCCACACCCCTTAACCATATATATTCATGTATGGGACAATATAACAAATCAGATGAAATATAGGGGGAGTCCCTTGGGTCACCCCACCCCCTCCTGTTTGAGAATTTGAAACCCGTTGAGATCGCCACCCTTTAACCATATATTCATGTACGGGACAATACTAGTATAACAATTCAAATGAAAGATAGGGGAGTCCCTGAGGTCACTGTTCACCTTTCTGTTTGAGAACTTGGAAATGGTCAAGATCCTTACCCCTAAACCATATATACTCATGTATGGGACAATATAACAAATCAAATCAAATATAGAGGAAGTCCCTGTGGTCACCCCAACCCTCCTGTTTAAGAACTTGGAAACGGTTGAGATCCCCATACCAAAACAATATATATTCATGTATGGGCCAATATAACTAATCAAATGAAATACAGATGGAGTCCCTGGGGTCAACCTACCCCTCCTGTTTGAGAACATGAAAACCAATGAGATCCCCACCCCTAAACCATATATATTCATGTATGGGACAATATAACAAATAAAATGAAACGTAGAGGAAGTCCCTAGGGTCACCCTACCCCCAGTGGCGGATCCAGAAATTTTCATAAGTGGGGCCAGTCACGCTTCAGTGATTCCCTATATAAGCAACCAATTTTTTCCGAAAAGGGGGGGGGGCGTTGAGATCCCCACCCCTAAATTATATATATTCATATGTATGGGACAAAATAACAAATAATTTACATTTACTATGGGCAGGTCGGTCAGACCTCACCTTTGATCCCTGTTGTAGTGAACATTTGTCTGATTCGTGTCTCATAACTTTTGTACTATAGAACACAAACTCAGTTTTCTTTCCAGGGAAACCAGTCCATTCATACTATTACATGTTCATACTAAGTCAACTTGAACTTCTAGCAGTCAAATAAAACCAAGGTTAACTACCAAGTAGAACAACTGCAGTCATTGGGAACTTGTACCACTGCAGACTCACCATAAAAAAATATACATTGATATATGCATTGCTTTTGAAATCTTGATAACATATAAATTATTTGCCTTAATAAATAAATCATTAGATAAACATGAATGTACTATATTTAAATGTTTAATGTTGAGGCAACATTGCCACAGTTTTCATAATTACGGTTGCCTTGGTTTTTGGTTAACTGCCTTCAGCGCTTACAGCGCTTTGATTTGTTATGCAGTTAAGCTGCATTATGCGAGCACCCTAGATTTGTGTTCTACCCAATACATCCTGAAATACTTGCCATTGTTATTATCTAGCTTGTTACTATGTTATATATAACTAATTGAACACTTTTTTAATACTTTTTATTCTGGATTACCAAAAAAATGACCAGAAAAACCTTTAATAAATGATCGTCGATTTATCCAAAAGTTTTAAAGTTACACATAGGAAGTAGTGCTTATTAAGGATCCTTGTGTAGTTCATTATGACTTGTGCTTTTAGCTAAGATGTCAAAGAACAATTGTATGAAATATTTAATCGCCGAAAATCTCTTAAGACAAGCAGTTTAGATTTCCCAAATGACAAAAGTCGTAGGAATATTGTTTGTCATCAATACGTAGTACAACTACGTCAGTAGTCTATTATATAATAAGTTCAACTGTTCATGCTGTTGGCGGCAATTTCAAATTAGAAAAAGAAATTTTCGTAGCTTTTCAATTTGGAGGCAGGTGTGCAAATTAGCGGTGGTCCGAGGTCCGCGACCTTCCACTTTTGCAAGCGGAATTTCGACTAGGATAGTTGGTTTCTAGCTACGCCCGACGTAGTCGCTTTACATTTGAAAGAAAATAAGAAATTACTTTGCAAACCTTTTCACCATGTTCACCAAAGTCTCCAATTACACGAGCTAAACACTTATTTTTATCATTATTATTCATGACGGTGATGTTCATTTTGTTCAACCGCTAGCTTTATCCGACAAATATTGTATAAATTCGAGTAAAATCGTATCTGATTGACAAAAACAACATTGTAAACACATAACAATGGCGGCCGTGAAGACAAAATTTTACAAAATCGGATCCGATTCCGGAAGCGGATAAGGGTAATTCTGGGTTTGACGATCATTTACAAAATAAATCCAAGCAGGTGAAAAAATACATCTATGCATGGTAAATGAATATAAACACTAGTATTGTAAACCAAAAGATATATGTAAAAGAAAGAAAAAGCAGGGAAATATTTTATTCAGAAACTAAAAATTACTTTTTGATAAATTTTAATTTAAAAATCCAATACAACGTGACAGCTGGGAACAGTATATCTAACAATATACATGTTCATGGTCACAGTCTAAATTTTCTAAATAAATGATAAATGATGATAATGCATGTGAGATGCTTTTAAAGTGTAAACATATTACTGCAATTTCGAGGGGTTATTTGTTTTTTTCTCAATTTTGAAGGGTCAATTAAAGTAGCTGAAAGTTTCATTCTTTATTTTCACAAATAATGCAACTATATTATATATACCTTAATGTAAGTAAATCATATGATATATAGGTGGCATTCTTTGGGCCACTCTACCCCCTCCTGTTTGATAACTTGGAAACGGTCGAGCTCCCCACCCCTAAACCATAAGAGGGGCAGATCCAGGATTTTAGGTTAGGAGGGGCGCAAACTTAAATTTTCGCCGAGCAGAGCGAGGCTAAAAAAAAATTGAGGTAAAATTATCGGAATATTCTTTATTAAGCTGAGAACAACCCATGCTTTGCAAATTTAAGGGGGGTGCAAGCCCGCAACCCTCCCCCGTCTGAATCTGCCCCTGCATATATTCAAGTATAGGACAATATAATAAATAAAAAATGAAATATGGGGGAATCCCTGGAGTTACCCCACCCCCTCCTGTTTGAGAACTTGGAAACGGTCGAGATCCACACCCCTTAACCATATATATTCATGTTTGTGACAATATGAAAAATCAAATGAAATATAGGAAGAGTTGCTAGGGGTCACCCCACCCCTCCTGTTTTAGAATTTAAAAATGGTCGAGATCCCATCCCTAAACCATATATATTAATGTATGGGACAATATAACAAATCAGATGAAAGATAGGGGAGTCCCTGAGGTCACTGTTCACCCTCCTGTTTGAGAACTTGGAAATGGTCAAGATCCTTACCCCTAAACCATATATACTCATGTATGGGACAATATGACAAATCAAATGAAATATAAGGGAAGTCCCTGTGGTCATCCCAACCCTCCTGTTTGAGAACTTGGAAACGGTCAAGATCCCCACACCAAAACAATATATATTCATGTATGGATCAATATAACTGATTAAATGAAATATAGGGGAGTCCCTTGGGTCACCCTACCCTTCCTGTTTGAGAACTTGGAAACCAATGAGATCCCCACCCCTAAACCATATATATTCATGTATGGGACAATATAACAAATAAAATGAAATGTAGGGGAAGTCCCTAGGGTCACCCTACCCCCAGTGGCGGATCCAGAAATTTTCATAAGTGGGGCCCACTGACTGACCTTAGAGGGGCCCGCTCCAGTCACGCTTCAGGGATTCCCTATATAAGCAACCAAATTTTTTCACTAAAAGGGGGGGCCGGGCCCCCTGCCCCCTAAATCCTCTGCCTACCCCTACCTGTTTGAGAACTTGAAAATCGTTGAGATCCCCACCCCTAAATTATATATATTTATATGTATGGGACAAAATAACAAATCATTTACATTTACTATGGGCAAGTCAGTCAGACCTCATCTTTGATCCCTGTTGTAGTGAACATTTGTCTGATTCGTGTCTCATAACTTTTGTACTATAGAACACAAACTCAGTTTTCTTTCCAGGGAAACCAGTCCATTCATACTATTACATGTTCATACTAAGTCAGATTGAACTTCTAGCAGTCAAATAAAACCAAGGTTAACTACCAAATAGAACAACTGCAATCATTGGGAACTTGTACCACTGCAGACACACCATAAAAAATATACATTGATATATGCATTGCTTTTGAAACCTTGATAACATATAAATTATTTGCCTTAATAAATAAATCATTAGATAAACATGAATGTACTATATATGAATGTTTAATGTTGAGGCAACATTGCCACAGTTTTCATAATTACGGTTGCCTTGGTTTTTGGTTAACTGCCTTCAGCGCTTACAGCGCTTTGATTTTATTAAAGTTCAGCTAAATGAGAGGGTTTACGGATACCAGCTGGACATACTATATCCTATGTTTTGATTTGTATATACGATTTAATTAATTTTGGTTATTATGACCATTATCACAAGATCCTAAGATACACTTTTCGGCAATAGTGTAGCGAAACTGTCTTTAACAGTTATGTAGAGCGTTTGACAACATTGAATGACATTATAAATCCTTGATGATATACAATTCTTTCATTTCTTCTCTTTGCATCTATGACGAAATGATTATTTATCATGTTATTCCACACTGGTCAGTAACTTTGTGGGGTATGTTCCGTGATATATTAAGGTATTTGCAGTTTCGATTATGACAAGAAAAGTAATACCTTAAAATATTCGGTCCCCAATTAAAGAACGATTCTTAAGTAGAAGCTGCCAGTGGTCTAAAATAATGTAATTTGCATTTCTACAGATTCTTTACGAATTCAAGCAACAATACTGACTGAATAAAAAACTCATTATAGATACTTTTATTGAAATTTAGTATTTTACGCCAGACGTGCGTTTCGTCTACAAAAGACTCATTGAATCAAAGAAGTTAAAAAGGCAAAATAAAGGACGAAGTTGAAGAGCATTGAGGATCAAAAATTCCTAAAAATTTTGCCAAATACATTTAAGGTAATCTATTCTTTTTAGGAAGAAAAGCCTTAGATTTTCAAAAATTCTATGTTTTGAACCGATTCATGATGATATAAGCAAGTCATATTGATAGATATCAAAGGTACCAGGATTATAATTTAGTAATCCTGGTACCTTTGATAACTATTAGTACGCCAGACGCGCGTTTCGTCTACACAAGACTCGTCAGTGACGCTCAGGTCAAAATAGTTATAAAGCCAAACAAGTACAGAGTTGAAGAGAATTGAGGATCCATAATTCCGAAAAATTGTGCCAAATACGGCTAAGGTAATCTATGCCTGGGATAAGAAAATCCTTAGTTTTTCGAAATATTCAACGTTTTGTAAACAGGAAATTTATAAAAATGACAACATTATTGATATTCATGTCAACACTTCGGTGTTGACTACTGGACTGGTGATACCCTCGGGGACGAAACGTCCACCAGCAGTGGCATCGACCCAGTGGTGTAAATAGTTTTCAAAGGTACCAGGATTATAAAACCGACTACTTGTGTACATCTTTGTAGCTAAGATGATGTCTTGAATTTCTACATTTAAATAGTTATCACTGAGACATATTGGATTTAATTTTCTCATCTTATGAGGTTGAGGTAGTTTGTAAAAATGTTCCCTTAGAAATACTTCGTTGACAATTGTAAAAATGAATCGGTTCTTAAAAACCTATATCAGTTATGAGTATTATCTATACTATTAAACGAGAAGACCTCATTTTGTGTGTCGCTTCTCTTCCTTCCCCAATTAACTAATCATCACGCCCCTGTGTCCTATAGGTACCATGCATAGTCGCATTTGTCATCCATTATTATGATTATTAAGTTTGGGTTATTTTGGGAGAAAAACGAAAAAAGAAGGGGAGGGCTTAAACAAAATTGTCCTGTCAACACGGCACCCGCAGGCTAAGACTTTTGACACCTTTCCTGAAATTAGCCAGTCATAAACTATTTTACGAAAATTCATCCTACAACAGTTTACATACTTTGTTTTCTAGTGCACTTTTAAAATAAAATAGCCCCTAGTGAAGCCTTATTGAAAAAATTCTCCTGCGACATATCATTTGCAGTAATGTATATAGAAAACATTCTAAGAAGGAGTTTATGAGAGAAAGAAGAGGTTTTAACGAACTGATGGAGCTGTATGACAGAATTTTCTGAATAAGAGAGAAGGCTGGATTTAGCATGTTTAGTATATACATCTATCGACGTCATAATAAGGCTGCTAGGAGTGGTTAAAAAGTCTGTGTGATATCGGTTTCAGGAATAAATGTGATGTAAACTTAGGCAAAGCCATTGATAAAGTCGAAATAATTAGAGGAGTTTGGAGGCTATGAATTTTAAAACTTATATTTTGCGTTTCCAGGCAGGAATCACATAACATTTCAAAGTTAATAAATGATAGAATATGATATGAACGATAGAAGTTATCATGTTTATTAAAATTTCAATTTGTAACAATGCAGACATGTAAAACATAGTTTAAAAGTTAACATTTCTAACATATTTTTTTTGTAATTTGTTTTATTTTTGACATATAGACAGAAAACAATCAAACAGGATTACACACATGTACAGATTTAAAAATGGTCTTAAAGATATTATCATATTACTTCAACTCTAAATAGCAAGATATAAAACAAAATATATAGATAATAAACTTACCGTATGTTGTTCCATTCTTATACACTATTTCAAATATGAATTACTACCTTTCACAGAAGGTTTTTCTCCTGAATTTTTACAGCTATAAATATAAAATTTTAAAATCAACATTACATGTTGTTCTACATTATATGGGTAACAAATTTCCCCAATACCAAAAATAATCTCTTTTGCATCTAGTATATGTTTAAGGCTTAATCCACATTTCAATTATAAATTTTGAAGTGCTATCCAAATATTTTTGCTGTATATACATTCCCGAAACATATGCAATAAGCTTTCTTTGGTTTCAGTGCAAAAAATGCACAATTCTATTTCTGTTAAACCACAATTATAAAGAAAAAGAGTTTGTGTATACAATTCTATGTAATAACTTGAACTAAAAATTTTGAAGTTTAGTGTTTTGTGTTGCTTGAAATGCCATAGAGTAAATTTTTCCCCAATCATCAATTTAACACATAAATCCTCAGACCATTTGTTTTGTGATCCTGATGGATTTTCTTTGATATTTTCTAGAAATAATTGATAAAAATATTTACATGGTGTTTTTTTTAACATTTCTAACATTTCTTAACTAAACTTTAAACAAATAAAAAAATAATTTTTAAGGGTTGTTAAAATGAAATCAAATAGTTGATTCTATAAATAATATTTCTACTTTTGTTTTCTATGTATTCACTGAACTGCTGGGAATTCCACGAGGAAGTATAATACATGGACATTGAGGAAGTCGCTATCTTTCAAGGTAAGCGATTGAATATATTAACGTTTGGTTAAATGCGTATTAATGTTGTCCACGTTCATATATTACAGTTTTTGATAAATAAAACCAGGTTTAATCCACCATTTTCAACATTAAAAAAAATCCCTGCACCAAGACAGGAAATATGAAAGTTGTTATCCATTTGTTTGATGTGTTTGAGCTTTTGATTTTGCCATTTGTTTAAAATTTTCCTTGGAATTCAGTATTTTTGTGACTTCTTATCTTCATTGTTAGTCGCAACGACGACCTTTCTCTCATCTGTGAAAAAAACAACTTTCAGTTCATCTGGTGCGCGACCATGTCTGCTTTTGTTGTATATTATTGTTACATATGATATTAACGTCGTTATTCACAGTTAACTCATAAAACTGGTTTTCCATATTTTGTGTGTACTATATATCTGCCATTGTTAAATGTATGACGGGATTCGCCATTAAAATATTTGAAAACAATATAAAGCCAATTTTTAGAGTTTCATGATTATGCGGCCTTGAAACGGTTGGTAATAGACATTTTAACCTTAACCTAGCTCTTTCTCATGGTTCATGCAGTAGCTGGGTAACGTTTTCTAGAAGAGATTGACCCTTAATTAGTAATGTGCATTTCAACAATACTAGAACACCCCCGCGAAATCGCGGGCATACAGCTTGTGAACTGTTGTAGGATGATATTTTTGTAAAAGATATTATGTATGGAGAATTTCATAAAAGGTATCAAAAGCCCTCTCCCTTTTTCCAAAGTCCGATATTTGTTTCCTATCTGTTAAATTCAATTATTATCGTGTTTCTGGACTCACACCACAATTATTCTTCTCCTTTGCTACAATGCATCTTTTGGTAAAAGTCAAATTAAATAAAAAATTTGCACCGCTTCAAATATGAAATAAATGTAACTGCTTATATATAGACCATAATTAGTCTAATAAAATATGCTTCTAGGACAATCCATCAGTGCTTTTTCTTGTAAGAACCTTATTAACATGCCAATGGTAGGATTTGAATCTTGTATACATGACTAAGACCGACTAAGGCTAATTTGAGGGGTGGTCGGGGGATCCTGATCCCGAAATCCCGGGCTTACAACATGAAATCCCAAGATGCAGAATTTAAAGAAATTCATATCTCGAAAAACCGAAATCGAAAAATATATTCCCGGATCCCGTAAGGATCAATTCCCAAATCCTCGAGCTTAAAAACCCCCGATCCCGACGTCCCGAAAAAGGTCTTGCCTCCCTCTAATCTCTACCCTAATTTCATTTTTGCAAAATCACTATTTTCACTTTCAACAATAAATTTTTATGTCTCATTTATGGGCATTATGTTTTCTAGTACGTGCATCCGTGCGTTCGTTCGTTCGTTCGTCCGTCCGACTGTCCCGCTTCAGGTTAAAGTTTTTGGTCGAGGTAGTTTTTGATGAAGTTGAAGTTCAATCAACTCGAAACTTAGTAAATATAGTGCCGATTTGGCATCCGTGTACTATGGACACATTCTTGTTTCCACATGTTTTACTTATTTTAATATATATGCAACTGGTATGACCCCTTAAATAGTAAACATTTCAAAGAAAACAGTAAACAGAATACAGAGAGTCTCTATATATTAAAGTAGTAAAATCGTAGTTTACATGTAGATAAACGCGAAAAATAATTGTCCTCTCTAAGGAGGTATAATAGTTCTTACGATCTAAACATCATGATATGGAGAACGCTCTGATTGGCAAATTTATTTTTCATTTTTTTAATCTATCATACGATTGGTTGTACTTGTGTGCATGTTTCAAACCGGAAGTCTTATCTATGACTAAAAGTCAGTCTGATGACGGGATCAATATCCGGACTCCTTTTTTGTCGTTTTTCTCCAAAAATAACTCAATCTGAATAATCATAAGAACGGATGACAAATGCGATTATGCATGTTACTTATAGAACACAGAGGCATGATGATTAATTTATCGTGGAAGGAAGAGAAGCGACACACAAAATGAGGTCTTCTCGTTTTATTTCAACAATAAGTGTCTCTGCGGTGATGCCCGTCGCTAATTTATTTGAAAATCCAAAGCTTATCAATTATTGAAGCGCTGTAAACCAAAATGGACATCTTCATGACAAGTTGTTACAGTATTAGTGTTTGATACTAGGTCAGATATGTGATTGTGGGTTCATTACAGTATTGGCAATTCACCTGGAAACTCGACATAATTCCAATGACACTTACGAAAGAGGAAATCCTAAATAATCATAGGCTGTACTATGCTCCTTTGGACAGAAATGAAGAACTGGATAGTCCTTCAGTACTGGATACCGAAATAAATGAACATAAGTGTACTTGCAAACAATCGGTTATATTACTGGGTTTACCAAATGTTCCACGAAATCCTTTATCAAATCATTATCTTCTATTTAACAGCAATCAAAGCTGGGCGGTTTCAGTCTGATGTAGTTAGATTTTTAGATTACATGTTAGACGAAACGCGCGTCTGGCGTAAATACAAATTGAATCCTGGTATCTATGATGAATTTATTTACAACCACTGGGTCGATGCCACTGCTCAGGGAGTTTTAACCCCGAGGGTATCACCAGCCCAGTAGTCACCACTTCTGTGCAGAAAATATCATTGATATGGTCATATTTATAAATTAACTGTTTACAACACTTTTGAATTTTAGAAGTACTAAGGCTTTTTTTACCTCAGGAATAGATTACCGTAGCTGTATTTGGCAAAACATAGGAATTTTGGTCCTCAATGCTCTTCATCTTCGTTCTTTATTTGACCTTTTCAACTTTTTGGGATTCGAGCGTCACTGATAAGTCTTTTTAGACGAAACGCGCGTCTGGCGTAAATTCAAAATTTAATCCAGGTATCTATGATGAGTTTTTTTTTTAGAGTTTATATTATCTAAGTCATTTTCAAGGACGTATATATGTTAGTTATACGTCCTTGGTCATTTTCCACTCGCAATAGAAAAAAAACCATTTTAAATTATATTCCTCTTCACTGGTATTCCTAATTGTAAACTTAAAGAATAAAATGATTTGCACGATTTTATTAAATAAGTTAAAAATGGACAACGTAGATATGCATATCTTAAAATTGTTTAAGAAAGGATAAATCATACTTCGAAAAAAAGTTGATTTAAACAAAAACTGATCTAAAACTGACATCATCAGAATGCCTTTTTTTTTATGCACAACGCAATCTTTACGATGAGATGAAATTTTTTTCGACACAATCGGCATTCTTATTTGAACCAAGTGTGCTCTTTTTGTCGCTTTTTTTTCTTTTTCAAATGATTAACTTTCTAAAGGATCTTCTCATGACAAAATTTCTAGCATTATCCTTCAACTGTACGTTGCGCTACATAGATGATGACTTTTTACGTAAAATAATAAAAAGTTTGGTGACTATGTTGAACGCACCTATCTTATCGAAATTGGAAAAAAGGATGGTATCATAGATATAGGTGAGTCTGCCTCATATCTTGACTTGCATCTACGAATTGATAGCGCGGATCAGTTGAGAACAAAACTGAACAACAAAACAAATCACTTTATAACAGCTTTTTAATCGTATGAACTTTCCAGATGGTGATAATTTACTTAAAAGAGGGTTGCGATTTAAAAGGAATCTATTCCATTAAGGGTTAAAAGTAGGAAATTTAAGTTATTCCTTCGAAAGTTTAATGGACGCCATCTGAATTGGTTGACGTTATGGAATATTGGTGTGAGAGAAGAAAAACGATATTTTCTAATTGTCGTACCCACAATCCCGTTCTCTCTTCTTGATTATGACATCTATGAAGAAGACTGATTACCGATTATGGTGTAACCTTCAGCAACAGGTGGCACATACTCTTCATAGCTACCCGTCAATAGCAAGTGAAATAACTCCCGTGTTTGGTTGGAAGTTCTTGTTGTCATTTATTTGTTTCTGTGTAGTAGTTTTATAATTATGTTTGTTATTTCTTCTTTTACACTTTCTTTCCGATTTTCTTCGATTATTAATTTAAATGTCCAATTTGGGGTCTTTTGCCGTTTTTATTCATGGTCCAAAAACTAAATTAGATTCAACAAGACATGAACGATGCTATTAAACACATTCATGTTACCATGCATGCAACTTTAACGTTAATCTTTCACATGGTATCTTGAAATGTAGATTCCATGATACCTTTGCTCGAGGAGTGTGTTAATTAACTAGTCATCTGTATACCATATTTTCTAATGATTTATTTCTTTTGAAAACTAAACCAGGACAAGCGGGCTAAGTGTATAGTCCAAAGTGGCATGGTTTTGTTCTGATTTTGTTTTACTGACTCAGATCTGGCATATACACTTATAATAAGCCTTGTACTCTTGATAAGTTTGTACCTAGAGTTCTTTTACATGAAGATTAAACATTTTAAGCAATCAATATCCAAAATCTGACATCACACGCCAAATATATGTTAGAGACAGTTCAAAAAAGGCAACAGTAGTTAACCGCAGTCCATAAATCAATTGAGAGAAAACAAATCCGGATTACAAACTGAACCGGGGAAAATTTAAGCATGAAAAGAACAGAGTGGCTTACATTTGTTGTGATGTTCTTATAATGACGCAACGGGATATTTTCACCAATTGCAATTGGCACGGATTTAAGTGATTATACTGATTCGTCTTGCTTTTATATTGTTTGAATTATCTTATTTTTTGTCTTTGACTTTGGAATATCTACCCGTAATGAAGATGTCAATTTGAAAACATTAAACTTTGAGTTTGGTATCTATTTCATGTTCTGTTCCAGAATTTAAGAAAAGATTAGTATAGACCATGAAATTTACTTTTTAGACGACTAAATAACATCCTTTTTTAGAACACAACAGTAGCATTAATAAAGAAGGGAAAAAAAGCAAACAAAAAGGTGTAAATTTTATTTCCTTTTTCCTTTTCAGAAATGGAAGACTGTAAAAATGAATCCTTACTTTTGTCAAAAACACTTGATGCGATCGAGTTATCAGATGAACATGTTCGTTCAAAGGTGTCCATGTTTTCGAGGCTTGAAGTATTAGCGAATGCAGTAGATTATCAACCCGATTATCAGAATACAATTCTCACAGGAAGCATAATGGACGGGGTTGGTTGGAAAGGATACATGACAGATATTGATACCATGTTGCGTTTTTCTTACGTGTCTATAAAGGAGAAGGAAGGAAATGTACATGATGAAAATACAGGTCATATTTTTGAATTAGCAGATGAAAATACCCATCCAGGTTACACGCGACTTCGGCTTTACAAAGAAGGGCCATTGATGGAAAACAATATTTTCTCTCTGACACCCAATGGAGCAAAATCTTATTGTTTCGAGGAAGAAGGAAATTTTTTTCTTTCTTCTTACAAATTTAAAACAGCTTTCAACAGGTACCAGCTGATTCCAGAGCGACCAGCATGGGTGATGCAAAGTTCATATAACTATGCTGTTTCATTTCCAGACGAGGAGGAAATTTTAGAACACGGACCTTCGCTTTGCTTTTCTGATGAAACAAAAGAAGAACCTCTTCATGATTCCGTTCCTTGCTTCCATTTTCATGAATGGCCAAGACAGGCGACTGAATGGAAAATGCGCCTACCTAGAAATTGGCCAATACAAAAAGACGTTGATGCAGTTGTTTCAAAAGGCTGTGAAATTGTCCCAGTTGGCTTTCTTGGAAGCAAAACTCGACATTTGGAATGGAGGCTATCATTTGCTTTGTCTGAACGGGTTCTTTTACGAACTTTTAACAACATACAACATAAATGCTATGCGCTTCTTAAAATGCTTTTAAAGGATGTTATCGCCGAGGAAGTTCCTCAAGTGCTGTCATCATTCCATATGAAAAATGCCTTATTCTGGGCTTTAGAAAAAACAGAAAGTGCTATCTGGTGTGAGGAAAGGATTACAGATGCCTTCATGGAATGTGTAAATCAAATGCTTACCTTTATACGAGACGGATTTGAACCAGCTTATTTCATTCCAGAAAATAATGTTTTAGAGGGGCGTATGAATGAAGATGAACAACGGAAATTGGTAGATTTGTTCAGTGGTTTTGTGAAAGAAGGTTGGAAATGTTTGCTACGTTGTAAATCATTGTCAACCGAACCATATCTTAAAGAATTACTTCAGCAATACACCCGCTCCAAAAGTATAAGTACAGTCCTACACGATTTGCATGACGTGGATGTTAAATCTGTATGGTTTCAGCATGACCTTAGACTCTTTCCTCGGTATGAAGACGCACGACTAGAAATCATGACGACAATAGCACCCGTAGAAGGTGATTCCTTGTCCATGACAATAGCCCGCCATCACATGACCCTGAAACGTCTGGACGATAGATCTGTTAATGAATTTTACAGGAACACACTTGAACCGATTAAAGCTGCAATCAAATCAAGTTTAGGATTTCACCTTTTTACTTTGTACAATGAGTTCTCCGGATCTAATTCGTCCATGGAAAAAACTCATGACTATCTTCAAGCAGTATCAGAGTGTCTTACTGAAGGTATGGAATCAGATGCAGCAGCCGGTAAGCTGAAATACGCTACATACTTTTACATGACTGGTGAGACTGATAGCTGCAAGAAGATGGCAGAAGAAATTGTTGCAAATTCCCATCGGCTTTCAGTATTTGTACCACATTTTTTGCCGAACAGATTTGGGCCAACACCTATGGAAATAGAAGACTACGAATTATTTGTCCGGTCAAATGATATGACACTAAAAGAACGATTTCTTAGCTCCATTTATCAAGCTGTTGTCTTCATGCCAACCGAGTCTTCAATGTCGCCTCCTGCGGTGAAATTTCAACTTCAAACACCTCTACCCGAACCTTTGAAGTATACATCATGGCTTAGATGGGCGCTATATGATCCTTTGGTATATGCCTACTACTTGTTATTTCTCTGTGAAACAAAGAATGACAAAAAATCTGTTGCTGAGGGTGCATTAGAATCTATTGAAAAACTTTTATCCGAACGACAAGTTGGTTATGAGGTCTCTGCTTTGAATTTACTTGGTTTTTCGTACGTTTCGATAAACAATGTCGAAAAGGGTGTTCCATTCCTTTTACAAGCCATGGAAAAGGCAATAAGTCCAAATTCAATAGTTTGGCAAATGGGAAGTACTATGTCTGCTATACTGGAAGGTCCATTTTCGAAAACAAGAGCAGCAACCAAAACCACTAGTCTCTTGTAAAGAAGCTATTACGGACATTAACGGATTTTATATAATGAATTTTCAGGGTACTGAAAACTTTTAAGCGAGTCAATTTGATTCAAACTTAGTTCCAATTATCTATGTTTTAGATTTATGTTGTATCATATCTTCATTGAATTAAATGTTTTATAGACATTGAAAAATAGGCAGAGTATATATAAACCAGTTGTTGGTATGAAACGAGTTACGTTGTTCTCGTATAATTCATGATTACAGGATAGTAAATCCCCTTAGTAACAGGTGGGATTGTGGTTGATTTTTATATAACGTAGACATAATCTTTCCGTCAGTTTAATTGAGGTCTGGAGATGACACGTAGTAAATAACTGTTAGTAGTCCTTTGTTAATCTATGTTGAACATTGTCATTGTCATGCTGTTTTGTTTCTTCTGATACCTATTCTTACATCGGACTCGGACTTCTTTTAAACTTGGGTTTACTGTGCCCTTTGTTGTGTGTTTGTTTATTCCATATTGGCAAGAGTGTAGGTAGAGGGTTGAGGTCTCACAACTAATGTTTAGCCCTCCGCATTTTTGCGCTAGTTCTAAGTCAGGGACCTCTAGCCTTGTTAGTCTTGTCTCTGAGTATATTTCGCTGAACTAGTATACATTATTATTTAGGGGCCAGCTGAATCTCATCTTTCTTTTCTCGCTGCGTTGGGGACCAATTGGTAACCTTGGACTGTTTTCTTCTCTTTGGTCGATTAGTTGTCTCTTTGACAATTCCCCGTTTCCATTATCAATTATAATACAACACTTAAACAAAATACAGAAGTTAAATGTAGTTTACCTTGCATCCACATTTCAAAATATGGGACAAGATTCAAAAGGTTTGCAAAATTAATCCTTGTTCCTTTGGATGTTGAACAATTGCAGCCAAACTAGTAACTTTTGTCTTGTTCATCAAGGGTAATTTTCAAAAGTCAGCTCAAGAGAGTATCTTTGTTTAGTAGTAGACACTTTTTTACAGAGAAATAACGAAGGCGAAATTGAAATAGACATACAACTTTATGCGTTACTTTGAAATATATTCAAAGAAAGGATCTAAAAAAGGCAACATCTTCGACATATACACAAAAGAAAAACGCAACTTGGGACAATTCGAATCGGAAGCAGAATAAAGCTACTTAAAATTAGTAAATCTAGGGTGTACCTGCTCCTTATTTTTTCGAGGTTTGGCAGATCATTAAAGGGTAAGCTTTTCAGAAGTACTTATTAAAGGTAATCATTGTAATAAAGCGTGAATATTTTCTCGTCCTGAATATGCATGAAACAATTGTCACTGTTATGGACGTTAAACTAGCAACAATGAATCAATCAAATAAGAATAGGTACAGAGATATATAAGATAATCATTGATTTAACAACAGTCAAGTAGACAACAACTCAAACAAAATCTATTGATTCGTGAACATTAAAACCAAAAGCCAGTGAAGCCAAATAAAGAAACATATCTTGGGTCTCTACTTTTATGCCGAAAGGGGTTTATAAAGGGTAGCTACGGTTATTATTGAAACCATAATTTTTAAACACTACTATGAAGCAAAGAATAGTATGTAAAAAACATTTTAAGTTAAATAATCCTCGGGATGTTAGAAGTTCGAGTTGTCTCCCCTTTAAACGATCTCGGTGTGTTAAATGTATTATGTTCTGTCTCAGTGTCTATGCATGTGATGGTATACATGCTGAAAAACTTTAAATGCTATCCAATTACAGTTCAACAGACGCAATGGAAAACTCTTAATGTTAAAATGTAGAAATGACCATGTTGGTATATTTCAATGCTTAACTGAACGTCTTGACCATACTAAACTGACATATAACAAAATATAGATAAATAAAGAAGATGTGGTATGAGTACCATTGAGACAACTCTCCATTCAAGTAACAATAAGTGGTAAACCATTATAGGTCAAATTACGACCTTCAACACGGAGCCTTGGCTCACACCGAACAACAAACCCCAAAGGACCCAAAATGACTAGTGTATAACCATATAAACAGGAACACCAACGGTCTTATCTATATAAACAACTAGAATCGAGAAACACTTATGTACCACATCAACAAACGACACTAACAGTTTCCCTACTGGATTGTTTTCATTGGTTTATATGGCCTTTGATGGTTTAAAGTAGGTATACTTTATATGTTAAAATGTTTTGCATCTTCAATTTACTAACATTTCAGTACAGAGCTAAGAGATATGTATAACCTTTTAAAATTAAAGACAAATTTTCGTAAAACAACCGGAAATCATTTTATGTCAGGTGCTAATACTTTATTTATTATTAAATATTTTATGCATCAATTATGTTAATTCCACTGAAAATAAAACACTGGAAGAAAAAACCTTTGATCTTTTAAAAGCATTGAATTGCATTTCGGCCTAGGCAACAGTTATTAGAGCAAAAATTGGAAAAATTGGAAAAAAATCTAAACGCAAATACTAACTTAGTTTTCTCATTTGAATTGTTTTACATTGTCATTTCGGGGTCTTTTATAACTGGCTATGCAGTATGGCTTTTGCTCATTGTTGAAGGCCGTGTAGTGATATGTAGTTGTTAATTTCTGTGTCATTTGGTCTCTTGTGGAGAGTTGTCTCATTGGTAATCATGCCACATCTCCTTTTTATAAATAAATCTTTTTACGTTCAGTCGACTCGTGATAGAGTTTACTGTTTTGTCCAGAAAAAAGCATCAAAGAAATGATATATTTTATTCAAGAAATATACTGAAGAGGGTAAATTTATTATCTTAAAATGTATAACTTATGTCGCGTGGTCAAAAACAACAAAAGTTGATGGCCATTTTTTTGTGTGTGTTATCTAGAGAAATTAGTCTAGGCTGTAAGTGTTATTTGAAATTTTGTATACGATTGATTATTGCATTTTGTGTTGCATTATATTTATTTTCATCCTATCTTATGCTGTAGGTTATTTATTTTAAGCTTTTAAACGGTCGTCCCCCAATGATATATCAATAAATTTATCAAGTGCAAGCCTAAATTAAATATGGCTTCCATTTTCACGATTGAAAAAAAGGTGGCATAATGTGCAGACATGTATAACCAAGAAGTAACTGACTGTGTACAGATTTTCTAATAATAAAAAGAGAAGAATTAATCATTTCCATCCTGTGTTTATCACTGTTTACGTTTTTTAACATTTGCATTGTATCCAACACGGGCACTTTTTCATATAAACACTGCCACACATATTAATAATGTCTGTTTATTTTGCTTGTTTCAATACGAATTTTATCCTGACTTATTCATCATGTGTCATTCCCCGTTCCATACTGTTCCTATCAATCTGAGTGTAGTTTGTTAACACTGCTCATTCTTTAGGTAAGAAGCAATAGTTTAGTAGACCAAATTATTTAAAGATTTACAAGCAGTTTATAAGACGTATAAAATTTAAATTAGATTATTTGCTTCTTTTCTGTATTTGTCAATTGGTAATTGACGTCAACTCTCATGCTCATGTCGAATGAGACAGAAGATATTTTTTAAACTCATAATCTTTTGGCTGATGTTTCAATTTAAATAACAAATACTACAGAAACTCGGTTAGCGAAATACCAAAAACAAAATTGCAGCGATTAAAAATGTTTTCTATACAATTACTTGTATGCATCAATTGCCGGAGAGCCATCCCCCTTTTTAGCTCATCTGGCCCAAGGGACCAAGTGAGTTTTTTTCGTCACTTGGCGTCCGTTGTCGTCGTTGTCGTCATCGTCCGTTAACTTTGACAAAAATCTGAAACCACTGGGCAAAATCAAAACAAACTTGACCTAAGTTATTCTCAGGGTATCTTGTTTAAAAAACGTATCAAATGACCCCGCCAATCAATTAAGATGGCCGCCATGGCTAAAAAAAGAACATGAAGTAAAAATGCAGTCTTTGGCTTATATCTCTGAAATTAAAGCATTTAGAGGAAATCTGACACGGCATAAAAATGTTCATAAGGTCAAGATATATATCCCCCAGTCATTTTCAGAAGCATCAGACAATCCATGAATTGGTAATTTTTAAGAAAGTTTTAAGTTTTTGGTTATTATCTTGAATAATATTATAGAAAGTGATACATTTTTTACACAGCAAAATTGCTAGCAAAGTAAGATCTACAAATATGTCAACATGACCAAAATTGTCAATTGTCCCCATAAAGAGTTCTTGCTCTTTAATTTGAATTTTACACAATTTTTTATAAATTTTCTTAATCTTTACAAAAATCTTCTATTCTAAAACTACTGGGCCAAATATTTGTTTTGTTTATAAAATGTATCCTATGACCATGGTCATCAACCAAGATGGCCACCATGGCTAAAAGTAGAACATGGGGGTAAAATGTAGTTTTCGGCTTAGATCTCTGAAATTAAAGCATTTAGAGAAAATCTGTCCGTGACAAGAATTATTGTATAAATAAAGGCAACAATACTTTACCGCTGTTCGAAATTCATAAATCGATTGAGAAAAAAAAATCAGGTTGCAAACTAAATCTGATGGAAACACATTAAATATAAGAGGCGAACTATGACACAACAGAAACACAACATTAAAATGTAACACACACAGAAAAAAACTATACTATATCAATGGCCAGTTTCCTGACTTGGTACAGGACAATATAAGAAAAAAATGGTGGGTTGAACCTGGTTTTGTGGCGTGCAAAACCTTCCGCTTTTATGGCAATGTTAAATATAACATTAAAATGACAACATTACATGACAGGACTACAATACAAATAAGTGGTAGAACATATAGGACAGAGAAACACACGAATAATAGCTAACAAAAGGTACCAGGTTTACAATTTAATAGGCCAGACGCGCGTTTCGTCTACACAAGACTAACCAGTGACACTCAAATGAAAAAAGTTTGAAAGCCAAAACAATTACAAAGTTGAAGAGCATTGATGATTAGTTGTGCCTAATACGGCTAAGGGTTTCTGCCTGGGATAAGAACATCCTTATTATTTAGAATAATTCATACTTTTACAAACAGTAATTTTTTATACAATAACTATATACTAGATATACATGATAAAACCATCCTTATTAAATAGAATAATTCATACTTTTACAAACAGTAATTTTTTATACAATAACTATATACTAGCTATACATGATAAAACCGTGGTGACTAACTACAGAATAAAGAACTATCTGACCGTAAATTTTCAGACGCATCAGACTGATTTTACATTGTTGGGTTGCTGCCCATGAATTAACTTTTAAGGAATTTTGAAGTTTTTGGTTATTATCTTGAATATTATAATAGGTAGAGATAAACTTTAAATAGCAAAATTGTTAAGCAAAGCAACATCTACAAATAAATCAAACATAACCGAAATTGTCAATTAACCCCATAAAGAGTTAACGCTCTTTTAAGTAAATTTTTCACAAATATCATAGTTTTTTGTAATTTTTTACAAAAATCTTCTCTTCTACATTATAGATAAGGATAATTGTAAATAGCAAGAATGTTCAGTAAAGTAAGATTTACAAACCAGTCATCATCACCAAAACACAGAGAATTTTGTCATGAATATCATTTTTGTCTATAATGTGTGTCCTTTGTTTAATATGCACATAGACCTAGGTGAGCAACATTCAAATATGTACAACTAATGTTTATTAATATTACACTGATAGGGTTATTGCATCGGTAATCAACACATTTATTCTAAAACCAGTTGTTGGCGTGATACAGGTTATGCTCCTTTCTATTTTTTGTGCTATTTTTACATTTCCTGAGCGGTATGCGAAAATATTTCTTCTCACTAGCGAAATATCTGTTCTCAGCAAATGATTGGTGCACATTTAATTATGACTTTTAATTTTTCTTGATTTCTTATGAATTTTTTTTTTTTGAAACGTCATAAAAAAGGCGACAATGCTGGATGACGATGGCTAGGGAATATAATTGCATAACTCTTCTTAGTAAAATAATCCGACTATATTTATCCCACTAACCGAGTTTTATTTTGCCTATGAAACACATTAATGAAGAACAATTGAAAAAAAATCCTGCCACATTTACCTATCGATCCATCATCTACTTTGATTTATTTTAAGGTCCTCCGTTTCAAGGGACGCATATATATTATGTACAAATTCAGGTCAGTTAAGACTATATGATAATTATTTCTTCTGCTTTTCAGAATTGATCCATCATTTTCTTGGAAGAAATCAATAAGAGATGGCGACGGAAACAAACTGCGTCTGTGACGTATGTCACGTCCGTAATATAAGATCTACTGTTAGAGAATATTGTCCACAGTGTGACCAAAACCTTTGCGGCGATTGCTCAGAACATCATCGAATAGCTAAAGCCTCTAAAGCTCACGAGACCATACCTTTTGAACAGTACAAAACATCACATTCCTTCATTCAGAACATAAAACATCGTTGTGACAAACATGAGTATCCTTTTGAATTTCATTGTCAATTACATAACAGTCTAGCTTGTAAGAGATGCATTGTTATGGAGCATAGAACATGTGATGATGTTGTTTTATTGGAAGATGTTTTAAGGAGATTCAAGTCGTTAACTGCTTCAGAAAGGTTGGAAAAGTCTCTTCTTGATGTAAAGTCAGTCATCGCATCAGCTATACCCAAAAGCAAAGATAATCTGAAAATGTTACCCACTAATGAGAACGACGTCGTTGAGAGGATCAAGGATATGAGAAAAAACATTAATGATCATTTTGATAAGTTGGAACAGGATCTCATACTAAAAGCATCACAGTCGAAAGTTAAGGGGAAAAGGTGTATATCACGAATCTTACGGGATTTGGAAACTGAAAATAAACAAGTAAATGAGATATCCCAAAACATCGAAGTTTTAAAGGAATGTGCTTCAGATAGGCAATCGTTCATTGGAACCCGAAATCTAGAACAATCTGTACAACAAATAAAAATACAATTACAGAGTATGTACGAGAAAGGCGATTTTCATGATGTCAAAATTTGTTGCGAGTTTGATGATTCATTTGTCAATAAAGAAGAAGCAATTGGGTCTATAGGTAATGTATTACCAAGGAAAGTAAACGTTGGTTTTTCTTTGAAGAAGATAGCTGATAAAGCTGGACAGACCATGGACATCTTTAAAATTGATGGTGTAATTGTTGAACAACTTGAGAAGATCAGAGTTTATGGAACTGGAATTACAGCATGTATGATGATTAAAGAAAATATAACCTTATTCTTGAATAGAGATATGGATCGACATTCAAAAGTTTTAAAGTTCATATCAGGGAACTTTGGAGGAGATATAAACCTATTCCCTGCGTCTGTTTTTGATATTGCTTATCTGGACGAAAAACGAGTATTGGTTACAACCGGGGACAGCAGTAAGTCAATGAAGGTATTCGACATGGATCAACCCAGAGCTGCTAGACGACATCTAAAGATGAACGATTCGTGTTATGGAATAACCTACAACAAACAGGTCTTTATTTTCTGTACTGACAATTGTATCAAAGTATTAGATTACGATACTCTCTCTGTCTCCAATTTCCCTGCTGAATTTGAGGAAGATGAAGATTTACAGGAAACATATTTAACCGCAAACGAGAGTAACCTGTTCCTCTCTAACTACCATCGGGATACTGTAACCTGTTACGATTTTAGTGGTAAAGTTGTATGGACTTTCAGTGACAAAGCAATACTAAATAACTCGCGGGGAATAGCATTGGATGATCAATCTAATATTTACGTCGCTGGATCCATGTCTAACAATATAGTCACCATGACATCAGACGGAAAGCGCGCAAGGGAGCTACTTGGATTCGCGGATGGCCTCGATCATCCACATGCTATCTATTTCGATGAAGACGATGATATACTTCTGGTGTGTAATCTAAGAGGAACAGCTTTTAAGTTTTTAATAACTGTTAAGCCTACGCAAAATTTGCCCAATTTGCAAGGATGGAATTGAAGATGAGTTCCATTTCCTCATTCAATGTAAAGCGTTAGAACTTAATAGAAATGTACTCTTTTGTAACTTGTGATATAGTTCCATCTTTTGTGTGAACAAGATAAGTTTAGTTTCATTTTGAAAGATAATTATACGGACATTAGTACTGTAAGAGTAGCTTGATTAAGAGATATGTATGGTTTGAACATTCATTTGAAGCAAACATAATGCTGTTAAGAGCTTTTATAGTATTAAAGCTGATTGTAATAGCTTGAATTAATAATATTGTATGAATAATAGGCGAGTGACATTCAGACCTAAAAAATATTTTTAATGCACCTATCTAACACACGGCTAAATTATATATCTTTGGAAAGGGAAAAATGTGTAGAATGCATTTCACCCGGTCGTAAAAGTGAAATATGGTGCATTTTTTTTTAATCCGGGTCAAAGGTCAGACGCGAAAATTATCGAAGTTCACATCATTTTAGATTTATGAATTAATTTGAATCAGCAGGGTTACGAAATATATTTTATTTTACTTTATACAACATAATAATGTTGTGTGTCCGATTAAAAATTACATACGCTGTATGCAAGAGCGGTAATTGACGTCATTTTGACGTTTCTACTCTGATATGAGAATACGATTCTTTAGGCAAGATATGAATAAATACGAATGAATTTGACATTAAAAATACTCTTTTATGTTGCAATGTTGGTTCTAGCGTGCACAATAATGATGTTTGTTCAAAGATACAAGTATAAAAGTGAGATAAATATCTAAATACAATGGTGTCAAAAGTAGACGTCTTTGTCGCTTCAACTATAAAGAGGGCCTCCTGTTTGTGTAAAGCCTACCAACCACGTCAAGGTCGGAGACCGTCTGGCAGGTTATTTTTTTAATTTCTTTTTATATTTTTCTATTTGTAAAATAATTTTAGGGTACACCAAAGTTTTGTTTTAATCTTAAGTGTTCATGTCCATCTCTTGGAACACAATGTAAAAAAAATAATCACAAAATGCGACATTTCATCTCGCGAATTATTAACATTAAAACTCATTTTTTAGAATTTAAATCAAGTCTGAAGAACTTCCTCTTCTTCGTCATCGTCAGTGTTCTGTTGGCTTGTCAATATATTACAACAGAGATCGCTTCCTTGGCAAGGACATAGTTCTGTACAACAAAGGTTTTGTTCAACACAAACACATTCTCTACTGCAAATTTTTTTTCCTTTGCAAGAACAAATTAAATCCTGAAGAAAGTCTGATGACATAAGTCCAGTGAACAGAACTGGGGTTGGACCATTGCAACTTTTTTTTCAACCGTATTCATAGGGTGAACCTATTGGCGGCTTTGCCTGATGTGATGTCATCCATATCTTTGTTTGAATGCTGGCTCTTAGAACATGTTGTTTAAATGAAGCTTCGCTTGGTGGAAGGCGAACAAGAGAGCAGTCTTTGCTAGTTGCAAGTCTAACACGTAACTTGTTCAAATCATGGTGACTTGACTTATATTTGCTTTTTGGATCATACAACTTAGATACAAGTTTTCTTGCAACACAGATGGAGGTATCAATATCTGAGTTACCTAGCTGTGATAGACCCGCCAGTTCTGCAGATGACGACTTTAAAATCTTAAACACAGACTTTTTCCTAATGCCAAAGAGACTTGATGTGGTGTCACAACCAGTAAGAGCATGAGCTGCTGGTAGTATTTCACGGGTAATGTTTGTAAGGGAACTACACAGCTCATGCACTGGGATGTATCGCCTACCATCCTTACCACTAGTGACAGCACCCATGTATAGCCATAGCTGATCCGTGTTAAGCATCCGAGGGAAGTAATGCACAGCGAGAACTAAAACATCACTGTCAGAACATTTAACAATCGTTCTCCCTCTTACATTACACATCTTAAAGTGTTCGTCAGCATGAAGGGCATGTAAAACTAGTCTTGTGTCGGCTTCCTCTTGTGTGCTAAATAAGCTGGTACAGTCAGTTATTTGATCGTTAGTTATTTTTTTTACGATTTCTGGATTTGGGAAAGTGCCTGCCAGAAATAATGTTTGTCCGACAGGCAGTGTGTTACTTGCACAATAAGATTTTGAAATAAATTCCCCGATGAAGCAGACCAAAGCTTGTTTATTTCTTTTGTTTGCCAGAAATTTTTTCCAGTCGGGGATACTGCTTCCTTCATTTACATGATAGACCCTGTGTCCACCAGCTGCTTGAGACCGACGTTCCCTTTCAGCCGATTTGATAGAGTCTGTTATGTCATACCTATCAAACACATCTACAATTGTTGATGCCGACTGAAAGAGAGTTGACAGCTGCTTCAAATAGAAATTAAGCAAATCACCAAAACTAGAAAACCTTTTCACATCTAACGATTGAATAATAGCCATGCCATCCCTAATCACAACCGTGAGTGATGGGTCAAATGCTGGAAGATTAAAAGATGGACATATTTCGCGTTCAAGCTCATGTGCAAGATCAGATTTAACACATTTTCGCATCGTTCCATCGTCATGAAAAAGAGAAGTGGGTATGGGTCCAATAGGGAAAGAGAGCAATTTTTCAACAGTAACATCATCTCTGCATTTCGTCAGTGCTAGGGCACGACGAAATATGAGCTCTGGGTTGATGTTACCTTGAACTGTCTCACCTGATCTGCATTTTAACTTTGTTTTTTTGTTCATATCTGAAAACGTCTTTATATTAGAGCGTTGAATGGGCCCATAGAAGCTTCTAGACATACCTTCAGACAAGGCAGAATCAATGAACTTTTTGGACATTTCAGTACCCGTGTCAACTGCATTCAAAAGTGATTCTTGGACTTCCTTTGAAGCTTTAAGACCAGTTGAAATATTGACTAATTCAGGAGGATGCTGTTGAATGTCAAATGGATTCACCATTGTCTCGTGTAAGTGACTTATTAAGTCGATGACTTGCTGTTCATCCCGCTTCATAGATGCAGGTCTGCTTTCGTCATGCATGTTATCATCAGCAGTAACCAAACCTGATCTTATTTTCATTGAAGCACTGAAGTGGCCTACTATGTGTCTTGTTACATTCCATCTTATCAGTGCAGATTTTTTTCTGGTCAGACCAACAATACCACCGTTCCCTTTACTGTCTTTAATAATGCTTTTTTCGGTGGCCATATCACTCCAGACTCCATTGAAAGAACCAGCTTTTTGACGAATAGCAAAAAATCCGTCATTAAAGCGTGCTTCAACTTCAGCGGGGAGATTGATCATATCAAGAAGGTATACAGGAGTCCATCTTGAATAATTATTCCTGTTGGTCACAAAAAATAATGGGAGCATAGCACGGATGGAACTCAAATGAAGTGGCCATATACCATTTCTTTCTGCTCGAATGTTTTGTAGCATAATACTCACAGAATTCAGGAACATGTCCCAAAACCTGACTGTAGGGGACACAGCACAGCTCCATTCCTGAAATTCTTTCATTAGAGGCACTAGATGCATGTCAACTAAAGAGGTAAGGGTGGCTATATCTTGATTCCATGAGGACATATCACCAGCAAATATATCATAGCACCGGAAAAGGGCGTCCCAAATAGTTTCTGGTAAGTTGATTAAACGATTTGTGGTCCTACACCAATCAAAAAAAGAGGATACCCATAGCGACATCATTGCCTCATATGTAAGAGTTAAAGCTCTGACTGCTCTGTTAAATTGTTTTCCAGAAAGCATCTGTTCAACGGTACACCCAGCGTATACTCCCGAATCAACTAGTAGATCTGACAGACCCCCATCACCCCAGAGTTTTCCAATAGAAGCAATAAAGCATGCTACGGTGTGAAACCCTCCTAAACGAATGATATGACTCTGGAATTCAAGAGGCCTGGACCATTTGATCTGCTGTGCAATAGCATACAACTGCTGGTCAAAGGTCTGAACAGAATACTGCTGGCCGGCTTTCATACACATATCAACACACCTTTTCATTGTAGTATATACAGTAGCCATATCGCTTGGTTTTGAGTCGACGATCGGTGCATATGATACTATACTGAATGATCTACAGTACACAGATGTTTTACGATGATAGCCTGTCCAAAAAGGAATAATTTGTTTGCCTCCAGTAGGCAAATGGTTCTTAATTGGAAAATCAACAGTCTGTCTTGACAGAAGCCTTAAAAATACCCAAGCTATGTCGGATGTTTCCGCACCTCGGTCATCACATTTTTTAATTTTTCCATAAGCATCTTCGTGACGTACAGGTTCCATGCGTTCTTTTGGTTTGTCGTACTGTAGACAACTGATTAGAGCAGCTGTAGTCTCTGTCGCTGGAAGGGAACACAATTGATTACGTCTGATCTTCATTTCATTCGCAGCTTCATTGGTATGAGACAGAGACTGAACCTGAAAGACCGCCCTAGCCATAGAGTGGAACGTATCTTTACCATCGATCGTTTCAGTATTGATGTCAACATTGTCTGCTCCTTCTTGAATGAGGGTTAAATCCCCAGGAGATGCAAAAATACCTTGAGGAACATATGTGCCATTCTCAATCTTTTCGATCTCATGATCGGCTAAGCTAGTAAGAAATCGTCTTAGCTCGTTATACGAAGCACAAAATCCATGACTATGCAAAGTTTCGATCAGACTTTTAGAACCATATACATGATGCATTTGTAATGCTAAGCCAAGATTGAAAGGCGTGAATGAATTTCTACTGATTGAAACTATTGTTTCTGCTAAGGCCAAACATTTTCTCAATTTTTCCGTTGGTAGGGCATTGTCTTTATTTACAGTTTCATAGGAATCTCCATCTATTAGCCAGCATATGAATGTTTTTAAAATAGTCGGCATAATTTTCTGAGACTGACTTAGGGAAGTATCTGCAGGTGACGGATATGCATCACTTTGGATTACAACATCGCCAATATGCTTACGCAATATACCAGCAGTTTTGTGTAATATCAAATCTTCGTCACAATCAGATGTTGAAACAGTACATAAATCATGAGTTCTGAGAGGTTTCATATCGGCTTTAAGACGGTTAGCTGTACTGATGGCTTCAGACAGAGAAATTGAGCTACTGTAAACAATATTGGACATGCCTTGTCCTTGTTGACACTGTATGACAATAGTATTTCCAAAGTGTTTTTCCAATTTTTGTTGAAGCCTATACGTTGTGTAACTTTCCCGCAAATTTTGGGGAAGAAAGGGAGTAAATAGTTCTAGTAAACCGTTCATGTAGAATACCTTCTTATACACAAGCAAATCTTCCTGGATTGTTGAAACAAATTCAGCAAAGGCACTTTCATGCTCTGACTTTAAAGGTTCTTCAATTTCAAATTTAACCGGATTTCTCAACAAATATTTTGTAATGCAAGCTGAGTGGTATAAAGCATTTAGAGCAAACATCTCTGATCTTATTTTCAAAACCATTTCACTGTCGGATATATTTTTTGCAGTACGCATAATGCATTGGATTCTTTCGGCCGATGATATCTTGCGTAATTTTTTATCTTGCCTAAACGATTTGTATTTACAAAATATGCAAACCATCCAATCTATCTCAGGCAATCTAGATCGTGTCAATATGGTAGACTGAGTATCATCTTTGCACAAGGGTATTTTTGTACAGGAAGATGTAGATTGTCCTGTTAAATTATTGTCTGCAAATGTGGTCAAGTTTTGTTTACTTGTAAAAGCTTTATAACAGCTTTTATGATATTTTATTCTATCAAGTGGTGCTTCCTCGACCGTTTTGTATTCATCAACAAGTCTCCTATAAACGGTGTCCTTCCGTTTATTTACGGCAGAAAGAAAAGTTGTTTTTCCCTTCGCAGCTGGAAAACATAGCCGCTATGTCGTAAATACTTGACAAACGATACATCGTTGCCAGTCAATGGACAGTCTGCCTTTTTTAGCAGCAGGAGGGGTTAGTTTAACAGGACTACACGTCAAGTTTGACATTGTCCGGAAAAATACTAGAGTTGTTCCCGTTAATTATTTTTCTATTACTGTGTCACAATAACTTTCAAACTAATACTTATCAAATACCTCTATAAAACACTATCTTTTTTAATGTAATAAATTCATTAAGTATACATCCTTTATTTAATCAATTTAAGAAATTTATATTTCAATTGGTCTTGTGAGTTTTGTCAAAATGACATGCTCCTTCTTCACGAATAAATGATTATAATATACAGGTAAAGAAATGAAAACGGACAAAATGATTATTCCGTAATTGCGGTTGAATATTGATGAGTGCGTAAAAATGCAAAAAATACAGAAAAATACAGTTAAAACAATATGTATCAAATTAGTTATGAACTTGGAATAATTATTAGATATGATTCAACTTTAAAATAAGATCAAATAAGAAAAAACGACTGAAAGAAATAGAAAAGAAGTGGTCGGTTTTTGAAATAATGACAAAATTGTTACAAAAATGATTTTTTTTATGCAAAAAAACACAATATTATTTTTTAAAAACTATTTGATAATACTTAAATATGCAATGCGCTAAAAATCAATGCATTTCCTTTATAAAAAAGAGAAGCTTAAAGCAATTAATTTACGTTGAAATACAGGTGGTAAACTTTAATTTTGAAAAGATTTCTCGACTTTAATTCAATTTTTACAAAAATTGCACCGTACGATTTTTTTACGACCGGGCAAAAAATGAAGTTCAGATATTCATCTATCACTTGTAAAAAATTCAGCCGTGTGTTAGGTGGGTGCATTAAAGTCGTTAACTAGACGTCTTTTCTGAAAATGTCACTCGCCTATAACACCTACACGCAATGTAAATATAAAATATGTATTTCTTACTGATTTCTTATCATTGAGAAAATATGTGGATTTTTTTGTTTGTTTGTTTGTTAGTTTATTTTTGTATTTGTATTTTGTAAATATCGGCTGGTATCATTTCTGTATAGGAATTTACACCAATAAAATTATTTGATCTGATTTGATTTGGAATCAACATATTCAAACGAATACGTTAAATTGTTAACACAAACTTGATTTTTTGTTGTCAGAGTTTTTGTTTCTTTGACACGTTCCCCGTTTACTTTACATTTCTATACCCATGATACAGGCGAACGACCGATTAAATTTTTACTTTATATCAGCTCGGAATCCTCAAAAATTGTAACTTATGTCTTGTCGAATGGAAAGGTGCATATACTCTTACCAATGAGTTTCTACTCCCGTTTGAAGAAATACCTGCCGTTACTACATTGACGACAAACATTGTCAGAAGATCGCCGCGATATGGTCGAAGGATTCGTAGTTCTACTGTAAGTCAAAACATTTCTCATATACTATACCAGTGGTCCTTGTGCATTATTGTAAATGCCTTTAATAAAAACTAACGATCACGTTCAGATTGCGAACGTACGAACATTTGTTGATGAAAAACCGACACATGACCAGTCGTACGTTGTAGGAAACAAAATACACTGAATAAATTTCGTACGTCCGCAGTGCTTTTCTAAATAAATCAACATTAGGAAAGCTCAAACTTCGACATTCTTTATCCACCAATGTAAAATATACATAAAACTATACGACCAAAGGGGCATACAAAGATAACCAATTTCCTGAAAGGTCAACATAACGTGTTTGAGCTTTTGATTTTGCCATTTGATAAGGGACATTCTGTTTTACAGTTCAGTCTGCCTCAAATCTTGATTTACATCTAGAAATTGACAATGAGGGTTGGTTGAAAACAAAACTTTACGACAAAAGAAATGATTTCAGCTTCCCAATTGTGACCTTTCCATTTTTAAATCTAAGTTGCTAAGTTGAAATCATCACTTCGTAAATGTTAGGGACGCAATTCAGAATTGGTTGAACGTTATGGAATATCCGGTTCACAGATGATATTGGATATGTTCCTCATGTCGTAATGACAATCCCGTTCCCTTTTCACGAATGTGACCTATCGAATTAGACAAATTACCGGCTTTGTAATAACATGAGCAACATGCCAGGTGCCGTATGTGGAGCAGGATCTGCTTGTCCTTCCGCAGCACCTGACATCACCCCCAGTTTTTGGGGTGGGTTCGTGTTAATTTCAAATTGCTGTTGTCCTCCTATTTGTGATATTTTTACGTATTGTGTTTGTTTTGTGTACACATCGTTGTTGATATAATTGAATTTGAAGCGACTGTCATACAAGTGAGAGGTTTATATTATAATCCTGGTACCCTTGATAACAATTTACACCACTGGGTCGATGCCACTGCTGGTGGACGTTTCGTCCCCGAGGGTATCACCAGCCCAGTAATCAGCACTCCGGTGTTGACATGAATACCTTCTCTACATGATGTCTCTATTAATGACTTGCTGTCATTCATACAAAAGCCGTTAGGTATTCATCACATTCGCACGAAACTTTATTCATTACCCCTTTCAAAACTTCATTCTCTGTTCAATTTATGTTTGGTATCCACTGTTACAAACCCTCATTCAAACCAATACAAACTTCAAGCTATAATTTCTGATATTGCAAGTCACAGACTTTTCAAGCCAGTTCGCATTGGAAAAGATGAAAAAGAGAAAAGATCTTTTCTAAATCTTTCCTTTGCCAACAAAAGTCTCGATGGCGTCAACCTAGGCAATATCCTTCATCATAAATAAGTTCAATCGAAAATACCTCCTTATTTCAAAGACCAGTCTGTACCAATAATTTCTTATACATATACCAAACCTATTGCAACTAAAATTTTATAATCCTGCTGGCCACGTTATTACAGGTGACCTTAACATTGTTAATAACACTTCTCTACGAAATGTGTTATCGAAAGGTCCGAAATATCGGGAGCCTAAATCCATCAATTGGAAATACAACTTTAAAATTTTGATGGACTCAGTCGAGGATTATGCTAGGCAATGGGCTAAACGTGAAAAGGAAGACGTAGACACTCTATCCGAATGGATTAAGGCAGTGAGGTCGTTAATACAAATCAGAATCAAGAAACTGAATGGGTCCATCAACGCCCATGCTACGTCAATCTTTAAAGACCCAAATGTTGCTAAACACTTATCCGACCTCCATGATAAATATGTTGTTGTCCCCGCAGACAAAGCCCCAAATAACATCGTTTTTGTCTGTAAAAGTCACTACATTAATTGCTTGATAAACGAATTAGGTATACAATTCACTTGGAAACTCAACATATACCCTCACGACACTTACCAAAGAGGAAATCCTGGATAATCATAGATCTGTTCTTTGTTCCTTTGGTATTTCAACCAAAGATGAAGAACTGGATCTTCCATCACTGTATTGGATACCTAAACTACATAAGTGTCCTTACAAACAACGGTATATTGCTGGGTCTTCCAAGTGCTCAACGAAACCTCTTTCTAAATTATTAACATCTATTTTATCAGCAATCAAAGACGGGCTTCAAAGTTATTGTGAAACTGCCTATTCTAGAGGTGGCGTGAATCAGATGTGGATACTTAAAAATTCCAAAGATCTTTTAGAGTACATACAATCTAACTCTCTTTCATCTTGTAACAGTATTAAAACATTTGACTTTTCTACTCTGTACACAAGTATTCCACATTCCAAACTAAAAGACAAATTGAAAGAGTTGGTATTACTTTGCTTCATAAAAAAAGAATGGCCAACGTAGATACAAGTATCTTGTCTTAGGGAGGGATAAATCATACTTTGTAAAGAATCACTCTGATTCAAACAAAAAATTCTCTGAAACCGATATTATCAAGATGCTTGATTTCTTGATTGACAACATATTTGTAACGTTCGGAGGACGTGTTTTTCAACAGACTGTCGGCATCCCAATGGGAACAAACTGTGCCCCTCTACTTGCCGACTTGTTTCTTTATTATTATGAGGCTGACTTCATGCAGGAACTTCTTAGGAAGAAAGATAAGAAGTTAGCAATATCCTTTAACTCTACTTTCCGCTATATAGATGACGATCTTTCACTAAACAATTCAAAATTTGGTGACTATGTGGAACGCATCTATCCAATCGAATTGGAGATAAAGGATACTACAGATACAGTTAAGTCGGCTTCATATCTTGACTTACATCTAGAAATTGACAATGAGGGTCGGTTGAAAACAAAACTTTACGACAAAAGAGATGATTTCAGCTTTCCAATTGTGAACTTTCCATTTCTAAGTAGCAACATTCCAGCAGCACCTGCATACGGGGTATATATCTCCCAATTGATACGATATTCCCGTGCTTGCGTTTCCTATCATGATTTTCTTGATAGAGGGTTACTGCTCACAAGGAAGCTATTAAACTAAGAGTTCCAAATGGTGAAGTTGAAATCATCCCTTCGTAAATTTTACGGACGCCATCACGAGTTGGTTGACCGTTATGGAATAACTGTTTCACAAATGATATCGGATATGTTCCTTACGTCGTAACTACAATCCCCTTCCCTTTCATGAATGTGACCTACCGAATTAGACTATTTACCGGATTTGTAATCACATAAGCAACACGACGGGTGCCACATGTGGAGCAGGATCTGCTTACCCTTCCGGAGCACCTGAGATCACCCCTAGTTTTTGGTGGGGTTCGTGTTGTTTATTCTTTAGTTTTCTATGTTGTGTCATGTGTACTATTGTTTTTCTGTTTGTCTTTTTCATTTTTAGCCATGGCGTTGTCAGTTTGTTTTAGATTTATGAGTTTGACTGTCCCTTTGGTATCTTTCGTCCCTCTTTTATATGGTCATTTTTATTAATTTCTTGTTATAAAACTTTGAATTTTTTGAAAAACTAAGAATTTTCTTATCCCAGGAATAGATTACCGTAGCCGTATTTGGCACAACTTTTTTGAATTTTGGGTCCTCAATGCTCTTAACATTTGTACTTGTTTGGCTTTATAACTATTTTGATCTGAGCGTAACTGATGAGTCTTATGTATACGAAACGCGCATCGGGCGTATTAAATTATAATCCTGGTACCCTTGATATCAATTTCTATGTGTACCAAAAACAAAAACCGTCGTCATTCTAAATCATTAACATCTATTACATCAGTAATAAATACAGGCTTCCGAGCTTGTTTGAATTTCCTTCTCAAAGGAACGAGCAAATCTACGGTTGATTTAAACGAATCTAAATCTCTCTTCACGCATTCGTATTTAAACATCTGACTACTCCATTCTAACTACAACTACCTCAACGCCTATTACATTCGCATTGATACCTTAAATTAGCAACAGTAGTATTGAACCGCTGTTCAAAAGTCATCAATCGATTGAGAGAAAACAAATATGGATTGAGATAGATTTATATAATTATTAGAATTATCAACGTACACAGCAATATGTTGTTTAATAATACATGCTAAAATCCAAATAAAAACTTCCCCGGAAATGACATCATCAGTTTGTTTGCATTGAATATTGACATCTATTTGAATGTTATACTTGGTGGGCGAGTTAATCGTCAATCATCCAGTCGGTATTCCTATCGGTAACAAATCCACGATCTCGCCTGCTTTTTGGGCGAACGTGCCATAATTATAATGTCTGCATGTCTAATTGACGTTTTATTACAGATTTGACTGCTGCAATCCCATAGAACTTGTAATAAATGGTACCACAGTTACACCTAGGGCTGATTCATAATTGGCTTCATGTTGCAGCTACAAATTCTCAATAAGGATCAGTTGACAGCACACAACACAGCCTTGATTTCCTCTCATTGTGAATTCTAATCTATGTAGCAGCGTTCAAACAGCGCCTGCGTTGCAGTTTTTATCTCCATACCGATACTTTACCATAACCAATCCGTTTCTCATGACGTAAAGACTTTCAAAAAATAAGTGTAGAAAACATTTTGACGGAGTTGAAATTTAAAAAAATCAATATGAAGACGATATAGATATAGGCATATCACACTTGTTCTACTTGAGATGACATTGCAATTGCTTGCAATTTATGAATTCTTGGATGAAACACTTGTATGTTATCAGCTCTTTGGTCGGATAGTTGTCTCTTTGACACATTCCCCATTTCCATTCTCAATTTTAAACTAAAGATTAAAAAATGTTTGGATTTGGTTGTATTCAGAATGAGAACTGCTTCTATTATTTATTTTTTCGAAGCAATTTGCATTAAATGAAATGAAAAATATAGAAATATGTGTTAATTATTTAAAGACTAGAGATAAAAGATCAATCATCTCTTATGTCTGTGGACAAATATTATGAATTTTCTTCAAATCATAAAACACATCAAAACCAACAACTGATGTTGACCAAGATAGTATTGCTATTACTAGTAAATCATATATATATCAATGTATTTTTTGGGGCCCTTTATAGCTTGCTGTCGGTGCGAGCCTAGGATTCGTGTTGAAGACCGTACCTTGACCTATAATGGTTTACTTTTATAAATTGTGACTTGTGGAGAGTTGTCTCATTGGCACTTATACAACATCTTCCCATATCTATATGTGGAATATACGCCAATTAGACATCAATCCAATGACCAAAATAAGAATAAAAAAATAAATCTTCATCAAACCATGCATAAAACAATAAGTGTTCAGATTGTCTAATTTTAAGTCGCTACAAAGTTTGGAAATACCTGCAACAGTTGATATGGTTGAGCAAAATGATAGACAGAGTTGTTCGATACTTCCAAATATTTTTCAGACAGTAGGAGAGAATAGTGATAATTTTTTTTTTTTAAGTTGTACAAAACTGTGTAAACTTCCCAGAAGAACACTGTTTTTGGCCAATTCTTCAAATGTTAAATGTATGGAACATCAATTTCCAGTATCAAAGAAAAAATTATACTAAGCAAAAACAGCTGACAAATATTTGAAGCTGTTCCAGTCAAATCCGAGTAAATTCGAGCATTTTGTTTCATGTCTTTTGTATATAATTAGTCTGTCTAATGCCCATTATAAAGGAGCATTTTAGTGTTTTTATCGTCCAAAAATATATGTCATTGCATCGATCATAGATAACGAAATGAAATTGTGCATACCATCCGAAGTCAAAAAAAAAATCACAAAATACAAAATGTAGTCGCGATCACGGAATTTTAATCATGTTAATTCTGTTGTTTTCAGAAAAACTAAATAATAAAATAAAAAAAAATGACATACGTCTCTTTTACGTCACATTCAGTTTAGTATCACAAATATGGAGACATCTCATTAGTTAAAAATATAATATTCTCCCACAATTCTTATGTTGGACAAATTTCAATCGAAACCTTATTGATTGAATGCTAATTGTTGTCTCTCGTGTAACCAGTTATTTACACCACTGAGTCGATGCCACTGCTGGTGGACGTTTCGTCCCTAGGGTATCACCAGCCCAGTAGTCAGCACTCCGGTGTTGACATGAATATCAATTATATGGTCATTTTTATAAATTTCCTGTTACAAAACTTGGAATCTTTCGAAAAACTAAGGATTTTCTTATCCCAGGAATAGATTACCGTAGCCGTATTTGGCACAACTTTTTTGAATTTTGGGTCCTCAATGCTCTTCATCTTTGTACTTGTTTAGCTTTATAACTATTTTGATCTGAGCGTCACTGACGAGTCTTCTGTTACTGTAGACGAAACGCGCGTCTGGCGTATTAAATTATAATCCTGGTACCTTTGATAACTATATAATACATCAACATCGTTGGTCATTGAAATGGAATAAACGTTTAAATATTGTGTAAGTAGTAGTTTCAAGAATAGCTTGTTTGTGATTTTCACGTTGCTATGAGAACAAATCGAAACGAATCATGAGTTACTCAATTTTCATTAAACCTTTTAATATGTAATCTGAACATTTCAATGATATATATCAGTAGAGAATGAACCAGGACTGTCAGGTGGTGTTGAAGTTTAAGTAGTTCTACTCCACCAATGCAAAAGTTCGTGATAAACGATTTAGTTGAAATAAGGATTGGTATCAAAATCCCTATCAGGAGACGGCCGCAACCAATATAAATATTACTTTATTATGACACACCTTCGGGCTTGAAAATCATTTTTTAAGAGCTTTGACCTAAAGCTTATCAACTACTACCAGTCGTACATTGTATAAAATAAACCCATCTTATATATGCCAGGTTTAAATTGCATGCGTTATTTATGATTATTTAATAGAAGTCGGTTTATTTGTGTATCTCCACACTGGATTTCATGAATCAACAGGTAACCATAAAACTGCTTGATACGTTTCTGCATTATTTCAAACTTATATTTGCTACGGACATGATGTGTTTGCGTGATCATGAGTTGATCAGTTGATCAGGTCAAGGTAATTGTAGTCTGACGTATGGAGGAAAGTGTGTACATTTTATATTACAATTAGATGATCACGTGGTTATATACCTTAAGGCAACGTGGATGTCGTCTGCAAACAGGTTTCTTTGTTATAATACAAGATAATTTGATGAATCGCCCACACAACACACTTTCGGATTTGATGTGAGTTAATGCGTCGGTAATTAAACGTGTGGTTTTCTAATAAAGATAAGCCTTTTGCATACGAGAAAATTAAAACTAAGTTCTGTCTGTTTATACAGTTCTCATTTACTTGCACCGTGATTAACAAGTTTAACAGTGATCAAGTTACTATATATAGTACATGTAAGTAATTCAACAGGGTTTTAGCATCCAAAATTTTATTTTTTTCTTATTAGTTTGGTTTAAGTCAATAATGTTTACTGTAGCGAAGTTTAAATTGTAAGTATATATAAGCACCAAATTAAATTGTTTAAGAAAATATCATATATATACCAGTCTTAAAATGTTTGCGTTTCGTCTACAAACAACTTATCTGCGCGGTGGCGGATCCAGAAAGAAGTGGTTGGAACCCTTCCTTGTGTCCTAGATTGGGATCCCCATTTGGAAATAGCTGGATCCGCCCCAACAGCGACGTTGGTCTTTGAATAAAAAAAAGTAATAAAGGCCAAATAAAGCACCAAGCACGCAGTTGTAGAGCATTGACGCCCTTGCAAAAATTAAATTCCTGAAGATTTTACCAAAATCAGTGAAAGAACATGAAGAAGATCGAGGGAAACCTTATTTACGTAATATATTTTTTCTCTGATGTTAACGAACGAAAAATAAAGGAAGTGATGTAAATTAAATGAGATTTTGTGAAACAATTTTGTCTGATGCAAAGTTGTTGGTATAAAGAATCGGGCCGTATTTTATTTAGGTTTACTGAGAAACCTACTGCTGACAAAACCTCAAAATGTCGAATTGATGTCATGGATGAGGTGCAATCGAATCAATAATAAATACGATTTCGATAAGAAGGTCTAAGAAGCTTTCAAAACTTTTTAAAATTCCTTTATAATAATTTTTCCGTTTTCGGATTGTATTATTCACCCTTTCGATTTGTCAATATTATTATTTGTTAAGAAAATAACAGTTTTTGTGTATTACCTAGCGGTCAGGTAGAACAATAATATCTTTGAGGAAAAATCAGGTAAAACGCGTGTATACAAGACTATAAACATTGTTACACCTGTAATATGATCTTCCTACCTGTTATGTTGTTGAATTTTAATTTTCCAATTAACAAAACAGAGCAACAAGAATCGTGAAATATACATTAAATATTAATCATAAAATCCATTTCTTTTTATTTAAATACACATAAACAAACACCATTAATCCACACAATGATACTCCGTTGAATTCACTATAAAACAAGGCGTGTTGTTATTTACAACAGATGTCGCCATGATAAATCAATAACGAAAGTACGTGTACTTCCCTTGTTTTGATTCTACATCAGTAGCAGGAATGAAGATCGACCTAACACTTGACTAGAATCATTGGCTTACACACATTTCCATTATATTTCTTTTCACCAAGACAGCAATGAGCAAATCACACTTAAATCCCTCCAAACAATGTACAAATTCTTCCTCAGTTTTGATCTTCTAATCGTGTTACGACGTGTCACTTTAAATGTCCGCATTATCGCTGTTTACAGTGATCACATGATACACAAACAGTGTACGTCACGCCGCATTGCTCCGTCTAATTAGCATATATAACATTCTAGAACGTCTGCTACTTTACACCTAGGAGGCGCTGACAACCACGTGATGAAAGAGTCCCATATATAACTAGGTTCTTCCGTTCAGCGTGCGCGGCTTTGTGTATATGTTGTAGCATGATATTGAGTGACACAATTTTAAATAGTGAACAAGTTTTGGAAAATAGCGTAGAACATCAGGTGAGGATTTACATATGAATAGTTTGCATATACAAAAACAATGAAAAGAGAGAAGTTTCGTCGATAATAAGTTAGTTATTATTATTATTAGTCATTATTTATTGATTTTCAAGTCTGTCGACTCATCGTTCCGACATTGTTAAGTCTGATGAAGACACGAGGCAAAACATGAATAAATAATAATTTTATTTAAATCTTTGGAATTAACAATTACGTAAAACTCTTTTATGTTAGCCTTTTTCAGACGAAATTGATTTATTGCATATAGACATTATGCACGCCATGTCACGTGATTTGGGAAGACGTTCTCGTAATCGTTTGACGTCACATGGCATGCGGAAATGTCAGACGTCACAATTTTACTGTCAATATAGTGTGATGTCAAAAGGTCAAATTTGATAGAATCCAAAATAATGAGATATACAATGATTTAATTGATTGTTATTGCTAATATATATCCAGTGGAAAATATTTCATTTAACATTTACTGATTTAGTGATTTTTTAGGACATTTTTATTAATTAATACACCTTATCGCTATTTGTCCGCCATTGCTGGAAATCACACAGGTTCCCGTAAAATTTTGACGTCGTAAAACAAAATATCTGACGCCACAATGGAAAAGTGATTATTGTTGACGTCAAAGTTTAAGCGGCCGGGTCAGCCAGGATTAGCGATAAGGTGTATTAATACTATTGCTATTTGTCTGCCATTACTGGACATCTCAAAAGTTCCGGTACAATTTTGACGTCATAAAAGAAAATATTTGATGACACAATGGAAAAGTGATTGTTGTATTATGTCAAGACAGGACAACTGTCAACGTATATTTGTTGCGCCTAACAAAAGTTCCAATGGAAACTGTTATAAACATTGTCATAATATCTATTCCTGTTGGAACAAATATTATATACCATTTATTCTGTTAGGAACATATACTATAATATTTATTCCTGTGGAAATAATATTCCGGAATATTTTTTCCTTTTGGAAATTGGAACTAATCTTATGAAGGAACTTCTATTCCGTGACACCACAACCATAACCGAAACCTATTGATATGATGGATGGGTGTTAAACCATCTTGATGCTGCAAATTTAATATGGTTGCATTTTGTTTTCCTGAAATAATGCCAAACTATGACATCATTTGACACATGATGTCCAAGAAATCATTTCTATTCTTATCAGACAAAGACCCAATTTCTTTTGGATCAAAGCGCTCAATGCAAAGGGAAATGTAAGCTGTTCCAGTAAAAGAACACACATTTGATATTGACAAAACAACGAAGAAAATTAATTAAGTGGCAATCTTGAACAACATACAATAATATACTTTGACAGATTTGGATGAATTTATTGGAATATCTTCTATTAATTAAAAAAGATATGGACATTAACATACCAATTTTCAACCATCTTTTGTTTATGTTAACATGTTTTGACGACTTATAGATTCCCATTCATGCATTTTCCTATAAAATCCTTACATTCTTGCGCCATTGTTCAATGATGTCATTTACACCTTCTGAAATGAGGTAAATTGTTCATTTAAAGCATATGAAGTTGAAATAGGATTGGAACAACCAAAACAAATCATGACATTGCCTATCATCTGACAAAAAATGTATAAATTTATTCGAATTTTATGTGTACTCGAAATCGTTTGAACAACTTAATATTATTAGACATTGGATAAAATTGGGAATGGAAATGGGAAATGTCACATTATGTGTCAAAGAGACAACAATCCGACCAAAGAGCAGATAACAAACGAAGGCCACCAATGGGTCTTCAATGAAGTGAGAAATTCCTGCACCCGGATGTGTGCTTCAGCTGGCCCCACAGCAAAAATGTATATAGTTCAGTAATAATGGACGTCATACTAAACTCCGAAATATAAAAAGAATCTAAAATTAAAAATTATACAAGACTAACAAAGAGGCTCCTGACTTGGGACAGGTGCAAAAAATCTTTAAAAAAGACTCTTTAAAATAAAATATTCCACTGTTTAATCTTCAATGTTTTATTTGAAAGAAGCACATGTACAGGTGTATCATTGAACAAGTGCTTGCATAAATAAAGCATATGGACATATGTGTCCCTTCGGCTACCAGGTTAAAGTCCAGTTTCAAATTAAATGTATATTAATGAGAACATTACAATATAGATATAGATCTTGCTTCGTACTTGACCAACACCCTGAAACAAAATTTTAACATGCATGTTACAGTCTGCACTGTTAGACACTAGTCCGATGACCCAGACCAGAAAAATGTTATCCAGAGATTCCAGACTAGTAAGAATTTGAAAAACTTTGTTAAAACCTATAATAAAAAGGTCTTATAATATATTGGTGTTCGGATAAGTAATTTGAAAAGATTTTGGTGCAGACTGAATTGTAATAAACAAGGTTACAGATAAAAGAAAGACATGTCAACCTACCTTTACACATTTTCATTATTAAGACGCTGAGCTGAATCTTCTCTTACTCCTCAATGCCTCAACCTTTCCCACAGGAGAGCACAAGACCAACAAGGCAGGTACATTAGAGAAAAGAAAAAAAGCCAATTGCCAAACTTGTCTGACCGGTTAGAATTAGTTTAATGGCGCCAAGCCCTCCCCCTAACCTGCGACAGTGGTTTAACGGAACAACAGAACAAACTATGCAAAACAATAGAAACATTTATAATAATTATATGGAAAATTGCATTGTTAGCGCTCCCATGTGTACAATTCTTGCCAGAACTTTCTGAAACTTATAAAAAAATATTATACTATTAGGTTTATACATGTATCAGCAATGATTTGATACTTTTAAAAATAAGTTTTGGTCAAACATTTTTAATGAGTTATGTCCCTTGGAAATATAAATTATAATGGAAACCATGAAACTACAGTGCATTTGCTCTTAAGCCTTCATTTAATAAAAATTCTTATAGAACAAAAAAATGCTTCTAATTCTTTAGTTATTGCCCTTGTACATATCTTTGGGTTGATAAATATGTGCAACACAGGGACATTGGAACTTTGTTCTTTATTTGAGATTGGTGAATGCAGACTTACTTTTGGTTTTAAATTTTGTTGTGCAAGGGTAATTTCTGCCCATATTTAATTTAATGTACGTTTATTTCAAACAATTTCCTTCAATAAAAATCTTGAGGGATAGAAGCAATTTCAATCTAGGGGTTGGAAAGTTGTTATATTATCATTATTTTATGCAATCATCTAATCTTTCCCCCAGGAGTGAGAAGCAAAGAAAAAAAAATTAACAGATTTGATCATTTCCATTAATATTTATATTAACCCCTGTATTAGGCTGAAAACATATGATCACATCTATCACCATACTTAAAAGTTGAGATTTACGTCAATCCACAAATTGAAGTGTATGTTTAGTGTGCAAGTATGACGACCATATCTGTCAAGAAATTATTTATTTAAAAAACACGTAAGTTGGGCATGATTAGTCAACTTATCTCAATATCTGTTAAAAAAAAAAAGACTCAATTAAAAATACACCATTATAAACAAAAGAAGAGAAATCCAATTCAAAATATCGCCTCCTAAACTAGTAATGTGTCCCATTGCTAGATTCAATATTAAATGCAAAAGTAATCTGACCATTACCCTTCAGTGCTCATAAGCACTTTGATACCATAAAAAAAGGAAGTTTCTAACAAACTAAAGAATAAATTTAAACTTGAACTAGTCTACAGTGTATTGAGTTTTTATAACTATCATAGGATTCTTTAAATCAATGAAACACTGGTTTACTGTAAAGAATAATTTTAAACTTGAATTATTAGGTACCTATTTATCATAAAATTCTTGAATTCAATGGAATACTGGTGTTAGAACACAACAGATGTTAGAAAGTGCAGTTCGGTCTATATTTTATAATAAAAAAAACCCACAATGAAATCATAAATAACATATAGGTGTCAGACCACCAATTACTCCCTCCAATTTAGAACGTATGTAAAAGTAGTCCTACTTTGACACAAAATAGTGCTTTTGATGTCATTGTTTACTTAAACTAATCAACAAATTTGCAGAAATGAAACTTTTGGTGAAAGGGAAATATATTTAGACCATTTTGAGCCAAAATTCACTTGTCTATGAGTTTGCATTAAAAATTCAGGATTAATGCGCTACATAGTACACTAATTTAAGATTTCCAGAAAACCGGGAGTTATTTTGGTAGTACCTGTCTTTTCAAAATCAGAAATTTGTTACAAGACTTTAAACATTGGTTGAAAATTGGCATGTAGGAAGGTGATACATGTACAATTCAGGATATACCTGGTTTCCTTGAAGTTAAACTTAAGGTAAAATATTTAGAAAGCTGTGAAAATTGCAAAATTTGGTTGAACAGATAGGGATTTTCAATTGGTGGTCTGACACCTATAAGGTAAACATTTTTGTGATAACTAACATTGGCTTAAAATATAACCCAATACCAATGTACATTTATACATGTGTATAACACCCATAAGTCTTATATTCTCATATAGAGCTTCCAACTGTATTGAATAATTATTTGTTATGAAATGAGGTAATTTGATGAATTTATAAACAAGTATACTGTGTAGTTAAACATGTTCAGAACCATTTCTTGTTTACTTCCTGTTTGCTGTATAAATAAAAACTTTTTATATTGATCATGGGCAGATTCAGGCGGGGGCAGGACAGACATGCAACCCTCTAAAATTTTAAAGCATGGGTTCAAGACAATATTTTATTTAAGTCTCACCTCTTAATTTCATAGAATATACAAATAGTTAATAAAATATTATAAAACATACAAGTGCCGCTCTAAAAAAAGAGTTGTCAGAGACTATCTATACACTCTAGAAGAATATTCGATAATTTTACTTAAAAAATATTCTCCTAGCCCTGCTCCCCATACGCCATAATATAAATTTATGGGCCCTATTAAACATAAAATTCTTGCTCCACCCCTGTTGATGCATTATTTAGCATTTAAAAAAACTGTATTGCATTGTTCCTGTTGCTCCAAATAATATCTTCTTGATATTTGATACTATGCTGAATAAATATCTTAAATATTGGTATATGCTCAACAAGTTGATTATATGGCCAATGTTTGAAATGATGCTTGTAAAAGATCATAGCATTTATAATATATAAATCTTCATCTTTACGCCCATGGCTACTGCCTTGAAACCACCTACTTGAAATTTGGTGCTGGACATTAAACAAGCATTAGTCAATCACTCAGATTGATTGATTTATAGTGGTATTGTGTTTTATATCCCTGACATAATATACTTGTAAAGTTGTTATCTATTACAGTTACATCTTTGATCTTGTTAACTCAAAATCAAATATACCAAAAAAATGTATGTGTTTAAAAATAAATAAGTGAGATCCAAATTTATGAGGGTAAAGTCTCATGAAAGTATTAAACTATGAACACATTTAGTATTTTTAGATGTCTGCTTCTAGTTCTAAATATAAAAAAAGAAAATGTGGTATGATTTCCAATGAGAAAACTCTCCACAAGAGACCAAAATGACATAGAAATTAACAACTATAGGTTACAGTACGGCCTTCAACAATGAGCAAAGCCCATACCGCATAGTCAGCTATAAAAGCCCCTAAATGACAATGTAAAACAATTCAAACGTGAAAACTAACGGCCTTATTTATGTACAAAAAAGAAGGTTTCATTCACTGAAATGTGGTTTTAGTTTCAGCCAATTTAAATCTAAAGTATGCATCAGATATATATTAAAAAAAAAAGAACATGTGGTATGATTGTCAATGAGACAACTCACCACAAGAGACCAAAATGACACAGAAATTAACAACTATAGGTCTCTGTACGGCCTTCAACAATGAGCAAAGCCCATAAGGCATAACGCATAGTCAGCTTTAAAGGGCCCTGAAATGACAGTATAGCAATTCAAAAGAGAAAACTAACGGCCTTATTTATGTACAAAAAAGCAGGTTTCATTCACTGAAATGTGGTTTTAATTTCAGCCAATTTAAATCTAAAGTACAAAGTATGCATCAGAGCCTATTTTGATGATTCATTAATACAGTTATTGATGTCTCATTTGAATTAAATCATCATCAAGTTTATTATCCTTAAATTGAGTCATATTTAAAAATTGTTCAGATTAATGAAAGAGTTTTATACAATTAATAATTTGTTAGCTTGGCAATTTTATTTGTTTATCTCCCTTGAGCATTCTTTATTTCTTAAAGTTAAAGTTAAAATATGATATTTAACATTTAACTAATGTTTTTATGCCCCATTTATGGGCATTATGTTTTCTGGTCTGTCATCCTGCCATGGGTTCGTTCGTCTGTCCGTTCGTCCCGCTTCAGGTTTAAGTTTTTGGTCGAGGTAGTTTTTGATGAAGTTGAAGTCCAATCAACTTGAAACTTGGTACAAATGTTCTCTATGATATGATCTTTCTTATTTTAATGCCAAATTAGAGATTGTCCCCCATTTTCACAGTCCACTGAACATAGAAAATGATAGTGCGGATGGGGCATCCGTGTCCTGGGGACACATTCTTGTTCAGTCCTTGTTAAAAACTTTCTTTCCCATTTCAAATGCCATTAGTCTTACTAAATAGAACAGTTAATTGTTTTTAATTTATTTTATTCAATTTTTTTTTTTTTGGGGGGGGGGGGGGGAGTGGTATATAATATTTAATTTTTCAGGTTATCAGTTGAAAATAACACCTTTTAGTCAATATTCTAGACAAAGTCTAAATTAGACATGTCAAACTGTGATATTGAATAATCACCAATAGAATTTTAACAATCAAGTTGATTATCAATCTAATCCTGGTATAACTATTTAAAGAATTAAGATTTGTTAGATAATCTTTTATTATGTAAATGAGAGATATGTTTTCTTAAAAGATATAAATAGCCTTTGTTATAATTGTACTCAGAAAGATCTATGTCTGGTAGTTTTAATGGATATAGCTGATGTCTCATTGGAATTCACACCTAACTTTCAAGTAAAAGTAACATTTTTCATCTTTTTGTGAATTTCTCTTGACTACATTTCTCTATAAGAGTGATAAAATGTCTGTTTTGATATAGTAGTCTTAACTAATCTTATTTCTTTGACAAGTATCATCTGTTTGCTTTATTCAAAATGCTGTCTTATTTATCAGCCTCTAGGGAGCTACTGAGATTATGTACTTAAATTCATCCTGTGTCATGCTGCATAGTCACATAGACAACAGATGCAGGAAGCAGAGTTTAATTCTTCAGCATGTTCAATAAATAATTAATTGGTGGGAAATTGATAAATATTGACCTGTCACTTGTAACTGCTATGGCTATAAGGTCTATTAAGAAAGCCACCCTTTTTAACTGTAAAATTATATGTAGAAGTTAATTAAAATATATTTGCCAATCTTACTGTCAGTTAGTCTCTATGAGAATTAATACATGTAGATGGATTTTATTTCCACTTGAATTAGATATGGAGTTCTTTGTAGGAATTTTTTTATTCAAATAACATCGTCAGGGGTAGATCCAGGATTTTTGAGAGAAAAAAAAAACAATATTAATTTAGACATTTTATGTATAAAAAAATGTTTTATTTGTCGAGGGGCGTAAAGGGGGTATCTGATAGAAGAACACGAAATAAAATTGTCAATTCATGATGAAAGAACAATTCAGAACTTCTTGCACGTTGATCTTTTTACCAATTTCACGAAACACAATGAATAACAAACCTTTTTCACAACTGCATGTGAAATAAAAATGGCAAAACACGTTGCACCAAAATAACCCCTTACCACTCTCTTTGTCAACCAAAGGGTAAATCTTTTATCTGCCACTGATTGTGATTAAGTTTTATCAGTCAATAGACAATACATGTACATGTATGTATTAGCACAAACACAGTAATCAGTATGAAGTAGAAACAATAAAACAGACAATTGTACAGTTTTCTTGTGAGAATTAAAAAAATAAAATATAATAATAAATAACTATAAGTAATGAAGTATGAGGGTGCATGGTCTTGAAGTTTTATTAATCATCAATGATCATGTGCAAAAATATTAACATAAACTAAAAATGTACATGTATACAGCTTTTGACAGCTACTGTACTCTTAATTCTGTAAATTTTATCAATATTTTGTGATATTGGATATGTAACATCTTTTAGTAATGAACTTCTTATCTATAAAGATTTATTATGTTCATTAACAGTACATTTATACCAACCTTATTTAATTACCAAGTAACTATTTCAATAAGTAGGTTCATGAATGTTTAGAACAGTATACAAATTCTGTGATTATTTATTTAATTTTACCAATCACAGAAATTTGAAATTTAATTCTATAAGGAGATTGTTTTTCAAGTGTTTCAATTTGTAACTTGTAACTGTGTGATTTGTCAATTTGTATATTGATGTTTTGTAATTTGTCGATTTGTTAAATGTCAATTTATAAATTGTCAATATGTATATAGATGTTTTGTAACTTGTCAATTTGTATATTGATGTTTTGTAACTTGGCCATTCATAAATTGTCAATTTGTATATTGATGTTTTGTAACTATTTATATATATATAGTGTTATTGACTAGATCTAATTTAATAACCAAAAACTTGGCTCCAGCAAAACAGTCAGATTTTTGCAATGACTTAGATGACATGGACGACTGTTGAAGTGGGTGGCATATCAAGTCTGCAACATGTCTGTTTTAATATGAATGTTCTAAAGTTAAATAAAGGCAAATTTCAGAGTAGTTGCATTTCATTTTGGAGTAGAGTAGTAGGTAGAAAATTATTACCTAGTATATGTGTAGCCTACTTTTCAAAGCAATGTTAATAGTGGTTTTCTAATCTATCAAAATGTATCTATTATATTCCTGTCTATGTCAAACGCATTGATAAAATCCATTTACAGATTTTGCATTTTGTTTGAAGTTGATGTTTAAAAAGTATAAAGACTTTTAGATTTATTATTGTAGGATCGCAAACATCAACAAACCAGAATTAAACACAAATAACCTAAAGTTTAACGGAGTTACAATTATATCTACATTAACATACAATGTTTATAATATTTTGTGTGTAATACAATGTACAGGTAGGTACCATATTTGTTTACCCCCTTTAAATAAAGAATGTATTATTATTATTATCATTATCATATAATAGTATGTTAAGATTTATGTAAGAATTCATCTATCATAATCTGTGTTAATTTTATTTACAGGTTTCCAATTTAAGAACTGAATCAAAAAGATTTTCAACAGAGAATATTGGCAGTAAAACATGTTTCAAGGTTCGTGACCTCTAAATGTTTGAATAAAAATATTGTAAACTTTACTTGTTAAATGAAATAATATTAAAACATGATACATCTGTGATTTTAGATGTTTGTAAATTCTTGTTAATTAGTCTCATAAATAAAGTTTGTGGACTTGTCGCCTTTTTGATTTTCACTATTATTTTTGTCCATCTTCTACTTCACAAGCTTCAGTCTTCTTTAAGGTATCTTGCACCTACACCCCCAAAAAAAAGGGGGGAGGGGCAGGGGTTTGTAGGGTGTAATTCATTTTTAGCTCACCTGGCCCGAAGGGCCAAGTGAGCTTTTCTCATCACTTGGTGTCCGTCGTCCTGCGTCTGTCGTCATTAACTTTTACAAAAATCTTCTCCTCTGAAACTGCTGGGCCAAATTTAACCAAACATTGCCAAAATCATTATTAGGGTATCTTGTTTCACAATTGTGTCCGGTGACCCGGCCAACCAACCAAGATGGCTGCCATGGCTAAAAATAGAACATAGGGGTAAAATGCAGTTTTTGGCTTATAACTCAAAAACCAAAGCATTTAGAGCAAATCTGACATGGGGGTAAAACTGTTTAACAGGTCAAGATCTAACTGCCCTGAAATTTTCAGATGAATCGGACAACCCGTTGTTAGGTTGCTGCCCCTGAATTGGTAATTTAAAATTTTTTTTGGCTCTTTTTGGTTATTATCTTGAATATTATTATAGATAGAGATAAACTGTAAATAGAAAAAATGTTCAGCAAAGTAAGATTTACAAATAAGTCAACAGGTCCAAAATGGTCAGTTGACCCCTTTAGGAGTTATTGCCCTTTATAGTCAATTTTTAACCATTTTTCGTAAATCTTAGTTACCTTTTACAATAATCTTCTCCTCTGAAACTACTGGGCCAAATTAAATCAAACTTGGCCACAATCATCATTGGGGTATCTAGTTTAAAAACTGTGTCCAGTGACCCGGCCAACCAACCAAGATGGCCTCCATGGCTAAAAATAGAACATAGGGGTTAAATGCAGTTTTGGGCTTATAACTTAAAACCAAAGCATTTAGAGCAAATCTGACAGTGGGAGAAATTGTTTATCAAGTCCAGATCTATCTGCTCTAAAATTTTCAGATGAATTGGACAACTGGTTGTTAGGTTGCTGCCCCTGAATTGGTAATTTTAAGGAAATTTTGCTGTTTTTGGTTATTATCTTGAATACTATTATAGATAGAGATAACCTGTAAACAGCAATAATGTTCAGAAAGGTAAGATTTACAAATAAGTCAACATGACTGAAATGGTCAATTGACCCCCTAAGGAGTTATTGTCCTTTATAGTCAATTTTTAAAAATTTATATAAAATTTGGAAATTTTTACTAACATTTTCCACTGAAACTACTTGGCCAACTTCATTATAGATAGAGATAATTGTAAGCAGCAAGAATGTTCAGTAAAGTAAGATGTACAAACATATCACCATCACCATCGCCAAAACACAAATTTGTCATGAATCTATCTGCGTCCTTTGTTTAATATTCACATATACCAAGGTGAGCGACACAGGCTCTTTAGAGCCTCTAGTTCATGTTTCAATGGTTTAAACTTATTGTGATATTTGGGGTTCAAAAATAATTATGTTTTATTTAAGGGTCAAAGGTCCATTACCACTTTTGATTTTGAACAGTTTTTTATATCACCACAATATTTTTTTGGGTATGTCGCTATATATCATGGAGTCATTGTTGTCCAAAGACATTATGCAATTGTATAAGCATTAGCACATCTCACTTCCAGGAGGTTATTTAGTCCTGTATCTTCATGATCAATGGTTCAAAGACTTTGAATATTTGCATAAACTTACAAGTTACATTAATATGTTTGATTTTAACATAAATTGAATTCTAGGGAGTCTTTGAAATGCTAAATCTAAATGTATATTTAGATTGTTGATTTTGGACCCATTTTCAAGTTAATCCAAATTGTGGTCAAAAATTACCTCTTGTTTGATTTCAACAAAGATTGAATTTATAGGGTTCTTTGATATGTTAAATCTAACAGTGTATTTAGATTTTGGATATTGGGCCCTGCATCAAATTGGTCCAGATTGAGGTTCAAAAGATTTTAAATTAAAAATTTGATTGATTTATATATTAAATATTGAGTACTTGGGTACTTTGATATGCTAAATCTAACCATGTATATAGATTTAAGATATTGGACCATATAATAGGTAATGTCCAATTATAAATTTTATTAGTTCTTACCCAACATTCATTCTGCACAATTTGGAGTCAGGAGCCTATGGCCTTTGCTAGTCTTATGTGTTTTTATGCCCACAGTGACACTGTAGCAAAAGTGGCATTAAGTTTTACCCTTGTCTGTCCATACGTCCCAAAATTGGTTTCTGTTCTCTAACTTCTGTTTGCCTCACCTAAACGTTTTGAAACTTATACACAATGCTTGTTACCACAAAACAAAGATCAAAATGGAATTTTAATGGTATCACTTTTACTGTTTTAGAGTTATGCCCCTTTACAAATGGAAAAATTGCTGAATTTTTAGTTTTGAACTTATTACCAAAAAACTCCAATCAAGTACAAATATGGGTAGCGTCACTTTTAACGTTCTTCAGTTTTTTCCCTCTATAACTTTATATGATATGCAAGCGGGGGCATCATCTGTGTCCATGGAGACACATTTCCCATTTATTTAGCCAATATGTCAGACTTTGTCTTATAAATAAGTCCCTAATTGACAAGTCGAAGGGGACTTTACCTTTGCACTCTGTCCATTAGTCAGTCCTGCAAATCAGTGTTCCACACTTTTTTTTAATTTGATAATTGGTACCCCGGTACAGGTAGGTACCATATTTGTTTACCCCCTTTAAATAAAGAATGTATTATTATTATTATCATTATCATATAATAGTATGTTAAGATTTATGTAAGAATTCATCTATCATAATCTGTGTTAATTTTATTTACAGGTTTCCAATTTAAGAACTGAATCAAAAAGATTTTCAACAGAGAATATTGGCAGTAAAACATGTTTCAAGGTTCGTGACCTCTAAATGTTTGAATAAAAATATTGTAAACTTTACTTGTTAAATGAAATAATATTAAAACATGATACATCTGTGATTTTAGATGTTTGTAAATTCTTGTTAATTAGTCTCATAAATAAAGTTTGTGGACTTGTCGCCTTTTTGATTTTCACTATTATTTTTGTCCATCTTCTACTTCACAAGCTTCAGTCTTCTTTAAGGTATCTTGCACCTACACCCCCCAAAAAAAGGGGGGAGGGGCAGGGGTTTGTAGGGTGTAATTCATTTTTAGCTCACCTGGCCCGAAGGGCCAAGTGAGCTTTTCTCATCACTTGGTGTCCGTCGTCCTGCGTCTGTCGTCATTAACTTTTACAAAAATCTTCTCCTCTGAAACTGCTGGGCCAAATTTAACCAAACATTGCCAAAATCATTATTAGGGTATCTTGTTTCACAATTGTGTCCGGTGACCCGGCCAACCAACCAAGATGGCTGCCATGGCTAAAAATAGAACATAGGGGTAAAATGCAGTTTTTGGCTTATAACTCAAAAACCAAAGCATTTAGAGCAAATCTGACATGGGGGTAAAACTGTTTAACAGGTCAAGATCTAACTGCCCTGAAATTTTCAGATGAATCGGACAACCCGTTGTTAGGTTGCTGCCCCTGAATTGGTAATTTAAAATTTTTTTTGGCTCTTTTTGGTTATTATCTTGAATATTATTATAGATAGAGATAAACTGTAAATAGAAAAAATGTTCAGCAAAGTAAGATTTACAAATAAGTCAACAGGTCCAAAATGGTCAGTTGACCCCTTTAGGAGTTATTGCCCTTTATAGTCAATTTTTAACCATTTTTCGTAAATCTTAGTTACCTTTTACAATAATCTTCTCCTCTGAAACTACTGGGCCAAATTAAATCAAACTTGGCCACAATCATCATTGGGGTATCTAGTTTAAAAACTGTGTCCAGTGACCCGGCCAACCAACCAAGATGGCCTCCATGGCTAAAAATAGAACATAGGGGTTAAATGCAGTTTTGGGCTTATAACTTAAAACCAAAGCATTTAGAGCAAATCTGACAGTGGGAGAAATTGTTTATCAAGTCCAGATCTATCTGCTCTAAAATTTTCAGATGAATTGGACAACTGGTTGTTAGGTTGCTGCCCCTGAATTGGTAATTTTAAGGAAATTTTGCTGTTTTTGGTTATTATCTTGAATACTATTATAGATAGAGATAACCTGTAAACAGCAATAATGTTCAGAAAGGTAAGATTTACAAATAAGTCAACATGACTGAAATGGTCAATTGACCCCCTAAGGAGTTATTGTCCTTTATAGTCAATTTTTAAAAATTTATATAAAATTTGGAAATTTTTACTAACATTTTCCACTGAAACTACTTGGCCAACTTCATTATAGATAGAGATAATTGTAAGCAGCAAGAATGTTCAGTAAAGTAAGATGTACAAACATATCACCATCACCATCGCCAAAACACAAATTTGTCATGAATCTATCTGCGTCCTTTGTTTAATATTCACATATACCAAGGTGAGCGACACAGGCTCTTTAGAGCCTCTAGTTCATGTTTCAATGGTTTAAACTTATTGTGATATTTGGGGTTCAAAAATAATTATGTTTTATTTAAGGGTCAAAGGTCCATTACCACTTTTGATTTTGAACAGTTTTTTATATCACCACAATATTTTTTTGGGTATGTCGCTATATATCATGGAGTCATTGTTGTCCAAAGACATTATGCAATTGTATAAGCATTAGCACATCTCACTTCCAGGAGGTTATTTAGTCCTGTATCTTCATGATCAATGGTTCAAAGACTTTGAATATTTGCATAAACTTACAAGTTACATTAATATGTTTGATTTTAACATAAATTGAATTCTAGGGAGTCTTTGAAATGCTAAATCTAAATGTATATTTAGATTGTTGATTTTGGACCCATTTTCAAGTTAATCCAAATTGTGGTCAAAAATTACCTCTTGTTTGATTTCAACAAAGATTGAATTTATAGGGTTCTTTGATATGTTAAATCTAACAGTGTATTTAGATTTTGGATATTGGGCCCTGCATCAAATTGGTCCAGATTGAGGTTCAAAAGATTTTAAATTAAAAATTTGATTGATTTATATATTAAATATTGAGTACTTGGGTACTTTGATATGCTAAATCTAACCATGTATATAGATTTAAGATATTGGACCATATAATAGGTAATGTCCAATTATAAATTTTATTAGTTCTTACCCAACATTCATTCTGCACAATTTGGAGTCAGGAGCCTATGGCCTTTGCTAGTCTTATGTGTTTTTATGCCCACAGTGACACTGTAGCAAAAGTGGCATTAAGTTTTACCCTTGTCTGTCCATACGTCCCAAAATTGGTTTCTGTTCTCTAACTTCTGTTTGCCTCACCTAAACGTTTTGAAACTTATACACAATGCTTGTTACCACAAAACAAAGATCAAAATGGAATTTTAATGGTATCACTTTTACTGTTTTAGAGTTATGCCCCTTTACAAATGGAAAAATTGCTGAATTTTTAGTTTTGAACTTATTACCAAAAAACTCCAATCAAGTACAAATATGGGTAGCGTCACTTTTAACGTTCTTCAGTTTTTTCCCTCTATAACTTTATATGATATGCAAGCGGGGGCATCATCTGTGTCCATGGAGACACATTTCCCATTTATTTAGCCAATATGTCAGACTTTGTCTTATAAATAAGTCCCTAATTGACAAGTCGAAGGGGACTTTACCTTTGCACTCTGTCCATTAGTCAGTCCTGCAAATCAGTGTTCCACACTTTTTTTTAATTTGATAATTGGTACCCCGGTACAGGTAGGTACCATATTTGTTTACCCCCTTTAAATAAAGAATGTATTATTATTATTATCATTATCATATAATAGTATGTTAAGATTTATGTAAGAATTCATCTATCATAATCTGTGTTAATTTTATTTACAGGTTTCCAATTTAAGAACTGAATCAAAAAGATTTTCAACAGAGAATATTGGCAGTAAAACATGTTTCAAGGTTCGTGACCTCTAAATGTTTGAATAAAAATATTGTAAACTTTACTTGTTAAATGAAATAATATTAAAACATGATACATCTGTGATTTTAGATGTTTGTAAATTCTTGTTAATTAGTCTCATAAATAAAGTTTGTGGACTTGTCGCCTTTTTGATTTTCACTATTATTTTTGTCCATCTTCTACTTCACAAGCTTCAGTCTTCTTTAAGGTATCTTGCACCTACACCCCCAAAAAAAAGGGGGGAGGGGCAGGGGTTTGTAGGGTGTAATTCATTTTTAGCTCACCTGGCCCGAAGGGCCAAGTGAGCTTTTCTCATCACTTGGTGTCCGTCGTCCTGCGTCTGTCGTCATTAACTTTTACAAAAATCTTCTCCTCTGAAACTGCTGGGCCAAATTTAACCAAACATTGCCAAAATCATTATTAGGGTATCTTGTTTCACAATTGTGTCCGGTGACCCGGCCAACCAACCAAGATGGCTGCCATGGCTAAAAATAGAACATAGGGGTAAAATGCAGTTTTTGGCTTATAACTCAAAAACCAAAGCATTTAGAGCAAATCTGACATGGGGGTAAAACTGTTTAACAGGTCAAGATCTAACTGCCCTGAAATTTTCAGATGAATCGGACAACCCGTTGTTAGGTTGCTGCCCCTGAATTGGTAATTTAAAATTTTTTTTGGCTCTTTTTGGTTATTATCTTGAATATTATTATAGATAGAGATAAACTGTAAATAGAAAAAATGTTCAGCAAAGTAAGATTTACAAATAAGTCAACAGGTCCAAAATGGTCAGTTGACCCCTTTAGGAGTTATTGCCCTTTATAGTCAATTTTTAACCATTTTTCGTAAATCTTAGTTACCTTTTACAATAATCTTCTCCTCTGAAACTACTGGGCCAAATTAAATCAAACTTGGCCACAATCATCATTGGGGTATCTAGTTTAAAAACTGTGTCCAGTGACCCGGCCAACCAACCAAGATGGCCTCCATGGCTAAAAATAGAACATAGGGGTTAAATGCAGTTTTGGGCTTATAACTTAAAACCAAAGCATTTAGAGCAAATCTGACAGTGGGAGAAATTGTTTATCAAGTCCAGATCTATCTGCTCTAAAATTTTCAGATGAATTGGACAACTGGTTGTTAGGTTGCTGCCCCTGAATTGGTAATTTTAAGGAAATTTTGCTGTTTTTGGTTATTATCTTGAATACTATTATAGATAGAGATAACCTGTAAACAGCAATAATGTTCAGAAAGGTAAGATTTACAAATAAGTCAACATGACTGAAATGGTCAATTGACCCCCTAAGGAGTTATTGTCCTTTATAGTCAATTTTTAAAAATTTATATAAAATTTGGAAATTTTTACTAACATTTTCCACTGAAACTACTTGGCCAACTTCATTATAGATAGAGATAATTGTAAGCAGCAAGAATGTTCAGTAAAGTAAGATGTACAAACATATCACCATCACCATCGCCAAAACACAAATTTGTCATGAATCTATCTGCGTCCTTTGTTTAATATTCACATATACCAAGGTGAGCGACACAGGCTCTTTAGAGCCTCTAGTTCATGTTTCAATGGTTTAAACTTATTGTGATATTTGGGGTTCAAAAATAATTATGTTTTATTTAAGGGTCAAAGGTCCATTACCACTTTTGATTTTGAACAGTTTTTTATATCACCACAATATTTTTTTGGGTATGTCGCTATATATCATGGAGTCATTGTTGTCCAAAGACATTATGCAATTGTATAAGCATTAGCACATCTCACTTCCAGGAGGTTATTTAGTCCTGTATCTTCATGATCAATGGTTCAAAGACTTTGAATATTTGCATAAACTTACAAGTTACATTAATATGTTTGATTTTAACATAAATTGAATTCTAGGGAGTCTTTGAAATGCTAAATCTAAATGTATATTTAGATTGTTGATTTTGGACCCATTTTCAAGTTAATCCAAATTGTGGTCAAAAATTACCTCTTGTTTGATTTCAACAAAGATTGAATTTATAGGGTTCTTTGATATGTTAAATCTAACAGTGTATTTAGATTTTGGATATTGGGCCCTGCATCAAATTGGTCCAGATTGAGGTTCAAAAGATTTTAAATTAAAAATTTGATTGATTTATATATTAAATATTGAGTACTTGGGTACTTTGATATGCTAAATCTAACCATGTATATAGATTTAAGATATTGGACCATATAATAGGTAATGTCCAATTATAAATTTTATTAGTTCTTACCCAACATTCATTCTGCACAATTTGGAGTCAGGAGCCTATGGCCTTTGCTAGTCTTATGTGTTTTTATGCCCACAGTGACACTGTAGCAAAAGTGGCATTAAGTTTTACCCTTGTCTGTCCATACGTCCCAAAATTGGTTTCTGTTCTCTAACTTCTGTTTGCCTCACCTAAACGTTTTGAAACTTATACACAATGCTTGTTACCACAAAACAAAGATCAAAATGGAATTTTAATGGTATCACTTTTACTGTTTTAGAGTTATGCCCCTTTACAAATGGAAAAATTGCTGAATTTTTAGTTTTGAACTTATTACCAAAAAACTCCAATCAAGTACAAATATGGGTAGCGTCACTTTTAACGTTCTTCAGTTTTTTCCCTCTATAACTTTATATGATATGCAAGCGGGGGCATCATCTGTGTCCATGGAGACACATTTCCCATTTATTTAGCCAATATGTCAGACTTTGTCTTATAAATAAGTCCCTAATTGACAAGTCGAAGGGGACTTTACCTTTGCACTCTGTCCATTAGTCAGTCCTGCAAATCAGTGTTCCACACTTTTTTTTAATTTGATAATTGGTACCCCGGTATGTAGTCTTATCATGACAAGTTACAGTTCAAGTTTGAATTTTGTTCGTCTGATTATTTTTGTAGTGTTATGGTCCTTGGATTATTTTTTTTTGTCTTAGGGAGCTACCATTTGATTTTTATTAGGGGGCTAGGATGAAAAATGTTGTCCTGCATTTTTTTATACGACCGCAAAATTTGAAAAATTTTTCGTCGTATATTGCTATCACGTTGGCGTCGTCGTCGTCGTCCGAATACTTTTAGTTTTCGCACTCTAACTTTAGTAAAAGTGAATAGAAATCTATGAAATTTTAATATCAGGTTTATGACCACAAAAGGAAGGTTGGGATTGATTTTGGGAGTTTTGGTCCCAACATTTTAGGAATAAGGGGCCAAAAAGGGCCCAAATAAGCATTTTCTTGGTTTTCGCACTATAACTTTAGTTTAAGTTAATAGAAATCTATGAAATTTTGACACAAGGTTTATGACCACAAAAGAAAGGTTGGGATTGATTTTGGGAGTTTTGGTTCCAACAGTTTAGGAATTAGGGGCAAAAAAAGGGCCCAAATAAGCATTATTCTTGGTTTTCGCACAATAACTTTAGTTTAAGTAAATAGAAATCTATGAAATTTAAACACAAGGTTTATGACCATAAAAGGAAGGTTGGTATTGATTTTGGGAGTTTGGTCCCAACAGTTTAGGAATAAAGGGCCCAAAGGGTCCAAATAAAACTTTGTTTGATTTCATCAAAAATTGAATAATTGGGGTTCTTTGGTATGCCGAATCTAACTGTGTATGCTGATTCTTAATTTTTGGTCCCGTTTTCAAATTGGTCTACATTAAGGTCCAAAGGGTCCAAAATTAAACTTAGTTTATTTTAACAAAAATTGAATCCTGGGGGTTGTTTGATATGCTGAATTTAGAAATGTACTTAGATTTTTAATTATTGGCCTAGTTTTCAAGTTGGTCCAAATGGGGGTCCAAAATTAAACTTTGTTCATCAAAAATTGAATAAATGGGTTCTTTGATATGCCAAATCTAACTGTGTATGTAGATTCTTAATTTTTGGTCCAGTTTTCAAATGGTCTACATTAAGGTCCAAAGGGTCCAAAATTAAACTAAGTTTGATTTTAACAAAAATTAAATTCTTGGGCTTATTTGATATGCTTTATCTAAATATGTACTTTGATTTTTGATTATGGGCCCAGTTTTCAAGTTGGTCCAAATCAGGATTCCATATCAAGTATTGTGCAATAGCAAGAAATTTTCAATTGCACAGTATTGCACAATAGCAAGAAATATCTAATTGCACAATATTGTGCAATAGCAATTAATTTTCAATTGGAGTTATCTTTCTTTGTATAGAATAGAAGTTGATAATATATTGTAACGTGTACACAGGGTAAGCGTGTCTGTTTCTATTTTAGAATGAGTCCGTTACCAATTTGATACTGGATCCAAAATTGCTCTATTTACAAAACATATAACAAATAATCTTTATTCAAATATATACGTCAACGAACCAAAATATGTACAACTGCTCTTTGCAATCTTTAATAAACTAGCTATAAACAATTCTACTTTAATATATATATATACAACTGGTACACATTTGTACTATTACAAATTTGTCCTGGGTCAGGAACAAACTTGTCCTCCTGGTACAATAATGCACCCTACAAGTTTACACACTTGTCTTTGTTCCTCTGGTACAATTATGTACTTTACAAGGTGGTCACACAGACTCACACTTGTCCTATACGGTACAATACGGTTCCGCTTGTAAATGTACAAGTCCGTATTTATAACAGGCACCGACCTGTTCTTTATTACACTCAGTAATAATATATAATATATACGAGCGAGCGATCTCGAATATCAACGTACCGTGGTCTTAAGTCTACGAAGACTTCTAACAATCGACCCTGAGCTAGGATTCTCTCCTGCTTATATACCCCGATGGGAGCCGTACCATTATTATAGGAGGGGTGTTCTTCCAAAGTGTCTCATTACTCGTATTGACAGTTTCCTTTGGAACACCCCTTCATATTTGACCTGACCCAAAGTTTACCCGCGAAACATCTTACTCTTTTCTATGTTTTATTAAAATATATATACAATGCATAAAATAATGCTTCTACCGAACTGTAACCAATGTAAACAATCTAACCGTAGATACAAAATCATCACATAACCCACGCCTCAAAAATACATGCGTCCCGCATGTCTAAAACTACCTTTAAAACGGACAAAACATAGAAATACTATACACATTTTTGTTCATTTAAATATACTAAAACTATTTAACAATGTAATCTGCCAGCCAAGCTGGTTTTCGCCTTGTGCGGCGCCCTTCGTGACTACTTTCTTGTACATCTTCATCAAGCAACGTGGACTCATGAACAGCAATGTCTTGTGAATAAGGAGTCTCTATAAGGTCGTTTTCAGCTGTATCATTTTCAGTGTCTAATGGAACAAAAGTGTTAATATCTGATTCTGTCCTTAATGTCTGTTTGTTCTTTTTCTTAAGTCTGTCAACATGTATGACTTGTGGTTTCCCTCTGTATCCACAGTCAACTTTATATGTAAGGTCACCATATTTGTCGAGAATTTTGAAAGGACCTTTCCAGAAACTAGTCAGTTTTGAAGACATCCCAGGTTTCTTTACTGGGAAAGAGACGTATACCTCATCATCTTTTCTGAAATTTTGATATGACAATTTGAGGTCGTGATAGTGTTTCTGTCTTCGCAATTGCCCTTTTATTTTACCTCTGACAAAACTGTGGGAGTGTTCTAACTTCTCTTTAAGCTCCCAAGCCAACTTGTGTGCAGGTATATCTTTAATAATCTCTTTTTGTAACATTTTGTCATGGTTGTCATTTACTACCTTGTTCAAATGATAAGGTGTACGACGAGGTAGTTCTTTAAATGGCCTTGCGTTTCCCGTATTGATTTCGTGTTTTACAAGATTTGTCCTTCCCAAGTCAACATCAGAAGAAGCAAACAAGTTCTGATTTTCTATCAACAAAGATTTTACTTTTTGTGTATCTTTCGAAGTCAATTCATCTGATGTCCTGTCTAACAGATCTTGTAAATCTGGTCTAAGTCCGTCATGTTTCTGTTCATTTGAACTAATATTACCATCTAGTACTTGTTCAACACCAGACATTTGGGCTATAGTTGTACCAGGATAGATTGTCTTAGGATCTAGTTCTGTGTTCATTAATCTAACAGGGACTTTTTCGCCTGACCTTACCAACGTTCTAGCAGTCAAAATGTAGTCTTTCCCTGCATGCTCGTTTGCTTCTAACAAAGCATTGTCAGCAGGTAATTTCTGACCTTCTGCTAAGCAAACCGTGCCATTAATGACAATTTCTGACCTTGGCGGTATAACAACCGCTTCTGCAGCAACCACTCGGTAACAGCCTATTGATCCCTGAAAACACAAATCTACCTTAAAATCCCCAATACAAAAGTGCCCATTCTTAACATCAATTAAACAATTATGTCGTTTCATGAAGTCTAAACCAAGTATACCGTCAACTTGCAGATCAGTCACAACAGCTTCAGTTTGCAACATATTTGGACCGAAATGCAGATTGAACCTCCCTTTTCCACGAAGCTCTAGCTTATTGCCACACACTGACCTAACAGTTGTCTTTACTTCACTTAGATATGATTTGTCTAATGGAGTCAACATATCGTATAACTTGGAAGATACCAATGTCAAAGTTGCTCCTGTATCAACCACAAACTTGGCTTCAATGTCTCCTACATTTAGTTTGACATACATACCAGCATCTTCAGATGCTGTTGTAACCGCACCTTCATTTGTCTTACGGTTATTTTGTTTCCTAGTTTTCATTAATGTTTTGACAGTCCCATCCCCCTTATTTCCATTATAATTGTTCTTATTTCTTCGGGGTAGGCGACAGTCCCTTGCTAAATGACCAAATTTGCCACAATTGTAACAACCCTTATTTGTCCTCTTACTTTGGGTATATCTCGTTTTATTATTTGTACCACTATTTTTTAATTTTGCCATTTCAGTCGTAAGAGTACTTAGACTTTTCTCCATTGTTTGCATCCATGATGCAATGTCTTTCGTTGGCGAGTCAATTTGTGTAATCTTTTCTTCCCTATCGAACTCGTCATCATTCATAGTCTGCCGTAAATAACCTCGTCCCTCTCTTACTTTATTTTCGGCTTTATTGTACGCCTCTAGTTCAACAGCAAGTCTTACGGCATCATTTAAACCTTTCGGTCGCGATTGTTTTATTCTAAGCCGCATTTCCGAATCGACAAGCGCGTCAATAAACTGCTCTTTCCCGAGAGTTTCACGTACATCCAATGGGGCAGTAGAATATGCCAAGTTGGACAATCTTCGAATTGACTGGCCTAATTCGGGAAGTGATTCGCTGGCTTTTTGACGTCTTTCTTTAAACTGAACTCTATATAACTCAGTTTGACTAGAAGGTGCGAATCGCTCTTCAAGTGCGCTGACTAAATCGGAAAAGTTTTGTCTTTTCTCACTTGGTAAATCTCCAAGTACAGCCTGTGCTTGTCCCATTAACGATACCGCTAAGTATAACCCTTTTCTATTTTCCGACCAATTATTTACAAGTGCACACATTTCAAAATGGGACAAATAGTCCATCCATGATGTGCTACCGTCATATTTACACGGTTTAACTTTTACACCAAAATTATCTGTGTGATCAGTATGTCGGTACTTTGATTTGTCAGTTTTGTCTATTTCCCTAATGTAACTATTATCTATGGGTAAAGGCAAAGTATCCCCTTCCTTTAAATCAATTTGGGAAAATTTTACAGTTTTGTGCGTATTCGGGTTGTTGAATGTTGGTAAATAAACTTTTTCATTATCTCCCTTTCTTGACAATGAGGACCCTCTTGATTCCAAACCCGCATCATTTCTTGATACAATATTATATTTTTGACGAACACCTTGATCTGTGGGTGTTGACGAAACAAAACTATTTCTATAAGTTGTTCCTTCTTCCATATCATATATTTGTTTTGTGTACTCGTCGATTGTATCATCAAAAGACATGTGTGTACTTTAATTGCGGTTTAACCATGCAAACACAATATAAAAATGTCAACACAATGTCAAAAATGTACAATGTAATAAATGTCAATCAAAATTTTGCCTGTACCACTATCGATCGTTAATCCCTAATGTAAATAATAATCGTAATTTAACCGTGGGAAATTTAAAACATTAACAGGACAATTTTGATCTGTGCAAAAGTGAACAGTTTGAACAAAAATGATCTGTGCAAAAGTGAACAGTAAATTCTCACAAGACAGTTTGGAAATAAGTTTATTAGATGATCAAATTTGGATATATAATCTTTCACTATGGATTTAAAAATGAACAATTTGGATCCCACCGCTGCCACCAAATTATGTAACGTGTACACAGGGTAAGCGTGTCTGTTTCTATTTTAGAATGAGTCCGTTACCAATTTGATACTGGATCCAAAATTGCTCTATTTACAAAACATATAACAAATAATCTTTATTCAAATATATACGTCAACGAACCAAAATATGTACAACTGCTCTTTGCAATCTTTAATAAACTAGCTATAAACAATTCTACTTTAATATATATATATACAACTGGTACACATTTGTACTATTACAAATTTGTCCTGGGTCAGGAACAAACTTGTCCTCCTGGTACAATAATGCACCCTACAAGTTTACACACTTGTCTTTGTTCCTCTGGTACAATTATGTACTTTACAAGGTGGTCACACAGACTCACACTTGTCCTATACGGTACAATACGGTTCCGCTTGTAAATGTACAAGTCCGTATTTATAACAGGCACCGACCTGTTCTTTATTACACTCAGTAATAATATATAATATATACGAGCGAGCGATCTCGAATATCAACGTACCGTGGTCTTAAGTCTACGAAGACTTCTAACAATCGACCCTGAGCTAGGATTCTCTCCTGCTTATATACCCCGATGGGAGCCGTACCATTATTATAGGAGGGGTGTTCTTCCAAAGTGTCTCATTACTCGTATTGACAGTTTCCTTTGGAACACCCCTTCATATTTGACCTGACCCAAAGTTTACCCGCGAAACATCTTACTCTTTTCTATGTTTTATTAAAATATATATACAATGCATAAAATAATGCTTCTACCGAACTGTAACCAATGTAAACAATCTAACCGTAGATACAAAATCATCACAATATGTTGGAAATTTGCCAGACATGACTATGATGTCATTTTCTATTTTTATTTGCCAATAACTTTATGTAAATAACTTCATTGGAAATTTGCCAATATAAAATGTTGCTGATGAAGCTTTTTTTCCTTATCTTATCTAAAATGTTTTTAGATAATGTATGTTGGACATTTGCCAGACATGACTATGATGTTATTTTCTATTTTTATTTGCCAATAACTTTATGTAAATAACTTCATTGGAAATTTGCCAATATAAAATGTTGCTGATGAAGTTTTTTTTATTGTTTTATACAATAAACAATGTATATTCACTTTTACTACCAACCAATCTTTACCCTTCAGTGATAACAAGCACTTTATTTTACATTTTAATATTTTATGATGTATTTAAAAGAGTAGTTATTGTTGCAAACTCCATTAGAAATTTGAATTGATATCAGTTTTGGAAAAAGGGAAACGGGGATGTGAAAAAAAAGGGGGGTTTAAATTTTTCTCATTTCAGATTTCATAAATAAAAAGAAAATTTCTTCAAACATTTTTTTGAGAGGATTAATATTCAACAGCAAAATGAATTGCTCAAAGGCAAAAAAAAATATTTTAAGTTCATTAGACCACATTCATTCTGTGTCAGAAACCTATGCTGTGTCAACTATTTAATTTTAGATTTAAAAAGTTTGAAGAAGAAATCTTTAATTGATTTGTAAAATCTTGACATTTGTTTTGTGTAAAAAAAAACATGTAATGTCAAAAATTTGATCACAATCCAAATTCAGAGCTGTATCACGCTTGAATGTTTTGTCCATACTTGCCCCAACTGTTCAGGGTTCGACCTCTGCGGTCGTATAAAGCTGCGCCCTGCGGAGCACCTGGATTAGTTGTTATCTCTATCCTGCATTTTTTTTTTATTAGTTTATCCTGACTTTTTTTACCTAAATTGTCATCCTGCCTTTTTTTTTGCAAAGTGTCTCATCCAGCCTTTTTTTTTTATTCAAAACTTCAAAAAGGGGCCCAAAGAAGCATTTTTCTAGTTCCCAGACAATAACTTGTGGAAAGTTTTATGGATCTCTCTGAAATTATATCTCAAAGGGATGGTGAGGATTGTCTTTTGGTGGTTATGGCTTGAACCGTTTAGGAATAAGGGGCAAAAAAAGGGGTTAATGGACAATTACTTTAAAAGTACAATGTTGTGTTTGAATTACCTCCCTTACACTGCTTTATAATTGTATAAAGAAATGTTGTATTGTCTTGAGGTGGTAAGCTGTAAATTTATTTTTAGAACTCACTGTTTTAAAAATGCTGATTAAGGTATCTTAATTTTAGTCATGATTATGTATGTCATTTGGTTTGGGTTTTTTTTTTTGGGGGGGGGGGGACAATTTTTCTCAAGATTTCAGAAATTAAAAAGAAAAATCTTCTAATATTATTTTTGCCCCAAAAAAAGGGGGGGTCTATTTAGACAGCATAGTGTATTGCACAAAAGCAAATAATTGAATTTAAATTCAAATCATATAACCAATTCTATGTTCTCTGGCAACAGTTATTCTGTGTCAGAAACCTATACTATTATGTGTCAAATATTTAATTACAATCCAAATACAGACCTGTATCAAGCAGCAATATTGTGTCCATTTTTGCCTCAACTTTTCATGGTATGACCTCTGCTTTCATATTCAGCTGTGCTCAGCGAAGCAATTTGTTTCGGGTTCAAATCTAGTATTACTTTCATGACTTTTTAGCTCACCTGGCCTAAAAGGCCATGTGAGCTTTTCTCATCATTTGGCGTCCGTCGTCGTCGTCGTCGTTAACAATTTTTCAAACATCTTCTCCTCTGAAACTACTGAATAGATTTAAATGAAACTTAAAATGATTGTTCCTTAGATTATCCTGCAGTGTGTGCTTCGATTTTTGATCCGTCAAAAAACATGGCCGCCGTTACTTAAAATAGAACATAGGGGTCAAATGCAGTTTTTGGCTTATATCTCAAAAACGGAAGCATTTAGAGCAAATCTGACATGGGGTTAAAATGTTCATTAGGTCAAGATCTATCAGCCCTGAAATTTTCAGATGAATCAAACAAACCAATGTTGGGTTGCTGCCACTTAATTGGTAATTTTAAGGAAATTTTGCAGTTTTTGGTCATTATCTTGAATATCATTATAGATAAAGATAAACTGTAAACAGCAAAAATGATCATCAAAGTAAGATCTACAAATAAGTTAATATGACCAAAATTGTCAATTGACCCCTTAAGGGGTTATTGTCCTTTAATGACAATTTTTCACAATTTGTTCATCATATTTGCTAACTTTAAAAAATCTTCTCCTCTAAAACTACTCAACCAAATTCAACCAAAATTCATTTGAATGATCAGTAGGGTGTATAAAATAAAGTTTGTGTTTTATTTTCTATTTTGTCAAAAAACATGGCCGAAGGCATTGTTTACCAGGTGAGCGATTCAGGCTCTTGAGAGCCTCTTGTTTGGATATTGGGCCCCATTTTAAAATTGGTATACATTAATGAGGTCAAAAGGGTCATAAATTAAACTTTGTTTGATTTCATAAAAAAAGAACTTAACTACTGGGCTGTATGATAATTATATGCTGAATCTTATTGTGCATTTAGATTTTTTTATTTTGGGCCCTATTTTCAAATCAATCCATGTTAAGTTTGAATTAAACTTTGTTTGATTTCTACTGAAATTTAATTTTTGATGTTTTTTTATACGACCACAAAATTTTGATGCATTTATATAATGCTATGATGTCGTCCAAAGACATATTGTGTTTCCTTACAATTACTTGAGATAAAAAGAATGGATCTCTATAAAATTTATCAGAAGGTTTAATACAACAAAAGGAAGATTGTGATTGATTTTTGGGGTTAAGGTACCAACAGTTTAGGATTAAGGGTCCAAAAACAAGCAATTTTATACGACTGTCAAAAATTTTGTGGTCATATATTGGTATCTTGTTGTAGTCTGCATCATCCAAGACATTTGGTTTCCGGACAATAATTTTAGTTATATTAAGAAGAAATCTATGAAATTTAAACGCAATGTTTATAACCACAAAATGAAGATTGGGATTGATTTTCATTTCTGTTCTCTAACTTTAGTTTTCCTCAATCAAATGTTATTAAACATATACACACTGCTAATTACCACAAAACATCTAGATCAAATTGGAATTTGGGTAGCTTCATTTTTACCGTTCTAGAGTTATGCCCCTTTACAAATGGAGCAATTTTAGTTTGCCTCAACTAAATGTTATGAAACTTTTACACAAAGCTTATCACCACAAAACACCGATCAAATTTGAATTTTGGTGGTATCTCATTTAATGTTCTAAAGTTATGCCCCTTTACTAATTGAAAAAATTGCAATTTTTTTCGTTTCCACTCTTTAACTTTAGTTTGCCTCAACCAAATGTTATGAAACTTATACACAATGCTTATTACCACAATACACATTATATGCCATATCAAGTTTGAACTTTGGTGTTGTCACTTCTACTGTTCAAAAGTTTTGTCATTTATAAATTGAAGATTTGCTAAATTTTTATTTTTTTCAAGTAATTATTAAAATTGCAGTAATCTTCATTTGTCCATGATTGTAGTTATATCAACTACAACCAATACTTTAAACAATGCAATGTTTAATGACTGATAAACAGTCAGGATTCTACTTCGTCAAAATTAACTCCCCATTACGCCAGTTCATTTTCACAATCGTAGAAATGGAAGCCATTGTAAGGATGACGCGCTGCCAATTTTGCTCTCGGAAACCGATAAATTTATCCACATTGCACTATTACGATCCTTATATGTCAGCTGTATTTTAAATGACAAATGTATCAACTAGCTAATGAGCCCAAGTTAATGATCTTGGTTGCATTGATTCAACTTAAAACTATTGTCTGATCGGTTGTCAGGTGGAATTTTCGAAAATTCATAAACATTTAAAAAAAATCTAATTAAATATTTCGTGGAAGGGCAGACTAGATTTTTTTAGTGGTTGAAGACTATAAACCCTAATTATCACACACAAAAAATTATAATTTTTCGAAGATATGCATTTTCATCATCCAACTTGTAAGACTGTTGTCAAGTACTTTCAGTAAAAAAATAGCTATTCGAACACACCTACTCTGTTTTTGTGATTCATTAGATAGGTATTTCACTTGATCCATATATTTCATCTTTTAGTACTGTGATTTTTTTATGTTATAAAGTCAACCTGTAGCTTTGATATATAAAAATGATAGAATCTGAAGCAAGACGATGTACATGTATGGAATATTCTTGCTTTGAACGATATCAAGACAAAATATTCAACTCAAACACGCCCTAGCATAAAAAGGTGCACTCGATTTTCTCTTTTCGATACAATTGTTACCCATTTTTTGGAATTTTTCTTGAGTCACATAATGGAAGGGCAGACACGAAAATTACTGAACTAATAGATTGATATGTTTTCCGTCCGTAGTAAAAAAAAATTAGAAAATCAGAGGTTATGCATTTTCTACTTCCAACTTGAAAGATACCCATGTCGTTGCCTTGATATCTAATTCTTCTGCTTGACTTATGTAATAGATAAATTGAAAACTTATGAAAATGGTGTTTTTAAAATAAAACACTTCGTAATTGAGAAGAAAATTGTAATTTTGATTGTTTCTATTAACTTTTAAAATTTTTGTCACTATAGTAAACATTACAATAAGCATTTATCGCCTTCTTTAACAAAGAGCTTCAATTATTTTGTTCTATTTCAACCGGGTTTCCAACTGTAAATGAAAGCAATTTTTGTCGAGCCTGCAACTTTTGTTGCAGAAAGCTCGACATAGGGATAGTGATCCGGCGGCGGCGGCGGTGTTAGCTAACTTCTTAAAAGCTTTATATTTTAGAAGTTGGAAGACCTGGATGCTTCATACTTTGTATATAGATGCCTCATGTTACGAAGTTTCCTTCAGTCACATGTCCAATGTCCTTGACCTCATTTTCATGGTTCAGTGACCACTTGAAAAAAAAGTTCAGATTGTTTGTAATGTTGAATTCTCTCTTATTATAAGTAATAGGATAACTATATTTGATATGTGCGTACCTTGCAAGGTCCTCATGTCTGTCAGACAGTTTTCACTTGACCTCGACCTCATTTCATGGATCAGTGAACAAGGTTAAGTTTTGGTGGTCAAGTCCGTTTCGCAGATACTATAAGCAATAGGGCTTGTATATTCGGTGTATGGAAGGACGGTAAGGTGTACATGTCCAACTGGCAGGTGTCATCTGACCTTGACCTCATTTTCATGGTTCAGTGGTTATAGTTAAATTTTTGTGTTTTGGTCTGTTTTTTTCATACTATATGCAATAGGTCTACTGTATTTGTTGTATGGAATGATTGTAAGGTGTACATGTCTAGCGGGCAGATGTCATGTGACCTTGACCTCATTTTCATGGTTCAGTGGTTATAGTTAAATTTTTGTGTTTTGGTCGGTTTTTTTCATACTATATGCAATAGGTCTACTATATTTGTTGTATGGAATGATTGTAAGGTGTACATGTCTAGCGGGCAGATGTCATGTGACCTTGACCTCATTTTCATGGTTCAGTGGTCAAAGTTAAGTTTTTGAGTTTTGGTCTATTTATCTAATACTATATGCCATAGGTCAACTATATTTGGTGTATGGAAATATTTTATGATCTTTATGTCAGTAGCGCAGGTTTCTTTTGACCATGACGTCATTTTCACGGTTCATTGCACAGTGTTAATTTTTTGTGTTTTGGTCTATTTTTCTTAAACTATAAGTAATAGGTCAACTATATATATTGTATAGAAGCATTGTTAGCTGTACATGTCTGCCTGGCATGGTTCATCTGACCTTGACCTCATTTTCATGGTTCATTGGTCTTTGTTTAGTTATCTTGGTTAATGTTAAGTTTATGAGACAGTTGTAATAAAGCTTTATACTTCATGTACTTAGGCTATCAACATAATATCAATGATTAGTAATGAAGGCGAGACATTTCAGCGTGTGCACTCTTGTTACCCTTCAGTGCTTACACACACTTTGATTTACTTTATATATATACGTAAGCAGGGGCATCATCTGTTTTCCATTGATTATTTCTGATTTATATTTAAAAGCAACAAATACTTATATGGCAGGGGATACACACCAAATAGGATGTGTAAATGATTGTATATCAGATTAATGAAGTATTGTGTAACAGCACGGTATGGCCCAATAGCAAGAAATCTGCAATTGCATGGTATTGTGTATAGCACAATATTATTGTGCAAGCACAAAGTATTGCACAATAGCAGGAAATCATCAATTGCATTTTATTGCGCAATAGCAAGAAATCTTCAATTGCACAATATTGCGCAATAACAAGAAATCTTCAATTGCACAGTATTGTGCAATAGCAAGAAATCTTTGATTGCACAGTATTGTATAATAGGAAGAAATCTTCAATTGCACAGTATTGCCCAATAGCAAGAAATTTTTAATTGCACAGTATTGCGCAATAGCAAAAATCTTTAATTGCACAGTATTGCGCAATAGCAAGAAATCTTCCATTGAACAGTATTGCGCAATTGCAAGATATCTTCAGTTGCACAGTATTGCTTAATAGCACAATATTACGCAAACACACAGTATTGTGCAATAGTAAAATATCTTCAATAACACAGTATCTAGCAAAAGCAAGAAATCTTCAATTGCACAGAATTGAGCAATAGTAAGAAATCATCAATTGTACAGTATTGAGCAATAGTAAGAAATCAAGATTCAATGACACAGTATTGTGAAATAGCAAAAAATCTTCAATTGTACAGTATTGCACAAAAGCAAGAGAGTCCAAAATTTTAACTTTGTTTGATTTATTGATTTAAAATTTGGTGTTTGTATATATGCTAGATCTAACCATGTTGTAAGATTTCGGATATCGGGCCATACTATTTCAAATTTTGTAAGATCTTTTACAACATTTATTTTGTGTCAAAAACTTATATTATGTCAAAAATTTGATCACAATCCAAATTCTGACAGTATCAAGCTTGAATATTGTGTCCAAACTTGCTTCTGTTCAGGGTTCTACATCTGGTCTGTATTAGGCTGGGCTTTGTAAAGCATTTTATTATATGCTGAATCGAACCATGTTGTTAAATTTTGGATATCAGACCATTCTAGGTAAATTGAATTTCCCATTTTAGATTTAAAGAACTTTGACCACATTTATTTTGTGTCAGAAACCTATATTATGTCAAAAAATTGATCAAAATCAAGTGTCAAGCTTAAATATTGTGTCCAAACTTGCTCAACACTGCCGTCGTATCTGGCTACAATCAGCTAAGCATTTTGTTTTATTCATGTTTCAAGAAATTGATTTGAAAATTGGTTTATACTTTTGTCATGACAAGTTACAGATCAAGTTAATGTGTTGTTGTGGTCTGATGATTTTGTGCAGTTATGGTCTTTGGATTTCGAAAATTAACTTAAAAAATCATTTTACAACCTTTTTATACGACCGCAAAAAATGTTTTGGGATCATATAATGGTATGATATTGTCGTTTGAAGACATACTTGGTGTGTGGACAATAACTTTAGGGTACGTGAATGGATCTCTTTGAAATTTAATAAGAAGGCTCAATATCACAAAAGTAAGGTTGGGATTGATTTTGCGGATGATGGTCTCAACCTTTTAGGAATTAGGGGCCCAAAAAGGGCCCAAAAGAAGTATTTTTCTACATTCAGGATAATAACTGGTGTATAAGTTTTTCAATTGCTCTGAAATTGTACCACAATGTTTAATACTACAAGTAGATGGTTTGGATTCATTTTGGGGATTATGGTTTCAACAATTTAAGAATTAAGGGCATTTTTGTAGTTTCTGGACAATAACTTGTGCGTAAGTGTATGGATTTCTCTGACATTGTACCACAAAGTTTCAAACCACAAAAGGAAGGCTGGGATTGAGTTAGGGGGTTATTGCCACTTTATGCAGGAATTAGGGGCCAAAAAGGGCTAAAAACGCATTTTCTAGTTTCCAGACAATAACTTGTGTTTGGGGGTGATTGCTACAAGGGGGCATTCAAGAAGTTTGGGGGGGTCCAATTTTTTTAAGGGGTTCAATTTTTTTTTCAAAATTTCTCAAATTTAAAATTTTGAATAGTTTCAAGACGAAATCTTAATTGCACAGTATTGAGTAATAGATTTGTAAGATCATGACATTTGTTTTGTGTCAGAAACCTATGTTATGTCAAAAATTTGATCACAATCCAAATGCAGAGCTGTATCAAGCTTGAATGTTGTGTCCATACTTGCCCTAACTGATCAATGTTCGACCTCTGCGGTCGTATAAAGCTGCGCCCTGAGGAGCATCTTGTTTTTTGTTAAGCTTGAAGATATTGACTTGATATTTGTTATATAGTTTACACCATTACAAATTAAAGATCAAGTTAGAAGTCGTTCCAATACTATACATTTTTACAGGTAGAGGACTGTATTGCAAAGCAATTTTCATAGAATGCTTGTTGATTTTACATTTTAGGTTTTTGGAGAAACTACAAAAGTATACATGAGATACATGTGCATATACATGAGAAACTGTAAATAACAAATATCTACAGTATAAAACCTACAAATAATTAGTTTTTGAAATAGTCAATTGATTCATCAAAGTTGTTATTGACAGAGAATGATCTGAAGAGAAAAACATAAGTCAACATGACTGGAATCCTTAGTCTACTGTTCTGATATTAAATAGTAGTGTTGTAATTAAAAACGATTTTTACTCTTTTGTTGTGCTTTTTATGTAGAAATCATAGAAATTAAAGAGAGGAACTGCAAAAAAAATAAAGATGAAAAAAGGAAGAGTGAAAAAAAGTGCTATGAATAATACATGTAATATAAAAACGAAGTTATGGATTGATTTCCAATGAGACAGCTACCCACTATAAGTCCTTTATTCAGGCCCTGTCCCCTAGGAAGGTACCACTAAGTACATTGGCCAATGACTTTGAATTAATAAGAATTTTCAATGTTATGTTTTCTGTAAGTTTTTGTCACAATATTTAGTGACAGTTTTAAAATTGAAAATTAACTTATTGAAGATCATGAGGTTTTTTTTTCTTCTGGTAAATGGATTTTGAAAATGCACTTCAAAATTTTTCAAGTCGAATATTCGTTCTCTGAAACTGTTTTCGATTTTTTACCCCCTTTCTACCAATCAGACAATAATTTTAGATTGACTAAGGGTCTTAACATACAGTAAATAATGCTTGATAATAATAGCTAACAGATACATTAGTCTTTTATAATACAATTTTCATGTGGGATCGTTAGGATGACATGTGCTTCCTTTTTTTTTTATCAGATTTCATAAGCTCAATTGAAAGCACGTAATCCTTTCAATTTCAACCCTTTTGTGGTAGGGATACGCAATGGAGAAATCTGGTACAGACCCTTTATGTTCTATATTTTATGATGGTGTTTTTCTAGATCACTAACAGGAGGGATTGTGCTTCATTTTCAAATGATGAAGACATAATCTTTTAATCAGTTTAATTAAGGTCTGGAGTTGGCATGTCAGTAGCTGCTAGTAGTGCCTTATTAATGTATGTATCATAGTCATTTTGCTAAGTTTCTTTTGATACCTATTTTGACATCGAACTCGGACTTCTTTTAAACTGAGTTTTAATACTGTGTGTATTGGTGTGTATTTTTATTCTACATTGGCTAGAGGTATTAGAAGGAGGGTTGAGGATTCATAAAACATGTGTAAACCTGCTGCATTTTTTCGCCTGTCCAAAGTCTGTCAGCATCTGGCCTTTGTTAGTCTTGTGTGGTTTTGTTTTAAGTTTAGTTCCTTTATATGTTTTGGAGTAAAATGTGAAGGCCAGTTTCACTGAACTATAGTAGAAATTTTAGTTAAGGGGCTAGGTGAAGCCCGTTTTCGGGTGAGAGATTTTCTCGCTGTATTGAAGATCAATTGGTCGTCTTTGACTGTTTTTCTCTTTGGTCGGGTTGTTGTCTCTCTGACGCAGTCCCCATTTCTATTCTCAAATTTACCTTTAAAAACATATTTTAGATTTAAAGACCACACTATTTTACCTGATATAGTGTTATATTGATCCGTCTATATTTTACAAGTGACAGTATAGACATTATAAGCAAGTAAGTTCGACATATGTTTGTATGCTTTTAATCTTCCTCCTTTCTTTAGAGCACCACCATTAGCAATGGTGACATTGTTGTAAATGATAGAAATTAGCACTCTGTATTGACAATGATTAATGTGAGCATTTACATACCCAGTTCCTGGCCGTAACACATTACATCAAGAAAGTTTCCTTTCCTAAAACAAATATTTGCAATGCAGTAATAAAAGATACTTAACTTAATCGTCTGTTTTACTCAAAATAAAAAAAGATCGGAAAACAGATCAGGACACATTTGGATTCCAAAACATACTACTAAATGCGAAGCCATATTGCTGTTGGAGGAAAAGAATATCATGCATAAAGGTTCAAAAAAATATTACTTTATATAAAATGAAAATATCCTACAAACATCGGAAAACCGGTCAAGACACGTTTGGATTCCAAAACAATACCACTAAATGTCAAGCCGTATTCCTTTCGGAGGAAAACGAAAAATATGCATAAAGGTTTTAACAAAAATTAACTTGATCAATAAAAAAAATATCCCACAAAACATGTTGGAGAAATAAGAAAAAAATTCATGACACTAGTGTGACAAAACACAAAGTTTATAATGATTTAAGGGTGCTTGCAGTATGCATTTTCAAGTCTTCCAACATCGACTTGTGTTCCATGGCATTCACAATGCAAAACCTACTGTTCTCTTTTTATGCCCCACCTACGATAGTAGAGGGGCATTATGTTTTCTGGTCTGTGCGTCCGTTCGTTCGTCCGTCCGTCTGTCCCGCTTCAGTTTAAAGTTTTTGGTCAAGGTAGTTTTTGATGAAGTTGAAGTCCAATCGACTTCAAACTTAGTATACATGTTCCCTATGATATGATCTTTTTAATTTTAATGCCAAATTAGAGGGTTTACCCCAATTTGACGGTCCACTGAACATAGAAAATGATAGTGCGAGTGGGGCATTCGTGTAGTGGGGACACATTCTTGTTTAAATTTTAAACCAATATTCCCAATTAAAATCTTTTCAACTATTCTTAAAAAATGTTAACCATATTATCTGCAAAGCATCGCAAATCCTAGCACGTGTTTGGATTGTTTTGATTTAGAAACTGCTATTTACGCATCAGTGAATTTTGTGTTAATCAAACGTCATATACCGATTTACGGATCATATAAATTTATTGGTTTTGAAAGGCTTCTTTCTGGTTCCTTGTGATCAAATGCCGTAGATGCCGTTTCGTAGATCCTTGCCAGTATAAGCTAGTCATGTTCTATAAAATACCTGACTTATGAACTTGTAAATGTTACTGTTTTGACATCTGGAATAAAATCAAATATACGATACATCAATAAAACAAGTAAGACAGATGGTGCATTATGATTAATTCTGTTTCATAATCAGTACAATGACACTGCTACGCAACGACAAACAGTTCTGACCTAAGACTTGCCTAGAGAGAGGACTGAATCTAAGATCCCATAAAATCCACGATACCCTAACCAGTGTGTTTTAATTTCCACTTTTCGACTGACGTACTCTGTGCGGGCAACCATTATATTACAAGGAATAACTATTAAAGTCGAAATAATTGAGTTTTTTAAATTTTAAATAACTTTATTATACCAGACTAAAAGTTTGTAGGCAAAACACACTTTTTAAAAAGGCCATGGGGCCATATAAAGCAAAGGTGATCCATCCTGTGATAGAAATTTCATCATTAGTATCTCGAAAATTTTAGTCTTGATAACAACTTATTAATATTACTGACCATATCGTAGGAGGATAATTTCTCAATTTAACAACCCGCGAAATCATTCTGGTAAAGTTCCTGAAAAAAAAATGGACTTGGAAACATGTTTATAATATACTAAAGGTCAACCGTGAGTCTTCGTCAGTTACGTTGATAAATGAATATGTTTTAAAATCAGTTTATGTGTGTCTGGCTTAGTGCGATCCGAGGTTCATTTGTTTGTGCGTCTGGCTTAGTGCGATCCGAGGTTCATTTGTTTGTGCGTCTGGCTTAGTGCGATCAGAGGTTCATTTGTTTGTGTGTGTCTGGCTTAGTGCGATCCGAGGTTCATTTGTTTATGTGTGTCTGGCTTAGTGCGATCCGAGGTTCATTTGTTTATGTGTGTCTGGCTTAGTACGATCCGAGGTTTATTTGTTTGTGTGTCTGGCTTAGTGCGATCCGAGGTTCATTTGTTTATGTGTGTCTGGCTTAGTGCGATCCGAGGTTCATTTGTTTGTGTCTGGCTTAGTGCGATCCGAGGTTCATTTGTTTATGTGTGTCTGGTTAGTGAGATCAGAGGTTCATTTGTTTATGTGTGTCTGGCTGAGTGCGATCAGAGGTTCATTTGTTTGTGTGTCTGCCTTAGTGCGATCCGAGGTTCATTTGTATGTGTGTGTCTGGCTTAGTGCGATCCGAGGTTCATTTGTTTATGTGTGTCTGGCTGAGTGCGATCAGAGGTTCATTTGTTTGTGTCTGGCTAAGTGCGATCAGAGGTTCATTTGTTTATGTGTGTCTGGTTAGTGAGATCAGAGGTTCATTTGTTTGTGTGTGTCTGGCTTAGTGCGATCCGAGGTTCATTTGTTTATGTGTGTCTGGCTTAGTGCGATCCGAGGTTCATTTGTTTATGTGTGTCTGGCTGAGTGCGATCCGAGGTTCATTTGTTTATGTGTGTCTGGCTTAGTGCGACCCGAGGTTCATTTGTTTATGTGTGTCTGGCTTAGTGCGTTCCGAGGTTCATTTGTTTGTGTGTCTGGCTTAGTGCGATCCGAGGTTCATTTGTTTGTGTGTCTGGCTTAGTGCGATCCGAGGTTCATTTGTTTATGTGTGTCTGGCTTAGTGCGATCCGAGGTTCATTTGTTTATGTGTGTCTGGCTTAGTGCGATCCGAGGTTCATTTGTTTATGTGTGTCTGGCTTAGTGCGATCCGAGGTTCATTTGTTTATGTGTGTCTGGCTTAGTGCGATCCGAGGTTCATTTGTTTGTGTCTGGCTTAGTGCGATCCGAGGTTCATTTGTTTGTGCGTCTGGCTTAGTGCGATCCGAGGTTCATTTGTTTGTGTGTGTCTGGCTTAGTGCGATCCGAGGTTCATTTGTTTATGTGTGTCTGGCTTAGTGCGATCCGAGGTTCATTTGTTTGTGTGTCTGGCTTAGTGCGATCAGAGGTTCATTTGTTTATGTGTGTCTGGTTAGTGAAATCAGAGGTTCATTTGTTTGTGTGTCTGGATTAGTGCGATCCGAGGTTCATTTGTATGTGTGTCTGGCTTAGTGCGATCCGAGGTTCATTTGTTTATGAGTGTTTGGCTTAGTGCGATCCGACGTTCATTTGTTTATGTGTGTCTGGCTTAGTGCGATCCGAGGTTCATTTGTTTGTGCGTCTGGCTTAGTGCGATCCGAGGTTCATTTGTTTATGTGTGTCTGGCTTAGTGCGATCCGAGGTTCATTTGTTTATGTGTGTCTGGCTTAGTGCGATCCGAGGTTCATTTGTTTGTGTGTCTGGCTTAGTGCGATCCGAGGTTCATTTGTTTGTGTGTGTCTGCCTTAGTGCGATCCGAGGTTCATTTGTTTGTGTGTGTCTGGCTTAATGCGATCCGAGTTTCATTTGTTTATGTGTGTCTGGCTTAGTGCGATCCGAGGTTTATTTGTTTGAACGCACTTTAGTATTGATCACTGGCACCAGCAGAAATTGTCACAGAATTCTTTTAAGTTAAATTATCTTTCAAAAGCCTGCATTGATGTGCCAGGTATCTGGTTTTATTTCCAATGAGGGAGGATTGAGAAATGGCAGTGCCGTCTGATATTTTCATATAATAAAGAGATATTGTAATTAGCAAAATAGGATCTTTAAATAAGCCAACATTGCTGAAATCGTTGGTCCACTCCTTACAGGTTGAAAAACTGGTTTTTCCAATTTTTATATAACAAGCAAAAGTTTTGCGTTCGTATAAAGTTATGTTATTGTCAGCATCATCGTTGTCCGTAGCATTTTTTTCCAGACAATAAGATAGAAATAAATGTATGGATCTCTAGAAAATTATATCGCAATGTTCCATACCTCAAAAGGAAGACTATGATTTGTTTTAGGGTTTATGGCCCAACTCTTTAGGCTTTAGGGGTCAAATACCTAGGATTGCTTTTTAGCTCTCCTGGCCCAATGAACCAAATGAGCTGATCTCATCACTTTGTGTCCTTCGTCCGTCGTCTTCTCCGTTCGTTAACCTTTTTATGCCCCACCTACGATAGTAGAGGGGCATTATGTTTTCTGGTCTGTGCGTCCGTTCGTCCGTCTGTTCGTTCGTCCGTTCGTTCGTCCGTTCGTCCGTCTGTCCCGCTTCAGGTTAAAGTTTTTGGTCAAGGTAGTTTTTGATGAAGTTGAAGTCCAATCAACTTGAAACATAGTATACATGTGCCCTATGATATGATCTTTCTAATTTAAATGCCAAATTATAGTTTTGACCCCAATTTTACGGTTCACTGAACATAGAAAATGATAGTGCAAATTTCAGGTTAAAGTTTTTGGTCAAGGTAGTTTTTGATGAAGTTGAAGTCCAATCAACTTGAAACTTAGTATACATGTGCCCTATGATATGATCTTTCTAATTTAAATGCCAAATTATAGTTTTGACCCCAATTTTACGGTTCACTGAACATAGAAAATGATAGTGCAAATTTCAGGTTAAAGTTTTTGGTCAAGATAGTTTTTGATGAAGTAGAAGTCCAATCAAGTTGAAACTTAGTATACATGTTCCCTTTGATAAGATCATTCTAATTTTAATGCCAAATTAGAGAATTTATTCCAATTTCATGGTCCACTAAACATAGAAAATGATAGTGCGAGTGGGGCACGTGTACTGTGGACACATTCTTGTTATGATTGTTTTAATCTATTAAAAATTTTCATTGCCATAGCTGTTTTTTTTTTTTCGCATCATCATGATCATGTTTTTTGTCTAGTATATCTTTATATGCAAATATATGTATATTGTTAGACATACGGTGTGTTTGATTATTTGTAAATATTGCTAGCTATAGCAATTCAATATGATGTAAATGTCAGTTTATAAATTAAATATTATTTTCATTTCAGATATGTTTTTCCTGTAGAAATGGGTGACGTTGATTCCAAAGAACAAGATAATAAGAATGGTGTGAATGACGGAAAAGATCTGGAAAATATAACAATTGCTGAAGTTTCTAAAGATGATCTCAGTAATGACAAAATGGAAACCATAAGAAATAACTCGTTAATTGTCGATCCGAATGAAAAGGATGAAGATGAAAGTAATTTGGTGATTGACCTAGATCATTCAACGAGCAAATCACCGCAGACTGCAAAAGACAAGAAGATGGAAAATGTAATAATTGATAGAAATTTATGGGATTCAACTGTTGACGAATTAATGAAAGTACAACGTGCCACGACAGTTGATTCATCCGTACGAAATGAAAAGAATGAAGATGAAAGGATTCCTAATGATTCTGTGAACGATTCAGTATGTGGAGCACACAATGAAATAAGATATGGTGCAATTGAAAAAGAGCCTTTAAATGAAGCAAAAGAAGGTGTTGATAAAACAAAGATAGAAGAAGGTGAAAAAGACGACTCACATAAAATAAATCACGTAGTATATCTAGACGGCATTGAGAAGAAAAAACAAGACAAGGCAACAATTGTTATCCAGCAAATTGAATGTGAACCAGCAAATGCTGAAAAAGATACCAACTTTACCACGGAAATGGACGAAACTGATGGTGATGTCGAACAAGTCAAACAACATACTATATCAGTTGGTGAAACAGACACGATTGCAGTAGGAGATGTAAAGAATGGCTTAGATTGTGAACAAACCAATGGAAAACAAGGTCTTGAAAATGTAGATATCAACAAGAGTATACACGTGTTGTCCAAATCGGATGAAATAAGCAAATCTGAAATGAAGGGTGATGGAGGAAGCAAAGAAAGTAAACAAGTACAAGAAGAAATGAGAATTACTCTTTCAAAGGACACGAATGGTGAAATGTCTGGTAACAGCTGTGATTCTTTTAATACGACAAGAAAAGAAAAGAATCACTTAGTTAATCCGTGTGTTGAACAAAAAGTAATCGAAAGTAAATCGGATTATCTGTGTAAACAGTGTGAAAAATGCCAGTGTGTATGTTCTGAAATATCCAATAAAACATCTGAAACATCACACCAAAAACAGGGACAGAAATTATCAAGTGTTGCAAATGCAGCAGCCAAGCAGCAACAAGCTTCTGCAGCTTGGTCACGTCTAGGTGTATTAAGATGTGAACATTGTAAATTTACAACTGATGATGTATCATTGATTGATTCCCACAATGTTATATGTTCCAAAAAGTCAGTAAAAACTAAAGTAATGCTTTCATATTCGAGTGAAAGGTTTAATTGTCAAACATGTGGATACCCAACATCCTCAAGAAAGAAATTTGAGGAGCATATTGCACTTCATCTTATGATTCGGCCATACATTTGCATGACTTGTGACATAACATTTGAATCTAAAAAAGAAATAGAATTTCATGTAAAAATGAAACATGCAAATGATGCTGTAAAGTGTGGACTGAAAGGTTCAAAAAGAATTGGACAAATAATTGACTCCTTGATTAATTCTCAAAAACATGAATTTCTTGGTCGAACCGTTGATAAAAGAATAGTGCAAAGTTTCTTGGAAACTAGCAGACCAAAGGAGAAAATAAACGCTTCAGCTGTTGTTGCCGTGCCATCTTTGCAGACAAATGAACCAGTTACCACCAGAGGGTCGATTTCTAGTAACTTTGTACCAGTATCGTCTGATGCAGATATCATTTTTGTTTCTTCAGCAACGACTGGTATTACCACAACTTCTGTATCTAGTAATTTACTGTCAAAGCAACCTGAAACAACACTCATAGGTCAACCTGTACCTCTAACTACACAAAGACCACTTATACTTGTACCAGTGAACAATATGAACACAAACATGTTGGTACCATTTTCAAATGTTGTATCTCAAACAAATATTCATAATGTTAACACAGCTTCATCTCAGTCAGGAGTGTCTGTCTCAACATTGCCTGGCAGCAACCAGTTCATCAATCTTGCACCAGTGCGATTTGCATCCCAGAATATTTCTATATCAGGAAATGCAGTGCACACAAACACTGTCCAGGGGCTTCAAGGGAATACAATTCAAGCAACGACATTGCAAGGAAGTAATAGTATTCAAGGTAGTGCCATACAGGTGAATAATATGCAGACAATTCAAGGAAATGCCTTTCAAACAAATACTTTCCAAGGAGTTCAGGGAAATGCATCATCTTATCCTGGCTTTTCTCAAAATGTGAATTTCCAAAATAATACAACACGCTTTGTTTTACTTCCACAGACAACAATAAATCCTGTCGCACGTTCACAAGCACCTTTGACAAACCAACAAAATAAGTCAATTTCAAACATTTCAGGTGTTCTACTTAACCACGCTCCATTGATGTCTTTGATTACTCCAACAGTAGCTCAGACTCAAAATTGTAATACATATGCAGTTACACAAGGACAGACAAATACAGCAGCGTCCGTTACGAAGGAGTCCTCACTGTCTGCTCAAAATATAAATTGTGTTGTACCGACAACAAATACGTCCATAGAGGTCAAAAGTACTTCTGAAGACATGAAATCTTCCATGGTTGAAACTAATGGAAATAAACTGTATTTCAGGAAATATGGAGATTTGTATATGTGTGATTATTGTAAAAGTGAGACACCTCTTGAGGATTCATTCAAAGAGCACATATGGAAACATTTTCATCAGATGCAAAAAATATGCAAAGATTGTCCACCGACTTTCAACGTGTCTGCTCCATGTAAGATTGTTCTGAAAGTAATGATTGGACTGCTAAGTTCTTCAACAGGATCACATCTTTCGTCAACAAACAAATCACAATTATCACCACCCAAAGACGTTGTGACAATATCTGATGATGAGGACGATGGAGAAGCTAAATTGAGAGTAGACGAAGCTATGAAAGAGCAAAATGTCACTGACCGTCCATCAGAAGATGAGAGATCAGACACAGTAAAAATTGCTTCTGCTTCAGAACCCGAAGAAGAAGGGCTTCAATTGAAAATAACAAGCTCATTTAGTCTAAGTGATACATGCGAGTCAACTGAGAAAACAGAACCAATTCCCCCAAAACAACACGAAGAAGGCATGGAAGACTCTGAAAAGAATGACACAAGTAACCGACAGTTAATTAGTGCAAAAAATGATGAAGCAAAATCATCGACAGTACCAGAAGATTCAAGAAAGAAGGAAAAGGCGATAGAAACAATAAGTTTGGATTCTGATGAGAGTAGTTCAAGTGACAGCCATAAAAGTAAAACACTGAGAGTGGAAAACGATTTCAACGTTGAAGAATGTGAAAATGACTTTAATAAAACACATTACAATGAGGAAAACCTTTCAAAAGAACATGAAAGGCTTGTTGAAGAAAGTCATTCACAGTCGGGTAAAAGTGGAATCGAAAATGTCATTTTGAGAGAAACTAGAAAGGTCAGTAGTAATGATGAAGAAATTGAAAGAGAGGGGCAATCACTGCAAGTACAAGATATTGCGGTTGTAGCAGCCAATATAAAGGAAGAAATTGTTAGTACAGACCAGGACTCAACACAATTACTGTTCCCCATAGTAAAGACGGCAGATGCACTTGCTGGTACTAATGATATTGATAAAAAGCCAATAGCATTTCCTTTAGTTGCTTTCTATAAATGTGGTTTTGAAAACTGCACATTTGAAACGACCACTTCTCTAGAATTCCGAGAACATCTCAGTCAATCTCATGGAGATGCTGTAGAATACAAATGTGCTCATTGTGGACAGAAAAGCTTTACTGAAGATTCTCATATTAGACATTTACTTTTTCATTCAAAACCACAGAACTCTCTGCTCTTTCAATGTGGGGTTATTGGATGTCGATTTCGAGCCAACTTATTGCACCATTATAAAGATCATTTAGAACTGTCTCATCAGAACGTACTGCTACACAGATGCCATTCCTGCAAGGAAGGTTATACCTCTGTCGATCTCCTTATAGAGCACTTGCAAAGTAATCTTCTAAAATTTGTGCAATGTCCATACTGCACAATGAAAGATGGTATGAGAAGAAATGTTTTAAATCACATCACTGCTTTTCATCCAGGAAAACCAAGACAAATTAATGTCACAAGTCAACTTGTTTGTCAAGAGCGTGAAACAAACGAATTTGAAAAAGCAAAGTTTAAATTACCTCAAGAGACTTCTAATTCTATATTAGCGAATGAACAAAAGAAGACCACTCGAATTGAACCACATAAACAGGGAGATACCCGGGTCATTGACGAAAAAAGTTCCAAATTGACGGATAAAGTTGAGAATGATCCAGAAGATGCAGAAATGATAAGCAAGATAACATCGAATCCATCTATAATGGGAGCAACGTACTATAGATGTAAATCATGCACATATATAGGAATTGGTCAAAATAAGCTACTGAAACATATGGAGATGCATACATCAGCTTTTATTCAATCTGTTCAGAGGCAATTTATTTGTCCAGATTGTCCTCAAGCTGTTAATACATTACAACAGTTCATATCTCACTTGAATTTACACGTCGGGGATCACTTGTGCTATATCTACATTTGCCAGCATTGTGGATTTGGAACAAACCTTAGTAACAAAATAAATCAACATACTGCAGACTCTCATGGAACCATTTCAGAAGAAGGAAAAGATTATACACAGAGAACAATAAGATTCTCGGTAACAACGAAAGTTTGTGTAAAATGTAATGCTGCTTTCAAAACGTCACAAGCTCACAGAGACCATGTGCTGAAATCACATGGCATAACAACTAACGAAATTTCCGGAAAAGATGATTTAGAAACTGAGCAACATGGACAAAATATTGCATCTGTCTATAACAAAATTTCAAAAGACAATGACGATGAATCGAATCCAAGACGATTTACCTGCAACGAATGTGGATGGGCTTCCAAAAAGCTTCCTTACTTAAAGTCGCACATGAGAAAACATTATCCCGGACAAGATAGATGTCAAATAACTTTATTTAAATGCAACTATTGTGATTTTACCTCTACTTCTAAGTTAATCATCAGTGCACACTCTCAGAAAAAACATCCAGGGAAAATCGTGAGACCTAGACGTGTAATGGAAAATGTATATATAACGGATTCAATAGAAGACGATATGTCTATAGACAAATTTCATTGTGATTTGTGTACTTTTAGTACAGAAAAAGTGTCTGGACTTCAAAATCATCTGCTCAGTTGTCATTCAGGCGCTAACAACAAAACAAAAGATGTTTATTCGGGACCTAAGCAGGAATTTTTAATTCCTAGTGGAACTGTTTTTAAAGAGTTTATCCAGTGCCCACTTTGTATTTTTAAAACGAAGAAAAGAATAGAGTTACTTAGACATATAAAAAGTCATCCATCTTTAGAACCCAAGACAGAATCTGCCACAGAAGTTCAAGTTAGTGATAGGGTGCAAAATCCACTTTTTTCCAAACTAGGAGGAAAAAGAAGAAGTAGCTCAGATTTGAACCCTGTAGTTAAAAAGCCTCGACCAGTTTCACCAACAATATCTTACGATAGGATAATGATAGATAGTGCAAAACGTGACACAGGATACCGTAAACAAGTAGCAACAAAGTCGACAACTAATCGACCTTCCATTGGTGTAAAGTCTATGTTGTACTACCTTGGTGGAGAACAGCTGCATATGAAGCTAAGACCTTGTTTTTCAGAATTTAAGCAGTCCACACATTTTACATGCTTGATATGCAGTGACGTTCTTGATGATAAGTACAAATTGCACAAGCATGTTTTGCAGCATATGAACGTATACTTCTACAAGTGTGCATACTGTGACCATGGGACATTGGATCAAACAACCATTATGGTACACATACAGAGAGAACATAGAAGAGCAATTCAATACAGTAAACTAGACGTGGAAGAAATTGACAGCCATATAAACAAAGCTATTCATGACATGAAATCTCAAGTTGGTTCTGGACAGGAAAACATTGTTTTTGAAGAGATGCATAAGGAATCAACATCTGAAAAACTCAAAAAGACTGACGAAAAAGACAATAACCAATTACTTGAGGTAAAGAATAAAAAGGACGAAAAGATAACTGAAACTCCAAAGATAGAACGAGAGTCGTCTATTAAATCAGAGATAGTGTCACAAAAATCGGATGCACCATTATTAAAACATGATATGGAGTCACCTTTACAAAAAGAGAGACCATTTCAAGCAAAAATATATCCAATGAAGTCAACATCCTCAAATCTAGAAAAATTATTTCCAATAAAGTCAGCGTCTTCAAATGTAGAAAAAATATCTCCAATAAAGCCAGCTTCACCAAATATTGAAAAGAAATCTCCAATAAAGTTAGCATCGTCAAATCTTGAAAAGAAATCTCCTATAAAGTCAACATCGTCAAATCTTGAAAAAACATCTCCTCAAAAACAGCAGATATTGGCTCAAAAATCTTTGAAAAGGGAACCCACTTTTCAACACTGGGGAAATAGTAATGATAATACAAAGGAAGAAGAAGAACCAGAAAGGCAGGATAATGAACAGGAGAATGATTGTAGTGATGATACAATCAAAGAGGAGGTTGAAGATCTTCATCCACGAATTAAGAGGGAAAAGAACAATTATGTCTGTACAATTTGTAAATTGAAGGTGTCACAAAAAAGTGCTGCTAATAAACATATATGGACGCATTCCTCAGTCAGACGATTTGTCTGTTCAATTTGCAATCATATATCAAGATGGCGTGGTGATATAACTAAACATATGGACCAAAAGCATAAATCAGAAAAAGCAGAATGTTTATGGGATGATGTAACGCCATGTGACATCACTGAGGATGGTTTGCCCTACAATGATCTAGCAAAAGTACAGTTTCTTTCAACTTTCAATACGATTAAATCTGAGACATTAGGTAGTGAGCAAAAACTTGAAAGTGATATTTCGGATATAAAGATTAGCAGTCCAATAAAACGACCGCTTAAAGTAAAATTAAGTGTCTCAAAAGTTGAAGATAAAAAGCAGGTTGAAGAACAAAGGACATTTAAAAAACTGTATAAATGCCTGATATGTAAAAAGACTTTTAAGTCGAAATATGCTATATTAGGGCATTTTCGCACCGAATGCAAAAAGCCAATGTTTGGTTGTCCTTCTTGCGAATTCAAAGACACTGACGAAAAGGCGGTTAAAAAGCACATGAAGATCAAACATGGAATAAACAATGGTGAAGTAACAATCAAAACGAGAAATGATAAAATAAGAATGTATAGAGTACCCTGTGGTGAAAGTGCGATTAAAAATGAAGACAACAAAAAACAATTGTCCGGAGGCATAGCATTTAAGTGTAAAGCATGCAAAAGAACTTTCAAGAATAGAAATGCTTGTATGTATCATGCAATATCGGCATTGTGTAACAAAACGTTGAAAGGTTGTTCACATTGTGATTATATGGACATATCAACTGATAATGTTGAGTCACACGTAAAGAAAGACCACAAAGAAAAGAATGTAAAGGTTATGGAATTACCAATGGAAGCTAAAGTAGAAATGATAAGCACACCACCATCAACAAAGATGAATTTAAACAAGTCTGGAACAATAGCATTTTTCAAGAAGGGAAGCAGTGGTTACACTTGCCGATTGTGCAATTTTAACTGTAAAAACTCAGCAGCAGTTATCAAACATCAGAATATGCACAATGCCTCTCCAAAGTATGGATGTCCATACTGCGACATGAAATCTAACTGGACCAAGAGCGTAAAAAATCATGTTAGTCTAAGGCATCCAGAACAGGAACAAATAGTTCAAAGTTTAAACCAGGATACAGAAGATTACAGTTCGAAAGATAAAAAAACGGACAGCATAAGTAAAGTATCAAATACAACAGAAGATGATAAAGGAAAGAAGTGCGTTATGTCCAAATGTCTTCAGTGCAACTACAGATGTGAAACCTACTCTGGTGTTTCAAGACACATTAAAAAGAATGAAAGTTGCAATGTTCCTCGCTTTAAATGCATTGATTGTCACAAGTTCACTAGTTTAGATGAAATCGAAGTCAAGGAACATATGCGTACTGCTCATAATTCCAAGAAATCTCCAGGACTATGTTCTTTAAAAGAAATGACAAAGATGATAATTGTGAGGAAAAAATCCTCAACCAAAACACCGGCTCCTTCTGAAAAAGATTCTACTGCGGATAAATCCAGAATTGCTGAAAAGTTTTCGGGAATGAAAGACATTGAAACGAAGGTTATAAAATGTCCTGTACTTAGTTGTAACTGCAAGGACAAAATCATAAAAGTCATCGAACACTACAGGAGAGAACATCCTACAAAAGTCATGAGGTGCAAAATGTGTACCATGTCCAGTAAATCGTTGGGAACAATGTTTCAGCACTTTCAAGATTTTCATAAACTAGAAGAATATTATTCAACAAACTATCTCACATGTTCTGGATCTAGAGATGACAACAAATCGAAAAGTATGAAAAATGACACTCTTACCAATGATGATATAATAGAACAAGAAGCAAAGACGAATGCTTCTAAACTGTATCACTGTGATAGATGTGAATATGTATCCAAAGCGAAAAACTCTACAAGACGTCATATCTACAGACATATGAATTATAAAAGATACCTTTGTAGGCTTTGCAAAGCAGAGTTTCTTGATAGAAGTGCTTGTGAAAGCCACATGGCAATCCACAATACCGAATCGGAAGAATTTGATAAAATAACAAATGAAAGGATAGAAAAAGAAGTGGAAGACATATTGGAAAATAATATGGTGTTGGGATCAAAAAAGTCAAATTCAAATTCTATTGAAAAAGTGAAATTGAAAAAGAAAGAAGAAAGCTTTGATACAATCCAAGAAACAAAATCTAAGACCAAGCAAAGTATGAAATCCGACTCCAAGAACAAGAACGAAATTATTAAAGATTGCAAAGGTGCTGTTAGCAATAAAATTGAGAAGAAAAGAACCTCCGATTTGAAAAAGGTTGATTTCACAAAACTAAGTGCAGATGCTTTTAATCAAGCCTATTTCATCAGGGAAGAGCGAAACAAAACTACACAAGAAATGGAGTATTTGTGCACTAAATGTCCATACAAGTCAATAGCTAAACATTGTGCCTTGTGTCATACCTACAGACATATGCCAAAGTGTATGAAGTGTCCATATTGTAATTTCCAGAGCTATCCAAGGTAAGAAACTTTAAGCCGTCGGTTCTGACATGATTGATATCACATTTGTATTTGATATTTCATTCTCTTATTTATGTCCGATAATATTGGCCAATATTACCAAAGAAACAGGTTCCCTGATGAAACTAGTTTTTTTAAAACGTGTTTTGACCTGATAGAAGTCAGAAAAAAATTAATTAGTAACATTCGAAAATATGTAATCAATTTTTTACTGAATCAGTGATCTTATGAAACAATAATCCGGCAGACAGAAATAAGAAATAATGATTATTGATCCTTGAAGCTCTCTTTTATTTCGTTCACTACTTTTTTCACAACTTTGACTACTCACGAACGGTCGGTTCAGCCGATCAGAATACATCTTTTATATTCAGTGTATTGAGAACAGATACTCATTGTCAAGCGGAAGTTTGTAACACGGTTTTGTTCAACGATATGGCAACTAGACGGACATAGTTTTAACAAATCTATGGAATAAGTTAACTCGTAGAAATCAATATGCATTTAAAGAAATGTGCATTAAAGAGATTTTACTAGTATCAGGAATTCAGTTTATACTTCAGACCAAATCCTATTCTGCTTTGTTTTTGACATAAAGAGTTTCATAGAAAGTGTCTTCTAGGTGGTACATCATATAAGCTTTAAATGTTTATAGATACTTGGAGTGACACAACTGAATTCACTCAGGGTTACGACGAAGATTGAAAGAATTAATACTTCTTATTGGGTAAAAGCAGTGTTCATTTATGTGTTAATATTACCACAAAGTTTCACTTTTTGTTCAGATTGAAAGTTGCATTATATAAGATGCAAAAGAAAGCATGTTTCATGCGTTGAATATGTCAGTATATTTGGTACATATTTGTGTCTTCAAATAACCATTTTCTCCTCCGACTTTGAATTATCAGTATTATATTCTTTTCAATTTTTTTCCAGGTCAGATATTAAAAGGCACGTGAGAAATACGCATGCAGATAAGGCTGTTCATGTTATTGATTTACGCCACCAGACATTAGATGGAAAAGAAAAACCAAGATCCCCAGATAAAAAACGAAAGAAAACTTTCCTTGACTTTGATGCAGAAATTTTCACCTCTGAAGGCTCATCTGATGAGGAAGAAGAGAAGAGACGAAGAAAAAAGCCTTTACAGAAAACTTCGGGAGGAAGCGAGTCTCCTAAAAGTGAGTATTTTCATTATTCGGTAATATACATATAAATATATTGTTTTCCAGGTGTGACAGGGTTAAAAGAAACAAATATAATTTTATCTCATTCTTTGTGATTCAAGTCGAAAACTTTTCCAAGTACACTTTTTATTTCATCTGGTATGCTGTTATCAGCATCGATGGCGGCTTAAACAATTTATTTATAAATTATCGAATAGGGAACCACTTGTATTTGATTGTGATTAGGTCAGTTTATGTAGTTGGAGGACCATTATTAAAAGGTCAGTGATATTAGGTATGCACTTACATTAGCATTGACACGTCTCATTTCCAGAGATTATTTTGCCCTTTACATTGCATGACTAGGAGGACAAGGTATTGCTTTTTTAATTTCAACGTTACATTTTGCTATCAAAATAACATAAAGGTGAAACACATCTCTGTTAACAGTTCTTAATGCATTATTAAACGGAATACTGTGGGATGCTTATAATGTGATTATACGTAAATTATATATACTAGTATATATAAATGATTTATACTACGAAGTTTTCGTCTGTCGTATATCCATTATTTATTGTCCTTGGATGATATGTACATGGATAACAGGATAACTTTATGTTGATATACATGATAGTTTCCAGGCTTACATGTTTGTCTGATAAGGTTCACCTGACCTCGTCGTCAATTTTATGGTTCCGTTTTCTTTATCATGAATTCTTTTATCTCCGTTTACAATTACAGAATAATTGTAAGGTGTGTTCGTCCTCTGACATTTACCTTATTTTCACGGCGCATTAGTCAACATTAAGTCTGTGTTTTTGTCGAGCCTGCAACTTTTGTTGCAGAAAGCTCGACATAGGGATAGTGATCCGGCGGCGGTGTTAGCTCACTTCTTAAAAGCTATATATTTTAGAAGGTGGAAGACCTGGATGCTTTATATTTTGTATATAGATGCCTCATGTTACGAAGTTTCCGTCAGTCACATGTCCATTGTCCTTGACCTCATTTTCATGGTTCAGTGACCACTTGAAAAAAAAGTTCAGATTTTTTGTAATGTTAAATATTCTCTTACTGTAAGTAATAGGATAACTTTATTTAGTATGTGCATACCTTGCAAGGTCCTCTTACCCGTCAGACAGTTTTCACTTGACCTCGACCTCATTTTATGGATCAGTGAACAAGGTTAAGTTTTGGTGGTCAAGTCCAAATCTCAGATACTATAAGCAATAGGTCTAGTATATTCGGTGTATGGAAGGACTGGACGGTGTACATGTCCAACTGGCAGGTGTCATCTGACCTTGACCTCATTTTCATGGTTCAGTGGTTATAGTTAAGTTTTTGTGTTTTGGTCTGTTTTTCTCATACTTTATGCAATAGGTTTACTTTATTTGTTGTATGGAATGATTGTAAGGTGTACATGTCTCGCGGGCAGATGTCATCTGACCTTGACCTCATTTTCATGGTTCAGTGGTTATAGTTAAGTTTTTGTGTTTTGGTCTGTTTTTCTCATACTTTATGCAATAGGTTTACTATATTTGTTGTATGGAATGGTTGTAAGGTGTACATGTCTAGCGGGCAGATGTCATCTGACCTTGACCTCATTTTCATGGTTCAGTGGTCAAAGTTAAGTTTTTGAGTTTTGGTCTTTTTATCTAATACTATATATCATAGGTCAACTATATTTGGTGTATGGAAATATTTTATGATCTATATGTCAGTCGTGCGGGTTTTATTTGATCTTGACCTGGTTTTCACGGTTCATTGCTCAGTGTTAAGTTTTTGTGTTTTGGTCTATTTTCTTAAGCTATAAGCAAAAGGTCAACTATATTTGTTGTATGGAAGCATTATTAGCTGTACATGTCTGCCTGGAATATGGTTCAACTGACCTTGACCTCATTTTCATGGTTCATGTTAAGTTTATGTGACAGTCATAATAAAGCTTTATATTTAGGAGTATCAACATAATATCAATGATAGTAAAGAAGGCGAGACATTTCAGTGTGTGCACTCTTGTGACTGTAAGCATCAGCTGTTGAGGGGTAATTATGTGTTAACTTTGTGGGTCTGAACTTACGAATGTCCCGAAATTTTGTTCTGTTCTGTAACTTGTGATTACCTCAACACAATAATGTGAAACATATACACAACGCTTATTACCATAAAACGCAGATGAAATTTTGTACTTGTTTGGCTTTATAACTATTTTGATCTAAGCGTCACTGATGAGTCTTATGTAGACGAAACGCGCGTCTGGAGTATTAAATTATGATCCAGGTACCTTTGATAACTATTACCATTCTATAGTTATGCACAAATTTTCATTTCCGTTCGCAACTTTACATGCACAACAAAATATTGTGAAACTTAAACACAATGCTTTTAACCACCAAACTCTTGATCAAGTACGAATTTGGTTGGCATCAGTTTTACAGTTCTAAAGTTGTGTCACTTTATACTCCATCTCCAGTGTATCATCTGTTTCCCATAGACATATTCTCCATTTATTTTTTTGTAAAGAACGTGTTTATATCAATGGCAGTGAAATAAGAATAAACCATGCAAGAATTTCTTTAGAAGGTACTTGCCAAGTGATTTTACTTAAGTCTTGCTGAAAATTCCAAATATGCCTCAAGAATTCAGAAACGGAGTTCATTGCAAGATCCAGTATTCACTGGTTTTGGAAATGAAGGCTTAAATAGAAGGGAATAATAACTCCAGCAAGGAACAAGCATTAATTTCAATAAAATTTGTGTACAAAAATTCGATGTTTAGATACGGATGTCCTTTAAGATTTTTATGGTCATCAGACGAATGAAACTATTTCTTATCTTTTACAGCTGAGGATAAGATTAGGAAGATCATATATTCATGCAACTTGTGTGATTACAGTACAGATGTTCTTTACCTTTACCGACAGCACCTCACATTTCATCCGGGCTTCAAACATCAAATACAGGGAACATCTTTAGAATCTAAAAACAAATGTGGATATTGTGGTTATATTGCGACCAATAGCAAAGAATTTGATAAACACATGGAAAGACACTTAAATTCCCGACCGTATAATTGCCCCTATTGTCCGTTTTCTCAGTATAATCAAGCTTCTGTTCGATATCATATCCAAAATAAACACCCTGGAGAAAAAGTAGAAGTTCTTAAAGACAGATCAAGTAGCTGCCTTACTGGTGATGGCCAGATTCCAAAAGTCCTGCTTGTAAATATAGAACCACATATTGTATTAAGAGACATATTTACAATGGAATCTGAATCATTTGAAGAATTGCTGATCAATGCCAATGTTAGTGTAATTGATCTACACAGTATTCCAGACGAACAATTTGGTAATGTTTCTAAATTACTTGGAGTTAATGGGGATGAAGATGAGTTGAAGCCATCTCCTCAGAAGAAACGTAAAATGATAGTAGAAACAGAAGAAAGCGATGACGAACATGAAGAAGGACGAAACGATTCGGATGGGGAAGTAGATGCACGTAATTATTGTGATGCATCTGATGATGGAACTAATATTACTGACGATGAAACTCATATTGCCGACGACGAATCTCATAATAGTGAGGGAGAACATGGCAAGAGGGGAGACAAGTCAACTGACAATCTTGTAAACGAGAAGAAAAAAACACCTGAAACAAATACTCCCTCGACTACCAATGTATCTAGTACAGAATATGAAGATATCAGTGATACAGAAATGGACTCTGAAAATGGTGCTATTTTTAAAATGAATGAACAAAAGTTTTATGTGAAAAGTGAACTTACATATGAGGATATAAGTGACACTGATGACTTGTGAATGAACACATATTATGTTCATCTTGTTTTGTAATGTAAATACATCGAGCAAAGTTATGCTGCATGATCAATATTTATCTATTTTCCCAGGGATTATACATTTTTGTAGTGCTACGAAACAAGTATTGTAGTTTATTAGAACCTCATTTTACTTACAAATATGCTCAATATTTACTTTAGGTTGGTTTTCTATTTGATTTTGTACAATTTTACACAAGTTTTACAAGAGGTTGAGATCTTTTTTTTTCAAAATAAAAATGTCTTATATCATAAGCTTGATAAGTGAGATTACCACTTTAACTCTGCTATGAGTTTATTTACTAATTTTCAGCCTCACCAATTTGACAAATTGTCTAAGAAACAAAACAATTAACTGGAAATGCCATTTACTGGTAGACCTAAATATTCCTGTAGCATTTATGGTCCTCCCTTATATGACAATTCGTTAAAGTAGCAAAGTAATTAGTTTTTGGCCATCTTTGCGAGGGCGGCGTCTACAATGTCGGTTAAAGGGAACTACTAGAAGTACGTCATAGATAGTTGGTGTGCAGTTGTATAAGCATCTGCATTTCTCATTTTCAGTCACTCATGTGTCTTTTGTAGACGAAATGCACGTGTGGTATCTTTAATGAGGTTTTCCTATGGAGAGTATGATGACATGCCCCCTCAGACTGGGTCTATTTACTTTAAAACGTTTGGCAATTGCTTGATTTACATATATTAGACTGTGATGCGGTCACTATCAGTGTATCTACTAGTGGTAGGTCATTGATATTTGGTATAAAGTTGTATTAGCATTGACACATCTCATATTTCCATGGCGATTATTTTGGTAACGCCTTAGTCACGGTCTTTTGACTTGCGAAGTCTACTAAGTTTGTGGTGAGGTAAGTTTATATTAAGTCGACGATATTTGATGTGCAGTTACATAAACAATTGCATATCATTTTCATGGAGATTATATAGACCTTAACACTTTTGCAAAGTTTGCATAGTTTTTGTTTAGGTCTTGGAACGACATGTGATTAGTCAATGGTATTTGGTATGCAGTTGTATTGGCAGTAGCATTTCTCATTACACCTGTTTATTTAGGTTCCGGACCTTTTGTGATGGTTAATTCACTATGTCGACAGTTTATTTTCACTAGAATTATTTTACAAACATGATATGATATATAACCAGGCAATTAAGGACATATGGAAACGCTTGAGGCAAACAGATACTCGTAAAAAAAAGGGGCGAAAGATACCAGAGGTGCATTCAAACTCGTTTCCAAAATAAACTAGACATTACAAAAGCTAAAAAATAAAATGACCAATAGACGAACAATATTACACAAAAACACAAAATAGAGAACAAAATACTGAGCAACACGAACCCCATCAAAATCTGGGTTGGAACTCTTGGTTTAATATCGTCCTTGTGTGCAGCAACCCTCTGTCAAGGAAATCATGACAGAAAATACAAGCCCTTGTTATTTGAATGTATCTAATAATGTAAACGAACAAACCGAAAACATGAAAAATTCTGGACTTCAAGCTGCTTTCATAAGTGTAAAATTAAAAGTGTGAATAATCTGGAACATTACCATGTACAGTTGACGAAAGTCGGACACTAGATACATTAGGAAAGGGAACACAAAAGTTTATATTTGATAAAGTTCTTGTTCACTGTCTCCGATGTAAATGTACACACAGCAGTTACGTCATAACATGTCATGTTTTGCATTTGACAAAACGTCGTCTGCATACAAACCAACTTTATGAATTCTCCCCGGGCTCTCTGGCATCCTCCAGCGAAAAAAAAAACTGAACACCATGGAATAGCACAATAGAGCAACAAATAAAAACAATTAATCAACTTTCTGGATAATGTCAAAATTGAAATGTTAAGTAAAAATTTCAGTGGAATTTATTAATTCAATTATTTGCTAAAATCGGCTGCGACAAAAAACGTATAAGATTCATCGAAAAATTGCCGTGTGGAACCGCTGTTCAAGCTCCACATTGAAGCAACAACTCGCCTGACTCTCATATTTATAGAAAAGTACAAAATGATACACAGTTCGATCGAATTCGATTCAGATTTAAACACGAAATGAATCAGTCACCTTGTAAGGATATCCAAGGAAGCAAATAAAAACAATCTCGTAATAAAACATAAATATAGTCATTCGTCAAATTTGAATTGGTTGAATTCGGTTAAGCAATATTCGGATATGAAACCAATATGAGTGATGTTGTCTATCGAAAGGCACGACGATGATTAAAGCGAAGTTAACATTGATCTTAACGAATCAGAAAAAAAAGCATTGTAAAATATTATAATCCTTCAAACTAGAACACACCCGCGAAATCGCGGGCATCCAGGGCGTGGATGAAATTATGTAAAGTGTTGTGGCTAGAATTTTTGTAAAAGATTTAATGACTGGAGAATTTCAGGAAAGGTATCAAAAGTCATAGGTATTTATGGACAGGAAAATGTTTTTATTTTATCCCTCCTCCTTTATTTTCAAAATTCCCATTTTTTTTTATTTCTATTAACTTCAATATGAACATACTTACATTCAGTATACTATGAACATTTAAGTCAGGAGCCTGTAATTGAGTGGTTGTCGTTTGTTTACGTGTTACATATTTGTTTTTTCATTCATTTTTTTTACATAAATGAGGCCGTTAGTTTTCTTGTTTGAATTGTTTTACATTGTCATTGGGGGCCTTTTAAAGCTGACTATACGGTTTGGGCTGTGTCATTTTGGTCTCCTGTGGACAGTTGTTTCATTGGCAATCATAGAACATATTCTTTTTTGTAATCAATGAATTTTTGTAAATGATTTAATGACTGGAGAATTTCAGAAAAAGGTATCAAAAGTCATAGGTACTTTGGGACAGAATAATTGTTTTCTAGCCCGGCACCTCCTTTTTTTCTCCAAAATTCCCACTTTTTTCTATTAATTTTATTACACATGAATATGCGCTTATCTGTATACATATTATGAACATTCATTACTATAAATAAAGTGTATTTGCTTTTTACTTTCACTATTGATTCTCAGTTTACCAATCGATCCACGGCGGTCATGTTATATTATACAGACCCTCTCTATTTAATAAACCCTGTGAACTCCGTGGAAAGTAAACTTGTGATAGCAGATAGAAAATACACTTTATTGTTAGTATATGTATGTTCAAAGTATACAGAAAAACGCAAACTGGAAGTCCAATCTGACTTAAAATTTCGTCCAATGACGGAACAATATCCGGACGCCTTATTTCGTATATGTATGTTCAAAGTATACAGAAAAACGCAAACTGGAAGTCCAATCTGACTTAAAATTTCGTCCAATGACGGAACAATATCCGGACGCCTTATTTCTCGTTTTTCTCCCAAAATAACTCAATCTGAATAATCATATGAATGGATGACAAATGCGACTGCACTGTACATATAGGACACAAAAGCATAATAGAATTATTCGGCAAATTGAATTCTCATAATTAACAATCAGCACTGCTGTCATTAGGGAATTGTGAGTTTTTTTCCAGTGAAGAACAAACTCGAAATTGGTTCTATTTATTACGCAAGACGCCATTTCGTCCACACAATAATTCGCAATGGTTCTTGAATCGTCACAGCTGAATGGTCAAACCAATAACCAAGTTGAGCATTAATCATAAAAAAAATCCCAAAAGTTGTTCCAAATCTACATGGGTGATGATTTTTATACGACCGCAAAAAAAAATTTGCGTCGTATAATGGTATGATGTCGTCTGCGTCGTCCGAAGACACATTAGATGTCCGAACAAAAATTTTAGTTTACGCAAATGGATCTCTTTGAAATTTAATAAGAAGGTTCAATACCTCAAAAGGAAGGTTGGGATTGATTTTGGAGATGATGGTCAACACCGTTTAGGAATTAGATGCCCAAAACAAGCATTTTTCTACTTTCATGATATTAACTTGTGTATAAGTATTTCAATTTGTCTGAAATTGTACCACAATGTTAAATACCATAAGTAGAAAGTTTGGAATTCATTGGGGGTTATCGTGCCAACTGTTTAGGAATTAAGAGCCCAAAAGGGACCAAAAACAAGCATTTTTGTAGTTTATGTACAATAACTTATGTATCTGACATTGTACCACAAAGTTCCATATCACAAAAAGAAGGCTATGATTGAGTTTCGGGGTTATTGTCCCATTCATGCAGGAATTAGGGGGCATAAAAGGGCCAACAACAAGCATTTTTTCTAGTTTCAAGACTATAACTTGTTGTAGTTTACAGTCAATGACTTGTGTTTAAGTGTATAAATCTCTCTGAAATTATACCACAAGCTTCCATGGCTTTATAAATCTTTTAGCAATTAGGGGCAAAAAGGTGAAAAACAAGGGTTTTTTTTTCTGGTCAAAGGACAATTTAGACCATTTAAAATCAGTGTAAGGGAGGTAATCAAATTCAAATTTAAAGAAAACTGTTATTTATATATGTTTGATTACCTCCTTTACCCTTTACACTGTTTTAAAATTATGTACTTAGAAATGATGATTGTCTTGAGATGATTAGCTCAGCTGTAATTTTTTTTTAGAAGTTACTATTCATTATTATTAATTTTAACCATGACTGTATGTCATTTTATAATTTAATATTATAATTATGATGTTAAAAACTACATTAGAAATTTGAATTTAGATTATTTTTGGAATAAGGGAAAGGTTGAGGTGAAAAAATGGGGGGGGGGGGGTAAATAAGAATTTGTTGGGGGTTCAATTTTTTATTTCAGATTTCAGAAATTAAAATAAAAATTTCTTCAAATATTCTTTTTTAGGGGATTAATATTCAGCAGCAGTGAATTGCTTAAAAGCAAGTTTATTTTTTAAGTTCATTAGAACACATTCATTCTGTGTCAGAAACTTATGCTGTATTTAATCACAAACCAAATTCAGAGCTGTATCAAGCTTGAAAGCTGTGTCCATACTTGCCCCAACTGTTCAGGGTTCGACATATGTGGTCGTATAAAGCTTCGCCCTGTGGAGCATCTGGTTGTATAGAGTTATGGTCCTTGAACTTACAAAAATCTGCTCAAATAATCAAATTGTAATGCTTGGAAGATATTGACTTGATATTTGTTTTATATTTTATACCATGACAAGTTATAGATCAATTTAGAATTTTGTTCCAATCTAAAAAAAAAGTTGTAACCGGTAGGGGACTATGTATTGCCATGCAATACTCACAGAATGCTTGTTTCTTTGGCAATTTCAATGGGACTAACTCAAAACCCTTGAATTGTTTGGAGTTTTTGTTATGCTTAATCAAAATGAGTATTTAGAATTTGGATTTTAGAGTCTGCTCTTGAAATGATCAATAGTAATGTCATAAGGGTAAAAAATTTAACTTTGTTTGATTTCATTAAGAATTGAATCATATTGGTGTTAATCTAATTGTGTATTTCGTTTTTGTTTCTTTGTTAATTTTGAGACCCGTCTTCAAATTGGTCCACATTAAGGTCCAAAGGGTCCGAAATAAAACAGATTTTTCATAAAAAATATTGAATTCTTTGTGTTTATATTGTATGCTGAACCTAAGCGTGTATTTGGATGTTTAATTTGGGGCATCAGATGCGGACCAAGCCATTTTAAAAGGGGTTGGGGTCTCACCCCAGGGGGTTCCAACTATATGTCCCCATTCAAATGCATTGATCGTTGAAAAAAAAGTGGTTCCTACCCCCGTAACCTCCCCCTGGATCTGCCACTGGGCATGGTCGGTCCACATTACTATAGGTCCAAAATTAAACTTTGTTTGATAAAAAAAAAGAATGGTAGAGGGCTTTTGATGAATCTTAGCGTGTATTTAGATATTTTATTTTGGTCACAGTATTCAAGATGGTCCAAATTGGGGTCCAAAATTGACAAAAAAATCGCACTTATTTTAAGCTTGATTAGCCTCTTTCCGTTGCTCTTACTTGACCGAGTACAAATCGGTCTACCCCAGAGTAGGTAATTATATATTCTGGAGTGAAAGGTCAGTAACATGAACAATAGTCTTTTTAAGTTTTATTTGAAACAATTCGAATTCTGCGATAGTTGATATCTGTTCAATCGACCAAATAAATTATTTTCAATATTTTCACCAGAAGTTTACATTTATTATGATTGGATACGTGTTAACTGAAATGAAAACATAATCATATCTTATTTGTTCTTTGTGTGATTCTGTCTAGCTGACTTTCTGAATAAGTTCCTTTGGAGCTTTATCTTTCCATTCTGTGAATCCTCCCTGCAAAAATAAATGCGGATAATTGTAAATAAAAGGTAGTTTGTTTGATAAAAGAAATTATTATTGTATTATTGAGTATGTGTAATAATAAGAAAAACAGAACTGATAACTTCATCTCACGTGATCATGCTCTTACAAGTTTAATTCCAATTTGAAACGTTTTATTATTCCTTCCAGTGAAGACAAATTGTGTTCTTTATTCGGTGAATACTCCATGCTAAAAATCTGAATTAAGTTAGTGAACGAAGATGTAGAAACACTTTGACACGCACAGAATATTCCCTTTATTATAAAAATTGGAAAACTGATACGAAAAGTTTGCACACGTTTTTATACGACCGCAAAAAAAAGATATGGGATCGTATAATGGTATGATGTCGTCGTCTGCGTCTTCGTCCGAAGACACATTTTTGTTTCCGGACAATAACTTTAGTTTAAGTGAATGGATCTCTACGAATTTTTTTTTAAGAAGGTTCAACACCACAAAAGGAAGGTTGGGATTGATTTTGGGGATGATGGTCCTCACCGCTTAGGATTTAGGGGCCCAAAAAGGGACCAAAACAAGCATTTTCTAGTTTCCGGGTAATAACTTGTGTACAAGTATTTTGATTGCTCTGAAAAATTACCACAATATTTTTAAATACCACAGGTAGAAGGTTAGGATTCATTTTGAGGATTATGGTGCCAACAGTTTAGGAATTAAGGCCAAAAAGGGACCAAAAACAAGCATTTTTGTAGTTTCCGGACAATCACTTGTGTGCATGAGTGTATGGATATATCTGACATTGTACCATAAGGTTCCATATCACAAAAGGAAGTTTGGAATTAAGTTTGAGGGTGATGGCCCCAAACATGCATGAATAAGGGGCTAAAAACAATCATTTTTCTAGTTTCCAGAAAATAACTTGTGTTTAAGTGAATGGATCTCTTGGAAATTGCACTACAAGTTTCCATACTACAAACTGAAGGCTTGGATTGAGTTTTAGGGTAATTGCTCCAAGGAGAGATTCAAAAAGTGTTTTTTCTGAACAAGTACACAATTTTTTTGGGGAGTTCATTTTTTTTTTCAAAATCTTTCAAATTTCAAATTTTTGAAAAGATTCAAGAAGAAAGAAGGAACCTTCAATTGTACAATATTGTACAATACATTTGTAAGATCTTTGACCACATTTTTGGTGTGTCAGAAACCGAATTTTTACGAGGAGGATCACGATTGAATGTTGTGTCCAAATTTGCCCCAACTGTTCAGGGTTCGACCTCTGCGGTCGTATCAGGCTGTGCTCTGCGAAGCAATTTATAATATATTTGATTTAAGCTGCTTGACAAATATGAAGTCATTCTGCTCAGTTGTCCCCGAGAAAGTTTAACGGAAATATATTTTGCATTTTTGCGCCTGTTTCAAGTCTGGAGACTCTGGCCTAAGCCTTTGTTAGTTTTGTAACTTTGTTTTATATTTTAGTTTTATATGTTTTGGAGTGTAGTATGACGTCTTTTTCACTGAACTAAACATTTTTATTAGGTCCAGCCGAGGACCACCTCCGGGTGCGTTGAAAACCCATTGGTGGCCTTTGAGTATATGTACATAAATTACTTACCAGAAACCATACATATAGTTCAAATTACTTTTTTTTAAACTTCAATGTTACATTAGAAAAATCACAAAACATTTAAAAATAACATTGGTATAAAAATCTACATACCAGAAAAACTGAAGTTCCAGGACAACCACACAAATGGAGGATAAAACACAGACCACATGATGACATACCACTGTTACAGTGAGTAATTACAGGTTTACTTAAATCTACACCAGCAGACGATAACTCTGAAATTTTCAATATTTTTTAAAATAAATGTCGATATTAGTATAAACGAACTATATAATATATTATATGTTAGACTCAGATCGACGTCCGGCCTCTAATCGACGTCCTAATCTAACGTCACATTCTCAAATCGACGTCCAATGTGACTGTTAATTGTAGTCGTCTTAAATCGATGTCCAATATCAATAAATGATGAATAACTGGACTTAATTGTTTACACTTATACATGTTCATGTTTTGAAGGGTTCAAACATTTATGCATACTTTCCAGAGATTTTTTCGACCCGAAATAGGTATCATGCATTTTAAAATTTATCTTGATAAAAAGTTAATCGAATCGATCTACATAGTAGTGTGTCATTCCTATTCATGTTAATAAATGACATGCATTTTAATGGATGTCAAGGAGAAAGCAACCTAACGACAAAAAGAAACAACCAAACGACATCTAGAGGGCATTATTAAATCTTCAACAATAGACAAAATAAAGAAGTACAGCCAATTGGTTTTAGAGTAATTATAATTTGGACTTTGTAAGATATTTTGCTTTTACTAATTTCTGAGTTTCACACCTGGAGTGAAACATATACGCAAGAATTTTGCATTAAGTTTTATGTTGTGCTGTTACACAACTGTTCTCTAGGTTGAGTGCATGCTCACACGCACATGTTTAACCCCGTCATATTCTTTATAGGCCTGTATAAATTTTTAACAGCCTTCTGCTTGCATCTCATCACAAAATATTACACTAACCGTTTTTAATACTTGTTATACTTTTCAGTGTTCCATCTTCTTGGTTCATTAATGATGACAATGGAATATTCCTTGAACCTTTGATGTTACCAGAACTCTCTTTTGAAAAAGGTTAACAAAAAACTGTTCATTAAATGATCTTAAATGATATATTCCATCAGTTGTATGGATAAACAGTATCAATCAACTTTCATTCATCACTCTTTCCTTCATTCTACATAGATTAAACTTATGAAAAAGAAAGAAGTAAAGAAAAAAAGAAAACATTGGTTTCTCGATTTCAATACTTATAATATCATAAAAACATTTAGTATAAAAAAAAATAACCGAAAAAAATAAGTACCAAATTTTTATAATAGAATGTACGATTTCAACCTGGTTCGCCGTTATAGACTATTTTTCTTAACATGTCTCATACCTCCGTAATTCTGTCCTGTCATCGGGACGCAACTGGAACTCATTACCCCTCCGAAACACAGGATTTCATGAACGTTTTGCTCAACGTGTAGTTGTATATAAACTTTATGTTTGTTTTGATTTTTAAAATAATCTTCTCTATATTACCTGTATCTGAGATTTCTAACATCTCAGCTGCATCCATCAGCCATTTTTATTGTGAACATGGAGTCCTCAAAATCTTTAAAAAATCCATAGAAGTAATATATTTCGAATGCTATTTATTAAAACGCGCAATCTAATTGAACTAACCTGGACCTGAGTATTTATGTTGATGACGACTGTCACATATTTGTATGCTGTTCGTCTCAACTATATCTACCAAGTCAGCATAATGTCTAATATATTCATTTGTGAAGTTCGCAGCAAAATTTCCTGACTGAAATAAATCATCAACTGACTTTAATACTCTCTACGAAATATTACTGGATCAATAAAGTTAAAATATTAAATTTGTAAATATGAGTGTTTACAAATATTATTTTTTTAGATGAGGCTTGAAAAGCACAAACTTTATGAAAGTCAAGTATTGTTTCAAATGGTATATATATACAATTATATTTTAAGGTTGATAATCACATGCTTTAGCTCATAAACGGAAACATTGCGGCTGATTGTTAATTTTCTTTGTATGCCATTTCAAATATATTCATGGTTATTCGGATTCGCTCGCTTCAAAATTTGAAACCCTGGAAAAAGTTTAATGTCATTCCCTATTAAAGACTGAGTAAATCATCGCTCCATTTAAAAAGCCATCAATAACCACAAAATAAACAGAAAATTACATTATGTGATAAAAATTATGTCTAGCTCCTGAATGCAGAAGGTTTGTAGAGTATACTATAAACTACGCATTGTTCTCGATTATTTCAGGTGTTGATTGCTAAAATGTTCATGAAAGAAAAAAATATGCACTTTGCTCCAACTTTGGTATATTAAAGTCCGAAGATCGAGCATTCAATAAAAGCACTGTCCCTTTGCTTTTTGAAAAAAAATCTATGCACATATTGATTGTGTGTCATGGTTCCCCCATACCCCTTCTTTTTCCACAATGATGCAACACTTTAACAATGATTGTATACAAAATAAGAATATATATTATCATATTATTACCTTTCGCTTTGAAACATCATCAGTTACAGGAAAACCTTCCTTTTTCCATTTCTGCAATCCACCATCTAGTATGGATACCTTTTCGTGTCCAAATACCTATTGGAATATTAAAACACAATTGGAATAAATTTATGATCGTGTCAGCGGAATATGCACAAATACTACATTTGATTTTATGTTTAAAGTCTGAAAAATAAAGGTTTGACTTCAAGTATCACATAAACTTAACATATTTAAATATTCATGACAATGAAGTCAAGGTCAGAGAAATCTTGTCAAACAGTCATGTCCATCTTACAAGTATTATATACACCAAATGCAGTTACCTATTGCTTATGGGAATTGAAAAGCAGACCAAAACACGTAAACTGAACTGTGTCATTGTAAAATGAGCCATAAAGTCAAGGTCAGATGACACCTACCAGATTGACATGTACACATTGCAATCATTCCTTTATTTTCACCAAATATAGTTGACATATTGTTTATGAAAATGAGATCAAGGACAATGGACATGCATATAACAGACGGAAACTTTATAACATAAGGTATCTGCTCAAAAAGTATGTCGCATCCAGGTCTTCTACCTTCTAAAATATAAAGTTTTATACAAAAAGTTTTCGCCACCGCCGGATAGTATAACCTGTAATGAGTTTCTTTCGAGTCATTACTTTTAGCTCTTCAAAGTCACCATCAAAACTATTGTTTCATTTCGGTTTAACAGTTCACAAAAATGTCAATATTTGTTATTTAGTACAATTAACCAGTCCTGTAAAAAAAGAAAGGAGAAAGAGCTAGGGATCAAGTGGATGTAATCTTACTCGACTTTGCTAAGGCCTTTGACAAAGTCCCACACTGCAGATTACTCAACAAACTGAACCACTATGGCATTAGAGACGAAAACCTGAAATGGATACAAGCTTTTTTAGAAAACAGGAAACAACAAGTTGTAGTCGAGGGTTGTAAGTCAACACAGGGAGATGTACTTTCAGGGGTCCCACAAGGGACTGTGCTAGGACCCTTACTCTTCCTAGTATTCATCAACGACTTACCAGAAACAGTTCAACATTCAACTGTCAAACTATTTGCTGACGACTGCCTACTATTCCACCATATCAAGAATTCACAGGATGAAGCCAAACTACAACAGGACCTTTCAGCACTAGAAGACTGGGAAACCAAATGGCAGATGAAATTCCACCCAGAAAAATGCACTGTCATCCGCATTAGCACCAACAGTAAATCCAAAAAAGAGACATTCTACAAATTACATGGCCACACTCTCGAAACTGTACCAACCAGCAAATATTTAGGAGTAAATTTCAGTGAGGACCTACAATGGAAACATCATGTTGACGTTACTGCCAAAAAAGCATCCAAATCCATCGGATTCCTTAGGCGTAACCTTCGAGAATGCAGCAAGAATGTAAGAAATGCAGCCTATATCTCTCTGGTCAGACCAACACTAGAATATGCTAGTGCGGCATGGGACCCTCATACCACTGAGGACATTAACCGTTTAGAACAAGTGCAAAGGAGGGCCGCCAGGTTTGTAACCAACAACTACACTGATAAAACACCTGGATGTGTGACAACTATGGTCAAGACACTAGGATGGGAACCACTAGCTAACAGACGAAGCAACCATCGACTCGTCATGCTTTACAAGATCCAGCATGAGCTAGTGGACATTGATGCCAGTTCCATCTTGCGTCCAAACGATCGGCGTACTAGAGGCAAACAACGCCTATATCAACCACCAGCAAACCAGAGAGTATATAAGTACTCATACTTTCCACGGACTATACAAGAGTGGAACCACCTTCCAACAGTTACAACTGAAGCTCTGACAATAGAGGGGTTCCAGAGTGCACTAGCCAACAATAGTGCACCCAAGAGACCAACACCATAGACAGCAGCCAAGTGTACATAGTTTTAAATTGTATATATTCGAAACGTTTTATTTGTAAATAATTACAGGAGAATTGCTGTCTCATTCTCCGTCTAGTGGACTTGTAACATTCTTTTAAGAATCCAGTCCTAAGCAAGGAAGAAGAAGAAGAAGAAGAAGAAAACTAGTATATAATCTTACCTTGAATGTCCACCACGATCTACCGGACATAAAGAATCCGTTCATGCCCGTGTCGCTGTATAAAACTAGTATATAATCTTACCTTGAATGTCCACCACGCTCTACCGGACATAAAGAATCCGTTCATATCCGAGTCACTGTATAGAATAATATGATCGTCTTTGTTTATGCCAGCCTCTCTCGCAGTTTGTTCAAATGTATCAATTGCTGGTAGATTTCTTGGAAAAATCTCAGAAAACTCGGCTTCGTCCATGATCTTGAAAAATACAGCACCAGGAATATGACAACTGAAAAATCGGAAGACATCTGCTATTTATAGATTATCGGTGATCATCTCACCGAGATTGCTTTTCTCGCTTGAGCCGGGCTCAAGCGAGAAAATCAGTCTCGTTGAGATGAACAATGATAATCTTTTTATCGCTATTTTACCTATGACGACGATGTCAATTTCGTGTCAATTTCATGTCAATTTCGATAGCAACGCCACGTGCATGCTTAGTTTCTAGCGATAATTTTCCATCTCAAGCGAGAAGAATGATATGAAAATTATCACAAAAAAAGATCAAAGGAAAAAAGCACAAAATATTAGAAAAAAATTAGTATATAGTCAGTATTACTATTGATATGTAACTCTAGAAAATCCATCTTTATACAAAGCAGTTGATATGATTTCAATAAATTGTTCTTCAAACTATTTCGTGCAATATCTGGAATAAATGTTCAAACTCCTGTATGTACTGTTTAGGATTGTTTAAGAGTAAGTATATGCAATCCTTTTTCATAGTCTCGAGTAAACATGCAAACTCCTTTCTTGTCCATACTCTTATAAAGATATCACATCATAACATGCATAATATAGACAGGTAAAATACACACTATTAAAAGTTGTTTGATTATAAATCATGAATAAAATATTACTGTTGAAATAAAGTTAAAGGCCTTTGTTCGGATTTTGGTGTTTTTTAAAATTACTCAAGAATAAAAGTTTCATGACCTAAGAACTGTATATTTTACAAGTTTAACAACTGAAGCATAAACGGTGTATGGCTTAAGCTTGTATTGTACAAAAAGAAAGTTTACACAGACTTTTTCATACAGGGTTATGGGTTGACGGGCTTTATTTTAACAAAATAACTGTATCATTAGATTTATTACAAGTACCAGTCATAATTGTTTTACCTTTTATACTGGTTTTCCATGTCTTTCTGTGATGACCAGGATACGTCACAGACCACTACATTTTCTTCTAAAGCTTTATCAAGTATTTTCTCTTTTAGCCACCGACAACTGACCAATGGTTCTATTTCGTGTGTCATTTTACAAGCTAAAATAGTAAACAGGAGGCCATATGAACCGGCAGCTTGTCCTAACATTTGAGTATGTCTCTGTGGTGTAATCCGTAGTTTCTTTAATTTGACTTTACGAGATACGTATTTGTGACTGTTTATTTTCTGTTCTGAGATTGCATTATTGCACGTAACTATAACGTACACTGAAAGTCACTGATTGAAAGCTTGCAATAGAATACTTGAAAATTTCGTAAACGTCACTAAATCTTATGAAAATCTGACCATGTATTCAATCGCCATTCATACTGCTTTTAACGACCATATCGGTGGGCTTTGTATAGGAAGAATGTGTGACACAAAATGTATATTGCAATATAGTTGTCATTTTTTTTTTAAAGTAATCGTAATAAAAAAGTTATTGGCTTACTTATCGATGATTGTTTGCGTAAGTTTTTAATGTCATTCTTTAATATTCAAATATGAGGGGGGGGGGGGGGGGGGGGGGGGGTCAATACCTTTTTGTGTTAACCATTTTTGGCTTTTTTCAAGGTGTTGTTTACTGTTTTCTGCGATCAATTTCAGCTGTTAACTGTTTTCAACCCACTTTGTTAACTGTTATCAGCATTTTTTTCATTTTTTGTTAACTGTTTTTGCCAAAATTGAGGTGTTGTTTACATGTTAACGGACCCCCTATTGCCCCTCCTCATATATCAACATTCGGACGATCAGCTTGTCATATTTGTAAAAAGAGGCGAAAGATACCAGAGGGACATTCAAACTCATAAGTCGAAAATAAACTGACAACACCATTGCTAAACAAAAGAATGATAGACTAGTAATACCATGGAAACAAAAGACTGAGCAACAAATACTGAGGGTGCTCTCATGTGCTCCGGAAGGGTAAACAGATATCCTGTTCCATATGTGTCACCTGTCGTGTTGTGAATGTTAGTACATGTAGTACAAACTCGGCAATAATTATAATTCGGTATGTCACATTCGGGGAAAGGAGATGGGATTGTAACATGTGTAATTACGGCATCATCTGTGAAACGGATATTCCATAACCGATAAACAACTCCTGATGGTGTCCGTAAACTTACGAAAGGATGATTTCAACTTCACCACTTGTACCTCTTTTAGAACTTAGGGGACGACCATTTGATATTCTGGGGGGGGGGGGGGGGGGACAGGAGGATTTTGAAAATAAATATCTCAGCCTTGATAATCAAAACAAGAACTATCTTTAAAAAAGATATCCGACGTATTTAAATTTGAGTATATGATCATTTCGATAACCTTCAGAAGCACAAAGATACCATTTAAATAACGTTTTCTCTGTTTGTGTTCAGTTCACCAAAACCCCTCGGATATCTCACATGCGCAGGTGCGTTCTAAAAGTCATGTACGTTCGTACAACAAAGTTTACATTAAAAATGATATAATTGTCTCGAATAAACAGCTGTCATGGATGCAAAGTGCAATTGGAGAAACAATTATTTCAATAAAAATATAAATCTTTGTAAGATCTAGTTCAAATATTTACAGTTTTTCACTTGCTTTCCATCACGATATAATTATCGAGACGTTTTTTCAAACACAACCAAATCACCCACCATGACAGCATTTTGTCCAATCATAGAAAGGATTTTCGAGCATGCGTATTCTGTTGCCATAGTTAAGCGTCCTTAAGGTCAAAGGGCCCAAACCGAAATTATACCGACTACGTCGGAAAAATAAATGGTTTGTTCTGTGGTAGTTTGAAAATAAATTACCTGACTTTAATTGCAATGCATCGAAAATAAATAACTCAGCAGGTCTAATCGAAAGTACGAGATGGCACCAGATTCTTCATAAATTCATCTTTTTTTTCTCCAAAAAAAATCGGGAAACACTTCTCAAATCATTTAATAATACAAGTACTTGAAATGTCACTTGAGGTATATTGTCTCAGGAACACTTACCTCACTTTTCTTTAACAGGGCCGTAACTACATTGAGACAAATGCCTAAAGTAGGAAAGTTCAAAACCAAACGCTTGTCTCCATATCAAATTGTGTTCACCGTGAGTGCATTGCAAGAAGCAAGTTCTGTTCTCCCTCAGAGGTAGCCCTTGCTTTTTCGGGATCAATGTTTCTTATGTATTTGTCTTTTGTTCATTGATTGCCCTTCTGTATTCTGTTTGCATTCATTTTGTAATTCAGTGATTTTGTTATTAATTTGATCATGAGTTTAAAAAAACCCAGCAGCCACAGACTTAACTATGTGAATTACCTTTTTGCTTTATCATGCATATTGGTCCTTTGATGTTGTCCCTAGAGACTTAAGTCTTACACTGAATCTATACATTTTGCTTTGAGACCAGAATATTGTCAAAACAATATTAAAACAGAACTTGCATTTTCGGATTAAATAAGGATCTGGGGAACACCCAGAATGCATGATTTTGCATCATTTGTTCTATAGCTTCTTGGGCCTTCAGCAGTTCCAAAACCCTTCAAAAAAAAAAATTCCCTCGCTCCGCTTGGCGAAACATGTTTCCCAATACTTTTAAATGAGATCAGTTACAACCAAACTTTAATACTGTGTATGTATGCAATACATGTATATGCAGTTGGGAATAAAAGGAGATTCACTTCTGCAGAGGATGATGATTAATTCTGATTAAATGGTACATAATGACTTGACTATACATGTATTATTTATCATGTTTATAATAAACAAATATTAAAAAATTGTATGTTTTCGAATATTATAAATATAGTTGTGAAAATAAATAATCAGTCCCTTGCTTTAATAAAAATGAAAAATCTTCCTTCAATAATGCAGAAAATAGATAATCACAAAAATAAATAACCGATCCAAAACAAATCCTCATGCCCCCCCCCCCCCCTCCCCCTTCCCCCAGAATATCAAATGGTCGTCCCCTTATGACATGCATGATAAGTAAAAAAGAATTATAGGTCTTACCTTACTCTTCTATATTTATATAATAGCATCATGAGCATGTTACTTACAGCTACTTATCTAAACAGTATTTTTAATCAATTTTACTATATTGACATAAAACAGGGACTCATGGATATGACACACATGTTTTAGTTGACCAGACTGTTATCATAATATACCTGTGTATTTATTACATCATGTTCATATCATAGAAAAGACGTTTAATTAATACTAGTTTTTACACAAAAAAAGTCGTATACACAAATTACACATGTTACACTAACCTTGTAAAAGCTAGCTGATAAGTCTATTAAGAACAGATATAATCACACATCAAAGCACTGTAACAACCTGATTCTGTTTAAATATGTTGAAGTTTTTCTGTTTATTTTTAAATTCATGATCATTTATCACTCGTGAATACGTCATTTATCACTCGTGAATAAGTACAGGTAAATCAATTTTTATGTGACATGTTTATATTTGACATACATTTAAGATATTATTACATTCTAACTTTGTGTGTTTTGCGATATATCTTGTCTAAAATTTAGTTTTGTTAATATAGTTTCGTACCTACGTAATTCATTGCCTCGTAAAAACTAACAAACACATATGATGTACTTTACAAAATAAATCCCCTGCATATGTTTTGGGATAATAGGATAAAAAAGATATTATGATATAAGACATTACATTACATTACCATGATTACATTAATAAATTATATTACATTACATTGAGTATCATTGCACAACATTGCATAATGTAATATATTTGCTATGTAAGAATACAATCAAGTGTAACATGAGGGTCGGGTGGCTATGCGTCACCGTTCCCTCTTGTCGATTAATGGTTCGTTCCGCTGCGACTAAGCTTTGGCAAATGAGACCAAATACAGATGTTCAGATGCTTTATTCAATATATTCCACATAATTTACATGAAAACAGTGAATCTCTATAACTAATTTATTAACAAGTACATCGTCTGATGGTCAGACTACAGAATGACAACATGTGTACAAGAACTTCAATTGATCTATTTAATTACATGTTTATCTAAGAACGTGCAGACATGTGAGAGTTGCTGATCTGTCAATTATAATTACTGTAACAGATGATACGGTACCGTAATAAAGTGAGGTGAACTTTATAACACTTCTCCAAACAAATTAAAAACAAATTAACTCAATTACAGAAAATTAATATCTTTTCACGGCTACTCATTGATAAGTCCATATCAGTTTGAAAACAAATAAAAATGTCAGATCACAAAGATTCATTCGTTAAAGTTTGTCTATAATGTCCTGCTATGAAAATATTCTTATTCTCTTCGGATAGCGTGGTTCCATTTGTTCAGTCATATTTGACGGTTTCTCGATTTGCGGTTGTTCGGTCTCGGGAGTACTTGTCGGTTTAATTATTTCTGGTTCAAACAAATCACTGTCAATCTGTCATTGTCACATTTTTCTTCTTTTTCGTTTTTTGTGCAATCGAAGTTTCGTACTCTGATGTGGTCATTATGTCTCCGGATAACAAGTCCTTCTTGCAATTTAATATGAAATGAAAGTGGTCCTGATTGTTTTATAACTTCTCCTGGAATCCATTTAATCTTTGAACCCATTGCGAAATTTCGGGCAAATACTCCCTGTCCTACATTAATTTGTCTGTTCACAGATTTCTTATCGTGATAATATTTTTGTTTTTGTTGTCTCTCCTGAACTCGCTTCTCGATATTTGGAAAAGACTAAATCTAGACGTGACTTGAGTTTCCTTTTCATTAGCAATTCTGATGGTGCCAATCCTGTCGTTGTTTGTGGCGTTATACGGTAGTTGAAAAGAAAACGGTTCAACTTTTCCTGGACATTTCCTTCATTGATTTTCTTCATACCTTCTTTGAAACTCTGAACTGCTCGTTCAGCACAACCATTACTAGCTGGATGCCACGGCGCGGAAGTGCGATGTTCAATTCCATTTGATTTCACATAATCGGCGAATTCCTTACTATTAAATGCGGCTCTATTATCACTAATAATGAGATCACATAATCCATGTGTTGCAGTTTTGCAATCGTAGCTTCGGATGTTGTAGAATTCATGACGTGTATGTCTATCTATTTTGAATATGCATCAACCATAATTAGAATGATTTGTTCATGAATGGTCCTGCAAAGTCTATATGTATTCTTGACCACGGATGGCTCGGATATTACCACGGATGTAACGATGCTTCTAATGGTAATTTTCGGTTTTCCTGACAACTGTAACAGTTAATTACAGTTAATTCCAAGTCATTGTCCATTCCCGCCCACCATATATAGCTTCTTCCTAGATTTTTCATTCTAGTAATCCCTGGATGTCCTCGGTGTCATTCATTTAACATGGCCTCACGTCCTGGTTATGGTATAATTACCCTTCCTCCCCACAATATGCATCCGTCCTGACTACACAGTTCATTTTTTCTACTATAATACGGTATTATGTCTTCACTTGGACATTTTGACGGCAATCCATTCAAAATATATCTAAGCACCATAGACAGTATTGTGTCCTTGCGTGTCCACTTTTGAATTTGTTTAGCATCAACTGGCGTAGTGGCTAAATGTTCCATTAATAATATAGTATCACCTGGCGTCTTTTCAATGTTTGTTTTAAGCGGTAGTCTACTTAGTCCATCCGCATTGCCACTCAGACTCCCTTCTTTGTATACGATCGTGTATTCATATGCAGCTAAAGTCAGTGCCCACCTTTGAATTCAAGATGCGGTCATTGTAGGTATAGGTTTATTTTCTCGAAATAAACCTATGAGCGGCTTGTGATCGGTTATGATTGTAACGGGGTGTCCATACAAATATTGATGAAATTTCTTGATACCAAATATTATGGCCAGACTCTCCTTCGCAAGAACGGAATAATTCTTCTCTGCTGATGTAAGTGTTCGAGATGTATAAGCTATTGGGTTTTCACTGCCGTCGTCCATTTTATGCGAAAGTACGGCGCCTAATCCATACTGAGGTGCATCACATGCCAAGATTAATTTCTTTTTCGATTCGAAATGTACCAGTACTGATGCGGATTTCAACAGCTGTTTTGACTCTATGAACGCCTTTTCCTGTTCTTTGTCCCAACTCCCTTTTGTGTCTTTCTGTAGAAGTACATGTAGCGGCTTTAACAAGTGAGACAAATTCGCTAAGAATCCATTGTAATAGTTCAGCATTCCAAGATAAGCTTTCAGTTCTGTCACGTTTGCCGGACTTGGTGCTTTATCGATCGCCTCAACTTTACTCTCCACTGGATAGATTCCGTGTTTGTCTATTTTAAATCACAAATAAACAACTTCTTCGGCCATGAACACACACTTCTGTTTCTTTAACCGAATTCCGATTCTCTTAAATCTAGACAAAACATCAGAAAGAGTATTTAGATGTTCCTCCCTTGTTTTACCCGTTATCAGTAGATCATCTACTCGAACCAAAACATTGACGATACCTTGAACAACATTTTCAAGTGTTCTTTGGAAAATACCTGGGCTGGACGCTACACCATACGGAAGTTTATTTGATGAATAAACCCTTATGCATGTTTATAGTCACATACCTTTTACTGTCCTCATCAAGTTGAACTTGTTGGTATGCTTGATTTAAATCCAATTTTGTATATTCTTGTCCTCCTCCAAGCGTTGCGTATAAATCCTCAGTTTTAGGAATCGGATAATTATCCAACTTTGAAACGGCATTAACGGTTACCTTGTAGTAACCACAAATTCTAATAGATAGGTTCTCCTTAACTACAGGTACTATCGGAGCGGCCCAGTCGGAAAATTCTTCTTGCTGAATCTGACCCTCCTTCTCAAGACGTTCAAGTTCCATCTCCACTTTATCCTTCAACGCATACGGCAAAGGGCGAGCCTTGAAATATTTCGGTATGACACTCTCATCAATATAAATCTTGGCTTTCATGCCTTTTACAGTTCCAAATTCGTCTTTGAAAACCATCTTATTTGCTTTCAAGATCACATTTAAATCACTCGATTGATTATCGCTTCCAACGACGGAGAAAATATCCTTCCAATCCAGTTGGAGTTTGTCCAACCAGTCTCGGCCAAGTTAATTCGGACCTTTACGCTTCACTATCAGTAATGGTAATTTTGCGCGTTCCTTCTTGTAGTTTACATTGACGATTGCGCGTCCTATTACAGGAATCTGCTCTCCCATGTATGTTCGGAGTTTAACACTTGTCGGTTCGATTCTGAATTTCGACTTGTATTCCTTGTAAGTATCCTCGCTCATGATAGAAACTGACGCTCCGGTATCTATTTCCATGGCTGTTTCACATTCATTTACATTAATTTGCACTTTATATGCCTCATTAGATTTATTTCCAAAATTAAAAACTGAGTAAACTTCATTTTCACTTTTACTTTCGCTACTTTCATCCTGTTCCATGAAATGAGCACTTGGTTTAAAACGTGATTTAAACTCTCAGTGATTTTCACTTAAATTTCCATTGGCAGATTTGTTACGGCATTTCTTTGCGATATGTCCTTTCTTTTTACAACTGTGGCATTTTGCATCCTTAAACCTGCATTCAGCGGCTAAGTGATTTCCTCCACACCGGTAACAATCTCTTTGTTGAACGAATTTCCAGAGTTGTTTCTTGTATATGATTTTGAAACTTTGTTTATTTTTTGAAATGCTGCATTTGTCCCTTTCGCTTGAATGTCCTGTGCATTCTTCTCTGCAGTCTCCATAGCGGTAGCAATTTTCAATGCCTTTTCAAATGTTAAATTCGGCTCTGCTAACAGCCTCCTCTGTTTGTTGTCACTCTTTATCCCGAGGACTAACCTGTTACGTAACATCGCGTTTAACGTGTCACCATAATTACAGTGTTCTGTCAGACTTCTTAGTGCTGCAATAAATGTCCTCACTGACTCATCGCTGTGTCTTGTTTTTCGGTTAAATTTGAATCTCTGAATGATTTCTGATGGTACTGGATCTCGGTGGTCTTTCACTAGTTTTTTTAAATCGGCCAGTGATTTCGTTCCGGGTATAAATCCCTTATTGATTTGTAGGTATTCTTCCCACCTACACTTAAGAAAATATCCTTTTTCTGGTCTTCTTCGTCTATCTCATTAGCATTAAAATAATGTTTCATACGTAAATACATATTGTGTCCAATCTTCGGATACACCAAAAGAGTCTAATTTCCCGTAAGTCGGCATTGTCATTTGTAGAAATTCCCATTTATTTTAATATTCAGTTTTTTCCTCGTCGCCAAAATGTGTAATATATTTGCTATGTAATAACACAATCCAGTTTCTATAACTAATTTATTAACAAGTACATTGTTTGATGGTCAGACTACTGTATAAGAACTTCAATTGATCTATTTAGGTACATGTTTATCTAAGAACGTGCAGACATGTGAGAGTTGCTGATCTGTCAATTATAATTACTATAACAGATGATACGGTAATAAAGTGAGGTGAACTTTATAACACATAACATAACATATTACATTACATTACATTACATTACATTACATTACATTACATTACTTTACATCACATCACTATTATAGATGTGTGATTCGTTAAAACGCGATCAAATGCACATTTGGATTTATACAATGTGCACTTAATACTATTGTGTTTAGCTTTCCGTAGGTCACAAACAGCATATTGCACAGGGCATACAGCATGCTACTAAAATTACCTTCTGGAAATCCCCAATTTGTATGAGGTCGATACAAGTATATATATTGACCTGTAAGAAGTATATTGACTGAGGACGAAGTCCGAGGTCGATATACTTCTTTGGGTCGATATATCCTATATTGACCTCATAAATAGGCTATAATTATTTTATTATTAATTTCCGACCATATTTGTATCAAAATCGTCATTTGATTTTGTTGGAATTTTATAGATATCATATTGTCTCCTAGACATTAACAACATAGAAGTTGTTAATTCCTTTACTTTTTTTTTTATATCTTATGTATGTGAAGATTTTTTCTTTAAATAATCGATCAAAGATATTTTTTATAAAACTTTCAAAAATATCATGAAATTCACGACATGACGTCACAAGGTATGTCGGTTTTTAGATATTCTAAAAATAACCGTGCACTATGCTTTTTGTTGTGCAATATGCTTTTTGCTGTGCAATATGCTTTTTGCTATCCGCCGTTTTCTATCAACCTTCGAAAATATAGTTTAACATATGACTATCCCTGAACGATTCAAATTAGTTAGAATATACGAATTAATAATATAACCTCCAGGGATCTCCATGGCCTGTTTAACGATGGCGCCCGCCATCGTTCAAATGTCTTGCGCCATCGTCAAATGACTCGCGCCATCGTTCAATTGTCTTCCGCCATCGTTCAAAACTGTGATCGTTTTTATAGCCTGACGCCATTTTTTTAGCAATTATAATTAAATGCATGTAATTGCATAACCCTCAGGCTTTTTTTTTATAGTATAATCCAATACAGTTCAAACGCCTGAGGGATATCCGGATTAAGGTCGCTAATCACTTGTACCTGAGCTTGTTCAGGTAGATCAACAAACCAGACAGGAGAATATTATCTGAAGATAGACGATTCATTTGTCGAATTATTTAACTAAGTTTCCGCAAATGCTTATGATAATTCAGATTAAATAAATAAATTAATAATCCAGTTACAAAGTATAACAAGTCGACCACGTGCTTTTATTTTGACTTACGCAATCAGTATCCCCCTTTTAGAGAAGTACAAAATAAGACGTAAAACAGTAATTATTATTTCATCGCAAATAACTCGAGTACTGCTGTATTGTAACGATAATATAGAATTACTTTAAAAGTTAAAAAGTAAAAACTTTTAATATTTCCTGTAAAGAAATATCGTATCGTAATTCCGAATTCATTTCGTAGTTTACAATCAAATCAAGGTTTACATCCGCGTTTCCGGTTTCTATTCATACTCGAAAGATGCATGTTGCATAGCATCGATTTGCTAGATAAAGTCATTAAAAACCTTTTCATTTGACAACGTTTGCTTTACAAATCTTTTTAACATTTTACATAACCAGTACGACTCGTTTTGTCGTTGCTGCAAACCAGCCATACCGGTAATGGGTTCATGACTTCTGAATTTAAAAGTGTCCGTGAAAAATAAGCTCCACATGATTTGTAACCCCCATAACAATTACCAAAATAGCAAGAAAACAAGATGATTTGATTTTAAACATATTTTATTCATTAAGATATGAAAAGGATTGAGCAACAGACACAGCCTATAAAAGCTCTCTCCATAATACATGTACAAGGTATAATTCAATTACAACAACTGTATGTAAAATAACGCAATATAGTGGAACATGCATGCTACTTGTGAGCACACACGAGCAAATATATGTTAACAGTGTTACTTAGTAAATGCAAAGTATATTTAAATATATAGGCAATTAATCATCAGTTATTTAAAGTACCTTGAAACATGCAAATATCCTTTATAAGTCATTAGAAATATATATATGGCTTGAAAAAGACACTAAGCTTGCTTAGTGGAATAAATGAATCAATGTTGGAGTGTAGAAAAAAATAAAAATAAAACTAGATGAAACAAAAATTAAGTAAGTTTCAAACAAAACGTTTAGTGTCACTGATATATTTCTGAACAGATTTAAAAATAGCAATATTCATATCATATGAAAATAATCTGTTTCCAAAAAGTAGTAATTCAATATTTATGTCAACATTATCAACAATGGAGTAAATGGAATCAAGAAGGATCTGTCTTACATCATTATACTTAGGGCAAATAAAAAAGAAATGTTGGTTATCCTCAACAGGATGGTTACAGTTTGTGTAAAAAGTGTTCTCGGATAAGAACTGATTAAACAAATGAGATTTAAGGTTGCTAGCATTATTTCTGAGTTGACAATGACTTATATTAAGTTTCCTTATCCCATAGATGAAAGGTTTAAATATATCATCAATCCTATAAAACTTATCCAGTCCACTTCTAAATATACCCAAACTTGGTGATTTTTGTAAACTCAAAGGAAGACTATTCCAAAGTCTTATAGTGGAAGGAATGAAAACAACATGGGGACCTTCATGATAGCTACTGGTCATTCTCGACTAAGGGAAAGGGAGGGGCATGAGGGCTTGACCTTTGAAGGTTTACAAACGGCAATTATTGAAAATATATATACTTCTATATAGAATTTATAATGAAAATTCAAATAAATATAATTTAAATAAGCAATGAATTAGCATGTTCACCTATCCTTATGTGGAGGGATGACATACTTTTGATCGCGCTACACTGTACGGCGTAGATACGGTTCATGATGGTGAAAGTTCCTCCATCGTTCAATTTTCATCCATGGAGATCCCTGAACCTCGTATCGATTTCATACAAAGCCTATAATTGTGCAATATTCTATTGTATTAGAGAACATGATGACAAACTATCACACCAAATGTGACCGTTTTCGGTTATATCTGTCCAGAGGAGCATGTAGTTTAAGAAGCTATTTGAAATCATATTCCAAAGACAGAAATGGTCAACAGCTACTTAAACCGTCAAACACTTTTTTCAAACTGTATAAAAAGCGAAAGTGGTCATTCTTATCCGCAATGATTATGCAAAAAGTATTCCCGATCTATAAAAAAATCTATTTTCTTAAAACATGTAAATTGCAAAGTGAACCTCTGGTTTTGTGAACCAATTTACAATATCACAATGATATCCGTCAAATAGTGTGTATATTATCTAACATTAATTCATCACTAGAATGAAATTAGTTTTAAGATTTTCGCTAGTAAAGACAGCTCACAACAGGGAAGAATATTATTGCTCTTTCCAACGGAAAGGTTCGTGGAATATGTTCAAAAGTCAGAAGAGGTAGTGAACATGTACTCACATTCTTTTGACATCTAAAATGCCAAATGCCAATCAAGTTTATTCGATTCGGCTATAATTATGTCTTAATGTGATATCTCCACATCTTCTGAAAACAATGACATCACTGAAGTATCAACAACTAAGTACCTAAAGATACAACATATGACTCAACAATGAAAGTAGATGTCATCATCTTTGGAGGTGTGAATGGCAGATTGACAACAAAAGTACCTGCTCGAATAGTCGGTCCCGGTTGTCAATAAGGTTACATCAGTATGCATTGCGGAAATGTTCAAACTTTGAGATCATCTGTAACAACAAAATAGTTATGGAGGAGACCCATTGGCAATAAAGAAAGACTAATCATTACATTTGCACACGAATCCATCCCTTTTTTAATGGATATGTGTATAGACACCAGTAAAGTAACTTCGACTAAAAAGCAGTTTTATAGTGAAGTCATCTAAACTTTTCGGACATCAGTTTGATGACACGCCATCAATACAAACAACCACGTCAACCCTGCTATCAACAAACGAGTTATTGACATGAATAATTATCGTAACTTGGGGCAACTTTTCACATGTTTACGGACAATATACTGGAACACCTGGAATTTTCAGCAAAATATGATCTGTTTTAACACTAGTATTGATATACATATACGGTAAAGATAACCAACAGAATAATGATTACAAAGAAGAACATTGATATACAGACGCAAGAAAAAGACGTCCGCGTCCACAGTACCAAATCCTTGAGAGAAACATGCAGAAAGATGAGAAACCAACACAGTAAATCTGCATGGAGATCAAAATGATAACACAAACGGAACCAATTCTACTGCTCGAAATGCAATTAGGCTAACAATGATTTCATCCCCAATATAATATCACCAAAATCCACAACCAATTCAAACTGCTTCTGGGCCTTTATCAACAGCAAAAAAGAAGAATTCTGTAAAAGAAACAATTAGCATAATAAAGCAATTGTCTAACAATATATTCATCCTGTAACATATCTCGGTTGACAAAAGGAAGACTTCTGTATTCGGAAATTGGGAACTGAAACACCATATGGTTCCAATGACAAAGTTGCTAGAATATATATTCTACCAGTTCTTCCCGTAGTTCAGTGAATGGAATGAACTTTTTCAACTCTGCACATCGGCGTAGACGCAGTCATAGTCGTCATTTGACACAGTTAAATTTACTACCCATTTCAAAACTTCATTATCTGTACAGCTTATGATTGGAAACCACTGTAACAAATCCCCATTTAAAGCAATACAAATCTATCAGCTCGGATGTTGCCAGTCACAGACTTTTTAGACCAGATTGCATTGGAAAAGATGAAAAAGGAGATAAGATCATTTCTAACACTTTTCTTTGCCAACAAATGTGTCGATGTCACCATCTTAGAAAAAATCCTTCATCAAAAATCTAATCACTCGAAAGTACCCCTCTCAATCCAGATCAATCTGTGTTTATCATTTCTTAATCTTATTGTATACCTATACCAAACTAACTTTGTAAACACCATCACTGTAATTCAAACAGATAATTCTATAATGCTGACATTATCAAGATACTTGATTGCATAATTTACACAATATTTGTAATTTTTGGAGGACATATTGTTTAACAAAAATTCGACATTACCATGGGGACAAACTGTTCTCTTCTTCATGACGACTAGTTCTTTTATCCATATGAGACTAACTTCATATAGGAGCTTCTTATGAAGGAGTTAGCATTATTCTTTAACTTCATCTGCCGCTATATACATGGTGTCCTCTCATTAAATAATTCAAAGTTTGTTGACCATGTCGAGTGCCTCTATGCCACCAAACTTGAAACAAAGGATACAACAGATACAGATAATTAAGTCTGTCTTATAACTTTACTTATATCTGGATATATAATGAAGATCGTTCGAGAACTAAACTTTACGATAAAAAATTAAAATTATTTTAGCTTCCCATTTGTGAACTTTACGTTTCTATATAGCAACATTCCAATAGCGCATGCATATGGAGTATATATAACTCTGTACGGTGAATGGTGCAGCTGAAATCATCCCTTCGTCAATTTCATTGTCGCTATCATGAGCTGGTTGACCGTTATGGAATATCGATTTCACACATGACAATGGATATGTTCCAATTGTCGTAACCATAATCCTGTTCTCTTTTCCTCCAATCACCAAATGTGCACTTACATGAGCAACATGAATGATGAAACATGTATAGAACGATCTACTAAGTCTTACTGAGAACCTGAATTCACTCCTGAAATTGGTGGGGTTTTTGTTGCTCAATTTTTTGTTTTCTATACAATGAAATCTGTAAACTGTTGTTTTTCTTTTTTCTTTTGTTTTTTGCCATGCCATTGTACGTTGATGTTGACGTACGAGTTTGACTCATCCCTTTGCTATCTTTCGACTTCTACGAATCAGAACAATGAATAAAAGCTGCAAATAAATGTATAATCCCAGAAAAGTGCAAAACAAGCATCACAAAGGGTGACGAATATAAACTAACGTTTCAATGCGTTTGCACTGAAACAGTATTAGAACTGACTGTCTATTTCATTATTTAATGAATTAAGGTAGATTCATGGTATACCGCCATCTTAGATTGTACACTCACAGTACAAAATCGGAATATTTCTTTGCCCAAATCAGCAAATTTGGAGACAGATTTGCAAATAAATGGTTAACCTGTTTATTAATATAAAGAAAAACTTGGTGATTCATTGTATTATTATTCAAAATATTTAAACAAATATCATTTTTGTTTGTTATAAGGAATCATTTTTCAAATGAGCCATTTAAGGGGAGATAACTCTTTTGGTAAAAAAATTATACTGGACTAATAGGGATTTTTTTCATATTTTTACTTGTAGCAAGAAAACAAGTTCGGTGACACCATTTTTTCTTTTTATTTTCGTAAAACATATAATTAAACCTCTCTTCTCACAATTTATTTCAAATTCAATCTCATAGAATTTTTTTATGCACACAAATGTGTTTTTTCATGAACAACCTAACCAAATTTTGGCAATTTTCATCGACTCATAGCTTGAAAAATAGCACGGTGATCCATACTTTTTATTAAATTTTTGAAAAAAGCATAGTAAAATCTACATTTTGGCAAATTATAAGAAAAATTTGTCTGAAAAAGTCTATACTTATGAACTACCTAAATACAACATAATGAAAGAACATACGGAAAAAAATGCAATGTGTATATCATCACGAGTGTTGTTATTGGACATTTCAAACCACAAGCTATCTCAACATCAACATAATCACACCAATCCTATGAAAACCAGTCGCTGAAAACTAACACACAGATATCATTGTATTATTGAAGATGCATGACAAATCTACTACTGACGCATAAATTTTGGAATTAAAAATTAAACGGAAATCCATATAGCAAGATTAGTGATTGTTAAAATGAGATAACACAAGATCTACCACTGGACATTTCAGTCGGGTTTTCCTGATGATAGCGTTTAAGGTCATACACTCTGATAGTTAGATGAAGGACGGCAATGGGCAATGTTTGTCATGGACGACTTCCATTGAACCACTTGCTACCAGATACCATACGAAACTGAAACAGTAGTTTATCGATGGTCAAATATCACAAAACATAAACCAATTCAGAGATGATCAGAGACCATTCAGTACTGAATTTCGACAACAGTACTTTACTTAATATATTTGTATACAGTGTATGGCATAAGAATATACAAATACACTCAAATACAAAGAAGGCTTCCTTAAAAACGACAGCCAGAGTAAATATCTTAATATTTTAAATGAACTGTTTTGCTCGGTTTTCACCAAAGAAAATGGCAGCACCATTCACGATAAATGTCCTAGTAACGCCAATTCAATGAATGACATCACAGTAATTGAAAATGGGGTATTCAAACTACTAAAAACCTTATCACCATCAAAGCAGCAGGACCAGATGAAATACCAACCAAAATACTGCAAATAACTGCTGCAGAATTATCACCAATTCTTACAAGAATCTTTCAGTTTTCACTTGACAGAGAAATTAGATTGGAGATATGCCAGCATAGTTCCACTATACAAGAAAGGAGATACTCACCTAGCGGCCAATTATCGTCCATTCTCCCTTAATTACCTCCATCACTTGTAAGCTATCACAGAGCATTTGATCAACAAAATATACTATGTGGCAACTAACATGGTTTCAGGAAACACAGATCATGTTAAAGCCAGCGTATCATCACCTTCGATCGTATAGCCAAATATATTTCAAATGGAACCCAGGTTGACATCATACTCCTGGACTTTGAAAAGGCATTTGACAAGGTTCCTCATTCAATACTACTGTACAAACTCCAATTTTATGGAGTAAGGGGCTGGACAAACTCCTGGATCTGTTTATTCCTATCAAACAGGAAACAACAGGCAGTATTTATTGTTCCTAACATACATCAATGACATTTCCGCTTATACTCAATCAGACGTCTGCCTCTTTGCTGATGACAGTCTACTGTACAGGGAAATGAATAACGCCAAAGACACAGACCAACTGCAGAAAGACATTGCAGCGTTAGAAAAGTGGGAAAAGACATGAATGATGAGATTTAATCCAACAAAAAGCAATGTTATCCGCATACCACCAAAGAACAAAGAACCTTTACTATACCCATACACTTTACATGGACACACACTAGAACCAGTAAATAGTGCCAAGTACTTTGGAGTTTCAATATTAAACAATCTCTCATGGAAAAAACATATCCAGAACGTTACAGCAAAGGGTAACCGAACACTTGGGTTTGTTAAACGAGACCAGAAAAAATGTACAAGGAAAGTAAAGGATCTTGGCTATGCAACTTTCGTGCGACCTGTCATAGAGAATGCTTCTACTATATGGGACACAACCAACCAAGCAATCATCAACACACTAGAATGCATACAGAGGAGAGCTACTAGATTTGTCTTTAATGACTACACATCACGCACACAATATTGTGTCACTACAATGTTAGGAGATCTAAAATGGGACACATTACAGACAAGACGCAGTGACAATAGGCTATGCATGCTCTATTGTATCCAGAATGAGCTGATAGACATCAATAAGAGTACTTACCTCAAAGGTGGCGACAGTAGAACTCGTGGTGGACTCAAATTTTACCAACAGAGCGTCACCATTGAGATCCTTCTTTCCAAGAACAATCATGGAATGGAATACATTGCCTGCCAGGGTTGCTGAAGCGGGATCAGTTGAAGATTTCCGCACAGGGCTACAGACAACACATTAATACCAGACTCAACGATTGTACATAATTGCCAGGGTTGCTGAAGCGGGATCAGTTGAAGATTTCCGCACAGGGCTACAGACAACACATTAATACCAGACTCAACGATTGTACATAATTTCAACCGGTACCGTAACAACCTGATTTTATTCTAAATACTGTATATAGCCTCAGGGGACTAGATATGTAATGTCACCATGCGTAGTCCCGCAGAGTTTAAACGTTTCCAACTCTTATATGATAGAAGAAGACTCTTCAACTAGATTTATTAGTAATCTTAAGTTCTTCCAGTTGATGAGATGAGAAAATAAATATTTCGGAGTTGTTCATCATTTACCGACAAGGCCTAACCTTCAGTTACATAGTGACCAACTGTCAGTGTTAAATTGTAAAACTATTTTGTTTTACGTGGTGTTCGATTTTATTCTGTGGTTAGTCACCACTTCGGTGTTGACATGAACATCATTATATGGTTATTTCTATAAATTTACTGTTTGCGAAAGTTCGAATTATTCTAAATACTAAGGATTTTCCTATCCCAGGCATTGATAACCTTAGCCGTATTTGGCACAACTTTTTAGAATTTTTGGCCATCAACGCTTTTCAACTTGTTTGGCTTTCTTTACTATTTTGATCTGAGCGTCACTGATAGTCTTATGTAGACAAAACGCACATAAGGTCTTTTAAATTTTAAGCCTGGACGTGGTACTTTTGAAAACTGTTCGCATGTCAAAATGTCCTATCGTAATTTTTATTTCTGTCCTAAATGTACCGTCCTAAATGTTGTTGCATTTATTTGTACTGTAGTCCTGTCATGAAATCTAGTCATTTTAGTGTTATACAAGTACACACCCGTGATATCGCGGGTCCGTGACTGAATTAAAGTATATAACTATGCCTAAGCCTTATTTTAGTAATTAGTATTTTCATCTGATAAAGTCGTGTCGATTATAAGATACAAAGTTTTCTCTGCTTTCAAATCTTTCTGTTTGAACCCGTCGACCTGGAACTTATCAATTTTTGGTAATATTAATTATTTGGAAAACAAAAGTTCCTGGCTATCCAGGAATGGAGTATTTTTTAATCAACAGCATTGTCCAATATTAGTTATCTTAGAAAGTCTTGCTGATTGCTGAATAAAACTACAATAGGGAACAATTTGACAATGATTGAATTTAGTAGTGTCAGCCCTTTGATTATGACCCGTGTACATAGCAAAATCCTAAATACACCGTTTGGTGGTGCGCCTGTCAAATGCGGAACGTACAGATAAGGTAATAGCTAACAGGTGAATATACTATTGGTGTCGGTATCGGATTCGACCCGGAACTTGTTAATTATTGGCAATATTAATTATGTGGAAAACAAAAGGGTCTGGAGTGGTGTAATTTTTAATCTACACCATTGCCCTATATTAGTTATATATAGAGTTGAATTCTTTGATTTGTCGTTTTTACCCGATGACGGCTGACAAATTGGACCTCGTAATTTTAGTATTATAGATTAACCATTGCCATAAAAGCGCGAGGTTTGGCTAGCTGCAAAACCAGGTTCAACCCACTATTTATACTTAAAATGTCCTGTATCAAGTCAGTAAAAAGGCCGTTGTTATCTTATAGTTCGTTTCTGTATGTCTTGCATTGTCGTTTTGGTTTTTTGTTGCACTTCAGTGTTTCTATTGTTTCCCTCTTATAGTTGATGCGTTTGCCTAAGTTTTAGCTTTCCAATTGTGAACTTTTCATTTCTAAGTAGCAACATTCCAGCAGCACCTGCATACGGTGTATATATCTCCCAACTGATACGATATTCCCGTGCTTGCATTTCCTATCATGATTTTCTTGATAGAGGGTTGTTGCTCACAAGGAAGCTATTAAATCAAGAGTTCCAAATGGTGAAGTAGAAATAATCTCTTCGTAAATTTAACGGACGCTATCACGAGTAGGTTGACCGTTATGGAATAACCGTTTCACAAATTATATCGGATACGTTCCTTACGTCGTAACTACAATCCCCTTCCCTTTCATAAATGTGACCTACCGAATTAAGACTTTTTACCGGATTTGGCATCACATAAGCAACACGACGGGTGCCACATCTGGAGCAGGATCTTCTTACCCTTCCGGAGCACCTGAGATCACCCCCAATATTTGGTGGGGTTCATGTTGCTTATTCTTTAGTTTTCTATGTTGTGTCATGTGTACTATTGTTTGTCTGTTTGTCCTCATCATTTTTAGCCATGGCGTTGTCAGTTTATTTTCGATTTATGAGTTTGACTGTCCCTCTAGTATCTTTCGTCCCTCTTTTAGTTTGTAACCCGGATTTGCTTTCTCTCAATCGATTTATGACTTTCGAACAGCGTTATACTACTGTTGCCTTTATTTTAGATGTGTTATCATACCATTTCTCTATATTTCTTTATCACAGATTTCCTCGAGCTTAGGAATCGTTTCTGTATTAACCTTTACCATGTAAAATATAAAACCAAAAGTTTGAAAGCCAAACACATGCAAGATTTCTTAATAATTGACAGAATTAAATAGCAAAATTTCAATAGATCTACAGAGACCAACGATTGGTGTCACATAGGACATAAAGCTGGGGACACATCTGACAGACAAGAACCAACATACCACCAATCATACACATATACAATACACTCATCATAGATACCAGGATTACAATTAGACACATATATAGTGTGTATCCGGGTGAATATTCTAACAATCCACAGACAGGCCACTCATAAAACTAATACAAGACTCTCTAAGATAAAAACAATTCAAATGTTCTTTTGATATTTTCCCCAGTGTTATTGTTATGCTTGGTCAAATTCTATTTTTAAAATTGTATCCACTTGCTCCATAAACTATTATTCTTGTAATGTCGTATATTTACCATTTCTAAAAACCATTGACAACTGACTTATCTATATAACAAATTACAATGATTTGTTTTCTCTGTTAAGTATGACAAGAAAACAAATTGTCTGAAGATTAAACATAAATGCTGACGTAACATGTGTTGCAGACAAAGAACAAAGATTTCAAAAGTGGTTGTTTTAGAGGGCTAAAGGTGAATATTCCCCACCTTTTTGATTGAAAAAAAAATCAATTTATAGCTTTAATTCATCACATGTTTTTAAGCTTTACTATGCTCTGTAGTATTTCTATTATTTACAACAATTATGACCTCCCTCTCCTCTGACCCTAGATCTGCCCCTGTTAAAGAGGTCAGCAGCAGTATTTCTGTTATTTACAACAATTATGACCTCCCTCTCCTCTGACCCTAGATCGAATGTAGTCATTAATTTTGGCCTGAAGAAAGTATTTTGAATATGCATAGTTTTATTTCCATTTGTAGACATTTATAACATCAAATTACAAAACCCCTTTTTTATGTGCAAAAAGAAACAACATAATAATTAGACAGTTAACATATATTTAGAAAATATGAACAATGATGAAAAATATATTTTCTATGACCGATACCTTCAGTGGATTGACAGTACTTTTGGTACCAATTAATAGTGGATATGCTAGAAACTTATTCATGAGCATTTAAATATTTGGAATGAAGAGAATATGATAGCACTGCTCTTTCTAAAATTTATTTATCTTTATATCAAAGTTTTAAACATTTACTTAATTTGTTGATGAATTAAAACCAATTGTACAGGTAAATACATTTTTTTTCTTCAAAACAGTTAAATTATCATGTCTATAAAAAGTTTACAAAAATCATTAATTTTCCTTATGTTCAACTTACTTCTTTCAATCATTTTTAGCATGAACAAAATTATTTTATAAGTTCCTGTTACCAAAAATTATCTTACTTTGTTTCAGCCAAAAAAAATCTTCTTTATTTAGGTTCTGATGAGAGAAAATGTATTCCTGTTTTTCCTTATTCATTTTATTTCTCTTGTACATTTTTCAAAACATATACAAATTATAATAATCATTCACAAGAATTAAGGGAAAAAAAACATCATCTTTGTAAAAATCATGATAAATATTTTTCAGAACTTTAACATACATCATCTTAATTTTCCCTAACAATAACGAGAAACTTGCCATTTTAAGTAAAGAGCTTGATACCAATTTGAGCTGATGAACACTACGAATTTCAACAAGAAGCATCATCAAAGATAGTTTTTCCAGGGAAAACTGATATACAGTAATGGTTCCTGTACATTGCCTCTTATCATCAAAAATTTATAGTTTCTCACCCAAAATATGTCCCAATCTGGAGTTTTTAATAAAAGTAAGACTGGTGTTCTCTAAATGAGCATAACAATCTTACTTTATAGGCTTGTACAGGTTGACAAAAAACTTTGAACTGCTAATGCACAAACCTTTAACCCAAAAAGTCAAAATCTGGAGAAAATGGTCATTTCTGATATTTTCAATTTAATACTTTCTGATTGGATAATCCATTCTAGGGAACTAGAGATTTCTGTTATTATTGACCATTTAAATTTTTACATTCCAGTTATTTCAGACCAATTTCTAAACTTTGAACTATGGATCAAAATTTGTAAGATAAACTACAAATTTATCAGAGGTTTGTAAAAACTAAATCTTGCAAATACAAACATGATGTGAAAATGGAATACCATAATCTTAGAATAATAACTTCAACATATTGGATGCATTAGAAATTTAAGCATCTACTAAAATCAATATCAAGCTTGTAAGTGAAAAACAAAACATTAGGAAAAATTTAAACCTTATATAACATGATTCAACAAAATAAAAATTACAACAGAAATCAACATTAGTAAAGAAACAAATCTATACAACAAAATATAAAGAACTCTTCAAGAAAAACAATGGAATATAGTTCCTATAAATCTATGTAGCACTATACAAACAGAGAGAAATGTACTGTGGCTTCATAACAATTGTTAGGTCCTAATTTTGTAGATAGAATTGAAGCACAATTTTGAATATTCAACAAATTGCATTTTTTTCCACTTTTGATGTAGAATTTTATGTAAAAACCTCAAAGAACAAGTATCATATATATTTTACTCAACCCACAAAAATTAATACTCAGCAAAACAAATGAATCTACTTTCTAGCATTGGAATTCAAAAACAACATGGGGATTTTTTTCTTTCTTAAAATTCATTATGAGACAAAAAACTGAAAATATACATTTAAAAAAAATCATGTGTCCCAACTTATTGATTTTTTTTGCTAGTCTATAGTACATTGTACAATTAATCAGATAACTTCAAAAATTGTTATCAAACAACCCTTTGAGCTTGTATTCCTTCTACAATTACACAAAAACAACAAAGTCACAAGATGACAATGATCAAACAACTACTGCTATTATACATTACAAAGAGAGGAAGATCTGTACTCATTATTTGGGTCATTTGGTTTGTTTTATTACTTATTCATATATCTCAAACTTATGGAAATTGAATGCACATTATCATATCATATTATGCTCTGCATGTTTTGTGATACTATGAAAAACATCTCTTTAGGTGAGCCAACACTTTTATCAACTTTGCAACTTAATTTGTTAAACAAGTTGAGGCAGTTTAGATATAAAACTACTACAATAACAGACTTTAAAAGCAGGGGGATGTAAGTACATGATTTGTGATAATAATTCTTTAAAATTATTAATTATTTCCTCTTATTTGTTACCATGTGATTACTTAAAAGGTAAAGGATGTAAGAACAACAATCCAGTTATCTTACCTTAGTAAATACAAGTATGCCATTAATCCGGTATAAAATATATACCAAAACACACACATATACCATTATTTTGTCTACTGCTCATACTGTACATTCAGTCTTGTAAACCTTTCCTGTGTTTGATAATCATGATAATAATCATGCTTTATAAAATTAAAAAAAACAAAACAATCAATCCTTAACCATTAGAAAATCAGCACAACCAAAATCCCATAAAAAAACTTGTGTTATAAGGAGCAATAAAAAGTGTTTTGCATGTACCATGTGACCTTCTCAAACATTTCAATTCCCTATTTCAGATTCTAATGCATTGTTTGTCATGCTTTTAAAAGCGTACACCAAAATTTTGATTAGTTTAAAATGTACTGAACAGATAAAGTTCAACCAATGACTTAACTTTATTTTTATTTTGGTGTACGAACTATAAGATAACCTGATAACCTATAGTCCTATAGATTCTCAAAAGGCGAAATACCACACTAGTAAATATGAAATGTTATGAAAATTATAGTTTAAGGCAAGTGTAATGTGAGTATGAAGTATTTGTAGAAATATATGTGAGTAAAATTCAGATAGAGACAAAGAGGATTGAGGCAGAAAAGAATATAAGCTACAAAGAAACTGCATAAAAATGCTATTCATGTGTTCCAATAAAAAGCTTTTCACATGTGTATGAAATAATGAATAGACCCTCACTATTTTGACAGATATATATTATCTATTACTTTAATGACAAATCTATAAACATTTTAATAATAAATAGGAGCAAATCCCCTGTCAAGACTGTATAAATTGAAGAAAATCTATATTAAAAAGCAAATTTGATTTATAAATAAAAAAATTCGTAAGGGTTCCACGGAACCCAGTGTCTCGCCTACTTTTGCTGTTAGTCGCAGACTCAACAAAAATGAGGAAAAACATCAATAAAAATTTCCCTCTCGATACTCTCTTTTGATTGAAAGAAGCTTCCAAGTTTGGTAAAAAATCCAGGATAGTTTATGAATCTAATAAATGTTTTATAAACTTTAACTGCAGACTGTATGTAATGTTAACTGGAAGAAAGACTAAGTCCATTTATAAGTAAAATACGGAAAAAGTGATTTTGTTTTTTCACAAAATTTACTTCTGAATAATATCTTATGATCAGAAACAAGCTTTTGTCTAAGTTTGGTAGAAATCCAGGATAGTTTAAGAACATTATAAAAATTTTAAAAACTTAAACCACAGAGTGAATGTTTTGTTTCTGGCAAAAAAACTAAGTCCATTTATATTAAAATACGGAAAAGTGGAAATTTATTTTTACAAAATTTTCTTCTTGATACTTATTCTTATAATCATAAACAAGCTTCTGTCCAAGTTTGGTACAAATCAAGGATAGTTTATGAAAGTTATTAAAATTTTAAAAACTTTAACCACAGAGTGAATGTTATGTTTCCTCGCAGAAAAACTAAGTCCATTTATAAGTAAAATACGAAAAAAATGGAATTTTATTTTTACAAAATTTACTTCTGGATACTTTCTTATGATCATAAACAAGCTTCTGTCCAAGTTTGGTAGAAATTCAGTTTAGTTTAAGAAAGTTATTAAAATTTCAAAAACTTTAACCACAGAGTGAATATTTGTGGACGCCGCCGACGACGACGCCGACGACGACGGAATGTAGGATCGCTTAGTCTCGCTTTTTCGACAAAAGTCGAAGGCTCGACAATGAAAGAGCATTTCAGACTTTCTTGTACATGTATCTGATAGCAAACTTTAATTTTACACTTAGAGTTATTGATTTCTTTTATTAAAAAACACAGAAAGTGGTTGAAAGAAGGTTGAAAAGAGGACAAAAAATACTGATTGAAGAGTGTCTAGAACACATGTTGAGGTTTGGCAGGCTTTCTAGTTGACCTGATTTTTCTGCGAATTACCAACAAGAAAACAACTGTACTTTAGACATTTTCATAATAAAAACTTAAGATTCAATAATGGTTTACAAGTATTTTGTATAACAAAACCTTGAACTATTGACAAATAAAATTACAGAAATTACACGTCTCTTGTTTTGTTTTTGTTTTTTTGGAATACTTCTGTAGACATTGTATGACATGTTAAACATTGCATGACAAAGTTTTACACAAAAAATACCCACAACTTTACATAACTAACCATATGGAACATAAAAATAGAAACCTTAGAAGCAATAGTCAAGATTAGATAGACATTCATGCTGCAATTTGCTGTAAATTACTTCCAAACTTTTTCATGAACAATGAAAACTGTCTAGGAGTAAGAGAATCCATGTTAAGAGTACGAACTCCATATTTTTCTAAATATATATCTACATCATCAAGTGTTCCTTCGAAGGCATCTTTAACTAATAACTGGGTGGAATTAAGTTGAACTATAAGCGTAGAAAAAGGATTTGAAAATTTGTGACCATTAAATTTGTCAGTTTGTAAAATGTATTCATTAGCACCTTTTTCTGTTGTAGTATTATCTGCATTCCCAATATTGGCAAGAATGTTCTCCATACAAGTCAAAACTTCTTTGTTTTGATCTTCGTCTACTTTTGATATAGAGTTATCTGTTCCTGTATTTAGTTTTTTTGGAAGATTTTCTACTTCATTTTTACTTGTGTCTTTCATTTCTTTGGTTGTTTCTCCTTCAGTCTTCTTTTCACAATCAGAATCCTCAATTGTGATGTCTAATTCTGTTTCATCTGCAGAGCTGATTTCAATAATAGATTCTTCTAATTTGTTTTTCTTCTCTTCAACTGTATCTGCCGCTGCCATGGATTGGATTTTCTTTCCTTCTAATTTCTCAGTGGAATCTTGTTCTCCCTCTTGAACCGATTTTTCTTCCAAATCTTTTTCCTTCTTCTCACTACTAGAATTTACCAACATATCCCCTGAGACATTTATTTCCCCAATTATCTCTGAGCTACTACCCGTCTTCTCCAGACTCTTTCTCTCTTCCGTCTTATCTCGATCGTAGTCTTCCTGTTCTTCCAACGCCATTGTACTATTTATAAACTCCATCAAACAAGCTGGATGTTTAGTATGTTTCTCATAACAATGTAGTCGTAATTGATGCCTAAGAGGAGCAGCGTAGGTACAGTATACACAACTAAATCCTATCCTGGCAACCTTTAGTTTCTTTGGACGCAAAACATATGAGTTCTGATCTGAAATTAAGAAACCAAATCATATGTAAACAGTACTTGCTGCTTTCTTTTAAAATAAGATGTGCCAGTGCTAATATAACTGTTCACAACTGCAACTGAATACAAGCATGTAGTGATTTCTTTAGTGGTAACAAAAAATATTGTGACGAAAATATTTGTTGCTCAAAAGGACATATAAAGTAAATAACAAACAAGGTGATTGCAGTTTAAAGTCAACTCAGAAAGTTGGAAACCAATATATAGAGAATACCATATATGGCTTTTCCAATATCACAGCCTTATCAGTCTGAGACACCAATATAATCCCAAGAACTCTGATATATTATATACACTTTATCATATACATTAGAACCTCAAGTACATGTTTTTTTAAGTGATATGACGTAATACAATTAAAGGTGTTTCATATTAAAAGCCTTTGCAATCGTGACTGATATTGATGACATGACATCATTGAGATAAGGGGTGTAATAAAGCCTCTGCAACTGTGACCAATATCGATTTATCATGGATGACTGATATAGCATGGTTGCAATTTTAACTGGATTAACTATTACAATGTATTAAGAATAGCTATAAAAAACTTGATGTTCAGTGGTTGTCTATTGTTGATGTGGTTCATGAGTGTTACTAGCTTATTCATATAGACATGATAGATTATATAATTAGATCGTTGTCCTGTTTAGTTTTACAATGGTCATTTTTGGGGACTTTATAGCTTGCTATTCGGTGTGAGCCAAGACTTCATGTTGAAGAAAGTACTTTGACCTATAATGGTTTACTTTTACAAATTGTGACTTGGATGGAGAGTTGTCTCATTGGCACTTATACCACACCTACTTATATCTATGTAATTATTGTAAATCCTTACCACCAGAAGTTACTAGAAAAGTAAACTGGTATAAATTTTACAAGTCCACGACCTTTAACTGGAATGTTTCCTATTTTCCTTACCATTTTTTGTTTCCTCTCTTTTTCTACCACGTTTTTGTTTCTTTCTTTCACTTATAATTTTCATAATTTGTAGCCTTTCTTCACCACTGGAATCATTGCCGATCTTAGAAACCCGTTTTTTCCCTAACACCATTCGCTTCTTGCTTGTTTTTATATAATCACGGTCAATTAGTTTATGTTTACTCACTACCTTTTCATTTTCGTCAATATCTTTATCAGGGGAAGTTCCCTTCTCTTGCTCTGAAGCATCATTGGGTAACAGAGAAGAAATATCAGCAAATGTTTGAACAATGTTTGGTTGAGTATTTGGATGTGCCTTATTGGAATGTCGTACAAGTTCTTTTTTACTGCCAGAAATAAACCCACAAATCTTACATTTCCAATCACATTCTTTGTGATAGAAAAACAAGTGTCTTTTGAGTGCAAATGGATTTGAGGAAAAATTGCAGTGTGGACAATTCAACTGCATGTCATCATTTCCACTGTCATCTGCATTATCTTCAGCAAACCTGTCAATGGTAACTATTTTAGGGGTAGTCTCTTCTGCACTGGATACATTCTTTCTGGGTCTCCCTACAGTTTTTTCTGGAGATTTCCTTATTTCGTTGCTATGTAACTGGTAACTTTCACAATGATCTCTTTGGATATGACCTTCCATCTCCTCTAGAAAGAAGGTAGAGAAGTCACAATTGTTACATCTATATCTTTTCTCTAGATGCCGCCAATTACAATGTCTTTTCAAACCTTTCTGTGATCCAGATTTGAATTCACAAAATGGACATTTCATAACACCTGAATTAATGATTTTTTTCTGTTTTGCAAAACTGGTAAAAGATCTTATAGATCGACCACGACCTACTTTAGTTTTTGTATCCTGATTGTTATGTTCAAATGTAACACCCTGCTTCCAGTGAGTGAGTTTTCTAGGGCTAATTGGAGACTTTGATTGACCTAATGAAGGATCACTTTGATTACTATCATCCCCAGCTTCAGGCCAAGACTTTTTCCTCTTGGAAGCATCTTTCTCTCTCTCTTCCATAGACAATTTACGCTTTGCTGGTCCACTCTTTAGTTTTTCACCGGATTCATATTTATCCAGGTATTTTTTAGCTTCTTCCAAATTCATAGTTGACCTACATTGATTGCTGAAGAATTCTATAATATTTTCTTTTTTTGAATCACTTTCATATGAGAATCCCTCGGAATCCTCAATAGCATGTTTCATTTTGACGTGTTTTTGCATTGGCTGTTTCATTATGGTAGCGTGATCGCAGTAGGCACATTGGTATGGTTTATATTGTATATGACTACTGTAGTGGGTTTTAAATGAGCTGCGGTGTGGTGTTACATAGTTACATTTATTACACATGAAAACATACGTCGGTGATTTGACACTTTCTGTCCCTGGGGAAGCGACGGTTGGTGATTGGACAGTCGGATAACCTATGTCAGGTGACGAAACTTGAGTACTAGATGGTAAATTAAGATTTGTTGGTTTTTGAGCTATCTGGTTGGCTGCCATTATATTCAAAGTAGGTGTTTGAACCACTGGTGGTCTAGGGTTGTTATATTGTGTTCGGGGAGCATTCATTAATTGTTGATTATATGGTACGAGACGTGGATGATTGTAATTAGCTTGTTGATGTTGATGCTGTGGTTGATGCTGAACGGTTGTTGTAGGTGGGCGCATATTCATATACTGTGCGTTACCATTCATATTACCTCCCTGTACAAAATTTTGATTGTATTGTACTGGTACCATATTTTGAGGAGGCATCTGGTACCCTGTCATTGCCATGTTCTGTTGCATCATGGTATTTTGTTGAATTCTATTTCCATCAGTATCCATCATGAGTTGCTGATGACTTGTGACCGGCAAATAATTACCTAAACCTTGGGGTCTCATCCCAGGATAAACATTCCCTTGTGGCATCTGAAATGTTTGACCCATACCAACGTGAGCATGATCCCCTGAGGCATTTGGGACTGTAGTTGTCTGTCCCTGATACTGGTAACCTGCAGGATTATGAGGTAGAGTATTATTAACATTAGGAACAGGGTACCCTGATGGTGACTGGTTTACTGGAACTGTTTGTGGCTGATTCATTGGTACTCCTTGCATCTGATGAACACCATGTGGTTGATTGACTGGCATCATTTGTGTCTGGTTGCCAGGAATATGTACCTAAAATACAATGCAAATATTATTATAAAATGTATATAATGAAATTATCCTTTAGTAAACAGACATATAGAATTATATATCTAATTATATTGACTTGTGCAAAAAAAAATGAAGTGAGGATACAGCAAAACAATTCACTCACAATAACCATAGACTCCATTTCTTTAGTGAGGTCAGTAAAAATGTACTGTCCTTCACCATATCAGCTTTTTTTTTCAAAATGTTGTTACAATGTTGAAACCAAATGTGTATTTTATTTTTTTTTTATTGAAATTTGACTCTTAAATCCCTGGTATGATTATTACTCTGTCATCCATCCAAAAGGCATTGTCCTTTTAAAAAACCAAACTGTTTTGGTCAAACTCTAAGTGGCTGAGCTTAACAACTGTAGCCACAGTCAAATCTGGAGAGTAAATGCATATATACTAACTTTACTAAAATAGGTCACCTAAAAAAATCCCTTCCAAGCATTATCTGTCTCAAACACGTTCTCATACCACATGCATACTGTGGATTCATTAATATTCGTTGGATACCAATTTTCGTGGATTTTGTGGGTAAAACTAATACATGTAATAATGATATTAAATGTTCAACGTAATACAAATTTTCTATAAACTTGTATGGAGACTTCCGCAAATCCCCAAAATCAAATATCCAGGAACATGTAAGTTTTCTTTAATCCATGAAAATTGGTATCCACGAAAATAAATGAATCCACAGTAATAACTAGTGCAAAAAATATAAAATATAGCGACAATGAATTGTTAATGTTTACATACCCCTTGTGAAACCATCATTGTATTACCATGGTTACCAACATTAGGATCCCTAGAACAGTCTGGGTCACGCTGCCATACTAAATCAGAAGCCAGGTCACGCCCACCACTAGTCTGGACTGGCTGCATATGATATGGTTTAGCATTATAATTTGTCACTTGTCCAGGTGAAGGGTTGGTAACTGGTGTAAGAGCAATATTTTGTGTATTTTCCATGGTTACAGTCTTTGGTAATCATATCATGGCTTCAATTCCTGAAGAAAAATAAAACACACGAAAATTGAAATCAAATTATACTATGATTGTAGATAAATGTTATTATTTTCACACCAACTAATATCTGACATGTCAGCAAACTCCTCTAGCACTATTTTGTGTAAGATTCAGAACTTTTTTTAATTGATACTGATACAATGCAAACAAAGTAATACATGTTCCAGGAGTGTCAATTTTCATGAATTTTGTGTTACTGGCATGACAAGTGCCTAAGGAAATACATACTTTTTATTTAGTTCTATAAAGGTAACAACTTTAAAACCATGTCATTTAGAAAATGGGGCAAAACAGATCCAGAAATGGGAGCCTACGGATAATTGTTTAATATCAAAATACATTCATCATGATATCATATTCTTCTCCGATATCAAATATCATTGGTATATGAGAACTTCTAATATTAACATAGTTGGGCTTACTTTTTTTTAAATAGAAGCAGAGAAATACATGCTGTCTCATACAGTCAGAGGTTTAATATATTCAGCCTACCGTTAATCAGGATATGTTCTATGCATGAACATGATAAAGATACAAAAATGTAGCAAATTTCCTTAAAATCTAAGCACTTTCATTGTTACAATGCTAAGTATAAGATGACATTTCAAAATGTGATTGACTGATAATTTCATATTGTCATGATTGTAGAAGATATCATGTAGAACTGTAAAACTACATATTACACCCCAAAACTCCAAATATACAAAATTCAAAAATCAACATGATCAAGACAAAGGATCTCTCAAAATTTACAGTCTTAAGAAATTATTTGAACGTAAAATTATGCCTCAAACTCCAATCTATATTCATTGATATTGAAAACCTAACTTAAGGTACAAGAAAATGTCTCATCATATACATGTTCATGTACCAACAAAATTTCAAGCTTTAAATTACCATAATTTTTCAAATGATCAACAAAGATCAATTAATAAGATATATTTAAACCAGGATTTAAACATGTCAAAACTAGTAATTATTTTACTTTATTAGAAACAAACATCAAAACTTGTCAAAATAAAATAAATCCATAATCTACTGAACATAACAATATATATATGTCTTCATTTCTCATGCATCAATTCCTCGTCTTGAGTTGTCGTCAATACATCAATATTTTGATTTCTATATGGTGTTTATACTAATCAATGATTATAAATAATTAGCAGGTATAAAACAGATGACACACCTGAGACCTGTGAACAGGTGTTGTTCAGAACAAGTAATATACTGAATGAAATTTTTCATTTTATTCAAATTGTGTATTTTTTCAGGGTTATGTTCTAGGCCTCCTACCCTACCTACCTACTGGTAGAGTTTTTTGCCGTTTAATTTTTTACAACTTTCTCTTTGAATACTTTCTTGAACTGAACATAAAAGGTTTTTGGTACATAGGTTTAGTTAATCTATATAATGTAAATGTGTCATACATTTTGTTTGCCCTTCCTTACAGAGAAAGCTGTTATAAATATATATAATTTTTTTTCTGAAGTTATGGCTTTAATCTACATTGTGAATCAATATATACATGTATATTAATAGGAAAAACCACATATTTGAGATACAAATGTATTACCGGTAGAGAAATTCCAGTGCTATGTAAAATTTCATGTGCCTGTTGTTTAGTGTGCTAATATATATATAGTGTGCCAATATATAAAACAAAGAAAATTCATTTTTAAATTAAGACAGTTCTGGCATTTCAAAAATATTGAGTTATCTCCACCTGGGGTAATATAACTATCCAGTATACATGGTAAATAGTGTTTAAATTACAAAGTTTAAATTACTATCAAAATCTGAAATTCTCATTTGTACTGCAATATATACAAATGCAAATTTCAACTTTTACCCTTCTGATTTAGAAATACATGTACTTAGGACTTGCCTTGGTGAAAAACCACAAATCATGTACTAGGAGATTCTGGTGGGAGGTAAAATACACAAGAGTTCACACTGGTCTCCCGTTTAGTTTATGCCATCTGGTATAAAAACTACTATTGAAAACAACAATTACATCCAAATTATCACAATGTTAGTATTTTTATCTTTATTCTGTATCTATCCTTGACCTGCATATACATTGGTTAAATCCAGAGAAACCCCGAAATGTACTTAAAGGTCATTATATAAGTAACATGCTATTATGGGAAACACTTGACAATTACAAAAAATGTACACAGGACACAGGTAGATAGGAGGCAAAGATTGTGTTCCTTTAAGTATGGCTTCTCCTAAGTTCACAGGTAATACACACCTATAACACAAAGTCACATAGAGATTTAAATTAAACAACAATAAATATAAATGTACTTCCTCCATTTTTTGTCCTCATGTTCATTAAGAGGTGTACAAATTAACATATATCAGATTTTAGGGTTATTGTCTTTTGGAGTTCTTTCAAAATCCAAATATCATGTACATGTATGTAAAATCCAAATTTTGACCCATTTCTTTACTGTCTATTATACACTCTTGAAACTTTTGACGAGTTTATTTTGTCCACTTTCAAAGAGTTTCCTCTGAAATATCTCCTTTTAATAGATAATCATTTAACAATTTATCCTTTACCAGGGAATTATGTTTTATCATCACAACAGCTTCACATGTTCCCAACAATTTCTTTTTGATATATATTAGAATTCTACCGACAAAAATAGCATATTTTTTTAAAAAGGAAATGGAAACAAAAACTGATAATAAAATACAGTTCAACAATAGATACATGTACATTGGTTGGCACTAAATGGTGCTCCCTTGAAGGAGGAAGATATTATGATACATCCTGAACCAAAGAACTATAATTTGTTTCTCAATTAATAAATTCTAACATACAAATGTACTTTATTCTAATTTTTTTAACTGCAAAATCATTTAACCCTTTCGCCGATGAGTCCCGGTTTACCGGGATTTACGCTTCAGACAGCTGACGATGAGTCCCGTTTTACCGGGATCGGAATACCTCTTTTATATTTCCCACTGAAAACAGTGCAAACATGAGTTATCTTTCTTTGATGAATACCCGGATGAAAGTGTAAACATGGCACTTCCGTTTGTTAAAAACCGTGTCAAAATCAGACGAAATTTACAGAATTTACGAGAATTTGAAATGAGGGAACATTTTTTTTTGAAAGAATATGGAAGAATTGAAGCCAAACTAGTATACTTTTTTGACATAAAATGTCGTTTTATGTACAAAACACTTGGAATGGACATCGTTCAGTGCGAGGAATTTGTACAGCCTCATAAAATTTTTCAAAATTATGCCTTTTTGGGTTAAAAAATTACGATTTGGGGTCTTAGAGCAGAATTTTGAAAATTTCACCTAGATAATGCCGAAAATTTGAAAATTTGAATATTTTATGAAGAATAAATTATCAAAACATGAACAAAACTGTGAACATGATGTTAGCATGGTTAGTGAATTTAATAAATACACAAATAACTACAAACAAGTTTTTATTGACATTTATTATGAAGATCTCCCACTTGAGTAATAGTAGCCAGGGAAGCCATCGTCTCAGAGTAGCTTCTGTCTGGGCAGCAATCGGTGAAAGGGTTAAAATGGAATTTAGGGAAATATTCTGGATTTTTATCAAGTTGGGTACTCTCCACATCAACAGGAATTGTTCCAATTTTCAGATATATTTTGAACATATGTATTTGACCCCAAATCAGTTATCAATATCCAATGCATGTAATAATAATACATGTGTTTCCTCTAACCCTACCAAATGCATACCTACCCTAATTTAAAGTGCCTACCCTAACATTATTTATGCCATTTTAAACAAGCACTGTTAAAGTCAGACTGATTCCATTAATATATAGTAACCAGCTAAAAGATGTTTGTAAAATAAAATTATATTGTCTACCTACCTACCATATTTTTTTAAACACGTTAGCGGAAACACATGTTTCATTTATATTGTCCTACTTAAAGTTTTGGATTTCAGGATATTGCTGGGATGGCGCCGAGGATGTAAAGCCAACATATTTTGCCTCTAGACATGACTAAATATCATCAAAAGAAAAGTTAATGAACTTATGAAATATATAATCTTTAGACATGAGGTCATCAACTTTTATCGAGTTCTTTTACAAATTATGGTCTTAAAAGGAAATTTGTTGCTATTCACATTTATTTGCACATCATGAATTTTTTATTACACAACAAATAACCAAATGTTTATGGGATACCATACCTGGTCTATGGTTCAATACCCATTAATTGGAACACCAGTGGTGACCTACATGTAGTTCTGAATATCGTTCTTTACCTGTTTATAGTTCCTACATAAAAATTTCTGAACTTGTTTAAGGCTTGCAGTGCTTAACCAAATTTATTAATATAAAAATTGTTACATTTATATTGATAGGAAAATTTAAGAATGGAAGGGGGCATGAAACAGAGCTAGATATTAAAAGATGTGGTATAAATGCAAAAGAGACACCATCCGTTACAATTAGTAAAAATGTCATTATCAGATTATAGGTCTTCAACAACAGAGCCTTGGCTCACACCTAACACAAAGCTGTAAAGGGCTCAAATATGACTATACTTCAATTTTTGCATTTATTTCAAAATCAAAAATTATAGTTTTTTTACTTTTTATCTTTTTTGTTCAAAAATTCAAAATAACAAATTTTTGTAAAAAAATATATTCCTAATGTGTCATACATGTATGTCATAATGTGATGCTATAACGCATTTGAGCAACTGGTCTCTACATGTTTAAGAAAATTGATTTTTTTTTCAAATTAGTTAACCATATAATTTTGTCATTATGTGTTTAAAGGTTTTGACAGAGCAGAGCAACTCTTGCTTCACTGAATAGAATACCATGTGACAGTTTAAATTGGTATTCTTCTTATCCCTTTTGAAATTCTGTGTCTTTTGCTTGGCTGGCAAAATCAGAAAATTTCTCCAAAAAGGATTATTAATCTATTTCATCTGTTCATAGATGTAATATTACATCTATGATCTGTTTTATCAAGTTGAAGTCAATAAGAGTGCATCTGCTGAACACTTATAGAATTTGTACATGTTGTAAGTCCTAATAAACACATTAAATATGAGTTGTGTGCGACTAGCACCATTGTCAATAGAAACAAAAATTGCATATTAATTTTAAATAATAGTTATTGTTCGTCTGTTTCGCATAAATCATCTATAATATGATTGATATATTTCCACTAAGGAAGTAGATAAACAGATAAACAAAGTACAAGGCTGTCGAGATTCCCATGAATTTATGCTGTTAAAAATAATAAAATGATGCTTTAATGCGCAGATATACGTAATTTATTCTTACCATTATCAAAATCTTGTATAGAAGGTTGATAGAGCGCAGAAAATGATTGCAAATCTATATTCTTCTCTGGTAGTGAATATGAAAACACACGTTTTTACAAGCTTCGTCTTGATCTAGATTCACCAATCTATAAACCCGCTGATCGAAAAACACTGTCAGGATCATGAAAAGCTGGCGGGTTTAGTTTATAGCTCATTTCATAATATCGACTAAACCGTAAACAGAAAAAATTATAGTTTATTCCAAAATTATTCTATCCACTATATATACATATATTATACATAAAAAAAACTATGTAAAATGACAGGCGAACCTCATCGGAAACACAAAGGACACGCGGACCTTAGTGAAAACACCCGATTGTGACAATGCTTGTACTCAAATTTTTTTAGACTAGTATTAAAGACACGACATTATGAGGGGGAAGACAGGGGATACCCTTCTCCCTTCTCCCACCCCTCTTCTCCTTTCTCCTAGCCCTCTTTTACTTATTTTTTTTAATTTACCGGAAAAAAGAGAGATATTTTATTTTTTCATGATTTATTTTTTTCTCCAACTTTTTCTCCTTTCTCCCTGCCTTCCTCTCCTTTCTCATACCCCCTTTCTCCTTTTTCCCACCCCTATCTCCTTTCTCCTATCCCCTTTCTCCCTGTCTCCCTTACCCCTGTCCTCTCCCTCCATTATATATAATTTTGACTAGATTATTGAAAATTTTGAATTAAATCACTAGAGGGAGATAGCTCTGTGAAAATCAGCTGAGGAAATATCCCAATGATCTCAAAGCTGAAAACGGCAAGCAAATAAACTATACCTTTCTACATCATTCAATCTAGCTATAGTCACATCGAGAATAAAATTACTCACGTCTTAAAATAATCTCAGTTTCACATCTGTTAACTTATCATCCTACCTTTAGATATTAAAGATAAGAACTTTTTTTAATATGTATGTAGGCTAACTTCCATGAGGGGGGGCAATACCTTTTTATGTTAACTTGTTTTTTGCCTTTTTTAAGGCGTTGTTAACTGTCATCTGAGATAAATCTAAACTGTTAACTGTTTTCAACCCACTGTGCACTGTTTTCAGCACTGATTTTTGCATTTGTTAACTGTTCAGTTTGCCACAATCGAGGTGTTGTTAACATGTTAACGGACCCCCTAGTTTGCCCTCCCCCTTTTCTATTCCTCTACAAACTTGAATAGGTTAATTATTGGTACTGTTAGATAGACCAGATTTACAATGTACTAGTTGATAATAAGACCTCACATAGTTTACATGGATAAGAAAATTCGTTTTAGAGATATTAAGAGATTCTAAGATAATCTGGTTCTTCTGGTTCACACGATGAATGATGATCTTGTAAAATGATCACTAAGTAATAGCAAAGAAATATCAATTATCCCCCATGACAGTGCTTCCTCGTGTGTTTTTTAATTTTATTATGTGACTGAGTACTTGGCGGTTTTTAAAGGGATTATTGATTACCGGACCAAATATTTTATGATTATTTGGTTATCTGATAACCTAGGACTTTTTTGTTTCATTCCTTGATGATCTTGTTTAAAAATGATTAATGATTATGTGATTATACAGGGACTTTCTAATACTAAGTATAGAATAGAAAGTCCCTGGATTATATCTATAATACTAAAATTACGAGGTCCAATTTGTCAGCCGTCATCACGTAAAAACGACGAATCAAAGAATTCAACTTTATATATAACTAATATAGTACAATTTTAAAGGTGTAGATTAAAAATTACACCACTCCAGGCCCTTTTGTTTTCCACATAATTAATATTGCCAATAATTAAGAAGTTCCGGGTCGAGTCCGATACCGATATCAATAGTATATTCACCTGTTACCTTTTACCTTATCTGTACGTTCTGCATCTGAAAGGCGCACCAACAAACGGTGTATTCAGGACTAATATGCTATATACACGGGTCATAATCACAGGGTTGACACTACTAAATTGTCAAATTGTTACCTATTGTAGTATTTTAATCAGTAAGACTTTCTAAGATAACAATACGAATACTAAAAGTCTGGACTAAAATAAGGCGTATAGGTACAGTTTTCAATTTGTTAGCGGGCATGACGTAAAACAGCGAATCAAAGAATTCAACTTTATTTATAACTAATATATAATAGGACAATGCTGTAGATTAAAAAAATACTCCATTCCAGGACCTTTTGTTTTCCAAATAATTAATATCACCAATAATTGATAAGTTCCAGTTCGACGGGTTCAAACAGAAAGATTTAAAAGCAGAGAAAACTGTGTATCTTATAATCGGCATGACTTTATCAGATGCAGGCGCGGATCCAGAGGGGGGGGTTCCGGGGGTTGGAACCCCCCTTTTTTGGACGATCAATGTATTTGAATGGGGACATGTAATTGGAACCGCCCCTTTGTCCTGGGTTAGGAACCCCCCCTTTTTAAAATGGCTGGATCCGCCCCTGAGATGACAATACTAACACTAAAATAAGGCACTTGCGCATAGTTATATCCTTTAATTCAGTCACGGACCCGCGATATCACGGGTGTGTTCTAGTTTGCATAATAATTCAATTACGGTGATTTATGCGATTTCTTGGTCACCCCAAAATGATGAGTGACCTGCAAGGTTAAGGCATAGACGTCTAAATAAACTAACCAAAGCTTTATTTTATAGATGATTCAACTCAGTGCAGACAGACACTTCAAGTTCTCTTTTTTCAGAGACAATTATCTGAGTGCATGAAGGTTATTATTAAAACAAAAATTTAAATATTCCCGCCTAACAAACTTCTGTCATTCGGAACATCTTTATCGCGCACCTGTCAAGAGCGTGTGAATGACCCAGACGATTTACGTAGTTACAGGAAGTAGAATACATTTGTCTGTCTGCAGTCTGGTAGTTGATGTGTCTTTCTTCTTCTTCTTTCTTCTTATTTTAGTCTGTCATTAGAAAATGGTAATTCCGAATAAATGTGAAAGTACATTCTAGTCTTAAATCTGGTCTTTATTCAGAAAAATAAAAGCCAAGGACGGTCATCAATGTGCACATTATGAAATAATGTTGACGTCAACCTTATGGAATATAGAACTTTGAATGGCCCTCAAAATATATCTTAACATTGGTTATTTAATGGTCAAGACATTTCTATAAAGATTTCATTTGGTAAAAAAGAAAACAATATGAAAACTGTAGGTATTTCTCCACTCCTCACTCCAAAATGGCCAAAATATATCAATCATGTTTATAGTGTTGGTCAAATCTTATGTTGTTTTTCGATGAATGAGAACATTGATTTGATGTAAATGTCGTCATTCAACAGTCAAATCGTACAGTGACATAGAATATGAACAGGGTAATGCACACATTTGAAAGTCGTCTTATCTAGAAATGAATAAACACTTTTATTAGTTCTCAGTCATGCTTTGCATCGAATTGTTTGGTATTGGGTCCGTGTGCCCTTATAACATGTTCCGCCTGAGTTTGTTCGCCCATAGAGTCCATTCGACCGACTAGAAATATTAATATTCAGGGCATTGAAGTTGAATAAACTTATTCAGATATTTCTATGGACATAGTACCCAAATTGCACCTATTTTGACAGTTTTTTCAACTACGTTTTTTTATGATTAAAAAAAAAGTTTCCATTTTGTGTTTATTTTGTAGCCGTATCCTTCTTTACTATATAGGTACACCAATTTTATTTTCAATTCATATGGAATCATAGAAAAATTGGTCTGAACTAACCTCCAAACCATCAATGATTCTGTAATGAGGAGTACCCAAATTGCATCCATTCTTAAATTTGCATCGTCAAAAGTCAAATAACAGAGCTTTTGTTTATTTTTTATGCCCCGTCTACGATAGTAGTAGGGGCATTATGTTTTCTGGTCTGTGCGTCCGTTCGTCCGTCTGTTCGTTCGTCTGTTCGTTCGTCCGTTCGTCCATCTGTCCCATGTCAGGTTAAAGTTTTTGGTCAAGGTAGTTTTTGATGAAGTTGAAGTCCAATCAACTTGAAACTTAGTATACATGTGCCCTATGATATGATCTTTCTAATTTAAATGCCAAATTAGAGTTTTGACCCCAATTTTACGGTTCACTGAACATAGAAAATGATAGTGCAAATTTCAGGTTAAAGTTTTTGGTCAAGGTAGTTTTTGATGAAGTTGAAGTCCAATCAACTTGAAACTTAGTATACATGTGCCCTATGATATGATCTTTCTAATTTAAATGCCAAATTAGAGTTTTGACCCCAATTTTACGGTTCACTGAACATAGAAAATGATAGTGCAAATTTCAGGTTAAAGTTTTTGGCTTCAGGTTAAAGTTTTTGGTCAAGGTAGTTTTTGATGAAGTTGAAGTCCAATCAACTTGAAACTTAGTATACATGTGCCCTATGATATGATCTTTCTAATTTAAATGCCAAATTAGAGTTTTGACCCCAATTTTACGGTTCACTGAACATAGAAAATGATAGTGCAAATTTCAGGTTACAGTTTTTGGTCAAGGTAGTTTTTGATAAAGTAGAAGTCCAATCAACTTGAAACTTAGTATACATGTTCCCTTTGATAAGATCATTCTAATTTTAATGCCAAATTAGAGAATTTATTCCAATTTCACAGTCCTTTAAACATAGAAAATGATAGTGCGAGTGGGGCATCCGTGTACTGTGGACACATTCTTGTTTTCAAATATTTTGAACAATTGGATATGTGTCCATGCTTTAAGAAATGAATACTTGAAACATATATGGACCATAATTTGCTATTGGGCTCGTTTCCCATAACGATAGAAAAGTGATAAAAATGTGTATTACTGCAAGAAAAGTTGTAACTACATCTAAAGATGCCTTTATTTTTATCAACATACAAGTGTATGCTACTCTTCCCTAGAAAAAAAATTGAAATTAACAAATTTCAAAGATTATACGACAGTATTTTTGTGTCGTTTCTCGCGTTACTTTTCGCTTCCGAAGTGCATAACGCTGACTGATTTATAGATAATCGTCAACGGCAAATTCTTAATTTTTGCTTTCAAATAATAAAGAACATCGACCAATAAGAATAGTCAGAAGAAAATGCTGAGAACTATAAGTATTTCTGTAGCAGGTGTAAGAACACTAGCGTTACTTTGGTTTCCAATTTCGTAACGCAAATTTTAGCTGATGTAATCTGCTTTGTTGTAAGGCCAGGGTTTTTTAATTTGTTGGTTTACGGATTTTCCCCATGAAAAAGTCGGGTCGGTCGGTCGGGAAAAAAAAGAAAAAAAAAATCTTTCAAGACAGAAAAATATGCAAAATAAATATCTTTCTAACAATATGTTTGTTATGCTATTTTGTCATCATTTCTTAGATTTTAGTTCAATGAAATGTTATTGCTCAGCTGTCATAAACATCCCATGACATTCTAAAAATTTCCCGTAAAAAAAGGGGGTGCACGGACAAAGACGAAATTAAATCGTCATTTCACAAACAAGAAAAACAGATTCGCGTACACAGGCACTTGTTTCTGTCAATGTGGTGTTTACTATCCATACCAGTACAAAAACAGTGTTTTTTTGTACTGGTATGGATAGTAAACACCACATTGACAGAAACAAGTGCCTGTGTTCGCGTAGCTCTTAATCAATTCCAGAAAACTTATTATGCCCCACCTACGATAGTAGAGGGGCATTATGTTTTCTGGTCTGTGCGTCCGTTCGTCCGTCCGTCTGTCCGTCCGTCTGTTCGTCCGTCTGTCCCGCTCCAGGTTAAAGTTTTTGGTCAAGGTAGTTTTTGATGAAGTTGCAATCGACTTTAAACTTAGTACACATGTTCCCTATGATATGATCTTTCTAATTTTAATGCCAAATTAAAGTTTTTACCCCAATTTCACGGTCCACTGAACATGGAAAATGATAGTGCGAGTGGGGCATTCGTGTACTGAGGACACATTCTTGTTTTGAATTATGATATTCAAGCACAAAAACTGATAAAGAAAAAAATGTAAAAACGTCGTACGAAATTAAGTTTCAACACACGTGTAGACTCGTCCACGAGAAAAACGGGTTAATCTGTTGTCCTGCATTCCCGTTTTTTTATCCAAATGGACGATATTTTTTTATTATCTATGAAACAAGAAAATACCAAATGATCATTTAATTATCGACTCCTAGGAGTCGATATTAAGAATTGAACGATGGACAGTTAGTGCGTGAATTTTTCTTGCTACCTGATGGGAAGATATTACGAGACGTGAATAATCAAAGTTTATTGATTGGTTAGGACAATCCAAACCTAGTAAATGTCCTTCAATCCCGTAGAGTATCGGATTTGTCCTATCTATTTTAGCAATTAGATTTTGCCTGGTCATTAATCATGCATATTCATGATATTGGTACACAGGTAACTTCTATCTATAAATAGTCGAATCTTCTGGAGTTTCGTAAACAAGTTAACAACGTTAAATGATATATACTACTTCATAACGTGTGTGGTAAAATTTGTTGATTGATGCACGTGGCTATTCTAGTAAATGAATTAATCTACAAAGCGAGAGGCTAGAGCACTTTCCATATTCCTTAGCTAAGAGTCGACTAGCCCTTTTTGAAAGGCTAATGCTTGTATTCAGTAATTTAACTTGATGTCTTCCACCTGTCCACATTTGGACGTCTATTTCTATCAGATGATGCATCTTACGGACTGATGACAAATACGGGAAACAAACTTATTGTGTAATAGGTTTTAAACACAGGTTTCGTTTTGCAAAATTATTTGCGCAATTGACATTTCAAGGTCAGTTATAATTGATTTGTCTATTTTTAGAAATGTAAACGAAGTTTTATTTTTTCACTATAGAAAGTGTTATCAATTTTGTTAGTGATTAATGCAATCATTTCATAAGAAAAGAATATTTTAATTATTTTTTAGGGATAATGCATTTGTTAGGGTCGGCGGGAATAAAAAAGTATGAAAAGTCAATTTTATTTTTATTCTGGAAATCTGCAAAATCGGGTCGGCGGATCCGTAAACCAACAAATTAAAAAATCCTGGCCTAATAGAATTCTTTATAACAATATGCAAATTTTTTATATGAACTCTCGCGAGATGTTCAAACAGGTAAATCAGAGATGATTTACATTCTAGTTTTGTTCTTCGTAATAATTAAGTTAGAAAATGACGTTATCGTTATGCGTTACATTTCAAAAGAAACAGAAGTCCAGTTATTTCCTTTTTTTTATTAAAATTGTTTTTGTCGTTAAGTTCTAATCATTTCCGGTCATACGTGAAACATGTGACTAACATGTGATCACGCCCTTACGGCCGGATGTATGAAATACTAGGTCTAAACATTGTTTTTGTTTCCAACGGGATGTTAGCAAACATAATCTGTAGACTTGTTTCGTCTTGTTTAAAAAAGGAAAATACAATTTTCAAAGAGATTGCACCGGGGGTCTATTGTTTTTCCTATGTGCATAATGTTACATACGATCTTGTGTGAAAATAAATGCCCAATGACTTGACAAAATCGATTTCAGATTTGACAGACGTTATGACACACTTTGTTTCCTGATAACGATGTAAAGGGTCCTTGGAAAATTCAATCGACATTATGTCTCTTATCATTGTGCCGATGCTCGTTGGATTGATTTTGCTTCAGCAGTAAATATTACTGGATATTTTAGGTGAATAAAGATAACTTAATAAAAAATACATGTTAATATACCGTTACACTTGGAGTGTACAAAGTTGGTATCTTTGTCACAATTTTTAATTATTTTTTTTTTTCATGTTCTGCAAACACTTTTCAGAAACGCAATAAACTTGTCAAAGGAGAAGTAAACTTTTCCATGCATGACTTGAAAGGAAGTACTTTATTGATTTTAGCCCACTATTAAAGTAGGTTAAAATGTGGAAACCATGTAGATGGTGTACAGGTCACAAATATCACATGGTGCCTATTTTAAAGATTTAATTCCAAGTTAAAAGTTTTTTTCTTTACTGGATTTAAAGAATTTTACATTGCCAATGATTTGGAATAAATTGTATATAACTGGAATTTCAAAACCAAATATAAATACATTTTTTTGGCTAAAACATCAAGATACAACGATTATGGTATCCTGTATCAATGAAGAAAATATGGAAATTTCTGAATAAATTGTACTAATTGTTTTCAAAACAAGCACATATTTAGGAGTTTTATAATACTGTTACATTTAAGATGGATTTTAAGAAAAAGTATACTGTTCAGACTATTTTAAGCAGATTTTGCAATAAAATAAAACTAAAAAAATGCTTTCGGTTTCTTATGGTTTCCTGTCGCGTTTAAAAAAAACTTTAATTAAACATTGAAAATAAATTTTAAATATTAACATGAAGCAAGTAACACTAGTAATGGTGTTCATTTATGTCTTTTGAAATATATTGTACAAAATAAAGAAAATAAAGATTGGTTTCCTGTTTGGTTTCCTGTCATGTAAACGGTGAATCAAAATGTATTATTTTTTTCTTGAAAAACTCAATTGTTCCATTAATACTATTCTAACACCAACACAACCCACAGAATAAAAGTTAAAGTTTTAGAACTTATAAAAAAGGATACAAAAAGAAACCAAAGGCCGAATACCAAATTATGGTCCATATATATTGTATTTACTAATTTTAAAAAGATGACGTTTTGATGACGTCGCATGGCGACGTTTCAGTACATTTTGCTTTTTCAGTAAACACTTCATCTGTTGATAAATACTGTGAACGTTTTGTGTATATCTAACTATATGTACCTATTTTGAAAGACATGTATAGTATCAAATCATAAAAATACATATTTTTTAGTCTCTAGGAGATCTTGTAAGATTTCCACTGCTTTTTTTGCTAAATAGGTGCAATTTGGGTACCGTTACCTTAGGCCTAGTCTCAGTTATACTGCATACATTCGTGATTGACTGAATACAATTATTTTGTTAACAAATATCAATAAAGATAAACAGATAAATACATTGTATTCCAGTATTCTACTTTGCAAATGAAAGGGAAAAGGATAAATTGATTACAGCAATATAAATATTCTGTTAATTTTTCAACAACCTTTAACTTATTTTCCTCAAATACTTAAAATTATGCGACTAGACAACAATTAGAAAAAAATAAAAATCAGGGCGAATGGAACCTAGGCGAACAGATATCAGGGTGAACAGGTACTAGGGCGAACGAACCCCCATTCAAAGTATTTATAGGGATTATATGGGATAACATTATTTGAATTAAACGCCTATAAAACCAATAGCTAAGCAACAAAATATTAAAGTGAACATCATCAAAATAATGAAATGAGTGCTATATCGCACCAATAAAAAAATATTTCTGTCAGAACTACTTGTATTTACCCTTGATATATTAGAAATGATACAAGTGGTGTGCAGTACCTGCTTTGTTGCTGAGAAATTGTGTTTATGAATATATACTTAAAAATTGGTTTCCATTCTCTATTAGACTCTGACTTCAGTTTGTCTCAAACAAATGTTCTGAAACTTATACACAATGCTTATTACCAGTCTACAAAACACAGACCGAGTTTGAGTTTTGGTGGCGTCACTTTAACAGGTCTAAAGTTATGCCCCTTTATAAATGAAAAAAAATGCAAAATTTTCAGTTTACGTTCTCCAACTTAAGTTTGCCTTAACCAAATGTTATGTAACTTATACACACTGTTTATATTTTTAGGAGATGAGTTGGTGACAGGCAGTTGATATGGGTGCTGCTGTATAGAGACTTTGAATAAATCGTTTATATTTTTCAGGAGATGAGTTGGTGACAGGAAGTTGATATGGGTGCTGCTGTATAGAGACCTTGAACTAATTATTAATGTTTTTTAGATGAGTTGGTGACAGGAAGCTGTTATGGATGCTGCTGCTGTATAGAGACCTCAAATTAATTGTTTATATTTTTAAGGAGATGAATTGGTGACAGGAAGCTGTTATGGGTGATGCTGCTGTAAAGTGACCTTAAATTTATTGTTAATGTTTTTTTTAGGAGATGAGTTGGTGACAGGAAGCTGTTATGGGTGATGCTGCTGTATAGAGACCTTGAACTAATTGTTTATATTTTAGGAGATGAGTTGGTGACAGGAAGTTGATATGGGTGCTGCTGCTGTGAGGAGTCAACAAGGCACACATGTGTTCATGTTTTCTCCAATGCCAGGACAACGAGACACAACAAACAATCAATTTACCTCAAACGCTCATCCATCTAACTCTCCAAAAGATATGGCATGTGAAGCATGTAATGTGAATTTTAATATATTCAAAAGAAAGGTAATGCAACTTGATTCACTCAATATAAAACAATTAAATAATATTTTGTTGCAACGACCTACAATTCATGCTTGAGCAACTACAATTTTAATTATTAGGTTTTATAATACAAACATGTATTAAGTTCATTATTGTATACACCTATTCAGAACCATTTATGATCATTTTCTATTATTTTCTTGTGACTGTGTATACTTAACATTGTTGGTGAACATTTTGATTGTTATAATTAGATGTTACTTTTTAGTTGGCTCATATAAAAAATCCAGAATTCAGAAACAAAATAGTGGCTTATTAAACACATTCAGTAGTGTCAGCACATCCATACATGTATTTGACTCTTTAAACAGACATATTCCATCGTAAAATTTATGTTATCATTATATTATACATGTTATAGTTACATTTGCATAACAACTATAATTACAGATAAAAGAATACAATGTAATTGTATGTTAAATTTTGTTTTTCAGAAAATTTGTCGAGAGTGTGAAAGATGTTTTTGTTCAAATTGTGTACATAGATTATCACTTAAAGGACAGAATAAGGAGACGTTTCGTCAGTGTAAGAAATGTCGTATCTTACTGACTGGTACCTTTACACGACAGGAACTTGTTAAGTGGAAAGTTAAAGATTTAAAATGTTTGCTAATGAAACGAAATATTTCTACCGATGGTTGTAGAGAAAAACAGGAACTAATTGATCTCATTGTGATAAATTTTGGTCACATGACTCGGAATGATGACGTAGAAGAAAGAAGTGTAAGTATTTAATAGATACAATGTATAAGAAGATGTGGTATGAGTGCCAATGAGACAACTCTCCATCCGAGTCACAATTAGTAAAAGTAAACCATTAAAGGTCAAAGTACAGTCTCCAACACACAGCCTTGGCTCAAACCAAAAAGCAAGCTATAAAGGGTCTCAAACGTGACTAGGGTAAAACCTTTTAAACTGGAAAAAGTTTGGTAGGCGGTTATTTTTTTAGTGGCATTTCATGAATCTGGATTAAAAGTTAAAAACAATATCATACAATATTCTTAACTAAACAGATTATTTCAATTTATAAAGCAATTTAAAAATAATCATATTTTATTACGTGTATAAAAAAAATGAAACATTAATTTAAAGTAATTGTCTGCCAAATACTGATAAGTGCAAATAAAGGCAACAGTAGTATATCACCGTTTAAAAGTCATGAATTGATTGAGAGAAAACAAATCTGGGTTACTTACTAAAACTGACGTAAACACATCAACTATAAGAAACAACAGAAACACTGAAGTGCAACAAAAAACCAAACCTACAATGCAACACACACAGAAACGAACTATAAGATAACAACTGACATTTTCCTGACTTAATACAGGACATTTTAAGAAAAAATGGTGGGTTGGACCTGGTTTTGTGGCTAGCCAAACCTCACGCTTTTATGGCAATGTTAAATATAACACTAAAATGACAACATTACATGACAGGACTACAGTACAAATAAATGCAAGAACATTCAGGACAGAGAAATACACAAATAAACATTACAATAGGACATTTCAACATGCTTTTTTCAAATAGGACTGTTATCTATTTTAGGATACTGAAAGTGTAATATCAGTAGATAACCCAGGTCAGACACCAAGACCACCTCAGTCATCTTCCGTCCCTACCAATGGTGGAATACCAGGCCAGGTTCCTCAGAGGACCACTTCACCAAGACAGGAAACAGATGAAGATAGGACAGCAAGGTTACGACAGAGACAGCATGAAGAATTGAGACAATCAGAGGAGGTTTTACGTCCAGTAATCAATGCTGATCCTGATCATTCAGTAAATACTAATGACTTATAAAAAGAGGATATTAAAATCCTGAGCTATTGACCGTATTACATGTATTTAAAAAAAACCTGTAAACTGTAAAACCAGCAAATTTTTTATGTGCCCTACCTACGATAGTAGAGAGACATTATGTTTTCTGGTCTGTGGGTCCTTTTGTTTGTCCGTCTGTTCGGCTTCAGGTTAAAAAAAATAAAATTGTCGAGGTAGTTCTTGATGAAGGTGAAGTCCAATCAACTTGAGACTTAGTACACATGTTCCCTATGATATGATCTTTCTAATCTAAATGCCAAATTAGATTTTTTACCCCAATTTCACGGTTCACTTAACATAGAAAATGATAGTGTGAGTGGGGCATCTGTGTACTATGGACAAGTTCTTGTTTGTAAATTCATTTCGTTTTTAGATTTCGGTGCTTAATCCGTAACAGAAAACAAAGGAAATATAATGTATGGGTAATATGTAAATGAGTTCGAAAACCACCAAAAACAAGTTGAAACAAAAAATAACAAACTAAAACACCATGTAACAATCACTAAAACATGTAAAATGTCAAAATTGTCACTACATAAACAACATGAATTTAGAAATACATGTATTCAGAATATTATGTCTGAGTATGTCTTTATGTAGGCTGTTTCTGTCAAAGTGCAAGCCAGCACATCTATAATATTTTTTTGGTGTGTCTGCTATCTTTCCTAATGCGCAAGTTTTTTGTTTTGTTTATGGAAGTTGGAACATTTATCAATAATTCAAGTGTAACATATAAAATGATTCATATTTGAATTTTCAGAAAGATAAAAAGGATCCTAACCAGACCAAAAGAATGAATATAAGTGATATAGAGACTTTAGAAGCAATAGACAATCTTAGTGTGAAGGAAATGAAAGAATTATTATTTAGAAGTTTTGTTGATTACAAAGGTTGTGTAGAAAAAGAGGAACTGAAGAATAAAGTCATTAGATTATGGAAGGAACATAAAAATAACGAAGAAAAGGGTAAATAATTATATTCTGAATTATATATCATCTCAAAATTAATCATTTACCTTTTAAACCCGTTTTAGAATCATAACTTTGTATGACTCACCTGTTATTTGTCTGATATATTTGTTACATCTTTTATGACTAAAGAATATTTTGTAAACCTTCAGTTCTTTAGCCATGTAATAAGATATATGATGCCAATGTTAGTGTGCTAGACGTGTTCTGTGAATGTTCTCAATCAGATATTATCAAGACACTAGACCGTTGGTTTTCCCGTTTGAATGGTTTTACACTAGTAATTTTGGGGCTCTTTATAGCTTGTTGTTCGGTGTGAGCCAAGGCTCCGTGTTGTAGGCCGTACATTGACCTATAATGGTTTACTTTTATAAATTGTTATTTGGATGGAGAGTTGTCTCATTGGCACTCACACCACATCTTCCTATATCTAAGTACTTTATCGCATTAATTTCCCTTGGCTATATCTCCCTGTTCAGTCCATTAATGATATTATACTAGTTTCACTGCATTGAAAGGTGAGCAGCCGATATCAGCAACATCACAGTGTCTGAGGAGAAATTATCATCCACATCCCAGTGTGTAAGGAGACATTATCAGTCTTACTTTTGTCTTTAACTGTCTAAAAGAAAGGAAAAGATCAGTGATACAACAATAAACAGATTAACAGGTTTTCTACGTACTGATATTGGTATAAAAGGGCTATAATTAGTAGCTAATATTTAACAATATCAATGTGTAAAAAATATGATTATCTATCCTTATCAAGCCAAATATACTTTTGAATTAAACACAATTCACCAAAGGAAAGCGCCTTGAAATTTTTTCTCACTTTTTATCCGTTCTTACAAAATAAAAGTCACCTTAATATTCCTTACAACATGAGTCTGTAGGCTGTATTAGATTAAGTTCAGTAACACATTTTTAGCTCACCTGGCCTAAAAGGCCAAGTGAGCTTTTCTCATCACTTGGCGTCCGGCGTCCGTCGTCTGTCGTCGTCGTCGTTAACTTTTACAAAAATCTTCTCCTCTGAAACTACTGGGCCAAATTAAACCAAACTTGGCCACAATCATCATTGGGGTATCTAGTTTAAAAAATGTGTCCGGTGACCTGGCCAACCATCCAAGATGGCCGCCATGGCTAGTAATAGAACATAGGGGTAAAATGCAGTTTTTGGCTTATAACTCAAAAACCAAAGCATTTAGAGCAAATCTGACAGTGGTAGAATTGTTAAACAGGTGAAGATCTATCTGCCCTGAAATTTTCAGATGAATCGGATAACCCGTTGTTGGGTTGCTGCCCCTGAATTAGTAATTTTAAGGAAATTTTGCTGTTTTTGGTTATTATCTTGAATATTATTATAGATAGAGATAAACAGTAAACAGCAATAATGTTCAGCAAAGTAAGATTTACAAATAAGTCAACATGACTGAAATGGTCAGTTGACCCCTTAAGGAGTTATTGCCCTTTATAGTCAATTTTTAACCATTTTTAGCTCACCTGGCCCGAAGGGCCAAGTGAGCTTTTCCCATCACTTGGCGTCCGGCGTCCGTCGTCGTCCGTCGTCGTTAACTTTTACAAAAATCTTCTCCTCTGAAACTACTGGGCCAAATTAAACCAAACTTGGCCACAATCATCATTGGGGTATCTAGTTTAAAAAATGTGTGGCGTGACCCCGCCAACCAACCAAGATGGCCGCCATGGCTAAAAATAGAACATAGGGGTAAAATGCAGTTTTTGGCTTATAACTCAAAAACCAAAGCATTTAGAGCAAATCTGACATGTGGTTAAAGTGTTTATCAGGTCAAGATCTATCTGTCCTGAAATTTTCAGATGAATCGGACAACCTGTTGTTGGGTTGCTGCCCCTGAATTGGTAATTTTAAGGAAATTTTGCTGTTTTTGGTTATTATCTTGAATATTATTATAGATAGAGATAAACTGTACACAGCAATTATGTTCAGCAAAGTAAGATTTACAAATAAGTCAGCATGACCAAAATGGTCAGTTGACCCCTGAAGGAGTTATTGCCCTTTATAGTCAATTTTTAACCATTTTTTCGTAAATCTTAGTAATCTTTTACAAAAGTCTTCTTCTCTGAAACTACTGGGCCAAATTAAACTAAACTTGGCCACAATCATCATTGGGGTAACTTGTTTAAAAAATGTGTGACGTGACCTGGCCAATCAACCAAAATGGCTGCCACGGCTAATAATAGAACATAGGGGTAAAATGCAGTTTTTGGCTTATAACTCAAAAACCGAAGCATTAAGAGAAAATCTGACAGGGTTTAATTGTTTATTAGGTCAAGATCTATCTGCCCTGATGTTTTCACATGGATCGGACAACCTGTTGTTAGGTTACTGTCCTGAATTAGTAATTTTAAGGAAATTTTGCCGTTTTTTGTTATTATCTTGAATATTATTATAGATAGAGATAAACTGTATACAGCAATAACGTTCAGCAAAATAAGATCTACAAATAAGTTTCACATGACCAAAATAGTCAATTGACCCCTTAAGGAGTTATTGCCCTTTATAGTTAATTTTTAACATTTTTCATAAATTTTTGTAAATTTTTAGAAAATATTTTCCACTGTAATTACTGGGCCAAGTTCATTATAGATAGAGATAATTGTAGCAACAAGAATGCTCAGTAAAGTAAGATCTACAAACACATCACTATCACCAAAACTCAATTATGTCATGAATTTATCCGTGTCCATTGTTTAATATGCACAAGACCAAGGTGAGCGACACAGGCTCTTTAGAGCCTCTAGTTGGTTATTATCTTGAATATTATTATAGATAGAGATAAACTGTAAAACAGCAATAATGTTCAGCAAAGTAAGATTTACAAATAAGTCAACATGACTGAAATGGTCAGTTGACCCCTTTAGGAGTTATTGCCCTTTATAGTCCATTTTTAGCTCACCTGGCCCAAAGGGCCAAGTGAGCTTTTCCCATCACTTTGCGTCCGGCGTCCGGCGTCGTCCGTCGTCCGTCGTCGTTAACTTTTACAAAAATCTTTTCCTCTGAAACTACTGGGCCAAATTAAACCAAACTTGGCCACAATCATTATTGGGGTATTTAGTTTAAAAAATGTGTGGCGTGACCCCGCCAACCAACCAAGATGGCCGCCATGGCTAAAAATAGAACATAGGGGTAAAATGCAGTTTTTGGCTTATAACTCAAAAACCAAAGCATTTAGAGCAAATCTGACATGGGGGTAAAATTGTTTATCAGGTCAAGATCAATCTGCCCTGAAATTTTCAGATGAATCAAACAACCCGTTGTTGGGTTGCTGCCCCTGAATTGGTAATTTTAAGGAAATTTTGCTGTTTTTGGTTATTATCTTGAATATTATTATAGATAGAGATAAACTGTAAACAGCAATAATGTTCAGGAAAGTAAGATTTACAAATAAGTCAAGATGACCGAAATGGTCAGTTGACCCCTTTAGGAGTTATTGCCCTTTATAGTCAATTTTTAACCATTTTTCGTAAATCTTAGTAATCTTTTACAAAAATCTTCTTCTCTGAAACTACTTGGCCAAATTAAACCAAACTTGACCACAATCACAATTGGGGTATCTAGTTTAAAAAATGTGTGGCGTGACCCGGCCAACCAACCAAGATGGCCGCCACAGCTAAAAATAGAACATAGGGGTAAAATTCAGTTTTTGGCTTATAACTCAAAAACCAAAGCATTTAGAGCAAATCTGACTGAAGTAAAATTGATTATCAGGTCAAGATCTATCTGCCCTGAAATTTACAGATGAATCAGACAACCTGTTGTTGGGTTGTTTCCCCTGAATTGGTAATTTTAAGGAAATTTTGCTGTTTTTGGTTATTTATCTTGAATATTATTATAGATAGAGATAAACTGTAAACAGCAATAATGTTCAGCAAAGTAAGATTTACAAATAAGTCAACATGACTGAAATGGTCAGTTGACCCCTTTAGGAGTTATTGCCCTTTAAAGTCAATTTTTAACCATTTTTCGTAAATCTTAGTAATCTATTACAAAAATCTTCTCCTCTGAAACCACTGGGCCAAATTAAACCAAACTTGGCCACAATCATCATTGGGGTATCTAGTTTAAAAAATATGTGGCGTGAGCCGGCCAACCAACCAAGATGGCCGCCACAGCTAAAAATAGAACATAGGGGTAAAATTCAGTTTTTGGCTTATAACTCAAAAACCAAAGCATTTAGAGCAAATCTGACTGAAGTAAAATTGATTATCAGGTCAAGATCTATCTGCCCTGAAATTTACAGATGAATCGGACAACCTGTTGTTGGGTTGCTGCCCCTGAATTGGTAATTTTAAGGAAATTTTGCTGTTTTTGGTTATTTATCTTGAATATTATTATAGATAGAGATAAACTGCAAACAGCAATAATGTTCAGCAAAGTAAGATTTCCAAATAAGTCAACATGACTGAAATGGTCAGTTGACCCCTTTAGGAGTTATTGCCCTTTATAGTCAATTTTTAACCATTTTTCGTAAATCTTAGTAATATTTTACAAAAATCTTCTCCTCTGAAACTACTTGGCCAAATTAATCCAAACTTGGCCACAATCATCTTTTGGGTTAGTAGTTTGAAAAATGTGTCCGGTGACCCGGCCATCAAACCAAGATGGCCGCCATGGCTAAAAATAGAACATGGGGTAAAATGCAGTTTTTGGCTTATAACTCAAAACCCAAAGCATTTAGAGCAAATCTGACATGGGTAAAATTGTTTATCAGGTCAACATTTATCTGCTCTGAAATTTTTAGATGAATCGGACAACCCGTTGTTGGGTTGCTGACCCTGAATTGTTAGTTTTAAGGAAATTTTGCTGTTTTTGGTCATTATCTTGAATATTATTATTGATAGAGATAAAATGTAAACAACAATAATGTTCAGCAAAGTAAGATTTACAAATAAGTCAACATGACCGAAATGGTCAATTGACCCCCTTAGGAGTTATTGTTCTTTATAGTCAATTTTTAACAATTTTCATAAAATTTGTAAATTTTTACTAACATTTTCCACTGAAACCAATGGGCCAAGTTCATTATAGATAGAGATAATTTAAAGCAGCAAGAATGTTCAGTAAAGTAAGATGTACAAACACATCACCATCACCAAAACACAATTTTGTCATGAATCCATCTGCTTCCTTTAATATTCACATAGACCAAGGTGAGCGACACAGGCTCTTTAGAGCCTCTAGTTTTTTATAAATAGATATTTATTATGGCTTATTCTATTATCATTGTCATTATTTTACATTTCAGCCAAAAAGATGGCAGATGGTAAGTTTAATGTACTGTATAAATCTATTTCTTCTTTTCTTTCATAGTAAAGGAATCAGAAATAAGAAGAATGTTAAATGCTTATAGAAGTACAACATTTATTGATGCAACTCCAACAAAACTATGAAATTAAAGTTTTCAAGTTTGAAATTGGCTGAAACACATGTACATGTGTTTCAATCAACAAACTACTACCAAAATCTGAAAAAGGCTGATAATAATGATATAAGATTTTTGTATTATTCATTTTTTTTACCTAGATACCAAAGATAATGGAAAAAGACTTGTAAAATCCTACGTATAAATCAACTTATAATACCACTCTGGGGGCGGGGGTCACATATTGGAATCAACATGATCAACTTGTATGTCCATATATCTTATAAAGATTGTGGTATATTTTGAAAGACAAGTCATTTCTGGGTTTGTTTTTGTGTCTGTAAGATATGATTCTTTGAATTTTGAATTTCTGATTTTAAAATGTTTTATTTTCTTCATTTTAGAAGGTAGTGGTGGAACGAGTAATGGTAAAACCCCTGAAGATGAAGTTTGTAAGATCTGTATGGATGCAATGGTGGATTGTGTGCTGTTAGAATGTGGTCACATGGTCTCCTGCACAGAATGTGGTAAAAGACTCTCAGAATGTCCAATTTGTAGACAGTATGTTGTTAGAGTTGTCCGTACCTTTAGAAGTTAGGCCATACAAAAAATGTTTTTAACTTCTCATGCCAAAATTAAACACATCAGGTTAGACATGAAGGTGGGGGTTTTCTATCTTTTCTACAGAAGTATTCTTGACATCAGCAAATCCATGAAGTTTGGTCACATTCTTTTCAAATTAAAATTTCACATTCAAATTTGAAATTTCAATCAATTAAAATAATGATTAATTTTTATACCTAATCGTGATTTATTTTGAAACAGTCATCAAATGTGAAAGAATTTTCAGAATTTTTTGAGTTTTGTAAAAGTAAACAGACAAAACAGCTACTAAGGAACAGAGAAGCTAATAAAATTTTTTATGGCCTAAAAGCAATCTGATATACATGTAGATTGTTTTGAAAAATCAAAAAAATTATGACTCAGGGAGTCAAATTTTATATCTTGTTAATGAGTACATGATGTTATTGTAAATGTACCTTTTGTTGAATTTTAACAATATACATTGTTTATGTATAGTTTTCAAGATTTTGTAGTTTAAGTATGTTTTGCCAATTTTTTTTCAGTATTTTGAAAAGATTAAGTATTAATAAATGTCTTTTTTCTATCACATTTAATTTTTTTTTATCCTGCCTCATCTTAGAATATCAATTTTGACAATTTTATCAAAGAAAATAACTTTTAAATAAAAAGCTGTAATTTTTGCTTCTCTCATACCAAAGAAGGTTTTCCCTTGTAAATTCATAGTTAAAAATAATTATTTAATCTAAATATATCACTTTTAATTTAATTATTTGTTTTTGTAGAAAAATTTAACAAAAGCATAGAATAGTGCAAATTTTGTGTCTGTTAATGTTTATACTTTCAGACTTATTACACATGAATCTGTATATCAACACTATAGCCTGCATCCAAGGTTGTCAAATTTTACTATTGATGTAATGATGCTTTTCCTGTCAGAAGCAATATTTAAATTTCCACTGATCCTTAAGAGATTTTATTTGCGGTATATTTTGTTCTTTAACTTATTGTTAAGTTTGTGATAGACAAATATACCTCATTGTTAAATTTGCTTTATTAAGGTCGTGTAAATGCTCAGTTGTGTAAAAAGTAAATAGAATGAAGAATTTACAGCAAATATTCTTAAGTGTGTACATAAAACAATGATGTTAAGTTTTGTTTGCTTCCAAGTTGGACACTGAAATTAAAGCTATAAAATGAGCAAAAAATAAAAAAAATATGGCACGAAAATAAAGAATAAAGAAAAATGGGGTGGCAAAATACAAGGAATACAGAAATGAAAGAAAAAACATCCACACTCATGTTTCACCTAGTATACACAAAAGTAAAAATTAATTTACGCTCTCAATATGTTTAGCTGTAAAAGAACATGGTGCAACATAACATAGAATGTTAAAGAAGTTTAAGATTAAGGTGATGTTGTTATTGATACACGTATGTTAGAAAAACATTGGATGCATAAGATTTTGTTTGTTCATGTTTGATGTTTAGACAATTTTATTGCAGTAAGATTGTGATTGTTTTGTTGTTAAAAGCTGATTGGAAAAATCATGTGGAAAACTGTTTGTGAGAGATTATAAGTTTAAAGATCCAAATTTTCAATTAAAGTACCAAATTTTATAATAGAGTTGTAAAAAAAACTTTGGTGAAACAGACTAGACTTTTATTGAAATTAGAATACATGTATATAGGTTATCTTGAAACAGACATAATTTTTTCTTGGCCTTAGCAATGAGAATACAATCATAGCATTGTGCCAAATTTTGTGTGTGTTATTCTTTTTTGGTTTGTTTTAAACTTAAACATTTTATAATTTTTAAAGAAGTGTATATGCCTAAAATGGCAAATCAATCATATTATGTCAGCTTTTCAACATATAAATGAGGGCAAGTTTGTCAAAAATGTGTTAATAAAAGATAGTATCTTGAAATATTGCTTCTTATTATATGCTTAAACATTTTGCTTTAGTTAAATATTTCAAGCTAGGATTTGTAATGTACATCATTTATAGTTAATCTTAATGCTGTAAATGCATTGCTACAGTGCAGCCATATTTTCAACAATTTTACATTTGCATATGTGAAAGAGAAATACATTTTTCATTCATAACACAACACATGTACTGGTAGATTTTTATTTGTGACACGGTTTCCTGTGATAGATGTATAAATTTGTTACTTTTTTGTTTTACTTTATATATTTATTCATCATGTTGAAATGTACTAACATTATATACAATATATAAAATTTAACAAACTTACATTATATAAGATGGCAACATATTGCTTATTAAACATATAATTGATAGAATTAAACATTAAATAAAAGTTTGCTTTTAAAAAGCTTTGTTTACATGAGACAATCCAATAAAATTTACGTTAACTAGACATTATTCTATTATTTCTCTCCTCCAGATAAGAGAGACATAGTTTAAGAATGATTTCGTCCATTTAATGGTCTTCCCATACAACTGGGGCCTATGTGAGAGTTGTCTTAGTAGTTTAACTTCTGTTATCATTAGCCAGTCAACACTGATATTTTGAGTTCAAACCCTTCTCGTGCGTGTGCATTCAACTCTAATCTTCATTGACTAGGATTGTTACATTTCTTATTTAAGGTCAGTGGTTTTCTTTGACTGCTGCTTCCTACACCAATTAAAACTGGCCGCAATTAAATAGCAGAATAGTGCTGAAAGTGGCGTTAAACACCAATCAATCTTATACAACCTGGTGAGGCTGCTATTTTGTAACTTTTAGAGTAGACAGATGTTGTTTTTGGTATGGAGGTGTATCACCATATAACTGTCAACATACAGGTCAAGTTAATGAATTATCTGATGAAGAAAAGACTCAAAGCCAACAAATTGTAAATAGATAATTATCATTGACAACCTCTCGTACTGTTACAGTCGTCTCAAACTCCTATGCTTAAAGACAATGGCCTAAATGGTAATATGTTATTTTAATTCAATAATAGTCTTTTTTATAAGAATTGTTCTTACTTATTTACTGATGGAGTTTATTAATATGTTTTAGCTCTTTGTTAAAGTTATTAATGTTGATTATGATAATTTTATTGTTGTGCCATATGTTTAAGATGGTCCAGTTGTCGGTCATTGTGGACTTTTATTTTCTCTGTGTATGATATAAAATGTCTTGAAACACTTGTACTCATCACTAAAGGCTCGTGAAAATGTCTCAGACTATCCATTCTGGACAAAATTTTCCAACTGTGAAATCCAACAAGTATACTACATTTTTTTTTTTTAATTAGACGAACAGACAGTCTAAAGATCTCATTACAATATTTTCAGTTTATTTTTACAATTGCCAATTTTACTTTTCATAATCACAAATTTCCCATTAGCTTAAAGGGCTTCCTTGACCTGTTGAACCCTTAAAATTCCCACCTCATTTGCAGAAACTATAACTACTTGTCTCCCCTTAACTATGTTTGTGTCTCATGTGCCCCTCTGGAATTACGTTGATAAAGTTATAACATCAATGATTCCCGGTGAGAAGATTTCATTTTTTATATATGACAATTTTTGTCCCATTATTGTTTTGTAATGAAATACAATACCAGATTTTGAGAAAGGGTTTCCATTTTCAGATTCTCAGGAAAGTGAATGTGTTCTGATAGTGTAGAAAAATGTATCGGTTGTTATGTTTAATGTAGAGTGTTCTGAGTACAAAAACTTGTGAATGGAAGGAAAACTTGTATTGTATGTACATATGCCTGCTACATACATGTATTTGCTTTGATCACATATTAAAAATAACACGTTCAATATTAGAATTCAGTGTATTTGATATTCATGTTGCTATCAGCAGGAATAAGTTACTGTGGATTCATTTATTATCGTGGGTGTCAATTTTTGTGGATTGTCTTGTCTTGTCTCCGTATGAACCTCCTTTAAATAGGAGCACCACCATGAGTTATGTTGTATAAAGGAGGACATTTGGAGCCTGCATCGATACAGATTAATGTGAGCATTTGCCTACCCAATTCCCCAACCAGGCCGTGACGGGTCTTATTACCAGAAAGTTAACCTTCCCCAAACATGATACAATGCAATCAAATAAATAATACTAAGAAAAACTTGTGTTTTTGTGGATATTTGATTTTGTGGTTTTGCCAATCACTTCATACAAAGCCTATAGAAAGTTTGTTATTCGTTAAACATTTGACCAATGAAACCCAAGAAAATTGGTATCCAACGAATTTTAATGAATCCACAGTGGTACATGTCTCAGGTTGTATAGAATATAACTGATTCTCTGGTTACATAGATGCCTTAAAACATGACAGGTATGATAGTCAAACATCTTTTTAATCATAGATGTTTATTTACATTACCAAAGTTCACTTCTTTCATAATGAGTATTATTTAACACATATGAATTTCAGTCATATTTAAAGTAACGACAAAGAAATTAAATGTTTTATCCTATTCTAAAATAGTTTCAAGCAGATCAATTATTGTCTTACATTTGCCCTAATATCAATATTTAGTATTATTGATCAATATCAGTGTTTTGTGTTGATGTATTTTGACCATATATGTATTGAGTGTTTTTTGACAAATGTGATACATGTACATTACTATTTTTTTTAAATGTTTACAATTATGCTTGCTATTAGAATTATCTTGTTAACGCAATTGTGCTTGATAATACAAGTTATATTGTTTGCTAATACACATTATATTGTTTGCAGTTGTGCTTCTTATACAAATTATATTGTTTACAATTGTGCTTGCTAATACAAATTGTTTACCATATTAAGTTAAGAACTATCAGTCAAGAAGCATTAGTTTTGAATCTACAGCCTGCACTATTTTTTTTCATTATAGCTCTCTTCTATTTTTGCACAGGGCTGTTCCAAAAATAAATGTATGTGGGGGTGGTGGGGTGTCAGGAGGCACTTTTTGTTTGACCTCACCATACATTTATTTTTAATTGGATATTTCCTTTAAATATACAAGCAACCTTTCTTAAATATCCACCATCTTTTAAATTTTAATAAAAGTGCCTCCCCCTTTCCATACAATTAATTATGGAAAAGCCCTAAATACTTTCCACTTTTTACATTGTATTAAATTCTCATAAAATTTTCACTCATGAGCCTCCAAAGTTGTAAAGTTGCTGAAAAATGTGTATCATCTTTGACAATTTTGAACATGCTTCCTCGACTTTAATCATTTTATATCTTGACTGGCATTAATTACATCAATGCATATCAGTACTATTCAACACAGAACTTTTTATTTGACCCCACCATACATTTATTTTTAATTGGATATTTCCTTTAAATATACAAGCAAGCTTTCTTAAATGTCCACCATCTATCAAATTTTAATGATGTTTTTGCAGAGATTTATGATTTATGTTGCTTAAGACCTTGTAAATTAGTTATGTATTTCTCAGATATTTATTCTATATGTTGTGTCTGAGAACAAGATATTGGTCTAAACTGTGCATTATTTTTTATATATATCATTTTTATCATGTGATATTTTTGCTAGTCATTTTGATTTTGTTTTCTTTTTTATTGACAAGACTAGAATCGAGTTTTTAACACTGAATTCCCATTTTTGACTGGGAACAGAACATATACATCAACATTAAATTTATCCACCAGTTTGTTAATCATAAGCTAAATGCTTAACTTGGAAAAAAAGCACAAAGAAGATGGCACATTTTGCCAAGAAAAAACATAAGAAGATTTGATTTTTTTTTTGCAAACACCAGAACATTAAGATAGTATACATAATTAAGACAAATAAGTGCTTAGAATTAACAAAAACACACTGAAATTCAAGTCAACAGTCTTATGAAAAGATTGACAGTTTATAAATAAACAGTATTAAACATTTTATTTAAATTTTATAAGATGACTTAAACTACAATTGTTTTCCTAATTTTTATTGCAATTATGCTTAGACGTAGTCTTACGTACATTTCTGTTTCATGCCAAGAATTTATAAAACTTTTTTTTCTCTGTACAATTGCATTTTGAACTTTTGGTAAAACTTACGCACTAGTACACTAAAAGACTATGTTATTAGTATTGAAAGGATCACAAGTCTACAATCTTTGAAAAAAGCATGTAGTTCTGTGGATTGGTTTATTTGTGTGTGCACTAATTTTCATAATTTTAGAGAAAATTGGGAATTTTGTGAATTCTTAATTTCTACATTTTATTGCCTAAAAGCCTACACCTAGAAACTCATTTTAATGATCACATATGGTCAATAACATTACACATATGGTACACTGTAAATATTGTTCCCTTTAACCAATTGATTAGACTCAAGTCTTCTAAAACTCTTGTAGGAAAAGCTTTCGCTTAGTTATCCTGTATTACCAGACAGTCATTTATTTTGTGTTGCCTTTCAACTTGGTAAACAAAATTTATTATTTCCATGTAAATTGTTGTCCATTATTTTGGTTCGTTTGGGATACATTTGCTTTATTTTGTTTGCTGTATTTTTGTAACAAATCTGTCATGTAAAATTCCAGTTTATAAGTTAAAAGATAGTACATGTATATCATACCATGATATTCAGTGATTTAATGGTTAAGGGTACATGCTTTGGTAGAGATTTAGGGGCAAAAACAGTTGAAAGAAGAAATTTTTATTGTGCATTTATTTTTGTGATTTTTGTAGAAAGGACAACAATGAGAGATTTATTATTGTGCATACCCATAGCCAGGAGGGTTCGGGGGGTTCGGACGACCCCCCCCCCCCCCCCCCCCACCCCTTGAAATCAAATAAGCACTGTTAAAGTCAACGTTTTGTTCAAATTGTGACTGTTAAAGTCGAGTTCATGAGTCCAACGAACCCCCCCTTGGAAATTCCTGGCTACGGGCCTGTTGTGATTTCAGGAAAATCTGTATACAAATGATGTATCAGATATCAGAATGTGAGTTCTTATTGAGTGACTCATCTGATTACATAATACATAATAATGAAAACATCATGGAGACACAATAATTTACAAAATTTCCAATACTTGATATCAATACAGGGTTATTGTTATTTGAAATACAGTGTAACCTGTATTATCTAACACACTAGGAGACCAGGAAGAAATGTTGAATTAAGCAGGGTGTCTGAACACTCGGGTTTTTTTTTGCATGGATAGGCATTTTTTTTTGGACCATAAAAATGTGTTAGTTAAAGCAAGATGTTGGAATACTCAGGTGTTGGATTAAGCAGGTTACACTGTAATATAAACAAGTAGAATTGTATTGATTTATTTTACCATGTTATTTTATCTCTGCTTTGCTATTGTAACGAACCAGACAAGTATAGTGCAATGCAAGAGTTTATTTTTGTTCTTTTAAGTAGTCTCCCTTATGCACAGTTCTTTGAAGATTAAGATTAGGACAAAACAAAGTCCTCTATATAATGAATGTGTATTATGGAGTAGTTAACTTTACAGTTATGAATAAGGAATCTGTATTGTAATAAACAAAGTTGGTACAGTAATGTTATTTGTAAACAATCATGCATAAAGATGTAAATTTTAACTGATTGAGCTAATAAAACATCATTTGTAAAAAAAATATGTTTATTTGTCCATATCCGTTTCCTGTTTGTTCTTGTATTGTACAAAGTTTGGGTAGCTATCAATACCTGAATATTGAGACAACACCATTTTGTTCTGCAATTTCATAAGATTATTGCAAATTATGTGACTTTGGTGAGTACTGCAATAATTCTCATTGTGAAAGCAAACAAATTAATTTATATTTAGCTTTTCAAGTTATGGCAATAATTATTTTTGCATTTTGGTCTGTTATAGCAAAATAACAGTAATAGATGCATGCAATTAGTTCTGAATTTACAGTAAATGATTTTAACATTTGTTATGCCAATGACATGGCGAAAAAATAAAGAAAACAATACAAAGGAGACAATAAAGAACCAAAAGTCTAATAAAAACTGACAACACCATTGGCAAATACAAAAAGGACAAAAAGAAAATCCACAAAACACAAAAACACAGAAAATTTATGGTTAAAAGACATTTAACAGATGAGAATAATAACTTTAGGACAGAAGAGATGATTTCAGTTTCCCAATTGTGAACTTTCTATTTCTATGAAGCAGCACTCTGCTCCTTCCATTTCTATGAAGCAGCAGTCCATCAGAGCCTGCATATTTACCATATATCTCTCAGTTGATATGATATTCTCAGGCTTTTATTTCCTTTTATGATTTCCTTGATCTAGAACTGCTCCTGACAAGGAAGCTATTTAACCAAGAGGTTCAAGTGGTGAAGTTGAAATCATCCCTCCAAAGGTTTTACAGACACCATTTCAAGTTTGTTTGATTGTTTTAAAGTATTATTTTCACAGATAATGACAGATCTGTTCTAATTGTTTGAAACATTAGATTTTAATCCTCTTTTCCGCGAAAGTGGACTATGGAATTTGAATTATCACAGGGTGTGACTGTATTTACACGATCTTCTAGATGGGTGCCACGTGCAGTCCAGGATCTGCTTATTCTTCCAGAACTCGAGATCGCCCCTGATTTTAGGTGGTTAGCTTTGCTACTTCTTAACTTTTCTATGTTGGGAAATGATGTTTGTTTATTGAGAATTTTTCGCTATTGCATTGCCAACATTTTTTAATTACGCGTTTGATATCCATTTAGTACCGTCTGTCTCTCTTTTAACACAACCAAATACTAGATTGAGTTGAACTTATGTTCTCAAGAAAGTGAAGGCAATTCCTATTCTACTGTTGGATCCTGCCATGTTACTAATAGGTTCAGTCATGAACATGTTCTTTTTTTATTCCATTATGTATTTCAGCTTAAGTTTTGTTTCATTGAATCTTGTGAATGTTTACCAGTTGTTACTACTATATCCTATTGCTGCACATAATCTGTCTTGCACTGTTGACATCTCTTACTTTTAGAAAAGTGTTATATAAGATTATTTTTTTTTAAATGTTTGATAAACGGATCTTGCTTTCAGTGAATATCATGACATTTTCACAGAAACATATGCAGAGAGATGAATCAGAGATGAGAGTAAGGCCACGAATTTCGTTTCTGTCATTAATTCATACAGTATTAACATGATTGTTGTTTGCTTAACATGTAGTGGCAATTATTTGATGTGTATATATGCCTTTAAATGCTTGTTTGCTTAAAATCCAATGGCACATATTTTATGTGTATGCCTCTACATGCTTGTTGTGTGTTCACCATCCAGCAGCAAATATTTGATGTGTATGCCTTTACATGAATTGTGTGTGCTGACCATTCGTGTCAAATATTTGATGTGTATGCCTTAATATGATTTTTGTTTGCTTAACGTCCAGTGGCAAACATTTGATGCGTATGCCTTTACATGCTTGTGTGTTTTTATCTAGTGGCAAATAGTTGATGCCTACGCCTTCACATGATCCTAGTTTACCTTACATTCTATATATGGCAAATTTGTCGAGTGTTTTTTTTCTTTTCATGCTTGTTGCTTTCATGACATCAAATAATTTGATAAAGGTGATCGTCCGTTTGGCTGCAGTATGTACAATTTGCAGCCACTTGTGGTCAGAATGGGGACGTACAGAAAATGTCACGCTCTCTGCAGCCACGTGTGGTCAATATGTGTACAAAGAGAGAATGTCACGCTCTCTGCAGCCACGTGTGGTCAATATGTGTACATAGAGAGAGTGTCACGCTCTCTGCAGCCACGTGTGGTCAATATGTGTACGTAGAGAGAGTGTCACGCTCTCTGCAGCCACGTGTGGTCAGTATGGGGACATAGAGAGAGTGTCACGCTCTCTGCAGCCACGTGCGGTCAGTATGGGGACATAGAGAGAGTGTCACGCTCTCTGCAGCCACGTGTGGTCAGTATGTGTACGTAGAGAGAGTGTCACGCTCTCTGCAGCCACGTGTGGTCAGTATGTGTACGTAGAGAGAGTGTCACGCTCTCTACAGCCACGTGTGGTCAATATGTGTACATAGAGAGAATGTCACGCTCTCTGCAGCCACGTGTGGTCAGTATGGGGACATAGAGAGAGTGTCACGCTCTCTACAGCCACGTGTGGTCAATATGTGTACGTAGAGAGAGTGTCACGCTCTCTGCAGCCACTTGTGGTCAGTATGGGGACATAGAGAGAATGTCACGCTCTCTGCAGCCACTTGTGGTCAGTATGGGGACATAGAGAGAATGTCACGCTCTCTGCAGCCACGTGTGGTCAATATGTGTACGTAGAGAGAGTGTCACGCTCTCTGCAGCCACGTGTGGTCAATATGTGTACGTAGAGAGTGTCACGCTCTCTGCAGCCACGTGTGGTCAATATGTGTACGTAGAGAGAGTGTCACGCTCTCTGCAGCCACGTGTGGTCAATATGTGTACGTAGAGAGAGTGTCACGCTCTCTGCAGCCACGTGTGGTCAGTATGGGGACATAGAGAGAATGTCACGCTCTCTGCAGCCACGTGTGGTCAATATGTGTACGTAGAGAGAGTGTCACGCTCTCTGCAGCCACGTGTGGTCAGTATGGGGACATAGAGAGAATGTCACGCTCTCTGCAGCCACGTGTGGTCAGTATGGGGACATAGAGAGAGTGTCACGCTCTCTGCACGTTAAGAATCCTTATCCGTAGTGATCGGCAACACTTTGAGCGGTCCGTACGTAACTGCAAGTTGCCCTTGGCATCACATTCATGATTAAGTAACTTATAAAACTAAATATTACATTTTCATGATTTTATTATTTTCTCAATTACTATAGATAAATGTCAACTATATTTCATTTTAGCAAACATCAGTTGTGCAAGCGAAATATTACTTATGTTAAATTTTGCTTATAAAAACTTTGCATCGAGCTTACCAAATACTGTTAAACTTATAAACACTTTTACCATATGCTAAGAAGTTTATAAGATTTTAGGATTGTGTTGGCATTTTGAATCATCCCATTTTGAATACATGGAAATCAGCTGAAATAATAAAAACGTTTCAAAGAAACAACAGGGAAGGGGATGTTTCATGTTCGAAGCGCCAATATATGTTTCAAACTTAAAATACTCTTACCTTAAGAGAGGGGCGAAAGCTACCTGACCGACAGTCAAACTCATAGAATGAAAATAAACTGACAACTCCATGCATTAACCTTTATTTCATCATTTGAAGCTGAATCTAATGAAGAAAAAAAATATGATAATCAACATGTTAAGATAAATCTCAGACAATAGAAAAATGCTATGCAGCACTTCACATGGCAATTGTAGACAATATTAAAACATCATTGCCAGTTGTATACGTTTTAATACAAAGTTGTTTTAAATTACAAAAACTCAAGTTACTGTCTTCTCTTTCAGGCAGAAAATCGAGTAAAATATTAAAGTTTCCTCTTTCATCACATTTCCAAGCTTCAGTGTCAAAAATAAAGATCAGGAATTGCATAAATAAATTAAAATACTAATCTATGATATATGACTGCCATCTTTTTAGCGTTACACCTTTTTGCAGACCTTTGCAGTTGGAATCTTCATTCATTCATGATTGTGATATGGCATATAACTTTTGGTTACATTTTTAGGATCTCAAAGTATTTAAGGGCATTCGTGATTCTGTGAGTTTTCTCTGTTTTAAATAATAAATGGCTCTGGTGTGAAAACATTCAGGGGAAAACTGCACATGTCCTTTCTCCGTTTGACGCCATAAGTAATAAACCGCATTCTTAGATTACATCTAAATTGTATCCAACAATATTCGAAGAAAAAAAAGGCAAACATTTTCAGAATCATTTTAATAAAACTAATTTACCTCGTTCTTGTCACGTTAATTATGCCGTCTCCTGAACCATAAATTAGTCAAAGATTAAGTTGCACTGATATACAAAGCATTATCAACAGCAGCGCTACACAATAATACATGTCATGACATTGATGTTTGCAAAACTGAGGGGGGGGGGGGGGAATTAATTAGTCAAAGATTAAGTTGCACTGATATACAAAGCATTATCAACAGCAGCGCTACACAATAATACATGTCATGACATTGATATTTGCAAAACTGAGGGGGGAGGGGGGGGCGGGGGGGAATTAATTAGTCAAAGATTAAGTTGCACTGATATACAAAGCATTATCAACAGCAGCGCTACACAATAATACATGTCATGACATTGATATTTGCAAAACTGAGGGGGGGGGGGGAATTAATTAGTCAAAGGTTAAGTTGTACTGATATACAAAGCATTATCAACAGCAGCGCTACACAATAATACATGTCATGACATTGATATTTGCAAAACTGAGGGGGGAGGGGGGGGCGGGGGGGAATTAATTAGTCAAAGATTAAGTTGCACTGATATACAAAGCATTATCAACAGCAGCGCTACACAATAATACATGTCATGACATTGATGTTTGCAAAACTGAGGGGGGGGGAATTAATTAGTCAAAGATTAAGTTGCACTGATATACAAAGCATTATCAACAGCAGCGCTACACAATAATACATGTCATGACATTGATGTTTGCAAAACTGAGGGGGGGGGGAATTAATTAGTCAAAGATTAAGTTGCACTGATATACAAAGCATTATCAACAGCAGCGCTACACAATAATACATGTCATGACATTGATGTTTGCAAAACTGAGGGGGGGGGGGGGGGATTAATTAGTCAAAGATTAAGTTGCACTGATATACAAAGCATTATCAACAGCAGCGCTACACAATAATACATGTCATGACATTGATGTTTGCAAAACTGAGGGGGGGGGGGGGAATTAATTAGTCAAAGGTTAAGTTGTACTGATATACAAAGCATTATCAACAGCAGCGCTACACAATAATACATGTCATGACATTGATATTTGCAAAACTGAGGGGGGAGGGGGGGAATTAATTAGTCAAAGGTTAAGTTGCACTGATATACAAAGCTTTATCAACAGCAGCGCTACACAATAATACATGTCATGACATTGATGTTTGCAAAACTGAGGGGGGGGGGGAATTAATTAGTCAAAGATTAAGTTGCACTGATATACAAAGCTTTATCAACAGCAGCGCTACACAATAATACATGTCATGACATTGATGTTTGCAAAACTGAGGGGGGGGGGGGGGGAATTAATTAGTCAAAGATTAAGTTGCACTGATATACAAAGCTTTATCAACAGCAGCGCTACACAATAATACATGTCATGACATTGATGTTTGCAAAACTGAGGGGGGGGGAATTAATTAGTCAAAGATTAAGTTGCACTGATATACAAAGCATTATCAACAGCAGCGCTACACAATAATACATGTCATGACATTGATGTTTGCAAAACTGAGGGGGGGGGGGGGGGGGAATTAATTAGTCAAAGATTAAGTTGCACTGATATACAAAGCTTTATCAACAGCAGCGCTACACAATAATACATGTCATGACATTGATGTTTGCAAAACTGAGGGGGGGGGGGGGAATTAATTAGTCAAAGATTAAGTTGCACTGATATACAAAGCATTATCAACAGCAGCGCTACACAATAATACATGTCATGACATTGATGTTTGCAAAACTGAGGGGGGAGGGGGGGAATTAAGAGGGGACGGAATAACAAACCCTATTGCAAACACTTTTGTCGCGGCATGTTTGTCTTAAAGTATTAGTTTAACGTGGAGACCATATGTTCAATCCAATATCAGAAAATCTATGGGTATTTTATTGGACTGATGCAAACAAACATTCCAATAAAACTGCCAAAGAGTATTGATTATCTCGTTTGATGCCAGAAATAATATATTGAACGGATACCTTCACGGTGACTGTTAAGGGTATGTATAGGTTATTATATATTATTATATCATAGATGTGTAGGTATATAACGGTATGTAGCGTTAAACTTGGATTTAAATTTATATTCAAAATTTACATATTTAGTTTTTTCTGTGTTCCCGAAGTAAACTTCGTTTTTGCATTTCCATTTCTAAACAAGATGAGTTTGTCCCATTATACCTACACGAAATAGAATATATACCTTATACTATAGTAGTGGTAAAACTTTTGACCGAATCTGATTATAATAATTTTTGTGGTTGAAAGTTTAACTTTAGTGTAACATTTCCCGATTTATGAAGACAGACACATGCACATATGTGTTTTCTAGGAAAATTCGACAAGTTCAATGATTTCTTCCACAATGAGAAATTGTTTATTTGAATACCTTTGCTGCGTCAATGTTGTACCAGAGACAATGTTGAAACATTCTTAGGTACAGCAAAAGAACTTATTATAGCATGAGAGAGAGAAAATGGAACTCCTGACCAAATGAGGCAAGATGACTGTTAGCTTTTTCTGTTTTAGTCATTTCAAAACTGTATGTCTACTTCGTGTTTCCCCCCTGAAAATCGACATGTATATACACAAATATTTGGTAGCATGCATGGCAATGAGTTTCTTCACCGGCTGCCTGTTAATCAAGTCATTGACTTAGACCGTAAGTTTCTAAGTGGCTTATTATGCCCCACCTACGATAGAAGAGGGGCATTATGTTTTCTGGTCTGTGGCTCCGTTCGTCTGTGCGCCCGTCTGTGCGTCCGTCCGTTCAGGTTAAAGTGTTTGGTCAAGGTAGTTTTTGATGAAGCTGAAGTCCAATCAACTTGAAACTTAGTAGACTTGTTGCTTATGACATGTATGATATGACCTTATTAATTTTAAAGCCAAATTAGACTTTTGACCCCAATTTCACGGTCCACTGAACATAGAAAATGAAAGTGGGAGTTTAATTTCAGGTTAAAGTTTTTGGTCAACATGGTCAAGGTAGTTTTTGGTGAAGCTGAAGTCCAATCAACTTGAAACTTAGTAAACTTGTTGCTTATGATATAATCTTTTTAATTTTGAAGCCAAATTAGACTTTTGACCCCAATTTCACGGTCCACTAAACATAGAAAATGAAAGTGGGAGTTTCAGGTTAAAGTTTTTGGTCAAGGTAAATAATAATAAATAAGCTTTATTTAGAGTCGGCATGGTATATAAAACATAGACAAACATAAGCTCTAATGAGCTTTTAACCGACGTAGTTTTTGATAAAATTGAAGTCCAATCAACTTGAAACTTAGTCACATATGTTCCCCTAGTATAATCTTTCTAATTTTAATACCAAATTAGATTATTACCCAATTTCACGGTCCATGGAACATGGAAAATGATAGTGCGAGTGGGGCATCCGTGTACTTTGGACACATTCTTGTTTTTAATAATATTTTATCATTTGTTAGGGTTACGTTTATGTTTAGTGTACGTTAGGGTTAGGGTTAGGTTTAGGGCTCGGTCAACATAATTACAGAATAATAATATAAAAAATGTTCTTTTTAGCAATGTTTAGCTTTTTAAGATTTATAATAATCAAGGATTTATATAGTCATACTAAGTTCTTAATATACAAATCCTTGTAATTATACTCCGGCAATACTCAAGTTTTTTTTCTGACTGAGTTGCTTACTGCGGCATTACCTTTGGCTCCTTTGACTGGTTTGTATTGAAGCCACTTGCTTGCAATGCCAAATCAAGTCATTGCTATAGTTCTTGTACGAGCTTAGTATTTTTGAAAATTTTCTTTTTGTATGTATTGTATTTATGTATATCATGATATGCTGCTTTGGTTTTCACTCAGGTGTATTGCATGTGTTTTGTTTATTGATTATATTGCTACTTTGTATAAGTTGAGTTTACATGTTTATATGTTTATATCCATTAGTGGTTTTTAATAGATCTAAAGATCGTCTTTACTGCAGTAGGAATATTTAGAAGACCTTAACACAAAACCGGGGCCTGTAGGACATAAATTGTATATATCTGATTATTGATTGCGTCCCCTGAGAAAGAACAATAACTCTATAAGAATTTTGCGGGAAAAGACAGAGCATTGGAAATACATGTAGGTTATAAATAAATGTAGATTTAACTTGGATGGGCATTCGCAGGGTACCAGCACCATAAATCCCATTAAATTAGAGCACATTTTTACTCATTCCAAGGATTTGTATAGTAAAAATACAAATCCTTGCTCGATCATAGGTCACTATAGGCTCACACTTGAAAATTTTAATTTCCATCCTGTTCCACTTTCACTTTTAGACATTAAACAAAAATTTAAAAATCTCACTTGCTCTTTCTCAATAACCATGATAATACTTTTTATAGGCGGTGTACTACTACTAGGATGAAAAATTTTGTCCTGCATTTTTTTTATAGCTGTAATCTCTGTCCTGCATTTTTATTTTTCACTCTGTTTGGTCCTACCTTTTTTTTTTTTAGTTTATTCTGACTTTTGTTTACCTAAATTGTCGTCCTGACTTTTTTTTTTTGCAAGCGTCTCATCCTGCCTTTTTTTTTACTCAAAACTCCTGTCCTGCCTATTTTTTTCAAATTTCATCCTAGCCCCCCCCCTAAAAATCAAATGGTAGCTCCCTAACTCAAAGCACATGGACAATTTTATGTTAATCCTTTTGACAGCTCATGACTAGTACTAGTTTGTAACCTTTTTCAGCTGGAACAAATCACTACTTTACTTTAAAACTCATGACCCCAATTTTTCAGCAGTGTAATTCCCCCCCCCCCCTAACCCCCACACCTTTTTGCTTCATATTTGTGGCATAAAAGAAAAATAGAAACTGAAAATTTAGGTTTTTATTTATAAAAACAAAAACTTTAATACTTGATTTTGTATACTATGGCACACATAAAGATGTTAAAGGCAACATTTCCCCCTAGATATCATCTGCCTAAAAGTTTATCATAATTTATGCCTTTTAAAAAGCATTTAAATTTTGGAGGCCTTTTTCTTTAAATCAGTTCCTATATATTCAATGTGGTTAGGGGACGACCATTTGATATTCTGGGGGTGGGGGGCAGGAGGATTTGTTTTTGATCGGTTATTTATTTTTGTAAACTAAGAGGACAGAATATTCATTTGCTGCACTATTGAAGCAAGATTTTTCATTTTCATTTAAGCAAGGGACTGGTTATTCATTTTCACAACTATATTTATGATATTCGAAAACATACAATTTTTAAATGATTTGTTTAATATAAATAATACATGTATAGTCAAGTCATTATGTACCATTTAATGAGAATTAATCATCATCCTCTGCAGAAATTAAACTTAGAAGCTATTATGAACAAATGATGCAAAATCATGCTTTCTGGGTGTTCCGAAGACCCTTTCTTAATCTGAAAATGCAAGTTTTGTTTTAATAATTTTGACAATATTTTGGTCTCAAAGCAAAATGTATAAATTCAGTGTAAGAATTAAGTTTCTAGGGACAACATCAAAAGACCAATGTGCATGATAAAGCAAAAATGGAATTCACATAGTTAAGTCTGTGGCTGCTGGTTTTTTTTTAAACTCATCATCAAGTTCATAACAAAATTACTAGATTACAAAAGGAATGCAACACTAACAGAATATATATACAGAAGGGCAATCAATGAACAAAAGACAAATAAATAAGAAGCATTGATCCAAAAAAATCAGTGCTACGTCTGAGGGAAAACAGAACTTGCTTCTTGCCAGGCACTCGCCGTGAACACAATTTAATATGGAGACAAGAGTTTGGTTTTGAAATTTCCTACATGTAGTTACGGCCCTGTTAAAATAAAAGTGAGGTAAGGTTTCCTGAGACAATATACCTCAAGTTAAATAAAACCAATTTTCAGACAATTCAAGTATATTTAAATAATATTTATACTTTTGTTATTAAAAAAATTGGGAAGTGTTTCCCGATTTGTTTTGGGAAAAAAGATGAATTTATGAAGAATCTGGTGCCATCTCATACTTTCGATTAGACCTGCTGAGTTATTTATTTTCAATACATTGCAAGTCAGGTAATTTATTTTCAAACTACCACAGAACAAAACATTTATTTTTGTGATTATCAAGGCTGAGTTATTTATTTTTCAAAATCCTCCGCCTCCTCCCCCCCAGAATATCAAATGGTCGTCCCCTTAGATATCTTTTAATTTGATAAGATTACACTGTTTTAACTGTCATAAAGTAAGACTATAATGAAAAAGCACAAGTTGGACATTTATGTGAAATTAAATGATAGTGCATGTATATAATATATCATAAAATGTATAGTATATAATAGCTAAAACAATTATTTTCAGCCATTGTGATTTAAGACTGTTGTGAAGCTATGGCAGACAAAACTATGACAGAGGTATGTTATTCATACATGTACAATAAATTGTATTATGCAGGGGTTTCATTATCTTTCATGTTGACTGGTACTTTCCACGTTTCTAGGTGGTACTTTTCAATTTATTCCATGAATATCTTATATAAAAATTCCTACATTGAGGCTGTACTTGTCAATAGCATAGGAGGGTAAAAGTACCGGGTACCGCCTCCAAATGAATGGCCTGATTATGTAAAATATTTTAGGGGGAAAACACATATGTAGAAAGCTTTTAATTCCTAATGTTATGAGGTAATGAAATATAGAACTTGAAAATATCTAAAGTACATTAGATATCCCGGGAACTTTGAATTTTGAATATTGCCTCATTTCACTTTCAAAATTGTTTAAAGTTTCAAAATAGAAACCTGTAAATATAAGAGTCCTTGGTAAAATAAAAAATATAAAATTTGTAGTGTATGCAAATTGATTTAATACCGTATAAAGATAAAAAGAATATCAAATTACACTTATTGAGCATTTTTATGGTGATGATAATTTAGACCAGTGAGAGAGAGAACTGTTGTTTATACAATGTATTATTTCATTTCCAGGGTAACAAGTTATGGGGTGGCAGGTTTACTGGTGCCACTGATCCTATCATGGAGAAATTTAATGCCTCAATATCATATGATAAAAGAATGTGGGAAGCGGATATAAAGGTAATGACACTCCTGGACAGGAGGCTAAGGACAGCACTCTTTGGTTTTACAGGGAGGAAATTATACATGAAATAGTGATATTTTATTTTGAATTTCAAACCTTAACTGATCTCAGTTTCTATTTTGCTTTTCCGTAAGATTATGTCTGGTTTATTTGTTATTAATTTCATTCCATGAAACCAAATTGAGAGAGTATTTTAAATTGATTTGGAGTTTCAAATTTTATAGATTGGAACATTTTGTTTTCATGGAAACATGACTCCAAGGTTTTAAGGAATTTTACATACACATGATACAGGTAAAAATGAAACTTGTAATTTGTGAACACTAAAATAAGTGGTCCACCTGTATAAAGTATGCTACTTTGACATGGTGGCAATGTTAACTCTGATTGCACTGTGTCTTACATAGACCACTTGTTCAACTAGGCTTTTAATATGGCAATTCTTTGTGAAATTATGCCTTTTCTTGTCAGATTTACCTAGGTTTATAATACAGTATCATGATGTACAGGGCCAAGTAGATGTAAAAAAGAAGATGTGGTATGCTTGCCAATGAGACAACTCTTCACAAGAGACCAAATGACACAGAAATTAACAACTACAGGTCACTGTATGGCCTTCAACAAACAGCAAAGCCCATAGCACATACCGGTAGTCAGCTATAAAAGGTGCTGAAATTACAACTGTAAAACAAATCAAACAGGAAAAGCTAACAATCTAATTTATGTATTGGTATTCTTGCAGATCAGCTTTTTTTGCCAGTTGTAAATGATGTTAAATACATGTACTTACATTGCAGTCACATAAATATGTATATTAGTCTGCATATATCTTTTTATCCATAGACCAAGTATTTTGAGTCTGTTTTGTAAATTTTAAGTTTACAGATGAAAAAAGTTGTATATATTATAACCCTATTCATACCGCTTTAGGGTAGCATGGCTTATGTGAAAGCTACATGTAAAGCAGGACTGCTTTCAGAGACAGAAAGAGACCTTATCCACAAAGGATTAGAACAGGTTCAGTTATTTATGCATGTAGTAAATAATAGCAACTGTCTCCAGATTATTAATATAGATATCTTAATTTGATAATGTAGTTGTGGTAGTTCAACAGGAGTTTTTTCAGATAAGATAACAGTAAATTACCAAAAAAATACCCTTTAGTTGTGGTAGTTAAACAGAAGATAGGTAAAGAGGAATTATTCTCAAATTCAAATGGAAGTAGAGTAAATCAGTTTGTCTTAATTTAACTAAAATGTTTTGCTAACCATGCCAACAGCAGTTAACTCAATTGAATTATTTTTTTTAGTCAATTATAAACGTTTATGAATTGTTCACACAAGAGCAGAGCTGTAATAAACATGTAGGTTGGTAGCAAGGTAATTGTAAATGTTAAATTATTTTTTAAATGAATCTATATATATTTATAATAGGTATACAGTAAGTGGGAAGATGGAAGCTTCGTAGTAAAACCAGGTGATGAAGATATACATACAGCAAACGAAAGGATGTTAAAGGTAGTAAATCATATACATTCACTGCAATCAGTATTGACAGACTTGTTACAGTACATGTGTGTAGTATTTACATATATCCATGGGTGGCAACTCCTGTAAAGAGGCATCTTAGCAAGATTTTAAAATTTGAAATAATTGATGCAGGGACTTGGAAGAGTTAGAGAATCAATAGTGAATAGTCTCCAAATATCTATAATTAGGTAGCAAATAGATATTTGTCAATCTAAACAATAAAGTTGTTTTGCAAGAAATGATAAGGTCTGGTCACTGGGAAGCTACACATTTAATGGAGATGTAATGACAAGCATACCTGTCAACTCACCCGTTTTTTGCGGGTGACACCCGTTATTTTCACCTCTCACCCGGGAGTTTTTCTTTACCCGGCGGGTCCCGGGAATTTCTAACATTACCCGTTTCACCCGGATTTCTGACCGGAATTGTTTCCGGTATTTAGAAGTAATACGACCTTCGGTTTTATCGGTCTTTTTCAATGTAACCAAAAGTCAAAATGTAGGACTTGTTTACCTGAGCTACGTAACGATATTTTCAACAAGCTACAAGATGAGTTCAGTGACTATCAGTTGACCCCATTAGATGAACTTCCACTTTGCACTTCCCCTGAAACTGACATTGGTACATTTTGGGGAGAAATGTCCAAGTTGCATGACATTTTTCTTAACAAGCCAAGATTTTTTGTTTTGTCAAAACTTGCTAAAACATTACTGGTTTTGCCAAACAGCAATGCAGACAGTGAGAGGGCATTTTCTTTAGTAAAGAAAATAGCTACAGAGTTTAGGGCTGATCTTAATAAGGATACACTGTGTGCTCTTCTTTCTTGTAAAATGAATATACATTTGCATTGCTATGAACTGAAACCAAGTGCAGTTCTTTTAAAGAATGCCAAGTCTGCTACTATGGAATATAACAATAGTCTGAAATAAACTTGTATACATGTTCTAACTGTTTTATATACATATTGACTATATAAATTATATGTAAACATATTTTTGTTCTTCAATTGAGCCGGCAAAATGTTGTACGCGTTATGACCTGAGATTTTTTTTCTCAATGCAGGTCATGACCTGACTTTTCATTTTCAGAGGTTGACAGGTATGGACAAGGTGTAAATGTAAACTGTAAAGTGTTTTGTAGGAGTTAATTGGTCCAGTGGCTGGTAAACTACACACAGGACGGAGCCGTAATGACCAGGTGGCTACAGATATGAAACTATGGTTATCTGATGCATCTAAATCAATGAAAACATTACTCATCCAGCTGATTTCTGTTTTTGTTGAAAGGGCAAAGAAGTAAGTTATTAAAGTATTATATACATACGTATCATTTCAGTTTCCTTAATACTTTTATATTGTTAGAAAGCATTACTTGAAATTTTTGCAATGGTTCTTGATTTAGAAATTTAAAAATAGAATTTCTTGTTTTCTTTAAACTAATGTTAGTATTTAAACAAATTAAACATCATACCTGTCAACTTTCACGATTTAGGTGTGTATTACACGATTTTGACCCCTTGTCACGATTGCACGATCGTGATCGTGAAAAACCCTTTAAAACACGATTTTGTGAAAATCTACACGAAAAATATGATGGTTCCCGATTTTGAACTGTGTCCAAGGAAGACATTCGTGTTCAGCCAATCAAATTCTATGTTTCTCATGATCAAATTAATCAGCCAATCAAAAACGTTTTCTCACAAGATAATTCTAACATCCTAGATTTTGAACTTGCGTTGAATTCCTCTGTTTTTTAAAATCGTGAACATGGCAAATGGTTTTTCACCTGCGAGGAGGTTCTTACACAGAATAAGAATAAAAGCATGGCTGATTGACAAACTTCAATGATGCAGTACTACCATAAAGATAATAAATAGTAGTTTATTCAATAATTTATTGATATTACACTTGCTGTAACAAATGTTATGTATGTATTTAATTAAAATACCAAATCATTTAATGTACTATTCTTTATTTTTCACATGGACAAAACAAAAAAAACCCACATGAGGAATCCCTTAAATGAGGGACTTCCCTTAGTGAATAGTCAAGGGGTCATTTTACTTCTGTGAAAAATAAAAATTGTAGATTTTTATTTAACTTAAAAATGGGAAATTATGACATTATATTTAGAACTACTTTTCTAAATGCAGGGTCCAATTATTTTGAAAAATAAAGAAGATATACATGATACATTAGGCCAAGAACATACCAAAATTCTTGGACATGTGTTGACCATATTATACCAGATAGATCATAAGATGTATAATTCTTTGGGAAAAGTTTCTTCAAATAATATGAATTTGTGCTCATTTTTACTTAAAAAGTTGTTTTTAATGTCCTTACATTGAGGGGATACCCCTAGGTGTTGTTCCCAACCTGATAATGGTCTTTCTTTGTGCATAATTTTAAATTGAAAAAGTCAACAATTATTTAATATCCTTACACATGAAATTAATTCCTGGTCTTTCAGCTACATGTTCATCTTTTCTACTGATACATGTATATAATAACTAAAATCATGAAAATAAACTTAGGAAAAAGGCATGTAAGCTCATCTTACAAATATGACACTTTTTCTAGACCACAAAACAGCACACGCAAAATAGTCGTCGCAAAGAATTGTAACCTTTGAAATTGTTGTCGCGCACTAAAACCCCCATGGGCACTTTCAAAACTTGGCAGGTATGAAACATGTTAAAAAAAATTAAAATGAATCGAAGTGAAAACAAAATAATTCGTTCTACTTCATTGTACTTCTATTTATTTTGACAGTGAAATAGATGTATTGTTACCAGGATATACACATTTACAAAGAGCTCAGCCAATCAGATGGAGCCATTGGTTACTAAGGTACAAGCCTTATGATTTGTAGTTTTTTTTATGCCCATAAAGAAAGTACCAAATGGATAAGGACAACTGAATAATTATATAAGACAAAAATGGAAATGTGTATTACTATGTTTAATGATCGAATACTCAAATAATACTACAAGTAAAAAGGGTCTCATCATTTATCATGATTTTGATGACATTGTGAAAAGTCCATTGTTGCCTCAGAAAGAGTTGTTCTCCTATGATGTTTATTCTTACCAAAACTGTTAATCAATTTGGTTAAGATTACATTCACACACATTCAGTAACTTTAACTTGAAACTGAGTAAGGTATAAACCAGCTTAATAACTGTGGTCCTTATTCAATGTGTTGACAATGTGTGGACCTCAGAGCTCCATATAGATCCTATTTAAAACATTTGGAAATCCTATTTTTTTTACGAAGAAATAACCCATAGCTCTTTGGTCTGCAAATTTGCTCTTGTTTTGCAGCTAGGTATATACATGTGACTATGCTAACACAACAATGTATGCAATCTTGTTTGTATGTCTTTCTAGTTATACCTGGATGTTGAAAAGAGATGTAGAAAGACTAGAACAGCTGACAGACAGAGCTAGTGTTTTACCATTAGGAAGGTACTGTACTGATTTTGTATTATAAAAGTGTGTGTTTGCATTGGTTACTAACATGTTGTTTTTAAAATATTGACCGTTGTTATTATACTAAATATGTATATATGATGTAAGTTTTGGGAAAATGCAGCATCATATGTCAAAGTTTGTCTATGTAAAGCATCATTTTTTGTGTAGGAAGTCATATTAATCAATTGGTGCTGTTATTTTACACATTTGAAAAAAAGTTAACTACAAAAATGCTAAAAACAAAAGTCTTGTATTAACACCAATATATATTAATTGTGTTAATGTTACTTGCAAGTTCCATATAAAATAACAAAACTTGCAGCGATTTTAACCCCACCCACATACTAATTGAACTTTTGATGTCGTCCCTTAACTAACGACATTTATATATTCATCATATTGATCATTTTATTTTTTACTCACCTGACCTGAAAGGTCAAGTGAGCTTTTCTCATCACTTGGCGTCCATTATCCGTCGTCGATGTCTGTTATCTTTTACAAATATCTTCTCTTCTGAACTATTGGACCAAATTTAACCAAACTTGGCCACAATCATCACTAGGGTATCTAGTTTGAAAAATGTGTCTGATGACCCCGCCTGCCAACCAAGAAGGCTGACATGGCTAAAAATAGAACATAGGGGTAAAATGCAGTTTTTGGCTTATATTTCTGAAACTAAAGCATTTATAGCAAATCTGACAAGGTTAAAATGTTTATCACATTAAGATCTATCTGCCCACAAATTTTCAGACAAATCCCACAACCCGTTGTTGGGTTGCTGCCCCTGAATTTGGTAATTTAAAGAAATTTTGCAGTTTTTGGTTATTATCTTGAATATTATTATAGATAGAAATAAACTGTAAACAGCAATAATGTTCAGCAAAGTAAAATCTACGAATAATTCAACATGACCAAAATTCTGGGTCGACCCCTTAAGGAGTTATTGTCCTTTATAGTCAATTTTTAACAATTTGTTGTAAATTTTGTTATCTTTTACAAAAATATTCTCCTCTGAAACTACTGGGCCAAATTTAACCAAACTTGGCCACAATCATCACTAGGGTATCTAGTGTTAAAAATGTGTCTGATGACCCGGACCAAGATGGCCGACAAATCTGACATGGGGTAAAAATGTTCATCAGATTAAGATCTATCTGCCCACAAATTTTCAGACAAATTCAACAACCCGTTTTCGGGTTGCTGTCCCTGAATTGGTTATTTTAAGGAAATTTTGAAGTTTTTGGTTATTATCTTAGATATCATTATAGTCATGATAGTATCTGATAATATCTAATACTATTAATTATGTTTTAACCTAATTTTACATGATTTACAAAGCATTAGTAAATACAGGTGAGCGACACAGGCTCTTGAGAGACTCTATTTATATTATATTACTTTAAATTCTGTATTAGGTGTGCATGCATTCATTATTGCAAAATCACAAAAATTAATGTGATTGTATAAATCTTTTGAAGGAAAATAACTACTGTTGCATTTTTTCACATAAATAAAAGCGTCACACTAATTTCTGAATTTACTGTAATCACATTATGTTTTTGTATGATTAATCATGTTATGTTTTTGTATGATTAATCATGTTATGTTTTTGTATGATTAATCATGTTATGGTTTTGTATGATTAATCATGTTATGTTTTTGTATGATTAATCATGTTATGTTTGTATTTGATTAACAAATTGTGTGTTTAATAATGCATGTTGTGTTTCTAACAGTGGTGCTCTGGCTGGTAACCCATTTAACATTGACAGACCATTTCTTGCACAAGGTAACAGTCTTAATGTATTGCACCAAATCATATATAAATGTTAAATAACAATTCAAAGCAAACTTGATTGTGTCATGTCTGTCAACTTGCCTGATTATTAGAGATTTGCCAATAAGGTAGGTGTTGACAAATTTTCCTTTGATTTTGATTTTTTTTCCCCAGAGTTTTCACATTCAACATATCACTGGAAAATATTAATTTAAGTGGGTTTTAAAACTTATTATTAACCAACTTACTACAATATGTATAGAAATGCCCATGCTTTATAAAAGGAAAATGTCGACAACTGGTCATCATGAACGGAGAAATTGCTACAGCCAGTCATTACGAAATCTCAGTCATGCATTACGAAATCACACCTGTGCATTACGAAATCACACCTGTGCATTACGAAATCACAGTCATGCATTATGTACAGATGAAACGGGACATCGATTAATTCAAAATGTTGTTTATTTCTTTAAATAAATGTGACAATTTTTTTAAAAAATTTTAAAACTTAATATCATAAAAACAAGTTTAAATGATGTTCAGTGTTTTGTTATGACTTGAAACGGAAATATTTCACAGCCTTTTTTCGAGTACGACTTTCCATTATTATCACTGTTTCATTTCCGTTGTTCAATCCTCATGCAGACTACAATCGTAACTACTCGGCCATTCTTGCTATGCAGTACAATAACGTAAATTTATTTCTTTGTGCAACCAGAAAGGCAGAGTAGTCTTGACTGATGCAGACTTCTCAAGACAGAGATTAAGAATAGTTAAACTGTCTGATTTATTCTTCCCAGCTACTTTATATTTGCTAGATGAAATGAATTTTAATAGCATAAAATTAAGTACTTGGATGAGAAATCAGAAATTACATCTGACAGTCACAATGTTGACCAAAATTCCATCGTGAATGCGAAAAGACAAGTTCAGCTATGAAATTCCAGTATCTTCTTCACAATAAGTTTCTTACTCTTTGTTTAATCAAAGAATTAAAACCATTTAATAGAAATGTTATAAAACTGGCTTTTTCTGTATTGGTCCTGTCATAGATTTGTGGTTAGCTGTATAATTTTGGATCCGAGACTCGAAGACTGTTCTTGAATGAAGTTGCCTTAGTTGGTTAATAAAAGTATCAATATATGGACTTTTTCATATTGGCCCTGTAACATGCCCGAGGTATTAATAATGGCTAAGGATGGTTGTAATGGCCTTGAGGCAACGATACATTAATATATTAATACTATTATATTGAATTGTTAATAAATAATTTTTATGCTCCATTTATGGGCATTATGTTTACTGGTCTGTGCGTCTGTTCGTTCGTCTGTTTGTCAGTTCGTCCCGATTCAGGTTTAAGTTTTTGATCAAGGTTCTTTTTGATGAAGTAGTAGAAGTCCAATTGACTTCAAACTTAGTACACATGTTTCTTATGATGTGATCTTTCTAATTTTAATGCCAAATTAGAGATTTTCCTCCATTTTCACGGTCCACTGAACATTTAAAATGATAGTGCGGATGGAGCATCCTTGTACTGGGGACACATTCTTGTTATTTTTAAAGTTGAAATTTTTTAACTTTGATTAATTGTGAAATTCCATTATATTGCTACCCTATAAGATTAAATCGAAAGATAATACTTTCTCTTTAGTATTTCTCCTTGGTATACTATTAGTCTTTCATGAAATCAGATGATTAAATAGATAAAATGATAATAGTTACAGCAATTAAACATTTTTTTACAGAACTTGACTTTAAGGAAGTGTCAGGAAACAGTATGGATGCAGTTAGTGACAGAGACTTTGTTGGTTTGTATTTATTTAACAAATTACTACTGTCCTTTAATGATAGAAAATTAAATTTTGTGCAAAGTGTTACCTTAAGGGCATATGATACAGTTTTGATCCTGTATTTACATTTTGATAAAATTTTCCATATAGACTATTTTTTACCTGATTAAATCAAATATGTAATAAAAAATATACCTTCATGTGCTACCTTTTGAGTAAAATGAGGTTGAAATTTTGTATATTTGCTCAAAATTCGGATTTGTGGCCGTATTTTCGCTTTCGAAAGAAAGACATAACTTTTTTATTTTAAAAGATAAACACAAATTGTTTTTTTGTTAAATAATTTGTAATTTCTGTATTTTATAAGTGTCCTAAAAATTTATACATTTTGTATTCAGAAATGACTCATATTTATCAAATGTTCATGAACATGATGAATGTAGAAAAAAAACATAATTTTTTGCTGTATATTTATCAATTAAAAAAAAATTAAACTATTTACGTTTCCATGAAAATTGGCACACATAATCTTCTCGCGTAATCAAACCAAATGACATTTTAAAAAAGAGGGGTCCATGAACTCGTTTTCAAGTTAAATAAGTTTGAATGATAAAAATCTGTTGAAAACTGAATCTTTTCCCAATAAGTCATAGTTTGACGTCGCGAAAATAACAATTTAATTTAGCAACGTCATTACCTCCCCTGTAACTGTATCGTATGCCCTTAAAAATATCAAATAAGAAGATGTGGAATGATTGCCTATGAGACAACTCTCCACAAGAGACCAAATGACACAGAAATTAAAAACGATTGGTCATTTGGTCTCTTCAAAAATGAGCAAAGCCCAAATCCACATTAGTGATAGACTATAATTTGTTTGTTTGTATTGTCATAACAAATTGACATTTGTAATTGAGACTTTGTTGATTTTAATTAGTTGCTGTGTATGGAAACCAAAAGGAGGGCCTCTTGAACTACATACAATTTAAACTCTTCAAACCTGGTAATAGTATATTCCATTTTGGAATAGCATCTTATACCAATAAATCAATTTTAGTGCAAATTGTTACACAAAAAGTATTTCCGAAAGTTGTGATTTTTCAGCAAAACGTTTTCACTGCTACAAATTTGACATTAAACAAGCATGATATTAAACCTTCATAAGAAAAATGTTCCCAAGGGTTTCTTTCTTTAAAAATTCTGAAATAAACTTAACACTGCATTGTATTTTTCAGCTGAGTTTTTATTCTGGGGTTCTTTGTTAAGTGTACACCTGAGTAGATGGGCTGAAGATTTGATACTCTATAGTACTAAAGAGTTTAGTTACGTACAGCTATCTGATGCTTACAGGTAAGTTATTTTGTTGATTGTGTAGAACTGTTGTCACAGGGGAACTTTGGACTATAATTTTGTGTGTGTCCATAACTTATGTATCATTTGATATAGACTTGATACATAATATGTGTATCTACCAAAGACAATGTTACCATTGATGATGGCCTCAGATTTTGGACCTATGGATAATGCATCTAAGAATTGTTATAGGAAAATTTGCATGTTTACCCTAACACAATATATATTCTTGTTTCTCATAGCTTTTCAGTGCATGGTTTGACCTTTTGGGTCATGCCTCAACCTTAGCATACATATTTTTTAAATATCTAAAAAATGGTTCAGACACACTACCTTTTATTATTATACCCCCGCTTTAAAAAAGGGGGGTATACTGTTTTACCTCTGTCTGTCCGTCCGTCCGTCAGTCCGTCCATCAGTCCGTCAGTCCGTCTGTCAGTCAGTCCGTCCCATGAAACTTTCGTCACATTTTTCTCAGGAACTACACATTCACCCTTTCTGTAATTTGGTATCAACATTTATATATGTCAGCCATACCGTGTGATGCGTTTTCAGATTCATCACTTGACAACTTCCTGTTTACCGAACACTTGTCTGATTTTACACATGATAGCCAAGTTGAAAATTTTCGTCACATTTTTCTCAGGAACTACAATACAAGGATTTCTGAAATTTGGTTTCAGGATTTATATAAGTCAGCTATACCGTGTGATGCGTTTTCAGATTCATCACTCGACAACTTCCTGTTTACCGAACACTTGTATAATTTTACACATGATAGCCAAGTTGAAAATTTTCGTCACATTTTTCTCAGGAACTACAATACAAGGATTTCTGAAATTTGGTTTCAGGATTTATATAAGTCAGCTATACCGTGTGATGCGTTTTCAGATTCATCACTCGACAACTTCCTGTTAACCGAACACTTGCATATTTTTACACTATTAATATTATCCACTTGCGGCAGGGGTATCATCAGTGAGCAGTAGCTCGCAGTTTCACTTGTTATTTATTCTTAATTTACATGATAAGAGATTTACAGTGCACCATAGGTTTTGTACCTAGGTGTTGTGATCCAATATCTTTTTTAAGACTTATTAATATATCATGAACTTTTTAGATCCCCATCAGGCATCACTTAAACTGGATTGGTATTCTAAATTGGTGTATTTCAGAGTAATTTTGACTTTTATTTTACATTTAGAAACTTGTCACACTAGTTCTGCCACATTTTGCTTTTGAATGCATCGAAAAGTGAAATAGACGTTTATGATTTCTCGATCAGTTTTTCTAGTGCTAGTCATGGTTTAATTGAAAAATATTTTTTTTTAAGAAAAGATAATACTTGAGTTAAATAATATAAAAAACAATATTTGTATTGAATATTTATAAATATTTCACTTATTTTCAGCACTGGTAGTAGTCTAATGCCCCAGAAAAAGAATGCTGATAGTTTGGAATTAATTCGTGGAAAAACTGGTCATATGTATGGTAGGGTAAGTAAACAATTATAGTAACCTTTGTGACTGAGAAATTTGAGATATGTAAAATACAAGCAGGGTAGTTATGAAATAGACAACAATTCAACAACACAACAAATTAAAAAAAACCCAAACATTTAGAGGTGAACTTACAACAGATTCAACAATAAACAAGTTTCTGTACCATATACATGATATAAATGAATGTTAAATTGACAATTTATGAGCAAAATTTGTTCTCATAGCATGGCATCTAGAGGCTTTACAAAGCTTTTTCTTAGATAATAAGAAAATATGAACAAGATACTTTGAATCAGTTGGCCTTTCCAAAAGATGATAGCAACAATATTATATTTGACATTTTTTTCCTCAACTTGGTGTCTGAACTACATTTATTAACGTTAAAATTAACTCTTAATTTAGGTGGTTTTCTCTGTTAGATGTATGTACTAGTAATAGATATTTGATCTCTGTTAGATGTATGTACTAGTAATAGATATTTGATCTCTGTTAGATGTATGTACTAGTAATAGATATTTGATCTCTGTTAGATGTATGTACTAGTAATAGATATTTGATCTCTGTTAGATGTATGTACTAGTAATAGATATTTGATCTCTGTTAGATGTATGTACTAGTAATAGATATTTGATCTCTGTTAGATGTATGTACTAGTAATAGATATTTGATCTCTGTTAGATGTATGTACTAGTAATAGATATTTGAGCATTTGCAAATTGTTTTGCTTTTTTACCAAAGACTGCATTTTATGTGTTTAATATACAAATTAATAACATGTATTTGATATACTTACAGTGTACAGGTTTTATGATGACCTTGAAAGGAGTTCCTAGTACTTACAACAAGGATTTACAGGTTAGGATGAATAAAAAGAGATGTGGGGTATATATGGCAGCCACCCGACAACACAAATTACCAAAAGCCATCATAAGGCAACATACAATATTCAACAATACAGCCCGAAGTGTAGTCCACTGAAATGGTCGCCTAGGCGACTTAAAAAGCTGATTGGCGACCAAAAATTCATATCTGGTCGCCATTTGGGCTATAAGAATATTGAACATCTGGCTACCAGACATTTTTCGGAAATTTGCCCTGATCAGAGTTGGGTTTTAAAAAATTGTCTGAGCGCTTGACAGTTACACAAATTTATACTGTTTTTCAAGCGCCTTTTAGATTTAAGGTTGATCTTATCAACGCTTTATTGCATCAGGCAATTTGTAGGTTATTTGTACGCATTGACTGAAAATGGCACAGATCCATCTATTTTAGTATTTTGCTCTCAGTCACAACTCGACTATTATGTGCCACTAGAAAGAAACCCATTAGCATTTGAAGATTGTGTTTATTGAGAGCACATGGTCGAGCCTCGATCTCAATTTCGTCAGTAAACAGATGAAACAAGGTAGGCGACAATTTTGTAACTTGTTTTCATTGTCTACGACAAAGATTCAATAGAATAACAGCTACAATTTCGCAAACAATTTCAGATGTTCACTTGACCTATGGGGCAATCACCAGTGCTTCTGCAAAAGTCCAATGAGATTTTTTTTGACTGGGCTTCGGACAACCGCTTAACATTGCAGAACAAAAAAATAATGTTTTTATTTAGCAAGGGTTGTTTAGCTAGATAAAAATGTAGGCGACCTGAAATTATTTCCTGGCCACTGAAATTTTGAGTTGGCCACTAAATTTTCATGTCTGGTTGCTACATTTCAGAAGCTACTTTGAGGGCTGCAATAAATACATGTGTAATACAATATTTAAAGATGTAAAATGTCAGGAGTCTAAAAAAATTGATAATACACAGTAATGCACGGTAATTTCCAAAGATCTTTACATTCTCAGGATTACAGACATATACATTATGAATTAAAATTATACTTGACATTAACTATACCAGTTGCTGATGTTGTTAAAGACAACATTTTTTATTGGAATTGAATAACTTTTTTTTTATTTGTTTCTCAGTTGTATCTAACATTTGTTAATAAAATGCATCTTTGATTAAGTGAGTGTGTCATTTATGAGTCAATACAGATGCAGATCACAAATAAGTTTGGGTAAACCTTGAATGCACCAGTACCTGTGACCATATTATCTTTATTTACAGGAGGATAAAGAAGCCATGTTTGATGTATATGATACTTTAACAGGAATACTACAAGTGGCTACCGGAGTCATGTCAACATTAATGGTAATATTCTAAAATATATTTGAATATTATTAGGGCTGTTTCATTAAAATTTAAAATATACATAGTACCCACAGAAGGCACTTTGAAAATGTGGAACTAATTATACTTATAGAGGTTTTTTGAGAACTTCTTTTACACAACCACTATAAAATCATCCACCCATAGATTACAGAGTGTCTTCCTTGGGTCCTATGTATGTTTTTATGGAACAATACTTACAGTGTGGTCATATATTCATCAGTCTTCAATTTCCTGTTTACTAATTATGGTACTTACATATTGGAACACATAATGGTCATGTATGGAACATTTTGTCATATTTTCTAGGGAACTACAATCATGTTATTTCAGAAACTTGTTATCAAGCTTCATGTGAATATGTTTTACTTTGTGATTAGTTTTCAGATTTATTGTTCATCAACTTTCTGATAACTAAATTATGAAAGCTTTGGGATCAGTAGCAAACTAGTCAATACTAAAGATATTCAAGGGAAAGTTCTTCGTACAGACATTTCAGTGGGATTGATAAGGTTGACATGAAATAATTGATATAATTGAAGTGATCAACATGTCCCAGTACTGTGTGCCATTCAAGAAAATTTACAATACTTTGTTTTCTTATAGATTGACAAAGAAAAAATGAAGGCAGCTTTGAGTCCTGATATGTTAGCTACAGATATAGCTTATTATCTTGTCAGAAAAGGGGTAAGGTTGTCACACGATTTATTTCTACTAAGTTGATTGTCAGCTTATTTTTTATTCCAAGGGTTTCAAGGACTTTGTTATAACATAATGGTTTAATTTGAAGCTGCAAACCACCATACTGTCTCATATTACCAATGTGTTAGTTAGTAAATCATTTCAAACATTAAAAATACATAAATTTTATACCTACCTAAACCACTTCTATATTTTATTTAAGATAGAAAATTCAAAGCACACATTTTTCTTTATAATAGCTTTTACACCAGACTTAATGATGTTTAATTTCCGTCAACTTCAGCAAAGTTACTTCAATATTACCCAGATTTAAAAAAACAAAGGTTATCCTGGTCAATTTTAAATCAAATTTGATTTGATTATTATTTGTATGTGCTAATCAGATTTAGTATGTATAATTAAAATATTATTTGATTTATGATTTTTAGATACCATTCAGAGAAGCTCACGGACAATCAGGATCATGTGTAGCATTAGCTGAGAAAAAGCAATGCCTACTGTCAGAATTAACTCTGGAAGATTTTAAAACTGTCAGGTACTCATCTAATTATATATGCTGTTGATCCTGGGTCTCATTGGGGTCTAAGCGTGATGCTGGATTGCCGATTTTTTTAAGCGTGATACGAGAAAGTCAAATTATTCTGCCCTGAAAACAGGAAATGAGTCTAGCGGGACATGGGAAATTACAAAAAAATGAGAGTTGCTTTCATACATAGCGTAAGCGGGATACGGGAATCTGACAAAACAGTAAGAGGGAACCGGGATCAGAACCCCCCAATGAGACCCCCTTGATCCACCATTTTCTACATGCCTGTACCAAGTCAAGAATATGACAGTTTTATTCATTTACGTTGGTCCTATGCAAAACAATCAGATCATCACCTTTTGAAAACTCTATATATGACAACTTTAATTTGACTTTATTGCTTATATATTTAAATGTTTGCAGCTGCTTTTGTTTAGTTTATTTTTTGTGTACATTTTTTACATTTTCATTATTTCAGTGAGAAGTTTGAGGATGATATATTAGAAGTATGGAACTATGAAAACTCTGTGGATCAGTATTCTGTTTATGGTGGAACTGGAAGGAGTAGTGTTCTACAACAAATCAACAATATACAACAGTTCCTCAAAGACAAAGCAGTTTAAAAAACTGATAAGAGCTCGAAAAAGTAGTATGTTCCATCTATTTATAAACACTTTTGCTGTTGATGAAGGATGGATAGATATGGAATCAGTATAAAATTGATTTACAAACATCACAAATATTTTGAAACTCTGCACATATTTTATTTTAGATTTGTGAAATTATATATTCTAGAGCATATTTGTTGTGCTTTTTCTCTTAGCTTTGACATTTAAAAATGATTGATCTGCTAAACATTCATGTTTTGTCTTACCTGTATTTATTAGTGAATTTTTTGTATCTTCAATATTAATTCTCTTATTCCCTTTTTAATGAATTTCTATTTTTGAAAATAAGAATAATATTACTTTTTGATATATATTAGCTCACCAATGGTAAGAAAACATGGTTGGTTAGAGGGAAAAATTTACCTTGACAAGTGTCTATTCAAAATCCCTAAGAGTTTTTGAAGATTTCTTTACCATGCAAATAGCATGACACTCTTCCAACAAGGGCAACAATTCATATTCTTTATATAGTACAACCTAATGTCTGATTTTATAATGACCCCTGTTTAGATAACATATACATGCATTATTTTTTTAATTTTCAATCATGGTGCAGGGAGTAATTGTACACAAACTTTTATCAAAATCTGTAAATTGACCTAAAATTGGTGATATTAAACACTTAAGAAGCTATTTCACTTCACAGTATTGGTTTTGTGGTCTACTTAAGGAATAGTTAACATTACTTCATTTATACACACTAATAGGGTATTTAAACTAATAACAGGTTAAGAAAATATCAAATGGTGCTATGATCTGTGCGTCTCTTTAAAATATACTGAACTAGTCCTAATTCCAGATCATTTTATGTTTCATTTGATTGCTTTAGTAATTGTTAGTGAATTTAATAATGTGATAATTTAAATTGTTTATTTTTACATGTTAAATAGATAGTATTATTGTTAAAAATTTTGTGAAAGCATTTCATTTATTCAAATTTTAGATGTGGTTAGATTTTTTTATGTTGTTTTACATTTGCTTGTGTTATTTTTTATCATAATACAGAGATTTTTTTTATTTTAATCTCCATTGATGTTTTAAGAAAAAAACATGATCTTTTTTCTTCTTCTGTTTTTTATTTTACTTTTATTTTGCTTGTATTCCTTCTTTGTTATAACGAATATTTTCCAGTGTTTCAATTTTGTTTTTTTTGCTTGATTTTTTGTGCTTTTGCTTGCTTTTTATTTCACCTAATAAAAAGATTTCAATACTGAAGACTTTTACTATAGGTTCTTAAATTCTTTGCCTATTATTGTTATTATCCTCATCTCATGGGTTTTTGTGCTATTAACAATTATTTCCGTCAAGTACTACAGAACTTTGGTTTGCAGTTCGACTTTGATCAGTTGAAATATGTGGTTTTCTATGATCTGTCAGACACCTTCTTCCTGTTTATTTTTGTATTTTTCAATATGATCAGCAATAGAAGAAATATCCTCCCTGAAAATTAGAGAAATACCAGTCAACCTGTTATAGAGTTATTTCCCTTAAAATACAAATTTACAGTTTCTCACTGTTATCTTAAGTAAGTAAGTAAGTAAGTAAATTTTATTTAGAGTCGGCATATATATACATAATAACAGACAATTCAAATAACATCTTAATTGCTTGGAGATGATGATTGTCCTGAAATGTTGATCTTTTATGCAGCTGTGATCTCAAAAACTATAGATTACATTTGTAATTCGTATACTTTGGATTCATTTATTTTTGTTGATACAAATTTTTGTGGATAATTGATTTCATGTTTTCCAAGAGACTGCATATAATATTACAGCAAATTTGTAATTCGTTGAATATTTTACTTCATGTTTTCCATGTGCACGCGAAATCCACGGAAATTTCACAAGGTGAGTGAATCAGACACAGGTATGCCTCTTGTTTAATCTTTAGGACACTTAAATCATGTTTAAAATGATACAGAATTAACTTTTTATCTTGTCACAGATACAGTATTTTGTGCAATTGTTAGTTTTTATACGCCCGTCAAAATTTTTACGGGACGTATTATGGTATACAAATGTCCATGTCCGTCCGTCTGTCCGTCCGTTCGTCTGTCCGTCTGTCTGTCTGGCGTAAACATGTCGCACCGTAACTTGAGAACAACTTATCCAAATTTCATGAAACTTAACATAGTTGTTTCTTATGATGGTCAAATGATCTGTATACTTTTTGGTGAAAATAAGATTTAAACTTTTTAAGTTACGGCACTTTGTAACTAAAACAGGGGTGTGTTTTTTTCACATGTCGCACCGTATCTCAAAAACGATTCTTGATTATGGCTTAAAACTTTAAACACTTCTTAGTTATATTAATCTTAATATCTGTATACTTTTTGGTGATGATTCAAAATTTTATTTTTGAGTTATTGAGTATTTTGTTAAAAACGGGGAGGTTTTTTTTACATGTCGCACCATATCTCATAAACGATTTATGAATATTGCTTTAAACTTTACACATGTCTTTGTTATATTAATCTAAAGATCTGTATACTTTTTGGTTTTGATTCAAAATTTTATTGTAGTGATATTTAGTTTTTGTCGAGCCTTCGACTTTAGTCGAAAAAGCGAGACTAAGCGATCCTACATTCCGTCGTCGTCGGCGTCGTCGGCGGCGTCAACAAATATTCACTCTGTGGTTAAAGTTTTTGAAATTTTAATAACTTTCTTAAACTATACTGGATTTCTACCAAACTTTGACAGAAGCTTGTTTATGATCATAAGATAGTATCCAGAAGTAAATTTTGTAAAAATAAAATTCCATTTTTTCCGTATTTTACTATAAATGGACTTAGTTTTTTCTGCGGGGAAACAAAACATTCACTCTGTGGTTAAAGTTTTTAGAATTTTAATAACTTTCTCAAACTATCCTGGGTTTGTACCAAACTTGGACAGAAGCTTGTTTATGATCATAAGATAATATCCAGAAGTAAATTTTGTAAAAATAAAATTCCATTTTTTCCGTATTTTACTTATAAATGGACTTAGTTTTTTCTGCGGGGAAACATTACATTCACTCTGTGGTTAAAGTTTTTAGAATTTTAATAACTTTCTTTAACTATCCTGGGTTTGTACCAAACTTGGACAGAAGCTTGTTTATGATCATAAGATAGTATCCAGAAGAAAATTTTGTAAAAATAAAATTCAATTTTTTCCGTATTTTACTTATAAATGGACTTAGTTTTTTCTGCAGGGAACCATTACATTCACTCTGTGGTTAAAGTTTTTAAAATTTAAATAACTTTCTTAAACTATCCTGGGTTTGTACCAAACTTGGAAATAACCTTATTTATGATCATAAGATTGTATCCAGAAGTAAAGTTTGTAAAAAGATTACTCTGTTTTTTTCTGTAATTTACTTTCAAATGGACTTAGATTTTCTTACAATCATAAAATAGTAACAAGAGGAATATTTTTATTGATTTTTTTCCTCATTGTTGTTGAGCCTGTGATTTACAGCAAAAATAGGCGAGACACTGGGTTCCGCGGAACCCTTACAAATTTTTTGTAAAAAAAAAACAGGGTTTGGGGTTTCACATGTCCCGCCGTGTCTCAAAAACAATATATGGTTATTGCTTAAAACTTTCTCAGAAACGATTTATGATTATTGCATTAAACTTCCACACAAGACGTCGGGCATATCATGCGCTCATGGCGCAGCTGTTTATTCTAATTTAATGTTTTATATTCAGGTCCAGTGTTAATGAATCAGAGGTTATAGAGAAACAGTATTATTTAGTAAATCCAATTTATGTTAGTACAGTAGTGCTAAGTCATACCATTTTGCTAATGCATAAAGACATGTATGGCTATTTATATGCCCTCTAGATGTCCTTTTGGTATTTTAGGGTTGATGTACCACTCACTTCAATATTCATGTTTAGAATAAGGTGCAGATCTGAAGAATAAAAAAAATTCTGAGGAATATTTATTTGTCATTCCACACTCAATTAGCAGCATTGAATGTTACAATCTTTATTACTACAAGTTTATGTCAAAAGGGATTTGTATAGTGTCTTCACAAAAGTAGGTAACCAGAGCACAAGTTAATTAGTTTAGTGCTTTGATTTACCCAAACATGACATCGTGCACTAATCAACTGTTTGTATTGAATGTTATTTGTTGCAGTTACATGCAGTAAGTTGATGTCTTATCAAAGACAGTCTGGTCTTGTCTTAAGATTTTTTAATATTTAAACTGTAACTAGCCAAAGTGATTTTATCAAAACTGCCAACAGACAAAACTAGCGATATCAACTACAATATTTTTTCACTACGAAAATTTTGTGGCAGTGTAGTATTCATTGAGGATAAGATATAACGTTCAACCGAGAGAAACTAGTGGTTTTTACTACAGCATTTCCTCGTTGTTAACATTGTGTGGTAGTGTAGTATTCATTGAGGATAAGATATAACGTTCAACCGAGAGAAACTAGTGGTTTTTACTACATCATTTCTCGTTGTTAACATTGTGTGGTAGTGTAGTATTCATTGAGGATAAGATATAACGTTCAACCGAGAGAAACTAGTGGTTTTTACTACATCATTTCTCGTTGTTAACATTGTGTGGTAGTGCAGTATTCAGAGTAGAGAAGCCATAACTGTCAACCGAGAGAAACTAAGGGTTTTTACTACGGCATTTCTCGTTGTTAACATTGTGTGGTAGTGCAGTATTCAGAGTAGAGAAGCCATAACTGTCTACAGAGACAAACTAAGGGTTTTTACTACGGCATTTCTCGTTGTTAACATTGTGTGGTAGTTCAGTATTCAGAGTAGAGAAGCCATAACTGTCTACAGAGACAAACTAAGGGTTTTTACTACGGCATTTCTCGTTGTTAACATTGTGTGGTAGTTCAGTATTCAGAGTAGAGAAGCCATAACTGTCTACAGAGACAAACTAAGAGTTTTTACTACGACATTTCTCGTTGTTAACATTGTGTGGTAGTTTAGTATTCAGAGTAGAGAAGCCATAACTGTCAACCGAGAGAAACTAAGGGTTTTTACTACGGCATTTCTCGTTGTTAACATTGTGTGGTAGTTTAGTATTCAGAGTAGAGAAGCCATAACTGTCTACAGAGACAAACTATTAGTTTTTACTACGGCATTTCTCGTGATTAACTTTGTTTGGCAATATAGAGTATACAAAGTAGAAATGACATAACTGACAACTGAGACAAACTAGTGGTTTTAACTACACGATTCCTCTTTGTTAATAATGTGTGAACATGAAGTATTAAAGTAGAAAAGTCAGATCTGTAAACGTTATATAAGAGCTAAACTACATTCTTAGAAGGAGTTCTGACAAGAAATATGATTTTACCACAAATAATTAAGTATGTGACATTTTAGCAACCCTCTGTACACCTTAGATATAAATCGATACACAGTGGAATAAAAATTCAAGAACAAAATATATAAATTAGATTTGAACTTGGAGTTCAAAAAACATTTATTAGTAAACGAAAATTATGTATATATTGCAAAACAACTCACTTTTTTTTTATGAAAAAGAAGCTTTGATACGTATATGAAAAGAAGCTTTGATACCTATATGAAAAGAAGGCGGTTAGTGTCATTTCCTACTAAATTGAGTGTATAGCTGTAACAGACATGATTGGAAGAAGATGATGGACATTGGTAGCATGCATCCTGACTTTAGATCGATATAACAAATTCGGAAAAACATCCATTTTGTCTCAAATTGCTGTATTGGTTTGATTAAAATTTAATGGAAGCTTATCCTAAGCTCTTGTACATGGTACGTATATTTAACGTGAACATTGTTGATCTTAATATTGTATGAACCCTAAAAAAAATAAAAATGAATATTGATGTCACGCTACTAAAGTAATACAATAATCAACATATTAAGTTTTCATTCTAGTGAATATGCATTTCGTCGACTAAATGTTCGATCAATAACAATGTATATCGGAAAAAGCATCTTTTCACATAAAAAGCATGCAGAAGATACTGGTACTAAAATACTATAGGAGATACCAAAAAAAAAAAAAAAAAAAAAAAAAAAAAACGAAACAAAACAAAACAAAACAAATTACAAATTCAATGCACCGAAAAGTAAAACACGAGACAGAATTACAAAAGACTGAACAACACTAATCCCTCGATAAGACACAGTATGAACGTTTAAGGTGCTCCGGTAGGTTAAGGAGATCGTCTAGTGCTACTCATCCATAGGCACTGGTCTCTGAAATTTCTTTACCTATATACTTTAAAATAACAATTTAGTGCATGTGCACCAAACACAATAATGATGTCAAGATCTGCTGAAAAGTAGAATTCACAATAGAAAAAGATTTCATAACGGTCATGCACACACATCATGATAGCGTCAGTAAAATTTCCGAATGCGTGATTTCCATTTGTAACAAAAGAACCATCGGTCTGATATCTATGGTGGCCGGTTAATGCCATTTCGCGTTTTCGCCTTTTCGCGTTACCGACTTCGCGATTTCGCGTTTTCGCCCTATAGAATATGAAAGGCGAAAACGCGAAAACGCGAAAACGCGAAATGGCCTTAACCGGCCATCATAGATATCTTCCTTGGAAGCAGTTCCAATCCTCTATCAATAAATTCATGTCAGTTCTATTGTAACTTTTATCTTTGACTTCTGTGACCAAACTACAATGTCTGGGCGTAGGGTTGTCTGTACACATTCAGGAAAAACAAGCTTCTTGCCGATGTCAGCCCTCAAGTACCGTTCACTAACCTTGTACAAGATAAAGTGCTCATGTGACTGTGTTGTATGACCAGTATCCCCCTCTCTCTAACGAATCGGATCTACTTTGCCTCTGTTATTGTTGGTTTCTTCTTCCTTTTCCCAATATCAAGGAACCGTTCTGCCAGATGTTTTAGGACCTTGTCGTGCCGGCATCGATATCTTCTCCGTGTCAGCAAAACCTTAAAGCCTGAAAGTATATGTGCCATCGTGACTCTTTCACCACAAAACTTGCAGCCTGGTTCTTCTACTAGCTAAATATATTATCATTCCCCACTGTAAGTTTGAAGGGGAATGAAGTGTATCGTAGACTGACCTTAGCATGAATGAAATTCTGAATAGTTCCATCCTCCATAATTCTGCCCATGTGATCTTTGTTTCTGGCAAGTTAAACTTCATCCATGTTCCTTTGCGGCTAAGGTCTAATGCCTTTGCTCTTCGTTGTTGTTCTTCTTGTCTTACTTCTGACTGCACCATGATGCTCTTCTCCGTTGGTGTTTCCTTTGACCACTGTTGGAAATGTTTCATTCTTAATCACTGTCTACCAGAACTGGTGTTTCCCGCTATGTCTTTGTGATGAAGAACATTTTCTGCTTGATCTACTGCAGTCTCGCTGACCATTTTCACCTAGTACGTATGGGAGCTTTAGGGAGACGGATTTATATAAAAGCTCTGCTCTTGTTTCCTAATCCCAGTTATTGAATCTTTTGTATATTTCGTATTTATGTCTTTACCCTTGTAGTATAATTCCAGCCTTACTGATCTTTCTATTCTTTGAGTCTATGAGAGTTATAACAAATTTGCTCTAAATACCTTGTATTCCTCCAAATTGAATGTTAAAAGTAGCTAAAGTTGTGATGATTTACTGTAAAGAACTATGGCTGTAAAACTTAGTGGAATCCTAGCCATCTTCTGAGATGACTGTTTATTTTTTCTTTCTACAGCTTCGACTGTTGTTGCTGTCATTTCATAGATCATGACAAGCCATGTCACTCTTGGTAGCAATCCATGTTGGTATATCCAAGCCTTAAGCTTCCCAGGCAATCAACTCTTATCTAAACTTATTTAGCCATTCTGCAACCTGCGTTTGTACTGTCTTCACATTGATATAGTCTTTAAGGGTGACATCAAACCATTTTCTAAGACACTTACTTTAAACATATTTATGTATAGTGGATTGGGAAACAAGTAATAACTTATATTATCCCTTTCCACTTTGCGGGTGCGAGTGCTACCGTGTAGCGGCTTTAGCCTGTTTTTTATCGAAATCTACAAGGGTGTCTTTTACGTGCAAGAGATATTGCTCTCTTTTAACACAGGTCATATAAAAAAAGAAGATGTGGTATGATTGCCAATGAGACAACTGTCCACAAGAGACCAAAATGACACAGACATTAACAACTATAGGTCACCGTACGGCCTTCAACAATGAGCAAAGCCCATACCACATAGTCAGCTATGAAAGGGCCCGATAAGACAATGTAAAACAATTCAAACGAGAAAACAAACGGCCTTATTTATATAAAAAAATTAACGAGAAACAAATATGTAACACATAAACAAACGACAACCACTGAATTACAGGCTCCTGACTTGGGACAGGCACATAATGTGGCGGGGTTAAACATGTTAGCGGGATCCCAACCCTCCCCCTAACCTGGGACAGTGATATAACAGTACAACATAAGAACGAACTATAAAAATCAGTTGAAAAAGGCTTAACTCATCAGATGGACAAAAATACAGCCATTTATAGTCCCCTTCCGACGGGCTCTCATCGTTCCTTAAGGCCATACTTCCAAGGTACTTTTAATAGTGTTATACTTCCTGAGTATCATTGATCTTCACTTCCTTTACTTAAATTTCATCCTGGCCCAAATGGATACGTCTTCCAGTGCTCATCTTGCTTGACTATAGGATGACGTTGTTACTGTAAGGTCATCCATGAACCCTCTTGTTGCTGGTTGAAAAATCCCTGGATTTGTCTTTAGACCTCTTGTTTCTCTTCCTGCTGCCTTCATTGTTATATGATCATAATTATGAATAGTATCAGTGAGGTCACCGTGGTACAACACGTTACTGATCCTTTCTCTAACTTCTGCCATGCTGTCTTATTATTTATAGTAAATCGCAGCTATATTCCACCAACATACTTTTGAACTATTTTCTTGATGTGATCTGGAATGCAGTAGTGATTCTTTGCCATTTCTATCAATCTGTGTGGTACTGATCCATATGTGTGTGTACCAGGTCTAATCATACAATTGTCAAATTCTTCTTTCCAGTCTTCGCATCATGAATGAGTTGTGTTAGGATACTTCACATCCTGAAAAAACTGCAATGCCTCCTTTCTGCATAGATGTATTGATGTAACCATTATCTACTTTAATTGTATATTTCATCATCCTGTTAGCCAATACAGAGTAGATTTCCCCCTCTACGTGCGCTCAACAGTGAATAAACTAAAAGAACTAGCCAAGGAATTTGTTTTTGTCCCGGCCGATAAAGCTGTTAATAATATTATTATTGTTTGACGTAAATTTTACATTGAGGTTCTGAAAAAAAAATTTACCAATTCACCAACATTCCAACTGACTCCATTTTCAGAAATCGACATCTGTAACAAACATAAACTTTTAGCTACCGCTTTACAAGCAGAACCGAATACAATGAAAGTCCCTACTATGTATTGGCTTCCGAAGCTACACAAAACACCTTACAAATATAGATTTATTTCGTCTTCAAGCCATTGTTCCACTACTAAATTGTCTATTCTTCTTACCAGTACACTTGGTACAATCATAAACCTGATAATAAATTGTTCAAATAAGGCCTTCGAAAATAGTGGAATTAATTACTTTTGGAGTGTCAAGAACTCGTTGGAAGTATTTGATAAATTGCATGCTTATATTGGTGATTTTGAATCTGTTCAAAGTTTTGATTTTTCTAGCCTGTATACCACATTGCCTCACATTCTCATTAAGAAAAAAAAATCACCCACCTAATTAAATGGGCATTTAAAAATTCAGAATGTGAATATATATGTTCAAACTCTTTTAGGTCATTTTTTAGTAGCAATAAACAAAAAAAACTATGTCAATTGGACATGCTTTGATACTATATATGCCCTTGAATTTTTACTAGATACATTTTTGTTCGCTTTGGAGATTCCGTATATCGTCAGGTTATTGGAATTCTAATGGGGACTAACTGTGCACCACTTATTGCGGACCTGTTTTTGTATTGCTATGAGTTACAATTTATGACAAAAATCAGCAAAGACCCATCGAAACAACATCTGATAAACAAATTTAATAATACTTTTAGATATTTGGATGACATTTTGGCTCTCAATAATGACGACTTCAGTATGTATACTAAAGAAATTTATCCTGTTGAACTTACTTTAAATAAAGCTAATACTAACAATGACCACTGCCCTTTCCTCGATCTTGATATCTATATCACTAACGGAAAGCTTAATACTAAAATTTATGATAAAAGAGATGATTTTTCATTTCCTATAGTCAATTATCCATTTTTAGATGGTGACGTTCCATTGTCACCATCTTACGGTGTTTATATATCTCAACTTGTACGATTCGCTCGTGTATGTAACAATGTTTTAGATTTTAACGAGAAAAATTTATGTATTACTGAAAAATTATTACACCAGGGTTTTCGATATCACAAACTAGTCAAAACATTTATTAAATTTTATCATCGGTATAAGGACATCATTCGTAAATATAGCTCAACATGCAGACTTCTTATACGTTCAGGTATTTCACATCCATTTTTTTATGGAAATATTCTTTATAAAGCACAAAAATGTCAGTATTCACCTCAGAAACTAACAAAACCTTTAAATAGACTTATCAAGAAGGGATATAGTTACGATACTGTTGTCAGGTCACTAAAGATTGCTTATTTTGGCGTTAATATTGATTCACTTATAGGGTCTTTGCATCGAAACTAAACACATTTATTAAAAAACCAGTTGTTGGCATGACACGGGTTATGTTCTTCTCATATATGTTATGATGGTATGATACTAAACCCCTAACGGGAAGGATTGTGCCTGATATTCATATGATGAAATCATAATCTTTCAATCAGTTTAATTGAAGTCTGGAGCTGGCATGTCAGTTAACTGCTAGTAGTCTGTTGTTATTTATGTATTATTGCCATTTTGTTTATTTTCTTTGGTTACATCTTCTGACATCAGACTCGGACTTCTCTTGAATTGAATTTTAAATGTGCGTATTGTTATGCATTTACTTTTCTACATTGGCTAGAGGTATAGGGGGAGGGTTGAGATCTCATAAACATGTTAAACCCCGCCGCATTTTTGCGCCTGTCCCAAGTCAGGAGCCTCTGGCCTTTGTTAGTCTTGTATTTTTTTTAATTTTAGTTTCTTGTGTACAATTCGGAAATAAGTATGGCATTCATTATCACTGAACTAGTATATATTTGTTTAGGGGCCAGCTGAAGGACGCCTCCGGGTGCGGGAATGTTTCGCTACATTGAAGACCTGTTAGTGACCTTCTGCTGTTGTTTTTCTATGGTCGGGTTGTTGTCTCTTTGACACATTCCCCATTTCCAATATCAATTTTATTAATCTATGAAAAGTCTTTCGAATCTTTTTTCTTAGGTACAAAGCACCCTTCTGCCTTCTGTTAGCTATCAGTCATGGCCCCTTTCTTTCATAGTGTTCGAAATAACTGCCATAGTTTTCTAAGTACCTTTGTACATTTCTTTTTATTGTACATCACTGTATACAGGTGCTGGTCCTGTTCTTGTCTTTTTTTACCACACACTTCTTTCCATGTTGGTGCCTTTGTTTCAAATTTTATTGGCTTTTCTTCTTCTCTCACTCTTAAGCAATTTCACAAAGGTGTCTATCTTTCTTTATCTGAGTGTGTTTCATGCAGATACTTTTTACTTCTTCCTTACTACAATGCATATGTACTGTTCTTTCTCAACCCAACAGTGTTGTGTAGTTGTATCGATTCTTGATAAAGTTTGCTCTATATTTCGCTCTCTTCTTTTCGTTTTTCTTGAGTTGTTCTTCCCTTCTAATTCTTCTCAACTCATCTCTATTACTGTCTGTAAGGCAGGCTATTCTTATTTGAGCTCCTTCTTTATATGTTCTCTCCTGTTTGTCTTCAGACCTGCTTGGTGTTACTCCTTTCTATCCTCACCCCCAACACAAAACTTTCCTTCCCGATGTTATAGACTAGCGTAGTCAGTGTTTCCATCCTCCTCTCAACACACCTGTGACGTGATGTTTCCATTATTACCTCTAAATCATCGTTCAGATTCTCCATTGGGCTTCGAAGTTGTCTTTGGACATTCTATCATTTCTTTCTGATATCTTATCTTGCCTTTGTTGTGTAATGTGGTCCTCGCTATTCAAGCATTGGCTACTGTCGTGGGATGATACTGATGCTGAGAGATTCCTTGCACTATGGTTTGTGTCCTAGCTGGGATTCTCCTGTATGTCATCAAATATATCTATGTGCTGCTCTGTAACAATTCCTCAGTTGCATCCAGACCTTGACTGGTGAATCTTTAAGTCTCTTTTGGTTCTTGCAGATCTTTCCGCAATGGCAATCAGCTTCTGCTTTCTCTCCTATCAATGTTGTTTACACCATCTGTGTCGTTGTCCGTTTTCGATTCCAAGTCGTTGTACGGTTTGGTCTGTTTGGAGACACTGGGGGTATACTTCTTCATTCTGTGTAGTAGCTGACTTTGGTGTTCCCTAACGGAAACCACACTTAGGATATCTGACCCCGAGTACTCATACTAGTCTGTTCCCGGCTTTCATCTGTCTCTGCAGCGTCAATGGTCTCCAGTCTCCATTCAGTCTTTCCTGACGGTCACCACTGGTTTCCAATAAAAATTGATTATTACTTACAGATGGTGGTAGTCTGCCTCTCTGTTGTATATATTTGGCTGACTGAATGCTTGTATGTTGCTTTCAAACCCGCAAGTATTGTCATAAGGCGCCATGACTGATTTATAAAAGCTGTAATATCAGAACAGTTGTATTATATAGCTAATACCGTCGGTAAAAGAAGACTGCGGCAGCGTTCTAAGGGAGCAACCAATTAAAAAGGGTGGAGTCTGTATGTTATTTTGTACGGAAGCCGATAAGGGCCATTCAAAACAAATATTTTATGTCGTAATTACGACATAGCATGTCGTAATTTCGACATAACATGTCGTTATTACGACATCGCTATGTCGTAATTTCGACATAACATGTCGTTATAACGACATCGCTATGTCGTAATTTCGACATATCATGTCGTAATAACGACATCACTAAGTCGTTAAAACGACATAGCTATGTCGTAATAACGACATCGCTATATATAAAAGAATATGTATTATGATTGCCAAGAGACTAAATGACACAGAAATTAACAACTATAGGTCATCATAATGTCCCCAATAATTAGAAAAGCCCCCGATTAGTCAGCTATAAAAGAGGGAGGAAAGATACCAAAGGGAGAGTCCCCGAAATGCTGTGTGGTAGACAGTGTTATTGATTAATTATTAGCTCCCTTGGTAAAACTCCAAATTTCATATTTAATGTATTTCATTGTTAAATAATTTACATGAAGCTTAATAAGTATATATTTGTTAATTACATAGCTTTTGCTATTTGAATTCATCGGTTAAAGATATTTATTTATATTGTAAAGTTTAATATTTGCATCGTTGCAAAATCTTTGGTTACCTTCTTTGAATAGATTCAGTGAGAAACTTATATATTTAATAGATCCCATTTAATTAAACCGACCGTGTATGTTAGGCGTAACATTCATTCCTTCCAAGGCAAGCCAAGCTATCCATCTCCCTATAAATAAATGCAAACTTCAAGGCTTTTTATAACAAGGTTGAATTGTAGTCTTGATTGCTCTATTTCTACTTTCAAACGGTGGACAAGATGTTCCTACAACGCCTAGGATTTCAAACAGAATCATCGAAATTTCATCCTCAAAACAAAATAAAAATAAAAATGTTAGAAAACACGAAACAATATTGTAACAAATTCAGTATATGTTTTAAATTATGTTTTTACAGCTCTTGATCATATACTAAGTAATATCTAGTATATTTGAGGATTAAAATAAGAAAGCTTTGTGATCTTCTTGATTCTTGGCAGGAACAACGACATGTGTTGGTTCTCTGTGCCGTTAAAGCCGTTAGTTTGCCAAATTTCATTTGACTCGGTGGCTGCATATTAAGCTGGAATAAGAAAAATGTCCAACGACGTTTTTCATTAACTCAACAACTGAAAGTGAATTTTATAAGTAGATATAGCAGAAAATGAATAAAAAGAGTAAGACAATAATAATATCTAACAAAAGTACAAATATTTGCCTCATGTGAGTTCAAATATTGCTGATTCAATAAAATCTTCTCTACACAGTCGTTTTTCAAACGGTAGCCATTTTGTCCAAGTTGATATTTCATTTTTCAAAGCAGTTAACGCGTATTTTTTATAATTGATAAAAACAAAAGTTAGATACACGAAGAGTAAAAAATGCCAAGATTCTTTTCTTACTACCTACATATTTGGGTCTTAAAGGAATAAAATGCTTCCACACATTACAAAACGGTAGCCAATTTGTCCAAACGTCTGAAAACGTCTAAAATCCTAAAGACGCTAATTTCCGACATTACATGTGCTAAAGTTTCAATTAAATGTTCATGATAATTAAAACAAATCGTGTTATGAAATTTGGAAAAAGAGGTTGATGATTGCTGCCGAAAAAAAAAAAGAATAGTGCATGTTGCTATAGACTCCGCCCGGGGACATAGGTTCGACACAGGTTAAATTTTGCAATTTTTATTAATCGTTTATAGCTTTTAACGATTTATTTAAAAGAATTGGGGAATGGGGAAAACATCCCATTACATGAACTTCGTCCAACTTTTGCAAAGACAAATTGGAGACACCAAGACAGTCCTCTAAATGTAAAATGCGAATTGAAATTTATGTTACGGAAGTACTCCGAAATAGATCATTTAAAGTCGTCACTTCAGTAAGGAGCAATCACCAATATTAAAAGACTTAATACCAGTTCACGGAATGTTTTACTTCGCGATTTGTCCTGCTATTCATGTTATAACGGTCGTGATGAAAATAATTCCTGTACTAGCGAAGCCGGAACTTTTCGTCAATATAAACTTGTGCATGAAATGGAGGTAATTGAAAGACGAATCCCAAACAGCGACGAAAACCGTTTCATCGAATTAATAAAAACCCGGGATTATATTTGTAGTTTTCGCGGACGATCCAGGAGTAGATTACTATATTTTAGAATGTATATCAGAAGTTAAACGCTATAGATGACTTGGGGAAATAAAGCCAAGGTTCAAGTAATTGAAGGGGTGTATTTCGACAACTTATGTGCCAGGGAAAATACAATTCTATTCAAATTTAACCAAGGATAAAAATGTTCGATTTACTTGCAGAGTGTCAGATATATTTGTATTGGTTGAATTAAGATATAGAAATTTTACAATGACAGACTGAGATGATATGCACCTTGAAAGTTAAACATCCTATGATAAAACAAAAATATGGAAAACCGTATACATGTACTTCCGTCCCATCTTTCCTTCCTACATTACTTGCGACAGTACTGCATTTTTAGTTGAAATAACTTAAAGGGTAAACATTATTAAATCGATTTCCACAACTCGAGGTAATTTTTGATAAAATGACATCATAAAACGAACAGAACCAGAATCAACCAACAATATAAAAAAACGAATAAAACTTGCAAAAATTAAACGAAGTCAAAAACCCTCTTCGACGCCGCATGTTAAAGTGTAACGTCGTGTTGTAGGAATATCATGCCTAACGTTTGAGAGTAGAAATAGAGCTGTCAATACTTCAATTCACCCTTATTACAAGAAGCCATGTAGTTTGCGTTGATTTAAAGGGAGATGCAATGCTTGGCATGCAATGTCAGTCCTCATAATTTCCACGTCTTATTTGTTTATTTCAAACTTGTCTGGCTGTACAGCCCTTCCACGGCAGGTAACTTATAAAGCTTAGACGGGATTTAAAAAATATATAAGTTTCTCACTGAAGGTATCCAAAGAAGGTAACCAAAGATTTTGCGACGATGCAAATATTAAACTTTACAATATAAATAAAAAATCTTTAACCAATGAATTCAAATAGCAAAAGCTATGCAATTAACAAATATATACTTCATGTAAATTATTTAACAATGAAATACATTAAATATGAAATTTGGAGTTTTACCAAGGGAGCTAATAATTAATTAATAACACTGTCTACCACACAGCATTTCGGGGACTCTCCCTTTGGTATCTTTCCTCCCTCTTTTATAGCTGACTAATCGGGGGCTTTTCTAATTATTGGGGGCATTATGATGACCTATAGTTGTTAATTTCTGTGTCATTTAGTCTCTTGGCAATCATAATACATATTCTTTTATATATAGCGATGTCGTTATTACGACATAGCTATGTCGTTTTAACGACATAGTGATGTCGTTATTACGACATGATATGTCGAAATTACGACATAGTGATGTCGTTATAACGACATGTTATGTCGAAATTACGACATAGCTATGTCGTAATAACGACATGTTATGTCGAAATTACGACAAGCTATGTCGTAATTACGACATAAAATATTTTTTTTGAATGGCCCTTATCGGCTTCCGTAATTTTGAGCCTACGACTTTTGACGCAAAATTATTTATGTCAGCTGTGTTGTAAGGTGATTTCTTGTTAAATGGGACTGTTTGTGTGAAGTACTTTTTTTAATAAGAAAAAATAGCAGTGAACTATGAATAAGTTTGGAATTTGCAAATAGTTTGGTCTCGACTTCGAATCACTGTAACCTGATGCATTATTCTCGAAATGTGCATCTAGTGCATACAGTAAAGTGGGCCCCGTTAATGTTATTGAAACTGTAACAATTATTTTGATAAAGTGCAAAAGTATATAATGAGTTAATATTTGAATTGAACGGATCTTGGGATTTGTTTTGGAAACGTTTACAATTTAAATTATTATATATTCGATAAGAAAAAAAACATATCATAGCTGGGATTGTTGCTCTTTTAACGTCCAGTCATTTAATGCAAATTAGGGACAATAAAACAACAACAGTGGGATTAGTTAAGCTAATTATTATTATTTCAGGTTTGATTTCTTGCAGAATACCAGTATTTTTTTTTATATTGAATGTGATATAAGTTATCAAAAAACTAAAAAGCGCTTCGGACGCATAAAATTTATAGTGTTTTTTTTTGTGTTTTTTTTTTACAGCACTGATTCGATATGGCTGCATGCTGGTTTCAGCAGTTTAGTGGTCAGTATTTTGGTACTGACACGATCTATAACAGAGTGTCCGTCACAAGAATTCTTTAAAACGTTGTTTTCATCATGATAGTCAAGTTTTCATAAACCACTGAGTAATAACAGACATAAAATTTGTCTCTTGTAATTATAAATCAGTCATGATAGATATCCAGGTGTATAGTCCACCATATTTGCAGGGTCACCGCATTAAAAATATACTAGTTTTAGATATTTTTAAAAAATGCGTATTTTTTATAAAATATTAAAATTTTATTAGATTTAAATATGTAACTTTGTTTTAGTAAAACAAATATAATAAGGATAAACGGTAAAACTTGTATTTACACTGTACAGATCACACTGCCATGAGCTTAAACATTAGATTTTAAAATTCCAAAAATGGATAAAATAAGATAAGATAAGATAAGAAAACTTTATTTTGATTCGGCATAAGTACAAATAAGCAACACAAGCTCTAAGGAGCTTTTGACCGAATATAAACACATATAAATAACATAAAAACAGTGCATTTCGACATATACACGGGTGTCATTCGGTTCATCGACAGAAATGATCGTGAAAGAATATCTAACGGCGGTCAAGTATTGCGAGACAATCGTGAAAGTTCTGGTAACGGATCGTGAAAGACATTTAATCGAGAAGACATATGAAAGGTCAATACATATTCTAATTTAATTAATTACACAGACAAATTTACGACAAAATAAAACTGTCTGTCAAAATGGTTCAACATTATGATCAGTATGTGAGAATATCCAGTTTTAAAAGTACATAGTTATTACAAAACAACAAAAGGCAGATTGCTTCTCGACATTTCAGTGACATAAAAAATGTAAACAAACATGATTTTTTCACAAATTCAACTAGAAAACCTACTTTAATACGAACAAGGGCATTCTGTTTGAATTAATCAAATGGTTCTCATAGTTATTTTGTATAAACATAATCTGAAACTTGGTAAATAAAGTACTATTTACACAAAAATTGATTTTTCGGATCGTGAAAGATCACGTACCGCATTTTTGAAGATCGTGAAAGTGATCGTGAAAGATCTGATGCTACGAAGACGTTCAAATTATTCTTCAATTATATCATAATTAATATTTGTTATTTATATTGAGAAAAGCTATATAGGTCAACATCCTCAATAGGTTTAAGCTTTTCAAAGTATTGATATTTTCAGAAAATGAAATATGTAAAATACTTGGATGATTGTAGGATGAAGCTTTTTATTGTTATGTAAAGTACTAACTTATTACGAGTTATAGGATACCCACATTTTGTATATTGGATCCTATAAACTACATGTCCGTCAGACAGGATTCACCTGACCCCGAATTTGCCTTATTTCATGGATGAAGATTCATTTTTGTGGTCAAGTCCGTATCGCGGATTCGTTAAGCTTTAGGATAACTGTCTGTTCTTATGATTGTGAGGATTATATTTTCGACTTTTGTCAGTTTCTAAGGCACTGTAACGATCGGAACACATTTATTTGGTCTACGGGATATTTGTAGAGATCTGTATGTCATGGTTCATCTGACCTTGCACTCTTTTTATGAACCATTGACAATCATAATTTAAAAAAAAAGAAGATGCGATATGATTGCCAAAGAGACAACTATCCACAAAAAAAACCCAAAATGACACAGACATTAACAATTATAGGTCACCGTATAGCCTTCAACAATTAGCAAAGCCCATACCGCATAGTCAGCTATAAAAGGCCCCGATATGACAATGTAAAAACAATTCAAACGAGAAAACTAACGGCCTTATATGTATAAAAAAAAATAAACGAAAAACAAATATGTAACACATAAACAAACGACAACCACTGAATTACAGGCTCCTGACTTTGGACAGACACATTAATAAATAATGTGGCGAGGTTAGACATGTTAGCGGGATCCCAACCCTCCCCTAACCTGAGACAGTGGTATAACAGTACAAAATAAAAACGAACTATAAAAATCAATTGAAAAGGCGTAACTCATCAGATGGACAAAAATACATTAAGTGCATTAATCGCATTTGACACTTCTAGTAAAACCCTTGATATTATAGACGTTCCAAAAATTAACTATCATAAGTAAAGCAGACGAGACATTACAGCATTTGCGTTCTGGTATTCTATAGTCTGTAGTATATAGTTAAATCAATCCATGGCCACATCTGCGTTGTATATACAGAACTTAAGAAACGTACTGTTGCACAAAATGTTGGTTATCGTTCAATCTCAAATTACTCATGAAAGATGCTGTTTTGCTGTAATTTTTTGTTTGATGGATATCATTTTGGTTTAAACGTTGCATATCCATATTATTGGCTAAATAGTGTCGGTCTGCCTGAATTGCACTTGGCCGATTCTTAGAGCTAAATCTTTCAAACTTATTTAGAGACGTTTTTAGTTGGTTTTTTTTTAACTTTCGAGGTAAAGTGTTGAATAAAAAAAAATAGCTTTAATGTTCATCCTTATTAAAATAGTTACAGGCTTCAACCAGTTGCAGGTGTATCAAATGGTAAAAGAAATACTGATTTCTGATTACTAGTAATAATAGGTCTTGTCACGCATTATTATTCACGATCAAAATAATGCGTTGCCTGAGCTTTCACGATCAAGTTTGATGGATATTCAACAAATTCAAGGTTTTCATATACAAATTAATGCTTTTAAGAGAAGAACATACCTTAATTTTACTGTACTATCAGATACACCCAAGATTAAATTTCAAATATATCCCGATAAACTGAAAAATCACCATTATAGGTACAAAAAGCGTGTTATTTGTAATAATTTTCATAGACACGCATTGCGCCTTTTGTGTTTTTTCAAAAAGTACTTCAAATTTTCTTTATCTTCTTTCACAGTTATGTTGAGGAAGTTAAACCATTTTGACAGACATATTTTTTTGTTCGGATTTGTTCCGCATTTTGAAAATTAAGCGATTTTTTCAAAGATTCTGAACTAGAATGTACATTAAATGTCTTTCACGATCCGTTACCAGAACTTTCACGATCGTCTCTCAATACTTGACCGCCGTTAGATATTCTTTCACGATCATTTCTCTCGATAAACCGAATGACACCCGTGATATAAAACAACCTGTAATGCAAAGTTGAAAATCTCATATACACAGCATGCAATAAAAATATGCAACAAATTTTCGAATGAAGTAAAAACCTGCTAGACCAGAGCAACCCAAAGCAGCATAAATAATAAATAAACAGCTCAAGAATTATCTGCAAGCAGAACAGCGACATTCCAAACCGTTCCAGGACTAAACAAGACTTTTAAAATGTGAAAAACTGTTTTCAGTCCTGAAATGGTTTGGAAGCCTGTTCCATAAAGTAGCAGCAGCAAATTTGAACCATTTTTTTTTACCGTAATGGGTTGACTTTACCTGTGGAATTTCAAGAATATTTACATACCTGAAAGAATATTTAGATTTTTTTACATTCACCAAATTTTGTAAGCACGCAGGAGCTATGTTGTTTATAATTTTAAAAGTTTCTAGAGCCATTGTTCTTATCCGTCTGATTTGCAAGGAGAGCACCTTAGCTTTAAGTAAGAGGTCCTCGTAGGAGCTGGTAAAATCCTCATATACAAAACGGAGTGCTCTTTCCTGCACCTTTTCTAGTTTTTTGGAATTTTTCTCAGTGCAAAAATGCCATGCCAAAGGGCAAAAATTAAAATTACTAAGAAGCAAAGTATGAAATATAGTAAGTTTACTAAGTCTATCCAAAACTGAGCCTAAACGTTTTATAACATTTAATTGCTGTGATGCCTTCCTACAGATTGAGCTAACATGAACATCAAAATATAGCTGGTAGTCTATTTCAATGCCTAATAATTTTACTGTTTTTTCACATCTAAGGTTCAAACTTTGAATATGTATAGATGGGATTTTTTCAAAGGTCTTTTTGCCAACAGCCAAAACTTGAAATTTGTCAGGATTTGCTTGCATTTTATTCACCCTGAACCACTCAATAAGTATTTTTGAATCAGATTTCAAAGTTGAAATTAATGAATCTAAATCTGGAGTACAGAAAGACAAAGTATTGTCTTCTGCATAGTTATATAAACTACCATTTTTAACAAAAAGAAAAATATCATTTATGAATATGTTAAAAAACAACGGCCCTAGTATCGAACCCTGCGATACGCCTTTATGGATGTGCAGCCCAACCACTCAGAACATTGTTGACTTTAATTTGATGTTTTCGATTAGATAAATAGGACTTTAAAAGAGCAACTGCATTGGGGGTTAAACCATATGCTGATAATTTATCTAGCAAAATATTGTGAGGCAGGCAGTCAAAAGCCTTAGAAAGATCCATTAATACCGCTGCAATGTACTGGTTTTTATCAAGAGCTTCACGCCAGTCTTCTAACACTCTGAGAAGTGTGGACTGACATCCATGTCCACGTCTAAATGTACATAAAATGGATTAAATATTTTATCAAAATAATCAGTTAATTGAATTTCATATATTTTTTCAAAGATTTTAGAAAATATGGGTAAGACACTAACTGGTCTATAATTTGTTTTTAATAATGGGTCACTCTTTTTATGAAGGGGGTCACTTGGGCTTCTTTAAGTTTATCAGGGAAACAGTTATTTTCAATTGACAAATTTACAAGAGTTGTCAGCTGTGGTGCAAAACTTTAAATTAATACTGATTGTTTAAAGATGTCCACTTGTTAAAAGATAAAAATATGTGACAAGATTTATTTATGTCAGTGATGATAAAAAGTTAACAAAGAAACGAGGTTCATCTTTAGATGTTTCATTAAAATCTAAAATCTCATTTACTCATGATGCCGGTTAATTTATTTTAACATGTATGTTAAAAATAGAACATTGAGGATCATTTTAGATATTATTTATCATACAGCAACATGTTTAATTCTCTATTTTTAAGTATTTAAGGGTGGAATGAAAAACAAAATTATCATTAATCATCATGATGATATGTTCTTATTTATATCCATTACTAGCTAGATATATGATTCTTTCCTTTCCGTTTTTGCTGAAATTTATTTTTGGTAATATGTTAAACCAAAGAATTAGCTCTTCTGCTTGGAAAACAAAAAAAAAATCAATCAGGAAAAAATGATTCACTGATTATTTCCCAGTGTTTACGTTGTAAAATTAGAAATTATACATAATTTAACAAATCTCAAAGGAAAGAAATGGCTGGTTACAACAGCTCAAATCCATTTTTTACAGAAGAAGACGATAAGGGAAATTTTGGATCGCGATATGATTCTGGATCTTCTCAAAATCCTTTTCAGTCTGACGCGGAAAACAGGAGAAATGAAGTTTTAACACAGATTCATGCCTCTGAAGACAGACAATTAGAATCTACACGAAGAATGTTACAGTCTATAGATGAATCTGAAAGAATTGGGGTTGCAACTGGAGAGGTAACATACACCATAAACAACATAACATCTTCCTCGTCTTTGACATAATTTGTTTTTGACTGCGCATGCAGTATACATGTATTTTTGCGCCTGTCCCAAGTGAATCCGGGTCCGTCCGCCCTGATTTTGGTTCGCCCCAGTTACTGTTCGCCCTAGTTCCGTTTCGCCCTGAGACCGTTCGTCCTGATACCTGTTCGCCCCGGGTATGTTCGCCCTGATTTTTATTTTTTATGATAGTGTTGTGTTGTGTGTATTTAATTGAATATGTTGAAGTCAGTCTACAATTTCGCCGAATATTTACGATTTTTATTTTTTAGTAAAGTGTTGTGTTGTGTGTATTTAATTGAATATGTTGAAGTCAGTCTACAATTTCGCCGAATATTTACGATTTTTATTTTTTAGTTTAGTGTTGTGTTGTGTGTATTTAATTGAATATGTTGAAGTCAGTCTACAATTTTGACGAATATTTACGATGTATTATGTTGTCTACAGGTAGCTGCTACTAGGTTATAAGTTCCTGTAAATTTCAGGACTACAAGATATTGTGACTTGAGGTATTGAGAACTAAGTTAGTATCTGTATATAATTACGTTACTAGGAAATTAGTTTTTGTGAATTTCAGCACTACATTGTATTTTTAAATGTATAACAACTGAAGACTAAGTTATTATGTTGTCTTGCTGCTACGAGGATAACTTAAGTTTCTGTGAATTCAAAGACTACAAAGTATTTGACATGAAAAAACTAAAGACTTCTAAAGTTATTTATATATTTAACTTTATTGATACATTTTAACAATATAAAAATATTCAGTAACAGTTATAATAACAAGATCAATTCCGAACTGCACTTCGCACACATATATTTCCTAAACGAATATTTGAAAGCACTAAATTGAATTACTATTAGCAAAACAAATACCAAAAAAACAGTCAGACAGCTGCTGTACATTGATCACTTGTTATTCACTATCATATATACCAAATATATCAAACTAGGGCGAACGAACCCAGGGCGAACGGATTACCAGGGCGAACAAACTCAGTGCGAACGAACCTAGGGCGAACATGTAATCAGGGCGAACGATCCCGATACCGGCCCAAGTCAGGAGCCTCTGGCCTTTGTTAGTCTTGTATTATTTTAATTTTAGTTTCTTGTGTACAATTTGGAAATTAGTATGGCGTTCATTATCACTGAACTAGTATATATTTGTTTAGGGGCCAGCTGAAGGATGCCTCCAGGTGCGGGAATTTCTCGCTACATTGAAGACCTGTTGGTGACCTTCTGCTGTTGTTTTTTTCTATGGTCGGGTTGTTGTCTCTTTGGCACATTCCCCATTTCCATTCTCAATTTTAGTTTTGCACTCAATAAACTACACCCTGGCATTTAATTCAAATAATTATCAGGTCTTCAAAGCCTATGATAATTTATGCTGTGACACCTTCCCATAAGTGCCTATTTGTGTTAGCCAAAAAAAATCCTGATGGAGAAACAATGCAAGATAGACCACTTTTGAGTTCAATGTAATTCAGGCAAAAAGTTCAATTTTAGTGAAAATATTTCCAGAGATTAATTAAGGGGCATTCTCACGTAATTGATAATCAGCACTGCTGTCTTGACAGAATTGGGATTATCAAAGTATCTACATGACAATGCATAATCTATGGAACAAATTTCATATCTAGTTAATCCTGAATGATGGAGATCACACAGATGCTTGATGAACTTTGATAAAGATGCACACTGCAGGGATACTTGCGTGCCCCTCTATCCCATAATTTACAAATTTTTCCAGTGAAAGACATAACTTAAAAGTGGTCTGTTGTCTTTGGAATAAGATGCAGAAATGTCTTGATGTCCAACTGTCTTGTTACCTCACAAAATCAATTCAGATAATAACTCTGTAAACCATACATGTATATAGCATTATGGTAACATCATGATCATTGGGTAAAACATGTACACTATGACATGTATGATTAGTATTGATTTTATTTTTTAGGAACTTTTGCGCCAAGGTGAACAGTTAGACAATATTGAAAGAAAGACAACAGAGATGAACCAAGAAATGACTGCTACACAAAAACACATAAACAATATTAAAAGTGTATTTGGTGGGGTCAAGAACTGGTGGTCAGGGAGAAAAGCCAATCAACAACAAGCTAGTAGTAGCCCTGAACCACGACCAAGTAAATTAAGGGACACAGTGGATAATTCTAAAAATGAATATGAAAGTAAAAAGCGCGTTGACACATCTGGGTTTGGTTCATTTGAAGATGACGATCTTGATAAACAATTTATGTCTGGTTCAAGAAAACAGATGATTCAACCCGTTACCAACAGTCATCGAGAAAAGGAAGTAGATGAAAATTTGGGTAAGGAAGAAAAAAAGGTCTTTAAGAAAAAGATTGACTAGTTCTTAGCACTAGTACTCTGTACATGCATGTGGCAATAGATTTGATTTCAGAATATGAATACATGCAGCTGATCACTGATGTTTTTATACGGCCGCAAAAAAATTTTTGGGATCGTATAACGGTATGATGTTGTCTGCATCGTCGTCGGAAGATGCATTTGGTTTCCGGACAATAACTTTAGAAAACGTTAATGGATCTCTTTGAAATTTAATAAGAAGGTTCAATACAACAAAAGGAAGGTTGGTAATGATTTTGGGGATGATGGTCCAAAGTGTTTAAAAATTACATATGTAGGGGCCAAAAAGTTGCCCAAAACAAGCATTTTTCTACTTTCAGGATAATAACTTGTGTATAAGTATTTCAATTGCCCTGAAATTGTACCACAATGTTTAATACCACAAGTAAAAGGTTTGGATCCATTTGAAAGTTATGGTGCCAAAATTTTAGGAATTAAGGGCCAAAAAGGGACAAAAAACAAGCATTTTTATACGGCCGCAAAAATTTTAATTTTTTGGTCGTATATTGCTATCACGTTGGCGTCGTCGTCGTCCGAATACTTTTAGTTTTCGCACTCTAACTTTAGTAAAAGTGAATAGAAATCAATGAAATTTTAACACAAGGTTTATGACCACAAAAGGAAGGTTGGGATTGATTTTGGGAGTTTTGGTCCCAACATTTTAGGAATTAGGGGCCAAAAAGGGCCCAAATAAGCATTTTCTTGGTTTTCGCACTATAACTTTAGTTTAAGTGAATAGAAATCTATGAAATTTTGACACAAGCTTTATGACCACAAAAGGAAGGTTGGGATTGATTTTGGGAGTTTTGGTTCCAACAGTTTAGGAATTAACCCTTTCCTCCATAATGACGCCTTTTGACGCCACCCCCTTTACTTCATAATGACGCCTTTTGCCGCCTGTGTAGTTCCTCAGTTGAAACGCTTTGACTCCAAAATGTCTGCAACAGACTTTAAAAAAATTGTATCCAATATGAAAAGGAGATTCATGAGAATATCTGACTTCAAATTCATTGATGAAATATTCGTTTTCACAGTGCATTAACACTTTAAACCTTACGATTTTTTTTACTGAAAAAAATCATATGCAAATCAAGTATGTAAAAAAATAATTCCAATGGAGGAAAGGGTTAAGGGCCAAAAAAGGGCCCAAATAAGCATTATTCTTGGTTTTCGCACAATAACTTTAGTATAAGTAAATAGAAATCAATCAAATTTTAACACAAGGTTTATGACCACAAAAGGAAGGTTGGGATTGATTTTTGGAGTTGAGGTCACAACAGTTTATGAATTAGGGGCCAAAAAGGGGCCCAAATAAGCATTATTTTTGGTTTTTGCACCATAACTTTAGTATAAGTAAATAGAAATCTATGAAATTTAAACACAAGGTTAATGACCATAAAAGGAAGGTTGGGTTTGATTTTGGGAGTTTTGGTCCCAACAGTTTAGGAATAAGGGGTCCAAAGGGTCCAAAATTGAACTTTGTGTGATTTCATCAAAAATTGAATAATTGGGGTTCTTTGATATGCCGAATCTAACTATGTATGTAGATTCTTAATTTTTGGTCCCGTTTTCAAATTGGTCTACATTAAGGTCCAAAGGGTCCAAAATTAAACTTTAGTTTGATTTTAACAAAAATTGAAGCCTTGGGGTTCTTTGATATGCTGAATTTAAAAATGTACTTAGATTTTTAATTATTGGCCTAGTTTTCAAGTTGGTCCAAATGGGGGTCCAAAATTAAACTTTGTTTGATTTCATCAAAAATTGAATAAATGGGTTCTTTGATATGCCAAATCTAACTGTGTATGTAGATTCTTAATTTTTGGTCCAGTTTTCAAATTGGTGTACATTAAGGTCCAAAGGGTCCAAAATTAAACTAAGTTTGATTTTAACAAAAATTAAATTCTTGGGCTTATTTGATATGCTTTATCTAAATATGTACTTTGATTTTTGATTATGGGCCCAGTTTTCAAGTTGGTCCAAATCAGGATTCCATATCAAGTATTGTGCAATAGCAAGAAATTTTCAATTGCACAGTATTGCACAATAGCAAGAAATATCTAATTGCACAATATTGTGCAATAGCAATTAATTTTCAATTGGAGTTATCTTTCTTTGTATAGAATAGTAGTTGATAATATATGTTGGAAATTTGCCAGACATGACTATGATGTCATTTTCTATTTTTATTTGCCAATAACTTTATGTAAATAACTTCATTGGAAATTTGCCAATATAAAATGTTGCTGATGAAGCTTTTTTTCCTTATCTTATCTAAAATGTTTTTAGATAATGTATGTTGCACATTTGCCAGACATGACTATGATGTCATTTTCTATTTTTATTTGCCAATAACTTTATGTAAATAACTTCATTGGAAATTTGCCAATATAAAATGTTGCTGATGAAGTTTTTTTTATTGTTTTATACAATAAACAATGTATATTCACTTTTACTACCAACCAATCTTTACCATTCAGTGATAACAAGCAATTTATTTTACATTTTAATATTTTATGATGTATTTAAAAGAGTAGTTATTGTTGCAAACTCCATTAGAAATTTAAATTGATATCAGTTTTGGAAAAAGGGAAACGGGGATGTGAAAAAAAAGGGGGGGGGGTTTAAATTTTTCTCATTTCAGATTTCATAAATAAAAAGAAAATTTCTTCAAACATTTTTTTGAGAGGATTAATATTCAACAGCATAGTGAATTGCTCAAAGGCAAAAAAAAACTTTTAAGTTCATTAGACCACATTCATTCTGTGTCAGAAACCTATGCTGTGTCGACTATTTAATTTTAGATTTAAAAAGTTTGAAGAAGAAATCTTTAATTGATTTGTAAAATCTTGACATTTGTTTTGTGTAAAAAAAAACCATGTAATGTCAAAAATTTGATCACAATCCAAATTCAGAGCTGTATCACGCTTGAATGTTTTGTCCATACTTGCCCCAACTGTTCAGGGTTCGACCTCTGCGGTCGTATAAAGCTGCGCCCTGCGGAGCACCTGGTTGTAGATTCTGGACAATAACTATTGTGTAAGTGTATGGATCTCTCTGACATTGTACCACAAGGTTCCATATCGTACAAGGAAAGCTGGGATTAGGTTTGGGGTTATTGACCCATTAATGCAGGAATATGGGGCCGAAAACAAGCATTTTTCTAGTTTCCAGACAATAACTTGTATTTAGAGTATGGATCTCTCTAAAACTGTACTACAAAGTTCCATATTACAAAGGAAAGGCTGGGATCTAGTGTGGGGGTAATTGCTCCAAAGGGGGGGGGGATTCACAAAGTTTGGGGGGTTCCAATTTTTTCAAGAGGTTCAATTTTTTTTTCAAAATTTTTCATATTTCAAATTTTTGAAAAGTTTCAAGAAGAAATCTTTAATTGCACAGTATTGGACAACAGATTTGTAAAATCTTGACATTTGTTTTGTGTCAGAAACCTATATCATATCAAAAATTCAATCACAGTCCAAATTCAGACAGTATCAAGCTTGAATATTGTGTCCAAATTTGCCCCAACTGTTCTGGCCTTGAAGGCATAAAACTTTGCTCAGTGATCGGAGCACAAAAATCATGCTCGAAACATAAAATCCAACATTTTGATTGGTTGATTTTCGAGTACGAGTACAAAAAAAGTTTTATGACCGCAAGGCCAGGGTTCAACCTATAAATGAAAAAGATAAAAGACACTTATTAATATATACTTTCCTTGATTCTATGAGGATTGTTTATCAAGATAACAACCAGTTAATTATGCACTAAAACCTGGTAAACAAGCACTGAATGATACACTAAAACCTGGTAAACACAAGCACTGAATGATACACTAAAACCTGGTAAACACAAGCACTGAATGATACACTAAAACCTGGTAAACAAGCACTGAATGATACACTAAAACCTGGTAAACACAAGCACTGAATGATACACTAAAACCTGGTAAACAAGCACTGAATGATACACTAAAACCTGGTAAACAAGCACTGAATGATACACTAAAACCTGGTAAACACAAGCACTGAATGATACACTAAAACCTGGTAAACAAGCACTGAATGATACACTAAAACCTGGTAAACAAGCACTGAATGATACACTAAAACCTGGTAAACAAGCACTGAATGATATATTATTTGTTGATTATACATGAATGACATGGATTCATAATAAATGTACAGTACATCCCCAACTGCAGAGGACTAATAAAGTAATGGATGCAATGATTTAATAATTTTCATAACATTTATAATCACTGGAAAATATTTTCATATGACCTTAATTGATCATGTTATACGATTCTGAAAACACAATATTGTAATATTTCATAGTTTTATTAAATTGATTTTCATTTTATTTTTTCAAGGTTTAATGTCAGATGGAATATCTAAACTGAAAGGACTTGCTATGGGACTTGGAGATGAAATAGAGAGACAGAACCAGCAAATAGACGATAGAATTAATCCTCAGATGGACAAACTCAACTTGAATCTAGAAAATCAGAATAAACAAATGAAGAATATTTTACGAAAGTAAAGGATTCTATGCTGAGATTATTTATTTGCAGACATGTTTGTATGTATTTGTCAACGTCAAAAAATTAGAAAAAATCTTGCATACATGTAGTATTTTGCTATCCTTGTCTGTACCCTGTAATAAATAAAAATATATTTAAATGTACCTCTGACCTGAGTTCAACTTGAACACCTGAACTAAAGAAAATAATTTTTAGAATGATTGTTGATTAAGTTATCTTATTCAGAAATATTGGCCTGTTTTCAGGCACTCTTGCCTAGTCTAATTGGCACAAAATCATAATTTCATTTTTTTTATTGTTGATAAAATTTGGAAGATAACTTGTTTGTTGGTGTTTTATTGCCATTTTCATCTACATTTACAAAATCAGTTTTTATTGGTTAAGGAAGCCAGAATGACGGGAGAAAACCACCTACCTTCACCAGAAAACTGACAATCCTAGTCAATAGAGATAAAATTTGAATAAAACTTTAATCATATATATTTCAAATATAATACACTAATTATGTATGTTGTATATAATTTCATTTCATGATTTATTGTATGTTTCATACTTTTTTTCCCAAACAAAGCAAAATGTTGCATGGACAAATTTAGTGCATTTTTTCATGATTTTGAGAAATATATTACAATAAATAAGATATATACAGTGTCTTTATATAATCAGAATTTAAAGGAATCTAAAAAAAATATAAAGGAAGAAATGTATTGCATTATCTTTATTCCATGTTTATCACCCAATATTGGTAATCATACATGTCTGATTCAAGTGTTTGGAAATTCACCATTTTACAAAGAAAACATTGATGTATATTTATGATATATTGCCATCATTTTGTCAGGTTCTCATTGTCCATTACATTTATAATTTAGTTTTATGATGAATTTTGATTGATTAATTACATGTTACATATCATACTTATTTTTTTGCAAATTAGGATGAACACAAAAAAAGTCATTTTAATATGAATACTTTAATAAAAATCTGCCAATGACCACTACAGACTTGTAAAAAATATGTAGAACATTTGCTAGGACAATTAGAAAGTGTTTATTAACATTACTGATGATTGTCAAAAACTTTGATATGACTGAGAAAACATTATTTAAAAAAAACTTCCAATTGTATGCTCTTTTCAATGATGTTTTATGATTCCAGTTTTAGACATACATGCATAATAGATATAGGAAGATGTGGTGTGAGTGCCAATGAGACAACTCTCCATCCAAATAACAATTTATAACAGTAAACCATTATAGGTCAATGTACAGCCTATAACAAGGAGCCTTTGCTCACACAGAACAATAAGCTATAAAGGGCCCCAAAATTTCTTGTGTAAAACCATTCAAACGGGAAAACCAACGGTCTGATCTATATAAAAAATGAGAAACGAGAAACATGTATAAATTACATAAACAAACCACTAAACAAACGACAACTACTGTACATCAGATTCCTGACTTAGGACAGGCGCAAACATTTGCAGCAGGATAATATTTGTTCTTTTCATTTGTAAATTTATCATTTTAATTTTTCATACAGAATATCAAAAAATTGTACAGTTATACAAATCCCTGAGTATACAACGGTATTTATATGTTTGATACAAAGACCACAAAGTGTTTTAATGAACAGTTTATCTGGTTTGAAATTATTATTTAATTTAACACTTTCTTTAGTGTACATGTAAGTACTCAATATAATACGTATTATTTCCATGTAAATATATTATATTTTATTGTTATATTTTAGTTATATTCTTTATATATACTGTTATTTTATTACTATATTTTAAGTATTAGTTAGCACAGGAAATCCTGATATTTATCAATGTATTTTACAGCAAGCTGGTCTTCACAAACATTAACTTTGTTTGTTTCTGTGAATTATTTGCATTTATGAATATTTGTTTTATGTGCACGTGAACCAGTATGTCTTATATGTTAGGGTCTCATATAGGGTTAACCATGGAGGGAATACATGGTTATTGAAATCAGACTGAGGCTTACATTACCACATCCTGCAAGGGGCATTTACTATTGTATGGATTTATGACATACTCAACCCATGCCTGGAGAGTGCCATACTCATAGTAAAAAAGATAGCATTATCATTGTTGGTCAAGAGGGGCTCATTTGATTTGGGTTGATGCTTTGGTTAAATTTCTCACCATACCCTATGCGTATATATTCTATGGAAGTTCAAAATTTATCTGCATATGGATCCCATTCTCCCCCTGCAATCCTCGTTTTGTATCACCCATTACATGTCTAATATCTTGACCCTTTTTTACATTGTATCCTTTAGTCATCTTTTTATTATGCCCCACCTACGATAGTAGAGGGGCATTATGTTTTCTGGTCTGTGTGTCCGTTCGTCCGTCCGTCCGTCCGTTCGTTCGTTCGTCTGTTCGTCCGTCTGTCCCACTTCAGGTTAAAGTTTTTGGTCAAGGTAGTTTTTGATGAAGTTGAAGTCCAATCGACTTCAAACTTGGTACACATGTTTCCTATGATATAATCTTTCTAATTTTAATGCCAAATTAGAGATTTTACCCCAATTTCACGGTCCACTGAACATAGAAAATGATAGTGCGAGTGGGGCATTCGTGTACTGAGGACACATTCTTGTTATCATAATGTTGTGTAAACACAAAGTATCAATCTAGAAGAGAGAATATATTCAGTAATTGATTTTATTAGAGAACCTCAGTTTCCCCAGAAGTGACATTTATCAAGTCATATTCTTTTTCATATAATAAATTTAAAGATAATATGAATAATTCCTTGTAAATATAATATATTTTCGTTATAATCTCCATATACTATTATTTAGTTTATATATTTTAACTTTCTTTTTTATAAAGCACAGGAAATCCTGACATTTAATGTTGCAAAAGAAATTATTTGTAAAGGGAATATACTTTTGAAACTCTGTAGAACTGAATAAATGGTTTATGAGTGGAGTAGTTTTAAGATTACATACTGGCTTTAGCAAAAACTAAAACAATGTTTTTATTGTTCATAATATCCATCCTGACTGCAGCAATTTTGGTATACCAATAAAACAACTACATAATAGATTCCAGTGTACTGCAAGTGATTTCAATCGTTATCAGAACATCAATTTTGTTTATAAGAATAAATAAAAAATTGAAATAAAATAATAAACATATTGAATGATTAACATTAGAATACAGAGATGTTTGTATAATTTCAAGAATGCTCATTAACCTTGTGAATTGAAGATGCAAGCAGGCAGCCATTTCCCCTTAAAAGCTGTAAATTAGTCTAATAAAAAGAATTGTTTCGTAAAAGAGAGGTTTTTATCTGGGCATGAAAATTATATGTGTTACTCATAAGAATATACATAATGAGAGTAGAATGCTCTAGAATAATGAATGTTGTAAATGATTTAAATGTGAGAATAAATGATATGTATTAAAAAAACGAATGCTTTATTTGTTTATATTAGCTAATTTAAAGGAATACTTACAATTTTTAAACAAAATACCACCATCACAATGAACTGGTCTTGCAGCAATGACTATGCTTTTCACCAACAAAAACACTTATTAATAAAAAAAAAAACTAGAACTTACAGATATTTTAATGGAGGATAGTGAATAGCAGACATAACATTATTATAGTTGAAGATAAAGGAATAACACACAATATTGTAATTAAACACACAATTAAATTCATCAGTTCTTTTACAGCTTATAAGTTATATACTACAAATACTTCTAACACCAAACACGGAACACTGAACATTACAGCAGTCTTTGAAACAGCAATATACATGTTTTGTCAATCAGATACTTGAAAATACCAGCCATTAATTTTCATACATAGCTGTTTTCCGATAGTTTAATAATTATATTTATGTAAACCCCTACCTTGCACTAAAGTTGAGTGACATATTTTGAATAAGAGAAGACAAACCCTCAAGAGCCAGATATTTATGAAACCAGTTACAAAAAGTTGATGAATTGCTGTAGAGTGGGCCCGTCGTAAAATTAATCAAGGGCAATCAAGATATTGCTCCATCACATCCCAAGAAAGGGAGCGTACACCTAAATTATGGTTCTGCAACAAAACCTGCACAACAAAAACAAAAAACAGTTGATATATACAGCACAGAAGAAATAAAAATCAATAACACACAGAAACTGAATAAAAATTCAGTATTACATACAAACTAGGCAAAGGAATAAAAGTAACCCTAACTTATATCTGCATAACTGGTTACAGACATTTATCAACTGTATTAGTAAGAAGGCAACATACTACGGGTATCTATGATCAGTTTATTTACAAATACTGGGTCGATGCCAGTGTTGGTGGAATTTTTCTGTCAGAGGGTATCACCAGCTCAGGAGTCGGGCCTCATTTGTTGACATGAATTATCATTGATGTAGTCATAATTTAAGCAAGCTATTTAACAAAGAATTCCAATTGATAAAATGAAGTCATCCCTTCGAATTATATTCACCGAGGGTATCACCAGCCCAGGAGACAACACTTCTGAATTGACAGGAATTACCAATGATAAAGGCATAATAATAAATTAACTGTTTAGAATTTTTCGAACTATTAGTATCTATCCTAGGAATGTATAACTTTAGCTGTATTTAGGGATTTTGGATCCTCAATGCTCTTCAAGTTCGTATTTTACTTGGCCTTTTGAACTTTTTTTATTCTAGCATCACTGATGAGTCTTGTAGACCAAACATGCGTCCTGGTATCTACGGTTAATTTGCTTTAACAAGATATGAATGGACGACAAATATGTGATAATTTGCAAATTTCTGCATATAATTCATAAAGCAAGACAACAAACAATAAACAGAAGAACACAAAACACGAATAAAAAGCATAGTACTGTAAAAAAAACCCAAACAAGAACGGTATGCCTAACAAAATATTTTACTAAAAGTACCAGAAACTCGACACTTGAGTAATTTAAAAGTAACAGAAACTTGACACTTGAGTTATTTAAAAGTAACAGAAACTTGACACTTGAGTTATTTAAAAGTAACAGAAACTTGACACTTGAGTTATTTAAAAGAGATTTCAGTAGACTATTGAGCTATATTTTCGAGTTCAATAAGATGATTTTCAGGAGTAAAAACTTCTATATATTTTTATTATGTGTAATGATAGATTATTTGTAACTTTTTCGATGTTGTATCGAATATGAATACATCTAACAATAAACTCATCATAGATACAAGGACTAAAATTTTACACTAACGCCAGACGCGCGTTTCGTCTACAAAAAACTCATCAGTGACGCTCGAATAAAAAAAAATTAAAAGCTAACAATTTGTTTTAAAAGGTTGAAAAATTACTTTAAGCAACGTAGCATTATCGCAATGTTCAGCATTTTCACTTTCTTATCGACCAACATCGTGTTATTCCTTCGCATGTTCCCGATATCCCCGGGATAGTATTTTCTATCATGATTTCCTTGATAGAGGGTTGCTATTACAAGGAAGCTATTAAACCAAGAGTTCCAAATGGAGAAGTTGAAATCCCTTCGTAGATTTTACGGACGCCTGAACGAATTTATTGACCGTTTGATACAGGATATCCGTTTCACAGATGATTTCGGATACGTTCATTATGTCATAACTAGTACATTCTTCTTCCCTTTTCACGAAAATGACCTACCGAATTAGACTATTTACCGGGTTTGTATGGCAAGCCGTTTTACTATTTATTCGAATTTCAAGATATCTCCTATAATATATAAGATATCTTATATAATATATAAGATATCTCCTTTAATATATAAGATATCTTATATAATTTCATTTTTATAAGATATCTCATATATTATATCAGATATCTTTAATGTTATATAAAATATCTCATAAAATTTATATGATATCTTACATACTTACATATCTTCTAAAAGTTTATAAAATATCTTATAAAGTATATGAGATATCTTATAAACAATTTTTATATAAGATATCTTATAAAGTTATGAGATATCTTGAAGTAAGAATAAATAGCAAAACGGCTTGCCATAGGTTTGTAATAATATGAGCAACACGACGGGTGCCAAATGCGGAGTAGGATCTGCTTTCCCTTCCGGAGCACCTGATATACCCCAGTTTTTGGTGGGATTCGTGTGACTTAGTCTTTAGTTCTCTATGTTGTGTCTTGTGTACTATTATTTGTCTTTTTCTTTTTCAGCAATGGCGTTGTCAGTTTGTTTTCGATCTATGAGTTTGAATGTCCCTCTGTTATTTTTTGCCCCTGCTTGGTATATATACTTTTGGCGTTTTGTTTTTGGTATCATTTACGTTATCGATAGAGAACCATATCTGTCCTATTACTATTACTCTTTTGTCTATCCTGTTACCGATTGCATGCAGCATTGCATTTTGCATATGCTTAATTTCGAATGTTAAGACATAGTAACCTTTAAACGAGTTCAAACAACCAAAACAATTATGTGTATAATTCTATTTGATATATACACGTATTTAAAAGACGTTTCAATGATATATTAATTGTCTATCATGTTACTCTAACATCAATTTTTTTTCATTTATGAAGGTTTTATGATAATTACACAATGTTGCCTGCTGAACCCTTATTATTGATATATTTACCTATTATGGCTACTTGTTTTGTTCACACATCTTCGTCAATATTATTGAATGTTATACGACTGTCATACAAGTGAGAGGTTTAGGTTGCTATAAAACCAGGTTTAATCCACCATTTTGTACATAGGAAAATGCCTGTACTAAGCCATGAATATGACAGTTTTTATTCATTCGATTGATGTGTTTGAACTTTGATTTTGCCATTTGATTAGGGACTTTCCTTTTTGTATTTTCCTGGGAGTTCAGTATTGTTTGTGATTTTTTTTTATGAAGGCGATTCATTCTTAAGTTTGTGTAAAAAAGATTTCCTCGCATGGTTTACAAAGTTCAAATAAAGTAAAGTAGAAAAAAAAGTCTTCTTTACATAATTTTTTTTTTTAGAAATATCATTTGACTTTGGCTGTCGATAACAGCTGTCATTGAATCACCATTCACTGTCAGATAGCCTGTCAGAGACACATCAAAAGTGTAGAAGATTGTTATTACGTTTATCTACTGTTGTATGTATAGTATTCAAATTGTTAAATACAGGAGAAAATATTTTTCGTTTGTAAAATGTTAATTGACTACATAACATTGTATTTCATTGATCTAATGTAACACCTGATATATAAGATATTTTATATGTGAACTATAAAACAAATATAGTTCATACATTGTTATTCAAAGACACTTCATGGAACGTTATTTATGCTTATTACGGGTAAGATATTGACATATAATGAATACATCTGGAAAAGATTTAATTTTTGGTATACCGATAGAGATCATATTTGTACTAAGTACATTATCGCCTTATAATGGGTGTCCTTGGGTATACCTCTATGATTCGACCGACCGAATTGTATATTCATCAAATGTATAGTTAGGTATTTGAACTTATTGTACTATTTCGTAAAAAGAACGGAATATAAATATAATCAAATTATGAAGCTACCTTACAGTCGGAAAACAAGTTGCAGTACTGTAAATTGAGCATTGAGGATCCAATGTTAAACAGGATCTGGTTCCCTTTCGGAGCATTTGATAACCCCCAGTTTTTGGTGTGGTTCGTGTTGCTTATTCTTTAGTTCTCTATGTTGTGTCTTGTGTACTATTATTTGTCTTTTTCTTTTTCAGCAATGGCGTTGTCAGTTTGTTTTCGAACTATAAGTTTGAATGTCCCTCTGTTATTTTTTGCCCCTACTTGGTATATATACTTTTGGCGTTTTGTTTTTGGTATCATTTACGTTATCGATAGAGAACCATCTCTGTCCTATTACTAATACTCTTTTGTCTATCCTGTTACCGATTGCATGCAGCATTGCATTTTGCATACGCTTAATTGCGAATGTTAAGACATAGTAACCTTTAAAAGAGGGACGAAAGATACAAAAGGGACAGTCAAACTCATAAATCTAAAACAAACTGACAACGCCATGGCTAAAAATGAAAAAGACAAGCAGAAAAACAATAGTACACACGACACAACATAGAAAACTAAAGAATAAACAACACGAACCCCACCAAAAACTAGGTATGATCTCAGGTGCTCCGGAAGGGTATGCAGATCCTGCTCCACATGTGGCACCCGTCGTGTTGCTTATGTGATTAAAAATCCGGTAAATAGTCTAATTAGGTAGGTCATATTCATGAAAGGGAAGGGGATTGTAGTTACGACGTAAGGAACATATCCGATATCATTTGTGAAACGGTTATTCCATAACGGTCAACCAACTCGTGATGGCGTCCGTAAAATTTACGAAGGGATGATTTCAACTTCACCATTTGGAACTCTTGGTTTAATAGCTTCCTTGTGAGCAGCAAATCTCTATCAAGAAAATCATGATAGGAAATGCAAGCACGGGAATATCGTATCAATTGGGAGATATATACCCCGTATGCAGGTGCTGCTGGAATGTTGCTACTTAGAAATGGAAAGTTCACAATTGGAAAGCTGAAATCATCTCTTTTGTCGTAAAGTTTTGTTTTCAACCGACCCTCATTGTCAATATCTAGATTATGTCAAGATATGAAGCCGACTTAACTGTATCTGTAGTATCCTTTATCTCTAGTTGGATAGATGCGTTCCACATAGTCACCAAATTTTGAATTGCTTAGTGAAAGAACATCATCTATATAGCGGAAAGTAGAGTTAAAGGATATTGCTAACTTCTTATCTTTCTTCCTAAGAAGTTCCTGCATGAAGTTAAACGAGTTTCAAACAACCAAACATGCCATTATGTGTATAATTCTATTTGATATATACACGTATTTAAAAGACGTTTGAATGATATAGTAATTGTCTATCATGTTACTGTAACATCAAATTTTTTTCTTTGATGAATGTTTTATGATAATTACACAATGTTACCTGCTGAACCCTTATTATTGATATATTTACCTATTATGGCTACTTGTTTTGTTCACACATCGTCGTCAATATTATTGATTGTTATACGACTTCCATACAAGTGAGAGGTTTAGGTAGCTATAAAACCAGGTTTAATCCACCATTTTGTACATAGGAAAATGCCTGTACTAAGCCAGGAATATGACAGAAAACTGTTTTTATTCATTCGTTTGATGTGTTTGAACTTTTGATTTTGCCATTTGATTAGGGACTTTCCTTTTGTATTTTCCTGGGAGTTCAGTATTGTTTGTGATTTTACTTTTTATGAAGGCGAGTCATTCTTAAGGATGTACTTAGGTGAGGTTTTGGAATTTGTGTCAAATATTCCTTGGTGTTTTTCCATACAATATCGGGTAAATTATTTTGCCCCATAACACCCATTTATTTTTTCATATCAGACTTTATAGCTCATGAAATGTCATTTACCAAAATTTTAGAAGATTCTTGATTTACTATCTTTTGTTTTGAGACCCAAATAATACCAATGCAAATATAAGGGAAAAGTCCGAGTCAGCCTTTTCCCGCCGTATTTTAAATCTCAAATATCTCGGAAAGGAGGTTCATGACCTATCAATAATTATAGCTTATTTTATCCTTAACGGATGCTCTACCGGCTTAAAGTATCTATTTGAGTTTCTTAATTTCTTAATTTTCACCTAACTACATCCTAAAGTTTGTGTAAATAAGATTTCCTCGCAAGGTTAACAAAGTTCAAATAAAGTAAAGTAGAAAAAATAAAAGTCTACTTTACATATTTTTGTTTTAGAAATATCATTTGACTTCATTGAATCACCATACACCGTCAGATAGCCTGTCAGAGACACATCAAAAGTGTAAAAGATTGTTATTACGTTTATCTACTGTTGTATGTATAGAATTCAAATAGTTAAATACACAATTGTTTTTTGAATTACTAATTTTATACAGGAGAAAATATTTTTCGTTTGTGCAATGTTAATTGACTACATAACATTGTATTTCATGTATCTGATGTAAAATCTGCAGATATAAGATATTTTATATGTGAACTATAAGACAAATATAGGTCATACATTTTTATTCAAGGACACTTCATGGAACGTTATTTATGCTTAGTCCGGGTAAGATATTGACATAAAATGAAGATATATATATACATCTGTAAAACATTTAATTTTTGGTATACCAATAGAGATCATATTTGTACTAAGTACATTGTAGCCTTATATTGGATGTCCCTTGGGTATATCTCTATGATTCGACCGACCGAATTGTATATTCATCAAATGTATAGTTAGGTATTTGAACTTATTGTACTATTTCGTAAAAAGGACGGAATATAAATATAATCAAATTATGAAGCTACCTTACAGTCGGAAAACAAGTTGCAGTACTGTAAATCTTTAATAGTCACAAAGGTACCAGGATTATTTAATACACCAGACGCGCGTTTCGTCTTCATAAGACTCACCAGTGACGCTCAGATCAAAATAGTTATTAGCCAAATTTAAACACTACAAGTTATCGTTCTGTAGACTCGGTTGTTTTTTTTATATTCGAAATATACATGCTGACATGAATTATCATTGATATTGTTATATTTATAAATTAACTGTTTATAAAATTTAGAATTTTTTGAAATAATAAGGCTTTTCTACCTCAGGCATAGATTACGTTAGCTGTATTTGGCAACACTTTTAGGAATTTGGATCTCAATGCTCTTCAACTTTGTACTTTATTTGGCTTTTTTGTTTTTTTAATTTTTGTGGATTCGAGCGTCACTGATGAGTCTTTTGTAGACGAAACGCGCGTCTGGCGTATATACAAAATTTAGTCCTGGTATCTATGATGAGTTTATTTATAAAACAAAGTGATTATTTCATTTTCTCAGCATTATTTACAAACAATGCTCTGTGTTATTTTTAAGGTTGCTTTATGCTTTTGCAATCTTCGCTGAAAAGGGTTCATATTTATAAGGAGAAAAAATTGGAGTTAAATATATTTCAATCTTCTCAAAATAGATTTAAACAATAAGAATTCTATTTTTAATGAAAATGATTTTTTTAACATAGGTGCACTGAAAATATATATAACAACGATATGATTGCTTATATTAAGTTTATCCATCGAGAATGTGTCAAATCGGTACTAGAATTAAGGAAGACAAACGGTAAAACCTGAACTGTCGACCTACTAGACATGTTCACCATAAGCCGATACCGGAACCGATACCGAAACCGAAACCGAAACCGAAACCGATAACGAAACCGATACCGAAACCAAAAATAGTAGTGAAATGAATTAATACAACCCTGTTACTCCATTAACGTTTGTAAAATTTTAATACACTAGATGGAGTATTACTTCAATTCAACAATTTACCATGAATCTATCAAAAAAGCAAAGTTAAATTCAACAAGTATTAAATATTAAATATACTAACGCAAGTTATACATGTTATATACAATTAAGATGTGGATACAAATTAAATAAAATACATAATAAAATGAGAGAATAAGACAGAGGAATAAAGGAGCGGTACGTTTAAGCTAGCAGAATATATTTCTAATGGTTTTGTTAGGTTAAGATGTTACCCTACATTTCAACAAATGGCTTTGATGTTAGCCAAACTTTAATTCCTAAAGCTATCAACGAAATCATTCATCAATCATTCAGATTAATGATAACATGGCCTTCAGCTTAAGAACGGGATTCGATGAAGGCTGATTGGCCAGAATTGGAAGCGGTTTTTGGATCTATCGATTGCACATCCCAAAGAATAATTCGCCTAACAAAAAAAGGCATTGTTTTATAGTAGACACTGTCATATATATATATATATATATATATATATATATATATATATATATATATATATATAGAACTCTAAAGTGCGATGGTACTTTAAAGTGCGATGGCCACGTTAAAGTGCGATGGTCTACGCTAAAGTACGATGGTGTCTCACCCTAAAGTGCGATGGTTGTTTGTTCGCTAAAGTACGATGGTATATCACGCTAAAGTGCGATGGTCCAAAGGGTAAGATTCGAAGTATTAAAACATCGAGGTTTGAAAAGTCTTTTTGCAAAAGCTATTATGTTGAGGTATAACATATTTGATAGGCTTTACAATTTACCGGTAGGCTGAAGTGATTGTTTCTAAATTAACAAGTCCAACCAAGTTATAATTGCTATAAAGGTAATTTATGTTTTGGAAATATTATATTTCATATTAAATGAATTTTTAACAATTCAAAGCGTATTGAATATTGGATAATTGGTGTAGATTGCCGTTCACACTAATGTTACAACCTCCCTTGCATTTGTCATTAAAAATTAAAAATACGGTAACGAAATTCGTTCATTGTCGGAATATGCAACATTTATTTGTATAAGCTTCAATTAATTTAAATGCGAGAGAAATGCAATGTTCGCCTAGCTTTCTCCTTTTTCGTAGCGAGTACAAAGTGACATGTTTTATTTTCCTACAATGTACAGTGCGAACTAATGTTTTAGCAGAAAATTAATAGTTCACGCATGAAAACACGTATCTCTATTTTACCGACGTTACCTTTCATTAAAATCGACGACATTTTAACCGAGATCACAAAGTAAACTGCCACATAAACAATGATTCGAATGTAACTGTTCGCTTTAAATAGAAGCAGGATAAGTATGCGTATACTGTGTTGTATTTATATACAATGTAGTAAAATGGTCGACTGTAGTCCTTCTTCCAGCACTCGAAAAAAAAACAAACATTGTGATTCAGCCGACAAAGAATCAATTACTAGTAAGTCATGGACATTTGGTGTTAAAATTGTTATTCAAATATTCCTCATCTATATCTTCCGGCATGTTCATTTTTAGTTTTTATAAACAACTGTTAACGTCATTATCGAACTACGTTTCTAACGTAGAAGTCTATATTTTCGCGGACCATCGGACTTTAGCGTATGGAAGCATCGCACTTTAGCGTAGACCATCGCACTTTAGCTTGACCATCGTACTTTAGCGTCCTCATCGCACTTTAGAGTCCTACATATATACACTGTATTAATACGCAAGTCATAAAAGACATAAGAAAGGAAACAAGATACATCAAATCTGGGTTTCTATGTCATAGGAATGACGCAATGACTTACACATTGATGCATGCGGTCGGTCCACACGATATATTTACGTTTCCTCGTGATTGTTACTCACTTGGCGATACGATATAACCATCTGAACATCATATACTGTAAGGCAGGTACGCAATCAAATTGCAAAAATCAGCGATCAACGCAAATGTTTCAATGAAAAGATTCGTGCAAGAGTTTCTGTAGAACATTCCATAAGACGAATGAAAAATTAAGAAATAATAGGTTATTTAATGGAACGATATTGCACCTGTTGAAGAACTATGTGCAGCTCTTTACTTAAGACGATACCTGCTTCGTGAATAGTTTACATCATAAATGACTTGCATCAACATCTTAAATTGTATAATACTTGCATTACTGTATAGAATTATGGTTGAATTCAAGTTACCTTTTTTGATAGATTTTGATGAATTGATGAATTGAAGTACATAATTATCAAAGATACCAGGCTAATATGTTGATACGCCAGACGCGCGTTTCGTCTACATAAGACTCACCAGTGACGCTCAGATAAAAATAGTTAGAAAGACAATCAAGTATAAAGTAGAGGCGCAGTGAAGGCCCAAAATACCAAAACATTGTTCCAAATACGGCTTAAGTGGTCTATGCCTTGAATAAGAAAATCCTTAATATTTCGAATAATTCATATTTTTGAAGTAATACTCCATCTAGTGAATTCAATTTTCAAGCAATACAATGGTGTTAAAGGGTTGAATTGATTGACCATGTTGACATTATAAACATTTATCATTTACATCACTACTATTTTTGGTTTTCGGTATTGGTTTCGGTTTCGGTATCGGCTTATGGTGATTATGTCTACTAGGATTATACGCATTTACTGGAGAATTTAACCTATTTAAAATCCAAATCCATAATTTACTAACTAAAATATTAAAACTATGAATTAACAGATTTAAGGTAAAAAAGGCGAAATTGATATTTATTCGATACGAATAGATACGACGCTTACGTATATTTTTGTTTTTTGTACAAATATAAATTATGTTTCAAATTGCTCTATCGTAAAAAAGGGATTTTTTTTAAATAGTTTAATGACATTGCTGCAATGGTCAATCAATAAACATCATTGCTGCAATGGTCAATCAATAAACATTATATTTCTGTTTATCCCTATTCTAAATGAATTTAATGTAAAAAGATGATTTACGGTTGCTTATGTATTATATGATAATCAAAATGACTGTGAATGTTAGCAACTATAGGTCAACGTATAGGGGTAAACATGTTTGTCAGTGATCAACCCTTCCATAACAGCCGGTCTGGATTTGGTTTACAGAATAGGACATAATTGGTCAAGAGTACAGAAAAATAAGAGTAAAATGAAGAATAGAGACATATACTCAGGAAAGAAAGCATTAAGCACAAATAGAATAGATAAAATTGAATGTTAAAATATATACAATACAGAATTCTGGACCGAACAAAGATTACAGAAAATGGCATAAAAAGTTTAAAGAATACAGAAACTCCTAACCAAGAACAGTGATGCAACGTTAACATAACACAAACTTTAAAGGGATCGACTCTTTAAGTTGGTAAATCCACCATTTTCTAGATAAGAACATGCATGTGACCAAGTCAGGAATATGACAGTTGTTATCCATTCGTTTGGTGTGTTTGAGCTTTTGATTTTGCCATTTGTCTAGAGACTTTTCGTTCAGAAATTTTCTCGGAGTTCGGTATTATCATTATTTTACTCTTTTTTTATGTTTGTTATCTATGAAATCCTTAGCATTCGTTTAAATATTAGAAAGGAAGATGACTACTCCGGGTCTTGATTTTAATAGTAGTACTTTAACTATGCTTAAAAGTTGAATAGCAAAAATACCGAACACCAAGGAAAATTCAAAAAAGGAAATCCTTTATCAAATGGCAAAATAAAAAATACAATATAAAATTGAGAATGGAAATGGGGAATGTGCCAAAGAGACAACAACCCGACCATAGAAAAAAAATACATCAAACGAAAAAAAAAAACCCCAAAAAACCCACATCAAAAAGTAAAATCACAAAAATACTGAACTTAGAGGAAGATCAATTGGGAAAGTCCATAATCACATGGCAAAATCAAATAACAAAACGCATCAAAAACGAATGGACAAAAACTGTCATATTCCTGACTTGGTACAGGCATTTTCAAATGTAGAAAATGGTGGATTAAACCTGGTTCTATAGCGCTAACCCTCTCACTTTAATGACAGTCTCATCAATTTCCGATATTTTTACATTGATGCGTTAAATAAACAGACACAATAAATATAATAGTCAAAATATGGTTACATCAGTCATCATCGTTTAACAATATTAAAAGGAACAAACGAATGGAAAAAACTGTCATATTCCTGATTTATTACAGACATTTTCTTAAGAAGAAGATAGTTGGTTTAAGATTAAGACACAGTATATTACATTCAGAGAACCACGAAGTTTTTTTTAAATAGTTTATGTTCGAGATATTTTTTTAGAAGAGAAATTAGTAGCCGAGTATAAGTGGATATAAGCCTATATATTAGCAGAGATGAATAACTTTAGACATGGATGGATTTTTACCTGAACGTTAGATTTTATTCATAGGTCTACGCTTCACCAGAACCGTATGCATTTTGTGTATAAATATTCAACCTCTTAATGTTAAATTCGATGTGTTTGGAGCATATCGCTTACATGCTGTGAATTCATATATATAACTGAAATGAAGTTTTCTTCATCATGCCATCGTTTTAAACTATAACTATGTTAATGCTTATAGGCTAATGTACAACTTGTGACATGTATGATCTTATGAAATGGATTTTATATGCATTGATATGTTTCGACATACTTATAGCTGAAACATTGAATTTATTCAATGATTTGTGGCTGTTAGCGTTCATATCAGCAACCAAAATTGAATCAATAAATTCATCATAGATACCAGGACTAAATTTTGTATATACGCCAGACGCGCGTGTCGTCTACAAAAGATGTCTACTAGGAGTATACGCATTTACTGGAGAAATTAACCTACTTAAAATCCAAATCCATAATTTACTAACTAAAATATTAAAACTATGAATTAACAGATTTAAGGTCAAAAAGGCGAAATTGATATTTATTCGATACGAATAGATACGACGCTTAGGTATATTTTTGTTTTTGTACAAATAAAAATTATGTTTCAAATTGCTCTATCGTAAAAAAGGGATTTTTTAAAATAGTTTAATGACATTGCTGCAATGATTAATCAATAAACATTATATTTCTGTTTATCTATATTCTAAATGAATTTAATATAAAAAGGTGATTTACGGTTGCTTATGTATTATATGATGATCAAAATGACGTGAATGTTAGCAACTATAGGTCAACGTATAGGGGTAAACATGTTTGTCAGTGATCAACCCTTCCATAACAGCCGGTCTGGATTTGGTTTACAGAATAGGACATAATTGGACAAGAGTACAGAAAAATAAGAGTAAAATGAAGTATAGAGACACATACTCAGGAAAGAAAGCATTAAGCACAAATAGAATAGATAAAATTGAATGCTAAAATATATACAATACAGAATTATGGACCGAACAAAGATTACAGAAAATGGCATAAAAAGTTTAAAGAATACAAAAAAATTAACCAAGAACAGTGGTGCAACGTTAACATAACACAAACTATAAAGGGATCGACTCTTTAAGTTGGTAAATCCACCATTTTCTAGATAAGAACATGCATGTGACCAAGTCAGGAATATGACAGTTGTTATCCATTCGTTTTGTGTGTTTGAGCTTTTGATTTTGCCATTTGTCTAGAGACTTTTCGTTCAGAAATTTTCTCGGAGTTCGGTATTATCCTTATTTTACTCTTTTTTATGTTTGTTATCTATGAAATCCTTAGCATTCGTTTAAATATTAGAAAGGAAGACTACTCCGGGTCTTGATTTTAATACTTATGTCTTGTACTTTAACTATGCTTAAAAGTTGAATAGCAAAAATACCGAACACCAAGGAAAATTCAAAAAAGGAAATCCTTTATCAAATGGCAAAACAAAAAATACAATATAAAATTGAGAATGGAAATGGGGAATGTGCCAAAGAGACAACAACCCGAACATAGAAAAAAATAATACATCAAACGAAAAAAAAACAAAAAAACACATCAAACGAATGGAAAAAACTGTGATATTCCTGATTTGGCACAGACATTTTCTTAAGAAGAAGATAGTTGGTTTAAGATTAAGACACAATACATTACATTCAGAGAACAACGAAGTTTTTTTTTAAATAGTTTATGTTCGAGATATTTTTTTAGAAGAGAAATTAGTAGCCGAGTATAAGTGGATATGAGCATATATATGAACAGAGGTGAATAACTTTAGACATGGATTGACTTTTACCTGAACGTTAGATTTTATTTATAGGCCTACGCTTCACCAGAACCGTATGCATTTTGTGTATAAATATTCAACCTCTTAATGTTAATATCGATGTGTTTGAAGCATATCGCTTACATGCTGTGAATTCATATATGTAACTGAAATGAAGTTTACTTCATCATGTCATCGTTTTAAACTTTAACTATGTTAATGCTTATAGGCTAATGTACAACATGTGACATGTATAATCTTATGATATGGATTTAATATGCATTGATATGTTTCGACATACTTGTAACTGAAACATTGAATTTATTCAATGATTTGTGGCTGTTAGCGTTCATGTCAGCAACCAAAATTGAATCAATAAATTCATCATAGATACCAGGACTAAATTTTGTATATACGCTAGACGCGCGTGTCGTCTACTAAAGACTCATCAGTGGCGCTCGAATAAAAAAAAGCTAAAAATGCCAAATAAAGTACGAAGTTGAAGAGCAATGAGGACCAAAATTCCTAAAAGTTTTGCCAAATCCAGCTAAGGTATTCTATGCCTGAGGTAGAAAAGCCTAAGTATTTCAAAAATAATGAACTGGGCATGTATCACATATTAAATTTAGAATTTCATTCATATCAATGTACATTGAAAACATTCAAAATTCCATTTTTATAATTTGTGCAATCAACCATTATTCAAAGTTTAACTTGACCTCAAACATATAATTTCATCATCGAAATCACACGTGGAAACATTTTAACAGTTTACATTTTTGTGTGTCGAAATACTAAGGATTTCTATCCTAGGTGTAGATTACTTTAGCTTTATTCAGCAGAACATATTGGAATTGTACGTCCACAATGATCTCTATTTTCATATTCTATTTGACCTCTTTATATTTTCGATTCGAGCGTCACTGATGAGTCTTTTGTAGACGAAACACGCGTCTGGCGAACACAATTTTAATCCTGATATCTATGATGAGTTTATTTACAACGTTAATGCAACGTTTTGTGCTTATTTGAGTTCCATTGAAAGACATATACTCGCATAGTTACATTTTCATAAAGCATATGAATAATTATATATGATCATTATTTCGCAATGATTTGATACACCAATAATTTGCCATTTCATGTCGTAAAGATAACGTTTTGTGCAAATGTGCAACACGTTTAATTCTAGTTTGATTTCAGCTGATCACGTGATGTTTCTAGGACAATCACTTGTACAGGTAGCCTCCCTAGTTATCTTTTTGACAACAACGCTTCCACCTAATGAAAAAGACCCACCTGGTGTGTTTGATAGACCTTTAGAAAATTGGTATGACTACATTGTAGGTATGTAAATTATTTTCTTCATAATAATGAAAATACAATGTACTTTGTAATGTGGTATGCAACTTTACAAACCACTATTTAAGTTTATAAATGTAGTGAAGCACTTCTCATATGCTGTTTGTATGTACATAGGTCCAGACGTAATCTTTTCAGTGATGATCAAGCAAAAAAAGCCTGCTCAATATGGCTAAAAAAATATTGTAAAGCTCCTAAGTATTGCGATATGACTACATTAATTGGTGACCAACGCGAAAGTAAGCCGTTTTAATGATGATCGACGGGTAAATAACAAGACATGAGAAACATATCATATATAAAGCTATAACACATTTGATTATATAAAATCAAATGGAAATTTGTAAAAATATGACTAATTTGTGTTTTACAGTGGGAGCCGGGTCGGCAGGGGGCATCGTTGCCACACGTTTGTCTGAAGGATATGATAAAGTCCTATTATTAGAGGCTGGTGGGTCTGACATAGAGAACGACCTGACAAAGATACCATTATTATGGAGTGCTCTGTCGAACAGCAATCTTGACTGGAAATACAAGACAGTAGAGCAGAAGCATGCTCTCTTCGCACATAAAGATGAGGTATTCTTAATATAACAGTACTGGAAACACTTCTTTTGTGTCTTGAATTAAAAAAAGGGAGATGTTGGGTTACCGTTAATGAGGCAGTTTTCTTTTACCGTTAATGATGCAGCAACCTAGCCATCTTTGACATTAACAAAATACTTGTAAAGTTTTTCGACATAATCGATGAGTAAAATGTCATCAAGTTTGAACATAAAACATACCAACAATGTCAACCTGTATTACTCCTTAGTGTTAATGACCTAGCTATTTAGAAAATTGAAAATCTTACTTGAACATCAACGGGGGAAAACATTGCGAACAACGTAAAAACTTGACAAGAGAGATGGAAGAAGAAAAGGAGAAGTTGAAGGTAGGGTTAGAAGAGATGGAAAGGATTTTGCAGCGATGAACACCTCATGAAAAGTAATTGTTCTTTTAATAGTATTTCAGAAGGTAAATAATATGAATCCTTGACTATGGTCCCCACATTTCAAAATAGCCTTTGTCGAATCTTTCATCACCACAACGCTATACACGTGAGTGTCTTACTTTATTAGGTAACCAACTGGCCTCGAGGAAAATGTTTAGGTGGAACAGGAAGAATAAATGCAATGGGTCTTATCCGCGGAAATCCCATAGATTTTGACACATGGGCGAAAGAGGGCGCTGTCGGATGGAGCTATAAGGATGTATTCCCTTACTTCAAAAAGATGGAAAGTATTGCTTTCAATTTATCAGCGTATAGTGAAGGTAATTTTACTCTGTATATTTTAAGTATAAACTCATCATGGATACCCTGATTAGTATTGTGTAAGACTGACGTGCGGCTCGTCTATAAAAGACTTATCTGTGACGCTCGAATAAAAAAGGGTTGGTGTAAACAATATTTTATGAACAATACAAGTATAATTATAAACACATTCACAATTAGAATTCAGAAAAAAAGGTTAAAAAAACAAAATAAAGTTCGAATTTTAAGCGTATTTAGGAACTTAAATTCCATAGATTTTGCCACATACAGCTAGGTAATCTATTCCTGTGGTAAAACAATAAATAGTTTTCGTAAAATTCAAAGTTTTGAAGAAAGTTGATTTATACATATTCCGCTATATAAATGATGTTCTCTCACTAAATAATACAAAATTTGTTGACTTTGTTGAACGAATCTATCTTAGCCTGTGTGGACGAGACGCACTTCTGACGTATTAGATTTTAAACCTGGTGCCTTTTGTTAGCTATTATTCGTGTGTTTCTCTGTCCTATATTGTCTCCTATTTATCTGCATTGTGGTCCTTTCATGTTGTGTTGTCGTTTTAATGTTATATTTAACATTGTCACAAAACCAGGTTCAACCACCATTTTTTTCTGTAAAAAAGTCCTGTACCAAGTCAGGAAAATAACCATTGTTATATTATAGTTTGTTTCTGTGTGTTTTACATTTTAATGTTGTGTTTCTATTGTGTCGTTTGTTTCCTCTTATATTTCAGTGTGAATTCGCATTGCTATAAGACGTGTCACGGTACTTTTCTATCCCAAATTCATGTATTTACTTTTGATGTTATATTTGCTATTCTCATCAGATTTTGTCTAATGCTTAGTTCGTTTCTGTGAGTGTTACATTTTAATGTTCTGTTTCTGTTGTGTCGTTGTTTTCCACTTATACTTGATGCGTTTCCCTCAGTTTTGGTTTGTAACCCGTGTTTTTTTTTTCTATCGATTTATGAGTTTCGAACAGCAGTATACTACTGTTGCCTTTATCTATCCCATCGAACTAGAGATAAAGGATACCACAGATACAGTCTGCCTCATATCTTAACTTACATCTAGAAATTGAGGATGAGGGTAGGTTGAAAATAAAACTGTTCGAGAAAAGAGATGATTGCAGCTTCCCAATTGTGAAATTTCTATTTTATGTAGCAACATTCCAACATCGCCTGCATACGGATTATATATCTCCAAATTGATACGAAATTCTCAGGCTTATATTTCCTATCATAATTTCCTTGATAGAGGATTGATGCTCAAAAGGAAGCTATTAAAACACGAGTTACAATGGTGAAGTTGAAATCATTCCTTCGTAAATTTTTCGAACGCCATCACATATAGGTTGACCGTTATGGAAAAACAGTTTCACAGATGATATAGGATATGTATCTTATGTCGTAACTACAATACCCATCCCTTTACACGAATGTGACTTACCGAATTAGACTATTTACCGGATTTGTAATAACATAAGCAACACGACAGGTGCCACATGTAGAGCAGAATCTGCTTACCCGTCCGGAGCAACTGAGATCACTCCAAATTTTTGGTGGGGTTCGTGTTGCTTAGTTTTGAGTTTTCTATGCTGTGTCTTCTGTACTATTATTTTTATGTTTGTCTTTTCGTTTTTAGCCTTTGCGTTGTCAGTTTATTTTCAATCTATGAGTTTGACTGTCCCTCTTGTATCTTTGGTCCCTCTTTTATAGTTCGTGCTTTATCAATCATATATGAAATTTCATGTTGAATATATGCATTACTAAACAGTTTTAGCTGATGGGATACAATTCTTACGAATAAGCCTAATGGTCACATAACATAATATTTAAAAAAACGTTTTGATGCAAATTGTGACGCTTATAATGATTAAAGTTCTAAATTATTCTATGTATCACTGTGATTATATGAAATCATTGAACCTTATTGTACTCATAGAGAAGTAGAATAAATTTATGAGCTTGAATGTCCCTCTAGTATTTTTCGCCCATTATTTCAACAATTGTGGGGACAATAACTGCAAAAACTGCGACGATATTGAATAAATACCATGCTAGTTATAAAATGATAAAGATGGTATCAGTTTGAAGATGAAAATGAAAGTTAAGGTAAAATTCATTTAGAAATTGATATGAACTATACACAAGTGCAGTTTAACATGTTTAAAAATATGTGTAATATATTATTATAAAAGATAAAAGGTAATGCTAAAATGCACTCTTTCAAGATAACCAGCGAACACGTTTTCGCTAATTTCAAAACGAATTGCCTTAAAGTATATCTTGCTTAAATTCTGATGCATCAGCATGTTAGTATTCATCAATATCAGAAAATAAATATGCAATAAATATAAATAACACTAAAGGAATGCAATAAATTGTAGGAAAGAAACAAAGGCAATATCATACAAAAGGAGGAAAAGTTAGAACCTCATATGGTCGCAAGAAAAAAGCAGGTGAGCAACTTAACATTTTCTTCGAATTGTCAATCAAAATGCCACATCTTTATGATAAGATATCAAATCTGTTATTTCTTACTTTCCTTTTATAAATCTACGTGGACGGAACGTATAATAAGATATCAAATCTACGACTATTTCTAACTTTCATTTTATACATTGTAGATCTACGTGGACGGAATTGATCGTTGACAATTGTAAAGTTCTTAAATAAGATAACAAAATTTACAACTATTTTATTTATAATCCTGGTACCTTTGATAACTATTTACTTTCTTTTTGTGGGGACAATAACTGCAAAAAATGCGACGATCTTGAATAAATACCATGCTAGTTATAAAATGATAAAGATGGTATCAGTTTGAAGATGAAAATGAAAGTTAAGGTAAAATTCATTTAGAAATTGATATGAACTATACACAAGTGCAGTTTAACATGTTTAAAAATATGTGTAATATATTATTATAAAAGATAAAAGGTAATGCTAAAATGCACTTTTTTAAGATAACCCGCGAACACGTTTTCGCTAATTTCAAAACGAATTGCCTTGAAGTATATCTTGCTTAAATTCTGATGCATCAGCATGTTAGTATTCATCAATATCAGAAAATAGATATGCAATAAATATAAATAACACTAAAGGAATGCAATAAATTGTAGGAAAGAAACAAAGGCAATATCATACAAAAGGAGGAAAAGTTAGAACCTCATATGGTCGCAAGAAAAAAGCAGGTGAGCAACTTAACATTTTCTTCGAATTGTCAATCAAAATGCCACATCTTTATAATAAGATATCAAATCTGTTATTTCTTACTTTCCTTTTATAAATCTACGTGGACGGAACGTATAATAAGATATCAAATCTACGACTATTTCTTACTTTCATTTTATACATTGTAGATCTACGTGGACGGCATTGATCGTTGACAATTGTAAAGTTCTTAAATAAGATAACAAAATTTACAACTATTTTATTTATAATCCTGGTACCTTTGATAACTATTTACTTTCTTTTTGTGGGGACAATAACTGCAAAAACTGTGACGATCTTGAATAAATACCATGCTAGTTATAAAATGATAAAGATGGTATCAGTTTGAAGATGAAAATGAAAGTTAAGGTAAAATTCATTTAGAAATTGATATGAACTATACACAAGTGCAGTTTAACATGTTTAAATATATGTGTAATATATTATTATAAAAGATAAAAGGTAATGCTAAAATGCACTTTTTTAAGATAACCCGCGAACACGTTTTCGCTAATTTCAAAACGAATTGCCTTAAAGTATATCTTGCTTAAATTCTGATGCATCAGCATGTTAGTATTCATCAATATCAGAAAATAAATATGCAATAAATATAAATAACACTAAAGGAATGCAATAAATTGTAGGAAAGAAACAAAGGCAATATCATACAAAAGGAAGAAAAGTTAGAACCTCATATGGTCGCAAGAAAAAAGCAGGTGAGCAACTTAACATTTTCTTCGAATTGTCAATCAAAATTTCACATCTTTATAATAAGATATCAAATCTGTTATTTCTTACTTTCCTTTTATAAATCTACTTGGACGGAACGTATAATAAGATATCAAATCTGTTAATTCTTACTTTCCTTTTATAGATCTACGTGGACGGAATTGACCGTTGACAATTGTAAAGTCTTTAAATAAGATAACAAAGTTTTTTTATGTTATTTATAATCCTGGTACCTTTGATAACTATTTACTTTCTTTTTATAGATCTACGTTCACGGAATTGACAATTAACAATTGTCAAGACAGAAGTTGTCGTTTGTTGACGGGGTTCATAAGTGTTTCTCGTTTCTCTTTTTTTTATATAGATTAGACCGTTGGTTTTCCCGTTTATATGGTTTGACGCATGTCATGTTTTGTGCCCTTTATAACTTGTTGCTCGGTTTGAGCCAAGGCTCCGTGTTGGAGACAGTACTTTGATTTATGCTGGTTTACTTTTACAAATTGTGACTTGGATGAGAGAGTTGTCTCATTGGTACTCATATCACATCTTCTTCTATCGATATAATACGATATCAAATCTGATATTTCTAACTTCCATTTTATAGATCTACGAGGACGGAATGGACCATTGACAATAGTCGAGTCCAGAATGACAATGTTGGAATATTTTCATGAACAGGCTGCTCAAGAGTTAGGATACAATAGAATAGACTGCAACGGTGAAACACAACGTGGTAATTTTTCATCTCTACTTTGTGCTTACGTAATCATATTGAAATTATTTATTCCTTTTTCTTTTTTCTTAATATGCTATGCCCCCATTATTTTTTTAATCCGAACAACAATAAGTACATATCACAATTCATTAAAAGCTAGCTGTCAAATCTTTGAATTCCATATAATACTGATCGACGTTTCGTAATAGTATACTGAATATTTCAGTCAGTTAGAGAAAATAGTACTGTTGAACATTCAAAACAGATTACGCAGTGGCGTACAGGATTTTAAGAAATGATAATAAATTTTAATAAATACATTGACATATTCCTAAAAAAGACAAGCTTAAACTTAAAAAGATAAAGTATGGCATTCGTTTTGGTGATTTTTTTTAATTGTAAATTGTTAACTTTATAGGTTTCTGTAGAATCCAAGTTAATGTTAAGAAAGGAGAAAGGTGTGACACAGCATCCTGCTACCTAAGACCCGTTCTAGAGAGAACAAATTTGCAAGTTCATTTAAACAGCTATGTGTCAAAGGTATTTATGGAATGACCACAAGTAATACCGAGTATATTAGAAGAAAGACAGATGATGAATAGCTAGGAATATTATATCATTCAATTGTTTGTAGGGGAAACACGTATACATTTTACAGTTATCAGTGATTATAGAACTTAAACTGCCACATTCAAATCTTCTATTAGCAGTATAAATGTATTTATCTGAGGAAGCTGACACATCACAAATATGTCTGTATGTTTTATTCACACATCAGTGTCAATATAATGGAATTTTATGCAACTGTCATACAAGTGAGAGGTTTAGATAGTTATAAAATCAGGTTAAATCCATCATTTTCTACATAAGACAATACCTGTTGTACCAAGATAGGAATATAACAGTTGTTATCCATTTGTTAGACGTGTTTGAGCTTTTGATTTTACCATTTGCTTCGGGACATTTCGTTTGATTTTACCATTTGCTTCGGGACATTTCGTTTAGAATTTTCCTGTGGGTCAATATTTTTGTTATTTTACAGATTATCCAAAAGGATAGGTTTCCTGATCTTTTGATTTTGTATTATTGTATTTTGACATTTCTCTTTCTCTTATGTGAAATTACTTTTACAAGACTTGTTTTTTTGGACTGCCAAAAAAAAAAAAAAAAAACAAAAACAACTAAATGATCCGCCTTGCTCATTGTGTCAATAGTAATGTATGCATGACTTCATAAACGTGACGAAATTGACAAATTATGCCTTAAACTTACAGCTTTAGTCGAAATAAGATATGAACCTAAGTGTGAGAAACCATATAGTATTAAACATTTATATGTTTATAAAAAGACAACAGTAGTATACCGCTGTTCAATAGTAATAAATAGATTAAACAAAATAATTCTAAGAAACAAACAAAAACTGATGTAAACACATCAACTTTAAGTGGAAAACAAAGGAACCCCAGAAACACTGAACTGCAACAAAATCAAACGCCAACATATCAAAATAATTTGTCATCTTTATGATAATAACCTGATGATATATATTTAAGAATTGAATGCTTCTTTTTATAATTGTAACAAGAACACACCCGCGAAATCGCGGTCATTCAAAGCGTAGTTTAAAGTATGTAAAGTGTTGTTGGAAGAATTTTGTAAAATATTTAATGACTGGAGAATTTCAGCAAAAGTATCATAAGTCAGAGGTTATTGGGGACAGGAAAATGCTTTTTTTTTATCCCTCCTTCTTTATTTCCAATATTCCCATTTTTTGGTTTTGTATCAATTTTAATATGAACATACATTTATATGTTATGAACATTCAAGTAAGGAGCCTGTAATTTAGTGGTTGTTGTTTGTTTATGTGTTACATATTTGTTTTTCGTTCATTTTGTTGTACATAAATAAGGCCGCTAGTTTTCTGGTTTGAATTGTTTTACATTGTCAGTTCGGGGCCTTTAAAAGCTGAGAATGGGCTTTGCTCGTTGTTGAAGGTCGTATGGGCTTTGCTCGTTGTTGAAGGTCGTACGGTAACCTATAATTGTTAATATCTGTGTCATATTGGTCTCTTGTGGAGAGTTGTCTCAACATGGCAATCATACCACATCTTCTTTTTTTTGTAATCAATGATTTTTGTAAAAGATTTAATGACTGGAGAATTTCAGAAAAGGTATCAAAAGTTCACATGAATATTTTTAGCGCTTATCTGTATATTATGAACATTCATTACTATATATATAAATATAGTGTACATGTATTTACTTTACTAATCGATCCATAGTGGTCATTGATATAGTATACAGACCCTCTCCTTTTTAATAAACTCTGTGACTGCCGTGGATAGTAAACTTGAAAATGATAGCAGATAGAATTCTGAAAATACACTTTATTCTTTGTATATGTACGTTCAAAGTATACAGAAAAACGCAAACCGGAAGTCTAATCTGACTTGAAATTTCGTCCAATGACGGGACAATATCCGGATGCCTTTTTTCTCGTTTTTCTCCAAAAATAAGTCAATCTGAATAATCATATGAATGGATGACAAATGGCACTATGCACTGTACCTATAGGACACAGAGGCGTGTTGATCAATTAATTGTGGAAAGAAGAGAAGCGACACCCAAAATGAGGTCTTCTCGTTTAATAGTATAGATGTGGTGAAAAATCGTTGACCGAAGCACACGCAAAAGCGCTTTGTTCTATAGACATGGACACGATCAACGCTTTTAATGATATCGGATATGTTTCTTACGTCGTTACTAAAATCCTCTTCCCTTTCATGAATTTGACCTACCGAATTAGACAATTTACCGGATTTGTTATAACATAAGCAACACGACGGGTGCCACATATGGAGCAGGATCTGGTTACCCTTCTGGAGCACCTGAGATTAACCCTAGTTTTTGTCCGTTCGTGTTTTTTTTTCATTTTTAGACTGTCCCTCTTTTACAATCGTTCAAAAAAAAAGAAGCATGTTATAATTGGAATTAAGAGTTGAATCAAGTTTTTCATTTGATTTTCTGCAGTTTAAAAAAAAATTACGGATAACACATGCAGTCATAGCTTTCGTATTCAATACTGAAATACAATTTGATATTTGAGTGCCTCAAGATTGTTGTCAGCCAATGAAAATTACAGATTCTCATGATATACATGTAATATTGTATACTTATTGACTGGGTATGAGTGGAATATTAAGTTTATTATCCCCGAGGTGCAACTATTGTATCCGAGGGAAAAATAAACTTAATATTCCACAAATATCCAGTCAGTAAGTTTTGTTTTTTTTTTTTTTTATCGAAAAAGACAATAGACAATACATGGCGGTGATAAATCGACTATCGTAATATAAAAAAGAATAACGTTTACTTCATAAATTGTCTGAAATGCTAAGGTTACCTCTTGCAATGACGTCAACCCTAGATATATTAAGTTAAAACGCTACGTTGGTACTCCCGCAGTATTTTCAAAAATCCTCAAATCACGTAGCTGCATTGGAAATTCCGCAAAATATAATGACGCTTGAGGTCAAATAGTTTCATCGAGGTCCAAATGTTGGGAACTACTGACCGGTTCAATAGTTCAACGCTTTTAATTTGAAAAAAATAGCCAAAATACTATGTACTTGTTTTATATAGAAAATAATAACTGAGGTATAATAAAACTATATATACATGTAGATACTATTTGAGGGCAAAGTTGCTCGAGCAGTAGAATTTTCTAAAGATGGCGTTTTGTACAAAGTATATGCAAGAAAGGAAATCATTCTGTCAGCAGGTGTTGTTGGTTCACCAAAAATACTCTTATCTTCTGGAATAGGACCAAAACACCACCTGAATGATATCAGGGTAAGTATGAATACAGTTCTGAAGTCAGTTTAATATTGTAGAAATACAAAATTTGTTTCACTTGGCTGTATCTATTTTACTCCAATAAAGAAATTACAGATTACATTTGAATAAAATACTCACAGTTCTACTTTTTGCAGTGTGTCAAAATATTTGACAGTTAATCCATGCATGTATCACCTAGTTGAAATGTGCACACAATACTAGACATTATAAAAAGGATAACCTAATTGAAATGTGCACACAATACTAGACATTATAAAAAGGATAACCTAATTCAAATGTGCACACAATACTAGACATTATAAAAAGGATAACCTAATTGAAATGTGCACACAATACTAGACATTATAAAAAGGATAACCTAATTCAAATGTGCACACAATACTAGACATTATAAAAAGGATAACCTAATTCAAATGTGCACACAATACTAGACATGTATAAAAAGGATAACCTAATTCAAATGTGCACACAATACTAGACATTATAAGAAGGATAACCTAATTCAAATGTGCACACAATACTAGACATTATAAAAAGGATAACCTAATTGAAATGTGCACACAATACTAGACATTATAAAAAGGATAACCTAATTGAAATGTGCACACAATACTAGACATTATAAGAAGGATAACCTAATTCAAATGTGCACACAATACTAGACATTATAAAAAGGATAACCTAATTGAAATGTGCACACAATACTAGACATTATAAAAAGGATAACCTAATTGAAATGTGCACACAATACTAGACATTATAAGAAGGATAACCTAATTCAAATGTGCACACAATACTAGACATTATAAAAAGGATAACCTAATTCAAATGTGCACACAATACTAGACATTATAAAAAGGATAACCTAATTGAAATGTGCACACAATACTAGACATTATAAAAAGGATAACCTAATTGAAATGTGCACACAATACTAGACATTATAAAAAGGATAACCTAATTGAAATGTGCACACAATACTAGACATTATAAAAAGGATAACCTAATTCAAATGTGCACACAATACTAGACATTATAAAAAGGATAACCTAATTCAAATGTGCACACAATACTAGACATTATAAAAAGGATAACCTAATTCAAATGTGCACACAATACTAGACATTATAAGAAGGATAACCTAATTGAAATGTGCACACAATACTAGACATTATAAAAAGGATAACCTAATTCAAATGTGCACACAATACTAGACATTATAAGAAGGATAACCTAATTGAAATGTGCACACAATACTAGACATTATAAAAAGGATAACCTAATTGAAATGTGCACACAATACTAGACATTATAAAAAGGATAACCTAATTGAAATGTGCACACAATACTAGACATTATAAAAAGGATAACCTAATTCAAATGTGCACACAATACTAGACATTATAAAAAGGATAACCTAATTCAAATGTGCACACAATACTAGACATTATAAAAAGGATAACCTAATTCAAATGTGCACACAATACTAGACATTATAAGAAGGATAACCTAATTGAAATGTGCACACAATACTAGACATTATAAAAAGGATAACCTAATTGAAATGTGCACACAATACTAGACATTATAAAAAGGATAACCTAATTGAAATGTGCACACAATACTAGACATTATAAAAAGGATAACCTAATTCAAATGTGCACACAATACTAGACATTATAAGAAGGATAACCTAATTGAAATGTGCACACAATACTAGACATTATAAAAAGGATAACCTAATTCAAATGTGCACACAATACTAGACATTATAAGAAGGATAACCTAATTGAAATGTGCACACAATACTAGACATTATAAAAAGGATAACCTAATTCAAATGTGCACACAATACTAGACATGTATAAGAAGGATAACCTAGTTGAAATGTGCACACAATACTAGACATTATAAAAAGGATAACCTAATTCAAATGTGCACACAATACTAGACATTATAAAAAGGATAACCTAATTGAAATGTGCACACAATACTAGACATGTATAAAAAGGATAACCTAATTGAAATGTGCACACAATACTAGACATTATAAAAAGGATAACCTAATTGAAATATGCACAATACCAGAAATTCCAAAAATGGATGACTTCGTTGAAATATGCAAAAATACAAGACATTAAGATTCGTTCTTACTATTTTCTTTTGATTTTTAAAAAGACTTTGTTATTGATTTGACTTTACATAGTTAATTCGAGCGCTAGTGATGGGCCAGTGTAGAAAAATCGCACGTCTGTTGTAAAAATTGTATAAGACTGTTATATTTGATGACATTTTACCGTTTTGTACTATTAGTATTTACTTATTTTGCTATTACTTATCTTTATAAGTTATTATTCGTCTGGTTCCTTTTTTAGATTCCAGTTGTTGCAGATTTGCCTGTTGGTGAAAATCTCCAAGATCAGATGGCTATGCACTTTCAGGTTGCAATAAACATGAGCTTATCTACAACTTCTCAGAAGATAACAGACACAGAAAACATTCTGCAATATTTGTTCTACAGAGAAGGTCAATTTATATTTTTGATAAACACAAAAAGACGTTATATTAATTATTTTCTAACTGTTCATTATTCCGATTCGAAATTTTTTAAAACATTAACTTGTTCTCTGTTTTTGCTTGCAACGGTATCATATATCTCAGATGTATTTTGTTTGTCTGTTAATTTAATTTAGGACCGTTATTGAATGATTACCCTTTACCTTCTATGATTGCAACAGTTCATATACTATCAGTACCTAACGCTGGATACATAGTGTTTAATACAAGTAAAGAGATGTGGTATGATTGCATGATTAATATGAGACAATTATCCACCTATTATCGAAATGACCAAGACGTAAATATCTACAAGTCAATGTTAAGTCTTCCACAAGAAACAAAATCAATGCCATATAGACTGCTACAAAAGGCCATGGTAAAACTCATACTAAACATTCCTAAAAAGATACCCAACAGCCGGATTTGCAATATGAAAGAACAATATAAAGAACCGTCGTGAACATATGCTTTTAACAGTAATATACAGTGTATATTTATGCATACGAAGTAATTCTCGTGGAAAACTATTTCATTTTTCTCATTTAATTCTAATATTTTTCAGGTATATATGCTCAGATTGGGGTAGATGGGATGATATTTATAAATCTAGATCAGAATAAAGACGCTCCTCCTGATATACAGTTGATATTTCTCGGCTTGGCTTACGAGAAAGGTTTTCTTGACGGTTTTTCCTACAAAGAAGAAGTGAGTTCACACCAGGGTTATGTGGTAGTATAAATAACAATCATTTAAAAAGGCTAACAAATTTTGGAATTTTTAGATATTTCTTTTTCGCTCATCATACTTTGATAAATGTAAAGTTGAACTGTTGTTATTCAGTCATTGCTTCTGTTAATGTGTTGTTTTGTAATACCTATAAAAAAGAAGATGTGGTATGATTGCCAAGGAGACAACTGTCCACAAAAGAGCAAAATGACACAGACATTAACAACTATAGGTCACCGTACGGCCTTCAACAATGAGCACAGCCCATACCGCATAGTCAGCTATAAAAGGTCCCGATATGACAATGCAAAACAATTCAAACGAGAAAACTAATGGCCTTATTCATATAGAAAAATGAACGAAAAACAAATATGTAACACATAAACAAACGACAACCACTGAATTACAGGCTCCTTAATTGGGACAGGCAAATACATAAATAATGTGGCGGGGTTAAACATGTTAGCGGGATCCCCCCCCCCCCCCTAACCTGGGACAATGGTATAACAGTACAACATATAAGAACGAACTATCAAAATCAGTTGAAAAGGGCTTAAAAGACAAAAGAGACATTTTTCGTTCCCTATTGTTAATTTTTCATTTTTAGATGGTGATGTTCCTTTGGCACCATCTTATGGTGTTTATATTTCACAACTTGTTCGCTATGCCCGTGTCTGTTGTGACGTTTTTGATTTTAACGAACGCAACCTATGTATTACTGGTAAATTATTAAACCAGGGATATCGTTACCATAAATTGCTTAAAACCTTTACTTAATTTTTCCATAGATATAAAGATTTGGTTTTGAAGTTTGGTTGTACCTGTAGAAAACTTATTTCAAACGGGATAGCACATCCTCATTTTTATGGAATTGTTGTTAACCGTGCCCGGAAATTTAAAAATGATCCATGTAAACTTGTCGCTCCTTTAAATAAACTTATTTTAAAAGGTTACCTATTCAACACTGTAGTAGGATCATTGAATATTGTCTTTATTGGTATAAATATTGATTTTGTTATCAGTAAATTAAAAGCTAACTAAATATTACTAGTATGTTATATACATATACATATATTCATGGATCTACAATCTGTCGATACCTGTAACTTGGCATTGCACAAGGTCATGTTTTTCTCTGGCTGTTTATGACGTCTTTACACTAAATCCATTGGATGTTGGATGTGTACGGATTGATTGTTTAGTCTTAGATGCATGATTTTCTAGTTGTTAGTGGCTTTGAACTAGCTGTCAGATAACTGCGAGTACTCTCAGATCTGTTCATTGCGTCTTTTTGTGTCGGGATGTATAAGTATCCGGCCACGTCTACTTGTATTTTTGTCCATCTGATGAGTTAAGCCTTTTTCAACTGATTTGTATAGTTCGTTTTTATGTTGTACTGTTATACCACTGTCCCAGGTTAGGGGGAGGGTTGGGTTCCCGCTAACATGTTTAACCCCGCCACATTATTTATGTATGTGCCTGTCCCAAGTCAGGAGCCTGTAATTCAGTGGTTGTCGTTTGTTTATGTGTTACATATTTGTTTTTCGTTCATTTTTTTTACATAAATAAGGCCGTTAGTTTTCTCGTTTGAATTGTTTTACATTGTCTTATCTGGGCCTATTATAGCTGACTATGCGGTATGGGCTTTGCTCATTGTTGAAGGCCGTACGGTGACCTATAGTTGTTAATGTCTGTGTCATTTTGGTCTTTTGTGGATAGTTGTCTCATTGGCAATCATACCACATCTTCTTTTTTATATTAACTCATCAGATGGACAAAAATACAATTGGACGTGACCGGGTACTTGTACATCCCGACGACAAAAAAAAAGACAATAGGAACAGATCTGAGAGTACTCGTAGTTATCTGACAGCTAGTTCAAAGCCATTATCAACTAATAAAAAAAATCATGCATCTAAGACTAGACCGTTTGTTCTTAGCATTGCATTTTTTTTATGATGCTGCTGTAAGAAATTTATTGTGCATAACAGCTATCTATATTATGGTATTATTCGTACCTGAATTTGCGCCTCACAATATGCTAATCACTGCAGTGATTGAACAAACTACAGGATAGATAATATCTATATAAAAATAGGATCTTGTGGTAGGATTACCAATGGGACAACTCTCTGAAAGAGACACAGACATTAACAACTATAGGTCACCGTACGACCTTCAGCAAAGAGCATGTATTATAACAAAGTCATGAAAAACATAATTTATCATTAAGGAAACTTAATCAATAACAAAAGATTCAAATACTTAATAACAAAACAATATGGTATTTTCTCCGCTAAAAAGCTATATTTATACATAATTTTTGAATTTAAGATAAAATTTCACGAATAAGAACGTTCACATAATAGTACGAATATGCAATATATTTAATTTAATACCAATTACGACATGTAAAAAGTAAAATGACTAAAATATAGAACTTCAAGGAAAATTCAAAACGGAAAATCCCTTATCAAATAGCTGAAGCAAATACTCTAACACATTAAACGAATTAAAAACAACTGCCTTATAACTCTGTACAGACATTCCCTTATGGAAATAATGGTAAATTAAACCTAGTTTGATTATTAACTTAAACTCTCACTTGTATGACAGTCACATAGAATTCTAGCAATGTGTGATCAAATCATAATTACATAATAGGTATAAGTGTTAACAAATTGACAATACCTAGTTTTACCAACAGACAGATGTCTAAAAATACAACATACTCAATGTGTGAGATACAGCTCAAGCAGAGGAGACAAGTCTTGACTAAATGCAAAAAAAATTGTCGTCTAAGAAAATGGTACTTATGTACTAATAGAATTCAATTCTAAAACTACTTAATTGGTATAATATTTAGTAAAAAGTAAAATAACATAATACTGAACATGAAAGTTCATTATCAATGGCAAAATCGAAAGCTCAAACTCTTTAAAAGAATGGAAAACAACTGTTATTATCCGAACTTGGAAAAGAATTTCTTAATGTTAAAACTGGTGGATTAAACCTGTTTTTTTTTATCTAGCTTAACCTCTCACTTATATGTCAGCTACTTTGAATGTAAAATACTTTGTCTAGTATTTGGTAAAATTTGAAATTCATCATTCTGTTGATTCGAGAGTCAATGATGAGTCTTTTGTAGACGTGACACACGTCTGGCGTACAAAAAGTAAGCCTGGTATCTATGATGAGTTTATTTATAACCACTTGATCAATACAACTGCTGGTGTAGGTATTAACCCCAAAGGTATCACCAGCCTGGTGGTTAGCATGTGTTGACATTAAGTATCATTATTATGATCATGATTATAAAAACTGTTTACAAAACTTGGAAATTTACTAACCCAGGGATAAATAAACTTAGCTGCATTGTAATGCTCAACAACTTACTTTATTTGGTCTATTATCTTCGTGATTCTATCGTCACTAACGGGTCTTTTGTAAATGTTTAGCTTGCTTGGCGAACACTTTTGTAAACCTGGCATCAATGGTGATTTTATATACAATTTAGGTAAAAGAAGAACTTGCTAATAGAACAGATCCTAATAGTTTTGTGATTATTGTGAACTTGCTGAATGCAAAGAGTAGAGGAACAATTACACTGTCAACAACGTGTCCGTCGTGCAAGCCTATTATTGATCCAATGTATCTTTCTGATTCAGATGATGTTGAGAGATTTGTCAAAGGTATATTGAGACTGAGCAAAATTAAACACATTTTTTTTTTATTTTGTCTTCAAGGATAATCCAAGGTAGATAAACAAGATTTGTCTACATAATATATATGATAGTTAGGCGAACTAACTGGTAAATTCATATCTTAATTATTATCGTCATTTCTATAACCAATAAAGGCAACAGTAGTATACCGATGTTCAAACTCATAAATCCATGGACAAAAAACAAGATCGGGGTAACAAACTAAAACTGAGGGAAACGCATTAAATATAAGAGGAGAACAACGACACAACACTACAATGTAACACACACAGAAACGGACCAAGCAACAGACAAAATCCCACGAGAATAACAAATATAACATCAAATCCAAATACATGAATTTTGGATAGACAAGTACCGTGACACAATATTTTATCAAGGATGTCAATTTCAATACTTAGTAATATCCTAAAACAGTAATGGACTAAAAAATATGAAACAGACAAATAAAACCACTTCATTTGCTTTTTAAACGATCACATTTGAAAAAGGCAAATCAAAACGGTAAGTCCGTAATCAAATGGCAAAATCAAAGTTCAAACACATCAAAGTAATGGATAACATCTGTCCTATTTCTGACTCGGTACCAAATGAATAAATGGCAAATGACGTATAAAACAGACCACTGGTATTTGAAGAGTATAAGTCGAAACTAAAATACTACATAGTGAGGTTCTCAGGAAGAGTATTTTATTAAGATTAATAAGTTTTATATTATCGACTTCAGTGTAGATGGATACAAATATATCGAAATATATTGCAGGAATTCGATTTTTGCAAAAACTTCAAGAAACTAAGTCATGGAAGAGCATTGGAGCCACGTTGATAAGACACGACACACTGGGTCATTGCAGTGAAGAAGAATATGATAAGGATGAGTATTGGCGATGTATGGTTCGCCATTTTGCCAATCAAGCCAACCACCAAACAAGCTCCTGTAGAATGGGATCATACAGTGATACAACTGCTGTTGTAGACCCTCAACTCAGGTAAAGAAAAACAAGTATAGTTTTGATTATTTCATTTGTTTTGGTCAGCGGAAATAATTTGCGTGTATCTGAATGTGTACCTTGTGTCTTATATGCTGAATATTAAAACTCCACCATGATCACATGGATTATTGTTTTACGCATCTGAGGGCCTTTATTCTGCTGGATCAAAAAAGAAATCAATTAAAGAACTTTTTAACAGTGACCTTGATATTTTAACTTTAATTATACAATTGAAATTCCTGTCGTCATTAAATACAAAGGTAAATGAAAACTTTTCATACTTATAATTTTAGTTTTTTTGTCTATATTCATCTTTTTATCATATTATTTTCAGGATATCAGGTGCAGAAAATGTGTACTGTTAATGTTAAAGCTTGTTTTAATTTTGTTATAGGGTTAGGGGCATAAAGAGACTTAGAGTAGTAGATGCATCAGTCTTGAGAAATAACCCGTCGGGCAACACTAATGCTCCGACTATGATGATAGCCGAAAAAGCTGCTGATTTAATCAAACATCGCTATTATTGACTTATGTCGTGAACAATAGACATATCATTAAATTTTATCTTGTTGTTTATTTAATTTTACATTTCATCAAGTAAACTATTTTGGCAGCACTACACTTGTGTTAGTTAACTCGTTAGTGTGTTTACAGTTAAAATAATAAAGCATGCAAAACAAGAGTTTATTTAATGCTTGCCTTGCTTGCAAAATTTGTTTGGGTTTTTGCTTCAATGGGTAAGTGGAGTATGACAGTCTGTTAACTATATACAAAGGTTTGATTGGTCAATGAATATCAAAATCGTTTCCAATATGATATCCATTGTCCAATCAACTCTATTGTATCTGAGACTACTATAACAGTTATAGTAGTCTCAGATTGTATATAGTAAACAGACTGCATATCCATTGAATTTAGATGTCAATCTTAATTACAATGTCTGAGCAAACAACAAAACAAAGTTTGCAAGCAAGGCATTTAAACTCTTGATTTGCATGCTTTATTATTTTAACTGTAAACATAGTTAAGGAATTGCGCTGTCAGCACTACACATGTTTTAACGTTAAAACGTTAGTATGTTCAAAATAGTTAAGCATTAGTATTGTCAGCACTACACATTATTTGAAGTTAAATGTGTGTTCAACAAAGAAACGGATTGTGTTGTCAGCACCACACATAATTTAAAGTCAAATCGTCAGTGTGTTCAATAGTCTGATAATTGTGTTGTCAGCACTACACATGTTTCAGAGTTGAATCGTTAGTGTGTTCAACATAGCTAGGACATTGTGTTACCAGCACTACACATCTTTTAAAGTAAAATAATAAAGGTCCTCAACATAATCAGGGAATTGTGTTACCAGTACTACACATCTTTTAAAGTAAAATCGTAAATGTGTTCAGTATAGTTAGGGAATTGTGTTTTCAGAATTACATCTGTTTCAAGTCTTCCATCGTGAGACATAATTATTTAATAAACCAAATATTTGAACGTTCTTGACAATACAAATAAACGGCAATGGGTTCACCATTTACTCCTTGTAGGAACAATTGTACACAACTATAATTATATCTGATCTGTTGTAAAATTTTAACAGCTTATACTTTAGATTATGTCTGACCTGAACCACTATGTTATGCCAAAAAAGACGAGCACCAATTATATAGTGTTTAATTGATATCTGAATATGTGTTTATCATTTTCTTGTTTTAAACAGACTATATCATATATCTTCCTTTGTTTTGTTTATACATTTACAATTGTTTACACAATTATTCCAAGTATCCAAAAAGCTGGACCCAGTTATTCCGTTTAGACGACATTCTGTCCTTGTATTCCCAATGGATCATATTTCAGACGTGTTCCGAATGAATTAAGTTCTGAAACTATGACTTTCATTTTAATCTGGCTTCACCTATTCTCCATATATCAAATTGGAATTCATATATTCCCACTGAAATATACCAAGGTATTTAAAATGAATTACAGTCTTGCTCAAAGTTTGTTTGGTCGTTTCAACTTGACTTAGATTGGGATTCAATATTTGTCATCTTGGTCATATTCAAGTTGCAGATATTTCGATTTGGAAATAGTTAAGTACAGTTTTCTCTATTTCTCAGCTACTATAAATAAAAGATCAACAGACTATTTGCTGAATGGAATAATTGCATGGTGTTCATTTGAACCTCAAAGTGGCATAACTGCTGGAGAATCTATAAGATCAAAAGAGACCTATAAAAAAAGAATAGCTAAAAACACAACAGCTTTATATCTTTAGCTTTTTAGTATAACATGGACATCAAGCACTATAATTCTGCTGCTCATTTTAAAAATCGCCTCAAAGAAAAAAGAAGATCACTAATTGCTGGCGGGATAGCCCCCTTATAAAGCGTCTTACTGATGAAAATGATCCATCACCTTGTGAAAGGTCTGTCAAAAGTATCCATACAAAGCTGCAGACTAAAATTTGTTGAAGAACTTCCAATAAAGATATTGTAAAAAGTTGAATTTTTTGAACTTCCCTCAATAGACTTTACATAAGACCTTATAGTATCAGATTGTGTATATCCCCTTGAAAATAAATAATAAAAACAAAAATATTTAAACAAAATTTTATTACAGAAATTAAATTGCACATGTTTTGATTTTAGCACAGCACAGTATTTATAAGAAATATAATCAGCACCATGATGAAGTGCCAAAGTCACTTTTGCAGAATGCACTATAACAAATATTCGGTAAGAAATTCTTACATAATATGCATGTGATGCATCTATCTTCTAAAGATACTAAGTCTTGTTCCAAAGATAAATATTGTCATCTCGTCATCTCCAATCTTTAAAACATTTTTATTACATCAGTCAGAAAATTCTTTATCTAATAGTCACATTATTCATTGAACTTTTCGAATTGTCCAAGAATTAAAATTCAAAAAGTAACAACAAAGGAAAACTGCCATTATGGCATTTATAAGGTCTTGAGACCCTTAGCTTTCAGAGTTATATCTGATTGTCATGTATTATTCAAATTTAAAATATAGGAAAGACAAAGGTAGGTAAACATTAAGCACCGGGGCAAAAAAATGTTTGAATATTTACAGAAAATATAAATGTTAAAATTCTATTGACATGACACCTGTTAAAGACTACAAGTAATACATTAAAAGTTTAATAAATTTAAAGATTATTTTTGTACAAAACTTAAGATAAGGTTCTTATTTTTAAAGAAGAAAATCCTTGAATTATAAAAAACTTAAAACAATTACATACAGGAAAGAAAGATGAAATAGGAGCAATTTAGATGTAAATTAAGATATATTCGTAATTACAAATTAAAACCCTGTGGTAGATATATAACTTTAATAACTTAGAATTTTAGTTTCATGCAAAATCTAAAATTACCATTCCATTTCAGATTTCATTGAAAATACTATTATGACCTATTCTATCTGAAAATGTTATTGTGCGTAGGACATAATTTTACATATAAATAATACACAATTTTTTTTATAAACAACAAAGAAAACATTAACATTTACAAAAGTAAAGCCAACAAAAATAAACATGTAACTTTGTGCAAATCAACAAGTGAAATAATTGTAAATAAATATTGATCCTGATTTCAACATGTGTAAATCCTCATTTACTCTTTCCTATTTCTAATGTTCAGGATATCAACTTTCTCGATTATAGAAAGACTTTTTTCCTTTAAGTATAATATTTTACAAAAAAAGTGTATGGTTTGTAGTTGTTATATTTTAATAAATAGCAAAAAATATTAATGTGGAATATCATAAACAAATTTACATTAGAAAATATTGAGAACGAAAGTTTCATTGATATCTGAATAACAAAACTCTAAATTTCTATGTTTTATTCTTTTAGTAACTTAGTATTTAATTACCAAAAAATGAGGTTATGTCTTAGTTTCAAACAAAATCTGCTCAAATAATTATAATTAGAAAAATCTGCCATCTTTAAATTGGTTCTATTGAAGCTTATAAATAAATATTGTCACTAAACTATGTACAATTAAGGAGAGGTATATACAATAAAATATTAAAAAGAATACTATACACTATACACTGAGCAGATTTTAACCTTAAGCATTCAAAACCTGGCACTGATATTGCATGTCAATAGTAACTAACTGGTCCTTCCAGAAAAACAAACCCCTATGGAATGATGGATTGAACATGATACCAGCTTATGAATTGTCATATAACTGTACACAAGTAAAAAAACAATAAAAACAACAGAAACTTGAAATTCATCAAATTAGAATCTACAGGACAATGGGTAATTTCATTGTATGCAAATCAAAATTAATATACAATTTACTTGGTGGTTGAATGTCTATAGTTTACAACATTTAAAATTATTACCCAGAATGCTTTAGATTCTTAATTGACAAATTAACAGTATGTCTGTCTACCTAACAATAACACATTTATATATAAAACAATTGGTCTTCAAAATACGCAAAAAATATTTTGTATACAAGCAAAGACTGAGGTATTTATTAAATCAACAAGCCATTGAATAATATGTATAATAATAGTTTTGTTTTTTCATGTTTTAACTGTTATAAACAAATAAAGCAATACTTTCTACATCAATGATTCCTTTGACATATCAAAACAAGACTTTTTTCATCAGCATTTATTTTTTGTAAATGCTTCTATTCATCATGTTTTACTCAACAAAACAAAAGACATTTCAATGGTTCCTATGATATGAATGTTACATATTACTATTGCACAATTTAAGCTAAATCTGCCATTTTTATGTACGTGTTTCTTGAATCTGTTATTTACAGAGAGAGGATTGAAAAATTTAAATATTTATAAGCAACAAATCTGAATTTACATAAATTGCTTGCTTTTACACTCATTTCTTTTTAATTGACAAAATTCTTGGAATTCAGTGGAAGATTTAAATTACTCGAATGGAATCATATCTATGAAGTCTCTTCATAAAATAATAAGTCAGTTCTTTGTCATTGCTTTTCCATTAGTTGTAACAGGAAACATTGAGGAATAACGACATATAAATATTATGCTTGCAAATCTGCTGGTAATTTAACCCAAAAAAAAAACCAGATTTAAAAATCAAATCATAAATGGTTACAAGGCAACACCAATAAAACATAACTTCAAATAAATATTAATATGTTAACATTATGAACACTTCATGAATATGAGAATTACATTACAACAAATCTGAATACAAACAAATTGAAACAAAATAATAACATCATACATATTCCTAATGGAATGGATAACAAATCAAGTCAGTAGTCTTAGATAAGCTGAGAGGATTTTCTAATACTTTTCCCAGAATGCACAAGATTGAGGAAGTAGTATAAGACAGCTGCTTGGGTAAAGACATCCTGTGCTCCTTGCATCATCATCATGGCTGGAGAAACTTTAGAATCGTCCTTCACAGCAGGATGCAGCAACGTTGGTCCAAATATTGTTGCGAGGTTATTAAGGGACATTTTATTTTCTGACTCATGTTTACTCACCCTGCAAAAGATGTAGAATTATATATATTAATAACCATAAATATCAATTAGACAAACTTTATACTGAGAAATTGTTTTGTAACTAAGTAGATGTTTTACTGCAGCCATTAATGAATAAAGAGCTGCACCATGAGTGGATATGCTTGTCGCTTTTTCAAATAATAAAGTTCCATAACTCGTCAATGTCATATCAGAAATTTATTTTTAAAAAAAGGAGAAGTTATTTTAATAGATATTAAATAGTCACTAAAGTATCATGCAAACTGCTTAAGTGTTTTGAGTTATTGTCTGAAAACTGGAAAATTCCCTCTTTTTTAAAAAAAAAAATCCCCCAAATTTTTAAAATTGAAAAGGAGCTAACGTCAATAGATATAAACAATTCATCCAAGTTTCATGATAATTGGTTGAAGCATTTTGTAGTTTTGTCGAACATGTTGATGACAGACAGATAGAAGGATGACAATGCTGTACAAAAATATGTCATGTATACAGGCGTATAATAAAGTAGGAAAACAAGAGAACAAATAAAGAATAAAACAGAAACAAATAAACAAACAAAAGCCCAATGTCTTCTAGACATGTTATTATTCAAATAAGCTTTAGGAAAGGAAATACAAAATGAATAGATTTTTTATCATGACAGGACCACAAAGATACGTCTGCTATTAAAATTACTTAACATTTGTGCATATACTTACTTGACAAGATGTTCAATAACAGACACTATACAATAATAGTTGACATCTGGTAGATTGTGTAGTAACTGTAACATACACTTCTCTTTTGAGTCCTCATCAGCTAATGCTGCAATTATATAATTGATAAGTAAAAACTATATCCATCAAGGTACAGTTTATATAAAATATATAATAAAGCAATAAATAAACATTTTTGTGCATATATCCCATCTTAACTTATCAAATTCAATATCTGTACTATTAATTTAGGAATTGAGCCATCACTGCTTATACTGTTGGGCGGGGCAATTGAGCTATTTTTGTGTGGGTTTTTCTGTTAGTTTTTACTTTTTTACACATGTTTAGAGGTCATTTGTTTTGTCATGTTCTTGTCGGTTAACACTTTATTAATCAAATAACACATAAACTCCACAACTTTTACTTATTAACATTAATAGTTCCAGTTACCCATTTTTTGTTTTTATCATCTTTGCCTATATTTAATAAATTGTAATGCTTATGTTGCTTTGATGAAAGTGCAATAACTGAATACTCAAAGTCTAAGACTTCTTTTAAAGAAAATCAAAACAAAAACACCAGCAAATGCCCTACCTATAGAGTCTACAAATTGTGGATATGATTCTTCTGTAAAGAGTGGTTCTGGTAGTTCTCTGAAGTATAGCTTAAGGACACCAGTCACAGCATGTATGTCTGAATCAGACAGAATATTCAATCCTGCTCTCAAGTCTGAAAATAAAATGATCATTTTATATATTCAAATGTTTAAATAAATCACCAAGCACACAGTGTTACAAAATAAATATATATGCATGACTAACTGTAAGAAGTTTTCCCCTGTTAAATCAAGTAAAAGTGGAAAATCTTTTGATTTTGTCTCTTCATTGAGAACTAAAAAATGATGCAAAAGGTACTGTTTATTGTATTACTACACTTTCTTTTATAAAACTCTTTTCAAACTCTGTATTTCTGCTGGGATCTCTGATATAGTTTAACAAAAATAAATGTATACACTTACTTTTATCAAAGGCTCTTTTAATCCTCTGTATTTCTGATGTGACCCCAGATATTCTGTAGATGCCAACCTCATCCATTCCTATAGGTGAAAAAATAAATAATGTTAAGATCAACGTATCTTAAAAGCTGTTTTCACCAAATGTTTGAAAATCTAAATTTATTTATTAAACAAAAGATTTTCAAGAGGGAAGTTTACCTTTGGTACAGAATTAGCTAGAAAACCCATTTTTTTCATTAGGCACAAAAAATATTTATAGCCTAGAAGATATTTTAGATATTCAAGGAAGATTTTATTTGACTCTCTCTTAATTCATCTAATCAATTCACATGAATGTTTATATTCCATCTTTGTTTTTTCAAGATAATTTTTACGAACAGTGAAACCAATATTATAAATCAGTTTCACATCTTATTAAAAAATACTTGACTAACCTTTTTGTTCCACAAGTCTGATACAAGACGCAACGAAAGTTGGAATGGTCTTTCCTTCTCTCCTAAAATATATCAAATAATTATTAAAACTTGTAATATTATCATTTTGTTTATGTTTTATATCTGCTTGAAAATATTTATTTAGGCATGTTTCAATAGAGGCAGTACATTCTCATTTACTGTGTGTTACGACTTCTTAAATTCAAAATATCTTTTTTTAAACTTTATACATTTAGTATGAATATCAAAGCAATTTTATATCAATTGCAGACATTTTTTCCTTTTTTTTTTCAACAATAAGAGTTTCTCAAATTAAAAAAAAAAAGATGTAATTTGTGACTTTTTTTGGCAGAGTTTTATCCTTATGATAAAGTTTCCAGAATACTTTCACCACTTCTACAGGTAGTAGACAGTGAATAGCCTGACTTAGAAGGATAACTTATTCAAATCCAGAAGACAATTGACATTTAGCACAAGGAAGAAATTGCATTGTTTCACATTTTCACTTTTTTCTGACAGTTTATCATACTTACATGGTAACAGTTTTGATCTTAAATCCAAATATGCCGCCATGTAGTTTAGATGGTGTTCTCTTTAAAGTTTTGGCTGTTGTGGTGTGTCTCACTGATACGGTTAATGATATCTGTAATGAAGGAGAAAGAACAATGTAAAAACATACATAATCTATGGTAAACTCTGAATTTGTTTTAGTGTGCGTTTATTATTCAGATTGTTGAACACTTGACAAAGATGAAAGATAATTTTTTCTCTAATTGTTTAGCTATTTTCACGTTTCTTGATCCGTGTGAGAAAATTATTTCTCCTCACTAGTGAAAAATATGTTCTCGGCAAACGTTTGGTCAACATTTTATTGTGACGTTAAATTTTCTTGGTTTCTTCTGAATTTTCCTATTGTGATGTCACAAAAAAAGGCAGCTATGCCTGATGACGCCACATAAAAAGTACACAACTTTCTTCAAATCTTTGAAAAAGAAGGATAACAAGAATGTGTCCATAGTACACGGATGCCCCACTCCCACTATCATTTTCTATGTTTAGTGGACCATGAAATTGGGGTAAAAACTCTAATTTGGCATTAAAATTAGAAAGATCATATCATAGGGAACATGTATACTAAGTTTCAAGTTTATTGAATTTCAACTTCATCCAAAACTACCTTGACCAAAAACTTTAATTTGAAACTTGCACTATCATCTTCTATGTTCAGTGGACCATGAAATTTGGGGTCAAAACTCTAATTTTGCATTAAAATAAGAAAGATCATATCATAGGGAACATGTGTACTAAGTTTCAAGTTGATTGGACTTCAACTTCATCAAAAACTACCTTGACCAAAAACTTTAACCTGAAGTGGGACGAACGGAGGGACGAACGGACGAACAGACAGACAGACCCACATACCAGAAAACATAATGCCCCTCTACTATCCTAGGTGGGGCATAAAAATCATTAAAGAAACAGATTCCACCACTTTAACTCGAGTATTACGATATTTCTCAACTCTCGACAGTTAAATTTTAATTATCTAAAAAGCACGGCAAGCCTCGCGCTTTAAATATTAAAATTTAACTGTCTCGAATGGAGAAATATCGTAACACACTTGTTGCAGTTGTGAAATCTATATGTAATTTCATGACATGCTGTTCAAAGTCGAAAATGTAAGATACCAAAATATCAAAATTTTCCCAATAATTAAAACATCATGCAAATTCTCAATTAACAGTATGCTGTTGTAAAATCTGTGGCAATGAAAAAGTCTTGTACTTAAATTTGAAAACTACATTTTTTTACTTCTTTTACTCATACAGTAATCTAAATCTTATGAACAAAAAAGACATGATTTATGCTATTTAGTGATATCCGGAAAATCGGGGATCCCTTACAAAACAGACATTAACAATCTTAGGACTACAAGTTATAGTACAATTACCTCATTCATAGAAATCTTTTGTTCTTTAAAACTACTACTTAACCATTCTTTACTCAACTGAAAAGAAAATAATAATAATAAGCATCCAATGATAAAATGTGTTAATTAACAGAGATGTTAAAACATAGCTAGTAAAATGTGTTAATTAACAGAGATGTTAAAACATAGCTAGTACAGCGTAAGATTTGTGAAAGCATTTTATAGTTAAAGTTGATTGTTTTTTCAATGCTTTAACATTTTGATGACTTTCACATTATGTTTTGCACTTTAATTTTAAATTGTGATATTCATTTTTATCACTTATATCATTTTTTTTGAAGAAGCACCTATGGTTTTTTCAAACACTGTTATGGAAGCAAGCACTGTTTATGATTTCAGCACTAGTACATCAAATCTAAAACCAATATATAAGGCAATTATTCAACTTGTATCTAAAAGACTTCATTTTGCTTGAAATAAAGCAGTTGAAATATGGAAATTTTACCCATTAGTTTAAAAATTCTTAAGAACTCACCTCAAGGGCACTTCGACCAATCAAAACATTATTTGGACTAGCAACTTTATAACATAGCACCCGTAATGTTTGTGAGCCATCAAGTTCCAGCTCAAAATCCTCATCCCAAGTAGGATCTGTAGTGTTTAAACATTTATGGGTCTGAGCTTTCTTGAAGAAATGACCGTAGGAGTCCAGCTCTAGTACGGCAAAAACATCTGTAAAAACAAATACTGACCATTGAAAAAAGATTTAATGACCATAGGAGTCCAGCTCCAGGGCAGCAAAAACATGATTTAAACAACTGTAAAAACAAAATGCACAAAATGTACTGACAATTGAAACATGTTTTGAAAACTTTTGTAAAAGACATGAAGAGTACGCTTTGTCTCCAATGGACCATGGTTTGACTGTAGTGAACCAATGCAATTTAGAAGTAATGCTGCATTGTGGGAATGTTACTGTTTTGGACATTCTGATTGGTCAGGGTGCTGTTTTAGAGGTTGCTGAGACTGTGCAAGGTCATTAAGAGTTTCGGACTCAATAACTACTATTTTTTTTTAAATGCAGTGGCAAACATTGTTTTTCATCTTTAGGATGTGACTGACTAAAAGTTCTTCACAAAGGACTGAAAAATGATTTTTATAAAATACTTCTGGTGCATAATATTTCATTGGTTACTAAATTCTGTGGATTCTGTACAATTAGACTAAAAGGTCAACCCAGTGAAGATCAAGATTATCACAGTGGAAATGATTCAGTTTTTTACTTTTGATGCCTTATTCACACAAGTGCATGCATATGATTTTTAATGGAGAGAAAAATGAAACAGACATCACAAAATCGTAAATATATATTAAACCAAAAGTAAATAAACACGATGTACAGAATGTATATAATAAAAAAAAAATTAAATTCGCAAACTACATTTCACATCAAATAATAACAGTTCGTTAAAATATTGTCACTAGCGCTTTCATGCCTTCTGGCCATATTAAACCATATTTACCTGAAGGTTGATCTAAACCATACAGACAATGTATTGTTACATTTAATAAACCGCTCAGCATTTCCTCGTCTGAAACAGAAAATCAAAATTTTTAAATTACGGGTCAAGTTTATTATATAAAACATCCCAAAACAAATTCTAAACTTCATGAACAAAAAGTTTCTGGAATGCAAAATCATCTTCATATTAAATGTGCTACAATGATAATGAAAAGTATGATTTTTGTACATTATAAATGAATGTTTAAATTTTTAAATCTGACACATAGTTTTTTTTAAAGTTGACATTAAAAAAAGAAATAGTTGTTCAGGTGTGTACAGTTTCAGTTTAAAGATGGATGTGTTCATATATTCCTTTAAACTTTTTTTCAGAGTGTTTAAATCTATTTAAATCACTGAGCATACAATATTGGGATTTATTCTATTGAAATTTACTTCTTAGATAATTTTTAATTTTTCTTCTTAAAATGTGACTTGTTTTCCCCACCAAAGAATGGATGGTCATGAATGTATCCAGGTGGAAATAATTCTTGAAAAATTTCTGGACCTGATAAAAAGACCTGTACTATAGTTGGAAAATCTAGTACTTTAGTGAAAATGTAAGAAACATTCCAAAAAGTAAATAAAATAAGGAAAATTATTTCAAATAGTGAAACTGGAATATTGGATTGGATATCAAATATCAATGTCAATAAATAATTCTATTTTGGATGTAACACAACTTCTGATTGGCTGACAGAGTTGTGTCTATCAGCTCATAGACCTAATTTTGTCATTTGACAGTGACGTCATCAACTTTTTTTCATGATTTACTTTGGCTTAAAATGGAATTCAGAATTAAATAATTAGGAATGACTGAAATATTTTTTTTGTCTATTTGAAATAACATAAATATGAGGAACACACTTAAAAATAACCCACTAGGCAGGTTATTTAGTGTGCACCACATTTTTTATGTTATGTCTTCATAGACAGAAAACATATTACAGTCATTCCTTAATTAAATAAATAAAACGGTTTATTCAAAACTATTCTCTTTTTATTTCATTATACATAAACACAGTGGACAAGCTCATGTCAATAAGTATTGAAGAAATGTCTAAATGAAGGAATGCACACATATGTTCTTGTGTTTATTAATCCTGGAAAATTATGGAAATTATAAAATAATAAAAATTTGAGTTATCTCCCATTACAAAAAAGCCAAAGAAAAAACTTTTTTTCAACAATATAAAAGAAGTTCAAGCAGTCACTAGTATTAGTGTTGAACCCATTACACCACATGCAATTAAATACCCTGCCAATAAAACTATACATACAGTCTTGTTCTGGCTTGCTCGCTCCAGAATTTGAAACTGCAGTAAAATAAAAATCTATCTTTTTCCTCCTAAATCTTATGTTTCTTAGGCAATTTTATGGCCAATTATTTCAAAGAGTACATAAAACTACTGTTAAAATGTGTACTTCTTCTACTTTGTTTTAGGATTGTCTAACGAAAAACATGGGGAAATATATTTTTTTTAAATCAGCAGTTTTTAGCAAATATAAGATCATAAAATAAGTTTTACGGTCATATTCCAGCTTTACTTACACCACATATACTTATTCAACAAAGAAAAAAATTAATGCTTCATGGATAACTTTTGACAAAGACATCAGTTACACTACAACAGTTACAATTAAACAGGTGTAGTGTTAGGACATCATCCCGGTACAGACTCCTAATGCATGAGTGATACTGTACATTCAGAAATCACTGCAGGCAATCATTATTACAAGAACTAAATCTCAAATATATTGCGTAAATACAAAATTTACTCCTGGTAACTATGATGAGTACATATAATAACTAACCATTTTTACTGAGGTAATTTCCTATGTTATTCACTTGAGGTAACTGAAAGAGAGAATGGACAATATTAAAAGAACATCGTGAAGTCATTATTTTCTCAAATCAAAACAAAACAGCAAATACAATTTGTACTGTGAATTATTGCTTAATAATGATATAGCCACTGTAAGTTTTGAGTAAACAGGAAGATGATCAGCTATGAATGCGATTTATCAGAAGTTTCTCATTCTTAGTTATCAGTGGATTATGTGTAAGAATATAAATGTATTGGGTAAAGATAATGACCATAAGCAATGGATGTAAAAACCAATCACACTGTGAAGCATGCTCACTTGAGTGACTTGACGCTTGATACAAAATTTCAAGAAGCTCTGATGCATAGCTCCTGAGACAAATGTGATGGAGTGGGGGTACAATTATTATAGTTCAATATTAAATATCTATACTGTATACCAATCTATTTTGTTTTCATTTACAATAAAATTAACATTTTACCTTTACAACAACTCACACTATTATATAAAATAAATTCATTCATGTACAGATTTGGTTATGCATATCCTTGGGGGGAATTTTGATTTTGTCCTTAAGTTGAGTACATTTCCTTTTCATGTCGTTAATGTTACAACAGTTCCTACATGAATCAACATTTCAATGTCAATTCATTAATAAATAAAACCTTTATAAGGATATTACGTATAAAAACAAGAATGTGTCCCCAGTACACAGATACTCACCCTATCATTTTCTATGTTCAGTGGCCTGTTAAATTGGGGAAATCTAATTTGGCATTAAAATTAGAAAGATCATTTCATAGGGAACAATTTGTTGTACTGAGTTTCAAGTTGATTGGACTTCAACTTCATCAAAAACTACCTTGACCAAAAACTTTAACCTGAAGCAGGACAGACGAAAGCGAACGAACGGGTGAACAGACAGACAAACGAACAAACGGAAAACAGACCAGAAAACATTATGCCCCTCTTCTATTGTAGGTGGGGCATAAAAATGCAAATAAATAAAATGTCTGACTATAATGATAATTACCTGTGTACTTTTATTAACCATTGTCTGTATCCCATGAACACTAAGTTCTCTGGTTAAAGCAACTATTATGAAAGAAATATAGAATATTTATTAAAAAATTGATAATAATAATAACAGAGTTTATTCAATACTTTAAAGGATGGAAGTATATGACATTGATCCTTAAGGATACAACTATTTACCAGAGTCTGTTAAAGGCAATTAAAAGCTTTCTTGAATTTTTTTAAAAATATAAATTCACAATGCCCATAGCTTAAACGGTTACACTAATAAATAAATTATAAAATTTCTAACAACTCTAGATGTTGTATTCTTCTACTTACTGATCAAATAAACTTTTTAATAAAAAAACCTCTCCGTTGACTTTTATTTTGAACACAAAATATCCTTTTTGACCTGTAAGAATGATATCAAATACAACAAGCCAAAAACCTAGAAGAAAGAACTATCTATTTTGTAAGTACTAACTTCCATGAGGGTGTCTCTGTTGACTGAGTATAGCGTCCCTCCATTCCTCACGTTCAAAGTCTGTAGATATCAATATGATATAATCCTTAGAATCCTCGTCCCTCGTCTGGATGTGTAAAGGGAGGTGTGGTGATGACAAAACTAACTGAGCTTCCTAAATATCAAAACCACATATATTGTCATTTCTGTGATTATGATTGAGTGCACTTTTAAATATCAAATTAAGTGTAAAGTTATCTCAATGAAAGAAATTTGAGAGATAACTGTACTGTATATAAAGTTTCGACGGCATCAATTGGTGATCTGATGGTCGCAAATTAGGTTTACTGGCCACCCATTAGCATTGATGCCATTGGAGCTTAAAATACAATATTGTTATCTCCATTCTAATGAAACTGATAGAAAACAACGTTAAAACATACATTTAAAATCTGTCATAAGTCATCTAGATCTGCTCTTGTACATTTATTTTCATAGCATCAATTGTGAAATGATACCATGAAAATTAGTGATGTTATCCTATCAAAACAAATGTTACATACGATGTTGCATTATAATTTATCTTGAAATGTTTCAGTTTCAGTTTTTCATGCTGTCATACAACAAGTATATAATAAGCCATAGATAATAATGCAATCTTCTATCTTTTTATTTTAAATTGATGCAGGAAAAATTTGTTGAAATAGAACAATTACCTGTTCTTCAATTTTCTTTTTTAATTTTTCTATATTTCTTGATGATACTTTTCCAGCTAATGACCAAGTTCTCTGTAAAATACAAATATCATTTCAACTTACTGTAAAACTAAAAACAAACAAAAAAAAAACACATTCTTTAACTAGTTTTAAATATATCATATATGTTAAGTATTCAAGTTTGAAATGTTTAGGCATTTTGCAGTTATAATATTCCAATAACAACATCTTATATTATAACCAGGTGCTCCGCAGGGCGCAGCTTTATACGACCGCAGAGGTCGAACCCTGAACAGTTGGGGCAAGTATGGACAAAACATTCAAGCGTGATACAGCTCTGAATTTGGATTGTGATCAAATTTTTGACATAACATGGTTTTTTTTTTACACAAAACAAATTTCAAGATTTTACAAAACAATTAAAGATTTCTTCTTCAAACTTTTTAAATCTAAAATTAAATAGTTGACACAGCATAGGTTTCTGACACAGAATGAATGTGGTCTAATGAACTTAAAAGTTTTTTTTGCCTTTGAGCAATTCACTATGCTGTTGAATATTATTCCTCTCAAAAAAATGTTTGAAGAAATGTTCTTTTTATTTATGAAATCTGAAATGAGAAAAATTTAACCCCCCCCCTTTTTTTTCACATCCCCGTTTCCCTTTTTCCAAAACTGATATCAATTCAAATTTCTAATGGAGTTTGCAACAATAACTACTCTTTTAAATACATCATAAAATATTAAAATGTAAAATAAAGTGCTTGTTATCACTGAATGGTAAAGATTGGTTGGTAGTAAAAGTGAATATACATTGTTTATTGTATAAAACAATAAAAAAAACTCCATCAGCAACATTTTATATTGGCAAATTTCCAATGAAGTTATTTACATAAAGTTATTGGCAAATAAAAATAGAAAATGACATCATAGTCATGTCTGGCAAATTTCCAACATATATTATCAACTACTTTTCTATACAAAGAAAGATAACTCCAATTGAAAATTAATTGCTATTGCACAATATTGTGCAATTAGATATTTCTTGCTATTGTACAATACTGTGCAATTGAAAATTTCTTGCTATTGCACAATACTTGATATGGAATCCTGATTTGGACCAACTTGAAAACTGGGCCCATAATCAAAAATCAAAGTACATATTTAGATAAAGCATATCAAATAAGCCAAAGAATTTAATTTTTGTTAAAATCAAACTTAGTTTAATTTTGGACCCTTTGGACCTTAATGTAGACCAATTTGAAAACTGGACCAAAAATTAAGAATCTACATACACAGTTAGATTTGGCATATCAAAGAACCCATTTATTCAATTTTTGATGAAATCAAACAAAGTTTAATTTTGGACCCCCATTTGGACCAACTTGAAAACTAGGCCAATAATTAAAAATCTAAGTACATTTTTAAATTCAGCATATCAAAGAACCCCAAGGATTCAATTTTTGTTAAAATCAAACTAAAGTTTAATTTTGGACCCTTTGGACCTTAATGTAGACCAATTTGAAAACGGGACCAATAATTAAGAATCTACATACATAGTTAGATTCAGCATATCAAAGAACCCCAATTATTCAATTTTTGATGAAATCACACAAAGTTCAATTTTGGACCCTTTGGGCCCCTCATTCCTTAACTGTTAGGACCAAAACTCCCAAAATCAAACCCAACCTTCCTTTTATGGTCATAAACCTTGTGTTTAAATTTCATAGATTTCTATTTACTTATACTAAAGTTATGGTGCAAAAACCAAAAATAATGCTTATTTGGGCCCCTTTTTGGCCCTTAATTCATAAACTGTTGTGACCTCAACTCCAAAAATCAATCCCAACCTTCCTTTTGTGGTCATAAACCTTGTGTTAAAATTTCATTGATTTCTATTTACTTATAATGAAGTTATTGTGCGAAAACCAAGAATAATGCTTATTTGGGCCCTTTTTTGGCCCCTAATTCCTAAACTGTTGAAACCTAAACTCCCAAAATCAATCCCAACCGTTCTTTTGTGGTCATAAACCTTGTGTCAAAATTTCATAGATTTCTATTAACTTAAACTAAAGTTATAGTGCGAAAACCAAGAAAATGCTTATTTGGGCCCTTTTTGGCCCCTAATTCCTAAAATGTTGGGACCAAAACTCCCAAAATCAATACCAACCTTCCTTTTGTGGTCATAAACCTTGTGTTAAAATTTCATAGATTTCCATTCACTTTTACTAAAGTTAGAGTGCGAAAACTAAAAGTATTCGGACGACGGACGACGACGACGACGCAGACGCCAACGTGATAGCAATATACGACGAAAAATTTTTCAAATTTTGCGGTCGTATAAAAAATTGTCTAAATAGAAGGTGTCCATTTGACTATTAACTTGTATTTTTTTTTTAAATCGCATTTACAACAATTTGAACAATACATTGACCCACACAATGCTTCAGAAATATTTGCAAGGATTTATCCATTATCAAAATTGTTTTAAAAACATTTAAAATGAAAATTTATAACTTTTGAAACCTAAATATTGTAAAACTTTTTATCTTTTTCGTTGCAAAATCTTAAAATTTTAATACCTGAAAGATAATGACAGGAGACTAAGATGAAGTCCTAATACAAAGATGCATAGACAATTGAATTTGTCATATCATAAGCTGAAATGTTACTTTTCTTATTTCACTTACATCTCTAAAACTCTCTGTTTTTTTCCTTATTTCTTTTCTTAACTCGGATTTCAAACTAACAATTCTTTTTTTCATTGCATCAATATCTTCTTTACAAGAGTAAGTTTTACCATCAGTAGATTTTGTTTCTACATTGATATTGGATATAGGTATGAACCATTTACAGTCAAAACTTTTCACTTTATGCCTGAAAATATATACAATATTACATTGCTAAATATATACATACATTAATAAATTGTAAATTGAAATCATACAATATTACATTGTAAAAGTATGCATACAATATCATACAATATTAGATTGTAAAAGTGTGCATACAATATTACATTGTAAAAGTATACATACAATGTTAAATTGTAAAAATATGCATACAATATCATAAAATATTAGATTGTAAAAGTATGCATACAATATTACATTGTTATAAGTAAATATACAATATTACATTGTAAAAGTATACAAACAATATTAAATTGTAAATAGAAATTATACAATATCACATTGTAAAAGTATACATACAATATCACATTTTTATAGTATACATATAATATTACATTGTAAAAGTGTACATACAAAATTACATTGTAAAATTATAAATACATTATAACATTGTAAAATTATACATACAATATTACATTGTAAAAATATACATACAATATTACATTGTAAAACAATACATACAATATTACATTGTTACAGTATACATACCTTGTAAAAGTATACATACATTTCATTGTTAAAGTATACATACAATATTGCATTGTAAAAGTATTCTTACAAAATCACATTGTAAAATTATTCATACAAAATCACATTGTAAAAGATTTCATACACTATTACATTGTAAAAGTATTCATACAATATTACATTGTAAAAGTATTCATGTTGTATAAATTTTTCAAACAATCAAAAATTGAAAGGCTTTACTCAAATCTTATATAAAAATACTTATTCCATATCTCATGAATTTACTGAAGCTTTTTAAATCACATGGTTCCAGATATAATAAGCAGGGGAGATTACTGAAGACAAATTTAATAAATTTGTGGTTTTATAAATTCATCAAACTGGTCAAAGCCAGTTTAAAGGCATGGAGGAATAAGAGAAAGAACTTATTTTACAGACATCAATGTAAACCAACTTACCTTCCTGATACCTTATGTTTGGTACACACTATAATATCACTATACAGAAACAAAAACCGTAACTTTCTACTGTTACCAATCACTTCTATCACAAAACCACTTTTTACAAGATGCCCTTGCTCCTTTGGCTACAAAAGAATAAATCAATATATATGTTTTAAAAACACAATTTCTAGTACCAAACATACATATGACATGTCTCAAATCTTGAACTTTATTCTTGTTTGTATTTTTGCTGAATAATTACATTAGATGTATGTTTTATTATAATACATTATTTTTATTGGCTTAAATCAATCTCGAGTTATTCTGAAATAAACATTCATTTGTGTGTTCATGATCATAGTGAAAAAATGTAATAACAAGTATTGGATGCTTCTTTTAGTAATTTCATAGGGTTGTAAAAGGGCTGACCGTGTGTACATTCTTATTCCACGCTTCATACAAAATGAACTTCAGTCAATATTTTTACAACACAATGAATTTACGAAAAGAAGCAATCAATTCTAAATTAACAGTAATTGCAGTGATCTTAGCTATATAGTAACCAGCAGTATTTTATTGGAGAAAGGAGCTGAATATTTATGAACTTCAAACTTTGGCATGAAAATGACAAGCCTTGCATTTGAATCTATATCAACAAACATTTCATATGTGATGTGCAGTGTCTTAGTCTGTTTTTGTTTTTATCAAAATAATTACCAGTATAAATAATCAGTAAATACCAAAAATGTATTTATTTCTCAATTCTATAATATAAAGAAGATAAAAACCAGGAAATGTTCATATGTAAAAAGACAGATGCTATATGTATAACAATTACTTACCTTTCCTGTAGAACTTGAGCTACCACCATCTTCTTCTTCACCAAATGATTTAATGTTAAGGTCTGCCAAGGACAAGGCTTTATTTAACATCTGGTAATCAGGGTGGTCATGTGGAGTGTGCATTAGTAAATCCTGGAAAATAAGAATCAAAATTATGACTTGAATCACAAAATGATTTTCTGATGTGTTCCTTCTATTTTGTATTACATTACATATACATTAACTTTCATGAAAAGAAATTATAGTAAACTTCATGTGCAAATAGAAACCTTCACAAATAGCCTAAGTATAAAATTATTTTTGTTGGGGTATTAAAATGAACAGATCAAAAGCAAAGGATTTAGTTAGATTTTTTTTTTATCAGGAGGTACATTTTACCATAAAATTTATTACTAGAGGAACAATAAATCTTTCCCATGTTTCCTTATTCCAAGCATTTCCATTCACAAATATATTCTAATATTTATCCACGATAGAAGAAGAAAATTCCAAATAGTATCACATATTCCCTTCCTTTTGTTACACCATTTTTCTCGCTCATTACAAAAGTCAAAATCATAAACCTTAATATGAACAACTTACATGTAAAACTAGAGTATTTCTTTGTAGTCTCTGTACTGGTTTAAATAAAGCTTCTACAAAAATATAATAATCCCCATCATATAACATACATAATGTGAATAAAAACAAATGTTATTTTCATCTTACTGTAGCCAGAATCATTGACTGATGTTGACTTATTATTTAATTCCTCCAATTTGTCACTTAGTATATTTGTGCTGCACAAGATGTTTATTTAAAAAAAAAATATTGAAAATGTATACACTAACTAAATCAATTCATGAACACCACTTATAGCATTTTAATGTGGCCTCATTATACAATATGGCTTTTTTCTCATTCTTGAAGGTGGTATGGTTACATATAATTTCTTTCATCCACTTCTTTTAAACTTTGGTGGACAGTTGTATCATTGGCAATCATACCACATCTCCTTATTTTTATTTTGTTAATTTTCCTTAGGAGAAATCTATTTACTACCTACTTTTCCTTGATATCTTCAATCCATAACTGATTGTTAAGAAATATTGACTGTTGCTTACTTATTAATGTTCAGTGGCAACTATTTCATTCATATTCAGGACAAAATTTAAAAAAAGCCAATTCAAGGCATCTAAGAATCAAACAATGAATATTGAGTATTTACCTTCTAAATTTGTATTTTCTATGAAGCCATTTGTCATATTTATTTCCTACAAACAAAATAAAATAACTTAATATAAAATCTTCATATTCATTATAACAATAAGCACTGTTATACGTATAGTGTTTTTTCAATTTTTGAAGTCAAGACTGTCTAAATATTACAGTCTTCTCCCCACTGCCTTCAGCATCCTTGAAATGTGATGCTATCAAAAATTACTTCCTAATAGACAGTGTATTAGATGTGACCCTATAATTTTTAGAAACAAGTTGGTATTACCAGGACACTAAACGAAATTTGTAGAGAAAACACTGTATTGTACTATGTGAGCTGCAAAAAAGAGACCTTTGTAACTTCAACAGCTGACTACTTGGTATGCATTTTTGCATGCAGAAGTTTATACAGTGATCTATAATTGCTTGTATACAATTTAATTGAACTCTAGTGGATAGTTGTCTCATTGGCAATCTATACGAAATCTTCTTTTTATAGTAAAATTAGAATGACACTTTTCAGAGTAGATATGAAAATGAAGAGTTGTTTTACCGCTTAAATGTTGTTTGTTTGTTGTCAACTTTACACGTAAAATACACCTCCTGCATCATAAAGCCTACAGCAAAATTCAAATTAATTTTGAAACATTCATCACCTTTTCACATAAGTATTCATACTTTCCTAACATACATTATATATACTCACCATAGTAGAAACCATTCTTTTAAATTCACCATTTTCTGTGCAGTATTTCTGGACTAAATCTCTTGCTTTATTTATATTGTCAACATATTCTTTGTATATAGGGATATAAAATGTCTGAAAAATAGGACAATATTGTATTCAATATAACAAATTATAATGAAATAATATATATATTATATGTATAAACAGTCAGGGGACTTACTTAAATGAGTGATTTTCTAAATCACTGATTCAAGTAACATTATGTTCATAAAGGTTGAAAGTAAGAGTTGTCTTTCTTTAATAATCACCTATTTAAGTAGTACAAATTTATCACTAGACTAAGTGATTTAATTTTATTGTAGTTTTAAATATAGAATACTAATGATCCAGGGACTAATTATGTTTCTAAACTTATCAGAACCAACATCTGTGTTGTCTAGGATGACCAGGTCATGTCAGGTGATGACCTTGTACTGAATCTGGGATAATGACATAAAAATCACTTGTTTAAGTATCATACCTCAATTTCCTTCCAAAAAATCACTTCTTTAAGTATCATTATTCTAAAAAACCCCACTAATTTAAACACCCCCAAACAGTGAAATTTTTATCGTGAACAGTAGAATTTTATTACATAATCTGAGAGATGAAACCTTGAACTTTACAGGAAAAATACTCCCACTGCTGGGAAAAATCTGTTAAGAAAGTATCAGTTCATTAAGTTAAGCCATTATTATAGCACTTTTTCCAATAAAATAGAATTTACAGCTAAATGATAGCATCAAAGGCATAAACCTTGCTACTTTAAAGAAGCAAAAAGTTCATTTTTTTCAATTTTACTAATGTAAAGATATTATCTAAACCTATGTGTTTAAAATTTTAGTAAAACTACAAAATCACAATTTATGACAAAATTTCGAATTTGCTACTTAAATAAGTGATTTATAAATCACTTATTTCAGTAAGTCTCCTGACTGATAAAGTGCCTAGAGAATCAACCTTACAATGTCATGGTAGATTTGATTCTTTACTTCCTCCTAGGCCAGGGCTGGGACCTGGACTTTATATTTCTATGACAACACAGCCTAGCATTGTGTGGATGCCTTATCTCCTCATATATTTACAGTTGTTAAAAAATAAACTTTCATTTTGGCGTTGTTTCCTTCTGGTAGGAATTATATAAATTTATACATCAGAAAAGATACAGGCGTGGATCCAGGGTGGGGTTTCGGGGGGTTGGAACCCCCTTTTTTGTTCTAGGTTATGAAACCCCCTTTTTAAAATGGCTGGATCCACCCCTGAGATCTTACACATATACAAAATAACTTACCAATTCTTTGAATATTTCTCCAATTTTTTGTTCATCTGACCAGTTATTGACTTTCTCCTGCAAACTCTGTACAAATGTTTGGTGGTATTGCTTGATTTCCTCCACTTTGTAAAATATCGTGGATAAATCTTCTAAGGGACACATTCTACAATGCTCCTGTAAACTTTTGGTCTGTAGATTTCTTTTAATCTGAAATGGAATTATATTCTTAACTCTTTAAACTTTTTTTAATAGTTATTTTTGGTTGTGTAATGTTTGATAATGTTATAACTTATTTTGCCTTTTTTTTGTTGTATCTTAGATGGATTCATGTTATATCATTTTTGTGGATTGAGTAAATTTTTATTTTGGAAGGGGGATTTAACAAATTCTCTATACAAGCCTATAGGGAATATGTATTTTGCTGAGTGATTAACAATGATTAAACTTGTGCTTTACATAATTAAAATAATAATGTGACTCAACAGTATTTTACTTTAAATACATTTGTGTTTTGTTTTCTGACTGCTGTTGTTTAAAAAAAAAGAAAGATATATAGCTAAGAAACAAACAATATATTATTCTTGGAAAACAGTTGTCCATTACACTTGACCTATTGCCGGAGTTCAGTGACCATGGATAGATCTTTGTCCGATTGTTCAAACAAACAAATGTCACTGAACTCTGTCAATAACTGAGGATTTATATCAATGTCACATTTCCTGCAAAACTTAAATACAAAATATTCCCCCTGTGACAAAAAAAATCAGTCTAATTTTGAAAAACTAAAACCATGATAACTGATATGTTACATTAATTTGGCAGATTTTCAGTTCAAACAATGACTGCATGTCTTGTGATAGAAGATAAAAGCTTGTCACAAACAATATCCTTTATTTTTGCTTTTGATTTTGCCATTTTTTTAGGGACTTTCTGTTTTGAATTTTCCTCTGAGTTCAGAATTTTTGTGATTTTACTTTTTAACCCTTGAATGACACAAGTTAAAGTTGTCATAACTGAAAAGGTCTAACATTCAATAATCCAAACACTGTAAGTAAATGTCAGTGCTTCTTGTATGGTATATATAAATGTGTATGGTTGAAGACCTTGTGCTGAGCTACAATTCTTTTTTCAATCTTATTTTGTTGTTGGGTTGTTGTCTTGCTGACGGAATGCTTACCCATAAAAGCATTTCAATCACACACAATTGTGTTTATAAATGTGTCTGTTGCTATTATATAACAACCTACAGTTATGTTTATAAATTGATATAGCATTTGTTAGCAACTGTCTTTTCAAATGTTCTCATTGTAGTTTTCTTTGAAAAATGTTTGTTTGTTTGTTTGTTTAAATTGTGATTTGGTATTGTTACTTTTCTGAATTAAAATTCATACCGTGGTTATTTCTTGTAATATCTGTAAATATGTCTTTTCACTTTCTAGGATTCCCTTCACTACAATCTGTCTCATGTGTAACTTTTTCTGTCTGTCCTGTCGCATTCTTTCAATTTCATCAATTTTCCTCTGCAAAATTAAGATTTATATAAAATCAATTTTACTATGAAAAATTAATGCTTTGAACCTTAAACACTTGATAATTTTCAAGGGTTTCATCTTCAAAAATAAAACTACTCCATTTTTGTCGAGCCATCGACATTAGTCGAAAAAGCGAGACTAAGCGATCCTACATTCCGTCGTCGTCGTCATCGTCGGTGGTGGCGTTCACAAATATTCACTCTGTGGTTAAAGTTTTTGAAATTTTAATAACTTTCTTAAACCATACTGGATTTCTACCAAACTTGGACAGAAGCTTGTTTATGATCATAAGATAGTATCCAAAAGTAAATTTTGTGAAAATAAAATTCCATTTTTTCCGTATTTTACTTATAAATGGACTTAGTTTTTCTGCGGGAAAACATTACATACACTCTGTGGTTAAAGTTTTTAAAAGTTAAATAACTTTCTTAAACTATCCTGGATTTCTACCAAACTTGGACAGAAGCTTATTTATGATCATAAGATAGTATCCAGAAGTAAATTGTGTGAAAATAAAATTCCATTTTTCCCGTATTTTACTAATAAATGGACTTAGTTTTTCTGCGGGAAAACATTACATACACTCTGTGGTTAAAGTTTTTAAAACATTTATTAGATTCATAAACTATCCAGGATTTTTTACCAAACTTGGACAGAAGCTTCCTGCAATCCAAACATGGTATCAAGCGGAATATTTTTATTGATATTTTCCCTCATTTTTGTTGATCCTGCAATTTACAGCAAAAGTAGGCGAGACACTGGGTTCCGCGGAACCCTTACAAATTTTTTTACATTATATTTGGATTTTTACTCCTTTTTGTCAGAAAAGACTATAATCTAAACAGGGGAGATAATAACTTAAAACTGACAATATCAATCTGCAGCTACATTTGATCAATTCATATCTTTATGCAATTATTTAATTAAAGTTTTCGTTCATTGCACTGAGTAAATAAGTACTTAAATCCATAAAATAATTTTATATAATTCAACCATATATCTAACAGCCATGATAGATTATATAATATATAGAATCAATGTTTAATTCCATGCGAACAAATTCATCAGTAAACAATACAAAAGAAATTTAGTTACCAGCAAAAAGTTTGGAAAATTCATGAAAATTTGAAACAAGATTTTTGTTACTTATAATGGGCCAGTTAAAACCACAGAAAGGTCTTAAGGGCATACAATACAGTTTTGATCCTGTATTTACAAGTTGATGAAAATTTGCATATAGACTATTTTTTATCTGATTAAATCAAATATTTAATAAAAAATATACCTCCATGTGCTACTTTTTGAGTTAAATGAGGTCGAAATTTTGTATATTTGCTAAAAATTCGGATTTGTGGCTGTATTTTCCCTTTCAAAAGAAAGCCATAACTTTTTTGTTTTTAAAGATAAACACTAATTGTTTTTTGTTAAATAATTTGTAATTTCTGTATTTTATAAGTATCTTAAAAATTTATGCATTTTTTATTCTGAAATAATACATATTTATCAAATGGTCATGCATTGAGAAAAAAACATCATTTTTTGCTGCATATTTATCAACATTAAAAAAAATGCACTATTTACAGTTTTATAAAATTTGGCCCACATAATCTTCCTGCAAAATGAAACAAAATGTCATTTTAAAAAATAGGGGTCCATGCACCTGTTTTCAAATTAAATCAGTTTGAATGATAAAAATCAGTCGAAAAATGCATCTTTTCCCGATATGTCACAATTTGACGTCGCGAAAATAACATTTTACGTTAGCAACGTCATTACCATCCCTGTAACTGTATCGTATGTCCTTAAATATATTCATTGCCAAAAGACATGTGTAGGAATAGATTTTTTTTTTAATATTTCTTACATCATCCAGACTATCACAGCTAATACTGTCTTCTGTACTGTCGTCATCATCTGTTGTCTTGGCAATCCTGATTTCTGTGGTCACATGACCAGATTCAGGATCACTGTTCCCATCTGCTTCCAGATCATTGTCTTCCAGAAGCTTGCTCTCTCTGTCATATTTTACATCATCAGATATAAAAACAGAATCTCTTATTGAAGGGACATGGTCATGGATTGCTGAAGAAGGAAAAAAGATAGTAGAAATAAAAAATCATATACAATATGAATTTATCAATACATGCAGAAGTAAATCAGCTACAGGAATAAATTTGGTATCCAGCCATCATGATTAAGAGCAGTAGTTATCACTTTATGGCAGAGTGCAACCATTCATCTATCAGAAAAGAAACTTGAGTATATGGTTTCTGTACTAACTAACACTCAGTATGGCAAGATAATTGTCTCTAATACTTGTAATAAAAGGTTGACATTGTCTCCTAGACTTGTAATAAAAGGTTGACATGGTCTCCTAGACTTGTAATAAAAGGTTGACATGGTCTCCTAGACTTGTAATAAAAGGTTGACATGGTCTCCTAGACTTGTACTAAAAGGTTGACATGGTCTCCTAGACTTGTAATAAAAGGTTGACATTGTTTCCTAGACTTGGAATTAAAGGTTAACATCATTGTCTTCTAAACTTGTAATATTGACATGGTCTTCTAGACTTGTAATAAAAGGTAGACAGTGTCTCCTAGACTTGTAATAAAAGGTTGACAGTGTCTCCTAGACTTGTAATAAAAGGTTGACAGTGTCTCCTAGACTTGTAATAAAAGGTTGACAGTGTCTCCTAGACTTGTAATAAAAGGTGGACATGGTCTACTAGACTTTGTAGTAAATGGTTGATAATGTCTCCATAGCTATAATACTAATTTGACAATGTCTACAAGACTTTACACAGTCAGAACCGGGAAAAGTACCAGCACATTAAAATTCAGATATTTAAATTCATGTTTTATTAAATATCTGCATCTTATGTGTTACTGTCACATGACAGTGTAATATGCACATGACTATCGTATGACAATCAAATATATTTACTCAACTTTTCTTCCTGATTAATATGAACATCTGAGAGTCACGAAAACTGTCAAAACTATTGTCACAGGAATCAAACATAATCACTACTATCATTCCTTAAACATAGGATTAAAGAAATCATCAGATTTGGTCAGCATTTACTTCAAGAAGGGAAATATTGAATAGATGGCATTTCCATTCTATATTTGATCATGCCACTCAAGAGTTTGGTGTCTTTTTAATAGTACACAAAGACTAGGCAGATAACAGACAGACCACATTCTCTCCTTTATACTATTTCTTCCTTGTAACCCTGTCTTAAGGTTAGGACAATGTTTTAAATACAATAAGTTCAAAGATAAGTAAGACTTTTTATCAATTGTTATTACTTTAAAAACCTTTGAATTATGTTATGTTTTTTTCAATGACATTTTTTTTCCATTTCTGAATTGAGATCTTTGTCAGGTGTCAAGTGGAATGTACTTAATATGGAAGAGAACTTTAGAAAGGTAAAATGCATGTCTCAGTACACAGGTATTACAATAACTTAGTGTTTCTCCTCTGTGTATAGCTGATAGAAATAGTTCATGCATTGAAGAAAGTGTTGGCTATGTAAGAGACTATACTAAATTTTCTGTTTGGAGACAGTGACTTTGGTCTGAATATAAAAATAGAGCATTAAAGCAGTATATTTCAGTTTTAATTCAGATTGAATATAAAGAAATCAAATAATAAAATATTGACATCCCCTTTTCTTAATAATTTTAGGAATTACATAAAAAACATTTTAATACAATTTCAGGAGAGACAACTTATCTGTCATTTCAAGTTTAAGAATACATAGCAAAACAAAAATTACCAGTCAGATGTAAATATTTTGCATTTTCAATGTACTTTTACTGCAATGTCCATAATTAATTGCTTGTGGATTTGGACTAGAGAAGTATTGCTATAAACTTATTTCACTGTGTTTACCTGATTTTGTTATGTGAAATAAAATAAAATAGCTCAAAATCACAAATATGAGGACAAAATAAGAAACTCACTGTTTAGATTCCCCATAAACACCTAGGTCTAGTATCCAATTTCAATACATGTATCTTTGTCTTAATTGAGAATTCTGTACAAGGCTAACATTAACAGTTTCTTACAAAGTTGGGCTAAGATGTTCCCCAACTTAATTATTACATTCAGTTACATCTTATACTGAAACTTGTACTAATTAAGTTTTTTAACTACTGGTTTTCCAACAGTAGTAAGACTGAAAATTCTGGAAAATAATTATGATGAGTCTGGAAAAACATCCTTTTAAAAACCCTGAATAGGATATCCATACCATGATTAATAGGAAACTGGGAGTTTTTACCAACAATGCATCTGCAATTAATTCAGCAGGCACGATTAACCTAAAGTAAATTAACCATTGTAAAGAATAAGCCCCTGGAGATGCACTTCCTTTAAACAGACCATAACCTTTTAATTCATGGACAGTTTTTTTTGCATTTTCTTAACCCAATATCATCAAGATTATTGAAATGTAATTTCCCCAAATTTAAAATTCAATATCAAATTACACCAGCTTCAGCTTATTCGTTTTTTTCATCTCCAAAAAAGACCCTGAATAAGATGAACATCCCTTTAAACATAGAACCTAAAGTTTAATGTAATCCAAACAATGCATATATATACATTTTAGGGGCAAGTCAGATCGAATAAAAATTTGAAAGAACGTCCCTGAAGATGAACTTCCTTTAAACAGTAACCTTATATTCTGAACCGACATTTCATTAGCGGTATTTTCTTGATGCACAAGGTTATTTGATTGTATTATGTATAAAACTTAGATTACATTGTTGATTTCTTATTTCCTGTAAAATTTCTGTGTCACTTGATTTAAAATTTCCTGTCCTGGTCGACAATAACTCATTGAAATTCAAGTCACGTTTAGCTATCATTATTAATGTATAAAAAATCATAATATATAATTTATATGTAAATGAGTAATTTTGATTTACATGGATTTATGTAATTTTTGGTTATAACCACCAAACTATTTTTGTCAACTATGACCTCAAGACATACAAAATGCATTTCCGATTTAAATGATGTAATTTATGTATTATTAAACTTGACAAATCATAAACAAGCATTATTCTTATTTGTTTTTGTTTACTGTTCAAATGTCAGGCCAAATGAATTGTTTTACATTTCATATTGTCCTGGTATAGGTTTTTCTCATTGTTAAAAGGCTGCGTTATAAGTTGCTTCCATCTACATCATTTTTTTGCAGGTGGATAATAGACAATCATATCACATCTCCTTATTTTTACATTCAGAATTTAAAATTCTTCAGTAGGGACTTCTCATACAACTTTGTGCTTTCAAATTTTTCATTCTTACAGGTACAGTTAAGTTTTAAAATGGAAAGTTCTCAAACTTTTCCATTAACTGATGTTCCTCCTAAGTTATCCATTGCATTTCATGAGAATGACCATGATTAAGTACAAAAGACAGCTCTCAGTGTATTCTAACTGTCATTTTAAATCTAATTGAATAAATTAAGTTAATTTAATTGATGCCCCTTTTTCATTATAAGTGTTTGAGCCAATGATCTGAATGTGAAACAAACACTTGAAACAAATCCCATGAATAATTAAATGTTTGGAAATAAAATATATTTTCCTCAATTTTAGACAAAAATTATATTATTCTCAATACTTATCTTTTACCCTTCCGTCCTCAAATCAAGTATCAATTAAATTATCTATGTCAAATGTTCCCTATTGGTTTCTGTTACAACTTACTAAATTAAAATCATTATGAATAGAAGGAGATGTTTTCAGTATATCATCAATGAGATAGAGAACCCAATGACTCAAAAAAAAATAAAGGCATCTTTAATAACTCTATAGATATTAACATACAGTCTTCCAACAAGATATAATAACTAAAAGATACACCATGTGCATGTTTATGATAGTTGGGGGTACTCATTCCAAAAGAAATTACAACCATTAAATGAGTGAGTACTAGTAGCAAAGTACTGATAACTCTCAGACAACAACAATGACACAAAAGAAGATTGGGTCCAATTATAATAGAACATGGATGCTCCACTCGCACCATCATTTTCTATGTTCAGTGGACCATGAAATTAGTGTCAAAACTCTAATTTGACATTAGAATTAGAAAATCATGTCAAAGGGAACATGTGTGATTTTGTACTAAGTTTCAAGTTGATTGGACTTCAACTTCATTAAAAACTACCTTGACCAAAAACTTTAGTTTGAAGCCAAACAATGAATGAACAAACATACGGACAGATGGATGGAAGTAGGAACGGACACACCGACCGAAAAAACATAATTCCCTAGTTGGGGCATAAAAATACAAAATACTTCAAGAAATTAATATACAGTCTTCAACACGATTATAATAGCGAAGGTTTCAGATTTTAATGAACCAGAATTACCAGATGTGCATTTATTTATACAGAAGCCCCTTCTGTATGCATCTTTAATTGCTGCAGTGGAGATATTTCTATACTTTATAGTCAACCCCTTGACCTTATTGATATTAAGAATACACTCATACCACAATCCCAACATCTTTCAGTCTAATACATTAGATACAAAACAGCCAGATATCAGATAAAACTTCTATTTTCTGAAGATAATCTCATTTTATTGTCTACTATAAGAAGATAAAACCGTTTTATCTATTCTGTGTGATGTAATATTACAGGTGGCCTTCAACAATGTTCAACATGTTTTCAGTACATTTGAACATGACATATTGTGACACTATTTTATTTCTTCAATATAGTCTGGAAGTCAAAATAACATATACATAGGTGGACCAATGGTGGCAGGGCGCCCAGCCCCCCTTTGGTCAGGAAAATTTTGTTGATTATATAAGGAATCACTGAAGCATGACAGGAGCCACCCCATTTAGGTCAGTAAGCAGCCCCTCCATATGAAAAGTTCTGGATCCGCCACTGATATAATATTTATAAAAATTATCTACAAATATTTACAGAAAACATAAATAATCAATAATTGGTACACCACACTGTACAGGTGTTGTCACTCTATATAGCTTCAGGTATAATATATATATATATATATAAATGACTAATAAATTAACCAACCATTAATATACCAAAATAATTCATAGGATTTCTGACCAAAACAACAGTAAAAAGTCTACTTTATTTACCACCTAAATGACCACACATTTATATCAGAATTATCACCTAATCTGACTACATATTCATATCTGTGTATTCAGAACTGTAGAAATATTAACTATTGTTGCATATAATTTCTGAACAGTTTAAAATCTAGGTACATAATTTAGCACTCAATCTTGGACCACAGTTTGTATATTAGAATTGTAAAGGTCAGCTGAACCATATCAAGGACCAGTTTCCACTCATATCATGAATATCAGTAGTTTTATCAAAAAGTACATTATTTAATGAAACCGAAGCCTTTTTGAACATGAACAGCCCTCAGAAATTATTAATAATGATTTGCAGATTCTTTTGGTTAGCAAATTTTCTCATCTCTGATGGTTTTTTTTTCAAGTCTTGATACCAAAATAGGTTATGTGCAAGTCAATCTAAATTACACCTTTAATACAACTATTTTTTAAATAAAAGAAATTAATTTAATAGGTTCTAAAACTAACATCTACATGATTTATGTATCTAATTTAATCGTATAAATATACATGTGTAGTATTAAACCTAAAACAATAATAAATAATACAACATCAAATACCTTTATAACTGTCTTTCATGATTAATCTGCTAAAAATGATTTTAAAATATCACACCACCCTAAATGACTATAAGGTAAAATTGGGTACTAATGCAGAAAAACATTTAAAATATAAATTCTTCCTCAGAAGATCTGTTTAATGATAGAATAACGTTGCGTCATAACGAAAGTAATTTAACGCCCAAAGGCCATGTGAGTATCACTGTATGATTTGTCAATATTTTGAAATAAGGTGAGAATTGTTTGTTGGTGTATCTAAACATTCAGTCAGCCAATTATAAAGTTTCTGTACATGTTAAACGTAACTGTTACTTTAAGTACATTATTGATAACTCTCATAGTGTTGACAAATTTATTTCATGGTCAAGTACAGCGTTATTTGTATTTCCTTCTCCTTTATTTATAGATTATTTATATTAAGTGGCGAGCTCGTTTAAAGATCGCATTTAAAATCTGATACTTGACTTGCTATAATTGGGAATTCCTTTAAAGGAAATGAGTGGATTAACATCTTATTTGTCATCTGTTTTAGTTGTAAATAAAGTTAACAAAAGCTCCATTGACCAAAGAAAACTTCAGCCAATATTTAATTGCATCAATGGCAGTTTTCATTTACCGGTAAAACATTCAATTTCTTATATAGGTTACAAGACTCACAATCATTTTTTTTTTTTTATGAAGACACTTTTAGCATGAAAATACTGCCCACCATGGTTAAGAGATTTCAAAGAACAGACTAAATACAAATCTGTACTCATTTTTCATGTTATTTATTCAAAGAAGTAACATTTTTTTTTTTGACAATAGCTCAAAAATCAAAGTTAAATTACCAAACAATGTTTCTTATAGTCAAGGTATTATAAAAAAACTTCCAACACTACAATTATAAGATGTTACACAAGAGTGCACACACTGAAATGTCTCGCCTTCTTTACTAATCATTGATATTATGTTGATACTCCTAAATATAAAGCTTTATTACAACTGTCACATAAACTAAACATTAACCAAGAAAACTAAACATTGATCAATGAACCATGAAATGAGGTCAAGGTCAGATGAACCATGCCAAGCAGACATGTACAGCTAACAATGCTTCCATACAACAAATATAGTTGACCTGTTGCTTATAGTTTTAAGAAAAATAGACCAAAACACAAAAACTTTACACTGAGCAATGAACCGTGAAAACCAGGTCAAGGTCAAATAAAACCTGCACGACTGACATAGATCATAAAATATTTCCATACACTAAAAATATAGTTGACCTATGACATAAAATATAAAATAAAAAGACCAAAACTCAATAACTTAACTTTGACCACTGAACCATGAAAATGAGGTCAAGGTCAGATGACATCTTCCCGCTAGACATGTACACCTTACAATCATTCAATACAACAAATATAGTAAACCTATTGCATAAAGTATGAGAAAAACAGACCAAAACACAAAAACTTAACTATAACCACTGAACCATGAAAATGAGGTCAAGGTCAGATGACACCTGCCAGTTGGACATGTACACTTTACAGTCCTTCCATACACCGAATATACTAGACCTATTGCATATAATATCTGAGATATGGACTTGACCACCAAAACTTAACCTTGTTTTCTGATCCGTGAAATGAGGTCGAGGTCAAGTGAAAACTGTCTGACGGGCATGAGGACCTTGCAAGGTACGCACATACCAAATATAGTTATCCTATTACTTATAGTAAGAGAGAATTCAACATTACAAAAAATCTGAACTTTTTTTCAAGTGGTCACTGAACCATGAAAATGAGGTCAAGGACAATGGATATGTGACTGACGGAAACTTCGTAACATGAGGCATCTATATACAAAATATGAAGCATCCAGGTATTCCACCTTCTAAAATATATAGCTTTTAAGAAGTGAGCTAACACCGCCGCCGCCGGATCACTATCCCTATGTCGAGCTTTCTGCAACAAAAGTTGCAGGCTCGACAAAAATCACAAAATTTAGTTGAGGGAAACTAAAGTTAGAGAAGGGAAACCATCTTTTGGATGCATGGGTGTACATGTATGAACAAGGGTAAAACTTAATGCCCTTCCATTATGGAGAGGTCATAAAAATCATGTTGATTTCAAAAACTTTAGAAAAGTTACATAAAGCCTTTTTTTCCCAGTATTTATAAAATGAATTCTTCAAAGCTATACTTGATAAGTTTTTCTATAGCAAAGTAAAGAGCAGTACATCATAACAGGTTTCATTTGCAAATAAATTGGTAACCCTAGCCTTTTTTTCTTTTTGACCACCTGCCAGCTTCCAGAACAAAAAAACTTAAGAAACTTCAGAAGGAATATTTGAGAAAAAGCTCCTATAGAATAATACTTAGGATTCATTATCATTGATAGGATACCACATTTTCCTGGATTTCATATGTTAGGTAAACCACAAATATAAATGTTTAACGTAGTACACATTAACTGTAGGCTTTGGCAAAAGGACAATTTTTGTACAATATCCACGAAAAAACAAATTTTCCTCAATCCTGGAAAATGAATTAATTCAAAGTATATAGTCCAAATTTTGTCCACCTTTAACCTTTATGATACATCATTCATCAATTTAACATAGATACATTTTATAGTTAATATCAGCATATGATACATTGAATAGCCTAGAGAAATGTCAGATTATCAATGATATCTATTTTATCTGAAAATGAATCCTATATGTTCTCTTTGTAGTCACTTGTGGTAAATGGAGAGTAGTATTTGCATTTTGTTATTTTGTAAAAAATGTTTATAAAAGATAATGTGGTATGATTGCCAATCAGACAAACTCTGCACCAGAGACCAAATGACACAGAAGTTAACAACTGTATGGCCTTCAACAATGAGCAAATCCCATACTACATAGTCAACTATAAAAGGACCTGAAATGACAAATGCAAAGCAATTTAATTGTGAAAACTAACAGCCTAATTCATGTACAAAGAATTGAATTAAAAACAAATATGTAACACAGCACCAAATGACAACCACTCTATTACAGGCTCCTGACTTGGGACATGCGGCACCCATTTTTATGCTTTAAATGAATTCATATGGTCAACTAGTAATACTTTAACCAGTGCTTAAATAGACCCGACTTTAACCCTCTAAAAAAATAAATGTGCACACAGTGGTACAAATGAATGGAAAAACCAGGGGGGGGGGGGGGGGTAACTTCCTATTAATGGGTATACAGGGATGTGCCAAAAATATGGGTCATAATTTTGCGAGATTTTATATAAAAATTCGTAAGGGTTCCACAGAACCCAGTGTCTCGCCTACTTTTGCTGTTAATCGCAGACTCAACAAAAATGAGGAAAAACATCAATAAAAATTTCCCTCTCGATACTGTCTTTTGATTGAAAGAAGCTTCCAAGTTTGGTAAAAAAATCCAGGATAGTTTATGAATCTAATAAATGTTTTATAAACTTTAACTGCAGACTGTATGTAATGTTAACTGGAAGAAAAACTAAGTCCATTTATAAGTAAAATACGGAAAAAGTGATTTTTTTTTTTACAAAATTGACTTCTGAATAATATCTTATGATCAGAAACAAGCTTTTGTCTAAGTTTGGTAGAAATCCAGGATAGTTTAAGAACATTGTAAAAATTTTAAAAACTTAAACCACAGAGTGAAACTAAGTCCATTTATAAGTAAAATACGGAAAAGTGGAAATTTATTTTTACAAAATTTTCTTCTTGATACTATCTTATGATCATAAACAAGCTTCTGTCCAAGTTTGGTACAAATCAAGGATAGTTTATGAAAGTTATTAAAATTTTAAAAACTTTTAACCACAGAGTGAATGTAATTTTTCCTCGCAGAAAAACTAAGTCCATTTATAAGTAAAATATGGAAAAGTGGAAATTTATTTTTACAAAATTTACTTCTGGATACTTTCTTATGATCATAAACAAGCTTCTGTCCAAGTTTGGTACAAATCAAGGATAGTTTATGAAAGTTATTAAAATTTTAAAAACTTTAACCACAGAGTGAATGTAATGTTTCCTCGCAGAAAAACTAAGTCCATTTATAAGTAAAATACGGAAAAAATGGAATTTTATTTTTACAAAATTTACTTCTGGATACTTTCTTATGATCATAAACAAGCTTCTGTCCAAGTTTGGTAGAAATTCAGTATAGTTTAAGAAAGTTATTAAAATTTCAAAAACTTTAACCACAGAGTGAATATTTGTGGACGCCGCCGACGACGACGACGCCGACGACGACGGAATGTAGGATCGCTTAGTCTCGCTTTTTCGACTAAAGTCGAAGGCTCGACAAAAATGACCCTCCTTTTTATTGACATCCTATATTAAAATGCATTTACGTTTGATAACTGTATATTGATTTGGGGTATGATCTACATATCATATATAAATATGCTATTGAGAATCTTACATTATTAATGGTCAATTATTATATTAAATTAAATCAATTCATTTGAAAGTTCACCTGCAGTTAATCCAATAATCCATGCGTATATATATCGATAAAATATATGTGCACCAAACGATGTCAATTCATATATAAAAACTTAAGGGTAGCTGGTATATTTATGAGTTATTGAGTGATAATGAGTTAGTGCTTATATAAGCATGGATCATATTTTAAATATTGTATATAAGTATAGGTCATTCTTTCTTAAATATTTATATAACTATAGGTACTGAATTTCAGTGAATGTACCGAATTAGACTATTTACCGGATTTGTTATCACATAAGCAACACGATGGGTGCCACATGTGGAGCAGGATCTGCTTACCCTTCCGGAGCACCTGAGATCACCCCTAGTTTTTTGGTGGGGTTCGTGTTGTTTATTCTTTAGTTTTCTATGTTGTGTCGTGTGTGCTGTTGTTTGTTTGTCCTTTTCATTTTTAGCCATGGCGTTGTCAGTTTGTTTTAGATTTATGAGTTTGACTGTCCCTTTGGTATCTTTCGTCCCTCTTTTATATTAAAATGGGTACGTTTTTTGAGGCAAAAATGGCACACCTCTACCAAAAGAATATCAAAGTAACCCCCCCCCCTGGAAAAAACATGAATAATTGGCACTATCAAGGCTACCTAAAGATTAACTTAAAGTTAAAATGTGGCCATGATTTTTGAAAGAATAAAATTCTATATTGTCCAAAATGTGAAAAAAAAATTACCAAGATCTTCATACTTGATCCCTGAGTCCATCAGACACCATGTTATATGGGCTTCCTAAGTGCACTTAGAACTTAATTGTATTAATTGATTTGAAAGGAAAATGTTTGAATTCAAGCATACTTTTTTTTATTCAAAAGCTTCAAAAGACATATTTTGATTTCTATTTTGGTAAATTTATAATGAGATATTTATGTAATCTAAATCCAGATCATAAATTAACAGAATTGGGTTTTAAAGTTATGCAAATATTGCACTTTCTGTTACCAAAATAGTTTTAATTTTCTTCTTTAAACTTAAATTGCCTTTGAAACTTCCTGACATTCAAACTGTGCCTACCAATTATATTTTAGTAAATGTTTCAGCCAAGTGTTCAAAAGTTTTAAGTCATTTAAATAAATCAGGTGATAAAGGATATCTTTAAAATGGGTTTTTTGCACAAGTTATTTCTGAATTGCGTTTTAAAATTGAAGAATGCTCCAGGTGCTTAATTTGGGAAATCCCTGCCGACAGACACAACAATAAGACTACTTCCTAGTTCTCCCCAATCTCTCTCAGGTGTGGGAAACCCCAAGGGCAAATTTAAAAGCCTTGTAAAACCTGAAAATTACTTGCAACAATATCAAATAAGAAAATGTAATACACATTGTAACAAAATGTAACTGTAACAACATGTAAGAAAAATTACCCACAATGCAACAGAGGCGGATTTAGAGGGGGGGCCCAGGGGGCCCGGGCCCCCCCTTTTTGGGAAAAAATTTGGTTGCTTATATAGGGAATCACTGAAGCGTGACTGGAGCGGGCCCCCTCTTAGGTCAGTCAGTGGGCCCCCTCTTATGAAAATTTCTGGATCCGCCACTGTGCAAGAAAGTTTGACACACTGATGACTGTGTGAAAATGTAACACAATATAATAAATGTAACACAATGTAAGAAAAGTAATACAAGGTGGTATCTGTGTGACATGTAACACAATGCAATAAATGTATAACACATTGTATTATCTTTCAAGATTCTTAGTATAACTGCAGTCTTTGCATGATAATACATAAAAAATTTGGAGCTGGTTCAAGTCAACTTTCTAAATTCAAAACTTTAAAACTGTAGTTGTTAAAATTGAAGAACCCAATGTTATTCAAACATTTTGTCAAGACTGACCATTAAGTATTTACAACCTCTTGAAAAGATTGAATTCCAAGTATTTCCATTATGCCTATAGAAGTTATACAAACAGAAACCATGTAAGTTAGCAAACTTATTATAATTTAGATCTTTCATAGCTTTATTTAGAAAGCTCTACACACCCAAAGTTGCCACAAAATAACATCAGACAAAGCACCAGTTCAAGGTGTAATAAACTATTTGAAAATGTTCTGTGCAACCAGTGGTGGATCCAGAACTTTTCACATAAGGGGGGGGGGGGGCACTTACTGACCTAAAAGGTGGGGGGCATGCTTCAGTGATTCCCCATATAATCAACCAAACTTTTCCCACAAAAAAGGGGGGGGTTCTGGCCCCCAGGCCCCATTGATCCGCCTATGGCTACATCATATAACAAAGGCAACTAAAAAATTTTGGGTCTACTACGATTAAAACACCAATCTAAGAGGTCATTTTCAAAATTGCACTGGCCTCAGGTTTATGTGACAACTTAAATTTTGAACAGACTGTAAGCTTATTGCACATTATTGACTGATGAAGACTTAATTATAACTGTAATTTACAATTGTTTTACACTGAAAACCCCAAAAGAAAATTGAAGGATGAAGGAATATAAAAATAAAATTCACAGGGAAGTCATATTTCAAGTTCAAGTGTCTTTGACAGGTTTGATGATATGATTAAGATTTATATTTATTTTTGTAAAAACATATGTATTTTTAGGACTGAAGGAAATGGCAAGACTTGAAGTAAAAACAACCAATATTGCCAATGTAAACAGACAAGTGAAAATGTAATAAATTTAAAGTGAGCTTCAAATGACAATTATATGGTCATTTTATTTTGACCACATAGTAATGTTTGTCAGTGTGAGTGTAATAAAGTGGTCATTTTGGTGCTCATCCAAAATTTAGATAATAAATCATTCCGATTTACGAGAGATTATTTATCAGATTTATTTTAGGACAAGGTAAAATTACGAACTTTTGAAAACATCCAATTTTAACACTACTGTTGAAAAGTGCAAGGTGCACTCAGATAGTGTTTGATATTTATTTGTTTTTTTTTAACAAATATATAAACTTGGAAAACCAGTCATGACAATTGAGTTCAGCTCTTACAGTTATTTTTGAAAGCTAGGCCTCTTTTTGAGGAATTGGTGAAAATTACTCAAAAATAAGAAATATAACATTAAAAAACAAACTGTATGACTTTTAAAGTTCAGAAAATAAACGCATTAATGTATTTAAATATTGTGTTATTTTAAAGCATATCATGCACAAGGGTGTACCTTGAAATGCAAACTATATGACTTAAAAGATAAGAATGTAAACGGGTGCTTCAATAAACATAAATATATTGAAATACTGCGTTCTATTTATTATATTGTGCAATTCTTAAAGGGTGTACCCTGAAATGCACATTGTAATACAGGTAATCAACTCTTTGAACATGTTTATATCATCTAATATTTATCACTAAGTAACAGGTACTCATGGAATCCCTTCCTCACTATAAATGTCAATACAAAAACACACAAAAAACTCTAAACTGTTGACACAGAGATATGTCTTGCCTGTTCGTAATTTTTATTGTATAATGCAAATGATAAAATGTAAATTGCAATATTTTTACATGTAAACTATACAACATCTGCATTTAATGTAATTTTCATTTGCCAAATTTGGTTTTGTATTAGGTTAGAAAATCCCCTGTTGATAAGTGATTGAACAGATTTTTTCCCATAATCCCCCCTAATATGAAATTGATGCATTTATATGTAAAAGTTTGCACAATAACTAACAACTGTCTGAGAATATAAATGTATTTTTTGAAAAAAATCTGGATATCAGTGATAAACAAAATCAAATATATAAATCTTAAAATTTAAATTGTTAAAATATTGTGGTCCAAAACATGTTGTCAAAGGTCCTGTTCGAGTTTTATTTAGTCATAAAAACAACTTTCCTTTATTAATTACTGTAATACCAAGAAATATACAGTTAATGTTACAATTATTAATTACTAAAATACCACAAAATATATATACATTTCCGTTACAATTCAGCCTAATTCTTTGTATAAATTATATTTCTTGCCAAAAAAAAAAAATGTTATGAATAAAACCCTTTGTTTTGAATGAAATAGCATTTTTAAAAATCAATTTACATCTTTATTAAAATAAAACATATTGACCCAGATTGAATTAATAATTATTGAAAGGTTATGTTTATTTAATGTCTGTTAAACATAGTCTAAACTCAATGCACATTTAAATATATAGATATAGTAAAGTACAAATTATTTTATTTCCATTCTAGGGGCATTTTTTTCCCATCAAATCAACACCATAAACATAACACTTCACTGTCTATCATCCTTATATTTCAAAGGGAAAGTTAGCGTACAGTAACAATTTCTGACTTCTTTCTTTTATTGAGGCAGATTTAAGGGGAGGGTGTCAGGGCCCAGGCCCCCCTTTTGTGGGAAATATTTGGTTGATTATAAAGGGAATCATTGAAGCATGACAGGAGCGGGGCCCCTATTATGCAGTCAGTATGGCTCCACTTATGAAACTTTCTTGATCTGCCACTGCCTACACATACATTTGTTGGTAATCCCCACTTGACAAATATAAACAATAACACATGAACAGTTTATTATTAAGTGGTCCCATTAGTCAGTTCTTAAATGAAAAAAAGAAACTTTATAAATTCATATTAGATCATCTTTGATCTGGCCGCCACTGAAGAGTCTTAATGTAGACGAAACATGCTTCTGGTATCAAATTATAAGCCTGGTACCATTGATAACTTGCTAAAGATTGCCTGGTACCTTTGATAACTTGCTAAAGATTGCCTCACTGTGAGTGCCTGAAAGCCTATAATAAGAGCACTACAGTTTTTAAGAGGGGTCTTTTTCTGCTATTTCAGGTTATCTGCTATTTATTAATCAAATACAAAAACTTCAGGCTTTTTGGAATTCTGAATGATTTTGATTTTTTTTTTCATTGGAAATGTTTTTCTTTGAACTCCTGATGAATACTAGACAAATCATTGCTCATGCAAACACTCTTTTTCCTAAATAAAACTGATGCTTAGTTTAATGTATCGAACTTTTTTGTGTCTGTTTTAATGTTTTAATGACCTGAATTATAATCAACAACATACTTAAAGGATTGTATCATTTACAAGACAACAACCACCCTATAGAAATAACATCTTTTATCTACAAACTTTTATTATAAAGGTAAACATCCTCATTTTAACTTAAAGGTCAAAATACAATTAAATCATTTAAAGTACAGGTCTTGATAAAACTGAGGATACTAAACTTTACAATTATAATTCAAATATAAACTTTGTAGGTTTTACTTATTGTTGAATGCTGTACAGTGATCTATAACTTCTGTGTCATTTGGTCTCTTGTGAAGAGTATCTCTTGATCTATTTTTATATTTGTTTATAAATGAGTTTAAAAAAGCAACACTTTAAGCAGCAAACATAAAAACCAGATGAAAATCTTTGAAAGGCAAACCCAAAACATAACATTTAACTTCTTATGTCTTTTTATACGACCGCAAATTTTGAAAAAATTTTCGTCGTATATTGCTATCACGTTGGCGTCGGCGTCGTCGTCGTCCGGCGTCCGAATACTTTTAGTTTTCGCACTCTAACTTTAGTAAAAGTGAATGGAAATCTATGAAATTTTAACACAAGGTTTATGACCACAAAAGGAAGGTTGGTATTGATTTTGGGAGTTTTGGTCCCAACATTTTAGGAATTAGGGGCCAAAAAGGGCCCAAATAAGCATTTTCTTGGTTTTCGCACTATAACTTTAGTTTAAGTTAATAGAAATCTATGAAATTTTGACACAAGGTTTATGACCACAAAAGAACGGTTGGGATTGATTTTGGGAGTTTTGGTCTCAACAGTTTAGGAATTAGGGGCCAAAAAAGGGCCCAAATAAGCATTATTCTTGGTTTTCGCACAATAACATTAGTTTAAGTAAATAGAAATCAATGAAATTTAAACACAATGTTAATGACTACAAAAGGAAGGTTGGTATTGATTTTGGGAGTTTAGGTCCCAACAGTTTAGGAATTAGGGGCCAAAAAGGGACCCAAATAAGCATTTTTCTTGGTTTTCGCACCATAACGTTAGTATAAGTAAATAGAAATCTATGAAATTTAAACACAAGGTTTATGACCATAAAAGAAAGGTTGGGTTTGATTTTGGGAGTTTTGGTCCCAACATAATAAGGGGCCCAAAGGGTCCAAAATTAAACTTTTGTTTGATTTCATCAAAATTGAATAATTGGGGTTCTTTGATATGCTGAATCTAACTGTCATGACTGTGTATGTAGATTCTTAACTTTTGGTCCCGTTTTCAAATTGGTCTACATTAAGGTCCAAAGGGTCCAAAATTAAACTTAGTTTGATTTTGACAAAAAATGAATCAGTTAGGTTCTTTGATATGCTGAATCTAAAAATGTACTTAGATTCTTGATTATTGGCCCAGTTTTCAAGTTGGTCCAAATCGGGGTCCAAAATTAAACTTTGTTTGATTTCATCAAAAATTGAATAAATGGGGTTCTTTGATATACCAAATCTAACTGTGTATGTAGATTCTTCATTTTTGGTCCTGTTTTCAAATTGGTCTACACTAAAGTCCAAAGGGTCCAAAATTAAACTTAGTCTGATTTTAACAAAAATTGAAATCTTGAAGTTCTTTGATATGCTGAATTCAAAAATGTACTTAGATTTTTTATTATGGGCCCAGTTTTCAAGTTGGTCCAAATCAGGATCTAAAATTATTATATTAAGTATTGTGCAATAGCAAGTCTTTTCAATTGCACAGTATTGCGCAATGGCAAGAAATATCTAATTGCACAATATTGTGAAATATCAAAAAAAAAATTAATTAGAGTTATCTTTCTTTGTCCAGAATAGTAAGCAAGAAATATCTAATTGCAAAATATTGTGCAATAGCAAGATTTTTTTTTAATTGGAGTTATCTTTCTTTGTCCAGAATCAACTTAAATCTTTGTTATATACAATATACAATGTATATTCACTTTTTACTACCAACTGATAAATTAAAATAATCTTTACCATTCAGTGATAACAAGCAGTTTTTTTACATCTTAATATTTTATGATGTATTTAAATGAGTAGTTATTGTTGCAAACTCCATTAGAAATTTTAATTGAGATTAGTTTTGGAATAAGGGAAAGGGGGATGTGATTAAAAAAATTGGGTTCAATTTTTCTCATTTGAAATTTCATAAATAAAAAAGAAAATTTCTTCAAACATTTTTTTGAGAGGATTAATATTCAACAGCATAGTGAATTGCTCTAAGAGAAACAAAAATTTTAAGTTCATTAGAACACATTCATTCTGTGTCAGAAACCTATGCTGTGTCAACTATTTAATCACAATCCAAATTTAGAGCTGAATCCAGCTTGAATGTTGTGTCCATACTTGCCCTAACCGTTCAGGGTTCAACCTCTGCAGTCGTATAAAGCTACGCCCTGCGGAGCATCTGGTTTTATCCTATTAACATGATTAAAGTTAAAGGGAAGTACTGCCATACTTTGATTTATATACATTTCTGGAGAGTTTATGGTCAGTTCTTGGTAAAGCTAAAACATTTAATCTATAGGACTTGAAGCAAACAAAACAGAATTTGTGGAACGCATAACATACAGAAAAGTGCAGGAGCATTAAATTTCTATTATTTTAATATACATACTTGGGGCTGTGGCCATGTTACTTCTATGATGCCTGAGCATGACCATTGGGATAGTCTTCAATATCAGAAGGTGTTTTAATTGATAGAAAAATAATATCATAACTTTCCGTGTGTTTTACTTTCTAAATGCTAAAAGAATAACGATTTAAATTTGAAAGATGGCAAAATATCAATGAATTGTTGAAACAAAAATGATTTAAGTCTTTCTTTATCGTTATCCAATTAATATACCGTGATCAATATGAACATGATGATAATATTTACTTTGGCATGTTAAAGTTAACATTAACATGCTTGATAAACTAAAAATTAATCTACTAGGATTTATTTAAGACATAAATTGGGTTCTATCTGAAAAGTTAGAATCAAGATATTATTGAAAGCTTTTTACTTTAGCCCAAAGTTTTTTATGGAAGGAAAAACATGCCAATAAAAAAAATTGGCAAACTATGGCCTTCAGTAAATAAATTTTACCAAAAAAAAAATGCAAGGCATGGTAAGAGTACTTCGTGTCCTGACAAGAACCCTACATGACTGACAAAATTCTATGGGTGGGTTTACCACATCCTCATTCAGATGTATTTTCTAATTGAATTCCTTAATTTTAAAGAATTTTAATCTATAATCACAAGGTTTGTTTCTGGTCAGTATAAAGGTGTTTAACCTCAAAACCTTAATGTTAAGTGTGGGTGGTTAGAAGAGAAAACCCACAGGTACATTTTGGTAAGTACGAGGCTAGCCTAACTTTCCAAAATGTAGACTTCTGGAAAATTGAAACTGCAACTTTTGCAATCTTATTTTGTCGTCAACTTTTTTCTGACAAGTTAAAAATTGGTAGTTAATTTTATAGCTAAGTTACTCATGCATGGTCATGATAAAATAACATTTACGTTCCCAATAGTCATGAAGCTTAAATTTGACAAGGAACTCAAGGTTTTAGGGATGTTCCTTTTAAAGCCATTTAGGAGGTTTCATGACAAAACTTGAAATGTCAATTTGACCACAAAATAAGGGAGAAAAGCTGAAAATTTGGAAAATCAGTAATAGATCAATATAAATGATTTTGTTTAGGCATGTTGAAGTTAACATTAAATTCATTAATTAACTTCAAATTAAAAGTACTAGAATTTATTTAAGAGTTGTATGTAGGTTTTGTCAGAAAAGGTAAAATCAGGATCAACAATTTGTTGAAAGCTTTTTACTTTAGACAATAATAGACCAAAGTTTTTTTTATGGCATAACAAAAAGCATGCCAATAAAAAAATTGGCAAACTATTACTTTCAGCAAATAAACTTTTCAAAATATATAAGGCATGTTAAGAGTACTTTATGTACATACTAGGACCCTACATGACATTCAACATTCTCTGGGTGGGTTTACCACATCCTTGTTCAGCTGTATTTTCTAATTTAATTCATTAAAGACATTTAATCCAATCACAAAGTTTGTTTACGGTCAGCATAAAGGTGTTTAAACCTCAAAACCTATTGACATGTGTGGGTGGTTAGAAGAAGGAGAAAAGTACTTATTATAGGTACATAACAATCAGGTAAGTACTAGGTGAGCCAAATTTTTTCCAGATCTTGCAGACTTCTGGAAAATTTAAACCTAAACTTCTGCATTCCTATGTCGTCGACTTTTTTCTGACAAGTTGTATTGGATAAATTAACAATTAATGGCTTAAGTTCTTATGGTCATGATATTTAAGATACATTTTACATTCCAAATAGTCACAAGCTTCTTAAATTAGACAATGAACTCAGGGTTTTATCAGGGTGTTTAAGGATGTTCATATGAATGCCATTTTGGGAGGTTTTATTCAAAATTTGAAATTCTACAAATACAAATGAGTATCCATCAAATGTGGAAAAATACACCAAGGGAAAATGGTATATGTTGTCACTGCAATTTAAATACCATTGGTGACAATTTTTCATTACTTTTTTGTATGTTCCAATAAACAAATAATGTCTTTAAGAGAAAGGTATATACCTACATATTACACAAAAAATCCTTCCCAATTGAAATTTATTGGTCTATTATCACACTGCCAGTGCTAACAAAAGTGTGCATGTTTCTAAGAGTCATATTGATAAAATATTTTCATAATTTATTATAGCATGTTACAATAACTTCTAACCACGTTGCAATTAAGAATTTTGCTAACAAATCAACCAAAAATATTTCAGTTTTATTGTATGATATCACTTGTTTATTCATTGTGTGTCTTGCTTGTAAATGTATAAGTATACATGCTGTTGTCTGCTCTATGGTCGGGTTGTTGTCTCTTTGGCACATTCCCCATTTCCATTCTTAATTCAATATATACATGGTATATGTAATTGTTAATGTATAATTGTTATCCTCTTGTAGCACCATACATGTGCCTAAGTTGTAATAAATTGTCTTGTCTTGTCTTGTCTCAATAATTGATTATGAATGAGACAGCAACCCAAAATAAAAAGGCTTTGGTCAACACTTGTACACCCCAATAAAATTACTAAAAAGAAGCAATCCATTATTCAATGTACAACCTGTTACAAGTGGGATCCCTGTTTAATTTAATATTTCTTACTTTATTGTTAATAGGATCAATGCAATCATTTAAACATGAAGAGCAAATGTAAAGTAACTAAACTGCTGCTCAAAACTGGTAGGAACAAATGATATTTCTCTTCAGGACCCAACATGTGGAGCAATACTGCACATCAGTCATTTAATATCATACATCATGTGATTACAAATTTGAAATAAATATTCCTTGTATATAGAATATAATTTGATTGTTTACTTTTTACCTTATATATCAAAATAAAAATATTCTTTATACATGCCGATGCACTTTCTAAATAAATATTTAAGATAAATTCTAATATTACGCATTAAAGGAATACATAATGAGTTCAGAGTCAGTTAAATGTAAACAAACAACCCTGATTTGTTAACTATATCACGTACGTCATGTACCAAATAAATACTTTTGTTCATACATTCAATAAAGAAATTAAAGACCATAAACATTTTAGTGAGATTTAAAGTACTATAGTCATGATAGTCATTAAGCTTATGTGACAATCCTTATAAAATGTATATTTAAGTTAAAACGAAATTGTCAAGTAAAGAAAAATCAACAGTGACAGGAAGAACGTTTGAAGTGTTTGGGTATAGTCGATAACAAATACATGTACTTGTGTTATATCAACAGTCACATGGATCATGACTCAAAGTTTAAACTTTTTGTGTCATGAAATTTGTCAGCCCTCATGTCAAGAGTTTCATAATATCAAATATTGAAAGAAAAAGAAGGTTTTAACTAAAGAGAGAAAAAAAAAAGAGATGATTATATTAAAAAAAAAAAAAAAAAAAAAAAAAAGGGATGATTATATTAAAAAAAAAAAAAAAAGAGGCAATTTTATGCAACAATAGCAATATTGTGTTTACTTTTAGGGCAAATCTGTAACATAATTGACAGCTAAATTTCCTGTCAATTTGTTAAAAATATCATGTACATGTACAATGTAAAAAGTTTTTGTCACAAATAAGGAAAAGACATATATACATAGGAAATAATCATGATAATAGCATAAATTGTCATGAAAAAGACAAAAATATTTGCATTTGTTTTATTTTAAAAACTTTTTTAAGATGTTTAATGATCTCATTTAACAATCTTTAAGTTTAAAATCTAGACTACCAAAATTTCCTATTTCTCCAGTTTTATTTAGTCTCTCTATTCATATACGGTATTCATGGTAGTCAGGTAGTGAGCAAATTAAAACTTATTTTTTCAAGGTTGAATAATAATTCTTCATGATCATCTAACAGATTGGTTATAGTTCTGTGCATATGTTCTGTAACTGTCAAACTTAAAGAGTAGATTGACAGTGATGTGTACCAATCTCAAGTCAAAATCACCTAGAAAACATCTAATACATGTACCTTAATAATCCCTCAAGATGTTAGAGCACAAGTAATATATATGTATCAATGTCCAAGGGCCATTTTGGTAAAACAGTTCTAAAATCAACTCTTATATCATATATATGTATCAAAAAGATTAAAAGTATGATAAAATAACTGTAAACTATGTTGTAGATTAACATGATTAAAGGGTATCGGAAAATATTGATGTACAACATGAGAAAATATAAAAAGAAGATGTGGTATGATTGCCAATGAGACAACTCTCCACAAGAGATCAAAATGACACAGAAATTAACAACTATAGGTCACTTTTTCCAGTCAATTTTGCCTCTTTATGTACAATGATCACAGGGTATAAACATGTTTCTCAATCTTCATCTTCAATCTATAGATTCTGATTACTGGTTTTAATGCAAAAATATATATCCCAGTGTTGCAAGCATTGAATCAGTTCAAATGAGGTACATGGGAACCACACATTGAAGTTAAATATTTTAATACCAGTCAAAATCAGAACAATATGAATTGTTCCTTATTCTTACTCATTTATCAATTATTCAATGTAAAGATATAATTTAATATGGTAGAACAGACCATTGCCTGTTTAGTTAGGTAATTTATTGTTTTCAAATCTCTATTACTTTATTAGCTGTACATGCATACAGAAAATGAGATAAAGCAGGTTTCTATAACGGTAGCTTTGACTATACATGATATGATCGCTTATTCAGAGAATCCTGCGTCTTAGCTTTATATAGAACCATTCTTTCATTACAGATTCAGTCAAGAATTCATCATGTTCATCAATATTCAGATGGCTTCTTGACTTGTCCAACTAAACTGTTATAACAATTGCTACAACCTAATATAATTGTCACAGTGCCTTGCTCTCTTCATAGAAGTACATGTGCAAAAATGATGTGTCAGAGACTTGAGTAATTATATATATTCAGTTTATATTATGTAGTGATGATTATCTCTGTATGTTAAGCTTCCTGACACTTTATCCAAAGAAGCCATGGTAGTCTTTGTCATCTATTTTCTGACATGTAACACCTAATAAACAACCAACCAAAGGATTATACAGGAACATCTTATATTAACATGTCTTAACCATACTGTATAAGAATATATGTATACAAAACTATATATCTCAAGACATCTACAAGAACATGATAAAATATTGCCTACCTGAAGGAGAATGACTAGCTGAAGAGTTATCTCCACCTGATGATGTTGAAAGTGTTTCTAAATTGTTAGCTGCTTTGTCAGCATGGTCCACAGTATTGTCAGACTTTCTAAATTCAGTCACATTGTCATAAAGATCCTCCTCATTTTCTTCAGAGTCTGGCGAGTCATCTGTTATAGTTTGTGATCGTGTCAAAATGAAATCCAAAGATATATTTTCATAGTCATTTCTACTTTGTCTTCTTTTTTGTAAATTTGGTAGATTTTCTATTTGACTGATTTCCATACTTGGTTTTCTTTCAGGTAATCCAGGTGGTTTGTCACCTAATGTTTTGACATTTTGTAAATGATTACTCTGGTCACTCTGGACATGATGTTTAACATTCTTTCCCTGTTTGTCCACTACTAAATTAGTTGATTCACTTTCATGACTAATTTTTTTAAATGAGGTGGCTACAACCTTTTCCTCGCTATCTCTGTTACTTTTTTTCCGTATTTTTCTCATATTTTCATTATCTGCCTCCGAATCACTGTAATCAGGTTTTATTTTAATCTGTTTATTTCCTGAGGATAATCCTGTTGTGTCTTCCTCTCGGTGATTGTTTATTTTGTAATCACGATCATTGTTTAAATCATTATCTAAATTGGTTTCCTTAACTTTACTTTTACCTTTGAAAGTACTAAATGTTGAATTTTCACCAACGATTTTTATAGTGCTTTTAAAAATTGGTCCATTGACACACTGGATAGGAGTTATAATATCTATTCCGTTATCAGATTCATGCAATATGTCTTTCCGTGGAGGTACAGCTGGTTTAGGATGAATTTTCGGTTGCAAAAATTTTCTTGGTAACGGATCACTTTTGGGTGCCACCTGATTAACTTGTTCAGAGTTCCAATTTCGATGACATTTCTGTTTTAAATCCTGATCGTTGTCATCCACTGACTCATGGCTGTCAAAATTTGTCTTATCACATATTTGTGTAGTTAATAGTTCAGGGGGCCTAGCTAATTCATTTTCTACTAATACATGTCCATTGGATGACCCTTCAGGATGCTCTATTACTTGGTTATCTTTCTTGTTTGAATAGTTATCCTCATCAATATTACTTTCTAGTACAATTCCTGCATTTAAAGTGACAGCTGATTTTATACATTTTTCTAAAGCATCACCTATACCGTTTGTTAAATGCTTGCTACCTCTATTATTGTTATAATGTCCGCTGTCATTATCAGCTGCTAATTTCCCTTGTAAAAATGTTTCCATAAATTCGCATTGTTCTAATTGACTTTTTAACTTATCTGATTTTGTTCTCGTTGCATTATATAACTTTTGTAAAATCTCCCGAGGCCTTTTACATGAATAATTATCTGAACTAAGATCACTTTGTAACAGCGGTGCATTCACTGAAGGAAATTTTTCTTTCCATTCAATATCGAAAATCCTTTGTATTTCTTCCATATTATAAAACAGCTGTTTCAAACTATTGTTTACCTGTTAACTACATGTGTTGATCTCTATACTGAATACACATCTAACTTCAATCAACATGTTTATATTATCCACTCGGAATACATAACTTCCGGGGTTATTATCGATGAACAACTCGTTCCGTAATCCTCTACCTTTATAATCGAATACACATTGAGTTTATCTATTTTGGGAATACCTAAATCCTGTGATTTTCACAAATTTGTTTATTCCCAACACAATTTAATTGTATGTTGTTCTCTGCGAAAACACAACTTCGATATTAAATGATAAATATACGTGTTTATATTTATGACAAGTTTTTGGAGTTTACAACATAAGAATATGTAAATGACATATTAGATATGGTTACCTGTACATTCAATTTTACGCAATATCTCAATATTTCAGATATAATTATACATAAATATCGGAAAGGGTATCAACAGTGTGTATTGCTGCGACCGTTGTAAAAGTGTAATATTTATTGTCAAAAAAAATTAATAGTTTTTTTTTAATCAAAATAAAAGATAATTAAATTTTTTTTTTTTAAATGTCAGCTGGGGTATAACCTTTAATAATCTGGAATTATTAAGAGGAAGCGTCTGGGTTTTGCAATATTCCTTGAGGTTTGTACAAAGTAATTAAAGCTATAAAATTTAATAAACACCGCCTGAAGTAATCATTTGTAACTTGATTGCCACTGCCGGTAAAAAGAAGAAAACCCCCAGTAGATTTATTAGTAAATTTTGAAAATTTGGGGAAGCAATTCCCGTACGAAAATTTCAACAGTTCAACTGGACTTCAGCTGGACTTGAGACGTATTCCAGTCTGACTTTGAAAAGTCCAGTCTGACTTGAGCCGTACACGTACTTTTTCTTATACTTCGGTTATTTGCCAGCCGGTATTTTCTTAAAAGTCCAACCGCACTTTTTGTAATTCTGACAAGAAAATAAACACGGCTGGACTTTTGAGGGAAATTATTCTTTCTGTAGAATGATCAGCAGGATTTTTGTCTTAGAAAATTTTACAGTCATTTATGAGCAGGAATTAAGACTTAGAAAATTTTCATCAGCCAAATCTGCCCTTACAGAAATAAAAAGTTTGTCACTAGGATTCTGTTCTTTGAAAGGAACAATTTCTTTCAAAATGGAAAAGAGTTATAAATGAAAATTTGCAAGTTATAATAATGATATCATATTTTTTTACAATATACTTTTAAGATCAAACTATCAGATGTGATCTTTTCCTCTAAAATTTTCAATTCCATTATAAAATATTTAAAATAGACTGTAAATGGAAAATTGAAATTTAATATAGGTGATATAATTTTGATTGAATTATATCCCAGCTAATATGTTTTCAACAATTATTTAAACATTTTTTTAATATGTTTTCAACAATTATCTAAACATTTTTACTTTTTCATGAAATAAAACCCCTAGCAAAATTACATCTATTAATAGGTTAAATTTATACATTTTCTAGTATATTTATATTTAATTAGATGAATGCATAAAATAAATAATTATCATCATTCTTTGAATTAATATCAATTAGAAACTTGAGCCATAACAGTGATTGAATAGCAGTATTATAGTCTTGTAGAGAGTGCCATCTGTTTTCAATTAACCTCAGTCTGGACAGGTCACAGGAAGTAGCATCTACACAGAGGTTGATCATGGGGCCATTTGAGGGATAACACATTTCTAAATACATATATCTGCAATAACTATCACTTTTATTAAAAATTTCTTAATTGAACAAATTAATAATTGATTTTCTTTTTTTTAATATATATCACATATTCAAAATTAAGACATATGCAAGAAGTCATAAGAAGAAATTTTTTCACAGCTCCTCAAACAACCTCATGTATTGCAATACAACAAAATGGAATAAACAGGAAGATGTGTCTTCTTAAACAAAATGACAAATTTACATTGGATGTAAAGCAAATGTTTGTTCTTTTCACATTATATTAGAGAAGATGGATCCTTCTGACTGGCATCAATTTCAATTTAGGAAGATTGCTGTTTGCATGTATTTTGGATTGCATATTCTGGTAAGTACAATCTGATATGCTCTTTTTTCTTCAACATAATAATGAAATGATTACAACATTATAAATATATATTAGCTTAATTTTTATTTTTGAAGAGTGAAAAGAATTAAAAAAACTACATTAAATACTTAATTATGCAAAATATTTCAGTTTGAGTGATTTTCAAAGCTCTACTTTATTTTATGCACTTTCAATTTATTTAGTCTTAATATATAATCATGATAATTATAACCACACACTTTTAGGAGTAAGCATTTAGCTTCACAATTCCCCGTTTCTTGATTTTGCCAGCAAGACAGTAGAAAAAAGAAAAAGAAATAAGCAGTACGTATATGCATAATGCCATCTATTTTTTTTTATTTTCAGATTATAACAAGGGATGCATATCAAATCAGAAGAATCCACCATCTAAAGAAAAACTAAGCAGAAGTAATCAAGAGGGAGGGTTCTGCGGGGGTGGAACCCCCTCGCCCCTAATTTTTTGTGGATCAGCCCCTGCTGAGATCATCTTTAAAGGTCAAACAGAACTTTTTGAAGTCCAGCTGAACTTTTATGAGTTCAGCTGGACTTCTTAAAGTTCAGCCGGACTTTATATTTTTGCCAGAAATGCTAGCTAGATTTTTTCAGACGTACTTTTATGAAAGTCCAGCTGGACTTTCTGAACCGGACTCCTGCTAATTTAAATATTTCGAGCCGGTTTACGGCTAATTTCGCTGAAAGTCCAGCCGGGTTATCCATTATAAGACATTCAAAGAAAAGTCCAAATGATTATTATAAGTACGGTTCTCAGTACGGCTACTGTCCAGCTGGAGTACGTGTCATGTTTTTCGTACGGGTGTTACCGTGCTTCAGGTTTATGCTCTTATAATATACTAGATTATGGAGTGTGTGTCCGCGCGAGAACTGCTCTAGTTCATTACATTAGGAATATTTATCAAAAAGTAGTATTTCAATATTCAGCCCCATTCTACTATTTAGTCAGCCATCAGTCCTACCCTGATATACCTTATCTTTTTCGGGTAATTAATACTGATAGCGTTTGACATTTTTAGCCAAACAAATTTATCCATTTTATATAACTTAAATTATTGTATGCTGGTTCATATTCTGGACGCCAATCTTTGCTCCTTTATTATATAATTCACTAACAAAACAATTATGAAGCTTAGAAATGGAAAATTACTAGATACTAAACTTGTTCAAAGGGCATCTACACGTCTCAATCTTCAAAATCGGTTATCTAAAAATACTACCATCGCTAACATTTTTAACAATAAAAATCGTGGTTACCCTTCTATCGATAAGTGTCATGCCAAAAAATGACTTACATGTCCCCGTCTTTCCACCAACAATACGGTAAGGTCCACGTTTAATGGTCGCACATTTTCTCTAAATTTTGAAACTGATATAACTTGAAAAACAAACAGTATTATTTATTTACTCACATGAAACAAACCGGGGTGTGGTATTCAGTACGTAAAACTGGACGATATTTATCTAAACGCACTCAAGAACATCTGTATCGTTTTAAAAGACCCAATAAATTCAAAAGTATCATTTACCAACACCTTAAGAAGCACAACCATCCTTTTAAATATTTAGCAGTTCAACCTTTAGAAGTAGTAAATAAGCAGCCTGGTGAATCGCATTCACAGTTTGTACGATCACGGAAAATAATTGAATTAAATTGGATTAAAAAATTACAGACAGTTTACCCTCTCGGTCTAAATGATAATATCATGGGAATTGGTAATATATCTAGAACCAATTCCGTTAACATTTTGGATATAGTTTCTAAAACTGTTCGTAAAAAACGTTCTCACGGTCGTAGAACAAATCGCAATCAAAGAAAATTTCAGGCCAATCATGCCACCTAATTTCTATTTAAAAAAACAACGGCAGACATCTGTTAACAAAACTCTGTTCGTTACCGGTTAATAAGTTAAATAAAATTTTGGAGGATTGCAACACAATTTCATATAGCAGTCCTAAGTATGAAATTGTTCAAATTATTATGGCATAGTGTTATTCTAAATTATTTCCAAAAATTGATCGCCCTGAAGATCATAAAAAACATTTTATTAAAATTAAGTATGTCAATAAAGGCTTTGATTTTGTAAATATTGCCGGTATATTTAACGACCATTCTGTTAAAGAACAAATTCCTGGATATTTTGACAATACTGAGCTACCTCTTATTTGTTATATTTACAAGAAATCTACCCGGAAATTTGTGTTTAATTATAGTCAATTGTGTAAAGATGTTAATATCAGTGAAAATACACCTACTTCATGTAATTGCAGTAATTCCGAATATATAATGGACCCATTTCCCATGTTATAACAGGAGATCTTAACATCGTTCAAGACCGAGAGTTAAAATCATTCCTCAGTAAAGGACCTAAATATCGTCCCCCGTCAATTATTAATTGGAATGAGTGTCGTAATATCATCCACGACTCACTCCATACTTACTGTATGAAATGGATAAAACGGGAAAAAGCTGACAAAAAATCTTTGGACTCTTTTTTTAATTCAGTAATGAAGATAGTTGATATACGTATTCAACATTTTAAAGAACATTTTACTATTAATAATAACCACAATAAACCTATTTCTCGTATCAAACATAAACTAAAAGAACTAGCCAAGGAATTTGTTTTTTGTCCCGGCCGATAAAGGTGCTAATAATATTATTATTGTTTGACGTAAATTTTACATTGAGGTTCTGAAAAAAGAAATCACCAATTCACCAACATTCCAACTGACTCCATTTTCAGAAAACGAAATCTGTAACAAACATAAACTTTTAGCCACCGCTTTACAAGCAGAGCCAAATACAATGAAAGTCCCAACTATGTATTGGCTTCCGAAGCTACACAAAACCCCTTATAAATATAGATTTATTTCGTCTTCAAGCCATTGTTCAACTACTAAATTGTCTATTCTTCTTACCCGCACACTTGGTACAATTAAAAACCTGATAATAAATTGTTCAAATAAGGCCTTCGAAAATAGTGGAATAAATTACTTTTGGAGTGTCAAGAACTCGTTGGAAGTACTTGATAAATTGCATACTTATATTGGTGATTTTGAATCTGTTCAAAGTTTTGATTTTTCTACCCTGTATACCACATTGCCTCACATTCTCATTAAGAAAAAATTCACACACCTAATTAAATGGGCATTCAAAAAATCAGAATGTGAATATATATGTTCAAACTCTTTTAGGTCATTTTTTAGTAGCAATAAACAAAAAAAACTATATGTTAATTGGACATAGATATAGGAAGATGTGGTGTGAGTGCCAATGAGACAACTCTCCATACAAATAACAATTTAAAAAGTAAACCATTATAGGTTAAAGTACGGCCTTCAACACGGAGCCTTGGCTCACACCGAACAACAAGCTATAAAGGGCTCCAAAATTACTAGTGTAAAACCATTCAAACGGGAAAACCAACGGTCTAATCTATATAAACAAAACGAGAAACGAGAAACACGTATATATTACATAAACAAACGACAACTACTGTACATCAGATTCCTGACTTAGAGACAGGTGCAAACATTTGCAGCGGACATGCTTTGATACTATATATGCCCTTGAATTTTTACTAGATAACATTTTTGTTCGCTTTGGGGATTCCGTATATCGTCAGATTATCGGAATTCCAATGGGGACTAACTGTGCACCACTTATTGCGGACCTGTTTTTGTATTGTTATGAGTTACAATTTATGACAAAAAATAAGCAAAGACCCATCGAAACAACATCTGATAAACAAATTTAATAATACTTTTAGATATTTGGATGATATTTTGGCTCTCAATAATGACGACTTCAGTATGTATATTACTGAAATTTATCCTGTTGAACTTACTTTAAATAAAGCTAATACTAATAATGACCACTGCCCTTTTCTCGATCTTGATATCTATATCACTAATGGAAAGCTGAATACTAAAATTTATGATAAAAGGGATGATTTTTCATTTCCTATCGTTAATTATCCGTTTTTTGATGGTGACGTTCCCTTGTCACCATCTTACGGTGTTTATATATCTCAACTTGTACGATTCGCTCGTGTATGTAACAATGTTTTAGATTTTAACGAGAGAAATTTATGTATTACTGAAAAATTATTACACCAGGGTTTTCGATATCACAAACTAGTCATCATTCGTAAATATAGCTCAACATGCAGACTTCTAATACGTTCAGGTATTTCACATCCAATTTTTTATGGAAATATTCTTTATAAAGCACAAAGGTGTCAGTATTCACCTCAGAAACTTACAAAACCTTTGAATAGACTTATTAAGAAGGGATATAATTACGATACTGTTGTCAAGTCATTAAATATTGCATATTTTGGCGTTAATATTGAGTCACTGATAAGGTCTTTGCATCGGAACTAAACACATTTATTCTAAAAACAGTTGTTGGCATGACACGGGTTATGTTCTTCTCATATGTGTTATGATGGTATGATACTAAACCCATAACGGGAAGGATTGTGCCTGATGTTCATATGATGAAATCATAATCTTTCAGTCAGTTTAATTGAAGTCTGGAGCTGGCATGTCAGTTAACTGCTAGTAGTCTGTTGTTATTTATGTATTATTGTCATTTTGTTTATTTTCTTTGGTTACATCTTCTGACATCAGACTCGGACATCTCTTGAACTGAATTTTAATGGGCGTATTGTTATGCGTTTACTTTTCTACATTGGTTAGAGGTATAGGGGGAGGGTTGAGATCTCACAAACATGTTTAACCCCGCCGCATTTTTGCGCCTGTCCCAAGTCAGGAGCCTCTGGCCTTTGTTAGTCTTGTATTATTTTAATTTTAGTTTCTTGTGAACAATTTGGAAATTAGTATGGCGTTCATTATCACTGGACTAGTATATATTTGTTTAGGGGCCAGCTGAAGGACGCCTCCGGGTGCGGGAATTTCTCGCTACATTGAAGACCTGTTGGTGACCCTCTGCTGTTGTTTTTTATTTGGTCGACTTGTTGTCTCTTTGACACATTCCCCATTTCCATTCTCAATTTTATAGTTGTTGTTATGTATGAGTATAACATTATTGAGGTAAAAGGCATCTGTTTAGATTAGCATTTTATTCTACACTAAAATAATCAAGCAAGTTACATATTATATATCGCGACAACGGTGGTAGGTAACGGTCTAGGCGGTGCCATATGGTTTTTCTCACTTTGAGGTTACAGTTCATTTGATAACAATTCATAGTAACTTTTCAGTTTCAATTAGACATAACAGTTGGTACTTCATATGTTCATTCAGAAGCCATTGTAACAGTAATTAGTTGTCTACGTAGCTGATCAATCAATGAGCCATTGTCTTCAACTCCAGCAGGACTTGACCACTGTGGTTAACTGGACTAAAAAATGGCAAATGATTTCTAATCCAACGAAATGTTTTGTATTACGTATAACAACAGGACGACAACCAATAATCTACCCATATGAAATGGAGGGACACATCCTTGGAACAGTCAACCACAATCCGTACCTAGGAGTGGAGCTATCTAGCACTTTATCATGGAATGACCACATCGGAAATATCACTACAAAGGCAAATAAAACTTTAGGCTTTATACGGCGGAATCTTAGTAAATGCCCAATGAATATGAAGCGTCAGGCATACATAACACTTGTACGACCAACACTAGAATATGCTAGCAGTGTCTGGGACCCGCATCTCCAAAAACACATACAACAGCTAGAAATGGTCCAAAGGAGAGCAGCCAGATTCATCAGGCATGAGTATTCTCGAGACCCGGGCATAGTAACATCTTTATTAGAAGACCTTAAACTACGCGTCCTTAAACTACCACAATTACAGGAGTGACGAAAAACATCACGTTAACGTTTACTCCTGTTTCACAAAGTAATCCGCCAACTTAAATTATTGTTATTCCGATTCTAGAATACTTGATGACACCAGCAAGAATGACACGTCAGTTCCATCAACGACGATTTGTCAGATTAGGATCAAGTTCTGAACAAAGAAAACATAGCTTCTTCGTAAGAACCATCACAAACTGGAATGAACTACCGCCTAGCTTATTGGACATTGCTGACTATGAGGCATTCAAAACCAACCTCATAGCACACAGATATCCGTAAATCAGCACACACATGTTTTTATCTGCACTGGCACCTGTACATATGATTATAAAAGAGCACATTTTGGATGACACAACTTTAATACATTCGTGTGATGAGTCAACCGACTTTTTACGGATAACCCATGTAGATGTAGATGTAGAACAGTTTCTTAAATTTTAAAACGTTTTGAAAAGTCTTTAAATTTTGACTTTTATTTAGAATAGAAGGACATTGTAAATTTAAAATGTAAATGTGTAAAAGGTGTGTTTTATATATGTATGTATATATTGTGTTTTAAAAGTCTGCCATAAATATTTTAAAGATTGGTGCATACATTGTGTTATATACTTGATTTGTATATGGTTGTTGGAAACGTAGTTCAGTACGTATCATACCGGAATCACAGGGGTGCTCCGGGATGATGTTTGTAAATAGTATAATAATTTATATATCCTCCGTATCATATTACATTAGCATGTCTTCTTTTTCTCTCTTTACCACCGCATGTTAAGGTGGCACGGTAGTATTTCCTGGCCCATAAGGGATAATGATAGCCTTTTTAGAATTTTCACCACTTTCTAACACTGCAAAAAATTCTACATTCACAGTTAACTGAAGTACTTTCATTTTACTATTCAGAAATGAATTTGAATATGTATCATGACCGTTTACTTTTTTTGCTATTTTTAAAAACCTAAGGCCACTAGTACTTTTAGGTATTTTATGGTGCAGTGAATACAAAATTTAAAAAAATTCTCAAAAATTCATTTTCATCTGTATGTAAAATTATTTCATATTTTTCTACACCTGATTCATCCCTCAGTTTGGGAAAGTATGTTCAGTTGATACTGTATTTTTTGTCCAATCACACTGTTTAGATACATTTACCTAAGTAGGGTACACAAAAGAGCAACCTAAATTCTGGAATGCAAATACTACCGTGCCACCTTAACCAAGACATAACAAACTTGAAACCAGTCATGACACCTATGATTCATAGACTTCTTACTTTGGAACATATTACAATAAAGAATACTAGTCTGCACTCATTTCTTACCAAAAAAAATGAAACATTACATCCCTACCCCATCTGGCAGATTTTCACTTTTTTTTCATTTTACCATTTTTACTTAAGGAGTGAACAAAACCCAAATATATTATGTTTCAAATCAACACAGAAGTCAAACATGGTGATTCAGGAGGAATTATTGGATTGCCAACTATGTTTATGGTTAATCTGACTAAAAGAAACAGTTTAAGCACCAAATCATGAAAACTGATATTAAAGTCCATTCCACATTTTACAGCATGCCTTATGTTACTTTAAACATTTCCAGATTATGAGGGCAATACAACAAGAGTCTTTAGATTGCAGTAAACTATTATTCCAAAATCTGTTTGACAATACATGTACTAGAATACATCTCTAAGTTGACTGTTTGTCTATTTCTCATGTATGCATTAAGTTAAATTATGTCCCCTTACATAATCAATTTGCCTTTATTGTGCTTTTCACTGTCAGAAAATATTAACAACTAATTGTATTTGCATGGAAAATGAATAAACCATTTAATCTTACTGATATAGCATCATAAATACATTCTTTGTCAAAAATAATGTCTAGTTAGTGTACAGAAACCCCTATTTCTATCTCTTTTTCAGACCAATATGAGAGATAAATGACTAAGTAAGAACCCCTTAACCACTTACTGGTTCCCCAAAAGATCCTTCTGGTGTCATTTTACATTAGAACTACAAATTAAACCTCAAGAAAACTAGTATAGCTGTACTTGTGTTGAAAAAAATAAGAAATTATGCAATTTATTTATTTTGGTGAAAATAATAGGATGTACATGCAACCGAAGAATGTCGCGTCTCAAATTTCAGTGGTTGCACATGTGTCAGACACTGCGAAAAGTTAAAGCGAGCATTTATAATTAAAAATATTTTGCAAGTTACATAAAAATAATGAAGTTCTACTTTCTAGGTCAATTTTTACATTATTACCTACACATCAGCCAAAATTTGCTGAATCAGCAATTTTTACTCTCAGGGGTGGAATTTAAGGCTTGTTTTTATCATAGTTGCCCTTAATCAACTTTTTATTGATAAACTTACAAATTGCATGGGTAAAAAAAGTTCCTTTATTGATTTAGTGTAAAAATGTATATCCCCCTTAAGGTGGCACGGTAGTATTTCCTGGCCCATAAGGGATAATGATAGCCTTTTTAGAATTTTCACCACTTTCTAACACTGCAAAAAAATTCTACATTCACAGTTAACTGAAGTACTTTCATTTTACTATTCAGAAATGAATTTGAATATGTATCATGACCGTTTACTTTTTTTGCTATTTTTAAAAACCTAAGGCCACTAGTACTTTTAGGTATTTTATGGTGCAGTGAATACAAAATTTAAAAAAAATCTCAAAAATTCATTTTCATCTGTATGTAAAATTATTTCATATTTTTCTACACCTGATTCATCCCTCAGTTTGGGAAAGTATGTTCAGTTGATACTGTATTTTTTGTCCAATCACACTGTTTAGATACATTTACCTAAGTAGGGTACACAAAAGAGCAACCTAAATTCTGGAATGCAAATACTACCGTGCCACCTTAAGGTAGTCACACACAAATATATTGAGAGCAGTAAAATTAGTTTTTAGAAACGATTTCGTCCTTTATTAGTCCCCCAAGGACGTTGAATGGTGGAGGACCCGGGCATCGATCCCGGTACCTCTCGCATGCTAAGCGAGCGCTCTACCATGTGAGCTAATCAAATGTTTGTTTAATTCTTTGAATCTTATTTTAGGTTTGTATGTGGTGACGCTATTATAAAATAGTGAATCTGAATCTGCTTTACAAACTTTAATTATATCAATCTGAATTTTAACTTTTATGTAGTAGGAAAATAAGCCCATTTTAAGTCAGTAAGATACAGTAAAGTTAAAGAAAAGTCTTTAGATGCTTATAGGACTATGACGACCTCTAAAAATGCTTTAGGTCTTTTACAAAAAAGTTTCTTTTCTTTTCTTTCCTTTTTTATTTATCGTTATATAATGCAAATTAGTGTCAAAACAAAAGCTGCCATCACGATTTAGTCAATTAAAAACGAAGGTAAGACAAATAACAGTAACATAATAGACAAGAAAGCTGGACATGGTATATCAATGATCCACGACACAGTTCACATACTGCCAAAAAACCCAACAACAAAACCCGAAAGAACTGCGCTCTTTTATTGCTGTTCTTCATATCAACGCACGGTGAGTCCTTCGACATGGAGCAACTTGAAAATTCTAACCTCTTTGTCTTATTATGGGGTTCCCATAGCACCTGATACGGAACATTTTAAATAACAATGTTTATAAACTTAAATAAAAGAAATGTATAAACTTTGATTTATGAATAAGTTTTAATCGATGTGGATACTGAAGTAACAATTAATAGAATAAAATATAAAAAAGATAGATTGCGGTTTTTTGCTCTATGATGGGATTGGTCTCTTTTTAACAATTTCCCCATTTTCATTTTCAATTTGATAACATGAACCTCATTTACAAATATAATCTCTGTAGAGTTTTTGTCGACATTAATAACAATAAAAACACCTACAGGACAATGTAAAAATATTATTAAACTTTTACATGAGACAAACTTATTGGCTAATCTTTCGTGCAAGGAGCTTACAAGCTATCCCACTGATTGTGTCGTATTAAGTATAGAGAAGGTTGTGCCTCTGAGCAATTTGGGAGATACAAGATATAGGAAGATGTGGTGTGAGTGCCGATGAGACAACTATCCATCCAAATAACAATTTATAAAAGTAAACCATTATAGGTTAATGTACGGCTTTCAACATGGATCCTTGGCTCACACCGAACAACAAGCTATAAAGGGCCCCAAAATTACTAGTGTAAAACCATTCAAACGGGAAAACCAACGGTCTAGTCTATATAAGAAACGAGAAACACGTATAAATTACATAAACAAACGACAACTACTGTACATCAGATTCCTGACTTAGGACAGGTGCAAACATTTGCAGCGGAATTAAACGTTTTAATGGTACCAAACCTTCTCCCTTTTTCTAACTTGTTTACAGTTACATAATATAACTTGTAACAAGTTCACGGTTTCCACAACACAAGGTATGTGTGGGAGGGGAAGTACAAAGCTGTGATTTCATGTATCATGCAAGTGTGAGCTATCGAGTATAAAGACCAGACCTTTTGAAATATTTACCTTATTGTGGTATCTTGATAGATGACCCAAAGTGTGTTCTTAACTTTGATCATATATTATCTTCATGACAGCAGGGATGAGAAAGTACGGTCAGCAAAAGTAGAAGTTAGAACTGGAAAAAGTGGTCGACAAAGAAGACGATAGAAGATGCTGAGTCACGGTTAAAACACAGTGAGATAGTTGGCAGAGTTGCAGTTGGAAGACAGGGGCTTGATGTTACACCTAGAGCAAAATGGAGAACAGCAACAGTGGACGAAAAAACACACCTGATAGAGAAAGAGGTACGACCAATGGAAAAAGAAAGTAGAATGGTAAAGGCAGTTAGTATGAAGAAACAAGGAAACTGTTTAAACTGGGAAGGAGCAAGACAGCAGAAGTAAGGATGGAATGATATCTGGAAGATGGAGACACATAGGTTGCAATTCAAGCTGAAGTGGGAAGCAGAGGGTTTGTTGGAAGTCTATGTGAAGAGCATTATGAGCACTTGCTATTGCTGGAGGGGAAAGAAGTAAACTAGTTGGTAACTTGTGCAAAGAGGCAGATACATCATCAATGTGGTTGTGGAGAAAAAGGTCTGAGCAGTGGAAGCAGTAAAGTGTAGTCGGACGTGATCACCCCAGTCGGCGCACCTCAGGAGGGGACAGCGCCGAAACAGCTGAGGAAGAATCTATACAGAATACTGTTGCGCTTACAATGGAAGTGAAAGCGAAACCTTGTATGACAATGAAACTGTATATGAATAATCGGACAACTTATACAATGTGTTGGTCAAGATTACGTTGATAATAGTTCCTTAATCTAAATGTTTAGATTATTTTTTAAGCTAACTATAGAAATCTGTATTTGGTTGTTGCATGCTTTAATTAATTTGTTTTTATCTGTGCATAATGCTTTGGCATAATTCTTTTGTATGTATTTTAATATTTGTTAAAAAGCTCATCAGAGCTGATTTTTATATGTTAAAAAATACTAAGCCGAATTAGAATGAATTTATGTCTATGTCTATTCATGGAAGTATTATATTGACAGGAACTCCAACAAGCGGACTTCAAACGTTTATAGTGCGATGCCGCAAAATCGTTAAGTATCTGTTAATTAACTCGACATGTCTTATGGATGCATGGGTTCCGATCAAATTTTTGGAACCTCGTGAATGATCGTAATTACGGAACATACCGAAATAACCGGATGTGTACTTAATTGTCAAGGAAAGAATTTACCGACCATGTGAATGACAAATATGTCAGTTTTTACTGGTTTTGCTGCTTAAAAACAAATAAAAAGAAAGGAAACGAAATCCCCCAAAACTGAAGAGTAAAAATACTCACAAGCCATAAACATTTCAGTTTAAGTTGCAATCAATTTTAAAATAGTAAGATTTTTATTCCTGAAAGAGCCGTTTTCTAGACACGCGAAACTGTTTTATACATGTTAGGCTTGAAAATCATAAAATTCGCATGTACTTTAGTAAACGGAAAAGTTTTTATCAGTAATTATTATTAGGTTTTACTGCTAACTTTGACAAATATTTTAATGAAGTGTTTAATGAAAGAATTTCCAATAAAAATGTAATCCAAAGGGGGGGGGGGGGGGGGGTTAAAGAGCTTTGATCCGAAAAATAAATATCAAATATTTTGATTTATTGTTTACTGAAAGTACAATGGTAAATATTTCATGCAATTTATCAAGAAACAGAAACATAAATTGCTTAGCAGACGGTGTAAGATGTTTCAGAACTGTTAAGCTTTTAAACACATAAATAAATTTTAAATTGGTTTCCATGATAAAAAAAAAAAAATAAACTGCTTAGGGCCCATCATGGTGATCGTTCTTTAAATGCATCCAGAAATATTAAAAGCCATCCGTAAAAATAAATCTGTCAGACGTCAGATCAAGTAATCTCGGACTAGTTTATGTTTAAGGTTGTTTACAACTTTGGAATTATCATAAAAGGTGTAACAATTCATCTGCATGTCTCGTAACCTGATAGTGCTATGTAGAGGTCATCACATGTGTGTAATTATTAACCTCTTTTAGTCTTTAAAACATATTTGATAAATAAGTTAACAACATTTTACGATAGAGAAAACCATAAATATTTGTGTAACACTCGATAAAAGTTTACAATCTTTAACTTAAAATTTGAGTTATCTGGCACCATCTGGCACACTACAAGTGCATCACATTATTTTCTGCAAACACTCGCTTCAGAATCATGAAATTTTCATAATCGGATATTTCCCGATTTCCAAGTTCCAATGATTAAAACATACTCAACAAAACTAAAAATAAGCTTGCCCTCTTTCCGAATGCAGTTTTTTCTTATGACATTCTGTTAAATATGGACCGATTTTTTCGATCTTTTCAGCGTTGTTCTTCATTTATTGAACGGAAACAGGTGTTGTTATTCATGTGGCGATTCACCATAACCACGGGAGTTTCCGTGTTTATTTACATTGACAGGTAGAAAAGACAATCGATATCAAATCACGTGATAAGACCAGCTTCAGTTAAGAGAACAGGCGAAGGCGGCATCACAGATACCCCACAAAGGAGTTATCACGTACTTGACAAACTGAGTCGGAACCTTTTATTTTCTTAAAAAAATCAGTGGGATGGGAATGTGCTAATTTTTCGTTGGAGTTCCTGTCAATATAATACTTCCATGGTCCATTAATGTTAGGCATCATATCACCCATTGGTGGTCTTGTGTTGTTTTCTTCATTTGTTGTTTGATTCAGAGGAACAGCGACATAGCTAGATAATACAATTGGTTGTCTAATTGCTACTACAATTTGATATTAATTAGTATTGTAATTTTCACTGTTAATAATAAGCGTAAGATAAGTCATACAAATCTATTCTTGAACTTCATCTAAATTCTTTCTTACTTTTTGGGAACTCATTTTAAATTCAAATGTGACGTCACTTTGAACGTAACACTGGTTATGGCTAACAAAACAGTGAATTTTTGTATTTTATCCGTTTTTGTTCTGTAGCTAGTCACCACTTTAGTTTTATCATGTATATCTATTGTATAGTCATTTTATTAAATTTACTGTTTGAAAAGGTATGTTTTATTCTAAATTCTAAATAATATTAAAGGATGTTGTTGTCCCAGGTGGATAACCCTGACCGTGTTGGTCGAGACTTTTTAAACTTTTGGTCCTCGATGCTTTTCAGCTTTGTACTTGTTTTGGCTTTCAAATTTTTTTCATCTGGGCGTAGCTGGTTAGTCTTGTGTGGACGTGGCGCACGTCTAGCGTATTAATTTTTTAACAAAGTACATTTTGTTGGCTATTAATCGTTTGTTTCTGTGTCCTATATTTTCTCCCATTTATTTGTATTGTAGTCCTGTCATGTAATATTGTCATTTTAAAGTTATGATAAACATTGCCATGAAAGCGGGAGGTTTGGCATGCCACAAAACCAGGTTCAACCTACCATTTTTATCTTAAAAAGCTCTGTACCAAGTCAGAGAAATGGTCATGGTTATATTATAGTTCGTTTCTGTGTGTGTTACATCTTAATGTTGTGTTTCTGTCGTGTCGTAGTTCTCTTATATTTGATGCATTCCCCTCAGTTTTAGTTTGTAACTCGGATTTGTTTTTTCTATCGATTTTATGAATTTCGAACAGCGGTATATTACTGTTGTCTTTATTTTTCTGCCCTTTGGTCGGGTTGTTGTCTGTTTCCATCCTCAATTCTATATCAGACTGAGACATTTGTAGCTTGCTGTCTTGATTTCAGATGTATATATTTCACAGACTGGATGTCACACAGTGTTCCATCCATCTCATTCCATATCAAACGACAAATAAATTGGGATGGTGATATTTCTAATGATAGTAGACCTGTAAAGAAAACTTGGATGGCATGTCGTTGGCCATAAGTTTCGTACGATTGCTTCTTCATTGACGCGTAAAACACACCCCTTTAATTCAGAGAGTTGAAGACTATTCTATCCTTGAATAGATTTAATTTTTATAGTTTACGACCTACCTTCTATTTCTGACGGTATTTTAATTTACAATTATTTACCCTTATGTAAAAAATAATTTACTATTATAATTGATTCAATTGGAAGGGTTTTAATTCATGATTTTTTTTAAGAATGTGGATTGAAAAAAAGCTTCATGATATATGAGAGATGTAAACGTTTGTTTGCTGATTAATCCTTGAATACCCCGAGGGGTTTCCTAAAAAAACTGTCTTGTTTCGATAACATAAGCTTGCAAGTCAGAAGAAAATGGAATGAATATTGCTTGCTTTCCGTCAATTGGCATCTATTTCATGCATAATGCGGAGAAAAAAAGGAAGCACACACTGATGTATTTATGTGTTCTTGCAAATAAGGCTTATGGGAATGTAGCAATCCAAAGGTAAATCGTTACCAAAAAGACGAAAAAAGAAAACTCATTTGACCATAATAATTTTATGATGTATTGGAAACTCTTTCGAAAGTTCCTTCTAACAGTGGGTGCTCATATCCCAATTTCCGTTTTGTGGTATTTTTTTCAACCTTTCACGTTTTCCTTCTTTTCCCCAGATCTTCCTCTTTTTTCCCTTCCCTTAATATCCCATGTCCCTACTTTTATCCTCATATTTTTTTTTATATTGTGTGAACCCATAATAAATAAACTCATCATATATACCAGGTTTGAAATTTTATATTTACACCAGACGCGCGTTTCGTCTACAAAATACTCAGTAGTGACGCTCGAATCAAGAAATATAAAAAAGGCCAAATAAAGTACGATGTTGAAGAGCATTGAGGACCAAAAATTTCTAAAAGTTTTGACAAATACAGCTAAGGTTATCTATTCCTGAGAAAGAAAAGCCTTAGTACTTCAAAAATTCAAAGTTTTGTTAACAGTTAATTTATAATTATGAACATATCGCTGATAACTCAAACCAGGAGTATTGACTACTGGGCTGGTGATACCATCATCGACAGCGACATCGACCCAGTTGTTGTAAATAAACTCATCATAGATACCAGTATTGAAATTTTATATAATACACCAGACACACGTTTTGTCTACAAAAGACTCATCAGTGATGCTCGAGTAAAAAAATATGTTAAACAAGCCAAATAAAGTACGAAGTTGAAGAGCATTGAGGACCAAAAATTCCTAAAAGTTTGCTAAAAAACAGTTAAGTTAATCACGGCTGGTAATCTACACACGCAGAACATTTGGTTCTGCAATGAAAACCGTTAGAGGATTTTCCGGTTGTGCTTGAGTGGAGTAATTGTCACCGCTTCAAAAGGTATGTACATTTCTAAATCGCAATTTTCTTATTCAACTGATCAAAATATTGAAAACCTGAGAATGCTATGCTGTGGCAAATACTTTAACAAAGAGATACATGTATCATTTACTGTTGTACGTGGAGTTGAACTCCTACTAAAGCAGTTGCCCCACTAGAAATTACTTAAAAAAGTGACATTTAAATTTTGAAATGGTTTCAAAATAAAGTATTCACCACAGCATAGCATTCTCAGATTTTCAATATTTTGATCAGTTGAATAAGAAAATTGCTATTTAGAAATGTACATACCTTTTGAAGCGGTGACAAAAGTTCCACTCAAGCACAACCGGAAAATGCTCTCACGTTTTTCATTGCAGAACCAAATGTTCTGCGTGTGTAGATTACCAGCCGTGTAATGTGCAACGGGAGATAACACATGTTTTGGCTGATCACAATCACATATATACATTTGTAATTATTAATGAAAATTCAATTGTAGTTTTATCTTTCCAATATGATCTTTCCAATACTTCTGCTTTATGACGATTATATCAATTAACTGAAATATCGTCTATGATTAAATCTGTGCATTCAATGGGATCTTCAGGAGTCAGTTTAACAAAAATACTTGAGACGATTAGATCGATCGAAGTAGAGACATATATAAATACAATATCATATGTCAACAAATTTCCTTCTTTATCATATAACTTGCTCATATCAATTCTAAATAGTAATTCCCCAACAAAATTGTTGTCAACTATTTGAATGAATGCTTGTTGGTGAGAAGCCCATGGTACTTGATTTCTGTAATAATTTATATGCTTCTCTCTTATTTTTATATATTTCTCTCATTGTTATCCACTGTCACTCCTTCATTGTATATATGTTATTGTAATTTGTCTTTAATTTGTTGCCATCACACTTTATTGTTAATGAGTTAGTGCTAATAAAGTTATCTTATATCATCTTATGTCTCTGATCGTGAGTATCCTGAATTGTTCATGACTTACAATTAATCTTAATCGTAAGTTTTTTTTGTGAAAACAACTCCAGGATCGGATCCAAGATTTTTGAGGGAGAGTGGGTAATTCCAGAAATAATAATAGATACCGAATAGATAAGTTAGATTTATGAATTAAGGTTCAGAAACAAATAATCTTCATAGATATTAGAAATACCAATGCTTATGTGACTGCATACCAAAAACATAATTCGTATTGACGTATCACATGTGTTTCCCTAAACACACACCTAAACCTTAACTTCAATTAAACTTGTTGACAGTAGAAAAGTTTCAGACAATAAACCTTGAAATAATCTCCATGGAAAAAGTAAAATTACAAAAAATACTGAACTACGAGGAAAATTAAAAACGGAAAGTCCCTAATCAAATGGCAAAATCAAAAGCGCAAACACATCAAACGAATGAACAACTGTCTTATACCTAACTTGGTACAGTCATTTTCTTATGTAGAAAATGGTGAATTGAAACTGATTCTATAGCTAGCTCAACCTCTCACGTGTATGACAGTCGCATTAAATTCCAATTAGATTAAGACTTGCAAAATTAAAATGCTTATACTTATGATAATAATCATTGATTTTTAAACATAAGCGGTTCCTCTTATACTGATCTTATCACAAACACAACATATAGCTGACTGCGGTATGGGCTTTGCTCATTGTTGAAGGCCGTACGGTGACCTATAGTTGTTAATGTCTGTGTCATTTTGGTCTTCGGTGGATAGTTGTCTCATTAGCAATCATACCATATCTTCTTTTTTATATAAACTTTTCAAAACATCCAAGGTCATAGACCAAGTAATCTCATGAACCTGGCCATAGGTAAATTAATAGAATACTTGTAAAATTAAAATGCTTATATTTATGATATTAATCATTGATTTTAAAACACAAGCTGTTCCGCTTAAAATGATCTTATCACAAACACAACATACAAACTTTTCAAAACATTCAAGGTCATAGACCAAGTAATCTCATGTACCGGGGTAATAGAATACTTGCAAATTTAAAATGCTTATACTTATGATAATAACCATTGATTTTAAAAAATAAGCAGTTCCTCATATACTTATCTTTTCACAAAATTTAACATGTACACTTTTTAAAACATCCAAAGCCAATAGACCATAACCACGAGAGCAGAGTTAAACAAATATCCGTGGACACTAGATGTGTCAATGGTAATACAGCTGTATAACACATACCAACCACTATAGTGTTTACTTCTCGGGTTTTCTCTGAGGATTTATGGCGTCATTACATAGAAATGCACTGATTGCCACATATGATTACTTTATTAGATTACTGCGAGTACTATCAGGTCTGAATACTTGGTGTTTGTGTTTTATCGATCTGATGAGTTAAGACAAATTCAACTGAAATTTATAGTTAAAACTTTGTTTTTATTTCGTACTGTTACACCTCTGCCCAAATTGATGGTTAATGTTTGGCACCTTCAAAAATGTTTAACCCCTCTATATTCTGTTTGTGCATGGCTCAAGTCAGAAGCCTTGTGATTCAGTGGTTGTTGTTTGTTGCTGTATATTAAATTTGTTTTCATTCATTGTTTTGTGACCCCCCTTTTTAAATAAGTCAGAATGTTGGTTTTCCTTGATAGTTATAGAGAGAAAATTATATTACAATGATATCGAAATAAATGCAACAGTAGTATATACTACTGTTCAATTACTCTTCCACCAAACGTTACAAACATGATGTCAATGAAAACAATATAATGCAATTTAATACGACTGTCATACAAGTTAGAGATTTAGCTAGCTTTGAAACCAGGTGTAATCCACCACTTTCTCTACATAATAAATGCCTGTACCAAGTCCAGGAGTATGACAGTTGTTATCTATTCGTTTGATGTGTTTGAGCTTTTGATTTTCCCTTTTTAATAGGGACTTTCCTTTTTGAATTTTCCTCAGAGTTCAGTCTTTTTGTGATTTTACTTTTTTCAAGCAAAATGCTATTTTATAGTTCTACCAATCGTGGCTGAATATATTTTATGTTTAGTATACATGTATATGTCCTTTCCTATTACAATATAATTATATACAATCGTCAATTTTCATGAAACAAAGTTGGATTAAAGGGGCACTAGCTACGAGATATATAAAAAATCTAAAGTTTAATTTTTTTTTCTGTTCAATCAATAATGAAAGTGAAATAGTGAAATAACAATTCGTTTTTTGCAGCCAAAATGCTTCAATTTTGTCAAATAACGCTAAGAAACATTGATAATTAGTTCTTCACTTGCAAGTAAATGAGTCGACCTCTTTAAATCCGTATTCATGTGAACTTCAATTTAACCCCTAGCTAGAGATTGACAACGCATGCATTGTACGTGTACTGGTTATTTAAAGAAAAATAATGTCAACAATGAAAGTGAAACTACGGTAAATCATTTGATTACTAATTCGATGCACATAAAATCATTCTTATACGGTTAAAAACAATGAGAAACATCTATTTTTAATCTATAAAATAAAATCAAACAGACCTATAAAAATCCAGTTGCACGTGTTGGTTTAATCTATTCATATCTTTATTTATGTTTACATCGCTTATATGGACATGTGAGGTCAAATTGATAGTTAATTAGATGGCGTCTGGACTAAAATACACACGAAACGAACCTATATATTATCTACCCAATGCTCTGTAAACTGTTTATTTTAAACTTTTGATAGTTTGGATAAATGTTTTACATTGTTATAAATCAAATATGAGAATTTGAGTCAAATCGGTGACCATGAATTTGACAGCTAGTGACCCTAAGTTATATTCTGTTTTTAATTAAACTACGAGGAACAGGTGTATCGTCACTTTATACTGCAACTAGTTGTATTTATTTCCTAATTAGTAACATAGGTATATTTTGTATAATGTCAATTTCATCATGAAACACTTTATTCACAATCAGGGGTTCATTAAGGGATGAAAATAAGTTTGACATTTGTGTTACGATTTAAAAAGCTATCAATATATAAGTTTATGTTGCAGTATAAAACAATATTAGGTCAATGTCATAAAATATAAACTTTTTTGTACTCGGCGCAAAACTGGGGAAGGGCTCGGAAGAACCTCGCTCTTCCCCAGTTTCTCAGCTTCATACAAAAAAGTTTATATTTTTCTTTCATTGGTCTAATATTGTATGTATCTTGAATCACACGTATCTAGATTAACAATTCGATACATTTTCACTTCCTCAAAATAAGCTAAACTACGACGTCACTGATTCTAGTTATAATTGAAAGTAGAACGGCAGATTATAATTTTCCTCTCTCACTGATAAACGGAGATATAAACAGTTATCCATTTCCTTTAATAGATACATGTTGATACCATGTGTGGTTAAAACATACGGTTGATGTCAAATCAACAGGACTGACATCCCACAATTTTAAGTAATCTTTCATTATGGTAGGGAGACTTAACCTGTCAATTATAGGAAATACTGATGAATCTTTGTTTACATATCTGATATGATTCCGTATGTTTGTTCTACAAAGCTGTTTCAAGTTTGTTACGTGTCCATGGTCCTTCGCTAGTTCATAAGTTCCTTTCAACGAAGTAAGTTCATTTTCGATGTCGTTGGTATCGGATGTAGTAAACTTGTATCCAGCAGACAAAAATGTTGTCAGAAATGTTTCTTCGTCAATACAATTTGTAGAGTGACGATTAACCATTAAATGATGCCTATGTTGATTTATCATTTCCACGAAACTGTAAAAGTTAGGATCGACTCCGTGCTGTAATAACAGTATTGCTGCAGTACAAATATACCTTGGTCGATTGATAATGATAAGGTCTATACTGTCTCTGGGAATCACCTGTCTGCATGAAGGAACGTATGGTCGGACAGCGCTTCTTTTACCTTTCCTAAAATATACAATGCAGTTTTCGGTTTATATCAATATTGTCCTCTTTAAAGGACATCTATTCATTGACAAATTAAGGAATAACAGTACTGTAGTTGAAGAGTTGCCACCGTCAATTGTAGATTTGACGGTCGCAAATGCAGTTTTACTGGCGACGCGTAGCGGAGACAGTAAAACGGAAATTTGCGACCGTCAAATCAAAATTGACGGTGGCAACTCTTCAACTACAGTACTGTTATTCCGATTCTAATGCATTTCAAAAAGAAATAATACGAAAAAAATTTGGAAAAATGTCTAAATTTGACAAATAAAAAAAATCCGCGAAACTTCATGAATGATTGTGGCACCAAGACGTCATGGGTAAACGTGACGTCATACAAATGAAAACTTACAAACTGGAGGTTATTACGTTACCTGTACGCTTCAAATTCGGATAAAATAACATTAAATAGGCGAATTCGAGGTAGGTGTTGTTTTATTTTCGATTATATAGTTGTAATCGAACATTTGTTGATTCAATCATTTCAAAATGGTTGTCCCTCCTTAGTTTATACGCCTGGTCAACTGTGGATTTGACGGCAACTTTTAGCCAATGAAAATAATTGTTACATACAAATTGCATTAGAATTTTGATTATGTAGTTTCATAAGAAAAACACAATTCATATAACCTACAAAACAGAACAATTCGGGGAAAAGGGGACTGTGAGACACATATTCCGTATGCAGGCGCTGCCGGAGATGAATACAATCAAATCATATTGCATCACATCACATGAAAAAATGATCGAAACAAGTATCCCATTGAATTTGACTGATGTATGAAATTAATCTTACATTTCAGTACATTAAAAAAAGTCGTTAACATATATCTTGGGTATTACAAAGCCCCATTCTTTTTTTCCATATCTATCGAATATTTCAGAAAATTTAGGTAACCAAACCTTGTACACAGGTAAATAGGGTTTAAAGTTTGATTGTTTAACTTCTAGTGATAGCTATTATCTTATATGCAATGAAATGTGATGTGAAATTTTTTCTGTACTAGACAGGATAAAACTGTACTCAAGCCAAGTATTTCTTTATTTGAAACAAAGATAAATACTGCATAATTTTACAAAGACTAACAGGAAAAAACCTCAATGGTGATGTTACCCTTGTACTTCTATTTAATATCTTCTGAAAGAAGTGTTTAATACAATTAGATCAAAGATGGAAAAGGACACAGATTATCTGCAAATTTGAATTAATTTATATTTTCAATCTACAACTATAAAGGCCTGTTCTTTATAAAAAGCGTTATTTGGTGCCAATCATATGAATAAAGTACCTATAATGTTGCCATATGAGAATTGATAACTAACTAATATAAAAAAGAAGATGTGGTATGATTGCCAATGAGACAACTATCTACAAAAGACCAAAATGACACAGACATTAACAACTATAGGTCACCGTACGGCCTTCAACAATGAGCAAAGCCCATACCGCATAGTCAGCTATAAAAGGCCCCGATAAGACAATGTAAAACAATTCAAACGAGAAAACTAACGGTCTTATTTATGTAAAAAAATGAACGAAAAACAAATATGTAACACATAAACAAACGACAACCACTGAATTACAGGCTCTTGACTTGGGACAGGCACATACATAAATAATGTGGCGGGGTTAAACATGTTAGCGGGATCCCCCCTAACCTGGGACAGTGGTATAACAGTACAACATAAGAACGAACTATAAAAATCAGTTGAAAAAGGCTTAACTCATCAGTACGCCACCAATATGGGTCTCACCCTCGAAACACGGTAGATATAGTGCATATAATTCTGTGTAACTAGGGATACTCAAGGTTGAATTCGACAGCCCTTCAAATATGTCAATGGATAGTTAAGACTATATGCATGGTTACCATTGTTAATAGTCTGAATGTCAAAGTCCAATGAATATAGAATGAAATTAGAAGAAACCGAAATGCATCTAAATGTGACTGATTCTTACAACTGTAGAAAGTTTCCACTAAATCAGTTCAAGCTTCGAGAGGAGGGGGTTATATATGATGAGGTCAATAAAGTTTCCATAAGTTTTTCGTCTGTCATGTTTATTGTTGTTCCCGGCTAAGCTGTTATCATTCTATTTTTCTCTTTTGACAATTCTTTGGTATTCCACTCTAACATTACACTACATGAAACCCTAAAAAATTGGAAAAAAAAGTTACATTTTAACCTACGCAATATATGAAAAGGTATACATTTTTAAAATCTAAATTATTTGAAAAGGTTGGGTAACAGAATTTAAACGAAACCCCATATTAGTTAAGTATTAAAGTAGTCCTCCCTTGGGGGTGGGGGGGATTCAAATATGGCACATGCCTGTCAACCAGGAAAATTGACAATCGCAACAACAGTGTCAATACCATTAGTTAACGATAGGTGATTATCCCACACCACCTTTATATTCTTATGTCTCTTATGTTCAAAACCAATGAAATAAATATAACATACATTTTAACAAGTGTTATGCCGATATGTAATGTTTCTCATTGGGTTCCCGCCAACTTCTAGCCTCTGCGAATAGTTTGACTTATAGACTTATTCAGTATGCATGTTAAACCCTGGTGGAGAGTTGTCTAATTGTTATTCTTAACCTATCTGGTTTCCTTATTGTTTATTGACTGCATTAATACTGGCATATTCATACTGAACTTACTCAGAAAATAGACCCCAGTTCATTGTATTGAGTTTTGCACCAGCGTTCAAATATGATTCCACTATGTTGAAATATATTTCAGGGTCTGATGATTTTCTTCGGATGTCCAATATACCAGGAAACCTGCTATATTCATCTTTGGTACATGAACTGTCTTTTATCTCTGAAAAATGTTGATATTGATTGACATTGGTTCGTTTAAAAAAAACACTCAGTCCGGCGATCAAATCCTATTTTGTTATAGACCAAGAAAAAAATCATATTAATTATATGACGTTGGTACAATGAATAAGCGTTGGCTCGATAAAAAAGATATCACGTTTGGTGAGTACAATTAAGTGTTATAAAACTGGAAAAAGCAGACAAAAACCTGTTACACGATAGCAAAAACAATTGTTTTTAATGACAATCAGGAATATAGATTCGATTGTATGTGCCTTAGCGATAGTCGGCCATAGGTCATGTGACAGGTATTCCAATTGTTATTCTTTGCGACAATTCATATGTTATTTTACTTTATACAATGATTTCAATTAAATTGTTTCTGTATTGGGCATAATTCGTTATGCGGTATATGTTTTGTTAAGTTTTAAAGGCCGGACGATGACGTAATGTTGCTTATATGTATTCATTATTGGTCAATTTTGTCTGTCTCATTTGCAATCATTCTAATTTTCTTAGTATTTCATAGGAAAGTAAAAAGTATTTTCTTATGAAACACTAAGAAGATGTTAAAGTATTCTATAATTTAAAATATCTGACAGCCATTGATATTTTTAAGGTCGACACTCACTCACAATTGAATAAAAAGTCTTCAACTCGAAGTATAACCAACAATGTACGTCCTTATTCGACTTGATTAAAATAAAACATGCAGTGAATCAACTTTGAGTTTATACACATATTAAGTTTTTCAGAATAACCTTTATAAATATGCGAATTACCAGGAACAATCAAAATAAAGAAGGTGACAAAATAATGACTTAAACATATTTTTTTGTTATATACCAACGTCACTCGAGCAGATGTAACAATAGCTGATTGATTTGACTATCTAACATATTCCTCAAACAATATTAAACAATTTCTTACCTATTTCCAAGGCTGTATTTAAAACACTTCTTTTAGTGCATCTTCTTTGTTTATTTGAATTTGACTGTCCCATTATAAAACTGAAAAATCTATCCATTGTTCATAATATAAGAAAATAATATCGAAATGCATTGTGATGATCAAGTAACAAAAGAAAAATAGGACATAACACGATTTATATCCGAGGCAAACAGTAGGGAAAAGTATACTTGTGGAGTTGTTACATGTCAAGATAACCGAAAAGAGGAATGTAAAGGTGCGCACAATTGATGATGAAAATTTAATAAAATTGTTTAACAGGAATTGTGAAGTAAGCACGTTTGTTTTTACGTAAACATTCTTCTTTGTTTTGACATTCAAATTATATTTATTATAAAGGCGTCAATAGATTTTGATGCTTTCATTATTCATTTTAATTTGTATTATATGTCTTTACATTATGCTGCTTTTTGTTACGGATTCACATTTCATATCAATAGTAGATCATTCTCAGAAAGTCAAGCAAAGCTTTGCACAGTATCTGAAACCATTTGAATTGTCTCTCTTTGACCATTGACAAATCAATACATCAAGTAATGTTAGTCAAGAACACTCCGTATAACCCAATTACAAATACGTTGACTCGTTCGAATCGAACACATTGTGTACAACTGAGTTAGACAGTGACGAGTTTACAATTATTCAAGTGCAATATTTTATCTTTAGATATTTTGCTCTAATATATTCTTTGCATGGTTTTGAAATACGTGATATTTTTTTTATAGGCAAGCATTTTCAAAAACGCACGACCATGCCACTGAAAAATCATGCTTGCGTTTTTAAAATAATCATAATCAAAAGTTTCTTGTTGTGCCTCAAATTCTTTAAAACATACATTTTTGAGAATATCAGTTTGTCTAATACTAGTACACAGATCGTAGGTATTGTCTGAAAATAAATAAATTTGTAAAACTAATTGTAAATCCAAGGTAAAAACTGAACTAAATTTTCAGTCTTCTTTTACCCCTGGATAGATGGTTCTTTTTGTAAACAAGTTTCAAAGTGTATTTTGCTCAGATAACCCCTAGTAGATCACCTTAGCATGAATTTCTGTGTTCTTTATGCTTTACTTTGTTCTGTAACATTTTGGCAGGAATGACAAATCCGCAACAAAACTTAGAATTATTGTTGCCAAAGGTACCCGGATTATAATTTAATATGCCAGACGCGCGTTTCTTCGACATAAGACTCATCAATGTCGCTCATACCGGCGTCACATATCAGCGTATAGCAACCACATACGCCGGGCGTTTCCAATACTCTTCGTTAATGCTGAAGTTCCCAAATCAGTACAGTTTTAATACAATGATGCAAATGTCCAAATGATTTGTAATTGGTTCTGATTATTATAAACACCTTAAAATTTATACTATCCATATGCATTTCATTGAAAGGACAAGGTTCACTAATGGCACAAAATGGCCTAAAATATCAACTTTATCGTAAAACACCAAACAAGTCTCAATTTGGTTCGTAAATGGGTCTATTTCAAAAGTATCAATGCTAAATATATCAGTTCTTTTCATAAGACTACAAGATATTCGCCAAAGTAAGCCCATTTTGGACATTTTGTCAAAATATGATAATTTTGTGCATTTTTCAGACCTAACAGCTTTTGAAACACCTTGGCCGCCAAATACGATCCAGAATGTGTTGTAACCAAAAGATTCCAATTTTGATATAGATTTCATCAGTATAAAAACTTTTTGGATCGTAGGTGGAGGTCAAAGTTAATTATGCCAAAAACAATTAAAATTATGGACAAAAAGTACCAAAAATGACCTTTTAATACAAATTATGCTCATTTAAGGGGTCATTGCTCCATAAATAGTAAAGGAAAGTGCCAGAAAAAATATTTTTGTCTTAGTAGTATTATCACAAGTATTTGTTTGTGACATTTGTAATTTTTTGCCCCAATTTAAAAAACATAAAAAAATCAGGGCCAATTTTAACCATTCGTGAACCTTCTCCTTTCGACCTCTTATGTGTTGTACACTCTTATCTTCAAGAAAAACACAAAAAAGTGTCAAGCTGAAGAACAAACGATTCTTAATAGCCTAACATTGTCAGGGCCTTGCCTTTTAGGAGTTGGATAAACAAAAAAAAAAACAAAAAAAGCCAACTGCAGTGTTTCTCGATTTTAGCGTACTAAATTATAATCCTGGTACCTTTGATAACTATTGCTAACCTAACTTGTTTAGTCAGAGTGAACTATCATTTGAAAATAAAGTGTGGTTGTATTTGTGGCAAAGTAAGATTTCAATATTAACAATGTCATCAGCTACTAGCATTTCGAAACACAAAAAGTCTTCACTCGAAATGCCATAGGCATACTGACTGCTACAGAAATCCTCAAGAACATGATTTATATTTCAGTTGTAAATGGCTTTGAACTAATTATAAGTACTCTTATTTCTGTTCTCTATATGCATTGTTTTTATGTACTGTGGATTCATTATTTTCGTTGGATACCAATTTTTCGTGGATTTCGTGGTCGCAGGTGAACCACGAATTTAAATGTTCAACGAATTACAAATTTTCCATAGACTTGTATGCAGACTTTGGCCGGAGTACGAAATTAAATGTCCTCGATAGTTCAAGTTTTGTTCAATCCACGAAAATTGGTACCCACGAAAATAAATAAATCCACAGTAAGTTGTTTAGTGCCTTGTACCATAGTGTAAATACCTTAAATTGTAACCGAATTGTACGGGGATGTTTTTGTAAAAGATAGTTATCAAAGGTACCAGGATTATAATTTAATACACCAGACGAGCGTTTCGTCTACATAAGACTCATCAGTGACGCTCAGATCAAAACAGTAAGAAAGCCAAACAAATACAAAGTTGAAGAGCATTGAGGACCCAAAATTCCCAAAAATTGTGCCAAATACGGCTAAGGTAAGAAAATGATTAGTTTTTCGAAAAATTCAGTTTTGTAAACAGGAAATTTATAAAAATGACCATATAATTGATATTCATGTCAACGCCGAAGTTCTGACTACTGGGCTGGTGATACCCTCGGGGACGAAACGTCCACCAGCAGTGACATCGACCCAGTGGTGTAAATAGTTATAAAAGAGCAACGAACTCGACACATTTTTAAACGAACTATACAATATGAGAAAACGTACTAAGTATGATATCGTGTTTATTCTGAGTCCCAGGGAACATTTGAAGTCACGTAGTAATTTAACGTGTTGTTATTTATTGTGGCTTAAAGTATTGCTACGCAAAAGTTTATTTGAGAGATATTTAACATGGTTTACCTAATAAGACCTAGACAATTGTACCATATATGTGCGTTTTGCATCCATCAGCTTAATCAAACGTTCTATACACATCTTAAACTTGCAACAACTGTATCATTGACTAGATAAGCTACATTGACACGTTGATAATACTCACATAAGTTCAAGAAATAAAGATATTTAAAATTTTTGTCATCCCAAATGATGTCCTGATTATCACTTTGAACGCGTCAACGTCCGGATTCATTTGTATCAGGGTGCATCGAACGTGTCAACGTCCGGATTCATTTATATCGGGGTTGTACGGGGTGACAATACAATGCAGTCAATCTATTGGATTGTCATTTCTAATTAACCTAAATATCATTGTATCATACTAAGTACAAGTAAAACGTACACTCATGATGATTATTTAAAAGTCACTTCTTTTTGGATCTTATCTTATTTTTTATATACCAAAAGTAAATAATGACGAGTTTCGACGGCGGGACAACGTGATTTTACAAAATTTAATAAGTATGATTATTTGATGTTTTAATCAACTCATATATTATTGGAGAGTTTAGCATGCTGTAAACAAGGTTTAAGCCACATTTTTTCTTTGGAACATATTTGTGCCAAGTCATAAATATAACTGTGTTTTTTCACTTGTTCCATTGATTGATAGCATTTGATTTTATCTTTTCTATGAATTTTTTTTTGAATTTGCAATCGAGTGACTATTTTTGTGGTATACTTATTTAAATACATTGTTTTATTGTGATTGCTTTATACCACATCAAAACATTATACTAGTATACATTTTATAAGGTCTTAGTTAAATCGAATATGAATTCAAGGATATAAATGATATGTCAAAACACATTTAAATTAGGTCTTAATTATCCATAATTTTGACAACCATACATTATCTATGAAAACTAATTCTATCAAAAATACATATCAAGTGTCTTTACATTCTGTTCCTGTATGTAATTTTTACATTCTCCAATTAAATTTTAGCCTTCAAATTTTGAAGTGCGTATTAATTAGACAGAAGCGAAGTTCCATAAATCATGAAAAAGAATGCTGTATTTGTGTTTGCGCTTCATCCATTTTGACATTTTTATTTGTACAGTATATCATAATTTGTGTTATGAAAACTCGCCAAAGATACCCGGCGTATAATTTAGAACGCCAGACACACTTTTCGTCTACACAAAGTTGATGACGCTAGAATCAAACCAGTAGGTTGGGTAAATATAACATTGGAATGGAAAACAATTCGAGAATTTAAAAAACTATAAATCTTGAACTGATTTGACTTATAGTTTTTGAACACATTGGATACATTTTATTAAGTTAGAAAATGCCATTGGCAGCCTATCACTATATTTAGAACATTGCCAGCAGCCGCTTTGTAATCATAGCTTCAAAATTCCTATGTTGTGGTTTTATGTCGTCTTGACTTTGAAATTGACCCCTTTTCAGGCATTTGATGTCTTATCCTGAGACGAAAAAAGTCAGTGATCCTTTATCTCATTGAAGCCAATAGCTGTTGGTGTATTTCAGCCACATCAAAATGCATCCATGTGATTTTTTTTTCGAGATGGCGTGTATATTGACTGAAACTATTAGCTTTCCACATTCCAAACTAAAAGACAAATTGAAAGAGTTGGTATTGCTTTACTTCGTAAAAAAGAATGGCCAATGTAGATACACGTATCTTGTCTTAGGAAGAGATAAATCCTACTTTGAAAAGAATCACTCTGATTTGAACAAAAAAATCTCTGAAACTGATATTATCAAGATGCTTGATTTCTTGATTGACAACATATTTGTTACGTTCGGAGGACGTGTTTTTCAACAGACTGTTTTTTATATTATTATGAGGCTGACTTCATGCAGGAACGTCTTAGGAAGAAAGATAAGAAGTTAGCAATATCCTTTAACTCTACTTTCCGCTATATAGATGATGTTCTTTCACTAAATAATTCAAATTTTGGTGACTATGTGGAACGCTTCTATCCCATCGAGCTAGAGATAAAGGATACTACTGATACAGTTAAGTCGGCCTCATATCTTGACTTACATCTAGAAATTGACAATGAGGGTCGGTTGAAAACAAAACTTTACGACAAGAGAGATGATTTCAGCTTTTCAATTGTGAACATTAAATTTCTAAGTAGCAACATTCCAGCAGCACCTGCATACGGGGTATATATCTCCCAATTGATACGATATTCCCGTGCTTGCATTTCCTATCATGATTTTCTTTATAGAAGGTTGTTGCTCACAAGGAAGCTATTAAACCAAGAGTTCCAAATGGTGAAGTTGAAATCATCCCTTCGTAAATTTTACGGACTCCATCACGAGTTGGTTGACCGTTATGGAATAACCGTTTCACAAATGATATCGGATATGTTCCTTACGTCGTAACTACAATCCCCTTCCCTTTCATGAATGTGACCTACCGAATAGGACTATTTACCGGATTTGTTATCACATAAGCAACACGACGGGTGCCACATGTGGAGCAGGATCTGCTTACCCTTCCGGAGCACCTGAGATCACCCCTAGTTTTTTGGTGGGGTTCGTGTTGTTTATTCTTTAGTTTTCTATGTTGTGTCATGTGTGATGTTGTTTGTTTGTCTTTTTTATTTTTAGCCATGGCGTTGTCAGTTTGTTTTAGATTTATGAGTTTGACTGTCCCTTTGGTATCTATCGTCCCTCTTTTACAGTCAGAAGAAACCATGACCTTGTTTACCAATCAAAAATGTATCAGTTAAACAACATATACATCGCGTTTTGAGGGAATTTCTTTTCAAATTGATTCTGATAGACTTTGTAAGATGTTTAACCACCAGATCGAGAAAAGGCCATACTTGAAAGTTGTACATAAATTGATTGTGTGGTAAGCATAATTTTACTTCCAGTTTATATTTATCAGGAGGTCAAATTTTTTTTGGAGAAACAAATCGCACAATTTTACTCGTGGTGCTTTATTACATAACTTCTAATATTGCAAATCAGGAGCAAATTAATATAAATTTTAGCAATTTGTTTTCCTTACAAAAGAGCCATAAATTGATCAAAATGTAGAATTGATATTTTTTTTTTCAATCTTGTATGCTTATTAAATAAGTAAATCAGTGGCGAGGTTGTTCGGTAAATACGGACAGTTTGTTCCAAGGTAAGTCATTTTTTTTAAATAGTCGCAAGTTAAGAAGAAGATGTAAGTGATCGAATTCGTGATGATGACTAGGGTAAAGTCAATGTCAGCAATTTTTCCACATAATTTCGATATTTTTGCGGCAAGTATCAGTTGACCAAGTCTGTATATTTTGAACATATACATGTTTACGTTACGTATTATCAAATATATGTGTTAATGCCCTACGATGGGACCGAGAACTTGTTGATTCTGAGAAATTTAAAGGTGAGAAAAGGGTCTGTAACTATCATTGTAAAAGTCAAGTGACATTACTCTATATCAGAACATTGGAATAATAAGCGGAATGATAATCAATTCTAAAATATATATAACTCTCTTTCATCTTGTAACAGTATTAAAACATTTGACTTTTCTACTCTTTACACTAGTATTCCACATTCCAAACTAAGAGATAAATTGAAAGAGTTGGTATTGCTTTGCTTCATAAAAAAGAATGGCCAACGTAGATACAAGTATTTTGTCTTAGGAAGGGATAGATCCTACTTTGTAAAGGATCACTCTGATTCAAACAAAAAATTCTCTGAAACTGATATTATCAAGATACTTGATTTCTTGATTGACAACATATTTGTTACGTTCGGAGGACGTGTTTTTCAACAGACTGTCGGCATTCCAATGGGAACAAACTGTGCCCCTCTACTTGCCGACTTGTGTCTTTATTATTATGAGGCTGACTTCATGCAGGAACTTCTTAGGAAGAAAGATAAGAAGTTAGCAATATCCTTTAACTCTACTTTCCGCTATATAGATGATGTTCTTTCACTAAATAATTTAAAATTTGGTGACTATATGGAACGCATCTATTCCATCGAGCTAGAGATAAAGGATACTACAGATACAGTTAAGTCGGCCTCGTATCTTGACTTACATATAGAAATTGACAATGAGGGTCGGTTGAAAACAAAACTTTACGACAACAGAGATGATTTCAGCTTTCCAATTGTGAACTTTCCATTTCTAAGTAGCAACATTCCAGCAGCACCTGCATACGGGGTATATATCTCCCAATTGATATTATATTCCCGTGCTAGCATTTCCCATCATAATTTCCTTGATAGAGGGTTGCTGCTAACAAGGAAACTATTAAGCCAAGAGTTCCAAATGGTGAAATTGAAATCATACCTTCGTAAATTTTACGGACGCCATCACGAGTTTGTTGACCGTTATGAAATAACCGTTTCACAAATGATATCGGATATGTTCCTTACGTCGTAACTACAATCCCCTTCCCTTTCATGAATGTGACCTACCGAATGAGACTATTCTCCGGATTTGTTATCATATAAGCAATACGACGGGTGCCACATGTGGAGCAGGATCTGCGTACCCTTCCGGAGCACCTGATGTCACCCCTAGTTTTTTGGTGGGGTTCGTGTTGTTTATTCTTTAGTTTTCTATGTTGTGTCATGTGTGATGTTGTTTGTTTGTCTTTTTCATTTTTAGCCATGGCGTTGTCAGTTTGTTTTAGATTTATGAGTTTGACTGTCCCTTTTGGTATCTTTCGTCTATCTTTTATACAAATAGTTTTGTACTTAATGAATTTGCCCGTGAGTTTAAAAAAACCAGATATTTCAGTTATTGAAGGCTGATAAAAAGAATGCTGATCATTAATGAATAACCAAAGATAATATAATACGATTTCTAAATTATAGAGTTCATATTTTCCAAATAAACATTAAACTAACAATACGGAGAAAATAAAGTGAAATATTTTTAATTTTGAGGTGCAATTCTGTAGAATTTTTTGAGAAGATATATCAATATTATATGTCATTGATCAAATATTCATTTGAAAAAAAATACATTGAAAAGTACATTGAAGTAACATAGATTATAGTTTGGAGGTGACCCAAAAAGTGAAAAGCAGCAATTACTTGTATTGTTATAATATAGGATCATAACCTTAACATACTGTACCGTTATAATTTCAGTACCCGTGAACATAACCGAATACAATAGCCTTTCAACCAAACAACACCGCTATTGATATTTCATATATTAAATATTTTGAAAGATATATTTATTGCATTACGTTAATAAGAAAAGATATGTTCTTTAAGTTTATAACGCTTTCTACGGAATGTGGTCAAGGCTGAGGTATGCAAACATTGCTAAAGCTAATTGCTTTTGTTGTAATGAAGATGTAATTGTTTTAATATTGTTCATTTAGTGGACTTTTATAGACGATATATGGTATGCGTTTTCTCATAAATGTAGGTCGCACGGTTGCCTATAATTTATGTCCACTTTATCTAAACTTTGGTGAATGGCTGTCTCATTGCTAATCATATCGCCTCCCGCTATTTTCATATGTAAATTTAAGGTTTACAAACAAATCTTTAAATCAGTAGTTTGAAAGACGATTATAAGTTTGGAGGAAGGAATAAATACTGCTTCAGATAAACAAAAAAATGTCTGTCTTTGTATCCACAGATGAGAGTAGTCTCGGTAGTATATAGAAATACGAAAACGCATTTATTTTGGGAACTGTTGTCATTTTCAATATTATTGTATAGCAATATAATATCTCCAACAGAAAGTAACCAAAGGTAAGCGTGCAATAAATTCTAATATTGCATTAGTGCAAAAAATCTTCAAAATTCATGACGTCACCAACAACAAAATCTTAGTTTAAACCAAGTTTTACTTTCAAATATTATATTGCTATACAATGAAAGTGTTATTGCATGAATATTGCGGAATATTATCCCTCGTAGAACATATATTGCACTCGCAAGCTCGTGCAATATAAAATTCTACTCGGGACAATATTCCCCAATATTCATGCAATAACCCTATAATGTAATACGAGATGAGAGTGGTCTCGGTAGTATATAGAAATACAAAAACACATTTATTTTGTAACTGTTGTCACTTTCAATAATATAATACGAGATGACAGTGGTCTCGGTAGTATATAGAAATACGAAAACACATTTATTTTGTAACTGTTGTCACTTTCAATAACATACTACGAGATGAGAGTGGTCTCGGTAGTATATAGAAATACGAAAACACATTTATTTTGTAACTGTTGTCACTTTCAATAATATAAAACGAGATGAGAGTGGTCTCGGTAGTATATAGAAATACGAAAACACATTTATTTTGTAACTGTTGTCACTTTCAATAATGTAATACGAGATGAGAGTGGTCTCGATAGTATATAGAAATACGAAAACGCATTTATTTTGTAACTGTTGTCACTTTCAATAATATAATACGAGATGAGAGTGGTCTCGATAGTATATAGAAATACAAAAACGCATTTATTTTGTAACTGTTGTCGTTTTCAATAATATAATACGAGATGAGAGTGGTCTTGGTAGTATATAGAAATACAAAAACACATTTATTTTGTAACTGCTGTCACTTTCAATAATATAAGACGAGATGAAAGTTGTCTCGGAAGTAGATAGAAATACGAAAACACATTAATTTTGTAACTGCTGTCACTTTCAATAATATAATACGAGATGAAAGTGGTCTCGGTAGTATATAGAAATACAAAAACACATTTATTTTTGTAACTGTTGTCACTTTCAATAATATAATGCGAGATGAGAGTGGTCTCGGTAGTATATAAAAATACGAAAACACATTTATTTTGTAACTGTTGTCACTTTCAATAATATAATACGAGATGAGAGTGGTCTCAGTAGTATATAGAAATACAAAACACATTTATTTTGTAACTGTTGTCACTTTCAATAATATAATACGAGATAAGAGTGGTTTCAGTAGTATATAGAAATACGAAAACAAATTTATTTTGTAACTGTTGTCACTTTCAATAATATTATACGAGATGAGAGTGGTCTCGGTAGTATATAGAAATGCGAAAGCGCATTTATTTTGTAACTGTTGTCACTTTCAATAATATAATACGAGATGAGAGTGGTCTCGGTAGTATATAGAAATACGAAAACACATTTGATTTGTAACTGTTGTCACTTTCAATAATATAATACGAGATGAAAGTGGTCTCGGTAGTATATAGAAATACGAAAACACATTTATTTTGTAACTGTTGTCTCTTTCAATAAAATAATACGAGATGAGAGTGGTCTCAGTAGTATATAGAAATACGAAAAAACATTTATTTTGTAACTGTTGTCACTTTCAATAATATAATACGAGATGAGAGTGGTTTCGGTAGTATATAGAAATACGAAAACACATTTATTTTGTAACTGTTGTCACTTTTATTAATATAATGCGAGATGAGAGTGGATGTACGACCAGTTTACTGATTTTATTGAAATGTTAACTAAGTGTATATCAGAATTGTTCTGTAATCATATTGAAATTAAAAATGAAAGTTGTTTATGTGGATTATTTACCGAGGAGTACTCGGAATATTTTTGTCACCCTGTCATCCTGAAATCCATCAGGACGAAATCTGACAAAATTCCGTTATCAAATATTCCATATAATATTCAAACGACATTTAGCTGCTATAATTAATAAGGTATAAAAAAACACCTTTTAAAACCAAAGCATCGCAATAAGAACGTTAGAAAATAAAAGTAGAAGACACCACTGTTTTCAATTCGTAGAAATTCCCTTTAGAATATTATGTATCGAGTTAAAACATATTCTAAATACGTTTGTTTGTTAAACTTTAACTTGTTTGAAAATATTAAAACTCACAAGTCGAAGAAGAACTTGCAACGACAAGGCAAACGACAATCGACGAAAAACCGGAGCAAATTCCTTTTTAACTCTTCTATTACCACGATTTACTAAAGACTCAGTAACTTGACTACTTTTTGGAATTTTGAGTCCTCATTGCTCTACAACTTTTTACTTGTTTGGCTTTATAACTTTTTTGATCTGAACGTCACTGATGAGTCTTGTGTAGACGAAACGCGCGTCTTGCGTATTAAATTATAATCCTGGCACCTTTGATAACTATTGAACCCTTTCAAAACTGGGAGTTGAATCCAGAAAGTGTTAGCAGATCACAGTCAGCGATGAGACAATCGAGGAAAAGTCAACGGGCTCTTGGTTAAGAAAAATATATTCAATAACATTCTACCAGGTCGTCTGTAAAAGTTTTGAAGAGAACTTAAATTCCTAATACCTATATCAAGCACAATAATTTAGAATATTTGGTCATCAATGCTTTTCAACTTTGTTCTTGTTTGGCTTTCTTTACTACTTTCATCTGAGCATCACTGTAGACAAAACGCACGTATGGTGTATTAAATTATTAGCCTGGTACCTTTGGTAACTAATAGTATGCCGAAAAAGTCATATTGTAATGTTGTCATTTTTGTCTTATATTTAACATTGCCATTAAATGCTAGCCGGAAAACCATGTTCAACCCACAATTTTTTTCTTACAATATCCTGTACCAAGTCAGACAAATTGCAGCTAATATTTTATAGTTCTTTTATATGTGTGTTGCATTATTATTTTTTTTATTATACTGTTTCTGTTGTTTCGTTGTTTTCCTCTTATGGTTGATGTGTTTACCTCAGTTTTAGTTTGTAACCCGTATCTGTATTCACTAAATCGATTTATGACTTTCGAACACCGGTATACATGGTATACTACTCTTGCCTTTATTTATGTAATGTTATTACCATTCACAAACAGCGGTATTGGTATTCGAGACTGTATCTGAGAGGTCTAACATTTATTTATAATGGTGTTAAGGATGTTCGCTACTCTGTTCCAAAATAATTTTTTTTTTGAAAGACTGTCATAAATTGGTATTATATGAGTAAACGAACTATAAAAGCAAAAAATGAATGGTCCGTGTGCTTATTGTCGATATATAAATCATTGAAAATTTTAGGGGAATAATTATTTCTAGACTTTTCATACAGTTAAAATTAGTACTTTTTTTTTGACGAAAAGTTTGAAAAAATGACAAGGATATTGTAAGATTCTCAAATATGGCATTTTCCGCTGTATTTTATCAAATTCTGAAAAGAAAAGTAGGGGTTAGTGGGAAAATTTTGATAATTGCACTACATAGATAAATTCAGAGGATTCTGAATATCTGGCAAAAATTCAAAAACAAAAGAAGCGAACAAAAGACAGCTGAAATGCTCTTAAACAACAAACAAGTATGATATTTAATTTTATTTTGTAAAAGATCGTTTTGTACTTTATGTATTTCATAAAAGCATTTAAAAGGAATGAAAAGCAGACATAGAAAACGCTCCGCAATATGAACGTTTCATATAATAACATGTTTGAATTAAAGGGGGTTTCAATTTTCCAAAACAAATATTGTAAATACAAATAGAGGATCAAATGTATTGTCATTATTAATTTTGAGGTATAATTCCGTACAATCCGTTGCGCAGATATATAAATAGAGTTTGTCCTTTTTAAATATTAGTTTGAAATATAGTCAAAATTAAACATATACCGTAGATTATCATTCACTTTGCTGTAATTCAGCAAATACTGTTATTAAAATATAGAGTTTGAATTCAAGATCATGACCTTGATATACTGTCCTCATTTTCGTACATGTGAATCTAACAGTACGTTCATATGCGAATGGTTATACTTATTTAAACAAGTTGAAAATTCAATTATTATAGTTATCAAAAGTACCAGGATTATAATTACGATATCCGCAATAACAAATAAGGTTCTTTCAGTTTATTACACTTTTCAACAGAAATCGGTCAAGGTAGAGGTATTTAGATATGGTTCAAACTAAAACATTTGTGCAATGAACATGTAATTCTAGTATCAAGATTGTCTATACTAAATACAAAAAACATACTTATAACATTTATTTAATGTTTTGGAATTCTTATCAGCTAAATATCACTTTTTGTTTAATTTAAAAAGTTTTTACAGACATATGCAAATAAAAAAATTAAAAAAAACAACAACAATGTTTTTAGGCAGTAGTTATGTTTTGGACAATACTATGATTTTTTTAAGGACATTGATTGGTGAAATGCCCAACTGGTGAAGAGAAACTGATTACTCAGATCAATGTGGCATTTTATCGAATAAATTCTATCACAGAAACACACAGCACAATCCTAAAAATTAAAATCGTAAAAGTCAAATTATATTGAACTAATTGCAAATAAAATTGTGAAACTTTTGAATATTATAATAACGTCTCCTTCATCAAGAAAATATAACTTCTTTGTTATTGTTGGATGGGGACGGGGGCTATTTGAAATAAAGTTAATGTTTACCAGACGCTCTCTTGATTTGTTAATTCATTTGAAAGATAATTATCGCTCTTAAATTTTTACATGTTTTGACTTTCCAATTGTTTTCATTTGAAGCCAACAGACAAGTTTCATAAGGACGGAATGTGCGTTCGTCCCACTTAGATATATTCTCGTTATCTCTGTTGGGTTATTTGCAGAAAAATCGCAAAGGTCTAAACATTATTCAGTCAAGTAGTGTCAACATTGCTCTTCGCATTATCTTCAGAACTGTCATATCATATTGAACAGTACTCAAATTTTGGTTCCCAAAGCTGTTAAAACGCGTGACACGTATCATGTTGATGTAAACATTCAATATGTGGTTTGATTTCTTGCGATTCCTAACATGATTATTATTTCCAGTTACGTGATCACTACACCAGTGGAAAATACTTCTATGTTGATATGCCTATCATGGATATGGTCATAATAACAGAATTATCGTTCACAAAACTTTGAATTTTGTCGAAAAAAATAGAATTTTGCTACCACAGGAATATAAAATCCTTATCTGTATTGAGATTTTTTTTTCGGAATTTGGGATTTCAAGGCTTTTCAACTTCGTACTCTATTTGACCTTTATATTTTTTTTTGTATTTGATGGTCACCGATGAGTCTATTGAAGACAAACCGCGCGTCTAGTGTACAAAATGAAAATGCTTGGTATCATTGATTGATTATTTGTTGGTTTCTTATTGTCCAGTGGCAAATAGTTCAAGCATTTTCAGGACAATGGTATTTTTTATGCGTGTATTTACAAGGTTTAGAAAATTTTAATATTGACCTGTTTTAAGGTCAGGTATAACGGTAAAAATATATATTAAAAGAAAACAACAACTTGAACAACTATTATATCGTATAAAAAATATTTCACACAATTATGTTAAGTACATAATTTAGACAAACATTAATTTTAATTTTTTATTTTCTCATATTTTGTTATTAAATTCTTCATTTATTTACCAAGGCTATACTGTTTGCAAAATCTCATTTCATTCAATTGTACTTTTTTTAAAAAGATGACGTATATGTGGAATACAACAAACAAAGAAAATACCGATGTCTTATTAACAAACAATAATGACATGCAAAATTGAAAGAAAGAATTGTTTACTTTTATAAAATATAAGATAAATTTGATATTAAGATTCTAAACGACAAAGCATGTTTCTGCTTATGACATGTTGTTCTTGTACCAATGTTCTGATTAAACATGACGATATTCTTGACATATGAATTATGATTTGAATTTCGTTTTACATATAAAAATGCATATGAAGGGGTACGAAATCTAAACTAAACAATACAGACTTTTACGAAGAATTTAAAGTTAAATTAATGCCGTTCGTTATAATTTATAGATAGTTAAACACTTATATTAAAGTATCTAAAGTCATTGGATATTTTACTTGGATTGCAAAAAGATACTGTCTAAAATCTGTTGTATAAGCTTGAGGATATAGATAGGTAACAAAACAACTCGCTACTCATAAAAAAACCAAGAATGTATGAGTGTCATAGTTTGACTCTACTTATCAGATCACTTAGGGGTAAAATACTTCATCAGCACTGTTGAATTAGCAGTCCAATGATTTAAAATCCCTGTACCAAGTCAGGAATATGAAAGTTGGTATCTATTTGTTTGATGTGTTTTGAGCTTTTAATTTTGTCATATGATGATGGACTTTCCGTTATGAATATTCCTCGAAGCTCGGTATTTTTGTTATTTTACTTTTTCAGCAGAAAACCAGAATTAATCATTCAACTTATAAAATAATAAGAACATTCCAATTTAATACACAGGTATCCTGAGAGAAAGTAAATACACATATTAATCATAAAACGGTACGGTGTTGATCCGTAATTTTTTCCGTTTTGTAAGCTGACAAATAAATCAATGAATCAATTTATATTGAGGTTTATTTATATTATGTATTGTTTTTAATTGTATGATACATACATTTATATATATCTGATCATATATTCTCCCTGGATATATTGTAACTAAATCTTAGAGAAACTAAGTCCAATGCTGTAAGGTAGGTAAATTGTTTAACATCATTTAGTGCAATGAAGATGACATGGATTAATTCTGAAAAGTTATTGCCAGTGATAAACCCATCATATTCTTCGGAAAATGTCTGTATCAAGTCAGGAATATGACAGTTGTTGCCCATTTGTTTCGTTTGTTTAGTTAATCGGGAGCTTAATTTTGTCAGGTGTTATGGACTTTTTCCCCCTTTTAAATTTACCTTGGCGTTCTGTACTCTGCCTTTCATATATATTGTTGTCAATGTAATGGAATTTGATTCGACTGTCATACAAGTGAGAGGTTTAGCTAGCTTTAAAACCAGGTTTAATCCACCATTTTCTATATAAGAAAATGCATGTACCAAGTCAGGAATATTACAGTTATTGACACATATGTTTGATGTATTTGAGTTTTTGATTTTGCCATTTAATTAGGGACTTTCCTATTTGAATTTTCCTCGAAGTTCAGTATTTTTGTATTTATTTCTTTTTACATCTGCTTAGACCGAACATTACCTTCTTGCAAAATTGTCTTTGACTTTCATTTTAAATGGTAAAGGACATACAATGAGAATAACAATTTGTGACATTTTGGCATCCGAAGCGTTTTTCTAAATTTATCTTCATTCGGAACAACTCTAACATATGAAAATCGAGGATGTCAAGGATTAAAACATGTGAAGAGTTAAATGACCAAAAAGGACATAAAAAAACAAATTTCATCTACGGTCAACCTCGCCTGAAAATGAAAAAAACAGCACATAGAATTGACGATGCTGAATTATTTGACAGTAATATTGTTATTATTGTTTGTCATTCTGTATCGTTTGTTGTAAGAACACCGAAACTGAGCAACGAAATTTAAATTAAAATGTAAATAAGTCATATGTTTACGTGCTACTCAATATCAATATGTTGGTTAAACAACATTTTAATTGCCATTTATACTAGATTTACATGTTGTTTAGATATCCATTCGGAAGGAAAATAAAACAAAAACATAAGGTTTTTTTTTTATTTGGAGTCGTCCTTTCTTGACCTATATACGATTATGTATTATACATTCTGACACACACTGCGCGCACTTTGGTGGTGAAAACAAGTCAACAGTTTTACAATTTAATGTACAATGAATTTTTTGTATGATTCGCACAATAAATTTCTGACAAAAAAAGAAACTGTGCAATTGTACTATTCAAATACATATACATAAAAAAGCTAGATCTAGATACAATTTAATGTACAATGCATTTGTTTGTATGATTCGCATAATAAATTCCTTACAAAAAAGAACTGTGCAATAATACTCTTTAAATATATATGTATATATATTACACATGGAAAAAAGTATTGCAACACCTTGATTTTTTAAAACTTGAAAAATCAGTCTCTTATTTTGGATGGAATATGATAACATATTTGTAAAATAATATTGAAACGTAGTTAATGATGACATTGGCATTAAAACAAACAAAAAATTAATGAAAAAAAAAGTTTTATCTAACCAAAATTTTTATAACAAAATGAAGTGTTCTTGGTACAAAAAATGCATTTTACAACTTTTGCTGTAGTCGAACTTTACAATGTCAGACATTTCAAAATTAATCTTTAGATGATTGTTCACATCATGGTTGGTCGTTATACGCCAAAGAATTAGTACTTTGTGTGCAGCCTCCATTCAAACGGATAACCGCATCTTAACGTCTTCTGATTCCTGCCATAAGTCGACTTTGTTGTTGCTAAGGTAGCAGAAACCATTCTTGACGTGTTACGCCCGATAGTGTACCATATATGCTCGATATGGTTCAAATTCGGACTACGATCGGGCCAAGGAAGATAAACCGAATTCCATTGGAACAATGGCTCTTCCTCCACGATGATAATTTCCAACTTTGGCGAGCTCTGCACTATATTGGATACGCGAATCTGTGTGTCTGTTCGTAGGCAAAGGTCCCCGAAATGGTATTATCGCACGATAACCAGTAGCGATGAGCCAATCTCGAACAGTTCTTGTTTAAAGGCTCCTGTATGGTCATCACTCTCTTTTTAGGATTGTATTGTTTGCAATGGGTTTCCTTCTGACCAACCTTCATTATGCTTGATTTTCACTAGCAGATGTTATAGGGGGTCTTCTTGACCTCGGAAGGTCTTTAACATCGTTTCTTGACTGATTTTTATTCTCAAAACGACTTATAGTGGAATGGTGATGACCAACAATACATGCAATTGTCACAGCGACATACCTGCTTTCCTCAAGCTGATTATCTGCCTTCTTGCTGCAGTTATGAGTTGTGGATGACCAATTACAAGGTCTCAATCAAATAAATTTATAAACTTGGTTATTTTAAGTGTTGAAAACAATGAGGATAAAAACAGCTGTTTTAGTGTTTACGAGTACCGTAGCTGCATGTGCAGATAAGAACTGATAGAGTCGATATTTATTAATTAAACTCAGGTGATATTTGAATAAAGTTTAATTAGTTTTATTTCAACAAATAATTGAACAAAACAATTAAAAGTGTTTTTTTTTAATTTGAATTTCAATTTGGTGTTGCAATACTTTTTTCCATGCGTATATAAAAGCTAGATCTATATACAATTTGTGAAAAATAAACAAACATGGAAAGGTAACTTGACATCTTTCATTGATGTTCCGTCATTATGATGTTCAACAATAAGAAACTTGATGTAAGAATACAATCTAATGCATGAAGTACAGTTTGGTCTCTTATGAGTCCTCTCTTTTTAATTTCAATCCTTTGGTATATTCAGAATATAATTATAAAAAAATCAGTTAGCGTACTCAAAATGACGGATATTACGTATGAACGTTACGGTACAGCAATGGAAATTGACGAGTAAGAAAAAAATCAGATTTTGTAATTGATATATACATAAAAAATAGAAGAAAGAAATTCCTTTCTTCTTTTAAGATTCGTTTTCCATATCAACAAAGTATAGTTGAGAATTTGAACTACTTTGACCAACGAGATACTCTCATTTAAAATTGATTCATCATTAAAAACTAGATATGAATGTAATAATTCCAGTTTCAGTACATTTTTTACAAACATTCCAAGTATAGTGTAGATGATTAAAACTAAAAGGAGTAAAACCAAACTTAAATTCGGTTTAATTTGGGAAAAATAATTGTTTATGTTTTCCGTACACGAAAATTAAATAGGAAAAAAAGTTATATTTCCTCTCAACTGTACCGATTGTAGACTTGATTTCATTTATTTTCTCTGCTTTTTCTTGCAATAGTAAAATGAATGTGTAACCACAGAATAGGTGACGGAACACGCATTCGTCGAATTCTTTTTTATATCTTAAGTTTTTAAATAAAATTCTATCATATATCATGACACAAATCACTAGTTGTTTGCCGCATTTTTTTTAATGATGACTTTCAAAACAAAATTAAAATGTTTGATTATAACTTCTCAGTATTTCTCCCATAAATCCAAATTAAAGACTAACATTGCGTTTCTTGTGTTCGGTGTATTTTTCTACAACTGTAAATCAACTGTTTTTTTGTATGACAAAAATGAAAAGTTCACAAAATACCTAAGAGCAAGGTAATATCAATTCATTTTTAAATTAATTACTAATAATGGTCAAATAACAACGACGAAGGACTATTGTGCATTGTTGAATTTATACCTACTCATAAGGACATTTAAAGTGACATTGCACCAAAATGAATCTATAGGTACAAATGTAAAAAAAAATTGATGAAATGATATATTTCTTGTTATTTGCCCTACAATATTTCTAATTGAATACTTGTATACAAGTTTATCTTTTATAAATGTTATGTTTGTCTTTCTAATATATTGTATAATTTACAAAACTTAATAAAATCTAAATGTAGAAAGAAACTACGTAACACTTAAGATTTTAAGTTTCTTTTATGAATTTTATATATTGTGAAAAAGGGATTTTGGGTCTGCAAACTTCGAACAATTGAAAAAAGTTGTATTTGCCAAGTTTCTATTTAAATGAAGTCGTAACCTTTTTTTATCATTTTCAATAATAATATGTCCTCTTTAGTCATTAGCTCTGGATTTTAAGATAAACTTTATATACAAATATATAGCAAACCATTCTAAATGAATTCTTCAAACATATTATACTGTAAGTTAATTAAAAAAGAGAGAAGTTTATATATTCTGACATTATCAAACGCTAGACTATATCAACTAACAGAACGGATGGAGAACCACTATCGCATTGCTGACTTGGTACATACATTTCCCGATATGAATGATGGGTTATATCTGGTGGTTTTATAGTTAACAAAACCTCCCACTTTTATTGAGCTGTGAATTTTGATTCTTGAAGAGTGTGGTCTTGATAGTAGATATTTTATTGTATGTTGACCTTATTTCAAAAGTTAGAAGATTTTTAGTTCACTACGTCAAACTCTAAATGGTCTACATAATAATAATAATAATAATAATAATAATAATAATAATAATAATAATAATAATAATAATAATAATAATAATAATAATAATTATAATAATAATAATAATAAGGATGATATTGATAATGATAATGATAATGAAAATGAAAATGATAATGATAATGATAATGAAAATGATAATGATAACAATAAAATGAGTAATAAAACTAAGGTAAGATAAGGTAAATCCCTGAGGTCGGTATTTTTGTAATTATACTTTCGTCAAAGTCAACAGGAAAAAAAGATAAACCCTAGTATTTCAAATAAAGTAAGATTTCACAAATTTACAGAAAACTACTGTATCTATAATATTTCATATCAGAAGAAGTAATATAGGACAACTACTGTCGTCAAGGTTTAAGTTGATGGAATAACTATAATTTTCTCTTGATGTAAAAGTATGAAAATAATCTAAGAAAAAAAACCCATCTTATGCAAACATTGCCGCAGCGTTCAATTTGTTTCGTGTAAGACTTCAAAAATAATTTGTTCCATAAAAAAATTAGAAGTAGGTACACAAGAAAAATAAATTGAAAATTGAGATAAACGGGTTTGACAATAACAATCTACTCTAGTTCAATGAATCATTATTCTATAAAAACCATCAGAGAGGGACAAGGTATTTCATTTTATATTTCCTTAAACAAACGGTTCAAAGCAAAAATTCAAATAAAACTCTGATTGAATTTATATCATAAAATATTGGTCAATATACTTTACAATAAACAATACCAACCAAAAGAAAAAAATGTGGATGGTTTCTGTTAACTATAACAAAGCTAAACATTAAAATGCATTTAATTATAAATATTTGACTATATGAATATGAATAAAAGAGGGTGTTATTACATAAAATATATTAAAACTGATTGGTTTTCATCATTATGTATAACGAATCATACCTTACATAGCTTTATACCAAAGTATAGTCGTTTAGATATATAGGTGCTTTCACAAAAAATGACTTACATATATAACTGATCGTAATTCATCAATATGTATGTAAAAAACAGCATCTTATTGACTGTTATTCTTTTAAGGAAATTATGTGGTAAGAATTTGATTTTTTTTCTTTCTATTTTAATTGTTTTGCTTTGTATAATTATGTCATATCTTTTTAATCTTATTTTTGCGTTATTGAAAATCTTATCTAAATAATTACAATGATAATTTTAACTATTATCATAGAATAGAAAAAATTGAGAAAACAAAAACCGCACATGGAAAAGGAAAATCTAAAGTCGGAGTGAATAATGAGAAAAACGTTAATGACGTCATGATCACATGACAAAACTATCTCTATGAGCTGATGGACAAAACACTGTCAGCCAATCAGAAGACGCGTTACATCCAAAATAAAATTATGGACGAATTGTCTGATTTTGAAAATGAAGATAATGCAATAAATATTTTGATCTAGTACATGGTTCTTACAAACCAATTTTTGCACCTTATAGACTTCAAGTAAAAAACGCTTATTTGAAAATGTCCGAAAATTGAAAACTAATAAGAAAGTAATACCAAAACTTTATAACTATATATTATGAATAAACTCTACTGCAGTTTCTGAATTTAAGCGTATGATACAAATCTATGCAAACGCGTGATCTAATCTATTTAAACCTATGATAACATTTTTTTTCAAAGGTATGATATTAATTTATCTAAACGTATGTTGCTAATCGATTTTAACATATGATAGTAAATTATAAAAATGCATGATACTTATCTATATAAACGCACGAAACTAATTTATTTAAACGTATGATACTTATCTATTGTAACATATGATACTTATCTATTGTAACATATGATACTAATCTATTGTAACATATGATACTAATCTATAAAAAAAAACGCTCGATACTGATCTATTCAAGCGTATGATACTAATCTACACAAACGTAGGATACTTATCTATACAAACGCATGATACTAAATTACCTAAATATATATGATACTGGAACGAAAACATATTTATATGTGATATGAATATGAAATTTGCATTGAACCAGACCGACACGCTTTTCTAGATTTAAAACGTTGTTCAGTCTTTGTATGGTGCAAATGTCCCGTCCCATATAACATCCATATTGCAAATCTTTCTATTTGAACAGTCAATGTGTATGTCATGTACAGTCACTGACCCGATCTCACTTTTCATCATGAATGCATTAAATCGTAGTTGCAGGAACTATATTTGATTAGTCATGACGACCTCTTCAACCTGTCTGTGTTTCCAATGTAAACAACAAAGCGTGAAACGACTTAAAATTATTTCTTGAACCATTGTTGGAAATAGTTATCAAAGGTACCAGGATCATAATTTAGTAAACAATACTCGCGTTTCGTCTACATAAGACTCATCAATGACGCTCATATTAAAATATTTATAAAGCCAAACAAGTAGAAAGTTTAAGAGCATTGAGGATCCAAAATTCCAAAAAGTTGTGCCAAATACGGCTAAGGTAATCTATGCCTGAAAAAACCTTTTTTAATTGTTAATATTTTTGTTCAAAACCTATCAATTGCAATCATTATACTTTATGCTTATTGTTGATATTTTAGTCCATACTCAAACGAATTCGTCCACCATCGGATTTGCTTCAACTGATCACATTTTACTGTGTAATGATATTACTCCGCCAGATATGAGGCCTTTTTAAAGGGGGATTATTGCCATTTTTTACATCAAATAAATAACAATAACACAAAAAACAACAGTTGAGAATGTTTTTTCTAGATTGCATTATAAAGACAATAAAAGGGTATTGACTTGGCATATCATCGTTATAAGGATTAGGCCCGAAACGGGGAAAAAGCTCAAGACTCGTATTTTCCCGTTTCTAAGCCTCATCATTATATCGTTGATATGTCAAGTCGGTTTACTATTATTGTCTATACATCGTTTCCATGTTCAGTATACATCATACACCATAATCGTTTCCACATTCCCATGTGAACAAAACACAATTTTAAACATTTCTGAAAATTACCAACAATGTAACGTAAAAAGAATTACAACACGCTACCATGATAGCACAGAGACTTCTTTGCAGTACAAAAGTTATAACTGTAACTTGAAAACAGTTAACAATACCCAATCCCTTGTTCTTTCCTCAGAAACGATTGACTGAAAATTTAGATAAAGAGTTGAAAGCATTTTTAAAATATTTCAATGAAATAACATTAGTTTTTCGACTAAATAACCAACAACATCAAAGGTACAAGTATAACCTCACCAGATGCGCACTACGACGATACATGTCTCTTCAGTGATGTTCAAGGTCAACATATTTGAAAATCCAAATCCTAATAATAAAGTTGGAAGAGCACACAAAAACCAAAAAAGGACCATCATTTAAATACAACCAAACCTGAATAGAAATCAGAGCTATATATGAAGGACATCCATTCCCAGATCGAACAAGGACTTAAAAAAAAAAAACAAAAAAAAACTGCATTGTTTTATAAAACAATATTTGTATTTTCATACTAGTTTCAAATGTATAGCTACTGAGATGGATTATAGATCTTGAGCAAACGCCTTGGGCATTTGTACAATAAAAATAGAGGGGCAGCATAAATAAAACATACTGCTATCGATTCATTACTGCTAAACAGTATCAATGTTACTGCACCAACTGTACCCTTTACTATTTATAAGAACAAATAAAAACTACCGAATTCTCTTATTATAAGTACTAGTTTTACTTATATATCGTGGATTATGTTTGATTATTTGTTGTAGTCGTTAGTGCTGTTGATGAATGCACGAACAACGGAGAAACTGGCGAAAATAACGGACTTGACAACAAAAAAGAAACTGACGACATAGCAGGTAACATATTTATATATTTGTTTTATTTGAAAAGGGAAACAGTCGATCAATATTGTACTGATTAATGTATTTCATAATAAGTTACATGAAAAAAGTTAAAAAATATGAACACATTAGAAAACTACTTTTGCCATTTATAGAAAAACGAAGAAAGATGTGTTTAGTCCACATTGTTCCCTCTGGTAATTTATCATAAAACTCGAGAACTTTCCTTAAATGACCATACCGATGAAATCGATACATGAAAATTGATCATTTGACATTTCTCATTTCAAGCTAAAACAAAAAAACAAGAAAAAGAATTACACAGGAAAGAAAAAAACAAATACAAGGAGACGATACAATATCGTCATCTTTAGAAAAATTCACAGCCCATAACGAAAAGAAAAGAAAAAAACTGAGAAAATATTCACAAAATATTACATAGAAAACATATGGCTGAGCAAAAAGAAACTCAGGTAAGCAACGAAGATAAAAAGTTCCTAATCCACTTAGTGCACCCACCATGTAGTTTATGGAACCTGAAAAACAATTTTTAATTAGTTGTATTCTTAAATATTATAAAAGTAGAAAAGTATCAAAATAAGTAACAGATTCATGGTTATCTATGATACAGAAAGTCATTTACGCGAGTGAATAAGAGATACGTATTATGTGTGGCACTTGAACTCCTTGAAATCATTGAATATTACAATATTATTAATATATCTTTTTTTCCATCATCACCATGTAATGATATGTTTATGATGTATAGTTGTTCACTTGTCCACTCATGTTTCTGAGGTTAATAAAGCATTTGAAACTTGAATCTTGAATATTGTGAAAGGAATACGGGAAAATTATGATTAAAATTCCAATGTAAAAATATATTTCAGGAACAGTTGTTGTGTTGACTCAAGATCAGGAATTTCGTTATACTTGTTGTGGTTTCGTGTATGAGTGGAGGTTTCACACCAGGGCAACTGGAACATTTGATGCCCTTGTGTGGAGACATCAAGGCAATAACATTTACTTATTGGTTGGTTCTAATTCATTAACATCAACAAGTAAGTTAACCAGTTTGTTTATTGAAAGTAGTGTCATCAAAATTTTTTATAAACATACCATCATTTTTTGTCATTTTTTATAGGATCTCGATGGCCGAGTGGTGAAGTAGTCGAACTATTGTATGACTAGCTCGTGAAGACTTTGAATGTTAGTTCGAATCCGGCACATTTGAGGTGCGTTCAACACCAATCTTAAATGACTAAGATTGTCAGTTGGTCGGTTGTTTTCTCCGGGCACTGCGGCTTCCTCATCAACATAATACTGACTGTGACTAAATAGCATAATAGGACTGACAATTGCTTTAAAGCATCGATCAATCAATCTCAATTGCTCTAAAATCAAATTAACAATAACCTTTCCTATTGTAAATAATACTTCCGAGCCTGTTATAATTTTCTCATACCGTATGGAGTTTTCTAATGTTATTAGTTTAAATATATTTATTTATAGTGGATTGGGAAACAAGTTTTGCTACTTATATTAATCCCTTTCCACTTTGCGTGTGCGATTGATGCCTTGTAACGACATTAGCCTGCTCTTTTTCGAAATCTACAACGGTGTCTTTGACGTGCAAGAGATATGGCTCTCTTCTAACACGGGTGAGACATTTATCGTCCCCTTCCGACGGACTGTCATCGTTTCCTCAAGACCATACTCGCAAATGGTGTCAAGGGAGAGCCGAAAATTCAGTCACTGAAATTTTCATTGCAGAACGGGAATCGAACCAGAAACCTTTGTGTTAGTAGTCCAATGCACTAACCACTACACCACGGCTCTCATTATGTGATTGTACGCATTGTGTTCTATACTTAGCTTTTAACAGCCAACATTTATTAGCAAAAAGTTTGCTAAACCTAAATAACTCATATATATACGGAATTATGAATAAATTACACGCATTACTAAACAGTTATTTGTTCATTTACCGTGATAAAGTTAACTGTAACGGAATTTAATGCTTGTCATTTAATTAACTAGAAGATGCACGCGAAATCACAGTACAATAGGGCAAGTGTTGAAACAAAAGAGTTTTTAAATTTCCTGGGCAGTGCGTCGACTGAGTATGCTCGAAAGCGTAACACAGATGTATCGATAACGGTCTCCTAGTTTGGATATTTTCTCAAAAATTGGCGTATTTCTGTTGAAAACTGATTGTTTTATAGGAAATACAAAAAACTATATTTATACGTCATATCACACATATTTCCGACTTTGTATGGTTTCACAGGAATGCGGTTCAATGGAATCGGTACCTCTTTAAGTAGTATATATGTAAAACTCTTTTGACAAAATGCTTAGTTTATTGAAGGATTCATATCACTTGGCATACAGTTTTAGATTTAGGTTTTCATTGATCAAACAAATACTGCTGTTCTAATTGCATTAGTCTTTAGTTTTCTATGTTGTGTCTTCTGTACTATGATTTGTCTGTTTGTCTTTTTTATTTTTAGCCATGGCGTTGTTAATTTATTTTCAATCTATGAGTTTGACTTTCCCTCTGGTATCTTTCGTCACTCTTTTCAAGTCTTTTGTTTTTGTGACGTAAAGTTGCTTCAGTGACATACAATAACATATATTCCTTAATTTACGTTCGCAAGCTACAATAATATACGTATTGATCTTGGTTAATATAAAAAAGAAGATGTGGTATGATTGCCAATGAGACAACTATCCACAAAAGACCAAAATGACACAGACATTAACAACTATAGATCACCGTACGGCCTTCAACAATGAGCAGTTTTGTTTTTCATTTAAAAATTAAAGCAAATTTATGATCAATTTGAAATAACCTTACAACAACAACATGTATACTACTTAGATAGTGGAAATGAAGAAGTTCAAACTATACCAAAGGGACAGAGAATTCGAGCCATGAAAGATGATTATATAGGAATGTAAGTTACTTAAAACAGCAATTTCGCGTCATTCTGTATTTCAAAATGAATTGCATGAATTGAAACATACATAATGACACACTTTTCCACAATAAAGTGCACAGGTAAAGAAAATAAAAAATTGATAGTACTCGTGTTTTATGATCATAGCGAAAAAATGTAATAAGAAGTATTGAATGCTCCTTTAAGGAATTTCATGTGTGTTTTTCGTAAATTGTTTTGATTTTTTATCCTTTTTTTCATATCCGGCTATGTCTAAAAAATGTTATTCATGCTGAAATAATTTACAGGCATTCAACTGGTGTATTTCTCGTAACTCATAAAGATGAAGGATCAGAAACTATTAGAAGGTTGACTGGTATAACAACACCAATTGCTGTGTCGTCAACACTTGATACTTCTGGTGCATCAGTTTTAACCTCAGACTATGCCATCAGATCGTATTATACAGAAAGTATGTATAATAATAATTTCGATATAACGATAACCAGCAGGAAAGCACTTATTTCGTTACAAATATATTAAAAAATATTGCATAAATGTTTTTTTATGCGTATATATATTTATCAAATCTCGAAAATTTTCCAACAATGATAGTTATCAAAGGTACCAGGCTTATGATTTGATACGCCAGACATGCATTTCGTCTACATGAGACTCATCAGTGACACTGAGATCAAAACAATTAGAAAGCCCAGCAAGTGTAAAGTTGAAGAGCATGGAGGACTAAAAATTTCAAAAGGTTGTACGAAAATACGGCAAAGGCAATCTATGCCTGGGATAAGAAAATATATAGTATTTCGTATCAGGGTACGTCACAGGCGGATGAATTCGAAAATAGGTAGAAAAAAATATTCCCTTGAATTTGACAGTTGTAGGTAATTAATCCTAAATCGTATTGCAGTGAAACATTTCTGGGTCATAAACTTTAACTTCGATATTTCAAAGCATCATTATTTCTTTATTTGGGGTTTCTTTAGAATATTTTGGAAATTAGAGGTTACATGGTTACTGAAGCTTGTACACAGGTTAAATAAGGCGGAACATATGATTGGTTCAATTCCAGTGATGATTATTTATTTACTTATATGCAATGAAATGTTATTTGAAATTTCTTCACCGACAGGATAAAACTTCACTCCTGCCAAGTATTTCTTTATTTAAAACAAACACAAATTCTGCATAATTTTTTGAAAAGTGCAAATTAAGAAAAAGACTAATAGGGAAAATTCAATGGTGGCATTAATTCTCAACACCGAGGTGACAATAATTGATATTCATATCAACTGCATTTCGCATACTTTAAGCGATGTCTTTATCATATATTTAGTAGTATATTCATTAGTTTTGAATATTTGATAAATATCGTACTATTTAATCTGTATCGCTCAACTTTGATGCAGACCCTTTATCACATCCCTTGATCGCATGTCTACGCTTTATCACACCCCTATTCGAATTACTCATGTATGACAGTAGTGATCCTTTCTAAATTCACATGAAGCTTTTTACCTTTCTGTTTATCTTTCAAACAAAATCCAAAAGATGAAATAGTGAAATATTTTACTTCAATGGGCCCAAAAATGAAACATTCATTTATCACATGACGTCATTGTTTGGCATGTGATGTCACAGACGTCGAGCCTTCATATTTTTTGGGACACGACATGTTACCTTTTTTTATTATTCAGTATGTGTTTTATAAAGTACAACATTACTAAAGGAGGATAAAAAACTCAATGAAATACCATACAAAATACTAATAAGCAAAAAAATAAGAAAGAACCAACAAAACATTCAAAATATTTCTTTAGACAACAGAACGCAAATTGTAAGACAAAAGCTTGAAAAAACATAGCAAATCCGTATCAAATGCCGTGTTACCCTCGACAAATATCATCCCTCTGACATTAAAAGCCCTCGGGATGATATTGGTATCTTGGGCTGATATTGGCATATCGGGCTGATACGGCATGTTATACGGATTTTGATATGTTTTATTCTCTAAATATAGCTCATTTCTCGTTATTTCAACACCATCACAACTCTCAATAGCACTTACAACCAAATAACAAAAAACAAAAGAGAAAAAAAAAACACACCAAAAAAACCCAATATACCCCATTACTGAAACATTTATCTGATATAAGAATTTCAAGGGTAACTTATGACTTATCATATATAGATATCAGAAGATGTGGTATGAGTGCCAATGAGATAAGTCACAATTTGCAAAAGAAACCATTATTGGTCAAAGAACGGGTTTTAACACGGATGCTTGGCTTACACCAAACAGCAAGTTATAAAGGGTCACAAAAATGACTAATGTAAAACAATTAAAACGAACAAACCTACGTTATGATCCATAAGAAATACAAAAAACGAGAAACACTTATGAACCACATCAACAAACGACAACTACTAAAAATTAAATTCCTGACTTGGAATAGGTACGAACAAATACAGCGGGTTTAAACGTTTAAATAGTTACCTACATTCACCCTTATCTTGAACAATAGTGTAACACCACAACAAAGAAAGACACACTGTAAAAAAGCAATTTAATTCAATTCAATCAAAAAACATATCAACACAAGTGAACATACATTGAACGAATAAATTTGTTCTGATCAATGACACAATGAAAATACATAATCAATAAACTAAGGGGTTAGATGTTAAACAATTTTGGAAATAAAAACATAACCTTCAACAAATTAAAATGCTGCCAAATATAAAAATGTACACAGGTAAATGAAAATAATTTTGCTGAAAGGTGTACAATTTAAATTTTGTAAACAAAAGTGAAAATTTTTAGTCATTCCAAGCATTTATCAAACATGATATTTATTATCACTTTATCAGATGTTATGCAATATTATATGTGAAAATGAGATACATTGTATGCACGATTTCATGTGTGTAATTTGTATGATTTGAATAATAACCTTATACAATCATGTCAAGTTTATAAATTTAAGTTGAACTAGAAGGTTTATAACAAGCATAGTTGACCGTTAACAGTTTCAGTTGTGTTTTGTTGTGATTTTGATTTTATGTCTGTATACATTTAAGCTATACAAACCTTTGGGTCGGGTTATATTGTTTTTTCCTCTAGAAACGGGTCAAGCCCACAGAAATTGGTCTCAAATACTTAAAGTTGATCTTGCATTTTTCGAGGTGTTTTTTTATTAATGTTTGTGGATATAAGTATTAACATGACTCTCCTTTACAATATTTTGCTTAGGTGAACGTCCAGATATGTCTGGCGTAGGTACAGTAACATTGTATAACGACGCTGTATCGGTTGGAGATGTGTTAGCTACAATAGCAACATCTGACAATGATCCAGAGGACGCTGGAAGCCTCACTTTGACAATAGAATCAGCTACCAACAGTGGCACAAGTTATTTTGAGTTTGTTTCTGGTAAGTTGGAAGAATTATTCTCAATCCCGCTTTGTCTGTATTTACAAAATGTCTTATCGGTTTTAAAATGCGTTATAAAATATTTATTGTTTTCGTAAAATGCCTGCTAAAAGATTGTGTACTTTTAAGATTTGTGTTTTCCTCTTATAGTTCATGTTTACCTTGGTTTTAGTTTGTAACCCGGATTTCTTTTCTCTCAATCGATTATGACTTTCGAACAGCAATATAATACTAGAGTTACCTTTATCCAATTAACTTTTGTGAAGCTATGGGCACACAAACTTGACAAATACGAGTTTCAAAACGGATTATGAAACCGTTTTTTCTTATATTTATTGACTATATACCTTCTAGTTGTTCTTTGTTGAAATATTTGTTTGGTTTTATAGTGATTAAGATTATAACACACTATTCACTGTTCCTTATTGTTGTCATTTTACCCATTATGTCTGTTTGGTTTGTTCACACATTTTTCTCAATAAAATGGAATTTTACGCGATGATTATACAAGTGAGAGGTTCAGATACTTATAATTCGTACTTATTTAATTCAGCGTTTTCTACATACGAAAATGCCTGTACCAAGTCAGTGTACCAAGTCAGGAATATGACAGTTGTTATCCATTCGTTTGGTGTATTTCAGCTTTTGATTTTGGCATTTGAATCGGGACATTCGTTTGAATTGAACATTGAGTTCGGTATGTGTGTGATTTTAAATTTTGCTAGAATGACTTTATTTTCATTTCCAATAATTTGCCGAACATACATGGTTATCAATAATAAGTGACTTAATCAATAAATCATTTCATATACATACATCTTAATTTAGATGAAATAAAGGTAAAAGCTTTACCACCTGTGAATACATATAATCTGGAGCTTAAAGTAGAAGATCCTTGCACCCTATCACGAACCAGAACAGAAGTGATTGATATACTCAATAGAGTAAGTGTCTTGTATTGTAGATTAGAATATAAATGTAATAGTTATCATATATCTGAAACATTTTGGAAAACAAAAAGGGAATTCGCTTATGTTGAACAAAAATGGAATCCGCTTATGTTGATAACCAGCGCAAATCTAATATATACGAGAGAAAATGTCACATAACAAAATCGGATAGAGTGTGCTTAAATCAATCGATGAGGCGGCAACGATTGAGTTGTATTGAACTGAAAGTGTGACTCGAAGGATTAAAATCAAGCTATCCTTCCGCATTTTCATTAAAATAAAATTGATTCTCCTGTGTACGGAAACAATTCTACTGTTAATGTATGGAAAAGTATTCAAAGGGGTCGAGGTGTGTTTAATTGATCTACTTATACTACCATATTAAAACGCTATTCTCTTTTTGGTTGTCTGTATTGTGTATATAACTGATATCTTTATTGAGTTTCTTTAAAAAAGTGTAATAGAAATTAAAAAACTGTGGTATGAGTGCCAATGAGACAAATCACATCCAAGTCACAATGTGTAAAAGAACATAATTATATGTCAAAAACCGGGCCGTGGCTCACACCGAACAACAAGCTATTAAGGACGAGTGTAAAACATTTAAAACAAGAAAACCAATAGTTCAATCTATATAAAAAAAAAGAGAAATAAGACAAATTGATGAACCACATTAACAAACGACAACCATTGAACAACAGGTTCCTGACTTAAGACAAATACAACGAGTTTAAACATTATGTCTACCATGTAGAAAGACCATGCAATGATAGTACGGTGACCGAGTAAGGAAAAGTCGCTTATTTAAGGAGTTTAATTGTCATTCGTACTATACGGCTATAAATCACAGTATTAGTAGTTCAAATGTTAAACTTTACATTTTGACTTGTCGTTAAAAAATCGTACGGTGCAGTTTTTGTAAAATGAACTTTGAAGTATGTAGGTTGACTTCAAAGAAAAATCGACTTTGAAAAGTTTTTAGGTCCTCATTCTAAAAGAACATTCGTGATAAGCTTTCTGTGATTATATACATTGTTGTTACGCATTTATTTAACGATTTCAAAAAAAGGTTTAGCAAAATTATTCCGTTATTTAAGAGTTTTTGTAAGAGTTTAACACTACGAATATTTTGTATTTAATAGAGTACGTTTCAATTCCATTTTATAATTTGTTTTCACGCAAAATACAAAATAATCAGAATTTATATGATATTTCATACCCTTATTTAACAACAATATCAAATTCATTTATCTCAGAAGCATTATTTTGAGTTGTGCATTGAAACAAAATATACACTGAAAATTCGAAGATACAGGTTTTCCTCCGGAAATTCAACTTGTACCGGACCGATACTATTATTTTAATCTATAAATGATATTTCGTATCAAGTGCACCGCACACAACGATGTTTCATTGCTAAAATTTGTTCAATTCGATCTATTTTGTTTGTTCATATTCCCATTTCGTGTTGGTTATTGTGTTTGTTAGAGGTTTTTTGAAAACATTACTTATTTTCGTTGCTCTCATAAACGAAAGTTAAGGTTTTTAATTTGATTTCTTTCTTTTGATATATTTCGAAAATTAAGAACCAAATCTGGATTTGGATCTGCAATTATCCGGAAAATGTCAGAATTAGGAAGTCCTTTACGACTAGGTCTTAGTAGTTCAAAAAGGTCACGAGTGTGTTTTAATTTTGAAAAGTGTATCGTTTGCCAGAGAAGCAGCAATGAATCAGTCACTTCATTTACTGTTAAGAGTAAATGTAGCCTCTTTAGTTCACTTGAAAGACGTAATGATGAAATCTGCCAGCTATTTGTTGAAGAGTATGGGTCATTTGCTGAAATCCCTATGGACTTTTTGAATATGGTGTACCACAGAAGTTGCTATAAATCATATACAAGTAAACACAACGTTTCTGTATCTGTTGGAAATAAGTCTAACGAGGCGTTAGACGAGGAAACAAAGAATAGAGTCCCTAGTGCACGTACTCGTTCACAATCAATTCTAATCGATTGGAACGCTTGCATAATTTGTAACAACAAAAGTTACAAAAAAGATAAGAAACTCATCAAAATCGAGTCAGATGACAGAGTAGGTCGTATACTGAGTGCTGCCCACCACTACTCTGATTTTCATTTGATTAGTAAAATCAGTCAGGTAGACTTTAAAGAAAAGGCGTTTTACCACAACCAGTGAATTACTAAATATCTAGTAGGGTTAAAAGAGGTTGATGAGGAACCATGTGCAGAAAACATTTTTGACTACCAAACTGCCTTTTCAAACCTCATTTCACAAATTAGGAAAGATTTAACGGAGAACAAGAAAGCTTTTCTGTTATCATCATTATTGGAAATATTCTTCTCTTATTTTCCGGAAAATGTGACAAAAAATTTTACAACTCGCAGACTTCAACGCTGGTTGGAAAATAATTATGGTAGTTCTGTCGTCATTCAAACACAACAAGGTCAGGGCATGTCAAACATTATGTTTAGCAGCTCGATCACAATTGGAGACGCTGTTAAAGCAGCTGCTAATCTTAAAGTGGAATTAAAATGGTCCCAAGAACAAAATTCTGTGAGTGAACAAAAAGAGCCAACAGAAGAGCAACTTATTCATTCCGTTGCCAAAATAATTCGTAGTGAAATTGAAAATATTGAACTTCCAATTGAGCAGTATCCTACTTCAATTGAGGCCTCTCTTGCTCATTCATACGTGTCAATGCCTCATTCTTTAGTGAAGCTTCTCTACTGGCTTGTTGATGAAAAGGGTTTTAAAAATGGGGTTAATCCGTCTGATATACAAACTGACAGCTTGAAAAAATGTCTGGCATTAAAAGAATGCATTGTTGATATTAATAGGAATGCGTTTACACCTTTTCATCTTGGATTAGCTGTACAAGTATATCACGAGTTTGGCTCAAAGCGTCTTGTTGAAATTCTTAACGCTCATGGATTTTGTGCCACTTACACTAAACTGCGCAGATATCTTACAAGTGGGGCAAATCACGAGATTAGTCAAATCAATGGTGACCGCAACATTCCTGGAGGCATTCGTTTTATTTTGCAGGGAGGTGGTCTGATTCAGGAGGGCTCAGATAACATCGACATAAACACAGAAACTATAGATGGTAACAACACTTTCCACTCTTTAGCTAGAGCCGTGTTTCAAACAAAGTCCTTTAATGATCCTCTTGAAAATTTGACTCCCATCAAACGCGGTCAAGACAGATCTCTTTCTATGGATGACACTACAGCCTCTCTGACAAACACTTTACCCTTCTATAAACCAAAGGTAAGAGCAGAACCGCCTCGTCGTATAACCCCATTGGACCAACTTCAGACGTGTGTAAATGGCAAAGTCAATACTGTCGATGATATTTGGGTGTTTTTAAGACTTCTGTCGAGAGATATTATAGACTTTCCAGTCCATAACCAAGAAACAGGACAAACAGTTCCTTTCTGGACAGGTTTTAATTGTTTGTTGTCTGAAAAAAGTACAGACATTGCAGTTGTAACATATCCCCCAATAATAGATGCTAAACCCACTGATATGTCTACAGTATTTACTGCTATGAAGAAGTGTCTTGATATGTCGAATGAAGCAGGCCAGGCACATGCCATTCAAACATTTGATCAGCAGCTCTATGCGATTGCACAGCAGGTAAAATGGACAAGACCGGATATTTTTGAATCTCATATTCTAAGACTAGGTGGTTTTCATACACTATCGTGTTTCATAACATCATTAGGGAAGTTATGGGCAGATGGAGGTCTTCGAGATTTGTTGGTTGATTCGGGTGTTTATGCTGGTAGTACAGCTGAACAAATGTTGACTGGGAAGCAATTTAACTGGGCTGTCAGGGGTTTCACAATAGTATTTGAAGCTTTAAAAATATTGTTTGTTACTTCATTTATACACTGGTGTAGAACCGCTGATCACTTTGATAAAATTCCAGATGTTTTTTTGGGATGCTTTGTTGGAGTTTCACAGGGGTATTTCCAAAAGTTCAAGCCAGACACAAGACCTAACGCATAATATGACAGAGCTATTCGAAGCTCATATACAGCCACTTATAGATATTTATAAGCAATGGGGTTGTGCTGCATCACCAACATTTAAGTACTGGTATATGTTTCTGGAAGCTGTAGAAATTATGCTGTCAAATGTAAGGGCAGAACGAGAGGGTAATTGGTCACTTCGTTTGAGATCATCATCTCAAATGTTACCTTATTTCTTTGTAACCAACCGTACCAATTACTCAAGGTGGATGCCAGTTTACATTCTCGATATGCTTCAGCTTCCGGAGAATATTCGATCAGCTTTTATAGATGGTGACTGTGCTATTAGACAGACTCCTGGGCATTTTAACGGTATATGGACCGACATGGCAACAGAAAAGACCGTTATAAAAGACTCAAAGGGATCAGGTGGCATTGTAGGCATAATAAATCAAAAGTATGCTCTTGTTAGATGGTCACTTACCAGGCATTTTCTAGCATCCTTTAGTCGTGTAATACTGGAAAGGGCTGGAATTGCTACAAATAATGCAAATTCACACGAGGAAACAAGACCAACAGCAATGAAGAGAGACGAAGAACATGTTATTGCCATTGTGAACCATCTAAATGAAACCATGACCGATCCCTTTGATGTTGAATCCCATTCTCCATGTCTAATAAATATATCTTCTGGCATGCATGCTATAAGAGATATTCAAGATTCTTTGCTCACAGCTGTTGAGGAAGGCTTGAATATGTCTAGACATTTCATCACCAGTGCTCTTTCTGTAGGTCAGTCGAGGAGTTTTTATAGTCCAATAGCAAAGTCAAAACTAAAAACATGACCTCAAAAACAAACCTTAAATGTAAATCGGGAGAAGTAATTTCAGGTCACATAAATCCCGAACTTGTATTTAGACGGGCACTGATTTTGGCAAACTGTAGGGATGATGTTACAATAGAAAATGTGTTGTCGCACCCTGTAGGTCCCATTCCAGTTTCCCTTTTTCATGATGACGGTACCATGAGAAAGTCATGTAATAGTGGGAGATATTATGGACATAATTGTGCAAATCTTGATACAAGCATGAAATTTGGTATAAAGGTTGACTAAATGATACTTATACAAAATCCACTGCTGGCCAGAAAAAAAAATCATTTTTTCAAGATGGCCACCACACATTTTGGAAATGGCGTCATTACAAAATGTCAATCATTCATTAATCCGTTGAAAGGTATGTTATATGTAAAATCCAATGTTAGAATTGATAAAAAGTAAATGACAGTTCCTAAATTACGACTAGACAATACATTAATGAAACTAAAGGTGACTTCCGGTTTCAAAATGCCGGCAAAAAAGTCAAAAATTTCAATTTTTATACTTTCAAGCAACTTCACAAGGGATGTAAATCCTTGACAGATGTGCTATAGGTATAAACCAATGTAAGTTATAATAAAACGTTAAAAACAGTTCCTAAGTACGACAAATCAACACATACATGAAGAAAAATAGTGATTTCCGGTTTCTAAAAAGGAGGCAAATACGTAGAAAATATTTTCATAATTCCATCAACTTAACAAGTGATAACACTCTTTGTTAAGTTTAAATGTCTAGTTTATTTAGAAAGACAGGTTGCTTATCTTATAATTATTTGACAATTGCCTATACAACAACCCGTACAAGAAAAGCCAGAACGGTAGCATTTACAGTTACCAACACAGCTGGATTTTTGCCTCCGCTTTCAAAAGTTCCTGACACAAGGATGCAACGGCAATCACAGAAGTCCATTTCTGTTTGCAACTGTCATTGTTTTTTTCTTCCATCCAACCCCAGTACTCATGAATTGGTACATGTACCTGTCGAATACATGAATCAGGCTGAGCCTAAACAACTCCTCCTTGATTTACTTCTCTGATGTGCTCTGGAAAAGAACCTCTTGTAGGCGGAATTGCATCACAATGCCGTTGCTTCCTTGCAAACAATTCACATCGTGCCTCGCTTCATACTTAAGCCAAAAAAAAAATGTCTTTTATATCTGAAAAAAAAACCTTCCATTGTTAGCCAAGCTGACCTTTTCCCTTTCCCACGACAATTTGACAAAGTGTCACATCCACTGAATGCATGGACAAAAGGATGAGCAGCTAAACAAGGACCAAACGCATTTGTTATGTCACGTACAGGAAGCCAACAAAAGTCTTTATTCCTTCCATTACCTATCCACAATGTGTTCTACCTAGTTTTGTGATTACTGCAATTCTTGCTACTATTACATCTGTGGCAGTAATACCTAAAATTACATTTAACAACACTTTTCATAATCATGCCGAACATGGACAAACATTCGTGTATCTGCTTCTTCGTGATTACAAGTGGTAGGTAGGAAGTATCCTTATTGAAATTGCAAAGAATATTTTCACCATGAATAACAGACACATTTTTATTAGTCTCTTTTGTCAGCAAGAAACTTGAACAATTTCTTTTCGTTGTCATCTTCACAGGGGAAAACTAATCCAAACCCTTGATGTTCTACCAGAACCATCACCTTTCCATCTGACACAAAAACCTTGCCTTTGTCTTGTCACAGCCTTTAAATGATTCATTTAGTAAACATCAAATATAATGTCTACTCTTGAATACTTATCGATGCAAGATTTTATGTAAGGCAGTATGACATCATTTGCATAATCATCAAATATTGTTGCCCAACTTTGTGACGTGGAATCAACCATTGCTGCCCCACCAACGATCAATGCGTCTCAATTTGGATCAGCAAATCGCAAAATGTTTCAAGTAAACCCATTTGCAGCGATTTAATACCACTATTCCAAGAAACATCCTGAGACAAAAGACAGAGGAGAAGTTTGGTTTTAATGGATAAAGAAATATTCCAAGTAAAACTGGCTACGTGACAAGAAATAAAAAGTCTAGAAACGATATTGCAATCACTTTTTAAGGTTCTCTAGCTTTGTTTTTGACAAAGACGTTTCCAGTCTCATTTTTGCGGCCAAAATAAAAAGTTGTTATTTTTAATTGTTTATAAAAAGCAGGTTCTCCTTCGTTTTGCATTTGCTTCAAGAGATCTTCGTATTGTTGGGACCAATATCTTTGAATTTATTTACATATCTTACCTGTTCAACAATTTCTTAAATGGAGTATATTTTTTACAAATCTGACGACTCTTCTAGAAATGAATTTCCAAACTCGTTCATCACTTTACAAAGCCTTTAAAGCTGTTTAATGACATTTTTTTGTGTTTTCGTAGAGTCTTCAATAGATCGTTCATCTGTTATAGAATGACCCAAACCACAAGATCTTTCAAATTCATCTTTTAGTATACTGACTCCTGGTCCAGCTACCAATCATTTGTCTAAATGGGATCTTCGGTTAATCCTATGGCACCAACATCGCCTTTCACAATTGCATTATTCTTTTTTTGTGTCTGATCAATTGTGTTATAAGAAAGAACTTTGCTGGTCTTACGTACAGTGAAATTATAATTTTCAAATTCCATTGCCACCTGTGGGTGATGTTCGGGAAGGGAAGTCATATCTTGGAGATGGATCAGTAACGATCGAGCATAATTTACACGATTAACACCTAAAACAATACGCTATCATGCTTTATATGGACTGTTTGTAAATCTCACTCATGAAATGAGCATAATACCAAAATCAGAAGAAGTTCTAAATTTATAATTGAACGCCAGGAATGAAACTGTGGTTGAGATGACCTTATACACTATACACCGGTATTTTAAATCATTGTACGTCACAGAGTCATGACATAATTATATATTCTGAGTTTAGCTTTCATAATCCGAAATTAACAGTTCAAGCAAAATACATGCAGTTGTCTGATGCGACTGTCTCGTCCTAAGTACATTTGAACATACATAAAAAGAATCTGCCGTTCTTGGTGCTGCAATATTGCCTTCAGTAAGACAACATGTCCATCCCCTAACACGCAATATATCACCCAGAGTTTTATAACAAGTCATTTCAATGTGCAATCCACCAAACACGACGATAAACTTATCTTTTCTGTAAAAGTCAGGCCATTCCCAGTGAATTTGCTAAGGAATTTCCAAAAGTGGCTGATCTGCAGATGTTTCTCCGGGATTCACAACATTTTCGCCTTATCCATCGAATACCTGAAAATTGCCTGGTAGTGCATACAAATCGCTCTTGATGTCTATAAATAGTTTGCACATGCGCAAAAGTGTTAAACACATGTGAATCATAACCTTTAAAATGTTATCAAACCAATACATAATATCATTAGAAATGCAAAAACACTTAATTTATAGTAAATAGTTCAAATATTTTTGAAATAATTTTGTAACATTTTCGCGCATGCGCAAATACTGGATATATCAAATATTCATTTTTAATAAATATGTGATGTAAAGAAGGTAGCCGCCAAACCTGATAATTGGTTTTTACTCAAAGAAGTTCCCAAAAAAAAATTTCCAGAAAAAATCAGTATTTTCAAACGGAAGAAACAGCCATTTTAGAAAAGGGCAGTGGCCATCTTGAAAAAAATATTTTTTTGAATGGCCAGCAGTTATTTCTTTAAAAGTATATGATAATGATGCTTTGTGGTAATTTTCATGCTTGTATCATCATTTGCACAATTCCCTCGATTTTGCTTGCTAATATCTTCCACTATAAGTCTGATTTGGTGAAGCAATTCGAATCTGAAGTCGCTTGTGCACTTTCCCTCCCTTCCTTTGATCCATCACTTACAACTTATATCAGAGATGGCATGGCATTGGTTCAATGTTTTGATGTAAAGAAAAGTAAAACATTTGGTGACCTTGCAGCTGACTATAATAAACTAATGTCCCAATGCTTTTCTCTAGCACATACAGTTGCTGATGTTTTTGACCGATACGACATAAACAAATCTATAAAGTCTGTTGAAAGGGAACGCCGCACAAAGACTACAGCTTCCACCAAAGTGTATCAGATCATTGAAGGGAGAAGTATTCCTGACTGGAAGAAGTTTCTTTCAGTAAAAGAAAACAAATAGGCTCTCCTTAATTTCTTTGGCACTTTTATTCTTCAAAACTTTAACAAATCCCCTTTAATTCCATCTGATTGTGAACTTTACTTAGCCGGAACGTTTTTAAATCCCGAAATTGTCAAAGTTATTACAACCAACACTGTTAATGACTGCGGTGACTTGTTTAGCACTCAAGAGGAGGCCGATACTCGCATGATCCTCCATGCCTTATACTTTGACACGAAGTTTAAAGACAAAGGAAAGAGTGGCAGAACAATCATACGGACCTCTGATACGGATGTGATTGTTCTGTGTGTTACTACTACCCACAGATGACACATACAAGCGAGTTGTGGGTGCAAATGGGGAACATTAGCAGTGTGAAGGATGGACGAAGATTTTTACCCATACACCAACTGTGTGCCTGCCTTTCCCCAACAATTTGTAGACTGCTGCCTGCTGTGCATGCTCTTACCGGATGTGACACAACTTCGTCTTTGTTTGGAGTAGGTAAGAAAACTGTGTACAAGACTTTGAAGGACAAGCACGACTGTTTCAGTGGTTTGCAGAGCTTTGGCAGTACTGATAAAGACGAAGCCCTCGTTTGGGCAAGAACGTTAGTGTCAAAGCTTTATGATCAGAAAAACATCTTTAAATCATTCCATCATGATATGAATAAAATGCGCGTCAAGCTTGCCACCAGTAAAGATGTAAGTTTAGTGAGGTTACCTCCTTGTGAAGCAGCACTGAAACAGCATGTTTTACGTGCTTCGTTTCAAACTAAAATTTGGACATCATCACATATTGCTAAACCCCCTATTCCGTCACCTTTGGAATACGGCTGGCGAGAGTCAAATAATTCATTACAGAATTCTTGCAGGATCTTGTGTGTTCATGTAAGGGGAAATCTCCATGTAAAAAGTCATGTGTTTGTTCACAACAAAACCTTACCTGTACGGAGCTTTGCTCCTGTCAAGGGTCAGAATTGTGTAGAAATTCCCAATCATGTTCCTTGACAGATGAACCAGAAGATACTCCTGACTGAATTCTGTTGTGTAGATCTTTTTGATTAGATTTTTTTAATTGTAATTGTTTCGAGGTATTATGTGTTTTTTTGTTTATTTTACCGAATTACATGTATGAGCTTTTGCGTTCAGGATAGTAGGCTTTAAGTAAAAACAATGTTTATCATTTATTGCTGAGGTGGAATATCACCCGGCAAGGTACATACTGTAATTTTGACGGAATATGTGTTGAACTTGTATAATAGAAAAGTGTTTGAAAAACGCCAATTTTCAGAATAAATCGACTAACAAATTATATATATATATATATTTTCGAGATAATGGGTTGTTAATTGATTAAGAAAATCATATTATATAAAATTTTACATAAATTGCTGCATATATCTTATATTATGAAAATTAAGAAGAAACAAAAATAAAACAATTTGATCTTTGACCTCATTTTGTGCAAAACTGTTACCACAATTCTTTTTGACGACATCGATATTTCAAAAGTACTCATTTTTCCGAATCCAATGATAAATAATATGGCCATATAGTATGTTTGACGATTAAATCTAAAAAATATTGTGTCTGGTCACCGTACTATGATGAGTAGTTTTTACTTCTGATATATATATATATTTGCACTGTCTAGAATTCAGCTTTCGGAGCGCTGACATATTTCAAAGGACTCATTGAGTCTTGTTCTAATTGAATGCGTAAAATCATATATTCAAATGTGTACTATTAAAATATTTGGTGTATTTTCAAAACTGTAACAAAACTAAATATGGTTACCAAAAGCTCAAAGAAAGTTTTGACAGATAATGAGTATGTATGTAAAGGAACTACTTAACCAAACTATGATTATGTGGAAAGTAAAGTTATACATCTGTCTAATACAGATTGATATAAAAGGTAGTTCGATTTAAAATATTGTTTTTAACAGCAATATAATGGTTAATTCATTGAGTGACGATATTAAATGGACTTTTACATATTCCACGATCATTATAGATTAACGTTGATCATCTTAACGAGATCGATTTTCTCGAGTAACGCAATCGAGTTGAGATAACCAATGAGAATCTGTTTATCGATATTTTATCTATACGACATTAGCACGTACCTCCTTAGTTTCTGGCGATAATTTTCCATCTCAAGCGAGTAGCATGATATGAAAAATTATCACAGAAAAAGAACAAAGGAAAAATGCACAAAATAGCCATAATAAGTTTTAAACTCGTTTTATTTCATATTTTGATTATGTAAGTGAAACAATCATAATTTTTTTATGTGATCTGGAGAAAGGTTATGCGTAGCAATTTCTTAATAATAGAAATCTTGCCATTTGAATTCAATATTCACAAGGTTATCTATTTAGAGTTTGATAAACCTCGACCTTGATATATAAGTATTTCTCATTCATAAACAACATTACATATACATATATCTTTATACAAGAACCTGTTGAAATAAATTCAAATAAGCAAACTAGATTTAGACAAGACTGATGTCTTTAAATTCCATTGAATCTTTTCGAATAAGAAATTCTTTCATAAATTATCCAACTGTGAACTAAATCTGAATATCATTACAGCTTCCTGTTATTAACAACCTTCCTGATTCTGTCTCAATATCAGAAGACACTGCAGACAATACATTGATATTTACTATTAATGCTACAGATACAGTAACAGACCCAGTACAATGCAAAAAGATAGGGGGAGGAACTGTGCCATTCTCGGTCGCGCAAATTCCAGGTTCAACAGGTGAACACATATTGCTACGAAATTACTTTTTATCTCCAACAAGATTTTGTAAGGTAGACGAAATTGACCTTCAAACGTGCGTATTGAACTGTAATGTCACAAAAAGGGCAGATCAGACGTATTTTGACTACATTAAATGATTACTTTTGTTTGGGATTAACTGTATATATAACATTATATGGAGACTGTTTTTTTTTATCAAGATAAACAAAGACAACGGTAGTTTACCGGTGATTGAAAGTCATAAATCGTTTGGAGAGAATACAAATCCAGGTTACAAACTTAAACTGAGGGAACACATCTATTATAAGAGGAAAAAGAATGAATAACAGGACTATTAAATTGCAAAACTAAAAAAGTCATTATATGTATAAACGAAGTTTTTGATAACAACTGCCTTATTCTTACTTGGTAACAACTTGAGATTTTAATATCGCTTTGATATCGCCCGCCTGTCTTTTAAGAAATATAACTCTTTCGCATTGAAAAAAATGGCATGTCTGGCGTACACAATTATAAACTCGGTACCTTTGATGATTTTTCTAACGTGTTTATGATGTATGTTTCCCAGAAATGCATAGAATACAATAAGTAACGTATTTCATTTCACTTCCGAAACCCATGAGTTTTCTCTTTAATATACTTTCTTCTCATCTTCCACAGTCTTACAATTAAATTTTTCGTATTCTTAATTTTTCGGTGCTCGAAATTGACGCTGTAAGATGAGTGTTCAGTAGCTAGTTAATACAGAGTAAATTGTTGGACTTTCCTAGGAAATGTGCTCTTATTTATTGCTCAATTGTTATACGACATATTCAAGTAAAATTTAATAAGCAACCCACATCAAGAGAACTCATTTTTTTCGAGTATTTGTTTCAGACTTATCTAATTTCAATAAGGAACCGGAAATAATTATATGCACATTTGATATCAAAAGTAAAGTAACAAAAATTCCGAACTCCAAGGGTAATTCAAAACGGAAAGTCCTTAATAAAATGACAATATCAAAAATATTGAGTGAATGTTTTTTTTTAAGATTACGGAGTATACAAGGATGCAGGAGCCTTCCTTAACTATGATATAACTCAATCCTATAAAGTTACAGTAGAATGTGATGACTTAGATGACAAAGTGGACGCTGATCTGACCATCAACTTAATACAAAATCAGGCAAATATTTTACCCAATAACTATAAACTTTATTTCATGGAATGGAACATATTTTATCCTACTTTTGAATACAGGTGTATGTCGATATAAGGTCTCATACAACACCCGGTCCGGCTCTTTTTATACATACAATACAAAAAAGAAGATGTGGTATGATTGCCAATGAAACAACTGTCCACAAGAGACCACAGTGACACAGAAATTAACAACTACAGGTCACCGTACGTCCTACAACAATGAGCAAAGTACATACCGCATAGTCAGTATTTATACATATATATATTATAAGCTGAAAACAGCATATTTATTTTAACAAAAAAGATAAGCTTTCGTATAGTTCGACATTACAATAGATGCATGGCAGAACTTTACTGAACTCACATTCTACACAGTGTGATTAACTCGTACTATATCTTTAAAAGAGGGTCGAAAGATACCAGAGGGGCAGTCAAACTCATAGATAAAATAAACTGATAACCCCATGGATAACAAAGAAAAATACAATCAGACAAATAAAAGTACAAAAGACACAAAATATAACATAGAAAACCAAAGACTAAGCAACACAAATAAACTCATCATAGATACCAGGACTAAATTTAGTATACGCCAGACGCGCGTTTCGTCTACAAAAGACTCATCAGTGACGCTCGAATCCAAAAAAGTTAAAAAGGCCAAATCAAGTTCGAAGTTGAAGAGCATTGAGGACCAAAATTCTTAAAAGTTTTGCCAAATACAGCTAAGGTGGTAATCTATGCCTGAGGAAGAAAAGCCTTAGTTTTTCAAAAAATTCAAAAATTTGTAAACAGTAAATTTATAAATATAACAATATCAATGACAATTCATGTCAGCACAAAAAGTGCTGACTACTGGGCTTGTGATACCTTCGGGGAAATAAATCTCCACCAGCAGTGGCTTCGACCCAGTGGTTGTAAATAAACTCATTATAGATACCAGGACTAAATTTAGTATACGCCAGACGCGCGTTTCGTCTACAAAAGACTCATCAGTGACGCTCGAATCCAAAAAAGTTAAAAAGGCCAAATCAAGTACGAAGTTGAAGAGCATTGAGGACCAAAATTCTTAAAAGTTTTGCCAAATACAGCTAAGGTGGTAATCTATGCCTGAGGTAGAAAAGCCTTAGTATTTCAAAAAATTCAAAAATTTGTAAACAGTAAATTTATAAATATAACAATATCAATGACAATTCATGTCAGCACAAAAAGTGCTGACTACTGGGCTTGTGATACCTTCGGGGAAATAAATCTCCACCAGCAGTGGAATCGACCCAGTGGTTGTAAATAAACTCATTATAGATACCAGGACTAAATTTAGTATAAGCCAGACGCGCGTTTCGTCTACAAAAGACTCATCAGTGACGCTCGAATCCAAAAAAGTTAAAAAGGCCAAATCAAGTACGAAGTGGAAGAGCAATTAGGACCAAAATTCCTAAAAGTTTTGCCAAATACAGCTAAGGTAATCTATGCCTGAGGAAGAAAAGCCTTAGTATTTCAAAAAATTCAAAAATTTGTAAACAGTAAATTTATAAATATAACAATATCAATGACAATTTATGTCAGCACAAAAAGTTCTGACTACTGGGCTTGTGATACCTTCGGGGAAATAAATCTCCACCAGCAGTGGCATCGACCCAGTGGTTGTAAATAAACTCATCATAGATACCAGGACTAAATTTAGTATACGCCAGACGCGCGTTTCGTCTACAAAAGACTCATCAGTGACGCTCGAATCCAAAAAAGTTAAAAAGGCCAAATAAAGTACGAAGTGGAAGAGCATTGAGGACCAAAATTCCTAAAAGTTTTGCCAAATACAGCTAAGGTAATCTATGCCTGAGGAAGAAAAGCCTTAGTATTTCAAAAAATTCAAAAATTTGTAAACAGTAAATTTATAAATATAACAATATCAATGACAATTTATGTCAGCACAAAAAGTTCTGACTAATGGGCTTGTGATACCTTCGGCGAAATAAATCTCCCCAAGAAGTGGCATCGACCCAGTGGTTGTAAATAAACTCATCATAGATACCAGGACTAAATTTAGTATACGCCAGACGCGCGTTTCGTCTACAATAGACTCATCAGTGACGCTCGAATCCAAAAAAGTTAAAAAGGCCAAATAAAGTACGAAGTGGAAGAGCATTGAGGACCAAAATTCCTAAAAGTTTTGCCAAATACAGCTGAGGTAATCTATGCCTGAGGAAGAAAAGCCTTAGTATTTCAAAAAAATTCAAAAATTTGTAAACAGTAAATTTATAAATATAACAATATCAATGACAATTTATGTCAGCACAAAAAGTGCTGACTACTGAGCTTGTGATACCCTCGGGGAAATAAATCTCCATCAGCAGTGGCATCGACCCAGTGGTTGTAAATAAACGCATCATAGATACCAGGACTAAATTTAGTATAAGCCACTAAAGGTTTCTTTCATTGTCATTTATCAATTTTCGAAATCCTTTAAACTTTTCACTTCACGTAATAGATAACAAACGATTTCTTTACATAATCTGCAGTGAAAACCTTATTATGTTGTCTTTCTAGATTTGTGACGACTGATTAGTAATTATCATGATGCAAATTGCAAAAAATGTAGAATTTGACTTATCTTTAACCGCTTACCCAAATTAGTAAGAAACAGATTATTGACAATTGACAATAGATATTAGTATCAAAATGATCTTATTAAGACAGCCTGTAAAACTTCAATGAAAGAAATCTATGGTGTGATTTGTTTACATAACGTTACAAAAACAGAAACACTATGACTTCGGATATAGAGCATACTAAATAAGTTCGTGCTTTCTTTTTTAACGTAGGCTCCTGTGATACAGAGTTTACCTGATAGTGTAAGTTTTCTGGAGGATTGGAACACCAATACTTTACTCCATACACTAACTGTAACTGACGCGGAGAGTGACACAATTACATGTACTCTGAATCCAACCAGTACTATATATGATGTATCGCTTATTCCTCCTTCAAATACTGGTATGTATTAACCTGCTCAGGTACACTGAATCCAACCAGTACTATATATGATGTATCGCTTATTCCTCCTTCAAATACTGGTTTGTATTAACCTGCTCAGGTACACTGAATCCAACCAGTACTATATATGATGTATCGCTTATTCCTCCTTCAAATACTGGTATGTATTAACCTGCTCATGTACACTGAATCCAACCAGTACTATATATGATGTATCTCTTATTCCTCCTTCAAATACTGGTATGTATTAACCTGCTCAGGTACACTGAATCCAACCAGTACTATATATGATGTATCTCTTATTCCTCCTTCAAATACTGGTTTGTATTAACCTGCTCAGGTACACTGAATCCAACCAGTACTATATATGATGTATCTCTTATTCCTCCTTCAAATACTGGTTTGTATTAACCTGCTCAGGTACACTGAATCCAACCAGTACTATATATGATGTATCGCTTATTCCTCCTTCAAATACTGGTATGTATTAACCTGCTCAGGTACACTGAATCCAACCAGTACTATATATGACGTATCACTTATTCCTCCTTCAAATACTGGTATGTATTAATATGCTCTATGTATACTGAATCCAACCAGTACTATATATGATGTATCTCTTATTCCTCCTTCAAATACTGGTATGTATTAACCTGTTCATGTACACTGAATACAACCAGTACAATATATGATGTATCTCTTATTCCTCCTTCAAATACTGGTTTGTATTAACCTGCTCAGGTACACTGAATCCAACCAGTACTATATATGATGTATCGTTTATTCCTCCTTCAAATACTGGTATGTATTCACCTGCTCATGTACAATGAATCCAACCAGTACTATATATGACGTATCACTTATTCCTCCTTCAAATACTGGTATGTATTAATCTGCTCTATGTACACTGAATCCAACCAGTACTATATATGATGTATCGCTTACTCCTCCTTCAAATACAGGTATGTATTAACCTGCTCATGTACACTGAATCCAACCAGTTCTATATATGATGTATCTCTTATTCCTCCTTCAAATACTGGTATGTATTAACCTGATCAGGTACACTGAATCCAACCAGTACTATATATGACGTATCTCTTATTCCTCCTTCAAATACTGGTATGTATTAACCTGTTCATGTACACTGAATCCAACCAGTACTATATATGATGTATCTCTTATTCCTCCTTCAAATACTGGTATGTATTAACCTGCTCAGGTACACTGAATCCAACCAGTACTATATATGATGTATATCTTATTCCTCCTTCAAATACAGGTATGTATTAACCTGTTCATGTACACTGAATCCAACCAGTACTATATATGATGTATCTCTTATTCCTCCTTCAAATACAGGTATGTATTAACCTGCTCAGGTACACTGAATCCAACCAGTACTATATATGATGTATCTCTTATTCCTCCTTCAAATACAGGTATGTATTAACCTGTTCATATACACTGAATCCAACCAGTACTATATATGATGTATCTCTTATTCCTCCTTCATATACTGGTATGTATTAATCTGCTCTATGTACACTGAATCCAACCAGTACTATATATGATGTATCTCTTATTCCTCCTTCAAATACTGGTATGTATTAACCTGCTCAGATACACTGAATCCAACCAGTACTATATATGACGTATCACTTATTCCTCCTTCAAATACTGGTATGTATTAATCTGCTCTATGTACACTGAATCCAACCAGTACTATATATGATGTATCGCTTACTCCTCCTTCAAATAGAGGTATGTATTAACCTGCTCATGTACACTGAATCCAACCAGTTCTATATATGATGTATCTCTTATTTCTCCTTCAAATACTGGTATGTATTAACCTGTTCATGTACACTGAATCCAACCAGTACTATATCTGATGTATCTCTTATTCCTCCTTCAAATACAGGTATGCATTAACCTGCTTTATTATTTTATTTAAACTCTGTTATTTACAAGACGATGTGTTATAACATTTGTTTACATTAATTGATTTAATTCCAAGTATTAACTATGTTATTTCAACTGATCAGGCGGAGCTTATGTTTAAATTTGCATAAGGACAGTCTATTTGAAGATGTGTGTGATAAGGATGATTGCCGTTATAATTATTATTGAATTCTTATCACCTATCAGTGTCACCAAAATCATATACAAAAGAACTCAGTGTATGATATGGGACGAATAACTGGACACTTCATTGATGAGTGTTTCTGAAAACTCCTGTCTTTAGATAGACTGGTCTTAAATAAGCGAACTTCTTAAAAAACGCCCAGTTAAGTGAAATAAATCTAGCAAAACTCGTATGTAGATACCAGATTTTACTTTTGTATTCTGTGTTATCGGAAACATTTAATGGATATTTGTCATTGTGAAATATTGTCGATAATAAATACCACGAAATCATAAGTGAAAATAGCGATGTTAATTAACAAAATAGGGATCACAGTTACCTAGCAGGATCAACAGTATGCATCCCTTTGGTATTTGTTCACTTTTCTTTGATTGCGATTGCTCGTTGATTAGGAAACTACATTATTTAGGCTGAGCTGTATAGACGAAGAAAAATTATCTGACATCTATATGCGTAATCAACCAATTATATCATTAACCGTATCGGATTAACAGCATCATCGATTTCAATTACCACGGTTGTTCTTGTTGTTGATTGGCCGGGAGGAGGGGGTTGAAAGGTCCGATTTGAATATGATTAATTATTATCATTTCTTAAACAGATGGTTAGTTTTTTTTCAAATTATTTTTCAAAATTTATTTTCCTTTGTTGTATGTTGTTTTAGGGTTTGAATAAAACTTGTGTTCATTCAGATTTTTGGGTATGAAAAAATTTTCATCGTGTTCATGTATTATTAACTTTCAAAACCAGGAAATTTGGGGAACATTTTTAGTTTCCTATAATAGATATAGTTTATGTTTAGTATATACAATATGTCAAATCATTGAAAAGAGTATCTCCAAATAGTACACACATCTCTACAATGTTCACTGTCATTTATTTATCAAGGATACGGCATCTATCTATCAGGCGGGACAACTCTAGATTATGATACAACTTCGTCATACACTTTATCAGTGCGGTGTAATGATGTTAGACGAAGTGATACGGAGAGTTTTACAGTCAATCTGATACGAAACACGGTAAAAATTTTATACTGATTATTAGGAGATGCACATAGAAAATACATTACTTTGACATTATTTTAAACCTATGGTTCTAACTCTAACATACAAATTTTACCTATGAAAAATTTAGCTTGTCTTTGTTTGTTCATTATGATTGGATAAATGAATTCTTGAATTTCTACATATTCATACATCCTAAGTGTTCAAATGAGTAAAAGAGGGACGAAAGATACCAGAGGGACAGTCAAACTCGTAAATCGAAAATAAAGTGACAACGCCATGGATAAAAATGAAAAAAAGACAAACAGACAAACAACAATATTCATGACACAACATAGAAAACTAAATAATAACAAAACGAACCCCACCAAAAAACTAGGGGTGATCTCATGTGCTCCGGAAGGGTAAGCAGATCCTGCTCCACATGTGGCACCCGTCGTGTTGCTTATGTACAAATCCGGTAAATAGTCTAGTTCGGTAGGTCACATTTCGTGTTGTTTCTTAATTAATATTTATAACTGTTGATGTAAATTTCCTTTGGTTTTGTGAGTCTTTGTTTATTCGTTGGTTTAAATTGTTATTGTCTAATTAAAAGTAAAAAGAATTGTGTATCTATTTATCCAAAAATGTACAGTTGTCTATACAAAAAAAATAATACGGGATGCAAAATATGGAAATAAAACAATCCCCCCCCCCAGTTTTTGTTGGGGTTAGTATTCCTTCGTCTTCAGGTTTCTATGTTGTGACTTGTGTACTATTATTTGTCTGTCTTTTAAATTTTAAGCCATGGCGTTGACAGTTTATTTTCGATCTATGAGTTTGACTGGTATCTTTCGTCCCTCTTTCATTTAAGCGTTTTCTTTCTTTTTCTATTTTTTGCGACAAAATTATGGTAAAAAGTAAAATCACAAAAATACTGAACTCCGAGGAAATTTCAAAACGGAAAATCTCTAATCAAACAATATAAACAACTGTCATATCCCGGACTTGGTAATGTCATTTTCAAATTAAGAAATTGGTGGATTGAACCTGGTTTTATACTAGTGATTTTATTAAATATATTTTAAGATTGTAATGATACATTATGGTAAATAAAACTTTAAAGCATGTAAATGTAAAAGCTGTATGAAATACCCTATACTTGCAGCCACCAGTCATAAACAGTTTACCAACAACCGAAAGTATATCAGAAGACCTCAACACTAGAACATTAGTGCATTCTTTGAACGTTACAGATGTTAACGCAGCTGATACTGTGACATGCGCATTTAACCCAAACAATGCTTTATTTGAACTAACTAAATTACTATCAGCATCAGGTTTGCACTTTCAAATATTTTATTCAATGTTATAGATTGAGAGCTCCTTCTGTCTTAAAAAGTTATCAAAGGTACCAGGCTTATAAATGAATACGCCAGACGCGTGTTTCGTCTACATAAGACTCATCAGTGAAGCTCAGATCAAAATAGTTATAAAGCCAAAAAGGTACAAAGTTGAAAAGAATTGAGGACCTAAGATTCCAAAAAGTTATGCCAAATACGGCTAAGGTAATGTATGTCTGGGATAAGAAGACCCTTAGGCTTTCGAAAAATTTGTCAACACCGAAGTGCTGACTACTAACTTAAGACTTGAAGTGTTAGATAAATTGTGTTTCCCTCGGATTTGGTTTATTGCCCAGATTTATTTTCACTTAATCAATACTAAGTATATGACTATCAAACTGTTAAACAGTAGTATACTACAGTACTGTTGTTTTTACTGCTGTGTGTGGTATAACTGTAAGCTTTAGTTTCCTGAAACTTTAATTTGCTACGTGAAAGACAATGTGATTTTCGGGAATTGTATCATATTTTTAATGCTTTGTCTGTATAATTTAAAATATACATCAACTGTTCATTACTAGCCTTTTTTCCATTGAAATCAATGAAACTGTAGTTCAATTTGACATCCTTCTAGTACTAAATATATTAAATTCACAGATGGAATCATAAAGTTCTACGTTAATAATTTGAGTAACTTGTTTACTTTCGAACAGTGGATTATGGAGTTTTCCTGGTTGGAGGAACAGTTTTGGATTATGATGTCACTCCTTCGTATACCTTAAATATTGATTGTGCTGATCATAGGAGATCTGTCTCAGATGTCTTGACAGTTGCAATAATTCGAAACGAGGTAATACTAAGTTGGAAACTGATAAGATATTACATAATTGAGATTTGATAACATATTGAGTTAAAGGTGAAGTTACGAAAACGTAGCTCTTGATACAATGTCTTGACGGGTGACATGATATTTGTCTCATTGGCAATCATAAAACATCTTAAAAGGCACATAACTTCTTTTCATTCGCATTCTCAGATGCGAATGAGAAATAAGTTGCCTTTAAAGCAAATGTTTGGACAAAAGTTTTCCATTTTAATTGAACAATCTATATATATAAAAAGAAGATGTGGTATGATTGCCAATTAGACAACTCTCCACAAGAGACCAATATGCTCATTATACAGTATTAAAATATAATCCTGGTACTTTTGATAACTATTAAAAAATTTATAACAACACGTTTAAAAATTTCTTGCGTCCGAAGCGCTTTTCTGATTTTACCTTCATCTGGAACGCTCAAACCCAAACATTTGAAATCCGAAGATGTATAAGTACCGAAAATCGTTGAAGAGCTATATGTCAAATATACCTAAAAAGAATAGCCAAATTCATCTAAATTCAACTTTGCCTGAGAGAGTTGAAACCTTAGGTTCATAATAATTTCGAAAAAACGGACAATTTTAGTAAAGTTTGTTAAATCATGTCAGTACCGAAGCACTGACTACTGAGCTAATGATACCCTCGGGGACTCATAGTCCATCAGCAGAGATATCGACCCAGTGATGTAAAAATTTGAAAACAACACGTTTAATAATTTCTTACGTTAACTGTTACTTTATAAAAATTTAGAACTTTGTATCAAATGAAAGCTTAAAGACTTTAGATGACTATTGATCTCCTTTTGAAGTTTCATTTGAATAATCAGAAAGTTATATACAATTTAAAGATATGTACATGATTTTTTTATGATGCGAAATAGTTCAACATGTAGTTCCCGTTTCTCCCTATAGTCTAATGTCATCAGGAACCTCATTATTCAATTTGTGATGTCAGATTTTGTCTCCAGTGCCGCCCCAAAAGCGGAAATGCATTGATTTCTGTAATGAGACTTGTTAATCAATTCATATATGTTAATAACATCTTGGATAATGGACCTTAGATAAAATACTAAAATTGTGAAGTTTGTGTGGTAAAAAAGTGATGTTTCACCAAACTAGGTCATTGTGAAAAAAACATATCATCAATACGATATTTGACTAACATTTGTATTACATAAATTGTGTAAGATAATGTCTATGCCGGACTGTTGGTTATATCTAAATTATATTGGACAATTTTCAAATAGAGTCAATTTTGACACTTTCATCAGTGGATTTGCCTAAGTGCAAGTTAAAAGGCAATGTAGCAATGGCAGATATTTTTTAAAATTTATATTTACCATTTCTTAAAGGCTGCTGCATTTCTAAATCATAAAATTCATCATTGAAGCTGAATTTGTCTATCTTAAAAAATCCCAATTCTATTATAACATGTAAAATATTGTTGCTTTTCTGTTGTTTACTATAGCCACCAACAATTGTGAACCTACCAATGAGTTCAGACATACCAGAAAGTATAACTTCAGAAAGTTTGTTATATACCATATCGGTGACAGATCCGACTAATGATACAGTTACATGTGTTATTACACCAGCAACTTCTATATTCTATCTCCAAACCACATCAGCGCAATTTGGTAAATTTAAAGTAGTTTGAAATATATGTCTTCACATATATACTTTGATTAAGCGCTTTGTGTAGTTATACTTATTAATTTAGAATAAATACTCACTTATATTTTTAAATTATAAAAATTGAAGAAAAAAACACTCAACGACATCATGCAACCGTGGCACTTTTCTGAATTTACCTTCGATGGGACGCTCAAAGCCGAATATTGAAAAATCGTATAAAAACCGAAAAACAGGTTGAGAGCTATGTGACTAAAAAGGACTTAGGAAAACCATCTAAGGACAACTTTGCCCGAGGAAGTTGAAACCTCGGTTTCTTTTTAATATGCAAAATGATGGTATAAGGCATCTCACATCGTCACATCCAAGAATCAAAGACAGCACGTCTGAGTTTTTAGTCAGCGTTTTGATTGATTGAACAAACGGTATATTGTCATTGATTTGCCAATCTAAGTATCCCCTTATAAAGAGATTGAAATTTGGATTTAAACAATATAAGGTTTATAAGAAAATCGACTTTTGAGATATTGCTGAGAGGCAGTGGGAGCACGAAAAATATTAAGCCTATCAAAAGATTTGTGTCGATTACAAAAAAGTTATTTTGGTTTAATATAGTTTCATATGCAACTAAAATAATGAATACCCAAAAACGGTAGACTATCTAGGCAAATCAAAATGAACCTTTAGTTAATTGACATAAAGTATAATTTTGTTAGTTTAGGAGGTAAAGATAACAGTCAGAACTCTAGTTTCAATATGAAATATAATTCTCTGATTTCTCAACGAAATAAAATATTTATTTACAGAAACCGAAATATGGGTTCGAGGTAATCAAGGGTTCGTGTATGATACTAAAAGACAATATACTTTAAATATAGAATGTGCTGACCAGCGAAGAAGTGATTCGGATGCGTTTTACGTTTACACTCTTCGAAATATGCCTCCATACTTTACCAATCTTCAAGGTAATATTATGGTAACTGCGAAGGAGTAGTCACTGTAAAGTTATCATACAACTATATTATCTACAAAAAGAGCTGCCTAATCAGGTTAATCCATGTGGACAGGTTAAACCTTTATTGGCCTATATTTATTTAAACTCAAATATTATTTTCTTAATACAATACAAATCTATATAAAATATTGAACGCAACTATTCCATAAGCGTTGTTCTTTTAGTTGCCCTTTTTAAGGATACATACTATGCATTTTATTTCAATACACCCTTACAATTTACAATTCCAGCTAGCGTCATGTGTCGCACAAAGGGGAGAAGTTCGCTATTCTGTAGCTTTTTAATTTAACGAATATAGGTTGTTCGCCTATCGCTCAATTGCCAACCTGGAAAGCCAGAGAATCTTTTTTCACAGTTTCTTTCCTTTAGATGAATTGCCGACAAAGTCTTACGACTCAAAACCACCCGGGTTTTAAATCATAGTTATATTTTCCTACCTCCTAAGGCTTACAATCTTGAGTCGGCCAGCTATTAACCTATAACTGGATATAATGTCAGTCACTAAAACGTTTGCGGTTATAGTAAATCAATGACAAAATGAATGAAATATATATGAACGACTTAACAAAACTTAAACACTCCTGAGAAGACTTGCCTCTGTGCAGACCAAAAATAGTAAACAAAGTACATAGATAATAAAAGAATGCGACAGATTCGTGAAACAATCGAATAAGCTAAACAGACTGAACAAAATTGCAAATATGTATAATTATTTGAACTTAATAAAGAGATTAATTAGGTACTATATGTTTGTTCTTTGCGTGAAAGGATAAGACTCGATTTGGTTTTTTTTTTTCATGCTAAACGAGTTGAAGTTGTTATATTTGACAAAAGAATTAAATAACTTGCAATCTTGATTAGTCTAAGGTTTTTTTTAATACAGATAAAACAAGTGTTTCGTCAGAGACTTCAGCTGCTGGTCAGATCATTTATACAGTGGACAGTGTGGATCCAGAGAGTGACAATGTACAATATTCTTTGTCATCTAACACTGCGAATGCGCCATTTATAATTAACCAAAACAGTGAGTAATACAGACTTTAAAATTTTATTTATAGTTGCTTTATACAAATAAGAACATGTGTCATGAGTGCCAATGAGACAACTCTACATCGAAGTTACCATTTTAAGAAAGTTAAACACTAAATCAAATATGGTTTAAACCTAAAGGCAGAAGATGCCAAAGAGACAATGAGAAATGAAAAACACATTATGGCAAAACACTAAAAAAGATCAAAAGGCAAGAAAAAAAATAGACTATAGAAAATTACATGGAAAACTAGAGATTTAACATTGATCCTTGTATAACCTTTTTTGTAGGGGTTTTAATACTCTGTGATAAGGGTCAGAACGTTTTCTTTCCTTCATGTAGCCAAAATAGATGACGTCTTTAGATGAAAAAAAAACTTAACCATGCTGTTGGTTTAAATGTCTAACGATGTCCAATTGTTACTCAATATGGTGCAAACCAAAGTGGTAGTCAGTATAAACTTAGTATTGGTATGCTCATCTACACTGTCTGAATACCGCGAATTGTAAAGAATAAACACAAAAATTATATGATTGTTTAGTTTATCAAATTGTTTATAATAAGAAACAAATGTTTCAGCTGGAGCAATATCTTTTACCCGCTCTGTTAAGACGGAGCTAGTAGCCGGCTATGATTTGTACATTAGTGTATCAGATGGGCGAAATGTGGTGGCTGCGCGATCATTATCAGTTCGTATTACAGGTAAGTTACATGATCATGATCAGTTTCGTATTTGTAGTATTAGTAGTAAGTTAATTGATTAATTATCATTCGTAGAACTTGTACATTACTCGATCACTGCTAGTTCATTTAACAGAGCTGTATAGTATCCTTGCTTTACTCTTAATTGATTTTTGTTTTATTCCATTTCGCAGATACAGTTTTGGGTTACATAGTTTGTTTGAAATTGTTCTTTATAAGCTGTCAAAACTTTTTTAAAAAATATCTTAAAGCATAATATATGTGCATTTCAAACCTGGCTAAGAGAATGTTATCATTTCGTAAGTTGAAATTATATCCGCTTATGATATATAAAACATATTGTCCACAATGAATAATTTTGATCTAGATTGTTCGGGAGGATTTTGGGCAATGTTGAGGTTTCTTTTTTCGTTTTTGTGTTGAATGATTTTTACAGTTCAACACAGTTACTTCTTTACTATTTAGTCCAATTTGTCAGGTGGTGCATTTTGTTATTTCATTTTCGATAGATATCGTTTCTCATTGTTTTACATCTCAGTTTATTATTTATTTTATTTGTTCGTAGGTATTAATTTCCCGCCACATTTCCAAGTTCCTGCGCAGACATTAACAGTATTAGAAAATATTAATACTGGATCATCCATATTTCAACCAACAATAACAGATGAAGACTTGTCAGACGTTCATACGTTTTCTGTCGTTTATTCCCCGCCAGATGGCGCTGTTTATTTCGGCGTCGACAAATCAAGTAAGATATCCATGTATGCTATCTGTATTTCAGATTCTTGCGGTCCGCACTGAAAATGTTACTAGAAAAGCATGTTATAACGAATGGAACATATTTACCTTTTATCAGATTTTCTTTTTATTGATACTGTAAGATATACTTGTATTTGCAGCATATCGCGATATAAAGCGTCTTGCTGCGCGAGCGCGGCATATGGGTTTAAAAAGGCACAAACTTGTGTAAAAAAGGACATTTTATTATATCAACATTGTAGTTTACTTTACCAGATGTTCACTTCGACAATTAAGATGCACAAGACAAAAACATTCAAAAATACAAAGCCTTGTACGAACGGTAAAGAGATGATGAAATCAAAATGACATGCAAAGCAAACCTGAAAAAAGTAGTCGTAGCTTGAATGAAGGCGATACATTGCTTAATTGACAAGGATTTCACACATTTATACGCGCATTTAAATAAAAAAAAAAGTTTCCGTTTTTGCATGCCACAACCCAAAAACTGGCAAATGGTCTATTGATACTTTCGATGACTAACAGCATTATGTTTGCAAAAATTCTTTAAATATCTCTCTTACTAAAGTTTTCTGTAAAGTTTTGCTAAAAACAACAGGAACAATAGCATTAATGACATTTATTTTCCTGCATTATTGTACGACACTCAAGGCTCTTCAACTTAGTTGTTTATTTGGCCTTTTTAACTTTTTGATAAGAGCATCATAGATGAGTCTTTTGTACACGAAACGCCCTTCTTGCTTACAAAATTTGGATCCTTGTGTCTATAAGTAGTTTATTGGTATAACTTGCAATCAGTATCAAATATTGATAAAAATTGGTGGAATTTAAAAATAAGATAGTGTAAAGAATCCACCTAAAATTTCTTAACTTTCATAAATATTAATAAACCTAAATATCATTCAGCCAAGGCTCCGTGTTGAAGGCCGTACATTGACCTATAATGGTTTACTTTTTTAAAATTGTTATTTGGATGGAGAGTTGTCTTATTGGCACTCACATTACATCTTCCTATATCTATATACATTGCTGTTTCTTTTATATATTGACATGTAATGTGTTTTGCTAAAATGTCAAACTAACAAACATCCAAAGAACAAAAAAGGTTTACTTATTGAAGGGACTCCAAGTATTCAGATATAATAACAAAAATACCAGACTCTAAGGAAAGTTCAATCGGAAGCATTATTAAATGGCAAAATATCACATGTCGTACCTAAGTGGTGAACCGTCATCTAGTGTGAAATCCATCCATATTTGAATAGTTTAAAACAATTAAAAATAAAACAAAATATATCCCAAGTTTAATGCGACATAATCCGAATTTGAAGCGTACAAGTAACGAAATAACCTTTTCCTTGTTTTTTTTCAGCTGGATTAATAAAATCTTTGGTTGATATTGATTACGAGACAATTCCATTCAAGTCATTTTTGCTGGTGATAACTGGGTCGGATTCTCTGTTGGAAGATACTACGAATATAACATTGAATATACAGAATGTAAACGAGGCGCCGGTGTTTACAAAGAAGTATTACTCAATTACAACTTCAGAAAATAGTGTAAGTTCAATATTACTTTACTTGCAATATATCAAATGATGCTTTTAATGATGTTTTGGTGATTTGTTATATGCTGGTTTTTATACTAAATTATAATCCTGGTACCTTTGACAACTATTTTATCAGTGTCCTACTTCATGTACATGGTTTTATCTTCCCATCTGTGTTGTGTTTTTGATTAACCATACTGAGTTTATATAGTCTGTGTTCAGAGCTCCAGTGATCCAACGGTACTCTTTTTAATGTACATATAGGAAGACTCAATTTTCTCACTAACGTCCCTTTTTGAAGTGAAATGCTGAAGTTTTCACTTACATACCGATTTTCATTTTTTCTCTCTCATAAATACTATCGACTATAGACAATTTATTTAGTAAATTTGTTCCACCAGTTTTGTAGTATGTTAACAGCAATTGATTACAGAAACTTGTTTATAAATTATTATGTTGGTAGATTTGTGTTGTAAACACCATCACAAAAATACTAACATATTTTTATTATGCAAAACACGTTCCAGAATTCAAGTTCCTATTGGTTAATATTGTTTATAATATTTATTTAGGGAGGAACTATGATTCAGAATCCATATTACCAGCATACAGACGTAGATGGTGACACATTAAAATTTTCTCTTGACTGTGGTGCCGACACGGGTCGTTTGGACATAGATTCATCGACAGGTCTTCTCTCGTTTTCAACAGACTATGATCTAGACATAGTTGGTACAGCATCTAAGATAGACTGTAAGGTTTCTATAACTGATGATGAATATACAGATATGGCATATGTTAATATAACTATATTAGACGATAATGACAATTCACCTGTGTTTATATATAGTGAATACACGTTTTACATACCAGTTACTTCAAGTGTTGGGTCATTTGTTGGACAAGTACAAGCAATTGATAAAGATATTGGAAATTATGGTAAGTCTATCATTCAGTTACAATGTATGTTTATTGGTTTTAGTTTGCCTTTTTCGTTTATATGCCTATGCTCGTCATTTAGTCTACACAGCATGTTGTTTCGTTTTGTAACCATAAACGCACTTGATTCAGAGGATAAATGCTAGCACTATTTTCTGTTGTATTTTGATGACTTAGCAACCTCGTGGTTGTTTGAACAAATAGGGCAAAAACGAATCAATAGTTATCAAAGGTACCAGGATTATAATTTAGTACGCCAGACGCGCGTTTCGTCTACATAAGACTCATCAGTGACGCTCATATCAAAATATTTAAAAAAAAAAAAAAAGATCAAATATGTTTCTTTACTTGTTACCCGGGAATTATTTTAAACCAAACAACCAACCATTCAAAAAATCGAAACCCGTAGTTTACACCAGTAAGAATACGACAAATTCAGCCTATGTCCCTATAATTGCAATCTATACTAGAGTTAGAATACTGACAAAAGAGATGAGACGAAAATAAGGTAAACACTGAAAAAAGATGCAAAAAAATTTAAGCAACACGTTATGAATTTCATGCGTACGAAGCGCTTTTCTGGATTTACCATCATCAGGAACGCTCAATGCCAAATGTTTGATAGCCATCAATGTATAAGAAACAAAATAGTTGAAGATCTTTACGACAAAAATAAACTATGGACACCATAAGCCGAAAATGTACTCACAGCGCAATGACAACAAACGAGAGAGAAAACAAAAACAACACGACATAACATGGAATACTAAAAACTGAGCAACATGAACCCCACTGAAAACCAGTCGTGATCGCAAGTGCAAAGGATATGTAGCCGATCCTGCTTCACATGTAGTAAACAATACATGTGATAAAGGTTAACGTCAACAATAGTGCAAATGTTGTCATACTGCTCTAATACGACCCAAACAATCATATGGATCAGGTACTCTAGAAGGATAAGCAGTTATAATACTCGCTAGTATAGTATATCTACATAAACGTTACCTTATGCTAGTGTTTTCAGAAGTGTTTTCGTTTCACTTCTATTAGAAGAGATTAGAAAACGATTGATTGACGATAAAAGAGACATTTGAAAAAAATTCTGTTTTAGTCAAATATAGATATATTTTTTTTTTTTATCTTTTCATTGGTCTTAAGCATATATATATTGGCAATCGGAGGAACTTTAGAAGCGCATCTACAGAGTTCTCTAAAATTGATGAGTTTTTAAAATCTTCTGGATTTTCCCTTTATATATTTAGGAACGCCCAGAGTTTACCATTTTAATCATACCCTTGCACAGTAAATTCCTGCATATGCAAACTCAATGGTTGTATCAAGTCCAACAACATATTCAAGTTAATATTTTACATTTCTGTCTTTACTTTAGGAAATGTCTTTTACCACATTGCACTCGAAGATTTCAACTACGGTTTGTTCGATGTAGTACAAAATGGTTCGATATTTGTCAGCGAAAGTTTGAACCGGTATACTGAAGGTTCTACTTTGAATCTTACCATATATGGTGTTGATACAGGAGGCAGGGACGGTCTCACGATAGTTTATGTTGTGTTTCCAACAACTTATGTGGCGCCAATTACTCCAGGGGATGGTATCGAGTACTTAACGTTCTTTCGATATTCTCCTAACATGGCTTGGTTCGTTCCTCTGATGTTTATTCTTTTTGCCACCTTCTGTGTTGTTGTACACACTCTCTACAAATCGAATTGTTCATGTTTGAAGAAAAACGAACGGAGGTGAGTTGCCGATACAATTCTATATACAAGTTACTTATCGTTTGTTTACAAATATATATAGCTATATGTCAGCAATTATTATCGATTGGAAACCGATTTTCGTGGATTGTGTACGTAAAGGTGCACAGCAAATTCAAATTGTCAACAAAGTAGAAAGTTTATATATGCTTGTATGTAGACTGTAGTCAAACCACGAAATAATAATAAGCACAAAAATACATTTTTTCTCAATTTACGAAAATTGATACACACGAGAAGAGATAATACATCCAATATTAGTCACATGGTCCGAGACCACAATTGTCGTCCCTTGTTTTTCGTTGTTCACGAATATAGTCTCTAGTGTTGACAGTGGGTTACTTGCCATTAATTTTTATACCCCTTCCAAATTTATTTCTCCATGTTTATTGCCTCAAATTGCAAGTATGGGGGTGAAATTACACTGTAAAAAAATTTGGGTCCAGAATTTTATAGGAAAGTAGTGATTTGGTCCAGCTGAAAAAGGTTGAAAATTAGCACTTCGGAACCTGTCAAAAGATTTCAAGACGCCCTAAACATAAAATTGTCCATATTTTGAGTTAGAGCCGATGAAGTTTTCTATAATTTTGATATAATTTGTCCCAAAAGTAGTACAACACACTGTAAAAGTTTCTTTGAGAAAGCGCAGGTGGGATTTTTTTTATTTTCATTTATGTTCTAAAAGAAATGCACTACGAAATAATTGTGTTCTCGGACCACATGCATACAGAGCTTTGTTGCCACAAGGGATATATATAGATAAAATCCGACACTACTGCTACCTCTTTATTTTATTTATTTTATGGGCAATATTATGTTTATTAATTTTTTGAACTAAATCGTGGTTTTTTTAAACGTTTTTTGCTTGCCATACATGCAAATGACCTACTGTATATAATAAAGTTGTGATCTGCTGGTCAATAAGACAGCTATCCACCAAAGACCAGCCGGACAAAGATGTAAACAATCAAAAATAACAGACATACCTAAATTATAACTAGATTATGAAGACATGTTAAAATGTGTAACCTAATCGGAGGGTTCAAATTTAGAAAGATATTGAACGAATAACCGAACAACACACTAATTGACGAATTTAATTATTAATGTTGTTCGGTCACGCGTTGTTTTGCTGATCGATTATAGATTATAGGAGTCCTAATAAATTAGTGATAGAGGTTTTATCTTCATCTTTTTGGTCATAGTTGAAGTATGAAAGATCCCCAATGAAAGATCAACTTGTATGACGGTAATAATGACTGACCGTGGAAGATATTTTTCGTTATCATATAAAAAAGAAGATGTGGTATGATTGCCAATGAGACAACTATCCACAAAAGATCAAAATGACACAGAAATTAACAACTATAGGTCACCGTACGGCCTTGAACAATGAGCAAAGCCCATACCGCATTGTCAGCTATAAAAGGCCCCGATAAGACAATGTAAAACAATTCAAATGAGAAAACTAATGGCCTTATTCATGTTTTTTTTTCCTTTGTAGCATGCGTAAAAAGAAGCGGAAAAGACCAATGAAATCATTTCAAAGATATTGATTTGAGAAAGATATTAAAGTATAACTGTATTGTAAAACATACATGTATTCGTAAATGTGATGTTCTTCTGTATTAATTCAGATTATGTTTTGACTATGTTTTTTTTTCAGTAATAATCATGCGATAACATTTTGTGTTTTATGGTTATCTATGTAATATGTAACCGGGAAAGAGTAACGATTATGATTTATTCAAGAATTCGAAAATATATAAAGTGCTATATTTATGTTAATATTACTACGGTTTTAAGTTGTATATTTATTTATTTTACCTGTGTCTTTATTTGTAAATGCCGAAAATGTTGTACAAAATGCGCACTCACATTAAACTACAGCAAACTGTGTGTTGACATAAATGATCATTGATATAGTCATATTATGTTATATATATAGCACGCCTTTTACGAATTAACTTATTTAGTTCACGAAAAGCGTAGCTTTGAGTGGATTAAATATGTTAATGAGTAAGGCGTGTCTATATATGATTTGTAACATAAATTGACTATGACACATGTCAAAGGTTAAACCCTGACCAATAAAGCTTTACTGCACTTTTCAATACGTCAATCAAATAGTGGCGTGCTACTATATCTGATTTCCAGAAAATTAACTTATGCAGCAGATGTCAGTTGAGTTTGTTTGTCCGATAAAGGTACGTTTAAAATTAAAAGAATTGTTGCCATGGGATTCATACTCGATAGTCATTTATGTGTTATTGAATATTTTTTCTTCCCAAAAGTTCTTGAAAAAGTGGGTGTGGTTGAGAGAGAAAAAAAAGGGATGAGTGGGATGGCGGGGTAATGCAAATTTTTATTCTATGTTTATTTGCCCTCAATTCCGAAAAAAGACGTGTAGTTTCTAAGGACGTTGTGATAAGAAGGAAACATATCTAATACTATAATTATAAAGGTAATTAAAAATCTTCTTTCATTCCCAAAAACTGGGAAAAGATCGTTGAATTGATTGCAAAGGTTTATTATTTAAACATATTTATTTATAGTGGATTGGGAAACAAGTTAATCCCTTTCCACTTTCCGGGTGCGAGTGCTGCTCTTTTTCGAAATCTACAAGGGTGTCTTTTACGTTGCATGGTTGATTATTGAATGCGTTAAAGGTCCAGGGACAAATGTATGAAGCATTTTCAATACACGGAAATAGACCTTTATGAAATTAAGAAAATAACTAAACATCAAGTGCCATATATTTTTTTAGACTATTATTAATTCCGACATAATAAAACATGTATCCAAGCATAACAACTGTAGGAAAATGTATATAAGTCATTTCTATTTCATTTTGTTTAAATCTTTCATTGAGGGTAGGACATTTAAACTATAAGAAGGAGGGAGGGGTAAGTTTTAAAAAAAAAAAAAGATATTCTTATCCCCAATTTGATGAGTGAGAAAAAATATTCTGGTCAAGCATAGCCCCCTCCCCCTTCCCCCCTTTTGAATTGCTGGTTGCTCTCTAATTACTATCACAAGGAGGCGGAGCTAGACTGTGCATTAACAACTTTTGAGATGGAAGTTAATGCACTGGTTTAAGCTCCTCCCATTCTTTGCTATTCAAACGAGAATCCTCAACGGATGGATTGTAGAGTGAAATAACTACAAAATCATTCAGTTAACGCACTCCTCTAAAAGTAACCGAATAAACTCACCAGAAGATCAAAGGAAAATTTACCATTCATGTTACAAAGAAATTAAATGTTTAAAAAACTTCATATTGTTCGAAATACTAAGGATTTAATACCCACAGGAATAGATGATCTTAGTTGTATTAAGCAAAACCTTACGGAATTGTTAGTCTCCAATGCTCTACAACTTCGTGCCTTATTTGATTTTTTTTATCCTATTAGCTAACTATTTTACATGTAACAGGTATACTAATCATTTGCTGTACAGTTGTATTTGTACTTATAAAAATACAGTCTCCTGTTATCCCGCTTTCTTTTTGTAGCAATGTGTAATGTGGATATTCTTTTTTCCGTACAAGTTCATTTTAGGGTCCTCTTCGCGGTCCGCGTTTAAACTACGTCGATTTATTTGAGAAAATAGAGATAATGCTTTTAGATTTGAATAACTAAAGTTTCATATCCCTGACAGTTTCATATCCCTGACTTGTTACAGGTATTTTCAAATGTATAAAATGGTGGATTGAACGTGGCTTCGCTTTTCGTCATGTTGCTAAAGCTCATACAAATAAATTATATATTTTCCGAAATTGCACATATATTGTATAATTCAAAATAATTTCAAATATTAGTGAGGAATATTAGGGTATTTGATCTTCGTTTTGATTGACATTAAGATTTCAAACCCTGCAAAGACTGATAAACAAAAATTTCTTTTATGAACCCCATTTTTCTAGTTGGATCACACTGAAACTAATGAAAAGAAATTTTGGCTTCAATAAATCATTTCACAATCCTACGTGCTAAATGTAAATATCCCCGTTATTTTCCTTCGATCTGTTTGAGCTTTTGGTTTTGCCATTTAATTTTGATTACGGTGTTTTCGTTTTCGACTTTTCCAGGAGTTCAATATTTTTGTTATTATACTGTTTCCTTCATCGGGACAATATGACTAAAATGGAAACAAAATGAATATCCAATATAAAATTCATGCAAAGTCAACTTTACTTGAGGGAACTCTTTCTAAATTTATCAAAAAGTCCAAAGTGTTATAAATCATGTAGGTACCGCAGCACTGACTTCTGAACTGGAGATATCCTCGGAGAACGACAGTCCGTTAGAAGTAGTATCGACACAGTGCTAGTAAATCATTAGAATGCCTCCAAAAATATAACGCTAAAACATACACAATTTGAAAGCCAGGAATGTATAGTAACATAGAAACTTTCAAGTTATCTACCTTGTAGACACTTAAAATTAATAGCCAGATTCATCCTAATATTCAGTCATAGGAGTAGATTCACAACAGTGGCATTAGCACATAGAGCTAGCACGAATCTCGTTACTTAACTAAAAAAAGGTAGTACAACACAAGACAGCAATGTGTAGAAATAAATGAAGTAACCGGATCTTAAGTCAATGGCACTGAAATTATTTAGGTGTAGCTTGATCTATGTTTTAAACGAGGCTATTAGGAGCTGTCAATCTTTTGCAAATAAAATTTATTAGGAACCGATAAAAACTTTTAAAAAAATGTTTCATTAAAATAAAATAAGAAGATTTGGTACAATTGCCAATGAGTCAACTATCTACGAAGTTCCAAGTAACGTAGAAGTTTTAAAGAATGACTATGGTTCAACTTACGACCTTCAGCAATGAGCATAACCTTAATCACAAAGTAAGCCATAAAAGGCTTCATAATAACAAATTTTCAACAATTCAAACGAGAAAACTAACGACCATTAACAGATGTTTCAGTTTATCTAATCATGGTCAGGTTAAAATGCTGTAAACCACATTAAACTCACGTTTTATTAGAACTTGTTACTAAAACTTCCGTGTATTCACCGTTGAGATGTACAAATAAAGGTTCATTTGATGTGCTACGAGGAATGAGTCAAATACATGTATGGCTCTTTATTTCCAAGTTGGGTACCCATGCCGTTCGAGTTTGGTTAATAGTGCATGTTGGGTTACCGACTTAGTATTATATACCTATTCACTGGGTGTGTGGGTAATAGCTAGTTTGTTGATCCTGAGATACCAACTATTGCTCGAGGCAAAGCCGAGAGGAATAGTTGGTATGCGAAGGGACAACAAACTTGCTATTACCCGCACAACCAGTCATTAGGTGTTTTATTATACTGAACAACACAGTCATTAAGTGTTTTTATATACCAAATTAACTAATTTTCTAAAGGTGTACATATATCATCTGAAAGAAAAGAAAAAAATGTCACATAACTTGACATGCACAAGATGAACTATTCGTTTTTTTTTTTTTTTTTTTTTTTTTTTTTGTATAGTTCTTCTTGTATTTGTAAATATTTCAATAATTGCAATGAAGACTAGAAATACTTGTGTTAAATTCCGTGCAAATGATAAATTTAAGCTAATTTAAAAGTACACCAAACGCAAATTCACTTTAAGAATACGACGACCGAACCCATATTATGAATAAGGTACTATATTTTAGATCTTTAAAAAATACGTGCGAAGTTTTTTTTTTCTCTTTTATGAAAAAAAAATAAAAAGTAAAATCACAAAACGCATCAAAAACGAATGGACAAAAACTGTCATATTCCTGACTTGGTACAGGCTTTGGTTCTTGTAAGTGAAATTACAATCAACACAAACAGAATATACCGTTAACAATATTAGAGTTTGACGTTGCCAATCTAAATAGTAAATGACATCATTATTGTCCAATGAAAAATAAGCATGAAAAAGTATAAGATCATCGTATAACAAGTAAACGATGCCCTTACGAGGAATCTTCTTTCGTCATGATTGTTTTGTGCTAATTTTACAATAAATTTCCTCTCAGCAGACTCTTGTTTGCTAGTACGTTTTGTTTTCATGTATCTTATTTATGTTATGTGATCAACGGAAATGGTTCTCAATAAAAGAAGTCAATTTGGTGACTATGTGGAACGCATCTATCCCATCGAATTGGAGATAAAGGATACTACAGATACAGTTAAGTCTGCTTCATATCTTGACTTACATCTAGAAATTGACAATGAGTGTCGGTTGAAAACAAAACTTTACGACAAAAGAGATGATTTCAGCTTTCCAATTGTGAACTTTCCATTCCTAAGTAGCAACATTCCAGCAGCACCTGCATACGGGGTATATATCTCCCAATTGATACGATATTCCCGTGCTTGCATTTCCTATCATGATTTTCTTGATAGAGGGTTACTGCTCACAAGGAAGCTATTAAACCAAGAGTTCCAAATGGTGAAGTTGAAATCATCCCTTCGTAAATTTTACGGACGCCATCACGAGTTGGTTGACCGTTATGGAATAACCGTTTCACAAATGATATCGGATATGTTCCTTACGTCGTAACTACAATCCCCTTCCCTTTCATGAATGTGACCTACCGAATTAGACTATTTACCGGATTTGTAATCACATAAGCAACACGACGGGTGCCACATGTGGAGCAGGATCTGCTTACCCTTCCGGAGCACCTGAGATAACCCCTAGTTTTTGGTGGTGTTCGTGTTGTTTATTCTTTAGTTTTCTATGTTGTGTCATGTGTACTATTGTTTTTCTGTTTGTCTTTTTCATTTTTAGCCATGGCGTTGTCAGTTTGTTTTAGATTTATGAGTTTGACTGTCCCTTTGGTATCTTTCGTCCCTCTTTTGCAAATGATTTTTACAGTTTGTTTTTATGTTGTGCTATTTCACTTATGTCGTAGTTTAGGGGGATGGATGGATACTAATATACGTGTTCAACCACGCCACTTTCTAATCAAGACTGTCATAAATCAGGAGCCTGTAATTCAGAAGTTGTCGTTGGTAGGTATCTTTTTTTTTATTCTTGTTTGGTCATTTATCAGACTTGATTATTTTGTTTGATTGGTTTAGCTGTTTGTCATGTCTGAGTTTTATATAAAACTGAATATACGGTTTTGCCAGACAAGCTGGGCTGGGGGGCTGTCCTCAAGCTTGTCTGGCAAAACAGCCGTTGGACGCCAGAGTAATCATGGACTCCAACTTGTCTGGCAAAACAGCCGTTGGACGTCAGAGTAATCATGGACTAGTCCTATATGTATTGACTTGTAATTTTCGAAAAATGTACTATCATAAATTATATACAAAATGTTTCATAACTTTCTGGAATGCCACTGGTAACTATACAATAAATAGATGCTATAAGCCTGCGCGTGATTGTTATTTTATTTCACAAAAATATAAAGAAAATAAGCAAACAAAGTAAATAAATTTACTCAAGTAAAACGTTGAATAAATTAATTCAATGAGAGCAGTAACACAATATCATGACGCAAATCTTTATACGTGATGACGATCATGGAACAAGTGTTAATTTCATTTAATAAATTTAATTCGATTATTATTTGTACTTTCAAATATATTGTATAATACATCGTTCTAACCAATAGAAAAGGGCAAATAAGATTTGTTTACTATAACAATGTTGAAATTTAAATTATTTGATTTTATGTTTAACAATATGAATATGAATGAAAGAAGTTGTCACACTTAAATAACACCAACCTTTCCGTTCACAGACTTTCAAATGTAGAAATAAGAGACCCAAAGACGCGTTCACATAAAGTCATGTATAATCCGTAGAAAATATATCATATTTTATAAAAATGACCATTAAAAACAACATCGTATTTGCAGCACTTGTCCTGTTATGGAAATTATATGGTAAGACCTAAATTGATTTAGATAAATTACTTTTTTTATATTATGTATTATTTTTTAGTTTATTAAGATTTTTTTTTGTTTTTTCTTCATTTTAAGACAATAGTAACAGTCTCAAAGATTAAGCAATTAAAATCTAGCGGTTCGCATATCAATTAAAATGTAGCGGTTCACATATCAATTAAAATCTAGCGGTTCACATATCAATCATTGTTTCACGGTACTTAGTTTATTATTATTATATTTTATTGTCAAAATAAACAAAAGTATTGGAATCAAGTTTTAACAACCAAGCACAATCCTCTCCAAATAAGTACAATATACAAAAAAAAAAAAACATCAAGGTGACAGTAATATATAATTCAGTACAATATGAAAAATATAAACAATAAATATTTCATGTTCAAACAGTTAACAGTTTGTATACCAGTACATTTTAAGATACAGCAATTCTAATAAAAAAAATCGTTTTGCATAGCTTATTTAACTATATGTTTATTTTTACAAAGAACCTGGTACTTATGCCTCGTTAATACGGACAATTTAATTCGAATTGAATTCGAATTGAATTCGAATCGAATTCGCTAATCGCGTTCACACACTCTTCTTTTTTAATTCGAATTGATTCGAATTGGCTAATTCGAATTAACTAATTCGCATTAGAAATTCGTTTTTGTTAATCCGAATTAAAAGCTAATGTCGTTAGGACAGTAAAGCGAAATTGACGCGCATTCCAATTAGAAAATTATATGTAAGTCAACTAATTTGTTTTCCTCTAACAAAACTATATCAAATATTGTCATTTATTACCCTTTGTATATTTCAATGATTGAATTGTGTATATACTAGTAATATATATTGTAAATTAATGTATGAATGTATGAATGTTAACTGTATGCATGTATTTTGTTTGAGGGCCTCAATGAAAATTAGACTATTTCTAATTGAGTTACCCTCTTTAAATAAAGAATTTATTATTATTATTATTATTATTATTATTATTATAATTATAATTGACGTTAGGACGTTAAACGTTTCGAATGCGAATTAAACTAATTCGAATTAGTTAACGCGAATCGAATTCGAATTACGTGTGAACTCAGCATAAATGTTAACGTCGTTTGGACCGAAAAGTGAATTTGACGCGCATTGTAATTCGAATTAGAATTGACGGTAGGACGTTAAATGTTTCGAATGCGAATTAAACTAATTCGAATTAGTTAATGCTGAGTTCACACGTAATTCGAATTCGATTCGCGTGAACTAATTCGCATTCGAAACGTTTAACGTCCTAACGTCAATTCTAATTCGAATTAGAATGCGCGTCAAATTCGCTTTACTGTCTTAACGACGTTCACTTTTAATTCGGATTAATAAAAACGTATTTCTAATGCGAATTAGTTAATTCGAATTAGCGAATTCGAATCAATTCGAATTAAAAAAAGAAGAGTGTGTGAACGCGATTAGCGAATTCGATTCGCATTCGATTCGAATTCAATTCGAATTAAAGGTACGTGTGAACGAGGCATTATGCTCTTTTCGCAATTTGATTTGTAGATTCTGTATTTTCTCCTTGGTGGTTTCAAGTTAGAAAATTGTAATAATACGCTGATATTTTACATGTAAAATGAAGAGTATCAATATTGTCATTCTAAAATTTGTTTCTAGTCATTATTCAAAAGAAACAAATTAAAAGAAACAAATTAAAACAAAATCTGAAAAAAAGAGTTGCTTATTGACCAAGACGTTGAAAAGCAATAAAAAAAATATATAAATTCTAATTATAATTCCCCCTTAAAACACACACACACACACACACACACACACACACACACACACACACACACACACACACGCCATAATTAGTTAGTATGGCGTTCATAATGAACGCCATACTAATTTCCAAATTGTACACAAGAAACTAAAATTAAAATAATACAAGACTAACAAAGGCCAGAGGCTCCTGACTTGGGACAGGCGCAAAAATGCGGCGGGGTTAAACATGTTTGTGAGATCTCAACCCTCCCCCTATACCTCTAACCAATGTAGTAAAGTAAACGCATAACAATACGCACATTGAAATTCAGTTCAAGAGAAATCCGAGTCTACTTATTGTGAATGTTGGTGAAAAAGTGCAATTTTTGTGCAACGTGTTTTCATGTTTTTACTTTTCGTATTTTGTGCTTTTAAAAATCAAAATCTTGCAAGTTGACAAAAGCATCGTAAATGTATTTTATGTTATTTTTTTAATCGCCTTGAATTTACCATTTGATTTTTTGTTCTTCCATAAATATTTTCAGATTGAGACCCTCATTAATAATCTGAAATTGTTTATTGTAGATGTTAGTGCTTTGACCGTATGTACGAAAGACGAAGCTACTGGAGAGAAAAACGGACTTACCAACAAAATTGCTGTAAACGCTGAAACAGGTAACCTACGACAGAGACATATATATGTATATATGTCTCTGCCTACGATTACATTTTTCACAAATAAAAGCTACATTGTATCATGGTATTAAAATAAATGATAAGTTTCCAAAATGATCAACTTGGAATGTTTGTTTTTTAATATAGTATCTCATGATAGAATAAAGGAGTTAATAACTGTCCTGTAAAATTAGAAACAAAAGTAATGATTGTTTTTTAATCGTCCAACTGTTATATTTAATAGTTCTTTTCAATTTGGTAATAGAAAAAGTCCGACATAATTTTCATTTTTAGTACAGTTGTTCCAAATGTTCCTATTATTGAAAAGTTACAATAACAATTTTCTGTATAAGCCAAGGCCTCTCAAATTATATATGATATATAGAACAACTGTTATGTTTAATAGTTCTTTTGATAATAGAAAAAGGCCGATAGAATTTTGATTTTTAGTACACTAGTCCTAAATGTCCCTATTATTGAAAAGTTACAATAGCAATTTTCTATATAAGCCAAGGCCTCCCAAATTAAATACGAGTGTCTGTTTGGGGTTTACAGAATATTGAACAATCAGTTATACGTGCGGAATAAAAATGCAAAAACTATACACAATAGAGGAAATTTAAAAAAAAAAATACTGAATAGAGAATAAAAGAACATTAAATATACCAGGTATAATCTATATTTCAGTCCTAAACCGTCGATCGTCAAAGAAATTTTTATACAAGCCTGCATATTTTTATGCAAAATTTTATTTGAGATACCCCCGGATTTAAGGATGTTCGCTTCTCTTGTTTTTAAATTTCTGACAGATATTCGGATTTCTCTGGTTTTATCTATATAGTCCCATTAAAAAATGCCCGCTAACCCCTATTTCTTTTTAAAATTTTATTACATATAGTTTAAAAAAGCCATATTTGAAAATTTTATAAAATCCTTGTTATCTTTTGACTGTTAACTCAAGGTAGGAAAAATCTAGAGAGAATTATTTCCCGCCAAATTCTTAATGGCTTATATCTCGAAAACAAGCACACGGGCCCTGCATTTTCCCGCGCCTTTTTAGTTCAATTTTTTTTACACACTATCAATTTATAACAGTCTTTTTAAAAGTTTATTATTTTAAAATGGAGTAGCAAACATCCTTTAACGAAACTAATTCGCTTAAAAAGGAAAATACAAAATATTGCTTTAAAGACAACTATTTGTGCTACACATTCATTTTTTATTCAAGGATTATGAACAAAATTTGACAAAGCGTTTCTAAATTGAAGTTTGTTTTTAATCGTAAATAACCCAAAAAATGTTTATATGTTTGAAAATGACACCATAAAACTAGAACCTCAGAATATACACGAAAAGATAGTGCACTTATAATTTAATCAAAATTAGTTTATTTGCATTAAGAGAAATTGGATAAGACATTTGAAACAGATTAATTTTTTTTATTATTTAACATATTTAATGAATGGCTATTATTTATTTTGAGTTTATTGAACCATAAAGTTAATTTTTTGACTCTTCACATTGAATAATCCGGGAATAATCCGGGAAGACATAGAACTTAAGAAACAAAGCCGAGAAACTTAAGCGAGCAAGAAGATGATATAAAGATAATAAAATGAAGGTAAATAATATTAGATTTCCGATAAAAAATATACTTTTAGGAGTTCTTGTTTTGTTGACTCAAAAAAGGGAATTTGGTTATGACTGTTGTGGTTTCGTGTATGAGTGGAAGTTTCACACCGCCACCACAGGATCATTTGATGCGCAGGTTTGGAGACCTCAAGCGACTGAACTGTACCTATTGATTGGATCTAATTCGTTAACATCCACAAGTAAGTTGACTACTGCGCAGTTGTGAAGCCGTCAAACGACTGTCCTTTACTTATTGATGGCATCTAATTCGTTAACATCCACAAGTAAGTTTTCTACTGCGCAGGTGTGGAGACGTCAGGCGACTGGTCTGTACTTATTCGTTAACATCCACAAGTAAGTTTACTACTGCTTATCAAGTTATTATTTGCATTATAAGCAGTTAACTAAGTAGCCCCTTAAGTGCCAAAGATGAAATTTAGAATAGTTTTGCGCGCGACTTTAATTCTTGTGCATACAACTTGAAATCTTGTGCGCACAAGATTTAAATCTTGAGCCCACAACTTTTAATCTTGTCTAAACATAGATCTATATGTGCTAGTAACTGGTCATGTGTTCAGCTTGAAAATTGTGTTACATAAACATTAGGGGTACTTCTTTTGGTTTCATACATTTTATTAAACGAGTAGATAAATTATAAGTTGATGTTTATGTGAAATCCTAATGATGTGATTTTACGGTGGCGTGCTTGCCTCTATTTCTTAACTGTTCTATGCAATAACCTACCTCAAAATTGACATTTGCTGCTTTTCCAGCTGTACAAAGAGATGTGCCTTGACTGGCAGAATTTATTATATAGATAACAGATTAAGCATGCGGCATTTAGGAAAAAGAACTAGAATATCTTAAATCTTAGTCGGAATAATGTGTCCATGTACAGAAGGGTAATATGTCGGCTAGATGACTGTTACCTTGGAAACGAGCGCATTAAAATACGACTGCGCATGTTGGACTGATATAAGAAGGGTATCTTTTTAGAAGTTTATATTTTGTTCGTTTGGATTTTTTGTGCCCCTGTCCTAAGTCAGGAGCCTGTTGTCCAATGGCTCTCGTTTGTTGGTTTGGTTCTTAAGTGTTTCTCGTTTCTCTGTTGTATAGATTGGACCGTTGGTTATCCCGTTTGAATTGTTTACACTATTCATCTTGGAGCCCTTTATAGCTTGCTGTTCGATGTGAGCCAATACTCCGTGACGAAGGCCATGTCTATATATGTTTTTACTTTTTATAGAGAGTTGTGTTATTGGCACTTATACCACATAGTTTATATTGTATTGGCTATATGTATTCCATTTAATTAGGTCTTTCAACCTTTCAGGTGAAAGACCTATAGGGTTTGTTCTGATTATTAGGTCTTTCAACCTTTCAGGTGAAAGACCTATAGGGTTTGTTCTGATTATTATTATTAGGTCTTTCAACCTTTCTGTTGAAAGACCTATTGTATTTGTTCTGATTATTATTATTATTATTATTATTATTATTATTAGGTCTTTCAACCTTTCAGGTGAAAGACCTATAGGGTTTGTTCTGATTATTATTATTATTATTTTTTTTTTTTTTTTTCTTCCGCCAACTTTTTTTTCCTTCGCTGTTTTTTTGTTTCACAAGATATCGCTTAGATATAAGGTAAATGATATCGAACAGTTAATACGCTTCTGAAACTGACACCGCGTAACAAAAAACTTTACCTTGTAAGAGTTATCTCCCCGAACACTGTTTTTCTTGTGGCCACTACTCCTTCGCAACCGTATAAGAAACCGATAAGTTTTTTTTTCCAAATTGCTCGTTATATCCTTAGGATGTTCTGTTTCATTTCAACCGAAGCTATCCGGAGCCTCCATATGAGAGTTATCCCCCCTTTTATATATGATATCAGTGATATGCATTTCTAACTGGTAAACTATAAGTGATAGAGACCTAGGGTCTTTTGATTTAAGATCCTTGGTCCAAAAAAATGAAAATTAGGTCAAGGTCAAAGGTCAAGGTCAAATTCTAAATTTTGTTGTTGGCTTATTTTCACTTATTCTCATTAACTTTTTAAGATTTCGACAAATTCTTTTTACTAAATTGTTAGTTGCGACATGTCGTAACTTAACATTTTTGATTGGAAGGGTGCGTAGACAATACACGGGAGTTTTTGCCCCTCTTATATGTAGAATTATGCGTAAAGTGATATTACTCATGAACCATACATACTACTGACCTAGGGTCTTTTGATTTGGGATCCTTGGCTTATGACCTTGAAATTGGGGTCAAGGTCATAGGTTAATTGGACGTTCTAGATTTTGACCTTTGCTCGAAATTCATATTTTCATATCATAAAGCCATAGCAACTGACATTTTCAACTGAATCTTAATATTTTCATATCAAAATAGATCCTTATTGGTTGAAAGACCTTCAATTGTTCTTTGAACAATTGGTTTTTAATTATTATTTTTATTTTTTTTCTTCCGCCAACTTTTTTTTCCTTCACTGTTTTTTTGTTTCACAAGATGTCGCTAAGATATAAGGTATATGATATCGAACAGTTAATACGCTTCTGAAACTGACACCGCGTAACAAAAAACTTTACCTTGTAAGAGTTATCTCCCCGAACACTGTTTTTCTTGTGTCCTCTAAGGCTTCGCAACCGTATAAGAAACCGACAAATTTATTTTTCAAAATTGCTCCTTATATTCTCAGGATGTTCTGTTTCATTTTGACCGAAGCTATCCGGAGACTCCATATGAGAGTTATCCCCCCTTTTATATATGATATAAGTGATATGCATTTCTAGCTGGTAAACCATAAGTGATAGAGACCTAGGGTCTTTTGATTTAAGATCCTTGGTCCAAAAAAATGAAAATAAGGTCAAGGTCAAAGGTCAAGGTCAAATTCTAAATTTTGATTTTGGCTTATTTTCACTTATTTTCATTAACTTTATAAGATTTCGACAAATTATTTTTACTAAATTGTTAGTTGCGACATGTCGTAACTTATAAATTTTGATTGGAAGGGTGCGTAGACAAAAAATGGGAGTTTTTGCCCATCTTATATTTAGAATTATGCGTAAAGTGATATAACTCATGAACCATACATAATACAAACCTAGGGTCTATTGTTTTGGGATTCTTGGTTTATGACCTTGAAATTGAGGTCAAGGTCATAGGTTAATTGGTCGTTCTAGATTTTGACCTTTGCTCCAAATTCATATTTTTATATCATAAAGCCATAGCAACTGACATTTTCAACTGAATCTTAATATTTCATATCAAAATAGATCCTTATTGGTTGAAAGACCTTCAATTGTTCTTTGAACAATTGGTTTTTAATTATTATTATTTTTTTTTTTTTTCTTCCGCCAACTTTTTTTTCCTTCGCTGTTTTTTTGTTTCACAAGATATCGCTTAGATATAAGGTAAATGATATCGAACAGTTAATACGCTTCTGAAACTGACACCGCATAACAAAAATCTTTACCTTGTAAGAGTTATCTCCCCGAACACTGTTTTTCTTGTGGCCACTACTCCTTCGCAACCGTATAAGAAACCGACAAATTTATTTTTCCAAATTGCTCGTTATATCTTTAGGATGTTCTGTTTCATTTCAACCGAAGCTATCCGGAGACTCCATATGAGAGTTATCCCCGCTTTTATATATGATATCAGTGATATGCATTTCTAACTTGTCAACTATAAGTGATAGAGACCTAGGGTCTTTTGATTTAAGATCCTTGGTCCAAAAAAATGAAAATTAAGTCAAGGTCAAAGGTCAAGGTCAAATTCTAAATTTTGATTTTGGCTTATTTTCACTTATTCTCATTAACTTTATAAGATTTCGACAAATTCTTTTTACTAAATTGTTAGTTGCGACATGTCGTAATTTAAAATTTTTGATTGGAAGGGTGCGGAGACAATAAACGGGAGTTTTTGCCCCTCTTATATGTAGAATTATGCATAAAGTGATATTACTCATGAACCATACATACTACTGACCTAGGGTCTTTTGATTTGGGATCCTTGGTTTATGACCTTGAAATTAGGGTCAAGGTCATAGGTTAATTGCACGTTCTAGATTTTGACCTTTGCTCGAAATTCATATTTTCATATCATAAAGCCATAGCAACTGACATTTTCAACTGAATCTTAATATTTTCATATCAAAATAGATCCTTATTGGTTGAAAGACCTTCAATTGTTCTTTGAACAATTGGTTTTTAATTATTATTATTATTAGGTCTTTCAACCTTTCAGGTGAAAGACCTATAGGGTTTGTTCTGATTATTATTATTATTATTTTTTTTTTTTTTTTTCTTCCGCCAACTTTTTTTTCCTTCGCTGTTTTTTTGTTTCACAAGATGTCGCTTAGATATTTGGTATATGATATCGAACAGTTAATGCGCTTCTGAAACTGACACCGCGTAACAAAAACCTTAACCTTGTAAGAGTTATCTCCCCAAACACTGTTTTTCTTGTGGCCACTACTACTTCGCAACCGTATAAGAAACCGACAAATTTATTTTTCCAAATTGCTCGTTATATCCTTAGGATGTTCTGTTTCATTTCAACCGAAGCTATCCGGAGACTCCATATGAGAGTTATCCCCCCTTTTATATATGATATCAGTGATATGCATTTCTAACTGGTAAACTATAAGTGATAGAGACCTAGGGTCTTTTGATTTAAGATCCTTGGTCCAAAAAAATGAAAATTAGGTCAAGGTCAAAGGACAAGGTCAAATTCTTAATTTTGATTTTGGCTTATTTTCACCTTTTTTCATTAACCTTATAAGATATCGACAATTTTTTTTTACTAAATTGTTAGTTGCGACATGTCGTAACTTATAAATTTTGGTTGCAAGGGTGCGTAAACAATAAAAGGGAGTTTTCGCCCCTCTTATATTAAGAATTATGCGTAAAGTGATTTTACTCATGAACCATACATATTAAGGAACTAGTGTCTTTTTATTTGAGATGTTTAGTCTATGACCTTGAAATTGAGGTCAAGGTCATAGGTTAATTGGACGTTCTAGATTTTGACCTTTGCTTAAAATTCATATTTATACATCATTAAGTCATAGGAACTGACATTTTCAACTGAATTTTAATATTTTCATATCTAAATAGATCCTTATTGGTTGAAAGACCTTCAATTGTTCTTTGAACAATTGGTTTTTAATTTTTTTTTTTTTTTTTCTTCCGCCAACTTTTTTTTCCTTCACTGTTTTTTTGTTTCACAAGATGTCGCTTAGATATAAGGTATATGATATCGAACAGTTAATACGCTTCTGAAACTGACACCGCGTAACAAAAAACTTTACCTTGTAAGAGTTATCTCCCCGAACACTGTTTTTCTTGTGTCCTCTAAGGCTTCGCAACCGTATAAGAAACCGACAAATTTATTTTTCCAAATTGCTCGTTATATCCTCAGGATGTTCTGTTTCATTTTGACCGAAGCTATCCGGAGACTCCATATGAGAGTTATCCCCCCCTTTATATATGATATAAGTGATATGCATTTCTAACTGGTAAACTATAAGTGATAGAGACCTAGGGTCTTTTGATTTAAGATCCTTGGTCCAAAAAAATGAAAATTAGGTCAAGGTCAAAGGTCAAGGTCAAATTCTTAATTTTGATTTTGGCTTATTTTCACCTTTTTTCATTAACCTTATAAGATATCAACAATTTTTTTTCACTAAATTGTTAGTTGCGACATGTCGTAACTTATAAATTTTGGTTGCGAGGGTGCGTAAACAATAAAAGGGAGTTTTCGCCCCTCTTATATTAAGAATTATGCGTAAAGTGATTTTACTCATGAACCATACATATTAAGGAACTAGTGTCTTTTTATTTGAGATGTTTAGTCTATGACCTTGAAATTGAGGTCAAGGTCATAGGTTAACTGGACGTTCTAGATTTTGACCTTTGCTTAAAATTCATATTTATACATCATTAAGCCATAGGAACTGACATTTTCAACTGAATTTTCATATTTTCATATCTAAATAGATCCTTATTGGTTGAAAGACCTTCAATTGTTCTTTGAACAATTGGTTTTTAATTTGTATCTTTATTTTTTATATCAAAATTACATGTATTTATTACCAAACCAACACTTGATCTCGAAGGAATGGCAAACGGACGGACACAATACATATTTGTTATGCCCTCATGGGCATTATGTTTTCTGGTCTATGCGTCCGTTCGTTTGTTTGTTTGTTCGTTCGTTCGTTCGTCCGTCAGACTGTCCCGCTTCAGGTTAAAGTTTTTGGTCGAGGTAGTTTTTGATGAAGTTGAAGTCTGATCAACTTAAAACTTATTACACATGTTCTTTATGATATGATCTTTCTAACTTTAATGCAAAATTAGAGTTTTTACCACATCGTCATGCTCCACTGAACATAGAAAATATAGTGCGGATGAGGCATCCGTATACTGGGGACACATTCTTGTTTTCATTAAGATAAACTTGTGTTATTCACAATACATTGAAGTTAATTTTTTAAATTTCAAAATAACGTTATTTCAATTAATAGTAAGATACAGTAAACATGATTTACATTTGAAATATTTACCCACAAAAATGCTTTCGTGCAAAACAGAATGAATTACAAGATTTCACCCATGTGGTTAAAGATTACATGTTCTTTACTTATCTAAAACAAAAATAACAGTAACTATTTATTTTCTTCCTAGTTCCTGGTACAGAAGAAATTCGCACTATTGCCAATGGTCAGAGAATCCGAGTCAACAAAAATGATTATCCTGGAATGTAAGTTTGCTTTGTAACAGAAAAGGGGGGGGGCAGTGATCCTTGGTGCTAAATAATTAAGAAAAAATACGATTAAAATATGTTTTGCATATGTGTAATTGTGATGGTATATCTATTTCGATTGTTTGTATTTCTTTTTACTTTTACATTTTTAAATATGTTTTATAACTTGTTCCGTTTTATACTTAACTGTTCTATCTAGCCTAAACATAGATCTATGTATGCCAGTAACTGGTCAGATGTTCTAAGCTTCAATTTTGTTTTATTAACATTAAGAATATTTCTTTTCATTTCTTAAATATTAGTTAATTTTGGTACATAAGTAAATTACTGAACCAAGTCAGGAATATGATTGTGCTATTCTTTCGTTTAATGTGTTTGAGCTTTTGATTTTGCCATTTGATTAGGGGCTTTCCGTTTTGAATTTTTCCAAGGAGTACAGCATTTTTCTGATTTTTATTTCTTTTTTTATAAAACAATTGATATACACATACCAACATTATTGATTTTAGGCTCACTGGCAACTCATACTTGTGCGTCAAAGATGCGCATTCACTGTAAAAATAAAGCATGCATGCAATAAAATGTTAGTTTAAAGAATAGTTAATCTCGAATTACTAAAACTAATTTAAAAAAATGCGCGCTATATGAGCTATATCAAACCGAAAAATATAGAAATTCTTGTAATCATACTACTAAGAGTGTCTTGTAAAAGAATTAGGAATAAAGAGAGCACTCTGGAAATCCCACATACAAAACATATCATTTGACAAGGGTGAGGTTTTGGCGAATAATAAGTGCTTCATGGCTTCAAGGAAAATTGCATTGAGCAGCAAATTGGAGGACTATTCACACAGTTCTTCAACTTATGAATGCGGTTTTTTCAGAGACCTAATTGTTTTGACCCCTTCTGACAAAGTGTCCTCGTTTACTCCATGCTCTATAGTAGTCCTCAGAAATTCTTAACTATTTTGAAGTTTTTGTTTCAATTGATGTGTTAGGGTTCTCTTAACTTAGGACATTATATTATATATCACATTTCGGAGATGTTCATGTTTAATTGATATGTTTAGATCCCCAGTAATAGTATGGTAGTAGGGGCTGTAAATATAATAAAGCGAGCAGGAATAGTCGCAATATAGAGGAATTTTTATGTATTGTTCTAAATCAAGGTCCTGTAATGCTTGCTCAAAGTTACATACTTTAGGTGCAATGTTTTTGGTGTAACTGTGGAATGCAATAGGAACATACTGGTTAGAAGAATAAAATGGAATTTCAGATGTTACTCTCTTGTGATGCAGAACATTGTTGATGTTAATAATCATCCGTTCCTTTATTGGTAATTTGAACAGGAAGGAATTTCCTCTTTTTCTCATGTTAGGTTCCTATCTCACTGGTTTTAAAAAGACAGAAAAGAGCTACATCAAAGATTATACTGACCCAGTCTGTATATTGGAGAAAATTTATTAATGCTTCCTTCTCTCAAACGTATTTGAAAATTAACAGGCTGGGAAAAGAAAAGTTATAATGTAATTTAATCCTAGCGGATGATGAAGATGTGAAAGAAGGTCATCAATGCTCCGAGAAGGCGATCTAGATTTGGACTTTTTTTACATTAGGCGGATGTTATGTTTTTTGTTCACGACTACGTTTGTGTCTCAAAGCAGAGTCAAATAAACTTATTATATTTACATCACTGCAGGCTGGACTTGACAAATGTCTTGCTCCTTTGATGTTATCATTGCAACCATATGACATTATAGTACTTAGTTCCCTTATCTAAGTATTGTCTCTATCTTTTCGGAAAGGAGTACTTAGTATAGGGCTATTGGTGTGGTTATAAATGTCCTCAATGATGTGTACTTTTATAGATAAAGACGGATTATTGTGGGATTTTTAAAATGGTTATAAAAGCCATGAATTTCGGATCTTTATTGTTAAGACCGGGGTTAAATCGTCCTTTTACGCCAAGTTTGTCGAGATTCATCAATACAAAGTTGTGCAAACAGAGCAGATTGAATTCCGTAAACGATATTGTCCGTGGAAAAGTACAGTGTCTTAAAATATTTATCTTAAGTTTTTCTTGTTAATTTACCTCTAAAATCATAAGTCGTGATTAACATATAATACAGCCGTGACTGCAATATTACAGAGTCGTGATTAACATATAACAGAGCCGTGACTGCAATATTACAGAGTCGTGATTAACATACAACATAGCCGTGACTGCAATATTACAGAGTCGTGATTAACATATAACAGAGCCGTGACTGCAATATTACAGAGTCTTGATTAACATATAACAGAGCCATAACTGCAATATTACAGAGTCGTGATTAACATACAACATAGCCGTGACTGCAATATTACAGAGTCGTGATTAACATATAACAGAGCCGTTACTGCAATATTACAGAGTCGTGATTAACATATAACAGAGCCGTGACTGCAATATTACAGAGTCGTGATTAACATATAACAGAGCCGTTACTGCAATATTACAGAGTCGTGATTAACATATCACAGAGCTGTTACTGCAATATTACAGAGTCGTGATTAAGATATCACAGAGCCGTGACTGCAATATTACAGAGTCGTGACTGCAATATTACAGGGTCGTGATTAACATATCACAGAGCCGTGACTGCAATATTACAGAGTCGTGATTAACATATCACAGAGCCGTGATTAAGATATCACAGAGCCGTGACTGCAATATTACAGGGTCGTGATTAACATATCACAGAGCCGTGACTGCAATATTACAGAGTCGTGATTAACATATCACAGAGCCGTGATTAAGATATCACAGAGCCGTGACTGCAATATTACAGAGTCGTGATTAACATATAACAGAACCGTGATTAACATATCACAAAGCCGTGACTGCAATATTACAGAGTCGTGATTAACATATCACAGAGCCGTGATTAAGATATCACAGAGCCGTGACTGCAATATTACAGGGTCGTGATTAACATATCACAGAGTCGTGACTGCAATATTACAGGGTCGTGATTAACATACAACATAGCCGTAACTGCAATATTACAGAGTCCTGATTAACATACAACATAGCCGTGACTGCAATATTACAGAGTCGTGATTAACATATCACAGAGCCGTGACTGCAATATTACAGAGTCGTGATTAACATATAACAGAGCCGTGACTGCAATATTACAGAGTCGTGATTAACATATCACAGAGTCGTGAGTAACATATAACAGAACCGTGATTAACATATCACAGAGCCGTGACTGCAATATTACAGAGTCGTGATTAACATATAACAGAGTCGTGACTGCAATATTACAGAGTCGTGATTAACATATAACAGAGTCGTGATTAACATATCACAGAGCCGTGACTACAATATTACAGAGTCGTGATTAACATATCACAGAGCCGTGACTGCAATATTACAGAGTCGTGATTAACATACCACAGTGCCGTGACTGCAATATTACAGAGTCGTGATTAACATATCACAGAGCCGTGACTGCAATATTACAGAGTCGTGATTAACATATAACAGAGTCGTGACTGCAATATTACAGAGTCGTGATTAACATATAACAGAGCCGTGACTGCAATATTACAGAGTCGTGATTAACATATAACAGAGCCGTGACTGCAATATTACAGGGTCGTGATTAACATATAACAGAGCCGTGACTGCAATATTACAGAGTCGTGATTAACATATAACAGAGCCGTGACTGCAATATTACAGAGTCGTGATTAACATATAACAGAGCCGTGACTGCAATATTACAGGGTCGTGATTAACATATAACAGAGCCGTGATTAACATATTACAGAGTCGTTATTAACATATTACATGACATACACGTGCTGTTTTCCTCTTTAATGTTTTTTTCTGTGTGTTTTACATTTTAATGTTGCGTTTTTGTTGTGTTGTAGTTCTCCTTATATATTGGATGTGTTTCCCTCGGTTCTAGTTTGTAACCCGGATTAGCTTTTTTTTCTCAATCGATTTATGAATTTCGAACAGCGGTATACTACTGTTGCTTTTAATTACAAGAAGAAATGATTTAAGTTGATTCATCTGAAGCAGATATCTTTAAACAGTTAAACATGTTAAAAGAATAAATTCTTTCAGGCATTCAACTGGAGGATTTGTAGTAACTTATGTAAACGAAGGCTCAGAAACAATAAGGAGGTTTACTGGTATAACAACAGCAATCGGTGTGTCGACTACACTTGATACTTCAGGTGCAACAGTCATAAACTCCGACTATGCCATTAGGTCCACGTATACACCGAGTAAGTACTATACTTTAACAAAAATTTCTATACAATCTTTTCTCCCTTTAAATCGCATGTAAAACAAACATTCTCGCTACTTTTTTGTTTTAAAAGTATCTTCTCATATCAATATTAGTTATCAGATTTCATATGAATATGCATTACACATGTAAAGTAGGACCTGTTTTCCATCTACGTTACTTGCGATAACAACCTGATTTGACTGCGATTTACGTTACTACATGTCATACTTTTTATGCCCCACCTACGATAGTAGAGGGGCATTATGTTTTCTGGTCTGTGCCTCCGTTCGTTCGTTCGTCCATCCGTCTGTGCGTCCGTCTGTGCGTCCGTTCGCTTCAGGTTAAAGTTTTTGGTCGAGGTAGTTTTTGATTAAGCTGAAGTCCAATCAACTTGAAACTTGATACACATGTTCCCCATGATATGATCTTTCTAATTTTAATGCAAAATTATAGTTTTGACCCCAATTTCATGGTTCACTGAACATAGAAAATGATAGTACAAAGTTCAGGTTAAAGTTTTTGGTCAAGGTAGTTTTTGATGAAGTTAAAGTTACATCAACTTGAAACTTAGTACACATGTTCCCTATGATATGATCTTTCTAATTTTAATTCCAAATTAAAGTTTTGACCCCAATTTCATGGTCCACTGAACATAGAAAATGATAGTGCGAGTGGGGCATCCGTGTACTATGGACACATTCTTGTTTATGTAGTGTTCAAGTAAGAGGTTTAGCTAGCTATAAAACCAGGTTTGATCCACCATTTTCTACATAAGAAAATGGCTGTACCATGTCAGGAGTATGACAATTGTTTTCATTTCGTTTAATGTGTTGGAGCTTTTGATTTTGCCATTTGAATAGGGACTTTCCGTTTTGAATTTCCTGGAAATTAATTTTTATTGTGATTTAACTTTTTATTGTATACTACTATTTGTCTTTCATTTTATGTTTTGTAGTCTGTTGTGTCATTATTTTTGTATGTAGTGTTTTGCATGCTGTTATTTTTCTTTTAGTCGTTTATTTATTTTCGTCATGCTTTTGTTGGTCTTTCTCTGAGCTTCCTTCCACTTCTTTTTAACTTATATTGTATGGTAAAAAGTATATCGGATAGTAAAGAGAACAACTGTGTATTAATTTATTTTCATGGGTAACAATTTTCATGGATGAAGGAAAACTTGCATGTTCGTGGATCTTTAATTTTGTAGTTTTTGCCAAAGCCTGCATACAAACCTATACCATTGAAGATTTAATTTCGTGGTTCACCCTTATACATTACCTTATATCTACCATTGCCATAAAAGTGCGAGGTTTGCCTAGCCACAAAACCATGTTCAACCCACCATTTTCTTCTTATAATGTCCTGTATCAAGTCAGGAATATGGCAATTATATATTATAGTTCGTTTCAGTGTGTATTACATTTTAATGATATGTTTCTGTTGTGTCGTAGTTCTTATATTTGATGTGTTTCCCTCAGTTTTGGTTTGAAACCCGGATTTGTGTTTTTCTCAATCGATTGATGAATTTCGAACAGCAGTATACTACTGTTGCCTTTATTTACCCATGTATCCACGAAAATTGGTATCTAACGAATAATAATGATTCCACAGTATTCAGGTTTTTTAGTATACAAATAACGTTTTTTGTTTAGCCTAACAATACTAGACATGCAGTAATTTTTTTTTTGTTTTTTTTAATCGTTCCTTTTCAAAATTTCGAACACCGGCTGTTTGGATACCAATCGCATTACTTCTGAATTGTAACCAGCATCATAGCATCATAGTCCATGTGGCCAAACTTGACTATCTGAAATAAATACCCCATCCATATCTGTTCTATTATGGTACATCGAAAAATACGTTTATTGAGTGCAATGAATCCCAAACTCTGTCTATCTAACAGTAATAGCCATAAGATAAAATGTATCGTATTACATGACAATTTATGTTTGATGAATGTTCAGCTTTGCTGTAATATTTCACCTGGTAAATTAACATGTATAATATTGTGAATACTTTACATACAAACCTATTTTTCATAAATTAATGACAGACTTTAAAAGAAAATGTTGTCCTATAACTCCCATTCAAAGGAAGATCCTGATGCATTGTGGTTATCATAACTAGCGTAATGAATTATTTGATCTATACTCGACACGTAGTATATCCTGTAACACTTTAGTGTAATAGCAATATTGTTGAAGATGAATACCATGTTATTTTAGAATGTCATAGGTATAGTTATTTAAGAAAACAATATAGTAAGAAATGCCATTGGCCAAATCCACCCGCTGTTAAACTTATACACTTGTTATCAGTTCACAAATTTTTATTATTCAGGTAAATTTTTGTTCAATATCGAAAAAATATCCATAATCCTTTTTATCATATGAATTTATTGTCATTTTCTGCCATACGTGTATTTTGTACTATTTTTATTAATATTACATTGATGCATTTAAAAAATATTGTAAACATGTATACTCTATCAGCTGTATTGCTTCTGAATAAAGTATTATTATTATTTTTTACAAATAAGATACTTTGCAAATGATAAAAAAAAAACTTCCATTCATCCAAAATTGAGGAACGGAATGGTTAGAATATAAGAATAAAAAAATACAATTCATAAACTTCATTCGTTTGAAGCATTTTAACCGATCTACCTTCATCATTAACGAAAAGCCGAATATTTGAAAGCCGAAGACTTATAAAAACCGAAACTATTGAAGATCAATTTGACACAAATAAAGGCAACAGTAGTATACCGCTGTTTGAAATTCATAAATCGATTGAGAAAAAATAAATCCTAGTTACAAACTAAAACCGAAGGAAACGCATCAAATAAAAGAGAACTACGACACAACAGAAACACAACATTAAAATGTAACACACACAGAAACAAACTTTAATATAACAATGACCATTTCCCTGACTTGGTACACGGCATTTTAAAGTAAAAATGGTGCGTTGAACCTGGTTTTGTGGCATGCCAAACCTCCCGCTTTAATGGCATTTTTAATTATAACATTAAAATGACAACATTACATGACAGGACTACAATACAAATAAATGGGGAAAAATATAGGACAGAGAAACAAACGATTAATAGCCAACAAAAGGTACTTTGTTAAAAATTTAATACGCCAGACGTGCGCCACGTCCACACAAGACTAACCACCGACGCCCAGATGAAAAAAATTGAAAGCCAAAACAAGTACAAAGCTGAAAAGCATCGAGGACCAAAAGTTTAAAAAGTCGCGACCAACACGGTCAGGGTTATCCACCTGGGACAACAACATCCTTTAATATTATTTAGAATTTAGAATAAAACATATCTTTGCAAACAGTAAATTTTATAAAATGACTATACAATAGATATACATGATAAAACTGAAGTGGGGACTAGCTACAGAACAAAAACGGATAAAATACAAAAAGTCACTGTCTTGTTAGCCATAACCAGTGTTACGCTCAAAGTGACGTCACATTTGAATTAAAAACCGAGTTCCCAAAAATAAAGAAAGAATTTAGATGAAGTTCAAGATTAGATTTGTATGACTTATCTAACGCTTATTATTAACAGTGAAAATTACAATACTAATTAATATCAAATTGTAGTAGCAATTAGACACCCAAAATAACATTCACATTCATCTAAGAAGAACTTTACCTTAGTTTTTTTTTTAATTTCTTAACTAATGAACGAACAGTTTTAGAAGGGCGTCTTAAAAAAACATGTCAAGTACTTGATATGGAACTGATGATACCATAAAGAACTAATAGTCTACCAATAGCAGTATCACTCTGGTGCTGTAAAAAATACAACACATTAATAGAAATATCATGCATCCGAAACGCTTTTCTAGATTGTTTCCATCAGACAACGGAATTTTTTAATAATAAAGGAATTTAAATCCAAAACAATAAGAGAGCTTTAGGACCAAATTGGACATAAAATCCATTTTAGGTCATCATTGCCTGAGGAAGGTGAAACTTTATTTAAATCTTAACAAGGTTTGAAAATATTTTGCTGAAGGTGAAGCTCCACAGTTGACTAGCCTAGGTACAGTAACAGTTTATAACGATGACGTCGCGATTGGGAAGGTTTTAACTACAATAACATATACTGATAATGACCAAGAGGATATTGGAAACCTGACGTTGACATTAGAATCAGCTACCAACAGTGGTACAAGTTATTTTGAGCTTGTCGCAGGTACGTAGAAAGGAAATTTGTAATGTTACACTACTGTCCCAGGATAGGGTAGGGTTGGGCGCCTGCTAAAATGCATATGTAATACACCGCCACATTTTGTGTGGGTGAGTCACAAGACAGAAGCATGTAATTCAGTGGTTGTCTTGTATTTGTATATCATATTTGTATTACGTTTATTTATTTTACATAAATCAGGTCGTTTTTTTTTAAAGTTTGAATTATTTTACATTGATCATTTCCAGGCCTTTTATAGCTGGCTATAAGGTACGGGTTTTGCTCATTGTTGAAGGCCGTGTGGTGATCTATAGTTGTTATTTTATTTATTTCATTTAGTCTCTGGTATAATGTTGTCTCATTGGCAATCACAACCATCTTCTTATTCCTATATTTAAATATACTCATACGTAGCTGAAATTGTTAAAAATAATCCTGTCAGTAATATTTGACGGTCATTCAATAGTCTGAAGCAAAGATCAATGGATGAAACTTCAGTACCAATAATACAATGATTATTACCGTCAGCGAATATCGGGATACTATTTTTTGGTATATATAACCTGCCTTGTTTTATATATAGCTGTTAATGGTAAATAAACAAGTATCTCCAAGAGTCCATGTTTTTCTCTTATACATTTGAGGATAGTTCCATGTTTCTAAATTAACTAACTAAAAATGTCACAATCTGTAATATGACCCAATCCGTTTCATATCAGATCAGATATATTTTCTAATATCCAAAGAGATAAGCCCGCAAAACATAGCGCGTGTTATGTATGTATTTCTCTGTCCTGAGTGTTCTTGCGTTTAGTTTACTGTGTTCCTGTGCCATTCGTCATTTTAGCGATATTTTCAACATTGCCATATAAGAAAGACAGGTCCAACTCACCATATTTTCTTAAAATTTACTGTACAAAGTCAGGAATATGGCAGTTGTTATCCAATATTCCATTTCTATGAATGTTTGCGTTTGTTTTCATAACAGTTGAGTTTTTCTATTGGTCCGTTGTTTTCTTCATATAGTTGATAGGTTTCCCTCGGTTTTGCTGCTGTTGCCTTTATTTGTGATTTGGTACATAGACAAATCGTATCTGTCAATTTTCTAATTCTTGGTGGTAATCTGCTGACCAATCATCTTGGATCGTTTGTTAAAAGTATACTAAATCTCAGATTCACTGGAACATATCATATGCAAGCAATATGGGAAAATGGAATGTCTCCATAAAACTTATAAAACAAAACGCTAGCAATCAACAGAACAATTGAAAATAAGTTAAGCAATATTTACTGTGGATTCATTTATTTTCGTGGATTCCTAAAAAATCGTGAAAATTTCTTGACTATTTGATTTCGTTGCAATCTGTGTATACAAAGCCTATTGAAAATATGTTATTCATTGAATTTGTGGTTCACCTGTTCCCATGAAACCCGCGGAGGTTTGTATCAAACGAATAATGGCGAATCCACAATAAAGGTTTACAAATTGATGAAGACCGTGCTTATATTTCAACGTTGATGAACAATTATATATAGTCAGAAGAGGTCATTCCTATATAGTTTATCGTTAAAAACGTGAGTCATAATAATCTCTTTTGTCAAAGATCATATGCTAAAAGAGGGACGAAAGATACCAAAGGGACAGTCAAACTCATAAATCTAAAACAAACTGAGAACGTCATGGCTAAAAATGAAAAAAGACAAACACAAAAACAAAAACAATAGTACACATGACACAACATAGAAAACTAAAGAATAAACAACACGAACCCCACCAAAAACCAGGGGTGATCTCAGATTGAAGTCCTCTATATGTGTCAATTTCAAGGGAGGTATCCAGAGATCTGATTTTATTTGTTAACTTTATGGAAAGTTATCAATGAGTTGCAAGCATTCTCTTAATTGTAGGTTATGTAGTTGCAATGTATCTGAACTTGAGGTAGAATAACTTTGGAAGTTTTCTTTTCTCTCTTTTATACTAAAACAAATCTTGCAGTAAGAGTACACACTCAGTACCGATTGGTATACCGATTGTCTCTAAATGTTGATAATAAACACACTCCAGGATGTACCCAGCTCTGAATCTGCCTGAATATATTCAAATTTGAATGAACCTAATAGATCGTTTACTAAAAAAATCTGATATGGATATGATGGTTGGGTTAGGCAATGAAAACAGATGAATTTCATTATATTTTTAACGTAAAAAACAAAAACAAAATAATGAAAGGATCATTACCACGCCTTTACAGTTAACAATGTACACAGAACAACACAAACACAGTGCCAATATCAACTGTATCCATGTCTGTTTGTGTTTTCTACACATCGTTGTCAATAAAATGTAATTTGTTGCATAATGAGTCTTATTTAGACGAAACGAGCGTCTGGCGTATTAAATTATAAGCCTGTTACCTTCGATAACTATATAACTATATCAAAAATCATGTTTATGTTGACAACCATTTAAAACTCAAACAATATATATGCGCGTTTCATCTATCGTATGTTTTTTTTTCTGAATTTAGGTTTCAAAACGGACATATTCAAAATATATGTAAGAATAACTTTTAATAGAATATATCGTTTAATCGGATGAAATATAGAGTAGATGCTAGCCGGGTCAGGATGATAATGTTGTCCATTCAAGAAGAGTATTGAAAAAGCATTCGCCACAACTAACCATCTAACTGCAACACAATGTACTGGCGTAACTACATGTCACGTACAGTGGTACATCTGAGGTTAGAAGTAAACCGGAGTCTCCCAAGGTTTGCCGAAAGAGGGTTTGCCGAAAGAGGATGGTCTTCATTACATCAAAGTCTCACTTCTACTCCGACTTAACATAATTTATATTCAAAAGAGGCGGCATTGCCCACTGGTCTTTATAGAATCAGTGCAAGTGTTTTATATAATGATGATTACAATGTTATATTTTTGGTACAGATGAACATATCGTCAACTATTATCAGCCAAATATTTGATATTTCATTTAGTATTATTTGTTTTAGATGTAATTCGAATAAAAGCGACTCCTCCCGTGAATACATATAATTTTCAAATGAAAGTGGAGGACTTATGTACTGTGTCATCAACCGGAACAGAAACTATTGAGATAATTAATAGGGTAAGTTTTAGAACTTTTATTTCTAATCGAAAAAGTAAATAGAAATGTCTTTCTTGTTGTGGAAATCAGCAAGAATGACAGGGTCACCTTACTGGACACGGGGGAAGAAATTGTATAAAATAGGGATCAACCCATTATTTCTTATGGGGTGTACGGAGAGTAGGTCAATAAATGACTTAGCTATATTTATTTTCATCTTTTAAAAATAAGTCAAATTGTTCAGCAGTAACAACCATATTATGAACATTTGTATTCTTTCGAGACATTATATCTGACACTCTACAGCTGTTTGAAGGAATGTAACACATTATGGGAGAAATCTAACTTATGAATTAACCAACTTTTAATTATAAATCACTATATTTTTAATAGATTTACAAAATGTATGTTGGACTTTTGGTTCATAACGGTATCAAAAGAGGAACGAAAGATACCAAAGGGACAGTCAAACTCATAAATCTAAAACAAACTGACAACGCCATGGCTAAAAATGAAAAAAGACAAACAAACAACAGCACACATGACACAACATAGAAAACTAAAGAATAAACAACACGAACCCCACCAAAAAACTAGTTGTGATCTCAGGTGCTCCGGAAGGGTAAGCAGATCCTGCTCCACATGTGGCACCCGTCATGTTGCTTATGTGATAAAAAAAATCCGGTAAATAGTCTAATTCGGTAGGTCACATTCATGAAAGGGAAGGTGATTGTAGTTACGACGTAAGGAACATATCCGATATCAACATATTCATATTTGCCATGATTTATTACACATATTTTAATAAGTTCGTAAATTGTTAACCGATAAATGTTGCAAATCTTACTCAACTTATATTAAAGTTGAACCTAGCTGACCATGTATACTAAAACTGAATATGTTTGCAGCTTCCTGTAATCAACAACCTCCCCGATTCTGTATCAATATCAGAGGATACCGCAGACAATGCATTGATATTTACTATTAATGCTACAGATACTGTAACAGACCCGGTAACTTGCGCTAAGAAAGGAGGAGGAACTGTGCCATTTTATGTAGCCCAAATATCAGGTTCAACAGGTAAAACAGTAATGAATACAGATCTGTTATTTTTGTTAATCTATTCATGACAATTGAGCGACATCGATACACTGCTGTTGCCTAAAGAACAAGGATAAAAAAAATCTTTTTTTTACTCTTTTGATCTGAGCGTCACTGAGTCTTTTGTAGACGAAACATGCGTCTGGCGTATCAAATTATAAGTCTGGTACTTTTGATAACTATATATTTACACCTGTGGGTCGATGCCACTTCTAGTGAACGTTTCGCCCGCGATGGTATCACCAGTCCAGTAGTCAGCACTTCCGTGTTGAGATGAATATTTATTATATGGTCATTTTTATCAAATTACTGTTTGCAAAAGTATGAATTATTCAAAAAATTAAGGATTTCTTTTAATCGCAGGAATAGATTACCTTAGCCGTATTTGGCACAATTTTTTGAAATTTTGGTTCTCAATGCTCTTCAACTTTTTACTTGTTTGACTTTCTAACTATTTTGATCTGAGCGTCACTGATGAGTCTTATGTAGACGAATCGCGCGTCTGGTGTATCAAAATATCAGCCTGGTACCCCTGATGACTAATTACACCACTGGGTCGACTTCACTGCTGATGGACGTTTCTTCCCCGAGGTTTTGACATGAATATCAATTATATGTTAATTTTATAAATTTACTGTTTCCAAAAGTATGAAATATTGGATGTGCTAAAGAGTTTCTTATCCCAGGCATATATTACCATTTGGAATTTTGGGGCCCCATTGCTCTTCAACGTGTAACTTGTTTGGTGTTCTAACTATTTTGATCTGAGTATCATTGATGAGTCGGGTGAAGACGAAACGCGCGTCTGCTGTACGGAACTAATTATAAGCCTGGAACCTTTGATAACTATCAATGGTGTTTTTAAATATATCATTGAATTTCAACTGTATCTTCAAACGGTCGACAGCAACTTAATTTTTAAACTGATACATTTCCATAAGCTATAATTCATGCATTGTGTAAAACAAATCTCTTCATATGAATTCATTATAGGCCTTTATGCCAGTATATTTTGGAGATGGTGTATACATAGGATTTAAAGAATTGTTCGGATTAGAATGCGTAAGAAAAACTTTGACCATGCAATCTCAAATGTTCTGTAACTAAGGTGTCAATGATTGTATTGAATCATCAGTAGCTGCGTTCTAAAACAATTGTGTTAAAAATTGTAATACAAAGTGATATAATTGGACGGACAAATGATGATGGGGCTATTTATTGATTAAGATAAGCGGCATTTGTTTCAAGTTCTAAAATGTTTAAGAAGGAAATATTAGACTCTTCAATATTTTCGTTCTTTTTTAAAAGATTATGGAGTGTATAAGAACGCAGGAGTCTTTCTAAACTCAGTTGTGACGGCTTCATATACACTTACAGTAGAATGTGACGACGGGGATGATAAAGTCGATGCTGTGCTGACTATCAACTTAATCATAAATCAGGTAAAATATTACCGTAGACATCAACAGTGATGCTCAAATAAAAAAAAAGTTAAACACCAAAAATACCGAATAAATAAACGCTTGCATTGTGTGGATGAATAGTATGTATAATTCTATATAACCATAAGTCAGGCACTTTTACATTTTGAAAACAGAATTAATAAGTTTAAATAACAGGTGTATACAATAAGCGTATATTGTGGTGTCTTCACATGGCTTTGTTTGGACTTGTTTGTTTGCTTTTTGGCCTTGAATGTTTGTCCCTAATATTTTATTAACTGTGCATTTGCATTAAGATATCGCAGATCAAATTTATTCGTTTATAGTGTACTAATGTACGTTTTTTGAATGAGTTAAGCCTGCCAATTGATATTTTATCGTGTGTTTTTCTATGTTGTGATGTTATGCTATTGTTTCAGAAAAAGGGAGAAGGTTTGGATTTATTAAAACGTTTAATCCCGCTGCAAATGTTTGCACCTGTCCTAAGTCAGGAATCTGATGTACAGTAGTTGTCGTTTGTTTATGTAATATATACGTGTTTCTCGTTTCTCGTTTTTCTGTTTTATATAGATAAGACCGTTGGTTTTCCCGTTTGAATGGTTTTACATATATATTTAGATATTTTGGGGCCCTTTATAGCTTGTTGCTCGGTGTGAGCCAAGGCTCCGTGTTGAAGGTCGTACATTGACCTATAATGGTTTACCTTTTTTTAAAATTGTTATTTGGATGGAGAGTTGTCTCATTGGTACTCACACCACATCTTCCTATATCTATATTAACCAGTATGATATGGTAACTTCTGTGTAACGTGTTGTAGCCACCAACAATTGCTAACCTACCGATGAGTTCAGAGATACCGGAAAGTTGGACTGCTGAAAGTTTGTTGTATACCATATCAGTGACAGATCCAACCAATGATACAGTCACGTGTGCTCTAACAATACCATCTACTATATACTACCTTCAGCCTGGATCAGTACTATTTGGTATAGTTTAATGTTGTGTGAAAACATGTGTGTAATGACCTGTGTTACAAATTTTGTGAGCCCTTCAAGAAGTTAAGGATCTTAATTGTCACTTTGCAAACCTTGGCATTGATATTCATGATCAATGCTGAGGTATTGACTACTCGATGGTGATACACTCGAGGACGTAACTTCCACCAGCAGTTGCATCGACCATTTTCTTTCTCAATTTTATTTTATGATATCATTACCAATACCGATTTGTTGCCAAACTTATTGCTTCGAGCGCTGCGGATTAGTTTTATTTAAACTAAGTACACGTCATGGGATGCAATTATAGACATAAAAATCAAATTGAGAATTGAAGGGGGGAATGTGTCAAAGAGACAACAAACCGACCATAGAACACACAACAGCAGAAGGTCACCAATAGGTCTTCAATGCAGCGAGAGATTCCCGCACCCGGAGGCGTCCTTCAGCTGGCCCCTTAAAAAATATGTATACTAGTACAGTGATAATTGACGTCATACTAAACTCCAAATTGTACACAAGAAACTAAAATTAAAAATCATAAACGACTAACAAAGGCCAGACGCTCTTGACTTGCGACAGGCTCAAAAATGCGGTAGGGTTAAGTATGTTTTTTGAGATCTCAACACTCCCCTATACATCTAGCCAACGTAGAAAAGTAAACGCATAGCAATACCGCATGGTATTTTTTGTTAGTTTAATAACTTCAATTTTTACAAAGTTTTGAGATGATGATTTCATATCATTTGTTCAGCAATTAAATTATATGTTTACAGAAACCGAAATATGGGTCCTAGGTAATCAAGGATTTGTTTACGACACACAGAGACAGTACACGTTAAACATAGAGTGTAGTGACCAGAGAAGGAGTGATTCGGGAGAGTTTTACGTTTACATTCTTCGAAACATGCCTCCATACTTCTCTAATCTTCAAGGTAAATGTATCGTAATCATTAGTTTGAACATTTGTTGTTCAGTTTTTGGTCAACAATTCAAATGACCGAATTAATTATTTAAGAAAATTGATACTTACTGCCTTTAGGGCAGTATGAATTTTATCTAAATGCTAAACATGCAGCCATAAACTATATATTGAGCACAATATCGGACTGTATAAAGACTTCGATTTTCTTATTATCTTTCATTTAAATATGAGGACATTCCACTGAATTATTTAAGCCGAATTATTTGAGACGGAAGGACAAATAATTATCGCATTGAAATAGTCAAACAAAGCTGTCTTTTAATTTTCATGTTGTTAGGTTAATGTCGTATTGATGTTTTGTCAAAGTGCTCTTTTATTTATAACAAATAAACATAAGTATTACTGTCGTTCATTAACTTGACTCTACGATTATGCATCTTCATTTGATAATTTTTTTTTTTATATTTTTTTTATATGACTATAGATGAAACAAGTGTTTCGTCTGAGACTTCAGCTGCTGGTCAGATCATTTACACTGTAGACAGTGTGGATCCAGAGAGTGACAATGTACAATATTCTTTGTCATCTAACACTGCGAATGCGCCATTTGCTATCGATCAAAATAGTAAGTAATACCTGTATATGGTTTTCCAAACTACTGTTTATAACTGTTAATATTCCTATGTCTACATACAAATACTTTCGATTATGTTACAACACTTGGTTTTAAAACACTTCATTCTTTCGAGATTGTTAAAATTTTGAATATGTTAACTAAGTTGAACTTTTTCTACTATATATTCTACTACATATAAAATTTGCGACAGTCTTTAAACGGGCACTAGCTGTCGAACAGTTATCAAAAGTACCAGTATTATAATTGAGAACGCTAGACGAATCAAACTCATGTTCGCCGATTTTTACTCAAATTATCATATTTGATTTATAACATTGTAAAACATTTATTTTAACTATAAAAATTCTGAAATAAACAATTTACAGGGAATGGGTTGCGATTATGTAGCTTCGTTTGAATGCAGTTTAATTAAGACGCCATCTGATTAACTATCGTGTTGACCTTCAAATACCTTTGATGGTCATATAAGCGATTTAAACATAAATATAGATATAAATTGATAAGGAAATCATCCAGTTGGAATTTTCTAGGTCTGTTTAATTTCATATTACAGATTAAAAATAGATGTTAATCATCGTTTTTTTTCTGTATAAGAAAGATGTTTTGTTGATCGAATCGGTCAATCAAATGATTTACAGTAGTTTCACTTTCATGGTTGACATTCTTTTCCTTTGAATAACTCAACACGTACGTTTCATGCGTTATCCATCTCTAGCGAAGGGGTTGTATTTAAGTTTACATGAATATGGATTCAATGAAGTTGAATTATTCACTTTAAGTGAATAATTCATCATCAATGTTTCTTGGCTTATTTTGATAAAAAATGAACCATACTGGTCGCTAAAAGCGAATTAATATTTCACTATTTCACTTTCATTAATGATTGAACCAAAATAACATATTTTAGGTTATTTTTATATCTCTCGTAGTTTCGAACTATAACAAACGTATTGGCGCTAACTGTCATCGTTGTTTGTCATGACTTCTTTATACTGGCATCACACATCAGCGTATAGCTCCGACGTACGCCGGGCGTGGTAAAAAATCATGTACGCTGCTAATACGATAGAAATTTTGGATGCATTCAAAGAGGGACGAAAGATACCAAAGGGACAGTCTAGAGGAATATCCTTATGATTGTTATTAATTCATTGATTTATTGTTTCAGATCTCCATCATTTCTGATGTCAATTAAAGATATAAGAAAACAGTGTTATACTCATTTATGATGGAGATTTTTATTTAACTTATTTACTTTCCCGCGAACTTCTTCTGTGGTGATAATGGCGGCCTTGACATGTGTCGACGATACTCTTCTGTGGTCTGATGATATTGAGGAAAGTTTCGTTCAAGCTTGTCATTGGTTGGAGCTTTGTGGAAAACATGGAATAACTTTAAACCCAGAAAAATTTCACTTCGCGCAAGATACAGTTGAGTTTGCTGGATTCGAAATAACAAACGATAGTGTGCGCCCTTGCAAAAGATACCTGCAAGCAATATTGGATTTCCCTACACCAAAGAACATAACAGACGTTCGATCGTGGTTTGGCCTTGTCAATCAGGTTTCGTATGCATTTAGTATGGCCGGTCGCCTAAAACCATTTCGTCAATTGATCAAACCTGGAAAACCATTTCGTTGGGATAATCAGCTGGAAACTCTCTTTCAAGAAACAAAGACTGTTATTGTTAGCGAAATCGAGGAAGGAGTACGCATATTTGACAAATCCAAACCGACTTGCTTAGCAACTGACTGGTCAAAATCCGGACTTGGATTCTGGTTATTCCAGAAGCATTGCAATTGCCAAAAGCTTCTACCATTCTGTTGTAACGAGGGTTGGAAAATTACACTGGTAGGCAGTCGCTTCACTCATGGTGCTGAATCACGGTATGCTCCAGTAGAGGGTGAGGCTTTAGCTGTTGTTGACGCACTGGATAAAGCTAGGTATTTCGTTCTTGGTTGTGAAGAACTAATTATTGCCGTGGATCACAAACCACTGCTCAAAATTTTTGGTGACAGATCACTTGACCAGATTTCAAACACCAGGCTACGAAACCTCAAGGAAAAAACATTGCGTTACAAGTTCAAAATGATGCATGTCCCAGGAGCAAAACATCGTGCTGCCGATGCCGTTTCGTGGAACCCAACAGGAAATAATTCAGAGGAACTCAAGTTAATTGATGACATAGCATTGATTACAGAAGACAACAACCAATTTGATTACTTGTCATTTCAGACTATTCAGCACAATTTCTTGTCCTCAATTATGAAAGACGATTGTTGTGATGCATGTTCAGATGAAGAACTTCAACTTGCCGCAGCCTCGTCAATAAACACCTTACAATCAATCACCTGGAAAATGGTACGTGTTGCTACCAACAGTGACGATGAAATGGTTAAACTGGTAGAAATAATCGAGAATGGAATGCCTGAATTCCGCCATGAAATGCCCACCGAACTTCGTGAATTCTTCCAATTTCGAGAAGACCTCTACACAGTAGATGGTGTAGTCATGTATAAGGATCGCATCGTAATTCCTCCTGCACTCCGCACAAATGTCTTGACAATACTCCACTCAGCACACCAAGGTGTAACATCAATGATGTCAAGAGCAGAGTCTTCAGTCTTTTGGCCTGGAATAACCCCAGCTATCACTACTCTACGTAATGAGTGTTATCAATGCAATCGAATGGCACCATCACAACCATGTGCTCCACCAACACCACCTGTGTACCCAGATTATCCTTTCCAATGTTTGTGCGTTGATTTCTTCCATTATAAAGGCGTCAATTACCTGGTGGTCGTAGACAGATATTCTAACTGGCCAATCATTGAGAGGGCCCACAATGGTGCACAGGGTCTAATTGACTGTCTACGAAGAACATTTGTTACTTACGGAATACCCTATGAGTTATCTTCAGACGGAGGACCAGAATTTACTGCCTCTACAACACGGCAATTCCTTAAAGTATGGGGAGTGCATCATCGCCTTTCATCAGTTGCTTTTCCGCATAGCAATTGCAGAGCTGAAGTTGGCGTAAAAACAGTCAAACGTTTAATCACTGATAACACTGGACCAAACGGTGAAATAGAAACTGATTCTTTACAACGAGCGATTCTACAATATCGCAATACACCTGATAGAGAAACAAGATTATCACCAGCTATGTGTGTGTTCGGACGCCCTATTCGTGATTTCATCCCAATTCTTCCTGGTCGGTATAAACCGCATGACACATGGCGTGACACTTTATCGAAACGCGAGGAGGCTTTGAGGCATAGACACATGAAAGTAGCCGAAAAACTTTCCGAACATACAAAACAACTACCTCCATTGACTATTGGCGACCATGTCCGAATCCAGAATCAGATCGGTGCAAATTCATTGAAATGGGACAAAACAGGACAAGTTATTGAAGTAAGACAATTTGACCAATAGGTAATACGGGTTGATGGATCGGGTAGAGTTACCCTTCGCAACAGAAAATTTATTCGGAAATACGAACCAGTGAACAAATACCCAGAAAGGATATCAATTGACACTGATTTGAAATTAATAGCCAAACAAATAAAGCCAGTGTTTCATGAATCATCTCCTAAGGGCAAAACAAAGCTCTCTAGTTCTCCCAGTGCAGAAAAGAACGTGCTCACAGAAGACTTGTATACTTCACCAGATGAACAGAATTACGAGGATCGAGACTCTTGTGAAAATGAGTCATACCCTACAGATATTGCGTTGAATCATTCACAACTACCAAACGTGCCAACAGCAACAGAGGGTCTGAAAACGCCAATTTCACAAAGCACTCCGTTGGATTTGACACAAACTAATTCGTCGCCGCCTAAAGAAGCTTCAACTCCAATCAGACATTCCAGTCGTCAAAGAAAAGAACCGTTATGGCTCCAAGATTACGAACATTAGTTTGAACGATACATTTCATATAAACACTTTGTTAATACACTAGATCAAAAGAGAGGTCTACTATTCATCAGTCATCGTTATATTTCAAATGGACATACCAATGACTTGTGGGGGGATAGAGGAATATCCTTATGATTGTTATTAATTCATTGATTTATTGTTTCAGATCTCCATCATTTCTGATGTCAATTAAAGATATAAGAAAACAGTGTTATACTCATTATTACAGTCAAACTCATAAATCTAAAACAAACTGACAACGCCATGGCTAAAAATGACAAACCCACAAACAGAAAAACAATAGTACACATGACACAACATAGAAACTAAAGAATAAACAACACGAACCCCACCAAAAACTAGGGGTGATCTCAGGTGCTCCGGAAGGGTAAGCAGATCCTGCTCCACATGTGGCACCCGTCGTGTTGCTTATGTGATTACAAATCCGATAAATAGTCTAATTCGGTAGGTCACATTCATGAAAGGGAAGGGGATTGTAGTTACGACGTAAGGAACATATCCGATATCATTTGTGAAACGGTTATTCCATAACGGTCAACCAACTCGTGATGGCGTCCGTAAAATTTACGAAGGGATGATTTCAACTTCACCATTTAAAACTCTTGGTTTAATAGCTTCCTTGTGAGCAGTAACCCTCTATCAAGAAAATCATGATAGGAAATGCAAGCACGGGAATATCGTATCAATTGTATCGTATATTGAATATCGTATTCAACCTGTCAATCATATCTGTATCGTGTGCACAACGAGCTTTAAGCGTGTATTGGGCATACGAAAAGCGTACATAAGCGTTTATTGGGCGTTCACGTAACCTATGTTGGCGTATTTATGGGGTTTGTCTCACGTAGATGGAATGCACGCTTCAAAGCAAACAAAGTTTCTTGAACGTATTTGAGACGCGTCCCGGTCGTATCTGGGACGATACACCGTGCTTTCGGCGTGTCTGGGACGTTTAATTATGGGGTGTTTGTTACAAACACACTCGCATATATTTTAGTTAAAGTCGAACGATCTTGAAGCGTATACAACGTGCCCTTAACGTGTCCCAAACCTATCTGTAGCGTTTTCAACGTGCTTGTAGCATATGTATTACGTGCGTGTAGCGTACAGGTATACGCTTGACACACGCTTGAACTGGATGCAAATTTTTAAGCTGCATAAAAATTTCCTGGAGTTATAGCGTTCCCCAAGCGTATACCTTTGCATTTCGACGTACTTCAAACTTATGCAACGCGCGTTTAACGATTGCTTAGCGTTCCTCTGGCGTACAACTGACATATACGAACTTTGTCAATTTTCTCTGTACGTCTGGTGCACGCCGGTCTATCCGCCAATGTGTGATGCCAGCATATACTTTCATTTGTTGTTAAACCGAGATAATTTGTATTCTGTGTATTTATAGTCTGTTTTGAAAGTATTTATGGTCTGCTTTTAAATTATTTAAAAATTCTTATGATTCCATGACTGATATTTCAGCTGGTGAGATATCTTTTACACGCTCTATAAATACTGAACTTGTAGCTGGATATGATCTGTACATAAGTTTATCAGATGGACGAAATGTGGTGGCTGCTCGATCATTAACAGTTCTTATAACAGGTAAGATGCTCGATCATTTTTATAACAGGTAAGATGCTCGATCATTCTTATAACAGGTAAGATGCTAGATCATTAACAGTTCGTACAACAGGTAAGATGCTCGACCAAGAACAGATCGTATAACAGATAAGATGCTCGATCATTAACAGTTCTTATTACAGGTAAGATACTCGATCATAAATAGTTCTTATTACAGGTAAGATGATCGATCATTAACAGTTCTTATTGCAGGTAAGATGCTCGATCATTAACAGTTCTTATTACAGGTAATATATTCAATCATTAACAGTTCGTATAACAGATAAGATGCTCGATCATAAATAGTTCTTATTACAGGTAAGATGATCGATCATTAACAGTTCTTATTACAGGTAAGATGCTCGATCATTAACAGTTCTTATTGCAGGTAAGATGCTCGATCATTAACAGTTCTTATTGCAGGTAAGATGCTCGATCATTAATAGTTCTTATTACAGGTAAGATGATCGATCATTAACAGTTCTTATTACAGGTAATATATTCAATCATTAACAGTTCGTATAACAGATAAGATGCTCGATCATAAATAGTTCTTATTACAGGTAAGATGATCGATCATTAACAGTTCTTATTACAGGTAAGATGCTCGATCATTAACAGTTCTTATTGCAGGTAAGATGCTCGATCATTAACAGTTCTTATTACAGGTAAGATGATCGATCATTAATAGTTCTTATTACAGGTAAGATGATCGATCATTAACAGTTCTTATTGCAGGTAAGATGCTCGATCATTAACAGTTCTTATTACAGGTAATATATTCAATCATTAACAGTTCGTATAACAGATAAGATGCTCGATCATAAATAGTTCTTATTGCAGGTAAGATGATCGATCATTAACAGTTCTTATTACAAGTAAGATGTTCGATCATTAACAGTTCTTATTGCAGGTAAGATGCTCGATCATTAACAGTTCTTATTACAGGTAATATATTCAATCATTAACAGTTCGTATAACAGATAAGATGCTCGATCATAAATAGTTCTTATTACAGGTAAGATGATCGATCATTAACAGTTCTTATTACAGGTAAGATGCTCGATCATTAACAGTTCTTATTGCAGGTAAGATGCTCGATCATTAACAGTTCTTATTACAGGTAAGATGATCGATCATTAATAGTTCTTATTACAGGTAAGATGATCGATCATTAACAGTTCTTATTGCAGGTAAGATGCTCGATCATTAACAGTTCTTATTACAGGTAATATATTCAATCATTAACAGTTCGTATAACAGATAAGATGCTCGATCATAAATAGTTCTTATTGCAGGTAAGATGATCGATCATTAACAGTTCTTATTACAAGTAAGATGTTCGATCATTAACAGTTCTTATTGCAGGTAAGATGCTCGATCATTAACAGTTCTTATTACAGGTAATATATTCAATCATTAACAGTTCGTATAACAGGTAAGATTCTCGATCATTAACAGTTCTTATAACAGGTGACATGCTCGATCATTAACAGTTCGTATAACAGGTACGTCAAACCATTATTCAACAATATAAGAAACTAAACGTATAATCATTCATGCTATATCAATCACGCATATTTTATGAATTAAACGTTTTATACATTTCTAGCGTCGGAAGCGTGTTTCTGCTTATATGAGATTTCCATATCAATTCCATATAGAATAGATAATGCAAAGTATTATACAAGGTGTTGTATTAAGGAAAATATCCCAGTAAGATTTGTAGAGTTGAAATTAACGCCAATATTTTTTGTACAGAATATCGAAATTATCCTTGATTTCAACTCTATAAATCGAACTGGGGTGTGTTCTTTTACAAAATTTTGCATAATACTTTGTATTGGTATAGATAAACGCCAGTTTCGATTACTGTCGAATATTATTTCAAAATTCGACGGGATTTTTTTTTCACTTTGACGATGGTTTTGAAATTAATCTACAATTTCGAACGATTTATTTTAGTTTGTTGTTTTGTCTAATTTGCTAACATATCGTATTGCATGATTTTCGTTCAACTTGATAGTGTTGTGGCTTGCAATTGTATCATATTTATTCATTTTGTCTGAGTGCTAGTTTCTTCTGTTTTTAGATATTAATTTTCCTCCTTCGTTCCAACTTCCATCGCAGAATATAACTGTGTTTGAAGGTACACATTCTGGATCGTCCATATTTCAACCGACAATAACAGATGGAGACTTGTTGGACAGTCATACGTTTTCTGTCATATATTATCCACCAGAGGGCGCTGTTTATTTTAATGTTAATCAATCAAGTAAGATAGTATTCTATGAATGTTTTGTCCGCCTACGATAATAGAGGGGCATTATGTTTTCTGGTATGTGGGTCCGTTCGTTCGTCCCGCTTCGGGTTAAAGTTTTTGGCCAAGTCAGTTTTTGATGACGTTGAAGTCCAATCAACTTGAAACTTAGTACACTTGTTCCCTATGATAATATGATCTTTCTCATTTTGATGCCAAATTAGAGTTTTTACCCCAATGTCATGGTCCATTCAACACAGAAAATGTTAGTGCGAGTGGGGCATCCATGTACTTGGGACACATTCTTGTTATCTTTATTTTTCATCTGTACAATTGGTTTGTTATATTATATCCTCAAAATATCATATTTGTTTGATTAAACATACTATGACTCCATCGTCTGAAGGTAGTACATCGTTAGCTTTAATTGTTCTAGATATTTTCTACAAATCAAACGGAGCCAAATTCATCCCCTCCACCGATTGTAATCACTCTTAGTTACAATCAATATTTGTCAAAGCACAAAAATCGAAGAATTTTACCAGGTTAACAGTGAATTTCAATGTTAATTTATGTAATCACAGAATCAATTTGAGAAGGAAATTTAGGAATGTGTGAAAGAAAAACAATCTGACCCAAGAGCAACAAAAAAAACGAAGTACATTTCGCTTCATCTCTGAAACATGAGATTTGTTTTTTAACAAAAATAAAACGATCATGCAAATGATCGTTATGTATACACATTGCTGTTTAAGTTTTTATACCGATCTGTATATTTAAATGAAAATGACTGCATTAATATTTTGGAAACATATTCCGGTCCGTTTTGTCATACACATGAAATAGTTAACCACAAATAAATTATATGTGGTTTCAATATATAAATAAGTGTCACCAAGAGTCCCTGTATTTGTATAAGACAGGCATTATATACCAAAGAAACATTCAAACTCATAAGTCAAAAATAACTCAATAGCTAACAGAAAAAGACAAACAGACAAACAACAGTACACAAAACACAACATAGAAAACTAAAGACTGAGCATCACGAATCCAACCAAATGGTGATCTCATGTGCTCCGGAAGGGTGAGCATATCATGTTACCTACCGTGGAGATCCAATAGAACGTCAATATCGAAGAGAATATACATTTTATTTGTTTTTTAATTTAAAAAACAACCATTATTCAAAATACTTTTCAGCTCTTCTTAAAGTCCTAGAAGGCAACATTAACACGACTTTGCTTAAAATTTGCATAGACATACAAGATTAACCTTTAAACATTTTGTATCTAAAGTGCAATACATAGATTTTCTTTCAATATTTAGAATTCTGTTTTTAATTGGAATTACCTGATTATTCGTTTTTACTGAAAATACACAAAATTTAATTTTGAGCCATATTTAGGAATTTGTTATATAGTCACATGTTTAAATCATTTTTTAAAACACAAAGTATAAAATGTTTTATATAAAGCTTTGGTACTGTGTACTTAGAAATGATTTAAAAACCTTTGTACTATGAGAGTTTTCGAAATTAATTCTGACTAAATGGCCCAACTATAAAAAAAGAATTGTCAATTATCATTTCTTTAGTTTAACTATTCTTGTAAATGTAGCAATCAAACACATATACCATAGAATTCAACTAAAAAAAATTTATTTGAAGTTAATTTCCTGTTGTGAAGTGACAACCAAAATTTAAAAATAAAATCTATTAAGGATGATTCTCGCCATTTTTTTGTCTCTATCCGATAAACTGCTTGTTTTATTAGAGGGTTGCTGCTCACAAGGAAGCTATTAATCCAAGAGTTCCAAATGGTGAAGTTGAAATCATCCCTTCGTAAATTTTACGGACGCCATTACGAGTTGGTTTACCGTTATGGAATAAACGTTTCACAAATGATATCGGATATGTTCCTTACGTCGTAACTACAATCCCCTTCCCTGTCATGAATGTGACCTACCAAATTAGACTATTAATTACCGGATTCGTTATAACATAAACAACACAACGGGTGCCACATGTGGAGCAGGATCTGCTTACTCTTCCGGAGCACCTGCGATCACCCCTTGTATTTGATGGGGTTCGTCTTGCTTTTTAGTTTTCTATGTTGTGTCATGTGTTCTATTGTTTGTCTGTTTGTCTGTTTGTCTTCTTTCATTTTTAGCCAGGCGTTATCAGTTTATTTTCGATAATGAGTTTGACTGTTCCCCTGGTATCGTTCGGCCCTGTTTTACTGATTCTTTTGAAGTTAATAAGCTTAAATGCTGTTGATTATTATTTCAGCTGGATTAATAACATCTTTATATGATATTGATTACGAGACGATCCCATTCAAGTCATTTTTGTTGATAGTAAGTGCTTCCGATTCGTTGTCGGAAGATACTACCAACATTACTTTGAACATACAGGATATTAACGAACCTCCAGTGTTTACGAAGACGAATTACTCACTTACACCTTCAGAAAACACTGTAAGTTGTTGTATTTTTAATATTTCCTTCCAATCACTGCAAGATACTTCAGAACTATAATGGCGAAAAGGCCATTAATTATAGTTGAAAATTGTAATGCAGCAATTGGATGATTAACTTAAAATATGAAGCCTTCATTACATTCAATCAGATTCTTAAACCAAATATTAAACAAATAAAGGAATTGGGTACTAAGGTTAATGTCGTTTATAGGTTCATGTCATACATTTATTGAAATGTGAGATAATGTTTTAAATTGGCTAAAAATAAAGATTTATCAATTTATACTTTGTTTACACCGAAACACGTTCATATTCTTGTTCGGTGTACCGGTGTTAAACTCGAGTTTCTATTTTGTTTGTCTCGGATTTGCCTTTATCGGAACGCGTCGAGCCATAATTCTTTTTACAAATGTTCGGCCTTAAGGTGTTGTTTTTATTACACCATACATTATTATCTAACAGCAATGGAGCACAAAGTCTGTTATAAACTATTAGTAGATTAATTAGTGCCAGTAAGCATTATCGTTGTTTTACTATGTTACTACCATTAATTAAGAGCAGATTTTACAAAACAGGTTACTTAAATCTAAATTTTTGTTATTTTAATTGATTATTTAGGGTGGTACCGCTCTTTATGGTCCGTTTTATCAGTATACAGATGAAGATGGTGACGCTGTAAAATTTTCCCTTGACTGTGGTGCTGACACAGGCCGATTGGACATTGATTCATCCTCAGGCCTCCTGTCGTTTTCAGCAGACTATGATCTAGACATGGTCGGCACAGCATCTCAGATAAACTGTAATGTTACTATCAGTGATAATGAATATACGGATATGGCCTACATTAATATAACTATATCGAATGACAATGATAACGCACCAGTATTTACCTATAGTATATACACGTTCTACATACCAGTTACCTCAAATGTTGGGTCAATTGTCGGACAGGTACAAGCAATTGATAATGATATTGGAAGTTATGGTAAGTTTGATTAATATCAGAGGTATCATAATATGAATATGATTTCGGGTTTAATTTTGCTATGGGTTTTTCTTCTTCTGTTTGTATTTGTCTTGTATTACTTAACATATTCTCATCTTTATAAATCAACTGATCAAAATCCCAATGTTTTCTATTTTGAAAGCGATTATCCTTATGTTTACTGGTATTCCATCTTAGTGGTATATCTTTTGCAATGTTACATACACACATGCATTTTGTTTATTTTGTCACTGGTCTAAAAAGTACACTGTGCTTTGCATCTTCTTCTTTTTTTATTTACTCCACCTTTTGTGTCAGTTAAACATCATACAGTTCTTGCTTAAAATTAGACCACTCTCCACAAGAGACGAAATGACACAGAAATGGCGCTATTTAACCACATATTTCGACTGGCAGTGTATAGCAGGAAAAATCCGTCAATGAAATCGCCAGATGCGCATTATTTCTACATAAGACTAATCTATGGTACTCGATACAATAAGTTTGAAATCAAAATAAAGCAAAAACGAAGTTGAGGAGGATTAAGAGCTGGAAATTTCGAAAATTTTGTTAAACACGGGTTAGGTAGTATGGCTTTTGCCTGGGATACTTAACGTCAATGTTTTATCCTGAAATCCATGGACCTGTCTATAATACACATACATGTATTTGAAAAATACCACTCTCACTACGTATGAATGTCTTGTTTTGGCATGAAATACTTGTTTCAAAACTTATATGCACCAATACATGAATTGATATAAAACGTAAATTAACAAAAATGTCGAAATTACGATGGAAATTTAAAACGGAAAACTCATAATCTAATGGAAAAATCGAAAAAGTCAAATAAATGGATAACAACTGTCATATTCCTGACATGAAATGGTGAATTATTCCTGTTTTTGTCTGAGACAGCCACACCACTCACTTATATGACTTTCGCATAAAATTATTATCTTAGCAACAATGTGTTAACAAAACAAACATATATAATAGGGTGCTATAAACAGTTTCGTATAAAAAAAACTAGGGGTTATTCCCCAACTAAAAATAGACATGGAGGGAAGTCCCTTTTTATCAACATAATTGGTGAAAAAGTATCATGTTTTTTGTATTTGGTTGTAAAGATATGTTAATTAACTTCAATTAAAACCGGTTGAATGATTAAAATAATTTAAAAAATTAGATTAAATATTCATGTTTTGAGGGGAGACAACACAGTAAACAGTCTGTTTTTTTAGCAGTGAAAATTCAAAACTCATTTGCAGCCACTGTAGCTCTTTTCGGAGCAGGCGAACGTACCCTGAAACATGAATTTTTTGAAAGACCAGGTAAAAATCCATGAAATTCATACAACTTTGATTATGAAAAATGTGCAGGTATCATGTCTTCAGGGGTGTGCACATGACCTGATTTCAGGTTTTTAAAGCTTAAATTAGGCAGTGTTTTTCCCAGTTTCTCTGGATAAAACTTTTTTATACTATTAAAAGTACACTTTTTTTTGTTCCATTATAAACTAGAGAACATTCTGATTCCATTGATATCTAGTTTTATACAGGTATCTTTATTAATCAGTCCACCACTAAGGGTCACTTATACATGGTCCCTCAAAATATGACGTCATAGAAAAAAACTGTTGATTGCACCCATAGGTTATAATGTCAAAAATAGAAGTCAACATAATAATATTGTTTATTTTATTTTAGGAAATATCTTTTACCATATTGCGCTTACAGACTTCAACTATGGTTTATTTCATGTTAACGAAAATGGTTCGATATTTGTCAGCCAAAGTCTGACTCAATATTCTGAAGGCTCCATTTTAAATCTAACGATTTATGCTGTGGATATCGGAAACAGACAGGCTTCTACATTGGTTTATATTGTTTTTCTTACAAGTTATGCAGCTCCTCTGACCCAAGGGAATGGTATACAGTTCTTTACATTCTTCAGATATTCTCCAAACATGGCTTGGTTTGTTCCTTTAATGTGTGTGCTTTTCGTCACTGTATGTGTTGTTACACACACGATATACACAACTAACTGTACATGTTTGAAAAGGTAAGTGATTATTTTTCTATATCCATGGCATAGTTTTCATTGACCTTATGACCATTCACATTTCTATGTCAAATTAGCGTTGTGTAGTTACTCTGAAAATGTTTCATCACATTGAATAAAATCTGGCAAAGATTTCAAACATACTTTTTGATTTGTATTACATTATGTTTTGTTGTTCTAGATTTTTTTGTCTTTCCTTCGTTTCTTTCATTTAAATAATTTGACATGCTTATCATCTGTTCATCCGTGACGCAACTGTTTGTTGTCATGTTAAAGGAAGGTATAATAAGGGCAATTGTTTAGCCCATGAAATTGAAACTTTTTCCAACCTTTCAGAATTATGTTAATTTAATTGATATTTCATTTTCACACTGCGTTGAAGACCCATTGATGGGCTTCGACTGTTATATGCTCTTTGGTCGGGTTGTTTTCTTTTTGACATATTCCCCATTTCCATTCTCAATTGTATAGGTTAATATAATCTGGACAATTTGGTTCAGACATGTCACTTGTGATGTCACTATTACGCCATTTAGATGTCCATACCTAAGTTTTGGACCTAAAGTGCCACTTGGTGCATTCGGTCAAATAAACAGTAGTATATATCCTCAATTTGATATCTTGTCTTCAAATCCAGGTAATGTGCAACGACTTTACCAAATAACACCTTTGAGAAATACATTTTATAGCAAACTATCATTGTAGGCAACGCTGTTCGTCATATCTTAACATTTATGAAAGATATCAAAATGAGACTATTTTTGACAGTTTATTTGTTGTTTTGTACTAAATGTGAGAAGTTTGAATCCTTAATTCTAATATGCGAGGCAAAAACAAAAATATAATTCTATCCGAAAAACTGAACATCGGAAAGTTGGTTCGATATTTGGAAGATTTATAATATGATGCTCCGTTTAAAAAAAAGTAAAATAACAAAAATACAGAACTCCGTGGAAAATTCTGAACGGAAATTTACTAAGCAAATGCCAACACCAAAAGCTCATACACATCAAACGACAGGATAACATCTGTCATATTCCTGACTTATTAACAGCATTTTCTTATGACAATGTGCATTAGATATATGAATTTATATAGAATATGCTGCTTGTATATCAACAGATATAAAACTTTGATATTTGCATAAAAATACTTGCAAGCGAATTAAATTTCTATTAACAGTCATAAAAACAACATGTTACATATCTCATGTCTATATGGGCCTTTTAAAATTTCTGGAGTTATCTTCATCAGAAACGCGTTAAGCCGAACTTGTATTTTGAGAGCAAGTCTTGTTTACACTAATACACATTTCGATTAATGATAACTTAATGCAGGATTAGTAGACACAGAATGTTTTCCTATGTCATTTAAAAATCAAGGTTGCGAGGAATACTGAAATTTCCCGATATATGATATCAGTTAAAACTGTTTTGGTTAATGTCTTACCAGTGTAGATATATAAAGGCAACAGTAGTATATCGCTTAAAATTGTTATAGGGAAACCAAGTGATGACCCTAAATATATCTTATTTTTTTTTCTTTTGTAGCATAAGTAAGACGAAACAGAAAAGACTTATAAGATCATTATAAAATATTGAACGAACAAAGACAATATTTATATTTTCTTACTCACGAATACTCTAATTTGAAGACATAAAGAGATATTTCTTAAAAATACTTTCAGGTGTTTTCGTTTATTGTATACCATTTATATTGATAACTATTGTACCTCAATGAAAATGTATTGTTAAATATAAATGTAGGACACATTGTGTATTTATATATGTCTTCATTTTCATCACCAAATACCACTTTTCATAAAGAGATATATTTATTGTCACATGGTAGGAGCTCTACCTATAAGCAACAGCTAGAACTTTTTTTTTTTTATCTCTGTCTTGTCTGTATACGATCTGTAATTACTAACACAGGGAATATTAAGATCATTTAAAAAAATATAGATACATGCAATAAAAGATTATGTCTGTTAGTCAATTAGACAGGACAACAACGTCTTAAATTTACTGTTGCTTACGTTAATTTCAAAATCAGAAGACAACGGTAGTTTAGCGATTTTTTCCAGATTATCAAGGAACCTCTTAAAACATACACATTGTTATAAAGTCGAGAACATCTTCTTTAGAATTGAGATGTATATGTACATGTTATTATGATTAATTAGTATTTTAAGAATGGTGAAATAGTTCTTATTTTATAAGCAAAAGGTATTTTGGGATGAACTTGTTTTACATTAAAAAGTAAAATAACAAAAATACAGAACTCCATGGCAAATTCAAAACGGAAAGTCCGTATTCAAATGTAGAAAATGGTGGATTAAGCCTAGTTTATAACTGCTAAACCTCTCACTTTTTAAAAGTCATCTGCTTGAGAATCCGAATATATCAATACTAAATATAATGAGAAATTATCAGTCCAGGGCTCGTATGCAAAAAGCTACTAGAGATGACTTTTGTTCCGAACGGACGTATTGATCTACATGTCTTACGATAATTTAGTTCTACGATTGGATATCGTAATTTATTAGGTTTTAGATGCATATAAGCCTAGATATACATAAATGGACAAAATAATGTTGTAAGTGACTCACGTGCAAAATTAAAGGTTAATTCTGATTTCAATGTTTAAAGTAAAGTAACAAAAATACTGAACTTCATGGAAAATTTCAATCAGAAAGTCTTTTATCAAATGGCAAAATCAAAAGCCCAATCGCATTAAATGAATGTAATTTTAACTGTTTAAAAAATTACATTTGTAAAATAAGGTATTTGCAGAAAATTAAAAAAATAGACACTTATACAACAAAGTTATTAGACATGAGAACTGAAGTATTAAAAGCTTGTTTTAAACATTATATAATGTATATAATCTTTTTGGGGTTCTACAAAAACGTTCAGACATCTTGTGTCGACATTGTCTAGTTTGATGTGTGGCAAAGAGATGGTGGTTATCTAGTTGGATAAAATGGATCATTTGTATATAGAAAAATGTTACTGACAATTTTAATGCAATACATACGTTCTACTAAACGATGTTTAGGATATAGGGTATTATGGGTTGAACATGATAATGAATTAATAAAAAATACAGGACAGAGGATAACAACGAAGTCAAACGTCACTATGAAAACCAGAAACCGAATTCAGATAGTAGAAATATCAAGTAAGGAAAATGGCCATTGTTATATTATAGTTCGTTTCTGTATGTGTTACATTTAAGTGTTGTGTTTCGGTTGTGTCGTTCTTCTCCTCTTATATTTGAAGTGTTTCCTTAAGTTCTAGTTTGTAACCCGGATTTTTTTTTTCTCTCAATCGATTTATGAATTTCGAACAGCGGTATACTACTGTAGCCGTTATTTAACATTGATTGACTTGTGTTTGCTTATATCAAATGGCATTCATTGCATGCATATTCAGGATGAGAACAATTTGAACATAACATCAATATAAAGACTGGTGGTTCAACCAAGTTTTAATGGCGGGAAATTGTGATTACCACTGATAATGAACAATTTTTTGTTAGGGAAAATAATGTTTCCTTATATTAACTTGTGGTCATAAAGCTCTTCTACTTTTTCGGTTCTTATACACTATTGGCTTTCACATATTCGACTTTGCGCGTTGCTGATGGAGGTAAATTCAGACGATGAAATTTACGTTGTTATTTTTTTTTTTTTTGGCTTGCCTTGCCAAAAAATAAATCTCTGATGATTATTTCAATTGTTCATTAATGTTCAGGGTGAAGGTTTCTCTCCATAAACGGATCAATGGACCTATTCCGACTACAAATGGCAGCTGACAGCATATCTTTGACTGCTGGGTGAGAGAAGACATGTAGTTGATAACAGTTCTATATTCCAGACTACACTTTGGACTATTAACTGAAGAAAAGTAATCTGATGATAAAATGCCGTAAGAAACTGCATCACATCTTAAAACACGATAAGACCATGATAAGTATTAACCTTAAAAAGCATGTCAAGCATAATCGCCTGGAAATATATCACGAAAATATGTTACCAAATAATTGAGTCAACAAAAGGGGGACTGACATGAGTGTTTCAAAAGAAGGGGATAAAAGTGGATGAACAGACTGATAGACACTCAGAGGTTAACCACTAGATTGGAATGAGACTGAACTCATTCTTTGTTATGAGACAAATAAATTAATATTTATATACCTTGTCCATTGGATTTCTTTTGATTAAGAAATACCAGCTAAAACATAAAATCACAACAACAAAAAAACTCCGATGAAAAATCAAAACGGAAAGACCCTAATCAAATGACAAAATCAAAAACTAACACACCAAACAAATGATGCCTTCGTACAGACATTTTTTCATGTAGAAACGGTGGATTGAAGCTGGTTTTAAAGCTAGCTAAACATCTCACTTGTATGACAGTCGCATCAAATTCCAAGTCAGAGTATTTATAAAGTGTCTAGAAAATCAGCTTTACAAGATTCTTTACTTCCTCCTCCAGAGTGGTTGGAACCTGTACGTTTCACTTCTCAATTCTACAACACCGCCTAGCATTGCGCAGATGCCTTATCTTCTCCTCCAATATATATTTACACATGTATTGAGCAAGAGTAAACATGCTGCAATTCCTTGTCTACTTTACTGAGTTTGTAACGAAAGTCTTTATGATAAGATTTAAAAAAAATATGTATTTCAAAATATGTAATTGATATATGAAATAAAAGAAGTAAGCATTATCAATCAACTTACCTTTCCTCTATAAAACTGATGTTCTCTGTATACAATTCAAAATTTGGTGACTATGTTATATGCGTCTATCCAATCGAATTGAGACAACAGATACAGCAAGTCTACCTAATATTTTATGTGCAACTAGATATTGACAACGAGGGTAGGTTGATAACAAAACGTTAAAACAAAAAGATGATTTCAGCTTTCCAATTGTGAACTTTCCATTTCCATGAAGTAACATTGCAGCAGTCCCTGCATACTGAGCATTTATCTCCCAAAGCTTGTATTTTTTATCTTGTTTCCTTGGTAGGGGATTTCTGCTCACAAGTAAGGTACTAAACCAAGAGTTCCAAGTGGTGAAGTTGAGATTATTCCATCGTTTATTTTACAGACGCCATCACGAGTTGGTTGACCATTACTGAATATCAGTTTCACAGATGACAAAGGATAAGTTACAATAGTCGCAACTACAATCAGGTATATAGATTGGACCCTTGGATTTCATGTTTGAACTGTTTTACAGTCACTTTTGGGGCCCTTTATAGATTGCTGTTCAGTGTGAGCCAAGGTTCCATGTTTTGAAGACTGTACTTTTACCTGTAACTTTTATTTTTACAAATTGTGACGTGGATCGAGAGTTGTCTCATTGGCACTCATACCACATCTTCTGATATTTATTTACTGTATTTGCAATACAAAAAGTAAATTCAACATGACAGGTAAAACTATTTTATTTCTCTTTATTTAGATAATACAAATCATAAGGACTATAGTAGATTTTAACTCCATTATAATTATTTTTCAAACAGTATTCGTAAGTAAATGGATTTATATTCTTCTCCTTTAGGATGGCTTCTAGTCTGACATCATCTTCTAGTATCTGTGGTGTAACAATGCGTGCCTTGAAAGGCATTTTCTGTGACACAACTTTTAATGTTTTTTCCAGATCAAGTAATTCAATTCTGCCTCCAATTTCAAATATGATATGACCTGCTTTAAGTGGATACACATAATGATCAATGTCAGATTTGCCCTGGCCCATCTGTTTGCCTGCGCCCTTTTTAGAAACAGCTTGCCACGGTTGATTTACTCTCCATACACCATATGTTTTACCTTCCTGAATGTGCTTATTAATAGCAAAACGGATTAAATTATAATGTTCAAATCTTAGACGACCTCCTGTCAATGCCTAAAATTAAAGCAAAAAGTATATTTTCATTATCCATGAGTTCACATATTTAAAAAATACCGAGGAAATGCGAGTATGAAAGCAATATGCTTTATTTAGAGTATTATTTCCATGTAAAAAGGGAAATAGTGATGCAGCGTTTTAGAAGTCATCATGATTGTTTTATTTGAACAATTAATGAAAGGCAATACTAAACTGATGCACCACTTATATTCATTAGTCAATAGTGATACATGTAGGTACCCATTGTGTACATTCATGTGCACTTGGGTATCTTGATTTTAATTAACTTCTTGGCCTTTATCATCTACATACAGTTTTCCTTTCTGTATATGACACACCTTCTAGTGGACGTGAAATTATGCAAAGTTTCATCACCTTGAGGTTAAAAGTTTGAGAGCAGAACAGTTTTTACATATTTACAGGGCAAATCCTGTTCCTATGTATTTATTTCATGATGGAATATTTCCTGGTATTCAAATCACCTTCTAGTAATGTTCAATTATCATGTTTTATAACTGAACACCAGACAGTTTTCTGTTGGTAAGTTAAACTCAGTTTTTACCATGAAATGCAGAGTAGCATTTTCTTTTTCTTGGTAATTTCTTTTAAAATGTTCTATCTGTAATGGTTTTTATATTTCAAAATTCACCTAAATATGACTAGGAGGTGTATTTTTTTGTTTAAGTTATTATATATATATCTGTAACTTTTTAAATACCTGTATTCCAAATTGTCCGTAGATAAGTTTGTTATTGACCATCTCTGGCCCTCTCATATGGTCCAACATTTTAGACATGGTGGGAGGTTTAGCAGAAGGAATGGGGTTCTGTGGTACTTTGTCAAACTGTGACAGTTTACTCCTTAGTCTATTTACAGGTAGTTCTAAATCTATAATATAACAAGATTAATATGTGTAATATCAATTTTCAAACAGACAACATGAAAGTCTAACAAGAGGCTGTTAGAGCAACAGCAAACCAGACTTTTTATCAATTATTTGTGTTCTTGGATTTTTCAATATCACAAGGACCACAACTCCTGATCATAAACAGTGACAATCATCAATACTGAACTTGACTTTCATTTTGTCATCAGGGCTATTCCAGAAAAAAATGTATGGGGGGGTTGGAAGGCACATTATATAAATAATACATGGGTGATGGGTATCAGAGCAACTTTTCACACTATAATGCACTATAATTCTCAATATTACAATTGTCTTGGTGGCGGGTGCGAACAAAAACTGCTTTCCAACCCCCCCATACATTTTTTTCTGGAATAGCCCTCAGTAAAAATGTATTAAAATTTGAAAAGCTTTGGTTGAATGGTTTATGAGTAAATGCAAGGACACTGTTTGATAGCCTGTCATGTGGATACCCCTGTGCCCTTCCGCAGAACATCCACAAGTCAATAACTGATTGTTCCTTCTGAAATCAGGTTAAAAATTTATTGTTACCAGCAAGTTTTTAAGTCATCTCGATAAAATTCTTACTTCTGAATTTAAATGCAGTTACACGGTATATAACTTTTTAGATTTGCAGTCAGTGATTGAAATTGTTCATTAAGGTGGCTCTTAAATGTAACTGAAGGTAGATACAACATATTAGGATAACAGGCAGTGATTGAAAAGGGTGAAATCTGACAATGCTTTAGAAGATGGTAGAATAAATCTTAATCATGAATAAAATGAGGTTTGGGGTACATGTCAAAGAGATATCAACCATATATAAAAAACAATAAATAATAGACATCTAAAAAAGCATCAAACAGTCTTTAAAAGTAGATCATATCTATATAGCAATATGTCAAGATATAAATCATCTTAGTCACTCTATACAAGTTGTGAATAACTGAAACAAAACTCAACTCAAATTCATGAGTTAAACATTTTTTTTTATATGTAACAAATGTCATAAAAAAGTCTTAATTTGTGACAGCCATAGGAACATTAGTAGAATTATACTTATTGTTTCAGATCACAATCCTTTCAAACTAAGCAATAGTACCATCAATATTATAAATAGTAACTTCTTCTCTAATTACATTCTTCTGTATCATAACTTATACTGTGTGTATATATTGGATTCAATACTTTTTCTTAAGGTACATGTAGTACCCAACAGTGAACACTTTCATTAAAATTAATTTGGCTTGTTTAATTTTCAGAAAATTTTGTTAAAATATTTACTTTGACCCTTTAAAAAAATATAACAATTTCAAAAAATTTCAAACCAACCATTTTGTCAGAAAAATTACAATGGTTATGTTCCAGACCGTATGAGTATTTGGACCGTACACGTACGGTCTGGACCGTATGTGTATATTTTCAAAATATGCATACGGTCGGACCGTACAGGTACGGTCTGACTAATATTAAGAAGTTGTTTACGTTTATCAGATACAAATGTATATAACAGATCAACATAGCTTACATCTCAAATTAATGTAAAAAGTTCAATAGTAATTGAAATGAAACAAAACAATGTTATAACTATTTTAAAAAAATCACGTTTATTTAATCTGTTAATCTCCTGTATTTAGCATGTCAGTAATTCATATATTGAAGCCAAGTATGCTAATTAAAATTGAAGTTATCGGAAGTAAACTTAGAGTGGGAGGACAATCGTTTTAGAATATTAAGGAACTTTACAAAAAAAATGCAAAGCAACGTGCATGAACAAATTATGTTACTGTAAAAAAATATGACGTTCTTTGTGGAAGTCAGTGTCACCTTGAGTACCAAAATAGGAATCACGGATATAAAAATAAACACATATTTAATTTCAATTGTTCGCTTAATCATTTCATCCATATACATGTAATAAAATCAATTTGTATAACTAAAAATAATGATTTTGATAAATATTTGTTTAAATTTAACCAATATGATCCCAAAACATCAGCTGGACCGTACGCGTATACTCCTACGGTCCGACCGTACGCGTATGGTCGGACCGTACGCGTACGGTCCAAATACTCATATGGTCTGGAACAGTTATATAGCAGTTTGACAAACAACAATTTTGATCATTGAGAAGCTTAATATTCCTTTTCCTACACAACATAATTAAAACGTTTAGCTGACTTTACAGGGTTATCTCCCTGCATTGTTAGGTACCACCTTAATACTTTTTAAAACACAATATCAAAGTATCCTAATTCTTTGTTTGCACTGAATTTAAATGTTTACTTGACATTGTAACTGTACCATGTTTACTCTTAAATCATGTTTATGATTTTTTTAGATACTAATAAATTATAATCTAAAAAAACATTTTTAAATGAGCCAAACACTGAAATCTCAAATACATGTACAGCAGAAGTTTAATTATCAATCAAAATTACCTTCTTCCTTTTCTGGCATTTTCAGCTTCATGTATGTGGCAACCTGAGTAACTTCTGACCCTGAAAAATAATCAAATTATCTAATTAGCTACATGTCAGAATATAACACAAAACCCCCTTTTTTTATTACTCCATCAAGTCAAATCATCTTTTTATTGTACAGGAAAGCCAAGTGAGTTTTCCAACGAACAATGACTAAAGATACTTTAAAATTATCATCAAATATCAAACCAATATCTTCTTATTCAAGCAAAGAAAACGTGTGGAAAAACTTATTTGCCGGAATAACAAATGGACAGACAGACAGCAGGGGCGTAGCTTACATTGAGGCAACCGAGGCAAGTGCCTCTTTAAAAAAAAAAAAAAATATTTTCCTTCACTGTATTTTCTTTTAAATGATTATTGCAGCAAACTGGCTACTAAACAAAAATGTAGCAACTTGTTATGTCTTGTTGGAGTGGTTATTAATTCATACCCTTTACGAATTATTAAAGACTTATGGAAACATTTGAATTAATTTTCCCTCCTCTTCTTGGAAATACCCTTTACGGTAGTTTTCTGTAATTCAAGTTTGTCAGAGTGAAAGGAAATCGACAACATATTTATTTTGTCCTACCCCATTGCAAGCAAGCGAAAACGGTGAGTAGAATAGATGAGGATGCAACTCACAAGTCACCAGATCAAATCACTTTACCATTGAATTAGGTCAATTAGTTAATTTTGTGTCAGAATAATTTCTAGTATATGAGGGCCTGGGTGAGGTTTTAAGACAACAGAAAAATCGGCTGTGAAATTAATATAAATTTAAAAGAATATGAATTTAAAATGGTGCTAAATTATAAATTAAAGGAAAATCAAATTATGGGCGACAATGATTAAAAAAAAAAATATTTGATAATCCCATTCAAGGCATTCAAACCCTCATTTAAAACCGTTGACATGTTCCCCTACGACTATGTTCATTGACTTTGGTACTAAACAAAACAAAACATGCAAAATATGCATTTATATATTATAGTGCACAGAAAATAATTTATATGTTGTGGGTCTCAAGTTTTATTCTCGCTATTTTAAATTCATAGTACGTTTTCACAAGCAGGGAATTTAAAATATTTAAAGGAATCACTAATTCCAGAGAAATATGTCTGTTAGTTAATACATAATGTCAGTTTATATATATACAAAAATCAACCAAATACTGTTCATTTATAATGAAGACTTCAGAATAAAGTAAATGTTAGTTATTCGCCGGTTGTCATGTTCATCGTGAATGAAGAAAAAAAGTTAAAAATCATTCAATACATGTATGTAATTTCAAGACCTTCGAAGGAATACACCACTAAAACAAGTGCCATGCTACACTTTACATGTAGCATATATGTTTTTCTCCTAGTTTAATCTGAAATTCGTTTGTTCAATTCAGCTGTCATTTTGTGGTGATTATCTATAATTCGTTGGTTCGTGATCAACGACCAAATAAATGATCATCACAAAACTTATCACAAATAAACCTTAATATTTGCGTTTGGTTTTTTTTTCTGTATTGAACATTTTGTACAGGTTTCTTCTATCCACCGAGCAAAGGTCATGCTTTCTTGTGATATGACGTGTGAGGTACAGCCAACTTTATTAGAGTGTACTACGGCTTGGAAATAGATTGGGAGTCATTAGGCATTTGAGCTGGCTTTTTGCTGGGAACAGTATGTCAATATATATATATATGTTCCTGCTTTCTGTAACTGCTGGCAAGTCAGGAAACTTACTTTTTATTGGTTGTTTAATGTGATACCTTCACGTATTTTGTTATTTTTATAGCTTTGAGTATAGATAGTAAGGCATACAATTAACATTATTATGATGACATAACATTGAACAGCAACTATTTTTAACGATTTTTTCCTGTTCAAATTGTAAAAACCTCTATAGCTTCAGGGGGGCCCCAGCACCCCTGACCCCCTGCCTCGTTATAAACAGAAGGCAAGCTACGCCACTGGACAGGCAGACAGATAGAGCACAAACATGTAGTTTAAAGGTAATTTATATAATCACAAACACAACACAAATTGAAATGGGGAATATTTTAATGAGACAACAACCACTGAACCACCAATGGGTCTTCAATGCACAAGAAAATCCTACACCCAGAGGCAGGCGTCAGCTGGCCCCTAAATAACAATGTGTTCTAGTTCAGTGACAATGTACATCAATACTTTTAACTCCAAAACTTATAAACAAGAATGTGTCCACAGTACACGGATGCCCCACTCGCACTATCATTTTCTATGTTTAAAGGACTGTGAAATTGGACTAAATTCTCTAATTTGGCATTAAAATTAGAATGATCTTATCAAAGGGAACATGTATACTAAGTTTCAAGTTGATTGGACTTCTACTTTATCAAAAACTACCTTGACCAAAAACTTTAACCTGAAATTTGCACTATCATTTTCTATGTTCAGTGAACCGTAAAATTGGGGTCAAAACTCTAATTTGGCATTTAAATTAGAAAGATCATATCATAGGGCACATGTATACTAAGTTTCAAGTTGATTGGACTTCAACTTCATCAAAAACTACCTTGACCAAAAACTTTAACCTGAAGCCAAAAACTTTAACCTGAAATTTGCACTATCATTTTCTATGTTCAGTGAACCGTAAAATTGGGGTCAAAACTCTAATTTGGCATTTAAATTAGAAAGATCATATCATAGGGCACATGTATACTAAGTTTCAAGTTGATTGGACTTCAACTTCATCAAAAACTACCTTGACCAAAAACTTTAACCTGAAGCGGGACAGACGGACGAACGAACGAACGAACGAACAGACGGACGGACGAACGGACGCACAGACCAGAAAACATAATGCCCCTCTACTATCGTAGGTGGGGCATAATAAAATAAATAGGGAATGTGTCCATGGGACACAGATGGACACAGATGATGCCCCACAGTGTTCTCCCCAGGATTTTTGGATAGCACCAGGGTAACGCGTGACGAAATGAATTTTACAATATTTTGTGTCGCGTTGCGTCGCTTATTTTTTTCTTGTTGGTTTTTGTCATTACCTTTTTGCCTTTGTTTTGTTTACTGTGGTACTGTGTTGTATGGACTTTGGGTCAGAACATTATTGGTAGAAAAAGTAAATCAATATAACAGTTTTTATACTTTAATATCTTACTTCTTATATTTGGATCAAGCCATTTTGTCCCAATACTTGTAGTTACACTACACATTCCCCATGTTAGATTTGACCATAACAATGAACTTTGAACAAGATTAATTTTCGTTACAGAACCATCAGTAAATTGAAACCTACTTTCCATTCTTTTTAACAACAGTTTTTTTAATTTTTTTATGCATCTTAGTTATTATTTTAAAAGTTTAAGTTTATAAATACTTAATTTCATTTGTATTAGTAATTCTAAACTCACATTCCTGTGAAGTTTAGGCACAAGATGCTTTTATATCCATGACCCATGTGGAGTAAAAGTCTATTTAATATAAAATTACAAAATGTCTGTGTATCAATAAAGGTATCATTCTCTAAAATAATTTGCAAAACATTTTCGTTGGTATGTTCTAAGAATTTTTTTATCCTTAATGTAACATTCTAATATAATTTTGCATTTAATTTGTACTTTATTTTAATTTTCAATGAGAAATTATATGCGAGGAGCATTTATTTGTAATAAGCAGAATCAGGGGAAATAACTCCACAATTAATTTCTATAACAGTCAAATCATTTTGACTAAAGACTGGCGTAAAAGAGTTCATTCACAAATGTCTGCTTGTCCCCTATTACAAGTCTGTTATTAAAATTATGATCTCTTAATTAATTAAAACACAAGAGAATCATGTACATCGATAAAATCCAATCATCAATGTTAACCTCAACAGGTAAATCGATCACGTGGTGTAAACAATCTACCTGTCAATACTGGATTAAACTGGTTAGAACTGGTCAATTTTCATGTAAAATTTTAACCCTCACTGAAAGTTGAAGTCATTTGAAACTTTACCGATTTTAATACGAATTTTTTACCGAAAACTTTAGCACCACGGAGAAAATTTATACATCGCGGCAAGAACGATACCACCGCGGTAAAAAATTATACATCGCGGGCCCGTGGTCCTTTAAGGGCCTGGGGAGAACACTGCCCCACTTGACTAAATCATATAAAGTTATAAAGAGACATAACTGAAGAACGGTAAACATCATGCTACCCAAATTTGTACCGATCAGAGTTTTGTGGTAAAAAGTATTCTTGGTTGAGGCAAACTTAAGTTTAAGAACTGAAAAAATATCAAGGATGGAAAAAAATATTCATCATTTTTCCATTTTATTTATAAAGGGCATAACTCTAGAATGGTTAGAGTGACACTACTTAAATTCACACTTGATCTGTATTGTTATAAGCATTGTGTGTAAGTTTTATAACATTTATTTAGGCAAACTAATATTAGAGAACGGCAACTAAAAAATCAGCAATATTCATGTGAACTTCAATTTAACCCCTTAGCTTGAGATGGATAACCATGATAACATGTGAATTATATGTGTAAAGTTATTTAAAGGAAAATAATGTCAACATTGAAAGTGAAACAAAAGTAAATCATTTGATTGACTTATTCAATCCAAAAACAATCATTCTTATACCATGTTATACAGGTAAAAAAAGAGGATAAACATTAATTTTTAATCTATAATATGAATTAAATAGACCTAGAAAAATCTAACAGCACAAGTTAACTTAATCTATCTATAGCTATATTTATGTTTACATCGGTTATATGGTCATCAGATGACTTTAGAGGTAAACTCGATAGTTAATTACAGAAGATGGTGTATGGACTAAAATACACACAAAAACAAAGTTATGTTTTTTCATGCCAGTATCCTGTTTATTGTTTTTTTTAGACTTTTAATACATGTAATTTTGGATAAATGTTTTACATTGTTATAAATCAAATATGAGAATTTGGTTCATTTCGGTGAAAATGAATTTGACAGCTAGTGCCCCTTTAAGTGCACATGATGTCACTAAAATCCACTTGATCTGTGTTATGTGGTAATAAGCGTTATGTATTAGTTTCATCACATTTAGTTGAGGCAAACTGAAGTGAATGAACGGAAACCAACAAATTTTTTTCAGCTTGTCGAGAATGAAAAAGATATCATCAGCTGATCATTCTTTATACTAAAAAAAATTCTATTGTAAAGGTTACTATACAAATCTTGAATACAGCATGCACCCTAAAATAAAGTGAAAGGAAAAGCTGAGCATATATTAAGTTCTGAATTGTCTAACCGCTGGCAAAAATTATGCCGAAATGACTTTTATCACAGGAGTTTGAAATCCTATCAATAAGGGGGTAAAAATATACCAAAGTCGACTATCATATTCGAGCTTCTCTCGAACTGTGAAAGTCAACTTTGGTATATTTTTACCCTCTTATTGATAGGATTTCAAACTCCTGTGCTTTTATACATAGGTGCCGACTTGACCCCTAATCATATCTTTCTAAGAGATTTTTGCTACCGTGAGAACAACTGAAATAATCACATATATCGGAAATGCTATAAAATGGCTACTTATTCAATAATTTCAATTACATTTTGTTAGCAAAAGTAAATGTTTTCTGCAAAGATTTTTTACAAGACAGTTCATTTTTTGTTCTTCGATGTAAGTTATTCTCTTGATTTTCCCTTAACGCAAATTCATAAATGGAAGCGTTTTGCAGACCGTGCATTTCGTATGTTTCTCTCGGACTTTATCCATCGCCGTACGTAAAAAACCGCCACCAAAATGAAATGGAGAATGAAAAGATAAAAAAGCTTCATGTCCATAAAAGAAATCCACAAGATGCATGTAAATGACATTTCGTGATTTTTGTATAAATTCATTTCAAAATCTGTTTACAAACTATGCATTCGTTACAACTGTACTGTGTACATGAGTAATTTAATTTGCAATGTAGCACTGTCTCTTCTGAAGTTCTGTCAAATATTTTGAAATTATTTATGACATCTTAGAAGGCTGTTATTTTCTGCCAAAAATAAGAGGGTGTCAAAGGGTTATTTTCGTGCAAAGTTTTTGGTCTTTTTCTTTCACGTGCATAACATGTTTTCATGTTTTGAGGTTTTCTTTTTCTTTTTTCGTGTTTGGTTAGAAGTGCGTGATGTATGGGAGCAAGACTTAATAGTTAAGATAGTAATTTAGTTATGGCTAATAAATATACAAGTTGTATTGCCGAACTTCACAAATTCCACTTCTGACCTCTATAGCTTTGTGTACATTCCATTAAGCGTCATCAATTATGACATGTATGAGGGGGATAGGACCTTTATCAGGATTCCGGGAACGGGTGTTTTTAAACTTGGAATTTCAGGATTGACCCTTTTGGGATCCAGGAATTCTTTTTTTCCAATTTCAGGATGCAGGTATTTAGATCTATTTAAATTCAGTACATTTTAAGACCGGGTTTTAAGGATCAGTACCCTCCTAGGCTCCTACAATGTCCTACCCCCATCCCCCCCACCATCAATCTTAGTAGCAGACAAAACAGGTCGTTCAAATCCTATTTCTAACAATTTTAAAATGACAAGCACCTTATGTTTGAGGGATTTTCCTGCTAAAAAAAACCATCCACAATAAAAAAAAAAAACTTTGGAAAAAACAATGTTCATAGATATAGGAAGATGTGGTATGAGTGCCAATGAGACAACTTCCAAGTAACAATTTATAAAAGTAAACCATGACAAGTCTTAATTTATGTGTTTTGTTATGCGTTTACTTTCCTACATTGGCTAGATGTATAGGGGGAGGGTTGCGATCTCGCAAACATGTTTAACCATGCACATTTTTGCACCTGTCCCAAGTCTGGAGCCTCTGGCCTTTGTTAATCTTGTATTATTTTTAATTTTAGTTTCTTGTGTACGATTATGGAGTTTAGTATGGCGTTCATTATCACTGAAATAGTATATATATTTGTTTAGGGGCCAGCTGAAGGACGCCTCCGTGTGCAGGAATTTCTTGCTGCATTGAAGAACCTGTTGGTGACCTTCTGCTGATGTCTGTCCTATGATCTTCTATGGTTGGGTTGTTGTCTCTTTGACACATATCCCATTTCCATTCTCAATTTTATTGATAAACTTTTTTGTTTGCTATTTTAGTTTTAGGAAATGATATTTTGATCAATCCTAAAGACTTTCCTGACGTTGTTCTCCGAGATATTCTAGAGATTCATCATTCTGATAGTGATAATAGGTAAGTGTCATCAAGTAAGGGAGATAACCTAACAATTCTTTGTAATAACTAATATATATATATAGTTATCATGAACTCAGTCGTGGTATCAGTGATGATAATTGTTACGGTAATTGTATTGCTGTTTTATAATTTCGTTCCACTGTGTAAACCCCTGTATGTATATGTTCATTTGTAATTGGCATTTGATGATAGTCTATTGTCTGGACTAAGTGTACTTTTTTTCAATGTTTTTTACTTCCTTACTCACTTTACATGTTTTAATTCATGTACATGTATAGGCATTTAGCTTAATACATGTAAAATGATTTTTGAAATAAGAAGTTATTGAATTTTGACAAATGAGATTTATAGGTTATGAAAGTAATTCTGGAAAAAAGAGTTGATTTATCATGTTTATGAAATCATTAATTAATTTTAACTGAAAATATTTATAAGTATGATGAAAGAAACAAGAGGAAGATGTTGAGTAAGCATCAAAGAGAAACAACCCAACAACATTGGGTCTAATGTCTTCATGGTTCTACATCCACTGACATCATCAGAAGGGGTCTGTTAGATATTAGATTTTGTTTGCCTATATTTATTATTCAAGAATTAAAACATTGTAATTTAATGTATGCTCTTATTCTGATTTTAGTCGATTACTGCTACAGGTGACGACAGTGACTGGTGAATTTCAACAGAAAGGTACACTATTTTATTAAACACTTGTGTTTCTAGATTTTTGTGCCCAGTCGCAAATATGACAGAAACAATAGATTTACCAATCTTGATACATCTAGATCTGTCTATGAAGATTTTGTAACTTCCTTAAATTCAACATTTCAGACTCCCAAGGGTAAAAACATCAATGACATTACCCGTTAAATTGATTTTATAAAAGTGAAGACCGAATAATCTGTCTCTTGTGTGGGTACATTTGTCATTTCATATTTTCTTTTCATCATTTGGCTATTTAATTTCGGACACACAAAAAAAAATAATTAAATAGCCAAATGATGAAAAGAAAATATGAAATGACAAATGTACCCACACAAGAGACAGATTATTCGGTCTAATAAAAGTGTGGATTGATTGCAAATGAGAAATCACTATACCAGAGACCAAATTTAAGGAAGATCTTATGTATGATTGCCAATGCTATGACTCTTCACAAGAGATTAAATGACACAGAAAATGATGAATAGTATGCATTCTTAATATCAAATTTTTAAGTTTGTTTGATTGCTTAGAAAACCAAATATTACATATAATTTCTACCAGATTCTAATTTAGAGTTGTTGTAACTCAATGGACATGACAGAATATATATAAATAAAAATGCAAAAAAATATTGTGTTTCTTTTATTTAAACACATAAAACATTTTTTGACTCAAATGATAAGTATAGAATAAAATATTAAAGTTCATATAGGGATTCGAAAAGAAGTTTTGAAATAGCGAGTAAAGAAAATTTCTTGGGTACACTTAATAGGATACCATACATGTACAATTAATAACATATCCTAAAATTTGGTTGTAAAAAGTTAATATAAAGCAGTTTATTACTTTTCTTTTATTTCTTCACAGATACCATTAGTATAGAACATTCCATAGCAAGTTCCTTCCATCTAAAGCCATACAATAATGTTGTTGTCAAGAAGGTGGACCCAAAGGTATGTACCCATAGCAACTAGGCGTCAGCTGATACAATTTAATGAGGAAACAAAATAAATTTGTATTTTAAAACCCCCGCTTTGATATACCCCTGCTTTGAAAAAGGGGGATATACTGTTTTACCTCTGTATGTCCGTCAGTCCGTCCGTCCCATGAATATTTTCGTCGCATTTTTCTCAGGAACTACAATGCCAGGATTTCTGAAATTTAGTTTCAGGCTTTATATAAGTGAGCTATACCGTGTGATGCTTTTTCAGATTCATCACTCGACAACTTCCTGTTTACCAAACACTTGTATCATTTTACACATGATGGCCAAGTTGAAAATTTTCGTCGCATTTTTCTAAGGAACTACAATGCCAGGATTTCTGAAATTTGGTTTCAGGCTTTTTATAAGTCAGCTATACTGTGTGATTCGTTTTCAGATGCATCACTCTACAACTTCCTGTTTACCGAACACTTACATATTTTTACACTATTAACATTATCCACTTGCGACAGGGGTAGCATCAGTGAGCAGTAGCTCACAGTTTCACTTGTTTTATTAGGAGAATATATATAAAAGTGACTTGTACTTAGAATTTGTTTTATTTTAAAGTAACTTTAAATTTTTTAATTACAACAGTGTACACTGATAGGACAAAGACCATCTACAACATGTGTTTCCATGGCATAGCCTTTTATTTGTTTTTTTTTCTTTCTAATATTTGTTTTTTTAAAACTTGATTTTTTTATTTCCAACTATTACATAATATGCATGACATACATACAATATGATACATATAAGATATATATAATGGCGTTATGATAAATACATCTTAATTGGAAATATTTTACATTTTCTATTGAAAAGATGAAAAAAAAAAATGTATATATAAAAATTAAAAACAACAACAAAAACAAACAACAAAAAAACAAAAAGCAAAAGGATTATCCAGTTTTTTTTTATTTTACAGGCTGTTGCATTGGATCTGGTTGAACTGTTATTTAAAGACCAGTATTTCAGTAGAAGTGATTTCTGGCGGCTGAGAGATAGTCTATCAAACACATGTGCTTATTTAAACATGAAATTAGAAGCTTACGATATGAGGTAGGTTTTGAAATGTTCTATCAAACACATGTGCTTACTTAAACATGAAGTTAGAAGCTTACGATATGAGGTAGGTTTTGAAATGTTCTATCAAACACATGTACTTACTTAAACATGAAGTTAGAAGCTTATGACAAGAGGTAGGTTTTGATAAAACACATGTGCTTACTTAAACATAAAGTTATAAGCTTACAACATGAGGTAGTTTTTGAAATGTTCTATCAAACACATGTTCTTACTTAAACATGAAGTTAGAAGCTTATGACAAGAGGTAGGTTTTGATAAAACACATGTGCTTACTTAAACATAAAGTTATAAGCTTACAACATGAGGTAGGTTTTGAAATGTTCTATCAAACACATGTGCTTACTTAAACATGAAGTTAGAAGCTTATGACAAGAGGTAGGTTTTGATAAAACACATGTGCTTACTTAAACATAAAGTTATAAGCTTACAATATGAGGTAGTTTTTGAAATGTTCTATCAAACACATGTGCTTACTTAAACATGAAGTTAGAAGCTTATGACAAGCAGTTGGTTCTATCAAGCACATGTGCTTACTTAAACATGAAGTTAGAAGCTTATGCCATGAGGTAGGTTCTATCAAACACATGTGCTTACTTAAACATGCAGTTAGAAGCTTATGACATGCAGTAGGTTCTATCAAACACATGTGCTTACTTAAACATGAAGTTAGAAGCTTATGACATGAGGTAGGTTCTATCAAACACATGTGCTTACTGAAACATGAAGTTAGAAGCTTATGACATGCAGTAGGTTCTATCAAGCACATGTGCTTACTTAAACATGAACTTAGAAGCTTATGACATGAGGTAGGTTTTGAAATGTTTATGAATAAAAGGAAATTCTTTTGATTGATGTTTATTGCTATTTTCAGCAATATTGTGCCCATAGAGCACCGTTACATTTGGTAGGAAATCTGACAATCCTAGTCAATTAAGATTGGAGGATTCACCTCCCATGTGCAGGATTATGCTCACAACCTCAGAGTTGATAGACTAGTGATACAGTAATTCAACTTCTTAGACCACTCTCACACCAAGGCCTCACACAAAACAAAATGTGAAACATAAATCAAATAGACAGCAACCCAATGACACAAATAGCAAAAGAGATATATATAATATACAGTCTTCAACAATATACAGTGTCTATACCATGTATACATCATGCCAAGCTCTAAAATTATCGGTCTCAAAATAATATGTGAATTTTATTTGATATACAACTAATTGCACAAGGAATTATAGGAATTCTAATACACCTGTTAAATATTTATTATGTAAATTTTAAGTGAAGAACTTTTTATCAAGATGAAATTTGTACTTAGAAGAGATAACTGTGCTGTCAATTTAAAAAGGGGAGGTAATCAAAGCAAATTTGCTATACATGTCCTTTTATTTAGTGTTAGAGATTTGCCTTGGTGGTCATTGAAATCTAGACTGATTATCTCACTCAGAAATCAACCAATCAACACTCTGGATTTAGTGTTCTAATGACAAATTTTGTTCTCGAATTACTCAGTAGATTTTTATGACCAAAACTCCTTAACTAACCAGTATAGCAAATCATTAATCATTTGATTGTTGTATGCTTGAGCTTTATATGTCAGATACAGTTGCTTTTAATAACTAATATTGACATAGACTCTAGAACATTCAATGTACCAGTATTAAATGTATGCAGTGCATGTATTTACATTATCTTATTTCTTTAAATTTCAGAGCACAAGTTTATGAGTTATGGTCAAAAGGAGAGAGAGTAACGTGTGGTGTAATTAATTCAGATACAAGGGTAAAAATACACAAATATTTTTCTTTGAAAAATGTCACAAGTGTAAAAATACAGTCTCCAATATACAAGGGTAAAATTATACTGTGAATTCATTATTATTAGTAGGAAACATATTTTTATGGATTTTGTAGTTTAAGGTAAATGTTTTACCAAGTACACATTTTCCTTCAGCTTGTAAGCAAACTTATGTCACTTATCAAAATCACTAAATCAAGAATCCAAGAACTCAATACAATTTTGTCACCTCATGAAATTAGTACCAATAAATTTCATGCAGATAGATAAATTCACAGTATATATAAAAAAAACTCTTGGTAAATACGAAAAACCTTCAAATGCCAACAGATACAGATACACTTGTTTAAACAAAAATATTTCCACAGAAGAGTGATTGATTGCCTTTATGTGCATTTAATTGAATTAGTTCAGTAAAGTTGGTACTGTTTAATGTTAAAACAAGGGCGAAAACAGTAATCTTGTTAAGTTAAATCTAAATGTGTTTTTACAATAAATTTGATTAATAAATTGATAGACATAAAAAAGAAGATGTGGTATGATTGCCAATGAGACAACTCTCCACAAGAGACCAAATGACACAGAAATTAACAAGTTTAGGTCACAGTACATCCTTCAACAATGATCAAAAGCCCATACCGCATAGTCAGCTATAAAAGGCCTCATAATGACAATGTATTAACAATTCAAACGAGAAAACTAATGGCCTAATTTATGTACAAAAAATGAAAGAAAAACAAATATGTAACACACATAAACAAACAACAACCACTGAATTACAGGCTCCTGACTTGGGACAGGCACAAACATACAGAATGTGGCAGGATTAAACCTAATAACGGAATCCCAACCCTCCCCTAACCTGAGACAGTGGTATAACATTACAATATAAGAAAAACAAAAAAATCAGTTGAAAAAGAAAGTTCTTTTTAATATCTGTAAAAACTTTTGAAAATTGCAGGTAGTATTTCGATCTTCTACCTCAGTTGTTCAGATATTTATACAGATGAGCTCTGAGATGTGGGATTTTGACCTGTACGGAGATTTATATATAGAAAAAGCTGTAGATGGATTCCTTACAGATTTATTTGCCAAGTGGAAGGTAAGAGTAAAAAGTTCCATCAAAGTAACATCCAAGATCTATGTCATTTCCAAACAATTTAGATCCTGGTATCATTGTCATCAAAGTAAGATCCTTGATATCATTTCTATCAAAGTTGCATCCCTGATATTATTTCAATTGAAGTTAATTCCAAGATATAATTTCAATCAAAGTAAGATCTCAGATATTATTTCCAAACAAATAAGATACCAGATATCATTTGATTCAAAGTAATATCCTTAAAACTATTTTCTATCTATTATGTTAGATCCTAGATGTCATTTAAAAACAAGTGAAATACCACTTATCATTTCTACCAGAATTATATCCTAGATGTCATTTCCATCAAAACTCAGTCCATAAATCATTTCCATCAAAGTTAGATCCCAGAATTAAATTTTAATCTAAGCTAGGAAATCATTATGCACAAATTCAATATTTGCTTTAGAATTGGAATAAAGTCTTTTATTTTACTGTCTCAAATGTTTTACTGCTTTTCCTTTATATTTTCAAACAAGAAAATTACAAATTGGTTGTGTTTTATTGTAGGAACAGAATTGTCTTCATGATGTGACAATAGTCTTATTCTCCAGAACATTTTATGAAGCACAGTATATAGGTAGGATTCATTAATTTGACACACATCTTTTGAGCATCTAGCTTTTTTCATATTTGGAGAAGATAACAATATTACATGTATTTAGAGGATATTATGATATGTACTCCAAGTCATGTTTTAAGAATTGGTAAAATTCATGTATTGACATATCTAACAATAAAACAACACTTAACATGCAAACATAAAGCAGATCACATGTTTTTGTCAGACAAGTCATACCCGTAGTCAGGGGGGGTCATCGAACCCCCCTCTTGAAAACAAATAATGACTGTTAAAGTCAACGTTCTGTTCAAATTGTGACTGTTAAAGTCGAGGTTTTGAGGCCAAATAACCCCCCTCTGGAAATTCCTGGCTACGGGCCTGCAAGTCTCTACAGGAGTTATTGTCCTTTAATAAAGAATTGTTTATTTTTAGCTCACCTGACCTGAAAGGTCAAGTGAGCTTTTCTCATCACTTGGCGTCCGTCGTCCGTAAACTTTTACAAAAATCTTCTCCTCTGAAACTACTTGGCCAAATTCTACCAAACTTGGCCACAATCATCCTTGGGGTATCTAGTTAAAAAAATGTGTGGCGTGACCCGTCAAACCTACCAAGATGGCCGTCATGGCTAAAAATAGAACATAGGGGTAAAATGCAGTTTTTGGCTTATAACTCAAAAACCAAAGCATTTAGAGCAAATCTTACAAGGGATAAAATTGTTGATCAGGTCAAGATCTATTTGCCCTGAAATTTTCAGACGAATCGGACAACCTGTTGTTGGGTTGCTGCCTGTGAAATGGTTATTTTAAGGAAATTTTGCAGTTTTTGGTTATTATCTTGAATACTATTATAGATAGAGATAAACTGTAAACAGCAATAATGTTCAGCAAAGTAAGACCTACAAATAAGTCAAAGGACCAAAATGGTCAGTCGACCCCTTAAGGAGTTATTGCCCTTTATAGTAAATTTTTAACAACTTTTCGTCATTTTTTGTTACTTTTCTAAAAATCTTCTCCTCTGAAACTACTTTGCCAAATTTAACCAAACTTGGCCACAATTATCATTGTGGTTTACAGTTTATAAAATGTGTCCAATGACCCAGCCTATCAAACAAAATGGCCGACATGGCTAAAATTAGAACATAGTGGTAAAATGCAGTTTTTGCTTTATGTCTTTGAAACTAAGACATTTAGGGCAAATCTTTTCAAGATTTTAATGTCCATCAGAATAAGATATATCCCCTCACAAATTTTCAATTGAATCGGACAACCTGTTGTCGGGTTGCTGCCCTAAAATTGGTGATTTTAAGGAAATTTTGCAGTTTTTGGTTATTATCTTGAATACTATTATAGATAGAGATAAACTGTAAACAGCAATAATGTTCAGCAAAGTAAGATCTACAAATAAGTCAGCATGATCAAAATTGTTAGAGGACCCCTTAAGGAGTTATTGCCCTTTATAGTCAATATTGAACAACTTTTCGTCATTTTTGTAACTTGTATAAAAATCATTTCTAAAACTACTTGGCCAAATTTAACCAAACTTGGCCACAAGCATAATACTAGGGTATCTTTTTTTTTTTTTAAAGTGTCTAATGACCCCGCCTACCAACGAAGATGGCCAACATCTGTAAACACATTAACAGGTGAGCGACCCAGGCTCTTGAGAGCCTCTACTTTTGATTTATTGAAATCTTGAAAGAAAAAAAAATAGATGCAGAGAGACTGCATATAGCAAAACTAATCTAAAGGAAAGGTTCGACAAATGAATTAACATGGTAAAGATTGTCTTTTTCATTGTTGACTAAAATTATGATATATGTTCTCATTACTGATAAAATAGTATTGATCAATTTGCAGAAGAGTTTCCAGTATTCATGAGGGACTGTTTACAAGTTGACTATATGGGAAGATTCTATGAGGACTTTTACAGGTGAAAATGTTTTCATTTTCATTTAAAATATAGATTTTTCTAAAATTAAGTAACAGTTATTTTAGTTAATCAGAGCAGATTATTCTTTTAGACTTTTTCAAAAAGTGACTGGGTACTTTGACCTAAGTATAAAAAAGAAGATGTGGAGTGATTGCTAATGAAACATTTATTTATACATGTTATAAGAGACCAAATGACACAGAAATTAACAACTATAGGTCACTGTACAGCCTTCAACAATTAGCAAAGCCCATACAGCATAGTCAGCTATAAAAGGCCATGAAAGACAAATGTAAAACAATCGAACAAGAAAATAAACGGCAGAATTTTATAACTATGTAATTTTCCTAAAAATGAACAAAAAACAAATATGTAGCACAGCAACAAACAGCAACCACTGAATTACTTGCTCCTGACTTGGACAGACACATACATACAAAATGTTGCAGATTTAAACATGTCAGGGGGAACCTAGCATTAACCCTCCCTTAACGTGACAAAGGTCAAAGGTCTATACTGACTGTTAGATATTTACTCAGACTTGGGTAACTGAAGATGATGTATATATACTCTTAAAGTACCAATTGTGTTAAATTGTATTTACATATAACAATGAATTTTCTTCCTTTTTATACGACCGCAAAAATTTTAATTTTTTGGTCGTATATTGCTATCACGTTGGCGTCGTCGTCTGCATCGTCGTCGTCGTCGTCGTCCGAATACTTTTAGTTTTCGCACTCTAACTTTAGTAAAAGTTAATAGAAATCAATGAAATTTTAACACAAGGTTTATGACCACAAAAGGAAGGTTGGGATTGATTTTGGGAGTTTTGGTCCCAACATTTTAGGAATTAGGGGCCAAAAAGGGCCCAAATAAGCATTTTCTTGGTTTTCGCACTATAACTTTAGTTTAAGTGAATAGAAATCTATGAAATTTTGACACAAGGTCTATGACCACAAAAGGAAGGTTGGGATTGATTTTGGGAGTTTTGGTTCCAACAGTTTAGGAATTAAGGGCCAAAAAAGGGCCCAAATAAGCATTATTCTTGGTTTTTGCACAATAACTTTAGTATAAGTAAATAGAAATCAATGAAATTTTAACACAAGGTTTATGACCACAAAAGGAAGGTTGGGATTGATTTTTGGAGTTGAGGTCACAACAGTTTATGAATTAGGGGCAAAAAAGGGCCCAAATAAGCATTATTTTTGGTTTTTGCACCATAACTTTAGTATAAGTAAATAGAAATCTATGAAATTTAAACACAAGGTTTATGACCATAAAAGGAAGGTTGGGTTTGATTTTGGGAGTTTTGGTCCTAACAGTTTAGGAATAAGGGGCCCAAAGGGTCCAAAATTGAACTTTGTGTGATTTCATCAAAAATTGAATAATTGGGGTTCTTTGATATGCCGAATCTAACTATGTATGTAGATTCTTAATTTTTGGTCCAGTTTTCAAATTGGTCTACATTAAGGTCCAAAGGGTCCAAAATTAAACTTAGTTTGATTTTAACAAAAATTGAATCCTTGGGGTTCTTTGATATATTGAATTTAAAAATGTACTTAGATTTTAAATTATTGGCCTAGTTTTCAAGTTGGTCCAAATGGGGGTCCAAAATTAAACTTTGTTTGATTTCATCAAAAATTGAATAAATGGGTTCTTTGATATGCCAAATCTAACTGTGCATGTAGATTCTTAATTTTTGGTCCAGTTTTCAAATTGGTCTACATTAAGGTCCAAAGGGTCCAAAATTAAACTAAGTTTGATTTTAACAAAAATTAAATTCTTGGGCTTATTTGATATGCTTTATCTAAATATGTACTTTGATTTTTGATTATGGGCCCAGTTTTCAAGTTGGTCCAAATCAGGATTCCATATCAAGTATTGTGCAATAGCAAGAAATTTTCAATTGCACAGTATTGCACAATAGCAAGAAATATCTAATTGCACAATATTGTGCAATAGCAATTAATTTTCAATTGGAGTTATATTTCTTTGTATAGAATAGTAGTTGATAATATATGTTGGAAATTTGCCAGACATGACTATGATGTCATTTTTTTTGGAAAATGACGCAGTCATTGTTCCATAACTGCCGACCTGAACTTCATTACATTTCTCTGCCTACCGCGCTTGGTTTCGTATTTCCTATTTTCCATACAAACTGGAATCTGCTTGTGTTATCATTATGCATCATTGTGTAGTATTAAATCAGACAGGACCCAGTTTACACTGGTTTTTGCTTGTATTCCACTACACTCGAACAAAGTGTTGTAGTTTGACGGGAACCAGTTTTAGAATTTGTAAACTACAAAACGTAATCGGTTATTGTTCATTCCGTTTTGGTGTTTCATACCGACTTATATGGTTTGAATAAGCTTAAGACCCTTCAAACATTAATGTGATAGGTATATTAAAGATTGTTTTACAAAAGGATTGAACTGTTTTACTTTCAAAGTCGTACTATAGGGATATCTGTCATATACGGATTTCCACTCTCACCGGTTAATTTCTTCTTTTACACGTGCTTTGGAAACTTCCTGTTTAATCGCAAGTTTTAAAATTGTTTTTGAGTGAATTAAACTTATTTTAACAATCATGAAGCGTTCCAGAATCATTTTAAAGCAGTTTCTTCTTCTCTTTGATGATGGAAAATAGGTTTTCTCAAGAAAATACCGCAAACGATCGCAGAGGAATTGAAACGTACAAGTCAAGTCGGCACCTGGTTAAATTGGCATCTAGTCAAATCGGCACCTATCTGACGTCAATTCGGCATCCAATAATATTTGTTATAATATTTTCTATTCAATTAATTAATTACTGTTACCAAGTACATAGTGAATATGTTGTTGTGTATTTTGGTAAACCACGAAACGAAAGTGAATATGTAGTGTATAAAGGTAAACAACGAAGCCCTTACCAAAGCTGTTGTTTTAACAATTAGACAATTTGTTTAATTGTAAAAACAAGTCAATTATTAAAATAAAATGGAAAACTATGAGTCCCTTTCAATAAATCAAACTTGCATGCCAAATAATTAGCAAATTTAAGGTGTTTGTTTTTCAGTAAAGTTTAAACAGCATTAAACCAACAATCCTGTAAAATGCTCAACTGGTTAAAATAATGCAGAAAAATACACAATATCTCATGTATAAGTCCAAATAATTATGACATCTGGCAAGGCTATTTTATTATTTTTCTGGGACGCCTTCCTACGACGTTCATAGGAAGGCGTCCCAAAAAAAAATTAACATAGCCTTTTCGGTCATAGGAAGGTGTTCCAGAATAAAATTAAAAAAGCCTTGCCAGACGTAATAATTATTTGGACTACTCATATATATATATATATATATATCATTAAAAATACACCAAAAAAGTCATTAGTTGAGAAAAATAAATATATACAAAATGTACATGAACACCCAAAAATGTGAAAGTTAGTATTTAACTCTTTTTGCTTAAATACTGAAAAAAATTCTGGCAACCCCTTTCTTATTTTTACCCTATTGCTTAAAATACTGTTAAAAATATATATTTAACATGGGTGACGAATTGACTATATCAGGTGTCGATTTTAACCAGGTGCTGATTTGTCCAGGTGCCAATTTAACTAGGTGCCAGTTTGACTAGAATTCTTTGACAAATGTTTGAAACTATCTGAGTTTCATTAGACCTTTGATAGCAGTAAAAAAAAGATTATTTACTTAATATTTTGTGGGAGAAGGGAGTTCAGACTGTGTGGTATCAGGTCTGTTTGTGCCCAATACATTTTCGCACCCTACACGTTCGCACATTCACACTCTACTCATTTGCGCCCAATTTTAATTCAAATTCAAGTTGAATAATTGGAAAATCATGGTTGTTGTTTTAAATTGCTTTGGTGTAAATACTGAATGTATTTATAGCTTGGTATGAGTAAAACATTGAAGATTTTAAAGGAAAAATCACAAAAGATAATTGTTTTTAACAGCTTGGTCCCATTGATCTGAAACAACGAAACAATAAAACATAGAAACCAAAATATAGCAATCCACTAATATAACCAAAACATGATAAAATTTATTCAACACGCAGAAACAAACATAGTCAGAATCTCACTTCATTTTGAAAACAAGTCAATGAAACAAGTTATAGCAATACACTAACATGACTAACCAAAACATGATTAAGAGTTATTCAACACAAAATAAAACGTTGACAAAATACCACTTTATTTAGAAAGGATTATTATTATTTTAAGCAATACCTTATCCAAAACATGATTAAGATTTATTCAACACAAAAAAAATTATTGCTGTCTCACTTTATTTTGAGACAATGACAACAATTATACTTATAAGAAAACACTTGCTTACAGAGTTATTAAACACAAAACCAATTAAGATTGGGTGCGAACATGTAGGGTGTGAAAGTGAAAGGGGTGAAAATGAGTGGGCGCAAACGTGAATGGAAGCGAACGGACCCAGATTCAGACTATGTACTAGTGAGAAATATACAAGCCTTTCTACGGTATTTATTTGTACAATTCAGCTAGTCTTGACCTATTCATTTGTCTTAAAAAAACAGCCAGTTGTCACCTTCACTTCACACATACACACATATACGAATATCAATTATATGCTCACGATACATGTTGCATTGTTAAACTAATTACGGTATGTGAAAATCAAGACTTCCATAAAAACTATCCCAATATTAGAGACAGTGGCGTCATTTTTCTTCAGAGCTTTCAGCTCTTTGATTTTATTTGCCAATAACTTTATGTAAATAACTTCATTGGAAATTTGCCAATATAAAATGTTGCTGATGAAGCTTGTTTTCCTTATCTTATCTAAAATGTTTTTAGATAATGTATGTTGGACATTTGCCAGACATGACTATGATGTCATTTTCTATTTTTATTTGCCAATAACTTTATGTAAATAACTTCATTAGAAATTTGCCAATATAAAATGTTGCTGATGAAGTTTTTTTTATTATTTTATACAATAAACAATGTATATTCACTTTTACTACCAACCAATCTTTACCATTCAGTGATAACAAGCACTTTATTTTACATTTTAATATTTTATGATGTATTTAAAAGAGTAGTTATTGTTGCAAACTCCATTAGAAATTTGAATTGATATCGGTTTTGGAAAAAGGGAAACGGGGATGTGAAAAAAAAGGGGGGGTTTAAATTTTTCTCATTTCAGATTTCATAAATAAAAAGAAAATTTCTTCAAAATTTTTTTTGAGAGGATTAATATTCAAAAGCATAGTGAATTGCTCAAAGGCAAAATAAACCTTTTAAGTTCATTAGACCACATTCATTCTGTGTCAGATACCTATGCTGTGTCAACTATTTAATTTAAGATTTAAAAAGTTTGAAGAAGAAATCTTTAATTGATTTGTAAAATCTTGACATTTGTTTTGTGTAAAAAAAAACATGTAATGTCAAAATTTGATCACAATCCAAATTCAGAGCTGTATCCCGCTTGAATGTTTTGTCCATACTTGCCCCAACTGTTCAGGGTTCGACCTCTGCGGTCGTATAAAGCTGTGCCCTGCGGAGCACCTGGTTTGACATATAATTACACAATTCATACCTGACCATGACCGGTGTAAATATTTATTTTGTAGAATAATCATACAAAATGAACGATATGAAGACTGGACAACAACAATTAAAAAATTACGGAAATGTATAAACCAGTATCAAGATTATGTTTTAAAATACCATGAAAGGCCTGGTGAAAAAATCCCCAAGGCCTATAACTCTACTGCTGCTCAAGGAAACTTCCTGGAAACACTTAATATGACACTTAATTGTAAGTACTATTCATGCTGTTGCTATATGTTAAAGTGATATTAATATTTATAAAGATTTCTGTTATTTAGTTTAAACCTTTTAAAACTTGTCCATTATTTTCATCTAAGATAAGGCTGAAAAATTATACATGCGTTTCCTCTAACATGCTGAAGAATAATAAGGAAGATAGGTAGGCAATATCATTTTATTTTCCAAACATTATTTAGCTGTTTACTACATGTACTACTAGGGAGTCAGTCTGACTTTCACAGTGCTTGATCCAAAATGGCATAAAAAGTGTCAGGGTAGGCACTGACGATTATGGTAAGAATACACAAATAGCTTTTATGTTGCCTAAAATCATTACAAAAATAAGATTTACCATTACATAGAAAACAAATCTAAATTGCACCAAGTTTTAATTAGTCCAACCAAAAGAGGTTAGGTTTTATTGGCAGGTTGACTGACTATGGTGTTTTAATATTAATATCAATGAAGATTATTTCTCTCTTTAAAGTAATATTTTCTCAATAGTAGAAACTAAAAACTGGGTTGGGATCTCAAGTGCTCTGGAAGGGTAAGCAGAAAAGTTGGTGAAAATTTAAAATATAAGAGCTTTAATAGGCCTTTTTTATGGCAAATATTCTGTTATCAAAACTATACAACTGGTACATTTCCATCAAACTATTTAAAGCAATTCTTGATAAGAAAGATGCAGGAGATGTTGGTAAATGTGTCATTGACATGAAAAAAACAATAGCATAAATACAAAATGCAGTCTGTATTGCTTTACAATATTTAAATCTTCATTTTCAGTGTTTGAGAAGTATTACTTTGACAGAAACTTTGACCGTACAGGAAAAGTGGCTGTGGTCATCACACCTGGACCTGGAGTTTTTGAGGTGGACAGACAACTGACCAATATAACAAAACAAAGGACTATTGATTGTGGTAGGTTGTTTTAAGTATGACTTCTTTTATTTTCTATGAATTTTAAATCCAGAGATGAGTTAAATATTCAATGTTTATTCCTTTTAATGTGTTTTGTTAATTTCCTTGAGAATTAAATGAACTTGTGTGTCCTTTAGTCATGTTTCTTCAGTCATTGTTCATTGAGTAATTTGCACATGAACTCTATATATATATTATTTTTAAATTTTCCACTTATTATCTTATTAAAGATGATTATCATAATCATTTTACTTAATTTCAATTGTACTATTTTAGGTGTAGGAAGTGATTTGGTTTGTATGGGAGAACAACCTTTACATGCAGCACCCCTATTTAAGGTAGGCTTATGTTGTTATTAAAGAACATTTCAACAACTAACCATCAAACTTTTTGTTGGTCTGGCTTAGGTTTGTTTGTTTGATGAGTTTTAACTTATACTTAACAATTTGAACAATTTCATGAAACTTGAGTTATCTAATGACTTTTATCAAAACTCTAGCATATTATACATTCTCTTATTCTTAGTTTCTTTGAGGCATCCACCAAATGGCTGTTTAATATAATCAATGTACAGTTCACTTACTATAAGTTCAACCTACCTCAGAACTTGGTGTTGTGACATTCAAACAAATAAGATGAAAATGCTTGATCATGTCACAGGAAAAGAACAGGATTATTTTGCAGATCTTTGAAAAAGAAAAAGAATGTGATTGTCTATTTACTAGAAGGGATAATGCAAACAACCTTGGAATCTTTAAAACTTAAAACCTGAAGGTCACAAAGTTAAACCATTGGTCCATTTGTACTAGTATCACAGTCAGACTAGATATCCTTATTTAGGTACATGATGCTGTATATTCTTGATTGAAAATGTTTCTGTTGAGCTCAAGTGACATGTATTAAAAGAATTGTCTAATAAAAAAAAGAGCTAATATTAACAAGAAGATATATAAGTGATATGATAAAACTTTATTTGTAATAGATATAACCCAGATTATTTTGTTCCTTCAGTTTCACAGTAAAAGTCAGAAGTCAGATTTAGAAGTTGGAGATGATTATAATATACCACACTGGATGAATCACAGGTAATTATATACAGGTGTTTATTATCATTAAAGAAAAGATTTTCCAGTTCTCAGACAATATCCTAAAAGTGCTTTGAGCAGTTTTCATGAAACTTTGGTGACTGGTTTATATCTAAAAAAAGAAACTTTCTTTATTTTTTTATCAATTTATTGAAAAAGTAACAGGTGTATCTTGCTCATGTTGCTGCTGTTTATCAAATTTAGCATAATAGGCGTCATTCTTTATGAGTAATTAAAAAAAATTACTGTGAATGTTTTTAAAATAAGATATATTTTCTGATTACAGTTTTTATATATCTAAACACCAGATAGAAGCTAGACTACAAGGATCATTTGTACCAAGGATTAAACCACCTCCAGAAATAGTAAGTTTTAATTTTATTATATTCTTGTATTTAATATTTTCTTTATCTCCATGATCTGTCAAACCTTTCCTCTATATTTCCCACATCAAAGGTCCATTGACGCCTTTGAAGTATTCTCAAAGTAAAATTATTGAAACAATACATGCATCTCTCGACCATCAAACATTGTAGGTAGGTCCCTGATTGGATGATTTTTGAGGATTATATATTGCACAAAGTCACTGGCTGGTCAGCTTTATTTCAACTATCTTCTCTACCTGCATGCTATGAGTACACATATTATTGGTGGTCCCACTGTCTGTATCATTCTACTTAGCTTGTAATAAAACTGAAAATTGTGGATTTGGAACTTTAAATATTTTGTCCTGGCCTTAAAAACTTTGACATCATTATGAATGAACCATCATTGATAAGTTGGACCCAAACTTATCAAGTCATCTTCCAGTTTAATCATGAAACAAAGAAAACACTTGTTTCTATCATGAAATATACCTAGCTATATACAATCACATAAATGAATTATTTGGTTGTCTGCATATTTTCTTTAATAATGACTGTTATATATTTTTAAACCGCAAAAGATTTTTTGCCTTCTTATAATGCTATGAAGTCGTCATCCGTGTCGTCGTCCAAAAAGACACATTTGGTTTCTAGACAATTACGTCGTCCGAAGACACATTTGGTTTCTAGACAATTACATTGTTTCAGTGAATGGATCTCTAAGAAATATTTTAATAAGGTTCAGTATCACAAAGGGAAGGTTGGGATTGATTATGGGGGTTATGATACCAAAAGTTTAGGAATTAGGGACCAAAAAAGGAGTGAAAAACAAGCATTTTTGTAGATTCTGGAAAATAACTTGTGTGTGAGTGTATGGATCTATCTGACATTGTACCACAAGGTTCCATATCACAAAGGGAAAGCCGGGATTTGTCATATTTTTTTTCTTATGAATTATATTTAAAAGTTTCAAGAAGAAATCTTCATTAATGCGCAATTAATTTTTGAGATGTTTGATCATATGTATTTTGTTGAGGGTGGTAGAGGGTTATTTTGTGCCACGTGATCACTGTTTTTTATTTCGCGTTCAACGTGTTTTTACTTTTTTATTTGACATTCAGTCGTGCATTACAGTGACTCCTTCAACATGTTCTGCTTATTTAATTTTACGTGCATCTTGATTTTCGAATGCTTATTTTGCGTGCTCGGTTTTTTTCAAATAAAATTCAAACACTTAGCAGGGATTGTCAAGAAATACTTTTTTAAAACCCGTAAACCAATTATATCATAAATGTGCATACTAAATCGGGAATATCAAGTAAAACAGAGATTTAATACATACAAGAAGACAGTGACGCAGTCACACAGGGTTCAATCAAAGTATTTATTCTTCGTGCAACATTCATGACAGAAATTATTTCACTTTTAACATGAAATTATGTCTTATTTCACATTTCTATACGACCGCAAAAATTGAAAATGTTTTGGTCGTTTATTGGTATGAGGTCGTCGTCTTCCAAAGATATTTGGTTTTCGCACTATAACTTTAGTATAAGTTAATAGAAATCTATGAAATTTAAACACAAGTTTATGACCATAAAAGGAAAATTGGGATTGATTTTAGGAGTTTTGGTCCCAACAGTTTAGGAATTAGGGGCCAACAAGGGCCCAAATAAGCATTTTTCTTGGTTTTCGCACAATAACTTTAGTATAAGTAAACAGAAATCTATGAAATTTTAACGTAAGGTTTATGACCACAAAAGGAAGGTTGGGATTGATTTTGGATGTATTGGTCCCAACAGTTTAGGAATTAGAAGCCCAAAAAAGGTCCCAAATAAGCATTTTTCTTGGTTTTTGCACAATAACTTTAGTATAAGTAAAAAGAAATCTATGAAATTTTAACGCAAGGTTTATGACCACAACAGGAAGGTTGGAATTGATTTTGGGAGTTTTGGTCCCAACAGTTTAGGAATTGAACATTATTTGATTTCATCAAAAATTGAATTCTTGGGGTTCTATGATATGCTGAATCTAACCATGTATTTAGATGTTGGATATTGGACCATAATAGGTAAAATATAAATGTCCAATTTAAAATTTTAAGTTTTTAAGTTTAAGTTTTTAGACCACATTCATTCTGTGTCAGAAACCTATGTTGTGTCAGCTATTTAATCACAATCCAAATTCAGAGCTGTATCAAGCTTAAATGTTGTGTCCATACTTGCCCCAACTGTTCAGGGTTCGACCTCTGCGGTCATATAAAGCTGCGCCCTGCAGAGCATCTGGTTTTCTGTGCAAGCACCCCCTTTACCATCCTCTATGTTATGTCAAAAATTGACCAGAATCCAAATTCATACAGTATCAAGCTTGAAAATTGTGTCAAAACTTACCCCAACTGTTCAGGTTTTGACCTCTGTGGTTGTATCTAGCTGTTAACTGAAGCATTTTATTGTCGAGCCTGTTTTAGAACCAGTGTAAAAGATGAGACGGTTATACAAGTGAGAGGTTTAGCAAGCTATAAAAAATCAGTTTAATCCACCATTTTCTACATTGGAAAATGCCTTCACCAAATAAGAACTATGAAAGTTGTTATCCATTTGTATGATGTGTTTGAGCTTTTTATTTGCCAATTGATTAGTTAGGGACTTTCTTTTATGAATTTTCCTTGAAATTCAGTATTTTTGTGATTTTTTTTTGTCCAGACTAGCCTTTGATCTTGGTGGTTGGGTGTTAGCTACATCTTTTATGTGGTTTTCGTGCACGTATCCCTAGTCTTTGACAGCAATTTCTCATGGTCTGAGCTGAAACATGCACTCCAGTATCTGACCTTAGTCTATACACTACTCGTGTGGCCGAAACAAATTTGTTACGTGTTGACGTAAGGCGAATGTAGCTCTACTCTTTTAGCGTTAGTTTATTAGGTCTTCTAGATCTTGGCCTATTCTATGCAGTTCCAGTTTGTTGATATCTGTATATTAGCCTCCAAACTGTTAACCTTAGTCTATATGCACTTAAAATCAAGCTGCGACATCAGCAACACTTATTCCTGCATCAGCCATCCCAATAGCTCTCTGGGTGTAAGTGTCAATGCACCATGCAATTGTTTTAAATGTTTATGTGTTTTTGTCCAGCCTTCAACTTTTGTTTAAAAAGCAAGACATAGCAATCCTACATTCTGTTGTCAGCGTCATCCACAAATATTTTTAGTCTGTGGTTAAAGTTTTTGAAATTTTAATTTCTTTCTTAAACTATACTGGATTTCTACCAAACTTGGACAGGAGCTTGTTTATGATCATAAGATAGTATCTAGAAGTAAATTTTGTTAAAACAAATTATGTTTTTCCGTATTTTACTTATAAATGGACTTAGTTTTTCTGCCAGAAAAAGTTACATTCACTCTGTGGTTAAAGTTTTAAAAAAATTAATAGGTTTCTTGAACTATCCTAAAAGTAATTCCGTTTTTCCATATTTTACTTATAAATGGACTTAGTTTTTCTGCCAGGAAACATTATATTTACTCATGTTACTCTGTGGTTCAATTTTTTAAAAACTTTAATAGCTTTCTTGAACTATCCTGGATTTCTACCAAACTTGGACAGAAACTTTTTTAGTATCATAAGATAGTATCCAGAAGTACATTTTGTAAAAAAAAATTCCTGTTTTTCAATATTTTACTTTTAAATAGACTTAGTTTTTCTGCCAGTTTAATAACATTACATTCACTCTAGATCTGTGGTTAAAGATTTTGAAATGTTAACAACTTTCTTAAACTATCCTGGATTTGTACCAAACTTTGACAAAGGTTTTTTTTTTATATAAAAAGCTAGTATCTAAAAGGAAATTTTGTTAAAACTTTGTACCCATTTATCCATATTTTACTTATAAAGGACTTAGTTTTTCTTCTAGTTAACATTACATACAGTCTGCAGTTTAAAGATCTAGATTTAAAACATTTATTAGATTCATAAACTATCCTGGCTTTTTACCAAACTTGGACAGAAGCTTCTTATAATCAAAAAATAGTATCGAAAGGAATATTTTTCTTATGCCTGTGTAATTTAAGTACCAATTATGATCTCCTAAATAAATTGTTCTCTCAATATATTCATATAAATATAAAGTTGTTTTTCTTATAATCATTGTAGGCTTTGGTAAAGATAACTAATCACCCTTAAGGTTGTAAGATAAAGTGTCATTTATTACACTAAAGCTGCACTCCTTGATTAAAATTATCTATTCTAAATAATGTCAACAGTTTTTCACACTTTGAAAAATCCATAGCTGTGCACTGCAACTTTTGTGTGATTGATTTAACTTTCTATATTTTGAACACAGGTAAAATAGTTTAAAAGGCTTGAAGTATTGTGTCTAATAGAAATTACTGTTAAACAGAAAGTAAATGTTAAAAGGAATTTCCAAAAGCTAAAAATAGAACAAAGAAATAGATATATGCATGCAGTTCTGTCCCTTCTTAAATAATATGTCAATTAAAAGGAATTATTAAATACAGAAAAGTTATTAAATATTCTTATATAAAATAAACATAATAAATCTGTTTTATTTCATTAACCAAAATATAAGAACTGTATCTACAGTAAAATATCAAAATATGAAAGAATTAAATCTGATATGCAAATTTACACTATGACTGAAATGTATTGGTCCCGTTTTTCGTAGGTTTAAATACATTCGTATATTCTAATATAGTATGCCTGGTCCGGAAGAGTTGGGTTATCCAATATTGATTACTTCTATATCTACTTCCAGCTCAATATTTGACCAAGCCTGTTTTTGTTCTTTTTCGTAAAAGAGGGTCTCGATGGGGGGTACTTTATAACAGTAGTCAGTAATTTTTATACCTTATTTCTCTTTTTTATTCTACTTTTTGCTCTTAATTTTCTATTCTGTACATTGAAACTGCTTATATATGTGTCAACATATACTTATTCCTCCTTACAGAAGCTGTCACGCACCTCTGGAAACTTTGATATAAACTATGCATTGCTGCTCAGGGAATGAAAAAATAAAATTCTTTCTTTCTTGTTATAATGAAATATGTTACTACATACTACCAAAATAATATCAACATAATTTATAATGTTAAGTGCCATTTTTCTTTTTAAAAGGGTTGTATGGGATTCCTTCATGGCTTAATGTTTTGATAATAAAATTGTTATACTAAAGAAAATAATCCATAGATAGGATTTGTAATTTTCAAGACAAACTAAAAAGTTTGTTTGGGGAATGAAAGTTTATGAGGTATCCCTTGAAGACATTGGTACATCATTCTTGCTCTGTGTCATTTGGTCTCTTGTGTGGAGTTGACTCGTACCTTAAAGTTACTTTTCACCATTGCAGCTGTCCTTTTGTTTATAAGTGTGAAATAGAACTCAAATCAATTCAAGAGTTTTTATTTAAGGAGAGAAAATAAAACTAAACCAATACTGAATTCCTAACACCCTTTCAAGTATTCAGTAGTGCATTAAATTATTTCTGTTGAATGAAAAAAAGTGTTACGGTTGGTTGTAGAGTATGTTAAATTAAATGCATTTATAGAAAAAAAAGATTTGTTTCATTTCCTTTTTTTGCTCTCTGACTATTGAAATGTTATTTGATAAAATGTCAACCATGAGCAGTTGATGTTCATGGAGCATATTGACAATAATTTGATATGACAATGCAGACAAGATATTTGAGCTTGAGCCATGTTTTATTTCTTATTGTAGTTCAAGCCAAAACCAAAAAGCAAAGAAAGAAACTCTGGTAAATATATTAGAAAAAAAAAAAGGTGCTTCCCACCCCCTTCACCCACCCACCCACCCCCAAAAAAGTACCAAACCCATCTATTTAACAAACAATATCACATGTAAATTTTAAATATTATTTCATGTATTAATTTGATGACAGCTGGTATTTGTTTGAAGGATATACAAATTATTTTTATAGAAAATATGAAAATGTGAAATATAACTATGTAATGATATTGACAGAGGCCTCCTCTCTATCTCAATATCTTATACCCCCCTTTTTCTTAGGATATTTCAAAGCCAGTCAAGTGCAGATTTTCACAATTAAAAATTTAGACATCACTTTCCAGCTAGCTATGTTTCAAGTTTATACATAAGTCTCTATTGATTGATTGAATGTCGGTTGCTTTATGTCGCATTAGCACAACAAGGCTATATCGTAGTGAGAAAACTTATGATGATATCCAAAAATGATAATACTCTAGGTTTAAATCAGAAGCATTTTAAAAAATATTAGCAAAAAATTAGTTTGTCTGTAGACTTGACAAGTATAAGGTTACAAAAATGTTAAAAGTAATTCTCTTATGTTTTTTTCCTTTTTATCTTAAATCACTTTTATCAATTTATTTATCATTGATTTAATTTTTTTCATTGATTTTCTATTTTTGATTAAATGGGAAATTGAATGATAATTCTGGAGCTATTAATGTAAATAAAAGATATTTGCTGTGGGCATATGACTAACATGTAAAGTGGACAAGTTATCTATAAATAGCCTGTATAGTGTAAATGTAGATAATAGGTTTTAAATACTGGCAAGAACGATAATCTAGGGAGAAAAGTTGTCTACTCAGTACAATAATTTAATTGTTTATGTCAAAATCAAAATTTCAAATTAAATAATTGTTATACCAAAAAAATAAGAAATATTTATATTGTTGAAATTTATTGAAATAAAAAATGATGAAAAGCTCATTATTAATTGATTTGCAAATGAATTTTCTCAATTTTTTCTTGATCCATACCTTCTTAAATGAAATTGTTTTAATATTAGACCACCTTAGATTTTTAAATTGCTGCTATCGCTTCTCGGCCTTTTGGCTAAGATCAAAGTGTAGTATCTGTTCTTATCAGCTTAATATCTGATACGTATCCCATGTGGGTACTTCGATATTAAACTGATTTTTGGTACTCGATGAGATGTCAGGGGCTTGCTCCGCTCTCGTCACGGGTTGGCCTGGTATTGCAGTACCTCCAGGATCGGCCCACTCCCCTCAGGGGGAGAACAAATAAATCAAATATAGCTCCCCTTAAAAAACTCAAGATCTTTTTAGATTCATTGCATTTTACTAAAGTGAATTTTTCATACCCTGATAGCCAGTCATATGTCTTTATTTTTTATAGAATGATTATATTTATTGTACAAGAAAATTTTGTTATTTTTGTATAACTACGGAATCTTAAGTCATTTCTCTGTTAATAATAGTCTTTTCATATTGTATGTTTATTAGTAGAAATATATGCATGTCATGTTCAGATACTCTTTTGTCCCTTTCTTGGTAATATATGTTTTATAATTTCACTTTCTGCATTTGTAGACTTTCACCCCCTTTAGACATATTACAAAGACAGTCTAGCACAGATTTCCCAGAGATTTTCTCAATTTAAGAAAAATAAAACATCACTTAATTTTTGTATTAACCTGCAGCTGATTTAGAATTATTTTAAGTTAAAGCTAAACACTCTAGATATTATGATAGTTAATCTTATTTTATTGATACTACTGGTTTAAACATGAGTATTTACAAAATGTTTTTAAATATTAAGTTTGTCTGTTAATTTTGCTAGTACAAAATTTCTAGACATATTAAAATAGCTCTCTGAAGTTTTTTCCCTTTTATTTTTAAATCACTTGATATTTAATAATTAATTTACTGAAAAGTTGTTCATTCATTTACTTTTTTGTGATAAAATATAAAATTGAATGATAAATCCTGGAGAAATAAATGAGTGTAGATATTTGCTGTGGGCACACATGACTAACATGTTAAGTGGACAATGATAATGTTATCTATAAATAGCCTGTATAGTGTAAACGTAGATAATAGGTTTAAATAACTGGCAGGAACGATAATCTAGATAGAAAAATAGCCTACTTGATAAAGTAATTAATTGTTTATGTTAAAATCAATTATTTTAAGTAAATAATATTTATACCAATAAAATCAGAAATATTTATATTGTTGAAATTTATTGAAATAAAATATGATGAAAAGCTCATTATTTATTGATTTGCAGATGAATTTTCTCAATTTTTTCTTGATCCATACCTTCTTAAATGAAATTGTTTTGATATTAGACTACCTAAGATTTTTAAATTACTGGTATCGCTTCTCGGCCTTTTGGCTAAGATCAAAGTGTAGTATCTGTTCTTATCAGCTTAATATCTGATACGTACCCCATGTGGGTACTTCGATATTAAACTGATTTTTGGTACTCGATGAGATGTCAGGGGCTTGCTCCGCTCTCGTCACGGGTTGGCCTGGTATTGCAGTACCTCCAGGATCGGCCCACTCCCCTCAGGGGGAGAACAAATAAATCAAATATAGCTCCCTTTTAAAACTTAAGATGTTTTTAAATTCATGTCGTAGTTTTCATACCCTGATAGCCAGCATATGTCTTTATTTTTTTATAGAATGATTATATATATTGTACAAGAATATTTTGTTATTATTGTATAGCTACGGAATCTTAAGTCATTTCTCTGTTAATAATAGTCTTTTCGTATTGTATTGTTTATTAACCTTTATTAGTAGAAATATATGCATGTCATATTCAGATACTCTTTTGTTTTTGTTCCTTTCTCGGTAATATATGTTTTAATTATTATTTCACTTTCTTCATTTGCAGACTTTCACCCACTTTAGACATATTACAAAGAAAGTCTATCACAGATTTCCCAAAGATTTTCTCAATTTAAGAAAAACAAAACATCACTTAATTTTTGTATTAACCTGCAGATTTTAGAATTATTTTAAGTTTAAGGTAAACACTCTAGATATTATGATGGTATCTTACTTTATTGATACTTCTGGTTTAAACATGAGTATTTACAAAATGTTTTTAAATATTATGATTTGTCTTTTAATTTTGCCAGCATAAAATTTCTAGACATATTAAAATAGCCCTTTAAAGTTTTTTTCCCTTTTATTTTTAAATCACTTGATATTTCATAATTAATTTACTGACAAGTTGTTCATTCATTTACTTTTTTGTGATAAAACATAAAATTGAATGATAAATCCTGGAGATATAAACGAGTGTAGATATTTGCTGTGGGCACACATGACTAACATTTTAAGTGGACAATCACTACACGAAAAGGCAGATTTACAACAATTTGGGCAATCATGTAAATGTTTGACAAATGTAACTACTATTCTGCCAGATATATTTGCGGACCTACTAATGTATATGTAAATGCATTATTCCTTTGGCATTATTTTGGACATTCTCAAAGATATGCTAAAGATAATTATTTTATTTCCATATCTTTATTTATATTCTAAAGATATGTAAAGATAGGCCTTATATTTGCAAGCACTTTCCAGGATAGGAGATGTATGCAAAGTTTAAAATTTACATAAATGTTTTACAGAGGTGTGGGCAGTTTTGAGAGACCGCGGTTTATAAAACATTTACAACCAATGTAAATGCTGTCAAATGTTTATGTTATATTTGCAAACGTTTTTCGATATCGTTCATGCATGTAAAGAAATGTATTTTATTTACTAATACTTTCCAGTATTATAGTTATTTTGATAAATATCGATATTTGCAACATATCTTTACAGACGTATGCAAAGTTTTGAGAGACCGCGGTTTATAAAACATTTACAACCAATGTAAATGCTGTCAAATGTTTATGTTATATTTGCAAACGTTTTTCGATATCGTTCATGCATGTAAAGAAATGTATTTTATTTACAAATACTTTCCAGTATTATAGTTATTTTGATAAATATCGATATTTGCAACATATCTTTACAGACGTATGCAAAGTTTTGAGAGACCGCGGTTTATAAAACATTTACAACCAATGTAAATGCTGTCAACTGTTTGTGTTATATTTGAAAACGTTTGTCGATATCGTTTATGTATGTACAGGAGTGCATTTTATTTACTTATACTTTCCATTATCATAAATATTTTGATAAATATTGATATTTGCAACATATCTTTACAGACGTATGCAAAGTTTTGAGAGACCGCGGTTTATAAAACATTTACAGCCAAAGTAAATGCTGTCAAATGTTTGTGTTATATTTGCAAACATTTGTCGATATAGTTTCTGTATGTAAAGACATGTATTTTATTTACTAATACTTTCCACTATCATAATTATTTTGATAAATATTAATATTTGCAACATATCTTTATAGACGTATGCAAAGTTTTGAGAGACCGCGGTTTATAATACATTTACAACCACAGTAAATGCTGACAAATATTTGCTTATTTTTGCAAACATTTGTCGGATGTATTTATGTACGTAAAGAAATGCATTTTATTTACTTCATAGTTAGTATATGAAACATTGATACTGTGAAGCTGTCTTCACACAGGTATAGCTTTGCGAGACTGCAGTTTATATATCGCATGCACAACAAACGTAAATGAGGGTCGTTATAAGAGCTAAAAGAAGAAAAAAAATAAAAAATTTACTCCCAAAAAAAAATAGATAAAAAGGGTCTAATATATACAGAATAGAAAATAATCATGACAATGGGCATAAAATATAAAAGAAATAAAGGAATATGATCTAAATTATCATAGAATACAGATATGAAAGACCCCATTCAGACCCTAGTAAATGCTGTAAGATGTGTCGATTATTTCACATTTACGGAAAAAATAAATCCATATATTGTATAGTACGTTTTGCAGTACGTTTTGCAGCAAAGTTTCAGAGAGTCACACCGAGCGAACATTTGAATTGAAGTAGATATTGTTCTTCCCAATTCAAAACAGAACTGCTTGAAGATATAATTAATGATATTAAAAAATGGCAAGGTGCTTTTTATATGTCGGACCGATGATATTTTTTTTCTATTTGAATAAATAAGGAAATATCCACAGCTTTACTCCAGAACCATGGAAAAAAATCTTGCTTGCATAACAAAACACGGCTTTAAAATGTTCATAACTTTCCTTACAGCAGATTTTACAATTCGATATGCTTGAATCATAACGGAAACTTTAACTAATAACAGTAAGCTGATATTTTTTTTTACATCTTATAGCCACATAATAAATGGGTAGATGGATTGATTTGTGTAAACGTCCAGTTGCAAATACTACATGAATCTCAGGTGTAGGGAGAAATGCACTATTATTATAACACTGTACTAAATTTTCCTTTTGTACTTCAAAATATGAAAACAACGATGTCATTTAGAATGAACTCTAAACTAGAATAAATAAGATCAAATCGATAAACACGGTATGTTTTGTCCACATCAAGCTTAAGTCTACCAACCTTGATGTGGACTTGGAAAAAAGTTAGTTTCGCTTCTGCTTATTTGTGATCTTTTTTCATTTTAAACAAGAGAATACAAAATAATTATTTCAATATAACTTCAGCCAAGGCGTGGGTTTTGCATGATCCTATGATTTGAAAATACACGAGTATGCACATACATGTATTTTATCAGAATGTTGTCAGAATGTTTATGTTTACAATTGAAAATGTCTAAAAATACAATGAAGAAAGATATGATCATGATGGGAGTTTTTAACAACCTCGACTGGCTATACTGCGAAGAAAGAGCATGAATTAACGATCCCTTGATAGGTGGTAAATGTGTCACTTGTATGTAAATGAAGGGATTTTCCTGACTGTGAAATGATTCATCTTTTAACACTACAGGGTACTTTAAAAGGAAAACCGTATGTGTTAATTACCAAAATTGATCAAATACAATGTAACGCTAATTGTGTATGATAACATCCAGATGTTGTAAACAGATTATACCAATTACGCAGGCCAAGAGTTGCCAGATAAAAACATCATTAAACATGCAGTTTGTATTCGTGAAAACGTGTTAATACTTTGAAAAACGCAGATAATTTAAAAGTTTATATGGTAGAAAATTAAAAGAGAAATAAGGACAGTTACTGTAACATTGTATCTAAAAATATGTTGAAATTATATACAGTAAAACTGTTTTTAAACAATTATCTTTTGTATATAAAAAAAACATTCTAGTTTCCCCGCTTCTCATACATGTAGCAGATATAATAGATTCGATGCAAAGCAAGTAATTTAATTTTTGAATCAGGTATATCTCTGTATTTCGTGTTTTAACAAGAATAAAAATGAACAACATTAATGGAAAAAAAACTACATCAATTTCAATAACCTTCCTGCTCCTGTATCAGTTTTATTCTAAAGATATATATGGTAGTATTCAATCAATTCAAAATTTTAATAAAATATCTTGGTGCCCTTTGGTTTCCCGATCTTGACTTTATCCTATTTAAAGGTATAATGATATGAAAAAAAATCCCAGTACATGTGTTTGTTCTAATCGAAGGCTCAAATTTTTAAAAACATTTCTTAGCGATAGCATTTCATTTCAAATCAAAATAATGTTGTTGCTGAATGATGTAAAGTTAATCATCAATATCGAACTCTACCTCCATTTTCCCACCAGTTACAACATATTAAAATTTGAAAACCTTTAGATGAAAGGTTCATAAGTCATCGCACGGAAACGACTGGAGCAGTCCGCCTGCTCGTCCGCAGTACAACAATAAATCAATAACGGGACTGGAGATCCGGTAATAAAAATAGCAAGTCTTTTTTTAGTCATTAATAAATGTAAAATAAATCCGGTTTACTGTCACATTCTGACATCCTCCTGTTTATGTCGTATACTTGTAAACTGGTGTTTGTCTTTGAGTCGCTTTTTGTTTTTACTCAATGCAATAAGCAGTTTGTCGGCAGTGATTTTTGAAACTTGTCAGCAACAATGCTGATATATACCTGATATATAAATTTTATAAAAATCTGGCAAGAATTTTACCCGTTAGAGACCTAACAAGACCGGACGGAAGGACGGAAGCCCGATATTTTAATGTTCCCATCAGCGCGTCGCGCGGGGGACAAATCTTAAAATCATTTTGAATTTAGATTCATATTAATTTGCACTTTGGTCTTCGGAGATGGGTGTGTTTTTTGTGTTTTGAGTTAGATATGATACACAGGCCTGGTACAGCTGGTAAAAAACGCACCTTTTCACAAAGTGGGGAGACAAAACGACTCACATGCGATTAGCAAAGGTGCCTTTTTGTGGGGGGGGGGGGGGGGGGGGGCATATTGGTCACATGGGCGTCGGGAAAAGCCCGAGAGTATTCACAGTCTTATAAGGATTTTTTCTAACAAGTATACAAGTGTTTATGTAAATTAAAAGGGTTGCTATTTCTTTATTTGCAAAAATGGAAATGTGGGATATACACAGCAACCGGCCAATTAACGACAATCAAAACCAAAGACATATAGATAACACGTGACTAATGCAGAATGGACAAGTATTTTTCTACTGCTAATCTGTTACGGTAGTTTTAGTAAAGATTTGTTGGTTTCTTGAATATGAAAGTTAATAATTATAAAAAAAAGAAGAAGATGTGGTATGATTGCCAATGAGACAACTCTCCACAAGAGACCAAAATGACACAGAAATTAACAACTATAGGTCACCGTACGGCCTCCAACAATGAGCAAAGCCCATACCGCATAGTCATCTATAAAAGGCCCCGAAATAAGTATATTTAGTATAGCAAGTATTAAATCTATCAAATTATAACATCACATGTTCACAACAATAGTAAGATTTAAGCTATAACAGCAACATAGTTTATTCTCCTAGTACGTATTTGTTAGTCTTGAAAAAACTCAAACCATTATGACATAAGGAGATGTGATATGATTGCCAATTAAACAACGTTCCATCAAATTCAAAATGACGTACATGTTAGCTTGCTATATTTGATATCTCCCAAGTACCATCCCACTATGAACTGCTTATACAAAAAGATATTTTGTCACCAAATGATTTATAATAATTTATAAAATAGAACATCATTATATATGCTAATATAAATTGTGTGCCCTTGGCTAAATACTGGGATCATATTGTTTAACCAGTGTCCTTTCGACAGTCCCGCACTTGGTATACTAGCTAGTATAGGATTATACGGCTGATTTCGTAGGATTATGTACAGTTTTTAAGCTTAAACTTTTAAATGATGTACCTGGTGTTAGTACATACACTAACGATTCGCATCTTGTCAATTTTTTCTTTTTTTTATATGACAGGTTGCAAAATTTTGCATTTTTAAATATATTGCGCCGATATATTTTTTTTTACCTATTTTGAGGGTGCATATATATTCTCAGGATAATTTTTTCTTTAATGATTTTTCACGAACGACAGAATGTTGAACTTGGTGTATTTGAGTGAAATTTTGCATACAGTTAGCAAGGTTTGTCCGACCATGGAAGTATATAATACTTCCACTTCCATGGTCCGACTAACTACGCACACAACCCACACGTTTACATCATACAAAGTATGCTATATTAAGATTGTGTATTGTATCAGGATGTTGATTTTCTTTTTAATTTTCACAAATAACAGAATGTTTAACCTTTCTTGACTGCTGCACCAAATGTGTTTTTCAGACACAACAATTCAAATTGCACTGTATCGTCCTGTAAATGCATGCAATATTTGCCACCGGACGTTGAGCAACCATCAATCAATCAATTCAAATTGTATCTCAATATCCCTGTTTACCAAATTACTTTATTCTGTAACGTCACACGTTTTCTGTCAAATTCTTAGCGTATCGGTCAACTTTGAAGCAATGTATATAAAACACAAGGATGATTTCATGTGTGTTTCTATATATATAAAAAAAAAATAGAAGATGTGGTATGATTGCCAATGTTACAACTCTCCACAAAAGACCAAATGACACTGAAATGTACATCTATAGGTCACTGTACTGCCTTCAACAATGAGCAAAGCCATACCGCATAGTCAGCTATAAAAGGCCCCGAAATGACATATGTAAAACAATTCAAACGAGAAAACAAACGACCTAATTTATGTACAAAATAATGAACGAAAACAAATATGTTACATAGCAACAAACTAAATTACAGACTACTTGACTCGGGGCAAGAACATACAGAATGTGGTCAGGTTAAACTCGTTTAAAGGCGCCAACCCTCCCTTCCCCTAACCTGGGACATTAACTGACCCCTGTTGTGTTCCCTTATCGCTACACTCATTGCCAAGAATTAGTCCGGTTTAAGGGAGGTAATCCAATCTTGTCAATAAATTTATTGCAAGGACTGATAACTCTAGCATACATTGTTATCAATCCATCCCAGCGTGTGTGGTTAAATATCGAGGTCTGGCAATTAGCACCTTGTACTTTTTGTCTCTTATCTTAAAATTCATGTTATAAACATACACAATAAATGTTTTGATTATATCATGGAAATTGATAATATATCAAGAACCGACTATGTTAACATTTTGGATATAGTTTTCTAAAAATTTTCGTAAAACCCATTCAGCGCTTATGAACGCATCTATAACAAGCTGCTGTCCCTTTGACACATTCTCTGTTTCCATTCTCTATTTTATTTCAGTTTTGATACGTTAGCTGGATGTTACAATTAACAACATGTCTTTTGTTTTAAGTTTTATATTATTATTTTTTTAATTAGATTTTTTATTATCATTTTTGTCGAGCCTGCAACTTTTGTTGCAGAAAGCTCGACATAGGGATAGTGATCCGGCGGCGGCGGCGGCGGCGGCGGTGTTAGCTAACTTCTTAAAAGCTTTATATTTTAGAAGGTGGAAGACCTGGATGCTTCATACTTTGTATATAGATGCCTCATGTTACGAAATTTCCGTCAGTCACATGTCCAATGTCCTTGACCTCATTTTCATGGTTCAGTGACCACTTGAAAAAAAAGTTCAAATTTTTTGTAATGTTGAATTCTCTCTTATTATAAGTAATAGGATAACTATATTTGATATGTGCATACCTTGCAAGGTACTCATGTCTGTCAGACAGTTTTCACTTGATCTCGACCTCATTTTATGGATCAGTGAACAAGGTTAAGTTTTGGTGGTCAAGTCCATATCTCAGATACTATAAGCAATAGGGCTAGTATATTTGGTGTATGGAAGGACTGTAAGGTGTACATGTCCAACTGGCAGGTGTCATCTGACCTTGACCTCATTTTCATGGTTCAGTGGTTATAGTTAAATTTTTGTGTTTTGGTCTGTTTTTTTCATACTATATGCAATAGGTCTACTATATTTGTTGTATGGAATGATTGTAAGGTGTACATGTCTAGCGGGCAGATGTCATGTGACCTTGACCTCATTTTCATGGTTCAGTGGTTATAGTTAAATTTTTGTGTTTTGGTCTGTTTTATTCATACTATATGCAATAGGTCTACTATATTTATTATATGGAATGATTGTAAGGTGTACATGTCTAGCGGGCAGATGTCATGTGACCTTGACCTCATTACATGGTTCAGTGGTCAAAGTTAAGTTTTTGAGTTTTGGTCTTTTTATCTAATACTATATGCCATAGGTCAACTATATTTGGTGTATGGATATATTTTATGATCTTTATGTCAGTAGCGCAGGTTTCTTTTGACCCTGACCTCATTTTCTCGGTTCATTGCACAGTGTTAAGTTTTTGTGTTTTGGTCTATTTTTCTTAAACTATAAGTAATAGGTCAACTATATATGTTGTATAGAAGCATTGTTAGCTGTACATGTCTGCCTGGCATGGTTCATCTGACCTTGACCTCATTTTCATGGTTCATTGGTGTTTGTTTAGTTATCTTGGTTAATGTTAAGTTTATGAGACAGTTGTAATAAAGCTTTATACTTAGGACTATCTACATAATATCAATGATTAGTATAGAAGGCGAGACATTTCAGCGTGTGCACTCTTGTTTTTTCGAGGAATGATTGGGATTTGTTTAAAAAATCTGTGTGTGTGTTAATACCACTTAACATTTCGCTTGTGATAATTGTGGGTCGGTTTTTGTACTTTTTTTCTTTTCGTAATTTGAATCTTTGATATAAAAGTTTGCCAGTTAAATAAATATAGCTCTCCATTTTTTTGCTCATTCGATAAATCGCCAATCGTTTACTCGAGCAACATTCATCAATTTGAAAGTCGTCACGTCACAAGCATAACATAAATGTGTTTTAAGAGTTATAATAAAAGATGATGTTAACGGCAATGAGACAGCAACCAAATGACAGAAATAACCAAATAACGCCTAGATATGACACTACTCAGTCTAAATGGTCCTGGCTTGGAACGAATATATATAATCACAGAATTTGGTCATATTATTCGTACATAAACATAAGTTGCATATAAAGAAATAACTGTGTTTTTCTCTACAACAATTATTTTTACCCAATCCAATACTATATGTTAACAAAGGAACCATAGGACGTTAGGCTATATTACAATTCAATCCCATTGTAATATTATGAATAGTTATCAATAAAATGTCTATACACGTAAAGAAGGTAATGCTTATGACCAGAAATGGTTGTCTTGTGATAGCCCGTACAGACACAGCTCGTTTTTTTTCTGACATGAACGCAAACTGAAGTTATTCAGGTCCTATAACCATAAAAGTACAATACTTAATACAAATTCCAAACTTTAATAACTAGTAAGCCTATGAACTCAAGTTGTGAATACTAGTGCGCAAAATTTACTTAAAAGGGTTGTGGGATACAAGAGAAGTTGGAACAATACGTTTTGAACTCAGTACTAATACTCCTATAGAGAATGACATACAAAGAAGCCTAGTGTTGGTCATAAGAATAGCCAAGATTCTTCGTTGATTGATATAAAATGATCAATCATATTTTATATTCTTATTTTTGATGGCGTAGTCCGTCGGGTCGGGTCAATCTTTCAAAACAGAGGCTGCAGACACCAAGGGGACACTCATGACTACCAAGTCGAAAAAAAACTTTAAAATACTGACAACGCCATGCATGGCAAATAAGGCGTTAATTAGTTGACATATGGAATAAAATTAAAATACAAATTGTTTCCATCGAGAAAAAAGGGGGAGGTCTTTGCAAAAAGCACCAAAACGAGAATTGTTTACTGAAATTTTCTTTATAAAAATATTGTCGTAATAAACAACTCTTTATGAAATAAACTCGCTATGTCTCGACACCAAACAGTCTTGATTATGCATTGTAGAGAACGAAATAAACCAAACTCACATTAATCATTGCACAAATATGAGATGCGGTTCTTAGAGAAAATATTCTAGCAAAAAGTATCGATATTGTATAGATCGACTATTTACAAGTTGTTTATCTCCTATCATACATGTACTCCGCGGGAGGTTATCAAACATTTTACTTTACAATATTACAAGTGGACAATGCAACTACCGCATACTATGTACAGATCATGGAAGTGTTATATTGACATTTTACTTCCATGTTCAGATCAAGGGTATTCTAAACTGGTCAACCATTTCAGCTAAAGCAAGATTGATCTCTTAATCATGCTACAAAGTAATAAATGACACACGCACCTATATTCTGTGTTTAATTTGAAAGAAAGGATACGACACTGGTCATTCTTCTTTCGTGAAGAGTAATGCTGTATTTATTTTTTTTCTCTTTCAAGAAATAATTTGTCATCAAACTATATATTTCTGTCATGGGTTGATACCCGATATCCTTTATTATTCTATCACGAAATATTCGTTTGTTTTTACTAAACTCTCATATCTTTGAAGGAAACGTTATATATTGTATAACAAAGCCATCTATTGAAAAATCTTTAAAAAAAGAAAAGTTAAAACAAGGCATTTTCCCTGTGTGAATTTGTTGTCAAAATTTACGTTTTCTAATCAAATTTACGAAAAAACAAAAATGGTAACCGCCATTTTTTTTTTTTATTACATATTCCGATGTAACTCGATTCAAAGTACAAGTGTGCCAAAAATTTTAGAAATCGGGAGATATGCCATTCGGTGTCGTGTTATCTTGAAATATAAGTACACAGTTTTGGATTATGAAGAAAAATTGCCCACTTAGAGGGGAACACGAAACTGCATTAAAAATGGAAAAAAATATGGAGCAAAATTAAACATACAAATCTATGCCCAGTCCCACTAGACAACGATCGCACCACGCTCACCACGATCTGAAATAAATAAAGATCGTGTTGAGGTCGCGGTATGAGCGGCATGAAAATGTAAATTTTCGTTGCTTTCACGATGCTACTACGTCCTCATTACGCTTCTACAACGATCCCGCTACAGTTATACCACGTTCTCACAGCGCTTATTCTGCGACCTCACTACGTTTATCAAGATCTGTCTACGCTCATCACGTTCTCACTACGACCGTACCACGAGTCATCCGATTGCAACACGATCTTACCACGCTTCTTCTGCGATTATAGCAGGTTGATTTTCTAGGCACTTTTATATATATATCTTTCGACTAAACCCGAATATGAGACAACGTAGAATTTGAATACACATACACAAACACAAACGCATTGCAACATTTTGATTTTTTATTAAAAGAATAAATTCAGTCTCTGCTTTAACTCTTGTTTTACCTCCCAGAATTGTATGTTTATTTATATTTTCTCTAACTTTTCAGCCATGATGTCTGAGAGACATTTCAAAATTGGCCTTCAACATTAAATGCTTCTATGTTTGTTTATAAATTACTATGGAAAATACGCTACAGTACATAAACATATTGTCCTTAAAACAGGTTTAATTTTGCTATGTGAAAAAAAAACAGAAATGTCGTATTAATAATGAATAAGTATAAATGTACAGCTAAATTTTCAAATTTATTAAAAAATGTCTTCAGTTAAGACAAACAGTTTAACGGCGTGAAACGCAGCGTCTTCTATATGTAAAATAAATTTGCAGATTTTGCCACTTTTATCACATTCACTGGCTACCTATAGAACAATAGACCATTTTTCAAATTAGATTGTTTTTTTAAAGTTAGGATGTTCTGACAAAGTTTTTCTACAAAAAAGATCAGTTTGCAGGTCATCTTACAATGGACCCTCTATCAATACATGTTCCTCAGTTTCAACAATTTGTATACACGCTTTACATGTTCGTTGATGGAAGGATAGGTCTCTCACTAACAATAATGATATAGTCTTAGAGTACTTGTTTTTGTTATAGCATGGAAGTATTATATTATAATACTTCCATGGTTATAGATATAAGCAAATCGAAGCACATACTAATGAATTTATGTCCCTGATATTCTCAAACTAATCAGCAAATTTTCCAAAATTTCATTGCATGCCGCCTAAAAATATAAAGAAAGTACCACAGAAAAAGTGTATACAATAATGTTCCGAGTATGATATAAAAAAGGGGGAGTACCCTGCCCGTAAAATAATATTACTGATATGTAAAGGAAAGTTTTAACCACGAGTTTGACTGAACTTGACAGGGTTATCTGAAATTCACAACAGGTGATCAAATACACGATGAAATTTGTGAACTCCACGCGGATATCTTTAGAAAACATGCTAATCGAAACAACAGGGGTCGCAGGCATCTGTTTTCATGTATAATTCTAAATTTTAACGATTCAAATTATCTCATTCAGTCGACAAATAAAAAAATAAAAATTCTGAAAATATATGTACAATATAAATGCAAGAAGATTTGGTATGAGTGTCAATGAGACAGCTCTCGGTAAACTTTACATTAACAGAACAATTATAATTAAAATAAGTTTCCTTTTTAATACAAATTTTACATAAATGTTCAAGTATAAAAATTAAATATATTTAAACTTTAGAAACTTAAAATCTAAAATTTATAAAAAACGAAAGGAGCTAACGTCAATACATATTAAATTTTCATGCGAATTGGGTCAAGCGTTTTTGAGTTATTGTCCGACATGCTGACGATGGACGGACGGACAGACGGACAACAGTATACTATAATACGTCCCATAAACGGGCGTATAAAAAAAGATTCCTGTCAAAGTACAATTGAACGCTGTAAAATTTTAGTATAAAATAGGCGGTAAATGAGATTTCGAATGACTGATAGTTCGATAACTTGTTTTAAGTTTTGCGTATTTAAAACAACACAATCAAATGACAACGGGAGCATTGTTTAAGACGATTTATAAATCATAAAGAAATGATAATTATTTGTGCCTTATTATATTGATGGATATTGATACTAGCGGTTGTCTTCTATTGATCTTTTCGGACCAGATCTTTCTGTAAAAGGTGATAATTGTCACACTTAACTCCTGATAAACCCCGTTGATCGGAGAAAGGGCTACATCTCGTCCATGGAATGATATTATCTATCGATTTTGTTTGATTTCATTGGTAAATTGTGTGTCAATTATGACACGTGACTCACTGGTTCTTTGTTTGTAATTTTTAACTTTAACAAGAAAGTTTTTGCAGAGGACGCTTCATGAAGCACACGGAGTTCAACATCTCGTGAAAGGACTTAACGGATAAGGAAAATATTCTTCAATAGATTTAACGTTTATATAATTATGTGTGCATTCTCTCAAGATGTGTTTCGTGTCAAATATTATGTGGCAACTTTACTACAGATGAAGGAATATTTCTAGACCATTTCAGAAACTTGGACTTTTTATTAAAAACTTGATAAATCGCTCGATAACCTTCCGAACGCTACCGATTTTAAATTTGTTATTATCTAGTATTGTTTTGGCTTAATTTGTATATGTGTATTATTTCTACCAGTAATAAGAGACATATATAAATAGTATAAATGTCTCTGCAGTAACATATAATACATATTGTAGTATATGTCTCTTTTAAAAAAAGTAAATTCTAAGTGAATTATGACTCGTGCAATTCCAGAAGTTTCAAAGAGATACTCAAAGGAAACGATCGTGTTATGCTACGCGAATGAACCATAATAACTTCCCGAGAGTAGAAGATTTTGATGGATAAAGAAATTCACGCAGTACATCAAGAGATCAAGAACCGTTTATGTAGACCCTATTTTTTTTTATTAAAACGAAATTATTGAAATACATGTATAATAAATGATATTACCAGTATGCCAAAACCAATCCCAAAGTAGCTATATGTGTCATATCATAGCTTTAACAGTAAAGCTATGGCAATATTTGTCCATATAATCTGCACCTTTCAAATATATCAGCAAACTAAAAGCAAATATGACTATTTACCATACATTTCTAGCTGTCTTAAATATCTTTCTTTATAATATCTTTGCATATATATTCAAAGTTTCATATGCCCAATATATTTACACATACATTTCTAGCTGTCTGAAATATCTTTCTTTATCATTTCTTTGCATATGTATTCAAAGTTACATATGCCCAATATATTTACACATGTCATTGATATTATCATTTGGCCACATTTCTTAATTAAACAAATTGTCTGCAAATCTATGTATTTACCATACATTTAGGAATATGCTCAAAGGCTTTTGATATGTTCTGATTTGACATACATTTCAGCCGACTATAAAGACTAACAAAAATATTCCTTTACAATACATTTGACAGGTCTCTGCAGATTAAAGGAAATGATGCTTTACACCCCTCTATAAAGTTCTCGTTTTCAATTGGTTTACATACCAGGCAAATGTAGATGCACCTTACACTTTATAACCCCTATAAAATTATTTGAATGATGATGCTTTGCTACCTAGACAAAGAAACACATTTGCGGATAAATTTACATCATAGAAAAATACATGACAAAGATTTCCATTTGCAGAGGTATACAAATACATAAGTTTGCGAAAGTTTTGAGATGGTTATAAATATATGCAAATTCTAAACTTTAAAATAGTTTGATTAGGTGTTAATATATTTTATAAACCGCGGTCTCTCATAACCGCCTATAGGAGGATATAGCACAAGAAATGTTGATATTTACTACATGTAAAGACAAGATAAACTAAATGCAGCGGTTTGTAAATATATGTAAATGTCGGTCTCTGAATACATTTACATAACCTTTGCATACCTCTTCAAATCCGGGATTTCGTGTAGTGAATGATAATGTTATCTATAAATAGCCTGTATAGTGTAAACGTAGATAATAGGTTTAAATAACTGGCAGGAACGATAATCTAGATAGAAAAATAGCCTACTTGATAAAGTAATTAATTGTTTATGTAAAAAATCAATTATTTTAAGTAAATAATATTTATACCAAAAAAATAAGAAATATTTATATTGTTGAAATTTATTGAAATAAAATATGATGAAAAGCTCATTATTAATTGATTTGCAGATGAATTTTCTGAATTTTTTCTTGATCCATACCTTCACCAATGAAATTGTTTTGATATTAGACTACCTGAGATATTTAAATTGCTGGTATCGCTTCTCGGCCTTTTGGCTAAGATCAAAGTGTAGTATCTGTTCTTATCAGCTTAATATCTGATACGTACCCCATGTGGGTACTTCGATATTAAACTGATTTTTGGTACTCGATGAGATGTCAGGGGCTTGCTCCGCTCTCGTCACGGGTTGGCCTGGTATTGCAGTACCTCCAGGATCGGCCCACTCCCCTCAGGGGGAGAACAAATAAATCAAATATAGCTCCCCTTAAAAAACTCACGATCTTTTTAGATTCATTGCATTTTACTAAAGTGAATTTTTCATACCCTGATAGCCAGTCATATGTCTTTATTTTTTATAGAATGATTATATTTATTGTACAAGAAAATTTTGTTATTTTTGTATAACTACGGAATCTTAAGTCATTTCTCTGTTAATAATAGTCTTTTCATATTGTATTGTTTATTAGTAGAAATATATGCATGTCATATTCAGATACCCTTTTGTCCCTTTCTCAGTAATATGTTTTATAATTTCACTTTCTTCATTTGTAGACTTTCACCCCCTTTAGACATATTACAAAGAAAGTCTATCACAGATTTCCCAGAGATTTTCTCAATTAAGTAAAACAAAACATCACTTAATTTTTGTATTAACCTGCAGATTTTAGAATTATTTTAAGTTATAGCTAAACACTCTAGATATTATGATGGTATCTTACTTTATTGATACTTCTGAGTATTTACAAAATGTTTTTAAATATTAAGTTTGTCTGTTAATTTTGCTAGTACAAAATTTCTAGACATATTAAAATAACTCTCTAAAGTTTTTTCCCTTTTGTTTTTAAATCACTTGATATTTAATAATTAATTTACTGCCAAGTTGTTCATTCATTTACTTTTTTGTGATAAAATATAAAATTGAATGATAAATCTGAGTGTAGATATTTGCTGTGAGCACACATGACTAACATGTTAAGTGGACAATAATAATGTTATCTATAAATAGCCTGTATAGTGTAAACGTAGATAATAGGTTTAAATAACTGACAGGAACGATAATCTAGATAGAAAAATCGCCTACTTTATAAAGTAATTAATTGTTTATGTTAAAATCAATTATTCTAAGTAAATAATATTTATACCAAAAAAATAAGAATTATTTATATTGTTGAAAATTATTGAAATAAAAAATGAAGAAAAGCTGACGATTGAGTTATTTGCAAGTGAATTTTCCCAATTTTTTCTTGATTCATACCTTCTCCAATGAAATTGTTTTGATATAAGACTACCTAAGATTTTTAAATTGCTGGTATCGCTTCTCGGCCTTTTGGCTAAGATCAAAGTGTAGTATCTGTTCTTATCAGCTTAATATCTGATACGTACCTCATGTGGGTACTTCGATATTAAACTGATTTTTGGTACTCGATGAGATGTCAGGGGCTTGCTCCGCTCTCGTCACGGGTTGGCCTGGTATTGCAGTACCTCCAGGATCGGCCCACTCCCCTCAGGGGGAGAACAAAAAAATCAAATATAGCTCCCCTTAAAAAACTAAAGATCTTTTAGAGTCCCTGTCACTGAGATAATATTTCATATGATCTAGTCTGACATTACCTCATTGTTATATTAAAAGTCATTTTTGTCGAGCCTTCGACTTTAGTCGAAAAAGCGAGACTTAGCGATCCTACATTCCGTCGTCGTCGGCGTCGTCGGCGGCGTCAACAAATATTCACTCTGTGGTTAAAGTTTTTGAAATTTTAATAACTTTCTTAAACTATACTGGATTTCTACCAAACTTTGACAGAAGCTTGTTTATGATCATAAGATAGTATCCAGAAGTAAATTTTGTAAAAATAAAATTCCATTTTTTCCGTATTTTACTATAAATGGACTTAGTTTTTTCTGCGGGGAAACAAAACATTCACTCTGTGGTTAAAGTTTTTAGAATTTTAATAACTTTCTCAAACTATCCTGGGTTTGTACCAAACTTGGACAGAAGCTTGTTTATGATCATAAGATAATATCCAGAAGTAAATTTTGTAAAAATAAAATTCCATTTTTTCCGTATTTTACTTATAAATGGACTTAGTTTTTTCTGCGGGGAAACATTACATTCACTCTGTGGTTAAAGTTTTTAGAATTTTAATAACTTTCTTTAACTATCCTGGGTTTGTACCAAACTTGGACAGAAGCTTGTTTATGATCATAAGATAGTATCCAGAAGAAAATTTTGTAAAAATAAAATTCAATTTTTTCCGTATTTTACTTATAAATGGACTTAGTTTTTTCTGCAGGGAACCATTACATTCACTCTGTGGTTAAAGTTTTTAAAATTTAAATAACTTTCTTAAACTATCCTGGGTTTGTACCAAACTTGGAAATAACCTTATTTATGATCATAAGATTGTATCCAGAAGTAAAGTTTGTAAAAAGATTACTCTGTTTTTTTCTGTAATTTACTTTCAAATGGACTTAGATTTTCTTACAATCATAAAATAGTAACAAGAGGAATATTTTTATTGATTTTTTTCCTCATTGTTGTTGAGCCTTTGATTTACAGCAAAAATAGGCGAGACACTGGGTTCCGCGGAACCCTTACAAATTTTTGTTTTAATTGAACAAGAAAATGTTTATTTTTGTGTCTACAGATATATCATTGTAAGTCAGTGAGTTTTCGTCTAGAATATAGTCTATTTATGATTGCATCATTATTATTTTAAAATGTATATTTTACCTTTCTAGTTTCTTCTTTTTGAAATTATACTGTCTGCATTTATAAGACAAGGGTATTAGCCTGATGGGTGTAGCTAAATGTTACACCATGATATTATGGTAATATAAAATAATACTTAAGAAGCAGGGCTTCTCAACAATTTTACTTTTTCATAGTAGGTAAATAGTTTATTAAAGTGTCACATATTGATTGACATAAATATAAACAACATTATATAAATATATACACATAAAACAATCAATATCCAGCCATAAAAACGACTTATGAGACACTAAAAAGCTTAAAATTCTGTAAAAATTCAAATATATTCCGTAAAAAACATACAAGTCACAAATAATCACTATATTCAATAAATATATATATATATATATAAAAATTGTCGAAATCTGACTTTCCTGGTAAAATTAAAATAATAAAACTCTGAAGCTAGTAAAAATTTCATAAAGAGCTGTTAAACAATTTTCTTCGCCAGAAAAATTTATATAAAAATTTGCATAGGAAATATTGTATATCATAACAGTTCATAATTTCAATAACTTTATTATCTATATCAAGGCTGTGAAAATTTTGAATTAATTTTGAACATTCATGAAAAAGGTTATACCGAATATTGTCATAAAGTGTGCATTCCATCAGAAAATGTTTTTCAGTCTCTACACTGCAACTTTCACAAAACAAACAAAGTCTATCTTCTACGGGTGTAGGCGGCCTGGAGTATCTGCCAGTTTCGTGCGCTAGCGGTAGAGCCCCGGAGCGAAACAGAGCCATAACACGCCTTTCCTGTTTAAAAATGTTTAAAAGCACATAAGGTTCTGTTTTCACACATTGTTTATAACATCTGTAAGTGCGCAATTTGTTTCCGTTTTTTATATTACGACGGTCATCAAAAAGTTCTTCATACCATTCTGTGTTGTCCAGCTCACATAGTTTTTCACTTTTTAGTCGATAATGTTAAGTCATACGTCGGATCCTTTAGTCTGATCCGATCAACAATCTTATGCACTTCAAATGACCAACCCTTTCTTCTTCTAGACGTCCATTTAAAAGTTTTGTAGAAAATTCTTTGTTGGTCAGTACTGATCAATTTGCACAAAAGTCTACAATAATTTATTCGTTATCCCATATCACCGCGTGAAGCTACGTTTAGTCAAGCATGATAAGGGTTTGATATCATATAACATATTATGGGATCATGAGTGTCAAAACAGAAAATAGTTTTTATTACAGTTTCAAATGATTAAAACAAAATCAAAATAATTCTTTGTAAATTATGTCCATTCCAATAAGTGTTGATGTAACACTATTTTGCTCCTCCAAATATAAACCAAACCAACAATTATATATATATGAGTTCTATCTTTTAGAATTAATCCACTCACCACAGTCCGTACATAATGATGAGGATAATTTCCCCTCTCTTTCAGAATTAATCCACTCACCACAGTCCGTACATAATGATGAGGATAATTTCCCATTTGTTGACTATGATGAATATGATGCTCAGATATTTAAAGTACCAGTCCCAAGCTTTGGGTGAGTATAATGGTAATCTCAAAAAATGCATCTCACTGTAAATTTTATATGTAACATTGTCCTGATGACGCCAGCCTATAGATGAAACATGTCCACCAAATAAACATACTTTGTGGTAAAAACTTGAGTGTTGTTGTCTTTATTGTGGACATAAGAAAACTATATGTTCAAAATTGTTTTAAAAGTGATTAACATTTGCTTAAATTAGATTTTTACTTTATCACATATTTGTTTATATGAGTTTGAATATGAATTTTTATAGTATGATATTCATGAATTTAAAAGTTATCATGTTTTAACAATTTTCTTTGGTATTGTAGGTTGGGTGAAAGGAAAAGAATTATTCGATTTCAAGGCAACAAAAATACTATATCTACTTTTGCTGAAGCTAAGCGTCTTCGTCAGCCAAGAGATAGACATATATCTGATGACTTTGCCGGACTAGCACTGGAGAAATCTGAAGGTCGTAGTCAAGGAACAAGGTCACCAGCTATAAATATCCCAAGGTCACCAAGTGGAGAAGAAGTGGCATATTCTGTAGGATGTTATCCTGTTATTGGTTTGTATATACAGAATTGTACAGAATAATTAAGTGATAAGTTTTGATTGGTAACAGGTCTTTATATATAGGTGGAGGGTTGAGATTTCAAAAAACATGTTTAGCACCGCTGCAATTTTGCGCCTGTCCCAAGTCAGGAGCCTCTGGCCTTTGTTAGTCTTGTAAGATTTTTTGTACGACCGCAAAAATTGAAAATTGTTGATTGTATATTGGTATCACGTTGGCGTCATCGTCGTCCGAAGACATTTGGTTTTCGCACTCTAACTTTAGTAAAAGCAAATAGAAATCTATGAAATTTAAACACAAGATTTATGACCATAAAAGGAAGGTTGGGATTGATTTTGGGTGTTTTGGTCCCAAGAGTTTAGGAATTAGGGGCCAAAAAGGGCCCAAATAAGCATTTTTCTTGATTTTCGCACAATAACTTAAGTATAAGTAAACAGAAATCTATGAAATTTTAACATATGGTCTATGACCACAAAAGGAACGTTGGGATTGATTTTGGGAGTTTTAGTCCCAACAGGTTAGGAATTAGGGTCCAAAAAAGGTCTCAAATAAGCATTTTTCTCGGTTTTTGCACAATAACTTTAGTATTAATAAATAGAAATCTATGAAATTTTAACATAAGGTTTATGACCACACAAGGAAGGTTTGGATTGATTTTGTGAGTTATGGTTCCAACAAATTAGGGACCAAAATTAAAGTTTGTTTTATTTCATCAAAAAATGAATTATTGGGGTTCTTTGATATGCCAAATCTAACCGTGTATTCAAATTCTTAATTTTTAGTCCTGTTTTCAAATTGGTCTACATTAAGGTCCAAAGGGTCCAAAATTAAACTTTTAACAAAAATTGAATTGTTGGGGTTCTTTTAATCTGCTGAATCAAAACATGTATTTAAATTTTTGATAATGGGCCCAGTTTTCAAGTTGGTCCAAATTGGGGTCAAAAAATATTATATTAAGCATTGTGCAATAGCAAGAAATTTTCAATTGCACAGTATTCCGCAATAGCAAGAAATTTTCAGCAAGAAATTTTCAATTTCACAGTATTGCGCAATAGCAAAAAATCTTCAATTGCACAGTATTGTGCAATAGCAAAAAATCTTCAATTGCACAGTATTGTGCAATAGCAAGAAATATCTAATTGCACAATATTGCCCAATAGCAAGAAATTTTTAATTGCACAGTTTTGCGCAATAGCAAGAAATATTCAATTGCACAGTATTGTCCCGTTTTCAAATTGGTCTACATTAAGGTCCAAAGGGTAAAAAATAAAACTTTGTTTGATTTCAACAAAAATTGAATATATGGAGTTCTATGATATGCTGAATCTAACCATGTACTTAGATTTTGGATATTGGACCATAATAGGTAAATGTCCAATTTAAAATTTTTAAGTTTTTAAGTTAAGTTCTTAGACCACATTCATTTTGTGTCAGAAACCTATGTTGTGTCAACTATTTAATCACAATCCAAATTCAGAGCTGTATCAAGCTTAAATGTTGTGTCCATACTTGCCCCAACTCTTGAGGGTTCGACCTCTGTGGTCATAGAAAGCTGCCCCCTGCAGAGCATCTGGTTAATTATACCCCACGCAACGAAGTTGCGGAGGGTATAATGTTTTTGACCCGTCCGTCCGTCAGTCCTGTTTCTTGTCATCGCAACTCCTCTCAAACCACACAACAGAATTTCACGAAATCTTTTCAGATAATAAGGACATACTAAGTAGTTGTGCATATCGACGGGAAATTGCGATTCAATTTTTTTCTAGGAGTTACACCCCTTTGAACTTATTTATTTTAATGTACTACTGCAACAGTTTGTCATCGCAACTCCTCTCAAACCACACAACAGAATTTCACGAAACCTTTTCAGATAATAAGGACATACTATGTAGTTGTGCATATTGACGGGAAATTGCGATTCAATTTTTTTCTAGGAGTTACGCCCCTTTGAACTTATTTACTTTAATGTACTACTGCAACAGTTTGTCATCGCAACTCCTCTCAAACCACACAACAGAATTTTACGAAACCTTTTCAGATAATAAGGACATACTACGTAGATGTGCATATCAACAGGAAATTACGATTCAATTTTTTTTCTAGGAGTTATGCCCCTTTGAACTTATTTGCTTCAATGTACTTCTGCAACAGTTTGTCATCTCAACTCCTCTGAAAACACACAACAGAATTTCATGAAATTTTGTAGATAATAAGGACATACTATGTAGATGTGTATATTGACAGGAAATTATTATTCAGTATTTTTTCTTATACAATTTTTTTTTCTTATACTTATTTAATTTCTCCAATGACAATGTGGGGACGTGGGGTATGTGAGCGTGCTCACTAAGGTTCTTTAATTTTAGTTTCTTGTGTATAATTCAGAGTTTAGTATGACGTCCATTATCACTGAACTAGTATACATATTTGTTTAGGGGCCAGGTAAAGGATGCCTCCGAGTGCGGGAGTTTCACGCTACATTGTAGACACATTGGTGGCCTTCGACTGCTGTCTGCGCTATAGTCGGGTTGTTGTTGCTTTGACACATTCCCCATTTCCCTTCTCAATTTTATATTCATTAACTCAATGCTTGAACTGGTATAAGAATTGATCATCAAAAATTATCTGTCTTTACATTCAGTATCTTACTGCTTTGTCTTTCCAAGTACTTTAAGATATCTTTTGTTATAGTTTCATTTGTTTCAATTTACGACATTCAGCTTTATCAAAAACCAGGTTTGTTAGTGAGAACTAGCGGCTCTCAGCAAGTAGCTTTCAAACTATGTCCCTCTGATCTTTCGAGTAGACTTTGTCATTTATCAAAAGACTATAGACAGGCTTAGTATTAATCATACTGTGCAGTAATATCAAACAGCTGTTAGACTAAATTTTATTTCTCATATGTTTAAATGGTTTTGTATCCTTCTTGGGGAAAACAAAAATTTGCTAATGTAAATTTGCATATCTAACATTTTTCGGCTAAATTTGAGACAAATGTTATATTTATTTATATGGTGTTAACCCTGTTAAAATTGAAATTTTCATTATATATTTTAATTTTTCAGACAAAAAGTTGTCATTTGAATCTACAGACAGTGAAGAGACAATCAAATTGAAGCCTCGAGTTGGGAGTGCTGGATCACCGGTCAGTCATTCCAGGGCACAACATCATGTCAAGTCACGTCGTGCCCTCATCAACCCTTTTGCTCCCTCTAGGATGCAGTTCAAAATGACATCCTACAGAAGAAGATGGGTACATGCTTTTCCAAGAGGTTTGTAAACCTTTTCACTATCAGGAATGGTTTAAATTTTATGCTGATCTAAGATTTTGAAAAAGGACTGGCATTTTGGTCACAATTTTTATGATTTTAAAGCATGAAATTGTCAAAAAAAAAATTACCATCACACAAAGTATATTCCTTTACCTGTATTTGTGCTTAAGGTTTTATAAATCCTGCATCCACTTGATAAACAGGGAAAGGGAATGAGACATAGGAACAATGTTTAAATTTAGTGATTGGCACCAGGCTGAAATAAGAAAACACACATTTTCTATCTTTAAAGGGCAGACTTGAATCCACCTTTTGTTTCTTTATCTACATTATATTTATAGAGAATATCATATGGTGTTTTCAATATTGCATCCGTATCAACCCAAGACACCAATATAATCCCTGGAGCTCTGCTCGAGGGATTATGTTGATTGAGGGTTGACATGGTGTGTGATATTGAAAAAGCCATATCATATACACTTTATTATATACATTTATCATATACTTAGCATTGATATGATAGCTTTTGTATATGTGTAATGAGCGGAAGTACACAAGCCATAATTTCCCACCTGGGCTGATAACCCATATCAGGGGCATCTTGTGCACAAAACCCATAATAGTGCCTCTTGTGCAAGTTACTTCCGGTATATCCGGTATCGGTTGTTTACTTTTCCATTGTGACTTCAGATATTTTTATGACGACGTCAAAATTTACGGGAGTTTTTGTGGGGATAGTTTAGTACTTGCTAACAAATGCCATTGACAATTATGAATCATTTTATAATACAACAAACATGGAGTAATAATGATCATAAAACTCCTCCAAATTTTCAATGTTTCAAGATGCCTCTATAGGAAATGTTACCATACATATATATGGAGGTAGTGATGATGTTGTTGGACAATTATAGTATATTTGATTCACAATTTAACTTCTTTATAAACTTTTTGACTGTTTTAGTTATTGCGTTTGTTTATTTGCCTTACATAAAACTATTGTCGGAAGTATAAGATAAAGCGATTAATACATGGCCTTTTCCATATCAGCCTGGGTATCATTTCTCGACCCATATAAGCACCTCGACTCCGTCTCGGGATGATACCCAGGCTGCTATTGAAAAGGCCATGTATCAATCTCTATATACCTCAAGTAGATGTTTTTTATGTGACATGACTTCATACAGATTATAGGTTTGACATGACGTCATACAGATAAGGGCTTTGCAACAGTGACTGCAATCGATGACGTAACGTCATATAGATTAAAGGTGTGATAAGGCTTTTGCAACTGTGACCGATATCGATATCATCACGGGTGGCTGATACAGCACGCTTGTCATTAATTGTATTACACATACAATTTATCTGTATTTACTACTAAGTATATAATAAACAGATTTATGTGGCGCAGCGGTACAGACCCATCATATACATAAAAGTACGACAGATGCAATAGAATATGTTCACATTTGACCTTTTATTTACAGATTTACGTGGAGCAGCTGTACAGACCCATCACATACATACAAGTACGACAGATGCAATAGAAGAAGAGCATAGTCTGCCAACACGAGAAGTTTTACAGGTAAAAGATAATTATTTACTACCATCTAATCTTTTTCAAGTAAATTCAATATTTGATCAAAGTCTCATTGGCAGTTTTATGTAATGGCGACTATAGCATCTAAGTTTTTTTTGTTGATATTACATCCTAATCTTGTAATGACTACCCAATTTCACTACTTTAAAATAGGAACTCAGGCCATGCAGATTCTTCACACAGATACACCTGTAATTTAAATCATTTATTAACATCACCAAATTTTCTAGAAATAACATTGAATACCATTGTAAATTTAAATTTGAAAGCTAATCCTTTTTTACACAATTATTTTAACAGAGCTTTTTAATAAAATAATCTTTTTTTACAACACAAAAAAATAAAATTTATACAAGTCTCTTATAAGCACCTGTAGTGTTACCAAGAAAAATGTACAGAAAGATGTACAATACAAACTAGAAAATATACAAATTTTTGCTTTATTTAGAAATTATAATATTTATAGTGACTTGAATAACACCAGTATCACTCATCAGGTTACAATTCTACCTTGAATTCTAAGTTTGTATTTAGCCTATAAAATACTTATTTAGCCTTGAGAATTGAAAGGTCAGTTTATCCCATTCATACAATAGAAGTATACCTATGAGGGTCTGAATGGGGTTTACAGAAATACATGTAATAGCAATAAAAAATATTGAATAGAGAAAATGAACAACAAAATAAAGAATAGAGAATAATGTGGTGCAAAAGTATAAAGAATAACTGTGCAAAATTAAAGGTAACTTAGGTAACCGCAATGCAATACTGATAAAATAAATAATCAATGTACAGAATTAATAAATAATCTTGTAACAGAAAGACTAAATAGTGAAATCATTTTTATGAGAATTTTACAGAATGAGTTATTTTTAAAGCCAAAGAAAAATGCCCTAAAAATTTAAAAATACAGATATTAAAAAACCCTATCCAGGTCCTCATGTCATTTAAATTGTTAAAGTATAGAACACACCATCGTAATTCCAAGACTAAACTAGACATCTAGTCAAACTGGTTTTAAACTAGACATCTAGTCACACTGGTTTGGTATACCTGACTGTTTGCTCCTGCCCTAGATGTCGATTTCACAGTGACCTTATGTGTTTGTGCTTAGAGTACATTGTACTGTAATATTTTATTGATTTTTTGTTGGGCATGATCTTAACATGCTGAACAGTGGCATGATATTTCAATTTAATAGGAATCAATATAATCTTTAAGTTTATTTTATATGAACTGATACTGGTATGATAAATTAATATTTGGAATTTTATATCCTGGTTAATAATGTTTTCTTGGGACCTGGATGGTTTTTTTTTTCATTTTTGTTCACATTATTATTATTTTAACCTTCAATGCACATATAAAGATAGAAAAAAATTCAGCTCTCATTTAAAATATTTAATTATCCGTCAGATTTTGGTGTAAACAAGACAGTGTAATAGAAAACCTGAAAGCATAGTCTATTTCTAAAACAGTCAAGCAGATAGGTTTTTTTTTATATTTAACTAAAAAAAAATACCATGTAAAGGAATATGCAATGAAAAGGCCTAAAATAACCCCAAAAATTCAACATTAACAGATTTTTAACAAGTAACTCAAGATGCACAAAGTATTGGTCAGAATATAGGGTTCTTTTGTACTTTAAAAATATCACAATAACAATAGAGTGACCTTAATTTTGGACAAGGTAAATGGCATGAAGCCAAATTTATCAACTATTGTTCAATGGGGTAACCTTACCTTTCAATTCTCAAGGCTAAAAAAGTATTTTATAGGCTAAATACAAACTTGGATATCAAGGTAGAATTGTAGGCAAGTTTATTGATTATGTTAACCATCAGAAATATTGCAATGACATGCAAGAACAGTCTATCAATCACTTTTACAGGTGAATTAAAATAAAAAATCTGACCCTGATGTTTTCATTTTTGGTTTTTCCACAAAATTCTACCCTAAGATCGGGGACCTTGGTGGTAGAGTGGTAAAAGCAGTCAATCTACTGCACCACTAGCTTTTCAATACTGAAGTTGTGAGTTCAAATATCACATGTGACAGGTGCACTCGAATCCAATCATAATTGACTAAGATTGTCAGGTTTCTGACCAAAGATCATGGTTCTACAGCTTCCTCCTTAAATACAAACTGACAAATATGTGTTAAACACCAATTAATCTACCTAAGATCAACACTTTTTAAATTTATTTTTACAAGTTTATATTATATGTGAACTAGAATTATCTCCTGTTTTATTTTCAGGGTGCCCACTTAGCATTAGAGGCAAGAAAAACTAAGCTGTTTTCCAGACAAAGCAGTAATGATTTTGTGGATGTTCCTGGGTACGTATTTTAATATTTATATTTTCAATTTTATTAACTGTTGGTTTAATTATTAAAAGTGAGGGTGATTGGTGTAGAATTTTGATAGGTTATGCAGGAAAAGAAATCAAGTAAGGTAGATTTGATGAGTTTTAGAGTTAATGGCAACTAATCAAATCCATTTCATTTCAGCCTGTCCTCACAACTTCCTTTTTGTTGTTTACAAAGCTGTCAGACAGTGTATAGACAATCCCCTAAAATATGAACCACAATTAATTAGTAGCTTAGAAATTCCCTTTCCAATATATGCTTTCTTAAACTCGTTTAATCATTGTTTTGTTTTTTGTTTTTAACAGAAATGAAGGACGAGACTCTGGAGGAAGCAGTTTAGGGTTATCTCCCCTTCATTCTAGTTACCAAGGAAATACTGATCCACATTGGCCTTCATCAACAGGATCATCAGTGTTCATGAATGACTTAGGTAGGAAATAAAATTAAATAAATGCTTGTTGGTTACCTATTTCCTTGGTTTTCGTGGACACAAGTGAACCACAAATTCAAATGTGCAACGGACCACAAAGTTTTCATAGGCTTTGTATGTATTTGTAAAACCAAATCAAATATCCATAAAAATGCAAGTTTCTCTTTATCCACAAAAATACTTGAATCCACAGTAGATGCAACTTATTTCTCACTTCACAAAACTTCTTCAGAAAATGTTGCATGAGTTTGAATTAAAAATCATGAATTTTTTTTTTTTGTCTAGGTAGCTATTCATTGTCTTTTTGTAGATATTTACATAACCTTTAACTATGGGACTATTTCATGTGATTAAATAATTTTACAATTGTTTTTATTTCTACTTAGGTTCGGTATCTGGGCGGAGTAAATCAGCTAAAGATAAATCGTATCTGTGGGGTCCCACAGGGGAGCAGGAATGGAGTCCAGAAATGACAACAGGTTTGTATATAATGTTTGATTTGTCATCTTTTATAATCAGACGAACCCCTATTTATAATGATATATTCACCAATTTTGAAACCTCTCTATCTATACACAAAATAGTTCTGTATATGATACAATTATAATGATATAATCACCAGTTTTTAAACTTCTCCATCTATTATATGTAAAATAGTCCTGTATATAATACAAGTTTTCATGGTTATTACCCTTTTCCATATTCTGTCAAACAATTCAATTATTTCCCCTTCTAAAGAGGCAAAGAGTGTGACACCCAGAACAACAGAGAATGAAAAATTGAGATACCTTTAGTTTTGAAATTTTTCACCAGTTCTGTATTAAATATCTTTGAATTAAACCATGAAGAGTTGTCTATATTTGTTAAATAGAATGCACACTTGATATATTGGGCAATTTTTTAATCAGATTTTATCAAAATTTCTGATAAAAAAAATAATTCCTTTATCTTATCTTTTTTTTAATATTAAATGTGTTTGGCAAATTTTGTCTGTGTATTTGAAATTATAAATTTTCTAGTCCATATATTCTCTTCTAATGATATAACGTATAAAGTCACAGCAGAATTTTAAAAAAGTAAATAAGGTAACTGCACCATAGGTGACAATATTCATACCAGTCATAGCTGTCAAAAGTCTTTTAGTAGTATCATACTGTGAATGAAATAGGTTACTCTGAACTTACTCATGTCTTATCCCATATCTACCCTTGTCCAATATCATGTTCTAAACTGAGCTCTCAGGGTGATACAAGAGGTTATAGTAAAATTTTAAATATGATATTTCATAACAAATTTCCTTTTAAGTGTTCATCAGAACCACCTTACGTTTTAAGGACAAGGGCAAAATTAAAGACGGACAATAAAATTAACCATAATAATGTTAAAGGTATTTATTTTACAACACCAGAGATATGCACATAGATGTTTAATATTTTTCTGTGATGCACAAGCCCAAAATACCTGATTGAAAATTCAAAACATAGTTCAAACATTGAAGAACTGATAAGAATACAGCTTAGTCTGAAATTATGATAGAATTTGGTTTATATTCAGGAAGATTGTGTTGGTTTCGTTTTTGTCACTACAAATATCATTAGACACTTGAATTTTCCATGACAAGATAGCTTTTATGAGTCCAATGGATATTATATCGAGAGAAAACCTTTGTATGTTATAGTTAAACTGGAATAGGACTAAGTAGACAATTTCTAAAGTTAGCTACTTTTAAATCAATAAAATATGCATATGTTTTTACCAATCCATACCTGCATAATCAACTATGCATACGTTTAAGTATAAAATTTATAAAAGCTACATAGCCTTAAATCCATCAGAGGTGGCCCAGGGGGGGAGGGCCCTTTGGTGGAGGAAATTTTGTTGATTATATAGGAAATAACTGAAGCATGACAGGAGCCCCCCCCCTTTTGGGTCAGTCAGCAGTCCCCTTCCCCCTTTATGAAATTTCTGGATCCTCCACTGTCCATGGTCAAGTATACAAATAGTTAAGTAGGCATCTTATAAAGTAGCCCCCTCCCTTAATTCCATAATATAAAAAGTATGTACTTTATAGCCCCATGGTAAAGTATTGATTTGTTTAAGTAGGCAATTTATAAGATTGTTCCACCCTTAAATCCTTAGTAGAAAATGCTGCAGTTCATAGTAATATTCATCAGTTTTAGTTGATAGCTAAAAGCTCCATAAAATATCCATAATAAAATCTATAATATAGAGATGAAAAAACATTAGATAGATAAAGATATGATAAAGGAATTCATTTTTGTTCCTCCTTGATGAAGTAAAAAAAGTGAGACTTATGCATGCTTGTCCAGCAGTGACCTCAGTCTCAACAATATATTAGTTTGTGATATGGTCAGTTGAAGAGGAACCACTAGTGGGAGGTCAATGTTATTTTGTATAAAGCTTTAGAAATTATTTTACCAGCCCCTCAGTGACTGTCTATTGACTTTTGAATTGTTTAGATGTCTAAGTTCGTGACTTTGTCCTTTTTAGAAGAAGCACTAATGATAATTCAATGTTATTTGGTACAGATCTGTATGAACTCTTTTTTCCATGGAGATTTTATGGCCTCGCCTACTCTTCTTGGTTATTCTAAAATTTGCATTGTTTAAGTTTGTGTTAAGGTCGACAGGTTGAAGGAAAGCTCTTTTGATAAGTCAATAGTATTTGATATGCAGTTTTTTAAGCATTGGCATTTGTTATTACTGTATTTTTTTTTGGCCCTTGACATTTAATTACTGACTTTGAATGTTTGGCAAAGTTCATATTTTAAAGTATTGACATTTTAATTTCAATATTTGTATTATACTATCAAAAGTACAGACGAGACATATATCTGTATCAACAATTTGTTAACTACCGGTATGCCCCTGACTATGTCATAGTCTAATATTTATATATATCCTTATATTGATATAATAAACAAACTATTAAGTTGAGATTTTTTTTTTGCATCAATATTAAGGTATTGGCTAAACTTATATTATATATATATATAGACATAAACATCTTAAAAATTATATATCTTTTCCATGATTGCTATAGACATTTATAATATCTGTGGTCATTCTGTATAATACTCAAAGATAGTAATCAATTTTGCACCTGTTATTTAAATTCTTCACTTGGTTCTTTGTAGATTTTTCCATTGTTTTGATTGGTTGTTATTGTTTTGCATGATGTTGCATTCTGGTTAATCTGCATGGTGTTTGCTTATGCTTTAAATTTATGTCAATGATTTTTTCCCCCATAATTTGTTGATTTTTTTTTGTTTGGAAGAAGGAAAGTTATTTTGTATATTTGTATATTTTATGCATATTTCAATTTTTAAATTCAATCACATGAATTGCATATCAATTGATAAAACAAGAAATTTCAAACTATAGTGGTTGAAAAATTTGATTAATCAGAAATAAAAAAATGTAAAAATATGAATACAGAAATGTCTGGTTTATCGTTATGACACAGGTGTAGTTACGTGTATATTCAGTTAAGATTATACAGTAAGTTAATGTTAGTTGTGTTTTTTTTCTTTTAAAAACTTTTATTTTAAAAAACACATTACTTCTCTAGACTTTCCCGTAGCACACTGCAGTTAAACATAGTGCTTGATGTATTTTTTTATGACACAGATTCCTTTGCTAGTATAAATTTTTTTTTAACTTCATACAAATTAATTTCATACTTTATTATTCTTACAAAGCCAGGTATATCATTTCTATTCTCTACTTTATATCTGTTATTCATAAATCCTTGGCTTTCAAATATTTGGCTTTGAGTGTTCCTGATGAAGGTAAATCCAGAAAAGCGCCTTGAATGCATGAAACTTATAAAGTGTAGTTTTCATTTTGTTCATCTCTTACTTTTTTATTAGCCTTTAGTACATATAACAAGCTAACTGTCCAAATAGACACTCTTTGCATCTAGGGGTCAACTGTCAGACCTCGTGATAGACACAGAAACCAGCTAGGTGTTGTTTAAATGCTGAAAAACAATTTTCAGTCATGTCTGCTGACCTCTATTTCAGCTCTTCTTCAGCTTTATTGTTCATAGTATCATTTCTATAGATTCTGCTTGTGTCATCAGGCCGCAGTAATGATATTCTGCCAGTCTTAATGCTATTTCATAATTCTTGATTCATAATTTGTTTCAGTCCTTATCAAATGACTCATTACTATACATGTTAATATGTCTTTTGATAGAGTTAAGCCATGTCAATTGATATTTTATAGTGTGTCTTTCCACGATGTGATGTTACACTATTGTTTCTGGTAAGGGTGAAGGTTGGTACATATTAATATGTTTAAACCAGCTGCATTTATTTTGTTTGCACATGTCCTTAGGCAGGAACCTGATGTTCAGTGGTTGTTGTTTATTGATGTGGTTCAGAAGTGTTTCTTGTGTCTCCTTTTTATTAGCTCACCTGGCTCGAAGGGCCAAGTGAGCTTTTCCCATCACTTGGCGTCCGGCGTCTGTCGTCCGGCGTCCGTCGTCCGGCGTCCGGCGTTAACTTTTACAAAAATCTTCTCCTCTGAAACTACTGGGCCAAATTTAACCAAACTTGGCCACAATCATCATTGGGGTAGTTTAAAAAATGTGTCCGGTGACCCGGTCAACCAACCAAGATGGCCGCCATGGCTAAAAATAGAACATAGGGGTAAAATGTGGTTTTTGGCTTATAACTCAAAAACCAAAGCATTTAGAGCAAATCTGACATTGGGGTTAAATTGTTCATCAGGTCAAGATCTATCTGCCCTTAAATTTTCAGATGAATCGGACAACCCGTTGTTGGGTTGCTGCCCCTGAATTGGTAATTTTATGGAAATTTAACTGTTTTTATATGACCGCAAAAATTTTAATTTTTTGGTCGTATATTGCTATCACGTTGGCGTCGTCGTCGTCGTCGTCCTCCGAATACTTTTAGTTTTTGCACTCTAACTTTAAAAGTGAATAGAAATCAATGAAATTTTAACACAAGGTTTATGACCACAAAAGGAAGGTTGGGATTGATTTTGGGAGTTTTGGTCCCAACATTTTAGGAATTAGGGGCCAAAAAGGGCCCAAATAAGCATTTTCTTGGTTTTCGCACTATAACTTTAGTTTAAGTGAATAGAAATCTATGAAATTTTGACACAAGGTTTATGACCACAAAAGGACAGTTGGGATTGATTTTGGGAGGTTTGGTTCCAACAGTTTAGGAATTAAGGGCCAAAAAAGGGCCCAAATAAGCATTATTCTTGGTTTTCGCACAATAACTTTAGTATAAGTAAATAGAAATCAATGAAATTTAAACACAAGGTTTATGACCACAAAAGGAAGGTTGGGATTGATTTTTGGAGTTGAGGTCACAACAGTTTATGAATTAGGTGCCAAAAAGGGGCCCAAATAAGCATTATTTTTGGTTTTTGCACCATAACTTTAGTATAAGTAAATAGAAATCTATGAAATTTAAACACAAGGTTTAAAATTTTCAATTGCACAGTATTGCACCATAAAAGGAAGGTTGGGTTTGGTTTTGGGAGTTTTGGTCCCAACAGTTTAGGAATAAGGGGCCCAAAGGGTCCAAAATTGAACTTTGTGTGATTTCATCAAAAATTGAATAATTGGGGTTCTTTGATATGCCGAATCTAACTATGTATGTAGATTCTTAATTTTTGGTCCCGTTTTCAAATTGGTCTACATTAAGGTCCAAAGGGTCCAAAATTAAACTTAGTTTGATTTTAACAAAAATTGAATCCTTGGGGTTCTTTGATATGCTGAATTTAAAAATGTACTTAGATTTTTAATTATTGGCCTAGTTTTCAAGTTGGTCCAAACGGGGGTCCAAAATTAAACTTTGTTTGATTTCATCAAAAATTGAATAAATGGGTTCTTTGATATGCCAAATCTAACTGTGTATGTAGATTCTTAATTTTTGGTCCATTTTTCAAATTGGTCTACATTAAGGTCCAAAGGGTCCAAAATTAAACTAAGTTTGATTTTAACAAAAATTAAATTCTTGGGCTTATTTGATATGCTTTATCTAAACATGTACTTTGATTTTTGATTATGGGCCCAGTTTTCAAGTTGGTCCAAATCAGGATTCCATATCAAGTATTGTGCAATAGCAAAAAATTTTCAATTGCACAGTATTGCACAATAGCAGGAAATATCTAATTGCACAATATTGTGCAATAGCAATTAATTTTCAATTGGAGTTATCTTTCTTTGTATAGAATAGTAGTTGATAATATATGTTGGAAATTTGCCATACATGACTATGATGTCATTTTCTATTTTTATTTGCCAATAACTTTATGTAAATAACTTCATAGGAAATTTGCCAATATAAAATGTTGCTGATGAAGCTTTTTTCCCTTATCTTATCTAAAATGTTTTTAGATAATGTATGTTGGACATTTGCCAGACATGACTATGATGTCATTTTCTATTTTTATTTGCCAATAACTTTATGTAAATAACTTCATTGGAAATTTTCCAATATAAAATGTTTCTGATGAAGTTTTTTTTTATTGTTTTATACAATGAACAATTTATATTCACTTTTACTACCAACCAATCTTTACCATTCAGTGATAACAAGCACTTTATTTTACATTTTAATATTTTATGATGTATTTAAAAGAGTAGTTATTGTTGCAAACTCCATTAGAAATTTGAATTGATATCAGTTTTGGAAAAAGGGAAACGGGGATGTGAAAAAAAATGGGGGGGAGGGGGGGGGTTAAATTTTTCTCATTTCAGATTTCATAAATAAAAAGAAAATTTCTTCAAACATTTTTTTGAGAGGATTAATATTCAACAGCATAGTGAATTGCTCAAAGGCAAAAACAAATTTTTAAGTTCATTAGACCACATTCATTCTGTATCAGAAACCTATGCTGTGTCAACTATTTAATTTTAGATTTAAACAAGTTTGAAGAAGAAATCTTTAATTGATTTGTAAAATCTTGACATTTGTTTTTTGTAAAAAAAAACATGTAATGTCAAAAATTTGATCACAATCCAAATTCAGAGCTGTATCACGCTTGAATGTTTTGTCCATACTTGCCCCAACTGTTCAGGGTTCGACCTCTGCGGTCGTATAAAGCTGCGCCCTGCGGAGCACCTGGTTGTTTATTATCTTGAATATTATTATAGATAGAGATAAACTGTAAACAGCAATAATGTTCAGCAAAGTAAGATTTACAAATAAGTCAACATGACTGAAATGGTCAGTTGACCCCTTTAGGAGTTATTGCCCTTTATAGTCAATTTTTAACCATTTTTCGTAAATCTTAGTAATCTTTTACAAAAATCTTCTCCTCTGAAACTACTGGGCCAAATTAATCCAAACTTGGCCACAATCATCATTGGGGTATCTAGTTTAAAAAATGTGTCCGGTGACCCGGTCAACCAACCAAGATGGCCGCCATAGCTAATAATAGAACATAGGGGTAAAATGCAGTTTTTGGCTTATAACTCAAACACCAAAGCATTAAGAGCAAATCTCACTGGGGTAAAATTGTTTATTAGGTCAAGATCTATCTGCTCTTAAATTTTCAGATGAATCGGACAACCCGTTGTTGGGTTGCTGCCCCTGAATTGGTAATTTTAAGGAAATTTTACAGTTTTTGGTTATTATCTTGACTATTATTATAGATAGAGATAAACTGTAAACAGCAATAATGTTCAGCAAAGTAAGATTTACAAATAAGTCAACATGACCAAAATGGTCAGTTGACCCCTTTAGGAGTTATTTCCCTTTATAGTCAATTTTTAACCATTTTTCGTAAATCTTAGTAATCTTTTACAAAAATCTTCTCCTCTGAAACTACTGGGCCAAATTAATCCAAACTTGGCCACAATCATCTATGGGGTATTTAGTTTAAAAAATGTGTCCGTTAACCTGGCCATCCAACCAAGATGGCTGCCACGGCTAAAAATAGAACATAGGGGTAAAATGCAGTTTTTGGCTTATAACTCAAAAACCAAAGCATTTAGAGCAAATCTGACAGGAGTAAATTTGTTAATCAGGTCAAGATCTATCTGCCCTGAAATTTTCAGATGAATCGGACAACCCATTGTTGGGTTGCTGCTCCTGAATTGGTAATTTTAAGGAAATTTTGCTGTTTTTGGTTATTATCTTGAATATTATTATAGATAGGGATAAACTGTTAACAGCAATAATGTTCAGCAAAGTAAGATTTACAAATAAGTCAACATGATTGAAATGGTCAATTGACCCCCTAAGGAGTTATTGTCCTTTATAGTCAATTTTTAACAATTTTCATAAACTTTGTAAATTTTACTAACATTTTCCACTGAAACTACTGGGCCAATCATTATAGATAGAGATAATTGTAAGCAGCAAGAATGTTCAGTAAAGTAAGATCTACAAACACATCGCCATCACCAAAACACAATTTTGTCATGAATCCATCTGTGTCCTTTGTTGAATATTCACATAGACCAAGGTGAGCGACACAGGCTCTTTAGAGCCTCTAGTTAGCTTACCTGTCCCATATGTGGGAAAAATATGAATTTTGAAGAATGTAAATTTGTTTGTTGATTGAAAAGTCTAGCCTGTTGTGTCAAATTGGCATTTAAAAAATAACTCAGGATTTGATTTTTCCATATTAAAAATTAAAGACACTAAGCACACACTCATGGCATTGTAACCCCTTTTTATGCCCCACCTACGATAGTAGAGGGGCATTATTTTTTTTGGTCTGTGGCTCTGTTCGTTCGTCCGTCCGTTCTTTCGTTCGTTCATTCGTCCTGCTTCAGGTTAAAGTTTTTGGTCAAGGTAGTTTTTGATGAAGCTGAAGTCCAATCAACTTGAAACTTAGTACACTTGTTGCTTATGATATGATCTTTTTAATTTTAAAGGCAAATTAGACATTTGACCCCAATTTCACGGTCCATTGAACATAGAAAATGAAAGTGGGAGTTTCAGGTTAAAGTTTTTGGTCAAGGTAGTTTTTGATGAAGCTGAAGTCCAATCAACTTGAAACTTAGTACACTTGTTGCTTATGATATGATCTTTTTAATTTTAAAGGCAAATTAGACTTTTGACCCCAATTTCACGGTCCATTGAACATAGAAAATGAAAGTGGGAGTTTCAGGTTAAAGTTTTTGGTCAAGGTAGTTTTTAATGAAATTGAAGTCAAATCAACTTGAAACTTAGTACAAATGTTCCCTATAGTATAATCTTTCTAATTTTAATGCCGAATTAGATTTTTACCCTATTTCACGGTCCATGGAACATGGAAAATGATTGAGTGGGGCATCCATGTACTTTAGACACATTCTTGGTTTTTTTTCTTTCTTTTTTTTCTATGTTCAGATTTTTTATTAGATTTTCATTTGAAATATCAACTTTTTCCTCATGATATGAGTTTTTGCTCTGAATCATACAATCTTTCAACCTCTGTAGTACTAGTTTATACCCCTTAATTCTTATTATCGGCAAGGCAATACATGTTTCCCATATTTATTTTAAATTTTGGAGTCTGTTCAAATCAAGGAAGTCATTTGAACTTATTGGACTACTGTATATAAGATTTTTTTGCTATGACCTGATCAGTTGATTTTGTTTTTGGCATCTTCTTCGGTCATCAGAAATGGTCTGTAGTAGGTACATCTGTGTTCATCCCGTCCCTAGGATTTTCATGGCATTCCATGGAATTTCCATGGCAAAATTGTTGCCATGAAAAGGATGGAGTATTGAAACGAGCTTTTTCATGGATTTCATGAAATTCATGGCATCGAAAAAAAGAGTGACAGAGATTGTATACTCAGTATTTCCATCGTTGCCATGAAATCATAAAAGGATGGAAATCATGGCATCGATGGATTTCCATGGAAAGTGTGGCATCAATGGCAGGTTGACATGGCCTCTATGAAAAGTATGGCATTTATGGCAGGTTGCCATGAAAATGATGGCAACAATTACAGATTGCCATGGAAAGTATGGCATCCATGGCATTTCCCTGGTATTCACTCACAAATGGACATGCAGACCTGCAATATTACCATGTATAGTTCTGTATAGTTTAATAACATATTCTTGTCCTTTGTCCTTTTCAAAATAGGACACTGGGAAAGTAAATATCTGCAGGAGTTCTCATCAGATTGAATTAACCTCATTACTTTCAAAATAAAGCTTCACCATTAAAGTTTCATTGCCATATATTGCTAGCAAAATAGATAAAAAAAATAAAAACTATTAAAATTAGACTATGTTTTAATGTAAATTTAAGTTAAACATTTTGGAAATGTTCAAAGTTCATTATTGCTATCTGACGTCTATCTTGTATTGTGTTCCTTTCTTGGCTTCGGCAGATGGTTGATGACCTAGTGGACAACTTTCCATTTCTTTCGTATGATGCCTAAAAAAAAGTCACCATATATATTAATATCTATTCTGAAAAATATCATATATATACTAGTGAAATAAAACAAGTAGGTGGGGTTTTCCTTCGTTTTGACATATTGACTTGATGGGCTTTTCTCATTGTTGAAGGCTGTATGGTGAACTATAGTTGTTAATGTCTGTGTCATTTTGATTTGATAGTTGTCTCATTGGCAATCATGCCACATCTTCTTTTTTATATTGAATTTACCATTTTTACCATATATCATTCAATATACAACAGAAACATCTAAAACTTGAAATTATAAAATTAAACTATGAAAAATAAGATGTTAAGCATGTTTTAAAGAGTAATTATATTTTTAGAAAAGAATCCTTGTAAAATCAAGGGCAGATAATTATAATGACCTGTTTTCGGGATTTTTTCAATAAAATAAGACCTGTGGGCTGTAACCCCAATTTTTCAAATATGTATATCATGTTTATATAAAAATGAATATTACAGATGGTTTTACAACTTTTTATTTTTTTCCAAAATGTTTTGAAAGTCCAATATGTGCAAAAAATACTTAAAAAGCATTCATAAGAATTTCTTTCATATAAAACTACTTACTCCAAGTCTGCTTGAATGTGTCCATTCTTCAGTCCTATCACAAAACAATTGTCTTTTGTTTCACCATGCAGTTCTGAAATATAAAACATATTACAATTAAAATATAAGAAATATTACAATTAAACAAAATAATTATTGCATATTCTGTATGCAGTGTATAGGTTATTCTTTCCTGTGATTAGTATTGGTCTTTTATTTCACTTTAATATCATAGGCCCATATTTACATGTATGTCTTGCCATTTTTAAAATCTTAAATTTGATCCATATCATGATAGTTCAGAACATATGTACTAATTTTAAAAGATAATACTTTTTGATTTTTCCGAATAGATGTCTATATATATCATGTATATAATTATTAAAGTCATACTACAGATCTCTAATTTTGCCAAAACTACTATCGAATAATATTCTATAAAATTGTCTTAAAGATATAAGTCTTGTCATAATACCACAGTAATTATGTACATGATGTAATTATGCAAAAATTGCATGGTCTTTTATAGTTATTCTCTTGATCCTACATGGTACTTATGTCACAATTTATTTGAAGGAAATAACAGTTTCATAATATTCAAAAAGGTTGAAATACTTATTCATAATTTGTACTTACCAGAAGATTTAATCCAAAATATATGAAAACATCAATCTTCACAAATCCAATTATTATAAGTCATATGTCATCAGAATAATACATCTGCACTTTTTAATGTTAATAGAATACTTTGGCTCTTTTTAGGCCACAACTCTACATCCATGGTAAAATTCATATTTTGGTCAAGATAAATAAGACATCTTTTCTTGTAATGTCTGCAAGTTCAAATTTTGAATCTGACCAGTGTTGGGGTTGTTTGAGGAGTTGTTTGATTCCTTGAAATGTTTCCCTAAATATACTATTAATTACCTAAATCTTAAATATTAGATATATATAATAATAAATAAAAAATATTCACCAATTTTTATCTATTATTTTTATATTTTGGACTGTAGAAATTTAAGAGAAATGTGCAAAGCCATATGGTCTCCTTCTTTGGGCCCCAACTCTTGTCAATGAATGTGTACATATCATTTCCTGTCCATTTCACAGAAGCAAATGAAACCAGATGGGGAACCTACATAACATTTCTATCACTAATTGTTAAGGAAGAGACTGCATGGAAATAATATTTGTGTATTATCCACACTGTATCATGATTATTACTTAATTAAAAAGAGATACACTTAATAATTATAATTGTACTTGAAAATAAATTAATTTAACCTGCATCTCCTATGTTGGAAAATTAAAAAATAACTTATTGTCTTAATTACTGTTAGTGAAATAAGTATATAATATTCTGGTCACTTTTTATTTGTTTAAATGTATATAAATAGCAACACATAAAATAAAGTTATAAATTACCTAACAATGCTATCACATTTTATATTTAATTGAATTTAATATGCAATCTTTAAGACTCTTCAAATATATGTTGGATTTCAGGGTGGTACAAATACTGGCTTTATGGCACAAATAATTATCATGCACACTCTCATCAGTATTGATATATTTTTCATTTGAAAAAAAAAATTAAAGGATCTTTATTTTTAGATGGATTCCATCTTGGGGCCAGCTATTTTTAAGCGGAATCCTCCTAATATTCTCATACAGTAGTATTGATAATGTTTCAGTAACTTTTAATGTTTCAAATCATCAAAATATTCTATGTCCAATTTTGCCTTCGTTTTCATCTTAGAAAATTTCTAAGTATTGCTTTTCCATCGTTTGCCTTCCTTAAAAATTTCAAAGTCCAAGTTTGCCATCGTTTCCATCCCCCCAAAAAGTTAAAGTCCAAACTTTGCCATCGATTGCCATAGATTTTCATCCTTTCCATGGAATTTCTTTTATACATAATATGAAAACGATGGCAATTTTTGCCATGGAAATTTTTTGCCATGAATTTCATGGAATTTCATAAAATTTTACATCGTTTCCATCCTTTTTCCATGAAAAATTGATGGCATAGATGGAATGCCATGAAAATCCTAGGGACGGGATCCTTATTCTTATTTTCCAAAAGCCGGGAAAGCTTTTCTTTTGATTTGAAAGTCAAAGTTTAAGCTTACTGTTACTTAGTTAAGCCAATGAAAATAGACTATGACTTCTGCCTTAAAAGTTAAAACCCTTTTAAAAAAAAATTTCAATTTTTACACTTGAAATCTAGTCATTTTTGTTTCATCTCAATGAAATAGATATGCAGTTTTGTGAGAATCTCTGCTAAATTTCCTCTTCTTGTTGTCTAGTAAAATAAATAATGTTGCATTAGAACTGCCTTTATAAAAGCAACTCTATGCAAAAGAGCAAACAAGGGAGGCAACTGTTTTTAAACATGAATCAGGAATCAAGTTGTATTATATTAACATTAATAATAATGTTCAGTGGGATATTGAATTTCAGGTACTGATTGGCGGCCAGCTGAAAGTCACAGAAATATTCAGTCAGAGTCGTGTTTGATTAAACCTCTTCTAGGGACTGATTTTCAGTCCAAAAATTTTTGTGCCGGAATAAGTATGAATTAGTGTATTTTTACCTTTTGTAGATTTTCTCACCATTTTCTTCAAATGTTGTGGTCCAAAATTTACAAAAGCACTATGTGGCATGCAGAGGTGCATTGTGGGAATTTTGCTTTACTACTTGCATTTTTTATTTCTGTTGTAAATGCTTCATTTCTGTTAAAAATCTTATGGTGGTCTTAGTAAGCTGCTCATCTTTATTTTTAAAAGATGAAACCTAAAATTAATTGAATTAATCTGTTCAAGAGTTTGCAAAAAAATATTTGAAGAAAATGAAGTTCTTAACATTGTATATATGCTCCTACATTATAAATATACTATTACAAAATTGATTGCTAATATATTATTGTATGCTTGTAAGTAACAGCTAATATCAAACTAGATTTAAACAGGTATGAATGCATATTATATATAATCTATGGTGTGATTTTTTTTTTTTTTTGTTAAATTATATCTGACAAAAAAAATGATTTTTAAATATTGACTGCAAATTTGAATTTGTTCCCTATTTTAAAAAGAAAATTAATCTTTAGATCTTTTGTCCATCCACACTTCTTGTCATTCCATTTTCTTGTGGAAAAACAATACTCCTAAAAGGTTCCCACATTGTGCTCCATGCCTTTTGTATAAAAACTGAACATTTACCATTGGAATAAAATGCATATAAAGATCTCGCAGGTATCATGGTTTCTAGTAGATAAAAACAGGTTGTATACAGTTGCTATACAATTGCTATGGAGACAAATATCACGATATTTATCACACACTTGTCTCGTTGTTACAATCATATCATATCCTCTTATTTTAATACATCTGATAAATTCTAGTCTTTGACATTCATTCAATTTTTATGCCCCACATAGGGGCATTATGTTTTCTGGTCTGTGCGTCCGTTCGTCCGTTCGTTCGTCCGTTCGTTCGTCCGTCTGTCCCGCTTCAGGTTAAAGTTTTTGGTCGAGGTAGTTTTTGATGAAGTTGAAGTCCAATCGACTTCAAACTTGGTACACATGTTCCCTATGATATGATCTTTCTAATTTTAAAGCCAAATTAAACTTTTGACCCCAATTTCACGGTCCACTGAACATAGAAAATGAAAGTGCATGTTTCAGGTTAAAGTTTTTCAGGTTAAAGTTTTTGGTCAAGGTAGTTTTTGATGAAGTTGAAGTCCAATCAACTTGAAACTTAGTACACATGTTCCTTATGATATGATCTTTCTAATTTTAAAGCCAAATTAAACTTTTGACCCCAATTTCACGGTCCACTGAACATAGAAAATGAAAGTGCATGTTTCAGGTTAAAGTTTTTGGTCAAGGTAGTTTTTGATGAAGTTGAAGTCCAATCAACTTGAAACTTAGTACACATGTTCCCTATGATATTATCTTTCTAATTTTAATGCCTAATTATATTTTTTATCCAATTTCATGCTCCATTGAACATGGAAAATGATAGTGTGAGTGGGGCATCCGTGTACTTTGGACACATTCTTGTTTTGTCAGGTATAATTTGACAACAGCGACCTAGTTTGCAGTGCAGATAATGCTTTCAGTTTCTACTAACAAATTATACATTTCTTTTTACAGATTTTTAAGACTTTATTTGTTATCTTTTTTCAATTGTTTTTGTGTTTTATATTTGTGTGTGAGTTTTTAAGATAGCATGTCTATATGTATTCTTTAAAATAACACCTCTAACATATTCAAAGTGTTAAAACTTTTATTTTGTGTACTGTCATATCCAAATTAAGTATAATTGAAACGAAATTTTTTTAAGCAACATTTTTAAATGGTCAATGTTTTTATGCTCTTTGTGGACATTTTTGAAAAAAAATTCTGAGTATGCTGTTTCCACACTATTAAACTTTACTTTGCCAACAACTAAATGTTATGAAACTTACACACACACAGTGCTTATTACCACTTAACACAGATCAATATATAGAGCAGATAACAGCCGAAGGCCACCAGTAGGTCTTCAATGCAGTGAAAAAATCCTGCACCTGGAGGTGGGCCTCAGCTCATACCAGTTTGAATTTGGGTGGCATTACTTTCAGGGTTCCTGAGTTTTGTCCCTTTAAAGATATTAAAATGCGTAATTTACCGTATACATCTACATGTATTTACAAAGGGAGCATCTGTGTTCCATGGGCACATTGTTCTTTTTTATTGATATCTTGATTGAATGTGTTGTATTGCCACATGTATACTTTCACTTGAAATAATGATTTAAGGGTTATCCGGTATAGGAATATGACCCCAGTTTCCCCAACATTATATTTAGTGTTAACACATGCATGCACAAACTAACTGCTTCATAGATACAAAGGTTTAATTTTTAATGATTGACTAATACCATTGCCAAACAACTGACAATTATTTGTTTGACCCTTTCTAAAAAAGAAATAAACCTAGGCATTTCTAGCCTAGTTAAAAATTATTACAAATATTATAAACGAGCGGATGTGATTGTTTTGCGAAAGACCATGTATGTAAAGTATCGATTGCTAAATCTGATTTTATGTTTTGCTATAATTGCTTGCAGAACAAGTTATACAGAGCTTTTAAAGCTAATTTCCTAATGCTTGTATATTAAGACTTTGATTGGCTGCTTGTTTTGTTTGTATAATTGTTTTATCAAGCATTGTAATTAAGATTGACAAATGTAAACAATATACATTCGGCAGAGTTAAACCTGTACAAACCTTGTCTTGTGATGTAATACAGGCTAAACTCCCCTGTTTGTATTGTTTGCAGATGTCATCAACCTTAACAACAATGATTGATCAAACATGTATACAAACAGGTCAAGCAAGCCAACCAAAGTCTTAATCTACATGCATTTAGAAATTAGCTCTGAATAGATTTTAGTGAAGCTTTTTCAAGCTTTTTTTAAACATTGTGCTTTTTCTTTTAGAGCTTTTTATGGTAAATAGCATACATGTTTTGGCATTCAGCTACTTAAAAAAATCATTTGTACCTAGAAGTGTAACATATTACCGGTAGGTCATAGGCCGATGCAGCACTTTCTGTATTGGAACAGAGAGAAAAGCTCCCGTCCCTAGGATTTTCATGGCATTCCATGGAATTTCCATGGCAAAATTGTTGCCATGAAAAGGATGGAGTATTGAAACGAGCTTTTTCATGGATTTCATGAAATTCATGGCATCGAAAAAAAGAGTGACAGAGATTGTATACTCAGTATTTCCATCGTTGCCATGAAATCATAAAAGGATGGAAATCATGGCATCGATGGATTTCCATGGAAAGTGTGGCATCAATGGCAGGTTGACATGGCCTCTATGAAAAGTATGGCATTTATGGCAGGTTGCCATGAAAATGATGGCAACAATTACAGATTGCCATGGAAAGTATGGCATCCATGGCATTTCCCTGGTATTCACTCACAAATGGACATGCAGACCTGCAATATTACCATGTATAGTTCTGTATAGTTTAATAACATATTCTTGTCCTTTGTCCTTTTCAAAATAGGACACTGGGAAAGTAAATATCTGCAGGAGTTCTCATCAGATTGAATTAACCTCATTACTTTCAAAATAAAGCTTCACCATTAAAGTTTCATTGCCATATATTGCTAGCAAAATAGATAAAAAAAATAAAAACTATTAAAATTAGACTATGTTTTAATGTAAATTTAAGTTAAACATTTTGGAAATGTTCAAAGTTCATTATTGCTATCTGACGTCTATCTTGTATTGTGTTCCTTTCTTGGCTTCGGCAGATGGTTGATGACCTAGTGGACAACTTTCCATTTCTTTCGTATGATGCCTAAAAAAAAGTCACCATATATATTAATATCTATTCTGAAAAATATCATATATATACTAGTGAAATAAAACAAGTAGGTGGGGTTTTCCTTCGTTTTGACATATTGACTTGATGGGCTTTTCTCATTGTTGAAGGCTGTATGGTGAACTATAGTTGTTAATGTCTGTGTCATTTTGATTTGATAGTTGTCTCATTGGCAATCATGCCACATCTTCTTTTTTATATTGAATTTACCATTTTTACCATATATCATTCAATATACAACAGAAACATCTAAAACTTGAAATTATAAAATTAAACTATGAAAAATAAGATGTTAAGCATGTTTTAAAGAGTAATTATATTTTTAGAAAAGAATCCTTGTAAAATCAAGGGCAGATAATTATAATGACCTGTTTTCGGGATTTTTTCAATAAAATAAGACCTGTGGGCTGTAACCCCAATTTTTCAAATATGTATATCATGTTTATATAAAAATGAATATTACAGATGGTTTTACAACTTTTTATTTTTTTCCAAAATGTTTTGAAAGTCCAATATGTGCAAAAAATACTTAAAAAGCATTCATAAGAATTTCTTTCATATAAAACTACTTACTCCAAGTCTGCTTGAATGTGTCCATTCTTCAGTCCTATCACAAAACAATTGTCTTTTGTTTCACCATGCAGTTCTGAAATATAAAACATATTACAATTAAAATATAAGAAATATTACAATTAAACAAAATAATTATTGCATATTCTGTATGCAGTGTATAGGTTATTCTTTCCTGTGATTAGTATTGGTCTTTTATTTCACTTTAATATCATAGGCCCATATTTACATGTATGTCTTGCCATTTTTAAAATCTTAAATTTGATCCATATCATGATAGTTCAGAACATATGTACTAATTTTAAAAGATAATACTTTTTGATTTTTCCGAATAGATGTCTATATATATCATGTATATAATTATTAAAGTCATACTACAGATCTCTAATTTTGCCAAAACTACTATCGAATAATATTCTATAAAATTGTCTTAAAGATATAAGTCTTGTCATAATACCACAGTAATTATGTACATGATGTAATTATGCAAAAATTGCATGGTCTTTTATAGTTATTCTCTTGATCCTACATGGTACTTATGTCACAATTTATTTGAAGGAAATAACAGTTTCATAATATTCAAAAAGGTTGAAATACTTATTCATAATTTGTACTTACCAGAAGATTTAATCCAAAATATATGAAAACATCAATCTTCACAAATCCAATTATTATAAGTCATATGTCATCAGAATAATACATCTGCACTTTTTAATGTTAATAGAATACTTTGGCTCTTTTTAGGCCACAACTCTACATCCATGGTAAAATTCATATTTTGGTCAAGATAAATAAGACATCTTTTCTTGTAATGTCTGCAAGTTCAAATTTTGAATCTGACCAGTGTTGGGGTTGTTTGAGGAGTTGTTTGATTCCTTGAAATGTTTCCCTAAATATACTATTAATTACCTAAATCTTAAATATTAGATATATATAATAATAAATAAAAAATATTCACCAATTTTTATCTATTATTTTTATATTTTGGACTGTAGAAATTTAAGAGAAATGTGCAAAGCCATATGGTCTCCTTCTTTGGGCCCCAACTCTTGTCAATGAATGTGTACATATCATTTCCTGTCCATTTCACAGAAGCAAATGAAACCAGATGGGGAACCTACATAACATTTCTATCACTAATTGTTAAGGAAGAGACTGCATGGAAATAATATTTGTGTATTATCCACACTGTATCATGATTATTACTTAATTAAAAAGAGATACACTTAATAATTATAATTGTACTTGAAAATAAATTAATTTAACCTGCATCTCCTATGTTGGAAAATTAAAAAATAACTTATTGTCTTAATTACTGTTAGTGAAATAAGTATATAATATTCTGGTCACTTTTTATTTGTTTAAATGTATATAAATAGCAACACATAAAATAAAGTTATAAATTACCTAACAATGCTATCACATTTTATATTTAATTGAATTTAATATGCAATCTTTAAGACTCTTCAAATATATGTTGGATTTCAGGGTGGTACAAATACTGGCTTTATGGCACAAATAATTATCATGCACACTCTCATCAGTATTGATATATTTTTCATTTGAAAAAAAAAATTAAAGGATCTTTATTTTTAGATGGATTCCATCTTGGGGCCAGCTATTTTTAAGCGGAATCCTCCTAATATTCTCATACAGTAGTATTGATAATGTTTCAGTAACTTTTAATGTTTCAAATCATCAAAATATTCTATGTCCAATTTTGCCTTCGTTTTCATCTTAGAAAATTTCTAAGTATTGCTTTTCCATCGTTTGCCTTCCTTAAAAATTTCAAAGTCCAAGTTTGCCATCGTTTCCATCCCCCCAAAAAGTTAAAGTCCAAACTTTGCCATCGATTGCCATAGATTTTCATCCTTTCCATGGAATTTCTTTTATACATAATATGAAAACGATGGCAATTTTTGCCATGGAAATTTTTTGCCATGAATTTCATGGAATTTCATAAAATTTTACATCGTTTCCATCCTTTTTCCATGAAAAATTGATGGCATAGATGGAATGCCATGAAAATCCTAGGGACGGGATGTATTAATATCAACAGGGCGACATCATTAGTATTGCACATGCTGGTTTATCCATATTAGTGCTTATTTGATCATATCATTTCATAGTCTCAGTAAGAAAACAGGAATGATTAAACAAACTTTAAATAATGATTTATAATTCAATTATTAGTCTCCATACCATAGTACAAAGATGGTTTATGAACAGATATATTATGTTAAGGATGGGTATTTTTCGTAAATATCCCTCAAGAACATGTTATATCTGTTTAATTACACTAAATGTTTACGTTCAAAAAGGCATTGATGTTCGTGACATTACAAGCGTCCAGTCGGATTGAGAATTTTTTGGCAAGTACCACGGCACAGAAGGTAAAAGAGGCATATCCTTTTTGCATATGATCCCGACGGCATTAAAAAATGAACGATATTCATTTGATAACAATAAATTGGTGAAAAATACACTGGCTATCAACCAATCAAAACCAAGGACTCTTACATAAGGTGTAATTATAAGTTATAAGCCGTAGATTTAATAAAATAACAGCTTGAAAACATATAAGTCCGAAGGAACTCGGTAGATTCAAGGTAAAGTTACCTGTAGTCATCTGTTTTACTGGAGCAAAAAGGAATCCAATACGTAAAAATTGTGTAAGAAATTCTACATGTAGATGAAATTCAAGCTGAAATAAACTCAGGTGCAAGAAATCTTTTTGATTTATTTATGGTCTAAGATACTTAAAATTTCAATGGTACATAATTATAGAACAAATACTTTCATTGCTGTATATAAAGTCAAGTTAGCCTACACATATAGTTATGAAAATTTGAAGGATTGCTGGCAGATCAGTGTTTTGAAACATATCTGCTTATATCCATCAACTTGAAAATTGCATCATTTATAATTCCCCATATTCTCCTCTATTATATACTCGTTTGTTGTTGTTTACATGTGAATGGTCAGTGGGGAGCACTGTATATTTCTATGTGATAAATCATTTAATAAATAAGTCAATTAACAGCAGAGATTTACTGCCTTATTCAGTAAATCCTACAAAATATTTGAAATTAAAAGTTTTAATGAAACAATAATCCACTATGAAAAATACTTTGACTGAAGGAATAGGTAAATGTATCAGATTAATTGTTTTGTGTGTAATAAATGATTTAATTTGAATAAAGATAATGTCAATACTAAGCAATGATCAATTTTAAAACAATTTGCAAATGTTTTTTTTTTTCTTTTCAGAATTTTAAATATTTTGATTATATTTGCAGGTGTTGATTGGAAGTCGTTGACAATGCCAGCCTCTCTACCAATCACAACAGACTATTTCCCAGAGAAACAAAGTCTGACCAATGACTACGTGGTATCAGATTATAACCTACTCCCAGAAGATGTTAACTTTGATATGAACCAGTACGATTTTAATTTTCATATTTTCATTTTGTTTGAATCTATTTAAAGTTGAAATGTACTGTGTAAGCCGTTTTCACATCTTGTGGAACAGCAACTTTCTCATCATCTATTTCTAAGTAAGGGGTATCCACCTCTGCTTGAAAGGATATATGTACGTTAACAGAACCCTTCTCCTCTTTTGCATTGCAATAATTATTGATTTATTTTTAGGTCAGATTCAGATAAAATCAATCCAAAGAAGCCTCTATCAACTGTCCAAGTTTTCAGAGAATTAATATCATCCAGATTGGCACAGGGTTTCCAAATCATCGTCCTGTCAGCTAGTACAAGTCCTGTATCCCAGTCTAAACTGGTACCAGGTCAGCAGTACTCCATGGGACTAATGAGAGCTAGACCAAGACAGGAACCTTCTGTAAGTGCCACTGGTGTATACAGTTTGTCAGTATTAACATTTAAACTGAACTGTATATCATAAATACTGTGAATTCATCATTATTCCTGGGTACTATTTTTTGTGGATTTCCTATGCATAGGGAACCATGAACTTTAATGTTAAATGACATGCAAATTTCCCTTGGGTTTAAACCAAAGCCATGAAATAAAGTGTCTGAAAACAGCTGAATACACAGAAGGTCAAGGAAAACATTTTTATGCAGTTTTTTTCTTTGCATATTCTTTGACAATGTATTCTAAAATATTTTATTAATGCATATAAAGTACTGTTATAGTTTATTATCTTGGGGGAAAAAAAGCATCAAAATTAGTTTCATCTGAAAAAATTAAGTTGTGAAGAAAAGAAAAAATACTCTTTTATCAAGAAAGAAGAAATAATGATCAACAGTTAGGCATATAAGAAAACCACCTCTCATCAAATATTAGAAAATGTCTTGCATATGTAAAATAATTGTTTTGTGTATTGTAGGAGGAATATCATCTGAGTATAGGAAGGATATTTCACAAGATAAGAAGGGTTGGATCAACAATAACTGTGACCAGATATAGACCAAGGTAATGTGTCCCCAGTAAAACTGCATTTGCAACCATCAAATCGTCATTTTATGGTAACAACTCTTCAACTACAGTACTGTTATTCCTTACTAAATGTTGGTTCTTAAGGATATTTTAACGGTTTAACCACTGAAAATACTTGGATCTGCGCTTAAAAAATTTAAGCTACAATTACTCTTCTACATCAGTGGATTCAAAATCATAAAAATGGAAAAAGAGTCACTAATATTTTTTTTGCAGTACTCTACATACATTTATTTACACTTTCAGACATGAGCAGCCCACCTTATCATACTCCTACAGATACAGGTTTAAGGTACCAGATTCTCTGGGGTATGATGTCTCGTGGAGTGAATTTAAAAATGAAAAGTTAGAGAACTACAACTGGAACTACTTTGATCAATACATATGTACACATGGGGAAGGAGATTTTGGTCTGTTAGAGGTAGGAACTACTTTGATCAATACATTTGTACACATGGGGAAGGAGATTTTGGTCTCTTAGAGGTAGGAACTACTTTGATCAATACATTTGTACACGTGGGGAAGGAGATTTTGGTCTGTTAGAGGTAGGAACTACTTTGATCAATACATTTGTACACATGCGGAAGGAGAGTTTGGTCTCTTAGAGGTAGGAACTACTTTGATCAATACATTTGTACACATGGGGAAGGAGATTTTGGTCTGTTAGAGGTAGGAACTACTTTGATCAATACATATGTACACATGGGGAAGGAGATTTTGGTCTGTTAGAGGTAGGAACTACTTTGATCAATACATTTGTATACATGGGGAAGGAGATTTTGGTCTGTTAGAGGTAGGAACTACTTTGATCAATACATATGTACACATGGGGGAAGGAGATTTTGGTCTGTTAGAGGTAGGAACTACTTTGATCAATACATATGTACACATGGGGAAGGAGATTTTGGTCTGTTAGAGGTAGGAACTACTTTGATCAATACATTTGTACACATGGGGAAGGAGATTTTGGTCTGTTAGAGGTAGGAACTACTTTGATCAATTCATATCTACACATGGGGAAGGAGATTTTGGTCTGTTAGAGGTAGGAACTACTTTGATCAATACATATGTACACATGGGGAAGGAGATTTTGGTCTGTTAGAGGTAGGAACTACTTTGATCAATACATTTGTACACATGGGGAAGGAGATTTTGGTCTGTTAGAGGTAGGAACTACTTTGATCAATACATTTGTACACATGGGGAAGGAGATTTTGGTCTGTTAGAGGTAGGAACTACTTTGATCAATACATATGAACACATGGGGAAGGAGATTTTGGTCTGTTAGAGGTAGGAACTACTTTGATCAATACATATGAACACATGGGGAAGGAGATTTTGGTCTGTTAGAAGTAGGAACTACTTTGATCAATACATTTGTACACATGGGGAAGGAGATTTTGGTCTGTTAGAGGTAGGAACTACTTTGATCAATACATATGTACACATGGGGAAGGAGATTTTGGTCTGTTAGAGGTAGGAACTACTTTGATCAATACATATGTACACGTGGGGAAGGAGATTTTGATCTCTTAGAGGTAGGAACTACTTTGATCAATACATTTGTACACATGGGGAAGGAGATTTTGGTCTGTTAGAGGTAGGAACTACTTTGATCAATACATATGAACACATGGGGAAGGAGATTTTGGTCTGTTAGAGGTAGGAACTACTTTGATCAATACATTTGTACACATGGGGAAGGAGATTTTGGTCTGTTAGAGGTAGGAACTACTTTGATCAATACATTTGTACACGTGGGGAAGGAGATTTTGGTCTCATTTGTACACATGGGGAAGGAGATTTTGGTCTGTTAGAGGTAGGAACTACTTTGATCAATACATATGTACACATGGGGAAGGAGATTTTGGTCTGTTAGAGGTAGGAACTACTTTGATCAATACATTTGTATACATGGGGAAGGAGATTTTGGTCTGTTAGAGGTAGGAACTACTTTGATCAATACATATGTACACATGGGGAAGGAGATTTTGGTCTGTTAGAGGTAGGAACTACTTTGATCAATACATTTGTACGCATGGGGAAGGAGATTTTGGTCTGTTAGAGGTAGGAACTACTTTGATCAATACATATGTACACATGGGGAAGGAGATTTTGGTCTGTTAGAGGTAGGAACTACTTTGATCAATACATTTGTACACATGGGGAAGGAGATTTTGGTCTGTTAGAGGTAGGAACTACTTTGATCAATACATATGTACACATGGGGAAGGAGATTTTGGTCTGTTAGAGGTAGGAACTACTTTGATCAATACATATGAACACATGGGGAAGTAGATTTTGGTCTGTTAGAGGTAGGAACTACTTTGATCAATTCATATCTACACATGGGGAAGGAGATTTTGGTCTGTTAAGAGGTAGGAACTACTTTGATCAATACATTTGTACACATGGGGAAGGAGATTTTGGTCTCTTAGAGGTAGGAACTACTTTGATCAATACATTTGTACACGTGGGGAAGGAGAGTTTGATCTCTTAGAGGTAGGAACTACTTTGATCAATACATTTGTACACATGGGGAAGGAGATTTTGGTCTGTTAGAGGTAGGAACTACTTTGATCAATACATATGTACACATGGGGAAGGAGATTTTGGTCTGTTAGAGGTAGGAACTACTTTGATCAATACATATGTACACATGGGGAAGGAGATTTTGGTCTGTTAGAGGTAGGAACTACTTTGATCAATACATATGAACACATGGGGAAGGAGATTTTGGTCTGTTAGAGGTAGGAACTACTTTGATCAATTCATATCTACACATGGGGAAGGAGATTTTGGTCTGTTAAGAGGTAGGAACTACTTTGATCAATACATATGAACACATGGGGAAGGAGATTTTGGTCTCTTAGAGGTAGGAACTACTTTGATCAATTCATATCTACACATGGGGAAGGAGATTTTGGTCTGTTAAGAGGTAGGAACTACTTTGATCAATACATTTGTACACATGGGGAAGGAGATTTTGGTCTGTTAGAGGTAGGAACTACTTTGATCAATACATATGTACACATGGGGAAGGAGATTTTGGTCTGTTAGAGGTAGGAACTACTTTGATCAATACATTTGTACACATGGGGAAGGAGATTTTGGTCTGTTAGAGGTAGGAACTACTTTGATCAATACATATGAACACATGGGGAAGGAGATTTTGGTCTGTTAGAGGTAGGAACTACTTTGATCAATACATATGAACACATGGGGAAGGAGATTTTGGTCTGTTAGAGGTAGGAACTACTTTGATCAATACATTTGTACACATGGGGAAGGAAATTTGATCTCTTAGAGGTAGGAACTACTTTGATCAATTCATATCTACACATGGGGAAGGAGATTTTGGTCTGTTAAGAGGTAGGAACTACTTTGATCAATACATTTGTACGCATGGGGAAGGAGATTTTGGTCTCTTAGAGGTAGGAACTACTTTGATCAATTCATATCTACACATGGGGAAGGAGATTTTGGTCTGTTAAAAGGTAGGAACTACTTTGATCAATACATTTGTACACATGGGGAAGGAGATGTTGGTCTCTTAGAGGTAGGAACTACTTTGATCAATACATTTGTACACATGGGAAAGGAGATTTTGGTCTCTTAAAGGTAGGAACTACTTTGATCAATACATATGTACACATGGGGAAGAAGATTTTGATCTCTTAGAGGTAGGAACTACTTTAATCAATTCATATGTACACATGGGGAAGGAGATTTTGGTCTGTTAGAGGTAGGAACTACTATGATCAATACATTTGTACACATGGGGAAGGAGATTTTGGTCTGTTAGAGGTAGGAACTACTTTAATCAATTCATATGTACACATGGGGAAGGAGATTTTGGTCTGTTAGAGGTAGGAACTACTATGATCAATACATTTGTACGCATGGGGAAGGAGATTTTGGTCTCTTAGAGGTATACACTTACTTTTAAATACTCTGTTTTAATTTTTAGGGTAATTTCTTAAGTACTGGTATATTATTTTAATGTAGTAGATTCACACAAGATCCTATGATCTCTTGCAAAATGATAAGGTATGATGAAAAGGAGTAAGTTCGGTAAGGGCCATATTTGGCCCCAATTATAAAGTTCATAGTTACAAGACAATAAATGCTTTAAGTTGCCTTAAAGACATGTGAGAAAGTTAAACAGAACTGTTTTTGTCAAAGTTTAATTCTAACACGTTGATTTTTACATCCCAAAAAAGGTCAAGATAAGAGATTCTTGTGATATTTGACAAAATCAGCTGGATTTCAACCAAATAAAGGACCAGGAAACATAGAGCGCAGGCGTCGACAAGTTTAATATTCAAATAAGACATGTGAAATGTCTTCACAAACATTATTTTAAAAGATCTTTGTTGTCGACGTATGCGCTCTATGTTTCCTGTCCAATAATCTATGGATATTTACCCCTTTTGATTGATTTTTTCGTGAAAAATCAATATGAGTACAACTGGTGACGTCATAATGAAACGCAGATACGTGAAATTTTCAATAAAATGGCTTATATCCTATCTAGTCAATGTATTAGCTATAATTTATCGTGATATTGGTAAATAAATCCGAATTTGAAATTTACGCTAAAAAAGGGGGCCATTTTAGGACCTTATCGAACATACTCTTTTGTGTCATTTCATCATTATTTTTCTGGTAACATTAGGTATGTAATCTTGAAGAACTTAACAACCTCAATATTACAAAGAATAAGCATTTAAAAGGTACATTTTCTGACAATAAGAATTATTAATTATACAATATTTGATTTGTATTTGCAGTCATTGAAGTTCTGGAGAAGCAGGTTCTTACTGTTACCTATCAATATACCAGCTACAAAGAAAATTATTGATGGAAATGACAGGTATATTGTGGTAGATATTAAGGTTTTATTTTAAGCTTTGGTACATGTTTGTGATTAAGATCAATATGAGAAAAGGGGTATAAGTTTTGCTTTGTAAAATAAAAGTTTTTAATTTGAAAGAGTTTTATTGACATAATTACATTTTCATACTTTCACCACTTTAGTTTGTATATGGGAACACATTAATTGATGCAGAGCACAAATATATATAACTAGTCAAAAAATTAATTAAGAGCAACATGTTGAAATAGAAATACTCAAACACAGACTGAAGTGCTGGAATAGAAAGACGAGAAATAAAATATTAACCCTTACTTAAAATATATGTTGATCTTTGTAGGTGTGATATCTACACAGAAATATCTGATACAGACACTGGGAACTTTGTGCATGGCTTCATAAGATATCTGGAAACTCTAAATAAACTGAAGAGGACATCACAGGAAAGAAGGTTAAAGGTAATTTGCATCTTAAGTTTATTTATCTATTAGTATGTATTCCATCAGTTTGTTTGTTGTGCACCCTTCGCAATGTCATTTGTGTATGAAAATTAAAAATGGAAAAGTTTATTTTGAAGCCTATTTCAGGAAATAAAATAAAAAAGGACTTCTTCAGAATATGTAAAGAAGGAAAGAAAGATACCCTGTTATCCACAATTACTTGCAAATTATCGATGTCATTAAAGGAAATGTCTGACACTTCAATGCAGGAGTGGTTGTTTTATAACTTACAATAATATAATAGTAGAAATAATTTATTGTCATATAAACATATTTAGTTGTGACAAAATATAAACAAGAAATAACAATTTTAGTCAAGGGTAAATATAAAAAGTGTTTTTTAATTATTAAGATAATGATGGTAAATTTTGTAGCATGCTAGTAGTATTGTAAGTAGTGTTGAAGTTATTAAACAAATTATGTTGCTTGTTTTTCTGTTTTTTGCTTATTTCGGTTCTATTTTTGGAATCACTTATATACTTGCCAACTTTGAGATTTGTTAGAAGTACTCTATTTTTAGGACTATTCCATGGCATGTCTTGTATAGTTGATTCTAAAATTTTGGCCTGTTGATTTTTTGCTTATTTTGTTTTAAAACTAAAACATATTTCCAAATAAATCTTAAAGAAGGTTATCAAGTTATCTAATTTAATTTGATCACAGCTAACGGAACTTGTAAGTTGGCAGAAATATATAGTTGTGATCACGCTTATGTTTGTTTCTACCAATATTTGTGATAAAATGGAAGGAACAAAAGTTTCTCTTAACACTTATCTAAAATATATATTTTGCTGATCAATTTTAATAAGCTAAGATTTGGTTAAAAAAATTCATATAATGACATGCTATAATAATACTACAATTTTGCCTGTAATAATACTTTTACATTTGCATACTTTTAAAAAATGAATTGATTTCAATGTATCATAATTATGAAAGCTTTATCTTCTTTGATATAAAACTTTTTTGGTTACTAATAAATACTTATGAATAACCCATTTTGTATAATTTGAAATATTAATGCTACTTTTAAAAAAATTGACAAATACTAAAAATTGATAACAAGAAAAACAATAAGTTAAGAGTACTAGTAAGTGTAAGTAAGAAAGCTCATAATTCCAACACGAAGGTCTTCACATTGAAAGTCAAACAGTTGTCGATTCTTAGCAACAAATTTATGGATTTTGATTGGGGAAAAATAGACTTGTGTTCAGATATATATTTGGCTGTTGTCTTCAATGTCTGTCCCAATGAATCTGGACCAAACTTGACACAAATAAAATAAATCAGCAGGTCTGTCTAATGTCTGTCTACACCACTTAAATGAAAATGACCAATAATATTGATCAATATTGGATGTGCTTATCAAACAATAAAAAAAACCTAAATTATCTTTAATTTGGTATTTTTTAATTTTTTAATTTTTTTTAATTTGGTAATTCTCAGAATTCTGGTGATCAAGTACAGAGTCCAGCACCACCACAAGGGGAAACAACTAAACAATCAGATGCTCAACAGACAAGGTTGGTTATATTTAACAATAATTTAATTTTGGATGTAACACGTCTTCTGATTGGCTGACGTTATTTTGTTGTCAGCCCATAGACATAATTTAGTCATGTGACCGTGACGTCATCAATGTTTTTTTTATGGTTTTCTACAGTTTAAAATGGAATTTAGAATTAAATTATAAGAAATGACTGTAATATTTTTTCTGTCTATTCGAAATAACATAAAAAATGTGGTGCACACTGTAAATAACCCGCTTCACGTGTTATTCAGTGTGCACCACATTTTTTATGTTATTTTGAATAGTCAGAAAAAATATTACAGTCATTCCTTAATTAAGTTTTAATTATGACACAGAATAAGTAAAGTGCAACTGTTAAAGTAGATTTTTCTGTATTGTCCCATGGGTAAAAAAACTATTAATACCAGTATAACACATGCAGATTTATCCTTCTTAAAACTGGTTTTATCTGGTCATATAATAAAAAACTAAGGTAATCATTAAGGTTTGAAGTGTGAGAATGTTTATGGTTAATTTATTTGGTTGATTTATTCATAAACAAAGCTGCTGCATAATATTACAAAATAGTCTTACATATGCGGTATGGGCTTTGCTCATTGTTGAAGGCTGTACAGTGACCTATAGTGGTTAAAGTCTGTGTCATTTTTGTCTCTTGTAGACAGTTGTCTCATTGGCAATCATACCACATCTTCTTTTTTTATATTTAACAGATTTAATGGGCAGATGCTCACTTTCAAATTTTAAAATGCAGAAACTGCAAAAAAAAAACAATCTTTATATGAAGATACATTATGTGTAATCTAAATGATGTGTAACTTATATCTCCTTTTAATTATACTCAAACTCAGAACTTAAATAAAGTATTTGGAAAACATAGCAAACAAGAAGATAAATTGTATAACCTGAATGTATCTATTTTAATTATATATATGAATATGTACTTTTTTTTAATATATATTTGTATTTTTTAGGCAAAAAGAAACAATAACAGGCAGCACTCCATCAATAAAAATTGCAGAAATAATGGTTGATAATCAGTAAGTTATCAAATATAAAAAAGATGATCAGGTATGCTTGCCAATAAGACAACTCTCCACAAGATACCAGTTGACACAGACATTAACAACTATAGGTCACCGTACGGCCTACAACAATGATCAAAGCCAATACCGCATAGTCAGCTATAAAAGGCCCTGAAATGACATATGTAAAACAATTCAAACGAGAAAACAAACGGCATAATTTATGTACAAAAAATGAAGAAAAATTGTGTAACACATCAACAAATGACAACCACTGAATAACAGGCTCCTGACTTGGGTCAGGCACATACATACATAATGTTGTAATGTTAAACATGATAGCGGGAAGCCAAACCCTACCCCTAACCTTGGACAGTGGTATAACAGTACAACATAAGAACGCACTATCAAAATCAGTTGAAAAAGGCTTAACTTATCACATGGATACAAGTTGAAATACATCTAACAAAAACACAGAGTGGAAGTGGCCGGGTACTTGTATATCCCAACAACAAAAAAGAGATAGTTAATTGATTCAAGAAAGATAATGTTGATGAGCATAAGACCTTAATAAGTCATTGAATTTAACATAAAAAAAATTACTTAAGACAATAGCTAAACACTGAGATAGGTTATGCAGGGATTGCTGGATTGGTTTGTCTAAATGAAAATGAAGTATGTTCTTAGTTATACGGTACATATTGTGCAATAATTTGTATTTTTCTGTGCTTCAGATTTGGATTACCACTACTGTCTAAACAACCCGGATTACCCCACAACTGTTTTATAGCTGAAGAAGCTGTAAATTGGTGTGTACAGGAGGTAGAGGGCATTAAAACTATCACAGCAGCCATAGTGCTAATGCAGGTTTGTAGAAAAACAGAATTAACTTCTTAATGTAGACATGGTAAAAATGTAGTATCAAAAACATATATCCATACTGGTTTTCTGTGCAATTACACCTAATCACCTATCAGATGTAGTTGTTTCATCTAAAAGATATATGTTGAAGGATTTAGTTAAATAATGTTGATAATGGATTGTTTTGTAAATGCTTTGTTTACTTGTGCTTTATATATATAAGAAAAAGAGTGTCATCTTATCAAATACTATATCTGTTTCCTCACAAAGACCAATGCTATAGCTGAATTGATTAAAAAAGGTTAAATTCTACTTGACAATATAACTGGTTGGTGAATGATTTGTTTACCTGTGATATAGTTAGTTAGAACAACTTTTATTTTTCATGAAGGTCTTTAATACATCAGTTTATAAATACTGTTCAAGGGGAGATAATGCACATTGTTATTTACTAATTTGTTCTGGTACTACCTATGAACATCCTGATTACTGATATTTACTAATCTGTTCTGGTACTACATATGAACATCCTAATTACTGATATTTTCTGTTTCAGAGATTAATTGATGATCAAGTGATTGTGCATGCATCAGGAAATCCTAAACATAAATTTATCTATGGTTTCTACCTGTACTGTGTGATCCCTAACAAAGAAAAAGGTAGGTGTACATTGCGAAGGTTATTCCAGTTTAACATTCATGCTACCAAGAAAAGGCACTTAATTTACAATGAAATACTCACATTTGTTTTAAAATATTATAAACATCTTGCAAGATGGACAATTTTAGAGTCGACTTTTTTTTATTCTTAATAGCAAGTACTGTACTCTAAGAAAATATGAACTTTTTCATATTTGTTTATCAAGCTCCAGAATTCATGGTTTATAACAGTACTTTTGAGAATGAGTGGTGTGAAGTTGTTGTATCAACATCTAATAGGAATCAACCAAAGGATAAATTTCACCTTGGTGATGACGGATCCTCAAGACCATATGATAATATAATAGATGCTGAAAATGATGATTGGAGAACACAGACTGGATTGTCTTTTAGGAGTCAAGGCTGGGGTCAACAATCAGGTAAAACTAATATTATAACTTGAGTAAAAAAGACTTAGGTTTAAGTTCAAATATATGGTATATGATTGAGGTTATTGTTAAGGGTTATGGTTAGTGTACAATTCAATATATAAACATAACAGAAGAATATGTTCATGATAAAAAAAAAAAGATTAAAAAGACTAAATAAATGTTAATAATTCATTTTGTATAACTCTTCTTTTTTAAATGCACTAAAATTTATCTCTAGGAAAAGTTTACATAAAAACCTATAAACTGTTCTATTCAAAAAAACTCATCATAGATACCAGGACTAAATTTAGTATATACGCCAGACGCGCGTTTCGTCTACAAAAGACTGATCAGTGACGCTCGAATCCAAAAAAGTTTAAAGGGCCAAATAAAGTACGAAGTTGAAGAGCATTGAGGACCAAAATTCCAAAGGTCTTGTTGAAAACATATACATGATATATACTTCATGCATTCCAAATTTTCTTCTGAGTATTCTTAATGAGGTTTTAAATAATAAATTGCATGGAAGAAAGTGTCATATTTAACAGCTTAGAAATGAAGTAAAGCTCACAACTTAAATAAAAAAATATAATTCCGAAAAAAAATCAAGCTGTGTACATTATTATTCTGTTCTGTATGTTCAGGATTGTTTGTCTATGTGAGAGTTTCTTTCAGATTCCATTCTAAATATAAAACATAACGGTGAGTGGAATCTCACTACGCTTTGCTGATGCTCTAGATTTGTAGTACTACTATATATATGATTTTATTCAGTTTGTTATACGATATCTATATCAAGTCTATGATATTGAAAGTTCGTCTTTAAAGCTTTAAAATTTATTTTGGTGATTGATACTTTTAAAGTATTTTTTAAAACAGAATATATTGCAATTTGCTCAACTTCATTTTTATTACAGATCAATGTTAGCTTTTGCCTTCACTTTCTACATTTTTCTTAGTTCCAAGATTTGAAATCATTATTTTACAAATGAGTCTGGAAAATAACAATATCTTGATTTCCTTGTCAAATAAAAACTTAATAGTCTATGTGTGAACTAAATCCTGAGTTTTCCCTCTTCTGCCTTCATACAACAATTGTTGATGTCAACAGGTGATCAAGTTTCATCAAAACAAAAGTTAGAATAACAATATTTTGCGTTGAACTGTTAGGTTTTTTAAGTTCAGAAGATAACCAACTTTTATTTAACTTTATAACAAAACGATACTAGATTTGGTATGACTGCCATTTAGACTATCCACCATAGACTTAGGATGAGATTGCAATAAACCACAGGTCGTACATGGCCCTCAACAATGAGCATAGTTTAAAAGAAGAAAAAAATGTAAGGAAAAAAATTAGAATATGATTTGAATTTTGTTTAAAATGTGTTTTCTTAGTAAATACACAAAAATCCATATTTTAATAACTGTAGAATTAGCAGTAAATGGTAAACATTCCTTTTGTTGTTCATGTTAACCTCATCATCACTCAATACTTAACCTTAACATTCCTTCCTATTAAATGTATTTTTTTGTTGACACAAAATCATTTGACATCGTAATTCTTCTTGTTTTTTATTTGTAATATTTTTCTTGCTTGAATGTGTGTATCTCTCATATTCTTTTGTCCCAAATAGATTGTTTTTAAATTGTCAGTATAAAAAAATGGACAAGTAGATCAGATAACAAATACATATGTAAAGAATTGTATACATGTATATAACCAACAAAAAAAAAGATGGGTAACAACTCAAGGGGCCATTCATAAGTCATTAGATGAAAGAAAGAAACTGACAGTGTGATGGCAAAAAAATGAAAACAACAGACAGACAAAAAAGTCCACAAAACACAACACACCACAAACCCTGTAATTGACGGGGTCTTTAGTGGAGAGATGTCTCTTTGGCAATCATACCACATCCTCTTATTTCATATTTCCTTACAAAAATCTGACAATGCAATGCTATGAAGACCTTTCAAGAATTCCTGGATACAGTCTTTCAAAAATTTGAAGGCTGTAATATCATTGATTGATGTAATAATTACTTGAACAGACAGTAGAACAGAGTGTTGTCAGATCTTGTATGCAAAGTGTGGACACATTTGTGTAACTTGTATTTGAATCAGAACTAATATAAAATTTAAATTAACAAAAAGTAAAATATTGGGTTTCTGTTTCATATAATTTACATTTAACTGACATTTTAATTCACACATTTGGTGAATGTAAAATTAAGGGTAATCAGGTTAAATAGTAAAAAAAATCACATAAAATAAAATAATTGCATGCATTCACGGGTTGAAGAGCAGGTATTCTTTTTCTGAATTAAACAATTATTGCTATTAGATATCAAGACTAGTGTTCAAATGATAAGCTTGGTTGCTTGTTGCAGAGGGACATGTTTGAAGTTAATCCTATATCTGTGGAATAAGTGTCTTATTTTTTATTAAAACAATTTACTAACATTACTTGCACATGTGGGTTATTTCTGTTTGTATATATGCCCTGCTACTTAGCATTGAGGCTTAATGTACTCTAGTTTGTGCATCTGTCAGGTGAGAAAAAACATGTTCATTATGCTATGAGCAATTAAGAATATATAGAGAATGTTTATTTTTTATCAAAATTTCACAGTTAATTGAACAAAACCCTGATCTGTGAGTTGAACATGGTGTCGTATGAACACATTTTTTTTATGTCCACACTCTTAGCGTGGAGACTATACTACAATCACCTTGTCTGTCTGTTCTTTCTTCCAACAAATATTTAATATTTGGTCTGACAGAAGCGTAACAATGATGTGTTGTAACCTTTAAACACTGGATTTGTCAAGCACCTACTTTCTATTTGACAGTCCTTTGAATTGTTCAAAATGTTGAATGAAACAACCATTTCTGTCATAATTTCCTGGGAAATACCTGAAAGAAATAACTTCTTATTTGATCAGCACCTTTACAGTGTTAAGGGGACTGTCTGGTCTTCCTGTTTTCTGATACTTTTAGTTAGGAGTTAGATATACATAGCCCAACAAAGCATGCAGTTGCTTTTGTTTTGTGTGAGTCTATTTAAACAGCTGTCCTGTTTATTTTGGGTCCAAAAGCTGTTCGGTAATAATGGTCTATTAAATTTTTCACTATGGCAAGCCCTTGTTACCAATCCTTGGATAGGATTTGATATTATACAAATCATACAAGAATATTATTAAAAGTATTATATATTATGTAGATAGATATGTAAATCAGATTTTAGACTGCATAAATCATACTTGGTGTATAGACAGACAAATGGTTTTTTTTTAATTTTTGATTATCAATGCACACCTTTTTACTGGTATTTAGCACTATTGTTTCATTATGTTAATTAATAAGTTTTTGCACCTTTAAATATTTTTTATGCACTGAATTGAAGGCAAATAAATATGAATACTAAATTAAAAGCAATACGTCAACAGATTTTACTATATAATTAATTCTTAGAATTAGTATATTTCTGTTGATACTGCTAATACTTGAACAAGGTTTTCTAAATGTTATACTTTGTATAAAGATACTCTGAAAGGTTCACAAGCTAGAAAACATACAACACAACTTATTGATTGTACTCTTGACAATTTATAAAATGAATAGATTCCGTTTCATTTTAATCATATCATTTTCCAAGTCCTTCACTATTCCCTAATTTTTTGTCATAATAAATAAGAAAATGTGATATGATTGCCAACGAGACAGAGACCACATGACATAGTAGTTAACACCTTATAGGTCATCATATGGTCTTCAACAATGAGCAAAACCAATACTGCATAGTCAGCTATTAAAGGCCCTGAAATGACAACAATTCAAACCAGAAAACTAACAGCCTGGTTTACATTTATTTTATGTTCCAGTACAAACTGTCTCCCTGCATCCTTAAACCCATATGATCATTTTGCTTATTTTAAATTTTACACTTACTGGTATGTTCATTATTCAACCATACCTACAGAAATATGTAAATTTTATAATTTATTCCATTATCTTAGCTGCAAATTAAAGCTCAAGGTCCTTATATAGATTATTCAATAAACACACAAGTAATGCAGATACTTAAGTCAGTTTTTTGTATGTCGCACACTAACTCTAGTATGCATAAATTAAATAACTACACACATTGCACTGTTGTTGCGATTGGTGACGGTAGACACGCCTTTGATATTTTTAAATATCTGGTTTGTTGTTCCAGAGTCATGGGACTTACAGAAGCCATATATATTTATAGTAATATTTATAACTATGGATATCATCATGCATGTATTTCTACAGAGTCATTTAATAATTTCTGATAAGATACTTTCTAGATATTGTCTTTTATTCTTGCAAAAATATCTGCATAAGACTATCCTGCTTTGTTGATGTAAACAGTTATCAAGGTATCAGGATTATAATTTAGTATGCCAGACGCGCGTTTTGTCTGCATAAGACTCATCAGTGACGCTCATATCAAAATATTTGTAAAGCCAAACAAGTACAAAGTTAAAAAGCATTGAGGATCCAAAATTCCAAAAAGTTGTGTAACTGTTTATTATAACGTTGATGCAACAGTTATTTAAAACATTTGTGCAACTGTTTAAAATTATAATGCAAGTGGAACTGTTTAATACATTTATAACGTGTTTTCAATTCATATGAAATGGTATCAAAACATGTGAAAATATTGTTTGGTGTTTGAATCATATTGTTGATCATATATGAGATGAAACTGCATTGTTCAGGAATATTTTAGATCAATTTAGGCAAAGGTTTCAAGTGTTGAATCAACAATTGAACATTTATAGCTCTTCAAAAGAATTTACCTTGTTCAAGAAATTGTTAGCCCTATGAATGGTTTCCAGTTAGAATAAAACCATTTACTATTACAGCTACTTTGACTCACAAATATGTAAGTGTGGATGTAGACTTTAATGGTAGAAGTGATCGACCAGAATGGGCCACGGCCAGGTACCATGCATACTATAGTCCTCATTGTGCCTGGGAGTTAGAACTACAGTGGGTGGTGGCTACTGGCAGTATACTGGCTGAACTGGTAAACATGATTTTCTTCAAATCATATTAGAATTAAGAGATATTATCACTTTTGTCAAAGTTTAAATATTCAAGTTTGTTTGACCATAGTAAGTTTATAAATATCCTTGTAAAGTTTGAATAATATAAAGATGCTTCCAGATATATTAATATAATTAATTAATAAAAGGGTTAAAAAATGAAGTGATCAATTAATACATTGCATACATCAGGTGTGCTCCAACGCCAAATATTCAAAAGCCAGAAATAAATAAGAAACAAAATAGTATAGGAAATTAAAATGTCAATGTTAGGTAAGATTTTGAAGTATGTGCCAAATAAAGGCAACAGTAGTATACCATTGTCAAAAGTCATTTATCAATTGAGAGAAAACAAATCCAGGTTAGAAACTTAAACTGAGGCAAAAACATCAACTATAAGAGGAAAATAAAGAAACAGCAGAACACAAAAGAACAACAAAAAACAAACAGTGCAACATCCACAGAAGTGAACGATTAAATGACAACTGCCATATTCCTGGCTTAGAACAAAAGTTAATTATGTACAACTTAAAAATTTTATATAGTTAATTAGATACATTCTTATGTTACAGGTATCAACTTGGTACAGAAAAGCAAGACCTTGTGGTTTTCAGTTCCTGCCTGTTCCTGTTGATCCATTTGCCTTGCCCACAGCACCTGATTCTGATCCTTTGAGAGGACCAATATTCTTACCCTTGAATATTGCATGCATGTATAATGGGGGTAAAGGTATTTTCCATGGTAAGAAATTATATTGAGTGTTTATGGAATCTAAATGTAAACAATCGTAAGCTTATACATATTATGACAAAGCAGTTATTAAAACAACACTTTAGGCTTTGCTGCAGTAATTAAATGAAATTGACATGTTTCAGTGCAGATGGCGAATGAAAATTAAATAATAAAGAGTTAAAATAAAAATATACCAGTTGGGTTTGATTATTGAAATCAAGTTTAGATGACCAGGTATGCATTTAAAGTCAGTTCTAAATAACAACATTATTCTACATATACATGCAAAGTATGGCATATCATCATCAGTCTAATTATGTTTTCCATTTTATTAGAAGACTTTAATAATTATGTATTTTCAGTCATTACTTATGAGTTGCTCATAATTTTGATTTTCTCTTAAAATTAGATTTTGATTAGCATTTTGAAATGGTATATGATAGTGAAATCTCCTGTTCAAGTATAATATCATTTTTAATACAAGGGTTCTCAGTTTACACCAGATAATTTATTCAATAGATTATGCATCTCCAAGGACATAAATAAATAAATTTGAGAATCTATCAGAGTACTAGTTGAATAATTAGTTTACAATGATGAATGTTCTTCTCAGTATATAACCTTTCAGCAATTATTGTAAACATTAGATTGCCTATCATTACCAATCTCTTCTTTGTATTTATGTTTTTAGGCTATGACCAAGATATAAAGGCACAAAAGTTGAAGCACTTCCAACAGTCAATTATTAAAAGGTAATTCACAACTCTTACAGTTTCAGATGTTAGGCTTAATTTTCAATGAACAATTAAACAAAATGCCTAAATGTAGTAAACATATATAACATATACATTTTTATGCCCCATTTATGGGTATTATGTTTTCTGGTCTGGACACATTCTTGTATTTGCCTAATTTTATATGATTGATGGCTTTGGTGAATGTCCTGTCAGTGCCAAAAAGAAAAAAAATAATTGCATTTTTGCTTCTTACAATTATTAGCAACAAGTTCATTTTAAAAATGTATAAAGGTTCATCATATAAAACTGTTGGAGATATTACTTTTATAAAGATAAAACTCAATTCTTAAATCAAATGACTGTTTTCTCCGGTAAGAAAAATTGTACAGTTTGAATGTTATTTTTCTCCTTTTGAAAAATAAATACAGTTCAAACTATATATTCAAGATAATTCAATTAAATTATCATAAGTCATAACCTTGTGTGTATTTTATATTTTGATTTCAGATATGGTTTCATGCCTTTTTCTGTGATGGCTAAACCTTCAGGATACCCCCCTAGTCCAAATCCATCCTCTGGGTCCTCACTTAGTCAGAATGAAGAACAATATGTACACTGCTCGGGAGGAATGTTTGTATTGATAGAGGACAGTCAAACAACCTCTCCTACAATGAAGGAGGCCCCATTTGTGTACAGTCACAAGAAAAAGTCAGCATCACAGTTACGGAAGGATTATATAGCTCGTCAAACAAGTCGAACAAATCAACATGATGATCAACATTTGAATAAAATTGGGTTTTTGTGGTCGTGGAATTATATGTTGTCCAAAAAGTGGCGGACATCGCACACAGGGGATGAACATTTTCAGGACAAAATGTTGGCAGATTTCCGTGAGTTTTGTTCCAACAAAGATGACAGATTGAAAGAATATTGGCATGATTATAAATTAGATAATCCTGTGTAATAATCTATTGTCATAAATTAACACAAGATGTCTAGGCATTAGTTGGTGCATTATGTACATTTGAAATTGAAATACATATCATTTCAAAATAGTGCGTATCCACCAAAACTAAACTATTAATAAGCTGTTCAAATATATTTTGATATGATGTGGATTTATTTTTACTACGTGGATATGTGAAGAAGTTGGATATAAATGTAAGTTTCCAGGAATCATAATTTTGTTTTTAAATTAGAAACAGGGACTTGTACATTTTCTTATTGTTGAGAATTTAATTAGTAAAAAACAGAAAACATTAGAAAATTTGTTTATTTCTTTCATATGTGGAAGATATTTCAGGGTCATCTTAGACAAGATGAACAAAACTTATTTACCAAATTAGATTTTAGAAATATAATGAAAACACATTCATGTTTTAATTTTCTGAAACCAGTTATTGTGAAATTTTGTACATTTCAAATAAATTCAGTTATTTATCTGCCAGCTTTTCAAACCTCCTTAATGAAATTTGTCTTTTCTCCCTGTAGATTTTTATGTATAGATTTGCTACACAACTGATTTTTCCATAATTTTCTTTGGATATTCTATTAACATTTTCAACATATTCAAGTTCAAATAATAATTTTTAAGGAATTTTTGAAATATATGTTTGAATAAATAAATTGATAGCAATAAATTATTTTAATGACATTTCAAGAACTAAGCTTCAAATAATCTATCTCATTATTTGGTTTACAACTGTATCACTGTTAAGAAAAGGTAAAAAATTAGAATTGCGGAGATTATTTACACCTTAGGTGGAAAATAAACCCACCTGTCATGTTTATGGTCTTGAGGGAGACCTCCATTCTGGTTTAAAAATTGCAGACTTAAAGTCAATATCTACAAAATGCTACATTTATATTTTGTTTCTTTTTATTACATTCCTGTTTCATTGAAAAAAGTGGTTGTATTTATTATAGAAAACATTAAAACTTAGATAATGTGAACTTATAATTATGTTTTTGGCAAGTGCAATTTATTTTAATGTTATTTGTTGAGTGATAACATGATATGTTTATGATTAAAATGTAATTGTTTGGAACTAAAAAGCTTTCATTCAAATTGTTGTCTTTCATGAATAAATAAGTCGAATTTTGTTTTATATTTCTTTTGCTTTTCTTAAGGAAATTGGTGTGGTCACCAAAATGAGGTAGTTTAAACATATTTTATTGTTCAAAATGACAAATGGATTAGACACAAGTTTTACAACTTAATAACGTCTTCTCCAAAACAACTAAAATATACACATTAATTAATGAACGCATCAAACATTTCATACTAACAAATAATTTAAGAATAAAAGGAAACTTGTTGAAGCCAATCAATGGATGTAATAGAGTGCATCGTTTTACAGTATAAATAAAAGACAAACACCGAATTGTTAGTGGAATTACCTATGTGCAAATCCTTTTTTGTGTAGAAATAACTTTGATAAGTGTCTGTGTTTCTCATAATAATGCTTGAGATCTTTATATATTTTGCAAGTTTAAGTAAGAAAAGGATGTCAAAATGAGTTTCATCAGCTATTTTATTTTAATTATTTCATTTAAATGAATACTGTGGATTCTTTTATTATAGTGGGAAGCAATTTTCATGGAGTAAGGAAAACTTGAATTTTTGTGGATATTTGGTTTTGTCCAAGTCTGCATATAACCTTTTTAAAAATGTGTAATTCGGTAAACACTTTAAAATTTTGTGATTTACATGTAACCAAAGAATCCATGAAAATTAGTTATCGAGGAATAATGATGAATCCACGGGTAGTCCATTAGGAAGAGATAGTTGTTATCAAAGGTATATATGTAGGACTCGGAGGTGCGATGGGGACGCTGAAGTGCGATGGTCCACACCGAAGTACGATGGTTTCATGCTCACAAAAGAAATGAAAGGAAAAAGAAAAAAACGAACGATTTAAGTCCCAAACTGATTTGAGCACAACATGTCGATGTTACAAAAATATTTTTAACCATGCCAGGCAGCAAAATAAGGGGAGCAACGGGGCTGAAAGATGAATTTGGTCAGCGAATGGGTTATCCTATGTTCGGAATAATGTCGCACGATAATGATTCAACTGAAATAAAGTATACTGATATAATTTTAAATATTGATGTTAAATTATCATTAAGTAACAAAGCTTCACGTGATTTTATGTGGACAATTTGATAAAAAAAAAAATAATTGAGAGTATTTAATAGCAATGTTTTTGTTAATGTTGTTTAATCTCTAGATAAATCCTGATTTGTAAAAACACCGTCGCTCTAGTCTTTTTTAAAGGCAGTGCTTTAAGGCCTGACTTTTAAGTCATGAGGTTCATCTTTTCATACGCAATCTATGCAGGGGGTCTTTTGGCCAGAAATAGATCCGGAAATGTTCGAATTTCTCCTCTTCTTTTTATAGTATGATATGGTTTTTGTTTCTTTCATTTACATTGGGGACTAAAGAAACGATCAGTGTGTATTGTTCGTTTTATAGAACTTGTTATTAATGTGTATTTTGCATTATAAGCAGTCAACCTGACTACAAACTATCATTATTTGTATTCCGTGTGGAAAGAGGTCGGGTCAATTTCGAGTGTTATCTGACATCTAAAGATTTTGTTCAGACGTTGATATAACAATGAAAAGTCGACTGAACATGATTAATATTGCATCTTCTATAATTCAAAGCGGAATTGGGTTTATAAACGAGAAACCGTAAAGCGTTTTCAATTTCGGTATTAGTTATGTATGTTGTCTACGTATTATCCTGGTTCCCGGTACTACGTTCCGGGTATTAGCTATTTGATATATCTGATGTGTAACATTACGATCAGGTACCAGCCAATCTACGTGTGTATGTGTACATGATTTCCCGCCAAAATGACCGACTTACAGCTATGGAAAAATAGTCCATAAACGTTCCGTATAATGATATGCAAATTCATAATTAATCGTAACTTTTTTTATCTTTATATAATAAATATAACAAAATGGATTCCACAAAATTGAAAATAGCATTATATTACGAGGATTTCTAATATTTTTTTCACTTCCGGGCGCAGTAATACGTATGTTTTGAAGACGCCCGATGAAATTGACAAAGTGAATTGAGAAGGAAACGGATAGATATACGTCCTTGCTATCAGGTAAAACAATTTAAATGTACAGAAAAAACACATTTACTTCACACAAATAGTACAGGCTTAAGCATTTTATTGTCTTATACACGACTGTAGTCTAGTGTTTAAACGACGGCGGTGACCTACAAGGTACGGGTCATACTGGGTCAAGTCTAAATATGTAAACATATCCACGTGCTATTAGGTAGAAAGCATCGTAATGCAATATCTACAATTTTTTCCTCCTTTATACATCGTTTAACCAGATATATTTCTCTTTCAAATACACTTAAACACGGGTTGTATGTACGTATCTTTTCTAGTGTTTTCTTGTCCTTATTAAAGTTCATTTGTTGATGTTTAAATATTTTTGAACGACTGAACACAGGAGTGAATGAATGCAACAATTATATATACTGAAGACTTGAGCTGTACAATGATAGTGTACGTATATCATACTGATAATTATTCTAGCAGTAATTATGTTAATTTAGGATGTAATGACAGGAATTCATGAGCTATGCCTCAGGCTTTCTGAAAAAATATCAATGACAATGTAAACAGGAACAAAACATTGACACGAATGATGCTCTCTTCTATGTTATAGTTATTTAGGTATGTGTGTTGCACAAGTTTCAAAAAAACTTAAGTTATAAAACTTTTTTTCAGGGCACAAACCCACTTTAAAGAGACTTGTCTACTGCCATACCCATCCTATTTTCATGCACCATTTGCAAGCAAGAGACTGAATGGTTTGCAAAATTAAAAATCAGGACGGTGTCCAATTAAACCAAAAGAACTAAACTGGATGAATATTGTAGGAGAAATCTAGAGGAAAGTTTTGATTTGTGAAATTGGTTTTCCTGAAAAGTCATTCATCCTAGCCTGCAGAAAGGAACTATAACTGTCCACCACCAACTGACGAGCTAATGTTGAGCTTCACATATGGAATTACTCAAATACCATCAATGTCTATGTTTTCAGCACAGATTTCACAAGTTATGACACAGCTGTGCTTTTTTTTTTATACCTGTTAAAGAGTTGTATACTAAATTTTATTTTTTTATCAATAAATATATCTTGTGTCATTTAAGAACTTGTATTTTGCCAAAAGATGCATACTAGTGAATGAAAGTGGTGCAGTTCATTTTGCTTTGGTATATAGAATTGAATTACAATTGTTCATGTTATTGGAATGCATATAAAAATAAGGAGATGTGGAACAATGTATATACATGATATTTAGTGAGTTTATCAAGCAAAAGTGAATAAGAAATAGGTATAAGCAGTTACAGGTACTACTGTACAATCTCAAACAATGAGAAAAACTCATACCGTAAAGAGAATTTCATATTTACAAGTAAGTTTTGTTTTTGCGTTGAATAATTTTCTTCTATTGTTTTAATTGCAAATATGGGAAGTGGTTAAAATGCTAATGAGACAGCTGTTATGGCCACAGAGCCTTAATTGAAAACTTCTTTTTCATTCATAGCGGTAGATTTTGCCTGGAGTTAGAAACATATATCTGCCAACTTTTCAAAATGCACATGGGGGTTTTACGTGAAAGATGGTTCATATAGTCATACAAAACCTTCAAGGGGGCCTTCAAATGGAAGCGTGCAGGACAAGTCGCCCCACTGGCTAATCGCCCACTTTTAAAAAAACCGCCACAAACTGATTTATCAAATTGCCCCACATGTGAAATTGGTTAAATCATGTTAAATATTACTCCTGCCAACCCGCCCTACTTATAAAAAAACGGTAATATTTAGATTAATATATATATATATAATTAAAAATAAAAACTCGCACCACTTTAATGAAAACTAATCTACACAGAATACAAACAAACCGAAAATTTATTTAATTACTATTATTGATATACTGAAATTATAATTCTAAAAAAAAATGTATTGTTGAAGAATAACTAAGTTTTGAAGCTTAGTTATTTGCATAACAATTGAAAAGAAACCTGTTAATTGTATCATAATGCAATATAAGGAATTTAACTTATATTCAACGGGATAACATCTTTTTCCATAAGTGGGGAGAGTTGGCATTACTAAATTCATCCTGGTTAATAATATATTTATCTAGATTTCACCGATTTCCATTAGGTGGGACCAGTTAGCAGGAGTAATATTAACGGAATTTAACTTATATACAACGGGATAACATCTTTTTACATGAGTGGGGCGAGTTGGCATTAGTAAATTCTTCCTGGTTAATAATATATTTATCTAGATATTATCGTTTTCTATTAGGTGGGGCAAGTTGGCAGGAGTAACATTAAGGGATATAACACATTTCACAAGTGGGGCGATTTGGTTATCCAGGTTGGGGCAGTTTTTTTTTAAAGTGGGGCGAGTTAGTGAAAAAGTGGGGCTATTTGCTAATGGGGCGATTTGTCATGGATTCCCTTCAAATATATTCTAATGTGGTTTTTGGCTTCTTTGTGCATAAACAAGCTCATTGCCATTGTTGAATTAATTGTTTTCTTTAAATTGTCGACAAAATTGTTCTTACAAAATTTCCATTTGGGAGCCTCGAGCTCGATGGGGGAAATACTCTGCAAATACTGACAGTTGGCAGGTATGGTCATCAAAAAAGTTGATGTGTTACTATGTACATTTACCATTATGTTACTTGATGTTCTTGCTATACACACAGTACAGAGACTAGTCAATCTTTGTGAACTATTTTTTATGGGAGTCATAGAATATGCGTATACAATCAATAATTAAAAATAGTCTATTTATATTGAAAAGGAAAAGTTCTTATATGTCTAAAGAAGAGGGACGAAAGACACCAAAGGGACAGTCAAACTCATAAATTTAAAGCAAACTGACAAGGCCATGGCTAAAAATGCATTTCATGGCGAGGCACAGAAAATATACTGTAAACAGTAGACTATAGATATAGGTGAACTAGGTACAAAAGAACTCTAAATCTTAAATTCTACAAACCACCTCTGTTCTATGGAAGATAATGATATAACTGGACTAGAAATACACACAACCTGTAATTAACTGCCTTTACAGCGCTTTCGCGCTTTGATTTATTACCGTTACAGTGATTATTGCCTGAAACAAAGTAGGCCGAAATTACCCTGACTGCTCCCTACGTGTACTTACTAAAATAATAAATAGGAATAATTGTTGTTATCAATTTCTAAGTTTTGTCATAACATAAACCCTGCTTAGTGTTACCGTATAGACATACACGCTCATTTTTATTGTTTAGTTCACCCTTGAGCATCTTAGATCTGACTATATTCCTGCGTGATAATCGGAAAATTGGCAAATTTCAAAAATTACATTAACAAAAATCAAAATTAAAGTCTTTCGTTTGACTTGAACGGAAATTAAAATATCTTCCAAACGCGACGCTACATTGTAGCAGCTATTTTTGTAAAATCTAATTAATTTGATTTCATTTTACATGTTCGTAATTAAACTTTTTGTTTTTTTACTCAATGTGACAGGTAGACCATCGCACTACAGCGTAACCACCACCGCACTTCAGCGTAGATATCAACAAGTTAACGCCATAATGTCACCATCGCACTTCAGCGTGTTAACCATCGCACTTTAGCGTATACCATCGCACTTCAGCGTGACCATCGCAGTTCGGAGTACCATCGCGGTTCCGAGTCCTACATATATATTAGCAGAAGATAATTGTTAGCAAAGGCATGTAGTAAATCCACAAAATACAGAGAAATTACCATGAGTTGTTCGATATAACTTAGTATAACAATTTTTTAATGACCTTTTGATCCTTTAGGTCAAGTTCAAGTTTGCTTTAGTACAACAAGTCTTATGTAGACGAAACGCGCGTCTGGCGTATAAAATTATAATCCTGGTACTTTTGATAACTATTGATAAACAGCCCCAACCCCACACAACAAAAAATCAGAAAAAACACCATCAGAAGAATGACCATTAGAAAACAATTGTCACAATACATACTATAAAACAAAAGCATAAAAAAATTCATAAAAAAGCAGCTTGTCCTGGTTTCAACAAAACTACAAGATTTGAAAACCTTGGTTCAATAGTTTTCTTGAGAAAAGCAACCATCTAGAAAGGAAAATTATAAGTGTGATGCAAGCCATGAATTATCAAAGTAGGGATATATAAACACCAAATGATATGTAGGTTCTGTTTAAATGTTGCTACACAGTAAGAAAAATCACCATGGGAAAATTATTACAAACTGCCAGTGGGAGATTCCTTGATTTTTATATGATTTTTTTTCATCTTGTAGAAATTATTTACCATGGTCAAAAAGTCTTCTAATGGTTCATTTAGTGGTTTGCAAGAAAAACTTAAGAGATAGAAAAAAGATGAATAAAATTTATTGTCTCATTGGCAATCATACGGTACCACATCCTCTTTTTTATATTCAAGGAAAATTCAAAACGAAAAATCCATCAACAAATACTAGAACCAAAATCAAACTGCAAAGACATCAAAAGTATGCAAAACAACATACTTATTCCTGACTTGGTGAAGTCATTTCCTTATATGTAGAAAATGGTGGATTAAATCTGGTTTTTAGCTAGTTAAACTTCTCACTTGTATGACAGTCTCATAAAATTCTATTATTTTGACAAAGTATATGAAAATTTGTTGATAACAAAGGAGAGATATGTAAAAATAAAAACAGCAACCAACATTGTGTTATAATCTTAATAACCTTAAAAACAATTAACAATGTTAAAATGGCATGTAGGCACTCTTTAGACATAGCACGCAGTCAAAAAAAAATTTATAAAATGACCAGAGCACAATAACAAAGCTGTGTATTGAATAAATACCAAGCTACGTCAGAAACGATATTACCCAATATTGACTTAATAAAGGTTAAAAATACAAAAAAGACAAATATAGATTAAACAAATACTATGAAATAATTAACATAAAGGACATGACTTTTTCTGGCATAACCCTCATTTGTCGTTATCTGCTCAGATACCGGTGGTGTTTCATAAATTCTGAGTAGCAGCTGTTGAAATCATCATTAAGCTTCTTTTGTATAAATATTTCATTTCACCGAATTATCCTAAATTAGGTGACTAAGTTAATCGCATGTATATGTTCTATACTGATGAATTATAATTTGACATTTTAAGTCTACCATATATTTCAGTTTGATGTGCGTATGTGTTTATTGAGGTTCTAAGCTTCAAACTTCAATGCCCATATCAAGTTATCTAGAATTTGGCATATCCCGTCACATGAAACCTGAAGACATGTAACAAGAATTTATATTTACTGTATCTAGAAAGTGGTTTTATCAATTTATATAACTTTTTGTTACCTTTGAGATAAGGTCATTTTCTGTTAATAATGATTTGACGTTACAGACCAGAATTAATCTAAGATACACCATATTGTGAAATTGCATCGTTTGGCAACTGTTTTGATGTACTCTTGAAAATATAACCAATAATTGTTTAGATATTTACTAGTTGCAATTTATTCTTTAATTGTACTTACGGTTGTCAAGTTGATACAGAAAGTACCGGTACCTTATCATAATTTTTTTTAATTGGCATGGCCAAATGTATTTCTTCTCAATATTTGAAATCATAATTTCAAGTCTCAATTTTAGTAATATATCTCTTCAACTGTTAGGTTTTTACATCCGTGGGTTTCAAATATTCGGCTTTGAGAGTTTCCGATGAAGGCAAATCCAGTAAAGAGCTTCGGATGCATGAAATTTATAAAAGTGTTTTTTTTTTTCAATTTTTTTTTAATTTTTTTACAGCAGTTTATAGTTCGAACTCAACATTTAATATTCAACTTTCAAAATTCTAGTATCCAGCTTTAAACATCCAACACTTGATAATCAACATTGAAATTCAACATCACACATTCGATCTTTCGATACTAGTATTTAATATCATTTTCTTTATCTTTAGTTATTCACATTTATATTTCTTGAAATAGATGTTATTACATTTTACATTTCTTTTTGTTCCGTTTATTCCAAAGACAAATATTTTACTGTGGTTGATATTTTTAATGTTCCTCTATTATAAATTTGAATTCGTTAACCTTTGCATATTTACAGGATAGTGTAGACTTGCTACAATTTCCTTTCTTTTATTTATTTCGTTCTTACTAATTTATATGTTTACTGATAACTACCAGTCTACTGATTGTCCTGCAGATGTCAGTATAATGGTATTCTCCTAGTTATAACAGGAAATTGTTAAAGGGGCAAAATTAAAAAAAAAAACATAATTAGGAAGGGACATGTAGCAAGTCTAAGGATAGTGGTTCTAATGGTTTTGATCCAGTGTGAAAAAAATTATAAGCATGGCCAAATTTATTTCTTCTCAATATTCAAAATCATGATTTTCAAGTCTCAATTCTGGTTATATATCTCTTGAATTGTTTAGATTCTTATACATCCGTGGCTTTCAAATATTCGACTTTGAGTGTTCCTGATGAAGGTGAATCCAGAAAAGCGCTTCGGGCGCATGACATTTATAATATGTTGTTTTCATATTTTACAGCACTGGGTCGATACCTCTACTGGCGGACTATTCGTCCCCAAGTGTATCATCAGCTTAGTAGTCAGTAATTCGGTACTGACATAATTTATAACAACCCATTTAAAAATTGTCTGATAATGAACTTCGAAATTGTTAGGAGCTAAGGTTTCACTGAAATCCCTCTGGCAAAGTTGACCGTAAATGGATTTGGCTATTTTATACATGTTCTTTTTGGTTACATAGCTCTTCATCTGTTTAGGTTCTTGTACATCTAAGGCTTTCAAATATTCGGCTTGGGTGTTTCTGGTGAAGAGTAAATCCTGAAAATCGCTTCGGACGCATGAAATTCATAGCGTGTAATTTTCTTTTTTTTTTCAATTTTCACAGTAGTCAAAAGTTGGACTCAACATTTAATATTCGACATCAAACATTCAAATATCCAACTTTAAACATTCAACACTTGATAATCAACATTCGATTTCCAACATCACACCGTGATTCCATCTTTCAATATTCAATAATTTTCTTTATCTTTAGTTATTCACATTGATATTCCTTAAACTAGAAATAATTATTTTGTTACATTTCTTTATGTTCCATTTTTTCCCATGACAAATAATTAACTGATTGATATTTTTAAAAGAGGGACGAAAGATACAAGAGGGACAGTCAAACTACTAAATCGAATATAAACCGACAACGCCATGGCTAAAAATTAAGAAGACAAACAGACAAACAATAGTACACATGACACAACATAGAAAACAAAAAAATCACCAAAACTAGGGGTGATCTCAGGTGCTCCGTAAGAGTAAGCAGATCCTGCTCCACATGTGGCACCCGTCGTGTTGCTCAAGTTATAACAAATCCGGTGAATAGTCTGATTCGATATGTCACATTCATGAAAGGGAATGGGATTGTACTTAAGACGAAAGGAACATATCCGATATCATCTGTGAAATTGAACGGTCAACAAGCTCGTGATGGCGTCCGTAAAATTTACGAAGGGATGATTTCAACTTCACCATTTGGAACTCTTGGTTTAATACCTTCCTTGTAAGCAGCAACCCTCTATCAAGAAAATTATGATAGGTAATACATCCACCGGAATATCGTATCAATTGGGAGATATATACCCCGTATGCAGGTGTTGCTACTTAGAAATGGAAAGTTCACAATTGGAAAGCTGAAATCATCTCTTTTGTCGTAAAGTTTGTTTTGTTTTCAACCGACCCTCATTGTCAATTTCTAGATGTAAGTCAAGATATTCGGCAAACTTAACTGTATCTGTTGTATCCTTTATCTCTAGTTCGATGGGATCGATGCGTTCAACACAGTCACCAAATTTTGTGAATTATTTAGTGAGAGAACATCATTTATATAGCTCAAAATAAAGTTAAAGGATATTGCTAACTTCTTATCTTTCTTCCTAAGAAGTTCCTGTATGAAATCAGCCTTATAATAATAAAGAAACAAGTCGACAAGAAGAGGGGCACAATTGGTTCCCATTGGAATGTCGACAGTCTGTTGAAAACACATCTACCGAACGTAACAAATATCTTGTAAATCAAAAAAAAAAGTTCTATATTACTTTAAAGTATGAACTAAATACTCCAAAACTATTTATTATTTATATTATTGTACTTTGAAAAGTATCAGTAGTAAACATCACTACATACTAAGTTCAAGTCATTATGTGACAATATTTTCTAATGTCTAATGCCTACATGTTCATCTACTACGTGTTTCAATTGACACACGGTTCACTACCTATAACCAGACACATGTATGTATATGTATATGTATATATATATACAACTCGTCTACACATCAACCCAACAATATTAGATCTGTAAATTTGCTTTCGCAAATTTTTGGTTCTTCCCTCGCCGGGATTCGAACCCATGCTACTGAGATATCGTAACTCCAAATCGCCTGCACTGTAACCAGTGCGCTAGACCACACGATCACCTGGGCTTCATAAAAATGAGGCTTTCGGTGGCCGGGTGTTACCTTTCCACGTCAGTTTTAATCTAGCGTCGTACTACAGTACATGGTATGTAAGGCATGAAGGTGTTATTTTTACAGATCAGCTAAATTATCTATATACATATACATATATGTCTTAGTCGGGGATTGCATTGAGGTTACATCATGAACTCCCCTATTCTGTGCTTTGACGCTGTTAGGACGTTCACAATGTACAATTTGTATACTCTTAAGACATACAGCAGATCATTGATCTCAATGGGACATGTTATGTTGAAGTGAGTTGTGACCATGGAATACAATACTTCCATGATGTGACCTTAATATTTTTTAGTTCTTATAATTACATCACAGAAAGACTGTAAGGTAAAAGCACTTGATAAGTGTTAAAAAAGTAAGTGCACGACAACAATTCTCATACAGACATATATTACTTATATGACTATCATCATGATCGTAACTGCTCTTTATAAAGTTTAAAGTAATAATTTACCTACTGATATTGTTAGTTATACTAGAATTAAGATTTTATTCGTATTCAAAGATAAATATTATGAAGTATGATACTTCTTAAAATAACCATTATTGTTCCTTGCAGTGATTACTCAACTGAATACAACATGTCAGTTGAGATAACAAATAATACGTCTTAGTGTTTTCTGCGAAATCAAAAAGCTTTTCGTAAAAGAAGATACATGCAGTTTACTGAAGAATTGAATAAAATCATGATAATGTAAATATATTGGCACCAATAAAGATAAATAACGAGTAAAGCATTTTGATTGTCTCTAAACCAACTCACCAAGATTTCATAAGCCGGCTTTAAGTTTCTAAATATTTGAGAAAGAAAAGGGTTATTTGTTGTATGATGATTTTTTGGCTTAATTACTTGAATCATTGTTATATAACAGTTGTGCTAAAACACGGTGGTACAATACGATTTATTTTATATTAATTGTATGGAAAGAAACTCTGCTGTTATTTTCAAACCATGACGATGCTACAAACGAGTAGTTAAAACATACTTTACCAGATCATCAAAACAGGTTTAGATCTTTTACTTACAATGTATCATCAAAGAAATCAGGCTAAAGTAGACACAAGTTTCGTCAACATTAACAATGGCACTTGATTATAAACGATTAATTGAAATATAAAATAAAATTGATAAACGAACAACTAAAAATTACCCAAACCAAAACATTTCTCACTTTTCTGAGTTTACAAATAGACAGAAAATTGTCCTCATATGCAATAATCACAATAAGCCCCTCTAGCATTCCAGTCAGACATTTGTCAGACGTTTAGATACGTAAAAGATGACGATATTTTTTTTTTTTTTTTGGGCAAATGATTCGAAATGGTTACATAAGTTAAGCGAGCAGTAGAGCTTCAAGCCAATTGTTAAAGTAGTAAATTATGCTCAAAATAACGCCTTAAAGATAACAATTTAAACTCTTTGCAGTATGCATATATTCCTTGTTTGTCGCAAGACGACTGTTGCTAAAAGTCTTTATTTACATTGATGCTTATCTATTTGGATATAATAATAAGTTTATCACAATAAGCCAATTCTTACTCCTTTTATCCTTCAATATATTTTAATTGACAAGATACTGTTTGCGCAGGCGTAGCCTATGTACATTTTTCTACCATACAAGACTCGCATACTAGTAATAGTTATAACATAAAAAGGAGGAATACTTGGAATTAGCGTGAACTATTATAATAAGAGGGATACATATATATTTACCTGAAGATGACGAGAACATCACTAATCTTTTACATGTTGTATGTAATCTTCTTTTATGTAGCATTGACCACATTATTTCTATCACTTCTGATCATGACACTACTATCAGTAAACATTTTTGGGACCATTTCAATTTTTTAAATATGTTCAATTTCCGGTGAAAATTAGCTTTTCAGCTGCTTCAGTTCTTTTACATTGATTGTTTTAAATTGACCTTGACCGTTCCCTGTGAATGTAAATCAGGGAAAACGCTTCTTCCGACACATACAACTAACTTACTTTTGTGATTTTACTTTTTACTTAGTGAATTTTATATTTTTATAGCACTAGGTCGATACCGCTGCTTGCGATGGTGGACTTTCAGTAACCGAGGATATCATTACCTAAGTATTAACTGGCATGATTAAGAACATATTTCTTCAAAATTGTCCATTTATAAATTATCAAGAAACTAAGGTTCCAACTCCTTCAGGCAAAGCCGACTTAAGATGCATGTATTTGGCTATTATTTTTCACGTCCTTTTTGGTATCATTGCTCATAGCTGATTTGCTTGAAAAAGATTCTGCTTATACGTTTTCACGTTTTCGCCATTTTGCGATTTCACATTTTTTTCCCTCGGTTCTGGGTTGTAATTCGGATTTGTTTTCAGAATCTCTTGATCGATTTATGATTTATAACAGCGGTTTACCACTGTTGCCTTCATTTACAATTTATCCAATTATCACATGAAAAGTCTATCGGTATGTGACTGAAGCTTAAGGAGATCAAATCCAATGTCGCGTTTTCGACTTCGCGAGTTCTCATTTTCGCATTTTCGCCCCTTAGAATGTGAAGAGCAAAAAAGAGGAAAACCTGAAAAACGCGACATGGCCTTAACCGGCTACCATGATGAAATTATAGCCGTCCTCCGTAGAGCTATGGACTACACAGGTTGCATAACAGATTGCTTAACGGATTGATCGAACAGCGGTAAACTACTGTTGCCTTTATTGCATATCACTTACTTCATTATGCACCGCCCTTGACGAAAATCCGCATTTGGAATACTTGTAAGCCATACAAGTGTCTCGCTTATTTTTGCAGAAAAAAACAACATAGAATAAATATAAATGTTCAGTCAGAAGAGTATAAGTAAGTCAAGTGACTAACAGGGCTTCATTAAACATACACAACACAAGCCCTTCAAGTGTAAGTCTAGTGCGAACAATAGTACTATCAAATGCAAGGTTACTGTACAATAAATTTGTGACTTTATTACTAACTATATAACGCGTTCGATGATGATTATAGAACTAAATCAACTGCATTTATTTAATACATATACTGTATAAATTGATCATGTTTGTTGTAAATGTTTGGGTAGGAATTAATGTTTGACTACGCCGTGGGCTTGGTTCCAAGTAGCATAAAGATAGGCCATCTTATGGTCATTATTTCATCATTTGGATACAACGATAACAATCTGAAAGAAAAACAATAAAGTTGGTGTCAGAAAAATAAGTTATTTTAATTTTATAATTTGCTTTTTATGTAGTTGTAGAGATTTTGTAGATAGAAATCGCATAGAAAAGATGATATAAATAACCAGAAAATACAATTTTCATAATGGACAGGCAATAAAATTATATTGGTTTCCTACATAAATAAATATATTCATATTCAACTAGATAATGGAGGTAGCCTGCACTTGTATAGTCTAAATGCATTATGGCACGTGCTTGGATTAAACGTATACGATTTAGATTTAAACTTAATGCATTGTGGTACCTGCCCGGTTAAATAGTCATCAAAGGTACCAGGATTGTAATTTAATACGCAAGACGCGCATTTCGTCTGAATAAGACTCATAAGTGACGCTCAGATAAAAAAAGTTATAAAGCCAAACAAGTACAAAGTTGAAGAGCATTGAGGACCCAAAATTCCCCCAAAGTTGTGCCAAAAACGGATAAGGTAATCTATTCCTGGGATAAGAAAATCCTATGTTTTTTCGAAAAATTAAAAGTTTTGTCAACAGGAAATTTATAAAAAAATTAAACACTTATCTTAGTCCAGAGTGGCTTTCTGTCGTAGATCAGAGCATTTCAGAAGGAAATTTGATATCTTAATAAACTTGAATAAATACAAATAACTGTATGCGTAATGAAATAATGCTGACAAATTGGCCTGCATGGACGTATACGTAAACATTATTTAGTGCATATAAAAAAGAAGATGTTGTTTCTTGCCAATGAGACCACTCTTCTCAAGAGACCAAATCTGTGGCATATATATTAACAACTATAGGTCACCATACGGTCTTCGACAATTAGCATTTCTTTTTCAGTTATTTGTAGAAAGTACAATATATTTATAACCCAAAATGTAAAGCCTCGGTCACACCTTAACGGATAGCTCGAACGGACGCCTAACGGATAACTTTTTTTCAATCCGTTCATGTCTGTTATAGACGTCCGTTCTTATCCGTTAGACGTCCGTCCATATCCGTTGCATGTCCGTTTAGCGTACGTTTTATTCGTCGACGTCCGTTCTGTCCGGTGGAAAACTTGAAAATCTCTTAAACTATGAACGGACGTCCAACGGATGAAATATCCGTTGAACGTCCGGTAGCCGTTCGTTTTGTACGGTACTCGTCCGTTTCGTTTCCGTTTTGTATCCGTTACGTGTCCATTATACATCCTTTGGAGATCTGGAAGATAAATTCACCAACGGACTTCTACCGGACGTTTAACGGATATATAAAAGAGATGTTGAACGAATCTGAAACGGATAAATGCCAATTGGAAATTTCGTGTCAGAAATGCCAATTATTGGTATGTCAGATTTCTTAAGGTTCATGAATTCTTATTATTCATAATCGATCTTAGAGTAAGGGCACGTCTTCACAATCAAGCAGTTCTTCAGTTATTCAGGCCAGACACTGCCCTTTGGCGGCATTTTGAAAACAAACCACAACCAGTTACCCAGAATCATTTTGAATATTTATGCGATTTACATGTACATTATGTATTAATATTGTCGCCTTTAATTTTTCCCGCGTATATCTTGTTCATCCGTTTTATCCGGTACGCTTCAATTAGATGTCCGTTTTATGCGTTACTCGTCCGTTGGCTTACGTTCGACATCCGTTCTGTCCGTTCGTGCTATCCGGTAAGGTGTGACCGAGGCTTATGAGACAGATTTCTCAAATCTGAAATCGTCTCTCACTTATATATCATGTGTCCTTTGAATTACTTACTGCTCATGTAATGTCTGTAAATCCTTTGATTCGGGATAAGATTTGAGGTATTTCTGCCATGCTGACCAGGAGGTAATATAACCAGTATACTGGTCTACTGACCAGTTCTTTACTATTTCTAGTCCATCATTCCTGTAAAATACATAAAAAATATAACATAACATTTTAATCTAATGAGTATCTGAATTCCATCAGAGACTGTGATTCTATAGAATTTACAGATATTCTTATAAGTTTTCTTATCTGATCGATGCTGTAGATGTTCAATCAATTCAATGAGAATGAATCAGATGAGTCAATTTCAAAGAGTATATATAGGGTCATTTTCTCATATATACATTTATTTCACTCGAATTAGTCTTTTTGAATGCTAAATGCGAATACAAGCAATGAGAGGAACTGTTAAACGTATATGCATCATTCATGCAGTCGTGAATTTTGGGTGTTCCATGAATCTATAGGTACATTGTGTTTCGGCCTGGGTTAATGAACAGTGACCATACGGTATTGGTTTATCTCATTGTTGAAGATCGTACGGTTGCCTATAATTGTTTATATCCACTTCATTTGAACTTTGGCGGATAGTTGTTTCATTGTCAATCATATATACCACATCTCCTTATTTTTATAGTGATGTGAATGAATAATTATTAAGTTTCAACAGTTAAAGGGGGCGTAAGATAGATTTATTTAACCAATTACTGCCACAGACCTAATCCAACCATCGTATGGAAGATGAAACGACTGATAGTGCTGTTCTATAAATTTCCTTTCTTTGCTCCAATATTCTGACAGAGTTTGAGAGTAAAACTGTGAAAGGAAATAATTATCAAAATTAAACATTTGTCATCAGCAACGTTTCCTAAACCACCCTTCACCTGTTTGGCTGAACGAAGGATGGTATACACAGCCTATACCAGATATGTATCCAACCGTACCTCCCAGGCAACTTTGACACATTATATGGCAGTCTGTTATGAAATTAAGTCATATCAAATATAGTAGACGAGAGGAGGAGGAGGAGGAGGTTTTTTAAAATAAGTTATTTGGCATTGCAACTGGAAAAAATGAATATTTCAAAATTGGCATAAGAATATTAATAAAACTGCTGACAAATAAAATGTTGGAAATAGTTAACTTCGTATCCCCTGGGGCAAGGGAGATGCATGATTTATTCCACGATGTATAAATACTTTCTTTGACTATGCAAGTGCTGGCAATGCATGCATTTATTCTTAAATTGATAAATTATAGATCGCATTTAAAGAAACATCAATACTTGATTTAAGTACATATGTCATGGTTTTTTTTCTCTGTTGTCTGCCTGAACATAGTCATAGCTAAAGGCTATGATCATTTTGTTGCACTGATATCATGATATGTTTTTTGTTGTACAAAACGTATTATAATCAAAGCGTTGCAATACGCGGAGTAGAAATCGGGTTCAGAAGGGACACGGTACTTGTTCAATGTCAAGTTAAAAAATCTATGGCAATCAAATATTTATTTAGCTATAGTAAATGATAATGTAATGTATGGGCCAATGTAGCGTTGGAACCATGCATAAAGTGAAAGATATGTTTAAAAATTATAGGTGGATCTTTAAAGAAATTATTTATATATAAAGCAATCCTGTGCGAACGTGACAGAGTGTTTCAACAATTGCCAAAAACGTTTATAACATAAGTATAATACTTGATCTTACATGTGAGACAAGGTTGTGTGCCTCCTTTTTGTTTTCTACAGGTATCCCATAACCATATACCGCCAATACTCCTCCAGGTCGTAAAACTCTGTCAACTTCTTCGTAAAATGCTTCATGATTCATCCAGTGCAATGCTTGTGCTGTTGTTATCAAGTTTACACTTCCCGACTCCAAAAATGACAAGTCTTCTGCCGGTCCGACTGTAAACTTTATGTCATGGTATTTTAGTTTGGCCTGCTCTATTTGTTTTTTACTCACATCAACACCAAACACGTTTTTGAAATAGGTCTTCAATGAATAAGTACTTTGTCCAGTTCCACAGCCGATGTCGATCGCCGTATCAAAATCGTTATTTGATAATTTACAATAATCAACTATTGACTTGACCACTGTGTCTGGATAGTCTGGTCTGAACTGGGCATAGTACTTAGCATGGTCAGAACTTTCGAAAAGTCTTATACTCATATTCCTTGTGATTATAGTTGTATTCGTGTATTGTTTTGTCCTACTGAGTAATTGTCCACACAGTTTAATGAGCATTACAGTAGCATGGTTTGCTTCTGGAAATAAAAAAAAAAAAACATCAACTCATATATCTTTATCATGTTGATGTAGGCAAATGATCATTTCGTTTTTATTTCATGCATCTAGGAAAAAATATTTTTAATCTGAGACAAATGCCTGTGTCCGATATCCACAACTCAGGCTCGATCAACAGGGTTGCGATCCCGCCCGTAACTTGGTGGCAATGGAGCTTCATATGTTTCATGTATAGACATTGGAATAAAGCACATTCATATGTTTAGCACGCAAAACAAAGAATTCGGTAAAATATCAGAAACTTAAATCACAAAGTGAAAATAATCCCAGAAAACTAGCTAAGAGTAGCAGTTCAAATGCCGGGTGAACATAAAATGAAAAAGGTAGGAAAGCCGATAAACGGTAAGTATCAGAAATAAAAGAAAATTTTAAAGTTTCTTAATAAAATTTAACAGTTTTAACTGAAATTCGAAGTTGTGTTTTAACAAAAAAAATACTGACATTTTTCAAATGTACCTCTTTTCTATTATAAATTTTAGTACAACATACATGACATAACCATTTTTAAAAGATGTGCAAAGTTGTTATAAATTGTAACTTACTATACTTTTTTTTTCTTCCTGCAAAAACGTAGCATAGCGTACTACAAAATTTACACAGAGAAAGAAAAGAAGACAGAGTTTTTCATATTGAAAAATATACCATTATGCGGAAAAAAACATTTTGTGTCTCTGTCCATGGACATAATATACTGCCAGTTTACTTGTTTTTTTTTACTTTAGTGCTCTGTCCTAACTTTTTCAGATAAATAATTTGAATTTGAATTGCGGTTGATATATTCATATTTCCCACTTTTAAAACTATTTTCTTCAGTCATAACTGACCTAGTTTATAGTTCCACTTCAGCCTAATGCATTTAATTAAACCTCCTCTAAATATTAGGTCAATTAATGAATTGCATTGGGGCTATACTGAAACAATCGACTGATGTTTTGTGTATGAATAACATGAAGAAATCAGTTCATTGATATCTTACCTGAACTGGAAAAGAAAGAAGTGTCCCTTACATCTCGTTGGTTATCAGACGTTATCTTATTTTTGACCAATCAAAATTACATTATAAGTAAATGCGGTATATTGTAAAAACATTTCATTTCCTGTTCGTCGAAACAGCACGTAAAAATGAATGCTCCTCCGACTTTTGAGTCTTTCCTTCTGTTTGACGGCGAAAAGAAGTAATTGTTTGAGAAAAATGTTGTCATAATGAGACAAGTTTATCGATAAGGACAAACAAGTCCTTCCAAATAATTAAATTAAGGTTTTTCAATGCAAAACACTTTGACAAAAATGACAAATAATTTGCTGCGTTTGCACCACAGACACTGGGGTTTGAAACAATTTGACATGTCTGTCCATACGAACCCCGAAAATTATTTTTGATGTTGATGTTAATCTGTATATAAAGAAGCAATTGTAACAAACCCTTGTGTTTGCACTATAATTTTTTCTATTACATGTAGTACACTGCATAACTGAGGGTTTGGATGGGGTTAGATGATTAAAAAATAATGCCATTAAAAAATGAAGATTAGAGAAATGCCTGGTCTAATTTTTTGAAGATAAGAGAAAAAAGGGGTGAAAAAACCCCGACCCTCATAACTCAAGGACGTATAACTAACATACGTCCTTGTCATAACTGGATCCACCGTCTATAACACTGATATACATATATAAGTTGCAACTTCATCATAAGGGTGTCAAAAAGGGTATCGGGTCTGTTTGCCCTAATAACATGGTCGCCCATAGAGTCTGTTCGCCCTACTTAAAAAAAATATAATATTCAGGGCATTGAAGTTGAATAAACGGATTTACAACTTCATTGATTATTATACTCTGAGACTAGTCTCAGTTATACTGCATACATTTGTGATTGACTGAATGCAATTATTTTGTTAACAAATATCAATAAAGATAAATACATTGTATTCCAGTATTCTACATGTACTCTGGCCTCTGCAAATCGTAGGGAAAATGATAAATTGATTGCAACAATATAGATATTTTGTCAATTTTTCAACAAAGTTAAATACTTTCAAATACTTAAAATTATGTGACTAGACAACAATTAGAAAGAAAAAAATCTGGGCGAATGGACCCTGGGCAAACAGGAACTAGGGCGAACAGACCCAGATTCGTTAAAAAAGATAACAGTTACTTACTTTATTCTTACATCTGTTTGGATAAAAAAAATGCCCATCAAAATTTTCATTTAAAAGATCTTTATAATTTTTATCAGTTTACGAAACAGAATGCATATATATTTTATCTCAAAATCTTTGACCAATGTAAGGTACATGTATAACACAATTTATGACAATTTTTTTAAAAGAAATATTTTAAACATTTTTTTCCCATATACATGTACCATATATACATGATATATTTTTCCGTAATAAATTGATAGATGAAATTAGTTTTTGGCAGGCATTTTACGCTGGCAACTAAAGAAAGAGAGACACATTCATAACTTCATATACAATGTACATGTATTAATGTAAGACCAAATAAAAATATATGTGTGGTTCCAGTTACATACTTTTGAAAAATAGGGTCGGTAGGTCGGCAAATTTTATTTATTTTTTTCTAAATTTTATTTAGGATTGTCAAAATCCGGAAAAAAATCGTGTGTTTACCGAAATTGTTTCCAGTATTACACACGTCAATACCGGAAGTCAGCAATTTTAAAGGTGTTTGGTTGCAAAATAAAGACAGTCATTTACGTTTTTCATTAATTTTGTTGCATTTTGACAACAAATTGTTATGAATCCTTGCATTTTACCAAAAACAGATACTTCTATGGAGATTCAAATGACAGAAATCTAAGAATTTTATATTATTCTCAAAATTATATCGTGTGAAATTTATTTTTGAGAAATGACAAAAAAGTTCTAGGGTCGGGGGGTTTAAACTAGGGACGGTCGGGTTACTGGAACCACACATATATTTTTATTTGGCCTAAAGTTTATTTTGACATGTGCATGATGTGTACATGGTGTAAGATCAAATGAAGATATATTTAGATACATTTGTACTTATATTTAATGTATATTTCAGAATCACCATTGAAAAAGACACTAAAGTGCCAAATGCTGCAATATTTACAGTGAATAAAGAAGATCACACACTAGGAAACATGATCTGTTCGTAAGTTTAATAAAACATCTACAATATAAGGAAGGTGTAACCATTAAAAGAGTCAAAGACAGATATGCTTGTAAAATTTGATCATTATTTAAATATTGTTATTACATTTTATGAATAATGACATTAGAAAATACAAAAAAAACATTTATAACCAATCTGTAACCTTTCAGATACACTACAATATTAATATCTGAATATTATTATCTCCATGACTGAAAAAAATAGGAGTTTAATTTATTTAAAAAAAAGTAACTTAAATTCATCTGAACATTAACTAAAATACCATTCACAAACATTCCTGAAGTCATTTACCATAGTGGATCATGTATAATCTGTGATATTTTACTCCAAAACTCAAATTGCCAGACAAGCTGAGGATTTTGGATACTTCATGAATAAGTGAAAAACTTTCAGAATGTTGTTTGTAACACCAAATTTTTGTTGAAATATTATTTTTCGATCATTTACATGTACCTAATCCATATTTATATGTGATTTCACTATAAAAATCAAATACAACAAGTACAAACGTAGAGCAAGCTGTAGCTACTAATTAAAAAAAACTAAATAGAATGCCTCCTTACAAATGTTTTGCATTCTTTTGATAACAATGTCATGAATGTATTGCATGTATCAACTACAAAAAATATTTCGTTATTAATTCTGATTTGATGAATAAGTTGTACTTTCAAAGGTCATATTGATGATATTCCTTTGTTATATCTATTAAAGACCTGATTCTGCCCATATACCAAATTTGTTTGCGATTTACACATACTTATTTCCAGTTATTGACAAGCTCAAATTTCCTGTTGGCTATTTTTTTGTGGGGATTTTGGATTATTTGAACACACAAATAGTGTTCTAGAATCTTTTATAAACATTTTCAATATTTCGAAAATGGAGGAAAACTGGCCTTTCAATGAAAAAAATGCACACAACCTCTCTTGATCATGACTTCAAATTAAGGAATTTTAGTAGTGAATGATTTTAACGAGGGACAAATGAGCACTTTAACCAAATAAAGTTATAACATTTACATTGCACAACACATTTTGCAAAACAAAAAATTAATATTCTTTTACTTATTACAGACAGTTATGGAAAGACCCACAAGTTTTGTTTTCTGGATATAAAAACCCGCATCCATTGGAGCACAAATTTGTGTTAAGAGTACAGACGACCTCAGACTACAGTCCTCAGGATGCATTGACCAATGCCATCACTGATCTCATTAGTGAGTTCTCACTTCTAGAAGAAAGATTCAAGGTAAAAGCTAAGAGTTTATTCTTAACTAAATTGATAACTGTATTTTATTTCAAGCTTGTCTTTGTAATTTACATAGATTTTTGTGTCGCAAATTGAGTAAACCTAGCTGCATGTATCAAAGTAAAATCAACGTTTTCAGTCTATTCTATTTTCAGGTATACATATTCTAAGAAATAGCGGGATCTGTTCAGTTTGACTTTTGAATACTTTATTTTTTTGGCAAGTGGCAGGAATAAATTATTTGAAAGGATATAATGCATAATATGGCAATTAATATGGTTGGACTGCACAACAATTTTAGAAAACAAACTAACTGACAGATAAAAATGAAGTATCACATATGAGAGAATTTCCTTGATTCAAGAACAATTATGGCATAACTGTATACAAAAATAGTAGGTCTTACCTCATAGAGATTATTTGACCCATATCCCATATATATACTTTGTTGACCAATGTTGACATGGAATGTTTCAGATTTTCAATGTTATTATCAACATATTCTATTTTTCAATATGCCTTTTACGTGTTTCAATTTTCTATTATGTACTTGTATTTAAATGTAGTGTATAAAAGAAGTATTGTAACAACCTTTATTCTGTATTAAAACTTCACTACATAATATTAGTCTCATCCCATAATAATGTATGCCTTTGAAAAACCATTTACTGTATAAATATAAAGAATACAAAACTCATAATTAAAGTGCAAAGCTACAGGACATTGCCGCTGCTATGTTTATAAAATATGTTACACCTGAACATTCAAAAACACATATACACAACTATATACTTCACACAATATAATACCAAAAAGAAAAACCACCCTCCAGTCCTATCAATCCTATATATATCTTATAAATAATTAAAAAGGGGACTTATTGAATAAATTAAAATTTACCAAGTGTTAAAATGAGAACCTCTTGCTTTGGCGCTGTCAGGCTGAATGACAGAAACCCCTGTTTTGGCGGGAAACTGACCACACGATAGGTTTGACACCTATACATCATGAAAAGACAAGAGAAAATAATTTCACTCTAATTGACTACATTCAACTGTATGAAATTAATATTAGTAGATATCTTTGACAGTGTCTTTTTTTTCTTTACATATATCAGGTGGTAAAAATTTTAATGTTTAATACTGCTGTATTGATTTCATAATTTTGTTAAAATGATGAGCATCTATGATCCAAAATAATCAATCTTTTTATGTATTTTAGGATGCAGTAAGAGAACGACAGGATGGTGACATATGAAACCAAAATCTGGAACATTATTGTGAAATATACAAACAATTGTATTTCAACAGAATATGTATTTTGTTGAAATAATAAGTTTAGCTGGTCTAAACCTGAAGGAACAATGGATATTGGTTCCAATAATGGACACATGAGAATCTGTCAATCATAGGAACAATAACAATTGATTGTCTATTATCATTTCATTTCAACATATTAATAACCATGTACATTCATTTCTTAGATAAATCCATGATTAAAAGATATACATGTAAACTTTTTTTCCTCTCATCTTGTATCAGAGTTTTATCCAGCCAACACTAATCTTATTTAAAAATAGAAGATGTGGTATGATTGCCAATGGGACAGCTCTCCACTAGAGGCCAAATGGCACAGAAATTAACAACTATAGGTCAATATATACCCTTTAACAATGAGCAAACCCCATACTGCATAGTCAACTCCAAAAGTCTTTGAAATGACAAGTGTAAAACAATTTTAAACAAGAAAAAGAACAGCTTTAGTTATATGTTCAGCTGGTCTAAACCTAATGGAACAAGTTGTCTGATAATGTTCTGAAAAGTGCAAAAAATTAAAGACTTGGTCCTATGTATGGGCCTGTAAAAGCTCATCAAAGATACCAGGCTTAAAATTTTGTATACCACATATTTCCTCTACAAAGACTCATCACTGATGATCCAACAAAAAAAGAATTGAAAAATAAAATAAAGTACAAAGTAAGAATGTCATAATCTTGAAAAAAGTCTTTCATTTATTGGCCAGTAAATACAAATCTGTAAGATATCCTTTCATGTTTTAGGAGTTTCCCTTATACAATGCCCAATTTTCATCAGAAAAAAAAAAACCACTTTCCTAAACTCTTATAAGTCTGAGTAAGATAAGCCAAGTGTAACTTGCACTCATTCCATGATTGAAATAAAAAAAAATTGAGAAGGGCTTTATTTCGATTCCAGTGTAAAGAATATTATGAAAATCATAAAAAAATGATATAAACTACATACAGGATGGTTAAACTATGCTCTAGATAAGTAAAACCTTAAATAGTGTGCATGTTTCAACACGTTAGGTTAGATATGGGGTTTAACCAAACCCCGTTTTGTTGGTATACCAAGTCCAGTTTTATTGACCGTGTTTGGTTCACTGTTTGACTTTGTTTGCATGTTTATTTAATATTAGTGGTAGGTGGTTGATGTGTACTGATATCCCCCCTAGTTTACTTTTTCGATAAACAATTTATATTCAATTGTTGAGGGATTGTCATGACATTCAGTTTCCTTACACAATACACTACCTTCTGAAATTATAGACAGAGAAGGTAAAGTTATCAAAGGAATATGAAAAACTCAGTCAAAAACAAAATATGTTAATGTTTCTCATATTATAAAAGCAAATCACTGTTGTTTAAATCATGAGGACATCTGTCTTGCCCCTGCAAAACTTAGTCATGTTATTACTGCAGAATTCAGAGTTGTTTTTATACGACTGCAAAAATTGAAAATTTGTTGGTCATATATTGGTATCACGTTGTCGTTGTCGTCTGAAGACATTTGGTTTTCGCACTCTAACTTAAGTAAAAGTTAAAAGAAATCCATGAAATTTAAACAAAAGGTTTATGACCATAAAAGGAAAGTTGGGATTGATTTTGGGTGTTTTGGTCCCAACAGTTTAGGAATTAGGGGCCAAAAAGGGCCCAAATAAGCATTTTTCTGGGTTTTCGCTCAATAACTTTAGTATAAGTAAACAGAAATCTATGAACTTTAAACATAAGGTCTATGATCACAAAAGGAAGGTTGGGATTGATTTTGGGAGTTTTAGTCCCAATAGTTTAGGAATTAGGGGCCAAAAACAGGTCCCAAATAAGCATTTTTCTTGGTTTTTGCACAATAACTTTGGTACAAGTTAATAGAAATCTATGAAATTTTAACACAAGGTTTATGACCACAAAAGGAAGGTTTGGATTGATTTTGGGAGTTTTGGTCCTAACAAATTAAGGACCAAAAGGGTCCAAAATTTAACTTGGGGTTCTTTGATATGCCAAATTTAACCGTGTATTCAGATTCTTAATTTTTGGTCCTGTTTTCAAATTTGTCTATATTAAGGTCCAAAGGGTCCAAAATTAAACTTCGCTTGATTTTAACAAAAATTGAATTCTTGTGGTTCTTTGATATGCTGAATCTAAACATGTACTTAGATTTTTGATCATGGGCCCGGTTCAGTTTTCAAGTTGGTCCGAATCGGGGTCGAAAATTATTATAAGTATTGTACAATAGCAAGAAATTTTCAATTGCACAGTATTGTGCAATAGCAAGAAATCTTCAATTGCACAGAATTGCACAATAGCAAGAAATATCTAATTGCACAATATTGCACAATAGCAAAATTTTTTTAATTTGCACAGTTTTGCGCAATAGCAAGAAATATTCAATTGCACAGTATTGTCCTGTTTTCAAATTGGTCTACATTAATGTCCAAAGGGTCAAAAATTAAAGCTTTTGATTTCAACAAAAAATGAATATGTGGGGTTCTTCAATATGATGAATCTAACCATGTATTCAGATTTTTATACGACCGCAAAAATTGAAAATTTTTTGGTCGTATATTGGTATCACGTTGTCGTCTGCGTCGTTGTCGTCATCGTCGTCCAAATACTTTTAGTTTTCGCACTCTTAACTTTAGTAAAAGTGAATAGAAATCTATGAAATTTTAACACAAGGTTTCTGACCACAAAAGGAAGGTTGGGATTGATTTTGGGAGTTTTGGTCCCAAAATTTTAGGAATTAGGGGCCAAAAAGGGCCCAAATAAGCATTTTCTTGGTTTTCGCACTATAACTTTTAATTAGTTTAAGTAAATAGAAATCTATGAAATTTTGACACAAGGTTTATGACCACAAAAGAAAGGTTGGGATTGATTTTGGGAGTTGAGGTCCCAACAGTTTAGGAATTAGGGTCCAAAAAGGGGCCCAAATAAGCATTATTCTTGGTTTTCGAACCATAACTTTAGTATAAGTAAATAGAAATCTATGAAATTTAAACACAAGGTTTATGACCATAAAAGGAAGGTTGGGTTTGATTTTGGGAGTGTTGGTCCCAACAGTTTAGGAATAAGGGTCCAATATTGAACTTTGTTTGATTTCATCAAAAATTGAATAATTGGGGTTCTTTGATATGCCAAATCTAACAGTGTATGTAGATTCTTAATTTTTGGTCCCATTTTCAAATTGGTCTACATTAAAGTCCAAAGGGTCCAAAATTAAACTAAGTTTGATTTTAACAAAAATTGAATTCTTGGGCTTCTTTGATATGCTGAATCTAAACATATACTTAGATTTTTGATTATGGCCCAGTTTTCAAGTTGGTTCAAATCAGGATCCAAAATTATTATATTAAATATTGTGCAATAGCAAGAAATTTTCAATTGCACAGTATTCAGCAATAGCAAGAAATCTTCAATTGCACAGTATTGTGTAATAACAAGAAATTTTCAATTGCACAGTATTGTGCAATAGCAAGAAATCTTCAATTGCACAGTATTGTGCAATAGCAAATATTTTCGAATGCACAGTATTGCGCAATAGCAAGAAATATCTAATTGCACAATATTGTGCAATAGCAAGAAATTTTCAATTGGAGTTATCTTTCTTTGTCCAGAATAGTAGTTGAATCAACTTAAATCATTGTTTTATACAATATACAATGTATATTCACTTTTACTACCAACTGATAAATTAAAACAATCTTTACCATTCAGTGATAACAAGCACTTTATTTTACATTTTAATATTTTATGATGTATTTAAATGAGTAGTTATTGTTGCAAACTCCATTAGAAATTTGAATTGAGATCAGTTTTGGGAAAAGGGAAAGGGGGGAGTGAAATAAAAATGGGGGGGGGGGTGTTAAATTTTTTCTCATTTCAGATTTCATAAATAAAAAGAAAATTTCTTCAAACATTTTTTTTGAGAGGATTAATATTCAACAGCATAGTGAATTGCTCAAAGGCAAAAAAAATATTTTAAGTTCATTAGACCACATTCATTCTGTGTCAGAAACCTATGCAGTGTCAACTATTTAATCACAATCCAAATTTAGAGCTGAATCCAGCTTGAATGTTGTGTCCATACTTGCCCCAACCGTTCAGGGTTCAACCTCTGCGGTCGTATAAAGCTGCGCCCTGCGGAGCATCTGGTTAATATTTGGGCCCGGTTATCAAATTGGTCCACATTGACTAAAGGGTCTAAAATTGAACATTATTTGATTTCATCAAAAATTGAATTTTTGGGGTTCTATGATATGCTGAATCTAACAATGTATTTAGATTTTGGTTATTGGACCATAATAGGTAAATGTCCAATTTAAATTTTTTTTTAAATTTAAGTTCATTAGACCACATTCATTCTGTGTCAGAAACCTATGTTGTGTAATCACAATCCAAATTTAGAGCTGAATCCAGCTTAAATGTTGTGTCCATACTTGCCCCAACTGTTCAGGGTTCGACCTCTATGGTCGTATAAAGCTGCCCCCTGCAGAGCAAGTGGTTATGTCATGAAACCATAGATGTTTGTCAGTGTAAATTACTTTTTAATATCATTATAAAACCTGTTGACACGTAATTTGGCCTTAATTTGAAAAGAAGAGAGGTTGTAGCAGATATTTACTCTTCTGTGTTGACCATTGCTATGATTCTGCTATGGTCATCTTTATAAATTAACTATTGACAAAAATTTAGAATTTTTGAAATACCAAGGCTTTTCTATCTCAGGAATAGATTACCTTCGCTGTATTTGGCAAAACTTTTAGGAATTTTGGTCCTCAACGCTCTAAGTAAGTAAGTAAGTAAGTATTAAAGTAAGTAAGTAAATATCTGGTAAGCTCTTTAACCCACTATCACATTATGTCATAAAAAAATCATGCAGCATCATGCAAATACTACCAAATACAAAAAAAAAAGAGAACAAAAAAAAAAAAAAAAAAAAAATTCGCTCTTTAACTTCGTACTTTATTTGATCTTTTCACTGATGAGTCTTTTGTAGACGAAAAGCTCGTCCGGCGTAAATACGAAATTTAATCCTGGTATCTTTGATAAGTTTATTAAGTAATTAGTGTTGTCATATTGCACACTTTTGCCTAACCGGTTACTCGGATAATCGTTCGACCGATTAACCGGTTAACCGGTAGTTTATGTTGATTTTTGAAGGCCTTATCTGTAGTACGCTACACACACATATATGTAGAAGATGTGGTATGAGTGTTATAACTTAATGTGACAACCTTCCATACAAGTCATACATTTACGTTTTTATAATACGCTGAATTGAAGTTCAGTGTTCTTTGGTATTATAAGGCTTGTTTGTGAAGATTCCTGGCGAAGTTTGACAATACAAGGCAGCACTCGCACCCGCAAAGTGGAAAGGGATTAATATATCTTGCAAAACTTGTTTCCCAATCCACTATAAATAAACTCTAGTTTATTATTTATTTGTATAAAAATCAAAATTTGATAAATTTGTCACAGAAGGCTCGACATAGGAAAGTGCTCCGGCGGCAACAGCTTTAGCTAACTTCTTAAAATCTTTATATTTTAGAAGGTGGAATACCTAGATGCTTCATATTTTGTATACATATGCTTCATGTTACGAAGTTTCCGTCAGTCACATGTCCAATGTCCTTGACCTCATTGTCATGGTTCAGTGACTACTTAAAATATGGTTTTGTAATGTTAAATTCTCTCTTATTATAAGTAACAGGATAAATATATTTGATATGTGCGTACCTTGCAAAGTCCTCATGCATGTCAGACAGTTTTCACTAGACCTCAACCTCATTTCATGGATCAGTGAACTAGGTTAAGTTAAGTTTTGGTGGTCAAGTCTATATCTCAGATACTATAAGCAATAGGTCTAGTATATTCGGTGTATGGAAGGACTGTGAGGTGTACATGTCCAGCTGGCAGGTGTCATCTGACCTTGACCTCATTTTCATGGTTCAGTGGTTATAGTTAAGTTTTTGTGTTTTGGTCTGTTTTTCCAATACTATATGCAATAGGCCAACTATATTTGGTGTATGGTGATATTTTATTATCTATATGTCAGTCACACAGGTTTTATTTGACCTTGACCTCATTTTCACGGTTCATTGCTCAGTGTTAAGTTTTTTTTTATTTTGATCTATTTTTCTTAAACTATATGCAATAGGTCACTATATTTGTTGGAAGATTTGTTAGCTGTATATGCCCATCAGGCATGGTTCATCTGACCTTGACCTCATTTTCATGGTCCATTGGTCAATGGTTAGTTTTCTTGGTTAAATTAAGTTAATGTTAGAGTTGTAATAACGCTTTATATTTAGGACTATCAACATAATATCAATGATTAGTAAAGAACGCGAGACATATTTTAGCGTGTGCACTCCTGTTGGTAAATGCAATAGACTGATGACCTGGATGTCTTATTTTAAGAATTTCCGTCTGTCATTCTTCCAGTGTCGTTGACCTTACCTTTAAAGATTGCTAAAATGAAATTCTATTTTTTTTCATGTGAGTTTGTCACTTATTTAGACTGATAGGATGAATATAGTTGGTTTAAAAATGAGTTTCTTTGAAAACTCTGCCTGTACATAAGACAAATGTTCCTTAACCTCTTAACACATTTCATTGACTAGCGATTAACATGAAAGTGACGTGATTTTGTCCGTTTATCAATTGATCCGACATTCCAGGGAATGTATTTCCTATCATAATTTCCTTGATAGAGGATTGCTGCTCACAAGGTAGCTACTGTAGATTCATTATTATTAGTTGGATACAAATTTTCGTGAATTTCGTGGTAACCAGAGAACTACGAATCCCAATATTTAAAGAATTGCAGATTTTCTTCAGGAATTTTAGCAGGCTATTGCCAAATAAAGGCAATAGCAGTATACCGGTGTTCGAAAGTCATAAATCGATTAAGAGAAAACAAATCCGGGTTACAAACTAAAACTGAGGTAAACACGTCAACTATACATGTAAGAGGAAAACAACGGAACAATGTAAAACTGAAGTGCTTAACCAAGACATTAAATATTCACGAAAATGTAAGTTTTCCTCAAGACACGAAAACTGGTACTAAAGGATATAAATGAATCCCCAGTATTAAACCAATAGTTACAATTGGTAAAGTTGGACTCAATCACGAGTTGGTTGACCGTGATGGAATATCCGTCTCACATATGTCGTGTGTGCTGTTGTTTGTTTGTCCTTTTCATTTTTAGCCATGGCGTTGTCAGTTTGTTTTAGATTTATGAGTTTGACTGTCCCTTTGGTATCTTTCGTCCCTCTCTTATATGATGATAGCAGATATCTTCCAGATGTCGTAATTACAATACCTTTTGATTTCCCCTGAATGTAACTTACCGACTTAATACCATGTTTGTACTTACATGAGGAACATGAAGGGTATCAGAGGTGGGGCAGGATTTGCTTAAGCTTCCGAGCTACCTGAGATATCCCCCAGTTTCTGGTGTGGTGTTTGTTGCTTAGTCATTAGTTTTCTATGTTGTATTTTGTATGCTATATTTTGTCTGTTGGACTTTTTCTTTTTTAGCCATAGTGTTGTATTTTATTTTTGACTTTACGAGTTTAAATGTACCTTTGGTATTTTAAGCCTCTCTTTTTTATTTGACCATGCTCTCATTTTCATGGTTCAATGATTTTTTTTTATGTTTTGGTCTATTTAAACATATTATTCGGAATATGTCAACTTACTGTTTTTGGTGTGTAACCGACATTGACCTCATTTTGAATGTTCTTTTGCAAATGAAAAGGCTTGCATGGATTGGTCCTCATGCCATATACTATAGCTAATATTTCTATATAAAAAAGAAGATGTGGTATAATTGCCAATGAGACAACTATCAACAAGAACCAAATGACACAGAAATGAACAAATATAGGTCACCGTTGGGCCTTCAACAATGAGCAAAGGTCATACCGCATAATCCGCTATAAAAGACCCCGAAATGACAAATGTAAACAATTCAAACGAGAAACATAACGGGCTTATTTATGTCAAAAAAAAAAAAAAAATGAACGAAAAACAGTTATGTAACAATATTTGATGTACAGGAAAGATGGCAAGGTATATATACACGTTTGTTGGTCAGGGTTCTCCTGACTTGAACATGATTTTCAATATTAGATTTACTAGTAAAGTCTGTTCCTCAGATTTAATAAGCACTTTATTTGGTGCATGGAATGATTTTGAGGGGTAAAATCAGTCTGGCATGATTTCGAGGTGTAAATATCAGTCTGATAGGGTTATCTGACATTGACCTCATTGTCTTTTATTTTGAAAATGTTATGTAGTACTTATAACACATTTTAATACGAGAAGACTCATTGTAGTTTTAACAGTATTTTGACACGAAGAAACAATTTGCAGGGCCGTAACTACATTGAGGCAAATGAGGCAAATGCCTCATGTTTTAAATTTAAAAAAAAAAAAAAAAAAAAAAAAAAAACTAAAACAAAAGATTGTCTTCATATGATTGTCTTCATATCAAATTGTTTTCACTGAAAGTGTCTTGCAAGAAGCAAGTTCTCTTCACTCTCTGATGTCGCCCCTGCATATTTTTCGTAATCCATGTTTCTATTTTACTTTTGGTTTTCAGAGTTGATGGTCTATTGTTTGTACTTCTGTGTCCCGGGTTTGTCTTTTGTTCATGTATTGTCCTACTTAATGACTAGTCTGAGTGTTGATTTTCATTTGTAAACGTGTAATGTTGCATGTCCACCGATGTCCAGGCATTATGCGAGAATATATTTTAAGAATATACGATGCTACTGGACACAGAAAAAAAAGTGGTCGTTTCTGCATGGAGAATTGAACTTGATATCAAAGAATACGAAACTGCCTTTCTTGTATATAAAACCATACCCAATTATTCTTAGTATGGATTGTAAAATTAGGTATTTTCTGTAGGTGAGATATGCACAGAAGTGATAGATATGTTTTATAAATATAGAAAATTTAATATCTTAATCAACAACAAAAAAAATAAAAAAATAACTGTTTCATATACCCAAGAGCCTGTGGATAAAACTAGATAGCTGAAATGGTTTAAATTAAAGTAAGACCACCAATTTCCCGGTATCAAATCATTTGTTGAAAAAAAACATCAATGTATTGCCATATTACCTTTTACATTCAAGGGTTAAATTTGCATTAAGTCGTGTTCAGACCCTTTAACAGAAAATGAAGGAATATGAAGTACACGTGCACGAGAGCTAATCGCACACAATGTCAATGTATAGAAAAAAATACAAATGATCAATGGTCAAAGTTTTTATTCCTGTTCTTCATCTTGATAGTTGCTGGAGGGTCTTCAATAATGAAAGAATCATAAATACCGTAAAACAAGGTCAATATGGTCCCTGGTGCCGACTTGAGCAGTACTAGTATTTAACGTATATTACTGCACTAATGACTGTCACTATATTTAAATCTAGTCATAAAAAATCTCAAGTCAGCACAATACAAGACAAGAACAGACAGACAGATCCGGTATTAATTATTATGAGAATTACGATTTTTGCTTTATCCTACATATCGGTCTTTTAATGTTTTGAATTTCCCTAAAACTTTAAAGTCTTAAATAACAATGAATCTATGTTTTTGCTTTGAGACCAGAATATTGTCGAAAAATAGCTAAAAATGATTTGCGTTTCTATGTAAGAAAGAGTCCGGGAAACGCTCAGAATGCACGATTTTGCGTTATTTTTCTCAGAGCTTCTGGTGGCCTTAAGCGGCCCGCAGACACCTCGCCAAAAATTTTTCGCCTCGCTGCGCTCGGCGAATATATTTTGCCTCAGTATTAAAAGGGGCTAGTTACGGCCCTGATTTGGAATGTATGGTATACTTATTATATATATATCAATCTTTAAAAAACGACAAAGTGTCAAAACACAAAAAATGTTTTGGTCAAAAATAACCTATCATAAGATTTGATTGTTGTCTAGAAATTAAAAGGGTACATATATTTATAGCGTTAAAAAATGTAAACAATGTCCGACTAAATAAAATAATATCATTAATGGGTGATAGTTTTATCTCAGTTTTCTAAAAGGACAACATTTTACATTTCTAAATTAAAATGAAAATAACGCATTGACGTTTTGTTTCTGACTTGGCCTTTATAAATTTTTTTTGTCCTTCGACACAGTTTACAGGTATTGAAAATCTTCAATTTGTATACCAACTTCACCTGCCTATGGGATATACATTTCCGAACTGATTCAGAATATTTAGGAGCTTTTATAAAAAGTCACCAGTGTCTGATCAGAAAGTTGCTGAACAAGGGGTATCAGGGGTATGTCAATGAATGTCTAATCCTATTTTATAAGACCTTGTTCCGTTTCAACTTTACAAATTATAACCAATGGTTTTGAAGTATAGATTATAGGTGCTTACGGTTGTTTTTATTTGTCTTTGTATATTTTTAAAATGTAATGTTCAGTTCTTTTATACATTCGTTTGACATGACTCGGTATTAAGTTTTCGCCATTGTGTTATTGTGCTACGATCATTTTTGAATTCTTGTATTGTATATTTGCATAACAACTTTGTCTATAGAGAGTTTATAAGCCTTTTTTCATTGTTTCAATAGTTTATCATGTTTATCCCGGTCTTTATTTTCATAGTGAGTAATACTATAATCCAATGTTGACTGCTGCACTACAATTTTGACATTTTTTCCCTCTCATATTTTTTTTTATTTGATAAGGGATTTTTCCGTTCAGACTTTTCCTTTGAGGTCGGCATGTTTATATTTTATATCACACATACATTTATACAACAAGATGCGTGATATAAATCTCAGTATCACATTGCATAATATGTCATCAGTTATCATATAATTTATTGAATTATAACTGCAGCACTAAATAGCGTACATAACTGCCGAATGTTCCAAAAGCCAATCCTGAGGCATGGGCCATACAGTCATCTGAAAATACAAACAATGGTATCTAAAGTCGAAGCAACAGTGCATTATAAAAATAATGGGGACATAATTAGTTTCATCCTACTCTTAAATTATATCAAATTTTATCAATCTTGTATTATATCAAATTTTATCAATCTTGTATTATATAAAATTCTAGAAATTTACCTTTGATGTCACTTATGTGGCGTTGATCTAGTCGTGTGACAGATAGTTCGTGGTTCTGTTGTGCTATTTTTGTGTGATGCTCTAGGTTGTTTTACGGGTTCGTTTTCATTCTGTAGTTAGCAATTCAAAATGTACTACTGTATTGGTTTTTTGTGTATTTCTCTGTTCTGAATGTTACTGCATTTATTAGTACTGTATTCCTGTCGTATAATGTTGTCAATGTGGTGTTATATAAAGTTAACAATACAATAAAAGCGCGAGGTTTAGCTAGGCACAAAACCAGGTTCAACCTACGATTTTTTTTAAATGTCCTGTACCAAGTCAGGAAATGTCAGTGCTATCTCATAGCTCGTTTCTGTGTGTGTTGCATTTCAATGTATCTGTTGTTTCGTTGTTTGCTTCTTATAGTTGATATGTTTCCCTCGGTTTTGGTTTGTAACCGGATTTGTATTCTCTCAATTGATTTATGACGTTCGAACAGCGTTATACTACTGTTGCCTTTATTTTTTTCATTACTATATATGCTCAACTACCCTTCTGAATAGTAGCAATAACAGGTTTTAACAAGTTTTCGATTTATTTTTGACAAACTTTCAATTTTCAAAAATTAATATAAATAGAAAACTACGGTCAATGATTAAAAAGGGGAATGGTTACAGAACACTGGTGGTTGGTGATAAGATATCATTATACATAAATATATACGGAGAGACACGAATAGTTACCTTTCATTGCCTTTTCTCTCAGAAGTTTCCTCATAGTTTTAGAACCGCTGAAAGTATACAAGATGCATTTAACATTTTTTAGCTACCAGTAGTTTCTTCATGAAAAGTATGCTTTACATGTCTTCAATAATTAGCTATTCTTGTTATAAGAAAACTTGAACAGAGACACATACTTTTTCTTTCAAGTAGTATGTATACTATCAAATAGATGGTACAATTGCATTATTTATCTTTTGTTTTAATCTAATGGTTGGTGCAGTAGTTTTTGTCTATTTATTGCTATTGTCAGATAAGTTTTGTCTACTTTAAATTCATTATCAACTTGTCATGACTTCCATGTGATTATAATGTGGTTGTTTTAATGTCTTTATTAAAGGCTTACACTTATCTTCCTATACTACAAAGAAAGTTCAGAATACGTTTTAATAGCGTTTACAATGTTTTTGTTCTATTGTTATATGAAAAAATCTCCATGTTGAGTTTGACAATTTTCAAATTCGATATCCCAGAGTTATTAGTTTATAATAAGTTTGAAATCGTGACTTGTGATAACACTAGTTTGTCATAACATGAATTTTAAAAGATTTAAACACATTTAATTGCTTCATTAAAATATAGTTCCTTTTCATTATCATGACAGTTTTGTCTGGCATTGCCATGATTGTTTTGTTTACAAGAACTTTTTAGTTCAAGTTCCTAGATTTTCGTAAAGTGAAAACAGCGTATTGCGTGAACGAGAAGTATGTTTTTTTTTTGTGTGTTAAAGTATTATATTGAACATTGGAAGCGATACACATTTTGATAATTTAACAAGAATTATTAAGTCCAGGAATCCATACCTTAATTTCTTCAATTCCTCTTCAAACTTATTTTCAATTGATTTGCCCACTTCTCCAGCAAGCTGGTGAGCTTTAGGATTAGTAAGCAGCGAGTTTACTAGTTTTTGGCTGTCGATTTCAAGTAGCTGTGTCCATGATGATTTCATGCAACCATCTTTTTTGTCTGGCCATGTCAAGGTCATTTTTATCCAATCAGATCTAAAGAAATCTTCAAATCCCAAGGAACCACACAATACACCTGAATGAAGAGAATCTTTGTGTGTTATTTATCATTACAATGAAACACCAGTTATCTCATAGGGAGTTTAAATAAACTTTTATATTTCTGTGTAAAACGTCTGTGTATTCAGTCTTGTTGTGTTTAAAGGATCGAAATGTGGAAACTTTTCCTATGTCAATACAGAAACTCATCATAGATACCATTATTGTAATTTTGAACGCCAGATGCTCGTTTTGTCTACAAAAGACTCTGTGGAGTAAAGGTCGATTCCAAGTGTTAACTTTGCATTACACCTGTAACGGGAATGATGCCACACATATTCTTCGATGTTATATAACATAGGACATAGTTTCATCATCTCTGAAACTGCTTTGTTGGTTAATAAAACTTGGAGTAACTAGTATAGATAATTATGGGATTCAGAATAGTTTACGTTTTCCGGAACATTATAGATAAAATAACTCTAGATGTATAATGTACCATTTAGTACTATAATTCAATTTGTGCACTCTTTTGGTTTTGAAAGCAAAGTTTTAAAAAATTGCTTCATACAATCAAGTGTAAAGTTCTTTGAAAATATATGATAAAGCTTATGATAAGCTTAATGGTGACATACTTTGTTCTAGGAACAAATCTCTATGAGATGATTTCACCTTCCCATTGACTACTAAGTTATCGGCTTCTTTGTATATTTTCTGGCAGAATCCTTGTTGTATTTCACGTAATTTATGTCCATTGATGAATTTTTCTACCTGTTCAGTGCAACCTACCTACAAACAAGCAAATGATACATGACAGGTTCTTTAAACACATCCCGAACAAGCAAACACTATTTATTCGAACGTCTATCCCTGAACGTTTTCCTAATTTGCCTAGAACTTCTGAATAGTAATAACAAAAAATTTATTTGCCTGTTTACTACTTAATTTCGCCTGATCGGGCTTTAGTTAACATTTACGTCATAAACAACAATTTATTAACTATAATGTTAAAACGTACTCCCTAACTTCCTAGAGCACAAAACCTACAAAAATGGTTACTGTACTGTTGGAAATACCATCATCAGATACACGCAAATATTAAAAAAAGCAATAAAATAAAACAACAGAGATGAAACCCATGTGGTCGAAAGAGAGTAGTCACATTGTTCGAGAAGATTGCAACTTTAGTTCCATAAAAGGGATCAACTGCTCGCCAGAATCTATTTGAACTTTGACATCCATTTCTATATGGTGAATTACTACTTAGTCGATTTAAAATTTGTATTACGATCTGCGGGGGTGTTTGGGATCTAAGAGATTAGAACATCTATCAACAACTGTTGTCCTTAACTTATTTGTTTTTAGAAATATTTCCTTTCAGTAATATCGGTATGTAGCAATATCTATTCACCACATTCTAATAGTCTACTAAAAAAGAACTTTATCATTAACACTCTTACAATCAGTGTGATTTTGTACGTTAAACGCTCGTCTGGTTTTCAGCCCCAAATCTAGGACAATTTATTAGCAGATTATATACTAGATTTGAAAACGTGGTGACATCTGAAAAATGATTCCGTGCTATATGCTCGAATAAATTTCAAATATTAGCCAATATACATGATAATATTATAATATACTTACATGTTCTATCACCATAAAGAATAACAGCTGATGTGTGATAGCATATTTAGATGTACCTTGTGACGTCATCATATTATAACATGAATTAGTGATGTTACAACGGGTTGTTTTGCTGCAAAATTGAAATGAGCAATGTGTGAAAAAACAGAAAAGCATTGCACTCTAAATATGAGCTCGGATTGATAAGGGTTTAATTAAATAGCTGTCAGACTTGTACATTCAAGAACTGTCTTGTCAAAGTGTAACCCCACAAATGTGCCATATATAATGCACAATATCACAATGTCTCAAATTTTGCTATTTTCTAGTATTCAAATTCTAAATAAAACTTTGTGATGAAACAAGCAGATTAGATCGGTAAATAAAACTTACATCCTGTTAATAGAAGTATATTATAAGCTGTGAGCTTATAAGATGAATAATTATTTGGTAAGGGAAAAAAGGTTTATTTTTTTGGTTTTCGTAGGTATCACACGTCATAAAATCGATTGCGATTTAGCAGTGTATACGAATTAACATGTTTGTAGCAGAACTTAATTCATAACCAAACACAGTTTTATGCACAGATTCATTTTGATGACAAAAGAATAAACTAATGTCATCTGTATTTTTAAGTCAGTTACTCCACGTGGATCATTGACTTAATTTACTGTCTTAATTAGTCTGATACCAATTGTCAATAATCAAGTAGTAAGAGGTTTCTCTACGGAAGTCGCTGCTCTAAAAGATGTTTAAACAGGAACTTTAATACTATGGCTAATATTAATGTGTGGTTCTTTACTTTTGTTAACCTTTATACTGTGTTAATACGGAATACTGTTAAATAGCGAATGTTAGTAATATTATAAGTTGGCTTACAGGCCAGATTTTGGTTCTTCGAAAGTTCCCATAATTCTTGCATAGCATGCATCTCCTTCTTCCTCCACATAGCTAGAGTTTGTTCCGGTCCGTATACTGGCCAACACAGAAGAATCAAATTTGGTTGATGTATATGGCAGAATATATGGTTTTGAAATTGTTTGCTCAAATCTTTTGTAATAATTAGGATCACTCTGTTCTATATATGGTAATGCTTTCTCGCATGTTTCATCGAGTTGTTTTGTTAACGATTTCAAAAGTTTCAGATAATCTCCACAATTTTTCTTTTTGGCACATACATTTGCAGCCTCTATCAACTGACCTGCAAAACAAAAGAAGACACCAAGTGGGCAATTAGAAATTATTAAGATAATGTCAAATGGGAGAGGTATTACAAAAGACTAAACAGACCTTAAACATGTAAAACAATACAGAAAACGATTAACAATTACTTCCACTGTTGCTTTACTATGCAAAATTGAAACAAGAGTTTATATTCTTGTAATTGTTATAAAATACATCAAAAAACATAATTAGAAACCTAATCTTGATTTACATCCAATTTGTAGAAATTTACCTGTCACGTTATTTTTGTGGTGTTTATATATTCGTGTGACAGACACAATTCATAGTTCTATTGGACTGTTTTTGTGTACTGTCCTAAATTAATTTTTGTTATTCGTTGTTATTCTGTGGTTATTTTGTGGTTAACATATCGAAATATACTATTATAATATTTATTTCCCTGTCTTGGGTGTTATTTGTACCTTATTTCCGAAATGCAATGTTGTCATTTTAGCGGTATATTTAACATTACCATAAAGCGCGGAGGTTTGGTCTGCCATAAAACCAGTTTCAACCCACAGGTTTTTTTTTAATGTTCTGTACCAAGTCAGGAATATGGTAATTGTTATTTAATAGTTCGTGTCTATGTACATGATGTATGTTGCATTGTCGTTTGTTTTTGTTGCACTTGTTCTGTTGTTTCGTTGTTTTCCTCTTATAGTTGATGTGTTTCCTTCGGTTTTAGTTTTTTACCTGGATTTTTTTCTCCTACTGTTGCCTTTCTTTAAGTTTAATCTTTTGTCCTTGACCTCATCGTCTTGGTTCAATGACTGCTTTGTCAACTTTTTCTCGAGTGATTTGTTTTCATAAATTGTAATATTTGGTGTTTTGATCAACGCAAAGTATACTTGTCTCTTCGAGATAATATGAATTAATAGTACTTTGACCCCAGTTTTTTATGAATGATCGTCTGCAAGGTTCATCTTACCTTTGACCTCATTTTCATAGATAATTTAAAATGTTAAGTTTATGTGATGCATGCCGGCATTGATAAATCAATGATTTAAAACACTTTCAAAATAAACATCAATAATAATCGGTAAATAATCAATTATTGTTAGGACACTACATAGTGGGTGTACTCATTTACGAAAACACAAACAACCTCCGATTGCAGTAGTAGATGGGGGTAAAAAAAAATGGAATCATTATGTAGACAGTGATTATCGACACATGAATAATTTAGGTATGGATTAGAATAAATGAAGATGCTGAATTAACTAAAATGACAAAAAAGTATAAAACGACAAATGATTGTTAACTTTATAATTTATCGTTTTGTATATATTTCATGTATTGGGTTTTTCTGATCAATTGCCAAGCTTTAACGAATACTGTTAATGTAATTTGATGATCCGATGTATAATCATTTCAGGTTTAGGATTTTTTGTTAGATGTTCGGACCCCTTGCTTTTACTTTCCTCCGATTTAGTGTTATATATTTTGACCCATATCACCCAATTTTTTCATAGAAGATTTCAACAGCTCATAAAAGATCATTACCACAATTGAAGCAGATTATATGCTTCGTTTCTTACGATTAAGACCCAAGTAATTATAAGCTAAAGGTTCAAGTCCGACTTTTCTCGCAAATCTTTAGATATCAAATATTTTAAAAAGGAGTTCCATGACCTATCAATATTTTAAAATTATTTTGTTCCTTAACCTATAATGCTCTTCAAATTTGTAGTATCAATTCTAAATTCTAGATTTTTTTTTAATTTTCATCTGACTACATCCGTAATTACATGCACGTTCTATTATATCACACGTTTTATTTTGTGATGGACGTAAGACATGTACCTAGTGATAGTTCGTTATTGAAACCCATGACAAATAAAGGCAACAATAGTATACCGGTGTTCAAAAGTCATAAATCGATTGAGAGAAACAAATACGGGGTACAAACTCAAATCAAGGGAAACATATCAACTATAAGTTGAAAATAAAGGAACAACCGGAACATTGACAAGCAACAAAAACAAACGCCAACATACATATACACGAACTATTTGATCTTCTTTTTACGTTTTGTTTTCCAGTCAGAATTTCAAAGTTATATGTTCAGTTTTATTTAGAGTCTAGACTAACAGTATTAAGTCCATTTCTTTTTCACAAACATTTCATAACAAAATGTGAGCACAGGTATCATAACGTTGACTACATATGTATGAAGAAAAATCAACTACTTAGTACTTATTTCTCAAACATCTGTTCGCTGATTCTTTTTTACTTTTTTTCTTCAAATTTGCATTATCCATGGATTCTCAATCTTATTTACTTTCCTTTATTTGACGTGCTTTGTCAATAAAAAGGTAAGCGAAGTAAAAGATAGTAAATGATATACTGAAGGCCTTTTTCTGCAACAATTGATTGTGTGAAAAAGGGCACTTTAAAAAACTTTCATGTCTCAATCATGTCAATACATATTTAACAGCAGCAAACATATATATACATGTTATATGAATAAAAGAGTTTATAATGATGTTTTCAGTCTCGATTTAAAATGTGCTTGTTTATATTAAGATCACACAGTTGTGATATTCAATATTTAAGTAACTGATATCTGTTACTAGTAAAATATATCTCATTTCTGCATTGATGAGCATAGTATTTGGGAATTGTGTTTCAATAAAATCAATAAATTAACATCTGGTTCTAAAAAAATCCGTTTTGTACTGAAAACAAGAATTGAAAGTAGTCCAGTTAAACTATAACATTATTACACGGGTTAATCAGTTTAATATTTACTTAAAAACTGATAAAAATGAAAAGCTACATACAAATGTCATGAATAACGTACATCAAATAGACTTTGCATGTCTTCGAGGATTAATTCTGGTTTTTATTACAGGGCTTACTCTAAAACTGAAACTTTAATTCTGTAATGACATTCATCAGCATTAGCTTACAACTAATTCTTTTCCTATCTTAATCGTATCTGTGAACAATTTCTGTTATACCATAGACAAAATGCATTTTAATGATTTACCAAAACTTCTTAAATCACTAGATACCATCATGACCATAATGAATGATAATCACAACTTTCTATATACATGTACTTCGCACTTGCATATCACGATTATAAATGGTCATTTGAATAGTTTAACTGCAATGTTCTATTTCTTTCATTTACACAAAAACAGTCTTTCAGCTCGAATAGAAAGCAAGCAAATCTACATAGAATCTCAAATTTAAGATTTTGCAATGAAATAGCCTGTGGCATATCAAAAATGTAGAAGATTATAAAAAGGACCAAAATACGCCTTATATATGTGTGTAAATTGCTTGTTAAACACCTGAAATACTAATTGTTACTTGAATTTCTAAATTGTCTACGTACTATATAACCCTTTGAATGCATACATTGGTAATTGATAAGACGTTCCTTGTATTTTAAATTTATCCTCTTTTGCAATAAACTTGATATACAAAACGTAAAATACCAAATCAAACTGGGATTTCTTCTCAATTTTCTGCGTACTATATAACCTTTGAAATGTATACATTGGTAATTGATAAGACCTTTCCTTTTATTTTAAATTCACCCTCTAAGTCTTTTACAATTGAATTTATAATATGAATAACAATAGGGGGTATACTAACTCATCGGCGTAGTATTAAGGCATACGTTTACCAAGATTGGCTTATTAATACAATAACGGATAAATATTGATATAAAGACCGTTCGTTTTAATTTAATTTTCCCTCTTTTGCAATTTGACCTTATAATTTCAGAATAAGAATAAAAATATGAGGTAAACTAACTCATTGACGTTGTATTATAATGCAATACAATTTACTTTGCTTATTTAAACAATAACTACGATAAATATTGACACTCACCCTGTCCGATTCTTAGTCCAAATAATCCGTCCACATTGATGCTACTATAATCTGAACTAAAAAATGTCAAAGCCCGGTCTACCGTAGACAATGTCTCCTTCAATAGGTCTGTGGTTGGTAAAGATACAACAAGCGCGGGTAGAATGGTCACCACAAGGAAATAAAACACCGCCATCGGGTTTATTTTCGTTTCGTGAGATTACAACAGGTGAACGTATCACCTCTCGGATTTCGTTATCTATTGGAACTCCGATAGCATTAGGTTATATAAGTATACCAATGATTAATATGATTTGATGATGCCCACTATTTTTACAAACTAATTAGTTATTTTAAAATATTAATCAAAACCGCGTAGTCGATTTTTTTAGTATTTTTAGTTATCTCTCGTTTTCCCAAACTGAAATATTTACGTCGTGAAGATAGCAGAGTTTAATTAAACAATCCTACACAAGTATTTGGTTACGTTTACATGGTCTTATATTTGGACTTTCCGCCTGTTTAGAAAGTCTAATTAGAAAAAAATCACGAAGACATTTTGTCTGGAGTATAACTTTAAATACATTTACGAATGGAAATGCTGAGGAGACAACAGAAAGACGTAAAATATGGGTATTTAATAGGAATTATCCATTGCACTTATTGGACATGTGTTTGTACTGTTCGTAGTTTAATACGAATTTAATTTACAAATGAAATAACACTGACAACCTAACGTCTGGGTTTCATTGAATATCAAATAAAATAATCCTCAACATTTTTTCATGATAATTAATCTAATTTTTCTTTGTTCTCTTTTAACATTTTTCCTGGCATTCAATAAAACTCCACTAATTCAATAATAATTTATTATATTCATTATAAATGTATAATTATACAATTTATATAGTAATATTTCAAATTTGTTTTTATAAATTGCTAAATTATTCAAGACTTTTATATTGCATAAAGACACCAGACTGTTCATCTTATCATCTCTAAGTTTAAACGAAATAGTAATCTAGTACACACAGAGACAAATAAAAAGTAAAATCACAAAAATTCTGAACTCCGAGGAAAATTCAAAAAGGAAAGTCCGCAAGGCTTATCAAAAGGCAAAATCAAAAGCTCAAACACATCAAACGAATGGATGACAACTGTCATATTCCTGACTTGGTACAGACATTTTCTTGTGTAGAAAATTGTGGATTGAACCTGTGTTTATGGCTAGCTAAACCTCTCACTTGTATGACAGTATACGTTTCTGTTTTGTTTTTTTTTTGTAATTGGAATTATGTCTTAATCTTGTAACATCATCATTATTACCCATTGAATAAATAATGAAACGGATTACCAATGTAATTATCAAGACATAAACAGTGCATCTTTCTTCTTTTTAAATGTTATGCTAACGGTTCGTTTCTATAGGAATTTTAATATTTGAGTATCTAAGTATAGTCAAACGTATGATTCGGACCTTCTTTTTTATTTTTTTATTTCAATCAGTTATGTCTAAAAAAAAATACATGACTAATTTATATATGATTATTTGCAATTTTAAATAAGTTTGCTAAATCGGATTTTCCTATATATATCCATAGGCACTTGTGTCAGAAGAAAAAAATATTCCTATATACCTTAATATTAAAATTCTGAGACAAGTGCCTGTGTAAATATCATGTATATTAACGTTCACTTGAAAAACCTTGTGTATATTTTCAAACTACCACTTTACCAGCTCCTTGTGCTGGTTTGGTCGTTTACCTAATTACAAACTGAGTGAATTACCCAAAACTGAGATCACACATATACCAGTATGCGTCGTCACGGTATATCCTAACTTTTACTGAAGAAAATGTCGTAAATGAACATGCATCAACAACAACTGGACAGCGCAAGATTTGCAATTTGTATAAGCTTACCAAAGTACACATAAACGAATCTTATAGATTTCGTATCATATCTGTATCCAATACATGTTCAACTTCATATCGTGTGGTTCTTCTGAAGTTTTGATTTGTTGTCTTTCAATTGCCCAGAAGCTGTTTAAATTATTAGGTTTAAGGTGATATCAATTATTTCTGAAGTGGAACACGTCTTTGGAAGCACTGGATACATTAAGGTAGAGTATGTTAGTCTTCATTTACAGTCATGATTTCTCTTCTTTAAACTATATCATATAATAAAAAGTAAAATCACGAAAATAAAGAAGTGGACCGAGGAAAATTAAAAAAGGAAAATCCCTAGTCAAATGGCAAAATCAAATGATAAAACACATCAAACGAATGGACAACAACTGTCACATTCCTGACTTGGTACAGGCATTTTCAAATGTAGAAAATGGTGGATTGAACCTGGTTTTATAGCGCTTAACCTCTCACTTGTATGACAGTCGCATTAAATTCCATCATATTTACAACGATGCGTGAACAAAACAGACACAATATGTAAAATTGTCAAAAAAGGTGTACAGCAGTCATCACTGTGCCACAATCTCAATTAGAACAAAAACACACAAATATTAAACAAAATAGCACAAAAAGCATCTGTCAAATTAAACAAACCCATTCACTGCTTATTTATATATATATGTATCTTAAATCTTATTGAACAAAAGATGTCCCTTTTTTATAATAAAAAAACTCCAATATAAAAAGTATTTCGATAACATTATGGCGAAACTATCGTTTACTGCATCGTTACATTTCTTTATTATTGATAACACTATCCTGATTTCCTTGAATGAAGCTATTAAACCAAGAGTTTCAAATAGTGAAGTTGAAATCATCTCGTTGTAAATTTTACGGACGCCATCACGAGTTGGTTGACTGTTATAGAATATCCGTTTCACAGATGATAGCCAATATTTTCCTTGTGTCTTAACTTGAATCCCGTTCCCTTTACACAAATGTGACCTACCGAATTAGACTTATTACCGGGTTTGTACAAACATGAGCAACACGACGGGTGCCACATGTGTAGCAGAATCTGCTTATCCTTTCGGAGCACCACACATCGCTGTTTTGGTGGGGTTCGTGTTGCTTAGTCTTTAATTTTGTATGTTGTGTGTTTGTGTACTATTGTTTGTCTCTTAGTATTTATCTTTGTTAGCCATGGCGTTGTCAGTTTATTTTTGATTTATGAGTTTGAATGTCCCTCAGGTATCTCTCATCCTTCTTTTACAAGAATACAATCGTGTAACATGCGAAACAATGGTTAAAGCAATTATGGTTCATAATATTGATGTTCGTTTGGTGATAAAGTATAACGCTAAGTAGTTGGTATTACAATGTCATGAAATTCAATGTGGACTATCAGTTCCCCTCTTATTATTCCTTTATTGTTATGACTCACATTTTATGGGAAAACTTCAAATAAGCGACCGAACAAAACACTACTTTTGGTTGCTTTCCGGGACATTGTCAATAATTTGTGACTTGAGTTTGACTATCCCTCTGTTGATAGATATTGTTTACGATACTTGAATATATTTCCAAGATTTGTTCCATTTACATGTCAAGTCAGTATCAAATCTAGAGTTTTTTTTACAAATGAAATTCAAAAGGGGCTGAAGTTGGAGGGAACAACAATAATTTTGGTAGGAATAAGCAGCCGTAAGACATCACTTTCTCGGCAGTGACTTTTCACATATTTGGAGAACAGAAAAAACATAGACAATGATAGATTTGACAAAATTTTTATGTTTTTCCGACTATGGTTTTAATTGAATAATTTATGTGAAAAATATTAGAGTGTGCATGATTGGTTTTTATAATACAGTGAACTTTTTATTTAATAACCAACAACCTATATCATATAATGTTATATCTCGAAAACTATAATAACCTATACCACCAGCTTATCCCTTCCATTCATTTACATAGTATTAACATGATTAAGTCTACCCGTCCTAGAAAATTAAATAACTCATTCCAAGTTAGGGAGCTACCATTTGATTTTTATGGGGGGGGGGGGGGCTAGGATGAAAAATTTTGTCCTGCATTTTTTTTTAGTTGTAATCTCTGTCCTGCCTTTTTATTTTTCACTCTATTCGGTCCTGCCTTTTTTTTTATTAGTTTATCCTGACTTTTTTTTACCTAAATTGTCATCCTGCCTTTTTTTTTTGCAAAGTGTCTCATCCTGCCTTTTTTTTTTTACTCAAAACTCCTGTCCTGCCTATTTTTTTCAAATTTCATCCTAGTCCCCCCATAAAAATCAAATGGTAGCTCCCTTACAAAATCGAATCTTTAAAATGATTGATTTCCTTTGAAAAAATTGATATCATAGTTTCTCTGCGTAATTTTCATTTCAATTTAAATTTTTAACAGGACAGATTTTGTAACTTTCAAATTATTTCCTTCGTGTTGGTGTGTTGTTGATTCCTTTTCGCTGAATTAACAATCATTCCTAGAATATGTCCGTATTAAAACCATGTATTTTCCGTTATTGGGGTGCGATTTTCCTGGGTTTCTTATTTCCGGTTTTATTTTTCCTAACCCAAAATAAATAATTACCACGATTTAGCATATGCAGGAAAATGCAATGAAAAAAATATCACCTCATATGCAGCAATACTCATTCACATGTAAGTGTGTGTAAGCTCAATCCGGTAGAAAGTATTTTCTTGCAATTTATGGTTCATCAATACACTTTCACTGTTACAGAAATCTCTCTGAGGAAAGACAAAACTGTGTAAATTGAAAAGTTTTAAAGTTGGTAGTACCTTGATATACAATTCGTTTTCATTTTGTTTAAAAAAAAAATAAAAACTTTTGTGGATATAGCTAAAGAAATTCTATCCCTGTTGAAAAATAAAGCAAAAACTTAATCCATGTAGTCAACGTCTTGTGAAATCTTTGCGATGGTCCCTCTCAGGTAAATTGTGATTGTATTGTTACATTTTGATTGAAAAAGCGGGGTGGGGGTAGGATAAAATTTCCAAAAAACAAGTCCAGACAGGGGTTTCGAGTTTAAAAAAAAGAAGACAGGATTAGAATTAATGTGAAAGAGAGTCAGGAAAAAAAAAAAGGCAGGACCGTATAGAATGAAAAATATGATTGCAGGATAGAAATTGAAATGCTGTTCAAATTTTTCATTCTAGCCCCCGTTCCCCCATACCTGTCAACTGACCCGTATTCTGCGGGTGTGACCTGAGATTTTCACAATTCTGGGGGATCATTGAATGACCAGGGAATTCCGAAAATGACCCGTTTTCACCTGGATTTCTTAGCCTTGAGATTGATTTCATAAGTGATTTTCCTTTGAAATACCGGCAAATTCGTTATTCTTTTATTAACAGGAAGTTCAGCTAGCTGTGTAAACTGTCAAATTAAGTGACCCATTAAGTGCATGGCTTCAATTGACAGCTTTGGCGTCAAACACACTGTTGATTAACACCAATTACCTTAGCTTTAGGTCCTAAATAGTTCCTCTGTTTTTTTACAATAATTTTTCAACTAAAGTTACTTCCCCTTTTTTGTCACCATTCAATTGTTCCTTATATTTACGTTTTTTGGGGTAAAAAATATTAAATCTACAACAAATACATGTAGAATTCAAATACATATTGAAATATAACTTTTCATTATTTTCAAACCTTTATACAATTATAAAAAAAAAGTTGAAAATTATTTTTTCATCTATACTTCCTTTAACTTTATTTTACTATACTCTAATTTCACTAAGTATGTAATGAAGAGTCACGAGCTGGATACAAAACAGTAAATACTGTTATGTAAAGTATGTACATGCACCTTATAGTTGATTTGGTGAGGCTGAGACATCAGATGTACAATATTAATATCAATAACATAGGGACATAAATTCATCAAAAGCTTTTAAAAGTGCAATGAAAAAATAATCAATAAAATTACTTAACCAAGTTAACATGTTTTGGAAACTTTGATTTAAATTATTAGAAAAATGTCCCCATAATACTGAAATTCAGCTCGAAAAAGTTTGTACGCATTATGACCTGCATTTCCATCGTCACAGATTGACAGGTATGCCTCCCCCCTTTTCCCCCTAAAAGTCCAAAATAGTATCTCCCTTATTCAAAATGTATCTAGGTGCTGTCAGGCTTCAAAACTTTTCAAACTGTACAGTTTTGTCGAAACATAGAGAAAATTTGATGATGTGAACACAGCTTTTTTTGTCAAAATGTGTTGATCATGATCCTTAAGAAATATTAATTTATAAAATCCAAATTCGCTTGCATATGCATAATTTGTATGTGTTGGTTGAACATTGCTTAAGACTGATTGCTACAGTATGACAGTGATGAAGGTTTTTACTTTTACATTTTACTCCATTTGACGCTAACGGTAGCTATAAATTGCAATTTGACAAATGACAATAAAAGATTAAGGCTCATTTAAAGCTAAGATAACAAAAAAATGAACGTTTGATGCATGACAATAACCCTCTTGTATGTGGTATACATGTAAATGAGCGCTGTCTTCATCAGTTGGTCATACACTGTACATACACACATATACATGTACATGTGGGAGGCGTTGATATTAATCTACAGAAATGTAACTCTTTGGTAACGCTACTCTCCTGACAGAGTAATTATTCTGGCTCTGGCCACATTTATTATGTTACTGTTAATGTATGATTATTTTTTCTGCGGATACTTATTAATAAGCAAGAAATAGATTAATGATATAAATCTATTTTTCCTTGAAATATGAAATGAAATGTCAGAACTGAAAAAATGTGAGTTACTGTAAACCAACTTATTTTCGCGTATACTTTATTTCTCGTTTTACCCTTTCTTGACCACTTCGCGGCTATTTAACTTAGCAATTTTCTGATTTACTTGATGAAGTTTAATAAGGAACGATCCAAGTTTTACATATTCGCAACAACTTATATATTCGCATTATTTTTCTACTCGCGAAGATCACGAAAATAAATCGCTCGTGAAAATAAGTTGGTTTACAGTATGTATAAATCATCAATCTATTTACTATACATATATACAGTTCTAGTAAATACAGTTCTAGTAAATACAGTTCTAGTAAATACAGTACTAGTAAATACACAATATGATTTATTTACATTAAATGGTTATGACCCTTGGTGCATGATCAAATACATAATATAAACAATTATACAGACAATTGTATAATTATATGGGCCGGACAGTGGCTTTCATATGAGAATTGAAGAAAATAAAATAATAAATGTCAGGTCCTTTTCTTGCTGACTTTACAATAAATAAAATGAGCATAAGTTTCTTTATTGTTGTATACCATGGCCAGATATACTATAACTTACAATGTATGTTCTCGCCATTTAAACTCTGGAGGATAGTTTTATCTACATGTATACTATCATTGGCAATCATATCACATCTCCTTCTACACAAATTGACAAGGTATATTTTATGATCTCTGTTTCAGGTAAAATTACCTTCCATTGTCAATTGATATAGGCAGCACTCATTTGTTATATCAATAAGATGACTGCCCCCATCCAAAATGGAAAAGGATCACTGTACATACAAGAAAGACAAACAACAGAAAGTTAATTATTTTGGATTCACTGGTATTTATTGATTTTTTATAGTAACAAATGCAAGGTCCATAGAAAACTGATTAAACCCTGTTATAATTATATTAACATGATTAAGCATGTTATGTAGTGTACAGTTCTTTGTAAGAATGTTTTTAAACATCATCTTTGGCCATGACTATTTTCCATATCTACCATGTCTTAAAAATAATTAATGGTATAAACCAAGATTTAATTTATGCAATAGATGGAATATAAAAAGAATAAATCAAAGCCTAAAGGACACTTAACTCTTTTAATTAAGACATGGTTTGTTGCATTGGAAAGTATTTGTTTTTTTTTCTCAGAAAACCAAGAATACATGTTTATACCATTAAAATCAATTAGGTAATAAAACAAATCATGTGGCAGGATCCATAAGCACAAAGAGTTGAAGAGAAATGGCAGTGGGGAGCTGTATGCTTCAATTATGAGCTAGCTTGGAAACTACTTCCACACTTTTTACATTTTTATTTATAGTTGATGGCATCTCTTGTTACATTTTGTACTCAGGCAATAAAAATTAACCCCTGTGATATAGCCATGGTTACAGAAAATTGGGTTGAACACCAACAATCCAATGCATCAAACAAACAAACAAACAAATAAATAATAAAAATTACTACAACATGGAAAGCTTTTAAAGATTGAATGATTTGAGCAACACAAATTCAAACAAGAACAATAAATGAACACAGCCCCGGCAGAAGTCACCTGGTCAAATTCTGCTCCATTAATTTCGTGATATTCATGTTGGTTAGTTGAAAGCTGCATTAATTGAAAAAAATATTCAAGATAAACCAGTATGTATGATTAGCTATGATTGAATTTTGCAGGTTATTATTGAAAAAGAATGGATGAAGTAATCAGTGTTTCTGTACCTGGATATAAAGATCAAGTATTTAATTCACTGCATCAATTACAGCAAAGGGGAGTTAACTGTGATGTAACACTTCAAGCATGTGATGGCACTGCAAATCTTCACAGTATCATCTTGGAAGCTAACAGTGAATCACATTCAAACCCTCATGGTTTCAACAAAACAAAAAGTCATCAAATTGACTGTACAAAATACAGTGTTCTAGTAGTTGAAGCAGTGGTCATATGTTTATACACAGGTGAAATTATTATAGAAGAAAAGAATATTTCTGATCTTATTAAGGTGTCTGAAGATCTAGATCTAAATCAAATATGTGAGACTTTAAAACAGCATCATAAAACATTACCCAAACCTGTAGAATCATATCCACAATTTGACAATAGACAGGTTGAATCATCTCGGTTCATTGACAATGATGAGGACGAGAACGGTGATGATGGTGACAGTAATAATGGCGTTGATAGTGACAGTAATAATGGCACTGATGGTGACAGTGATGTTGGCGCTGATGATGAGGATGATGGTGATGATGCTGATACCCAATGCTTTAAAAGGTCTCAAATGCATTCAGACTCAGGTGATGTATTGGGTAAAGAAATAGTAAACGAAGGAGAACATTTATATCTTAAAATTACCAACACACCAATTACATGTAAATCTGAAAATAATAGTGATCATGAAAACCTAAACAGTAATGATATTTCTGATGATGAAAATAGCATTGATACTAAACCTTGTGAGGAAGAACTTTCTGATAATGACAATTTGAAGCTTGCCATTAGTGAGGATGTACATGTTACAAGTCAAAAAGAATCTGACATCCCTGAATCTGTTATTGTCCCAAGTTCTGACAACACGAACAAACCTGACATTGATAGTAATGCTACTTCCTTTGTGAAAATAAGAAAGAGAACTAAAAAAGAATATGTTGATACTGTAGTGTCTGACAAATTACCCACAGAAGTTTCTGCTAAGCAGGGGAAAACAAAAGATTCTAGCAGAGCATCTTCTTTGTTAAGAAGTCAAAAGAATGTTAGGAGAAGAGGAACAAAACGCTCTTATAAATCTAATATAAAAAGTGAAGAAACAGTTTCCTCAAATAAAAGGTTAAAGCAAACAAAAGGCTTAAAGAAACAAAAACCTGTAAATAAAGCCAAAAAAACTGAAAGAATAAATCGTAAACTTTTGAAAAAGAAAGAAAGGGACACATCAGACGATGATAATAATGAAGAAAAGGACGAAGATTTTACTCTGGACTCTGACATGACCAGTACAAAAAAGGAATGGAAATGTGTTCAGTGTAATCTAGTTTTCCCATCATATGCAAAACGTGGAGATCATCTGAGAGAAGTTCATAAACCTTACCCATGTGAACTGTGCGAGTGGATTGGGATACAACCCCACCTTTATGCCTCACACATGTATGGACAACACAAAGTGGTCATTTTCCCAAAGAAATATCCATTAGTTGTATGTGATGTTGAGGTAAAATGTAATGATTTATTTATTTTTTCTTATCTATATATGTATAAACACTTCTTATTTGGATGTCCTGTACTGAACATCAGATGTCTCTCTTCTTGTTTCTAGTTCAACCAATAAAAATCCTTACCTTGTGTCTCCGAAATTTTATCTCAATCCGCCAAGGGTGAAGAGAACAGGAGTGGATCATAACCCTTGGCTAAACAAGATGGTATATATAGTTATCCAAAACATTTTGCAACAATTATTATCTTTAGTTTCGAACCATATTTTTTCACCTGTTAAATGATAAAGCCACATGTACAGTATTATCATGGTACATACATAAACACTTTATGCACATGATGTACTATAAGCTATATACATATTTTAAGGTTGTCATAGAACATGTTTTTACATTAATTATTTACCATTGTCATGATTGTCATAATTTTGACTGGTTTTTTTTACAGGGATGCTCACACAAATGTTTAAATATAAATTTATACAACCATAAAAAATGTCATCGCTATAAGACTGACAAATTAGTATGTCATGTTTGTGGAATGGAGTTCACATCAGAAGGAGGCTTGAGAGCTCACTCATCTCACCATAAAGAAGAAGAAATGAAATTTAAGTGTAAAGAATGTGGTAAAGTGTTTGGATGGGATCATGAACTTACAGTAAGTAATAAGGGGAATGTGGTAAAGTGTTTGGATGGGATCATGAACTTACAGTAAGTAATAAGGGGAATGTGGTAAAGTGTTTGGATGGGATCACGAACTTACAGTAAGTAATAAGGGGAATGTGGTAAAGTGTTTGGATGGGATCATGAACTTACAGTAAGTAATAAGGGGTCAAATGGAAACATAATCTCATTAGGGATAGCGAGTACTAAAATATATTTTCCTTTTGACTTATCTAGATCTATTTTTATTTAAATCAAATTTTAGATATGAAAAAAGAATCTGAAAAATATTCATAAAACACACTCTTCTTCTCAAAAGCATACCCGAAGGTAAAAATCTGAAAATGGTTATTTGATATTTCCTAAATTCCTTATACATATCTTTCTATGACAACTATGGAAAGGGTTCCTAAGAGAAAAGTTTCAAAATTCCCAATGATGCACACCAATCAGTTTTCCAAAAATGAAATACATTAAATTTTGTATTAGTTCTATAAGATAAAAAGTGTGTGATAGCATTTTTCAGGAACTTATGTTTATGAGTTTCACTTTTGCACTACTAAATATGACTTAATTTGATAAATGCATAGGATTGGCATTGAATGAAAAGATAGTAAAAATAAAGCTATTACTGTTAATTCATGTTAATATTTGAATAATAGAAAGATTTAGAATAAATATTCTATGACTAATTATCTTTTTTCTCTCCACAGAAACATCTGAATGCTGAACATAAAAGTTATAAACTTTGTCATAAATGTCCATTTAAGTCCAAAGTTCAGATGACATTGTCCATTCATCTACATAATGTACATGGAGAAGCTATCCCTTCCAACATGAAAAAGTAAGCTAAGTGTACTGAAACATCATAGTTCATAGATTTGATCTTATCTTACAGAAATAGGAAATATAAAAAAAGAATGTGGTATAATTGCCAATGAGACAACTCTCCACAAGAGACTAAAATGACACAGAAACTAAAGGTCACAATAAAGCCTTCAACAATGAGTAAAGCCCGTACCGCATAGTCAGCCAAAAAATGCTCCGAAATGATAAATGTAAAACAATTCAAACGAGAAAACTATGTAGTTTTCCTAAAAAAAATAAATAAACACAGAAAAAAAACCCATAAAATTGTCACATGTGTCAAGTTTTAAGGGGTCTGTCTGTGTTTTTAAGAAATACATTACAGCTTTACATAACATATTATGAACATCAAATGAAATGTCATGCTATTTTATTATCTAACAATTTAAATTCTAGGTAGCAATATAAACAATGCCTTAAATACCTTAAAAATATACCATTCATTTTATTACCCAATTTATCAAAACTTTATGGTATGCCTGATTTGTTGTTATTTGTTGTTTATTTTTAGATACCAGTGTGATTTGTGTGATTTCTACTGTTTCTATCCTAGTTATTTAAAAAATCATAAACAAGAAAATCATTCAGGTAAACTATAAATTAAAGTAAGCATTTTTAATCCTTTTAGTGACTCTAGGTCACCATATATCCTTCAACAATGAGCAAGACCCAGACTGCATAGCAAGCATTAGTTTTCATTTGGTCAGTACAACCTTGGATTTCCTGTGTAATATTTCCTACTAGAATGTTGAAAACTCATAAAATCTACATTTTTACCACTCCTGCCGATGTACTTGTCACCATTATTATTTATCATTTTTACAATTGGCATGGCATACGTTAACAAAGAAGTATAGAACCTAGAAATGTTTTTTGAATTACTGTAATTGTTCTTTTATTTCAACATGAGAACCTCATGATACCATATATATTCTAAATTATTAAATATGTTTAGATTATGGATAGTTTCTGTCAGATAGGCAATACTGAATTACATATGTAGACTGATATTTTATAATTAGTTGTTATAGAATGTGAACAAGTAAGCTTAATTACATTATAAAATAAGAAGATATTTTGCTATACATATTTTATTTATTCTATGTTTATTTGTAGAGGATCTGAACTTCAAGTGCAGTGATTGTCCAAAGAAATTTAAAACCAATAAGTCATTATACAGTCATAGAATAGCCTCTCATAGCAGTAAGTACTATTATACTGTGGATTCATTATTATTATACCCCTGCTTTAAAAAAAAAATGGGGGTATACTGTTTTACCTCTGTCTGTCTGTCAGTCCATCCATCAGTCAGTCTGTCCCATGAATATTTTGTCAGGAACTAATTGACAGGGATTTCTGAAATTTGGTTTCAGGGTTTATATAAGTCAGTTATACCATATAATGCGTTTTCAGATTTATCGCTCAACAACTGAACTGTTTACTGAACACTTGTATCATTTTACACATGATATTTATATTTATAGCAAAGTTGAAAATTTTCGTCACATTTTTCTCAAGAACTACAATCACTCAACAACTTCCTGTTTACTGGAATTTTTGGCGGGGGTATCATCAGTGAGCAGTAGCTTGCAGTTTTACTTGTTTATATTTGTTAGATACCAATTGTGTTGGATTTTGTTGGCACAAACAAACCAAAAGATTTAGATGTTCAAAAAATTTTAAGCGATCTAAAGGCTTGTGTGCAAACTGTGGCAAAACCACACAAACAAATTTTTAAATATGAATTTTTCTAAATTCCGAAAAAATTGGAACCACAGTTTGTTGAAATATAAATGCAAATGCCAAGTACATGAAAATAAAACAGGAAAGGAAGAAAATTGATTAAAATATATATATCAAGATAACTAGATGTGTTTAGAAATATTTTTTCAACACAAAGCATTTCATTACTTTCTGTTTTGATGTCAAACAAACAAAAAACAAAACATCGCCCTGTATTTCTCTTAAAATAAACTTGAGATAGACCACTAGGAGGTAGAAATGTACTAAAAAAACAAAACCCACTGATTTCTACCTTTAAGCGTTTTACAAATTTTCAAAGTACAACAATTTCTAGGAAATGGCAATACAAACTTTGCCATAATAAAAATAGATGTACTAATGTATTGATATTTCAATTTACATTTTAGATGAAGTATTTCGATGTGACAAGTGTAGTTACACAACAAGGTCTAGAAGAACACTTAGAACACATGAACAGTGTACACATTCTGTAAGTATTTCAATGTGACATGTGTAGTTACACAACAAGATCTAGAAGAACACTTAGAACACATGAACAGTGTACACATTCTGTAAGTATTTCGATGTGACAAGTGTAGTTACACAACAAGGTCTAGAAGAACACTTAGAACACATGAACAATGCACACATTCTGTAAGTATTTTACCTAATATTCATATTTGCATTGTAACATGATATACAGACTTCATGAAATTCCTCAGAAAACTGTGGAACATTGGTCAGACAAATGCAACAATTTCTTTTGATGAACAAAAAATTAGTCAGACTCAAATATGTAAGAAATTTTTTTCCCCAAATGTTTACTATAAAGGGCGTGCTCTGCTACACAAAGTCACACAAATTTTCATAAAGAACTTTTGCACTTCTTAACAGTAGCTATAGTTATTGTGATTATTACCATAACAAAATATTAGCAGATACAATTATTAAGGTTTAACCAAAATGGTTGTGGTTACCAAAACAATATTTAAACTTACAAATACATTTGGCATTAAAGTATAGGATAGTGCATTTTTGTTTACCTCATATTTGTTCCAGTGTGTGGGAATGTTTATCTTCCCAACAGTAGACTGGATGTTTCAGATGGTCAGACATATTTAAGAGAGTCAGTAAATATCAAATGTGTAAACTTGATGATATAATAATATATATATGCATGTAACTACAAAGAGATTATGGGTTTGTGTAAATGAGACTTTCACCTGTAGACCAGGATACCAAATTACTTCTTCAGTCAGTATTTTCATGACTTTAAATTTGACTGCTTCAATTGTTAAGTTATACTTCTTTTATATAAAATTTATATTTTTACAGGAGGCTCGTCCATTTTCATGTCATATTTGTGAATACAGCTGCAAGTTGAAAGGAAATTTGAACAGCCATATGAAAAACATTCATAAATTAGAGATAATTTCAACTCATAAACTACGTGAAAAAATGATAAAGACAGGAAAAGGTTATAATGAATACATGAGTGCTAGACGGAGTTTCATAGATTCAGAAAAGAGTTCATCAGATCTATCTGTACAGACGAGACCAATAAGTGAAAAAACAATTACAACTGAGAAAAGTTATAATGAATATGGTGGGGAAAGAATGCATTTTATGGAATCAGAAAGAATTTCATCCAATTTAACATTGCAGAATAGACCAATCAGTGAAAGTTATAATGAACACATACCAGTACATGTATCTGAAGAGAGACATGTACAAATGGGAGATAATTTAGAAAAATATCAGGAGTTATTGAACTTTGTTGGGAATTGTAACATACCATTATCATACTCTTAAAAGACTGCAGCTTAATTGCAGACATATTTCATTTATGAAATAAGATTAAGAAGGCAAATGGGGGAATGTGTCAAAACATATTTTGAGAAAGCCAAACCATGTGTGTTGAGTATTTCTTGACTGATCATTATGTTTTTTGTTAGGATTTTTTATTAGATCAAAACACATGACAGAACTGATTAAATCCTATTTATAATCACAATCAATTTGTTTATTGACAAATTGTAAATGGTGACTTTCAAGTCAAATAATATGTATACCAAATTTTGTGAAGACTTGATATTCTTTGGTTTGTGTAAGCAAGGTCTGACCTACCAATTATAATTTGTAAAGAAAACCCTGAACACACACATTTGTTTAACGTATTTTAGCCATCAAACATGCTAAAGTATAATGTTTAAGTCATTCTTATTATAGATTTGAAAATTTTAGTGCCATTTATTTTTACAATTTTTTGTTTTTTTTTGTTTTGTTAAGATAACTTAAATCTTTATTAACTTGCTAACCTTATTTGTAATAATGTTCGTCTTTTAACACTGCATGTTGTCATTTTTTCATGTTTTATACAATATTCTGACTGCAAATACACATTTTGTTTTTAACATGTTTAATATGTATCTTTGTTTCATATACCAAACTATCATATGCAGATAAAATATATTTTGATTTGAAAGACAGAATTTATTTTTGCGTCTTCCAAAGCATTTTTATTCCTTTTTGTGCCAAGAACAAAGTTTAATTTATTTTTTTCCATTAAAAAATGTTTTGTTATTTAATTCATCATGCTGTTTTTCCAAAAACAAAATCTGAGTTTTATTTTATTTTATTTTTATGAATGACCTGTACTAAAAATATTTCCTTTGGCTTTTGCTGTATTTTAGTATATACAAATTTTTATCGTGCTGCAACCTAATGAAAAATTAAAATATTGAGGTACATGTATTGCATTGAAATATTTTGATGCATTGAAAGGAGTAGGTCCGGTAAGGGCCCATTTTGGCCTCAAATTTCAGGTTCATCTCATGAAAGTTTTTGGACACTTTTTAAACACTTTTTTTTAAAAATGTCTATTCCAATTAATTCGATTAGTTTATGTGAAAGATTTTAACTGATTTAGTCATTAAAAACGCTCTGATTCAAGCTTAAATATGAAAAATCTATCAAATATGCCAAAAGGCATCACTTTTCAGATGGTTTTTGTCAAAAATGAAAGTGGCTGCATCCGTGTTCATCCTCAACCTTTATATGTTTTGTATTATCATCAAATACAACTTAAATTTCAATGTTATGAATGAACATGAATGCGGCCACTTTCATTTTAGACGGAAACCGTCTAAAAATTAACCAAAATGCTAACATTTTGAAGATTTCAGTAATTTAACATGACTTAATGATACTAGAATCGATATTTGTGCATTGCATTGTCAAAAACAGCTCATATTTATGTAGCAGAAGCATTTTAATTTTCCAAAATATAGCTTAAAAATTACAATTTCACAATTTTCTAAAACTGATATTTTGGGGCCAAAAAGGGGTCTTACTGAACCTACTCCTTTGCATTAATATATTATATAATTCTTTGTTTAAGAAGAATGGTAAGGATGTGTATTTCAGAGATATCTATGTGTAGTTTGAGACTGGGTTGTTGTTTAATAATTCAGGGTGTGTAATAACTTTGTAATTATAACTAACCTGTACAAATGCTGTACCACCTGTACCATGGTAGAAAAACAAATACTGTAAAGTTGTTTATTTCGGGGAAGTTGATCTGCTTATGCTTAGAATTATTTCAAAATTTAAAAAAAAAACTCTATAAAGATTGTGATATCTCTTTAGTATTGTCATCAACTGATTCGCATGATGATTAACATTTAATTGATTAACAATAAAGTTCTCTAATTTTTAAGTTTAGTTGAAAATTAGAAGTTTTTGAATTTTTACTACTTAATTATTTCTAAACCAATAATTTTTAAATTGTAAATTATCACAGTAGTTTGTTAATTTTTTTTGTAAAAGTTTACATTTATTATACAACAACTTTATAATTCTAATATATAAATATGCATTGCATGTATTCACTACAAAACTAAACAAGACAGAATACAGTATTTTTACTTTAATTTAATATTGAATAAAATACTTGATATGAATGTAATATTCTAACATAAAAAAAATGAATTTGATTATTTCAAACACAGGATTTAATATAAATTGCACTTATTTTTATCCACTCATATTTTCTCATAGAGATAGAGTCTTTAAATATACATGTATGTCATATATTCACACACAAAACAAAAAAAATCATGAGCAATACACTTGTTGTATATTTAAATTCTCATTATTTCTGATTTTTTTTTTACGTTTTTCAGAAACATTATCAACTTTTGTATTGTGTTCACTTACTGAAAGTAATTTTTTCAGCATGTCAGGGGCCGATCCAGCCATTTTGAAAAGAGGGGGGGGTTTCCAACCACATGTCCCTTATTAAAATGCATTGATCATCCCAAAACAAGGGTGGTTCCAACCCCCGCAACCCTCCCTCTGGATCTGCCTCTGCATATATATATATATATATATATAGTTTAAAGAGTACTAATAGAAATACAACACATGATGGTATTTTCTTTGAATAAATAATTCAAGCAATCAGATCTTCTTTGGATTTTGATCAATCTTTAGATTTTGCAGATTTTTGAATATACAAATAAAACGTTTCTGGCAATTTTCAAATCTTACAAATTTTATGATACAAATAGACACAAATTCAAACTGCAATGTACCCTTTATATTTTATAAAAAGAAAAATTTTCAAAGGCCTTTTCTCTGTATGGTCAACTGTGAACTCTTTTTGGATAAAAACCCAAAACCCATATGATATGATTTTTACCACCAAGAGACAACTTTAAAATCTAAGATGTGAAAAAGCTCACATGAGACCAAATAAACTCATCATAGAAACCAGGATTGAAATTAAGTATTATCACCAGAAGTGTGCTTCGTCTACAAAAGACTCATCAGTGACGCTCAAATAAAAAACAGTTAAAAAGTCCAAATAAAGTACAAAGTTGAAGAGCATTGAGGACCCAAAATTCCTAAACGTTTTGCCAAATACAGCTAAGGTAGTCTATTCCTGAGGTAGAAAAGCCTTAGTATTTCAAAATTCTTAGTTTTATAAAAAAAATTATAATTATGACCACATCAATGATAATTCATGTCAACACAGAAGTACTGACTACTGGGCTGGTGATGCCCCTCAGAGAATAAAAAAAAACTCCACCAGCAGTGACATTGACCTAGATTATTTTCCTGTTGCCAACAAATTTGGGAATATTTTAGAAGTATTTTGTGTTATCAATAGAAAACAGGGACACATGGGTTTGTCATATGATGTGTTCCATTTTAATTAGCACTTACTATATATATAGATACATTTATGAATAGCATTTTATATATGAATTTTTGATGCCTGCATGTTTTAGAACTATATTTATAAAACTTTGGACTGTTTTAGCCAAGTTCTTACTTTTAATTAATGTCAAAATATAGAAAACCATTTAGCATTAAACTGTTATTTATGCCTAAATATTTGTTAAGGATTATTATTATTATTGTTTATATTTTAATGTTTTGCAGAAATCAGTATATATAGGCAGTTGTGATATATTAAACTTCTACAAAAAAATTGTAATTTATTTTATGGCCTTGAAAGGTATGAAGGTTAAATTCAGTGTGGTTCTATTACTTTTGTGTTGATAGAAATGAAAACTGTTTCTCTTTTCAGTAGGAACCCCTGTCGTTTAACAATAGCAAACTGATGAAAAAAGCTCATAACCTTTTGGTCATACTGTAAAAATGGGGGAAATGAATTTAAAATCAAGGTAAAAAATCAGAAGCCTAATAAAAACAGACAACACAAAAAAACTAAGAATGCAGAATCAGGTTTTTGAAAAAAAGTGGGCCAACCAAAATGGCTATGTCAGTAGTGGGACTTGTAAAATGTATGCATTAACCATAAATGTAGCTCCATAAGCCTATCAACTAGGCCTGGACCAAAAGTACCCCCTCACTTAAATCTGCCATTAGAAAAACAACTCAAAACACAGAAAATTCAAGATTGAATAACCTGATAACCACCAATATATGGGTGTAGAGGTGATTAGGATGCTCATAAAGAGTCAAAAGTTTCTGCTCCACCAGGGAGACATACAATGTTATACATGCTAAAATAAATGGGTGAATCATGATCAGTGATCAGGAAATCCAAGTATCAGATGGATGAATGTCTTTTGTCTTATCCTTGGACAGAATCAAGTTCCAAATCCGGCATTAGATTTAAACACTAATATTATCTTCAATATACCTGTTAAAAACAGAGAAATTGTAAAAAAGAAATAGCTTAGAATACAGCACTGAAAACTAAGACTATATAGTAAAATCCCTATAACCCTATTGGAGGATACTAAGGGTGCTGTTAAGATCATCAGTTCCTGCTCCACTAGTTGGACCTATTGGAAATATAAAAAAGAAGATGTGGTATGAGTGCCAATGAGACAACTTTCCACAAGAGACCAAAATAACACAGAAATTAACAACTATAGGTCACCAAACGGCCTTCAACAATGAGCAAAGCCCATAACCCATAATCAGCTTGTTAGCGGGATCCCAACCCCCCCCTATTAACCTGGGACAGTGGTATAACAGTACAACATAAGTGCATCAGTTCCTGTTCCATTAGTTGGACCTTTTGTTTTATTTATTGCAAGTAAAAGTTCAGTGATCAGTCGTATTTTGTGATGAAAAGATTACTAGATTAATATTGAGGCAACGACAAGTGGAAGATATCTGTGGTAATCTGCAGTGATGCAGATATTATATAACAGTCAACCAAATCGTAATGCATATGTCATCTAACAAAATTGTGAATGGATGAATTCAACCTTACCACTTTAAATCCGTCATTCTCATCTTTGTAAGCTGAAACCCTTCATTTATAAGATCTGATTACAGGAAACACAAACCATGGACTGTTTTATCAACTTGAAGATAAATAGAGGCGTTACTGGTATGTTGCAATACAGGAAAAAGAATGTTCACAATGGAAAATTTAAATCAACTTTTTTTTGTATTTAGCTTAGTTCTCAAGTAATCTCAACTAACACTCCATGTCAATTAGTAGATATGTGTCAAGATGAATTCAAAATTTAAAACAGATTAAAATTGCAATCTGAAATATCTTTAAGTTTTATTTTAAGTTTCATTGGGATAGATGCAATCAAAATAATCACCAAACATTGATGATCAGTTTACCTCTGTGGAGCACCTGATACGACCCCAGGTGTTTGTGGCTCCATCTTCAAATGTTCAAAATTATTTACGCATAATCTACCACACAAAGTCACTGAAGACTATTGTGTGTTAAAGTCTTCATGGTCTGCATTCTTCAGTAAACTGAGGATTATTGTCTAGATTCTTCAGTAAACTGAGGATTATTGTCTACATTCCTCAGTAAACTGAGGATTATTGTCTGCATTCTTCAGTAAACTGAGGATTATTGTCTGCATTCTTCTGTAAACTGAGGATTATTGTCTGCATTCTTCAGTAAACTGAGGATTATTGTCTGCATTCTTCAGTAATCATCAGTAAACTGAGGATTATTGTCTGCATTCTTCCGTAAACTGAGGATTATTGTCTGCATTCTTCCGTAAACTGAGGATTATTGTCTGCATTCTTCAGTAAACTGAGGATTATTGTCTACATTCTTCAGTAAACTGAGGATTATTGTCTACATTCTTCAGTAAACTGAGGATTATTGTCTGCATTCTTCAGTAAACTGAGGATTATTGTCTGCATTCTTCTGTAAACTGAGGATTATTGTCTACATTCCTCAGTAAACTGAGGATTATTGTCTGCATTCTTCAGTAAACTGAGGATTATTGTCTGCATTCTTCAGTAAACTGAGGATTATTGTCTGCATTCTTCTGTAAACTGAGGATTATTGTCTACATTCTTCAGTAAACTGAGGATTATTGTCTACATTCTTCAGTAAACTGAGGATTATTGTCTGCATTCTTCTGTAAACTGAGGATTATTGTCTACATTCCTCAGTAAACTGAGGATTATTGTCTGCATTCTTCAGTAAACTGAGGATTATTGTCTGCATTCTTTAGTAAACTGAGGATTATTGTCTGCATTCTTCTGTAAACTGAGGATTATTGTCTACATTCCTCAGTAAACTGAGGATTATTGTCTGCATTCTTCAGTAAACTGAGGATTATTGTCTGCATTCTTCAGTAAACTGAGGATTATTGTCTGCATTCTTCTGTAAACTGAGGATTATTGTCTGCATTCTTCAGTAAACTGAGGATTATTGTCTGCATTCTTCAGTAAACTGAGGATTATTGTCTGCATTCTTCAGTAAACTGAGGATTATTGTCTGCATTCCTCAGTAAACTGAGGATTATTGTCTGCATTCTTCAGTAAACTGAGGATTATTGTCTGCATTCTTCAGTAAACTGAGGATCATTGTCTGCATTCTTCTGTAAACTGAGGATCATTGTCTGCATTCTTCAGTAAACTGAGGATTATTGTCTACATTCTTCAGTAAACTGAGGATTATTGTCTGCATTCTTCAGTAAACTGAGGATTATTGTCTGCATTCTTCTGTAAACTGAGGATTATTGTCTGCATTCTTCAGTAAACTGAGGATTATTGTCTACATTCTTCAGTAAACTGAGGATTATTGTCTGCATTCTTCAGTAAACTGAGGATTATTGTCTGCATTCTTCAGTAAACATCAGTAAACTGAGGATTATTGTCTGCATTCTTCAGTAAACATCAGTAAACTGAGGATTATTGTCTGCATTTTTCAGTAAACTGAGGATTATTGTCTGCATTCTTCAGTAAACATCAGTAAACTGAGGATTATTGTCTGCATTCTTCAGTAAACTGAGGATTATTGTCTACATTCTTCAGTAAACTGAGGATTATTGTCTGCATTCTTCAGTAAACATCAGTAAATTGAGGATTATTGTCTGCATTCTTCAGTAAACTGAGGATTATTGTCTACATTCTTCAGTAAACTGAGGATTATAGTCTGCATGTTTCAGTAAACATCAGTAAACTGAGGATTATTATCTGCATTCTTCAGTAAACATCAGTAAACTGAGGATTATTGTCTGCATTCTTCAGTAAACTGAGGATTATTGTCTGCATTCTTCAGTAAACTGAGGATTATTGTCTGCATTCTTCAGTAAACTGAGGATTATTGTCTGCATTCTTCAGTAAACACCAGTAAACTGAGGATTATTGTCTGCATTCTTCAGTAAACTGAGGATTATTGTCTACATTCTTCAGTAAACTGAGGATTATTGTCTGCATTCTTCAGTAAACTGAGGATTATTGTCTGCATTCTTCAGTAAACTGAGGATTATTGTCTACATTCTTCAGTAAACTGAGGATTATTGTCTGCAGTCTTCAGTAAACTGAGGATTATTGTCTGCATTCTTTAGTAAACTGAGGATTATTGTCTACATTCTTCAGTAAACTGAGGATTATTGTCTACATTCTTCAGTAAACTGAGGATTATTGTCTGCATTCTTCAGTAAACTGAGGATTATTGTCTGCATTCTTCAGTAATCATCAGTAAACTGAGGATTATTGTCTACATTCTTCAGTAAACATCAGTAAACTGAGGATTATTGTCTACATTCTTCAATAAACTGAGGATTATTGTCTGCATTCTTCAGTAAACTGAGGATTATTGTCTGCATTCTTCAGTAAACTGAGGATTATTGTCTACATTCTTCAGTAAACTGAGAATTATTGTCTGCATTCTTCAGTAAACTGAGGATTATTGTCTGCATTCTTCAGTAAACTGAGGATTATTGTCTACATTCTTCAGTAAACTGAGAATTATTGTCTGCATTCTTCAGTAAACTGAGGATTATTGTCTACATTCTTCAGTAAACTGAGGATTTTTGTCTACATTCTTCAATTTTTCCCCAATATACATGATCATACATGTTATACTCTATTCTTTGTATACTTAATTGTTTATCCCTATTTTTCTTTAATCGTTATTTTTGTCGACTATTATCTACTACCACTCTTCCCTATTCTGTAAAACCAATGTACATTTACACACATCCTCATCAACTGCAACTAATACGATACAATAGGCCATTAACAAGGGCTAACTAATTCCTGCATATCAAGGCTTTGTATAGCGAGAAATCCATTATCCAGTGGACTGCAAAATAAGAGTGGTAGATTGATTTTTGTTGTTTATCCTAACAGTTTATGTGTTAGAGTTTATAAATAATATACAGTTAGAGGGGGAGGTAAATTGAATGACTTTGCTTTTTCGCGACGTCAAACTTACACAATAAAGTCAACATAAATTTTGGGAACTTATACTTTAAGCCAACAAGCAGCCCCTTTGAAATTTAGAAATAACTTAGTAAGTTTTATTGCGAGAACTTACGTTTAAAGTTCTACAAATGCATACCTGGTGGTAAATAAACAGTCATGTAAAAAGTAAAATCCATAAAAAAACTGAAATCTGAGGAAAATTCAATCGGAAAGTCCCTATAATCAAATGACAAAACACATCAAACGAATGGACAACAACTGTCATATTCCTGACTTGGTACAGGCATTGAACCTGGTTTTATAGCGCTAAACCTCTCACTTGTTTGACAGCCTCGTCAAATTCTGTTATATTTGCAACAATGCGTGAACAAAACAGACATAATAAATAAAATAGTCAAAATATTATGGGTACAGCAGTCATCCCTGTGTTACAATATTAAAACAAACAATTTTACAAAAAAGCAAAAAGGCATCTATAAACTTAAAAACACAGTCATTGCTTCGCGTGTCTGACGTCTGAAAATTTATACGACACATGCACAGGAAGAACTTTTGTCGTTCAATGTTTATTCAAACAATTGTTTCATATTCTGACATCGGACTCGTACATCTCTTAAACTGGGTTTTACTAAGTGTGCGTATTGTTGTGCGTTTTTTTTCTACATTGGCTAGATAGAGGTTTGATATCTAAAAAAAAAACATGTTTAACCCCGCCGCAATTTTGAGCCTGTCCCAATTCAAGACCCTCTGGTATTTGTTAGTTTTGACGTATGATTTTAAATTTTAGTTTCATGTGTATAATTCGGAGTTTAGTATGACGTCCATTATCACTGAACTAGTATACATATCATTGTTTAGGGGCTAGCTGAAGGACGCCTCCGGGTGCGGGAGTTTCTCGCTATATTGAAGACCCATTGGTGGACTTCGGCCGTTGTCTGCTCTATGGTCGGGTTGTTGTCGCTTTGACACATTCCCCATTTCCATTCTCAATTTTATGTTGATATTGAAAATCTTGACTTCGAAAAGGATAAAATTCTTTTGATAAGAAGATATAGGATTTACTGGAAAAATACTATAAACGATAATGCAAATCTTAAAAAGGAAAATTGTGTACTATTATACTTATATGCCGTTTTATGTTCTCTAAAATATTGAATTTTTGTTAAAAAATAATCATTCCATCATTTAATTGTTTATGTATTATACTTTGACCACATGTTACAAATTAATGTGTCTGAGCGTTATCAATAAATCTTAAATCTAATAGTAAGATCATAGTATGCATGGCATGCGTATTTCTCTCAGCTAAATAAAGGCAACAGTAGAATACCGTTGTTCGAAAGTCATAAATAGATGGAGAGAAAACAAATCCGGGTTACAAACTAAAACTGAGGTAAACACATCATGGCAACTATAACATAAGAGGAAAACAACGAAACAATAGAAACACTAAAGTGCAACAAAAACTTAAAACGACAATGCAACACACACAGAAGCGAACTATAAGATAACAACTGCAATTTTCCTGACTTGGTACAGGACATTTAAATAAAAAAAAAAAATGGTGGGTTGAACCTTGTTTTGCGGCTAACCAAATCTCCCGGTTTTATGACATTTAAGAAATAATTGATGCAAGCTATACTTCATTGTAGTTTTAACATGGATAGGCATTAAATCCGTGCTTATTTTTGCCCGAGCATTATCATTATTTCGATTCTGATTAGGACAATTAACAGGTGCAGATCCAGAGCTTGAAGCGGAGGGTTTTGTGAGAAATGTTTTTGAACACTATAGAGACGTTTTCTTGTTATACCAAACCATATGTTTTTCAATAAATGGCACACTATTTGTTTATCCGTCATATGGTTACTTTAAATAAACTTTTGATTAGTTAAATTATTTAATTACAGATCGTATCTACCCGTTTTGCTGTATCACCCCTTACATCTATTCCTCTGGCCGCGTCTTATCCGATGTGTGTGGGTAAAGTTTTGTGATCTTAATAAGACTGTTTGGTGGTATTTTTTTGTTTGATTTTGAGATTTACATTCACCATTTGCTTTACCCAATTTGATAAAATTCATTATTCTGCAGTAGTCAATATAGGCATGTGCAAAAAAAATATATTGGATTTCAGTAGAGCACTGGGTTTATTCATAAAGGCTAGCGAAAGAAGCACGTCATATTAGAATGTTAAATATAACGCTAAAATGATAACATTACATGACAGGACTACAGTACATATAAATGCTAGAACATAACGGACAGAGAAATACACCAATAAACATTATTTCGACATGCTAAGAGTGTTATTTTGTTATTCTGTTGAAATCCGGAACATTTCTTTCGTCCGTATACGTTCCAGTAATTTTTAAAGTTCGGTAATTTCCGGTCAAGAAAACTATTTTGTTTGGTAATATTTTCTGATAAAATATATTATACAAGGAAATCAATTAATTTCACCCTATTTTCCATAATGTATGAATTTTGCACATAACATATAAAATGTATTTACGATAAATAAATGTTTGTATACTCGTAAACTAACAGGAAATTGCTTTTTATGTTGGGAACTGGACCCTGGATACTACTAAACTGGTAAACTAGTGAAAAAATAATGACGTATTGGAACATATGGAAGTCTTCTGCTAAGAAAGTAAAGAATCTACATTCAGGACTTAGTAGATATTTGTATTAGGTGTAAGAGTAGTCCAAATAGTTGTGAGGTCTTGGAAGGCTATTTTAAATTTTTGCTTTGAAGCCTTCCTGCGACAATGTAAGGCGTCAAAGAAAAAAAATATAATAGCCTTTCAAGATGTCATAATTATTTGGACTAGGTGTAAGAGGTGCCCTTTAGGAGGCAATGGTACCATGTTCTTTTTATAGCAATATAGGTCAACAATATGGACATCAAATTCAAGTATAAATATGTATCTGCCAGAATGGCCAGTGCCAGCAGCAAAGTACAAAACATGAACGTTGATCTCAGTAGAGCTCTTCCTGATTTCCATCACTAAGACAGACTGCATGTTGTCTTGACTTAACGACAGACATAAAATTGAGAATGGGGAATATGTCAAACATGTCAAAGAGACAACAACTCGAAATGTAGTAAAAATAACCCAAGAATATGAAATCACACAAAATTTCTCAATTCAACATATTTTGTTTTCATGTTAACTTCATACATGTACCTAATTTACAACTGCTATAATAAAGGTATTTACACTTTTGGGATTTAGCTGCCTCTGAATGACCTTATATCGACTTGGAATCACCTTTTGACGTCAAGCAACAATCACTTTTAAATTGTGACGTCAAATATTTTAAATTATGATGTCAAAGTTTACAGGAACCTGTGTGATTTGAAGTAATGGTGGACAAATTTACATACAAGTGTAAATACTTCTACATGTATATGGTCACACTTTGCCCTAATTAATTATTCACAGATGAATAATTTTAAAGCAGTCTTTAAAATTTTCTTATACGTCGAAGACACAAATGGAAGAGGTTATAGTAATTTGCTTAAGTTGAGAAATAATTTTACAAGAGACTACAAAAAATCTGCATAAGTAAGCAGTAACCTGTCATCGAAGAGAATGAATATAGATTATGTACATTTTGTACCTCTTAAAACAGTCCTAACCTGGGATTCTGATTTGCACATGATGATGAACATAGAAGACATGTTAAAATACAGTATAATGAATCGCTTCTCATGCTGGATAACTCAATACTAAAACAAAAAGAAGGCCTATCATAAATTCCAATTTTCACAAATTGAGACTATTATAAATTCAGCCTGTATGGTATCCTCATACTTAATTTTATATAAAAAAACCTATACATGATCCTCCTCTCACATGACTCATGGGTTAATTTATTAGAAAATGATAAAGATTATTGATAATGCATTAAAATAAACATATAGATATATTCATGTATGATTGATGATGTGTTTATATACAATGTACATGATATAAGTGATACAGTGTACATGTATAAATGTATGTGTTGTGAAATATAAATTTGAAAATTGATATTTATAATTAACATAACTTCTATTTGAAATATTATTGTGATTTTATATATAGTCTGTACGTATATGTTTTTTTATTGGTAAAACATGTTTTAATGATTGGTGTGTGTGTGTTTGTATTAATCCTTAGTGTTTATAATTGTAATATTGTGTTTGTGTTGAAAATTTTCCAGTTGATACATGTACATTTATTTTTCAAACATTTTGTTTCAGTTGTAGACATATGAATATATAAATATGAAGATTTGTTACGATTGTTGTGATTGTCAATGACCCAACATTGCATGAGAGACCAAAATGATGCAAAATGAGGATGTGGTGTGTAAGAAAATGAGGATGTGGTGTGTAAGTTTAGACGCACCCCAACAGCCAGAGAATGATCTTACACACCAAATCCGATTGGGATAACTATTTTACATCCCAGCTCTTTCTCAGAGTCTATCTAAATATATATTTAATCATCTTGTTTTGATAACATACATTCTAAATAAAAATGAATAATTGTAATTTTCTTTTACAGATTTAGATGAATAATCAAGATGGTGTTCTGTTCTGTGTTAAACTGCAAAATCCAATCTGGACAAGGCATTGCAATGTTCAAGTTTCCTGAAAAAGATTTGGAAAGGAGACAAATTTGGATAGGCAAGGTAGCCTTAAAGAGAAAGGACTTTCAGCCATCACCATTTGCCCGTGTTTGTGCACGTCATTTTACCAATGACCAGTTTGTTATTGATCCATCATTAGCTGTGTCTATCGGGTACAAACCAAAACAATTAAGATTAAAAGAAAAAGCTATTCCCACCATTTTTGACAACTATAGTGGAGGTATTGTATTGACAACACAAAAACCATGGAGAACACGAACAAATTATAAAACATCAGACAAAGGAATTAAGAGGAGAAAGAAATATATGTTTGCGGTAAGGCAATATGAAAGTATAAAAGGTATTAAAGCTGTTATCCTTAGGCTAGCAAGTTAAAGGTTTGGTTGACTTGTTTGCTTTGTTTGCTCAAGCATTGTAATTAAGATGATATAAGTAGGCAGAGATAGACCGGTATATAGGTAAATTTGAATACTATTCAATTCAATTCAATATTTTATTTACGTCTCACCTTATGTATAAAATTACACAATACATTTATAAAAGATACATTTTGTATACATAAGCCAATCTGTACAGATTTATGAGAGACGAATACTTGATAATGTCCAATCAAATTTAAATGTAATGTGTACCAGCTTTGATTGCTATAACATGTTTTCATGTTTGATAATTATATTATCATTGTGATTACACAAAATCAGCCAAAGTTACTCATTTTTCAAGAAAGAAGCACCTCCAGGTTTGAACATGTTGTTATTTATACACATGCAATTATTATAATTAAATTTTATTTTTATATATGATGTGCTTCTCTTTCTTTGTAAACAACATTGTGATAAAATTCTTGATATATTGTTGTACCAAATAATTCCAAGTTGTTGAAACATATGCAATTTGTGGACTTATTATTTTCTATTGACTAATTTGTAGGATGACGACACTGAAGACAGTGAAACAGTATCCAGTAGTGATACAGATTCTTACGATGCACCGGAACATTCCTCCTTACAAGACAGTACTGAACAGCTGATTGATAAAACGTCTAAATCCATCGTAGAAAATGAGACAGTTTCAGAAACATTGAGTCAACCTATGGATTCAGCACCTAAATCTACAACTAGCAAAAAGAAACCCAAAAAAACAGCATCAGAAATACTGCAAGCTTGTAAACTTGAGGCTGATGAGATCTATTCAATAAAGTCTAAATTACCTGATTTACAAAGTGAGTAATTCATGTAATTCAAGGGCTAAAATATATCTGACAACAATTTTTTGTCATGTCTGCCATGAAAGTTGTATTTCTTTTCCTGGGATAATCATGATAATGGCTATGTATGCGGCTGGATTAATATATTGTGTGTTTCCCCAATCCCTACCTACCCTGCCAAGCCAGGTATGGGTAGGTAGGTAGGGAAATAATTTCATTTTTTCCAAAATTAGTTGTCTGATTCATGTTCACTGATTTGACTCAAATAAGTTCTTTTTGTTTACCTTTTATGTGAGTGAAGAGGATTTTTATTGTGAAAATAAGAAGATGTGGTATGATTGCCATTGAGACAACTGTCAACCAGAGACCAATTGTTGTAGATGTAAACAACTATAGATTACCATACATCATTTACACTGAGTAATACCCATACCATATACATTGTAGTAAGCTTTAAAAATGCCAGACAGGACAAAAAATGTAAAACAAATCATACAAGAAAACCAACAGCTTATTTCAAAAAAATGATTTAATGTACCAAACAACAGATACCTTCTTTTTGGGATGTATAATGTGCATTTGTGTATAGTTCACACTCCATTTATGGTCAAGGAAACTTGAGAAAAAAAGTTTCTTGTTTGTATAATACTCATAGACATTTTTGGAAATGTCACAACTCAAATATAATAGATTAATTAATAATGATTTGAATTTCTTTTACAGATAAGAAAAGAAAAAAAGTGATATGTGCAATGTCAAGAAAGAATGCTACCCAATCACCAAACTTTGTTGAGAAGAGAGTTCTGGCAGCTAATGGCCTGGGAGATAGAGTGGTAGAATTCCCTGTTGATGGAGACTCAGAGGATGTCACTTCCTCAATATTAAGGTAAACGTAAGATACATGTACATAGCATTGAGTAATGTAGAGTATCATGTTAAGGTTCCTATAATTATGTAAGATACATAGTAGGATTAAATGGAAATGTATTACAATGTATTAATGTAGAGTATTTTGTTCATAAGGCAGAAACCTAAATTTGAATTAAAATGACAAAGTTCAATTAAGTTTTAAACAAAAAATATCATTTTTTAAGGCTTAGTTAACGTTCTAGACCAAAAGAATTAATGAAAAATTAGAAGATGACAAATAACATATAGTGTTCCAATATATAACTAGTTCTTTTGTTCTTTATGTTGGTTGACATAAATGAAAATTTGATAATGTTACATTTCAGGGAATTCCCCAAACTTCAAGAAGGTGGTGGATTCATCATGTACTGGGCAGATGAGAATAGTCGTAATTTGATATTTCTGGCCTCTAGTAAAGAAAGTTGTAATGTTGATTTACTCTTCCAAATGCATTGTGGGAGTGTTTACATCAAACCTGCCAAGAATGATTTGGAAATAAATAAAGATTTGATATATTACCAAGGCGATAGTGAAACTTGGGGTGAATGTCAGATTTGTGGGAAACTGTTCTTACTGGAATACATTGAGGACCATGTAAACAAATGCAGGGTAGGAACTGAAATTATGTGGTCTATCAGACAAAAGATTTTTTACTTTCTATTGAATTTACATACTTAAAATTCAGAAATTTGTGTGTGCATTTATCATATTTCTTGCGATTTTTGAGAATATGCCCCATATGAATAATGCTAGGTGGGCCTGAATTTACCCCAAAGTTGGTCATCAGGTGCAAAAAGCATAAATTTTGTCGATTTTTTGTCCCATTATTTTTACCTGAAAGACCAAAATATGCTGATTTATGTATCCATCTGTACAGTCTGCACAGAGTGGACCCCAGTGAACACATTCGTCACAACAGTTCCTTGGTCAGAGTTAAGAAAATGCAACTTTTATATTTCCAATACCTATTGTTACAATTTTCGAAATACTGTGGATTCATTATTATTCCTTGGACAAATATTAGATATCAATTTTCTTGGTTTTTAAGGGTACAGGAGAACCATAAATTTTTAAAAAGTGTTCAAAGAATTACAAATTTTCTAACAGTTTGTATATACAGGCTTTGGCAAAAGGATGAAATTAAACCTCCATTATGATGAAAAGGCAAGTTTTGTGCAAATACACAAAAATTGGTACCCATGAAAATAAATGAATCCATAGAAATAAAAACATCACACAAATTTCTGATTTAAGAGTAGTCCCTTCTCAATGTTTGTGTAAATTTCTGTTATTTTGGAAATCAATATGCCATCAACTAAAAGTAATCACCCAGGAGGAGAATCACAAGTATTATTTTTTTATGAAGCTTCTTCAGTACTGGTTTTGGTGTACCTAGAGAATTTAACTGTAAATAAGAGGATAAATAGGAGAAAAATTTGTTTACATGTACTTAGAGAATTTAACTGTAAATAAGAGGATAAATACATGTTGAAATAGGAGAAAAATTTGTATGTAGTAGTAAAGTACCATTTATATTTGCAGACTCATTATGATGACATGCTTCTGAAAGAATTAGATATGAAAGGAGAAGCCAACATTCCTTCACCAGTTACAGAGCTTCAACTATCTGTCACCAGTAATCATGTGACAACAAAATTTGATACTACAACAACAGTAGAGCCACAGCATCCTATTTCAGACATAAATCTAGGATCAGTCGATACACAGGTAGTAGAGAAGATACCACAACAATACTGTAAACTAACTTATTTTTCTTTATACTTTTTCCCCATCGGGAGGGGGGTTGATGGGGGGTTTTCATTTCAGTTCATGAAATATTAAATTTGCTGATTACAGTTCATAGATAAGACAACAAAACTGGTCACGAAAAGCAACAGTTGAACACCTTCAATCGCTGTTCCCAAAAAACCTTTAACATGGAGCAAGTTTATCAATTGAAAACAAGTCATGAAAAATGAATCAAGGAAAGCAGATATCCACCATCACAAAGGAGAAAATAACCCATGAGCCCCCTCATTTGGCACTTATAGCCACTTCATATGTATTTATTTTCGTGATTTTCATGCTGTATTTATGTAAGGATGATCCAAGTTTTAAATATTCACGACTATATATAATTGCATAGTTTTTTAAGTCGCAAAAATTGTGAAAATAGATCACTTTCCAAAATGATTTGGTTTTCAGTAGTAAAACTCATCAATTGACCAATGATCTAAAAAAGTAATGATGTCCATACAAAAATAGGTCATCAGTTAATCACTGATCTAGAAAAGTAATGATGTCCATACAAAAATAGGTCATCAATTGACCACTGATCTAGAAAAGTAATGATGTCAATACAAAAATAGGTCATCAATTGACCACTGATCTAGAAAAGTAATGATGTCCATACAAAAATAGGTCATCAATTAACCACTGATCTAGAAAAGTAATGATGTCCATACAAAAATAGGTCACCATCACCTTAATTTAACACATGAGAGGAGATTTCAATCAAATTTTCCATCAGGTTTCATGCTTTTTGAATGTTTCAAATTGATTTATATTTAAAATATGTAAAAATATAGATCAAGTTGATATAAAACATAAATGGGAAAATTTCATTTTGAAAAAATTCCTAATACCTGGCTTGTTGAAAGTGTTTTTGTAGAGATTCAAAACTTTTCCTATGTAAAGTTTTTAATGTTTGGAAGTTCTTTGTATTTATTGAACTAAATTACAGATAAATCAAAAGAAAAGAGTATAAGGTAAACATATAAATATTTGTTTATACATGTATAATGGCTTCTATGTAAAGAATTTCCTGTATTGTTTATTTTTGTAGCTTGGTAATTCACTAATCAATCAGACACAGACTATTAAAATTCAGCAGGTTTTGGGGTAAGATTTCATCTGTTATTTTATAAGTTCCATGTAAGATTTGAAGATATAACTTTTGTCCTGCTTAACTTGTATGATGATCTGACCATACATGGCATTTAATGTATATAAAATAAGGAGATTTGATCTGATTGCCATTGAGATTATCCACAGGAGTTCATATAAGCAATTATAGGTCACTGTACAGCCTTCTTCAATGAGAAAAAATAAGTTCCTCATCTGTTTCTGTTGTGAGGTTTAACTGCTTTAAGCTTATTGAGAAAGTCATATTCAAGGCAGAAATAGTTTACTACATGTATGTCCTAAATTAATGCTATTATACTTTAGCTTTACACTATATTCATAAACTGTATGTGTACAGCAAATATCCACTTTTGAGAAAGTTGACCATAATCCAAAGAATTTGGAAACTTATTAACTTAATTTTGTTCCTCTTTCCATGCCAAAAATTTGTTTTAACTTTTAAGTAAACATTTAATATAAAAGGAAGATGTGGTATGATTGCCAAAATATGCAGAAAACTATGAACGAAAAACAATAATATATCACAGCAACAGACAACAACCACTGAATAACAGGTCCTGGGTCAGGCACATACGGAATGTTGCAGAGTAAATCTTTTTTTATGGACTTACAGCAGAATGCATTGAGTGTGTAGTTAAAGGTTACATCTTTGGTTGTCTTGCTTGCTAGCTGAACAGTGAATTCATTATTAAGTTAGGTAAACTACCCTCCTTTAATAGTAGACTAGTCCGACAAATAAACAATCTATATGTCTGTATGACTAGACTACTTCAAAAGGAGGGTAGTATACATAACCTAATGACTTCACTGCAGACAGCTTACAAGCAAGCTAATCAAAGATTTTACCTTTGCCTTCACACTCAATGCAATCTGCTGTAACTCTCACATAATGTATATTTACAGTGTTGAATAATTTGAAATTTACCTTGAGCTGTATCTTCGTATTCAGGATATCATCCTGCCAAAAAAAGACTAAATTGACAGTCTGTTTTAACTGTTTAAAACCTTACAAATTGGTCTGATTCAGTTACTCTAGAACCAACTGATCAGAGGTACTTCAATTCACACATATTTAACTTAAAATTGACATGTATTTAGATTTGTGCTAAATTTCTGTTCTTTGGTAAATATAATATTTCTGAATGCTTTATTCTCAAACTAATTATACCTTATTTCAGTTCAAAGAGCGGACCAGGTGATAAACCCGATCAGATGTTAGTCGTTACTCAAGATCCAGGCTATGTAGATAGCCTTAGAAGTAATTTCTTTGCAATGCAACAAGAGAAACAGTTATGTGATGTGCTGCTGAAAGGGGCAGATAACTCCTACATTAATGCTCACAAACTTGTCCTCCTGGCCAGTGGGAGCCCATATTTCCATAACTTGTTATCCGGTCCTCAATCAGCCACCTGTAATCCACAGGTCATTGACTTTACACTCTATCCTTTTCCCGTTTTAGAATCGTTGATAAGGTATCTTTATACCGGTGAAATTATGATTCCTCGACCACTTGTCAGTAAATTTAATAATCTTTGTGGCGTGTTGAAATTGAATGCCCAAAATCTTTTAAAACATTGTTTTGCATCGTGTCCTCCTATAGGTAACTATACAGTCAGTTTACTTGGTGCTAAGAAATCAGATTCCATAGAACATGTAGAAGAGAATGCTAATTTAACTTATTTAAAATCAAACCGATTTGTCACTGCACCGAAAAGGCTTTCTGAAAAACTTAGAGACATAATTGAAAAGAATGAAAAACTGTTTAAAGATGTTGGTATGAACAGTAACGCTAACTCAAAACTTAAAAGTAAACAAAAAAGAAGCTTTGACATTTCACAAGAGGAATACCCAATAGGCAATGTGATGGTAAAATCTACAGTACCTAGTTTAATAGTAACAGAGGAGCAGATTTGTGTAAAGACAGAACAGGAAGATATATCTGTGGAACATTCCTATACAAACACTGAGAATGCTAGCCCAATGTTTAACATCAGTCAAGAGAATGACACACAGACTATGTTGAACAATGATTACCTTGAAGAAGATAACAGCAACAAACTTAAATTTAAAACAAATTGTGACATAACATTAGTGTCCGAAGGTCACACTGTAGATAATATATCTGATGTCGTTGTAAAAGTGGAAAACGTAGACATGGAATCGGAAAATATTCACAGTGATTATGAATCTAAAACAATGAATTTAGAATCAGAAAGTTCACACAGTCATTATGTCCCAGATATAGTGATAAAAACAGAGCCATGTGATGATGACTATTGGCAAAAGAGGCCTGAATTAGGATTGGAGTTAGAAACAGAAAGTTACGAAGGATTGGGCAGTGTTACAGTAAAGGAGGAACCAATGACATGATATAAATTACAGAGTGGAAGAAGCAGTTTTATGAATATGTTTGAAAAATTAAACAATTCTGTACATTTTGGAAAATTGTTATCTTAAAATTCAAGGATAGAGATTACAGAGTGGAAGAAAGAAGCAGTTCCATAACTATATTTGAAAAAAACCAAACAATTCTGTTCATTTTGCAAGAAGTAGAAATCTGATTTTTTGCTTAAACTCAATTCATGCTTCAGAACTGAGGAAGGCATTGTCTAATTATAAACATGATGTTATACATTAGGGACTGGATGGGGTGCTTCTATTATGAATTTGTTATTTTTGTAGTCCAATTTTCTATATTTTTTTCTATCTTTTTTGCATCCTAATCTCAATTCTTGATATTTAATTCACATTATTCTCTGTTCTTAATTTTTTGTACTCATTATTCTAAGTTCTTTAAACCACACCCAGATCATCACACATGTATGTCTTAGTTTTAAAATTTCAGTTACACAGCTATTATCAGGAAGTATGGCTGTTTTAGACATTTTTGACCAATGTGATATATTTACACTCCTTGTTGGAAAGGGTTACAACTAAATTTAAGTTTTTTTTATGAAAATAAGAGTCATTAAAAGTATGAGATCTTTTTAATTTAGCTGCTTGTCTATGTATAATATTAGAATGAAATGTTATTTGCTCTAATATAATCTGTACAATTGCAATATCATTTCATCTTGGAGAATATCTTAAGAGAATGTGTTTGTTATGCCTTTTACTTATCATGCTTATTTTGATCTTTCAATGTTTATATATTTGTATATTTATTGATATCCTCACAACATTTTATAAAGAGTGCTTCTTTGAGTTGACAATTGATAAAGATAATTTTTGTATCCACAGATGGAATTTTATAGAATAAGGAGTAGGAAAATAAAAAAATCTTGTCCTCCAAATCTTTGAAACAGATGATAACAATATGTATGTTCATGATGTTTTAAGATAGACATTTTTTCAGTGTACGTATAGAGAACTGATTGGGTAATTTATCTCACATTCTGTCTAGGTGAGAAAAAGTATTTTATCAATTATTTATCGCTAAATTTATTTAAGTTTATAATTCTTTATACTATAAATATAGCATTTTATGACTACTCCATTTTGAGTCAAAATAAGATTTTCCTGAATTTTCTACAGTTTTTGTGTACAATAATTTTACTCATGTTGCAGGTACAATACTGTTGTTAACTTTATAAAATATTATGATACATTGTTACTTATGTTATTTCAAATGTTACACTGTACTCTATGTCATTGAGAAGATGAGTACACATTTTAATATTAAATTATGAAAAAATAATGTACAATGCAATTTGTTATTATTAGATTGTATGAACTTTCTTTATTATTAGCACTTACTATGCATCAATTGCCTATCCATGTTTTTAATTCAAAGTTACCAGGAATACCAAGGTATTATTTTGACTGATAAAAGCTGAGAGAAATTATTTAATGATAATTATCATCAAAATCTGACCATGGTCCAGGTAAACATGTCAAATAACTATCAACAAATCACTACTCAAAAATAAAAAAAAAGCTATGTACAGTCTATAAGCATGTGATAAGTGGCTGTTTGCACTTCAATACAAGTCAATTTTTACATAATATAGATGTTTCATAAGATTCTGTAATTTTGATTTTTACAGACAACCTAAGTCATACCTAAATTATGTTTTATTATATCAATGATTCAACATTGTATCAAAAAGCAAACAGGATTTAACATAATGAAACCCTCATTAAGTTGGAGGGGGTATACTGTTATACCAGTGACTGTCTGTAAGTCATTCCATATATTTGTCTGCATGTCTGTTTGTCCCATGAAGTTCTTACTATTTTTCTCAAAAACAACAGATGAAAGCTTTCTGAAATTTTTAATTAGTCTTCATGTGAAATTGCAATACTTTCAGATGTATTTGCCGAAAAACCTGTAATGTTGAAATTTCATCACATTTTTCTAGGGAAAAGCAAAAAGTTATTAGGAATCATGTGATTATAAATTTCATTAATTATACCCCCGCTTTAAAAAAGGGGGGTATACTGTTTTACCTCTGTCTGTCCGTCCGTCCGTCAGTCCGTCCATCAGTCCGTCAGTCCGTCAGTCCGTCAGTCCGTCAGTCCGTCCGTCAGTCAGTCCGTCCCATGAAACTTTCGTCACATTTTTCTCAGGAACTGCACATCCACCCTTTCTGTAATTTGGTATCAACATTTATATATGTCAGCCATACCGTGTGATGCGTTTTCAGATTCATCACTTGACAACTTCCTGTTTACCGAACACTTGTCTGATTTTACACATGATAGCCAAGTTGAAAATTTTCGTCACATTTTTCTCAGGAACTACAATACAAGGATTTCTGAAATTTGGTTTCAGGATTTATATAAGTCAGCTATACCGTGTGATGCGTTTTCAGATTCATCACTCGACAACTTCCTGTTTACCGAACACTTGTATGATTTTACACATGATAGCCAAGTTGAAAATTTTCGTCACATTTTTCTCAGGAACTACAATACAAGGATTTCTGAAATTTGGTTTCAGGATTTATATAAGTCAGCTATATGGTGTGATGCGTTTTCAGATTCATCACTCGACAACTTCCTGTTTACCGAACACTTGTATGATTTTACACATGATAGCCAAGTTGAAAATTTTCGTCACATTTTTCTCAGGAACTACAATACAAGGATTTCTGAAATTTGGTTTCAGGATTTATATAAGTCAGCTATACCGTGTGATGCGTTTTCAGATTCATCACTCGACAACTTCCTGTTTACCGAACACTTGCATATTTTTACACTATTAATATTATCCACTTGCGGCGGGGGTATCATCAGTGAGCAGTAGCTCGCAGTTTCACTTGTTATCAATGTCCATAGCTAGACTATTCTAACACATAATGACAATTAATGGCATTATCATTCATTTTTCTAGATAACTACACATAACAGCTTCCAGAAATATGTTATTTGGCTTCATGATTCTTTACTCTATAATAAGTTTCCAACTTTATTACTGAACACTTCCTGTCTACAGAAGACAAAAGTCGCAGTATCGAAACAAGTCGCAACATGTGAGACATAGGCCCCAGCTCCAGCTTAAACTGTTTGTATTTACCTGTATATTTTAGAAGGTAGAAGTCACCAAAGCTTCATATATTATATGCAGATACCTTATATTATCAAGTTTTAAAAAACTAAAAGCAGGTAGCCATCTATATTTGGTGCAAGGAATGATGGTAAGATGTACATGTCTCTCTGGCTGGTACATTCTGATATTGACTACATTTTCATGTTTCATTGGTATATGTTATTTTTTTTGTGGTCTGATTGTAAGGTGTACATGTCTGTCTGTCTGGTATCATCTGACCTTGACCCGATTTTCATGGTTGATTTGTCTATAAGTGAGATTTTGTAGTTTGATCTGTTTTTCAAATACTTTTTAAAAAGCAGTAGGTCAACTATATTTGGTATATGCAATGATTGTAAGGTGTACATGTCTGTCTGGCTGGTATAGTATGAAAGATATTATGTCTTTTAAGTTATCTGTGGCTACATGGTTATGTCGTTGTTAAGTTTTTTTTTGATACATTTGCTAGTGAATTTTGAACTTAATCTTGATCTGGTGTTAAGTGCAAATGTTATTGTCTATCTTCTACATGAATATGAATAAAGAGATGTGGTATGATTGCAAATGAAATAACTAATCACCAAAGACCAACAGAAAAGGATAAAAGCAACAATTTGGCACACTACGATCATAAAACAATGAGTGCAACTCCAGAGAAATATCGACATGTAACCATTTTGAGATTTATGGGTAGTGCCTGTGTCATTTATCTTTTGTATCCATCTTTATATTTCAAGAGATACAAGTACACGAATTGAACAAAACATATGTACATGCGCAAATGCCTTATAGTTTCAAGTACCCATCTATCTGTTTTTATTACTTCATCGTCAATGGTTCTATGACTTAAATGAATAGGATAAAAATTGATGAGGATTTTGTCATGTGATATTTTCATTTGAGTATTTATCAACTTATATTTGGTCTGTAGATTCTGTACCACTGAGTTGGTCATACAATAGCATGCTGGCCTAGGATGGAAGAGATCGTGAACTTGAAAGACGAAAGACTTTCAAATTGTATCGGTCACCTCTACATAAAGAAGTAAAACATTTAGAAAAACAAAGACTGAGCTACTTAAACCTCACAAAAAACCGGTGAGGATCGCTGGTGCTCGGGAAGGGGAAGAATATTCTGCTTCACATGTGTTGCTCATATGAGTTCATACCCAGTGATAAGTTTTATTCGGAAGGTTACAATTCGGCGAAAAGACGACGGGAATATGGTAACGACAATTGGAACATATCTGTCGTCATTCGTGAAACGGACGGTATTCGATAATGGTCAATCCTTTCGTGAAGGCGTCCGTAAACGTTTTGATGAAAAGATTTCTCCACGGCTTGGAACTCTTGATTTAGTAGCTTCCTTGTAAGCAGAATCATCTAACAAGGAAATCATGAAATGTAATACAAGCTCTGTGATATCTTAGCAATCTTTTCCTTAAAAAAGATAGACGGACATTCAAACTCGTAAGTCGAAAATAAACGTACAACGCCATTGTTTAAAAAAGAAGAAAGACCAACCGACAATCAATAGTACACAAAACACAACATAGAAAACTAAATACTAGGCAACCCGAACCCCACTTAAAACTGGAAGTGAATTCAGGTGCTCCGTTAGAATAAACAGACCCTATTCCACAAGTGGCACGCATCGTGTGGCTCAAGTCAGTACGTATCTGGTTATAAGTCTAATTCGGTAGGTCACATTCGTGAAAAGGAGATAAGAATGTAATTACGACATGCACGAGGAACATATCCACCATCATCTCTGAAACGGATATTCCACAATGGTCAAACAACTCGTGATGGCGTCCGTAAAATCTATGAAAGGATTATTTCAACTTCACTATTTGGAACTGTTTGTTTAATATTATAATTTAGTAGCTGTCTTGTAAGAAGCAACACTATACCAAAGAAATCTTGATAGGAAAAACAAGCCCGAGAATATCGTATCAACTTGTAGATACATATTCCTTATGCAGGCGATGCTGGAATGTTGCTTTATAGAAATGGAATGTTCACAGTTGAACTCACCTCTTTTGCAGTATATATTAGTTTTCATCCGACTCCATTGTCAATTTCTAGATGAAAGTCAAGAAATGAGACAGACTTATTTGTATCTGCTATCTCAAGTTTGATAGGAAAGATGTTTTCAACATAGTCACCAAATTTTGAATCATTTAGTTAGAGAACATTATCGGAAAGTAAAGTTAAAGGATACTGCTAACTTCTTGTCTTTCTTCCCAAGAAATTCTTATATGAAGTCAGACTCATTTTTAATAAAATATGTTTTTCTTTTCGAAAAAGATTCAAACAGTCTTCACTATATTAATCAATCTTTAGATTTGTTGTTAGATAAGTGGAATTTTAATTAAATTTGATGCTCTTTCTATATATTTTGTAATATTTCCACTAAGGATGTCGACGACTACTCGAATAATTGAGTATTGTTCAGTCATAAGGAGTATCACGGGTGTTATTCGGTTTAACGAGAGAAATGATCGTGAAAGAATATCTAACGGTGGTCAAGTGTTGCGAGACGATCGTGAAAGCTCTGGTAACGGATCGTGAAAGAAATTTAATCGAGAAGACATATGAAAGGTCATTAAATAATGTAATTTAATTAATTTCACAGACAAATTGACAAAAAATAAAAGTGTCTGTTTGAATGGTTCAACATTAAGATCAGTATGTGAGAAAATCCAGTTTAAAAGTACATAGTTTTCACAAAACAGCAAAAGGCAGTTTGCCTCACGACATATCAATGACATAAAAAATGTAAACAAACATGATTTTTCCCAAATTTGAATACAATAAAATACTTTTATCCGAATAAGGGCATTATATTTGAGTGAATCAAATGGTTCTCATAGTTATTTTGTATAAACATAATCTGAAACTTGGTAAAAAAAGGAATATTTGCACAAAATTGATTTTTCGGTCGGAAAAGATCACGTACCGCTTTTTGATGATCGTGAAAAAGGATCGTGAAAAATCTGATGTTTCGAAGACGTTCAAATTATTCTTCAAAATGCAGATTTGTTTTTGTGGGCAAGTCCATATCGCAGATTCGTTAAGCTTTAGGAAAACTGTCTGTTGTTATTATTGCAATTAAGGTTTCAAATAAAATTGAACTCATTATCATGCCTCATTTGGCAACGTTCGTTTTATGTTGTCTGGACGTTTGCTTATATACATTGTACCTTTATGCTATAGCGCCACGGTATTTGGTGTATGGTGTACCTGTCTGTCCGCATGCTTCATATATGACGCCAATTGTATTTGATATACTGAATAATAGTAAGATGTATATGTCTGCCTGTCGGTCAGGGTTCATATACTTTCCATCTTATGTTCCGAATTAATTGGCCAAGCATAACTTTTACATTTGTCAGTTTCTAAGGCACTGTAAGGATCGGAACCCATTTATTTGGTGTACGGGATATTTGTAGAGATCTGTATGGCATGGTTCATGAATCATCGCTATCGCCCAGGGTAAAATATTTGTGACACAGTCATAAAAGGCCAACCCGTGGTAAAATCACGATATATTCAAGCCCCCATGAATTATTTCTTAATTAATTTCATGGACATGCATTGCGCCTTTTGTGTTTTTTTTTCATAGAGTACTGCATGTTTTCTTTATCTGACAGACATATTTTTTTGTGCTAATTTGTTCCGCGTTTTGAAAATTAAGCGATTTTTTCAAAGATTCTGAACTAGAATTTACATTAAATGTCTTTCGCGATCCGTTACCAGAGCTTTCACGGTCGTCTCTCAATACTTGACCGCCGTTAGATATTCATTCACGATCATTTCTCTCGTTAAACCGAATGCCACCCGTGAGTATGGAATACAAAATTAATAATCGACAAAGTTTAATGGTTTTCTGTTAGAACAGTGTTGGTTTTATTGTCCTGTGCTGTCTGTAGTTGATGGAAGATGTTCGTTGTTGCTCTGTGGTTTACAAGTTGTCTCGACTGTAATATTATTTGTTAGTGCGTTTCTCTGTGATGAGTGTTCTTGCGTGTGTTTGTTCTGTCATGTAGTGCTGTCATTTTAGCTATATTTTCCTTAACAAGGCAATAAAGGTGGGAGGTTTTGCTTACAACATACTCTTGCCTCTGATTCATTCCACAAAAGTCATTTTAATCGTGTGTTTATGCTAAATTGTCATTCAACATGTCTCCAACATCTTCGGTTTCAAAATAACTCAGTCTGGAATTGTGGCTCTTCAAGTGGTCGGATACAAACGAGACCATACATCCTTGGCTTAACAGGTGTTATGAATTGTAACGACAGACTACCGTAAGATTTATTTTTACTGTTGGATGGTTTATATTGTAAACTTGACTTTCCACTGAACTATTTGACATGCTAATATTTTTCTTTAAAGAACTTCTCAAACGAATCGATGACTTCTATTATGACTATGATCTTGAAGCGAGTTGACATCCATAATGTCTTTTGATGAGAGGAAAGTATAACATTTAATCTTATCGTAATTCTCACCCTTATCAGTATTTTGACCTTACTTAATGTTGGAGTCAACTTATAATTTAATTAGTTATCAAAAGTACCAGGATTATAATTTTATACGCCAGACGCGCGTTTCGTCTACATAAGACTCACCAGTGACGCTCAGATCAAAATAGTTAAAAAGCCAAACAAATACAAAGTTGAAGAGCATTGAGGACCAAAAATTTCAAAAAGTTGTGCCAAATACGGCTAAGGTAGTAATCTACTCCTGGGGTAAGACAATCCTTAGTTTTTCGAAAAATTCAAAGTTCCCAGAAAAAGTAAAATGATTTTGTGTCTAACAAATGAATAACAGTAAATTGGAATTTCTTATACAATCTCCTACAAACCCCACAAGAGTTTTGTGTGGATTGTGCTGTAGAATGTTATTAAAAGAAAATCGTGTAATATATTATGAAACAATCCACAAGATATCACATAATAAATGCTTGTATATATGTGTATTATTGTAGACTAGAGATAAGATTTAATGTAATAGTAGAAATACTTTTATCAGTGAGGACACCATTTGGATTAAAGGACTGATATGGCGACAACTGTGTGTATGATAATAGTTGGCTTGACTTTAGCGGTTGCTGGTGACAACAGCCACGACTTTTCTTCTAATGGTAATATATAGTGCGCTATACATGTTAATTATAGAATAACTAATCAAAGAATTCAAATAGAGAAAAATATTCAACGAGTGACCGAAAAACACATTAATTCACGAATTGATTATAAGATTGAATTAATTATCAGAGTTGTTCGGTCATTGGTTGAATATTTTTCGATATTTGAATTCTTTGATTATAGTTACATTTGTGTACTTCACTGGCAAATCTATGTAATTCATTGTAACCAATGTAATTTTAGTGTTCATTAACAAAAAAGACAGTTTCTTTTATAATCATGAGTTTGTTGTTTTGTATCAGTCCAAAACTTTTGATTTCAATTAATCTGTCATATCTCATCTCCCATCTTTTTACACAGTCTGTTTTCTGAGTTTTGAATCATAGAAGTAGCATGATAAAGTGCTATAAAAATGAGATAATGATAATTTTTATCTTTTACTTTTAAGGTTCGGTTCACCATATTTCATCAAACGACAAGACTAAAGCCGAAAAACTGAACCAAATATACATTATTATTTGTATTTATCTGTAGATTGCAGCTCAGATATCATTGTTTTGAAGAGACAAATATATAGCCTGCAAAGACAGAACTCGGAAATACTAAGACAAAATGAAGAAATATTGACAAAATATGAAAACATTATCAAACTCTTTGGAAATGAGGATGGAGAACAAAACTCGTTTGGAAAGCGTCTATTGCTTCCATTCTCAAGTAAGTATAAACTGGAAGATATCCTGCTTGAAATGACTTTCCGATAGAAGGGGTCAGAAAACTACCTGAGTCGCTAATTTGATTACTGATACCGAAAAATATCTTTGTTCTTCAATATAATAGTATGTAAAATTTACTTTTTGCATTGTCATCATAACTTTTAATTTTCTCTAGTTTGTAGAGGAACGTTCACGTTAAAAGTTTCCGACTTCAAAAGATGCTTACAGTTTTATGTAAGGACAAACAGTTGAAACAATAAGCCGGAAGATCATAAGTCGAGGAACACAATAGACTAAAATATTGATAGGTCAAGAAGCTTCCTTTTGAGCTATTTGATTTTCTTAAATATGGCGGGAAATGGCTGACTTGGACTTATATTTGCAGTGGTATTACTTAGGTCTCAATTCAAATGAAAAGAAATACAGAATCTGATTAAATTTTGGTAAATCACCTTTTATTTACTATATTAAGTCTATGAAAACATAAATGGTTGTTACGGGGCAACATATTTCACATTGTATCCTAGGGAGAACATATGACACATTCCAAAACATCACCTAAGTAGATCCTCAAAACATAAATGTACTTTAATAGTTCTTATTGCTATTTTACGAAATTTTCCTTCGATCTTGCTGACTGATAATTTCCTTTCTCAGCAGTGTAGAGTGATATACAAAAATATCACTAGAAACTAAGGGGGAACGTGTCGTTGTCAATGAAATAGACAATGGAATTGACAATGTCGCCATAGGTAAAATAGGGATAACAGAAGATCATTGGTCATTTCAACTCGATTGCTGTTCAAACGGTTCTACCAGTTAAAGCGAGAAAGTGAGATGATCATAGATAATCTATAAATATACGTTGTTATAAATAGATATATTTTATTCCAGCAATCGTACCTCCAACAACAGTCGCCTTTTCTGCAGCATTGAAACATAGCATTCAGCTTGGTCAGGATCAGATTGTTGAATTTGACAAAGTTGTTACTAACATTGGAAATGCGTTTGATCCTCGTCACAGTCATTTCACTGCACCAGTAACAGGAATATATTTGTTTTCTGGATCACTTTTTGCACAAGGTGGTAACACTGTCCACGTTGATATTGTAAAAAATGGAAATGCAATAGGTTATCTATATGCAGACAGCAATCAACAAATAAGCACAAAAACAGTAGTTGTTGCGTTAGAGAGGGGAGATATGGTTTGGATGAAACACAGAGGAGATCAGATCGGCAAAGCATTAATTTATGGTAGTCCAGCAGAGCAGTTCAATACGTTTTCGGGAGTACTTATACATTAGTTGGTATTAACACCTTCTTCGAAACATTTCCTTAAATTCATCCGTTTTAAATGTGTAAATATGACGTTTTTCTCAGCAGTTTATAAAATTTAATATCTTGTCAACAGACAAACATATACTGGAATACAATGTAGATCACTAAATCAGAGTTGAGAATATTATTTCATGAAAAGTGTTCATCTGTTAAAATCCTGCTTCATAAACTAAATTTTTCGTAGAATCGTGTGTGTTTGTATAAGTAAATTATATTTAAGAATTGAATGATTCTTTTTGTAAATTTATTGGGTGTAAAAGCGTTGACCGAAGTACATTTTGTATGAAGCGCGGAAGCGATTCATTCTAAAAATGTACGCACGGTCAACGCTTTTACAACCCTATAAAGTTACAAAAAGAAGCATTCAATACTTATAATTACATTTTTTGGCTATAATCATGAAAACACGAATTTTATATATTTTATTATTTAATTCACCTGTGCACTTTATTGTTGGAGCACGTGTTATCATGAGTGAAAAGTGGTATTGAGCAATGCAACTGCTTACGGAATAACACGTGATGTGCAGTTAGCCAATCAGAATAAAATATTATAATGAAACATACATCTAATGTAATTATTTATAAATAAACGTTATAAACAAAAGTTAAGCGACAAAAATGAAATCCACCAGTTACACTACATCTTCATAGATTGACAAGCTACAACACAATCTATTATATGATTTTAGATTGAAGTTGCATTGATTGTTATTGAAAAACATTCAGTGGGAATTTTACATCTTCACGAATATGAATGCCCGAGGTTATCACTATCAAAATATGATGTCTAGAAAATACCCCAAAAATGTATAATGAGACCCGTTTTGAAACTTAAGATGAATAATCAATGTCAAAAATGTCTAAATGCTCTTTTTTAATTACATGCAACCAGAAGTGTCAGAAGAATTAAGTCCATCAGACGCACCATTAACTATCCTGACAATAAAATGAAAAAACACATATAAACAAGGCAAATAGTGAGATAGTATTTTAGTTCTCTGCAAAACAACGTAAAATTCTCCCTGAAATTAGAAAAAAATCGCAAAAGTAAAATAAAAAAATATCTCACTCCATGGAAAATTCAAAATAGAAAGTCTTCAATCAAATGGCAAAACCAACAGTTCAAACACATCAAACGAATGAACACAACTGTTTATATTCCTGGCTTTGTATTGGCATTTAACTTGTGTAGAAGAGCGTAAATTAGACCTGGTTATATAGGTAGCTAAACATCTTACTTGTATGAAAGTCGCATAAAATTCCATAATATTGACAACAATATGTGAACAAAATAAACAGAAATTATCTGTTATAATGTCAAAAATAGGGGTAAAGTAGTAAACACTGTGTTATTATCATAGTCACTATAAAAACTAACAATATGTAAACAAAGAAAAAAATGAAATGGCATAAAGACAAACCACATAGGAAAAACAAAAGACAATAATACAAAAAATCACCATAACACAATAACATGGGATATATAGGTACCTAGCCATGTCAAAAGAGTTTTACCAAAAATGGACTTAACAGATACTTACCGATTGAAGGATACTCTTATACCGATGAGCATAATTTTCGGGCAGGTAGTTTACGTAATGTCTTGAATCTTTGACATTTTTTGTCCATATAGTTGTTCTCGAGGATTTAAATTTATACTTTGTATGACAACCTTGTGACTTATTGTGCCTTAAACGTCTAGATGTACAGTTCCTCAGTTTTTGGTGTGGTTCGTGTTGCTACGTAATAAGTGTTCTATGTTGTGTTTCTTGTACTATTATTTATCTTTAAGCCATGACGTTATCAGTTTATTTTCTATCTATGAGTTAAACTGTCCCTCTGATATCTTTCATTCCTCTTTGATATATTTTTTTAATGATTTCAATCCAATATTTATAAAGATTATGGCAAAACAGTAAACTATTTATTTTGAGGGCAATGTGACTTTTCTTTTATAACTATGACGTGCTTCTTTCTCTTTGTAAACAACACCGTGATAAAATTCTCGATATATCTATTTAGCGCGGACTTAGAGATGTGCATATTGTGGCTGTTACTATTTACCGCCAACGTAAATCTACATGTATCGAAACATATGTATAACACTATGTCGATATTATTTTGTTCAAATTGAAATTGAAAAATAAAACAACAGAACCGTTATTCCTTTTCTTATGCATACCAAAGAGAATAAATGCCCAAGAGCTTATAAAATGTAAAGAGTCAAAGTAGAATAATTTTCTCCGAAATTTCATGAATGATCTCAGTGCATTAACGTCATGTTATAACTTGACGTAATACGAATAAAAACTTCCAAGCTGAAGGTTTTCTGTTATATTTAAGCCCTAACAAATTTGAATAATATTGCATTAAAATGGAGTTTTAAGGAAGGTATTGGTTCATTTTCAAATGAACTGATTTAATGCCTAACAAATGGAGTAAAAAGGATAAAATTAAATTTCTCTCTTACCAAACTCCATTTGTAAATGTTTTGTGTTTCTACTGTAGGGTGTAAATTAAAAGGAAATCGTGTTTGATCTGAAACAATCCTCTAGATATTGCCCAATTCATGCTTGTTTATACATGTTTTAATATAGAACACAGATAAGGATTGTAGAAGTAGATACACTTTATCAGTGAGGACACTTTCCGGATTGAAATGGATATGGCGACAACTATTTGTATGCTAATAATTGGCTTAACTTCAGGGATTTCAGGTGACAGCAGCCTCGACACGTCTTCTTATGGTAATATATAGGTCGAAATGCTTATATCAAATATCAAAACGTTATTTTGACTTACAGTGACTAGACAGATTCAGAAATCAAATGCAATACATAGACACTGTTAACTAAATTTGTTATTTGTATGGAGATTCATTTTTGTGACTTCCAACCAATGAAACATTTACTATTGCTCTGTGTGAATGGAATGAACTATCTTGCTGAGATAAAGCTCTCTGATTTTTTCCATAGTATTCACAGACAGAAACACTGTTAATTTGTAATCTTGACAAGTTGGATTTGTTGTTTGTTAATGACTCTATTTTTTCATACTTTTAAGTTCAAATACTCTGGCATACGTCATCTTTAAGCTGTTAACTTGATCTGTTTTCAGAGTTTTAAATCATTTTAATAGCACTTTTGATTTCAATGAATACGTATAGTTAAAAAATATATCCACTTTATGTCGTTAATTGACAAGATCAAAGCTCTAAAACCGCATGCGTTTATATTTGTTTTCGACTATAGATTGTAGGTCAGATATCATGGTGTTGAAGAGACAAGTGGAAAGCCTGCAGAGACAAAACGAAGAAATATTCACTAAATATGAGAACATTATCAAACTTCTTGGAAATGAAGATGGAGAAGAAAACTCATTTGGAAAGCGTCTTTTACTTCCAGTTTCAAGTAAGTAAAAGCTGAAGATATCCTCCTGGAAATAGCTATCCCAAAGATTTGTCGAGATAACGACTAGACTCGCTATTCTAATAGCGCATACTGAGAGATATCTTGGTTCTTCGATATAATAGCTTATCAAAACTTTACTTACTGCACTGTCATCAAGACTGCTTATTTTTTTAATATAAGAACGTTGCAATACTTTGAAAGTTGGTTATATGTTTAAGTGATCAATAAAACTATTTGGTGTTTCAGTTCCAATAAGACTGAGGACTAAATCAATCTTATTTTTTTTTAGAATAATAGACTAGAAATGATGTCTGTTCTTCGAAAATTTGAGAATGCCTGTACCAAGTCAGGAATATGACAGTTGTTGTCCATTCGTTTGATGTGTTTTATCAATTCATTTTGCCATTTGACTAGGGGCTCTCCGTTCATAATTTTTTGTGATTTTACTTTTTTCTTATTATTGATCAATCAAAAGTTGAAGACAGAAGATTACAAACTGTGTCAGGAAAAATAATTTATAATCTGAAGGTTTGGTATCAAAACGTTTATGTACTATAATCATTACTATAGCAGATTGATATGATTTATTTCAGCAATCGTACCCCCAACAGCAGTCGCCTTTTCTGCAGCGCTAAAACATAACATTCAGCTTGGCCAGGATCAGATTATTGAATTTGATACAGTTATTACAAACATTGGAAATGCGTTTGATACTCGTCACAGTCATTTCACTGCACCAGTAAAAGGAATATATTTGTTTTCTGGTTCACTTTTTGCTGCACCTGGATACTATGCCCATGCTGATATTGTGAAAAACGGCAATGCCATTGGTTATTTGTATGCATACAGTAATCATCACATAAGTACAGAAACAATAGTTGTTACATTAGAGACTGGAGATATGGTTTGGATTAAACACAGAGGAGATGCAGTTGGCCAGTCATTAATTGAAGGCAAAAATGTAGAGCGGTTCAACACCTTTTCTGGAGTGCTTATACGCCAATTGGAGTAACAGTTTTAGAACAGAAAGTAAATCCTACTTGTTTTCAGTGGTAATTATAATATTGTAGCACATGCATCTTGAACAGAGTAAGATTTTTGAATGTTATTTAGGAAAAGTCAATGACGTCATGCAAAATGTGAGCTCGTGTTTACTTGACACTAAGAATGTTTACAACATTTTAGTCTTAAAATTTGAATTATGAAAATGAAATTCATTTCAAATGTCTCTATTTGTTGATATATGTTTTTGTCAAGGTTAAGAATTAATACTGTACAATCTTTAAACAATGAGCAAACCCTAGTGTGTAGTAAAATTGTAAGGCGACCACTTCGTGATATACATATGGGTAGTGATATGTACCAAGTCAGGAAAGTGACAGTTGTTATCCATTCGTTTGATGTATTTTATCATTTGATTTTGCCATTTGATTCTGGACTTTCCTTTTTGAATTTTCCTCGGAGTGATTTTGCTTTTTTTGTATATGCTGCCACTCCAAAAAAGGAGTACACCAGACTGTTTTGATCAGAGAAATGGTATGAATAGGAAGACATGTCTCCAAGAGATCTGTTACATTTTTAGCAGCACGTTATGATATGTCATAGCTTGTCAGATAAGAATAGAGCAAGGTATATTCTATGTTACATGAAATCGTTATGAATATGCATGATTTTTTTTAAGGGAATTTAAGAAGCTGCCAATAAAAAATTCTTAGAATCCTTGTTAAATAAGTAGACTTGTAACTTTTATTACTGTTATATTCGTAGGCTCTTTTCTCTTTTTAATTTCTATACTATTGACGGTAGGGGATTATTCTGTTAGATTTGTTTTAATGATCTTACATCATTGTCTTATTTTTAAACTCTTTAGGTTTGCTGAGGACTTGAAAGTACATAGAATATTAGTATACATATCTAATTTTGCATTTGTTATAAAATGATTTAGAATCTGACTCTAAGCAATCAACTGTGCAGCAGCAAATATTTTAAAAAACCCTCTCAAACGTGACTTAGAAAATAGCAATACCAATGACCTTGACAAATGTAAAGCGCATGCAAAACACATGACACTTATCAAATTGATACTTTCAGTTTGTAACTTTTTGGTGAACAACCTTTTTTTGACAATGTTTGAGGTTGAATTAAATTCCACCAAGGGCTGTTCCAAAAACAAAAGTTTGGGAGGAGGGAAAGAAGGCACTTTTTATTTGACCCCACCATGCATACATTTAAAATTGTATATTTCATTTAAATGTTCAAGCAATTTTTCTCAAATAATCACCACCCATCAAATTTTAATGCAGGTGCCTTCCTCCACCCCCCCCCCCATAAAATTAATTCTGGAATGGCCCTAAACAAAACATGAAATTTTCTTATGGTTTAATAATGTTTGGTTGCCTATCAATGCTTACATCTACTTCTTTTGAATTTTGGTGGATAGTTGTCTTATTGGCAATTAACCACATGTCTTTATTGTTATATTAAGAGCTGTGCTTGGAAACTAAAAGACGAACAGCAGGATATGTGTTCTTATCAAAACTAACTACTACTGTGAATTGTAAGATGCACTCTGGGAATAAATAATTTTTTAATATGGAATAGATTTTATTTTGATAGTAGAATTTTGAGATATTTTACAGTAAATTGCAGTCTATGATGGATGGGGTCTATATACCACAAAGCATTTTAAAGTTTATTCTGCACAATTTTTCATTTCATGATTCTAAAGTATCTGAAGACCACCCACACTCTATAGTACTACTAGTAAGGCCAATAAGGTCACACAACAGTTTCTAACAGTTTCTCCTTGCCCTGTTCACACGATTTTGGTTTAGTTTTTTTCAGGAAGTTCTATTGTTTTTTCATTAATAGTGCAAACGATTTTTTTCGGGGGACCTGTTGGTTATTCAATTAAATTATTGTTTGGATCAGAGCCTGAGAATGTTCCTCTATTTCGAAATTCACAAATTTACAGTTTAACTCTCCAACACAAAAATATCCATGTCAGTGCCAACATTGAAAGGTGTAGTCCGTTATTACTCTGAGCCCAGCTTGTCTAACAAAACAGCCGTTGGACGTCAGAGTAATCTCGGACTATGATAGATGATGCCGACGGCTGTTGTCGAATTTGTATGTGTTTGATATCATCAAACGAAATATTGACAGACTTAATTTACCCTTTTAGCTTCATAAAAGATATCTTCGAATGTAAGTAATGACGAACAACGGATAACCGTTTGTTCAATGATTGCCTGTCCTCCGCATTGAGCCGGAACCACAAAAACTAAGGGCTTGACATTTTGATTTTTATATTTCCTTTCACTTTTTATTGATTGATCAAACGTGCGTTTGAACCCCCATTTGATTATATGCAAAAACAAAGCGTCAGTGAGAAAAAAAATTTCAAGGCAAGACTAATTTCGAAGCGGCATGCGGACCAAAAAAAATACGGAAGCGGTAGGTTTTTTTTTGGTTGAAAACTTGATTTCTCAAAAACAGGAGCGGGAAAATTTAAAGAACTATTAATCAAATCGGTGTGGCCTAATATGTATATAAGATTTATAGTAGTGGTAGACATTTTTTTTCAGGATAAAATAATCATTTTTGAAGGACTGAACGGCACTAACGATAAATCATGAGATTATTATACAAAGTGCTTTTATAATGAAAATGTTCCACCTTACATTTTTATTTCACCAGACTACAACAAAGCTTTAAATTCCAAGGAAGTTCTATGTAATGTTTACCCTTGATTACTGACCAGATAGATTTGTTTTGAAATGGCAAGCTAAAAAATACCAAAATGAAATGCCAAAATGGCAGTCTAAGATTAACCTTTTGACGTATCGCCATTCTTTAAAAATGAAAATTGGAGTATCGAAATGTTGTTTTCAGAAATTCCATCTTCAATGATGACAAACAGAGCTAACCTACAACTAATACAGATAATCTATGACACATAATGATTACAATTTTACTTCTCTCAGCTCCCCATTTAAAAGCAGTTATATACACTCTAGCTTGAAGCCGTCATCTACAATCTCTTCTAGCTTATGACGCTTAAATTCTCAATGAACAAGATGTTTGAGAGATTGTTTTTTTCGTTGATTTCACCAAAGGATTCTACTGGTCACCTGTGAAACTTCTACACGACGATTATTAAGAATTAAGAAGATCGACTTAGTTAAAACTTTACATATGCCTATGGCACTGGTGCGAATTAATTGATAGCTAACTTATCTTGTCTCAGCCTGACATGCTCAGTAAACAACATTGACAATTAAAATGTTATGTTTGAGCTTTTCAAAGGAGGGTAATCTATGGTTTTCGAAATGTTTAAGTTAAAGACATGACTTGAAAAAGCTCATCAATATTTAAAAACGTTTTGAACATCTTTGACAACTCTGAAAGGCTCTCCAAATTCCCGTCAACAGTGCTTGAGAACACAAAACGAGTCTGATAATCGAGTTATTATTTGACACAATTAACTGAAAGAAACTACTATAAATCTCTTACTCTTCAGGAGCACCTAACTTCAACCTGAAAGTTCGTAATCAAATGACAAAATCAAAAGCTCAAACATATCAAACGAATTGATAACAACTGTCTTAATCTGACTTAGTAGAGGCATTTTTTTATGTAGATGCATCCAATTTAGTCCCCTAATGTTGGACTATTCAGTGGACAGTTGCACCACTTCTTACGGGTTTATAAACTTTTTTTTATTCTAGAGATTTAGAGTGTTATGTTATTCAATGATAATAAATTTTGAAATAAAAAAATGATAACAAGATGATGACAAATACTTTAATTTCGTCAAATACTGTGTTCGATTTCATACATCAATAGAATACGTTATCGGAAACACAATAAACTTTATCGAATTCGTGGAATACAAGTATCAACTATTACACGCTTTTCTAACTTCTCTCTTGTCAAAAATATATGTATCGAAAACGATAAAGTTAATTCAAAAAGGGTGTAACATACATAAAAGCAGTATACTACTGTTGCATTTATATATGACTGTTTTTTACTTGTCTTTGAATGACAAACTACTTTATGTGCCAAAAAGAATTTGAACAAAGCATTATTGAAGAAAAACCAAATCAGTTTATTGTAAAAAGCCGTATGCAGATGGTGAAATTATATGATATATTAAACACATGTTAAATGAGTAAAAATGTGACATTCCTTTTCTAACACAATGAATGCTGAGTGCTCTTCAAGGACCACTTTCATTTTGATTAGCTGAAAGATAAAATATGTATGTTTTAGTCACATTAAAATGGAAATAAATATCCATAGAAACATATATAAATATATAAATATTCATAAAGGCTGCTGGTTATATACGACAAAAAGAGATGTTTCATCAAGTAACAATGAAAATTTCTTTTAGAATTGCGGTTTTGTTTTCAATACAAATGTTCTTGTAATTGTCAACATGACCAGCTGAAACTTGACTCCGGGTGCGGGATTTTCGGGATTTCCTTAGGTTGTTTTCTGCTCTTTGGTCGGGTTCTTGTTTCCTTGAAACATTTCCCATTTCCATTCTCAAATGTATTACATTTAAATGCAGTCAAAAATACTATAATATGATACCTTTTCATGAAGTTTTCTTACCTGATGTGTACCACCCCTCCATAAGATTTATTTTTTCCGTATCTAATATTTGAATATTTGATGACCATTTCATACATATTACACGTGTTTCTTATCATAATTAGCCGAAATCCATTATATACAGCCTGAAGTATATTGCTAAGCAGACATCTTACAATTTTTGTATCTTATGGACAAGTTTAATGTTTTACCTTGATCGTAGCGTGGCGTGTTTGTCCCTTTCAATATGCCCATAACGCTATAATAAATAAAAAAAATCTAAAATTAATTGACAGACCGCTTTAATGCGTGTGCTCTTAGGAAAAAAAGGAAAAGAAATAATACACAAATGATTTCAAATTTAAGATATATTTAGCTGCCTATAATATATAAGTTTTTTGTTTTACGTAAAAAATATGGTCAACACATACCGACGTGAGGTCCATCTTTTGTCTTCTGGCTTGCCCTTGTTTCCTAACGAAAAAGAACATTAACGATTTATACTATCTTCAATTGTTTTTTTACAGTATCATTTGTTTTCGAACAACAGTAGAATTCCAAAGGTCTAGCGTTGTATTTCGTCTGCTTTTACGAGTTAACGCTTTTGATTAACTTCGAGGTTCGGTATTTTTTTATTAAGCATTTTGTTTTACCCAATTTGACTAACTCGTCGATGTGTTCAATCATAATTAACAGAATAGAATAACTGATAGAACAGTTCAAACTAAACAAGTAATCAATTTAATGTGATAATCAAAAATTTTAAAAGAAACAATTGAAAATACACAAATGCAACGAATAAATAACTATAACAAATTGTACAGAGTATATGAAAGCACGAACTCTTAAAAGTCTGCATTTTTGTGATTACTTTTGTGCCAAATAAACGCCGTACATTTCGTTATTTTCATTGTAGAAAGTAAAATCACAAAAATACTGAACTTAGAGGAAAATCATTTCGGAAAGTCCATAATCACATGGCAAAATCAAATAACAAAACGCATCAAAAACGAATGGACAAGAACTGTCATATTCCTGACTTGGTACAGGCATTGTCAAATGTAGAAAATGGTGGATTAAACCTGGTTCTATAGCGCTAACTCTCAATTTGACAGAACACAAAAACATCTACAATCTACGAACACATTGATTGATAAAAATGTTCTGACGTCAGAACATTTTTATACGTCACATAAATTTGTCGTTCAATAATGTACTGTGTAATGATATTTTCACATGCCGCTGTTATAATATCTTGTCCCATCGGTTACTTCAGTTTAGAGAAATAACCTTTTAACCGCCGGTGTAACATTTATAATAACTTCATTACAGGTATATTGTCATGGTAGTTCCTCTGCTAATATCATAAACTTGGATTTAAACGTTTATAAGCTGAAACATTCTCACATATATGGATAAACAATCGGGATACGAAGTGATATATTTTTTTCTCGTAAATAAGAATACCCGAAAATCATTTTGCTGATCCTCGTAGTTGAAACGAACCTTTTATCTCACAATACTATAAGTTCTTTTAAAAGTAAGTTATTTGTATAAATCAAATAATTCTATTGTTTTTACAGATTATTCTATCGTCCTCTACTTTTCAAAATCGTTTAGCTCAGTCACTTTGTAATCAATATATTATCACATTTGTACCAAGATTAACACTATTAATATTTTAAATTGAGCTCATCCTCTATAAGATCCTCTATGATTATAACTGTTGTCTTTTCATGAAAAAATAAAAGTGTATCATTATTGGTGTAGAGATTCAATCGATTTAAATACATTTAAGGTAAATAAGTGTCACAGCTGATTTTTTGCGTGATAAATCATTCGATTGACAAAAATATTCAATGTATCGATGATAGGAATCCAATATCCTCTTTGCATTCATAAAATAACCATCTAGACAAAAATTAATCCTTTCATTTATAGTAATCAATTAAATTCAATGGTTTGTATACTGTTCTGAGTCTTTGTAGTGTTGCCCCGTCATTTCATTGTAAAGATAATTGAAGATATTTTCGATTCATTCATGAAATATATCCCTTCGTGCACACTATGTTATCGTTTTTTTTTTATATTTATGATAATAATTATTATTGTATAACTTACTGCATGTTATGACTCCTACAAATGCTCCTGCTAGAGTTGTTATCGAACCAAATAGTGAAGGTAGTAAAATATTCAGGTCTAAAAAAAATTTTGTAATGTAATTTGCATAGATAATAGATTTCAGAGTTGATAAGTAAACATTAACTGTACCAGCAGTACATTTTGACTTTACCCAAAATGATTTCTAACAGTGCAGGAAATTATAGTAAAGCAAAATAAGTTTTCTAATGGCAGAACCGAAGTACCCAAAAATGTTCTGGGTAAAAAGTCAAATATAAAAAATACCAAACTCAAATCAGTTTGGAGGTCCCTTATTAAACATGTTAAAGTGCAGAATAGGAACCTCAAAAACCTCAAAATAATGAGAAAGAACTGTCACAGTCCGGACTAAGTACATACATTTCCTTATGTTATAAATTGGGGATTGAGCCTAGATTTATATCTAGTCAAACATCTCACATGTAAATATGTTATACCCACACCGACTACGACTTGAATGTTGTATCGTGTATTCGTGTGCATGTACAATCGTTGATTGAATCACATTGTCGATGATTTTACGATTCACTCTTTAATGTTCACAAATATATCGGTTTCATAAGCATAAGCATGCATAATTTTGTGCTACAAGCTGTATTTACACAGATCAATTGTTAAATATTTTCACGGACAGCTTGTGCAGTCATAAATCTTGCATACTTGAAGTGAAGTAAAATCACAAAAATACTGAATCCGGGAAAAATTCAAAATTAATATACCATATGCAGGTATATTGCTACTGAGGTAGGAGACATTGATAACTTCAAATCAATATTATCTCGTTTGTTATGAATTCTTGTAGTGAGATGACCGTGTGTATTAAATATATTGTTAGTATAGAATCCCTCGCAATTACTGTTTGTCAATGCATATTAAAAATATTCTTCCAGATATTTACAATCAATTTTATTACTTTGCCAAATCAGCATTTCCAAGCTTTTAATGTTTTGATATAATACTATTTAGGTTAAAACTATAGAGTTTTGCCAAAAAAGTCAAATAAATCAATGTTTAGATTCCTAATTATGCAAATTACAAATTGTGTTGTGAATAGTCAAGGTTAGGTCAAAATAGCACATGTTATGCAATTTGAAAAAAAAACTCGACATAAATGTTATGTAAAAGCTTACATTACAGCACTTACCAACAGAACTGCTTTCTTCCTCGATATCTTCGTTATCATTATTATTACCATTAGTTTTATAATTATTAATACTGCCAATCGCAATGATTTTATCAAGGAATTCCAGATACATATCGTGAGATGTTGGAATACATGGTCTACAGGTCGTATTATCACAACTACATTTACTCATCTGTATAGTCATTCTTTCCATAGCATGAGGACTTAATGCTGAAGTCTTCAGATTCCCATTTAACACTAAAATAGTTTATACAATAGAACATTAACTGTACCAGCAGTACATTTCGACTTTACCCAAAATGATTTCCAACGGTGCAGGAAATTATAGTAAAGCAAAATAAGTTTTCTAATGGCAGAACCGAAGTACCCAAAAATGTTCTGGGTAAAAAGTCAAATATAAAAAATACCAAACTCAAATCAGTTTGGAGGTCCCTTATTAAACATGTTAAAGTGCAGAATAAGAACCTCAAAAACCTCAAAATAATGGGAAAGAACTGTCACAGTCCGGACTAAGTGCAGACATTTCCTTATGTTATAAATTGGGGATTGAGCCTAGATTTATATCTAGTTAAACCTCTCATATGTAAATATGTTAAACCCACACCGACTACGACTTGAATGTTGTATTGTGTATTCGTGTGCATGTACAATCGTTGATTGAAACACATTGTCTATGATTTTACGATTCAGTCTTTAATGTTCTCAAATTTATCGGTTTCATAAGCATAAGCATGCATTATTTTGTGCTACAATCTGTATTTACACAGAACTATTGAGCTTTTTGTTTATTTTACTTCATTAGATTGAAACATTGGTTAACTTCTTTAGTCTCAAGTTAACGACAATAGAGAGATTTCATTTTTCCTGTTTGATACCATTTGAAGTTATTTTGCTCTGTTATATATATGATACCTCAGATGCCTTTTGACTTTTAAACAGTTTTTGTATAGATTAAGATATTTTGCGGCGACATTGGATGAAAGAGTTAAATACTTCTAAAAGAGGGACGAAAGATACCAAAGGGACGGTCAAACTCATAAATCTAAAACAAACTGACAACGCCATGGCTAAAAATAAAAAAGACAAACAGAAAAACAATAGTACACACGACACAACATAGAAAACTAAAGAATAAACAACACGAACCCCACCAAAAACTAGGGGTGATCTCAGGTGCTCCGGAAGGGTAAGCAGATCCTGCTCCACATGTGGCACCCGTCGTGTTGCTTATGTGATTACAAATCCGGTAAATAGTCTAATTTGGTAGGTCATATTCATGAAAGGGAAGGGGATTGTAGTTACGACGTAAGGAACATATCTAAAGTATGTTTCGTTTTAATACTAGTAGATTCCGCATTAACGAAGAGATGATTTTAGTTCGCAACTTCGAAACCTTGGTATCAGATCTTTCCTGTGACGAATTTAAACAATACAAACGATACACATGACGGCATGATTAAGGTTATAACGAAAAAGGCAAACTTAACATGACTAATATCAAAAGTCAATGCTTTATCATGTTTAACCCCAAGACATGCTGCGTGTTACTGTCAAACACAGGAGCCTTTGATTCTGTTTTCTTAAACGTTGTAAACTGTTGAGTATGTACGAAAAATTCCTTACCGTTTGTACGTACAGTAAGTGTTGTTAACCCTGACGATTGCTTGTATGGACTGTAAAATAATATCTCTAGCATAGATATTTTCTCCCAACAGAATTCAGAGTTCATTGAAAAGTCTTGTTTATTGTCACATCTTAATGTTTTTTCTGTAATCAACTGAAAAAAAATGATTTAGGTTACTTATCTTGGGTAAAGAGATTTTTATCAAATTCAGATGGTTCTTGGCAGAATTTATTACTAGCAGAACTAAAACAGTTAGGTGGTGACAGAGTCATTACATTACAAAATGATAAGATTAAAGAAATTTCTAATCGCTTAAAAAATCCATTTTGGAAAGACATATTTGAATGTCTACACATGGCAAAGCCTTATACTAAGTTATGTGTTCCAGAAATTTTGTCATTGGATATTTTAAACTTTATACCAATATCTGAATACCCTGTTTATATGAAATGGAAGTTATATGGTATACAGTTTATAAGGGACATTGTAGATAGTCAAAGTAAATCACTACTAACATTCCAACAAGTAAGACAAAAACTTAATTTGGAAAATTTTTTGAGATACTATAGTTTATTATCTAACATTCCAAAATATATAAAAAAATACATCAAAGATTATTGTGATTTGAACTTAGAAAATTTTGTTCCTTTTGATGCATTTTCTAAAAGGATCTTGGAAAATAAGAAGTTAAAATTTGTATACAGAGATCTTGTAGATAAAATATGCATACTCCCATATGAGAAATTTTTAAAATGGGAGGATGCAACAAATTCTGAAATCTCAGAATGGTCTAAGTATTTTTCTCTTTTGAAAAGATGCTGTAGGGATACATATTTAAAGAATTTTCAATATAAAATATTACATAGAATTATACCTACTAATACATTTTTATATAGAATTAAGCAAAAGGAAACAAATCTATGTACCTTCTGTAATGAGGAAGAGGAAACAATAGAACATTTATTTTATGATTGTAATATTACATACAATTTTTGGTTGTCATTTTTACAGAAAATTAAATTATTTGATGAGCATTTCAGCATTAGTAAGACAGAAATTTTATTGGGATTTATTACTAAGAGTTTGTTTATAAATTTGTTAATAATTATAGCTAAAAACTACATCTTTAGATGTAAGTTATGAAATATAGCTCCTAGTTTTATAGGACTTAAATTCAGAATAAAACAATACCAATCAAATGAATTTTATATTGCAAACAAAAATAATAGGGCAGCATCTTATGAAAGATTCTGGTCCCCACTACATACAATTTTTTCATGATTTATATTATCATTTATACTTTAAATTATACTATAGTGAGCAGTGGTATTTTGAATTTTTACTTTATATATAGACATGCATGCATACTAATGGTAAGATTGCAGCGACTGTGTGTAAGTAGTGAGAGAAAGTGTGAGTGTGAGCAGCTATATTCTTTTTTTTTCTTTAATAACTATATTCTTGTATTATAAAGATAAATTTAAAAAAACAAAATGGATAGTCTTGTATATAACTTTCAATATTTACCCCAAAAACCATAGTCAGGTGGTGATTGTAGGGGTATTGTAAAATCCTGACTATTGAAAAACAAATAAAAGATAAAAAAAAAAAGAAAAAAAAAAATTTGGGTTGCTTATGGCACGATGCATAAAAGTGTTTATAACTTCATTGATTATCATAAAAATCCTTGGTATCCTTTTAGCTTCCTTTTGTTTTTTATAAAGATAAAGTTTCCCAAATAATGCCTATCCTTTTTAGAATGACAAAATGAAAAGCTCAAACACATCTAACGAATGGAAAAGGACTGTCATATTACTGAATAAACAAGTGGATCAAACCTGGAATTATAGCTGGGACAATATCCCTAATGCACGTGTAAAACAATCTCTATGTATTGATATTTGACAGATTTCTATGACAAACAAGTGACTGAGTTTAATTATTTGTGTTAATTTAGAAAGTAGGGGAACACAGAATAAATGTGTAAAATCTATGAAGCTATTAAATGTGTTCAAAGTATTAAATTTTCAAAGAACTTATTGTGTTAAAAATTGGATTTTTATACGCCCGTCAAAATTTTGACGGGGAGTATTATGGTATGCAAATGTCCGGTGTCCGTCTGTCTGTCCGTCTGTCCGTCTGTCCGGCGCAAACATGTCGCACCGTAACTTGAGAACGACTTATCTAAATTTCATGAAATTTAATATAGTTGTTTCTTATGATAGTCAAATAATGATCTGTATACTTTTTGGTGAAAATAAGATTTACACTTTTTGAGTTACAGCACTCTGCTGGTGGACTATTAGTCCCCGAGGGTATCACCAGCCCAGTAGCCAGTACTTCGGTACTGGCATGAAAATACGGATTTTTTGTGTTATTAAAATTTGCTGTTACAAAATATTAGAAATTATTATAAATTAAGGAATGTATCTCCCTCTTGCAAAGCTCTGATTCCTTTCACGGATTTGGCTATACTTTTTGGACCTTTTGGATTATAGGTCTTCATCTTTTATATAAGCTTTGGATTTGAAATATTTTGGCCACGAGCATCACTGAAGAGACATGTATTGGCGAAATGCGCATCTGGTGCAAGAAAATTGGTACCTTTAATTTTATTGTAACTAAAACAGGGGTGTGTTTATTTTAACATGTTGCACCGTATCTCAAAAACAATTCTTGATTATTGCTTAAAACTTTACACACTTCTTAGTTATATTAATCTTAATAACGGTATACTTTTTGGTGATGATTCAAAATTTCATTTTTGAGTTATTGAGTATTTTGTAAAAAAGGGAAAAAGGGGGAGGTTTTTTTAACATGTCGCACCGTATCTCAAAAACGATTTATGATTATTGCTTAAAACTTTACACACTTCTTTGTTATATTAATCTAAAGATCTGTATACTTTTTGGTGATGACTAAAAATTTTATTTTTGAGTTATTGAGTATTTTGTAAAAAAAAGGGGAGGCTTTTTCTTTTACATGTCGCGCCGTATCTCAATTTTTTTTTATGATTATTGCTTGAAACTGTACGCACTTCTTTGGGGGGGGGGGGGGGGGTTCACATGTCCCGCCGTGTCTCAATAACAATAAATGGTTATTGTTTAAAACTTTCTCAGAAATTATTTATGATTATTGCATAAAACTTCTACACAAGACGTCGGGCGTATCAGGTGCTCATGGCGCAGCTGTTTATTTACCACGAGGAGCCGTATCACAAAAGGATACTCCGGGTTTGCTCATTTAGAGGAAAAGTAAACTCACCTCACCACATATGTGAAAATGTCTCACCTTCGAAACGAGTCATCACATATTTTCAAGTTAACGATATGGCCTGAGCAACAGAAGAAAACGTTACCATTACCGCCAATGGAGAAACTAATACGCATCTTGACCCAGCTAGCCAAACCTCCCATCTGTATGACAGACACATTGATTTCCATTATATTGACAACAATAAGTGACAAATACAAACAGATATAAAAGGTCAAAACGTTAAAACTGAGTGACTACATAGAGGAGGGCGAAAAATACCAGAGGGACAGTAAATATTATAGATAAAGTATAAACTGACAACGCCATGGCTTAAAAATAAAAAAAGAGAAACAGACAAATAAACACAAGATACAACATAGAAAAATAGACCAAGCAACACGAACCCCAACAAAAACAAGCGGTAATCTCAGGTGCTCCGTAAGGGTAAGCAGATCTTGCTCTACATGTGGCATCCATCGTGTTGCTCATGTGATTGTAATCCTGGCAAAAAGTCTAATTTGATAGGTTACATTCGTGGTGAAAATGGAAGTGTATTGTAGTAACGACAATAAGAACATATTCGATATCATCTGTGAAACGACGGTTATTCCATAACAGTCAACCAACTCGTGATGGCGCCTGTAAAATTAACGAAGGGATGATTCCAAGATCAGCATTTGGAACTCTTGGTTTAATAGCTTCCTAGTGAGCAGCAACCCTCTATCAAAGAAATCATGATAGGAAATACAAGCCCAGGAATATCGTATCAATTGGAAGAAATTTACTCGTATGCAGGTGCTGCTGGAATGATGTTACATAGAAATGAAAAATTCACAATTTGGAAGCTGAAATCATCTCTTTTTTCATAAAGTTTGTTTTCAACCGACCCTAGTCATTATATTCATATGTATTATTATCTATATATTTGTTTTGTTTTCTTTTACTTCACATCAAAAATACGAATGTAGGATTTTATTCATTCATGATCTTGATATATATACTAAATGAATATATAAATGACATGCATATACACAGCACAAAATTGTCACGAATTGAATTATGCCTTTGTCTTTTTATATTTATACGCTGTTTAAGACTTAAAAGTATTGATTCGTTGAATAAGTGCATCATGGATGTATACCACATATATTTTATTGTATTCATATAATTGACAGCACTGACCGATACTGATCTAAACCACAAATAGTTGCTGCTAAAAGCTACATAAGGGACAACTCATGTTGGATATAAAGTATTGTAAAATGTTTTCGAGTCGTTGCCTGAGTGAAAACATTGACCTCCGATACTACAATAAAAAACCAACCAAAAATTAAATGTATCCGAATCTTAAAAGGAGTGTGAATAGATAGTAATACGAGTATAATAAAAATTACGATGAGGATTTGTGACGATTTGTGATGGCTAAGAAGATACCTCTTAACAGCAGACAAAACAATTTAGACTTTAGATGCTAAATGTCAACATTTGCCCGTGAACTGTGTGACTATAAGTTTGTCTATAGCAATATATTTTATTTCGTTTGAAATTTGGGTTTTCCCGTTGCTATTTGTAGTAATTGTTTATAGATGGGAAACAGTATGACTAGTTCTGATACTGCTTCTGCAACAGTATGTACTATTTATAAATTTGATGTTAGGTGCATAAGGCACGAGGAAAGTTTTTGCGGTTTCTACGGGTGGGGTTTAATGGTACTATATAAAGTTTGGCATTTAAATGTATAAGTATCGAAGGTGCTCGCAGTTATTTCGTAAAGAAGTTGGTCTCATTGGTACACATGCAGTTGCTGCTATGTTTATTGTACGTACAGGCGTAGGAGGTATTAGCAGAGGAAACAGAAACGATGCGAAAGAGGAACAGTGTGATATGTAATGTATTTATATGTTATTTCAATCGAGGAAATCTGTACAATAAAGTAAAATATTGTATCGCAAGAAAAAATAATATGTTACTGCGAGCAACTAATCCTATATCTTTGTTTGTCTTGTTTTAAGCCTATTGAATTTGGAGATAAATTACTTTAAATTCGGACGAGCAGGGCGAGGGAGAATTTAATTTCCAATACCGCGTAGCAAGCATGATTTTACGCACACATGATTTTATTTTTATTGTAAATACAGATGCTAGTGTCTGTTCCTTTATATAAACTGTTAAGTGTTATTATATAACCTATCATGTACCTACCATACTTTGAGTTGTATACAATGATAATGGCTTGTTTTTTTTTAGGATATCCACAGCCCATCCTCTTATGACTATTGTATCATTTCTGCCGCATGGTATATTCATATCGTACACTTTAAAGCACATGCCGGAAAAACTGTAAGTGGTGTTTATATTATTCACACCAATGAGATACAATGAGCACGGCGGGTCAATATGAAGCCCATCGGATATAATATGGAATGTTTTCTTATCTTGAGCAAGAGCAAATAAGTCACACATACTGGTATTCATAGATCTGCCAATAGAAACTGCAAATGAAATGACAAATATTACACACTTTTAAATTTATTTTCGACAAATAAATTCATTTTTTATTATGCTATAAAAAACCTGATTCAATCTTTTGTCTGCATTCTAAAGTTCCCATTTCAAATCATAACATTGGGTAAAGCTAATCAGGTTCACTAAGTGTTAGAATTGAAACTAAGAGTATATTGATTTACTAAAATCAGGACACACTACACATTTTACATATAAACAGCTTAATTATTTAGTACAAAATAACTTCATTTTTTGCATCTCATAATAAAATTAACAAAAAAGGCGGCCTTTAAATTTGAACTTTTTAAAAAGGGTTTTGAATGGAATTTATAACTTATTATTGTTTATATCGTTTAAAGCTCTGGATTGATACCTCTGTTAGAGTCGTCTTTAGCGTATCATCAGCTAATCAGTCAGTACTTTGGTGCTGACATGAATTATTATAAAGCTTTTTTCTCAAATATAACATGGAATCTTCGTTTAATGTTTTGCATTGTATCCGGGTGCTTCCTCTTTTATAAAATGATAATCCTGTAGTTGCTATAGTAATTTATGACATGATATGGAGTCAATCGTTGATATTCATGTAGACTGCAAAGCATATCATAAAGAAAAGGCTGATTTCATATAGACATGTCTGCTATTCAATCTACGTTTGAACGTTCGTTATGAAACTACATTTGAATGAGCATTTTCAATCGAGTGCAACATTTTTGTCTTTAATTTGCCAATGCAAGATTTCATACCATTTGTTTATAAATACCCGACAAAGTCATTCGTTATCTTTAAGTACATATCGTGTCAAACTATTTTTTATATATCTTATACAACTTACCATTTTCATGTGTAGTATATAAAACTTCATTGGCGCTGATAACCACACCAGTTAACAAAGTGTTAAAGCAAACAATTTCGACAACTATTCTAAAGTGTTTCATTTTAAATGTATACATCAACTGTCCTATAAAGTAAAGAATATCCTTGGTAAAGTATTTTGTCTGATAGGACTATTGATATAATACAATAACAAAAGATGTAGCAATAATATAAACTATGGAAACACAGAGCAAAAAGAGTTCCATCATAATTGTACAGGAGTTAAACTGAAACCTTTCATTCCATCAAGCGAAACCACGGCCTATGAAAAAGGGAGACGAGAGAGTGAAAACAAAACATTTATGGAACAAAGCATTACATATGTGATAAATCCTTTTCATGAACAACCCGACCCGCATGAAATCAGTAAATACCTTAAAGTTGAAAAAGCTTTACATTTTCTACATGGAAACATTTCCTCTGTTCAGTCCGACAAAACAGTTTATCGAGATAATAGGTATCTAAGACTTGTTTCTGTGCTATTTATATCACAGTTGATTACCAAGATCATAAATCAAATATAAACAGCTATAGTATTTTTTTTCTAGATTTGGATATCATACTTTCATACGATAAAACCAAAACAAAACTAACGTCAAAAAACGATTTTTCATCTTTTTCTATTTTCTTTTATGGACAGACGGATAACTTTGGTTTCTTAAAATGTTGTGTATATTTTCTAACTCGTTCTCTATTGCCGTGTATGTAAGACGTTATAGATTTCAATAAATAAAACCCATATATATGTAATCAATTTAATAGTCAGAGATTTCGTTACCATAAATAACATTAACACATATTCTAAATTCCCTCATAATTACAAAAACTTGTAATACAAAAGAATTAACGAAAATTATGTATGTAACACAGCAAGAAAAGATAAGCACCCAATAATAGGTACGTGTCTTGGGACAGGCACATGCAGAATAAACTGTTAAACTAATTTGAAGGCGCCAACCCTCTCCATAACATTTTGGACAGGTGTATAACAGTACAATAAAAGAATAAACTATAAAGGTCAATTGAGTCTGGCTGAGTTTACGCAAGATTATCGATGTTCATTAAATACATGTACCTATACAATTTATTGAAATGTTAAGGAAAAAAACCTAACAGATATTTGACCGACCGAGATAACTTCTATGATATCAGCTGATCAGTATGTATATTACTATCAATTTAGGTTACATTAAACATGATGACTAGGTCAATAAATTAATACTATTTAATCTTATTTTGAATGTATCAAGTACTTTTGTATAAATTCAATAACTAAAGAAATTAGTGATGTACTATGTATATAATAACATGGGGAACAAAACAAAAATACAAACTTACATGATATAAATATAATCAGTTCGTAAGATACATTTTGTACGTCATAGCTTTACAAACACTTTGATTGAATTCTATTGTAATAAGATTAATTTACGATTAGGGACTTTCCGTTTTGAATTTTCATTTTTGTTGTTGCAATTTTACGTTATAGTTTAATTACAAATGTACTTGATATTCATCTGGGTATTTTTCAGACAAAGTTGAATAAAAAATTGATTACGATGAAAATATAGAATTATGCATTCTTGGAAAAATCTAGGAAGTTGAGCGTCTTATCAGGTACACCAAGATCAACAATCACACAACCGAGTTATGAGACGAATTTTTCAAAATATAAACAATACAACTATGTGTTAAATAATATATATTTACCTTTCAATTTTGAATTGGTTATATGAAAACACTATACGAAGAAGACTACATAGATATACATTTTTATCTTACTAGATACAATGTATTTATCAGATAACATGAATTATGTAAGCATAGATTAATAAGGGTCGTCTAATGTTAAAAAGCAAAATCTGAAATCTTACCAATACTTGAAAAAAACTTGAAATTATCTAATCTAGAAAATTTGTAGGATCTTGTATGAATGATGAAATAGTTGTATTGGATACTTCGGAGTCCCACGACAAACATAGCTATGCTCGAGTCTTTATTATGCACTGAACAAAACGTCTTAGTATTTAAAAGGACAACGATAACTGATCAATCTGTTAATACTACATACTCCTTATTTTGATAATGCCTATTGTTCTTTTTATCTACCTGACACGTTTCACTTCAAAGTCAATAACATGTCTGCACTACCAAAATGGTAGCGTTTGCATATCATCGGGGTGTTTTCTGTTGTTTTTTGTATTCGAAACTTTTACAGGATATGAAAATTGGTTAACCACTGATTCTCACTGTGTAGTTTTCTCCTCCATATTAAAACAAATAAGTCAAAACGTTGAGTTGACATTGACCTTAAAAAAAAATTGTCCTATTAATTGTTCTAACTCAAACTCTTTATTGAATTTATGTTATATGTTTTACACCATAGTTTATACAAAAAAATATAACGTACAAATGTTTGAAAGAAGATCAAGGCTTCATGTTTTCGTTTAAAAATTTACAGAATGCATTTTTTCAATTTGAAATCACCCCAAGCTTGGGTCGTTTTGCCCAGGCTTTGTTTTCTATGTTGTGTTTAATTGTTTTGTCAATTCCTGTTTTAAAAGGGGCGTTGTCAGTTTCGACTAATAAGTTAGAAATTTCCCTGTGATATAAAAAAATGTTAAATAAAAAAAATACAGAATTGAAAATTCAAAACGGAAAGTCCCTAATAAAATGGCAAAATCAAATGATAAAACACATCAAACGAATGGCCAACAACTGTCATATTCCTGACTTTGTAGAGGAATTCTCTAATGTAAAAAATGGTGGATATCTTTTGCAACTTTCTTTCAAGAAAAGGTATCAATAATTCAAAAAAGCATTATTAATGTCTATGAGTTCGTCATTGAAATTCAAATCATTGCAGAACATCATATCTTATACTTCATATAAGGCATTAACAAAGCTGAAAATCTGGTGAATTGTATTAATTTTAAAAACCTGTCATTCCTTTAAAAATCAATCAAAAGTTTAAAACTATACATTTTACCCGACTTAAAAACTGAAAAATAGAATCTACAATGATTTGCTGTTTCGTCAGAAAAAACGCATGGCTCGAAATTTTGATATAGCTTATTTTTGTTGTTGTTTCTACTTGTAATAGTCTCATCAATCCATGGCATGAAAAATTTGTTTCAATTGCAAAGTTTCACATTCGGTCAGGTTCCAGGCTTAAAAATAATGACGTGATCGATGGTCTATATCTTGGCGATGTACTAGCTATAGGGTTAGACAAGAGTGATGTCTTTGTAATTTTTATTAACACAAATAACAGGTGAGCTATATCGGCACCTTTAATCAGTAAGTTCTGATATGCGCCAAAATACTATTAAACAGAAAATCATAATCATTAAAATACTTTAGATACTGTTCACATAAAGTCAGTTGATCATTTTCTTTCCCCGTTGCTATCTTTTTCATTTCTTTGATGATCTTGTGCAAATGGTAGAACTCACGATTTAGCTTTCCAATTAACAATTATTCTGTATGATTTTCAAATAACTTCTCAAATGTCATTGCAATTTTAGCTGTAGTACTCGTAGCATCAATTATTTTCAATGAAAAAGAAATTAAATTGAAACAACATGTATGTGATTAGCATTCCATATTTACACATCTCTTAAACACTGCTGCAATATATATGATGTAACTGTATCAACTTTTCAATAAAACATGCATTTAGTGTTTCAGAGTGTAATTAGGTCAGCATGTCTTCCTATCCGAAGTAAAGGACTTTGTTTAATAATCATTCTTGGTTTCGTTTTGGCATGTTTGTCCTGAATATTTTGGTGAATGTAACCCTTCCAATAAATTATAGCATAAATTCTATTAAGGTATTATACAAGGATTATTTGTAATGCGGATTCACACAAAGAAATGACCGTCGGTATGAAGTGTAGTTTGTGATAAACCCTTTTTTCGGGAGTCTAGTTTTCCGTTTTGTAAAAGAAGAATGAATAGAAACTAAAAGAACTCATACGGAAACTTTCGTTACAGGTTAATAACCAGGTGCTGGTAACTTGTCTTGCATAAAATCTTATTTTGAAAAACAAAGTCAGTGATCGAACAGATACTTGATATGCTATTTTTTTAGGGGACTATTCAATTATTGTCACTTTGCAAAAATCGAAAGAATTTAGAATTGAAGTTTGCATAAAACTTATATCTGCAAGCCTTTTGTACACAGCTACTTTAGTACAAGTCATTTTGATGTACAGTTCTAAAGAATAATATCAAATGTACATCTGTAAAGCTGTATATATACTGTACAGTTGTAAAGCTGTATATAAACTGTACATCTGTATTCTTATGCAATATTTCAAATATGTATTACTACCTTTAAGAAATATTTTTTTCATTTTTATTATTAGACCCCTTATACGTCATCCCTAGTTCAAGATATCAGCCCGTGAACCGACAGAACTATTTTTAAAACTTTGAAAAAAACATTTTGTTGTATTATTTGTTTTGCATTGTTTAATTAGATATTTTCCTGATTTCTGATATTTTTTCATCCGACATAGTTATGTTTTACACAAAAAATATATCATTGAGTAGTATTTTTCAGAATATGCGAATGACGTCTAAATTTCATGCGATAACATCACAGTAAGCATGCGATAATAAACGGAAGCAGTGGATCTGATACGGAAGCTGTTGATATAAACCAGAAGCAGTTGATAACCAAAGTCATATCACACCGCTAAGGCAATTCTTCAAATTGCAATTATATCTTTATTTTTTACAAGTATATGATCAACGCGTTAATGAAACTTAGCATTGATTGCATTCGACAAGAAAAAAAACTAAAAAGGTGCCCCTAAAGTTCAATTTCTATCACGGGAAACGAGAAACAAAATTTGACACTCTGAATAGAAATTGTAACTAAAGAAATACCAATAAATAAACAGTAGTATACCGATGTTCAAAACTCATAAATCGATAGAAAAAAAATCCGGGTCACTTACCAAAACCGCGGGAAACGCATTAAATATAAGAGAATGACGACACAACATTAAAATGTAACACACACACAGAAACGAACTAAGCATTAGATAAAATCCGATGAGAATAACAAATATAACATCAGGACTAAATAGATGAATTAGGGATAGAAAAGTACCGTGGCACATCTTATAATCATGTGAATTCACACTCAAATATAAGAGGAAACAAGCTACACAAAAGAAACACAACGTTAAAATGTAACACACATAGGAACGAACTATAATAAAACAATTACCATATTCCTGACTTGGTACAGGACATTTTTTAAAAGAAAAAAATAGTGGGTTGAACCTGGTTTTGTGGCATGCCAAACCTCCCACTTTTATGGCCATATTAAATATAACATTAAAATGACAACAAAACACTACAGGACTACAATACAAATAAATAGGGGAACACAATTGACAACGAAACACTTGAATAATAGCTAACAAAAGGCACCAGGTTTAAAATTTAATACACCAGAAGTGCGTTTTGTCCACACAAGACCAACAAGTGACGCCGAGATACAAAAGTTTGAAAGCCAAAGCAAGTACAAAGTTGAACAGCATCGAGGACCAAAAGTTCAAAAAAGTTGTACCAAACACGGCCAGGGTTTTCTGTTAGGCACCAGAACATCCCTATTATTTAGAATAATTTATACTTTTGCAAACAGTAAATTTTATAAAATGACTATATAAAAGATATACATGATAAAACTGAAGTATTAACTAATTACAAAAAAAACCCAACCGGAAACATTACATAACCCGACAAAATCCAACACAATCCAACACAAAAAATAGACACACCCGAATTAGTCAAGGCCTCAACGCAAAGTGACGTCACATTTGAAATTATAATAACATTTCATAAATTGCATTAAAAAAAAAGAAACAAGTATAATACAATTACATATACAATTATACCCAACAGTGTTAGAACTAGATTGTAATGCTGACATATATTTGTTCCTCAACGGGATTTTAATTCACACCTTTGATACACTACAGCACATATTGCTTAGCCTGATGTGAAGAGCTCTAGACCACACGGCCACATTCGCTATTTAAAAATATAAAATTTACAAAACATCTAGATGTCTTAATATATTCATACTATCTGATGGTGTATAACCTTTTCAATTTAGTGAATATTAACAACTATTATGTGTATTTATATAAACCTGTACAAAATTTGTTAACATATTAAAAAAATAAAATCAGACGAATAAAGCCAATAACATATCTAGTCCAAAAATAGGTCTCAAAACATATTAACACATTCAAGAATACAAAGTAATGAGTAAAACAAATGTGATATGTTATACTAGTAATCATTAAAGGCACATATTTTGATTACAAATTTATTCTTAAATTGTATGTTAGGATTGAAACGACAGAAACGAAATATGGGGGATATGTAATGCATATAAATATGATTAGATTCATATGGCAAGCGAAAAAATTAAAATCACAAAAGTACTGAACTCCGAGGAAAATTAATATAAACAAAGACACACAAACACACTCCTAAATGCTGCTTTTTAGTTTTTATATGTTTGAACGCTTACTTCAAACTTTATAATTTCGAAGGACAGTATATTATGTGTCTTACCGCGCGTTATTCTTAGATATGGTATGAAATGCCTTAAACCCAACATACAGGTGTATTGTATACAAAATATTAAGTTTCCCCTTATATCACTTGTACTCACATAACCAAAGTAATTTATTCTATTGAGAAAAAAAAAATAGGAGGTTACTAAAATACTTGAGGAAAGCATATTTGAAGAGTGAAAAGTATTATTAAAAGTATTTCACAATAGACAAGGTTTAGACATATATTGCAACTGTCCCTCTAAATCTTATATCAATTTGTAAATTTAAAGAAGCTAGGTTTTATCAGCAATTCATCTTATAAGCTTGAGTGTCATACACATAGAATTTCACTGAGTGCGTGGTTTTTTAATCCTTTTGTTAAAATAGCTATATCATTAACGCGGTATAGTGATTGTTTTTATGACGGAATATATGCATATTTGATATTACTGTTTAATAAGTGGCTATATATCGATTGGACATCAAAATTATATAAACAAATAGAATTTGAACAAACAGTAAAGTCATTATGAATAACTGCAAAAAACTTTCCACTGCATGAATACTGATATCACATCTTCAGCTGAAATACATAATTTTTTTAATTAGACATTAGATCAGCACTTTGTGTCTTTTGTTATTATCCTAGTTGTTTTTTGTGTTTTGTAACGAACCGATACGTAAATCAATTTTATACTGAGTACTATATTTTTTCTTTTGTCGTGCAGTTACAATTTGTTCTAATTTAGTGGGTCGATATGCTACTGACCTCAATCATGCTCAACTCTGCCACATTGTGTATGTACCAAGTCAGGATCCTATTAATCACGAATGATATGTGTTGTTGTATTTACCCATTTCATGAAAGTTGGTTTTTATTTAATACATACGAAAATGTTTTGGGAACAATCTAAATCCTATTGATTCGCTGATAGATGAAATGCGTATCTTACAAAAAGTTTAATCACAAAAGTATTGAACTTCGAGCAAAATTATAAACGGACAGTCCCTTATAAAATGGCAAAATAAAAATTTCAAACAGATTAAACGAATAGATAAACACTGTCATATTTCTGACTTGGTACAGGCATTGTCTTGTATAGAAAATTGTGGATTAAACCTGGTTTTATAGCTAGCTAAACCTTTAACTTGTATGACAGTCGCATACATTTCCATTCTAATGAAAACTATGTGTGAATAAAACAAACAGCTTTAATAGGTAAAAATGTCAAAAATAGGAGTACAGCAGTCAAAATTGTGATCTCACTATGGCTATATAACTGTTATATCGTGCTGTTTGTTTCGATCAAGTATAAACAAAACTTATAATGATACCTTTATGGTTGTACCACTACTGCTTGCTCCACATTTTCACCATCGGATCACTATAAAAACATAAAATGTGTTCAATTGATCACAGACAGACAGCTGAAGCCTTTATTATTGTAAACAGAAAAGACACAAGTGATTCGGTCGATATTTATCTGTAGTCTATGTAATGAAAAGTAACGGTTTTGATAATAAAACATATTTGCGAAAATTCCAAAGAGAGCAAAGTAATTAAACTACATAATCTGTTTGGGTAAATCACTTAGTATACCTACAAATATGTTTATATATTATATATATTATACATAATACTAATATGATGTAGAATAATAACGTAAAGAACATATCTTAATTTCCAAGCACAGTTTCATTGATACGCATACATTCAGCATTGTGCGTATTGTTATGCGTTTTCAGCATGTACGTATTGTTATGCGTTTACTTTTCTACATTGACTAGATGTATAGGGGGAGGGTTGCGATCTCATAAACATGTTTAACCCCGCCGCAATTTTGCGCCTGTCCCAAGTCAGTAGCCTCTGGCCTTTGTTAGTCTTGTATGATTTCAAATTTAAGTTTCTTGTGTATAATTCGGAGTTTAGTATGACGTCCATCATCACTGTACTATTTTGTCAAATATGTTGACGTCTTTTCTATTATATCTATGTGTTATGGTAAAGAAAATTAATCACCGTATTCATTTATTAGATTTGATTTTGTTCAACGTAATCAGTACGATATTTTACGTTTAAAGTTAGATTCAAAACAAACCGGACATAGCTTTATAATATAGTTAATTGCTACCTTAGTTTGCTATTAATAGGTATTGAAATGTGCATTGTTATTAAATGCAATATCAGTATCTAGTTCAAATATAATCTTAAATCAATCCTAATTCTATCTTATTCATTCAAATGTGACGTCATTTTTCATTTTTTGATGATCTGTTTTACAAATTCAAATGAAGTCATTTGTTTTTTCATTTTTTACAATTTCAAATATGACGTCACTTGGCGTTGAGGTTTAAACTTATTCGGATTTGTCTACATTTTGTGTTGCAAATGTCTGGTTATGTTATGTATTTCAGTTGTTTCCTGTAATTAGTTAATACTGCAGTTTTATCATGTACATCTATTGTATAGTAATTTTATAAATTTACTGTTTGCAAAAGTATAAATTATTCTAAATAATAGGGATGTTCTGGTTACTAACAGAAAACCCTGGCCGTTTTTGGCACAACTTTTTTGATCTTTTAGTCCTCGATGCTGTTCGAATTTGTGCTTGTTTCGGCTTTCAAACTTTTGTATCTGGGCGTCACTAGTAGATCTTGTGTGGACAAAATGCACTTCTGGATAATTAGATTTTGAACTTGTTGCCTTTTGTTGGCTGTTGTTCGTGTGTTTCTTTGTCAATTGTGTTCTCCAATTTATTTATATTGTAGTCCTGTTGTGTTGAGTTGTCATTTTAATGTTATATTTCACATGGCTATAAAAGAGGGAGGTTTGGCATGCCCCAAAACCAGGTTCAACCCACCATTTTTTCCTTTAAAAATGTCCTGTACCAAGTCAGGAATATGGCCATTGTTATATTATAGTTCGTTTCTGTGTGTGTTACACTTTAACGTTGCGTCGTTTGTTTTCTCTTATTTTTTAGTGTAAATTCACATTGCGATAAGACGTGTTACGGTACTTGTCTATCCCAAATTCATGTATTTGGTTTTGATGTTATATTTGTTATTCTCGTGGGATTTTGTCTGATGCTTGGTCCGTTTCTGTGTGTGTTACATTGTAGTGTTGTGTCGTTGTTCTCCTCTTATATTTAATGCGTTTCCTTCAGTTTTAGTTTGTTGCCCTGATTTTGTTTTTTGTCCATGGATTTATGAGTTTTGAACAGCGGTATACTACTGTTGCCTTTATCTAGTGTACATATTGTTTAAGGGGCCAGCTGAAGGACGCCTACGGGTGCGGGAGTTTCTCGCTACATTGAAGACCCATTGGTTGCCTTCGGCTGTTGTCTGCTCTATGATCGAGTTGTTGTCGCTTTGACACATTTCCCCATTTACTTTCTCAATTGTATACACAAAGACACGCGGACACGTAACACAAAGCCGCTTGCAAATTTAAAAATTGCTTTAAAAAAGATTAATTGAAACTGCATATTTATGGCCAAAATTATTTAATCTTTTGCCACGAGTCACAAAACCTAACTGGCACTCTTTTATATTTTACACGTATAAATATGTTTGAAACACATACTAATTGCAATCATATAGCAACCACAAAACGTCTAATCAAGGTATTTGTTTGTCTGTGTCTAACACTTTGAGCATTCAACTGTGTGAAAAATAATATGCATCCATTGATCATGATACGTTTAAAAAAAACTGCTGATGAGACAAATCACTTCTAACTGATTTAATTTCAATTTTCCTTTTATTTGGGTTGTTGGCGAATTGTCTACTCTACTATTGTACCTTTCTGGATTTGACTTCTGCCCTCCTCTTTTTTTTCTCATCATATCGACAATCCTATCATAAACATAAAATATATTAAGGTTATGATAAATATACATCATAAATACTGGGGCATTCATAATAACGACAGAAAACAAAAGTAGTGTTGAAAATATTCATAAACTGGGCTATAAAACATTTGTTTTGATTGTCCTTGAACTAGTAATCAGTAGCTGTAAGTACTCAATTTTATGTCTCTTTTTATTGGTCACGTTCCATCTTTGTTTTTATTGTTACAATTCAAATAGAATTATAGGCGACTGTTATACAAGTGAAAGGTTAAGCTTGAAATAAAACCTGGTTTATTCCGCAATATCCGTCGAGAACTGTTATTTGATATAAAAAACAATAGATGTGGTATGAATAACAACAATATAACTATCCATCAGACTTCAATTGAAAGGTATTTTTGTTCACTACCTTTTTCATATGTTTTCCCTTGTTATAAGTCTAATCAATTAAGTCATTTTAATCTGTTTTTAATGGGCTGTTACATAACTGTCCGATGTTTAGAGGAGATGGCGACTTTGCGCGTTTAACCTAGCCACACTCTTAATGTGTATATCACAAGTCAAGCTTGTAATTTAGTAGTTTATTTCTGTTTCTCAAATTGGTTCAAAACATGTGTACCACTTTATTCTATATGTGGCTGTACCCAAGTCGTTAGCTTTTTATTCATTAAAAAGTCGTTTGTTCATGTCCTCCAGATTTGTTTTTCGTAAATCGTTTTGTTATAAATGCGGCCGTTAGTTTTTCTGAAGGGACTTGTTTTATTTTCTTCATAATGGGAATTTTAATACTAGACTACCTGGTATTGATTAAAAAAGAAGAGACCAAAATGACACAGAAATTAACAACTTCAAGTCACCGTACGGCCTTCAAGAATGAGCAAAGCCCATACCGCATAGTCAGCTATAAAAGGTCCTTAACCATAGATGAGGGCGGGATAAAAAATGCAGTATAAGAAATAGAAAATTAATCATGATAATAGCATTAGTAGACAGCTTTCTCACAAGCAAAATAAACTGAAATATTTTTTTGTTCGCTTTGTTTAAGTCCTCCGGCCGCCTTTAATTACTTACATTCACCTCTTTTGAGCATTGGTTTATAGTTGTCTCATTGGAAATGATACAGTAGCTCCGAATTTTTATCTCTGTTCATATGCATATCATGTTGTAATACAGTTTTAATTATTAAGACACTAAGGTTTCAACTCCCTCTGGCAAAGTTGGCTTAAGATGAATTTGGCTATTTATTTAGATGTTTTTGACATATAGCTCTTCAACGGTTTCGGTACTTATACATCTTCGGATTTCAAATGTTTGGCTTTGAGCGTTCCCGATGAAGGTAAATCAAGAAAAGCGCTTCGGACGCAAGAAATTAATAAACGTATTGTTTTCATCTTTTTTGTAATCAAATAAAAAATATGTTAAAAACATACCTTCTCAATTTCCACTGTTCTTCCGGCGGTTTGTTTTTATTTCCTAAAATTGATGTTATCCAAATTGTAATTAGTTTACAAAATGTTTGTTACATTTAACACGAATATTTTTAATAAACCGTTTGTATCGTAATTAACTGACCGTTATGACATGTCTTTCAGATGTTACTTTATACATATACCTAGGTGAATATATTTTGAAGATACAATTCAATCACCTTTTTTTTGTGATATTGATCATTTATGATTGCAAAAGTTCAACGAATTATTAAACCGTAGCCACTAGAAGACAGCATATGTTAGTCCTGGATAAGTACTTGCATTCAATCCTAGTTTTGTTGATTCATATATTAGATCAATCAGTTTTTATGCTGTGTTTTGTAAATTGCTGTTCGTTTTTTGTTTAGTTATTGTTGAAATGTTTTACTTTTATCTCAAAATGCGTATCATAAAAACGATATCAAATGATAATTACCCGAACTGATGTATTTGTTGACAGCAAAAGCTTTGGAGAGTGATAAGTATTCTTTTAGGGACAAGATTCACCAGTATTTATGCATAGGGAAGCAGTACATACTGTTAAAAAACAGTAGGTTAATATGCGATATCAGGATTTGATATTTTATATCATTGTATCATTTCGTTACGTTTCTTTTAGGAAAAATGATCTACCCATAAAACAAATTCATAATTTTAAAATTGTTTGACATTATTTCTTATTGCTCTATCAGTTAATTGTCTTACTTTTGTTTATTTCCTTGTTGCATTTAATGCCTCCTACAACTGCGACTGCAACAGTTGCTATTGCACCAATCAAAGAAGGTAGCAACATATTCAGATCTTGAAAAGAAACATGAAATATATAATGCTGTCTTGGATAATGATTTTAACAGGAGAAATATTTATTTTCAAAATCGTTTTATTATACCAATAAAAAGCAAGTATTATACCTGACTTATTGTTAATTTTTCAAAAATATTGACGCGGGCTTTAACTGTTTATTCGCTCAACAACTGTTTTTACACGGTCTAGAATTAGCAATAAATGTTCGTCGCGAATCGTACATTGTATTTATTTTTGTAATGTCCATGCATTGTTGAGATGGCTGTCCTAACTATTTCTCGATTTTATAAACCACTAGAAATAACTACAGACAAAAACCATTTAATAGATTCAAGCGGTGTTCATAAACAATTTAACTGAGTTCGAGTTGAAGTTCTGTAGCCATCAATTGACCTTGAACGAATGACATCTGTACAACCTCTCACACCACACAATTACAGTTGATTTTGACTAAAGCTGAACAGACACTACTGATATATTTGCAATGTCAATATATCAATACAAATGTCTTAGCTTTTGATGTTAAGGTCAACGCCATATTGACTGTTTATTTATACAAATAAATCGTTTAAGACCATTTGTTTTGTTTGTCTGCAACTTGTAGACATAAAGATTTGATAACAAATCCATATGATTGTTTTGCTGTGTACAGTACAAGATTAAACACACTTACCAACACTAGAAGAACTAACGTCTTCCTGGTTGCTCTTGTTGTCATTCTCATCATTGTTATCATTATCACCAATTGTTTTAATGACTGTTTTTAGTAAATCAATATACATATCGTGTGCTGTAGGTTTACATATCCTACAGTTGGGATCATCACAACTGCATTGACTCATCTGTATACTCATTGCGTTCATATCATGTAAACTCAATGGCGGGAACTTTCTCTCAATTAACGCTAAAAGTATAAATATTTCTGTTCAATGGATCCATGAAGGTTTTTAAATAAAAATATAACGTACAATGATAAATTACCGAAAGTTCTAAGAGTATTACTACGGCATAATAATATTAAAAGTAAGAATAAGATGAAATCCCATAAATCAATATTTCAATGATTTATCTCCGAGGCATGGTCCATCACACGTATAACTTTAAATATATGCATCTAAGGTGTTACTTTGAATTTATTTTAATGTGAGTATTTATGGGTTTTCAGTTTTGCGAAGGTGTTATCTTCTAAAATCAATCTCGGAGGATAATTAGAAATTCAAATGTAAAAAACCCAAAATGTATGTATGTAATTATCAAAGCTATTATAAACTTGTCGCGTGAAAAGGTATTCTAATGTTTTTGCTTTTTTATTTAGCGAATGTTTACAATATAATTTAAGCATAGAGGTTGCATCTCGAACGTTTGATTAACTTCTTTAAAAAACAAAAACTATGATATTTTTAGAAATATTTAAAATGTTTCAAGTGTCTTGTAAAAAAAAGTTTGTTCCGGTATGATGTTGCACTGTTACCCACTATCCCATGTTAGATGAGGGTTGTCATCTTTAAACCAGTGTAACATCTCAACAGTTTGGAATGTGCCTGTCTTAAGTTAGGAGCCAGTGTTTGTTGTTTTTTTCTGTGTATTATATTCGTTCTTCGTTCATCATTAATACATAAATCAGGTATTGTGTTTCCTTACTTGAGATGTTTTCCCTTTTCATTTCTGGGCCTGTTATAGATGACTGTGTGGTATTGGTTTTGATTATTGTTGAAGGCAGTACGGTGATATATAGTTGTTAACTTCTACTTCATTAGATTTTTTGTAGAGAATAACCTCTCTGCAGGTATTCTACTACATCTTCATGTTTTCATATTTACAGTTAGAATGATGTTAGGTTTGAAAATTTTAAAGTCTTACCGCGTGTATGAACAGTAATTGTTGGTAATTCTGTTGATGGCTTGTTTCGACTGTACAATAATATCTGTAACATCGTTATGTTCTCCCAACAGAATTCATAGTTCATTGTGAAATCTTGCTTATTGTCACATCTTAAGATTTTTTCTGTAACCAACTGGAACAAATAAAAGTTAGATAAGTGATCTTTGTATTAAAAGTATTTCCAACTTAAAAAGAAAAACGATATGTCATTTCTATTAGCAAAAATATCAAAATTGTATAAAACATATTAAACAAATGTTTTTAAAATACTTATTCGAATGAATATGTACTCTTTAACTAGTCTTAACATAGCTAACAACCAGACAATTGATAAGATACAATAAAAGATTAATGGTTTCTGCAGCTTTTATTTGATACTTCGATCTGATTCGAAGGCACTCAAATGTCTTTGTATTTGGTTTATTACTACTGATGATAATAATTGTTTTCAGATTTTATTTTCTAATTTTCGTGCTTCCAATGATTTCATATAAGTTTGATTTTACAAATCAATGACTGTACCGTAGACTGACGTTACCTAAAATTTCAACTACATGTATATTCAATAACAAGTTAGAGTAGAAAAATTATATGAATTGTAAATAGAGCTTCAATAAAGTGGGCGTTTCATGTTTTAAAACAATATTCCTTCATGAGGTTAAAAATATGTTCAGTTCTCATTGAATAGACTATTCTGATCTATCTAAATTATGTCAACTCGATGGGTGATAAACATGATAAAGATAAACAAATTCTATGATATACTAAACATGTGTTTTGTTATTCCTGCAATACCGCAACAATTAACTAATATCCCGTCTTTTTTTAATCATAAAGGTGTTGAAATATATTCCTATCAAATAAAAAATTTCAATTTATTATATAATGTTCGCTTGATATGCTATTAAAATAATACATCTAATATTTAGTATTGATTGTCAAATTTCCAGTTGTGTTGCAAATTTTTCAAATCTCCGAAATATGTATTTTTTAAGAATGACTTGCAGATAGTTATGAGCTTGATTGTAATTTGCATATACCTACCATACTTTGATTTGTATACAAAGATACTGACTGAGTTTGATTAAAGATTTGCAACGCCCATCCTCTTATTATAATTGTATCATTTCTGCCACATGGTAATAATACATCAGACATTTTAAAGCACATGCCCGATAATCTGTAAATATTGTTAATTCTATTCACACCAGTAAGATATATGGAGCACGGAGGGTCAATATAATACCCATCGGACAAGATATGAAATGTTTGATCGTCTTCTGTTAGTGCAAATACACCACACATGCTAGTATTTGTCGCTCTTCCGACAGAAACTGAAAAAAACAAATGTAAAGAAAACTACACATTGTAATGACTGTCTTAAAATTTGGAGTAATGGGGCTCTGTTTGAGACAGAGACGGTCTTTTTAGAGTATGTTCATTTATTGAGTAAAAACGATAAACATCTCTAACGGACATATAAAAAGTAAAATCACAAAAATAATTAACCTAGAGGAAAATCAATTCGGAAAATCCATAATCACATGGCAAAATCAAATAATAAAACGCATCAAAAACGAATGGACAAGAACTGTAATATTCCTGACTTAGTACAGACATTTTCAAATGTAGAAAATGGTGGATTAAACCTGGTTTGATAGCGCTAACCCTCTCACTTTGATGACAGTCTCATCAAATTCCTTTATATTTACATTGATGCGTTAACTAAAACAGACACAATAAATACAATTATTAGTCAAAATATAGTGGCCCTCGCTTTTTTTTCTCTCGATCGGTTTATGACTTTTGAAAATCGGTATGCTACTTTTCCCTTTATTTAATATCTGTAAAAGCAGATAAAACCCAAAACAACTGCATCAACTCGCCTTGGAGGTTAATAAAAAATAATAAGGATCCATCAGCCAAAACTATGTAAGCAAACCTCACAGTTATGTAACAATTCAAACCCAACATACAAATCATTTAAGAAAGACGCCAACAAATAAAGTGTAGCCAGTAGTAATAACCTCAACATTGATGAAAGGATTAAATTTTTGTACGCCAGGGAGAGGTACGTCTACACCAGTAAAATAAATTTGACGTATAACAATTTTTTGAACGTTGATAGTACTTTCCATATATAGGATGACTTTCTCGAACACAACCATAGCAAACAGATATCTATGAAGGGAGCGTATTCCGTCATTTTGCCAATTGTGTCCCATGTTCATGATATTTATTCATCCAAAGTGTTCCGCAAAATGCGTGTTTAATCAAACATGTTTGCAAACTATATATAATACAACAAAGGTTTTAACTCCCTTGGACAAATCAACCTGACATAAACTTAGTTATCATGTGTAGGATTTTGGTCAACGGTTATGCTTCATAAACATTGTACATTCTTAAAATTTCATATATATAGCTTTTCAGCGCTCCAGATGAAGGGTAATCCTGAACATGTTGATTTCAAATTTATAATTCAGTCATAGTGTCTAAAAAAGCTATGATCGTTTCCTATCATGCATTTATCAACGACTTTATCAGGGAATGCAAACAGATATGTGATAATATTGATTCGGTCAAAGTATGTGAAATGGTGACAATACAACTGATACGTGTCGATTATGATTCTGTTTGACAATGTTTCATAGGATCAGCACATCCCTAAAGATTAAGCCATAACGTTTGTGCGTAGCATGTTAAAAAGTGAAATATAAAAAATACCAAAGATAATTCGAAAGTTCCTTATCAAATGGCAACATCAAAAGCTCTAATACATTAAACGAATGGAAAATAACTGTCATATTCCTAACTTTGTACAGCTTTTCCTGATGTAGAAAATTGTGGATTTAACCTGGTTAATTGACATATGTATGTGCACAAAATGTGACAGAGGGCATGATACTGCTAAACATGGTAAGCTGAAAATTTTCAAAATTTAGATAACTGCGTTTGTCACAGGTTGTATAAAGAATATGTCCTCATTTTACGGTAGAACTTTTAATTATGAAGAGCTACGTCAAGAGCGTCTGATACGCCCGTAGCTCTTTCAAAGAACAAAGTTCCATTAAAACTGTTCAGCACATCAATTGGAACTATTACTTCCAATGATTATGGGTTAAATTGAGAACCAAGCCAGATCATGCCATGGGCTAAGCGAGAAGAAGTTGAATTAGACAATTATCATAATGCTTCAAAACAATCATGTGTCCGATAAAAGAGGGACGAAACATACCGGAGGGACAGTCAAACTCATAAATCGAAAAAAAAACTGACAACGTCGTGGCAAAAAATGAAAAATGACAGCAGACAAACAATAGTACACATGACACAACATAGAAAATGAAAGAATAAACAACACGAACCCCACCAAAAAACTAGGGATGATTTCAGGTGCTCTTGAAGGGTAAGCAGATAAAACGTCGCATTCATAAGTTGAAAAAACTGTGTGAATAGTCGATTGAAGTCCGTTTTCAGAGACACAGAGGCTGCAAAATGTATATCATCTCGTCATAAAAAATATGTTGTTTTTCCTGCTGAAAAAGCTTCAAATAACATTGACTTTGAATGTAAGTTGTACAGCTTGAAGTGTCTTTTAAATAGATGAATCAGGAATAAATTAGCATTCAGGTAACCCAAATACATAAACATATAGTTTGACAAGATGTCTTTAATTTCACATTCAGATATATTGATGATGTTTAATCCATTAACAATCCAAACTTTTCTGATTGGGTTCTATTAATATATCCCTCATAGTTAGAAATGAAAGAAAAAACAGACATGGCTTCCTCCATCCCATTTTAAGACTTATACCTCGCATTTATACATTCACGCTTATGTATGTACCAGAATTTATGACAAACGACACGATTTTCATTTTGAAATTATCAATTCCTACCATATACATTTTCCAAATGATGCGACTATCAATCAAGTGAGAGGTTTAGCTTACTATAAAACCAGGTTTTTCAATTTTCCAATTAAAAAAGCACCTGTACCAAGTCCGGAATATGACAGTTGTTATATATTCATTTGATGTGTTTGAGCTTTTGATTTTGACATTTGAATAGAGACTTTCCGTTTTGAATTTTCCTCGGAGTTCAGTACTTTCTGATAATTTGTCTCATATTTTAGTTTAGTAGTCATAAAGTTACCAACGTGGTTGGTTGATTTCCTCCGTTAAATATTTAGTCTGCCTGCGGAGTATACAAATAAATTTTATTAGTGTAAAGACCAAGAAGGATATGGCGTCAATCGATGAAAATTATGTAGATGCAGATGAGATTGGAAGTATGCATACCCTTAACATTTCTTACCGAAGCGTTTGTTATAAAAATGCATGTAGATGTCTAGATGAACATTTTAAATCGAGTTTCTCAGAATTGTCCCTGATTTGTTTGTATAAGATGTCATATTTATAACAGTTACGTACCATGTTAAACAAGTTATTGTCATCACTTACTATTTTTATGTGTTGTATATTTAAATTCATTGGTGCTGTCAACCATACCAATGAGGAAACCGGTTAAGAAAAAAGTTGTGACAACTATGAGGGCGTATTCCATTCTGATGTATCTACTGTTCTTAAAAGACAAAAGGTACTACAATTATTACATTTGTAATTTAGTAAACATTCTATTCATTCATTTTACCAGACATTCTTTTTTCTTTCATAAACAATACACGTCAGTTAGTTGAAAATGAAAAAAAGAAACAGCCACAAATTGCACATAACAATAATTGAATTTGAAAAATTAGTTCAATTGTTTCGGCAGACGACTCAAGAACTAAGAAGAAAAAATTGTTGCTAATCCTGACCATAAAATGACACACGAACTAGAGCCTTTTACCCTCTGCAATGAACTATATACTAACCAGCTAAGTCATTTTATGTGTTTATTGTGAAAAGGATTTTTTTTGACTTCAGTCATATTCGGGTTTACTTGATGACCAAAGGGCAATTACAAAGCGTAACAAACAACAATGAAACATTCACAAAAGATTAATCAGAATTTAATGCAGAAATCATTGCATATGTATGTGCATGTACCAAGGCAGGAGCCTTTTCAGTGGTTGCCGTTTGTTTATGCGTAACATGTTTGTTTTTCTTTCATTGTTTTTTTATATAAATAAGTCCTTTAGTTTTCTCGTTTAAATTGTTTTATATTGTCATTTCGGGGTCTTTTATAGCTGACTATGCAATATGGCCTTTGCTCATTGTTGAAGGCCGTACGGTGACCTTTAGTTGTTAATTTCTGTGTCATTTTGTTCCCTTGTAGAGAATTGTCTCATTGACAATCATACCAAATCTTCTTTTTTTTATATATACTACGTTTAAAATTTAATTGTCCAGACCCCATTAAAACTTCTGTTAATGTAAGCATGAAATATTATAAGTCAGGTAGTATGAGTAACGATAAACTATGAGGTAACACAACAACCAATGTTGATATTCAATGCATTATAAATTACTTCCGAGTATATCATTTATATACATACACGAAATACTAAATGCGTTACAACACAATTCTCTTTAATTGTTGATAAGACCAATAGACCATTGTACCAACTTGTATTTTTGTATTAAAAATTTTTTAAATGATAATTTACTCATAAATCTCAATTTTAACTGTTCAATTATCTCTGATAATACTGCCAGGGTATCATAAGCTAAATAGTGAGTACTCTTGTACTGACTACATGCATAACACATATAGCGTTTTTTGGGTTTGTTAGTATTATCATCAACTTTTGCTTTTGATCATGGTTATTCTAAGCATGGAGGTTATAATTTCACATTTTCGTTGATTACCGAACTCTGCAATGTCTGATGTTAAGGTGATAAATTCTTTTAAATCCTCAATGTTTTTTCTCTCCAAACAGGTGCACTTTAATGTACCTATTGACGCTTATATTGACGATTAAAGAATGGAATGAACAAAAGAACTGTCAGTAAATTTGACACAACAAACTAAACTAATGCAAAGAAAAGGAATATTTATAATTACTTCAGCAAAGTTGCGAGAACGGAAATACATATCTTTATTTTGAAAACTCCTAATAAGTAGTTGAAAAACGAAATAGGTAGATAGTATGCACATGTGCTTAAGACTTAGCAATCATCAAATATGACACCACAAAATCATCGTAATGATGAAAGGAACAATCAAATCCGCTTTAAACGCCGATTTTGCGTGATGCAACTAAGCACATGGATATATTATATTTATACAATCTACATTTGATATTTGCATTAATACAATACAACAGAGAAGCAAAGAACATTTAATACCTACACAATTCACCTTAATGTGATAACTAACACTTCACAGAAATCAGATTTAAATGTATAATGTTGAATTGTGAATAAATTAGCCGAATAGTTTCTGTTAATGTCAATTCATGATACTTAACATGTTATATATGTTAAACAAGATAGCAATCAATTGTATTTAACCTTATGTTAAAACTGTTGATAACTTGAACCAAGATAAAAAAAGATCGATGCTCTATGTACATACAAAAATCATGGATACTATGGTTATATGTGTGTATGCCTGAGGCGCGTTTCCTCTACAAAACACTAATCCGTAATGGTCGAAAACAAATAATAAACAGGCAAAATAAAAATGAATTCATAAAATGAATAGCATAGACCTAGCACAAAATTGATTGACTTTTTCTATGTGATTACAAATTCAATACAATACAACTCAACGGACTTTATATATCATACAAAGTATGTAGTCCGGCGAAAAGATAACTTGATATGTTTCTTCATACTTGACAAAATCGATAAACAAAAGGTATCATTGTCCTCTGAGAATTCATATTATTATGATACTTATCTAAAAAAAAGTTGTGAATAATTGAGATTTTAAAAACAAAAAATCTTTCAGTATACAATGATTTAGAATTTGAAGAAAAATCTTCCTGTATACTTAATGAACAAATATTTAACTAATTTTTGTTTTATCATGGACTCAAAAACAGTTGAAACCACTTCCAATATTGTACATAGTTTTTAAATTAAACGTGCAGTTACAAACAATTCCTAATGCATAATTAGTCGCTCTGGTTTTACTACAAAATATTTCGCAATATCTCACCTCATCACAAGGGTTTTGGCAACTTATTATTTTTTTTTGGCCCGCTAACTTATTCGGGGCCATATGGTTTAACCTTGTCCACCATTCCGTAATTTAGTCATTTAGTCATTCCGTTCTTCTGTCATTTCATACTCCGTCCATCTGTCATTCTGTCATTCCTTCATTCCTTTTTTTTTATTTTTTTTTATTCCAACAATAAAAACATATACATGGTTATGTTCTTCTCATATATTTTATGATAGTATGATACTAAACCCCTAACGGGAGGGATTGTACCTGATATTCATATGATGAAGACATAATCTTTCAATCAGTTTAATTGAGGTCTGGAGCTGGCATGTCAGTTAACTGCTAGTAGTCTGTTGTTATTTATGTATTATTGTCATTTTATTTATTTTCTTTTGTTACATCTTTTGACATCAGACTCGGACTTCTCTTGAACTGAATTTTAATGTGCGTATTGTTATTCTTTTACTTTTCTACATTGGCTAGAGGTATAGGGGGAGGGTTGAGATCTCATAAACATGTTTAACCCCGCCGCAATTTTGCGCCTGTCCCAAGTCAGGAGCCTCTGGCCTTTGTTAGTCTTGTATGATTTTAATTTTTAGTTTCTTGTGTATAATTCGGAGTTTAGTATGACGTCCATTATCACTGTACTATTATGCATATTTTAGGGGCCAGCTGAAGGACACCTACGGGTGCGGGAATTCTCGCTACGTTGAAGACCCATTGGTTGCCTTCGGCTGTTGTTTGCTCTATGGTCGGGTGGTTGTCGCTTTGACATATTCACCATTTCCTTTCTCAATTTTATGACATACACACAATGCAATCATTTTATCGATCTGGCACACCTTGTTTATATTGGTGTAAATATTTTGCGTTAAAGTGGTACCTAACACCTTGACTAAAATTTATTTGGCTTGTTTAATTTTCATAAAATTTTGACAAAATATCAACTCTGACGCTTTGAAAAAAATATAAAATTTTTAAAATAATTTAACCAAACACTTTCTCGGAAAAAAAATGGTGGATATATAGCAGTTCGACTTACACTTATTTTGATCATTGAGAAGCTTAATATTTCCTTAACAGTACAACGTGATTAAAACGTTTAGCTGATTTTACAGAGGTGTCTATCTCCCTGTAGTGGTAGGTACTACCTTAAGTGTTCTAAAAGATGTGTGTTTGTACCATACGAAAAAAGTTCAGTTGTTTTTGGAAAAGTACTGACGGTTTATTTGCAGTATTTCAGTGATTTTTCTTTTTACAGGCGTTTATGCTTATGTAACTTATTATTTTGGGATTATTGTCAATAAAGGGGATTTGATTGAGATGTTGATTAATTATGATTTTTTCATGTAAATAAACTCATCATAGATACCAGGACTAAATTTTGTATATACGCCAGACGCGCGTTTCGTCTACAAAAGACTCATCAGTGACGGTCGAATCCAAAAAAGTAAAAAAAGCCAAATAAAGTATAAAGTTGAAGAGCAATTTATAGACAGATGTTTCCGCCAACGTCATCTATACAATAAAAGAAAATAAAATTTAAATGTCAATGTAGAAGTTTTACTAGATTGTTTGCTAGACCTATGTGTAACAATGCAAGTTTTAAACGTGTCGATCCGCTCTATATCTACCTATTATATAACTTGTATACACATTGGTTGTAAATAAACCCATTTTTTAATACTTTAGACACGTCAGGTGGAATATAAATTCAATTTGATCCGTTTACTGTAATACAATGTCGCCCTATCATTTATGATAATCTATGCATTAATCAGACACCCTGTGTTCATATCATTGAAATAAATCAGTACTTGTATAATCTTCTTTTGTTCTACATTGTTATCCATCTTTTAGTATAAGGAAATCAAGAAGACATTAAGAAGGCAGAATTGAATAAATAGCATTGTCATATAAGTTTAATTCAATACATGTTAACAAAACGGATACTTGTATATTGATAATTGATATTTAAATACCAGAACATTTTTTTTAAAATAAGATTTACTTACATCGAGTTCTTTTACACAGTATACCTCTCTTAGATATTTCTAATACTTCGATCTCTCAAGGTTTTTTTTCCATGTACATCTAAATTTGTTGTTACGAAGAAATTATATTTTTAGCATTCCACGAAAATTAGTGACAATCGAAAATCTTAAAAGGTAAAAGTAAATAGGGAAGAATAATCACACAATAGAATTACATGTGACATAACAACATTTTAAACAACTAATATTTTTATGTGTTATATATAATGAGTTTAATTTATAAACGATCAATCATATTTTGTTAAGCAATCTTTAACTGCAAGCACCTTTTTAATACATCCAATGGATATAATTTTTCTCAGGTATTAAAACAAATGTAACTGATATGAAAAAATAAGTATTAACTTGTTAAGATATGAGATCTATGTCCGATAATTAATTGAAATATGGATCGCAATAAAAAAAAGACAGCAAGTTTGGTATTTATAACAAATTTTATGCAATATAAATTTTCCGCAGATGATCTATTGAAATTTGACACAATGTTTGCTTTCTATGTTTTATTTGTGTAATTGACATTTATTTTTTGATATAACGTTAAATAAGTTATTTGGAGATCATGGTATTTAACAGACAATCGCCATTTTCATGGAAACTAATTTTGCTGTTCACTTTGCAGTTTCCGTTTATAAAATTGAGAAAGGAAATGGGGAATGTGTCACAGCGACAACAACCCGACCATAGAGCAAACAGCAGCCGAAGGCCACAAATGGGTCTTCAATGTAGCGAGAAACTCCCGCACCCGTATGGGTCCTTTAGCTGGCTCCTTAAAAAAATTGGTATACTAGTACAGTGATAATAAACGTCATACTAAACTCCGAATTATACACAAGAAACTAAAATTAAAAATCATACAAGACTAACAAAGGCCAGAGGCTCCTGACTTGGGACAGGCGCAAAATTGCGGCCGGGTTATACAGACTCTTAAACAGCCTGATCATTAGTATGACATATTTGAATCAACGACAGGCAATGACGGATGTTTCAGGTTTAAACATGTTAAGGACAGTGCTATACCATCACAACGTAAGACCACATTGTAAATATTAGGAGTTAAAATGATGCAATTGGTTCGTGAACAAGTGTTAACTTTAAACCCTGGTTTATTGTACATTACAAACAGGCGAAAGGTATGGAAAGCCAACGGGGTCAAAATTCTTAATTAGTAACTTGTCAATTCGGAACTTGTAACTGTGTAATTTCTAAATTGTTAATTCGTAAATTGTTAATTTGTAACTTGTTACTGTGAAATTCATAATGCTTCATTCGTCAATTGTCAATTTGTAACTTGTACCGTTGTAGTTTCAACATTCTTAATCGGTAATTTGTCAGTTTGTTATTTGTAACTGTGCAATTTCATAATGCTTCATTCGTAAATTGTCAATTTTTAACTTGTATCTTTGTAAATTCAACATTCTTCTTTTATTAATTTTCAATTTGTAACTTGTAGATTTCAAAATTCCTTATTGGTAAATTGTCTTTTTGCATATTGATGTTTTGTAACTTGTAACATGTCGATTCGTGAATTGTCGATGTGTGAAATGTCGAAGTGTTAAATGTCATCGTTGTATTATGCTAACGATTATTATGACGACAGATGGTGCTCGGTTTCTTCTTCGGCGTATAAGCCTCCTGTAAGTAGGAGAACCTCCATATGGAATATATATATATATTTAAGTAATTTTAATCAATTAGTTACAGCAAATGTGTCTAAAAGAAAACAAACAAAAATTGCATTTTAACTGGATCCCAGTTTTATTTTGTTTACTGTCGTGGACTTCCGTTCGAGAACGGAAACTATATAAAATTATCCTCACTAGTTCAGTCCCTCCGCGACGTAAATGATCTCCCTTATTTGCGAGGTAAAAGATATAGTCGTTGGTCAGTGGAATATTACGACTGGATTATTCAGACAAATACAATATGGAGATGTGGTAATAAAGCGTATGATTTCCAATGAGACAACTATCCACCAAAGCGAATTTCAAATAAAGTCGATGTAAGCAACGTATAGGCAACCTACGGCCTTCAACAATGAGGAAACCTAATACCATTTAGTCGGCTATAAATGGCTACACCATTACTGGAAAACCCAGGTTGTAGTTATAAACGATTTCTTTTAATCCTAAAATGCTATTATCGGACCATTTCATTTTGACAGGAGGAGCAATCTAGGGCTGACAAATATATGTTATTATACATGCATGCCTACTGAATGTTTCTGGTTATGAAGATTAAGAATTGCCGCTGCCAGATTTCCGTTCTATAAAAAAAAATAAAAAATATTTACGATCGAGTCCCTCGATCTCAACAGCTGTTTAACGCCCAGTCCTTCCTATATGAGCCCACCCGGTGCCACACCTCCTTATAGCCCGGCAACCTTACCCGGTTAATATTTTGTCGATTTTGTTAACTAACCGAAATGATGCACGATGTTAATCAATAAAGCTTCTTCATTTTAAAATTGCATGCTGTTTTTTTTCCTTTATTTTACTACACGCGCCGCCTACATAAAATTGAGAATGGAAATAGGGAATGTGTCAAAATGCTAAAATTGTGAAGATTTCAGTTATTTAGCATGACTAAATGATGTTAGTACCCGATATGTGTGCATTGTATTGTAAAAAACAGTCCATATCTATGTAGCAGAAGCATTTTACATTCCAGAAAATAGCTTAAAGATTATATTTTCACAATTTTGTAAAACTGCTATATTTTGGATCCAAAGAGGGTCTTACTGAACCTACTCCTTTATGAAAATTGTAAGAATTGACTATAAAGGACAATAACAATATTTGGCAAAATTTCCTTAAAATTACCAATTTAGGGGCAGCATCCCAACAACGTGTTCTCTGATTCATCTGAAAATTTTAGGGCAGATAAATCTTGACCTGATAGACAATTTTACCAAATGTCAGATTTGCTCTAAATGCTTTGGTTTCAGAGTTATAAGACAAAATCTATATTTTACCCTCATGTTCTATTTGTTGCTATGGCGGCCATCTTGATTGGCAGGCCGAGTCACCGGACACATTTTTTGAACTAGATATCCCAATGATGATTCTGGCCAAGTTTGGTTAAATTTGGCCCATTAGTTTCAGAGGAGAAGTTTTTTGTAAAAGTTAACAGACGACGACGGACGACGGACGCCAAGTGAAGAGAAAGGTTTAACTGGGCCCTTCGGGCCAGGGAAGCTAATAAAACTTTAATGTTTCGATAAAATACCTTGAATTAGCCTTACAATTCCTTTCCGTGTTTTTGACATTACACATATAACATTAATCTAAAAATTTATTGTCGATTTAACTTAGCATGCTAAGTTAAATCGACAATCTATTTTTAAATTAATGTTATATGTGTCGTGTAATATTTATAACGTTGCTGCGTCAAATTTACAATTTTTGTATGCATTGTTGTTGTTGGATTTATCCTTATAGTTTTTATTGTATGTATTTTGTGTCCGTTGTCTTAATTTGACGACCGAGTACAGTATAGAGAATAATTTAAAAGATCTCAATGCATCTACACCGGACTGGTATTCTAAAGAGACTTCTTAGAAGATGACATCTCTAAGAATGTCGTAATCTGTACAACTGCGTGATAATGGTAGATTTCTGATGATTTTAATCCCTTTAACAAAATGAGGTCGATCAAGGGATTGACATATTATTTTATAATACTTCATGTTAAAATGCCATATTTTGATTGGCTAATACGAGGGTGTTAATTTACTCTATCACATGGCTGAGCGGGTGACAATATTGTTGAATGTAACCCTCTCATCCAGACCAATGACAATTTGATAATTTAAAAGACAATAAATAGAATTTACATCAAGTTATTAAAAACAAAGCTTAAGTTCTATGTTTTGGATCAGATTCAATTATTTGACTGTCAAAATAAGAAAAAAAAGAAACAATATCTTGCTTCACTTCTGTTGATTTTTCTAATACCCGTGACGTCGTTATGTACGTGACGTCATTGAAAATACTTTTAAATAAAATTCATCTGTAAAAGACAATAATGTTAGGACATGCAGTATAATGAATTAAATAACACATAGCTGAGATGGTGATGAAGCAGATTGGTACCTCTCGCCGCGGTTGACAATGTTTTCTCGGGGGTACCAATCTGCTCTATCACCCTCTCATCTATGCGTTCTTTATATAGTGACACCTTTTAAATCAAACGTTTTCGGAACAATATGTTCGAATTGTGGAAACTAAATTTGAACAGACTTAATGACAAGAAAAGAACGAAATGCATCAATAAATATCTTTTATTTAATATTCAATAATAAATAATTGTAAATTATATGGTATTGAAATTGCTGGTTGCTTAAAGTCTGAATAATATACTAATGGCAGAGGTAGATGTTATATTTGTTTAGTTTTTGTTTTGTTTACACGCATGGAAACACTCTATAAATGAAGTACCAGGGATTATTGTTCATTCGAGTATAGTGGAAATCAGTAATATTCAACTTTCTAAATAACCTAAGGTTATTCAATTGGAGTCATTGTTGTAACAAAGTGTCTATTACTAAACATCGAAAAAAACATTTGTTCTAGAAACCACGAAAAAATATAAATCAACAGAAGGCTTCCAAAACGTAAATGTTCCATCGTTTCTGCAGGTATACATTTTCCCTGTCAATTGGTAACCCCGCTTTGGTTGGCTTTGGGTGCCATTGGTTTCTACAATAATATAAAGCAAGTTTGAGGTATATAGATACATGTACATTGATAAATGTAGAAGCTGACATCTTGACACTATTGAGCTCTCATTAAAAAAAAGTGTTACACATGATTAATCACTAGTAAATAAAAAAGGGGAGTATTGTTAGGTTACGTTAAAACTTGTTATTGCGATTTAGCTAACTATTTTAAACAATTTAACTACCTCTACGTACTAAATCGTTATGACATGTGAGGTTAGTCTTTATAACGATTAAAACATCCATATTTTTCGTATCGGATTCCGTATAATACATTTTTATATTTCTGAAGCATTACAAGATAAATTTGGTTGCAAATTTTGTATTTATAATTTAGTGACCCTTATAGATTACAAGACATAATATAAATTACAGTTAGATCAGACATCCACATCTAAAAGAGTAACTGTTTTTTTTGCATCGGGAATTTGTTTATGATTTTATTAGAAAACAAATCTTTGAATCCAACTTTTGGCCTGGATATACCACTGTATGTTTATCCGTGTGGCAAGGAAGGTCGACATCTATTAAATGATAATTCAATCTCATATGAGCTCAATATTATTAACTTAACTACACGATCTAAAATAAAGTAAAGATTTCATTTTAATTTGGTTTTTAAGTGGTTTTGATTAAAGAGGCAATAAAGAGTCTTCAATCAATCAAAACGCTGGTTTGACATACCAAAATTTTAGAGTATTTTCTTTAATGAGTTAACAAACAGCACAGGAGACACGGCTTGTTGATTTTCAACAACATTGTTTTTTCATTCATTAGGTATATTCATCTAGTATAAGCTATAGGTGTGTATTTTTTTGTTTTAAATGCTTTTCAGTGGTTGTCGTTTGTTTATGTGTTACATATTTGTTTTTCGTTCATTTTTTTACATAAATAAGGCCGTTAGTTTTCTCGTTTGCATTGTTTTACATTGTCTTATCGAGGCCTATTATAGCTGACTATGCGGTATTGGCTTTGCTCATTGAAGGCCGAACGGTGATCTATAGTTGTTAATGTCTGTGTCATTTTGGTGTTTTGTGGATAGTTGTCTCATTGGCAATCATACCACATCTTCTGTTTTATATTTTCAACTTCACAACTGATTCGGTTGTCAATGATTATGCGTATCATAAACAGGGTCGTCAAGTTGGATACTTATTGATAGAGAAAAAAGAGAAAAAAAAGCACTGTATGAGGGGTGTTATTAATACTCACATTACTGGCATTATTTAACCCATTTAGCAATGATCTGACATTGGTGCAGTTCATCTGCTGTGCCATAATATTTGTCAATACGATTTCATTTCTTTTCGTTCGTCTATTCTTCTCTTTAAATAATATCTTTGCACACATCGTAAGACTAAAGCTTGTTTGTTTTTAGTGATGGTATGAGCTAGATGTCTGCATATTTGTATTTGTTTTTCAATGCTTTTCAACTTAACAACCTATTCTGTTTTTACAGATGAGTTTTTGTAGACGATATTCGCATCTTGGATTATGTTTTATTTTTAAAGCAATTGTTAAAAACAATGCACTGTATGAAGGTGTTCTTTTTATACACACATAACAGCTATTATTTACACATTTTGAGATGAACTGACATTTAAACAGTTCTTTATTGTGCCAAAATGTTTTGCAATCCTATTTCATTCCTATTTTTGATCGTGTATTCTTCTTCTCTTTAAAAAGTAACTTTGCACAGCTTACTTTATTTTGTGAAATAAACGTTTATTGACTATATGCTAAAATGGACAATTCCAATTATACCTGTATCTTTCATATGTCTTCCGATTTGTCAGGATAAGGAATCATTAGACATTTCTTGTAGTTTGAATTTGACTTTGTGACAAATGAATATTATCAAGGATTGTTTATGTTATTATTTATTATTTTCTGTACATTTGTGGTGGTATTGGACACATTAAAACGTGATGAATTCAAATTCTGATAGGAACTTACAATATAGGAAACAGTCAAATGCATCCGTTTTTTTCAAGGTTATTGTTTCAGTTTTAAATCAATCCTGCTTATTAATTTGTAGTTATAACAATTTCGAAAAATATTTAGCAGCTTAAGTGGGAACACCACTAAACTAATTGGTAAAACATTTATTTTTCCCCGATGATATAAATGGCAAATGTATAATCGGAAAATTAACGACTTACTTTTAAAGTTCCTTTGAATATTGGTACACATAAAACTTTTTTTGAATGACTTCTGTTCGATAATATGTCTTGACAAAAGTGATGTGTTCTTAAAATAAGGTCTATACGTCGAAGGAAAATGGACAGAAATACTATAGGATACACTTTGGGAATACAGCTGTTTCACAAACCATGCCTCTTTTAAAGGAGATATCTTGACCTTAGAAAACAATGCATATGAACTTTCCATTCTAGGATTTCTTTTTACAAAACTTCATTGTATGCGTGATACAGTTTTGCCGTGTAATGAGTTCCTTTGAGAAATTACTTGTCGATATTACAGATATGCAGTTGTTTTTTGGCTCTGAAATCACACGTATATACTTATTGATTTTAACATATAAAAATGCAATGGCATCCTAAAAGTGAAATGAAATATTTACTTTTTGTGAGTTGCCTTTATTGAAATTGTTTGTCAGATATATTTTGCAATGCCCTAAATATGCAAAATCAACATACTTTCAAAAAAACTAATATTATCCCCTCCCCCAAATGCCAAAAACAAATTGCATTTCTGAAACTATAAGGAATGTGAGTTCAACACTTATTTTTTGAATAAAAACATAGTACTTTTAAACCATACCAGTTTATGACTTTCACCATTGCCTGCAAAAAAAGTGAAGCAGTGTTATTCTAAACAAAACCACGTCACGAGATATAGGTTGTATGTCTGATGTAAAAGTCTCGGAAATAAACAGATCATGTAAACATATGATTTTCACGAATATCTGATAAAATTGAGAATGGAAATGGGGAATGTTCCAAAGAGACAACAACCCGACCAAAGAGCAGACACCAGCCATAGGCCACTAATGGGCGAGAAACTCCTGCGTCCGTAGTCGTGCTTCAGCCGGACTCTAAACAAAAATGTATTCTAGTTCAGTGATAATGGACGTCATATTTAACCCCGAAATATACAAAAAAAAACTAAAATTAAAAATCATACAAGACTAACAAAGTCCAGAGACTCTTGTCTTGGGACAGATGCTAAAATGCGGCGGGATTAACATGTTTTTGGAAATCTCAACCCTCCCTTATACCTCTAGCCAATGTAGAAAAACCAAACACACAATAATACGCACATTTAAACTCAGTTCAAAAGAAGTCCAAGTCCGATGTCAGAATAGGTAACCATAGAAACTAAACATAATGACATGGATACATAAACTAACATAGGACTACTAGCAGTTACCAACATGCCAGCTTCACAATTAAACTGATTGAAAGATTATGTCTTCATCGTATGAATATCAGGTACAATCCCTCCCGTTAGGGGTTTAGTATTATACCATCATAAAATATATGAGAGGAACATAAGCCGTATAATGGCAACAACTGGTTTGAGAATAAATGTGTTTATTTCCGATGCAAAGACCCTATACGTGAATCAATATTAAAGCCAACATATGCAATCTTTAATAATCTAACAACAGTATCGTAACTATATGCCTTCTAAATAAGTATGTTTAAAGTTTAAAATGTAATTCGGTTTCTAGTATTCCTAAAACATCATTTAGCCTTGGATTTTACATATGATCATTTTGTTGAGTCGGACATTTTTTATTAATGGCTGTTGGTGAAGTTTGTGTTTCAATTTATTGAAATTAGCAATCATAACGACTAAGGAGCATGTACATTTATCATTTATTCATTTCTCATCACTTGGTTATTCATTGTCTTTCACTACAGAAAAAGTAAAGTGACAAAACTGTTTACATTTAAAAAGTGGTTTTCAAATTTGCAAAAATTTTCATAATAAATTAAGAACAAAGTTCCATTAGAAGCAAGGTAATTTGTTTTAATGTAACTTAAAAAATGATGCAAGAGTATGGATAAATACAAGATATATTAAATATAAGTACACAACATATGCTTATATATTCCCGTTTGGATGGTTTTACGCTAGAAATTGTAGGCGCCCTTTATAGCTTGCTGTTTGGTGGGAGCCAAAGCTCCTTGTGGATGACCGTACTCTGACTTATAACTGTTTACTTTTATAAATTGTGACTTGGATGGAGAGTTGTCTCATTGGCACCCATACCACATCTTCTTATATCTATTTATAACAACAATTGTAGTTTTCAATAAAAGATTGTAGTAAAGACTGCATGCCAACCTTAAAATCGATCATGGTACCATAAAAGTTATAAATAGATGAAACAGAAACAATGATTTGAAGTATAATTTACAATTGCATATTGTCTATGTCTAATTTCGAAAAAATGGGTGCATGCATATGTTTAGTTATTGGTGTTATTACCTTGTCTATTTTTCTTTGTTCTGAAAATATAACGTTATAAATATAGACGGTTACAATATGCTAGTAAAAATTAAGATTATCGTATAAAAAGACCTAATTTGTTAGATTTTATAAAATGAGATTCTTTGATATTGGAAACCACTTGATGTATTTTGACAGTGTATGCAGTAATATTGAAAACTTAAATATCATATTTAGATCTTGAGTAGTTGGTATTAAGTAGCTGTATGTAAAATAAGAAGACATTCGATTTAATTCTGAAACACTCAATTTTATAAGGGATTGACGAGTTTAGTTTCTATATCAAGAACTACGTGCTTATTGAGCTGTAAAAACACGTACTGATCCCGTATATAGTAGTGCTGAAGTCTAAGGAGGTACTGTTAAGTTGTTTTGACACACCAATTCACAACCTTAGTTAGGGACTAGACACGATTAATATTAGTCTTGTTAAATGATCTTTTCCGATCCAGAGATCCAGACAACTTTATTTCATTTCAATTGTTTAATTCCTGTTTTAGTTTGTCAAAGTTATCAATTTGAAACTTAGTAATAAACGCCTCTTGATTTTCGACCAGTGAAAATATTAAAATTCTTCATATAAGCAACAATAAATGTTTATGTAACCATGTATCTGTCATGGTAAATAATCGGTTCCAGTACTCAAAATTTCTAATCCATTATGGGTTGATTTGACATATATAAATTAACTCGTATAATTAAAAAGCAAAATGAGATTGTTAACTTTGATATATACCTTTTTGTGCTTTGTTACCTTTGTGTTTTTTCATAGAGATTAAGATGATAACACAATGTTGACTCCTATTTTGACTGTTTTACGCATCGTCGTCAATATAATAGAACTAGATGCGACTGTCATAAAAATGAGAGGTTACGCTAGCTATAAAACCAGGTTAAATCCATCGTTCTACATACGAAAATGTCTGTACCAAGTCTGGAATATTACAGTTGTTATCCATTCGTTTGATGTGTTTTGGCTTTTACTTTTGCCATTAGATTAGGAACTTTCCTTCTATAGTTTTTTTTTCCTGAATCAAGTATTTTTGTTACTTTACTTTTTACATCAGATATGTGATGCTACATAGTTCTGTCAATTTTAATATTGTTGATACAATACACACAGAAGCGGAAAGATGTTAAATTGTTTTTAGCATTTGCCCAAGCATATATTACCTAAGACGTATTTGGCACAACTTTTGGATTTTTTGTCCTCAATGCATTTCAATGTTGTACTTGTTTGACTATGTAACTATTTTGATCTGAGCATCACTAATGAGTCCTATGTGAACGAAACGCGATTCAGGAGTATCAAATTATAATTTAAAAAAAGAAGATATGGTATGATTGCCAATGAGACAACTCTCCACATAATACCAAAAGGACAAATACCCAATAGTCACCTATACAAGGCCCCGATATGACAATGAAAAACAATTCAAACGAGAAAACTAATGGCCTAATTGGTATAAGCCTGGTCCCTTTGATTACTATTTGTCAGGATGCTCGGTTGATTAACTGACAGCTGTCAAAAAAAGTCAAATACTTTATTACATACACATTTTATGTAAATTAGGCTATTTTAACAGATTTTGTTTTTTTTATCTTAAAAATAAAAAGTTGAATATTTTTCTTTTATCTGCTACCTTTTGTCTTTGGTTACCACTCATTCATAATTGCAGACATACATTCAGTAAAATTGGACATAAATAGCTTAATAGCACTTATTATTAAATTATAGTGTTATTTAATGAACAAAAAATGATTATAAGTATATATATATATATATATAGTGTTTCTAATACCAGTTCAGTACCTCAAAGCAAAGTTATCCTCAGTTTTTTGCTTTCATTTAAAGATCATTGGTGGTCATATAGCTCTTCAACTGTTTCGGTTTGCACACATTTTTGACATTCAAATACAAGTCTTTGCGCGTTTCTGGTGAAAGCAAATACAAAAGAATGCTTTCTGATGGAATAAATTCATAAAATGTGATTGTTATCATTATCATCATTATTTACCTCCATTTGAACAGCATGCTTTTCTCGCTTGACAGGCTGCGACAACAGCTACAGCAACAGTTGCAATAGAACCAAACAGTGAAGGTAACAAAATATTGAGATCTTAAAAAGAAATAAAAGATAAATGAAGAACATCATCCAAAAACAGTTTTGAGAAGAAATAAACATTGCAAAACTAAATATTGTTTTGTTGCCTTTTTTTTAAATGAATGTTTGTTGTGACTGAAAATATTTTTCGGATATATTTCATGTCATTTGTGTAATTGCATGAGGGTTGATAGCACGTAAAACATGGTATACAAACGTTTTGCAGTATTTTGCCTTGAATAATGTCATACCTACGAAATATGAAAATGAAATAGAGTATGATTTTATTTTTGTTCAATCATAAACAAAAGTGAGATAATAAAAAAATAATAGGATTTTAGCAAACATTTTGGTTCACATTAGTTAAAATAAGCAAAAAACCATTTCTGATGCATTATTCACTTGCAAGTGAATAATGCAACCTCTTTGATTCCTTTTTCATCCGACCATCAACCACTAGCTAGCTAGCTAGTAATTAATAATGCATATTTAAGTCATGTTTAGGCATTAAAAGTGAAAGAATGACACTGAAAGTAAAAAAAACCAATTACCAACACTAGAAGAACTAGTTTCATCGTCCTTATCGTTTTTGTTACCATTATTGACAATCACAATGACTACATCAAGGAAATCTAGATCCATTTGATGCGCTGTTACTTTACATGTCTTACATCCAACCATCTGTATTTTCATTGTTTCCATATCATGCAAACTTAGTGCCGGATATGTTGGGCCCATTAACACTAAAAAAAAGTAGAATAGTTGTTTTCTTGCTTATATTAACGATACAATGTAAAATTACACATATCTCTGAAGTAGTTTTACTCACATTCTATATTTTGAATAGAGGTTAGTGCGAAACATCAATCATTTGAAAATTACAACCCGAAGTACATACGTTTATCTTCCTACACTTTCAAATACATCATGGGTCATGCAATGCCTTTTCACTTCAGATGATTTCAACTTTGTAATTGTTTATTGACCATTTATCGGTATTCTTGAGGTATTACAAATCTCAATTCATACATTCTACTCGCGAATGTTCATAATACTACTATACGGACTTCATTTTCAATGATTCAGGAGTATACGTCTTACACATCAAAACTAAAAGGGTAATTTGGGAAAGTGAATGAAATTGACCCTTCATAACATTATTTATTACAAAATGTTTAATCGATACGGCATGTCTTTGTCTCAAATGACTTGCTACCAGGGATGGAGTAATTGGAAATGTAATGGTAATTGAGTGTAAGACATTACGATTTTCCATGTAATTGAATGTAATGTGTAATTGATCATTTTTTTAATTACATGTAAAATGTGAGAATCATGTATTGTTGTTGTTCAGTTTTTTTTTTTTTTTTTTTTTTTTTTTTTATCTAAATAGATTGATGAAATGTATATATGTATAGTTAACCAAATGTGTAAATCTTTCTTAGACAGTTCATTTATAATTTTAAATCACTGCACACAATCATTTTGTCAAATTGGTATAAACAAAAGGATTTTAGAAATAAAAATTATCAGCTGTAAAAACAAATGGCAACTAGTATCTCAATTGTTTGTAAAACAATTGAAAGGTCTTTCCAGGAAACGTGATGTTTTTGTAATGTACCTTGTACCACCTTTCGTTTGATATATGACAAGCATACCTTCTGAAAATGTTCGCTTTTTACACTTAATGACCTCATCCGCCTACATTTTCGAGATCGGAAGTATGATATATGTAACAAAGAACTGATGATCCTTCATTTGATATGCGATAACGCCATGTTCTAGAAAGTTTGATTTTTGCACTAAATAACCCCATCCAACTAATTTTGGGAGGTCAATTGGACAATTTCAAAGTTCATCAAGGTCACAATTAATCATCAAATATATGATGCAATACCAAACTTGAGAACCGGGAGTCGTAGAGACATGGGACTACCACCATTTAACTCAGGACCACTTGACCTTTCAAATATCACAAGGTCAAGGTCATAGTATACTGTGAAGGTCAATGTGAAATTTAATCATGACCTGACATTGACCTCAAATTGAAGGTCTTGAATTACTGATCACCTTTGCAGTTTATAGTAGGTTGATAACTGTTACCTTTTAATAGATATACACTTGTTACTATAGTTTTAAGAATTATGTTGTTGTAGCTTTTGAACAGACAGTCGGACATTTTTTAGCTTAATGTATAAAATGTAGATCTCGTCGAGAAGAACATCTTATACACAATATGAGTGCAGTAAACTCTTAATATGCAAGCTTGAAATTGTAGCGTAATTTCTTTTTGCACTCGGTGACCTTTGACTTTGGTGCAGATTAAAGGTCACATGAATTAAAGAATATTGGTGAAGGTCCCAAGTCTCTACGACTTCCGGTTCTCGAAATATAATTTTTCAAAAAATGTATAATTTTTCAAGGGAAATAACTTCTTATCAGGGTGAATAACCTACTAATGTTTTATGTTTATTAACATTGCCATCTGTTCCTGTACATGCTGCCATTTTCAATTCTATTCTATCTCTAATACTTTTTAAGAAAAATGCAAATAATAAAAATGCTTCAAGGGGATATAACTCTCAAAGGGGATGATGAAATCCTACACAGCCTCATCTGGTAATACGTCATAATGAGATATATCGATGGTCAATATTTGGTCTTGATGACTTTAATAGAAACGGGGGAGGGCATGTCAAAAAAATGTTGGAAGAAAAAAAAACATTAGAAAAACAATAAGGTCTTTCCTCACGTAAAAGAAAGACCTTAATTAATTAGACTAAATGTGTAATAAAACAGCCTAAAGACAATGCCACTATCACATGTATGTTATCTTACACAAAAAAAACAACATGTCTAATTAGCAAAATATTGATAAATTTAGATATTATACATTGTTTGTACTAAAAGTTATTTTCAATCTAGTGACAAGCATACTTTTGAATACTTGTAAAATAAAAAAAACATGTACAATTTTTAAAATTTATTTATTCTGTTAGAAATATATGCGTTTCACTCAGTTTGTTTTCTTTTGTCTTGATTTTTCTTTATCGGTTTATGATTTTTGGATATCTTTAAACTTTTATTGCTTGTATATACAGCCTACTGTCACATTGTTTTTAATAAGTATAAAGGGAGATGTAACAGCAATCTACCAGAGAACAGACCACGTTGATGAAAAAACTTTAGGTTACCGTATGGCCTTGGACAATAAAAAACAACCATATCCGTTGGATATTAGATGTCCCGAAATAAAAATATGCCGAACGACAAAAACTTACGGAATGATTTATGCAGTAGCAAGAAATTTAAATAAAAGAATTTGCACAATAAAAGAAAAAACTCTCCAATGTAAGAAGTGATTGTGGGTCCTACCAAGAACACGAACATAATAAATAAATTATGTTTATTGGGCTTGAATATTAATCAGTACACATTCAAATGATTCAGTGTTTTGAGGTCATTAACAAATTAAAAATTGAACAGATTGTCGTTTGTCTATTTTTATCCAATTTCCTGGTATCTATATAATGAGATATGAGAACATGTTACAAAAGCGTCATTGAGACATCTCCCCATTCAGTTCACAATTTGTTAAAATAAACCATTCCAGGTCTTTACAACGGAGCCTTGGCTCACACCAAACGGCAAGCTATAAAGAGCGAATATTACATCATTTTCACTGGGTGGGGCTGTAGTCAGTTGGACCTGTGTAGTCATTATAGTGTACTGGTTTTGACGTCTTTTGTTATTTTCGTACTTACAACGTTGACATATGATGAAATCATGGGTAATGTTTGCTTGCATATGATTTGCAACACGTGACCTAGACCATTTTGATATAATTACTACCCTTAAGTATTATTAAAAATAAAAATCATATCAAATATACGGAAATTCCCGTACTTCACCTTTATGGATCTAAAATTAAAATATCTTTGAAAACGGATATTTACAAATACTTTGTGTAATTCTAAGGAAAACTGTTAGCATTTTGACTGCAGAATGAATAATTATGTTTTTAAAAGCATAAAAATATAAGGAATCAGGTATGATAATAGATGTTTGTCAATAAATTAATCGTGCAAGGTAATTCCCTATAGATGCAAACAACTCATGAACAACATCTTTTTTAATTTATTCTCTTTTGAATTATACTCGGACTTCGGTTATTTTCAAAACATTTCTTTGATTCAGGTCTGCGACACATTTTTTTTGAATGACAGAGTGTTGGTGTTTAACGATCTTGTTAGCACTATCGGATATATATACAGATCATCTACAGGGAACCATTGACATTGGGGAGATAAACTGTTTTGGTTTTTGGTAATTTTGGGATATGTAAGTTAAAAATCTTACCGCGCGAATGTACAGTAATCTTTGATAACACTGAAGATAGATGTTTTGGGCTGTAGAATAAGATCTCTAACATAGATACTTTCTCCCGACAGAATTCATAGCTCATTAAGAAATCTTGTTTATTGTCACATCTTAATATTTTCTCTGTAACAAGCTGAAAAAGTAAACTTAACATTATAACAAAAATGAACAAGTGACATGATGTGTATTGAATTAACATCAAATAAAATAAACATCACAGATCTACAGAATCAAAGACATATACAAAGATAGACTCTGTTTTCTCGATAAGGACTCCATAGTAGCCCTAACCATATTACAAAAATAAGATAAAATGTTCTTTCCGAACTCCGACGTCCTCCACCTTAAACAACTGGCTGTTTCAAGATAGCACACTGGTACTGAAAGTAGTGTTAAACACCAATAAAGCAGTCACTCAATCCGATGACTATTGTATAGAGGTATGTTAAACGGTAAAGAGGCTGTCCAAGTAAATATCAGGCAGATCCTATGATATGGGTGGCACAACATAATTTTCCCCCACTGAATTTGTGGTTCCAATGCAATGTTTATATCATACAAAGAAATATATGTCAAAGATATTTTTAAATCAACATTGTATGGCTCAGAAAATGATTTGAAAGTTCACTAACAACGCAACAAAATTTTGTACAAAATGAAGAGTTATCTCCCCTTTTCAATGAATTTTCAGTGCTTTCTTTGTATTTTTTTCTCTTTATTTGTTGCAGTTAATAAAAAACCAAAATTTAACTTTGAGAAAGAATGAATTTGTGATATGAAATAGATGAAAACAAAATATGTCATGTGCCATCCACTGCCTGGTTTTTCCATGGACACCCTCTTAAACGGTCAGTATATTGCAGGACAACACAAAGAACCATAACCGATAACTGTTAACATTAAATAAAAGGGAAATAGTGAAATACATTAACCAATAAACCAGCAGCTGCATTTCTGAAAGTCTAGAACTCGCTTTTGCTTTGGTTTGAATATTTTTTACGACTTGAACGTAGATCATAAATATAGGAAAAGAAATCATAAGTGGCTTTACATTCTGACACTGTCAACGTATTTGTACACATCTTTACATGTACCGTCGGGGGAATCAGTTTTCATAGAAAAAAGTAGAGTAAAGCCATATTTCTTGGACGAAACACTTTGAACGCGTTTTTTAAATTTTAAACATCTGAAAAGCATCACCAGGTAAGTAGTAGGTGGTTTGTTACTGTTAAGATAACTAGCATGCTGTTTTAATTATCGCCTGATCAATTGATCAAATGTTTAAATACTTTGATTGTAAGACCCTTTAACAGGGTTGACCCTAACCCTCCCCAGGTTAGGTTTAATACTCATCATTCAATAAAACAGTATTAATCACATTCATAAAAATTCTTTAAAATTATTAATTAGTAATGATATCATTACTTTATATATAAATATATATATAGAGAGAGAGATTAAATACTCATTGACTTACCATACTTTGATTTGCATACAGTATTATTGACTGGTCTTTGTGACGAATATCCAAATTCCATCCTCTTATAATAAGTGTATCATTTCTGCCACAAGGTAATGCTATATCAGACATTTTAAAGCACATGCCGGATAAACTGTAATTGCTGTTTATATAATTCACACCAATGAGATAAAGTGAGCATGGAGGGTTGATATGCTGCCCATCGGATCTGATGTGGAATGTTTTTTGAGCTTGTGTAAGTGCAAATACGCCACACATGCTCGTATTGTCAAATCTACCTACAGAAACTGAAATAAAAGTGATAGGTTATATAGTGCAATATGTTTCGTGCAATTGAGGAACATGTGAAACATTATATTTTTCTTAATACGAAGTCAAACAAACAAGCTATTTTGCGCTATGTAGAAACTGGTTTTACCGACCATCCTCATTTATATGTTACTGGAACTAATAATTAAACTTTCATGTTCAGATTATGGCATGTCCCTGAAGGAAAACTACAAGGGTGAAATGGTAGAGTAAGGAGTGATCTGTTTGAAATCTTCATTGATATAATTCCGAATAAGTATTTTCTGTTTTATATAGATTTTTATAGATTTGTTTTTATCTAATGATCCCCTTTCATTTATTTCGAGTTTGTTCTCATGTGTTACTGTTACCACACTGTGCCAAATGAAGGAGAGAGTTCTTCCCCTCAGCGAACATGTGTTAATCCTCTAAAATCTTAATGCACTTTTCCTAAATAAAGGCAACAGTAGTATACCGCTGTTCAAAACTCATAAATCCATGGACAAAAAACAAAAACGGGGTAACAAACTAAAACCGAGGGAAACGCATTAAATATAAGAGGAGAACAACGACATAACACTAAAATGTAACACACATAGACAAAATCCCACGAGAATAACAAATATAACATATATATATATAACATCAAAACCAAATACATGAATTTTGGATAGACAAGTACCGTGACACGTCTTATCGCAATGTGAATTTACACTCAAAAATCCTAAGTCAGGAACATGTTTGTCGCATGTGGTTGTGATATCATATGTTTGGATTATCTATATGGTTCATCAATCAACCTCTTTTTTCAATTTGTTTACATTAATCATATTGTGGCAGATAGCGTACTATACGGTAATAATTCAGTGTTGATGTTAAAAGTCATATGTCGATCTAAAATTGTTAATTTCCTGGTCATTTAGTATCTTGTCGAGAGTTGTTTAATTTGGCTATCAAATCTTTATCGTTTCATAAAATGCATTAAAAAAAACATAAAATAAAGATACTAAAATTAAGAATGAAAATGGGGAATGTGTCAAAGAGACAACAACCCGCCCAAATAAAAAACAACAGCAGAGGGTCACCAACAGGTCTTCAATGTAGCGAGAAATTCCCGCACCCGGAGGCGTCCTTCAGCTGGCCCCTAAACAAATATATACTAGTCCAGTGATAATGAACGCCATACTAATTTCCAAATTGTACACAAGAAACTAAAATTAAAATAATACAAGACTAACAAAGGCCAGAGGCTCCTGACTTGGGACAGGCGCAAAAATGCGGCGGGGTTAAATATGTTTGTGAGATCTCATTAACCTACAATAAAAAAAAAATTGATGGTTTGTATAAGAAACTAAATATACAAACGCCTAACTATTACAACCATACAGACGGTTTGAAACCAACTGAACTATTTCTTACAAGGCACATATATGTTTAGAAAAGAGTTAAATATAAGTTAACCACGAATTATATGAATACATTTTTGTTTTTATATTAATCGGAGCATAAGATACAAATAGCACAAAGGAGTAGGTCCAGTAAGGGCTGATTTTGGCCTCAAACTTCAGGTTCATCTACGAAAGATTTTGGACACTTTTTAAACACTCAAGTGTCTATTTCAATTGATTTGATTAGTTTTTGTGAAAGATTTTCACTGATTTAGTCATTAAAACGCTTCGATTTAAGCTTAAATTTGAAAAAATCTATAAAATATGCAAAAAAACGTCACTTTCAGATAGTTTTTGTCGTTTAAGACAGAAACCGTCTACAATTTAACTAAAATGCTAAAATTGTGAAAATTTCAGTAATTTAGCATGACTTAATGATGCTGGTACCCGATATATGTGCACTGTATTGTCAAAAACAGCCTATATTTATGTAGCAGAAGCATTCTTTTTTCCAAGGGGTCTTACTGAACCTACTCCTTTAGCGTGTGTGTCTAAAGTTTGTTCATTAAGGGCATTTGTTACAGTTACAGGTGAGGTTATGACGTTGCTAAGGTAAAATGATATTTTCGCGACGTCAAACTGTGATGTATCGGGAAAAGATGCATTTCACGACTGTTGTTTATCATTCAAACTGATTTAACTTTTAAACGAGTTCATGGAACCCTCATTTTTAAAATGACATTCAGTTTGATTTATATGATACTTATATAAAAGAGAACATATAAATAATTAACAAAAACAGCTTGTGTTTATCCTTTAAAACAAAAAAAGCTGTGCATTTCTGTCTAGAGGAAAATTCGTCCACAAATCCGAATATTGAGCAAATATCTGAAATTTTGACCTCATTTAACTAAACACATGTAGCACATGAAGGTATAACTTTCATTACATATTAGATTTAAGCAAGTAAAAATAGCCTACATGTCTTAAAAGGAAAAAAGTCACTTGTGCCCTTAAGGAATGAGTGCTATTTTTTTGCATACTGAATAACAAGCGAAGCGAGTTATTTCAAAATGTGCAACACATTTTTGATTATTTTGATGATTCCTCATAATTTAATTCTAATTCCATTTAAAACCGCGGTAAAACATACATGATGACATCACGGTCGAATGACTACATTATGTCTATAAGCTGATAGACAAAACACCATGCCAATCAGCCGAAGAGATACAACCACCATTATTTATTGTTGAATAATATTTTATTGTTAAGTATAATTTCCCGATGCATTCTATGTTCTAATTGACTTACTGTGTCATGCAAATCTTCAGTATGACTTACCATTTGTATGTGTAGAATATATAGCTTCTGTTAGTCCAATTGATATACTAATCAACAACACATTGAAACGAAAGCCTGTGAAAACCATTTTCGAATCTTTAATAAAACAAACACAAGTTCTACAAAATAAAGGTGTTTTTGTGAGTTATTTTTGTAACTTCATGTAATATTATACATACTATACTGACTTACTTTAAAACACGAAACACATATTTTTTTCTATTTTTTCATCAAACCATGACATGACATATTTATAGAATACGTAAAAGACAGTGATACAATTAAATATTGGGGAAGAGAAAAGACCATATTTAAAATAATGTTTCAACAAAAGAAAAATTAAGTTCTTCAAACAGAAAAAACACAAAAAACAAGGAAAATGATCAAGGTGGCAATGAAATGCCCTAACCCAAAAACAAATCAGAACACAAAAACTAAAGAGAAACGGCGTAAAGACAAATAAGAGTTATCAAAATACATTAAAGATTATAACAAATCGTATCACAACTACCCTATGACTAGGATTCGTTAGTCGTGAATGAGAGGAAAAGTAAAAAATGCAAGTCACACAAAAACATTTAAAACATTCACTTTAGACTTAATAACCATCTTTCTTTGTTAACTTCTAATCACATGACTCGGGTATATAGTTATGCAATATTAAGTAACTTAGTTGGCAAAAAAATCAGATGATATTAGTTATACATATATATAAAAGCGTTATAGTAAACTGATCTTTTTTAAATTTTCACAAGGTTAATACTATTATTGTCATGATAAATTAGATATTTGAATGACAATTGTCTCTGAATTATGACAACTTAAACGTGATTTATCCTGTCGAACTGACTTTAAATACTAGGAAAGCTAATACTTGCAAACAAGACTGTCCTTGCCAGGATCTTAATATCCATATCGTTAACGAGAAGCTTAATACTAAAATGTATGATTCAAGAGATGATTTTTCTTTTCCTTTTGTTAATTATCCATTTTTAGTGTAAGACGTTCCCTTGTCACCATCTTATGGTGTTTATATATCTTGTTCGATTAGATCGTATATGCTACAACGTTTAATTTATGACTTTAACGAAAATAATAATAAATTAAAAACCAATTGTTCAGAGAACAATTGAAGGTCTTTCCATCAAAACAATTTATTTTGATATGAAAAGTTGTGAAACTAAGTTTAAAATGTCATTTCAATCTTCAAATGATAGCTCCTAGTAAGCTGATTCCAAAAATATATTGTTTCCATACATTTTTTTTTAAATAAGGGAGATAATTTGTTACTTCCGGTTTGAAAAATGTTACTTCCGATTATATTTGAATATTTACTTGACACTGATTCCAAAAATATCTGGTTCTATATACTTTTATATTAATAAAGTACAAAAAAATAGCTATTTCCGGTTTACAAAAGGTCACTTCCGGTTGTTTTTTACAAGGTTAAATGGTTTGATACCTTTTTCTAAAAGTTGTATATCTTTATCATGTATACATATAGAATAAAAGCAAAGGTCAAAATCTAGAACGTCAAATTAAGCTATGACCTTGAGATCAATTTCAAGGTCATAAACCAAGGACCTCAAATCAAAAGACCATAGGTCTTTATTATATTTAGTTAATGAGTTATATCACCAAACGCGTATTTTTAAATACAAGAGGGGAGAAAACTCCCTTTTACATTCAACGTACGCTTGCAATCAAAATTTACATCTTACGACATGTCGCAACTAACAATTTAGTAAAAATAATTTGTTGATATCTTATACAGTCTTTGGATATAAGTGAAAATAAGCCAAATTCAAATATTAGAATATGACCTTGACCTTTGACCTTGACCTAATTTTCATTTTTTGGGACCAAGGACCTCAAATCAAAAGATCCTAGGTCTCTATCACTTATGATTTATAAGATAGAAATTCATATCACTTATATCAGATGCATAAGGGGAAATAACTCTCATATGGAGCGGTCATATCGCTTCGGTCAAAATAGGACAAATCATTCTAAGGATATAACGAGCAATTTTGTAAAATAAATTTGTCATAATCTTTTACGGTTGCGAAGGAGATGCGCTAACAAGGAAAACAGTGTTTGGGGAGATAACTCCTACAAAGAAAAGTATTCGTTTACGCAGGGTAAATTTCAAAAGCGCATAAACTGTTCGATATCATATACCAAATATCTAAGCGACATATTGCGAAACAAATGTTTATCGCAAGAACAAAATTAGGCGGAAGAAAAAAAAAAAAAAAAAAAAATAATCAGAAGAAAAACAATAGGTCTTTCCACAGAAAAGTGGAAAGACCTAACTAGTCCAAACATGTACTCAATTTTATCATCGGTACAAGGATATTTTTAGTAAAAACAAACTAAAATTGAGAATGGAAATGGGGAATGTGCCAAAGAGACAACAACCCGACCATAGAAAAAAAACAACAGCAGAAGGTCACCAACAGGTCTTCAATGTAGCGATAAATTCCCGCACCCGGAGTATATGTTCAGGTATTTCACATCAAATCTTTTATGGTAATCTTCTTTACAAAGCACAAAAATGCCCGCACTCATCCAAAAAAATAACCAAACCTTTAAACATACTTATTCAGAAGGGGTATAGTTACGATACTGTTGTCAGGTCATCAAGGATTGCATATTTTGGTATATATATATTGATTCAATCATAGGGTGTTTGCCTCGGAAATAGACACATTTATCATAAAACAAGTTGTTGGCATGACACGGGTAATGTTTTTCTTATATATGTTATGATGATATGATACTAAACCCCGAATGGTTGGGATTCTCTTTGATTTTCGTATGATGAAGACTCAATCTTTCAGTTTAATTGAGGTCTCGAGCTGGCATGTTAGTAACTGCTAGTAGTCCTTGATTGATGTATAAATTTCATTTTGTTTATCTTCTTATGTTACCTATTTTGAAATCGTACTTGGACTTCTTTCAAACTGAGTTTTACTGTGCGTTTGTGCTCTGTGTTTTTTTATCCTACATTGGTTAGTTGTATAGGGGAGGGGTGATATCTCACTAAACATGTTTATCCCCGTCGCATGTGTGCGTATGTCCGAAGTCTGCAGCATCTGGCTATTGTTAGTCTAGATCTGTATGTTCTTTAATTTAAGTTCATTTATATGTTTTGGAATTTAGTATGATGTTCATTTTCACTGAACAAGTACACATTTTTATTCAATCCCAAGCCTAGGCCCACCTCCTGGTGCGAGAATTTCTCGCTGCGATGCAGACCGATTAGTGGCTTTCGTTTGTTATCTGCTCTGTTGTCGGGATGTTTTGTCTTTGGCATATTTCCCTTTTCCAATCTCAATTTTATTTCACTAATTTCACTTTCACGATTGATATAGTCTTAACTAATGTCCCTTTAAAAATGTACTAAAAAATAATAACTCCCAATTAACAGTACTTACGTTCGATACATTCACTTTGGATAGGCCTCAGATTAATAAAAACAAATACTAATGCTTTACTACTTAAATCCAAATGCTTTTGTAAAAATTTAATTTAATAGAAAAAAATACTTGTTACGAGGAAAATATAAATTTAGCATTCTCAGGAAAATCAATGTAGATGTATTTCTTACCAGGAAAAGCATTAACATTAATCACATAACAAAGGTATTTTAAATATTGAAAGACACCCCGAGTGTTTTATTACATACTGCAGCTGTGCTATTTGCGCAGTGAAATTGCATAGACCTTGTATTCATATGCGAGAAATGGTCACAAACTGTATATCGCCTTGTTACGGTACAATGCGTTTCCGAAGAAATTTAATATGAATTGTTTTTGGAAATTTTTTATTTATTCTTTATATACATAAATCTAACATGTAGTTTTCATTTTTTCAAAGTAAAAACAAGGTTCAATAAAATGAAAGGGTATGATTTTTTGACTAAATGTATATTTACATCGTACATTTCAACTTACTTAATACAAGTCAGTAATTGTAAATGTTCAACCTGGTTCTACATTTGCACAAAATCTGTCATAGATTTGGAAACAATAAAAATCCGCCATAGATAAGGAAATTACAACACTTGCCATAGATTATGATTGTTAAAACGTTTGCCGTAGATTTCGGATATCATGACGTAACATTTGCCATAGATGAGGAACCCTTCATTGCTTTGCAATATATATTCGAAAAAAATAAAATTTTATGTTCATAACTTTCAATTATACATGCACTATTTTTGTATATATATTTAAAAAAAAATATGTGCAATATCTTATATAGGTGTAATACCACCATTGATCTTCCCCTATTAGTCTTTGATAAATTTGCACTTTTCAAAAAAATGTGCAGAATTGATCTTTGTAGAAGTACTATAGAAACAATTTCACATTACATTTCACTGCATATAAGTAAATAACCATCATTGCAAGTTAACCAATCAAATTTCTCCCCTTATTTTATCTGTATACAAGGTTTAGTCACCATGTAACCTCAAGATTACAAAATTTTCTATAAAAATCCCAAATAAGAAATAATGATGTTTTGAAATACCCAAGACATATGTTTATGACACAGAAATGTTTTTACTGCAATAAAATGTAAGATTAATAACCTACAACTGTCAAATTCAAGGAAATATTTTTTTCGCCCTACCTTCGCATACAACCGGATTTGACGTACCATGATTTTGTGGTATTACACCTATATAGATGTGATAAAAAATATATATTCAAAAATATTGCATTCTGGGTAAAATTTGTAATTACGGATTTCATTGGCTGTTGCAATTTCTTTTTTAAATATATATATATACTAGAACACACCCGTGATATCGCGGGTCCGTGACTGAAAAAAAGTATATACATATGTGTAAGCCTTTTTTTAGAGTTGGCATTGTCATCTGATAAAGTCATGTCGATTATAAGATACAAAGCTTTCTCTGTTTTCAAATCTTTCTGTTTGAACCCGTCGACTAATATTAATTATTGGAAAACAAAAGGTCCTGGAATGGAGTATTTTTTAATCAAGCATTGTCCTATATTAGTTATGAATAAAGTTTAATTCTTTGATTCTCTGTTTACGCCATGCCCGCTAATGAATTAAAAACTGTACTTTTTACGCTTTATTTTAAGTCCAGATTTTTTTGTATTCGTATTGCTATCTAAGAAAGTCTTGCTGATTAGAATACTACAATAGGGAACAAATTTACAATGATTGAATTTAGTAGTGTCATCTCTTTGATTATGACCCGTGTATATAGCAAAATCCTAAATACATCGTTTGGTGGTTCGCCTGTCAAATGCAGAACGTACAGATAAGGTAATAGGTAACAGGTGAATACACTATTGGTATTGGTATCGGATTCGACCTGGAACTTGTTAATTATTGGCAATATTAATTATGTGGAAAACAAAAGGGTCAGGAGTGGTGTAACTTTTAATCTACAACATTGTCCTATATTAGCTATATATAAAGTTGAATTCTTTGATTTGTCGATTTTACCCCATGACGACTGACAAATCGGACCTTGTGATTTTAGTATTATAGATAGAATAACCTGTATATTCGTAAGTATTGAACATTAATAGAAAAATATTGCATATAGATTTGAAAGTTTTGAATATATATAGAAAAACTTTGCATATATATTTGTAAGTTTTGAGAAAAATATTTGAATAATTTTTTTTTAAATATTGTAATGTGTGATGTGCCATAGAATGACGTCCATTTTCAATGAAATATCACACGTTTTTGTTCAAGGAACAGTTGAGGCCCACCTCCGGGTGCGGGATTTTCTCTCTTCGTTTCAAACTAATTCGTGGCCTTCGCCTGTTATCTTCTCTTTGGTCGTGTTGATGTATCTTTGACATATTCCCCATTTCCATTCTCAATTCTACTTTGTTGTACAAAAACGCTTAATGAATAGTTGAAGAATAAATGTGAGTTTATCAGTCACATGCCTCGTTTGAAAGGTACAACCCTATCCATTTTTTTTACGATTCGCAGAGAGAGGGAGAGAGAGAGAGAGCCAATATAGGATCATAATCAAAACTCCATATAAAGAACGATACATAGCTGGTTCTTCAAAATGTTCGACTAAACATCTTTCTAAAGTACTGACTACTATTCTTTCTACAGTTAAAGATGGGCTTCAAAAATATTGTGAGGAGACATATTCTACCAGTGGTGTTAACCAGATGTGGATTCTCAAAAATTCCAAAGATCTACTGCTTAACCTTCGATCGCAATCTTTGCAATTTTGCAGCAACATAAAATTTTTTGATTTTTACGCTATATACTACTATTCCCCATGCTCAGTTGAAAGATCGACTTCACCATCTCATAAAACAGAGCTTTTTTGTATAAAAATCGAATCGTAGATACAAATTTCTTGTTTTGGGTTACAATAATTCATATTTTGTGAAGAATCACACTGAATCTTCCAGAAAATATACTGAAGAGGATATTATCAAAATGCTGGACTTTTTGATCGACAATATATTTGTTGAGTTTGGAGGATTTATATTTCAACAGACAATCGGTATTCCAATGGGTACTAATTGTGCACCCCTGCTGGCTGATTTGTTTTTGTACTCGTATGAAGCAGAGTTCATTCAAAACCTTCTGAAAGACAAAAAGAAAAAGCACCTTGCGAAATTCTTTAATTTTACTTTCCGATATATTGATGATGTTCTATCATTGAATAACCCATACTTCAGCCAATACTTACATCTCATATATCCCAGTGAACTTGAAATTAAGGATACTACTGATACTAGAAGGATTGCTTCATACCTTGATCTTTTCCTCGATATTGACGTAGATGGACGACTTCACACGAAAATCTATGACAAACGGGACGATTTCAACTTCCCAATTATCAATTTCCCATTTCTCAGCAGTAACATACCATCTGCCCCTTCGTATGGTGTTTACATATCACAATTGATACGTTATTCACGTGCTTGTTCACACTATACGGACTTCATATAGAGGAGTGTGCTACTTACGCAGAAACTTCTCCAACAAAGTTATGAGGAGGACAGATTAAAATTGACACTCCGTAAATTTTATGGACACCATCACGAATTGGTGGATCCATACGATGTGTGTTTAACCAAACTAGCTAAGGACATTTTTACCACATGGTAGATTGTGGTTTGTCATTATGTCGTCTAATCTTTTAATTACCAAACGTGACTTATTCCCGATTGTGACTGTTTTGCTGAGTGTGAATTCGCATTACTATAAGACGTGTTACGGTACTTGTCTATCCCAAACTCATGTATTTAGTTTAAATGTTTAATGTTATATTTGTAATTCTCATCGGATTTTGTCAAATGTGTTGACGTCTTTTCTATTATATTAATGTGTTATGGAAACAAAAATTAATCACCGCCGTCATTTTTTAGATTTAATTTTGGTCTACATAATCTGTACGATAATTTAAGTTTGAAGTTGGATTCATAACAAACTGCACATATACATATTATAGTTAATTGCTATTAATAAGTATTGCAATATGCATTGTGTTTAAATGCAATATCAGTATTTAGTTCTATTTTAATCTTTAATCAATCCTAATTCTATCTTACTTTTGAGATATAGTTTTTCATATGTGACGTAATTTTTCTGCTGTTTCAGAAATTTCATATGTTCAAATTTTTAATGCCTTTTCACCATCGTATGTGACGTAATTTTTAATGCCTTTTCACCGTCGTATGTGACGTCATTTTCATAATTTACTGCATTGAGGCCTGGACTGAGTCGGGTGTGTCTATTCTGTGTTGGTCATTCATTATGTATTCGTGTTTGCTTTATGTAATGAGTTAATACTTCAGTTTCATTATGTATATCTGTTATATTCATTTGATAAAATTTACTGTTTGCAATAGCATTAATTGTTCTAAATAATTAGGATGTTCTTATCCCAAGCATACAAACTTAGCCGTATTTGAGACAACCTTTTTCAACTTTTGATCTTCAGTGCTGTACAACTTTGTACTTTTTTTCGCTTTCGATCTTTTATATCTGGGCGTCATTGGTGAGTCTTGTGTGGACGAGGCGCGTTTTTGGCGTATTAAATTTTAAACCTGATGCTTTTTGTTATTCATTAATCATGTGTTTCTTTGTCTAATACGTTTTCCTATTCATTTGTATTGTAGTCCTGTAATATTATGTTGTCATTTCTATGTTATAATTAACATTGCCATTAAAGTGCGAGGTTTGGCATGCCACAAAACCAGGTTCAACCCACCATTTTTTCCTTTAAAAATGTCCTGTACCAAGTCAAGAATATGGCCATTGTTATACTATAGTTCGTTTCTGTGTGTGTTACAGTTTAACGTTGCGTCGTTTCTTTTCTCTTATTTTTGAGTGTAAATTGACATTGCCATAAGACGTGTCACGGTACTTGTCTATCCCAAATTCATGTATTTGGTTTTGATGTTATATTTGTTATTTTCGTGGGATTTTGTCTGATGCTTGGTCCGTTTCTGTGTGTGTTAGTTATATTGTAGTGTTGCGCGTTGTTCTCCTCTTATATTTATGCGTTTCCGTCAGTTTTAGTTTGTTACCCCGATTTTGTTTTTTGTCCATGGATTTATGAGTTTGAACAGCGGTATACTACTGTTGCCTTTATTTAGATAGTAACGTCATTATAATGACTCACTAACACAATCATTAGAGCACATGGTAATTGAGTGAAGGATTACTTATGATTATATATAATTATATATTTAAACAAGAGTTCACACACTGAAATGTCTCGCCTTCTTTACTAATCATTGATATTATGTTGATAATCCTAAGTATAAAGCTTTATTACAACTGTCACATAAACTTAACATAAACCAAGATAGCTAAACAAAGACCAATGAACCATGAAAATGAGGTCAAGGTCAGATGAACCATGATTGAGGCAGACATGTACAGCTAACAAAGCTTCCATACAACAAATATAGTTGACCTACTACTTATAGTTTAAGAAAAATAGACCAAAACACAAAAACTTAACACTGTGCAATGAACCGTGCAATTGAGGTCATGGTCAAATAAAACTTGCGGGACTGACATATAGATCATAGTATATTTCCATACACCAAATATAGTTGACCTTTGGCATATGATATAAGATAAAAAGAGCAAAACTTAAAAACTTAACTTTGACCACTGAACCATGAAAATGAGGTCAAGGTCAGATGACATCTGCCCACTAGACATGTACACCTTACAATCATTCCATACAACAAATATACTAGCCCTATTGTTTATAGTATCTGAGATATGGACCTTAACCTTGTTCACTGATCCATGAAATGAGGTCGAGCTCAAGTGAAAACTGTTTGACGGGCATGAGGACCTTGCAAGGTACGCACATACCAAATATAGTTATCCTATTACTTATAATAAGAGAGAATTCAACATTACAATTACATAATGAAGCATCCAGGTCTTTCACCTTCTAAAATATAAACCTTTTAAGAAGTTAGCTAACACCGCCGCCGTAGCCGCCGCCACCGGATCACTATCCCTATGTCGAGCTTTCTGCAACAAAAGTTGCAGGCTCGACAACAAAAAACTAAATACCAAATGTTGGAAATCGGATATCAATTACGTTACACATATTACATTAATTTAGGATTAGTTGTAATGAATTGAACATCATCGCCGCGTGTATCATTTAATGACGTTGCTGTTTTAAATTTAAAATGTAGTTTACCTTTAGTTTTATGTTGCATTTCCTGTTAAGGTTTTTGTAGTATGTATTTTATGTACGTTTTCTTAATTTGATGATCGATTACAAAAAGGAAAATATTAAGATTAAAAAAAAAAAAAAAAATAGTCTATTCCCACTGCATCTTAACCGGACTGGTCTTTTCAAAAGCCTTTTTGGTGAGTGGCATCTTTCAAATTTTCGTGATGTGTATCAGTGCGTGTTAATGGTAGATTATAGTTGATCGTAATCCCTTTATCAAACTGAGGTCAATCTAGAGATTAGTGTATTGTTATGACACCTGTAAAAAACTTATATTCTGTGCAATACGTAAACTATATGTTCGTGGAAAGTGAATTTTGAAAAAACTTAATTACTAGAAAAGAACAAAGTTCATCATTAAATATCTTATTTTAATAATAAAAAGTTGTAAATAATATGCAATTGACTAATTGTTGGTAGCTTAACAACTAAATAATATATTAATGGCAAATCGTAGGTGTATAATTTGTTCCGTTCTGACGTTCACACACACTCTATAAATACAGTTTCGTTTTCTGGGAATTCATTTGCAATCATTAAGTAACAGTTTGTTTATTAATTTCACGTGTAGAGGAAATCAATCAACTCAAACTTCTTAGAAAACTATATGTAATTCAATTGTAGTATATTTTGCAACATAGAATATATAAAAGCATCCTTCGAAAAAAACATTTTGTTTTTAACCATGAAAAATGATAAATCCACAGAAGGCGTCTTAACCGTAAAAGGTCTATCTTTTTCTGAAGGTATTCCTTTCCTCTGTCAATTCGTATTGCTGGTTGAAGGAACCATTGGAATCTAAAATTATATAAAAGTGATTTGAAGTATATAGACATTTTTTACATAAATAATGCCGTTAGTTTTCTCATTTGCATTGTTTGACATTGTCATTTCGGGGCCTTTTATAGTTGACTATGTGGTATGGGCTTTTCTCATTGTTTAAGGCCGTACGATGGCCTATAGTTATTAATATCTGTGTCATTGTTGGTCTTTTGTTGAGAGTTGTCTTATTTGCAATCATACCACATCTTTTTTTTTTATACATAGATAAATATAGGAGCTGACATCATGACATTTCCTAGCTTTCATTATAAAAACTGTTACACATGATTAATGGTATATAAAAACTACACAAGGCGGATATTTTAAGGTTATTTAAACACGTAATTGCTAATCAAACAATTAAGTTAACTTCTTATAACAACCTATAGTTACTAAGCCGTGATAATGTATTAGCTAAATAAAGGCAGTAGTAGTATACTACTGTTCAAAACTAAGTCGTTATAACGTGTAAAAATGCATATGACTGGTATAGGCCTCCGTATAGTTCCTTGTTATAACCCTGATGCATTTTCTTTTTTAACGATAAATTGATACTAATAGATAAAAAGAAAGATTTAAAATTACAGCTAGAGAAAAGGAAAAGGTTTTGATAGAAACAGATAAAAAAGATATGAACCAAACTTTTTGCCTAGATATGCAACTGTATGATAATTCGTGTGAAAAGGAAAGTGAAATATGTCAAAACAATTATTCAGGCTCATATATCGAAATTAAACTGAAAATGCTATGGCAAAAAACGAAAAAAAGACAAAACAACAAACAACAGTACACAAAGCACAGAAAATCACAGACTGGGCAACAACGAACCCCACCAAAAACAAGGGTTTCATTCTGCTTCATATTTGGTACCCTTCTGCGTGTTGCTTGTTTGATAACAAAGCCCATGATAAGTCTAAATATGTGGATAAGATTCGACAAAATGAAAACGGGATTGTGGTTCATACGATTCTAACAGGTGTTCGATAACGGTATACTGGTTATGACGTCCGTTAAATGATTAAAATTTCACAACTTGGAACACTTTGTTTAAATATCTTCTTCGTAAGCAGCAAACCGCTATCAACGGAGTCGTGATATATAAAAATACTAAATAATATAAGTAACTTTACAACACCATCGAAATAAATTAATCTTATCATTTTAATCTGGTTTTCAATATGTTTTGATTAGAAAGGCAATTAAGAGTCTTTTATATCAAACACTGATTTAACACATTTTCTGATTGTTATTCTATATGAGTTTACAACCAACATAGAAAACACGGCTTGTTGATTTTAACATATTTTTAATTCATCCAGTACCATCTAGATGAGTGTTTTTTTCAATATTCAGTCTATTATAGATGAAATTCGTGTCTTGAATGGTGTGTTTTTGATATCCAAAATTTTTAAAGGATAGCACTGTATGCGCGAGTTTTTTTAATACACACATTGGTGATATTATTTATCGAATTTTGAAATGAACTGACATGGATCAACAAAATTATAAATTATATTCGGCGAATAAGGTATGAACGCTATTCAACCAAGTGGTCCGAGTACACAGTTATTTCGTAGTGCAATTCTTTTAGACAATAAATGAAAATTAAAAAAATCCCACCTGCACTTTTTCAATAATATTTTTACAGTGTGTTGTACTACTATAATTTTGTTAAATATTTGCACAGAGAAAAGTATTTATGAAAGACTTCTGTTCGATAATATATCTTTCACACAGGGCATTTTTTTAAAACAAGGCCGTTACGTGAAAGAAAAAATGACCTCAATACTATATGGGTTCTTTTTTTATTTATTAGAAATCACACATACATATTGACTTGAACATGTAAAAGATTAGATTCCTTTAATGGTGAAATTTCACATTCACTGTTTGTAAAGTTACATTCATTGATATCGTTTGTCAGATATATTTTGCAATGCCTTTGATATGGAAAACAATATACTTTTTATGATGTCCCTAAAATTATCAAGAAGATCTGTATTTCTGAAACTATATGCAGTTTAATTTCAACGCTGAATTTCATTGAAATATAGTACTTTAAAACCATACCTGTTCTTCTGTTACAGTAACACCATTTTCTGCCAAAAAATAAATTAAAGCAGTGTGAAACTTCATAAAACTACTTTACGAGAAAGAATTAAATGTCTAATGTAAAACTCTCTAAAAGTGAACATATATATATGTTTTGTTTTCGAATATCTGAACTTATTTCAGTTCGACCATTATTTAAATATAGGTTTTGGAAAATATGAAAAAGAGAAAAGATCTTTTCTTAAACTTTACTATGCCAACAAAAGTCTCGGTGGCGTCAACGTGAGCAATATCCTTCATCATAAACTAGTTCAATCGAAAATACCTCGTGGCCCGTATTCTAAAGATCCGTCTATTCCAAACCAAAACTTTCAATTAAAAACAAGTTTTGGAGGATTTCAATATTGACGACGTCAATATTTAACCTCCTGATTGCACCTGTGCTAGTTGCCAATTTACACATAATCTCAATGGAAACCGTTGACCTCAACATTGTCAACAACACTTCCTTGCAAAAAGTGTTATCAAAATGTCCGAAATATCATGAGCCTAAATCTATCAATTCTACACAAATTCAAAATACTGGTTTATTTAGTCGAGGATCCGAGGTCCGGGAAAGAAGACGTAGATACTCTTTCCGAATGGATTAGGGCTGTGAGGTCGTTGATATAGATCATACTTTTGAAACTGAATAGTTCTATCTATACCCATGCTACGTCAATCTTTAAAGACCCAAACGTTGCTAAACACTTGCCTTATCTTCATGACAAATATGGTGTTGTTTTCGTAGATAAAGCCCCAAACAATATTGGTTTTGTGTGCAAATCACATAACATAAATTGATTAATAAATGAATTAAGTATTGACAATTTATTTTGAAACTCAACATACACGTACCCTCGCTACAATTACTTAAGAAGAAATCCTAGATATATTCATACGTTCCTTTAAAATTTCAACCAAAGGTGAAGAACTGGATCGTCCATCACTGTATTGGACGCCTAAACTACATACGTGTCCTTACAAACAACAGTATTCTGCTGGGTCTTCCAAGTTCCCCACGAAACCTCTTACCTAAATTATTAACATCTATTTTATCAGAAATTAAAGCCGGGCTTCAAAGTGATTGTAAAACTATCTATTCAAGAGATGGCATGAATCAGATATCCCAAAGATCATTTAGAGTTCATACAATCTGAGACTCTTTCATCTTGCAATAATATTAAAACTTTTGACTTTTCTACACTTTACACAAGTATTCCCCATTCCGAACGTAAAAAATATTGAAAGAGTTGGTGTTGCTTTGTTTCATAAAAACGAATGACCAAAGTTAACACAAGTATCTTTTCTAAGGGGGGATACATTCTACTTTGTGAAGAATCACTCTGATTCAAACAAAATAATTCTCTGAAAAAATGATATCCAGATGCTTGATTTTTTGATTGACAACATCTTGTTTACGTTTGGAAGACGTCTTTTTCAACGGACTGTCGGCATTCCAATGGGCACCAGTTGTGCCACTTTTCTTGTCGATGTTTTAAAATTATTATGAGGTGAGAAAGAAAGAGAAGTAGTCAGCAATATCCATTAACTTTACTTTTCGCGATATAGATGGTGTTCTCTGATTAAATTATTCAAAACTAAGGGACTATGTTGAACAAGTAAGCTATTACACGAAGAGATAAAAACGTTGAAGTTGTAAATAATCCCTTTGGAAATTTTACGGACGCCATGACGAGTTGGTTGACCGTTAAGGAATAACCGTTTAACAAATGATATCGGATATGTTCATTATGTCGTAACAGCAATCCCCTTCCTTTTTCATGAATGTGACATACCGAATTAGACTATTAATTGTAATGACATCACGAACACGACGGCGGGTGTTACATGTGGAGCAAAATCTGCTAACCCGTCCAGAGCTCCTCAGTGTACCCCAGTTTATGTGAGGGTTCGTGTTGCATAGTCTTTAGTTTTCTATGTTGTGTATTGTCAACTTTTATGTTTCTATTAGTCTGTTCTTTGTTTGCCATGTCGTTGACAGTTTATTGTCTATCTATGAGTTTGAATTCCACTCTGGTATCGTTCGCCTCGTTTCTATTTCACTATGAATAATGACATCTCATTTTTGTCTGTAAATTTACAGAAAAGAGAATTAATTTCCATCAGCCTCAAAAGTATTTATTTCAGTGCTGTCCAATTAATTTAAAAAGGTGTTGTAAACATGCATAGTAAGAAAATCATCATAAAGTACCAACCAATTGCATCGATATTTTGAACACTGATTTCGTGTAGGAAATAGGGTAATGGTCAAAGAAACAACAACCCGATCATAGAGCAGAAATAACCAAAGAGTCTTCAAAACGGTGTGAAAATCCCTCAACCGTATGCGGGCTTCAGCTAACCCCTTAATAAAAATATGTACTTATTCAGTGAAAATGGACGTCAAACTAAATTCCAAAACATCTACCGAAAAATGAACTAAAATTAAAAATCTTACAAAAATAACAAAGGTTAAAGGCAGTTGACTTGGAACAAGCTGCAAAATGCAGCAGGGTTAAACATGTAAAGTAAGATCTCAATCATCTTTACGTGTTTAAACGTCTGAAACGTCTTAAACATCCCCTTAATGACTATCAATTTGAGCAAAGCCATCATCAGTGCCATCCAAATACCAATGTATTTGTTATATAGATAAAGAAAAAAATAATAAGATTTAAAGATTAACAATTTCATCTTATAAACACCAAATTAGATGGAAGAATATTTACTTTCCATGCTGTTTTAGTTTTTAAACTACAAAAGAAAAAATATATTTTATAATGTACATCTGTTTAAAGAAGATACCATAGGAATATTCATACGCATAAGTCGAGGGGGCATCGATGACCGAGTGGTATAAGTAGTTACTACTGTAATCACTAGCCTGTCAACACTAAGGTTGTGAGTTCTAACCCTTCTCGTGCAAATACTCGACTCCAGACTTAATTGACAAGGATTGACATTTTTCGTATCAAAGGTTGGTGGTTTTTCCCGGACACTCTGATTTCCTCTGCCAATAAAAACTGGCAGCTACAAAATAGCCTAAATGCGGTGCCTATAAATGGCGTTAAAACACTAAAAATCATAAGTCGAGGAAAACTGACAACGACATAGCAAACATGAACATACTTAAAAACGGCCTAAGCATAACGAAATTTTACAAAACACAACATTAAATCCAAAAAAATTGCATCACAAACCCCACCAAAAATTCCGCTGGAAATCCTAGGTGCTCTGTAATGGATAAGCTAATCTAATTCATCTGAACTTTTATTTCTGAATTTATAATTCCTCTAGTGTCTTCCGATATTAGAAATTATATTTCACTAGATTTGTTTCTTTCCAGACAAAACTGTCAACCAAAAGAAAATCAATTTAGACCGTTAATCGAGAACGAACTGACATCGACATGGTAAAAAACGAAAACGAGCAAAAGACAGATGACATTTACAAAACACAACATCGAAATTCAAAAACTGAGCAACATGAGTCCCATCAAGAACCTGGGGGTTCTCACGTGGTCTGTAAGGGAAAGTCGTCGTGCTTCCTTACCTGTAGTTGCACCTCTGCTGTCATTCTGTTGTTCAGATTGTAGTTTATTTCGTTTTCCTGAAAAAAAAGAGGGTCCGTAATATTTATAACTTAAACACTTGGTATATCGATTTTTAACAGATGTATCGATATAGACATTATCAGTTTGAATTTATAAGCAGATTACCAGACACGAATCATAAGTCTGTACGTAGTTGTTGGTTCCATTCATGATATATTGAAGTATAGGCTTCCATAGTTTTGTACCAGGATAACATCGATAATATATCTATTGTCGATGATGTTTTGAAGAAGAGTGTGTTTCACATCTTCAATTGCACCAAAGGTCGATAGTCCTGAGATGAGATGTGGCCGGGAAATATCCTCGAGTTTGAAAATAAACATGAATAATATGTCAATCGCTAATTTGTGATATTTGAAAATGCCTGTAACAAGTCAGGAATATGACAGTTGCTGTCCATTCATTTGATGTGTTCTATCATTTGACTTGGGACTTCCGTTTTTGTTTTTCATCGGAGTTCAGTATTTTTGAGATTTTACGTTTTGCATAAGACGTTGACAACAGCATGTGCGTCTTACGTTTCTGATTATTAATTTCCATTTCAAGAGAGTAATATGATATGGAAAATTATTGGAAAAAAAGATCAAATAAAAATTTCACAAAATGGCGATAAATTTTTTTTCTCACAAAAACTTGAGTTCCATGGTTCCGTGCTAACAATGAGAAGTTAAACATTGTGTTCCAAGTTATGAAGTTAAAGTCATCCCTTCGAATATAAGCGGACGCCATCACAACTAGTGTGGAGGCTATGAAATATTTGTTTCAATAAATATGTTGCAATTGCATTACACCCAAACTTAATAATATACATTGCGTACTTTTAGGCACGACATGTACAACATGTCGATACTTATATATTGTATTGCACTAGATCGTGTTTTCCCCTAATACATTGACACTTAATCCATTAGATGTTTACTTAGTGATTGTTTAGACTTAGCTACCTGATATTGTATAAGTTGTAATGGACTTTAAATTAGCTCTCAGTAACATTGAGTACGCTCAGATCTGTACTTCGTGTTTTTTTTAGTTAGGGATGAGGAATCGATAATTACATTGTCGCGTCCTGACTTTGTTTTTGGTATTGGTCCAATCATTTACCTGCTTTTAGAACCTTACATTCATTCTATTTGTGCTTTACTCATGATCCTTTGAAGACCAAAAGCTCGCCTGGAGTTAAAGTTTTCAATCCTGGTATCTTACATGTAGATCATTTTATTCTATATTACATGAAAAGACCATAAACAAATAATGTCTTGATCATCATCTTTCACTCGATTATTTCGACTGTTATCATATAAGTGAAATAAATATAATAACGTCTAATCCTTGTTAAATAACAACCTTACCTCTTTTCCTACGGTATTGGTCCAGTCCAATAACTGCTACCGTAACAGTTGTTAGAGAACCAAAAAGAGTGGGCAGCAATATATTAAGATCTAAAAGGGAAGAATTAAAGTTCATTATTAGACTGGAAAATACCAACATTTTTAGCAAAAAGTTAACTTCAGCATAGTTTTATCCTTTTTATGTGTATTCGTTTTAAATGCAGTTTTGTCAACCAAAACAAAATAACAAATAAAGGAATTCGAATGCGCTTAAAAATCCTTTATTATACAGTTAACAGTGATCAAAAATGTTAAAGGGCTTTTTATGTCAAATTGCAAGAGGTAAGATTTAAACTGAATAATTTGTTTTTTAGCCATTAAGTTTATACAGATGCATAGTTTGATGCAGATCAAGCATGATAATCAAACGTTGACGCGGCGTTAGCTTTACGTGCATTTATGTAATTCGTCACGCTGAAAAGAGGGGCGAAAAATACCAGAGGGACAGTCAATCTTCGTTTATTTCAAATTTTGTTAGACATATCAAGTGAGGGAACGTATATTTCACCTTTAAGTTTACCGCCGTGTTATTGAAAAAAAAAAACCAAACAAGTTTTATATTTTTGTATTCTATTTGTTTTCTTTTTGTAATAAAGGCTCGTCAAAACAGTTTTGAATGAAATCCATTACACACTTACTTAGCATATCGCATGATTATCTAAATAAATTATAAAGTTTGAACATCGTTCATTCGTTTGATGTGTTTTTATCAATTGATTTTGTTATTTGATTAGGAAGTTTCCGTTTTGAATTTTCCTTGGAGTTCAGTATTTTTATGATTTTACTTTTTTGATTTCCTTAGCCGTATTTTGCATATCTTTTTGGAATTTTGAATCTTAAATGCTCTACAACTTTGTACTTGTTAGGCTATATACATATTTTGATCTGAGTGTAACTGATTAGTCTTATACAGACGAAACGCGCGTCTGGCGTATCAAATCAAATGCATGGTACCTTTGATAATTTTAACGTCTTTTGCTTTTTAATTTTCCGCGATTTTCTTGGTCTTTCTTCGTCTAACGAGAAAACAAATAATCCTAGGTAAAATATAAATGAGATTTTATTGCCCCTTTGGTATTTTTCTCCAATTTTTTAATGTTTTCATTTGCCTGTTTTTTCTTGGTGATTCATATTCTTCTGTATAATGTCTTACCTTGGAATGCAATTTGACAACTTATGAATGGAAATAGTCTCTGATTCAAAGTTTAGAAATATTAGAACAATAACAGCATTTGAAAATATGAATACACTAAAGATGGAAATTATCGCGAGAATTTGTCAACTAATATTGTTAGTGTGACGAAAAATACCCAATCGATGATACACAAAATGATTAACTTACCAACATCATGAACACGTGCAGAACTAGGTTCTTCCTCTTTGATATTCTCGTACTTATTGTTTTTGTTATCATTATTGCCAATCAAAACGACTCTATCAAGGAAATCAAGATACAATTGGTGTGCTGTGACTTTACATGTCTTACATCCAACCATTTGTATTTGCATTGTTTCCATGTCATGTGAACTAAGTGCCGGATATTTTGGGCCAATTATCACTGAAAAGTAGAAATTATGCATATTTGTTGATAAAATAATATAATGTCAAACAAAACATGTATGTGAAGTGGTTTTATTCCCATTTTAGTTGCGAAAAGTGGTTAAAATAACACATCAATCATTTGAAAAGTTCAACCGAAGTACAGAGAATGATATGCTTACACTTTCAAATATATTATGTGTCATGCCATGCTATTTCCCTTCAACTTAAATCATGTAATCTGTAATTTTACCGATTGTGTGCTATCTCAGATTGGAATATGTTAAGTGAGTGCGGATTCGCATTGTGGGTTATGCAGTGGGTTATATAGTGTAAATGGAGACGCGTACCATGTCTCGTTCATTTTTAGAAATATATGCGTTTCCCTCAGTTTTTAATTTTGCCGTAATCAGTTTTAATTGAGTTATGAGTTCTTGATATAGTTTAAGTATTATTGTCTATGTATCCACCCTTTTGGACAATATTTCTTGATCTCCTTGATCAGTATAAAGTTGTTTTTACATGGGACATCATTCAAATGAGACAAACAGATGTAAAGTATTTTAGGTTACTGTGCGGCATAGAACAATGAGCAAAATCCTTATTGTATAGTAAGCTACACAATGCCTATGATAGAAAAATGCTAAACGAAAAATATATACGGTATGATTTATACAGAAAAAAAAAACATCCTGCTTGTTGCATAGGAAATACATAAACTCTGATTAATGACATTGTATGGACAAATAACATTTTTGATTGATAACATTGCTCCTTATAATTGCTCCACGACTTCTTATACAATTACAACATATTTCACACATTCGGGTATATAAGTTTTAAATGGGCTAATGGTTGGTAGAAGTCTTTTATAGGAAACTGTTGTATGTGATTTTGTTCTATTCATACTGACAACGTTGAATTGGAGATCAGTAATTATTAAAACATTTCTATGACTTCAGGTTTTTGTGAAACACCTTTTAATTGAATGATTGATCGTTCGTGTTAAAAACCATTTTCAGCATGATTGGCCAGTTTTGGTGTTTTGGTGAAGACAAAGTCTCCACAGAGAACCATCAATATTGGGGAGGGAAACTGGTAAGCCTTGTCAAGAAGGATCGTAATTTGAAACCTTGAGTGCACATTTACTAATTTCTTAGGTTTTGTGATGTGTTAGTTGAAAGTCTTACCACGCGACTGTACAGTTGTCTTTGGTAACACTGAAGATGGCTTGTTTGGACTGTAGAATAAGATCTCTAACATAGATACTTTATCCCGACAAAATTCATAGTTCATAGTAAAATCTTGATTTTGGCCACACCTAAAGGTTTTCTCTGTAACAAGCTGGAAATAAACGTTACGGTATGATACAAGTACACAAGTGACATGATGTATATAGATATACGAAGGTGTGATCTGAGTGCCAAGGATCAAATTCTCCATCCAAGTCACAATTTATAAAAGAGAAAAAATATAGCATGTATAGGTCAAGTACCGTCTTCAACACGAATCCTTGATTCACACCGAAAGTTGTATTTAATAAACATTAAATAATATCATCATCACAGATCTACAGAATCAAACATAAACAAGGATATTGTTTTCTCAACAAAGACCACATAGTAGCCTCAAACCGTATTATGAAAAAGATACCTTGTTACTTTTTGTAATTATATGAGCTAATTTGGTTGCATCTGTAGACATTACATTATTTTAAACTCATCCAATTTAAAATGCTTGTTTAAAGGCGAATAACACTTCCCTGCTGGTTACCTTTCATTGTTTTGATGTTTTCTTAAATAAAAATACCTTGAACTGTATCTAAAATTAACAAGGCACTTTTTATTTTGTCAACAAAATGAATGATTTCAGCTTCTTTATTGTTTACGTTCATTTTCTCCCAGGCAACCTTACAGCAACGCTTACATTCAGCGTACATATTCCAAAACGGACCGATTTTCCTGAGCATATAAGTATCATAGTAAAAAGCCAACAAGAGTTGAAATTAGCGTTAAACCTAAACCAAACAATCAATCAATCAAATACCCAGTATGTAGACCGGATTCTAACAATTTGTTTGATACTGGACAACAAAAAGAAAAACAACAAAATAACTGTTATATAATAATGATGTGTTACAAAGATGAAACTGTGAAATTTTTTTTAAAATAAACCAGCAAATATATTTCGTAGTGTAGAGGTTTTGTTTGTGCTTCTTCATTAACCACATTTATGAGCCTTAATATAGAACATAAATATAAGAAAAGAAAAGAAATATAAAAGATGGCTTTCTTGCTTAAAAATTGGCACTGTCGAAAATTAAATGATTACAAACTATTCACGTTTTTTGCACTTTTTTTAATCGTCGGGGAATGAGTTATCCAACACGAAGGTAAATCAATAAATATTCTTTGGACGCAAATAAAGTGTTTTTATTCATTTTGTATAGCACTGGGTCTTAACATCTGTAATCTTAGTGCAGCATAAGCTAAGTAGAAGGTGTTTTTGTACTGAAAATATTTGAATCATGATTACTCAATATCGCCTGATTAATTGCACAATTGCTATACTACTAAGATTCTGAGTACCTTAGTCAAAGTTGATATGAGATCATTTTGCTTCCAATGTATTCCTACTACTAATATACATGTACCTATATGGAGTTATTTTCATTCAGAGTGATAGGTCATTCTTTCGGAGAATAAACCCGGACGATACCATGTTTCAATGAAATATGCTCCCAGGCATAAAACAATGACCTGTGCAAGGTAATTATTTTCCTGGATAAAAATGCAAACTATAATTTACTTCAAAATGATGTTCGTCTGACAGTTTTTTGTTGCCGATTTTGGAATTTATTTTTCAAAGTTCAAACTATAATAGGTGTAAAAATATCGTCGTTGCCCGCATTTGTTTTAGAAACAAATAATTTAAAGTTTTGTTAATTTATCGCTACATTATTCGTGTGAAAGGTTTTGAAAATCTTATTCATTCACACTGAATAGGTTGATTGATTAATGGTTGCTTAAGGTTCAGTCGCCAATATTTCATGCATGTTCAGAACAATACACACTAAATAGGAAATTATACTGTGACCTTCATGGATTGATATTCGTTTTCGTGTAACATGTACATGTATCATGCTTTCGTGCCTACTTCGTGTCAGTTCTTAACCTTTTTACATTTATGTATACATTTTATCATACTATTTTTTTATTTATTACTCTATCAAATGATAAACTAATAAAATATTCTATTGACTAATATTCACGTACCTCACAAGGTTGAGTTGGGGAGGGTATATAGTTATATCCTTATCTGTTAAAAAATTTCAATTGCTATTCAAAGAAAATCATTCTGAATATTTCATTCGATTTAAAATTTAAATTACTTATTCGCGATAGAAAGTCATTACAAATAAAAAAAAATAAAAAATAAACCAACAAGATAGCACCCCCCCTTTCCATAAACCAAGTTGGTACAATACATTACTCACAAAGTGTCTTGTATTTGTCCTACACCGTTAACGGATGGTATAAAGTCATTGGTGCCTTACTTCATACAGTTACAATAACATTTTTATTGTGAATCATGGATAATAATTTCTAAGGTTTATATCTAGATTAATTAGTGAGTTTTATTTCACATTCTAAATGAGCCGTAGGGTGCATTTAAACATGAACGCATAAGAAAGGAATATCCCACTTTAGTATGGTCGGTAAAATAGGCTGCTAAATTTTGCAAATCTTTGAAGAAAAAAAAGCAATATATTTTGACGGTATATGTAAGTCAGATAATGCATATTTTAAGGTTTTTCTTGTCGTAGAACACACATCGGGTAGTCAGGATTGCCCAAAGAAAGACCTCCCCTACGGTCGGTCTTTCATTTGATCAATCCTGACACCACTCGGTGTGTTCTACGACAAGAAAAACCTTAAAATATGCATTATCTATAACTTACAATACCATATATATTCTGAAATACTTTGATCAACTTTTGATAAAAAGATGCATTTCGAAGCATGTCTTCCACATTCATAAAAAACTTTAAAAGAATAAGTAAGTACTGGTATTATTTCTTTTTAGGCATTGACTTACCATACTTTGATTTGCATATAATAAAATTGACTGGTCTTTGTGCCGAATATCCAAAGCCCATCCTCTAATAATTAGTGTATCATTTCTGCCACAAGGTAATGCTATATCAGATATTTTAAAGCACATGCCGGAAAAACTGTAATTGTTGTTTATATAATTCACACCAATGAGATAAAGTGAGCATGGTGGCTCAATATGATGACCATCGGATCTGATTTGTAATGTTTTCTTATCTTGAGTAAGTGCAAATACGCCACACATGCTTGTATTCTTAAATCTGCCTACAGAAACTAAAATTAAAAAAAAAATAAAAATGTATAGTTGTTTCGTGAAATTATGCAACATTTACCAACCGTCTACATTTATAATTATTGTAACAAATCAAAGAACGTTCAACATGTTAAGGTTTTAGTTTGTCCCGTGGAGGTAAAATCTTAAAATACTTATAGGAATTTCTACCTCAGAAAAAGATTACCTTAGCTGTCTTTGGCAAAGCATTTTGGAATTTTTGGTTCTCAATGCTCTTAAACTTCGTACTTTATTTGGTCTTTTTAACAATTTTTTATTCAAGTGTCTCTGATGAGTCTTATGTCGACGACACGCGCGTCTGGCATAAATATAAAAATTTATTCCTGGTATCTATGATGAGTTTATTTACAGGGGTCGAATGGAAAAGTCAGAAGTGATCCGTCACAAGTCCCTATAGACGTATTCCTGAATGGGTTAACAAATCTTTTGTGTTCCTGTTAATTTTCCCAGTGCAGTGTTACCATACTGTGCCAGGTAAGGGAGAGTGTTTGCCCCAGTAAACATGCGAACCAAATCAAATTAGGTAGGTGAGTGGTTGTTTTATCATTTATTTCTTATTAATTGTATGGTACATAAAGAAATCACTCGTTTGCATTGTTTTACACTAATCATGTTGTAGCCGTTTTATGGCGTTCTTTGTTGATATTGAGGGTCTTTATGTGACATAAACTTGTTAACTTCTACGTCATTAAGTATATGTCCAATTGACAATACATAGCACATTTTCTTTTCGTTACATAGTATGCATTAATAAACATTGGATCGGTAAAATACTAAATAAAAAAAAAATGAAGTTCATCAAGAAATAAAATGCCAAAGAATGGCTATATCAACCAAACACTGGATTTAAAACCAACTAACATATTCTTGATACAGCGTAGACATTTTTTGAGAAGGTTAAATATAAAATGAAATTCTTATATGACGTGATTCTTTTGCTTTGTGAATAAACCAATGCTCTAAATCCAATAACATGTGTTTGCACATAGGTATATTGACTACTGCAGAATATTTGTTTTTTAAATTGACATGCATTTAATATATTTCATTAACGTAAGAAACTTCCAAACTCTTTGAAATGATGAACATGTTGTTACTAATTCATTGATTATGACTCTTATGTGTTGCAATTCGAAATTGACATATTTGACCTAGATACGCCAACCGTTCATACTGGCTGTTCAAAACTCTTCCTTTTGAAATTCACATAGCAAGTCGTTTGCTTGTCTACAAACAAAAAAAGTGAGTTTCATGGAAGACCCTACACAAACGATTTACTCTTATCCACATCGGACATAGAAATTACCTTAATTGTCCTAATCAGAATCAAAATAAGTGATGCAAGCTATACTATATTTTAGTTTTAACATGGGTAGGCATACAAAGTTATGAAAGGTACCAGGATTATAATTTAGTACGCCAGACGCGCGTTTCGTCTACATAAGACTTATCAGTGACGCTAATAACAAAATATTTATAAAGCCAAACATGTACAAAATTGAAGAGCATTGCGAATTAAAAATTCAAAAAAGTTGTGCCAAATACGGCTAAGGTAATCTATGCCTGGGATATGAAAATCCTTAGTTTTTCCAAAAATTCTAAGTTTTGTAAACAGTAAATTTATAAAAATGACCACATTATTGATATTCATGTCAACACCGAAGTGTTGACTACTGAGCTGGTGATACCCTCAGGGACAAAACGTACACCAGCAGTGGCATCGACCCAGTGGTGTTAAAAGTTATCAAAGGTACCAGGATAATAATTTAGTACGCCAGACGCGCGTTTCGTCTACATAAGACTCATCAGTGACGCTCATATCAAAATATGTAGAAAGCCAAACATGTACAAAGTTGAAGAGCATTGCGAATTCAAAATTCCAAAAAGTTGTGCCAAATACGGCTTAGGTAATCTATGCCTGGGATAAGAAAATCCTTAGTTATTCATGTTATGTAAGCCCTCACTATCGCTAGGGGAAAAAATCACGAATATAATGACTACCCATCTTAAAACTACAATCAAGTATAGCTTGCATCAATTATTTCTTAAATGAATTATGTTTATACATTGTTTTTAATTTTTAATCGGAGCGTGTCTTTAGTTTTGTCATGTTAAAATTCATATTATTGTAAGTATAATTTACCAATGCATTCTATGATCTCAGTAAATGATTGTGTCATGTAATTTGTTGACTTACCGTTTTCATGAGTAGAATATATATCTTCAGTGGTGCCGATAGCAAAACCAATCAGCAGCACGCTAAAGCAAAAACAAATCAAAACCATTTTTGAGTCTTCAATAAAATAAACCACTGTTCTACAAAGTAAATTGTTTTCGCTTAGTTATTTAGTACATCTAATAACTACCTGTAATATAAAACAAACTATACTGACTGACTTTAAAAACGAAACACATATTTTGTCTATTTTGTTTAAACAAATCATGAATAATATTCATTTCATTGCTTAGTATGCTCCCCGTACTTCTCTTTGAATAACAAAATCGATACCTGAATTTCCTCAGACATCAAACATCGCGAAAATTGTACATCTCACAAATTTCATGACGGGTAATTAGAAGCAAATGTGCGATATTTTTTAACAAATTTTCTTCGTGTAACATGTCCTTGACTCCTTTGCCAAGTTTTCATCAATAAAAGGTTTTTGATTTTCCTTTTCGTGACAACTATAAAATGAAAATTGAAAAAAGTCATAAGAAATTTACAGACAGAATTTAATGCACGTTCTTTTAAGAATAATTTCGCGTTTTTAATTTACTTTTAAGTCTCTAAAAACCTCAAAGCAGGTAGTCAGAACTCCTAATTGACCACCTATAGACCCGGTCAACCTGTAGTTGCAACTTTCGTAATTTTAATTAAATTATGCAACGTCATTTTCAACAGAGTATACCGAATACAACGTCAGTTTTTACCAAGTCGTTAAATTTTCTGCCAGGCAGATTTACATAAGCCATGTTTCATGTATGCTTGTATGCCACATAATTCACTGAAGTATTGTCATTAATGTTTCAGTGTATACCACACTACTGCAAAAAAGGACTGAAATAGGTAGGAATGGGCAAGATCAGAAGGTTGAAAACTTGACATAAAACCTTCCTAACGGTGAGGGTTAACCTTTTTGTCAATCATTTAAGGATTTTAACAGCTGTCTTTGTTTTGACGATTGGCATGACTAATAGTAAAGGGGAAAAAATCAGGACTTTAGTTCGGATCACTTGATTTTACGTTAAGCGTTCTGTAATCAATTCAACTTCTGTTTAAAACTAATGAATCAACTTTATATTCCATTTAGTATTGAATGCGAAATGTGTATTTTAATATGAAAAACTAAAAAAACTAATCAAATGTGGCGTTTCTAATGTCCGTCAGTATATTTTGATAAAATACATAAAAGGACGTGATCAAATTGCAAAAAGTGGAAGAGGACAAACCAGACTCGACGACATTAAAATAAACCTTTAACCTAAAGAAATAAAAATAATGATATACTATTAAGTTATACCATAGCAATCTAGTACGTTGATATCAAATTCGTTACAAAAATCCGATGATATTAATTTCATCTACCTTACTTCTCTACAAGGTCAATGAATTATTGTCACGAAACTTCTATTGAAAATTATTCACAAGCACACTTTAAAAATCTACCTCCATTTCTATTGTTAAATTATGAACACACTGTGGATTATAATGATATCTTATTTTCAACTAGCAAGTATACTCTTCAGTTTCGGATGTAATTGTCATAAATGACCCAAACTACTTTATGAATTGTTCCCCCCCTTATGTCATCAAGATGTATCTATCTCTTTGGAATTATAAAGGATGTATACTTTGATTGATCACAAGGTTTAACGCCCAACATAAGGTGTCAATATCAAATTGTTTTTTAAGAGAACCTTTTATCTGAATGCACATTTGTCAACTAAATCAACTCGTAGAGTTCTGAGTATATTTGTTAATTAATATATTTTAACTGCCCGATTTAGAAATAACAGTCTCATTAAAAAAATAGTATTCATAACTGTTGATGTACAAATTAAATAATTCTAACCGCACCAGTTTTGTTGCACAAGATGCACGTATTGGCAATTGATGTGTCTCAACTGATGCTACACGTCAAACTATTTGATAAAGTCTAATAATTCAACAAAAGATTCAGAGCAGATGAAAACCTAAACAACACAGGAAGACAAAGATGGACAAAGTGGTCATAGAATTGGTGTTTTACTTCACAGCTAAAGAGTCAAGGAATTTTCGAATGTTTTCATCACTCATCACTTCATTTACTTTTTATAGTATAGTTGTTTAATTACAAATGGGGTACTGTAATTTGATTATGGTGGTTTGTTAATACTTTATATTGCTTAAACATAACACTATGAAGTTTGACGATTAGACGTGTACACTAAATAATGGATTCTTTCCAGTATTTTATGTGGCCTTGTCATACTTTGATTTTTTTATTATCACAAAAGTTGTTAAGATAATACCACGCGACTGCTGCCGTCAGTGTAAAAGTGTAATGTCTATTTATTAGCGAAAAAATATATTTAAAAGATAGTTTTTCTATCCCTTGTTAGGACTAGTTTTGAGCGCTCACATACATTTTTAATTCCGCCACACATTTTTACGTGTGATTTAGAGGCCACACGGTTGCCATGATCGCTATTAGCTACTGCATTTTAACTATGACAGATATTTGTCTCATTGGCAATCACACCACATCTACTAACTTTATTCAGGTATTGTTTTTGTGTTTTATATGTTTTATTTGTGTATCACGACGCGTATCCCTCATTTCGAAAGCTCGCTTTAAATCTCTTGATCCGAAATATAAAATTTAAATACGAGCTCATATTAGAATTTCAACTCGAAACCTATGGAGACCCTTAAATCTGGTCTATCTATAAGAACGGAAACAATTAAAGATATAAATAACCAAAAAGAACTAAAAAAATACCCAAATTCGTCTAAAGCTAACTTTTTGTTATAATAAACGAAACATGTGGATAGACTGAACATACCATTTAAGATTTAAAGTACAAAACAAACGACCTCTAAAGTAAACGTAAGGGGGGACAACTATATATCTATTATATTGTTTATGTTAACTTAATACAAGTGTGTAATTTAATAGCTTATATGAATAAATACACAACGACATAGGCATTTATATAGCTTCTAACGATTCAGTATTTGAACCTATCCTTGACTTACAAAAGATCAGGTTGCAAAGTTTGAGAAAAAGTGGTTCAGAAAAACATCTTCGAACGCACTAAATTTATGAAGTGTTATTCTTGGAGTTTGTATTCAGTGTATTGAAAGCGGATTGTGAAAAAGGAACAATACTTAAGATAAAAAATAAATTCAATGCATGAAAATAATTACTTATAAAACTAAGACTTTATCTGTAATACATAATTAAATGACAATGATATGTATACGGTTCGCCCAGCTCTGTGAAAGTTTCATTCTCCATATATCTTGCATTTGGTAGAAGACATTGATTCGTGTCATCACCATGCTGTAGGTCTATTTTGATATGAGAATAGATTTGAATTTTTGCACATGAAAGGAAATGTTAACGCCATTGGGTTTTATATTAAAACTGATTCAAGCATCTGATAAGTTAAACATTCGGTTTCATGCCATTTGAATGCACACACACTTAGATACAGTTTTTTTTATATCATTCAACGATTAGGTAATAGCATATATAGAAAACATATCCATTGTTCTGTTGATGATTTACAACGCTGCAAGAATTTAGTTAATATTTTCATGAGGTGTTCGTGGTTTATTCCTATGCCTTTATATAGGACACTTTAGATGGGTCGTTATGCTCCAAATGTCACTGCGCACCAGATAATGTTTATAAGCGATATGAATACATAAAAGCGTCATAAATAATTACTTTCAATTGCATATTAACACTGTTTACTATCAACTAATAGAATCAATCATATATTATATAAAGGGGCATGAGCGGCAAAGTTCATGTCATTAATATGTTTCAATTTCTCAAATGTGATTTACAACATACTAAAACGTATATTCAAATTATAACAAAAGTATAAAATAAACAAATTACAATGCATGGGCTAGATAATATGTACCAGATTTTGTGAGTATTTTAGCGTAGTTGCCAGCTAAACATATGAAGACTGCCGACGGTCATATAACCCGATATTAGCATACATAGAGATATAAATAGATAGCTAACTCGTGCAATTGCATTGTCTATGTCTGTTTGATTTTATATTAAAGGTAAAAAAAGATATGTCAGTTATCGTATTTAACTGTTTAAGAATGAGTTTTTGGAGATCGAATCAGTCGATCAAATGGTTTACCCTTGTTTCGCTTTCACTGTTGACATTGTGTTCCTTTAATAATTGAACATGCATAATTAATGCGTAATCTGTCTTAATAAGGAGTTAAGTTGAAGGTCACGTGAATACAGATTTAATAATAATAATACTATTTTATCAGTAATGTGTCTAAGCTTATTTTGACAACTGGCGTTAAAAAATGTACTAAAAAAAATAAAAACTCTAAATTTACATTACTTACGTTCGATATATATTCACATTGATATAGCTCTTAGGGTATTAACAACAAATACTATTGCTTCATAGCTTAAATCTCAATACTTTAAAAGTTTAATTCAATAGAAAAAAATACTTGTCACGAGGAGAGTATAAATTAACATTATAAATGTAGATGCATTTCTTACCAGGTTAACCGGTAACATTAATCAGACAACAAGGGTATTTTAATATCTAAAGTCACCCTGTTTATTATATTATATACTGCAGCTGTGATTATTGTGCAGTTGAATTGCATTGATTATGATTGTATATCCATATGTACATGTGATATACAGGCACTGTGGGTATATCGCCTTGTTTATGACGTTAACAATGCGTTTTCGTAGAGATATACTAATAACGTCAGTAAAACACACAGGTTCGCAGAAATTTTACGTCGTACACTGCATATTAAAAATGAAGTCTTTTACCCTAAATAAGTCATTTGGAACAGTTATAGTAGTTACAGTATATATATATATATATATATATATATATATATATATATATATGTAACGGGAGTGGAGTGGCTTCGTTTTCCCGTTGGTTACCCAAGTAGCGGAATATTGGACAAACTACGTATAACACGTAAATATAAACAAGATGTTTATTTGAAGACGTACATTATGGTTGAACATACGATTACATATATGAATACTGAATAAAATGTACGGTGGCGGCTAGTCTACTTGTCGTTTAAATACAGGTTCCATATTTAAAGCCAAACGATATGAGCGTCTGCTCATTTCAAATCCTAAGTGTAGACTGACCCGACCCAGTGAGTGACGTCATACTTATAGTTCCTAAGGACAACGAGCCCGTCTGGGCCGGATATCGGGAACGTGCAAGAAGCAGGACGTCCCGACAAGAATAATTTCAAAGCCGGTCGCGGAAAAAAGAGATTAATATTAACCTATTTCCTCATATAAATAGAATATAGACAAGTAAACAAAGTGACCACTTTTACATATAGAATGACAATATGAATATATTTGCCTAGCTTCGCTTTCTACCTGTTTCTAAGACGTGTACATATAAACTAATATTTCGAGAAGATGCATGGTTATTCTATATCTATCATCTTTATGCCTTATGTATTATATACTGTGTTATGACGCTAGATTAAAACTGACGAGAAAAGGCACACCCGGAACACTAAAAGCTTTAGTATTGTAGAGCCTTGGTAGTCGAGTAGTATAGTGCGTCGGACACAGAACAACCTGATTTGGTGCCACGATCTCTCAGAACCAAGTCAGGAATATGACAGTTGTTATCCATTCGTTTGATGTGTTTGATGTGTTGATCTTGTCGTTTGATTAGGGACTTTCCTGTTTAGATTTTTCACGGTGTTCAGTAGGTTTGTGATTTTACTTTAAAGATCAAAGCTGTACACATAGATGCGTTAAATGTGTAAGTTTTTAGAGACGAATAGGAAGAAGCTAGAGTTAGCAATTTACACTATGTTTCGTCATATAAATGAATCAATTTAGTTACATACTTCAAAGGCTACTGATTACGCCTATGATCAAAATTCAAACGAACTTGAAGCAATGATATATAAGTTGATGTGCGTAACATATACGCAACTGTAGTTGACAATTCAGTAAGGGTAAAAAAAATAAAAAATTGACAGTACAGTACAGCATTGTAGGTCTTACTCATTTGCGCCAACGAAAGAAGCTATTGAACTTTGGGAATACATCTGGTTAATTATTTTGGAGTATATGTATCAAATATGGCTTACGATTTGTCCAATTTGTCGTCTTCTGAATTATTTCTCTAAAAATATACACGAAAGAAAGAACGGTCATTTATCGGAAGAGAGTACTTCGCATTTTTCTTCAGTATCTTTATCACTGGGTAAAATGAGTCTGTAGTTGGTTGAATTTATGCAGTCATTTATAGAGCAATTTGTTGTTTGTCTTTTGCCCAATTCATACTGGCAACGTCAGTGTATCTCTTCTATGACACTTGGTTACCAGTTGCCTGGTAGATTGATATAGTATAACGTTTTCTTTTCCCGTGTTTTCTGAACATCCACCTTTTTGAATTTATCTAAGAGTTGTAATTTTCAGAGCATTTCTGTGATTGCCTAATTGTTGGTACTTTACACCAACATCAACATTTATACGAAACCTCTCGGTTACTATTCAATGGGTTACGATTTTAATTGTCTATTTTATGTATATAAATGAACATATGATATACATCGGTACATCGGTACAACAGACACTCAGGGCTTTAACCTTTATATATACATATTAGCAAACGTATAGAATCATTTGGTAATCGCGAGATCAACATTGGTATAGAAAGAACAATGAGTTAAAGGTAAGGACCTGTCGGTTTGTTCGAAATCCTCTATTATCTTTGTTGTCCTTATTTTCTAGTTTTCCATCTTTTCTTGTTTTATATGTTATTGAAGGTATTTTGTGTGATAAAAGCGAGTTTGACCGGTTTTTTCCCGAATATTTTTTGGCTAATTTACATGTTTGAAACGAAAAAGATACGAGAATGGAAACGGAGAATAGTGCCAAAAAACCAATAACCAGACAATGGAGAAGACATAACTGCAAAGCCAGAACTGGGTCTTTAACATAGAAAAAAAAATAACACACCCGGTAATCGAAGTTAACAAAATCAAAAACATAAACATGCAAAACTAACAAAGGCTATACATTCCTGATTTAGAACAAGCGTAAAAAAAGAGAAACTTGTCATCAAAACCAAGCAAAGTCCCTCCCGTCACCATCTTAAAACAGATAGTTAACAGTATTTAATGAAAACTCATCAGTATTATCCCGCTAAATATATAGATATCAAGACCCAGGAAAGGGCAGTACTTGTTGTTAGCATTACCTGTACTTAAAGTTATTTTCGTAGGAAACCCTCTGTACAGAATTAACTGCAGTCGTCATTTGTTTTTAGAGCAAATAAATCGTTCAAATATCTAAAAGTGTTATTAAATTTTTGTATATGATGTTGTTTTAATTAGTCTTTGCTGATTGTACATTCTAACAATACAGAAACAGGTCTATATTGATTGGTGTACATTTAGTCCCATGGGAACTCCAATAACTTGACGATATATGGAATATCTGTAGCGAAACAAATTTTATATAGCAAAAATTCTAGAGCAGTTATGGTATCAAAGCAGGTCTAAATGAAAGTTTTTCTCTTTCTTGTTACTAAAAAGTGACATAAAATCTTTTTTAAATACCAATTGAATTAAGTGTGTGATATTTTTCTGAATGAGATTATGAGGCAAGGTGGTAGAGTGTAGAAGGTAGAGAACAGATTCTAAATCACCAGTATAAGCAGGCACTGTGATTTAAGTTTGATGCATAGCCTCTCAGATTACCATCACTGTGGAGTATCAGCACATGATATACATGATATAGGTACCCCTAAATAATGATGGCATAATGTACCTTTGCTAATCCAAGTCCAAAAAACAATAGTTCGCCGCTATTCTCCATACAGTTTAATCGCTTTATTTACATACATTTCTTTGTATACTAAATACTTTAATTCGAAGCGCAGCGTTATTCAAGCCTTGATGTGCTTACCTTTGTTCTACGAAAACACTAAGTCAGTAGTTGATAAATGAATGTGTTTTATCAATCAAATGCTTTGTTTAACGTGTACCAACTGGTCATTTTCATAAGCCTAATTGGTTGTTGGCATCTCTTAGTTTGTCGTTATTTGTATAACTGCGTGTTAATGGTATATATCTGTTCATTTCAATCCATTTAACAAACTGAGTTCAGTCGAGAGATTGTCGTATCATTATGATACCTATAAGAAAAAAACTTCTCTCAGTGCAATACGTAAACAATATGTTCGTGGTGACTGAATTTTGAATACAATTTATCACTAGAATTAAGCAAAGTTCATCATTGATTATCTTATCAAAATAAAAAAGAGTTGTAAATAATATGTTATTGATTAATTGTTGGTTGCGTCACGTCAACATATTATACTTAAGGCAAATGCAAGATGTATAAATGATTCAGAACTTTCGTTTATTTTTATTCTTCAATTGATACCTTTTTTGTTTATTTTGCGGGTAGGGTAATTAATAATCATAGAAACTTCTTAAATAATCACATGTAATTCAGTTGTAGTCCATGATGTAACAAAGTATAAAAAAACCTCGAGAAAACATTTGTTTTTGGAACCATTACAAATAATAAACTAAAGAAGGTTTCCAAAGCGTACAATATCCATCTTTCCTGCAGGTATACATTTCGTCCGTCAATTCGTTTTGTTAGATGTGGATATCAATGGACTCTACAATGAAGATAAAGGTAATTTAAAGTGTATATATACATAGATAGATAAATACAAGAGCTGACATCCAGCTTGCATTATGAGCTATGATATTATTAAGTAAATACAAAACTACGTAGGGTGGTTAGTGTAAGATTATTTTAATTCGTAATTAAGATTGAGCTTATTCTTTAAAACAACTGAACTAACTCTTTATAACAATTTAGCTACTAAGTCGTTATAACGTGTTTTCTTATTCGTTATAACGTGTTTTCTAAGTCGTTATAACGAGTAAAATATATGTGACATGTTTCGGATTCCGTATAATAGCTTGTTCTAATTCTGATGAATTACAAGATTCATTTTGTTTGCGAATTCTTTTCAACGATTTAGTGACACAAGTTGATTACAAAAAATATTGTAGATAACAGTAAGACTAGACATCCTCATGTTTTGCTTTAGAGAAAAATTGTTTGTAGAAACAGATAACAAATCATTAATCCAACTTTTGGGTTGTATATACCACTGTATGGTAATTTGTGTGATAAAGAAGACGATTTATACCAAACACACATTCACGCTCATTGTAGAAAATAAATTGAAAATGCAATGTCAGAAACTAATTGAAAATGCAATTTCAGAAAAGTAATTAAAAATGCAATGTCAGAAAATAAATTGAAAATGCAATGTCAGAAATTTGATTGACAATGCAATGTCAAAAACTTAAAATCAGCAGAAAGACAAAACAAGAAAGAAAAAGTACACAAATAAAGGCAGCAGTGATATACCGCTGTTCAAAAGTCACAAATCGATAAAGAAAAAACAAATCCGGTTTACAAACTGAAAACAAGGAAACTCCTCAACTATATATAAGAGGAAAACAACGAAACAACTGAACACTGAAGTACAAAAAACCAAAGAAGGACAACGGACCTTACTGCCATATGAGTTACTTTATCACTCTTCGAAATCACACACATAGGTTGTCTTAAACAATAACAAAAAGTAGTATAATCACTAACCAGTGAAATTATATATTAACTTTTGGTAAAAGAGGGGCAAACATTTTTAGAGGGACAGTTAAACTGATAGACCGAAAATAAACTGACAACGCCATGGCACAAAAATAAAAACAAAAAGCAACAAACAGATACTAGTAAATAAGACACAACATAGAAAACTAAAGATTAAGCAACACAAACCCCACCATAAACTAGGGCTGATCTCAGATGCTCTAGAAGGGTATGCATATACTGCTCAACATGTGGTAACCATCGTGTTGCTCATGTTATTACAAACGCGGTAAATAGTCGTATTCGGTAGTTCACATTCATGGGAAAAAAAAAAGGAAGTGGATTGTAGCTATGACACAAGGAATATATCCGATATCATCTGTTAAACGGTTTGTCCATAACGGTCAACTCACTCATGATGTTGTCCGTAAAATTTACGAAGGGATGATTTTAACTTCAATATTTGGCACTCTTGGTTTAATAGCTTTCTTGTGAGCAGCAACTCTCTATCAGGGAAAGCATGATAGGAAATATTAGCCAAGGAATATCGTATCAATAGTTATCAAAGGTACCAGGACTAATATTTATTACGCCAGATGCGCATTTCGTCTACATAAGACTCACTAGTCAACTGGGAGATATATATTCCTTTTATAGGCGCGGCTGAAATGCTGCTACATATAAATGGAAACTTAACAATTGGGAAGCTCAACTCAACTCTTTTGTCGTAAAGTTTTGTTTTCAACCAATCCTCATTCTCAATTTTTATTTTATTGAAACCGTTTATTAGATATTTTTTTTCAAATGCCTAAAATATTTAAATACAACAGACTAATACAAAAAAGTAATATAATCCCCCAATAATGATCTTCGTTTCTGAAAATATAAACTATTTAATTTCAACGCTAATTTTCATTGAGTACTTTTAAACCCTACCTGTTCATTGGTTGCTTTTGCACCATTATCTGAAAAATAAACAAAGCAGTGTGATATTTGATACACTTAATGTACGCGGTATAAGCTTAATTTCTGGTGTAAAATTGTCTGAAATGAATCGAGTAAAAGTGGTTATTTCAGTACCTTATATTAAGTTTTATTCATGCAAAAGGTAAGAAAATGATCAGTTTGTACCTACCTATTGCATCGTCGTTTTTTACACTGGTTTTACCATTTCCTGCTGTGTTCGAATTTTCTAAAAATAAAAAGAATCAGCAACCAGTACTGTATATGTTTCAACTGATGTATTGTTTCAAAAGAATATATGATTCACAGACATTTATTTGACTGTATGTTGTTTTTATGAATTTTCGTTTTATACATGCAAAAGGTAAGAAAATTATCAGTTTGTACCTACCTATTGCATCGTCGTTTTTTACACTGGTTTTACCATTTCCTGCTGTGTTCGAATTTTCTAAAAATAAAAAGAATCAGCAACCAGTACTGTATATGTTTCAACTGATGTATTGTTTCAAAAGAATAAATGATTCACAGACATTTATTTTACTGTATGTGTTTTTTATGAATTTTCGTTTTATACATGCAAAAGGTAAGAAAATGATCAGTTTGTACCTACCTATTGCACTGTCGTTTTTTACACTGGTTTTACCATTTCCTGCTGTGTTCGAATTTTCTAGAAATAAAAAGAATCAGCAACCAGTACTGTATATGTTTCAACTGATGTATTGTTTCAAAAGAATATATGATTCACAGACATTTATTTGACTGTATATTTTTTTATGAATTTTCGTTTTATACATGCAAAAGGTAAGAAAATGATCAGTTTGTACCTACCTATTGCACTGTCGTTTTTTACACTGGTTTTACCATTTCCTGCTGTGTTCGAATTTTCTAAAAATAAAAAGAATCAGCAACCAGTACTGTATATGTTTCAACTGGTGTATTGTTTCAAAAGAATATATGATTCACAGACATTTATTTTACTGTATGTGTTTTTTATGAATTTTCGTTTTATACATGCAAAAGGTAAGAAAATGATCAGTTTGTACCTACCTATTGCAACGTCGTTTTTTACACTAGTTTTACCATTTCCTGCTGTGTTCGAATTTTCTAAAAATAAAAAGAATCAGCAACCAGTACTGTATATGTTTCAACTGATATATTGTTTCAAAAGAATATATGATTCACAAACATTTATTTGAACGTATTTTTTTTTATGAATATTCGTTTTAGCAACGACATTTTATATTGAAAACTATAAAAATACAATTTTTTTGATAACAAAATGATGAACCAGAAGAAAATGGAAGAATAACATACATAAATCATAAACCTATGATATTTGTAACAAAACTTTGAAGCCAAATTCATAGTTTATGATTCCATTCCTACCATTTTCCGAGTTATATGTTTCAATAGTTTTGTATAAACATAGCCATAGTGAACAAGCTGTATTGCAAACCAAACATAACAAAAATCTGCACAGATGAAAAGTTACATAAAAATACCAAAACTTCAATGAAAATTAAAAAAAGGGGTAAGCCATTAAAAAGACACTGAATCGGAATGGAAAACAAATACTGAATAACAAATGAATTGTCTCTAGATTCTGATGATAGTGAGATTAGAAAACATGTCATATTTCAATTTTTAAAATTAATTCTATGATAATATAACATAACTTAACAATAAGATCTGTAGTCATTGCTTCGGTTCTGATATGGTTCATAATAAAACTTACTCAGATAGCAGATTGATACATTAAAAACATATCAAGATACCAACTACCTTTAGCAATGTAGGAAAGCTGTTCTAATGTTTATTTCTTGTTTTCGTGTACATTTTATCATATACCAGGTCTCTTCACGTATTGCGGTACTTATAAGTCCTTTTCATGCATAAAACTGTGTTGGTTGTTTTTTGTCTTTCCCCTGTTTTAAAATGATTAAACATGTTAAAGAAAAGATCGGGGAAATACAGAAATCAATATCACCAAGAATTATACCATGCACTAAGAGGACGAGCAATATCCTAAATCGCACGCGAGACCCCGCACATTCTATTTGTTAGTTAAAATGTTAGACATTCTATAACCAAAGGCTTTAAATGGGCAACACGAGACCCACCAACCGGCGGGTACATCTCATGTTGTTTATAAGGGTAAGTGATCTTGCTTACCTGAATTTTGTTCACGTTTTTCGCCTGAAAAAGAGCCGATACACAGTATTAATTTTATCATTTTCACACCCAATTTATCTAATTCGTTACGGCTATTTATATATAGGTGCTAACAGTTTGAAATTATTAGAAGATTACCAGACACGAATCAACAACCTATAATACTTTATGAAAACGTTTTGTAGCAAAATACATAGTTCTTTGTTCCATTTTTAGTACAAATTGAATTATAGGCTTTCATAGTGTTGTACCTGCATATCGTTAATTGAACACGCTATGTAATAGACCAAACAAAACAATATCATGTGCAGATTATCAAATTAAAAAAACCCTTATCATGAACAGACAAAAAACATATGTTTATTGAAATCATTATTTTAATCGATAGATTTATAGATAATCGATGATGTTTTTAACTAGATGGTGTTTCTCAGCTACAGTCTCAACAAAGGGAGATAGCCCTGAGATAAAATTAGGCAGAGAAATATTCTCGTTTTGATAATCATTGATAATCTGTTTATCGCTAAACAGCATATGAAGTTGTAAATATTTACATTGACAACAGCATGTGCACCTTAGTTTCTGACATTAATTTACTATCTCAAGCGAGTAGCATGTAACAGTTATATGTATTTACAGAGGGATTCTGTAATGGACAAAAGTGTTAAAAAATTACGTTTACAAAAAGTGATCTAAATCTGTTTTGTCCATACTATAGGTGTAATTCCACCAAATCATAGTACGTCACATCCGGTAAAATGTGACGAAAATAAATCCTCCCTTGATTTTGACAGTTGTAGGCAATTAGACCTGCATTTCATTACATAAAACAATTCTTAGCCATAAACATACAGATATGTCATGGGTATTTAAAAAGTAAAATCACAAAAATACTGAGCTTAGAGGAAAATCAATTCGAAAAGTCCATAATCACATGGCAATATCACATAACAAAACACATAAAAAACGAATGGACAAGAACTGTCATATTCCTGACTTGGTACAGGCATTTTCAAATGTAGAAAATGGTGGATAAAACTTGGTTTTATAGCGCTTACCCTCTCACTTTGATGACCGTCTCATCAAATTCCGTTATATTTACAATTTTATACGTCATATATATTTGTCGTTTAATGTACATACAAACAATTTTAAAATTTCACTTAGGCAATGTTAGTATACAGGGTTAAAAAATCAAAAGGATGTAAAAATAAATTTCAGAAATAGATCAAGATTTAAAATAGTCCAAAAGTTATATAGACTCTATAAGAATCCATAAATAGTTAATTCCACTACGAGATTGAATGATTTTGACGTTTGTGGTTCAGAGTATTTTGTGATTCGTAATAGAAATATATCATAATGACATAAAAAAGAACAATATCATAATTACGGGATCTTTTAAAGTACAGAGTCACGTTATAAGAATCAAAGAAATACAAAAAGTCGCATATATAAAACACACCAGCAAAAAATGAAAGACAATACAAACACATTGACAAAGTAAATTTTAGGTTTAAAGGCAGTATACTGTTTTCATTTGCTGTGTGTAGCGAATATTTTTGTCATCTTCAGATGGAATGGTTGCTTAAGCTTTTCAACAGGAAAAATGAGTGAAAATTTAATTGGTATACCTCTGGTGATTGTTATCATCTTATGTGCAATGAAATGTGATGTGAAATGGATATGACTAAACCTTACCCATGACAAGCATTTCCTTATTATAAACAAAGATATAAATTATGTAGAATCTTTTGAAACGTTCCAATGTAATAAAGACTAATAGGGGAAATCATGGAAAATATGGATACGTAACGTTATGAAGACCATAATGATCAAATGATATTTTATGTCAGTTAATATGTGTCGGGAAGTATACATTAGGCCGGATGTTTCTGTTTTGTCCTTGAACCCACGCTTGTGTAGCATGCACAATTTTCTTTATTTCTTGAAAATTGTTTCTTTCCGGCCTCCTTTCCGCATACTTTAGCCTCAGACTAAACATATGACTATAATTAATTCAATTGCCATTTACAAATTGTAAATGCTCAATAAATCTCTGATCAGTAATCACATTTCTTTTTTCACATCAAGAACGTGATAGTGTCTATCGATTTAAGAAAGAAGAGCTATATTCCTATGTGTATTGATAATGAGTGTATTCCGTCCAATCGAAATGATTTTGGGAAAGGTGATTATTGCATATAAAACTGCAAGACGGAACGTGTTATTTGTGTGTATTTGTAAACCAGGAAATTAATTTTTAAATGCATGTTGACCAACCGAAATGTATTAGGATCATGCAATATATAATTTCGATCATAAACCTTTAAATGTAAGAAATTACAAGTTCAATGGATTTGTTCCTTTCAAAAGAAAAATATCAACCAAACGAAAAATAAATTTGAGCGTATACGTGGTTAACCATAAGTCGAGAAAAAACTGACATCGATACGTCTTAAAACGGAAAAAGATCAAAAGACAGATAACTGTTTACAAAACACAACATAAAAAATAAATAAAAATGGGCAAAACGAGCCCTACCGAAATCCAAGTACATCTCAAGTAGTCTGAAAGAGTAAGTCGATCTTGCTCACCTGAATTTTGAACACTGCTTTCCGGTGGTTCTTCAGCTGTTGATATAGTAAGTAGGTATGTAAGTTAGTAAGCAAATAGGTTATTGTAGTGACACGATCCAATATACATCATCATATTCAATATACAAATCTTTAAAACCATATTAGATCCTTGATTTAAGACATATGAGACACTTTCATCCTTTTCTAACTAAACAATATATACTTTAATGGTAAAAAAAGTATTTAAATAATAAAACTTTTCTTGATACTAAAAATTCTAAAAACTCCTTTAAGTTGATTTATACAATCAATAAAGATTAAAAATTTCCAAATTTATCTTCCTACGTTTAAACATAATATGCAATGTCTTGGCTAATAAAATTTGAGCATGATCACAGTTAGTTTGTTGTGCTAAAAAAGAGCCGACATACAGTATTCATAACTGTATTACCCAGATTATCTTTTCTTTACGGCTATTTCATTTATGTGTTATCGGTTTGACATTATTAGTAGATTACGAGACATGAATCCTCAAACTATAATACTTTATGACAACGTTTTGTAGCAAAACACGTAGTTCTTGGTTCCATTCTTTATATTGATTATAAGCTTAGATAGTTTTGTACCAGCATTATATAATTGAACAAGTCATGTAACAGGCAAAACGAAACAATGATATTGTAGTCCCGTTAGTGTTTAGAAGAACCAGATTACATTTTACATTATGCCTAACAATACGTCTGGACGACGGACGTCACGAGGATTCTCTGCCACTCCGGTTAGCTATTGTTAGCGTAACACGTTTATTATATTTATGCTGTCTGTTAGACTGATATATTCATCAGACATCGACATATATTAAAGGTATTCTGCTTAATACATACATCTTACTTATTTGTACCATATCAGCACAACATTAGCGTCGTACGACAAAGAACTTTAACTTTTAGCAAGTGAAGTTGACTCCACGATGGCGCCTTTGCATACTTTAACAACTTTTGATGCTTCATGATTTTTAAATAAATTACGTGTGCATTACCATAAATTAACTTCATATTTATTGTAGATTAAATTGCATCAAATTTTACAGTTTCGCATGTATGCAATCTTCATAATTTATATTTATCTTCAGATAAGGTTAGGAACTTCCGGTTAATCGTCATTAAGTTCTTCTTCACGAAAGTAATTTGTCTGCATAAATCCCATTGCACAGACGAAAACCGGAAATAGTCCTCATTTCAGTAAATTGGTTTCGTATAATATTTTATACTGAATTAAGGCTGATCCGATTCAAGCTCAAATATGAAAAATCTACCAAATATGCCGAAAAATGTCGCTTTTTAAATGGTTTTTGTCAAAAATGAAAATGACCGCATCCGTGTTCATCCACAACCTTTATATATGTTATGTATTATAATCAAATACAACTTACATTTCATTATTAAGGATGAACACGAATGCGGACACTTTCGTTTTACACGGAAACCGTTTAAAATTTAACTAAAATGCTAGAATTGTGGAGATTTCAGTAATTTAGCATTACTTACACTACAAACCAGTAAAAGTCTGAAATGGCCTATATCTGTACTCGATTGTACTGATTTGTACTCGATCAGTCTGGATTGGTCCGAAATTTACTTGATAATACTCGACTGTAGTCTGAACCATACTTAACAGTCTGAATTTGTATTTGATCAGTACTTAGCCATTTTATATGAGTCTGAACCATGCTCGACCTAGTCTGAACCATACTCGACCTATTCTGAACCGTACTTGACCTAGTCTGAACTATACTCGACCAAGTCTTAACCAACATAGACCTATTCTTTGTATCTATCAACTGAATTTTATCAATTTAGGAAATATTTTAAAAAAAAAATGAAATTTGAACAACAACTTGAAATTAAAAATGTAGTCAATATACATGTAGTATTGAAATTAAAATTTCACAATAATCAATCATAAAAATACTTCAACACAATATCAAGAAACACTTACATAACAATATATATCAACTTTAAAATATAAATAAAACAATCTGATCAAATAATCTGAAAAATTTATTGTGACTAATATTTTCAATATTATTCAAAATTTTATGAATATTTCGGAAGTTTTTTTTATGGTAACTGGTCTATTTTCACCATTAACTTATGCCTAGTATAGATTTATGGTGTCAGCTGAGTTAAGTTTATAATGCAGTGAATGTTTTTTTTTGTTAATATATATATAAAATAGTATATAAAACAACTTAATAAATTTAAAAAAGAGACCCTAATTGGTTTGTTTTATTAAACCTAGAATATAATATAATCATGATAATAGAATTTCCATAGCAGTCCTTGATAACCTTTTTAAAAAAGTAAATGTGTTCCAAAGTAACAGTAAAAATTTATTTCAATTAATTTAAGTAATTTTTGTCAAATTAAAAACATGGCATACATAAAACACTATAATATGGTATAATTACCTCAGTACATGTGTGTTTTACAGGTAAAAAGAAAGCCCTTTTTCCTAACTTCGTGTATTACTTATCTAGTATATTCGAAAGGCCTTGTTATTTAAGTTAAACAGGATGTTGCAATTTTGAATTAATGTTATTTAGAATTTTTAAAATACCTCTGACCAGGTGTGATCTTATTTATGAGTTTGCCTCCTCAAGCAGAGGTAATACTTTATATTTCACCACTAATGAGAAAAACAATTTTATTTATTTCTTTAATTCTATCCCTTTTTGATATAAAATATATAATATAATTTTTGTTTATCCTAAATATAATAACAGATATATTTCTAATATAAGGTTAAACAATTTATAAATTTTGTTGGCTGTTGTTATATATGTCAGTTAAAAAGAAATTTATTTTAATAGTTACAAAAGTAGAGGTTTTTTGGTCTAGTATGGTTCAAACTGGTCGAGTATTGTTCAGACTTTTGGTTAGACTGGAAAATTAGGTCGAGTACAGGTCGAGTACAGGTCGAGAATGGGTTAAGACTGTTTCAGACTGGTCGAGTAATAGTTCACACTATTTTCGACCGCAAAGATAAGGGTTAAGTACGATTCAGTACAGTCGAGTATGGTTCAGACTTGGGTCGAGTAATGTCAAGTAAAAGTCAGACCAGTTCAGACTGGTCGAGTAAAAATCAGTACGGTCGAGTACAGATATAGGCCATTTCAGACTTAAATGGTTTGTAGTGTTAATGGTGCTACTACCCGATATTTGTGCATTGTATTGTAAATAACAGCCCATATTTATGTAGCAGAAGCATTCTTCTGTTCAATAAATAACTAAAAGTATATATTTTAACAATTTTGTAAAACTGCTATATTTTGGGGCCAAAAGGGGTCTTACTGGACCTACTCCTTTACAATATGCCAACGTGTTTTTCAAATGTATCATGTGTATGACAACGGTATAGCAACTTGATAGGTTAAAAATAGTTATATAGCTCTTCAACTGTTTCGTTTCTTATACATATTTGGCTTTCATTATCCTCATTATTTACCTTCAGCTGGACAGAGTTTTGTTCTTGCTTGACAGGCTGCTACAACAGCTACTGCAACAGTTGCAATAGAACCAAACAGGGAAGGTAACAAAATATTGAGATCTTGAAAAAAAATAAAAGATAAATGAAGAAAATCATCAAACAAATAGTTTGGAGGAGGAAAGACATTACAAAAACTAAATGAATATTGTTTTACTGCCTTTTAAAAGAAATATTGTTTGTATGGAACATTTTTCTGATCTTTTATATATCATTTGTTCAATAGATTTTATGCATTCTGTACTGTTTCTTTAGGACTAATTGTATGTATGCATGTCAAAAAAAAAAGATATGAGAATTTGAGTCAAATCGGTGACCATGAATTTGACAGATAATACCCGTTTAATGCATATCAGAATATTGATAATTTGTCTGTTATTTGCTTCTGGGAAATATGCCTTAAAAGGAAAGACAATTCAATGAATACTCAATTTTTGAAGTTTAGTTTAGATATCACTGAATAAAAAAAGACGTTTTACGTTTTTATAATTATGTTAAATTTCAAATAAAAATTTACTTCAACCAGAGAGGCACTTTATGTTTATGTTTTACTCAAATGGTTAACTCGAAAATTTAAACGCCGATTGTCATCCAAGTCATCGAAACAGTGAAAGTTTGACATATGTAATACAGTAAACGGCGGTGAAAACACTGACTAGATTGGTGTAATATAAACCTGATTGTAATTAAGTAGACCCCTTTGAGTCAACATTGTATCATAATCTAAATCACTTTAAAAACAAACAAATGTGTCAACAAAGAAAACACAAAGATTTGTTAGACAAAGCACACTAGCAAAAACGAAAAAGAAGGATACAAAAAAGTACGATAGGCCAATGAACGATTGAACGTTTTGGAATTTGAACAGCGGTATACTACTGTTGCCTTTATTTCTAACCTAAATCATTACATATTGATTTTCAAAAATAAACATATGTTGCTGTAACAATTGTACGTTAATGTTATAAAATTGTTGTAAGATCTAAAAAAATATAAGTACTGTTGCATCTTATTTTACTTTATGATCTTCGTCTCTTTTTGACTTTATTTCTTCAATTTGCAAGGCTTCCTTTGCATGTTATTTTTTCTATTCTTCTTTCTATACTTATTCCTATTGCCTTACTCAGTAATTTATTTGATATCTTTTCTAATTGAAATAGTCACTGGTTCAAAGGTTCGAAATTTTAGAACAACATATACAAAAATAATGTTACAGATAGAAATTTCGCAAGAGTTGTTTCCGCTAGATTTATTTGTTGATGTGTAGAAGGAAATAAAATAAATACTTACCAACGCTTGCAGAACTAGTTTCTTCATCATTTTTATCCTCGTCCTTATTGTTTTTGTTACCATTATTGGCAATCAAAATAACTCTATCAAGGAAATCAAGATACATTTGGTGAGCTGTTACTTTACATGTCATACATTCTTCCATCTGTATTTTCATTGTTTCCATGTCGTATAAACTTAATGGCGGATATGTTGGGCCAATTAACACTGAAAATGAAATCAAATAGATGTATTCGTACTGATAGAAACGATATACTATCAAATAAAACACTTCTATGATGTTGTTATTCACATTGTATGTTTTTACATGAAATGGTTATATAAAATTTATTTGTAAAGTACAATCTGAAGTACAGACAATGATATTATTACGCTTTCAAATATATCATTCGTCATGCAATGCCTTTAATCTCAACTCAGAATATACAAAAACTATGGAACCACAGTAGTATACACTGTTGAAAAGTCATATATCGATTGAGGGAAAACAATCCGGTTTTTCAACAAAAAATCGAGGTAATACATCAACTACAGGAGGAAAACCATGAAACAACAGAAATACTGAAGTGCAACAAAAACAAACGCAAACTTAAACAGAAATAAAAATTTGATAATAACTGCCATATTTCTTACTTGATACAGGACATTTTTTTTTAGAAAAATGGTGGTTTAAATCTGGTTTTATGGGGCTAGCTAAACCCCCCGTTCATATGGAATGATAAAAAAATCGATAAAAGAACAAATATACATGACAGAATAATCGTTACAATATGTTAACTTCAGACTAAAAACGAACATGTTTCCTTAACAACAGTTCAGAACATCACACACAGTGACAAACTTATATGACGATTACATAATCTTTAAATTCATACAATGAGGTTCACAATACCAGTCCAAACAATTATCTTAATTGTGACGATATTGAAAGGCTATTGAAAATTAATGGTGTGACGTCGTCATAATTTGTGGACTTACACAATAATTTATCCATAACTCGACTTTTTTGACAAAGACACACGTGAAATACACCGAAAAAAAAAGACTTCAATTGATAGGACTTAAAACTATATTCAACCGAAACCGCAACAGAAACTTCATAAATAAATACATAAATGTTGAATGTATAAATACCAAGATACGTCGTATAATAATGTAAACACGCCCTCGGCAAAACAGGAATAATGTTTTCTTCTCATAACTCTGTTGGGCCAGTTTATGCCAAAGGAGTACACTCCTATATATGAAGCTCGTATAGTGTGATCATGCACGAGCATAACGTATCAATTGTGATCAGTTAACACCATACAACGGATCAGGGGGAATTGTACTTAGTTGAATCTGTATAGTCATTAATAAGGAACTGTTGTTTTTGTTCGATTTATACTTGCAATTTTTGTGTGTGCCTTTTATGACAGTTGATTTCCAGATGCTCTGCAGCTTGGATTGATAATATAACGTTTTTTTTATTATCAGATTTCGGGACTTCCACCTTTTTGAATTTTCCACGGAGCTTGAAAATGTTTTAAACATTCCTGTGACTTTAGTTTTTTGTGCGACATCTTTTAATTGAATGAATGATTGTTTGTGTTTAACACCACTAACAGTACTTTTGACTATTTAATATCATACGTTTGTACAGCTGAGTAAAAACAAAGTACTTACAGAGAACAATCTACATTTGATTCGGAAACTGGTTATCCTAGTCAATCAAGATGGAAACTTAAGTGAAAACTACCTGTGTGCGTAGTTGTTGAACTAATTTGGAGATATATAAATTCTTACCACGTGACTGTACAGTAATCTTTGGTAACACTGAAGATGGGTTGTTTGGACTATAGAATAAAATCTCTATCATAGATAATTTTTTCCGACAAAATTCATAGTTCATTGTGAAATCTTGATTACTGTCACATCTTAAAATTTTCTCTGTAACCAGCTGGAAAAAAGAAAACTTTATTTTATCAAGCAAGTTTTTTTTTTGTGTCATTGAATAAACATTGATTAACGATTTAGACATTACTTTTCCACAGAATTGTAAAACCTGAACAAGTATAGACTATGTTTCTCAATCAATTTTACGTCACAGCCTAAATCCTTAATATAACAGAAGTTACCATGCTACTTTTTGTAATTAAATTGATTTGTTAATTTGATCGCATTTGTATACATTACATTAACTAAATCTTCTCTTATTCAATATGCTTATTAACTAGCGACTTTCATTGCTAAGCTATAGTTCTTCTGACGTGTTCTTAAAATACCTACAATCTTGTTGATAAAACAATAAGCTTCCCAAAATCCTTCAATAAACGCTTGCATACGGAGTGGTATACCATCTGGCCGCAAGATTAATATTTTCTGTTTGGTATTAAATTATTATAAAAATCAATTTTGTTACATTTTGTGATCAATTTATTTGAAGTCAGGAGGGTTAAAGAACATCAGTTGTTCTACTTAAAATGCCTTTTGTTTGAATATTTTTTGAATATTTTTTTTCTCATTTTTTTGGGTCTTTTAGAAGTTGTTGAGAATGCTGTATTCTGACCCCTTTACAACGAAATATGTCTTACATGCACTCGTATAAAAATTGAGGTTTTTATCAAACGTAATCATAGGTTTGAACGTATTTTTCAATAAGTCCCTTAAAAAAACAAATATTAGATTTATTAAGCTATTTTTGTTCCCCTTTTGATTATAAACCTTCTTAGTTGTCCTTAATCATTGGCTTTATTTGTTTTGGTACGGACGTTACTGTTGAAAGTAAATCAATGCTAGCCGTGCGTCTGCAATAACTTTGTATTTCATTAACATGTTTATATATCATTTTATTCCTATCACAGACAGTAACGTATTCCAAAGTAACTTTACTTTGAACAACTTTTAAAAAAGACATAACACATTTCAAAGCCGCCTTGAGGATGCTTGTGTACGATAATAAATATAAGTGACTTATGTCTGTTCAATGAGTATTTTCTCTCTCGAAAAACAAACTATTGCAAACTCAAGGTAAAATGAAAATAAATTAAAAAAGAATAAAGACTTAATCAAGATTTTAGAAATTTTAAATTAGTTTTTATCTAATATAAGAAGTTTTGAAATGACATTTAATACATGTATTAACCCATTACTCTACCTATTCCTATTCATAAATTGATAACCTTTAAAATGATACATTGGTAATGATATATGTTTTTTCAGATTTCACTACTATTGACTTACCATACTTTGATTTGCATACAGTAATATAGACTGGTCTTTGTGGCCAATATCCAAATCCCATTCTCTTAGGATAAGTGTATCATTTCTGCCACAAGGTAATGCTATATCAGACATTTTATAACACATGCCGGATAAACTGTAATTGTTGTTTATAATATTAACACCAATAAGATAAAGTGAGCATGGAGGGTCAATGAGATGCGCATCTGATGAGATGTGGAATGTTTTCTCATCTTGTGTAAGTGCAAATACTCCACACATGCTAGTATTTTTAAATCTCCCAACAGAAACTGGAAGTAAAATGTGATAAAGTACAATATTTCATGCAATGACGTTACATTTGTATCAATATATAAATATATTTTTAGAATTAAAAAAAAAGCTACGTAAAACCTTGTTTTACCAACTGTCTTCATTTCTATGTTACTGTAAAAAATCATAGAACTTTCATCATGTTTGGGATTAAGTTTTATTGACTGAAGGTAAACTAAGCGAATCGAATGGTTAGGTCAAGGTTATCTTTTAGAAATCTTTATGGACGTTTCATGAATAAATTGACCTTATTTTTGTGTTATTTGCTTATTATTATTATTATTATTATTATTATTATTATTATTATTATTATTATTATTATTATTATTATTATTATTATTATTATTATTATTTTTTAAAACTTTTTATCGATCTAACGAGTCATTTACAACTGATTCTTAGAGTTTGTTCTCATGTTGTAGTGTTACCACATTGGGCTAGGTATGCGCGAAAGTTTAGAGCATGTAATTATGTATAATTCCGTCTCTTGTTGCATTTTCCAAGTCAAGAGCCTGTAGTTCAGTGGTTCTCGCGTGTTGCTGTTTATCACATTTGTTGCTGATAAATTGTATTATACATAAATCAATTATGCATTTAAATTGTTTTAGGTAAACCATGGTGTGGCCGTTTTGGTGGGGTTCGTGTTGCTTAGTCTTTAGTTTTCCATGTTGTGTCTCCTGTACTATTATTTGTCTGTTTGTCTTTTTATTCTTAGCCATGACGTTGTCAGTGTACTTTCAATCTATGAGATTGACTCTCCCTCTGGTATCTTTCGAGTACTATATGCGGTATTGGATCAATGTTTATTTTGGAGGTGGTACGGTGACCTATAGTTGTTAATTTTGACGTCATTGAGTATCTGGCGGAAAGTTGTCTCATTGGTAAATAATATCAAATCATCGTTTCGTTACATGGTATGCTTAAAAACAATGGATCGGAAACTAAATCACGATTTGACAGTCTTTGTAATTTTCAATGAGATAGTTCGATATAAAAACACAAACTTGGCGTATGTGTATTTAGTTCATTCATGCTGAATAGCATACTATTATTACGAATAATTTATAAATGCATTCTATGTTCTAAGTAACATTGTACAGGTATATTTTTTATGTAGTAAATGCCTGCACAATGTTACTTTTGTACAAGTCGGGAATATGTCAGTTTTTGTCCATTCCATTGATTTTGCTATTTGATAAAGGACTTTCCGTTTAGAATTTTCCACGGAGTTCAGTAGTTTTGTGATTTTACTTTTTACTATGTCCTACAAATTTTTTGTTTGACTTACCATTTTGATGGGTAGAATATATAGCTTCAGTGATGCTAATAGCCATACCAATCAATAACACGTTTAAACAAAAGCCTGTGACAACCATTTTTGAGTATTCCATCAAATTATTATTTTCCTGTAATATAATATAAGACATAATATTTTGATGAAGTAATAATAAAAGAGGAAGTAATATAATTAAATATGGCGGAAGAGGTAAATCTAAATTCTTCAAGATTTGTAGTTGTTAGCCCAAATATAATGTTATTTTTCAGAAGACTAAACACAGAAGAAGGAAAAAAGTTTACGAGGGAGCAATAAAAAATCCTTGGTAATAAAAAAAACCCACAGAAGCTAAGATGAAAAAGACGAAAAGTCACATAGGTGTAAACAAATTATTATAAAACATAACAAACACATGCAAAATATGACCAAACAATTCTATAATGTGTTTATCTGTATCGTTATAAAAGACCCAATAAATTCAAAAGTATCATTTACCAACACATTAAGAAGCACAACCATCCTTTTAAATATTTAGCAGTTCAACCTTTAGAATTAGTAAATAAGCAGCCTGGTGAATCTCATTCAAAGTTTGTACGATAATGGAAAAAAAATTGAATTAAATTGGATTACAAAATTACAGACAGTCTGCCCTCTCGGTCTTAATGATAATACCATGGGAATTGGTAATATATCTAGAACCGATTCCGTTAACATTTTGGATATAGTTTCTAAAACTGTTCGTAAAAACCGTTCTCACGGTTGTAGAACAAATCGCAATCAAAGAAAATGTCGGACCAATTATACCAATATTTCGGACCTAATATCTATTTGAAAAAACAACGGCAGACATTATCTGTTAACAAAACTCTATTCATTACCGATTAATAAACTAAATAAAATTTTGGAGGATTGCAACACAATTTCATATAGCAGTCCTAAGTATGAAATAGTTCAAATAAAAAACATTTTATTAAAATAAAGTATGTCAATAAAGGTTTTAATTTTGTAAATATTGCCGGTATATTAAATGACCATTCTGTTAAAGAACAAATTCCTGGATATTTTGACAATACTGAGCTACCTCTTATTTGTTATATGTACAAGAAATCTACCCGGAAATTTGTGTATAATTATAGTCAACTATGTAAAGATGTTAATATCAGTAACAATATGCTGGTATATTGATTTACAAATTAAAGTGCACATATGGTCAGTTTTAGTTGATGCAGTCAAATAATTTTGTTGTACAAGTCAATATGAGGTATCAAAACTACTGAAATTTTGTTACGTATCAAAATTTTGAATAAAAGGAGGACATGCTGGCACCCTAAATTTATGCGAACAAAAATTTGAAAAAATATGGCTGATTTACTATGCGGGTATATAGATTTATAAAAAAAAGTGCACACATGGTCAGTTTTGGTCAACACAGTCAAATAATTTTGTTGCACAAGTCAGCAAGAGGTATCAAAACTACTGAAATTTTGTTACGTATCAATATTTTGAATAAAAGGAGGACATATGCTGGCATCCTAAATTTATGCAAACAAAAAATTGTTGTTATTGTATAGCAATATTGCTGTCCATTGTAATATACATTGAATCCTGACATAACAAATATGGCTGATTTACTATGCTGGTATATAGATTTACAAATTAAAGTGCACATATGGTCAGTTTTAGTTGATGCAGTCAAATAATTTTGTTTTAAAAGTCAGTATGAGGTATCAAAACTACTGAAATTTTGTTACGTATCAAAATTTTGAATAAAAGGAGGACATGCTGGTACCCTAAATTTATGCGAACAAAATTTTGAAAAAATATGGCTGATTTACTATGCAGGTATATAGATTTATAAATAAAAGTGCACACATGGTCAGATTTGGTCAACGCGGTCAAATAATTTTGTTGTACAAGTCAGCATGAGGTATCAAAACGTAACTAATTTTTTTTACGCATCAATATTTTGAATAAAAGGAGGACATGTTGGCACCCTAAAATTATGCGAACAAAAATTTGTAGTCATGTGTTAAAATGATGCTTTCCTCTAAAATACGTCCTTTCATAGATATACATATAAATAAAGTGCAAATATGGTTGAATTTGATAGGTATTGGAATATATATTCAGTGCCCGTTATCATTGTAACCAAGATCGTTTTTTTATTTATAGATTGGCAGATTACAGATACATTTATGTTACAAGCAACGTTTTATGCGTACTTTATTTTCAAATATTTGTATTAAATCCTGTTTATATAACGGAAGTATTAGTTTTACTTTATTTTCGATGTTTATACTACGAAACAAAGATATTAAAAAATATTTTTAAAAAAATCGATGTAGAGCGGTCCTGGTTACAAGTTAACTTAGTGTTGAGCAGACCAGTCAAAAGTTAACTTGGGAACAGGTCTTGTTTCGATCGGATTTGTCAAAGCAAAGGTTAACTTATGTTAACTTTGTGGCAGGACTGGTCTCGAAGTCAACTTATGTTAACTTTATGGCAGGACTGGTTTCGAAGTTAACTTATGTTAACTTTACGGCAGGACTGGTTCGAAGTTAACTTATATCAATAGCAGACCTGTTTCGAAGTTAACTTTTTGGCAGACATAAAAACAGTCCTAGGACCAAGTCCGCTTTTCAAGTTAACTAGATTTTGGTCCTAGGACTGGTCAGAGCAGTCCTAAATCCGGTCACAGGTTAACTTTGACCAGTCCAAATGACTGGTTATCAAGTTAACTGGCTGTACAGGTTAGGACTGCACCCATCTGTACTTCATGTAATTGTAGTACCTCCGAATATATTTATGGACCCATTTCCCATGTTATAACAGGCGATCTTAACATCGTTCAAGACCGAGAGATGAAATCATTCCTCAGTAAAGGACCTAAATATCGTTCCCCGTTAATTATTGATTGGAATTAGTGTCGTAATATCATCCACGACTCACTCCATACTTACTGTATAAAATGGATAAAACTGGAAAAAGCTGACAAAAAATCTTTGGACTCTTTTTTTAATTCGGTAATGAAGATAGTTGATATACGTATTCAACATTTTAAAGAACATTTTACTATTAACAATAACCACAAAAAAACCTATTTCTCGTATCAAACATAAACTAAAAGAACTAGACAAGAAATTTGTTTTTGTCCCGGCCGATAAAGCTGCTAATAATATTATTATTGTTTGACGTAAATTTTACATTGAGGTTCTGAAAAAAGAAATCACCGATTCACCAACATTCCAACTGACTCCATTTTTCAGAAAACGACATTTGTAACAAACATAAACTTTTAGCTACCGCTTTACAACCAGAGCCAAATACAATGAAAGTCCCAACTATGTACTGGTTTCCGAAGCTACACAAAACACCTTACAAATACAGATTTATTTCGTCTTCAAGCCATTGTTCCACTACTAAATTGTCTATTCTTCTTACCAGCACACTTGGTACAATTAAAAACCTAATAATAAATTGTTCAAATAAGGCCTTCGAAAATAGTGGAATTTATTACTTTTGGAGTGTCGAGAACTCGTTGGGAGCTGTACTTGATAAATTGCATGCTTATATTGGTGATTTTGAATCTGTTCAAAGTTTTGATTTTTCTACCCTGTATACCACATTGCCTCACATTCTCATTTAGAAAAAATTCACACACCTAATTAAATGGGCATTTAAAAAGTCAGAAGATGAATATATATGTTCAAACGCTTTTAGGTCATTTTTTAGTAGCAATAAACAAAAAAACTATGTCAATTGGACATGCTTTGATACTATATATGCCCCTGAATTTTTACTAGATAACATTTTTGTTCGCTTTGGGGATTCCGTATATCGTGAGATTATCGGAATTCCAATGGGGACTAACTGTGCACCACTTATTGCGGACCTTTTTTTGTATTGCTATGAGTTACAATTTATGACAAAAATAGGCAAAGACCCATTGAAACAATTGAGTGATAAACAAATTTAATAATACTTTTAGATATTTGGAAGATATTTTAGCTCTCAATAAGGACGACTTCAGTATATATATTAAAGAAATTTATCCCGTTGAACTTACTTTCAATAAAGCTAATACTAACAATGACCACTGCCCTTTCCTCGATCTTGATATCTATATCACTAACGGAAAGCTGAATACTAAAATGTATGATAAAAGAGATGATTTTTCATTTCCTATCGTTAACTATCCATTTTTAAATGGTGACGTTCCCTTGTCACCATCTTACGGTGTTTATATATCTCAACTTGTACGATTCGTTCGTGTATGTAACAATGTTTTAGATTTTAACGAGAGAAATGTATGTATTACTAAAAATTATTACACCAGGGTTTTCGATATCACAAACTAGTCAAAATATTTACTAAATTTTATCATCGGTATAAGGACATCATTCGTAAATATAGCTCAACATGCAGACTTCTTATACGTTCGGGTATTTCACATCCATTTTTTTATGGAAATATTCTTTATAAAGTACAAAGGTGTCAGTATTCATCTCAAAAACTAACAAGACCTTTGAATAGACTTATTAAGAAGGGATATAGTTACGATACTGTTGTCAGGTCATTAAAGATTGCATATTTTGGCGTTAATATTGATTCACTTATATGGTCTTTGCATCGGAACTAAACACATTTATTCAAAAACCAGTTGTTGGCATGACACGGGTTATGTTCTTCTCATATATGTTATGATGGTATGATACTAAACCCCTAACGGGAAGGATTGTGCCTGATGTTCATATGATGAAATCATAATCTTTCAGTCAGTTTAATTGAAGTCTGGAGCTGGTATGTCAGTTAACTGCTAGTAGTCTGTTGTTATTTATGTATTATTGTCATTTTGTTTATTTTCTTTTGTTACATCTTCTGACATCAGACTCAGACTTCTCTTGAACTGAATTTTAATGTGCGTATTGTTATGCGTTTACTTTTCTACATTAGCTAGAGGTTTAGGGGGAGGGTTGAGATCTCACAAACATGTTTAACCTCGCCACATTTTTGCGCCTGTCCCAAGTCAGGAGCCTCTGGTCATTGTTAGTCTTGTATTTTTTTAATTTTAGTTTCTTGTGTACATTACCACTGAACTAGTATATATTTGTTTAGGGGCCAGCTGAAGGACGCCTCCGAGTGCGGGAATTTTTCGCTACATTGAAGACCTGTTGGTGACCTTCTGCTGTTTCTTTTTTCTATGGTCGGGTTGTTGTCCCTTTGGCACATTCCCCATTTCCATTCTCAATTTTATTACAACTATACAACAAAACTACACTCAGTAGTCAGTGCTTTGGTACTGACATAATTAAACAAACTTTACTAAAATTGTCCGTTTATAAATTTTGATATTATTATAAAACTAAGATTTCAACTCTCTCAGGCAAAGTTGGCTTTAGATGAATTTGGTTATTTATTTTAGGTAGTTTTGACATATAGCTTTTCCACGATTTTCAGTACTTATACATCTTCGTATTTCAAATGTTTGGGTTTGAGCGTTTCTGATGAAGGTACATCCAAAAAGGCGCTTCGGACGTAATAAATTATTAAAAGTGTTGTTTTCCATTTTTTATGTTTTTATTAATCATTTTACTTATTGGAGATTTTTTTCTAGTCTACCGTGACACGGTTGTAAAATTAAGATACCAACTAAAACATTTACAAAACTTTCGGTTATCAACTTCTGATAAGAAGATTCAGGTATATAGTTATGCAATATTAAGAAACATAATTGTCAAACAGTTTTTTAACAATGGACTGCATAGATTATCATCAATCAAATGTAGAAAATAATATATACTTTAAAGTAATACAATTCCATATGTTGATATTGTATTCGTTAAATAAATCTGATTAAAATAATTAAACAGATAAACATTATGTTGAAATATAAAATAGCGTGATAGTAACATGATCTCCTTTATTTATTTAAAAGGTCAGCAGATTCTTGTCAAACTATTTCTGTTCAACATAATTAAAATGTGTACTTCCTTACATGAATTTACCGTTATATCAATTGTCAAATTCTGACAGTCCTAGGTTATAATATTGATGTCCTCTCTTTGGTGTTCAATAATAATCTTTAATTTCGAATGTTATCGTTACAAATGCTAATACGTCCTTTATATATTATTATCTTTCTTATGTCATCAAGTTGAAGTTATGAAGGGTGTATAATGTAATAGATCACTGAGTTTAACATTACACATATATTGTTAATTGTTAATATCAAATGTTGATGAAATTGATTTCATAGAACTTTTCGCCTGAATGCTAATGTTTTTTCTCTTTTTCTAAGCAACTTATTAGTTTTTATTTGGGCTATTTCTTTTTGTTAAAGAGATATGCGTTTTTTTTTAAATAAATACATTTTATGTGCCTGATTCAGTCTCATTTTAAAAGTAGCCTTCTAATCTTATGTTGTAAAAATGAAATAACATTAATTGTACCAATTATTACCGCTCCAGATACAAAATTCGGAAATAGGTGCCTCATCGATGATGCTACAGAAAATATTTCAAAACATAAAACCATCCACAAACGTTGCATTGTAGCTGAACACAAAAAAAGGCAGGTAGTCAAAGATAGACAAAGAATATTTTACTACTTAACTTAAATGTCAAGGAATATTCCGTAAATTTGACAATAGACAACAAAAGATATGCAATTAACATCTTTATCACTACAAAGAGAATCTACATACGGGTCTACATCATCTAGAGACAACACGAGAAGGCTATTTTATTGACAAAAGAAATATGTGGATCGAAATAATCTACAAAACGTCAAATAGAACATTTCGAATTTACCATGAGGAGGGATACAGTTGAGGAATAACAGTACTGTAGTTGAAGAGTTGCCACCGTCAATTGTAGATTTGACGGTCGCAAATGCAGTTTTACTGGCGACGCGTAGCGGAGACAGTAAAACGGAGATTTGCGACCGTCAAATCAAAATTGACGGTGGCAACTCTTCAACTACAGTACTGTTATTCCGATTCTAATGCATTACAAAAAGAAATAATACGATAAAACTTGAAAAAAGGTCTAAATAAGACAAATAAAAAAAATCCTCGAAACTTCATGAATGATTTTGGCGCAAAGACGTCATGGTTACACGTGACGTCATACAAATGAAAACTTACAAACTGGAGATTATTACGTTACTTGACGATTCAAATTCGGATAAAATTACATTAAAACGGCGAATTTGGGGTAGGTGTTGTTTTATTTTCGATTATATAGTAGTAATCTAACACTTGTTGATTTAACAATTCAAAATGGCGGGTCAATCCTTAGTTACGCCTGGTCAACTGTGGATTTGACGGCAACTTTTAGCCAATGAAAAAAATTGTTACATACAAATTGCATTAGAATCGTCAATATATATTTCAATTTAACTTGTTTAGTTGTTATTCAACCACATAGCAGGATAGTTTTACTAATGTTATATGAATTATATGGATGAATAAATATAATACGATAGAGAGACAATGTATATGTTATACCTGCACGATTCATTATAATATGAATAATAGACAATTGACCTTGATAACACCCTTGATATTTAAATGTTATCTTTAGTGGATTGTTAACAGAGCAGCTGATCGTTGTCTTTAAACTGCAATTCATATAACGTTACACAATATGTATGAACAAGAGATGTGGTACGATTTGCAGTGATGTTGGACTATTTGACCTTATGTGATAGGAATAAATCACTGAAGTCAAAATTTAACAACAATGGTACTACGGTTATGACATTATTTATAACGTATTATTTTTTCATAAATTCATAAATTATTACGAAACTACTGTTGCCGCTCCCTTGTCTTATGTTGACGGTTGATGTATTTGGTTATTATGTCTAGGTATTTTTAAATTATATATATAACTCCTAACGTTTCAGTATATTAACGCATTCGTGACTGACACATATTTTGGTTGCAGCGATTTTGAAGATAGTAAAAAAGACAAAAAGCTTCCAAAGTGCGAAATCAACAACTCAATGTTTTTATTGGAAAAAGTTTAGATTCAATGTATTTATCACATACTGTGAAAAAAGAAATATACCCCACAACAAATTATTTTCATTTACTTGTGTTTAATTTTGATTTTTCAAAAAGCGTTATTTGTTTTCCATAGTTGATGTTTTTCTGAAATTGTTGAGCATTTTACAGCGGTACAATATTTTTACATTAATTATTCATCCTTTATTTTTATTAACCTTGTATTTACATTGTACCAAAAATCACGTTCATTTGTTCAGTGTATGTCCAATTGTGTTACTATGTCTTTTGGTTGAGTTAAGCTATTCTAATTGATAGTTTATTGTATGACTTTCTATGGTGTGATGTTACACTATTGGTTTCAGATAAGGGTGAAGGTTTGGTACCTTTTAAACGTGTTAACTCGCTGCAACTATTTGCACTGGTCGTAGATCAGGAATCGGATGTTCATTAGTTGTCGTTTGTTGATGGGGTTCATAGGTTTTTCTCGTTTCTCGCCTTTTTTATATATAGATTAGACCTTTGGTTTCCAGTTTGAACGGTTTTATACTAGTATTTTTAGGGGCACTTTATAGCCCACTGCTTGCATTTGGTGTGAGCCAATGCTCCGAGTTGAAGACCGTACCTTGACTTTAATGTTTACTTTTATAAATTGTGACTTGGATTGAGAGTCGTCTCATTGTCACTCATACCACATCTTCCTATATAAACCGACTATATCTATTATACTACATGCAGGAAAGACATATTTAGATATCGGTCTACCTTATTTCTTATCATTTTATTCTTAATTTATCTAGGAATGGGTAAAAGATTCAATTTGTCGTTTAGCCTTTATATTAAGTATCTCGTATCTGCTTTGTTTTAACTATACATTGCACTGTGCAGGAAGACCTTCATTGGTTTAGGTCTTCGGTGTGCTTTAGCTAACCTATATACATTTAAAGACATCTTTGATTATGATTATCACCTTTTATAGAAGTTCAATCACCATTCTTTAGTTCACTCGAATCCTTTGTATTCTAAACTTTTAAAGATTTTGCACAAATACTTTAAAATACTAGTATACATTTACCTTGCTATAGATCTATTTTAAATGTGAATAGAATTAGGTCACTTCCATTTTTAACTGTTTTTTGTTTTTAATTCATGCACTTTATCTTATAAAAGGAAACTTGAACGCATTCTTCGGGTTATTATAAGATCTGTGTTCATGCTCAATGCACACAAAAATAGACAGTAGTCCTTTCCGGTGAACAATAATAAAATATACAATTTTTTTTTCAAAAATGGGTTTTATTTTCCTCTCTGTTGTAAAAAACGATGGAATAGTTTCAATCTTGAAAGAAAATTAAAAGTTAGTTCAGGGTTTTACCGCCTTCTTAAATTGTACAATCACAGTTAATAATCGGTCTAGTTCTTTGCCCAAATCTGCAAATTTGGAGACCGATTTGCAATTTATTGGTTACACTGTTTGTTTTTAAAACGAAAGCTTAATCCATTGTATTATCAAAAATGTTTTAACAAAGGATCGAAATTAGCTAAAAATATTGATAGTTCATAGAGTTTTCGAATTATCTGAATCATAAAATATGGCGGTAAAAGGCTGACTCGGACTTTAACCTTACAATTGCATTATTTGGATCTCAAATCAAAAGAAAGAAAATTATGTGAAATGACCTTTTATGAGCTGTAATGTCTTATTTCAAAAGATAAATAGGTGTTATGGGGCAACATATTTTACCTTGTATCGTATGGAAAAACACCAAGGAGTCGGAACATTTGACAATTATTCCAAACACCTCACCAAAGTACCTTTTTATGACTTAATTTTTCAAATAAGCAATTTAAGGGGAGATAACTCTTGTAGTACAAAATTTATACTGGACATATAGGAAAATTTTAATTTTTACTTCTAGCAAGAAAACAAGTTCAATGAGACCATTTTTTCTTTTTATTTTCTTAAAATATAATATAAAAACTATCTTCTCATATTTTATTTCAAAATTCTGTCTCAAAGATTTATTTTTACGCAAAAAAATGTGTTTTTTTTCAAGAACAATCAAAGCAAGTTTTGGCGATTTTAAACGACTCGTACCTTGAAAAAAAAAAGCGGTGACAGATACTTTTTATTATTTTTTTTTTAAGCAGCAATGTAAAATCTTCGTATTAGCAACTATAAGACAATTCTGTCATTGTTTCTATACCCCTGAACTACCTTAAATTCAATCAAGGATATCTTTCAATATAAAAGATATATTTTTGTAAATGACAATGCCACACCAGAAATATAGTCGCCGTCAGCTGAAATTCGTAGCGGTTATTGGTAAAAATAATCTGAACTATCAACCACATTCACTCGTGATATAGTTTTTCACATTCAATTCATTAATTGCAAAAAGATAAACCGCTACTGACATACCTTTTAAGTGATTGCACTGTGATAATCCTGACCTTCACATTTTCCAAGACGATTTTGAATGGTGGAATCCGCCATTGTTTTTATCGGAAGTGTTTTCTTGAAGTTCAAAAAATTTGCATAAAGCGCGGGAAACTTTATCACATCAATGAAAAGAACATTACAGGAAATTCCGCACGTGACGATTGTCTTATGTAAACAAAGGATCCTCATAGAAACGAAGATGGCGTACTTACAATTGAAAACATTCTGGAATAGTGAAGGTCAGGATTATTACAGTGCGATCACTTAAAAGGTAGGTCAGTAGTGGTTTTTCTTTTGACGATTTATTAATTGAATGTAAAAAACTATATCTCGAGTGAACGCGATTGATAGTTTAAATTATATTTATCGATAACCGCTACGAATTTCAGATGACGGCGACTGTACATGTAGCTCAATAATCGATGAACAAAGATATATAAGAAAAAAATCGCAAATACTTGATTTTTCATTCGTAATTGACAATTTTGACAATAAAATACGAGTATTTAAAAACTGGACTTAAAAATATTCATCAAATACGAAACTAACCTTACTTACATTTAATATATTCACTCTGTATAATTCTCGGAGTGTAATCGACAAATACTATAGCTTCATATCTTTAATCTGAATGATATTGCAAAGTCAAATTTTTAGAAAATAGGTTACTTGTTTCGAGGAAAATATAAATTTAGTATTCCCAGTAAAATCAATTTAGATGTTTGTCTTACCTGGTAAACCACGTAACAAAGGTATGAGAAGAAGTATTTTAAAATAAAAAAAAAACCCGATGTGTTATATTGAACTTTTGTATACAGTTTTGTTAAAGGTATACACTAGTTTAGTCAGATGCATGGGTAGATTTTCTTACTATGTATTGTGCATTTAATACATTAAAGGGATTGCATTAGGGTAGAAAATTGAATACTTGACATGAATCAAATTAAAATATCATTCATACTTAAAATGCTGAATATTTCATATAAAGAGTTTTAATTTTGGTTAAATTTCTTAACATTAAAAACGTTCCGAGACACTTCCGCTTCTAATATGTACGATTCTGATAATCATATCATTTGTGTCTGGTTTTTTTTTGGTCTTTTTCTTTCTATTATAAATTTGTTTCGATTAGAATAACAAACTGTTTATTTTTATTCTCCAAATATTGAGTCATGAATTTTTATATGTGGTAGTAATACGCTGAACATAAAAAAAACGTACAAGATTAACAAGATAACATATAAAACCTAAAATTGCCCAATTACAAATAGTTTTCAAAGGTACCAGGATTATAATTTAGTACGCCAGACGCGCGTTTCGTCTACATAAGACTCATCAGCGACGCTCATATCAAAATATTTATAAAGCCAAACAAGTACGAAGTTTAAGAGCATTGAGGATAAAAAATTCCAAAAAGTTGTGCCACATATGGCTAAGGTAATCTATGCCTGGGAATATCCTTAGTTTTCCGAAAAATTCAAACATTTTGTAAACATGAAATTTATAAATATGACTACATTATTGATATTTATGTCAACACCGAAGTTTTGACTACTGGGCTGGTGATACCCTCGGGGACAAATCGTCCACCAGCGGCATCGACCCAGTGGTGTAAATAGATATCAAAGGTACCAGCATTATAATTTAGTACGCCAAACGCGCGTTTCGTCTACATAAGACTCATCAGTGACGCTCATATCAAAATATTTATAAAGCCATTGTTGCAAATTAAACATTTTAACGTCAAACAATTTTTGCATACAAATAAATATTACTAAACATTGCAAAGTCAAGTTAAAACGACAAGTATACATATTGAATAAAAATATTGCATTTGAATGGCAAATTATACCATTTGAATGAAAAAAAATGCATTTAAATGAAAAAAAAATATACCATTGAAACAAAAACAAAAAATATTGCATTTAATTAAAAAAAAACCAATTGAATACGAAATATTGTATTTAAATGAAAAAATACACCAATTTAATAAAATATTGCCTTAACTGAAAAATATCAAATGTTTGCAACTATTACCATGCTATAGTCTAGGACATCAATTTAGTTTCGGAGCGTATTGCTTTCGACTTAGTTTTCTACGTGTATGTAGTGTTTTGTTAACTTAGAGGAGTGTTATTTCACACATGTAGTCAACGGCAGTATCATCAGGGCACTAGTCAATGAGTCGGTTCTGACATGATTTATAATTTACCTTTATAAGGATATAGTTTCATGTGCTCGTATTTCCACATCTAACAGTGTTGCTAGACAAAACACTAATGAAAATTTCGAGAATGATGATGATAATCCAATGTGGATGATGTCTGTGTTTTAATTTCTCATTTTATGCATATTTTTACTATTAAAATTTGTTCAGAAAGATTCAAATTTTCGAATGTAACTTTAAAAGTGGAATGAAAATGACAGATATATAAGCACACATCCACAGTTAATTTTCAATTTTACATTGGGAGCCTTAAAATCTCAATACTCTGCGACTCATTCGTATCTTCTGAATCCTGGAGTATTGACAATAATAATTAAAAAATGTCTAGACTTTATATGATCTCGATACGAGCCCCCTTTTTTGGAATTGATGCTTATGGTGTCAAAAATCAAATTTATTTCAGTGTATGTTTATTCTATTTTGTTTCTATGACTTTTTGATCAATAAGCAATTTTAATTGATATTTTACAGTTTGTCTTTCTATGTCATTTATGTTGTGATGTTTCACTATAGTTTCAGGTTGGATGAAAGTTGATATCGATTAAAACTTGTAATCCAGCTGCATTTGTTTGCACCGGTCCTATTTCAGGAACCTGTTGTTCAGTGATTGTCATTTCTTGATGTGGTTTATATGTGATGTCGCTTTTCGTTTAAAAAATTGATTAGACCGTTAGTTTTCCTGTTTAAATTATATAACACATGTCATTTTGAGGACTTTAATAGCTTTCTGTTCTGTGTGAACCAAGTATTAGTGTTGAAGGCCATACTTTGACATATATCTGTATACTTTTTTTTCACAAAGTGACTTTGATGAAGAGTTGTCTCAATAATTGGTACTCATGTCACATCTTCTTATTTCTACCTCAGAATATTCGTCATCAGTCAAAATTCTAATTCCATGTCAAGTCATTCTATGTCACGTCGTGCCTTTCATCGCATACTATATAGATTGAATGTTGCTATTATTGAATTCCATACGATGACATGTTGATATACTATATTTATCCTTTAGTTTCAGGAGCATAGTTGTCTCATCTGCAAAAAAGGATATATCCTTATTTTTTATTTATATCGATATTGTGTTGTGTTGTGTCTATCTACATTTGGAATTTGTTAGCTTCTGAAAAAATCAGATAGCAGATTTTAAGAAAAACAAATGCTTTTTTTTTTACTTTTATTGAGCAATGTATGCATGCGCCTGTCTAAAGTCAGGAGCCTTTGATTCAGTGGTAGTCTTTGGTTGGTGTGTGACATATTGTTTTACCGTTTATGTTTTATTAGTCTGTTAGTTTTCTCTTTTTAATTGTTTTTCATTTGTCATTTCTTTTGAGGCTGCATGATAAGAACTTTGGATTTTTTAAGCATGAAGGTTCAATAACTTCTTAATTTTATGTCCTGGTATCTATGATGAGTTTATTTTTAATCTCATATCAAACATTTGTGAAAAACTAAAGGGAGGTTATCTTAATAGATCTGTGTAAACACATTTCTCAAAGCACTTTAAACGTATCGTCAAAAAACAGGAATAATCACATATTTTTATGAATTAAATCCCATAACTCAGAAGTTTAAAATCTCATATCTATGAAAATTCAAAGGGAGCCTCTTTTTAATGAAAAAAACCGATTGGAGCTAAGATCAATAGATATAAGCAATTCACCAAAGTTTAGTTCAAATTGGATGAAGTATTTTTTGAGTTCATGTATGGCAGGCATGTTGACTACTGACAAACAACAGTATACCATAATACATCCCGTAAACAAGCGTATAAAAAAGTAGGATCAGGGACAGTTCTAAAAACTTGCAAGGACTCATTCTTTAGCTTTTTTTTTAATTATAAACATGAAGCTTGTATTCGTATTAATATTCATGTCATGCTTACATTACATAACAAGTATCACTATGATCAATATACATCAACAAACAACAATAACAATCACACACACTGTATTTCAAGATTTTTTTTGGACTTTTTGCGGACCAATTGATTTTAAAAGTTTTTTTCTGTTGTTTTTTCTTATAAATTTAAATACGCTGAACACTCTATGATCTGCGTATAGTAAACAAAAAAAGCATAAGAACCAAAGAGCTTTGACTTCACTGCTTATTGAAACAATGCATTTTCAAAAAGATTAATGCTGAAGCAAGAAAATCTAACAAATAGATGTAGGAAGATATGGTACATGTATGTTACTCAGTTACTCTCCATCCAAATAACAATTTATAAAAGTAAACCATTATAGGCCAAGGTACGGCCTTCAACACGAAACCTTGGCTGACACCGAAACAACAATCTATAAAGGGTCCCAAAAGTTACTAGTGTTATTGCATGTGGAATGTACTGTAGTTTTCTCTTTTGGGATCATTTTTTCTGTGTAATGTGCAATCTGTGCATCTGAAGTTAATATCTTTCCACAACAGCAAAATGACCTATTGTCTAAGGAGTACACCCTCATTTAGGGATACCCTCATTAGGTTGTTGTTTTCAAACTGATCTATGTTTGACCCTCCCCCTTTTTAGTTCAAGTTTAATTTCCCCTATTTTCAATGTACAGGAATCGGAGGGCTAGCATGGATACAAAAAGTTGTAAGCCAAGTCTTCATCTTTTTGTTTCATATCGTCAGAAATAAATACACGCAACGATTGAAGGCAATCACGTATGCGTCTTTTCACATTTCGGTTCCTGTTAAGCACAAATCACTGAACATGGAATAATTGTGCTTCAAAACGTACTGTACGAATCAAATTATAATATATATAAGCAAACAACTAATAAACATTATACTTACTTTGCACTGCTCAGAACAACTGATAACTTAAGATATATGTTTCACACGTGGGAGAAGTATTGTTGTTGTAATCTGTATAATGGCGCGAAGGGTTGCCAACGCATGCGCAACTTGATCAAATTTTCGGTGCGCTAAATGGAAATATTTGACCGCGAATATTTAAAAAGTTACATTTCAATGAATTGTGTTTAATCGTATCAAATACGGATGTAGTAATTCAATAAGGCAACAACCATTTGATTTTCTGGGTGGTGGGGGCTATGGATTTTTTACGAGAAAAGTTTGTTTCCAGGTTTTCGAGAAAAAAATGTTTGTTTCGCCCATAGCTGCCACAATATGTAATGATAAAGTTGAAAAAAAAAATTGGTTTTCAACATGTTGACAAAAAATAGATTGTTTTTGCCAAAGGCAAAAATTTCGTTTTTCCGAGAAAAAAATCCATACCCCGAAAAATCAAATGGTCGCTTGCTTGGGAGAAGAAAATGAGGTAGGTGTTCTGTGTCCAACAATGACTATTAATACATGTATCTGCAAGCGGTTTCATAATATATATATATATAAAATTGAGAATAGAAATGGGGAATGTGTCAAAGAGACAACAACCCGACTATAGAAAAAAACCAGCAGAAGGTCACCAACAATGTCTTCAATGTAGCGTGAAATTCCCGTACCCGGAGGCGTCCTTCAGCTGTCCCCTAAACAAAGATATAATAGTTCAGTGATAATGAACGCCATAATAATTTCCAAACTGTACACAAGAGACTAAAATTAAACTAATACAAGACTAACAAAGGCCAGAGGCTCCTGACTTGGGACAGGCGCAAAATGCGGCGGGGTTAAACATGTTTGTGATATCTCAACCCTCCCCCTATACCTCTAGCCAATGTAGAAAAGTAAACGCATAACAATACGCACATTAAAATTCAGTTCAAGAGAAGTCCGAGTCTGATGTCAAAAGATGTAACCAAAGAAAATAAACAAAATGACAATAATACGTAAATAACATCAGACTACTAGCAGTAAACTGACATGCCAGCTCCAGACCTCAATTAAACTGATTGAAAGATTATGATTTCATCATATGAACATCAGGCACAACCCTTCCCGTTTGGGGTTTGTTATCATACCATCATAACATATATGAGAAGAACATAACCCGTGTCATGCCAACAACTGTTTTTTTTTAGAAATAAATGTGTTAAGTTCCGATGCAAAGACCCTTTAAGTGAATCAATATTAAAGCCAAAATATGAAATCTTTAATGACCTGACAACAGTATCGTACCTATATCCCTTTTTAATAAGTCTAATTAAAGGTTTTGTTAGTTTATGAGGTAAATACTGACATTTTTGTGCTTTATAGAGAATATTTCCATAAAAAATTGGATGTGAAATACCTGATCGTATAAGATCGTATCATGTTGAGCTATATTTACGAATGATGTCTTTATACCGATGATAAAATTTAGTAAATGTTTTGACTAGTTTGTGATATCGAAAACCCAGGTGTAATAATTTTTCAGTAATACATGAATTTCTGTAACTAAAATCTAATACGTTGTAACAAACACGAGCGAATCGTACAAGTTGAGATATAGAAACACCGTAAGATGGTGACAAGGAAACGTCACCATCTAAAAATGGATAATAAACGATAGGGAATGAAAAATCATCTGTTTTATCATAAATTTTAGTATGCAGCTTTCCGTTAGTGATATAGATATCAAGATCGAGGAAAGGGCAGTGGTCATTGTTAGTATTAGCTTTATTTAAAGTAAGTTCAACAGGATACATTTCTTTAACATACATACTGAAGTCGTCATTATTGAGAGCCAAAATATCATCCAAATATCTAAAGGTATTATTAATTTTGTTTATCAGATGTTGTTTAGATTGGTCTTTGCTTATTTTTGTCATAAATTGTTACTCATATCAATACAAAAACAGGTCCGCAATAAGAAGTGCACAGTTAGTCCCCATTGGAATTGGTGATATTTAATGTGTTTCACACTACTTTTTTTTCGTTTTTTCTAGACAAGTCGACAAAGAAAAACAAAAACAGAATGAAGATGATGGTGACCAGGTAATGTTTTGTTTACATGAATATCATGGTATACACCTATTGACTGGGTGTGAGGGTAATAGCAGGTTTGTTGTCCTTGAAATACCAACTATTACTCGAGGCAAAGCTGGTTTGCGAAGGGACAACAAACTTGCTATAACCCGCACAACCAGTCATTAGGTGTTTTATTATACTGAACAACAGTCAGTAAGTGTTTTTATATACCAAATTAACTAATTTTCTAAAAGTGTATATATATCATCTGAAAGAAAAGAAAAAGAATGTCACTTAACTTGACATGCACAAGATAAACTATACGGGTTTTTTTTTCTTTTATAGTTCTTGTAATTCATTAATTGCAATCAAGACTAGACATACTTGTGTTACATTTTCTGTGCATATGATAAATTTAGGCTAAAGTACACCAAACGCAAATTCACTTTCAGAATACGACGACCGAAACCATATTGTGAATAAGGTACCATATTTTAGATCTTTAAAAAATGCGCGCGAAGATTTCTATGTCTGTATAGTTTCTTGAAATTATTGAGGATAAACGATAGATGTTAGTGAAATGTCTAATGTTGCAAGTAATGTAAGACTTGTAATTTCCTATTTTTACTGTTGTTTCCATGATACGACAGGTTTGCGTATGTCAGTTTGTTAAGAAGTTTATTTCACGTACTGATTCCGTATTTTCGCGGTAGTTACCTTATTATAATATACACTGAAATAAAACTCTTCTAATGATCTACTAATAAATTTAAAGTCAAAACCCATCTTTATTGATGAAGATCAATCCATGTTTACAAACAATATCAACAATACGGGAATTTCCCTTGTGTGATTCTTGGTTGCCGATTGAAAACAATACTAGTATGTAACAATATCTGCCATTGGTCAGTCGAAAGTATAAATACAAAAACAAACAAAAGAATCGAGGGAGTGTTGCGTTGACAATGAATGGATAGTGAAAAACTTAAAATAGAAGCTGGAATATGTCTGAGAAATACAGACAAGCGTTGAAAGTTAACTTTGTTTTAATTTAAAATTGTCGATGCCGGTGGCGGTGCTATATACAGGTGCCGGTGACGGTGCTAAATACGGGTGACGGTGACGGTGACAAATATAGTCATCGGTGACGGTGCTATTGAAGGTGCACATTAAGAGTTATGTTGGCGGTTTTGACATGATTAATATGTCAATTATTGTGATATACTTAGTTATTGTCTTCTTAGTTCTTTAATGAAGAAAGGTGTTTTAATCCTTTAATTGAGATTATAGAAAGATACAAAATAGTGACAACCTTGTTACTTGACTGTTGAAGTATATGTACTAGTTGTGTGTGTCTATGTAAGACCAACCTTAACCGGGAACCTGACCAGACCAGTGACGGATCCTGCAAGACCCATTCTCTCCGGCGTGGATTATTTTTAATATAAATAAAATATGAAACTTTATTTTATTCAGATATTTTATTTCATAACTGAGAACTATATATAAATACAAGTATACGTTTTCCCTTTCTGTAACGTGTTTTGGTCCGACGGTTAATAGTGGACGTCGAACCTTATACTTTATAGATCCTTTAAATCCCTTTTTCTTTGTGACCCTGTGTTCTCTGGTGTCCGACTCTAGCACCAGGGAGGCGGCGTTACAATATTACTACTTAACTTAAGAGTCAAGAAGTATTCCGTTTATGTAACTATAAACAACACAAGAAAAGTAATTAATATCTTCATCACTACAGAGAGAATCTACAAACGTGTATAGATCTTCTAGAAACAACACGACAAGGCAATTCTATTGAAATATGTGGATCGAAATCACCTAAAAACAACAAATAGAACACCTCGAATTCACCGTAAAGAGGGATAAAGTCGTCAATATATGTCCATTTAACATTTCAGTTGTTACAATGATATATTTACTAATATCATAATTCGTATATTTTAACAAATTTGATTCGTTTAGAGATAGTCACATGTTAAACTATATTTCCGAAGGTAGAGAGAAAACGGCGGATAGCAAAAAACATATTGACCTGCAAAAAGCATATTGCACGGTTATTTTTAGAATATCTAAAAACCAATATACTTTGTGACGTCATGTAACGAATTTCAGGATACTGTTTAACGTTTTAAAACACATGATATCTGTCATCGATTATTTGACGAAAAAATCTTCAAATACATAAGATGTCCAAAAAAAAAGTAAATGAAAAAACAAATAATATGTTGTTATTGTCAAGGAGACAATGTACAATGATGTAATATCTATAAAATTCCAACAAACCTAAATGACGATTTTGATACAAATATGGTCAGAAATCAATAATATAACACATATAGCCTTTGTATGAGGTCAATACAGGATATATCGACCCAAAGAAGTATATCGACCTCGGACTTCGTCCTCAGTCAATATACTTCTTTCAGGTCAATATATCCTTGTATCGACCTCATAGAAAGGCTATATTTGTATAATGTTTAATGAATTATATGGATGAATACATATTGTACGATAGAGAAACAAGGTATATTAAATAGCTGCACGATTCATTGAAATATGAATAATAGATAATTGACCTTGATAACACCCTTGATATTTAACATGTTTAAATGATATCTTTGGTGGATTGTTAACAGAACAGCTTATCGTTGTCTTTTAACTTCACTTCATGCTACGTTACACAATATGTATGAACAAGAGATGTGGTACGATTTGCAATGTAATTGGACTATTTAACCTTATGTGATAGATAAAAATCACTTAAGTCAAAATTCAACAACAATAGTACTACGGTTTGGACATGATTTATAACATTTACTTATTGGAATTCCTATTTCATAAATTCATAAATTATTACGAAACTACTGTTGCCGCTCCCTTGTCTTACGGTAGATGTATTTAGTTATTATGTTTAGGTATTTTTAAATCATAGATATAACTCCTAACGTTTCAGTATATTGACGCATTCTTGACTCACACATGTTTTGGTTGCAGCGATTTTAAAGATAGTAAAAAAGACAAAAAGCTTCGAAAGTGCGAAAGTGCGAAATCAATAATACAAAGTGTATATTAGCAAAAGTTTGGATTCAGGGTATTTCAACACATACTGTGAAAAACGAAGTATACCTCACAACAATATCATTTTGATTTGCCGGTGTATAATTTTGATTTTCCTAATAGCGTAATTTGTTTTCCATAGTTGATGTTTTTCTGAAATTGTTTAGCATTTCACAGCGGTACAATATTTTTACTTTAATTATTCATCCTTTATTTTTATTAACTTTGTATTTACATTGTATCATATATCACATTCATTCGTTCAGTGTATGTTCATTTATGTTACTACGTCTTTTGATTGAGTTAAGCCATTACATTTATCTGAGATCTTTTCTATTTTACCGTAGCACGGACTATTGTGGTTGTTGTCATACCAACTAAAACATTTACAAAACTTTCGTTTATCAACTTCTGATAAGAAGATTCAGGTATATAGTTATGCAATATTAAGAAACATAATTGTCAAACAGTTTTTTTTTACAATGCACTTTGAATACAATGATCAATCTAATGTAATGATATACTTTGAAGTAATACAATATCATACGTTGCTATTATATTCGTTAAATAAATCTGATGAAAATAATTTAACATATATATTTAACATATAAACATTATGTTGAAATATAAAATAGCGTAACTGTAACGTGATCTCCTTTATTTATTTAAAAGGTCAGCAGATTCTTGTCAAACTATTTTTGTTCAACATAATTTAAATGTGTACTTCCTTACATGAATTTACCGTTGTATCAATTATCAAATTCTTACAGTCCTAGGTTATAATTTTGATCTCCTCTCTTTGGTCTTCAATAATACTCTTTAATTTCGGATGTTATCGTTACAAATACTACTTCATTCTTCAGATATTATTATCTTTCTTATGTCATCAAGTTGAAGATATCTTCTTGAAGTTATGAAGGGTGTATAATTTAATAGATCACTGAGTTTAACATTACACATATATTGTTAATAACAAATGTTGATGAAATTGATTTCATAGAACTTTTCGCCTGAATGCTAATGATTTTTTTTCTCTTTTTCTAAGTAACTTCTTAGTTTTTACTTGGGCTACTTCTTTCTGTTAAAGAGATATGCGTTTTTAAAAATAAATACATTTTATGTGCCTGATTCAGTCTCATTTTAAAAGTAGCCTTCTAATCTTATGTTGTAAAAATGAAATAACATTTATTGTACCAATTATTACCGCTCCAGATACAAACTTCGGAAATAGGTGCCTCATCGATGATGCTACAGAAAATATTTCAAAACTTAAAACCATCCACAAACGTTGAATTGTAGCTGAACACAAAAAAGGCAGGTAGTCAAAGATAGACAAAGAATATTTTACTACTTAACTTAAATGTCAAGGAGTACTCCGTAAATTTGACAATAGACAACAAAAGATATGCAATTAACATCTTTATCACTACAAAGAGAATCTACATACGTGTCTACATCATCTACAGACAACACGACAAGGCTATTTTATTGACAAAAGAAATATGTTCATCGAAATAATCTACAAAACGACAAATAGAACATTTCGAATTTACCATGAGAAGGGATACAGTCGTCAATATATATTTCAATTTCACATGTTCAGTTGTTATGCAACCACATAGCAGGATAGTTTTACTAATGTTATATAAATTATATGGATGAATAAATATAATACGATAGAGGAACAATGTATATTTTATACCTGAACGATTCATTATAATATGAATAATAGACAATTGAACTTGATAACACCCTTGATATTTAAATGTTATCTTTAGTGAATTGTTAACAGAGCAGCTGATCGTTGTCTTTAAACTGCAATTCATATAACGTTACACAATATGTATGAACAAGAGATGTGGTACGATTTGCAGTGATTTTGGACTATTTGACCTTATGTGATAGGTATAAATCACTGAAGTCAAAATTTAACAACAATAGTACTACGGTTATGACATTATTTATAACGTATTATTTTTTCGTAAATTCATAAATTATTACGAAACTACTGTTGCCGCTCCCTTGTCTTATGGTGAAGATTGATGTATTTGGTTATTATGTCTAGGTATTTTTGAATTATATAAATAACTCCTAACGTTTCAGTATATTAACACATGTTTTGTTTGCAGCGATTTTGAAGATAGTAAAAAAGACAAAAAGCTTTTAAAGTGCGAAATCAATAACTCAATGTTTTTATTGGAAAAAGTTTGGATTCAATGTATTTAAAGACATACTGTGAAAAAAGAAATATACCTCACAACAAAATTATTTTCATTTACCTGTGTTTAATTTTGATTTTTCAAAAACCGTAATTCGTTTTCCATAGTTGATGTTTTTCTGAAACTGTTGAGCATTTCACAGCGGTACAATATTTTTACATTAATCATTCATCCTTTATTTTTATTAACCTTGTATTTACATTGTACCAAAAATCACGTTAATTTGTTCAGTGTATGTTCAATTGTGTTACTATGTCTTTTGGTTGAGTTAAGCTGTTCTAATTGATAGTTTATAGTATGGCTTTCTATGGTGTGATGTTACACTATTGGTTTCAGATAAGGGTAAAGGTTTGGTACGTTTTAAACGTGTTAACTCGCTGCAACTATTTGCACCTGTCGTAATTCAGGAATCGGATGTTCATTAGTTGTCATTTGTTGATGTGGTTTATAAGTGTTTCTCGTTTCTCGTCTTTTTTATATAGAGATTAGAATTTTGGTTTCTAGTTTAAACGGTTTTATACTAGTATTTTTAGGGGCCCTTTATGGCTTGCTGCTTGCATTTGGTGTGAGCCAATGCTCCGAGTTGAAGACCGTACCTTGACCTATAATGGTTTACTTTTATTTATAAATTGTGACTTGGATTGAGAGTCGTCTCATTGGCACTGATACCACATCTTCCTATATCTATTTGATTATTGACTTTCATTTTTAAATTTTCCTCGTATTTTTGTGATTTTACTTTTAAGATAAACGAATATGATAACTTGAATGTTTGAATGTGAATACTTATAAAACTGAAACCGACTATATCTATTATACTACATGCAGGAAAGACATATTTAGATATCGGTCTACCTAATTTCTTATCATTTGATTCTTAATTTATCTAGGAGTGGGTAAAAGATTCAATTTGTCGTTTAGCCTTTATATTAAGTTTCTCGTATCTGCTTTGTTCTAACTTTACATTGCACTGTGCAGGGAGACCTTCATTTGTCTAGGTCTTCGGTGTTTCTAGCTAACCTATATACATTTAAAGACATCTTTGATTATGATTATCACCTTTTATAGAAGTTCAATCACCATTCTTTAGTTTACTCCAATCCCTTGTATTCTAAACTTTTAAAGATTTTGCACAAATACTTTAAAATACTAATAAACATTTGCCTTGCTATAGATCTATTTTAAATGTGAATAGAATTAGGTCACTTCCATTTTTAGCTGTTTTTTGTTTTTAATTCATGCACTTTATCATATAAAAGAAAACTTTTATTTACAGTGCGATCACTTAAAAGGTAGGTCAGTAGTGGTTTTTCTTTTGACGATTGATGAATTGAATGTAAAAAACTATATCTCGAGTGAACGCGATTGATAGTTTAGATTATTTTTATGATAACCGCTACGAATTTCAGATGACGGCGACTGTTTGTAGCTCAATAATCGATGAACAAAGATATATAAGAAAAAAATGTTAAATACTTGATTTTTCATTCGTAATTGACAATTTTGACAATAAAATACGAGTATTTAAAAAATGGACTTAAACATATTCATCAAATACGAAACTAACCTTACTTACATTTAGTATCTTCACTCTGTATAATTCTTGGAGTGTAATCGACAAATACTATAGCTTCATATCTTTAATCTCAATGATATTGCAAGGTCAAATTTTTAAAAAATAAGTTAGTTGTTTCGAGGAAAATATAAATTTAGTATTCCCAGTAAAACCAATGCAGATGTTTGTCTTACCTGGTAAACCGCGTAACAAAGGTATGAAAAGAAGTATTTTAAAATAAAAAAAAAAAAAAACGATGTGTTATATTTAACTTTTGTATACAGTTTTGTTAAAGATATAAACTAGGTTAGTCAGATGTATGGGTAGATTTTCTTTTCTTAGTATGTATTGGATTGCATAAGGGTAGAAAATTGAATACTTGATAATGAATCAAATGAAGCATTTAAAATAGCATTCATACTTATAATGGTGAATATTTCATATAAAGAGTTTTAATTTTGGTTAAATTTCTTAACATTAAAAATGTTCCGAGACATTTCCGCTTCTAATATGTACGATTTTGATAATCATATCATTTTTGTCTGTTTTTTTTGTCTTTTTTACTATTATAAATTTGTTTCGATTAGAATAGCAAACTGTTTATTTTCATTCTCCAAATATTGAGTCATGAATTTTTATATGTTGTAGTAATACGATGAACATAAAAAACCGTACAAGATTAACAAGATAACATGTAAAATCTAAAATTGTCCAATTAGAAATAGTTTTCAAAGGTACCAGGATTATAATTTAGTACGTCGGACGCGTGTTTCGTCTACATAAGACTCATCAGCGACGCTCATATAAAAATATTTATAAAACCAAACAAGTACGAAGTTTAAGAGCATTGAGGATCAATAATTCCAAAAAGTTGTGCCAAATATGGCTAATGTAATCTATGCCTGGGATAAGAATATCCTTAGTTTTTCGTAAAATTCAAACGTTTTGTAAACATGAAATTTATAAAAATGACTACACTCTTGATATTTATGTCAACACCGAAGTGTTGCCTACTGGCCTGGTGATACTCTCGGGGACAAAACGTCCACCAGCAGCATCGACCCAGTGGTGTAAATAGATATCAAAGGTACCAGCATTATAATTTAATACGCCAAACGCGCGTTTCGTCTACATAAGACTCATCAGTGACGCTCATATCAAAATATTTATAAAGCCATTGTTGCAAATTTAACATTGTGACGTCAAACAATTTTTGCATACAAATAAATATTACTAAACATTGCAAAGTGAAGTTAAAACGACAAATATACATATTGAATAAAAATATTGCATTTGAATGGCAAATTATACCATTTGAATGGAATAAAATGCATTTAAATGAAAAAAAAATATACCATTGAAACAAAAACAAAAAATATTGCATTTAGTTAAAAAAAAACCCAATTGAATACGAAATATTGTATTTAAATGAAAAAATACACCAATTTAATAAAATATTGCCTGAACTGAAAAATATCAAATGTTTGCAACTATTACCATGCTATAGTCTAGGACATCAATTTAGTTTCGGAGCGTATTGCTTTCGACTTAGTTTTCTACGTGTATGTAGTGTTTTGTTAACTTAGAGGAGTGTTATTTCACACATGTAGTCAACGGCAGTATCATCAGGGCACTAGTCAATGAGTCGGTTCTGACATGATTTATAATTTACCTTTATAAGGATATAGTTTCATGTGCTCGTATTTCCACATCTAACAGTGTTGCTAGACAAAACACTAATGAAAATTTCGAGAATGATGATGATAATCCAATGTGGATGATGTCTGTGTTTTAATTTCTCATTTTATGCATATTTTTACTATTAAAATTTGTTCAGAAAGATTCAAATTTTCGAACGTAACTTTAAAAGTGGAATGAAAATGACAGATATATAAGCACACATCCACAGTTAATTTTCAATTTTACATTGGGAGCCTTAAAATCTCAATACTCTGCGACTCATTCGTATCTTCTGAATCCTGGAGTATTGACAATAATAATAAAAAAAATGTCTAGACTTTCTATGATCTCGATATGAGGCCCCTTTTTTTGGAATTGATGCTTATGGTGTCAAAAATCAAATTTATTTCAGTGTATGTTTATTTTATTTTGTAGGTAAAGGTAATATGTATATATGTTATATAATACCTTACATTATAATAACTCAACAGTTGAGCAAGCAAGCAAGCTAACCAAACAGATAACCTTATCTACACACACACGCAATGCAATCGGCTGTGATATTTAATTGATGATCGTTAAAATCTATTTCAAATTAGAAACTACGTTTATCTCCTTTTCTACCAAATACGAAACAGCCCATTCTCCTGTATTGATATCCATTTACCTTGAATAGTATGTAAGAAGTTCTAGAAATACTAGAATGTTTTATCAATACCAGACACAATCCATATCACTTTTACAGAACTCTGTTTCCAGTAACATTATAATAAAGATGGTATAGATAAATTCAACTGACAAATGATATCATCAATTGAAAGTATTTCTGTTCTTGATCAAAATATAAAGTTTTCCCCTAATGAAATGACCATATTAATACAAAATGAGAACTTGAAAAAATAATATATTCAAAAAATTTATGGGTTTCGTGTTGCTCGGTCTTTAGTTTTCTATGTTGTGTATTATATACCGTTGTTTGTCTTCTGAAAGTTTGTTGTTTTTGCAATTCTTATTTTCGACTACTGAGTGCGATTATACTGTCTGTATCTTTTGAAGAGGTAACATACCAATACTCGCTGAAAATATTAAGAAGGGCTAACGATTATGATAAATGGTTGGTCTCCAAAATATTGTCAATCTTAATTTCAATCAAATCAATGTATCTAAGACTGATAAATCAATCAGTACAAATTCAATTCTATAAAGTCTAGTTATTTCGATCCTTGGCACATGCAATATTTAGTTTCTTTGTAGACATATTTGTTTTATTTTTTCAATCATAATGTCTTTGATAGAGCAGTGCAATCATTCATAACTAAATAAACAGATTCATAATTTAATAGTAAACATAATAGGACACAAAAAAAAACGTCTAATTTAGTAAAACTTAATTCACTGAAGAGACATGTATTGTCGAAATGCGCATCTGGTGCAAGAAAATTGGTACCGTTAATTTTATTAGTACAATATAATTATTTTTTTCTGGTTTATGAATAAAGCTTTCTGGGGAAAGGGAGACAACTACAACAATGAAATAGCTTTTGTTATTAACTGTTAAAATTAAGTAAGTTCCACACATTAATAAATCTGTAATATTACCTTTCTTCATTGAGCAACATACAATTTCCTTTTAATACAAAAGCTGCATTACCAAAATGAATAACATGTGCTTAATTCTGCATCGTTTTATGAACTGCTAGTTTTATGTTTATACTGACAAAAATAAGCTTTAACTAAACTATAGTGATTAATATATACGAGTATACAGTATAAACTATAAGACATTTATGATGTTTACCTCTTCATATTATGCCTACATATCTCAGTTGATACGTCATGCTCGTACATATTCACATTTTACGGAATTTTTATACATGAGTGTGCTCCTTACGCAGAAACTGCTCCAAAAAAGTTAGTTGACTCTCCCATTCGCATCTTTCGTCCCTCTTTTATGTGGAGCAAAGATTAAAAATGACACTCCGTAAATTTTAGAGACACAATATGGATTGGTTGATTCATACGATGCGTCTGTGTCTTAACTAATCAAGGACATGTTTTCCACATTTTAGAGTATGGTTTACGTCATCTTGCCTTTTAAGTCCCGAAAGTTACGTCGTCTTGCCTTTTAAGTACCTAACATTTCGTCGACAAGCCTTTTAAGTACCGAACGTTACGTCGTCTAGCTTTTTAAGTACCGAACGTTACGTCGTCTAGCTTTATACGTACCGAAAGTTACGTCGTCTTGCCTTTTAAGTAGCGAACGTTTCGTCGACTAGCCTTTTAATGTAAATACCGAACGTTACGTCGTCTAGCTTTTTAAATATCGAACGTGACCTATTCCCGAATATGACTGTTTCATTGAGTGTTAATTCACATTGTCTCAGTTTATGTTTACCCAGCGTTCATGTATTAAGTTACGAAGTTTTATTTGTTATTCTGATCGGATATTGTTTGTGTCTTATCGGTTGTAATTGTGTTTCTATCTTTTAATTTCTGTTCGTATGTAAAATTAAAGACAATTAATCACTTCAGTTCATTTGTATGATTTTAGCTTAGAGCAACTATGTGCACATGATTTATTTGGTTTACACAGTTTGATTTTGTAGAAAGGCCGACATAGTTAGTTGCACTATTACTAACAAAATACTATATCAACATTCTTGTAATTGTTATAAAATACACCAAATGACAAAATTAGAAATATAACCTTGATTTATAATAATTGTTTTGAAATTAACCTGTAACGTTATGTTTTATGGCGAAATCCTAAATGACAACAAAGGGATTTACATAATTTTTTTTATTCTTTATTGAATGTAAACAAAAAAATATCAAGGCAGGGTAATAATTGAATACTTAGCAACATATATAGACTACATGGTAATTTAGAGTTAATTCACTTATAACATAACGTACATCTAACTGAATAGATGCCATGTTATCAATTACAATAGACAGTATATGTATCTATCAAGTACTAAAGATCAACCCAAAATACTTTAACGCCATAAAGGGTGAATAAAGAGTTATTGTCAAGTAATTATATAGCTACATTCTTCATTATTATGTAAAACTCAGTTAACACGGATAAGAATCTGTTCGAGGTGAAGGGTCACACAAGGCGTTTGCTTTTATTATGATAAATAATGGTGTCTTAGATGTCTTTTGTCTAGTTTCTACACAATGTATACGCCAGTATAATTTGTGCTTTAGGAAGGTGTTTCTGCATAACATATGTATGTGTAACGTTTAAAATGGAAAAAAAAGATCAATGGTAAAAAAACAGCCTTTTAACTGATTATTTAAGTATTAACGAATTTATTATTGTGCTCGTAAATCCGTCTACAAATACATGCCAACTAATTGTTGCATCGGAACCTTCAACTTATCAATCTTATGGTGAGAACACGTTTAGGAATATTCGTAGAGAATACCAGAAATCATCGCCTGCCCACATAAACGATGATTCAATTGAAGGTACTTTTTTATTCACTTCATATCAACTATGAACGTACCTTCAAATGCAACAATATTTATATCCGAGGAACGACTGGTATGAAGACAATTGTTGGTCGCAGATAAGGTCATAGTTTAAAGGCAAACAAACATCAGACAAGTTCCCTTTTCTGCTCTTTTCGCGAATTTGGAGATTTTTACCCCAATAAAGCAGGATTTAGTTCAACGAAATTAATAATTTACCAGTAATACATGAATTGCGTTCATTGAAATGACAAACATTACTACAAACAAGGATCTTACTAACAATACATGATATATTAACACCGTAGATTCAGCCAATGGAACATCTTTACGAAAAATGACAAACATAACCAATAGGAATAGAATATTATCCCGTGTGTCTATATTTGCAACAAATTGGTCCATGCAACTGCTACTTAAGGTAGCTTCTCACAGGGTATCACAAGACCAGAAGTCAGCACTTCAGTGTTGACAAATAATATCATATATATTGTTTTATTTATAAATAAACTGTTTGAAAAAACATGCTCTTCTTCTGCGTACCTTATGTAGAATTATATTTTTTTGATGTAGAGTCACTGATAAGTTCATTGTAGAATAAACGCGCGTTTGGCGTATAGAATAATAAGCTTGATATCTTTGATGACTTATTATACCACTACATCTTAATTAGATCCATATGACGAACAAACAACAAGCAACTTAAACACTTACATTCATACAAATACAAACTAATCAAATATCATAAACAGGCCATATTATCAACAATCAACAAATTATAATACAAAAAGTAAAACAATACTACCGTTTTCGACCTGCAGCATTTGTAGCATATATGAACACGTAATTCGAATTGTCAAAACCTAAAATCTGTTATAAAACAAATTTTACTATCACCTTACGATATGAAAACTTTGCTTAAAACCACAATGTCGTTAATGTTATAAAAATACAAATAAAAGTCCATCTTATTATTTGACTTCCTTTTACTGACTCTAGTCGATAGAGAGACTGTCATATCATAATAACTTCTTAAACCCTCTTGCTGCTGACCGTTTTTCAAGGTTGCATAAATACGACAGCTAGATGTCTGTGACCTAACATGCTAAACAACAACGTCATTTGATATATGACGTCACGAAATAATTACCTTTACATTTGGGAAAAACATAACACTGTTTAATCTTGGTCTTTTAACTGAAAGAGATACAGCATTGATGAGAAGCTTGTATCAATTTAACATGATGGGCATATATGTCCCTCTGGCAGCAAGAGGGTTAACAACATTTTATCCGGTTCAAAACATACTATGTTAATACAAGATACATATTGAAACAACAGCTCGTAATAAAATTCAATTGACTTTACTGAAATTAGCAAGCCTTGGAACAACAGATTTATCTGCCGCCACCACAAATGATAGCAGTGGAGATTATTACATTTCTAGCATGCTTCTTCAACGGTCAACTTTTTCTAATGTTCTTCACCTTGCTTTTTATTTGATATCAAAGGTTGGCCCTGTAATAAAGAAAATCGTCTAGTTGGTCATAGATTCTGGTACTTATATGGCTGCTGATGTAATTTTATTTCAAGAATATTACTAATAATGAGGCGAAGGTATCTTAATGGATTTTTAATGTGAAAATCATCATCAGTAAACCATATCTAAATAATTCATCGTCTTTGTTTTTTTACAAGTATATAAGAAAACTCCGACTCATATGAATATATCAAAAGGTCGGACAGTAAAGTTGCATAGTCTGTTATAATAGTACTGCTGACAACCTGGTGGAAAATTCTACATCCAAATTCATCAACTATGTTGTCAATGAGACACTCCGGCATATTGATCATTTGTTCCACGGTGTAGTATGTTAAATTTTCGGCTCATTTTTAACAAAATATACCGAATTATATCATAAAACAATAAATTTGTAACGTATAGTACCATTATGATGGAGGTTATCATTTATCAGAAATCATTATAGCGAATGACCTAGATGAAATAATCCAGAAGTTATTTTTAGTTCTAAGTAATCAAGAATCCCTATATGGATAATACTACCACGTGAGTAAACAGTATCACTTTATTTTTGCGATCCCTCTTTCACCACGCGCACGGACAATATTTTGGTTAATTTAACAGACATTTCCCGTAAAGAACATGCAGCTGAGCCGTCAATTTACCGTTCTGTGTACAACCTTATGAGTTTACCCGAAACAAACTATATAAAGCTGACTATGCAGTATTGGCTTGTCAGTTTTCTACATTTACAGGCCGTACAGTGACCTATAGTTGTTAATTGTTGCGTCATTTTGGTCTCTTGTGGAGAGTTGTCTCATTAACAATCATACCACATCTTCTTTTTTATAGGCAAGATCTCAGATTTTATTAAAATATTCAATGATACCATGCAGAACATATGCTTTGCCAAGTTGTCATCTTTATCAAATGTTACGTGCTAATGAAAAGTATCGAAGACAGGATTATCAATTGTCTGTTGAAAGGAAGACAAACTGTAGTCCATTTTTATAAATGTCATCCCTTTACCTCTTGAATTTAATGAATTGTTTTTGTTGATTCTAACGTCAAACATATAACAATTAAGTGTATTTGTATCACAACTGACAAATTTGGATTTTGATATTAGAAACATTAATCGAGTTCAGTTTGTTCTCAGAACAACACCCATACATCTGTATCTCCATTACCCTTATTTTCGTTTAAGTTTACCGTTATTTCTATCTAGATCTCCTTTAATTAAGATCTTTACTCTATGCAGATCACAAGACATTTCAATAAAACATATATCAATCATGAGAAAAATCATGATACATCTTTAAGAAGTTTTAGCAGGAACATTTGAAATAAGGCATATGCCAAAACTGTTATTTTGACGATGGCCTGAATTTATAAATCGCGATTTCATTGTATAAATATATATAAAATATGCATGTGCTATAATTCTTAAAGATGTAATCACACGTACCACACACAGTCTGAATGATTTGTGTTCAATACAAAATGATGACAAGTGAAATATATATTTAAAATAACGCAACAAACGCTGATAAAATGAGGACCTCAATAATATATTGGTGTTTATTCGTAATTGACATACTTATTTTGACTAAAACAATTAATTCTTACAATCCTTGAAAAAAGTATGTTTGGTTAAAGCTGGGAGCAGGATATCTATAAACTTATAAATTTAATTATTTCTTTGACTGTATCTTGCATTAATTTGTATGATCCGTCACAATAGATAATGTATTTCATCTGTAACAATACGTACCATCTTAATGCCTTGTATTTCATGTACTGTATTACGACGCTAGAATAAAAATAACGAGGAAAGGTAACACCCGGCCATCGAAAGCTTTATCATTGTGAAGCCAAGGTGGTTGAGTGGTCTAGCACGTCGGATACAGTGCAGACGATTTGGTGTCACGATATCTCAGAAGCATGAGTTCAAATCCCGGCTAGGGAAAAAGAAAAATTTGCGAAAGCAAATTTACAGATTTAACATTGTTGGCTGTTGTTTAGACGGGATTCGCACTCACCCCTTTGATACACTACAGCACCAATAGCTTAGCCTAATTTCCAGCGATCTAGACCACTCGACCACATCCGCTATATAAAAATATAACTTCAATAGTCGTAGTATTGCCTTGTCACGGAAGGCTAATCTAGAGATAGACATGAGACGCGTGTTTTTAAGCGTGTTTTTATGTTATATTATTATTTTTATACACAATAAATTTTTCTATTTGTCAGCAATCTAACTGAACAGTTTTATATATCATATATATTTAATAGTTATATAAGAAACATGATGTGTTAGGCTCTGATCATGTTCTTAATTAGAATAATAAAATTATTCTTCTTAATATATGTTCCTGGTAAAAGTTTTATATAAGCATTTTATTTTATATATGTGTCTGTATGTTATGCACAATATAACACTTAAACCTAAACGTCTCCTAACAATACACAAAACTATCAAAAGACAATCTATTTCTGCAAAAAGAAAATATATGTTGCAATAATAATCATGTAAACAAAACCGTACTTGGTTTCTGCCATTCTTATTCTGTTTTAGTTATTTCTCTGTCAACATAAACTAGAGGCTCTAAAGAGCCTGTGTCGCTCACCTTGGTCTATGTGCATATTAAACAAAGGACACAGATGGATTCATGACAAAATTGTGTTTTGCTGATAGTGATGTGCTTGTAGATCTTACTTTACTGAACATTCTTGGTACTTAGAATTTTCTCTATCTATAATAAACTTGGACCGTTAGATACAGTAAAAAATATTTTGTAAAAATTTACAAAAATTTACCAAATTAGTGAAAATTGGTAAAAATTGAATAAAATGGGCAACAACTCCTTAAGGGGTCAACTGACGATTTTGGTTATGTTGACTTATTTCTAGATCTTATTTAGCTGAACATTATTGCTGTTTACAAGTTATCTCTATCTATAACAATATTCAAGATAATAACCAAAAACAGCAAAATTTCCTTAAAATTACTAATTCAGGGGCAGCAACCCAACAACAGGTTATCCGATTTATCTGAAAATTTCAAGGCAGATAGATCTTGACCTGTTACACAATTTTACCCCTTGTCAGATTTGCTCTAAATGCTTTGGTTTTTGAGTTATAAGCCCAAAACTGCATTTTACCCCTATGTTCTATTTTTAGCCATGGCGGCCATCTTGGATGGTTGGCCGGGTCACCGGACACATTTTTTAAACTAGATACCCCAATGATGATTTTGGCCAAGTAGTTTCAGAGGAGAAGATGTAAAAGATTACTAAGATTTACGAAAAATGGTTAAAAATTGACTATTAAGGGCAATAACTCCTAAAGGGGTCAACTGACCATTTCGGTCATGTTAACTTATTTGTAAATCTTTTTTTGCTGAACATTATTGCTGTTTACAGTTTATCTCTATCTATAATAATATTCAAGATAATAACAAAAAACAGCAAAATTTCATTAAAATTACTTATTCTGGGGCAGCAACCCAAAACCGGGTTGTCCAATTCATCTGAAAATTTCAGGGCAGGTAGATCTTGACCTGATAAACAAATTTACCTCATGTCAGATTACTCTAAATGCTTTGGTTTTTGAGTTATAAGCCAAAAACTGCATTTTACCCAAGGTTCTATTTTTAGCCATGGCGGCCATCTTGATTGGATGGCTGGGTCACTGGACACATTTTTCAAACTACATACCCCAAATATGGTTGTGGCCAAGTTTGGATTCATTTGGCCAAGTAGTTTCAGAGGAGAAGATTTTTGTAAAAGATTACTAAGATTTACGAAAAATGGTTAAAAATTGACTATAAAGGGCAATAACTCCTAAAGGGGTCAACTGACCATTTCCGTCATGTTGACTTATTTGTAAATATTTTTTTGCTGAACATTATTGCTGTTTACAGTTTATCTCTATCTATAATAATATTCAAGATAATAACCAAAAACAGCAAAATTTCCTTAAAATTACTAATTCAGGGGCAGCAACCCAACAACAGGTTATCCGATTTATCTGAAAATTTCAGGGCAGATAGATCTTGACCTGTAACATAAGTTTACCCCTTGTCAGATTTGCTCTAAATGCTTTGGTTTTTGAGTTATAAGCCAAAAACTGCATTTTACCCCTATGTTCTATTTTTAGCCATGGCGGCCATCTTGGATGGTTGGCCGGGTCACCAGACACATTTTTTAAACTAGATACCCAAATGATGATTTTGGCCAAGTTTGGTGTAATTTGGCCCAGTAGTTTCAGAGGAGAAGATTTTTGTAAAAGTTAACGACGCCGGACGACGACGGACGACAGACGACGGACGACGGACGACGGACGCCAAGTGATGGGAAAAGCTCACTTGGCCCTTTGGGCCAGGTGAGCTAAACAAAGTAGTGTGCTTCATATTACACACAACCGCTTCATGTTTGTATACGCGATACGCCATTTAATGAAATGCCATTTCTGATCTAATACATGTCTGATATAGTCAGATTATTTATCAATAAAATTTTCACTAATTTTTATAGGCTCTTTTTTATGTTTTGACAAATATTTCAATAATTCAAATAATGATTTAACCATTTTAATTTAAAAGTTTTGTCTTAAATTTCATTAATTAAAATCATTTCAAAGAGAATCCAGTAGCAGGGCTGTTTTTTTTTCTTTCTTCAAACTACGAAAACGTGAAAGTTTGGAAAGTGTTTTACTTCCAATGATTAGAAAATCATGTGATTAAAAATACTTATCTCACCTGAATTGTCATTTCCGGTTTCTACTTACTTTAGTGTGTTTTTCCCTTCTAAATAAAAAAGAATTTATATGCAGTATTGAAAACTTTACTACTTTGAAATATGTATTCCCATAAGACGATGTTCAGATTCGTGTTTTATCTGTTTGAAAGGAACAGAAGATACACAGACCTGAAATTTTTCGAATATCTTGATTAAATTTCTTAAGAAAAATTTCGTTTTCAGTGATATCATTTTGTCGAAAAAAAATCCACAATGATTTTATTTGATAATCACATACATATGAATTAAAAATCTTAAAAGGAAAGAACATATCTGATCCTTGTTTGTGTGTTTTTCAAAGTTCATAAAAAGATGAATTTGCCTAAGTTCGCTACCTGTACAGATCATGTTAAGCATATCTTTCAAAACATATGTTATTGCTTCCAAATTTTGGCTTTCAAAAAACTCATCCGTCAAAATGTCCGTTTGATCTGAAATAAGAATCGGCACGCAGTGGTACAATCTAATTAAAAACCGATCTCTCATCGCTCCTGTTTTTGATATGTCGCGTGGGAGATCTAACGAAACCCCTCTTTGAGGTCACATGTGAGTGACCTCGTAGGTGTGTCTTTTTCGACCAATGAAATTGAGTCTTCCACGATCTTGGAAGTTTAACGTAAGGCAAAGGGATGTAACTCATTTTTATTTACGACGAAATCGTCAGTCATAATAATTCATAAACTTTTTTGATTGGCTTATTAATAGGTCGTCAACTCATTTGCATATCTTTATAAATTCATGACTTTAGTTCACTCACATGTGACCTCAAAGCCGGTTTCGTTAGATCTCCCATACGACATATCAGAAACAGGAGCGATGAGAGATCGGTTTTTAATTAGATTGGCAGTGGTAATACCTTTACCTAATGCATTTCCTTACAAATAATAAAATAAGGGTATGTTGTCAGAACAGAAGAATAACTCACATTACGATCTTGATCAATATATTATATATTGTTGCCAAAAACGTAGTTTTGGGGTACATTTTAATAATCGATTGGTTTATTGGTGTTACCCCATCATAACAGTATAAAACAGGCATTGCAACCGTCCAAGAGCAACACGATGTTCAGGTCAACAAAAAAAGTAATAATATTATGGATTTAAGGTGACAGACAAAAGAATTAAAAACAGTTGTCATAACATGATGATGGTATTTATTTAAGAAACACATTACATTTACATTGAACCGAATGCAATCGATATACTCAAGGGTATAAGCAGATCATTAATAAGTGCTTTGGTACTGATATGGTTTATTACCTAACTTTTGTAAATTGTCCGTTGCTAAATTAAGAAAAGTATGAACAAATAAGGTTTCAACTCCCATTAGCAAAGTTGTCATTATATTAATTTGGCTTTTATTTTAGGTCCCTTTTGGTCTTATATGTATTCACTTGTCACGGTACTACATCCTTGTCTTTCAAATATGAGTTCTTCTGATATATGTAAATCCAGACCATGATTTCGGATGCATACAACTTATAAAGTGACATCATCATTCATTAACGTTTGTAATAAAGAAATAATGCCATCAATATCAAAAATAATACAATGCACTAAGGAAAGGTAGCCAAGCTATCTGACTGTTATTGAATACTGGTAGAAACTCCGTAGTCGTATACTTCCTTAATATAATACCTAAAATATATTAGAACCTTTTTTGTGGGAGGGGGCGGCAATTGTAACAAACCGGATAACAATCGACCAAAATGTGTACCAGTGTGAACGAATTATGACCCTTATTTAGTAGTTTAGGTGATTTCGTAAAACAAACTTGCTGTAATATTTTCTTACTTCTACGTAGTTTGATTTTATTTTGGAAATTGTCTCATTGGTAAACATTCCACATTTAATTCGTTAAATATACGTTTACTCTGATTTTCACAGCCCTTTTTAAAATTTGTAAATGTATTTCCTGACGAAAAAAAATCATAAATTGTAGTAATCATTGCAGTTACAATTTTTTCACAAAAGCTTTAATATATTTATAGCCGTAAATACCATATGTCATATACAATAATTGTTCGGTGAAAAAGTGTTACTAAAGTGGGGCGAAATATATCAGAGGGACAGTCAAACTCATAGATTGAAAATAAACTGACAACGCAATAGCCAAAAGACAAACAGACAAACAGACAAATATTAGCTTACAAAACACTACATAGAACACTAAAGAGTACGCAACAAGAACCCCACCGAAAACCGTTAGTGATCTCAGCGTGTTTATTAATTTACCATTCATCAGGCAATTATTTAACAAGTTTGACGACCCTGTTGTTGGTGTCGATACAATAGTATCAAGGATTCATGTATTTCTGTATTATGTATGTCGATATACCCTTGTAAGGTGTACTGGGTTTGCCGGTTCTTTGCATTTTTTTTTATAGTCGTTCATTTTTTGATAAAATGGAAAGACTTAACCTTTTCCTGTACTTTATTTTTCAACTGTTCGCTCGCTCGGTCGGTCCTTTAATTTAGGGTTCATCTTAAAGGAATCCTCCACTGAAATAATTAACTGTCTGTTCAATTTACCTTCCCTTGCAAGTAATACAGTATAATTAACAAGGTTTCATTTTGAAAACAATATCTGTATTGTGAAAAGTGGTTTTACGTGAGTAATGTTATTTTAAGTCTTGTTTCCATGAATACACACCGACAACATCTAAGCCATCTGATTTAGCTAGCTGTAACTTGGACCTAATTTTGAATCTCTTATGCCCTTTAACAAAACAAAAATCCAACAAAACACAAAGTCCTCCGGCACCTGTTATGTCATAAATATACCCACTAGCGTTAGTTGTCGCATATATTGCAGCTTCAAAATATTTTTCGAAACAGGTAAACATGAATGTAGTCGAAAAGACTTCATTTCTCTTCAAATAATTTAAATTCATTAAAAAATCCTGCTTGCAGTTTCATTTGTTTATGTAACTGTCGGGCAACAATTTAAATATTTCCTTGACGACACTGTTGTTGCTGTTTTGTAAGTATTTGAGTTCATTTGATTCCTTCTGTTTATGTTTGATACTTAATCTCCGGCGCAGACATCACATATCCGTTCTGTTCAATACTACTTAACACTACAATCAATATGAAGTGTAGTATTGTGGAACATGTATGGAACGGATATGATATCTGCACCGGAGATTGTTTAATACCATCAGTTGTCTCTGTCGAAACGATTTACGATAATTGAACATAAGTTAGAGGTAAAATTCTTTATCAAATAGTAAAATAAAAAGATTAAAAGAACCAAACAAATGGGAAACAAGTTTCTTGACACCAGGTATTGCTTTATGTAGAAAATTGTAGGTTTTAAAATTGATCGCCCTGAAGATCATAAAAAACATTTTATTAAAATAAAGTATGTCAATAAAGGTTTTGATTTTGTAAATATTGCCGGTATTTTTAACGACCATTCTGTTAAAGACCAAATTCCTGGATATTTTGATAATACTGAACTCCCTCTCATTTGTTATATTTACAAGAAATCTACCCGAAAATATGTGTTTAATTATTCAGTAATGAAGATAGTTGATATTCGAATACAACATTTTAAAGAACATTTTACCCTCAACAAAAACTATAAAAACCCTATTTCGCGTATCAAAAATAAACTAACAGAACTAGCCAAGGAATTTGTTTTTGTCCCGGCTGATAAAGCTGCTAATAATATCATTATTGTTTGACGTAAATTTTATATAGAGGTTCTACAAAAGGAAATCACGAATTCACCAACATTCCAACTGACTTCATTTTCAGAAAACGACATCTGTAACAAACATAAACTTTTAGCTACTTCTTTACAAGCAGAACCAAACACAATGAAAGTCCCAACTATGTACTGGCTTCCGAAGCTGCACAAAAAACCATACAAATATAGATTTATTTCATCTTCCAGCCATTGTTCAACTACTAAATTGTCTGTTTTACTTACTAGTACACTTGGTACAATAAAAAACCTGATAATAAATTGTTCAAATAAGGCCTTTGAAAATAGTGGAATTAATTACTTTTGGAGTGTCAAAAACTCGTTGGAAGTACTTGATAAATTGCATGCATATATTGGTGATTTTGAATCTGTTCAAAGTTTTGATTTTTCTACCCTATATACCACTTTGCCTCATATTCTTATTAAGAAAAAATTCACATCCCTAATTAACTGGGCATTTAAAAAGTCGGAATGCGAGTACATATGTTCAAACTCTTTTAGATCATTTTTTAGTAGCAATAAACAAAAGAACTATGTCAATTGGACATGCTTTGATACTATTTATGCACTTGAATTTTTACTTGATAACATTTTTGTTCGCTTTGGAGATTCCGTATATCGTCAAGTTATTGGAATTCCAATGGGGACTAACTGTGCACCACTTATTGCGGACCTGTTTTTGTATTGTTATGAGTTACAATTTATGACTAAAATTAGCAAAGACCCATCAAAACAACATTTGATACAAAAATTTAACAATACTTTTAGATATTTGGATGATATATTGGCTCTAAATAATGACGACTTCAGTATGTATACTAAAGAAATTTATCCTGTAGAACTTACTTTAAATAAAGCTAATGATAACAATGACCACTGCCCTTTCCTCGATCTTGATATCTATATCATAAACGGGAAGCTTAATACAAAAATTTATGATAAAAGAGATGATTTTTCATTTCCCATCTTATGGTGTTTATATATCTCAACTTGTACGATTCGCTCGTGTATGTAACAATGTATTAGATTTTAGCGAGAGAAATTTATGTATTATTGAAAAATTATTACACCAGGGTTTTCGATATCACAAACTGGTCAAAACATTTACTAAATTTTATCACCGGTATAAGGAAATAATTCGTAAATATAACTCAACATGCAGACATCTTATACGTTCAGGTATTTCACATCCAAAATTTTATGGAAATATTCTTTATAAAGCACAAAAATGTCAGTATTCTCCTCAGAAACTAACAAAACCTTTAAATAGACTTATTAAAAGGGGATATAGTTACGATACTGTTGTCAGGTCATTAAAGATTGCATATTTTGGCTTTAACATTGATTCACTGATAGGGTCTTTGCATCGGAACTAAACACATTTATTTCTAAAAAAAAACAGTTGTTGGCATGACACGGGTTATGTTCTTCTCATATATTTTATGATAGTATGATACTAAACCCCTAACGGGAGGGATTGTACCTGATATTCATATGATGAAGACATAGACATAATCTTTCAATCAGTTTAATTGAGGTCTAGAGCTGGCATGTCAGTTAACTGCTAGTAGTCTGTTGTTATTTATGTATTATTGTCATTTTATTTATTTTCTTTTGTTACATCTTTTGACATCAGACTCGGACTTCTCTTGAACTGAATTTTAATGTGCGTATTGTTATTCTTTTACTTTTCTACATTGGCTAGAGGTATAGGGGGAGGGTTGAGATCTCATAAACATGTTTAACCCCGCCGCAATTTTGCGCCTGTCCCAAGTCAGGAGCCTCTGGCCTTTGTTAGTCTTGTATGATTTTAATTTTTAGTTTCTTGTGTATAATTCGGAGTTTAGTATGACGTCCATTATCACTGTACTATTATGCATATTTTAGGGGCCAGCTGAAGGACACCTACGGGTGCGGGAATTCTCGCTACATTGAAGACCCATTGGTTGCCTTCGGCTGTTGTTTGCTCTATGGTCGGGTGGTTGTCGCTTTGACATATTCACCATTTCCTTTCTCAATTTTATTTTTTACAGAGTTTGTCTTTAGTGCCGTGTGGAGACAGTAGAGTGCCTCCCCGTGCTTAAGGTTTATGCTCTTATATTATACTAGATTATAGAGTGTGTGTCCGAGCGAGAACTTCTCTATGTTCATTACTTTAGGAATATCTATCAATTAGTAGTATTTTAATATTCAGCCCCATTCATCTATTTAGTTAGACGTCAGTCGCTACCTTGATATACCCTATCTTTTGTTAAATTTGTCGGGTAACTTATGACAATAAGCATTTGACGTCTTGAGCCGAACAGTTTTATCATTTTTACACAATTTAATCTACTGTGTGATGGTTCATATTCTGGACGCCAGTCTTTGCTCCTTTGTAATAAATCTACATACCAAAAAACAAATATGAAGCTTAGAAATGGAAAAATATTAAATACTAAACTCGTTCAAAGGGTACCCACACGTCTCAATCTTCAGAATCGCTTATCTAAAAATACTACAATAGCTAACGTTTTTAACAATAAAAATCGTGGTTACCCTTCTATCGATAAGTGTCATGCCAAAAAATGACTTACGTGTCCCCGTCTTTCCACCAACAATACAGTAAGGTCCACATTTAATGGTCGCACATTTTCTCTAAATTTTGAAACTGATATTACTTGAAAAACAAACAGTATTATTTATTTACTCACATGAAACAAACCGGGATGCGGTATTCAGTACGTAGGTGAAACTGGGCGATATTTATCTAAACGCACGCAAGAACACCTGTATCGTTTTAAAAGACCCAATAAATTCAAAAGTATCATTTATCAACATCTTAAGAAGCACAGTCATCCTATTAAATATTTAACAGTTCAACCTTTAGAAGTAGTAAATAAGCAGCCTGGTGAATCTCATTCCAAGTTTGTACGATCACGAAAAATAAATGAATTAAATTGGATTAAAAAATTACAGACAGTCTACCCTCTCGGTCTTAATGATAATATCATGGGAATTGGCAATATATCAAGAACCGATTCTGTTAACATTTTGGATATAGTTTCTAAAACTGTTCGTAAAAATCGTTCTCATGGACGCAGAAAAAATCGCAATCAAAGAAAATTTTGGACCAACCATACAAATATTTCGGACCTAATTTCCATTTCAAAAAACAACGGCAGACATTATCTGTTAACCAAGCTTTGTTCTTTACCTATAAATAAATTAAATAAAATTTTAGAGGATTGCAACACAATTTCATATTACAGTCCTAAGTATGAAATTGTCCAAATTATAATAGCATATTGTTATTCTAAACTGTTTCCAAAAATTGATCGCCCTGAAGATCATAAAAAACATTTTATTAAAATAAAGTATGTCAATAAAGGTTTTGATTTTGTAAATATTGCCGGTATTTTTAACGACCATTCTGTTAAAGACCAAATTCCTGGATATTTTGATAATACTGAACTCCCCCTCATTTGTTATATTTACAAGAAATCTACCCGAAAATATGTGTTTAATTATAGCCAATTGTGTAAAGATGTAAATATCACTGAAAATACACCTATGTCGTGTAATTGCAGTAATTCAGAATACACCTATGGACCAATTTCCCATGTTATAACAGGAGACCTTAACATCGTTCGCGACCGAGAGTTAAAATCATTCCTCAGTAAAGGACCTAAATATCGTCCCCCGTCAACTATTAACTGGAATGAGTGTCGTAATATCATCAACGACTCACTCCGCGCCTACTGTTTGAAATGGGTAAAACGGGAAAAAGCTGACAAAAAATCTTTGGACTCTTTTTTTAATTCAGTAATGAAGATAGTTGATATTCGAATACAACATTTTAAAGAACATTTTACCCTCAACAAAAACTATAAAAACCCTATTTCGCGTATCAAAAATAAACTAACAGAACTAGCCAAGGAATTTGTTTTTGTCCCGGCTGATAAAGCTGCTAATAATATCATTATTGTTTGACGTAAATTTTATATAGAGGTTCTACAAAAGGAAATCACGAATTCACCAACATTCCAACTGACTTCATTTTCAGAAAACGACATCTGTAACAAACATAAACTTTTAGCTACTTCTTTACAAGCAGAACCAAACACAATGAAAGTCCCAACTATGTACTGGCTTCCGAAGCTGCACAAAAAACCTTACAAATATAGATTTATTTCATCTTCCAGCCATTGTTCAACTACTAAATTGTCTGTTTTACTTACTAGTACACTTGGTACAATAAAAAACCTGATAATAAATTGTTCAAATAAGGCCTTTGAAAATAGTGGAATTAATTACTTTTGGAGTGTCAAAAACTCGTTGGAAGTACTTGATAAATTGCATGCATATATTGGTGATTTTGAATCTGTTCAAAGTTTTGATTTTTCTACCCTATATACCACTTTGCCTCATATTCTTATTAAGAAAAAATTCACATCCCTAATTAACTGGGCATTTAAAAAGTCGGAATGCGAGTACATATGTTCAAACTCTTTTAGATCATTTTTTAGTAGCAATAAACAAAAGAACTATGTCAATTGGACATGCTTTGATACTATTTATGCACTTGAATTTTTACTTGATAACATTTTTGTTCGCTTTGGAGATTCCGTATATCGTCAAGTTATTGGAATTCCAATGGGGACTAACTGTGCACCACTTATTGCGGACCTGTTTTTGTATTGTTATGAGTTACAATTTATGACTAAAATTAGCAAAGACCCATCAAAACAACATTTGATACAAAAATTTAACAATACTTTTAGATATTTGGATGATATATTGGCTCTAAATAATGACAACTTCAGTATGTATACTAAAGAAATTTATCCTGTAGAACTTACTTTAAATAAAGCTAATGATAACAATGACCACTGCCCTTTCCTCGATCTTGATATCTATATCATAAACGGGAAGCTTAATACAAAAATTTATGATAAAAGAGATGATTTTTCATTTCCTATTGTTAATTATCCATTTTTAGATGGTGACGTTCCCTTGTCACCATCTTATGGTGTTTATATATCTCAACTTGTACGATTCGCTCGTGTATGTAACAATGTATTAGATTTTAGCGAGAGAAATTTATGTATTACTGAAAAATTATTACACCAGGGTTTTCGATATCACAAACTGGTCAAAACATTTACTAAATTTTATCACCGGTATAAGGAAATAATTCGTAAATATAACTCAACATGCAGACATCTTATACGTTCAGGTATTTCACATCCAAAATTTTATGGAAATATTCTTTATAAAGCACAAAAATGTCAGTATTCTCCTCAGAAACTAACAAAACCTTTAAATAGACTTATTAAAAGGGGATATAGTTACGATACTGTTGTCAGGTCATTAAAGATTGCATATTTTGGCTTTAACATTGATTCACTGATAGGGTCTTTGCATCGGAACTAAACACATTTATTTCTAAAAAAACAGTTGTTGGCATGACACGGGTTATGTTCTTCTCATATATTTTATGATAGTATGATACTAAACCCCTAACGGGAGGGATTGTACCTGATATTCATATGATGAAGACATAATCTTTCAATCAGTTTAATTGAGGTCTGGAGCTGGCATGTCAGTTAACTGCTAGTAGTCTGTTGTTATTTATGTATTATTGTCATTTTATTTATTTTCTTTTGTTACATCTTTTGACATCAGACTCGGACTTCTCTTGAACTGAATTTTAATGTGCGTATTGTTATTCTTTTACTTTTCTACATTGGCTAGAGGTATAGGGGGAGGGTTGAGATCTCATAAACATGTTTAACCCCGCCGCAATTTTGCGCCTGTCCCAAGTCAGGAGCCTCTGGCCTTTGTTAGTCTTGTATGATTTTAATTTTTAGTTTCTTGTGTATAATTCGGAGTTTAGTATGACGTCCATTATCACTGTACTATTATGCATATTTTAGGGGCCAGCTGAAGGACACCTACGGGTGCGGGAATTCTCGCTACATTGAAGACCCATTGGTTGCCTTCGGCTGTTGTTTGCTCTATGGTCGGGTGGTTGTCGCTTTGACATATTCACCATTTCCTTTCTCAATTTTATTTAATTGATTTTATAGCTAGCTTATCCCCACAAAACTGATATCCCATTTAACGATTTTTCCCGTATTTAAAATTCAATCGCATTGAGTTTACTATAGGTTACCGTAAAATATGTTGTGATATGTTAGGCGGTTTGTGTTGTTTCTTTTGTTTGTTTATTTATCTGTGACTATTTGCATTGTGTTACAACTCATTTATAGTCGCAATAATGGTTTTGATATTTAACATCCTACAAAAGAACTACTTTTAAAGACCCATACAAATGAAGAATTTATATTCACCTTTCACACAATCTATTATCTAAAGGAAAGTTTTGTTATTGATAAAGACATTGATCATACTAATTTTATAATAATTAACATGTTTATTTAAAATAACACAACGAACTTACCATCTCGTGCTTGTCTGTATTTGACTCCTACCAGTGCTACTGCAACAGTTGACAAAGCACCAAACAGGGAAGCAAGTATAACATTCAGATCTTAAAGGAAACATATAAAAATGTATGCCGACAAAAATCAAATTTATTGGCAAAAAAACAGACTTCCTCTATCTTCATACTGAGCAATATAGTAGTTATATATGTTAAGATGTGATTATAAAACTGGATTAACGATTAACCATTGGTATCATTATGCTGTTATCGTTTTCTTTATACTCTTTTGAAACAAATTTGTCAATCATTTTATCAGTAATCAACATAACAAAAATGATAATCATGTCACAAATTAAAGAGCTAAATACAGGCAACAGTAGTAAACTGCTGTTTGAAATTCATAAATCGATAGAGAAAAAACAAATCCGGGTCACAAACCAAAACTGAGGAAAACGTATCATTTGAGAACTACGACATAACAGAAACACAACACCAAAATGTAATACACACAGAAACGAAATTTAGGGCCATTTTTTTTACTTAGTACAGGGCATTTTATGAGAAAATGGTGGGTTGAACCTGGTTTTGTGGCATGCCAAACCTCCCGCTTTAATGGCAAAGCTTCAAACTGAATGTCTAATTATATTAGTGATGCAAAAAAACTTCATGAGGATTTATTTCTGTACTTTTGTAAATAATACAACTGTTAATCTTTGGTCTCCTTTGAAATAAAAGCGCGTTTAGATAGTATCCAAGACGCATCGACTCTTCATAGCGCATGATAAACTGTATTGTCCTACTTTCCATATTTGATTAAAAGCTGATCACGTCTTTGATCATTAACATCTTTTTTTAGTAATGTTTTTGCATGATCTACTGTGAAAGAACCTTTTCTGTGCAGTATTTTGTTTTAATTAATTCCTTAAAGCATTTTTGAAAGTCGATAATTTGCCTGTTTGTTATTTTAACAGACAGTTTAATGTTTTGAGCACAGTATTGTTTCAATCAATATTAAATGTAACGCATTTTATTTTCATTTTGCACAAATTGTTAATCCGAAACGTAAACGCCAATTTAGATTGAAGTCCATCGAAACATGTGCAAAAAAACCCAGTCAACACCTGACTAAACTTAGGTAAACACGCGTGTTTAACTGAATAGACATTGTAAAGATCCATTTGGAATGCTAAAACGAAATGATATAAACGTGTATTTATTTTAAAAAAATCGGAAATGGTCAGTGCAGAAACATACTTCGCATGCGGCGTAAAAGTTTTAAAAGGTAAAAAAATTGAAAAAAGGTACAGTTAATGTCACAAACAAATTTTAAGATTTGAACATTAAAAATCTTAAATTCTTATAAGCCACGATGTTCTTGCCTCTATGCTATCGTTAAGGTTTGAGTATCGTTTTGATATTGTTATCACTTTTCAATGTTAAAATGTCATTGTTTTTTTTATGATTTATACTCTTTTGTCTTTCTACTTACATCGGAATTTCATTTGAAATCTTTTTCAGTTGACATTATTTAATAGTACTGGTTTAAATCTAAGTATTCTGTTTTGAAAATTGAAATATCAAAACAGAAATAAAAGTTGCGTCATAGCATTTGAGAAGCTTAACTTTGTACTTGTTTGGCATTTATAACTTTTTCAATATGAGCGTCACTGATGAGTTTTATAGACGAAACACGCGTGTGGCGTACTACATTGTGTATATTATAATTCTGGTACCTTTGATAAGTATTTACACAACTGGGTCGATGCAACTGCTGGTGGACGTTTCGTTCTCGAGGGTATATTAAGCCCAGGAGTCAGCACTTCGGGTGTTGACATGAATATCAATTATGTGGTCATATTTTATAAATTTCCTGTAAACAAACTTTTAATTTTTCGAAAAAAAAAGGAGATTTTCTTATCCCAGGCATATATCACCTTAGCCGTATTTGGAACAACTTCCTTTGAATATTGGATCTTCATTGCTACTCGACTTTGTACTTGTTTGGCTTTTTAAACTATTTTGATATGAGCGTCACTGATGAGTCTTATGTAGACGAAACGCGTGTCTGGCGTACTACTATTATAATAACTATTAACTTTCAAAGTACTAATACCGTCAAGATGGAAATTGTTCAGAAAATTTTTCTCACTACTTTCTGTAGGACGACAAAAAATAGTTTAGATTTGTTTGCTTGTTCTGTAGATGATTTTATTTTTGTTGTGTACGGGATTTGTTTGTTGTTGTGTACATAATTTCGTTGTTGTTGTGTACAGGATTTGTTTGTTTTTGTGTACAAGATTTGTTTGCTGCAGTTGATTTTTTTGTTGTTGTGTATAGGATTTTTTTGTTATTGTGTACAGTAGTTGTGTGTTGTTGTGTACAGGACAATATGATATTTACTCACCAATACTTGTTTCTTCCTTTATGTTGTACTCGTCCTTATTGAGTGTGTTGGTAATTGTGTTGTTATGATTGCCACTCAAAATATCTCTATCAAGGAAATCAAGATGTATTTGTTGTGCCTTTGTTTTACATGTCTTATAAGTGTGTATATCCATCTGTATTGTCATTTGTTCCATGGCATCTAAACTTAGTGCAGGATATGTTTGCCCGATTAATACTGTGAAAAGTAGAATATACATGTATTTTCTTACTACTCGTTTAAGCATTAATCCAACAATGTTAGATCTGTAAACTTGCTTTAGCAAATTTTTTTGTTCTTCCCTCTCCAGGATTCGAACCCATGCCACTGATATATCGTGACAACAAATCGCCTGCACTGTAGCCGTCCCGCTAAAAAATTAAGCTTTCGGTGGCCGAGTTTTACCTTTCCACGTCAGTTTAAATCTAGCGTCGTACTAAAGTACATGATATATAGGGCATAGAGATGTTATTTTTTACAGATCAGCTTAATTATCTGTAGTAAAGGATAATACAGATTAATGTAAGATACAGTCACAGAAAACAATTATATTTATAAGTACGTCTGAGCCCGTGACAACTCTACAACATATGTATCAATCGGATCACCAGCAATGATGTTGACACATGGCTGTGTACATAATGTATAAATACAATTCGTATAAAATATACAAATGCTAGATTTAAAGAAAATGATAAGAACAAAACATTAATTTTCATTGATCAAGTTCATTCAAAAGAACAGAAATTGTTGGTGATTACCCCTATCGACATTATTTGTTACTTCATTTTATTCAGTTGTTACAGCGGGTGAGTAACCAGAGAGAATACTTGGGCAGGAAAACTGAAAATCCTATTCAATAAAGATTAATGTTTTTAATTGTAAGTGTATATTGCATATTATCATTGACATTGAACAAGTTATTGTATCATGTGTATGTATGTTTAATGTCTTACCGCGCGATTGTACAGTTATCGTCGTTAACACTGAGGTTGGCTTGTTTCGACCGTAGAATAAAATCTCTTACATCGATAGTTTCTCCGAACAGAACTCATAGTTCATTGAGATATCTTGTTTATTGTCGCATCTTAAAGTTTTCTCTGTAACCAACTAAAAATATGAAAAAAATCTAGGTAAAAAAACAGTTGCGTTGATAACAACAAATACAGATATTCACATCACATATCTTCAGAATTAAAAACATAAGCAAGGACTTATTATTTTCAATTTCATATACGAATTTACGTGCGATCATTACTTCCTTGTCAGTTCATTTTCATGATTTTAACATTTTCTTGAAATAAAATTATAAAAATACTAGAATACCACAGATACAGTTACTTGCGGCTCATATACTGACCTTAAAAGAAAACATGACCAGAAAGGTCCGTAAAAATAGTTTTGTTCAACCACAAAGTTATAAGATTTTTAAATTGTTAAAATTTTTTCCATTTGAAGAAACAACTCAGTAGCACTTTCAGAAAAAAAGTATATATTTCCAAATGATAGTATTTTTCGCAGCATGCATGCCCTACATGTACAAGTATCGTAGTATATTTGATGTTTACAAAGTAACTACTACATCAACAGTTTCAAGCAGAAAAGCTGCAGTTGTCCCTTCGAAACGGACACCAATCAAGAGTTAAAGACCATTTTGAAATGCCTCAGCGAAGATGATCACATATACGATCCTAACGTCGTAACCACAATACTGTGCTCTGATTGTTTTGCCTCTTCTTTTCACATATCTCGTAGCATGTTAAGGGAGTTATATATTTTTGCATTCAATATTTATGATATTAGAGTTTCGGATGAAACAAAATCCACATATTTAAAAAGTGCTTCGGTTGCAAAACATATGTATTTTCATTAAATATCATTTTATTCTTTTCCAGATAAAGCAAAATATATTGCAAAAGACTTTTAATTTGGTCATCCTATAAAAAAAGGTGCATTCACTTAAAGATATTTACTTGTTGGATATCAAATATTAATAATAAAATATTTTGTGCAATCGGTATATCTTGTCTCATTTTACAATAGAATTAATATAAATTAAAAGCAAAATCTGAATGAATAACAAATTAAAGCAGCTCTACAACAATCATTCAAGATCCGAATTTTGTTATACATAATATACAAGTTTGAAACAAACATATAGCATTTACCTACCATACTTTGATTGGCATACAACAGGATTGACTGATCTTTGTGATGAATATCCAAACTCCATCCTCTAATAATAAGTGTATCATTTCTGCCACAGGGTAATCCTATACTAGATATTTTGAAGCACATGCCAGACAAACTGTAACTGCTGTTTATATATTTCACACCAATGAGATAAAGTGAGCATGGAGGGATTATATGATTCCCATCGGATCGGATTTTGAATGTTTTTTTATCTTGTGTAAGTGCAAATACGTTCCAAATACTGGTAATTTTATATCTTCCCACAGAAACTGTAAAGTTAAATAAGGTACATTTGTATCATTATATTTTCTGATTATCATGTTGAAAAAAAAAGAAGTTTGCCGCTTTGTAAAATATTGGTAATCTTTATTCATACGTTATTGTAACTAATCACAGAACTTTCCACATGTTTCTGTTGTAAGTAAACTTAGGCGTTCCAACCGCTAAGTGGGAAAAACAATTCCAACGTTAACATAACATGGACGTAATCATGAATATATTGACTGTCTTTTGAATATTTTCACACAGACGGCCACTGAAATGTTCCACGTTGAAAACCCCGATTCCATTATTTTTTTGTGACAATACAGAAGGCCACTTGCTATGTTATCATGGAACTTTTACCTTAAAAGTGTGAAATGATGGATGTTCATATACACGGAACCATCTGAGTTTAATCAGATTTCCAATTTGGTTTGTGTTGGTAAAAACATTGGTCCCATGAAGTGTTTTATGGACTGTTGGCTGTCTTTTTGTAGCTCTCATTCTTTAAATAAACTTGCGGTTTTCAAATATTTTGGCATCGAGAATCACTGAAGAGACAATGTTTGTCGAAATGCGCATTGTGGCATATAGTGACGTTTGGTAAGCCGGAGTTGTTTTTCGTCATTTAGTTTCTGTTAGGGAGTTGTTTCATTGGCAATCTTATAACAAGTTTTTATTGTTATAGTATACATACACGCAAATAGGTGTGATCAGAAAAAAATACTAAATTATAGATAAATCAAACAGTGAAACTATACTCCATTAAAAATTTGAACTCTCAGCTATATCAGCCATCAGATCGAATGTTATGTTTCTGACTTGGTATAGATGTTTTCCGAATAGAATGATGTGATAAATATAAGATTGAGAAACTTATGTTTAATCATTCGAAATCTCTCTTACTTTTATTAGAAACGTTCATTAAAACACACAAATTTGGCGTGCTTAGATATAAGGAGATGTGGTATCAGTGCAAATAAACTCATCATAGATATACCAGGACTAAAATTTGTATATACGCCAGACGCGCGTTTCGTCTACAAAAGACTCATCAGTCACGCTCGAATCCAAAAACGTTAAAAAGGTCAAATAAAGTACGAAGTTGAACAGCATTGAGGACCAAAATTTCTAAAAGTTTTGCCAAATCCAGCTAAGTTAATCTATGCCGGAGGTAGAAAAGACTTAGTGTTTCAAAAATTCTATATTTTATAAACAGTTAATTCATAAATATAACCATATCAATGATAATTCCTGTCAGCACAAAAAGTGCTGACTACTGGGCTGGTGATACCCTCGGGGAAATAAATCTCCACCAGCAGTGGCATCGACCCAGTGGTTGTAAATAAACTCATCATAGATACCAGGACTAAATTTTGTATATACGCCAGACGCGCGTTTCGTCTACAAAAGACTCATCAGTCACGCTCGAATCCAAAAAAGTTAAAAAGGCCATTAAAAGTATGAAGTTGAAGAGCATTGAGGACCAAAATTTCTAAACGTTTTGTTAAATCCAGCTAAGTTAATCTATGCATGAGGTAGGAAAGCCATAGTATTTCAAAAATTCTAGATTTTAAGAGTTAATTTAATTATAAATATAACCATATCAATGATAATTCATGTCAGCACAACAAGTGCTGACTACTGGACTGGTGCAAATGAGACAACTCTCCATCGAAGTCACAATTTATAAAAGGAAACCATTATAGGTCTAGGTACGGACTTTAACAAGGAGCCTTCACTCACACCGAATAGCAAGCTATAAATTTAAGGGCCTCATAAAATACTTTTGTAAAACCATTCAAACTGGAAAACCAACGGTCTAATCTATATGAAAAGACGAGAAACGAAAAACAGTTATGCACCATATCAATAAACGACAACGTTACACTAAACACCTGGCCACCGTTTCACAAAGCCGTCTTAACTTAGGATCATCGTTTCAGTTTACGATCGGTTTACGTGTGGTTCTACGTTCCCGTTACGTGTGTTTCACAAAGGCATCGTAAAGAACTACTAAGTTGATCGCAAGTTACGTCGTGTGTATCATCGTAAGTGTATCGTAAACCGAGAAGAGTGCTTTCTTTCACGTCCGCACTTTTATCGAGTATGGCATGCCAAATAAACATTTTTAAAAATAATTATTATGAATGGCGAATTATGGCGATATTTTTATATCAACATTAATACAACTAAAGAATTTCAGTCCGTTTTCAATATAAATTCAAGATATATGACGCTTACAGTCATAGGACAAAAGTGAGTTCCAGTAGTAGAGAGTGATCAGTTTTAAGTGCCGAAAAAAGGTAGGCACGCTGGCACGGATAAATATGGTCATGCCCCTCCCACCGAAAAAAGGTAGGCACGCTGGCACGGATAAATATGGTCATGCCCCTCCCACCGAAAAAAGGTAGGCACGCTGGCACGGATAAATATGGTCATGCCTCTCCCTCCCTGTCAATCAACAGAAGTCATGACCTTTCGTTTCGATTACACATAAACTTATTTGGTCATAACGATCTGTGAAAAATCTATACATTCACACGTTGTATCCAAATAAGTTCATCGGGTGAGGCTGAAAAGATAGTGTTACCTCCTCGAACAACATTTGCCTGGTCAGATAATCAAATTTGGATTCAGATCGACTACGTCATCCTGTAAAAGAATAGATTGATCAAATTTGGATTCAGATCGACTTATACATATTTGAACCTCGAGATTTGAGCGTCATGCCATTATATTAGTTTTTATAACAAAAGTAAATATATGAATAATATGCGTTGCAATTAAAACAAATGATCAAATAAATAATTAAATTATACATAAATGAAAACAAACTTACTTACTTACTTTATCCGAACGTCGCTTGTAGTCATTATATTCCAATCAACAAGAAATGCACGCGTGTACTTCTTGCTGTATCATAAAGCTGGCTTCCTTTTATAATTGAAAAATCACACATATGTTAGAAGACTGACCGATACATATCGCATTAGTCTTATCTTTTGATACATTGATCAGTGTGTGTATATATATGTCTGGGGATTGAATTTCACGTCTTTGTTGATTTATAACAAAGATAACTCGAGTGACTAATTAGATACACAGAACTTTCCTGCTAAATACAATTATTGTTCAATGAAGCCTACTTTTATTTGAGATGCGTGAGTTTCTCATTTATTAAAATCGCAATGTTATGATAAATGACATTTATTATATCCCTGTAAATAATAATTATTTATTGTTATTCTTACACACACACTTTTAAATTCATACCAGATGGACATAAGTGCACAGCGAGATAATTATATCAAATCCTCAAAGGAATCACTTTCATCATCAATATTATTTTACAATAAATTATCTATCAAATTTAAAAGTTCACGGAAAAATGGTCCCAGTCTCGTGTAATTTCCATTACGTTTTAGAACGTTTTCATTTCACCCAGTGGTCGTTTCTAATCGCTTTCATTTACCAAGAATGTGTTTTAGTCGTTCAAAAAATGGAACTACACTACTGGCTTAGACAAAAAAAACGACTGTATACAAACAGAACATTTAAAATGGGAACCCAATTATCTCTTCGCTACAACATCAAATTCCCGATTTTGACATCTGTCAGTGTTGTTAAGCCAATCAAACCACACATCATCACGTGATCAAATACCCTTTATAAACAGCGTTGGAATCCAACGTTCACAGAGTCTTCATAAACTATCGAGATGGAATCAACACAAACCATAACTGAGAGTAAAGAGATTCGAATGACGATTGATATATACTTGTTCTTATATGCTAGAAAAGTGGTAGAAGAAGTCAGACTTTTAACCAGAAAACATTGTTTTGGATGTAGAAACAATCATCCCAGTCGGAGAAATCATTCCTGTCTCATGATGTCCGAGTTAGAACAACTGAATATATACTTCGACGATGCCTTGGAAAATGTTGATTGCGAAGAACTCTTAGAATTGTGGAAAAGGGACACTAAACTTACAGACATATCATTGGAGTTGAAAAATACATTTATAAACCTTTTACAAAACTGTGAATGGCGAGAAAATAATTTACCAGACAAAGATGGATTCTATGAAATGACAAAGAAAATAATCCAACTTGGTGACCGCTTTACAAATTAACATTGCTAATTATTTATGGATTAATAATATATAGATGATGTTTCTGGGTATTTTTTTTTTTTTTCAATTTGTAACTAATGTTAATAAATATTTAGTGTCTAATTTGCTTTCATTCATTTCCTATTATTTATTGTAGACTGGAAAGTCGAGAACTATTTTTCGTTATGACAAGGAAGGGAGGGGAGATAACGACGAAAAGTAGTTTTCGACTTTCCATCAGGCCAGATGCACGACAATATGAAACATACACAATATACATTTTATTATACACAATATACATTTATTGTTGACAAAAAAAAAAATCTTTGCATGGTGTTATGTGGTTTTAATCGAACTTCGGTACTCATTCGAGACATATGAAATGTATGGTTACTTGTATAAAAAAAAACATGGTCATGCGGTGGCGGCGGCGGCGATGGTTATAAGAGGAAGAGGATCGAATGCTTAATCAAAACCATGGACGAGTTTTACTTATTCGTCAATAGTGGAGACTCGCTCCAACTTTTTCCCCAGAATAGGGGAGGACAGTTCAGAATACGTTTACCTAGATCACACTTAATGAAAGGAACGTGGGAGTGTGCTCTGTTGGAGATGACCTTTGTACCGGCTTTTGAAACGTCTACGCAGAGGATGTACGTGTGTTGCGATCTGGTAAGGGATGAATCTTACGTCAGAGACACTTACCTGCCACTGCTTCAATCCGTAGCCATCAGAAAAGAAGAGACCACGGAGATAATTTTCGAGAGACCGCTCTACCTCGCGTCGAGGGGAGTCGAGATGGAAATATTGGAAATCACCTTGAGAGACGATCGACTTCGCGTGTGCCGTTGCAAAGATGATCACGTGTTCTGCTTGCTTCATTTCCGACAAAAGTTATAAGAGGGAAAGTTCCACCCTTGAAGTGAGGATGGAGTGTCCTAGCTGTCAAAGAATGTTTTCGAGAAGAGACGTCATGTTGAGGCATCATCGAAATAAGCATGGTACTGGCGTACCACCACCGCCACCGCCGCCGCCGCAAAATGCGACGCGAGAAAGTTTTCGTTTTCAACACCCGTTCACCATGATCGTCTCCGGTCCGACCTCCTGCGGCAAGACGTTTTTCGTGAAGGAAGCATTGCGAAGATCCACGTGCAACCCGGTGCCGGAGAGGATCGTCTGGCTGTACCGACGATGGCAACCCCTCTACGACGAGATTCGAAAGACGGTGGTGCCCACCGTGGAATTCGTTCGCGGTATCCCGACCGAGTTGGAAGCCGATCACTTCTTCGATGCACGGACCAGAAACTTACTCGTGCTGGACGACCTGATGTCGACCTCGGCCAAAGACCGTCGCATCAACGACTTGTTCACGGAAGGATCGCATCATCGGAACCTGTCGGTGGTGGCTGTGAATCAGAACCTGTATTTCGGGAAGGATCCGACTCAGAGGAGAAACTGTCACTACCTGGTCCTCTTCGACAATCCAGTCGATCGCCAGCCCGTCGCCACGCTAGGTAGACAGATGTATCCGAGTCAGAGACACCTCTTGATGCAAACGTTCCGAGAGGCCACGAGGAGACCCTTCGGATACCTTCTGGTGGATCTGAAGGCCGCTACACCCGAACACTTGAGATTACGTAGCGACGTCTTGGGCGGAGGCGAAAAAGACGCCGAAGCCGAGGACGAAGACGTCGATTCCACCGGAAGCGAATCGAACACCATGGAATTCGGAGAAGAAGACGTCGGAAGCGAATCGGACCTGATGGCTTGCCGCGCATGCGGACTGGTATTTGCGCACGCCCGGGGACTCGAGATCCATCAAGAGAGGGACTGTGGCGACGAACCATCCGCCAAACGATGCAGAACGGAAGACGACGGCGTGGAGGGAACCTACGGATACGAACTGGAGTGTTATCTCGAAGACCTGCCGGCGACCGTGTGCTGTGCCGATGCACTGCCGGATGAAGTCTCGAACAGGCCCCGCAGTTTCGTCGTCAACACGGACGACTGCGACGGCAAGGGCATTCACTGGTTGGCGTTCCACTTCCCGCGAGAGGGACCCGTCGAATTCTTCGATTCACTCGGACGTTCTCCGGAGTATTACCATCGTCGCTTCATGAACGTGCTCATCGCCAATGGACCTCAATACAGATTCAGTACGACTCAAGTGCAACCGGGATCATCCGATACGTGCGGACTCTATTGTGTTCATTTCGTGAAGATGAGATATAGAAACATTAGCATGGAAGACATTGTGAAAGATTTTTCGTCTAGAGACTTGATGAGTAACGACGACAAACTGCTTGCATTGTACGAATGAATGTAATAAATATATATGAAACTGACATCTGCGTTGGTATTTTTTCTATTTGCCCCGAACACGATACGATTAATCGGTGATTGATGTTCACATCATGAAGAGTTGCTTCTTTTTTTTGTATCAGAGTTCCTCGATACGATCACGTGACCTTGCCTCGTTGAATGGTCACTCCACGAGAGATATATATACAGAGTTGCTTCCCTTGTTTTGTACCAGAGTTAACGTTCCTCGATACGATCACGTGACCTGCTGTCCATATATGGTCATATATGTTTTTTTTGATTTTTGAGTGAAAATAAAAGTTTTTTTTCCAAATTTGGTCATATATGATCATAGGGTATCTGGTCGGTTTCCATATATGGTCATGTATTTTGTTTTGATTTTTCAACGGAAATAAGGTTTTTACCAAATTTGGTCAGGATTTCCATATATGGTCATAGGTTGTTTTGTCGATTTCCATATATGGTCATGTATGTTTATTTTGAGTGAAAATAAGGTTCTTACCAAATATGGTCATAATTTCCATATATGGTCATAGGGTATTGTGGTCGCTTTCCATATATGGAATTCATCATATGGTGGTCCAAGAGTCATAATCCGACATCGGGTGGTTCCGTTTTGGGGAGGGGCATGACCATATTTATCCGTGCCAGCGTGCCTACCTTTTTTCGGTGGGAGGGGCATGACCATATTTATCCGTGCCAGCGTGCCTACCTTTTTTCGGCACTTAAAACTGATAACTCTCTACTACTAGTTCCCACTCAAAAAATTTCCTATTATTTCAACTAAAATCGGTATTTTTCAAAAAAATATTACCAAGTAAGTCTATGAGTGATTTTTATAAAATAGATACCATGAGATGCAAAAATGTCTGAAGTTTAATTGTTTATTTAGCCATATTTTTAGTGAGGTGCTTTTTCATTATTCAATGGGTTAAACACAAATGCAATTTTTAACGATTTTAATTTGGTAAGAATACATAGCAAACTTTGCCGTGAGTCAAGCAATATTTTTCTTTGTGTTCACCTCGTCAGTAATAATACATATATTAACAACACTTTGTACCAATATTCTATTTGGAGACAAAAACAGTAAAATATATTAAACGAAACTATCCGACACAGTGAGGGTCTAGATTAGTGGCAACGAGTGGGTGGGGGTAGCATTTCTTTGTTCTGTAATTCTTTTAGCCATTCTTATCTTTTCAGCATTAAAAAATATGCTAATACTTTAAGTTATGTGCCCCTTTAGAATTTGCACTAAACAAATGAAACCATTTATCAATTTTGTTAAAGGGGCACCAGCTACGAGATATATAAAAAATCTAAAGCGATGGAAAACTTAATGAAATTGTTTGCGCTCAGAGCGTTTTTTTTTTCTTCACTTTGACAAAACAACCATATCCCCACTTTTGAAGTTAAATGGTTGCACCCTTAGACAACGTTTGGACTGATGCTTGTACAAAGTATACCTATTTACCATAATATATCAATTAAGGGCCCTAAAGGACCAACCACTGTTTTCAAATAGAAAATAAAAGGAAATGGATTTTTGTTTTGTTTGAAGGGATATTATTGTTCCGTATTTGTTACTTGTGCATTTTTAAGGGCATATCCATGAACAGTTTATTTCTGACGGTGAGAATTTCTTCACTTTAAGATATATAGGCTATTTTTACCTTCTTAAATCAAATATTTAATAAAAAAATATACCTTCATGTGCTACTTTTTGAGTAAAACGAGGTCGAAATTTCAGATCTTTGCTCGAAATTCTGATTTGTGGACGTATTTTTCCTCCCGACAGAAAAGTACAACTTTTTTGTTTTAAAAGATAAACACAAGCTGTTTTTTGATAAATTATTTATAAGTCCTCTTTTACATATGTATTATATAAATTTATTTAATATTTTGTTTATAAATATCTTAAATTTATCAAATGTTCAGGAACAACCTATTTTAAATTATCCATTTTTGGTTGCCAGTGACAAATATTTCATGAGTGTTCAGGAACAAATAAACAATAAACCAAACAGTTAGCCTGTTATTCATATGATGAAGTTATTATCTTTAAATTAGCCTAATTGAGGTCTGGGGCTGGCATTTGTCAGTAAATGCTAGCTTTTCATATAGTAGTCCTTTGTTAATTTATTATCATTGTCATTTTGACTAGTTTCTTTCGTTTCCTTTTCTGACATGGGACTTGGATTTCTTTTAAAGTGCGTTTAACTGTGTGTATTGCTGTGGGTTTGTTTTTTCTACATTGGTTAGATGTATAGTGGAAGGGTTCTGATCTCACGAAACATGTTTACCCCGCCGCGTTTGTGCGCCTGTCCCAATTCAGGAGCCCCTAGTCTTAGAAGTTTTGTTTGATTTTAATTTTAGTTCATTGTTATATTTCGTAGTTAAGTTAGTATGACCATCACTGCACCATCACTAAACCAGGGTTGTGTTCAATACCGTAGCAGCTACGTAGCCGCTACGTAGCTGCTATCAATATATATGCAGAAAACTCGGCTAGCTGTACACGTTCAATAGTCATAAATATACGTAGCACTACGTAGCCGCTACGATATTGAACGCAACCCTGTACACTGTTTTAACTAGGGGCCTGCTGAAGCACGCCTAGCACAACGTTCATTGTGACACCATAAATTAAGTATTCCTTCCGTATCATTACTTGGAACTGAAATCAATCATAAAAGGCAATATATTATCGTCATGCAATCAATAAAAAACAAAACAAAAAAATAAAGTTGCATGCGACTGTAGCGCTTTTCTGGATCTACCTTCATCAGGAACGCCAAAAAGGCGAATAATACTATTTTTCCTACTGCGAGTTGGTTTCACTGTTACCTCTAAATTTTTGGCATTGGGAAACCAAATAGCTCTTATTTTTTTTGTTTTTTTTAATTCAAACGCTATCTTTCTATCAAATATTTAAATCAATTTATTTGATGCCGGTTTAAATAGGATATTTTTCATAATAGATGCACAACCTTAAAATTTCAGGATACTCTTATCCCAGGTGATGTCTAATATGTTTTATAAAAAAAACCGACTTCTTCTTTTATTGTTTTTTTTTGTTATAAAAAGTGATTTGATATATTTCGAGCTACTAATTCCAAACTAAAAATCAGAGCAGTGTTTACAGATACCCCTCTTTTCGCCCCTTTTCTCTTTTTGATATTTTAATCAAAAATCTAAAAAATCAAACTTTCAAAAAGTGAAATAATCAAAATTGCACATTAGGTTTAGTATTTTAAAAGTTTGATCAAATTTCTAAACTATCAAATTTATAAAAAAAAAAAATAGAATTTTAATTCTTTAATTATTTGGTTAAAATTTAAAAATTTCAAAACTTTAACACAATTTGGAATTTTGATATTTTGAAACTTTGATCAAAATTCCAAAAATGTAAAAAAAAAAATTTTTTTTAAAACTTTGAATTGATAAGTGTTACACGGACCACGTAGGAATCATTCCGGCGAAAAAGACGTCCCTTAAAACTATCCATAAATTTTGAAATTATAAAGAAACTAAGGTTTCAACTCCATTAGACAAAGTTGATCTTCTTCTGCATGATTTTGCTATTAATTAGGTTCTGTTTGGTCTGATAGCTCTTCAACTGTTTCTGTTCTTTATGTGCATGCCTCGTTCCAAAAATCGAGAATTATAGCTCTTTGATTGTATGACTAGTTGTTGTATTTTTGTTTAGCTGTACATAGCTTTTTGTTGTCAATGGCTATTTTTGTCGGAACTCTTTCACGAAATTTCATTGTTGTAATAATTATTGACACGATGAAGGAGAAGGATGTAAGGTTAACTAAGTCTGCAATGGTGGACGAAAATACCGATGATTATTAATGAACATAATTTGCATGGCTAAAATCATTGAACCAGTTCTGATAAGGACCAGTTCAACATTTCATTCCAAATGATATACGTATATCAATATTTAATTTGGTATGCAGAAAATGCAGAGTTTAGTTATTTTGTTAATCAACTTTACTTTATATTCTCTTTTTTTCTTGGGGGGGGGGGGGGGGGGAGGGGCATTATTCTCTATTCTGTAAACCTCATTCACAACCTCATATATCTTGTGTTATTTCAAATAAATATCTGATATTCAAGCGCCTATTAGCGCAATAGGATGCTTAATACTATAAGAGTATCCACAAAGAGAGTTTTCGGGTGGTCTCTTTTAAAAGACGGTGCATGAGAATATTATGGTACAACCAACCAACAAAAAGGTTGCATACTATATAAGTATATAAAAGCTAAAGAATATGCAAAGCATGTAATTTTTACACCGCAGGAATTCGGTTAAAGGGGTTCCCAACCGTGAATATTAAATATTATTCCATATTAGTATTATTTTAGTAGGTTTAGATTTTGGATAAAAAAGCATATTCACCTGAGAAAGTGTTATTCACCGCGCTAAACGTCACGCTCTTTTACATGCTACGTTATGGCAAAATGTTTAATGTAAAATTTGTTTTGGTATATGTTTGTAATCAAACACATTTTCTTTCCTCGGAATATGGAATAAAACAATAACTGTCTTTTGTTTCGGTAAATATGTGGTTTAATTGACTTTTGAAAAACTGATATTCACTTCGGCCGTCGGCCTCAGTGAATATCATTTTTTCAAAAGTCAATAAAACCGCATCAAAAGACAGTAATTGTATAATATATACCGATTTGATTGGCCAATAACTGTTTTAACACACGACGACATCCATTTACGTGAATATTTTGGAAGTATGCAGACGATATTCCGCAATCCACGGCTCATAGGAAAGTTTCTTGTAGTGTAACGAAAAGCGGGAAATACGCGTTTATGTAGTTAAAAATTGGTAATTTAAATTATTAACTTTTTTTACATTTAGGCTTCTCCTTTTTTTCTAAATTGTTACATTATTTGGAGAATTGCGATTTAACGTTATTTTTTTGTATCGTTTCTATCAAATTTTATTTTTATATTAAAACTAGAAATTGACCTGTTGTCTCACAAGGAAACAGCTGTTTTGACGTTTTTTCTAGAAAAGTTCCTAAATATTCTAAAAACTTTGCACACACATTATGTCTTCAATTCAGTGAGCAATATTGAATTTCATGCTAAATACAGGAGCTTACCAGATTAAATTGACGCGACCTATTAAAATAGTCAAAACAATAAGTTTTTATTCCAACTACAATTGAACTTTTTATATCTATTCGAGATTTATGTCATGTTGATCTGTAATATATTTACATGTATTTGTATTAAAACTTGACCAACTTCTTAAAATCTGGCAGACCGTACGCGAACAGTCTGACGTATGAGTATTTTGAAAATAAGTACGCATACGGTGTGGAACATAGACATCTATCTATATTGTTGAAAACTATACTATACTATGTTGCCTACAGGATGTCCTTAGTTTGTCTTTGTCATTTGATTGCTGTCTTATTAACGTATAACCTACATTACCAACAGTTTTGTATTATAGCTAAAACGGCTATTGTGTATAGAATAATTGTCTTTCTTTCCCTAAATAATATGCTTAAAAGAAGATGGACCGAGGAGAGCACTTGTTTCGATCTATCAATGGGAAGGTCGACAATTCATTTATATATATATTACATATTGATAGTCGACCTTCCCATTGATAGAAACAGGTGCATGTGGCAATGTCCCTAAATAAAAAAAATATATAAAGTAAACAGAAAAAAATGCTTCACTTTTCAATCTTTAACTTTCCCTCCCCCTTCCAAATTTTCCCCCTACTGTATTAATTTTTTAAGACATGTCGCATCTACACTTATTGATCTGCAGCTTACCCCTCCCCCTATTTGTTTTGGTATATATGATCTACATGAAATTCGATCCAAACTTGAATAGTCACTAGAAAGGCATACAATAGCATATCTAAATAGTTGCAATAAATTCCATTAACCACGAAACTAATTACAGTCAGATATTTATTTCGATATTCTAATTAAAATACATTTCTTTTTTGGCCGAAAAAATAATTATTATATGGTTTGACTGTGAAACACTGATTTCAGATTTATATTGTACACATAACTTTAAAAATGAATCAAAAATGGGGATAAAACATCCTTCTTTAAACGTTTTATCGATTACCACTGTGCCTGTATTGATATAATTATAAATAGATTTCAGAACGCGGACGTGATAGAAAGCCTATTTATTAAATTGTTTAAAAAGACGTTTGAGGCATCTTGACCAAGAATAAAGAACGCTGCAGCCATGTTAGATGGATTAATTCATTTTCGTAGAAAAACTACGATGGTGTTACGACTGGGTATAGCTGTAGTAAGTTACGCCAGGATTTACGCATTATTTACGATCATCTTAACTTACGACGGCTTTGTGAAACGGCTGTAAATCCTACGATTTATTTACGATGGACTTACGATGACACGTAGACTTACGAAGGCTTTGTGAAACGGTACCCAGATTCCTAACTTAAGACAAGTGCAAACAATTGCAGTTGGATTAAATGTTTTAATGGTACCAAACCTTCTCTTTTATCTGAAACAATAGTGTTACATCACAACATAGAAAGACACACTATAAAATATGTCAATTAGACTGGCTTTCCTCAATAAAAAAACGTAGTAACACAAATGAACATACACTGAACGAATAAATTTTAACTATGATACAACATAAATACAAAGTTAATAAAAATAACGGATGAATAATTGCAAATAGTATCAACAAGTCAAATTAACATGACAGTGCGATTTGAGAGTACTCGCAGTTACTGACAGCCTGTTAAAATGCTGAAACTATTAATGATAAAAATGTATTCATGAGAGACTAAAATAAGCTAAAACACATTCCCAGGATTTAACGTCATGGACAGTACAAGAAGACTTGTCTTTTGCAAAATCAAAAATAAAGATATCTTTATGTCTTTACTACTGTTTGAAAATAACTTACCGATGCATTTTCTGTTCTAAATTACTTACTATGTAATGTTTCTTTTTGACTTACCATTTTCATAAGAAGTATTTATTTTTTCAGTGTTGCCGATATCCATACCAATTACCAACACGTTAAAGCAAAAACAAATCACAACCAATCTGCAGAATTCCATTGAAATATATCAGCTGTACTACAAAGATAAATGATGTTTATCGTTATATTTATTGTAATGTCCTGTAATATTAGACATACTATTTTGATAAAATTCCAACAAGGAGGAAGTGATGAAATTTAAGAAGAAGGAGAATGAAATACCAATCTCGACGAGATTCAATCATTTGTTAAACTTAACAAAAATGAAATGTTTCCAGTAATAGAACAATTATGGTAAAGGGAAATTTTCCAAGGGAGCAATCAAATACCACCGCTCCCGAAAAACACAATCTATGTACATTATCTAAACAAAAGACGAAAAGACAAATACGAGAACTAAAACTACTTAATATATTAATATCAATAAAAAATTGAACAACACGCATTCCACCAAAACGATGGTGACTGCAGGAATTCGCGAAAAAAATACTTTTAAACCTGCAAAAGAACCATGAACGACACCATCACTCTGGTACATTGTACTCGCTAAAATTCACTTTATACAAATTACCTACTTGTAATAATTAAATTGACAAGAGATAGTATCAAATCAATATATAACATTTACAAAGGAGGTAATATCAATAATTTAATAATAAGTTCTAATAATATAAGTCAGGTATTTAATTATCCAATTTTAATAATCTTTATTGTTAAACAGTCTTTTTTTACTTACTTTGTCATAGATAATTGCCAAATATACCCTTTGATTCGGATTGTAATGTTATAAATGCTGTATAATACTCAATGTAATGATCTCTGCCATATGTCATAGATGTGTATCTATTTTGATAGAACTATAAAGGGTGAAAAAAATCATTGATCGCTGGTTTTAACATAACAAATATGGTTTAAGTATTGATTAAATTTATTTCCGAGAATCGTCAGCCTAATTGGTGGTTTTTCTTTTTCGAAAGCAACTTACTTATTCCTATTTGGGTCATATGTTTTAAACTTTATAGATCTGTGTATATTTGTTTAGATGATATATTTAAAAAAAAGTCAGATTTACAAGGATGGAATAAGAGCTAAAAACAAGTTGACTATTTAAGTTCAGAATATTCTAAAAATTTGGATAATAAATAAATATCGAAATCACTACCGCGATAACCTAAAAGCATGTATACATGTTCTAGTGACACCTAGATAAGGCAATTTCATTGAGAAACGAAAGATGTGTCTAGCTTAATATTAACTTTTTTTTATCTCAAAAACAACAAATGGTATAAATAAAAGTCGCCGTAAGGAGAGACATAACTCGGGGGGGCCACTTGCTTTATAATTAGTGGTAGGGATGAGCCGCTGGAATAGGTCACTTTTTCATGCTGTATGATATATGAAAAGGGTGAGAAATTCAGATTAAATATATCAATAGGTTGATATTATCACTTGCTTGATTATATCATAAGTATCTGAAACTAATCAGATGTCGGTATTTATTTTTGACTTTATTTTTGATGCGGTTAAACCACAGTCATAAATGCATCAGTTATTTGTCAAACCAATTAAACTCTATTTATTCTGATGTGGTATTTCCACAGATGCCAGTGATAGATGCAATAAATCCAACTATTTTGACATTTGTACCTAATTGACATTCAAGGGTTTGTATACATAAAACATGATAACAATTATTTAAAGAAATTCCATTGTGACAGCGTCCTTTTAGAGGGAACGCAATGAAACTTTTTATCAGCTTTAATTTAACTAATATTTAAACATGTTAAAATCAGTGAAGGTATTACACTCTGGGTGATATTACATTTATCTGACCATAGATGTAATACCACCTATGATCTGACCAAACGTCTTTTATATGTATTGTATTTTGGAATTGAAATATCTTCATAATGAAAGATGTAAAATGGGCAATAAGAAAAAAGTGTTTAAGATGTGACGAATTTATTGGAAGAGAAGGTGATATTATTGCGACTATTTTGCTTCTTAACAAGATGATGAGCGGGGAAAATATTGAAATATATCTATAGGTCTGTTTTTTGTTAATCAATTTATGACAAGGTATATATTTTTGATTTACAAAATATATGAAAAGGGTGGGGTACTTGATGTCTCAGCTGCTCACCCCTACCAAAAAAAGTTTGAAGTGGCCCCCCCGAGAGACATAACCTTCAACATTTATCAAATTTAAATGTTCATTATGCAACTTCAATCAAGAACATAATTTACTTATGTTAAATAGACTGTATGCATGAATATATAATACGACATCGAAATAAGTGATATTAGATAGATAGTACCTGTAAGATTCATTGAAATATGAATTACAAAAAAAATGACATAGATTCACACCCTTGATATTTGAATGATATCTTGTTGGATTGTTAACTGAATAGTTTATCACTGTCTGTCATTGTCAATTCATGTTTCATTACATAAACTGCATGTAATTCTAACCAAGTTAAGTAGTAAAACATTATCGTTTAATCAGTATATGACTGAGAATGTTTGATCTGTTAAAAAAGTAAACAAACTTATTTCGCTTGAAAATAGCTTAGACAATCTAAGACGTAGACGATGTTTAAGACACACATCACTTCTGTTCATATATAATGTTAATGTTTGTTCTTCGTCGTCATCAGATGAATTCAAAATAGCAGCACTAAAGAAAGGAGGGCATTTACCTGATATACCGAAAATTGAGTAAATTTTGACATTGTTTTGAGTTATAAAAATCAGGATTATACCACTTTTTCGTTTGTCAGAATCACTCTTTTCTTAGTGGAAAAAATATGAATAGATCCTGGAGTCAATGCTAAAGTTAGAAAAACTGCAGCGTTTCTACTAACAAATGACGAACGACAATGTGTAGACGAATTTTTCCGAGTTCTTATGCAAACTTTGCAAACGTATGCTAAAAACAATTGAACTAAACGTGTGTTCGCTGAACTTTTTTGTTATTGTTTGTGTTAAAAAGAAATACTTTCTCTATATTATGCATAAAAGAGAGATCGCTACGATTGTCATTGGTATGGTTCTCGTCTATCATCAGGCTATAGATTTTAGGTGTTGCACAAATTATATGTTATGCAAAATCTTCGTTGTATAGGTTTATTTTTGAAAAGTGAATAGGAAAATGCCACGACAATTTTAACTTTCATATTGTTCAAGTTCCTGCACTAAAAATATAGAAGATAAATTTTCATGTCCTTTTCTGTTTTTCTAAATTCCACTGTCTGATTTATTCAAAATCGTATTCGTGTCCAGATTTTACATCAGTGTACTGTTATTTGAGTATTTTTATACACACACACACATATATGTAAAGGACAAACCAGCAAGAGTAGATGTTATAAAATCATGATGACAAATATATCAACTTGATGAGTTGAACCTTTTTCATCTGATTTTTATAGTCCGTTCTTATATTGTACTGTTTACCCCAAGGGTGACTGGGGTATAGAAATATGGTCACTTGGTCTTCTCCCGACCGGCAGTAAAACGCTTGTCGAAATGGGGAGTCAGTTTGGCTGTGCGGGATGTATCAAGTTCGCAGTCACGTCCGGTCAGAAGGGGGACGTTAAATCCGATGCCTCGTTTAAAGAGAGTGCCACGCTCTTTGCACGTTAAGAACCCTTGCAACAACTCTTTGAGTGGTCCGTAGGTGACCTGTTGCAAGGTAAAATTTCTGTCCCTATCCAATATACCCTCATTTTCTAGTGGCACTCCAAATTTCCCCGACCATTATCCCAGATGGCCTCCATTGTATCAACCTATTGTATTTATTGTGAACTTGTTCTCGTCCTGAATATGCATGAAATATTTGCCACTGGACGCTAAGCAACCATCAATCAATCAATATATTGTACTGTTAAACCATTGTCCCAGGTTAGCAGAGGGTTGGGATCCCGCTTTCATGTTTAACCCCGCCACATTCTGTATGTATTTGCCTGTGTCAAGTCAAGAGCCTGTAATTCAGTGGTTGTCGTTTGTTTATGTGTTACATCTTTGTTTCTCGTTCATTTTTTTGTACTTAAATTAGCCGTTTCTTTTCTCGTTTAAATTGTTTTGGCTTTGCGCATTGTTGAAGGCCGTACGGTGACCAAAAGTTGTTATATTTCTTTGTCATGTGGTCTCTTGTGGAGAGTTTGTCTCGTTGGCAATCATACGACATCTTCTTTTTTTTTTACAAATAGCCTTCGTCAGTGTCAATAATTTTATCAATATTAGTATTGCTAAAGGTATTGACACTGTTCTTATTACAACAAAATCGAACTTCAATATAATCTCACTTACATTCGATACTGAGATTGATAAAAAAAAATAGATAGCTTAGTATCTTTAATCTCAAGCTTTTGGTGTCAAATTCGTCTTGAGATAATTCATTGTTAGGAGGAAAATATAAATTTAGTATTCCTGGAAAAATCAATGTAATAGCTTATCTTAACAATCAAACCGCGAACATTCGTCTCGCAACAAATGTATGGCACGAAGTTTTTTAAAAATAAAACTCACAAACATGCACACCAGTGTAAAGAAAATTTAAATCGTTTTTGTCTTTTAAAAACACTATGCCAATGAATATGTAGGAGTTTTTGTATCACTATATATTCCATATTAAGTTGATAAAATTAACTGCATTATAAAAGATAACTATATATTTGGACAGGTATCAGAAATAGTATTCATATGTCTTAACTACACTATAATTTGGTCAACTAAATAAGATTCAACTGAAATATGCATTTTCCCAATCAAAAATACTAGTGCTAGCATTTAATCAAGTTTTTGTCATGTAATAATTCAGTACCCGAATAATATGCACACAAATAACAGTTTCTGATCTAAGAAACTTACACACAATTTGATAAATAAATATAGATTATTACATTGATACGAGTGGATTATCGGATTTATCCAATCGAGATAGTTATAAATTTTAAAGTTCGAGCCTCGGCGAGGTTAAAATTGATAATTTAACTATCGAGATTGGATAAATCCGATAATCTAAGAGTAACTATGTAAGAATCTGTTTCTCTAATGATTAAAAAAACAGTTTTCTTTTTTTGTTAACCTAAAATCCCCTTCGAGTGGATTTCACATTGCACGAAGTTGTCAATTTCATTAACACCTGTTATGGCATATTTGGCGTCAGCCTAGGCAATATCCTTCATCATAAATTAGTTCAATCGAAAATACCTCCTTATTTCAAAGACCAGTCTGTACCAATAATTTCTTATACCTATACCAAACCTATTGCAACTAAAATTTTCAATTACAAACGCGTTTTGCAGAATCTCGATATTGACGACTTCAAGTCTAAACCTCCTGATTGCACTTGTGCTAGTTCCCAATTCACATATAATCCTGCTGGCCACGTTATTACCGGTGGCCTTAACATTGTTAATAACACATCTCTACGAAATGTGTTATCGAAAGGTCCGAAATATCGTGAGCCTAAATCCATCAATTGGAAATACAACTTTAAAATTTTGATGGACTCAGTCGAGGATTATGCCACGCAATGGGCTAAACGTGAAAAGGAAGACGTAGACACTCTATCCGAATGGATTAAGGCAGTGAGGTCGTTAATACAAATCAGAATTAAGAAACTGAATGGGTCCATCAATGCCCATGCTACGTCAATCTTTAAAGACCCAAATGTTGCTAAACACTTATCCGACCTCCATGATAAATATGTTGTTATCCCCGCAGACAAAGCCCCAAATAACATCGTTTTTGTCTGTAAAAGTCACTACATTAATTGCTTGATAAACGAATTAAGTATAGACAATTCACTTGGAAACTCAACATATACCCTCACGACACTTACCAAAGAGGAAATCCTGGATAATCATAGGTCTGTTCTTTGTTCCTTTGGTCTTTCAACCAAAGATGAAGAACTGGATCTTCCATCACTGTATTGGATACCTAAACTACATAAGTGTCCTTACAAACAACGGTATATTGCTGGGTCTTCCAAGTGCTCCACGAAACCTCTTTCTAAATTATTAACATCTTTTTTATCAGCAATCAAAGACGGGCTTCAAAGTTATTGTGAAACTGCCTATTCTAGAGGTGGCGTGAATCAGATGTGGATACTTAAAAATTCCAAAGATCTTTTAGAGTACATACAATCTAACTCTCTTTCATCTTGTAACAGTATTAAAACATTTGACTTTTCTATTCTTTACACAAGTATTCCACATTCCAAACTAAAAGACAAATTGAAAGAGTTGGTATTACTTTGCTTCATAAAAAAGAATGGCCAACGTAGATACAAGTATCTTGTCTTAGGGAGGGATAAATCATACTTTGTAAAGAATCATTCTGATTCAAACAAAAAATTCTCTGAAACCAATATTATCCAGATGCTTGATTTCTTGATTGACAACATATTTGTAACGTTCGGAGGACGTGTTTTTCAATAGACTGTCGGCATCCCAATGGGAACAAACTGTGCCCCTTTACTTGCCGACTTGTTTCTTTATTATTATGAGGCTGACTTCATGCAGGAACTTCTTAGGAAGAAAGATAAGAAGTTAGCAATGTCCTTTAACTCTACTTTCCGCTATATAGATGACGTTCTTTCACTAAACAATTCAAAATTTGGTGACTATGTGGAACGCATCTATCCCATCGAATTGGAGATAAAGGATACTACAAATACAGTTAAGTCGGCTTCATATCTTGACTTACATCTAGAAATTGACAATGAGGGTCGGTTGAAAATAAAACTTTACGACAAAAGAGCTGATTTCAGCTTTCCAATTGTGAACTTTCTATTTCTAAGTAGCAACATTCCAGCAGCACCTGCATACGGGGTATATATCTCCCAATTGATACGATATTCCCGTGCTTGCATTTCCTATCATAATTTTCTTGATAGAGGGTTACTGCTCACAAGGAAGCTATTAAACCAAGAGATCCAAGTGGTGAAGTTGAAATCATCCTTTCGTAAATTTTACGGGCGCAATCACGAGTTGGTTGACCGTTATGGAATAACCGTTTCACAAATGATATCGGATATGTTCCTTACGTCGTAACTACAATCCCCTTCCCTTTCATGAATGTGACCTACCGAATTAGACTATTTACCGGATTTGTAATCACATAAGCAACACGACGGGTGCCACATGTGGAGCAGGATCTGCTTACCCTTCCGGAGCACCTGAGATCATCCCTAGTTTTTGGTGGGTTCGTGTTGTTTATTCTTTAGTTTTCTATGTTGTGTCATGTGTACTATTGTTTTTCTGTTTGTTTTTTTTTTCATTTTTAGCCATGGCGTTGTCAGTTTGTTTTAGATTTATGAGTTTGACTGTCCCTTTGGTATCTTTCGTCCCTCCTTGATTCATTCAGTTAGCTAAAAAGTTCAAGACCCTTAACATCATCCAATGATCTTCTGAGATCACCGGCAACCACATGTTGATTAAATTGTTTTATACAATGGGTTCGGAAAGGGATAAATTTCCATAGAATTAGAGAAACAAAAAATACACAACAGGCAACAGTAGCAGAACGTTTCTATATACTAGCAAAAGATTTCCAAATGCTAAATTTTAATCTATGAATACCCATTATAAACGGAGAGTGCAAACCCAGAAAAAAAAACCAAAATATTTTAGAGACCTGCGAATACTACGTGGTAATGATGCCACACCATTATTTCACAATAAAAAATTAAAAAGATAGTTTTGACTGTCGATACCTTCGACAAGAATGAACAGAAAAGCAAAGAACGGGGATAAGAAATACTGTATGAATAAAATGTAAAAATCAAATCAGTAATTGTTGTCATGTCGCCCTTGTTGTTTTGCAGGCAGGGTCATCAGACACATTTTTTAACCAAATACCTTATAGATGATTGTGGCCAAATTAGTTTAATTGGTTTCAGAGGTGTTTTTTTTTTTTTAAAGATTACCCCCATCTATAATAATATTAAAGATGATTACCAAAACCTGCACAATTTGTTTAAAATAACTAGTTAAGGAACTGCCAGCGAACAACAGGTTGTCTTATTCGTCTGAAAGTTAGATAAATCTCAACCTGATAGTTTTACCCTTTTTCAATTTACTCTAAATGCGTTAGTTTTAAAGATATACAAAATGTAAGCCAAAAACTGTATTTTACCCCAATGTTTTATATTAGTGGGCAATTGACTCCCCTTTTCAAATGGCAATTTCATAACCTACATTAATGAGATTATGTTAAAATAAGACAGGCTTTACCTGTGAATTTTATTTTCAATTTTAACATACTACAAACAGGGAAATGTTCGCGGCAGTTTTATTTTTTCGTGGTAAGACTTCAAACGTGCAAATGAACACTACCGATATTGTTACATAAATAGCACTCATTATAAATATGTTAATGACACCTGTCTCTCAGTTATATTGTATATATAGTATTACCTTGTTGAATCTTCTACACAGATTAATCAGATCAAAAATCAATTATTACCATTAATCCTGACAGTTTTTATATCACTCTTAATAAGGTCTTCTTTTCTTTTATTGTGTAAGAGTTTTTACAAGCAGACAAGACACAACTTTTAATCTCTTTTAACTTTGATAAAACGAACACGAAAGATTTCTGATTGATTTTATCAGTTGATTCATTATACATGTACAGCTATTCAATTTCTATATCCCTTTTGAAAAAATTAATATAGGCAATCGCGAATTCAAAACGACGCTAATTTAAATTGTGTTCATAAAACACGAAATAAAAACGGCGCGAAAATGTCCATGTTTACAGTATTTAAACTTCATAATCTGCTAAAAAAAAAAAAGAAACGAAAATACCGTGATGTTTTCGATTTTGGTTCTGTTGTTTTGGAATTAGTTGTGACGTTATTTAAGTAATGACGTCATATTCAATGTAAACAAACAAACGATATCATCAGGTAACATTTTTTCATATCAAAGAATTATTAAAAATGAAATTGGTGTTGAGTTCCTACCTATATTGTACTAGATTGATAAATATATCTTACTCAAAGTCTCATTAAAACGAGACCGAAAAAAAAAGGAAGAAGAATTGTGATTTCTGTGCAGATGAGGGAATCTGCACAGAAAAAAAATACCAAAAGGTTAACGATTTTGAGTTCATTAGTACAATAAATGTTTTAAAAAGAATTTTAATTGATTTTTCTACTGTAATAGGGATGAACCTTATTAAACATAATTTAATTTTGGATGTAACACGTTTTCTGATTAGCTGACAGTGCTTTGTACATCATCTCATAGACATAATTTTGTCATGTGACCGTGACGTCATCAACATTTTTGCATAAACTATTTTTTTTTCTATTATATTGAATAGACAGGAAAAAAAATTACAGTCATTCCTTAAAAATGTTGACTGAACATGATTACTATCTAAAATTATATCCTTACAACGAATAAGGCTTACTTCTTCATAACGATAAAACCAACTAACCATAACATTGTGATACTCAGATATCCTATAAATAAGTATGTCATAATAATCATTGTACTTAGAACATGAAATTAAATGAAAACATCTACAATTATGTAATCTTTCTTCACGCTCGGTCTGTACCATTGTCATTTTGCAGATAAAATTAGGTTCACAATGAAGAAATTTGTTTTCGGATCTTTAATACCTTGAAAAGTATGCATCCAATTGATCCCGACAGTGGCAGATTGCAATTTACTTTTATACGTGCCTTTATCAAGCATGTGATTTAAGTATAACATAACGTGAACTAGAGGATCGGGAAAATATCTGAATAATTAAAAAGGATAAACGGGTTTCCAGTAAATGTACAAAGTCCGGAATATGTCAGTTGATATCCATTCGTTTAATGTGTTTGAGGTTTTGATTTTGCCGTTTATAGACTTTCCTTTTTAAATTTTCCTCTGAGTTAAGTAATTTAACTTTTGTGATTTTAAACTTCAAATTAACCTAAAAGAAACAAAAACATTACTTAGCCATCAATTGTATTGTCATCTTGGTGATACAGAACGGTGAAAATGAAAGCATTGTGAAAGAAACTGAACATTGACCAATGATTTTGTATGATATTGCACAATGGCATTTGATCATGCATTACTTTCAAAACATCAGTGTCAATTTTATCGTATGCTTTTGAAACATAAAAATCAAAATTGATAATTTTTATGGAGAACTGGTCGAAGAGGTAACAACCCTACCATAGAGCAAAATACATCCGAACGCCACATATGGATACAGTGCAGTTGATTTGGTATCATGCTACTGAGATATCTTGACGCCAAATCGCCTTTATTATATCCTTCGCGCTAGACAACTTGACCACCTTGGATTCACAATAAAAAGACTTTACGTAGCCGGGTTTACCTTTCCGCGTCAGTTTTAATCTAGCGACGTAATACAGTACATGATATGTTAAACATGAAGATAGTTTAGTTACAGATCTGCTCAATTATCTATTGTAAATGATCCTACAAATAAATGCAACATACAGTCACAGAAATACCCATATTTATTAGTACGTCTGAACCAGTGACAACTCTACAACAAATGTATCCACCGGATCACCAGTAGTAATGGTGATACATGGTTTTGTACATTCTGTATTTACACCTCGTCTAAACACCAACCCACCAATGCAAGATCTGTAAATTTGCTTACGCAAATTTTTGCTCTTCCCTCGCCGGGATTCGAACTTATGCTACTGAGAAATCATGACACCAAATCACCTGCACCTTGGCTTCACAATAATAAAGCTGTAAGTGGCCGGGTGTTACCTTTCCCTGTCAGTTTTAATCGAACGTCGTAATACAGTTCATGATATACATATAACATGCAAATGGTATTGTTACAGATCATCTGCATTATCAATTGTAAGGGATCCTTCAAATTAATGAAAGATACAGTCACAGATAAACTCATCAGAAATATTTATATTTATAAGTACGTCTGAACCAGTGACAAATTTGTTGTAGAGTTGTCACTGGTTCAGACGTCTCTTGTTTCTATACTTTTGATATAACAAGTATGTTTTTCAGATTTTATAAATATATATATATTATATGTGACCAGCCACGACATATCCAGGCTTATGGAGGTAAAACGTCATTGTGAGAATAGTTATCAAAAGTACCAGGATTATAATTTTATACGCCAGACGCGCGTTTCGTCTACATAAGACTCATCAGTGACGCTCAGATCAAAATAGTTAAAAAGCCAAACAAATACAAAGTTGAAGAGCATTGAAGACCCAAAATTCCAAAAAGTTGTGCCAAATACGGCTAAGGTAATCTACTCCTGGGGTAAGAAAATCCTTAGTTTTTCGAAAAAATCAAAGTTTTGTAAACAGAAAATTTATAAAAATGACCATATAATTGATATTCATGTCAACACCGAAGTGCTGACTACTGGGCTGGTGATACCCTCGGGGACGAAACGTCCACCAGCAGTGGCATCGACCCAGTGGTGTAAATAGTTATCAAAAGTACCAGGATTATAATTTTATACGCCAGACGCGCGTTTCGTCTACATAAGACTCATCAGTGACGCTCAGATCAAAATAGTTAAAAAGCCAAACAAATACAAAGTTGAAGAGCATTGAGGACCCAAAATTCCAAAAAGTTGTGCCAAATACGGCTAAGGTAATCTACTCCTGGGGTAAGAAAATCCTTAGTTTTTCGAAAAAATCAAAGTTTTGTAAACAGAAAATTTATAAAGATGACCATATAATTGATATTCATGTCAACACCGAAGTGCTGACTACTGGGCTGGTGATACCCTCGGGGACGAAACGTCCACCAGCAGTGGCATCGACCCAGTGGTGTAAATAGTTATCAAAAGTACCAGGATTATAATTTTATACGCCAGACGCGCGTTTCGTCTACATAAGACTCATCAGTGACGCTCAGATCAAAATAGTTAAAAAGCCAAACAAATACAAAGTTGAAGAGCATTGAGGACCCAAAATTCCAAAAAGTTGTGCCAAATACGGCTAAGGTAATCTACTCCTGGGGTAAGAAAATCCTTAGTTTTTCGAAAAAATCAAAGTTTTGTAAACAGAAAATTTATAAAAATGACCATATAATTGATATTCATGTCAACACCGAAGTGCTGACTACTGGGCTGGTGATACCCTCGGGGACGAAACGTCCACCAGCAGTGGCATCGACCCAGTGGTGTAAATAGTTATCAAAAGTACCAGGATTATAATTTTATACGCCAGACGCGCGTTTCGTCTACATAAGACTCATCAGTGACGCTCAGATCAAAATAGTTAAAAAGCCAAACAAATACAAAGTTGAAGAGCATTGAGGACCCAAAATTCCAAAAAGTTGTGCCAAATACGGCTAAGGTAATCTACTCCTGGGGTAAGAAAATCCTTAGTTTTTCGAAAAAATCAAAGTTTTGTAAACAGAAAATTTATAAAAATGACCATATAATTGATATTCATGTCAACACCGAAGTGCTGACTACTGGGCTGGTGATACCCTCGGGGACGAAACGTCCACCAGCAGTGGCATCGACCCAGTGGTGTAAATAGTTATCAAAAGTACCAGGATTATAATTTTATACGCCAGACGCGCGTTTCGTCTACATAAGACTCATCAGTGACGCTCAGATCAAAATAGTTAAAAAGCCAAACAAATACAAAGTTGAAGAGCATTGAGGACCCAAAATTCCAAAAAGTTGTGCCAAATACGGCTAAGGTAATCTACTCCTGGGGTAAGAAAATCCTTAGTTTTTCGAAAAAATCAAAGTTTTGTAAACAGAAAATTTATAAAAATGACCATATAATTGATATTCATGTCAACACCGAAGTGCTGACTACTGGGCTGGTGATACCCTCGGGGACGAAACGTCCACCAGCAGTGGCATCGACCCAGTGGTGTAAATAGTTATCAAAAGTACCAGGATTATAATTTTATACGCCAGACGCGCGTTTCGTCTACATAAGACTCATCAGTGACGCTCAGATCAAAATAGTTAAAAAGCCAAACAAATACAAAGTTGAAGAGCATTGAGGACCCAAAATTCCAAAAAGTTGTGCCAAATACGGCTAAGGTAATCTACTCCTGGGGTAAGAAAATCCTTAGTTTTTCGAAAAAATCAAAGTTTTGTAAACAGAAAATTTATAAAAATGACCATATAATTGATATTCATGTCAACACCGAAGTGCTGACTACTGGGCTGGTGATACCCTCGGGGACGAAACGTCCACCAGCAGTGGCATCGACCCAGTGGTGTAAATAGTTATCAAAAGTACCAGGATTATAATTTTATACGCCAGACGCGCGTTTCTTCTACATAAGACTCATCACTCACTCATGAGAAACACGCCGTTAACTATATGTGACTAGCCACTTCCAGGCTTAGGAGGGTACATTGTCTAAAATTTGCTTTTTGTATATTTATCTAGAATATTCCGAAACAAAACTCCCTGTCATGTTGTTATGACATATTTGTTTTAATAGCAATGAAACGAGTCATTTCGAATATCGGTATGAAAATGAGGCTGTTCTATGACGGCTTTTATTTATTGAAGGCACTAATTTATAAAATACAGAATTATTGTATTTATTGGCTCTTAGTAATGTTCAGAAGCGTATTTGAATAAAATTTCAAAGACTTAAATTTACTACAATACAAACAATTCTTAGCTCTATTTTAGAACATGTAATTTAAACTTGTTGAAATGAAGTTAGTTTAAAATTTGTCAAAGTAAGCTTTAAAAATTCCTTTTTTTAAATTAGATTTATTATGCATGTCTCTATACTTAGTATGCGACGCGTAACAGTTTATATAGGTGTTCTCTTATATGCATTTTATACGGTACATTTGTTAAGGATATATTTCAGATTTCATTTATGAAAGGAAACCTATAGAGCAGAAATTTGATTTTTTTTGGATCAATTTAAAATGTAGATTCAAATATTTTTCTCTTCAAACGATAAGGTAAGACTTCTTCAAAACTTATATATGATTTATAGTTCGGCGTCAGCAAAAACGAAGCCAAGGAAAGTGTTTATCTCTTCTTCACAAATACGTATTTCACTGAATCTCGATATTTATCATGTTTATAATTTTTCTAACAATGACGTTCTACCTCCATAAGCCTGCAAATGTCATGGCGGGTCACATATATCAGCAGGGTTTAAGAATATCAGTGGTTCGACCTGTTAGTCACATGTGTTTTGTTGAAATATACTTATCTTTTTAGGTCTTTTGGAAAATGTTGTTTGTGCTGTATTTATACCCTTCTACAACAAACTTTGTTTTACACGAACACGTGTAAAAAATGCGGGTTTTATACAACACAATCATAGGTTTGAGCGTAGTTTTGAATTTATACTTGTTTATATTTTTTCGTTTGGGCTTCTATCATATTTTCCCCTGGTTTATATGATCCGTTCATCCAATATTGATTCTTTAAGTCCAAGAATCTTTCCTAAATTGAGGTAAACTATATGACATTCCGAATACCGTTTCGATCTCTAACATCACTGAAGAGACATTTATTGTCGAAATCCGGATCTGGTGTAAAAAACAATATTGACACCTCATGTTTGTGATTTTATCTTTGCCGTAATTTAATTGTTTTCTGTTTAGTATTAAATTTATATTAAGATCCATTTTGTTACATCTTGTGATCAATTTTATTCGTCAATCGCCAATGGCAGTCAGCAGGGTTTACGAACATCAGTTGTTCGACCCGTTAGTCAAATGCGTTTTGTTAAAATATACTTTTTCACTTTTTGGTCTTTTGGAAAATGTTGTTTGTGCTGTATTTAGACCCTTCTACAACGAATTTATTTTTACACGCACAATTATAGAAATAGCAGTTTTTATCCAACGCAATCATAGGTTTGAACGTAGTCTTCAATTTTATCTTTAGAGTTGATATATATATATATAGTTAGTTTACTCGTTTGAAAGAAAAAAAAACATTTTCTAGTTTGTCCTTCACCAGAAAAGAAACTCGTCATTTAGGGGCGTCTTTAAGAGGGGTTCGAATGTAGTATCCCTGTACTATTGCCGTTCATCAAGCGTCTAAGTGACCGTCATTGTGCAGGATAAACTAGAAATAATGTTAGTTCTGTAGCTACTTAATCATAATTTCCTAATGACACCAGTGCTAATGATCAATTATGAGAATCCAATTTGCTGAATAATTCGTGCAATATAGCATCGTTGTTTTTCCAACCACTCGCTCAACATGGGAATGGAAGTGACGATCCCCCTAAACGCACGAATGTTGTTCCCTAAAACCAAAGTTTTTGACGGAAATTCATCGAACTCGAAAGTTGTAAATTGTTTTATATTTGTTTTTTTTTTGGGTCTTACGGTGAAGGTCGTACGGTGACCTATAGTTGTTAATTTATGTGTCACTTGGTCTCTTTTTGAGAGTTGTCTCATTGGCAATCATACCACATCTTCTTTTTTTATATATGTATGACTCTAAAGTGCGATGGGGACGCTAAAGTGCGATGGACACGCTAAAGTGGGATGGTATACGCTGAAGTGCGATGCTTCCATACGCTAAAGTGGGATGGTCCGCGAAAGTAAAGACGTAAGAAATGTAGTTAGATTATGACGTTAACAGTCGTTTATACAAACTAAAACTGAACACGCCGGAAAATAAACTACAGACATTTGATTAACAACTTTTAAACCAAATGTCAAAGACTTAATTAATTTAAACCAAACCGTGCTTTGTCGGCTAAAGCAAAGGTGTTTTATTTTGGTGGCTTGAAGAAGAACTTGTATCCTGCTGTCGACCGTTTTACTATAGTCCCTGTCCATACAAGTAGTATTTGCATAGATATCCTGTATCCTGCTTTGATTGGAAGAGAACGGATGATTTAAAGCATTGTTTTTGTAGCAGTTCATTGTGCGGTCTCCGTTAAAATGTTGTCGCACTTATTGAAAAGCAACGTCGGCAAAATAAAGGGACATGTTTTCATGCGTAAATTATAAATTGTCGGGGAAAACATTGCAGGATAATATAACATGGATGTGTAGTCGCTACAAAAAAGGCGTAAATTAAGCTCGGCAAACATTGCCGTTCTCTTTCATTTAAATTAAACAAATAAATGTTACATATTCCGATAATAATCACATTTTGTATCTTTAATAATAAGGACTATTGTAGGGGGAGGTGTTCCAAAAAGTGATAGACTACGTGTGAACGGCAAGCTACACCAATTATCACAATATTTGTAAAAACGCCCAAATTGTAAAAAAATCATTGACTAGTACAAGAAATATAGTATTCTGTGAAGTATTACGTGTCGGTCTTTTAGAATAATTCACTTCAAACTATTGTTAAATTATAATTAAAATATACCATTTCACATATGGTATACCTTATATTACTAGATTATACAAAAGGACTATTTTTACATTGAGTGTTCTTTAACGTTTTTTATAAAGCCCTAGAACCTTACCCTATTGGTCCATCGCACTTTAGCGTGATATACCATCGTACTTTAGCGAACAAACAACCATTGCTCTTTAGCGTGAGACACCATCGTACTTTAGCGTAGACCATCGCACTTTAGCGTGACCATCTCACTTTAGAGTACCATCGTACTTTAGAGTTCTACATATATAAAAGATTCGCAACTTATTTACTTACTATTAATAGTTAAATTGTCAGTATTGACTGCTATTTATAGAATCATAAAATTATTTAAACAAATGTATTAGAAAAAAGAATCGAACTGCAATCTGATTTAACTTACATACATACGTACACAACGTTCACTTGGTAAAGATCTCTGGGTTTGATCGACAAATACTATACTTCACATCTTTTATCTCAATGCTTTTTTCAATATTAAATGCATAAAAAATAATTAATTGTTACGAGGAAAATATAAACTTAGCTTTCTCAGAAAAACCGATGTTGACAAAGGTATGAGACGAAGTGTTTAAAATTTAAAACTGTGTGATATAAGATTTAAATCTACCTGATTTTATCAGTTGAAAGTGATGAAATGAATATGAAGGTGTTTTTGTATCACTATGTATTTTATTTTTGCTTAATAAAATGAATTGCGTTAGGACAGATAGTTATATACTTTGACAGGAATCAGAAATGTGGATCTTATTAAAGTTTCTACAAAGTTCCAACTACTGCAACTACCCAAAACTTTAGTGTCACTGATACTAAAAGCATACCATCCGAACCTATAACGAATGCATTACTGTAAACAATGCAAGAGTACTATTCCACTATACTCAAAGCTTTGTAATTCAGTATGACTACGGTTTCCTTCAAAAAAGATTTTATCGAATGCTTATATATTTAAAAGGACAGAAGCTTTCCAAATTGTTCCTTACAATAGAAATCGTACAAACGTCATGTACGCAACTGTTCTTCTGAGCTTATTGTCCCTTGCACAGAAATAATCTGTCCAATAATGAAAGAATAATGACAGAATAACCTGGTCTGTGCTTCGATTGTGCCCTTTTACAACGTTTCTGTTACATTAATCGTAAACTGTTTCCTTAGATATTGATTGAATTACACTTTTCGTCGGCAATTAAAAATCAGTCGATCTTTACACATACAGTACAGTAATCAATGCTTATTTCAATAACCTCACCTTTCTTCAAGGTACATTTTAATCTGCACTCCTTGATTTCTGTAATGCATTAAACAACCTTAGTCAATATTACCCCGCTGTTCTTTTTGCGAAATGCAATACGTTACAAATGTAAGTCTTGGTTAGTTTTTCGTGTTAACGAAACCAACCGAAACCTTAGTAAATAAACTCATCATAGATACCAGGACTAAATTTTGTATATACGCCAGACGCGCGTTTCGTCTACAAAAGACTCATCAGTGACGCTCGAATCCAAAAAAGTTTAAAAGGCTAAATAAAGTACGAAGTTGAAGAGCATTGAGGACCAAAATTCCTAAAAGTTTTGCCAAATACAGCTAAGGTAATCTATGCCTGAGGATGAAAGGCCTTAGTAATTCAAAAAAATATAAATTTGTGAACAGTTAATTTATAAATAAAACCATATCGATGATAATTCATGTCAGCACAACAAGTGCTGACTACTGGGCTTGTGATAGCTTTTCTTTTATCTTTCAATTATTCAACAGGATGTTATGCTTAGTGAACTTCCTACTATGTAAATATACATTCCACCTTTTCGAACAAATGACTAGCTTCAATAACATCGTCCTACTTGAACCTTGATTTGAGTAAGTGAGTTTATAAGCTGACATTAATGCATAAGTTTGAGTTGTTTTTAATACCTGACACTGAGTGGAATCACTACTTTATGTATAGACTTGAGCTACTTCAGAATTCAGAAATAGTATTATAAATACTTTATTTCTGGCGCTCTGACGGTTCAACGTTGTACGAAACTCTTATTGTGCACTGACATAAGAACAACAAAACACAATAGTCTATAGACATATAATTATCCAGGAGTCTTCAAAATCAAATATTACACTTGAAATCATATAAGGTGTTTCATTTTATAAACATGAATCCTTTAACAGTTCTCAAAACTTGTTATTGTCATTCTCGCAAAGTATTCTGGAACCATGCACTAAGTCGTCCTTAATGTCCTCGTGTCATTTAGCCTCCATTACTTTAATGGAGAAGTAAATGCAAGCGTAATATGTGATGTGATGTTTTAAATCAATCGAGGTATCTTCTTTTGTTAAGTCCTCTCCACATTTACACCATCTTCATACCATAACCGTTCATTATTCTAATGTGCTGCTTAGTCCCAATGTCTGTTGATATTGTATAGAACAAGGGGTCTTCGTCTCAATAATTTTATTGGCAGGAAGAAAATAACATATGTACGGGTGATAAAATACGTATACTGTTTTAGTCGCCAGATTTTGTGCGACAGTGCTTGTTTATAATCGTTCCGACGACGTTTTGGGAGATGGTAAAAACTGTTGTAATATGCTCTATTTGCAGCTTTTTCTATGCCTTTTGACACCTCTGTAGTAGCTAAAGTGACATGCGCAGCAGAAGACACAGACGCTGTCTGGCTGACCTGGATCTCCTCTGAATTTTATTAACTCACTCGAACTGTAATGGCTTTCTTGTGGTTCTTCTTCTGGTGCCTTCTTATTCCTTTTGCATAAGCGGCTACCTATTTACGTCCGTTCATCCGTGTACTTCACAGATGTACGAAGTTGAAGTTCTTTTGTCAAAACAAATAACTATGTAATTCTATCACTCTCTAGGCATGACATGCAGCCTATGAAAAAGAGGATATTTATAGTTTTTTTTCACGCGAATACCAGTCTGAAGTTGACTTGATATTTACCATATGATGATCTACACAAAATTTGTAATATTCTAATAAATAAACACCATCATTTGCAACTCAACAGGTGAACATCCATAGTCTTTTATTCAAACTTGAGGTTTTACCAGCGTCTTGTGTCTATCTAAATCTGTATTTACGTCAACTAAAGACCTCTTCCTCGTGATTTTTTTATTCTTATTCGAATAGGGCAGTATCCTCGGAACTTTGTCCTTATTAAACAAGGTTTTCACCCCTGTTTTAGGGACGTTTAAACGAAATTGAGAACATTAACTCGATTATAAAAGAAGTTGACTTCTCAACAAATACACTGAAAACTTTCAAACCAATCAATTTCCGTCACATGATAACTTTAAATTTTGAATTATAAACACTTTTTAAACAGCTGACATATGAACAACGACCATCTTATCAAGGACATAAAAATAACCGAATATCGTACACACTGCTAAATATAAAAATATTTACGAGATTGTAACATGTTGTTACATAACATAAATTAATTAAGAGAATTAAAATCAGAATATTTCTCTCATTTATTGATAATGGCAAATAACGTGATAGTTAGATTATGTAATAAATATGCATAACTCTCAAGATGTATAGTGTAAAAAGAGTAAAATCAATTATTTAGTTGTTCATGAATCTTAGAAATTTCACTTTTAATATCTTATTTGGTACTGATTTAAATACTTGATATAATAAATTGTGCGCCTTAAAGCGTTAAATGTGAGACTCATTTTACATTTGGAAGTTCTTGTTTCCTTATGAAATGTAAGCATCCAGACTTAAGATACCGATATGCATTTATTTTTGTTTTACCTTATTAAACTTATTGAAACATTATGTTAACAATACATAGGTGAGCTCGTGATATAACAGATTGTTACATAATTTGTATTGATTTAGATCAGAAAAGTGCTTTGATAAGGTTCATCAAGTTATAGTGAATGCGAAGAATTCTTATAATGCAGGTATTAATCTTATGTAAGCTGATCTACGCAAGAATGTCTCTAATATTTCTATCATACATAATACATTATTTAACTTACACAAATGTATGTATCAGTTATGGTAATGTACCAAATATCATAACCACAATTACAAACAGTTCTACATCAATACCTAGATATCATTTATTTGATAAGAGTATAACTCTAGCTACATATGCAACATGTATTATCGTATTTATAATTGAAGAATAGTCGAATGGTTAGATGAAAGTTTTCAAAGGTACCAGGATTATAATTTAGTACGCCAGGAGGCACGTTTCGTCTACATAAGACTCATCAGTGACGCTCATATCAAAATAGTTTTAAAGCCAAATAAGTACAGAATTTAAGATCATTGAGGATCCGAAATTCCAAAAAAAAGATGCCAAATACGGCAAAGGTAAGGTATGCCTGGGGAAAAAAATAAAAGTTTTGTAAACAGGTAATTTATAGAAATGACCACATTATTGATATTCATTTCATAATAGAAGTACTGACTACTGGGCTGTTGATACCCTCGGATAAACTTATTAAAATATTATGTAACCAACACAGTGATATAGTGATAAAACAAATTGTTACATAATTTGTATGATTTAGATTAGAAAAGTGCTTAAATAATGTTCATGAAATTATGTTGAATGCAAAGAATTCTAATAATACTTGTATTAATCTTACATAAGCTGATGTACGCAAAAATGTCTTTATTATTTCTATCTTACATAATACATTTTTTACCTTACAAAAACGTATGTTTCAGCTTTGATAATGTACAAAATATTATAACCTTAATTCCAAACTGTTCAACATTAGATCCTATATATCATTAATTTTATAAGAGTCTAACTCATTTACATACAACATATATTGTTGTATTTTACATTGAGGAATAGTCAAATGGTTAGACGAAAGAGAGATAATCTATAATGGACAAATAAACTCATTATAGAAATTTCATATTTACGCCATACGCGCGTTTCGTCTATAAAAACTCATCAGTCATGCTCGAATAAAAAATGTTAAAAAGACCAAATAAAGTACGACGTTGAAAAGCATTGAGGACCAAAATTCCTAAAAGTTTTACAAAATACAGCTATAGTTATTTATTCCTGAGGTAGAAAAGCCGTAGTATTTCAAAAATTTAAAAGTTTTGTAAACAGTTAATTTATAGATATGACCATATCAATGATAATTCATGTCAGCACAGAAGTGTTGACTACTGGGCTGGTGATACCCTCGGAGAACTAAAACTCCACAAGAAGTGGCACCGATCCAGTTGTTGTAAATAATCTCATCATAGATACCAGGATTAAATTTAGTATCTTCGGCAGACGCGCGTTTCGTCTGCCAAAGAAAAATTAATAAATGTTGTAATGTTTTTTTCCATCAGTTTCATTAGAATGGAGATAACAAAATTGTATTTTAAGCTCCAACGGTTTTTGTTTCTTTGTTGTTGATATTTTACAATTTGTATTGGTATATATCTATACTACTTAAAGAAGAGACTGAGCTGCATCCCATCTAAAACCATCAAAGTTGGAAATATTCATGATAGGAATCATAAATATAGTGTTTTTTTTTTTACTTTACAGATTCGTTTTTATATAAAGCTATGTTTTTATTGACTTCCAAAATAGGGAAATACATTGATTACCTTGAAAAACAAGTCGATTAAAAGTCAGCAACTGTATATGATAAATAACTATACGAACAATGCAAGTTGACTGTGCAAAAAGCACAGTTGCAATATAATAAACAACCTGAGCATTACGACGTCCCCAGAGATTAGTTAATTCAAACGATACCGGAAGTTCGTGGAGTATTTCCCGTAAAAAGACTATTGACCGGTTTTTGCATTTGAAACGATTTACCGGTTAATAGTTGTTTTTACAGGAAAATGTTTGTTTCTAGTAAGCAGCTCATATCTTATAAGTAGAGTTTCCCAGACAATTTAGTTATAATTGTAACTTTCTTCATTCATATTTTTTCATGAGAAAATAAATACCGAGGTCGAATAAATCATAAATTACGTGTTTTCAAATGTGATGAAACTATTTTCCGAATAGTAAAAGTTATTTTTCATAAGAACAACTATCTTTCTCCACCTGTGTTTGCAATAAATCCCGTGATAATTTTACCATTGGCTAATTGGAATGTTCATTCAACCATTGGCAACATTTTCTTAAGGCTTACATTAAATGAAATAAATCTGATTAAGTATTATATTGACATAAAGTTATTTCATAAGAAAATACTTAATGAGGTCAAGAATAAGATCATAAATGACGAGTTTACAAATCGCAAAAGAAGGAACCTTAAAGAATTTTGTTAATTAATAAAGGACAAGTCATTCATATTTTATCATTCAAAACATCTTGATGAGTCTTCAAGCTACGAAGAGTATAAAATATTATTTAATTTCTACATTTAACTTATAATAGAATATTTTAAAAGTTGATTTTCTCATTTTTTTATAACACTTCATTTTGGTTTTTACTAGATTTGACTAAACTGGAGCGTTGAAATTTAATTCATTATTTCTATGTATCAAAATAATTATATCTTAAGACTGTTGATTTAAACATCTATTAACCAAAAAACAATATACCTGTTATTCAAAAGTAATCGTGTTTTAATTCTCGTGTCAAACATAAAGAACTAGCCAAGGAATTCGTTTTTGTCCCGGCTGATAAAGCTGCTAACGATATTATTATTGTTTGACGTAAATTTTACATTGAAGTTCTACAAAAAGAAATCCCCAGTTATCCAACATTCTAACTGACTCCTTTTTCAGAAAACGACATCTGTAACACACATTAACTTTTAGCTACCGCTTTACAAAGCAGAACCAAAAACAATGAAATTCCAACTATGTATTGGCTTCCGAAGCTACAAAGGACATCTTGCAAATATAGATTTATTTCGTCTTAAAGCCATTGTTCCACTACTCAATTACCTGTTCTTCTTACCAGTACACTTGGTACAATCAAAAACTTGATAATAAATTGTTCAAACAAGGCCTTCGAATAGGAAGGAATTAATTACTTTTGGAGTGTCAATAACTCGTTGGAAGTACTTGATAAATTGCATGCTTATATTGGTGATTTCTAATCTGTTTAAAGTTTTGATTTTTCTACCCTATATACTACATTGCCTCACATTCTCATTAAAAAAATTTACACACCTAATTAAATGGGCATTTAAAAAGTCAGAATGTGAATATATATATATGTTCAAACTTTTGTAGGTCATTTTTAGTAGCAATAAACAAAACAACTATGTCAATTAGACATGCTTTGAAACTATATCTGCCCTTGAATTTTTAATAGATAACCTTTTTAGATTACCTTAGTTGTATTTGGCAAATTTTTTAGGAACATAAGTTCACAATGTTTTTCAACTTCGTACTTTATTTTACCTTTTTAACTGTTTTTGATTCGAGCGTCACTGATGAGTCTTTTGTAGACGAAACGTGCGTTTAGCGTATATACAAAATTTAGTCCTGGTATCTATCATGATGAGTTTATCTACAACCACTGGGTCGATGCCACTGCTGGTAGAGATTCATATCCCCGAGGGTATTAACAGCCCAGTAGTCAGCACTTTTTTGTGCTAACATGAATTATCATTGATATGGTTATATTTATAAATTACCAAATTTTAAAATTTTTGAAATACTAAGGCTTTTCTACCTCAGGCATAGATTACTAAGCAGTATTTAGCAAAGCTTTTTAGGAACTTTAATCCTTAATGCTCTTCAACTTCGTACTTTATATGACCTTTTTAACTTTTTTGGATTCGAGCGTAACTGATGAGTCTTTTGTAGACGAAATGCACGTCTGGCGTATATACAATATGGTATCTATTATGACTTCATCTCCTTCCGATAGTTTACTCTTATCCCTTAGCAATAGGGTTGTAAATGTTACACTGTTTATAATGTTGAATTCTCATGTTTCCTATAACATCTGTTTGAATGTTCGACTTCAATATTGACACTGATTGTAATAGCGTTGTTTCTCTTCTTCAAAACATACGTTGAGACTGTTGAATGACGGTCCATTATCCGAAAATACAAAATTCAGGTACGTAGTCCATGTATCAAAAAATGTTTCTTCAAGACTCCAATGACTTTATTAGGTGATTTGAAACCTTTTTATTGGTTTTAAAGAATGGATCAAAATATGTTTTACATCAAGCATTAACTGAAGATATGTTTAGGTCATAATATACCATTAACATCATAATGGAATAACTACGGCACACACCATTTAATTGTCATTAGGGCGTATATTTTTATGTTGTTTCTCATTTGATTTTCGCGATTCCAAGAGTCGCTTCATCCCTATTTTTAGTCTCAAATTTAATTGAAAACATTGTTCTTTTCAAAGATATTTTTAAACATTGAAACAGCTGTGACATGTAATCACTTTATTATTACTTTGGCATAGGTATCAATAAAAAAAAATGTCTTTAAGTTTACATTCTCATTCTTCAAGAAAACCATTCAAATGTTAATGCTTTTACAATAAAAATGCTTGCTTGCTCATTCCCGTGTAACAGTGCATAACCTTGATTGCTGTAACCATAGTATTGGACGTAAGTGTAACTACTTTATCTTTATTTTCAGACATTAAATGCGTCTTTTTTTTTTAAATATGCTTGAAGTTTTAAAGATAGCTTTGATTAAGAAAAGAGAGCATTTTACCAGATAAAACGGACTCTCAGTGTTATCGTGGGAATATAATATCAGACATCTCCTCTTACGTTCGTTAAAATCTTTAGTCCAGATGTGAGAAAGTTCTCGTTTTAAATTACGTAAGAATTTAAAAAGAGTATTATAACTTAAAGGTAGGAGGATGACATTTGCTTGCTTGCTTTTTGCGAAAATCGGGTAATAGCTGCATGAATTTACTCTTAAATGATATGTAAAAAGTACAAAAATCGGGTAATAGCTATTGTGACTCTTAGATTAGACTTAGAAAAAAGTAAAAAAAATCGGGCAAAAGCTTTCATATAAAATTGCCTTTTACGTCTATACAGTGATACATGGAAAATCATTATAGGAACTCGATACCGACAAGTTATAAAATATCCTATAGGCAATAATATTAGTAGGTTATGTTAAGATTTGGTTCATTGTCACGATTTTTTTTTATAAAATGTGAATCTAGAAAAGTGCTTCGGACAAATAAAATTTATCATGTATTGTATTCATTTTCTATGCAAGATGCATGTTATAAAATTATTATTTCGTACTTTGTAACTACACAAGTCTCTTTTTTTTTAAACTTAGCTTGTTGAAACATTAAGTATTGCAACTTCTACCATTGAAATATGATATCAATATAATCATTGTGTGTATCCATTCAATGCATATATTGTATACACATACTAGTTTATCAGTATGATAACTATATTTTTGTATGGCTCCGTACCTGAGATTCATTATGTTTGTTGGTAGAAGCAACTGTATTTCATTAAAATTCGTTCAAATTCGTCTGCTCTTTACCTTACCCCAAAACATAAAAAGTTAGAAAAAAGTCTGAAATGACTCTCTTGGGACAGACAAAAAATGCGGCGTGGTTAAAAAAGTTTTGTTGGATCTCAATTCCCTGTACCTCTAGCCAATGTAGAACAAACTAACATTCCGAAATACGCGCACTCAAACTCTTTGAAAGAAGTCCAAATCCGAAAAGAAAACAGACGAAACTAAGCAAAATGACAATGAAACATAAATTAACAAAGGACTACTAGTAGTTATTGGCATGCCAGTTGCAGACCTAAACTAAACTGATTGAAAAATTATGTCAATCAAACACAAATGATTTAAAATCATACCAACATAAAATGTACGGTATCATTTGAGAAGAACTCCCCCAGTATCATGCCAACAACTGGTTATAGAATAAATGTGCTCATTGTTTAATGTAATGACCCGATAAGTGCATCAAAATATGCAATCTTTAATGAATTATCAACATTATCTTACAATTAAGGTGGTACCTAACACTACAGGGAGATAACTCTGTAAAGTCAGCTTAAAGTTTTAATTACGTTGTGTTGTATAGGGAATATTAAGCTTCTTAATGATCAAAATTGGTGTTTGTCATTGGTTCAAAATTTTTGAAATTTTTATATTTTTTTAAAGGGTCAAAGTAAATACTTCGTCAAAATTTAATTAAAATTAAACGAGCCAAATTAATTTTAGTGAAAGTGTTAGGTACCACCTTAAATATATCCTTTCTTAATAAGTCTATTTAAATGTTTTGTTAGGTTAAAGGGGAATGACGAATTTGTATTTTTCGTTAAGAGTTATTATGTATGTGGATATAAAGTATACAATGTGCACATATTAAAAAGGTAGTGCATGTATAGAAAAGGTCTGTGCATATATTGAAAAGTATGTGCATATATAAACAAAGGTTCACATTACTATAGTGTCCCATATACCATTGTACTCCGCTACTGTTCTCGTCAAAGTCTTGTTGATTTCATTTAACAACAAATCCAACTGGTATGATTAAAACAAAAATCCTATACGTTTAGATGTACATGTTAAATCGATGGATAAAAACAGTATTTGTACATTACAGGAAACTACAAAAATGTTTGTGAAGCAGCTACTAAATAGGAAAAAAACTCCTTTTCTAAAGCTCATTCTAATAAATTTCACATTTTCTTACTATACGGAGGTCCTATAAAAATAGTTTCAATAGGTTTAATTAGAATTTTCGTTAGATATACTTTTTTAGTAGCTACAATCAAAATCGCAAGAATTAATGAAGTATAGAATATAGCACTCTGTATTCTTTAGTTAATAGCTAAGTAACACGGATTAAGAAAATAGAAACATTCTCACTATTATTACTTAGAAATATAGTATAACTCGTCTTTTAATAACCTACTTAATGTTATATGGGTTTTATTCGGGGCATTTTATAGCTGACTATGCGGTATGGGCTTTGTTCATCGTCGAAGGCCGTGCGGTGACCTGTAATTGTTAATGTCTGTGTCATTTTGGTCTCTTGTGGACAGTTGTCTCATTGGCAATCATACCACATCTTCTTTTTTATATTTACTCAATTATGAAGGGTAAATCGCGACCTATACCTGTTAACTTATATGTTATTTAGTTTCTGGTGGTGATTTGTCTCTTTTGCCACATCTTTAGTATATATAACATTTCTATATTAACACTGTACTATACCAGACTAATTAAATATGATAAGTAAGTCTCACTTACGAGACGTCAATGAATCGGCAAGTTCTATAGTTGATATTTCAAATATCATCTGTTCAATCAAAACCACCAATAAGCTTAGTTTTACTTTTTTTTTAGTTTTGGAAATAATAAAGTTGAATTCCAAATTTTTATTAAAATTAGTTTCATATATCATACTGATCAATATATCATGAATAAATAATCAAAATATATACAAATAAGAAATTATAAAATAGATTAAAATAACTGTAAATTCAGAAACTATTGCGTGCATTTATTATTATTATTTTGTCATTCTAGACTAATATGCTATTTTAACTTTTCCGATATGGATTGTTGAATTCTTATAAGAAATTTCAAAATGCAAGTTTTAGCTATTGCGTTTAAAACTCTAGCTATTTTTCGGAATAATTTTTGAATTTACTTTTCTCTCAAGACAGACGACTTTTATTGTTTTTGTTTTTTATTTTATATTGCAACTAGTTGTGTTTATTTCCTAAATAAAGTAACAAAGTATATTTTGTATAATGTCAATTTCATCACGGAACACTTTCTCCACAATCGGGGGTCCATTAAGGGCTGAAAAAACTTTCACATTTGTGTTACGATTTAAAAATCTATCAATTTATTAATCTAAGTTGCAGTATAAAAACAATTTTAGGTCAATGTCAGAAAAATATAAACTGTTTTGTACTCAGAGCAAAACTAGGGAAGGGCTCTGTAAAACCTTGCCTTTTTCCAAGTTTCTCGGCCTCATACAAAACAGTTTATATTTTTCTGATATTGACATTATGTTCTATATTTTCCATACAAATAGATCAAACCTGATTTTTTGTATATGTGATTTTTTGACAGGAAAAAATAGATTAAAAAATACTATAATGGCCTTAATAATAGGTAAAAATCCAAAACGGTCATCCGTAAGAAAATGTTGTAGAGTTCACACGGGCGCTAGCAATGAAAGGGTTTAATGAACAATTAAAGATTATATACCGTACTGTTGTAACAGATTACCTACATTAGAAAATATTTCGTGTCTTATTATTTTTCGTACGTTATTTATGCACTGATGTTTGATATACATATGTATAATGTTTTGTTTAGCTGTTATGACGCTATCCTAACTTTACTCCTTGACGTTTTACACAGTCATGGTCATTGTCATTATGCATAACCAACTCCCCATGATGTCTCTATTAATGACTTTCTGTCATTTACTTTAGTAGTCAACAGCTGTTAGGTATACATCCCATTCGCACGAAACTTTAATTATTGTCCCTTTGAAAACTTCATTCTCTGTTCAATTGATGTTTGAAAACCACTGTTACAAACTCTCAGTTAAAACAATAAAAAACTATCGTTTCGGATATTGCAATTATCACAGACTTTTCAAACCAGCACGCATTGTATAAGATGAAAAAGAGAGAATGTATTTCCTTAAACTTTTCTGTGTCTCGATGCCTCAACTTGAGCAATATCTTTCATCATAAGTCAGTTCAATCGAAAATACCTCTTTATTGAAAGGATCAGGCTGTACCAATATTTATACAAATATCAAACCAATTGGAACTACAATGTTCAATTACAAACACGTTTTAAATGATCTCACTATTGACGACCTCAAATCAAAAACCTCTTGATTGCAGCTGTGCTAGTTCCCCATTCACTTATAGTCCGGCTGGCTACGTTATTACTGACATCAACATTGTCAATAACACTTCCCTGTGAAATGTATTTATCCAAAAGTCCGAAATATCGTTATCTTAAATACATCAATTGAAAACACAACTTACAAATACTAGTTGATTAAGTCGAGGATTATTCTAGGCAATGGTTAATCGCGAAAAAGTAGACAAAAGGACTACTTCCGAATGGATTCAAGCTGTAAGGTCGTTCATACAAATCAGAATTAAAACATTTAATGGGACTATCAATACCCATGCAACGTCAGTCTTTAAGGACCCATAATGTTGCAAAACACTTGTCAAAACCTCTGAGATAATCATGCTGTTGTTCCTGCAGATAAAGTCCCAAACAACATCGTTTTTTGTCTGTAAATATCATTACATAAACTGCTTCATAAATGAATTAGAAATTAAAATTCACTTGGAAACTCAACATAGCAGGTGGAAACCCGATTGAAATAAAACAAAAGAATCAAAATTCTTTGTTAGAGAAGGCGGTAACGGCTTACTGTAATGTTTACTATAGTAACAAAAGTTTAAAAATTAATAGATCCAAATCAAATGCGGTTTTCTGCTGAATTACAAAGTATTTAATTTAAAAAACACCATGTGCATAAGTTTTCAATTTATCTATTACATAGTTAAGTAGAACAATTAGATATCAAGTCGACGACATGGGTATCTATCAAGTTGGATGTAGAAAATGCATAACTTCCGATTTAAAAAAAAAAATACCACGGACGGAGAACATATCAATTTGTTAGTTCAGTAATTTTCGTGTTTGCCTTCCATTATGTGACTCAACAAAAAATTCTAAAAAATGGGTAACAATATATTAATTTATCGAAAAGAGATAATGGAGTGCACTTTTTTTATGTCAGGGCGTGTTTGAGTTGAATATTTTTTTTTCTTGAAAACATATAAAGCAAAAGTATTCGAAACATTATCTCGCTTCAGATTCTATCATTTTTATATATCTAGGCTATAGGTTGATTTTATAACATCAAAAATTAACAGTACTAAAAGATGAAATATATGGGTCAAGTGTAGTACCTTTCTAATGAATCCCAAAAAAAGAGAAGGTGTGTTTGAATATGTAATTTTTACTAAAGACTTTCAAATTGGATGATAAAATACATTTCTTCGAAAACTGTTCATTGTTTGTGAGTGATAATAAGAGTTTATAGCCTTCAACCACTGAATTTTTTTTTTATTCTGCCCTTCCACGAAGTATTTAATTAGAAATTTTTGTTAATGGTTATGAATTTTCCAAAATTCCACCCGAAAACCGATCAGACAATAATTTATTTTTAGTTGACTTAATGCATACAAGAACATTAACTGATGCTTATTAGCTCATTTGCCTTTTAAGATACAACTGACATATAAGGATCGTAATGGTGCTATGTGGATAAAACTTATCGGTTTTCAAGAGTTAAATTGGCAGTGCGTCATCCCTATAATGGCTTCAATTTCTACAACTGTAAAAATGAACTGGTGTAATGAGGAGATAATTTTAACAAAGAAGAATCCTCACTGATATACCCCAACGACGTTTACAAAGGTAGAATTCATTGATAATCATAGGTTTTCCTTTTAACTTTTAAACATCAATTTTATCAGCAATCACAGCCGGGTTTTGAAATTAGTGTGAAACTGTCTATTCTTGAGGTGGTGTGAATCACATTTGGATCCTAAAAAAGTCCTAAGATCTTGAGAGTTAATACTATCTAAGACTCTTTCATTTTGCAACAGTATTAAAATATTTGATTTTCCTGCACTTTACACAAGTATTTTCCATTATAAACTAACAGATAAATTGAAAGAGTTGGTATTGCACTGTTTCATGAAAATCATGAATTTTTTAATAGGGGTTGCTGCAAGGCAGCTTTTAAACAAAGAGTTCCAAATGATGCAGTTGAAATCACCCCTTCGATAATTTTACAGACGTCATCACAAGTATGTTGACTGTTTTGAATATCCGTTTCACAGATTATATCGGGTTGGTTCCTTGTGTTGTAGCTACAATCCCAATTCCTTTCACATATGTGACCTGCCAGAAAAAACTATTTTAAATAACACAAACAACCTGACGGATCCCAGCAAGATCTGTTTACTCTTCTGGAGCATCTTTGATCACCACCAGTTTTTTTTTTTTTTTTTTGTGGGGTTATTTGTCTTGTGTACAATATTTGTCTGTTTGTCGTTTTTTTTTTTTTTTTGGATTAGCGTTGTCAGTTTATTTTCGATTTGTAAGTATGAATGTCCTACCGGAATTTTTTGCCCCACCTTTACTTGGGAAGTGATTTATCACTATACATATGATACCCCGGTCCAATGCCCCACTAAGGAGACTGTACTTCAGTGGTTGTTTTTGGTTGCTGTCTGTTATATTTGTTTGAATTGTGCACCAAATGAAGCACTAGCATTAAGACAAAAGACACAAAGAAAAAAAGCTATTTTAAAGATAATTACAAGTACAATATCAAATAAATAATGTTCTATGAACTATAGTTTTCTCCTGTACTAAGTATTTAATAAATGAGTGAATACATGTAGTGGTCTTAATCATTATTAATATATATGACGATAAATTGAGATAATTATTATTCATGACATGTGCCTGCGTTCCACAAAGCCTTGTTGTTTATATTTCATAATGAAAAATAAATGTTTATAAAATCTCAAATCAATTGGTAACTTATGCAAGTCCCTTGTCTTTTAACGAAAGCAAATAAGAAAATTAAGGATTAAGGAAGCAATACACAGTAAAAAAAAAAAACACTTAAAATTCACACTCATAATTTTTAAACACCCTCTTATCTTTCCTTTCTAACAAATAAGGCTTAATATTCGTGTTATGCATGTGTATATTTAAAGAAAGATAATATTCCTTAAATTTGATTTCTAATGGTTATAATTGTGAAATAGTATCTATTTCTGATGTATCCTTGGCAGCCATCTTTTCCATTCATTCATGCATTCATTTGATACAAAATATTGCAAAACACGAATGTGTCCATAGTACACGGATGCTCCACTCACACTATCATTTTACATGTTCAGTGTGCCGTTAAATTGGGGTCAATACTTTAATTTGGCATTACAATTAGAAAGATCATATTATAGAAAACATGTGTACTAAGGTACTAAGGTACACTTCAACTTCATCAAAAAGTACCTTGACCAAAAACTTTAACCAAAGTTTAACCTGAGCTTCACACTATCTTATTCTTTGTTCAGTGGACTGTGAAATTGTGGTCAAAATATTAACTTTGCAATAAAATTGGAAAGATCATATCATGGGGAACATGTATACTAAGTTTCAAATTGTTTGAACTTTAACTTCATCAAAAAGTACCTTGACCAAAAACTTCAACCTGCAGAGGGATGAACGGACGAACGGACGAACGAACGGAGGCACAGACCAGAAAACGTGATGCCCTCTACTATTGTAGGTAGGGCAAAAAAGTGTGAAAATGTCACAAAAGTCTCATAAATTTGGTCCAAAGTAAAACAACAAAAAAAATTGATGTGCATTTCTGCTCGTTTTTTAATAAAATTGAATTGAAAAGATCAAGCGTCAAATCTCTGTTGATAAACACTACAACAACTGATGGACCTATGGGTGGTTAGGATAGGAAAATATGGACTGTCAAACAGAAAACATGCTAAAACAATCCAAATGTTTATACAAACCAACTAAAAAGACTATATCATTCTTCAATCATATAAAAATCAATTTTATTTTAAAAAAACTTGCATATTTAAAAATATCACTACGGCCATATTGTGAAACTAAACTTCTAACTGTGTATTGCTACTTAACATTTAGTGACAAAGTGTAACCTGATCAGCTATTAGTAAAATGATTTCAGACTAAGAAATAAAGCAAAAGGGATAAAAATATGGATATTGTTCTCGAAAATGAGACACCTTGTTAAACTAAACTCATGAACAAGGGTACTTTGTACGTCATTCACAACTCAGTTCATGCTACTATTTGAAATGTATAAAAAAAGAAAAGTTCTTAGATTCTTTTTTCAATTCTTATGTTGTTGTTTTTTTACCCCGGACTTATACTTGCAGAACACAAATTATATTGTATCGTACTTGGTATTAAATTAATATAGAGATCTATTTTGTAACACCTTGTGATCAACTTATTTGACAATCGCCAATGACAGTCAGCAGAGTTTAAGAACATCAGTTGTTTCACTCTTTTGGTCTTTTTGAAAATGCTATTTGTGTTGTATTTAAACCCTCTTACAACGAAGTTTGTGATATGCATACGTATAAAAATTTCGATTCTTATCCAACGCAAACATAGGTTCGAACGTTGTTTTCAATTTAAACTTGTATATATTTATCAAGCTCAGGTGGTCGTATGGTCTAGCGCGCCGGTTTAAATGCAGGCGATTTGGTGTCACGATATCTCAGTATCATGGGTTCGAACCCCAGCGAGGGAAGAACCAAATAAATTGCGCAAGCAGAGTTGTCGCTAATTCAGACGTACTTACAAATATAATTATTTCTGTGACTGTATCTCACATTAATTTGTAGGATCCTTTACTATAGATAATTTAGCTGATCTGTAAAAATAACATCTTCATGCCTTATATATGATGTACTGTAGTACGACGCCAGATTAAAACTGGCGTGGAAAGGTAACACCTGGCCAACGAAAGCTTCATTTTATGAAGCCTCAGGTGATCGTTTGGTCTAGAGCACCGGTTACAGTGCAGGCGATTTGGTGTCACGATATATATCTCAGTAGCATGGGTTCGAACCCCGGCGAGGGAAGAACAAAAACAATGGAGAAAGCAAATTTACAGATCTAACATTGTTGGGTTGATGTTTAGACGAGTTGTATATTTTGTTAATATATATATATATATCATCAGCTGTAATAGAAAATAGTCGTAGCGTCACGTAATGAAAATTGAGGAGATAGACAATTGTTTGAAGCCTGTGAAGATGTTATATTTTGTTTATACCCTATGTATTTTTATTTGTAAGCAATCTAATTCAACAATTGATAATCACCGTGTAGAAAAGGAATTCAATTTATTATACAGTAACTAGAAATAAGTATGTTATACAAACAAATCTAAGCAAGCGACAATCATACAATATACATTATAACCCACTATATCTCAGTGTGTTTGCAATACAGTATAACTCAAATATTTTTATAAGTCTAAAATTTGAGCCTAACAGTGTTATAATTAGATTTATATAAAATTATATCAAACAGACAACAATAGAATACCGCTATTAAAGTTCATAAATCGATTAATAGAAAAAAATTTTGGTTACAAACTTAACCGAGGGAAACACATCAACAATAAGAGGAAAAAACGCAACAACATTAACAAAAACAAACGTCAATGTGACTATATAATGAAAAAAAAAAACAATTTGATAACTGACTTGGTATGGGAAATTTAAAACAACTTGTGAATTGAACCTGGATTTATGGGCAACTAAACCTCAAGCTTATATGGCAATGTTCAAAATACCGCTTAGTCGATCTAAAATAGGGGCGAAAGATATTAATAAGATAGACAAACTGATAGATGGAAAATAAACTGAAAACGCGTGTCATAAATGGTATACATTATAATATAGTAATTCATAAAGTATTTTATAATGGTTGTGTGGCGTTCTAAACTAGAATTTATTAATTGTAAATGTTTTTTGTCTAATCTAAAACAGCAGGGATGTAAAATAGTTATCCCATTCGAACTCGGAGTGTAAGATTAAGATCACCTTCTGGCCTCTGGCCATCAGAGTTATCTTACACTGACATACAGCGTCCTCGTGGGATATCTATTACTTAACATTGTCTTTATATGTAAAATAAAATTGAGAATGGAAATGGGGAATGTGTCAAAGAAACAACAACCTGAACATAGAACAGACAACAGCAGAAGGTCACCAACAGGTCTTCAATGCAGCGAGAAATTTCCGCAACCGGAGGCGACCCTCAGCTGGCCCCTTAAACAAATATATATACTAGTTCAGTGATAATGAACGCCATACTAAACTCCAAATTGTACACATGAAACTAAAACTGAAACTATACCTATAGCCAATGTAGAAAAGTAAACGCATAACAAAACGCACATTAAAATTCAGTTCAAGAGAAGTCCGAGTCTGATGTCAGAAAATGTAACCAAAGAAAATAAACGAAATGACAATAGTACATAAATAACAAGTTATTACTAGTAGTTAACTGATATGCCAGCTCCAGACTTCAATTCAACTGATTGAAAGATTACGTCTTCATCATATGAATATCAGACATAATCCTACCAGGAATAAGGGTTTAGCATCATACAATCATAATATATGTGAGAAAAAACCATAACCCGTGTCATGCCAACAACTGTTTAGTTCCGATGCAAAGACCCTATAAGTGAATCAATATTAACGCCAAAATAGGCAATCTTTAATTACCTGACAACAGTATCGTAACTATATCCCTTCTTAATAAGTCTATTTAAAGGTTTTGTTAGCTTCTGAGGTGAATAATGACATGTTTGTGCTTTATAAAGAATATTTCCATAACAAAAATGGATGTGAAAAAGTCTGATACAAGAGATTATGTATGTATTGTGTCGTAAAAAGTACACTTCTGTAAGTTTATCAGGTGAGCTGAAGTGCATGCTGTGGTGAGGTTTTTTTCAGCACTCTAGAAAAACACTGTTTCTGTTTCTCTTGGGTTTTTTTCTATCAAAATTTATAGATAAATTTTCAATTTATTAAACTTCTTACAGCAAAGACCTTGAAAATCATTGTGTTTTAACTAATTCCCTAGTATTTTTGAAAGGGCACTTTCTTACCGATCTATTTACTCTTCCGCATTTATGGGTATTTATCTACATGGTCTTTTAATTTGACATTTTCTTTAACTTTTGAAAGTACTTCCACATAATTTATTTTCTTTAACGAGAAAAAGAGTCATGTAAAGACCGAAATTCAATACTTAGTTTTATTCTTTTTCATGTTTGTCTTCAAATTATGAGCTTTTATTTTTCTGTTCGTTTCGTCTGGCACTTTTTTATACTCGAGTTCTGCGCTATTAAGCGAAATTGTTGAAAATTGTGTTGATTAATCTCTAGTAGAAAGTGTCATTCATTGCAGAATTCTATCATAAATAGAATCAACACATTTTAAAATGAAAATATAATAAACTTTGGTAGTCTTTAATTGTTATAACGCGTTAAGGTCTAGACAAATCAAATAATACAAAGTCTCTCTGGGATTTTAAAAATAACGTATAAAACTTATATCACAATAAGTATTCCTTTTATCATCTTTCGTCTCCATGATTCATTGATTTTTCAAGATTGTTAGTTTTAATGTCAGGCCGTATTAAAAGTAGTGTTTGTAACCATCGAGACATGTTTAAAAGAATATTCCGTAAAGACAAAATGTTACTGTAGGCATAAATCTGATTTAAAACACAACAAGCAACAGAACATAATTGCAGTTCTTTATCTCGAACAAAAGGTCCACCTTCCTTATTCGCTCATGGTGTATTATTATTTACTGAATTTAACCCTTAAACATTATTGAAATTTTATTAACTAATTGAAAAATACTTATTTATCACCGTGCACTCAATTGATCACAATTCAGTCGATGTATTATGCTCAAGACAAAAATGTAACGAAGGCATACAGAACTGTTTGGATGTGAATAAATTGTTATCTTAACGTCATTCATAAGGGTAATCAACTTTCTTACAATGTCTATCTCAAAACTTTACACACAGTGTTAAAATATATGTAATGATGTACACGTAGTCTAAATCTAATATGATCTTCATTTCTCTACTCGTTAGGCCAGCAGGAAATCAGATAAACAAAACAAAATACGGAGGTCTAAATTAATGCCTTTTATTATCAAGCCATTATGTACCATCCGTTGAGGCTTTATCAAATCCCTAATCTGTATGACGTCATGTCAAACCTATAATCTGTATGACGTCATTTCAAACCTTTTTATCTGTATGACGTCATGTTACATAAAAAACATCTACTTGAGCTATATGTATATAATGAAGTGTATATGATATGGCTTTTTCAATATCACACACCATATCAACCCTTAACCAGTATAATCCCTTTGAGCAGAGCTGTTGGGATTATATTGGTGTCTCGGGTTGATACGGATGCGATATTGAAAAAGCCATATGATGTTCTCTATTTACAACAAGCTCCATTATAATAACAATTAAAAAATCACACTTCTGCTACGAGCTATACACAAAAGGAGCCAAAATGCTGTACTCTTCAAGTTTCCCATAGCTCAATAACATCAATCTCGTGCTCTTTCCTCCATTGTTGCATGATTTTGTATGTTGTTATTACCTGAATTTCACTTGCCAGTTATTCCTTCTATCTTGCTATAGATTTACGAGTTTTGAACAGCGGTATACTACTGTTACCTTTATTTTGCTAACCATTTATATTGTACTGTTATGAATACAGGATGTGGTTGATTCAGATAATCCTCTTTTACTGTTACGCGCTGTCCTGAGTAAAGGGATGGAGATAGGCGCCTTGACACATACTACTACTAGTTGTTTACTTCATTTAAGTGATATACTTTGCTGAACGGGTTTACTTAGAAGTTACTATGAATACCTTGTTAATTACTAAACAAATATTGGACGTATATTATGAAAATGGAACCCAATCGATAATATCACCAAGGATAATTGTACTTGGCCAATTTCTGCAATTCTAACAGAAAAACGTTTAAACTATTAAGAAAACTTGGTCTTAAATAATTTTGAAGACAGAAATGGAAAAGAGAAAATCTGATTATAACGGAATATATATACAAACTGATGTGTGTTCAGTTATAAAGATTTTAACAACTGTGCAAGGACTGTATATCCATTCAAGGTAGTTGACTACTCCCATCATCATCATTAAGATTTTTGCTCGTATCTTTTTAATGTATTCACAAATTCACATGTCAAATAGTAATATTTTGTTTGTTGAAATATTATGGTTAATACTTGTGCGTCAATGCACTAGTAACACGAAGACCGACATAAGTACATGTACATATAGTTTTAACTATAGAATGAATATAGACAATAACATGCGTAATAAAATTAACGTTACCAATTTTCTTGCACCAGATGTGCATTTCGACAATATACATGTACGTCGTCTACAAGAAACTCATTAGTGCCGTTCGAATAAAAAAATAATTAAGCTCAATATGGCACATTTAAACATTATCAAGCCTATAACAGATGCAAATAAATTGAATCAACAGATTCAAATATCTGCTTTTGAAGTCCAATTTTCTAACTAACTTCGTCCAACATTGTTTATGTGTGTCGTTTGGTCTATGTCTCACTTAAGTTCATCCGCATGTATATATATATATATGTTACGTGACAAGATTTCAGTGCCAATTTTACAGAGCTTGATGTGCATGTTGACAATCAATATCTCTTTAATGAGACATATCGAATTAGACTATTTACCGGCTTTGTTATAATATGAACTCTAAACGGGTGCCACATGTAGCCAGGATCTGCTAACCCTTTTCGGTGCACCTGATATCACCCCCAGGTTTTGGTGGGGTTCGTTTTGCTTAGTCTTTAGTTTTTTTAGTTGTGTCTTGTGTTCTATTGCTTGTCTGTCTTTTTTTAGCCATGGCGTTGTCAGTTCATTTTAGATCTATGAATTCAAATGTCCCTCTGGTATCTTTCGCTCCCCTCTGTTCACTTGGAGACCATTACATTTTTAAAATTATAAACCTTATATATACGTAGTCTCGATTACCCAGACGCATATTTAAATATAGCGTCTGGGGTGATTAACCGGACTGGTCAAAAATTTATAGGGGGCGTAACAAATAATTAAATATAGAACATATCTATAAATAGCACTTCCGTTATCCCCAATATCTATAATACTAAAATTACGAGGTCCAATTTGTCAGCCGTCATCGGGTAAAAACGACAAATAAAAGAATTCAACTCTATATATAACTAATATAGGACAATGGTGTAGATTAAAAATTACACCACTCCAGACCCTTTTGTTTTCCACATAATTAATATTGCCAATAATTAACAAGTTCCGGGTCGAATCCGATACCGATACCAATAGTATATTCACCTGTTAGCTATTACCTTATCTGTACGTTCCGCATTTGACAGGCGCACCACCAAACGGTGTATTTAGGATTTTGCTATATACACGGGTCATAATCAAAGGGCTGACACTACTAAATTCAATCATTGTCAAATTGTTCCCTATTGTAGTTTTATTCAGCAATCAGCAAGACTTTCTAAGATAACTAATATAGGACAATGCTGTTGATTAAGAAATACTCCATTCCTGGATAGCCAGGACCTTTTGTTTTCCAAATAATTAATATTACCAATAATTGATAAGTTCCAGGTCGACGGGTTCAAACTGAAAGATTTGAAAGCAGAGAAAACTTTGTATCTTATAATCGACATGACTTTATCAGATGACAATACTAACTACTAAAATAAGGCTTAGGCATAGTTATATACTTTAATTCAGTCACGGACCCGCGATATCACAGGTGTGTACTTGTAATTTAAAAAAAAAAAAAACAGTGTAGTACTAAATGTACATGACATTCTTGTAGCTCACTCTATGTTGGCCAACTTGCTGATGGGAAATTTTAATACAAACGTGAAGTAAAATAAATAAAACTGCTTAAACACAATTTCACACGTATTTCTGTTCTCAGAGTTCTTGTCTGAAACTGAGTGATGTATACACTAGACTGAGTCAAAATTAAGCTTTAATTGGCCAAGTACTTTATATTCAGATTTCGGATATTGTTTTCGTTGATAAAAAGTACTTTATATAAGTTTTACTCTTTTTTTGTCATGGTTTTTATCCAAGACTTGATCATTAACTACTTTTCTAGTTATCGGCCGGTTGTGTCACCCGTGATCCCCCCATTACCTGGGTACCGCAGACGGCGGCAACATAATGCCTGCCGCGTTTACACCACTGGGTCGATGCCACTGCTGGTGGACGTTTCGTCCCCGAGCGTATCACCAGCCCAGTAGTCAACACTCCGTATTGACATGAATATCATTAATGTGGTCATTTTTATAAATTTCCTGTGTACAAAACTTTGAATTTACCGAAAAACTAAGGATTTTCTTATCCCAGGCATAGATTACCTTAGCCGTATTTGGCACAACTTTTGGACTTTTGGATCCTCAATGCTTTTCAACTTTTTAATTGTTTGGCTTTCTAAATATTTTGATATGAGCTTCACTGATGAGTCTTATGTAGACGAAACGCGCGTCTGGCGTACTAAATTATAATCCTGGTACCTTTGATAACTATTTACACCACTGGGTCGATGCCACTGCTGGTGGACGTTTCGTCCCCGAGGGTATCACCAGCCCAGTAGTCAACACTCCGTACTGACATGAATATCATTAATGTGGTCATTTTTATAAATTTCCTGTTTACAAAACTTTGAATTTACCGAAAAACTAAGGATTTTCTTATCCCAGGCATAGATTACCTTAGCCGTATTTGGCACAACTTTTGGACTTTTGGATCCTCAATGCTCTTCAACTTTTTAATTGTTTGGCTTTATAAATATTTTGATATGAGCGTCACTGATGAGTCTTATGTAGACGGAACGCGCGTCTGGCGTACTAAATTATAATCCTGGTTTCTTTGATAACTATTATCATTCTGAGGCCTAGTTACGGCCCTGTGTAATTATTATAGCACTAGTCATAGGCGGATCCACCCCACCCCCAATTTTTTTCGTAGGAAAAATGTGGTTGATTATGTAGGGAAACTCTGTAGCATGAGTGAGCGCAGTTCCCCTCCCTAATAACAAGTTTTGGATCCGCCACTGTTCGTGTATAGAGGATACCACGCTCTCTGCACGCTTAAAAAGGTGTCCGTAGGTGGACCGTTATACGGCTTAAATCTATATTTCTGCTTCTATACAATATTAGTATTGAATTTGCCCTTTTTTTTTCAGTGAGTCATTATTTCTCCAACCTGTATCCCGAACGGGCTATAAATTAGGACCTCCTTTTATAATTATTGTTGATTTCTATTCGTCCTGAACCTTACCATTATTTACCACAAGACGACGAAAAAGCAACTCAAGATCAAACTATTCTTATATTATTGCACACCTGTCCACTTTATTCTCTTATCTATATACTATAAAATACCACTATTTTCTATTCTTTGTATTGTATCACATCGTCCTAAACATGCATGAAATATTTGTCACTGGACGTTAAGCAACCAAACATCAGTATATTGTGTAACCGTTAGTATCTATTCTTTATTTTTTTTATCCATTTTTCCTTGTTTTGTCTCATTATTCTCATTACTATAAACTCATGTAACGATTTATGCAGTCCTATTTTTTTTTATATATCTGATGCACTTACCTAATAAAAAGGACACATCAAATTACGTCTATGTAAAGAAAAACATCTCATACAAATACTAAGATTGCATATGTAGAAAAACTTCCTTAACAAGTATAACTGGCAGTTTAGCGAGATCACACAATGAGCCAACTCAATTTTCATTTACAAAATTAACTGATCTTAAAACTGCAAACGACAGATAAGTCTGAATGTTTCTTAGCTGTTACACTAATAATCGCCAAATCCTGTTGGGAAGAAAATGTTTAGGAACCAACCTTCACACAAAACCACTTTGCCAATGTAGCCCGTGTTCATGGAGAAATATAGAACATAACCAGTCAACCATGAAACTCAATACTCTTTGAATGCATGTTTGAATCATGCATATGGAAAAGATGGAATGGGATTTATCCCATACTGCATAGAAGGGGGGAGGGGTCTGCATAGTAACTTGTAAAAAACATAAAAACTCAAAAGTGTATTTTACTTCTCCAACTCTTATAAATTCCATCATGTATTAGCATGCAATAAAGGACAGCTTCGCAAGAACAATAACTTCTCCTGTGAACCTTTATTATAAAAATGAGGAAATTGGTATGATTGAGGGCACGACATGAAAATGAGATACAATTCAACCGTAAAAACTAACTGTTTAATTGTTCATATGATTTTTAATTTGTTAATACAAATCTAATTTCCCCAACATATCTGGCAACAATTTGTTTCTTGATATTTGTTTCATTTAATCAATAAGCGTCTGTGTATTTTTTTCGCTTTGTGGCGGCTGTCAAAATAATGTATGTATACCAAACATTTTTGGTACTGTGATCTATTTATACTGATTGATGCATCAGTAATTAAAAAATATATCTTTCAGTTTTAATCTTGTTCTAATAAAATTGAAGCATGTTTATGATACAATCAAAATCCTAAATATTACATTTTTGTTTTAATTCTTCACATTTTACACATAAAATCTGTGTCCATAAATCATCATTGGTTTGTCTACAAAAGAAAGTAAATATTAAAATCATATCAATATTTAGTCACCAGCATAGTATATATATGAAAAGTAAATTGTTGAAGACCCGACCCATTGGTGTCATTGGGCTGTTTACTGCTCTTTGGTTGGGTTGCCCAGTGTCTCTGACACATTCCCTGTTTATATTCTCTATCCAAACCATGCATGGATTTTTCTCATTGTTGAAGGCCGATCACATCCAATTCATTTGAACATGGGATGATAGTTCTCATTGGTATTCATGCCACATCTCTTTATTTATGTAATGTTGAGCTTTTGGCAATTTTATTTTCACAATTTGTTTTAGTCTACATGATAAACTCTTAATCACGATGATGTCTACTTTTGATAATTTATGTCATTGGGTTCACTGGTTGCTGCCGCAGTCATTGACACCTCTTTTCATTGATGCTGAAAATATTAACTCTTTTGTTTTGCAGAAAATCGAATGTATAATCATTTTGACCTTATAGTGTACTATGTAAAAAATGGCATCTTCTAGATACACTTTGTTTGTTTTTCTTTGAATATGTACAACATTGTGTATCTCTCCGTCCCCCTTTTTTACACATATCAAGATGCAGGCTCCCTTATTAGATAGGTACAACAAACTTATCTTGGATGAAGGTGATATTTCGGCGTCATAGCAGTTTTACATCAAGTATTTATAAAGTTAACGATACTACACATCAACCCAAAATGTATTTATAACGTATACGACTGTTCGAGTGGTCCCAGTCAACATAACAATTGACATTTATTGTATAATTATAAACTCGTTTTCGTTGCACGGACATGCATGAAAGAATATAACTACTCGGTTTATCAGGTTGCATTGCAATTTATGTTACAGTGTGTGTTGTTATAACATCTTACCAAGGTTGGATGTGGTTTTTCCTACGCGTCCATGCCCATGTAAGCCATGCTGTATGGTGTTTTCCATGAATTGTATGTCGTCACAAAAATATATAAATAGCTTTAAACAACAATCGGTACACTCGGGCTTTTCAATAATATTATCGTAATGTCATTTCTTCCGAAGTCAATAACCAACTTCTTGGTTATTCGTCTTGGATATTATCTTTGACAACAGGCTAAAGAAGCCGATACTATTCCGAAGGTCATAAATTACCATTTTTATATCACTTGTCATCCAGACGCTCTACTTTGAAAAATAAAGCGGCTGGATGATCGAGACTAATATATACGTTGAAGAGATGACAAAAATCAAAATGGCCTAATGTATAATTGACTCCTTTAAACGAGTCAGAGCTTTGCAAATCATCAGTGAAGTATATTCTTTAATTCAAATGATTTACGAAATTTTATAATGAATCTATATAAATATATATAAATCTCAATTAAATGATAATCGTTTTTTTTACAGTACTATGTTTTGTCTGTTGGTTAATTATGATGTAGGTTTGCGGTCTAATGAACGTGTACCCCAACTATCCTCTAGTTAATTTCAATACTGTTTTGCTGACTATTCCATTTTTGCAATTTTGTATAGGCTGATACAATAGTTCAAATTCGCATATAATGTTTCTTATAATCAACGCCTTCTTAATACTAGACATTAAATCCTTATTTGACAGTTTAGAAAACAGATTAATACACTAGTATAAATAGATGGAAAGATGTCTACACTATCAGAGAAAGTGAAATTACTGGTGATATATGATGATACAAAAAAGATGTTCATTGTCAACATTGGTAATAGTCTTTACATTAATTTTTTATGTTTCCTGTAGCCCGGCTGTCAGTGCACAGATTGACTATTTACGAAGGATGTCCAGAACAGAATTGCAGAATTTGTTACGCTCATGGTACAGATATTATCAAGTATTAGAAAGACAAGGACTTACAAGTGAATCAGATAGAAGTCATGTTGGTAAGACATATGTTACTATGAATTGTTTCTTCAATTTAGATTTGATGTGTGATTTTGAATTCTTTGTTTTGTTTTTATGTTTACCATTACTGTTATTTCGAGAGTGGTGTCACACGTTTCATGTGTTTTGTATTACCTATTTGTTGGTTGTCCTATTCTAAGAACTCAGTACATTGTTAGAATTTATTTATTCAAAGCCATGCATTTGTTTAATATTTTGGTATACAAAAAGAATTAAGACTGAAAAACTAATTTCCATTTGATTTTTGCACGTTTTTTAGAAAAAATATTTTGCAGTTAAAATGGCACGACACAATATGCAAACCGGAGAACAACACGACTTTATTTTTAAAACAAGTTCAAAAGTTTGCTTACAAGAATTGCTACTTATAATACTTACTGCTTACAGGGAATCTTTTAAATAAAGAGTGCCTAGTAATAAAGTTGAAATAATACCTGCAAAAATTTGAGGGCGCCATCACCAGTTGATTGACCCTTACGGAATATCAGTTTCGAATTGTAATAACCATAATCGGTCTTTTTTTCACGAATGCGACATACCAAATTAAACTTATTACTTGGTTTTACTTTCATGAGCAGTACGACGGTTACCATATGTGGAGCAATATCTTTTAACACTTTAAGACGAAATGAGGAAGTATACTAGGAAAAATACCGAACACTGAGGAAAATAAAAAAACGGAAATTCCTTTATCAAATAGCAAAATAAAGGGACTTTCCTTTTTAATTTTCCTCGGAGTTCAGTATTTTTGAGATTTTACTTTTTAAAAGCTCAAATACATCAAAAGAATGGAAAATAACTGTCATATTTCTGCCTTGTTACTGGCATTTCAATATGTAGAAAATGGTAGAAAAAACTATGTTCTATAACACGCTATCCCTGTGAGTTGTATGATAGTTAAGGAATCTATGGGGTCAAATGTAAGTCTTTATTTTTTTCCAGTGTTATCATTTAAATCCCTTTTAGTACTATATTGTTTTTCTTCGTGCATGTTTTTGGATGACTTTCCGTAAACAGAGAGAGATATATCTATAACTTCCACAGTACCATCACACAATCCAAACAATTGAATTTTTAAAAAAATGCAAACAAAATATCCACCGTTAATACTTATACTATAACATTAACATAATACATGTATGTCGGTACCAAGTCAATAGATTACAAATATCTGCTGATGTGTCAAAATATTTATTTTTGGTTGTAAAGGACAAACACAAGATTTGATATCTTAAAATAGTTTCACTCTTTAATACTGATCTAAAATCAAAATAAAAACATATTTGTGTTATGAGTGGTCTTAAATTAATTTTTTTTTTTTGCTTTCTCAGATTGCCATAACATACAAATAAACAGTGATTGATAATCAGATTATCATTGGTCATCTCAAATCGATTGCTTTTCCCACTTTCGCCGTACCGGCTCAAACGAGAAAATCAATCTCGTTGAGATAACCAACGACAATCTATAACTATCTAGCAGTTAGCTAAAACGATACTTAAAATGTGCAGCTTCAAGTATAATGAGTTTTTTTTCATATGAATCTATATATAATGGACGTTTAAACGAAATTAAGTTCATCTTCTATATTAGAATTACATTTAAAACATGTCCCCTCCAGAACTTCTTTTCTGTATTACCTTCCAGTGTTGTGTATTAACTAAATCCAATGAAATATTTGTACCGAAAATTATGCAGAAATAGACCCTGGTTCTCAAAATACTTATATCATAACTAATAACATATCATACAATTATAACAGTTTTAAAAACATTTTGTACTGGAATTATCCATGATGATAAAACACAACCTCGTGTTTATCCAAAACCTTAATTAAACCATTTAGTCATATTGTCATGTACCCAGAGATAACTTTTAATTGTGCCATCTTCAAGTCGGTAAAAGCTTTACAAACTCTACCTATGCTGACACTTTATACTTTTTCCTAGTTTATAAGCAAAACGACGGGTGCCACATGTTGAGCAGGATCTGCTTACCCTTCCGGAGCACCTTAGATCAACCCTAATGTTCTATGTTGTGTCGTGTGTACTATTGTTTGTCTGCTTGTCTTTTTCATTTTTAGCCATGGCGTTGTCAGTTTATTTTCGATTTATGAGTTTGAATGTCCCTCTGGTATCTTTCGTCCCTCTTTTATATCAATGCTGTAACAGTGCGTATATGATATAATATATATATGTGCCTTTTATGAAACTATTTTGCTCATCGGATGTGTCTTCCTTTCATCTAACCATTTGATTAATCTTTCTTTCGTTTGAAATGCTACAATGTATGCAAATCAAGTTAGAGTGATACCAATGTAAAATGAAGGATTTTCTAGCATCTTATGTGGAACATTTTGTTATTTGGGTTATAAATAAAGGCAACAGTAGTATACCACTGTTCGAAACTCATAAATCGATAGAGAAAAAACAAATCCGGGTTACAAACTAAAACTGAGGGAAACGTATCAAATATAAGAGAACTACGACACAACAGAAACACAACATTAAAATGTAACACACACAGAAACGAGCTATAATATAACAATGGCCATTTTCTAAAAGATAGATTTAATAAACTGTGAAAAATAGATTCTTAATTATAAGTCATATTTCCATCTTCTAGCGTAGCCTCATTGTGGCATACTCATCTGACTCTCTTTACCTATACTAATTTACAAATTACCCCTAAAACATGGCAATTACAAAATTTGCAGTGTACAATGTATTTCAATATATTGCCTAGCGTATAATAAGAAAGCGAAGTAAATGAGACAAATGACAATATCATGTTACAAAATGAATTAACATGGAATAAATGCGAAATGTTCACCATCTCCTTATTTTGTTGGATATACATTTATATATAACTCCCGCACATGTGTTGTAGTTGGAAACTATAAACGTTAAGGGTGTTAGATTTGCTTTTTTAAACCTTTTGTCAGATGTTCTTAAATCATTTAGTTTTATCTCGTAGTTGAAATTTAAAAATATTTGCTATTTTTGCAAAACCATACTTTTTTTTATTATTTTCTTTCTGGACGTTTTAAGAAACATTCTGAAAATTTAATAAATCCTTAACTATTGTACATATTTCTTAAATAACAATTTGCCGATGTTAAATGTACGACAATTCTAGAGAAATCATTTGCTACCAAATTTTCAAAATGAATATATCGCAAAAACAGGAAGACATTTGCTTTCTCTTTTAAGTTCTATTATTTTTAATCAATCAAGTAGTAACAATCTCGTCAACTTCGTTCTTTATTTGGCCCTTTTAACATTTTGTTATTCGAACGACACTGATGAGTCTTTTGTAGACGAAACGCGCGTTGGGCGCAAATATAATATTTCAATCCTTATATCTATGATTAGTTTATTTGAAAGCTTGTTATTCCGAAACAGAGTTGCGATCATCCTTGAGATGAAAATTTATGCAGGTACAGACTGGAAGCAATTCATGTATATAACTCCCACATAATCGTTGTTACAGTAAACCATTTTAATAAAACATTGTCATAAAGCAAGCAATAGGCATTAATGTATTTTCTTAAATTGTTTTTTTTATAAGAAATCCGAATACATGCTAAGAAAATGAACCTTGGAAAAATTATAAAGACAACAATTCAGTTGTTTTTTTATAACTTGGTTTTCTTCTCACAAAAAATAAATCATCATAAAATGGTATAATAATTTTATTTTTCCTCATGTTAATGTCTTTTAAATCAGTTGTTTTGTTTGGTGACCAATTGAAAAAAAAGTCACCATTACTTATATACAAATAAAACAAAGGATTTGGTCCGAAATATTTATCCAATATTATGTTGAAATAAGAAAATAAACTAGCTTAAGCTACAGCATCTTCATTCCGAGACATACAAGTCACGATTTTGTTTTATTTGTACTAAATAACTTTGAAAGACCAGACGATGTTATCAAATCATTCCGACTAATCTCTATTTATTATGTTATTGATTCCTTTCATTTTAAGAGATGATTTATTATGAATGACTCATAAGAGGGTCGACATATACCAGAAGGACAGTCAAACAGTCAAATATGAAAAACATGTCAAGACATTTTCAAAAGAAAAGTAATTGTCAAAAATGTCAAAAAAAAACAACCTGCAGATAAAACCTTTTAGATATTTCCAAACTTGTTTATTATACAGATTATTGTTCAGAATTTGTTCATCCGGAGTCAACTGAAAGTTCAAAGTCAAATAACAAAAATACCAAACACCGAGGAAAATTCTAAACAAATTGCAAAATCGAAAGCTCAAACACATCTAACGAATGGATAACAACTTTCATATTCCTGACGTGATACAGACATTTACTTATGTAGAAAACGGTAGATAACTCCTGGTTTTATAAACTTAATATACGTTGGTTGCCCTTAGTTTGTCTTCTTTTATTAATTGTTTTATGAGTGAAGTTATTTAACCAAATTCATGCCATGATCTATATGCTCTAATGCATGAAAGTAAAATTTTTAAAAACACTGAATATGCAAATAGCTTCTTTTTTATGTAAGGGTTTTTACGACCCTCACAACCTATCTTACTATCAGTTATGGAAATTTGTTAATACATACAATAATACACAGCAACACTCATACAAATGTAGCTATGATGTTATAAAAAAAAGATACGTGCCTCGATTGTGTAATTTTTTGCCCTCAATGCTCTTCAACATCGTACTTTATTTTACCTTTTTATCTGTTTACCTTTCTTGATTCCTTCATAAGTCTTTCATAGACGTAACGTGCGTATGACGCAAATACAAAATTCCAATCCTTGAATCTATGATGAATGTATTTGATCGATTCCCTCACTTTGTCTATAAATTTACGGTCTGTGTACTATTCCCGATCGTAAAAAACGTGATTCGTTTCCCTAATCATGCATGCACAGGGGAGACGCTTATCGCTTATAATGCTTATACCAGAAGATCTAGATGTACATTTTGTAAATATTGTATCGCAGATAATGAATATTTAATATTTAATATTGTTGTTGGTATCGTTTCATCTAATTTTTTTGTATTGTTTTTACAGAACAATTACTCAGGATGGTTGCACAAGAAGCAAGAGCAAGAACGTAAAACAAGAACTAATACTACGTCTTTGTAATTTCAAATTGAATAATTATTACTTAAACTACATGTATGGATATGAAGTGTGTTACAACAATCTACCCCGAATTTTGTCTTTCAAATATTTACGCATTACATTTTTATAGCTTGGACATGTCAATCTAAAAACGAAATAAATCTACGAGTGTTCAAAGTCTTGTTGTAAATCTGATGGATACAAAATGTATTTGGTGCATTTGATGATAAATAAATAGGAATCATATCAAAGTATTCAAAACGATACTGTATGTATATTTATCAATAAATCCAAATACAATTTAACAAAAAATAACAAGGAGGGACAAAAAGCATCGACTGACGACGGGCGATATACAGCGCCTCAAACAAAAAGAAAAATTCAAAACAAATCAAAACAAAACAAAGCACTGCACTGCAATCTCGACCAACAAATGGTGTCAATCTGGACTGTAATTAGTTTTATTTATTATGAAATATTAAACGAGATTTTGCATATGATCCCATCTTCAGCACGCCAATTAATGTCGCAAATAACCGTTTGCCTGTCTCCGCTACGCGTCGCCAGGTAAACTAAATTTGCGACAGTAAAAGTACCGATGGACGTCAGCAAAGCTTCAAATACAACACAGTTATCTCTTAATTATTCTTACAATGGTCTAACCATGAATATAAAACTGAAATTTACTGTGTGTTCTTCAATCATATGAATCTGATGTCAGTGTAATGACTATTATCTTGTGTGCTTTTTTGTCGTATAGCTCTTCGACTGTTTCCCGTCCTTGGTTTTCAAATATTCGGCTTAGAGCGTTCCTGGTGAAAGTTAATTTAAAAACGTTGGACATTGAAATTGATAAAGTGTTGTTGGTTATTTTATTGCACTGTATCGATACCGCTGCTTGTAAATTATCAGTCAACGACGGTATCATCAGCTCGGTAGTCAATACTTCTGTGATCGGATATGATTTATAACAGTGTAAATTGTGATTGTTATTCAGAAATTAGCGTTTTAACTCTCTCAGGCAAAGTTAATTTTAGATGGTTTTGGCTTTTATGTATAGGTCATTTTTTTTTTGTCATATAGATCTACATCTATTTCGCTTCTTACGCGTACTTGGCTTTCAAGTATTCAGCTTTGATCGTACCCGATGAAGGTTAATCCAGAAAAAGGCTTATAACTTTTTTTTCATTTTTCATAACAACGATAACGCTGGTGGGGGACTTTCAGTACACGAAGGTTACATCAAGTATGACCTTACACAATTTAACTGACCTCAACTGATTGCATTTACCTGTGACTAACACATTGGTTTACTATTAGGAAATGTTGGGAAACATTAAGGAATTAAGTTAAAGATGCCATGTTAGTTTTATTCACTTTTGTCAATCAGCTGTTTAAAAAAAACGTGTAAAAATCAAATGTTTTTTTTATAGACAGGGAACATGTCAATGTTGTTCTTCGATGATTTCTCTTTCTTTTCGGGCACTATGAAATGTATTAAATATAACAATTCTATACCATTTGAAAGATAAAAAATAACGCTAAGTTTGGACATAGTGCGAAAAAAAAAACCGATGCGACCGGATGACTTTGAAACTGCATCATTATTACAAACAATAACAGAAAAAAGTACACTGTCACAACAACGCTCAGCCTAACCCCGTTCTATAAAGAAAATATCAATATTGAAAATTAAAATCACAAAAACTCCGAGGAAAATTCAAACGGAAAGTCCCTAATCAAAAGGCAAAATCAAAAGCTCCAACACATCAAACGAATCGATAATAACTGATTTATGCTTTGAAAGAAATCTCATAATTTGTAACATTTGAACGGCATTTATTTTAACAGGAATCTTATTTGTAATAAAAAACAAATGAAAAGTATGTGAATCCCAATTTGAATTTTACTCACATCATTCATGTATAATATTCGTATCCATTATAGCGTTAATTGTTTTTGTTAACGAACTTTCAATAAATCAACATTAAGGCAGACTTAACCTTAATTAATAAATTTGGTGATTTATATACAACAAAATAGAGTAAATTACAGAAACAGACGTTAATTAGAATATTTTCTCTAACTTTATCTCATGTTTTCTTTATTAATATTAATATTATAAAAGGATTAAAAGGTAACAAATAAACTTCGACAAAAGTAAAGCGAAAAATATCAAAGGAACATTTAAACTCAATAGGTCGAATATGAATTGACAACGACATGGATAAAATAAAAAAACAGACAAACAACAGATATAAAACACAACATAGAAAACTATAGACAGGGCAACACGAACTCCATCAAAGACAGGGCAACACGAACTCCATCAAAGACAGGGCAACACGAACTCCATCAAAGACAGGGCAACACGAACTCCATCAAAGACAGGACAACACGAACTCCATCAAAGACAGGGCAACACGAACTCCATCAAAGACAGGGCAACACGAACTCCATCAAAGACAGGACAACACGAACTCCATCAAAGACAGGGCAACACGAACTCCATCAAAGACAGGGCAACACGAACTCCATCAAAGACAGGGCAACACGAACTCTATCAAAGACAGGGCAACACGAACTCCATCATAGACAGGGCAACACGAACTCCATCAAAAACGAGGATGATCTCAGGTGCACTGTATAGTTAAAATAATTAAACGATTTCCGAGGCCCCGGTGACGAATTTTCAAAGTTGCTTATATTAAGGTAATCACTAGCCCGTTAATATGGATGTTATGAATTCGATGAACCATAAAACAATTTAATCCTGGAATCAATAATGAATTTATCTTATGTATTCATAACATACATTCTGTTTTTTTGTTTTTTATTTACCTGGACTTATTTAATCTTAAGTATAATGTCATGTTTTCTTCTTTCTAATACCCGTTCCTCATGTTATATATGTGAGACTCAGATCGACGTCCGGTCTCTAATCGAAGTCCGTTCTTCAAACGACGTCCAAATCTGACGTCACAATAAAATATCCTTCCAAATCGATGGCCAATTTTATGCCTATCTAATCGACTTCCATTTTTTTGCTTCTGTAATCGACGTCCAATTTCTAGCTTCTCTAATCTACGTCCGTTTTGGACACATAATACAAAATTGACCAGAACCGACAGTAGCCGAAATCTTTAGACCTTTAATCAAACTATTTGTGACATATTAAATCTATTTAAAAAACAATGTTTTTTTTGGTTTTTATAAAGAGTTATAACATACTAGACTAAATAGTTAAACAGGTTGTTATATCATTTTTTGTTTTGTTTTAAATTTTAGAGATTACATGAAAATAAGAAGATGTGGTATGACATGAATAATGTAAACAATTCAAATTAGAAAATTAACGGTCTTATTTATAAACAAAAATATCCGAAAAACAAATATGACACAGATAAACCATCGAAAACCACTGCACTACAGGCCCATAAAGAATATGACGGGGTTAAACATGTGTGTGAGCACTCAACCTAGAACAGTTGTGCCAAATTCTGGCGTATATATGTTTCACTCCAGGTGTAAAACTCAGAAATTCGTTGCAAAATATGTTACATTCTCTAAAACGATTGGCTGTACTTCTTTATTTTGTCTATTAATGAAGATTGAATAATGCCCTCTAGATGTCGTTTGGTTGTGTTGGTTTTTTTTTTTTTGGTCGTTAGGTTGCTTTCTCTTTGACATCCACTTACATGTGATTTATTAACATGAATGTTAATGACACAATACTATGTAGATCGATTTGATTAACTTTTTATCAAGATACAGTTTAATATGCATGATACCTTTTTGGGTTGATAAAATCTATATGGAAAGTATGTATAAATGTTTGAATCCTACAAAACATGTACATGTATAAGTGTAAAAATTAAGTCAAGCAATTTATCATTTATTGATATTGGACATCAATTAAAGACGACTATATACAATCAATCGGGCGTTGTTTTGTCAATACATGCCATCACATTGGACGTCGATTTGAGTATCAAAATATTGGACGTCGATTAAAGAATGTGACGTCAGATTTGGACGTCGATTCGAGAAACGGCCGTCAATTTGAGGAACGGACGTCGATTAGAGGCCGGACGTCGATCTGAGTGTAACATATATATACATGGTTTCTTTGTCTCCATGTGAATTTACTTTATTGCTACTTCGATTATTTATAGAATTCTTTTTAAAAAAATATTTCAGATTAAACAATTTTTTTCTTCTTTTAATGTTTTTGCTAACCTATTTATATACCACGATATTGGCATTCATGTTACCTCAGGCAATAAAAATCTCTAAACTATTTTTAAGTACCATGTCTTCAACTTTTTGTATAAAATATATTTCTATCTTTAAATGTTTTGTGCATAAACATTCACAATCTATAAATGTGATCTTCAACTTCTAAGTTTAATGAAATTAACCTACATTATTCGTCTTGAAACTTCTTAATTCATTTATCATCGATCTCAATGTAAATGAGGAATGATACGCCAAGTGACTATATTGTCCTTAAGCTGTTAGGTTGATGGCCTTCAAAACATTTTTTTTACAGGATTCATCTTAAAGTTATCAGTAAAATGTCTCTCGTGTACAAAACAAAACCATTAAATCTTTGATATTCAGTCGATGTCAAGTATATAATGTATACTTTTGTATTCTTGATATGTTTAATTTTCAGATAATGTTGAAACCCTTCTCAAGGATAGTTAAAAAAACTGATACCAAATATGTACATTAATACTTGACGATGTATAACATGTATAATTTCTCTTTTTATGGCAGATAGATTAAAATATCTAAATAATAAACTAGGTTGATGAGTCGACATACCTCGGTTAATAACAGTAAAACTTCAATTTGAATATGTATCAGTACTTTCATAGGGTTTTTAATTGGAACATTAATTTTAAATTTCCTTAATTTAATTTTTGAAAATATTTGTTTTTTTTTTAAAAACAACTATTTTTTCTATTTTAGCCGACAGATAACCTTTGATTACGTGTCCACTGCGATTCTGATTACACCTTTACTGCTTAGTGACGTCAAATTCTCGGATAACAATGTCAAACTCTTCAAATACATGTTACACATTATATTAACACAATCTCCTTTCAATAATTCCATGTATCAGTTGTATAAACGTTTACGAATGATATTAATGTATTTAGGATTAGTGTTCATTAGTTTTTGTACGATAAAACAGTTCATTCACAAGTTCTTTGAACTTCCTTAAATTTTCGTACACTTTTCCAAACTATGTCACAGATTGGAAGTGATGTAGAACCACTTAACGTATCCGCTACAAATGATTGTTAAATTTATCTCGTCTAAAATATGCATGATATATTCGCCACTGAACGTTAAACAAACGACAATCGATCGATAGTATAATCCAGATGATTGGAATATGATCAATAATGGAAAATTCACTGAATGTACATAGCAGTATTATGATCTTTAGAATTTAACGCAAGGATATCCCTATTGAAATGAGTCAGGAGTATGCAAGTTGTTTTTACTTGTTCCGATGGACTTCCCCTATTTGTGTTTGCCTCGGAGTTAATTATTTTTGTCAAAGCTGCTTTTTATCAACATATGCCTTACATTTAATCCTATTTCTAAATCGAATCAAGACTGGGCATACATGTAGCTATATGTGAGCACACAACGAAATCAGTACTCTATATATATATTAGTATATAACTTCAAGAGAGAGACTTGTCGCATTTTCATCAAGCAATGCAGATCTTTGTAGTTGAGGCAACTGAAAAGAGTCTTGAAGTATAAAGCATAGACTCCGATGAAATTTTTTAGTGTAGTCGATCCTCTCTTCTTACTTTCCCTGGCCTTTTTCAAAGTTTGAATGTAAAATTATTGACGGTTTTTCTAAAAACATAACATGATCATGATGATGTTTAAATTCATGTATCAATGTATGAGCAATTAATGGAATGTGAGTCATATGAAAGATTATCAGGAACCATGGGGTTTCTCAATTATGTATTATATTTATTGTTTTGTACTGATGTTGTCATCTTCTCCCTCAGAAGAAAATTTTCGAATTGAAACTCATCCTAATTTATAAAAATAGTTGTCTTTTCTTGTTAATCAGGAAGATACTTCATGTCCTTATTTGAAGTGGAAGTTTCCTAAGAACACATACTTGTACTTGAAACAGAGGATTTGACACTTGTAACTGAAGAACCATGTATTAAGTGGTAGAAAAATCTTGAAGTAACTGTTCATAGTCCGGCTATTATGCTTTTTAGCAATTTTCATTCAAATTATAAACATTTAAAAGCTGATTTAAATTATGGTAGTTCGAATATAAACAGTCTCAGTGATATATCAAACATGTTTTAAAGACAATTACTTGCCTGTCTGTCCATTGATCTTTTTTTTATGGCTAGTAATCTCAATGGTGATCATATTACCCGTCCTTATTCTTATGTTTTCTATGTTATTTATAGTTAAAAATGGAGAAAGTTCTTGTGAAATTGAAATAAACATTGAATTGTTTTGGAGAAAGTTCCAGTTCTAAAATTAATAAAATTGAGAATGGAAATGGAGAAAGTGTCAAAGAGACAACAACCCGACCATAGAACAGACAATAGCAGAGGGTCACTTTTCAGGTCTCAAAAAACATCCTTTCTCGTGTCGATTTTTGGCATATAGAAATCAAAGAGAAATTATTGAAATCTGGTCCACAAAGCATTTTATACTCTAAATTCTGTTCTTATCGTTTCATCAATGCTGATAAAGCTATTAAGCCTTCAGGTTTGTTTGGTCCGTGTATATTTGCGTCCAATCGTTCAATCGTGTTTTCCTGTCACATATCGAAAATGAAAAACGAAAAAAAGTGATTTCATTTTTAGCTTTTGATTTCAGGAAAATCGAAAAACGTAGTCATTTCATTTTTTTTTTTAATTTGATTTTCAAAAAACCACAAAAAAGCTTTCGTTTAAGGTATCTATAAACAAAAATATTTTCAGTTTCGGTTTTATATCTCACAACAAAACTGAAAAACAAGATTTTGATTCAACGTTTATTTTTTTCATTTTGTATGTCTTAAAAACAAAACAAAATGTGAATTTTTTTCTAAATTATTGAAATATTGAAATTTTTATTTTCTATACAACAGAACAATTGTTTCGTGTTTTATTATGTTTTGCCATTACAGGTTTTGTTTTTATCGGAGTTGTTATGTATAAGACTTGTTACCTACCAGTTTAGACTATTAACTGGGTTTGTAATGTCATGAACAACAAGACGGGTGCCACATGTGGAGTGGGATCTGATTACCCTTCCGGAGCACTGAGATCACCCCCGGTTTTTGGTGGTGTTTCTATTGCTTAGCCTTTAGTGTTCTAAGTTGTGTCGTTTGTACTATTCTTTGTCTGATTGTCTTATTTTTTTTGGCCATGGCATTGTCAGTTTGTTTTCGATCTATGAGTTTGAATGTTCCTCTGGTATCTTTCGCCACTCTTTTAAAAGATATCTATTTAAAACTAGATAAGTACAAATCAATTATAGATACAGTTGGGTTCAGCTGTCTCTTTAATTGTATCAGAAATTGTAAGCAGAACATTCTCTAAACCAAATCTCCTGACACCTTTTGAACACTTTTAAATAAATAGTTGACAAGTAAAACAATGTTCAATGAACATCTTAAAAACTTGTTAATCAAAGATCAGAAATATCGTTTCTCCGGATTTTTTTCTGCAATGAGCAACGCAACGGTCTGTGATAGAAGAGGATATTTTCTTTACCGATTGGCAGTTGGCACACCTTAGCTTAAATATTGTTCATGCAATTTTAAATCAAATCAAAATACTCAAAATACTCTACCCCGCTTATATAAAATTTGCATATCGGTGTAAATTTAATATTTTGACATCAGTACGAGTGTTTGGTTTTGTCAAATATATGGAAGGATATCTTATTTTATATTATTTTGTACATAATACTCCCTTTCTTTTTCATTTCAAAATATCCATCATCAGGTATGTTTTAAGTAAAGTAAAAAGGATGCAGGGATTTCAGAGCAAAAAGCAAAATCACAAAAATACTACACTTATCAAATGGCAAAATCAAAAGCTTCAACACTTCGAACGAATGATTAACAACTGTTATATTCTTGACTTGGAACAAGCATAGCTAAATAGCTAAACCTCTTACTTGTATGACATTCGCATCAAATTCCACATTTTTTAATTTTTGTAATAAAAAACAATTATTTATCATCTATCGGTTTCGAAATATAAAAGATATGTATCATATGTTACTAGTCAACATCCTTAAGCATTTTTTAAAAGTAATATATTATCATCTGTCGGTTTCGAAAAATTATGGAGATGTTGCATACGTGCGTAGTGAACATCCTTAATCTTAACAATGTATAATATTTCATTTTATTTTTAATCAAGTATCAACTTATTCTATAATTGGTAGGACTAGTATGAAATTACCGTATCTTTTAAACTTGACCTTTATATCGTATGAATTGATATAAATATACTCCTGTGTTGAACTGGCAATAACTTGAAATAGTTCGCAACGTGCAAAATAATAAACACTTTATTCAAACTAACATTACATGTATGCATGGTAGAGTGCAGTCGCAATAAAACATGGATGTTACTCAGATTGATTCCGAAGATGACAGCATCTCGGACAGTCACAGAGATATTGGTTCCGAAACAAGAATAAAAGAAGATAAATTATCCTCGTTTAAGAAAAATGAAGTGAAGATCGAAAATGAAGAGGGAATACGTGGTGTCAGTCAGTTCTTTGAAAATCCCATTTACGGTAAAGAGAGCAATGACAACAATAGTATTGGAGATATGGTCATAGTACATAGACCTACGAATCAAGCACACATTATCAGGTCGTTGGCGCAAGAAAATAGAAAATTTAGATGTTGCACATATGTGTTTCTTCTGACCACAATAAGCTCTTTAGTAGTGTCTCTTATTATGGCAGTTTTTATGCTTCGTGAAACAGGTAAATTGATTTTGTATAAAACTAATTTTTCATAGTAAAGGGATAACTTGCAATACAGTATTATTCAATGAAATTAACAATTGATAGATTTCATGTTTGACAGAAATGACTGTGTAAAGACGTAAAACGTTAGAAATACATGTACAAATAGAAAAATCATTCATGAACGACACATAAAACTGAGCATGGAAATGGGGAATGTGTCAAAGAGACAACAATCCGACCATAGAATAGACAACAGTAGAAGGTCACCAATAGGTCTTCAATGCAGCGAGAAATTCCCGCACCCGGAGGCGTACTTCAGCTGGCCCCTAAACAAATATATATACTAGTTCAGTGATAATGGACGTCATACTAAACTCCAAATTATACACAAGAAACTAAGATTAAAAATAATACAAGACTAACAAAGACCAGAGGCTCCTGACTTGGTACAGGCACAAAAATGCGGTGGAGTTTAACATGTTTATGCGATCTCAACATAATTACCAATTGACCAAATATGACACTTTCATTCCATTTATATGTAGTAAATTGTAAATACTCAAATCGACTTTATAATATCATCTAACTCACTTTCTTTCTCCCAGAATATAAATTACTTATATATCAGGTCAACATGCATCTTATAAAGGTTGACATTAAGTTTTTAAGTATTTACTTTCATTTTTGTCACAGATCAAAACCAATTTCCGTTGTATACCCAAGGGAATCGAAGCGAACAACAGGATCGTAAGTAATACGTCATGTTTTAGTAAATAGAATATGCTCACTACAACGAAATTATTCGTAAATATAAACAAACGTGCAGGCATTTTATACGTTCAGGAATTTCACGTTCCATCTTTTTATGGTAGTATTATGAACAAAGCATATAATTTTCGTTATTTGCCTCAAAAGCTAACCAAACCTCTAACCATTTTAGTTAATGACTTTTGGTTCACTGATAGAGTATTTGCATTGGAAATAACTAAGTTTATTCTAAAACCAGTTGTCGGCATGATACGGGTTATATTCTTCGCATATAATGCATGATAACATGATACTAAATTTTTTTTTTGCTTTTTTATTAGTTAAATCAAGGTCTCGAGCTGACATCTTAGTAACTGATAGTAGTCCATTGGTAATAAATGTTGATCACTGTCAATTTATTTAGTGTCTGCGGCAATCCATTCTTATATCAGACTGGACATTTTTAAAACTATGCGTTTTACTGTTTGATTGTATATCCCAAATTGATTAGAACTTCCTTAAACAGTTGTTAGAGCTCTAGTACGAAGAATGTGACCACTTGTAGATAAAATTTCGTTAAATGGAAAATAAACATTATGATTGATTCAAGTTTGTTCTACAATGTAAAACGTTATGGAAATAACAGATCAACTGTAATCATGCTAAAGGTTATCAAACATAGTTGAATAATCGTGGTTGTGCTCATAGTTTTTGGAAATCAGAGAAAACTTTTTTTGTAGATACACCATGCAGCAGCAGTCCGTGTAAAAACTCTGGATCGTGTTTTCATGCTGATAGTGCGTTTACCTGCTTATGTCCGCCAGGATACATTGGCAAAGAATGTACAGGTAGTAATTACAATTCATTATGTCTATACTCTACCGGATAATTACCGTTTATTCAAATCATTATCGTGTCATAAATTATTAAAAGAACGCGCTAAAATATTTGTCGGTTAGAAGTCGGAAAAATGTGTCTGGATATGTTTATATATTTATGTTGCAGAATTTGAAAAAGAGCAAATATATATCAGGATGCCAAAAAATGTAGCATACTTCTAAAATAAAAATGTCATTTGTCTAAGTCAAAAATCCATAAGCATTTTTATATCAATGATAAGAATATGTCAAATATCAATCAATTATCACAATTATGAACAAAAAACAAGCAATCATGCGATTGTGTTTGCCAAAACACATTTTGTATTCCAGAAACACTTTGCAGCAGCGAACCTTGTTTTCATGGAGGTCATTGCTTTATAACGGACAAAGGTTTCAATTGCAGATGTGAAGAAGGATATTCGGGAAAATTGTGCGAAGGTAATTTGCTTTGTATAAAAGTTAAAAAAATATTTTTCCTATGATTAGAACTTTTAGGAAAAGTGAGGGTGAATGACAAATACTAAAATAATAAACATTTTGTTTTATGTAATTTCTCGTTCATATTCTCTTGTAGTTAGTGTGTTTCCGTCAGTTTTAGTTTTCAACACGGATATTTTTCGATTAATCGATTTAGTACTATTGAAAATTGGTATACTCTAGTTGCCTTATTTCATAAATTTATCGTTGTAATTTGATAATAAATCGGCATTCTTTGAACATATACTTATTCTGGCTACGACAACGAAGGAAAATGAATTGTGCCTAAAATTTTCACATGATTTTAAATATTAGCATATTTATTTTTTAAGACAAATTGCTAATTAATAAGATTAATAAAAATTTATTATCTTTTTACGTTTGGCATTTTGTTTCTAAATTTTTTGTTTGTCAGGACTCTAACGATTATAAACGATTCTGTATATAATCTAGAAAAAAAAATCAACACACTTTCAATTTCAATTTGAATAACGTTCAGATTCTACACGTAGTTCTTCCAAGTGATCTTAGTGAAGCCCTACATGTAGATTTGTTTTGCAATCTTTTATTTTCATTGTTGTTTGGATTTTTTTCCATTAAATTTTTATTTTACAATGTCATTGTTTTCTTTTATATACAGTCTTGATACTTGTCACTGATGAGTCATATGTAGATGAAACGCGCGTCTGGCGTATTAAATTATAATCCTGGTAAACCTTTGCTACCTAGTATCATCTTTTCCTTCTTTATCAAGTTACTTTTTATAAAATTTACATTCTTTTGTACAATCTTGGTTAATTCATATTTTGTTATATTATGAGACAAAAGCAATCTTTTTTAAATGCCAAGGCATGAAAAGATATGATCATTGTTTAATTCTAATATAAGGCTTTGTTTCATTTAGTCACAAAATTGTAGACATTTTAAACCTTGTTTATCCAGCATTTAATATACGCATTTTTCGGTCCTTGGAGTTATAGAGACAATTGATATAATAATAATACTTCTTGTAATAAAAAGGAAAAATAAAAATAAAATCACAGAAGGGAAAGTAAAACAATATTACATAAGTACGTTCCTTCTTAGAAACCTAACGATTTATTTTGTATTTTGTATATTCACAACAAACAGTCGAGTTTGATAAAAAGAAATAAATACTTGATGTTATTTTGTTAACTGTTTTAAAAATTGAACATTTTTTGTGAATATTAAATAGTATCATGATTATTCATAAAAATTAACCGTATCTTTGCTGCTGTTGCAAGCTAAACTTTACTACAATAAATAAATTACAAGAAAAATTATATTGACATTTCTTGGAAGATAAGAAATTCCTAGCTATTCTATCTTGTTAAATAGAAACATGTCGTTTTTTGCACTAGTTTTCGGACGACAATGAATAAGTAAACAGGTTAATTAGTCCAACTCAAAAGGTCAAGTGCAAATAAACTGTGTCAATGAATATAAATATTGGGAAATTTATTCAATTTCGGAAAGCAAATTAGTGTTCCGTAAACATGTGATTTATACTATAGATTTTTATTTTTTATATGTATTCACTATATTTAAAAGAATGTATATGTTTATACTTTAGTAAATTACTACGTTTGTACTGAGCGTTTTCCCTGGAAATTCAGTAACTAATAACAGGGGTACTCGGGCTGACACTGTAATCCGGGAAAATTATTAAAAAATCAGATCTGTATATATTCATATTCAACTTTTGTATTTAAGAATTGAATGCGTCTTTTTTTAACTTTATTGGGGTGTAAAAGCGTTGACCGTAGAACATTTTGTATGAATCGTGGATGCGCTTTTTAAAATGTGCGCACGGTCAACGCTTTTATAACCCTTTGAAGTTACAAAAAGAAGCATTCAATACTTATAATTACATTTTTTAACTAGGATCATGAAAAAACGATTTTTATCAAGTTTTTATTCAATTTACCTGTGCACTTTATTGGGCGACCTCGTGTCATCATGAATGATAAATTTTATCGTGTAATGAAATTGACTTAGCAATAACGCGAGATTGCAGTGTAGCCAATCAGAATAACGTATTATAATGAAATATACATCTAATGTAATTATATGCATTTATATTGTATGCTTCTCTATAAACTTGTATTTAGTCTTTTTAGAGAATAAAGTCTCTGGTATCTATCTGTAATAAAAAATTAACTTTTTAAACAAATAACAAAAAATCCTAGCTATCCAAAAGTAGGATATCCTCCATTACCTATCGGTCTTGACAACAATTACTGTACAATAATAAAAATTGAATAGAGCACTTTTCTACATAAAATTTATTTGGTGCATATACATGCAGAACTTACATCGAAAATATAATAAATAATATTGATTTGCTAATTGCGTGAAGTCATTATTTGATGATTGCTTCACATCATCAATTGTTATGTCTTTCTTTTTTTTAAATCTTTCTGGTAATCTGTGTGTCGTTTTATTTTTAATGCAGATAAAACATTTTTTTTCTTTCAAGAGATTTGTTTGGAATAAAGATATGCTTCCTAACAAATGAATGCTTCCAATATTGTTTTAACGCTGCTTTTTATGTGTTACTTTTTTTTAAATGTGTTGACACTTTGTTTTATATTTCAAATAATATTAAGTTTTATACTATGACCCACTTTTACGGTTTTTTTTTGTTCAAATATTTAAATAATAACTGCTTAGTTTAATTGTTTTTTGTACTTTTTCTTACTATTCATGCTGCTTAATAAATCAAAAACATAGTTAGAATTCTAATTTCTAAAGTCAAATCTATGTAAACAAAAATTGGATCATCTCTTTGAGAATATTTTTTTTTAAGACATCCCATCCATAATATTAAACAAAGACTCATATTTATTTTTAAAAGACTATCGTCCAATTGTTTTTTTCATTGCATACGTAGTGGAAAATGCAATGTTGATTCATTTCTTATTTGCCAAACAAAAGAATGAGATAGATGGTTATGATAATTATCAAAATATTTTCTCAGTTACTCATTGCACCAGTCAACCTTGTCTTCATAATGGCAGTTGTGATATGAAAGGAAGCAGCTTCAATTGTAAATGTTCACAAGGATATTCAGGCCGTTTGTGTGAAGGTATTTCTTATTGATACAATAAAATAGAGAATAAAGAAATTTCATGATAAAAGTGAATTTAGTATTGGTTTTTTTTTCCAATTGAGTTATTCAGAAGATGGAAATTGAAATTCTTTTTAATCAGACAAATTAAGTTCCAAAGTATTTGATATGAAATTGGAAAAAAAATGTAATATCAAAAAAACACACTTTTATGATTTACTGACACCACATTTTTAATTTTTGTGTCAATTAAACGTTATATTAATTTGCTAACAATCACTTAATTTATCAGTGACACCATGTAACAGTAATCCATGTGTAAACTCTGCGTCGTGTCACAACTTAAATGGAAGTTATGTATGTGCTTGTCAAACAGGATATTCTGGAAAACAGTGTGAAGGTATAGTTCCAAAATTTATTTCATCATATAATGCATGCTATTTTGCAGGATGAAAAACTGTTCAAGGGACAAAATAATTAAGTTTCATTGATGTTTTCAATAATCATAGAAAACTCTAGAAGTAGGACAGATTTACGTGTGTATGACTCATGTCTCTCAAACAGCTCATTGTGTACGCTTTTGATCAATCGTTTGGAAAGTGATAAAAAATATCATGTCCGAAACAAAACATCCCCCTAAAAACTAATGTAAAACGACAGACATTAGACTACTACAATTGTAGTACGACACAATCATATACAAAGTTAAACAGCATCCAATACAAAACCAAGTCCAAAATTGTTCTCGGTCAGTTTTAATTGTTGATACAAATGAATCCAAGTTTAATAGATCAGACAAATACTAAAGTATATCTTATTTGGATATTAAAACACATTAACGCATTTGAACATTTTGTGTCATAGATGTCTTAGATGATTTCTAAATTAAACAGCATATATCACTTTCTACGATAAAGATTTTGTTCACAGTTGATCCATGTGATGGGTTTACATGTAATAATGGAGGAACGAAAATTGTATCAGGAGGAAACTGTCGATGTTCATGTATAGATGGCTTCTATGGTTCATCATGTGAAGGTATTTTTTCCAGCATTTGGCATTTTCCATTTTGTATAGACATGATGACTACAGTTATGAAATTGGTAATAGCTTTTAAAGGATGCACCCAAAACATAAAAGAATGTTAAGCTTTATCTAAAATTATAGACGTTATATTTGTTTCAATTTGACACTGTAAGACTGCCGATTTATATACTGTAATCATAATATTTTGCCAGTATAAATACAAAAGCTCAACATAGATATCAGTCATTGATATTAATTCACAAGACGAGCTTTATGCCTACTCATGATTTGGCACTTTAGCCAAAACCAATTTGATTCTAAATTTCATAAAAGTCGGATAAAATAAATGTAACAAAACAAAACAAAACAAAACAAAACCGATAAATCAATAAAAAAAATACATAACCATTGTTTTGGGGGAAAAGGAAGAAATAATTTACAATAGTTTATATTCAGTTATTTAATTATACCATCAACTCAAGTATACAAAAATGAATTGTAAAATAATTTTAATGCTTATATAACTATAAAAAAATTATTGTAAACAACTTTTAATATACGTCAATACAAAATGTTTGTAAACAATTTCATTGGCAGAAATAGATATTAATAAGAAGATGTGGTATGATTGTCAACGATACAACTCCAAAATCAGAGATTTACTGACATTGAACTTAACAATTATAGACCAAAGCTATATTTGATAACAATAATATATGTTATGTTCACATTGTTTCCAGTAACGCCTTGTATAAGCCATCCTTGTGCTCATGGTGGCAGCTGTTCTATGTCTGGATACTCTTTTAATTGTGATTGCTTAAAGGGATACTCTGGAATGTTATGCGAAAGTAACCCTGACGTAAAAAAATATTGAAAATAAAAGATAGTTTAAATGATTTGATATAGAACTTTTAGACGTGATTAATAAAGTAAAAAAATCACATGTATGTAAACAGATGATTAATTTTTTAATTTGAAAAGATACCAGATACCAAGCTGATAATATCATCTGACAAATGTTCGTTTCGGAAACTTTAGATGCGAAATAAATGTCAAACAATAATAATTTACATCTGTTAAAAGTATAACATTTGTTTGTATTCTATTCTAGTATCATATTAGCAGCAGTTTATTTCATTTCAATTATAAAATAAAATACATATGACGATAGTAAGTTTGTGAAATTCATTTCTTCTTGATAACTGCAAACATGTATTTGATATTATAGTTGATAGTTAGTTTCTGTAAAAAATAATTCAGATCATTTATGGACATATTCTTTTTTACTGCTTTTTTCAGTGACACCATGCAGCAGTAGTCCATGTGCAAATTCTGGAAATTGTGTAAATGTAAATGGAAGCTATGTTTGTGATTGTCCAAGAGGATATTATGGGAAACTATGTGAAGGTACAATTCGCATGAAATAATATTGATAAGTATATTTGAATCCAACTATTAGTTTTAAATAATATAGGATTTCTTTCGTATATTGAATGACAGTTTACGAATCCTCATTTGCAAAATGTACTGTTATTGATAACCTTGGTCACATTGAATACGTCTTTTTTGTTTGCTCTCATTTAGAAATCTTCATATCAATGTTATTGGAAAGAAAAACAAGGGTTTAAAGTACCAATTATCAAATCTTCACACTTATAGTGGAATCCTTAGAATCAAATTGTTGACACTAATTATATGGGAAAAAATAAGTTTTCCTAATATTCATTGACCATGTCAGGAGATCTCCTTGATAGCAAAGTTAATTTCAGCAGGTGCTTGGAAATTGAGTGTTGGAAGAATTGGAGATGAAAAAATAACCCAACATGTTATTGTATATATAGAAGTCGACTTGTTTGATATAAGTATTTCGGGTTGGGGTTTATTTTGAAATTTTTATGTGAATGTTGTTTACTTGTCTATAAATATTTTGTTGACAGTTGACCCATGTGATGGTGTTCCTTGTGATAATGGAGGAACGAAAACTATATCAGGAACAATCTGTCAGTGTGCATGTAGGAGGGGCTTCTCTGGATCCTCATGTGAAGGTAGCTTTTCATTTAAATGTTTCAATATTGTCGATAAGTTATTGTTATTGTTATTGCATTACACAGTAATAAATCGTTTTGAAACGGTTTACATTATTATTCAATATAACAACATAAACGACGTTATCTAACCGATTGAGAAAGGAATAACAAATTAGTGAAACCAATTAAAATATCATTTGATCAGTTTGAATACTTACTTGAGATTAATATAAATATATACATAAAAAATGATATATAAAATTGAGAATGGAAATGGGGAATGTGTCAAAGAGACAACAACCCGACCATAGAAAAAACAACAGCAGAAGGTCACTAACAGGTCTTCAATGTAGCGAGACATTTATAGACGTAGGCATGTTTAAATGAAGTAATCTCTGATTAACAATATCTTTTACGGGATATTAAGTGAAATTCTGTAAATGAATTGACAAGTGATTAATAAAGGTAACAGTAGTATACCGTTGTTCGAAATTCATAAATTGATAAAGAAAAAAAAAATCTGGGTTACAAACTAAAACTGAGGGAAACGCATCAAATATAAGAGAACTACGACACAACAGAAATACAACATTAAAATTTAACACAATGTCCTAAAGCACTCTTTGTGTATCAATTAGAATTCGACGTTTTTTCAAGGCTGCCAGTATGTCTATAAATAGGACACAGAATGTCAACTGACTGACACAGTTTAGCAAATATATTTGGTTTTTATTTACTTCCAGTAACACCTTGCAGCAGCCATCCTTGTTTACATAGTGGCAGGTGCTCCATATCGGGAGGCAGCTACAGTTGTAAATGTTCAACAGGATATTCAGGAAAATTCTGTGAAGGTATTGACAAGTAATTAATATATATATTTTCTAAATTACTATTTATGTATCAACTGTAATTGACCGTCGAATTCACAATTGGTATGAATGTGTTTTTTTCATACAATTAATTGTTTAGCTTGAAATTCACATCGACCTTTTGAATGCAATGGATATAAAAGCATTTAATTGCATTTGAATACTCAATCTCAATTATGAAGTATGATACATTATTGTAAGGCTATGTAAAAACAAGCAACAAAGTAGAATACATGTACATGATGCCAATACACTCTCAGAGAGAGAGAGAGAGAGAGAGAGATGATCATACAGGTCGGTACAGTAGGTTAAGTAATCATCTACAGAGCATCTACATATGTGCCATTGCCAGCATCATTCTCTATATAGCTTTTTGTCAGATTTTAGATTAAATACTGATTCCAAGAAAACAAAATTCGTGTTATAATATCTTCAAAATTTCAACTTCAAACTACTGTGAATGAATGTATGTTAGTACCAACTTTTGTCGATTAAGTAACAGTTCCATTGTCTTCGATATTTGACTTGCAAAAGTGTGTTTTTTTCTAACAAACATAAATACATTTGTACGGAAATTTGTATCCCACAAATATTATATGAATCCACAATATATGATTGTTTTTCATGCAAAAAAATCAATTTTAACTGCTATGATTAATTGAATATTTCTAATATGCAGTAATAGTAGTTTTCATTATACAATGAAATGTGTAATTTCATGAGTTTTTTACAGTCACACCTTGCAGCAGTCATCCCTGTGAACATCAAGGAACATGTTTTAATGCGAATGGAAGTTATGTATGTTCTTGCCCAGAAGGATATTCTGGCAAGACATGTGAAGGTACAATATAGACATTTTGTAACATGAATTGTACTTGCTGTTCAGCAAAATCAAAATGACACATAGACATATTGAGTATATGCAACATTGCGATGAGGTCATTGCAGAAACTAGAACTAAGATGGGTATAGACATTTTGTAACATGAATTGTACTTGCTGTTCAGCAAAATCAAAATGACACATAGACATATTGAGTATATGCAACATTGCGATGAGGTCATTGCAGAAACTAGAACTAAGATGGGTATAGACATATCTACTATGGCTCTGTGACTAACTTTCTGTAAAGGCAAAAACTAAGGATTTTCTTATTCCAGGAAAAGATTACATCGATACCTGTAACTTGGCATTGCACAAGGTCATGTTTTTCTCTGGCTGTTTATGACGTCTTTACACTAAATCCATTGGATTTTGGATGTGTACGGATTGATTGTTTAGTCTTACATGCATGATTTTTTATTAGTTGTTAGTGGCTTTGAACTAGCTGTCAGATAACTGCGAGTACTCTCAGATCTGTTCATTGCGTCTTTTTGTGTCGGGAGGTTTAAGTACCTGGCCACGTCTACTTGTATTTTTGTCCATCTGATGAGTTAAGCCTTTTTCAACTGGGAGAGGGTTGGGATCCCGCTAGCATGTTTAACCCCGCCACATTATTTATGTATGTGCCTGTCCCAAGTCAGGAGCCTGTAATTCAGTGGTTGTCGTTTGTTTATGTGTTACATATTTGTTTTTCGTTCATCTTTTTACATAAATGAGGCCGTTAGTTTTCTCGTTTGAATCGTTTTACATTGTCTTATCGGGGCCTATTATAGCTGACTATGCGGTATGGGCTGTGCTCATTGTTGAAGGCCGTACGGTGACTTATAGTTGTTAATGTCTGTGTCATTTTGGTCTTTTGTGGATAGTTGTCTCATTGGCAATCATACCACATCTTCTTTTTTATATTAGCCGTATTTGGCACAATTTTTTGGAATTTTGGGTCCTCAATGCTCTTCAACTTTTTAATTGTGTGGCTTTATAACTATTTTGATCTTAGCGTCACTGATGAGTCTCATGTAGACGAAACGCGCGTCTGGCGTATTAAATTAGAATCCTGGTACCTTTGATAACTATTTACACCACTGGGTCGATGCCACCGCTGGTGGATGTTTCGTCCCCGAGGGTATCACCAGCCCAGTTGTCAGCATTCGGTGTTGACATGAATATCAATTACTTGGTCATTTTTATAAATTTCATGATTACAAAATTTTAAATTTTTCGAAAAACTAAGGATTTTCTTATCCCAGAAATAGTTTACCTTAGCCGTATTTGATCTGAGCGTCACTGATCAGTCTTATGTAGACGAAACGCGCGTCTGGCGTATTAAATTATAATCCTGGTAACTTTGATAACTATTGCAACCTTCATTTTATATTACATAATCAAGACAATTATTAATATGCACAGCAGACTTCTGAAGTAACAAAAAAATTGAAAGTCTGATGATTTTCAAAATCAAACATTAGTTATTGACAATGTTGACAATAATTAAATCTCGACACTTCACTATAGAAACGATATTTGAGATTATTCAATAATTACGTATGCATGTCGAAATTGACATACGTGATATAACATCGCTATTCTATGCATTGTAATGATCAAATCCATATATTCAATCACAATTTGTCATTATTAGAATTATTGAATAATTTTTAATTTTAAACAATATTTGTTCATCTTTTCGGATATATAAAATCTGATTCTCTTTTTTTCAATTGTAGTAACACCTTGCAGCAGTAAACCTTGTTTTAATGGTGGTAACTGTTCTATAACGGGGGACGTATTCAATTGCAGTTGTCCAAAAGGGTTTTCCGGCAAGTTATGCGAAGGTAAATCGTTCAAAAATTGGATAACAGAAGTCATAAGAATGCTAATTTGCTAATGAAGGAGGGAAGGATTTTTTTCGGAATTCAAATTTTTTATTGCGGGAATTCTGGCTGAACCTATATTGGGACTGGGGAAAGAATTTTTGGTTGTTTTTTTTTGGGGGGGGAGACACCCCTTCATACTTGTCATGCTAACACTAATAAATGTTCCGTTGGTATGTTTCGTTTCTCTTTTTCAATAGAAATTTATTTCTATACATATGAAACTGAGAGAATATAAATCAATTAATATATCTCTTTCCTTTTCTTTTTCTAAAAATAGCATTTTCCAAAAAAAAAATACTTACTAAACATTTTGGAATAAGTGCATTTGACAAAGTGCTTAACATTTTATATGCTAATGTTTATTCTCCTTTTTGTTTTTAAGATGTTTTCCTTGATATTTTACTTAAAAGAGAGACAAATATATCAGAGGAACAGTCAAACTCATAAATCGAAAATAAACTGATAACGCCATGGCTAAAACTAAAAAGACAAACAGACAAATAACAAAGAAAACCAAAGACTTACCAACACGAAACCCATCAAAAAACTGGGGATTACATTGATATGCATCTATTGAATTTATATCTAGAGAATAATTAAGCAACAAATATACTAGACAACATGTTCTGAAAAGAGATTGGTTTTATATTAATATCTAAATTTTAAACCAATGTGAAGGACTTTGCATAACCAAATGATGGAAGTAACTTGGTATTTCATGGCACTTTTGTATTTCAAATATATGAGGAAAATTCCAAATGTGTGCATAATTTGTCAGGAACATCACTAAAAACACCTGCACACATTTGCATTCGTAGTAATTTCTTACTGATATTCATAATTAATTTGATACAAAATACCCAAATTCGTATCGAAAAGTGACAGATAAATTATAACTTCATAAAACGTTTTGTAGCTTGGTTTTCAAATTGTCCAAAGCGTTTTTTTTTTTTGTATTAACCTTCAGCAGGAATGCATTTGAATAAAAATGCAAAAGCCATTGCTGTAACAAAACAACAATAGTCGAAGTTCTTTATGGACAAACTTGACCTATTAATGATAGTCAGTTACATGTAGGGTAAAATTTGCATATAGGCGTTGGAACATTGGTTTTTGTAAACAATTTTTAATTTATCAACATAGAAAAATGTGACTATCGTCCAGACGGACAAGAACATATAAGAAAATTCAAAAAATGAAAACATTCATATTGAACAAAAAAAACTAACAGATTTGCAAAATTGTCTGACTTGTTTTGTGTTATTTGTTTTCAGTAACACCTTGTACCAGTCAACCTTGTCTTCATGGTGGCAGTTGTTCAACTTCACAAAACAGCTTCAATTGTAATTGTTCAGATGGATACTCAGGCAAACTATGTGAAGGTATCTGCAATTGGAAACAACAATTTAAAAGATAAAACAAGACAGTGACTATGGCATACAATTTGTGGATAATCTTGCAAATTTTGTGAATATTTTATAAGATGGATAAATGCCCTTAATAAAGTTTACTGTCAGAAGACATGACTGCATTTTTTATTAATATTTTTCAAAATAATATTGATTGTAAAAAACACTGAACTGTGTACGTTATAATGGTCATAACGAGCAACTAACAGTTTTTCTTTTTTATATAGATTAGAACGTTGTTTTTCCCGTTTGAATGGTTTACCCTTGTAATTTTGGGGCCCTGTATAGCTTGTTGTTCGGTGTGAGCCAATGTTCCGTGCTGAAGACCGTACCTTGACCTATAATGGTCTACTTTTATAAATTGTGACTTGGATGGAGAGTTGTCTCATTGGAACTCATACCACAACTTCCTATATCTTTAGGATATATTCAATATAAGTGTACACAATGCCTAATTGATTGAATGTTTATTGATGAATATCCAGTGACAACTATTTAATGCATGTTCACACAAGAACAAATTAACCATAAATACATTGAAAAGAAAAATAGAAAAATAAATGAAATGTAAAGACTAAAATATATTGCATTGTATTTACTATCTTCTAATCTGATAAATGGATTGAGATGAAAAGTCAGGACGACAAACAAAACATGATTGAATCCCATATAAACTCTAGCAGTACCCATGCATACCGAATTATATTGTCTAACAGAGTCAATGTCTACTGCTATCATGCATCACCATGCGAATTAACCGCTTCATTTATGTTTCAGTTACACCATGCAGCAGTACTCCTTGTGTAAATTCTGGAACATGTTTAACTGCTGATGGAAGCTACATTTGTGTTTGTCCCAAAGGATATTCTGGCAAGCTATGTGAAGGTATCATGTACAGAATAGTATTTCTTAAGCGTTCAGTACAACTAACACAAATTCAAAAACGTTTATATTTTCAAATCCGATCAAGTTTCAGGTTAAGAAAATTCACATGACCAATGGCTACTTAATTTTGAGATGTCTTATTGATAGCAAGATCTAATTATCAGTCGGCTATTGCATGATGGCTCATATATAACTTATCAATATATATTTATTAATGACCACACTAGAGGTCACAATTTTAGAAAGATCTGCAGAACCCTTCCGTTGTACGAGAGATCACTCCTCTTTTTGGTTGAGTTGTGTAGCTCAGTCTTTAGTTTTCAATATTTTTTTAGGAAGATTGTATGTTTTTCGTTGATTTATTTTTGGTCAAGGCATTGTCAGTTTGTTTTCGACAAATTAGTTTGAATATTCCTTTCGTATATTCTGCATATCTTTTCATTTAAAATTAAAATCGTATAAAGGATATACTTCTGTAAATCATCGATACGTCAAAGTGGAAAAAAATTATAAGCATAAAAATAAGGATGTTGTGTTATTTTGAAATTTGATGTTACAAAATTGGAAAAATATTTTGATTCATGAATATATCTTTCTCATGCAAAGTACTGGTTCATTGCCCGGTTTAAATAGTTTCAATATGTTATGGTTTATCGTCTCTTGTTTCTTTTGATAAGCTAGTATTTTAAAATACGTTAAAGTCGAGCATCAAGAAAGAGATATTTATTGTCGATTAAGGCAATTGATGTTGCAGACCAAGTGGTACCATTAATGTTATGTTATAGCCTACACAAACTTTTTTCGTGTTTTTAATCTATATCAACCTGGTCAAACCATGTGTATTGTCTCCGCTAAGCAGATATTGTATAGATATATTGCCTCGAAATAAGAATAATGTATTCGAGTAGAATGACATATCTTTCAGTAGATTCTTTTCTTGTAAACTGGCACGTTCATTAATGGCAACATTAGTTTTCTAACGTTCAAATTTCGTCAATCAATTTAGACATCACGGTGACACACCATACCTAACCACATTCATTATCATGATCATCTTTTGTATTTTAAATTAAAATCAATTTCACAGATGACCCATGTAAAGGTTTTTCTTGTAAAAATGGAGGTACAAAATCTGTATCGGGAACAACCTGTCAGTGCACGTGTAGAGGTGGCTTCTATGGATCAACATGTCAAGGTAATTAGTATTTTGCATGGGTTCATGATCTGTTGTTATTCAATTGTTGTTGTAAATAATTTTGTAAAGAAGTTCGAAATCGCAGGGAAAAAATAGCAATAGTTCCATGGACGATGTATGTAGTAAAATCAAATGCAGCTTGACACATAAACTAGTCATTTGTTTTATAGTGTCATTTGTACATTCAAAAGAGGTTGGTAGGTTATATGAACTTGTCTATATTTTAATTCTATATAAGCTAACGGAAATAAACAACATGTATGTTTTCAAATTCCCTTTTAGATCTGAAAAAAGCTAAATAAAGATTTTTTACTGAAAGGAAATTTAATTTGATGAATAAATCGTTAGAAAAGGGTAAAATATCTTAAATGCCACAAATTGTATATCAGTTTAGTTGTTTTGCTTTAATTTTTTAACATATAGTGAAAGTTCACGACTGTTTAATTGAGTGATTTTTCGCTATATACCTTTGTATGAGCATGAGTTTTATCAGAAAATATATATTATATAAATTTCAAGTTTGTAACCTGTTCGATAGAAGATCCAAGAATAATGATGTAAAAATGTTTGATTGCTAATAATACTGAATTGTATCAACATGGCTTAAATATTTAATTTTACATTTCAGCCGATTTCAATGAGTATATAGCTAAAAGGTAATAACTTTGGTTACCTTGCTTGCTAGCTAAACCGTGAAATCATTGCTAGGTAAGGTATACTACCCTCCTTTCGAAGTAGCCTAGTCCTACAGACTGATGGATTGGTTATCTGTCGGACTAGTCTTCTCTTTACGAAGGATAGTTTATCTAACCTAACAATTACTTCACGGTTTCAGCTAGCAAGCAAGATAGACAAAGATATTATATTTGCCTACACACTAATTGAAATCGGCTGTAATATGTAAGCAACAAGGGGTTCAACCAATAAAATTGAGAATGGATATGGGGAATGTGTCAAAGAGACAACAACCCGATCACAGAGCAATTAACAGCCGATATTTTTCCTATTTGCAGTAACACCTTGCAGCAATCAGCCTTGTTTGCATGGTGGTAAATGTTCTATATTTGGAAAAAGCTATACTTGTGACTGTCAAGCGGGATATTCAGGCAAATCATGTGTGGGTAAGTATTTAATTTCATTTTTATTGAAGACATAGTTTGTTCTGTTATAGCTTGTTATCTTTCCGTGCTGATACTTAACTGTCGCAAGGGGGAGAAAAGATGTTACACTCAGCCACAGTCTATGTGAGCGTGTCCTGAGTGAGGAGCCTGTAACTGGTAGTTCTCGTTTGTTGCTATCATATAAGCATTTCGTCAATTGTTTTGTATAGATAGAAATTGTGTTGTTCAGGCACCATGAACTACGAGTGTTTTTACCCGAAAGTTTTTTTGGGAGGAAAAAATGTCAAAGGTGAGAAAACAAATCTGAATGTGGTCTATATTTAGATTCCATCATTACAACATGTGTGTTACGATATTTACTCGAGACATTTAATTTTAATATTTAAAGCGCAAATCTTGTCGAGTTTTCTTCCATTATTTCAATTTAACTATAAGAGTGTAGAAATATCGTAATACACGAGTTATAGTTGTGGAATCTGTTTCTCTAATGATTTATATCCTTCCTTTTCAAAGACTTGCAGAAAGTTGTGTTCTTTATATGTGACGTCATCATGCATGGTCGCCTTTTCCCGGGACCTCACAACAGAAAATTCAGAAGAAATTAACAAAAATTTAACGTCATAATTAAATTTCGACCAATCTTTTACCGAGAACAGATATTTCAATATTTCACTGATAAGGAGAAATATGTTTTCCCTCAACGCTCAAGGAATGTTAAAAAAACACGAAATTTGAGAAATAGAGTTTGTCTCACAATCTCGATCATATAATTTTCCCCTTAGTCAAACTATCTTCGTGCCAACTCTATGTGCTTCATATTTGTCAAAATGAACTGCATCGGTTGTTCTGGTAATAACATCATAATTTATATAAAATGTGAACATTGTACCTGTATCATGTAATATTTTATGATATAACTTCGTTCCAGTGACACCATGCAGCAGTAGCCCTTGTTTAAATTCAGGTTCATGTTATAATGACAATAGCAGCTACGCATGTGTTTGTTCAATGGGATATACAGGAAAAACATGTGAAGGTAATATAATCGACTTCTAGCCGACAAGTGCTTGCTCTTTATCCTGAAAGTTCAAAAGTTCAAAATTTAAATCACAGAAACAGACATTTAAAATTTCAAACACTTTCAGTTGTTTTCCATTGATTTGATATGTTTGAGCTTTTGATTTTTGCTATTTTACCTTATCTGGTCTGATCCAAGATTTATTTTACGAATTTGCTCACACCGGGCACCACAAAGCATCTACAAAGAACTTATCTTAACGATATTTGGTTTTGAATTGTTAGCCCTGGGTTTTTAAATGATAATTCTATAAACTCATCATAGATACCAGGATTGAAATTTTGTATTTGCGCCATTTAGCCTTTTGCTGCTTTAAAGAAGTCAAAATAGTAGATATTTTAGCTCGAATAAGAGAGTTCCTATTATCAGCAAGTCAAATTGATCGTGTGCGGCGTACATGTAAAACCTGCCTGACTGAAATCTTGTTATGGTCAAGATAAAATTAAAATACTAATATTAAAATGTTGGAGCACTTGATTGACACGAAAAGAGCACACGAAAGAATATATATTACTGAAAACTAATATATGAACATGTACCGTATGCAAAATTTGTTTTGTTTGAGTGTAATCAATGCTAAGAAACTTAATTTTACAGTTGATCCATGTGCTGGTTTTCCTTGCGATAATGGAGGAACAAAATCTGTTTCGGAAACAGCCTGTCAGTGTACATGTAGAAGTGGCTTCTCTGGAAGATCATGTGAAGGTATTTCTGATTATTTTATGTGGGCGTTTCTGTTACTCAAGGTTGCTTTCATTTCATTTTCGTTAAATACAATTATCTACAAACCCTGACAATACATATAGACCAAACTACCATTTATAAATCAATGATGTATATGAACATTGATAAAGTACAATTACAGTGACAAATAATCGATTCACAGCCTTATTTTTATACTAGCAAATTAACAAGTAAATCGACATGTAAATTGATATAATTTGAATACGGCGTTATGTTTTTATGATACAACTGCATCTAGTCAAATACCCATTGTACTAGTTCAAGCAATGCAACTAAGAAAAATCTCTATAAGAGAAAACAAATTTGAATAAGTGAAATCTAAAATTTAGAATGTAAAAAGCATGGTTTACACAAGATGATTGCTTATCTTTTTCCTAAAGTGTCAAACATTAAACATGATACAAGATACTGTTGGAGTTCATACATTCCTCTTAGTTTGTATGTTCCTCTTAATTGATTGGCAACTTTTTACATAATTTAATTTGATTGTTTTCTGCAGTAACGCCATGTAGTAACCAGCCTTGTTTAAATGATGGTAGTTGCTCTATCTCAGGAAACAGTTTCAGTTGTAATTGTTCCAAGGGATATTCGGGCAAATTATGTGAAGGTTAGTAATAACATTTTTGAAACACACATGGCTGACTATGAGGTATGGGCTTAGCTCATTGTTGAATGCCTTACGGTGACATATAGTTGTTAATTGCTTTGTCATGTGTTCACTCATGGAGCGTTGTCTCATTGGAAATCAACGTCTTCTTTTTGATATGATACTGTTTGAAAACCCTGTTTAATTTTTTAGAAGCAATTTTTGTACTTGATAGCAATTTTATTTCCTGATGAAGGAAAAGGGGTTGGTTTATTTCTTCTTGTTAAAAATAAAATATCAAATCGCCCACTACAGGTGTTTATACGTTATTCAGCTATAAGTGTGAACCGTAAACGAAGTACATATTAAGGACTTTTGAATAGCTGTTTTCAAGCAGTTTGAAAAAAGCAGTTTGAAAAGTGCAAACCTATTTTAAAGAATGTATGGTCTTTTTCATGAGAGGATTTTATTGTCAACAGGACTACTGTAACACTATCGATCTAAACATAATAGATATGATATTATTTTGGATTCCTAAATCTTTTCATAGATCATAATTTATGTTGTTTTTGTTTTTTTGCTGTAAAATTGTTATTATAAATAAGATGGATATATATGAACGTAAAATAAACTACGCGATACAATTATATTGTGGTTTTCTTTTTCTCTCTTGATTCAGTGACACCATGCAGCAGTAGTCCGTGTGTGAATTCCGGATCATGCTTAAATGTAAATGGCAGCTATATATGTGTTTGTCCTAAAGGATACTCTGGCAATTTATGTCAAGGTACAAATACTGATCATATTATTTTCATTATATGCAGTTTGATGCGACTGTTATACTAGTGAGCGGTTTAGCTACCTATAAAACCAGGTGCAATTCAACATTGTCAACATAAGAAAATGCCTATACCAAGTCAGGAAAATGACAGTTGTTCTCCATTCGTTTGATGTGTTTGAGGTTTTAGTTTTACCATTTTAATAGGGATTTTTCCTCGGAGTTCAGTACTGTTGTGATTTATTTACATATAGAAAAAGCATAGAAAACAAAATATATCAAAATCAAATATAAGTTATATTATAGTAGATAATCGAAAGATAGCAATAAAAACAGTTTTGATCTCAGTTGATATGAAATCTTATTTATTTGAATTTTTAACTCTTTACAATAAAAAAAAAAACAGAAATGAGTGGTAAGAATGTTATTGCATTTGGGGTTGAACATCCTGATATATATCTCAATCAATTTCACAGTTGATCCTTGTGATGGTGTTCCTTGTGATAATGGAGGAACAAAAACTGTATCAGGAAGAACTTGTCAGTGTTCTTGTAGACGTGGCTTCTCTGGATCATCATGTGAAGGTATTTGTAGCTTTTTAATGTGGGCATTTATGTTAATTCAAGTTTCTTTCATTTTCATAATACAATTATTAACTGACTCCTTCGATCCATATGATAGACCTAACTATAATTTGTAAATTGTAAAACAAAAATATAACCATATAACCGATTCATAGCCTTACTTTAATATCAGAATATCAACTAGTTAATTTAAATGTAAATTGACATAATTTGAATACGACATTGTGTTTATAGGATACATCTGCATCTAGTCCGATACTCATTTTACTAGTTCAAGCAATTGAACTAAAAGAAATCCCTATAAGAGAAAACAAATTTAAATAAGTGTAAATTAAATTTTAATATGCAGAAAGCATTGTTTACGAACGATGATTGCTTATCATTTTCCTAAAGTTCCAACATTAAACATAATAAAAACTACTGTTGGATTTCATGCAATTCTCTCAGTGTATATGTGCCTCTTACTTGATTAGCAACTTTTACTACATGATTTAATTTGATTGATTTCTGCAGTAACGCCATGTAGTAACCAGCCTTGTTTAAATGATGGTAGTTGCTCTATCTCAGGAAACAGTTTCAGTTGTAATTGTTCCAAGGGATATTCGGGCAAATTATGTGAAGGTGAGTAATAACATATTTGAAACACACATGGCTGACTATGAGGTATGGGCTTAGCTCATTGTTGAATGCCTTACGGTGACATATAGTTGTTAATTGCTTTGTCATGTGTTCACTCATGGAGCGTTGTCTCATTCGCAATCCACATCTTCTGTTTACATGGCACTACTTGAAAACACTATTTCATTTTTTTCATTTTTTAGAAGCAGTTTTTGTACTTGATGCAATTTTAATTGTTGATGAAGGAAAAGGGAAAGCTAGTTCATCTATGATGTGTTTATTTATTATTGTTAAAAAGAAAATATTACATCGCCCACTACAAGTGCATTATACGTTATTCCGGTAAGTATGAACCGTAAACAAAGTATATAGGGACTATTGGATATCTGTTTTCAAGCAGTTTGAAAAGTGCAAAAAATAGAATATATGGTCTTTTTCATGAGCGGGGTATATTTGTAATAGGATGACTGTAACAATATCAATCTAAACATAATAAATATAATGTTTGTTTGGGTTCCTATATCTTTGAATAGATCATAATTTAGGGTGGGTTTTTTGCGGTAAAATTGTTATTATAAATATGATGGATATATATGAACGTGTAATAAACTACGCGATACAATTAGAATGTGGTTTTCTTTTTCTCTCTTGCTTCAGTGACACCATGCAGCAGTAGTCCGTGTGTGAATTCGGGATCATGCTTAAAAGTAAATGGCAGCTATCTATGTGTTTGTCCTAAAGGATACTCTGGCAATTTATGTCAAGGTACAAATACTGATCATATTATTTTCATTATATTCAGTTTGATGCTACTGTCATACTAGTGAGCGGTTTAGCTACCTATAAAACCAGGTGCAATTCAACATTGTCAACATAAGAAAATTCCTGTACCAAGTCAGGAAAATGACAGTTGTTCTCCATTCGTTTGATGTGTTTGAGGTTTTAGTTTTACCATTTTAATAGGGATTTTTCCTCGGAGTTCAGTACTGTTGTGATTTATTTACATATAGAAAAAGCATAGAAAACAAAATATATCAAAATCAAATATAAGTTATATTATAGTAGATAATCGAAAGATAGCAATAAAAACAGTTTTGATCTCAGTTAATACGAAATCTTATTTATTTGAATTTAAACTCTTTACAATAAAAAAAAAACAGAAATGAGTGGTAAGAATGTTATTTTATTTGGGGTTAAACACCTTGATATATATCTTTAATCATTTTACAGTTGATCCATGTGCTGGTTTTCCTTGCGATAATGGAGGAACAAAATCAGTTTCGGGAACAGCCTGTCAGTGTACATGTAGAAGTGGCTTCTCTGGATCATCATGTGAAGGTATGTTGTTTTGTATGTGGACTCTTTGTTGCTAATTATTGCATCACTTTTTATTCCGTTATATATGTAAAATGTCTCAACCAGTATGACTTATCAACCACTATCCATAACGATGACCGATAAATAAATTTTAAACTCATCGGTATGACAAGCAATAATTTTAAAGTTATCATATTAACCATAATAGTACGTTTAGAATGTATAGAAATGCATATTGAGCGTATCTTAACATAATGCAGTATACTAATATACACATCTTTCCTTAAAAGAGGGACGAAAGATACCAGAGGGACAGTCAAACTCATAAATCGAAAATAAACTGACAACGAGATGGCTAAAAATGAAAAAGACAAACAGACAAACAATAGTATACATGACACAACATAGAAAACTAAAGAATAAGCAACACTAAGCCCAACAAAAACTAGGGGTGATCTCAGGTGCTCCGGGAGGGTAATCAGATCCTGCTCCACATGTGGCGATACAACCAACTTCAGTTGATTGAAATCAATAGCGTATGTGGAATAAAAGAAAAACAATTGAATACGTCCTTTTAAGATAAGGTGATGTTAATAGTTTCAAAGTGATATTTACCTTAAGAAACGTTTCAGGGTTTTTTCAATTACGTGCTGTATTTTATACAGAGCCGTTACACTACTATTAACCGTGTATTTAATTTAAAACGCGTCAACTTACCGAATGTTAAATACAAAGGTATCCAGGTGTACGCTATTAAACACTTATAATCCCAAAAATGTATAGGAGGTAAGATATTAATCAGTTTACGGGAATTGGACATGTTGAAAAACTGAAAAAAAAGGCAAATACCCATTAACGATACTGAGGTAATTACATTTCAAACCAGGTGGTCCGAGTACACAGTTATCGTCCCTTGATTTTCGTTGTCAACGAATATAGTCCCTACTGTGGACAGTGTGTTACTTGTCAATTTTTTTTATACCCCTTCCAAATTTATTTATTTATGTGTTATGCCTCAAGTAGCAAGAAGGGGGATAAAATTACACTGTAAAAAAATTTGATTCATGAATTATTATGTAAAGTAGTGATTTGCTCCAGTTGAAAAAGGTAAAAAATTAGCATTTCGGAAGCTGTCAAAAGATTTCAAGCCCCCCTTCACATAAAATTGTCCATATTTTGAGTTAGAGCTGATGAAGTTTTCTTTAATTTTGATATAATTTGTCCCAAAAGTAGTACAACACACTGTAAAAATATTATGGAGAAAGCGCAGGTGGGATTTTTTTTCTCCATTTATTGTCTAAAGGAAATGCACTACGAAATAACTGTGTACTCGGACCAGGTGCGCGTTTCGTCCACAAAAGACGTATCAGTGACACTATGAAAAAAATATAATATGCAAAATAAAGTTCTTAGTTGAACAGCATAGCTGTTTTTGCCCATATTAAACCACCGGGTTAATTTTACTTTTTTTAAAATATGGTGTATCACAACGGTATACAACAATTTTCCGATTCCCCTGATACATGTTATCATATGAGTAATATTTCGAATATTTTCCAATAAAGAAATTATCTAACTAACAGGGGAGGCTGAAATTTACTATTTAAATTATTTGCAGTAACACCTTGCACAAGTCAGCCTTGTTTTCATGATGGTAGTTGTTCTATATCGGGAAACAGTTATAGCTGCAATTGCTCGAAGGGATTTTCGGGCAACTCATGTGAAGGTACGTTTAGCAAAGTATATATGCTAATGAAAATTCTTAATTGTAAACAAGATTTCATTTTTGACAATACCAAGCTTTTTTTTTTTTAGATGAAATGTTATAAAATGAAGATATAATTTTCGTAAGTTTGCTTTTATCCTTTAGTGTGAGAATATTCTATGTTATGCTTTTCGCTTCAGATAGAAACATCTCGCTAAAAATAAAGGTGCAGGTTCTGTTGTCCGTGTTAACACGAACAACGTCATAGGAAAAATGGTGATAAATTAATTATACGTTGTCATTAAAATTCGAGTATGTTTTCTGTCACATCTAATCGTATCGCCCTTGATAAGTTTGTAGCTTATAAACACTCTCTCGCTTGGAAACCCATCAATAATATATAACAATGAAAAAACAACTTTGAAAGCCTACCGATTTTTTCTATTTTTGATTGATAAAGTAGATGTTTATCAAAATGAGACATTTTAATGTTGTTGTTTTTAGATTGTTTTCCAGTGACACCATGCAGCAGCAATCCTTGTGTAAATTCTGGATCATGCATGAATGTTAATGGCAGCTATGGTTGTGTTTGTTCGTTGGGATACTCTGGCAAAATATGTGAAGGTAGAAATAACTCATCATTACTATCACTGTTTGTACAAAAGTGAATAATAAAATAAAAATATATTGAAAAAGGCTTGTTTTAATTTTAATGGTATTGATGAAACATTTTAAAGAGATAATTGCAATTTGTATGAAAATAAAGTTCTGGACAGAGTTAATTTATAACTGGAAGTGTTATGCGAGGAGTAAATTGAATATGAAACAAAATGACCTATTGTTTAGTCTTGTATTAGACAGATACGTGACGATGGCCTTTAATGTGCCAATAAACATGATAACAATACAACTGAACACCTGTCGTATCTGAAATATTTTGTCGAATCGAAGCCTTCAAATCTTTGCTTTTTTATTAATGAGTGCAAAACACAAAAGCATCAATTTACAATTTCAAGGTTTTTCATTGACCTGATCGTATATTTAACAAAAACATGTACACCGTGTGGAAAGACTACATTATAAGAAAACAAGGTAAAACATCTCCTCGACTATATATTCTTCAGTGGAAACTTGTGTGTTAGGTTTCTTTTTAGAATTCAAACATTAAAACAGTTCATATAACGATTGGAATATTTCAAATACAAGTATGCACTCTTTAATATCTGAAATAATTTTACAGTTGATCCATGTGACGGTTTTACTTGTGATAATGGAGGAACAAAAACTATATTAGGAACAACCTGTCAGTGTTCATGTGGAAGGGGTTTCTCTGGATCATCATGTGAAGGTATAGCTGTTTTATGTGGACGGTTCTGTTGTTCAAACCATTTCATTTTCGTTACCTGTAGTTTTTCAAAAAGGACGTAAATCAGTAGAACCTATCAAACTTTAATTTATGAATTTTCGAAGTATATACACAGTGATATATCAATTAATAGTACTAAGTTTAACATAAGTAAATTAACCAGTTGATCTTATATGAATTGGGCATTATCTAAGCTAATAAAACATTAAAATTGTATTTTTGTTTTTTAGTTGAATGCCCATTTTACTACTTGAGCAATGCAACTAATTACAACTGAGGGAAATAATTGTAAATGTATTGAAAACATGAAAAACAAATGTTGATGACATGGTTAACATAGGAGAGTTGTTTATCTTTTTGACAAATTTTTAACAACAAAAAACGTAATAAAAAAATCCTTTTCGGAATTCATGCGATTCTCAAAGTACGTGAAAGTCTATGTTTTTACCTCTTATTTTTATGTAAAACACATATTGACTGATTAAAAAAATATATGAACTAGTTCTAAAATTGAGGGCATATATTGCCTGTTTCTGTGATATGAAGTACATTGTTTGATATATCTGATTTTGCTTCAAGAATCTATGAAAAAGACCGAAACTCAGTGAATCATTGTTGCAGGGGAGTTTGATTTTTAATTTTATCTGCAGTTACACCTTGTAGTAACCAGCCTTGTCTTCACGATGGTAGATGTTCTATATCAGGAGACAGCTTCAGTTGTAATTGTTCAGAGGGATATTCGGGTAAACTATGTGAAGGTAAGATCATAATTATTTATCGCTATTTTACAAAGTTTTCCGTTGATCTTAATTTCTTTCTCAGAACAGTAGAGTGATATGAAACAATAATGATAAAAACAAATACTAGGGCGCACTTGACGTTGTCAATGAAATTAACAACGTCGTCATTGTTTAAAAAAAAGCGATTAACAGATTTGCATTGGTCATCTCCACTCGATTGCTTTTCTTACTTTCGCAGTACCGGCCCAAGCGAGAAAAACGATCTTGTTGAGATGACCAACAATAATCTATAAATATCTGAAGAAGATATGGCATAATTTGAGAACACGGTTTCATCAATAAAAATGTTGAGGATGGTTTATAGAACCGAACAGAAAAGACAGTTCATAAACGTGAGAAAATAAATAGTAAATTGCCCTTCAAATTATACACGTTATTCAGGTAAGTATGTTACTTAAATAGATATATGATAATTTTGAATAGTTGTTTAAAGCAATTTGAAAAATGCAAAGACTAAATGGCATTTTTACCAAGCAAGATCTGTTGACGATATGCAGACAGTATTAATAATAATGTATATTCTTTATGTTAACCAAACCTACGAATACGGCAGTATAAGTTATGTTTTATTTACTATGCTGTCAACTGTTATCAATAAAATAAAATCCATTTTGAACGTGAAAAGTACTATATTATACATTTATTCCAGTGACACCATGCAGCAGTAGTCCGTGTGTAAATTCTGGATCATGCTTAAATGTTAATGGCAGCTATATATGTGTTTGTCCAAAGGGATACTCTGGAAAATTATGTGAAGGTAAACATTACCAATAATTATTTAATAGAATTACCACAGGAGACAATATTTTCCAAAATTGAATTTGATATTATTCACATCATCTTAGAAATAGTACTTTCTCTGTAAACAAAGTTTTGATCATAGCAATTAATGGCAATTTTACGGCCTTCAATCATGCGAGGAACATAAACTTTCTAGTCGGCTTTATATTAAATTTTGTTAAATTCGGTAACATCATTATCTTATCAAACGGCATTTGTATAAATTGCAAGAGTGGTTTATTAAGGAAATTACCATTTAGATATTATTACATATCTTCACTTTTGCGCTTAGTTCGGGTTTTGATATACCAATTTACATGATGTCAATACCAAAGTTAGTGGTATACTCTTGCTGTTATTAATTTGACTGTGTCAATTCAAAGTTAACTGTTATAGCATCGAGACTTAATGAGATTATTTTCAACAGAACTGATCGAGTATCTATTCCAGGATTTAAAATAGATCCAAGTTATAACTATTGTATAACGTCTCACCAGAACATGGGAGCAAATTAAACCTTTCGTATAACAGCCAACTATTATTTTAAACTGTACTTTCGGTCTGGCCCTTAAATTCAAAGTTCTAATTATTTCACATGAGGTTGAACACCTTGATATATATCTAAATAAATGTTTCAGTTGATCCATGTGAAGGTTTCCCCTGTGAAAATGGAGGAACAAATGTAGTGTCAGGATCATCCTGTCAGTGTACCTGTAGAAATGGCTTCTCTGGATCATCATGTGAAGGTATGTTTTCAACGTTTTCTATGCTATGTATATAGGTTATACTTTTTTGTTTAGCGGCTGATGCAGCCCGCCTCCGGATGTGAGATTTCCTCGCTTTGTTGAAGACTTTTTTGTGGCCTTCGGTTGTATTCTGCTTTGGTTTGGTTGATGTCAATTTGACACATTCCCCATTTCCATGTTTTATTGATATCATTCGATTCACGCGATCAGTACATTGGATGTTATAATTGATTACGCGCGTTTCGTGTACAAAAGAATCATCGGTGACCCACATTTCAAGAAACATTTTAAAAAACATATAACATACGTCATTAAAGCATACTACGTTCGCCTTAATTCATATCAGAGGTTTTCTTTTTCTTTTGTATCAAGTTGCAGAACAATATACGCCAATGTATACAATTAAGTAAAAATGGTCTATAGAAGAAAATTATTTAGAAAATATTCTAAAAGTTCCGGTTAAAGGAATGAATTATTTGAGCAACAAGGGAATATAACATTAATTTTTAAGTTGTTTGCAGTAACACCATGCACCAGCCAACCTTGTTTATATGATGGTAGTTGTGTTATATCAGGAAACAGCCACAGCTGTAAATGTTCTAAAGGATTTGCAGGCAACTCATGTGAAAGTAAGTTTATCGAAATATATATGACATAAAACTCATGACTAGAATAAGTAAAATAACAAAAATACCGACCTCCAAGGAAAATTTAAAACAGAAAGTCACAATATCTGTCATATTCCTAACTTGCTACAGACATGTCCTTGTGATTTCACCTTTATAACTGCTTCATATTTTCTTTAGAAGCGATATGATAAAGTAGATAGGAAATTAGTATTCTTATCAAGGTAAAGTTGACGACATTTATTCTACATCAACAGTATTAAGTTGCATTTACTTGATCATGTTAATGCCGGTAGTGCAATTCTCAAACGAATTATATGTCGGATTTATATTTAACTTAGTGGAGAAGAAAATATCAACAATAAAAAGTGAATTCAAAGAATGTGCAATATTATTTCATTATACATGTAGGTAATATATCCGATTTTGAGACAGTATCATTATCTCAACAATACAATATGAATTTGCACATAACATTCTTATCCATGCAATGTACTAATTGATATGGATAATGTACAAAGCTGATGAATATTAAAATTGCTATATAAATTTCTAGTGACACCATGCAGCAGTAGTCCTTGTGTGAATTCCGGGTCATGCCTAAATGTTAATGGCAGCTATTTTTGTGTTTGTTCATTGGGATACTCAGGAAAATTATGTGAAGGTATGAATTAATGAACATTTCTATAACTTCATTTTCAAAAATAATAATAAAAGATCAAATTTATCAAATTTTACTTTTCACAAGGTTGTATATGCTAACAAACTGAGAGTTCCAGGTGTTAAATTTTACAGACGAGTTGCATCACGAGCTGGTTGAACATTATAAGATATCCGTTTCACAGGTGACAACAGATATATTCCAATTGTCGCATCTATAATCCCGTCCCCCTTTTCTCAAATGTGATCTACCGATTTCGACTTATAACTGCGGGTTTGTACTTAAATGATCAAAAGGAAATAATGAGATGTGTGAATGTTTTACAATAGAATTTTTGAAAATAGCTAAAAAATGCAATCCTACTTAACTAGTAACTGTACCACATAAAGACTAACACTGGTTCAATAATGACATAAGACGTGAAATTCGAATTCGAGACAGATTAAGAAAAAAGCGATTAAATCTAATTGTGATAATGATAGTATTATAAAGTACAAAAAAACAGAGAAATAAAGTAAATAATATGAAAAAAATCATCAAAGAAAATGTTGAAACAAATTTGGACAGTTTAATATCAAAACAACCCTCAAACTCAAAAACGTATTGGAAATTAAAGAAAACGTTAATTAAATCAAAAAAAGGTTTAGAAACTATACCCCTCTACAAAATATTATAAATTATAATAATGAACTGCATGATACTGTATACGAAGAAATGTAGATTGCTAAACGAATATTTTAGTATGATTTCAAAACTAGATGAAGAACATATTAATTCACCCGGATTTGATACAAAAACTGAAAGTAAGTTTTCAGATATTCAAGAAAATATAAAAGAAATAATATATAAAAATATTATTCAGATTTTAAATCCAAACAAAGCAACTGGCCCTGATGTGATCAGTCATAAGATGCTTAAGCTGTGTCCAGAAAAGGTAGCTGTTCCTCTCAATATCAATCAATGTTTAGGAGAGGGCATATACCCAACTAGCTGGAAGATAGCAAACCTAATACCCATTTTCAAAAAGGGAGATTTATCTTTGCCATCAAATTATAGACCGATATCCTTAATTAGTTGTGTAGGAAAAGTTATGGAAAGAGTTGTGTTTAAGCATTTATACAATCATTTACTTGCTTATAAATTGATTTATGAGTATCAATCAGGATTTCTCCATAAAAATTCAACTGTCCATCAGCTCTTAGAAATATATTATTGCATATTAAACTCCTTGGAAAATAAAGATATAAATTGTTTTGTATTTTTTATGACTTGTCTAAAGCTTTCGACAAAGTTTGGCAAAGGGGCCTTATATGTAAAATGAAAGCTTATGGTATTGACAGTAACTTATTGAATTGGTTTCAGCACTATCTACACGACAGAAAACAGAGATTAGAAATGCAGAACTCGTCTTCTTCCCTTTGTTATGTTTCAGCTGGTGTTCCCCATGGATCAGTTCTTTGCACTCTTCTCTTTGTCTTATATATTAATGATATTGATGATAAGCTTACTGCACTATGTCGACTATTTGCTGATGACACCTCATTGAAATTATTCTGGTAACGACGATGAACAGATTAAATCTGTTATCAATCGCGACCTGAAAGAGTTGGATGCTTGATGTTCTAAATGGCTTATGTCGTTTAACCAAGATAAAACCGAAATTATGATTTTTTCAAATATTGAGATTCCAGACCTTAGCTTTTCCTTAAATGGTAAAAATATACCTTTAAGAACATCTCATAAGCACCTATGAGTTAATTTCAGTGGTGACGCAAAATGGAACAATCCTATTGAAAGTATAATTACAAGTGTAAAGAAACACTTAAACGTTTTACGTAAACTTAAATACCGATTATCTCGACATAATTTAGAAAAACTATACTTAGTTTTTATTCGACCTATTTTTGAATATGCCACTGAAGTGTGGGATAATTGTGGAATAGGCTACTCAAATAAATTAGAAGATTTGCAATTAGAGGCTGCAAGAATAGTAACCGGTCTATCAATATTTACAAAAACTGAAACTTGATATTCTGCGGTTGCCTGGGAATCTCTTTTTGAAAGAAGAAGGAGAAGAAAATTACAGATGTTTTATAACATGAACCAAAAGCATTCACCAGAGTATATATGTAATCTTGTACCTCCATGTGTACAAAGTACAACCAACTATCCGTTGCGAAATGGCCATGATATTATTATTCCATTGTGTAGACTTTCCCTTACTACTGAATCGTTTATTCCATCTACAATATGTGAATGGAATAAACTTGATCCAAAAGTTCGCAGTGTCGACTCTATTTCTAAATTTAAGAAAGAATTAAAAAATGATAGGTCATTATGTAAAATTGAAACGTTTTATTTGTACGGCCAAAGGAAATTGAATATCATCTTATCGCAATTGAGATGTTCCGCTGCATTCTTAAACAATGACCTATTTAGAGCTAATATTATAAATGATCCTTCTTGCCATTGTGGGTCAGATATTGAGGATGTCTACCATTACTTCTTAGTTTGTCCAAAATACACATCATGTAGAAAAACCTTATTTAATAATCTTAAATGGCTATCTGAAAACTTTGTTTTAGATACTAAACTATCAACTTGCAAGACACTTGGAACTTTCGAATGAACTAAATATTCAACATTCAAACTTGTTCAAAATTTCATAAAAAGGTCAAACAGTTTTTTTATGCCTTGATAGAACGTTATTGTTACTGTTGTCTTTTTTAGTAACAGTACAAGTGAACACCAGTCGTATCACAACATTGTTGTCGCATCATTCCCTGCAAATTTGCTTTTATCAATGAGTGCAAACCATAACAGTATCAATTTACAACATCAACATTTTTTTGTATTAATACAACAAATGCATGTCATTTGACAAAAAAACCTATCAAAAGAAAAGAGGAAAGGCACATATTGGTTTCAGCAACTACATATGTCTGTGTAAAAACGTTCAGTCACACAATTCATATGATATTGTATAGCGATTGGAACATTATTTCACATAAAATTTTGTACTTTTCATATCAGAATTTTTTTTACAGTTGATCCATGTGACGGATTTCCTTGTGAGAATGGAGGAACAAAAACTATATTAGGAAAAACTTGTCAGTGTACGTGTAGAAGGGGTTTCTCTGGATCATCATGCGAAGGTAAAGCTGTCTGTTGTGTGGACCTTTCTGTTGATCACTGTAGCTACTATTTTCAATATATACAATTCTTTTAAAATGTCTTAAATCGGCATATTAAATAAAATAAAAGAGCGTTTAACGATGAACCCTGTAAGGAGTACAGTTCAATGAGATTAATTCGGTCAAATGTAAGAGACTAAATAATAGTAGGCCTGTTTACCAGTTAGTGCAAATACAAAATAACCAATCATATTTTTAGGTGAAAACAACTCACACTCAAATGGATATTTGTTCATTGGTCAGATACTTTTGTAACTCCTTAAATCAAGACAACTAATTCATAATAAGCGAAAATACAATGTCATGTTTATGTACAAAACAAATGCATACGGTTTTGTTTTAAAAAATGTAGTACTAAAAATTACACAAGAGGGTTTTCTTATGTATTAATATAAAGAATGCTACATCATAGTCTAAGGTGTGATATAAAATATATATATACACAAAACACTGTTTATCTTTAAGAAATTTTAAAGAAATAAATAAGCAAACAAGGATGTTAAAACTTGATTTTATTATGATACTTGCAGTAACACCATGTAGTAGCCGTCCATGTTTTCATGAGGGTAAATGTTCTATATCAAGAGACAGCTTCAGTTGCAATTGTTCAAAAGGATTTTCTGGAAAATCCTGTGAAGGTACGTTTACCATTATCTAGCTGATAAAGAAAAGGTGTAAATAAAAAAAAAACGAATGTATATGGGGTAATGCTTTCGACTTAAATCAAAGCAAACTGAACATGACTTTCTTTTTTCTTTTCGAAAACAGTACCTTAGTGCATTTATGGATTTCGGCAGGTCAATATGGCTGCTTGAGCCATAACAACAACTGTGAATTTGACGGAATATTTAATAAATTGAGTGTTAAAATTGTACATGTTTGCCTTTAGAATTATAACGATAAAACATTTTTGTTCGAGAATTTATTATTGTGTTACCTGCGTTACTGACTCAAAAGTTATATAAATCTATATATGGCTTAAAAGTAAGATGTAGGTATATTTGGCTTCAAAGTAATATATAAATCTATATTTGGCTTAAAAGTGATATAAATCTATTTTTGGCCTAAGGTAGATAGGGTGTCTTCCTTCATCTTGGATTTTGAAGAACCAGAAAACAAAGATCTTTGATAGACATTGCAAATTTTGAGAGTAGTAGGTAATTAATGTGTAAGAATTTTCATTTCAATATATAAAATGAGACGTATGTGTTTCCCTTAGTTTTGGATTGTTACCCCGATTTTGTTTTTGGCCATAGATTTACGAGTTTTGAACAGCGGTATACTAGTGTTGCCTTTATGTATTTTCATGTTTATGGTTGTATTTTACACAAAAAAAAACAGCAACTTTTGTTTGATTCAATTTTTACAAACTTTGCCACATAAGGGGAGGCAACTAAAATGTAAAGGCAGATAATTCAAATTAAGGTACTTAACAATAGAGTGTGTTAGGAATTTCACTATTTAATTATGAAGCAAGAAAACGGGTCCGGTGACTTCATTTTTTCTTTTTCTTATCTGAAAGCATACTGTTAAAGCTATCTGTTCATTTTTTTTCACAATTCTATAGTGCAGTTTTCGTTTTTTCCGTGCATAAAAGAGGGACGAAAGATACCAGAGGGACAGTCAAACTCATAAATGGAAAATAAACTGACAATGCCATGGCTAAAAATGAAAAAGACAAACAGACAAAGAATAGTACACATGACACAACATTGAAAACTAAAGAATAAGTAACACGAACCCCACCAAACACTAGGGGTGATCTCAGGTGCCCCGAAAGGATAAGCAGATCCTGCTCCACATGTAGCACCCGTCGTGTTGCTTATCTGATTACAAATCCGGTAAATAGTCTTATTAGGGAGGTCACATTCATGAAAGGGAAGGTGATTGTAGTTACGACGCAAGGAACAAATCGAATATCAATTGTGAAACGGTTGTTCCATAACGGTCGACCAACTCATGATGGCGTCCGTAAAACATAATCTATACAAAATCTGTCAATTTTGAACAAACTGTAGCATGAAAATAAGCCTTGTGACCCATTCTTTTTATTTATTTATTTTAAAAAGCATGATATAAACTACATTTTGGCAAATTATTAAAAAAAATCTATGGATTATAATTTACCTTAATAGTAAAAAAACTCTTTGTTTGGCTTAAACGTAAGATAATTCTTTAATTGGCTTAAAAAGTAATATAAAGCTATATTTGGCTTAAAAGTGAAATACATCTATCTTACGGATTACAAATGTGTCGAGTTTTGTGATTGGATAACGACATAAAGATGTCAGTATATATTCAGGAACCTGCTGGGATTTAACCCGAATTGGAACCTGTACAACTTCATCATAACCATGGTTACTACGTGACATAGTCTTAAGCTATACGGGACACCTCTAGAGGATCATAGAGAAAAATAATGACGTAATTCGTCAATTATACGTTATATCTGATATCCAGCGATTTCAAAATTAAATTCTGAATTAATGTTTTAAAGTGTTACTTCAAATTATTGCGTACACGATATACAAATGTACATTTCTTTAGATCAAATTACGAAATCCTTCATGTATGTAGAAAGTATATATACTGCATGGTAAATTGTTAACAAATATCTGGTACCGAAAAAAACATATAGGGGTAATCCGTAATATATGTGTTATTCCGATTTCAGACAGGGAATATAATGTGACAAACCCAGAGCTGATATAGCCAGTCAAGGTCGTTAAAATCTTCCATCATCATAGAGCTTACATCCTCTTCTACCTCGGCTCAGAGAATATAAACTCTTAGTCAGGAATGTTACATTATATACTCTGTCTGAAACCTGAATAACATATAATATTTGGCTTTAAAATAATGTAGGTCTATTTTTGAATATGAAAACTACTGTGAAAACTACTATGCATTATATTTGAATTGTTTACTTCATATTGTAGTGACACCATGCAGCGGAAGACCGTGTGTAAACTCTGGAGTCTGTTTGAATACGAATGGCAGCTTTGTGTGTCTTTGTCAAAAAGGATATTCCGGTAGATTATGTGAAGGTACAAATGAAAGATTATATTGTCACTTCATTTCCTTATTAAAGTAACAAAATGAATATTTACATAAGTGTGTTATATATTAATTATCTTGATAAAATCGTTTCTCAAATCATTGTCATTTCGATATACCACTTCGACATTAATGCCGAATATCTGTTGAATATCTGTCATTTAGACCCCTTGGTAACAATTTTGTAAGCGTATGTTATTTGATATACAATGCTGAAATATCAAAATCATAACAGTAGGTATTATAGAAATATAATGGTATTATGTATCATTCATTGCACAAAATCAGTACATACACAGCAAAGCATTAAACACACAAAAAGTAAAGGAACGGCTCTTTTCTTGCTGTTCTTCGTCTTTATATAGTTTTGTAGAAGACAGACAAAAACAGTTTTAATCTTACTGAACAAGTTCTGATACATTTACTTTCAGACAATATAAAAACCCTGACCGTTTTAGCCGTTGACCCTTAATCTATAGCGTTCAAAGTACATAAATTAAGGCAACAGTAGTATACCGCTGTTCGAAAGTCATAAATCGATTGAGACAAAAACAAATCTGGGTTACTTCATAACGAGCAATTTACAATATTATAGCTTTTCATTGGTCAGATCTGAGATTCAACATTTTATATTATCCACTGTAAACAAGTACCCTAATTTAAAGGCACCAAAACGACAACAGCTATTACATTTGTTATGTATGTCAACGTTAAAAAAAAGTTAATTGCAATTGCTTTCCACTAATTCAGAAAAACGCTACTACGGAAATAATATTTCACATAAAAGAGGGACGAAGAATACCAGAGGGACAGTCAAACTCATAGATTGAAAATAAACTGACAACGCCATGACTAAAAATAAAAAGACAAACAGACAAATAAATGTACAGAAGACAAAACATAGAAAATAAGATGTATGATCCTAATCACTGTTTATATTTGAATTAATTTCACAGCTGATCCATGTGATAGTTTTACTTGTCAGAATGGAGGAACAAAAAATGTATCAGGATCAACTTGTCTATGTACATGTAGAAGTGGTTTCTCTGGGTCATTATGTGAAGGTATTGTTTATTTATGTGAACGTTTTACATGTTTTAGTTGCTACCATTTTATCTTCATTTTATATAATTTGTAAATTCAATGCTGCAATTACTACCACATATCGATTGCGGTAACAGTAGTGTACCAATGTTTAAATCGAATAAGATGACAAAAAAAGTTAAATGAATCGCATGAAACCCATATAGCCCTAGCGCCCTGGTAAACTGTTATCTTAAACGATAAACAATAAACGCAGTTATGTTAATAGTGTCTGACAATCCTTGAAATTGTATAAGAAAATTGACTTATTTTGAAGTGATTTTATTCGTCAGAAAATAAGCATTGAGCGAAAGATTACTGGACAATAATTTAAGTTAAAGCCTCCATCTAAAGCGCACACTTTAGTTAGATACCCATTTTACTCTGTATAGCAGTACATTCCATTCATACAGAAATAACCTAACTGTGGGTAGGCAAACAAATTGAATCTGGGAATGGAGAGATGGAGTGCCATAATTTTTATCAGCGGGTTTGTAACCTTTTTCTTAAAAATCAAAGAAGAATTCTAGGTTACATATTAACATGACCTGATTTTTTTCACATGAAGAAACAATCAAACAATTAAGATGTTAGGCTTAAATTTGATCTTTATGTCATTTGTAGTAACCCCTTGTAGTAACCAGCCTTGTTTGCATGAAGGTGTTTGTTCTATATCAAGACACAGCTTCAGTTGTAATTGTTCAAATGGATATTCGGGAAAATTATGTGAAGGTGAGTTATCAAAGTATATTGCAGACTATATAATATATATCAATGTTTTAACAATTGTACCACACCTTACTTTTTTCATATCTCAAATATTATAAGAGACACCTGAATTAACTGACAATGATATGTTGTTTACATATTATAAAGTAAAGCAAATACATCTCTTGTAAGCAAATTAAATTATGCATATTTAAAAAAATATCGCTATTTTGTGACTATTCATATGCAGCAAACCAACCATGAAAATTAAACAATCATCAGGGCTAACGACCCTTTCCATCGCTGGTCTAACATACGATTTAAGATATTTCAATTGTATATGATGAATCGTCAAACTGATTTTCCCCGGATACAGGAAGAAGAATTATCCATAAGCATCGTCAACCCGGAAATAAATGATAAATGATATTTTATTTTTTACTTAAATAACATTTCAAAGACATGACTGACATTTAAAATGAAATTAGTGTCTCATTTGTATTTTTTAATGTCATACTATTGTTAACGTCAATAAATCGTTTTGTATAACACTTATGTATACAAATAACATTACTTGAAAAAAAGAGGGACGAAAGATACCAGAGGGACAGTTAAACCCATAGATTGAAAAGAAACTGACAACGCCATGGCTAAAAAAAGACAAACAGACAAATAATAGTACAGAGGACACAACAAGATATATGAAAGCATTGAATGCGCTAGTAAAAGTGATGAAATGAAACTGTTATTATTTTTTTATTAACTTTCTAAAATATGTAAATTTATGAATTCGTGCTATCAAGCTCCCTCTATATCAACGTGGCAGTCGTCATATATTCGGAGTATTGTCTAAAAATCTGTATGAACGGTTACGCCATTATGAATAATATTTTACTTTTTTGATATATTTTGGTTTTGTGTCTTATAAAAAAGCTAAAGCAAAAACATCCACTTAATATGAACTTAATTTTTTATCACTTCAGAGACGCCATGTAGCAGCAGTCCGTGTCTAAATTCGGGATCATGTTTAAATGCTAACGGAAGCTTCGCATGTTTTTGTTCCGAAGGATTTTCCGGCAAACGTTGTGAAGGTACAGTTACCGAAAAATATTTACACCATTTTCATCAAAACATATTGTAAAAACTATATGTGTATCTCATTAAATAGATTTTTATCGGTTGGTTTAACTGTCAGTAAAAAGGAATTTAAAAATCTCTGTCATATATGGTACAGACATTACTGTATTCAAAGTCTTTTTATAGTCATTTTTATAAATTTTCTGTTTACCAAACTTTTAATTTTTCAAAAGCTAAGGATTTTCTTATCCCTGGAATAGATTACCTTAGCCGTATTTGGCAACAACTTTTTGGAATTTTGGATTCCCATGCTCTTCAACTTTGTTTTTGTTTGGCTTTATAACTATTTTGGTCTGAGCGTCACTGATGAGTCTTATGGAGACGAAACGCGCGTCTGGCGTATTGAATTAAAATCAAGGTACCTTTGATAACTATGTCTCACATTAGAGGGATAATCAAGGCCAAAATATTTGACAAAAAAGACAATTTATTATGATAAAAATTGTAATCTGATAAAACAAAAATAATAGCACTAGATGTTCAAATTTTACTGCAGAAGATGTTCGCGTATACTATAAATACCTATTAATACTCGATGTCAAAACCTAATAAAATTTGAAGAGATAATAAAATCAAAAACAAAAAAAAACAACAACCAACAACGAAATAGAAATCCCAGCTACACATGAGGAAGATTGTTCAAAGAAGATTTCTTAGTTTTTGCAACCGAATATTGATTAAATAGTATCCTGATTTTCATCACGAAATCTTATTACCTGGCTACAGGTGGTGTTAACATCTGACCTAACAGTCCACTAGAAGATGTGGATTCACAAAGGGTCGACTTTTTTGTTATTTCTGCTATAATGATATTGCAGACATGCACAAATAAACATATCTTATTATCCAACACAAATCTATATATGTATACTGCAACTAGTTGTGTTTATTTCGTACATAAAGTAACATACCTATATTTTTTATAATGTCAATGTCATCATGGAACACTTTATCCAAAAGCAGGGGTCCATTAAGGGATGAAAATAAGTTTGACATTTGTGTTACGATTTAAAAAGCTATCAATGTATTAATTTAAATTGCAGTATAAAAACAATATTATGTCAATGGCATAAAAATATGAACTTTTTTTGTACTCGGCGCAAAACAGGGGAAGGGCTCGGTAGAACTTTGCCCTTCCCCAGTCTCTCAGCCGCATGCAACACGTTTATATTTTCATGACATTGACATAATATTGTATATTTATTTTGACCAAAAGGTGTAGTCAATTTTTTTCATTGTGAAAACTGATTTTTGTAAAGAATTGTGTTGCACATTTGTCGTAAATCAGGAACAATATAATTGCTTTGAATCTATCAATTGTGTTCAAGACAACTATTTAATGGTCAAAAAAAGCTTTCAACTGTTTAACCTTCCAAATTTGAAATTGTTTTATTTGTGTTTAGATCAGATATGACTGAGACATTTTTTAAATCCAAAATAATATTAGTAACATAGTGTGCTAGTGGGTTAATACAATATATATGAGGTCAGTAAATTCCGAATTGGGTGAGAGCGAATACGTAATTTACTGCCCCCATCTATAGCACACTATGAAAAGAAATTATCTTACTGGCTATCATAACACAAGATATTTAGACTTGTGGTCATCAGTTTCTTTTCTGTTGAAGCCTTTCAGATATTTTCTCATATTTCCTTAACCAATCATTTATCATATTCACAGTAATGTAATCATTAGGAGATAAGATAATATTTCATACGCAGTCTTAATTCCTCTATGTGTTTGTTTCGATTTTATCCGACATTTGTAAATCGTGATTTGCAATTCGCTGTATTGCAAGCCAGTTTCTTTTTAAAACATCTCACCGATTCCAAAAGGCAAAGTAACTTACTTTCACAAGAGTGTACTATTCCAGCAAGAACATAACACTTTTTATTTGCGAGTAGTCATTAAAATTTAAGATGCGGTTTCAAAAATACAATACAAAAAAAGACGGTAAATACTAATGGGAGATAGACACTAGCAACGCCATTACGAATTGAACGCACTAGCCTTTGAACTCTTCTCAACACAATCATATTTCAAGAATACAGACGAAAACATCGCTATTTTTGTGTGATAACAAGTAGTTCACTAAATGGAAATTTATTTCTTGAATAGACTGTAAATAATATGTTAATAAATAGTATTAAAAAGTAAAATCACAAAAATACTGAACTCAGAGGAAAATCCCTCCGGAAAGTTCATAATCACATGGCAAAATCAAATAACAAAACACATCAGAAACGAATGGACAAGAACTGTCATATTCCTGACTTCACTGGCGTCAACGTGATGATCGTAACTGCAGTTACGATCATCCCAATATGGAGGACACAAATATAGGGATATTTTAGAAGGCTGATTTCTCCACTTTAACAGCTTATTTTCAGATTTGTTTTATATCAAGAAAAATCTTTATAAGCATTGCCGTTGATTGTGTTTTTCCTAAGTTACAGAAAAACAACCAGAAGAACGAAAATCGAGATTCAAAAAATCACGATGATGATCGTAACTTCGTCTACAGATGATCGTAACTTTGACTTGTTTTTATAAAAAGATGATCGTAACTCAAAATTTACGAATGTTTTTTTTCCACTAAATGAACACCCTATTTAGCAGTCACGATAAAACAAAATTATTTTAAAATTAAACATAGAATAAATGAAAACCGCTATTCTAAAAAGAAATGACATAAGGGGGATTAGCAGACTTATATGCAAATGTCCTGAACATTATTTTCTTATGAGTAATTAAGTTAACATTCAAAATGGATTTACGTGGATATGAAGTTGATATAAATATCATTCTCATAATACAGTTTAAGAATACAGACCAAAACTTTCACTGAATAAAGTAAAGGAGGGCATGAAGTTACATTATTTTAATGACTTTCTATCGGTTTTAAATTGTTGCCTGGTCTTGGATTTTCTTAATCAAACTATGACTGTTAAAAATTGGAAGACTACAGAGGCGGACTTCGAGGGAGGGTCAAGGTGCTCGCATCACCTTTTTGTTGGGGAAATTTGGTTGATTGTATAGGGAATCAATGAAGCATGACTTTAGCGGGCCTACTTTTAGGCAGCCAGTCCCCAATCCCTTTTTGAAAATCTCTGGATACGCCACTGAACTACTGTTGCATATATTTACCATGGGTTGACTATTTATGTAAAGAAGGAAAAGTTGAAATAGATGGTATACACGTTCATATTAGATTTTTCAAGCTACAAATTATAACATGTATACGGTATATGACATGTATTATTGAAGTTGGTCGAAGAAGTTGTGTTGAGCCAAACATATCAATAAGGGATCTACCATAAAAGGGGGATGTTTGGAAAAAGGCAGGACAGGAGATTTGAGTAAAAAAATATATTTCCAACCTCTCCCTTAAAATCGTAAATCTGTTAATAAAAGAAACTGTAATTCTTTTAAAGTCTGAATTCCCCAAAAATACCAGATCCTCGAAAGGTACTATTGTCCCTATAAAGTGTAGGGAAAAAAATGAAAAAAAAAAATCTTCAATTTTAACATACTGGTCATAAATATGAACTGTCCAATACCTTATTTATATAAAACATATGAAATCAATATAAAGCTGTCAACCCCCAATGCATTTTAATATTGAACTAGATAAAGAAGAAATTAGAAGTCATAACTATTTGTGCACTTACCAATAGGACATTACCCTCCCCTCAGTGATCGTTCCTCATTATTATCACAATATCAGCTGATAACGTACATTTTTTCGCAAACTAGACAGCTTTATTTGTCCTTATTTATCAGTAAATGCTTCGTGGGACCAGACAGTTACGATCATCTTAAGTACAAGTTACGATCATCGTTTATAAAAATAAATAAAAGTTACGATCATCATCGTGATTTTTTGTATCTCGATTTTCATTCTACTTGTTGCTTTTTCATCCAGTCCGAAAAAATATTTCATTGGCAATGCGTATAAAGATGTTTCTTGAAATAATACATATCTGAAAATAACCTGTTAAAGTGGAGAAATCAGCCTTATAAAATTTCCCTATATTTGTGTCCACCATATTGGGATGATCGTAACTACAGTTACGATCATCACGTTGACGCCAGTGTGACTTGGTACAAGCATTTTCAAATGTAGAAAATCGTGGATTAAACCTTGTTTTAAAGCACTAAACATCTCACTTTGATGACAGTCTCATCAAATTTCGTTATATTTACAATGATGCGTGAACTAAACAGACATAATAAATAAAATAGTCAAAATATGGGTACAGCAGTCATCATCGTGTAACATTTTTTTTTAAATGAGTTGAGTTTAGTATCGTTTATTTATGTTGATTTTACAGTCGGTCCATGTGATGGATTTACTTGTCGTAATGGAGGAACGAAATATGTATCCGGAAAAACCTGTCTATGTACCTGTAGAAGGGGATTCTCTGGATCATCATGTGAAGGTATTACCTTTTTTAAAGTATTTTATGTTGCTCCTTAAAGTGACCGTTTATCGGTAATTATACATAACGTTAGAAACATTATATTAGAACATCACACCAATGTTTATCTAATAAGTATGTCAAAATCAAATCGGGATTGGCCGAATGTCGATGCCACTGCTGGTTGACGTTTCGTCCAAGAGGGTATCACCAGTCTAGTAGTCAGCACTTCGGTGTTAACATGAATATCAAATATGGTAATTTTTATAAATTTTCTGTTTACAAAACTGAATTTTTCGAAAAACTTAAGATTTTCTTATCCCAGGAGTAGATTACCTTAGCCGTATTTGGCACAACATTCTGGAATTTTGGGTCCTCAATGCTCTAGATCTTCAACATTGTACTTTTTATGGCTTTTAAACTATTTTGATCTGAGCGTCACTGATGAGTCTTATGCGTACTAAATTATAATCCTGGTACCTTTTTAATAACTAATATTAGATGCAACATTGTAAGAACATTGCAAACAAAGTCATATTTTGTAGTATTTTAACCAGATTTAAATTGGGTGAATTTCATTTGTTAATGTTTGCAAATAGATACAAGGACTAAATTTTGTATATACGCCAGACGCACGTTTCGTCTACAAAAGACTCATCAGTGACGCTCGAATCCAAAAATGTTTAAAAGGCCAAATAAAGTACAAAGATGAAGAGCATTGAGGACCAAAATTCCTCAAAGTTTTCATTGAGTTTTGGATACCTTATTATAGTATTTTTAATATTACAACCAATATTTATTTAGATGATTTAATTAGTAGATAAAAACATTGTTTCAGAGTGAAAAATCTAATTTGTACTAGAAAATTCACATTTTTTCCTCAAAAATAAAACGTCCAAGAAAGATGAAGATTTAACATGATGAGAAAATAAATGATACAACAGTTACACAATAACTATATTCGAAAACATGATCAATTACGAATCATAAAACTGATGTCATACAAGCATGATATACACATTCCAATTAAACATGATATTTTAGCAAAAAGCGATTTACAATGTGTGGCTTATTGATATTTCTTTTAAGAAACACCTTGCAGTAGCCAGCCTTGTTTCCATAAGGGCATTTGTTCTGTATCAGGAGACCAATATAGTTGTAGTTGTTCCGAGGGATATTCTGGCACACAGTGTGAAGGTAAATTAAAAAAAATATAATTCAATTGATATTACAATGTGGCAATGGTTTTAATGAACATACTGTGTATAAACATTGTTGTTTTTCAATTACAAATACAATTCTAGGGAAAATGTCTATAGACAGATGCATAAGCATGATCAGACTTAATAATGAATTGTTCGAAAAACTAAGGATTTTCTTATCCCAGGAATAGATTACCTTAGCCGTATTTGGCACAACTTTTTGGAATTTTCGGTCCTCAATGCTCTTCAACTTTGTACTTGTTTGGCTTTATAACTATTTTGATCTCAGCGTCGGTGATGATTCTTATCAAGACGAAACACGCGTCTGGCGTACCAAAAAATAATGCTGGTACCTTTGATAACTATTCTTAATAATGTAAACCTAATCTGGATACTTTTATTTTCAATAAACGAGTTTAAAAGATTATAAATTCAAGGAATGAAATAATTTAATGTGTTCATATATGGATCTAATGCCAATGTTACAACAGAATCAATAAGCAATGCATTACATATGAATAAAATATTCATCTGAATACAATATATAAATTGTAACCTTCATGTTCTGCCATGTTTGAAATGATGTAAACTCTAATAAAGAAAACTGTAACCAATCAAAATTTCATTCTTGACTCATGTTCAGTGACATCATGCAGCAGTAGTCCTTGTGAAAATTCTGGATTATGTATAAGTACAAATGGCAGCTATGTATGTGTTTGTCCAACAGGATATTCAGGGAAACAGTGTGAAGGTAAAATTTAATGAGAATAATTTTAAATTTATCATTAACGTCACAAATCACAATATATATTTAAGCGTATGTATCATAAATTAATCCAATAATTAATTTGTGTTATTATTATTAGGTCTTTCCACTTTTCTGTGGAAAGACCTATTGTTTTTCTTCTGATTATTTTTTTTTCTTCCGCCTAATTTTGTTCTTGCGATAAATATTTGTTTCGCAATATGTCGCTTAGATATTTGGTATATGATATCGAACAGTAATGCGCTTTTGAAATTTACCCTGCGTAACCGAATACTTTTCTTTGTAGGAGTTATCTCCCCAAACACTGTTTTCCTTGTGATCACGACTCCTTCGCAACCGTAAGAGATTACGACAAATTTATTTTATAAAATTGCTCGTTATATCCTTCGCATGATTTGTCCAATTTCGACCGAAGCAATATGAACGCTCCATATGAGAGTTATTTCCCGTTTTGTATTTGAAATGTTGAAATGTATTTCAAACTGGAACACCATAAGTGATAGAGACCTAGGATCTTTTGATTTGAGGTCCTTGGTCCAAAAAAATGAAAATTAGGTCAAGGTCAAAGGTCAAGGTCATATTCTAATTTTTGAATTAGGCTTATTTCCACTCATTTCCAGAAACCGTATAAGATATCGACAAATTATTTTGACAAAATTTTTAGTTGCGACATGTCGTAACTTAATAATTTTAGTTGAAAGGGTGCGTAGACAATGAATGGGAGTTTTTGCCCCTATCATATCTAAAATTATGTGTAAAGTGATATAACTTATTAGCAATACGTATTAGAGACCTAGGGTCTTTTGATTTGATATCCTCAGTTTGTGACCTTCAAATTGAGGTCGAGGTCATAGGTAAATTTGACGTTCTAGATTTTGACCTTTGCTTTAAATTCATATCTATACATCATAAAGCCATATGAACTGACATTTTAGACTGATTTTAATATTTTAATATCAAAATAGATGTTAACTATATCCTCAGTTTGTGACCTTCAAATTGAGGTCGAGGTCATAGGTAAATTTGACGTTCTAGATTTTGACCTTTGCTTTAAATTCATATGTATACATCATAAAGCCATATGAACTGACATTTTAGACTGATTTTAATATTTTAATATCAAAATAGATATTAACTGGTGGAAAGACCTTCAATTGTTCTCTGAACAATTGGTTTTTAATTATTATTATTATTATTATTATTATTATTATTATTATTATTATTATTATTATTATTATCATTATTATTATTATTATTATCATTATTATTATTATTATTATTATTATTATTATTATTATTATTATTATTATTATTACCATAATATCATCCTTTCGTTAACATTTTTAAAACTCAGGCTTGAATTCCATGTATCTGTACTCTTCTGTAAAAAAAAGTTTCGAAATTACTGGACATTTGTGTATTATTAAAACTTATATTTGAATCTTTGAAGTTAAATAAATTTGTATTATATGACGAGGCACATGTTTTGAATTGTGCTATTTGTAACACAAGATCAATAGCCGACTTATATGTTTATCTTTTAACAAATAATAGTGATATAAGCCAAAGAATGAGCGAAAAGAACTGCTAAAAAAGAAGGATGCTGTCTCGTGCTTCTGAAATAGAATCTGTCTGTGCTTCTGTGCGTGTGGCTGATTATATAAAAAAATCCGATTGTGTTGCTAGTTTCATCAGGATTTACTCAAAATTCACTGCAACTTTACATACTTAACTCGTTTATAAGCGGTTATTGTAACTTCTACGAGAAACGTTCTAAATTAACTACCACTTACAGTTGATCCATGTGGTGGCTTTACTTGTGATAATGGAGGAACAAAAAGTGTATTCGGGACAACTTGTCGGTGTACATGTACAAGTGGATTATCTGGATCATTGTGTGAAGGTATTTTATATTTGTTGATGTATGATACGGTTTGGTTTGTTTGTTTGTAATGGGGGAAGATAAACAAAAACATGTGGTTAAAAAATATCAACAATATCAACACTTAATCGATCTCTGACAGTTCAATATTCAAAAATAATACTAAATAAATGTTTTAAACTAGAATACCCTATGGACACCTATCATCTTATTATCTTTTTTATACATACTATAAGTAACGGTTTACTATGGGTATTTCAAGATCAAAAACTAACCATCACAGGGAGATTCTGTCATTCAATGAAATAAGGGTGATCTTAAATCAGGTTTTTTTCTTTATTTGTGTTTATTTCTGTTCGGTTCCTCATTTGTACAATTCTGTTTTTTTATATTTTTTTGGAATAGATGGACGTGTTTTATCCAAGAGTTTATGAGCATGATTAAGGTGAAATGGCTCCACTTTAGTTTGTAAAAACTTCAAAATCCTTTACAAGATAAATCATTGTGTTTTATTCTGTTTCCTGGGCCATGCTTTTACTAACAATTACTGGGTTTTTGGTGTGTTTTTATTTGGGTTTTTTTTTGGGGGGGGGGGATTTTTTTTAAAAGATGTGTGGGGGGTTACACTTTTAATTTTTTTAAACCTGATATTATATCTATCTAATCACAGGCGCATAGAATTCGTAAACCAATCGAACAGACACAGAAGGTACATGTACTAATATCAAAATGTGGGTACTGCAGTCAGTATTGACAACTCCCTCAGGAAAATTTGACTTTAGATGAATTTGGCTACTTATTTTAGGTATTTTTGTCATATAGCTCTTCAACGGTTTCGGTACTTATACATCCTCGGATTTCAAATGTTTGGCTTTGAGCGTTCCTGATGAAGGAACATCCAGAAAAGCGCTTCGGGCGCATGAAAATTATTCAACGTGTTGTTTTCAATTTTTTTTAATGTCTCTTCAGTGATAAAATATTTGAAAGTCTTGAACCTAATACGTTGACAAAAATACGGACAAGGCTAAAGGAGACATACACAACTCAAATAACAAAGGCACAAATTACTGCATAGATTACTTAAGACGTAGCGAAATTAAACCTACAAAACACTATGGGTAATCAGTTGTGCTTCAGAAGGGTACGCATTCCTTTATGGCATCCATCACGATGATCATGATAGGTACTGATAAAGGCAACAAAAAGGATCAAAACTAAAACATCACTCGTAATTACAAAAGAGACATTAGTCGTATTTTCATGCAAGAACAGAACTCTTGGATATTGCACGTATCGAAGTACTGGCATTATAGCATTTGATTTACAGTAAATCGACAGAGATTTCGAACTCAGTATTAAAAGGAGGTTTATTCTGATAAATGTGTACGGGCCGAATACTGATACTCCTTGCTTCTATGATAAACTAACAGAAATCATAGACTTTTTTGATAATCAACTGTGTCTGATTTGTGGGTACTTTAATCTTGTTCAGAATTTTGACCTAGATACCCATAACTATAAACATATAAGGTCCGAGACCACAATTATTTCGTAGTGTATTTCTTTTAGAACATAAATGAAAATAAAATACATCCCACCTGCGCTTTCTCAAAGAAACTTTTACAGTGTGTTGTACTACTTTTGGGACAAATTATATCAAAATTATGGACAATTTTATGTTTCGGCGTCTTGAAATCTTTTGACAGCTTCCGAAGTACTAATTTTCAACCTTTTTCAACTGGACCAAATCACTACTTTCCTTTAAAATTCTGGACCCAAATTATTTTACAGTGTATTTTCAACCCCCTACTTGCAATTTAAGGCATTAAACATGGAGAAATAAATTTGGAAGGGGTATAAAAATTCATGGCAAGTAACCAACTGTCAACACTAGGGACTATATTCGTGAACAACAAAAATCAAGGGACGACAATTGTGGTCTCGGACCTAATAGGATAGAAAGAGTTGACAAATCTTAAAAAAACTTGGTATGACGAAAGCTTAATAAATTATAACACTGCTTACAAAGTTTCATAACAATAGAATGTATATTATAGACAATAACTTAAGTCCTACACTCATCTTTGCGTGTAAAATTTTGACGTTAAAATTGAAAAATTTCAACTATCAACATTTGGGGCTTTGAAAATAAAAATATTGCAAAAAAATACTTTTTAAATGCCTTAATATATAACTTATCATGTACTAAAAGCAATAGAGTACTCATTTGATTTATCAGACTTGGCATAATTATTCAAATGTCAAATTTATATGAGCCTGCGCCTAAAAATTGAGGTTTTTCAATGAAGGGGGGCCTTACATGAAGATGTAATATTTTCCAGCAATTTTAAATTTGTGAAGCTTTTTGGTTATAAATAATCCTTACATATGTATTGAAAGTACTTCAAATGGAAAGAAAAGTTACAAATAACATATCATATTAGTTTAAAAGGGTCTTAGGCCAAGTAAGACTGGAAAACATTTAGGGTCAATTTAGGCCGTGCCACATATTTACATCAAAAAATGCATATTGAGGCTATAAGAAATAAAAAAATTGTGTCTTTTTTATCATTTCTATACTCATGTGACATGATACAACAAATCTGAGCACAAAAAGACTCTTGCAATTAACTTTTCTTACAAACAGTATGGTCTGATACAAAGATTTTTGCCTTTTTAGGGAAAAACTTGCAGGCAATTTATTCTCAACAGGTTTATATTTAAACCACTTGCTATCCTACAGAAGAAAAGAAAGATATTATGTGAAATGGGACAGGTACAATAGACATTGTAAAGTGTTTTTGATACAAATTTAGTGAGGCCTTTATTATGGACTTCAAATTTTATGTACCAAGCTCCCCACTTTTTACTTCATCCAAACAGGGCGTTAGACAAGGGTCATTTATACAACACATTTTGCACATATTGTCTGAGATAATCTTCTTTTCTGTAGATTCACAGTTCATAAATAAGTAAAAGAACTAGATAAAGGCATAGAAACACAAATATTGACACATGAAAACCTGTCAGATAGAAAGTCAGGATGCCATTTATGCATCAATATTGAAAAAGCTATAAATGCCTATTTTGACCATAAAATGACAAAATTGGTCATTTTTGCAGAAATTATATAAAACAAAAGTTTAAATCCTTTAGTTTCATGGTATTTGACAAATTGACACCATCAAATCATTTAGGGAAGTTGCCAAAGTACAAATTCTATATTTACAGATTTCACCTCTTAGGTCCGAGACCACAATTATTTCGTAGTTCATTTCTTTAAGAACATAAATGAAAATAAAAAAAATCCCACCTGCGCTTTCTCAAAGAAACTTTTACAGTGTGTTGTACTACTTTTGGGACAAATTATATCAAAATTATAGAAAACTTCATCGCCTCTAACTCAAAATATGGACAATTTTATGTTTAGGGCGTCTTGAAATCTTTTGACAGCTTCCGAAGTACTAATTTTCAACCTTTTTCAACTGGACCAAATCACTACTTTCCTTTAAAATTCTGGACCCAAATTATTTTACAGTGTAATTTCAACCCCCTACTTGCAATTTGAGGCATTACACATGGAGAAATAAATTTGGAAGGGGTATAAAAATTCATGGCAAGTAACCAACTGTCAACACTAGGGACTATATTCTAACCAACTGTCAACACTAGGGACTATATTCGTGAACAACGAAAATCAAGGGACGACAATTGTGGTCTCGGACCATAAATAATCCAAAATCAAATGATAAAATTTTAGAAATTACAAAATATAGGACTCTTTTTAGAGAGAGATACCCTGATCTTAAACTATTTACATGGAGAGAAAAAATCAATTTAAACAATCACGGTTAGATTTCGTTTCGATCTCTGAAAGCCTTATAGATGACATATGTGATATTAACATTGGCAATAGCTACAGATCAGACCATTCACCAGTAATTTTGACTTTAAAGATAAATGAGTTTATAATAAACTTAACGGTACCAATTTTCTTGCACCAGATGCGCATTTCGACAATACATGTCTCTTCAGTGATGCTCGTGGCCAAAATATTTGAAATCCAAAGCTTATATAAAAGATGAAGAGCTATAATCCAAAAAAAGCAAGGGCCTCTTGAAATTCAACAACTCTCTCCTTCAAGATACTGAATATGTAAAATTAATTAAAAAGGGTTATAGCAGAGATGCTTTAAACAAAGTGAACTTAGAATTTTGCGACAAAACAAGATTAAAGGTCAATATTTTAGATCAAGAACCCAGTGGATTGAAGAAGGAGAGAGACTAACTAATTATTTTTGTAACCTAGAAACCCAAAATTTTATAAATAAAACTATTAAAAAAATATAATTAATGATAACACTGTAGTAGAAAATAAAAATAAAAGATGTCTATCTATCAGTGGAATTAACATTTCAAACACCTAAATTAAAAGATAATGAAAAAGATTCTTTCGAAGGTAATATTACCTTTAGTGAACTAACACAAGCATTGAAAGGATGAAAAATAATAAAAGCCCTGGTTCAGATGGCTCCACAGCAGATTTTTTTTAAGTTTTTTGGATAGATATTGGAACATTTGTCTTCAGGTCAATAAATGATGCATGTAAAATAGGAGAAATGTCTGTCACACAAAAGCAGGGAGTTATCACTTGTATTCCAAAGGAAGGTAAATTAAGACAGTTTTTATAAAATTGGCGTCCAATTACTCTTTTAAACACAACTTATAAATTAGCATCTAGCTGTATAGCAGAGAGAAGAAAGTCAGTTCTTAATAATCTAATTAATTTTGACCAAACAAGCTTTATTCCGGGGAGATTTGTTCGGGAGAACTGTAGACTTATATACGATATTTTACATTTCACGGAGGAAAATGACATCCCTGGTATATTACTCTTGAATGATTCTGAAAAAGCATTTTTGGACACACTTAAATATTTTAATTTTAGAGAATCCATCATGAACGAGATAAAAACATTTTATAATAATATTTCTTCAACAGTAACTCAAAATTGTTGTCCGTCAGATTTTTTTCGTGTGGAAAGAGACTGAAGACAAGGAGATCCTATGTCTCCTAACCTTTTCTTGCTATGTGCAGAAATACTTGGCAATTTAGTCAGAAATAGTAAAGATATAAAAGGTATTACGATAGATGATACAGAGTTCATATTGTCTCAGTATGCTGATGATCCATCACTTATTTTAGATTGATCTCCTTCCTCTTTATATGCATCCCTCCGTATTTTACAATTATATGCTGAGATATCAGGACTAAAAATAATCTTAGATATAACAAATGTTATATGGATAGGAAGTAAAAAACATTGTCAAGATAAAATTATTGGGTATCACTTTTTGTGTTGATTTGAATAGAATGTTACAACTAAATTATGCTCTTCAAATTCAAGAAATAGAAAGTATACAAAAATGGTCAAAACAGTCGCTTACTCCGTTTGGTAAAAAAAATATTATAAAATCTTTAATATTATAAAAATTGAATCATCTGTTCTTATCTGTCCCAAGTCAAGATGAAAATGTACTCCTACAACTCAGTAGGAAAAATTATGCTTTCATTTGGGATAGTAAACCCGACAAGGTAAATCGGGAGCTCTTATGTCAAGAATACTGCAGAGGTGGTTTACAAAGGATTAATTTAAGAAATTTTATAAAAGGGCTTAAATTGACCTGGGTTAGAAGATTATTAAATTGAATTCAAAGTGGATCAAATTATTTACTGCTACACAAAATATAAATTTTACAGAGTTGGCTTATTTTGGAACAACTAAACAATTTATTTGGAAAGAAGTTATTTGCGCTGTTTTGAGGAAGTCATATCTTCATCTATATGGAATAATGAGAACATTAAAATTGATAACGTCAGTGTTTATTATAGAAGTTGGGCACAAAACGGGGTATGGACTGTGAATGACCTTCTAGATGAGCAAGGAAATATATTGTCTTATCAAAATGTTGAACGGCTATATACTTTAAAACCCACATTTTTACAATTTTATGGTATTAAGGAGGTAGACCTTGGTTAAGGAAAAAAACTCTTACAATCATCAGTACGTTTGTGTCACCATTTTCATAAATATAGTTTAAGCTTCAAGGTTACATAGATTATTTCCAATCTGTTTCAGGTAAATGCTTTAAATAGTTGATGAAACTTGACTTTTACAAACGTATAACTGACTTAAAGAGTTGTCTCCCTGAACTAAGGTCTATCCCCTTAAAGTAGCATTTAAAAAATGGTTCCAATCTATGGGAATCAACACTGAAAGGGAACACCAACAACAAGCTTTGATACCTTTGAATATTAACATTTTTTTCAAGTCAAACAAAGGTTCAAAAGACATGTATAATATATTCAATCAAGCTGCGATACCAGTTGTTATAGCAGCTGAGCGAAAATGGGAGGGTATATTGAATAACGTTGTAGGGTATTGGAATAAAAATCATAACTGCGTCACTAAAATTTCAAAAAATACCCAGCTCTGTTGGTTTCAATACCGCATTATTCACTGTATTTTAGGTACTTATACTTTACCTTTAAAGATGAAGCGTGCACAGTGTAATTTATGTACATTTTACAAGGAAGAACCAGAAAGCATAGAACACTTATTTTTGGGGTGTCATATAGAAGCAGACATTTGGCACCATCTGAATGCCTGGATTTTTGAAACAACACATATTGAAATTCCACTAAATGTAGATAAAAACATGTTTGATCTTGATAACTATAAACTAAATTTTATTAAAAATAAAGTCATTTTAAAAGTAAAGTATTTTATATACAGATCAAAGATGCAAGAGGAAAAACCTCATAAAGAGGGACTTAAAAACTATACATCAAAGAAAATTTTATTTTAGAAAAACATATTTCCTCAAAAAAGTGTGAAAGGTTATAACATGTACTGGAACCCCTGGGATAAAGTCATTAGTTGATAGAATAGTGAATTATTATGTATAGATGTGATTAAAAATGTAATTTCCATTATCACTATATATTTTTGATGAAAATCTTATACTTCATTCATATATATTGTATTCCGTTATATCATATCGTATTATTAGTTTTATTTTTGTTTACTCTTATTTGCTTGTTTATGCTTATTTTTCTTGCTTGCTTTATTATGTGCCACTATAGATAATTGATGTAAATGCCTATTAATCCATGATAAATAATTAAAAAAAAAGGAGCGGTCCACGTATTTTATTTTCTGCTAAATATATATAAACGATATGGGTTTTTTCAAGCCTGAATCAAGATTACAGAAGCAAAAATAAAGCGCATCAACACATGATAAGGTATCCGTCAGCTGTTCAACAACTATGTAAGTTTTTGCTGGGTACTTTCGAATTGATAAAGAAATGTTAGTTAGCAGGCAGCTGTTTTACCATTGATACTGTATATTTCAATTTTATTGAGATTACGTGACTCTGTCCTTCAGTCATGTTTACATGTTACACAGTGATAAACAGTTGTGGTGACAGTTTTTTTAATGTTAAAACAGTTGCTTTTGTATTCAGTAACACCATGTTCGAACAACCCATGTCTTCACAATGGTACCTGTTCTGTGACAAGCAGTGGCTTCTCCTGCAGATGTCCCACAGGATATTCCGGAGAATCATGTGAAGGTAAGAAGCAATGATATATAGATCACTTTTATGGAAGTCGTTACGAAAATTCAATGTTTGTTATAACTTATAACTTTCGGCAACGATAAAATTTCACATTATAATTAGTAATCTGAGATTATAACGAAGTCCTCTTCCCAAGAACAAACCTTGATGTAAAACATTCGCTTAATTATCCAAATAAAAATCTCGGGCTTTTAGTTATCTTTGTCTTTTCAAACCAAACTAACAAGATAGCAACGAAAATTGGTAGGATTTAGGGTGTGTTTCTACTGAGTGCAAATAAAGGCAACAGTAGTATACCGCTGTTCGAAAGTCATAAATCAATTGAGAGAATACAAATCCGGGTTACAAACTGAGTCAAACACATCAACTATAAGAGAAAAACAACGAAATAACAGAAACAAAACCAGCTTTAAGGTAGGTGATTACTTGTGGTTGAAAGGGCAATTAGTCATCAACTTTTTCTCCAGTGTTCAACTTCATTAAGAAGAAACGCGCGTCTATTGTAAACATTGTATACCACGTATTTTAAATTAATTCATATACTGATGTTGAACATCCACTATCAATTCATTTTATCCTTTTGTAGCATCTTGACCTTTTCAGTAATTATTCAAGTTTTCATTTTTCAAATTTAAGTATTTTGTTCCTTTTAAAATTGTTAAACGATGATGACTGATGTACCCATATTTTGACTATTTTATTTATTGTGTCTGTTTATTTAACGCATCAATGTAAAAATATCGGAATTTGATGAGACTGTCATTAAAGTGAGAGGGTTAGCGCTATAGAACCAGGTTTAATCCACCATTTTCTACATTTGAAAATGCCTGTACCAAGTCAGGAATATGACAGTTCTTGTCCATTCGTTTTTGATGCGTTTTGTTATTTGATTTTGCCATGTGATTATGGACTTTCCCAAGTGATCTTCCTCTAAGTTCAGTATTTTTGTGATTTTACTTTTTTTTGTATATTTCAGTAACTCCGTGCAAAAGTAGTCCTTGTCTAAACTCAGGAACATGTTTCAATGTGGATGGCACTTTTACATGTGCATGTCAGACAGGATACTCAGGCAGACGTTGTGAAGGTACAAGACTATTCTAAATATATACATCATCTTCAAATACATGTAGTCAAAAATACTTATATATTACATGAACTTTACGAATTTTCTATCTTTTTCTAGTTACATTTTAAGTTTGTACTATTTCTTAGAAAGATCATTTCAGGAATGAGTTCAGTACTCTTGAACATAGTCAAAATATTTGAAGTTTCAGTGCAATTTAATTGCAGTCATTAATGGTTAATCATATAGCTTCAAAGAAAACTACATGTATGAATTGAGCGATATCAATCCCGACTACACTGAAGGTCCGGCATCAATTCTTGATTTACTAAATCACAGAGAAGAATGAAAACAATTTTGGATAAGACATTAGTAAAATACCTATCTAATGAACTTAACAAGGATAACTTTTGTATTCCAGTAACACCTTGCAGTGGAAATATATGTTTGAACCAGGGAACTTGTTCCATTGTAAATCGTTACTTTAGATGTTCGTGCAAGTCTGGGTTTTCAGGAAGATTTTGTGAAGGTACAATTTTCACCAGATTTATCATGTATTCTATAATGTCTGTTTCAAGTTATGTAGCACGACAAAACGAAAAGTTAGAAACATAAATCGTGTTCATTTCAATATGACTTACTAACAGATATGGTATTTCTCGCGAATCGAGACATAAAGCTGTATATTGTACTAAATTATACACTATACTCATTACCTTTGGAGGTTAATAGTTTGCCTCTCAAAAATAAAAATGCAACCATGCAGATATGCAGATATGACATATAATCGAATGAAACTTATTAAACCTGATGTTCACGTATACTGAACAGCCTTATCGATTAAACTTATGTTGTGGCATTTTTTGTTTTGATCATTGAGTTGTTTGACGATCTCTGGTGTACAAATGTTTATACATATTTGGAATCTAAATAGAAACGTTTTATTTTTTATATAATTGTAAACAAAAAATAATGTAATCACGAGACACATATTTTCCGTGCGGAACGAAAACCATTTTGCCATTTTGAAATATTCATTATTTATGCAGTTGAAAATTACCAGTAACAATATAACAAGTACGCAAACATATGTTCAATTAATTCTGAAAAGATTGGGTTTTTTATATTTTCAGTGACACCCTGTACATCAAACCCTTGTAGATGTGGAACATGTTCTGTATCGGGTAGTAGTTATGCATGCAGTTGCCCATCTGGACTCCAGGGCAATAGATGTGAAGGTAATTTTATAACCTAGTGACAAAGTGGTGAATGTAGACTACAAAAGAATTTATTTAAGAAGTGAATGCTTCTTTTTGTAACTTCATTGGGGTGTAAAAGCGTTGCCCGAAGTACATTTTGTAAGAAGCGCGGAAGCGCTTCATTCTAAAAATGTGCACACGGTCAACGCTTTTACAACCCTATGAAGTTACAAATAGAAGCATACAATATTTATAATTACATATTTTAGCTAGGATCATGAAAAATTTTTTTTTATCAAGTTTTATTTAATTTACCTGTGCACTTTATTGTGGGACCTCGTGTTATCATGAATGATCAGTTTTATTGTGTAATGCAATTGCGTAAGGAATAACATGTGATATGCAGTTAGCCAATCAGAATAACGTATTATAATGAAACATACATCTATAAATGTAATTATTACAAATTAATATCCATAAAAGAGGGACGAAAGATACCAAAGGGACAGTCAAACTCATAAATCTAAAAGAAACTGACAACGCCATGGCTAAAAATGAAAAAGACAAACAGAAAAACAATAGTACACATGACACAACACAGAAAACTAAAGAATAAACAACACGAACCCCACCAAAAACTAGGGGTGATCTCATGTGCTCCGGAAGGGTAAGCAGATCCTGCTCCACATGTGGCACCCGTCGTGTTGCTTATGTGATTACAAATCTGGTAAATAGTCTAATTCGGTAGGTCACATTCATGAAAGGGAAGGGGATCGTAGTTACGACGTAAGGAACATATCCGATATCATTTGTGAAACGGTTATTCCATAACGGTCAACCAACTCGTGATGGCGTCCGTAAAATTTACGAAGGGATGATTTCAACTTCACCATTTGGAACTCTTGGTTTAATAGCTTCCTTGTAAGTGTTTCGTTTCTTTTTTAACAAATTTAAATTCAATTTAAAAACAAATGTACTACAAGGAGAAATAAATGGATTATTATCTCTCAATAAAATATTGGACGGATAAAAGTGTTAAAACAAAGCCGTGGAAATTCGAATTATGTATATCGCAATGTCTCATCATAAATTACTCGTGTTCATATTAGCAAATATAAATGGCCATGAAACTCTCAAAATTACTTAATTATGATAGAAATCACATATTGAATTTATAAGAATAAAAATTATATTTTTTCTACAAATGAATTTTCCTATCTCCTATATGGCGATTTCGTATGAACATTGAAATTTGTTTTTGTTTTCAATTATAGTTTTGTTTGCTCAAACGCTTACAAGTCCAGGATTTCCGTCAACTTATTCAAGTAATTTGAATTTAGCTTGGACTATTGATGCCGGCAGTAGAAACAGAGTCAAAATAGTATTTACCAGATTCAACCTTGAGGCCTGTTGTGATTTTGTAAAGGTTGGTAGATTAATTCATGTGCTGTATTTCCATGACTCAGGATGATAAAAGGAAAGAAACAACACATTTATTACCATGTCTTACAGAGAAAATTATGTTACTCTCCCTTTTCTTAATATCGATCGGATAACTGTTTTATTTTACGTCATTTAGAACTATTCTATTCAGGAACAGATTTTGATACTCTAACCTGGAACACGTTCTTTGCAGTTCTACCCTTGAATTGATTCTAACAGTTTTGGACAGCCCTAGAACTAATTTTTATAGAAGATTCAAGATTTTATATTTTATTAAAGTCTCACTACTTGCAATACATAAATAAACAATAGAGACAGAGCTGCTCTGATACTGATCCTGATAATACTGCACAAGAACCGACTTTGACAGTACTACAGTAGAACGGTTCTAGTTCTATGGCAGAATATTCTGATAGTGATATGAAAGATCATTCTGACAGTTCATACAAGCGGTAAGATCTGATCACGACGATTATATTGATGAGGTTTATTTAAATTGTTTATCTTTATTCGAATCGTCGAACTGCAAATGTACCAAACTATTACAATTGTAACAAAAAACAATCAAAAAAGGACATATCTTAATATATATACATTCTTCATTCTGTATAACATACCACAATTATCAATCAGTAATGCATTTTTCTTTCAAGATATACAATGGAGCGTCAGCAAGCAATCTCCTAGGATCTTTTAATGGAATCAATATACCATCCTACCAAATAACGACTGGCAGATATATGTACATTACTTTTACAACAGACCATTCGGTTGAAAGTACTGGATTTAGTGCAAATATTTACAAAATATTAACATAATTGTATGCTATGGAAGTTCGATTACATATAATGAAACTAACTTTAAAAATATTTCAATGTCATAGATGTAACCATATTTTTGTAAAAATCTATAGTAGAAAGAATCAATATTAAATGTTGAGGTTAATGATTATTTTCTATTGGCTGAGGAATCGTAGCTCTTACATTGTCTTATGATTTTTATGATATGTGTTGACTACTTGAGGGCAATAGCGCTACGGATGGTCTCAATGTTAATACTTTCGGAATTGCCACACAGGTTCAGGACGCAATTATTTCACAACACAACATTGTTGGTAGCCCAGGTGTAGCTTTTCAACATATATTGTTGGTTATGATAGATATATTTTTATGACATCATCAACCTATTCAAGTTCATTTTCATTTCATTGATACTATTGTCAAATTATTCCCTTTTGAATATATCTCCGATAACATCGTTCAGCCATTTTAGATCTCGTCATGACGTCACACATTTAAAGGCTTAAACAACAGATATCAGACAACATGCAGTTTGTTGTAAACTGACGTTTACCTAGCTGAACCATTAGTTGTACTTTGCAATTATGATGATCTCATAATGTGTTGTAAATGTGTCGTGTCATGTGTACTATTGTTTTTCTGTTTGTCTTTTTCATTTTTAGCCATGGCGTTGTCAGTTTGTTTTAGATTTATGAGTTTGACTGTCCCTTTGATATCTTTCGTCCCTCTTTTAAAACAGAATAGAATTTTGAAAACTGGTAAAGAATGTTTTATTTTTGTATTGTCAAATGATGTAACATGAAAGTTGCAAAACAGTCAAGGCTAACTGTATCTTTGAAACCATGATCAAAATTATTAGAATAAAACATATTTTAAGAATTTAGTTGACAGTTTATATTTACCATTAGGTACTAATAAATACCGATTTCGATACCTCTCTTGGTCCGAGACCACAGTTGTCTACAAATATAGTCCCTAGTGTTGACAGTGGGTTACTTGCCATTACTTTTTATACCCCTTCCAAATTTATTTCTCCATGTTTAATGCCTCAAATTGCAAGTAGAGGGTGCAATTACACTGTAAAAAATTTTGGGTCAAGAATTTTAAAGGAAAGTAGTGAAACTCAAAAAGGTTAAAAATTAGCACTTCGGAAGCTGTCAAAAGATTTTAAGACGCCCTAAACATAAAATTGTCCATATTTTGAGTTAGAGCCGATAAAGTTTTCTATAATTTTGATATAATTTGTCCCAAAAGTAGTACAACACACTGTAAAAATTTCATTGAGAAAGCGCAGCTGGGATTTTTTAAATTTTAATGTATGTTCTAAAAGAAATGCACTACGAAATAATTGTGGTCTCGAACCTAAGAGGTGAATATAGAATCTGTACTTTGGCAACTTCCCTAAATGATTTGATGATGTCAATTTGTCAAATAGCATGAAACGAAAGGATTCAAACTTTTATTTTATAGAATTTCTGCAAAAATGACCATTTTTGGCATTTTATGGTCAAAATAGGCATTTTATAGCTTTTTCAATATTGATGCATAAATGGCATCCTGACTTTCTATCTGACAGGTTTTCATGTGTCAATATTTGTGTTTCTATGCCTTTATCTAGTTCTTTTACTTATTTGTGAACTCTGAATCTACAGAAAAGAAGATTATCTCAGACAATATGTGCAAAATGTGTTGTATAAATGACCCTTGTCTAACGCCCTGTTTGGATGAAGTCAAAAGTGGGGAGCTTGGTACATAAAATTTGAAGTCCATAATAAAGACCTCACTAAATTTGTATCAAAAGCACTTTACAATGTCTATTGTACCTGTTCCATTTCACATAATATCTTTCTTTTCTTCTGTAGGATAGCAAGTGGTTTAAATATAAGCCTGTTGAGACTAAAATTGCATTCAAGTTTTTCACTTATAGACAAAAATCTTTGTATCAGACCATACTGTCTGCAAGAAAAGTTAATTGCAAGAGTCTTTTTGTGCTCAGATTTGTTGTATGTCACATGAGTATAGAAATGATAAAAAAGACAATTTTTTTTTATTTCCTATAGCCTTAATATGCATTTTGTAATGTAAATATGTGGCACTGCCTAAATTGACCCTAAATTTTTTCCAGTCTTACTTGGCCTATTACCCTTTTAAACTAATATGATATGTTATTTGTAACGTTTCTTTCCATTTAAAGTACATTCAATACATATGTAAGGATTATTTATAACCAAAAAGCTTCACAAATTTAAAATTTCTGGAAAATATTACATCTTCATATAAGGCTCCCCTTCATTGAAAAATCTCAATTTTTTGGGCACAGGCTCATATACATTTGACTTTTGAATAATTATGGTAATTCTGATAAATCAAATGAGTACTCTATTGCTTTTAGTACATGATAAGTTATATATTAAGGCATTAAAAAGGATTTTTTTGCAATATTTTAATTTTTAAAGCCCAAAATGTTGATAGTTAAAATTTTTCAATTTTAACTTCAAAATTTAACACGCAAAGATGAGTATTGAATTTAACATATTGTTTATAAAAAATATCCTTTTGTTATGAAACTTTGTAAGCAGTGTTATAATTTATTAAGCTTTGGTAATACCAAGTTTTTTTTAAGATTGATCAACTCTTTCTATCCTATTAGGTCCGAGACCACAATTGTCGTCCCTTGATTTTCGTTGTCCACAAATATAGTCCCTAGTGTTGACAGTGGGTTACTTGCCATTACTTTTTATACCCCTCAAAGTAGGGGCGTGAAATTACACTGTAAAAAAATTTGGGTTTAGAATTTTAAAGGAAAGTAGTGATTTGTCCAGCTGAAAAAGGTTTAAAATTAGCACTTCGGAATATAAATATAGTCCCTAGTGTTGACAGTGGGTTACTTGCAATTACTTTTTATACCCCTTCCAAATTTATTTCTCCATGTTTAATGCCTCAAATTGCAAGTAGGGGAGTGAAATTACACTGTAAAAAAATTTGGGTCCAGAATTGTAAAGGAAAGTAGTGATTTGGTCCAGCTGAAAAAGGTTTAAAATAAGCTGTCAAAAGACGCCCTAAACATAAAATTGTCCATATTTTGAGTTAGAGCCGATAAAGTTTTCTATAATTTTGATATAACTTGTTCCAAAAGTAGTATAACACACTGTAAAAATTTCATTGAGAAAGCGCAGGTTGGATTTTTTAAATTTTAATTTATGTCTAAAAGAAATGCACTACGAAATAATTGTGGTCTCGGACCTCTTGATTTTTGTTTATCATCAAGTGTCTTTTTTTTCTTTAGCAAGAACTAATACAAGAATTAATCACATTATAGAAAAATATCAAACAACATCAGTTAAGAAACGATTTATTAAATCTAGTGTACGGTTTATATTTCTGTTTTGTATCAGATTTGTTTTTATAAAACCAGCGTTACTCGCTTTTTCGGAATTGACAAAAAAGCTATAAAATAACGTAGCGAAATGACTGTACTTATAGATTAGACTTTTGTTTTTCCATTATGAACTGTTTTATACAACGACGATGACGATGGAAGTTTTTAACCACCTGGACTGGCTATATAGCCCTTGCACGGTAGGCCCTGGCTTGTAGTCCATCAGCTGGTAGGGAAAAATTACAGTTCTGTGTTACACCCCAGGGTACAGCAATTTTTTTGTATAAATCGAAAGAGTAATGTCAGAAGAATATTTTAAGAGGTGTTATACTTTTGAAAAGGTGTCCAAAAGGGGTTAAAAGGGGACTTATTGAAGAGTACATCAAAAATTTATTTAACACTTATTTACAGAAATATGTAAAAATAACCAAGTTTCCAGTACTATATTTTTATTAACTGGATCAAATCATATCTAAATAAAACGCAGGTTAATTTTTGTTTAATTCTTAAATCGTGGAGGACCAAGAAAAAAAGACGGGGGAGGGTAATATCTAAAATTCATGATTTTGAATGAAAAAAAGCATACGTACTAGTTTTCTTGATAAAATGGTATATAGTTTACATTGAAACTTAGAGCATCAAGTAACTAAAGGCTGTTGAAAACATTTAGAAACAAAAACAGAGAATCAACAACAAACACAAGCATAAGCAACCAACCAGAAATGCACGATTCTGTGATGTATTTTTACATCACATTCATGAAATAACTCACATATTTAAACATACAAAACTGTCAGGGTTTCTAGAATTCTATTATTTTTTTTAACAACAGAATCACCACATTTTAAGGTCACGAAGAAGGTCAATTCATAGAATCATCATCCGTTTGGTCACCTGCAACTACCGAATTATCATCATATTGATCTCCATCATCTTCGTCGTCATCAACGATTTGATAATCCTTATCTCTACAAGCTTTCGAGCATTTACAGCTATCTGTTAAGGATAAACCTTGTCGAACACATGAACATCTTTTGTTGGCACAACCAGCTTTACATGAACAGCTTATCAGAATAAAAAATAAGCTTCTAACGCTGGTGGTTGGTCTAGGCAATTCATACTGATCAAAGTGTTCTTAACAATCCAACCATAGTTGTTTGGCGACGGACCAGTGTTGTGTTCAAGAGCAGATTTCCAAATCTTCGCCTGAAAGTTGGATTGTTTAATGTGCATTAACATTGCATCTTTTGTTGGGGGCAGCTGATGACAATGAATGTTGGGTTTTTTTTTTGCATTTCAAAAAGTTCTGAATCTTAATTCATCGATGTTATTAATTTCGTAGCCATATATAGAACACAAAAACCTCTCGGGTGTTTTGACAACTCTGTGCCTCCTCTACTTAAAAGGTTTCACCAAGACGGGATAGACCTTCTGAAAACTTGACAGAAAGTGTCAAAAAGCCGAATGCTTTACTTTTTCCTTTACCAAACAAAACACTTACTGAATCATAACAAGTATTGGCGTGAAATCCTGGCAGTGTTCTACAAACATTCTCCCCAAATTTCGCACACACTGATTGCACGTTTAATAATATGCATTTATAAGATGTACCGGTACCTGTCAGACTAACAATATTAGAACTGATATGCAACTGTGAAAATAACAGGCCAATACTTCCACATCAGTGTCATAAGATTTTATAACAATGGAATCGTAACCTTTGTCAGCTGTGTGTTTTTGCACCAAGAAACATTTTTATCGGCTTCTTCCTCTTTGCTTATAAGCTCAGAGCATAGTACGCTATTTCATTTTCAACATATATTTTGTGGCACATACTTCCATGTGAAACAAATAAATCAACTCATTCAAGTGTAAATCTAAAGGATTGTTTACTCTATTCCGACACAAATAAGTCAACAAGAGCAACTTTGTTTCTCCCAACTGACAAACATCTCTTCCATTGCCAAGGACACGATTGTGATGGTCTACAACTTATCGTAATGATTTGCCCTCCCAAGGACCTGCCGTTCTAATATTTTTATGGATATTGTAGGATACTGATCAGTGACAAAATCAATGCGGGGAGCTCTTTTTGAAACTAAAAAGATGGTTTTGAAATAACAATTGCCAAATCAGAAAAAGTGCTTGGTATCCAAGTAATGGATTGAATGACTGTCATGCCATCAAAAATCCACATGCTTTCCTCAGGAATGGCCCGTTTCTAAAAGACCACCAAGGACAAATTTATTTTTCTTTACATGTGTCCCATCATAGATCGCAAAGAGACCATGAAAGCGGACCTAATTCAAACTGGAGAACCTCTCGCATATCCAACTGTCTGGGCTATGACAAGCAGGCGACAATTTGTTTTATATGCTCTCAATGTTTTTTGTTCTTATATACGATTCAGTAAATCAAATCGATGTGTACCAAATTGTTACATTCAAAAGTCTTTAACTAAAGTAAATGATTGCAAGACATACATTATTTGTATTGCATCGCTTTTTTAAATAATTTCCAGTGTCAAATATTACACATCGATGATCACTAAGATGTTCAACTCATTCAACAGAAATTAAACTTTAAATTAGACCATGCCTTAGTGCCACCCTGTTGTTCCGACAGTAATAGACAAATTTGTTCAATAAAGTTTCATACCTTTTAGGTTTCTGCCCAGTTTGATACATTTAGGTTCACCCAGTTTGATACATTTAGTTTTGAGCCCAGTTCCATACCTTTTCGTATTCAGACCAGTTTGATACATATATGTTCAGCCCAGTTTAATACATTTAGGTGTGAGCCCCGATTCATACATTGAGGATTCGGACCAGTTTTATACATTTAGGTTTCAGACTAGATCCATACATTGAGGATGCAGACTAGTTTCATACATTTAGGTTTCAGACCAGTTTCATACATTTAGGTTTCGGACCAGTTTCGTACATTTAGGGGTCAAACCAGTTTCATACATTTAGGTTTCAGACCAGTTCCATACATTTAGGTTTCAGACCAGTTCCATACATTTAGGTTTCAGACCAGTTCCATACATTTAGGTTTCAGAATATAATTTCAAACAGATGGTATAAACAGTATCGGACTGAACGGGCTTTAAACAGTTTTAATTTAACAGGTTCGGGTTAGGTTGATAGGTGTTGAAATTCGTTTTATGTAGTATAGTATTTGTTTTATATTTGATAGTGATAGTGTAAACTTTTTACTGACTTTAGAACTTTTGAATTACTTTTCAAATCTCAGGAAACTGGTACGAACCCGAGGATTAAAATATCTAAACGTCCCCGCCAGGTTACACGTTACACTAGGATCAAATGCAATTCATTACGTTACAATTGTATCCCGATAGTATTATATATATACTCGATGCTTTACTTAATTTAGGCTATATCGTTTTAACGAAAAGATCTATGAGGATCCGGAGGGGGTCCTTCATTTCTGTATTCTTTAATTTTTATGTCGTTTTCACTATTCTTTAAACGTTTTGTCTTTTATTATCAATTCTTTATATTCAAGCACCTTATTTTTCTATATTCTTTTTTATTTTTTTTGGTTTTATTTTCTCTTTTCTTTATATTTATTGGCAATCATTTTCTATTCTGTAAACCCCTCATTAACACCCTCTTCTTTCCGATGGTATATTATTTATAGTTTTAACATTGTCTCGTCACGATCGAACCGCAGTTTTCAGAATATAAGTGCACTCGGAGACATGGTGTCCTGTTGCGGCCTCTGTGTACAGACGCACTACTTTACGTAATAAAAGCCTGAAAAAGACGCTTGTCAAAATATAAAAAGTGTAACTCGCACGGGGAATGATTATTGAATGCCACGAAGTAATTATTGAGTGTAAGAGGAAAGTATCGAAATATAACGAAATTAACCATATAAATTATCTGACATAAAACATATTTATATTTTGCGTTAATCGTTCCTGATGAAGTTAAATCTAGAAACGTGCTTCAGACGCATGCAACTAATAAGGTGTTTTCAATCGTTTGCAAATGTTGTGTTTAAAGTTTGCAATTTCTTCTTTTCAAAGAATAAATAGATAAATACATAAATTAACATCGGAAATAAAATATAAAATAAAATCATAAATAGTTATTATATTAGTCTTTAAAAGGGACCAACAGAAATAAAAAGTCAACCAATGATTCTATGTTTTATTTTTCAAAATATACGTTTTTCATTCTAGCATTTATATTGTACATTTTTTTAATTAAAATATATCATCCACATGAAGGCGCGTAACTCCTAATATCATTCTGACACACTAAACGGATCCTAACCCGATCTGAACATTTTGAATGTTACTTTGTATGTTTGGTCTGAATTCGTCTTAAAGTGTCTAAACATATATCTTGAATAACAGCTAGAGCCTTCTGTCTTGTTTATCTTGACATGAATGAACGAACTGAACACGGCATATCGGAAGAGCGTCTGAAAGTCTTAAAATGTCTTAACATTTTTCCCTAGCGGTAAATTAAGTCGATTCAGATTTGATCAGACCAAAACGACCGTTTAAGACTGAAATCGTGCTACTAGTTTTATATTCTTGAACGTGAAATCAAACCTTCGATAAACCTCTTTTTATTAGAGATAACATTTGGTTAAAGTTGTGATCAACGTATGCTTTAGTAATTCCAAATGTAAAAGAAACTTAAAGTAATGAACATATTAAATGTATGCGCTGATTGCAATCGTATATTAAAAAATCAAACACGCGGTTATCGAATCAAGTGAGAGAAAATCAATCTCAAAGAAACATCATCTTTAAGGTCAAGGAACAGTAAACGGGCTATGTCGCAGATCATGCTTAATTGTCGCATACAACCTTAACTTGTTGAACTACAACTGATAATTGACAAAAAATAATGCATTTATCTCTTATGTTATCTGAAATATTGCAGACTGATTTCTTTTAATATGGGTGAATATTTGTATAGAAAGCACATCAAATCGGAGAAAAATCTTAAAAAATTGTCTTAAAATCGCTACATCTCTAATTCAACTCCATAGATTTTACTTTGAAAACTATATGTTGTATAAATTTGTATTTAAATGATATGGAATAATCATATGGTCACCGACATCAATTTTGTCCAATAATTAATTTGTTACCTTCTTGGTAGCTAGTGAAAAACTTCAGAAAATCAACATTTTACGGCCTGCAACGCGGAAACGTTGCGATTATTTCGACGTAGATACGTAGGAAATCGTTTCATGACCTCTTCTATGTCTATAAAATTCAACTAAATCATAGACTCTGTATATATAAAGGTTGTACCGGAAGGATTTTCCAGAATAATGTAATCTTTGATGTCTACGGAGGGCTTAGATTGTCACTTTTCAGCTAAAAATTGGCAAAATCTTTCTAATATTATCATGATTATGCAGATATTTAGTTAATAGGTAGATGCAAACGTGACTAAAAGGAATTTGGATAAACTTTTATTCTTTAATGTACACAGAGCACCAACTGGCACGTTGGGCCCTCCGTAAACATAGAAGACAGGAAGTGTACCCAAATTCCTTTTAGTCACATTTGTATATACCTACTTACTAAATGTCTGCTTAATATTAGGCATATTGAGAGATCAGGGGGCTCTCGCCATTGCCCTGTGCCCTTTGTCCTGAAAAGTGACAATCTAAGCCATCCGTAGATATCGAAGATGACGTTATTCTGGGAAATCCTTTTGATACAATCTTTATATATACAGAGTCTATGAAATCGTTGAATTGTATTGACATTGAAAGAACAGGGGGGTCACCGTCATTTTAGCGGTCTCAGGTAGGTTTTCACTATGCATTTCTTTTTTGGTGCTTTCCATATATAAAGGCAACAGTAGTATACCGATCTTCAAAACTCATAAATCGATAGAAAAGAAATCCGGGTCACAAACCAAAACCGAGGGAAATATATTTCTTTTTATATTTCTAAAAAAAAATCTAGAGTGATCGGTTTTTGTTTTTGTTTTAAGAAATATAAGATATAAAATTACAGTATGATGTCGTTTTTAATCGTTTAAAATCTATCTTTACATAAAGACAAATTTGCATTTACATAAGCATTTATAAGGGTTTATATTTAAGGACAACGAGAGTTTAAGACAACTTGAAGAGGTCATAAATCAATTTCCTAAGTATCTTTTCCTTTCAACTATAAAAATCATGCTTTAAATGTTATCAATTATTATATTTTGCTATGATTTTCAAATAAATTTGAATATCGAACTGACTGCTAGCAGCAGCCGGTGAAATATTGAATATCGAATATCGAATAACGAACCGGCTGCTAACTTCAGATCCATAAAATATTACGGAAACCTGTGACATAGCTCATTCACTGTAACTTAACCTTAAGGAAATAAAATAAAAAAAGGAAAGAGAGGCCAACTATCACCATCAATTATAACAGTTAAGGAACAACTCTGCAAAAAGATGGACACAATAATTTCGACCAACCGTTTGTTGGTATACTAATAATCAAATATTATATGTTTGTTTGCTTCTGGACTTGCCTAATAGGTATACGTTTTGATAATTTTATTGTTAACAAATAATGTTTATCAACTGCAACAAACATGGTTTAACTAAGATTCAACAAAAGACCAGTCCGTCGAATAGGAAATGTTCACTTGAATAAGAATATGTGGTAGTGCATTCAATAGTAAGCGAAATCATAAATGCAAACAGGAACAAACTGATTTTCAGCAAAACATCGTTGCAATTCTAAGAAAAGTATAAGTATTGCATACCCCAGAAAAATTACTGGTACATTTTTTAATATAAAAACTAATGGTTAAAGATATAGCCCTTTTCAAGGGTTTTCGGAACAAGCTCATAATGTTGGAAAATGATGGATATCAGGCTAAACATGTTGTACTCGAGATTTGCGTTTCGCCTGCATAGCAGTCATCAGAGACACTTTAATCACAAAAAGTAAAAAAACGACCAAAGAAAGTACTGCCTTTGAAGAATTGAAAAACATTGAATACCCCAAATTCCGATAGGTTTGGCAAAATACAGCTGAAGATATATATTCCTGTTGTAGTAGATCCTATGTATTTCAGAAAATTCAATAATGTGTATAGAGAGCGTAAGTCAGATGAGATTTACATGTGGTAGGACATATAATGCCTGTAGATAAAAATCGGAATTAAAGAAGCATATACAAAAATGGAACCTGTTGATGTCAATTCAGCAACAGCTTTCAAAATATAAAAACAACAGGTTATAAAGTTAATGCATCCGAAGCGCTTTTCTTGGTTGACCTTCATTAGGAACGCTCAACATGCTCAAAGCCAAATATTTGAAAGCCAAAAATGTATATTAACCTAAACAGTTTACGAGATATATGACCTAAAAGGACATGAAACAATAACCAAATTAATCTAAGTATAAAAAAGAAGACGTGGTATGATTTCCAATGAGACAAATGTCAACAAAAGACCAAAATGATGCAGACATTAAAAACTATAGGTCACCATACGGCCTTCAACAATGAGAAAAGCCCATACCGCATAGTCAGCTATAAAAGGCCCCGATATGACAATGTTAAACAATTCAAACGAGAAAACTAACGGCCTTATTTATATAAAAAATGAAGGTCCACTTTGTCTGAGGAAGTTGAAAAACTTAGTTTCTTATAATAACGATTAATGTTAAAAAGGTTTGTTAGAAACTGTGTCAGTTCCAAAGTGCTGGCTAACGAGCTGATGATACCCTCAGGATATGACAGTCCACCAGCAGTGGTATCGACATGAACCTGTAAGAAATGAGTCGTTCTTAACAAAATTTACGAAATAACTCGTTTTCTATGTATGTTGCATTGGTGTTTTTTTTTTTTTTTTTTTTTTTTTTTTGTACTTCAGTGTTTCTGTTTTTCCGTTGTTTTCCTCTTAAAGTTGATGATTTCCTCTCAGTTTGGATTTGTTTTCGCTCAATCGATTTATTATTTTTGATCAGCGGTATAATATATGAAGTGTCGCTTTTATTTACTCAATTCAGTATGCGATAGATCCATAAAAGTTCTCCAATTTGCATTTTTAGTTTTGAGTATTTCAATACCAGTAAAACGTATTTATAAACAACACAAACAGATTTGTCAGTGGGTAAAAACACAAAACGCTTTCCACCGATGTTTGATATTTGATTTGTCCTAATGTGTAAGTGTAATACCACCAAGTCATGGTACGTCACATCCAGTTGTATACGAAAATAGGTCGAAAAAATATTCTCTTGAATTTGAAAGGGTTGGTAATTAATCATACATTTTATTGCAGTGAAACATTTCTGTGTCATACACATATGTCTTGGGTATTTCAAAGCACCATTATTTTCTTATTTGGGGTTTCTATAGAATATTTTGTAAACCTGAGCTTACATGGTTACTAAATCTTGTACATAGGTTAAATATGGGGAGAAATAATATAACCATTGATTTTCCCCTGATTAGTCTTTGTTAAATTTGCTCTTTTCAAAAAATGTGCAGAATTTATCTTTGTTTCAAATAAAGAAATACTTGGCATGAGTAAAGTTTTATCCTGTCCAGTACTATAGAAAAACTGCACATACCATTTCATTGCATATAAGAAAATAAACCTCACTGGAAGTATACCAATCAAATTTCTCTACTTATTTAACCTGTGTACAAGATTTAATAACCATAGTTATAAAAGGGAAGAAGGAACTTTTTTCACAACATGTGTTTTGGAGTCTTAATCCACGCAGAATATTTCATTTTTTGAAATATTTAACTTAAATAGCAAGAAGAAATTTTAACACATGAGAGTACGCACAAGGTCAAAGGTACATGTACAGCTTCCCATATTAGTCTAGATTTAATAAAGAAGAACTATTATGTTAAATTTTCTATTCACAGTATTATTTTACTGTTGCTTGTTAAAGTTATCTAAATATAGGAAGATGTGGTGTGAGTGCCAATGAGACACTCTCCATCCAAATAACAATTTATAAAAGTAAACCATTATGGGTCAATGTACGGCCTTCAACACGGAGCCTTGGCTCACACCGAACAACTAGCTATAAAGGGCCCCAAAATTACTAGTGTAAAACCATTCAAACGGGGAAACCAACAGTCTAATCTATATAAAAAAACGAGACACACGTATGAATTACATAAACAAACGACAACTACTGTAAATCAGATTCCTGACTTAGGACAGGTGCAAACATTTGCAGCGGGATTAAACGTCTTAATAGTACCAAACCTTCTCCCTTTTCTGAAACAATAGCATAAATCACAACAAGAAAAACACACGATAAAACGTAAATTAACACTATATATACGAATAAATTTGATCTGCGATATCTGAATGCAAATTCACACTTAATAAAATATAAGGGACAAACATTCAAGGCCAAAATGCAAACAAACAAGTCCAAACAAAGCCATGGCAAGACACCAGCGTGAAACCCTTCGAAAATTATCACTTTTGAAAAAAAAAAAACGGTTTTAATAATTGACAGGTAAATGAAAATAACTGTGTCGTTTTAGGTATACTACTTATGTGTATAAAATTCTCCCAATAATTAGGAATACCAAGAAAGTTCGGTCATATAAATTAATAATTCAACACTAGGTACAAATTGGGGTGAATATCAACAATAAAACTATACAATTAGAGCTAGCTTAAACTTCCCTGTACATATTTAAGGAGATTAATCCTGAAGTTCATACAAATGTTGTATGAAGAAGTGAAAATTAGAAGGTATTCCAAATAATTTACTATATAGACAAGATCCATATGAATATAAAATAACAAAAAAACATTATAAACAGTATCAACAGGTCGAATTAACAAGAAAATACGATTTGAGAGTACTCGCAGTTACTGACAGCTAGTTAAAATCCAAAAACAATTAATAATAAAAAATCATGCATCAGACACTAAAATCAACTAAAGCACACCCTAGGGATTTAGTATTTTAACGTCATTAACAGTCAGAGAAGACATGACTTGTGCAATCTAAATATTTAATATTTTATTATTCCAAAATCATATCTTGGGTGGGCACACCATGAAGAGTATTTCACTCTCGGTCGATTGACGTTGTTTTACAAAATAATGAACTGTTCTATAGTCATGACCAAATCTTGACGCGCAAACTTACATTTCTCATAAGTGTTGAACAGCTCCATAACGCAAAACACCATATAAATTTTGTATGTAATTCTATCAAGCCATTCAACAACAGCTAGGGTTTTCTCCCATCTATTTTATATCATAACAAGGAAGATGGAAAACAGTACTTCAAATAGTTAAGTATGCAGAAACGTCTGTAAATTATGTTAAGTGTATGACATAAGTCACTCCACTTAGTCTCTTTTTTCCACTTCGTAAATTAAAGTTTAAATAGATCATTTTTTGTACTATATAATGAACGTATTTCAGCAGAGGATTATTGATAGCTCACGTTTGTAATTTGTCATTGTTTAAACATAACATGCATAAGTAGAGGAACTTTTTGTTTAAATATCGGAACATTTAAAAAAAATATAGCATAGCTCCATATCTATCTTACATTCGATTAGCTAGACAATTTGGAACCTTATTATCTGTACTTTGTGTTTTTCCGTTCGTCAAAATGACTTCAGTCGAATGTTAAAAATTAATATATGTTCATTTTTGAGAAAAATTACAAGAACTTCCAATCACTCTATAAATTTGTTAATTAAAAAATATTTAAATGTATTATATCATTGGAAATCTTTTCATATCGGCAGCGCTGTATGTTCATGTTGTAAGAAAAGCCTAATCACTTTGAAGGCAGAATAGCTTGATAAACCACGTTTTATCTACTTATGGCTTATTGTCTGACATTTTTCATCTTTCATATGTATTTGTTGCACTACATAAATTAACTACTTAAAGATACCATTATGATTTTTTCACGCATGGGTAAGTTCATCAAATTGTATGTGCATAGATATATAAAGCTGAATAAATCAATGTTATGCGGAATTGGTACACTACATGTTGTGCGTAGATTTGTGCAGTTGTATTTGTTGAGGATATCGTCAAATTAAGGTTATGCCGCCATCATATTTTCCTTTTTTCTTATTGTCTCATAACCAACGTTATTGCAGTCACCTGACCTTGACCCCCTTCTTATGGTTCAGTCTGCAAATTAAGTGTTCGTGCGTAGGTTAGTTTTCAGATAAATGGTATATTTATATGTAAGAAATAAAAAAAGGGGGATATCGATCTCTTACATTTGTTTTCCATTCGTTTGATGTGTTTGAGATTTTAATTCTGTCATTTTGAGATTTTGATTTTGTAAGAGTTTTTGCTCAGAATTTCGGGTTTTTCATTCTTTCCTGCATTGTTTGATTTTACTTTTTTACTTATTTTTTTGGTAATTTTGAAGCAAAAAATAGTAACATAATATCAAATGTATTTAGTAAAAGTGTTTCACGGAAATATGAAATAATTGTGATGTAATTTCAACTTAGCTATATTGTGATCTTAAGAGGGTAACAAAAATTCGATGTTTTCGCTTATCAAGTGTACAATATATTTTTGTACATGATAGGATCATAATTTCCTCATTCAACGTCTTGTGTGCAACATTTTACTTGCAAAGAAAGAAATTGTCTCCTTAATGTGAATTTAAGAATCCTTATTTACAAGTTTAATTGTCTAAAATGGAAATGCAGCTTGTTCTTATAATATCTTTGGTCTCGTGCTACTGCACCGTAAACGTGATTGGTGTTACTACTCAAAGTTCGGAGAATGCTGTAGTTAAGGTGACAAACCTCATAGCGGAAGTTAACGTGATGAAAACAATTACTATGAATTACTTAAAAGAGTTATGAATAACGAAATTGAAATTGTAGATATGAAAAATCAAGAAAAATATTGGAAAAATGAAGTTGAAATCATAAAAAGATACATGACATGTCAAATGGAAGAGTTGAACGATATTAATACAGAGAATAATGACAATCTAAATGAAACTAAAGCAGCGTTGATAAAAACTAGGATTTCATTTAGTCAGTCATTGGCATCAATGAATGAAACAATACAAGAACTGAGTCATAGTCTACCGGAAAAGGTTCGATGTGAGGACAATCTTACAGAATGTAGTTCTACATCAGGTTCGTATGTTTATCATGTTGTAAATATAGTATGATTGTCTTATATATTTATCTGAAACCTTAGAAAACAATCAACTTGAATGATCATTAAACAAGACATGACAATTTTTATTATTACTTTATGAAGAATGAGTATCAGTGTCAAACTAGCTGGCGACAACTGGCTGGTGTCCTATAGCCAGTTCCCCATTTCAATTGTACTGGGTATGAAATGGATAAGTAAGTAAGTAAGTTAGTAAATTTTATTTATTTAGAGTCGGGCATGATATGTACAGATTAACATAGTAAATATGAGCTCCTCAGAGCTCTTAACCGAATTGATATTTAAAAACAAATAATACATCATAAGCATACTTGACAGATTACACAGAACACATATACGTAAAGCGCATGCATTATACAATAGATAAGCATAATGCATACATTTACATCAAAGCAAGCAACTTACAAAAATAGCACATTTTTGATAGCTGGGTAAGATACAAATGCACAAATAAATAATTGATAAAAAGCATACAATAAACAGAACACCTAAGCTGTGGGACAGAAGAGTCAGTGTCTATGTTCCAGACCATATGAGTATTTAGACCGTACATGGTCGGACCGTATGAGTATACGCGTATGGTCTAGTACGAGCTGATTATACATGTAAATGGATCATATGGGTTAAATTCAAACAAACATTTATCACAATCTTTATTTTAAGTTTTACAAATTGTTATTATTACAATTAGATGGATAAAATAAACAAACGAACAATTGAAATTAAATATTTGTTTAATTATATATCTGAATCCTATTTTGGTACTCTCGCACAAGGTGACACAAGTTACGTAATATTTTTTTACATTATTATGTTTGCAGTTCATGCATGTTCTTTTGCATTTGCATTTTTTGTGAAGTTGCTAAATATTCTAAAACAATTGTCCTCCCACTTTATATTTACTTTGATATCTTCAATTTCAGTGATCAAAATTCATTTAATGTATTACAGATCGACATGCAAAATACAAGGAGAGATTAACAGATTATAAATTACAATTAGCGTGAATTTAAAAAAAAGATAAATATAAAGTTTTCATTCCAAATAATTCTGGAACATATACATGAGCTACGACAGCCGTTATTTGAAGAACACCATGTTAAATTAAAATGTTTGAACTGTGCCAATGTTTAGAGGCTTCGTGCATGGTAAGGCAGTGTTTTACATGTTTTAGAAACATTTTGGATATAGTATCTAAGATAGTTCATCGCAATCATAGAAAATTTCGTAATAACAATACAAATATTTTGGACCTAATTTCTTTTTCAAAAAACAACGATAGACATTATCTATTAACCAAGGTCTGTTCTTTACCTGTTAATACATTAAATCAAACTTTGGAGGAATGCAACACAATTCCATATTGCAGTCTTAAGTATAAAATCGTCCAAATTATTTTTGCATATTTTTATTATAAATTGTTTTACCAAACTGATCGCCCTGAAGGTCATAGAAACTAACTATTTGATAACAACTGTCATATTTCCTACTTGGAACAGGACATATTATTTTTTTAGAAAACGAAAGGTTGGTTGAACCTGGTGGCATGGCTGGCCAAATCATCTTGCCTATATGACAATCTTTAAATATAGTTAAAATGACATCATTACTTCCCAGAAACAAAGTAAAAATAAATTCAAGAACACTCAGGACAGCAAATATATAAATAAATAATATAATACAAGTAGTACATTTCGACATGTAAACCACAGCATAACAACGAGCACCTAAAATTAATTTACGACAGTTTACAAATACAGCAAAATAGAATTATGAATATATGAAACGTAAATGAAACAAAATAAGGAATTTTGAATAGCTGTTTTAAAGCAGTTTGAAAAATGCAAAATATTTCATAAAATAATTGGTCTTTTTCATGAGCGGGTTGTATTGCCAAAATGAAGATTGTATCAATATCGATCTTAAAATAATAAATATCATATTTATTTGCATTCCAAATCTTTGAATACAATTAGTTTTTTTTAGCTGTAAAAGTGTTATTATAAATGAAATAGATCTATATTTAACGGATAATTACTGCCTGATACAATTAGATTGTTTTGTTTAATTTTTTTTCTTGCTTCAGTGACAACATGCAACAGTAGTCCGTGTGTGAATTCGGGATCATGCTTAAATGTAAATGGCAGCTATCTATGTTTTGTCCTAAGGGATACTCTGGACAATTATGTGAAGGTACATTACTATGATTGTATTAAATAGAAATAGCATAGAAACCAATATATACACAAATGTATTTTCATATAAGTTATGATATCTTAGATACTTGAAAGATCTCTATTTGTACAGTTCTGATCATCATTAAAATGATTTTTTTATTTGAATTTTAAATTATTCACATTAAAAAAAAACAGAAATTAGTGGTTAGAAAATTATTGCATATAGGGTTGGGATATCAATTATATATCTTAATCAATTTCACAGTTGATCCGTGTGACAGTCTTCCTTGTGGAGATGGAGGAACAAAAAACTTTATTAGGAACAACTTGTCAGTGTTCATGTAGAAGTGGCTTCTCTGGATTATTATGTGAAGGTATGTTTTCCTGTGGATTTTTTGTTTGCTAATTATTGCAACCATTTTAGTTCTGTTAAAAATGAAAAATTTCTCAACCAGTATGACTTATCAACCACTAGTTATAACGATGAGCGATACTAGTATATAAATATTAAACTCATCGGGATGACATGGCAATGATTTTATAATTATTAAAGTAATCAAATTATGACATTACGGAAATAAATATTGTGAGTATCGTAACATAATGTAGTATAACATGATATTCATTATATTGATTATATTCATCGTTCCGTAAAGCGACGCAACTTATTCCTGTTGAATGAAATAAAATGTACAAAAAAAGATGAAAAAATGGATACTTTCTTATGAGATAAGGTGATATTATTAGTTACACAGTGTACTACTGATCACACACGATATATACGGGATTTATATTGAGTGAGAGCGTATTACGTCGCTAGCACATTGTGTATTCATCTTACTTGATATCTTAACGTGTGGAATGCAGACTAGTGGATTATTACAGCAAACAAATCTTCCATAGTGAGAACCTACTTACATTTGGCCTTAAACAAAATATATATCAACAAAAATAATTCGTTATCCTTTCTCTTATTTGCAATCCTTTGTCTTCCATTTTTTCATCTATTGTCAAGGGGAAACGTTTCAGATTAAACTTTTTAACGTCGTGTTGTGTTATATATAGGGACCTGCCACTGCTATTAACCATATATCAAAATAAAACACGCCCACTTTACAGAAGTTATATATCTCACAAAGATCTCACAAACATGTTTAACCCCTCCGCATTTTTGCGCCTGTCCCAAGTCAGGAGTCTCTGGCCTTTGTTAGTCTTGTATTATTTTAACTTTTAGTTTCTTGTGTACTATTTGGAGTTTAGTATGGCGTTCATTATCACTGAACTAGTATGTATTTGTTTTGGGGCAAGCTGAAGGACTCCTCCGGGTGCGGGAATTTCACGTTGCATTGAAGACCTGTTGGTGACCTTCTGCTGTTGTTTGCTCTATTGTCGGGTTGTTGTCTCTTTCGCACATTCCCCATTTTCATTCTTAATTTTATAGGTTAAAAAGTGTGAGTTTTCAAACTATGATATTCTTAAAATTTATAGGAGTAAGATAATAATCATTTTACGAGATTTGAACACTGGTTAAAAGAAAAAAAGACGTTCTAGTCAAAAATATGGATCAGGCTAAATACAGTACAAATTTGAAGAGCATCGGGTTAATTTTCGTTTACTGAGTATGGAATGATACACCAATTTTCCGATATTAATAAATGATATACTAGTATTGAAGAACAAATTATCCAATACATGTAATCATATAAATATTATTTCAATAAGGAAATATTTAACCAACAAAGGAGGTTGATATTAACTAAATTAATCAAATTGGACATAATTTAGTATGCCAAAAAAACCGGCATTTGTTATAGACGTTTTCCCTGATGCAATGTATTTGATTCCTATTAATTAAATGTTTTACCTCACTAGTTAATTGACAACACAGATGTGAAACCTGGCTGTCTAAGATAATAACAATAATAATAATGTCAATTTTTCAACCTTGGAAGCCCCAAGACTTAAACCCTTTTACATGATCTATGACATAGTAATACAAAATATAACTCTATACAATAATACAATAAGTATTACAAATACTTAAAAACAAACCAATATTCAAATTAAAGCAAAGCAAAAACCAAATCACCGATAGTAATATTACTGCTACTGGGAAGTTAATTGCATGTTTATGAACCTGATCACACTGCCATGTAGTATCAATCTCTTCGAAGAAGCGAGCCTACGAATAAGTGAGGGGTCGTCTCAAGGATTGATAAGCCCGGAATATTAATACACTTGGATATAACTACATTTATCCGAAATCACACTTTAGAAAAACAAGTAACTCAATACATTTTTAGTTCAAGATAGGAACGTAATAGCATTCGACTTACGCAATTGGTTCTTAACGATAAGAAAACATAACGGCAGACGTGCGTTTCATTTACAAAGACTTATCGGTGCCGCACGAATTTAAGAAACGTAAAAGGTCCAAATAAAATACAATACTAAAGAGCGTACCACATATGTCCTAATTTATTACGGAGGATTATTGTTTCTCCCCTTTAGTATCAATTGACACAACGATATATACCAATGCATATGATGACATATAAATAAAATGTTGAACAAAACAGAGTCTTTAAATAATAAATTAATGCAAATATTCTTTCTAAAGTAACAAGGGAGACTGATATCTATTTTTAAAATTGTTTTCTTTTCAGTAACACCATGCACAAGCCAACCTTGTTTGTATGGAGGTAGTTGTGCTATATCAGGAAACAGCTTTAGCTGTAATTGTTCAAAGGGATTTTCAGGCAACTCATGTGAAGGTAAGTTTAACAAAAAATATATATATGCTTATTAAAATCCCTTATTTGTTAACAGGATTTTATCTTTGTACATATGCTTAACCTTTTTAAAGAAGAAATGAAATAAACCTGATATGCCATTTTTTACATGTTTGCTATGGTGTGCAATTTTGCCTCGTTGAACTTTATCTGAAAATCGAAAAAACAATGCCGTTATCTTTTTTTTCCCTTAAATATTACTGATTCAATTTTTTTTTAGATAAGTGCTCATTTGTATAGTGCACAGAAAGCACATACAATCGGCGAAAAATGTTCTATCATTTGTCATCAAATTTCCAATTTTTGCTGCATAGATTTTTCTTTAAAAACTATATGTTGTTGATTCAAAATTCGCAGTGTAGACCCTAAATCGTCAATATTTTACGTTTTTTACTACAGACAATGTCACGGATTTGTGATTAGACCAAAAACGAAGTCGATGACCATATGAGTATTCTATATCAATAAAACGGTAATTTATGTATCAACAACATATAGTTTTTGAATAAAATCTATGGAGTAACAATATTAAAATGTTGATTTTCAGGTAAATTTATGAACTTTTTTTCGTCATACTATACAAATGTTCACCTATTTTGAAAGAATTCAATCCGTTATATTAAAAAACAAAAAAAACAAAAAAAATTTTTTTTTGGTTTTCAGATATAATCTAAAGAGCCGAACTGATATGCAAAATTTTACCAAAATCTGTGACATGGCCCGTTAACTGTCCCTTGATCTTATACTAAAACATAAAATGAAGCAAATAATTAGCCGATAAATACACAACAAGACCTCTGAATATTCTTATGACTTTACATTCTTTTATTGTGTCTGTTTCAGTAACACCATGTACAACTAATCCTTGCAGAAATGCCGGAACATGTTTCAATGTGGATGAGACTTATGCATGTGTATGTCAGTCGGGATATTTAGGCAATCAATGTGAAGGTATTTTTAATTATCATGTAATAAGATGTAAGAGTTTCTTTTAACCTATTTAGTGTCAGACAATATTTGACTTTATACCAGATCACGTGAGGGCATCTTTTCATTATTTTTGTTCAACCTAAAATAACAGCTCAAGTTACACCTTATATAAAGAAGCTGAACATTCCCATGAATGAACTAACTACAATTAAGGAATATTTCAATGTGAATATCAATAAACTGATGTTTTCTTATTGTGACAAAATATCTGTAATTGAGTCTTGGTTTGTTTTCTTCATAAGTTTTCAGTGCCGTTAACTAGTTACTTATTTTTCTTTCACATAACTCATTATTAAGTTATACTAAACATATGAAGAAAGTGTTTATTACAATTTTTGGAGTGTAAAAACAATTTGAATATTTTAAATAAATAAGTGATCATGGTCTTTATTATTCTTCAGACAGTTTTGACTTGAAATCTTTTACACTAGACGTACACAAAATCTTAACGAGCACTATTCTTTTATTTAATTTAATGATCGTTTAAATAACCTAATTGCAAATATATCTGCTGCATCTCATTTTTAACACCTTTCATTTCTTTTTGTAAACACAAAAAAGGGAAAAGGAGCACATATAAGACATATTATATGTTATATGTTAATCAAGACTCCTGATATTACAAGTAACTTTACAAGAAAAATGTTTTATACTCAATCATGTCAATGTTGATAAACTTATTTTTAATTTTTCTCGTCCGTTGTGCCTTAATTAAAATAACTAAAAAACAATCCTTAACATATACAAAAAAGTCACATTTTAGTCATTAGCGATGCATGGTTAATAAATAAGAAAGTAAAAATTCAAATTCAACTTCATAAAACCTTGGAAGAAATATATTTCATTTTACTTCCATTAAAAAGCTTATCAACGTTGATCACTCGCTCAACTGAACACATTTAAGACTAAATTTACCATGAAGCAGATAAGAATGGAAACAACATTAGTGAATTAGTAAAAATATACATTCCTGATGAACTGTATTTGTACTTTGGTGGATAGTTTTCTCCATATTTTCGTGTTAACCGCGATAATATTTGTTTTCCAGTTACACCTTGCAGTAAAAACTTCTGTTTTAACCAGGGAACGTGTTCCATTATTAATAGTAACTTTAGATGTACGTGCAAGTCTGGGTTTTCAGGAAGATTATGTGAAGGTATTTACTTATTTATCAAACTATCTTTATATATCTTTTTGGCTCGCCTGGTCAAAAGGATCAAGTGATCTTTTATTATTCGTAGTCCGTTTTCGTCGTCCGTTAATTTTTACCATTACTTTCTCCTCTGAAACTATTGGTTAGAATGCAACCAAACTTTGCCGAATTCTTCATTGGGATATCTATTTTTAAATGTGTCTGATAATCTTACCTGCCAGTCCTGATGGAGGACGTGGTGTAATTGCAATTTAAAATTGTTTCTATTATTTTGAAAACCATTATAAATAGAGAATATTTGACAGGACAAACGTATTCAGAATATTCAGTTCTTCCAATTATTTATTTACGTCAAAACGTCTTCTTATACGAGTCATTGTTGTTAGACGACACATTTTAACCTTTTTTTTAATTTTTACCTTATATCGTAACAAACTATAACTAAAACAATAAGTTGCACAAAGGATCATGAATAATTATGGTTGGACGAATTAGTCAGTAAACCTAGAGTCTTCAGTTATGCAAAAAGTAAAATAACAAAAAGAACCGAACTCCGCAGAAAATTCCAAAAATGAAAAGTTCTCAATCAAGATGATCAAACATTGCAAACGAATGGGTAATAACTGTAATATTCTGGAGTTGGTACAGACATTTTCTTTTATAGAAACTGCTGAATAAAACCTGGTATCAAAGCTGGCTAAACCTCTCACTTGTATTACAGTCGCATAAAATTACATTATATTGACTTACTTAAAAATTTAAATAAATCAATAAAAATAGGAAAAATATGATTGTCATGTGCACTGCAGATCATATACAGTTTTGGTATACTTGAAACATTATTGGGCATGTCTAATATTCGGAACCATATTACTAAATGAATAAAAAAGACATGTATCGTGTTCATTTAAATCGCACTCATTAAAACAAAGAAATATCGTTCATGAAGATATAAAGTAGAAAACTACTGTAACTGGTATTCGTATACGAATTGGCTTCGTGAAGTTGTATGTTTCATAAAAAAAAATTGAAGATACAAAAATTGATTTTTGATGGAAAGAAATTTATTAAAATTCATATTTGAGTTCATTCCAACAACATCATGGGTACAACCAGTATTTTGGTTTCTATGTTAACAAGACAGAATTTTATGAGGGGAAGTAAACAGGAAATTGTGTATTCATTGCAAAAACATATCTCATTTTTCAAAATATATGCTATTCATGCAGACAATTATCGCCAACAATATTTACGCATGCATAGATATTCTTTTTTTTTCTGAAAAGAATTAAAATGTAATTGTTTCTCAGTGACTCCCTGGTCATCCACCCCTTGTCGATTGGGAACATGTACTTTATCAGGTAGTAGTTACACATATAGCCGTCCGTATAGATTCGATGTCAGCCGATGTGAAGGTAATGTAATTAAACAACTATAAGAACTAATTGAAACTAATTAATGTTGTGAGGATTTATTAAGGTAGTGGTTATTATGAAAAGAGAAGACGGGTGATGGGTGTTAATGAGACAACTCTTCATCCATGTCACAGTGTATAAACAGTTAATTATCATAGGTCAAATTACGGCCTTCAACAGATAGCCTTGGCTCATACCAAACATTAAGCTGTCAGGGCCCCAAACTGACTAACGTAAAACAATGCAAACAGGAAAACCAACGGTCTAATCTATATAAAAGAAAAGAGACGACAGAACTACCAATAAACTACACTAACAAACGACAACCACGCAACAAAAAGAGCTCCTGACTTAGGACAGGTGCATTTACAGGCAGCGGTGTTAAATATTTTGACCGGCGTGAACATTCATCATAACCTGTTTTTTGGTTTTTTCAGAAGAATAATTCTAGTTGTTGAAATATCGATCTCAGGTCATTTAATGTAAAAGAAACGTATTTTGTAATAATATTTAGTGTTTTAATTTTCATTCAGAAAATCTCTAGTTTTCTTGTAAATTTTAGACTTATCACATGCGGTTAATTTTTGTTCTTGTTTTGTACCAACCACAAATACTAACTACTGAACAATCTGAACATAGATTTAACAGATCTTTATCAGGTGCAAGCCAATTGTCTGGACAGTGCTGAATTTATCGCAGTGGATGAGTAATGAAGGTTTTTTTATTCGATCGTGACTGATGAGTCTTGTGTACACGAAACGCGCTTCCGGCGTATACAATTTCAATTCTGGTACATTTATCTATGATGAGTTTATTTAATGACTACCGTTTTAAATTGGTTTAATAGTGAAGGGTTAACATGCATTTCTACCCTAATGTTATAAATCTTATGGGATGCTTAATTCACTTTTTACAGACTTTTGTGTATAATTTAATCGTTATTAAACAAAATAGAATATTTGAATAACCTGGGGCAGTGTGGTTTAATAAATGCTTTCTTTTTATTACTTATTATATCCTTAATCTATTCACCCAGTATAGCACTTTATACTATCTATTTACTAGGGATGTCAACGTGTACTCAAGTACTCGAGTATCGTTCGGTAGTACCGATTATCGATTACCACAATGATACTCGACTAATCGGTTTCATGTTAGAATGGTGTTGCTTTCTTAAGCTGAAACAAAAAACAAATTTATTGAGAGCACCTCCCATGAAATTAAATATTAATAAAAATAAAAATAGCATACGAGTGTTTGTGTTAAACTGTCATTTAAAATTCCGCAAATCAGAGGTTGAATATATGAACAAGAACATTTTTCCAGGACTTACAATTTTAGCTAATCAGAGCATATTTTTTCATAAGCAGGACTGTTAGTTACTTTCTCGTCCTAGAAAAAGTTGACAAGATATTATTTAAAAATAGAAACAAATTATTTGTACCCTGTGTCGGCACTTATAAATTGATTAAAGGCATCAGTTAGTTCCAATCATCACCCTTTTGTTGACTATTAAATGTTTTTGGACTGAGGCCATCTTTGACTAAAGCAAATATGAAAATAAACAGCTAAAACAAGATTTAAACATGAGTTTGTTACATTATGATCTATTTCCGACTTCATGGGTTCTCTATACTTTTAAACGAGAAGACCTCATTTTGTGTGTCGCTTCTCTTCCTTCCACGATAAATTGATCATCATGCCTCTGTGTTCTATAGGTAACATACATAATCGCATTTGTCATCCATTCTTATGATTATTCAGATTGAGTTATTTTCGAAAAAAACGACAAAAAAGGAGTCCGGATATTGATTTCGTCACCAGATTGACTTTTAGTCATAATGAAGACCTCCAGTTTGAAACATGCACAAGTACAACCAATCGCATGATAGATAACAAAAATGAAAAATAATTAGCCAATCAGAGCGTTCTCCATATCATGGTGTTTATATCGCAAGAACCACAACTATTATACCTCCTTAGAGAGGACAATTATTTTTCGCGTTTATCTACACGTAAACTACGATTATACTACTTTAATATATAGAGACTCTGTGTATTCTGTCTACTGTTTTCTTTGAAATATTTACTATTTTTAGGGGTCATACCAGTTGCATATATATATTAAAATAAGTAAAACATGTGGAAACAAAAATGTGTCCATAGTACACGGATGCCCTATCGGAACTATACTTTCTAAGTTCCGAATTGATTGGACTTCAACATCATAAAATACTACCTCGACCAAAAACTTTAACCTGAAACGGGACAAATGACGGACGAACGAACGAACGAACGAACGCACGGATGGACAGACTAGAAAACATAATTCCCATAAATGGGACATACAAATTTTTTGTTGAAAGTGAAAGTAGTGATTTGGCCAAAATGAAGGAAAAGAGGTAGGCAGGACCTTTTTCGGGACGTCGGGATCGGGTGTTTTTAAGCTCGGGATTTTGGGATTGATCCTTACCGGATCTTGGAATATATTTTTCGATTTCGGGATTTCGGGATATGAATTTCTTTAAATTCTGCATCTAGAGATTTCATGTTTTTAAGCCCGGGATGTCGGGATCAGGACCCCTCCGACCACCCCTCAAATTAGCCCAAGTCGGTCTTAGTCATTTATACAAGATTCATATCCTACCATTGTAATGTTAATAAGGCTCTCAAAAGAAAATGCACTGATGGATTGTCCTTGAAGCATATTTTATTAGACTAATAATGGTCTATATATAAGCAGTTACATTTATTTCATGTTTGAAGCGGTGCAAATTTTTAATTTAATTTGACTTTTACCAAAAGATGCTTTGTAGCAAAGGAGAAGAATAATTGTTGTCTGAGGCCAGAAACACGAAAATAATTGAATTTAAAAGAAAGGTAACAAATATCGGACTTTGGAAAAAGGGAGAGGGCTTTTGATACCTTTTATGAAATTCTCCATATACATAACATCTTTTACAAAAAATCATCCTACGACAGTTAACAAGCTGTATATGCCCGCGGGTGTGTTCTAGTACTGTTAATTTGAAATAAAATGAGTACTATCCTTCATGATTGACTATTGTTTGTATCCATTATATTGTTTGTGATTAATTTTAGGTTTGAAGCAAATGATATCTTCTCCGGGCTATCCATCAAACTATGCAAATGGTGAGAGTAGATCTTGGACTGTGGTAGTTGACAGTGGATTTAAAGTAAAAAATTAAATTTACATTTTTCCAGACGGAGTTAAGTTATGATTTTGTTAAGGTTTGTAGATTCTTAGTAATTTTATATTCGTTTTGAGCTTATAGAAGATTGTGACAGGAAAACCTACAAGTTAAAATTAAAAACACTTTTTACTTTCAAATTACATGTGGCAACGACAGCTTTCATTTCAACAAAACAAAACAAAAAGTTCATTACAAACTTTAGATATTTTTACTAGCGGAAATATATCGTTTCACATTTGATGTATAGTGGAATCTGTAAATATTAATTTACATAGTGTTCTTCAATTATCAATTTTTCTATAAACTTGTATGTTGTGGAAACTCTCATCCCGTCATCATCACGGCCATGTTCCCCTTTTGATCCTGACTTTTTCAGGTCTCGTACATCCTTGGTTTTCAAGCATTCTTTTTTAAGCGTTTTGGGTGAAGGAAAATACAAAACGAAAGCGCATTGGACGTGCGAGACTATATTAACTGTAATTTCCATTACTTAATACGCATAACGATTAAGGGAAAGCAGTACATAAAACGTTAATTGCTTTTTTAAGTTATCGTGTCTCGTATAAGTTACGGTACATGCTATATTGTATTCATACATTGTTCAATGTCCATTCTTTACTCGGATAATATTTCGTTCAAGTTCGTACAATGTTCAGACATCGTCCGTTTATGAATCGCAAATCATCTGTTTTGTTAACTATCATATTAGTTATCGTGGTGTAATCAGAGGTGTACAGAATTTTACACCGTTGTTGAAAATTCATACACCCTGAGGTGCAGCCGAATGGGTGTATGAATTTAAACAACGGTGTAAAATTCCGTACACCCCTGATTACACCAAGATAACGAATTTATTTCTTATGAACAATTCCTACTCAATTTGAAATCAGGATTTAAAATTGTAAAAATGGTGATGAAAATTTTCCAGTGTAATATTTTTTCAATGTCCATGTTGCTGCACATTGTCAGATACTTTTTTTACTTTTAAAAAATTTTGGCAAAATTGGAACAAGGGTGGGGTGTTATTTAAACCGGGATAGTCAACCAATCAGATTGCAGTATTTTTGCTGCATAAGAAATAAGACTCTTTACTCTTCAAAGAGTGTGTACTTACATTTAGCAACATACACAGGTGGAATTACTTAACATGATCTGCTCACTCTTTTTGATCATGTGCCAGAATCCACCGTTTTAGTATTGTTTGTGTTGCCCAATAACTTTAGTTGTATATGCATTTGTGAACTTGTTTGTCTATTATCAGATTTCCCTTTTCCTTCTTGCCGCTTGTCTATATGCCGTTATTGTGTATTTCTTCTCGTAAAGGTATCAAAGAAACACAAAATATCATATATAAAAAGCATAAACAAATATGAAAGACAAGAATACAAAAATTATCATAGAACAATGATTTTTTTTTTCATTGCTTTAACATTTTCTCTTTACTTTTTAGTTTTTAGATTGCCCTTGTCCGCTTTTTTTTCTACGTTCAAAGACTGCACAGAAAAATAAAAATACATGTGCAACTAAGTCTCCAAATTTGGCTTTTCCTTTATTAAAGTGTCTCATGTGTATAGGAACTTATACATTCTTAAATTTCAAATGCTTTGATTTGAGTGTTCCTTTTGATACTAGTAGTAAAATATCATATGACGTATATAAAGTATTTTTTTTCATTCGGTTTGCTTTTTTTATTTTGGCTGTCAGTTTCTTTGTAATTGTCGTATTAAAAGATATTTTAAATTTTCACAACACTATAAGATTGGCTTTTCAATATTGTATTTGTTTTCTCCAGGTATACGATGGAAGGTCAGCAACAAATATCCTGGGATCTTATAGTGGGGCGAGCATACCACCAGAACTTAAATCAACAAACAGATATATGCATATTACTTTTACATCGGACTCCTCCAATACACTACCTGGATTTCAAGCAAACATTTATTATTTCATATAATTTATTTTTTCATGGATTTACATGTAACTATCTAGTTTGGCGAAGCAAGCGAGACACATAAGATACGCAAGTGATAAAACAAGAATACCATATAATATACTTTCTCGAGTTTGACATACAGTCATCTCAGTACCAGAATCTATGACAAACGAGACGATTTTAATTTTTAGATTATCAATTTTCCCACTTTAGTAGCAATATTCCAACTTCACCTACACCTATACATTTCCCAACTTAATCGGTATTCAAGAGCTTGCAGCTCCTACCCAGACTTTGTAAATCGTCACCAGTGTCTGAGCAGAAAGTTGATGAACCAGGGGTATATCAAGGAACGTCTCGTCCTTTTTCTAAAGAAGTTCATCGGAAGGTACCAGGACCTTGTTGATAAATATTCCGTATCAACTTGACAAATAATACACGATGGTCTTGAAGTATAGATTCTACGTATACATACTGACGTTGTGTATCATCTTAATAATGTGTTAAATAGATATAGGAAGATGTGGTATTAGTACCAATGAGACAACTCTCCATCCAAGTCACAATGTATAAAAGTAAACAATTATAGGTCAAGGTACGGTCTTCAACACGAAGCCTTGTCTCACACCGAACAACAAGCTATAAAGTATTCTTTTATTTGTCTTTATTAATATTGCTTTTCTGTTTAGTCTTTTTTGGTGATATTCATTTAACGTGACTCTGTTCTTATGCATCCCGTCATATTTTTGTATCCTTATCTTTCATTTTTGCTTATGTGTTTTGTCTATATAACTTTTTGTGTTACTTTGATATATATATGACGTGGATTTGTACTTATACATCCCACCATTTTGTTATTGTTCTATGAAAATTTTTGTATTCTTGTCTTTCATATCTGCTTATGTTTTGTCTTTATGATCTTTTGTGTTTCTTTGATACCTTTTCTAGAAGAATTACACAATAACGGCATATAGACAAGCGGCAAGAAGAACAGGGGAAACTTCTAATTTAAATTCTGCAGAAGATATTCCTAAAATAACTATAGACTATAAAAAACATTATTTTGTTCATACTTTGAACGACAAAACTTTTGTTTCTACCTGTTTGACGTTTACATGCATATCTACTGATGTACGTCAAACGTGCAATTCTACGTAAGAGTTCATGTTAACCTAAAATCGTCATATAATAGAAAAGCCACGAATGAAGTTGCTAATTTGATATATGCCTTTTTGTGCTTCTTTGTTACATATTTGTTGGTTTATTTTATAGTGATAAAGATTATAACACAATGTTGACTGCTGAACCCCTATTTTTGACATTTTTACCTATTGTGTCTGTTTGTTTTGTTCACGCATCGTTGTCAATATAATGGTATTTGATGCGACTGTCAAACAAGTGAGAGGTTTACATTTGTAGCTAGCTATGAAACCAGGTTCAATCCACCATTTTCTACATAAGAAAATGTCTGTACCAAGTCAGGGATATGATAGTTGTTATCCTTTCGTTTGATATGTTTGAGCTTTCGACTTTGACATTTGATAAGGTACTTTCCTTTTTTAATTTTTCTCCGTGTTCAGTAATTTTGTTTTCAACTTGCAGTCATGGAAAAATTAATGAAATAGTTACCAGGATTATAATTTAAAACGCCAAACGCACGTTTCGTCTACATTAGACTCATCAGTGACGATCAGATAAAAAAAAAGTTATAAGCCAAACAAGTACAAAGTTTAAGAGCATTGAGGACCTAAAATTCCAAAAACTGTGCCAAATACGGCTAAGGTACTCTATTCCTAGGATAAGAAAATCCTTCGTTTTTTACAGAATTCATCTTAAAGTTATCAGTAAAACGTCTTTCGTGTACAAAACAAAACATTGATATTCTGTCGATGTCTTATATAAAAAATGTATACTTTTTGTGTTCTTGATATGTTTAATTTTCAGATAATGTTGACCCTTCTCAAGGATAGTCAAAAAACTGATACCAAATATTCTGATTACACATTTTACTGCTTAGTAACGTCAAATTTTTAGATTACAATGTCAAACTCTTCAATTACATGTTACACATTATATTAACACAATCTCCTTTCAATAATTCCATGTATTTAGGATGAGGGTTGATTAGGGTTTTTTTTATAATAAAACAGTTTATTCACAAGTTCTTTGAACTTCGTATACCATGTACACTGTTCCAAACTATGTCACAGATTAGAAGTGATGTCGAACCTCTTTACTTATCTTGTCTAAAAATGATTGATTACTTGATCTCGTCTAATATATGCATGATATATTCGCCACTGAACGTTAAACAAACGACAATCAGTTGATAGTATGATCCAGATGATTAAAACATGATCAACAATGGAAAATTAACTGAATGTTCATAGCCGTATTATGATCTTTAGAAGTTAACGCAAGGATATCTCGTATTGAAATGAGTCATGAGTATGGAAGTCGTTTTAACTGTTCCGATGGACTTCCCATATTTGTGTTTGCCTCGGAGTTAATTATGTTTGCCATAGCTGCTTTTTATTAACATATGCCTTACATTTCATCCTATTGTTAAACCGAATCAAGACTGGGCATACATGTAGCTATATGTGAGCACACAACGAAATCAGTACTCTATATATATATTAGTATATACCTTCAAGAGAGAGACTTGTCGCATTTTCATCAAGCAATGCATATCTTTGTAGTTGAGGCAACTGAAAAGAGTCTTGACGTATAAAGCATAAACTCTGACAAAATTTTTTAGTGTAGTCGATCCTCTCTTCTTACTTTCCCTGGTCTTTTTCAAAGTTTGAATGTAAAATTATTGACGGTTTTTCTAAAAGCATAACATGATGTTTAAATTTCAATGTATGAGCAAATAATGAAATGTGAGTCATATAAAAGATTTTCAGGAACCATGGGGTTTCTCAATTATGTATTATATTTATTTGTTTTGTACTGGTCTGATGTTGTCATCCTCTCCCTCAGAAGAATATTTTCGAATTGAAACTCATCCTAATTTATAAAAATATTTGTCTTTTCTTATTAATCAGGAAGATACTTGCCTGTCCTTATTCCAAGTGGAAGAACACATACTTATACTTGAAACAGAGGATTTCACACTTGTAACTGAAGAGCCATGTATTAAGTGGTAGAAAAATCTTGAAGTAACTGTTCATAGTCCGGCTATTATGCTTTTTAGCAATTTTCTTTCAAATTATAAACATTTAAAAGCTGATTTAAATTATAATAGTTCGAATATAAACCGTCTCAGTGATATATCAAACATAGTTTAAAGACAATTACATGCCTGTCTGTCCATTTATCTTTATTTATGGCTAGTAATCTCAATGGGGATCATATTACCCGTCTTTATTCTTATGTTTTCTTTGTTATTAATAGGTAAAAATGGAGAAAGTTCTTGTGAAATTGAAATAAACATTGAATTGTTTTGGAAAAAATTCCAGTTCTAAAATTAATAAAATTGAGAATGGAAATGGAGAAAATGTCAAAGAGACAACCTTCCGACCATAGAACATACAACAGCAGAGGGTCACTTTTCAGATCTCAAAAAACATCCTTTCTCGTGTCAATTTTTAGCATATAGAAATCAAAGAGAAATAATTGACATCTGGTGAACAAAGCATTGTATACTCTAAATTCTGTTATTATCGTTTCATCAATGCTGATAAAGCTATTAAGCTTTCAATTGTGTTTGGTCCGTGTATATTTGCGTCCAATCGTTCAATCGTGTTTTCCTGTCACATATCGAAAATGAAAAACGAAAAAAAAGTGATTTCATTTTTAGCTTTTGATTTCAGGAAAATCGAAAAACGTAGTCACTTCATTTTTTTTTTTAATTTGATTTTCAAAAAACCACGAAAAAGCTTTCGTTTTAGGTATCTATAAACAAAAATATTTTCAGTTTCGTTTTGATATCTCACAACAAAACTGAAAAACAAGATTTTGATTCATAGTTTATTTTTTCATTTTGTAATTCTTAAAAACAAAACAAAATGTGAATTGTTTTCTAAATTACAGAAATATTGAAATTTTTATTTTCTATATAACAGAACAATTGTTTCGTGTTTTACTATGTTTTGCCATTACAGGTTTTGTTTTTTATCGGAGTTGTCATGTATAAGACTTGTTACCTAACAGTTTAGACTATTAACTGGGTTTGTAATGTCATGAACAACACGACGGGTGCCACATAAGGAGTGGGATCTGATTACCCTTCCGGAGCACCGAGATCACCCCGGTTTTTGGTGGTGTTCCTATTGCTTAGCCTTTAGTGTTCTTTGTTGTGTCGTTTGTACTATTCTTTGTCTGATTGTCCTATTCTTTTTTTGCCATAACGTTGTCAGTTTGTTTTCGATTTATGAGTTTGAATGTCCCTCTGGTATCTTTCACCACTCTTTTAAAAGATATCTATTTAAAACTAGATAAGTATAAATCAATTATAGATATAGTTGGGTTCAGCTGTCTCTTTAGTTGTATCAGAAATTGTAAGCAGAACATTCTCTAACCCAAATAGCCTGACACCTTTTGAACACTTTTTAACAAATAGTTGACAAATAAAACAATGTTCATGAACATCTTAAAAACTTGTTAATCAAAGATCACAAATATCGTTTCTCCGGATTTTTTTCCTGCAATGAGCAACGCAACGGTCTGTGATAGAAGAGGATATTTTCTTTACCGATTGGCAGTTGGCACACCTTAGCTAAAATATTGTTCATGTAATTTTAAATCATCCAAAACACTCAAAATACTCTACCCAGCTTATATAAAATTGACATATCGGTGTAATTATATATTTTGACATCGGTACGAGTGTTTGGTTTTGTCAAATATATGGAAGGATATGTTATTTTATATTATTTTGTACATAATACTCCCTTTCTTTTTCATTTCAAAATATCCACCATCATGTATGTTTTAGGTAAAATAAAAAAGATGCAGGGATTTCAGAGCAAAAAGCAAAATCACAAAAATACTGAACTTATCAAATGGCAAAATCAAAAGCTTCAACATTTCGAACGAATGATTAACAACTGTCATATTTCTGACTCTGAATAGGCATGGCTAAATAGCTAAACCTCTTACTTGTATGACATTCGCATCAAATTCCACGTTTTTAAATTTTTGTAATAAAAAACAATTATTTATCATCTATCAGTTTCGAAATATAAAAGATACGTAGCATATGTTAATAGTCAACATCCTTAAGCATTTTTTAAAAGTAATATATTATCATCTGTCGGTTTCGAAAAATTATGGAGATATTGCATACGTGCGTAGTGAACATCCTTAATCTTAACAACGTATAATATTTCATTTTATTTTTAATCAAGTATCAACTTATTCTATAATTGGTAGATCTAGAATGAAATTACAGTATCTTTTAAACTTGACCTTTATATCGTATGAATTGATATAAATATACTCCTGTGTTGAACTGGCAATAACTTGAAATAGTTCGCAACGTGCAAAATGATCACCACTTAATTCAAACTAACATTACATGTGTGCAGGGTAGAGTGCAGTCGCAATAAAAATGGATGTTACTCAGATTGATTCCGAAGACGACAGCATCTCTGACAGTCACAGAGATATTGGTTCCGAAACAAGACTAAAAGAAGATAAATTATCCTCGTTTACGAAAAATGAAGTGAAGATCGAAAAGGAAGAGGGAATACGTGGTGTCAGCCAGTTCTTTGAAAATCCTATTTACGGTAAAGAGAGCAATGACAACAATAGTATTGGAGATATGGTCATAGTACATAGACCTACGAATCAAGCACACATTATCAGGGCGTTGGCCCAAGAAAATAGAAAATTTAGATGTTGCACATATGTGTTTCTTCTGACCACAATAAGCTTTTTAGTAGTATCTCTTATTATGGCAGTTTTTATGCTTCGTGAAACAGGTAAAGTGATTTTGTTTTAAACTAATTTTTCATAGTAAAGGGATAACTTGCAATACAATGAAATTAACAATTGATAGATTTCATGTTTGACAGAAATGAATGTGTAAAGACGTAAAACGTTAGAAATACATGTACAAATAGAAAAAACATTCATGAACGACACATAAAACTGAGCATGGAAATAGGGAATGTGTCAAAGAGACAACAATCCGACCATAGAATAGACAACAGTAGAAGGTCACCAATAGGTCTGCAATGCTGCGAGAAATTCCCGCACCATGAGGCATACTTCAGGTGGCCCCTAATCAAATATATATACTAGTTCAGTGATAGTGAACGCCATACTAAGCTCAAAATTATACACAAGAAACTAAAATTAAAAATAATGCAAGACTAACAAAGACCAGAGGCTCCTCACTTGGGACAGGCACAAAAATGCGGCGGTGTTAAACATGTGTATGCGATCTCAACATAATTAATAATTGACCAAATATGACACTTTCATCCTATTCATATGTAGTAAATTGTAAATACTCAAATCGACTTTATTATATCATCTAACTCACTTTCTTTCTCCCAGAATATAGATTACTTATATATTAGGTCAACATGCATCTTATAAAGGTTGACATTGAGTTTTTAAGTATTTACTTTCATTTTTGTCACAGATCAAAACCAATTTCCGTTGTATACCCAAGGGAATCGAAGCGAACAACAGGATCGTAAGTAATATGTCATGTTTTAGTAAATAGAATATGATCACTACAACGAAATTGTTCGTAAATATAAACAAACGTGCAGGCATATAATACGTTCAGGAATTTCACGTTCCATCGTTTAATGGTAGTATTATGAACAAAGCATATAATTTTCGTTATTTGCCTCAAAAGCTAACCAAACCTCTAACCATTTTAGTTAATGACTTTTGGTTCACTGATAGAGTATTGGCATTGTGTTACGGCCAGAAATCGCCTTTAAATTGTAGCCAACAAAAGACACAAATCAATAATAAAATTTAACAATATTTATTATACAAAAGTTTACAAGAAGTATTACACAAATATTACTGTCAACTTAACTGTCAAAATATGAGTCCAATCTTTTATCTTTATCTGTATCCGGATATCTTTCGGAATCCAATCTGAATATTACGTTCACTACTAAGGTCACTATCCAGTATGATGTTGTTTGTAGAATAAAAGTGTCAATCCAAATGCTGTGAATGCTAATGTCTATCGATGTCTAAGTCTAAGTCCAAGAGTAAGTCTGAGAGTTTAACTTGAGTGTCTGTATATATATATAGTTGTCACGGAAAATTCTAGAACAGTCTATAATGGAACATCCTGGAAAGTTACAACGGAAGTTTCTAGTAAAATGTAGAAGTTTATATAACGCATCTTTTATTAGGATCATTCTGGAAAGTTCTAATCATTCTGTAATTGTTCCAGTGATTTCTAAACTGCACAGTTCTAAGATTATTCTGTTAACAACTATCAGGCCACCCAACACAAATCAGGCCAACATAAATAAATACAATAATTACAATATCATAACAATTGGAAATAATTAAGTGTATTGTAAAACCAGTTGTCGGCATGATACGGGTTATATTCTTCGAATACAATGTACATGATGATAGCAAGGTACCAAATTTTTTTTTGGCTTTTCTATTAGTTAAATCAAGGTCTTGAGCTGACATATTAGTAACTGATAGTAGTCCATTGGTAATAAATGTTGATCATTGTCAATTTATTTAGTGTCTGCGGCAATCCATTCTTAAATCTGACTGGACACTTTTAAAACTATGCGTTTAACTGTTTGATTGTATATCCCAAATTGATTAAAACTTCCTTTAACAGTCGTTAGAGCTCTAATACGAAAAATGTGACCACTTGTAGATAAAACTTCGTTAAATGGAAAATAAACGTTATGATTGATTCAAGTTTGTACTACAATGTAAAACGTTATGGATATAATCAGTACTGAATAAACGTAAATGAAAGTAAAACTTGAACATTTTCTATAATAATGCAAATATGAATGCACAAAAACAAAATGAATGAAATGTTGAACAATCATATGAAAATATGCAGATGTGGTATGATTTTCCACGAGAAAAATATGAAACAGAGTCTAAATGACGAGTATTTAAGAAACTGGAAAACACAAAATGGCCTGCAATGAAATAGTGTTAACAGATCAACTGTTATCATGCTGCAGGTTATCAAACATAGTTGAATATTCGTGATTGTTCTCATTTGTTTTGGAAATCAGAAAAAAAACTTTTTTGTAGATACACCATGCAGCAGCAGTCCGTGTAAAAACTCTGGATCGTGTTTTCATGCTGATGGTGGGTTTACCTGCTTATGTCCACCAGGATACCTTGGCAAACAATGTACAGGTAGATTACAATTCATTATGTCTATACTCTATCGGGTAATTTTCGATTATTCAAATCATCATGGTATCATCAATTATTTAAGCGAATGCGAGTTTCAAAGTTGGAAAAATGTTTCTGGATATGTTTATATATTTTGTTACAGAATTGCGAGATGCAATATTGAAAAAGAGCAAATATATACCAGGATGCCAAAAATGAAGCATACTTCTAAAATTAAAACGTCGTTTGTTTTATTCAAAAATCCAGAAGCATTTTTATATCAATGATAAGAATATGTCAAATATCAATCAATCATTACAATTATGAACAAAAACAAGGAATCATGCGATTGTGTTTGTCAAAACACATTTTTTTGTTCCAGAAACACTTTGCAGCAGTGCACCTTGTTTCCATGAAGGTCATTGCTTTATAACGGACAAAGGTTTCAATTGCAGATGTCAAGAAGGATATTCAGGAAAATTGTGCGAAGGTAATTTTTTATATAAAAAAGTACCCCCAAAAAAAAGTCTTATGTAGACGAAACGCGCGTCTGGCGTATAAAATTATAATCCTGGTACTTTTGAGAACTATTTACACCACTGGGTCGATGCCACTGCTGGTGGACGTTTCTTCCCCGAGGGTATCACCAGCCCAGTAGTCAGCACTTCGGTGTTGACATGAATATCAATTATATGGTCATTTTTATAAATTTTCTGTTCACAAAGCATTGAATTTTTCGAAAAACTAAGGATATTCTTACCCCAGGAGTAGATTATCTTAGTCGTATTTGGCACAACTTTTTGAAATTTTGGGTCCTCAATGCTCTTCAACTTTTTATTTATTTGGCTTTTTAACTATTTTGATCTGAGCGTCACTGATGAGTCTTATGTAGACGAAACGCGTGTCTGGCGTATAAAATTATAATCCTGGTACTTTTGAGAACTATTTACACCACTGGGTCGATGCCACTGCTGGTGGACGTTTCTTCCCCGAGGGTATCACCAGCCCAGTAGTCAGCACTTCGGTGTTGACATGAATATCAATTATATGGTCATTTTTATAAATTTTCTGTTCACAAAACATTGAATTTTTCGAAAAACTAAGGATATTCTTACCCCAGGAGTAGATTATCTTAGTCGTATTTGGCACAACTTTTTGGAATTTTGGGTCCTCAATGCTCTTCAACTTTTTATTTATTTGGCTTTTTAACTATTTTGATCTGAGCGTCACTGATGAGTCTTATGTAGACGAAACGCGCGTCTGGCGTATAAAATTATAATCCTGGTACTTTTGATAACTAATTAGAAAAGGATGAATGACAACTACTAAAAATGTTGTTTTGTATAATTTCTCATTCTCGTCCTATTATAGATGATGAGTTTCCGTAGGTTTTAGCTTGTTACTCTGATATGTTTTCAATTAATCGATTTACTAGATAAACTGGAGGGGCAAAAGATACCAGAGGGACATTCAAACTTATTGTAGAAAATATACTGACAACGCCATTGCTAAAAAGAAAAAGACAAACAGAAAAATAATAGTACACACAACAAAACATATAAAACCAAAAACTAAGCAAATCGAACCCCACCAAAAAAGGGAATGATCTCAGGTGCTCCGGAAAGGGTAAGCAGATGCTGTTACCTTTTTCACAAAAAAATTCTTGTTGAAATCTGATAATAAGTCAAGATTCTTTTAACAGATAAGTATTGTGACTACGTAAAACGAAAGTAATCTTTTATTTTCATTGTTGCTTTCATTTGTTTTTTTTTTTCATCATTTTTTTTTTAAAACGTCATTCTTTTCTTTGACATATAGTTTTGATACCCCGGCACATTTAGTATCTTTTTCTTCTTTTTCAAGTTTTTATAAAATTAATATTCTTTTGGACAAACGTGGTTAATTTTTTATATTATGAGACAAAATCAATCGTTTTTTAAATGTCAAGGCATAAAAAGATATGATCATTGTTTGATTTTGTTAAAAGGCTTTGTTTCATTTAGTCACAAAATTGATGACATATTTTAAACCGGGTTTATCCAGCTTTTAATATACACATCTGCCCTCCTTGGAAATATAGAGACAATTGAGACACTAATAATACCTCCCATAAAAAAGGGAAAATAAAAATAAAGTTACAGAAGAAAAAGTAAGACAATATTGCATAAGTACTTTCCTTCCTAGATGTTTCGGACGATAATGAATTAGTAAACAGGTTAATTAATCCGGCTCAAAAGGTCAAGTACAAATTAATTGTGTCAATGAATATAAATATGGGGAAATTTATTCAATTTCGGAGAGCAGATTGGTGTTCCGTAAACATGTGATTTATACAATGGACTTCTATTTTGTATATGTATTCACTGTATTTAAAAGAATTTATATGAGTACCAAGTCAGGAATATGATAGTTGTTGTCCATTAGTTTGATATGTTTTGTCATTTGATTTTTCAATTTGATTAGGGACTTTCCGTTTTGAATTTTCCTCGGAGCTCAGTCGTTTTGGGATTTTAATTTAATACTTGAATAAATTACTACGTTTGTTACTGAGCTTTCCCCCTTAAAAATCAGTAACTAATAACAGGGATACTCGGACTAACGCTGTTATCCGAGTAAACAGCAGATATGTAATGAAAGATATTTTACTTTAAAATAACCCCCCCCCCCCCCCCAAAAAAAAAAAATTTCCTAGCTATACAAAAGTAGGATATTCTCTATTTTCCTATCGGTTGTTGACAACAGTTACTGCACAATAATGAATATTCTTCAGAGCACTCTTCTACATAAACTTTATTTCAGCATTTGAATGTATAACTTGGACTCAAAATTTCAGGAAGTATAGGTTGTTGCTATAACTATTAAGGTCATTTTTTATGTGTGCTTTACATCATCAATTGTTATGACTGCTAGAATATTCTTGTAGGTATTTTTGTCTTTTTTTTTTGCTAACGGAAATTTTTTAAAAAAACTTTCAAGAAATTTGTATTGCATTACAATATACTTCCAAACAGATATATTCTTGCAATACACTTTTTACTTTGATTTCTATGTTTTACCTGTTTGACATCTTGTTTTATTTTTCAAATAATATTAAGTTTCATACAATGACCATCTTTTTCGATTTCGATTTTCTTATATGTTCAAGTGTTTTAACAATAACTGTTTTGTTCAACTATTTTTTGTTCTTTTGTAGTCTATGTGGAGAGGGGATTCAATATGAAGGCTGTGTAATTTGTTTTTGTGTCTGTTGATAGTTTAATAGCATTATATACCAATGTATTTAAATAAAGTTCTATGATTTCTAAAGTCAGATCGATATATACAAAATTTGGATCATCTTGAAAGAATTTTTTTCTAAGATATCCAAAATTATAAAAATTCAATTTTTCAAAAGAATATTGTTTAATTGTTTCTCAGTGCAACAGAATTAGCAAAATGTTGATATATTTTCCATTTGCCAAACAAAATCAACAGATAGATTGTAATACTAATTGTCAAAATATTTTTCTAGTAAATCCTTGCACCAGTCAACCTTGTCTTTTTAACGGCAGTTGTAATATCAAAGGAAGAAGCTTCAATTGTAAATGTTCACATGGATATTCAGGCCGTTTGTGTGAAGGTATTTCTTATTGATACAAAAGAATATAGGAGAAAAAAATCATGATAAAGTGAATTTTTTATTGTTTTTTTTTTTCAATTGAGATATTCACAAGATGGAAAATTAAAATTCTTTTTAGTCAGAAAGTACCAAAGTATTTGATATGCAATTGGGAAAAAAAGGTAATAAAAAAATGAACACAAATTTATGATTTACTGAAACCACATACATTTTTTATTTCTGTGTCAATTAAAATGTGATATTTATTTGCTAACTATCACTTAATTTATCAGTGACACCATGTAACAGTAATCCATGTGTAAACTCTGCGTCGTGTCACAACTTAAATGGAAGTTATGTATGTGCTTGTCCAACAGGATATTCTGGAAAACAGTGTGAAGGTATAGTTCCAAAATTGATTTCATCATATAATGCATGCTATTTTGCAGAATGAAAAACTGTTCAAGGAACAAAATAATTAAGTTACATTGATGCTTTCGATAATCATAGAAAAAATTCAGAGGTAGACATATTTACGTGTGTATGACCCATGTATCCCAAACAACTCATTGTGTACGCTTTTGATCAATCGTTTGGAAAGTGATGAAAAATATCATGTCCGAAACAAAACATCCCTCTAAAAACTAATGTAAAACGAAAGACATAGACATTAGACTATTAAAATTGTAGTTTGACACAATCATATAACAGCATCCAATACAAAACCAAGTCCAAACTTGTCTTCGGTCAGTTTTAATTGTTGATACAAATGAATCCAAGTTTAATAGATCAGACAAATACTAAAGTATATCTTATTTGGATATTAAAACACATTAACACATTTGAACATTTTGTGTCATAGATGTCTTAGATGATTTCTAAATTAAACAGTATATATCACCTTCTACGATAAAGATTTTGTTCACAGTTGATCCATGTGGTGGGTTTACATGTAATAATGGAGGAACGAAAATTGTATCAGGAGGAAACTGTCGATGTTCATGTATAGATGGCTTCTATGGTTCATCATGTGAAGGTATTTTTTCCAGCATTTGGCATTTTCCATTTTGTTTAGACATGATGACTACAGTTATGAACTGAGTAATAGCTTTTAAAGGATGCATCCAAAACATAAAATAATGTTAAGCTTTATTTATTTAAAATTATAGACGTTATATTTGTTTCAAACTGCCGTTTTATATACTGTAATCATAAGAGTTTGCCAGTATAAATACAAAAGCGCAACATAGATATCAGTCATTGATATTTGAAAGACGAGCTTTGTGCCTACTCATAGTTTGGCACTTTAGCCAAAACCAATTTGATTCTAAATTTCATAAAAGTCGGATGAAATAAATGTAACAAAACAAAACCAAACAAAACCGATAAATCACAAAAAAAAATGAATAACCATTTTTTGGGGGAAAAAGGACGAAATAATTTACAAAAGTTTATATTCAGTTATAAAATTATACCATCAACTCAAGTATACAAAAATGAATTGTAAAATAATGTTAATGCTTATATAACTATAAAAAGATTATTGTAAACAACTTTTAATATACGTCAATACAAAATGTTTGTAAACAATTTCATTGGCAGAAATAGATATTAATAAGAAGATGTGGTATGATTGTCAACAATACAACTCCAAAATCAGAGATTTACTGACATTGAACTAAACAATTATAGACCAAAGCTATATTTGATAACAATAATATATGTTATGTTCACCATTGTTTCCAGTAACGCCTTGTATAAGCCATCCTTGTGCTCATGGTGGCAGCTGTTCTATGTCTGGATACTCTTTTAATTGTGATTGCTTAAAGGGATACTCTGGAATGTTATGCGAAGGTAACCCTGACGTAAAGAAATACTGAATAGAAAAGATAGTTTAAATGATTTGATATAGAATTTTTAGACGTGATTAATAAAGTAAAAAATCACATTTATGTAAACAGATGATTTATTTTTTTTAATTTGGAAAGATACCAGATACCAAGCTGATAATTTCGTGTGACAAATGTTCGTCTCATTTGTATCTGACTCCTCATCAGTGCTCTCATTTCAAAACAATTAGAATGTCAAATCTCTTATTAAACTTTAAAGGAGTAATGCCCAATCTTGATAAGTTCTTACAGTCGATTTTTTTGAGTGTGTATACGTAGCCAAAGGTGATATGTTTGGTCAACTTGTTTGTTAGCTGAACCGTGAAGTCATTGTTAGGTCAGGTTAACTACCTCCTTTACAAGTAGACTAGTCCAACAGATAACCAACCTATCTGTCTGTTGGACTATGCTACTTTGAAAGGATGATAGTTTACAATTTCAAAACGTGCAGAACAAATAACACACGCATATGCGGAATTTTGAGCTTCTGACTTGCGACATACACTTAAGGAGTATGGTGCCAAAACAGTTTGGGAAAGAATGATCTTGTGAAATGACAAACCATACATATAGGGAGATGTAGTAATAGAAAAGTCAATCTACGTCCTAGGTAGAGAGACTTACGTGTTTTCAATGATTGAAACGTTTCGGAATCTTTAGATTCGAGATAAATGTCAAACAATAATAATTTACATCTGTTAAAAGTATAATATTTGTTTATTTTCTATTCTAGTGTCATATTAGCAGCAGTTTGTTTCATTTCAATTATAAAATAAAATACATAAGACGATAGTAAGTTTGTGTAATTCATTTCATCTTGATAACTGCAAACATGTATTTGATATAATAGTTGATAGATTAGTTTCTGTAAAAAATAATTTATATCATTTATGGACATCTTCTTTTTTACTGCTTTTTCAGTGACACCATGCAGCAGTAGTCCATGTGCAAATTCTGGAAATTGTGTAAATGTAAATGGAAGCTATATTTGTGATTGTCCGATAGGCTATTATGGGAAACTATGTGAAGGTACAATTCGCATTAAATAATATTGATAAGTATATTTTAATCCAACTATTAGTTTAAATAGTATAGGATTTCTTTCGTATATTGAATGACAGTTTACGAATCCTCATTTGCAAAATGTACTGTTATTGATAACCTTGGTCACATTGAATACGTCATTTTTGTTTGCTTTCATTCATATAAATGGTATTGGAAAGGAAAACAAGGGTTTAAAGTACCAATTATCAAATTTCACACTTATAGTTGAATCATAAGAATCAAATTGTTGACACTAATTATATGGAGAATAAAAGTTTTCCTAATATTCATTGACCATGTCAGGAGATCTCCTTGATAGCAAAGTTAATTTCAGCATGTGCTTGGAAATTGATTATTGGAAGAATTGGAGATGAAAATAACTCAACATGTTTTTGTATATATAGAAGTCGACTTGTTCGGTATAAGTATTTCGGGTTGTGGTTTATTTTGAAATTTTTATATGAATGTTGTTTTCTTGTCTATAAATATTTTGTTGACAGTTGACCAATGTGATGGTGTTCCTTGTGATAATGGAGGAACGAAAACTCTATCAGGAACAACCTGTCAGTGTACATGTAGGAGGGGCTTCTCTGGATCCTCATGTGAAGGTATCTTTTCATTTAAATGTTTGAATATTGTCGATAAGTTATTGTTATTGTTATTGCATTACACAGTAATAAATCGTTTTGAAACGGTTTACATTATTATTCAATATAACAACATAAACGACGTTATCTAACCGATTGAGAATAACTTATAAGATAAAAAAAAAAATAGTGAAACCAATTAAAACATTATTTGATCAGTTTGAATACTTACTTGAGATTAATATAAATATATACATAAAAAATGATATATAGACGTAGGCATGTTTAAATAAAGTAATCTCGGATGAACAATATCTTTTACGGGACATTAAGTGAAATTCTGTAAATGAATAGACAAGTGATTAATAAAGGTAACAGTAGTATACCGCTGTTCGAAATTCATACATTGATAGAGAAAAAACAAATCTGGGTTACAAACTAAAACTGAGGGAAACGCATCAAATATAAGAGAAACTACGACACAACAGAAACACAACATTACAATGTAACACAATGTCCTCAAGCACTCTATTTGTATCCATTAGAATTCGACGTTTTTTTCAAGGCTGCCAGTATATCTATAACTATAAACAGGACACAGAATGTTAACTGACTGACAAGTTTAGCAAATATATTTGTTTTATATTTACTTCCAGTAACCCCTTGCAGCAGTCATCCTTGTTTACATAGTGGCAGGTGCTCTGTATTTGGAAGCAGCTACAGTTGTAACTGTTCAATAGGGTTTTCGGGGAAATTCTGTGAAGGTATTGACAATTATTATATATATACAGTACTCATTATGTATCAACTATAATTGACCGTCGAATTCACAATTGGTATGAATGTGTTTTTTTCATACAAGTAATTGTTTAGCTTGAAATTCAAATCAACCTTTTGAATGCAATGGATATAAAAGCATTTAATTGTATTTGAATACTCAATCTCAATTATGAAGTATTATACATTATTGTAAGGCTATGTAAAAACTAGCAACATAGTATAATACATACTCATGATGCCAATACACTCTCTCAGAGAGAGAGAGAGATGATCATACAGGTCGGTACAGTTGGTTAAGTAATCATCTACAGAGCATCTACATATGTGCCATTGCCAGCATCATTTTCTATATGACTTTTTGTCAGATTTAAGATTAAATACTGATTCCAAGAAAACAAATTTCGTGTTATAATATCTTCAAAATTTCAACTTCAAACTACTGTGAATGAATGTATGTTAGTACCAACTTTTGTCGATTAAGTAACAATTCCATTGTCTTCGATATTTGACTTGCAAAAGTGTTTTTTTTTCCTAACAAACATAAAAACATTTGTTCTTTATCGAACAAAGAAAAGTGTACGGAAATTTGTATCCCACAAATATTGTATGAATCCAAGCATGTTCTTCAAGCATAAAAATCAATTTCAACTGCTATGATTAATTGACTATTTCTAATATGCAGTAATAGTAGTTTTCATTACACAATGAAATGTGTAATTTCATGGGTTTTTACAGTCACACCTTGCAGCAGTCATCCCTGTGAACATCAAGGAACATGTTTTAATGCGAATGGAAGTTATGTATGTTCTTGCCCTGAAGGATATTCTGGCAAGACATGTGAAGGTACAATATAGATATTTTGTAACATTAATTGTACTTGCTGTTCAGCAAAATCAAAATGGCACATAGACATATTGATTATATGCAACATTGCGATGAGGTCATTGCAGAAATTAGAACTAAGATGGGTATAGACATATCTACTATGCCTATCTGACTAACTTGCTATATAAAGGCAAAAACTAAGGATTTTCTTATTCCAGGAATAGAATACCTTAGCCGTATTTGGCACAACTTTTTGGAATTTAGGGTCCTCAATGCTCTTCAACTTTTTAATTGCGTGGCTTTACAACTATTTTGATCTGAGCGTCACTGATGAGTCTTATGTAGACGAAACGCGCGTCTGGCGTATCAAATTATAATCCTGGTACTTCTGATAACTATTTACACCACTGGGTCGATGCCACTGCTGGTGGACGTTTCGTCCCCGAGGGCATCACCAGCCCAGTAGTCAGCATTCGGTGTTGACGTGAATATCAATTATATGGTCATTTTTATAAATTTCTTCATTACAAAACTTTGAACTTTTCGAAAAACTAAGGATTTTCTTATCCCAGAAATAGATTACCTTAGCCGTATTTGGCACAATCTTTTGGAATTTTTGGTCCTAAATGCTCTTCAGCTTTGTAATTGTTTGGCTTTATAACTATTTTGATCTGAGCGTCACTGATGAGTCTTATGTAGACGAAACGCGTGTCTGGTGTATTAAATTATAATCCTGGTACTTTTGTAACCTTAATTTTATATTACATAATCAAGATAACTATTAATATGCACAGCAGACTTCTGAAGTAACAAAAAAAGTCTGATGATTTTCAAAATCAAACATTAGTTATTGACAATGTTCACAATGATTAAATCTCGACACTTCACAATAGAAACGATATTTGAGATTATTCAATAATTGCGTATGCATGTCGAAATTAACATACGTGATATAACATCGCTTTTCTATGCATTGTAATGATCAAATCCATATATTCAGTCACAATTTGTCATTATTAGAATTATTGTATAATTTTTAATTTTAAACAATATTTGTTCATCTTTTCGGATATATAAAATCTGATTCTCTTTTTTTTTTTTCATTTGTAGTAACACCTTGCAGCAGTAACCCTTGTTTTAATGGTGGTAACTGTTCTATAACGGGGGACGTATTCAATTGCAGTTGTCCAAAAGGGTTTTCCGGCAAGTTATGCGAAGGTAAATCGTTCAAAAATTGGATAACAGTAGTCATAAGAATGCTAACTCGCTAATGAAGGAGGGAAGGATTTTTTCGGAATTCAAATTTATTATTTCGGAAATCTGGTTGAACCTATATTGGGACTGGGGAAAGAATTTTTTGATTTTTTTTTGGGGGGACACCCCTTCATACTAGTCATGCTAACACTAATAAAAGTTCCGTTGGTATGTTTCTATTTTTTCAATAGAAATGTATTTCTATACATATGAAACTGAGAGAATATCAATCAATTAATATATCTCTTTCCTTTTCTTTTTCTAAAAATAGCATTTTCCAAAAAAAAATACTTACTAAACATTTTGAAATAAGTGCATTTGACTAAGTGCTAAAAATATTATATGTTGATGTTTATTCTCCTTTTTGTTATTAAGATGTTACCCTTGATATTTTACTTAAAAGAGGGACAAATATATCGGAGGGACAGTCAAACTCATACATCGAAAATAAACTGACAACGCCATGGCTAAAACAAAAAAGACAAACAGACAAATAATAGAACAGAAGAAACAACATAGAAAACCAAAGACTTAGCAACACGAAACCCATAAAAAAAACTGGGGATTACATTGATGCATCTATTGAATTTATATTTAGAGAATAATTAAGCCATAAATATACTAGACAACATGTTCAGAAAAAAGATTGGTTTTATATTAATATCTAAATTGTTAACCAATGTGAAGGACTTTGCATAACCAAATGATGGAAGTAACTTGGTATTTCATGGCACTTTTGTATTTCAAATATATTAGGAAAATTCCAAATGTGTCCATAATTTTTCAAAAACATCACTAAAAACACCTGCACAGATTTGCATTCGTAGTAATTTCTTACTGACAACCATAATTAGTTTGATACAAAATAGCCAAATTCGTAGTGAAATTTGACAGATAAATTATAACTTGATAAACCGTTGTGTAGCTTGGTTTTCAAATTGTCCAAAGCGGTTTGCTTGTATTAACCTTCAGCAGGAATGCATTTGAATAAAAATGCAAAAGCCATTGCTGTAACAAAACAACAATAGTCGAAGTTTTTTATGGACAAACAGGACATATTAATGATAGTCAGTTACAAGTAGGGTAAAATTTGCATATAGGCGTTGGAACATTGGTTTTTGGAAACAATTTTCTAATTTACATAGACAAATGTGACTATCGTCCAGACGGACAAGAAAATATAAGAAAATTCAAAAAATGAAAACATTCATATTAAAAAAAACAGATTTGCAAAATTGTCTGACTTGTTTTGTGTTATTTGTTTTTAGTAACACCTTGTACCAGTCAACCTTGTCTTCATGGTGGCAGTTGTTCAACTTCACAAAACAGCTTCAATTGTAATTGTTCAGATGGATACTCAGGCAAACTATGTGAAGGTATCTGCATTTGGAAACAACAATTTAAAAGATAAAACAAGACAGTGACTATGGCATACAATTTGTGGATAATCTTGCAAATTTTGTGAATATTTTATAAGGTGGTTAAATGTCCTTAATAAAGTTAACTGTCAGAAGACATGACTGCATTTTTTATTGATACTTTTCAAAATAATATTGCTTGTAAAAATCACTGAACTGTGTACGTTATAATGGTCATATCGAGCAACTAACAGTTTTTCTTTTTTATATAGATTAGAACGTTGGTTTTCCCGTTTGAATGGTTTACCCTAGTAATTTTGGGGCTTGTTGTTCGGTGTAACCCAATGCTCCATATTGAAGACCGTACCATGACCTATAATGGTCTACGTTTATAAATTGTGACTTGGATGGAGAGTTGTCTCATTGGAACTCATACCACATCTTCCTATATCTATAGGATATATTCAATATAAGTGTACACAATGCCTAATTGATTGAATGTTTATTGCTGAATATCCAGTGACAACTATTTAATGCATGTTCACACAACAACAAATTAACCATAAATACATTGAAAAGAAAAATAGAAAAATAAATGAAATGTAAAAACTAAAGTATATTGCATTGTATTTACTATCTTCTAATCTGATAAATGGATTGAGATGAAAAGTCAGGACAACAAACAATACATGATTGTATCCTATATGAACTGTAGCAGAACCCATGCATACCGTATTATATTGTCTAACAGAGTCAATGTCTACTGCTATCATGTATCACCATGCTAATTAACCGCTTCAAGTCGTTTATCTTTAATTTTTTATGTTTCAGTTACACCATGCAGCAGTACCCCTTGTGTAAATTCTGGAACATGTTTAACTGCTGATGGAAGCTACATTTGTGTTTGTCCCAAAGGATATTTTGGCAAGCTATGTGAAGGTATCATGTACAGATTAGTATTTCTTAAGCGTTCAGTACAACTAACACAAAATTCAAAAACGTTTAAATTTTCAAATTCGATCAAGTTTTAGGGTTAGAAAATTCACATGACCAACGGCTACTTAATTTTGGGATGCCTTATTGATAGTAAGATCTAATTATCAGTCGCCTATTGTATGATGGCTCGTATATTACTTCTCAATATATATTTATTAATGACCACACTAGAGGTCACAATTTTAGAAGGATCTACAAGACCCTTCCGTTGTACGAGAGATCACCCCTCGTTTTGGTTGAGTTGTGTAGCTCAGTCTTTAGTTTTCAATATTTTTTTAGGTAGATTGTATGTTGTTGTTGATTTATTTATGATCAAGGCGTTGTCAGTTTGTTTTCGACGAATTAGTTTGAATATTTCTTTGGCATCTTCCATATATCTTTTCATTTAAAATTAAAATTGATACGTTATATACTTCTGTCAATCATCGATAGTGGAAAAAAATTATAAGCATGAACATAAGGATGTTGTGTTATCTAAAAAAATAGATGTTACAAAATTTAAAAATTGTTCAAATGCATGAATATATCTACTCATGCAAAGAACTGGTTCATTGCCGGGTTAAATCGTTAATCTTTTATGGTTCATGGTCTCTTGTTTCTTTTGATAAGCTAGAATTTTCAAATATGTTAAAGTCGAGCATCACAAAAGAGATATTTCTTGTCGATTAACGCATATTTTGCAGATCAATTGGTACCATTAATGTTATGTTATAGACTACACAAACTTTTTTCGTATTTTTAAGGATGTTTGCTGTTCAGTTTAAAAATGAATACTTTTCCTTAAGACTAGAAAATATTGATAGGTTATTAATTGAGGAATCAAAAAAGCAAAAAAATATAGGGATCAATGGGCTTATTTTCGAGATATAAGCCATTTGAATTTTGGCGGGAAAATGTTCTTTCTTGATTTTTCATAGTTTTATCATTGACCAGTTAAAGTTCTCAAAAACTTTTAGAAAATAAATATGATTTTATAAGGCCTTTACAAATGGCTTATAAAAGAGGGACGAAAGATACCAAAGGGACAGTCAAACTCATAAATCTAAAACAAACTGACAACGCCATGGCTAAAAATGAAAAAGACAAACAGAAAAACAATAGTACACATGACACAACATAGAAAACTAAAGAATAAACAACACGAACCCCACCAAAAACTAGGGGTGATTATAATAATACATGTAAAAGATTTATACAAAGAAAAATAGGGGTCCATGGGCAAAAGTTTTTAAGGAATTCAAATAGATAAAACCAGAGGATTTCGAAAATCTGACAAAAATTCCAAAACATGACAAACTAACATCCTTAATCTATAACGAGCGGGTCAAACCAAGGAGACACACATGTGTATTGTCTCCTTCTCCGCTAAGCAGATATCGTATAGATATATATTGCCTCGAAATGAAAATAATGTATTCGATTAGAATGACATATCTTTCAGTAGATTGTTTTCTTGTAAATTGGCACGTTAATTAATGGCAACGTTAGCTTTCCAATATTCAAATCGCGCCAAATAATTTAGACATCACGGTGACACACCATCCCTAACCACCAACATTATCATGATCATTTTTGTATTTTAAATTAAAATCAATTTCATAGATGACCCATGTGAAGGTTTTTCTTGTGAAAATGGAGGAACAAAATCTGTATCGGAAACAACGTGTCAGTGCAATTGTAGAGGTGGCTTCTATGGATCAACATGTCAAGGTAAATTTGATTATGCATGGGTTCATGATCTGTTGCTATTCAATTGTTGATAATGATCAGCAACAATGTTGCTGTTGTAAATAATTATGTAAAGAAGTTCGAAATCGCTGGGAAAAAAATAATAAAAGTTCCATGCGTTAGACGATGTATGTAGTAAAATCAAATGGAGCTTGACACATAAACTAGTCATTTGTTTTATAGTGTCATATGTACATTCAAAAGAGGTTAATTGGTTATATGAACGTGTCTATATTTCAATTCTATATTAAGGTTTTTTACTGAAATATGTATCAAGTTTGTAACCTGTTCAATAGAAGATCGTTAATACCCTAGTCCCACTAGGCCACGATCGCACTACGATCTGTGAAAAAAATGCAAATTTTGATGATCGTAATGCGATCGTGTAGATCGCAGTAAGGTCGTATCACGGTCGTGGTGAGGTCTTCAAGATCGTGAAGAGCGTGGCCAACTTTGAACATGTTCAAAATAATCGTGGTGCGGTCGTGGCGAAATCAGGTCGTAGTAGAAGCGTAGTGAGAGCGCACTAAGATCGTAGTAAGATCGTAAAGGTCGCTGTACTATCGTAGCGAGAGCGTAGCGAAAGCGTGATTCTATTCGGAGAGACTGCGTTACGATCGCACAGCGACGTTATCACGACCTCACTACGACCATCACGTTCTCACTGCGACCCAACTAAGCTTCCTCTACGACTATACCACGCTGTTCAAGACCATAGTACGATTCTAGTACGCCGTTGCCGTCCTCATCACGCTCTTCTTACGACCTGACTACGTTCACACTACGACCATCATTCTCATTGTCATTTTCACATAAAATATATAAAAAAGCTCCCTAGATTTTGTTTGTTTGAATGTAATTATCCATTTGCTCTAACGGCTCAACCATACTTCTCGTTTTTATATAGATTAGACCGTTGGTTTTCCCGTTTAAATGGTTTAACACTAGTAATATTTTGGGTCCTTTATAACGTGCTGATTGATGCGAGCCAAGGCTCCGCGTTGAAGGCCGTACCTTGGCCTATAATGGTTTACTTTTATAAATTGTTTCTTGGATGGAGAGTTGTCTCATTGGCACTCATACCACATCTTCCTATATATATTGATACATCTATGTCATCTCTGTTATCGTTCACTAAAATATCGTCATTGAGCTTCATCGACCAGCAATAGGTTGTAATTTAGGTTGGATTGGTCGGTCCGACATCTCTGCTTGATCAGGATTCGTTACTTTGCTCCCTCTGCCTCTACATCAACTTCTACCACTATGCCCACGTGTTCTGGTAGATTTTGGTGGCATGACTGTATTGTTTCCGAGAAATCTACGATTTAATCAGAAATAGAAGGAATTGAACTGTATTGATATGGAACACGATGTTGACGTTATTGCTGAGAACGTAGTAAGATCGCGCTATGAGTATGAACGTAGTATAATCGTGGTAAGAACGTGTAATAATCGCAGTAAGATCGTGTTGCAATCGGATAACTCGTGGTATGGTCGTAGTGAGAACGTGAAGAGCGTAGAAAGATCTTGATAAGCGTAGTGAGATCGCAGAATAAGCGCGGTGAGAACGTGGTGTAATCGTAGCGGGATCTTTGTAGAAGCGTAGAGAGGACGTAGTAGCATCGTGAAAGCAACGAAAATTTACATTTTCATGCCGCTCATACCGCGACCTCACCACGATCTAAATTTATTTTAGATCGCGGTGAGCGTGGTGCGATCGTGGTCTAGTGGGACTGGGGCTTAACTAAATGATACATTTGATATCAAAGAATAATGATGTAAAAATGTTTGATTGCTAATAATATTGAATTGTATCAACATGGCTTGAATATTCAATTTAACATTTCAGCCGATTTCAAGGAGTATATAGCTGAAGGTTATAATTTTGGTTAGCTTGCTTGCTAGTTGAACCGTGAAATCATTGTTAGGTAAGGTATACTACCCTCCTTTCGAAGTAGTCCTACAGACAGATATATTGGTTATCTGTTGGACTAGTCTACTCTTTAAGGAGGATAGTTTACCTAACCTAATGACTTCACGGTTCAGCTAGCAAGCAAGCTACACAAAGATATGATTTTTGCCTACACACTCATTGACATCGGCTGTAATATGTAAGCAACAAGGGAATTAAAGAATGAAAATGAGAATGGAAATGGGGAATGTGTCAAAGAGACAATAACCCATTCACAGCGCAAACAACAGCCGATATTTATCCTATTTGCAGTAACACCTTGCAGCAGTCAGCCTTGTTTGCATGGTGGTAACTGTTCTGTATCTGGAAAAAGCTATACTTGTGACTGTCCAGCGGGATATTCTGGAAAATCATGTGTGGGTAAGTATTCAATTTCATTCTAATTGAAGACATAAGTTGTTTTGATATAGCTTGTTATCATTCCCTGTTACAAGGGGGAGAAACATGTTGCACTTAGCCACAGTCTATGTGGGCGTGTCCCTTAGTGATGAGCCTGTGACTTGGTAGTTCTCGTTTGTTGATATCATATAAGCATCTCGTAAATTGTTTTGTATAGATAGTTATTGTGTTGTTCAATGGCACCATTACTAACGAATGTTTTTACTCGAAAGTTTTTTTTGGAGGAAAAATACCAAAGGTGAGGAAAAATTTTGAATGTGGTTTTATATATAGATTCAACCCCAACAACATATGTGTTACGATATTTCTCGACTCGAGACATTTAATTTTAACATTTAAATCGCGAGGCTTGCCGAGCTTTATTTCAAATAGTTCAATTTAACTATTGAGAGTGGAGAAATATCGTAATACACGAGATATAGTTGTGGAATATGTTTCTCTAATGATTTGTATCCTTCCTTTTCAAAGACTTGCAGAAATTTGTATTCTGAAAACGTGACATCATATGGCATTGTCGCCTTTTCTCAGGACCTCACAATAGAAAATTCAGAAGAAATAAACAAACATTTTACGTCATAATTATTATTTTTTTTTTACCGAGAACGGATATTTCACTAGTGAGGAGAATTATTTTTCTCACAAAGCTCAAGGAATGTGAAAACAGCACTAAAATTTGAGAAAATCTCGAGCATATAATTTTCACTCTGAGCCAATCGATCTTCGTGCCAACTCTGTGTGCTTCATACATGTCAAAATGAACTGCATCGGTTGTTCTGGTAATTACATTATAATTCATATAGAATGTGAACATTGTACCTATATTATGTCATGATTTATGATCTTACTTCGTTCCAGTGACACCCTGCAGCAGTAGTCCCTGTGTGAATTCAGGATCATGTTACAATGATAACAACAGCTACGCATGCGTTTGTCCAAACGGATATACTGGAATCAAATGTGAAGGTAATGTCTTCGACTTCTACCTTACAAAATGTTAAAAAACACAGAAGCAGACATTTATAATTTCAAACACTTTCAGTTGTTTTCAATTCGTTTGATATGTTGGAGCTTTTAAAATTTGTTATTTTACTTTTGTCTGGTCTGATCTAGGATTTTTACGAATTCGAGCATTAGAGGAATCACGAAGCATCCACAAGGGCCACATCTTCATGATGTTTTTTTTTTTTAATTGTGAGCTCTAGTTTTCAAAGATACATGCTACCACTCACCATAGATAACAGGATTGAAAGTTTGTATTTGTGCCAGACGCCTATTTCGTCTTCAAAAGACTCATCGGTGACTCTCTAATTTGAAAAATGAGATCATGCCAAATACCGTACGAAGTTGAAGAGATATAAGACGGTCTTTCGACTTTTTATAGCTTTTATAATGCCTAAAGTATATATAAAAGGATCAACCATAAAACAGTTAAGACATCACAATACTTAGGATAAGATGGTCTGATCATGTAAATCGATGATACATATGTTTTGCAACATTCAGCCTTGTCCTGCTTTAAAGATGTTAGTATAGTAGATATTCTAACTGAAATAAAAGAGATCCTATTATTAGCACGTCAAATTGATCGTGTGCGGTGTACATGTAAAACATGACCTACTGAAATCATGTTACGGTAAAGATAAAATTTCAAATACAAATATCAAATTATTGGAGCACGTGATTGCCACACAAAGAGCAAACGAAAGAATATATATATAACTAAAACTGATATATGAACACTTTCGGTATACACAATTTGTTTTCAATTAAATCAAACAAATTCTAAGAAAACTCAATTTCACAGTTGATCCATGTGATGGTTTTCCTTGCGATAATGGAGGAACAAAATCGGTATCGGGAACTACCTGTCTATGTAACTGTAGACGTGGCTTCTCTGGATCATCATGTGAAGGTATTGCTATTTTTAGCTCACCTGGTCCACAGGGCCAAGTGGGCTTTTCTCATCACTTGGCGTCCGTCGTTCGTCTTCGTCCGTCGTCGTTTACTTTTACAAAAATCTTATTAAGCAATCTCCTTATAGATAGAAATAAACTGCAAACAGCAATAATGTTCAGCAAAGTACGTGTAAGATCTACAAATAAGTCAAATGACCAAAATGGTCAGTTGACCCCTTAAGGAGTCCTTTATAGTCATTTTTTACCAATTTTTCCTAATTGTTTTGTAATCTTTTACAAAAGTCTTTAACAATACTTGGCCACAAACATCTTTGGGGTATCTAGTTTTCAAACATTTGTGCGGTGACCCGCCTAACCAACCAAGATGGCCGTCATCGCTAAAAATAGAACAATGGGGAAACATGTATATTTTGGCTTATAACTCTGAAACCAAAGCATTAAGATTAAATCTGACATTGGGGTAAAATTGTTTATCAAGTCATGATTTATCTGCCCTGAAATTTTCAGATGAATCGGACAACTGGTTGTTGGGTTGCTGCATTAACCCTGAACTGGTTATTTTCAAGAAATTTTGCCGTTTTCGGTTCCTATCTTGCATACTATTATAGATAGAGATAAACTGTAAACAGCAATAATGTTCAGCAAAGTAAGATCTACAAATAAGTCAACATGACCAAAATCCTTAAGGAGTTATTGCCCTTAATAGTCATTTTTTTACAATTTTCATTAATTTGGTAAATTTTGGTAAGTTTTTACAAAATAATTTTCCTCTGAAAAAGAGGGACGAAATATACCAAAGGGGCAGTCAAACTCATAAATCGAAAATAAACTGACAACTGTAAATAAAGGGCCAAGTTCATTCCAGATAGAAAAAATTATAAGTAGCAAGAATGTTCAGTAAAGTGAGATCTACAACAGCATCACCAATACCAAAGCACAATTTTGTCATGAATCCATCTGTATTCTTTGTTTAATATGCACATAGACCAAGGTGAGCGACACAGGTTCTTAAGAGCCTTTAGTTTATATGGGCATGTCTTATACTCAAAGTTGCTATCGTTTCATTTTTCGTTGAATACAATTATTTACAAACGCATTCGATCCATTAGATAGACCAAACAACAATTTATAAATTGTAAAAAAAATATAAACATTGATAAGGTACAATGTCAGTGACAAATACTCGAATCATACACATCTACATCTAGTCAAATGCATATTTTACTAGTTCAAGCAATGTAACTAAGAGAAAAACTTATTAAGAGAAAACAAATTAAGATATGTGAAATTTAAAATTTTAAATGTAAAAAACATGGTTTACACAAGCCGATTGCTTATCTTTTTCCTAAAGTTTCAAACATTAAACATAATAAAAACTAAAGTTGGAGTTCATGCAATTCTCTCAATTTGTATGTACCTCTTACTTGATTGGCAATTTTTATGACGTGATTTAATTTAGACTTTTTCTGCAGTAACGCCATGTAGTAACCAGCTTTGTTTAAATGATGGCAGCTGCTCTATCTCAGGACACAGCTTCAGTTGCAATTGTTCAAGGGGATACTCGGGCACATTATGTGAAGGTGAGTTATAACATATTTGCAGAAACCATGGTATTATTTGAATTTTGAAAAGCAAACTTATGGTGATTTTATTTCTTGATGAAGGAAATATAAAAGACATATTAAAAAGCCAATTGGTATGATTACTAACGAGACAGCAAGAGATTAAATGATACACAAATTACCAACTATAGGTCACCGTACAGCCTTTAACATTGAGCAAGGCTTAAACCGCATTGTCAGTTATAAAGAACCCAAAATGACAAATATAAAACAATTCATACGAGACAACTAACGGTCTAATTTATATAAAAGAAAAACAAATAACTGTCAAAAAGAAAATATCAATTCTTAAAATACAAATGCATTATACGTTATTCAAGTAATAGTGAAACGCAAATAACGTATAAGAGGATTTTTGAATAGCTGTTTGAAAGCTTTTGAACAATATAAAAATAGTTTAAAGACTACATGTTTTTTTACTTTAGCGAGCTGTATGTTAAAAGAAAGATTGTGTCAACATCCACTTTAAAAACATTAATATTATCTTTATTTAGATTCCCAAATTATAAATTTTGATTTATTTTAGCTGTAAATTGTTATCATAAATAAGAATGTTCTATATAACGTCAAACTAATTACGTGCTACAATTAGATTCTGTTTTTCTTTTTCTCTCTTGCTTCAGTGACACCATGCAGCAGTAGTCCGTGTGTGAATTATGGATCCTGCTTAAATGTTAACGGCAGCTATGTATGTGTTTGTCCTAAAGGATACTCTGGCAAATTATGTGAAGGTACAAATAACTGATAACTTTATCATTTTTAATGAATGGAAATAGTATAGAAAACAATAAGTATCCAACAAAAAAAATTATGAGTTATATTATTTTTGGTTATCAAAAGATCTTTTTTATTAAGCTCACATTTAGCATTCTTATTTATTTAAGCTTTTTAAAATGAAAACAAAAAACAGAATTAAAAGGAAAGAATTTTATTACTTAACGGGTAAAATACCCTGATATATACCTGAATCGATTCCACAGTTGATCCATGTGATGGTTTTTCCTGTGGAAATGGAGGAACAAAATCTGTATCAGGAACAACCTGTCAGTGTACATGTAGAAGTGGCTTCTCGGGATCAGCATGTGAAGGTATGCTGGTTTTTTTCTGTTAACATTTTGTTGCTAATGTCTTAATAAGTATGACTTATCAACCAATATTTATATCGATGACCGATAAATAAATTGTAAACTCATCGGGATGAAAAGCAATTATTTGAGAGCTATCATATCAACCATATCAGTACGTTACGAAGTAATGGATATTGAGCGTATCTTAACATAATTAGTATACTATTATATACTTAGTTATAGTCATCGTTCCGTAAAGCGAGACAACCAACTCCAGTTGAAGCAACGTGCGCGTTTCTTCTATAATAGGCGTATCAATGACGCTCTGAAAAAAATAAACTAGGCAAAACAGTACGAAGTTGAAGTGCATAGCTGGTGTCACACTTCATTAAACTAACTGGTTAATTTTTCTTTTTCTGAAATAGAAAGTATCAGAACGGTATATACCTATTTTCTGATTCGCCCTAATACATGTTAACATGTAAGTAATATTTCAAAACTTTCCCAATAAAGGCATTATCTAACCAACAGGGGAGGCTGAAATTTAATATTTAAATTATTTGCAGTAACACCTTGCACCAGTCAGCCTTGTTGTCATGATGGTAGTTGTTCTATATCAGGCAATAGCTATAGCTGCACTTGCGCAAAGGGATATTCGGGCAACTCATGTGAAGGTACGCTAAAGAAATATATATTCTCATGACAACTCTTAATTGTAAACAAAATTTCTTCTTTGTCAAGGCCTACACTTCCTAAAGATGAGATGTAAGAAACTGGAGATTAAATGTTTAATATAATCGCTATTATTTGTAATTTTCCTTTCGATCTCTTTGTGTGATTATATTTTATGTCATGATCACGTGTGAGTTACAAATTGATCCCTATAAAAGAGGGACGAAAGATAACAAAGGGACAGTCAAACTCATTAATCTAAAACAAACTGACAATATAAACTAATGGTGCACGAGCCTTGTCATGTAACAAGGTACATCAGATTCACTCGTTAGATTTCCTTGTGCTGAACTTTATTTCAAGAAAGCAGACGTCAAATTATATCTTACGTAGTGACACGAAATGGACTCTAGCAATAAATTCAAGTTCAAAGAAATGTCCCATACTGTCTTAGTTAATATGAATAATGTAGTGTTTTCCCAACACACAACTATTATAAATATATATAAATATATGCAAATAATTATTTTAAAAAATCTAAATAAATTGTTATATTTTTCAACTTTCCTCTAGTAACACCATGCAGCAGTAGCCCTTGTGTAAATTCTGGATCATGTCTGAATGCTAATGACAGCTATTTATGTGTTTGTTCAATTGGATACTCCGGCAAATTATGTGAAGGTAAAAGTAAATGATAATAACTAACACTGTATGTACAAAATTAATAAAAATTAACAACTTTTATCAAGGTTTAGTTTGATATAAATCATATTGATGAAATCATTTTTTAACTATTATTGCAATTTCTATGTAAATACATTTCTTGTCAGAGTAAATTCAAATTCCGGAATTTTTATGCAAGGAATTATTTTGAATATGAAACAAACTAACCAATGTTTAGGTTTGTATTATACAGACACGTGACGATGCCCTTAAATGTGATAACAATACAACTGAAAACCTGTAGTATCTTTGCTTTTCATCAATGAGTGCAATGCATCAACAGATCAATTTACAATTTCAAGGTTTTTCCTTTGCCTGATCGTAATTTTAACAAATCTATGCATCCCGTGTGGGAAGACTATATCATAATGAAACAGAGAAAAAACATATCCACCACTGCATATGCTTAAGAGGAAACTTGTTATGTAAGTTTGTTTTATAATTAAAACATTAAAACAGTTCATATAATAATTGGAATATTTCACATATATTTTCTTTGATCATGCACTTTTTGATATCTGCAAAAAAATACAGTTGATCCATGTGACGGCTTTACTTGTGAAAATGGAGGAACAAAAACAATATTAGGAACAACTTGTCAGTGCAGATGTAAACGTGGTTTCTCTGGATCATTGTGTGAAGGTATTTCTTTTAATTTCTGCTGATCATGCATACCGTTTTATTTTCGTCGGATGCAGTTAATCGAAATGCAAATGGCGAAATTTATTTAAATTTGACATTATCTAAGGTAATAGAAGATTAACACTTATTTTTTGTCTTTTGTCAGATACGCATTTCAATAGCTTACGCAATACAACAAGGAGAGAAAAATAATTGTGAATGAGGTGAAAAAGGGAAAAACAAACGTTGGTGATATGGATAACACAAGAGAGTTGTTTATCTTTTTCTCAAGTTTTGAACACAGCAGTCCTTATAGAATTTGTGCGATTTTCAAAGATCATGAAAGTTGATCTTGTTAACCTCTTATTCGATTGATGAGATTTAAACATCGCTAAACTACATTCAAATTACCTCCAATTTACATGATGTAATATTTATGATATATAAAGCGTTTTGTTTTATGAGTTATAGTGAAAAAACAATGAATGTAGGGTATTCATTCATGACGAAGACGTGTACATGCTCAATAAAATACTCGCAAAAAGCAAAAAGCACGGCGTTTTTGTTCTTGTTTTTCATCTAAAAGTCACAGTTCGATCTATAACACTGCACAAGAATAACCTCACTGCAAAAATGAGACGACTCCTAGACCCGATGTAAGTCGAATTCATTTCAAAATGATTCAGATAGACTTTGTAATATGTAACACAACCAAATCGACCTCGGTCAAAAAGAACATGCCAGAAAGTACATGTAGTGTTTTAATCAAAATTGTTTCTACACATACGTGTGAATAACAAATAAGTTAAAACAGTTTGGTCATTTAGATATCAAATAAAAGTTGAAATAATGGTAATCCTTGTAGAACACATATTGACTGATTATTTGAAATAATACACACATGTATTACCTGTTTCTCAGATATGAAGTACCTGGTTTGGTGTATCCGAATTTCTGGTAACCATCACGGTTAGATGGGTAAATAATAGTATATTGATCCCGCATCCATAAAATGTGTAGAATTGAAAAATTTATAAAGTTGATTAGGAATGAGGTCCAATAGTATATGTCGCATCAAAATTTAAGTTCTGGTCTAAAATTGACATCTGCAAAATACGATACTCAAAGAATAATACAAGTAGTTACAGGTGAGGATGATTTGATTTTTTTTATTATATCTGCAGTCACACCTTGTAGTAACCAGCCTTGTTTAAATGATGGCAGTTGCTCTATCTCAGGACAGAGTTTCAGTTGTAATTGTTCAAAAGGGTATTCAGGCAAACTATGTGAAGGTAAATTAATCGTAATATATCTAACATGTCTTAAGAAGAAATGAAATAATTTGAACACGTTACACCAATGTAATTTTAAGGATATTTTTTATAACCGAAAAAAAGACAGTTTATTTTAAAAAGAAAGCATTAAATCGCCCATTACAGGTGTATAATACTTCATTTCAATAAGTATGAAACAAAAATGAATTATTTGAGGATTTTAAGATTGTTGTTTTAAAGCAATTTGACAATATAACGAATGTATGGTATTTTTTCTGAAAAAGTTTTTAAAAAAATAAAAAATTACCGAACTGCGAAGAAAATTCTAAAAGGAAAGTACATAAGCCAAGTAAAATCAATTCTCAAACACATCAAATAAATTGAAAACCTGAGTAGGTTCTATTTGCAATAGGAAGACAGTACCAATGAAAATAAATTGAGGTCATGATACCCAAACAATAAGAAACCACTACATAATACATTGAGGCTTTTTGTTTCCATCTTGCTTCAGTGACACCATGCAGCAGTGGTCCGTGTGTGAATTATGGATCCTGCTTAAATATTAATGGCAGCTATGTATGTGTTTGTCCTAAGGGATACTCTGGAAAATTATGTGAAGGTACAAATTACTTATCATTATTGTCACTTAATACAATTTATAAGCGAAAGAGACAAATATACCCATTTTGTTTTATCTATATTGTACGTGTATTATTCTAGATAATCGCACACTTTAATCAATACAGTTCTGATCCCATATAAAAATGTAGCTTTGGGACGGATATTCTGGAATATTAAATAAGGATGCGTAGTATGATTTTCAATGACCAGCCATCCACCGAAATTCAAATAAAGTGGATGTAAGCAATCAAACAACCTTCAACAATGAAAACACATCATTCAGTCAACTATCAAATATATTGAACTTTGTTAACTTCTACAGTATCAATATATAATTTAACATTTTTGTTTATATTGCAAGGATGATGCAATTTCAATATCATCATATAGTGTTATGTATATGAAAAATACGAATACGTTATTTATTTTTTGGAACGAACCAGTTCAGATGGCGACATTTCTACAGTGATTACACCCCAGATATATTGTTATAGTTCATAGTTCATATTTCTGAAACAAGTGCAAGTTGAAAAGATCTATTGTTACTAATAATAATGGAGTTTTGACCACAGGTGTGACGAGCGGTATTTCTGGAAACCCCTGGTTCTACAGTCCATTGTGCGAAAAAATATTAAGCTTTTGTTTTGGATACAAACAAAAATCCTTTAAACACTCGTTTGCTTGAATGTATTTTTTTTATCCCTGTCATTTGTCTATATATTCTAAAAATTACATTAAAAAAAGCAGTGACTCTAACTCCTGGATCGCTCTTAGTTGCACAATGGTGGATCCGGGGAGGGGGTTCCGGGGGTTGGACGCCCTTTTGTGGAACAATCAATGCATCTGAATGGCGGGTTGGGAACCCCCTTTTAAAAATGAATGAAACCTCTCCTGACTGCCCCCAATATTCAATCTGTTTCTTGGTTTGATGATTTTGTCATGTCGTTAGGCTTCTAAAAAGACACACATATACCTCAGTATGTCTGAATATGTCTGAATATGACTGTTTGATTATTCTCGAGAAGAGTTTTTATATAAAACCGTAAGATATAAAATACAGTTATGATTGGGTTTTTTAAACTGACACAGACACAGGCAAGTACTTTTGGTTATAATATTGCCTTTATCTTTAGTCTCTGCTACCTTTAACTCTTGTCACAAAATGTCGTCCGTCTTATACCCGTCCATATTTTTTTTTTAAATGCATACAAGGAGCATGATGTTTTTTTTTTTGTATTGTTACAAGAATACACGAATAGAAACGGTATTCATTGACCTGATCTATATTAGCACATATATTTAACGGAAATATGCAAAACAGCAACATTGACATTATTTTGTAAAATATACGCACTTGTCAAAGTTTGAATGAAGATAGCCAAAGTGAGTTACTAGTGAGGTTTCATGTAAACACAAATCTTATAAGTCATGGTTTGAAATTTACAATAAATATTCTATCCTTTTTTTAATTCAAAAATCAATGTTAACAAATAAAGGGTTTAGCGTCAGGTTAAAGTTAGCTAAACACCTCGGGATACGACGGTCAACACAATTCATCGAGTATCTATTTTCCTATTTTTTCACTAGCCGTTTTAGGTCAAACTGTTCAAATAGTTATCAAGTGTACCAGGATTATGATTTAATACGCCAGACACGCGTTTCGTCTACATAAGACTCATCAGTGACGCTCAGATCAAAAAAGTTTTAAAGCCAAACAAGTACAAAGTTGAGGAGCATTGATGACCCAAAATACCAAAAAATGTGCCTGATACTGCTAAGGTAAGCTATTCCTGGGATAAGAAAATCCTTAGTTTTTCGAAAAATTCAAAGTTTTGTAACAGGATAGTGACGCTAAGATCAAACAAGTTTCAAAGCCAAACAAGTACAAAGTTGAAGAGCATTGACAAAAGCAGCAATTCAAAATTTCAAACTTTACGTTTCATCTGGTCTGAAATTTAAAATAATGATAAAAAACAGTAAAGACATAACAATTCTTTTTTCACATGAGGTTGAGCTCATTGTTATATTTCTAAATAAATTTCACAGTTGATCCGTGTGAAGGGTACCCCTGTAAAAATGGAGGAACAAAAACAGTATCAAGAACAGGCTGTCAGTGTACATGTAGAAGTGGATTCTCTGGTTCATCATGTGAAAGTATGATTTGCTTTGTGTGGACGTTTTAGGTGCTACCATTTTATTTACGTGATGTAATTTTTTTTAAATGCCTCTTACCAGTATGATAACGCCAGATGAGCAGCAATTTATGTATTAAACTCTGCATTCAAAATGTTATTTAATTTAGTTATACGACTTGCTTTCTTATTAGAACATTAAACAGTCAATGGAGATCAATATTGGCAGTATTCTATAAAAACGGTATATTTGTTATGATAATTTTTCTGTTGAGCAATGCAATGAATTCCTACGGATTGAAAAGAAATGTTTATGTTTAAAAAAATAAATAACTGAATACGGTTTTTTTTTCAAGATAGTGTAATATCATTCGATGTACGCGATTGGTTGATTAGATATTATAATTGATAACGTCAGACGCGCGTTTCGTCTACAAAAGACATATCAGTGACCCACCAATCAAAGAATCGTTAAAAATCAAATAAAGTATGACGTTGAAAAACATACAAAATACTATAAATATTTTTTTAAGTTCCTACTAAAGGATGAATTTAAGCAACAAGGAAGGCTGACGTTTATTTTTTTAAGTTGTTTACAGTAACACCTTGTACCAGACAGCCTTGTTTTTATGGTGGTAGTTGTTCAATATCAGGAAACAGCTATAGCTGTAATTGTTCGGAAGGATTTTTTGGCAACTCATGTGAAGGTATGTTTAACAATATATATATATATATATATATGCTTATTTAAAACCTTTATTTGTTAACAGGATTTAATCTTTGTAAATGCTTAGAATTTATACAGAAGTAATGAAATAAACCGGAGATGCCATTTTTAACATTATCGCTATGTTGTATAATTTTCTTCTGGTGTTATGATATCTAATAAAATGCTCCTCTCTTTGAAAAGAAAATTATCGCTAGAGACTGGATAAGTACGACCCGTTATCAGTCTTTAAAAACATAAAAAATGTCATGAAAAAATAGCGATCAATAGAGAGGAGGTTTCAATGTCAAATTCCATCACATCACCCTTCGAAAAGATTGTAGCTCATACCGTTTCGGTTGAAAAACCATCGATAACGAATTTAATTTTGTTATTGATAAATTGTTATAAATTAAATTCATAGTAAAAAATATCATCATTTACATTTAAATGGTTTATTGTTTTCATTGTTATCCAGTAACACCATGCAGCAGTAGTCCTTGTGTAAATTCTGGATCATGCTTGAATGTTAATGGCAGCTATATATATATATATTAATTTTATTTCCTTCTTATCGAAGATTTTGCATGTATTAAACAGTTTTGTACAATAATAATATTTACATATTGGTCAAGACATCAGAGTGATTAAATTATTTAAATGTCATATATTGATAAGAGTGATTGAATCAATTGAATGTCACTTTAAAGTAAATGATAATACTGAATCAGTTGAATGTCACTTTAAAGTAAATGATAATATTTCAGAAGGTAAGTTAACTGTTATAAAAAACGCTGCACATCCGTTGAACATGTGTAATGCAAGTTTTTGAGAAATAAATACTGTTATCATTATCCAGATCATATTCCGTATAACATGACAAAAGTGTTGCTGTGAATGTGGATGACGTTAGATTGTCTAGATACACACTGAACACAATCGGATTAATACTTATTAAGTCCTCCCAAAGCTTCGCTCTTAAGTCTGATAGACGATCGCACACACACATGATATGTTCAATAACGTTATAGAAAAACTGTCCACATTTATCGCATAAGAGAGGCGACTCTTCGTTTCGGATGACGGAACATAGGTCAACAATATATTTAGCTCCTTCTCTGAAGTTAGGATAAGTTTTAGCAATGACCCAAGCTCTGTGTGGTACAATGTGTTTGTGAATTTTACGGAAAATTTCAAAGTCACTGTCAACTGATATTCTTTGTTGCCATCTGTTGTTTTCAGAATTCGCTATGGAAGTGGAAATATATCTGTTCCATACAGCTTTACTTGGGAAGCTGCCTGATTTCACGAAATCTTCAACAAAGTTTATCAGATCGTATTTAACGGCTATTCTGATTAGATCTGGTACAAAACCATCTTGCTTTTTGACACATTTACATAAACTATTTAGTATTTTTTTGAAAGTCCCTTCAGATGGATTGTTGGTATAATAATACACATGGTCAATGTTCAAAAATATTTATAATCCTGGTACCATTGATAACTATTCACCTGAATATTTTTCTTTAATACACGTAGAAAATCATTGCTTTTATCAAAGATTGCACAGCACATAAATGAATTAAAAAGTAATAGACCGTTGTTCAAAAGTCATACATCGATTATATGAAAACAAATCCGAAGAAAACACATCAACTATAAGAGGAAAAGAAAGCATGAACAAAATCAGTAAACTGCTACAAAAACAAACGCCAATATACATAGACACGCACAATTTATTACAACAACCGCCATATTCTTGACCTGTCATAGAACATTTCGAGAAACAATGATGGGTTGAACCTGGTTTGTTTGGCTAGCAAAACCTCCTGTTTATACATGATATAAGGGAATGTTAAATCTTCAATTTAATATGACAACATAACATGACAGTAACTGTAATACAGCATATACAAAAGCAAGAACCCTATGAACTGATAAATACATCAAATCAAATAATTTAATAGTACAATGCAATATATGAACAACAGAATAACAACGGATGCCTTCCTTTTATCTACAACAGTACACCTGTTCACAAAAAAAGAAATTTGAACTGTGCGTCACACGAATGTTTCAACACCACAAAAAGTGACGTCACAGGTAAATTTCTAAATATTGAAAATACAATTGGGATAAATCTTGGTATTTATGATGAGTTTTTTTTTTTCGTAATGGTGTAAATATTTATTATTTTCTAACCATGTCGATTTTTTATTATTTTAATTTTTTTTCGTCTACTAAAACTGTTTGAAAAAAAATAAATCCAGTACATATAGTTGCTATAAACTAAAATTAATACCCTTCTTAAAGTGTAGACTAGTCCCACAGATAACCAATCTGTGTGTAGGACTAGACCACTCCGACAGGAGGGTAGTTAAACTAGCATATTAATGATTTCACGATTAGCAAGCTGGCTAACCAAAGATGTTTCCTTTATTAATACACTCAAGGCTTTTTGGTGTAATTTAGCCAAAACCAGAAATTTATATCTGAGATTTCCATTATTTAGAGAAAATGCTCTATTTAATGAGAATGCAAGATCGATGTTTTAATTGGGCTAGGAAATATCAGTTAAGCGTAGAAAATCAAGGGATTTAATGGTTCTGTAAAATTGCAGAGGTTATGATCTAAGATTTAGCAGTAGATTTGCAGAATTTTTGAGAATCCACATCTGATTGACATCAATTGTTGAGTGTAACTCATGACAATATTTTTGATTTAAAAATGTCCTGTACCAAGTCAGGAATATGGCCATTGTTATATTATAGTTCGTTTCTGTGTGTGTTACATTTTAACGTTGCGTCGTTTGTTTTCTATTATTTTTGAGTGTAAATTCACATTGCAATAAGACGTGTCACGGTACTTGTCTATCCCAAATTCATGTATTTGGTTTTGATGTTATATTTGTTATTCTCGTGGGATTTTGTCAAGATGCATGGTCCGTTTCTGTGTGTGTTACATTGTAGTGTTATGTCGTTGTTCTCCTCTTATATTTAAGGCGTTTCCCTCAGTTTTAGTTTGTTACCCCGATTTTGTTTTTTGTGCATGGATTTATGAATTGGAACAGCGGTATACTACTGTTGCCTTTATCTATTACTGTAGATAGAAAAGTTGTAAGCACTTCAGAAAGGTGTTCAGAAGGTTCTGTTTTCAGTTGATGGGCTTTATTCTCTAGTTGGTCATTGGTTACGAAGCCAAGGTCGTCAGTAATAACATAAAGAAGTGTATTATAATTGTATGTGGGCGATGCAAATGAACAGTCCGGAGGTTAAGATTTCACACGTTTGAGGTAAAAGGCCTCTTAGACCCTCTTGTGGTTGAAAATCTTGAATGCAATAAACTTGATATAAGGATTTCCCCAACACGAAAAATAATATTATCAAAATAATCTATTTCGAATATTAAACATAATTCAAAATACTTTGTGTTCGTTTAAGTAAATAAAATCTATATTGTATTATGCAATTACTTTTTAAAAAAGTATGCATTACATTAAACTGTCGCTGTTTTCTTTTCAATCTTTCTTAAGTGACCCCATGCAGTAGTAATCCCTGTGAAAATTCTGGATCATGCTTTAATGCTGATAGCAGCTATGTGTGTGCTTGTCCAAAAGGATATTCCGGTAAATTATGTGAAGGTAAATATAACAAATCATTAGTGTCCTATATTTACTAAAATTATCATAACAAGCAGTATCTATCTTTGTTTGCTAAAATTTAAATCATATTGATGGTAAAAAAGAAGCGAAAGATACCATAGGAATATTCAAACTCATTAATCGAAAACGCACTGATAATTTGTTGACAAAAACAGACATAAGTACACACAAACTACAGCGCCAACTATAGTAACTTTTCAGTGAATTAGTTCACATAATGGAAATAAGTGAATAACTTACATTCCTTAAATACTACATTGCATCGAATATTGAAATGGCGTTGTCAATTTATTGTCGATCTACGAGTTTGACTGTCCCTCTGGTATCTTTCGCCCCTTTTTTGCAAGTCTTTGCTTTTTATATATGTACTTTAAATGCACAGGAGCTGTAATGTACAAGTCAAAAGTTAACCTGTGGTCGAATCTGAAAATTTAACATACTAATTTGCTCTCTTGAGACAAGTATATATCGATTATATCACAAAGCAACCGCTATAAGATATTTAGTGGAATCTCGAATCTTAAGATTTATCTAAATGTCATGGAGTTCAGGTTTTATTTCCAGTTCATAAAATACTACGAACGCAATGATAGATTAGTATTGAACATAATGTTGAACACTCTTATACATATAAAAAATATTTAACAGTTAATCCGTGTGACAGTTTTTCTTGTGAAAATGGAGGGACACAAACCGTGTCAGGATCAACTTGTCAGTGTGCATGTCGAAGTGGCTTCTCGGGATCATACTGTGAAGGTATATTTTTCTTTTTGTTTACGCTTTTGTTATTGTTAATCAACGTTGCGGCCAATTTACTTAAAACTATTAAAAACAAATGATCGCACTTTTCTAAAACGTGTATAAATGTATGTTGCATGTTGGAATGCCTTACTCTGATATTTAGATATTAATTTATCGCAATAAGACATTGGGAGATATTCAATGTTGTTAGAGAATATTTAAGTCGTTTCAAAATTCATTAACGGGCAATAGCAGACATTGATCTGATAAATCATGTCTGTGTCGAAGCACTTCTCTTCGGCTTAAGATTAATCGAGAATTTGTAAAAAGACGAACGCAGTACGTGACGGAAATGGTGGGTTTATAGACTTGAAGTACTCGAAAAAAAAGCACCAAAATGAAACGAATCCGAATCAAAAAGACGTTAAATATTAAGATTGTGGCAACATTAATTTACTTATGTGCAAATGTATGGTAAAATCAAAATGTCAAAGAATTTTAACAAACATTATATACCTATATAGAGATATTGTGCAACTAGAACAATACCACTTTTCAATGAAATATACTTCAAGACATACATTAATGACCTGAGTAAGATCCATATTTCCCTTGATTGGGAGGGTACGCATATCCTGCTACACATGTGCCCCCCCGCAATCATCTTAGTTCAAACTCGGTTATACGTCCAATTCGGTAGGTCATAATAAAATTGGATGGGATGGTAGTTACGACATCTGTAAAACAGATATTCCATTACGGCCAATCATCTCGTTTGAGTACTAATATGTGCCAAATCTATTATTATAATTGACATCAAGTAAACATTAAAAACATTTATTACATTGGTTGCAATGAATTACATTGATTTCCCAGTTAAATAAAAACCGATAATTTCACATGTAAAATAAACGTGGTTATTTCACTCTCTGACGTCAAACAACAATAGGCGTTGTCAAGACGTCGATAACGGCGGATCAAAACAAATTGTGAACGAGTAGAAAAAAGATATAGTTTCTTACATATTTTACATTAATTTCTTTTTAAAAAAAGCTATTTGCCAGACTGAGTGTAATAAAAAGAATATTATTCAAATATCGAAAAATATTCAACTCGTGACCGAACAACACTGATATTTAACTCATGCGCTACGAGCATTCGTGAATTAATTTGTTGTTCGGTCACTCGTTGAATATTTTTCTCTATTTGAATTTTTCGATTAGTTATTCTATAAATACGTAAACTGTCTGGTAAACTGGTTTCACGATGTTTTTGATACTGCCCCTACTTCTGATTGTTTCTTTGCATAACTTTTGACTCTGCCCAATGTAAGGTAGAACCTTAGCAAATGATGAGATCATAGTTCAGCTTGTAAGCAAGATAACCTAAGATACTATCGCTACCTCCACAACAAAGTTAATTTACTGTAAGCTTGGTTTACTGCTATGAGTTTCTTCATATATAACAAGCAATATTATAACCTGTGTATAACTAAAATGAAGAGCAAAGATTCCAAAAATATGTTTGAATAAAGGGATACAGCCACTATATCAATATATAGTTTATATACAAATTATTTTGGGCTTTAATTTTATTTTTCAGTGACACCTTGTAGCAATCAACCTTGTTCGCTAAAAGGTACCTGTTATTTATCAGGAGATAACTTCAAATGCAATTGCTCAGATGGATATTCAGGCGAATTGTGTGAAGGTACATTTTACAACATATGTTTGAAATTGATATTAGAAAATATGCTGAAAGTTATTGTAATCGTGTTATTGTTTACGGTTACAATGATCCCAGGAAAAACTGTATTTACAACATAGGCATCAAAACAAACTACACCTGTTTTAAATGTAGATTAATGATTTTTTTCTTAAAATCACCATTTAAAACACCGTAATCCAAAGATGACAACACATACCAACCAAAGAAGACAATTACCATTTTGTTCGTATGCTCAAGATGTATTAGACAAAGTTTTAATGAGCTTAAAATCAATAATTTCATTTAATTTGATCAATGAGGGAAAGTTCAATTTAAAAGTGTCATAGCGCCAATTGTAGATGCGTTATTCTTATATCTAGTAAATCTGTCATTAACATAAATTAAGTCAGATGCTAACGTACCATATGCAATAAGGAGTTATGATATCACTGCCAAAGAGAAAACTATCTATCAAAGACCATATGGCGTAATGTTAGCAACTGTAGGTCACAGTACTGCTTTAAATAATGAAAAGAACATATAATGATTAGCAACCAACAAAAAACACCGACACAACAATTGCAGACTATTGAAATCAACGGCCGCCTGAATAACAAACGAAAAATTAATATGATATTTAGTAAACCACTGATATTCAGATAAATTATTGTTTGAAAAATTTGATTGCAAATGCATTTGCTGCAAACCATATAAAGCCTTTTGAGAGAGGTAAACATGATTGAAATACCTTCTGGAGGTGTAATGATATGTTTGAAGCGGAAATTGTTCTCCTATTTTGTAATATTTCAATTTCAAATGAGATATTTTATACAAAGATTTACGACAAAAGGGACAATTTTTCTTTCCCTATTGTTAATTTTCCTCTTTAAACGGCGGTGTTTTCCTACTGCGGCTGGTCTATGTTTTTCTTCTTAGTATTTAGCCGAACAGTTATATGTAAGCCCATTTAACTGATTAAATGAAATTTGATTCGTTTTGTTGTACTGCTACACCAATATTCCAGGTAAGGTTTGGTGCTGGAAAATATGTTTAATCTCGCTTCTTTCTATGTGTGCATGTCGAAATGCAGGAGCCTGGACTTCAGTGGTTGTCGTTGGTAAAAGGCTGTCATTGGATTTTCCAATTGATTTGTTGTTTTAGAAGCCATTAACTTTCTTTTGTGTACATTCAAGGGTTTTTTAACATCACTATGTAAGACAATTTAAATGTTTGCTAATTTAAACCTTCAAACATGTTAAAACGGATGAAATGAGTACGAAGTCAATAAACATGAATGAATGGATTGACAAATATATTGAAGATTTAGACTAAAAGAACAACATTATATTTATTTTCAAAACGGTAACATATTAATGAGATTCACATGAACACCGGTTCTACATGTTCAATAAGAACACGAAGTTTATGCGGATTCAAAATGATTTTTTTGTGATGCATCCAAGTTCACCCGTCTATGTTTTTACAAGATACTGCATGTTTGACATAAAAGCAGTAAACACAATGTATAATATCGAAATAGTATACTCGACTGTGGCTTCATACATATGAAACCAATTAAATCTTGCAGTCGAAAATCATAGTCATTTTATACAGCTGAGGCAGTGGTTACAAATCCTCATTGAAAATAAAAAAATCTCGAGACAGGTTGTACTTTGTGTCGATTATGTGTATAATTGGTGATATTTGTTCTAATGAAGGAATACTATTTATAATTCCAAGCTAACCAATCCATCTTTTTTAACTTTACAGTTACCCCATGTAGCAGTAGTCCTTGTGTTAATTCAGGATCATGTTTAAATGTTAATGGCAGCTATTTTTGTGTTTGTTCGGTGGGCTATTCTGGCAAACGTTGTGAAGGTATATTTATTGACAATTATTTTTACCATATATTTCACTTTAATAGTACACAGACAAAGATTGCCTTAGCCAAACTGGTCTTATTGTAAAACATGGAATATCAACTTACTATTAGTCCCCCGGCCCATATGCCAAAGTAAGCTATTCTCATCACTTCACATTAGTAACCTTTCATCTTTTGACCTTTCATTTTTAAAGTGTTTTTTGGAATCTAATCAGGTGTAATTATAACGAACGCACGCAAGAGACAAAAACACCAACACTAAACAATATATCAGACATTTTGTTTATAATTAATTCTTTCAATTTTAATAAATTTATAGAGTTTCTTGGGAATATTCTTTTTGCAATGAACATATCAGAATATGCACCCATAGGGAACAGTTGAATTTATTTTGTATATTTTTCATAGTTGATCCGTGTAATGACTTTTTATGTGACAATGGAGGAACACGAATTGTATCAGGTACCACGTGTCAGTGTACATGTAGAAATGGATACTCTGGATCATCATGTGCAGGTGAATCAAATTTTGAGGTTTTTTTTTATCATCTGTTAAATGCATACATTACAAAATTGATTTGGTATTTCACTAGAACACTGACATTAAACAAAGTTAAAACCTTCTTATTTGAAAAAAAGTTATAACAATCTATATTGAAAAAAAAACAAGTTATCAGTACTTGCCTGGCCCATTATATGAACATAATTATAGTGCAAATGTCAATTATGACGTAAATAGAGCAGTACAATTGTTCTTAAATACTTCCACATCTTAAGAAATGTCTTCTGTTCGAGTTACCAAATCTAAAACAAAGCACCTATGCGATTGGTATGTATTGCCTTGAGTCATTTCGCTCACGACAGATTTGTTCATGTGAATAAAGATTTACTTAAAAACTATATCAAATCATCATCAAACTCACAGAGTATAACCGATTTTATCAACTGTCCATTGAGTACGATGATACAAAGTCAATTCAACTGTACCAAATAAGAAGATATTACATTATTGCCAATAAGACATTTCTAAAATCAAAAATGACATATCAACTAGCAACCGAAGATAGCTATCCGGTCTTCATCAATGAGAGCATCCCCTAATGCCACATTACAAGCTATAAAAAGCATCGTAAGGCATATGTTAAACAATTCAAACGAAAAATTAACTGCACGATTTATGTTTAAAGCAAGAAACGAAAAATAAATATGATAAACACACACCAACTCCTGAATTACAGGTTCCTGACTTATAACAGATGCATAGAGATTGTATCGGGGTTAAACACGAAGGTTTTTTTTTTTAGATAAATGTTATTACGTTATGAAATATCACCTTTAAAAAATTTAAATATTTCAGTAACACAATGTACGAGCAACCCCTGTTTACATAATGGTAGCTGTTCCATGGACAGCAGTAATTTCTCATGCATTTGTCCCACGGGATATTCTGGAAAAAGATGTGAAGGTAGGAGAAGAGATACGTTTTTAAGATTACTAAATTTTAGATGTAACGTGTCTTCTGATTGGATGACAGTGTTTTGTCTATGAGCTCAAATACATAATTTTGTCATGTGACCGTGACTTTATCAACGTTTTTTCATGATTTACTCCGGTTTAAAATGGAATTTAGAATTGAAATTTTGCACACATCTTCGGCTCGTTGAACTTTATCAGAAATCGAAAAAATAATGCCGTTATCTTTTTTTCTCCATATTATTGTTTGACTTTAGTTCAAAATAAGTGCCCATTTGTATTGTGTATAGAAGGCACATACAATTGGCGAAAAACGTTCTAACATTTGTTCTAAAATGATCAAAATTCCAATTTTTGCTCCATAGATTTTTCTTTAAAAACTATATGTTGTTGATAAAAAACAAATCGCGTTGTTGACCCTAAATCGTCATTTTATTACGTTTTTTTACTACAGACAAGGTCACGGATTTGTTATTACACCAAAAACGAAGTCGGTGACCATATGAATATTTTCTATCAATAGAACGGAAATTTATGTATCAACAACATATAATTTTTGAATAAAATCTATGGAGTAAAAATATTAAATTTGTTGATTTTGAGGTAAATTTATAAACTTTTTTCGTCGATTTTACGTGCTTCCTATACAAATGTTCACCTATTTTGAAAGAATTCAATCCGTTATATTTAAAAAAAAAAACAAAAAAACAAAAAAAAAACAAAAAAAAAAAAGATAAATGTATAATTTTTTTTGATTTTCAGATATAATCTAAAGAGTCAAACTGATATGCAAAATTTTACCAAAATCTGTGACATGGCCCATTTACTATCCCTTGACCATAGACCTTAGACGAAAACAGAAAATGCAGCAAATAAATAGCCGATAAACAGGACCTTTGAATATTCTTATGACTTTACATTCTTTTATCGTGTCTTTTACAGTAACACCTTGTACAACTAATCCTTGCAGAAATGCCGGAACATGTTTCAATGTGGATGAGACTTATGCATGTGTATGTCAGTCGGGATATTTAGGCAAACAATGTGAAGGTATTTTCAACTATCATATAATAGGATGTAAATGTTTCTTTGAAACTATTTAGTGTCAGACAATATTTGACTTTTTAATTATCTGTTTAACTTGTTTTAGCAGCTTTTTATTAGATTGATGAGTAAAACCTTTTCCACTGATTTTGATAATTGTTTAGAACTTGTGCTGTTTGACTATTGTTCTGGCGTGGGACGGGTTTGGCTTCACCAAACTCATTTAACCACGACATATTATGAACACTTTTCTCCTAATATAGGAGCCTGTTCTTCAGTGGTTGTCGTTTTTGCTTTTTATCGTTTTTGTTGATCGATCACTGTTTTGAACTTCTTGTATTCATTATTTTGTGTTTTTTTTTATAGCTCATTATCAGGTAATGGTTTTTGATCAGTTTTAAAGGCCATACAATGATCTTTAGTTGTGAGTTTCTTTGGCATTGGGTCTTTGGTGGTGGAGAGCTGTCTCATTGGCAGTTGTATCCCATCTTATTATTTCCATATTCAGTGTACTTAATATGTATTAAACCTTTGTAGAAATGTTTATACCTTTTTTGCAGCATCCTTTTTATTTTTAGATTAGTGTAAGTACTTACTTTCATAAGATATTATTTCAAATTCGTGTAACTGCTACTACTAGTTCTTCTACTACTACATGTCAATACAATTTGATATGCATTTCATCTGATATCATCGATCCAGATTTATCATATCCAAAACTAAACTGTTTCTTTTTAAATTTATTATATATCAAAAGCAAACACAAAAAACCTTTTACAAACTTTTGATGTATATTTTTGGATTAAAAGTAAAAGTAATCAAAAACATTTTTATGTACTATTTAAACATGTGTGTTTCAATTTTTCAATTTAATTTGCAGAGGATTCATGTAGCAGATTATCATGTAGGAATGGAGGAACAAAGAGGAAAGAAGGGACAACATGTCGATGTTTGTGTAGAACTGGATACTCCGGCTCATTCTGCGAAGGTTTGATATTCATGTTTAATTTATCTTGCGATAAAATTATAACATAATGGATGACTTAATCGTCCATAGTTGAAAAAGTATCAGATATATATAGATTCTACCACTGCATCGAGTGTGATAAAATATGTATCCACTCGAGACAGTTAAATTTCAAATTTAAAACGCGAGCGTTTTAAATATTTAAAATTTTACAGTCGAGAGTGGATAAATATCGTATAACACGAGATTTTGGTGGTGGTATCTTTTTCTTTAATGATTTTTAAGCAGGCAAATTTTTTCCTGCTTTTCGATTGATCTGCAAAAAGATGTGTTCTTTCCACGTGACGTCATCAGCATTTATTGCCGTCACAATAGGAAATTCTGAGGAAAACAAGAAAATTCGACGTCAAAATCGGATTTTAACCAATGAAGAACTGAGATCAAACGAACCACACGTTGATTTTTTTTATATACAATGGGTGCAGATAGGGATAAATTGAGTAAGATTTAGAGAAACTATTTTAACAATATAGCTTGTAATAAAATCGCTAGCAAAACTAAACTTTTATTCAGAAGTGTCAAACTTTGTTGACTGATGATTTACACATTTATTGATAATGTCTACAAATGTATATCCAAATTTTTCCTTGGAAATGCATGCTGCAATAAAAAGTGCTAAAACTACCAATATGTCGATACTATTAGTTTACTATCATGAAAAAGTAAAATCACAAAAATACCGAACTCCGAGGAAAATTCAAAACGGAAAGTCCCTAATTAAATGGAAAAATCAAGTTTGTCTTGTTACTTTTTAGAGTTGTATATGCTTGTTTTAAATGATACATTGTGTTTGTATATTTTGAATTCATTGAATTTTCAGAATACAATTTAAAAAAGAAAACACCCCCCCCCCCCCCCCCCTTCCAAGATTAAAATCAGCCGGTTTTGATCATTGTGTTTAAGTTCCTTGTGTTCTTCTTAAATATGTCTTTTCTTTTTTTATTGTCCGCGTTAAGACAAATTTTCCCTGGTTTCAATTAAAATGTTTTGGAAGTATACAATATACAAGGTTTCTTCAAAACTTCCTATTTTGTGTTTTATTCTAATGGTTATACACTAATTTTTATATATAAGCTTTAAATAGAAGATTTCCAAATTCAATGACCTACTCCTTTTATCATAACATATTGGTATCTCTTTCTCATGTTATAAAATCATTGTACAAATATATTTAGGATTTTTTTATTTTGTGCTTACAGTTATCAATATTTATATGTATATAGTGGGGCATTTCATTAAACATACGTTTTACTGGAATATTTGCCATAATATATATCTATTCACTCATATGGAAGTACTGCCATAATAAAGACTTATGTTTAATCTATAATAAAATTGATGTGGATCCTATTCCTATCAATCCAGTTCAGAATCAGGTTATTTTGCTACTAGTTTTTAGCCCAAGAACGAAAAATCTCTTGAGAAGAAATAATTCCATTAAATTGAGAATGGAAATTGGAAATATATCAAAGTTTTCATTTGCATTTGTAAATAAATAACACCAAAAAATACTTAAAAAATAGTTATGCAAAAACATTTTAGTTACGTTATCTTATATGCCGCATATCGTGTAGTTGAATTAATACAATTAATTTTATGATTAAAACATCTGCTGATGAACTGCTAGTTCCCATGTCACTTCGGTAATTGGATAATGTGTCATTGACATTTGAAAGATGTTTTAAATCAAATTACTCATTTTTAATTAAGAAACACATCTCTCTCGCGCAGACACTGAATAGACATAAACTGTCTAAAAAAGGAATCTGGTGCATCAACATTACTACGGTTTATGTTATAACTACCACTGGAATATTGCCTTTGATATATGTATGCCGCGCGGGCAATAGCCAATGATTTGATGTTAGCTTGAACATACGGATATTGATATATTGAAAATTGCAGCATTATCCTATTGTGGAGCAGCATTTCATAATAATTTGTATTTGTCAAATAGTTTGACCTCGAGCATCATTGAAATTATATATGTCGTAATGCACATCGGATGATAACAGGTTAAGATCGCGTAGCTTTGTACATTCTTATTATGAAAAGTTTAATTTTAATGTTTTATTGGAAATAATTTCTTCAATTTCAAGCACTCTTACAAGCACTCTTAATAGATTACCTTTTGACTTGGAGTTTTTTTTATAACTACAAATATTATGAAACCTATATCAGAAGTATGTCATTATAGTAACACGATGCTGGTCAAGTCCATGTCGTAATGGTGGAACCTGTACAGTAAGAAGCAATGGTCAGTTTTCGTGTCGTTGTCCTTCAGCAATAACAGGAACATACTGTGAAAGTAAGTTTACAGATGTCTACTATTTTGCTAGCACCTTTACACCGGGTCAAAGAGACCGGTTGTAACTGTTTAACGACACATAATCACGATATGCGCGTTATTTTGTCAATCCGATAGAAACGCTGCAATTGCTGTTTGTATCTCACTGTCACGGTGAGTAGATCAACATCCGACATGTGCTTGTATTACAAAAAGCTTGCATCACGTTGCAACAAAACAAAGCACCGGTTGAACCAGAATTCGTTTCTTAATATGTTCATAAAGCTAGATCTATTCATTAAAACCTCAGATCCCAGATTCATTTCGTTATATAAATGCATTACATGGTATTTGGGATAACGAACTAGGATGTTTTCATTTGATCTGTATTCTATATCTAAATCGGATTTTGTAATACGCATTGCGATAAAACATCTCATACTATCACACTTTCCAATAATATCTCCAAAAGACATTTTTAAGGTCTACACGTTAGTTTTATAAATCAGGACAAAAAAAATCAAGACATAAACGTGAAATATAAAAGATAATCAATTTTGAACCAGAATATAATTTTTAAAAAACATGGGTCACCGGACTTTTTTTCAGGTTGTGCAATATCGTATACATTCTATAATGTATTTCTTTTTATCACACAAAATTGGATCTTCCATGCATACTTTATACACAATCGTATAAATCATGCATGGAAAATCCAAAATCTTCTGTGATAAAAGTAACTACATTATAGAATGTTAATATAAAATGTGAGAAGATTGATAATTCTAACTTAAGAAAAAGAAACAAATGAGGTCACCGGACTTGTTTTCTTGCTATATATTATCATAGGTCAACTCACAACAATTTCTGTGACAAAAATTACTTTTTGTTCAAGTTATCTTCCCAACTAAAAGAGGGTTTCTTTTTTTAAAAAAATACAGCCGTAAAATATGATAAATCACATAGTTTACTATATTAACATGAAATTATCTTAAACACGAATTACATGCTTCTCGCAAAATCTAGACCAATTAATACCTTTTACTTCAAAATCCAAGAAGACACCCCAGCCACCTTAAAACCTAGCCTGAAAAACTCAAAATTGTAATATTGTGATCTACTTCTAACATCTCTAAGTCGAAACCACTGACATTGCTATTAATCAAATAAGAGTGAGTTTCTAAAAAAGACATGCAGGCAGATTGTTCTTTCATTTAATATTACAAGAACATTTTTTATTTCTGCAATGTAGGAACACCATGTAGTTCTACATCGTGCACCTTTGGTCCTTGTGTTCACTATGGTGTAGCAGCATGGTGTTTGTGCTCGAGTGGATATGATGGGAATAAGGAGATATGCCAAAAAAGCAGAGGAAGTAAACAAAATTTATTTGAATATTTTTTTTTTTTTACTTTTAGTAATTTGATTGGTGACGTTAACGTATATTGTAAAGATTATCACTTCCCATATCTTTCTTTATTTATTTCTCTGAATAATTGTCAAAACTTTCAAAACTGACAAAAATCCGACAGGTAACATGCGAGATCGAAAACTTTAGAGTGGGATTAATCCAAGTATGAATGAATATATCCTTTTAATAACAAAGCAAATTCATGGAATTTATGAGTCAAGATGTTTAGTATTTCGTATTTTAGTCAAAGTTTTATCGTAGAAGCATACTTTAAACAAAACATCAATTTCAACATTCAAATTTACAGTGAATGGGTCATGTGAAAGAATTAAATACGATTTTACATACAACTTCGACGTTTTTTTTAAAATAAGAACAACAAATACAAAAACATCAATGTATCTCTTTTATGTTTTGAAACATAATCGAAAGATTTCGCTTAAATGTTCGTCACGACTAAATATTCGAAAAATCGGTGATAACTTTCTGACAATTGTCATAACATCATCAAATTGTTCCTGCAAATCCCTATATTTTTTCATGATCTCTAATAAAAGTGTTGTAGCACAAATGATGAGTAGCATATTTTGTGTATCAAATTTTTAGCCTTGTATATTTTTATTGCATACATTTCCGGGTTGGTTTTTTTAAACAAAATAGTTTTATGGTCAATTTTTTCGTTTCCTACATATCAACCCATTTAGGACCGTGTTGGTCGTGGAATATGTTAACATCAATAGTTTTACGAGTTTACAGAGTGACGATGTTATGCGTTTGTCGACTTTTTAAATCCCAAAACCATTTAAACGAAATCGGTCGCTACATCATAATTCTTAATCAAAACTGTCAATTAGCTGGTAAAAAGTAAAATAACAAAAATACTGAACTTAGAGGAAAATCAATTCGGAAAGTCCATAATCACATGGCAAAATCAAATAACAAAACGCATTCTTTTTACGTCAGAAAATTTTATACGTCACATATATTTGTCGTTCGATGTGCATACAAACAATTTTAAAATTTACCTAGGCAATGTTAGCATACAGTAACACAATGTCGGTTTTTTTTTATTATTAAAATGTATTACAGTAGAACCTCGTTTTGTCGAATTCGGTTGTGTCGAAAACTCGGATGAGTCGAAGTAATTTCTCGGTCTCGGCATAATTCCCGTTTTGTCAATTCATTTTAACCTCTGATGAGGCGAACTCGGATGATTCGTTTTCTCGGTTAAGTCGATTTATTTTTAAGTCCCGTCGATGTAAAATTGATGTAAATTGACCCCGATGTCTCGAAGTTCAAAATTTTAAAAAAAATCGAAAGAAATAAAAACTTTAAAAATAAAATTCATAACGGATATTTTTCTTGTTTAACCTATTCATTTCCATAAGTGATTAAAGCTGTGTAAATTCCATAAATGATTAAAGCTGTGTAAACATACTTGTTTGTCAAACAGATAAAATGACATGTTTATGATGACCGCTGATCAACACCTTTGTTGATCGTCCAAGCGGAACTTGAATGTGCTGAACCTATTTCACTTGGTATAAAAACGAAACGAATTTTAATGACCCAACCTGAGATTAAATTAACCATTTGAATAAGAACAATAATTAAAAGGATTAAAATATTTTATTTATTATGAGTCGGTCTTTTTAATCTATGAACACTGTTCACATTCTTTAAAGATTAGTTATGAAAATATTTTCGCGAGTGATTCCATAATTTATAGTGACAGACCTTTGTAAATATTTGTGTATTGATTTTATTTGTGAATGTTGTGTGTTGAATCTTTAAAACTACGGAACATAAATACACAATCATATTTTATCATATCGAAAAAAGCACAATGATCAATAAACATGAATCTAGTTTACAGGAACCACATTTTGGTATTTCAATCATTTCAAATATATGGCGTCACACTCGACCTCGGATGAGTCGAACCTCGGATGAGTCAAATACTTTGGTCTGGTCCCGTCAACTTCGACGCAACAAGGTTTGACTGTATTTATAACATATTCCCGAGGTAAGAATTTCATATTACTCTAAACATAATGACGATCCTTTTGAGTTGCAATATAAGATCCTTCTAATTTCAAAGCCTTTACAAAAGCATCCTTATTATATCAAATTCTCTGTACATTGTGAGTCTTATTCTTTGTATGACATATCTTTATAGTACGTATTGTTGGTTCTAATCCAAAACGAGGTCGATTAGAAGTTTACCATAGCGGTAAATGGGGTACGGTCTGTGACGATGACTTTGGTTCTAATGATGCATATGTTGCATGTGCAAGGCTCGGTTTTAGGTATGTTAGCATTTATATGATAAGCTATATATTGCAAGAATATAGCCAATAAATCTACTTGTAATTATCACTCAGAATTATCACTTCCATCTGTCTTTTTTCAATCAAAGTCTCGTTTTTGCAATTGATTGAAAACACTTGCTTTCGATCTTTCGGCAGGAGTGGTTTTTATATACATGTACTTCAAATAGTCATCGGAAAAAATAATTTTCCCCCAAAATGCACCGATCATATATTTGAGTTTACTAATTTTGGCTGTTCGTTATTGACCAAGTACCTGGATGTCCTACCACATAATAGGTAACCCTGGAATAATTATCCAACCTGGAGTCAAAATTCGGAAATATGAAATTGTCTATTAATAAATACATGGAACGTAATTGATATGAAAAGTATAATGAATATAACAAATGCACCATCAGGCTAAGCAAAACCGGAAGCCAGCAGTATATTCTTTAAACAAAAGAGAAAACAATGAATGCATATTTGACTTTATTGTTGTTGATTTTCAAATACACAAATGTCACATGAAATAATTTAAATATAAACATGTATACTGTTCAACAAAATTCTCATGTACTATAATTTGTTTGTTAATTTATTTTGGATATATATATATATATATATATATATATATATATATATATATATTATTTGTAAATTCCTATTGATCATTCTTTTACCTTGGTATATCTACTGTTGATATAATGACCTTTTCATATAATGCTCTGTTTGTAGGCGTTCAGGATCATTTTATACTGCTGGCGATGGGAGCGGGACAATATGGTTAGACAACATGGGATGTCGTGGATATGAATCTTCATTATCCAGCTGTAAACACAATGGGTGGGCAAGTCATAATTGTGCGCATTCAGAAGATGTTGGTGTTCAGTGCTCGTAATATTTGATATCATAACTGATGAAAATTGTAAAATGAAAATGACTTTTAAGAACTTTCGATCTTTTTTCTAAATTATCTTCTCCCGGATGGCTCTAAGCCAACTATCAGAAACTCGAAGAAGCACTTAAACAATTTAGCAGCTTAATCATATGTACTCCGCATTTATTATATTTGCCTCAATATAAAAGATGAATGCACGCTTAATTAATGCAAAATGTAGTAATATAGCCAAACAATGCATACAATCTTAATAGCGTATCCATTCAGGTACAAATTTGCAAATTTTGAATGTTGATACGTTTTATCATACCTGCATTTTATCTAATCAGACATTGTGTAAGCATTTTGTTATATATATTACAGTTCTTGTCAATTCGTTTTTGATGTGTTTTGTTATTTGATTTTGCCATGTCATTATGGACTTTCCGATTAAATTTTCCTCTAACTTCAGTATTTTTGTGATTTTACTTTTTGTTAGAAAGTTAATTGTTATATGATTAATACTAAATATTATTGAAAAAAATACTGAACATAAAACAAAAATTACCAATTACTACCATCACATGAAAATTACGCACAACACATACTCGTAGCTAGACTTGCAAGTCAAGTATTATAATAATACCACAGGGGTTATGTAGAAGTATTATATTTCACCTTTTCTATTAAAACAAAGAGTTTCGTTTTAAAAAGTCGTACAATGTTATTCTTGTTTTACTCTTCCATAATAATGGCTTGAATAATTAACTTCTGTGACAATTATACCAACATAACATTTGACAGAAGCGTCGCTATCCTCTTCCATATGCAGCTGGTCTTACATTTTGTATTATTACAGGAATTTGCGTGCACAAAACTGATCATCATCTTACCTCATTGAAATTGTCTTTTTGTATATGTATAGTTTAAATTCTCAATAAACCTCTTCCATGAGATTTTTAACGACCAAGAGTCACAAACCTTATGAATGCTTAAAAACAGTATTACCATAAGTAAAACAAAAATATCCAATCCCAAGGCAATTTAAAAAGGGAAGTCTCTTAACTGATAAAAATCAAACGCTTAATTATTTCAACCAGTGTTACGACTTTTAAACATATTCATGACTTGGATCAGTTATTTGACAATGAAAATGGTGTGTAAAACCTGGTTTTAGTTGGAAAACATTCATTTTCTTTTTTTTATATATTCCAGTTTAGATGTAGTGTCAAGTTCTTTTAATAAACATTTCTATGCAAACAATTACATCGATAAACCATAAATTTATTTACATTGTCCTCAACACATTTGCGAACCCATGCACTACAATCTCTGGAATTGATGACAATTGATCAGTTTCTACACTATTCATTTTATCACACATTCTTGCTGATCTACAGATCGATAAATAGTATAAACGATTTTATTTCTGAATATTTTAATGACTTTTTCCTTCCACCATTAATGTTTACCAACTTGGTTTTTTTTTTACTTTGATATTTGTTAGATCTTCATATATGTTTTTGTCAAAACATGTGTTTTTTTGTAAAGATATTAGTTTGTGAGCATCGTCATTTATATAATGATTAAGCTGCAATTGTAACAATAAACCTTTTAGTATCTGTATATGTCTTAATTGCCCATTCATATGCAAAGCTATAGTATTCTTTATTTTTCATCATTTCATGTTTATCATTCATTATCATCGTGTTGTACAAATGTATATGTGTATACTGTTTATGTTTATATGACAAAAAATGTTTCTCTGAATATGTAATAATTTCACTATTCATCTTCTTGTTTCTCTTTTCGTATATGCATTTTCCAATATGAGGCTGTTAAATAAATGAGCTACACGCCGATTTATGCAGGTGAATCTTAAACCCCTCTTGTTTTGTTGTCAGACATGTAAAACGAACGCATGAAAAATGTCATCAATATTACTGTAAGTGTCTTTTAAAGTGCATTGTGTAATTAACAGTTACTGTTGTAAACAAAGTGTTTTTCGAAAAATTATATAAGGTGGCTTGGAGTATACGTCTCACCCCACCTGACCTATCCTCTTCATTCCGGTCGGCATTTTAGGCCCTGCGAAATATGTGGAGTATACGTCTATCAGATAGGAACTCGGTGACATTAAAACCTCCCTACGACATTAACAGGGCAACATATCTTCTTCTCCAACAAACAAATCATGTTAGATATAAGCAAAAAACAAATAATTAGACTCAAATAATTGCTGTCAACATAAATTAACTTAAGAATAACGAGAAAAACAAGCATGTTGCGATTTATTGTTTTGTATGTTACATCATGATATACTGGTTATCTTAACCAGTTTAATCAAACATTTAATCGTATACGTTTGGCATATAACATATTTTCAGGTTGCAACTGTTCATTTCTATTTTCAACCGTTTTGAATAGAAGTCAAATGCATAATATCCTACAAATTTAATCAGCCATATTCGACTCCGATTGTAAAAAGCATTGATATATAAATTTTATTTAAGCTTTCTGTTTTTTTAAGCACTGTTCACTATATAACAAACTACTCTTCTGCTTAGTGTCATTGTACTATTTCTATAGAAATTATAAATTAACAGTTCGAAATGTTCATTGATTAAGTGACCCACAAGTAAAATCATGCATTGACAACTTATAAAATATCCAAGTTATAATCCAACATTATCTTCTTGCTGCTGATACACGTATACGGAATTTTTATATAAATGTAAAAGAAAAACAGACAAATAATATTACAAAAGAACCAACATAGAAAACTAATTCGGTAGGTCACATTCATGGAAAGGGAAGGGGATTGTAGTTAAGACGTAAGAAACATATCAGATATTATCTGTGAAATGGTTATGATGAATGACGTCAAAGGAGTGGAATATTCAGATTTATTCCACATGTGAAAAAATCTAGTATGAACGTCTTCGGTGTATAATTTTAAATGTCTGTCAATAAAGAATAACTAATATGTGTATTTAATGCAATGTAAGATCACTTTGAGTAGCATCTGATTCCATTCCATCTTTCAGGTGATGTTGGTTTTGTTGAATTTTCATCTTCTTGAAAGGGTCTTTTTGCTTGTTATTTGTCACGTAGTTACTTTTTCGTCTCTCATTTTATAAAAAAAAATCCCCGTACATTTTTCGTTTTAATAATCAGGAAGATAAAGTTAAATCTTAATGTCAAGTGGCCCCTTAAGTAACTATATATGAAAGGGGTCATCTATCAAATGATAAAAAAATGTCTATAAACATACATTTGAAGTATGTCTTACACACAGACTTAAGGCTTCAAAGTCACCGGGTTCAGCAATGATATTTTTTTAGTTTGTTACTTACTGTTTGAAACATTAAAAAGTATCTATCTTTCAAACAGTCTTAAATTACACCAATTTGTATGATTTTTCTATGTAGCTTTACAATTTAAATCTATTTCTAGTCATATAAGTGAGAGGTTTCGTTAGCTATGAAACCTGGTTTAATCCACCATTTTCGACATAAGAAAATGCCTGTACCTAAAAAGGAATATGACAATTATTGTCCATTCGTTTGTTGTGTTTGAGCTTTTGTTTTTGCCATTTGATTATAGACTTTCCGTTTTGAATATTCCTCAGAGTTTGTTTTTTTTTTATTTTACTTTTTAACACCTTCTCAAAATGAAAAGATGTCACAAATAAAAAGAGGCAAAGGAATTCCAAAGGGATAATCAAAACAGAAGGCGAACAGAAACCTACATAATCATGACAAACACGTAAAACGACAAAAAGACAAAAGTTAGTCTTCAAAACCATAGTAAGCAAACAAAGGCTGAGCAAATTAACACATTAAAAACTAAAAGGATTATAGTTGCCTCTTTTTTTTTTCTATCATGATATTTGATGAATTCTGCTTCATACGAATAAGCCAAATTAATGTTGAAAAAAAAAACGCTTTCAAAAATCTTTGTTGAGTTTCTAATAAACTCAGCATAGGAACCAGGATTTAATTTGTTAATTACATACCATGTCAAAAGTGATAGCATACAGACCTTTAAAAAAGAATAAGAAAACATGTTATTCTGATGTCGACTACTATCAATACCGCTTATAATAACACATTATAGTGTGAAGTTGGTAATACTTAATGACCAGCACCAATTACGTTTTCGTTATCATATATAGTAACAGGGGCGGATTTGGGCGGGTTGTGGCGGGCGTGCGCCACCCACCCCCTAAAATTTGCAAAGCATGTGTTGTCTTCAACTTATTTAGGTACAAGAAGAGACCATTCCATCTTTTAAACATTCAAAGATCTTCAAAGTATATAAAACAGTGTTATTACTAATCAACTGACCTACGATTTATTTAAGTTCTATAAATAATATATACTTCAAGGGAAGGTGTCAAAAACGGGGCAGCGTTTGACGACAACATATTAGGTTTTTAGCAATTAAAGTAAAAACAATTGTTACATTGTATTTGCGGTTAACCGTTTTTATTATCAATTTCTTTGATAATCGAAGTTCCAATAGATCTCTTTCTCACTTTCACAATTCCATAATGGCACGAACAAGAGAACAGTCCAGGTGAGATATTTCTTGATATCCTTAATGAAAGATAGAAATAGCTAAATTCATTCAAGTGAACTGACCGAGATTTTGCCACTAATTTCATAATAATTGCTTACATAATAATTGCATAATAAAAATATTGCATTCATTTAAAAGATTAATCTTTTATCTATCTATATATACCTCGCGACATTATGTATGTGCCTGTCCCAAGTCAGGAGCAGGTAGTTCAGTAGTTATCGTTGGTTCACGTCTGTCATATCTGTTTTAAATAAGGCTGCTAGTTTTCTTGATTGAATTGCCTAATGAATTTTACTGGTTGTTAAATGCCGTACGGTTTCCTATAGTAGCTTACATCTACTTCATTTGAACTTTGGTGAATATTTGTCTTATTGGCAATCATACCAAATTTCCTTATTTTCTCATGTAAATTTTCATATCAAATATATGAAAACATGAAAGCAAAAAATATGATTACCATAAATCAGGTGTGTATATTTAAACATTAAAAAAGTCTCAAAAACAAAACATCCTCCTGCTTTCATTTATATTGTGTATTAACGAATTTGGCTTAATAGTAGACTCTGTTCCTTGGATTAATAGCACGATGCTTGCAACCTATAGGACCAAAAAGTCATATCATTTATGAAGAAAACAAACAGTATGGGACCTTAAAAAGATCCTTGAGAAACCCATGTTTAATAAAATCTTAATCAAAAGCTGTATTACCCGAGCACATTTTTTTCGTGATCTATTAGATAGGTATGACTCTAACCATTTCACTGTATGATCGGATACTTTGTATAAATGTAATGTATGGCAGAGAATGAGACAACAAGATCAAATACTTTTTTTCAGATTTACAAAGACTGTTTCTGCAACATTGCCGTCATTAATTTTTAAACCAGCCAGTTATCTATCAATTTTGTAAGGGCTGTTTGACATGAGTGGTTTGATCTAAAACCGGATTGTACCTCGTGTAATAGTTTATATTTTGACAGATAAGGATCAAATGTTTTGCAAATAAACTCATCATAAATACCAGGACTAAATTTTGTATATACGCCAGACGCGCTTTTCGTCTACAAAAGACTGATCAGTGACGCTCGAATCGAAAAAAAGTTAAAGAGGCTAAATAAAGTACATGTATTTCAAATACTTTAGATATAGTAAGAAGTATTGATATAGGCCTGTAGTTTTTTGGTATGTTTTTATCTCCACTTTTAAATATTAAATTCACTTTGGCTATTTTTAGATTTTCTAGCATACTTAAGTTTATCAAATATGTTATACTTGGTGCTAAAGCTTCTCTTGATATCTTAAGGAAAAATGGGCCAACATCATCTAAGCCAGTTGCTTTTGACGTTTCTAGCTTAGCAAGTAATTTCTTAGTTTCATCCGTTTTGATAAATGGAATCTTAAATTTAACATTCGGATGGATATTGTCTTTCACGAAAGTATTCAATGTATTTGCTTGAAAGGATTTATTAGTTGTGATATATTTCTCTCCTATTGTATTGTCGTAAAGTATGTGTTAAAGTTGTTTACTATATCTTGTATATTATCATGTGTCTTATTGCTGAAAGTCATGCTAGATGGAATTTCATTGTGAACTTTAGGTTTTAAATTTTTGAGTAAGGCCCAGATTTTTTTTAGGTTTTTTGTTATTTTCTATTGCCTGGTTGAAATAGAACTGTTTAGTTTTTTTTTATCAAATTTGTTCATTTATTGCGCCAATAACGGAAGTTATCCCAGTCCCCTTTGCTATGGAAAACATTTTTTTCTGAGCTTCTTTCACCTCATCTGTAAGCCAATCTTGTTGCCTTACATAGTTTATTCTTTTCACTTTAATGTGTGCTTGTTTGTTCATTACTGACAGAAATAAATGATACCACATATCCATGGCAGATTGAACATAAATAATGTGTTCTATTTGTGTAAAATTTGTTTGATTTAAATCTTCCAAAAACAAAGTTTCGAAAACATCAAATTTTTGTTTGTTTATGTCGTAAGCTTGGCATCTCTTTTTGGTTAATTTTACTCGTCATATAATAAACTGGAAAGTTATCATTAAGGACGATTTTGGAGACATCTGTCTCAACTATGTTAATATAACGATCAGCTTGATTCAGTAGATAGATAAAAACAATATAAATACTAACCGTGATATTTGTTATATTGTTTTGTGATCAATCGTGTCAATTTGGTCATATATCTCTAATGTTTCGGCTCTTATATCCATGCCTTTCAAATATTCGGCTTTGAGCATTCCTGATGAAGGCAAGTCCAGAAAAGCGCTTCGGGCGACTGACATTGATAATGTGTTGTTTTTATTTTGTCTTGTTTTTTTTTTGTTTTTTTTTATCATATTTCCTATTTCAAGACAGTCACATTACTCGACAGAAGGGAAAAAGCTAAAAATATTTTCTTTTAATCATTTATTTTAAAACATTTTTTTTTTCATATAATCATTATAATCGTTTTGTAGCTAAAGTTTCCTGCTATGCATCCTATTCGGGAGTTCTTTTGGTTAAATAGTTTTGCGATACTGAATTGAAATTGTAATTTTTGCATAAGTTTCAGTCATAATAAACTTTTCAAAGAAGGCATCATAGACTTTATCAGTGGATTAGGATGTAAATCCCGTTGATCCCAGTTTACTACCACCCTTTCACAAACCATTTCACCTGCTATGGATTTCTCGTCTGCTGGCAGAAGTGCAAGATAGACTGGAGTGTCAGCTCCTTGATCTACCGTTAGGAGGCCTTTATGATCCGACATGTCTGTGTCTACATACCCAGGACAGCATGAATTAACCAAAATGTGTCTCTGATCGGCAGACATATCACGCTGTAATATACTCGTCAACCGGTTAAGTCCCAATTTGGAGACACCATATGCAAATTGTCCAATATAAAGATTAGGATTAAAGTTAGGACAATCAAAAAGATTGTAGTATTCCCAAACAAGGTTAGTAAGTTCTTTCACTGTAAGGTTTGGACTGGCAAACTTCATTTTTGTCTCTTCTTTCATATTAAAAGCTGCAAAGTTGCCCATTCTACTTGAAACATTGACGACTCTAGCATTTGGTCTAAGGAGAGGAAAAAGGGCTTCCGAAATGTTGACAACGCTTACATAATTCGTCTCGATAACTTTGTTGCCTTCCTCCTTTGTATGAAATGATTTCATAATGCCTGCATTATTAACGAGTATATCTAAGCCACCGTAAGTTTTCTCAAGAAAGTTTTTAATTGTGTAAATGCTTCTTTTGTCTGTTACATCTAATTGGTGAAACTTCGGTGATAACCCTTCTTTCTCCAACTCATGAACAGCGTCTCGTCCTCGTCTTTCGTCTCTTGAAGTAAGGTACACATCTCCATGGAACTTCTGGCAAAGTCCCCGAACAATACCAAATCCAACTCCTTTATTTGACCCAGTCACCTGTAAATATATATAATCGGCAATCGTTAATGGCAGTCAGAGGGGTTTAAGAACATCAGTTGTTCTACCTGTTAGTCAAATGCATTTTGTTAAAACATACGTTTTACTCTTTTTGTCTTTTTGGAAAATGTTGTTTGTGCTGTATTTAGACCCTTCTACAACGAAATTTATAATACATGCATACGTATAAAAATAGCGGTTTTTATCCAACGCAATCATAGGTTTGAACGTTGTTTTCAATTTAGACTTGTTTATATTTATTTCGTTTGGGTTTGTATTATATTTTCCCTCCGGTTTGCCTTACAACTTAAATGCATTTGTCCTGCAATTACCCAGCTATTGTACATATATCTCTAACTTGTGCAAATAAAGTCTCTTGTTACTCCGTTTAAAATCTGTCAATTTCTTTGAAAAAATCAGAGACAACGATTTGGATTAAAACAACGGTTGTTCAAAACAGGATAAAAATGTAGTTATCGTCGTGTAAATAGGTAAGTAAGACTATACATATATATTGCGTTAGGTTAAAAAAAAAAAGGATGGGAGGGGTACAACTTTGTAGTTAACCATCTTCAACATTGGATATATATACACCTCGCCCCCCCCCCCCTTTTTTTTGTTTATCCTAACGCAAAACAATGTGTAGTCTTACTAAGTTAACCTATTTATTATATACCTAGTAGTAAATACAGATAAATTGTATGTGTAATACAATCAATGGCAAGTGTGCTGTATCAGCCACCCGTGATGATATCAATATCAGCACGGTTGCAAAAGCTTTATCACACCTTTAATCTGTATGACGTCACGTCATCGATTGCAGTCACTATTGCAAAGGCTTTATCAAATCCCTAATCTCTATGACGTCATGTCAAACCTACATGTATAATCTGTATGACGTCATTTCAAACCTCCTTATCTGTATGATATCATGTCACATAAAAAACATCTAATTGAGGTATATGTATATAATAAAGTGTATATGATATGGCTTTTTCAATATCACACACCGTATCAACCCTCATTTTTTTTTCAATTCATGAAGATATATTAAATCGCATCTTTTAATAAAGACATAAAATTAACAATTATGCAGAGAGCTATTCTGGGTATACCTTTATCTGGAACGCTCAGACCCTAAAATAAAATTAAAAAAAAGGATTTTTTTAATAATACCTAAACCCGTCCAGAGCTATATGAGCAAACGGGGCCTAAAAAAATAGCCAAATTCTCAAAAAGACAATTTAGCCTGAGGGTGTTTGAATCTTAGTTTCTCCATTATTTCTTAGTTTTATCAACGGAGATGTTAAAAATGAAAACAACACGTTATATATTTGATGAGTCCGAAGCGCTTTTCTGATATTACCTCAAAGTCGAATATTTGAAAGCCAATGATGTACATAGGGGGATCCAGGGGTGCCCCGGGTCCCCCTTTTCTGTGATAAAATCGACTCTTCCCGGTCTGCGTTTTAACTCTCACGGTCGATTTCTTTAACAAAAAAAATCAGACAACAAGTTGGATTCAAACAACTAAGCTGTAAAGTGCGGGTGTAAATTACAGCATACAAACCATATATATGTTACAGTAAATAGGTGAAATTAGGAATTACATGTAATTACTAAAATTTAGGAATTACATGTAATCCCCGATGCACCTAGTAAATACTAGTAATTCCTGAAATGGCCTAGTTATTACCAGTAATAACTAATTTTAAAATGAATTTTTACACCTATTTACTAACTGTTAAAACAATGTTGTAATATGGTCAGCTGATCAAAAGTTAGGGTAATACTAACTATAGAAGATCAGTGAGCAGTCTTTTAAAAAGTGATAAGCCTAAAATGTATCTTTTTTATAGGAGCATTAGCTACGAGATGTAAAAAAAAAAATTTGTTTGTTAAATCATTAATGAAAATGATATAGTGAAATTATAATTCACTTTTAGCAGTCAATCTGGATCTATTTTACTAAAAATAAGCTGAGAAACCTGCTTGATGAGTTGTGCACTTGCAAGTGAATAAATGGACTTCATTGAATACTTATTCATGTGACCTTCAATCCCTAGCTGTAGATAGGTTACCGATGGATTCAGATTTAAAATTGTAAGGGTTTCATGGAACCCAGTATATCGCCTATATTTGCTGTTTGTCGCAGGCTCAACAAAAATGGGAAAAAAATATTAAAATTTTCCTCCATGTACTATCTTTTGTCTAGGACTGTAAGAAGCTTTTGTCCAAATTTGGTTAAAATCCAGGATGGTTTATGAAATATAATAAATGTTTAAGAAAAACTTTAATTGGAGAGTGTATGTAATGTTAACTGGAGAAAAAAAACGAAGTCCATTTATAAGGAATATACGAAAAAGGATATTTTTTCCATCTTTACTTCTGGATATTATCTCATGATCATAAACAAGCTTCTGTCCAAGTTTGGTAGAAATCCAGCATATTTTGAGAAAGTTATTAAAATTTTAAAAACTTTACCACAGGGTGATTGTAATGTTAACTGGCATAAAACTAAATTTATAAGTAAAATACGGAAAAACTTAATTTTATTTTTACAAAATTTACTTCTTGAAAATTATCTTATTATCATAAGCAAGCTTCTGTTCAAGTTTGGGAGAAATCTAGGATAATTTAAGAAAGTTATCAAAATTTGAAGAACTTTAAGGGGTAGGCCTTGGTAACACCAAAATTTTCCTCTCGTTTAATTTTTCTTATATTTACATCATTGAAAAGGTAGGGGTCCATGCACCATCTGCCAAAGTCTAACGGAAATTCACCGTTTCATTTTATGTTTAGGGTATATTGAATATGACCAGTTTTGGGGTACCCTACAAAACGGTCGAAAACACTAGTAGGTAAAAATCATTGAGTGTTTTTGCACATGTTGTCATTAGAAATACCCCTGACTGTTAAATTGCATAGAAGAAACATATTTTAAAGTAAATCTTAAACATAATGGTAATACAAATAGGCTGAATGTTAAAAAAATACAGTTTTTAATAATTGATACGGCGAAAAGTCTGGCCAGCTCAGATAACACATTTTTTTTCAAATTTAGACAGAAAAAAAAATTGTCGTTTAATTCCTGCAAAAAATGTTTAAACACTTGTTGTTTATTACTCTTTAAAATCACAAAATTTTGCTTTATTGAATGTCTATCATCAAAAAGAGGTGGCGAAGTTGCCTGTTAACTTCTCACAATATTTTTCAATTTTGGAATGATATCATTTGTCTTGCATGCTGAAAATGATTTTTAGGGAGTTTCAAAACTTTAATAATAACCATTTTCCAGTTTCAATTCACAAACACTACAGAGTATACACTTTTAATGTGCCTTATATTCATTAATCCTTAATTAAGTAAGCTCTAAAATACCAACCCTTTAGTTCTTATTTTGTATCTTGAATTATAACTTTAATTTTAAAACAAAAATATCAAGTTAGTAAATAGCTGTAAAAATTACAAAAAAAATCAGTGAATACCAGTAATCACTGAAACAACTGGTAAATACATGTAATTACTAAATTGGCTAGTAATTACAGGTATTTACTGAAATGTTTAGTAATTACGTGTAATTCCTAATTTCACCTATTTACTGTAACATATATACATTGCCGAAAAATATTAAAAGCAAAACGATTTATGTTAATGTAACTGGTTTACTACAAAATTGAAACCCCCCCCCCCCCTATTTTTTATCATGACGCATAGGTATAGTCTTACTTACCTATTTACACCTATTTACACGACACTACATTTCTATCTAGTCCATTCACGTGATTCAAACTATAAACTTGATTATTATCATGTTAAACAAACAAACTATATAAAAACTCGTGTATATGAATTGATTAATGTCTCTGCATGGTGGACCAGAGAGTTAATTTATTGACAGTCATACAACATCTTGATATTTATATGATTGTAATATTTATGTATTATAAATAAGTTGCATTATTTGCACATGCATATTATATGTATAATTTATGCAAATGTTCAAAAAATTTAAACAAGAGTGATAGTTACAGGTTACAGGTGCGGATCCAGGATTTTGAAAAGGGGGGGCCTGGCAAGCAATGTTTGGAGTGATACTTGTAAAATGTCTATGCATTTATCATACAAGAAGCTCCATAAAGGGTCTCTGACTTCGATGAGATTATCTCACATATATATATATATTACGGATTACAAATGTGTCGAGGTTTGTGATTGGATAACAACACAGAGATGTCAGTATATATTCAGGAAACTGCCGTGGTATATATACGACGTTTTTATCCCCAATTGGAACCTCAAAAACGTCATCATAACACCGGTTACTATGTGACGTGGTCAAAAGCTATCAGAATGTCAGAGGCTCACAGAGGGAAAATAATGACGTGCTTCAGTCAATAATACATTTTTGATACAAAATCACGCATTTTACACTTTAAATACTTAAATTTAATGTTAAAAGTGTTATTATAAATTATTACATACACGATAAAATTATGTTGACAGCAAATTAGAAAATCCTTCACGTATGCCGAACATATCAGGTTGGGTTTTTCAATATATATGTGTTGTCAAAAAATACCTGCACTGGAAAATAACATTAAGTCAGGGGTAATCCGTAATATATGTGTAATTCAGGTCTCAGAAAGGGTATATACTGTGACATTCCCGGCTTAGGGCTTATATCCCCTTCGCCTTCGGCTCAGGGGATATAAACTCTAAGCCGGGAATGTCACAGTATATACCCTGTCTGAGACCTGAATAACATATATATATATATATATATATATATAGACTTACAATGTCTTGTTTTGTTTACTTAGACCGTTGAAAATTACCCCTAAATTAATATGTGTTCCTTCTGCTACACATCCAATAACTTGAAAAGCAACTATTGGCATAGCAAACTAATAACATTTCTAAAGTGTTTTGTATGACCAGCTGAAAGAATTACAGACAGTTTACCCTCTCGGTCTAAATGATAATATCATGGGAATTGGTAATATATCTAGAACCAATTCATTTAACATTTTGGATATAGTTTCTAAAACTGTTCGTAAAAAACGTTCTCACGGTCGTAGAACAAATCGCAATCAAAGAAAATTTCGGGCCAATCATACCAATATTTCGGACCTAATTTCTATTTCAAAAAACAACGGCAGACATTATCTGTTAACAAAACTCTGTTCGTTACCGGTTAATAAGTTAAATAAAATTTTGGAGGATTGCAACACAATTTCATATAGCAGTCCTAAGTATGAAATTGTTCAAATTATTATGTCATATTGTTATTCTAAATTATTTCCCAAAATTGATCGCCCTGAAGATCATAAAAAACATTTTATTAAAATTAAGTATGTCAATAAAGGCTTTGATTTTGTAAATATTGCCGGTATATTTAACGACCATTCTGTTAAAGAACAAATTCCTGGATATTTTGATAATACTGAGCTACCTCTTATTTGTTATATTTACAAAAAATCTACCCCGAAATTTGTGTTCAATTATAGTCAATTGTGTAAAGATGTTAATATCAGTGAAAATACACCTACTTCATGTAATTGCAGTAATTCCGAATATATTTATGGACCCATTTCCCATGTTATAACAGGAGATCTTAACATCGTTCAAGACCGAGAGTTAAAATCATTCCTCAGTAAAGGACCTAAATATCGTCCCCCGTCAATTATTAATTGGAATGAGTGTCGTAATATCATCCACGACTCACTCCATACTTACTGTATGAAATGGATAAAACGGGAAAAAGCTGACAAAAAATCTTTGGACTCTTTTTTTAATTCAGTAATGAAGATAGTTGATAAACGTATTCAACATTTTAAAGAACATTTTACTATAAACAATAACCACAATAAACCTATTTCTCGTATCAAACATAAACTAAAAGAACTAGCCAAGGAATTTGTTTTTGTCCCGGCAGATAAAGCTGCTAATAATATTATTATTGTTTGACGTAAATTTTACATTGAGGTTCTGAAAAAGGAAATCACCAATTCACCAACATTCCAACTGACTCTATTTTCAGAAAACGAAATCTGTAACAAACATAAACTTTTAGCCACTGCTTTACAAGCAGAGCCAAATACAATGAATGTCCCAACTATGTATTGGCTTCCGAAGCTACACAACCCCTTACAAATATAGATTTATTTCGTCTTCAAGCCATTGTTCAACTACTAAATTGTCTATTCTTCTTACCAGAACACTTGGTACAATTAAAAACCTGATAATAAATTGTTCAAATAAGGCCTTCGAAAATAGTGGAATAAATTACTTTTGGAGTGTCAAGAACTCGTTGGAAGTACTTGATAAATTGCATGCTTATATTGGTGATTTTGAATCTGTTCAAAGTTTTGATTTTTCTACCCTGTATACCACATTGCCTCACATTCTCATTAAGAAAAAATTCACACACCTAATTAAATGGGCATTCAAAAAATCAGAATGTGAATATATATGTTCAAACTCTTTTAGGTCATTTTTTAGTAGCAATAAACAAAAAAACTATGTTAATTGGACATGCTTTGATACTATATATGCCCTTGAATTTTTACTAGATAACATTTTTGTTCGCTTTGGGGATTCCGTATATCGTCAGATTATCGGAATTCCAATGGGGACTAACTGTGCACCACTTATTGCGGACCTGTTTTTGTATTGTTATGAGTTACAATTTATGACAAAAATAAGCAAAGACCCATCGAAACAACATCTAATAAACAAATTTAATAATACTTTTAGATATTTGGATGATATTTTGGCTCTCAATAATGACGACTTCAGTATGTATATTAATGAAAATTATCCTGTTGAACTTACTTTAAATAAAGCTAATACTAACAATGACCACTGCCCTTTTCTCGATCTTGATATCTATATCACTAATGGAAAGCTAAATACTAAAATTTATGATAAAAGGGATGATTTTTCATTTCCTATCGTTAATTATCCGTTTTTAGATGGTGACGTTCCCTTGTCACCATCTTACGGTGTTTATATATCTCAACTTGTACGATTCGCTCGTGTATGTAACAATGTTTTAGATTTTAACGAGAGAAATTTATGTATTACTGAAAAATTATTACACCAGGGTTTTCGATATCACAAACTAGTCAAAACATTTACTAAATTTTATCATCGGTATAAAGACATCATTCGTAAATATAGCTCAACATGCAGACTTCTAATACGTTCAGGTATTTCACATCCAATTTTTTATGGTAATATTCTTTATAAAGCACAAAGGTGTCAGTATTCACCTCAGAAACTTACAAAACCTTTGAATAGACTTATTAAGAAGGGATATAATTACGATACTGTTGTCAAGTCATTAACGATTGCATATTTTGGCGTTAATATTGAGTCACTGATAAGGTCTTTGCATCGGAACTAAACACATTTATTCTAAAAACAGTTGTTGGCATGACACGGGTTATGTTCTTCTCATATATGTTATGATGGTATGATACTAAACCCCTAACGGGAAGGATTTTGTCTGATGTTCATATGATGAAATCATAATCTTTCAGTCAGTTTAATTGAAGTCTGGAGCTGGCATGTCAGTTAACTGCTAGTAGTCTGTTGTTATTTATGTATTATTGTCATTTTGTTTATTTTCTTTGGTTACATCTTCTGACATCAAACTCGGATTTCTCTTGAACTGAATTTTAATGTGCGTATTGTTATGCGTTTACTTTACTACATTGGTTAGAGGTATAGGGGAGGGTTGAGATCTCACAAACATGTTTAACCCCGCCGCATTTTTGCGCCTGTCCCAAGTCAGGAGCCTCTGGCCTTTGTTAGTCTTGTATTATTTTAATTTTAGTTTCTTGTGTACAATTTGGAAATTAGTATGGCGTTCATTATCACTGGACTAGTATATATTTGTTTAGGGGCCAGCTGAAGGACGCCTCCGGGTGCGGGAATTTCTCGTTACATTGAAGACCTGTTGGTGACCCTCTGCTGTTGTTTTTTATTTGGTCGGGTTGTTGTCTCTTTGACACATTCCCCATTTCCATTCTCAATTTTATCTCGTCAACATAATGTTTTCCAAAGCTAATTATATATCGTACGTGTATGAACAGATGAATGAGTGTCCTCGTTAACCAAGCATATAGTTCTCTTTGATTTATTCTACTTGTTTAGACTACCATTGTGAAATAAATATAGCTAAATATGCAACATCCGATTATATTTCAGGGAACAACACCTTATGAATTAGCAGAAAAGGGATACCAAAAAAATAAGAGAAATGGTTATTTAGCATATAAATACAAGATGACATTGAAGTACCTCGAGGCAAGCGTTATATGTATTGTCTTAACTCTCTTTGAATATTTTCCCTTGGTTATATAGTACAAGAGCACGAACTGCACAACCAATTTGGTACAAGATCGAATATCGCAGTGGATAATAATTGTTACATGAACAGTTTCAATAAGTATTTAGCTGTACCTCTTTTTTTGGACAATGCATTTTTTTTAATATGTGACCATCGCATCTAGTCGTTTTCAAATTAATCAGCTTGCATTATAGATATGGTACTTAACAGACATTTTACGAGATTCATCTCCTTCATTTAAGTTCAAATGAACTCAACATAGATAACAGGATAGAAATTTTGTACTTGTTGCAGACGCGCAATACGCCTACAAAAGACTTATCAGAGACGCTCAAATCAAAAACAGTAAAAACTGCCAAATAAAGTACGATAGTGAAGAGCATAGCAGACCACACATTTCTAATCGTTTTGTCAAATACAGCTAAGGTTATCTATTCCTAAGGCAGAAAAGCTTTAGAATTGCAACAAAATAAAAGTTGTGTAAACAGTTAAGTTATAGTTATGGACATATCATATAGACGCGGAACCTATAAACGGCCTTAGATGTTTGATCATACATACTTTTCGACATTTCCTTTTTTGAAAGTAAAGTCTTCAAATTTCAAGTTGAAGATATGTGCATGATGTGTGTGGTGAATTCAAATTTTCAAACTGAGTAAGTATTTTTGCAAAATGGTTTGAAAAACGCCGACTCACCAAAATAGTTTGAAAGTAGTCATTATATTACAAATGACCATCGGATCAATAATAATATGTGTTTTAACAGAAAATTCTTTAATTTGCATGTGACATACTATACATACATCATTGTACATGTAGTAACAGTTACCACTTGTTTTTACTTTAAGGATGCATTAGAACCACAAACTCTTCCCGACAAAAAACACGAAGAATATAGTAAACAATCCAACTTTCCGAAAGCTGGACCGTACACACAGAAAATTGGTAAGTATAGTGTGTTAATTCAATGCATCAAACTTTATCTACATCAACGCATATTGATGTTACATGCATATAATATCATCATGGCCCATTTATACCAAATGACACTAAATTTAGTCCTGGTATCTATGATGAGTTTATTTCAGGATCAGTACAATGGCGGAACATGTATAGGCAAAATTCTCTTAATGATATAAACTACTTGATTATTTGTATACTTAAGTTTGATTGTATCTGTCGAGGTAGGTTCGATAAAAAAGTTTTTTTTTCTCACGAATTTATCAGTTTAATAAAAAAAGATGTCAAGAATCATTTCATATTGTGTATTCAGCATGGCAATGCTATGTCGTATACCGAATGATTTTAACATAATTTGATTGGAATGAAAAGCAAGACACCACCGCCATACAATAATCTTACAGTTAAACCATCCGTAACGAAAACAGAGAAAGTCAAATGGCCTGTTTGTCGATAATTCTATTCTTCAAATGCATGGTTTTGTCTTTTTCCGGAAAGTGATCAAGTAATACTTGTACATATATATATATATTTTTTAGAAAAAGATATTAAACTACCGTGGTTAGTTGATGCTGATGAGTTCAAACGAATGCTTTCACATGGAGAATACCTGTCTTATGAAAACCGTTTGAGTCTTGGTAGTACATTTATTATTGATAGACACAATTTTCAAGTATTTCACATTATATTGATGTTATTCGTTGAAATACCTTATCTTTAAATCTACAAGAGTGAAATTTAGCAGATGTTACTCAACCATAACGCAAACAATTGCAGGAATCGGATTGCTAAAAGTGCTTGAACGAATACAACAGCATGAACAGTAATGTAAAAAAACAAAACAATTGTGGACTGCAGTTAGAAAAACAACACACTTTTAAATATGTATTTTAAAAAGATTGTTTTTGTAGTTGTGTGATAAACACACCTTGATAATGTTTCTATACAAGCATGTTTAATTGACCACATCTTTCGCTTTAATGGCAATGTTGAACGTAACATTTAAATGACAACACTACATGATAGGATTACAATACAAATAAGTGTTAAAACATAAAGGACAGAGAAAAACACTAATTATAGCTAACAAAAAGTACCAGGTTTAAATTTTAAAACATCAGACGAACGTTTCGTCACCACACAAAACTAACTAGTGACGGTCAGATGAAAAAAAGTTCGGAAACCAAAAAAAGCAAAGTTGAAGAGCATTGAAAGTTCCAAAAAAATGTGCCCAATACGGCTAGGGTTTAAAAAAATCCTAAAAATAGGATAGAACTAGGATAAAATTCAAGATTAAGTTTGTATTGCTAGCAATAGCATTTATTAATGATAATGACAATAACAATATTAATTAATATCAAATTGTGGTAGTAATTAGATAATTAATTTTATTATCTAACTATGTCAGTGTTTCTTCTAAATCAAACTGTAAACCAAATATATATCGTATACATTTAAACCACCGTGGTTAGTTGATGCTGATGTGTTAAAACGATTGTTTTTACATGGAGAATACCTGTCTTATGAAAACCGTTTGAGTCTTGGTAGTACATTTATTATTGATAGACACAATTTTTAAGTATTTCACATTATATTGATGTTATTCGTTGAAATACCTTATCTTTAAATCTACAAGAGTGCAATTTAGCAGATGCACCTCAACCATAACGCAAACAATTGCAGAAATCGGATTGCTAAAAGTGCTTGAACGAATACAACAGCATGAACAGTAATGTAAAAAAACAAAACAATTGTGGACTGCAGTTAGAAAAACAACACACTTTTAAATATGTATTTTAAAAAGATTGTTTTTTGTAGATGTGTGATAAACACACCTTGATAATGTTTCAATACAGGCATGTTTAATTAACCACACTTCCCGCTTTAATGGCAATGTTGAACATAACATTTAAATGACAACACTACATAATAGGATTATAATACAAATAAGTGTTAGAACATAAAGGACCAGAGAAATACACTAATAATTGCTAACAACAAGTACCAGGTTTAAATTTTAAAACGTCAGACGAGCGTTTCGTCCACACAAAACTAACTAGTGACGGTCAGATGAAAAAAAGTTCGAAAACCCAAAAAAGCAAAGTTGAAGAGCATTGAAAGTTAAAAAAAAATGTGCCCAATACGGCTAGGGTTTAAAAAAAATCCTAAAAATAGGATTGAACTAGGAAAAAATTCAAGATTAAGTTTGTAATGCTAGCAATAGCATTTACTAATGATAATGACAATAACAATATTAATAAATATCAAATAGTGGTAGTAATTAGATAATTAATTTTATTATCTAATTATGTCAGTGTTTCTTCTAAATCAAACTGTAAACCAAATATATATCGTATACATTTAGTTGAACCAAACTAACATCTAATAGATAAACTGGATGATTAATTATCTTTACCATAACCTGATAACACACGAATACAACAGAAACAAAGATAAGATTTACATCAACAAAAGATAAGACATTTGACAAAATATAATTTATAATATTATCAAAAGAATAACAAATTATCATCAAAACTAAATCATCATTAAAACTAAATTCATGAATTTTGGATAGAAAAGTACCGTGTCACGTCTTATAGCAATGCGAATTCACACTCAGCAAAACAGTAATAATCGAGAATAAGTCACGTTCGGTAATTAAAAGATCAGGCGACGTAATGACAAACCACAGTCTAACACGTGGTAAAAATGTCCTTAGTTAGTTTTGGAAATGACACATCGTATGGATCAACTAATTCGTGATGGCGACCGTAAAATTTACGGAGTGTCATTATTAATCTGTTCTCCTCATAACTTTGTTACATAAAGGATAAATGCATACATTGTCAGAATGAAAACTCAATGTTAAGCCAACATTATGAAAAATACATTGCTTACAAAGCTGGAGTTGTTGTTCGGAAATAAACTAAGGTATATTTGTCCGGTATATTGGACTAAGATTATGCTTCCTTCTTTAGCACCGATAAGAAACTGAAAACAATGACGGCCGGACATTTATTAATACCTTCATTATGTTTGTAACCATAATATTGTTTTATATCAACTGAATGTTTCTGAACTGGCCCTAAAAAAGTTACGAGACATGTTATTGACACCGAAAGAAATGAGTCTACCAATTCGATAATTCTTCAGTTAATAAAAACTAAATATGTAAATCACACCTTCTTTAGATAATTTCAAGTGTGTATCAATTGGTTTTAACACCGCAATGTATGTCATTGATAATGTATAAAGACAAACGGCGACTAGATGAAAGAGACACTGCGATTTCAAAAGTTTTATGAAAGACAAAACTAGTTTACAATACATTACCTAGACAAAAAAGCTTCTGGTTACATGTATAAGGTGATGTTTTGAAGAAAAAAAAAACATAATGTATTCAGCGGAAGGATTTGCGTATTTATCTATGAAGCATATATTCCTAAAAGACCACACAAACAATGATGTTCGAATGTTGACTGCAACCTTATCAAATGTAGTTATTTTTTCGATACCTTCCTTTCCCTAAAAAACCGGATTAAATGTTGAAAAATTCACTTTTTCAAAAACATTTCATAACAATGTATTTTGTATAAAAAAATCAATATGCTTGAGACAAATAACTTCGACACCTGATATATTTGAATCATTGATATTCCTTACATATCTTGAAATACATTTGAATAACGACAATTTTGTTGACTTCAAATTAGAAAAAAAAATCTATTTTCTTTGCATCTTTTTTTCATTTTTATACTCGTATTTTGTTTTCTCTTAGGTGGTCCCTGTCGGGCTGGGAAAAGTACTTTAGCAAGTGTGCTAATTGACGAAGAAATTCCTCTTAAGTGGAATTCTACCGACGGACTTGTCATATTTTTTGGAAGGAATGGTATCAATATAGAAAAAAAGAAAATGGTTCCACTTAAAAAAGGTTTGTTTGATGTAATGTTATCTAAGACCATACTAACATTTATTTTGTTTCCCATTGTGAATCAACCATTGGTTTCATTATGAAAAAAAAGAAACTTAACATGATATCAGTGTTAAAAAGATATATAAGAATATTATTAATTAACTAATTTGATTCGTTCAGGAAAAGTCACATGTTAAACTATATTTTCAAAGGTATATATAAAACGGCGGACAGCAAAAAGCATATTGTACATCAAAAAGCATATCGCACAGTTATTTCTAGAATTTCTAAGAACTGATTTACTTTGTGACGTCGAGTAATGAATATCATGATATGGTTGTTAAAAATTAATTTTTTTTTTATGTATTATCGATTATTTGAAAAAACCCATAACATAAATCAAATGACTACTAATATGTTGTTATTTTCTAGGAGACACTATGATATCTATAAAATTTCAACAATATTAAATGATCGAATATATTACACTGACAATTGTGATACAAATATGGTCAGTAATAAATAATCTAGCAATTATAGCCTTTGTATGAGGTCAATACGGGATACATCTACCAAAATAAGTATATGGACCTCGAACCTCGTCCTCAGTCAATATACTTCTTTTAGGATAATATATCCTCGCAAAGGCTATAATTGTATAGTAATACGAAAAACACATACGGTAATATACCCGATTTCTGTATACAAAAAATATGATTTGCTGAATTTGTTTGCATTGATGATCATGAAAAATTAGTTCGCAAATAGAATATTAGACATTTGACAACATGGTTAAATGTACAGATATAAAATATCAACCCTTTGTTTCAGAATTTTCGATTCATACAAACACATTACGAACGAATGCAGTTACAAATTTATGATATTGCATGAACATGCAAGTTCTCGTTAATCTTTGCTAATGGACTAAATAGATGTATTATTCCGTTTTCCTAGAATGATTGTTTGATAGCTGTTCAATAAACGTCAACATGCAATTATTTTATACAAATCTAGGACGAGACAAAATTAACGGTTCATCTAATGCAAAGGTTTTACTTGGAGGGACGACATGGATGTAATAAATGCTTGGTTAAACATATTTAATTATCTCGTACCGTCAAACTGATTTCCGAGTTTAACACTGTCCATCGGTAATCGTAAAAGTATCATGTGACCATATGCATATGTTCCCTTTTGGTTAGTCAATGACATATACATTGTTTTACAGTAAACGGCTTCGTTAAGATGGCCAGACATAATGTATTTCGTCATTCAGTATCCTGATTAAATCGAATAAGAAAGAGGATATCAACCGTCTCTTGACGAAGAACGTCACATGGTGTTGTTTTATGTTTACTTTTTACATACAGTTATATAAATGATATCGAATATAGAATACAGAATATTTTTGAAATTATAAAACAATTTTTTCAAAAAAGTGAAGTAACAGTTCCTGTTATTGTGTTCATTATAAATCTAAATATCTAAGTATAACACATAATTAATATGTAATTCATACTTCAATATACATTTTGTATCAACATTTAAAGGTGAACGAGGTCATGAAGTGTATGCAAAAATTCTTCGAGGTAAACCAGATTTTTGTAAATCGCCTGATCTTGAAAAAAGACAGCAAATATTAGATCTTGAAGAGACAGGTCAAGCACTTTATTTAGATGTGGCCACACCTGTATCAACAGTCAAATACACACAGAGAGATGACGCCTCTGCCCATCGTTCAACAGTTAAGGTTGCCGATAAGACGTCTGCTTCTAATATCAAACCTTTTCCCGGACATTTTGAACCACAAGTTACCTCTGCAAGCCTTTCGACAGTAACAACTGTATTAGAATCATTAGAATTCCAGAAGCTGCGACTGCAATCGTCTATTTTAGACGAAGTAAGAAATGGAAAATATAAAATCGATATTGCACCGTCTGACTTGATAGATTTTGGTGGACAAAAATCATATGATATGACTCATCAACTGTTCATACAACACAAAGGATCATTTTTGTTGATGTTTGATGGTAGATATGGTTTATATAATCAGTTGAAGGATTATCCTCAGGGAGTTACTGCTGCGTGTAAGTAAACACATCATTGATAACAGGATAAGTATAATGCACACAATTAAGTATGACGAGTATAATGCATATGTTTAATATTAATGATCAATTGTTTATTACATGCGGATAGCTCCATGAGGTTGGATACATGTTAATGTTGAAATTATGTGCTATTTAGACTAATCATGCTATGTTTTTGAAATACTTTAACACATTATCTTATCGTTAAAAAGTGTGCCTTTAACTCGTCAATTATAAATGACAATTGACAATGGTTGTAAAGTTTTCGTTTTCTTTGTTTGGTATTTCATTAAAATGATGTATGTTTATCCTGAGATATTACTAAGAATATAGTATCATTCTATTTCTGATTCTATTTCTAAGAAATGATGATACAACTTTTAAGTGCTTGTGTTTTTTTGTTTTATTTAAGCCTATTGGAGATAAACTCTTGATAAAAAGTGGACAACATAACAATTGTGAACTTTGCAAATCATCCAAAACATAAATGACTTACTTTTTTCAGCTATAATTAAACACTGGGTTGATTCAATTTTGACGTACACTGCAGATACGGATGAAATAATGCCAATGATATTGTTTGCAGCAACACATAGAGATATGTGCGAGGTAGATATATATAGATATTAAATATTATTTAACAAAGTTTAACGTAGAAAACAACTATCTCTGGATAGGAGAAGAACGCCATAATTTGATTTGAAAAAAAATACCCCACATTACAAAGATGCCACATGTCTTGGTTAATATCATATTTCTTACTTTTTAAACACATGATTAAGAAAGAAAATACACTTTGTCAATATCCTTAGAGCTACAACTAAAAGTTAATTTAAATAGTAGGAATGATACTGCTATTGATTGACTAGTCGTTATATATTTAACATCTGATGGTAGATATGTCCTATTGTCGTTTTCCAAATCACGTGTTCATTTTTTAGTGTGAACTCCCTTATCAAGACATATTACACATGTATGCACACCATTAATGACTAATATTCTGTTTAACGGCTGTTTTCAAACACACAATAACGGTTTAACGCGCTATTTTCTAAAACCTAATTTATATCCGATGAAATTAATCAGTCATGACGTTCTCTCAAGTCAAATCGTTATCTCAAGTCAAATCGTTATCTCAAGTCAAATCGTTATCTCAAGTCAAATCGTTCTCTCAAGTCACATCAAAGAGGCAATGGCATACTTTTACCCAATATTAAAATTATGTACTCCCACTTTTTAGGGAGATACAAAGAAGATGAAGGAATGCTTCTTGGCAGATATCAAAGAGATGTTTTCAATTCACGAGAAAAAGAATCACATACATCTGGAGACGCTATACTTTATTAATGGAGTAGATAAAAACGATGTAGAAATACAAAGAATGACAGATCAAATTGTCATATTTGCAATGAAGCAAACGTCTTGGGGTCAGAGAAGACCCATGCAATGGGTACCTTTAGAGCTACAAATCTCCAACATGAAAATGAAGAACATTAACATCTTAACAAAGGAAAACCTCCAACAAGTTAATGAGCTAAATGCAGACCTGGCTTTGAATAAAAATCAAATGGATGACTTTCTTTTAGTTCAACACTCACTCGGTAAGCTGATGTATTACAACCTTCCTGGATTAGACAAGTTCATCATTATCCATCCCCCTGCATTGGTGAATATACTTAGGTCCTTCGTGACAGACGAACAATTTTGGCCGGCAGATATGGACCTGAGATACATACTTGAAACAATGACTAAAACGGGAAGAATCTACAAGAGAGATCTTTTAAAGATTTGGGAACAACCCCAATTCAATCAGTATATGCAAGAAGTTCAATCAAAGAGTACGTCTTAAAGCTTCTTGTCCACCTGGACATACTAGTAGTTCCTAAGGCGTTTAAACAATCGTCTGCAGATGTGTATATCGTACCATGCATGATCAAAGCAACACGACCGGATTTCAACAACTTGGGAAGTCAAAGAGAGAAAACGATCTGCCTGAAATACATTTTATCTGATAGTTCGATACCTAGTGCACTAGCTTACAAAGTTATTGGAGCTGCAGTAATAGCTTGGCCATTAAAAGAGGAAAAGAACAAACCGTGTCTTTATCACAAGGCCGCAGTGTTGAACGTAAGTGAAGATGATGAACTCCGAATCTGGGTAGACGACAATCGCGTGAATATTTATCTGACAAACAAGGAATCATTACTTTCTATCTCACCGGATGTTGCAGCAAGCCTACAAGAATGTTTGACCAAGAATATTGAATCGTCTTTATTGTTTTACCATAACAGCTTCGGTAATAACATCAAACCAACAAATGTTTTAGAATTGTACTCGTTTGCAGTAGGCATCCCATGTGGCAACGACGTTTGCTTTACGTCTCTACAAAAGATCAATAAAGAAAAGAGCTGGAAATGTGACAAGGACATTATACATGACACAAAATGTTTACTGTACTGGATCTTTGACAAGGTAAATCAATTCAAATGTATAACTGTTATAAACACTTTGTTTGCTTATATTTAAAAAAAAATCAAACAAACAAACAAACGCAAAACGATTGTATCAAACTCGTCAAGGTGTCGAAAATTAATCAGAACATCAGTTAACTTTGTATTAAACATACAAAGGACAAGCATGATGATGTCACGCGTTGCCCCTTGAGTTAACACATGATTAAGAAATAAAAAAAGTACACAACAACCAAATATTTAGTTGCAACCTAAATTTGTTAATAAGTTTTTTCTATTTTAAAATTTTCGTTTTTATTCACTGAATATGTACAATAAGCATGTTAAGGCTTAAAAGACTAGCGTTTTGTGTAAACATGCATATTGCTATTAACGTTATACTATCTGTCATCAATTCGAGTAATCAGGAGTCTGTATTTCAGTTGTTGTTGTTGGTTCGTAGCTGTCATATATGGTTTTTTTTCTAAAATTGTATTAGTTATAGATTGATCCGTTAAGTTCTTAATAGAATGATTTTATGTAATTATTAAAATCAGGACTTTTGATAACTGACTACATGGTTTCAATTTTCCGTTATGATTGTTTGTACTTGCTTGCAGCCTTCCTTTGAACTTAAATGGATGGTGGACTCATTGCCAATCATACCATTTCCTTTTCTTAAAAAATCCCCCTGAAGTAACCATAGTTTATAATGTGCATTAAATTGTAGTTCACGGTCACTTTCAGACTGGGAATTTGTATTTTAAGGAGCACAATGGATTTCATATGGGTCCATTGATACCACGTGATGGCAACTTAATGTAATAAACATCTAATAATGTAGAATTACACAATTTTACAAAATTAAACAGTCGCATATCCTTAGGCTTACATGTGTTTGTACAATTTAACAAAAAAAATGTAAGGTAAATTTCTTACTAGTGAGGGATTTAGCTAGCTGTAATACTTAACTACCAGATTTGATCAACCGTTGTCTACCTGCAGAGATATCTGTACCAAGTCAGGAATATGACATTTGTTATTCATTTGTATCATGTTTAATTTGAGCTTTCGATATTGGAATTTGCTGTGGGATTTTCGATTTCTTATTTACCTCGGTGTTCGATATTTTTGTTATTTTGCTTTTTGTTATACATTCATTTGATGTGTTTGAAGCTTTTGATTTTGCCATTTGATTATGGACTTTGAACTTTGAATTTTTCTCGGCGTCTGGTATTGGCGTTGTATTTTGTTGTTGTATTCGTCTTTAAATCTAATTCACATATCTTTTGTATGTTCACAGAATCAACAGATGTGTGAAGTTGGTGAAGATGGATGTACAGGTAACTTAAACAAGTACAGATATATATGTCTATGCGTTTAAAAAGCTATGCAACTTTTAACAACTTTGATTAAAAAAGAAGTCATTACGACTGTAGACGATATAATTAATGAATAAAGGAATACATATAAATTTAAACAACAATTGAATACAATTCGTATAATATTTGATTATTGTTTCATCATATCCCACTTGTATTTTAAATAGGTTTTCATCCATGCTTATTTTACTTGCTTTTACTAATGAATGACTGGTGTAAGTACTGAAACAAATGGAAAGCCTTTTTGTAGGTCTCAGTATCGACGATTTGGGAACAGAGCCTAGTGATAAACATCTAGTGAGACTGGGTAGTCAGATTGGAATACATACATTTAAACAGTTTTTCATACTATTGGGAATGACCACACGGCAATGGGAGAACACTGAAGATATGTATTGCAGTCACAGTCGTGAAGGAATAATGTCAATGGCATTAGTTAAATGGAAAGAGTCTAAACTTTCAAATCTGGAAAAACCTACATTAAATGACCTAGCAGAAGCCTTGACTGCAGCGAATTTGAATACCCATTTTATTTGTCAGGTACATACTATTTTGAAGATTGATAACTCATATCGTCACATTGTTTGACTGAATTAAGTTCAACGAACTTAATACTGAACTTGTTTTTCTATGTTTCATGTAGCAATCAATTAAGGTAACGTGTGATTCCAGTGCATTTGGATATGCGAGAATTACTTGTTGATCCTGAACAACAACTGATACTAATTTGTGAGACTAATATGTCCTTGCTATCTAATGACTTGTCACAAAAGTCATTATGACAAGAACAGTACAGATGCAATCAATTTGTGAAGATTGTCTTAATGAACTGAAGTGGTGTCTAATTACTTGAAAATGAAAAAAAAAAGTATTCCGAGACCTTCTTATAATATGATTTTATAATAAGTTTCTATTGTTTCAGGTTTTCAGAGAGAAAACAAAGTTGCTTGGTAAGAACAATCACGATTTAAGTCATATATTGACAAACTCACATTTACTTTAATACATTAATCCTTAAAGAAAGTCAACAGAGGAATACCAGTGTTGTCATAAATCGATTGGAGAAAACAAATCCGGCTAACAAACTATAACCGAGACAAACACATCAACTATTAGGAGAAAAAACAACGAAACAGCAGAAACACTGAAGTCCAACACAAACAAACGACAACATACATAGAAACGGACTAATTGAAAAAAAACTGCCATATTTCTGATTTGGTACATGAAATTTTAAGAAAAAATGAGGGGGTTGAACTTGGTCATATGACTAGCCAAAACACTCTGCTTTATGACACTGTTACAAAATACTGTAAATTCAGAAATTATTGCGAGGTTTTTATTATTGCGAATAATGCGACTGAGTTGTAAACGCAATAATTAAAACTCGCATTTTGTAATATTTGAACTGACTTAAGCATGACTTTTCTCAAAATCGTAAAAATTAAAATCGCATTCAAGTGTAAAATGACAAAATCGCAATAATAAATGCACGCAATAATTTCTGAATTTACAGTATCGCGGAAAAAACTTAACACTAAACAGAAATACATTACAAACTCAAGAAAAATCATCACATAGAAACGCAAAATCAAATGATATACATGTCATAGTCGACACAACATGTAACATGCAGAACAACAACGAACATAGTTCATCAATGACAAACATCACAGGCTATAAAGAACCGTAATGCGCGTACGCAACAAATATGTAAAGATTACTTGTTCAAAGAATGTGTATGGTAATGATGTTAATGTAAGGCATGTTAGTGCTAAGATACCAATGTATACGATAAGCTACTCAACTAAGGAGGTTTTTCTACGGTTTGTTAGTTGAATGTTTAATCCAATCATGTCTGTCTTCTTTTATAAATGAACACATGGTGTTAACTACACATTAAAGTACCCACATTTTGTTATCATGTGATTTGAAACCTAAAATCTTATCAAATAATGAATAATGCATGAGATTTATGCTTTCGGGAGTAAAAACCATATACATTCGATCCTATGAAATCTCAATATATTGTAATATTGATTTACGAGTTTCTAATTCGTCTATTTTTTAGTGACGCTTATCAAAATTGTGGAGATGACATACGATTGTGACGCATACAGATAATGTGATTGAGTTTTAATAAATCGCTTTAATGTAAATATATCATTTAGAGTCACATGTCCATTTAAAATAAAAAAATATATATATATATGCACATGCGTTCATTAAAACAAATATTCTATTAGACATTGCAGATTTGAAACTACAGGAACCCCCAAGTGACGACGTTTTGAAGAAGTTATCAAACCAAATAGGAAATTGTGCATTACAGTAAGGAATAGAACTAGGCCTTAGTTTCTATGAAGTTGAGAAAAGTGTTGTCAAGTTTCCAAAAGATGTATCTGGTTTGATAGAAGATATATTGAAAAAATGGAAAGCAACCTCAAAAATAAAGACAACCCATAGTCTGATGATGGCACTTTTACGAGTAGATGGAGGTGGCGTACAGTACTTACACAAAATTACAAAATGACATGCTCAATGTATGTTCCGCATCAGTAGGATGTGAAATAATTCGTCGACTTTGGCGTGTTTTCTAACTGTATAAGAGCTACCTTATGTTTGACTGTATTGATAACAGGACACAGATTTTGGAACATTCATTAAACAAATGTATATGATTGTATATTCCTAACAATGACACGACCATTATATAGACTATTGATTATCAGCCTTCCGAATGTTTTCCATACTTCGCGAATCCCTTTGCAGCTTAGACTAAGTTCTAAAGTATAATTCAATAACATTAAGATGTTTACAATTTTCCTGATGTCTCTGTTCTGATTTATTAAGGCACCATTTTAACCAAATTTTGTAAGTATTGACTGAAATGGAAAACCAAAAAAAAAAAAAAAAATTTTACCTAAAGTATTTTATGCAAAAACAAACATACATGTGCGAATCACAGAATTCTACTTCGGAAGACGTCAGTGGGACATGATATCGAGAAATCAATTAATTACGGAGGCTCCAGGGTACAAACAATTCCAACAAAAATTTCAACATTATTTTGTTCATTACACATTTTATTTATTACATTGTTTGTTGTTACTCTATCATATGTTACAAAAATAAACCAAAACCCAAGCAATTCGTTTTGGCCCAAAAATGACGTTTAAAATGTTTATATCATTGACAAAGCTCCAAATTATCGTCCTTTGGTGCAAACATGCCATTATCTTTGCATTAAATCTTAATTTTATCTTTTTTTACTCATCGGTGACCTATATTTTTTTAATATTTTTAAATAAGCTGTACTGTAACTAAACAAATGTCAAATTCATGCAATTTCTGTAATTTGGTTATTTTTTTTTAATTTCCATATTACCTCTTTTTCTCCTATTTGTTCATCAGAAAACAGTTCCTTAACAAAATGCATGGTTTTTTCGAAGGCAGATAATGAGCTTAAATGAACAGTGACCCCATTTTAAAGAAAGTATTCTATTAAGTATATGATAAAGTTTATTTAAAGAAAACAATACCGAAATTTTATATTTGAAAAAAATAGATTTATACCCTCGAGCCCCCTTAAGCATATGATTTTGTTAATTAATTTTCTTTTCGTGATATGATCATCTTTAATCATTTTCTCTCTCCGAACAAAGTCACAATTTCTACGCTAAGATCAAGTTTATGTTCAATTATAGTAAGTTACAATTATGTAATTGATTAAAATATAGTTCATATACAAATACGCTTTTTAATTGAATTGAATATATTTGACATGACATGCCAAATCGATAGACGATAACCCTGTTATGATTTTTTATACATATTAAATGGTAAGTGGCTGAATAGAAACTCTTTTATCTTTATGAGTATACAGACGTCTTAAATGTTAACTGTACATAACCCATGTTTTTTTTTTTGTGTAAATAGATGTAAGCAGCTTAATTCAGTATAGTTTCAGTATCATTTAAAAATTAAAAAAAAAGATGATAGCATTTTAGTAATACGTTAAATGAAGTATAGTAATATATATATAATATTTGGATGAACTGTTTTTATCTAAAACATAAATAATAATAAAAAAAGAGTTCATTAAATGAATAGTTGAGATGAAAAGTTTATAGAACTTAAATATATATGTATATATTTTTAACACCATACATACAACCAATACTTAACATATAACGTTACAAAAAGCTACAATAAAAAAATAAGATGTAATGGGGACCATACAGTCTTACATGTATTAGGTTCGACACCTCTCTGACCATGATTCATCTGCATGTGTATGATGTAAATGTTCGACTTTACTGAAGTTTATAGGATGCCATCATTATATTTGAAGTTATTGTTTTAGAAGACAGCTAAACATATTGGCACTTTGTATGTCTTTTTTTTATGAAACAAACAATGCAGAAAGTTAAACATCACACATACGTTCAAGCAAAATTCAAACACTAAATTTTATCAAGGCAGACATATGCATGACTAAGTATTGTAACAGGGATTTGCTTATATTGAAAATGATGAATTCAGCCTGGTTTTATTGTTAAATAAACCTATCACTTGTATAAAACAAACAAACATGGTAGGTAAAAAATGTCAAAAATAAGAGTACAGCAGTATGTTTTAATAGATATAAGAAGATTTGGCATTAGTGCCAATAAGACGACTTTCCATCCAAATTAAAATTTGTATAAGGAAATTATTAAACTCGGAGCCTTGACTTATACCAAATAGCAAGCTATCAATGGTTCCCAAAATGACTAGAAGTATAAAACCATAAAAACAGGAAGACCAGCGCTTTAATCTATATAAGAAACGAGAAACGAGAAACACTAATACACCACATCAACAAACGACATCCACAGAACATCAGGTTCCTGACTAAGGACAGATGCAAACAAATCCGGCGGGTTTAAACCTATACATAAGCGTTAACGTTTACCCTAACCAGAACCTATAGTGTTTCATCACAACATAGAGAGACAGACTATAAAATAAGCAATTGAAATGGTATAACTCTATCAATAGACATATAAACAAAAGCAAGTGAACATACATATTATCTTTATCTCTATAGAACACATGAAGACTAAAAAGAACCAAACACTATGACATTCAGACAAAGAGCATAAGAGGAAACAAAACAAAAAATGCAAATAATGACTATAGACCAATATTATAACGATGGGATGCATATAAAACGAGCTACACCAACCTATGGGATGCCTATAAAACGAGCTACACCAAAATAATTAAACCAACAATGACAATAAAAGTAATAATTTACAAGGAAAAATAAAACTTAATGATATGATACACCACGTCAGTATCTATATTATGTTCTGCAACATAATAAGGATTAATCAACAGTCTGTTCAGACATGGTTGATATTTTATAAAGTTTATGTAGAAGATGTTTGTTCGTTAATCATTTATATAGTTCTAATCATACTTATTCTCCTTTATAATATCAGTAGCGTTTCACTGATCACTACCAATATGTGTGATCCTGATGTGTTCGGTAATAAAGTGTGATTCAACAAAAGGAAATGATTTAACTGCCCGTTGACTGTCGTTCGTATGTTTGATCAGTCTTTGTATGCGGAGAAGCTACAAAAAAAGTATAATCTCATAGACAAGTGTAGAGATGATTTTTAATATTTCTTCAAATCTTAATTTACATTACGCCATGTCATGCGGTGACATGTGTAGAATATAGTAGTCACCAACATATGAAAGCAAATTGCAACTTATAAATAACTTTAAGATTTAGCTAATTCGCAATCTGCATCCTATTTTCCCTGTCACACTTGACTAACCTATCACTGCGTGTAGCTAATTGTCATAGGATAATGTCCACATTAAAAGAAAAAACACGAGTTAAGCATGTGACTGATTTATGCATTAAAAACATCAAAAGCAAACTTCAAAAATTCAGCAGACAGTAGTTTAACACTCTACGACCTAGTGAGTGTTATATTAATATGTTAGAAACCGTGAGACATTAATGAATTGTTTGACATGTGTTTATTTTAATTTCTAGTATTGACAGATACATCTGTTGGTACAGTGTCAGTGTATATGAACTCATTATATGGGACGTCAGTGCTTTGACTCTATCAGTAGTTACAGCATATTTGTATCTGAAAAAAAAACATTTCTTAGAACGTAGTAAGACACCATGGGCCCTACATCTCTTGCAAAATTAATCTATAAATAGATTTCGATGTTTGTTGTTGAACTTTTTTGGTAAAGCCTCAAACGTTATTCGTCTCTACGCACCAGTTGATCCAGAAATAATTTGTTTTAACTTTCTCCATTAATTCAACAAACGAGCGTTAGAAGCAATAAAAAAAGGTATGTTGTTAATGAACTATTTGAACTAGACAATATGTGTGAATCAAAGTATACTGTTGAGAATAACATATGTGTGGCACAATGTGTTTTTGTTACTTTTGTAATAGGAATAGCGTCTAATAAATGCATGACCATGTCTCTTTGTGTAAGTGAACGAGATCAACATAATAAGCTGCTTTTATTAAAAAAAAATACGTTAAACTTAGGCAATTTTCTTTTAACTTGCAAATAAATGTCAGCCTCAGTTGAATAATATTTACATATTGCACGTTTTTTCTCCATAGATTTATGAATTTTGAACAGCGGTATACTACTGTTGCTTTTAGTTAAAACATTTAATTGAAATAAGTTTTGTTTAGGGAAAATTCATATATTCAATATATGTATATTTCAAAAATATTTACATCGTTATATATAGTACTTATATCATTTTAAGTATGCAATTTCAAAATATTTGAGGTACTTTTTGTAGTGAGTCAACACTGGTTATATTAGTTTGAATCCTGTTTTCATATTCAAAGTTTGATTGTTTAAAACATAAACAGGTCAGAAGTTTTCTTCTAGGACATTCTGTTCTATTCAAAATGCCTGACACAATAACACCACAAAATTACAAATACCACCTATAGTACTACAACATCAAATCATACATTATTTTTAATAATTTGTTTGACCTTCTGACAAATAATCATGCACACAAATAACCGAGTTCCATATCCCGGTGTTTCTTTTATGAAGAAGAGACATAGTATAAATATAAGCAAGAAGAATACTCATTTTTTGTCATCATTGAACAAGCTATATTATAGTAAGTGAATGTAGAATTAGCTTAACTCCTCTAGATTGTTTTATAAGACAGTATAACTTATGAAAAATACCTGTTTGTGCTTCTTTGTTATATATTTGTTTGTTTCAAACACAATGTTTATTGCTGTATCCATTTTTGACATTTATATCTTGTTTTTGTTCGTTTGTTTTGGTTGTCAATATGTTGGAATTTGATCCGACTGTTATACAAAAGAGAATTTCAGTTATCTATGTTCTACATATAAAAATGTCTGTACCAAGTCAGGATTATAACGATGAAATCTGAACTAGTCGGGTTTTTTTTGCAACGTTCGCACCTTAAACCAAAGTCCAGCTAAGTACATTTTATAGGATATGATTTTGTTTTCGAAGCACAGCATAAGACCATAAGTTTGTTTGTCAAGTCTGCTTTACTAAATGTAACAGTTTGTTGTATTTTTTGTTTTGTTTTGTTGGTTTTACCAAAAACGTACAATATTTTTAAAGTTTAGAGGTCAAATTTACAGAATAATGATTATACACCCAACATACAACATGTGATTGTTAACAAAACAGCACAAATTGTTGGAAATTTTATTTTTGCTAAAAAAAACGTATCATAACAGGTCGTCTTTGTGGAGTTGAGTACCTATAAAAATGAAATACACTAATTATTATGTTAAATGATTTATTGGAGTCCCACATATATATGACACAACACGTGTTTTTTTCCAGCGATTTAATTGATATTGATATTCAAATAGAGGTATACTACTGTTGAAGCTTTTATATGAGTTTTCTTTAAAAAAGCATATCTCTTAAAGGGAATTACACACACACCACTATATTTTGCCAACAAGAGTCATTCAGAATTTATACAACACTTATAATCGCATAAGCAACACGACGGGTGCCACATGTGGAGCAGGATCCGCTTACCCTTCCGGAGCACCTGAGATCACCCCTAGTTTTTGGTAGGGTTCGTGTTGTTTATTCTTTAGTTTTCTATGTTGTGTCATGTGTTCTATTGTTTTTCTGTTTGTCTTTTTCATTTTTAGCCATGGCGTTGTCAGTTTGATTTAGATTTATGAGTTTGACTGTCCCTTTGGTATCTTTTGTTCCTCTTTTATATACTTTGAACAAATTAAAGTGAAAGCTTATACATGACTAGAAAAAACGTTGTTATGCGTGTGTTCAATAGGCGGTAAACATCCACTGGTAATGCAGATGTAATACTACATAACATAGAACATATATTTATAAAAAAAAATAAAGACTTACATTTCAATAATTTTATAATATCCTTCTTTACTAATTGGCCCACTGACAAAATTGCTGCCATCTCCAATGACACTGACAGGTCCTGTAACAAAACCATCTATTGGACCTCCAATACCACCGATTAGACCAAGAAGTCCACTACCACAGCCAACAATACCACTAACACCACCGATAATACCATGACACTGACAGGTCCTGTAACAACACTACAAATGGACTCCAATACCACCGATTATACCAAGAAGTTCACTACCAGTCAACAATACCACTCTGGCAACCGATAATACCTACGCCACCCATTATACCGGCTCCTTTAAGGGCATCCGATACAGTTTCTCGATATAATGTCATTTTTATAATTTTGAAATATGTTGTAGGCCTTGGCAAGTTATAAAATAAAACAAAAAATAAAACATAGGTCACCGTGCTCGTTTTCGAGAAAATTGAGGCTGAAAATTGGGGATTTGTGCAATTTTGTAAAAAAAATTAGGCAATGTTATAAAATTTTTGGAGCAGATATTCTTCGTCGTAAATTATTAAGATCGGGTTCAATCTGAAGCTGTGATAAGTGGCAATAAAGAAAAAAATAAATCACTACACGAATAACTATAAAATTATTCAAGTCTTGCTTGACATTGCGGACCTGATGCTCAAAGTGGTATTTTTCTAAACCTAAAAAAATGGGAAAAAAACTGTTTCTGAAAATGTCATTTTTATCATTTTTCTGCATAAACTGCATTTTGTCATGCTTTCTCCAAATCTCAAATAAAAAATATAGGTCACCGTGCTGGATTCCATGATAATCTCGATTTATCCTAAAAAATTGCGTCACCCCTTTGTAACCTCAACGTTAGCGCTAAAGTGCACGACGTCGCTGGCAGACAATTTCGACGTTATCGCTTCAAACTACCGGCGACATTTTTCAGATGTATAAATATTGCTTGTAAAGTACTATCTATAAATGGTAAAATTGTTTTCGGAAGTAAAACAATGTGAATAACAAATACCTCTCTGTGTTTGTGGTCTAAGTGAGAAACATCTCAAGAAAAGTTATTACGGACTGTTGATAATTTTTACGGCTTTCAAAAGTTAAAGACTCGGCGATTTAGAACATGACATACAGGTACATTTACTGTACAAACTCGTATATTATTTCATACTGTATGATGACCTCTAGATGTTGTTCTTTGTTTTGTTTTGTTTGGTTGGCTGCTGTTTCATTACACATACTCCTTAATATCCTTTAATTTACGTTTTTATCACTGAGAAAATCCGTTTTTGTTGAAACGAATTTTAAAAAAGTTAGCGTCGATTGGACAGTAATCAAATTTGACGCGCATTGCAATTTGAATTAGAATTTACGCTAGGACGTAAAACATTTCGAATGCGAATTAAACTAATTTTGAATGCAAATTAAACTAATTCGAATTACGTGTGAACTCAGCATTCTCCTGCAAACGGAACTTCTTTTTTTTTGTACATAAATTGCAGCACATAAATTATGCCGTTACTTTTCTCGTTTGAGTTGTTTTACCTTGTCATTTCGGGACCTTTTATAGCTGACTATGCGGTATGGGCTTTGCTCATTGTTGAAGACCGTACGGTGACCTATAGTTGTTAACTTCTGTGTCATGTTTGTCTCTTGTTGAGTGTTGTCTAATTGGCAATTATACCACATCTTCTGTTTTATGTGGTCAGAAAACAGAAGCAAAATCTTACAAAGGAGAATCTTCAATTAGCTTATGGATGCTTTTGTCCAGACAGAGAAACTATAATTTTGAAATTTTTGATTTGGCTAAAAAACGATTCAATTAATAGCGAGAGGACTGGATATATTACGATTAGTTGCGATTAAAATCATTCTCTCATAGCGTAATTTTATTGGTAAATAACTATATATTTTTTTCACCACAGTGCGTACATAAAATACCGCATGTCCATTCCCCTGTCTGTCCTTCCGGACTTCTGGTTAATTAGATTTTTCAAGTGTACATATCTTGACAACTTTCTATAAAACTGATATCGTATGGACACGTTCGAAAATCAGTGCATATCAACTATTCTTTAAAAGAGTTATGCCATTTGGAAATATTAATTATATTGAAAATTGCATTGTATTTTCTGTCATTCCGTCATTTCTCTAATATATCTATAAAAAAAATAAAGAAAAAAATATACAGCTGCGCTTTGAGCGCATGATACGCCCTTCGTCTTATGAAAAAAAACCAACATAATATATGTTTTTAAAATAACACCGGGGTTGAACGGGAAGTCATGCTAGGTATATCCTGACTCATTCATTATTCTTGCTCAATAGGAAGTTTATATATCACAACATGTTTTATATGATCCCCAAATTGAAGCTCAATAAAAATTTAAGAACTCAAAAATGAATTAAAGAATCATCACCAAAGTATACAGATCTTAAGAATAAATTAACTAAAAAGTATGTGAAGTTTTATGCAATAATTATAGATAGTTTCTGAGATACGGCGCGACATGTGAACCCCCACCCCCTTTTTGTCATAAACTCAATAACTCTAAAATCAAATTCTGAATCATTCTCAAAAGTATATACAAATTCTTCAGAATTATATAACCAAGAAGTGTGTAAAGTTTTGAGCAATAGTCATAAAACGTTTTCTAGATACAGCGCGAACTGTAAAAAAAAACTGTTCTAGTTACAAAGTCCTGTAACTCATAAAGTTCACCAAAAATGATACAGATCGTTTGACCATCATGACTGAAAAAAAACCAACCATGTTCAGTTTAATGATAATATGCTGTACCATATTTACGACGGACAGACGGACGCGGGCATTTTTATACCATTATGTCCCGTCAAAATTTTTACGGGTGTATAAACATATTGTTTGCTATTGCCTTTTGTTAGATAAACTACGTGCAACGTGGAGGAAATAGAAACTTTGTTCTTTTATAAAAGTTGTATCATTATTTGTATTAGCAACATACCATTATTTTTTTTACATAAATAAATTAAATAAATTGTTCAGAAAGGAAATTGACTTCTTCGTGTACATACATTTTCGGTATTAGTTTCAAAATATCATTGGTTTTCTGTGCTGTAATAAAAAATCGGATCCGGACCAAATCATGGATGACGAATGATAATAAAATTTTAATTGGCATGCATGATATTAGTAACACCAAAAGGGTCAGTCGTCTTGAGATTGCTCACTATACGATATTTGTTGAAGATCTCAAAGAAACAGTAATGTGTTTTATTTCTTATTATGTTATTAGACTGTTATCCTGGTAGAATCAAATGCACTGACTAATATTAATGGCGTAGAAATGCATGCGGGAGAAACAGAAATTGGAGCATTGAAATTCCACATTACGTTTCTTGTTACGGAAAATGACACGCATTACGTCCCACAAAAAGTGACGTTTTGCGGGAATTCAAACGCTTAACGTCGCGCCAAGAGTTAACTCCCTTGAAACTGTATCGGATGCCCTTAAGGTTGGTTACACACCCAGGCAATAGGGAACAACACGTATTCAAACTACGAGGAATGATTGGTGCTTAGCTACAGTTCTTGTTCAATTTGATCTGTCCTAGAGCACATTTCAAACTGCATGTGTAAAAGCAATATTGTCTTTCACATTATGATATCTTGACTAATCTAAATTAGCCACGTTCAAAAGGAAACATTCAAAATCCAAAGATGTGATGTGTGTTTACATTCCATTGTTAGGATCTCTATAACTCAGATGAACTCAATCATGTAGCAAAACTATTAAGTTCAATCTGGCCTTCTATTCCTCATTTCAGCTTTAATTTAGAATTAGGAGGTATCGATCAATGTAACACATTGTGTAACAGCAATTCATATATAATACACAAACTAAATAGACGGTATATCTTTTCATGTTGACAAATAACGTACTTTTTTCATGACGTCAACAAATTGCAGTCAGTATTTTTTTCAATTGAAATTGATTGAACACGTTTACAATCACAACTTTCACCGACAGTATAGAGTGCACGCGTCACCGAAAGAGAGGCGAATGATTCCAAAGGAAAATAAACGGACAACCGCACGGTAAAAAAAAGACACAAATACAAAACAAGTCAACATAACATATAACACTAAAAACCTAGTAACACTAGCCGCACCTTAAACTGGGGGTGATCTCGGGTGCTCCTGATTAGTTAGCAAATCATGTTCATTGTAGCACCGATCGTGTTGATCATGTTAGTAGTAATACCGTAATAAGTCTACTTTTGGTAAGTCAAATTATGAAAGAAAAAAATTACGAAATTGCAGTTTTGACACAAATATCTTTACCAGTAATATGTGTTATAAAATTTTAGCGTTTTTATGTGTCTAACTAGAATATTTAGTTTATTTATGTCCAAATGCAATTGAAATTATGACAGTTTGTAAAGTTGTGCTTTATCTCTGTTTCGTCTGTTTGATCGCATGTTAGGATTTAAACATCGACGCCAATGTATAACATTTCGTATAAAACTATTCGTCAAATTCAAACATTTATTCTATCGTGAATCATTGAACCATATAATTGGGTGAAATCTAGCTGGTGTCGAACATACTCCTTCCTTCTCGGGTCAATGTTGTGTGATTCATAGATTATCTAAAAATATCTTCTTATGTATTAAACATGACAATGTTCCGATCGTTTAAAAGAGATAAACAATCCATCAACCATGTAGCCTTGCTGGTAACTGAACAAAAAATGCACTTGGTGTATATTCTGCGACATATGATTTTTGTGTTTTTTTGTGTGTTGGCGTTCACCAGGACGTCTACTTTTATACAAGGCACATGCTAATATCTTTCTTATAATTGTTTCATTAAGATTAAAGTCTTGTTATAAAAGCTTGTAGCAACTCAAATACTTTAAAGACTTAAAGGTTTTGTTTTCAAATAGGATTCTTGTTTCGGCGTCAAAAAAAAAATAGTAAATTAAAAAATACTTGTTTTCATTCCGCCGATCAATCCACCTAATCCAACATTGTTTAGCAAAAGTCCACCACCACTGACTATTCCGCCAGCCCCAGCCATAACTCCTCCACCTCCAATCAGTCAAACTTCGGACAGTGATCGTTTCCGTTCCGGAACTTTTTTCCTTTACTCCATCAATCACTGCCACAGGCTTTCGAAATTCGTTCCAAAATTTGGAACGATTATCTACGCAATAAATTTCCTCAGAACCATTAGTTACCGGCTTGAAAAACTTCAATTTTATAATTTCTTCCCAAAATTTAAACAACTTTTCCTAGATTTAAAAAAATGAGTATTAAATTTACGTCCCACACAGGACCTTTATTATATGTGCATTCTTATCTAAGTTATCTTCCCCAACCCTTTGGAAAGTAAACATGGAGGGAAACGTGAATCAGATATATAATTGAAATGTATGTTAGGCGCATACTCCCTCCTAAGTCCAAAGGGAAAACAAGCCCAAATGCTGCAACATAAACTTTGCCTGACAGGTACAAATGATAATTTGAATTTGAGTATGCGGTTGTCAACGGAGAAAGTTTGGTCTACCAAATTATGCAAGCCTTTCCAAGAGGGTTTGGATGGGGTTAAATGATTAAAGAATAATGCCCTTTAAAATGAAGATTAGAGAATAACGGGCAAAAAAAAATGAAGATTAGAGAAAAAAGGGGTTAATTTTTTGAAGATTAGAGAATAAAGGGGTGAAAATTAAATGTTTATAGAATAACAGACCCCCATCCAGACCCTCTTCCATGTTTCCTTTTCTCATTATGAACATAACGGGACATCTTTTATCCATTTATAGTCGGATCCAGGTTGGCCCAGCCCCCCCTTTTCCTGGAAAATTGTAACGTTTTTTCCTGTAGCTCAGTCCATATCGTAAACTTGGATACATGTATGTATGATAGCTCGTTTCGAAGCTGTAACATTTTCACATATGTGGTTAAATTTTTGGGGTACGAAGTGAGATTACTTTTTCCGTAAATTAGCAAACCCCGAATATCCTTTTGTAATGCGGCTCCTTGTGGTAAAATATCTCCTTTTTAACACAATAAGTTATTTGAAAATTTAATACTTTGAACACATTCAATAGCTCCATAGTTTTTACACATTTATTCTATGTTCCTCTACTTTCCTAATCACCACAAATAATTAAGTTCAGTCATTTGTTAAAAATAGAAACATATCCAATATCACTACACAGAGATTTTTTCTTTACACGTGACTTTTGAGTTCCTCATTTCGAGGCGCATTAGGGATGTTGTCCCATATTGAAATCCATAGTTCTGATTTTTCCAAATATTTTTATGTGATCTTCATCGGTATGACATTCTGAATAAATCTGTGTATTTTTGTCCATTTCTGAAAAAAAAATAAAGTTGTTTCAGCACTATAAGGCAATGACACTTTTATCGCTATATTTATTTATTTTGAATACAATGTGTATGCATAATTAATTTCTTCCAGTATAGCTTCACTAGTCAAAAGAAGGACAAAACATCTGAATGTAACCTTAAATTACAATACACAGACCCTGTTAAAGCATTCAATAAAATTTTCTGGTGCCGAAATGTGCATTTTGACAGAGAAATAATGCAAAAATGAAGATTTCATAAAAAAAAAACACCAAAATACTTAATTATTCTAGCCAGTGGAAACCTGGTATTTTATACTGTAGAAACCACTATAAACTACTGTAAAAGTCATTTGGATCATATAATTAGAGTGCAATGAAGTGAAAATTTTCAAAACTTGTTCTTTCACATAATTCTATTTGAGAAAAAATGTTTTTTACATGTATTTCAGTGAAAATCTTATCAGTGAGAAATCAACATGAGGTTTTAAAGGACACATTGTGACATCACACATACTATGGCGTCATTAGATAACGACATATCAAAATAATGCTAATTATAGTTTGCAGTGTTACATGAGGAACAGTTGCCGCAAGGTTTAACTTGAAATATGGAGTCGAAAAGATCAGTAACCAAGCATTTTCATTTAATACCAAGACCATAGCAACAGTTTTCATATCAGTATATTTTTAACATACCGACTGTAATTTCAATTGCATAAATACCATAAATAAACAATTTAGAGCTTGCCAAATAAAACAAAATGCTTACCAGTTATTCAGGACTTTTTAAAACCTCTAGTTTGCCATCTCAGGTTAAAAAGTGATGATATGTCTGGAACTGAAATAAGACAAAAAATTACCCAGGCTGTGTTATGATTTGGTTTAGATACATAAGTATTATTGAGAGAGCAATAATCAAATTATTGAAAGTTTTATCGCAAAGAAAGAAAAATGCTTCTCCCTTGTGGCTTATCAACCTTCATTTAAATCTTTTATATTAGAAGCAATGAGTGGTAGCTAACTAGCTTAATAGTTGAAAAGGTGCAGCAATATTGTTTTCAAAAGGTTTGACCCTCCCCTTTTTCCCTGAGAAAAGACAATATCTTGTAATTTGCTAGTGTGCATTAGAAATAATAATTCATGATTTTCTTAATACATGTGCATGTACATGTTTGTCTGTTTATTCATTTGCATATGATATGTGCTGACCAGGGGTCAAATTATTGGATAAAAGCACATGTGATGATGTATCTCACTTTACTCGTATGAAGTGTGTTATCTCCCTTGATTATCAGTTATTCCTGTAAACCGGAGTGATAATTACATAACAAAGACTGTATTGTGTCATGTTTACTTACAGTTAAAACTATATTATGTCAGTTCATGCCTTTTTCAATTAATAAACAAATTCCTTTCGGATCTCTCGGGGGTAAACAAAGTTAGAGTTGTGCCTAAAAAAAGTGTTCAGCCCCGTGCAAGTAATGCATTTTAAAAGCGAAAATTTCATTGAGTATTTGCTGGTATTTATCGATAATGTTTATCTAAAAACATCTGGGATATCTAGGTATAAATAAAAAAGTACTAACCATCATTTTCACAATTTTCACTGGTCTACAAGATGAAATCATCCATAGATCACTCTGAAAACTTCTGATAATCTTCTTGTAAATTGGGTCAAAATCTTTAATTGTTTTTACATAGGCGGTAATGGTAAAGTTTTTTCCTGTAGCTCAGTTCATATCGTAAACTTGGATATGTATGCTAGCTCGTTCCAAATCTGTAACATTTTCACATATGTGGTTAAATTTTCGGGGTACGAAGTGAGATTACTTTTTCCGTAAATTATCAAACCCCGATTATCCTTTTGTAATGCGGCTCCTTGTGGTAAAATATCCCCTTTTTAACACAATAAGTTATTTGAAAATTTAATACTTTGAACACATTCAATAGCTCCATAGTTTTTACACATTTATTCTATGTTCCTCTACTTTCCTAATCACCCTTAATAATTAAGTTCAGTCATTTGTTAAAAATAGAAACATGTCCAATATCACTACACAGAGATTTTTTCTTTACACGTGACTTTTGAGTTCCTCATTTCGAGGCGCATTAGGGATGTTGTCCCATATAGGGAATCACTGAAGCATGACTGGAACCAACAACACCCCCTCCTTTTTTTAGGTCAGTCAGTGCCCCTTCCCATAATATAAGACTGTAGGTGCATATCATTTCCGTTCAAGGTTTAACATTGTTATTAAAAAATACCAGATAGAAGTATGGTTCTCTGGGAAAAGTTTTTGCAAATAACATAAACATAAAAATGTGCCATTTTTATTCTTTTCACTTTTGTACTTTCACTATAACAAGACATTCTCAGTATGAAGTAAAGACGTTGTCAGTTATACTACAACCCTACATATATAAACTTTAAAGTTTGCATCATGGATATATAGTGAAACACATGTGTGACTAATTAAGAAATGACCATGTTAACTTTCCCTTCAATATGTTCACTAACTTGAGTAGCACATAATATATTGGCCATTTGATTTTTACACAATGATTGGAACAGAAACTTTTAACACATTATGTGCTGTAATATACATGTATGATCATGATGATTGCAATATGGAGTTCAGGTATGATTGCTAATATGACTATCCACCAAAGTTCAAATGATATTGATTTAAGCAACTATAGGTTATAAGGTATAACCTGCATGTGCCACAGTCTGCAATGACTAAAACTTTTAGTAATCTCAGTCATTTTGTCATGTCAAACCTTACAAAATGTGTCATATTTTAACATGTGTTCCAGATTTTCTTACCTACAATAGCAATTATAATTAATGTTTATTCAGTTTTATTTTATTTGTGAACAACCACACATCCAAGAGTTATTGCAGGCTTGAACATTTTTATGACATCATCAACTCAAGTATGAATATGGTCAGTCTTTCTTTTCATCAATCATGACAAAGGTGTAATAAAACAAGAAATTCCATGAAATCAGCATTTATTTACGTTGTATCTATAATAATTGTTTTCAAAAGTGAATTGTTAAAATAAGTTTGTTCCTTCCAAACTATAATGCTTTGTTGGCATGGTTGGGTGCCGCTAGATACTACCCAGAGGTGGAACCCTGAACAATAATGGACACAACATTCAAGCTTGATACAGCTCTCAATTTGGATTGTGATTATATATATATATTTGACATAGCTTGATTTCTGGCACAGATTGAATGTGGACTAAGAACTTTAAATTTTAAAACTTGATATTTCCCTTATAATATGTACATGTAATATGGTATATTATCCAAAATATAAATACATGTTGAGATTCAGCATATCGAAGAATCAGAAGAATTGAACTTTTAATGAAAACTAATTAAGTTTAGTTTTGGACCCTTATGACTTCAATGTGGACTAATTTAATAATGGGGCTCAAAATCTAAATTCATGGTTAGATTCAGCATAACAAAAAACCCTTAATATTTATTTTTTATAAAACTCAAACAAAAACTTTTATTTTGGACCGGTTGGACCATCTTGTACAGATCCATTCTCTTATACTTTAGTTATTGTTTAAAAACTAAATGTCTCCCAATGATGACATCACCATATTATTGCACAGCCACACATTTCTAGCAGTTGTATAAAAACAATTGATCAATTTTTAAGCAGACCAGCATGTTAACTTCGTCTACGGTGGACCAGACCTATGGTCCGCTTTTTTATGACTGCTGCAGACCTATCGACAGGTCTGCTCCAGACCAGACCTGTGGACAAATCTGCTTTTGACCAGTCCTGAGGACAGGTCTGCCCCAGACCAGACCTGTGGACAGGTCTGCTCCTGACCAGACCTGTGGACAGGTCTGCTGCTGACCAGACCTGTGGACAAGTCTGCTATTGACCAGACCTGGGGACATGTCTGCTTATGAAATGTTATCGTTTTTGCGACTTTTTATATCAGACTTGAGCTTTATTAAAATATGTATAAACAACATTCGCATTGTTCTTCCCCAGAAGGCCTCTGATAGCAAATTTCTTTACTCGCTATACTCTACGAGACATTATTTATAACAACACAATTCTTTTTTTTTTCTTTTTTGTATGTCGACGTTACTTCGCTCCCCGTTTTTTACCTGTCTCTTCCTAATTTTCACTTTATGCAATTTATACATGCAAGGATATATCATTGTTATTCTACTTGTTTGGATTTATATATTCTTATATACATTAGACAATTACATAGAGCTATCATATTTTTATAATTAGAAGGCGGATAGAAAGGTTATCCAACGCATCGGCACAACATTCTTATATCATGGGATATCAACATCTTTGTCGACGTTACTTCGCTCCCCGTTTTTTACCTGTCTCTTCCTAATTTTCACTTTTTGCATTTATACATGCATGGATATTTCATTGTTATTCTACTTATTTGGATTGGATTTATTATTTTTTTCCGCAGAATATTCTATCGAAAATTGTACAGTTGTACAGTGTCCGGATATGTACGATGTTGTAAAACTACCAACAATCTCGTCAAATTCGTCAGATTTGTCAAGAGATTTGTGTACATGAATGAAATAGTTGTCACTTGACGTTTAACTACAAACAAAATCAATCAACCGACATAACAGATTAACAGTATACTATAATTACAAGAAGAGAACCTCTTATACATTTTTTATTAAAAAGCACAAATTAATTCAGACATGTCAGTGTTGGTACATGTACTTGATGATGAGGCGTAATAGTTTTGTTGTCGAGCCTTCGACTTTAGTCGAAAAAGCGAGACATAGCGATCCTACATTCCGTCGGCGTCGGCGTCGTCGTCGGCGGCGTCCACAAATATTCACTCTGTGGTTAAAGTTTTTGAAATTTTAATAACTTTCTTAAACTATCCTTGAATTGTACGAAACTTAGACAGAAGCTTGTCTATGTTCATAAGATAGTATCCAGAAGTAAATTTTGTAAAAATAAAATTCCATTTGTTCCGTATTTTACTTATAAATGGACTTAGTTTTTTCTGCCAGGAAACATTACATTCACTCTGTGGTTAAAGTTTTTAAAATTTTAATAACTTTCTTAAACTATCCTGGAAATGTACAAAACTTGGCCAGAAGCTTGTTTTTGGTCAGGAGATAGTATCCAGAAGTAACTTTTGTAAAAATAAAATTCCATTTTTTCCGTATTTTACTTATAAATGGACTTAGTTTTTTCTGCCAGGAAACATTACATTCACTCTGTGGTTAAAGTTTTTAAAATTTTAATAACTTTCTTAAACTATCCTGGAATTGTAAGAAACTTGGCCAGAAGCTTGTTTATGATCAGAAGATAGTATCCAGAAGTAAATTTTGTAAAAATAAAATTCCATTTTTCCCGTATTTTACTTATAAATGGACTTAGTTTTTTCTTCCAGTTAACATTACATACAGTCTGCAGTTAAAGTATTTAAAACATTTTTAAGATTCTTAAACTAGTCTGGATTTTTACCAAACTTGGACAGAAGCTTCTGACATTCAAAAGATAGTATCGAGAGGAAAAATTTTATTGATTTTTTTCATCATTTTTTATGAGTGTGTGATTAACAGCAAAAGTAGGCGAGACACTGGGTTCCACGGAACCCTTACAAATTGTTTTACACACCCTAGTGACTGTTAAATATTATGAATACAGAGATGAAACGCTGACATTCTCAATTTATGCGGAACAAACATTTGCATTAATTGTTTTCTTTATTGCTTACATTTGCCCTCTACTAACATGTTTACAGGAATGCCAGGAGAAGACATAAAGGCGCCATCCCAACAGCGGTCATTTATTTTATACATTGAATCCAGACATCAAAAAAAATTTACTATGCAGATATATATATATAGATTTTTAAATTAAAGTGCACATATGCAGGTCAGTTTTTGGTCGATCATTTTTCTCGATGCGGTCAAATTATTTTGTTGTATAAGTCAGCATGAGGTATCAAAACTACTGAAATGTTGTTACGTATCAATATTTTGAATAAAAGGAGGACCTGCTGGCATCCAAAATTAATGCGAACAAAAATGTGTTGTTATTATATTGCAATATTACTGTCTATTGTAATATACATTGAATCCTGACATAAAAAATATGGCTTATTTACTATGCGGGATTATAGATTTACAAATTAAAGTGCACATATGGTCAGTTTTGGTCAATGCGGTCAAATAATTTTGTTGTACAAGTCAGCATGAGGTATCAAAACTACTGAAATTTTGTTACGTATCAATATTTTGAATAAAAGGAGGACATGCTGGCACCCTAAATTTATGCGAACAAAAATGTGTTGTTATTGTAATGCAATATTGCTGTCTATTGTATTGTACATTGAATCCGAACACAAAAATATGGCTGATTTACTATGCGGGTATACATGGTATATTATATATATAGATTAACAAATTAAAGTGCACAATCATATGGTCAGTTTTGGTCAATGCGGTCAAATCATTTTGTTGTACATGTTGTACAAGTCAACATGAGGTATCAAAACTACTGAAATTTTGTGACGTATCAATATTGTTAATAAAAGGAGGACATGCTGGCACCCTAAATTTATGCGAACAAAAATGTGTTGTTATTGTATTGCAATATTGCTGCCCATTGTATTGTACATTGAATCCTAGCACAAAAATATGGCTGATTTACTATGCGGGTATACATGGTATATAGATTAACAAATTAAAGTGCACATATGGTCAGTTATGATCAATGCGGTCAAATCGTTTTGTTGTACAAGTCAACATGAGGTATCAAAACTACTGAAATTTTGTTACGTATCAATATTTTGAATAAAAGGAGGACATGCTGTCATCCAAAATTAATGCGAACAAAAATTTGTTGTTATTATGTTGCAATATTACTGTCCATTGTATTATACATTGAATCCTGACATAAAAATATGGCTTATTTACTATGCAGGTATATAGATTTACAAATTAAAGTGCACATATGGTCAGTTTTGTTCAAAGCAGTCAAATAATTTTGTTGTACAAGTCAGCATGAGGTATCAAAACTACTGAAATTTTGTTACGTATCAATATTTTGAATAAAAGGAGGACATGCTGGCACCCTAAAATTATGCGAACAAAAATTTGTTGTTATTGTATTGCTATATTGCTCCCCATTGTATTGTACATTGAATCCTAACACAAAAATATGGCTGATTTACTATGCGGGTATACATGGTATATAGATTAACAAATTAAAGTGCACAATCATATGGTCAGTTTTGGTCAATGCGGTCAAATCCTTTTGTTGTACAAGTCAACATGAGGTATCAAAACTACTGAAATTTTGTAACGTATCAATATTTTTAATAAAAGGAGGACTTGCTGGCACCCTAAATTTATGCGAACAAAAATTTGTAGTTATTGTATTGCAATATTGCTGCCCATTGCATTGTACATTGAATCCTAACACAAAAATATGGCTGATTTACTATGCGGGTATATATGGCATATAGATTCAGAAATTTTAGTACACATATGGTCAGCTTTGGTTAAAGCGGTCAAATAATTTTGTTGTACATGTCGGCATGAGGTATCAAAACTACTGAAATTTTGTTACTTATCAATATTTTGAATAAAAGGAGGACATTCTAGCACCCTTAATTTATGCGAACAAAAATTTGTTGTTATTGTTTTGCAATATTGCTGTCCATTGTATTGTACATTGAATCCTAACACAAAAAAATATGACTGATTTACTATGTGGGTATAAATGGTATATATATTTACAAACTAAAGTGCACATTTGGTCAGTTGTGGTCAATGCGGTCAAATCATTTTGTTGTACAAGTCAACATGAGGTATCAAAACTACTGAAATTTTGTTACGTATCAATATTTTGAATAAAAGGAGGACATGCTAGCACCCTAAATTTATGCGAACAAAAATTTGTTGTTAGTGTGTTGCAATATTGTTGTCCATTGTATTAAACATTGAATCCTAACATAAAAAATATGGCTGAATTACTATGCGGGTATATATGGTATATAGATTTACAAATTTTAGTGCACATATGGTCAGTTTTGGTGGAAGCCGTCAAATAATTTTGTTGTACAAGTCAGCATGAGGTATCAAAACGACTGAAATTTTGTTACGTATCAATATTTTGAATAAAAGGAGGACATTCTATGCGAACAAAAATTTGTTGTTATTGTATTGCAATATTGCTGTCCATTGTATTGTACATTGAAGCCTAACACAAAACAATATGGCTGATTTACTTTGCGGGTATACATGGTATATAGATTTACAAATTAAAGTGCACATTTGGTCAGTTTTGGTCAATGCAGTCAAATCATTTTGTTGTACAAGTCAACATGAGGTAAATGCAAATAGTGCAAATATAGTTGAATATAAGGCAGCAACCATTTGATTTTCTGGGGGGGGAGGGGGGTTTCTGGACAAATTTTTTTTTCGCCTGTGGTGAAAAACAATCTATTTTTTTCGCGACAAGTCGAAAACAAGTTTTTTCTTTCAATTTTAGCATTACATATAGTGGCAGCTGAGGGTGAAACAAACATTTTTTTTTCTTCTCAGAATCAAAAACAAATTATTTTTTTCTCCAAAAACTGGAAACAAACTTTTTTTTCCAAAAAACCAATACCCCCCCCCCCCCCCCCCCCCAGAAAATCAAATGGTTGCTGCCTAATAGGTATTGGAATGGAATATATATTCAGTGCCCGTTATCATTGTAACCAAGATCGTTTTTTTTTTTAAATTTATAGATTGGCAGATCACATATAAATAATTTAATTTGTGTATTAACAAGCAACGTTTAATGCGTACTTTATTTTCAAATATTTTTATTTAATCCTGTTTATATAACGGAAGTATTAATTTTACTATATTTTCAATGTTTATACTACGAAACAAAGATATTAAAAAACATTTTTAAAAAGTCGATGTAGAGCGGTCCTGACTACAAGTTAACTCAGTGTTGAGCAGACCAGTCAAAAGTTAACTTGGGAACAGGTCTGGTTTTGATCGGATTTGTCAAAGCAAAAGTTAACTTACATGTATGTTAACTTTGTGGCAGGACTGGTTTGGAAGTTAACTTATGTTAACTTTACGGCAGGACTGGTTTCTAAGTTAACTTCTGTTAACTTATGACAGGACTGGTTCGAAGTTAACTTATATCAATAGCGGACCTGTTTCCAAGTTAACTTTTTGGCAGACATAAAAACAGTCCTAGGACCAAGTCCGCTTTTCAAGTTAACTAGATTTTGGTCCTAGGATTGGTCAGAGCAGTCCTAAATCCGGTCACATGTTAACTTTGACCAGTCCAAATGACTGATTATCAAGTTAACTTGCTATACAGGTTAGGACTGCACCCATCTGTAGATCTGCGGATGTTCGAGACACTTTAAATTAATATCTATGATAACAGCTTAGACATTCTTCATTTCTGTCTAATTTCAGTTTATTTGCAGCAAAAATATGTTCATGGTTCAAACAATCGGAATTAAAGTGTATAATAAAATATTAAACCTTTTCAAAAAATATATAATTGAAACTTTCCGACTCTCTATGTAGCATTCGCGAAACTCGGTAGATACGAAAGGGGACATCACTTACAGCGTTTAACAACCACAAAAGCTTAAATTTTCAAAATGACATTTTTAACAGACTTTTGTAGACTTTACCATGGTTAATACAACAAGTAAGTCTTTAAAAACAATTTATCTAGAATAAATAGTTGTGAAGAATTTCATTTTCAAAACTGCATACAACATGAACTTGTTAAAAATGCAAACAAAAAAAAAAGACTATGCTTTTTGGAGTTTTAATATGCCAATTCGGAACAAATTGCAAATCTTAATAATATCAACTTTTGTTTAAACAACCGTTTTCTGAAAAGAAAATCAGGCGAATTCGGTCAATGAAATATAATACATGATAAAAACACTTGCATTTTGTTGTTTTATGAATCAGACCAAGGAAATTGTTATGTGAATGCCCAAAGAGGTTAATTAATACAAAATTGCACTTCCTCGATGGAATGAATATAACAGATGCTCAGGTAAAGAAAATGGTCCTTGAAGATTTTATCTCAAATAAAACAAAAATGTTGATCGGTATTGACATACTGAACTACTGCATTCACTTTCAAGCTGACTGTGTTCGAGCAAAACGGAACCGAATCACGGCAATTTCTGCTGTCCAAGATCACGAAAACAGTGCAAAGCCTCTACAAAAAGATATCGCCGAGCAATGTTATGATAACAGACGTGCCAATATTTCTCGTCCTGTCGATATGACAAAAAGTAATTTATCAAAGAAGACGTGCAGAAAAACACTACAGAATGGAATGGATGCAGTACATCTAATTTTTCATCATTTCATATTTGAAAATGCACTTATAATAATGATATTATGAGATTTACGAACTCTATTAATAATGTAGAAGTTTAGTGCTTTATGAGAATAAATACATACTATCATGATTTGCACGCAAAGCTAGAATTTCTGGGGGGGGGGGGGGATGCATTTATCAAAAAATGAACCAAGACAACAAAACTATAACAACAACGTAAATAGGTCAACATACGATAAGTCTTTATATCAACTTTACCTAGCAAAAGTTAAGGTTTAAATTGCTTACTTTTGCCAATATGTTTTTAACGTTATAATAATACACCCAGTGAATAAAACAGTCTAAGAAACAATTTGCATGCTTCTATAAATATAATACAACGGCTGACGCTACATTGTGACTTGCATAATTGATGAGGAACAGGCACGGTTTTTTTTTATAATAAAGTTATTGCTTTGCAATCAATATAAAAGTGCGAAGACCAAACTTCAATATGAGCGACATAAAACAGAACGATGAATACTGATGTCCAACAGGTAAATCTAGGGGTTTAATTGGTACATTTTGATTTTAAAATAAAAACCACATAAACACTGGCCGTATCAGACATTAGTTCCCTTTTTTGTGTAAATGTAAATCAACTGAGTCTAAAAAAATGTAACCACTGTCCCAGGTTAGGGGGAGATTGGGATTTCGCTAACATGTTTAACCCCGCCAAATTCTGTATGTATGTGTCTGGTTAAAGCCAGGAGCCTGTAATTCAGTGGTTGTCCTTTGTTTATGGGTTACATATTTGTTTTTCGTTTAACTTTTGTACATGCATTAGGCCGTAAATTTTGTCGTTTAAATTGGTTTACATTGTCATTTCGGATCATTTTATAGCTGACTATGCGGTATGGGCTTTGCTCAAAGTTGAAGGCCGCATGTGACCTACAGTTGTTAATTTCTGTGTTGTTTAGTCTATTGTGGATATTTGTCTCATTGACTGACATACCACATCTTCATGTTTATATATAAACACCAATTCTTTAAAGAACAGTATGACCATCTTCAGTTTAAGAGATTGTTGTTTTGAATTATTATAAACATTATCATGGGGCGGGTTAGGACTACTTTATTCAATTGCACGTAATGTCATTCTACTAGGTTAATGTTTATCAGTAGATACAATAAAAACCACAGACAATAGCAGTATTTAAAAAATGAATGATTGAATCAAATGCATATCATCCCGAATGGTGTTAGGATTTGATTTGCATAAACATTAGATTTTTCTCGCCCTCAAAGATATGCCGTAGATAACTAGCAAACTTTATCCGGAAGTGTATTGAAAATTGAAAATGTTATGCGTATACTTTCATCATCCCTTCTCTTCCCCCAGAAACAGTCAGACAATGCATTTTAAAGATCGATCAAAAAACTGGATGGTTGCAAAAATGTGTTTAATTTTTGGTTGTCTGTCTCTAACCATTTTACGATAACGGTTTCAATTAATTCCGGATTTGACGTGATGCATTCATTCTTTTTTGATTATTTTAAATTATTTATCATCATGCAGCACAAACAAATTGCTTTATAAAATAGGTAATGACGCTGCCTAGAGTTATCGCTCTTCAGTCGGAAAATAGTTTTCTGATTTTGTCTTCGCTATGGTGAATAGTTTAACCAATGATCAATAAGTAGTTCAATGTTATTTGATTTGGATACTTTAAATTGAAGTTGTGTAACTTACTCTTCACAAAAGAGTGTATTAAGAAGTGTATATACAAAATGTAACTGAAACAGAAGGAAAGAAATGAAATCAATTGAATGTTTTAAGGTATATTATAGGATAAAATATTTTTTTTTTCAATTTACTCGAAATACATTTAAATGTTATTTCTAAATCATATTGTTGTATGAAATATATACTTTCAAATATACAGACATAAAACAACAAAAACATAGAAAATATACTCTACTCATAGTAAACATAGCCTTAGACGAGGGATTCAAGTAGTTTTATTAACAACATCAACTCAATTGTGTTGTACACATTTACATTTTTTTTTCAATTTAGTTTCCAACGGCTAATATTATGTAGCTTATCAATGACAATGCTCAAAGTACGGATTTCGGATTTTCGAGTTGCAAATAAATCGAACGTTTACAGCGTAAGAAACAAAGAATGTTCTCACCCTTAAGAAACCATGTTCAGTTAAAATGAATTATGGCCTACATAATTGTATGTCTTAATGTTTATAAATAACCAATCGATTCTCGAAAGAATTGCATCATGAATGTTGATGTAATGCATTTTTTTGGTATAACCCTTGACCAAGTATTAGTTCTTACTGGTATAACACATGTAAGAATAGATGAAGTTTGAATGTAGAATCACGCTGTTTAGAAAATTGATGTGCATTTGGGATTTTGGTCCATTTTGTATTTTTATTCAAGGCATCCACGGTTTTCATGTGTATTTGCTCGTTTACAATATCTTTGGATGTAATGACGTCATAAACTTCTGCGGTATCTACATGATCTATGTATTAGTATAAGTTTATAAAGTCTGGGACTAGTTTAACAAAACTTAAACCATATTTGAAAGTGCACAAATGTTTGGTTTAAAAGTTTGCTTGTTTTTATATTAAAATTGTTTCATGTCTTTGAGACTTGTCTATTTTTGAAAAAAAATCATATTTCGTTGCCGTTGAGTGTTGTGACGAATAACTTCTAGAAATTCCTTTCGCTGTACTAACATGATATATCACATTCCTGTCTTAATATAAAAAGTTACTTCAGTGAAGAGTGAAAATAATAAACATGCATTATTGAGAAGTCTTATTAGGACAATAACAAAGACAACGTCAAGGTCAAATAAGCAGTATGACATTTAAACATTTAAAGTCAAACTGTGAAATATAGTTTTTAACGTTTCAATAAAAACTAGACAATCGTCCAAAAACTTTTTGGAAGGCTTAAAATCATACCCCTTACTTGCATTTGGCTCTTATATTTGGCATGATATTTAGAAAAAAAACGATATCAAGTGAAAGGTGTGATTTTAATCAGACTATATTAATCTGCAACAACTACAGTTACTATAAATGTAATGTTACAAAATCAGATTTAGATTTATATTGGTACACCATTTTGTACACCTATCGTTTCTTTTTCATTTCATTGCATGAACTTTTTAACTCGATTCTTCGCGAATGTAGCATCGTGCTTTTAATATACATATACATAATTAGGATATGAGTGTATGTTGACATTTTGACCCTCATTTTAATGTAATAGATCTGCTAAAAACGAATATAGAACAAACAGACAAACAACAAAACATAAACAAAACATAGAAAACTAAACATTGAGCAACACGAATTTTCTGAACACTTGGGTGTTCTGGGAGGGTAAACAGGACCGATCAAATAAAGGCAACGTTAGTATAACGTTGTTCAATAGTCAAAACTCGATTGATAAAAGACAGAAATCGTTTCAAATGTTGGTGTTAAATGATATTTTTACCTAATTTAATATTCTTTTGAATCGATAATTCAAAAATGTATTTCACATATATTTGATCCCATTAAAATAACAGTTTGATCTATAAAATTAATCTTTTTAATTTGCAATTTAAAATAAGAGATATACTAATTAAAATAATTTGTACTTTCTACTTCAAACTATGGTAGTTATGTCATCAAAAATGCAATTACAATTACAGCAGTTAATATGATCATCAGAGTTTCAATTATTGATGAGCCTGACATGGCTAAAAATGAACGTGTGGAAAAAATCCCAAAAGACAGTCATTTAAAAGAATAAAATATTCAATACATAAAATTAATCGGAACAAAACATAATTATAAAATCAATAAATAATGAAGCTAAACTTATCTATCGCTTGACTTCTCATAGAAGATAAAATTCAAAAATAGAAGTACATTTTTCACGATAGGTGTTGACATGCAGGTAGCTAACTGTTTACCCGTAATAAACTGTATTCCTTTGCCTGTTAAACAAAACATTTACACATCTAAATATAAACATCATGAGTAAAGACGGTATTTATACCTTTCAATAGAGACAGTATAAGGTTCTAGCTATAAGAACACCCCTAGTTAGTCTCTATAACAAACAACATTACTTAAAACGGTATTTTTACAATTCTATAGAGACATTCAAGTTACTTGCTATGAAAACACTCTAATTAAGTCTCTATTACAATATCATGGTTGACGGTATTTATACATTTCAATAGAGACAAAATAAGATACTTGCTATGTTAACACTCCAAGTTTATCGGTATAACAAACATCATGACTAAAGAGGGTATTTATACAATTCTATAGAGAAAATATATGTTACTTGCTATATGAACACTCAAAATTAGTCTGAATAACTCACATCATTACCAAAGACGATATTTATACATTTATATAGACTGATAGAGAAAATATAAGTTACTTGCTGTGTGAACACTCCCAGTTATTCTGTATAACAAACATCCTGACTAAAGACGGTATTTATACATTTCTATAACGACGATATAAGTTACTTGATATGAAAACACTCTAAGGAAGTCTCTATAACAAACATCATGAATACAGACGGTATTTATACATTTCTATAGAGACTATATAAGTTACTTGCTAAGTGAATACTTCAAGTTAGTCTGTTTAACACACATCATGACTAAAGACGGTATTTATACATTTCTATAGAGACAATAAAAGTTATTAGCTATGTGAACACTCAAAGTTAGTCTGTATAACAAACATCATGAATAAAGACGGTATTTATACATTTCTATAGAGACAATAAAAGTTATTTGCTATGAAAACACTCAAAGTTAGTCTGTATAACAAACATCATGACTAAACACGGTTTTTATCCATTTCTTTAGAGACAATATAAGTTACTTGCAATGTGAATACTCCAAGTTAGTCTATATAACACAGCATCATGACTAAAGACGACATTTATACATTTCTATAGAGACAATATATGTTACTAGCTGTGTGAACATTCCAAATTAGTCTGTTTAACAAACATCATGACTAAAGACTATATTTGTACATTTCTATAGAGACAATATAACATAATAAGTATCACAAGTATCAGATGATAATCGTTAAAACATCAGTTTGGGAAGAAACCAAAAACTACTTCCGTACACTGATGAGAACAACATTCATCTTATCAAAATGAATAAATATGAGTATGTTTTTCAATGTAACTCTTCGTGTTATACCAACAGTATTCAACACGAATGGCTTATCCCTATTTTGACAATTTTACCTAGAATGTTTAGTTTGTTTTAGCATTGTTGTAAATACAATTGAATTTGATGCAACTGTCATAAACTCGAGAGGTGTAGCGTTATAGAATAAGGTAGAACCCACCATTTTCTACATTTGTAAATGCTTGTACCTAGTCAGGAATATGACAGTTGTTGTCCATTCGTTTGATGAGTTTTTAATTTGAGGTTGTCTTTGATTAGACACTTTCATTTTTGAATTTTCCTCGGAGCTCAGTATTTTTGTGATTTTACTTTTTACTAATCTATTTAGACAACAACCGGTCCCCTTTTTTCTTAAAAAAAAAACGTCTAGCCTGATTTGTCAGCAATTATTTATACTTTAGGTTGATAATGTCGAGTTAAACAACACTCTCGTAAACTGAGTAAAGTGACCTATCTTAAACCACGATTCACTGACTCGTGATTGTATTCAAGAAAACAAGACCAGCTTTATTAAATTAAACACTTGAATGATATCAATATATACAACCTGCTGATGGAGAAAGTACTATATATGGATTGCTATTTGTTATAACTCGTGTTTATGTATTATTTATGTTACATTTAAAATAAATTTAATTATCTTCATCTTTCATAAAATATAAATTGATAGACAACACGAAATTTATTACAAAATATTTTTTTTTATCTTTTTCATCTAGCTATGTTGCAGGTATCCATGATATTGAAATACTAACGAGAAATTTATGACAAAATATAAATAATCAAAAGGAATTGTGTAATAGTCATTAGCATAAATGCCAACAATACAGAAACAACAAAAGCGAGACCGCGACTGCGCAACAGCATTTTTTGAAAATACATTTAATCATTACTGGTATTCTTTTTGAAATGACAGATAATGTTAGTTGTGTTTTCTGAGATGTACCTTGCAATCATATCTGTGGTGTCTATTTTCGGTGTGTTGTACTTAAAGAATGCAGGTAAGTACATTATTATTGTGAAAATTACAAAAACATGCATTTTATATATGTGTGCGTTTCTTTTTTTTTTCGGGGGATAATTGCTGAAATACAAATGGATGCAATCATGTCCTGTATAGCAAGTTAACTTGATAACCAGTCATTTGGAATGATAAAAGTTAACATGTGTCTGGATTTAGGACTGGTCTGACTAGTCTCAGGACCACAATCTAGTTAACTTTGAAAGCGGATTTGGTCAAAGGACTGCTCTTATGTCTGCCGAAAATGTTAACTTAGAAACAGGTCCGCTACTGATATAATTCAACTCTTCCTGTCATAAGTTTAAATACGTTAAATTTAATTTTGACAATTCTGATCGAACCAGACCTGTTCTCAATTTAACTTGTGGTTGATCTGCTCAACACTCAGTTAACTTAAAACCAGAATTGCTCTACATCGATTTTGTTTTAAATATTTTTCTATATGTTTGTTTTTTGGTATAAATAAAATAAAATTTACTTCATCGATATATATGCGATTAAGTACATGTATTTGTGAATAAAGCACGCTAATCTTTGCTTGTTTTACACATTTATCCGTGATCTGCCTTAAATAAATTTAAAAAAATAATATTGGTTACAATGCTAACGGGCATTGGATATATATTCCAAATACATAAAATTATTTGAATCGTATAAATTATATTTGCACATTATTATGTAAATATATAGAATATCAGCAATTTTAATGTCAGGATAGAATGAGTGATTCATATGACAGCAATATTGAAACACAATAACTACAAAATTGTGTCTACAAAAATAGAGTGCTATCACTTCGTCCTTTGTTGAAATATATTGATACGTGAAAAAAATCAAAAGTTTTGATGCCTCAGGCTGACAACTCGTTTAACAAAATTCTTTGACCGCATCAACCAAAATTTACAATAATTGCACTTTATCATGTGAAGCTATATAGCTGCATGATATTTTAGTAATATCTTATATCAAGATGTATTCTATAAAACAAATGATAGCAATACTTGAACACAATTACTACATAATTTAGTTTGCATACATTTAGATTTCCAGAAAGTCCTTTTTTTATTCAACATATTGTCTCGCAACACTATCACAGTAGTGTTGATAGCTCAGGCTGACTCCTTTAGTACAATTATTATACGGCACCACCCAAACAGACCATACTTTTTTTAGTAATTAAGGAATGACTGTAATTTTTTTTTGTCTATGAAGAATTAACATAGAAAATATTGGGCACACTTAATAACCTGCGTAGCACAACATTTTTTTTTATGTTATTTTGAATAAACAGAAAAAATAGTACAGTCATATCTGATAATTGAATTCTCAATTAGATTTTAAACCTGTGTAAATCATAAAAAACGTTGATGATGTCGCGGTCACATGGCAGAATTATGTCCATGATAGGATAAACAAAACGACGTCAGCCAATCAGAAGACGTGTTACATCCAAAATCAAATTATATCAATATAGCCCCACAATTAATCAGCAACATTTTCATTTTTCATGTCAGGATTAAATGTATATTACAAATGACAGCTATATTGGAACACTAATGACTAAACAATTTTGTCCACATATTGTGCTTTTATTCATTATACTGATACGTAACAAAAAATTAAGTAGTCTTGATACCTCATGCTGACTTGTACAACAAATGTTTTAACGGCATCAATTTGATATGTAAATCTATATTTCGGCATAGTAAATCAGCAATGCTTTTATGTCAGGATTGGATGTACAATACAAATGTCAGCAATATTAGAACAAAATAACTACAAACTTTTGTCCGCTTAAATTTAAAGCAAGTTATCTTTTTTGTTCAGTATACACGATATATTGATGAGTAAAAAAATCGGTAGTTTTGAAACCTTAGACTGACTCCTATAACAAAATTATTTGACCGCATTAACCAAGACTGACCATATTTGGACTTGATTATGTAAATATATATATATTATCATAGTAAATCGGCAATAGTTTCACGTCAGGATTTAATGTCCATGTATTATACAAATGACAGCAATATTGGAACTCAATCACTACACAATTTTGTAGGCATAAATTTATTAAGAATAGTTAACGAACAGAACGTACAAGAGTTTTGAAAGTAGCAGTGAAGTTTCATTTGTAGAAAAATGTACCGTTTAACATGATAAATACTGTAGCATAACTCTAAACAAGGTTTGTTGTTCAGCTTGTTGATATTGAATCAAATTCAACTTTGTTGTTTTTGTGATGCGATTCATGTTTACTGTTATATAATGATATCCAAGTTTCATTTTCACTGTAGAGCGATTTATTACTGTTGTATATTCGATGCATTTTAACAGAAGGATTTTAATTAATTTTCATCATAGAAAGTCGTAATTTAGCCGACTCTCTAACATAATTAATGAAGTCAGAAGGATTGATTATATATGCATGCTTTGTGAGTTAAAGTCTGAGGTAATATATCAATAAATGCAGTAGAAATGGCATTTATTGCTCATTGTTGAAGAACGTACGGTTACCTATAGTTGTTAATTTCTGTGTCATTTTGGTCTCTTGTTGAGAGTTGTTTTATTGACAATCATACCACATCTTTTTTTTTATGTTGTCAATTCTATATTCTCTGATATTTTGTTCAGACACAGATCTATATGTAAGATTTAATATATCCTTTCCTATGACACGCCATTATTGTATACATATATCTTAGACAGCTACAGTAGCAACCATTTGATTTTCTGAGGGCGTGGGGGGGGGGGGGGGGGGGCACTGGCCTTTGGATTTTTTTTTACATTGAGCCAAAGTAACTTGTAATTTTTTTCCATGCAAAATAACCTTTAATTTTTTCTAGGCAAAGTAACTTTTAATTTTTACCATGGCCAATCACAAAAACAATTATTTTTTTCACGTAGTAATCCGAACCTGCTAGGATGATTTGTGTCCTCCCTCCGCCACTAGGAAAATTTTGAAAATTAGACTATACTCATTTTTTCAATTACAAATTAATCATGTTAATATAGTTCTTTTTCGAAAAAAGAAATCTGTTGTTATATAAACTAATGTGCCATTTCAAGTAACTCAATCCCCCTCCCCCGAAAATCAAATGATTGCTACCGGAGAAGCAGTTTACGATTTCGGAAAAAATATACAGCACATACTTAAGAACTGATGGCTTGGTTTGTATTCATGTTTGCCTAGGCATTGTAATTGAGATAGAGCAGCACACATTTATACTAAATATGCAACCAAGCCATCCAAACCGTTTTACTACAAGCATTATAAAAATAGCTCTAATGGACGCATCAATGAAAATCAAAGAGGAGTCGCATACAGATCTTCATTTCACGATTGATGAGCGGTAACGTTTTCGTCTCGCACAAACAATTGCTTTACATTTGACGTTTGGATGGCTACGTAATTATTTTTTGCAATTCTGTTGTATATACATCTTATACAGTAAAGAAAGTTCGAGCAACAATCGAGTTACCTCGATATATGTTTGAATTTCTCATAACTATGTTCTCGATGTTTTACTTACGAACGGTACAGAACAATGACGAAAAAAAAAATGAAGTAAAGCTTTATACTAAAATCTATGATAAAAGAGATGATTTCTCATTTCCTTTCGTTAATTTTCCATTTTTAGATGGTGACGTTCCCTTGTCACTATCTTACGGTGTTTATATATCTCAACTTGTACGATTCGCTCGTGTATGTAGCAATGTTTAAACCCCTCACGGGGAGGATTGTGCCTGATATTCATATGATGAAGACATAATTTTTCAATCAGTTTAATTGAGATTCGGAGCTGGCATGTCAGTTAACTGCTAGTATACCGGTGTTATTTATGTATTATTGTCATTTTGTTTATTTTCTTTGGTTACATTTTCTGACATCAGACTCGGACTTCTCTTGAACTGCTTTTCTGCATTGGCTAGAGGTATAGGGGGAGGGTTGAGATCTCACAAGCATGTTTAACCCCGCCGCATTTTTTCGCCTGTCCCAAGTCAGGAGCCTCTGGCCTTTGTTAGTCTTGTATTATTTTAACTTCTAGTTTCTTGTGTACAATTTGGAGTTTAGTATGATGTTCATTATCACTGAACCAGTATATGTTTGTTTAGGGGCCAGCTGAAGGACGCCTCCGGGTGCGAGAATTTGTCGTTGTATTGAAGACCTGTTGGTGACCTTTTGTTGTTGTCTGCTCTTTGGTCGGGTTGTTGTCTCTTTGGCACATTCCCCATTTCCATTCTCAATTTCATATACAGAAAAAATATCGATGAACAGTACACAATGTCCGAAATCAACCATAAGTTGGTTATACCCGTGTATATTCAAGTGATCATCTACGACCAGCTTGCTTTTAAAGATCATCAGTATTAAAGTCATTTTTTAAGACTATTTTCAGTTGTTGCATTTCGAATTATCATATAGAATAATAATAAAAATTCATCGCACTTGCAAAAATTACACATCATAAATGATTACACTTTCAGTGATATTTCACCGCAACTACAGTTAAAATTAATAGCATCCAGTCAACGATATTATGGCTTCAGCTGCTTTAATTACACCTTTTTGGACTTCAATCTTGTGATTATACATTAGAAAGTTATTTTTTATTATATTGTGTTAATACATACATTTGAACCAATTATTTCGTACTTTCAAAAACTAAACAAATGCAGTTTATCCCGTCATCCTTTATTCTACAATAGACATACTCGCATATAACATTGAAATGAACAAATTGGATTCGCACTTTATATAAAATGGCAGCAATATTGTATAAATGCATCGTATAGTATAGTATCATTTAATTCTTTTAAACATTTTACTTTTTATGTAATAATTTAGTATGGTGCGTCCTGAAGTGAAAATATGTCTAAATTGTACAGCTCACAATATAGGCAACAGAATTCCATCCTGCAATTTAAAAGGAAGCTATCTTGGAATCATGACTTTTCTTTAATTTGTTATTGGTTTTGAAATTAGGTCCAAATAAATCAACTTGATTGTATTGTTTAAAACCGATCTGGTAAATCTTACATGTCGGCCATGGTAAAGGCGAAGAAGAGGTTGGGGAGCCCGCAAACATCTTTGACTCCGCAATATTCTGTATATACTGTCTCAAGTTAAGTTTCTGTAATGCCGTGAATATCCTTTGTAACTGTATATCATATTTAGCTATTTATTCTAAATAGAACTTAGGCTGGTGGTTTTCTTATAGGAATTCCTATACATTTTTGTCGTAGACTTTTATAACTTGCTAAGAACTATGGTTTTGCTCATTGTTGAATGTTGAAGGCCTCTTGGTGACATAAAGTTGCTAGCATCTACGTCATTTGATCTTAGGTGGATAGTTGTCTCATTGGCAATCATATTGCATCTACTTATAATATATTACTACATTGCATGTGCGTTCTTATGCCCTTTTGTGTTTCAAATGAGACAATTGTTTTTAATTTTGATAGTAACATTTCATTATACACGACAAGAATTACATAACTGAACCATGTCCAACATGAACCAGACCCTGACACGAATGAACCAAACCATGACACAGATATTTCAGTTATTTTGAATTGAGTGCAAAAGTAGGTATTTTTCAGAATAATTGACGGCAGTATTATATAACGAAGAAATATGAGATGTAACAGACAGAAAGATTATGCATGTTAAACCAATAAGAATTTTTTAAATTTTGACATACGCAAGTTTTGTTCTGTGTTAACTCATTAATCAAATGATACAACTTGTGACGTACTAACATATTTACTTGATACAAAGGTACTTACCAGCTTGAATTATTGATCAGAAGTTCCTTTTACAAAATATCCGAATGTTTACATTTTTGCATTGATTGTCATCAAAAACACTTAACACCGTCATGTCACACTTATCCAAGCTATGGCAAAATCACTGTACTAAACGCTCCTCGATATGACGACCTTACTACCCGTGATTTTATTATCCGGTAATACAAGACATCACATGTATGTATATCAGTATCAGATCTCATGGTTTTGTTGTCGTACAATATTAACCTTCAGAAACACAATCCGTCGGAATGAATTGTTCGAAATAACCCTTAACGCTGCTTTTGATGGAAAGTCTATTTTTGTCCTCTTTGCAAAATTATCGAAAATAAAAAGAGAAATGAAAGATGGCACCGGTTACTTACAGACTATATTAGACTAGCTGTATGGTTTTTTTTTTTTTTTTTTTTTTTGGTCGCGTCAATTTCAGAAGTTTGCCATAGCGAGATCGGCGCCGATGTGATTCCTTTAATAGCGCTTTTTTTTTTTTTATTTTTTAACCATTAGCCCGATGTTTTGTTTGGAATACGAGTAAATACATGTACATGCAGTAAACTTAGAATGTAAACTGGTAGTATATAGATATAAACAGTGTTCTCTTATGTTTTAAGATAAATTTCGTTATATTGTTCGAAAACTTCGTGACACGAGAAAGAAAAAGGTGGACTTCATTGTTCAAAAGTACCACAAGTATAGAAAAGATGAAATTACAAGAAAGGAATATATCAGATGTGTGGCATATAAATACTTGGAAAGAACAGATAATTTTTTTTAACGTTTTTATGAATGCTATCGGAGTGCTTTAAAATAATTCATAACATATGAACAACTGGCTAATATAACGAAAGATGTTTATTTGAGATATCGGGGTATAATACACCCGTAAGCCCTTAATAATAAAGGTAAACAACGGCGGTTTTATTCAAACCGAAATGTTGATTATGTCTTATAAAGACCTTGGATTTATACGATTAAGCGACTGAATTAATAAAATATCTACTTTATATACTAATTGCAGGTGAATGTATAACATCTTTAACCAACCGCGTACTTCGATACAAACTTGTAGATAGAAGGACTAAAAAATATCCAAATCTTAACAACTATTGATTACTACCGAGAGAAAAAGAAAAGCTTTTAATCATTTATGTTAGATAAAACACCGGGAGTCCTTACTGATTAACCAATAAAAATCCACTATAATTTTTAATTTTCCCTGGATACGAACATGTAAGCAAAATAATAATCATGAAAATTAATTGTAAAAAGAAATAAGCCATCCTTCACATAATTTTGAATATATTAAAACCGTTTCAGCAACATTCTATCAGATTTACATACAGCTTCGTGCTCTGTTTGGCCTGTTTGACATTTTATTGTTCGGGCGTCGATTGTGGGTCTTTTGTGGACGGGGCTCGCGTCTGGCGCAAATATAAAAATTTCAAAACTGATATAAAATTGAGAATGGAAATGGGGAATGTGTCAAAGAGACAACAACCCGACCCGACCAAAATAAAAAAAACACAACAGCAGAAGGTCACCAACAGGTCTTCAATGTAGCGAGAAATTCCCGCACCCGGAGGCGTCCTTCAGCTGGCCCCTAAACAAATATATACTAGTTCAGTGATAATGAACGCCATACTAATTTCCAAATTGTACACAAGAAACTAAAATTTAAATAATACAAGACTAACAAAGGCCAGATATGATTAGTTTAAATACATCACATACACTGGTATTTTTTACAAATAGCCAACTTAGACAATAAGAGCCATAAGAGATATTATTTAAAAGTTATATTTGAATTCTTTTGGTTGACTAGCGAAAACTAATGATTTGCATATGCTGCTCTATTAAACTTTTGTAGGAACACGGAACACTAAGAGCCCGGATGACCGGACCACCCGGATAACCAGAGCACGGAATACACGGTGCCCGGTTGACCTCTGCCCTGGCTTCTAGTTCCCGATTGACTTAGTATTTCATATTTGTATCCGGGCTTTAAGGAATGATATGAGAAGAGATAACGAATTAGAGATAGGGGGATAGAGAATTTTGTTATAATATAATACCCATGCAACCACGCATCCCATATTGCATAATAGGACCCGACACAAATAATTTCGTGTTTCGGCAGTTAAGCTTTGGATGGTCATTTTAAGATGCATTATTTGAATATAATCAAATATGAAAATTATTCATGTATATATTGATATATTTATATTTTAATTCCTTTTCAATAGATCTAGTTATTATGACAGATCTGCCATCATCAGGGGTCCAACTGTCAATTTTATGTTTAAGTCTCTAACTTTGATCTACTAAGCATATCTCCAATACTTTTATGTTTGCTATACGCAGCTATTGTAGCTGTATTGAATATTTGTACACAGTTTTCGTCGAACTGTAATAAATGCCAGTGTTTCATTATACGTTTAATTCTTTAACGTATATATGGATTATATTTAGTTATTAAAACTAACGGAATACCTTGCTTCTCTTTAGATTTGTTTTGTTGTAATAAATCAGTACGGTCAATTGATAAAGCATAAGTAATACTATCATCTATTTCAACGTGTAGGAATACGGAACACTAGAAGCCCGGATGACCGGACCACCCGGATTACCAGAGCACGGAATACACGGTGCCTAGTTGACCTCTGCTCCTGGCTTCTAGTGCCTGATTGACCTAGTACTTCATATTTGTATCCGGGTTTTAAGGAATGAAATGCGAAGAGGGAACGAATTAGAGATAGGGGGATAGAGAATTTATAGTAAGGAGAGAACAGTTACGTGTATAGTAGAGATGAGAACCATATAGTTAAGCCTGAAGTTAAATGTACATTTTGTTATCTTTGAAACGTTGTTATTGTCATGTGATTTTGATAATACAGTATTGAAATTTTCTTCAAATTTGTGTGTACGTTAATTTACAAGACTGTGTTTAAACTACACTAACACCGTTAAAGAGTATATTTGGCATGTGTAGTCCGTGTACGAGTGAAAGGCACGACCTGAAACTTATACACCTAACAACACTTCACATACGCATGATTGTACGCTTAAACGAACGTTTAAGTGATAACTTGTTTGTTTAATAGTATAATGGAAACACCAAGAAGAACATTAAGGACATCAACTCAGGCCCCAACACTCTATTAGGTAAAACAGATTTGCTTTAAATTCAATTATTTTTCCCAGCAGATTATGGGTTAGATAGTAGCCTGCAACTAGTAATCTAAATGATATTCGCACGGAAACTACACACGACGACCGTTTTCGCTTGAGAACAACAGAGCAGTTATTATAGAGTTATCCAGGAGAGGAGCAATTCACAAGTTGTTGGAGGAAATTTTGGCTGATATGGATTAGCAGACTTACTCTCAGTAGTGGCCTTGTTGCAGTCGCATGGATCTATTTTCCAAACAGTGGGGTAGTACAGCAGTCTAAAGAATGATTGGATCAATTAGCGACACTATGCTTGATAATTTCAAAGATAGTTTTGAAATTTGTATGGAATTCAGTCTTTTCTTGTTAGAAGTCCGAAAACGTCGTATATGCATGATCCAGGAACAGGCGAACCCTAATCATATGTATAATGGACCAAGTCGTACTCCGATGAAGGGCCGTCGTTCTTTAGTCAAAAGCAAATTTACATATCTAACATTGTTTGGCTGATGTTTAGACGAATTATATATACAGAATGTATTGTCAGACTGGTATACAAGAGAGATAGACAGAATTAGAAGCAATTTGAATTAGAAAAAACAAATCACCCTACAAAACATATCTATTCAATTTAACATGTTTATATATGAATACACAACAGGAAAAGATTATCTCACAATAAAATTTATCAGTGTGATATGAACATTTTCTTTTGTTGTAGATGCTGCAGTTGTTAAATCATGTTATACACTTGAGCAGTCATGGATCTTTCATCGTAGCTATTCCCAGAATGATAACAGTTGGTGTGAAAACATGTGTAAAATGGCTGATGCAAAATATCAATATAGTGGAACATATGTAAGAATATTTTACTTGAAATAGCTGCTGCACATTAATCGTTCATGCATATGATATTTGAGTCCTTAGTCCAATGTATTCTGCTTTAAAATATGTAATAACCGTACAAAAGAAAACATTTCTGAGCAAACAAAACACACCAGCATAACCATAAGAACTAATCCGCTGACATACAACATTATACTATTTGGTTGATAATAGTGTTCTGATGTTTGTCTTTCATTTTTTTTAACATATTTGATGACAATTAAACTGGAATCATTCATTTTAGGCATGTTATATACAGATGGGTGCCGTCCTAACCTTGACAAAAGTTAACTTAGAGTTAACTTATTGACTGCTTTCTAAGTTAACTTGAGAATTTTTAAGCAGACCAGTAAGTTAACTTCGTCGTTGGTGGACCAGACTTACGGTCTACTTTTTTAGGACTGCTGCAGACCTATCGACGAGTCTTCTCCAGACCAGACCTGTGGACAAGTCTGCTTTTGACCAGTCCTGAGGACAGGTCTGCCCCCGACCAGACATGTGGACAGGTCTGCTACTGACCAGACCTGTGGACAGGTCTGCTTCTGACCAGACCTGTGGACAGGTCTGCTTCTGACCAGACCTGTGGACAAGTCTGCTATTGACCAGACGTGAGGACAAGTCTGCTTATGATATGTTATCGTTTTTAAGACTTTTCATATCAGACTTGAGCTTGATTAAAATATGTAAACAACATTCGCATAATAATTGTTTTTCCCCAGAAGGCCTCTGATAGCAAATTTCTTTACTCGCTAGACTCTACTAGATATTATACATAACAACACAATTCTTTCTTTTTTTTATTTCATATATTCTTATATACATTAAAAAATCACATAGAGCTGTCTTTTTTTTTAATTAGAATTACGGCGGATAGAGAGGTTATCCAATGTATCGGAACAATATTCTTATATCATGGGATATCAACATCATTGTCGACGTTGCTTCGTTCCCCGTTTTTTACCTGTCTCTTCCTAAATTTTACTTTGTGCATTATACATGCATTAATATTTCATTGTTATTCAACTTGTTTGCATTGGATTTACTATTCTATTTTCTGCGGAATATTCTAACGAAAATTGTACAGTGTCCGGATACGTACGGTGTGGGAATACTATCAACAATCTCGTCAAATTCGTCAGATTTGTCGAGAGATTTATGCACTTGAATGAAATAGTTGCCACTTGACGTTTAACTACAAACAAAATCAATCAACCGACATAATAGATTAACAGTAAACTATTCCCAGAAGAGAACATCATATACTTTTTTATTAAAAAGTACAAATGAATTCAGACATGTCAGTGTTGGTACATGTGGTACTATGATAATGCGGCCTAATAGTTTTGTTTTACACACAACCCTGAACTACTATCTCTAGTGACTGTTCAATATTATGAAAACATGCTGATATTCTCAATTTATGCCGAAAAAAAAATTCATTAATTGTTTTCCAACATTATTGCTTACATTTGCCATATCCTACTAAAATGTTCACAGGAGCACCAGGAGAAGACATGAAGGGACCAGGTACAATCCATCGCAACATTTAAAAAAAATCTGATTTATAATGCAGCCATAAAGATTTACAAATTAAAGTGCACATATGGTCAGTTTTGGTTGAAGCGGTCAAGTAATTTTTTTTTACAAGTCAGCATGAGGAATCAAAACTACTGAAATTTAGTTACGTATCAATATTTTGAATAAAAGTAGGACATGCTGGCATTCTAAATTTATGCGAACAAAAATTTGTTATTATTGTATTGCAATATTGCGGTTCATTGTAATTATATATTGAATCCTGACATAAACATGATAAAAATATGGCTGATTTACTATGCGGTACAATGGTATATAGATTTTAAATCATTTACAAATTAAAGTGCACATATGGTCAGTTTAGGTCAATGCAGTCAAGTTATTTTGTTGTTCAAGTCAGTAGAGGTTTCAAAACTACTGAAATGTTGTAACGTCATGTACGTATCAATATTTTGAATAAAAGGACCTCATTCTGGCACCCTAAATTTATGCGAACACAAATTTGTTGTTATTGTATTGCAATTTTGCTGTCCATTGTATTATACATTGAATCCTGACACAAAAAAATATGGCTGATTTACTTTGTGGGTATAAAGATTTACAAATTAAAGTGCACATTTGGTCATTTTTGGTCAATGCGGTCAAATAATTTTGTTGTATAAGTCAGCATGAGGTATCAAAACTACTGAAATTTTGTTACGTATCAATATTTTGAATAAAATGAGGACATGCTGGTATCCAAAATTTATGCAAACAAAAATTTGTTGTTATTGTATTGCAATATTGCTGTCCATTGTATTATACATTGAATTCTGACATAAAAATATGGCTGATTTACTATGCGGGTATATACATGATATAGATTTACTAATTAAAGTGCACATATGGTCAGTTTTGGTCAATTCGGTCAAACAATTTTGTTGTACAAGTCAGCATGTGGTATCAAAACTACTGAAATTTTGTTAAGTATCAATATTTTGAATAAAATGAGGACATGCTGGTATCCAAAATTTATGCAAACAAAAATTTGTTGTTATTGTATTGCAATATTGCTGTCCATTGTATTATACATTGAATCCTGACATAAAAAATATGGCTGATTTACTATGCCGGTTATAGATTTACAAATTAAAATGCACATATGGTCAGTTTTGGTCGATGCGGTCAAATAATTTTTTGTTGTACAATTCAGCATGAGGTATCAAAACTACTGAAATTTAGTCACGTATCAATATTTTGAATAAAAGGAGGACATGCTGGCACCCTTAATTTATGCGAACAAAAATTTGTTATTGTATTGCAATATTTCTGTCCATTGTATTATACATTGAATCCTGACATAAGAAATATGGCTGATTTAGTATGCCGGTTATAGATTTACAAATTAAAATGCGCATATGGTTAGTTTTGGTTGATGTGGTCAAATAATTTTGTTGTACAATTCAGCATGAGGTATCAAAACAACTCAAATTTAGTTACATATCAATATTTTGAATAAAAGGAGGACATGATGGCACCTTAAATTTATGCGAACAAAAATTTGTTGTTATTGTATTGCAATATTGCTGTCCATTGTATTATACATTGAATCCTGACATAAGAAATATGGCTGATTTAGTATGCCGGTTATAGATTTACAAATTAAAATGCGCATATGGTCAGTTTTGGTCGATGCGGTCAAATAATTTTGTTGTACAATACAGCATGAGGTATCAAAACTACTGAAATTTAGTTACGGACCAATAATTTGAATAAAAGGAGGACATGCTGTCACCCTAAATTTATGGGAACAAAAATTTGTTTTTATTGTATTGCAATATTGGTGTCCATTGTATTATACATTGAATCCTGACATAAAAAATATGGCTGATTTACTATGTGGGTATATAAATTTACAAATTAAAGTGCACGTTTGGTCAGTTTTGGTTGATGTGGTCAAATAATTTTGTTGTACAATTCAGCATGAGGTATCAAAACTACTCAAATTTAGTTACATATCAATATTTTGAATAAAAGGAGGACATGCTGGCACCCTTAATTTATGCGAACAAAAATTTGTTATTGTATTGCAATGTTGCTGTCCATTGTATTATACATTGAATCCTGACATAAAAAATATGGCTGATTTGCCATGCAGGTATATAGATTTACAATTTAAAGTGCACATATGGTTAGTTTTGGTTGATGTGGTCAAATAATTTTGTTGTACAATTCAGCATGAGGTATCAAAACAACTCAAATTTAGTTACATATCAATATTTTGAATAAAATGAGGACATGCTGGTATCCAAAATTTATGCAAACAAAAATTTGTTGTTATTGTATTGCAATATTGCTGTCCATTGTATTATACATTGAATCCTGACATAAAAAATATGGCTGATTTACTATGCCGGTTATAGATTTACAAATTAAAATGCACATATGGTCTGTTTTGGTCGATGCGGTCAAATAATTTTTTGTTGTACAATTCAGCATGAGGTATCAAAACTACTGAAATTTAGTCACGTATCAATATTTTGAATAAAAGGAGGACATGCTGGCACCCTTAATTTATGCGAACAAAAATTTGTTATTGTATTGCAATATTTCTGTCCATTGTATTATACATTGAATCCTGAGATAAAAATATGGCTGATTTGCTATGCAGGTATATAGATGTACAAATTAATGTGCACATATGGTTAGTTTTGGTTGATGTGGTCAAATAATTTTGTTGTACAATTCAGCATGAGGTATCAAAACTACTCAAATTCAGTTACATATCAATATTTTGAATAAAAGGAGGACATGCTGGCACCTTAAATTTATGCGAACAAAAATTTGTTGTTATTGTATTGCAATATTGCTGTCCATTGTATTATACATTGAATCCTGACATAAGAAATATGGCTGATTTAGTATGCCGGTTATAGATTTACAAATTAAAATGCGCATATGGTCAGTTTTGGTCGATGCGGTCAAATAATTTTGTTGTACAATACAGCATGAGGTATCAAAACTACTGAAATTTAGTTACGGACCAATAATTTGAATAAAAGGAGGACATGCTGTCACCCTAAATTTATGGGAACAAAAATTTGTTTTTATTGTATTGCAATATTGCTGTCCATTGTATTATACATTGAATCCTGACATAAAAAATATGGCTGATTTACTATGTGGGTATATAAATTTACAAATTAAAGTGCACGTTTGGTCAGTTTTGGTTGATGTGGTCAAATAATTTTGTTGTACAATTCAGCATGAGGTATCAAAACTACTCAAATTTAGTTACATATCAATATTTTGAATAAAAGGAGGACATGCTGGCACCCTTAATTTATGCGAACAAAAATTTGTTATTGTATTGCAATATTGCTGTCCATTGTATTATACATTGAATCCTGACATAAAAAATATGGCTGATTTGCCATGCAGGTATATAGATTTACAATTTAAAGTGCACATATGGTTAGTTTTGGTTGATGTGGTCAAATAATTTTGTTGTACAATTCAGCATGAGGTATCAAAACAACTCAAATTTAGTTACATATCAATATTTTGAATAAAAGGAGGACATGCTGGCACCTTAAATTTATGCGAACAAAAATTTGTTGTTATTGTATTGCAATATTGCTGTCCATTGTATTATACATTGAATCCTGACATAAGAAATATGGCTGATTTAGTATGCCGGTTATAGATTTACAAATTAAAATGCACATATGGTCAGTTTTGGTCGATGCGGTCAAATAATGTTGTTGTACAATACAGCATGAGGTATCAAAACTACTGAAATTTAGTTACGTATCAATAATTTGAATAAAAGGAGGACATGCTGTCACCCTAAATTTATGGGAACAAAAATTTGTTGTTATTGTATTGCAATATTGCTGTCCATTGTATTATACATTGAATCCTGACATAAAAAATATGGCTGATTTACTATGTGGGTATATAGATTTACAAATTAAAGTGCACATTTGGTTAGTTTTGGTTGATGTGGTCAAATAATTTTGTTGTACAATTCAGCATGAGGTATCAAAACTACTCAAATTTAGTTACATATCAATATTTTGAATAAAAGGAGGACATGCTTGCACCTTAAATTTATGCGAACAAAAATTTGTTGTTATTGTATTGCAATATTGCTGTCCATTGTATTATACATTGAATCCTGACATAAAAAATATGGCTGATTTACTATGTGGGTATATAGATTTACAAATTAAAGTGCACATTTGGTCATTTTTGGTCGATGCGGTCAAATTTTTTTTTGTACAAGTGAGCATGAGGTATCAAAACTACTGAAATTTTGTTAAGTATCAATATTTTGAATAAAATGAGGACATGCTGGTATCCAAAATTTATGCAAACAAAAATTTGTTGTTATTGTATTGCAATATTGCTGTCCATTGTATTATACATTGAATCCTGACATAAAAAATATGGCTGATTTACTATGCCGGTTATAGATTTACAAATTAAAATGCACATATGGTCAGTTTTGGTCGATGCGGTCAAATAATTTTTTGTTGTACAATTCAGCATGAGGTATCAAAACTACTGAAATTTAGTCACGTATCAATATTTTGAATAAAAGGAGGACATGCTGGCACCCTTAATTTATGCGAACAAAAATTTGTTATTGTATTGCAATATTTCTGTCCATTGTATTATACATTGAATCCTGAGATAAAAATATGGCTGATTTGCTATGCAGGTATATAGATGTACAAATTAATGTGCACATATGGTTAGTTTTGGTTGATGTGGTCAAATAATTTTGTTGTACAATTCAGCATGAGGTATCAAAACTACTCAAATTCAGTTACATATCAATATTTTGAATAAAAGGAGGACATGCTGGCACCTTAAATTTATGCGAACAAAAATTTGTTGTTATTGTATTGCAATATTGCTGTCCATTGTATTATACATTGAATCCTGACATAAGAAATATGGCTGATTTAGTATGCCGGTTATAGATTTACAAATTAAAATGCGCATATGGTCAGTTTTGGTCGATGCGGTCAAATAATTTTGTTGTACAATACAGCATGAGGTATCAAAACTACTGAAATTTAGTTACGGACCAATAATTTGAATAAAAGGAGGACATGCTGTCACCCTAAATTTATGGGAACAAAAATTTGTTTTTATTGTATTGCAATATTGCTGTCCATTGTATTATACATTGAATCCTGACATAAAAAATATGGCTGATTTACTATGTGGGTATATAAATTTACAAATTAAAGTGCACGTTTGGTCAGTTTTGGTTGATGTGGTCAAATAATTTTGTTGTACAATTCAGCATGAGGTATCAAAACTACTCAAATTTAGTTACATATCAATATTTTGAATAAAAGGAGGACATGCTGGCACCCTTAATTTATGCGAACAAAAATTTGTTATTGTATTGCAATATTGCTGTCCATTGTATTATACATTGAATCCTGACATAAAAAATATGGCTGATTTGCCATGCAGGTATATAGATTTACAATTTAAAGTGCACATATGGTTAGTTTTGGTTGATGTGGTCAAATAATTTTGTTGTACAATTCAGCATGAGGTATCAAAACAACTCAAATTTAGTTACATATCAATATTTTGAATAAAAGGAGGACATGCTGGCACCTTAAATTTATGCGAACAAAAATTTGTTGTTATTGTATTGCAATATTGCTGTCCATTGTATTATACATTGAATCCTGACATAAGAAATATGGCTGATTTAGTATGCCGGTTATAGATTTACAAATTAAAATGCACATATGGTCAGTTTTGGTCGATGCGGTCAAATAATGTTGTTGTACAATACAGCATGAGGTATCAAAACTACTGAAATTTAGTTACGTATCAATAATTTGAATAAAAGGAGGACATGCTGTCACCCTAAATTTATGGGAACAAAAATTTGTTGTTATTGTATTGCAATATTGCTGTCCATTGTATTATACATTGAATCCTGACATAAAAAATATGGCTGATTTACTATGTGGGTATATAGATTTACAAATTAAAGTGCACATTTGGTTAGTTTTGGTTGATGTGGTCAAATAATTTTGTTGTACAATTCAGCATGAGGTATCAAAACTACTCAAATTTAGTTACATATCAATATTTTGAATAAAAGGAGGACATGCTTGCACCTTAAATTTATGCGAACAAAAATTTGTTGTTATTGTATTGCAATATTGCTGTCCATTGTATTATACATTGAATCCTGACATAAAAAATATGGCTGATTTACTATGTGGGTATATAGATTTACAAATTAAAGTGCACATTTGGTCATTTTTGGTCGATGCGGTCAAATTTTTTTTTGTACAAGTGAGCATGAGGTATCAAAACTACTGAAATTTTGTTAAGTATCAATATTTTGAATAAAAGGAGGACATGCTGGCATCCTAAATGTATTTGAAAAAAAAAATTGTTATTGTATTGCAATATTGCTGTCCATTGTATTATACATTGAATCCTGACATAAAAAATATGGCTGATTTAGTATGCCGGTTATAGATTTACAAATTAAAGTTCACATATGGTCAGTTTTGGTCGATGCGGTCAAATAATTTTGTTGTCCAATACAGCATGAGGTATCAAAACTACTGAAATTTTGTTAAGTATCAATATTTTGAATAAAAGGAGGACATGCTGGCATCCTAAATGTATTCGAAAACATTTTTTTTTGTTATTATATTCAATATTGCTGTCCATTGTATTATACATTAAATCCTGGCATAAAAAAAATTGCTGATTTAGTATGCCTGTTATAGATTAACAAATTAAAGTTCACATATGGTCAGTTTTGGTCGATGCGGTCAAATAATTTTGTTGTACAATACAGCATGAGGTATCAAAACTACTGAAATTTAGTTACGTATCAATATTTTGAATAAAAGGAGGATATGCTGGCATCCTAAATGTATTGGAAATTTATTGTTTTTGTTATTGTATTGCAATATTGCTGTCCATTGTATTATACATTGAATCCTGACATAAAAAATATGACTGATTTACTATGCGGGTATATAGATTTACAAATTGAAGTGCACAGTTTTGGTCGATTCGGTCAAATAATTGTGTTGTACAAGTCAGCATGAGGTATCAAAACTACTCAAATTTTGTTACGCATCAATATTTTGAATAAAAGGAGGATATGCTGGCACCCTAAGTCTTAATAATGCAAACAAAAATTTGTAGTCAAGTGTTTAAATGATGCTTTCATTTTGTATAATAAATTCTATCCTGAAATTGAATTATTGCTGATTGTGTTTACATAGATCAAGGATGTATAACTAGCAATGACGTATATATAACTTACATCAAATATACGTCTTTTCAAAGATATACATAATAAAGTGGAAATATGGTTGAATTTGATAGGTATTGGAATATATATTCAGTGCCCGTTATCATTGTAACCAAGATCGTTTTAACTGTTTAATAATTGATAGATTGTCAGATCACAGATAAATTTGTGTTACAAGCAACGTTTTATGCGTACTTTGTTTTCAAATATTTGTATTTAATCCTGTTTACATAACGGAAGTATTCATTTTACTTTATTTTCGATGTTTATACTACAAAACACAGATATTAAAAAATGTTTTAAAAAAATCGATGCAAAGCGGTCATGGTTACAAGTTAACTTAGTGTTGAGCAGACCAGTCAAAAGTTAACTTGGGAACAGGTCTGGTTTTGATCGGATTTGTTAAAGCAAAAGTTAACTTATGTTAACTTTGAGGCAGGACTGGTTTCGAAGTTAACTTATGTTAACTTTACGGCAGGACTGGTTTTGAAGTTAACTTATGTTAACTTATGACAGGACTGGTTCGAAGTTAACTTATATCAATAGCGGACCTGTTTCAAAGTTAACTTTTTGGCGGATATGAAAACAGTCATAGGACCAAGTCCGCTTTTCAAGTTAACTAGATTTTGGTCCTAGGACTGGTCAGAGCAGTCCTAAATCCGGTCACAGGTTAACTTTGACCAGTCCAAATGACTGGTTATCAAGTTAACTTGCTGTACAGGTTAGGACTGCACCCATCTTACTAACCTTAAAACATCGTTGCACATGCCAGGAGAAAAATTTTCAGCTTTTGTTTTTATAAGATTATATATTCAAGTTTCAAAATGTTGGTCAAGTTTAAAATTTGTGGTTTAAATGAGTAATTGTTGATACGGGATTGAAAACAAAGTATGGCTTGATAAATACAAAGCTCTAACTTGCATAGCATAATAAAGTTATCGATAACATTTTAGTCACGGAAATTGCGAAGTGATGTTGAAATTTTACCATTAAATGCGTAGATTGTTCGATGCAAAAAACCCTCTGCTTATTGCCAGGCCTTTCTTAATTCTTTTGGAAATACCTTACAAATTTATCTTGTCTGTGAAAGCTTTACGTTTTCTCTGGAAGACCTATGTTATGATTGTTTTCACAGTCATACTAAATTTCTAAAACTTTATTTTATTTTGTTACATCAAGCATATAGTATATACATCTTTAGTTGTGTTGTAATTTGTTTTTTATTTTGCAGTCCAATTATTGCTATTGTCGTGAAACTAAACCGTTGGTGTCTTACAAAGAGGATGATGATCAATGTACTAGAAAATGTCCAGGTGACAACGACATGTGTGGAAGACATGTTAACTATTACCTGATTACTGTCTCGGAAATAGGTGAATATAACAGAAAGTGTACATTTTAACAAGTGTACTTATACATTGTTATAGATTATAGAGTCGCTGTCTTAAATTCATTACAAAATATCCTATTACCCCTCGTTTGTTTAAATCAAGGCACAAGTTTTAACTGAATAACGGAGAAATTCCATACAAAATATTTATCAATTTTGTCGAACTTCGGCAAATTTTCGGTCAGTTCTATTTCACCACACCTTTTGACTAAACAAAATATAACCCATTAATCGATCTAACCTTTAACACATGAATGCAAAACACACTACAATATTAGTTGGAATTTACTTTTTTACGACAGTTGAGCTCTATAAAAGACAAAGACAGATAGTCAAGGTTTTGTTTAATTTCATCCCTGATTGTTCAATTCATATAAATATGCCCATAAAAACTTCAACATATATAATCAAATGCAGCAATGTTTAATTTATAAACTGTGAATCAATATCTTATTGCAAAAATCATATCAATTTTGGAATATAACTTAAAAAGTATAATCACAATAACACTGAACTCAGAGGAAAATCAATTCGGAAAGTCCATAATCACATGGCAAAATCAAATAACAAAACGCATCAAAAACGAATAGACAAGAACTGTCATATTCCTGACTTGGTACAGGCATTTTCAATTGTAGAAAATGGTGGATTGAACCTGGTTTTATAGCTAGCTAAACCTCTCACTTGTATGACAGTCGTATCACATTAAAGCTAACAAGAAACAAAAGGTGAAGCAATTTAGTTCAAGTAAATAAACTCATCATAGATACTAGGACTAAATTTTGTACACATGCCAGACGTGCGTTTCGTCTACAAGAGACTCATTATTCAGTGACGCTCGAATGCAAAAAGTTAAAAAGGCCAAATAAGCTACGAAGTTGAAGAGCATTGAGGACCAACATACCTAAATGTTTTGCCAATCTATGTCTGAGGTAGAATTTTACTAGTCAACATAGCATTGTCATAAAACGTTTATACATCGAACTACTTGAGAACATTCACAATTTTTTAGTAGTATTGGCATTCAATTGCATAACTATAAACAGGGTGTCCAATATTTGTATTAGTTTTTCTAGGCTATCGCACAATACTACTGTAACGGAATATTCTAAATTGTAACCATGATTTACTAAGAGTTATTTAATAAAGAATACCCCAATCTCAATTTTATGATAATATCAAAAATGTGCTGCTACAATTAATAGGTAATTTTTCGAATCAAGTCTTTCATCGGAAAAGATTATTAATCTCGCACGCCTTTATGACGTCATTTACCAGATAGAAGGCGAACCTGTATCCCTACTTTATTAAAAATTTCCAGCACTTTCATAATCGTCATTCGGTAGGATAGTATAGAAATAATCATGTTCCGTAGGTACACGATCTTGATTGCCGTATGCCTGAGAAAGTGTGATATCCTTTAGATTTCAATTTCCCAAATGTTTTGTGCAGTATAATATAAAACGTTTTCATGCGTTTGCTCAACATGTGTTTGAATTTTCTATGCATACATTTTTGTCACGGGGTGATGGAAGTCACATGACAGATTCGTCTGAAAACCTTATTTATAATTTGTTTTTCAAAAAAGAACTTTAGGTTTTTCACAGCTATCGTTTTGATCCTACTGAAATACGTCAGACAATTATTACGGAATTTTTCTACCAGATAAATTCATATTTAAAAAACCTATATAGAATGGTGTAGATGGTCAATCCAATATATGACATTTGTACATAAATAGGATAGAGCTTCGTTGCGCGCGTTATGCCATGCTATATTTTTTTTAATTTATTTATTTCATATTGCTTGAGATGTGCATTTATTTAACGGTTAACATTTGAAATGCGTTTATTAACTTTAAAAGAATATACTTACGAATCTAAATTGAAAACTACGTTCAAACCTATGATTGCGTTGGATAAAAACCGCAATTTTTATACGTGAGCATGTAAAACAAATTTCGTTGTAGAAGGGTCTAAAAACAGCACAAACAACATTTTCCAAAAGACCAACAAGGTGAAAAAGTATATTTAAACAAAACGCATTTGACTAACAGGTCGAACAACTGATGTTCTTTAACCCTGCTGACTGCCAATGGCGATTGCCAAAAAAATTGATCACAAGATGTAACAAAATGGATCTTAATATAAATTTAATACTAAACCAAATAAAATTAACTTGTGGCCACGATGTTATGCCACGAACATACGGTGTCAATATTTTTTTAGTACACCAGATCCGGATTTCGACAATAAATGTCTCTTAAGTGATGTTAGGGATCAAAACGGTATTTGGAAGGCCATATGAAAAGTACCCTCATTTTTAGATAGACTCTTGAATTTTAAGAGTCAATATAGGATGAACGAATCATAGAAACCGGAGGGAAAATAGGATACAAGCCCAAACGAAAAAATATAATCGAGTCTAAATTGAAAACTACGTTCAAACCTATGATTGCGTTGCATAAAAACCGCAATTTTTATTCGTGTGCATGTAAAACAAATTCCGTTGTAGAAGGGTCTAAAAACAGCACAAACAACATTTTCCAAAAGACCAACAAAGTGAAAAAGTATATTTAGACAAAAACGCATTTGACTAACAGGTCGAACAACTGATGTTCTTTAACCTGCTGAAGGCCAATGGCGATTGCCAAATAAAATTGATCACAAGATGTATCAAAATGGATCTTAATATAAATTTAATACTAAACAGAATACAATTAACTTGTTGCCACGATGTTATGCAACAAACATACGGTGTCAATATTTTGTTAGTACACCAGATCCAGATTTCGACAATAAATGTCTCTTCAGTGATGTTAGGGATCGAAACGGTATTTGGAAGGCCATATAAAAAGTACCCTCATGTTTAGAAAAATATAACATATATATAAGTTATCTGATTATAATTTTCAGTTTGAATTATTGTGAGTAATCTATTTTTCTTCTTTTGGCCACAATTTCTGTAATCAGGCTTACTAAAGACGTTTGGGTTTCGAAACATTATTTATAAGAATGAATCAATATAATAGCGATTAATCGGGAGAGAACATTTCAGTTGAGTGAATCTTATTTTATATACATTCACGTAGTAAACACTTCATCATGTGCAATGAATGCTTAAACTATGATAAAGGTATGAATATAAATAAGAACTGTATCCCTAAAGGCCAATAAAAATGATGTCGACAAAAACATATGTAATATGTTGAATGTAAGCTTATATTTTAGAGGAGAAACAGTTCTGTGTTTCATGAATCGACAAAGAATCATGAAATAAGATAGCATATACATTTATAAACTTTTACCATTTTATTAAAAACTCTAAGCGTGTTCAGTTCAAACGTTAGTTTACCCTGGATACGAACATGTAAGCAAAATAATAATCATAAAAATAAATTAAAAATAGAAATAAGCCATCCTACACATAATTTTGAATATATAAAATCCGTTTCCGCTACATTCTATCAGATTTACACACAGCTTTGTACTCTGTTTGGCCTGTTTGACATTTTATTGTTCGGGCGTCGCTTGTGGGTCTTTTGTGGACGGGTGTGCATTTTGCCCAAATATAAAATTTCAAACCTGGTATATATGATGAGTTTAAATACATCATATACATTGATATTTTCACAAAGAGCAAACTAAGACAATAAGAGCCAAAAGAGATATTTTTTCAAAGTTATATTTTAATTCTTTTGGTTGACTAGCGAAAACCAATAATTTGCATATGCTGCTCTAGTAAACTTCTGTAGGAACACGGAACGCTAGGAACCCGGATGACCGATACCCCCCCCCCCCCCCCCCCCGGATTACGGTAGCACGGAATACATGGTGCCCGGTTGACCTCTGATCCTTGCTTCTAGTGCCCAATTGACCTAGTATTCAATAATAGAGAATTTATAGTAAGGAGAGAACAGTTATGTTTATAGTACAGAGGAGAACAGTATAGTTAAGCCTGAAGTTAGATGTACATTTTGTTATCTTTGAAACGTTGTTATAGTCATGTGATTTTGATAATACAGTATTGAACTTTTATTCGAATTTTTGTGTACGTTAACTTACAAGACTGCGTTCAAACTACACTAGGAATTGTTTCTTTATTTACGTGACCAGGATTCTCTGAATCTTGCTACCAGTAAATTTCTAGGTCAACACTGTTAAAGAGTATATTTGGCATTTGTCATGCGTGTACGAGTGAAAGGAACGACCTGAAACTTATACACCCTTTAACACTTCACATACACATGATTATACGCTTCAACGAACGTTTAAGTGAGAACTTGTTTGTTTGATAGTAACAATGATACGACAATGGAAACACCAAGAAGAACATTAAGGACATTAACTCAGGCTCCAACACTATCTCAGGTAAGACAGAATTGCCTTAAAATCAACTACTTTTCCCCGCAGTTTATGGGTTAGGTAGTAGCCCGCAACTAGTAATCTAAATAATACTAGCACGGGGACCACACACGAAGACCGGTTTCGCTGGAGAATCGGGCAATGTTTAATTCCACAACAGAACAGTTATTATTGAGTTTTCCAGGAGAGGAGCAATTCGCAAGTTGATTGAGGACATTTCGGCTGATATGGATTTGCAGACTTACTCTCAGTAGTAGTCTCGTTGCAGTCGCATGGATCTATTTTCAAAACAATAGGGTAGTACAGCAGTCTCAAGAATGATTGGATCAATTAGTAATACTATGCTTGATAATTTCAACGATAGTTTTGAAATTTGTTTGGAATTCCGTTATTTCTTGTTAGAAGTCCGAAAACGTCGTATATGCATGATCCAGGAACAGGCAAAGCCATAATCATATGTATAATTGACAAACTCGAACTCCGATAAAGAGCCATCGTTCTTGAGTCGAAGCAAATTTACATATCTCACATTGTTGGGCTGATGTTTAGACGAATTATATACAGAATGTTTTGTCAGACTGGTATACAGGAGAGAGAGAGAGAGAAAATTAAAAGCAATTTGAGTTTAAAACAAGACATCACCCTACAAAACATATCTATTCAATTTAACATGTTTATATATGAATACAAAAACAGGAAAACAGTATCTTACAATAAAATTTATCAGTAGGATATGAACATTTTCTTTTGTTTTAGATGCTGCAGTGGTTAAATCATGTTATCAATTAGGCCAGTCATGGGTCCATCAGAGCTTTTCTATCCAGAATAATAACAGTTGGTGTGAAAACGAGTGTAAAGAAGCCGATGCAAAATATCAATATAGTGGAACACATGTAAGAATCTTTTGCGTTGAATTGTTCATGCATATGACACATGAGTCCTTAATCCAATGTATTCTGCTTTAAAATATAATAACCACACAAAAGAAAACATAGCAATCAAAACACACCAGCATAACCATCAGAACTGATCCACTGATTTAATAACCTCGGATATATTAAAGTTGCAATGAATATGTACGTACAGTTTAATACTATTCAAACTATGCGTTTGAAATCATGCTTGTACATATTGTTCGAGATTTTGTCAGTTATGTATATCGCAAATGTTTAATTCAATGCTGACATACAACATGTACAACATTATACTATTTGGTTTATAATAGTGTTCTGATTTTTTTCTTTCAAAACTTTTTAACATATTTGATGGCGGTTAATCTGGAAGCATTCATTTTACGCATGTTATATCCTTACTAACCTTAAACCATCGTTGCACATGCCAGGAGAAAATATTCAGCTATTGAAGCCCTGAAGCCTAATTCTTTTTATAAGATTATATATTCAAGTTTCAAAATATTAGTCAAGTTTAAAATTGGTGGTTTAAATGAGTAATTGCTGATACGGGATTGAAAACAAAGTATGGCTTGATAAATACAAAGCTCTTACTTGCATAGCATAATAAAGTTATCGATAAAATGTTTTAGTCACTGAAATTGCAAAGTGACGTTCCAATTTTATCATTAAATGTGTAGATTGTTCATTGCAAAAACCCTCTGTTTATTGCCAGGCCTTTCTTAATTCTTTTGGAAATACATTACAAATTTATCTTGTCTGTGAAAGCTTTACGTTTTCTCCAGAAGACCTATGTTAAGATTTTTTTCATAGTCATACTAAATTTCTGTTGAAATATATGTTTATCTTGTTTTCTTATGACATCTGAAATTTCGTTTATAGTTCAAGACATGCTAAAAGGATAAATTTTCGATGGAGCAAAAGTAATTGGAATATCATATCAACTAGAATTTGTCTTTTGTTTTCGTCAGCTACTTAGAAAAACTAATTGTAATTTCAATACAAGTTTTGAGCTAAAAATATAGAACTAAGTCAGTGAAACCCCTGGAAATTCATGTTTAAAAGTGAAAATTTATAGCCTTGATATTCCAGTCGATAGTATTGGCATAAGCGAGTGGAAACGTCGAGCATATCGTTTGGAACATGGATATACTTTATTTTATCTTGTTACAACATGCATATAGTATGTGCATCATTATTTGTGTTGTAATTTGTTTTTTTATTTTGCAGTCCAATTATTGCTTTTGTCGAGAAACGAAACCGTTAGTGTCTAACAAAGAGGATGATCATCAATGTACTAAAAAATGTCAAGGTAACAACGACGACATGTGTGGAGGATATGTTAACTATCCCTTGATTACTGTCTCGGAAATAGGTAAATATAACAGAAAGTGTACATTTTAACAAGTGTGCTTATACATTGTTATATATTATAGAGTCGCTGTCTTAAATTCATTACAAATTACCCCTCGTTTGTTAAAATCAAGGCACAAGTTTTAACTGAATTACAAGGAAAATTCCATATAAAATATTTATCAATTTTGAAGAACTTCGGCAAATGTTTGGTCAGTTCTATTTCACCACACCTTTTGACTAAACAAAAAATAACCCATTAATCGATCTAACCTTTAACACATGAATGCAGAACACACTAAATTATTAGTTGGCATTTACTTTTTACGACAGTTGAGCTCTATAAACACAAAGACAGATAGTCAAGGTTTTTTGTTTAATTTCATCCCTGATTGTATTCTAGTAATTATCAATTCATATAAATATGCCCATAAAAACTTTAACATATATAATCGAATGCAGCAATGTTTAATTTATAATCTGTGAATCAATATCTTATTGCGAAAATCATATCAATTTTGGAACATATCTTAAAGCTAACTAGAAACAAAAGGTGAAACAATTTAGTTCAAGTGAATAAACTCATCATAGATACCAGTACTAAATTTTGTATATACGCCAGACGTGCGTTTTGTCTACAAAAGACTCATTATTCAGTGACGCTCGAATCCAAAAAGTTAAAAAGGCCAAATAAACTACGAAGTTGAAGAGCATTGAAGACCAAAATACCTCGAAGTTTTGCCAAATACAGCTAAGGCAATCTATGCCTGAGATAGAATTATACTAGTCAACATAGCATTGTCATAAAACGTTTATACATCGAACTACTTGAGAACATTCACCATTTTTAAGTAGTATTGGCATTCAATTGCATAACTTTAAGCAGTGTGTCCAATATTTGTATTAGTTTTTCTAGGCTATCGCACAATACTACTGTAACGGAATATTCTTAATTGTTACTATGATTTATTAAGAGTTATTTAATAAAGAATACCCCAATATCAATTTTATGATAATATCAAAAAGATGCTGGTATAATTAATAGGTAATTTCTGGAATCAAAGTCTTTCACCGGAAAAAGATCGTTAATCTCGCACGCCTTTATGACGTCAAAAACCAATGATTTGCATATGCTGTCCTAGTAAACTTATGTAGGAACACGGAACACTAGGAGCCCGGATGACTTAACCACCCGGATTACCGGAGCACGGAATACACGGTGCCCGGTTGACCTCTGATCCTTGCTTCTAGTGCCTTATTGACCTAGTATTCTATATGTGTATCCGGGTGTTAAGGAATAATATGAAAAGAGAGAACGAATTTGAGATGGGGGGATAGAGAATTTATAGTAAGGAGAGAACAGTTACGTTGATAGTACAAATGAGAACCGTATAGTTAAGCCTGAAGTTAGATGTACATTTTGTTATCTTTGAAACGTTGTTATAGTCATGTGATTTTGATAATACAGCATTGAACTTTTATACGAGTTTGTGTGTACGTTAACTTACAAGACTGCGTTCAAACTACACCAGGAACTGTATTTTTTTATTTACGTGACCAGGATTCTCTGAATCACGCTACCAGTAGATTGCTAGGTCAACGCCGTTAAAGAGTATATTTGGCATGCATCGTCCGTATACGAGTGAAAGGCACGACCTGAAACTTATACACCAAACAACAATTCACATACACATGATATTACGCTTCAACGAACGCTTAAGGTGGCTCGACCCTTTACCATTGCGCATATTTTATGCATGTTTCGTACGACGAGTGCCTTGGAAACGGTCGCTTTAAGGGGCCTTCTCAAAAATAGCTTTGACGACCTTGGAACGCGGGCGTGTATGAAAGCACCCTTGACGATGTAAACAAGTGATGCAAAACGTTCTTCAAAACAGGAAATACGAACGGTCAGAAATTCAGTGTGCCTTCTTCATTTTTTGCATAAAAGTCTAAAAGGAGAAAAATATACATAATTTAAGCATAACAAAAATATATTTAAATATTGACAAAGTCACATATATGACGTCGACGGTATTTGGTGCCGCTTCGCTGCCAAAACGCATTCTCATCTTACACGGTCGCCTCTTGGGTCCATTTGTACCATATTTTGAATTCACTTAAATACCGGTTGAATTAAATGATGTCTTGAAGATTTATTTTTGAAAATGTTTTGCCAATGACGCAATGATTGTAAACAAATGATAGCGATGTAAACAACATCATGTCATTGTACAGCTTTCAAAAACAGGTAAACTAGTGACCCGTATCAGAGACATATATGTGTATAAATGTCTCTGCCCGTATAGTGTGCTTTAAAAGCATCGGGGCGGGTTGATTTTTCAGCTATAATCCGTTTGGCGTTTTATAACAGTTTGTTTCTGTCATAAATCTACTTAAAACTTATTTTTAGGAGCTTATTCCCGATTATGCGATCTATTTTTCCACTGAAAAATTTTGATTATTATAGTTAAATAATTTCTATTTTCCTCAAAACAAATTTGAACATGCCAATTTTCTAACAGACTTGATGCCTGACAGACACACCTTACATTTTCATTTAAAGATTTGTTTACCTGCACGAAAATAATCTGATAAGTTTTCTCGTATCTCAATTCCATGATTTCCGGACCACTAGACTAAGTCCTATAATCTAAGACCTCGGGGCTTATGTTTTCTATTTTTATGATACTTTTCTATTAATTATTTTGCTGAATTGTTATTTTGTTGATTTGCAATTTTCTGTTGTATTTATCAATATGTCAACCGAGTTCATATTAAAAAAAAAAGAAATATCAGCATTAAAACTAAAATAATTGAATCAGAGCACTGAGTGTTATTAAAATAGACTAATGGATCCAGCAACTTATTTCACTAAAATGATTATTTGTTGTCCTGTAGAAATAAAACGACACTTCAATAGTTTGCTGTTTTCCGCCTTTTCATGAAGATGAAAATTGATCAATCAGGGCGGATCCAGCCATTTTAAAAGGGGGTGTTCCAACTATATTTCCCTATTCAAACGCATTGATCGTCCAAAAAGGGGGTCCCAATCCCAGGAATCCTCCCCTGGATCCACCACTGTCAAAAGTAACCGGGACTGGCCTAGTATTCCGACCTTATATATCGGTCTATGATATAATTCCACTATACTGCATGCTTTGCTGAGAACCGCAAAGTTTTTGGTTTCACCATGTCGGGATTTTGCTAGGACATACACCCGCAGCGTGCCGGGCAGTCTCTAGACTGGTTCCCGATCGCAATATTCAGTATGTTACACGTATACCAATATGTACAGTGAGAGAGTATGGCTAATAGCTAATACCTGGAACGTAGTAACGGGAACCAGGATAGGCAGTCTCAAACACTACTAAAAACTTTATATATACAAAAATCTATACTACTACTAGGTTCAGGAAACGTTTGGATTGTAATTAAGAAAACTACGCCCAGTACACAGGAACGCTATATAAGCCGGGGGTCTTGGCAAAGTTTAACTTCTATCTTAATTTTTGACATGCTTTTTTAAAAAAGTAAGCTAATAAGGAAAGTTCTTGATTAAAACAAATAATCACAAATATAGTTGAGTGATGTCATTAGGGCAAAAAATGTGAATGACAATTTTGTTTGTAAACACTGATTTGAAATTACCTCCTCTACTTTGCATAACTTTCATCAATTGATACTTATTTGCATGTTCTCATCCGTAGTATGCTTGAAATATTTCCAGTGATCATTCAATATGCAGAAATTAAATTTTCATTATGTGCAATCATATAAAAAACGTAATTTCTGGGACTTTTATTTGTTTGACTATGTGGTATATCAGTTTATATCTATTTAAATTGGTCTCTGGTAAAGAGTTGACTCATAAACAATGAAACCCCATCTTCCCTTTTTATACCTTACGCAACGAAGCGCAGGGTATAACGTTTTTGACCCGTCCGTCCGTCAATCAGCCAGTCTATCAGTCCTGTTTCTTGTCAATCACAACTCCTCTCAAACCGCCCAACACAATTTCATGAAACCTTTTTATATAATAAGGACATGCTATGCAGATGTGCATATTGACAGGAAATTACGATTCAAATTTTTTCTAGGAGTTATGCCCCTTTGAACTTATTTGCTTCGATATACTTCTGCAAGTTTGTCATCGCATCTTCTCTTAAACCGCACAATAGATTTTTATGAAACCTTTTTAGATAAAGACATACTATTTAGATGTATATATTTTTTCTAGGAGTAAGGCCCCTTTGAACTTGTTTGCTTCAATATACTACTGCAACAGTTTGTCATTGCAACTCCTCTCAAACCGCACAACACAATTTCATGAAACCTTTTAAGATAATAAGGACTTACTTTGTAGATGTGCATATCGACAGGAAATTACGAATTATTTTTTTAGGAATTACGCCCCTTTGAACTTATTTGCTGCAGTATTCTACTAACAGCTTGTCATCGAGACTCTTCTGAAACCACACAACAGAATTTCATGAAAATTAGTAGATAATAAGGACATACTATGTAGATGTGCATAATCGACACAAATAATCGTGATGCAATTCTTTTTCTTATACCACTTTTTTTCTTAGTTATTTTATTCTTACAGTGGCAATGTGGGGACTAACTGCCAAAGCGTGACCGGCTTCAGTTATTCGCAATATAATCAACAAATAAGCCCACATCCTATGTCAGACTCTGTAACAATCATCCCATCAACCACATATTTTGAAACAAATTTAGAATTCACGAAACAGACAAGTCCATATAAATGAGGTTTAAGTTCAGATAAACCCTGCAAGACAGACGTATTTGTTTTTCATTCATTATTTTGTACATAAATCATCCATGAGTTTTCTCATTTGAAATGTTTTAAATTGTTCATTTGTCATTTCGAGGCCTTTGAAACCAACTATGTAGAATAGGTTTTACTCATTGCTGAAGTCCATATGGTGACCTACATGTATAGTTATTTCTGTGTTATTTGGTCTCTTGTGTCTCGTTTACAATCATGTCACATCCTCTTATTTGATATTTTAATTTGCTATAATACATTTAATAATCATTTGATACACCAAGTATACATGAAGATGACCTATTGATTACACAATGTAGCATATTAAAAGAGGACTTACTGTTGACCAATGAACCATACAAATGATTATGTGGTCAATGACAATTGCCAGACAGAATTGTAAATTATTGCAACCAAATAGTTTATCTACTACATGTGCTTTTTAGTATTTATTATTTTTGAGTATAAGTTCGACATGTTGACGACGCACAGTCAATGGTTTACCATATTATGACCTGAAAACGGGCGTAAAAAAAAGCCTCAACTAAATCACATTTTTGAAACGTGATTGTTTTTATTCCTCTAATATCTATGAGATCAAATTTATAAAACATTTATTAATATAATTAATTTCAATGTACTAGTATGCATGTAAGAATTGTTGCCATTTATACATCATGTACATGTACAATCATTGGCTGATCAGCTCTATATTTTCATTATTTTTATTCTCCTTCACTGTTTTTTTTTTTTTTATAAGACTCATATATATGATCTGTATTCATCATTGGGAAAGGTAGCTATATAGGTGAAGTAGGTCCTTTTGATTGGATTTCTTTAAGAATTTTGACAGCAGTTAAGCATATTCATATAGTTCCAATTTATAGTTGATCTTAGCTCCTTAAGTGGATTGTGGTAACACATATTGCATATACATGTAGAATGTTGTTCTTAAGTTTCAGCACTTTACGCATAGTTTCCGGTTGCAAGACTAGAATATGATACTGGCTTCTCATGAAATTCTGTCAGTACTTTGCCAATAGTGTCCAAGTAAAATTGAACATTCCAAGATCACTCCTTCTATTTGCAATATACATGTACAAATGTACATGCAGCCTGAAATTAAATATCAGAGTAATTCTGTCAGAAAATCAACAATTATTGACATTCAAAAGCATATAGATGTAGACTAGTTCATAATGGTAATGCGTCCATGGGACAGAGATGAGCAGCCGCTTGCATATAAAGAATGAAAAGAGTGACACCACCCACATTTATACTTGATTTCAGTGTTGTTGTAGTAAGCATTGCCTATAAGTTTCAAAACATTTGGATGAAGTAAACTTGTGTTAAAGGAAGGAACAAAAAATCAGCATTTTTTTAATTTGTAAAGGGGCATAACTCTAGAAAAGAAAAAGCGACCCCACCAAAAATTCAAACTTCATGTGTGTTTGTTGGTAGTAAGAATATATATGCATTAATTGTGTATTAGTTTCATAACATTGGTAGAGGCAAACTGAAGCTGGAGAACAGAAACCAAATTTGGGAGGTACATGCAAGTTTGATAAGATGCGTGTTGCAATCTATTTTGGTATATTGATAATGAAAATTTGAAGATATTTTTAATATCAAGATATAACTATTGACAGTTAAACTCTATCTACTCGAACGTATTGTTTATTTCAATTCGAGTTCAACTGGTGTACGTTAGCGCGTTAAACGGATAGTTGTCACAATGAAACGAAATGCGTGTTAGGGCAAACCCTATAATACAATACTGATATCCACAATTGTATAAAAGCATTCCAGTCATTATAACGCTGTGCATGTCAAGTCACGGCTACATGTGTCTTAACTAACATATTTCATTTTTTTTTCTTTGTAGCTCACACCACATCGTTCTATTCCTATCTTGTATTAATTAAAAATATATGTGTATGACCTGAAGGGACTTTTTCAGTAGTTCCTATGTTGTTAACCAATTGTCTCCAATCAAGTATGCATTTAAGATCTTAAAGAGACAGCTCTTGGAGAGAGATTTTAACGATAATAAAACTGTACTCTTTTACACTTTAAAGCTATGCGCACTGTATGAATTCTCTACTTTAAAAAGGGTAGAACATAAATACATCAGTGCTTATGATGACACACGTGATTGTAATGTTATTTCAAGCATTTTTTGAAAAAAAAATATGTATTTGTGGCAATGCAACTGTTAAAAAAGAATCTGTATCGGATTTTGTCTAATTCTTAGTCCGTTGCTGTGTGTGTTACATTTTAATTTTGTGTCGTTGTTCTCCTCTAATATTTAATGCGTTTCCCTCAGTTTTAGTTTGTTACCCCGATTTTGTTTTTTGTCCATAGATTTATGAGTTTTGAACAGCGGTATACTAGTGTTGCCTTTATTGAGGCAATTCAACTGTTAAAAAAACAATTCATTTTGGGGCAATGTAACTGTTACAGTTTCTTTACTACTGCTACAGCGTGCATGATTAACATGCTTATGATATCAATCCTAACCGAAGGGTTTGGCTCCTTTGTTTTATTTTTCTATTTTTCATTTTTGACAAGATACTGATTTTCTACGATCTATATTGTCTTTTGTTCTGTTGGGATATCGTCTAGTTTTAAAAGCAACATTATTTACAGATCGAACAACTAAAACTGTGAACGAGAAAAATACCCAAGGGACTAGTGCAACATCTGTGTCTACAAGAGTATCAGTGATTACAGAGTTCATAAACATGATAACAAGTGACAAATCCTCGATAATTGCTACGAAAAATACGCATTATACTACACAGGCGTTATCCAGTACAACATCTAAAAATGCAAATAATGATATTTCATCTGTTATGACTGAGACATCAACACAAGCAACACCAGGTATTGCAAATATTGACAGAAAGTAATTTTTTGGTCATTTTTATATAGTGTATATATACATCAACTGAAGTGTTTTTTTTTATTATTTCTATGACAAATCTCTATTGAAATGTAGAGATTTTAAAGACGTGTTTGTATCTCAAATCACATGTCTATTACTCTGATGAAACGGTTGCTGCCTTCGCCACACAACAATTCTAACCGAACAAGGGCTGTTTAGCCTGTGAAGGTCGGTAAAAACTTACATCATTACACAACCATGACGTTATATACTGAAGTTTAATAATATAGTTACTACAATAACAATAAACATGATAATCAAAAGAAAAAAAAAATAATATTATTATACATGTTTAAATAATTTTCATGAATTGATATTATTAATAATAGTTTAACGTTATCTTGATGATAGTAGTGGTTCATCAAATCATCTTAAAGGGTTTTTTTGTTCTGTGGGTATATCTTTTATTTTGTAAGTTAATTGTTTTGCAGATCGAAAAACTGAAACTGCGACCGAGTCTAAAGCGACTAGTGCAACATTTGTGTCTACAAGAGACTCAGCGATAACAGATTTCATGAACATGATAACTAACGACACATCCTCGGCATTAGCTACAGAAATCGCTCCTTATATTACACAGGATTTATACAGTACAACATCTGAAAATGCAAAAATCGATATCACAATTGATACTACTAAGGCATCAACACAAGCAACAACAGGTATTGCACATGTTGACACAGAAATAACTTTTTTTGTCTGGATATATATATATAGTGTACAAATACTTTACCTGAAATGTCTACATTAATATCAATAATGTGGTCATTTTTATAAATTTCCTGCTTACAAAACTTTGAATTTTTCGAAAAAAACTAAGGATTTTCTTTTCCCAGGCATAGATTACCTTAGCCGTATTTGGCACAACTTTTTGGAATAACTTTTTGGAATTTTGGATCCTCCATGCTCTTCAACTTTGTACTTGTTTGGCTTTATAAATATTTTGATATGAGCGTCACTGATGAGTCTTATGTAGATGAAACGCGCGTCTGGCGTACTAAATTATAGTCCTGGTACCTTTGATAATTAATTCAATGACAAATGTCATAGAACTGTACATCGTTTTACATCAATTTGTATCTTCAATGTCTATTACTCTAATAAAAAGGTTTCTGTCTTTGATACATAACCATTGCATAACCTACAAAATCTAATGATATAACTACTACAATAACAATAAACAAGATAATACAAATAATAAAAAAAAAATGAGTGATGGTGTAATGCATGACTGATTGCATTTCATAAATTTATCTTTTAATAACATGGTAGGTTCGTTGCTAAATCTCCATTGAGTTGAAAATAGCGCTCAAAATAGCATTTCTTACAAAACATTGAATTTTTCGAAAAACTAAGATTTTTTTTTAATTCCAGAAAAAGATTACTTTAGCCGTATTTGGCACAATTTTGTTTTAATTTTGGGTTCTCAATGCTCTTCAACTTTGTCCTTAAAAATGTTTTGATCCGAGCGTCACTGATGTGTCTTATGTACACGAAACGAGCGTCTGGTGTACTAAATTATAATCCTGTTACCTTTTGATTATTATTTGTATTTGTGTACTCCCGATCACTGTTTTTTTTTTGGTGTTTAGAATTTTCATCTCCAGACCTATTCTTGTCTTAAATTTAGTTACATAAGTAGAATATCAAAATGAGTCGACCCTAATGGAATAAACTTTAGGTATTTGGTAGATCTTATAACAACCTTGAATGTGAGGTTAAACTCCTCCGTTTTAAAGACAATTTGTTTTGTTTTTGCCATGGCCTTTGTTTTTCAACTATATAGTTATTGTCTATTGTTTTTTGTTATATTTGGCTGATTTTTAGAACATCAATGATTTCATCGTTAACAGGACTATCAACTGAAACTGAGTCTGTAAAAAATACAGAAGCAACTACAGTGTCCATGGCCATAAGAGAGTCAACAGCGACAGATGTTATGAGAATGATAACCAGAGACACATCTCCACTTACTGTATCGCAGAGTACGCATGGTATTATACAGGAGGTATTCAGTACAACTACTGAAAATATCGATACTGCCATATCAACTGTAATGACTGAGACATCATCACAAACAGCAACAGGTATGGTCTGTGTTGACAGTTATTGATATTTAAGAAAATACATACGATGTATACACTCATTTTTATGACAAAACTGCACATAACGCATCAGTTTTTTTATAGCTTTTTCTTTTATCTGAGTAACATGCCAACACCACTGATATCAATCTAGGATCTAAGCATGCTGGAAGATCTTGAGACAACATAGTTAAAAATAAAACTATAGTAACACTATAAGTATACAACATTGACAAATGCTACCACTACTTCTACTACTACTACTACTACTACTACTACTACTACAACTACCACTAGTAATAATAATGATATGAATAATAATAATAATAATAATAATAATAATAATAATAATAATAATAATAATAATTATAATAATAATAATAATGATATTAATAATAATAATAATAATAATAATAATAATAATAATAATAATAATAATAATAATAATAATAATAATTGGTGAGAACAGTTTTAATAATTATAAAAAGAAATAGTCTTGGAATGCAATTTGATTTGTATAAATTTGTCCACCAGTGTGTATACTCTTTATAAGGAGAACGTATGTGACTGAACATTTTTGTTATTATACAAATGCAAAAAAATAGAGTGTATCTTATCAAATTAATTTATAACGTAAACGTATTTGTGCAACAGACGAACTATGCATGTATGCTATTATTGTTACTCAAATAATACAGATAATAATACTGATACGGAAGAAAAAATAGTTATTAATCATATCAAAATTATAAAGAAAAACATATATTCACTGAAAAAAATTAGTGGATACTTGTATCAACGAACCAAAAGTTTCAACTCAATTTGTAGATACTTGACATATAAGTAATCATCTAATATAATAAATTCCTATTAAATTATCAACTTGCTCTAAGACTATATGTTTATGTTTTTAGCTGAACAACTGAAAATTATTGATGTCGACGTTATCATGCCAGCATGTACATGTACGAAATGGAACACCTTAGATGAAGGAAATATATTTCACTGTAACTATCAGGCCACAGCAAGCGAGAATATCACTATAGCGTGCCAACCTAACACCAGATGGAGATTTGTCAGGATTAAACGTAAAGATGTGGCATTCTTTACAATTCGTGAAGTAGATATTAACGGCAACCCAGTCAACAACACCAATGAATCAGGTAATCAAAAAAGTCAATATTTTGGTACACTGGTGTTTATTTAATCCTGCATTTTCATAGAGTAATAGTAAAAAAAAAACAGAGGATCGAAGTTCGAATATTAATTCTGGTAAATATGACATGCACTTGAGGGGAGAGTGATATCATGCGTTTGATATCCTAAAATATGCAGTATTCTTTGTTTTGAAGCTGAAATAAATTCACCAATTAGTCAAAGGACAACTTAAAAATATTGAAACCCCGTATGTTATTGTTCTGAAGTTGCATGAATTATTCACAATAGACGATTAAGTCCAGTTATCCACCTATAACACTAAGATATTAACAATGACACATATTTATGTCTTAAGTAAAATAAACTCGTCAGAATCCCTCTCTTTTCTCTCTTTTCCGTCGAAATATGTAACTCGACCAAACTGAAAGGTTAATGATAACAAATAACCCTACATGATACAACAGTCGTAATGGAAAGTCTCCGTATATATTACCGGTAGATATGCCATCTACGGCATGTGCCTAATATTCAGAGTATTGTTTCCATATTGTCTGAAAGTACTTCTAATTATTGATAAATATTTCTATTGAAGGTCTATCAAGCACTGGCCATGCATGTGGCCATTCCTGGTATGGATATGCCGGTCCGATCATAGGGACATATGTAGCGAGCAGTAACATTGATTGTACAATAATATGCTTTACTATTACATCCTGTGCTGCTGCAGAATTTGACAAGAAAACAAATGAATGTACACTGAAAGTTAAATGTACGAATGAAAGCCAGTAATATTTGTCAGACGATAACGACAAACGTGTATTTTTCATTAAGAAGGAACATTGAATGGTCACAAACTCTTTTTGTCAATTATCGTGTTTGTAAAGGTAAAATATTATTCTTAATTTGCCTCCATGAATTTTTACATGTTTCACTGGTTCACAGATATTCATGTCTATGTTTGATTGAGACGTGGTTAGTTGTAACGTCTTATAGCGACATCTTTATTGAATTCGGAACGTCATTATAGAGTTCAACGTAGTTACTTAAGCAATTAATTATGTCATAAAGACATATCGTCCGCAATTTATAAGGACAGTCAAGAAGACGTTTCCATACAAAAAGTAAAATCACAAAATACTGAACTCCAAAAAAAAATTTAAAACGGAAAGTCCGAAATCAAATAGCAAAATGAAAAGACCAAACACATCAAACGAATAAGAAACAACTAACTGTCCAACAACCGTCATATTCCTAACTTGGTACATGCATTCTATTGTGTAGAACATTGTGGATTAAAGCTTGTTTTATAGCTAGCTAAACCTCTATCTTGTACTTTTATACTTTCACGTACGTTGTAAGTACCTACGTGGTACTATATCAGGAAGAAAAGGCACACACTAATTCTCTTATTTTGTTATATGCGTAGGGTATATTTTGTATGAAATATGTTCTTCTTTCTTTTGTGTTATTTCTGACTAGGTCTGAATTAATGGTTCTAGACTTGTGCAGTATGAAAAGTCTTTACTCTGGCGCAAACATGTGTGATAAAGCTAAATAAGTATATGTTGTGTTCATATCATTTTTAAGATCAAAGATATTGCAAAAAAAAAACAACAATAAATGTAAACTCCTAACCATCCTACTGCCAGTCGATATATATTTACGTTCTGCATTGCAAAAGCCATGTCTTGTTTGACTGTCCATGACGTTAAAATACTACATCCCTGTGATGTGATTTAATTGATTTAAGTCACTGATATAAATATATAAAGATGTGGTATGAGTGCCAATGAGACAACTCTGATGCATTATTTTTATTATTAATTGTTTTTTTTTTTTTTTTTGTTTGTTTTTTTTTTGCTTTCAACACGCTGTCAGTAACTGTGGTTACTCTCAAATCATACTGTTGTGCTAACTTGACCAGTTGCTCTTTGTAATACTTTTTTGATATTTAATGTCTAGTTTTTTATGGTTATATCTGGTCTATATAATGTTTTTGGAATTACTATAAGTTTTAACTTATTCATACTATGAACATCATTTGTTTTTATTTTGTACAAATATTTCCTCCTCCATTTAAACTGTATACCTAACAATAATTAATTTCATCTACATGTGTATTATACTATGGTAAATGGCGCTTTTTTCCAAAGTAACTGTTGTTTTTTTCTGAAAAAAATATTAATATTTCATAGTGGAATAATACTGTTATTTTAATTATTCGTCCCTTTTTGTATTGATTTTTTATTTACATTGTATCATAGATCAAATTTATATGTATGTGTATGTTTATTTTTTGTTAATATGTCTTTTGAATCCGTTAAGCTATTTCAATTGATATTTTATATAGAGAAGGGTGAAGGTTTGGTACCATTTGAACGTTTAAACCCGCTGTAATTATTTGCACCTGTCCAATGTCAGGCGTCTGATGTTCAGAAGTTGTTGTGTGATGATGTGGTTCATAAATGTTTCTAGTAACAAGAAAAAACAGTAACTTCATTTATTATTCTATTTGTATAATCGAAGTTATATCAATGTCTTTCAAATGACACATGTTAATACACATCTTACGAATTGAAAACATCGGTTATATTCCTGCAATGGTACAGGCATTTCGTAATAAACAGGGTGTTAACGTCTATATTCTGTGACAAGGGATGTTATATTAATTAATCAAAAGATTCTGTTAGAGAAGGATAAATATTTTAAAACTATGTTTCAACAAACTATGTTCAGCAAAGACCCATGGAATCAACATCTGATAAAATATTAAACAATGCTTTATGATATTTGGGTGATATCTTGGCTCTCAATAATGACGACTTCAGTATGTATACTAAGGAAATGTATGTTGTTGAACTAACTTTTAAAGATGCAGATACTATCAAATTGAAAGAACACGGCCCTATCCTCGATCTTGTTATCTATATCGTTTATGGAAAGCTCAATACCCCAATTCATGATGAAAAAGATGATTTTTCCTTTCCTATCGGAATAGATGGTGACGTTCCCTCGTCACCATTTTATGTTTTTTTTATATCTCAACTTGTACGTTTCACTCGTGTATGTAACAACGTACTAGATTTTAAAAAGAGAAATGCATGTATGACTGAAAAATCATTACACCAGGGTTGTCGATGTCACAAACTAATCAAAACATTTGCTAAACGTTATCATCGATATAAGGACATCATATTTCAATATTTTTCATAGAGCTAAAAGATATCGGCATTCACCTCGGCAGCTAACACAACCTTTAAATAAACTTATTAAGAAGAGATATAGTTACGATACTGTTGTCAGGTCATTGAAGATTGACTTTTTTGGCTTAAATATTTATTCCCTTATAGGTCCTTTGCATCGGAAATCAACACATTCATTATAAAACTTGTAGTTGTCATATTATGAGTTATGATCTTCCCATATATTTTATGATGGTACGATACTAAAACCCTAATAGGGGGATTGTGCTTGATATTCATATAATGAAGACATAATCTTTCAATCAGTTAAATTAAGGTCAGGGGCCGTATGCATAAAACATCTTAACTTAAGTATACCTTAAACTTAGATTTCACTAAGAACTTCCTTAGTTAAGTAAAATTCTTAAGTGGTATGCATAAACTTACTTAAGTCTTCACTTAACTAAGAAATACTTAAATCGGAACCTTTCTCTAATTACCGTATGATATATACTAGCTCGTCACATGTACTCATCCGTGTAAAAGTTTGTTATGATTATTTAAATTTATTGATCAATGCATGCTTTTATTTTAAAGAGCTGGTATTGAATTGATATTGGTATAGATGTAAAACAATTCAATAGAACGTAACCTGTAGTACTGCAGAGCTCCAGATAAGCTGCGTATTTGCGTGATCACGCAATAAAAATGATAAAAAACCCAATGCAATTGCCCATTGCAGGGTTCAATAACCCAATTATTTCAAAGGAAAACCCAATTATATGCCCAAACCATGAGTTCTCAACCTTTTAATTGGCTACTGTTTGCGTTATTTACCCTTATCTGTTTACAGTCGTCGCGTAAATCTATGTTTATAATATTTATAATTGGAAATTTCCTTTCGTTCTAAAAATAGATCCCTGCATCAAGTAGCTGAAATGGGTCCCTATTGGAGTTTTCCACGTGTTTTTTAAAACATTTCGGTCTTCTCTGCGTTTATCCAATTAGCGTGTGTCATTTAGTCATATTTTTTTTGCATTGCTCGAGATTTATCATAACATACATTGAATTAAAACGAAAGTGAATGTCTGGTAAAAATATTAAACAGAAGCATGTTTTCTGCTTCTTTTGAAAAGCTGAGGGAAAGTTATGATAACAAGACTCAGCCAGTGTTTTAGGAAGCGTCCATCGAAAGCACGGGCGTGTGTGCGTACCTTCTAACGAGAACATTGCTAATAAACACGGGGTTTCGTCAAAAACGAAATCAGTTGGAAAAAGTGAAAGGCCAAATCAATTATGACATGATAAAGCATGAGAAACCAAAACTTCTAATAAAAGACAACTAAACCCAGATTTATATAAATTGAATAAACCAAAATCATTCAAGTATAATTACAGTTTATGTAGTATTTTTTTTTTTCATTTTACGGTTAATTAATGAATACACACACAGGCACTGGTCTCAGAATTTATTATATAAAGGTGTAAGACGAGTGCCTGTGAAAACACATATCCGTTTTTGTGAGAAAATACAAAACTGGCAGAAGGGTTGGAACGGGACACAAATTAAACCTACAATTGCTCCTCAGTGAATAAACCAAATAAAACAGCTAGCAAATAACCCTAACCCTAACCCTAAACCAAATAAAACAGCTAAACAAAGAAAGAAACATATTTAAGATGGAAAAAAATCTGGGGTTGATATTGCCTAAATATTCAATATTGTGTTGATGAAAAAACCCAATACATTCAGGAGCTTGGAGGTGAAAAACCCAATTTGATATTAACATGAGGGGTGAATTGGAATTGATAATGCAATTAAAAAACTTTATCACCCAATTATATAAGAAAATGGTGGGTAAAAAACCCAATTTGTGAATTCTTATCTGGAGCTCTGGTCAGTACAATGATGAACAATTGCCGCATATAAGACAACGCTTTTTAAGGGTGATGTTTTGACGGATTGGAAGAAAAATATTTCGGTAATCCAAGATTTTCCTCTACTTAATCTTCAATCATCTTTTAATGGGTGTAATATTTTCTGGATACAACAATATGTTTTAAACTCTAACTAAACATGATCAAGGTTTCAGTGGCGTAGCAGACTAAGAGTAGCACTGTAAGCAAATCATTTTACAAAACACATTTTTCAATAAAATGTTTAATAATAGTTCAGCTTATGCACTGAGGTCTACCTTTTCAGACCTCTTGCTTACATTTGTTTATGGTTTGCAAAAATCTATTTTGATGTGAAATTAACATTTTTATCACTTCCCTTTTACAACAACAAAAAAGGGGGAGGGTAGAATTTTTTTCCAGGAATCCATATACAAACTAGGGCATTTTTCAAAAGTCTTACAACCTTTACTAAAACAAAATTATTACAGTAAGTATATTCTCAACATCTTAACGCACTTAGCAATATTTTCGAAACCGCAATATATCTCATTGAATATAAAAGGAAACTTTAAAAAAATAAGGTGATACGAGTAAGGTATCATAAATAACTTATATGATCTTTTATAAATTTCGAATTCCATGGGGTGTAGCAGTAGGGACTTCTGACTGCAGTAACAGTGATTCCATAAACAATCAACTTATTGTTTCAACAAAATGGAGGTCCATGTCCACACCCACACCCTTTTATGAAAGATATCCACCTTTAGGTAGGTCTTAAAACTTTTTGATTTTGTTCCTGTAAGTGAAAAAAATGTAGGGTATGCCCTACATCTTTAAAATTAAAAAAAAACTAAATTGAAAATTCAAATGCCCCAAACCACCCCAAAAAAAACAAAAAAAACAAAAAACAAAAAAAAAACAACCCACACACATGATTTAAAAAATGTGTCTTTGCATGCCCTCTCTTCATTCCTTAATTCTGTTTTAACTAACGGTTACAAATGATACCCGCCCGGTGTATTTTAAAAATTTATAAAACGTGCACGTCCAGAGTAAACAAAAGAAAAATAGAACCATGAATTACATGAGTATAAACACTGAGTACTTTTCGGTATCACACGAGATATGGGACATAGAATATAACTACCCACTGTTATATATCTCTTGATTTGTTGATTATACGTGATTTGAAGAAAATAACGATGATCGTTAACATTTAGCAATAAATAAACGAATAATTAGTATTTTATTACTGATATAGTTATTAATCAATTTAATTGTAGATAACCTATTAATGTTCTGCAAAAAAGGCATACTTTCGATTGATTTTTAACTATTTTTGAAAATTTAAGGAAGCTCTATAGTTACCTTAGGGTTAAGTGTTATCTTAGGCGTTTCCTTAGTATAAGGAGTTCTATGCATACCACTTAAGTTTTGTGGGCGTGACGTAAAACAACTAAGATTTTACTTAGGAAACACTTAGTTTAAGATTTTTTATGCATACCACTTAGATAAAAGGGGCGGAGTTTCCTTAACTTAAGTGTTTACTAAGGAAAATCTTAACTTAAGTAGCTTTATGCATACGGGCCCTGAAGCTGCCATGTCAGTGACTGCTAGTAACTGCTAGTAGTTCTTTATAGATTTATGTATCATTGTCGTTTTGTTTTGTTTATATTGTTTTGTTTAATACACTGCATTATAAAATACAGCTTGTAAAGAAATCTTAAACTCATACTTATAGGTATTTCAATTTATGTATCTTATACCTCAATGTTTTAAGGAATAAATACTGCTTTCAGCTTATTGCAATAATTGTTATACATTTCCTTGCCACTTACAGAAATTGTATAGTTTTTAAAATGTGGTTATCATTACCCATGCGAAACAATTCATCAAAGACCAAATATCGAACAACACCACAACTGTCAACTGGAAACAACAGCAAGCGAAGCAGAAAAAAAAGAAGGTTTCCTACCAAAGTAAAATGATTTGCATTCCCGATGAAGGGAAACCAATAAAAGCTTATCGTAATTGATAGACTATTTACAAACCATTCAAAGTTTACTGCATTAATCAGAGGAATATAAAATTATGACATCATCGTTTAATCTTTTACTTTATATCTGTAGTATTTGCTCAAATCCATTTTCAAAAACTTTGGCGACATTTCTGACGACAAATGTACTCGTTGGACCCATTATACTTTTGTAATACTCATTTGTTTCAAAATTTATATAAATTCAGTGGACTATCCTAACGTCCCAAAACAAACGCTAATTATTACAAGATAATTATTAAACGTGTTGTTTTCAACATTAAACACTGCAAGTACAAATTTGAAAGACATGTTTTCAATACCAATTTGTTTAACTCTTTTTCATAATTAAACTACTACATTATCAACCCATTAGACTATGATGGCAACCGTATGATGAAAAATGTAGTACAAACTTTGCGATTAGCCGAATGGAATTGAAATAACGTCGAGTGTTAAACTCTAGTGTAGGGACCTGTCGAGGAAAATATCAAATCAGTAGTTCATGTGATGAATTTGCAATAATTACTACCGAATTTTATGGACGCAATCATGAGTTAATTAGTCGTTAGCGAATATATCTGTCTGACACGTAACAACAGAAACTGTATAATACATTATATAAAATGTTCTAAGATTCTTTGAATAGACCAAGTTGGGATTCACTCTTGTTAACTCTTGTTAAACGATTGATTCATTATTTTCTTATTTATTCAATGACCGAAAGCCCTTTCCACTATCTAGAATGGCTCCAAACCCAAGTAAAAATAAATGAATGGTCGGAGTTAAATATCCAGTGGAAAATATTACAAATGATTTATGACTTCCCAACTATCAATACCGGGAAGAACTTTAATTCTAATGCAATTTGGATGTAACAATTTTTTTCATTGGCTAAAAGTTGCCGTCAAATCCACAATTGACCAGGCGTAACTAAGGAGGGACCAGCCATTTTGAATTGATGAATCAACAAATGTTCGATTACTTCTATATAATCGAAAATAAAGCAACACCTACCTCGAATTCGCCGTTTTAATGTTATTTTATTCGAATTTGAAGTGTACAGGTAACGTAATAACCTCAAGTTTGTAAGTTTTCATATGTATGACGTCACGTTTAGCCATGACGTCTTTGTGCCAAAATCATTCATGAAATTTCGCGGATTTTTTTTCATTTGACAAATTTAGACATTTTTTCAAGTTTTATCGTATTTTTTTCTTTTTGTAATGCATTAGAATCGGAATAACAGTACTGTAGTTGAAGAGTTGCCAACGTCAATTTTGATTTGACGGTCGTAAATCTCCGTTTTATTGTCTCCGCTACGCGTCGCCAGTAAAACTGCATTTGCGACCGTCAAATCTACAATTGACGGTGGCAACTCTTCAACTACAGTTCTGTTATTCCTTAAATCTAATGAATCAATTTTAAACTCATTGATGGTAATAATTTGAGAAAAATTCTATGTTGGTAAACGAATCAATCGTTCGAATGAAATATTACCATTAATGATAATCACGTTCTGATTTTCTTTTTTCCTTATATCTTAAAGTTATTTATTCATTGCTTTTTTTGATTGTGTGTTTTCCATCTCTTTGAAAATATTTCATTCCTATCATTGAAGAACATAAAACATAAAGAACATAAAAGCTGATCAGATTTGACAGGGTCGCACAATAGATATCCCATGCTTGACCTTTTACATTGCAAAGGGATCGATAGACATAAGTCATAAGTGTGACGTTTACAAACCGTTGTAATTCTCACTTGGAATATAATATGTGACTTTTACAAACCGTTGTAGTCCTCGATCGAAGTATAATGGCAGACAGTCACAAGCCGTAGATTTTCTCACTCATAGTATAATGTCTGACGTTTACAAGCTATAGGGATTCTGACTAGGATTAACATGTCGAATATGCACAAGGCGTACAGACACTTTTGTATAATGATCAAAAGCAGTGAATGGAGTTAATCTCAGAATAAATGGGTATACGACAAGATATATGCCAGATGATAAAAAAAATGGTGATCAAACTCATACTATAATGTATAATGATCAAAAGAAGAGAGGTGATCAAACTCATACAATAATGTCTGATGATCAAAAGAAGAACGTTGATCAAACTCATTTTACAATGTATGATAATAAAAAGAAGAAAGTTGATCAAACTCATAGTATAATGTTTGATGGTCAAAAGCAGAAAGTTGATCAAACTCATAGTATAATGTTTGATGGTCAAAAGAAGAAAGTTGATAAAACTCATAGTATAATGGTTGGTGGTCAAAAGAAGAAAGTTGACCAAGCTCATAGGATAATGTATGGTGGTCATAAGAAGAAAGGTTATCAAACTCATAGGAGAATGTCTGATTGTCAAAAAAAGAAAGTTGATCAAATTATAGAATAATATCTGATGGTTAAAAGACGATAGTTGATCAAACTCATAGCATAATGTCTGGTGGTCAAAAGAAAAAAAGTTGATCAAACTCATAGTATAATGTCTGATGGTCAAAAGAAGAAAATTGATCAAACTAATAGAATAATGCATGATGGTCAAAAGAAAAATGTTGATCAAACTCAAAGTGTAATCTTTGATGGTCAAAAGAAGAAAGTTGATCAAACTCATAGTATAATGTCTTGCGGTCAAAAGAAGAAGTTGATCAAACTCATACTACAATGCATGATGATCAAAAGAAGAAAGTTGATCAAACTCATAGAAAAATGTCTGATGCTCTAAAGAATAATGGTTATCAAACTGATAGTATAATGTCTGGTGGTCACAAGAAGAAAGTAGATCAAACTGATAGTAAAATGTTTGATGGTCAAAAGAAGAAAGGTGATCAAAATCATAGTATAATGTCTCATGGTTGAAAGAAGAAAGGTGATCAAACTCATAGTATAAGGTTTGATGGTCAAAAGCAGAAAGTTTATCAAACTCATAGGAGAATGTCTGATGATCAAAAGAAGAAAGTTGATCAAACTCATAGGAGAATGTTTAATGGTCAAAAGATGAAAGTTACTCAAACTTATATTATTATGTCTGGTGATCAAAAGTCGAAAGGAGATCAAACTCATAGTATAATATATGATGATCAAAAGAAGAACGATGATCAAATTGATAGGAGAATGTCTGATGGTCAAAAGAAGCAAGTTGATCAATTTCATACTATAATGCATGATGATTAAAAGAAGAAAGTTGACCAAACTCATAGAATAATGTTTGATGGTCAAAAGAAAAAAGGTGATCAAACTCATAGTATAATGTCTGATGGTTAAAAGAAGAAAGTTGATCAAACTGATAGTAAAATGTTTGATGGTCAAAAGAAAAAAGGTGATCAAACTCATAGTATAATTTCTGATGGTTAAAAGAAGAAAGTTGATCAAACTCATAGTTTAATGTTTGATGGTCAAAAGAAGAAAGTTTATAAAACTCATACTACAATGTATGATAATCAAAATACGAAAGGTTATCAAACTCATGGTATAATGTCTTATGGTCAACAGAAGAAATTCGATTAAACCTATACTATTATGTCTGATGGTCAAAAAAAGAAAGTTGATTAAACTCATGGTATAATGTCTGATGGTCAAAAGAAGAAAGTTTATAAAATTCATACTACAGTACTAGTGTATGATAATCAAAATAAGAAAGGTTATCAAACTCATGGTATAATGTCTTATGGTCAAAAGAAGAAATTCGATAAAATTGATACTATTATGTCTGATGGTCAAAAAAAGAAAGTTGATTAAACTTAAACTATTATTTCTGATGGTCAAAAGAAGAAAGTTGATCAAACTCATAGGAGAATGGCTAATGGTCAAAAGATGTAAGTTGCTCAAACTCATATTATTATGTCTAGTGATCAAAAGTCGAAAGGTGATCAAACTCATAGTATAATATATGATGATCAAAAGAACAAAGTTGACCAAACTCATAGTATAATGTCTGGTGGTCAAAGAAGAAAGTTGATCAAACTCATAGTATAGTGTATGATGGTCAAAAGAAGAAAGTTGATGAAACTCATAGTATAATGTTTGATGGTCAAAAGAAGAAAGTTGACCAAACTCATAATAAAATGTATGGTTGTCAAAAGAAGAAAGTTGATCAAACGCATAGTCTATTGTCTAGTGGTCAAAAGGAGAAAGTTGATAAAACTCATAATATAATGTCTGGTAGTCAAAAGAAGGAAGTTGATCAAACGCATAGTCTAGTGTCTGGTGGTCAATAGGAGCAAGTTGATAAAACTCATAATATAATGTCTGGTGGTCAAAGAAGAAAGTTGATCAAACTCATAGTATAGTGTATGATGGTCAAAAGAAGAAAGTTGATCAAACTTATAGTATAATATCTGATAATCAAAAAAAGAAAGCTGACCAAACTCATAGTATAATGTCTGATGATCAAAAGAAGAAAGTTGATCAAACTCATAGGAGAATGAATGATGGTCAAAAGAAGAAAACTAATGAAACTCATAGTATAATGTAAAAAAAATCAAAAGAAGAAAGGTGACCGAACTCATAGTATAATGCTTTATTGTCAAAAGAAGAAAATTGATCAAACTAATAGAATAATGTCTGATGGTCAAAAGAAGAAAGTTGATCAAACTCATAGGAAAAGGTATGATGGTCAAAAGAAGAAAGTTGATCAAACTCATAGTATAATGTTTGATGGTCAAAGCAGAAAGTTGATCAAACTCATAGTATAGTGTATGATGGTCAAAAGAATAAAGTTGATCAAACTTATAGTATAATGTCTGATGATCAAAAGAAGAAAGTTGATCAAACTCATAGGAGAATGTTTGATGATCAAAAGAAGAAAACTAATGAAACTCATGGTATAATGTATAATAATCAAAAGAAGAAAAATTACCAAACTCATGTTATAATGTTTGATTGTCAAAAGAAGAATGTAGATAAAGCTCATAGTATAATGTCTGATGGTCAAAATATCAAAGATGATCCAACTCATAGTATAATGTCTGATAGTCAAAAGAAGAAAGTTTATAAAACTCATACTACAATGTATGATAATCAAAATAAGAAAGGTGGTCAAACTCACAGTATAGTGTTTGATGGTCAAAAGATCAAAGTTGATCAAGCCCATAGCATAATGTCTAATTGTAAAAAGAAGAAAAGTAGCAAACTCAAAGTATAATGATTGATGGGCAAAATAAAAAAGTTGATCAAACTCATAGTATAGTGTATGATGGGCAAAAGAAGAAAGTTGATCAAACTCATAGGAGAATGTCTGATGTTCAAAAGTAGAAAACTAATGAAATTCATAGTATAATGTATAATAATCAAAAGAAGAAAGCTGACCAAACTCATAATAAAATGTATGGTTGTCAAAAGAAGAAAGTTGATCAAACGCATAGTCTATTGTCTAGTGGTCAAAAGGAGAAAGTTGATAAAACTCATATATAATGTCTGGTGGTCAAAAGAAGAAAGGTGATCAAACGCATAGTCTAGTGTTTGGTGGTCAATAGGAGAAAGTTGATAAAACTCATAATATAATGTCTGGTGGTCAAAGAAGAAAGTTGATCAAACTCATAGTATAGTGTATGATGGTCAAAAGAAGAAAGTTGATCAAACTTATAGTATAATGTCTGATGATCAAAAAAAGAAAGTTGATCAAACGCATAGTCTATTGTCTAGTGGTCAAAAGGAGAAAGTTGATAAAACTCATATATAATGTCTGGTGGTCAAAAGAAGAAAGTTGATCAAACGCATAGTCTAGTGTTTGGTGGTCAATAGGAGAAAGTTGATAAAACTCATAATATAATGTCTGGTGGTCAAAGAAGAAAGTTGATCAAACTCATAGTATAGTGTATGATGGTCAAAAGAAGAAAGTTGATCAAACGCATAGTCTAGTGTCTGGTGGTCAATAGGAGCAAGTTGATAAAACTCATAATATAATGTCTGATGGTCAAAGAAGAAAGTTGATCAAACTCATAGTATAGTGTATGATGGTCAAAAGAAGAAAGTTGATCAAACTTATAGTATAATATCTGATAATCAAAAAAAGAAAGCTGACCAAACTCATAGTATAATGTCTGATGATCAAAAGAAGAAAACTAATGAAACTCATAGTATAATGTAAAAAAAATCAAAAGAAGAAAGGTGACCGAACTCATAGTATAATGCTTTATTGTCAAAAGAAGAAAATTGATCAAACTAATAGAATAATGTCTGATGGTCAAAAGAAGAAAGTTGATCAAACTCATAGGAAAAGGTATGATGGTCAAAAGAAGAAAGTTGATCAAACTCATAGTATAATGTTTGATGGTCAAAGCAGAAAGTTGATCAAACTCATAGTATAGTGTATGATGGTCAAAAGAATAAAGTTGATCAAACTTATAGTATAATGTCTAATGATCAAAAGAAGAAAGTTGATCAAACTCATAGGAGAATGTTTGATGATCAAAAGAAGAAAACTAATGAAACTCATGGTATAATGTATAATAATCAAAAGAAGAAAAATTACCAAACTCATGGTATAATGTTTGATTGTCAAAAGAAGAATGTAGATAAAGCTCATAGTATAATGTCTGATGGTCAAAATATCAAAGATGATCCAACTCATAGTATAATGTCTGATAGTCAAAAGAAGAAAGTTTATAAAACTCATACTACAATGTATGATAATCAAAATAAGAAAGGTGGTCAAACTCACAGTATAGTGTTTGATGGTCAAAAGATCAAAGTTGATCAAGCCCATAGCATAATGTCTAATTGTAAAAAGAAGAAAAGTAGCAAACTCAAAGTATAATGATTGATGGGCAAAATAAAAAAGTTGATCAAACTCATAGTATAGTGTATGATGGGCAAAAGAAGAAAGTTGATCAAACTCATAGGAGAATGTCTGATGTTCAAAAGTAGAAAACTAATGAAATTCATAGTATAATGTATAATAATCAAAAGAAGAAAGCTGACCAAACTCATAATAAAATGTATGGTTGTCAAAAGAAGAAAGTTGATCAAACGCATAGTCTATTGTCTAGTGGTCAAAAGGAGAAAGTTGATAAAACTCATATATAATGTCTGGTGGTCAAAAGAAGAAAGGTGATCAAACGCATAGTCTAGTGTTTGGTGGTCAATAGGAGAAAGTTGATAAAACTCATAATATAATGTCTGGTGGTCAAAGAAGAAAGTTGATCAAACTCATAGTATAGTGTATGATGGTCAAAAGAAGAAAGTTGATCAAACTTATAGTATAATGTCTGATGATCAAAAAAAGAAAGTTGATCAAACGCATAGTCTATTGTCTAGTGGTCAAAAGGAGAAAGTTGATAAAACTCATATATAATGTCTGGTGGTCAAAAGAAGAAAGTTGATCAAACGCATAGTCTAGTGTTTGGTGGTCAATAGGAGAAAGTTGATAAAACTCATAATATAATGTCTGGTGGTCAAAGAAGAAAGTTGATCAAACTCATAGTATAGTGTATGATGGTCAAAAGAAGAAAGTTGATCAAACGCATAGTCTAGTGTCTGGTGGTCAATAGGAGCAAGTTGATAAAACTCATAATATAATGTCTGATGGTCAAAGAAGAAAGTTGATCAAACTCATAGTATAGTGTATGATGGTCAAAAGAAGAAAGTTGATCAAACTTATAGTATAATATCTGATCATCAAAAAAAGAAAGCTGACCAAACTCATAGTATAATGTCTGATGATCAAAAGAAGAAAACTAATGAAACTCATAGTATAATGTAAAAAAAATCAAAAGAAGAAAGGTGACCGAACTCATAGTATAATGCTTTATTGTCAAAAGAAGAAAATTGATCAAACTAATAGAATAATGTCTGATGGTCAAAAGAAGAAAGTTGATCAAACTCATAGGAAAAGGTATGATGGTCAAAAGAAGAAAGTTGATCAAACTCATAGTATAATGTTTGATGGTCAAAGCAGAAAGTTGATCAAACTCATAGTATAGTGTATGATGGTCAAAAGAATAAAGTTGATCAAACTTATAGTATAATGTCTAATGATCAAAAGAAGAAAGTTGATCAAACTCATAGGAGAATGTTTGATGATCAAAAGAAGAAAACTAATGAAACTCATGGTATAATGTATAATAATCAAAAGAAGAAAAATTACCAAACTCATGGTATAATGTTTGATTGTCAAAAGAAGAATGTAGATAAAGCTCATAGTATAATGTCTGATGGTCAAAATATCAAAGATGATCCAACTCATAGTATAATGTCTGATAGTCAAAAGAAGAAAGTTTATAAAACTCATACTACAATGTATGATAATCAAAATAAGAAAGGTGGTCAAACTCACAGTATAGTGTTTGATGGTCAAAAGATCAAAGTTGATCAAGCCCATAGCATAATGTCTAATTGTAAAAAGAAGAAAAGTAGCAAACTCAAAGTATAATGATTGATGGGCAAAATAAAAAAGTTGATCAAACTCATAGTATAGTGTATGATGGGCAAAAGAAGAAAGTTGATCAAACTCATAGGAGAATGTCTGATGTTCAAAAGTAGAAAACTAATGAAATTCATAGTATAATGTATAATAATCAAAAGAAGAAAGCTGACCAAACTCATAATAAAATGTATGGTTGTCAAAAGAAGAAAGTTGATCAAACGCATAGTCTATTGTCTAGTGGTCAAAAGGAGAAAGTTGATAAAACTCATATATAATGTCTGGTGGTCAAAAGAAGAAAGGTGATCAAACGCATAGTCTAGTGTTTGGTGGTCAATAGGAGAAAGTTGATAAAACTCATAATATAATGTCTGGTGGTCAAAGAAGAAAGTTGATCAAACTCATAGTATAGTGTATGATGGTCAAAAGAAGAAAGTTGATCAAACTTATAGTATAATGTCTGATGATCAAAAAAAGAAAGTTGATCAAACGCATAGTCTATTGTCTAGTGGTCAAAAGGAGAAAGTTGATAAAACTCATATATAATGTCTGGTGGTCAAAAGAAGAAAGTTGATCAAACGCATAGTCTAGTGTTTGGTGGTCAATAGGAGAAAGTTGATAAAACTCATAATATAATGTCTGGTGGTCAAAGAAGAAAGTTGATCAAACTCATAGTATAGTGTATGATGGTCAAAAGAAGAAAGTTGATCAAACGCATAGTCTAGTGTCTGGTGGTCAATAGGAGCAAGTTGATAAAACTCATAATATAATGTCTGATGGTCAAAGAAGAAAGTTGATCAAACTCATAGTATAGTGTATGATGGTCAAAAGAAGAAAGTTGATCAAACTTATAGTATAATATCTGATAATCAAAAAAAGAAAGCTGACCAAACTCATAGTATAATGTCTGATGATCAAAAGAAGAAAACTAATGAAACTCATAGTATAATGTAAAAAAAATCAAAAGAAGAAAGGTGACCGAACTCATAGTATAATGCTTTATTGTCAAAAGAAGAAAATTGATCAAACTAATAGAATAATGTCTGATGGTCAAAAGAAGAAAGTTGATCAAACTCATAGGAAAAGGTATGATGGTCAAAAGAAGAAAGTTGATCAAACTCATAGTATAATGTTTGATGGTCAAAGCAGAAAGTTGATCAAACTCATAGTATAGTGTATGATGGTCAAAAGAATAAAGTTGATCAAACTTATAGTATAATGTCTAATGATCAAAAGAAGAAAGTTGATCAAACTCATAGGAGAATGTTTGATGATCAAAAGAAGAAAACTAATGAAACTCATGGTATAATGTATAATAATCAAAAGAAGAAAAATTACCAAACTCATGGTATAATGTTTGATTGTCAAAAGAAGAATGTAGATAAAGCTCATAGTATAATGTCTGATGGTCAAAATATCAAAGATGATCCAACTCATAGTATAATGTCTGATGATCAAAAGAAGAAAGTTGATCAAACTCATAGGATAATGTTTGATGATCAAAAGAAGAAAATTAATGAAACTCATGGTATAATGTATAATAATCAAAAGAAGAAAAATGACAAAACTCATGGTATAATGTTTGATTATCAAAAGAAGAATGGAGATAAAGCTCATAGTATAATGTCTGATGGTCAAAATATCAAAGATGATCCAACTCATAGTATAATGTCTGATAGTCAAAAGAAGAAAGTTTATAAAACTCATACTACAATGTATGATAATCAAAATAAGAAAGGTGGTCAAACTCACAGTATAGTGTTTGATGGTGAAAAGATCAAAGTTGATCAAACCCATAGCGTAATGCCTGATGTTCAAAAGAAGAATGGTTATTAAAATCCTAAGATAATGTCTGGTGGTCAAAAGAAGAAAAGTAGCAAACTCAAAGTATAATGATTGATGGGCAAAAGATAAAAAGTTAATCAAACTCATAGTATATGTTTGATGGTCAAAGCAGAAAGTTGATCAAACTCATAGTATAATGTTTGATGGTCATAAGAAGAAAGGTTATCAAACTCATAGGAGAATGTCTGATTGTCAAAAAATGAAAGTTGATCAAACTAATAGAATAATATCTGATGGTTAAAAGAATATAGTTGATCAAACTCATAGTATAATGTCTGGTGGTGAAAAGAAGAAAGTTGATCAAACTCATAGGAGAATGTATGATGGTCAAATAAAAGTTTATCAAACTAATAGAATAATATCTAATGGTTAAAAGAATATAGTCTACCAAACTCATAGTATAATGTCTGGTGGTCAAAAGAAAAAAGTTGATCAAACTCATAGAATAATGCATGATTGTCAAAAGAAGAAAGTTGATCAAACTCATAGTATAATGTTTGATGATCAAAAGAAAAAAGTTGATCATACTCATAGGAGAATGTTTGATGATCAAAAGAAGCGTGTTGATCAAACTCATAGTGCAATCTTTGATGGTCAAAAGAAGAAAATGAAACTCTTAGTATAATGTATAATAATCAAAAAAAAAAAAAAAATTACCAAACTCATAGCATAAACTTTGATTGTCAAAAAAAGAATGTAGATAAAACTCATAGTATAATGTCTGATGGTCAAAATATCAAAGATGCTCCAACCCATAGTATAATGTCTGATGGTCAAAAGAAGTAAGGTGATCAAAGTCCTAGAATAATGTCTGGTGGTCAAAAGAAGAAAAGTAGCAAACTCATAGTATAATGATTGATGGTCAAAAGAAGAAAAATGATCAAACTCATAGTATAATGTATAATAATCAAAAGAAGAAAGCTGACCAAACTCATAGTATAATGTTTGATGATCAAAAGAAGAAAGTTGATCAAACTCATAATATAATGTTTGATGGTCAAAAGGAGAAAGTTGATAAAACTCATAGGATAATGTCTGATGGTCAAAAGAAGAAAGTTAATCAAACTTATATTATTATGTCAGGTGATCAAAAGACGAAAGCTTATCAAACTCATAGTATAATGTCTGGTGATCAAAAGACGAAAGGTGATCAAACGCATAGTATAATGTCTGATGGTCAAAAAAAGAAAGATGATCAAACTCATAGTATAATGTCTGATGGTCAAAAGACGAAAGTTGACCAAACTAATAGTATAATGTCTGATGATCAAAACAAGAAAGTTGATCGAACTCATAGTATACTGTCTTGTGGTCAAAGAAGAAAGTTGATCAAGCTCATAGAATAATATTTGATGGTCAAAAGAAGGAAGTTGACAAAACTCATAGTATAATGTCTGATGATCAAAAGAAGAAAACTAATGAAACTCATAGTATAACATGTATAAATTTTGAAGAGATTGTGTGCGATTTGATGACAAGGTCACGACAGAATTAACTTATAAATATCAAACATTAGTTTTTTTTTTTAATCATGTGGGCAAAATTCTACTGTGTATTTCAACCATTCGGAATGTGAATTATTACTTTTACTGTTCAGTCATGTTTTTATATCTATTTAACATGTTTAACGTGGCTCGGTACTGATACCTCCTACCATTGTACAATTGTTCTATCCAAAAAAAATGAATTCTTGTCTTTCGTTTCTACTATGTACTTTATATCTATATTTTGTATCATCATTACTGACATATGCTAAACGGAAGATTTTTTACACGAAGAAGAAGAAGTATACTTAACATTTTTTTTCAATTTAACTGTGTATTATATGACGCAGGCTTTTTTTTTCTTAAAAAAATGATAATTTTCTTAAATTTCTTTAACAGTTCGCAGTGGTATCATACTTTAAGTTTATTAAAACCTGTTTATTTACTTTTGATCTTACTTATTTATCCCTTATAATTTTGATAAACTATATTTTTGCATTCATGTTTCACAAATCAAACTAAGTCGTTCCTTGAGTTATTTCTTTCAAATGGTATATAATAGTGTGTCGTTCTATAATGAGATGTAATATTATTGTTTCAGAAAATGGAAAATGTGTGATACCATTAAAACGTTTAATCCTACTAGAAATGTGTGCACCTGTCCTAAGTCAGGATTCTGATGGACTGTAGTTGCCGTCTGTTATGTGGTTTAAACTTGATTCTAGTTTCTTGTTTTAGATAGTTTACACCGTTGGTGTTCCTGTTTGAATGGTTGAACAGTAGTATTTGTGGGTCCTTAATAGCTTGAATTTCAGCTTGAGCCAAAGACTCCGCATTAAACGCCGTACGCTGATCTACAGTGGTTTACGTTTATACGTTTGATCAATATCTGTCTCAATGGAATTCATACCACATCTTCCTGTTTATATCTAATCATTAAGATTTAAACACTACGTTGATTGGCATACACTTATTTCGGACAATTTCACGTATAATGTATGTTTGTTCAGTTCACACGTCGCTGTTAGTATAATGAAAGTTTATGAGACTGTTCGAGACTACATCAGTTATCAAATCAGGTTTACTAAAGCCTAGGATCGAGCATGTAACTATCATGAACGAAGGAAAAGATTCAGTTAGATAAAACAAATTGTAAGTGTTTGCTGTTGTAAACCAATTGTGAAAAAATCAGTGTAAATCTGGCAATGTCACTTATTTCATTACATTGAATTGGTTTTCAGATAAAGGTACTTCGTTATTTTATGAGTTTATTGTTACGAAAGAGCAGATTGAGAATCATTTAATCGTAGTTTGAACAAAGTCAGAGGAAATTAAAATGCAAAAAGTACTTAATATGTAAATTACTTAGAAACATAATTTTCTCAAATGCAGCAGCTCTTTATCTCATATATTGGTTCGTTTAAAATATTGTTGAAACTGATATGCCCCCTCGTGTCATGAATGCAACGCGTATATAAAATCGAAAGCGATTGGACATATGAACCAGATAAACGATAGATACTTCGAGGTGTTTCTACTTGATTGATTAACCTGTACAAAGATCGGGTCTGGGCAACATTTATAATGATGTGATATCAGTTTGGAATGGTTTAACGGGGACGTGGCTAATTAGTTTGACCCAGCTTAACCGAATTGGAAACTAACTTAGACAACCGCAAGGCAATTTATTTGATTAGCATTTCATTAACTTGATGTGGATTTAAACGGATTCTTTTTTTAATTTTTGCCAATCATTGTTTAATAAAATTGAGAAAGGAAATGGGAAATGTGTCAAAGCGAAAACAACCCGACCATAGAGCAGACAACAGCAGAGGACCACCACCGTTAATTTTCATTTATCTTGTTTTACACATTTTTTATAGTGTGAATATCACTCGACCGTTTAAGCTAAATTATGATTACTAGTGTAACTCATGGTGGAAATACTCTATGTAATTTCAATACGGATACTTCCCAGACATCCTTTTGTAACCAAGAAGAAGCAGAGACACAAATGTTTGTCCATTATCAGCATGCTAAAAACGTTTATTAAAAAGAAATAAGTAAGCAGTACTGACATAGATGTAGCAGTATACAGATTTGCAGCACTCACAAGATTTGATGTGGACAAATTGTTGATAGGTTTTTGAAGGAATTCAGACTTTCAATGGCTTGGTTTACGTGACATATTAAACGCAGTTGGTCCTCGTGAAGCTGCTCTTCCTTTGTTTAATGCACTCAGTGGATGTGACACTGTGTCGGCATTTCGTGGAAAAGTGAAGAGGATAGCTTTGCAGCCAAGGAAAGAATTCCAGGATGCAATGCACGTTTTGACCCACAAGTATGAAGAAGCAAACATGGACATCATTGGAGCATTTGTTTGCATCATGCACGACTGACAGAACAACGTAAACATATGTTATTAGCGAGGCACCATTTGAATTATTTGCCCGAAAACAGTGGCTTTATGATTTTATTCCGCCTTTTAAAAAAGTGATAACAAAGAGTACTTTAAAAAAAAAACCAACAGAACAACAATGCAACAGTATACTAAAAAACAGCGTAAAAAGGATTTTACCTTTTACAAATCTATATTAACTACATAAGATGTAATTGTTGAGTCATCCCTTAGTCAATGGTTATGGTATTTTGTTTAAAGAGTTTAACCAAGATCTGCATTACATAGTTGTTCTGTAGAAGATGAGAATTAACAGACGAGCAAGTGATCAGTCTGCGGGAGTTTCCTTTTTGACAGCATGTTTGTTTTTAGAAATTTGGAGGAGTATTTTGTTAACAAGTTGTTGGCATTCCAACAAAACAGACAGTGTTTTTGCCCTTATCAAGCTCTTATACCATCATTTGCAAAGGAGTTCTGGTATACATTTTTTAAAAGCAAGATGATTTGAGAAACCAGATAACTTAATTGTACATTCAGACATACTGATGATATTCTTTTCATTAAAAGTCCAAATTGTTCTGATCCCAAACTATATCCTCCAGAACCGAGCATTAATGACAAAACAAATGACGCTTCCTCTGCTCCATTTCAGACTTATATCTCGAATATGATATATGTGGTCATCTTACTACTATAATCGTTGACAAACGAGACTATTTGATTTTTAAATTTTTCTGTTCTCTAAAAACAAAACATCGGTCTTATCTATATTAAAAACAAGAAACAATTTTTTGCCTTAATAAAAATATTCTATTATTTGCTACGCTCAAAGAATTTTAAATGTCAGACATTGGACAGTCACCTTTAGAAATATAATACCAGTTGAAAATATAGTATTGTATTTGCCATTTGATAAGGGGCTTTTCATTTTTTTCTTTTATTCATATTTTCTTTTAAGTGATTTTACTTTCTATGTCAGAGATATGACATATGATCATACCTTAATATGATGGAGTTTAACTTTACACACACACAAAATGATTATTGCAAAGTAGAATAAATGTTTATTTATCCCGGCAGGGTAAACCTGTTTTTGATGAAGGTTTAAATTGTATATCAAGGTTTGTGTTGTGTTTTAATTGTTAGAACAATTATTACTGTAAGGCGTAAGCTATAGATTAGTATTGATTTTGTCGTCGTTTTACCTTATTTTAAGCATTGATTTGTAAAATCTTTGAAATACTTAGGTAGAAAACCTCAATGTGTCTGTAAATCAAATTAAAAAAAATAAAGTTGGTCTAGAATATATTTATTTAAAAGATATATAATTCGCAAGCATTTCATATCAGGTCTTCTTCGTGTTACCTAAAACGAGAGAAGACAATAATTAACATTTTCTGTATAATCTGTATCATTAATAAAAACCTAAGATAAGCTAAAGAGAAAGTACTGTATAATATGTGGTCAATTCAAGCTAGTTAATTATTACTTTTTTCTGCATGACCCTAACACAAATTTGTCCAAATTATTTCTTATTTAAGTGGTGAATGTGCTTTCACGGTTAATACACAATTGTATGATAAATATCATACACTAAAAATATGCAAAATTACCGTTAGAATATCTAATAGTATCCTTTGCCAGTTGATCCGTATCCACCGACAACCCTGCTGCCTCCACTAACTACGCTGACTGGTCCAGTTACAATACCAACAATTGAACCTCCAATACCACCGATTGGACCAAGAAGTCCACTACCACCTCCAACAAGACCACTAACACCACCGATGATACCTCCACCACCAATCACACCAGCTCCTCCAAGTGAAGCACCGTAATTTTGGTTGGTTACCCACCATGGCAACAAGTATTCAAACTACCAGGAAGGAGAGGTGCTAAGTTACAGTTCTTGTTGAGTTTAATCTGTCCTGGTGCACATTTCCAACTACATGTGCACCACGGTTGACCTCCACCGACAAGTCCTGCAATTTAAGCAAAACGTATTAACTTCAAGATTTGATATTAGATGAAGAATTTGACAGTTGTAGGTAATTAATCCTACATTTTATTGCAGGACGTACATTCTTCATAAATGATATTTGTCCAAAGCAAATTTTCAGAATTTATCTTGCGAATTTCTTGATTCACCATAACACTGAGCTCTCATTATAATGTCATACCAAAAACATCAGAAATATGAGAGGTTTTGTTTATGCTAATGATAATGTAAGTCATTTAGAACATACCTGTATTTAATCCTCCGATCAAACCTCCTAATCTACCATTGTTGAGCAGAAGTCCACCACCACCGACAATTCCTCCAGATCCACCAATAATTCCACCACCGCCAAGGATTGGGCCACTTGTGATAACTCCACCATTTACAAGTCCTCCTAATAATGGACCTCCTTTGTTTAATGCCGAAACAGAGGCGACAAGCGAAACTAGTAGTATAGTCAACATCATGATTGGTTACTTTGATCTGTAGAAGATGTCAAGTATACTCAGATATGCATGTCCTTTTATACTCTGTTTATTGTAAGACACATGATACATATTAAAAAAAAAACAGTGGTTTGATATATTATAAAAAATGGGATTTATAAAATTGTGGTGTTAAAATGGGCAATTGATGCATATGTTGATAAAGCAGGTTTTATTGTTTGGACAAAGTCAAATACATAACATGCAACTACCCCGAACGTGAAAGATGACCTTTAGTTATTAGAAGAAGAAAAAGCATAGTTCTCTGATGTCAGACAGGTGTAATTGACTAAAAAAAAAAAAAATCTGTCAACTTTAAATATTGCATCTTATTAAAGTGCATTTTACACGAAAGTAATTCGTTTTCAATTCATAACTATATTTATTTGACTAAACAAATTGAAGTTTATTTATACGTGCACTTAAAAGTGAACAGGCATTTACAACAGATTTCTTTACGTACACTTGAAAGTAATTGTGTTACCTAAAAAATAATCTTCGTGTATATGTGTACATTTTCTCCTTTTTTTGTTAAAACAAATTTAACGTATATGAGTCTAAAATATAACAATTCATAAACACTTTTAGCTGTTTTCTTTAGTTTGAAAATACTGATTTTTCTGGAAGAAAACTTTTCTTTGAACTTCTTTTAGTAAAAACCAATTAACAGGTGTGGTGGCTACCTTCCTTACATCACATTTGACATATCCAGTATTTGCGCATGCGCGAAAATGTAACAAAATTCCTTCAAAAACATTTGAACTATTTACTATATATTTAGTGGTTTTGGATTTCTTATGATATTATGAATTGGTATTAAAATAACATTTTTCAAGGTTATGATACACATGTGTTTCACACTTTTGCGCATATGCAAAATATTTATAGACATCAAGATCGATTTGTATGTCCTACCAGGCAATTCTCAGGTATTCGATGGTTAAGGCGAAAATGTAGTTAATCTGGAGAAACATCAAATGTAACTGCAGATCAGCCACTTTGGGAAATGCCTAAGCAAATTCAGTGGGAATTGCCTGATTTGTAAGTAAAATATAAGTGTATCGTCATGTTTGGTGGATTGTACATTGAAATGACTTGTTATAAAACTCTTGGTGATATATTGCGTGATAGGGGATAGATATGTTGTCTTACTGAAGCCAATATTGTAACACCAAGAACGGCAGATTATTTGTATGTATGTTCAAATATACCTAAGACTATACAGGCGCATCAGACAACTGCATGTATTTTGCTTAAAAATTGTTAATTTCAGATTATGAAAGCTAAACTCAGAATATATAATTATGTCATGACTCTGTGACGTTCAATGATTTAAAAGACTGGTGTAACGAAATAGAGTCATCTCGACCACAGTTTAATTCCTGGCGTTCAATTATAAATTAAGAACTTCTTCTGATTTTGGTATGATGCTCATTTCATGAGTTAGACAGTCCATACAAAGCATGATAGCGTATTGTTTTAGGTCTTGATCGTGTAAATTATGCTCGATCGTTACCGACTCATCTCCGAGATATGACTTTCCTTCCCGAACATCACCAACTGCTGGCAATGGAATTTAAAAATAATAATCTTACTGTACGTAAGACCAGTAAATTTCTTTCTTGTAACACAATTGATCAGGCACAAAAACAGAATAATGCAATTGTGAAGGGCGATATTGGTGCCATAGGATTAACCGAAGATCCCATTCAGACAAGTGGATGGTAGCTGGACCAGGAGTCAGTATACTAGAAGATTAATTTGAAAGATCTAGTGGTTTGGCTCATTCTTAAAAAGACGAACGACATAATAAAGACTCTACGAAAACACAAAAAGATTTCTTTAAACAGCTTTAAAGGCTTTGTAAGTAAAAACGAGTTTGGAAATTCATTTCTAGAAGAGTCGTCAGATTTGTAAAAAAACTACTTCATTTAGGAAATTGTTGATTCGGAAACAGGTAAGATATGAAAATAAACTCCAAGATATTGGTCCAAATAATACGAAGATCTTTTGAAGCAAATGCAAAACGAAGGAAAACCTGTTTTTTATGACCAAATAAAAAAGAACAACTTCCTATTTTGGCCGCAAAATGAAACTGGAAACGTCTTTGTCAAAAACAAAGCTAGAGAACCTTAAAAGTGATTGCGATATCTTTTCTAGACTTTTCATTTCTTGTCACAGTAGACAGTTTTACTTGGAATATTTCTTTATCCATAGAAACCAAACTGCTCCTCCGTTTTTATCTCAGGATGTCACTTGAAATAGTGGTATAAATCGCTGCAAATGGGTTTACTTGAAACATTCTGCGATTTGCTGATCCGAATTCGGACGCATTTATCGTTGGTGGGGCAGCAATGGTTAATTCCAGGTCACAAAGTTTGGCAAAAATATTTGATGATTATGCTAATGATGTCATACTGCCTTATGTAAAATCTTGCATCGATAAGTATTCAAATGTAGACATTGTATTTGATATTTACTAAATGAATAATTTAAAGACTGTGAGAAGACAAAGGCAAGGTTCTTGTGCCAGATGTCTTGCTGACAAAATTGCTTCTTGAGAGACTAATACAAATGTGAATGTTACTCATGGTGAAAATATTCTTTGCAATTTCAATAAAGATACTTGCTATCTATCCCCTTGTAATCATGAAGAAGCAGATACATGAATGTTTGTCCATGTTCGGCATGATTATGAAAAATGTTGTAAAATGTAATTTTAGGTAGTACTGACACAGATGTAATAGTTTCAAGAATTGCAGCAATCGCAAAATTAGGTAGAACAAATTGCGGATAGATTATAGCGAATAAGGAATAACGACTTTTGATGGCTTCCTGCACATGACATATCAAATGCGCTTGGTCCTTGTGTTGCTGCTTTTCCTTTCGTCCATGCATTTAGTGGATGTGGAACTTTATCGAATTGACATGAGAAAGGCAAAAGGTCAGCTTGGCTAACAATTGAAGGTTTTCCAGATGTAAAGGATGTTTTTTTAGTCTTAAGTATGGAGCGAGGCACAATGTGAATTGGTTGCCAGGAAGTAGCGGCATTGTGATGCAATTCCGCCTACAAGAGGTTCTTTTCCAGAGCACATCAAAAGAGAAGTATATCAAGGAGAAGTCGCTTGGGCTCAGCCTGATTCATGTATTCGACAGGTACGTGTTCCAAGTCATGAACACTGTGGTTGGATGAAAGAAAGAATCAATAAACCAAAATGGACTTTTTTGACTGCCGTTGCATCGTCGTGTCAGGAAATTTTGAATTGCAGAGCCGAAAACCGAGCTGTGTTGGTAACAGTAGATGCTACCGTTCTGGCCTTCCTTGTACGGGTTGTTGTATAGGCAACGATCAGAAAATTATAAGATAAGCAACCTGTCTTTCTAACCAAACTAGGCATTTAAACTTAACAAAGAGTGTTAACACTTGTTAAGTTGAAGGAAATTATGAAAATATTTTCTGCGTATTTACCTCCATTTTGGAACCGGAAGTCACTGTTTTTCTTCATTTATGTGTTGTTTTGTCGTACTTAGGAACTTTTTTAACGTTTAATCATAACTTATATTAGATTATACATCCCTTGTGAAGTTGCTTGAAAGTATAAAAATTTGCCGGCCATCTTAAAAAAAAAAATTTTTTTCTGGCCAGCAGCGGATTTTTTTTTTTAGTATCATTCAGTTAACCTTTATACCAAATTTCATGCTTGTGTCACGATTTGCACAATTATGTCCATAATATCTCCCACTAACTTAGACATTTTTCAGGCTATTATGGATAAATATGAAGATACGCATATGATCGTGTGCTGTGGTGATATGAATGGCACTTTAATGAAGGAAAAAAACAACAGTCACGATAAGAAGCTTGCAAAATTTATCCAATCCAACAAATTGAACGTACATCAGGAGATAATCACAAATTCAACGCCAATCTTCTATCATAATGACGGCAAATCAACTACACAAATAGACTACATATTTTCAAACAACGATGTTATCAATACTGCCATGGTAATGTAACAAGATCCTATTAACTCATCATCACATCTGCCGTTCATAGCCAATTTAACAAAAACATTAAATACAGAAGTGAAAAACGGAAAGAAAAGCCACACAACCTATAAGCTTTTATGGGAAAAAATTACAAGAAAGAATACAAAAACGTACTCAACCAGATGATTGCAGCTTGTAACTGGAACGACTCTGATGTGAACGAAAAAGTAGCAGAAGACAAAGTAGTACCTACAAAACTCATCACGATATCTGGGTTAAAAAACAAAGCCTCTCCAAAAGTAAGACAGCTGATACAAGCAAGCAAACAGAAACACAGAGAATGGGACAACGCCAGACGACCAAGAAACAACTTTTCGTGGAAAAAAAATCAGCAAAAAGGGCTTTGTGTCGTCAACAACGATGAAAAGCAGCGATAGAAAGAGAACAATGCCTGCAACGATTAGAAAAAGACCAAAATGATCAGGCTTTTTCCAACTAATCAAGCGAAATCAATCAGTATAAAGAGCAATGGTCCTGAAATTCTGATAGATGGCGTTAAAACAGCAAAAAACGCCTTCAAGTCATAGTGAAACCTTTGCAGATTACTTAACACCCAATCCACCATAAAACCATGTATTGCGTGACACATGGGGGGTCTTCAAATCTCCATAAAACTTGGTGAATAAAAACACCATAGTAGTACAAGACTTCACACAAAATATTTCCCCTGGACCTTATCACTGGAACGAGTAATGCAGTATTTTATACAGGGAACCAGTTTTTTGGCTCAGAAAAATGAATTTCTTCGATTTTGTGACAATATTGAGATGAAAAAAAAGCAACAAAGTATAAATCTTACTATTTTAACTTTTATTGACAGTGAATTTGATGGTAAAATAAACATTTTACACAATTATAATCAAAATCAAATTTCAAAGTTTTGCCTGTCAAAGGGAGATAATTATATTAAATTTTCCCGTATTTTTTTTGTTGAAAATTACACATTTTAAAACAGATACAAAATCTCATCTACCACTGACAATTGAAAAAATCATATCACACTGCAAAGTTGAAGTATAGTACAAACTAATTTAAGAATAAAATTGGTGGGCACTCATATTCTTATGTGTCTGGCAGAGACATGAAAATGATGAAATTTTGTGATTTTTCTTCAAACACTGTAAAAATCAAAATTTCTGCACATGAATAAGTAACATTAAAACTGGAGCTATTAGGTCAATTATGTTGAAAAATTATTGAAATTGTATTAAAAAGATATTCTATCAACATAAGATATGAATATATGGAAAGGGCAAATAGGTTTACCCCTGTTAACAAAATTATAAATACAAGTTGGCATCTGGTTGTTCCTAAGTCATTTTGTAAGTCACAATATCATTTACAAATGAACTCAAAGAAACACATCTTTGGATTTTCATGAAACTTAATCAAAAAACACCCAAAGGAATGAGGAGAAAAGAAATTGATTCAAATTTGGCTCTGTAGATCAAAGGTCATGGTCACAATATATACAGATAATAGCAATTTTTTATATTTTTTTTTTAAGTTTTTCATATAACAGCACCTTTAAACAAATCAAGTTTTCATTAAAATATATGGTACAAACATGCACCTAACCAACAAGAGGAAACAGTCTCTTATCAGTTTCAGGCTCTGTAGTAGCCTTAAAGGTCAAAAGTCAAGGTCACAACTTACTTTAAGACAACAGCATTTGATATTTTGTATTTTTTCACAAGGAAAATTAGAGGGTAAATGATTTAAATTTGTACAAAACATGCACCATCAAAGGACGATGCCTAATTTATTTTTAAAAATTTTCATCTCAGGCAATGGTCATAGCTTAGATTATTTTTTTTCTAACTAGAGGCTGAATGCACCACCTGGCAGGTTAAGACTTTTGGAAAGCAAGGACTGTCTTTCATTATCCTTCATTTTTAATGATTTGTACAGCCAAAATTGATATGATAAAAGGAAGAGTGAACAAGCCTGACTTCAATTTCTCACTTGATTCTGAATATTTTAAAAGACAATTAATCATTTATAATAACATTAAAGGGAGACAATTCATAAGTGTATTCATAAAAAGTCCATGATCTGCTACAAACACTTTCAATTACATGTATCTGCATGATACGGGTCAAGTTCTGTTGACAAAATTTTGTCGATTAAGAGTGACATGTTCTCTTGTATCTCCCAGTTTTCAATTTCAGACAATACATTTCTCAATTCAACATCATTTACATCAACGTGATCAGGAGCTACAACATGTAAAGCATGTGGGATATCCCTTCTTGAATGTTGTTTAGATGCAAAACCTGCAAACAAACTTTTAATTTGACTAACAGATAGCCATTCAGCAGGGGAAAACATTTTGGTTCCAGATTTTAATTTGCGGAGAAAAACGAACAACTTTTCGATTTTTCTTCAAAGCCCATCCTTCAACAACAGAATCATCTTCAGAGCCTGAGATAACAGATTGGTCAATCACAGATTTGTATTCACTTCCGATATTATTGCATTTGTCAACCCACATTTGTTTTACAACATCTGTTCCTGCTGGTTTAACATATTGATGGGATCCTTTCAAAATGTGCCTTTCAAGACCATTTGCCGAAACAAACTCCCTTTGGCATCCAGGCTCCGGACAGGCAAATCCAATGCTGTTCACAGCTTCTGTGTCCTCCTGATAACAAAAAATAAAACAAAATTTATGAGACAAGTCGCCTGACCATTGCTTATGAAGCAAGAATGCATCATCCTGACAAATGTCTGCCATGAAACAATAGGACCAAAAAGTGAAAATGGTCAATGATGTTTAGTATATGGAATTATCGGCTGGTATACCTGTCTGTCCAACTTCTGTCAGGTGACATTGACCTCTTTTTCATGGTCCACTCATCATGTTTGGTTTTTTTTTTTTTATTGGGTCTGTTCCTTAATAACTGTACATTGTAGGTAAATGACATTTAGTGTATGAAATCAACCAAAGATGTTCATGTCTGTCTGACTCCTGTCACCTGACCTTGACCTCACTTGTGTTTAGATACTTTTAGCAATAGGTAATCAATATTATATTATGGAATTTATTAAACAGGCAAGACATTTCAGCACTCTTGTTTATGTTATATATGCTGTTTTTGTTGGTCCTTATGTGTATTATTTATTCTCCACTTTGTGGTTTCTGGCTGGCTATAGCCCACTTATCGGTGGGATGTTTTTTTCACTATTCATTGGAGACCAATGGGTCATCCTGTGTTGTATTTTTTTCCTCGCTGGATGAGTTGTTGTCTCTTTGACACATTCCCCATTTCCATTTACTTTCCTACATGTACCTCAGTATTGATATGGCTTTTGACAAATATTTCTTACCTCATCTTGTTCTTCAGTTTCAGTTGAATCTGTGTCTGGAATATCAACCCTTTCTGGAGATGTTTTCAAAGTAACTTTTCCTACTTTCACACTGTCACTGTTTCCGAATGGATGTAAAATCTACAAAACATTTATATATCATTAGATAGTGTGAGCTTCTGCCATCATTTGTGTCTATAGCTATTGTCAATCGTAAATTCTTCTTCCAAGATATTCATTTCTGAATACACTAAAGGATTTATTCATGCATATATATATATGTATATAGGATGTCTTGTATCAACATGACCAAATTTGTGAAATGTATGATTGCCTGCCAAAAACATTGGCGCCATGGCTAAATATATACCACAGGTGTCTAAACTGCTTTTTTTTAGAATAACACATAAACTGTAACATTTATCAAAATTGATCAGCACATTACATTATGCATTTTATAGAATTACATAAAACAAAAATTTATGGTCTATCAGAAAACTTGTCTAGGAGTTATGGCACTTGATTTGACAAAATGGTGACAGACAGATGGACAAACACACAGAGTGATCACTATAGGGCATCTGACACCAAGTGTCATGGCCATAATGAGGCTCATTACAAGTATATATATATATATATATATATATATATATATATATATATATATATATATATATATATATATATATATATATATATATATATATATCAATTATTGGCGTAAAAGTCAGCATTTCGTGCGTAAAAATGACCACCAAAGTAGGCACGGGGTTTAACTATGCATTTCCCTGCATACTTAAACTGTAGCGATATATTTCTCTATGAAAAACTTATTTGTTCATTGAATTACGGTATTTATCTTAAAGGCTTTTACATTATCTTCCACATGCACCAAAAATTAGCTCAATTGCGTTTATTTTCGTGAAATGCCGACACTTCGAAATTTCAAGACGTATATATGATGACTTATGCGCTTGCTTCAAACATATAACTTAAGAGTGCACGGTCTTTAATCATATATTTCTCATTTAAACTGATATATATATTGCTTTTTATTTATGAAATAGATAAAGTGTAAAATACCTTAATTTTTGGTTAAATTATATAAAGCCAACTTTCTTAGTTAAAAAGATATATTTAATAAACCGATATATACGCCTCGTTAAAAGGGTTTTCTTTTCTAGCAATGAATCTCACGTGATTAAATACGTCACATGTAATGTGAAGGACATTTGATATCATGTACAGTCTGTAGAAAATGGAAGTTATATATTTTGAGATTTACACTATATTACGAGTTTATCAAGGTATGAAAATTCCAAATAGGATTTTATTTGTATTATTTGTTTATTGTCAGTATAATAGATATAATAGATAGGTATTAAATGCATTTAGTTGTTATTTTTGGCTAGATGAGCTCTTGACCTACTTAACGTAATAAATAACAATAGCTTATTTACATTTAAATTTATCACAGACCCTGGCGGATCTAGAAATTTTCATAAAGTAGGGGCCCTCTCTAGTCAACTTTCAATGATTCCACAGTGGCGGATTCAAAAGCGGTAAGATTTTGTGTTCCCTATATAATCCCCCCTTTTTTGTCCTGGGTTGGGAACCCCTTTTTAAAATGGTTTGATCCGCCTGTGTTCCCTTAATATTTAACCACTTTTCAGAAATAGAACCCTGCGCCCCCTTAAATCTACCTCTGGGCTCTGGGTTATATCTCCAATTGAGGTCATATTAGAGAAATCAGGTGTACAAACACCAAAGTAGGCACGGGGTTTAAGTATGCATTTCCCTCTATACATAAACTGTAACGATATATTTTTATATATGTATTGCTTTTTATTTATGAAATAGATAAAGTGTAAGATACCTTAATTTTTTGTTTAAATTAAGTAAAACCAACTTTCTTAGTTTAAAAAGATATATTTAATAAACCGATATACGCCTCGTTAAAAGTTTTTTTTATAGCAATGAATCTCACGTGATTAAATACGTTATTACAATGATTTTTATAGTTGTTACAATAATGGAACAATAATGACACAAATCATAAACATGAATTTAACTATTTCTTAGATGTTAATCTACAACCAGATCAGAGCCATATACATAAAAAGGCACAACAATATATTTATTAGCTAGATGAGCTGTTGACCTACTTAACGTAATAAATAACAATAGCTTATTTAGATTTAAATTTATCACAGACCCTGGCGGATCTAGAAATTTTCATAAAGTAGGGGCCCTCTCTAGTCATTATTCAGTGATTCCACAGTGGCGGATTCAAAAGCGGTAAGATTGTGTGTTCCCTATATAATCCCCCCTTTTTTGTCCTGGGTTAGGAACCCCTTTTTAAAATGGCTTGATCCGCCTGTGTTTCCTTTATATTCAACCAATTTTTCAGAAATAGTTCCCTGCACCCCCTTAAATCTACCTCTGGGCTCTGGGTTATATCTCCAATTGAGGTCATATTAGAGAAATCAGGTGTACAAACACCAAAGTAGGCACGGGGTTTAAGTATGCATTTCCCCTCTATACATAAACTGTAACGATATATAATTATATATATATTGCTTTTTATTTATGAAATAGATAAAGTGTAAGATACCTTAATGTTTTGTTTAAATTAAGTAAAACCAACTTTATTAGTTTAAAAAGATATATTTAATAAACCGATATACGCCTCGTTAAAAGGTTTTTTTATACGCCCGTCAAAATTTTGACGGGACGTATTATGGTATACAAATGTCTGGTGTCCGTCCGTCTGTCCGTCCGTCTGTCCGTCTGTCCGGCGTAAACATGTCGCACCGTAACTTGAGAACGACTTATCCAAATTTCATGAAACTTAATATAGTTGTTTCTTATGATGGTCAAATGATCTGTATACTTTTTGGTGAAAATAAGATTTAAACTTTTTGAGTTACGGCACTTTGTAACTAAAACAGGGGTGTGCTTTTTTTCACATGTCGCACCGTATCTCAAAAACGTTTCTTGATTATTGCTTAAAACTTTACACACTTCTTAGTTATATTAATCTTAATATCTGTATACTTTTTGGTGATGATTCAAAATTTCTTTTTTGAGTTTTTGAGTATTTTGTTAAAAGGGGGAGGGTTTTTTTACATGTCGCACCGTATCTCAAAAACGATTTATGATTATTGCTTAAAACTTTACACACTTCTTTGTTATATTAATCTAAAGATCTGTATACTTTTTGGTGATGACTCAAAATTTTATTTTTGAGTTATTGAGTATTTTGTTAAAAAGGGGAGGGTTTTTTTTACATGTCGCGCCGTAGCTCAAAAACAATTTATGATTATTGCTTGAAACTGTACACACTTCTTTGTTATACTAATTTAAAGATCTGTATACTTTTTGGTTTGATTCAAAATTTTATTTTAGTGATATTTGTAAAATAAAACAGGGTGGGAAAGGGGGGGGGGGGGGTTCACATGTCCCGCCGTGTCTCAAAAACAATAAATGGTTATTGTTTAAAACTTCCTCAGAAACTATTTATGGTTATTGCATAAAACTTCCACACAAGACGTCGGGCGTAAGCTGTTTATTTTTTTATAGCAATGAATCTCACGTGCTTAAATACGTTATTACAATGATTTTTATAATTGTTACAATAATGAAACAATAATGACACAAATCATAAACATGAATTTAACTATTTCTTAGATGTTAATCTACAACGAGCCATATACATAAAAAGGCACAACAATATATTTATTAGCTAGATGAGCTGTTGACCTACTTAATGTAATAAATAACAATAGCTTATTTAGATTTAAATTTATCACAGACCCGGGCGGATCTAGAAATTTTCATAAAGTAGGGGCCCTCTCTAGTCATTCTTCAGTGATTCCACAGTGGCGGATTCAAAAGCGGTAAGATTTTGTGTTCCCTATATAATCCCCCCTTTTTGTCCTGGGTTAGGAACCCCTTTTTCAAATGGGTTGATCCGTCTGTGTTCCCTTTATATTCCACCAATTGTTCAGAAATAACACCCTGCTCCCCCTTAAATCCACCTCTGGGCTCTGGGTTATATCTCCAATTGAGGTCATATTAATGCAGTTTTCATCACTTATTTTTCAAGATTCATCATAACACAAGTTCTTTATCTAATAATGTATATGGCTGAATCCGCCCCTGTAGAAATTATCTTTCTGAAACACAAAATGCATTTAACTTTTACACATCTAGTGTATGACAGATCTTAAAACTTTTCCAACTGAAGCCAAAAGCCAGAAAACTTTTTATTCTCATAGTGGTGTGAACATGATTGTTGTTCCCATAATACTTGTTCCCCCTGGAACAAGTCTTTGAATGGTAATAAGTTCTTTGGAACAAACATAACATAATTTTATTTCCACCTTCTTAAGATATTTTCCTGGAACTAAAATGTTATATGGTTTCATAATATCTGTTCTTTTAGAGAGAGTGTCATTTGATTTTTTATACTTGATCACACCTTAGTTGATATTCACCTCACATTTCATTTACCTGGACATGAAGTACATACAAAGAACATGAAGAGTGGGCAAGAAAAGGGGAACGTGAACCCTGGAACACATATTTTTTTTTTAAATCTCCGGACTGACTTTAAATTTAGTCCCTGTTTATTTTTTAATAGACTGTGAGAGAAATCAGGTGTACAAACAAGAAACACGAGGCCGGGATAAGGTACCGGTACTTCATGTATCTCTAACAAATGTAAAATTCAAAAAAAATATTATAACACAAAAAAAAAATTATAAAAAGAGATACTGAAATGTTTTATTTAGTGTATAAAGTGTTTTTTCAAAACTAATATATTTTCTCGTTTCAGCTGAAAGTACCTCTCTAATAACTGTTTATGTGCTGCTTAAAAATATATTGCAGCACTTCACAGTTGCTTGAAAGGTTGAAAATATCATCATGCAGAAATTAGAGCAGATTCCTCAGATTAAAATCATTGAAAATGGATAGATGCACTGGTCCTGGTGGTATACATCGATACAATTAATCTTAATTACATTTGGAATGAAAATTGTCTTCTTTTTTGTTTTTTTGCACGATAAAACCAATATTTAAAGTGAGTCACTCGTTAAAAGTAATGTTTATCCCATTCTTAAACCAATGCATGTATATCATCAACTTAGTCTTCTGTGCATTTCTAATGCAAAATAAGGCAAAATGTTTGGTCCGATTTGATTCTGTTATTACAAACTTTTTAAACAAATTACTTCCCTTTGTTAATCTGAGACTGGTTCCATACCGGACAATTTGGCTTTTGCCAATGCAAAGTATAATGGATTGAAAATGATGTATCGGCGGTTAAACTAATTTTGTATGAAAAATAATTTCTGATGTCGTAAGTATTTATCTAAACAACAAGAGGGACGAAAGATACCAAAGGGACAGTCAAACTCATAAATCTAAAACAAACTGACAACGCCATGGCTAAAAGTGAAAAAGACAAACAGAAAAACAATAGTACACATGACACAACATAGAAAACTAAAGAATAAACAACACGAACCCCACCAAAAACTAGGGGTGATCTCAGGTGCTCCGGAAGGGTAAGCAGATCCTGCTCCACATGTGGCACCCGTTGTGTTGCTTATGTGATTACAAATCCGGTAAATAGTCTAATTCGGTAGGTCACATTCATGAAAGGGTTATTCCATAACGGTCAACCAACTCGTGATGGCGTCCATAAAATTTACGTAGGGATGATTTCAACTTCACCATTTGGAACTCTTGGTTTAATAGCTTCCTTGTGAGCAGTAACCCTCTATCAAGAAAATCATGATAGGAAATGCAAGCACGGGAATATCGTTTCAATTGGGAGATATATACCCCGTATGCAGGTGCTGCTGGAATGTTGCTACTTAGAAATGGAAAGTTCACAATTGGAAAGCTGAAATCATCTCTTTTGTCGTAAAGTTTTGTTTTCAACCGACCCTCATTGTCAATTTCTAGATGTAAGTCAAGATATGAAGCCGACTTAACTGTATCTGTAGTATCCTTTATCTCCAATTCGATGGGATAGATGCGTTCCACATAGTCACCAAATTTTGAATTGTTTAGTGAAAGAACGTCATCTTTATAGCGGAAAGTAGAGTTAAAGGATATTGCTAACTTCTTATCTTTCTTCCTAAGAAGTTCCTGCATGAAGTCAGCTTCATAATAATAAAGAAACAAGTCGGCAAGTAGAGGGACACAGTTTGTTCCCATTGGGATGCCGACAGTCTGTTGAAAAACACGTAATCCAAACGTTACAAATATGTTGTCAATCAAGAAATCAAGCATCTTGATAATATAGGTTTCAGAGAATTTTTTGTCTGAATCAGAGTGATTCTTTACAAAGTATGATTTATCCCTCCCTAAGACAAGATACTTGTATCTACGTTGGCCATTCTTTTTTATGAAGCAAAGTAATACCAACTCTTTCGTCTTTTAGTTTGGAATGTGGAATACTTGTGTAAAGAGTAGAAAAGTCAAATGTTTTAACACTGTTACAAGATGAAAGAGAGTTAGATTGTATGTACTCTAAAAGATCTTTGGAATTTTTAAGTATCCACATCTGATTCACGCCACCTCTAGAATAGGCAGTTTCACAATAACTTTAAAGCCCATCTTTGATTGCTGATAAAATAGATGTTAATAATTTAGAAAGAGGTTTCGTGGAGCACTTGGAAGTTTTTAACAATAATTTCTGATGTCGTAAGTATGTATCTAAACAACAAATTAATGTAATTAAAAGATTTCAAAATCTATGATTACGCACAGGTAAATTTGCTGTTCCTGCTAGCTCTCCATTGTAATAATAAAAAATGAATGTCCCTCATAATGGAGACAACTAAAAAAAGGTATCTAATTACAGGGTCGGGAATTGGCAAATGGACTATAATAATGCTTTTTTTCTGCTTATCATGTTTGTGGCTTTGATCTTGTTGTACGTGGTTTAACATGATGATGATGGAAGTGTTTAACGACATTGACTGGATATACATCCCGCGGGCAATTGGTGAGCTTTAGATATTTTCTGCAGTTGGTATCACAAGGATTTGTATAGTAAGACTTACTATACAAATCCTTGGTAATCAGCAACAGGTTGAAGGCCGCTATTTTGGTGCGCGGCCATCTTGGTTATGCTGAGTTATTTTTGGTTTGTTTACTCTTTTGATGTTTCTTTTGTACTTCACAACGGCTACTTTCAGGCCCAGGTTGGTTAGCTTGATAGCCCGCTAACAACGATGATGGCGTACTAGTCTACGAGTTTCTGACGTAGTAATAACGATGACAGGTAGCATAATCAGTACCAAAGTCGTGAGACAGTTAAATGAATGTCCATTATTCAACACCTCGGTTACAGCTCTCGAGCGTTTGTCGTCATAACACTCCCCCATCAAAAATGAATTTTGGAGTGTATGCTGACGCGGGTTGGTTTCTGTCATCGAAAGAAGCTAGTCGTTAATACATCTAATAATAAAAATTCCTAATTTTTGAAGCAAGAATAAAACTAAAATTTTCATCGCACGAAATTGAAATAAAATATAGTGTACGAAAATCCATACAAATAAAATATTAAATAACGATATGTTTTGTTTCTATTAAGTTAATGAAATTAAATGAATAGACAACTTTCGAGTTCGATGCATTTCCGTCAAAAACTCTAGTTTTAGTGAACGTCATTTGTGCGTTAAGGGGCGTCGTCACTTCCATTCCAATATTGAACGAGTGGTTGGAAAACTATACTTCTATATTGTAGGAATTATTCGGCAAATTGAATTCTCAAAATTGACAATCAGCACTACTGTCATTCGGAATTGTTATTAAGTACCTATATAACAAGCATTATTTCTAGTTTATCCTGCATAATGACGATCACTAAGACGCTTGATGAACGTTAATAGTGCAGGGATACAGGCGATCCCCTCTATCTGGTAAATGACGTCATAAAGGCGCGTATAATTGACGAGTTTTTTTCCGGTGACGGATGAACTCGAAAGTGGTCTATTGAATTAAAATTTCCAAACTATATATGTAGATTTCTCATATTTCTCGACTGTCTTCAATTATTACAAACAAAACGAAAAATGTTTATTTAGCGGGTTTTTTCTAAAACAATATATCTTCATTGTTTTTTGATATTTCAAAAGACATCTTATTTTGTTTGTTTGCCAAGTTTACTTGTATGCGGTTAGTACCATCACTAATAACTCCTAACTATCAAAGACCAAATGACCTAATAAACAACAACAAATGGAAATTTTTAACGACCTTGACTGGCTAGGCAAAATAAACCTGATAATTGGTATTCAATATATATAATCCTAGGTCATGCCTGACATATTTCACAAAAACGGCCGATGAAAACTTCGATAACTCCTTAAATGTTAAAATGTTAAAATGATTTTATCAAAACAAAAATTATTAGATGAAGAGTTATATTATCTATCGAATGCATACCTTCACAACACACTAAAACATATATTTCATGTCCTGAGTGCAGTTTGTATGTCCTGCGTGCACTCAGGACGTCCTGAGCGGTGTTTAGACGTACCGGTGTCTTTTGTTTAAGTGTTTCATTTTTTTACATTGTCATTTTGGTGCCTTTCTTAGCTGACTATGCGTTATGGGCTTTGCTAATTGTTGAAGGCCGTACGGTGACCTAAAGTTGTTAATTTCAGTGTCATTTTGGTTTCTTGTGGAGAGTTGTCTCATTGCATGGCAATCATACCACATTTTCTTTTATGTTTGTAAAAGTTAACGCACGACAAATGATGAGAATTATTCACCTAGCCCTGGTGTCAGGTGAGCTAAAACATTTGCATTCAAGTATGACTACATATTTTGGAATCAAAACCAGGACACTATTGACTATTGGGCGCGGTTTTTATATAATTATCCTTAAAAGTGTTTTGTGTATGTTCAGTGGAAAATATTACAGAGTAATGAAATGGAGTTTTGAAAACGATCTGTAAAATGTCGAAACATATACAAGAAAAACATACAATCTTCACGCTATACAATAATTTCTACGGAATTGGCTTGTACAATTTCTTTCGACAGGCTTGTAAAATTCTTCTTTACCAGTCAACAATTATAATATACAGTGTTAATTTCCATTGTTTAACGCAAGCGTACATTGTAGATAAATAAATTAAATTGTAGTGACCTGGGGTCGTGTCATCGAAGGTGTCTTAGGACTAAGACATGTCCCAAGACCATCGTAGGAGATTTTTTTGCTCTTAGCCATGTTATTGAAACGATCTTATTTTAAGAGATGTCCTAATGGTGGTCCCAACTTTAGGAGTACTACTAAGGTCTTAAGGACATTTTCACTTTAAGGATAACTTTATGAAGTCTTAGCATATAAAATTAAAGAACCTTAGTGAGCACGCTCACATACCCCACGTCCCCACATTGTCACTGGAGAAATTGAATAAGTGTAAGAAAACAAAATTGTATAAGAAAAAATAATGACTAATAATTTCCTGTCAATATGCACATCTACATACAGTGAAACCTGGGTAAACCGAACCCTGATAAAACCGAATTTCAGTTTAAACCGAACAATTTTCAAAGTCCCACACAATTTCCCTATTAATTAACGTTAATCTAACCTGAAAAAACCGAACCCTGTCAACACCGAATTCCGAACGCTTTTTGAAGGCTCGTTAGTAAATTTGTATCTAAAAATTACCTGTCAAAATCGATCAATACCAATCAAAACAATAAAATATAATTAATTATTTGCATGATTTAATTAAACAAACACAGGGTGGCAGAGTATCCACGAAGGTATTTGAGGTTTAATGAACTTGTGAGTTGTTATTACAAACTAATTAGCATGTCTGTGTGTATGTATAAAGTGATTTTTTCGTAAAGAAACGTTAAACTGGTCAGTTACCCCCATCGCCGATAATGACAAGAAAGGAACTTTCCCTCAGATCAATTAAATGAACCTTACTCAAATAATTACGGCCACAAAATCGAAACTGCCATTCTGTAGCTAAACTGTTTAATTAAATAATAGTTTGAAAGCCTTTTACCGGATTAAGAAGTCGTGCAACACAACAAGGTCAATGGATTTCGATTGCTGGATTCCCATTAGAGGCCCTATATATTTGATTCGAATGCTCCCGAAGACTTCCGTTAGTTATTTAGCAACGATAAAGTCCGAGAATAAACTGGACCCCTGCTGTTGTTTCACTGTTATCGTGTGCCGAAGTATCAATCAGCGGGTGACCAGTTTAGTCCGACAACTCGTGTGTACAATGACATTCCCGATTCAACTACGGAATCGTCATATGACAGTGACTGTGAATCTGAATTGGTCAGTGAATTAACGGATGAGATTATAATTATAAAAAGCAAAATCGCTCCACGTCGGACATCTCCCAACGACGAGCGTGATTGACGGAGTGGCGTTTGTTTATCAACAAAAATGTAGCAATAGTTATCAAAGGTACCAGGATTATAATTTTGTACGCCAGACGCGCGTTTCGTCTACATAAGACTCATCAGTGACGCTCATATCAAAATATTATATAGCAAAACGTCTATCTTTTATCTTCTTTTATTTTCACATTTACATCTAAATCAACACAAAAATAAACTGTCGGCTGTTGTGTCACAATGTAGTATGTCCTTATTATCTACAAAATTTCATGAAATACTGTTGTGTGGTTTCAGAGGAGTTGAGATGACAAACTGTTGCAGAAGTACATTGAAACAAATAAGTTCAAAGGGGCCTAACTCCTAGAAAAAAAATGAATCGTAATTTCCTGTCAATATGCACATCTACGTAGTATGTCCTTATTATCTACAAAGTTTCATGAAATTTTGTTGTGTGGTTTCAGAGGAGTTGAGATGACAAATTGTTGAAGTAGTACCTTAAAGCAAAAAAATTCAAAGAGGCCTAACTCCTATAAAAAAAATTGAATCACAATTTCCTGTCGATATGCACATCTACATAGTATGTACTTATTATCTAAAAAGGTTTCATGAAATTCTGTTGTGTAGTTTCAGAGGAATTGCGATGACAAACTGTTGCAGTAGTACATTTAAGTAAATAAGTTCAAAGGGGCGTAACTCCTAGAAAAAAAATTGAATCGTAATTTCCTGACGATATGCACATCTAATAGTATGTCCTTATTATCTAAAAAGGTTTCATGAAATTCTGTAGTGTAGTTTTAGAGGAGTTGCGATGACAAACTGTTGCAGTAGTACATTGAAGCAAATAAGTTCAATGGGGCGTAACTCCTAGAAAAAAATTGAATCGTAATTTCCTGACGATATGCACAACTACATAATATGTCCTTTTCATCTAAAAAGGTTTCATGACATTCTGTTGTTTGGTTTGAGAGGAGTTGCGATGACAAGAAACAGGACTGACGGACGGACTGATGGACTGACGGACGGACGGACGGGTCAAAAACATTATACCCTCCGCAACTTCGTTGCGTGGGGTATAAAAATGAATCCTGCAATTAGCCAACTATTGTACAAATAACAGGTACATACAAATAAATATTTGCTTTTTTGTACTTGTCCTGTTACCCCAATTCCACGTTGAGCAAGCAGTAATATGAACATTTCTGTTTCCAAACCAGTTCATTTTGGGGTCCTCTTCGCTGTCCGTGTTTCAACGATGTCGATTTTGTGAAATTAGAGACAATGATTTTGATTTTATAACTAAAGTTTCAAGTGTTGGGAGTAATTTCAGGATTCCTCTTATATGCGTTGCGGAATATATCGACTGTATACCTTTTGTTCCTCTGTTAAAAAGCTTTCGAATGAGATATAGGGTATATCTATAATTAGAGCTAAAAGGTCGCAGCAGTTCATTCCATTTTTCAAATTATTCATTTCATTATTCAAAATTTCTTATTTTTCTTAATTTTCACGCGTATTTTGGCATTTAGGTCCTCCGTAACCCCTCTAATAGTCAATGCTGCACATATCGTTTATACTCAGTTTATTCCATTACCAATAAGCTCTCATTTGGTGTATTAATTTTGTCTTGATTAGGGGCAAACGGCTTGCAACAATCCATTCCGTTATTCAAAATAAGCTATTTCTTAATGTTCAAACGTATTTCGATATTTTGTTCCTTCTGTACTCCTCTAATATGCGTTGCAGAACATATCGTTTATCCTCAGTTTATTCCTCTATCAATAAGCTTTAATTTGTATACAGTTTGCCTTGATTAAAGGCCTAGGCCTTGCATCAGTCCATTTCATTATTTAAAATAAGCTATTTCTTAATGTTCGAGCGTATTTCGATGTTTAGATCCTTCATTACTCCTCTAATATGTGTTGCTGAACATATCGACTATTTATCTTGTTTTCCTCTCTTAATAAGCTTTCAAATGAGGTAAAAGGTATATCAATAATTATGGGCTAAATGGTGGCAGCAGTCCATTCCATAAATCAAGTGTATTTCGATGTTTAGGTCCTTCGTTACTCTTCTAAAATGCGGCGGAACTTATCAACTATATATATTTTGTTTCTCTCTTAATAAGCTTTCGAATGAGGTTGAAGGTATATCTATAATTAGGGGCTAAAGTCTCGCAACAGTCCATTCTATTATTCAAAATATTCATTTTATTATTCAAAATTGGCTATTTCTAAATTTTCACGCGTATTTTGGCATTTAGGTACTCCGTAACCCCTTATGGTCAGTACGGCACATATCGTTTCAACTAAAATTATTCATCTATCAATAAGCTTTAATTTAGTGTATTAGTTTTGCCTACATTAGGGACTAACGGCTTGCAGCAGTTCATTCCGTTATTCAAAATAAGCTATTTCTTAATGTTCAAGCGTATTTCGATGTTTAATTCCTTCGTTACTCCTCTAATATGCGTTACTGAACATATCTACTATATATTTTTTTTCATCTATTCATAAGCTTTTGAATGAAGTATAATGTATATCTATAATAAGGGACTAAAGGGTTGCACCAGTCCATTCCATTATTCAAAATATCCATTTCGTTAATCAAGATTGGCTATTTCTTAATTTTCACGCGTATTTTTGAAATTAGGTCCTCCGTAACCTCTGTAATGGTCATTACAGCACATATTGTTTAAACTAAATTTATTCCTCTATCAATAAGCTTTAATTTTGTGTATTAACTTTGCCTTGATAAGGGGCTAACGGCTTGCAGCAGTCCATTCCATTATTCAAAATAAGCTATTTCTTAATGTTCAAACGTATTTTGCCGTTTTAAGGTTCTTCGTTATTCCTCTTATATACGTTGCAGAACATATCCACTATATATTTTTTTTTTCCTCTCTTAATAAGCTTTCGAATGAGAAATAAGGTATATCTATCATAAGGTACTAAATGGTCGCAGCAGTGTATTTCATTATTTAAAATATCCATTCATTATACAAAATTCGCTAATTCTTAGTTTTCAAGCATATTTTGGCATTTAGGTCCTCCATAACCCCTGTAATGGTCATTGCTGCACATATCGTTTATCCTCAGTTTATTCAATTATCAATTATCTTTAATTTGGGGTATTTTTTTTGCCTTGAATAGGCTCTGACGGCTTATAGCAATCTATTCCGTTATTCTAAATAAGCTATTTCTCAATGTTCAAGCGTATTTCGAGGTAAAGTTCCTTCTTTATTCCTCGAATATGCGATACGGAATATATCGACTGTATACCTTTTGTTCCTCTGCTAAAAAGCTTTCGAATGAGATATAATGTATATCTATAATTAGAGCTAAAAGATCGCACCAGTCCGTTCCATTATTGCAATCATTCATTTTGTTATTTAAAATTTCTTATTTGTCTTAATTTTCAGGCGTATTTTAGCATTTAGGTCCCCCACAACCCCTTTAATAGTCAATGCTGCACATATCGTTTATACTCAGTTTATTCCATTACCAATAAGTTCTCATTTGGTGTATTTATTTTGCCTTGATTATAGGCTAACGGCTTGCAACAGTCCATTCCGTTATTCAAAAAAAGCTAATTTTTTTTATGTTCAAGCGTATTTCGATGTTTAGGTCCTTCGTTACTCTTCTAATATGCGTTGCGGAACTCATCAACTGTATATATTTTGTTTCTCTCTTTATAAGCTTTCGAATGTGGTTGAAGGTATTTCTATAATTAGGGACTAAAGTCTTGCAACAGTCCATTCCATAATTCAAAATATCCATTTCATTATTCAAATTGGCGATTTCTACATTTTCACGCGTATTTTGTCATTTAGGTACTCCGTAACCACTCTAATTGTCAGTACGGCACATACAGTTTAAACTAAATTAATTCCTCTATCAATAAGATTTAATTCCGTGTATCAATTTTGCCGAAATTAGGGGCAAACGGCTTTCAGCAGTCCATTCCGTTATTCAAAATAAGCTATTTTTTAATGTTCAAGCGTATTTCGCTGTTTAATTCCTTCGTTACTCCTCTAATATGCGTTGCTGAAAATATCGACTATATACCTTTTGTTCATCTCTTAATAGGTTTTCGAATTGAGTATAATGTATATCTATGATTAGGGACCAAAGTCTCGCAACAGTCCATTCCATTATTCAAAATATCCATTTCATAATTCAAGATTGGCTATTTCTTAATTTTCACGCGTATTTTGGACATTAGGTTCTCCGTAACCCCTCTAATGGTCATTACGGCACATACCATTGATACTCATGTTATTCCTCTATCAAAAAGCTTTAATTTGTTGCATTAATTTTTCCTTGATAAGGGGCTAACGGCTTGCAGCAGTCCATTCCGTTATTCAAAATAAGCTATTTCTTCATGTTCAAGCGTATTCCGATGTTTAGTTCCTTCGTTACTCCTCTAATATGCGTTGCAGAACATATCGTTTATAATCAGTTAATTGTTTTATCAATAAGCTTTAATTTGGTGTATACTTGCTGCATTGATTACAGTCTGAGGGCTTGCAGCAATCCATTTCATTATTCAAAATAATCTATTTCTTAATGTTCAAGCGTATTTCGATGTTGAGATCCTTCGTTACACCTCTAATATGTGTTGCAGAACATATCGACTATATATCTTTCTTTCCTCTCTTAATAAGCTTTCGAATGAGGTATAAGGTATATTTATACTTCAGGCTAATTGGTGGCAGCAGTCCATCCCATAAATCAATATCCATTTCATATTCAAGATTGGCTATTTCTTGATTTTCTTATGGCCATTGTCGCACATATCGTTTATACTCCGCTTATTCCTCTACCAATAAGCTTTAATTTGGTGTATAAATTTTGCCTTGATTAAGGGCTAATGACTTGCAGCAGTCCTTTCCATTATATCAAAATAAACTATTTTTTTATGTTCAAGCGTATTTCGATGTTTAGGTCCTTCGTTACTCTTCTAATATGCGTTGCGGAACTTATCAACTATATATATTTTGTTTCTCTCTTAATAAGCTTTCGATTGTGGTTGAAGGTATTTCTATAATTAGGGGCTAAAGTCTCGCAACAGTCCATTCCACTATTCAAAATATCCATTTCATTATTCAAAATTGGCGATTTCTACATTTTCACGACTATTTTGGCATTTAGGTACTCCGTAACCACTCTAATGGTCAGTACGGCACATATTATTTAAACTAAATTTATTCCTCTATCAATAGGCTTCAATACCGTGTATTAATTTTGCCAAAATAAGGGGCTAACGGCTTACAGCAGTCCATTCCGTTATTCAAAATAAGCTATTTCTTAATGTTCAAACGTATTTTGATGTTTAATTCCTTCGTTACTCCTCTAATATGCGTTGCTGAACATATCGACTATATACCTTTTGTTCATCTCTAAATAAGCTTTCGAATATATTATAATGTATATTTATGATTAGGGACTAAAGTCTCGCAAAGTCCATTCCATTATTCAAAATATCCATTTCATAATTCAAGATTGGCCATTTCCTAATTTGCACGCGTATTTTTGACATTAGGTCCTCCGTAACTCCTCTAATGGTCATTACGGCACATATCATTAATACTCATTTTATTCCTCTATCAATAAGCTTTAATTTGTTGTATTAATTATTCCTTGATAAGGGGCTAACGGCTTGCAACATTCCATTCCGTTATTCAAAATAAGCTATTTCTTAATGTTCAAGCGTATTCCGATGTTTAGTTCCTTCGTTACTCCTCTAATATGCGTTGCTGAAAACATCGACTATATACCTTTTGTTCATCTCTTAATAAGCTTTCGAATGAAGTATAATGTATATCTATAAGTAGGGACTAAACGGTCGCACCAGTCCATTCCATTATTCAAAATATCCATTTCCTTATTCAAGATTAGCTATTTCTTAATTTTCACGCGTATTTTGGACATTAGGTCCTCTGTAACCCCTCTAATGGTCATAACGACACATATCATTAATGCCTGATATTCATATGATGAAAACATAATCTTTTTATCAGTTTAATTTAGGTGCGGAGCTGGCATGTCAGTGAACTGCTAGTAGTCTGCTGTTATTTATGTATTATTGTCATTTTATTTATTTTCTTTTGTTTCATCTTCTGACATCGGACTCGGACTTCTCTTGAACTGAATTTTAATGTGCGCATTTTTATGCGTTTACTTTTCTACATTGGCTAGAGGTATAGGGGGAGGGTTGAGATCTCATAAACATGTTTAACCCCGCTGCAATTTTGCGCCTGTCTCAAGTCAGGAGCCTCTTGCCTTTGTTAGTCTTGTATGATTTTTTATTTTAGTTTCTTGTGTATAATTCGGAGTTTAGTATGACGCCCATTATCACTGTACCAGTATACATATGTTTTAAGGGGCCAGCTGAAGGACGCCTACGGGTACGGGAGTTTCTCGCTCCAATGAAGACCCATTGGTGGATTTCGGCTGTTGTCTGCTCTATGGTCGGGTTGTTGTCGCTTTGACACATTCCCCATTTCCTTTCTTAATTTTATCAATTGATTCCTCTATCAATAAGCTTTAATTTCGTGTATTAATTTTGCCTTGATAAGGGGCTAAAGGCTTGCAGCAGTCAATTCCTTTATCTAAAATAAGCTATTTCTTAATGTTCAAACGCATTTCGATGTTTAGTTCCTTCGTTACTCCTCTAATATGCGTTGCAGAACATATCGTTTATACTCAGTTAATTATTCTATCAGTAAGCTTTAATTTGGTGTATACTTGTTGCATTGATTACAGACTGAGGGCTTGCAGCAATTCATTTCATTATTCAAAATAAGCTATTTCTTAATGTTCAAGCGTATTTCGATGTTGAGATCCTTCGTTACTCCTCTAATATGTGTTGCAAAACATATCGACTATATATTTTTCTTTCCTCTCTTAATAAGCTTTCGAATGAGGTATAAGGTATATCTATAATTAAGGGCTAAAGGGTGGCAGCAGTCCATTGCATAAATCAATATCCATTTCGTATTCAAAATTGGCTATTTCTTGATTTTTTTATGGCCATTGTCGCACATATCGTTTATACTCCGCTTATTCCTCTACCAATAAGCTTTAATTTGGTGTATAAATTTTGACTTGATTAAGGGCTAATGGCTTGCACCAGTCCTTTCCATTTTTCAAAATAAACTATTTTTTCATGTTCAAGCGTATTTCGATGTTTAGGTCCTTCGTTACTCTTCTAATATGCGTTGCGGAACTTATCAACTATATATATTTTGTTTCTCTCTTAATACGCTTTCGATTGTGGTTGAAGGTATTTCTATAATTAGGGGCTAAAGTCTCGCAACAGTCCATTTCATTATTCAAAAAATCCATTTCATTTTTCAAAATTGGCGATTTCTACATTTTCACGCGTATTTTGGCATTTAGGTACTCCGAAACCACTCTAATTGTCAGTACGGAACATATAGTTTAAACTAAATTAATTCCTCTATCAATAAGTTTTAATTCCGTGTATTAATTTTGCCAAGATTAGGGGCTAACGGTTTTCAGCAGTCCATACCGTTATTCAAAATAAGCTATTTCTTCATGTTCAAGCGTATTCCGATGTTTAGTTCCTTCGTTACTCCTCTAATATGCGTTGCTGATAATATCGACTATATACCTTTTGTTCATCTCTTAATAAGCTTTCGAATGAAGTATAATGTATATCTATAAGTAGGGACTAAATGGTCGCACCAGTCCATTCCATTATTCAAAATATCCATTTCATTATTCAAGATTGGCTATTTCTTAATTTTCACGCGTATTTTGGACATTAGGTCCTCCGTAACCCCTCTAATGGTCATTACGACACATATCATTAATGCCTGATATTTATATGATGAAAACATAATCTTTTTATCAGTTTAATTTAGGTGCGGAGCTGGCATGTCAGTGAACTGCTAGTAGTCTGCTGTTATTTATGTATTATTGTCATTTTATTTATTTTCTTTTGTTTCATCTTCTGACATCGGACTCGGACTTCACTTGAACTGAATTTTAATGTGCGTATTTTTATGAGTTAACTTTTCTACATTGGCTAGAGGTATAGGGGGAGGGTTGAGATCTCATAAACATGTTTAACCCCGCCGCAATTTTGCGCCTGTCTCAAGTCAGGAGCCTCTTGCCTTTGTTAGTCTTGTATGATTTTTTATTTTAGTTTCTTGTGTATAATTCGGAGTTTTGTATGACGTCCATTATCACTGTACTAGTATACATATGTTTAAAAGGGCCAGCTGGAGGACGCCTACGGGTACGGGAGTTTCTCGCTCCAATGGAGACCCATTGGTGGATTTCGGCTGTTGTCTGCTCTATGGTCGGGTTGTTGTCGCTTTGACACATTTCCCATTTCCTTTCTAAATTTTATCAATTGATTCCTCTATCAATAAGCATTAATTTCGTGTATTAATTCTGCCTTGATTAAGGGCTAATGACTTGCAGCAGTCCTTTCCATTATTCAAAATAAACTATTTTTTTATGTTCAAGCGTATTTCGATGTTTAGGTCCTTCGTTACTCTTCTAATATGCGTTGCGGAACTTATCAACTATATATGTTTTGTTTCTCTCTTAATAAGCTTTCGATTGTGGTTGAAGGTATTTCTATAATTAGGGGCTAAAGTCTTGCAACAGTCCATTCATTCCATTATTCAAAATATCCATTTCATTATTCAAAATTGGCGATTTCTACATTTTCACGCGTATTTTGGCATTTAGGTACTCCGTAACCACTCTAATGGTCAGTACGGCACATATCGTTTAAACTAAATTAATTCCTCTATCAATAAGTTTTAATTCCGTGTATTAATTTTGCCAAGATTAGGGGCTAACGGTTTTCAGCAGTCCATACCGTTATTCAAAATAAGCTATTTCTTCATGTTCAAGCGTATTTCGATGTTTAGTTCCTTCGTTACTCCTCTAATATGCGTTGCTGAAAATATCGACTATATACCTTTTGTTCATCTCTTAATAAGCTTTCGAATGAAGTATAATGTATATCTATAAGTAGGGACTAAATGGTCGCACCAGTCCATTCCATTATTCAAAATATCCATTTCATTATTCAAGATTGGCTATTTCTTAATTTTCACGCGTATTTTGGACATTAGGTCCTCCGTAACCCCTCTAATGGTCATTACGACACATATCATTAATGCCTGATATTTATATGATGAAAACATAATCTTTTTATCAGTTTAATTGAGGTGCGGAGCTGACATGTCAGTTAACTGCTAGTAGTCTGCTGTTATTTATGTATTATTGTCATTTTATTTATTTTCTTTTGTTTCATCTTCTGACATCGGACTCGGACTTCTCTTGAACTGAATTTTAATGTGCGTATTTTTATGCGTTAACTTTTCTACATTAGCTAGAGGTATAGGGGGAGGGTTGAGATCTCATAAACATGTTTAACCCCGCCGCAATTTTGCGCCTGTCTCAAGTCAGGAGCCTCTGGCCTTTGTTAGTCTTGTATGATTTTTGTTTTAGTTTCTTGTGTATAATTCGGAGTTTTGTATGACGTCCATTATCACTGTACTAGTATACATATGTTTAAAGGGGCTAGCTGGAGGACGCCTACGGGTAAGGGAGTTTCTCGCTCCAATGAAGACCCATTGGTGGATTTCGGCTGTTGTCTGCTCTATGGTCGGGTTGTTGTCGCTTTGACACATTTCCCATTTCCCTTCTAAATTTTATCAATTGATTCCTCTATCAATAAGCTTTAATTTCGTGTATTAATTTTGCCTTGATTAAGGGCTAATGACTTGCAGCAGTCCTTTCCATTATTCAAAATAAACTATTTTTTTTATGTTCAAGGTATTTCGATGTTTAGGTCCTTCGTTACTCTTCTAATATGCGTTGCGGAACTTATCAACTATATATATTTTGTTTCTCTCTTAATAAGCTTTCGATTGTGATTGAAGGTATTTCTATAATAAAGGGCTAAAGTCTCGCAACAGTCCATTCCATTATTCAAAATATCCATTTCATTATTCAAAATTGGCTATTTCTACATTTTCACGCGTATTTTGGCATTTAGGTACTCCGTAACCACTCTAATGGTCAGTACGGCACATATCGTTATATATATACAAGTCTATATATATATTCTTTTATATGTTATCTCATCCGAAATTTTGAATTTTATGCATTTTTAATGCATTTTTTATTTTTATGTATACTATTTTTTTAACTTTTCTGTAACCTTTGTACTTGCATGGTTTTATGAGAATAAACTATCTATCTATCTATCTTTAAACTAAATTAATTCCTCTATCAATAAGCTTTAATTCCGTGTATTAATTTTGCCAAGATTAGGGGCTAACGGCTTTCAGCAGTCCATACCGTTATTCAAAATAAGCTATTTCTTAATGTTCAAGCGTATTCCGATGTTTAGTTCCTTCGTTACTCCTCTAATATGCGTTGCTGAAAATATCGACTATATACCTTTTGTTCATCTCTTAATAAGCTTTCGAATGAAGTATAATGTATATCTATAAAAAGGGACTAAATGGTCGCACCAGTCCATTCCATTATTCAAAATATCCATTTCATTATTCAAGATTGGCTATTTTTTAATTTTCACAAGTATTTTGGACATTAGGTCCTCCGTAACCCCTCTAATGGTCATTACGACACATATCATTAATGCCTGATATTTATATGATGAAAACATAATCTTTTTATCAGTTTAATTGAGGTGCGGAGCTGGCATGTAAGTTAACTGCTAGTAGTCTGCTGTTATTTATGTATTATTGTCATTTTATTTATTTTCTTTTGTTTCATCTTCTGACATCGGACTCGGACTTCTCTTGAACTGAATTTTAATGTGCGTATTTTTATGAGTTAACTTTTCTACATTGGCTAGAGGTATAGGGGGAGGTTTGAGATTTCATAAACATGTTTAACCCCGCCGCAATTTTGCGCCCGTCTCAAGTCAGGAGCCTCTGGCCTTTGTTAGTCTTGTATGATTTTTTATTTTAGTTTCTTGTGTATAATTCGGAGTTTTGTATGACGTCCATTATCACTGTACTAGTATACATATGTTTAAAGAGGCCAGCTGGAGGACGCCTACGGGTAAGGGAGTTTCCCACTCCAATGAAGACCCATTGGTGGATTTCGGCTGTTGTCTGCTCTATGGTCGGGTTGTTGTCGCTTTGACACATTTCCCATTTCCCTTCTAAATTTTATCAATTGATTCCTCTATCAATAAGCTTTAATTTCGTGTATTAATTTTGCCTTGATTAAGGGCTAATGACTTGCACCAGTCCTTTCCATTATTCAAAATAAACTATTTTTTTATGTTCAAGCGTATTTCGATGTTTAGGTCCTTCGTTACTCTTCTAATATGCGTTGCGGAACTTATCAACTATATATATTTTGTTTCTCTCTTAATAAGCTTTCAATTGTGGTTGAAGGTATTTCTATAATTAGGGGCTAAAGTCTCGCAACAGTCCATTCCATTATTCAAAATATCCATTTCATTATTCAAAATTGGCGATTTCTACATTTTCACGACTATTTTGGCATTTAGGTACTCCGTACCACTCTAATGGTCAGTACGGCACATATCGTTTAAACTAAATTTATTCCTCTATCTATAGGCTTCAATTCCGTGTATTAATTTTGCCAAAATAAGGTGCTAACGGCTTACAGCAGTCCATTCCGTTATTCAAAATAAGCTATTTCTTAATGTTCAAGCGTATTTTGATGTTTAATTCCTTCGTTACTCCTCTTATATGCGTTGCTGAACATATCGACTATATACCTTTTGTTCATCTCAAAATAAGCTTTCGAATGTAGTATAATGTATATTTATGATTAGGGACTAAAGTCTCGTAAAGTCCATTCCATTATTCAAAATATCCATTTCATAATTCAAGATTGGCTATTTCCTAATTTGCACGCGTATTTTGGACATTAGGTCCTCCGTAACTCCTCTAATGGTCATTACGGCACATATCATTAATACTCATTTTATTCCTCTATCAATAAGCTTTAATTTGTTGCATTAATTTTTCCTTGAAAAGGGGCTAACGGCTTGCAGCAGTCCATTCCGTTATTCAAAATAAGCTATTTCTTAACGTTCAAGCGTATTCCGATGTTTAGTCCCTTCGTTACTCCTCTAATATGCGTTGCTGAAAATATCGACTATATACCTTTTGTTCATCTCTTCATAAGCTTTCGAATGAAGTATAATGTATATCTATAATTAGGGATTAAAGGGTCGCACCAGTCCATTCCATTTTTCAAAATATCCATTTCATTATTCAAGATTGGCTATTTCTTAATTTTCACACGTATTTTGGACATTAGGTCCTCCGTAACCCCTCTAATGGTCATTACGGCACATATCATTAATGCCTGATATTCATATGATGAAAACATAATCTTTTAATCAGTTTGATTGAGGTCCGGAGCTGGCATGTCAGTTAACTGTTAGTAGTCTGCTGTTATTTATGTATCATAATTGTCATTTTATCTATTTTCTTTTGTTTCATGTTCTGACATTGGACTCGGACTTCTCTTGAACTGAATTTTGATGTGCGTATTGTTATGCGTTAACTTTTTTACATTGGCTAGAGGTATAGGGGGAGGGTTGAGATCTCACAAACATGTTTAATTCCGCATCAATTTTGCGCCTGTCTCAAGTCAGGAGCCTCTGGCCTTTATTAGTCTTGTATATGCTTTTTAATTTTAGTTTCTTGTGTATAATTCGGAGTTTAGTTTGACGTCCATTATCACTGTACTAGTATACATATTTTTAAGGGGCCAGCTGAAGGACGCCTACGGGTACGGGAGTTTCTCGCTACATTGAAGATTCATTGGTGGACTTCGGCTGTTGTCTGCTCTATGGTCGGGTTGTTGTCGCTTTGACACATTCCCCATTTCCTTTCTAAATTTTATGAATTTATTCCTCTATCAATAAGCTTTAACGTCGTGTATTAATTTTGCCTTGATTAGGGACTAAAGGCTTGCAGCAGTCCATTCCTTTATTCAAAATAACTATTTCTTAATGTTCAAGCGTATTTCGATGTTAAGTTCCTATGTCATCCCTTAATATGCGTTGCGGATCAAATTGACTTGATAACTTTAGTTCCTCTCTTAATAAGCTTTCGAATGAGGTATAAGGTATATTAATAATTAGAGACTAAAGGGTCACAGCAGTCCATTTTATTATTCAAAATATCCATTTCATTATTCAAAATTGGCTATTTCTTAATTTTCACGGATTTGAAGGGTTTTTCAGGCCCGTGCCCCCACTCTTATCGAGATATATATATATATAGTGAAGCGCCGTAAACACACACAGAGTTGAGTTTTTCAAATGCAAATAATGAAGTTTAAAGATCTTATATATGTGGTATTTTACTTTATTTCTTTAAAGACTGCCAGGTATATTACTGTAAATTCTTAAATTATTGCGAGGTTTTTAATTATTGCGAAAATTGCGACAGAGTTGTAAACGCAATAATAATATTCGTAAAAGTTAAAAATCGCATTTAAGTCTAAAATGACAAAATCGCAATAATAAATGCACGCAATGATTTCTGAATCTACAGTAAGTAGTTATATAAAATCCATAGTCCAAGTTTAAACCATTTTCACTCATCACACCATTTGTTAATAAACAAATAGTTAAAACCCAAAAGTTTTGTGTTGTTAGATTGCTGTCTCGTCGATGTATACTCACACCACCTATTATTCAGATCTCTAAGAGATATAAATATGCTAAAAGGTCATGTGTGTGAGAAGTCACCTTAAAACAAATGTCTAAATAAGAAATGCATGCATCTATTTGTTTTAATTATATTATAATTGTGCAGATCAGAAGATCTTTCTATATAATGATATTTCCCAGTTCAAAGTCTTTTATTAAAACCATATATTTAACACCAAAACGAAATTGTTCTCCAAATTAATACTCAGATACATGTACAAACACTTTGGTTTGTTTTGAGACTAAGAAGGAGCGGGAAATGTAACTGTAAGCTATACATTATAAATCAGCATGTGTTAACCCAACTAACATGTTTATTTAGATAGTGTCCAAAATTGTTAAATGATGATAGGGCGAATGAAGCGGGAAATATAACTGTAAGCTATTATACATAACATGCTGATTACGCATTTCTCACGGATATTTGATACAGGGAAGGTCGTTGTTTTATCATCTTTACCACAAGTACACATTCCATCCTCTAGTTTCCGCTGCAATTTATAATTAATCTGACAGTGCTCGACATCATTCTAAAGTATTTTGCTTCACCGATAAAGGATTAGATATAAAAAAGAATCAAAAAATTATTAATATGATACTTTAAATTGCAACAGTCTTTTTTTAACTATTTTTAAACATCGACCATCTTTTCATTTATAAAAGGAACCATGTATATTGAAAAAAGGGAATATGTTAGTTTGTTCCAGGGCGTTTTATCCTTCGATTTGGAAAACAAATGTTTGTTCCGAGCAAACATAACTATACCCCCTTGAAAAAATGAATGTTGGGGCTAAACAAATATTTGGTTTTCATTTAGAAAAAAAAAATAATTATGAAATTCATTTCATGATTCAAAATAAGCTATTTTATAATTTTTACCCGTATTTCGATTTTTAGGTACTTCATTACTCCTCTAATATGCGTTGCGGAACATATTTATTGATCATCTTTTAATAGGCTTTCGAATGAGGTAAAAGGTATATTTGTATTTGGGGGCTGAAGTGTTGCAGCAATCTAATCCATTATTCAAAATATCCATTCCATTGTTCAAAATTGGCTATTTCTTAATTTTCACGCGTATTTTGGCATTTTGGTCCTATGTAACCGTCTTGAACGTAATTGTGGGTTTTCTATCAATAGCTTTCACATGGTGTATTTAAAGTTTTTCTTATTTAGGGACTGAGTTACTGCCTCTAAATAAAGTTTTATTACTGACGAGTCACAGCAATTCATTCTTTTCTTAAAAAGAACTATGTCTTAATTTTTATATAAAAAAGAAGATGTGGTATGATTTCTAATGAGACAACGGTCCATAAGAGTTTTAAATGACACATAATATGCATTATGTATTTTTCGACATGTTAGATCCTCCGTTTCTCCTCTAATATGCGTTGCGGAACATACTAACTACATATATTTTGTTCTTCTATTGATAGGCTTTCGAATGAGGTATCATGTAAATATATAAGTATGGGTTGAAGGGTCGCAGCAATCCCTTGCATCATTCAAAATTGGCTATTTCTTAATCTTCACGGTTATTTTGGCATTTATGTCCTCCGTAATCTCGATCTCTCTGATGGACATTGCGGCACATATTATTTATAACCTAAACCATTTTGTTTCTCGATCAATGAACTTTCAAATGGTTATAACGTTTTCCTTAATTAGGGGCCGACAGTCTCAGCAGTCCATTTCATTATTTAAAATAAGCTACATTTGTACTTCTTAATGTTCACATGTATTTCGATTTTTAGGTACTTCGTTACTCATCCGCGTTGCGGAACATATTAGCAATATACATATTATATACCTTTTGTTCCTCTATGATTAAGCTTTCGAATGAGCTTGAAGTTATTTCTGTAATTATAGGGCTGAAGGGTCACAGTAGTTCATGTCATTATTTCAAAATATTCATTCAATTATTCAAAATTGGCAATTTCTTTCTTTTCACGCATTTAAGTCCTCCGTTACCTCTTTTATGGTCATTGAGGGACGTATTATTGATACATTTTGTTTCTCTATCAATGAGCTTTCACGTGGTGTATAAAGTTGTCCTTCATAAGGGGCTGACAGGTCGCATCAGTCCATTCCATTATTCAAAGTAAGCTTTTCCATAATGTCCACCCCCATTTCGATTTTTAAGTCCTTCGTTACTCCTCAGATTTGCATTGCAGAACATTTTGACTATATATCTTTTGTTCCTCTATTAATAGGCTTTCGAATGAGATAGAAGGTTCATATGTAATTAGGGGCTGAAGGTTCACAGCAGGCCATTGCATTATTCAAAATATCCATTCCAATTTTCAAAATTGTCTATTTCTTAATTTTCACGCGTATTTTGGTATTTAGGTCCTCCGTAACCCTTCTAATTGTCATTGGGGCACATATTATCAATAAAAATTTTGTTCCTCTATTCATAACCTTGCAAATGGTGTATAAAGTTTTCCTTAATTATATGGCTTATGGGTTGCAGAAGTTCATTTCGTGATTCAAAATAAGCTATTTTATAATGTTCACCCGTATTTCGATTTTTTGGTACTTCATTTCTCCTCCAATATGCGTTGTGGAACATATTAACTATATACCTTTTGTTCCTCTTTTAATAGGCTTTCGAATGAGGTAAAATGTTTATTTGTAATTAGGATCTGAATTATCGAAGCAATCAATTCCATTATCTAAAATTGGCTATTTTTATTTTATTTTCACGCGTATTTTGGCATTTTGGTCTCCTGTAACCCTATTAAACGTCATTGTGGTTTCTCTATCAATAAGCTTTCACTTTGTCTATAAAGTTTTCGCTAATAAGGGCCTGAGTTACTGCCTCTAAATAACGATATTGTTACTGACGAGTCGCAGCAGTCCATTATATTATTAAAAAAGCTATATTTCATAATGTTTATGCATATTTTGACATTAAGATCCTTCGTTACTCCTATAATATGCGTTGCGGAACATATTAACTACATACATTTTGTTCTGCTATTAATAGGCTTTCTAATGAGGTATTATGTATATCTGTAATTAGGGGTTGAAGGGTCACAGCAATCCATTCCATCATTCAAAATTGGCTATTTTTAAATCTTCACTGTTATCTTGGCATTTATGTCCCCAACCTCTTTAATGGTCGTTGCTGCACATATTATTTATAACCTAAACCATTTTTGTTTCTCTATCAATGAACTTTCAAATGATTACAACGTTTTCCTTAATTATGGGCTGATGGGGCGCATTCATCCATTTCATTATTTAAAATAAGCTACAATTGTATTTCTTAATGCTCACATGTATTTCGATTTTTTGTCTTTCGTTACTCCCCGCATTACATTTTAGCTATATACTTTTAGTTCCTCTATAAATAAGCTTTCGAATGAGGTTAAAGGTATTTCTGAAATTAGGGGATGAAGGGTCCCCACAGATCATGTCATTATTCAAAATATCCATGCTATCATTCAAAATTCTTTCTTTTCACGCGTATTTTTGTCATTTAGATCCTCCGTAATCCTTCTAATGGTCATTGCGACAGCAATGAACTCTCAAATGGTACATAAAGTTTTCCTGAATTAAGGGATGAAATGTCGCAGCAGTTCATTTCATCATTTAAAATAAGCTATATCTTAATGTTCACGCGTATTTCGATATGTAGGTATTGTTACTCCTCTAATATGCGTTGTGGAACACATTAACTATGTACCTTTTGTTCCTCAATAAATAAACTTTCGAATAAGGTATAAAGTATATCTGTAATTAGTGACTGAAGGGTCGTTGTAGTCCATTCCATTACTTAAAATATCCATTCCATTACTTGAAATATCCATTCCATTACTTAAAATATCCATTCCATTATAATCAAAATTGGGCATTTCTTCCTTGTCTTGCGTGTTTTTGGTATTTAGGTAACCAATGTAGTAATCATTGTGGCTCAATCGACATGTTTTATAATCAGGGGATAAATAACAGCAAATACATAAATAAAAATAACCTTAATCATATGGGCACAGGACGTTTGCGCTTTTTCACCTGTAAAACGATACGACATTTGCGCTTCAAATACTATGGACATTTGCGCTTTAAATTTTGATTCACCAGTATTAAATTGACCGGACATTTGCGCTTTTGCACCTATTGTCGTCTATCTGTAATTTTAAAGAGAAGTAATTATTGCGTAAATAAATTTAACTTATATTTGGCATTAGTACGACACATGGTCCAGAATCATTCCCTGTACATTATAATGAACAGTTCTACTCGACTCATCCTGATATTTTTATCTTTTTAAAGAGCATCATTGAACAACAGTATGTGAATCACATTAGATTCGTTATATTGATGAACAGGCATCCCTGTCAAGAATTGGGAAAGAGAATGTTGAATATATATTTGAAATGTGTGCGAAATGCCAGTCTGAACAGATAAACAGAGCTAAATTTGTCCAATCCTTGGTCTTCATATATCAAGCGAAAACTGACCTGTGATGACTGTACGTGTTTTTAGGTCTTTAGAATGTTTACCTTTAGCTCAGTGTATATAGACTTTTAAACACATATCAATGTGCTATGAAATGAATGTGCTATGAAATGTGCTATTAAATGATTTTTTTAAACCTTTAACCATAAAGAAAAAATATTATTCTGCCAGTATTAAAGAGGAAGATATGATAGTCATAAAAATCAAATATTGCAAAAGGGCAAATGTCCTATGTTAACAGCGCAAATGTCCTTTTTTAAAAAGCGCAAATGTTCTATGATTTGAAGCGCAAGTGTCCAAAAAAATAAGCGCAAATGTCCTATGAAAAAGCGCAAACGTCCCGCGCCGAATCATATATATGTCTTGGTTTTCAGGAAACAGAAATACAAACTATATATCATTATTCAATATACATCACTTAACATTGAATTTTGACTACTGAAAAATTAATAATGGACATACATCAGTGCAATGCTTTCTGTTCTTAAATTGTCTGATCTAGCCAAGAATTCCTTGCTAAAAATTCTGTGGACCTCCTACGGCACCTATTAGTAGTTAAAGATTTGTTTTTACTAAACAAATTAATTTAATGTATGATCTGCATGTACGTATCGCTTAGAAAACGGCCATATACCATACGGCGCGGGACGTTTGCGCTTTTTCATAGGACATTTGCGCTTTTAATTTTGGACACTTGCGCTTCAAATCATAGGAAATTTGCGCTTTTTAAAAATGTACATTTGTGCCTTTTACATAGGACATTTGCGCTTTTGCAATATTTGTTTTTATGACTTCCTTCCTCTTTTATACTGGCTTGGGACCGACAAGTCATATTTTTTAAAATGTTTAAAAGTTTATATACAGCTAAAAGTTAACATTTTAAAACACATAAAACACGAACAGTCATCACAGTTCATGTTTCGCTTAATATCTGAAGCCTAAAGAGTCAAAATAAGTAGCTCTTGTTATCTATTCTGACTGGTATTTTGTCCACATTTCAAATACAAAAATCAAGTTTTTCTTTCTCAGTTCTTGACTGGAATGCCTGATCATCAATATAATGAATCTAAATGTAATTCACTGAGTGTTGTTCAATGATACTCTTCAACAAGATAAACATAGCAGGATGAGTTAAGTAAATCGTGATTCAATTGTCACATAATTTTTGCAGATAGTCTGCAAATTTGGAACATCCAAGTTCACTTATACAAAGGTAAAAAGCGCAAATGTCCAATCAATTTAATACAGGTGAATCAAAACATAAAGCGCAAATGTCCATAGTATTTGAAGCGCAAATGTCCTATCGTTTTACAGGTAAAAAAGCGCAAACGTCCTGTGCCCATACCATAAGGTCAATATTAATCATCGATGTAATTTGCTCTATTGGATGTTTGAAATTTCAACGGAGGCAATTTCTTGGCATGACAAGCCAGCCTCTTAGCGATAAAAGAATATTTTTGAAAGAACTTAGCATTTTGCTACCTTTTTATTCTTCAGTTCGTTTTTAAAACCTCTTTGTTTCTCCAATTTGAAAAATTCAAATAAAACGAAAACTGAATTTTCTTTCATTAGTGAATTCGAAAAATACTGCTTCATTACTTATTTCAGAGTTTGAACACTTGGTGCTTAGTTTCACTTCATTCGTAGTTGACAAGGATGGACAGATTCCATGTCGAAGGTCAGTGTCTCTCTCCAGGCGTCCCAGTTTTTCTCTACATGCCATGAAATAGCGAATAATGATAAAAGTGGCGTTAAAGTCCAACAATGAACACACCAATCATTATGTATCCTTCACGTTTCACAAACAGATCATAGTTTTGTTAAACATAAATATTATTATTTGAAATTGAATTTGACAATAGAAATTTCCCCGAATCGTTTAATAGTGAATCCGGATTACACTGTAATATGTGCCGCTGGATATGAAAAAGCTCAAACTCTAAAAATTTTGAACAACTAGTGGAATAGATAATTTTAAAGCAAAACTATCTTAATATTGTGTCAGCTACCTTAAGGGAAAACAATAAGTAATGAGAAGATATATAACATTTACAAGGATAAGGTTACATTCCTTACTTAAAGTCGACACCTAATAATGTAGAATATCTATTTCCAATAGAAAAGAGTAATTCTGAGAATAAAGAGAGCAGTCGCTATTCAAAAGGAGCATGTTTGGAGGGTTGAGATCTCTAAAAACATGTTTAACCCCGTCGCAATTTGCCCCTGTCCCAAGTCAGGGACCTCTGGCCTCTGTTAGTCTTTTATGATTTTTAGTATTAGTTTCTTGTGTATAATTCGGATTTTAGTATGACGTCCATTATCACTGAACTAGTATACATCTTGTTAAGGGACCGGCTAAATGACACCTCCGTGTGTGGAAGTTTCTCGCTACATTGAAGACCCATTGGTGGCCTTCGACTGTTGTCCGCTCTATGGTCGGGTTGTTGTCGCTTTGACACATTCTCCATTTCCATTCTCAATTTTATGTCTTTGACAAGCAATGCTTTAAACCACTGACAGTCTCTTTAACGATCCCATGCACAAAAATGACAAAACTAAATAACAAAGTATATTGTCCCAGCTAGCCTGAATAGTGTAGGTCTCAGCTCGAGAGTTCCCACTAAAGGCATTTCGTTTTTTTTTAGATAAAAAGATTTGAGATACCCAGTCTACAAAATTAAACAAAAGTTCAAAATCTGACTCTCGTCTGTACTAATTGTTTCATTGGCAATTTTACTACATTTTCTCATTATTATGTTGCTTCATAAATGTCTTTAAAGATGAAACTTCTGTTGGTGGTTACGGTTCGGAGATGGGCTGTTCTGTCCTTGTCAGATTTCTCATACATGTTTTTCTATATTAATACTCTAGTTAGAAGAAAATAGCTTGCAGTTATCCGCTATCTCAAGAAGTTTAGACATTTGCTTTAAATAACATGCGATGAAATAAACACTTGAAATGAGTGAAATTCTAAAGATGGCGTAGACATATTGATTTATTAATTGATTAGGATAAGATATCTGGGTTTTCAGTTGATTGCATCCGTTTCGTTCTCTCACAAGTACAAATGAAGATCTCGATCATTGATTATACTGTTCTGTTAATTTCTGTGTCATTTTGTCTCTTGTGGAGAGTTGTCTCATCGGTAATCGTACCACATCTTCGTTTTACAAGTACAGAAAATTTTGGAAAGCTCATTTTTAATTATTTAATTTTTTTTAATCGAATATTCCAATCGTTACACCATTTTCCAAGGTCATGAATGCTTGGCGCCTTTAACATGATTTAACCCTGTCACATTATGTATATATATATAAATATATATGCCTGTTCCGACTTAGGAGCCTGTAAACCAGAGGTTGTCATTTGTTGCTGTATATCATATTTGTTTTCCGTTCATTGTTTTAGTACATATTTCATTTTTTTCATTTGTCATTTTGAAGCCTTTTATAGTTGACTATACGATATGGGTTTTACTCATTCTTGAAGCCCGTGCGCACGTGGCGACCTAATGTATATCTGTAGAGAGTTGTCTCATTGGCAATCATACCATGTATTCATTTTTATATTGATACCAGTTTATAGGCATTCAATTGCACCAGAAAAAACTTAATATGGGGAACCTTTAACCTATTTTCAATACAATTAAGAAAGGGAGCTTCCCGTTTTGATAAGATCTGTATTAGATATTTTTTTAATTATTTGTTATTGACTTTGAACTAACTGTTAGTAACTGCGAGTAACGTTATGTGTCTGTTGTTGTTGTGGGGTTGAATAAATCCCTGGCACGTCCAGGATGTGTTCTGTTAGTTGTTTTGTGCTTTCGATCAATCTGATGAGTTAAGCCCTTTTCAATGATTTTTTTTATAGTTTGTTCTTATGTTCTATGTACTAGTTCACCATGCACTGTCCCAGGTTATCAGGGAGTTCTTGGGGCAGCAAACTAGTTTAAATCCGCGTCATTCTAAATGTGCATGTAGCAAGTTAGTAGCCTGTATAAATCTGTATGCTTGCATTTATTGCTATATATCATAATATTTTTCCGCTGTTGTTGTACATAAGTCAGGCCGTTAGTTGTTTTATATTTGTCATTTGAGGCCTTTCATAGCTTGCTATATGTGGTTTGGGTTTTGCTCATTTTTGAAGACCGTACGTTAACTAATAGTTGTATAATTCTTGTGCATTTGTTCTCTGACCATGTGGAGATTTGTCTCATTGGCAATCATACCAAATCTTCCTATATTTATATATATAAATATACTAGTATATTTATATATATAAATATACTAGTTAAGCATTTTTTGTAAGGGAAACCCCGAAAGATTACACGATTAAATAACTGGTGAAAAACTTCATTGATTGTAGAGTAAAATTATCTCAGTGAATTAAGATATGTCGATGTTAATCCAATTGCGTACCATATATCATTAATATAAGGGACCTATAATCATGATAATCATAAATTAAATCGTGCCAGTACCATAGAAGAAAAGTTCCAGTCGGTGAACAGTCCATTACTGTAAACCAACTTATTTTCGCGAGCGATTTATTTTCGCGACTTTCGCGAGTAGAAAAATAACGCGAATATAAATCGTCGCGAATATGTCAATCTTTGATCTTTCCTTAATAAACTTCATCAAGTAAATCAGATAATCGCGAAATTTAATAGCCGCGAAGTGGTCAAGAAAGGGTAAAACGCGAAATAAAGTATCCGCGAAAATAAGTTGGTTTACAGTATGCGGACTGTGGCGACTGGGCAGGCGCGGATCCAGAGGGGGGTTCCGGGGGTTGGAACCCCCCTTTTTTTTGGACGATCAATGCATTTGAATGGGGACATTTAATTGGAACCCCCCCCCCTTTTGTCCTGGGTTAGGACCCCCCCCCTTTGTCCTGGGTTAGGAACCCCCCTTTTTAAAATGGTTGGATCCGCCCCTGCTGGGCCATGTACTATGCGGCAAAGAAATGAGATGTTCTAATATTATTACACCTGCATACCAAATATTAAGACTGAGCAGCTTTATATGGGTCCATCTTTGATTGACAGACATTCCATCACAAACTTCAACATAGAAAGTATATATAATATATAAGCAAAAGTTTCAAAGTCGACCATGCATTCATATAATATTCATAATATAGCTCATGCCAGTGGAGTGCATGCATATAGTGTTTATGCCTGTTTTATTTTACTTTTATTTTTTGTGTGACTATATGATTTGTGCAATCTTATTATTAACTTGTGCTATGTTTTAAGTGTACTATATGCTTTTAACTTATATATGTCATTTATGGTATCTTACTATGCATTATATGTTTAAAATTGTGTTGTTTTTCATGACTTTTGTATGTGTGTATTGTATTGTGTATGTGTGTATTGTATTTTGTTATTAAGTCGATTTGAAAAGCTCACTAGAGCTTGTGTTATGTAGTTTATTGAATATCGACTCTAAATAAAACTTTGAATCTTGAATCTTGAATCACGGATATGAGTTTTGCTAATGCTAATACAACTGAGTGTTTTTGTTAATTAGTATCGTCCTGAATATCATGAAATATTGTCCATTGGACGTGAAGCAAACAACTTATATCCATACATTGTTTTTGATGTTTGGTCTATTATATCATAACGCAGGAAAACGAAACCATCCAAATTCATGTTTTCGGTATAAATCTTAACGTCATTCTTGTGTTGGTTACAGTTTGACATTATTACATTGAAAAAAACAAAACAACAAAAATTAATTAAGTTAATTAATTAATTAAGTCTCATTGTAGGTTATTAGAAAAAAATGAGTATGGTTAGATTATTAAATGCATGTAAACCTAATATTATATGTAAAACTGAAGTTTCTTTTCAATTTCCTTCATTCTTTTTAATGCATTAAATGTATGTGTATAGATAATCTGTCAAAGTTGTCCCATTTCTAGAACATGTACTATATTTTTCTATCTTTGAGTGGTTATTAGAAAATCCCAAAACCTTAGAACTTGTTGTTTTAGCATGTTATTATCTGCATGCCATAACAGATTAATAGCTTTATTTTGCCTTTTTATAACTGAGAAAAAAATCTCCACGGCTTAGATCATGCAGGACTGTATCCTACTGATGTAAAGTTTAAAAAAAATACAAACCATAATACTAAATTACATCTTTTCGCGCCTATTGATAAAACTGTTGCATATAAATGTTTCACTCAATTGATGTATTTACTTTGGCGTTGCTAATGATATAAGTGCGAGAACTATTAGACGGTGCATCATTGAACTGAATTGACCTGCGTAGGCGTAGGTGCAATAAAGTTGTCATTTCACTTATCAAGCTTTTAACCACATAACGGTAACCAACTCATCATGCATGCTGATTTTGAGCACGCGTCTAATCGTTTCAGTCCCTTTAACAAATACCGCTGTTATGAAAGACCTTTAATAGATACTTTCAGCTTCCTTTTTTTAATCATTAATTAAAATATTAATTCTTCCGACTTGGGTATCTTGTTATTTAAATAGATGCCTTTGGTTTTTGTTTTAGATTGCATTTCTGTAATAAATAGGATTTTACCGAAAAGCACTAAACTTAAATATTTTGATATACGTAATTCCAGAAACATCTCTTATTATCATATATATGGGATGTGATATGACTGTTGTTTCTCTACTATCTGATACTATCTAATATTTGAGACCATTCAGGTAAATGGTATTTTTTTCAATCAGATTATTAATCGGTTTTGTCTAAAACTACTACATATAAATTCAACATATAAAAATACAAATCATAATACTAAATTGCATCTTTTCGCACCGTTTGATAAAACTGTTGCATATAAATGTTTCACTCAATTGATGTATTTACTTTTGCGTTGCTAATGATATAAGTGCGAGAACTATTAGACGGTGCATCATTGAACTGAATTGACCTGCGTAGGCGTAGGTGCAATAAAGTTGTCATTTCACTTATCAAGCTTTTAACCACATAACGGTAACCAACTCATCATGCATGCTGATTTTGAGCACGCGTCTAATCGTTTCAGTCCCTTTAACAAATACCGCTGTTATGAAAGACCTTAAATAGATACTTTCAGCTTCCTTTTTTTAATCATTAATTAAAATATTAATTCTTCCGACTTGGGTATCTTGTTATTTAAAAAGATGCCTTTGGTTTTTGTTTTAGATTGCATTTCTGTAATAAATAGGATTTTACCGAAAAGCACTAAACAACCTCTATAAAATTATCTAAATAATCGAGGTCCCGAATTTAAAGAAATTTAATTCCCGACATCCCGAAATTAGAAAAAATAAATCTTGGATCCCGAAAGGGTCAATCCCGAAATCAGGCCCGAGCTTAAAAACACCCGATCCCGACGTCCCGAAAAAGTCCTGCCCCTCCCTCTGCCATGTAGTTATCAAAATTTTCGTGTTTATGCTGCATACATCAGATTTTTTTTTCTTTCTCGATACTCAATCAAACAACTCAGACTAAATGATCTTATTAAACATATTGCGGATAGCCATTTAATAAAAAAAAGTATAGAAACTAACTAACTAATTTTATTCAGTATAAAACCCAGCACAAAAGGATCATCGCTGAAAAACATGAGCACATATCATACAAAAAATTATCAGTTTCCCTTTATGAGGGGGGATAGGAGGGGTCTTAATCCCGAAATCCCGGACTTGAAAAAAATCCCGAGGTCCCGAATTTAAATAAAGCAAATCCCGACATCCCGAAATCCGAAAAAAAGGATTCCCGGATCCCGAAAGGGTCAATCCCGAAATCCCGAGTTTAAAAACACCCGATCCCGGAGTCCCGATAAAGGTCCTATTCCCCCTCCTTTATGATCCTGTATGTATCCATACCAAAATTGTAAAAAAACAAAACACAGTTCTTTGATTTGCAAAGAACGACAATAAATTCTAGGTTATCATTATTTGAACTGAAGAAGGTTATAAAAAAAACCAAAAAAAAACAACACTGTAAGTCAGAAAAATAGTCGTGAAACATTTTCTGATTAGCTGAAGGGTGGTTTGCATTCGACAATCCTCGGTAGAATCCGATACTCTAGCTCCTTCCTAGATGAGGGTACGGAATCGGCCGAGTTGAGACGAAGACAAGTTTTTAAGTTTTAGATCTAAGTAAATAAAAACATGACAATTGGCTTTACATATACAGTGCGTGCCTAGATCGTAAACGTCACACAAAGTGCTAATATTTAGATACGATGAAATCTTAAAAACCTTTTTATTAGATGTTATGATGTAAAACGACAAATTCTATGCGTGGATTAAGTATGTAGACACTATGAACGTTTTATTCGATTTTAGTTAATGAAAACAGAGTCTCTGATGAAAAGAAGACAAAGTGTTTTAGCTTTTAGATCCTTAGTCTATATTGTGAAAAGCGAACTATTTTTAGATTTAAATGCTGCAAGCTTGTTATTCTTTTTACCCGTGTGAATGTTAGTGAAGTAATTTATTTTACAACATTTATCTTTTACTATTTTACTACGTAAACATATAACCCATAGGCGGATCCAGGGGGGCCTGGGGGCCCGCCCGCCTTTTGTGTGGGAAAAATTGGTTGCTTATATAAGGAATCACTGACGCATGACTGGAGCCCCCCTTAGGTCAGTCAACGGGCCCCCTTATGAAAAGTTCTGGATCCGCCACTGTAATCCCCCCTGTATATATGTCCGGTAACTAGCCTAACAATTTTTAACGCAACTAAGAATGCATACTTCAAGCTATGTGACCTACCGAATTAGACTATTTACTGGATTTGTTATCTCATACGCAACACGACGGGTGCCAAATGTGGAGCAGGATCTGCTTACCCTTCCGGAGCACCTGAGATCACCCCTAGTTTTTGGTGGGGTTCGTGTTGTTTTTTCTTTAGTTTTCTATGTTGTGTCATGTATACTTTTGTTTGTCTGTTAGTATTTTTCATTTTTAGCCATGGCGTTGTCAGTTTGTTTTAGATTTATGAGTTTGACTGTCCCTTTGGTATCTTTCGTCCCTCTTCTATACGTCCTCAATCCTCAATCTTATGGCCTGTTGGCACGAATTGTCCCAATGTGCAGTTTTCCTCTCTGGTGCGTTTTCCTCGACGTATTTTCTCAAGTTCTCTGTGCTTTAAATTTGGTATGCGCTGGTTAAGATTGGGATTGAGGAACAGCAGTATTAAATCTGCCCGTTCTGTGCAACTAGAAAGTGATCCTGTATATATTAGTGGAGGATATCATTATTCAATATATAGTGTACATATTATATTCCTACATTCATGGTGGTGGGTTTTGTTCTACACGCCGTAACGGTGTGGTTGTCCTACAAAGGATGTGAAAATTTGGAAGAAGAAGAAGTTTACCTTATCTCCCTTTAGAACTATTTATAGATGGCGCTGTATACAACATGGATGCTGTAACATTATCAATTTATGTCTTATGTTTACATCTTCATGGCACACATTTAGTAAAGTTGTTTGATTGCCAGGGGGATGTTACATCACATTTCAAAAGGTTAGGACTGAAATGTGGACAGAGACGAGATTTTACAGCCGAAATTCTGTCGGAAGGCAATTTATAATGGGTACAACTTCAAGTCAAATCGGCACCTGGTCAAATCGGCACCTTGTTAAATCGGAACTAGTCAAATCAGCACCTATTTAAAGTCAATTCGGCATCCTATAATATTTGATAAAATAAATATAAATAATTCTAAAAATGTATAAATTCATGATCTATTATGGGGGTTGGATTTTAGCTAGTCCAAATAATTATGACGTCTGGCAAGGCTATTTTAATTTTTTTCTGGGATGCCTTCCTACGACGTCATAACGCCGAAGCCATTTTTTACATCTGGAGTTTGAGAGCAAATTTTGGGGGGAACTTTGACACCTAATTTTAGGAAGTCGTCCCAGAAAAAAAATAAAATAGCCTTGCCAGACGTCATAATTATTTGGACTAGATTTTAGCATGCATTAAAACGCATCAAGCAGCTAGAATGCAAAAGTTTATTATCTAAAGTTTTCCCAACATTCTATGACTGACGTTTTGATAATTTTTCTTTTCAGGTAATTAATAACATAGTTACTTCAAAAACTTCATAAGAAACAACGAAGCCCTGCAATAATTAATGAAAAAATATTAACTACTTCCTGTAGGTCGTGACGTTTTCGCCTGGTTTTTGCATGCTGGGATTTAAAATACAATCATTAAAAGTCTTGGCTTTTAATCATATTTTAACGTAATTGTAAGCTCACCAATGACTTATGCTTTATCTAATAACCATCTGATAATAAGAAGATAAAACACACAGACGTGCAATTGTACACATTAATGAGATAAATTTTCTATGTAAAACGTATATATTTGAATTATTTTTGTAGACAACACAAAAAGTTATAAATTTATTTTTAATTAATGCATTTTCGGACTAATTAAGTGAATAAATTAACGTACAATAATCTGTTAAGACAATATGTTGGTGTACTCTTATTGATTGACCTTTTACTACCTCTGCTATGACTGTGTGTGTATTCACGGTTCTGTGGCAATACTCGTAGATGGCTTGTTGAAAGGTAAATTGTTATTTGCACTTCAGTATTTAACCACGCCTCTAGGGCACACCTTGCCAGGTGTGACTGTCTTTTCGGATCAGTGGATTATAAAACAAGGGAGCATTTAATACACACATTTAAAGTACATACTCAAGTTGGTGACGAATAAAAATAGATCGCCGTGGAAACCTAATTCATGTGTCAGAATGAAATGATATACACCGCTTGTCCTTGATTTATGTCTCATAAAAAAGGGGAACTTAGAAATTAGAAATAGCTTAACCAAAGCATTTTGATTGTCTTAATTAGGCAAAAAAATGTACGAGTTAGACTTTTGAAAGCCATGTATTAATTAATATCTGAAACTATCTGAAGATAACTCTACCGAAGCGGAATATAATATGTACGAATACTTTTGTTTTCACATCTTTTCACATTTATGATTAATTATTGTTATCTATTGTTCATTTAATTACTTAATTAGTACCTATATGTCTACTGCTTGGCATTAAATCTCTGTGTGGAAGGAAGGGATTATTACATATAGATTATATTATTTGGATGAGGATTTGAGCTAGCCTATAAAAACACATTAATTAGTTAACATACATTCAAGACCAAAGGATATTAACTTTGATGATTCAATTAACTTTTACTTAAAAACAACAGACAACGAATTTAATGTCATCTTTCCCTATTTTTGAATGTAATTATAAGTCTGTTCAACTGGCAAGAATACCCCTAAAGCGGACAAGCAGTTTATTCTTTAAGTTGCTGTCATTGAATATCAAGAAAGAAAATAAATCCCGAAATTGATTTGAAACTGTACGTAATACTTAATAGTTTTCCTAGAAAATATTCACATCCCTTGGGGATTATCAGTGTACCTCCAGTTGCATATATATATTACATGAATGTCGGAACAATTGTCATGATGACGAATTTCTTCCTTTATTCGAGAACAATCTATTTGATATATAAATCTGTGATTTTACTATGTTCATAACTTTGATGAACCAAAGCAAGTTATATATCGACCTGTATTTAAATCAAATTGGTTCTCTTCTTCTTCTTTTGGTATACAAAAGTCTATCGAATTCGTTGATTACATACCGTTGGCATACGTTGACTAGTCTATTTACAAAACTTTTACCCAAATTTACACAAAATGTATGTTCCTTTCTTATGTTCAATGTATACATGTATATATTTTAAATTACGCTATAGTTCCGTAACTTTCTATCCAGGCGTATAAACGAATCGACAACAAGTGCATACATTTTTTAAATCAATATCTGGTATGTTCCAATCTGTCCTTTACTATTGACAACGAGTATATATTACATTTTTCCAAATAAACCCTTGGAAAAAATATGTAAATAGATTTCTACTTTCTTCAAATCTTTGTGGTTTATAGACATATCATGATTTTTTTATCGGAGAAGATGACAAAATAGCGGAATGCAGACAATTGATACTCAAAATTTAAAATCAATGGTGATCTCTTAGGGAGCTACCATTTGATTTTTATGGGGGGGCTAGGATGAAATTTGAAAAAAATAGGCAGGACAGGAGTTTTGAGTAAAAAAAAAAGGCAGGATGTGACACTTGCAAAAAAAAAAAGTCAGGACGACAATTTAGGTAAAAAAAAGTCAGGATAAACTAAAAAAAAAAAAAAGGTAGGACCGATTAGAGTGAAAAATAAAAAGGCAGGACAGAGATTACAGCTAAAAAAAAAGGCAGGACAAAATTTTTCATCCTAGCCCCCCCATAAAAATCAAATGGTAGCTCCCTTATCTAGCGGAATAAAACTTTAATATCTATAAATTTGAGCATTTTTATACAGAATGGACATAATATCAATTTTTGATTTTTTTGCGAAGTTTCCCTTTAAACCAACAATCCTGCAAAATGTTCAACTGGTTAAAAAATGTATAAAAAATATCCATTACCTCTTATACATAATTAAAAATACACATTTAGTTTATATGAGAGAAAAAAATATTTACATCAACCCCCAAAAAATGTGAATAAAATTAAGTGAATATCTCTAGACAACCTCTTCCTTAATTAACTCTTCTTGCGTAAATACTGAAAAATTTCTGGACAACCCATTCCTTATTATACCCCCGCTTTAAAAAAGGGGGGGTATACTGTTTTACCTCTGTCTGTCCTTCCGTCAGTCCCATGAATATTTTCGTCGCATTTATTGAAATCTACGTTTTGTATTACGAAAATCTTAGATTGAAACCATTTTTCTCTTAAAAAAAGGTTTGTTGGTTTATTTTTACAACTTTCCAAAATATACTTTCTGTCTCTTCCGGTACTACTTTTCGATTGAGAGCGAACAATTTGATTTTGAGCTTAATACATTTTATGCTTCTTCATAAAGTGATCATAATTGGCTTTAGTTTACGTTTAATCCATTTAATCCATTAAAAGCGTCATTCATTCCCAATCTCTTGTTTATTGTTGGACTCATTTTTGTTAAAAAAAAATTTGGCTGCCATTGCACACTACGGTTCGGAACCAGACCAGATATGACAAAAATCCGCATTTTCACGATAGAGAACTACGCATAAAAAGACTATTTTTCTGAAAACTTTGTCAAAAATATATATATCATTTTGATGTAAAGATTAGAAACAACTGGAACTAAATCATTGGCCCAATTGGGTACCTTGAAACAATGAATTTCATAGACATGATGAAGAAAAAAGTTTTTAAATTGAGATTTTTTTGCTATTTATAACACTTTCTTTACTCTTTTGATATAAAAAAAAAAAGGTTTCTTTTTTGTACTAGATATTTATATGTTTATCATTGTATATATATACAAGTTGCACTATGATAAATCATTCATTCATTTTACTTTCATCATGTTCATGACTTATAGTAACTGAAACCACATATATATATTTTTATTTGGCACAAGAGGCAAAAAATAATTCTGTAACTATAAATGAATAAATAAAACAAACTGAAGCAACTGTATTCATGGTATTAGTGATTAGTCTAATTGTATTCTCAGTAATGAATTGAACAATATAAACATATACATGTATAACATAAAGGAAATCAATGGAAATAGAGCATCGCTGAGACGCGACAAATGACAGTGTTAATTTTTTTTTACGCCAAATGGGATGCTATCTTCTGGGGATAACACTGCACTTGTAAGAAAGGGACTTCAGGATCAGCCTTTCTGAGATCCATAAATAATTGTACTACAAATGTAACTTTTTCTTCATAATATAATAGTGAAAAAAAAAACTATTATTAATGTTGTTTTAATCATAAATATGAATCCAGCTGTTCACAATCTTTTTACCGATTTACTCCTATCACAATTTTATAGTATTGAACACAATCATGACAATATACATGTATACACATAGACATACATGTTCATGTATGTAGTATATATGCACATGGGTAAAACATTTTTTGATGAACTGAACATGATAGATATATTTTTTTTTAATTTCTACTTCAGGTGGAAAATATTAGCTGCAGTTTATCATTGTTTATTATGATTTTCAAATGTTTGCGTAACATGGACAGCTTATGACATATGATTTTTTTCTTCAATTTGCACAGGATTATGTATAGTCTGCTACAACATATACAAGAGATGCAGTCAAAAGAATGCTACATGTATGACTGAGGAAGAGAATTAACCAGCTCAGCTACATTGTACAAGTACCACCGGAGCCATTAATAGATGTATGTACATGTACAAACAAAACTTTTAAAAAAAATGTTCTTAGTTCATGTAGCTATAAACATGTACATGTAATGTATACTTTATACATGTACATGTAGTTCATTATGATTGTCTAGTCCAGTACATGTAAGTCATGAAAAAAATCTAATATATCAAAAATGTAAAGTTCTTACATTTTTATGGTCTACTACCTACGATAGTAGAGGGGCATAATGTTTTCTGGTCTGTGCGTCTGTCCTTCCGACCGTCCGTCCTTCCGTCTGTCTGTCTGTTCGTTCAGGTTAAAGTTTTTGGTCAAGGTAGTTTTTGATGAAGTTGAAGTCCAATCAACTTCAAACTTAGTACACATGTTCCCTATGATATGATCTTTCTAATTTAATTGCCAAATTAGAGTTTTGACCCCAATTTCATGGTCTACTGAACATAGAAAATGATAATGCGAGTGGGGCATCCGTGTACTATGGACACATTCTTGTTAATACTTTGCATGCTTTGATTAAATATTCATGTTTTAATTTGTCAATGATCTGGAAATGATCAAAAATTAAAAAAAAAAAGTAACCTTGATTGGCATGAATGAAAACTTGGCCGAAAAGGACTTAAAATGAAATTGAAAAAAAAATAATATGTAATGATCTGCCCGAAAAGCATGAAAAGGACTTCAAATGATTTTTAAATTTTTTTTTTATGTAATGATCTGTAAATAGAACTGTGTTAACTCTAAAAGTAGGAGCTATATTGTGTCACTCCATTTGTCCTTGGCCAGTTGGTCCTAAAAAATTCAGTGACTCAATTTCAGTCACATGTTTCTCTGAAACTACTTCTTATACTGACTATTTTATGTATGAGCTTCACAGTGATAACTTGTAATATCTGAGCACTTTTCAGATCTATCAAACACCTACACAATGTACATGTACTGCCTGTAAGCAGAAAATTGGAACTACAAGGGGGATAATTGGTATTTGTAATATGACATTGCATGCCTTCTTGTTAAAATTTCATAATTTTTGCAGGAAAATCAATTTGATCCAGAGAGTCATTACAATACTAGGAAAAGAAAATATGTTTATGCATCTCAAACCAGTGATAAGGTAATTATGGACAATGATGGATAATAACTTCAACTGCTTTGTGAGCTCTTGTTGGATGAGTAGCAGCTGGCATTTTTACATCTGCTGTTCTTCAAATTACATCTTTCAATCTTCTCCTCTCAAACTGAATAGCCAATAAGAAGTACATATATATTGAAGTACAAGTAATTCATGATAAAAAAAATCTTTAAAACTTTATCCTCTGAATTTCTGAGCCAATCAGGACAACACTTGTGAAATGGTCCATAGATGATCCTCTTTGAAAACTAATGTACATGAGGTGACCATTTGGATTCCTGTAATGTATTTGAATTTTGAAAATTTGGCCTTACTTTTAAATTGGTCCACATTGAGCATGTTGAGGTCCAAAGGATCCCAAATTAATCTGTGTGATTACACCACAAACTAATTATTCTGGTACTACGATATGCTTATACTAACTGCATTAAGATTTTTTATTTTTGAACCAATTTAAATTAATCCATATTAAAGTCCAAAAAGTCCAATATTATAAAAAAAAGAAGATGTGGTATGATTGCCAATGAGACAACTCTCCACAAGCAATGACGACAAAGAAATTAATAATAATTGCCTTTAGATTAGTTCACATTTAGATCCAAAGGGTCCAAAATTAAACTTTGTTTGATTTTAATAAGAAGAAAAAATGAAATTTGTATCCATATTTTAGTGTTTGTGTCCAGTTTTCAAATTTTCTTAAATTTCAGAGACCAATTAAATTTCGTTCGATTTCAATAAAAATTAATCATATTGGCTATATTTAGATTTTGATTTTGAGCCTTTGTATCAAATTGGTCCAAATTTATGTTCAAATTAAGCTTTGTTTGATTTTATCAAAAATTTAATTCTTGGGGTTGATATGCTGAATCTAACCATGTGTATTTAGATTTAGAATATTGGGTAATACAGAAGGTAATGTAATGTCATACATGTCATATATTAAGTTCTTTGATCAAATTCTTTAAGTCAGGAACTTTTGATGTGTCAAATATTTAATCACAATTCAATTTTAATATAATTTTATATAATTTAAATTTTTATAAAATTATTGTTGATTAGAAATTTAGGATAGATACAGTAAGTCTCACAGCCATCCAATATCATGAATATGATGACAATTAGCATGTTCATGTAGCCTAAGATAATACCTTAATATTGGTTTATTTGAGAAATTTAAAACATAGAGTTTTATATACCTTCAATACTTGCAAACATCATGAACATTATAGGATTAAACACATTTTTCTAGAGGTTATTGCTGTAATGGCTGTGTAAACCGGGGCGATTAACTCACAAACTAAATATTCAGATTTGTATATATATGTCAAGTTTGTGAGCAGGGTTTCCCCTGGGTCAATCATTAATTTTGCCACCTCTTTCGCCAGAACAATATATTTTTCGCCACTTTATTATTTTATTCGCCAAGTATCATAAATATACTGTTTGTTTGAAATTTCCCTTCTTTCTATCTTCCCCCCCTCCCCCAACCAAAATGAGTTTGCCCTATTGTTGTCTATGATTATTCTCAAACTCATCTTTTAGTTTACATTGTAAATTGTAATGAAGAAACACTAAACACTACTTTTTATACGATGGCAAAAATTGAAAATTTTTTGGTCGTTTATTGGTATCACGTTGGGGTCAGCGTCGTTGTCGTCGTCCGAATACTTTTGGTTTTCGCACTAAAACTTTAGTTTAAGTAAATAGAAATCTTTGAAATTCAAACACAAGGTTTATGACCATAAAAGGAAGGTGGGATTGATTTTGAAAGTTTTGGTCCCATCAGTTTAGGAATTAGGGGCCAAAAAGGGCCCAAATAAGCATTTTCTAGGTTTTCGCACTATAACTTTAGTTTAAGTGAATAGAAATCAATGATATTTTGACACAAAGTTTATGACCACAAAAGGAAGGTTGGGATTGATTTTGGGTGTTTTGGTTCCAACTGTAAGGAATTAGGGTAAAAAAAAGGGGCCCAAATAAGCATTATTCTTGGTTTTTGCACAATAACTTAAGTATAAGTAAATAGAAATCATTGAAATTTAAACACACGGTTTATCAACACAAAAAGAAGGTTGGGATTGATTTTGGGAGTTGAGATCCCAACAGTTTAGGAATTAGGGGCCAAAAAGGGGCCCAAATAAGCATTTTTCTTGGTTTTCGTACCATAACTTTAGTATAAGTTAATAGAAATTTATGAAATTTAAACACAAGGTTTATGACCATGAAAGGAAGGTTGGGATTGAGTTTTGGTCCCAACAGTTCAGGAATAAGGGGTCCAAAGGGTCCAAAATTAAACTTTGTTTGATTTCATCAAAAATTGAATAATTGGGGTTCTTTGATATGCCGAATCTACAAAAAATGTTACTGTGTATGTAGATTCTTAATTTTTGGTCCCGTGTTCAAATTGGTCTACATTAAGGTCCAAAGGGTCAAAAATTAAACTTAGTTTGATTTTAACAAAAATTGAATCCTTGGGGGTTCTAGGTGTAATACCACCAAATCATGGTACGTCACATCCGGTTGTATACGAAAGTAGGTCTAAAAAAATATTCCCTTGAATTTGACAGTTGTAGGTAATTAATCCTACATTTTATTACAGTAAAAACATTTCTGTGTCATAAACATATGTCTTGGGTATTTCAAAACACCATTATTTTTTATTTTGGATTTCTATAGAAAATTTTGTAATCTTGAGGTTACATGGTGACTAAACCTTGTACACAGATAAAATAAGGGGAGACATTTGATTGATTAACTTCCAATGATGGTTATTTTCTTATATGTAATTAAATGTTATGTGAATTTTTTTCTATAGTACTGGACAGGATAAAACTTTACTAATGCCAAGTATTTCTTTATTTGAAACAAAGATAAATTCTGCACATTTTTTTGAAAAGTGCAAATTTAACAAAGACTAATAGGGGAAAATCAATGGTGGTATTACACCTTGATATGCTGAATCTAAAAATGTACTTAGATTTTTGATTATTGGCCCTGTTTTCAAGTTGGTCCAAATCAGGGTCCAAAATTAAACTTTGTTTGATTTTAACAAAAATTGAATTCTTGGGCTTCTTTGATATGCTGAATCTAAACATGTACTTAGATTTTTAAGCAGTTAAGCTGCTTTATGCGAGCACCCTAGATTTATGTTCTACCCAATAAATGCTGAAATATGTGCCACTTTTATTATCTGGCTGGCTATCATGTTATTTATAACTAATTGGACACTTTTGTCATACTTTTTATTCTGGAATATAAAAAATATTATCATAAAAACGTTAAATGGTCGTCGATTTTCCCAAAAGTTTTGAAGATGCACATAGGAAGTAGTGCTCGATAGAAATCCTTCTATAGTTTATTATCCCCTGTGCTGTTGGCTAAGATGCCAAAGAACAATTGTATGAAATATTTGGTCGCCGAAAATCTATAAAGATGAGTCGTTTACATTTCCCAAATGGCAAAAGTCGTAGGAATATTGTTTGTCATCGATACGTATTACATACGTCAGTACTGTAGTCTAGTAATAAGTTGGCGGCAATTTCAAATTACATAGAAGACGAAATTTACGTACCTTTTAAATTGAGAGGATTCTGATGATTAGGGCTTTCGGTGGCTTCAAGTGCCGGCTACTTCACTGACAAAAATATAATTCAAAAAGATAAAAAATATCTTTTTTCAAATGTTTACAGGCAGCCGAGAGACGTATTGTCGCAAAGTCGCGGTCACGATAAACAAGGGTGAAAAGTCAGTGTTTTCCGTGGGCTAAATATAGTTCACATGAATTCAGGTCACTGATTGGTTGTCTATTTAAAGTCAGAATGCATCGTTTCTTTTCAAAGATAACAAGAGAGAGGTTCCGGTAGTCATTAAACGATAACAATAGAGACGTTCCGATGGCCATTAACTCGTTGGCTTTTTTTTTGGCTTTTAAAACGTGAAGACAATCAGATAGGATGACAATCTTATGTTATGGAATAATATCAGTCAAATTAAAGAAAGTGTAGTAGATTGTTCAGAATCTGGAAAACAGTATCTTTTGAAGTTCATTTTTCAAAGTCCACGTGGTGTTCAGAGAATCAAGGTCAAAAACGAAAGTAGAATATTGTCGACTCGACCTCAAATAAATAACATTTCCAAATGATTTATGTATCAGACTTATTGAACAGTTTACAAAAAAAAATAAAAAATCAGAGGATATATCAATTTTCTGTCAATGCTTGAGAAATAATTGTATGATTTAAATACGCGTAACAGTCTCTAGAGAGAAGAGGGGGGTCATTTGTTTACAAATTCACGTAGTTATGCAAAATAAATCGATCAAGATTTATAACAAACCGGATTATTATATAAATAAAACTCCTTTAAAAGTAAATGAATTTTAAGCATAAGGTAATAAAAATAAAAAACTATAACATAAAAAAAATGAAATTTCTTTGAGATTTTTATTTCTTTTCTTAAATTTCATACATAAAAAATGGTCAGTTGAAAGATGAAATTAGGTGCCAGGAGATTGCGAGAATGCAGGATTTCATGCTCTATTTATGCCAGAGCTTCTGGTGGCCTTGAGGGGCCCCAGACCCCCTGCCGTAAGGCACCAAGCTTATAGCTTGGTGGGCCGCGTCTGGCTTCGCTGAACGCATGTTACAGCCGCCTATAATTTTAATTGAGCCTTCTACTTCAATTTCATGGGAAAGCCCTGCATTAGTGGGTCCTCACTATGGACAGGTGCATACAGAATGTGGTGGCTTAAACATCTTAACTGGCACAAAACTCTCCCCTAACATAGGACAGCTGTATGTGTATAATCTCAAACATTGAATCTTTATAAATATAAATTGGAAATAACTTTTGAAAGTAGTACGATTGCATAACATAAACATTACTGTACAAGCATTATTTGATACTTTAGAAATAGCTGAGAACAATGCCTGAGATAAATAATTGACACTATTCATCTGACCTTTACCAAGTTTGCCTTTGGGTTTTTTGATTAACTGCCTATAGCACCCTTTGGTGCTTTGATTTATTATGGGCCCAGTTTTCTAGTTGGTCCAAATCAGGATCCAAAATTATTATATTAAGTATTGTGCAATAGCAAGAAATTTTCAATTGCACGTACAGTATTCAGCAATAGCAAGAAATCTTCAATTGCACAGTATTGTGCAATAGCAAGTATTTTCAATTGCACAGTATTGCGCAATAGCAAGAAATATCTAATTGCACAATATTGCGCAATAGCAAGAAATTTTCAATTGGAGTTATCTTTCTTTGTCCAGAATAGTAGTTGAATCAACTTAAATCATTGTTTTATACAATATACAATGTATATTCACTTTTACTACCAACTGATAAATTAAAACAATCTTTACCATTCAGTGATAACAAGCACTTTTTTTACATTTTAATATTTTATGATGTATTTAAATGAGTAGTTATTGTTGCAAACTCCATTAGAAATTTGGATTGAGATCAGTTTTGGAATAAGGGAAAGGGAGATGTGAAAAAAAAATTGGGGGAGAAGGGGGGGGGGGTCAATTTTTCTCATTTCAGATTTCATGAATAAAAAGAAAATTTCTTCAAACATATTTTTGAGAGGATTTATATTCAACAGCATAGTGAATTGCTCAAAGGCAAAAAACAAATTTTAAGTTTATTAGACCACATTCATTCTGTGTCAGAAACCTATGCTGTGTCAACTATTTAATCACAATCCAAATTTAGAGCTGAATCCAGCTTGAATGTTGTGTCCATACTTGCCCCAACCGTTCAGGGTTCAACCTCTGCGGTCATATAAAGCTGCGCCATGCAGAGCATCTGGTTTAAAATAAGCTCTTTGCTTTTTTAGCTTATAGGGAAGGGGGGATCCATTATATTTGGAACAACTTACCTTAAAGAGGGGTCCACTTACTTTCACTTTTAAAGAAGAGATACAAGTTCAGGAAGAAAATAAATTCCTGGACATGTCTGACCTTATAATTGCAGATAGATGTAAAGCTCTTTAGGAAAGGTTTCTTATTTTTTTTAAAACAAAACAAATTTTGTAATGGATCCCTCATTACATTTGTAGTAAAAAAAAAAAATACATTGAAGGTCTAACATGCATTTGAGTTGTTGATCTCAACCTGTTGAATATATTCCTTCATCCGGACAGTTTTCTATTCCAAACCAATGATATGAAAAAGTTGACGTAAAAATATGAAAAAGTTGAGACGTAAAAACTATCCTTGAAACACATGCATCGCCAAAACGACTTTAATGAAAAAAGACCATTTCAAATCAATTATCTATATCAGAGCCAAAAGTTGGCTTTAAACACATGCGATGCAAAGTGGTAAAATCCTTTATGTGACATGTGACATATATGTCATTTAATCATATCATTTTGTCAAACAATACAATTAACACCTTCATCGATTAGTTCTTTGTTGCTTATAGCTATTTTAAAAGGTGGTACCCAACACTTTCACTAAAATTAATTTGGCTCGTTTAATTTTCATAAAATTTTGTCAAGTATGTACTTTGACCCTTTAACAAAAATATAAAAATTTCAAAAATTTTGAACCAACTGTTTTGTCAGAAGAATTACACTGGTTATATAGCAGTTTGACAAACACCAATTTTGATCATTGAGAAGCTAAATATTCCTTTTACAACACAACGTAATTAAAACATTTAGATGACTTTACAGAGTTATCTCCCTGTTGTGTTAGGTACCATCTTAAATGCAATCACCTGATTATTGATTTTTTGTCAAAATTTTAACAAGCTTAAGGTCAATTCAGAGTATTGTCTGATCAGGTAAAGTCTGAGAAACTCAAAACAAACCAAATAAACAAGATTAAATTCTTTTGCAAATGATGGAATTTATTCACCACAATTATTATTTTTTCAAAATACGAAAATGGCAACTGCCAGCGTAAACCCTGTTTGTAAGAGACCCAGTTTACACATCAATAACCTCTAGAAAAAATATGTTTAATCCTTATAATTCTTCAGGCAATCATAAGCGATTATTAATTAACATCATTTAATTGATGATTACCACCAAAAGCACAATGGAATATTGTAACTAAGGAGTATGCCACCATCTTTACTTTCTAAAAACCATAAATGTCCGATAAATGCAACAGGATTTAAAAAGAAATAGCACTTACCTCAAAAACTTCATTTTAACTAGATATAAACTGAATTTGAAGTGTACAAGTAACGAAATAATCTTCCCTTTGAAAGTTTTCTATCGTATGACATTGTGTTTTGCCTAAATTGCCATGACGTAAATTCACCAAATCATTCATGAAATTTCCCGGAATTGTGTATGAATCTTAATTTTATACAGTTATACATTTTTAAATAAAATTGAGAATGGAAATGGGATATGTGTCAAAGAGACCACAACAAGTAAAAACAACAGCAGAAGGTCACCAACAGGTCTTCAATGTAGCGAGAAATTCCCGCACCCGGAGGCGTCGTTCAGAGTGCCCCTAAACAAATATATACTAGTGCAGTGATAATGAACGCCATACTAATTTCCAAATTGTACACAAGAAACTAAAATTAAAATAATACAAGACTAACAAAGGCCAGAGGCTCCTGACTTGGGACAGGCGCAAAAATGCAGGCGTTTTTGCGCCGCCTGTCCCAAGTCAGGAGCCTCTGGCTTTTGTTAGTCTTGTATTATTTTAATTTTCTCAACCCACCCCCTATACCTCTAGCCAATATAGAAAAGTAAACGCATAACAATACACACATTAAAATTCAGTTCAAGAGAAGTCTGAGTCTGATGTCAGAAGAAAAACCAAAGAAAATTAAAACAATTGAAAGTCTTTCCACAACAAAGAAATTTTGATAAGAAGATAGTTTCTTCATACTGATGCAATTAATAATGGTTTAATTATATTTTTGAGAGATATAAGGGAGATAATATGCTACTTCCGGTGAAATGAATGTCACTTCCGGTCTCATATGAGAGCTTTTTTCACACTGATTCCAAAAATATATAGTTTCTATATACTATTGTATGTAGAATGGGAGATAATTAGCCACTCCGGTTTGTTGGAAGTCATTTTTAGTCGTCAGTAATCAGTTTATGTATCTATATGACGAAATATATGGATTCTGAGTACTTTTATATGTAAAAATTGCAAAAAAAGCTACTTCCGGTTTTCCCAAGGTCACTTCCGGTAGTCATTTTTCAAGGTCATTTGTCATTCAACCTTTTGTACAAGGTCAAATGCCTTTATAATGAACTTAGTTGAAGTTATAATGAAATAACGTCATATCAAGACATTTCAGGGGCACCAACTCCTATAAGATGCCATTCAATTGTATAAGTCTAAATGTAGCATATCTTCATTACAATAAAGCAGACATTTTGCACTTGTTCTTTTATATGTACCTTTCAAAGTGACAGAGAAAATGCAAAAACAAGCAAAAGTCACAAATGAGAACTTGACCTTGACCTTTGACCTTGACCTCAATTTCTAAGTTAGTACCTAGGGGACTCATATATATAAAAACATTCCGTACGGTTAATGGTTTATAAGTTAAAAATACATTCCGACAAATTTATTTTGTAAAGGTAGATAACTCCTATAAAATTTCATCAAATTGCTTTGATCCAAATTAGCCAAATATTCCTAAGGATGTAACGAACAATTAAGAAAAAGAATTTTGTAGATATCTTTTTTTGTTACGAAGGAGATGCACACAAATGATAAACAGTGAATAGGGAGATAACTCTTACAAAGAAAATTGTTCGTCTTAGCAGGGTGAGATTTAAAGCCGTATAAACTATACGATACAATATACAAAATATCTAAGCGACATATTGTGAAACAAAAATTTTAGAATGTGGCGGAAAAAAAAAAAATAATAATAATCAGAACAAATACAATTAAAAACCAATTGTTCAGAGAACAATTGAAAGTCTTTCCACACCAAAGAAATTTTGATAAGAAGATAGTTTCTTCATACTGATGAGATAAATAATGGTTTAATTATGTTTTTGAGTGATAAAAGGGAGATAATATGCTACTTCCGGTGAAATAAATGTCACTTCCGGTCTCATATGATAGCTTATTTCACACTGATTCCAAAAATATATAGTTTTTATATACTATTGTATGTAGAAGGGGAAATAATTGGCCACTTCCGGTTTGTTGGAAGTCATGTTTAGTCTCCAGTAATCAGTTTATGTATCTATATGACAAAATATATTGATTCTGGGTACTTTGAGATGAAAAATTGCAAAAAAGGCTACTTCCGGTTTTCTCAAGGTCACTTCCGGTAGTCATTTTTCAAGGTCATTTGTCACCTAATCTTTTGTACAAGGTCAAATGCCTTTATAATGAACTTAGTTGAAGTCATAATCAAATAACCTCATATCAAGACATTTGAGGGGCAACAACTCCTATAAGATGCCATTAAATTGTATAAGACTAAATGTAGCATATCTTCATTACAATAAAGCTTACATTTTGCACTTGTTCTTTAGTATGTATCTTTCAAAGTGTCGGAGAAAATGCAAAAAAGTATGTATCTTTCAAAGTGTCGGAGAAAATGCAAAAACAAGCAAAAGTCACAATTGAGAACTTGACCTTGACCTTTGACCTTGACCTCATTTTCTAAGTTAGGACCTAGGGGACTCAAATAAAAACATTCCAGGGTTATACGGTTAACTGTTTATGAGTTAAATGAACATACCGACAAATTTATTTTGTTAAGGGAGATAACTCCATAAAAATTTCATTGAATCGCTCCGATCCAAATAAGCCAAAAATTACTGAGGATGTAACGAACTATTTGTAAAAAGAATTTTGTCGATATCTTTTTTTGTTACGAAGGAGATGCACACAGATGAAAAACAGTGAATAGGGAGATAACTTTTACAAAGAAAATGGTTCGGCTTAGCAGGGTGACAGTGTTCTCCCCAGGCCGTTTTAGTGTCGTGGTACCACGACGCTATATTTTTTCACCGTGATGCTATAATAATTCCCGCGACGCTATAATTATTTTGAAGATGCTATTTTACTTGTCCTCAATTTTGAACTTTCATCTATTATCGATTATAATCATAAAAATTAAATCACCTTTAATTGTAATCCCTTTAAGTCGGACACTAAAGGCAATTAAGAGATTGAATAGCCAGGTGTTAATTGCCCTCAGGGTGATAACTGTTTGGATGCGAATATCCCAAGCTGACACTTGCCACGTGTCTGCAATCACCAATTTCGACATGGAAAAATTCAATTACAAAAGCAATTCGAAATCTATGTTTTGTATTATGAAATTTCAAAGATTAAAACGATTTTTTAATTTTTTAAAAGGTCGTTTATTTGTGCAACTCGAGTCTCCAAAAAATACTTTCTTTCTCTTCCGGTAATACGAGAGCGAGAATTTTGGTTTTGAGCTAAAATAAGTTTGATACTTCTTTAAAAAGTGATCCTAATTGGCTTAAGATTATGTTTAATTCATTTAATGCATTAAAAGCGTCTTATTCATTCACAATCTCTTGTCAAACAATGTTTATTCTCGGATTTTTTTTCGTAAATTTTTCTACGGCCGCCATTGCACATTTTTGTGTAAACTACGGATCGGAACCGGACCAGATATGACAAAAATCCGCATTTTCACGATAATGACAACAGACGGACGGTAGACAGAAAAAATATACCTAGAGAAAACTACGCATTAATAGACTATTTGTTAGATAACTTTGTTAAAAATACGTATCATTTTGATGTAAAGATAAGAAATAACAGGGACTAATTCATTCAGTGCCATGAAACAAGTTTTTAAATTGATATTTTTTTTGCTACTTTTACTACTAGTACTTTATCTTTACTTAATATAATATAAAAAAATAGTTAATTTTTTGTACTAGATATTTAGTTTTGTATATATACAGGTTGCACTTTAATGAACCATTCATTCATTTGACTTATTGTTGGGTAACTGAAAGCACATATCTATTTTTATTTGGCACACTAGGAAAAAAATTAATTCTGTAACTATAAATGAATAAAGAAAAGTTTTTGGTCAAGGTAGTTTTTGATGAAGTTGAAGTCCAATCAACTTGAAACTTAGTACACATATTAACTATGATATGATCTTTCCAATTTTAATGCCAAATTAAAGTATTGACCCCAATTTCACTGTCCAGTGAACATGTAAAATGATAGTGCGAGTGGGGCATCCGTGTACTATATATGGACACATTCTTGTTTTTTTCTGTTATATGTGCATTAAATAGAAAAAAGTCTACTGTTATGTTTATTTGTTTTTCAATCTCAATTTGATGAAAATCCTGGGATCCTTTTATGCATGTGTATTGCGCATGAATAGATCACTGAAGTTTATGAAAGTGGTTTCAGAAACATGAAATCAGGAGCCTGTAATTCAGTGGTTTTACGTTTGTTTATGTGTTACATATTTGTTGTTCGTTCATTTTTAACCGGATTTTTGTGACAAAAATGTCGGTTATTGATTTGGGGATGTACAGCGGGCAACCGGTCGGGCGGGCGGCCGGGCAGCAACTAAATATTGTCCGTGCATTTACTCATGAACCGTTCAACCAAAGCTTTTCAAATTTTAATATGTTGTTACAGACAACAAAATGAAGGTCAAGTCCAATAATGATGATTTTGACTTTAACGTTCAGGAGTTATGGTTCTTGAAAGATTGAAAAATGGCTTTTCCAGTCGTGTCTGTGCATTTACGCATGAACTTATCAACCAAAGCTTCCCAAATTTTAATATGTTGTTACTGATGACAAAATGGAGGTCAAGTTTAATTATGACGATTTTGACTTTTACCGTTCAGGAGTTATGGTTCTTGAAAGATTGAAAAATGGCTTTTCCAGTCGTGTCCGTGCATTTACCCATGAACTGTTCAACCAAAGCTTTTCAAATTTTAATATGTTGTTACTGATGACAAAATGGAGGTCAAGTTCAATAATGACGATTTTGACTTTTGCCGTTCAGGAGTTATGGTTCTTGAAAGACTGAAAAATGGCATTTCCAGTTGTGTCCGTGCATTTACACATGAACTGTTCAACCAAAGCTTCTCAAATTTTAATATGTTGTTACTGATGACAAAATGGAGGTCAAGTTCAATAATGACGATTTTGAATTTTACCGTTCAGGAGTTATGGTTCTTGAAAGATTGAAAAATGGCTTTTCCAGTTGTGTCCGTGCATTTACTCATGAACCATTCAACCTAAGCTTTTCAAATTTTAATATGTTGATACTGATGACAAAATGGAGGTCAAATTTGATATTGACGATTTTCATTTTCACCGTTCATCAGTTATGGTTCTTGTGATATTGGCAGGATACAAATAAATGTTAATAAATTTGGTTTGCTGTTGTTGTGACAGCCTCTTGTTTTACATAAATAGACCGTTAGTTTTCTCGTTTGAATTGTTTTACATTGTCTTATCAGGGCCTATTATAGCTGACTATGGGGTATGGGCTTTGATCATTGTTGAAGGCCGTACAGTGACCTATAGTTGTTAATGTCTGTGTCATTTTGGTCTTTTGTGGATAGTTGTCTCATTGGCAATCATACCACATCTTCTTTTTTATATTTATTGGAGTGTAAACCAAGGGGGAATAATGAAATTGACCAATCCTGTTCAAGTATTTATTGATATATGCAAATCATATTATTATAAGAATTATTAATGTATCATTTTCTCGTTTGAATTGTTTTACATTGTCTTATCGGGGCCTATTATAGCTGACTATGCAGTATAGGCTTTGATCATTGTTGAAGGCCGTACAGTGACCTATAGTTGTTAATGTCTGTGTCATTTTGGTCTTTTGTGGATAGTTGTCTCATTGGCATTCATACCACATCTTCTTTTTTATATTTATTGAAGTGTAAACCAAGGGGGAATAATGAAATTGACCAATCCCGTTCAAGTATTTATTGATATATGCAAATCATATTATTATAAGAATTATTAATGTATCATGTTCATAGATATCTGTTAATTGTATTCTTTTATTTCAGGGATCTATTACAGATTCACAGATATCAAATTGGAGTCAGACGTCAGAATTTTTGTGGCACAGGGAAGTACATGTACTGATCATCAACTTGGTAATGTTAATAACTGTTTGACACTGATCTCAAATAATACTGTGAGTTCCTTAAAATTGCAACTGAAACAACTTGGAATAGTACATCAGACTGCACCAAAAGATACTATACACGAAAAAAACTGAGGAAGTTGTATCACACATATTTGAATTGCACCTGGCCAGTCTGATGAATTTAAAAGAAAGCAAAACTATCTTCTGGAATTACAACTTCATTACCTGAAGGATTTATATTAACATTATTTAAGATGAACATACAGACTGAAAACAATGTATTAAAGTAGCAACTGCTGGCTGTTCTGTCCAAAAAATACACAAAGTCAGATATAAACAGATACATACCTAACATTTCAAGCTACATGTATTATCAGTCTAAATATTAGATATTGAAACCACAGGATTAGTTGACATGGTCAAAGAAAAATACCCCAGAAAAAGGATGAACACTGTCAAATTAAAACATTCTATGGCATTCTTAACTGACTCCTGTTTTGTTCAATCAGTTAGTTAAATGTATGAAACACCAGATATGAAATTGGACTCTGTGGCAAAAGTCTAAGTATTCCAGATGTAGTCAGAACAGTATGTCTTTCACAGATGGTTAATATATATATGATATATATCTTTCTTATTGTGAAAATACTGACTTTACTCCATTAAGAAAATCATCCTTGTATAGAATCTTACAAACATATGCAGCTTCAAAAAGAACAAGTTTACAAGGTCTAGACAATATTGCAACAGATGAAAATGACACATTTACACGACTTGAAGAGATGATTGAAGAGCTTCATAATAAGGGATCCACATGTATGTCAAATGAACAGCCCAAGTTTTGTAATAATAAGCTTTCTGCAGCAAAGCAGTGCCTTAAAATTGATTTTAAACTACGTCATGTACATTGTGTATCTCAGAGTAGACGTGCAGACCATTGCATTACTTGACTTCTCAGTTACCCAAAAAGGCTAGAATTATACTCAGCATGTGATCATGAGCAGTGTCAGCTGATTCGAGATGTTGAAAATGTTACAGTGTGCTCAGTTCTGTGAAGATTCAGGAGAGAAAATTAACTGTATCAAACCATGGATCAGATGCATGTCTGGAAGAGACATATAGTCTGAACAATCAACTAAGACCAATCACAACTGGATATCCTAAAGGACCTCAAGCCTCAGCAGATTTTAATAATCATGGAGTTTGCAATGAAATTCCTGCCATAAAAGGTATATAACTATTCAAATGCATAAAATTTAGATTTTTATACGACCGCAAAATTTGAAAAATTTTTCGTCATATATTGCTATCACGTTGGCGTCGTCGTCGTCGTCGTCCGAATACTTTTAGTTTTCGCACTCTAACTTTAGTAAAAGTGAATGGAAATCTATGAAATTTTAACACAAGGTTTATGACCACAAAAGGAAGGTTGGTATTGATTTTGGGAGTTTTGGTCCCAACATTTTAGGAATTAGGGGCCAAAAAGGGCCCAAATAAGCATTTTCTTGGTTTTCGCACTATAACTTTAGTTTAAGTTAATAGAAATCTATGAAATTTTGACACAAGATTTATGACCACAAAAAAACGGTTGGGATTGATTTTGGGAGTTTTGGTTTCAACAGTTTAGGAATTAGGGGCCAAAAAAGGGCCCAAATAAGCATTATTCTTGGTTTTCGCACAATAACTTTAGTTTAAGTAAATAGAAATCAATGAAATTTAAACACAATGTTAATGACTACAAAAGGAAGGTTGGTATTGATTTTGGGAGTTTAGGTCCCAACAGTTTAGGAATTAGGGGCCAAAAAGGGACCCAAATAAGCATTTTTCTTGGTTTTCGCACCATAACGTTAGTATAAGTAAATAGAAATCTATGAAATTTAAACACAAGGTTTATGACCATAAAAGGAAGTTGGTATTGATTTTGGGAGTTTTGGTCCCAACAGAATAAGGGGCCCAAAGGGTCCAAAATTAAACTTTGTTTGATTTCATCAAAATTGAATAATTGGGGTTCTTTGATATGCCGAATCTAACTGTCATGACTGTGTATGTAGATTCTTAACTTTTGGTCCCGTTTTCAAATTAGTCTACATTAAGGTCCAAAGGGTCCAAAATTAAACTTAGTTTGATTTTGACAAAAAATGAATCAGTTAGGTTCTTTGATATGCTGAATCTAAAAATGTACTTAGATTCTTGATTATTGGCCCAGTTTTCAAGTTGGTCCAAATCGGGGTCCAAAATTAAACTTTGTTTGATTTCATCAAAAATTGAATAAATGGGGTTCTTTGATATACCAAATCTAACTGTGTATGTAGATTCTTCATTTTTGGTCCTGTTTTCAAATTGGTCTGCACTAAAGTCCAAAGGGTCCAAAATTAAACTTAGTCTGATTTTAACAAAAATTGAAATCTTGGGGTTCTTTGATATGCTGAATCCAAAAATGTACTTAGATTTTTTATTATGGGCCCAGTTTTCAAGTTGGTCCAAATCAGGATCTAAAATTATTATATTAAGTATTGTGCAATAGCAAGTCTTTTCAATTGCACAGTATTGCGCAATGGCAAGAAATATCTAATTGCACAATATTGTGAAATAGCAAATTTTTTTTTGATTAGAGTTATCTTTCTTTGTCCAGAATAGTAAGCAAGAAATATCTAATTGCAAAATATTGTGCAATAGCAAGATTTTTTTTTAATTGGAGTTATCTTTCTTTGTCCAGAATCAACTTAAATCTTTGTTATATACAATATACAATGTATATTCACTTTTTACTACCAACTGATAAATTAAAATAATCTTTACCATTCAGTGATAACAAGCAGTTTTTTTACATCTTAATATTTTATGATGTATTTAAATGAGTAGTTATTGTTGCAAACTCCATTAGAAATTTTAATTGAGATTAGTTTTGGAATAAGGGAAAGGGGGATGTGATTAAAAAAATTGGGTTCAATTTTTCTCATTTGAAATTTCATAAATAAAAAAGAAAATTTCTTCAAACATTTTTTTGAGAGGTTTAATATTCAACAGCATAGTGAATTGCTCTAAGAGAAAACAAAAATTTTAAGTTCATTAGAACACATTCATTCTGTGTCAGAAACCTATGATGTGTCAACTATTTAATCACAATCCAAATTTAGAGCTGAATCCAGCTTGAATGTTGTGTCCATACTTGCCCCAACCGTTCAGGGTTCAACCTCTGCGGTCGTATAAAGAAGGAGCTCACTTCTTTCAATGCATACATACACATTCTCAGTCAAATTCAGTGTTTACAGTCAAATATGCCAGATTACATGTACATGTATATAATTTATTTGTTAAGCATGAAGGATTATGATACAAAATGTGAATTGTATGCAATTATTCATATTTGCTAGACAAATAAATAGCTTATACTGCAAAAGTATCTGTTTTCACCACATAAATGTCATTATGGTGTCATTTGTTTACATCACAACACCATTTGTATTTATATACTATACATGTAGATAGTGTAAAAAAAATAAAACTCTGGAACGATGAACAGAAAATGGAACATTAACAATGATTAAAAAAAAAAATGGTATTTTTACCTAATAGTGATATGATAGTGGGATTTTGTATTGACAGTTTTTATGGACATTTACTTTTAGATATACCTTGGAGTATGGAACATATACCTTTGTTATACATGTATCTTTCTTTTTTGTCACAGTATCGAGAAAAACAGAGTGATTGGTTTGGTCAGCATGGTAAGAACTGACATGTGACAGTTTGCATCATGGGGGATCCTAATGGAAAATTGTGTGTAAGTAAAATAAAATCTCTTATGTCTGAGATTTTTATTTCATGTACATTAATTATAACCCATGGATCAAAGTTCTGTAGGGTATAATGTTTTTGACTTTGTCCATCAGTCCTGTTCTAGTCATCCCAACTCCTCTGAAACCACTCAACAGAATTTTATAAAACTCTGTAGATAACAAGAACAAAATATGTAGATGTGTTTATCGACAGAAAATTACGATACACTGTTTTTTCTTTCATTACAATACATTGCAACATTAAAAAAAAAAATGTCAGATTTTTATAAATAAGCAAGTTATAATATAACTTCTGAATGAATTAAAATAAATCTTACACAATCGTCTTTGGATGCGTTATATGTGGGCACACTGTGACCATGTGATTGTTTCAAATCATCAATCATTTGATTCAAATGTCATGAATGTGGGAGATTAATAAATGATGTAAAAAAATCTGTAAACACATAAACATGATAAAGACAAGAAGAAGAATTTAAAATTTGCAAATCCAAAAACAAACAAAATTTGCAGAGTTTTCTCCAGCTGGGATGCGTTGGTTTTTATTGAGTCCTAAGTTAAATTATGACCATATTTGTTGACCATTGTAACAACTAGATATGGCTTTTTATTCCCTCTATGTCATGTGTGCGTTTTTGAAATTTGCATGTGAATATTAACAGAACTTCTCATTATTACCATGTAAATATTTTTTGTAAAAAATGCAAAATAACTTCAAAATGTATGTACACATTATACTTATGATACTTTTTTTTCTTGTAGCACAGAACCTTTACTCATTTGTTTAAATCCGAGAAATAAGATTGGTTTACTGTGGCATCAATTCTAGAAAACACCTTTTCCACTGTTAAGCTACAAGTTCCAAATATGAGAGATACTTTTGTCATCCTACTTACACCTGAAATATACTTTTATTAATTGTTGCAATGCCAATGGCGTCTTTGCAGGGTTACTCACACTAACAAAGAAATTCACTTATGTTAAATCAGGGTACTCACCATTTGACCATGACCTTAGGATGAAAGACAACAGCCAAAGCACCCTTCCTTTGCTTTTCATTTTTTTCCCCAATAATACATGTACATGTATGATTTTGTATACATTATTGTTCTTCTAAAACTTCATGCAATGATAATAGCATGAAATATATGCTTTCAAAATGTTGCTAAACATTTCTTTGTTCATATCTCGCAAAAGTGTAATTATCTTCTTTTCATACTGGAACCATTCACATGTGCTTCGATACAATGACCATATTTCTGGCGACTACATGATGTTTGGCTAATTAAAATGATTAAAATCTTTTTGTAAGTGCTGTTATACATAACAAAAAAAGTAGAATAACAGAAATACTGAAATCCAAGAAAAATCCTACAACAACCATGACAACTGACAAAATCTAATCACCAAATTCATCAAGCAACATAATCCAACGTTAACAGTTCTGAATATAAGTTACACAATACTTTACAATTGTTAAGCACTGGTTATGTTTCATGCTATTTAAAATCCTAATAATTATAAACAACCTTGGCTTATGTAGTTAGGATTAGTTTCTGCAAGCACTTAGTATAATAAACATACTGCCCTCAATTGATGCAATTCTGGGCTGGCAAACAACTGCATTCAGAAATATTAATTCAACACTTGCAACTTCGTCTTAATGTTAGATTTATTTTTCTTTATTGGATATTGTACCTCAACACTTAAGACAGTATATATATATTTACTACATATTTATTTTTGTATTTTTTTTCTTTTCTAGATCAGATAACACAGGATGTTACCACTGTGGTATGGCTATCAATTCATGGCATTAGTGAGCCGAAAGGTTTGTAAATATTGTAGCTTTGCCTTTTATTTTTCAACCTTTTATTTTTAATTTTGTGTTAAATGAGGTCTTAATTTCCATTTAAGTTAAATATTTCTTTACAATTATGGAAACAATGCTGAATTTTCTGTTTCCATTCTCTAACTGAAGTTTGCATCAACCAAATAATATAAAAAATGTATACACAATGCTTATTCACACAAATTTTTAATGAAGCATGAATTTGGGTACATTCACTTTTAACGTTATGGGTTTATATGTCCGTTTGATACAACCGCAAAAATAATTAAAAAAAATTTAGTTGATATTTGTTATACGTTGTTGTCATCTGCCTTGTTGAGCGTCATCCAAGACCAATGATTTTAGGATAATAACTTTAGTATGTATAAGTAAATAGAAATCTATGACCACAAAAGGAAGATTGGGATTGGTTTTTAGAGTTTTGGTTCCAACAGTTTAGGAATGAGGGGTCAAAAGGGTCCAAAATTAAACTTTGTTTGATTTCATCAAAAATTGAATTATTGGGGTTCTTTGATATGCCGATTCTAATCGTTTATTTAGATTTGTGATGTCTGGGCCCCTTTATCAAATTGGTCCACATTGAGTTCTAGAGGTTCCAAAATTGAACTTTCTTTGATTTCATCAAAAATTGAATTGTTGGGGTTCTTTTTAAAATATGCTGAATCAAATCATGTATTTAGATTTTGTATATTGGACCATAGCAGGTAAATGTCCAATTTAATTTTTTTAAGTTCTAACACAACATTCATTGTGTGTCAACTAGCTATGTAGGCCAAAAATTAATTATTGTTTGTTTCCCTTTCCACGACTAACCCTGTAAAATCACTGCAACACGAAAAATTTTATTGGCCATTCTTGTCCAAATTTTTTTTTTCTATGTTGGTTTTTAGTGATATCTTTCCGATGCGTTGGTTTTTTTTTATACCTTTCTGATGCTGCAGTCATCAAACGTTTTAAATCAAAGCTTTTTTGCTTTGAAGCTTCTTTATGATTTGGAATCAAGAAAAACAAACATAATGCCTTGCCACATGATTTGTGTTGTGTGCAAGGGTGATCTTAAATCTGAAGCATCTTTCAACCCACTGAGTGCACCTTGATTGGATTTGTCTTTAACCTCTGTTCCTGTTTAAAGGATAAAATCTTTTGAGTAAAAATAGTCTGAGACGTCTGAACAGGTTGAGCACAAGTCAGGAAATATATTTCCTGCTTTCAGAGAACGTCCCTGATTTCTGGTGTAAAAAAAAAGTTTAAATGTGATTTCATTTTTATGCCCCACCTACGATTGCCCCACCTACGATAGTAGAGAGGCATTATGTTTTCTGGTCTGTGCCTCCGTTCGTTCGTTCGTTAGTTCGTCCATCTGTGTGTCCGTTCGCTTCAGGTTTAAGTTTTTGGTCAAGGTAGTTTTTGAAGAATTTGAAGTCCATTCAGCTTAGTACACATGTTCCCCATGATATGATCTTTATAATTTTAATGCCAAATTATAGTTTTGACCCAAGTTTCATGGTCCACTGAACATAGAAAATGATAGAGCAAAGTTCAGGTTAAAGTTTTTGATCAAGGTAGTTTTTTAACTTTAACTTTCTTAAACTATCCTGGGTTTGTACCAAACTTGGACAGAAGCTTGTTTATGATCATAAGATAGTATCCAGAACTTAATTTTGTAAAAAATTAAATTCATTTTTTCGGTATTTTTCGGGCGTCAATCAAATGTTGTCCGTGCATTAACTCATGAACCGTTCAACTAAAGCTTTTAAAATTTTAATATGTTGTTACTGACAACTAAATGAAGGTCAAGTTCAATAATGGCGATTTTGACTTTTACCGTTCAGGAGTTATGGTTATTGAAAGATTGAAAAATGGTTTTTCCAGTCGTGTCCGTGCATTTACGCATGAACTGTTCTACCAAAGCTTTCCAAATTTTAATATGTTGTTACTGATGACAAAATGGAGGTCAAGTTCAATAATGACGATTTTGACTTTTACTGTTCAGGAGTTATGGTTCTTGAAAGACTGAAAAATGGAGTTTCCAGTCGTGTCCGTGTATTTACACATGAACTGTTCTACCAAAGCTTCCCAAATTTTAATATGTTGTTACTGATGACAAAATGGAGGTCAAGTTCAAAATGACGATTTTGACTTTTACCGTTCAGGAGTTATGGTTCTTGAAAGATTGAAAAATGGTGTTTCCAGTCATGTCCGTGCATTTTCTCATGAACCATTCAACCAAAGCTTTTGAAATTTTTATATGTTGTTACTGATGACAAAATAAAGGTCAAGTTCAACATGTTCAATAATGACGATTTTGACTTTTACCGTTCAGGAGTTATGGTTCTTGAAAGATCGTAAAATGGCGTTTCCATTCACTTTATTGCATTTACTCATGAACCATTCAATCTAAGCTTTTCTAATTTTAATATGTTGATACTGATGACAAAATGGAGGTCAAATTTGATATTGACGATTTTCCCTTTCACCATTCATCAGTAATGGTTCTTGTGATATTGCTAGGACACAAATAAATGTTAATAAATCCGGTTTGCTGTCGTTGTGACAGCCTCTTGTTTTCCTTTTTTTTGTTCAGCCTGCGATTTACAGCAAAAGTAGGTGAGACACTGGGTTCCGCGGAACCCTTACGAATTTTTTCATTACAAATTTTATTCATCACACTATTAGTTATTGCTTTATGATATGGTACAAAAATCAACTAAAAAAATCAATTTTGTTTGCCCCCAGGTGACTTTTAATATGTTTATAGCATTGAAAAAGCTCCAAATTATCTCCCTTTGATGCAAAAATACATTTTTTTGGCATTAAAGTTGAAATATCTTTTTTAAATCATCGATGACCTATATTTTTTATTATTGTTTTCAAAAAGCTGTACATGAACTAAATACTTGTAAAATTTAAGCGATTTCTGTAATTTAGTTCTTTTTTTATTTCGATATTACTTCTTTTTCTCCTATTAGTTCAACAGTAAATAAGGACATTAACAAAAAATTATGCTTCTTTCAGAGGCAGATTGTTAGCGTAAATGAACGGTGACCCAATTTTTTTATTTCATTTTTAGCTCACCTGGCCTAAAAGGCCATGTGAGCTTTTCTCATCACTTGGCGTCCGTCGTCGTCGTCTGTCGTCGTTAACAATTTTTCAAACATCTTCTCCTCTGAAACTACTGAATGGATTTGGATGAAACATGATAGTTCCTTAGATTATCCTGCACAAAATGTGTGCTTCGATTTTTGATCCGTCAAAAAACATGGCCGCCCTTACTTTAAATAGAACATAGGGGTCAAATGCAGTTTTTGGCTTATATCTCAAAAACGAAAGCATTTAGAGCAAATCTGACACGGGGGTAAAAATGTTCATTAGGTCAAGATCTATCAGCCCTGAAATTTTCAGACGAATCAAACTAACCATTGTTGGGTTGCTGCCACTTAATTGGTAATTTTAAGGAAATTTTGCAGTTTTTGGTCATTATCTTGAATATCATTATAGATAAAGATAAACTGTAAACAGCAAAAATGATCAGCAAAGTAAGATCTACAAATAAGTTAAATATGACCAAAATTGTCAATTGACCCCTTAAGGGGTTATTGTCCTTTAATGACAATTTTTTCACAATTTGTTCATCATATTTGCTAACTTTAAAAAATCTTCTCCTCTAAAACTACTCAACCAAATTCAACCAAACTTCAACTGAATGATCAGTAGGGTGTATAAAATAAAGTTTGTGTTTTATTTTCTATTTTGTCTAAAAACATGGCCGTCATGGCTAAAAATAGAACACAGGGTAAAATGCAGTTTTTGGCTTATATCTAAAAAACTCCAGCATTTAGAGCAAATAAGACTAGAAGTTAAAATATTTATTAGGTCAAGGTCTACCTGTCCTGAAATTTTCAATTTGCAATTTGCAAAAAAAATAATTTGTTGTGCTACTTCCAAAAAATAGAAAATATTCTGACCAGAAAAAAACCCATGTCCCCCTACAAGTTAAATGGTCCATGCCTAACTGTTATTAATGAAATCATTTAACTGTTTTGCTGTTATTGGAGCCCCTTGCCCCTTCTCAGCAGTGGAATAAATTCAAATCATGAATGAAGAAATTCGAAAGAATAACAATTTAATAATGTAACAATAACAATTTTATTGTTAAAATTCTTTTATTGTAACTATAATGTAATAAAAATAACGTCCTGCCGCTCTTCTTGTATGCATATTATATTAGAAGGAAACGTGTAAACATGGTAGAACTTGTATTTCTAATATTGAAGAATTGTTAGCTGTACATGTTTGCCTGGCATGGTTCAATATGTTCAATAAGGCATTATTTACCAGGTGAGCGATTCAGGCTCTTGAGAGCCTCTTGTTCTATTAAGTATATAATAAAGTTCATTTATCATGTTTATAGAAAAATATAAAGAAATCATATATTAGAAAGAAAAAAAAGATTTATACTGGATAGCCCCCTTAATATAAACATATTTTATTTGTAATCATCAAAGGGAATGAGACACAAGCTAAGACTTATGATGTCTTCTTTGGTATCTTTTCTTGTCTACATGAAATTTTATTTTGCTGTTATCACAGTCCAGGCAATTACTGAAAACTGTAATATTACTTTTTAGCTCACCTGGCCCAAAGGGCCAAGTGAGCTTTTCTCATCACTTGGCGTCCGGCGTCCGTCGTCGTCCGTCGTCGTCGTCGTCGTCCGTCGTCGTCCGTCGTCGTCGTCCTGCGTTAACTTTTACAAAAATCTTCTCCTCTGAAACTACTGGGCCAAATTTAACCAAACTTGGCCACAATCATCATTGGGGTATCTAGATTAAAAAATGTGTCCGGTGACCCGGCCAACCAACCAAGATGGCCGCCATGGCTAAAAATAGAACATAGGGGTAAAATGCAGTTTTTGGCTTATAACTCAAAAACCAAAGCATTTAGAGCAAATCTGACATGGGGTAATATTGTTCAACAGGTCAAGATCTATCTGCCCTGAAATTTTCAGTTGAATCGGACATTTCGTTGTTGGGTTGCTGCCCCTGAAATGGTAATTTTAAGGAAATTTTGCTGTTTTTGGTTATTATCTTGAATATTATTATAGATAGAGATAAACTGTAAACAGCAATAATGTTCAGCAAAGTAAGATCTACAAATAAGTCTAATGATCAAAATGGTCAGTTGACCACTTTAGGAGTTATTGCCCTTTATAGTCAATTTTTAACCATTTTTCGTAAATCTTAGTAATCTTTTAGAAAAATCTTCTCCTCTGAAACTACTGGGTCAAATTTAACCAAACTTGGCCATAATCATCATTGGGGTATCTAGTTTAAAAAATGTGTCCGGTGCCCCGCCCAACCAACCAAGATGGCCGCCATGGCTAAAAATAGAACATAGGGGTAAAATGCAGTTTTTGGCTTATAACTCAAAAACCAAAGCATTTAGAGCAAATCTGACACACAGTAAAATTGTTCATCAGGTCAAGATCTATCTGCCCTGAAATTTTCAGTTGAATCGGACATTTCGTTGTTGGGTTGCTGCCCCTGAAATGGTAATTTTAAGGAAATTTTGCTGTTTTTGGTTATTATCTTGAATATTATTATAGATAGAGATAAACTGTAAACAGCAATAATGTTCAGCAAAGTAAGATCTACAAATAAGTCAAATGACCAAAATGGTCAGTTGACCTCTTTAGGAGTTATTGCCCTTTATAGTAAATTTTTAACCATTTTTCGTAAATCTCAGTAATCTTTTACAAAAATCTTCTCCTCTGAAACTACTGGGCCAAATTTAACCAAATTTAGCCATAATCATCATTGGGGTATCTAGTTAAAAAAAGGTGTCCGGTAACTCGGCCAACAAACCAAGATGGCCGCCATGGCTAAAAATAGAACATGGGGGTAAAATGCAGTTTTGGGCTTATAACTCAAAAACCAAAGCATTTAGAGCAAATCTGACAGGAAGTAAAATTGTTGATCTGGTCAAGATCTATCTGCCCTGGAATTTTCAGATGAATTGGATAATCGGTTGTTAGGTTGCTGTCCCTGAATTGGTAATTTTGAGGAAATTTTGCTGTTTTTTGTTATTATCTTGAATATTATTATAGATAGAGATAAACTGTAAACAGCAATAATGTACAGCAAAGTAAGAACTAAAAATAAGTCAGTATGACCAAAATAGTCAATTGACCCCCTAAGGAGTTATTGCCCTTTATAGCCAATTTTTAACAATTTTCTTAAAATTTGAAGATTTTCAATAACATTTTCCACAGAAAGTACTGTTATAGATAGAGATAATTGTAAGCAGCAAGAATGTTTAGTAAAGTAAGATCTACAAACACATCACCATCACCAAAACACAATTTTGTCATGAATCCATCTGTGTCCATTGTTTAATATTCACATAGACCAAGGTGAGCGACACAGGCTCTTTAGAGCCTCTAGTTTATATAATATTACAAGTAAAAGTAATATTACAAAAAATAGTAATATAATTCTTATATTACTAAAACCTGTAATATTGTTATATTACTGAAATGTGTAATATAGTCTCCATATTACATAAAACAGTAATATTACTAGAAAATGCCTATATTACATAGAACTGTAACATAAGGGTAAAAATCACTAGGTTTTCATACTTTAATTACTATAATAATTTAGACGTATGATGATAATAAATTAATTATTAAACAATTCCAAATAATAATAATAATCCAATTAAAGTACATAGTATCAATTCAAAATAAAAAATCCAAAGTAAAACTATTTTCTCCTTACAATGTAAAATATAAATTAAATGCCAAATTTACTAAATCATAAAATGAACTTAATCTCAAAATCAAAATATAAAAGTCTTAAAAGTATTTTCTAAAATTAAATTATGATTCAGAGATAAATTTTGTCTCAACACTGCACAGTCAACTAGTAGACTGGTAAAACAATCTTTTAGGTCTAGTATAATGACATGAGCATGACGAGTAGTGTGAGGTTACGCTTCCAGAACACTGACTGCTATCTTAAAATATTCTCAAAAATAAAAGGGGAGTCAAAAAATACATTTTTGTCCAAACACTACAAAGTCAACTGGAAGACTGATCGTCAGTCCTACAGGTCCAGTATAATAGACTTTATCAGTGCAAGTTTGGGTTTCCGAAGGGTGACTGCTCTTCCAAAATTTTGCAACGATATTTATACTAAAACACAAAATAACTCAATTTATCCCGACATGTTAATATTACTCTCATTAGCAAAAATAGACTTTAATTAACAACGCCTAATCATATAATGTTTTGATAAAATCTGTGGATGCTAATTGTCGAGCCTGCAACTTTTGTTGCAGAAAGCTCGACATAGGGATAGTGATCCGGCGGCGGCGGCGGTGTTAGCTAACTTCTTAAAAGCTTTATATTTTAGAAGGTGGAAGACCTGGATGCTTCATACTTTGTATATAGATGCCTCATGTTACGAAGTTTCTGTCAGTCACATGTCCAATGTCCTTGACCTCATTTTCATGGTTCAGTGACCACTTGAAAAAAAAGTTCAGATTTTTTGTAATGTTGAATTCTCTCTTATTATAAGTAATAGGATAACTATATTTGATATGTGCGTACCTTGAAAGGTCCTCATGTCTGTCAGACAGTTTTCACTTGACCTCGACCTCATTTCATGGATCAGTGAACAAGGTTAAGTTTTGGTGGTCAAGTCCATATCTCAGATACTACAAGCAATATGGCTAGTATATTCGGTGTATGGAAGGACTGTAAGGTGTACATGTCCAACTGGCAGGTGTCATCTGAACTTGACCTCATTTTCATGGTTCAGTGGTAAGTTATATTAATCTGAAGATCTGTTTACTTTTTTGTGATGATTCTTTATCTTATTTTAGAGTGATCATGTTTATTAAAAATACATGTTGTGCCGTATCTCAGAAACTATTTATGATTATTCCATAAATCTTCACACACTTTTTAGTTATATTAAAACCACAAAAGGAAGATTCAGATTTTTTTTTTGGTGGTGATGGTCCAAACTGTTTAGGAATTACGGGCCAAGACCAGTATTTTTCTATCTTTATCTATATAGTCAATCTAGACTTCAAAAAAAGAGTGACGAAAGATACCAGAGGAACAGTCAAACTTATAAATCAACTAAAATAAATTGACAACATGCACCTGGCTAAAAATAAAAAAGACAAACAATAGAACACATGACACAACATAGGAAAATAAAGAATAAGCAACACGAATCCCATCAAAAATTGGGGGTCATCTCAGGTGCTCCAGAATGGTAAGCAGATTCTGCTCCACATGTGGCACCCGTCATGTTGCTTATGTAATAACAAGTCCGGTAAATAGTCTAATTTGGTAGGTCACATTCATGAAAGGGAAGGGGATTGTAGTAACAACATAAGGAACATATCCGATATCATTTGTGAAACAGTTATTTCATAACTTCAACTTATTAATACCTCAAGTAGAAGGTTGCATTGGGATTTTCACACCAAAATGTATGTCGCTTGAAAAATGTCTCACTGAGTCATGAAATGTTTACAGATATGGTGTGTCTGAATGATCTTGATGTGAATGTTTCTTTAAATTTAATTTCTTATTGTCTGTTGATAAGTTTATCTTGCTGTTAAAAAGTGTTATACAATAGTATATATACATGTGTATATTTAAAAAACTGACTGCATGACAAATCTCAAGTGACTTAAGAAAATAATGTGATTCTAATTGTCTAGTTTATTGAAATATTTTCTTCTTTTTTCACTTTTTTTATAATTTATTGTCTTAGTTCACTTTTTTGAAAATTTTGCTTTTCAATGTTTTATATACTCATCCTCTAATGCTGTTTTATTTGATATTTTAGCAATCCATGGTGAATTTAAGTCACCCAGAAATACTGACAATAAAGAATGTAACAAAAGATAATGCTGGATGGTATGGTTGCTTGATTTCTATTCCACTTGGTAGATATTACCAGACTGCCTGGCTAACAGTTTTAGGTAAAGGCTTAGATAAGAATGAGAAATGTTTGTTTTTCACCAAGAAATAATACGTCTTAGAGCAAAATATTCACATAAAAATGATTTAATCGTTTGGAGAATTTAATTATCAATTTTCGATTACATCATTATCAATAAATTTTTTATAGACTGTCATAAAAATAGGAGGTTTGGCATCATGAAAATTGGAAATGTACAGTTTTTTCTTAAAAAATTAATTCTTTTAATGCCGCCACAACTGAAACGTCATATTATTTTACCCCTGTCAGTGTCTCTCTGTATGTCATTCCCATTATGGGTTTACAGTTATTCCACTTAACTCCTCCTACAGTTTGAATTCTAGGAAGTTTTCACTCTGATGTCTGTTTGTAGTCTTTGTATATGTATTGAAGGTGTGCATGTGGTCAGGGTTTTGATTTTGTTTAATATTTGCTCTTAATCATTTTTGTCGAGCCTGCAACTTTTGTTGCAGAAAGCTCGACATAGGGATAGTGATCCGGCGGCGGCGGCGGCTACGGCGGCGGCGGCTACGGCGGCGGCGTTAGCTAACTTCTTGAAAGCTTTATATTTTAGAAGGTGGAAGACCTGGATGCTTCATACTTTGTATATAGATGCCTCATGTTACGAAGTTTCCGTCAGTCACATGTCCAATGTCCTTGACCTCATTTTCATGGTTCAGTGACCACTTGAAAAAAAAGTTCAAATTTTTTGTAATGTTGAATTCTCTCTTATTATAAGTAATAGGATAACTATATTTGATATGTGCGTACCTTGCAAGGTCCTCATGTCTGTCAGACAGTTTTCACTTGACCTCGACCTCATTTCATGGATCAGTGAACAAGGTTAAGTTTTGGTGGTCAAGTCCATATCTCAGATACTATAAGCAATAGGGCTAGTATATTCGGTGTATGGAAGGACTGTAAGGTGTACATGTCCAACTGGCAGGTGTCATCTGACCTTGACCTCATTTTCATGGTTCAGTGGTTATAGTTAAATTTTTGTGTTTTGGTCTGTTGTTCTCATACTATATGCAATAGGTCTACTATATTTCTTGTATGGAACGATTGTAAGGTGTACATGTCTAGCGGGCAGATGTCATGTGACCTTGACCTCATTTTCATGGTTCAGTGGTCAAAGTTAAGTTTTTGAGTTTTGGTCTTTTTATCTAATACTATATGCCATAGGTAAACTATATTGGGTGTATGGAAATATTTAATGATCTTTATGTCAGTCGCGCAGGTTTTATTTGACCGTGACCTCATTTTCACGGTTCATTGCACAGTGTTAAGTTTTTGTGTTTTGGTCTATTTTTTTTAAACTATAAGTAATAGGTCAACTATATATGTTGTATAGAAGCATTGTTAGCTGTACATGTCTGCCTGGCATGGTTCATCTGACCTTGACCTCATTTTCAAGGTTCATTGGTCTTTGTTTAGTTATCTTGGTTAATGTTAAGTTTATGGTACAGTTGTTATAAAGCTTAGCTTTTTACTTAGGACTATCAACATAATATCAATGATTAGTATAGAAGGCGAGACATTTCAGCGTGTGCACTCTTGTTTGTAGTAGTTACTTGCATAAGGGGAGCTCGCATACAGATAATTGTCCTACAGTTTTATGCTAGGAAGTGTTCACTTAGTTGGTGGTTTTTCCATTTTTTGTGCATGGGGTCAGGATTTTGATTCTTATTTATATTTGCTCTTTTGGGTGATAATATAATTTACCTTTGTCATATTTAAGGTAAAGTGTTAGACAGGTATTTTTAAATAAGACTTTGCATCTGCAGGGGCATCATTTGTGTCTGTCAAAGAAATCCAACATTGACTTTGCTATAAAACAGTTTCAGAGTGAAGTGTGGCCAGGGATTTCACTTAGTCTAGTTTGTATTGTGTAATAATTAAATTTTGTATGTCATACATGTGATTCTTCCGATGGGAGTCGAAATCTCTTGTTTTTCAGACCCTCTTCCATCCCTCCCATTAAAATTTGAAATCTACAACTTTTGAAAATGTCAACATCGAAAAAGTTTCAGTAAACATTTTTGTTTACAGAATTAAAACTGACAGGGTAAAACTCTTGAGAAACTCGAAATTGATATCGGAAAAGTCTGTAAAAACAGAAGGTCACCATTTCTTTTTCTTGTTTTTGTGTCGTAAGGTAAATAGCTTCGAGTAATCAATGAAGGTGTTTATTATTAGACTATATATACAGCAATAACAAATTATTGGCAATTACCTGGTCATCAACTAGCTAGTTTAAGACACACGTCTGGATGATTAAAAGTGAAATACTGACAATGGATTAAGATGTAAAAAAAAAGACTTTAATTTTATGCTGTTGAAAACATTGAACAGTTATCAATGGTTATAGTACTGAACCTCAAAGACAAATGTCTTAATGAAATCAAATACGATATTTATGGCTTGTTTTCTATCTAAACCAATGGAATACCTAAGTATAAGTATGTTTGTCTTTGAAAATTCTAAATTTTTATAATTTGATGAAATGCAAACTATGTTATCCCATAGACATATAATGTATTATACATGTATGTCTCTGTTATTACCAAATACCCTAGCAACAAATTAAAAACAACCAATTATCTAGCCATATTTTCTCTGCCTGGAGATCTGATTTTAAATTGTACAAGTCAAGTGCCATTGGGTCAAGATCATGCTTACTACACTTCTTGCCAAGCTGACTATGGTGACCCTAATGACTTTATTAAACATATTGAGACAGCTACCTACCAGAAAGCCACTGCTCAATAGTGTTACCAAAGTTGACATTATGTAGCTTAAGCAGAGATACTTTTTACCAACTATATATGATGGCTGATCACTTTATCTTAACTTTATATATGTAATAAATAAATATTTGAAACCCCCTTATCTTATATTTCTATCAAGTAAAAATGGCTATGCAGGTGCTTAAAGTATAGAACACTTACAAAAAAGGAGAATAAGCAGTTTTAACACCAAAAATAATCATGGCGTTCATCGTTAAAAATGTTGAATTTGATACACACTTTAGAGTAACTTATGTAGTGGGTTATTCAGTGTGCACCACATTTTTTTTAATGATATTATTCCTTCATAGACAGAAAAAAATATTACAATCATTCCTAAAATAAAGACTTTTAACAATTAAAAGTTTGATGAGGAGGAAAAAAGGATTGAATTGGATATAAATATTGTAGATAAGCCAGCTATTGAGCTGACACATATTTACCATTTCCTTTCAAACATATTATTTCATCTTTTGAAAACTTTTTAATTACAAATACTTTAATTGCAGATGAACAAGCAGAAGCAGTAGACATTAGGTCAGGAGGAACAAACGATAAAGAGCAAATAGTAATCTACATTATCGGTGGTGTCGCATCAGTAGTTGTTCTCTTCCTGTTACTCCTGATATTTATATGTTATAGACGTTACAAGAGGGTTCAGTCCAGCAAATATAGAAATGTCAAGAGAGTAATTGTCATGACACAGGCTAGTTTCAATATTCAAACATATTTTATTACTGATAAGTTCAAATACAAGTGCACAAAAAAGAATATGTTTGACTTATTCGGTTATAATTAGGAAATGAAGTTTTATGAGGAAGTTGTCTTTATATGGTGTAAAAGTTACAAAGTAAGTCTTAAGAAAGGAAGATTATTGAGATTCATTAAATGTTCATCAGTAATGTTTAGATTATGAAAATAGAGATATTCAATCTAGACAGAATCTAATTTAGTTTTAAGGAAGTTTTTGTCAATTTTAGATTTGAATATTTATAACAGCTTTGCATCTGGACTTGCTTCATTTATTATTAGCGATAGTCTGTGTGCTCTTCAAACTTTTATGATGTTTATTTCTATTACAAAATCATGATAATTAAAAAAATGACATGGATTTGCACACAAATTTGAAACAGGTATACATTTTAATTTCATATCAGAATGTTTTGCATCAATTCCAGAATGAGAATTACCATCCATACAAATCTTATGATGGTACACAACCATTTGTTTTACCCTCAATCAGAATTGAACCTGGTCCAAGAAGACGCTTGTCATCTGATTTGACCATGATGTCAGAGTATGATCTCCCTCTGGACAAACACTGGGAATTTAGACGGCAACAGTAAGTTAAAGCATAACATTGACCATTCCATGAAAGTTATCATACTGTAAAGACATATATATTGACTCATGACAACATTTTAACTTATATCTGTCGACCCACAAATAGCATTGCTCACTGTTTCTGACATCCAGATTGTTTCTTTGGTTAAAAGCTGTATAATGACCTGATATTTGATTGGTTGTATCAATTTTCAGATGAATTCAATAGATATTGTAACCACTGTAGTATGAAATATAACAAGAAGTTTTTCCAAAAACTCTTTTTTTCCAAGGTTTAACATTTTCTCATATATATACTGGAATCATTAGGGCTCAACAATAACACTTGTCTGATTGTCTTGTACTGGAGGATAAAAAGGTCAGACAAGTAAAAGCTATATCAATATTAATTTAATTTAACAGGTTTATATGCTCTTATAATATACTAGATATGGAGTGTGTGTCCGAGCGAGAATATTTAGTCAGACGTCAGTCGCTACCCTGATATACCCTATCTTTTTTGGGTAATTAATACAGATAGCGTTTGACATCTTTAGCTGAACAGATTTATCATTTTTTCATAACTTAATTCATTGTATGCTGGTTCATATTCTGGACACCAGTCTTTGCTCCTTTCTAATATAATTCACAAACAAAAAACAAATAGGAAGCTTAGAAATGGAAAAATATTAAATACTTAACTCGTTCAAAGGGTAATTACACGTCTCAATCTTCAAAATCGCCTATCTAAAAATACTACCATCGCTAACATTTTTAAAAATAAAAATCGTGGTTACCCTTCTATCGATAAGTGTCATGCCAAAAAATGAGTAACATGTCCCTGTCTTTCCACCAACAATACGGTAAGGTCCACACTTAATGGTCGCTCATTTTCTTTAAAATTTGAAACTGATATAACTTGAAAAACAAACAGTCTTATTTATTTACTCACATGAAACAAACCAGGATGCGGTATTCAGTACGTAGGTTAAACTGGTCGATATTTATCTAAACGCACTCAAGAAAATAACCCAATAAATTCAAAAGTATCATTTATCAACACCTTAAGAAGCACAGTCATCTTATCAAATATTTAGCAGTTCAACCTTTGGAAGAAGTAAATAAGCAGCCTGGTGAATCTCATTCAAAGTTTGTACAATCACGGAAAATAATTGAATTAAATTAGATTAAAAAATATCAAGAACCGATACTGTTAACATTTTGGATATTGTTTCTAAAACTGTTCGAAAAAAAAACATTCTCATGGTCGTAGAAAAAATCACAATCAAAGAAAATTTCGGACCAATCACACCAATATTTCGGACCTAATTTCTATTTCAAAAAACAACAGCAGACATTATCTGTTAACAAAGCTCTGTTCATTACCGATTAATAAGTTAAATAAAATTTTAGAGGATTGCAACACAATTTCATATAGCAGTCCTAAGTACGAAATTGTTCAAATTATAATGGCATATTGTTATTCTAAACTGTTTCCTAAAATTGATCGTCCTGAAGATCATAAAAAACATTTTATTAAAATAAAGTATGTCAATAAAGGTTTTGATTTTGTAAATATTGCTGGTATTTTTAACAACCATTCTGTTAAAGAACAAATTCCTGGATATTTTGATAATACTGAGCTCCCTCTTATTTGTTATATTTACAAGAAATCTACATGGAAATTTGTGTTAAATTATAGCCAATTGTGTAAAGATTTTAATATCAGTGAAAATACACCTACTTCATGTAATTGCAGTAATTCCAAATACATTTATGGACCAATTTCCCATGTTATAACAGGAGATCTTAACATATTTCAAGACGGAGAGTTAAAATAATTCCTCAGTAAAGGACCTAATTATCTTCCCCAGTCAATTATAAATTGGAATGAGTGTCGTAATATCATCCATGACTCACTCTGTACTTACTGTATGAAATGGATAAAACTGGAAAAAGCTGACAAAAAATTCGACTTTATAATAAAAACAAGATACAAATCCAATGAATTTACATTGACATGCCTATCAGACGGTGCCTCATATGCAAGTCTGATTTGACTTGGCATTGTTAAAAAGTAGATCCTAAGTTCTGTGACATGACTAGTTTCAGTTTTTCTTGACTAATAATTTTTGAAAAATATTTAAAAAGATATAAAACTAACTTCTGTTCTATTGTTTTAAATTTCTTTTGTTCCTTGAATCAACTTATAATGCAAAGTCCTCCTGGACAAGTTGAAAAAAATGTTATTGTAGAGGCCTGATCATGCAATACAATGTGAGAAACTTGATTTTCTGGTAATTTTTTAAAAGAGCAAATATAACATTCTCACATTACCTAGATAAAAAAAAACATGTGTCTCGGTACAAAATTGTTCAAAAACACTGAAAATTGTAAATCATTAGTAATAAATGGTTTAACCCATTAAAACATTTAATCCATCACTGCAAATGTTTGCACCTGTCCTAAGTCAGGAATCTGATGTACAGTAGTTGTAGTTTGTTTATATAATTTATATGTGTTTCTCGTTTCTTGTTTTTAGCTCACCTGGCCCGAAGGTCCAAGTGAGCTTTTCTCATCACTTGGCGTCCGTCATCCATCGTCGTTAACTTTTATAAAAATCTTCTCCTCTGAAACTACTGAGCCAAATTTAACCAAACATGGCCAAAACATTATTAGGGTATCTAGTTTAAAAATTGTGTCCAGTGACCCGGCCAACCAACCAAGATGGCCGCCAGGGCTAAATATAGAACATAGGGGTAAAATGCAGCTTTTGGTTTATAACTCAAAAACCAAAGCATTTAGAACAAATCTGACATAGAGTGAAATTGTTTATCAGGTCAAGATCTATCTGCCCTAAAAATTTTAGATGAATCGGACAACCTTTTGTTGGGTTGCTACCCCTGAATTTTGCTGTTTTTGGTTATTATCTTGAATATTATCATGATTATAATAGATAGAGATAAACTAAACAGCAATAATGTTCAGCAAAGTAAGTTTTACAAATAAGTCAACATAACTGAAATGGTCAGTTGACCCCTTTAGGAGTTATTGCCCTTTATAGTCAATATTTAACCATTTTTCATAAATCTTAGTTATCACCAAAACACAATTTTGTCATGTCCTTGAATATTCACATAGACAAAAGTGAGCGACACAGGCTCTTTAGAGCCTCTGGTTTTATATAGATTAGAACGTTGGTTTTCCCGTTTGAATGGTTTTACTCTAGTAATTTTGGGGCCCTTTATAGCTTGTTGTTCAGTGTGAGCCAAGGCTCTGTGTTAAGGCCGTACATTGACATATAATGGTTTACTTTTATAAATTGTCATTTGGATGGAGAGTTGTCTCATTGGCACTCATACCATATCTTCTTATATCTAAGAAAATGTGTACAACTATTAGAATTTTATTTAGTTATATATATATGGTTACATCAATCAGTATCTCAATATCTAAATGAATATGAGATGAAATAATTTATTTATTGTTATAGGTTATCACTTGGTGAACCTCTTGGGGAAGGAGCATTTGGTAAAGTTTTTAAAGCAGAAACTGTTGGTTTAAATAAAGCTCCAACAACTGCCATAGCAGTCAAGATGTTGAAGGGTAAAATTTACTTATATATTTTAGATCAAAAATCAAATAGTATTAATGAAAACTGGATTTATGCTTAGGTTTTCTTTTTTTATTAGACAAGCATAAAATTTTGGGAAATAAGAATTGAATTTTTTCCATCTTTTTAGCTCACCTGGCCCAAAGGGCCAAGTGAGCTTTTCTCATCACTTGGCGTCCGGCGTCCGGCGTCCGGCGTCCGTCGTCCGTCGTCGTCGTCCGTCGTTAACTTTTACAAAAATCTTCTCCTCTGAAACTACTGGGCCAATTTTTACCAAACTTGGCCACAATCATTATTAGGGTATCTAGTTTAAAAATTGTGTCCGGTGACCCGGCCAACCAACCAAGATGGCCGCCATAGCTAAAAATAGAACATAGGGGTAAAATGCAGTTTTTGGCTTATAACTCAAAAACCAAAGCATTTAGAGCAAATCTGACATGGGGTAAAATTGTTAATCAGGTCAAGATCTATCTGCCCTGAAATTTTCAGATGAATCGGACAACCCGTTGATAGGTTGCTGCCCCTGAATTGGTAATTTTAAGGAAATTTTGCTGTTTTTGGTTATTATCTTGAATATTATCATAGATAGAGATAAACTGTAAACAGCAAAAATGTTCAGTAAAGTAAGATCTACAAATAAGTCAACAGGACCAAAATGGTCTGTTGACCCCTTTAGGAGTTATTGTCCCTTATAGTCAATTTTTAATCATTTTTCGTAAATCTTAGTCATCTTTTACAAAAATCTTCTCCTCTGAAACTACTGGGCCAAATTAAACCAAACTTGACCACAATCATGAATGGGGTATCTAGTTAAAAAATTGTGTTCGGTGACCTGGCCAACCAACCAAGATGGCCGCCATGGCTAAAAATAGAACATAGGGGTAAAATGCAGTTTTTGGCTTATCACTCAAAAACCAAACCATTTAGAGCAAATCTGACAGGAGTAAAACTGTTTATCAGGTCAAGATCTATCTGCCCTGAAATTTTCAGACAAATCAGACAACCTGTTGTTGGGTTGCTGCCCCTGAATAAGTAATTTTATTGAAATTTTGCAGATTTTGGTTATTACCTTGAATATTATTATAGATAGAGATAAACTTTAAACAGCAATAATGTTCAGCAAAGTAAGATCTACAAATAAGTCAACATGACCAAAATTTTCAGTTGACCTCTTAAGGAGTTATTGCCCTTTATAGTCAATTTTGACCAATTTTTTCGTAAATTTTTGTAATCTTTTACAAAACTCTTCTCCTGAAACTCCTGGGCCAAATTTAATCAAACTTGGCCACAATCATTATTGGGGTATCTAGTTTAAAAATTGTGTCCCGTGACCTGGCCAACCAACCAAGATGGCCGCCATGGCTAAAAATAGAACATAGGGGGGAAATGTAGATTTTGGCTTATAACTCTGAAACGGCAGCCTTTAGAGCAAATCAGACATGGTGTAAAATTGTTTATCAGGTCAAGATCTATCTGCCCTGAAATTTTCAGATGAATCTGACAACCTGTTGTTGGGTTGCTGCCCCTGAATTGGTAATTTTAAGGAAATTTTGCTGTTTTTGGTTATTATCTTGAATATTATTATAGATAGAGATAAACTGTAAACATCAATAATGTTAAGCAAAGTAAGATTTACAAATAAGTCAACATGACGGAAATGGTTAATTGACCCCTAAGGAGTTATTGTCCTTTATAGTCAATTTTTAACAATTTTCATAAAATTTGTAAATTTTAACTAACATTTTCCACTGAAACTACTGGACCATGTTCATTATAGATAGAGATAATTGTAAGTAGCAAGAATGTTCAGTAAAGTAAGGTGTACAAACACATCACCATCACCAAAACACAATTTTGTCATGAATCCATCTGCTTCCTTTGTTTAATATTCACATAGACCAAGGTGAGCGACACAGGCTCTTTAGAGCCTCTAGTTTATCTTTATTGAAAAATTTGCATTGTTATGGCCCTGCAACGAATATGGCCCGCAACAAAGATGTCGGTGCCATATAGTTTTATCCATGTCCGTAATTCGGTCATTCCGTAATTCTGTCATTCCGTCATTCCATCATTCTGTCATTCCCTAATTCCACAACTAGGAATTGTTAAGTTTCAGTTTTGTTCCGCTTGGCTCATTTTTGCTATAATTATGGGCTTTGAACTTTGATAATTTTTTGAAAATCACAGTTAAAAGGATGAATTGTTTGAGTATAAAGGACAAGATTATAAATATCCAATTAATGTTCTGATTCAAACAATAAAATAATTACAAATCAATTAATGTCATTAGTGCTGTAATGAATTGTTAAAATCTCAATACTTTTATTTTTTGTTTGATGATTCTAGCTGTTAATGTGGATTATCCCACCTCAATCAACAGGCCTTGAAGTAATAAATATTTGAGTCAGTTTTTTGTACTTAAACAAATAAAAACCAATCAAAATGCTGGATTTTATGTTTTGAGCAAGATTTTTGTGCTCCGAGCACTGAGCAAAGTTTTATGACTTCAACCCCAGGTCTAATGAATGTCAAAACAAATCAGTGACAGGTTGACCTTGTTCCTAATTAAATTTGTTCAGGTTACAATTATGTGATAATCATGTTTTCAATCATAATTTCTTGAAAGGTTTTAAACAGTTGTTTAAAAGTTGAAAAGTTACAAAGTAAAAACGTATTTATAAAAATAAACTTCTCATAGAATAAATCATCACTTTACAATATTATGTCACATGACTGACCAACATGACTTGTGATCACCTGATATATTATATGGTTTATCTTTTCAAAATGAGTGTTGTTTATTCAATTTTCATACACTTTTCTTCAACTCTTCACATACAAAACAATAAGTTATGACAACAAGGAACACAACTCTAGGCTGATTTAACCAATAACAAAAGCTTTATTGTGTCTTCAATATTAAGACAATTGGCAAATTTCCGGATTGCAAAACATATTGACAAATTTACACGAAAAACGTAACAACAAAGATATAAAATGTATTTTATTTGAATAAAACATGACAAATCAAGAATATTAATATTATAACACATAAAAAACAATCAAGGTTTGAGCAAAAAAAATCCTTACTTTTCACTTCAATTGGAAATTTCTTGGTCCAATTTTGGACCTGAAAAAAAACTAAGAAAATATTTGTAGTCATGTATAACACAGGGTATAAATGTAAATGTGTTCGTTATACATACCAAAAGACAGTACTCCTTATTACATAAACATGGATAGTTTGTAGGATCGATTAAAACCCATTTTAATGTCCCATTTATTATGCCCCATTTTGGTGCATTATGTTTTCTGTTCTGTGCGTCCATTCATTCGTTCTTTTGTCTGTCCATTTGTTCATCTGTCCATCCATTGGTTCGTTCTTCCGTCCGTTTGTCCTTCCGTCTGTCTGTCCCGCTTCAGGTTAAAGGATTGGTTAAAGTTTTTGGTAGAGGTAGTTTTTGATGAAGTTGAAGTCCAATCAACTTGAAACTTAGGGCTCATGTTTTCTATTTTATAATCTTTGTAATTTTTATGCCAAACTAGAAATTTTCCCCCATTTTCAAGGTCCACTGAACATAGAAAATAATAGTGTGGATGGGCTATTCATGTACTGGGGACACATTCTTGTTAGCTATAACCATTTGAGCTTATGTTATCACTAATGACTTGGCCTCCATCATCATCTGTTGTTAACTATTTCAAAAAACCTTCTCTGAAACTACTGGGCCAAAGATTTCAAACTTTAACAAAAAAAAATTTCCTTAATGATCTGGTATCTTGCTTATAAATTGTATCCGAAGTTTTGATCCATCGACAAACATGGCTGCCATTGTTGGGTTCCTGCCACTAAATTGGTTATTTTAAGGATTTTTTTTAGTTTTTGTATGAAATTAATTAAAGATAAAGATAAACTGTAAACAGCAAAAAATGTTCAGCAAAGTAACATCTTCAAAAATGTTTTTTATGACAAAAATTGTCAATTGACCCGTTACGGAGTTATTGACCTTTAAGGAAAATTACACAAGTTGTTTTATTTTTTTTTTAACTATATAAATCTTCGCAAATGAATTTAGTATAAATTTGTATTTTATTTCCTTGTACTTCAAGAAACAAAGACACTATGGTTAAAATGGAACAAATGGGTAAAATGCATTTATTTGCTTTTAATGAAAATATGACAGATACAATGAACATTGTATTGGCATTTGTAAGCCTCTTATTATTAAATATAAATTGAAAAGCAAAAACAGTCATTGATGAAAGATTTAAGCAAAAAAACAAACTTGTGAGCAATGCAAGCTCTGCTTGTTCTATTGGGGATCCAAGGCAGTGGCGTAGCCAGGGTTGAAATGATGTGGATGTTTTGCCGAGTCGAGCGAGCCAAAAAATGTTTTGGACCTTTTTGTGCAGAAAATATTTTTTATTTAAGCACATGTACTCCCCCAGAATCCGACACTAGTTAGATTTTTGTTTAAATTCAAAATACCCACCAATTCATATATTTATATTTTTAACCAAATTTTATTGTTTTCTTGAAACTACCATCATTCAATTCATAAATATTTGATGTAAAGTTTCCCCCCCAATCTTCTATTTGACATATCAAAAACCGTTTAAACGGACTCCATTACAGCGGCACTTCTGTATAATTTAGGAACTTCTGAGTATAGGAACTGAAGTGACTTCTCTTTCCAGGAATTTGAGTCTACAACCTTTGATTTTTTATTACTGAGCTAAACGCATGCAGGAGACATAAAAATACCGGGCGTCCGATCGTCCGGTATTGTTAGCACTCTCATGTGTACAATTCATGTCAGATTAAGTGAAACTCATATCATAAGCAATGTCTTTGACAATTTTGAAAATAATTCGTAATCAAATATTTTTAACTAGTAATGTCCCTTTGAAATATAAATTGTAATGGAAATCCCATTTCATTTGCTGTGAAGCTTTTATTTCTTTTTATACGACCGCAAATTTTGAAAAAATTTTCGTCGTCGTCGTCGTCGTCGTCGTCGTCGTCGTCGTCGTCCGAATACTTTTAGTTTTCGCACTCTAACTTTAGTAAAAGTGAAAAGAAATCTATGAAATTTTAACACAAGGTTTATGACCACAAAAGGAAGGTTGGGATTGATTTTGGGAGTTTTGGTCCCAACATTTTAGGAATTAGGGGCCAAAAAGGGCCTAAATAAGCATTTTCTTGGTTTTCGCACTATAACTTTAGTTTAAGTTAATAGAAACCTATGAAATGTTGACACAAGGTTTATGACCACAAAAGAAAGGTTGGGATTGATTTTGGGAGTTTTGGTTCCAACAGTTTAGGAATTAGGGGCCAAAAAAGGGCCCAAATAAGCATTATTCTTGGTTTTCGCACAATAACTTTAGTATAAGTGAATAGATATCTATAAAATTTCAACACAAGGTGTATGACCACAAAAGGAAGGTTGGTATTGATTTTTGGAGTTTTGGTCCTAACAGTTTAGGAATAAGGGGCCCAAAGGGTTCAAAATTAAACTTTGTTTGATTTCATCAAAAATTAAATAATTGGGGTTCTTTGATATGCTGAATCTAACTGTGTATGTAGATTCTTAATTTTTGGTCCCGTTTTCAAATTGGTCTTCATTAAGGTCCAAAGGGTCCAAAATTAAACTAAGTTTGATTTTAACAAAAATTAAATTCTTGGGCTTCTTTGATATGCTGAATCTAAACATGTACTTAGATTTTTGATTATGGGCCCAGTTTTCAAGTTGGTCCAAACAGGATTCAAAATTATTATATTAAGTATTGTGCAATAGCAAGAAATTTTCAATTGAACAGTATTCAGCAATAGCAAGAAATCTTCAATTGTACAGTATTGTGCAATAGCAAGAAATTTTCAATTGCACAGTATGGTTCAATAGCAAGAAATCTTCAATTGACAGTATTGCGCAATAGCAAGAAATATCTTATTGCACAATATTGTGAAATAGCAATCAATTTTCAGTTATTTGGAGTTATCTTTCTTTGTCCAGAATAGATATTTGTGCAATAGCAAGATATTTTCAATATTCTTTGAAAATTTGAGTTATCTTTCTTTGTCCAGAATAGTAGTTTACTCAACTTAAATCATTGTTTTATACAATATACAATGTATTTTCACTTTTACTACCAACTGATAAATTAAAACAATCTTTACCATTCAGTGATAAAAAGCACTTTTTTTACATTTTAATATTTTATGATGTATTTAAATGAGCAGTTATTGTTGCAAACTCCATTAGAAATTTGAATTAAGATCAGTTTTGGAATAAGGAAAAGGGGGATGTGAAAACAAAATTGGGGGGGGGGGGGGGGGGGGGGGGGGGGGGGGGGTCAATTTTTCTCATTTCATATTTCATAAATAAAAAGAAAATTTCTTCAAACATTTTTTTGAGAGGATTAATATTCAACAGCATAGCGATTTTTTTTTTTAAGTTCATTAGACCACATTCATTCTGTGTCACCAACCTATGCTGTGTCAACTATTTAATCACAATCCAAATTTAGAGCTGAATCCAGCTTGAATGTTGTGTCCATACTTTCCCCAACCATTCAGGGTTCAACCTCTGCGGTCGTATAAAGCTGCGCCCTGCGGAGCATCTGGTTAGATATTAAAAAAGAAAAAGAAATAAAAGTTTTTTTTAGTTATTCCCTTGTTCCTTGGCCTTTGATAGATAAAATATGACATGTAATGTGCATGGCGGGGAATATTGGATCTTTGTTCTTTACTGAATAAAAATAAAATTAGTATTTGAACCTAAATAGAAACAGGAATTCATAAGCCTAGGACTTATCACGATCTATTACAAATTGATTTGTTTTATCACGTCGTTTACAATATCGCAAGAAACGATATCAGGATATGGTGTTTTAGTTGTTAGTTACTATAGTCAAATGAGAAGCCATCCCTCCACTAGGTTCAATTTCAGATGAAACATGTCCACGGGTCTGCGTATCAGTCCTCTCCGCTTGCCTTAGCTGATGACATAGACTATTTATACGAAGAAAAGTTAACTTGAAACACTATTCTGCGATTCATGTATCAAACTAAATTATCCTAAATGAAAGACCAGGCATACTGCTTCGAAAATGATTGGATGTTATCCTCATATCCTCAGCCTTGTTACATTTTGATACTTCCGAGTTAAACTGCTGTTTTTTTTATTTTTGTTTTGTCAAAATGATGTGGATGCTTGAGCATCTGAGCATACATGCAAGCTATGCCACTGCAAGGGGAGGGTTCCTGATCAATGTTTTTGAATGGGGACATATAGTCCTGGGTTGGGACAAATTACTTTTGATTCATTAACATTAGTTTGATACCAATTTTCGTGGGTACAGGTGAACATTGAATTCAAATGTTCATTGAATAACATATTTTGAATAGGCTTTGAATACAGAGATTGGAAAAATTACAAAATCAAATATCCACGATTATGCAAGTTTTAAGCAATCCATGAAAATGAATGAATCCACAGTATTCTTTGAATGTGACCAATGGTTTTATCGATTAATAATTGTCAATATTATTTAAATATTTTAGAGGATGCAACCGATAGAGAATTGACAGATTTAATGCAAGAAATGGAAGTGATGAAATTAATAGGATGCCATGAAAATATTATTAATTTCCTGGGATGTTGTACACAAAATGGTAAGTGGTGTACTTTAAGGGTTAAAAACGATCTTGGTCCAATGGGCAGCACTTGTTGTCTGTCGTCCATATTAAATGTCCGTTAACTTTTAAAAAATCTTCTCCTCGAAATTACACAGGACCCATGCTCTGAGAAAACCATCAACTGCCCCCTGTCTGATTTGCTCCAAATGGTTTAGTTTCAGAGATATATACAAAAATCTGCATTTTACCCCTATGTTCCATTTTTGTCGAGCCTTCGACTTTAGTCGAAAAAGCGAGACTAAGCGATCCTACATTCCGTCGTCGTCGGCGTCGTCGGCGGCGTCAACAAATATTCACTCTGTGGTTAAAGTTTTTGAAATTTTAATAACTTTCTTAAACTATACTGGATTTCTACCAAAGTTTGACAGAAGCTTGTTTATGATCATAAGATAATATCCAGAAGTAAATTTTGTAAAAATAAAATTCCATTTTTTCCATATTTTACTATAATTGGACTTAGTTTTTTCTGCGGGGAAACAAAACATTCACTCTGTGGTTAAAGTTTTTTGAATTTTAATAACTTTCTCAAACTATCCTGGGTTTGTACCAAACTTGGACAGAAGCTTGTTTATGATCATAAGATAATATCCAGAAGTAAATTTTGTAAAAATAAAATTCCATTTTTTCCGTATTTTACTTACAAATGGACTTAGTTTTTTTCTGCGGGGAACCATTACATTCACTCTGTGGTTAAAGTTTTTAGAATTTTAATAACTTTCTTAAACTATCCTGGGTTTGTACCAAACTTGGACAGAAGGTTGTTTATCATCATAAGATAGTATCCAGAAGTAAATTTTGTAAATAAATAAATCCATTTTTTCCATATTTTACTTTTAAATGGACTTAGTTTTTCTGCGGGGAATCATTACATTCACTCTGTGGTTAAAGTTTTTAAAATTTTAATAACTTTCTTAAACTATCCTGGGTTTGTACCAAACTTGGACGAAGCTTATTTATGATCATAAGATTGTATCCAGAAGTAAAGTTTGTAAATAAATAAATCCATTTTTTCCATATTTTACTTTTAAATGGACTTAGTTTTTCTGCGGGGAACCATTACATTCACTCTGTGGTTAAAGTTTTTAAAATTTTAATAACTTTCTTAATTAAACTATACTGGGTTTGTACCAAACTTGGACAGAAGCTTATTTCTGATCATATTAGATTGTATCCAGAAGTAAAGTTTGTAAAAAGATTACTCCGTTTTTTCTGTAATTTACTTTTAAATGGACTTAGATTTTCTTACAATCATAAAATAGTAACAAGAGGAATATTTTTATTGATTTTTTTCCTCATTATTGTTGAGCCTGCAATTTACAGCAAAAATAGGCGAGACACTGGGTTCCGCGGAACCCTTACAAATTTTTATTCATGTGGGCCATGAGGGTTGGAAGGTGGGGTCATCTGATACATTTTTTAAAGAAAAAACATATTAATTATTATGGTCAAGTATGGTTAAATGTGTCTCAGTAGTTTCATAGAAAGAAGATTACCCACACATGTCAGATTTGCTCTAGGTGTAATACCACCATTGATTTTTCCCTATTAAAATTGAAAAAGGAAATGGGGAATGTGTCAAAGCGACAACAACTCGCCCATAGTCTTTGTTAAATTTGCACTTTTAGAAAAAATGTGCAGAATTTATCTTTGTTACAAATAAAGATATACTTGGCATGAGTAAAGTTTTATCCTGTCCAGTACTATAGAAAAAATTTAACATAACATTTGATTGCATACAAGAAAATAACCATCATTGGAACTTAACCAATCAAAGGAGTAGGAGCAATAAGGCCCTTATTCGGCCCAAAAATTACTGTAAATTAAAAAGTTATCATACATATAGTAGATAAGATGCACACAGATATACAGATTATGTGACGTCATTTAAATATATTGGTAGATAAGGTGTACATCGTAGTTACAAAGCGAGTTAAAGTGGTTGTGAATCGAAATATATATATATATTATTGTGGAAATTCCAATACGTCACAAAGCAATATGGCGATTGTTTACATCAATGTTGACAATGAGTTGACAATGAGATGATGTGTTGAAACACGAAAAGGAAAATATCTCTCGAATGTGAATAAAATGCATGCAAACGTAAGTGAATCTATATATCAGATATTTTATTTAGTATAAAAGAATGCAGTATTATTCGATTTTGTTTTATAAAGAATATCAATTGTGGTAAATATAAATAATGTGTGTTGCATGAATTTAATATTTGAAATTTCAATATTTTCACAACCATAAAAGAAATTGTGTTTATTTAAATATTATGGAATCTAACATCTGAACAAGAATTTGTGTATTAATATTCATGTCACGTGATAAGATAGGCACGATAGTAGATAAGGTGCACACAGATATACAGATTATGTGACGTCATTTAAATATATTGGCAGATAAGGTGTACATCCTAGTTACAAAGCGAGTTAAAGTGGCTGTGAATCGAAATATATATATATATATTATTGTGGAAATTCCAATACGTCACAAAGCAATATGGCGATTGTTTACATCAATGTTGACAATGAGTTGACAATGAGATGATGTGTTGAAACACGAAAAGGAAAATATCTCTCGAATGTGAATAAACTGCATGCAAACGTAAGTGAATCTATATATCAGATATTTTATTTAGTATAAAAGAATGCAGTATTATTCGATTTTGTTTTGTAAAGAATATCAATTGTGGTAAATGTAAATAATGTGTGTTGCATGAGTTTAATATTTGAAACTTCAATATTTTCACAACCATAAAAGAAATTGTGTTTATTTAAATATTATGGAATTATACATTTGAACAAGAATTTGTGTATTAATATTCATGTCACATGATCAGATAGGTACATGGTAGATTAGGTCCACACAGATATACAGATTATGTGACGTTATTTATATATATTAGTAGATAAGGTGTACATCGTAGTTACAAAGCGAGTTAAAGTGGCTGTTATTCGAAAATATATATATTGTTGTGGAAATTCCAATACGTCACAAAGCAATATGGCGATTGTTTACATAATAATAATAAAATTCTTTATTTAACGAAGGTAAAACATTTAACAATTACATGTTAATCTTCAAAAACTATCAATACAAATAAAAAACGTACAAAAATACATACAATATAAAATACATAATACAGTTAAATAAGCACATATGCATTCAGTAGAAGAAGAAAAAGAAATACATTAGTTTCATGCATCTTTATTCTGTTCAGTTAGAAAATAGTTTGAACAGTTGGTCATAAATGTATCTAAATTATCTATTTCTTTAATATTATTTGGTAAATTATTCCAGGTAATAAGACCAGAATATTTAAATGTTCTTTTCAAAAAATCAGAATTAGGTCTTGGTAAATGAAGAAGTGGCATGTTCACGTCCTTAATATATGCATATTTATTTGCCACTTGACTTTAAGAAGCCATCCTTTAACATATTTGGTCGGGTTCTTGTCTCTTTGACATATTCCCCATTTCCATTTTCAATTTTATCATCAACTAAAAAGTAAAACAAGACAAAGAAAATTTGCCTGTCTGTAATTGTAGGAACTTAATTTCACACAGTGGCAATTTTCACAAATAAATTTATATTCTCGCTCTATCATTTACCGAAATTGACGAAATACCTATTTGCTGTGACGATGTTTGATATTATACAAACTAAAGGCATGTAGAACAAAATCAGAAAACTTTTCCAAAGCCCGAAGTTTTTTTATTGTTTTTATTTTCTTCTTCAAAAGTTTGACAATGGAATTTGATACACAAATCCGAACATTTGAGTTTAATAAAGCATATTACACATAGAGTTTGTTCTAGAACGGGAGCCTGTCGTGAATTTAAAAGTGATGCAAAAGACGTCACACTTCTTCTGATGTCAATCGAAGTAAAACCGTTAAATATTTTAAACTAAACACTGGTGTTGTCACCATAACTAATTATGGTTTATTTCATACAACACAAACGATTTAAAATGGGCCGTGGCATTTTTGAGAAATAACTTTAAGGCCAAAATATTGGCCATGTGGCACAGATTTTCTGAATACCATTAAAGTCAATGAGGCTATCAGTTTTTACAAATACTAATAAATTGCAATTAACACCAATTAAAAGACTGATCAAATATAAAAAAAACACAAATACAGTAAAAACATTCGACACTTGAGAGTGATAAATGAACGAAGCAGACATACTGTGGTGTCATCACACGAGCAATCATATACAGGTACCATGCAGAATAGCGTGACGTTATCAATTGTTGTCAGGGTTGCCATGGTGCTGTTTGATAAAGTTTGAAGCCAGGCCGATTCTTAGCAGTCAAAGGTAAAACGTTTTTCAATGCCATGGCAGTCAAAGGGTCAATACTCTATGATAAAACCACAAAAACGTAAAACGCTTCAAATTCTACAAACTGGCATGTAGACTCCTGCTGTCCTTTTGTAGCTAAGTACAAAAAATGTACAAGGAGAAGACATCATATCTAAGTTTTATTTATCCGGTTGGGAACAAACCCTCTATATGGTGTTTATACCTGTATAGAGGGATAAAATTATTGCTGGTGCTGGAAAAATATAAAATATGTTATTTTTGTGAAGTCATGAAAGGCTATTTTATTTCTTGCCTTGATCCCTTTCTGCGACAGGAAAGTGTCACAGCAAGAATAAGCTTTTGGGTCGATCTGGCCCCACGTAGATCCGGCCCAAGTCGATCCGGCCCAACGTCGATCCATCCCATATGTAAAATCGATCCGGCCCCAATAAAAAATATATTTATCATGTATATAAGAAATAAAAATAAAGATATATATTAATTGTAATTCATAAATTTTTATGATTTTTATTATAATGTCAATAAATGTAAAAGGTGTACGGTAAAAAAATAAAAAAGACCTTTGAAAAATATCTATTTTAGATGAGTATAAAACAACTAGGTTGATTATGTTTTTATTGCAAGTTTTCTAGATTATTGGGTATATTCATATTATAACGTATATAAAAGAACTCAAACATCAACATTAATCAGCAGTAAGGCCCTGGGTTCGTTCTCCTTATTTTTATCAAGGACGCATAATACTAAAATATTAATATTATGGGTATTTAAGTTAAATAAACCTTTTCAGATATTTAAATGGTATAAATTCTCGAAATTCACGAAAACACATGAAAATAATTAAAAGTTAATGGCTTGTTTTGGAGCATTAATAGGTCATAATAATAATTCTCACTGATTGTTGTTATAATTGCCTTTGATACATTAATAATTGGAATAATCCGAATGAAACAACTGGATTATTCGGGTTAATCTTAATCAAATTGGTTACGCTTCTGCGCATGTGCACCATTAGGAAATTTAATTGTGCTTCCGAAAGTTTCAAAATAATGATATCATTTATTCATACAATCCATCTCGTGTTAAATTCAAGTATGTACGAGGAGAGTATGACTTCAAATCAATTATGCTTGAACAAAATATATATGGATTTAGTCATGTTAGTGTTTCTGTCTGTGTTCAGATCTTTAACGCAATCAAATCATATTCCAGTTTTGGACATGTGTTTTTTAGAACGAAGGTTAAAATATTTTATGTCAAAGAGAAGATGTGGTATGATTGCCAATGAGACTACTCTCCACAAGAGATCAAATGACACAGAAGTTAACAACTATAGGGCACAGTATGGCCATCAACAATTAGCAAAGCCCATACCGTATAGTCAGCTATAAAAGGCCCCGAAATGACATTGTAAAACAATTCAAACGAGAGATCTAACAGTCCAATCTATCAAAAACAAATATGTAACACATAAACAAAGGACAACCACTGAATGACCGACTCCTGACTAGGGATAGAAACATACATACAGAATGTTACGGGGTGAGACATAAGAGGTGTGTTCATATTTTTTTTTTATTTAAGCGTTCATCCTGAGATTGCGGTACCTTTTTGGTCACTATTTATGTGTTGCGTCTAAATATGAATTGTAACACTTTATAGTGACTGAACAGGTTGATTTAACTTCCTCAAGAAACAGAAAAAGAAGACGAATTCAATGGAACAGCTCTAGACTATTTAACATGCAAGCTGATTATAGATAGATTTATAAGGATAGTAACGTAAGTTATCAATAGATTGAATAATAATGGGGATAACCAACATTTTTATGCCGCAGCCTTAGCTATGGATGTTATAGTTTGACTCGACCAAATGTTTGAAACTTATACACAATGCTTATTACGCAAAACACGGATCAAGTTTGAATTTTAGTGGCATAACTTTAACCTTTCTAGAGAAAATGTATAGTACTATCAAACACTTATCAAAGCTGGTATATAGACCAGTTACATCCCTGAATAAGTAAACATTAAATAACTAAAGAGCATTACAAATAGTATCAACAGGTCAAATAAACAAGAAAGTACGATTTGAGAGTACTCTTAGTTACTGAAAAGCCAAAAACAATTGATTAAAAAAAAATCATGCATCAGAGACTAAAATCAACTAAAACAGATCCCAGAGATTTAGTATTTCAACGTCATGAACAGTCAAAGAAGACATGACTTGTGCAATGCCAAAAATAAATGTATGCTTGTTAACATATTGAAAAATTGCTGAATTTTTCGTCGTTTTCTTTCTCAAACTTAAGTTTCCCTCAACCTAACGTTATAAAACTTATACACAATTCTTATTGCAACAAAATACAGATGAAATTCAAATTTTGATGGTGTTACTATTACTTTTCTAGAGTTATGCCCCTTTACAAATGAAAAAATTACTGAATTTGTTAGTTGGTCTATCTTTTGAAACATGCTTGGTATAATTGGTTTTTATTGTGTAGAAAGATAGTACTATTATGTTAGATGGTCTATCTTTTGAAACATGCTTGGTATAATTGGTTTTAATTGTGTAAAAAGATAGTACTATGATGTTAGATGGTCTATCTAATGAAACATGCTTGGTATAATTGGTTTTTATTGTGTAGAAAGATAGTGCTATGATGTTAGATGGTCTATCTAATGAAACATGCTTGGTATCATTGGTTTTTATTGTGTAGAAAGATAGTACTATGATATTAGTTGGTCTATCTTTTGAAACATGCTTGGTATAATTGGTTTTTATTGTGTAGAAAGATAGTACTATTATGTTAGATGGTCTATCTAATGAAACATGCTTGGTATAATTTGTTTTTATTGTGTAGAAAGATAGTACTATGCTATTAGTTGGTCTATCTTTTGAAACATGCTTGGTATAATTGGTTTTTATTGTGTAGAAAGATAGTACTATGATGTTAGATGGCCTATCTCATGTAACATGCTTGGTATAATTGGTTATTATTGTGTAGAAAGATAGTACTATGATGTTAGATGGTCTATCTAATGAAACATGCTTGGTATAATTGGTTTTTATTGTGTAGAAAGATAGTACTATTATGTTAGATGGTCTATCTAATTAAACATGCTTGGTATAATTGGTTTTTATTGTGTAGAAAGATAGTACTATGATGTTAGATGGTCTATTTAATGAAACATGCTTGGTATAATTGGTTTTTATTTTGTAGAAAGATAGTACTATGATGTTAGATGGTGTATCTAATGAAACATGCTTGGTATAATTGGTTTTTATTGTGTAGAAAGATAGTACTATGATGTTAGATGGTCTATCTAATAAAACATGATTGGTATAATTGGTTTTCATTGTGTAGAAAGAACGTACTATAATGTTAGATGGTCTATCTAATGAAACATGCTTGGTATAATTGGTTTTTAGTTTGTAGAAAGATAGTACTATGATGTTAGATGGTCTATCTAATGAAACATGCTTGGTATAATTGGTTTTTATTGCGACATAAGATAGTACTATGATGTTAGATGGTCTATCTAATGAAACATGCTTGGTATAATTGGTTTTTATTGTGTAAAAAGATAGTACTATGATGTTAGATGGTTTATCTAATGAAACATGCTTGGTATAATTGGTTTTTATTGAGTAGAAAGATAGTACTATGATGTTAGATGGTCTATCTAATGAAACATGCTTGGTATAATTGGTTTTTTTTTGTGTAGAAAGATAGCACTATGATGTTAGATGGTCTATTTAATGAAACATGCTTGGTATAATTGGTTTTTATTGTGTAAAAAGATAGTACTATGATGTTAGATGGTCTATCTAATGAAACATGCTTGGTATAATTGGTTTTTATTGTGTAGAAAGATAGTACTATGATGTTAGATGGCCTATCTCATGTAACATGCTTGATATAATTGGTTATTATTGTGTAGAAAGATAGTACTATGATGTTAGATGGTCTATCTAATGAAACATGCTTGGTATAATTGGTTTTTATTGTGTAGAAAGATAGTACTATGATGTTAGATGGTCTATTTAATGAAACATGCTTGGTATAATTGGTTTTTATTTTGTAGAAAGATAGTACTATGATGTTAGATGGTGTATCTAATGAAACATGCTTGGTATAATTGGTTATTATTGTGTAGAAAGATAGTACTATGAAGTTAGATGGTCTATCTAATGAAACATGCTTGGTATAATTGGTTTTTTTTGTGTAGAAAGATAGTACTATGATGTTAGATGGTCTCACTAATGAAACATGCTTGGTATAATTGTTTTTTATTGTGTAGAAAGATAGTAATATGATGTTAAATGGTCTATCTAATGAAACATGCTTGGTATAATTGGTTTTTATTTTGTAGAAAGATAGTACTATGATGTTAGATGGTCTATCTAATGAAACATGCTTGGTATAATTGGTTTTTATTGCGACATAAGATACTACTATGATGTTAGATGGTCTATCTAATGAAACATGCTTGGTATAATTGGTTTTTATTTTGTAAAAAGATAGTACTATGATGTTAGATGGTCTATCTAATGAAACATGCTTGGTATAATTGGTTTTTATTGTGTAGAAAGATAGTACTATGATGTTAGATGGTCTATCTAATGAAATATGCTTGGTATAATTGGTTTTTATTGTGTAGAAAGATAGTACTATGATGTTAGATGGTCTATCTTATGAAACATGCTTGGTATAATTGGTTTTTATTGTGTAAAAAGATAGTACTATGATGTTAGATGGTCTATCTAATCAAACATGCTTGGTATAATTTGTTTTTATTGTGTAGAAAGATAGTACTATGATGTTAGATGGTCTATCGTTTGAAACATGCTTGGTATAATTGGTTTTTATTGTGTAGAAAGATAGTACTATGATGTTAGATGGTCTATCTAATTAAACATGCTTTGTATAATTTGTTTTTATTGTGTAAAAGATAGTACTATGATGTTAGATGGTCTATCTAATGAAACATACTTGGTATAATTGGTTTTTATTGTGTAGAAAGATAATACTATGATGTTATATGGTCTATTTTTTTTAAAATGCTTGGTATAATTGTTTTTTATTGTGTAGAAAGATAGTACTATGATGTTAGATGGTCTATCTAATGAAACATGCTTGGTATAATTTGTTTTTATTGTGTAGAAAGATAGTACTATGATGTTATATGGTCTATCTAATGAAACATGCTTGGTATAATTGGTTTTTATTGCGACATAAGATAGTACTATGATGTAAGATAGTCTATCTAATGAAACATGCTTGGTATAATTGTTTTTTATTGTGTAGCAAGATAGTACTATAATGTTAGATGGTCTATCTAATGAAACATGCTTGCTATAATTGGTTTTTATTGTGTAGAAAGATAGTACTATGATGTTAGATGGTCTATCTAATGAAACATGCTTGGTATAATTGGTTTTTATTGTGTAGAAAGATAGTACTATGATGTTAGATGGTCTATCTAATGAAACATGCTTGGTATAATTGGTTTTTATTGTGTAGAAAGATAGTACTATGATGTTATATGGTCTATTTTTTTTAAAATGCTTGGTATAATTGTTTTTTATTGTGTAGAAAGATAGTACTATGATGTTAGATGGTCTATCTAATGAAACATGCTTGGTATAATTTGTTTTTATTGTGTAGAAAGATAGTACTATGATGTTAGATGGTCTATCTATTGAAACATCCTTTGTATAATTGGTTTTTATTGTGTAGAAAGATAGTACTATGATGTTAGATGGTCTATTTAATGAAACATGCTTGGTATAATTGGTTTTTATTGTGTAAAAAGATAGGATTTATATAAGTCAGCTATACCGTGTGATGCGTTTTCAGATTCATCACTCGACAACTTCTTGTTTACCGAACACTTGCATATTTTTACACTATTAATATTATCCACTTGCGGCGGGGGTATCATCAGTGAGCAGTAGCTCGCAGTTTCACTTGTTAAACATGCTTTGTATAATTTGTTTTTATTGTGTAAAAAGATAGTACTATGATGTTAGATGGTCTATCTAATGAAACATACTTGGTATAATTGGTTTTTATTGTGTAGAAAGATAATACTATGATGTTAGATGGTCTATTTTTTTTTAAATGCTTGGTATAATTGTTTTTTATTGTGTAGAAAGATAGTACTATGATGTTAGATGGTCTATCTAATGAAACATGCTTGGTATAATTTGTTTTTATTGTGTAGAAAGATAGTACTATGATGTTATATGGTCTATCTAATGAAACATGCTTGGTATAATTGGTTTTTATTGCGACATAAGATAGTACTATGATGTAAGATGGTCTATCTAATGAAACATGCTTGGTATAATTGGTTTTTATTGTGTAGCAAGATAGTACTATAATGTTAGATGGTCTATCTAATGAAACATGCTTGGTATAATTGGTTTTTATTGTGTAGAAAGATAGTACTATGATGTTAGATGGTCTATCTATTGAAAAATGCTTGGTATAATTGGTTTTTATTGTGTAGAAAGATAGTACTATGATGTTAGATGATCTATCTAATGAAACATGCTTGGTATAATTGGTTTTTATTGTGTAGAAAGATAGTACTATGATGTTATATGGTCTATTTTTTTTAAAATGCTTGGTATAATTGTTTTTTATTGTGTAGAAAGATAGTACTATGATGTTAGATGGTCTATCTAATGAAACATGCTTGGTATAATTTGTTTTTATTGTGTAGAAAGATAGTACTATGATGTTAGATGGTCTATCTTTTGAAACATTCTTTGTATAATTGGTTTTTATTGTGTAGAAAGATAGTACTATGATGTTAGATGGTCTATCTAATGAAACTTGATTGGTATAATTGGTTTTTATTGTGTAGAAAGATAGTACTATGATGTTAGATGGTCTATCTAATGAAACATGCTTGGTATAATTGGTTTTTATTGTGTAAAAAGATAGTACTATGATGTTATATGGTCTATCTAATGAAACATGCTTGGTATAATTGGTTTTTATTGCGACATAAGATAGTACTATGATGTAAGATGGTCTATCTAATGAAACATGCTTGGTATAATTGGTTTTTATTGTGTAGCAAGATAGTACTATAATGTTAGATGGTCTATCTAATGAAACATGCTTGGTATAATTGGTTTTTATTGTGTAGAAAGATAGTACTATGATGTTAGATGGTCTATCTAATGAAACATGCTTGGTATAATTGGTTTTTATTGTGTAGAAAGATAGTACTATGATGTTAGATGGTCTATCTAATGAAACATGCTTGGTATAATTGGTTTTTATTGTGTAGAAAGATAGTACTATGATGTTAGATGGTCTATCTAATGAAACATGCTTGGTATAATTGGTTTTTATTGTGTAGAAAGATAGTACTATGATGTTAGATGGTCTATCTAATGAAACATGCTTGGTATAATTGGTTTTTATTTTGTAGAAAGATAGTACTATGATGTTAGATGGTCTATCTAATGAAACATGCTTGGTATAATTGGTTTTTATTGCGACATAAGATAGTACTATGATGTTAGATTGTCTATCTAATGAAACATGCTTAGTATAATTGGTTTTTATTGTGTAGAAAGATAGTACTATGATGGTAGATGGTCTATTTAATGAAACATGCTTGGTATAATTGGTTTTTATTGGGAAGAAAGATAGTACTATGATGTTAGATGGTCTATCTAATGAAACATGCTTGGTATAATTGGTTTTTATTGTGTAGAAAGATATTACTGTGATGTTAGATGGTCTCACTAATGAAACATGCTTGGTATAATTGGTTTTTATTGTGTAGAAAGATAGTACTATGATGTTAGATGGTCTATCTAATGAAACATGATTGGTATAATTGGTTTTTATTGTGTAGAAAGATAGTACTATGATGTTAGATGATCTATCTAATGAAACATGCTTGGTATAATTGGTTTTTATTGTGTAGAAAGATAGTACTATGATGTTATATGGTCTATTTTTTTTAAAATGCTTGGTATAATTGTTTTTTATTGTGTAGAAAGATAGTACTATGATGTTAGATGGTCTATCTAATGAAACATGCTTGGTATAATTTGTTTTTATTGTGTAGAAAGATAGTACTATGATGTTAGATGGTCTATCTTTTGAAACATTCTTTGTATAATTGGTTTTTATTGTGTAGAAAGATAGTACTATGATGTTAGATGGTCTATCTAATGAAACTTGATTGGTATAATTGGTTTTTATTGTGTAGAAAGATAGTACTATGATGTTAGATGGTCTATCTAATGAAACATGCTTGGTATAATTGGTTTTTATTGTGTAAAAAGATAGTACTATGATGTTATATGGTCTATCTAATGAAACATGCTTGGTATAATTGGTTTTTATTGCGACATAAGATAGTACTATGATGTAAGATGGTCTATCTAATGAAACATGTTTGGTATAATTGGTTTTTATTGTGTAGCAAGATAGTACTATAATGTTAGATGGTCTATCTAATGAAACATGCTTGGTATAATTGGTTTTTATTGTGTAGAAAGATAGTACTATGATGTTAGATGGTCTATCTAATGAAACATGCTTGGTATAATTGGTTTTTATTGTGTAGAAAGATAGTACTATGATGTTATATGGTCTATCTAATGAAACATGCTTGGTATAATTGGTTTTTATTGTGTAGAAAGATAGTACTATGATGTTAGATGGTCTATCTAATGAAACATGCTTGGTATAATTGGTTTTTATTGTGTAGAAAGATAGTACTATGATGTTAGATGGTCTATCTAATGAAACATGCTTGGTATAATTGGTTTTTATTTTGTAGAAAGATAGTACTATGATGTTAGATGGTCTATCTAATGAAACATGCTTGGTATAATTGGTTTTTATTGCGACATAAGATAGTACTATGATGTTAGATTGTCTATCTAATGAAACATGCTTAGTATAATTGGTTTTTATTGTGTAGAAAGATAGTACTATGATGGTAGATGGTCTATTTAATGAAACATGCTTGGTATAATTGGTTTTTATTGGGAAGAAAGATAGTACTATGATGTTAGATGGTCTATCTAATGAAACATGCTTGGTATAATTGGTTTTTATTGTGTAGAAAGATATTACTATGATGTTAGATGGTCTCACTAATGAAACATGCTTGGTATAATTGGTTTTTATTGTGTAGAAAGATAGTACTATGATGTTAGATGGTCTATCTAATGAAACATGATTGGTATAATTGGTTTTTATTGTGTAGAAAGATAGTACTATGATGTTAGATGGTCTATCTAATGAAACATGCTTGGTATAATTGGTTTTTATTGTGTAGAAAGATAGTACTATGATGTTAGATGGTCTATCTTTTGAAACATGCTTGGTATAATTGGTTTTTATTGTGTAGAAAGATAGTACTATGATGTTAGATGGTCTATCTAATGAAACATGCTTTGTATAATTGGTTTTTATTGTGTAGAAAGATAGTACTATGATGTTAGATGGTCTATCTAATGAAACATGCTTGGTATAATTGGTTTTTATTGTGTAGAAAGATAGTACTATGATGTTATATGGTCTATCTAATGAAACATGATTGGTATAATTGGTTTTTATTGCGTACAAAGATAGTACTATGATGTTAGATGGTGTATCTAATGAAACATGATTGGTATAATTGGTTTTTATTGTGTAGAAAGATACTACTATCATGTTAGATGGTCTATCCAATGAAACATGCTTGGTATAATTGGTTTTTATTGTGTAGAAAGGTAGTACTATGATGTTAGATGGTCTATCTAATGAAACATGCTTGGTATAATTGGTTTTTATTGTGAAGAAAGAACGTACTATGATGTTAGATGGTCTATTTAATGAAACATGCTTGGTATAATTGGTTTTTATTGTGTAGAAAGATAGTACTATGATGTTAGATGGTCTATTTAATGAAACATGCTTGGTATAATTTGTTTTTATTGTGTAGAAAGATAGTACTATGATGTTAGTTGGTCTCTCTAATGAAACATGCTTGGTATAATTGGTTTTTTACTGCGACATAAGATAGTACTATGATGTTAGATGGTCTATCTAATGAAACATGCTTGGTATAATTGGTTTTTGTTGTGTAGAAAGATAGTACAATGATGTTAGATGGTCTATCTAATGAAACATGCTTGGTATAATTGGTTTTTATTGTGTAGAAAGATAGTACTATGATGTTAGATGGTCTATCTAATGAAACATGCTTGGTATAATTGGTTTTTATTGTGTAGTAAGATAGTACTATGATGTTAGATGGTCTATCTAATGAAACATGCTTGGTATAATTGGTTTTTATTGCGACATAAGATAGTAGTATGATGTTAGATTGTCTATCTAATGAAACATGCTTGGTATAATTGGTTTTTATTGTGTAGAAAGATAGTACTATGATGTTAGATGGTCTATCTAATGAAACATGATTGGTATAATTGGTTTTTATTGTGTAGAAAGATAGTACTATGATGTTAGATGGTCTATCTAATGAAACATGCTTGGTATAATTGGTTTTTGTTGTGTAGAAGGATAGTACTATGATGTTAGATGGTCTATCTAATGAAACATGCATGGTATAATTGGTTTTTATTGTGTAGAAAGATAGTACTATGATGTTAGATGGTCTATCGAATGAAACATGCTTGGTATAATTGGTTTTTATTGTGTAGAAAGATAGTACTATGATGTAAGATGGTCTATCTAATGAAACATGCTTGGTATAATTGGTTTTTATTGTGTAGAAAGATAGTACTATGATGTTAGATGGTCTATCTAATGAAACATGCTTGGTATAATTGGTTTTTATTGTGTAGAAAGAACGTACTATGATGTTAGATGGTCTATCTAATGAAACATGCTTGGTATAATTGGTTTTTATTGTGTAGAAAGATAGTACTATGATGTTAGATGGTCTACCTAATGAAACATGCTTGGTATAATTGGTTTTTATTGCGACATAAGATAGTACTATGATGTAAGATGGTCTATCTAATGAAACATGCTTGGTATAATTGGTTTTTATTGTGTAGAAAGATAGTACTATGATGTTAGATGGTCTATCTAATGAAACATGCTTGGTATAGTTGGATTTATTGTGTAGAAAGATAGTACTATGATGTTAGATGGTCTATCTAATGAAACATGCTTGGTATAATTGGTTTTTATTGTGTATAAAGATAGTACTATGATGTTAGATGGTCTATCTAATGAAACATGCTTGGTATAACTGGTTTTTATTTTGTAGAAAGATAGTACTATGATGTTAGATGGTCTATCGAATGAAACATGCTTGGTATAACTGGTTTTTATTTTGTAGAAAGATAGTACTATGATGTTAGATGGTCTATCGAATGAAACATGCTTGGTATAATTGGTTTTTATTGCGTAGAAAGATTTTACTATGATGTTAGATGGTCTATCTAATGAAACATCCTTGGTATAATTGGTTTGTATTGCGTAGAAAGATAGTACTATGATGTTAGATGGTCTATCTAATGAAACATGCTTGGTATAATTGGTTTTTATTGTGTAGAAAGATAGTACTTTAATGTTAGACGGTCTATTTAATGAAACATGCTTGGTAAAATTTGTTTTTATTGTGTAGAAAGATAGTACTATGATGTTAGATGGTCTATCTAATGAAACATGCTTGGTATAATTGGTTTTTACTGCGACATAAGATAGTACTATGATGTTAGATGGTCTATCTAATGAAACATGCTTGGTATATGATGTTAGATGGTCTCTCTAATGAAACATGCTTGGTATAATTGGTTTTTACTGCGACATAAGATAATACTATGATGTTAGATGGTCTATCTAATGAAACATGCTTGGTATAATTGGTTTTTATTGTGTAGAAAGATAGTACAATGATGTTAGATGGTCTATCTAATGAAACATGCTTGGTATAATTGGTTTTTATTGTGTAGAAAGATAGTACTATGATGTTAGATGGTCTATCTAATGAAACATGCTTGGTATAATTGGTTTTTATTGTGTAGAAAGATAGTACTATGATGTTAGATGGTGTATCCAATGAAACATGCTTGGTATAATTGGTTTTTATTGTGTAGTAAGATAGTACTATGATGTTAGATGGTCTATCTAATGAAACATGCTTGGTATAATTGGTTTTTATTGCGACATAAGATAGTACTATGATGTTAGATTGTCTATCTAATGAAACATGCTTGGTATAATTGGTTTTTATTGTGTAGAAAGATAGTACTATGATGTTAGCTGGTCTATCTAATGAAACATGATTGGTATATTTGGTTTTTATTGTGTAGAAAGATAGTACTATGATGTTAGATGGTCTATCTAATGAAACATGCTTGGTAAAATTGGTTTTTGTTGTGTAGAAGGATAGTACTATGATGTTATATGGTCTATCTAATGAAACATGCATGGTATAATTGGTTTTTTACTGCGACATAAGATAGTACTATGATGTTAGATGGTCTATCTAATGAAACATGCTTGGTATAATTGGTTTTTATTGTGTAGAAAGATAGTACAATGATGTTAGATGGTCTATCTAATGAAACATGCTTGGTATAATTGGTTTTTATTGTGTAGAAAGATAGTACTATGATGTTAGATGGTCTATCTAATGAAACATGCTTGGTATAATTGGTTTTTATTGTGTAGTAAGATAGTACTATGATGTTAGATGGTCTATCTAATGTAACATGCTTGGTATAATTGGTTTTTATTGCGACATAAGATAGTACTATGATGTTAGATTGTCTATCTAATGAAACATGCTTGGTATAATTGGTTTTTATTGTGTAGAAAGATAGTACTATGATGTTAGATGGTCTATCTAATGAAACATGATTGGTATAATTGGTTTTTATTGTGTAGAAAGATAGTACTATGATGTTAGATGGTCTATCTAATGAAAGATGCTTGGTATAATTGGTTTTTGTTGTGTAGAAGGATAGTACTATGATGTTAGATGGTCTATCTAATGAAACATGCATGGTATAATTGGTTTTTATTGTGTAGAAAGATAGTACTATGATGTTAGATGGTCTATCTAATGAAACATGCTTGGTATAATTGGTTTTTATTGTGTAGAAAGATAGTACTATGATGTTAGATGGTCTATCTAATGAAACATGCTTGGTATAATTGGTTTTTATTGTGTAGAAAGATAGTACTATGATGTTAGATGGTCTATCTAATGAAACATGCTTAGTATAATTTGTTTTTATTGTGTAGAAAGAACGTACTATGATGTTAGATGGTCTATCTAATGAAACATGCTTGGTATAATTGTTTTTTATTGTGTAGAAAGATAGTACTATGATGTGAGATGGTCTACCTAATGAAACATGCTTGGTATAATTGGTTTTTATTGCGACATAAGATAGTACTATGATGTAAGATGGTCTATCTAATGAAACATGCTTGGTATAATTGGTTTTTATTGTGTAGAAAGATAGTACTATGATGTTAGATGGTCTATCTAATGAAACATGATTGGTATAATTGGTTTTTATTGTGTAGAAAGATAGTACTATGATGTTAGATGGTCTATCTAATGAAACATGCTTGGTATAACTGGTTTTTATTTTGTAGAAAGATAGTACTATGATGTTAGATGGTCTATCGAATGAAACATGCTTGGTATAATTGGTTTTTATTGCGTAGAAAGATTTTACTATGATGTTAGATGGTCTATCTAATGAAACATCCTTGGTATAATTGGTTTTTATTGCGTAGAAAGATAGTACTATGATGTTAGATGGTCTATCTAATGAAACATGCTTGGTATAATTGGTTTTTATTGTGTAGAAAGATAGTACTATAATGTTAGACAGTCTATTTAATGAAACATGCTTGGTAAAATTTGTTTTTATTGTGTAGAAAGATAGTACTATGATGTTAGATGGTCTATCTAATGAAACATGCTTGGTATAATTGGTTTTTACTGCGACATAAGATAGTACTATGATGTTAGATGGTCTATCTAATGAAACATGCTTGGTATATGATGTTAGATGGTCTCTCTAATGAAACATGCTTGGTATAATTGGTTTTTACTGCGACATAAGATAGTACTATGATGTTAGATGGTCTATCTAATGAAACATGCTTGGTATAATTGGTTTTTATCGTGTAGAAAGATAGTACAATGATGTTAGATGGTCTATCCAATGAAACATGCTTGGTATAATTGGTTTTTATTGTGTAGAAAGATAGTACTATGATGTTAGATGGTCTATCTAATGAAACATGCTTGGTATAATTGGTTTTTATTGTGTAGAAAGATAGTACAATGATGTTAGATGGTCTATCTAATGAAACATGCTTGGTATAATTGGTTTTTATTGTGTAGTAAGATAGAACTATGATGTTAGATGGTCTATCTAATGAAACATGCTTGGTATAATTGGTTTTTATTGTGTAGAAAGATAGTACAATGATGTTAGATGGTCTATCTAATGAAACATGCTTGGTATAATTGGTTTTTATTGTGTAGAAAGATAGTACTATGATGTTAGATGGTCTTTTAATGAAACATGCTTGGTATAATTGGTTTTTATTGTGTAGAAAGATAGTACTATGATGTTAGATGGTGTATCCAATGAAACATGCTTGGTATAATTGGTTTTTATTGTGTAGTAAGATAGTACTATGATGTTAGATGGTCTATCTAATGAAACATGCTTGGTATAATTGGTTTTTATTGCGACATAAGATAGTACTATGATGTTAGATTGTCTATCTAATGAAACATGCTTGGTATAATTGGTTTTTATTGTGTAGAAAGATAGTACTATGATGTTAGCTGATCTATCTAATGAAACATGATTGGTATAAATGGTTTTTATTGTGTAGAAAGATAGTACTATGATGTTAGATGGTCTATCTAATGAAACATGCTTGGCATAATTGGTTTTTGTTGTGTAGAAGGATAGTACTATGATGTTAGATGGTCTATCTAATGAAACATGCATGGTATAATTGGTTTTTATTGTGTAGAAAGATAGTACTATGATGTTAGATGGTCTATCTAATGAAACATGCTTGGTATAATTGGTTTTTATTGTGTAGAAAGATAGTACTATGATGTAAGATGGTCTATCTAATGAAACATGCTTGGTATAATTGGTTTTTATTGTGTAGAAAGATAGTACTATGATGTTAGATGGTCTATCTAATGAAACATGCTTGGTATAATTGGTTTTTATTGTGTAGAAAGATAGTACTATGATGTTAGATGGTCTATCTAATGAAACATGCTTAGTATAATTGGTTTTTATTGTGTAGAAAGAACGTACTATGATGTTAGATGGTCTATCTAATGAAACATGCTTGGTATAATTGGTTTTTATTGTGTAGAAAGATAGTACTATGATGTTAGATGGTCTATCTAATGAAACATGCATGGTATAATTGGTTTTTATTGTGTAGAAAGATAGTACTATGATGTTAGATGGTCTATCTAATGAAACATGCTTAGTATAATTGGTTTTTATTGTGTAGAAAGAACGTACTATGATGTTAGATGGTCTATCTAATGAAACATGCTTGGTATAATTGGTTTTTATTGTGTAGAAAGATAGTACTATGATGTTAGATGGTCTATCTAATGAAACATGCTTAGTATAATTGGTTTTTATTGTGTAGAAAGAACGTACTATGATGTTAGATGGTCTATCTAATGAAACATGCTTGGTATAATTGGTTTTTATTGTGTAGAAAGATAGTACTATGATGTTAGATGGTCTACCTAATGAAACATGCTTGGTATAATTGGTTTTTATTGTGTAGAAAGATAGTACTATGATGTTAGATGGTCTACCTAATGAAACGTGCTTGGTATAATTGGTTTTTATTGCGACATAAGATAGTACTATGATGTAAGATGGTCTATCTAATGAAACATGCTTGGTATAATTGGTTTTTAATGTGTAGAAAGATAGTACTATGATGTTAGATGGTCTATCTAATGAAACATGCATGGTATAATTGGTTTTTATTGTGTAGAAAGATAGTACTATGATGTTAGATGGTCTATCTAATGAAACATGCTTGGTATAATTGGTTTTTATTGTGTAGAAAGATAGTACTATGATGTAATATGGTCTATCTAATGAAACATGCTTGGTATAATTGGTTTTTATTGTGTAGAAAGATAGTACTATGATGTTAGCTGGTCTATCTAATGAAACATGATTGGTATAATTGGTTTTTATTGTGTAGAAAGATAGTACTATGATGTTAGATGGTCTATCTAATGAAACATGCTTGGCATAATTGGTTTTTGTTGTGTAGAAGGATAGTACTATGATGTTAGATGGTCTATCTAATGAAACATGCATGGTATAATTGGTTTTTATTGTGTAGAAAGATAGTACTATGATGTTAGATGGTCTATCTAATGAAACATGCTTGGTATAATTGGTTTTTATTGTGTAGAAAGATAGTACTATTATGTAAGATGGTCTATCTAATGAAACATGCTTGGTATAATTGGTTTTTATTGTGTAGAAAGATAGTACTATGATGTTAGATGGTCTATCTAATGAAACATGCTTGGTATAATTGGTTTTTATTGTGTAGAAAGATAGTACTATGATGTTAGATGGTCTATCTAATGAAACATGCTTAGTATAATTGGTTTTTATTGTGTAGAAAGAACGTACTATGATGTTAGATGGTCTATCTAATGAAACATGCTTGGTATAATTGGTTTTTATTGTGTAGAAAGATAGTACTATGATGTTAGATGGTCTATCTAATGAAACATGCATGGTATAATTGGTTTTTATTGTGTAGAAAGATAGTACTATGATGTTAGATGGTCTATCTAATGAAACATGCTTGGTATAATTGGTTTTTATTGTGTAGAAAGATAGTACTATGATGTTAGATGGTCTATCTAATGAAACATGCTTAGTATAATTGGTTTTTATTGTGTAGAAAGAACGTACTATGATGTTAGATGGTCTATCTAATGAAACATGCTTGGTATAATCGGTTTTTATTGTGTAGAAAGATAGTACTATGATGTTAGATGGTCTACCTAATGAAACATGCTTGGTATAATTGGTTTTTATTGCGACATAAGATAGTACTATGATGTAAGATGGTCTATCTAATGAAACATGCTTGGTATAATTGGTTTTTAATGTGTAGAAAGATAGTACTATGATGTTAGATGGTCTATCTAATGAAACATGCTTAGTATAATTGGTTTTTATTGTGTAGAAAGAACGTACTATGATGTTAGATGGTCTATCTAATGAAACATGCTTGGTATAATTGGTTTTTATTGTGTAGAAAGATAGTACTATGATGTTAGATGGTCTATCTAATGAAACATGCTTGGTATAATTGGTTTTTATTGCGACATAAGATAGTACTATGATGTAAGATGGTCTATCTAATGAAACATGCTTGGTATAATTGGTTTTTATTGTGTAGAAAGATAGTACTATGATGTTAGATGGTCTACCTAATGAAACATGCTTGGTATAATTGGTTTTTATTGCGACATAAGATAGTACTATGATGTAAGATGGTCTATCTAATGAAACATGCTTGGTATAATTGGTTTTTAATGTGTAGAAAGATAGTACTATGATGTTAGATGGTCTATCTAATGAAACATGCTTAGTATAATTGGTTTTTATTGTGTAGAAAGAACGTACTATGATGTTAGATGGTCTATCTAATGAAACATGCTTGGTATAATTGGTTTTTATTGTGTAGAAAGATAGTACTATGATGTTAGATGGTCTACCTAATGAAACATGCTTGGTATAATTGGTTTTTATTGCGACATAAGATAGTACTATGATGTAAGATGGTCTATCTAATGAAACATGCTTGGTATAATTGGTTTTTATTGTGTAGAAAGATAGTACTATAATGTTAGACAGTCTATTTAATGAAACATGCTTGGTAAAATTTGTTTTTATTGTGTAGAAAGATAGTACTATGATGTTAGATGGTCTATCTAATGAAACATGCTTGGTATAATTGGTTTTTACTGCGACATAAGATAGTACTATGATGTTAGATGGTCTATCTAATGAAACATGCTTGGTATATGATGTTAGATGGTCTCTCTAATGAAACATGCTTGGTATAATTGGTTTTTACTGCGACATAAGATAGTACTATGATGTTAGATGGTCTATCTAATGAAACATGCTTGGTATAATTGGTTTTTATCGTGTAGAAAGATAGTACAATGATGTTAGATGGTCTATCCAATGAAACATGCTTGGTATAATTGGTTTTTATTGTGTAGAAAGATAGTACTATGATGTTAGATGGTCTATCTAATGAAACATGCTTGGTATAATTGGTTTTTATTGTGTAGAAAGATAGTACAATGATGTTAGATGGTCTATCTAATGAAACATGCTTGGTATAATTGGTTTTTATTGTGTAGTAAGATAGAACTATGATGTTAGATGGTCTATCTAATGAAACATGCTTGGTATAATTGGTTTTTATTGTGTAGAAAGATAGTACAATGATGTTAGATGGTCTATCTAATGAAACATGCTTGGTATAATTGGTTTTTATTGTGTAGAAAGATAGTACTATGATGTTAGATGGTCTTTTAATGAAACATGCTTGGTATAATTGGTTTTTATTGTGTAGAAAGATAGTACTATGATGTTAGATGGTGTATCCAATGAAACATGCTTGGTATAATTGGTTTTTATTGTGTAGTAAGATAGTACTATGATGTTAGATGGTCTATCTAATGAAACATGCTTGGTATAATTGGTTTTTATTGCGACATAAGATAGTACTATGATGTTAGATTGTCTATCTAATGAAACATGCTTGGTATAATTGGTTTTTATTGTGTAGAAAGATAGTACTATGATGTTAGCTGGTCTATCTAATGAAACATGATTGGTATAAATGGTTTTTATTGTGTAGAAAGATAGTACTATGATGTTAGATGGTCTATCTAATGAAACATGCTTGGCATAATTGGTTTTTGTTGTGTAGAAGGATAGTACTATGATGTTAGATGGTCTATCTAATGAAACATGCATGGTATAATTGGTTTTTATTGTGTAGAAAGATAGTACTATGATGTTAGATGGTCTATCTAATGAAACATGCTTGGTATAATTGGTTTTTATTGTGTAGAAAGATAGTACTATGATGTAAGATGGTCTATCTAATGAAACATGCTTGGTATAATTGGTTTTTATTGTGTAGAAAGATAGTACTATGATGTTAGATGGTCTATCTAATGAAACATGCTTGGTATAATTGGTTTTTATTGTGTAGAAAGATAGTACTATGATGTTAGATGGTCTATCTAATGAAACATGCTTAGTATAATTGGTTTTTATTGTGTAGAAAGAACGTACTATGATGTTAGATGGTCTATCTAATGAAACATGCTTGGTATAATTGGTTTTTATTGTGTAGAAAGATAGTACTATGATGTTAGATGGTCTATCTAATGAAACATGCATGGTATAATTGGTTTTTATTGTGTAGAAAGATAGTACTATGATGTTAGATGGTCTATCTAATGAAACATGCTTAGTATAATTGGTTTTTATTGTGTAGAAAGAACGTACTATGATGTTAGATGGTCTATCTAATGAAACATGCTTGGTATAATTGGTTTTTATTGTGTAGAAAGATAGTACTATGATGTTAGATGGTCTATCTAATGAAACATGCTTAGTATAATTGGTTTTTATTGTGTAGAAAGAACGTACTATGATGTTAGATGGTCTATCTAATGAAACATGCTTGGTATAATTGGTTTTTATTGTGTAGAAAGATAGTACTATGATGTTAGATGGTCTACCTAATGAAACATGCTTGGTATAATTGGTTTTTATTGTGTAGAAAGATAGTACTATGATGTTAGATGGTCTACCTAATGAAACATGCTTGGTATAATTGGTTTTTATTGCGACATAAGATAGTACTATGATGTAAGATGGTCTATCTAATGAAACATGCTTGGTATAATTGGTTTTTAATGTGTAGAAAGATAGTACTATGATGTTAGATGGTCTATCTAATGAAACATGCATGGTATAATTGGTTTTTATTGTGTAGAAAGATAGTACTATGATGTTAGATGGTCTATCTAATGAAACATGCTTGGTATAATTGGTTTTTATTGTGTAGAAAGATAGTACTATGATGTAATATGGTCTATCTTATGAAACATGCTTGGTATAATTGGTTTTTATTGTGTAGAAAGATAGTACTATGATGTTAGCTGGTCTATCTAATGAAACATGATTGGTATAATTGGTTTTTATTGTGTAGAAAGATAGTACTATGATGTTAGATGGTCTATCTAATGAAACATGCTTGGCATAATTGGTTTTTGTTGTGTAGAAGGATAGTACTATGATGTTAGATGGTCTATCTAATGAAACATGCATGGTATAATTGGTTTTTATTGTGTAGAAAGATAGTACTATGATGTTAGATGGTCTATCTAATGAAACATGATTGGTATAATTGGTTTTTATTGTGTAGAAAGATAGTACTATTATGTAAGATGGTCTATCTAATGAAACATGCTTGGTATAATTGGTTTTTATTGTGTAGAAAGATAGTACTATGATGTTAGATGGTCTATCTAATGAAACATGCTTGGTATAATTGGTTTTTATTGTGTAGAAAGATAGTACTATGATGTTAGATGGTCTATCTAATGAAACATGCTTAGTATAATTGGTTTTTATTGTGTAGAAAGAACGTACTATGATGTTAGATGGTCTATCTAATGAAACATGCTTGGTATAATTGGTTTTTATTGTGTAGAAAGATAGTACTATGATGTTAGATGGTCTATCTAATGAAACATGCATGGTATAATTGGTTTTTATTGTGTAGAAAGATAGTACTATGATGTTAGATGGTCTATCTAATGAAACATGCTTGGTATAATTGGTTTTTATTGTGTAGAAAGATAGTACTATGATGTTAGATGGTCTATCTAATGAAACATGCTTAGTATAATTGGTTTTTATTGTGTAGAAAGAACGTACTATGATGTTAGATGGTCTATCTAATGAAACATGCTTGGTATAATTGGTTTTTATTGTGTAGAAAGATAGTACTATGATGTTAGATGGTCTACCTAATGAAACATGCTTGGTATAGTTGGTTTTTATTGCGACATAAGATAGTACTATGATGTAAGATGGTCTATCTAATGAAACATGCTTGGTATAATTGGTTTTTAATGTGTAGAAAGATAGTACTATGATGTTAGATGGTCTATCTAATGAAACATGCATGGTATAATTGGTTTTTATTGTGTAGAAAGATAGTACTATGATGTTAGATGGTCTATCTAATGAAACATGCTTGGTATAATTGGTTTTTATTGTGTAGAAAGATAGTACTATGATGTAATATGGTCTATCTAATGAAACATGCTTGGTATAATTGGTTTTTATTGTGTAGAAAGATAGTACTATGATGTTAGATGGTCTATCTAATGAAACATGCTTGGTATAATTGGTTTTTATTGTGTAGAAAGATAGTACTATAATGTTAGACGGTCTATTTAATGAAACATGCTTGGTAAAATTTGTTTTTATTGTGTAGAAAGATAGTACTATGATGTTAGATGGTCTATCTAATGAAACATGCTTGGTATAATTAGTTTTTACTGCGACATAAGATAGTACTAAGATGTTAGATGGTCTATCTAATGAAACATGCTTGGTATAATTGGTTTTTATTGTGTAGAAAGATAGTACTATGATGTTAGATGGTCTTTTAATGAAACATGCTTGGTATAATTGGTTTTTATTGTGTAGAAAGATAGTACTATGATGTTAGATGGTGTATCCAATGAAACATGCTTGGTATAATTGGTTTTTATTGTGTAGTAAGATAGTACTATGATGTTAGATGGTCTATCTAATGAAACATGCTTGGTATAATTGGTTTTTATTGCGACATAAGATAGTACTATGATGTTAGATTGTCCATCTAATGAAACATGCTTGGTATAATTGGTTTTTATTGTGTAGAAAGATAGTACTATGATGTTAGCTGGTCTATCTAATGAAACATGATTGGTATAATTGGTTTTTATTGTGTAGAAAGATAGTACTATGATGTTAGATGGTCTATCTAATGAAACATGCTTGGCATAATTGGTTTTTGTTGTGTAGAAGGATAGTACTATGATGTTAAATGGTCTATCTAATGAAACATGCATGGTATAATTGGTTTTTATTGTGTAGAAAGATAGTACTATGATGTTAGATGGTCTATCTAATGAAACATGCTTGGTATAATTGGTTTTTATTGTGTAGAAAGATAGTACTATGATGTAAGATGGTCTATCTAATGAAACATGCTTGGTATAATTGGTTTTTATTGTGTAGAAAGAACGTACTATGATGTTAGATGGTCTATCTAATGAAACATGCTTAGTATAATTGGTTTTTATTGTGTAGAAAGAACGTACTATGATGTTAGATGGTCTATCTAATGAAACATGCTTGGTATAATTGGTTTTTATTGTGTAGAAAGATAGTACTATGATGTTAGATGGTCTACCTAATGAAACATGCTTGGTATAATTGGTTTTTATTGTGTAGAAAGATAGTACTATGATGTTAGATGGTCTACCTAATGAAACATGCTTGGTATAATTGGTTTTTATTGCGACATAAGATAGTACTATGATGTAAGATTGTCTATCTAATGAAACATGCTTGGTATAATTGGTTTTTATTGTGTAGAAAGATAGTACTATGATGTTAGATGGTCTATCTAATGAAACATGCATGGTATAATTGGTTTTTATTGTGTAGAAAGATAGTACTATGATGTTAGATGGTCTATCTAATGAAACATGCATGGTATAATTGGTTTTTATTGCGACATAAGATAGTACTATGATGTTAGATGGTCTATCTAATGAAACATGCTTGGTATAATTGGTTTTTATTGTGTAGAAATATAGTACTATGATGTCAGATGGTCTATCTAATGAAACATGATTGGTATAATTGGTTTTTATTGCGACATAAGATAGTACTATGATGTTAGATGATCTATCTAATGAAACATGCTTGGTATAATTGGTTTTTATTGTGTAGAAAGATAGTACTATGATGTTAGATGGTCTATCTAATGAAACATGCTTGGTATAATTGGTTTTTATTGTGTAGAAAGATAGTACTATGATGTTAGATGGTCTATCTAATGAAACATGCTTGGTATAATTGGTTTTTATTGTGTAGAAAGATAGTACTATGATGTAATATGGTCTATCTAATGAAACATGCTTGGTATAATTGGTTTTTATTGTGTAGAAAGATAGTACTATGATGTTAGATGGTCTATCTAATGAAACATGCTTGGTATAATTGGTTTTTATTGTGTAGAAAGATAGTACTATAATGTTAGACGGTCTATTTAATGAAACATGCTTGGTAAAATTTGTTTTTATTGTGTAGAAAGATAGTACTATGATGTTAGATGGTCTATCTAATGAAACATGCTTGGTATAATTAGTTTTTACTGCGACATAAGATAGTACTAAGATGTTAGATGGTCTATCTAATGAAACATGCTTGGTATAATTGGTTTTTATTGTGTAGAAAGATAGTACTATGATGTTAGATGGTCTTTTAATGAAACATGCTTGGTATAATTGGTTTTTATTGTGTAGAAAGATAGTACTATGATGTTAGATGGTGTATCCAATGAAACATGCTTGGTATAATTGGTTTTTATTGTGTAGTAAGATAGTACTATGATGTTAGATGGTCTATCTAATGAAACATGCTTGGTATAATTGGTTTTTATTGCGACATAAGATAGTACTATGATGTTAGATTGTCCATCTAATGAAACATGCTTGGTATAATTGGTTTTTATTGTGTAGAAAGATAGTACTATGATGTTAGCTGGTCTATCTAATGAAACATGATTGGTATAATTGGTTTTTATTGTGTAGAAAGATAGTACTATGATGTTAGATGGTCTATCTAATGAAACATGCTTGGCATAATTGGTTTTTGTTGTGTAGAAGGATAGTACTATGATGTTAAATGGTCTATCTAATGAAACATGCATGGTATAATTGGTTTTTATTGTGTAGAAAGATAGTACTATGATGTTAGATGGTCTATCTAATGAAACATGCTTGGTATAATTGGTTTTTATTGTGTAGAAAGATAGTACTATGATGTAAGATGGTCTATCTAATGAAACATGCTTGGTATAATTGGTTTTTATTGTGTAGAAAGAACGTACTATGATGTTAGATGGTCTATCTAATGAAACATGCTTAGTATAATTGGTTTTTATTGTGTAGAAAGAACGTACTATGATGTTAGATGGTCTATCTAATGAAACATGCTTGGTATAATTGGTTTTTATTGTGTAGAAAGATAGTACTATGATGTTAGATGGTCTACCTAATGAAACATGCTTGGTATAATTGGTTTTTATTGTGTAGAAAGATAGTACTATGATGTTAGATGGTCTACCTAATGAAACATGCTTGGTATAATTGGTTTTTATTGCGACATAAGATAGTACTATGATGTAAGATTGTCTATCTAATGAAACATGCTTGGTATAATTGGTTTTTATTGTGTAGAAAGATAGTACTATGATGTTAGATGGTCTATCTAATGAAACATGCATGGTATAATTGGTTTTTATTGTGTAGAAAGATAGTACTATGATGTTAGATGGTCTATCTAATGAAACATGCATGGTATAATTGGTTTTTATTGCGACATAAGATAGTACTATGATGTTAGATGGTCTATCTAATGAAACATGCTTGGTATAATTGGTTTTTATTGTGTAGAAATATAGTACTATGATGTCAGATGGTCTATCTAATGAAACATGATTGGTATAATTGGTTTTTATTGCGACATAAGATAGTACTATGATGTTAGATGATCTATCTAATGAAACATGCTTGGTATAATTGGTTTTTATTGTGTAGAAAGATAGTACTATGATGTTAGATGGTCTATCTAATAAAACATGCTTGGTATAATTGGTTTTTATTTTGTAGAAAGATAGTACTATGATGTTAGATGGTCTATCTAATGAAACATGCTTGGTATAATTGGTTTTTACTGCGACATAAAATAGTACTATGATGTTAGATGATCTATCTAATGAAGCATGCTTGGTATAATTGGTTATTATTGTGTAGAAAGATAGTACTATGATGTTAGATGGTCTATCTAATGAAACATGCTTGGTATAATTGGTTTTTATTGTGAAGAAAGATAGTACTATGATGTTAGATGGTCTATCTAATGAAACATCCTTGGTATAATTGGTTTTTATTTTGTAGAAAGATAGTACTATGATGTTAGATGGTCTATCTAATGAAACATGCTTGGTATAATTGGTTTTTACTGCGACATAAAATAGTACTATGATGTTATATGGTCTATCTAATGAAACATGCTTGGCATAATTGGTTTTTATTGTGTAGAAAGATAGTACTATGATGTTAGATGGTCTATCTAATGAAACATGCTTGGTATAATTGGTTTTTATTGCGACATAAGATAGTACTATGATGTTAGATGGTTAATCTAATGAAACATGCTTGGTATAATTTGTTTTTATTGTGTAGAAAGATAGTACTATGATGTTAGATGGTCTATCTAATGAAACATGCTTGGTATAATTGGTTTTTATTGCGTAGAAAGACAGTACTATGATGATAGATGGTCTATCTAATGAAACATGCTTGGTATAATTGGTTTTTATTGTGACATAAGATAGTACTATGATGTTAGATGGTCTATCTAATGAAACATTCTTGGTATTTAGTTTTTATTGTGTAGAAAGATAGTACTATAATGTTAGATAGTCTATCTGATGAAACATGCTTGGTATAAATGGTTTTTATTGTGTAAAAAGATAGTACTATGATGTTAGATGGTCTAACTTTTGAAACATGCTTGGTATAATTGGTTTTTATTGTGTAGAAAGATAGTACTATGATGTTAGATGGTCTATTTAATGAAACATGCTTGGTATAATTGGTTTTTATTGTGTAGAAAGATAGTACTATGATGTTAAATGGTCTATCTAATGAAACATGCTTGGTATAATTGGTTTTTATTGTGTAGAAAGATAGTACTATGATGTTAGATGGTCTATCTAATGAAACATGCTTGGTATAATTGGTTTTTATTGTGTAGAAAGATAGTACTATGATGTTAGATGGTCTATCTAATGTAACATTCTTGGTATAATTGGTTATTATTGTGTAGAAAGATAGTGCTATGATATTAGATGGTCTATCTAATGAAACATGCTTTGTATAATTGGTTTTTCTTGCGTAGAAAGATAGTACTATGATGTTAGATGGTCTATCTAATGAAACATGCTTGGTATAATTGGTTTTTATTGTGTAGTAAGATAGTACTATGATGTTAGATGGTCTATTTTATGAAATATGCTTGGTATAATTGGTTTTTATTGCGTAGAAAGATAGTACTATGATGTTAGATGGTCTATCTAATGAAACATGCTTGGTATAATTGGTTTTTATTGTGTAGAAAGATAGTACTATGATGTTAGATGGTCTATCTAATGAAAGATGCTTGTATAATTGGTTTTTATTGCGTAGAAAGATAGTACTATGATGTTAGATGGTCTATCTAATGAAACATGCTTGGTATAATTGATTTTTATTGCGTAGAAAGATAGTACTATGATGTTAGATGGTCTATCTAATGAAACATGCTTGGTATAATTGGTTTTTATTGCGTAGAAAGATAGTACTATGATGTTTGATGGTCTATCTAATGAAACATGCTTGGTATATTTGGTTTTTATTGCGTAGAAAGATAGTACTATGATGTTAGATGGTCTATCTAATGAAACATGCTTGGTATAATTGGTTTTTATTGCGTAGAAAAATAGTACTATGATGTTAGATGGTCTATCTAATGAAACAGGCTTGGTATAATTGGTTTTTATTGTGTAGAAAGATAGTTCTATGCTGTTAGATGGTCTATCTAATGAAACATGCTTGGTATAATTGGTTTTTATTGCGACATAAGATAGTATTATGATGTTAGATGGTCTATCTAATGAAACATGCTGGGTATAATTGGTTTTTATTGTGTAGAAAGATAGTACTATGATGTTAGATGGTCTATCTAATGAAACATGCTTGGTATAATTGGTTTTTATTGTGTAGAAAGATAGTACTATGATGTTAAATGGTCTATCTAATGAAAAATGCTTGGTATAATTGGTTTTTATTGCGTAGAAAGATAGTACTATGATGTTAGATGGTCTATCTAATGAAACATGCTTGGTATAATTTTTTTTTATTGCGTAGAAAAATAGTACTATGATATTAGATGGTCTATCTAATGAAACATGCTTGGTATAATTGGTTTTTATTGTGTAGAAAGATAGTACTTTGATGTTAGATGGTCTATCTAATGAAACATGCTTGGTATAATTGGTATTTATTGTGTAGAAAGATAGTACTATGATGTTAGATGGTTTATCTAATGAAACATGCTTGGTATAATTGGTTTTTATTGTGTAGAAAGATAGTACTATGATGTTAGATGGACTATCTAATGAAACATGCTTGATATAATTGATTTTTATTGCGTGGAAAGATAGTACTATGATGTTAGATGGTCTATCTAATGAAAGATGCTTGGTATAATTGGTTTTTATTGTGTAGAAAGATAGTACTATGATGTTAGATGGTCTATCTAATGACACATGCTTGGTATAAATGATTTTTATTGTGTAGTAAGATAGTACTATGATGTTAGATGGTCTATCTAATGAAACATGCTTGGTATAATTGGTTTTTATTGTGTAGAAAAATAGTACTATGATGTTAGATGGTCTATTTACTGAAACATGCTTGGTATAAATGGTTTTTATTGTGTAGAAAGATAGTACTATGATGTTAGATAGTCTATCTAATGAAACATGCTTGGTATAATTGGTTTTTATTGTGTAGTAAGATAGTACTATGATGTTAGATGGTCTATTTTATGAAATATGCTTGGTATAATTGGTTTTTATTGCGTAGAAAGATAGTACTATGATGTTAGATGGTCTATCTAATGAAACATGCTTGGTATAATTGGTTTTTATTGTGTAGAAAGATAGTACTATGATGTTAGATGGTCTATCTAATGAAAGATGCTTGTATAATTGGTTTTTATTGCGTAGAAAGATAGTACTATGATGTTAGATGGTCTATCTAATGAAACATGCTTGGTATAATTGATTTTTATTGCGTAGAAAGATAGTACTATGATGTTAGATGGTCTATCTAATGAAACATGCTTGGTATAATTGTTTTTTATTGCGTAGAAAGATAGTACTATGATGTTTGATGGTCTATCTAATGAAACATGCTTGGTATATTTGGTTTTTATTGCGTAGAAAGATAGTACTATGATGTTAGATGGTCTATCTAATGAAACATGCTTGGTATAATTGGTTTTTATTGCGTAGAAAAATAGTACTATGATGTTAGATGGTCTATCTAATGAAACAGGCTTGGTATAATTGGTTTTTATTGTGTAGAAAGATAGTTCTATGCTGTTAGATGGTCTATCTAATGAAACATGCTTGGTATAATTGGTTTTTATTGCGACATAAGATAGTATTATGATGTTAGATGGTCTATCTAATGAAACATGCTGGGTATAATTGGTTTTCATTGTGTAGAAAGATAGTACTATGATGTTAGATGGTCTATCTAATGAAACATGTTTGGTATAATTGGTTTTAATTGTGTAGAAAGATAGTACTATGATGTTAGATGGTCTATCTAATGAAACATGCTTGGTATAATTGGTTTTTATTGTGTAGAAAGATAGTACTATGATGTTAGATGGTCTATCTAATGAAACATGCTTGGTATAATTGGTTTTTATTGTGAAGAAAGATAGTACTATGATGTTAGAAGGTCTATCTAATGAAACATGCTTGGTATAATTGGTTTTTATTGCGTAGAAAGATAGTACTATGATGTTAGATGGTCTATCTAATGAAACATGCTTGGTATAATTGGTTTTTATTGTGTAGAAAGATAGTACTATGATGTTAGATGGTCTATCTAATGAAAGATGCTTGTATAATTGGTTTTTATTGCGTAGAAAGATAGTACTATGATGTTAGATGGTCTATCTAATGAAACATGCTTGGTATAATTGGTTTTTATTGCGTAGAAAGATAGTACTATGATGTTTGATGGTCTATCTAATGAAACATGCTTGGTATATTTGGTTTTTATTGCGTAGAAAGATAGTACTATGATGTTAGATGGTCTATCTAATGAAACATGCTTGGTATAATTGGTTTTTATTGCGTAGAAAAATAGTACTATGATGTTAGATGGTCTATCTAATGAAACAGACTTGGTATAATTGGTTTTTATTGTGTAGAAAGATAGTTCTATGCTGTTAGATGGTCTATCTAATGAAACATGCTTGGTATAATTGGTTTTTATTGCGACATAAGATAGTATTATGATGTTAGATGGTCTATCTAATGAAACATGCTGGGTATAATTGGTTTTTATTGTGTAGAAAGATAGTACTATGATGTTAGATGGTCTATCTAATGAAACATGTTTGGTATAATTGGTTTTAATTGTGCAGAAAGATAGTACTATGATGTTAGATGGTCTATCTAATGAAACATGCTTGGTATAATTGGTTTTTATTGTGTAGAAAGATAGTACTATGATGTTAGATGGTCTATCTAATGAAACATGCTTGGTATAATTGGTTTTTATTGTGAAGAAAGATAGTACTATGATGTTAGAAGGTCTATCTAATGAAACATGCTTGGTATAATTGGTTTTTATTGTGTAGCAAGGTAGTACTATAATGTTAGATGGTCTATCTAATGAAACATGCTTGGTATGATTGGTTATTATTGTGTAGAAAGATAGTACTATGATGTTAGATGGTCTATCTAATGAAACATGCTTGGTATAATTGGTTTTTATTGTGTAGAAAGATAGTACTATGATGTTAGATGGTCTCACTAATGAAACATGCTTGGTATAATTGGTTTTTATTGTGTAATAAGTAATTACTATGATGTTAGATGATGTTAGATGGTCTATCTTATGAAACATGCTTGGTATAATTGATTTTTATTGTGTAGTAAGATAGTACTATGATGTTATATGGTCTATTTTTTTTAAAATGCTTGGTATAATTGTTTTTTATTGTGTAGAAAGATAGTACTATGATGTTAGATGGTCTATCTAATGAAACATGCTTGGTATAATTGGTTTTTATTGTGTAGAAAGATAGTACTATGATGTTAGATGGTCTATCTAATGAAACATGCTTGGTATAATTGGTTTTTATTGTGTAGAAAGATAGTACTATGATGTTATATGGTCTATTTTTTTTAAAATGCTTGGTATAATTGTTTTTTATTGTGTAGAAAGATAGTACTATGATGTTAGATGGTCTATCTAATGAAACTTGATTGGTATAATTGTTTTTTATTGTGTAGAAAGATAGTACTATGATGTTAGATGGTCTATCTAATGAAACATGCTTGGTATAATTGGTTTTTATTGTGTAAAAAGATAGTACTATGATGTTATATGGTCTATCTAATGAAACATGCTTGGTATAATTGGTTTTTATTGCGACATAAGATAGTACTATGATGTAAGATGGTGTATCTAATGAAACATGCTTGGTATAATTGGTTTTTATTGTGTAGCAAGGTAGTACTATAATGTTAGATGGTCTATCTAATGAAACATGCTTGGTATGATTGGTTATTATTGTGTAGAAAGATAGTACTATGATGTTAGATGGTCTATCTATTGAAACATGCTTGGTATAATTGGTTTTTATTGTGTAGTAAGATAGTACTATGATGTTAGATGGTCTATCTTATGAAACATGCTTGGTATAATTGGTTTTTATTGTGTAATAAGTAATTACTATGATGTTAGATGATGTTAGATGGTCTATCTTATGAAACATGCTTGGTATAATTGATTTTTATTGTGTAGTAAGATAGTACCATGATGTTAGATGGTCTATCTAATGAAACATGCTTGGTATAATTGGTTTTTATGGTATAGTAAGATAGTACTATGATGTTAGATGGTGTATCTAATGAAACATACTGGTATAATTGGTTTTTATTGTGTAGTAAGATAGTTCTATGATGTTAGATGGTCTATCTAATGAAACATGCTTGGTATAACTGGTTTTTATGGTGTTGTAAGATAGTACTATGATGTTAGATGGTCTATCTATTGAATCATGCTTGGTATAATTGATTTTTATTGTGTAGAAATATAGTGCTATGATGTTAGATGGTCTATCTTATGAAACATGCTTGGTATAATTGGTTTTTATTGTGTAGTAAGATAGTACTATGATGTTAGATGGTCTATCTATTGAAACATGCTTTGTATAATTGGTTTTTATTGTGTAGTAAGATAGTACGATGATGTTATATGGTCTATCTTATGAAACATGCTTGGTATAATTGGTTTTTATTGTGTAGTAAGATAGTACTATGATGTTAGATGGTCTATCTAATGAAAGATGCTTGGTATAATTGGTTTTTATTGTGTAGAAAGATAGTACTATGATGTTAGATGGTGTATCTAATGAAACATGCTTAGTATAATTGGTTTTTATTGTGTAGTAAGATAGTACTATGATGTTAGATGGTGTATCTAATGAAACATGCTAGGTATAATTGGTTTTTATTGCGTAGAAAGATAGTACTATGATGTTAGATGGTCTATCTAATGAGACATGCTTGGTATAATTGGTTTTTATTGTGTAGAAAGATAGTACTATGATGTTAGATTGTGTATCTAATGAAACATGCATGGTATAATTGGTTTTTATTGTGTAGAAAGATAGTACTATGATGTTAGATGGTCTATCTAATGACACATGCTTGGTATAAATGGTTTTTATTGTGTAGTAAGATAGTACTATGATGTTAGATGGTCTATCTAATGAAACATGCTTGGTATAATTGGTTTTTATTGTGTAGAAAAATAGTACTATGATGTTAGATGGTCTATTTACTGAAACATGCTTGGTATAAATGGTTTTTATTGTGTAGAAAGATAGTACTATGATGTTAGATAGTCTATCTAATGAAACATGCTTGGTATAATTGGTTTTTATTGTGTAGTAAGATAGTACTATGATGTTAGATGGTCTATTTTATGAAATATGCTTGGTATAATTGGTTTTTATTGTGTAGAAAGATAGTACTATGATGTTAGATGGTCTATCTAATGAAACATGCTTGGTATAATTGGTTTTTATTGTGTAGAAAGATAGTACTATGATGTTAGATGGTCTATCTAATGTAACATTCTTGGTATAATTGGTTATTATTGTGTAGAAAGATAGTACTATGATATTAGATGGTCTATCTAATGAAACATGCTTTGTATAATTGGTTTTTCTTGCGTAGAAAGATAGTACTATGATGTTAGATGGTCTATCTAATGAAACGTGCTTGGTATAATTGGTTTTTATTGTGTAGTAAGATAGTAATATGATGTTAGATGGTGTATCTAATGAAACATGCTTGGTATAATTGGTTTTTATTGTGTAGTAAGATAGTTCTATGATGTTAGATGGTCTATCTAATGAAACATGCTTGGTATAACTGGTTTTTATGGTGTTGTAAGATAGTACTATGATGTTAGATGGTCTATCTATTGAATCATGCTTGGTATAATTGATTTTTATTGTGTAGTAATATAGTGCCATGATGTTAGATGGTCTATCTTATGAAACATCCTTGGTATAATTGGTTTTTATTGTGTAGTAAGATAGTACTATGATGTTAGATGGTCTATCTATTGAAACGTGCTTTGTATAATTGGTTTTTATTGTGTAGTAAGATAGTACGATGATGTTAGATGGTCTATCTTATGAAACATGCTTGGTATAATTGGTTTTTATTGTGTAGTAAGATAGTACTATGATGTTAGATGGTCTATCTAATGAAAGATGCTTGGTATAATTGGTTTTTATTGTGTAGAAAGATAGTACTATGATGTTAGATGGTGTATCTAATGAAACATGCTTAGTATAATTGGTTTTTATTGTGTAGTAAGATAGTACTATGATGTTAGATGGTGTATCTAATGAAACATGCTAGGTATAATTTGTTTTTATTGCGTAGAAAGATAGTACTATGATGTTAGATGGTCTATCTAATGAAACATGCTTGGTATAATTGGTTTTTATTGTGTAGAAAGATAGTACTATGATGTTAGATTGTGTATCTAATGAAACATGCATGGTATAATTGGTTTTTATTGTGTAGAAAGATAGTACTATGATGTTAGATGGTCTATCTAATGACACATGCTTGGTATAAATGGTTTTTATTGTGTAGTAAGATAGTACTATGATGTTAGATGGTCTATCTAATGAAACATGCTTGGTATAATTGGTTTTTATTGTGAAGAAAAATAGTACTATGATGTTAGATGGTCTATTTACTGAAACATGCTTGGTATAAATGGTTTTTATTGTGTAGAAAGATAGTACTATGATGTTAGATAGTCTATCTAATGAAACATGCTTGGTATAATTGGTTTTTATTGTGTAGTAAGATAGTACTATGATGTTAGATGGTCTATTTTATGAAATATGCTTGGTATAATTGGTTTTTATTGTGTAGAAAGATAGTACTATGATGTTAGATGGTCTATCTAATGAAACATGCTTGGTATAATTGGTTTTTATTGTGTAGAAAGTTAGTACTATGATGTTAGATGGTCTATCTAATGTAACATTCTTGGTATAATTGGTTATTATTGTGTAGAAAGATAGTGCTATGATATTAGATGGTCTATCTAATGAAACATGCTTTGTATAATTGGTTTTTCTTGCGTAGAAAGATAGTACTATGATGTTAGATGGTCTATCAAATGAAACATGATTGGTATAATTGGTTTTTATTGTGTAGTAAGATAGTAATATGATGTTAGATGGTCTATCTTATGAAACATGCATGGTATAATTGGTTTTTATTGTGTAGAAAGATAGTACTATGATGTTAGATGGTCTATCTAATGAAACATGCTTGGTATAAATGGTTTTTATTGTGTAGTAAGATAGTACTATGATGTTAGATGGTCTATCTAATGAAACATGCTTGGTATAATTGGTTTTTATTGTGTAGAAAAATAGTACTATGATGTTAGATGGTCTATTTACTGAAACATGCTTGGTATAAATGGTTTTTATTGTGTAGAAAGATAGTACTATGATGTTAGATAGTCTATCTAATGAAACATGCTTGGTATAATTGGTTTTTATTGTGTAGTAAGATAGTACTATGATGTTAGATGGTCTCTTTTATGAAATATGCTTGGTATAATTGGTTTTTATTGTGTAGAAAGATAGTACTATGATGTTAGATGGTCTATCTAATGAAACATGCTTGGTATAATTGGTTTTTATTGTGTAGAAAGATAGTACTATGATGTTAGATGGTCTATCTAATGTAACATTCTTGGTATAATTGGTTATTATTGTGTAGAAAGATAGTACTATGATATTAGATGGTCTATCTAATGAAACATGCTTTGTATAATTGGTTTTTCTTGCGTAGAAAGATAGTACTATGATGTTAGATGGTCTATCTAATGAAACATGCTTGGTATAATTGGTTTTTATTGTGTAGTAAGATATTAATATGATGTTAGATGGTGTATCTAATGAAACATGCTTGGTATAATTGGTTTTTATTGTGTAGTAAGATAGTTCTATGATGTTAGATGGTCTATCTAATGAAACATGCTTGGTATAACTGGTTTTTATGGTGTTGTAAGATAGTACTATGATGTTAGATGGTCTATCTATTGAATCATGCTTGGTATAATTGATTTTTATTGTGTGGTAATATAGTGCTATGATGTTAGATGGTCTATCTTATGAAACATGCTTGGTATAATTGGTTTTTATTGTGTAGTAAGATAGTACTATGATGTTAGATGATCTATCTATTGAAACGTGCTTTGTATAATTGGTTTTTATTGTGTAGTAAGATAGTACGATGATGTTAGATGGTCTATCTTATGAAACATGCTTGGTATAATTGGTTTTTATTGTGTAGTAAGATAGTACTATGATGTTAGATGGTCTATCTAATGAAAGATGCTTGGTATAATTGGTTTTTATTGTGTAGAAAGATAGTACTATGATGTTAGATGGTGTATCTAATGAAACATGCTTAGTATAATTGGTTTTTATTGTGTAGTAAGATAGTACTATGATGTTAGATGGTGTATCTAATGAAACATGCTAGGTATAATTGGTTTTTATTGTGTAGAAAGATAGTACTATGATGTTAGATGGTCTATCTAATGAAACATGCTTGGTATAATTCGTTTTTATTGTGTAGAAAGATAGTACTATGATGTTAGATTGTGTATCTAATGAAACATGCATGGTATAATTGGTTTTTATTGTGTAGAAAGATAGTACTATGATGTTAGATGGTCTATCTAATGACACATGCTTGGTATAAATGGTTTTTATTGTGTAGTAAGATAGTACTATGATGTTAGATGGTCTATCTAATGAAACATGCTTGGTATAATTGGTTTTTATTGTGAAGAAAAATAGTACTATGATGTTAGATGGTCTATTTACTGAAACATGCTTGGTATAAATGGTTTTTATTGTGTAGAAAGATAGTACTATGATGTTAGATAGTCTATCTAATGAAACATGCTTGGTATAATTGGTTTTTATTGTGTAGTAAGATAGTACTATGATGTTAGATGGTCTATTTTATGAAATATGGTTGGTATAATTGGTTTTTATTGTGTAGAAAGATAGTACTATGATGTTAGATGGTCTATCTAATGAAACATGCTTGGTATAATTGGTTTTTATTGTGTAGAAAGATAGTACTATGATGTTAGATGGTCTATCTAATGTAACATTCTTGGTATAATTCGTTATTATTGTGTAGAAAGATAGTGCTATGATATTAGATGGTCTATCTAATGAAACATGCTTGGTATAACTGGTTTTTATGGTGTTGTAAGATAGTACTATGATGTTAGATGGTCTATCTATTGAATCATGCTTGGTATAATTGATTTTTGTTTTGTAGTAATATAGTGCTATGATGTTAGATGGGCTATCTTATGAAACATGCTGGGTATAATTGGTTTTTATTGTGTAGTAAGATAGTACTATGATGTTAGATGGTCTATCTATTGAAACGTGCTTTGTATAATTGGTTTTTATTGTGTAGTAAGATAGTACGATGATGTTAGATGGTCTATCTTATGAAACATGCTTGGTATAATTGGTTTTTATTGTGTAGTAAGATAGTACTATGATGTTAGATGGTCTATCTAATGAAAGATGCTTGGTATAATTGGTTTTTATTGTGTAGAAAGATAGTACTATGATGTTAGATGGTGTATCTAATGAAACATGCTTAGTATAATTGGTTTTTATTGTGTAGTAAGATAGTACTATGATGTTAGATGGTGTATCTAATGAAACATGCTACGTATAATTGGTTTTTATTGCGTAGAAAGATAGTACTATGATGTTAGATTGTGTATCTAATGAAACATGCATGGTATAATTGGTTTTTATTGTGTAGAAAGATAGTACTATGATGTTAGATGGTCTATCTAATGACACATGCTTGGTATAAATGGTTTTTATTGTGTAGTAAGATAGTACTATGATGTTAGATGGTCTATCTGATTAAACATGCTTGGTATAATTGGTTTTTATTGTGAAGAAAAATAGTACTATGATGTTAGATGGTCTATTTACTGAAACATGCTTGGTATAAATGGTTTTTATTGTGTAGAAAGATAGTACTATGATGTTAGATAGTCTATCTAATGAAACATGCTTGGTATAATTGGTTTTTATTGTGTAGTAAGATAGTACTATGATGTTAGATGGTCTATTTTATGAAATATGCTTGGTATAATTGGTTTTTATTGTGTAGAAAGATAGTACTATGATGTTAGATGGTCTATCTAATGAAACATGCTTGGTATAATTGGTTTTTATTGTGTAGAAAGATAGTACTATGATGTTAGATGGTCTATCTAATGTAACATTCTTGGTATAATTGGTTATTATTGTGTAGAAAGATAGTGCTATGATATTAGATGGTCTATCTAATGAAACATGCTTTGTATAATTGGTTTTTCTTGCGTAGAAAGATAGTACTATGATGTTAGATGGTCTATCTAATGAAACATGCTTGGTATAATTGGTTTTTATTGTGTAGTAAGATAGTAATATGATGTTAGATGGTCTATCTTATGAAACATGCATGGTATAATTGGTTTTTATTGTGTAGAAAGATAGTACTATGATGTTAGATGGTCTATCTAATGACACATGCTTGGTATGAATGGTTTTTATTGTGTAGTAAGATAGTACTATGATGTTAGATGGTCTATCTAATGAAACATGCTTGGTATAATTGGTTTTTATTGTGTAGAAAAATAGTACTATGATGTTAGATGGTCTATTTACTGAAACATGCTTGGTATAAATGGTTTTTATCGTGTAGAAAGATAGTACTATGATGTTAGATAGTCTATCTAATGAAACATGCTTGGTATAATTGGTTTTTATTGTGTAGTAAGATAGTACTATGATGTTAGATGGTCTATTTTATGAAATATGCTTGGTATAATTGGTTTTTATTGTGTAGAAAGATAGTACTATGATGTTAGATGGTCTATCTAATGAAACATGCTTGGTATAATTGGTTTTTATTGTGTAGAAAGATAGTACTATGATGTTAGATGGTCTATCTAATGAAACATGCTTTGTATAATTGGTTTTTCTTGCGTAGAAAGATAGTACTATGATGTTAGATGGTCTATCTAATGAAACATGCTTGGTATAATTGGTTTTTATTGTGTAGTAAGATAGTAATATGATGTTAGATGGTGTATCTAATGAAACATGCTTGGTATAATTGGTTTTTATTGTGTAGAAAGATAGTTCTATGATGTAAGATGGTCTATCTAATGAAACATGCTTGGTATAACTGGTTTTTATGGTGTTGTAAGATAGTACTATGATGTTAGATGGTCTATCTATTGAATCATGCTTGGTATAATTGATTTTTATTGTGTAGTAATATAGTGCTATGATGTTAGATGGTCTATCTTATGAAACATGCTTGGTATAATTGGTTTTTATTGTGTAGTAAGATAGTACTATGATGTTAGATGGTCTATCTATTGAAACGTGCTTTGTATAATTGGTTTTTATTGTGTAGTAAGATAGTACGATGATGTTAGATGGTCTATCTTATGAAACATGCTTGGTATAATTGGTTTTTATTGTGTAGTAAGATAGTACTATGATGTTAGATGGTCTATCTAATGAAAGATGCTTGGTATAATTGGTTTTTATTGTGTAGAAAGATAGTACTATGATGTTAGATGGTGTATCTAATGAAACATGCTTAGTATAATTGGTTTTTATTGTGTAGTAAGATAGTACTATGATGTTAGATGGTCTATCTAATGAAACATGCTAGGTATAATTGGTTTTTATTGCGTAGAAAGATAGTACTATGATGTTAGATGGTCTATCTAATGAAACATGCTTGGTATAATTGGTTTTTATTGTGTAGAAAGATAGTACTATGATGTTAGATTGTGTATCTAATGAAACATGCATGGTATAATTGGTTTTTATTGTGTAGAAAGATAGTACTATGATGTTAGATGGTCTATCTAATGACACATGCTTGGTATAAATGGTTTTTATTGTGTAGTAAGATAGTACTATGATGTTAGATGGTCTATCTAATGAAACATGCTTGGTATAATTGGTTTTTATTGTGAAGAAAAATAGTACTATTATGTTAGATGGTCTATCTAATGAAACATGCTTGGTATAAATGGTTTTTATTGTGTAGAAAGATAGTACTATGATGTTAGATAGTCTATCTAATGAAACATGCTTGGTATAATTGGTTTTTATTGTGTAGTAAGATAGTACTATGATGTTAGATGGTCTATTTTATGAAATATTCTTGGTATAATTGGTTTTTATTGTGTAGAAAGATAGTACTATGATGTTAGATGGTCTATCTAATGAAACATGCTTGGTATAATTGGTTTTTATTGTGTAGAAAGATAGTACTATGATGTTAGATGGTCTATCTAATGTAACATTCTTGGTATAATTGGTTATTATTGTGTAGAAAGATAGTGCTATGATATTAGATGGTCTATCTAATGAAACATGCTTTGTATAATTGGTTTTTCTTGCGTAGAAAGATAGTACTATGATGTTAGATGGTCTATCTAATGAAACATGCTTGGTATAATTGGTTTTTATTGTGTAGTAAGATAGTAATATGATGTTAGATGGTCTATCTTATGAAACATGCTTGGTATAATTGGTTTTTATTGTGTAGTAAGATAGTACTATAATGTTAGATGGTCTATCTATTGAAACATGCTTTGTATAATTGGTTTTTATTGTGTAGTAAGATAGTACGATGATGTTAGATGGTCTATCTTATGAAACATGCTTGGTATAATTGGTTATTATTGTGTAGTAAGATAGTACTATGATGTTAGATGGTCTATCTAATGAAAGATGCTTGGTATAATTGGTTTTTATTGTGTAGAAAGATAGTACTATGATGTTAGATGGTGTATCTAATGAAACATGCTTGGTATAATTGGTTTTTATTGTGTAGTAAGATAGTACTATGATGTTAGATGGTGTATCTAATGAAACATGCTTGGTATAATTGTTTTTTATTGCGTAGAAAGATAGTACTATGATGTTAGATGGTCTATCTAATGAAACATGCTTGGTATAATTGGTTTTTATTGTGTAGAAAGATAGTACTATGATGTTAGATTGTGTATCAAATGAAACATGCATGGTATAATTGGTTTTTATTGTGTAGAAAGATAGTACTATGATGTTAGATGGTCTATCTAATGAAACATGCTTGGTATAAATGGTTTTTATTGTGTAGTAAGATAGTACTATGATGTTAGATGGTCTATCTAATGAAACATGCTTGGTATAATTGGTTTTTATTGTGTAGAAAGATAGTACTATGATGTTAGATGGTCTATTTACTGAAACATGCTTGGTATAATTGGTTTTTATTGTGTAGAAAGATAGTACTATGATGTTAGATAGTCTATCTAATGAAACATGCTTGGTATAATTGGTTTTTATTGTGTAGTAAGATAGTACTATGATGTTAGATGGTCTATTTTATGAAACATGCTTGGTATAATTGGTTTTTATTGTGTAGAAAGATAGTACTATGATGTTAGATGGTCTATCTAATGAAACATGCTTGGTATAATTGGTTTTTATTGTGTAGAAAGATAGTACTATGATGTTAGATGGTCTATCTAATGAAACATGCTTGGTATAATTGGTTTTTATTGCGTAGAAAGATAGTACTATGATGTTAGATGGTGTATCTAATGAAAAATGCTTGGTATAATTGGTTTTTATTGCGTACAAAGATAGTACTATGATGTTAGATGGTGTATCTAATGAAACATGCTTGGTATAATTGGTTTTTATTGTGTAGAAAGATAGTACTATGATGTTAGATGGTCTATCTAATGAAACATGCTTGGTATAATTGGTTTTTATTGTGTAGTAAGATAGTACTATGATGTTAGATTGTTAATCTTATGAAACATGCTTGGTATAATTGGTTTTATTGTCTAGTAAGATAGTACTGTGCTGTTAGATTGTCTATCTATTGAAACATGCTTGGTATAATTGGTTTTTATGGTGTAGTAAGATAGTACTATGATGTTAGATGGTCTATCTATTGAAACATGCTTGGTATAATTGGTTTTTATTGTGTAGTAAAATAGTACTATGATGTTAGATTGTCTATCTAATGAAACATGCTTGGTATAATTGGTTTTTATTGTGTAGAAAGATAGTACTATGATGTTAGATTGTTTATCTAATGAAACATGCTTGGTATAATTGGTTTTTATTGTGTAGTAAGATAGTACTGTGCTGTTAGATTGTCTATCTATTGAAACATGCTTGGTATAATTAGTTTTTATGGTGTAGTAAGATAGTACTATGATTTTAGATGGTCTATCTATTGAAACATGCTTGGTATAATTGGTTTTTATTGTGTAGTAAGATATTACTATGATGTTAGATGGTCTATCTTATGAAACATGCTTGGTATAATTGGTTTTTATTGTGTAGAAATGTCTCTGTCGTGGTCACTACAACAAAAATATAAAATGATAGTGATTTTTACCCCCTGTTAGAAGTCCTAAAGGTTTTTTTTAAGTACAAATGAAAAAGCAAGATAGATCACAGTAGTCAATATAAAAATGAGAAGATGTGGTATGATTGACAATGAGACAACTCTCCTCAAGAGACCAAATAACACAGAAATTAACAACTATAGGTCACTGTATGGCCTTCAACAATATGTTACACAGGAACAAATGACGACCACTGAATTACAGGCTCCTGACTAGGGACAGGTACAAACAGAATGTTGGATGTTAAATTAGTTTAATAGTGCCAATCCTCCCCCTAAGACTACCAAGAGTGCACATGCTAAAATGTCTCACCTGTTTTTACTGAGCATTGATTTTATGTTGATAGTCCTAAATATGAAGTTTTACTTCGTGTATCACATATATAAACTTAATTTGATCCAAGAAAATGAGGGCATACTCAGATAAATCAAGCCAGAAATACATTACACCTTACAATCATTCCATACATATCAATCATATTTGACCTATTACTTACAGTAAATATACAAGAAACAGACCAAACCTTGAAAACTTCATATTGACCAATGAAACAAGGTCAAGGTCAGATGAACCCTGCCATACAGACATGTCACCTTACAATCATTCAATGGATCAAATATAGTTGCCCTATGGCATATACTATCTAAGAAACAAACATAACCAGGAAAACTTAACATTGACCAATGATCTGTGAAAATGAGGTCAATATCAGATGACACATTCCAATCAGACATGTACACCTTACAATCATAATTCGCTTTTAGCAGCCAGTTTGGTTCAATTTTGTCAGAATATGCTAAGAAAGATTGCTGATGAATTATTAACTTGCAAGTGAATAATTTTACTTTATTTAATCCATATTCATGTGACCTTCAATTTAACCCCTTATCTAGAGATTGGTTAAGCAAGAATGAGGTGTGTTTTGTTATTAAAAGGAAAAGAATGTCAACATTAAATGTGAAACAAGGATAAATCATTTGATTGACTGATTCGATCCACAAAATCTCATTCTTATACAGGTAACAAGAGTGCATACACTGAAATGTCTCGCCTTCTTTACTTATCATTGATATTATGTTGATAGTCCTAAGTATAAAGCTTTATTAAAAACTGTCACATAAACTTAACATTAACCAAGATAACTAATCAAAGACCAATGAACCATGAAAATGCGGTCAAGGTCAGATGAACCATGCCAAGCAGACATGTACAGCTAACAATGCTTTAGTAAAACAAATGTAGTTGACCTATTACTTATAGTTTAAGAAAAATAGACCAAAACACAAAATCTTAACACTAAGCAATGAACCGTGAAAATGAGGTCGAGGTCAAATAAAACCTGCGCAACTGACATATAGATCATAAAATATTTACATACACCAAATATAGTTGACCTATAGCATATAGTATTCTAAAGATAAAAAGACCAAAACTCGAAAACTTAACTTTGACCATTCAACCATGAAAATGAGGTCAAGGTCAGATGATATCTGCCAGTTGGACATGTACACCTTACAATCATTCCATACAACAAATATAGTAGATCTATTGCATAAAGTATGAGAAAAACAGACCAAAACACAAAAACTTAACTATAACCACTGATCCATGAAAATGAGGTTAAGGTCAGATGACATCTCCCAGTTGGACAAGTACACCTTACAGTCCTTCCATACACCGAAAAATATACTAGCCCTATTGCTTATAGTATCTGAGATATGGACTTGACCACCAAAATTTAACCTTGTTCACTGATCCATGAAATGAGGTGGAGGTCAGGTGAAAACTGTCTAACAGGCATTAGGACATTGCAAGGTACGCACATACCAAATATAATTATCCTATTACTTATAATAAGAGAGAATTCAACATTACAAAAAATCTGAACTTTTTTTTTCAAGTGGTCACTGAACCATGAAAATGAGGTCAAGGACATTTGACATGTAACTGACGGAAACTTCGTAACATGAGGCATCTATATTCAAAGTATGAAGCATCCAGGTCTTCCACCTTCTAAAATATAAAGCTTTTAAAAAGTTAGCTAACGCTGCCGACGCCGGATCACTATCCCTATGTCGAGCTTTCTGCAACAAAAGTTGCAGGCTCGACAAAAATGATGATTAACATATATTTTTAATCTATAATATGAAATCAAACAAACCTAGAAAAAATCAAACTGCACAGGTTTGCTATCTATTTATATCTATATTTATATCAAGTTATATGACCGTCGGCAGACTTTGGAGGTTACCTCAATAGTTAATCAGATGGTGTCTATACTGAAATACACACAAAATGCCCCTTTAACAGTAGTGAGCCAAGTTGCTTGATTTTATCTAGAAGAAAAGGAACCAAAGAGACACACAAAAACCATGAAAACAGGTCTCCTCTCTTATTATTATTATACATTCTGAAAAAGGCAGTTCAGATGAGTGAAGAATCTGAAATATTGTATCACACACTTGAGCATGTTCACATAAAGCTTCTAAAAATTGTTTACATGCTACAAATCAACATTATCAATTTCCAGACCAAATATAAAATTGCCTCCTTTTATAGAAGCCAAAACAAGTTAGAAAGTTTTCTACAGAAGGTTATTCAGATGTACATACGTACAGACAAACTGAATGATGTGCAAAGTCAAGGGGTTACTAGACCTCTTTTAACATTGGTGATGCAGGTAAAAATAACTAACAAAATCACTAAAGACAAAAGTTAAAATATGCTTAATCAAGTTCAAAAATAATTTATACACACTTCATCCCCTTTTACAGGTAACTCCTGCCTCATATTAACATAATAGATCATGATAAGCAGATTATACATGTATTTACTTTGCATCAAATAACAAAGAATACAGCAAAGAAACTGGTTTTTAAATATCATACACAAATCAATCTGTTTCTTTGTTGGTGATGAACTCAACTTTAAGCACTCTCAGCTATATTTCGGTAGCCATTTTTTATTGGTGGAAGAAGCCATACTATCTGGAGAGAACCATCAATGAGTATTGACCTTCAACAGCAAAAATGGTAATCCTTGTCAATTTTAAAGATATCCGTCAAATGCACCTCATAATCTCACAATCTCAGTCATTGTTAGTGTTGACAAGCTATTTATCCCTGTAGATAAACTACTTAAACCACTTGACCACCAACAACCCAGTATATCAATCTGTGTTATTAATTTCATGTAGTTATACATACATGTATCTGCTTTATAAGCATTCCCATGCTTATGCTGCACACAAAGGTTTTTCACCCATGTGTACAGCTTATTTCTCTGTTTCTTCTCTCTGTGACCATACCTGTCACCTTCCTTCAAAATTGGCAGGTCATACTCGGAACCAACAATCTAATAATAAAATTGAAAATTAAAATTTTAAATACATTTTACAAAATTGCCTCACTGTCTCAAAACACATTATCACAACTACTTAGTACATGTAGTATAACTAGAGATTCAGTGTATATAATGTGCGAATCCTGAAATACCGTTTTTACTGTATCCGTTATGAATTTTTAATGTAGAATGATAAATAAACAGACGACAAATTCAAGATTTTTGAATAAAATAAGAAATAATATATAATATGTACTGTTTTAATAAAGTCATGATATAGTTTAGAGATGCGGACAGGTTTTCATTGCTCATACTGCATGATCCAGGTTTAAAATTGATACACAAATGTACCTTTTAACATAATTATTAATGTTGTATAACTTAAGGTAGCACAATACAAAGTTTTTGTCATTCCCAAACAGACAACTTTAAACTGATGTAGTTCATTCCATCCTTCTTTATATTTTATAAACGAGGTACCAAAAGAAATAAGAAAGATTAGTCTTTCAAATTGTGATAATTTCATTATGACATAATTATTACATAATTAATTATTATGTAATTATTGTTACAGGATAAATCATCTGACTGTGATAGATTGACTCTGACACTATGTCTATTGGCCAAAGTACCACTAGTACAGGATAAATCATCTGACTGTGACAGATTTACTCTGACGCCATTTCTATTGGTCAAGGTATCATTATTGTTATAGGATAAATCATCTGACTGTGATAGATTGACTCTGACACCATGTTTATAGGTCACAGTATCATTATTATTACGGGATAAATCATCTGACTGTGATAGATTAACTCTGACACCATTTCTATTGGTCAAGGTATCATTACTTGTACAGGATAAATCATCGGACTGTGATAGATTGATTCTGACACTATGTCTATTGGCCACAGTACCACTAGTGGTACAGGATAAATCATCTAACTGTGATATCTTTACTCTGACGCCATTTCTTTTGGTCAAGGTATCATTATTGTTACAGGATAAATCTTCTGACTGTGATAGATTGACTCTAACACCATGTCTATAGGTCACAGTATCATTATTGTTATAGGATAAATCATCGGACTGTGATAGATTGACTCTGACACCATGTCTATAGGACACAGTATCATTATTGTTACAAGATAAATCATCTGACTTTGATAGATTGACTCTGAAATCATGTCTATAGGTGACAGTATCATTATTGTTACAGGATAAATCATCTGACTGTGATAGATTGACTCTGACACAATGTCTATTGGCCACAGTACCACTAGTGGTACAGGATAAATCATCTGACTGTGATAGATTTAGTCTGACGCCATTTCTATTGGTCAAGGTATCATTATTGTTACGGGATAAATCATATGACTGTGATAGATTAACTCTGACATCATGTCTATAGGTCAGAGTATCATTATTGTAACAGGATATATCATCTGACTGTAATAGATTGACTCTGACACTATGTCTATTGGCCACAGTAGCACTGGTGGTACAGGATAAATCATCTGACTATGATATGTTTACTCTGACGCCATTTCTTTTGGTCAAGATATCATTATTGTTACAGGATAAATCATCGGACTGTGATAGATTGACCCTGACACCATGTCTATAGGTCACAGTATCATTATTGTTACGGGATAAATCATCTGACTGTGATAGATTGACTCTTACACCATGTCTATAGGTCACAGTATCATTATTATTACGGGATAAATCATCTGACTGTGATAAATTGACTCTGACACCATGTCTATAGGCCAGAGTACCATTATTGCTACAAAATAAATCATCGGACTGTGATAGATTGATTCTGACACCATGTCTATAGGTCACAGTAGCATTATTGTTACGGGATAAATCATCTGACTGTGATAGATTGACTATGTCACCATGTCTATAGGACACAGTACCATTTTTGTTACAGGATAAATCATCTGACTGTGATAGATTGACTCTGACACTATGTCTATAGGTCAAAGTATCATTATTGTTACAGGATAAATCATCTGACTGCGATAGATTGACTCTGACACTATGTCTGTTGGCCACAGTACCACTAGTGGTACAGGATAAATCATCTGACTGTGATAGATTTACTGTGACGCCATTTCTATTGGTCAAGGTATCATTATTGTTAAAGGATAAATCATCTGACTGTGATAGATTGACTCTGACACCATGTCTATAGATCACAGTATCATTATTGTTACGGGATAAATAATCTGACTGTGATATATTGACTCTGACACCATGTCTATAGGTCACAGTATCGTTATTATTACGGGATAAATCATCTGACTGTGATAGATTGACTCTGACACCATTTCTATTGGTCACAGTATCATTATTGTTATAGGATAAATCATCTGACTGTGATAGATTGTCTCTGTCATCATGTCTATAGGTGACAATATCATTATTGTTACAAGATAAATCATCTGACTGTGATAGATTAACTCTGACACCATGTTTATAGGTCACAGGATCATTATTGTAACAGGATATATCATCTGACTGTGATATATTGACTCTGACACTATGTCTATTGGCCACAGTACCACTAGTGGTACAGGATAAATCATCTGACTCTGATAGATTTACTCTGACGCCATTTCTTTTGGTTAAGGTATCATTATTGTTACAGGATAAATCATCTGACTGTGATAGATTGACTCTGACACCATGTATATAGGTCACAGTATCATTATTGTTATAGGATAAATCATCGGACTGTGATAGATTGAATCTGACACTATGTCTATAGGTCACAGTATCATTATTGTTACAAGATAAATCATCTGACTGTGATAGATTGATTCTGACACTATGTCTATAGGTCACAGTATCATTATTTTTACAGGATAAATCATCTGACTGTAATATATTGACTCTGACATCATGTCTATAGGTAACAGAATCATTATTGTTACAGGATAAATCATCTGACTGTTATGGATTGACTCTGACACTATGTCTATTGGCCACAGTATCACTAGTGGTACAGGATAAATAATCTGACTGTGACAGATTTACTCTGACGCCATTTCTATTGGTCAAGGTATCATTATTGTTACAGGATAAATCATCTGACTGTGATAGACTCTGACACCATGTCTATAGGTCACAGTATTATTATTGTTACGGGATAAATAATGTGACTGTGATAGATTGACTCTGACACCATGTCTATAGGTCACAGTATCATTATTATTACGGGATAAATCAACTGACAGTGATAGATTGACTCTGACACCACGTCTATAGGTCACAGTACCATTTTGTTACAGGATAAATCATCTGACTGTGATAGATTGACTATGGCACGATGTCTATAGGCCACAGTACCATTTTTGTTACAGGATAAATCATCTGACTGTTATAGATTGACTCTGACACTATGTCTATAGGTCACAGTATCCTTATTGTTACAGGATAAATCATCTGACTGTGATAGATTGATTCTGACACTATGTCTATAGGTCACAGTATCCTTATTGTTACAGGATAAATCATCTGACTGTGATAGATTGATTCTGACACTATGTCTATAGGTCACAGTATCATTATTGTTACAGGATAAATCATCTGACTGTGATAGATTGACTCTGACACTATGTATATTGGCCAAACTACCATTATTGGTACAAGATAAATCATCTGAATGTGATAGATTTACTTTGACACCATTTCTATTGGTCAAAGTATCATTATTGTTACAGGATAAATAATCTGACGGTGATAGATTGATTCTGACACCATGTCTATATGTCACAGTATCATTATTGTTACGGGATAAATCATCTGACTGTGATAGATTGACTCTTACTCCATGTTTATAGATCACAGTATCATTATTAATACGGGATAAATCATCTGACTGTGATAAATTGACTGTGACACTATGTCTATAGGCGACAGTAGCATTATTGCTACAGGATAAATCACCAGACTGTGATAGATGGTTTCTGACACTATGTCTATAGGTCAAAGTATCTTATTGTTACAAGATAAATCATCTGACTGTTATAGATTGACTCTGACACTATGTCTATAGGTCACAGTATCCTTATTGTTACAGGGTAAATCATCTGACTGTGATAAATTGATTCTGATACTATGTCTTTAGGTCACAGTATCATTATTAATACAGGATAAATCATTTGACTGTGATAGATTGACTCTGACAGCATGTCTATAGGTCACAGTATCATTATTGCTACAGGATAAATCATCTGACTGTGATAGATTGACTCTGACACTATGTATATTGGCCAAAGTACCATTATTGGTACAAGATAAATCATCTGACTGTGATAGATTTACTCTGCCACCATTTTTATTGGTCAAGGTATCATTATTGTTACAGGATAAATCATCGGACTGTGATAGATTAATTCTGACACTATGTCTATAGGTCACAGTATCATTATTGTTACAGGATAAATCATCTGACTGTGATGGATTGTCTCTGACATCATGTCTATAGGTGACAGTATCATTATTGTTACAGGATAAATCATATGATTGTGATAGATTGACTCTGACGCCATGTCTATAGGTCACAGTATCATTATTGTTACAGGATATATCATCTGACTGTGATAGATTGACTCTGACACTATGTCTATTGGCCACAGTAGCACTGGTGGTACAGGATAAATCATCTGACTATGATATGTTTACTCTGACGCCATTTCTTTTGGTCAAGATATCATTATTGTTACAGGATAAATCATCGGACTGTGATAGATTGACCCTGACACCATGTCTATAGGTCACAGTATCATTATTGTTACGGGATAAATCATCTGACTGTGATAGATTGACTCTTACACCATGTCTGTAGGTCACAGTATCATTATTATTACGGGATAAATCATCTGACTGTGATAAATTGACTCTGACACCATGTCTATAGGCCAGAGTACCATAATTGCTACAAAATAAATCATCGGACTGTGATAGATTGATTCTGACACCATGTCTATAGGTCACAGTATCATTATTGTTGCGGGATAAATCATCTGACTGTGATAGATTGACTATGTCACCATGTCTATAGGACACAGTACCATTTTTGTTACAGGATAATTCATCTGACTGTGATAGATTGACTCTGACACTATGTCTATTGGCCAAAGTACCACTAGTACAGGATAAATTATCTGACTGTGACAGATTTACTCTGACGCCATTTCTATTGGTCAGAGTATCATTATTGTTATAGGATAAATCATCTGACTGTGATAGATGGTCTCTGTCATCATGTCTATAGGTGACAATATCATTATTGTTACAAGATAAATCATCTGACTGTGATAGATTGACTCTGACACTATGTCTATTGGCCACAGTACCACTAGTGGTACAGGATAAATCATCTGACTCTGATAGATTTACTCTGACGCCATTTCTTTTGGTTAAGGTATCATTATTGTTACAGGATAAATCATCTGACTGTGATAGATTGACTCTGACACCATGTATATAGGTCACAGTATCATTATTGTTATAGCATAAATCATCGGACTGTGATAGATTGACTCTGACACTATGTCTATAGGTCACAGTATCATTATTGTTACAAGATAAATCATCTGACTGTGATAGATTGATTCTGACACTATGTCTATAGGTCACAGTATCATTATTGTTACAGGATAAATCATCTGACTGTAATATATTGACTCTGACATCATGTCTATAGGTAACAGAATCATTATTGTTACAGGATAAATCATCTGACTGTTATGGATTGACTCTGACACTATGTATATTGGCTACAGTATCACTAGTGGTACAGGATAAATCATCTGACTGTGACAGATTTACTCTGACGCCATTTCTATTGGTCAAGGTATCATTATTGTTACAGGATAAATCATCTGACTGTGATAGACTCTGACACCATGTCTATAGGTCACAGTATTATTATTGTTACGGGATAAATAATGTGACTGTGATAGATTGACTCTGACACCATGTCTATAGGTCACAGTATAATTATTATTACGGGATAAATCAACTGACAGTGATAGATTGACTCTGACATCACGTCTATAGGTCACAGTACCATTTTGTTACAGGATAAATCATCTGACTGTGATAGATTGACTATGGCACGATGTCTATAGGCCACAGTACCATTTTTGTTACAGGATAAATCATCTGACTGTTATAGATTGACTCTGACACTATGTCTATAGGTCACAGTATCCTTATTGTTACAGGATAAATCATCTGACTGTGATAGATTGATTCTGACACTATGTCTATAGGTCACAGTATCCTTATTGTTACAGGATAAATCATCTGACTGTGATAGATTGATTCTGACACTATGTCTATAGGTCACAGTATCATTATTGTTACAGGATAAATCATCTGACTGTGATAGATTGACTCTGACACTATGTATATTGGCCAAACTACCATTATTGGTACAAGATAAATCATCTGAATGTGATAGATTTACTTTGACACCATTTCTATTGGTCAAAGTATCATTATTGTTACAGGATAAATAATCTGACGGTGATAGATTGATTCTGACACCATGTCTATATGTCACAGTATCATTATTGTTACGGGATAAATCATCTGACTGTGATAGATTGACTCTTACTCCATGTTTATAGATCACAGTATCATTATTAATACGGGATAAATCATCTGACTGTGATAAATTGACTGTGACACTATGTCTATAGGCGACAGTAGCATTATTGCTACAGGATAAATCACCAGACTGTGATAGATGGTTTCTGACACTATGTCTATAGGTCAAAGTATCTTATTGTTACAAGATAAATCATCTGACTGTTATAGATTGACTCTGACACTATGTCTATAGGTCACAGTATCCTTATTGTTACAGGGTAAATCATCTGACTGTGATAAATTGATTCTGATACTATGTCTTTAGGTCACAGTATCATTATTAATACAGGATAAATCATTTGACTGTGATAGATTGACTCTGACAGTATGTCTATAGGTCACAGTATCATTATTGCTACAGGATAAATCATCTGACTGTGATAGATTGACTCTGACACTATGTATATTGGCCAAAGTACCATTATTGGTACAAGATAAATCATCTGACTGTGATAGATTTACTCTGCCACCATTTTTATTGGTCAAGGTATCATTATTGTTACAGGATAAATCATGGGACTGTGATAGATTAATTCTGACACTATGTCTATAGGTCACAGTATCATTATTGTTACAGGATAAATCATCTGACTGTGATGGATTGTCTCTGACATCATGTCTATAGGTGACAGTATCATTATTGTTACAGGATAAATCATATGATTGTGATAGATTGACTCTGACGCCATGTCTATAGGTCACAGTATCATTATTGTTACAGGATATATCATCTGACTGTGATAGATTGACTCTGACACTATGTCTATTGGCCACAGTAGCACTGGTGGTACAGGATAAATCATCTGACTATGATATGTTTACTCTGACGCCATTTCTTTTGGTCAAGATATCATTATTGTTACAGGATAAATCATCGGACTGTGATAGATTGACCCTGACACCATGTCTATAGGTCACAGTATCATTATTGTTACGGGATAAATCATCTGACTGTGATAGATTGACTCTTACACCATGTCTGTAGGTCACAGTATCATTATTATTACGGGATAAATCATCTGACTGTGATAAATTGACTCTGACACCATGTCTATAGGCCAGAGTACCATAATTGCTACAAAATAAATCATTGGACTGTGATAGATTGATTCTGACACCATGTCTATAGGTCACAGTATCATTATTGTTGCGGGATAAATCATCTGACTGTGATAGATTGACTATGTCACCATGTCTATAGGACACAGTACCATTTTTGTTACAGGATAATTCATCTGACTGTGATAGATTGACTCTGACACTATGTCTATTGGCCAAAGTACCACTAGTACAGGATAAATCATCTGACTGTGACAGATTTACTCTGACGCCATTTCTATTGGTCAAGGTATCATTATTGTTATAGGATAAATCATCTGACTGTGATAGATTGACTCTGACACCATGTTTATAGGTCACAGTATCATTATTATTACGGGATAAATCATCTGACTGTGATAGATTGACTCTGACACCATTTCTATTGGTCAAGGTATCATTACTTGTACAGGATAAATCATCGGACTGTGATAGATTGATTCTGACACTATGTCTATTGGCCACAGTACCACTAGTGGTACAGGATAAATCATCTAACTGTGATATCTTTACTCTGACGCCATTTCTTTTGGTCAAGGTATCATTATTGTTACAGGACAAATCTTCTGACTGTGATAGATTGACTCTAACACCATGTCTATAGGTCACAGTATCATTATTGTTATAGGATAAATCATCGGACTGTGATAGATTGACTCTGACACCATGTCTATAGGACACAGTATCATTATTGTTACAAGATAAATCATCTGACTTTGATAGATTGACTCTGACATCATGTCTATAGGTGACAGTATCATTATTGTTACCGAATAAATCATCTGACTGTGATAGATTGACTCTGACACAATGTCTATTGGCCACAGTACCACTAGTGGTACAGGATAAATCATCTGACTGTGATAGATTTAGTCTGACACCATTTCTATTGGTCAAGGTATCATTATTGTTACGGGATAAATCATATGACTGTGATAGATTAACTCTGACATCATGTCTATAGGTCAGAGTATCATTATTGTAACAGGATATATCATCTGACTGTAATAGATTGACTCTGACACTATGTTTATTGGCCACAGTAGCACTGGTGGTACAGGATAAATCATCTGACTATGATAGGTTTACTCTGACGCCATTTCTTTTGGTCAAGATATCATTATTGTTACAGGATAAATCATCGGACTGTGATAGATTGACCCTGACACCATGTCTATAGGTCACAGTATCATTATTGTTACGGGATAAATCATCTGACTGTGATAGATTGACTCTTACACCATGTCTATAGGTCACAGTATCATTATTATTACGGGATAAATCATCTGACTGTGATAAATTGACTCTGACACCATGTCTATAGGCCAGAGTACCATTATTGCTACAAAATAAATCATCGGACTGTGATAGATTGATTCTGACACCATGTCTATAGGTCACAGTAGCATTATTGTTACGGGATAAATCATCTGACTGTGATAGATTGACTATGTCACCATGTCTATAGGACACAGTACCATTTTTGTTACAGGATAAATCATCTGACTGTGATAGATTGACTCTGACACTATGTCTATAGGTCAAAGTATTATTATTGTTACAGGATAAATCATCTGACTGCGATAGATTGACTCTGACACTATGTCTGTTGGCCACAGTACCACTAGTGGTACAGGATAAATCATCTGACTGTGATAGATTTATTGTGACGCCATTTCTATTGGTCAAGGTATCATTATTGTTAAAGGATAAATCATCGGACTGTGATAGATTGACTCTGACACCATGTCTATAGATCACAGTATCATTATTGTTACGGGATAAATAATCTGACTGTGATATATTGACTCTGACACCATGTCTATAGGTCACAGTATCGTTATTATTACGGGATAAATCATCTGACTGTGATAGATTGACTCTGACACCATTTCTATTGGTCACAGTATCATTATTGTTATAGGATAAATCATCTGACTGTGATAGATTGTCTCTGTCATCATGTCTATAGGTGACAATATCATTATTGTTACAAGATAAATCATCTGACTGTGATAGATTAACTCTGACACCATGTTTATAGGTCACAGGATCATTATTGTAACAGGATATATCATCTGACTGTGATATATTGACTCTGACACTATGTCTATTGGCCACAGTACCACTAGTGGTACAGGATAAATCATCTGACTCTGATAGATTTACTCTGACGCCATTTCTTTTGGTTAAGGTATCATTATTGTTACAGGATAAATCATCTGACTGTGATAGATTGACTCTGACACCATGTATATAGGTCACAGTATCATTATTGTTATAGGATAAATCATCGGACTGTGATAGATTAACTCTGACACTATGTCTATAGGTCACAGTATCATTATTGTTACAAGATAAATCATCTGACTGTGATAGATTGATTCTGACACTATGTCTATAGGTCACAGTATCATTATTGTTACAGGATAAATCATCTGACTGTAATATATTGACTCTGACATCATGTCTATAGGTAACAGAATCATTATTGTTACAGGATAAATCATCTGACTGTTATGGATTGACTCTGACACTATGTCTATTGGCCACAGTATCACTAGTGGTACAGGATAAATCATCTGACTGTGACAGATTTACTCTGACGCCATTTCTATTGGTCAAGGTATCATTATTGTTACAGGATAAATCATCTGACTGTGATAGACTCTGACACCATGTCTATAGGTCACAGTATTATTATTGTTACGGGATAAATAATGTGACTGTGATAGATTGACTCTGACACCATGTCTATAGGTCACAGTATCATTATTATTACGGGATAAATCAACTGACAGTGATAGATTGACTCTGACACCACGTCTATAGGTCACAGTACCATTTTGTTACAGGATAAATCATCTGACTGTGATAGATTGACTATGGCACGATGTCTATAGGCCACAGTACCATTTTTGTTACAGGATAAATCATCTGACTGTTATAGATTGACTCTGACACTATGTCTATAGGTCACAGTATCCTTATTGTTACAGGATAAATCATCTGACTGTGATAGATTGATTCTGACACTATGTCTATAGGTCACAGTATCCTTATTGTTACAGGATAAATCATCTGACTGTGATAGATTGATTCTGACACTATGTCTATAGGTCACAGTATCATTATTGTTACAGGATAAATCATCTGACTGTGATAGATTGACTCTGACACTATGTATATTGGCCAAACTACCATTATTGGTACAAGATAAATCATCTGAATGTGATAGATTTACTTTGACACCATTTCTATTGGTCAAAGTATCATTATTGTTACAGGATAAATAATCTGACGGTGATAGATTGATTCTGACACCATGTCTATATGTCACAGTATCATTATTGTTACGGGATAAATCATCTGACTGTGATAGATTGACTCTTACTCCATGTTTATAGGTCACAGTATCATTATTAATACGGGATAAATCATCTGACTGTGATAAATTGACTGTGACACTATGTCTATAGGCGACAGTAGCATTATTGCTACAGGATAAATCACCAGACTGTGATAGATGGTTTCTGACACTATGTCTATAGGTCAAAGTATCTTATTGTTACAAGATAAATCATCTGACTGTTATAGATTGACTCTGACACTATGTCTATAGGTCACAGTATCCTTATTGTTACAGGGTAAATCATCTGACTGTGATAAATTGATTCTGATACTATGTCTTTAGGTCACAGTATCATTAATAATACAGGATAAATCATTTGACTGTGATAGATTGACTCTGACAGTATGTCTATAGGTCACAGTATCATTATTGCTACAGGATAAATCATCTGACTGTGATAGATTGACTCTGACACTATGTATATTGGCCAAAGTACCATTATTGGTACAAGATAAATCATCTGACTGTGATAGATTTACTCTGCCACCATTTTTATTGGTCAAGGTATCATTATTGTTACAGGATAAATCATCGGACTGTGATAGATTAATTCTGACACTATGTCTATAGGTCACAGTATCATTATTGTTACAGGATAAATCATCTGACTGTGATGGATTGTCTCTGACATCATGTCTATAGGTGACAGTATCATTATTGTTACAGGATAAATCATATGATTGTGATAGATTGACTCTGACGCCATGTCTATAGGTCACAGTATCATTATTGTTACAGGATATATCATCTGACTGTGATAGATTGACTCTGACACTATGTCTATTGGCCACAATACCACTAGTGGTACAGGATAAATCATCTGACTGTGATATATTTACTCTGACGCCTTTTCTTTTGGTCAAGGTATCATTATTGTTACAGGATAAATCATCTGACTGTGATAGATTCACTCTGACACCATGTCTATAGGTCACAGTATCATTATTGTTACGGGATAAATCATCTGACTGTGATAGATTGACTCTTACACCATGTCTATAGGTCACAGTTTCATTATTATTACGGGATAAATCATCTGACTGTGATAAATTGACTTTGACACTATGTCTATAGGCCACAGTATCATTATTGCAACAGGATAAATCACCTGACTGTGATAGATTGACTATGACACCACGTCTATAGGCCACAGTGCCATTTTTGTTACAGAATAAATCATTTGATTGTGATGGATTGACTATGACACCATATCTATAGGCCACAGTACCATTTTTGTTAAAGGATAAATCATCTGACTGTGATAGATTGACTCTGATACTATGTCTATAGGTCAAAGTATCATTATTGTTACAGGATAAATCATCTGACTGTGATAGATTGATTCTGACACTATGTCTATGGGTCACATTATCATCATTGTTACAGGATAAATCGTCTGACTGTGATACATTGACTCTGACATCATGTCTATAGGTGACAGTATCATTACCGTTACAGGATAAATCATCTGACTGTGATACATTGACTCTGACACTATGTCTATAGGTCACAGTATCATTATTGTTACAGGATAAATCATCTGACTGTGATAGATTGACTCTGACACTATGTATATTGGCCAAACTACCATTATTGGTACAAGATAAATCATCTGAATGTGATAGATTTACTTTGACACCATTTCTATTGGTCAAAGTATCATTATTGTTACAGGATAAATAATCTGACGGTGATAGATTGATTCTGACACCATGTCTATATGTCACAGTATCATTATTGTTACGGGATAAATCATCTGACTGTGATAGATTGATTCTTACTCCATGTTTATAGGTCACAGTATCATTATTAATACCGGATAAATCATCTGACTGTGATAAATTGACTGTGACACTATGTCTATAGGCGACAGTAGCATTATTGCTACAGGATAAATCACCAGACTGTGATAGATGGTTTCTGACACTATGTCTATAGGTCAAAGTATCTTATTGTTACAAGATAAATCATCTGACTGTTATAGATTGACTCTGACACTAAGTCTATAGGTCACAGTATCCTTATTGTTACAGGATAAATCATCTGACTGTGATAAATTGATTCTGATACTATGTCTTTAGGTCACAGTATCATTATTAATACAGGATAAATCATTTGACTGTGATAGATTGACTCTGACAGTATGTCTATAGGTCACAGTATCATTATTGCTACAGGATAAATCATCTGACTGTGATAGATTGACTCTGACACTATGTATATTGGCCAAAGTACCATTATTGGTACAAGATAAATCATCTGACTGTGATAGATTTACTCTGCCACCATTTTTATTGGTCAAGGTATCATTATTGTTACAGGATAAATCATTGGACTGTGATAGATTGATTCTGACACTATGTCTATAGGTCACAGTATCATTATTGTTACAGGATAAATCATCTGACTGTGATGGATTGTCTCTGACATCATGTCTATAGGTGACAGTATCATTATTGTTACAGGATAAATCATATGATTGTGATAGATTGACTCTGACGCCATGTCTAAAGGTCACAGTATCATTATTGTTACAGGATAAATCATCTGACTGTGATAGATTGATTCTGACACTATGTCTATAGGTCACAGTATCCTTATTGTTACAGGATAAATCATCTGACTGTGATAGATTGATTCTGACACTATGTCTATAGGTCACAGTATCATTATTGCTACAGGATAAATCATCTGACTGTGATAGATTGACTCTGACACTATGTATATTGGCCAAAGTACCATTATTGGTACAAGATAAATCATCTGACTGTGATAGATTTACTCTGCCACCATTTTTATTGGTCAAGGTATCATTATTGTTACAGGATAAATCATCGGACTGTGATAGATTGATTCTGACACTATGTCTATAGGTCACAGTATCATTATTGTTACAGGATAAATCATCTGACTGTGATGGATTGTCTCTGACATCATGTCTATAGGTGACAGTATCATTATTGTTACAGGATAAATCATATGATTGTGATAGATTGACTCTGACGCCATGTCTATAGGTCACAGTATCATTATTGTTACAGGATATATCATCTGACTGTGATAGATTGACTCTGACACTATGTCTATTGGCCACAATACCACTAGTGGTACAGGATAAATCATCTGACTGTGATATATTTACTCTGACGCCTTTTCGTTTGGTCAAGGTATCATTATTGTTACAGGAAAAATCATCTGACTGTGATAGATTCACTCTGACACCATGTCTATAGGTCACAGTATCATTATTGTTACGGGATAAATCATCTGACTGTGATAGATTGACTCTTACACCATGTCTATAGGTCACAGTTTCATTATTATTACGGGATAAATCATCTGACTGTGATAAATTGACTTTGACACTATGTCTATAGGCCACAGTATCATTATTGCAACAGGATAAATCACCTGACTGTGATAGATTGACTATGACACCACGTCTATAGGCCACAGTGCCATTTTTGTTACAGAATAAATCATTTGATTGTGATGGATTGACTATGACACAATATCTATAGGCCACAGTACCATTTTTGTTAAAGGATAAATCATCTGACTGTGATAGATTGACTCTGATACTATGTCTATAGGTCAAAGTATCATTATTGTTACAGGATAAATCATCTGACTGTGATAGATTGGTTCTGACACTATGTCTATGGGTCACATTATCATCATTGTTACAGGATAAATCGTCTGACTGTGATACATTGACTCTGACACTATGTCTATAGGTCACAGTATCATTATTGTTACAGGATAAATCATCTGACTGTGATAGATTGACTCTGACACTATGTATATTGGCCAAACTACCATTATTGGTACAAGATAAATCATCTGAATGTGATAGATTTACTTTGACACCATTTCTATTGGTCAAAGTATCATTATTGTTACAGGATAAATAATCTGACGGTGATAGATTGATTCTGACACCATGTCTATATGTCACAGTATCATTATTGTTACGGGATAAATCATCTGACTGTGATAGATTGACTCTTACTCCATGTTTATAGGTCACAGTATCATTATTAATACCGGATAAATCATCTCACTGTGATAAATTGACTCTGACACTATGTCTATAGGCGACAGTAGCATTATTGCTACAGGATAAATCACCAGACTGTGATAGATGGTTTCTGAAACTATGTCTATAGGTCAAAGTATCTTATTGTTACAAGATAAATCATCTGACTGTTATAGATTGACTCTGACACTATGTCTATAGGTCACAGTATCCTTATTGTTACAGGATAAATCATCTGACTGTGATAAATTGATTCTGATACTATGTCTTTAGGTCACAGTATCATTATTAATACAGGATAAATCATTTGACTGTGATAGATTGACTCTGACAGTATGTCTATAGGTCACAGTATCATTATTGCTACAGGATAAATCATCTGACTGTGATATATTGACTCTGACACTATGTATATTGGCCAAAGTACCATTATTGGTACAAGATAAATCATCTGACTGTGATAGATTTACTCTGCCACCATTTTTATTGGTCAAGGTATCATTATTGTTACAGGATAAATCATCGCACTGTGATAGATTGATTCTGACACTATGTCTATAGGTCACAGTATCATTATTGTTACAGGATAAATCATCTGACTGTGATGGATTGTCTCTGACATCATGTCTATAGGTGACAGTATCATTATTGTTACAGGATAAATCATATGATTGTGATAGATTGACTCTGACGCCATGTCTATAGGTCACAGTATCATTATTGTTACAGGATATATCATCTGACTGTGATAGATTGACTCTGACACTATGTCTATTGGCCACAGTACAACTAGTGGTACAGGATAAATCATCTGACTGTGATATATTTACTCTGACGCCTTTTCTTTTGGTCAAGGTATCATTATTGTTACAGGATAAATCATCTGACTGTGATAGATTGACTCTGACACCATGTCTATAGGTCACATTATCATTATTGTTACGGGATAAATCATCTGACTGTGATAGATTGACTCTTACACCATGTCTATAGGTCACAGTTTCATTATTATTACGGGATAAATCATCTGACTGTGATAAATTGACTTTGACACTATGTCTATAGGCCACAGTATCATTATTGCAACAGGATAAATCACCTGACTGTGATAGATTGACTATGACACTACGTCTATAGGCCACAGTGCCATTTTTGTTACAGAATAAATCATTTGATTGTGATGGATTGACTATGACACCATATCTATAGGCCACAGTACCATTTTTGTTAAAGGATAAATCATCTGACTGTGATAGATTGACTCTGATACTATGTCTATAGGTCAAAGTATCATTATTGTTACAGGATAAATCATCTGACTGTGATAGATTGATTCTGACACTATGTCTATGGGTCACATTATCATCATTGTTACAGGATAAATCGTCTGACTGTGATACATTGACTCTGACATCATGTCTATAGGTGACAGTATCATTACCGTTACAGGATAAATCATCTGACTGTGATACATTGACTCTGACACTATGTCTATAGGTCACAGTATCATTATTGTTACAGGATAAATCATCTGACTGTGATAGATTGACTCTGACACTATGTATATTGGCCAAACTAGCATTATTGGTACAAGATAAATCATCTGAATGTGATAGATTTACTTTGACACCATTTCTATTGGTCAAAGTATCATTATTGTTACAGGATAAATAATCTGACGGTGATAGATTGATTCTGACACCATGTCTATATGTCACAGTATCATTATTGTTACGGGATAAATCATCTGACTGTGATAGATTGACTCTTACTCTATGTTTATAGGTCACAGTATCATTATTAATACGGGATAAATCATCTGACTGTGATAAATTGGCTGTGACACTATGTCTATAGGCGACAGTAGCATTATTGCTACAGGATAAATCACCAGACTGTGATAGATGGTTTCTGACACTATGTCTATAGGTCAAAGTATCTTATTGTTACAAGATAAATCATCTGACTGTTATAGATTGACTCTGACACTATGTCTATAGGTCACAGTATCCTTATTGTTACAGGATAAATCATCTGACTGTGATAAATTGATTCTGATACTATGTCTTTAGGTCACAGTATCATTATTAATACAGGATAAATCATTTGACTGTGATAGATTGACTCTGACACCATGTCTATAGGTCACAGTATCATTATTGCCACAGGATAAATCATCTGACTGTGATAGATTGACTCTGACACTATGTATATTGGCCAAAGTACCATTATTGGTACAAGATAAATCATCTGACTGTGATAGATTTACTCTGCCACCATTTTTATTGGTCAAGGTCTCATTATTGTTACAGGATAAATCATCGGACTGTGATAGATTGATTCTGACACTATGTCTATAGGTCACAGTATCATTATTGTTACAGGATAAATCATCTGACTGTGATAGATTGACTCTGACACTATGTGTATTGGCCAAAGTACCATTATTGGTACAAGATAAATCATCTGACTGTTATAGGTTGACTCTGACACTATGTCTATTGGCCACAGTACCACTAGTGGTACAGGATAAATCATCTGACTGTGATATATGTACTCTGACGCCTTTTCTTTTGGTCAAGGTATCATTATTGTTACAGGATAAATCATCTGACTGTGATAGATTGACTCTGACACCATGTCTATAGGTCACAGTATCATTATTGTTACGGGACAAATCATCTGACTGTGATAGATTGACTCTTACACCATGTCTATAGGTCACAGTTTCATTATTATTACGGGATAAATCATCTGACTGTGATAAATTGACTTTGACACTATGTCTATAGGCCACAGTATCATTATTGCAACAGGATAAATCACCTGACTGTGATAGATTGACTATGACACCACGTCTATAGGCCACAGTGCCATTTTTGTTACAGAATAAATCATTTGATTGTGATGGATTGACTATGACACCATATCTATAGGCCACAGTACCATTTTTGTTAAAGGATAAATCATCTGACTGTGATAGATTGACTCTGATACTATGTCTATATGTCAAAGTATCATTATTGTTACAGGATAAATCATCTGACTGTGATAGATTGATTCTGACACTATGTCTATGGGTCACATTATCATCATTGTTACAGGATAAATCGTCTGACTGTGATACATTGACTCTGACAGTATGTCTATAGGTCACAGTATCATTATTGCTACAGGATAAATCATCTGACTGTGATACATTGACTCTCACACTATGTATATTGGCCAAAGTACCATTATTGGTACAAGATAAATCATCTGACTGTGATAGATTTACTCTGCCACCATTTTTTTTGGTCAAGGTATCATTATTGTTACAGGATAAATCATCGGACTGTGATAGATTGATTCTGACACTATGTCTATAGGTCACAGTATCATTATTGTTACAGGATAAATCATCTGACTGTGATGGATTGTCTCTGACATCATGTCTATAGGTGACAGTATCATTATTGTTACAGGATAAATCATATGATTGTGATAGATTGACTCTGACGCCATGTCTATAGGTCACAGTATCATCATTGTTACAGGATATATCATCTGACTGTGATAGATTGACTCTGACACTATGTCTATTGGCCACAGTACCACTAGTGGTACAGGATAAATCATCTGACTGTGATATATTTACTCTGACGCCTTTTCTTTTGGTCAAGGTATCATTATTGTTACAGGATAAATCATCTGACTGTGATAGATTGACTCTGACACCATGTCTATAGGTCACAGTATCATTATTGTTACGGGATAAATCATCTGACTGTGATAGATTGACTCTTACACCATGTCTATAGGTCACAGTTTCATTATTATTACGGGATAAATCATCTGATTGTGATAAATTGACTTTGACACTATGTCTATAGGCCACAGTATCATTATTGCAACAGGATAAATCACCTGACTGTGATAGATTGACTATGACACTATGTATATTGGCCAAAGTACCATTATTGGTACAAGATAAATCATCTGACTGTGATAGATTTACTCTGCCACTATGTCTATAGGTCAAAGTATCTTATTGTTACAAGATAAATCATCTGACTGTTATAGATTGACTCTGACACTATGTCTATAGGTCACAGTATCCTTATTGTTACAGGATAAATCATCTGACTGTGATAAATTGATTCTGATACTATGTCTTTAGGTCACAGTATCATTATTAATACAGGATAAATCATTTGACTGTGATAGATTGACTCTGACACCATGTCTATAGGTCACAGTATCATTATTGCCACAGGATAAATCATCTGACTGTGATACATTGACTCTGACACTATGTATATTGGCCAAAGTACCATTATTGGTACAAGATAAATCATCTGACTGTGATAGATTTACTCTGCCACCATTTTTATTGGTCAAGGTATCATTATTGTTACAGGATAAATCATCGGACTGTGATAGATTGATTCTGACACTATGTCTATAGGTCACAGTATCATTATTGTTACAGGATAAATCATCTGACTGTGATAGATTGACTCTGACACTATGTGTATTGGCCAAAGTACCATTATTGGTACAAGATAAATCATCTGACTGTAATAGATTGACTCTGACACTATGTCTATTGGCCACAGTACCACTAGTGGTACAGGATAAATCATCTGACTGTGATATATTTACTCTGACGCCTTTTCTTTTGGTCAAGGTATCATTATTGTTACAGGATAAATCATCTGACTGTGATAGATTGACTCTGACACCATGTCTATAGGTCACAGTATCATTATTGTTACGGGATAAATCATCTGACTGTGATAGATTGACTCTTACACCATGTCTATAGGTCACAGTTTCATTATTATTACGGGATAAATCATCTGACTGTGATAAATTGACTTTGACACTATGTCTATAGGCCACAGTATCATTATTGCAACAGGATAAATCACCTGACTGTGATAGATTGACTATGACACCACGTCTATAGGCCACAGTGCCATTTTTGTTACAGAATAAATCATTTGATTGTGATGGATTGACTATGACACCATATCTATAGGCCACAGTACCATTTTTGTTAAAGGATAAATCATCTGACTGTGATAGATTGACTCTGATACTATGTCTATATGTCAAAGTATCATTATTGTTACAGGATAAATCATCTGACTGTGATAGATTGATTCTGACACTATGTCTATGGGTCACATTATCATCATTGTTACAGGATAAATTGTCTGACTGTGATACATTGACTCTGACAGTATGTCTATAGGTCACAGTATCATTATTGCTACAGGATAAATCATCTGACTGTGATACATTGACTCTCACACTATGTATATTGGCCAAAGTACCATTATTGGTACAAGATAAATCATCTGACTGTGATAGATTTACTCTGCCACCATTTTTATTGGTCAAGGTATCATTATTGTTACAGGATAAATCATCGGACTGTGATAGATTGATTCTGACACTATGTCTATAGGTCACAGTATCATTATTGTTACAGGATAAATCATCTGACTGTGATGGATTGTCTCTGACATCATGTCTATAGGTGACAGTATCATTATTGTTACAGGATAAATCATATGATTGTGATAGATTGACTCTGACGCCATGTCTATAGGTCACAGTATCATTATTGTTACAGGATATATCATCTGACTGTGATAGATTGACTCTGACACTATGTCTATTGGCCACAGTACCACTAGTGGTACAGGATAAATCATCTGACTGTGATATATTTACTCTGACGCCTTTTCTTTTGGTCAAGGTATCATTATTGTTACAGGATAAATCATCTGACTGTGATAGATTGACTCTGACACCATGTCTATAGGTCACAGTATCATTATTGTTACGGGATAAATCATCTGACTGTGATAGATTGACTCTTACACCATGTCTATAGGTCACAGTTTCATTATTATGACGGGATAAATCATCTGACTGTGATAAATTTAATTGACACTATGTCTATAGGCCACAGTATCATTATTGCAACAGGATAAATCACCTGACTGTGATAGATTGACTATGACACCACGTCTATAGGCCACAGTGCCATTTTTGTTACAGAATAAATCATTTGATTGTGATAGATTGACTATGACACCATATCTATAGGCCACAGTACCATTTTTGTTAAAGGATAAATCATCTGACTGTGATAGATTGACTCTGATACTATGTCTATAGGTCAAAGTATCATTATTGTTACAGGATAAATCATCTGACTGTGATAGATTGATTCTGACACTATGTCTATGGGTCACATTATCATCATTGTTACAGGATAAATTGTCTGACTGTGATACATTGACTCTGACATCATGTCTATAGGTGACAGTATCATTACCGTTACAGGATAAATCATCTGACTGTGATAGATTGACCCTGACACCATGTCTATAGGTCACAGTATCATTACCGTTACAAGATAAATCATCTGACTGTGATAGATTGACTCTGACACTATGTTTATTGGCCACAGAAGCACTAGTGGTACAGGATAAATCATCTGACTGTGACAGATTTACTCTGACGCCATTTGTATTGGTCAAGGTATCATTATTGTTATAGGATAAATCATCTGACTGTGATAGATTGACTCTGACACCATGTATATAGGTCACAGTATCATTATTGTTACGGGATTAATAATCTGACTGTGATAGATTGACTCTGACACCATGTCTATAGGTCACAGTATCATTATTATTACGGGATAAATCAGCTGACTGTGATAGATTGACTCTGACACCATTTCTATTGGTCAAAGTATCATTATTAATACAGGACAAATCATCGGACTGTGATATATTGCTTCTGACACTATGTCTATAGGTCACAGTATCATTAGTGTTATAGGATAAATCATCTGACTGTGATAGATTGTCTCTGACATCATGTGTGTAGGTGACAGTATCATTATTGTTACAGGATAAATCATCTGACTGTGATATATTTACTCTGACGCCATTTCTTTTGGTCAAGGTATCATTATTGTTACAGGATAAAACATCTGACTGTGATAGATTGACTCTGACACCATGTCTATAGGTCACAGTATCATTATTGTTATAGGATAAATCATCGGACTGTGATAGATTGACTCTGACACTATGTCTATAGGTCACAGTATCATTATTGTTACAAGATAAATCATCTGACTGTGATAAATTGATTCTGACCCTATGTCTATAGGTCACAGTATCATTATTGTTACAGGATAAATTATCTGACTGTGATAGATTGACTATGACAGTATGTCTATAGGTCACAGTATCATTATTGTTACAGGATAAATCATCTGACTGTGATAGATTTACTCTGACACCATTTCTATTGGTCAAGGTATCATTATTGTTACAGGATAAATCATCGGACTGTGATAGATTGATTCTGACACCATGTCTATAGGTCACAGTATCATTATTATTACGGGATAAATCATCTGTCTGTGATAGATTGACTCTGACACCACGTCTATAGGCCACAGTACCATTTTTGTTATCTGACTTTGATAGATTGACTCTGACACTATGTCTATAGGTCACAGTATCCTTATTGTTACAGGATAAATCATCTGACTGTGATAGATTGACTCTGACAGTATGTGTATAGGTCACAGTATCATTATTGTTACAGGATAAATCATCTGACTGCGATAGATTGACTCTGACACTATGTGTATTGGCCAAAGTACCATTATTGGTACAAGATAAATCATCTGACTGTAATAGATTTACTCTGACACCATTTCTTTTGGTCAAGGTATCATTATTGTTACAAGATAAATTATCGGACTGTGATAGATTGATTCTGACACTATGTCTATAGGTCACAGTATCATTTTTGTTACAGGATAAATCATATGAGTGTGATAGATTGACTCTGACGCCATGTCTATAGGTCACAGTATCATTATTGTTACATGATATATCATCTGACTGTGATAGATTGACTCTGACACTATGTCTTTTGGCCACAGTACCACTAGTGGTACAGGATAAATCATCTGACTGTGATATATTTACTCTGACGCCTTTTCCTTTGGTTTAAGGTATCATTATTGTTACAGGATAAATCATCAGACTGTGATAGATTGACTCTGACACCATGTCTATAGGTCACAGTATCCTTATTGTTACGGAATAAATCATCGGACTGTGATAGATTGACTCTTACACCATATCTATAGGTCACAGTTTCATTATTATAACGGGATAAATCAACTGACTGTGATAAATTGACTCTGACACTATGTCTATAGGCCACAGTACCATTATTGCTACAGGATAAATCACCTGACTGTGATAGATTGACTCTTACACCATGTCTATAGGTCACAGTTTCATTATTATTACGGGATAAATCAACTGACTGTGATAAATTGACTCTGACTCTATGTCTATAGGCCATAGTACCATTATTGCTACAGGATAAATCATCTGATTGTGATGGATTGACTATGACACCATATCTATAGGCCACAGTACCATTTTTGTTACAGGATAAATCATCTGACTGTGATAGATTGACTCTGACACTATGTCTATAGGTCAAAGTATCATTATTGTTATAGGATAAATCATCTGACTGTGATAGATTGATTCTGACACTATGTCTATGGGTCACATTATCATCATTGTTACAGGATAAATCGTCTGACTGTGATAGATTGACTCTGACATCATGTCTATAGGTGACAGTATTATTACCGTTACAGGATAAATCATCTGACTGTGATAGATTGACTCTGACACTATGTCTATTGGCCAAAGTACCACTAGTGGTACAGGATAAATCATCTGACTGTGACAGATTTACTCTGACGCCATTTTTTTTGGTCAAGGTATCATTATTTTTATAGGATAAATCATCTGACTGTGATAGATTCACTCTGACACCATGTCTATAGGTCACAGTATCATTATTATTACGGGATAAATCATCTGACTGTGATAGATTGACTCTGACATCATTTCTATTGGTCAAGGTATCATTATTGTTACAGGATAAATCATCGGACTGTGATAGATTGATTCTGACGCTATGTCTATAGATCACAGTATCATTAATGTTATATGATAAATCATCTGACTGTGATAGATTGTCTCTGACATCATGTGTGTAGGTAACAGTATCATTATTGTTACATGATAAATCATCTGACTGTGATAGATTAAATCTGATACCATGTTTATAGGTCACAGTATCATTATTGTTACAGGATAAATCATCTGACAGTGATAGATTGACTCTGACACTATGTATATTGGCCAAAGTACCATTATTGGTACAAGATAAATCATCTGACTGTGATAGATTTACTCTGACACCATTTCTATTGGTCATAGTATCATTATTGTTACAGGATAAATCATCTGACTGTGATAGATTGTCTCTGACATCATGTCTATAGGTGAGAGTATCATTATTGTTACAGGATAAATCACATGACTGTGATAGATTAACTCTGACATCATGTCTATAGGTCACAGTATCATTATTGTTACAGGAGATATCATCTGACTGTAATAGATTGACTCTGACACTATGTCTATTGGCCACAGTACCACTGGTGTTACAGGATAAATCATCTGACTGTGATATATTTACTCTGACGCCTTTTCTTTTGTTCAAGGTATCATTATTGTTACATGATAAATCATCTGACTGTGATAGATTGACTCTGACACTATGTCTATAGGTCACGGTATCCTTATTGTTACAGGATAAATCATCTGACTGTGATATACTGACTCTGACAGTATGTCTATAGGTCACAGTATCATTATTGTTACAGGATAAATCATCTGACTGTGATAGATTGGCTCTCACACTATGTATATTGGCCAAAGTACCATTATTGGTACAAGATAAATCATCTGACTGTGATAGATTTACTCTGACACCATTTCTATTGGTCAAGGTATCATTATTGTTACAGGATAAATCATCGGACTCTGATAGATTGATTCTGACACTATGTCTATAGGTCACAGTATCATTATTGTTACAGGATAAATCATCTGACTGTGATAGATTGACTCTGACACTATGTGTATTGGCCAAAGTACCATTATTGGTACAAGATAAATCATCTGACTGTTATAGGTTGACTCTGACACTATGTCTATTGGCCACAGTACCACTAGTGGTACAGGATAAATCATCTGACTGTGATATATGTACTCTGACGCCTTTTCTTTTGGTCAAGGTATCATTATTGTTACAGGATAAATCATCTGACTGTGATAGATTGACTCTGACACCATGTCTATAGGTCACAGTATCATTATTGTTACGGGACAAATCATCTGACTGTGATAGATTGACTCTTACACCATGTCTATAGGTCACAGTTTCATTATTATTACGGGATAAATCATCTGACTGTGATAAATTGACTTTGACACTATGTCTATAGGCCACAGTATCATTATTGCAACAGGATAAATCACCTGACTGTGATAGATTGACTATGACACCACGTCTATAGGCCACAGTGCCATTTTTGTTACAGAATAAATCATTTGATTGTGATGGATTGACTATGACACCATATCTATAGGCCACAGTACCATTTTTGTTAAAGGATAAATCATCTGACTGTGATAGATTGACTCTGATACTATGTCTATATGTCAAAGTATCATTATTGTTACAGGATAAATCATCTGACTGTGATAGATTGATTCTGACACTATGTCTATGGGTCACATTATCATCATTGTTACAGGATAAATCGTCTGACTGTGATACATTGACTCTGACAGTATGTCTATAGGTCACAGTATCATTATTGCTACAGGATAAATCATCTGACTGTGATACATTGACTCTCACACTATGTATATTGGCCAAAGTACCATTATTGGTACAAGATAAATCATCTGACTGTGATAGATTTACTCTGCCACCATTTTTATTGGTCAAGGTATCATTATTGTTACAGGATAAATCATCGGACTGTGATAGATTGATTCTGACACTATGTCTATAGGTCACAGTATCATTATTGTTACAGGATAAATCATCTGACTGTGATGGATTGTCTCTGACATCATGTCTATAGGTGACAGTATCATTATTGTTACAGGATAAATCATATGATTGTGATAGATTGACTCTGACGCCATGTCTATAGGTCACAGTATCATCATTGTTACAGGATATATCATCTGACTGTGATAGATTGACTCTGACACTATGTCTATTGGCCACAGTACCACTAGTGGTACAGGATAAATCATCTGACTGTGATATATTTACTCTGACGCCTTTTCTTTTGGTCAAGGTATCATTATTGTTACAGGATAAATCATCTGACTGTGATAGATTGACTCTGACACCATGTCTATAGGTCACAGTATCATTATTGTTACGGGATAAATCATCTGACTGTGATAGATTGACTCTTACACCATGTCTATAGGTCACAGTTTCATTATTATTACGGGATAAATCATCTGATTGTGATAAATTGACTTTGACACTATGTCTATAGGCCACAGTATCATTATTGCAACAGGATAAATCACCTGACTGTGATAGATTGACTATGACACTATGTATATTGGCCAAAGTACCATTATTGGTACAAGATAAATCATCTGACTGTGATAGATTTACTCTGCCACTATGTCTATAGGTCAAAGTATCTTATTGTTACAAGATAAATCATCTGACTGTTATAGATTGACTCTGACACTATGTCTATAGGTCACAGTATCCTTATTGTTACAGGATAAATCATCTGACTGTGATAAATTGATTCTGATACTATGTCTTTAGGTCACAGTATCATTATTAATACAGGATAAATCATTTGACTGTGATAGATTGACTCTGACACCATGTCTATAGGTCACAGTATCATTATTGCCACAGGATAAATCATCTGACTGTGATACATTGACTCTGACACTATGTATATTGGCCAAAGTACCATTATTGGTACAAGATAAATCATCTGACTGTGATAGATTTACTCTGCCACCATTTTTATTGGTCAAGGTATCATTATTGTTACAGGATAAATCATCGGACTGTGATAGATTGATTCTGACACCATGTCTATAGGTCACAGTATCATTATTGTTACAGGATAAATCATCTGACTGTGATAGATTGACTCTGACACTATGTGTATTGGCCAAAGTACCATTATTGGTACAAGATAAATCATCTGACTGTAATAGATTGACTCTGACACTATGTCTATTGGCCACAGTACCACTAGTGGTACAGGATAAATCATCTGACTGTGATATATTTACTCTGACGCCTTTTCTTTTGGTCAAGGTATCATTATTGTTACAGGATAAATCATCTGACTGTGATAGATTGACTCTGACACCATGTCTATAGGTCACAGTATCATTATTGTTACGGGATAAATCATCTGACTGTGATAGATTGACTCTTACACCATGTCTATAGGTCACAGTTTCATTATTATTACGGGATAAATCATCTGACTGTGATAAATTGACTTTGACACTATGTCTATAGGCCACAGTATCATTATTGCAACAGGATAAATCACCTGACTGTGATAGATTGACTATGACACCACGTCTATAGGCCACAGTGCCATTTTTGTTACAGAATAAATCATTTGATTGTGATGGATTGACTATGACACCATATCTATAGGCCACAGTACCATTTTTGTTAAAGGATAAATCATCTGACTGTGATAGATTGACTCTGATACTATGTCTATATGTCAAAGTATCATTATTGTTACAGGATAAATCATCTGACTGTGATAGATTGATTCTGACACTATGTCTATGGGTCACATTATCATCATTGTTACAGGATAAATCGTCTGACTGTGATACATTGACTCTGACAGTATGTCTATAGGTCACAGTATCATTATTGATACAGGATAAATCATCTGACTGTGATACATTGACTCTCACACTATGTATATTGGCCAAAGTACCATTATTGGTACAAGATAAATCATCTGACTGTGATAGATTTACTCTGCCACCATTTTTATTGGTCAAGGTATCATTATTGTTACAGGATAAATCATCGGACTGTGATAGATTGATTCTGACACTATGTCTATAGGTCACAGTATCATTATTGTTACAGGATAAATCATCTGACTGTGATGGATTGTCTCTGACATCATGTCTATAGGTGACAGTATCATTATTGTTACAGGATAAATCATATGATTGTGATAGATTGACTCTGACGCCATGTCTATAGGTCACAGTATCATTATTGTTACAGGATATATCATCTGACTGTGATAGATTGACTCTGACACTATGTCTATTGGCCACAGTACCACTAGTGGTACAGGATAAATCATCTGACTGTGATATATTTACTCTGACGCCTTTTCTTTTGGTCAAGGTATCATTATTGTTACAGGATAAATCATCTGACTGTGATAGATTGACTCTGACACCATGTCTATAGGTCACAGTATCATTATTGTTACGGGATAAATCATCTGACTGTGATAGATTGACTCTTACACCATGTCTATAGGTCACAGTTTCATTATTATGACGGGATAAATCATCTGACTGTGATAAATTGACTTTGACACTATGTCTATAGGCCACAGTATCATTATTGCAACAGGATAAATCACCTGACTGTGATAGATTGACTATGACACCACGTCTATAGGCCACAGTGCCATTTTTGTTACAGAATAAATCATTTGATTGTGATAGATTGACTATGACACCATATCTATAGGCCACAGTACCATTTTTGTTAAAGGATAAATCATCTGACTGTGATAGATTGACTCTGATACTATGTCTATAGGTCAAAGTATCATTATTGTTACAGGATAAATCATCTGACTGTGATAGATTGATTCTGACACTATGTCTATGGGTCACATTATCATCATTGTTACAGGATAAATTGTCTGACTGTGATACATTGACTCTGACATCATGTCTATAGGTGACAGTATCATTACCGTTACAGGATAAATCATCTGACTGTGATAGATTGACCCTGACACCATGTCTATAGGTCACAGTATCATTACCGTTACAAGATAAATCATCTGACTGTGATAGATTGACTCTGACACTATGTTTATTGGCCACAGAAGCACTAGTGGTACAGGATAAATCATCTGACTGTGACAGATTTACTCTGACGCCATTTGTATTGGTCAAGGTATCATTATTGTTATAGGATAAATCATCTGACTGTGATAGATTGACTCTGACACCATGTATATAGGTCACAGTATCATTATTGTTACGGGATTAATAATCTGACTGTGATAGATTGACTCTGACACCATGTCTATAGGTCACAGTATCATTATTATTACGGGATAAATCAGCTGACTGTGATAGATTGACTCTGACACCATTTCTATTGGTCAAAGTATCATTATTAATACAGGACAAATCATCGGACTGTGATATATTGCTTCTGACACTATGTCTATAGGTCACAGTATCATTAGTGTTATAGGATAAATCATCTGACTGTGATAGATTGTCTCTGACATCATGTGTGTAGGTGACAGTATCATTATTGTTACAGGATAAATCATCTGACTGTGATATATTTACTCTGACGCCATTTCTTTTGGTCAAGGTATCATTATTGTTACAGGATAAAACATCTGACTGTGATAGATTGACTCTGACACCATGTCTATAGGTCACAGTATCATTATTGTTATAGGATAAATCATCGGACTGTGATAGATTGACTCTGACACTATGTCTATAGGTCACAGTATCATTATTGTTACAAGATAAATCATCTGACTGTGATAAATTGATTCTGACCCTATGTCTATAGGTCACAGTATCATTATTGTTACAGGATTAATTATCTGACAGTGATAGATTGACTATGACAGTATGTCTATAGGTCACAGTATCATTATTGTTACAGGATAAATCATCTGACTGTGATAGATTTACTCTGACACCATTTCTATTGGTCAAGGTATCATTATTGTTACAGGATAAATCATCGGACTGTGATAGATTGATTCTGACACCATGTCTATAGGTCACAGTATCATTATTATTACGGGATAAATCATCTGACTGTGATAGATTGACTCTGACACCACGTCTATAGGCCACAGTACCATTTTTGTTATCTGACTTTGATAGATTGACTCTGACACTATGTCTATAGGTCACAGTATCCTTATTGTTACAGGATAAATCATCTGACTGTGATAGATTGACTCTGACAGTATGTGTATAGGTCACAGTATCATTATTGTTACAGGATAAATCATCTGACTGTGATAGATTGACTCTGACACTATGTGTATTGGCCAAAGTACCATTATTGGTACAAGATAAATCATCTGACTGTAATAGATTTACTCTGACACCATTTCTTTTGGTCAAGGTATCATTATTGTTACAAGATAAATTATCGGACTGTGATAGATTGATTCTGACACTATGTCTATAGGTCACAGTATCATTTTTGTTACAGGATAAATCATATGAGTGTGATAGATTGACTCTGACGCCATGTCTATAGGTCACAGTATCATTATTGTTACATGATATATCATCTGACTGTGATAGATTGACTCTGACACTATGTCTTTTGGCCACAGTACCACTAGTGGTACAGGATAAATCATCTGACTGTGATATATTTACTCTGACGCCTTTTCCTTTGGTTTAAGGTATCATTATTGTTACAGGATAAATCATCAGACTGTGATAGATTGACTCTGACACCATGTCTATAGGTCACAGTATCCTTATTGTTACGGAATAAATCATCGGACTGTGATAGATTGACTCTTACACCATATCTATAGGTCACAGTTTCATTATTATAACGGGATAAATCAACTGACTGTGATAAATTGACTCTGACACTATGTCTATAGGCCACAGTACCATTATTGCTACAGGATAAATCACCTGACTGTGATAGATTGACTCTTACACCATGTCTATAGGTCACAGTTTCATTATTATTACGGGATAAATCAACTGACTGTGATAAATTGACTCTGACTCTATGTCTATAGGCCATAGTACCATTATTGCTACAGGATAAATCATCTGATTGTGATGGATTGACTATGACACCATATCTATAGGCCACAGTACCATTTTTGTTACAGGATAAATCATCTGACTGTGATAGATTGACTCTGACACTATGTCTATAGGTCAAAGTATCATTATTGTTATAGGATAAATCATCTGACTGTGATAGATTGATTCTGACACTATGTCTATGGGTCACATTATCATCATTGTTACAGGATAAATCGTCTGACTGTGATAGATTGACTCTGACATCATGTCTATAGGTGACAGTATTATTACCGTTACAGGATAAATCATCTGACTGTGATAGATTGACTCTGACACTATGTCTATTGGCCAAAGTACCACTAGTGGTACAGGATAAATCATCTGACTGTGACAGATTTACTCTGACGCCATTTTTTTGGTCAAGGTATCATTATTTTTATAGGATAAATCATCTGACTGTGATAGATTAACTCTGACACCATGTCTATAGGTCACAGTATCATTATTATTACGGGATAAATCATCTGACTGTGATAGATTGACTCTGACATCATTTCTATTGGTCAAGGTATCATTATTGTTACAGGATAAATCATCGGACTGTGATAGATTGATTCTGACGCTATGTCTATAGATCACAGTATCATTAATGTTATATGATAAATCATCTGACTGTGATAGATTGTCTCTGACATCATGTGTGTAGGTAACAGTATCATTATTGTTACATGATAAATCATCTGACTGTGATAGATTAACTCTGATACCATGTTTATAGGTCACAGTATCATTATTGTTACAGGATAAATCATCTGACAGTGATAGATTGACTCTGACACTATGTATATTGGCCAAAGTACCATTATTGGTACAAGATAAATCATCTGACTGTGATAGATTTACTCTGACACCATTTCTATTGGTCATAGTATCATTATTGTTACAGGATAAATCATCTGACTGTGATAGATTGTCTCTGACATCATGTCTATAGGTGAGAGTATCATTATTGTTACAGGATAAATCACATGACTGTGATAGATTAACTCTGACATCATGTCTATAGGTCACAGTATCATTATTGTTACAGGAGATATCATCTGACTGTAATAGATTGACTCTGACACTATGTCTATTGGCCACAGTACCACTGGTGTTACAGGATAAATCATCTGACTGTGATATATTTACTCTGACGCCTTTTCTTTTGTTCAAGGTATCATTATTGTTACAGGATAAATCATCTGACTGTGATAGATTGACTCTGACACTATGTCTATAGGTCACGGTATCCTTATTGTTACAGGATAAATCATCTGACTGTGATATACTGACTCTGACAGTATGTCTATAGGTCACAGTATCATTATTGTTACAGGATAAATCATCTGACTGTTATAGATTGGCTCTCACACTATGTATATTGGCCAAAGTACCATTATTGGTACAAGATAAATCATCTGACTGTGATAGATTTACTCTGACACCATTTCTATTGGTCAAGGTATCATTATTGTTACAGGATAAATCATCGGACTCTGATAGATTGATTCTGACACTATGTCTATAGGTCACAGTATCATTATTGTTACAGGATAAATCATCTGACTGTGATAGATTGACTCTGACACCATTTCTTTAGGTCACAGTATCATTATTATTACAGGATAAATCATCTGACTGTGATAGATTGACTCTGACACCATTTCTATTGGTCAAGGTATCATTATTGAAACAGGATAAATCATCGGACTGTGATAGATTGATTCTGACACTATGTCTATAGGTAACAGTATCATTAGTGTTATATGATAAATCATCTGACTGTGATAGATTGTCTCTGACACCACGTCTATAGGCCACAGTACCATTTTTGTTACAGGATAAATCATCTGACTGTGATAGATTGACTCTGACAGTATGTCTATAGGTCACAGTACCCTTTTTGTTACAGGATAAATCATCTGACTGTGATATATTGACTCTGACAGTATGTCTATAGGTCACAGTATCATTATTGTTACAGGATAAATCATCTGACTGTGATAGATTGACTCTGACAGTATGTCTATAGGTCACAGTACCCTTTTTGTTACAGGATAAATCATCTGACTGTGATATATTGACTCTGACAGTATGTCTATAGGTCACAGTATCATTATTGTCACAGGATAAATCATCTGACTGTGATAGATTGACTCTCACACTATGTATATTGGCCAAAGTACCATTATTGGTACAAGATAAATCATCTGACTGTGATAGATTTAGTCTGACACCATTTCTATTGGTCAAGGTATCATTATTGTTACAGGATAAATCATCGGACTGTGATAGATTGATTCTGACACTATGTCTATAGGTCACAGTATCATTATTGTTACAGGATAAATCATATGACTGTGATAGATTGTCTCTGACATCATGTTTTTAGGTGACAGTATCATTATTGTTACATGATAAATCATATGACTGTGATAGATTGACTCTGACGCCATGTCTATAGATCACAGTATCATTATTGTTACATGATATCTCATCTGACTGTGATAGATTGACCCTGACACTATGTCTATTGGCCACAGTACCACTAGTGGTACAGGATAAATCATCTGGCTGTGATATATTTACTCTGACGCCTTTTCTTTTGTTCAAGGTATCATTATTGTTAACAGAATAAATCATCTGACTGTGATAGATTGACTCTGACACCATGTCTATAGGTCACAGTATCATTATTTATACGGGATAAATCATCTGACTGTGATAGATTGACTCTTACACCATGTCTATAGGTCACAGTTTCATTATTATTACGGGATAAATCATCTGACTGTGATAAATTGACTCTGACACTATGTCTATAGGCCACAGTACCATTATTGCTACAGGATAAATCACCTGACTGTGATAGATTGACTCTGACACCACGTCTATAGGCCACAGTGCCATTTTTGTTACAGGATAAATCATCTGATTGTGATGGATTGACTATGACACCATGTCTATAGGCCACAGTACCATTTTTGTTACAGGATAAATCATCTGACTGCGATAGATTGACTCTGACACTATGTCTATAGGTCAAAGTATCATTATTGTTACAGGATAAATCATCTGACTGTGATAGATTGATTCTGACAACTATGTCTATGGGTCACATTATCATCATTGTTACAGGATAAATCGTCTGACTGTGATAGATTGACTCTGACATCATGTCTATAGGTGACAGTATCATTACCGTTACAGGATAAATCATCTGACTGTGATTGATTGACTCTGACACTATGTCTATTGGCCACAGTACCACTAGTGGTACAGGATAAATCATCTGACTGTGACAGATTTACTCTGACGCCATTTCTATTGGTCAAGGTATCATTACTGTTATAGGATAAATCATCTGACTGTGATAGATTGACTCTGACACCATGTATATAGGTCACAGTAGCATTACTGTTACGGGATAAATAATCTGACTGTAATGGATTGAGTCTGACACCATGTCTATAGGTCACAGTATCATTATTATTACGGGATAAATCATCTGACTGTGATAGATTGACTCTGACACCATTTCTATTGGTCAACGTATCATTATAGAAACAGGATAAATCATCGGACTGTGATAGATTGATTCTGACACTATGTCTATAGGTAACAGTATCATTAGTGTTATATGATAAATCATCTGACTGTGATAGATTGTCTCTGACACCACGTCTATAGGCCACAGTGCCATTTTTGCTACAGGATAAATCATCTGACTGCGATAGATTGACTCTGACACTATGTCTGTAGGTCAAAGAATCATTATTGTTACAGGATAAATCATCTGACTGTGATGAATTGATTCTGAAAACTATGTCTATGGGTCACATTATCATCATTTTTACAGGATAAATCGTCTGACTGTGATAGATTGACTCTGACATCATGTCTATAGGTGACAGTATCATTACCGTTACAGGATAAATCATCTGACTGTGATGGATTGACTCTGACACTATGTCAATTGGCCACAGTACCACTAGTGGTACAGGATAAATCATATGACTGTGACAGATTTACTCTGACGCCATTTCTATTGGTCAAGGTATCATTATTGTTAACAGAATAAATCATCTGACTGTGATAGATTGACTCTGACACCATGTCTATAGGTCACAGTATCATTATTCATACGGGATAAATCATCTGATTGTGATAGATTGACTCTTACACCATGTCTATAGGTCACAGTTTCATTATTATTACGGGATAAATCATCTGACTGTGATAAATTGACTCTGACAGTATGTCTATAGGCCACAGTACCATTATTGCTACAGGATAAATCACCTGACTGTGATAGATTGACTCTGTTACCAAGTCTATAGGCCACAGTGCCATTTTTGTTAGAGGATAAATCATCTGATTGTGATGGATTGACTATTACACCATGTCTATAGGCCACAGTACCATTTTTGTTACAGGATAAATCATCTGACTGCGATAGATTGACTCTGACACTATGTCTATAGGTCAAAGTATCAGTATTGTTACAGGATAAATCATCTGACTGTGATAGATTGATTCTGACAACTATGTCTATGGGTCACATTATCATCATTGTTACAGGATAAATCGTCTGACTGTGATAGATTGACTCTGACATCATGTCTATAGGTGACAGTATCATTACCGTTACAGGATAAATCATATGACTGTGATTGATTGACTCTGACACTATGTCTATTGGCCACAGTACCACTAGTGGTACAGGATAAATCATCTGACTGTGACAGATTTACTCTGACGCCATTTCTATTGGTCAAGGTATCATTACTGTTATAGGATAAATCATCTGACTGTGATAGATTGACTCTGACACCATGTGTATAGGTCACAGTATTATTACTGTTACGGGATAAATAATCTGACTGTGATGGATTGAGTCTGACACCATGTCTATAGGTCACAGTATCATTATTATTACGGGATAAATCATCTGACTGTGATAGATTGACTCTGACACCATTTCTATTGGTCAAGGTATCATTATTGTTAACAGAATAAATCATCTGACTGTGATAGATTGACTCTTACACCATGTCTATAGGTCACAGTTTCATTATTATTACGGGATAAATCATCTGACTGTGATAAATTGACTCTGACAGTATGTCTATAGGCCACAGTACCATTATTGCTACAGGATAAATCACCTGACTGTGATAGATTGACTCTGACACCACGTCTATAGGCCACAGTGCCATTTTTGTTACAGGATAAATCATCTGATTGTGATGGATTGACTATGACACCATGTCTATAGGCCACAGTACCATTTTTGTTACAGGATAAATCATCTGACTGCGATAGATTGACTCTGACACTATGTCTATAGGTCAAAGTATCATTATTGTTACAGGATAAATCATCTGACTTTGATAGATTGATTCTGACAACTATGTCTATGGGTCACATTATCATCATTGTTACAGGATAAATCGTCTGACTGGGATAGATTGACTCTGACATCATGTCTATAGGTGACAGTATCATTACCGTTACAGGATAAATCATCTGACTGTGATTGATTGACTCTGACACTATGTCTATTGGCCACAGTACCACTAGTGGTACAGGATAAATCATCTGACTGTGACAGATTTACTCTGACGCCATTTCTATTGGTCAAGGTATCAATACTGTTATAGGATAAATCATCTGACTGTGATAGATTGACTCTGACACCATGTATATAGGTCACAGTATTATTACTGTTACGGGATAAATAATCTGACTGTGATGGATTGAGTCTGACACCATGTCTATAGGTCACAGTATCATTATTATTACGGGATAAATCATCTGACTGTGATAGATTGACTCTGACACCATTTCTATTGGTCAAGGTATCATTATTGTTAACAGAATAAATCATCTGACTGTGATAGATTGACTCTGACATCATGTCTATAGGTCACAGTATCATTATTCATACGGGATAAATCATCTGACTGTGATAGATTGACTCTTACACCATGTCTATAGGTCACAGTTTCATTATTATTACGGGATAAATCATCTGACTGTGATAAATTGACTCTGACACTATGTCTATAGGCCACAGTACCATTATTGCTACAGGATAAATCACCTGACTGTGATAGATTGACTCTGACACCACGTCTATAGGCCACAGTGCCATTTGTGTTACAGGATAAATCATCTGATTGTGATGGATTGACTATGACACCATGTCTATAGGCCACAGTACCATTTTTGTTACAGGATAAATCATCTGACTGCGATAGATTGACTCTGACACTATGTCTATAGGTCAAAGTATCATTATTGTTACAGGATAAATCATCTGACTGTGATAGATTGATTCTGACAACTATGTCTATGGGTCACATTATCATCATTGTTACAGGATAAATCGTCTGACTGTGATAGATTGACTCTGACATCATGTCTATAGGTGACAGTATCATTACCGTTACAGGATAAATCATCTGACTGTGATTGATTGACTCTGACACTATGTCTATTGGCCACAGTACCACTAGTGGTACAGGATAAATCATCTGACTGTGACAGATTTACTCTGACGCCATTTCTATTGGTCAAGGTATCATTACTGTTATAGGATAAATCATCTGACTGTGATAGATTGACTCTGACACCATGTATATAGGTCACAGTATCATTACTGTTACGGGATAAATAATCTGACTGTGATGGATTGAGTCTGATACCATGTCTATATATAGGTCACAGTATCATTATTATTACGGGATAAATCATCTGACTGTGATAGATTGACTCTGACAACATTTCTATTGGTCAAGGTATCATTATTGAAACAGGATAAATCATCGGACTGTGATAGATTGATTCTGACACTATGTCTATAGGTAACAGTATCATTAGTGTTATATGATAAATCATCTGACTGTGATAGATTGTCTCTGACACCACGTCTATAGGCCACAGTGCCATTTGTGTTACAGGATAAATCATCTGACTGCGATAGATTGACTCTGACACTATGTCTATAGGTCAAAGAATCATTATTGTTACAGGATAAATCATCTGACTGTGATAAATTGATTCTGACAACTATGTCTATGGGTCACATTATCATCATTGTTACAGGATAAATCGTCTGACCGTGATAGATTGACTCTGACATCATGTCTATAGGTGACAGTATGATTACCGTTACAGGATAAATCATCTGACTGTGATGGATTGACTCTGACACTATGTCCATTGGCCACAGTACCACTAGTGGTACAGGATAAATCATATGACTGTGACAGATTTACTCTGACGCCATTTCTATTGGTCAAGGTATCATTACTGTTATATGATAAATCATCTGACTGTGATAGATTGACTCTGATACCATGTATATAGGTCACAGTATCATTATTGTTACGGGATAAATAATTTGACTGTGATGGATTGAGTCTGACACCATGTCTATAGGTCACAGTATCATTATTATTACGGGATAAATCATCTGACTGTGATAGATTGACTCTGACACCATTTCTATTGGTCAAAGTATCATTATTGTTACAGGATAAATCATCGGACTGTGATAGATTGATTCTGACACTATGTCTATAGGTCACAGTATCATTAGTGTTATATGATAAATCATCTGACTGTGATAGATTGTCTCTGACATCATGTGTGTAGGTGACAGTATCATTATTGTTACAGGATAAATCATCTGACTGTGATAGATTAACTCTGACACCATGTTTATAGGTCACAGTATCATTATTGTTACAGGATATATCATCTGACTGTGATAGATTGACTCTGACACTATGTCTGTTGGGCACAGTACCACTAGTAGTACAGGATAAATCATCTGACTGTGATAGATTTACTCTGACGCCATTTCTATTGGTCAAGGTATCATTATTGTTACAGGATAAATCATCTGACTGTGATAGATTGACTCTGATACCATGCCTATAGGTAACAGTATCATTATTGTTACGGGATAAATAATCTCACTGTGATAGATTGACTCTGACACTATGTCTATAGGCCACAGTATCCTTATTGTTACAGGAAAAATCATCTGACTGTGATAGATTGACTCTGACACTATGTCTTTAGGTCAAACTATCATTATTATTACGGGGTAAATCATCTGACTGTGATAGATTGACTCTGACACCACGTCTATAGGCCACAGTACCATTTTTGTTACAGGATAAATCATCTGACTGTGATAGATTGACTCTGACACTATGTCTATAGGTCACAGTATCCTTATTGTTACAGGATAAATCATCTGACTGTTATAGATTGACTCTGACACTATGTCTATAGGCCACAGTATCCTTATTGTTACAGGAAAAATCATCTGACTGTGATAGATTGATTCTGACACTATGTCTTTAGCTCAAAGTATCATTATTGTTACAGGATAAATCATCTGACTGTGATAGATTGACAATGACACCACGTCTATAGGCCACAGTACCATTTTTGTTACAGGATAAATCATCTGACTGTGATAGATTGACTCTGACACTATGTCTATAGGTCACAGTATCCTTATTGTTACAGGATAAATCATCTGACTGTTATATTTTGACTCTGACACTATGTCTGTTGGCCACAGTACCACTAGTAGTACAGGATAAATCATCTGACTGTGATAGATTTACTCTGACGCCATTTCTATTGGTCAAGGTATCATTATTGTTACAGGATAAATCATCTGACTGTGATAGATTGACTCTGATACCATGCCTATAGGTAACAGTATCATTATTGTTACGGGATAAATAATCTCACTGTGATAGATTGACTCTGACACTATGTCTATAGGCCACAGTATCCTTATTGTTACAGGAAAAATCATCTGACTGTGATAGATTGACTCTGACACTATGTCTTTAGGTCAAACTATCATTATTATTACGGGGTAAATCATCTGACTGTGATAGATTGACTCTGACACCACGTCTATAGGCCACAGTACCATTTTTGTTACAGGATAAATCATCTGACTGTGATAGATTGACTCTGACACTATGTCTATAGGTCACAGTATCCTTATTGTTACAGGATAAATCATCTGACTGTTATAGATTGACTCTGACACTATGTCTATAGGCCACAGTATCCTTATTGTTACAGGAAAAATCATCTGACTGTGATAGATTGATTCTGACACTATGTCTTTAGCTCAAAGTATCATTATTGTTACAGGATAAATCATCTGACTGTGATAGATTGACAATGACACCACGTCTATAGGCCACAGTACCATTTTTGTTACAGGATAAATCATCTGACTGTGATAGATTGACTCTGACACTATGTCTATAGGTCACAGTATCCTTATTGTTACAGGATAAATCATCTGACTGTTATATTTTGACTCTGACACTATGTCTGTTGGCCACAGTACCACTAGTAGTACAGGATAAATCATCTGACTGTGATAGATTTACTCTGACGCCATTTCTATTGGTCAAGGTATCATTATTGTTACAGGATAAATCATCTGACTGTGATAGATTGACTCTGATACCATGCCTATAGGTAACAGTATCATTATTGTTACGGGATAAATAATCTCACTGTGATAGATTGACTCTGACACTATGTCTATAGGCCACAGTATCCTTATTGTTACAGGAAAAATCACCTGACTGTGATAGATTGACTCTGACACTATGTCTTTAGGTCAAAGTATCATTATTATTACGGGGTAAATCATCTGACTGTGATAGATTGACACTGACACCACGTCTATAGGCCACAGTACCATTTTTGTTACAGGATAAATCATCTGACTGTGATAGATTGACTCTGACACTATGTCTATAGGTCACAGTATCCTTATTATTACAGGATAAATCATCTGACTGTTATAGATTGACTCTGACACTATGTATTTAGGCCATAGTATCCTTATTATTACAGGAAAAATCATCTGACTGTGATAGATTGATTCTGACACTATGTCTTTAGGTCACAGTATCATTATTGTTACAGGATAAATCATCTGACAGTGATAGATTGACTCTGACACTTTGTATATTGGTCATAGTATCATTATTGTTACAGGGTAAATCATCTGACTGTGATAGATTGTCTCTGACATCATGTCTATAGGTGACAGTATCATTATTGTTACAGGATAAATCATCTGACTGTGATAGATTAACTCTGACATCATGTCTTTAGGTCACAGTATCATTATTGTTACAGGAGATATCATCTGACTGTAATAGATTGACTCTGACACTATGTATATTGGCCAAAGTACCATTATTGGTACAGGATAAATCATCTGAATGTAATAGGTTTACTCTGACGCCATTTCTTTTGATCAAGGCATCATTATTGTTACGGGATAAATCATCTGACTGTGATAGATTGACTCTGACACCATGTCTATAGGTCACAGTATCATTATTATTACGGGATAAATCATCTGACTGTGATAGATTGACTCTGACACCACGTCTATAGGCCACAGTACCATTTTTGTTACAGGATAAATCATCTGACAGTGATAGATTGACTCTGACACTATGTCTATAGGTCACGGTATCCTTATTGTTACAGGATATATCATCTGACTGTGATATATTGACTCTGACAGTATGTCTATAGGTCACAGTATCATTATTGTTACAGGATATCTCATCTGACTGTGATAGATTGACTCTCACACTATGTATATTGGCCAAAGTACCATTATTGGTACAAGATAAATCATCTGACTGTGATAGATTTACTCTGACACCATTTCTATTGGTCAAGGTATCATTATTGTTACAGGATAAATCATCGGACTGTGATAGATTGATTCTGACACTATGTCTATAGGTCACAGTATCATTATTGTTACAGGATAAATCATATGACTGTGATAGATTGTCTCTGACACCATGTCTATAGGTGGCAGTATCATTATTGTTACATGATAAATCATATGACTGTACATGTGATAGATTGACTCTGACGCCATGTCTATAGGTCACAGTATCATTATTGTTACATGATAAATCATCTGACTGTGATATATTGACTCTGACAGTATGTCTATAGGTCACAGTATCATTATTGTTACAGGATAAATCATCTGACTGTGATAGATTGACTCTCACACTATGTATATTGGCCAAAGTACCATTATTGGTACAAGATAAATCATCTGACTGTGATAGATTAACTCTGACACCATTTCTGTTGGTCAAGGTATCATTATCTGTTACAGGATAAATCATCGGACTGTGATAGATTGATTCTGACACTATGTCTATAGGTCACAGTATCATTATTGTTACAGGATAAATCATATGACTGTGATAGATTGTCTCTGACATCATGTCTATAGGTGACAGTATCATTATTGTTACATGATAAATCATATGACTGTGATAGATTGACTCTGACGCCATGTCTATAGGTCACAGTATCATTATTGTTACATGATATATCATCTGACTGTGATAGATTGACTCTGACACTATGTCTATTGGCCACAGTACCACTAGTGGTACAGGATAAATCATCTGACTGTGATATATTTACTCTGACGCCTTTTCTTTTGTTCAAGGTATCATTATTGTTACAGGATAAATCATCTGACTGTGATAGATTGACTCTGACACCATGTCTATAGGTCACAGTGTCATTATTGATACGGGATAAATCATCTGACTGTGATAGATTGACTCTTACACCATGTCTATAGGTCACAGTTTCATTATTATTACGGGATAAATCATCTGAATGTGATAAATTGACTCTGACACTATGTCTATAGGCCACAGTACCATTATTGCTACAGGATAAATCACCTGACTGTGATAGATTGACTCTGACACCACGTCTATAGGCCACAGAGCCATTTTTGTTACAGGATAAAGCATCTGATTGTGATGGATTGACTATGACACCATATCTATAGGCCACAGTACCATTTTTGTTACAGAATGAATCATCTGACTGCGATAGATTGACTCTGACACTATGTCTATAGGTCAAAGTATCATTATTGTTACAGGATAAATCATCTGACTGTGATAGATTGATTCTGACAACTATGTCTATGGGTCACATTATCATCATTGTTACAGGATAAATCGTCTGACTGTCATAGATTGACTCTGACATCATGTCTATATGTGACAGTATCATTACCGTTACAGGATAAATCATCTGACTGTGATTGATTGACTCTGACACTATGTCTATTGGCCACAGTACCACTAGTGGTACAGGATAAATCATCTGACTGTGACAGATTTACTCTGACGCCATTTCTATTGGTCAAGGTATCATTACTGTTATAGGATAAATCATCTGACTGTGATAGATTGACTCTGACACCATGTCTATAGGTTACAGTATCATTATTGTTACAGGATACATCATATGACTGTGATAGATTAACTCTGACATCATGTCTACAGGTCACATTATCAATATTGTTACAGGAGATATTATCTGACTGTAATAGATTGACTCTGACACTATGTCTATTGACCACAGTACCACTGGTGGTACAGGATAAATCATCTGACTGTAATAGGTTTACTCTGACGCCATTTCTTTTGTTCAAGGCATCATTATTGTTACAGGATAAATCATCGGACTGTGATAGATTGACTCTGACACCATGTCTATAGGTCACAGTATCATTATTTTTCCGGGATAAATCATCTGACTGTGATAGATTGACTCTTACACCATGTCTATAGGTCACAGTATCATTATTATTACGGGATAAATCATCTGACTGTGATAAATTGACTCTGACACTATGTCTATAGGCCACAGTACCATTATTGCTACAGAATAAATCACCTGACTGTGATCGATTGACTATGACACGATGTCTATAGGCCACAGTACCATTTTTTATGAAGGATAAATCATCTGACTGTGATAGATTGACTCTGACAATATGTCTATAGGTCAAAGTATCATTATTGTTACAGGATAAATCATCTGACTGTGATAGACTGATTCTTACACTATGTCTATAACTCACGGTATCATCATTGTTACAGGATAAATCATCTGACTGTAATAGATTGACTCTGACACTATGTCTATTGACCACAGTACCACTGGTGGTACAGGATAAATCATCTGACTGTAATAGGTTTACTCTGACGCCATTTCTTTTGGTCAAGGCATCATTATTGTTACAGGATAAATCATCGGACTGTGATAGATTGACTCTGACACCATGTCTATAGGTCACAGTATCATTATTTTTCCGGGATAAATCATCTGACTGTGATAGATTGACTCTTACACCATGTCTATAGGTCACAGTATCATTATTATTACGGGATAAATCATCTGACTGTGATAAATTGACTCTGACACTATGTCTATAGGCCACAGTACCATTATTGCTACAGAATAAATCACCTGACTGTGATCGATTGACTATGACACCATGTCTATAGGCCACAGTACCATTTTTTATAAAGGATAAATCATCTGACTGTGATAGATTGACTCTGACAATATGTCTATAGGTCAAAGTATCATTATTGTTACAGGATAAATCATCTGACTGTGATAGACTGATTCTTACACTATGTCTATAACTCACAGTATCATCATTGTTACAGGATATATCATCTGACTGTGATAGATTGATTCTGACACTATGTCTATAGGTCACAGAATCATCATTGTTACAGGATAAATCATCTGACTATGATAAATTGACTCTGACACCATGTCTATAGGTCACAGAATCATTATTGTTACGGGATATATAATCTGACTGTGATAGATTGACTCTGACACCATTTCTATTGGTCAAGGTATCATTATTGTTACAGGATAAATCATCTGACTGTGATAGATTGACTCTGACACCATGTCTATAGGTCATAGTATCATTATTGTTACGGGATAAATAATCTGACTGTGATAGATTGACTCTGACACCATGTCTATAGGTCACAGTATCATTATTCTTATAGGATAAACCATCTGACTGTGATAGATTGTCTCTGACATCATGTCTATAGGTGACAGTATCATTATTGTTACGGGATAAATCATCTGACTGTGATAGATTGACTCTTACACCATGTCTATAGGTGACAGTATCATTATTATTACGGGATAAATCATCTCACTGTGATAAATTGACTCTGACACCACATCTATAGGCCACAGTGCCATTTTTGTTACAGGATAAATCATCTTATTATGCAATAAAACCAATTATATCAAGCATGTTTGAATAGATAGACCATCTTACATCATAGTACTATCTTACTACACAATAAAAATCAATTATACCAAGCATGATTCAATAGATAGACCATCTAACATCATAGTACTATCTTACTACACCAGAAAAACCAATTATATCAAGCATGTTTCAATAGATAGACCATCTAACATTATAGTACTATCTTACTGCATCATGAAAACCAATTATACCAAGGCTATTTCAATACGTAGACCATCTAACATCATAGCCCTATCTTACTAAACAATAAAAACAAATTATACCAAGCATGTTTCAATAGATAGACAATATAACATCATAGTACTATCTTATTAGACAATACAAACCAATTATACCAAGCATGTTTCAAAAGATAGACCATCTAAAATCATAGAACTATCTTACTTCGCATTAAAAACCAATTATACCAAACATTTTACAATAGATAGACAATATAACATCGTAATACTATCTTACTACACCATAAAACCAATTATATCAAGCATGCATCTATAGATACACAGTCGAACATCATAGTGCTATGTTAATACACAATAAATAGTTGATTGTGTTCGACTAGGATGTCACAATTTCCTGAATAGAGTTTTACAAGGGCATGACTGGGGTGTTATATGAAGACATTATAAAAAAAGGTGTGATAGATACAATAGAACAATTATTACAAAGATAGGATGTCTATATGTATTATATAGTTGATTGTGTATGACTGGGATGTCCCAAATGCCTGACTAAGGTGCTATGAGGGCATGACTGAGGTGATAGATGAAGAAATTATAAATGAAGGTGTGATTGATACTATAGAACAATTATTAAAAAGATATGATGTCTGTATGTATTATATAGTTGATTGTGTATGACTGGGATGTCACAAATGCCTGACTAGGGTGTTAAAAGGGCATGAGTGGGGTGTTAGATAGGACATTATAAAAAAATATGTGATAGATCCAATAGAACAATTATTACAAGGATATGATGTCTGTATGTATCATATAGTTGATTGTGTTCGACTAGGATGTCACAAATGCGTGACTAGGGTGTTACAAGGGCATGACTTGGATGTTAGATGAAGACATTATAAATGAAGGTGTGGTCGATACAATAGAACAATTATTACAAAGATATGATGTCTGAATGTATTAAATAGTTGATTGTGTACGACTAGGATGTCCCAAATGCCTGATTAGGGTGTTACAAGGGCATGACTGGGATGTTAGATGAAGACATTATAAATGAAGGTGTGATTGATACAATAGAACAATTATTAAAAAGATATGATGTCTGAATGTATTATATAGTTGATTGTGTATGACTGGGATGTCACAAATGCCTGACTAGGGTGTTAAAAGGGCATGAGTGGGGTGTTAGATAGGACATTATAAAAAAAAACATGTGATAGGTCCAATAGAACAATTATTACAAGGATATGATGTCTGTATGCATCATATAGTTGATTGTGTTCGACTAGGATGTCACAAATGCCTGACTAGGGTGTTACAAGGGCATGACTGGGATGTTAGATGAAGACATTATCAATGAAGGTGTGATAGATACAATAGAACAATTATTACAAAGATATGATGTCTGAATGTATTAAATAGTTGATTGTGTACGACTAGGATGTCCAAAATGCCCGACTAGGGTGTTACAAGGGCATGACTGGGATGTTAGATGAACACATTATAAATGAAGGTGTGATAGATACAATAGAACAATTATTACAAGGATATGATGTCTGTATGTATTATATAGTTGATTGTGTATGACTGGGATGTCCCAAATGCCTGACTAGGGTGTTACAAGGGCATGACTGGGGTGTTAATTGAAGACATTATAAATGAAGGTGTGATAGATACAATAGAACAATTATTACAACGATATGATGTCTGAATGTATTATATAGTTGATTGTGTATGACTAGGATGTCCCAAATGCCTGATTAGGGTGTTACAAGAGCATGACTGGGGTGTTAGATGAAGACATTATAAATGAAGGTGTGATAGATACAATAGAACAATTATTACAAAGGTATGATGTCTGAATGTATTATATAGTTGATTGTGTACGACTAGGATGTCACAAATGCCTGACTAGGGTGTTACAAGGGCATGACTGGGGTGTTATATGAAGACATTATAAAAGAAGGTGTGATAGATACAATAGAACAATTATTACAAAGATATGATGTGTGTATGTATTATATAGTTGATTGTGTATGACTGGGATGTCCCAAATGCCTGACTAGGGTGCTATGAGGGCATGACTGGGGTGTTAGCTGAAGACATTATAAATGAAGGTGTGATCGATACAATAGAACAATTAATACAAAGATATGATGTCTGTATGTATTATATAGTTGAATGTGTACGACTAGGAGACACACATGCCTGACTAGGGTGTTAAAAGGGCATGAGTGGGGTGTTAGATAGGACATTATAAAAAAAATGTGTGATAGATACAATAGAACAATTATTACAAAGATATGATGTCTGTATGTATTATATAGTTGATTGTGTATGACTGGAATGTCGCAAATGCCTGACTAGGGTGCTATGAGGGCATGACTGGGGTGTTAGTTGAAGACATTATCAATGCAGGTGTGATCGATACAATAGAACAATTATTACAAAGATATGATGTCTGTATGTATTATATAGTTGATTGTGTATGACTGGGATGTCCCAAATGCCTGATTAGGGTGTTACAAGGGCATGACTGTTGTGTTAGATGAAGACATTATCAATGAAGGTGTGATAGATACAATAGAACAATTATTACAAAGATATGATGTCTGAATGTATTATATAGTTGATTGTGTACGACTAGGATGTCACAAATTCCTGACTAGGGTGTTATGAGGGCATGACTGGGGTGTTATATGAAGACATTATAAAAGAATGTGGGATAGATACAATAGAACAATTATTACAAAGATATGATGTCTGTTTGTATTATTTAGTTGATTGTGTATGACTGAGATGTCCCAAATGCCTGACTAGGGTGCTATGAGGGCATGACTGGGGTGTTAGATGAAGACATTATAAATGAAGTTGTGATCGATACAATAGAACAATGATTACAAAGATTAGATGTCTGTATGTAATATATAGTTGATTGTGTATGACTGTGATGTCCAAAATGCCTGACTAGGGTGCTATGAGGGCATGACTGGGGTGTTAGATGAAGACATTATAAATGAATGTGTGATAGATACAATAGAACAATTATTACAAAGATATGATGTCTGAATGTATTATATAGTTGATTGTGTATGACTGGGATGTCCCAAATGCCATATTAGGGTGTTACAAGGGCATGACTGGGGTGTTAGATGAAGACATTATAAATGAAGGTGTGATAGATACAATAGAACAATTATTACAAAGACATGATGTCTGAATGTATTATATAGTTGATTGTGTACGACTAGGATGTCACAAATTCCTGACTAGGGTGTTACAAGGGCATGACTGGGGTTTTATATGAAGACATTATAAAAGAATGTGGGATAGATACAATAGAACAATTATTACAAAGATATGATGTCTGTATGTATTATATAGTTGATTGTGTATGACTGGGATGTCCCAAATGCCTGACTAGGGTGCTATGAGGGCATGACTGGGGTGTTAGATGAAGACATTATAAATGAAGGTGTGATTGATACAATAGAACAATGATTACAAAGATATGATGTCTGTATGTATTATATAGTTGATTGTGTATGACTGGGATGTCCCAAATGCCTGCCTAGGGTGTTAAAAGGGCATGAGTGGGGTGTTAGATAGGACATTATAAAAAAAATGTGTGATAGATACAATAGAACAATTATTACAAAGATATGATGTCTGTATGTATTATATAGTTGATTGTGTATGACTGGGATGTCGCAAATGCCTGACTAGGGTGCTATGAGGGCATGACTGGGGTGTTAGTTGAAGACATTATCAATGCAGGTGTGATCGATACAATAGAACAATTATTACAAAGATATGATGTCTGTATGTATTATATAGTTGATTGTGTATGACTGGGATGTCCCAAATGCCTGACTAGGGGCTATGAGGGCATGTCTGGGGTGTTAGCTGAAGACATTATAAATGAAGGTGTGATCAATACAATAGAACAATTAATACAAAGATATGATGTCTGTATGTATTATATAGTTGAATGTGTACGACTAGGAGTCACAAATGCCTGACTAGGGTGTTAAAAGGGCATGAGTGGGGTGTTAGATAGGACATTATAAAAAACAATGTGTGCTAGATACAATAGAACAATTATTACAAAGATATGATGTCTGTATTATTATATAGTTGATTGTGTATGACTGGGATGTTGCAAATGCCTGACTAGGGTGCTATGAGGGCATGACTGGGGTGTTAGTTGAAGACATTATCAATGAAGGTGTGATCGATACAATAGAACAATTATTACAAAGATATGATGTCTGTATCTATTATATAGTTGATTGTGTATGACTGGGATGTCCCAAATGCCTGACTAGGGTGCTATGAGGGCATGACTGGGGTGTTAGATGAAGACATTATAAATGAAGGTGTGATCGATACAATAGAACAATGATTACAAAGATTAGATGTCTGTATGTAATATATAGTTGATTGTGTATGACTGTGATGTCCAAAATGCCTGACTAGGGTGCTATGTGGGCATGACTGGGGTGTTAGATGAAGACATTATAAATGAATGTGTGATATATACAATAGAACAATTATTACAAAGATATGATGTCTGAATGTATTATATAGTTGATTTTGTATGACTGGGATGTCGCAAATGCCATATTAGGGTGTTACAAGGGCATGACTGGGGTGTTAGATGAAGACATTATAAATGAAGGTGTGATAGATACAATAGAACAATTATTACAAAGATATGATGTCTGAATGTATTATATAGTTGATTGTGTACGACTAGGATGTCACAAATTCCTGACTAGGATGTTACAAGGGCATGACTGGGGTGTTATATGAAGACATTATAAAAGAATGTCGGATAGATACAATAGAATTATTATTACAAAGATATGATGTCTGTATGTATTATATAGTTGATTGTGTATGACTGGGATGTCCCAAATGCCTGACTAGGGTGCTATGAGGGCATGACTGGGGTATTAGATGAAGACATTATAAATGAAGGTGTGATTGATACAATAGAACAATGATTACAAAGATATGATGTCTGTATGTATTATATAGTTGATTGTGTACGACTAGGATGTCACAAATTCCTGACTAGGGTGTTACAAGGGCATGACTGGGGTGTTATATGAAGACATTATAAAAGAATGTCGGATAGATACAATAGAATTATTATTACAAAGATATGATGTCTGTATGTATTATATAGTTGATTGTGTATGACTGGGATGTCCCAAATGCCTGACTAGGGTGCTATGAGGGCATGACTGGGGTATTAGATGAAGACATTATAAATGAAGGTGTGATTGATACAATAGAACAATGATTACAAAGATATGATGTCTGTTTGTATTATTTAGTTGATTGTGTATGACTGGGATGTCACAAATGCCTGACTAGGGTGCTATGAGGGCATGACTGGGGTGTTAGATGAAGACATTATAAATGAAGTTGTGATCGATACAATAGAACAATGATTACAAAGATTAGATGTCTGTATGTAATATATAGTTGATTGTGTATGACTGTGATGTCCAAAATGCCTGACTAGGGTGCTATGAGGGCATGACTGGGGTGTTAGATGAAGACATTATAAATCAATGTGTGATAGATACAATAGAACAATTATTACAAAGATATGATGTCTGAATGTATTATATAGTTGATTGTGTATGACTGGGATGTCCCAAATGCCATATTAGGGTGTTACAAGGGCATGACTGGGGTGTTAGATGAAGACATTATAAATGAAGGTGTGATAGATACAATAGAACTATTATTACAAAGACATGATGTCTGAATGTATTATATAGTTGATTGTGTACGACTAGGATGTCACAGATTCCTGACTAGGGTGTTACAAGGGCATGACTGGGGTTTTATATGAAGACATTATAAAAGAATGTGGGATAGATACAATAGAACAATTATTACAAAGATATGATGTCTGTATGTATTATATAGTTGATTGTGTATGACTGGGATGTCCGAAATGCCTGACTAGGGTGCTATGAGGGCATGACTGGGGTGTTAGATGAAGACATTATAAATGAAGGTGTGATTGATACAATAGAACAATGATTACAAAGATATGATGTCTGTATGTATTATATAGTTGATTGTGTATGACTGGGATGTCCCAAATGCCTGACTAGGGTGTTAAAAGGGCATGAGTGGGGTGTTAGATAGGACATTATAAAAAAAAAAGTGTGATAGATACAATAGAACAATTATTACAAAGATTTGATGTCTGTATGTATTATATAGTTGTTTGTGTATGACTGGGATGTCGCAAATGCCTGACTAGGGTGCTATGAGGGCATGACTGGGGTGTTAGTTGAAGACATTATCAATGCAGGTGTGATCGATACAATAGAACAATTATTACAAAGATATGATGTCTGTATGTATTATATAGTTGTTTGTGTATGACTGGGATGTCCCAAATGCCTGACTAGGGGCTATGAGGGCATGTCTGGGGTGTTAGCTGAAGACATTATAAATGAAGGTGTGATCGATACAATAGAACAATTAATACAAAGATATGATGTCTGTATGTATTATATAGTTGAATGTGTACGACTAGGAGTCACAAATGCCTAACTAGGGTGTTAAAAGGGCATGAGTGGGGTGTTAGATAGGACATTATAAAAAACAATGTGTGATAGATACAATAGAACAATTATTACAAAGATATGATGTCTGTATTATTATATAGTTGATTGTGTATGACTGAGATGTCCCAAATGCCTGATTAGGGTGTTACAAGGGCATGACTGGGGTGTTATATGAAGACATTATAAAAGAATGTGGGATAGATACAATAGAACAATTATTACAAAGACATGATGTCTGTATGTATTATATGGTTGATTGTGTATGACTACGATGTCCCAAATGCCTGACTAGGGTGCTATGAGGGCATGACTGGGGTGTTAGTTGAAGACATTATCAATGCAGGTGTGATCGATACAATAGAACAATTATTACAAAGATATGATGTCTGTATGTATTATATAGTTGATTGTGTATGACTGGGATGTCCCAAATGCCTGACTAGGGGCTATGAGGGCATGTCTGGGGTGTTAGCTGAAGACATTATAAATGAAGGTGTGATCGATACAATAGAACAATTAATACAAAGATATGATGTCTGTATGTATTATATAGTTGAATGTGTACGACTAGGAGTCACAAATGCCTAACTAGGGTGTTAAAAGGGCATGAGTGGGGTGTTAGATAGGACATTATAAAAAACAATGTGTGATAGATACAATAGAACAATTATTACAAAGATATGATGTCTGTATTATTATATAGTTGATTGTGTATGACTGGGATGTTGCAAATGCCTGACTAGGGTGCTATGAGGGCATGACTGGGGTGTTAGTTGAAGACATTATCAATGCAGGTGTGATCGATACAATAGAACAATTATTACAAAGATATGATGTCTGTATCTATTATATAGTTGATTGTGTATGACTGGGATGTCCCAAATGCCTGACTAGGGTGCTATGAGGGCATGACTGGGGTGTTAGATGAAGACATTATAAATGAAGGTGTGATCGATACAATAGAACAATGATTACAAAGATTAGATGTCTGTATGTAATATATAGTTGATTGTGTATGACTGTGATGTCCAAAATGCCTGACTAGGGTGCTATGAGGGCATGACTGGGGTGTTAGATGAAGACATTATAAATGAATGTGTGATATATACAATAGAACAATTATTACAAAGATATGATGTCTGAATGTATTATATAGTTGATTTTGTATGACTGGGATGTCCCAAATGCCATATTAGGGTGTTACAAGGGCATGACTGGGGTGTTAGATGAAGACATTATAAATGAAGGTGTGATAGATACAATAGAACAATTATTACAAAGATATGATGTCTGAATGTATTATATAGTTGATTGTGTACGACTAGGATGTCACAAATTCCTGACTAGGGTGTTACAAGGGCATGACTGGGGTGTTATATGAAGACATTATAAAAGAATGTCGGATAGATACAATAGAATTATTATTACAAAGATATGATGTCTGTATGTATTATATAGTTGATTGTGTATGACTGGGATGTCCTAAATGCCTGACTAGGGTGCTATGAGGGCATGACTGGGGTATTAGATGAAGACATTATAAATGAAGGTGTGATTGATACAATAGAACAATGATTACAAAGATATGATGTCTGTATGTATTATATAGTTGATTGTGTATGACTGGGATGTCCCAAATGCCTGACTAGGGTGTTAAAAGGGCATGAGTGGGGTGTTATATAGGACATTATAAAACAAATGTGTGATAGATACAATAGAACAATTATTACAAAGATATGATGTCTGTATGTATTATATAGTTGATTGTGTATGACTGGGATGTCGCAAATGCCGGACTAGGGTGTTATGAGGGCATGACTGGGGTGTTAGTTGAAGACATTACCAATGCAGGTGTGATCGATACAATAGAACAATTATTACAAAGATATGATGTCTGTGTGTATTATATAGTTGATTGTGTATGACTGGGATGTCCCAAATGCCTGATTAGGGTGTTACAAGGGCATGACTGGGGTGTTAGATGAAGACATTATCAATGAAGGTGTGATAGATACAATAGAACAATTATTACAAAGATATGATGTCTGAATGTATTATATAGTTGATTGTGTACGACTAGGATGTCACAAATTCCTGACTAGGGTGTTATGAGGGCATGACTGGGGTGTTATATTGTAACGCCGTAGGGCTATGCTTAGTTCTTGTGTACCTTAAACCGTGTGATAAAACGATTCGTACAATAGTGGGACTTTGACTGTTTATAGTTTTACCGGTCAAAGTTACACCAATATACAAGAAAGGACTGTAATATCCAGAGAAGACCACTAAATACAAGAAGAACCTTTAATATAGCCACAACATTATGTTATCTATAAGGGATCGTTGAGTCTCTGGCTTTTGGTGAATATGAATGAGAAAGTTGGATATACAATATATAATTTATTAATTACGTATATGAAATATTTATAATATATTATTAATAAAAATGTTTTATTATTGTCAATATATTTCTGGGTAGCTGCCTGATCTTCTTGCACAATGTATTTTTCTGCGGAAAAATACTCGGAACCTTTATATAGATATGGAAATAACGGACAGTCTTCTTTCTTTAACTGACGGTTGCTATGACGTAGTAATATTCTATATTATAACTCTATACAATTTATAAAGTATCTAACTCGATACGTTATTTATTTGTACGATAATAATTTATACTGTTGCCTTAATTCGGACAAGTAACTAAATTCCTTTATATTCAGGAATTTTCTATAGAAAATAAATATACATATATTTTTCCTTAAATAATACTTTTATTTGCTTTTAGCTGAATTGATATTTAAATTCAACTTTTGTACTTCTGAACCTTAATTGTTATGTACGAACACCGTTCACAATTTATTACGTAACTAAGTGTAAGTAAAAGACACCCTCTTTGTATATTAAATTAATTTCTCTTTCAGAAATATTCCGTCTATAGAAACCTTTCCTTGTTTCTCTTTTAGACAAATAATTAAAACTGCTCTTGCCTTCCGCCTAGCAGTTCTTTTTATTTTTTAGCTTCCGCCTTGAGTCTTGAAGCCAGACTGCCTAACACCGTCTGTGCATGATGTTTTATAATAATATTTACGTGCAATATCCTCGTGCTTCTCACGAGGTCCCCTATGGTTACCTCAACAACCAATCAGCCAATCAGAAACTGATTTCTACGGGAAACGTCATACTTCCGTTTCCTACCTGAACAGACTTTTGTAAATATCTCTTTATTCCGTATTAACATATTCGGGAAATTTGTATAATTATATTCTAGACATGGAGAGGAATTTAAGCATGTCTCGTTTATTATGATACGAGTTTTCTAAGTGATCAGCCGCATGAAACAGCCATGAATATTGTGCCGTCTAGATTTCGATTGGAACAACGTCAGTTTGTTATCAACTCTAGACCGTCTATTTGTATGTTCAGCTGTCACCTTCTATTAAAATTGTTATGAAGTTATTCCTAGGATTATGTGTGTTCTATGGACTATTCATTTAAGCTGGTAAGACTTGTGTACGCCGAGAACGACGATTATTGCATCCAGATTATCTACCTTGTTCTAGACAGTGTTTGTTTACGTCACACTCCAAAGAATGACAATGTCATAGATGTGTATAAAATTACAATACAAATCTCTAACCGTTATAACGTTTGTAACAAAACCGATGTTACTATGAACTTCTATAACTACAACAATATTTATGTATAAGAATACATATTCTTTATCAACTATGAGCATTACGACTCTTTGTGTAAGGAAAATAAATATAAAAACTGTAAACAGCCTGACTGTTTGTTTTTCTTTAAGACCTCTACAGGGTCTTGTGCGTACAATAATTTTTCATAGATATTCGGCGTATGGTACATGGTTCCTGGCCGTGACAATATGAAGACATTATAAAAGAATGTGGGATAGATACAATAGAACAATTATTACAAAGATATGATGTCTGTATGTATTATATAGTTGATTGTGTATGACTGGGATGTCCCAAATGCCTGACTAGGGTGCTATTAGGGCATGACTGGGGTGTTAGATGAAGACATTATAAATGAAGGTGTGATCGATACAATAGAACAATGATTACAAAGATTAGATGTCTATATGTAATATATAGTTGATTGTGTATGACTGTGATGTCCAAAATGCCTGACTAGGGTGCTATGAGGGCATGACTGGGGTGTTAGATGAAGACATTATAAATGAATGTGTGATAGATACAATAGAACAATTATTACAAAGATATGATGTCTGAATGTATTATATAGTTGATTGTGTATGACTGAGATGTCCCAAATGCCTGATTAGGGTGTTACAAGGGCATGACTGGGGTGTTATATGAAGACATTATAAAAGAATGTGGGATAGATACAATAGAACAATTATTACAAAGACATGATGTCTGTATGTATTATATGGTTGATTGTGTATGACTACGATGTCCCAAATGCCTGACTAGGGTGCTATGAGGGCATGACTGGGGTGTTAGATGAAGACATTATAAATGAAGGTGTGATTGATACAATAGAACAATGATTACAAAGATATGATGTCTGTATGTATTATATAGTTGATTGTGTATGACTGGGATGTCCCAAATGCCTGACTAGGGTGCTATGATGGCATGACTGGGGTGTTAGATGAAGACATTATAAATGAAGGTGTGATCGATACAATAGAACAAAGATTACAAAGATTAGATGTCTGTATGTAATATATAGTTGATTGTGTATGACTGTGATGTCCAAAATGCCTGACTAGGGTGCTATGAGGGCATGACTGGGATGTTATATGAAGACATTATAAATGAATGTGTGATAGATACAATAGAACAATTATTACAAAGATATGATGTCTGAATGTATTATATAGTTGATTGTGTATGACTGGGATGTCCCAAATGCCTGATTAGGGTGTTACAAGGGCATGACTGGGGTGTTAGATGAAGACATTATAAATGAAGGTGTGATAGATACAATAGAACAATTATTACAAAGATATGATGTCTGAATGTATTATATAGTTGATTGTGTACGATTAGGATGTCACAAATTCCTGACTAGGGTGTTACAAGGGCATGACTAGGGTGTTATATGAAGACATTATAAAAGAATGTGGGATAGATACAATAAAACAATTATTACAAAGATATGATGTCTGTATGTATTATATAGTTGATTGTGTATGACTGGGATGTTCCAAATGCCTGACTAGGGTGCTATGAGGGCATGACTGGGGTGTTAGATGAAGACATAATAAATGAAGGTGTGATTGATACAATAGAACAATGATTACAAAGATATGATGTCTGTATGTATTATATAGTTGATTGTGTATGACTGGGATGTCCCAAATGCCTGACTAGGGTGCTATGAGGGCATGACTGGGGTGTTAGATGAAGACATTATCAATGAATGTGTGATAGATACAATAGAACAATTATTACAAATATATGATGTCTGTATGTATTATATAGTTGATTGTGTATGACTGGGATGTCCAAAATGACAGATTAGGGTGTTACAAGGGCATGACTGGGGTGTTATATGAAGACATTATAAAAGTATGTGTGATAGATACAATAGAACAATTATTACAAAGATATGATGTCTGTATGTATTATATAGTTGATTGTGTATGACTGGGATGTCCCAAATGCCTGCCTAGGGTGCTATGATGGCATGACTGGGGTGTTAGATGAAGACATTATAAATGAAGGTGTTATCGATACAATAGAACAAAGATTACAAAGATTAGATGTCTGTATGTAATATATAGTTGATTGTGTATGACTGTGATGTCCAATATGCCTGACTAGGGTGCTATGAGGGCATGACTGGGGTGTTAGATGAAGACATTATAAATGAATGTGTGATAGATACAATAGAACAATTATTACAAAGATATGATGTCTGAATGTATTATATAGTTGATTGTGTATGACTGGGATGTCCCAAATGCCTGATTAGGGTGTTACAAGGGCATGACTGGGGTGTTAGATGAAGACATTATAAATGAAGGTGTGATAGATACAATAGAACAATTATTACAAAGATATGATGTCTGAATGTATTATATAGTTGATTGTGTACGACTAGGATGTCACAAATTCCTGACTAGGGTGTTACAAGGGCATGACTGGGGTGTTATATGAAGACATTATAAAAGAATGTGGGATAGATACAATAGAACAATTATTACAAAGATATGATGTCTGTATGTATTATATAGTTGATTGTGTATGACTGGGATGTCCCAAATGCCTGACTAGGGTGCTATGAGGGCATGACTGGGGTGTTAGATGAAGAAATTATAAATGAAGGTGTGATTGATACAATAGAACAATGATTATAAAGATGTGATGTCTGTATGTATTATATAGTTGATTGTGTATGACTGGGATGTCCCAAATGCCTGACTAGGGTGCTATGAGGGCATGACTGGGGTCTTAGATGAAGACATTATAAATGAATGTGTGATAAATACAATAGAACAATTATTACAAATATATGATGTCTGTATGTATTATATAGTTGATTGTGTATGACTGGGATGTCCCAAATGACAGATTAGGGTGTTACAAGGGCATGACTGGGGTGTTATATGAAGACATTATAAAAGTATGTGTGATAGATACAATAGAACAATTATTACAAAGATATGATGTCTGTATGTATTATATAGTTGATTGTGTATGACTGGGATGTCCCAAATGCCTGACTAGGGTGCTATGAGGGCATGACTTGGTTGTTAGATGAAGACATTATAAATGAAGGTGTGATCGGTACAATAGAACAATTATTACAAAGATATGATGTCTGAATGTATTATATAGTTGATTGTGTACGACTAGGATGTCACAAATTCCTGACTAGGGTGTTATGAGGGCATGACTGGGGTGTTATATGAAGACATTATAAAAGAATGTGGGATAGATACAATAGAACAATTATTACAAAGATATGATGTCTGTATGTATTATATACTTGATTGTGTATGACTGGGATGTCCCAAATGCCTGACTAGGGTGCTATTAGGGCATGACTGGGGTGTTAGATGAAAACATTATAAATGAAGGTGTGATCGATACAATAGAACAATGATTACAAAGATTAGATGTCTATATGTAATATATAGTTGATTGTGTATGACTGTGATGTCCAAAATGCCTGACTAGGGTGCTATGAGGGCATGACTGGGGTGTTAGATGAAGACATTATAAATGAAGGTGTGATCGATACAATAGAACAAAGATTACAAAGATTAGATGTCTGTATGTAATATATAGTTGATTGTGTATGACTGTGATGTCTAATATGCCTGACTAGGGTGCTATGAGAGCATGACTGGGGTGTTAGATGAAGACATTATAAATGAATGTGTGATAGATACAATAGAACAATTATTACAAAGATATGATGTCTGAATGTATTATATAGTTGATTGTGTATGACTGGGATGTCCCAAATGCCTGATTAGGGTGTTACAAGGGCATGACTGGGGTGTTAGATGAAGACATTATAAATGAAGGTGTGATAGATACAATAGAACAATAATTACAAAGATATGATGTCTGAATGTATTATATAGTTGATTGTGTACGACTAGGATGTCACAAATTCCTGACTAGGGTGTTACAAGCGCATGACTGGGGTGTTATATGAAGACATTATAAAAGAATGTTGGATAGATACAATAGAACAATTATTACAAAGATATGATGTCTGTATGTATTATATAGTTGATTGTGTATGACTACGATGTCCCAAATGCCTGACTAGGGTGCTATGAGGGCATGACTGGGGTGTTAAATGAAGACATTATAAATGAAGGTGTGATTGATACAATAGAACAATGATTACAAAGATATGATGTCTGTATGTATTATATAGTTGATTGTGTATGACTGGGATGTCCAAAATGCCTGACTAGGGTGTTAAAAGGGCATGAGTGAGGTGTTAGATAGGACATTATAAAAAAAATGTGTGATAGATACAATAGAACAATTATTACAAACATATGATGTCTGTATGTATTATACAGTTGATTGTGTATGACTGGAATGTCGCAAATGCCTGACTAGGGTGCTATGAGGGCATGACTGGGGTGTTAGTTGAAGACATTATCAATGCAGGTGTGATCGATACAATAGAACAATTATTACAAAGATATGATGTCTGTATGTATGATATAGTTGATTGTGTATGACTGGGATGTCCCAAATGCCTGACTAGGGTGTTACAAGGGCATGACTGGGGTGTTAGATGAAGACATTATCAATGAAGGTGTGATAGATACAATAGAACAATTACTACAAAGATATGATGTCTGAATGTATTATATAGTTGATTGTGTACGCCTAGGATGTCACAAATTCCTGACTAGGGTGTTATGAGGGCATGACTGGGGTGTTATATGAAGACATTATAAAAGAATGTGGGATAGATACAATAGAACATTTATTACAAAGATATGATGTCTGTATGTATTATATAGTTGATTGTGTATGACTGGGATGTCCCAAATGCCTGACTAGGGTGCTATGAGGGCATGACTGTGGTGTTAGATGAAGACATTATAAATGAAGGTGTGATCGGTATAATAGAACAATTATAACAAAGATATGATGTTTGTATGTATTATATAGTTGATTGTGTACGACTAGGAGTCACAAATGCCTGACTAGGGTGTTACAAGGGCATGACTGGGTTGTTAGATAGGACATTATAAAAAAAATGTGTCATAGATACAATAGAACAATTATTTCAAAGATATGATGTCTGTATGTATTATATAGTTGATTGTGTATGACTGGGATGTCCCAAATGTCTCATTAGGGTGCTATGAGGGCATGACTGGGGTGTTAGATGAAGACATTATAAATGAAGGTGTGATAGATACAATAGAACAATTATTACAAAGATATGATGTCTGTATGTATTATATAGTTGATTGTGTTTGACTGGGATGTCCCAAATGCCTGATTAGGGTGTTACAAGGGCATGACTGGGGTGCTAGATGAAGACATTATAAATGAATGTGTGATAGATACAATAGAACAATTATTACAAAGATATGATGTCTGTATGTATTATATAGTTGATTGTGTATGACTGGGATGTCCCAAATGCCTGATTAAGGAGTTACAATGGCATGACTGGGGTGTTAGATGAAGACATTATAAATGAAGGTGTGATAGATACGATAGAACAATTATTACAAAGGTATGATGTCTGAATGTATTATATAGTTGATTGTGTACGACTAGGATGTCACAAATTCCTGACTAGGGTGTTACAAGGGCATGACTGGGGTGTTATATGAAGACATTATAAAAAAATGTGGGATTGATACAATAGAACAATTATTACAAAGATATGATGTCTGTATGTATTATATAGTTGATTGTGTATGACTGGGATGTCCCAAATGCCTGACTAGGGTGCTATGAGGGCATGACTGGGGTGTTAGATGAAGACATTATAAATGAAGGTGTGATCGATACAATAGAACAATGATTACAAAGATATGATGTCTGTATGTATTATATAGTTGATTGTATACGACTAAGAGTCACAAATGCCTGACTTGGGTGTTAAAAGGGCATGAGTGGGGTGTTAGATAGGACATTATGAAAAAATGTGTGATAGATACAATAGAACAACTATTACAAGGATAGGATGTCTGTATGTATTATATAGTTGATTGTGTATGACTGGGATGTCCCAAATGCCTCATTAGGGTGCTATGAGGGCATGACTGGGGTGTTAGATGAAGACATTATAAATGAAGGTGTGATATATACAATAGAACAATTATTACAAAGATATGATGTCTGTATGTATTATATAGTTGATTGTGTTTGACTGGGATGTCCCAAATGCCTGATTAGGGTGTTACAAGGGCATGACTGGGGTGCTAGATGAAGACATTATAAATGAATGTGTGATAGATACAATAGAACAATTATTACAAAGATATGATGTCTGTATGTATTATATAGTTGATTGTGTATGACTGGGATGTCCCAAATGCCTGATTAAGGAGTTACAAGGGCATGACTGGGGTGTTAGATGAAGACATTATAAATGAAGGTGTGATAGATACGATAGAACAATTATTACAAAGGTATGATGTCTGAATGTATTATATAGTTGATTGTGTACGACTAGGATGTCACAAATTCCTGACTAGGGTGTTACAAGGGCATGACTGGGGTGTTATATGAAGACATTATAAAAGAATGTGGGAATGATACAATAGAACAATTATTAAAAAGATATGATGTCTGTATGTATTATATAGTTGATTGTGTATGACTTGGATATCCCAAATGCCTGACAAGGGTGCTATGAGGGCATGACTGGGGTGTTAGATGAAGACATTATAAATGGAGGTGTGATCGATACAATAGAACAATGATTACAAAGATATGATGTCTGTATGTATTATATAGTTGATTGTATACGACTAAGAGTCACAAATGCCTGACTAGGGTGTTAAAAGGGCATGAGTGGGGTGTTAGATAGGACATTATAAAAAAATGTGTGATAGATACAATAGAACAACTATTACAAGGATAGGATGTCTGTATGTATTATATAGTTGGTTGTGTATAACTGAGATGTCCCAAATGCCTGATTAGGGTGTTACAAGGGCATGACTAGGGTGTTAGATGAAGACATTATAAATGAAGGTGTGATAGATACAATAGAACAATTATTACAAAGATATGATGTCTGAATGTATTATATAGTTGATTGTGTATGACTGGGATGTCCCAAATGCCTGATTAGGGTGTTACAAGGGCATGACTGGGTTGTTAAATTAAGACATTATAAATGAAGGTGTGATAGATACAATAGAACAATTATTACAAAGGTATGATGTCTGAATGTATTATATAGTTGATTGTGTACGACTAGGATGTCACAAATGCCTGACTAGGGTGTTACAAAGGCATGACTGGGGTGTTATATGAAGACATTATAAAAGAATGTGGGATTGATACAATAGAACAATTATTACAAAGATATGATGTCTGTATGTATTATATAGTTGATTGTGTATGACTGGGATGTCCCAAATGCCTGATTAGGGTGCTATGAGGGCATGACTGGGGTGTTAGATGAAGACATTATAAATGAAGGTGTGATAGATACAATAGAACAATGATTACAAAGATATGATGTCTGTATGTATTATATAGTTGATTGTATACGACTAAGAGTCACAAATGCCTGACTAGGGTGTTAAAAGGGCATGAGTGGGGTGTTAGATAGGACATTATAAAAAAAATGTGTGATAGATACAATAGAACAATTATTACAAGGATAGGATGTCTGTATGTATTATATAGTTGGTTGTGTATGACTGAGATGTCCCAAATGCCTGATTAGGGTTTTACAAGGGCATGCCTAGGGTGTTAGATGAAGACATTATAAATGAAGGTGTGATAGATACAATAGAACAATTATTACAACGATATGATGTCTGTATGTATTATATAGTTGATTGTGTATGACTGGGATGTCCCAAATGCCTGATTAGGGTGTTACAAGGGCATGACTGGGGTGTTAGATGAAGACATTATAAATGAAGGTGTGATAGATACAATAGAACAATTATTACAAAGGTATGATGTCTGAATGTATTATATAGTTGATTGTGTACGACTAGTATGTCACAAATTCCTGACTAGGGTGTTACAAGGGCATGACTGGGGTGTTATATGAATACATTATAAAAGGAGGTGTGATAGATACAATAGAACAATTATTACAAAGATATGATGTCTGTTTTTATTATATAGTTGATTGTGTATGACTGGGATGTCCCAAATGCCTGACTAGGGTGCTATGAGGGCATGACTGGGGTGTTAGATGAAGACATTATAAATGAAGGTGTGATCGATACAATAGAACAATTAATACAAAGATATGATGTCTGTATGTATTATATAGTTGAATGTGTACGACTAGGAGTCACAAATGCCTGACTAGGGTGTTAAAATGGCATGAGTGGGGTGTTAGATAGGACATTATAAAAAAACAGTGTGATAGATACAATAGAACAATTATTACAAAGATATGATGTCTGTATGTATTATATAGTTGATTGTGTATGACTGGGATGTCCCAAATGCCTGACTAGGGTGCTATGAGGGCATGACTGGGGTGTTAGTTGAAGACATTATCAATGAAGGTGTGATCGATACAATAGAACAATTTTACAAAGATATGATGTCTGTATGTATTATATAGTTGATTGTGTATGACTGGGATATCCCAAATGCCTGATTAGGGTGTTACAAGGGCATGACTGGGGTGTTAGATGAAGACATTATAAATGAAGGTGTGATAGATACAATAAAACAATTATTACAAAGATATGATGTCTGTATGTATTATATAGTTGATTGTGTATGACTGGGATGTCCCAAATGCCTGATTAGGGTGTAACAAGGGCATGACTGGGGTGTTAGATGAAGACATTATAAATGAAGGTGTGATAGATACAATAGAACAATTATTACAAAGATATGATGTCTGTATGTATTATATAGTTGATTGTGTACGACTAGGATATACAAATGCCTGACTCGGGTGTTAAAAGGGCATGAGTGGGGTGTTAGATAGGACATTATAAAAAAAATGTTTGATAGATACAATAGAACAATTATTACAAAGATATGATGTCTATATGTATTATATAGTTGATTGTGTATGACTGGGATGTCCTAAATGCCTGACTAGGGTGCTATGAGGGCATGACTGGGGTGTTAGATGAAGACATTATAAATGAAGGTGTGATCGATACAATAGAACAATTATTACAAAGATATGATGTCTGTATGTATTATATAGTTGATTGTGTACGACTAGAAGTCACAAATGCCTGACTAGGGTGTAAAAAGGGCATGAGTGGGGTGTTAGATAGGACATTATAAAAAAAATGTGTGATAGATACAATAGAACAATTATTACAACGATATGATGTCTGTATGTATTATATAGTTGATTGTCTATGACTTGGATGTCCCAAATGCCTGATTAGGGTGTTACAAGGGTATGACTGGGGTGTTAGATGAAGACATTATAAATGAAGGTGTGATAGATACAATAGAACAATTATTACAAAGATATGATTGTCTGAATGTTTTAAATGGTTGATTGTGTACGACTGGGATGTCCCAAATGCCTGATTAGGGTGTTGTAAGGGATGACTGGGGTGTTAGATGAAGACATCATAAATGAAGGTGTGATAGATACAATAGAACAATTATTACAAAGATATGATGTCTGTATGTATTAAATGGTTGATTGTATATGACTGGGATGTCCCAAATGCCTTACTAGGGTGCTATGAGGGCATGACTGGGGTGTTAGATGAAGACATTATAAATGAAGGTGTGATAGATACAATAGAACAGTTATTACAAAGATATGATGTCTTTATGGATTATCAAGTTGATTGTGTATGACTAGGATGTCACAAATGCCAGACTAGGGTGTTTTATCATATTTTAAACTAGATACCCCAATGATGATTGTGGTCAAGTTTGGTTTAATTCGGCCCAGTAGTTTCAGAGGAGAAGATTTTTGTAAAAGTTAACGACGACGGACGACGACAACGACGGACGACGGACGCCAAGTGATGGGAAAAGCTCACTTGGCCCTTTAGGTGAGCTAAAAAAGAGACATAGGGATCCTACATTCTGACGTTGTCATCCACAACTACTGACCATGTGGTTAAGGTTTTTTAAATTATAATGACTTTCTTAAACTGTCCTGAATTTCTGCCAAACTGGGACAGAAACTTGTTAATGACCATAAGATAGTATCTAGGAGTAAATTTGAAAAAAAAAATATCCTGTTTTTTTTTCATATTTAACTAAAGTGAACATATATTTTTCTGCCACGAAGCATTTCATTCACTCACCTGTTTAGGATCATAAAAATATCAAGAATAAAATTTTGTAAATTTTTTTCATTTTTTCCGTATTTTTTTCCTTATAAATCGACTTAGTTTTTCTCCTAGGAAACATAACATTCACTCTGCGTTTAAAGTCTTTAAACTTTTAATAATTTTCTAAAACTATCTTGTAATTATACCGGACTTGGCCAAAAGCTTGTTTATGATCCGTAGCTATTACCTAGCAGAACATTTTTGTTCCTGGTTTGCTGTATTTTACTTATAAATTGACTTAGTTTTTCTTCCAGTTAGCATTACATACAGTCTTCAGTTAAAAGTTTTTAAAACATTTATTTGATTCAAAATCTATCCTGAATTTTTACCAAACTTCTTACAATCAAAAGATACCCTATAGCTGTTTATTTTATTTTTTTGGGGTGGGGGTTATTTTCGCTTTTTTTGGAGAGCATACTTTTGTTATTTTTTTAATTCTTTATTGAAAAGCACTTTACACCCATATGGGCCAATGGCTTAAAACATGATACATAATATACAATTTACATATATAAAACAATGAAAATAAACAATGTAGACACTTTGAACTATACTCCTTGTCTTTCTTTAAATCAATATATATATATATATAAGAGATTCAAATTATATCAAGGACTCCCTGTCCTCGGTCTTAGTGACTTTTTTAAGAAGGAGCCTAATTTGCAAGTGTCCTGTTTTGTTTCAGGATTGAGGATATGTTTTAATTTATCTATATCATTTAAGTTATTATATTTATTTTCATTTAATAGTTATAGTGTCTGTCGGTTGGTCAATAACAGTATAAGCTTAGTTTTGTACAACATAAACAGCTAGAAGCTCTAAAGAGCCTGTGTCTCTCACCTGTATTGACTGATGCTTTGGAAATCATGTAAAATAAGGTTAAAATCATAGTTTATAGTATTAGATATAATAATATCTAAGATAATAGCTAAAAACTGCAAAATTTCGGTACAAGTAATAGCTTTTCTCAAAAAGCTTGTCCCTTTTTCTCTTTTTTTTTTTGCGCTGTAAAATGATTTTTAATTTTGTACACTCATAGGACAAAAGTGAGTTCTCATTCCAAAACTGTTCTACCATTTTACTAAAATCGATATGTACAAAAATATATTACTAATTCTAAAATGACGTGTTTCTTTCACTTTGTATACAAAAAATCTATACTTATGATATACATAATAATGGCTGTAACAATATACTTCCCATGTAAATCCACATTAATTGGGACATATTTGCAAACCCTTTGCCGATTTAATTGTTTTAAAAATTGAAATTAAATAAAGATACAATAACTTTTATTATTGCACCCCAACAGGTGACGTATTGTTATTCAACGTTTCTTTTTATTTTTTTATGTCACCCTGACGGAAAAATTGTTATTGTACGATTCTTTTTTTAATTTTTATTATTGAACACGTTTTTGTCCAGACTATTTCTCGGAATTGTATGGACCAATTATGATGGAACTTTACTATAATGTTAACCCTCTTGATGCCAGATTTAAAAAAAAAGTTTAATTGAGATATAATATAAATGATTAAAGACCGTGCACTCTTAATCTAGATGTTTGAAGCAAGCATAGGTCATCATATATACGTCTTAAAATTTCAAAGTGTCGGCATTTCACAAAAATTAACGCAATTGAGCTAATTTTTGATGCATCTGAAAGATAATGTAAAAGCCTTTAAGGATAATACCATAATTCAATGAACAAATAAGTTTTTTTCATAGAAAAATATATCATTAAAGTTTATGTATGCAGGGAAATGCATACTTAAACCCCGTGCCTACTTTGGTGAAATGCTGACTTATACGTAATTAAGAAATGTATCGGTTGTTCTAAAAATAGAATAATCTAAAAATATGCAATTCTACTTTCTACTTACAATATAGTATCTGTGTAAGACGATGATAATCCAACATCTTTTCGCCCTAGGGACCAAACTGAGCATATTATTGGTCTATACAAGGTGTCATTTTCATCGTAAAGGCCTTGGCTAACTTTATGGGTAGTTGCCTTTATGTTGGTCTTCTAGGCTTTTATGATGGTTTATCGTGTTTTCCGCTTAATAAAGCACGTATTTATATTGAAAAACACATGTTAAAGTTAGCCAAGGCCTTTACGGTGGAAATGACACCTTGTAAAGACCAATAATATAGTCAGTTTGGTCCCTAGGGTGAAAAGATCCGGGGTTGGTATGGTCAATACTGGAGTCTGGATTTTAAAATTGGGGATACGGGTCGATTAAACATTTGGTTGGCCTATGTTCCCATATTTTAGTATAAATACAGATTCAGGCATGTAGTAGACACCCTAAGCATTAGTTTGAGCTAGAATATACTCCAATGGCATGCCTGGGCGGCGCTGGGGGAAGATTTTCACTCTTATGGGTAGTTGCCTTTATGTTGGTTTTCTAGACCTTTATGATGGTTTACCGTGTTTTCCGCTTAATGAAGCACCTATTTATATTGAAAAAAAACATGTGAAAGTTAGCCAAAGCCTTTGCGATGAAAATGACACCTTGAATAGACCAATAATATGTTCTGTTTGGTCCCTAGGGTGAAAAGATCCGGGGTTGGTACGGTCAATATTGGCGTCTGGCTATCAAAATTGGGGGTAAGGGTCGATTAAATATTTTTTTGGCTTACGGTCACATATTTGAGTATAGGTAAAGATTCAACCATGTAGTAGACACCCTAAGCTTTAGTCTGAACTATACTATTCCCCTATGCCTTACCTAAGCGGTGCTGGAGGGAGATTTTAACTCTTGTCGGTAGTTGCCTTTATGTTGGTTTTCTAAGCTTTTATGATGGTTTAATGTGTTTTCGGCTAAATGAAGCACCTATTTATTTTGAAAACACATGTTATAGATAGTCAAGGCCTTTACGATGAAAATGACACCTTGTATAGACCAATAATATGCTCAGTTTGGTCCCTAGGGTGAAAAATTCCTGGGTTGGTATGACCAATATTGGCGTCAAGCTATCCAAATTGGGGGTAAAGGTCGAATAAATATTTTGTTGGCCTACGTCCACATATTTTAGTATAAATAGAGATTTAGGCATGTAGTAGCCACCCTTAGCATTAGTTTGAGCTATAATATACCCCAATGGCATGCCTGGGCGGTGCTGGGGGAAGATTTTCACTCTTATGGGTAGTTGCCTTTACGTTGGTCTTCTAGGCTTTTATGATGGTTTATCGTGTTTTCCGCTTAATGAAGCACGTATTAATATTGAAAAACACATGTTAAATTTAGCCAAGGCCTTTACGATGGAAATGACACCTTGTATAGACCAATAATATGCTCACTTTGGTCCCTAGGGTGAAAAGATCCGGGGTTGGTATGGTCAATATTTGCGTCTGGATTTTAAAATTGGGGGTAAGGGTCGATTAAACATTTTGTTGGCCTATGTCCACATTTTTTAGTATAAAGAAAGATTCAGGCATGTAGTAGACACCCTGAACATTAGTTTGAACTAGAATATACCCCAATGGCACACCTGGGCGGTGCTGGAGGAAAATTTTAACTATTATGGGTAGTTGCCTTTATGTTGGTTTTCTAGGATTTTATGATGGTTTATCGGGTTTTCCGCTTAATGAAGCACCTATTTAAATTGAAAAAAACATGATGAAGCTAGCCAAGGCCTTTACGATGAAAATGACACCTTGAATAGACCAATAATATGCTCAGTTTGGTCCCTAGGGTGAAAAGTTCCGGGGTTGGTACGGTCAATATTGGCGTCTGGCTATCAAAATTTGGCGTAAGGGTCGATTAAATATTTTTTTGGCTTACGGTCACATATTTGAGTATAGGTAAAGATTCGAGTATGTAGTAGACACCCTAAGCTTTAGTCTGAGCTATACTATACCCCTATGCCTTGCCTAAGCGGTGCTGGGGGGAGATTTTAACTCTTGTGGGTAGTTGCCTTTATGTTGTTTTTTAGGCTTTTATGATGGTTTAATGTGTTTTTGGCTAAACGAAGCACCTATTTATGTTGGAAACACATGTTATAATTAGCAAAGGCTTTAACGATAAAAATGACACCTTGTATAGACCAATAATATGCTCAGTTTAGTCCCTAGGGTGAAAAAATCCTTGGTTGGTATGGTCAATATTGGCGTCTGGATATTAAAATTGAGGGTAGGGGCCGGTTAAATATTTTTTTGGCCTATGTCCACATATTTCAGTATAAATACAGATTCGGGCATGTAGTAGACACCCTAAGCATTAGTTTGAGCTAAAATATTCCCAAATTGCATGCCTGGGCGGTGCTAAGGGAAGGTTTACACTCTATGTGTAGTTGCCTTTTTGTTGGTTTTTCCAGGCTTTTATGATGGTTTCATGTGTATTCCGGTGAAGGAAGCACCTATTTCTGTTGGAAACACATCTTAAAGTTAGTCAAGGCCTTGACGATGAAAATGACACCTAGAATAGACCAATAATATGTTCAGTTTGGTCCCTAGGGCGAAAAGATATGGGGTTGGTATGGTCAATACTGGCGTCTGGATATTAAAATTGGGGGTAGGGGTCGATTAAATATTTTGTTGGCCTATGTTCCGATATTTTAGTATAAATACAGATTCAGGCATGTAGTAGACACCCTAAGCATTAGTTTGAGCTAGAATATAACCCTATGGCAAGCCTGGGCGGCGCTGGGGGGAGATTTTCACTCTGATGGATAGTTGCCTTTATGTTGGTTTTCTAGACTTTTATGACGCTTTATCGTGATTTCCGCTTAATGAAACACCTATTTATGTTGGAAAACACATGTGAAAGTTAGCCAAGGCCTTTACGATGGAAATGACACTTTGAAACGACCAATAATATGCTCAATTTGGTCCCTAGGGTTAAACGATCCGCGGTAAGCATGGTCAATATTGGCGTCTTAATATTAAAATTGGTTGGTAGGGTTCGATTAAATATTTTTGTTGGCTTACATTGACATATTTTCTTATAAGTAAAGGTTCAGGAATTTAGTAAACACTCTTAGCATTCGTTTGAGCTATAATATACCCCAATGGCATGCCTGTGCGGTGCTGGGGGAGATTTTTACTCTGATGGGTAGTTGCCTTTATGTTGCTTTTCTTGGCTTTTATGATGATTTATCGTGTTTTTCGCTTAATGAAGCACCTATTTAGGTTGGAAAACACATCTTAAAGTTAGCCAAGAACTTTTTGATGAAAATGACACCTTGTATAAACCAATAATATGATCAGTTTGGTCCCTAGGGTTAAAAGATCCGGGTTAGTATGGTCAATAATGGCGTCTGGCCTTCCAAATAAGGGCAAGGGTCGATTAAACATTTTGTTGGCCTCCGTCCACATATTTTAGTGTAAATAAAGATTCTGGCATGTAGAAGACTCCCTTAGCATTAGTTTGAGCTATAATATATACCCAACAGCATGCCTGGGCGGTGCTTGTGGAAGATTTTCACTCTTATGGGTAGTTGCCTTTATGTTGGTTTTCTAAGCTTTTATGATGGTTTATCGTGTTTTCCGCTTAATGAAGCACCTACTTATATTGAAAAACACATGTTAAAGTTAGCAAAGGCTTTTAAAATGAAAATGACACCTTGAATAGATCAAAAATATGCTCAGTTTGGTCCCTAGGGTGAAAAGATCCCGGGTAAATATTGCCAATAATGGCGTCAGGCTGTCCAAATTGGGGGTAAGGGTCGATTAAACATTTTGTTGGCCTCTGTCCACATATCTTAGTATAAATACAGATTCTGGCATGTAGTAGACACCCTAAGCATTAGTTTGAGCTAGAATATACTCCAATGGAATGCCTGGGCGGTGCTGGGGGAAGATTTTCACTCTTATGGGTAGTTGCCTTTATTTTGGTTTTCTAGGCTTTTATGATGCTTTATCGTGATTTCCGCTTAATGAAGCACCGATTTATATTGAAAAACACATGTTAAGGTTAGCCAAGGCCTTTGCAATGAAAACAACACCTTGTATAGACCAATAATATGCTCAGTTTGGTCCCTAGGGTGAAACGATCCGCGGTAAGTATGGTCAATATTGGCGTCTTAATATTAAAATTGGTTGGTAGGGTTCGATTAAATATTTTTGTTGGCTTACATTGACATACACTACAAACTGCTCAGAGTCTGAATTGACCAGTTTTTGTGCTCGACCAGTAAAATCGAGAACACATTTTACTTGACTAGTCTCGACATTGTCTCGACTGTACTTAACTGTACTTAAGTGTACTCGACTAGGTCTCGACTTTACTTAATTAGTCTGATTCAGTACTTGATGATCTTTGTGTAGTCTGAAATGGTCTTGACCAAGGCTCGACCTGTCTCGACCTGTCTTGACTAGTCTCGACCTGTCTCGACGAGTCTTGACCTTCAAATTTAGTTTTGACTGGTGAAAATCAGCCCATCTAACTAAATTAAATATTGATCTTACAAAATTCAAGCTTATTAGGTAGTTTGATTTACTGCTGTCAAATGAAAGAATTTAATTTTACAACAGGTAAAAATAAAAATTATTATATAAATTCAGATAGGCATCTTTATTTTTTTTTTTAGCTTTTTCAAATCATCTTGGATTTTCATCAAACTATGCAGCTATTTCAGAGATATATTAAGCTTACTGAATCCCATGTCATTTACTTTTTTGTTGTATTGCTGTAAAATTTAAGAATTAAAATAATCTTGGTAAAAAAAGCTAGGATTTGCAATTCGGACAAAATAGAGATAGTACACTTTAATTTTTTTAATAACTTTTTTCAAATCAACTTGGATTTTCATCAAACTATGTAGCTATCTTAGATATATATTAAGCTTACTAAATCCCTGGTCATTTTTTTTTTTTTTTTGTATTGCTGTCAAAATCAAGAATTAAATTAATCTAGGTAAAAAAAAATAGAATTTTCAGTTCGGACAAAATAGAGATAGTACACTTTAATTTTTTTAATAACTTTTTCAAATCAACTTGGATGTTCATCAAACTATACAGCTGTCTTACATATATAATAAGCTTACTGAATCCTGTATCAATTAGTTATTTGTTGTATTGCTGTAAAATTTAACAATTAAAGTTATCTTGGTAAAAAAAAGCTAGGATTTGCAATTCGGTCAAAATAGAGATAGTACACTTTAATTTTTTTAATAACTTTTTCAAATCAACTTGGATTTTCATCAAATTATGTAACTATCTTAGATATATATTAAGCTTACTAAATCCCTGGTCATTTTTTTTTGTATTGCTGTCAAAATCAAGAATTAAATTAATCTAGGTAAAAAAAAATAGAATTTGCAGTTCGGACAAAATAGAGATAATACACTTTAATTTTTTTAATAACTTTTTCAAATCAACTTGGATTTTCATCAAATTATGTAGCTATCTTAGATATATATTAAGCTTACTAAATCCCTGGTCATTTTGTTTTTGTCTTGCTGTCAAAATCAAGAATTATATTAATCTAGGTAAAAAAAAATAGAATTTTCAGTTCGGACAAAATAGAGATAATACACTTTAATTTTTTTAATAACTTTTTCAAATCAACTTGGATTTTTATCAAACTATGTAGCTATCTTAGATATATATTAAGCTTACTAAATCCCTGGTCATTTTTTTTTTTTTTTTGTATTGCTGTCAAAATCAAGAATTAAATTAATCTAGGTAAAAAAAAATAGAATTTTCAGTTCGGACAAAATAGAGATAGTACACTTTAATTTTTTTAATAACTTTTTCAAATCAACTTGGATTTCCATCAAACTATGTAGCTATCTTACATATATATTAAGCTTACTGAATCCCAGGTCATTTTATTTTTTGTTGTATTGCTGTCAAATTCAAGAATTAAATTAATCTAGGTAAAAATAGCTAGAATTTGCAGTTCGGATGAAATAGAGATCGTACACTTTAATTTTTTTAATAACTTTTTCAAATCAACTTGGATGTTCATCAAACTATACAGCTGTCTTACATATATATTAAGCTTACTGAATCCTGTATCAATTAGTTATTTGTTGTATTGCTGTAAAATTTAACAATTAAAGTTATCTTGGTAAAAAAAAAGCTAGGATTTGCAATTCGGTCAAAATAGAGATAGTACACTTTAATTTTTTTAATAACTTTTTCAAATCAACTTGGATTTTCATCAAATTATGTAACTATCTTAGATATATATTAAGCTTACTAAATCCCTGGTCATTTTTTTTTTGTATTGCTGTCAAAATCAAGAATTAAATTAATCTAGGTAAAAAAAAATAGAATTTGCAGTTCGGACAAAATAGAGATAATACACTTTAATTTTTTTAATAACTTTTTCAAATCAACTTGGATTTTCATCAAACCATGTAGCTAATTTAGATATATATTAAGCTTACTGATTCCCAGGTCATTTTATTTTTTGTTGTATTACTGTCAAATTCAAGAATTAAAGTTATCTTGGTAAAAAAAAAGCTAGGATTTGCAATTCGGTCAAAATAGAGATAGTACACTTTAATTTTTTTAATAACTTTTTCAAATCAACTTGGATTTTCATCAAATTATGTAGCTATCTTAGATATATATTAAGCTTACTAAATCCCTGGTCATTTTGTTTTTGTCCTGCTGTCAAAATCAAGAATTATATTAATCTAGGTAAAAAAAAATAGAATTTGCAGTTCGGACAAAATAGAGATAATACACTTTAATTTTTTTAATAACTTTTTCAAATCAACTTGGATTTTTATCAAACTATGTAGCTATCTTAGATATATATTAAGCTTACTAAATCCCTGGTCATTTTTTTTTTTTTTTGTATTGCTGTCAAAATCAAGAATTAAATTAATCTAGGTAAAAAAAAATAGAATTTTCAGTTCGGACAAAATAGAGATAGTACACTTTAATTTTTTTAATAACTTTTTCAAATCAACTTGGATTTCCATCAAACTATGTAGCTATCTTACATATATATTAAGCTTACTAAACCCCTGGTCATTTTGTTTTTGTCTTGCTGTCAAAATCAAGAATTATATTAATCTAGGTAAAAAAAAATAGAATTTGCAGTTCGGACAAAATAGAGATAATACACTTTAATTTTTTTAATAACTTTTTCAAATCAACTTGGATTTTTATCAAACTATGTAGCTATCTTAGATATATATTAAGCTTACTAAATCCCTGGTCATTTTTTTTTTTTTTTGTATTGCTGTCAAAATCAAGAATTAAATTAATCTAGGTAAAAAAAAATAGAATTTTCAGTTCGGACAAAATAGAGATAGTACACTTTAATTTTTTTAATAACTTTTTCAAATCAACTTGGATTTCCATCAAACTATGTAGCTATCTTACATATATATTAAGCTTACTGAATCCCAGGTCATTTTATTTTTTGTTGTATTGCTGTCAAATTCAAGAATTAAATTAATCTAGGTAAAAATAGCTAGAATTTGCAGTTCGGATGAAATAGAGATCGTACACTTTAATTTTTTTAATAACTTTTTCAAATCAACTTGGATGTTCATCAAACTATACAGCTGTCTTACATATATATTAAGCTTACTGAATCCTGTATCAATTAGTTATTTGTTGTATTGCTGTAAAATTTAACAATTAAAGTTATCTTGGTAAAAAAAAGCTAGGATTTGCAATTCGGTCAAAATAGAGATAGTACACTTTAATTTTTTTAATAACTTTTTCAAATCAACTTGGATTTTCATCAAATTATGTAACTATCTTAGATATATATTAAGCTTACTAAATCCCTGGTCATTTTTTTTTTTGTATTGCTGTCAAAATCAAGAATTAAATTAATCTAGGTAAAAAAAAATAGAATTTGCAGTTCGGACAAAATAGAGATAATACACTTTAATTTTTTTAATAACTTTTTCAAATCAACTTGGATTTTCATCAAACCATGTAGCTAATTTAGATATATATTAAGCTTACTGATTCCCAGGTCATTTTATTTTTTGTTGTATTGCTGTCAAATTCAAGAATTAAAGTTATCTTGGTAAAAAAAAAAGCTAGGATTTGCAATTCGGTCAAAATAGAGATAGTACACTTTAATTTTTTTAATAACTTTTTCAAATCAACTTGGATTTTCATCAAATTATGTAGCTATCTTAGATATATATTAAGCTTACTAAATCCCTGGTCATTTTGTTTTTGTCTTGCTGTCAAAATCAAGAATTATATTAATCTAGGTAAAAAAAAATAGAATTTGCAGTTCGGACAAAATAGAGATAATACACTTTAATTTTTTTAATAACTTTTTCAAATCAACTTGGATTTTTATCAAACTATGTAGCTATCTTAGATATATATTAAGCTTACTAAATCCCTGGTCATTTTTTTTTTTTTTTTGTATTGCTGTCAAAATCAAGAATTAAATTAATCTAGGTAAAAAAAAATAGAATTTTCAGTTCGGACAAAATAGAGATAGTACACTTTAATTTTTTTAATAACTTTTTCAAATCAACTTGGATTTCCATCAAACTATGTAGCTATCTTACATATATATTAAGCTTACTGAATCCCAGGTCATTTTATTTTTTGTTGTATTGCTGTCAAATTCAAGAATTAAATTAATCTAGGTAAAAATAGCTAGAATTTGCAGTTCGGATGAAATAGAGATCGTACACTTTAATTTTTTTAATAACTTTTTCAAATCAACTTGGATGTTCATCAAACTATACAGCTGTCTTACATATATATTAAGCTTACTGAATCCTGTATCAATTAGTTATTTGTTGTATTGCTGTAAAATTTAACAATTAAAGTTATCTTGGTAAAAAAAAGCTAGGATTTGCAATTCGGTCAAAATAGAGATAGTACACTTTAATTTTTTTAATAACTTTTTCAAATCAACTTGGATTTTCATCAAATTATGTAACTATCTTAGATATATATTAAGCTTACTAAATCCCTGGTCATTTTTTTTTTGTATTGCTGTCAAAATCAAGAATTAAATTAATCTAGGTAAAAAAAAATAGAATTTGCAGTTCGGACAAAATAGAGATAATACACTTTAATTTTTTTAATAACTTTTTCAAATCAACTTGGATTTTCATCAAACCATGTAGCTAATTTAGATATATATTAAGCTTACTGATTCCCAGGTCATTTTATTTTTTGTTGTATTGCTGTCAAATTCAAGAATTAAAGTTATCTTGGTAAAAAAAAAGCTAGGATTTGTAATTTGGTCAAAATAGAGATAGTACACTTTAATTTTTTTAATAACTTTTTCAAATCAACTAGGATTTTCATCAAATTATGTAGCTATCTTAGATATATATTAAGCTTACTAAATCCCTGGTCATTTTGTTTTTGTCTTGCTGTCAAAATCAAGAATTATATTAATCTAGGTAAAAAAAAATAGAATTTGCAGTTCGGACAAAATAGAGATAATACACTTTAATTTTTTTAATAACTTTTTCAAATCAACTTGGATGTTCATCAAACTATGCAGCTATCTTACATATATATTAAGCTTACTGAATCCTGTATCAATTAGTTATTGGTTGTATTGCTGTAAAATTTAAGAATTAAAGTTATCTTGGTAAAAAAAAAGCTAGGATTTGCAATTCGGTCAAAATAGAGATAGTACACTTTAATTTTTTTAATAACTTTTTCAAATCAACTTGGATTTTCATCAAACTCTACAACTATCTTTGCAATATATTGATCTTACTAAATCATAGGTTGTTATTCAGTTTTGTGTATTTCTGTCAAATTTAATTAATCTAGGTAAAAAAGCTGCGATATTAGAAATACATCTTTCCTCATTATTTGGGAAAAAGTATATATAATTATTTAATAATTTATTCCTTTTAATATATATTATATAAATATATCAAATAGTGATGAAACATTAAAGAAATTATTAAAATAGTTTTTCTGATTTGTGGTGATTTAAAAAGCAATACCTTTTGCTTGGGGCAAACTTATTAAAAAGATCACATCTACCAGTGTTTTAAATTCTAAATAACATTAATCAAAGTTGCAACATCCTGTTAAATCTAAATCGCAAGGCTTTTTTAATTTACTAGATAAGTAATACACGAGTTTAAGAAAAGAAGGGCTTTCTTTTTACCTGTAAAACTCACATGTACTGATGTAATTAAACCATGTATAGTGCCATGTCATTAAATTTGACCAAAATAATATTTTAAGATTTGATTTAAATAAAGTTTTACTGTAACTTTGAAACACATTTCTTTTTTTAAAAGGTTATCAAGGATTGTTATGAAAGTTCATGATATTAAATTTTTGTTTTAACAAAAAAAAGGTGTTTATTTGGTTTAAGCTGATTTGAAAAAAATTATGAAGTCTTAAAAAAGACACTTTTTTTTTGTTGTTAAAACAAAAATTTAATATCATTTAATATATCAGGAAAGATATATTTCTAATACCGTAGCTTTTTGACCTAGATCAATTAAATTCTTAAATTTGACAGAAGTACACAAAACTAAATAAAAACCTATGAATCAGTAAGATCAATATATGGCAAAGATAGTTGTAGAGTTTGATGAACATCCAAGTTGAATTGAAAAAGTTGTGAAAAAAATTAAAGTGTTCTATTTTTTTTACCTGGATTAATTTAATTTTTAAATTTTATAGCAATACAACAAAAAACTAAATTACATGGGATTCAGTAAGCTTGATATATATCTGAAATAGCTGCATAGTTTGATGAAAATCCAAGTTGATTTGAAAAAGTTATAAAAAAAATTAAAGATGCCTATCTGAATTTATATAATAATTTTTATTTTTACCTATTGTAAAATTAAATTCTTTCATTTGACAGCAATAAATCAAACTACCTTATAAGCTTGAATTTTGTAAGATCAATATTTAATTTAGTTAGATGGGCTGATTTACACCAGTCAAAACTAAATTTGAAGGTCAAGACTTGTCGAGACAGGTCGAGACAGGTTGAGCCTTGGTCAAGACCATTTCAGACTACACAAAGATCATCAAGTACTGAATCAGACTAATTAAGTAAAGTCGAGACCTAGTCGAGTACACTTAAGTACAGTTAAGTACAGTCGAGACGATGTCGAGACTAGTCAAGTAAAATGTGTGCTCGATTTTACTGGTCGAGCACAAAAACTGGTCAATTCAGACTCTGAGCAGTTTGTAGTGATATTTTATTATAAGTAAAGGTTCAGGCATGTAGTAGACACTCTTAGCATTCGTTTGAGCTATAATATACCCCAATGGCATGCCTGTGTGGTGCCTGGGGGGAGAGATTTTTACTCTGATGGGTAGTTGCCTTTATGTTGGTTTTCTTGGCTTTTATGATGATTTATCGTGTTTTTTGCTTAATGAAGCACCTATTTATGTTGGGAAACACATCTTAAAGTTAGCCAAGGCCTTTATGATGAAAATGACACCTTGTATAAACCAATAATATGATCAGTTTGGTCCCTAAGGTGAAAAGTTCCGGGGTTGATATGGTCAATATTGGCGTCTGGCTATCCAAATTGGGGGTAAGGGGTCGATTAAATATTTGTTTGGCCTATGTTCCGATATTTTAGTATAAATACAGATTCAGGCATGAAGTAGACACCCTAAGCATTAGTTTGAGCTAGAATATAACCCTATGGCATGCCTGGGCGGCGCTGGGGAAGATTTTCACTCTTATGGATAGTTGCCTTTATGTTGGTTTTCTAGACTTTTATGATGCTTTATCGTGATTTCCGCTTAATGAAGCACCTATTTATATTGAAATACACATGTTAAAGTTAGCCAAGGCCTTCGCAATGAAAACAACACCTTGTATAGACCAATAATATCCTCAGTTTGGTCCCGAGGGTGAAACGATCCGGGATTGATATAGTCAATATTGGCGTCTGGCTATCCAAATTTGGGGTAGGGGTCGATTAAATAATTTTTTGGCTTACGTTCACATATTTTGTTATAAGTAAAGATTCGAGCATGTAGTAGACACCCTTAACATTAGTTTGAGCTATAATATACCCAAATGGCATGCCTGGGCGGTGCTGGGGGGAGATTTTCACTCTTATGGGTAGTTGCCTTTCTCTTGGTTTTCTAGGCTTTTACAATGGTTTATCGTCTTTTTGGCTTAATGAAGCACCTATTTAAATAAAAAAAAAACACATGTCAAAGTTACCCAGGACCTTTACGATGAAAATGACACCTTGTATATACCAATGATATGCTCAGTTTGGTTCCTAGGGTGAAAAGATCCAGGGTCAATATTGTCAATAATGGCATCAGGCTGTCCAAATTGGGGGTAAGGGTCGATTTAACATTTTGTTAGCCTACGGCCACATATCTTAGTATATATAAAGATTCAGGCATGAAGTACACACCCTGAGCAGTAGTTTGAGCAAGAATATACCCAAATGGCATGCCTGGGCGGTGCTGGGGGAGAGATTTTCACTCTTATGGGTAGTTGCCTTTATGTTGGTTTTCCAGGCTTTTATGATGGTTTATCGTGTTTTCCGCTAAATGAAGCACCTATTTATATTGAAAAACACATGTTAAAATCAGCCAAGGCCTTTACGATGAAAATGACACCTTGTATAGACCAATTATATTCTCAGTTTGGTCCCTAGGGTGAAAAAATCCAGGTTTCGTATGGTCAATATTGGTGTCAGGCTATTCAAATTGGGGGTAAGGGTCGAATAAACATTTTGTTGGCTTACGTTCACATATTTTCGTATAAATACAGATTCAGGCATGTAGTAGACACCCTAAACCTTAGTTTTACGCTGAAATAATCCCAAATGGCATGCCTGGGCGGTGCTAGGGGAAAGTTTTCACTCTATGGGTAGTTGCCTTAATGTTGGTTTTCCAGGCTTTTATGATGGTTTAATGTGTTTTCCGCTAAATAAAGCACCTATTTATGTTGGAAACACATCTTAGAGTTGGCGAAGGCCTTTACGATGAAAATGACATCTTGTGCAGACCAATAATATGATCAGTTTGGTACCTAGGGTGAAAAGATCCGGGGTTGGTATGGTCAATAATGGCGTCAGGCTATCCAAATTGGGGGTAAGGGTCGAATAAACATTTTGTTGGCCTACGTCCACATATTTTAGTAAAAATAAAGACTCAGGCATGTAGTAGACACCCTAAATATTAGTTTGAGCTAGAATATACCCCAATGGCATGCCTGGGCGGTGCTGGGGGAAGATTTGAATTCTTATGTGTAGTTGCCTTTCTTTCGGTTTTCTAGGCTTTTTGATGGTTTATCGTGTTTTCCGCTTAATGAAGCACCTATTTTTATTGAAAAACACATGTTAAAGTTAGCCAAGGCCTTTACGATGAAAATAACACCTTGTATAGACCAATAATATGTTCAGTTTGGTCCCTAGGGTGAAAAGATCCGGGGTTGGTATGGTCAATAATTGCGCCAGGCTATCCAAATTGGGGGTAAGGGTCGAATAAACATTTTGTTGGCCTACGTCCACACATTTTAGTATAAATAAAGATTCAGGCATGTAGTAGACACCCTAAGCATTAGTTTGAGCTAGAAAATACCCCAATGGCATGCCTGGGCGGTGCTGGGTGAAGATTTGAATTCTTATGTGTAGTTGCCTTTCTTTTGGTTTTCTAGGCTTTTTTTGATGGTTTATCGTGTTTTCCGCTAAATGAAGCACCTATTTATATTGAAAAACACATGTTAAAATCAGCCAAGGCCTTTACGATGAAAATGACACCTTGTATAGACCAATTATATTCTCAGTTTGGTCCCTAGGGTGAAAAAATCCAGGTTTCGTATGGTCAATATTGGTGTCAGGCTATTCAAATTGGGGGTAAGGGTCGAATAAACATTTTGTTGGCTTACGTTCACATATTTTCGTATAAATACAGATTCAGGCATGTAGTAGACACCCTAAACCTTAGTTTTACGCTGAAATAATCCCAAATGGCATGCCTGGGCGGTGCTAGGGGAAAGTTTTCACTCTATGGGTAGTTGCCTTAATGTTGGTTTTCCAGGCTTTTATGATGGTTTAATGTGTTTTCCGCTAAATAAAGCACCTATTTATGTTGGAAACACATCTTAGAGTTGGCGAAGGCCTTTACGATGAAAATGACATCTTGTGCAGACCAATAATATGATCAGTTTGGTACCTAGGGTGAAAAGATCCGGGGTTGGTATGGTCAATAATGGCGTCAGGCTATCCAAATTGGGGGTAAGGGTCGAATAAACATTTTGTTGGCCTACGTCCACATATTTTAGTAAAAATAAAGACTCAGGCATGTAGTAGACACCCTAAATATTAGTTTGAGCTAGAATATACCCCAATGGCATGCCTGGGCGGTGCTGGGGGAAGATTTGAATTCTTATGTGTAGTTGCCTTTCTTTCGGTTTTCTAGGCTTTTTTGATGGTTTATCGTGTTTTCCGCTTAATGATGCACCTATTTTTATTGAAAAACACATGTTAAAGTTAGCCAAGGCCTTTACGATGAAAATAACACCTTGTATAGACCAATAATATGTTCAGTTTGGTCCCTAGGGTGAAAAGATCCGCGGTTGGTATGGTCAATAATTGCGCCAGGCTATCCAAATTGGGGGTAAGGGTCGAATAAACATTTTGTTGGCCTACGTCCACACATTTTAGTATAAATAAAGATTCAGGCATGTAGTAGACACCCTAAGCATTAGTTTGAGCTAGAAAATACCCCAATGGCATGCCTGGGCGGTGCTGGGGGAAGATTTGAATTCTTATGTGTAGTTGCCTTTCTTTTGGTTTTCTAGGCTTTTTTTGATGGTTTATCGTGTTTTCCGCTTAATGAAGCACCTATTTTTATTGAAAAACACATGTTAAAGTTAGTCAAGGCCTTTACGATGAAAATGACACCTTGTATATTCCAATAATATGCTCAGTTTCGTCCCTAGGGTGAAAAGATCCAGGGTAAGTATGATCAATAATGGCGTCAGGCTATCGAATTTGGGGGTAAGGGTCGATTAAAGATTTTGTTGGCCTACGGCCACATATTTTAGTATATATAAAGATGCAGGCATGAAGTAGACACCCTAAGCATTAGTTTGAGCTAGAATATAGCCCAATGGAATGCCTAGGCGGTGCTGGGGGAAGATTTTCACTCTTATGGGTAGTTGCCTTTATTTTGGTTTTACAGGCTTTTATGACGGTTTATCGTGTTATCCGCTTAATGAAGCACCTATTTATATTGAAAAACACATGTTAAAGTTAGCCAAGGCCTTTACGATGAAAATGACACATTGTATAGACCAAAAATATGCTCAGTTTTGTCCTTAGGGTGAAAAGATCCAGGGTAAGTATGGTCAATATTGGCGTCTTGATATTAAAATTGGTTTACATAAGAGTCAAACAACTGGATTAACACATAGAAACAGTAATATGTCCACATGAAAACCTGTCAGATAGAAAGTCAGAATGCCACTTAGTCATCAAAATTGAAAAAAAGGTGTGTAATGCTTATTTTGACCATATAATTCCAAAATTGGTAATTTGTGCAGAATTTCTAATAAGTGAAAGTTTAAATCCTTTAGTTTCTTTCTATTTGACAAATTGACACCGTCAAATCATTCAGGGAAGTTGCCAAAGTACAGATTCTATATTTACTGATTTCACCTCTTAAAAAAGAAAAAATTGACCAATCTTTATAAAACTAGTTATGACCAAAGCTTAGTTACTTATGAGACTGCTTACAAATTTCATGACAATAGGATATATATTACATACAATATGTTAAATTTTAAATTTAATTTGCGTGTTAAATTTAGACGTTAAATTGGAAAATTTCAACTATCAACATTTGGGAGTTTAAAAATTAAAATGTTGCAAAAAAAATACTTCTTAAATGCTTAATATATAATATATCAAATATCAAAAGCAAAAAAGGACTCATTTGAGTAATCAGAGGTAGCACAATTATTCAAAAGTCAAATTTATATGAGCCTGTGGTTTAAAATTAAGGTTTTCCAATAAAAGGGTGTCTTACATAAAGATAAAGTATTTTCCAGCAATTTTAAATTTTAGGAGTATTTAAAAAAAAGAAAGAAATGAGGCATATAACATATCATATTAGTTTTAAAGGGTGTTAGGCCAAGAAAGACTGCAAAATATTTATTATTTTTGACATGTTTGGTTCAGTGATTTTGTAAGCAGTTAATTTATAAATATATGATTTTTTTTTATAATAAACACATAGTTTTTGATTAAACTAAAGTTTCATATTATCATCGTCTTACGCAGTTACTCTATTGTAAATAGAAAGTAGAGTTGCGTATTTTTAGATTATTCTATTTTTAGAACAACCAATACACAGAAGAGCACTATTTATAAATTCCGTACAAGTCAGCATTTCACCAAAGTAGGCACGGGGTTTAAGTGTGCATTTCCCTGCATACATAAACTTTAACGATGTATTTTTCTATGAAAAACTTATTTGTTCATTAAATTATGGTATTATTCTAAAAGGTTTTTACATTATCTTTCAGATGCACCAAAATTAGCTCAATTGCGTTTATTTTAGTGAAATGCCGACACTTCGAAATTTGAAGATGTATATATATGATGACCTATGCGCTTGCTTCAAACATATAACTTAAGTTTGCACGCACGCAAGCATGCATATATAAAGTACGAAAACATTGATATGATCACATGTGGGGAAGAATTTAAAACTCTTCAACACTACCTGTCAATTAATAACATTCAATTGAATAAAAGAAACCCAGAATATATGCATGCTTTAGAAAATAGAAGACTATAGATGTAAGGGGACGGGTTTAAATTACATCTACATTATGTAGAAATGAGACAATTCTCCACAAGAGACCAGATGACCTAGAAATAAACAACTAAAGGTCACCCCGAGCAGCATTTAACAATGAGCAAAGCCCATACCGCTTAGTCAGTTATAATATATAAATGTACATTATGTATAACGTTTGTTACAATGCAAATATTTTTATAATATAGCCGTCTAGGTTTTTAAAACGCGTATCATATGTAGAACAAGATTGTATGATTAAGAAATTAATGCTTATTTTAATAATTTGATTGAGTTGTAAAAGTGTTGACTGGAGCATAACTTGTACGAAGCGGTTCGTTCGAAAAATATTCACACGATCAACAATATAAAATCCCCCTTCTCTTTTCCCGTCAAAAAAATATACATAAAGAAGAATTCATTTCTTAAAACTATATTTCTATGCTAATAAGACAAAACAAAAAGTTGGATCAAGTTTTTCTTTTATATACCAGTGCACTTTTTTTTGCAGCACGTATCAATTCGAATTTAACATATTATTTTGATATTCCTTATGTATTAATTCAATTTCAGACAAACTACTCGTAATTTCTTGAAAGTTTTTAATTACATTTCATTTTTTTCTACAAAATTTTAATATAACTTCCTTGCCAACAGAACTGCCGTTTTGTTTGTTTATTAACAAAGACTTCCGAAAAGAAATGTTATTCTTATCCTTAATATATACGCTGACTTTAACGACCTTATACTTGTTTAAATACAAAATCAAGAGATGTTCCGGTGATTGCGACTTAAGTAGTAATTTAACAATATTTTTTTTTTTAAATTGTATAAGAAGGCACAAAATTTAAAGTAGGCACGTATACATTTTGGAGGCCGAGTTTACACATTTCCCGATTTTTTATTGAGTTTAAAGTAACATATTTATCTTAAATTGTTATAAAAAACATATTGTACGTCCAAACAATATTAATATAACATCAAGATTTTCGATAATAACCGATTTCTTAAATTCTTTGAAAATGCTGAATCATGCTTACTTTAGTAGCTGTTTTAACGCATCGGGACTTTGGTAGCAATTAGTTAGTATATATATATATATATATATATATATATATATAAAAGTCTATAAAAACGACCAACCAGCAAATTTACTATGTACCGGATCGTCTAGAATAGGCGATACTATGCAGATAAGGAAAAAATTATATCAGTCTAAAGATTTGCACAACGGTACTGATATAAGATGTTATAATACGAAAATGTTGTTATTAAATCGTGCTGACAAATATTTCGGCTCAACAAATGGCCTTCTTCAAGTGTCACAAGTTTTAACAATACTGATACATAATGTATAAGGTGTAAAAATAGATCAGTAATAATACAGGTAAGTTTTGGTCGATTGATTTTTAATCCAAAAGCCTGAATATCATAATATAAACAAAACACTATAAATCAATATACGTGACTGTGTATATTAACAATAAAAATTAGTGAAAAAACAAAAACGCTAGTATTTCTTATTGATGCCGTTTGGATGATGTACATTAAGTTCCTTTATCCAAAAGCTTTCCCTAACCTGTCGCTGGGCATCACTCCAGTGAATATTCTGTTCAATCACTAGAATTTTCAGGCGGTTAAAGTCATCAGGTTTGTGACCCGACTGTCTGAAGTGCTGAGAAACTGGGAGAAGTGGCTTCTTAGAGATATCACTCCTATGGCCATTGAGGCGTTTGTGGAAAGGCTGCTTTGACTCACCAACATATTGGAGGCCACAAACCGAACATTCTAGTATGTAAACAACATTCATACTTTTGCAGGTAACATTGCAAAATATCTTATAGTTGTTTTCGGTTGCCTTACTGTGAAATGTTGATGAATGCTGCATCTGTAGGCAGCATTTGCAGCGTTTTTCTTCACACGAACGACATTCTCCAGAAGTACTTCTATTATCAGACACTTCAGCCCGCACCAGCAGGTTCCGCAGACTACTAGGTTGCCTAAAAGCTATCATTGGAGGTTCGGGAAAAATCTTGGATAGTTTGGAATTCTTTTCAACTGATTTCCAATGCTCACGAATGACACCAAAGCTGTTTTTGAGAGATGGGTGGTAAGTAAGAACACATGGAGTCCTTTTATTTTTCTTTTTAACTTTGTATTCCAATAGTTCACTCCTGGGAATTGATTCCGCTTTCTGAAAGCTTTTTTTGATATTTCTGTGTTTGTAGCCCCTTTTCTTCAAGCGAGTTTCAAGTTGACGTAGTTGTATTTTAGTTGTTTCTGTGTTGGAACATATTCGCTTGACTCTAAGTGCCTGACTGTATGGAATACTCTTGGTAAGATGAGCAGGATGGCAACTTTTAGGGGACAAATATTGATGAGTGTCAGTGGGTTTAGAATATAAATCTGTAGATATGATGCCCTCTGTGAGCGAACTTGAAGTATCGAGGAAGGCGATTTTGGATTTAGACTTCTCATGAGTAAATTTGATACTAGGATGTATGTTGTTGGCATGAGTGATAAAAGTATCTAAATCCTCGTCGCTTTTATTCCATTTCATATCCACATCATCTATAAATCTAAACCAGGAAAGCGGTTTTTCGATGGAAGTTTCAAGGAGTTGTTTCTCTAATTTGCCCATAAATATGTTGGCATATGACGGAGCCATTTTGGTGCCCATGGCAGTTCCATTTACTTGCAAATAATGATCTCCATCAAAAGTGAAGTTGTTTTTCTTAAGTACCAGCGTGAGCATTTTGACCAGGCATTCGGTAGGTGGATATTTCACTGGTCTGGAATCCCAAACTTCTTTACATGCATCGATGCCATCTGCATGTGGAATATTAGTGTAGAGGGAGGTGACATCCATGGAAACAAGAGTCGTGTCGGAGGGGAGTGGATTTAAGGCCTGCATTTTTCTTAGATAATCGGTTGTATCTTTGATGTGAGATGGTAAGTCTTCAACATGTTGACGAAGATGGAAGTCAACAAATTCCGATATTTTTTCCGTTGGATGACCGTTCGCTGAAACTATAGGTCTTCCTGGGTTATTGGCCTTATGAATTTTAGGTAAAAGATAAAATCTGCCCGGTTTTGGATTTTCTGGTTTCAAATATTCAAGAGTTTTGTCATCGATGAAACCATCGTCATGCATTTCTACCAAACTATCAGTAATTTCTCTGCTAAAAGATGTTGTAGGATCAGAGTCTAGTTTTTGGTAGAACCTTGCATCGCCAAGTTGTCGTTCAGCCTCTTGAATATAGGCAGATTTATCCATGACAACCACTGCACTGCCTTTGTCTGCAGGTTTAATGACGATATTGTTGTTAGATCGTAAGTTTTTTAGTGCAGTCCGTTCTTCATTGGTAAGATTGTCAAAAGGTTTATTGTTATTTTTAGTATTTCTAATAATGTCCGACTTAAAGTTATCAATAAATGATTCCAGGGTAGCATTTTTGCTCGGTTTAGGGATCCAAGAGCTCTTTTTAATAAATTTGTAGTTGTTCTCGTCTTCTGAAATTTCTGAGTCCCTATCCGAGCTTATTATGTTATCCTCCTTCGACGCGAAATATTCCTTAATACGTAGACTTCTAGCAAAATTGTCAAGGTCTTCCGACAATTTGGTGTCATTGACAGGAGCAGGTAGAGGACAGAAATTAAGGCCTCTAGAGAGAAGAGATGTTTCCGATTCCGTTAAATGATGTTGAGACAGATTGACCACGATGTTGGAGGGTGAATCAGTCTTTTGAGGTCTACGTTTAAAGCGTCTAATTCGTTTAGTCTTTCTCTCTGATGGTAAGGAAGGGTGGATGTATTCCATGCCATCCCTGCGGAATTTTCGTTTTTGTTTTTCACTTAAATTGTTGGATTGTATAGTAGTTAAGTCCTTGAGGATCAAGCCACAAGCACCTGGCTCTTTATCCAATACATTACTTCGCAGATGGGACCAAACCCTCTTTCATTGCTCAAAGCGGTTAGTGGTCCTCCTCAAACAACACTGCGAAGGACATCTCAAAACTCTCACTGGCGAGTTTAACACCCTTTTGAATAGCTGCAAAAGAGATCTAACATCTGACAATTGTGATGCTATCAACACTCGCCTCAAGGACTTAACTACTATACAATCCAACAATTTAAGTGAAAAACAAAAACGAAAATTCCGCAGGGATGGCATGGAATACATCCACCCTTCCTTACCATCAGAGAGAAAGACTAAACGAATTAGACGCTTTAAACGTAGACCTCAAAAGACTGATTCACCCTCCAACATCGTGGTCAATCTGTCTCAACACCATTTAACGGAATCGGAAACATCTCTTCTCTCTAGAGGCCTTAATTTCTGTCCTCTACCTGCTCCTGTCAATGACACCAAATTGTCGGAAGACCTTGACAATTTTGCTAGAAGTCTACGTATTAAGGAATATTTCGCGTCGAAGGAGGATAACATAATAAGCTCGGATAGGGACTCAGAAATTTCAGAAGACGAGAACAACTACAAATTTATTAAAAAGAGCTCTTGGATCCCTAAACCGAGCAAAAATGCTACCCTGGAATCATTTATTGATAACTTTAAGTCGGACATTATTAGAAATACTAAAAATAACAATAAACCTTTTGACAATCTTACCAATGAAGAACGGACTGCACTAAAAAACTTACGATCTAACAACAATATCGTCATTAAACCTGCAGACAAAGGCAGTGCAGTGGTTGTCATGGATAAATCTGCCTATATTCAAGAGGCTGAACGACAACTTGGCGATGCAAGGTTCTACCAAAAACTAGACTCTGATCCTACAACATCTTTTAGCAGAGAAATTACTGATAGTTTGGTAGAAATGCATGACGATGGTTTCATCGATGACAAAACTCTTGAATATTTGAAACCAGAAAATCCAAAACCGGGCAGATTTTATCTTTTACCTAAAATTCATAAGGCCAATAACCCAGGAAGACCTATAGTTTCAGCGAACGGTCATCCAACGGAAAAAATATCGGAATTTGTTGACTTCCATCTTCGTCAACATGTTGAAGACTTACCATCTCACATCAAAGATACAACCGATTATCTAAGAAAAATGCAGGCCTTAAATCCACTCCCCTCCGACACGACTCTTGTTTCCATGGATGTCACCTCCCTCTACACTAATATTCCACATGCAGATGGCATCGATGCATGTAAAGAAGTTTGGGATTCCAGACCAGTGAAATATCCACCTACCGAATGCCTGGTCAAAATGCTCACGCTGGTACTTAAGAAAAACAACTTCACTTTTGATGGAGATCATTATTTGCAAGTAAATGGAACTGCCATGGGCACCAAAATGGCTCCGTCATATGCCAACATATTTATGGGCAAATTAGAGAAACAACTCCTTGAAACTTCCATCGAAAAACCGCTTTCCTGGTTTAGATTTATAGATGATGTGGATATGAAATGGAATAAAAGCGACGAGGATTTAGATACTTTTATCACTCATGCCAACAACATACATCCTAGTATCAAATTTACTCATGAGAAGTCTAAATCCAAAATCGCCTTCCTCGATACTTCAAGTTCGCTCACAGAGGGCATCATATCTACAGATTTATATTCTAAACCCACTGACACTCATCAATATTTGTCCCCTAAAAGTTGCCATCCTGCTCATCTTACCAAGAGTATTCCATACAGTCAGGCACTTAGAGTCAAGCGAATATGTTCCAACACAGAAACAACTAAAATACAACTACGTCAACTTGAAACTCGCTTGAAGAAAAGGGGCTACAAACACAGAAATATCAAAAAAAGCTTTCAGAAAGCGGAATCAATTCCCAGGAGTGAACTATTGGAATACAAAGTTAAAAAGAAAAATAAAAGGACTCCATGTGTTCTTACTTACCACCCATCTCTCAAAAACAGCTTTGGTGTCATTCGTGAGCATTGGAAATCAGTTGAAAAGAATTCCAAACTATCCAAGATTTTTCCCGAACCTCCAATGATAGCTTTTAGGCAACCTAGTAGTCTGCGGAACCTGCTGGTGCGGGCTGAAGTGTCTGATAATAGAAGTACTTCTGGAGAATGTCGTTCGTGTGAAGAAAAACGCTGCAAATGCTGCCTACAGATGCAGCATTCATCAACATTTCACAGTAAGGCAACCGAAAACAACTATAAGATATTTTGCAATGTTACCTGCAAAAGTATGAATGTTGTTTACATACTAGAATGTTCGGTTTGTGGCCTCCAATATGTTGGTGAGTCAAAGCAGCCTTTCCACAAACGCCTCAATGGCCATAGGAGTGATATCTCTAAGAAGCCACTTCTCCCAGTTTCTCAGCACTTCAGACAGTCGGGTCACAAACCTGATGACTTTAACCGCATGAAAATTCTAGTGATTGAACAGAATATTCACTGGAGTGATGCCCAGCGACAGGTTAGGGAAAGCTTTTGGATAAAGGAACTTAATGTACATCATCCAAACGGCATCAATAAGAAATACTAGCGTTTTTGTTTTTTCACTCATTTTTATTGTTAATATACACAGTCACGTATATTGATTTATAGTGTTTTGTTTATATTATGATATTCAGGCTTTTGGATTAAAAATCAATCGACCAAAACTTACCTGTATTATTACTGATCTATTTTTACACCTTATACATTATGTATCAGTATTGTTAAAACTTGTGACACTTGAAGAAGGCCATTTGTTGAGCCGAAATATTTGTCAGCACGATTTAATAACAACATTTTCGTATTATAACATCTTATATCAGTACCGTTGTGCAAATCTTTAGACTGATATATATATATATATATATATATATATATATATATATATATATATATATATATATATATATATATATATATATATATATATATATATATATATATATATATATATATATATATATATATATATATATATATATATATATATATATATATATATATATATATATATATATATATATATATACGAACATCTAGACTTGCTGCATGTCCCTTCCTTATAATTTGTTTTTCAATTTTGCCCCTTTAACAATTTTACTGCTATATCCGTAAGAGATTACCATGATGCTGCCATCTGCAGAGAAAGGGCAATCAGTATGCTGGCAGTTTTCAGTAAACATATAGATTAGTAAGAAAGAAAGCGAAAGCTTAAAGTTTCATCAATATCAGTTCCAAGTAATTTCAAACGAATGAACAGGTTTCATTAAATATGGTTACAGGTAATAAACAATCGATAGTAAGAAAGTTTTTCTGTCGACTTTGTTTTCAATGCAGTAGTTTTCATACTGTTTTTACACCAGTATTCTACAGTTTTGTTAAGTTGAAAGTAGTTGAAAAAAAAAGGATATTTAAACATGCAAAATATATTAAAAGGAATACATTTATATAGATAATAAGGACTGTTAACTTTTCTACCTCAGATTAATTCCAGTTCATGACATTAATTCGTATCCGTCGGAAATTATTACAGGTGTGCAACATGTGCAATTTATTTATATATTTTCGCAAAAAAGAATTCAAGCATGTGACCTTATTTTTTTCTTATGCAATGTATGGCGGACTGTTTAAATCATGCTATATCAAAATCGCCCCACAAGAAGAGGAAGAAGAAAGGGAACATAAAATAATCAAACTTTTATTTCTCAAAAAGTAAATGATATTTTCCTTTGCTTATTTCGAGAGTGCATATCACATGTACATTTGAAAAAATGTGAAAAGATCTTCTCTGTGTCGTTTTCCCTAAATATTGATTGATATTAAATTTTGTTTGCTTTAAACGTTCAGCGATAGTTTATCCTTAAGGTCTATCTTTCATATGAGGAAACAATATTTAATATACAGAACATATGTAAACTTATTTTGACTGTGTCAGTTTTTGACCTTAACACAGTCATGTATTTGACACATCAATATAGATTCGCAGATACTACTCAACAACTGTATTTTTCTCGATAAATATTGGTCCCATACAAAAATACTAGACCAGTCGATTAGCATATAAGTTAAGGAAGTAATAAGAATTAAAATAATTTACCACTGCCACTTTCCTTTCACCCATATTTCCTCACCTTTTTCATAAGGCTGTTATCAGGTACGATAACAAAGTGTTATATGTAAAACTAAATATGTGATTATAATTGTGTAACAAAAGTACGCAAGATAATCTTTGTTACGAAATACACAACTAGTACAGTAAAATTGATACCGCATTAATTATTATTACGATATACGTTTATTCTAAGCACGACTCTAAGCCAGAGTCAATGTGAATCTAATCATTCGGTCCCAGTACTTACAATATTTCAATCGTTTATTAGGGAATTAAGGTAGATAGGGTGTCTTCCTCCATTTTGGATTTTGAAATACCAGAAAACAAGGTCTAAATTTTTGATAAAATGTGCAAATTTTGAAATTAGTAGGTAATTCATGAGTAAGATTTTTCATTATAACATAGAATATGCCATGTTTTATCATATTTATGATTGTATTTACCAAAAAAAAAAATACTTTTGTTTGATTCATTTTTTACCAACTTTGCCAAATAAGGGGAGACAACTCAAATGCAAGGGCAGATAATTCAGATAGTGTTACTTTTACAATAGAATGTGTTAGGAATTTACCCATTTTATTATGTAGCAATTGCAAGAAAACGAGTTCGGTGACCCCATTTTTTGTTCTTGTTTGAAAGAATAATATTGGAGCTATCTTCTCATATTTTATCTCAAAATTATATGGTGTAGTTTTAGTTTTATGACCGAAAATTGGGTTTTCCATGCACAATCTATACAAAATTTGACAATATTGTACAGTGTGAAAATTAGTCCGGTGACCTATTCTTTTCATTAATGTTCTTAAACAGCAGGATATAAACTACATTTTGGCAAATTAAAAAGAAATTCTATGGATTATAATTTAGACACCCCATCTACCTTAAACATATATAATTAAAATTTAAAAATAAGAAAGCAATGAATAATATTTGTTTTGTTTTTATAGTGATTAGGATACTTGTGTTACTTGTTCATCCAGTCATTATGTTATTGTTTAGGATATTCTCGTATTCTCGTCTTTCATTTTGCTAATGAGCTTTGTCTATATGCCTTTTGGTGTTACTTCGATACATATAGCGTGGCTCTATGTTATTGTAAAACATGTGTGTTACAGTGTATGCTTGTCTTTCATTTTTGCTATGTGCTTTGTCTATATATATATATGTAATATATAATTATATGCCTTTTTATGTTTCTTTGATACATATATGACGTGGCTCTGTACTTACACATCCCGTCATTGTGTTATTGTACTATGTTAAATTTGTGTATTGTCTTAATTTTTGCTAATATGATTGGTCTATATACCATTTTGTGCTTCTGTGTTACATATTTGGTTGTTTTTTAGTGATTAAGATTTCTAAAAAATGTTGCCTGCCGTACCCCTATTTTTGAAATTTTTACCTATTATGTCTGTTTGTTTTGTTCACGCATCGTTGTCAATATAATGGAATTTGATGCAACTGTCATACAAGTGTGAGGTTTAGCTAGCTAATATGAGGCAGGCATTACCTGTGAATGGGGACGAAGTTTGTTTAAATTATCTCTAAACGGGTATTTGCGACAGTAAAACTACCGATGGACGTCCGCAAAGCTTCAAATACAATACAGTTATCTCTATTCTAATGCAAAACAAGTTCATAATTAAATTTCAATCATTATTTCAGTGTAAAATCTTCATTAAAGAAAATTCCGCGAAAAGATGTTATCTTCTTTGGTCCCTACACTAGGTGACGTCATAGGTATGCTTCCGGGGTCAAACATAAACACCGGGCGTTTTCTGGCTTCTCTGCCGCTTCAAAATGTAATAAATTTTGATAAAAAGAAAAATTTTAGGCGCAACAAGTGAGTTTTTTGTTTATTATTGTAGAAATAACATGTCAACACATTCCGAAATTCAAAATGTCGGCTTCCTTAGTTACAGACAAGGAGATAGAGAATTTTACGCTTGCTGTCATCCAATCAGAACAATTGTTACAAAATAATTGCATTAGAATTAAGTTATGACGTCATGTTCAATGTAAACAAAGAAACGCAATGCATCAGGTAACGTTTATTCATACCAAAGACAAAGAATGATTAAAAATGAAATATATTGGTATTGTGTTCCTTGAGTTCCTATATTTTACTAGACTAATCAAAGTCTCACGACAACAAGACCGGAAGAAGGAAGTAGAGTTATGTGTTCTGCGCAGGTCCGGAAATTAAACAACGCGACAAAAAAAAATTGAACGATTTTGAGTTCATTAGTACAATGAAAAATTCGGGAAATTTTCCCGTTTTTTTTTTTTTTTGAATTTTCTACTGTAATAGGGGACTTCGTCCCCATATAAAACCAGGTTCAATCCACCATTTTCTACATAGAAAATGCCAGTACCAAGTCCGGAATATGACAGTTGTTATCCATTCGTTCGCTTTTGATTTTGCCATTTGATTAGGGACTTTCCGTTTTGAATTTTCCTCGGAGTTCGGTATTTTTGTGATTTTACTTTTTTTATGATAAATAGAAACGTTTAGATTGATTGATTTATTGATTGATTGATTGAAATTGATTGATTGATTGATTGATTGATTGATTGGTTGATTGCCTGATTGATTGATTGATTGATTGATTGATTGATTGATTGATTGATTGATGTTTTCCGTCTAGAGGCAATTATTTCCTGCATGTTTAGGACAAGAACAAGTTAACAATAAATACAAAAAGTAAGTTCTGCAAGGTATGAGTCGACCGGAATGAAGGGTGGGAAATTATGACTGAATATGTTGGACTGATAGGGACAGAAATTCAGCCCATCAATATGACACCAATGGACTCCTTGGAGTATTGTTGTAAAGGTGCTTTCATATACAGAGAACATATGCCAGCAAACACAATTACGCATTGTTACGTCAGTACAAATGAATAATTTAAAGATAGATTTTTTTTAATTCATTTTTTTTGGCCTTCTTTTTTCCTTTTAAATCTAAAGTGTTTCCCTTATACTCTAAACCGCATGACTGACTTGTTCTCTGTCAGAGACAATTTGCTCTTAATCGATTTTACACAGTTATTATTAGGTAAGTTACAACAACCCTTGTCAGTGACATCTGCAGGGATACATAATCTTCAGCTATAATTTTTTTTATTTCAACACGCGTATGTCATTCTCTTGCTTTATTATAATCGAAAAAAACGTTTCTAGTTCTATTTTCTATTCTCATAAATACGTATTTCAGTAACGCTACAAACACAAGCCTACAAATCTACAACTCTTTGTCTTAATTCGTTAGCCGGGACGATGGTTACCCATTTTAGGTAATTTAAACATTCGGAAGTGCATATGTCGGAACTCTCTTGACTTTTCCAATATCAGTTCAAAATAGAAAATACTCATCGTGATGTTTGATTACTAGCAAATTTAATTCAAATTTATATTCGGTCAGATGGATATTTCAAAGGCGCTGAAGAACACATCTAAAGGAAGTTTATCATATGACAGAAGACCTCCTACAAAGGTTCATTATCGTCTTATGACATCCTTTATTTTACAACTTTCAGTTTCACATTCATGACATAATTTCATACATCATAAATTTATTGTACATATCCATTCAACAGACTGAACAGTTTAAATTACGTCAAATCAAATCAAATACAATCTGTTTAATCTCGGCAAAAACATTTGGATCCAAGCATTCAATAGAATAAAACATAAGCTCTTGAGCACTTATCATGCTAATAAAATCGACATATGTAGGGATCTCCATGGCCTGTTTAACGATGGCGCCCCGCCATCGTCAAATGACTCGCACCATCGTTAAATTGTCTTGCGCCATCATTAAATTGTCTTCCGCCATCGTTCAAAACTTCATTGATTTTTGTAGCCCGACGCCATTTTTTTTATCAATTATAATCAAATGCATGTAATTGCATAACCCTTAGGCTTTTTATGTTATAATCCAATACAGTTCTAACGCCTGAGGGATATCCGGATTAAGATCGCTAATCACTTGTACCTGAGCTTGTAAATGTTGTACAGGTAGATCAACAAACCAGACTGGAGAATACTATCTGAGGATAGACGATCCATTTTTCGAATTAATCTACTAAGTTTCAGCAAATGATTATGATAATTTAGATTAAATAAATAAATTAATAATCCAGTTACAAAGAAATCAGTTTAACAAGTCGAACACGTGCTTTATTTTGACGTACGCAATCAGCATCCCCCTTTTTTAAGAAGTACAAAATAAGACGCAAAACAGTAAATATTATTTCATTGCAAATTACTCCAGTACTGCTGTAACGATAATTTAGAATTACTTTAAAAGTTTAAAAGTAAAAACTTAAATATTTCCTGTAAAGAAATATCGTATCGTAGTTCCGAATTCATTTCGTATATTACAATCAAATTGATACATCCGCGTTTCCGGTTTCTATTCAGACTCGAAAGATGCATGTTGCACAGCATCAATTTGCCAGATAAAGTCATTTAAAACCTTTTCATTTGTCAACGTTTGCTTTACAAATCTCTTCAACCTTTTACATAACCCGTACGAATCGTTTGTTGTTGCTGCAAATCAGCCATACCGGTAATGTGTTCTGAATTTGACAGTGTCCAAGAAGCGTAGACACAGTTTGTAATGGTGTAAGTTCCTCCATTGTTTAATTTTCATTCATGGAGATCCCTGATACATGTATGTATATGTATGTATCAGTCCTGGTAAATGCCTCTGTTATCCGAAGGACCCTTCTCGAAAGCTGCTAGGGTACAGTGGCATCCATGTACACTCCCTATTGAGATTAATGGAGATGTGTCACTAACATATATTTACTACAATTATTTTTACAAGGACAATCAATTCCCACCCAACAGTTTTCACAAATGGAGTGCTAGGACACCGGGAAGTCTGTTATTATGGTGGAGGAAGCCTAAGTACTTGGAGAGAACCACCAGGCCACTCGGCGGAAACAGACAAACCGGAGAGATATCAGAAGATTGATCTCCAGGTCAACATAGGGGACAACTTTGACCAACTGAGGCCCCTAAGTACCCATTCTAGCTCAAACTCTGGTCTGGGTACCAGAGAAGTGTGTGGGAAGGTGAAAATCACCCTTGTGATGTACTGAAATTTCCAACACACCGATTCAGAATCGAACTCGGGACCTTCAGCACTGTAGCCATCGGTCTTAACCACTAGACCACGAACCAACACATGTCGCATATTTAAAGTTAACCAACATCGCAACAGTCAAGGATATAACTCTATAGGGTTATTAGTAAAAAATAACAAACATTTGTTATTGAGGACTAAAAAATCAGAGAACTGTATTAACATGTATATGTATGTTACATATTTCAAAGGGACAATATATACATCATTAGTTTTGTTAAAATGTATACAAGTTCTATTGACACTACTATTGTCTTTATGCATGTTATGTACATGTATATTTAACTATATATATATACATTGTATATAGCTATAGAAAGATATGACAGTGCAAAGTTTGCCAATCATGCATAGTACACCATAGATGTTATTACAGAAAAAATATGCTTATGATAACTAAAGGGTGTTATTACAGCTTCTCTACATCACTCCTAAGCATTTGCTGAATTTGCTCAGACATTCATCATGCTTAATTACAATGTATTTTAATTTATTGTAAGAAATAATGATCAGAGCATGTAATGAGGTTCTGCACAAGCTTCCCAGTAATTTCCAAGTGTCTCATATAACAAATTACATGCCTTTAATAACTAAACCTTGTTATTACAGCTAATTTTATCCCTTAAAAGCCTTGTCTCATTGAGTTACCATGCTTAATGAAAAATATATTAATCTAATTAAAGACTTAGTTATCAAGGCTACAAATGTATGCATTTAGTTTCTGCGCAAAGTTTCAAGAGTTCCATAGAACCCACTAAAAATCAAAATATTTATCATTTATTTTACAATTAACAATCATATGGTGTCACAGATTTAGAAAATTTAAGGATTAAAGAGTAGACAACTCATAAAAGTATCTGTAATAACGAATGCAAGTTATTTTCTGTAATAAATGTAACCCTATAGAGTTATATCTCTGACTGACGAAGGTACAATCAACAAATAACTTCGCAGTCTTCAGACAATGCAAGATCACAGACATAAGTTTTTCACTTCATACATGGGTGTGGATAGGACCTTTATCAGGACTCCGGGATCTGGTGTTTTTAAAGCTTGGGATTTCAGAATTGACCCTTTAGGGATCCAGGATTTTTTTTTCAATTTCAGGACTTCAGGATTTCGTGTTTTTAAGCCTGGGATTTCGGGATCTGGTGTTTTTAAGCCTTAGATTTTGGGATAAGGACCCCTCCTACCCCCCTCATACATGCACACATCATCACATGCCCTTTGCAGATATCTTTACTAATCATATAAGTGTAATTTAATGGACAATGAAAATCCCATTTGCCTGTTATCTTCAGAACACTGCTCATTTACAACCCCCAAGGAGCAATTTTTGAAGGCCTTGCACAAATACTTCAGATCTTTGGCAATCAGTTTCTTAGTTGACTTAATGAGATGAAACATTGAACTCTAATACAAAAAATTGAGCAAACCTGGGAAAAATCATTAAAGGCATGAATTTACATCTCAAAACTTGAGGACTTTTGTGGGATTGTAAGAAAAATTTACTTATACATTTTTGTACAAGTAAATTTTTGAGAAAATTAAGGGGAGATTATTCAAACATTATTTATTTACTTATATGTGTGTAACTATGTCTGGAGGACAATGACCGTAAGGGGGGCGCTGTAATTATTTGAGTTATGCTTTCAAGTAAATAAAAATAACTTGTACAAGTAGTACCCCTGACTGATTTTATTGCTGCACAATGATTTGTCTATGTGTCTATAGGTCTGTGTGTATATATATGTGTCTATGTACAAATGTATCTATGTGTCAATTTGTCTATGTTTGGATGTGTCTGTGTGTTAATGTTTCTATGTGTTGATGGGTCAATGTATCAATATGTTGATGTGTCTGTGTGTCTGTGTGTCTTTAAGTTTAAATCTTTACAAAAATTAAGATAGGCATATTTTTAATTCAACTGGGTGTATTAATATTTAAATTGTTATTCAGCAAAGAACTACTTGTTACCTATACTCCAAGTAACCTTCTGATGTGAAACAACAATAACTGTTTAATTACGACATCTAATTTCGACATATTTGATGACAAAATTCGTCAGGAACTTGTTTCATATTAGAAAGTAGAAGTTATAGCAATTACCTGCAAAAAGTAATGAAATCAGGTCCATGTCCCATGATGTCCCAATAATAGTAAATATCAATAATAATTTTTTCTTATTGTTAATTTTTGTTGTTAAGTGTAACCAGAACCTTTAGGTACTTGAGGACAGGACAATTTTCTTAGCCCTCCCCCTTTTTCCCAAAATCTACTTTTGTTTTGTTTTGTTTTCTGTTTATCATGTTTATCAACAAATATTAACTCAGAAAACAAATGTCAGTAACCATGGTAACATTGAAAGTTGTCATATTCAAATGTACATGTACAAATATAATGAGTGTATTGATTTTGTTGTTATATTTCAGGAGTTCTTTGAGCATTGTTCTCCTCCTCCAAGTATTTCCAAAAGGTTTGATAACTCACCCAATAACAGACTTACAGACCATGCCTTGCTCAAACATCGTAAAGGTAGCATTCCAGACAGGTAAATATGTGTTAAAATTTTGCTGCAGATATGAAGTGTGTTAGTACAAAAAATGTAGATCTAAAATGATATACAAAATACCTAATGTCATGAATCAGGGACCATGCAATGTCACAATTTGTGATTTTTTATATCATCTGGCGACAAAATAAGACTGCTGGCAATATTTCTGGCACCAACATTTTCGTTGACATTTCTTGGCAATATAGATTTTCATTTAAATTGGTACATGACATCATGGACAATTGTTCATGATGTATGGTACAAAAAATTGAAAAGCAAATATCAGAATATGTGGATACTACTGACAAACAGGTTGTTTGGATGGAAATTTCTTACAGAAAACTAAACAATATTATAAATACATTGTACATGATGTGATTGGTTGATGTATGGATGACTGACTGACTGGCTAGATTGATTGATTAATTGATTGTACAAAGCCAAGACATATTTATAAAGAAATTTTTATAGGAATAAAAAAGCAAACAAAGTATTCATAATGAATTGTTACAGAAAAGTAATTTTTATAAGAAATAAAACAAAATAGAAGTATTGATGTTGTTAATCCAAAAATGGGGAAAAAATATGATTATAAAAATACATGGTATTAGACTACGTACATGTAAGCAGGAGCTTTTAGAAATAAGTGTGTCTATAGAACATATCTGACTTAGACAATAATTCAACAAATCTTTTTGAAGAAACACACATAGCTATATTATAACTTATGTTTATTGTAAAAAAAATTACAATTGCAGTTTCTATAGACTTAAGACATGTGACATAGTTTAACACAGTTATTGGTTTCTTAACCTTCTATACATGTACATAAAAACTGAGAAAAATACCTTATTCAGTGATTTTTTTTTCGTTGTGAAGCATTGTTTAGATTAGAATAAATAATAAACAAGGATTTAGGACTACCCTGTGTTTTGCCAATGCATTGTAAGTTTGTTCTCGAGTTATGAAATTGGATATTCTCATTATTTATTAATATGTAATAATTGTTTAGTAGTGCCAGTGAATCATCATATGACAATGTTGTCCAATTAACCATCAGAACAGACTCTTCATCACCAATGATAGTGGAGATTGTCTCCCCTACGTCACCAATTGAGGTTGTCTCCCCTACACATAAAAAGAACATAATTCCAGTCTCACCAGAGTACACAAAGAGTATACTAGCAGTTAAGGAGTATGAAAACTCTCTTGACAAGGAGATCAAGGTCAGTATTGGTATTTACTTGGGTAAGTTTTATGGGTAATGAAAACCATGATTTTAATTAGTCAACAAAATTCATTTCAATATCCTTATTGAAAAAATTTCTAAATTTAACTTCAGCACTATAAAAAGACCTCTATTCAGGTTCTGTTTGACAAAGTAACTGATGTGTAAAAAAAAAATATTCTCAGTCTAGGACTATATCTAAATTGGTAATTGCCAAAAAAAAGTGTCAAAAACATATGGTATGTTGGCCAATGACTGGTAATTTGAAAAACTTTCCCCCAGTGACCAAATGACAAGGATGTAAGCAACTTTAGGTTGGGGCCTTCAACAAAGAGCAAAACCCATACCATGTAATGAGCTACAAATTACAATATTGTATGAGAAAAGTGTATTTGAATTTGCTGCAGTCACAGGGGAAACAAAAATAAAAGTTATGAGATGAATGGAAAAAGCTGCAATATTTTAGTTTATTTATAAACAGAGTGTTCTTGTGTTGTTGTAATTCATCTTGACATTTCCTCGTGAGTTAAATGTTTTAAACAATGAATGGAATGAGTCAAGATGGCGTTTATGTCTAACTACATTAGTAACCAGCTAGCCTTCATCTTTATTTTTTAATTTGAACTTTACAAACATAACTTTCTTTCAATAGATTAAGGTATACAACAAACAGCAAAGGTTTACAGAACATACCAAGAAACTTCAGAATGAGGCTGAGAATAAATTGTCAGTATTACAGAGAAATCAACAAAACAAAGCTGAAGAACAACAACAGGAAACAGAATTACAATTCATGCAACAGTATGCTAATAATACATGTATTTTTATCTTGGGAATTGAATTATTATTTATTTTGAAAATTTATAATGTCTTATAATTTAAACTTTGATAACATAATTTGGATGCAGCATTTTCCAAAATGGTAATAAAAAATCTAGTATCTTTGTCCATTGTTCAGCAATGCACACAAAGTTTCTGAATCAAAAATATTTTTTCAATCTTTCTTATGCTCTTGGGGACAGGATAATATAAGTGTAGAATAAAATTTACCTTGTTTACTGTTTTAGCGATGTATTTCATAGCAGGAAAAAAGTAGTTTCCAAAAAACCTTACTCTACTAGTTCTATTTCTTGCCTCTTTTGCTAAGTTTGAAAATTTGTCATTTTCTTGATGTGTTACTAAAAAGATAGCAATATTTTGTTACAAAAGTGAAGAAGTGGACCAAAACATACCAAAATGTATGATTTACTGTAAGTCCTTTATTGTTATGCAATAGTTTATCTGAAATAATGTATCAAAGTCTGCTCCCTTATGTCATAACTATAGAATACATTGAAGTTCCCTACATCTGTCACAAGACTTTGTTCTCTGTCTGAAACCATTTACAAACAAGAATGTGTCCATAGTACGTGGATGCCTCATCCGCAGTATCATTTTGTATGTTTAGTGGAGTGTGAAAATCTAAAATCTCTAATTTTGCATTAAAATTAGAAAGATCATGTCATAGGGAACGTGTATACTAAGTTTCAAGTTGATTGGAATTCAACTTCATCAAAAACTACCTTGACCAAAAACTTTAACCTTGAAGCCGGACAGACAGATGAAGTAACGAACAATTGGACGAATGAACAGACGGACTAATAAACAGACAGACGAACAGACGCATAGACAAGAAAACATTTTCCCCATAAATGGGGCATACAGAACAAAAAAGTCTGATCAACAGACCTTAATTCAGGAATGTGAACTTGAACACATATATATTTTCTTCAGAATGTTAAGTAAGAAAGTATTTTTAAAAAGTTGTAAATCTAAAGCACTCTACAATTTCATTCAGTTTAATGTACATTGATAGATCTTAAATTTTGTTTCAGAACAATTGAACTGCAGGAAAAACAGAGAAAGTTGAAAGAAGATCACCGAGAGCATGCTCAGGTATGGTGATTTTTATTAGTGGCTTGACATAGATCAATTTACATTTTTGCTGATTGAAATTATTAAATAATTTTTGTTTTTAGACATATCCTTAGAACTCTCCCATTATATTGTTCAAATGTATACATTTTTGGGGCATGTTTTACTTGTTACTTACTAAAGACCATTGATGTTTTGATTCTGAAAAGGCTCTGTGTTGAGACTATACTTTGTCTTATAATGGTTTACTTTTACAAATTGTGACTTGGATGGAGTGTTGTCTCGTTGGCACTCATACCATACTTCTTATATCTATATATATCTCTGTTTTAAGTATATTCTTATGTCTGTTGTTGTATGTGTCTAGCTTGATAGTCATCAATATTAAAGACTTGGATCACTGCTTTTGAGAAAACAAAACATATAGTGCATTGAGCACAATATTGTATACATTTCAAGAAATTTATCAATAATTTATACTCACATTTTCAAGTTACAAAATGATGTAAAATAGATTGTAAATGGTGTATTAGTCTAGTATCTGTTTTATAAAATATCTATGATATCATTGTGAACTATTTAAATTTAAGTTATTTGTTTGTCCCTAATTGTAGTTTCACAGTATGCTTGAATATTAATGCTTAGTATAAAGAAAGTTTTAATTTTTAAGATCTCACTACAAAAATGAAAGCAGTCTTCACTCTTCAGTTCCCACAAGCACTTAGATTATGCACTACTATAGTAAAATTAGGCATTTTGTTCTCTGGTATGCTTGTCTATCAGTTCTGAAGTCTTTCCTTCCTAAAATGGGTTAAAGTTTTGGTTTATATAGAAGCTCAATATAGTTAACCCATAAGTTATAGAAACATCAGCATTAATACACAATTTTCATTATGATATAAACTCTTTTAAAATATATTCCAAATTCAGTGTTTCACCCAAATTAAGCATTTCACTGGATGTTAAAATATGATAGTGCAACTGGGGCAATGGGTCTTATGAACTAATTTTCATACACTACTAACTTATTATTTATGGTTATAGATGTTACAGAAGAAACATGAAAAATTAAAAGAAGAAATAAAAAGAAAGTTAGTATACAATATGAATAATTCAGGTATTTTAATATTTTGATTTCGATTGAATGTTTATTTAAACTTAGTTGCTTGACATGTTTAGAGACATATTCTGAATGATTACTTGTTTATAACGATCTGTTTAGTGATCTTTATTATAACCTTCTGTCATGCTGGACTAGTGACTTGGTTATAGCACCATTACATTCGATTACATTGAGAGCATAAGCAAAGGTAATATCTTTGGTTAACTTGCTTGCTAGATGAACCATGAAATCATATTAGATAAGGTATTCTACCCTCTTTACCAAGAGGTCATCCTATAGACAGATAGATTGGTAATCTGTCGGACTTGTCTACTCTTAAAGGAGGGTAGTTTACCTAATCTAATAATGACTTCATGGTTCAGCTAGCAGGCAAGCTAACCAATGATATTACCTTTGCCTACACACTCAATGCAATTGGCTGTAAACATTATCTATATGTCTTACATGCAAGAGATTATAAGACAGATGCCTCATGTTTAAATATAATTCTGAAATTTAGGTCAAACTGTTAAGAAATGAACAAAATTCAAAATTCCAAATAAGTTTTTATACGACCGCAAAAATTTTAATTTTTTGGTCGTATATTGCTATCACGTTGGCATCGTCGTCGTCGTCGTCCGAATACTTTTAGTTTTCGCACTCTAACTTAAGTAAAAGTGAATAGAAATCAATGAAATTTTAACACAAGGTTTATGACCACAAAAGGAAGGTTGGGATTGATTTTGGGAGTTTTGGTCCCAACATTTTAGGAATAAGGGGCCAAAAAGGGCCCAAATAAGCATTTTCTTGGTTTTTGCACTATAACTTTAGTTTAAGTGAATAGAAATCTATGAAATTTTGACACAAGGTTTATGACCACAAAAGGAAGGTTGGGATTGATTTTGGGAGTTTTGGTTCCAACAGTTTAGGAATTAAGGGCCAAAAAAGGGCCCAAATAAGCATTATTCTTGGTTTTCGCACAATAACTTTAGTATAAGTAAATAAAAATCAATGAAATTTTAACACAAGGTTTATGACCACAAAAGGAAGGTTGGGATTGATTTTTGGAGTTGAGGTCACAACAGTTTATGAATTAGGGGCCAAAAAGGGGCCCAAATAAGCATTATTTTTGGTTTTTGCACCATAACTTTAGTATAAGTAAATAGAAATCTATGAAATTTAAACACAAGGTTTATGACCATAAAAGGAAGGTTGGGTTTGATTTTGGGAGTTTTGGTCCTAACAGTTTAGGAATAAGGGGCCCAAAGGGTCAAAATTGAACTTTGTGTGATTTCATCAAAAATTGAATAATTGGGGTTCTTTGATATGCCGAATTTAACTATGTATGTAGATTCTTAATTTTTGGTCCCGTTTTCAAATTGGTATACATTAAGGTCCAAAGGGTCCAAAATTAAACTTAGTTTGATTTTAACAAAAATTGAATCCTTGGGGTTCTTTGATATGCTGAATTTAAAAATGTACTTAGATTTTTAATTATTGGCCTAGTTTTCAAGTTGGTCCAAATGGGGGTCCAAAATTAAACTTTGTTTGATTTCATCAAAAATTGAATAAATGGGTTCTTTGATATGCCAAATCTAACTGTGTATGTAGATTCTTAATTTTTGGTCCAGTTTTCAAATTGGTCTACATTAAGGTCCAAAGGGTCCAAAATTAAACTAAGTTTGATTTTAAACAAAAAATAAATTCTTGGGCTTAGGCCAACTAAAATTAATTAGTAGATTTTCATCCAAATTTTTGAAAAACATGGGGCGGGTGGGAGGATTTTATTTTTTAAATTTTATTTCATATCACAAGTTCTTCATACCGCGGGGTATATGCTAGTGGAAAACAAGCTTGTATAATGTATATACATGTTGTATTATAATAATAAAGGAATCTGACAGTATTTTTTAAACTCTTAAATAAAAATCCCTGATTGGCAACCACTGTTATACATGTAATTGCCGCTTTAGAAACCTATTTATAGTATACATCAAAGGGAAGAGAAATGCTCTCGTCAGTTGGACTAGACCTACACCAAATTTATTTTGCTTTCCAAGCAATGGTTTGTAGTCCACATAAAATCAATAAAATGTATTGGTACAATTGTATGCAACACAAGTATTATGAGTACAAAATAAAATGTAAACTCAGTGTGGAAAGTAATTATGTGATGTAAAACATGAACTTAACTAAAAAGTAGTTTTTTAATGACTAAATTGAGGGTATTGGGACAGTTACAGAGGGTGTTTGCTGTTTGTCAACAAAAACAACAGCCATGGGTAAATATAAGGGATTTAAAATGCGTGTTTGTCGACTTTTTTTTCTCAATATACGGTCATAAATCAAACAAATTCGTGCTTGTGTCAATTTCTTTAATCCAGTCATGTTTTTTGTACCAATTTGTTCTACGATTCTTGCGCTTTGGATATCATTCACAGTCCAAATTTCCTGACACAAAGTCATCGTATAAATAAAGAAAAAACACTGTTTTCGATTCACTTGTGACTACCGCAATTTGCGTTAAATGACAAGGCGTTTTACTCGTTACTCGAATATTTCATGCCCTTCTCGTTATCAATCTCTATTCTCGGTAGATGTTGTCATAATAGAGCAGCAGAATATGTCGACTCAATCCAGGGCCGTAACTACATTGAGGCAAATGAGGCAAATGCCTCATGTTTGAAATTTCCAAAAAAAAAACAGAAACTGAAACAAACAGATTGTGAAATTGTTTTGACGGAAAGTTTCTTGCAAGAAGCCAGTTCTTTTCACTCTCTGGTGTAGCCCCTTCATGTTTTTCGTGATCCATGTTTTTATTTTACTTTTAGTTATCAGAGTTGATGGTCTATTGTTTGTACTTCTATGTCCCGGGTTTGTCTTTTGTTAATTTATTGTCCTACTTAATGACTATAGTCTGAGTGTTGATTTTCATTTGTAAACATGTGGTTTTGCAATGTTGCATGCCAACCGATGTCCAGACATTGTGCGAGAAAATATTTTAAGAATATTCAATATACGATGCTACAAGACACAGAAATGAATCGTCGTTTCTGCATGGAGAATTGAACTTGATATCAAAGAGCACAAAACTGGCTTTTTTCGTAGATAAAAATAGAAGGCTGACATGGTTTAAATTGAAATATGGTCACCAATTCCACGGTATCAAAAAAACTGAAAAAAAAACCAACAACAATGTATTGCCATATGACCTTTTACATTGAAGGGTTACCCTTGCATTAAGTCATGTTCAGACTCTTTTAACAGAAAAAAAAAGGAATATTGAGTACACGTGCACGGAACCTAATCGCACACAAAGTCAATGTATAGAAAAATACGAATGATCAATTGTTAAAGTTTAATTCCTGTTTTTCATCTTGAAAGTCTCCAACAATAAAAGAATCATTAATATCGTAAAACAAGGTCAAGATGGCCCCCACTCTAAAAATTGTGTTTAGAGCCTAAACACTTTCCTAAACACATTTGTGAAACCGATTTTTGACATGTTTTAATCTAAACATGTTTAATATTTAATGTGCTAACAGCCTAAACGTGTCAAGCTATAACGTGCTTAGACTGTAAACATGTTTAGATGTAAAGTGTTTAGACTAGAAACACGTTTTGCTGAAAAGTGCTGAGACTGTAAACATGTTTAGTTGTAAAGTGTTGTATCTGGAAACATGTTTAGTTCTGAAGTGTTTTGTCAGGAAACACGTTTAGCTGTGAAGTGTTTTGAATGTTAACATGTTTAGACCATAAAGGGTCGTGAAGAAACATGTTTATCGTTTTAGTGCGATAAGCCGTTACTTCATTAGACCCCAAATAAACTAATATTCCGGAAGGCTTGACTGTAAAACATATGATAGCTCTCAATACTACATGTTTTCATACCATCACAAAAGGAGCCAAACGCATCAAACTAAGAAACTTGAATTTCCAAATCAAATTGATTGTGACTAATACCTTTTCAATCTGAATGAGTATTTTCTTTAATTCAATTGTCGACATTCGACTATTGCATTTTTTCTTCATTTCAAATATTCATTAAACAGTCTAGAACTTTTGAAATGAAATTATTATTATACTAATTCTAGGATTAAAAACAAAATTACAATATATGAAACAAAGGAATTTATGTAATTGTTTATTTCCAGTTAATCATTTAACACAATCAAATATAAACTCATAAAATCATAAATTCATATCAACGTACATATACATAATATTGACCAATCAAAACAATTTGAAAATGTCCTGTTTTCATTTTACAAGTCAATAAGAGCTTCTCCTTTCTTAGTACCCAACTGCTGGTCACTGGCCTGAAAGATAGAAAAATATTGATAAGCAACTAAGTAGAATTAATCTAAAAATATAAGTATACGAACTACAACACCAAAAAGTAAATGCATGATTTAAGATCCAGATAACAACATTAGAACACTGGTATAAAAGCATAAATGTACTGCTGAGTCAATTGATATTTTTAATATAAAACTTCTTTTCATGCTTAATATCATTCATTTGATCAAATATATATTGACATTTTTAAAATCAAATACACTTCGGATTCTTACCTAGCAATATAGTAGCTACTGTGCATTATCTCCTCTTTCGGCATGTCAAGACAAATGATTTCCTCTGTACTTCTCTCATCTAGAATAAAACAATACATATCAATAAAAATATAAGAAAGCACAACTGCTTATAACTATTGAAGAAAAACAAGCATCTTTTTATTTATTTTAAGCAAATGTTGATTGTGCATTTAGGAACTGCTTACTAAAACAATGAACTCGATATGACACTGGTTTTGCGAATGATGCACTCGGCAGATTCCGCTTCCCTTCATGTTCCATTACAATCTGCCGAGGAGTACCAAATGAAAATTGTCCTCACAAACACCTTTCCAAGAATATATATAAAATAATAAGTGCTAGCTTGCATGATAGAACATTAAACAACTCTTATCTTTACACAAGATAGTTTGAACACTAAAAGCTCTTACAAGCACTTGTTTCGTGGGATGGTTCCCCCTTTTTCTTTTCCTGCATTGACTATACGGTAGTGTACTTGTAAATAATACTTATAACTGTCAATAATCATTTAAAAATGGCAGTACAAAATAAAAATCAGTATAATTATAACTCCTTACCTTTCTGAAACAGTTAAGTTACTGTCAGTTATGATCAGAAGTAAACAGCGAGGCCTTTAACTTCGGGTTCTTTGTTTCTTCTTCCCGCTCAAAAATTAGCACGTGGTATGCATGCCGCCTTCGGCTTAAATGTGTTGTAATTCTAAACGTGTTTAGGAAAGTGTCTCAATATTGAAAGTGCTTAGAATTTAAACACGTTTAGCTTCATATACTTGACGATGTAGCTAAACATGTTTAGCACAACAACATGTTTATTGCAAAGTGCTGAGAGCCAAAACATGTTTAGTGCGAAGTGCTGAGCGCCAAAACATGTTTAGTTTTTAATGCTTAGAAATTAAACACTTTCCTAAGCACATAAGTCTGGCAATACGTTTAAATTCTAAGCACTATTTTTACAGTGTATAGTGTCGACTTTAACAGTACTAGTACTTAAAGTATAATACTGCACTGTCACTATATTTAAATCTAGTCATAAAAAAATCACCAAAGTCTAAGTACAATACAAGACAAGAGCAGACAGACAGATTCGGTATTAAGGATTCTGAGAATTACGATTTTTGCTTTATCCATCATATATATATCGATTTTTTTTTAATGTTATCCCTAAAACCTAAAAGTCTTAAAATACAATGAATTTGTATACGACCCCAAAAAAATTTTGGGATCGTATAATGGTATGATGTCGTAGTCTGCGTCGTCTGCGTCGTCGTCGTCCGAAGACACATTGGCTTCCGGATAATAACTTTAGTTTAAGTGAATAGATCTTCTTGAAATTGTTTCAGAAGTTTCAATACCACAAAAGGAAGGTTGGGATTGATTTTGGGGATGATGGTCCCAACCGATTAGGAATTAGGGGGCCAAAAGGGGCCCAAAAGAAGCATTTTTCTAGTTTCAGGATAATAACTTGTGTAGAAGTATTTCAATTGCTCTGAAATCATACCGCAATGTTTAAAACCACAAGTAGAAGGTTTGGATTCATTTTAGGGGTTATGGGGCCAAAGTTTAGGAATTAAGGGCCAAAAAGGGGTCAAAACAAGCATTTTTCTAGTTTCAAGACAATAACTTATGTGTAATTGTATGGATCTCTCTGAAATTGTACCACAATGTACCATATAACAAAGGGGAGGCTGGGATTAAGTTTTGGGTTAATTGCCCAAAATATGTAGGAATTAGGGGCCAAAAAGAAGCATGTTTCTAGTTTCCAAACAATCATGACAATAACTTGTGTTTAAGTGTATGGATCTCTCTGAAATTGTACTACAAGGTTCAATACTGCAATGGAAAGCATGGGATTGAGTTTAAGGGTTATTGCTCCAAGGGGGTTTCAAAAAGCTTGGGGGGGGGGGGGATTTTTTGTTTACCATTTTTTTGAAGAGCTTCCTTTTTTTCAAATTTTTTTAAATTTCGAATTTTGAAAAGTTTCAAGAAGAAATCTTCAATTGCACAGTATTGTGCAATAGATTTGTTAAATCTTTGACCACATTAATTTTGTGACAAAAACCTATATTATGTCAAAAATTTGATCACAATCCAAATTTAGACAGAATCAAGCTTGAATATTGTGACCAAATTTGCCCCAACTGTTCAGGGTTCAACCACTGGGGTCGTATAAAGCTGCGCCCTGCGGAGCACCTGGTTGTTATTGCTATGAGACCAGAATATTGTTGAAAAAATAGCTCAGAATGCACGATTTTGCATTATTTTTCTCAGAGCGTCTGGGGGCCTTCAGCGTTTAAAATGTTTTTAGATAATGTATGTTGGACATTTGCCAGACATGACTATGATGTCATTTTCTATTTTTATTTGCCAATAACTTTATGTAAATAACTTCATTGGAAATTTGCCAATATAAAATGTTGCTGATGAAGTTTTTTTTATTGTTTTATACAATAAACAATGTATATTCACTTTTACTACCAACCAATCTTTACCATTCAGTGATAACAAGCACTTTATTTTACATTTTAATATTTTATGATGTATTTAAAAGAGTAGTTATTGTTGCAAACTCCATTAGAAATTTGAATTGATATCAGTTTTGGAAAAAGGGAAACGGGGATGTGAAAAAAAGGGGGGGGGGGTTTAAATTTTTCTCATTTCAGATTTCATAAATAAAAAGAAAATTTCTTCAAACATTTTTTTGAGAGGATTAATATTCAACAGCATAGTGAATTGCTCAAAAGGCAAAAAAAAACTTTTAAGTTCATTAGACCACATTCATTCTGTGTCAGAAACCTATGCTGTGTCAACTATTTAATTTTAGATTTAAAAAGTTTGAAGAAGAAATCTTTAAATGATTTGTAAAATCTTGACATTTGTTTTGTGTAAAAAAAACCCATGTAATGTCAAAAATTTGATCACAATCCAAATTCAGAGCTGTATCACGCTTGAATGTTTTGTCCATACTTGCCCCAACTGTTCAGGGTTCGACCTCTGCGGTCGTATAAAGCTGCACCCTGCGGAGCACCTGGTTGAATTATGAAAACTTGAAATTTTATTTACTTTGACAACTAACAGGGGGGAAAATATGAGGTATTCATCCATGTCAATAAAATCAGAACATGCACAATAAAAAACACCAGAAAAAACAAAAGAACAGCTTTTATTGTTATTCTATCTCAAAGTCACAGTGAGGCCTTCAACACTGAGCAAAACAACTTCTCACCTTACTGCAAGTTTAAAAGAGTGGCAAAAAATACAGGAGAGACATTCAAACTCATAGATTGAATATAAACTGAAAACACCATAGCTAGAAAAGAAAAAGACAAACAGAACTAGATAAATAACAGTTCACAAGACACATAGAAAACTAAAGACTTAGCAACATGAACCCTGCCAAATACTTTAGACAGTCACTGTCACTAGTTTGAGCAGAATTCTTAGCAATATGAATAAGTATGTTTTCATTGCAGAGAAAAAGAAAGACAGGAAAGGATCCAGATAGCCCAGACAATAAGAAATGATATAGCTACTTTACTGGAGAGACTCAAAACTATGTATGAACAGTTTACACCAAAAGACAGGCTACCAGAATCTTTGAAAAAGGCACTTAATTTAGTCAACAATAAACTGGCTGAAGTCTCACAGATGGCTTCAAGAGATGTTGATACAAATGAAGTTGTTAAGATGACAGAAATTCTCAAGCTTTGCCTAAATGCATATGAATATATGAGAAAAGAATATGGTAGGTTTTTGTAGAGCTCACTACTTTTGTTGCAGAAAACTCGACATAGGGATAGTGATCTGGCGGCAGTTACGACCAGGGTTGGCAAAAACCCGGGTTTTATGAGTATTGCCCAGCCCAGTGGGAAATACTGGGAAAGCCCGGGTTTTACTGGGTTTTACTGGGTAATACTGGGCAATACTGGGTAATATACGTTTCTGGCCTGAATTTCAAAGAGGATTCAGTAATCAAACACAAATGCAATACATTTAAGATATATATGTAAACCTATTTTTATTTATAAATAAGTTTACTTGTTTGAGAGTGTTATGATACATACATGTACAAAAGTACAAGAGTATACATCTGAGAAAGAATTATTCTAACAACTCTGATAAAAAAAATTTTTTTCAAATATATAACTAGTATAAAGAATTTAAGGATTATGTAATACATGTACATGTAAGAAAAATTACTTTGAAATGATTTATATATGTACAAATGTACAAAACTAATTAATAAGTAATTATTCAGATTAGAACACAGATATGTTTATATAACAATAATCAGTCTTTTCATTTCTATAAGAGTTAATGACAAGACCCTGTTAAGGGTGTTTATTTAGCAATCATGATTGTGTATATAGCAATTTACTTTACAATTCACTTAAACACTGCAATAAAGTGTTAAGATTATTGAAACAATGCTTGGAAATTAACGAGGAATCCTAAATTGTGCAAATATTGTATTTTGCCTACATAAAATTTATGTGGAGAAGAGAATGAAATTGAATTTTTGATGACTCTCAATGGTTATCTGTATAAAATGTATATATTTAGCTATAATACTATGAAACTACAAGAAGTCTTTACTATTTTGTGTTGAAATAAGCTTAAAAAATCATATTGCCCAGTATTGCCCAGTATTCCCCGTTTCAGGGAGTATTGCCCAGCCCGGGAAAACCCAGGTTTTCCTGCCCAGTAAAACCCGGGCGGGTAATACTTTGCCAACCCTGGTAACGACAGCAGTGGCGTTAGCTAACTTCTTAAGAGCTTTATATTTTAGAAGGTGGAAGACCTGGATGCTTCATACTTTGTATATAGATGCCTTATGTTACGAAGTTTCAGTCAGTTACATGTCAAATGTCCTTGACCTCATTTTCATGGTTCAGTGACTACCTGAAAAAAAGTTAAGATTTTTGGTAATGTTAAATTCTCTCTTATTATAAGTAAATGGATAATTATATTTGGTATGTGCATACCTTGCAAGGTCCTCATGCCGGTCATACAGTTTTCACTTGACCTCAACCTCATTTCATGGAAAAGTGTCCAAGGTTAAGTTTCGGTGGTCAAGTCCATATCTCAGATACTATAAGCAATAGGTCTAGTACATTCGGTGTATGGAAGGACTGTAATGTGTACATGTCCAACTGGCAGGTGTCATCTGACCTTGATCTCATTTTCATGGTTAAGTGGTTATAGTTAAGTTTTTGTGTTTTGGTCTGTTTTTCTTACACTATAAGCTACATGTCATCTTTATTTGTTGTTTGGAAGAATTGTTAGCTGTACAGGTCCGTCTGGCATCGTTCATCTAACTTTGACCTCATTTTCATGGTTCATTGGTCAATGTTTAGTTTTTTTGGTTAATGTTAAGTTTATGTGACAGTTGTAATATTAAGCTTTATATTTAGGACTATCAACATAATATCAATGATTAGTAAAGGAGGCAAGACATTTGAGCGTGTGCACTCTTGTTAGAAATGACTGTCATTAACAACGTTATACTCTGATTAGCTACAGCTTGATGTGATTCATGCTATGACTTACTAACAGGACAGGGTTGCATTTAATATAGTAGCAGCTAGTATAGCCACTATATCTTTGTTGGACGATATGCTACGTAACTAGCCTATCAAAATGAAGTCATTAGTAATAACCTTTCCGACAGCATTTTGGATTCTCTAGATAGCAAGAATGTTTGGCGCAATCTACATCTATTTAGCAGCTAGACTAGCAATATGTTCAATAGCCTAAATCTAGGTAGTGCTACAATATTGAATGCTACCCAGATTTATTATTGTAGTTCTGATGGTGTAAGACTGTCCCATTTTTATGCCCCACCTACGATAGTAGAGGGGCATTATGTTTTCTGGTCTGGGTCCGTCTGTCCTGCTTCAGGCTAAAGTTTTTGGTCAAGGTAGTTTTTGATGAAATTGAAGTCCAATCAACTTGAAACTTAATACACATGTTCCCTATGATATGATCTTTCTAATTTTAATGCCAAATCAGAGTTTTGACCCCAATTTCATTGTTCACTGAACATAGAAAATGATTTCAGGTTAAAGTTTTTTATCAAGGTAGTTTTTGATGAAGTTGAAGTCCAATCAACTTGAAACTTAATGTACATTTTCCCTAAGATATGATCTTTCTAATTTAAATGCCAAATTAGAGTTTTTACCCCAATTTCATGGTCCACTAAACATAGAAAATGATAGTGCGAGTGGGGCATCCATGTACTATGCACACATTCTTATTTAATGTATACATTGTCTGTTGATTGACTCCTTATTTTCTAACCGTTGCTGTTTCTTAACCATAAGATTGTTTCTGATAAATAGGGAGAATAGCTACAATCAAATCAAAGGGTGATATTCTCTTTTAACTCAACTTATTAAATTTAGTATCATTTCAGTAGTGTGATATGAGAAATTATTACTTAAAAGATCAAAGCAAAATGTTTGAAAATTGCAATAAAATGTCAAATTACATGTTTTTATGCCCCACCTACAATAGTAGAGGGGCATTATGTTTTCTGGTCTGTGGCTCTGTTCATCTGTTTGTTTGTCCCTCCGTGCGTGCATCCGTTCGTCCTGCTCCAGGTTAAAGTTTTTGGTCAAGGTAGTTTATGTTGAAGCTGAAGTCCAATCAACTTGAAACTTAGTATACTTGTTGCATATGATATGATCTTTCTGATTTTAAAGCCAAATTAGACTTTTGACCCCAATTTCATAGTCCACTAAACATAGAAAATGAAAGTGCAAATTTCAGGTTAAAGTTTTTGGTCAAGGTAGTTTTTGATGAAGTTGAAGTCCAATCAACTTGAAACTTAATGTAAATTTTCCCTATGATATGATCTTTCTAATTTAAATGCCAAATTAGATTTTAACCCCAATTTCACGGTCCACTAACAATAGAAAATGATAGTGTGAGTGGGGCATCCATGTACTATGCACACATTCTTGTTTAATGTATACATTGTCTGTTGATTGACTCCTTATTTTCTAACCATTGCTGTTTCTTAACCATAAGATTGTTTCTGGTAAATCGGGAGAATAGCTACAATTAAATCAAAGGGTGATATTCTCTTTCTACTCTACCTATAAAAACTGATATCACTCCATTAGTTTAATATGAGAAATTATTACTAACAAGAATGTGTCCTAAGTACATGGATGCCCCATCCGCATTATCATTTTCTATGTTCAGTGGACCATGAAAATTAGGTAAAATCTCTAATTAGGCATTTAAATTTGAAAGATTATATCATATATATAAGGAACATGTGTACTAAGTTTCAAGTTGATTGGACTTCAACTTCATCAAAAACTACCTCGACCAAAAACTTTAACCTGAAACGGGACAGAGGGACGGACGAATGAACAGACAGACAAACAGACGAACAGATGGACCCACGGACCAGAAAACATAATGCCCATAAATGGGGAATAAAAAGATCAAAGCAAAATGTTGAAAATTGCAATAAAATGTCAAATTGCATGTTTTTTATTGGTCAATTGTAATGATTCTTCATTATAATGTAATTATGAAAAAGTGATTTGAGTAGGTATATAATACAAATGAAGAATAGCCATTGATATTTTGAAGCTAATGATTTATGAATCAAACATACATTTATCATGTTTATAATGATGATTTTTTTGTAGATGAGTTAACAAAGAAAATTAAAGAAGAACAAGCTAAAGAGGAAGCTGAAAAGAAAGCCAGAGCAGAAATAGAGGCCAAGGCCAGGGCTGAAGCTGCTGCTGCTGCTGCTAAAGTTAATGTTGTAAGTCTTATAATAATTAACTTAAAGCAGGTCTCTTATTTTGTCTTGTCTGCCATGAAATACTCAATGGACATGATATAGTATTTTATTTCAAGTATTGAGAGGCAATATGAACAATATTTAAGCTATGATTTGATCATGTTTAGTACAATACAAATTGCAAAATTAGTAGCCTCATTGTATTTTTGGAAACATTTATGAAATTTAATCAATTTGTATGGAATAAATAGCATGCCCTGATATAAAGACTCTTAACCATCCAAAATATATGATATTTGCTGAATTAGAGCACTTTTTCACAGCATAAGGTATCCAATGAAGTTTATTTGAAAAATTAAATTTAGTGAAAAAGTTTATTTGAAAAATTAAATTTAGTGAAAAAGTTTATTTGAAAAATTAAATTTAGTGAAAACTGGTAAATACTTAGGGACGACATCAAAAGTTCAATGAAGGATAAAAAACTTAATTCATATAGTTTTTTTACTGACCTCCCTACCCCCCTCTTAACTTAATTTGGGAAAAATTGATTGACCAATAAGGATATATGTAAAATTGATGTCAATTTATACAAAACTTGCAGCAATTTGACACCCCACCCCCAAACTATTTGAATTAAGTTTTTTATCCTTCATTGATTTTTTTATGTCGTCCCTTATAAGATTGAATCATTACTTTAAATAGTTTAAACCTTTTTCAGATTTTGTGATTTTTATTATTCTATATGATTGTGGTAAACCTTTATTTCATATTTTGTAGGTCCCTCCAACACCAGGAGTACCATCCACTCCTCTTGCCACCTCCACACCAGCACCATCATCAACATCAAGACCTGCTACAGGTTTGTATCTATTTTAATATATACCTACGACTTTGTGAAAGGATCAAAATATAAAATATCAATAAGTCATATATTTAGACATTCTACCTACATTTACCACTACAAAATGTATATTCATATAATTTATCCAAAATTTTGCAATCATTGGATTTTTTAAAAATATTGTATTGGTTAATTTATTGAATTAATCATTCATTGATGGGTTCAGTAAAAATCTGTAGCTATCAAATCATATCCAACTTTCCCAGAAGTCCTTGATTATTGTTTAAATCCTTGAAAGTACAATTTATTACTTAAGTCTAATCGTTACTAATAAAATTTTAGTAGGCAACTTTAAATATAAAGTGATGTTTTACAGGATGTTTAGTTGATTAAGGTATATTATTGTGTCATCATTGTATCTAACAAGTCCATATGTTTGTGATTTTACAGAGGCTGTGTTAAGATGTGTAGATCAGAATGCTTTCACACAGTATACCAACCTCCAGGTGCTGATAAAGAAAGCTGAAGAAGAATCTAAAACATTGTTCAATAATCCACAGGTACTTATCAGTTATGTTATCAACCAATGTCAGATTGCTGTCTCTTTGACAAATTTCCTGTTCCAATCTCAACTTTATCTGACATCTGTTAAGTTTTTTGATGTTTTATTTTAATACCTATAAACCAGCAATACCTTTTTCCCTTAGTTTTCCTACTTTTCTATATTTTAGCAGTTTGTCTTACTTTTATCATCATAGGCCAATCCAGGGGTGGCCATGGGGGGCCAGGTCCCCCTTTTGTGGGAAAAAATTTGGTTGATTATATAGGGAATCACTGAAGCAGGACTGTTCCAGCTAGACTGTCTTCAGATGGAGCGGCGCCCACCCTTTCCCGAGTGCCGCCATATGCCCTTTTTACAGTTTCCAGGGCGCCCTGCCTTTCTTGAAGATCGAATGTATATTATTTTGTTCGTATTTATATGATCCACTAATTACTAAATTTTACCAGGCGAAAAGTTAATGACTTTGTTTATGACCCCAAGCTAATCAACGATTACAACTGGTGTCATAATCTGTTGTTATAGGTAAACCGTTTATCGGATGGGTCATTAATGATCATCAACATTCATTAATTCAAATAGAATCGGTCAGTCGGCAATTATATCTGAAGAAATGTGCATACGACAACTTGGGCACAATTTGCAATGTTTACCGTAGTTTCATGGAGAATGACAGAAAGTTATAAACCATAAACAACTCGTGGAAGACACCGTTTTACTTGTTCTCCTTGAAATGAATAGCAAATTCAGACGTGTTTGTCATTGACTGCCCTCATTTTTGATACGAAAATAACAAAATCTGAGGCCTTATTGTTGATTATATTTACATCTTCTACGTACTGTAATATAATCCTCCAAAGAAGGAGCACACCCGAATAAAAAAAGATAACTCAATCTGATTTTTTCCTAGGATTGAGTAACCCACTTAACATATTCTAAAATATGTCTACATACTTCTTGCTTAAGAATATATATGTTTAGGTATTTTGAACTTTGGGAAAAGTTAAAAAGAGGGTCTTAGTAGCAGTGTTGGTAGGGTGCCTTGGTCATCTTTTTCTGTATTTTTTAATTTTTAATACAAATTTTCACTGTTGCTATATTAACATTGTGCATTTACTGAGCACAGAGCTGTTTTGTGCTGTACTGCCATTTAAGCACAGCAGAGGTAGAAAGATGAAACTGGTAAATTGTGTCAGACCATAGAAACAGAATGAAGCAGGTCACTTTTCAAAACATACTGCATATAAAGCTCAATTAACTGTGCCAAGCAATGATCTAAAAACTTGTGTAACAAGCTGCTTGACAAGTTTTTCAGCCTAAAAAGTAGAAAGATAGAGTTCTATATGGGCTATCAATGTTGTTCCTGTATAGCCAGTGATTTCAACGAATAAACACAATGATTGATTAATATCTTTATTAAAACATGCCCTTTTCATAATTATCATATCACACGTTAAATTCCCTTTTTCAGGATTGGCACCTTGCTCTTTTGAAATCTTAGCTGGAACACTGTGCATTATTGTATTTGGATATTGTGATTGCTGCCACTTTATTTATGTAAAAATTGAACTAGGGGTTATCTTGAAATTGCACTGGGGTGAGAGTTTAGATTCTATGTTGACTGCCTTAGTCTGACTTTGAGATGAGAAGGAGAAAAGCAATGATAGCATTAACTTTTGCCTTTTGTCTATTCTTGAAAAATTACAGAAATAAATGCACATAAAGACTTCTGAATTAAATTGATGTACTTTGATTTTGCTGTCCAGCTAGTGAGACATACCTCTTGTAAACACTTTCTATTTCAGATGAAGAAGATGAAATTCGACATCCAGAAATCCATTAACACTCCTATCAACAATATATCTCCAGTGAGTGGTGACCATCTGAATGACCAACTGACCAGACTATTGACCTTGCTAGCTGGACGGACAGTAGATTTGTCAGGAAGACGATTCTCCTTGTCTGCCTGTCCTCAGGCATTACCATTCTGTAAATACTTGATCGCCAAAATGGTTGTGGTTAGTATAGACATTTTGCTAAGAAAAAAAAAATGGTATATTCGTTAATGTTGTGGACTAATATAGAGGGTTGTAAAGGGGAGATCTTGCATTGAAAATGCTTAAAATAAGACATAATTTCACCTTGAAACATGAAATAATAATTGTCATGAACTTTGCACGAAAAAAAGACCTTGATATAAACTTTTTGTGACTGATTCACAGTCTTCCTGTATATATATTAACTCTCTGTTTTTCTTGATATTTCTTATTAGGATACACATTTTTGAAATAAATAACTTATGGCTTCTTAAAAAGCATATAATGATCTTTTGAACATTTAAAATGCAAATATTAAACGGACAAGAAAGTGTATTTTTTAATAATACGGAACTCGCAAAATAAACTTTGAAAATCATGATGCATGTAAAATTAAATAACCAGAACATGTTGAAGGAGGCACCTGTCTTGCACAACTGAACCTCAAATAAAAAAGTTAAAAAAATTTTGATCTTGATATAACAAATACTATTCATGCTGCACCAAAATAACCTTTTGTCATCTTCAGTGAACTACCCTGACCCCCTGACTGAATTTTATTAAATTTGTAAGAATCTTAATCGCATGATGTACGTTACACCTCCTATTTTGTCAATTTTTGAGGAAAGCATTTATTTGTAATTCAATTCATTTTGCAAGTGATGGTAAAGGGTTATTTTCATGCAACGTGTTTTGCCATTTTTATTTTTATTTTTATTTTACGTGCAGTCGTGAAAAGGGCTCGTTATTCACTCTTTGTCTTGAAATCGGTAAAAAGATCAATGTGCAAGCAATTTTTAATTGTTCTTTCATCGTTCATTGGCAATTTTATTTTGCATTCTTCCGTGCAGATACACCCCCCTTTATGCCCCTCATACTTTGATGACTATGTGAACATATTACATTAAACAAAAGAGTATAACCTTTATGTAAACAAAGCAAGAATCCTATGAAATAAAATATTTATTTTAGTGATGTTTAATTCCTGAAACTGTTTTTCATTAAGAAAAGAATCAATTTATACATAATTATTTCATGTATTTCTATCTGAGGTTTCACTGTGTATCATACGAAAGGTTGTTTCTTTAATTTATGCTGTTTCTTTATATTACATTTTATAATTTTATTTTATTAAATATTCCAACTTTTTCAATACAGACTTGTTTTGAATGCTGTATTACATGCATCAAAGGTGAATATTGGGCCAATATTTCCAATACGAACTGGCAACGATGTGAATATAGGGCAATATTTCCAATACGGACTGGCAATGAATACTGAATTACATGCACAATATATGTTTACATGTAATTTAGGATTCATTTCAAGTCTGTATTGAAAATATTGGACCGGGCCGAAAATCAATATAGATCACATGATTTATATGACCATGACAACATCACCAGTATGACACATGGCTGTTTAATCTTATTATATTACATTTTATAATTTTATTTATTATGTTCTCTAACAGAAAAAAGGAGAAGAGCAGGTATCTGCTTTGCACAGTTCAGCTTTTGCTATAGCAGCCGTTACTGTTGGGTTGTTAGCTGAACATCCTGACATTCTCCCCATGCTACTGGGACATTTTCACCAGCTGTGTCCTTATACAGTACCGTACCATATCAGTAAAACTGATGGACAATCTAGGGAGGATTTTTATAAGTAAGATACAAACATATAAATTGAAATGATGAAGCAAGCTCTTTTGTTTTATTCAAGTATTCTTACTGTAAACACAGTTAAAAAAACCAGAATGATTTGAGATAAAAACTAATAAAGTACATGTATTGCACACATACAAAAACATATTAGTCGTTTTAAGACATATAAAGTGCTTCAATTATAAAAAAAGATGTGGTATCATGGTATGATTACCAATGAGACAACTCTCCACAAGAGACCAAAATAACACAGAAATTAACACCTATAGGTCACCATACGGCCTTCAACAATGAGCAAAGCCCTTACTGCATAGTTTTTTAACCCCATTTATTTCCCAGAGCTCTATAGTCATGATAGACTAGAAACAAATAAGATAAGAAGTAAAATCACAAAAATACTGAACTCAGAGGAAAATCAATTCGGAAAGTCCATAATCACATGGCAAAATCAAATAACAAAACGCATCAAAAACGAATGGACAAGAACTTTCATATTCCTGACTTGGTACTTGGAAAACTATATTTTGATTCGGCATGATTAAAACACAAACATTAGCTCGAATATATATAAAACAAAAACACATAACATAAAACAGATATACATACACATATAGACATAAAATGAATATGAACTTTTTACCGAATATATAAATCAAAAACACATAACATTAAACAGATATACATACACATATAGACATAGAATGAACATGAACTATTCATACCTGCCAATTTTTCAAAATGACCATGGGGGTTTTACATGTAAGATGGCTTTCATAGTCCTGAAAAACCTTCATGAGTACCTTCAAATGTATTTTAATGTTGAATTTTGGCTTCTTAATTCATACTTTTAAAAGCCTAAAGCCGTTGTAAGATTAACTGTTTTGTTATAATTGTGGACACAATTGTTCTTTTAAAATTTCCATTTTGGAGCTTTCATGGGGGAAATCCCCCTGCAAATAGTGACAGTTGGCAGGTATGACTATTTACCGAATATATAAATCAAAAACACATAACATAAAACAGATATACATACACATACAGACATAGAATGAATATGATATACATGCAAGGCAACCAAAGCATACATGAAAATCTCTCTTGTGTGTAATTATTGTGTAAAGGTGCATCTGTAAAACTATAGGACATTATAGGAAATTGTATGAATGCAAATTCATGTGTAATATATACTTTAATGAAAAAGCAAAACAATAACACAAAAAATACAGACGACATGTAAAGTGCAACATGATTATGCATGTATAATAACTGGATATCTGTAATTTTCATAATACTTCATGTTTCAGGTCTTTAGGATATAAGTATGATTCTGAAGGAAATGCAGAAAAACAAGATCAGTTTCTCAAAAGAATGTCAGGATTAATGAGACTTTATGCTTCAGTCATGGTAGCTCATCCTCCAAGAGGTCCTAATCCCTATGGCACTGAGCATGCCTGGGAATGGTTGTCAATGGTGATGAACATTGAGCCTCTTCCTGATATCACAGCAACTATGACATTTGACCTTTTAGAGGTCACAGGACATGCTTTATACAGAGATTATAGAAAACAGTTTGTAAAGTTATTACATGTTTTAGCAAAGGAATTTTTCCCAAAGTTAAAAAGAATGGCTTCTCCAAGTGGAGGTGGCCCAATTTCAAGGTTGGAAGACTTTTTGCAGAATAGTCTAAGAAAAAACGGAAACATACGACCACCAGAGGGCTTATTGAATCAGCATTTTTGGATGACTTGATGAATGTTAATTTAGTCAGATATTGAATTGTATAACATAATCATGACATTATCTTGTTTGTATCAAACTTTAAATCATTCAGAAATTTATGACAAAATTTAAGAATACAATAATAATTCATTCTTCTGTTTTTGATAATGTGAAAAAGAAAATTATTTGTTTTTTAAGATGTAAATCAGCATTTGTGGAGAAAGACAGAGTGCCATCAGAGAACCACCAAACCTTCCATCAGAAAACTGACAATCTTAGTCAATTAGGATTGGAGTCAAGTGCACCTGCCCCAAACCTCAGTGTTGACAGGCTAGTGATACAGTAGTTAAACTAGGTAGACCACTTGGCCATCAACAATCTTAACAGATTTTGAAAATGCATCGTTTAGTGTATATGTCATATAGACACAATGCAATACAATTTCAACTTGATGTTGATTGTATTTGTTAACTCCTTTATCAGGCATAGTTGACCTTGATGAATCAGGCATAGTTGACCTTGATGAATCAGGCTATTCTTTTAGTTAATATTTTGGCATGTTCCTGACCTGGTGCAGGACATTTTAAGAAGAAAATGGCAGGTTGAACCTTGTTTTATGGCTATCCAAACCTCCCACTTATATGACAATGTTCAAAGTACCTGTAAAATGACAACACTGCTTGATAGGAATCTATCTATACTATTAAACGAGAAGACCTCATATTGTGTGTCGCTTCTCTTTCCACAACAAATTAATCAACACGCCTCTGTGTCCTATAGGTACAGTGCATAGTCGCATTTGTCATCCATTCATATGATTATTCAGATTGAGTTATTTTGGGAGAAAAACGAGAAAAAAGGCATCCTGATATTGTCCCGTCATTGGACGAAATTTTAAGTCAGATTAGACTTCCGGTTTGCGTTTTTCTGCATACTTTGAACATACATATATACTAGTGTTGTCAACGGTTAACCGGTCGAACGACCGAATACCGAATACCAAAAACGCTAACCGGTTTAAAACCGGACTTTTTTTTCAATTTTGATAGATTTTATATAAATTTGAATTGAAATCATTAAAAAGTTAGGTTTTATTTTATTTTAAAAATGTCGTCGTGATAATTAATTTGACAGATCAGTTGTCCAGTAAATAGATTGCTATTGTTAATCCTATAAAAATAAAATTAAACTTGTCTCTCAGCTCGGGGCAAAATCTTAAATAAACATAATTAGTATACATGTTTTTTAGCAGTAACTCTAAATCAGTGATGCGATTAAATTTTACGATTTTCTTCATTATTTCGTTTCTGATGTAATATTGTGTAAACCTACATCTAAATGTGCAACCTCCGTCGTACAAGGCTTAGTCTTACTTTAAACGAAATGCAAACTCAAAAATTTTGAAATGCAAACTAATGTGAATGTACTCAATGTATACGTGATAGTACGAGTAACATGCAAACAAAGTAAAGAAACAGGCCGTACGGTGACCTATAGTTGTTAATTTCTGTGTCATTTTGATCTCTTGTGGAGAATTTTCTCATTGGCAATCATACCACATCTTATTTTTTATAATTCATCACTCAAAACGAAACACTCCACATCATTTTCGGAGACAACAAGTGAAAAGGAAAGAATAATCAGTTTCAGACATATTCAATTCTACGAGATCAAGAAGTTTTTTTAAATTTATTTTTCAATCTGAAGTTTGTACAAACGCTATAGTTGATATGGTGTAGTTGATTATTAAAAGTCAAACTTCGCCAGGAATCCTCACAGACAAGCCTGATAATGCCAGAGGACAAACTTCAATTCTAAAAGCGTAAATTTATGACTTGGATGAAAGGTTGCCAAATTGACACTCATACCACTCAGCTTTAAAAGGCCCCGAACTGACAATGTAAAGACGTTACGCGCGATGTTCATACCTCATTGGAAAATCGATGTAGATGGCAAGATACAAGTCCAAAATATATATTTTTTGTGATATCATGTTCATTGCTATTGTACGTATTTTAAAAAATAATGTTTTTTAAAATAAAAACGAAAAATATATAATTGTTGAAACTATGTTTTATGCTGCATACGACAAGCTTCATTTTTAGGTTGTCCCGCGTAACATATTTCATTTTTTGTAACCACTAAACTATGATTTTCGTCTAAACTATTTAATATTTTGAAAAACGTTTTTTTCCATTATTTAACAGAAAGGTTCCTCATAGGAAAGAAAAAGCGTTCCATACTATAAGGGCAAATCTGTCCTACGGGGAAAAAATTGGGAGTCCAGATTTGAGAATCAAAGCACATTTATCTAAATGGAAAAAGTTTAGTATTTGTATTTACTACATCAATGTTCATTTGCATAATTTTATGAGTTTTAAGACAAATATCCTGAAAAATGATATATGTGAGCGATTTTTCAAAGGCTTAAAAGATTGTCGCACCGCCATTTTTTGACGTAAAAACGAACTCAACTCAAATGTACGTCAATTGTTTGCTGATCAGTGCTCTTATAATGGTAGAATTATATGATTTTTTAAAATGTTATTTTTCTTAATTTTTCAAAAAACTAAAATGCATCAATTTTCAATGAGTAGTTAAAAAGCAACGTCTATTTTGCGGAATCATACAATAATGTCGCACTTGCTTAAAAAAAAACGTTTCAGTCGAATTTTTGGTTTGAACGTTAGGAAATATTCGCGACGTTGTGTTACGCTTACATGTACGAACATCGCGCGTAACGTCATAACAATTCAAACCAGAAAACTAGCGGCCTTATTTATGTATATACAAAAAATGAACGAAAAACACATATGTAACACATAAACAAACGACAACCACTGAATTACAGGCTCCTTACTTAAATGTACATAACATACTAAATGTATATTCATATTGAAATTGATAGAAAACCAAAAATTGGGAATTTTGGAAATAAAGGAGGAGGGATACACAAAAAATTCCTGTCCCCAATAACCTAGTGTGTTCTAGTACAGTTTAAATAAAAGCAAGAATACTCATAGTGGAAGATATTAGCAAGCAAAATCGAGGGAATTGTGCAAATGATGATACAAGCATGAAAATTACCACAAAGCATCATTATTATATACTTTTTAAGAAATAACTGCTGGCCATTCAAAAAAATATGTTTTTCAAGATGGCCACGGCCATTTTCTAAAATGGCTGTTTTCTTCAGTTTGAAAATACTGATTTTTCTGGAAAACTTTCTTTGAACTCCTTTTAGTAAAAACCAATTATCAGGTTTGGCGGCTACCTTCCTTACATCACATATTTATTAAAAATGAATATTTGATATATCTATTATTTGCGCATGCGCAAAAATGTTACAAATTTCTTTCAAAAACATTTGAACTATTTACTATTTATTTAGTGTTTTTGGATTTCTTATGATATTATGAATTGGTTTAATAATATTTTTTAAGGTTATGATACACATGTGTTTAACACTTTAGCGCATGTGCAAACTTTTTATAGACATCAAGACCGATTTGTATGCACTACCAGGCAATTCTCAGGCATTCGATGGATAAGGCGAAAATGTGGTGAATCCTGGAGAAACATCAATTTTAACTGCAGATCAGTCACTTTTGGAAATGCCTAAGCAAATTCACTGGGAATGACCTGATTTTTACGGAAAAGATAAGTTTATCGTCATGTTTGGTGGATGCCCATTGCCATGACTTGTTATAAATCTCTGGGTGATATATTGCGTGATAGGGGATGAACATGTTGTCTTACTGAAGCCAATATTGCAACACCAAAAACGGCAGATTCGTTTTATGTATGTTCAAATGTACCTAGGACTAGACAGGCGCATCAGACAACTGCATGTATTTTGCTTGAACTGTTAATTTCGGATTATGAAAGCTTAACTCAGAATATATAATTATTTCATGACTCTGTGACGTTCAATGATTTAAAAGACTGGTGTATAGAGTCATCTCGACCACAGTTTCATTCCTGACGTTCAATTATAAATTAAGAACTTCTTCTGATTTTGATATTATGCTCATTTCATGAGTGAGATTTCGTACTTACGTAAGACCAGCAAATTTCTTTCTTTAAAATTAACACAATTGATCAGGCACAAAAACAGAATAATGCAATTGTTAAGGGAGATGTTCGTGCCATAGGAATAACCGAAGATCCCATATAGACAAATGGATGGTAGCTGGACCAGTAGTCAATATACTAGAAGATGAATTTGAAAGATCTTGGGTCATTCTAAAACAGATGAACGACCTAATGAAGACGCTACGAAAACACAAAAAGATGTCTTTTAAACAGCTTTTAGAGGCTTTGTAAAGTGATGAACGAGTTTGGAACTTCATTTCCAGAAGAGTCATCAGATTTGTAAAAAATAAACTCCATTTAGGAAATTGTTTAACAGGCAAGATATGTAAATAAACTCTAAGATATTGGTATAAACAATACGAAGATCTTCTGAAGCAAATGCAAAACCAAGGAGAACCTGCTTTCTATAACCAAATAAAAAATAACAACTTCTTATTTTGGCCGCAAAATGAAACTGGAAACGTCTTTGTCAAAAAAAAATAATTAGAGAACCTTAAAAGTGATTGCGATATCTTTCCTAGACTTTTGATTTCTTGTCACAATAGACAGTTTTACTTGGAATATTTCTTTATCCATAAAAACCAAACTTTTCCTCCGTCTTTATCCCAGGATGTTTTTTTATTTTTGAAATAGTGGTATTAAATCGCTGCAAATAGGTTTACTTGAAACATTCTGTGATTTGCTGATCTAAATTCGGACGCATTTCTCGCTGGTGGGGCAGCAATGGTTAATTCCAGGTCACAAAGTTGCACAATATTTGATGATTATGCAAATTATGTCATACTGCCTTACATAAAATCTTGCATCGATAAGTATTCAAAAGTAGACATTGTATTTAATGTTTACTAAATGAATAATTTAAAGGCTGTGACAAGACAAAGGCAAGGTTTTTGTGCCAGATGGAAAGGTGTTGGTTTTGGTAGAACACCAAGGGTTTGGAGTAGTTTTCTCTGTGAAGATGACAACGAAACGAAATTGTTCAATTTTCTTGCTGACAAAATTGCTTGAGAGACTAATAAAAATGTGTATGTTACTCATGGTGAAAACATTCTTTGCAATGTCAATAAGGATACTTCCTATCTACCCCTTGTATCATGAAGAAGCGGATACACGAATGTTTGTCCATGTTCGGCATGATTATGAAAAATGTTGTAAAATGTAATTTTAGGTAGTACTGACACGGATGTAATAGTTTCAAGAATTGCAGCAATCGCAAAACTAGGCAGAACACATTGTGGATAGGTTATGGAAGGAATAAAGACTTATGTTGGCTTCCTGTACGTGACATATGAAATGCATTTGGTCCTTGTGTAGCTGCTCTGCCTTTCGCCCATGCATTCAGTGGATGTGACACTTTGTCGAATTGTCGTGGGAAATGGAAGAGGTCAGTTTGGCTACCAATGAAAGGTTTTACAGATTTAAAGGACGTTTGTTTTTGGCTTAAGTATGAAGCGAGTCACGATGTGAATTGTTTGCCAAGACGCAGCGGCATTGTGATGCAATTCCGCCTACAAGAGGTTCTTTTCCAGAGCACATCAAAAGAGAAGTAAAGCAAGGAGGAGTTGTTTAGGCTCAGTCGGATTCATGTATATGACAGGTACATGTACCAGGTCATGAACACTGGGATTGGATGAAAGACAGAATCAATGACAGTTGGAAACCGAAATGGACTTCTGTGACTACCGTTGCATCCTCGTGTCAGGAACTTTTGAAATGCGGAGGCAAAAATCCAGCTGTGTTGGTAACTGTAAATGATACCGTTCTTGCTTTCCTTGAACGGGCTGTTATATAGGCATCTGTCAGATAATTATAAGATCAGCAACCTGTCTTGCTAACCAAACTAGTCATTATAATGAAATTAACGGTATCAATTTTCTTGCACCAGATGCGCATTTCGACAATATATGTCTCTTCAGTGATGCTCGTGGCCAAAATATTTGAAATCCAAAGCTTATATAAAAGATGAAGAGCTATAATCCAAAAGGTCAAAAAAGTATAGCCAAATCCGTGAAAGGAATCAGAGCTTTGCATGAGGGAGATACATTCCTTAATTTATAATAATTTCTATCATTTTGTAACAGCAAATTTTAATAACACAAAAAAATCCGTATTTTCATGCCAGTACCGAAGTACTGGCTACTGGGCTGGTGATACCCTCGGGGACTAATAGTCCACCAACAGAGGCATCGACCCAGTGATAGTAATAAAATGAACGGTATCAATTTTCTTGCACCAGATGCGCATTTCGACAATACATGTCTCTTCAGTGATGCGCGTGGCCAAAATATTTGAAATCCAAGGCTTATATAAAAGATGAAGAGCTATAATCCAAAAGGTCCAAAAAGTATAGCCAAATTCGTGAAAGGAATCAGAGCTTTGCATGAGGGAGATACATTCCTTTATTTATAATAATTTCTATCATTTTGTAGAGCAAATTTTAATAACACAAAAAAATCCCTTAACAAAGATTGTTATCACTTGTTAAGTAAATGGAAATTATAAAAATATTTTCTACGTATTTGCCTCCATTTTGGAACCGGAAATCAATACTTTTCTTCATTTATGTGTTGTTTTAACGTACTTAGGAACTGTTTTAACGTTTTATCATAACTTACATTGGATTATACCTATAACACATCTTTCAAGGATTTACATCCCTTGTGAAGTTGCTTGATTGTATAAAAATTGAAATTTATGACTTTTTTGTCGGCAATTTGAAACCGGAAGTCACCTTTAGTTTCAATAATGTATTGTTTAGTCGTAATTTATGAACTGTCATTTACTTTTTATCAAATCTAACATTGGATTTTACATATAACACACCTTTCAAAGGAATAACGAATTAATTGCAATTTGTAATGACGCCATTTCCAAAATGTGTGGTGTTCATCTTGAAAAATTGATTTTTTTTCTGGCCAGCAGCAGATTTTTTATAAGTATCATTTAGCCAACCTTTATACCAAATTTCATGCTTGTATCACGATTTGCACAATTATGTCCATAATATCTCCTACTATCAGGATATAAATGAAAAATGTAATAGTACATTACAACATGTAAACCTCAGAATAAGAACCGACACCTCTCATGAACTATAACTTGTATGAATAGCGATATGTCTGTGTCACAGGTGTCCAAATTTTGGTAGATTCATATGCAATGATTTATTGGTGTCTCACCACAAACAAATTATAATAAGAATCACAAAAGCACAAATAAAATTTATAACTTTCGTCTGCGTGCACCAACCTAAAATAAATATTTAAGCATATTTTAAAGAAGTATATGAAGTGCATACACATCAACAACTACTTTCTCTCTTGAATAAAATGGCGAAAACCCAAGTTTTTGTTATATCACCGAAGTTAAACAAATTTGTGCTCGGTTACTATTTGACAAGGATTGACCAACAATACACAAATATTGTTATGGCTTCGTCTTCTTCCGGCTTGTGGAAATTTGCAGCAATGTCAATTAATACTTGGAAGTCACGTGTAGGAAGGATTTGGACTTTCGAATATTTTAGCCTCCAGCATCAGAGACGATACATAAATTGTTGAATTGCGCATCTGGTGCAGTAAAATATGTAATTTAGTGTTATTCCACAAGTTTACTCTTAACACTCCTAGCTAATGTCCTATTGTCTGTTTTGGTTACTGCCATTTACTAACAATCTAAAAAAAAAATAGCAATAGTAAACATAATTGTTGATCCCTTGAGGCCAAAATTTATCCTTTAGATAATTATTACTTAGAAATTAGTGAATACTTTGAAATTATTAAACAGTGCAAATACACAATAATGCCCCCCACATTAATGTGCATTCTTCATATATTTTAAAATACTCTGAGATGACTAGTCTTTGTATGAGAAACATTGTCTGTAATGTGAAGATTTGAATTACAAAACATAAACTGACAAAATTACCACAAATACAATGGCTTTACCTATATTTCTTTGATTATTCCAATAGATAACAGTATCTACAGTATATTTAAAAGTAAATGTTTAATGAAAGATCTAACAAAAAGAGAATAACTTCCTGTTAGAAAGATTACCATAAATTGTATGATTTAAATATACACGTAAAATTGCTCTTCAATAGACAATTGTTAAAAAGTCTTCTTCCTTCAATTCTGTTTGTTCGTAATAAACATAAACAAATGATTTTAAAAAAGAAACAACCAATTAAAACCACCATAGAATTTGGGATTTACCCTGAGTTCATTCAACAACGAGCTCCTTACTTTATTAACTTTCGAAAACTCTTTAAAAGTTCCATACTTTAGAATTTTACCTCTAAATATTCTTAATAATGTAAATTGCGTGTATAAGAAGAACAGTTATGGGCCCCAAAGGGCATAAAGATTACAACATACATAATTTTCATAATACAATACAAACAATCAGATAAAAACAAAGATTAATGAGAACTATTTAAGTTATTAAAGGATATGTAGATAAAGAATCTATAGTATGTTTTTTTATATAATGCATTTTAATGCAAGTGAGGTTGATATAAATAACAAACAAGCAGCCCAAAATGAAAAAAAGGAAAAATAGATATCCATATATGTATACTGTACATGTAGTATACAATAAGTTAAACCAATTAAACATATAATAACTAGCCAAAAAGAAGGCAGAAGTTAATCATGTCTATGACGCATCCTGTGTATATGAGATAAGGGTCACATGATGCAGATAAAACAATATTTCCTTCATTTATGTCAATTCATATCATAATTTTTGATAATATTTTTTTGTCGTTTGTATCTCCGTTTAGAATTTTCTTCAGAGTTCTGTATTTTGTTATTTTACCTTTAAACCGTCAGTATATTAAACAATTATAAGAATGTAAAAATGTATGTAGTTCATTTTTAGCTCAGCTGGCCCGAAGGGCCAAGTGAACTTTTCTCATCACTTGGCGTCCGTCGTCGTTAACTTTTACAAAAAACTTCTCCTCTGAAACTACTTGTCCAAATTTAACCAAACTGGGCCACAATCATAGTTTAAAAAATGTGTCCGGTGACCCGGCCAACCAACCAAGATGGCTGAAAAAGGCTCAAAATAGAACATAGGGTGTAAAATGTAGATTTTGGCGTATATCTCGGAAACCAAAGCATTTAGAGCAAATCTGAAATTATAAACAAGAGTTCCCTCAACCAACATACATAGATAAACTCAAGACTTTACACCGTTTTACTTTATTTCTGATTGCCTAAGGTATTAATTCTTTTAAAATAACGGTGTTTCGGGATTTTTTAGATTGGCTCACTCTATAAGTGGCCTACCTTGGGTCCCTTTTCAAAAGTCTCCCAACTAATGCCGGGTTTCGGCAAAATATTCTTTAAGATTTCTGCTGCGTTTATACGCAATGATAGGCACTTTTTTAAAAATTTGTCTGCATATTTCATCTGACTGTAAATTATTCCAGGACTTTCTTAATGCTGTACCCAGCCTTTTAACTGCTGGGTTATATTTAGTTATGAGAGTCAAAGGTATATTATTCTTAATGGTCTTTCTAGTTAATGTATGGCAACGTTTAACTTTGTTGCAAGTATCTGAAATCAGATCTCTAGTAATTCGTTTATTATATCCTCTGGCTGCTAATTTTAGTTCAAGGTTAATTAGGTGCTTGTTCAAATCGATTTCATTATTATTGTTTCTAATGTGCCGTATAGTTTCTCCCACAGTGATACTTTTAAAGGTACTCTGTGGATGAGAGATATTAGGTGGCAAATATTGATAAGTTTCTGTCTTTTTATGTGAGATTTGACATCCAAGATTCCATTTATATGAAATCTATTACCTTTATAAACCTCTAAATCTAGGTAGGTCATTAACTCTTCAGATACTTCATATGTAAATTTTAACAGATTGTCGATCTTATTGCAATGCTAAAAAATTCCTCTATTTGTAACATATTACCAGTGAAGACCATAAAGCCGTCATCCCTATATTGACAGTGTAATTTAATGTGTGTTCTGTACTGGAATTTATCTTATATCATCTTTAGTATAGAGGCCAGATGTAAATCTGTGCACGTAGGCGATAAAATCCCTCCCATGGGGGCGCCTATTATCTGTTTATAGATGTGTCCATTAAATTCAAATTCATTGTTTTCTAATACTATTTTAATTAGCTCAGCTAAATCTGCTAAATTGGGGATTTGAAAATTATATGATAGCTTGTCAATTTTTTCTAAATTGTTGACTAAAGTTTCTTGCAAATCTTTTATTTGCATGTTTGTATACATCGAAGTAACATCATAGGCAATCAGAAAACATTTGTTTTCTATCTTTTCTTTCTCTAATTTTACAATAAAATCTTTAGAGTCTTGAATGAAGAATGGATCTTTCCTCAATAAAGGTTTAACAATTAGATCTAAGAATTTTTCAATTCTACAAGTTGGGGAATTGCTTTTGTTGACAATAGGTCTAAATGCAACCTCAATATCTGAATGGTTAAAACCTTGTTTAATGATATTTTTAACTACCTCTGGCTTAATTTTGTGGATTTTAGGTAGAAAATACATGTGCCCATGTTTTGGGTTATGACTCTGTGTCAGAAAATTATATGTTTTCATATCTATTTCTTTTTGAGAAAACAATTTCCTAATTATCTCTTCTATCTTTTTACTAATAGATGCAGTATTAGGTTGTTCAAGTTCTACGTAGTATATGCTACGTAGGTGATTTTCTCCTGCTCTCGTATAGTTATTCTTATCTATTAATACTGTAGTATTATTTTTGTCTGCTTTAGAAATATAAATCTCAGAATTATTAGAAATTTTAAACAGTGATTTACGTTCTACTCTCGACAAATTGTCTTTAAATGAGTTCACCTCCAAGCTAGATATAGCCAGCATTGTGTCTGTTATATAATTTTCAAGAGCATTGTTGCACCTTGGAGGTACATGTCCTGTTTTTAAGTATAATGGATGGAGTTCTGTATTTTCTGATGTGTTAGAATAACAAAACCTACATCTCATTTTCCTGGCTAATTCTATAAAATCTGCCATAATATTATTTCTGACATGAAATATATTAGGGCTCGGAACAAATTTAGTTCCTTTACTCAGTAGGAGGATCTCTTCATTAGATAATTTTGTTCTAGTAAAATTAAGAATACATTTCTTATTGAACTCAGCTCGAGTTCTCTTATTTCTTTGGGTTTTTGAATTAACCCTTCTCTTGCGATTTATTAATCTATAAGATTTTCTAAAGCGTCTGCTACCCATGCTGATAAAGAAAATCACTGCCGAGAAGGAAACAATAAATTATTATAAACAAGAGTTCCCTCAACCAACATACATAGCTAAACTCAAGACTTTACACCGTTTTTCTTTATTTCTGATTGCCTAAGGTATTAATTCTTTTAAAATAACGGTGTTTCGGGATTTTTTAGATTGGCTCACTCTATAAGTGGCCTACCTTGGGTCCCTTTTCAAAAGTCTCCCAACTAATGCCGGGTTTCGGCAAAATATTCTTTAAGATTTCTGCTGCGTTTATACGCAATGATAGGCACTTTTTTAAAAATTTGTCTGCATAAACATAAACTGACAAAATTACCACAAATACAATGGCTTTACCTATATTTCTTTGATTATTCCAATAGATAACAGTATCTACAGTATATTTAAAAGTAAATATTTAATGAAAGATCTAACAAAAAGAGAATAACTTCCTGTTAGAAAGATTACCATAAATTGTATGATTTAAATATACACGTAAAATTGCTCTTCAATAGACAATTGTTAAAAAGTCTTCTTCTTCCTTTAATTCTGTTTGTTCGTAATAAACATAAACAAATGATTTTAAAAAAGAAACAACCAATTAAAACCACCATAGAATTTGGGATTTACCCTGAGTTCAGTAAACAACGAGCTCCTTACTTTCTTAACTTTCGAAAACTCTTAAAAAGTTCCATACTTTAGAATTTTACCTCTAAATATTCTTAATAATTTGCGTGTATAAGAAGAAGAAGATATTTTATTTCCAATTATGGGCCCCAAAGGGCATAAAGATTACAACATAAATAATTTTCATAATACAATAAAAACAATCAGATAAAAACAAAGATTAATGAGAACTATTTAAGTTATTGAAGGATATGTAGCTAAAGAATCTATAGTATGTTTTTTTATATAATGCTTTTTAATGCAAGTGAGGTTGATATAGATAACAAACAAGCAGCCCAAAATGAAAAAAAGGAAAAATAGATATCCATATATGTATACTGTTCATGTAGTACACAATAAGTTAAACCAATTTAACATATAATAACTAGCAAAAAAGAAGACAGAAGTTAATCATGTCTATGACTCATCCTGTGTATAGGTATGAGATAAGGGTCACATGATGCAGATAAAACAATATTTCCTTCATTTATGTCAATTCATATCATAATTTTTGCTAATATTTTTTTATCATTTGTATCTCCGTTTAGAATTTTCTTCAGAGTTCGGTATTTTGTTATTTTACCTTTAAACCGTCAGTATATTAATAGTTATCAAAGGTACCAGGATTATAATTTAGTACGCCAGACGCGCGTTTCGTCTTCATAAGACTCATCAGTGACGCTCATATAAAAATATTAAACAATTATAAGTATGTAAAAAAGTATGTAATTCATTTTTAGCTCAGTTGGCCCGAAGGGCCAAGTGAACCTTTTCTCATCACTTGGCGTCCGTCGTCGTTAACTTTTACAAAAAACTTCTCCTCTGAAACAACTTGTCCAAATTTAACCAAACTGGGCCACAATCATCATTAGAGTATCTAGTTTAACAAATGTGTCCGGTGACCCGACCAACCAACCAAGATAGCTGCCAAGGCTCAAATAGAACATAGGGGGTAAAATGTAGATTTTGGCTTATATCTCTGAAACCAAAGCATTTAGAGCAAATTTGACATTGGTAAAATTGTTATCAATACAAGATCTATCTGCCCTGAATTTTTCAGATGAATAAGACAAATTGCTGTTTGTTGGCTGCCCTTAATTTGTAATTTTAAGGAATTTTTGCCGTTTTTGGTTATTATCTTGAATATTATTATAGATAGAGATAAACTGTAAACAGCAATAATGTTCAGCAAAGTAAGATCTACAAATAAGTCCGATGACTTAAATGGTCAGTTGACCCCTTGAGAAGTTATTGTCCTTTATAGTCAATTTTTAATAAAAAAATTTCATAAATTTTTGTTATCTTTTACAAAAATCTTCTCCTCTAAAACTACTAAGACACATTTAACCAAACTTGTCCACAATCATTATTATGGTATCTAGTTTTGAAAATGTGTATGATAATCCCGCCACGAATAAGATGGCTGACATGGCTAAAAAAAGTACATAGAGTAAAATGCAGTTTTTGACTCATGTCTCTGAAACCAAAGAATTTAGAGCAATCTGAAGAAGATAAAAATGTTCATTAGGTGAAGATCTGTTGTTGGGTTGCTGCCCCTGAATTGGTAATTTTATAAGAAAATTTTGCAGCTTTTGATTATTATCTTGAATATTATTATATAGAGAGATAAACTTTAAACAGCAATAATGTACAGCAAAGTAAGACCTACAAATAAGTCAACATGATCAAAATGGTCAATTTTTAACATTTTTCATTATTGTAAATTTTTGTAAATTTTTACAAAATATTTTCCATTGTAACTACTGGGCCAATTTCATGATAGATAGAGATAATTGTAAGCAGCAACAATGTTCAGTAAAGTAAGATCTACAAACACATCACCATCACCAAAACACAATATTGTCATGAATGCATCTGTGTCCTTTGTTTATGATATGCACATAGACCAAGATGAGCGACACAGGCTCTTTAGAGCCTCTAGTTTTAAATTTGATGATGTTAAATTAAAAAAGGTAAATTATAAGACTTATGATATGCATTATCCTAGGGTTTCTTTTTGTTTTTAGTTTTTCATTTAACCATTACATCTCTGTCTTGAAGATCTACTTTCAACTTTATACAATAATCTTATAAGTTATATTTGTTTATTGAGTATATAAAACTCATTTGGAGATGTGATCCGAATGCTAATGCGATAACCATCCACAACGTTACTATAAATAAACTACTGGTCACCTTCAACAATGAAACCCTTACCATATGATAAGCTATTATAGGTTCCGGGATGACTAAATAATGAAACAACTCAAACAAGAAAAACTAAAGGCCTGATTCGTGCTTAAACAATAAACGAAAAGCATATGACAGACAGCAGATTTATTGAATATATGTGAAACAATATAAGTATGCTTATAGATATTTAAACAAAAATGTATTCGCTAATTATTATTTGTTTTAGCCAGTTAAAAGACATAACGTTATGCATTATCATTCAGGAAGTTGGTACATTCTTTAAGAAAGTTTTTCTTTGTGTTAGTTTTCTCTTGTTTTGTTTAAAAGCATGTGCATTTAACTGCTCAAGACAGTACACTTTCATATAGATAATGGCAAAGTATAAAATTGTTCAGGCCATCTGTCATTTTATACTGCTACTAGGCAAGTATCTTAACCATACCAATTAAACATGTTATCTTTATTTGAAAATGACTGATATACTTATTTCTCTAATGATTATTTTTTCTTTCGCGCCTGCTAACTTAACGGGCACAATTTCAATGTACCAAATGAGAATATCGCAACAAATTCTACAATGATGTTAATGGATCATTATTTTAAGTTCAAAACATAATGATTACGTTGAACCCGGATAAGTCCACTCATAAATTAAAGTCAAACCTTGTCAAGAACTTAGAGTTAAGCTTAATTCTAAAGATAACAGTCAGGAAAACAATATTAGCGAAAATTGGAGGCAGAGTTACTGTTTGTTTTGGTTTTGAGCGATGATTTTTAACTATGATATAAATATATGTCTAATAGATGTTAAATACCCATTCCCCACCCTAAGACTTCATTTTATATTAGTTTTAGCTCTGATATATTTGTGTTTAAAAGATTTGCTGACACTTCAAGAATATTTTTGGAACAACCCATTTATTTGTGGGATTCGTTCTACTCAGTCGAGATTTCTTTGTGATGTTTTGTAAACTATTGTTTCGTTTTTCGTTGTTTGTTGGTGTTGTTCTTGTTTACGTTGAATTGTCAGGTATGGACTTCGTGACTTTTGATCTACTTTTGATATCTTCTTCCTCTATTTTTTAACGCAAGGTTCATAAAATTGACATACGTCCATACCGTTCGAGTTATATGCAGTAAAGAAGAAGAAATAGCAAATAATAAAGAGATTGGATTTTTTAGATAATTGCGTTCCATTGGCGCGCATTATATTGACACCTACGTAAACACGACACTGTTTGATTATTTCTTTCATTGACTAATGTATCGTCACTTTGTGTATCCATTGATATGGTGATATACTCTTTATAGATATTTATGTCCGACACACGTCACTTTGTGTATCCATTGGTATGGTGATATAAACTTTATAGATATCTATGTCCGACTCACGTCACTTTGTGTATCCATTGGTATGGTGATAAACACGTTTTAGATATGTTCGTCCGACACACGTCACTTCGTGTATCCATTGGTATGGTGATATACACTTTATAGATATTTATGTCCAACACACGTCACTATGTGTATCCATTGGTATGGTGATATACACTTTATAGATATTTATGTTCGACACACGTCACTATGTGTATCCATTGGTATGGTGATACACACTTGATAGATACTTATGTCCGACACACGTAACTATGTGTATCCATTGATATGGTGATACACACTTTATAGATATTGATGTCCGACTCAGATAACGACGGATATGTTCCAATTGTCGTTACCACAATCCCGATATGCTTTTTTTAATATGACTTATCGACTAAGACTTATCAACGGGTATGTACTGCCACGAGAAACACGATGGGTGTATAATGTGTAGCCGGATCTATTGTCCTTCTAGAGCACCTGAGATGGTTCCAGATATTGTTTGGCTTTGTGTTACTCAGTCATTTCTTCTCTATGGGTTTCTTAAATTAGTTCTTTGGTTATTTTACGTATCTGCTATGGCTTTATAGTTCTTTTTCGAGTTTTAAGTTTCCCTGCAGTTTCTACCGCATTTAATTTGAATAACTTTTTATTTACTTTAAAGTTCAGTTTTGAAGGTTATCGGAACGCCAATAAATTTCCGCGACGGATCAAATATGGAAATCACTGTCTAATCAGATGCATATATAGTTTAAAAAACAATTTTTGAAATTCTTATTAAATACTGGTCATCATTTCATAGCTATGGAAAGAAAAACGTGCCACTGTTAAGGTGTCAGACCACCAATTAAAAATCCCTATCTGTTCAACCAAATTTTGCAATTTTCACAGCTTTCTAAATATTTTACCTTAAGTTTAACTTCATAGAAACCAGGTATATCCTTAATTGTACATGTATTAGCTTTCTTCATGCCAATTTTCACCATACCTTTAAAGCCTTCTAACAAAATAACTGACCATCAAACAGAGGTACTCCAAAACAAAAACCTGGTTTTCTGGAAATCTAAAATTAGTATACTATGGAGCGCATTAATCCTCAATTTTTAATGCAAACTCATAGACAAGTAAATTTTGGCTCAAAATGATCTAGATATATTTATCTTTCACCAAAAGTTTCATTTCTGCAAATTTGTTGGTTAGTTTAAGTAAACAAGGAAATCAAAAGCACTATTTTGTGTCAGAGTAGGGCTACTTTTACATACGTTCTAAATTGGAGGGAGTAATTGGTGGTCTGACAACTAAAATGACACGAACCTTACGATCAAATTTTCTGCTTTTGTGCACCTTTGTTTGTTTGTCTATACTTTACTAGTATTGCAGCCTTTTAAATAGTTTATTATCTTAAGCTTGAAACGGAGGTGCAAAAATATTTATTTACGTAAATTATTTAAAATTTAATTGAACTGCTTTAACATGACGCATATTGGTCTTAATTGAATAATGTCTCGTTATATATTGTAAATGTGTTAGATGTAATTACATTTGTTTTATCTTACAGAATCAATGGCGGCGATTAATATTATTAAAACTGAAAAGATTGTTAATTTGTTAGATTTTTCTGGAAGAAATTTAAAGACTATGCCCGTTTTTCTGCCTAATTCGACAACAGATTTAAACCTTCAGGAAAATTTCATACAATCAGTCCCAGTGTGGTCTTTCAGAAAATCCAGAAAATTAAAACGCATCGATTTGTCTTATAATTCTCTGAGTATGATAGAACGGGATGCATTTGCTGGACTGGTCGAGCTGACTCATCTTGATCTAAACACAAATCGGCTTACAACAAATTCTCTTCCAGTAAACATTTTCAAGGGTTTGACTTCTCTTGAAGAACTAGCAATCAACTATAATTATGACTACAATGACAATTCTTTTTTTCAGTCCGAAATATCTTTAATAAAATCATTGGTCAGGTTAAGAATTGATCTGAGTACTGGAAAACAAATAGACAAATGCCTTTGTACATTGCCAAACTTACGAGAGATTCAAATTTCGTCACATACTGGACAAATATACTCGGAGCATTCATTTCATAACTTGAGATGTCAAGTAGTAGAAGTCTTATATCTTGACTCTGTGTCTTTGCTAACACCGGATACTTTCATTTCCTTTCCGAAGTTAAAGACTTTAAGGATAAATATAAAGATACTAAGTGCTGCAGATGACGTTATAAGCAAAATATTTAAATCTTTGAAGGTTTTTAAAGGAAGAAATATGACGGAATTAAGCATCACAGGCAATCCGATGAGAAATGGGTTTGTTATGGATCATCCTCATTTTGCTGTACTTCAAAATATATGTCTTAAAAAGTTAGTTTTGGTAGGTGACAGTATACTTGGGATAAGGTTTAGACCTTTTGAAGGATATGCTTTAAAGGAGAACTGTTTAGAAGAATTGATTATGTCTGACAACGTAATGACTGATAGAAAAGATGATTATGTATTTGTATTTTGTGCATTTAAGCATTTGAAAATCATCAGAATTCCGCATATGATAATAAGAAAACGGAGAAATAAACGATTTACATCGTCCGTCAATGATGCATCGTACACTGTTTGCTCTCCAAAAACTTTAGAAGAATTGGACCTGCACTCGCCAGTCAAGTCGTGGAATAAGAGAAGAGTTACGAATGTTACTGTTGTGAACGGTTCTAATTTGAAAATTCTAAATCTGGCTAACATAACAATACATGACTGTAATGGTACAGTACATGGTATTGAAAATTTAGAGTTTTTAGATATGTCAGGTTTTAACTGCACAATTTTAAGTGAACATCTTCTGAAGCATCTACCGAAACTGATAACTTTCAATTCACAGGATGCTAATTTTGGGATCGGATTGAATTCCTTAAAAAATGCTTCAAAATTTTTTGAGATGAACTTAGATCTTCAACACGTTGACCTGATTTCAAATAACATTTTTTCATTACCACATGGATTATTTAATCACAATTTTAGACATCCGATCTCTATCAAATTTGACAAAAACAGTTTAAATTCGCTTTTAAGCTTTCCGACCAAACCATATATATTCAAACATATCAGCCTGACGCAAAATAGATTTTCATGCCTAAGCAATGACGATATCGATAAACTCAATATAATCCGACCGTCAAGTATATCTCTTCGTGGAAATCCGATAGAATGTTCTTGTAAAACATTACATTTTATGAAATGGGTTCTTCATTCGGGAATTGTAAGTGATCTTAGAGAAACTGAATGTGTCCTCCAAAATGGAACTCTTGCAAATATGTCCCACTTCTTAAAAAATCTTAAAGCATACGAAATCAGTTGTCAAACGAAATTTTGGGTAGCACTGGCAAGTAGTGTTACTTCTGTTTTCATTCTTGCTATTGTCTTAGGAATAGTTTACCATCGCTATAGATTTGCATTTGAGTATTTCTTCCTGAGAATCAGAATGAAACTTCGACATTACCAGCCTCTTTCGGATGAGTTCGAGTATGATGCATTTATATCGTACAGTCATAAAGACGTCACGTGGGTTACAGATCTTTACGACAAGTTGAAGCCGAAAGGTTTCGAGCTTTGCTTACATCATAAGGATTTCTTGGCCGGAGTACCTATTGCTGAGTGCATAGTTAAAGCAATTAACTCGAGTAGGAAAGTTGTATTCATCATTACAAAGGATTTTCTTGAGAGTAGCTGGGGATCGTATGAAATAGAAATGACAAGAATGCACGCTTTCAGAGAGGGTCGTGAATCCATGGTTATAGTTATACTAATGGATGACATTAGAAAAGACAAACTGCCAAAGTCATTGAAGGAAATTTGGTATAAGGTCGTATGTATAGTCTGGCCATCTGACACCGAGGCTCCGTATAATACTGCAGAAATGTTCTACGATAAACTATGCATTACATTATCAGACGGTCGTATGATGATTAGTGATGACAACACTCCTATGTAATAACGTTTACAGAACTTATGGCAAGCGTTTCTCGTCAAAACTATGTTTAAACAATTTTTCGTACCAATAAAAACTAAAAATGAAAAAAAGACTGAGAAATAAAGATTCCACAATAGCCACAGGTATGTTACTATCTTTCTTCACTCGAGGCAGTTAAATTTTAATATTTAAAGCGCAAGTCTTGCCGAGCTTTTTAGATAATTAAAATTGATCTGTCGAGAGTGGAGAAATATCGTAATACACGAGTTAAAGTGATGGAATCTGTTTCTCTAATGATTTTTATCCTTCGTTTTCAAAAATTTGAAGAAAGTTGTGTACTTTTTATGTGACGTCATCAGGCATTGTCGCCTTTTTCATGACGTCACAATAGGAAAATTCAGAAGAACCTTAGAAACATTTAACGTCACAATTAACTTTCGACCAATCATTTGCCGAGAACAGATTTTTCACTAGTGAGGAGAAATATTTTTCTCACACCGATCAAGAAACGTGAAAATAGCGAAAAAAATAGAGAAATAAAAATTACACACTGAGTTTTTGAAATTACTCACGGAGGATTAAAAATATGAAAAAAAACTCACTCTGAGAATTTGAATTACACACTGAGATTTTAAAAAGACACAGTGAAATTATTATGCACATCACTAATGAATATTCATGAGATGACTAATTCAACAGATTAATATTTTGGTTTAACTCTTGACATAATGAAATGCAGTTCCTTTAACCAACTTTCGTTATAATTTTCAAGACTTAACATCGTGTTTTGTGCCTATAACTCAGATTATTACTATTATTAATGCTTAAAACTGTAAAATATGTCCTTCGTGTTCAGGACGAGAACAAGTTAACAATAAATACAATGGGTAAAAAATTGACTGTATTGTTCTTCTTTTTGCAGACTGTTCCAATATTTATGGTCTTTTAAAGAGTTGTATTAAGAATTGAATACTTCCCATTTTTTGTTTAATTTCAATAGGGTGTAAAAGTGTTGATAGTAGCGCTTCATTCTATAAATGTGAGCACGATCAACACTTTTACAACCCTGTACTATTACAAGAAAGAAGCATCCAATTCTTATAATTACATTTTTAGGCTATGGTCATGAAAAATCGATTTCTTTCATTTATTTCTTTATTCAACCTGTACACATTATTGTGATAGCACGTGTCATTTTGAATGTTGGAATATGAAGGTTGGTTTTAGTATGACGCGCAAGTGTTGTTATCCAATGAAAATAAAGATTCTCCTGAAACATTCATGTAATGTTATTATTTTCAAATGATTTTATAAAAGATTTGGTACCAATTTTAACGACTAAAGGGTATGTCCCTCAGTTGTTTTTAGCTTGTTATAGATTCAGAATAAATTAGACCTGTGCAAATTAAGTGCGCACAAATCTCATTGGGTTATTTCAAATTTCACAGTGTGTGTTTTTCAGTTTATTTCATTTCAGTGTGTCCTTTTGAAATCTCAGTGCCTGCTTTTCAATTCTCAGTATGTAATTTTCAATTCTTAGTGTGAATTTTTTTGTTTTTTGAAATATCCATATACATCTTTAGGACATCTCAGTGTTTTTAAATGTTTGATTTTAAAAGACTTAGTGTGGTTTTTTTTTATTCACAATGTATAAATGTTTCGAAAAATGGTTTGAGCATAGTTTTGACGAGAACAGGTCGTCGCCATGAGAACTAATCAGGTTCTATGATACATAAAACACATGCAAATCTATATGATTTATCTTAGGTCAAATTTTCCTCAGGTCCTAGTAACCTGGGTTTCTCAATGAGTTCTTGATTTATCAACTGAGAAAAGTTTGTAATAAATAAGTGTTTGGTTACAGGTAATATAACTTCCTACAGATTATTCGATTTTTTTTTGTGTACTTAAATTATTTTGGAGAAGAAAACAACTTAACAAAATACTAAATACATACAGAATTCCAATGAAATTAGAAAAAGGGTAAGTCAATATAATATGACAAAACCAAATGCTCGACTACATAACTTTGTGATTTTTGTGTTTACCTCATTTAAACTGTCTTTACACATATTTCATTGGGAATTGCAATAGTATCTAAAAAAACAACAATTTAAATTAAAAGTAATTGTAAATGATAAATAAAACAAAGAAAGAAAAGCTTCCTGTTTAAAAAAAAACATTACTATTAGTTTCTTTAGTATAATTTAAATGTAAACTTTCAGGGAGCAAAACGCACTTTAAAAAAACACGTTTAAAACTTGTGCAAAAGATATCTTCCTTTCTTTTGTTAATAATTTGTTCATAATCTAACATATCCTTTAATAACGTACAGAACGACTGCTTACAATACATTCGACATAACAATAGTAAATTGAATTAACCCTGGATTTATTTAGGATTTCCTTTGGAAACTCTCATGAAGTACCATACTTTATAATTTTACTTCTAAATATCTTTTTAATGTAAAAGAGGGACGAAAGATACCAGAGGTGCAGTCAAACTCATAGATCGAAAATAAACTAAATGTGTATCGCGTGTATAGGACATTGATTATTCACACTATTAAACTTGTTTGCATTTGTCTGGTTATCGGTTAATCACACATTTTATTCCTGTGCTCAACGAAATGATGACCTGATTTCTAAAACACTATTTTAAAGTTCTCCGTTTGTAAATTTAGAAAAAATTAAACATGAGCTAAGTGAATTTGTGCTTCTTTGTTAAATATTTGTTTGTTTTTGTTGTGATGAAGAGTGTGACACGGTGTTGGATGCTGTATCCCTATTTTTACCTATTATGAAGAAGAAAAAGAATTGTTTATTATAGTGCAACCTGAATATAAAGTATATCGTTACATTAAATACATAATATAAAACTTCAGCCAGCCAAATTTAGATTTTTATTATGTCTGCTTGTTTTATTCACACATCATTGTCAATATAATGGAATTTGATTTGACTGTCATACAAGTGAGAGGTTTGGCGCCATAAAACCAGGATTCAATCCACCATTTTCTACACAACAAAATGCCTGTACCACGTCAGGAATAATACAGTTGTTATCCATTCGTTTGGTGTGTTTGAGCTTTTGATTTTGGCCATTTGATTAGTACTTACTTATAGTATAGTAATTAGATATTGACTACGAGGTTCGGTTGAAAACATAACTTTTCGACAAAAGAGATGATTTAAGCTTCCCTATTATGACCTTTTCATTTTTAAACCAAGAGTTTCAAATAGTGATGTTGAAATCCTCACTTCGTAAATTTTACGGACGCATTCTCGAGTTGGTTGACCGTTATGGAATATCCGTTATACAGATGATATCAGACATGTTATTCATGTCGTAACTACAAGAACGTTCCCTTTTCACGAAAGTGACCTACCGAATTATACTATTTAACGGGTTTGTTGTAACATAAGGTAGCAATACACAGTTAGGAGTTTAGTTTCGCATTTTGGCCCCTGTGGATTTTTCAAATAGGAAAGTTATTGTGTAATAAAATTCATTTTTAGACAGATGAGTGCTAATTTAGCCTTCAAAGATGGTTTATAAGTGCATCAAGATTATTTTTTACATGTTTTATGGGCTGTTATCTGTTTGACAATCCGTATTTTCATAGCTAGACTGGCCATCGGTCCAGAAATTAATGTACTGTTTACAAACACTCTTTTTCTTCTCGAAGTTTTTGACGCAATTTTACAAAAAAATTAGACGAAAGACATATGATTTTCATTGGATTTGCTGAATAATATATGTACACAGTTTCAGACGGTATTACTTCAAGTATTTGAAATTCTACTTTTAGCCAAATTTTGGGGAAATATGTGACATCTTCCCCCCCCCCCCCCCTTTAATATTTTATAACAAATAAATGCAGATTGTTGCCATGAATACACCAAAAAGAAATTATATTTTACCATTTTATATACTGGATATAAAATCTATGGAAGATTCTGATTACATACATATGCCCATATATGACACAAACAGTAAGCTTGATATTGCAAGAAAGCAATGAAAAGGGGATGGTAAAATTCATAAGGGCAAATTTTAGTATTTTTTCCTAACTGTTTATTGCTACCTAAGTAACACGACGGGTGCCACATTTGGAGCAGGATCTGCTTACCCTTCCGGAGCGCCTGAAATCATCCCAAGTTTTTGGTGGGGTACATGTTGTTGTTGTACCGCATTTGTAACATTTTGTCTACGCATCGTTATCAATATAATGAAACTTCAAAGTGAGAGGTTTAGCGCTATAAAACCAGGTTCAATCCACCATTTTCTACACTAGAAAATACCTGTACCAAGTCAGGAATATGACAGTTGTTGTCCTTTCGTTTTATGTGTTTGTGATTTTGGTTTTTCCATTTGATTAGGGACTTTCCGTTTTGATTTTTTCTCGGCGTTCAGTATTTTTGTGATTTCACTTTTTTTATTCTTTTTAATTCTCTATGGACGTACAGCTCCTCAATTATTCAAGCATGTGTACACTATTGGCTTTAAGGGGGTAGGATAAGCGTTATTGTTCTCGATAAATCAAGAAAAAAGTAATATTTTCATTCATTAACACTTTGCATGACTTTTTTGTGTAATACATGTTAAACCCCGCCGCATTTTTGCGCCTGTCCCAAGTCAGGAGCCTTTGGCCTTTGTTAGTTTTGTATTATTTTAATTTTAGTTTCTTGTGTACAATTTGGAAATTAGTATGGCGTTCATTATCACTGAACTAGTATATATTTGTTTGGGGGCCAGCTGAAGGACGCCTCCGGGTGCGGGAATTTCTCGCTACATTGAAGACCTGTTGGTGACCTTCTGCTGTTGTTTTTTTCTATGGTCGGGTTGTTGTCTCTTTTGCACATTCCCCATTTCCATTCTCAATTTTAAATTGCTTTGACATATTTAACCATACCAGTAATTTTATTCATGTTGTGTCAATTTATATCAGTTTCCTATTGCATTAGCCATATTTCTACAAACATTCGGAAAATTAGCAAAACTCAGAATGTAAAGCAGTATACAATTTATTTTTGTTCAGATACAGACACGCACATACATGACCAGATATGTGCTAAATTTAACAACAGTCGTCATGACATTTTGCTTAATGTATCCACAAAGCTCACAAATCTACTACCGTTTTTTTTTTCCAAATTGAACAATAACATTTAAAGCTGATGAGGAATAGACAAATAAAGGCAACAGTAGTATACCGCTGTTCAAAATTGATTGAGAGGAAACAAATCCGGGTTACAGACTTAAAACGAGGGAAACACATACACTAAAAGAGGAAAGCAACGAAACAACAAAACACTGAATCTCAACAAAAATCAAACGACAATACAACAAACATAGAAACGAACTATTAGATAACAACTGCCATATTCCTGACTTTTACGAAAAATGGTGGGTTGATCCTAGTTATGTTTGCTATTCAAACCTCGCACTTTTAGGCAATTTTAAATATACCACTAAAATGTCAACATAACATGACAGGAATAAAGTAAATAGATGCAAGAACACTCAGGACAGACAACTACATAAATAAATAATATTATAGTAAATTTCGATATGTTAACTTCAGAATAACAACAAATACCTAAAATAAATATAGGACAATGCATAACAACAGCATAATATAATTACAAACTGTACGTCACACGAAAGTATCAACGCCACAAAAAGTGACGTCACAGGTAAATTTCTTAAAGTTTTATTCATTCGATTAATGTACGTGACTGTTATTTACGACACAACTATTATCTTGTAACTGAGTGTTACTGTAGAATACAATGGAACGGATTGGTATTAATGTTTTACTGTTTTCAGTACTCTCATCATTCGCATATGATTGTTTATCATTCGTGTCGTCAGAATAACATCCTAATACATATGTACATTCTTTTGGCAAGTGTTTCGGTCTTTTTGAATGCACATTAAAATCGAGTTAATAATCGTAGGCCAGTGTATCAATTTCGTAGACCCTAGTAATTGGCCCTTTTGTGACTATCTACATGTATTGTATTTTCCCTATGCGTAACATCACTTATCATTATATTGACATATATATATAAAGGTTCCTGACATTGGTATACTTTACCTGTTCGGCATCACATTGTGAAGTAAATAACACTTTATGAATTGCTTTCCTCATTTCAATAAGCATCAACAACGGCTGTAAAAACAATAGTAATCTGCTTATCAAAAGTATAGTTTGTGTTAGTCCAGTAAAGCATTTCGTCGAGGATTACAACTCAGGTTATGAAATAAACCTATTAAAGAAATCATTGTATGTATACCATCTACATGACATGATTATTTATAACCTTGACATAACGACTATAGTAGTATAACATAGCAAATGATGTATTGTGACATGTAGATGATATAGTCAGTTTTTTCGAGAGAAAAAAATCACAAAAATACTGAACTCCGAGGAAAATTCAAAATAGAAAGTCCCTAATCAAATGGCAAAATCAAATGATAAAACACATCAACGATGGACAACAACTGTCATATTCCTGACTTGGTACAGGCATTTTCAAATGTAGAAAATGGTGGATTGAACCTGGTTTTATAGCGCTAAACCTCTCACTTGTATGACAGTCCCATCAAATTCCGTTATATTTACAACGATGCGTGAACAAAACAGACATACTCACTAAAATAGTCAAAATATGGTTACAGCAGTCATCACTGTGTTACAATCTCAAAACAAACAAACTAACTGTCATAGAAATTGTCAATACTTTCATTACATTTGTATATATATTATGTATTGCATATGTTCTTATATTGACATCTTTGATAGCTTAGGGAAACGATAAGGCACCCAATTTTCCCCCTTGGTAGAATACGTCTGAATTTAGAAGGATCCACAATATTATGTTAACCATTGGACTCCGTTGTACCTGGCAGCATGTAATCAAAATAATCGTATAAGAGGATCATGTGTAACTGTAATCAAGAACTAGGACGTGCAGATTGAGAGAGGAGAATTTACCCCATTCTTTACTTGAATCAACTTTTAAAAGTTCGTGGATACGTTCGTCATGCAAACGACTGAATGTCTGCATGCAGTTTCTGTTTCACCAAAGTTGGAAAAGTAAAACAACAAAAATACCGATCTCCGAGGAATATTCAAAATGGCTTGATACAGAAATTTTCATATGTAGAAAATAGTGGATTAAACATGGTTTTATAGTTAAACCTCTCACTTGCATGACAATCGGATATAATTCTATAATATTGACTGCGACGTGTGAACAAACAGCAACAATATATTAAAAAAAAATGTTAAAATTAGGGTCACAGCAGTTCACCTTGTGTTATTCTCTAAATCACTATAAAACAAACATATATGTAACAAAGGAATACTAATTCTAAAAGGCATATAGACAAAGCAAATTAGCAAAAATGAAAGACAAGAATACAAAAATTTGCCATACCACAAAAAACAATAACGGGATTTACAAGTACAAAGCCATGTCATATGTAACAAAGAAGCACAAAAGGCATATAGAAGAAGCACATTAGCGAAAATGAAAGACAAGTCTTAGAATACAAAAATTTGCAATAGCACAATAATACAATGACGGGATGTATAAGTACAGAGCCATATCAATAATAGACTAAACAGTAAAAACCGTATGAACTACAAAAGTACTAGACGCAACCATATTTTACACCTCCGAACTAAACATTGTGCTCTCGTCGGTAAATAATGATAAAGTTTGGGAGGGCGTAACTTTTATCTGTCACTAGATGGTGCAGTTCTGAATTTACAAATTCTTTTGTAATGGTCGTTCTGCAGAGTAGTCTAAAAATAATTTATGTTCCGTTAGATTTTAGACTTAATTTTGTACTACTGGAGAGCAAGGGAACAACTTATTAGATTTTATTTCCGAAATTTTTTGTCCGATACGGTGTTCAATATCAAATCAAACCTTTCACCCGTTTACTCAACACGTTTTGGAAGTGACTATGTTTACATTTTGGTCACGTTGTGATGAAAGTCACATGATAGATTCAACTTACTACCGTATCCCGGGACTGGCGTATTGTTCAGAGACAAGATAGATATCGGGATAAATATTCTCCCTGTTGACTACATGTGAAGCTTTCATTAATACACCAATCAGGTATCACCCTTTCCGCTAATCTGATTTCACTTTTGGATTCAAAATGCAAATAAGGATTTAACCTTTTTGATAGAAAAATACAAAAGAAATCAAAACATGAAAACTTTAAAAGAAAATTAATATGATCTACGTTTATCAACAAAATATAATATATCAATATGAATATTTCTTTTTCGAGATTATATTTTAAATTCTACCATTTTAAATGGTTTTATTTACATATATCCCGTCTAAACATACATCAGCGTTGCTAAACATGTAGACATGATTTTAAATTCTATTTTGTAGTAATACGCATCTTCTTATCCCTTTGTTAAAACATTTTATTGCTTAAATATACAGATATATACTTTAACAAGCGTTAAAATATCGTAATCCATGTGGTTTGGACCACCAAGTACTCATAAATTTACGGTAATGCTAGCATTTATATGAATTGTAAGACTTTGATCAAATATCTGGTGCTTCTTTGTTATAACTATACTGATATTAATTTCTCTTGCTTGATTATTTATTTGAAACATTTATACTATTAGTATGATCTTGTCAGTATTATTTGTGTATAAATAAAATAACGAAGTGTTGAAAACTTTAAGACAGGCTAATATGTCCACCAGAATCAAAAGGACTTGGGAGTGAATGTCGCATGGCCTTAATAAAAATCAAAAAATGTGTCTTTAATCATAACGGATATCGTCGTGACAAAGTTTGATACAATCAAAACGAGTAAGCCAATATCCCAATTTAAGGTTAAACCAATAAACAGAAAGACAATATGAATTACATATTGTATGAGAGATCTAATGAGAAAAACAAAACAAAAATTCACAATTTTGAAATTCCTTGTTAGGAAGTTAGTTTCTCAAACCATGCAAACAGAAAGGTTTTTCCTTATCTTAGTTTTCCCATGTTTGTTTGCCTCATCGAAATATAACTAGAAGTACACAAGACATTCCAAATAGTATTAAGATGATAGAAAAGTATAAAGTTTTTCTGGTAATCTGTCTTTATATACTGCTGCTAAGTAAGTAGTTTTAACAATGTAATCAATTGTACTGTTATCATAACTGTGATAAGATAACATTTCAATACAAACTGTTAGTCTTGTTTCCATAGAGTATATTGGTTGCTGCTTTATAACATAGAGGGCACCAAGTATAATGCAAGAGATCAGTATTCGCCAATAAATGTATATCAACTAATGTTGGAAGCAAATGTATTTGAAATTGCGTAACCTCAATAACACGTTGAAGAGCTGACAACTTCAGAAATAACCAAAAGCAATAAATTTATAGCGTATGAAACCAGTTGTTTATTGAAAATCATTCTATTTCTTGATTACGTCTTTGGACGGTTAGGGTTATGAAAATTAGGACAAAACATCTGCGACAGCCCGATAATTTTGAGAATCATTCTTCACCCTCTTAATTTACTGTATTATGTATTTTTTTATTTATTTGTTTGTGTATTTTTAAGTAAGTATTTACTATTAATCTACCTCCAATTGATATGTTAATCACGTTATATTGAAATACACACTTGTTTATTCTCTTACGTTATGCATAACGCTCTTTTAACATGTTTAAGATATTAAATTGTACTTGATAAGAAGGGACGAAAAGCAAATTATTTGAAGGTGTCTTATTCCCTTTATCCATAAAGATCTTTTCTCCTGTAAATAAAATTGAAATACACCTGTTTGTTGTCATGGAATTATGTCTCGTACTTTAATGTAAGTGTCAGATGTATTTATAGATTATCGTTGATCATCTCAACGAGATTGATTTTCTCGCTTGAGCCGGGACGGCGAAAGCGAGAAAAGCGATCCAGTAGAGATGACCAATGATAATCTGTTTATCGCTATTTTACCAATGACGACGTTGCCAATTTCATGTCAATTTCATTAGGAACCCCACGTGCCTTCTTAGTTTCTAGCGATAATTTTCCATCCCAAGCAAGTAGCATGATATGAAAAATTATCACAAAAAAGATCAAAGGAAAAATGCACAAAATAGTGATAACTAACTTTCTTTCATTCTATTTCACACAGGATCGATGGAGGCAAAAGGCAGTATAAGTCTGGCAACGATTGTCAATTTTATAGATTTTTCTTCGAGAAATTTAAAAGCTATGTCTGTTTTCTTGCACAATTCAACAACAGATTTAAATCTTCAGGGAAATTTCATACAAGTTGGTCCAATTTGGTCTTTCAAGAAATGCAGAAAAATAATACGCATTGATCTGTCTCATAATTATCTGACAATGATAGTACGGGATGCATTTTGTGGACTGGTCGAGCTCAACCATCTTGACCTTAGTGCAAATAGGCTCACAACAGATTCTCTTCCAGTGGACATTTTTAAAGGTTTCATTTCTCTTCGGGCACTAGTAATAAATCATAATTATGACTTCAATTCATTTAAAAATTCTGAATCTAGCAAACATCACATTAAATGACTGTAATGAAACAGGATTCAACTGCACAATGTTGGGGGAAAATCTTCTGACACATTTTCCGAATCTAATAACTCTCGGTTCACAGGATGCTAACGGTTTGAAGTCTTTACAAAATGCTTCAAAATTCTTTGAGATCAACACATTGACCTGATTCGAAATAATATAAGTTTACTTCCATTTGACTTATTTAATCACAATTTTAGACATCCGATCTCTATTAAATTGACAAAAACAGTTTACAATCGCTTTTAAGCTTTCCGACCAAACCATATATATTCAAACATATCAGCCTGACGCAAAATAGATGTTCATGCCTAAGCAATGACGATATCAATAAACTCAATATAATCCGACCGTCAAGTATATCTCTTCGTGGAAATCCGATAGAATGTTCTTATAAAACATTACATTTTATGAAATGGGTTCATCATTTGGGAATGGTAAGTGATCTTAGAGAAACTGAATGTGTCCTCCAAAATGTAACTCTTGCAAATATGTCTCACTTCTTAAAAAATCTTAAAGCATACGAAATCGGTTGTCAAACGAAATTCTGGGTAGCACTGGCAAGTAGTGTTATTTCTGTGTTCATTCTTGCTAATATCTTAGGAATAGTATACTATCGATATCGATTTGCATTTGAGTATTTCTTCCTGGGACTTTAAATGAAACTTCGACATTACCAACCTCTTTCGGATGAGTTCGAGTTTGGTCAGATAAACAATCAAAGATAGACTAAATCTTGTATGACAGCCGAATAAAACTGCGTTATATTGTTAACGATGTGTGAACAAAACAAAAAGACATAGACATTAGAAGGTAAAAACGTCAAAAATAAGGGTACAGCAGTCAATGTTGTGTTATGATCTAATCAATATAAAACTAAGAAATATGTCAACATAGAAAAACCAAAAAAGCATATAGAAGAGCATCAATACCACAATGACGGGATGTATAATTACCCAGCCACGACAAATGGATATAACCAAAAATAGACAAAACAATAAAAGTAATCAGTCACAAAGACAAATAAAAGAACGCTTTAACACATTTTTAGATGATGAACAACGTCAGCACCTAGAATCAAAACTTCAAGACCATCGTGTATTATTCGTGAAGTTGATACAATACGGTATAATTATCAACAAGGTCTTGGTATCTTCTGATGAATATTTAAAAAGAGGACATTCTTTGACCTAACCCTGATTCGTCAAGCTTCTGCTCAGACACTGATGACGTGTTAAAAAATCTGAATAGCAGTTTCAAGCTCTTGCACACCGAAGTAGTTAGGAAATATATATGACACATGTAGTTGAAGTTGGCACAGGCCCGTAGCCATAAATTTCCAATTTTTTTTTTGGGGGGGGGGGGGGGTATTTGGACTCTAGAACTCAACTTAAACAGTCACAATTCAAACAGAACATTTACTTTGACAGTGCTTAATTTTTTTTCAAGGGGAGGTTCGTACGAACACGAACACGATCCCACCGACCCCCCTTGGCTACGGGTATGTGGTATATTGTTACTCAGCTGGAATAATCGATAATTTCAAAATTAAAATCGTCTCGTTTCTCATAGATTCTTGTACTGAGCTTGTCGCTTATGATATGACTAAGGCCTATCAATCAACCCAACAAAGTTTTAGATTGTGCAATTAACAAAGGTTCAAAAAGAACAATTCCAAATTATCACCGGGGTTTGTATTTACATGAGCAACACGACAGTGACACATGTTTAGCTGGGTATGTTTACACTTCAAAAGCACCCAAGATATTTCCAACTCTTGCAAAGTTACGCCTTGCAAAGGAGTCTGCATGGCTTTCATGTCATAAACTGACACTTTAAAATTAGACGGAATCCAACTATAGATATGATGTAAATATTGATGTCCATGCTCATGATGGTATATGATATTATCTTGGTTTATTTAAGGTAGTTGGATCCACCGATGAGTCTGATGTAGACGAAACGCGCTTCTGGCGTATCAATTTATAATCCTGGTATCTTTGATAACAATTTTGCAACTGTTCATGAGTACATTAAACTGGTTTAACTCAACTAAAAAGTGTGCTTGTAAAACAAAAATATATCTTGACCATGTGTCATTCCCTGTCTTTGACGGTGATGTATAAAGGGAGATCCATACGAAAGAAGAACTTGGAGATTGTTTTTGTTTTAAAACAATGAAAATTATTTTGATACTGAATTTGAATAGCGCACATACATCAACAAATGATAAGAGACTCATTTCTTTTTTAAAAAGTAAAAAGTGTGTAAAGTTTTGAGCAATAATTATGAAAAATTTTAAGATACATTAAGTTTCATGGAATTTGTATCAGTGGTTCTCAAGTTACGGGGTGACATGTGGACGCCAGACAGACAGACGGACAGAAGGACGGATGTTGGACATTTGTATAACATCACATGCCCTGTCAAAACTTTGACAGGCGTATAAAAACATAACAAAATAAAGAACACACACACACATTCAATCTTCAATTTAACTATTAAATTGATTGATGGTTTGCTGGTGTTCTTAACCTGACTTGAAGTGACACTTTTTGGCTATTTCATGGCGGTGGTGGAAGCCCGAGTGCCTGGAGAAAACCACCAACCTGCAATAGGGAAACTGACAATGGAGTTGAGTGCATCCAACTAGTGATTACTACTTTCATCACTTGGCCACCTAGGCCCCCTAACTATAAAAAAATCCAGAATTAATTCTGGGTAAAAACAATTATTTTGGAAGGGCTATTTGTTCCTTTTTCACCTGCCATGTGATTCATGTAAATATCTGATAAGTTATTTAAAATGAGCAGTGGTTATATAAACATCAGCATCACAACAGTTTTGATAAAAGTTTATGATTGATTATTTGTTTGTTGGTGTTAGGCATGTTTATACATTTAGCTTGATCATAGTAACTGTTTTACTAGTGATCCAGCACCTTTTGACAGGTAAAAACTGGTAATTCATGTCAATCAAGAATAGAATGGACGACCTAGCATTGAGCCTGGTTCAAACTCACAACGTCAGAGTTGACAGACTAGTAATTGCTGTAATGAACTATGATCCCTTAATGTTATGATGACCCTTTATGGAATATCCCTAATTGTTTGCATGCCTATACATGTATAAATAAGATTTGGCTAGAAAACAGATTATAAATGGATTTCTGATAATTTTAATAAATAAGTTAATACATTACAAATTACATGAAACGCTTACATTGAGCATAACAACAAAAGAATCAACATAAAATACTATATGAATTAAAAACAAAAATAAAATACAAAGATTTATCACATGAAATAACAATTTTCCTACACATGTGACAACATAATGTAAAACTTTTATTGGGGATGTTACAAAATTAACATAACTTTATCTTGAGAATACAATTGAAGAAGGAAATTATCTCTGACACCATGCCAAAATCTGTGAAAATTGCAGGTTAATCATATTTCAAACATTGGCTTAAATTAATCAGTATTCTAGGTCAACAATACTTTTAACATTTGTTAAAATTTCAGTCAATATTCTAGGTAAACAATACATTTCTACTGTTTTTGAAATTTTCCGTCAAAGTAAACAATATTCTAAATTTAGCTAAAATTTCTGTCACAGTAAAAAATATATTCATAACATAAGTTAATTGTTCTGTCATCATTATAGGTATTAACAATGTATTAACAGTATTTCTTACTATATTTAAGATTACTGTCAAAGTAAACAGTATATCTAACATCAATAATTAAAATTTCTGTCAAAGTAAATAATATTTCTAACAACATTTAAAATTTCAGACAAAGTAAACAATATTTCTATCCTTATTTAAAATTTCTGTCATTTCTAACATAACTTAAAATTTCTGTAAAAAATAACAATATTTCTAATGTTATTTAAAATTTCTGTCAAAGAAAACAATATTTTTAATGTTATTTAAAATTTCTGTCAAAATTAATAATAAATTTCCTATTTTACCGAAAGGATCTACACAGGCCTGGCTTCAACAAACAGAGTTTAGTTTCTTGCTTTATTTAAAATTTCTGACAATATTCTACATGTTCTATGTAAACTCTATAATTCTACAACTATCACAGTATGTTAATAAGGGATTTGATTCTGTACCCACTGAATCATGTCATAAGACTTTGATCTAAAACTTAAATAACATTTCTTTATAATCCCCGTCAGAAAAGCGGCTGCTTCTCTATCACTTTTGTCTATTTGTAGTCTATATTTGAGTTGTTTGATTGTCTGTCCTCTAAAGCATGGTAATCCTGTGTCTAACATCAGTGACACAAGGGAGACAATTTCTTCATGGTAAGGTCTGCAATAAAATAATAAAATAACTTATGTTTATTGAGAATTTTTATCTTGCATTTATAGAGAATTTTCTATACTCTGAATTAAGAAAAGTCACATCTGAACAAAATTTTCAACCTCATTTAGACAAGCATGGTACATTGTTGGAAAATATACAATGCTGCCTGGTAACTGTTGAATGTGTTAGTCTCTAGAGAAATGTCTGGTCATAACTAAGAAAATATATGTTACAGGATTACTGATCTGAAACAGTTTTCAGGATATTTAACAATTGATGATATGGAGGGGTGGGGCATTAACCTCTGGGCTGAAACCTAAAGAAGTCTAATCATAGCAATAAGGAATATATTTTGTTTAGGAAATTATGACTACCTTCAAATTATAACAAAATTAACAATATCAAACACTGCTGAACAATGGTAAAAAAAAACTTGTTTGATTTTTACTTTATACTGTGTACTATTCAGACTTGTTACAAAGATAAATAAATTCTGCATTATCAAGAACATAAATTAAATTTGTGATTCTCAATAAATGCATGAATAATTTATAAAAGAAAGAAACATTTTCCAAAAACCCATTGTAAATACTAAAATCTAATTGAAAATTAATTTTAAAGTTAACATTAGTAAAAAACAATATACATACCTAACAGCTAAATATCCTTGAACACATAATTCCAAGAAATACTGGAATGGTGGCGCCTCCATGTTACCTCCCATTATCATAACCATTTCGTCTGTTAACTTTAGATCTGGTTCCCAGCCCAGATTTCCTCCGGGAGAGCTCTCAAACATAAATCCAAAGTCTATATGTATCATGTGACCCTGCTTGTTCAACATTAGATTCCCATTATGTCGATCTTTGAATTGTAGTAAGTAAGAGACAATACTATATCCAGCCATACTTACAATAAAATTATGCCTTGCCTGTTAAAAATAATTAATTTTTTGATATGTATAATTAATTACAAAATTAACAAGAAGTTGCACAAAAAGCCATACAAACTTTATCTCCACTCATAATACTGTGGATTTATTTATTTTTGGTGAGTACCAATTTTCATGGATTGAGGAAAATTGTAATTTTGTGGATATTTGATTTCATGGTTTTGTCAAAGTCTGCATAAACTGCTTTAAATTAATTAAATTTTTGGGACATTAGAATTCTTGGTTCTTGAGTAGACAGATTTTGAATCAAAACTAGAAATTCCTTCAGTTTAGTGTTATCTTCATATTTCATATTTAAAATTCATTTATAAATCTTTGTTCATTTAATGGGCCTCTTTCAAATATTTTATATTTGCAATACCCTAAGATTTAACAATTGTTAATTTTTTTTGTAAACCCTGCATGTATACCGTAACTTACATTTTGGAATTCTAATGAGTATTCTTCACCATAGGTCTGTATAAAATACTGGTGTAAAGTGATATCTGTTTCTTTACCTATCTGATCACGTGACTTACTATCTGGTACCACTTCTATCACACCACACTGCAATAGAGTATTATCAACATACAGTCAGATCTGTTGAAACAACCAACTGTGTGAGCAACTCATTACTGCAATTTGTTGATATCGCTATTTATACATATTTTAACTGTATTATGATTTTCAGATTCCCAACAATGGATTTCTACATTAATCATGCATAGAATCCAGGAAAAGTACTTTCAAATGCCTATGTACACATGAAACACATGTATTTTTCTGATAGTGTCCCTAATAAATAATAACTGTTTCATGTTATACATGATCCCACTCTCCCGATTCTATATTTTTCAAGTCATAATTTTAAATCTTCGAACCAAATATTATATTTTTTTACTCACTGTATAAAGCTGTATAAGTTAGGTTTATCCTAATATTGCAAACTAATTTTAAGTATACCAACAAAATCTTAAACTGAGTTTAGAGAGTTCAGAAACATTTATCATGTTTATATCATACTCTTTGTTATAAATGGTGTTTTAAATTTGTAATATGCAATATAAAAGAATAACATTAATCATAGATATTGCCAAACCTTTTAAGAGTACCCGATATGTAGAATATGCATTATAGTCAAAATTACAGTAATGCATACACTATTAAATAACTCATGAACTTACCCCAGGAGCTGTAGGTACTACCCTGTATGGTTTCAGGAATATCTCCAGACCAGATTGTTGAAATACATTCTTAAACATCTCTATAAACTGAATTGCTAGAGTATCCTGAAATACAAAAATAACACTTAAAGTCATATGAAACAAGTGACCGGTGACAAATAATGTTATTCCAATTCTTGAACCAATGCATACAAACATTATAAACTTAGTCTTCTGTGCACGATTTTATCATTTTTTTTCGCATAAATTTCGTATAATCGTCAATTTTTTTTTCAATCGGTCAGTGTTGTTGTGAAAATATGGCAGGTAATTAAAGTTCGTGTTTTGAAGCCAAAGTTTAACGATTGTCACCTGTTTGTCAACAATCAACAAACCAGATGCTCCGCAGGGCGCAGCTTTATCTGACCGCAGAGGTTGAACCCTGAAAGGTTAGGGCAATTATGGACACAACATTCAAGCTGGATTCAGCTCTAAATTTGGATTGTGATTAAATAGTTAACGCAGCATAGGTTTCTGACACAGAATGAATGTGGTCTAATGAACTTAAAACTTTTTTTTGCCTTTGAGCAATTCACTATGCTGTTGAATATTAATCCTCTCAAAAAAATGTTTGAAGAAATTTTGTTTTTATTTATGAAATCTAAAATGAGAAAAATTGAACCCCCCCCCCAATTTTTTTTTCACATCCCCCTTTTCCTGATTCCAAAACTGATCTCAATTCAAATTTCTAATGGAGTTTGCAACAACAACTACTCATTTAAATACATCATAAAATATTAAAATGTAAAAATAGTGCTTGTTATCACTGAATGGTAAAGATTGTTTTAATTTATCAGTTGGTAGTAAAAGTAAATATATACATTGTATGTTGTATAAAACAATGATTTAAGTTGATTCAACTACTATTCTGGACAAAGAAAGATAACTCCAATTGAAAATTTCTTGCTATTGCACAATATTGTGCAATTAGATATTTCTTGCTATTGCGCAATACTGTGCAATTGAAAATACTTGCTATTGCACAATACTTTGCAATTGAAGATTTCTTGCTATTGCACAATACTGTGCAATTGAAAATTTCTTGCTATTGCACAATACTGTGCAATTGAAGATTTCTTGATATTGCCAAATACTGTGCAATTGAAAATTTCTTGCTATTGCACAATACTTAATATAATAATTTTGGATCCTGATTTGGACCAACTTGAAAACTGGGCCCATAATCAAAAATCTAAGTACATGTTTAGATTCAGCATATCAAAGAAGCCCAAGAATTCAATTTTTGTTAAAATCAAACAAAGTTTGATTTTGGACCCTTTGGACCTTAATGTAGACCAATAGAAAACGGGACCAAAAATTAAGAATCTACATACACAGTTAGATTTGGCATATCAAAGAACCCCAATTATTCAATTTTTGATGAAATCAAACAAAGTTTAATATTTGGACCCCGATTTGGACCAACTTAAAAACTGGGCCCATAATCAAAAATCTACGTACATTTTTAGATTCAGCATATCAAAGAACCCCAAGAATTCAATTTTTGTTAAAATCAAACTAAAGTTTAATTTTGGACCCTTTGGACCTTAATGTAGACCAATTTGAAAACGGGACCAAAAATTAAAAATCTACATACACAGTTAGATTCGGCATTTCAAAGAACCCCAATTATTCAATTTTTAATGAAATCAAACAAAGTTTAATTTTGGACCCTTTGGGCCCCTTATTCCTAAACTGTTGGAACCAAAACTCCCAAAATCAATCTCAACCTTCCTTTTATGGTCATAAACCTTGTGTTTAAATTTCATAGATTTCTATTCACTTATACTAAAGTTATTGTGTGAAAACCAAGAAAAATGCTTATTTGGGCCCTTTTTTGGCCCCTAATTCTTAAACTGTTGGGACCCAAACTCCCAAAATCAATCCCAACCTTCCTTTTGTAGTCATAAACTTTGTGTCAAAATTTCGTAGTTTTTTATTGACTTAAACTAAAGTGATAATGCGAAAACCAAGAAAATGCTTATTTGGGCCCTTTTTGGCCCCTAATTCCTAAACTGTTAGGAACAAAACTTCCAAAATCAATCCCAACCTTCCTTTTATGGTCATTATTCTTGTGTTTAAATTTCAGAGATTTCTATTGACTTAAACTAAAGTTAGAGTAAAGACGTCGACGCCAATGTGATACCAATATACGACCAAAAAATTTCTCAATTTTTGAGGTCGTATAAAAAGCATGGATATTGAGCACGTGTTTAACATGTACAATCAGACAATAGTTTATTTTAAGGACATCCATGCGTATTGCGATCACAGGATTTTTATGAGATGGGGCACACTGAGGTCACTTTGCATACAGAAAATATGTCAGGGAATTGCTTCCTGGAGGAAGCAATTAAAATAAAGAAAACTTCTTCTAAATATGAACAAATTAAAGAATTTTCTTCAGAAAAAAGTATATGTACATAAATTTTATAATGAAAACTATCCTTTGAGTTATAAAAAAAACCATATGCATCATTTTTTTTAATTTGAGGTTTCTTATGACTTTAATTATATGTGCATTATCAAAATTTGTCTGTTGGACACATTTGTTTTTCTTTCCCTTGTTTTGTCATAAATCTTAATGATAGTTTTCTCTTTTGGATTGTTTCACATTTTGTCATGTTGAATACCTTTTATTTGCTTATCATATGGCATGGTTTTTTTAAGACAATGTCTTGTTCTGAATTACATAAAACTACACAAACCCACCTGTCTTATATCATCTCCCACTTTGAATATACAAGCCTGCCAATATTCACTTCCCATGCTAACATTGATGTTGTGACCTAGGCCAAGTTCCTCTAACTTATTTACACCACATCGCTGAACTTTGAAATTTGCCAGGAAAGGAGCTTTAGCAGCGCTGAAAAATAATTGCATGCAAAATATTTAGAAATGATAGCATGTTACAGTCTTTACGCTTAACCACAGGCCAACAGGTGCAGGCTTGTAAATAGATTTCAGGCCTGTAAAAATTATATCTACAGGCCAAGAGAATCCAACCAAAATTTTTGAAAAATTGAGCTAGACCTTTCCATTAAAAGATTTAGTGAAATCTGGTGGTTTTTTTTTTACATGTGGTATGTTGAAGCATAAAAAAAACAGCAGACAATACATATAACATATGCAAAGTTTCAAAAATCAAGATCATACCCTTTGCTGCTTGCTTTTTTTTGTCATGACTTTGTAGGTCTCTCTGACCTATTCCTCCTCTTTTCTCCATGCAGAACACATGGACGTATTTACACTTGTTTGCCAATTGGTTTGTCTGCCATTTACATACTTATATTGGAAATACATCTATAAGGACACCTTTCGGTACACCTGAAATCTCTGACTTTTTCAAGAATATTATATGATTTTTGTTTTCAGTAATGTATGCAGTCTATATGGGTATGTTGTTTATATTGTAGAAAATTGTGTGTTGTCATTTTTTCACATGGAAAAGGAGGTCAAATGCAGTGTTACCATCAAATATTGTTCTTTAGGCTGTCATTTGACCTTAAGACAGTCACCATGTTATCTTCTAGTACAATGTAGCTGTAAACTGAACATTTTGGATTTAAAAAAATTTCTCCTAACAAATAATGTGATGTTAAGTGTAATCACCTTTGCATGGGAGTTCCAGAATTATAGTCAATGTCTGTCACAATAGCTTCAGGATTAGATGGTAAATAACATCCTGAAATAAAACAAAATGGATACAATATAAAAAAAAAATAGATTGCAGATGAAATTACCCCACTCATGTGTGGAATATAGGTATAAGCTGAATATTATACAGTTATCTAATATGTAACTATGTAATAGATCAAAATATATTTCCCTCGGAATGAAGATCAGCTCATTGTTCTATTGCCCAAAGCCAATGGCTGAAAGTAACAACTGTATTAATCATATTGTGTAATGTTAAGGAGCATACATGTACAACCAATACTTTAAAATTTCAATAAAACGAACATGAAATCAGAGTAATTCAAATGACAAGAAATGATTTAAGTCTCCATCATCAACATTTGCAAACCGCTCCATCACAGATGTTATTTGCAGACAATCAAAACAATAAACCCAAGAACGTTTAAAAGACCCAATTTGATTGGACAACATGAATACCTTTCAACTAATCAGATTTCAGAATAAGAGGTCATAACAGGACAGTGCAATAGACTGCACACAGGTGCAATAGAACAATAATTTCCAGTGCAATAGACCATGGAACAAAAAATGGCAGAAAAATAGCAAATAATATAGAAATATTAATAAAACAGTCAAATACTCATAATCAGGTAATAAAACCAAATATTATGATACCTACTGGTTTAACTTCAAATTGTTTGTATAGTAATGGTTACAAGAAAGGTCTAACTGCTAACATTTAAAAATAAATACCATACATTAAAAAAGCAGATATATCAGGTTAAGGAGGGGTATTTGAGAAAAATACCAGTCGAGAGAATGTCAAATTTCACGAGCCGTAAGGCGAGGGAAACTCATTCTCAAGACTGGTATTTTTTGCAAATGCCCCTCAAAAACATGCTATATCTGTTTAATTACACCGAATGTTAATGTTCAAAAACGCAGTGATGATTGTGACGTTACAAGCGTCCAGTCGGATAGAGTATTTTTTGGCAAATACCACGGCAGAGAGGGTAAAAAAGGCATATCCTTTTTGCATATACCCCAGCAGCGTTAAAAAATGAACAATATTCATTTGATAATAGTATATTGGTGAAAAATAGACTGGCTATCAACAAATCAAAACCCAGGATTCTTACATAAGGTGTAATTATGCAGTAAAACCCATGCTTAAAGGTGGTGATGCCTCCATCCACATCTGTTAAGATTTCAGAACATCACTCTATTGCCTTGTGTAGAAAGAGGACCAAGTTCCCTATATATTGAAATACCTATGCAACAAATTTTTAATGGTTCTTTAGATGTAATATTGAAAAGCCAAAATGATGTCACTATTAAATGAAACTCTCTTTCCAGTGGCAGTCAATTTCTCAACCTTCTTTCTTTTTGGCTCATTTGCAGGAACAACCAATTTGTTTTCTTCCTGAATATTCATAAAGTATGAATTTTTTTTTAATTCAGGATAGAAAACTACAACAAGACCACAAAAAAGAAGTTGCCCGTTAACATTATAGTAAAGGAATAAAGTGTAAACTGTGTACCAGGTCTCAGTTTGACTTTCTTTAATTCATCTAAACAAGCCTTCTTCCTCTCTGGGCCTTTCGGAAAAGGTCTGCAATAAACAACACAATGTTTATGTTTATTAGTTACAATGCTCCATATATGCACATCTCTAATTGACAATTAAACTATACTAAATTACACACTTTATGTCTGTATTTAATAATTTTGATATGCTTAATATGATTATTTTTGTATTATCAAAATGTAAATTAAAATTTTTCAAGAGTTATCTAGATGAAGCTACTTAATATATTTATTTCCATATTTTTTTTATAATTTAAGACCTTGTCATTGAAAATGATGGTAGACACATGCCCCTTAATCAAATACAGGAAAAAAAGAATTTATCCTAAAAAATAACATAAATTAAAATGGTGTTAAACCACATTAGTTGTCTGTGTGTCTTTTTTTTTTTTAGCCATAGCGTTGTCAGACAGTCAGTTTATTTTCTATCTATGAGTTTGACTGTTCCTCTGGTATCTTTCACCCCTCTTTTATTTATCCTTACCTGATTCTACCCGATATTGAGGTAATTTCATCAAAGAATTCAAACTCTCTCTCATAAAACTCTAATGCTGGTCCTGACAGAGATTTCTTTATATTATCCATCAGTGTGTCCAACAAATCACCAATATCCTCTGTAAATACAGTGTCACACATTAAACATAGGTGTAATTCAAATGTGTTCAACATATGTATGTGTAATTTACATATGATTTATCAACATATTGATACTAAAATAAGCATATGCAATTCAAACTTTAAACTTCTGAAATTCAGTATTATTACACAGAAAAAGAAAAGGTTTTTGATAGAGCAGTGACTGCAAATCAAAATAATAACAATTCACCAAACAAGAACAAAACTGCAAGAGTAACTGTCAATTCATTTGTTTTTGTCTGTACCAAATTTTGTACATTGACTGAAAACTTGTTTTTACTATATATTTGATTTTGGTGGATTTGCAAAGTCTGTGTACACACCTTTATAATATGTGCACTTCTTTCAACTCTTAAATTATCAGTTTATTTGTACCTACAAAATCCCACAAAAATTTGGTATCCAGTGAATAATAGTTACTTCACAGTGCTTAAGATGTTTAAAATCATATTAAAACCATCAGTCTTGAACAAACAGTTCCAAGGACCATCTGCTGATAATACAGTCAAACAGATAACCATGACTAATACCCAATACTAACGACTTACCATCTTTTATTGTAGCCTCTTCATCAGTAAATTTGTTAGTTTGCATGTTCCATAACAACTGATGAGCCAGTAACTGAGACTTCTTTGATACCCATAAAATAAAATCTGTCACATAACCCATCTGGACAAAAAAGTAATCAAATATAAACTAAATTATTCTCAACACTTGTAACAAGAGGCTCTCAAGAGCCTGAATCGCTCACCTTAATTTTTTGGGTTAAATCTCTCATCAATGATTATTTTGGCTTTTCAATTTATTTAAATGTTCTTTGAATCGTCCTATTTTCTTCAAAAGCAAAAAAAAAATCATTTTCTCCTATGTTCTATTTTAGCCATAGGAGCTATGTTTCTGACATACAAGGAAATGAAATATAAAATTTATACTAGATACTCTGAAACTCATTTAGCCTAAGTTTGGCTGAAATTGATACAGCAGTTTCAAAGGAGAAGATTTTTTAAAGTAAGTCAACATGATGAACAAATTGTGAAAAAAGTCTTTAAAGGGCAATAACTCCTTAAGGGGGTCAATTGACAATTTTGGTCAAATTGACTTATTTGTAGATCTTACTTTGCTTAACATTTTTGCTATTAACAGTTTATCTGTATCTATAATAATATTCAAGATAATAACCAAAAACTGCAAAATTTCTTTAAAATCATCAATTCAGGGGCATTATACCTGAAAAACCAGTTACCCAATTCGGCTGAAAATTTCAGGACAGGTAGACCTTGACCTAATAAATACTTTAACTGCTTGTCTTATTTGCTCTAAATGCTGGAGTTTTTGAGATATAAGCCAAAAACTGCATTTTACCCTGTGTTCTATTTTTAGCCATGACGGCCATGTTTTTTGACGAAATAAAAAATAAAGCACAAACTTTATTTTATACACCCTACTGATCATTCAGTTGAAGTTTGGTAGAATTTGGTTTAGTAGTTTTAGAGGAGAAGATTTTTTAAAGTTAGCAAATATGATGAACAAATTGTGAAAAATTGTCATTAAAGGACAATAACCCCTTAAGGGGTCAATTGACAATTTTGGTCATATTAACTTATTTGTAGATCTTACTTTGCTGATCATTTTAGCTGTTAACAGTTTATCTTTATCTATAATAATATTCAAGATAATGACCAAAAACTGCAAAATTTCCTTAAAATTACCAATTAAGTGGCAGTAACCCAACAATGGTTTGTTTGATTCATCTGAAAATTTCAGGGCTGATAGATCTTGACCTAATGAACATTTCTACCCATGTCAAATTTGCTCTAAATGCTTTCGTTTTTGAGATATAAGCCAAAAACTGCCTTTGACCCCTATGTTCTATTTTAAGTAACGGCGGCCATGTTTTTTGACGGATCAAAAATCGAAGCACACACTTTGTGCAGGATAATCTAAGGAACAATCATGCTAAGTTTCATCCAAATCCATTTAGTAGTTTCAGAGGAGAAGATTTTTTAAAGTTAGCAAATGTGATGAACAAATTGTGAAAAATTGTCATTAAAGGACAATAACCCCTTAAGGGGTCAATTGACAATTTTGGTCATATTAACTTATTAGTAGATCTTACTTTGCTGATCATTTTTGCTGTTTACAGTTTATCTTTATCTATAATAATATTCAAGATAATGACCAAAAACTGCAAAATTTCCTTAAAATTACCAATTAAGTGGCAGCAACCCAACAATGGTTTGTTTGATTCATCTGAAAATTTCAGGGCTGATAGATCTTGACCTAATGAACATTTTTACCCCATGTCAGATTTGCTCTAAATGCTTTCGTTTTTGAGATATAAGCCAAAAACTGCATTTGACCCCTATGTTCTATTTTAAGTAACGGCGGCCATGTTTTTTGACGGATCAAAAATCGAAGCACACACTTTGTGCAGGATAATCTAAGGAACAATCATGCTAAGTTTCATTCAAATCCATTCAGTAGTTTCAGAGGAGAAGATGTTTGAAAAATTGTTAACGACGACAGACGACGACGACGACGGACGCCAAGTGATGAGAAAAGCTCACATGGCCTTTTAGGCCAGGTGAGCTAATAATTAGTTCCTGTTAACAAAAGTTATGCTTAAGACAATGAAAACAAAGAATTATTGGTTTAATTAAGTAATGGAATCGCAACTAGTTTCAACAATGGCAATTTTTCTTTCAACAAGAACAAATCCAAAACTTGATTATTCAACGATCATAAAGAAAAAAAATTAACTGTTAAAGACACAGAATTAAAATAAACTTTAAATAATAAAATCTCATCCCTTATAAAAACAAGACTTGTATGCACATAGAACTGGTTTAACCCAAAACATTTTGTTCCTGTACCAAGTCATTTTTTCTAGACCATGTGCTGTTAGTTTTGTTTCATTTGTTTTATATTTGTTTTATTGGTTGATAAAGTGCAATGTTTGATTTATGTATGTTTTTAAGGACTTCCCCTTTTATAATTTACCTTGGAGTTTGGTAATTTGTTCTACTCTTTTATTCTGCTGTACTGTCTAATATATATGGTAATTCCTGTCATCATTTTTATATACCATAACCAAGATTTTTTTTTTAAATATTGTTTAAATTTTTGCCTTTTTATGGAGTATTTTTTGTTTCATTCCTAAATCTAGGTTCTATCCGCTATACTTACAGTATCAAACCTTAATGCCTGAACAAGTTGTGGAATGTAAAACAATAAAGATTCCTGAAAAATATAGAAGTAGACATAGCATTATTAAAATGACAAGAATATCATAAGAATACTAAGAGACAAAATTTGTTTGTAGTTATAAGATTCTTAATGACGATACTACTAAGTTTTCACAACCCAACAGCAGAGGGAGATTTGTCTATATATCTATCTCAATCTTTATTTTCAAAAAGAAGGCTAATGTTGTAACACTTAGCATACCTATTTGTAAAACAGGAAGCAGTAAGTGTCAGCCAGTTACAAAAACTAGTCACAAAAGTGATGTTACAACTTATTACTGTCAAACTGCTTATACAATCTTAAATAAATTACCAAGTGAAATGTGCGCTTCTGCTTCACCTTTATAAGTATTTGGCAAACAGATAGTTGATAATAATCGGATGGGGGCACTTCAATACTTTAAAATTGATAGGGGTGTCGCTGGGGTTCTGTTACGCCACCTATTTCATATAATTTAGATCTTAAAACTTTATAACTTTTTATATATTGCTTAGGTAAAATTGTAACCTTTTTCCATTATGGTTGGATTTTGTGGGCTGTGTTGGAAAAGTGGAAAATTTAAGGCTAAGATTCTGTGAGTAATGTTTACTTACTGCAAGACTTCCAGCTGTGAAAAAAATGACAGGGCTTTTCAAGTACTTGGAACTTTATCAACCTTTTAATATATTTCTGAAGTTTTCCCCACTTATTCACATATTTTCAAGCTGGAAAAAGTGACCTATTCCAGTGGCACATCCTAACACCTTGTGTATTGCATATAGCAAAAATTTCCCCCCCCCCCCATTTCCGAGGATACAGTTAGGTAAACAATATGTCAGGTAACATGGGTACACTTATTTGTGTTCACAAACAATGCATTAACATTATTTTGTTGATCTTTACCTGCCAAGAAGTTACATAGTAGCATTTAAACCTCTTTAACAGACACTTACAGGTTCATGAGTTCTTAATACTCTAACAGCATACTGAGCAGTCAGAGGATGAGGTGGATACTGTCTGGAGAAGTAAGACAATGCATTTACTGGAGAAATCTTACACCAGGTCAATATGTGCACTATCTGTAAAAATGAAAGTACAAATTAGCTTTGATTGTCGACACAATAGAAAACAGCATAAAGTAAATGCTTTTCAAGATGTTCTTCATTATGCAATATAAACTTTTGATATGTGTCTTTCTGGCAGGGATGTGATTTTGAGTTACTCTATTTTAAAGCCATTTTCCTTCTTCCCATGTCGGCCTTAATGACAATTATGACACCATGGCTTAAGATTTAGGATTTACAAATATTTAAGCTTCAAGCATAAATGGAGAAACATGAATTATATTCTTAAATTGGTGCAGTAAAAGTGATAGTGCTAATGTTAATGTTTTCATCATATAATATATCCATTATTTAGAGGGAAAACTACATATATATCTATATAAAACGTAAGGGAATCTCTGTTGAAAGGAAAGTTTATGAGTATGTATTATACCCAGTTGATACCATAAACATTGTCAACAAAAAAATGTTACATTTTTGTAAATATCCTGAAAAAAGTTTTTTTCAAGTACAAAAAATAAGTATGGGAACTGGTAGGAATGTAGTACGAATCTTCATACATGTTTAGAGATGTAGAATAACATTAAAGATACCTAGTAGTCAAAATAGTATACTAGTACTGACCTCCTTTGCCTCTGCCTCTAAACTCTGAGGAGTAACTAGGAAATGTACAGCTTCTGGAATGTGACTAACAGCACCAGGATTTAACCTAACTAACCTCCGTACTTCTCGACTCACCATTGCGGAATTGGTAAATCTGAAATTTGAAAACAATCAAAATTAAAGACAGAAGTGAACCAACATCTGGTAAATTTTCAATTTGAATTAAAAAAAAATTATAGACAGAAATAAACACCTGGTAAATCTACAATTTGATAGAATTTTTAAAGGGGCTTTACCAAGATAATTTATTTCCTCAATGAAATCAATCTTTTCTACTTTCAAGAGACTGAAGTCTTTTTTAAAACTCTTCAAGAAACACAGAATTTGATTAGTGCCCCGTGACCAATCAGCGGTTAGCTCTATTTTACAGAGATATGTTAATCAAGAGCTAATTCCAAATGATCGATTGAAGATTCATATTCCTACATTTTGTCCATACCTGTATTTTGGCATTGCACAAGATCAAGTGTTTTCTCTGGCTGTTAATGACACTAAAATTGCATGTTGGATGTAAACCAATTGATATTTTTGTCTTAGATACATGATTTTTTAGTTGTCATATTGGATTTGGGCTAGCTTTTAAGTACCAACATAAACACTCAGATCTGCAATTCATGTCTTTAGTGTTTTTGTTAGTCAATCTTACCTAAGAGGCAGATAAACAGCTAGGAGAGGAGATATATCCCATGATAGCCTCACATGCTCTCTCCATGTCTTACCTAAGAGGCAGATTAATAGCTAGGAGAGGAGATATATCCCATGGCAGCCTCACATTCTCTCTCCATGTCTTACCTGAGAGGTAGATAAACAGCTAGGAGAGGAGAAATATCCCATGACAGCCTCACATGCTCTCTCCATGTCTTACCTAAGAGGCAGATAAACAGCTAGGAGAGGAGATATATACCATGATAGCCTCACATGCTCTCTCCATGTCTTACCTAAGAGATAGATAAACAGCTAGGAGAGGAGATATATCCCATGATAGCCTCACATGCTCTCTCCATGTCTTACCTAAGAGATAGATAAACAGCTAGGAGAGGAGAAATATCCCATGACAGCCTCACATGCTCTCTCCATGTCTTACCTAAGAGGCAGATTAATAGCTAGGAGAGGAGATATATCCCATGGCAGCCTCACATTCTCTCTCCATGTCTTACCTGAGAGGTAGATAAACAGCTAGGAGAGGAGAAATATCCCATGACAGCCTCACATGCTCTCTCCATGTCTTACCTAAGAGGCAGATAAACAGCTAGGAGAGGAGATATATACCATGATAGCCTCACATGCTCTCTCCATGTCTTACCTAAGAGATAGATAAACAGCTAGGAGAGGAGATATATCCCATGATAGCCTCACATGCTCTCTCCATGTCTTACCTAAGAGGCAGATAAATAGCTAGGAGAGGAGATATATCCCATGATAGCCTCACATGCTCTCTCCATGTCTTACCTAAGAGGCAGATAAACAGATAGGAGAGGAGATATATCCCATGATAGCCTCACATGCTCTCTCCATGTCTTACCTAAGAGGCAGAAAAACAGCTAGGAGAGGAGATATATCCCATGACAGCCTCACATGCTCTCTCCATGTCTTACCTAAGAGGCAGATAAACAGCTAGGAGAGGAGATATATCCCATGATAGCCTCACATGCTCTCTCCATGTCTTACCTAAGAGATAGATAAACAGCTAGGAGAGGAGATATATCCCATGATAGCCTCACATGCTCTCTCCATGTCTTACCTAAGAGATAGATAAACAGCTAGGAGAGGAGATATATCCCATGATAGCCTCACATGCTCTCTCCATGTCTTACCTAAGAGATAGATAAACAGCTAGGAGAGGAGAAATATCCCATGACAGCCTCACATGCTCTCTCCATGTCTTACCTAAGAGGCAGATAAATAGCTAGGAGAGGAGATATATCCCATGGCAGCCTCACATGCTCTCTCCATGTCTTACCTGAGAGGTAGATAAACAGCTAGGAGAGGAGATATATCCCATGATAGCCTCACATCCTCTCTCCATGTCTTACCTAAGAGGTAGATAAACAGCTAGGAGAGGAGAAATATCCCATGATAGCCTCACATGCTCTCTCCATGTCTTACCTAAGAGATAGATAAACAGCTAGGAGAGGAGATATATCCCATGATAGCCTCACATGCTCTCTCCATGTCTTACCTAAGAGGCAGATAAACAGTTAGGAGAGGAGAAATATCCCATGACAGCCTCACATGCTCTCTCCATGTCTTACCTAAGAGATAGATAAACAGCTAGGAGAGGAGATATATCCCATGACAGCCTCACATGCTCTCTCCATGTCTTACCTAAGAGGCAGATAAACAGCTAAGAGAGGAGATATATCCCATGATAGCCTCACATGCTCTCTCCATGTCTTACCTAAAAGATAGATAAACAGCTAGGAGAGGAGATATATCCCATGGCAGCCTCACATGCTCTCTCCATGTCTTACCTGAGAGGTAGATAAACAGCTAGGAGAGGAGAAATATCCCATGACAGCCTCACATGCTCTCTCCATGTCTTACCTGAGAGGCAGATAAACAGCTAGGAGAGGAGAAATATCCCATGATAGCCTCACATGCTCTCTCCATGTCTTACCTGAGAGGCAGATAAACAGCTAGGAGAGGAGATATATCCCATGACAGCCTCACATGCTCTCTCCATGTCTTACCTAAGAGGCAGATAAACAGCTAGGAGAGGAGATATATCCCATGATAGCCTCACATGCTCTCTCCATGTCTTACCTAAGAGGTAGATAAACAGCTAGGAGAGGAGATATATCCCATGATAGCCTCACATGCTCTCTCCATGTCTTACCTGAGAGGTAGATAAACAGCTAGGAGAGGAGAAATATCCCATGATAGCCTCACATGCTCTCTCCATGTCTTACCTGAGAGGTAGATAAACAGCTAGGAGAGGAGAAATATCCCAGGACAGCCTCACATGCTCTCTCCATGTCTTACCTGAGAGGTAGATAAACAGCTAGGAGAGGAGATATATCCCATGATAGCCTCACATGCTCTCTCCATGTCTTACCTAAGAGGCAGATAAACAGCTAGGAGAGGAGATATATCCCATGATAGCCTCACATGCTCTCTCCATGTCTTACCTAAGAGGCAGATAAACAGCTAGGAGAGGAGAAATATCCCATGATAGCCTCACATGCTCTCTCCATGTCTTACCTAAGAGGCAGATAAACAGCTAGGAGAGGAGAAATATCCCATGATAGCCTCACATGCTCTCTCCATGTCTTACCTGAGAGGCAGATAAACAGCTAGGAGAGGAGAAATATCCCATGATAGCCTCACATGCTCTCTCCATGTCTTACCTGAGAGGCAGATAAACAGCTAGGAGAGGAGATATATCCCATGATAGCCTCACATGCTCTCTCCATGTCTTACCTAAGAGGTAGATAAACAGCTAGGAGAGGAGAAATATCCCATGATAGCCTCACATGCTCTCTCCATGTCTTACCTAAGAGGTAGATAAACAGCTAGGAGAGGAGAAATATCCCATGATAGCCTCACATGCTCTCTCCATGTCTTCTCAATGATTGGCTGATTTAACCACAATGTCACTTTATCATCATCAGGGAATTTCCTTTCTGGGTTGTCCAATGGATTATGCCATGTGATCATAGAATCTATCAATGAGGCAACAAATGTCAGAATGAGGTTTCTCTTTTTAATGTATTCCTTCACATAGCCTGAACTGGTATTCTGGGACTTCCTGGTTCCACCTTAAAATAAACAACAGCCATTTTGTTTTAATTAGGATTTTTTTTTTAGATATACTTGTTTTTCAATAAATATGCAATAGTAATGAATACCAGAATAAGATTTATGATTTCTATGTACTTATAAACTATACGAGAATGCTTAGTACAAAGCATTGTCAAAAAGAGAAATTCTGCTATTTATTCATTGGTCACATGTATATGCGTAACTATCATTAAAGTTTATGAATCTTAACATCAGTGTTATCTATCATAAATAAGTTCAGAAATGGTAACAACAAACTTTTTTAACCTCTATTTTTTTATAGAAAATTGCTTATTTTTGTTTGTTTAAGGGCAAGATTTTTCTACATTTCAGTCGAAAAACTCCCAAACAGTTCTTTCGTCTTTTAAAACAAAATATCAATCCAAAACAAAACTCATGCTATTCCACTTCCCATGCACTCTCACCACTGTCATCTTGATTCAGTAAATTTATGAAAGGTCTATACTCATAAAAATCTCCATTCTTTAAGATAGAAATACTAAGTAATTGTTTTTGAACGAATTAAGTTTAGGAAAAAGAAATATACAAAAATGAAATTGAATATATTTTATCTTTCCCAGATAAAAGGACAATAACTATATATAAAAATGATTTTTTTTTTTGTTCTTTAAACCTTTTTATTAATTTCTTAGAGAAATTAAGGCTTCAGAGCAAATGCAACGTGATTTCCATTATAACTAAAACTGCCAAATGGCATAACTCTTGAATGATTTTCATAAAAATCTGGTATGAATTGTTCACATTAGAGCGCTAAAGATGCCATATAATTAATGTTTCCAAGGAAGGTAATATTAACTCTTTAAAAAATAAGCAAGAGTTAAGTTTGAAAAATAACACACACCAGTAAAACGACATGCAATATTTCACTCTCTACCTACAGAATTGCTAGGTCATCCATCATACTTATTATAAATATACTATTCACAACCTGATATTTTTTTATGTACCAAAACTTAAAGTGATAAGCAAAATTCCAGGCCAAATAACTTGACAAAGATTTATCTGACTTCCTAAATTTGCAATATTCCTGTCTATATTTGTGAATGGGAAAGTTCTAATGATAGAAAAATGCACCTTTAACAAGTTTGCTACCACATTCTGTTTGTGTCTGTCAGGAGCATTACGGTATTTGTAGTAATAAAAACATTGCTATAATTTCTGAATTTAAAGTAATTTGCACAAAAAAAACATCACCAAAAAGCACCCATTTTTCATGTTTATCAATAGATTAATAATAATAATAATATGAATCAAATAACATTAAACGATAAGTTTTCAATGTCAAATCATTTGGCCTGGAATTTTTTAAACAATATAACAGGGTAAATTTAATTCTGGTGCCTATATACTGATGCAGCAGTTACTCACTAAAATCTGACCATGTGTCAGGCACATGTAATAAATTAGCTGTAATCATAAGTATACTAATGTACAAGTAATAGATTAGTCATATACTAATGTACATTGTAAGCGTAAAAGATATACTTTTGTACTATAGGTATATGTAAAAGATTCTGTGTAAACAAAAATATACTGATGAACTTGTAATAGGATAGTTGTACTTGCTTGCCTCTCACAAAAGGATTTATGATTTAATTTAATTGTAAGTATACTGAATTGTTTATGACTTACAATCAATTTTAGTCGTAAGTGTTTTTGTGAAATGCAGGCCTGATATACATTGTAAGCATATATAAGTTATACTCATGTACTATAGCTATATATGATGAATTGCCAGTATATAAACTGTATATAAACAGTATAATAACTAAATAAATATATTTAATACTCCTTAATAAATCCCCCTCTGTTATAAAAATAATTATCTTTAATGAACTGAATCTTGTCTCAAAAATTATTTTATTTTCTTATACACATTTTGATGAATATGAACAAAGCATTACAAATGATACAAACATAGAGACTTCTAATCATCTTTCTTAAGCTGACTTCCTTGATGCACCCATGCAATGACAGACAATGAATTCAAATTGAACTTCAACAGGCAACTTATGAACTACCCATTTCACTTCAGATGCAATTGGAAAAATACCATACCATGCAAAGCAAAGCAAAGCAGTCAGAAAATATTGTCACATGCTATATGATTTCATAAAAACGGAGGAAGATCAAAATGGTAACATTCATTGCTGTTGTCTCAATTTAAATGTATGTAAAATCTAATCTTTTCTTTGTTTTGGGCCATTTTAAAATATTTATTGATTTTCGCCAGATTCTGTCATTCCCACTTTTTTTAGTTAAGCAAAATACTATATGATAACTTACTCTCATACATGCCAGTTCCTTACGAGAATATCTGGACCATTCAAGTTATCTTTCATAATGGAAGTTGATCTTAACTCATAAAAATTTGATTAACAGTAATTCTTTAAGTTTAAATGTTTATGGGAGGTCTGGCATTTTATAATTTTGTAAGTACCCTAATTTTGACATGTTTTAATGAATTTTATTAACTTATGAACCAGGAATTATATATCAATTTTAATGGAAAATTGTGACAAAATAATCGATTGTCTTCACAACCTTTGGATTTATTTCAAAATTCATCAGTAGAATCAAAATTGAAATGACCAGTTATAAAATAGACACTTCATTGATATGTGTTTAAGATGATGCATTGAAATATTTAAGTATAAATATACCGATTACATGCGTTTTAGTAGTAAATAGCAGATGTACTTTAGATTTATAGTAATTCACTGAATCTAGAGAAAATAGGTGAAGAAAATCAGTTCAAATACTAGGATTTTATAAAATGTTGTAAAAATTCAATACAAAAGGTACAGATGACTTTGAACCCTGAGATTTGAGGCAATGGTAATTGAAATTTTCCAAATAGTGTGGATTTATTATTATTTGTGAATACCTGTTTTCATAGATTTCAAGGACCAAGGTGAACCAGAAATTTAATATTCAACATATCAATTGTTGCTTATAAGAATGTTTGCAGGATTTGCCAAACCCATGAAAAAATAATTCTCTTTCAATAAAAGTTTTCTGCAAAATAAAAGAATGCACAAAGAAACCAAATTCATACCTAGTGACTAAAAAAATGTTTTGACTTTTCCCTTTAACTTCAGTGATATACTATAAAACGTGCAAAAAAATGAAAGTGAATATTAGTTAACCATTGTTGTTTTACATACAATGAGCTGTGTAATGAATATGTATGAAATATTTGTCACTAGATGTAAAGCAACCAACAGATATTTTGAAATGAATTAAAAATTTAAGATTTAATAAATTGAGACAAAGAATTCAAAATATGGAAATGCATTCAAAAAAACTTTATTAGACCTATTCTATTGTTAGAAGGGTACACATTCCCAAATAATTTGAATTAACATACGATTATACGGTTTGTTTACTGAACAATCAGCGATCCTATTTAACGTATGGTAAAGATCAGGTCGACCTACAAGTGAAACATTTATACAGGATTTATACAAAGAAAAAAGTATGTATTTAAATGATGAGTTCAATTGTTCAATATTAAAATAAGAAGATTATTGCCACAATTTTTTTTTTAATTTAGACAAAATACAAAATACAAAATATTTGTGAACAAAATCATGCATACAAGCCAATTTTTATGAAGTAACAAAAAATAACACAATGTAAACTATAATAAAAATAATAGAACGCACATATCTCAACATATACCTGCTAATCTTTGATGATATTTGTGATCATATGACATATACACTGTAGTACAAAAAGAAACCCATTCCAACAAATTTCCCTAATGATTGAACTACCTATACATATACTGCATAAATTTTTATAAAAAAAAAATAGCTTTTCATGCATTCCAACAAAAAGCCACATGCAGAACATCTCATCTTTCTGTTACCCCTAATCTCTATTCAATTTTTTAAGTGAATTTTCATGGATTTTATAAAAAATCTTTTAAAAGTCTAAACTTATAAGATCATATCCTATAATAGTTTAACTGAGAAATTTGAAATTTGTTATAATGTTAGTTTTGATCATCATTGTGGCATTGTATAATGATTCCTTCTACAGACAATTACTTGGTCATGGGGGTCTTGAAGAGCTGTGTTATATAATGGAATATGACCACTGACCTAGTAATTATTGATACTGTAAAATATAAGCTTGTTCCATTGATTATTAGCACTTGTTTTACTGTGGTTATAAGATACACCAATGAGGGCATGAGCTTGATTAGGTTTATCTAATTTACACCCTAAGTTATAAAAGGATAATGCAAAAATGTACATATCAAAAATTTAGAAGGAGCGTTTTTCAGAAATATAATCTTTCTTTTTGGTAGAGCATGATTATTACAAGTCATCTAATAACATTTTATGACATCTTGGAGTAAATATCTATAAGGACGACCTACATTTGCACTATTTGAAATTGACAAGCATTAGGTTTGCACAAAGTAATGGCAGTACATTTTGGCAAATCTACCTCCTTCATGTTCATATGATGCATACACACATACACTGCCAAATCATTCAAACTATCTTAACAACATGTAAAGAAAATCGCAGCCATTATATACAGTACACAACTAATCTAAATCAGGTACACTGATATTAGTTACAAACAAATAAAATACTCTGGTTTATAAATATCTAATTTAACAAAAACTAGAAAAAAAAGATATTTCAACAAGAAAAATTAGAAAATGAACACAGGGTTCACAATGAATTGCCAAAAATTTAATATTTTATGAGAAACAGTAAGACACAAGACTCTCAAAGAAGCCAAAATATTTCTAGAGATGCACTTTGTCAATATGAACAAAGTATTGCCAAATGAGGATTTATAAATTCTACAAGTAATTTTTATGAGTATTTTTACATAATATTTCTTTAAGTAGCATTAAGCCCACTGGAATACTTTTATGTTAACTTTTGGTCTATGTTTAAGTAATGACTAAAATTGAGAATGGAAATGGGGAATGTGTCAACTGCATGGTTAAATAGTCTCTAGAAGTGTCAGACATTATTTTAAAAGAATCTGGATATTATTGATTTTAATAATGTCAAATTTGGTTTAAATAAGCTGAATGGCTTCAGAATAATGTTAATGTGCCAGCTGAGCTAAAAATCAAAATAAGCAAACATTAAAAACATACAAAACCAGAGTTTTTACTTGTTTTCTATTTTATGAAGATTTTCATTAAAATTGTTACATATTTAAATACAAGAAGTCAAAATGAACATTTAGGGATGCATCCTATACTTGCCATGATACACATCTGATGGGGCCAGCCCAAAACTATGACGGGGACTGCTACCAAAGCTTAGCCGCGGACCACTGCCTATGCTTTGACGATGAAGGCTATTTATGCCTGAGAAAATCACACAAATATAATGTTCACAAAATCTTATATGATCTTTTATCATTTCCAAGCATGCACAGTTTGCAGAATTTTTTTGACCTATCAAAAGGTTAAACTTACTGGGTTAGGTCTTGTTGGTTTAGACAGATAATATAAGTTATATGGTTCGCTACTGACCCCATACGGATCCATAGAGGTTTAGTAAAATTCATAAGGAGTGAGGCCGGAGTCCGAATCCCCTATGGATTTTATTCACCCTCTATGGTCCGTAGGAGGTCAATAGTTAACCGTATAATGAATTTATGGCATGCTGGACTTTTTCTGCTGCGTTATGTTGAAAAATAAACAATGAAACACAACAACATCAATAGATGACGTCACCATTAACGCGCCATGAACCCCCTATGAAATCTACTAACCTCATACGGTCTCAAAGGGGGTCACCACGTGACAGGGTTAAACCAATCACAACGTGATATTTTACCCTCCGTGCGATAAATACATGTATTTTTTTTATATGGATTTTTATGCACTTTTTTTCATAAAGTATTAACACTAGTTAATAAAGAAAATAATGTACCTATGGCTACCATGAACCAACAAAAGTGGTGTTGTGAACTAAAACTGGGAAATCTGTGAATCAAAAAAAATTGTTGAATTCAAAAGCAACCCTGGATTAAAAAGGTGACAACCAATCAAACTTTTTAATTACTCATTTTAGCTTTGAAATAAGCAAAGATCTACAGACAAATTATACTTTTTCTTAAACTTAAAAATACATATATATCTTCAGAACATGGTTGCAGAATTCAACAACTTGTCAAGTTTTGAAGTGCAAAACACACGAAAGCAGGGACGTGAAACATGGTGTTTCTATTTAAGTGAGATAAATCACTACAATAAATGTTTGTAAGAAATATACATACTTGCTGATCGCTTTGAATATCCACTGATACTTGCATTCAGTGGAACCATCCATTTAGACTTAGCTATGTTCTCTGGAGTTATCCCTGCAGACCATGATAAACCTAGAGAATGCTGGGCATCAGTTTCTGTTGTAGCTGTAAATCAGAATATAGTCATGCATTAAAATTAGTGAAGAAATTATGACAAAAACTTTTAATTATGAAAAATGACCATGTAAGGGAAAATGAAAGAAAGCTTAAATTTCAAATTTTCTGTGAAAATAATGGACATATCTAATCACCTTAAAATTAAATGGATAACCAGATTTCTTATTAAGGTGGTACCTAACACTACAGGGAGATAAATAACTCTGTAAAGTCAGCTAAATGTTTTAGTTACATTGTGTTGTAAAGGGAATATTAAGTTTCTGAATGATCAAAATTGGTGTTTGTCAAACTGCTATATAACCAGTGTAACTTTTCTGACAAAACCGTTGGTTCGAAATTTTTGAAATTTTTATATTTTTGTTAAAGGGTCAAAGTAAATACTTTGTTAAAATTTTATGAAAAGTAAACGAGCCAAATTAATTTAAGTAAAAATGTGTTAGGTACCACCTTAATATTAAAGGTATCCTAAAAAAACATAAACTTTGTTTTCTTATACGGACATTACCTGTTCTTTTCCAAATAAAATAGGATAAATATAAAGCCCCCTCTTTGTAATCCATGGCAGATAAAAACATCATTGTGTATACAGCAGTGTGCAATATTAGGACAAATAAATGTCATGCCCACTTTGAGTTAGGTATTTCTGTGACAATAACCATATTAAAGTACAACACTATGAATATGTTATTTCTGTAACATTTACCTGAGAAAGGTACTACGCTGTGAGAGAGGTACTTCTTGTCCTGATGCATCAAGTTGAAGAATTTAATTAATGTGTTGATGTCTTCTCTCAAATCTGATCCTTTATGAGTGGGAAATAATGGTCTTCTTCTGTAAATCAATAAATAAATATTCAGCATTGTTACAAAATGTTATAGATCAACTTCTATTTCGTGATATGTTACATTTCTAGTTAGAATAAAATTTGCTTTAGTTTTCTGTCACCTTCATTTGACAGTCATTTTGAAACCTGTCTAAATATTTCCCTGATTTCTCAAGAATTCAAGATTTTCAAGACTTTGTTGTAAAGCAACGCTCAAACACATATATGTGTAACATAAGGTAAATTTACAATAATAAACATGATTTATAATATAGAGGTAACATTCAAAAAACAAAAAAAAATCAAAAAAATAAAATAAAAAAATAATTCATACAAATTTCTCTAACACAGGAACGGTCACCTTTTTTCCAGTTAAATCACCATTCCTACCACACTTGTAACTAATATTTTGAACATTCAGGTCTTAGTTGGGTAAAATGTGTTAATGTTAAGATGGCTAAGCGTTTCAGACTAGTACAAAACTAAAACAGGGTATCTGAATACTGAATATACATGTTATATTTGTAACATTACACTGTATGTTAAACAATCAACAAATCAATTAATTGTTCACAGTTATAAATAAAGCTTAGAACACTTCTGTTATGGTTTGCATTTATTTGGATATAATGATATCATATGTTGAAAAATTTAAAACTAACATATTGTTTTCTCCAAGAACATGGAAGTTTTTATACACTTATCATATTGGTCAGTGATTTTGAGAGTCAAGCTGTGGTTTTATTCTACTAGTTTGAATTTTAATGTTCACAGAATTCATTCTTCTTCTCAAGTATCAACATTTTATTTCACTGATGAGAAAAATAATTGTACAACTTACGCAAAGTAGTCCAGTGCTGAGGCATAAACCCTTTCTCTTAGAACAGTTTTACTGGTGGTGTTTGGTAGTGTATCTCCTTGTAGAATAGATAAACCCATACATAACATCCTGTAAATATATCCATCATAAGGCAAGTGTTAACATTGTGCACTTGATTTGAAAGTTGCAACTTCATTATTTTTACAATGTATCTATAATTAGGAATTTCCAGAAACAAATTATAACAATTCTGAGGGTAACCAATCCCTTTCTGTTCACTTGAGATCATCCATAAATTTTTTTGGGGAAGTCTATATAACACAGTCTTCAGTTTGTTGTGCAATGTTTGTACATTCTTGATAATTTTTTTTGTTCTCCTTTTTTAATATGAAACTACAAGAAACAAAGTATTTGTGGGAAAAACCATTTATACCAATAAATAATCAATTTTAAACTAGTTTGTTTAAAGTCGGCCATTGTAAAATGCTTATTTTATTAACATTTTTTACTTCAAGCTTTCAACAAAGATTTTAGTTCTATTCCAATTTTGAATTCTGTCTTAATCTAAAAGGTCTGTATATACTAACCTTATTCTAGGACCAACAGCTGACAGATGTCTGTATATACTAACCTTATCCTAGGACCAACAGCTGACAGATGTCTGTATATACTAACCTTATCCTAGGACCAACAGCTGACAGATGTCTGTATATACTGACCTTATCCTAGGACCAACAGCTGACAGATGTCTGTATATACTAACCTTATCCTAGGACCAACAGCTGACAGATGTCTGTATATACTAACCTTATCCTAGGACCAACAGCTGACAGATGTCTGTATATACTAACCTTATCCTAGGACCAACAGCTGACAGATGTCTGTATATACTAACCTTATCCTAGGACCAACAGCTGACAGATGTCTGTATATACTGACCTTATCCTAGGACCAACAGCTGACAGATGTCTGTATATACTAACCTTATCCTAGGACCAACAGCTGACAGATGTCTGTATATACTAACCTTATCCTAGGACCAACAGCTGACAGATGTCTGTATATACTAACCTTATCCTAGGACCAACAGCTGACAGATGTCTGTATATACTAACCTTATCCTAGGACCAACAGCTGACAGATGTCTGTATATACTAACCTTATCCTAGGACCAACAGCCGACAGATGTCTGTATATACTAACCTTATCCTAGGACCAACAGCTGACAGATGTCTGTATATACTAACCTTATCCTAGGACCAACAGCTGACAGATGTCTGTATATACTAACCTTATCCTAGGACCAACAGCTGACAGATGTCTGTATATACTAACCTTATCCTAGGACCAACAGCTGACAGATGTCTTGAGATCATTGGTGGATTTCTGCCAACAGTTATAGACAATGATTTATTGAGAAGACCTGTCAGGATGCTAACTTGGTCATTACTACAATACTTTGCTATTTCTATCCTCTCAAATAGGAACTGCAATATCAATAATAACAATATACAAATTTTGCCAGTATAATAGGTCAATTACTCTAATAACTGGACATCCAAAAAGAAATTTTCTTCAAACGGCTTATTTTTACATCTACCATGATGCATTGTTTTAATCAAAGAGCTGATCAGCTCTGAGGTGGAAGAAGGTGAATAAAAGGTAATTTGAATTACCATAAAAGTAGCCCCACTTACCCAGGCTGCTTTGTTCCATTTATTGTTTTTGAGATACGGAGGGACATATGAAACCCTCTCTTTTTTTCTTCAAAAAAACTAAATATCACTAAAATAAAATTTTGAATGAAAATCAAAAAGTATACAGATCTTTAGATTAATATAACAAAGAAGTGTGTAAAATTTTAAGCAATAATCATAAATTGTTTTTGAGATACGGCGCGACATGTGAAAAACCCTCCCCCTTTTTTACAAAATACTAAATAACTGAAAATTTATTAAAATAAATCAAATGTCCAGAAATATTTATGTAAATTATTATCTTCCATCCATAGTTTGTCTTTACTTGTTTAGTAAACAAATTAATATCCATTTAGACCATTATTTACATTTTCATACAGGTAAACTAATTTGGCTATAAATAGATCAAAGCATGTCTGTGTAGAATCTCTAAACTAAAATCGTAATTGTAATAATTTTATTTCTTTAAATAATCAAATTTAAATTTATGAAAATAATCATGAATGATAAAATAGTATTGCATAAAGTTTAAATTTTCGGAAGACTATTTATGTTAAGGTCATGGTTCTAGAGGCTTCTTCACAGATTTGTAAAACAGACCAATATGGCCGCCACACGTGATTACCTTTGCACATTTGAAACAAATATTTCTGACAAAAGTCAGATTTCTCTTGTCAAAAGGGATTTATATTTATATTGCAATAAATTATTCAGAAGGATTCAGTTTAGATTATATTTCTTATTCTATTAACATTTAGAGTTTAATCAAAATTCTCCCAACAGCAACGTACTGCTCTTGTCAACTGAGTCTTGAATAATCTTATAAATAGATTCAAACCATTTGAAGTAGAAGGGCATCTAATTCACATGACAAAGGAAAACAATGAATTAAGACAACAATTTAATAAGAAATAGATCCTTTCTATTTATTAAAAACAAAATCTTTTTGTCTGCAAATTCGTAACTCCAAGGGCGAACATGTAAATAGGGCGAGTTGTCCCGATACCAAATTCACGCATGCGTACTTCAAATATCTACAGTAAAAACATCCGGTTATAAGTAAAAAAATAACGTTCATGTAGATGAAATGAAATCTAATAATATACATTAATAAAAGGGTACATATTTACGATAGTGATTGTTTTTCAATCCTAATTTACAAATTAAATGATTCAGATGCTTAATCATGTGTAAAAATCGATGTCAGGAATCAGAAGGTGTTATGAAATTGTAATACACAGAAACGAATGCGGCATACGGAGAATTCAATGATTTAGACTTGAAGTCTTCTTCCACCAAAAAAATCTAATTTTCCTTTATTTGTAAAGATATCCAAATTATCAACAAATTACCTATTTTTTTTACTGCTGATGCCAATTGATGACAATAAAGCTAACAAAGGATAACACGGGGCATGGTAGGTGGGCTAGTGATGATCGTTTGGTGGATATGTTATTACCCGAAAGTTGGCTATCACTTGCAAAATTTATGATTTTCTCTCCTAATCTTTTGTCCTTTCAATCTCCCCTAGTTTTGGTGGGGTTTGTGTTGCTAAGTCTTTAGTTTTCTATGTTGCATTTTGTATACTGTTAGGTATGTGTGTTCTGGAGTTTTTTCTTTCATTGCCATGGAGTTTTCAGTTTGTTTATGACCTGTGTGTTTGAATGTACCTTTGGTATATTTTGCCTTCATTTTATTTTTAGCTCCCACATATATATGATTCCAACCCATTCTCTTCATTTTTTTCTTTTTCTGGTCTGACGTTTTTATCAAAATATGTTCTTCATTGTTCAATTTTAACAAACCTGGGTCCATAACTGATGAGGTCCAACAATAGGAGGATGAGGCCCAATGATATCATTCTCTGTCTTAGCTAGAGGGTCCACCTCTGGTCTGTCTTCTCTGAATATACCCAACTTCTTATCAATGGTCACCTGCCAGGCAGCTGCCATCTCACAGAAAAACTACATAAACATAAAAAGTAAAATTCCAAAATACAAAGAATCTTACATATTCAAGAGTTTATTTAGTAGGTTATTTCTCAGTGTGTCTTTTGCATATTCATTTTATATCCTTATTCCCACTTGTAACAGGCATATAATGTGATGGGATAAAACCAGTTTTACATGTGTGCAAATATCTTAAATGATGAGTTCTCATTGGCAATCTTACTACATCTTCTTAGGCCTAAAAAAAAAAGATATGTGTTTCCGGTAACATCATTTTGAAAAATAGGGTCGGTAGGTCGGAATTCTTTTTTTTTTTTTTTTTTTTTTTTTGACATCGTAAATGAAATCCGGAAAATTATCATGGTTTTTCCAAGTCCGGATCCGTAATTAGTTTCAAAAACCGGAAGTGTGCCATTTGCAATGTTTTTGAAGCACCTGCTGTGCAAATTTCTTGGATTTTAACCTATTTGGAATACCTTTTGACATTAATAAAATGTTTTACTGGCTTTCTATGCAAGTAGAAGCAAGAGAGAAAAAATAGTATGTCATCTATCAGAAGCCTGTGTCAAAAACGGGGTCGGTTGATACAATTTTTTTTTTTTTTTTTTGAAGATCCAATAAAAAAGTTAGGGTCGGGGCTAAAAAACAGGGTCGGTCGGGTTACCGGAAACATCGATCTTTTTTTTCTCGGCCTTATATCTAAATATACCCCATCTTTTGTTTCTTTATCAAAAATATTTTATTTAAAATTCAAACTCACAATAAAAACCTGCACAGTGCAGGTACAAATAAAAGTAGCATGTGTCAAAAATGCCTATGCTCAAGCTGTGCAATTTTCCAAGTTAAAAAGGGACATTACTCTACAACAGTAATGACTCACAACCCAAATTTGAACTCTGACCGTCTGTTGTGGTTCTTAGTAATGTGAATAGGTATTAGATGAGACAAATTAAAGTTAGAGTGGGGAAACCAAAATCGGAGGGAATGAAGGATGAACAGAAAGACGGACAGAAGAACAGTCAACGGTAATACTGTATGTCCTTGTTGACTACAGCTTGGGCATAAAACAATTTCGGCAATTGTTGGCGTGTTCATGGATTTCCAGTATTGAGCTTAGTATTTTTAAAGTTCTCTTTCAGGTGTTAAATTGTGTATACCTCAATATTAAGGTCTCTCCTAGCGGCTAATAACCACTCCCAGCATGAGACTGCAGCTTCCATGGCCTTAGTTGTAAACTGTCTTACTGGGGTCCAACAAAGGGAATGAAGTAAATGTCTGTGACAATCTGTACAAATACATTCAAATATCTAAAGTGTCATCAAAACATGATAAAACTATAGGAAACATTTTTGTTTGTTTGCTTAAAGAAATATTTTTGAAGGAAGACTTGATCAGAAATGATAAATTTTAAACTTTTAGACTGGTCTCAGAAATTGTATCTTACCATCTCAAAACACTGAAAATCATTTCTCCAAAATTGTAAGTTTGCAATTATTTTTGTTATATATGCTGTGTGTTAGTCAAACTGTTTCGTAATAAATAATCAAAAAAAATATGGATTTTCAGTGAACTAGGTTACTTCTTTCATTGATTTTGGCAATGTTTAAAATCAGAAATTCTGTCTTAATATTAACTTTTCCTTTCAACAATTGATACAACGACATGACATAGGGTGAATTCTGATTATTATAAGACAATCTTGTTTTACTTGGTCAAACCCTAATAAGTTGTCAGATGTAGAAAGGACATGTATGAAAAATATTGGTTAAATCTGAAATACCTTTACTGTTGACTAAGAAAGCACAGATCCTAAACAGTCCTTGTATAATTGCTTCATCCTCTGAAATTAGAAAAATACTCAGTAAAAAGATGTGACAATTAAATGATATACAAGCACTGGTATCTTGCAATACATTACTTACTTTAATCATTGGCATTCATCTCATAAATTCTTGAGGGGGGATAGGACCTTTATCGGGACTCCGGGATCGGGTGTTTTTAAGCTCAGGATTTCGGGATTAACCCTTTCAGGATCCAGGATTTCTTTTTTTCGAATTTCGGGACCCGGGATTTCTTTTTTTCGAATTTCGGGACCTCGGGATTTCGGTATTTCATGTTTTTAAGCCCGGGATTTCGGGATCAGGACCCATCCTACCCCCCCTCATTCTTCCTCGAACTATCAAGATGGACAACAATAATAAAGCATTTCTTTGTGATATGTATTATAATAGCCTAGTTCAACATTGGAATGTTGTCTCACCCATATCTACTGAATTACTACTGACTAAAAGTTAAAATCGTTCATTTAAATCAATTCCTAGATACGTCAATAATCAAGCATATTTTAAAATGAGTACATATTATGTATTTTAAATATTATTGCCAATGGGTTGGTCATCTTGATGTATAACCCATATCTCCTCTTATTCCTATCACTAAACCATTCAAATTAAATATTTACTAATGTAACAGATTTGTCAGACAAGTACGATCTATTTACCTTGTTTCTTTATAGCCTTCTCTAACTCTCCATACAACAACTGAGCAAGCTGATCATCCTTACAAATCGCTTTCATTCCAGCAACCTACAGGTTCAAATAATAGTCAGTCATTTTATAACTTTTACATGAGAAAATTGCAATAACAGAATAAATAATAGCAATTTAATATTTATATCTAAATATGGAAACATCTGATAACCAAAAAGCGTTAGCATTACATATGCAAAAAAATTGTTGTCTCCTAAATATTTAACTGGAACACAAGTAATGAGCATATGTAATTTTTCCATGAAATCTGTGGAATGGCTAACACATGTTACTTCAGATCTAGGATATACTTGCATCCCACAAAACCATTATGTTACTTTTTTTATATGAAGAAATGCATCTTTAAAACACCAAAGCAACTATATCTATTGCATTTTTATGCATTTTTTTCTGCAATATCATACCTCTCCAGTGTATCTACTTCTAAGGTTCAGGTTGGCCATAAAACTAGAACTGTCCTTTGTTACACTATTTGGCCTTCTTTCTAAAGTTGAAGACTGTAAAAAAATTAACACAAACATATAATGTATCTAGTTACGTAAGAGATACATTTAATACATATTTGTGTATTATGAACAGATATATCATGTTTAATTACACCGAATGTTAATGTTCAAAAACGCATTGATGATCGTGACATTACGAGCGTCCAGTCGGATAGAGTATTTTTTGGCAAATACCACGGCAGAGAGGGTAAAAAAGGCATATCCTTTTTGCATATACCCCGGCAACGTTAAAAATGAACGATATTCATTTGATGGCAGTAAATTGGTGAAAAATACACTGGCTATCAACCAATCAAAACGGAGGATTCTTACATAAGGTGTAATTATATCCTATAACTAGACCAGAAATAAGACTTCATCAAATGTTTGTAATTGTATTTGTACACTAATCGTATTTGAGAAGAAATATCTAATAGTTTTCAAATCCAAATATCCAAAATATGCCTTCAAATCCAGTACAAATAAATAAATAAACTCAAACAGTGTAAAAATTTCTTATTCACCCATTTACTTTACAGCACAAATTATTGCTTTTCTTAGAAGTTGCCAACACTACATTTACAATCAGAAACTGTACATGTATTTATTATTACAAGGTTAGGATTTGTAATCAAAAATGTTCAGACAGAGTTTGAACTTATCTATTTTAAAAGATAAAGTATCTCAAAAGAGCTGTTCAACTGCAACAATCTACATATCAAGTACAAATAATTTTTCAAAAAGCTTTTAGAATAAAGTTTCTAGAAATGACAAATTTACTCATGCATGATCAGTGGTTTATACTATGACTTTATTACTTACAGCCAAAGGTGAAGCTGTTCTGTTGTATCCAGCATAAGTATGTACACTCTCCATGGCTAGAGCCACACCAGTGTGTTGTTTTAGTCCCTCTGTGGACTTTTCTACCTCATGTAAGTATTGGGCCAGGTGAGACTTTGTAGTGTTTGGAGCCCACTTCATGGACTCTTTCAGTAACTCCTTACTGTAGGCAGCAAAGTCCTTAACTGTGCTCTGTGAAATAGCAAGTATAGTTATGTTAAACATGCTATTATCATGAAATGAGACATGAATGCTACAGGCCTAATTAATTATCAAAGGTACCCGGATTATAATTTAATACGCCAGACGCTCGTTTTGTCTTCATAAGACTCATCAGTGACGCTCAGATCAAAATAGTTATAAAGCCAAACAAGTATAAAGTTGAAGAGCAATGAGGACCAAAAATTCCAAAAAGTTGTGCCAAATACGGCTAAGGTAATCGATTCCTGGGATAAGAAATTCCTAAGATTCCCAAAATTCAATGTTTTGTAACAGGAAATTTATAAAAATGACCATAAAATTGATATGCATGTCAACACCTAAGAAATGTCTAATAAACTACTACAATCAACTTAAAGTAAATACTACACATTCAGAAATTATTGTCTGTACTTCTTATTGTGATGTCAGGAAAATCTGTATTCAGATAAAAAAAAAAAGACAGATATATGTAGCAATAGCAATATTTTTTATTTTTTTAATGCTATTTATACTGAATCTGCATTTTTTTTAATTATTTAATTAGAAAATGGAAACAGGGAATGTGTCAAAGAGACATTTACCCAACCAAAGAGCAAAGAACAGCCCAAGGTTGTCAACACAAGAGATTGTTTCTGATGCATCGGTTCCTACTAAAGAATTTTATAATACTTTTCTAATCACTCAAATCACCTTGTAGAATTCTTTACAAAACATTACCTCTCTATCTGCCAGGTTATCTCTGACTCGAAAGTTGAAAGGAGTTCCAGGGACATCAAACTCTGGTGCCTCTTCATTTGGATCCTACAAAAACAAGAAATCACTGCTTATATCTGACATAATTATATTTTATACCTTAGCATTGACAAACTAGTTAAGCTTTATAAAATATATATACATAAGTATCAAGCAATAATAGCTCGTTCAAAGGGGGTTTTAACTCTGTGACATCTTTATAACTTTAAGATCAATTGCATCAGTTTTTTAACATGTATATTTTACAGGTAGAGATATCTTAGCTACACGGTTTTCACTTGAAAAATTCTTTTCACTGGTGTAATTAATGAAAATAATGATTGAGAAATAGAAACCATACTAATGATGTCCATCATCTTAAATTTCTGAATCACTGAGGGTTTCAATTATCTTGAGAACTAAGGATCATTCAAATCTTTTATAATACACTTTAATTTCTCTCTGTAACAGAAAAGTGTAGAAAATTAATTGTGACTTTTGTCATTGGCAATTTTATTATAATAGCTAGTGTTACTTTATGAAAAGTTCAAACCAATCAAACAAACGTTTAATGACTAATAATAAATCACCCTTCAACAAACTATAATGTAGATATTGAAAAGGATTTAAGGATATGCAGGACTTGATCTTGTAACTTAGACACTGAATTCTGATGAACGAAAACAATTTCATCAGTTTCATATTCATTGAAGTATGTGGTTAAGACCAATCCTGAATTTAAAATAAACCAACAGAAAATAACAAACAAAAAAAACTTAAAATTAAATTGCTAACTGAGTAAAGTTTTATATACCACATGATAATCCTGAAAACAAAATAAAAAATGCAGATTCATTATGGTCTGAGTGTTTTGACACAGAATTTCTCAAGAAACATAGTGATAAGATATTCAGTACTTTACTCGTTAAATGAGCTTGGTTATTTTAAAGATATACACGAAGTTATAGATTAGAGGCTATATATATTTTGAGAATAAAAGATTAACTATAAAACTTTCATAATGAGGTGAATTATCCTACTATTATATATATAGGTATCATATTCACTACACTGCTACTTAAGAGTCTTTCAAGTTAAATTATACTGATAAAATTTTTGATTTTATTTTTGGTGTTTTAACATCACTTTTAAGCACCTTATTTAGGCTATTTCATGGCGACCAGTTTTTATTGGTGGAGGAAGCCAGAGTGCCTAGAGAAAACCACTGACCTTAGATAGGAAAACTGACAATCCTAGTCAATTAAGATTGGAGTCAAGTGCACCTGCACAAGAGGGGGTTTCAAATTGACAACCTCAGTGTTGACTGGCGTGTGATTACAGTAGTAACTACTAAGACCACTCAGCCACCGAGAACCCAAAATTGTCTTTGTAAATTGGTGATGTAATTGAGGGGAAAGTTGCAGAACATTTATAACTGTGCTGTGTAGGAAAATGTGCATGAAATAACTGGAGTTAATCAAAATAATAATCATAATTGTGATAGTTATTTTTATCTCTTGTTTTTGCTCTTTTTATCTTCATTGTGTATGAGATCTAATTGTTTCTTATTCTTTGGCAATTTGACCCTTTCTAGACCTATTGTTTAAAACAATTTAATCAACTTATACGTTTTTTTATCAATCTTTTCGTATAAAGCATTGACAATTATTCCCCAATGTTGACAAAATTGTTCAAATTTCAAACACATTTAGGCTAAGATACATGGAGTACAGAAGTTGACAAACTAAATATTCAAGTAAGATTATTTAGTTTAAACTTGTTGAAATACACATAACATAAAAAAAAACTTATTTGTAGACATCTGTGCTGTATTTTTCCATTCTTAAAACCCACAGAAATCGAAATAACTGAATTATTGAAATCATAGTTTGTGTTATTTATTTATTCTATCATCAAAAGAACACTCATATGTGTGATTTTTTAACAAAAGGAGCTATTTCCTATTGAGACATTGTTTCAGTCTTGATTCATTATGATAATGGTCAATAAATCCTTAATTGCAATTTTAGCTAAAAATAGGACCCATGTTGGCGGGTTTTCAAATCTACTCTTTTGATGTATAAAATCTAGCCTAACAATGGCTAAATAAAGCCCTTATTACCTTTTACTCTTTTCACACTCAATTATATTATTAGCAAAAACAACAGAAGAAAATAACTATGGGTGATAAATAAGTAAGATGGAAAACAAAACAACTTAACAATAGAATTCTTACATTGTACCATTCCTGAAACAATTGACACATATACATGCATATCATAATAAAATCTATCTAAAAACAAAATGTAAGTGAATATCTATAATAGTACTAACTCAATACATGTAAGTTTATTGGTGTTATCATGTTAAAGTAGGCATACAGTAAATTTGTTACAATAAGGTGCTCATAGCAATATAGCCTCTATTGTTGGTATGTGGGAAGTTTGTCTTCACAAAAGATTATGCAGAATAATTAAAAAATGTCATGCATGACTGGTATTAACGTGTTTAGTCATATATTGTATTGAAATCATGCAAAACAATTGAATACCACGGTAATTATATAAGAAATTAGTATCAGGTAAACATCCTAACTGCTGGCATGTAGCAGATCAGATAAATAAGAAGTACAGTTGAATCATGAAATTCACAATGGTCCCCAATTTCAGATTTCCTGATAAAATGATTATTTCGTCCAAATTTTGGAGAGGATCTCATAAAAGATGCAGGTGCTTACCTACTATAAGAAAATGTTGACAGACTGATAAAATAATTTAAGATCCATAACTTTGTTGCTTCGGGTAAAAAATTGACAATTTTTATTTCTCATTACTATAAAAAGTTACTGTACTCTTAATTCATTTTGATGAAAAAAGGTAAACTATTCTGAACAGTAATTCACATAAAAAGCTTTAAGACATTACCCAATTTTATAAGTTACTTAATTTACAGGCTCAAATCATGTACATGTCTTACCACTTCTAATGAGTTTGACAGTAACTGTAGAATATCAAACATAGTCTTCAATACAGTACCACTCCATAACAAATGGGGAAATCTGAAATTGTCATGTATTTATAATTCATTCTTTACTCAAACAAGACATAACATGTGAAATTAATTTCAATATTAGTTATCGATACAATAATTACGTTTAAGATGGTACCCAACACCTTGACTAATATTAATTTGGCTCGTTTAATTTTCATAAAATTTTGACAAAATGTTTACTTTGACCCTTTGACAAAAATATAAAAATTTCAAAAAATTTGAACCAACCACTTCATCAGAAAAAAATTGTTGGTTATATAGCAGTTTGACAAACACTAATTTTGATCATTGAGAAGCTTAATATTTCCTTAACAATACAACATGATTAAAACGTTTAGCTGATTTTTACATAGTTATCTCCCTGTAGTGTTAGGTACCACCTTAATAATTCTAAACAAGATGTTGTATGTTGTCATGCTAAGCATATCCCCACTTGAAATTCAAAGTATAAGAAACAGGATTTTGGTGTCTCACTGGTCTTGCAGGCCCTACTGCAACCTATATTTTCTAACATCTTCATCATTTGTTCCCTGGTGTATAGTTGTCTCAATGGAAATTATACTACATCATCTTATTCAAGACAAATATGAACTTATTCTGTTCAGTATTACTGGAGAAATGTGGCATGAGAAAATTAAGACCATTCAACATATTGAAATTTCCGAGTACCAGTAAAGACAAACAGGGACTAGACTGATTAGAACAGTAACAACACATCAATATCAAGTTGTTACCAAAAATTAAAAGTCATTCTGTTCAGTAATGGGGAGGTTTTTTTTTTCTGGTCCTACATGTGACATTTATTTACAGGTTTGACTGTACATCCCTGAATAATTCTTATATGATTTGCATATCTATAAATACTTGAATTGGGTTGGTCAATTAGAATTTTTCTCTAAGTTTACACTTCGATAAACCATGTTTCCGAAACTACTTTTGTAATCTTATTCATGCGCGATACACAAACTTGCAGTGATCCCGGGATTTTCAGCAAATTGAGATTAAAAAACAATTGCATAACAGTTGTGACTATTCTAGTGCATATATAACAAAAAAAGAAATAAATTTATTGCACTAAAGCTTCGACAATGTACAAAAATTAAATTTAATAAAATTCTGCGAAATATCATGAAGGATTTGGCGAATTTACGTCATGGCAAAACACGACGTCATACGAATGGAAATTTTCAAGGGAAATATTATTTCGTTACGTGTACGCTTCAAATTCGGATAAAATTTAATTAAAATGAAGTTTTTGAGGTAGGTGCTATTTCATTTAAGATTCCGTTGTATTTATCGGACATTTATGGTATTTAGAAAGTCAAGATGACGGCGTACTCCTTAGTTACGACTTGCCATTGTGCTTTTGATGGTAAATATATATAGTAGCCATCAACAACAAAAAATGTTTGGCTGAAGAATTATAAGGATTAAACACATTTTTTCTAGAGGTTATTGATGTGTAAACCGGGGCTCTTACTCACAAACTCAACATAAAAGTCCTTCGGACTATTATTCAGTTTGTGAGTTAATCGCCCCGGTTTACACATCAATAACCTCTAGAAAAAATGTGTTTAATCCTATACTAATCTAAGAACTGTTTTCCACATCTGAATTCACTATATAAAGTACTTACTTTTCAACCAGTCTAGAGAGGTGGATGTCAGCTACTGTCCTGATTCTTTTGTAGATGTGATTAAACTTGACCAATAAGAACTGTGCTAGTAGATCTAACTCGTGTTCTTTAGCCTCTGTCTTTGGCTAAACAATAAAATACAATCATGACTATACAATATCTGGTTTGGGGAACTGCATTCTATCTTTACATTTATCAATATTTCAGTCATTGCAAGTATCATATCTTTAAATGTTTCTTGATTTAATTCCATTATACAGATCTGACTGAAACAAATCTCAGTTTAAATAATATTTATGTATTGAGTAAATAGGAAAAATCCTGATGAAAACAAAAGCAAAAACACATTGCTGTAGTGAAGCCTTCAACATGAGGCAAACCTTATACCTTGTGAAACTCTAATAAAGTCAAAGATATGTTCTTACCTTTTCACTCATAGCTTCTAGAAATTTATCAAATGCTTTGTCTACAACTGCTCTGATGCAATTCCACATTCCTGTAAAATTATATATAAATCAAAGTTAACTAAAAAATAAATTCAATTATCGTGAACCCCCGCATTCCTAAAGGAACCGCCGTTGCAACCAGCGCTAATCATACTAGCCATTAGCACAGAGTAAACAAAGTTATATTTTATTGAGGCACCCACAGGAACCTTCCGAGAATGCTGCCATCAACCACAAGAAAAGAAATAGATAATCACGGACCATCTTAACCCAAAACGAGCATTAAGGAGGAAAAGAACAGTGATAGGAAATTATTTCTCTCTAACAGAATTCATTTGAAATTAAATGCACCCGATTTCGTATTCTTTAAATTCAATCTGATGCTCCCGAAAATATGTTAATCAAACACACAACCCTCGAGATACAACCACTTTTACAGATTACTGGCCATTCCAGATAGTTTGATGAACGAACACAGTTAAAATTCAACATAGACTAGTGATATTTATACTTTATCCTTTACTTTCGGCGACCGAAACATTTTACAGCATTCCTGACGCGATTGGAAGCAGTACCTCTGGCCAAGGGAAGCCAGTCGAAATGGTACGGAATTGCTGATAAAATGTCATCTATTTTGGGGAAGAAAGTTAACAGAACATTCAGACCACACAACCTATACAGTATATACACAGCCTGACAACTTATTGTATTATTCTTTCCACGATGCAAGAGGACAAACACATGTTGGCAGAATAATTTTAACAAACATTTTCACAACAAAAACATTTTATTTTAATTTCTTTTTATAGTTTATTTATATACTTAAAATGAACTTTCACTTTCACTTTCAGTACGTTGCTATTAATAACGTTACTTACCATTGTAACATTGTGACGTTTAAATTTTAACAACCCGATTTTGTACTTCAACATGATTTTATGTATTGTTTTTATCCTGATGACGGTGCCCTAGGCACTGAAACATGTCGATCAATAAATTTCTGCAGCAGTCCCTAAAGTGTTGTTGTTATAAGACTCTTATAAGAATAAATTAGATTATGTTTTTTTTTGTATGAAGTGAAACTCTGTGTGACTTTTATCACATGATATTTCTTCTGTATAAATATTTATTTTATATAAAATATTGACAAATATAAAGTGTCATCGACTTATGCGCTTTAATATATTTTGGCATCTTTGATCTTTCTTGTATATTTTAAAGTCTGATAAACAAATTGATCAATATTTATACTTTCTCTTTGATCAGAACTCTATCTGAGCAAATTTGGGTACAAGAGGTCTTAAAAAATTGATTTTAAACAGAATTGTTTGTGGTATTATCATATGGTACTATAATTACCTGCTTTATCTTTGAATATTGTGCTTTCTTCTAGATACATGTAAAGTCCTTGGACTGATTCAACATCATTAGAAAACTCTACTCTGAAACAGAAATACATCAACAACATAAAGTTTAAAACAATCCTTGTTATTCTATCCTATACCTAATAACTCTATGTATAAAATGAATTGAACTTTAAATACATATATTTGTATTTCATCTACTGTAAATTCAGAAATTATTGCAAGGTTTTTATTATTGCGAAAAATGCAAGAGTTCTATAGGGAATAATTTACACTTGCATTTTGAAATATTTTATATGAATTAAACAGGATTTTTCTCAAAATCGTAAAAATTAAAATCGCATTCAAGTCTAAAATGACAAAATCGCAATAATAAATGCACACAATAATTTCTGAATTTACAGTACTTGAAATTATGTTATCTTAATTCCTATCTAAAAGCTCAATTAGGTCTAGATTTGGGTCCTCTAAAGCTTGCCAGATGGTGTGGCCATTTGTATATTGTGAAAAAGATCACTATGACCTCTAGTTTTCCTTTTGCGTTATGCCTTGTTGCTTGATTGCGGTAAATGTCTACCGCAGGTCGGTTTATTTTTACTAAGGAACAAGAAATTCTAGGAGATCTGACAGTCTTTCTAAATAATAAAATACCTGAGTGTTTCCAGTCTATATACTGACAACAGATAAATACACTGGGTAAACTGTAGTTTCTGTACTAAGTAGTAAATCTCAGGATTGTTATCCAATAACTGACAAATATTGTTCCTTAGGTCTACCAACTCTGCCTGTTGAAAAAAAAGTTAACAGTTAATATAAATATGTCTTTCATGTTTGAATTTATCACAAATGTTCCTTAAATTAACTGCCCTATCTGTTGAGAAAAATAAACTGTTACAGTAATAAAGAGGCATTTCTCATTTTTTGTGTCATTTTTCAAGGCCACATTTTCACTAGTTCAGATCTTTCAGACATTTTCAAAAGCATTTTCTACATAATTTGTAACTGTGTCATTACAGCCCCAAGTTAGATCAAAAATTGAATTTAAACACTATAAGTAGTCATATATGTGTTGCTTTGTCATTTTTCATGGAGAATTAATACAGGAGTTCAAATCCCAGCTTTGACTCACCACCATATTTTCACATTATTATGCAACCTTGTTATTCTTCGTGTCCATTTGTAAATACAGGCACTTATATCTCATTTGAGATTTCTACACTTGTGCATACCTGTGTAACTGTATCATTCTTCATGGCCACATTATACAGTAGTTCAGATCTCAGATGAGATTTAGAGATCAGGAAAGGAGATGTAACAGCAATCTCACAGACACCTTCAAACCATTCAGGAGGCCATAATGCTGAAAATATCATTTTTAAACTTGTAATCTCAGTCAATAAAATGTTACTTTATCACACTGCCTAAAATCAATTAATTCAAAAGATTCTTATAAAATGCAAGTCCAAACTAACAGAATTTGCAAAAAGGCAAGATTTCTGCAAAAAAACTTTCACGACAAGATTCTTTGGTTTGAAATAGATAAAAGTAATAAAACCTAAAATCTGAACAAATATTGGTATGCTACCTTTACTTATAAAAGTGTGCTTAATCTGAAATACTACAGCAGTAGTCTGGACATAGGTCAGAAAGATATACTCGAAATTCTAAAGGTCTCTCACACTAGAACCATCATATTGCAAATTTTCACTCAAATCAATTGAATCATCCAAGAGGAGTTGCATTTCCCTGTTTCATCATAAAATAGATATTTAAAACCATTGAAATTTGTTTTTTTCATAATCATTTATACTGCAATCAGCTATTTTACTATACAGACATTAGCTCTATATGTCAATAACCTCAACTAACCTATGAGCCCCACCTACTTACCAGAAACTTCTGTATTTCATCAACAACGTCACGTCACAACAATGACAACGTGTAGTAACAATGGTCAAACTTTTATGAATTTAAACTTATTATGTCTTCAAATTGGTAATATATACACCATGTTTATTAAATGTTATTAATTAAGTTCATTTCCCTTTCTAATTCCTTAAATGTCAATGTCTTACTGCCTGGACTTAGCTCATATGGAAATACCCCAAAATGGTACCCCAAGAGGGAAATTTCAAACACTTTTTTTAACAATAGTTGTTACATATTTTTTTTATTATTTTTTATTGATTTCAGTATAAAAGCAATATACATATAGTGTCTTAAAATATGAAATTTATTTGTATTCGGCACGAAACAGGGGAAATGCTCTGTAAAACCTTGCATTTCCCCCGTTTCTAAGCCTCATACAAATAAATTTCACATTTCAAGACACTATACATATATTGTCTAAATTCATGAAAGTTCATTTAAATAGGTCATATTTCCATGATTATTTCTAGTCAGATAGGAGACGCTTTGGTTAAAAAAATTAAACATGCAAAACACAAAGGGGTAATTTCTACATACTCCAAATTTTTTCATTCTGAAGGTTTAATATATACATACGTGAATCATCTGAAGCAAAGGCAAATACCACACAATACTGCCAGAAATCTATAAATAGCTTATGTAAACGTGGCTTAGGATCTGTTATCCTTGGCATTCTTCTGATTAACTGATTAAAAATACAAATAGTTATATTTTAAAGAAATATCATTTAAGTCCTATCATTTAAATGTTCAAGTAATGACTAATTACATTTCAATTTGTAGGACATAATGCAAAGAAAATCTGGCTAAAATCCAGATCGTGTGTTAACACTTTCTTTACAAGGAACTTACAACACTCTGTTCTGGTTATTATCAAATCAGCTAATGAAATGTCTGCCTCAAATTAGAAGGTGTGTATGATTTTGACAAAACTTGATCCAAAAGGTTTAAAACAGAAAGTAGAATAGAGCATCGTCAGATCAGTGTAAGCTGCAGGTGGAGTTATGATTTGTATTTCAATCATATTGTGCAATAAGTTATGTAACAATGTATGACCAATTTGCTTGCAGTTGATATAACTGTGAGTACTCTCTGATCTGTATACATACTTATTTTCTTTTTGTTGTTGGAATGCATGTCCACTCTATGTTTTTGTTTAGATTGTATCCATCTGATGAGTTAAACCTTTTCAACTGATTTATAAAGTTTGTAATTCAGTAGTTGACGTTTGTTGCTGTGTTACATATTTGTTTCTTTTTTTTTAAATTTTGTGTGCACAAATTAGGCTATTAGTTTCCTCGTTTGAATTGTCTCACAGTTGTCATTTCAGGGTATTTTATAGCAGCCAGACTATGTGGTATGGGGTTTGCTCATTGTTAAAGACCGTATGATGACCTATAGTTGTTTATTTCTGTGTTATTTGGTCTATTGTGAAGAGTTGTATAATTGGCAATATTACCACATCTTCTTTTTTATACAGCTACTGATATTCTATGACTGGCATCAGTAACTCCAGGTTCCCTGCACAACTAGAAGCCTTCATCCCACCTAAAAAACTTACCACTGATATAACTGGTATCAGTACACCCAGGTTCCCTGCACTACTGGAAGCCTTAATCCCACCTAAAAAACTTACCACTGCTATAACTGGTATCAGTACACCCAGGTTCCCTGCACTACTGGAAGCCTTCATCACACCAGATACTTTCTCACTGGTTCTCTTAGCCTCTAACCCCATCTGTACAAAGAGTTCTAACAGCCTGACAAGTAGCTCTAATTGATCATTCTCCCCCTGAATATTAGAAGCTATGTTGGCAAAGGCATTGATTACATGTGGTGATACTTGCCTGAAAGGGAGAAATATTTTACATTTATTTTGTATTTTGGCAATATCAGTGATTGTGATAATTTTGATTGCTATGCTTTATTATAGCATAATTTAGGACATTTAAATAAAAATGTAATGCTGTTCTAAATAGGATATTTGCATATCTAGTTACATCACCTTTACTGGATGTAAACTCTTGCATATTGAAACTACATAAAAGTTCATAAAAGAGAAGTCTTCAATATTTTAGATTGAGCAAAATTGTGTAAATATTTGTTTTAATGGTACAGACATAACACATCATGTTATTTTAAAACACATACAAATTCCTTGCAGCAGAGTATACAAATTATTCCCAATTAACTGTTTCTTATATTCCTTGACCTACTTACCTATAGCATTTATTTTACATTTAAGTTTTTTCTGACCTACTTATGCACAGAAGACAACACACAAGTAACTGACCTATAGCCTTTAATTTTCTCATCAGTAACATTCTCATTGTATGGTGCACTACTTTCCAGACTTACAGTGGTAAACATCTGCATAATCTCATGGTACAGTGTTGTCTGGAAAAAAAGACACAATAAAAAATTGTTACACAGCAAAATACTTATTAATTACTTTGAGAGTATCACTACATTAAAGCTATATATATGTAGTATAATATTGTTCCTATGCCCATCCAAATCAAGGCTAGTTTTGTTTAGTAAGGTTCATATTGCTCAGTTCCTATGCCCATCCAAATCAAGGCTAGTTTTTTTAAGTAAGGTTCATATTGCTCAGTTCCTATGCCCATCCAAATCAAGGCTAGTTTTTTTAAGTTAGGTTCATATTGCTCAGTTCCTATGCCCATCCAAATCAAGGCTAGTTTTTTTAAGTAAGGTTCATATTGCTCAGTTCCTATGCCCATCCAAATCAAGGCTAGTTTTTTTAAGTAAGGTTCATATTGCTCAGTTCCTATGCCCATCCAAATCAAGGCTAGTTTTGTTTAGTAAGGTTCATATTGCTCAGTTCCTATGCCCATCCAAATCAAGGCTAGTTTTTTTAGTAAGGTTCATATTGCTCAGTTCCTATGCCCATCCAAATCAAGGCTAGTTTTTTTAAGTAAGGTTCATATTGTTCAGTGTAGTTTTATATGTTGTGTTTTGTATATACTGTTGTTCATAATTAGATAATTTTTGTATTTTGTCATGGCACTGTCATTTTGAATATATTTTGCCTCTCCTATATAGGAAAACTCATTGACAAAATCAAGCATCATATCTTACATTTTTTGTTTGTTTATTGGGACAATCAGAGTTGACACTGATGTCATATTGGAAATAAACAACCATTTACAATCATTTGGTTGGCTTCATTACCATATTAAAAAAAGGGGTATGATTGTCAATGAGACAACCCTCCACAAGAGACCAACTTATTTCAGACAGATAAATAAATAATTAGCTAAAGGTCACTGTACAGCCTTCAAAAATGAGCAAAGCCCAAATCATAGTCAGCTGTTAAAGGCCCAGAAATTTAAAAATGTAAAACAATTCAAATGAGAAAACTAACGGACTAAGTAATCTATACCCCATATTTCCTATTTTTTATAATACACAAGGAAATGTGGTGCATCTAAGTGGACTAGACTACTCACACATCCTGCCATAATCATACAACCCATCTGATCCACAATTAGTTTATCTAATGAAGATGGTGGGGAACAAAATCTCTGCTGAAATATTTGCATCACAGAATCTGATGTCTTTGGTGTGTCCTTCAGTGCCACAGCAATGTGTCCTAATGTTAGAATCGTGTTGGTAGATATCAGGTTTGATTCCCTATAGATTACAAAATGTTTTTTAAATTTCATTGTTAATAATTGTTTGTTTTTGTTTTTTTACAATAAAAAGAAGTAATTATTTGTCAGTATAAAGAAAGATCTTAAAGATGGTAAAGCTTGCAAAACATCATTCCAGTATTATTCACTATCATAAAGCTTGAACTTAAAATTGCTCTATTGTCATAAAAAAGCTTAAGAAAAGAAAACATTCTTAAAAAACATGCATATATGTTAAAAATATAAAAGAAAAATTTTCTGGTATTTAAAAATGATAACATGTAAGAGGTGTGATTAATAATTAAGAAACTTAAAAGGGACACAAAATATACTGCTTAGATGGTTATGAATAAGATACCAGTAGTTTTTGTTATTTAATATTAAATTAAAATGTATGTATGCTCGATTATAATAGTTTCTGTATGAACATTTTAGAATTGGGGAGGAAATTCGTGGATTGGCTGATTGATTGTGATCAGAGTCAATTGACAAATATTACATTAGGACTATAATAAATTACACAATAAATCAGTAAGAAATGATTGAAAAGGAATTTGAACAGGCAGATAGGCAGACAATTTTGGCTTCAACTAGACAGGCTAAAGACTTGTTAAGGGAAGTCAGATGTTCTGCCTTGCAACAGGCTACCTAAAAAACCTAGTGAAAAGCTGTGCCAAGATTTTGAAACTTGCAGAGAGAAAAATCAGATTGAATATCCTCTTCTCATTCCACATGGTTGTGAATGGATACAAGATCAATAAATCAAGTATCCATGGAAGTACAATTTTTCTTGAATTAATGAAACTTGTTATCCAAAAATTAAACATGGGGAAATATGAAGAATATCATACAAAGAATTGAACTTTGCAAGGTTGAGAAAAGAAAGGGATAAGCTTCACAATTAGTTCCATCTAAACAGTATATTCACACTGTTAATGAAAAACTGAAAATATATTAATGAAAACTCATTCCAAAAAGACAACATTCAATGAAAATAATGTTTACACATCAGCAAACTCAAATAAATAATAAAAATAATAAAAAGGATATGAAGGCAAAGCAAGGTTCAAGCAAAAGCAAGAAAGATAAAATATCACCTATAAATGCATCAGAAAATTGACATAGAGTAATGATTTTCAGGTCTAAATATAAAATATATATGGTGGTTAAGTTATAGTGTATATATGATGCAACTAGAAATGATTGATTTACAACTTATACAAGAGAACTTTTACTTTAACATTCTGTTCACGTTTGGTAAAAAATTAAAGTAATAAAAAATCTAAGGAGGACTATTTTAGATCAGAAAGAGGACTATTTTAGATCAGAAAAAAATACTGTGTTCAATTAAACCAAAAAATATTGCTCCATTTTATTTCAAAGTAGGAGTTACTGAAGGCTTAAGTTCAAACGAAAAAGTTTTCAACATGATGTTGCATTAAATATTCACTATTTTATTTTGATTATGCAATTTTTTCCCCTTCTTTTGGTTAAATAAAAAATCTCTCTTTACCGTATTTTTAAAAACACTAATGTAAATTGAAATTAATTTTCCAAAAAATATATTGCCCTGTTTAATTATAGTTCGGGTGAAATTGAACAAAAAAACACAGCCCGAAAATCAATCTCATAACAAGTGTGAAAGAAAAACCAACAGTGAAAATAGACATAAAATGGTGATATACTGGCAAAATTTTTGATTTTGCAATTTTTTCACCCTTTTTTGGTTTAATAAAAAATTCCCTCTTTACTAGTACTGTTTTAAAACACTAACATGTAAATTCAAATTAATTTTCTTCCAAAAAAGATATTACCCCTTTTTTAAATAATAGTTTGGTGATATTGCACAAAAAAGAACATGTAGGCGAGTAGGTAAGTTAGCCTGAAAATCAATCTCATTACCAGTGTGAAAGAAAACCAACAGTGAAAATAGACATAAAATGGTGATATACTGGCAACAGCTCAGCAAATTCTGCAACACTACTGTGTAACACAACTAAAATGCTACAAGTGATATGTTATTATGAAAGCTTGTGTTAAGATAAAGCAATTAGTCGTGATTATCAAATGAGATTTGCCTCTCGACATCGCTGGGTTGAAAGTCTTGCGATGTGGGACGGATAAATTTCATCACAAGCTTCAACTGGTTCCACCTTTCTTCTGGTGATTTTCCATTCTTCCTACTAAGGTAATTATACATGTTATTAAGGTCAAATCATGCAAAGCTTAGAACCTATCACATGCATGCAATGGACGCCTTTAAACAATGTTAATAATTTAGGTCAAATTGGTCTGTCATTTTTTCAGTTTGTTAAAACCATGTAATTGATAAATCAACAACTTAAAACAGTTACTTCATAACTGCTGTGTAGCATGTTGTATTATATTTTTTACAGGCTTCTTCAAGGAAGTCTTAACTTAAACAAGTAAATTATCACAAAGATTTGTAAAAAATTGGCTGCAATTCAAAAATCTGTTTGTATGACATCCTTTGTAGAAATTTGTGTAATTTTCCTCAACTTTTATAATTAATTATCATTTATTTTTATCATTGCTTGAAAAATTTAAAGAGAGCATCACATATGCATCAAATGTGAGTTTCTTCAATATTTTAAAAAGTTGTAATTTATTCAGAGGTAGCAAGGGGCTCTTTTCTCAAAAAATCTTGTGAAAAAATTGTTTATATAAGTTATAGTGAAAAGTCCCTGACTTACAAGTATTTTTTTCTCATATGACTTTTTGTGAAAAGAGTGGTTTTTTTTGTATTTAATGTTATAGGTATTGGAAACTATATGTGATGCCATTCAAAAGGTATAACATGTGAGGAGAACTTTTCAATTGTTTCCTTCAATTACACATCTCCCATTATAAGTAGGAGAACTGTACACTCAGGAATTTTCAATGATGTGGGGCATTTCTAAAATTCAACCTCCTACTTGTTACCTTTACACAGAAGACTAGATATAGAATTTCCCTAGACGCCTAAGCAATCTTTTTATGCATTTTTTCTCCATATTTTCTCATGTTTATAGGACATTTATCAAATAAATTATTACCTACATATTCTGAAAAGCAAGCTTTTAAGGCACTTTTTAACTCCATATATCATAGGACATTTATCAAATAAAATATTACCTACATATTCTGTAACAAGAAAGATTATTGACTAGACAATTAATTTGCAAGACAACATGTATATAAATATATTTAACTGTGAAAAGTAACTTTTAAATTTCTACAGCTAATAAAGAAGAACAAATTGAAGATTATTTTAAATATGTTAAAAAATGTTCAAATAAGAAATAAAGTGTCCATAATGAACATGGACAACAATAAGAGACACATATCTTTAATACAAATAATAATTAATTTGTAATATCATCAATTTTCTATGAGTGTGTAGGTTAATTTATCCCATCAATAAACTTTAGAATAAACATGTTTAATCATTATGATGTTTGAATTGTCTTTTCCATCAATCAATGATTGTTAATTGTCTACAAGTTTTGTGAGTAACTTCATGAATATGAAATTCAGATACGTAGTTGTTTATATTAGTTACAAAAGTAGTCAGTGAACAATGTCAATTCCAATATATTTGACCACTGAACCATGAAAATGAGGTCAAGGTCAGATGACATCTGCCTGCTAGACATGTACACCTTACAATCATTCCATACAACAAATATAGTAGACCTATTGCATAAAGTATGAGAAAAACAGACCAAATCACAAAAACTTAACTATAACCACTGAACCATGAAAATGAGGTCAAGGTCAGATGACACCTGCCAGTTGGACATGTAAACCTTACAGTCCTTCCATACACCAAATATACTAGCCTTATTGCTGCTAGTATCCGAGATATTGACTCGACCACCAAAACTTAACCTTGTTCACTGATCCATGAAATGAGGTCGAGGTCAAGATAAAACTGTCTGACGGGCATGAGGACCTTGCAAGGTACGCACATACCAAATATGATTATCCTATTACTTATAATAAGAGAGAATTCAACATTACAAAAATTCTGAACTTTTTTTTTAAGTGGTCACTGAACCATGAAAATGAGGTCAAGGACATTGGACATGTGACTGACGAAAACTTCGTAACATGAGGCATCTATATACAAAGTATGAAGCATCCAGGTCTTTCACCTTCTGAAATATAAGCCTTTTAAGAAGTTAGCTAACGCCGCTGCCATAGCCGCTGCCGCCGGATCACTATCCCTCTGTCGAGCTTTCTGCAACAAAAGTTGAAGGCTCGACAAAAATCCAAAACTCAGGAAATCAAAATCATCAAAATACACAGATCAACAGACAATATTTCAAAATAAGTAAATTGCTCAAAACATACTTTCCTTAATGTACAACACTTTTATGCTACGCATATTGGAAAAGGGACAAGAGTATATCATAATATGTTTGCCTTTAAAAAGTGTATATAAATTATCAAAACTTTTTAGTCATATGATTTTCTAGTATTATGACATGCTATATTTTCCTACCTGAACATCGTTTTACAGATGGCTTGTCATGTGGGTGTTTATTTGATGTAAATCACAGGAAATGTTTTTGGAAAAGGCGCATTGCAGCTAAGTATATAGGTAGGTGTAATGTTGGAAAAAGCCATCATGGTTTTTTAGTGTATCAAGTTAACAGCTTACCCAACAAAAAGTCTATATATCATATATAAAGTTGAAAATTAAATAAACTGTTCACACAGAGAAATGTCTCCCTTTTGTAATTTGAGAACAATGTTTCATGCAAATTTAACAATATAGTCTGTTAAATCTTAAAAAATATGCGCACATTTCACATATGGTTAAGTAGTTTTTCTTAAAAAGTTTTGCAAATTCTAGGGCCAAACTTGCTAGTGAGATTTTATTTCTGTGCTTTTCTCCTACATTTCTTATGCCTAATTCAAATATTCCTTTTTTCACTAACTAAATTTATTTGAGGGGATATTTGTGATGTATAATCAAATCCCGAAGAATAAAATTTTCCTCCAAATATTTCCCACTAGAATGAAGTGACATGTAATATGAAACTTTATCAGAAGTAATACCAGTATATATATACAAATGTACAAATATTTGTAACTTCTTTACTGTCGGAGTCCAGCTTTCAAACATCTGCATTTCAAAATAAATCTATAGAGAGAGGTCCATCTTAATCTTTCAATAAAGTGTGAGTTTATACAAATTATTTTAAGACATGATCTTTAGCTGTTTTTACATTTGAAATTGGTCTTTGTTTTGCCCATTCCTATGAGATTTTTATTTTAAGTCTCTTCATGTTCTGATATTAGATGATTGGTTGCAAGAAAAAGTATTTAACAGTTACAAGGCTTCAGTTAAAAGCAATTTGTTTATAAGTTAAAACGCACTTCATCTTATATCTAAAAGGGGATTAGGCGAACACAATCCCAGACTTATAGACGTAAATCCTTTGCAGTTCAAATCACTTATGCCCCACAATTGTTCAAGTGATTACCCCAATAACATATTATAATATGACACAACACAAAATTGAATATTGTTATCATACCTGTCTGACAGTTCTGCTCTATACAGTCTGTTAGATACTGATGCTAGGAATGCCTGGACACATTCAGGATCCTGTCGGAGTCCAGCTTTCAAACATCTGCATTTCAAAATAAATCTATAGAGAGACCATCTTAATCTTTCAATAAAGTGTGAGTTTATACAAATTACTTTAAGACATGGTCTTTTATAGCTGTTTTTATTCTATGCATTTGAGATATTGTCACATATCCATTTATTGTCAATTCAGAAAGTTGGGCAATATTCATATTATTGATAAAATTGCAAAGGGATAGGTTTGGCAAAAATGAAAACTAGCATTTCATATTTTGATAGCATTGTTTCTATCCAGCATTTCATGTAATCATTATTATTAATCTTGCTTTTTTACCAATCCCAATTATAAATTTTGCAAAATATTACAATGAAAAATAGAGATATTTTTCTTCAAACATCAAACAATTTTGTCTTTATTCTAAAATTTCTTAACACAATATAAAAAGATGATGTGGTATGATTGTCAATGAGACAACCCTGCACAAGAGACCAAATGACACAGAAATTTTAAAACAACTATAGGTCACCGTACGACCTTCAACAATGAGCAAAGCCCATACCACATAGTCAGCTATAAAAGGCCCCGAAAAGACAACTGTAAAACAATTCAACAAGTTGTTTTTTTTATAACTGAAAATAGTTAAAAATCCAACACTTACTTGCAGATATTCATAATTGCACAGTCCCTTAAGTTTTCCAATGACTTGAGTAATTTATTTGAAGGTTTGTTCTTGCCAGATAGTGGTGAGTTGGTGCTGTCTGTAACAGTTATCTTGATACTGCTGCGGCCATGTGACGTGGCATATTTGTTCAGTTTACTGAGTATCGGTGAGGGCGTTACAAGAAATTCTCGTAAAGATGTACACATGCTGGAAGCCAATACTGGAAACTTGACAGCTAGCTTGCCTAGTGCCTGCAATATATATAACAACATAAAAGTCAAATAAAAGTTGGAATCAACGTACAAGTTTATATTTTGTTGTAAGTAAGCTTTGTGGTTTTACATATATTCGTTTACTCCACTATAAAAGGGTTCCAACCATAAATAGAAACTTCCACTTACAAACTGAAATTTTTCTATTCAGGGTATTGTTTGGGGTTTTTTTGGCAAAGGTATCAGCAGTAGGCAGTTTTGAAACATGCTAAAAAATACTTGTGTCAACACTTAATATATGATATATAGATATAAGAAGATGTTGTATGAGTTCCAATGAGACAACTCTCCAATTATGCACACAACTATTGGTCATATAAGGCATAATAAGACTAAAAATATTAAAGCATTTTGCACTACTGTATGTAACAGTAAGATACCAGCTGAAGCATAAATTACTTTTTTCACCTGTGTTGTTTTACATACATGCTAATGGTTTATGAGCAAGCAAGAACTTCATGTCTGTGTTGGTACTGATCTTCTCTGTTAGTTTTATACATAGATTTTCTATTTACAGTTTTACATACCTCCAAAGCTACAAGCAGTAATGGGGTGTGAGCCAGCAAGAACTTCCTGTCTGTGTTGGTACTGATCTTCTCTGTTAGCTTTATACATAGATTTTCTGCCTCTGATAAAACAAATGATTAAATCAAAATCCATTTTACTTTATATCCAGAATATTTAACAAAATAAATCAGAATATTTCTATGGTTTGAGGCAAACTTAAGTAAGAGAACAGAAACAACAGATTTAGCATTTTTTCATTTATAAAGGGGCATAACTCAAGAACAATAAAAGTGACACAACCAATTTCGAACTTTAAATGTGTTTTGTGGTAATAGGCATTGTGTATAAGTTTTATAACATTGAGTAGAGGCAAACTAAATTCAGAGAGCAAAAAAAATAATTCAGCAATTATTATGTTTATAAAGGGGCATAACCCATGAATGGTAAAAGTGATGCCACCCAATTTCCTTTGAGGTTGAGGCAAACAAAAGTTAGAGAACAGAAACCAATTATTGGGACGGTTGGGAATGGGTAACAATTAATGCCCCCTCCACTACTGCATTTTTTTTTCATAGTTGGATTGCCGAGTTGCTGTCTCCTTGACTTTACCCAAATCTCCTATAATTTTATTATTGCAAGCTTTTAAATTTATTTATTTTCCAGCAATAGAATTTCACAATTTCAATCACCAAACATGTTCAGGAAGTTGAATTTTATTATTTTCTAGTCTTTTATTCTTATCCTCATTAGGTTAAAATCAATTTTACCCAATGGAATATTTTCATGATTTTTTTCTTCTACATATTATCAGTATGTACCTGATTCTCCTCTGACAGCCCAGAACAATATATCTACACAAGCTGCAGAACTAGATATTGTTAGTTCATATGGATTGAAATCTTTCTCTAAATCTCTATGACTATAGTGTTTCTTGGTCATCTCTATCTGTCCACCACTATATAAATCTTTCACAAAGTCTTGTACTTCTGTTGTTAAACTCACTGGCAAATCTGAAATTATAAAGGGCATACTGTGGTATACAAGGTTTTTTATGTGTAAACTACATTTCTGCTCCTAAACATACATTTTTTAAGTAATAAATGTTAATTATTTTTCATGGCAATGCACAGAAAAGAACCAAAAAAAATCAATTTATACATCCATATCTGCTGTTTTAAATACAAATTTACTTCATCAAAGTATGCAAATCACAGGAAAAATCAATAAATGGGTCTCATTGTAAACATATACCATCAGCTATTCACAGCAAGTCATTCTTTTGATTGATCAAACTTGATAAGTCTGTCTTTTAAAAAGTAATGTACATGAAAATAAGTAAGACATTAAACACATTTTTGGATGCAAAATAATTAGCATATCAAAGATGAATAAGGCTTTTAAGCATGTTTTCATAGACCTACAATATTTCTATTGGAAAAAATATATTGCAACTTACCGGAGTGTTTTCTGTTCTAAGACATCTCTCATGGTTATAAACACCATGGCAACAGTCTTACTGAATGAATAATTGAAATTTAACCAGTTTACTAACCTGTTTCCTGCTCTAAAACATCTCTCAACATGGTAACCATCACCAAGGTAACACTCTCACTGAATGATTTGTAGGGAAACCAACTGTAACCATTGTCAGGCTGCGAAAAGAGGATGATATGTTTGTTATAAGGAAATATCTTTTGCAATCTGAAATTCTGAATAAAATATCATTTACCAGCAATTTATCTATAGTTGCATAAACAAAAATAATATGAATCTGTATCTCAGGCTTTTGTTGTAAAAACAGGATGGTTAAGATATTTACAATTTTCTAAAGATGGCTGTCTGTAAGTGGGAAATTCCTGCTCTTTTAAAGTTTGTGTCGTCAGCTCTAGATTTATTTTTTGTGTAGCATTTAATGATCAATATGTGATGTCTTCGAGCCATTGACCCATATTCTTTTTTTTTATATTGAGACCAAAACAGGACTTGACCTTATCGATTTTTCAGAATAGTAGTTTCAACCAAACATTCAGTGTTTCACTAATTTTTTTTTAGCAAATCTTTTATAAAATCACAGGGGATGTAGAGCTGGATTTACCTACTGAGATACTTTGAACACGATCTATAGAAAGTCTGATGGCAACAAGGAAATGTCTTGAAGACAAGGGTGTCACACTCGGCTCTTATTTCCATTTTCGATGGAACTCTCCCATTTTTACACAGTTGTTAGTCCATATCATGATAAATAAAGAGTACAGTACAAATTTCATGAAAATTGTACTTGCAAATTTTTAGAAAGTCATCTAACACGCAAAGGTAAATGACTAACAAACGGATGGAAGAACAGACTGAAAAACTATATTTACCGCAACAATGTTGTCAGGCCATAAAACATGAAACTGATCATCAACCTTACTTGGATACATTTGTCTCTTTGGAGCACACACAGAGACGCTTATAGCTAGTGCATTATGCACTAGTGATGACCATCGACCATAGTGTATTTGAAGCAATAACCCAGACAAACTCAATTCTTTTTTAAGAAACAAAAATGGTCCAAAAATGATCTTTTTTTTTCAGCCATGCATTTCTTTTTCTTTTTCCTTTTTAGCCATGGCGTTGTCAGTTTATTTTTGATCTATGAGTTTGACTGTCCCTTTGGTATCTTTCGCCTCTCCTTGACAATTTGATAGCTTATCAGGCTCTAGAAACAAAGAAATGAAGACCTCTAAAGCTCTAACCGACTTAAGATACAAAAAGGGTCACAAATACTTCCAATTTGATTTTTTGAAAACTGCATGTTGATTTAAGATGAAAATCGAACTTAACTTGTACTTTATAGTGCTAAACAATTGGAAATAAATGAAATAAACTTTTGATCTGTTCTCAAATTTTTATCTGGAAACTACCATGGGACGTTCAGACAGATGGAAGTACGGACAGATACCCAACTATGTAATAACTTCTCTAGTCTCTACTGCGTGTAGTGGAGTATAATAAAGTAGACTAAAGTGTGACAGATGGCCGAAAAAATAGTATGGCTGAACATGGTTGGTGGGACTAACAGTCAGCAGTTTATGTTTAATTGACCAGAACAAAATTAATTGTATAATGTTTTACTCCATGAATTATTTAAAAAATATATTATACATGAACATATATAGTTTATACTTCCATTTTTAAGTAAATTTTTAAGTTAAATATTGTAAACTAACGATAAAGACGACAAATTAAAAAGCGAAGTATAATGGAATTTAAGTTAATAGACTTAAATTCAGTTATCGCCGGGGCCACTCACGGATTGTGTTTCATGTTTTAGATTTACCCAACATGAGTGACGTTATATTCTGTGACGTCATTTAGTCCTTTTTAGAATTTCATCGCAGCAAGCAAGCTGTTTAAATTTTGTAAGCGGTAAACTTGAAAATTGAAAATTGAAATTGTAAAGTAGACTAGTGTTAGAATTTGTATGGTTATAACCTGCCTCGTGCTTCTAATGTTTATTAGAAGTAATCTTAGATAGAGTTCGTTTTATCGATCGTCATTTTTTGACCATATTTCATCGCCACGTGGAGAGCACATGCAAAGACTCAATGAGAAATTGGTCCCATGAATGGATTATTCGTTTTCATTTTTATAATTATTTAATTTTCACAAGTGTGAGTAATTAGATGCAACATTGTTCTAAGATTTGCAGATTATAATAATGTTTACCATGCGTCATTGTATCATGATATATTTATATCGTGACGACGATTTAAATTTGTTTTTATTTAAAAAATTTTTATATATTACTTTTTCCCCATATATTATACTATTGAAATTGAGTATTGACAGATCGTCTAGTGCCTATGGGTATGCCTAACAAATTGTATTTGCGCTGTAACAGATCATGCAGGTTAGTAACGTGTCTTTAATGATTATGTGTTGTGGTGCAGGTGTTATTTAATGAACTCCCGAAAACTTCCGAATTAAAAGTAAATTTTCCTTAGGGGGGTATACATCGGTAATTGTGTATCTAGATCTTTCATAGCCATATACAGCAAATATTGCATGAAAGGATATGAACGTAAAAGGGACGTACTCTTTGGGGCGAATGACCCAGGTTCGTAACCGGAAGTTCAACTTTCAATACAAATAAACAAAAATCTTGGAAATCTTGAACAGAGACCATACCCGGAGTTAAGAAGCAGTAGCCAAAAGAAATCATTGCTAAATGTTAGCTTGCTGGTGGATTTAAGCAAACATTATCATTATCTGTGTATATCCGGCTATAAATTTTGCGTGTACCTACACATTTGTGTACTAAAAACTGTCAAGAGTCGTTCATCACAGTGACATGTATACATTTTTTAGTTGCTACTACTCTCTAGCCTACACTAGGTCGATATGGTATGAATAGTTCCGTTAAATCAAGAATTTAGCCATATGTCAACAGGCCACAGCTTGAATTATTGTTGTAATAACTCAATTATATACAAATATTACACTATGTTACTATCAACTGACTGGATTTAAGTTTAATAAATATATAAATCTGTAAATATACTAATTTTGAATTATTATTTTTTTAAATTATTGTAACTATTATCGACACAACTACATGTATGAGTATACATAATTTTTTATTGTTATTGTTTCTTTGTACAGTCATTTGGTTTTGTTATGTCAATGCTATGTAGCATGGTGGAACTAATATTTACTTTTTGTTGAGTTGTAGCACAATGTTGGGAATATCAGTTAGAGTCCTTGCTCGGCCACAGAACACGGCCAAGGGTTGTAACAGTTGGACAAGAGACTTAGACAACAAGGACACACCAGTTTTTACAGATGGGTCACCAGACTGGACTGGATTCACGACTCATCACACCACTAACTCAACTCCTTTGGTCACATACATTTGTACATTGGATCATCATTAGACGTTATTTATGCAAACCCCTAGAGCTCTGCATTAGTATGATCCAGTTGAGAATTTATCAGGTAATCGTCAGATTTACTAGTTAAAAGCAGTATTTAATTTTAAGTTAAACCCCCTCATGTACAAAATGTACATGTGATTCCAACATATAACAAACATATTTATAAAGATTAAGACAACTTTTTCTAATCTTATGGGTTAGATTGAAAAGATTTGCGCAACGTTTATATCTCAGTTTCTAAACTTAAAATCCATAAAAAATTGCTGTTTGTGTTACTTTTACGAATTTATATGGCCATAACATGATGGGATGCCGCATCATGTGTTTGAAATAAAAAACATTCGTAAATATGAGGTTACAATTATATATAATTGTTATATAAATATATTACATGTGAAACTTTTAAATGTTGTTTGGTATATTATCACATTTTGAATGGAGGACGCTACCGATTTATTTAAACTATAATTATAATATTTATCTTGTTTAATAATCTGAATATTAAAAATCAGATATGCATGTACGGCATGAATACAGATTTTGCAATAAAGTACCACAATTTAAAGCACAAAATTTATAGAAGTCTATATTTATTGAACTTTTCATTATTATTGATTTTTTATATATATATCTTAAGGGAAAAAAGAGGCCAAATGGTTTTATCTTGTAACCAACTTTTAAAATGAGACTATTACAAGTTTTGTGTAATTTAAATTTGTCGTCGCAGTTAAACGGATATATACATGTATGTACATGTAATATTAGCTAATCTAGTACAAACTAAGTAATTATTTACAGCTTGTTTTGCAGTCTGCTCCACCGTTAAAAATCTTTAGTATTTAGGTGTCGACAGCAGCTTTAATTTCTATATATACTAGAATGTATTGTAATCTTCATCCTGGGAGATTCTAGGAGTTGCGCAATTTATGAGTATCGTACGCTGTATGTTTAGGTGCCAGTTTGTTTTTTAGGCTGGAAGTTTATGAGGAACTTTTCATTTGCATAAAATCTTTGGCCCTACTGGTTGCTTGGCAATAGTTGATTCCAATTTATGGTTGTTATTTACTAATGAAAATTATAGTACAGGTTGAATTTCAGTTAGCATGAATGCTGGGACTATTTGAAATGTTATGCTTTTTAAATTATGAGGGTATCTAGATGTTGTTAAGCACTTGTTTGTGTTTTGTTTTTTTTGTGTAACACGGGTCATCCTTTATAACTTTTGGATGTCCTAACAGGTAACTTTAACCATGTTTACTTTGCATAATCTAGGCCTTCTTGTGATATCCAAGTTCAAATCACCTAGTCCTTTAATGGAAATAAGTGTTTTTTGGGCAACCTGGTTCAAACCCAAGACGAGAGAGAACGAGTGGTTGCTGCTGTTATACTAAATCTTTGTTTCTGCTTACATGGATTTAGACTCTAGTATAGGGTTCTCATAGTCATTCTTTTAATTTGCGTTTGCCTGAGTTGATCCAGTTATTCTTGCTTTGTATTTATGGGCGTTTACATTATAAGAATTTCACCTCTACATAGACATCTTACACATTCAGGTATTGACCATCCAATCTTTTATGGTAATACACTTTACAACGGACAAATGTCAGCTTTTACCTCAAAAACTAACAAAACATAAAAGCAACTTATATAAAGTAGGGATACTGTTGCCTGCATATATACGGCTTATTTTGGCTTCAATATTGATTCACTTGCACATCTTTGCATCGGACTAAAACTCCTTTATTTTTAAACCAGTTGCAGGTATGATAAGAGTTATGTTTCTCTAATATATTTTATGATGATATGATATTAAACCCCCATGACGGGATGGTGCTAGATATTTCATATATTGAATACATAGTTTTTCGACCAGTTAAATTGAGGTCTGGAGCTGGCATGTCGGTAACTGTTAGTAGTCAGTTGTTGATTTATGTAATATCGTCTTTTTCAATTTTTTGTTTTTTGTTTGATTTGTTACCTATTCTGATATTGGACTCTGACTTCTTTAAACTGTGTGATTTTTTCTATGCGTATTGCTGTGCGTTTGTTTCTTCTTCATTTGGTTGAGATTTTAAAAACTTGTTTAACCCCTCGGCATTTTAGTATCTGTTCCAAGTCTGGGGCCTCTGGCCTACATGTATGTAAGTTTGGTATGAATTTTTTTTTTTTTTAGATTAGAGTTTAGTATGACATTCATTATCACTGATCTGGTCCAAATTTTCATTATGACTGAAGCCATTTCTGGTTTTTAGAGGGATTGCTTCAGATGCTTGGTCCCAACTGCAGATGTTTATCCTGCTATTACCCCAAGTGAATTTATTACTGTTATTTCAGACCTTTAGTAACCGTTTTTTTGTAAGTTCCACACCACCCAGTATATACAGATGTACAGGGGCGGATGCAGGAATTTTCGAAAGGGGGGGTGCTAACCCAGGGCAAAGGGGGGGTGCAGGGGGGTGCAAAACATATGTCCCGATACAAATGCATTGATCGGCAAAAATAAAGGGGGGGTGCACACCCCCGGAACCCCCCCCCCCCCCCCCCTGGATCCGCCACTGGATGTATCAGAGAGGAAAGTCTTTCTTTTTTTTCATGAGTTCGGTTCTCTAGTTGATTTATTGAATTTCATACATTTCCTATCTCTTTATGAATTGTTAAGGTATTGCTTACTTGTACATTTTGTATCTCTCTCAACAAAAATTGTGACATTACTAATTTACTAAGATTGGATATTTGTTTTAGTAATTTAATGATGTGTCAAAATTGAGGTTTGAGTTTTTAAGAAGGTATTAAACACTCCAGGCCTTTACATTTACCACAACCATAGTCATGCTGAAGTCTAGCAATATTTTCTTATCTTGTGTTGGTTATACTTGGTATGAATTCAGTGTATTTGAAGCTGTCCTTTCAATTGTTTGTGGACGATTATTAAAAGGGTTGGAGATCCAATACTGACACTTAATACAGGGTTTTACAGAGAATTATTATTTTTCTTGATTTATTATGCTTTAAATTGTATTCGTATTACTATGTAACATATACTTCCATGTAGCTACATGTATTTGCTGTACAAGAATTGTAGGAGATCCTATTAGCTTTAATGTTTGATGTTTGAATAGTAGAATCCTCAATAGTAAGTATGTTTTTGTAGCAGACTGACATCCTCCAGATGGGGGTGACTTAGGTCTAGGCACGGAAATGAATTTTTGTGGTGGCAATTTTGTCACATGTTAAAAGTTAACTCAGAATATATAATGAAACTATGAGGATCCAACATATATTTTAATAAACTTGTAGCAGGTAATGACACAGGTAGTTCTAGAGTGGGTCTTTGCACAATGAGATGAAGAACATGATCAGATGGATTGTGAGATTCATCATTCTTAAGTAAGGATGGTCTCAAATTTGACCAGTGCGAACATGGACGTGTGCTGCTATAGAATTTACAACTATTTATTGCCTTTATAATTAGCTGTCAGGGTTGCTACATAAAATATTATGATTTTCGATCAGACCAGAAATTTTTCAACTGGATGTTTTTCACTTGTCACCCTTAACCTGCTTATGAAATGAATTCTTAAACATCTTTAATATTATTTGTTGATATACTATACTATACTATATTTTATGATATACAAATACAATCAACTATCTTATGGTTTGCTGTAGTTTTGGTAAGTATTTTTATCTGTGTAGGTAAATATGTTTTGAACAGTTGTTCACAAAACATCATCTAGATTATTTAATATATATATGTACCAAGTTGTACTTTAAATAAAAATATCTATCCAGCTATCTAGAATATTGATCATATATATGTACCAAGTTGTACGTTAAATAAAATATCTATCTATCTATCTAGATTATTTAATATATATATGTACCAAGTTGTACGTTAAATAAAATATCTATCTATCTATCTAGATTATTTAATATAGTACCAAGTTGTACGTTAAATAAAAATATCTATCTATCTATATATCTGTAGTTATCTCATATCTGGTTCACAGCTTTGCAGCGAACCGCCCTTTTTATGGCGGTTGACAGAGTCTCTGTTTTCCTCCTTCAATGTGGCAGAATTCGCTGCATAGAATCTTAATGTTAACTATGAAATTTTAGGTTTTTGGATAATACAGACTACACTTGTGTATCCCACGGTGTTTTCTAAATTTAAAGCACCAGTGTATCCCACGGTGCATCTTTACATTTTCATATATATCTATCTATCTATCTATCTGGTTGCCATATTATCTTCGGGTAACCGACCATAGATCTATCTACATATACATATACATCTATGGTCTATCTATCTATATATATATATATTATATATTATATGAATCTATCATATTATGAATAAAAGCTGTGGCCAGATATCGCCAAACCATATATGTATTTTGTTTTAATGGCACCATCTGAGATAACTAGAATTTTATCAGAATTGATATTCAGGCATTATTATTTATAAGAAACATTTAACATGAGTTTATTCAAACTACTCAATTAACTCTTTTGGCATTTACAATCTTGTTACTGACATACAGTCATGGGGGAAAGGGGGAAATAGGCTGAGACAGAGAATCCCACACTGTTTTTTTCCGATCTGTCAGATATCGAAATGGCGACAAAGGACCAGAAGTCAAATGCAATGCCCAAAATGGAAATGTCGTTTTTTGCGTGGGTGAAGTCGGAGGTCATTTTTTCCAAAATTTTACAGGTCGCAGGTCGTTTTTAGAAGGCCCCCAGGTCGGAAGTCGCCTCTAAAAAGCCTGGGGGTCGCAGGTCATTTTTGACCCTGTGGGAGCCTACTAAATGCCTAAATATATACCTTTAATTTCATAAGAAAATTCTATGAAGTTTGAGTTCATACTACTATACTTACCGAATATTCTGCAAACAAATCTGTTAATAATGAGTCAAGTCGAGCTAAAATATCTTTGGTCAGAATATGCTTTGTCTGAAATAGAAAAGATGTACTGGCAATGTAGTAAACCTAACTGTTATCATATATTTCACATGAACAGGAATATCATTTTTGTTATGTCACATGTCTCACTCTGTAAAAATCTTTTACAAACTCATGAGCCATCACAGAAGTGTGTTTATCATACATGTTTTCCTTCCATATAGATCACACCCTTAACACTGAATCAGAAATTTAAGCAGATTGTAACAATAAAATTTAACATTTCTGTAATTTTGTTTATGTTTCCTTTTTTATATAGATTTGGAAAATATATATATATGTATAAATATATGTATGATAAAAACAAATGGAGAATATTTCCCTTAAACATAGATGATACCCCACTTGCATATATTGTTATAAAGTGACATAACTTGCGAACAGTAAAAGTGAAGCCACCAAAAATAGAACATGATCTGTATTCAATGGTAATAAAAATTGTAGAAGATTCATAACATTCGTTTTTTTTTTTTTGTGTTGTGTTAACACACTTACAATAGCAACAAGTCTTTGTACATGACCACTGGAAAACTTTAAATGTTCCTCCTCTGGATGTTCAGGTAAAATTTCAAATCCCCACGGCTTTGTTCTTGTAAAATTTGATCCTATTTTGTTAAAATAATGGACAGTGTCATCAACAGTGTTTTCTTTTTTCTCTTGTTTCTGTGGCAACATAGGGGTAGGTGACCTTTCTCTTGACCTTGAACATAAAGCTTCAAAACTCTGATGCATTGTGGGACTTGACGGCCCTGAAGAGTCCAGATTGAGGACATGAGAAGATAAAGTACGAGGCAGGATAGGTCTAAAGCTACTAAAAGTCTTTTCTTTAGGAGCTTCATCTTGTACTGATGTAGGGGCCTTGACGATGTTTTCTGGAGGAAACAATTTGGAAATCAAGTTGGTTTCATCATCTGATGATCTTCCAATTGCACGAGCCATACCAATAAGGATAGGTACTGTTGCTGAACACAAAATGTCTGTAAAAAGAAAAATTCAAATCATTTTTATTTAAAATATTGAAAACGGAAATTGTATTGTAAATAGATTAACAATTTATATGTAGATTGTACACTTTTTCAAATACAAACACAAAAATATCTTGTTCTACGTTTTAACTCTATCAACAATGTGAAATGTAAACAGGAGAAGCATACACAGAACTAATCAAAATTTTAATAATATCTTAATAGCTTAATAAATCACTATTTAGAAAATTTAGTAAAATCCTCTAACCTGAAAGGACAGGGGAGTCATGCAGTTTAGTCTGAATGAATTCAGCTCTTCATTTCTAAAAAGTTTTAATATCTTGGTAAATATGGCAAACTGATATTAATTTATAAACAATTATGTATTGTCTTATAACAATATCTTTTTAGTTGAATCTAATTCTTTACCATTTTTACTGACATTTGTCATGTGATGAGCTTAAAAAACATTTTACACTTAAAATCTGTCATTTTGAAACTAAATACAGTTTAACTTTCCAAATACAACAAAAGAAAGGACATGCAACAAAGTTCAACCACATTCATGCATATATCAACTGGAGAATAAGTAAAGACACTTTAATTTATTTTGAGATAAAGGTTTGGGTCAGTTGTATGCTAGACAAACTGTTCTTAACGTTTCTTTAAACCAGTTCCAATATTTGTATTCTTAAATTACTGTAAAATAGAGATAAGGAATGCGTCAGAGACAACAACCTGACCAAAGAGTAAAAAACAGACGAAAGACACCAATAGGTCTTCAACATAGCAAGAAAATCCTGAACCCAGAGGCTTCCAAACATGACTGGTTTGTCATTATGATATTTTTGAAAGTTTCATTTAAACAAAGATGACACTGATATAGTTCTAAGCAGAGGATTACACAAGAAAATAGCCTGAAATTCCTGTGAAAAAAACAGTGCTTGCTCCACTGCTTGTGATTTACAATATTTTTTTTATTTTTGATCGTTCAGCGTAAGATTTTTGTTATTCAATATTTAAGAAATATTGTATATTTATTACACTGGAAACAACTTTTCTGTGAAATTTGTCATGTTTTAAGTAATTGGAGTGATAAGACAATTGCCAACAACCTGATCATTATTTTTTTAAGCCAGTAAAGGACCAGGCAGACCAGACAGTTTTAGTTATTTCAAATTTAAATGTAAGGGATTCTTCCAGTGAAAACTTTTTTAAAACAAGAATGTTTCAAAGGTATGTATTTTTATTATTTTGCTTTACATCCTGTGAAAAATATGTAATGCATATTCATGACCATATTGCCATGAATAAAAAGATCATTTTAACTAGATAAATAACCAGTCAGTTGAACATCTAGCTTATATTCTATATAGGGTAAAATGAATAAAAAGCAGCCCTTCAACAAAAGATACAATACGTAAGCTTTCTATCAAAACTAAAAAGTAAGTTGGTCATGTGCTTATCATTAGAAATATTTATTCAAATCCATTATTATCTCTGACTTCCATTATAAATATCATTTTATCATTTTATTTTTTCTCCATATATTTTTGCTATATTATTTAATTTCTGTGCTTTGTTGTAAAGTTTATCTTTTAACAACAGTTCTCGATATTAGCAATGGACCAATCGGACATGTCACATGTCCTGTAAAAAAATATTTGGTCCTGTCAATTTTTGTCAATTTTGTATTACATTCGTAAGAAAAATTTGAAGAATCATAATTTTGGTCCTGTAAATTCCAAAACCAAATTTCTATGACTGAAACAACACAAATTTTGAATAGATTTCTAATGATATAGCACAACAAATATAAGGGTGCATACAAAGTGTTGACATTATATTACCTGTTGGATCATTATAATACCCCTGCTGGCCTCCTACAAATTGTGTCACAAAGTATATTATTATATGACTATGAAATTTCTCTTTTCTCATTGACTTAAAGAATAGCAAATCTTTCTTGATACATGTATAACATTATATTCACCACAGGCAAAATTGAGAATTAATATAAAATTTGGAACAGCTAACATGAAGCTAATTTATATAATTATTTTTCCTAGGCAATGTTAATGACCAAGGTTTATGTTTCATACAAATTCTCATATTTATTTTTCTATTTTTTTCGATGTTTTTCTTTTAGTGAATTTTATCAATATTTCAAATAATTAAAGTTAAAAACTGACAAAAGTAGATAGCATAGTTGGTATAAAAACAAGGAGCAGTTAAATATCTTGAAAAGAAATACAAAAAAATTGGAGATGGATAAAAAAAAGTCATATAATAAAACAATTGTTGACTTTTGATATCAGTTGATAGTATGATTTACCAACTCCAGTGATATGATATTTACCCTCAGCCATTGGTCTCTGTAAATATCATATCTCTGGGGTTGATAAATCATTGTATCAACCTCATCAAGAGTCAATAATTGTATAATATTTTGTGTTGTCCTCTTTATTGTGTAACACAAAAGAACATTTGGGAACATGGTAGGTTAAAACTATTATTGTAAATTCAGAAATTGTTGTAAGGTTTTTATTAATCCGATATCAAAAGCGAGTTCTTATTATTGCGAATTTGCGATACTCACCAAGTCCCATTATTCATAATATTATGAATAATGGGACTTGGTGAGTATCGCAAATTCGCAATAATAAGACCTCACTTTTGATATCGGTTTGGAGATTTTCCTAATACCACGATAATCAATCTCACATTTTTGTCTATTCTTCATAAAAAATCACAATAATAAATGCACCCAACAATTTCTTAATTTGCAATATCGCATTCTAGGAGGTTTAATTTTAATAACTGATATACCAGATAGATGTCAATATTAAAACTATAAACGGTATGTATTACTTCAATTAAACTTCAGACCTCCCAAAGCCTTATTCTCTAAATGACAACTTTATAAAGAGATTCTGTAACTAGAGGTGGAGGACCCTGCACCTCTCTAGTGGCTAGAAATTGATCAATAAGAGACATCAACTTAACTAAGCAGTGATATTCCTTCAGTCTACACATCAGTGAAAAACGATAAAATTCAGCAATTGTCCAACTAAATATAATTCCAGCAAATTTGATAAAATGGCATAAGGATAAAAGAAGCTAAGCAATTTCTGGTTTTAAATTTCATGTATTTACAAAACCTTCTGTTTTTACCACAATATTTTGTAATCTTGTTTTACTTTGGGAGAAACAACATTAAAGCATTTTAGATTTTCAAAAGATAAATGTAGGCTAAAAAGCACAACAATCAGCTATCTTTAGAAAAACAATCTGTTATGACAACATATGAAGCAGAAATTTCTTAAAAAGATTTTATAGGGTATGGGCTATTTTATCTAAGGTTTCATTAAACATGTTAAAGTGATCATGCAGTTTTTGTTTGTTTTATGTCTAAACACTATTTTAGGCAATCAGTTTAAGTGGAACATAGCTAGTACAGAATGTTAATAATTATATTTTACATATACTTCAATTTTAAATGGTACACACAAAACTTGAATGCAATTTTTCCATAGTTACCTTTTGGGATATCATATTTGCTACCTTCACAAAGTTTTGTTATAACTTCTAACACTTCAAGCTGATATGATATGATCTACAATACAAGTTGTAAATATATGCACACAAAATAACTGTTTCTTTGCCATACTTCAACCAAGAATAAAATCTAAGAATGAGTAAGAATGAGATGTAATAATGATTGAGATGTGAGTGTGAAATATTGAGTAGACACCCATCTTTTGTTGAAGACTGTACCTTTGAATGTGTCATTAGGTTGCTGTTTTATTCATGTATACCTAGCTAACATCTTTCTTTTATTAGTAGGATTTATTTTCTAATTTACACTGAATAATCACTTTAAAAACCAGCATGCTAATACACAAGTCACATGATGACTTTATATATCTTTGGCTCTAACTGACAATCCTTAGTAAACAGTGAGAAAATGAGAACATACTGTCAACTTTTCAAAATAGTTATTTTAAGAACTAGAGTTCTATTACATCTGTTATACATGTCAAATATGCTTCTTATCTTATACACTATTTAAATGAGTATATATGTGCTTAAATGACATTTTATTTCTTTAATTTTCTGAATGAGGTATTCAATTTACTAATTTTACGGAGAATTTCAAATGTCTTCTTAACATGTTTCATTAGAATAAAATCCTCCAAAAATTGTGAGGATTGTGAGTAGGTGAGTAGCTTTAGGTGTAAAATCTGTTTTACCTGTTCCCTCGAATCTGAATCTTCATAGGCAACATCACTCAGTATGGTGTTGAGACAGAAACTAAAACATTCCGAGGAGGGTAAAACTGAAACAATAATAAAATCTTTCCTATATTCTAAAATTGAATACTATGAAAACTTTGTTTCACTTATTTTTACACCAGAACTAGTGTAATAAAATAACTAATTCTGGAATCGATGTGGAATATATACAACTTGTGGCCCAACATCGCAAAGAATTTATTCATGCTGTTCAGAATCTAGTGAAAAAATGAATTGTTCATATTCCCCTTTTAAGAAATTTGCAAGCATTGTTCATATCTTTAATTGATTTTCAGTATGTTCATTGACACATTAATCAAGGTTTTGCTTATAGTGTTTAGTTTTCATAAAATTCATTTATTCATTTATTTTATTATGAATTTAAAGTAAGCATTTAAAAGAGTTTTCCATGATTTTCATTCAGTGTTTAACTCAAAACATTCTTTTGCTTGATTTTCAGTTAATTATAAAGAATTTCCTGGATTTCCATTTAGTGGATAACTTAAATCAGACTATTTAAACAATGTTTGATACTTACTTCTCCCATATACAGGTTTTTCTATGCCGACCCACTTTGCTTTAGTTAGACCTTGCAAAACATTCAGTAAATATGGCAAAATCTTCTCTTTATACTGAAATACAATTTTAATATCAAATAATTAGAGAAAGAGCTATGTATCAATTAAAAATTATTAACCAAACAAAACTGCTGCACAAAACAGAAGTCAAAAACATGAGTACATGTATGGCATGGTGGGCAAATAATCAGTGCAGCTCACTTATGAAACTGCTCAGCATACATTGCACCATAATTGATGTGGGTAAGAAGCACAAATTCATACTGATTTACAATAAAAGTATGTGCAATTTATTAGATAACAAAACTTAGATTATAATAATATCTATAATAAAGGAAATTTTCAATTGGACAGTTGGCAATGGTTGGTTTACTCTGAAGCCACAAATGCAAATAATTATTCCATTCCCTAATTAGTTAAATTTTCTTTCAAAGCTTAACAGGTCTAGTAATTTTAATTAGTATATAAACTATCCCATGATGATAAATATTTTTATCAAAAAGATGTAGTAAAAAAATGTACAGTTAAAACTAAAGAAATTATTATGGCATAAATGCTGCTTCTTTCATAGATGTAAATATTTTTTTTTTGTAAATGTTAATTTTTTCTCTTTTACAAAATGTTTTAAAAACACAAAGTTATTGTGCATATTTTGTAGTGCAATTTAGTATAATTTACATTAGCATACCTGTAACCCAGACTCTAGATAGAATATACCTAGAGCTATCACTGCATCTTGTCCACGTTTGTCAAAACGAAATCCTTTTGTTGTCTCCCTTGGACAAAGATCTAAAAGTCTTGTTACCTGAAAAGACAATTTTCTTTCAACAGTGTTCAAGGTGTAATGAATAAATTATATATAAAAAGATCAAGACTTTTAGGAAAATTTCTCAGAAAAACAAAATGCACAAAAGTTCAATGTAAGATAAAAAAAAACTTAATTCACATAGTTTTTTCACTGACCCACCCAACCCCACCCCCTTCTTAACTTAATTTGGGAAAAATTGATTTACCAATAGGGATAAATGTAAAAATCGATTTTAGATATACAAAACTTGCAGAATTTTAACACCCCACCCCCTAACTATTTGATTTAAGTTTTTTATCCTACATTGATCTTTTGATGTCGTCCCTAAATTAAAAGCAAACTAAATATTAGGCCAACTAAAATTAATTAGTAGATTTTCATCCAAAGTTTTGAAAAAAATGGGGCGGGTGGGAGGATTTTATTTTTTAAATTTTATTCAATTTGAAACCTTCTTGTGGCGTGAACTTCATATATATGCAAGTGTTACAATTACAAAATTTAGCTTATACCATGTAAATGTTTAAACATGTATAAAGAATCGTACATAATTCTTGAATAAACATCTCTGATTTGCAACGCGGGCTGTTCTACATGCAATTGCTACTTTAGAAACACATTTTCAGCAAACAGTAAAACCATGGAGAAATTCTCTATTCATTTGACTATCAACTCCAAATTTATTTTGCTCTCTAAGCGATGGTTTGTAGTCCCCATAAACTTATGCAAATGCAATGGTATGCAACACAAGTATTATGAATGAAATGAACACTCAAACAAGTGTTGCCAGGAATAGTAAAGTTGGCACTTTTAAGATTCTCAAGTTATGCAAGAAGTGACGCATATATAATTACATTATAAATGGTATTTTGTGTTTTTAAACAAAAACAATAGCCATAGGTAAATATAAGGGTTTTAAAGTACAGAATGTATATGCTTGCCGACTTTTTGAACTCTTTTTTTTCTACCAATTTGTTCCACGATTCTTGCACTTCGGAAATCATTCACAACCCAAATTTGCTTACACAAATTAAAGTCAATGTATTATTAAATAAATCCACAATTTTCTGATGTAAGAAATTTCCAATTTGTGACATACTTCGATTTGCGTTGGACACAGCGTATTTAATAGTCGTAACCCGAATATTTCATGCCCTTCTGGTAACCTTTCTATATTCTCCGTAGATGATACTGTCATCATTGAGCAGCAGATTTTGTCAACATAATCGTTTTAAAGTACTCGAAACAAGAAATATGAAAACCAAAATTTTATAAACAGGAAGTTCGAATGAAACGAAATTATTGACGGTTACCAGTAACGGAAATGAACAAAATCCGGAAATCGTAAATTTTGCAAAATAAAAAAAATCGGGGCGGGACGATTTCAGAGGGGCGGGCGGGGATGAAAATCTATCAATTAATTTTAATTGGCCTTACTAGAATGTTATATACATATATACACATTCATGAACCTACAAACTGTCGATACCTGTATCTTGGCATTGAACAAGGTCATGTTTTTCTCTGACTGTTTATGATGTCTTTACACTAAATCCATTGGATGTTGGATGTGTACAGATTGATAATTCAGTCTTAAATGCATGATTTTTTTATCAGTTGCTAGTGGCTTTGAACTAGCTGTCAGTTTACAGTGAGTACTCTCAGACCTGTACCTATATGTAGTGTCTTTTTGTTGTTGGGATGTACAATACCCACTTGTTTTTTTGTCCATCTGATGAGTTAAGCCTTTTTCAACCGATTTTTATAGTTCGTTCTTATGTTGTACAGTTATACCACTATCCCAGGTGAGGGGGAGGGTTGGGATTCAGCTAACATGTTTAACCCTGCCACATTATGTATGTATATGTGCCTGTCCCAAGTTAGTAGCCTATTAATTAGTGGTTGTCGTTTGTTTATCACGTTGGGAACAAACCCCCTGTCATGCCTGTATGGTGATTGATTATACCTGTATAGAGGAATAATCCTTCTATAGAGGGATAAAATTATCCCTCTATGGAGAGTATTTTTGTTTTGACTTGATTTAAAGCAAAATAGGACAGAATGGCATTTTCTACTTATTATGGCAGTAACAGTTGATGCACCAATTGATGTACTTAATTTAATATGCACATGCCCAGTTTGCTGCTTATCTGACTAAATATACAATCTTTTGTTCACCATGATTGAAAGCTGTGATGATCAGGTAAATAGACGTATTTACACTTGTATGCAAATTTGTCTGCCATTACGTAAAATCACACAGGTTCCCGTAAACTTTAACATCATAATTCAAAACATTTGACGTCACAAATAAGAAGTAATTGTTGCTTGACGTCAAAAGGTGATTTGGAGTAGATCTAAGGTCATTCCGAGGCAAAATACAGCTAAATATCAAAAGTGTAAATATGTTTATTCCACTCACTTATGCCTCATTGAACAGAATTTCTATTGTTAGATTTAACATGAAATTTAAAGGTCAACTATTCCTTTTGTTGTTGATCAGGTGTTAAGATAGGTATACAATAGATTGCAAATTTTGTCACTTTAGCGAAAAACTGGTCATCCCAATTTTTAGTAAAGTGCATATGTTGAAATTATAGCCAATATAACTAGAAAATGCCATTCTGCCCTATGTATATATATATTTTTTATAGTTTGCTTTAAATCCAGTGTAAACAAAACCCCTCTATAGAGTGACAATTGTTATCCCTCTATAGAAGGATTCTTCTTCTATACAGGTATAATCACCATACAGGGGGTTTGTTCCCAACCTGTAAAAGACAAACAGGATTTCCAGATACAAAAATTTCAGACAGTTACTATGTTTCCACAAAAAATATAGTAGGAAGGACAATTTGCTTTACATAAATGTGCAGACCTTTTCAATTGGAGCTGGATTTGAAGCTGCAGTAGCTCGGGCGAACTGTCGCAAAGCTTTCGAAAAGAAATTTTCGGCATCTGTCATTTTCATTTTGGGGTAGTGAGTTATCCCCCATGACAAACATAAAAACAAACCATTTCAGGTGCACGTTCCGGAAATTATAAAAATAAATTGATTGCTTCGCCGAGCTCAGCTGGATACGACCGCAGAGGTACAACCCTGAACAAAAAACACAATATCGCGCTTGATACAGGTCTGAATTGGGATTGTTATTATATGTTTGACACATAATATGTTTCTGACACAGAATATGGATACAAGTTAAATCGGCACCTGGTCAGATCGAGACTTAAAGAAAAAGTCAAATCGGCACCTGGTTAAATCGGCACCTATTAATAGTCAAATAGGCACATTTTCAAAGAAGATAAGAAATCTTATTATGATGTTATTATGAATTGAATTTATATTCCTTATTTTGCTATTGTACAATACACTGGTCATAATCTTAATGAGTCCGAAATTTCAATGGAGCGGCAACTATTATTACCCATTTAAATACATCATAAAAGTCTTAAAATAGAAAATGACATACAAAATCATGGCTTAAATTAACATTCCTTGTGGTATAACTTCAGAGAGATACGTGCATACATCGTTCCCGTGACATGTTATTTTCTGGAAACTAGAAAACATGCTTACTCGTCGTTGACCTCTAATTCCTTACCCTCTAAACACATAACGTTCAAAGAACAGATATATCTGTTAGGACAGAGACATGTATACATATATGTCTCTGGTTAGGACTATAACCCCTATATCAATCGAAAACTGCATTTTGTGGTTATTAACTTGTGTTTAAATTTCAAATATTTCTATTACTTTTACCAAGGAGGTTATTTCTTGCTTTTACTAAAGTTATTGTCCGGAAACGGCCAAATGTCTTCGGAAGACGACGTCACGACAACGTGATTCCAATCAGGCCAAATATGACAAAACTAGACTAAACCTGGGTGTTCCTAAAGGAATCCTGTGTTTAAAATCACCAGTGACTTGACGAATCAGTCTAATTTTTTTAACCTCTGACAGTGGCGGATCCAGGGTAGGTTTCAGGTGGTTGGAACAATTTTTTGGCTTATCAATGCATTTGAATTGGAACTTATAATTGGAACCCTCCTTTATCCTGGGTTGGGTTTAATCAGTGCGAGGATTTGGTTTACACGAAGACTTTAGGGATAAAACTGAAGTTTTTCAAAACTGATAAGGTAGAAACTATGAGAAGATAAAGGACCTTTTCCTTTTGAACTGCTTCAGAAAAATTAATAACCCGTTTTGGAGTGAAGATTCTAACTTTCAATGTGTAAAAATAAGCTGCCAGATGAGCTTCGTAAGCAATCATCTTTAAATCAATTCAAGAACTTAATAAACTCTTGGTCTGTTAGCTCATGCCAATGCTTGCAAAACCAGTTAATTTACAGTAGCGGATCTAGAGGGGGCGTAGAGGGCGTACGCCCCCTCCCGTTGCTTGGACTTTTTTTTTTTTGTTGGTACTTGAAATGATTAATCAGACTAGACTTTCCCTTGTATATAATTTTTATGAGACAATTCTTTACTTATGAATATATTTTTCGCTGGTATTTACTGATTGTCAAAGTCATGTGATTCGCTATGTTGGAGTTGAGCAGTGCGTCGAAAAAACGTCACTCAGTCATTTTGAAATTCAATTACAGTAACACTTTGCTTAGGCTGAGGATGACAAGCATGACACCTTTAAAGCGACACATTGAACAAGAACGTATTAACTTCTATGTCACAGGGTAATGTCACCGTAGCTATTTATCAGAGTAATATACTAGTACTACACTATATGTTGTGTGTACTATATATATGACTGTACTATGCTAAATAGCTACGGTGACATCTATTTCACTTTTCCACAAAACAGAAAGTAATACTTTATAGACTTACACTCTCAAAAAAAAGTTACACAGCAATATTTTTTTATATTTACTTACGAAAACATGTAACCCAAAAATCCCCAGCCTATTTTATAAGCTCTAGATAGATTTAAAGTCTAGAAGGTACAAACCATTTGATTTGAGGAGGCAGTCTGAGATATTTGAAAGAAAAGAATTTGACTCTGATTTTTGTCTGAAACAAAAATTCTGGACGTATCTGGATTGAAAACAATAATCTTGTCCCAGTTCGGCTAAACAGACATTCAAGTCAGACATGCAAAGCCCCGGCCATGTAAAAAATACTTCCGTTTTTATTCATTATGTTCATTTAATGCTAAAATAATAGAATTTTTTGTTTCTATTAGCAAAAAAAGGTATATTGAATATTTTTTTCAAGACCAGACTGCAACCTGTTTGCTGTGTGTGGCCTTTATCTCTTCATTTGTCGACCGTCATTCATAAATTCGTTGTCATTTCAGAATCATTCGTAGCCTTTGGTTGATTTGGAACCCCTCACTTCCCTTAATTTTGTTGGGTGAAACATATCAACCAAACGTTTGGATGAAAATTGCTTGCTTGTTTTTAATAAACTCTTGTCGGTCGTATTGTGAATTTCATCGAATAGCCCTGCGTATATCTTGTTCGCAACAAGAAATCTGTGAGGTTATGATAACTTAACTTACAACAAACCGGCGAGATTTTTCCATGTTCATTTTTTACTGACGAGTCCCACATTAAATATATCAGTACATATAGCTTTGGATCCATACGATCATTTTATGATAGTACTCATACCACATATTTCTATATCTAATTAATAGGCAGAATACAGTATCAAAAGTCCAACCCTTATATGCACTTTACAACAACTATAAAATATACATGACCCACGCCAGGAACCGTTTAAAAAGTGCATATCACACTTATTTTATGTTTTTTAGCCCAAAAAAGCTCCTATATTTTTAAAAACTTCGTCCCCCTTTCCAGAATCCTGGACCCGCCCCTGATTTATGTTCGTTACTTTTTGGTTTGTTGCTTTATTTTCAGCATGGCAAATTTATTTTGTTATCTTTACTATAGTGCTTCTGCTGCTTTGTGTTAGATTTAGAAACTTTATGTGCTTTTAATGTGCTTTTTATGTGCAAACCATTTATTCGTGCTTTTGTGTTTTTATCTCATAATTGCATGTATCAGTATGTGTTTAACTTTTAAGATGCTTAAAAGAACTCTTGTGCTGCATGTTTATATATTGATATGAACTCTTGTTTTATATGTTTAATTTTGTGTACATGACTCAATATGTATGTTTTGTTTTACTTGTTATGCCGGTTTTAAAAGCTCTCCAGGGCTTATGTTTGTAATTGCATTGCTTATACCGACTCTAAATCAAGTTTTATGTCTTATCAACGAGACTTTAATGAGGCGTGCCGAAATTGCACACCTGCATTTAATATATACTGCACATCCGTAAATAATTCAAAATGCTTTATTCTAGGACATTTTAATTTTTATTGATCTAAGATAACTTATTATTCTTGAAATGATGCAATGTTTACCAATTATGTGAAAAGGTCCTGAAACATCTATAACATTTCCGATAAATTATGGAAATTTGAATACCATAATTTTGACTTCAATCCGCAGTGATTGCCTTTCTATAAACATTTCTTTTTCTTGAAATATATCATTCATAACTGTTTACACCAATGGGTCGATATGCCACTGCCGGTAGACGTTTCTTCCCCGAGGGTATCACCAGCTCAGTAGTCAGCACTTCGGTGTTGACATAAATATCAATTATATGGTCATTTTTATAAATTTCCTGTTTCAAAACTTTGAATTTTTCAAAAAAACTAAGGATTTTCTTATCCCAGGAAAAGATTACCATAGCCGTATTTGGCACAACTTTTTTGGAATTCTGGGTCCTCAATGCTCTTCAACTCTGTACTTGTTTGGGTTTTAACTATTTTTACCTGAGCGTCACTGACGAGTCTTATGTAGACGAAACGCGCGTCTGGCGTATTAAATTATAATCCTGGTAACTTTGATAACTATTGAAACTGTAGTGAGACAAAGAATAAAACAACAAAAGTTTAAGTCACAAATAATAAATAAAATGATTGATGTTTTCTTAACGTCCAGTGGCAAATATGTCATATGTTCAGTACGACAACAAATGAACAATAAATGCAATATGTACTGGTAGGTCCTGTAACAGAGATCGACTGGGATGAAGGTATTGTATAGGGACAAATATTTGGTCTTGCAACAGGCCACCTATAGACCCTTTTAAGAGTTATTTCAAGGACTTGGCAATCTACCTTCACGGAGCATTATATTAAGGTCTCTATTTTATCGAAACCAAACGGACGGACAACTTTAGCAAGGTTTGAAATGACGGTCTGTAAAAGACCACATATGACAATATTAGATAAGAACATAATGAAGCTGATCCATCAATCAAGATGTCTGTCAGCTGAAGACTTCGTTTAACATATTACCCTAATGTTCAAAACATGCAAATGTCTTCTTTTAGATAACAACTGAAAGGAACGAAACCAAACATGGCACGAATGTTCCTCATGAGGTGCTAACCAAGTGGTGCGACTTTGAAGCCGAGCCATGATTCAAGGTGGCCGCCAGAGGGGGACTTAGTTTAACAGAGGACCCTATGTGAAACACATACAAATGTCTTCTATAAGGGAACAACGAAATGGAAAGGAATAAACATGGCATGATCCTTATAGGTGTTGCAACTTTGTAAACGATCAACCATCCAAGACGGCCACCAGAGGAGAACTTTTTTTTACATAAAAATTATAAGGCCGTTAGTTTTCTCGTTTGAATTGTTTTACATTGTCTTATTGGGGCCTTTTATAGCTGACTATGCGGTATGGGCTTTGCTCATTGTTGAAGGCCGTACGGTGACCTATAGCTGTTAATGTCTGTGTCATATTGGTCTCTTGTGGACAGTTGTCTCATTGGCAATCATACCACATCTTCTTTTTTTTATAAATTGCTATCTTTAAGAGAACCACTCAATGGAATGAAAGCAAATATGGCATGAATGCTCCTTAAGAGGTGTTGACCAAATGTTGTTAATTTGAAGACATGCGATCCATTATCCAAGATGGAAACCACACGGGAAGTTCGTTTGACATAGGGCCCTATATGGTATATAGATATAAATCAAATGTCATCTTTAAGGTTCATGTTGACCCTTTGCCTAAAATGGCTGTATTTTCACCTCAAAGTTTACTCCAGTTCAGATATACCTGTGCAGCTGGAAAAAAATTAAGGCATAGCATGCCCTAGATAAATAAAATTCAAATGCTGTACTCAAGGGTAAATTTTGAGGTGAATATGCAACCATTCTAGCAAAAGGATCCACATGAACCTTAAGAGAACCACTGAATGGAATGAAATAAAACATGACCTGAATGATCTTATGAGGTGCTGACTTGTTAATGAAACCAAACATTGCATGAATTTTCCTTATGAGGTGGTTACAAAGTGTAATACTAATTACACTGAAGTGGATCCATCATTCAATATGGCTGCTAGAGAGGATAGGACCCTTAAACAATACATACAAAGGTCTTCTTTTCGAGAACCCCAGATATGAATGTTCCCAATGAGGTGCTGGCAAATTGTTACCTTTTAGCCCATTAATCATACAAGGTGGCTAAAAATGGGAGACTTAGTTTAACAAAGGTCCCTATTAGTAACACATACAAGTGTTCTTTGAAGAATACTTAAATGGATTAAACCAAACATAGCATGAATGTTCCATATGAGGTGCTGAGTGTTGCTACTTTGTCACAAATCCATTAGCAAAGATGGCTGCAAACGAGGCTTAGTTAAACAAAGTACCCTATTGGAAACATATACAAACATTTTCTTCTAGAAAACTGCTTATAATATTGATTGAAACCAAACACGCCGACGGTATGCATATTTCTTTTGAGGTGCTGACAAATGGATGTTACTTTGTAGCTGATTTGTCAATGTCTTTTAATAAAGTCATTTTTGGCAATTTCAATGAATATTATATTGGTTATTTCTGTAAACTTCACAAAAGTCTTGTTTTTGAATAAATTATTAGGCCAATATAAAACAAAATTTGTCCGCAATCTTAAACAGCATATCTGTTACGAATTGAATATATTTGTACAAGAATTCAAAAAAAACAAAATAGAATCAGATCAGCAACACAGGCTATCAGGAGCCTCTATCAATTAGAAAGGAGAAAACTGTGCATCTTATAATCGGCATGACTTTATCAGATGATAATCCCAATACTAAAATAAGGCTTACGCATAGTTATATACTTTAATTCAGTCAAGGACCCGTGATATCACGAGTGTATTCTAGTGTGCACTAAGTTTCAAATTGATTCCAAATTGATTGAACTTCAACTTCTTCAAAAACTACCTCGACCAAAAACTTAAACCTAAATGGAACAGACAGACGGACGGAAAGACGAACGGACGCACAGACCAGAAAACAAAATGCTCATAAATTGGGCATAAAAAGCGATTTTCAGAAATTGCTGGCGAGACAATGGTTTAGTTTGAAAAATCAAAACTGTGATTAAATACATATTTGAAATAATGCATGCCTATAACTTATTTGAAATAATACACATATACAGTGATCACAAGCCCAGTAGTCAGCACTTTTTGTGCTGACATGAATTGTCATTGATATGGTTATATTTATAAATTTACTGTTTACAAATTTTTGAATTTTTTGATATACTAAGGCTTTTCTACCTCAATCATAGATTACCTTGGCTGTATTTGGCAAAACTTTTAGGAATTTTGGTTCTCAATGCTCTTCAACTTCGTACTTTATTTGGCCTTTTTAACTTTTTTTGGATTCGAGCGTCATTGATGAGTCTTTTGTAGACGAAACGCGCGTCTGGCGAATATGGTATATACTAAATTTAGTCCTGGTATCTATGATGAGTTTATTTGCAAACTTTCCTGAGGTGCTATCCAGCACTTTGATTGTTTATTGTTTTGTAACCAATCAGGCAGTTGGGTTATTCATTTGAATATATATAGTTTAGTTACGCATTTTTTTGTCTGGCATATAAAATACAGTCCAGTAAAGCACTCAACCCTTACATAACTTAGGATCACTGTTACACATCGATATTTTAAGAACCAACTATATTTTATCAGTTGGAAAGGACTTGGCTCTTTAACTAAGATTGTCACAAAGTCCAATATGTAACTTACAAAAAAGTACACAAGAGTATAGTTTATAATACAAGGCTTCTGGTTCATAAGTTATTTGAAGACACCTAAAAAAACATGTGTTTCAATGTTGATGTCTGACTGCAAAATTTATACCTAGGTGGCATTCTGATGTCTGACTGAAGATATCAGTTGTTGAAAGAGACAGAATTCAATTTTTGTTAAAATCAAACTTAATAGTTTAATTTTGGACCCTTTGGACTTTAATGTAGACCAATTTGAAAACGGGACCAAAAATTAAGAATCTACATACACAGTTAGATTTGGCATATCAAAGAACCCCAATTATTCAATTTTTGATGAAATCAAACAAAGTTCAATTTTGGACCCTTTAGGGCCCCTTATTCCTAAACTGTTGGGACCAAAACTCCCAAAATCAAACCAAACCCTTTTTTATGGTCATAAACCTTGTGTTTAAATTTCATAGATTTCTATTTACTTATACTAAAGTTATTGTGCGAAAACCAAGAATAATGCTTATTTGGGCCCTTTTTTTTGGCCCCCAATTGCTAAACTGTTGAAACCAAAACTCCCAAAATCAATCCCAACCTTCCTTTTGTGATCATAAACCTTGTGTCAAAATTTTATAGATTTCTATTTACTTAAACTAAAATTATAGTGCGAAAACCAAGAAAATGCTTATTAGGGCCCTTTTGGCCCCTAATTCCTAAAATGTTGGGACCAAAACTCCCAAAATCAATCCCAACCTTCCTTTTGTGGTGATAAACCTTGTGTTAAAATTTCATAGATTTCTATTCACTTTTACTAAAGTTAGAGTGCGAAAACTTAAAGTAATCGGACGACACGACGCAGACGACGACGCCAATGTGATACCAATATACGACCAAAAAATTTTCTACTTTTGCGGTCGTATAAAACCAAGAAAAATGCTTATTTGGGACCTGTTTTTGGCCCTTAATTCCTAAACTGTTGGGACCAAAACACCCAAAATCAATCCCAACCTTCCTTTTATGGTTATAAACCTTGTGTTTAAATTTCATAGATTTCTATTTACTTTTACTAAAGTTAGAGTGCGAAAACCAAATGGGTTCAGACGACGACGCCAACGTGATACCAATATACAACCAAAAAAAATTTCAATTTTTGCGGTCGTATAAAAAGTGCGAGAAAATGTTCATTCATGAAATATTCATGAATGAAAAGCTTTCTCACATAGATTTCTTTTGATTTTCTCTTCAGCCAATGGCCGTTCCTCAAAGTAGTGTTTGTGATTCTTATTTTCAAAATGAAGTTAAATTCATCTGAATTGTCCGTGAACATTAATTCCTTTTTAATTCAAGCTGTAATCTTTCCAAAAGAGTAGCAACTCAAAATATCCAAGAATCAGAATTCTAACACTAGTACTACGTAACATTATCTTGGAGCAGAACATTGCGATAGTCTGTCTAACTGGAAGTTGAGGCTGTAGCAAGCTATAGCAAACTTTCCAAAAACAGATACAAGACAGCAACCAACAACCACTGAAAAACAGGTTCAGAACTTAAAATTGACACAAATATTATTGATGTGACTGCGTTTAACAAGTTTGCGACTGAGCGTTCAACTCTACCGGTATTCTAACCTGCAGCACTTGTGTTATAGCACATCATTAGGATGGAGTTTTTACACATTACTTTCAGTCTGCTATCTTGGGAAGTTACAATATCATTTTAACCCCAGTGATGAAGAGATCAAAACACATAAATGTACATCAAATATTTTATATATACAGTGTAAAACATGACAATGTCACATGATCATGAAGAATGTAATGATTCTATGATAAAAACCAAACTTCGCTGTTTTGGATTTTGACAACAATTACAAGATTTACAAACACTCATCCATTGTCACGATTGTTCAGCTTGATTTCACAAAATGTCAATGAAAGAAAGAATGTTAATGTCTTCTCTGGAATCCTCCTCCTCCTCGGCCACCACCACCACGACCTCTAGCTCCTCGTGCAGCTGAAATATGCAAAATTCATAAATCAGTTCAACTATTATAGGTTCATATGTATACATGTCGGTTATTCATAATTAAAATCACATTTGCAAGGCCCAAGCTAGGATATCAGATAGGGAGAATATGTTATCAATTTCTTCAAGAACTTAAATTTCATTAGCATTTTGGTTGCATAGTGTTTTTGTGCTAAATCAATAACAAAATATGTAATAAATAATCAACTTGCAATAACTTTATATACATTTGTACATGTACGGGTATATATATAACGTAACGTTAACTGTTTATCAGTTATCTTTTTTCAGGACCTATAAACCAGATGTAACTTTTTAAATCTAGGTCAACATGGTCAAGCTTACCTTAAAACTTTCATTGATGCGTCAGTTATGTTGGTTTAAATACAACCTAATAATTCGACAACTTTTGATCAACCTTAAATAAGTTACATTTTGTACTTCATACAACATTCACTTTTCTAAAGTGGCTCCAGAAATTTTGTTTGACCAAAGTTTAACCGAAAGTAATATTGCTGTGATGCAATGTCCAGTAATTCGATAATATGACAATTGAAAGATATTGTAGCAACAAATTCCTGTCTGATCAGTACTATCGGCAGTCATGAGCTTTTAACACGTTTTAATACACCTCATCATTATTTGTGTTCTATTTCGGAACATCACACAGGTTCCCGTAATATTTTGACGTCAAAATACAAAATATCTGACGCCATAATGGAAAAGTGATTGTTGTATGACATCAATAGTTCGAGCAAGACAGATTCACAGGTCAGCTGGGAATAGCGATAAGGTGTATTGACTATCATTAGACTATAATTTGTCTTGATGGTCAGGTCATGGGTGGGGATCTGAGCAGTTCGAACGATTAAACATTTCATTACAGGGATTTGTCAAGTGCATGAATCAATTGTCGAGTCATAATTCAACACAGAACAGCCATAAAAATTATAAAGCACCTATAGGCATTGCAAAATCTAGTTATGTTTGCCTTTTAGACCCACACAATAGCCTGAATGCCTGGATGAGGGCCTAGGGAGAGAGAGGTGGGCATCCGAATTGACATAAAATACAGGTCACTTATGTAACAAAGTTCCCATAAGCTTTTTTTTTATACCTTGTGCCCTGAGAATTGCAGATTTTCCTCTTCCTGCACCTCCACCAGATCCTCCTTTCACTCGCTTGAACATAGGCGCATTTTTCAACATATCCGGCAGAATCATGAATCTAATCTTGCTTCCACGGAGATAGACATTTTCAAGTTGTGCAACTCTACCATCTCTGTACGTGCATGTTATTGCTGTCATCTGGCAATTCATATTGTCTTCAGCCTCAACAAGCTTGCCTCTGTAAACTTCCCCTGTCGTAGTTTCACAGGTAACAATATGACCTTCCGCTTCATGAAGAACCTTAATTGGCACCCCAATAGACATGATGATGTTTTTGAAATGCCTAGATGAGTATAAATTAATCTAAATTGTTGCCAGATATCACAGATGATGACGGATTTTTTTCAATGCCGGCAAAAATCAAAACAAACAATGGCGGATAACGCGCACCGGTCGTTTCCGTTACGACTAATAACCCAAATTTTGGTAATACGAAACAACGCACCAAAACGGGAATTTAATAATAAAATAAATGACAGATCATTTAACTCTGTTTTTACTTACACTTGATTGATAAAAAAATTGTTTAACTATTAAATGTATAAAAAGCCATTGTTGTAAGCTGCATCAATTAAGGCTCAAACTCAGACTCTCATATATAGGGACGAGACTATGACTTATGAATCACTATATATATATTCAATGGCCGATACAGAACTTTTCAAAAGGGGGGCCCGCTCCAGTGATTCCCTATATAATCAACCTTATTTTTCCCACAAAAGGGGGGGCCCGGCCCTCCCCCATGATATTCTGTCTCAAAATGTTTAAATATACAATTCCGTGATAAATATAGAAATGTTAAATTATACGTAACAGTATATATACCTTTATAATTAAATCTTTTCTTGGACCATAAGTGTCAGAGTTCGCAAAATCTTTTTATCCTAGCTGGTCCTTGAAGAAAATCTCCTGGTCCTCACTATTAATTCTATTGAAATATACTAAAATTGTGTCAGTCCTATGCCAAATTTTGGTGGTGAAATCCTGAGGACCGCCACTTTTCTCGAACTCTGAAGTGTTCATACATGTCACAGCAATCAATTTCTAGGTTCTAATTTTAATTTTACAAAATCAAGGTTGGTAACAATGAAAAACAATTTCAATTCTACCTTGCTATCATATAAGGCATAGGGGAACACCCATTTAACTTCAAGGAGAAGTTGTGGCTTTTTCTTTAAAAAAAAAATTCTTTTCTCAAATTTTATGAACAAAAAATTGTTGTCAAGTAGAGGACAAAAAAATGGTATTCTAAATCTAGATTTTACCCACACCGTATAGGGTTAAAAAAAAAAAAGTTTAAAAGTTTTATTGATAGCGTCAAATGTTTTTTTATGTTAGCGCTTTTCACAAAACATTTCTTACACAAAAATACAATATAATTACACCCCCCCCCCCCCTTCTTAAAGTTAAATAGATGCTGCCTTAGAATTGGTTTATTTTTGGGAGTTAATCGCTGAATATTATATATGTTATATTAATAATAAATAGGCATGTCTATAGGAAATGCACCCATAATTTTTTCAGAATTTAGAGGATGGGTTAATTTTTGTCTTTGTTGTCAAGTTTTCAAGATAAACTGATCTGAAAAGTTGATGGATTACTGATGACAAAAAGGAACATCATTTGATAGCAAGATGCAGCACTTGACTAGAAGCATGGAGGCCAGTCCTAATATTCCTTTTGCAAAAAAAAATCACAGATGTTATCCTTTGGAGTAGGAGAGGTTGCAGGTTGAGATTTACAGTTATGTCAGGTCAAGCTAAATTGTAAATGCTGCTTTTCTAGCAAGAACATATCATTTACAGTGAGCACAAGAGCAGGTATCCAGGATTCAGAATAGTGAATCAGTTTATCTGTGTAAAGTGATAGGTCTTAACTTCCTGCAAACCATAACATGTTAATATTATGCTCTGTAAAACACAGCTTGATACAACCACAGAGAACAATGCATAAAATTGCAACCGTGAGTCTCAATTTTAAGAATTTTCAGATGAGACAAAAATTAAGCCATTCAATGCATATCCAACAATACCCCAACACCATTGCAACTTAATTGCTGTTTTACATTCCTACAATAGCTATAAAATCTATAGAATCTATAAAATGCTATCTGCTTTTCTCCATGATGACACCTCATCAAAATTGTATATTCAACGTATAAAACTATATACTTGGGAGTATCTAGCATGAGTTTCCTTGATGAAATAATCTATTCTTGCCATGCATTCACTGTTCCAAGATAAAGTAGTTAAAAAACTTTCCTCAGCTGACCAACATATAGACATCAGCACTTCCAACACAGGTTAAGCAAATAGTTGAAAAGTATGATGTTATACAGCACTAAATATTTGAAGTGAAAATCGAATCGTTTGGTCACCCTCCCTATGGCACAAAATCTTTCAGAAATAAAAATGTGGCTGGTTGGTCACTGGGTGGCTAGTTGCAGAATTAAGTTAATGAAGATACTTAAAACTTTAATTGGTGCAGGGGTGCAGAGTGCTTTTCTATTGGGTAAATCTTTTCAGTAGACAGACACGACTCTAGAAAAAGCTTATTATAAAGAAAACCAAACAACAGTGGTCACCATGTTTTTCAAGTTCTCATTTAAAGGTCCTATGCAAATTAAGTAAGAAAAAAATCTTCATGATGGAAAGGGTTTAAACAACATCATATACAATCACAAACCCATACCATACCATAAGACAGATACTTAATTGGTACTGAAATAAAATAAAACAATGTTCATTATGTTTAAATAATTTAATATTAAAATCAAATGACTCAATCGTCAAAATCAATGAATAGATTTACTTACAATGACAAAATCTTAAATTTTGTGATACTTTTGGTCACACGTACAACCTCTATACTATATACTGTATGTTCATAAATCACACTTAAACGTCACACTTTTAGATATTACAATTTTTGAACCATTTGTGACTAGTGTAATTATCACTTGATTTTCTCTTTACATATTTTTAAAAGTTCATCCAACTCTTACATACATGTATAACTGATAACTCTGAACAATAGAGTTATAATATACAATACCAGGTATTAAATTATTATAACATTAAGAATATTACATAATACAATTTAATTGGTAATTGATATTAATGTGTAGATTTGACTTCAGAAAACAGAGACACAAAATTGTAAGTTTCAAGTAGTGCTCTTAAGAGATATGTTGTTTTTTTTTTTTACATTCCTTACAGTTACTTGGTCTGGAAAGAGCATTGTATGGTTAATGTCCTCACGTAAGAAGTAATCCTACACAATACAAAAGAATTCCCCTTCAATTTCGACATTATCTTGACTTCACACATGGGTGAATTACTATTAACCTATTAAAGATCCAGATTATTCAATACATAAAATTTTCATGGGATGTTTATTTACAAATGATGATAGCACTATTTATATCTTTACATATAAAATCAGTAAAAAAGTAAGATTATATCTGCAAGATAAAAAATGATTTTATACACAAATGATCATTATGGCTTTCTGATATATCAACTTCTAACTTATTTTAACTTCCAGACACAAATAATTTGTCAGGTTATAAGAGGGTACTTAATTTTCAGCTTGGATAGGAAATTTAATAAAAATGCTATTATAAATTTATGATACATTTATCAAATTTTTGCTAACATTTAATAAATTATTTTGCTCCCAGTTTTCAATTGAAAAAAAAGAGAAGATAATACAAATATTTTCAGAATTGTGAATATGTCTTATACCTTTATTCATTAAAATCTAATGATATTATAGCACCGCTACAGGTATTACAACTGATGCATATAAGTAATAATTTAATTTTAGATGTAGCGCATCTTCTGATTGGCTGACGTTATTTTGTTATCAGCCCATAGACATAATTTAGTCATGTGACCGTGACGTCATCAACGTTTTTTCATGGTTTTCTACGGTTTAAAATGGAATTTAGAATTAAATTATAAGAAATGACTGTAATTTTTCTGTCTATTCGAAATAACATAAAAAATTTGTAAGGGTTCCACGGAACCCGGTGTCTCGCCTACTTTTGCTGTAAATCGCAGGCTCAACAAAAGTGAGGAAAAAAATCAATAAAAATATTCCTCTTGATACTATCTTTTGATTGTAATAAGCTTCTGTCCAAGTTTGGTAAAAATCCAGGATAGTTTTTGAATCTAATAAATGTTTTAAAAACTTTAACTGCAGACTGTATGTAATGTTAACTGGAAGAAAATCTAAGTCCATTTATAGGTAAAATACGGAAAAAATGGATTTATTTTTTTACAAAATTTACTTCTGGATACTATCTTATGATCATAAACAAGCTTCTGTCCAAGTTTGGTACAAACCAAGGATAGTTTAAGAAAGTTATTAAGATTTTAAAAACTTTAACCACAGAGTGAATGTAATGTTTCCCCGCAGAAAAACTAAGTCCATTTAAAAGTAAAATACGGAAAAAATGGATTTATTTTTTTACAAAATTTACTTCTGGATACTATCTTATGATCGTAAACAAGCTTCTGTCTAAGTTTGGTACAAACCCAGGATAGTTTAAGAAAGTTATTAAAATTTTAAAAACTTTAACCACAGAGTGAATGTAATGTTTCCCTGCAGAAAAACTAAGTCCATTTATAAGTAAAATACGGAAAAAATGGAATTTTATTTTTACAAAATTTACTTCTGGATACTATCTTATGATCATAAACAAGCTTCTTTCCAACCTTGGTAGAAATCCAGTATAGTTTAAGAAAGTTATTAAAATTTTAAAAACTTTAACCACAGAGTGAATATTTGTGGACGACGCCGACGACGCCGGAATGTAGGATCGCTTAGTCTCGCTTTTTCGACTAAAGTCGAAGGCTCGACAAAAATGTGATGCACACTGTTAATTAACCCGCTATGCGCGTTATTCAGTGTACACCAAATTTTTTATGTTATTTCTTCATAGACAGAAAAAATATAAGATTCTAATACTTTTCATCAATGGAGATTTGGAACTAACCCTCTTTTCCAGAAAGATGAGCACTTCACCATACTACAAAATTATAATGAAAATTGGATCGATTGATTGTTGTTTGATGTGGCAATTTGGAAATTGGATAACATTATTGAATAGCGCTCGTCTCCTTATAAAATAACACCAGATCATAATGTTGTTTCAAAACAATATACATGTATAACAGATATTGCATACATAAAATAAACACCATGCAAGAATTGATCAAACGTACATAATATCAAGGGGTCAAAAGTAATTTACATCAGTCATTCAAAGCATTTGTACAAAATGAGAAAGAAACATTGCTGACTTGTATGTTAACTAAACAAGTCCAGTGACATAGATCCTTAATATGAGACACTTGTGAAACCATGTACAGAATTAAAAAAAAATGTAAACAATGAATGTTCATTTGTAAAGTTTCAGGGGACTTTGGCATCACATTACATGCTAAATAGCTTCATAATTGTGGTGTACATTTCGTTTAAGTACATCTTGTAAAAATTTATTCTTGACTTAGTAAAAATTATAAATGGAATCAATGTAAAACCATTCAAAAAATGAATGTGTCAATATCATTTTGGTACTTTTATTATTGTACAAAACTACTTGAAAAATAAATCAGGATTGTGCAAATAATAGTTTTTTTCAATGTCACATGGTGGTAAATATTAAGGTGCCATATCATGGAGGGCTACAAAAATTGTAAATACCAAATAACTGGAAAATCCACATTTGTGTTGTTAATGTGACCTTATGCAAATGTACAATTAAATCCTGTCATTGTAAACAACAATTTGTCACCAATAGGGGATAGTAGTAGAAGGGATTAATTTCCACAATTGCCTGACAGAAATTTGTACTTAATGGATCATTAGAAGTTGGTGTCATATTTATATAACAACACACATTTATTATACATCCTGTATGACAAGACTCTTTTTCAATGCAATTATTCAAATATAAACAGAAGGAGAATGTATGACATTCCAAGGTTTTGAAAGAATTATTGTTTTTAGTATTGAAATTTATCAGGAATGCAAAGTCTCACAAGGTAAATTGACGTCTATCCTACTCTCAAAGAAAGCCCTGATGCACTTATTTATTTCTTATTGCTTTTGATGGTATTGATAAATTGCTATATACACATACACAAAACACTATATATTTAATTGTACATTTTCTGTAAACTGAAAGTAAATTTAAAAGTACAATTTTCTATTAATACAATTTATATTTTCACAAAAGAAAACAACATGTTTACTTGCAATATAATTCAGTGCTCTTGATCTTTTTACAAAATGTTATGTATATGGAAAACTGAGGTGTAAAAACCTCTGATTAATGAGTATGACAATGTGCTCCTAGACTTCCTTGTGTAACAGAAAGGTATACCCCTGTTATATCTATGACCTTTAAAAACAAATTGATCCAATTTAGTTGTTCCCATATCTCTGTTATTAAATGTCTTTACAAGAAGTAATCTGGCTGTGGTTTCTTTGATGGTATTCCCCTAGATTCCTAAAAATACAAAATAATTTATTATAAATATCTACCAAACACATGTTCATTTGTAAGATCTTGTAAGTAATGTCTCATACATAATCTAAAAATAAAACATTTTGTCATGCATGGCTTTTATGGTATACTTTGAGGTGTTTTTTTTTTGTCATAGTTTAGTCTGTAGGGTGACCTTCAATTGCTTTTATCAACCACATTTGTTCACTATTGATTATTTGTCTCAATAACATTCATACCTCATCTCTAATTTTAAAATGCTAGTTATATTTTAACAATTAGTATTACATATATGATTAAGGAATGGAGATCTGAACTGTTTTTTGTTAATAAAGTAAACAATCAACATTGTATTGGGTAATCAGGAGAACCATTCATAAGAACAAAACATGTGGTGGTCCTGGATTTTGTTTGCTGCGAATTGAATCTGTATTTGAGAAAAAATAGAATCTTGATCTTGAACAAAACTGACAATTTTAAGAAATATATTGTCAGTTGGTATGGTGAGTGTACTTGAATGAATATCCTGGATAATTATACCTTCCACATTAATGAACCCTACATTGCACGACTTTTATACACTATAAACACACCATACAATAAAGATTCTTGACACACACTTATAATATAACTTACCTGTGGTGCAGCTTCAAATATTGTAAAATCTCTTTGTAAATGCTCATCTAATTCTAAAATGGCTGCTACATTACCACATCTTTAAAAGAAAGGTAGTACTTATTACAAATTCTTTTAAAAGCAAAATTTGTTTCATTCAAGAACATAAGATATTCACTTGTCAAAGTTTATAAATAACAGCTTAAAGATAACAGTATGCCTGTACATCTTTATAGAGAAACCAAGTAGGACATCCAAATAAATGTAACCATTGGTTGAATATCTAATTTATAAATTATCAACCTTTTGTTAAGTTTTAGCTGTACATAGTCAGTGTTCTCCCTAGGATTTTGGAATAGCACCAGGGTAACGCGTGTCGAAATGATTTGTACAATATGTCGTGTCGCGTTGCATCGCTTATTTTTTCTTCTTGTTAGTTTTTGTGCCATTACCTTTTTGTCTTTTGTTTTGTTTACTGTGTTATGTAGACTGTGGGTAAAAAAAAAGTAAATCAAACAGTTTGTATACTTTAATATCTTTTAAAAAATAAATAACTGAAAGCACTTTTAGTCTTTAAACTAGTCACTTTTTATAATTTGATCAAGCCAATTTTGTCCTGATACTTGTATAGTTACACTACACATTCCCCATTTTTGTTAGATTACACCATAACAATTAACTTTAAACAAGATTAAATTTTAATGTAGAACCTTTTGTAAATTAAATACTATTTTCCATTATCTTTAGACATGATTCTTTTAGACATTAATAAAATTATTATTAAAATCATTATTGTGTTATTTCATGATAGACATGAAAAGTATACTTATATTATCTATGTGGACACTCCTGAAAGGTTGTCTTGTCTAGCTGAGTTCCAATCATTGCATATTTATTATGTAAAAGTTAATCATTAAACTTCTTTAATACTATTCAGCTATATATCTAATGGATGTTTTCAACAATCTTGTTTAAACACAGCCTTAGCTCAGTCAGTAGATGTTTTTCAACAAATGGAAGTTTTTAACAAGTTGAACCTTGACTAGCTATACAGCCCTTGCTCCGTGGGGTTTGATGTATTAGAAATATACTACCTATTTAATATAATATGTCTGTGCTTTAATAAAAGTATGATTGTCAAAAATAATTTGCAATATATTTTTGTTGGTATATTCAAAGAAAGTTTTTATCCTTGAGGTAACATCCTTACATAATTTTGCATTCAATTTGTACTTTATTTCTATTTTAAATGATGGATAATATTTTTGGAGCACATTTTTGTAATAAGCTAAATCAGGGGAAGTAACTCACAATTTAAAAATACGCAAATCATTTATGACCAAAGGCTGGAGTAATAGAGTTTATTAACAAATGTCTGCTTGTCACTCAAATGTCTCATAAGTCTGTAATCATTAAATTATGATCTCTTAATTAACTAGATATCATTGAGATGGGAGCCATCTCTGTGGGCCCCGCTGTCAATAACGTGGGGTAAATAAGTTGTATGGATAATCTGATATGAAGCATTATTTGAAGTTATTACATAGTCTCATGTGTGATTTTGATCTAAGATTTTAAGTTAAAACTGATAAATATTCTCATCTTACTTTCATAGTATAATAGTGATATGACTGCATGATGTGAACTCATTGTTTACTACTCTAAGGTGACTTCTGGATATATGGATTGATGTTTGAACAATATGTTTAAAGGTGCTGCCCAATTGATATTTGTCACATATTTTTAGAATTATGCCTTCAATATATTATGACCCACCAAGTATAAAGTATGAAATATTAATGGTTCTCGAGAGGTAGAGCGGACACAATTTGTTAAGAACAACGAACGGATGGACAGACCGACAGACTGATCTTAGACCTAGGATGCATACATTATGACACATTCTCTTGTGTTGGTTAATATATATGTTAAGTTGAAAATGTTTGTCAGGTATAAAGTATGAAATAATAACAGCTGTCCTCTCAAAATATAATGTGGATCAAATTTGTTAGCGATGGACAGACCAACAGACAGACAGACCTTTGACCTAGGAAGTGGTACATACATCATGACACACCCTCTGGTGTTGGTTAAAATGGATGTCAAGTATAATATTTGAAATCATAACGGTTCTCAAGATATAGAGCGGACACAATCTTCACCACAGGACACAGGGTTGTCAACTGAAACCAAAGTTTTTTTGACGTTGACCTTTGACCTAGGAAGTTGTACATACATCATGACACGCCCTCTGGTGGTGGTTAAAATGTATGACAAGTATATACTTTGAAATCATAACGATTATCTAGATATGGAGCGGACACGATCTTCACCACAGGACACAGGATTGTCAACTCGAAACCAAAGTTTTTGACCTTGACCTTTGACCTAGGAAGTTGTACATACATCATGACACACCCTCTGGTGGTTGTTAAAATGGATGTCAAGTATAAACTTTGAAATCATAATGGTTATCTAGATATGGAGCGGACACGATCTTCACCACAAGACACGGGGTTGTCAACTGAAACCAAAGTTTTTGACCTTGACCTTTGACCTAGGAAGTTGTACATACAACATGACACACCTTCTGGTGTTGGTTAATAATCATGTTAAGTATTAAGTATGAAATCATAACGGTTCTCTAGATATGGAGCGGACACGAAAGTGTTACGGACGGACGGACGGACAGACGGACGGACGGACGGACGGACGGACGGACGGACGGACAGACTGATCACTATAGGGCGACCCGCCGTCGGCGGGGCCCTAATTAAAACACAAGAATCATGTACATCGATTAAATCCAATCATCAAGGTTAACCTCAAAAGGTAAATCGATCACGTGGTGTAAACAATCTTCGTTGTCAGAACTGGATTGAACTGGTTTGAACTGGTCAAAATTCATCTGAAATTTTATACCCCACGGAAAGGTTTACCGTTATATGATTTTTTTACCGAAAATTTTAGCACCACGGTGAAAAATTATACATCGCGGCAAGAACGATACCACCACGGTAGAAAATTATACATCGCGGGCCCGTGGTCCTTTAAGGGCCTGGGGAGAACACTGACATAGTCTATACAATTTGTTTTTTTTTTTAAATGGAGCATGCAAACTGTAATAGGATTGATCTATTCACTATTTTAGAATACAATTTATTCTCTTTTAACTTTACAATATATATATATACAAGTACGTTTGAGCCAATGAAAACTCTACAACAGATTTATCCATCGGATCACCAGCAGTGATGGTGATACATGGCTGTGTACATTATGTATATACCACTCGTCTAAACATCAACCCAACAATGTTAGATCTGTAAATTTGCTTTCGCAAATTTTTTGTTCTTCCCTTTTCATTTTTATGAAGCCCAGGTGGTCATGTGGTCTAGCGGGATGGCTACAGTGCAGGCGATTTGGTGTCGTGATATCTCAGTAGCATGGGTTCGAATCCCGGCATGGGAAGAACAAAAAATTTGTTGGGTTGATGTTTAGACGAGTGGTATATATATATATATATATATTTTTAATTCATAGTTTTATTCTAAATTTAGACCATTCAACAACAAACTTATGAAACAAATAATTGAAGCTCAGAAATGACACTCATAACGTCAATCAAAAACCTGTGACAATGCACTTGCCATTAACTGATGCATATGTGAATTGTAATCCTTGTAAATGAATTGACAATTTGAATATTTACCTATAGCAATAATTAGGTGCTGACCACACAGTTAATACTGTTTCATTAAAATGCCACTTGTAACCCTCCATTACTAACTGATGGGCTCGACATATTAAATCTATATGGTTAGCTTCATTAAACTGTGCTGCAACATCGGAACCAAATAAATATCCTGCTCCACGAGGACTCACTCCCCAACCCTGCATATCTATAAAATAAGAACAAGAAAAATTATTGTAATGAAATCTATAAAAGAAGTTACTACATTTTACTCATTCTTGCTACTGTCATATTAATTTGTAGAAAGTCTAATAACAACAACACTTGAGGGACTGCTGCATAAAATTTATTGATCGACATGCCGTCATCAGGATACAAATAATACATTGATAAAATTGAGAATGGAAATGGGGAATGTGCCAAAGAGACAACAACTCGACCATAGAAAAAACAACAGCAGAAGGTCACCAACAGGTCTTCAATGTAGTGAGAAATTCCTGCACCCGGAGGCGTCCTTTATTGAACATGCTTAAGTCTTATGACAACGTCATAGTATAGTAGAACATGTAGAAGTTGTGAAAGAGGAAGTGAAAGTGAAAGTATAAATAGAAAATGTTTAAATTGATTGTCAACATAAAGATGAAAGTAAAATAAAATTGTTTGTGTTTGTCTGTGTTATTAATGTCTTAGCTAAAATGTTGTAAATTGAATGTACAAACACATGTCTGTTCCATAGTTCTTCGGGTAGCTCATCAAAACAAATAGTTTCATCACTGCTGCTTGTTGTCAGGTCAATGTGGTCTTCCTGAGTTAGGTCCATGACATAACTGTATTCTTTGGTTATGTATTGCGGAGTGTTATTTAAAATAGAAGTGTCTGAATCTGACAGGTATAGGTCTTGTCCCAGGTTACTTGTTGATGGTTTGTGCGGTCTTGGAGTAGAAGGTTGTTGGTATTCATATGGTGATTAACCTGCTATTGTCCTGAATATAGGGGTTTTCTCGTTCCATTATTTTTTCTGAAAGGCTTCAAAGGGGGTTTCCATTTTTCTATGGCTTTAGCCATTTTCCGAGGATTTTGTTTGAAACTGTTGTAGTCTTCTTTGGCCTTATCTGGGTGTTTTGAATTTATATGTGTGATGGCATTTGATTTCCAAGTGACAGTAGCAACACAATGTTTGAGACTGGTTCGTGGAGTTCTCTGTGGTGTCTTCTTAAGGTTGAAATACTGCAGAATGTTTTCTGGTACTTTTTGCAATTAAATCGTTGTTTAAATATCTGGTGGTTTCCTTTCTTTTGGTTATCTTAGTGTTACCCATATTGTCTTCGAGTCCCCAGGGTTCGGTGCTTCCAAATCTGTGTATCATTGATGTCACCATAACAGGCATAACAACCACAGAACAAAACATAAACTGAAGAAGCTCTAATACACAGATTTGGAAGCATCGAACCCTGGGGACTCAACATACGATATGGCTAACACTAAGATAACCAAAAGAAAGGAAACTTATGCATGTTCAATGTATTATTTGTATCCTGATGAGGATGCCCTAGGTACCGAAACATGTCGATCAATAAATTTTATGCAGCAGTCCCTCAAGTGTTGTTGTTATAAGACTTTCTACATTTTTGTGTTTTACCATAACGACCCTGCTTACCCGAGGTATCCACTTCGGGGACTCTACCTTACTACAGACTTACCAGGCGTTGGTTCACTTTTGTTTGTAATTGTCATATTATTTGTATTTAAGCTCTTAAAAAAATGCACATAATAAACTTAGCTACAATCATAGTCACACATTAATTATAACTTGACTGATTTTACATCCAAATTTATCATTTTTCTCAACTTTTTTGTAAAATAGTACAGTATAAATTGAAGTTTACCTTCTTGAAAATTTTTACAAATGTTTTAATGATTATATGAATAAATTATACTTCTTCTAATTCCAAGCAAATTGTAGTCAAACAATCAAAGAAATATTATATAACTTTACATCTTCTAAATAAGACATGATGTCAGAAGTTAATTTACCTTCTGGATCTGACCATAATAAATCACACATTGGACCGTCATGTGGTACTTCCTGTTTCCTGTCTATTGCACGGATTTGATCTAATGTCTGTATAGAGGGAGATAACCCACCATGTACACAAAATATCTGAAAATATACAAAATGATATCAGAAGTCTATTTTTGACAGTTGAAAAGCAATCTAATTACATTTTTCTTTCAATTTAACCTACATTAAATGAATATGCTCTTTCCAGTCAAAAATTTTGACTATCTCAAATAAAATTGATAAAATGAACTTAACCAATGCTAAATATTCATCTATTCACAATTTTTAAAAATTTCTTAATAAATCTTGATTCTTAAACTTTTTATGTATAAAATAAACCCACCTTTCCATCTATAATTGCTGAAAGACTTAAATAATCAAATATTTCTGTACAATATCTCCATACTGTTATTGACCCGTATTTCCGCAAACATTCATCATAAAAACCATAAACTTGTGTGATTTGTCTACTTTCATGATTGCCACGAATTAATGTTATTCTATCTGGATATCTAACCTAAAAATAGATTTAAATTTAAAATGTAGACACATGCATAGACTTGGAGATCCTTTCAACTGAGCATTAAATAAAATAGCATTACATATTAATTAAAACAGTTGAATAAATGAATTAATTTTTAAGGTTGTTAATTTTCATGGTTTTGAAGCTTAAAAGTTTTGTCCTCATTGTTCATCCTTCTAATACTGATTTATAGCAAACTGTTATGGTTGTGATGGCAAACAAATTAAGATCTATTAGTTGTACAGTGTTAAAATTAATTTGCATTATATTTTGATACTGTTATTTTTATTTAGATCATACATATACTTGGTCTGACCTTTGAAAATCAACATTATAGAAGTACCATCATACCTTCAAAATGACTGTCCCTATTTAAAAACAGGTTTGCTATTTATATTAGGTAATGTTCTTTAAATGTGCAACCATATCATATCAAAAAGAACCTACAAGTGTAACAGCATCATTTAATTGCAGATTTATATTTGTTGTCTTTTTCAGTCTGCACCAAAAACTTTTTCAACTACTAGTCCGAAGACCAATATTCTGACATTTTTCTTATTTGGCCAAACAAAGTTTTGCAAAAACTTACTAGTCCGAATGAAATTTTACTAGTCTTGGGCATCGGACTAGTGGCTAACCATGCAGACTGCTTTTTTTTTATTGTTGGTTGTATTAGCTGTTAAAAAGGTTTTAGTACATTGTAGTAGTACTTTTCTAGAAGCTGATACTTACTTTTAATGCTAATAATAATAAAAATGTTTCTACACTGTAAAATCCTCTATCCACAAAATCTCCAATAAATAGATAATTTGTGTCCGGAACATCTCCACCAACTTTAAATAATTCTTTTAAATCATAAAACTGTCCATGTATATCACCACACACCTAAAACAAATATCGAAAATTGAATCATTTAGTATTCTCCTGTTTGAGCCCTTTGTATTAAAGCAGAGATAAAAGAAAGTAGTTATAAAATTATTTCATAATTGTCCAACCTTACTTGATACTTTTATATTTTCACTTCTACATGTTTTTAAAGTGTTATACCCTTTGTAGAATAATTCTAGTACAGTCATTCTATTAAATTTTAGAATTCAAATTCTCCACACAAAAAAAAACCATGTATTACATGTAATGGATAATTGTAGTATCATACCATTGTATACCAAATCTACATGATCTAGTGATCATGTATTATTTTTATAGAAAAAAAAGTTGAAGAAGGGGTTATAGTGTAGTGATGTTGGTCATTGGAAAACAACAGGGAAAAGTGGTTGGTTTTTTTTGTACTAATTTTCTCCTGCACATTTCTGAAGCTTCAGTTAAATATTGTTCACCTATTAAATTTATAAAATTGTTTGTGGATTTTTTTTAAATATTGAGGAGATAACTTACTGTTACAGGAGAATCTACACGCTGTACATTACTTTCTTCTACTAAAATCTCTCTGGCTTTGGCACATAATGCTTTCACTTCACTCTCTTTAATTATTTCACATCTTCTCAGTTGCTCTATTTGTCTTTAGAAAAATAACAATAAGTACATATGTTAACTTTATAGATCATTGAAATCCTTATGAAATAATATAGAGGGCATTATATTGTAGTGTTTTATCTAAAGCAATTTAGCACGGCATGATGCCATGTCTTTTTTCAAATGCAATGCCCTTTTTCTTCTGAAATTTGATGCCATGTGCCAATTAGCATTATCTGGACCAAGATCAGGTTGCGTTGTTGGGGTGTTGGCTGCTCAAAGTGCGACAAGCATAATAATTTGACTAAAGTTGGTTGCAAATTATTTCAGACAATATTTATCAATTCCCCGAGTACATCAAATAATTCTTAGTTTCAGCAAAATAAGTTTGTTACTTCATTAGAACGTAATGAAAATTGCCTTATAACGTTTAAACCCATTGCATTTGTTTGCACCTGTCCTACCTCAGGAACCATAGAAGTATTGTTAAATGGTTTTTGTTTGTTGTGGTTCATTAGTGTTTCTCGTTTCTTATATGGATTAGACGTTGGTTTTCCCCAATAAAGGCCATTTGAATTGTTTTACATTACTGATTGGTGATCTAAAGAGCCTTTATATCTTCCTGTTCAGCCAAGACTCTGTATTGAAGGCTGTATTTTGACCTTTGTTTACTTTTCATACCATGCCACATCTTCTTATTTCTAAAAGTTAAAACTCAACAAAGATGGTTTCTTAATTAAATAGACATTAATTTATATAAGAACAGATTCCAACAATAAATGTATACCAGTTAAAAAAAAATATGTACCTGTCTAAATCACTTATTTCACTCATGCTTCTGTGTTTATCTGAAATAATAGAAAGAGGAAACTATTTAGAAATTCATCTTCAGCATGGGTATGTCATGTATGTAGGGGCCGTTTCAACTGTTAGAGCTTAGAACACATGTTCATCATGTTTATTAAGAAGTGGACGGTTTAATGCATTTACAAGTGGTTGTCAAGTGACAGGAACCGGATTTTGAACCCTAAACAGTTGAGTAAGTATCGCCACAACATTTAAGTTTAAAACAGCTGAATTTGGATTGTGATTGAATATTTGATATATAGATTATTATCTAATCAATAATGACCATGGTCCAAATCTACAACCTACTGCAAACTCTTGCAATTGATGAATTTAGAAAAAACTGCTAATTTTAGTCTATTCAAAAATATTAAGTCATGGAATTGAAATGACTAAATACACAATTTGAGAAGATTTTCAGTTAATATATTAACTTTGGTTCAGGAATATATTTTTTACTCCAAAAATGAAGCATCTTTGGGATAAATTATATAAGCAAAAGATTTTACTAAAGCAGTAAATTCCCTCTCAAAGTCCAACTGCAAATATGAGTTCTGCATTATGACGTCAATGTAAGGGGTAGCAGGTCCGTTAGCACCTAATAATACACTTTCGCACCTGGCACGTTCACACCAAAAGTCCGTTCGCACCCAATTTTAAGTAAAATTCCAGTTGGATAATTAGAAAATCAAAATTGTTTTGTTTTTAATTGATTTGATGTAAATTCTGAATGTATTTAGCTTGGTATGAGTAAAACATTGAAGATTTTAAATGAAAAACACAAAAGATTTTAACAGCTTGGCCCCTTTGATCTCAAACAATGAAACAAAAAATTATAGCAATACACTAACTAAAACATGATTAAAATTTATTCAACACTAAAAATACATTGTCAGAGTCTCACTTTATTTTGAAACAATGAAATAAAAGTTAGTAATACACTAACCAAAACAAAATTAAGATTTATTCAACACAAAAAAAAAGTCTCAATTTAATTTAAGACAGTGACAACAAATAAACTTATTGGAACACATGTACGTACACTTGCCAAAACTTGATGACAAAGTTATTAAACACAAAACCAATAAAAATGGACGCGAACATGTAAGGTGCGAAAGTGAAAGGGAGCGAACATGATTAGGTGCAAACTTGAATGGGCGCCAACGAACCCGGCGTCAAAGAAAAAAATATAATAGCCTTTCAAGATGTCATAATTATTTGGACTAACTTTTCGAGTGACGACATAGCTATGTCGTAAATGTAGATGTTTGAATACTTTGATGACTCTTAATAAAGCTTATTTATTATTATTACTGGTTATTGAGTGACAGTCAGACCATATGAGGTCAGCGTTTTCCTTTTTTCACGAAGGTAAGGTGGGTGTTTTAAAAAAATCACTTACAAGTGGTTTTTTTTTTAAATGTCCATCCGGTTTATTTTATTTTCTCTGGGTGCACGTGGGGGTCACAAAAATAAAGTTTAGTATAATTTACATTTAATGGAGTTGAAAAAACATAAATAGAAGAAGTGATATAATTGTCAAATATTCTTTGATTTGACTTTTTTCAACAATTTATCTCTTTTCTTTCATTTACAATTTTATGCATCAGCATCCTCCTGCAAATGCAAGGACTTTCGATCCAGGTTTCTTGCTTTTGTGCCGTATTTTTGGCACACAGAACAGTAGTATCCTTCCTCTGTGACTATAAGCCATTTGAAGTCTTGCTCATATTTGTCTTCACTTGCGTGTCTTTTCCGTTGTTTGGTTGATTTTTGTTCAATTTAACATTGCTATCAATTTTATTTAACTTATTTGGTCTGGTATTTCCTTATCATCATCGTCATCTGCCTTTCTTTTTCCCCGATAGATAAATGAAAACATTGAAATTTGACATTTGGACGCCATCTTTGTCAATGAAAACAAATCAACGAGGCGCGATTAGTATTCAAATTTTAACGGTACGGAACCGAAATAAAATCCAGAATTTGAAAAAAAAGCCAACCACATCCTAAAATCAAAAGGTTGTACGCACAACTGGCTTAAATGCCGAATAGAAAACACTGGATGTGAAATTGGTGGATATCAAATCATTATATCTGGAAGTAGAATCGTGCACGCAACACAGCCACTAGATGTGGCACAAAATGTGCACCGCTATGTCAATGGGGGTTACAAAACAAGGTAACTGAATTATGGTGCACATTTTGTTCATTATATGGGGACAAGTCCCCAATAACAGTAGAAAATTCAATTAAAAATTTTTTTTAAAAAAATCGGGAAAATTTTCCCGATATTTTCATTGTACTAATGAACTCAAAATCGTTCAATTTTTTTTGTCGCGTTTTTGAATTTCCGGATCTGCGCAGAAATCTACAATGTACTTCCTTTTTCTGGTCTCGTTTGTATGAAACTTTGAGTAAAATATATATTTATCAGTCTAGTATAAAATAGGAAGAGACGCAATACCAATTTCATTTTTAATAATTCCTTGATATGAAAAAACGTTACCTGATGATGGCGTTTCTTTGTTTACATTGCATATGACGTCATAACTTAAATAACGTCACAACTAAAATCCCTAACAACAGAACCAAAATCGGAAACGTTACGGTATTTCCGTTTCTTTTTTTAACAAATATTTTAAAAGTTACAAAAAAAAATTCATAGAGTGGGGGGCCCATATTCGCCGTTTTATGATTTTGACGTGTAAACACTTCAAAGGATGGCTGAAATGGAAGAAATATGCCAATAAATTATAATTTTATAACAAATATAATTATTTTTTAAACTTAAACAAAATTACGGCACTTACAGCAAAAGATCGAAAAACGGACAACGATTTTCGGTCAATTTCCTGAATGAAAAACAGGATTTTCATAGATTTTTTTCTTAGCATATTTTTGACTGATTGGCCTAAATTTCTGTTTTTTTTACACCTTTGAAATGTCTGCTGTTTATCTATAATGAAATTTATTTGATAAATATTATATAAAGCTGCATTTATTTGGTTTTAAATAGATGTGTAAAAACGGCGAATATGTGTCCCCCATTGACAAAACTTCAGGAAATTTCAAACACCTTTTAATCTAACTTTACAGCTGATTATTTTCAAACAAACATGTTTTCAAGCTTAGGAATGTTTTGCATTTGAAGTTATCTTCATATAGAAATATCAGTACACTTCAAAAACATATAGACCTGAACATAAACTGTAGAAAACATGGAAAGATATGGCGAAAATGAGCACCCCACTCTACAGACTTCGTCCCCATTTACAGGAAATGCCTGCCTCATATTATTGTTATGACTTCAACTTGGCACAAGTGCTTGGATGTAAAGCTTGTAAATTGTCTTGAATGATTGGCCTTTTTTACTTTGAGACTGTGACAATGCTACATTTTTCAGGATAAAATCTAAAAGATATTCCCATTTCGTATTTGTCAGCTTTTCTAAAGTTTAAAGTAGAATTTTATTACGTTTCACTAAAAGAACAGCACCATTAAACTGCTCTTTTATTATAGAAGAATATCACAAGGAATGTATTGAGTTAAATGATCAAACAATAATAACTATGCTTGATGCAAAATCTGCATTCGATGCTGTTAAACATGCTGGGCTTATCAGAAGATTATATCAAATGAAAATTCCGGAACAATCTATTTTAATTATTGATAATCTATATAAAAATGCTGTTTCTTGTGTTAAATGGAATAATCAAATATCGGACACTTTTAGAATAGAACAAGGCGTAAGACAAGGAGGGACTCTTAGTGCAGACTTGTACAAAATCTATATAAATACACTTTTAGACATTTTAGCTGATTCAGGATATGGAGGAAAAATTGGATCGATTTCTTGTTGTGCTCCTACTTGCGCAGATGATTTAGCCATTCTTAGTAACTGTCCATATGAAACACAAATTTTAATTGATATGGCCTTTGATTTTAGTAAACGTGAGGCATACTTACTACAACCAGCCAAAAGTTGTGTTATACAGTCGAAATCACGTCATCATGAGAAAGTAAATGAAAATTTTTGGAATTTAGGCAATTCTGTTCTTCCAACTTCTAATAAAGCAACACATATAGGAATATGTCGTACAGACGATGATTCATGTAAAGCTACAATAGATGAGAATTTAAAGAAAGCAAGAAGGACACTTTATAGCTTAATGGGGGTTGGACTTTATGGCGAAAATGGTCTAGATCCACAAACCTCAATGTCAATTATGAATACTTATATTATACCAATAATGTTTTATGGATTGGAAATAGTGATCCCTAGAGGAAGATGTTTAGAAAATTTAAATATACAATTTAAGAAATTCTTGAAACAATTGTTATCTTTACCAAAAACAGTAGCAGATCCTGCTATATATATGATTTCTGGGATGTTACCTGTAGAAGCTCAAATAGATGTAAAAATTTTAACTTTTTATGGAAATATTACTAGACAAGGAAAAAATTCTATTGAATGGCAACTAGCGGAAAGGCAATTAAATGTTAAAGCTATTAATAGTAATAGTTGGTTTAGTTTATTGAGGAAAATATTTTTGAAATATGAACTTAATGATCCTGTACAATACTTACTTAATCCAATTAGTAAATGCCAATGGAAAAGGGAAATAACTTCCAAAGTTCAAAAATTCTGGATTGTGAAGATACTGAATCATGCAAAACTTTATACCAGTTTAAAATACTTATCGTTGATATATAAACCAGGACAATGTCATCCTATTGCAAATACAAATACTATGAATTCAAGGGAAATTATTAGAATTCCTACAAAATTGAAAATAGCTACTGGGAGTTATATTCTGCAAACAGTTAGAGCCAAATTTATAAGTAATACAGAACTGTCTATATGCAAACTGTGTAATGAAACAGAAGAAACTTTACCACATTTTTTATTAACGTGTAAAATATTAGAAGATATTAGAAAACCAATTTTGGAAGATTTAATTAATTCCTGTAGTGAAGAGTTAGCTGTCTTTAATATGAAAGATGAACATTTTGACATTTTACAACTGATCATAGATCCCTTTACTTACATGACAATGTTAAGTTTTCCTCAGTTAAGAAATGAAAAAGTTTTTAAAGTGATACAGAACATTATAGATCCAAAATGTAGACGATTATGTTACAATCTCCATTGTGAAAGGTATAGACTGTTGCAATTAGATGATATAAAGAAAAAGAAAAGAAAGTAGATAATAACATTTTATGAATCCTAAGTGACGATTGGTTGTCTACTCTTAAACAGTGATATCTTTTGATAAATATTTTAGATTTTAAAATATTTAATGAGTTGATGATATTGACATTAAGCCCAATTTTATCGTCAAGAATAAATTGTACAATGTAAATAGTGTATAGTGATATTGGTGGAAGATATATATTTCTATTCATATTGTGAAATCCATTACTCGGAAGAGGTGTGCCTACACTGGCAGAATTTATATAACAGATTACAGATTACAGTTCATGATTTTTTTGTCGTTCACTTTATCAAAACATGGACACTATGTTCAAGAATTCACTGAATATAAGGAAAACATAACTTGACTCACAATTTGATTACTAGCCTAGTTAAACATGTAGAAGAATGTACAATGGGGACACGATTTAACCATAAAATGTGTACCTGAGGTTTGCTTCTTCAACAAAAACTTGTCTCTTCCGGTCACTTCTTGCGTCACTAACGAAATAACGAATGTGCGAGACTTTTTTAATTTTTATCAAATTAATTCTTTTTAATTTGTTTTAATATAATATATATCCCATAAAAGATTTAAAATTTGTTCTGATTTTCAAATACACTTTTTTTTTAAAAACAAAATATATATAATGGTACTACTAAGCACCAGCTTTTACTAATCGCATATATATTACAAGAACGAACACAAATTATTTTACAAGTGTATCAAAATTTACAAAGGCATTAGCTGTCAAAATTTATTATGTTCACCGCTTTGACACAAATTTTCATATGTTATTTATAACATATTACCAGGTTTATTTGAATTGTAAAAAGTTTAAAATAAACAATGTACCTCCTAAGACTGCCGATACTGGACGTTGGTCATCATAACCCAATATAACCATAGTATATCTATAAAACTGAGAATGGGAATGGGGAATGTGTCAAAGAGACAACAACCCGACAATAGAGCAGAAAACAGGCCGGAAGGCCACCAATTGGATCTATGAATATATAGCGAACACGTGTAATGGAATTTTTCTAGGTCTGTTTGATTTTATGTAATAGGTTATAGAACAAAATGTGTTAATCATCCGGGACTCTGAACATGTATATATATATTATATTAATTTTTTGGCAGTTTTTTCTTAAATTCCAGTAGCAAACATTTTCAAATTTTATTCAGTTTAATCACCAACAATCTGTCGTTTTTGAACAAACACAAATGTGCTTTGGCAAACGATTTTGACCTCAATAAAACTATATAAAAAAGCATTCAGTTCTAAATTAACATGTTTAATTTGGTTCGAGTAAACGATAAAATAAACTTTCCTGAAAGTACAACGTGAAGTTGAACAAAGACGAATACCTTCTGTATTTTTCAACTTTTTGAGACATTTTATTTATCTCTAAACATCACGTTTATTCTTAAAAGAATGATCCCGCACATCATGTTACTATTGGATTTATTTGTTAAGTCAAGACTTCTTTATTCTGTATGTACTTCATTTCTGTTATTACAAAATCCTTTATTCTTTCAGTTTTTTTTCTATTCTTATATTTCAACACGACGGGTGACTGCATATGTGGAGCCAATTCTGCTTATCCCTCCGAAGCACCAGAGATCCGGTCCCACGGTGGCACCTCTTGAAATGCATTTGCTAATTAAAGAAAATGATTGTTCAAAAGCAAATTTTTTTGGGGAGGATACAGTTGCTTAAATCGTCACTCTTTTTTTCGCCGCTATTTCATCTATATGTATATAGTCTAGTCAGCAGTTATCGGTGCTTTGTGTCTACTGTTTTTGTGTTACTTTCTATTTATGCATCGTATCGAGCTGTCGAATGAAGCCGTCTGCAACAGCTTGTTTTCCATTTTGTTCTTTTGTTGCACTTAATCAGTTTGACTGAGGTCAATTAGATTTGAGTGCTCAAAAACACGTATACCCCTCCATATACTTTAGTTGTCTGCATTAGGTCAGGAGTCGTTGGTTTATGTCTGTCATATATGTTATTAGTCAATTGAATTAATATAAAAAGTAAAACCACAAAAATACTCCAGAACTCCGAGGAAAATTCAAAATGGAATGTCCCTAATGAAATGGCAAAATCAAATGATAAAACACATTAAACGAATGGACAACAACTGACTTGGTATACAGGCGTTTGCAAATGTAGAAAATGGTGGATTGAACCTGGTTTTATAGCCCAAACCTCTCACTTTACGGTATTACAGTCGCAACAAATTCCGTTATTTTTTTACAACGATGCGTGAACAAAACAGACATAATCGGTAAAATAGTCAAAATATGGTTACAGCAGTCATCAGTGTGCTACAATCTCAAAACAAATTAGACCGTTCATTAGTTTTCTAATTTGAATTATTTCACATTTTTTATGTCAGGCGTTGGTTTTTTTTTTTTTACAGTATGGGTTTTTCGTTGGAGGCCGTATATATACGCTGACCTATAACTGCTTATTTATTCGTCAAATGGACTCTGGTGGAAAGTTGTTTCATGGGCAATCATACCACATTATTTCTTAATGGCATAATGCTGCAGCATTGATCAACACTGGAATACATAATTGTGATCGAAGATATAGAGCTTAATATTGAAGTCGAACTTAATTATTCGACTAGATGATATATAATATAGGATTAATAAACGAAGAAGAGTTATTTAATTGATAACACACATCTTCTTGTTTTACATATGCAAACCCTGACATCGGCCAGCATTGTCATCCCGTAAGTACTTTACTTGTACAATGCATTATGTCATCCCATAAGTTCTTAACACAAATGTACATGAATGTTATAAGTGAATGTTGTAACCATAGGCTTACATTTCCGCAAGTTCTGTCACTCTATCATATGTCCTTTACATATATGCTAACCATGCCATATAAAAATGAGAAGACATGGGATACTTAGCAATACTTTCAATTTACATTGGCAGTTTGTACGTGTTTTAGTTAAACCCCACCCATGTGGATCCTTTAACATATTTAAATTGGAAATACATTCTTCATTATCTTTTTAATTTCCAAACAAATACAAAAAAACAATCTATGAACAAAATTCACGAAAATAAAAGATTTTTTAACAAAGGCAAGGTTGTAATAATCTCTTTGTCCGATTCAACTTCAAGTTGATAGAATGTCCGTTACATCCCGGATAAATTCAAGTATGGATTACATCAATGATTACATCTGGAACTATTAAACTTATATACTAGTATAACGTATAATAGTCCCAGATTAAATTCAATACAAATGTACATACAAACAAAAATTTGGTATAATTGTCAATGAGACAATCCTTATCAAGAGACGAAATTAACAACAACAACAACAACAACAAATATTTTTTTCGAGTCTCACCTCTTTAAAGATAGATAGATACTTTATTCCCTTAAAACTAATTTAAAATACAAGTTTACAGAGAAACATACAATAGTCACGTGAGGTAAACAAATACAGTACGATATTTTAAAAGTACAAAATGATGATGGCATACATGTTTCTTAACATGTATAATTAAAGATTGGACTTAATAGAAAGAAAAAAAGATCAGTAAGATGCTTGTGCAATTACATTTACATGAAGGGACAAACTTTTTTTATTAATACACTTAATAAATAAACACAGATTTCTTAAGACAGATTGTTTTTTACTATTAAGTAAAGAGCAAAATGAAATTATATTTGGGCTATTTGAAAATTTAGTTTGTAGAAATAATCGTCTTTCGTTCTTCAAATGCGAACAGCAAAACAAATAATGAAATTCGTCGCCTTTCTCACCGGAACTACACAACGAGCATGTCCTTTCATTTCGGGCAATGTTTTGTCATCTTCCCTTTTCTATAGGTAACGCATGGTTACCTGCTCTGAATTTATATAATGTAAACAAATGTTTGACTTCAAGAATATTCAGGTAGTTCTCAAATTGCAATATTTTTTTGAACAGTCTATATAGTTAATACATTTTGGTGAGTTTTGTATTAAAGAGTACCACGTCTGTTTGTATTAGTCGATTAGCCTCATTTTGATGCTCTGATTAAGCCACTTTGAGAAATGTACGGACGCGTATTAGGGACATAGAAAAAATAAAATTGACAGTGAACTTTTTTTTCAAAGTCGAAATTTAGACTTTTGAAATCTCGAAATTTTGACTTTAACTTGAAATTTTGACTTTTCAAATCCCGAAATTTTGACTTAAACTTGAAATTTTGACTTAATAAAATCTTGAAATTTTGACTTTCTAAAATCTTGAAATTTTGACTTTCTAAAATCTTGAAATTTTGACTTTCTAAAATCTTGAAATTTCAACTTTTTGAAAAAAGTCGAAATTTTGACTTTTTTAGAACACGAAATTTCGACTTATTTAAAACTCGAAATTTCAACTTGTTTTAAACTCAAAATTTCAACTTTTTTAAAACTCGAAATTTCGACTTATTTTAAACTCGAAATTTCAACTTATTTTAACTCAAAATTTCGACTTTTTTTTAACTCAAAATTTCGATTTTTTTTTAAATCGAAATTTCGACTTTGATTTCAAAATTTCGACTGTTGAATCTCGAAATTTTGACTTTTTCTAAGTACTTTTAAAACTTTGATATTAGTATTCAAACACAGTTATTACAATTTTAGAAGGAGTAGACATGGACGCAAATTATTAAAGCGTCATCCACACATTTTGGCAATTTATATTTTGAAATTGGTTTTTGTTCTTAAATTTAGATATGGATTAGCATTAAATATTGAATTCGGAAAGAACATGCATGTTGACAGAAAAATAAAATGTTTTCCCATATTCCATGTTTTAGTTCCCACGACACTTTCATAGGATCGTCACATCTGAGAACATTTAGCATCGCAGTTTCAAAGGCCTGTTTGGTTTCCCAATAGCAAGTCACTGACTTTGCCTTGTTTAAACAATGGTAAATCAAGTAGCCAAAAATGCCATGCATATTCAGGGCGACAAATGAGCTGATCGGTTTTCTAGTTTTGGAATTTTGAAATAATGGTTCTTTTTTCTGGAACATTGATTAAACTCTACAAGTTGACATTCTTATGACACAACTATTAACCCTTGTCTTTATATATTAGACTGTTGAATAAAAATATGTCGTAATATAGGTGTGTCGGAATAACGGGGTTGTCTTGATACACATATCTGAAGTCCAGACAGTAGTCTTCGGCAAAAACAAGATTTTCTATCTAAAATAACCTCTTTAAAATGGTTTAGTTTATTAAAATATGCTTATCAAGTTTATGATGTATATGGCTCTCCGTTTGCTGATATAAATGACTGTGAATGTGATAAACGCAAAACGCAGTATGAATACAGGGGAAAAGTCGAAATTTTGATTTTTAAAAAGTCGAAATTTTGAATTTAAAAGGAGTCGAAATTTTAAGTTTAAAAAAAGTAGAAATTTCGAGTTTTAAAAAAGTCAAAATTTTTCGACTTTTCAAAAAAAATTTCAAGATTAGAAAAGTTAAAATTTCGAGTTAAAGTCGAATTAAGTTTAGAAAAAGTCGAAATTTCGAGTTTTAAAAAAGTCAAAATTTTTAGTTTAAAGTCGAAATTTCGACTTTTCAAAAGTCGAAATTTCGAGATTTTGAAAGTCAAAATTTCAAGATTAGAAAAGTTAAAATTTCGAGTTAAAGTCGAATTAAGTTTAGAAAAAGTCGAAATTTCGAGTTTTAAAAAAGTCAAATTTTTTAGTTTAAAGGCGAAATTTCGACTTTTCAAAAAGTCGAAATTTCGAGATTTTGAAAGTCAAAATTTCAAGATTAGAAAAGTTAAAATTTCGAGTTAAAGTCGAAATTTTAAGATTTGAAATGTCAAAATTTCGACTTAAAAAAAAAACGTTCACTGCAAATTTTATTTTTTCTATGTCCCTAATAGTAATACGCTTCCGTAGAAATGTCCATTTTGTAGGTGAAAAATATTTGCAAATCCGTTCATGATTAGAATATCTTGAACATATTTAATCCATTTGATGCTTTAATTGTTTAAACTGTGTTGATAATATGCAGTCTTGTAGATTAATGAACATAGTTTGCACCAGGACGAAATAGTTCGGCATTTAATGCTGGTGTCACAAGTGGGTATCTGCCCGTTTCACCATACACAATAATGCCTGGTGTTGATTTTTTCAAGTGCGATATATGTTTCGGAAAAAAAAAACAATTGATATAAAACACAATATAATATTAACAGATCAATTAATAAAAGAGCCACTCTAAAAAGAGTTATGAGAGAGAGTGTAACAACACAGATTAAAATACATTTATATTACATCTATAACATATATCAGTATATCTTAGCATAAAACACCATACTATTAAAAACAATTACACAAAAGAAAACAAACAACATTATATACACTTTCTCCTAAAAAGTACTTCATGGCAGATTTGGGCATTAAAATTACAAACTCTATCATCATATCATGAAACATAAATAAAAACTTTTCCTCATTACTTACATTACCAAATCTGCCTTCTATATTACATACACTGTTAAAAATATCGTTCGCAAATCTTCATATTCTGGTCATTCTAATGAAAAATGTTTTTCATCTTCAATTATATTCAAATCATTTTTTCTACAATTAAAACCAAACCTTTCATTTACATTTTTACCTTAATATCTACCAGTTTCAATTTTAATTGGAGCAACACTTGCTCTAAATTTACCCATGCGCGTAGCTACGTTTACGTCAAAACGCCCGGGCGTACACTTGAATTTGGTAAAAAAAAATATATTTTCATCTAAATGAAATTAAAAGAATTGGTTCACAGTACATCAACCTTTCTTCAATGGCTTGTAATTACAAATAAGAGTGACGAAAATTAGTATCATATTATACATTTTTTTCATTTTCTGTCTCGTGAAATCTTTACTCACTTTCCTTTTTCAAGCAATTCATTATGTGCTAAGATTCGATATGTGGTTTACATTTTTTGTCGAGCCATTGAAATATGTCGCGAAAACGAGACATTTCGATCCTAAACCTCGTCGGCCGCGGTGCCAATATTACAACTATGTATGTACATATATGTTCAGTATGTACGGAAGCCGATAAGGGCCATTCAAAAAAAATAAATTATGTCGTAATTACGACATAGCATGTCGTAATTTCGACATAACATGTCGTTATTACGACATCGCTATGTCGTAATTTCGACATAACATGTCGTTATAACGACATCGCTATGTCGTAATTTCGACATATCATGTCGTAATAACGACATCACTATGTCGTTATATCACTATGTCGTTATAACGACAAAGCTATGTCGTAATAACGACATCGCTATATATTATATAAAAGAATATGTATTATGATTGCCAAGAGACTAAATGACACAGAAATTAACAACTATAGGTCATCATAATGCCCCCAATAATTAGAAAAGCCCCACATAGTCAGCTATAAAAGAGGGAGGAAAGATACCAGAGGGAAGAGCCCCCGAAATGCTGTGTGGCAGACAGTGTTATTAATCAATTATTAGCTCCCTTGGTAAAACTCCAAATTTCATATTTAATGTATTTCATTGTTAAATAATTTACATGAAGCTTAATAAGTATATATTTGTTAATTGCATAGATTTTGCTATTTGAATTCATTGGTTAAAGATATTTATTTATATTGTAAAGTTTAATATTTGCATCGTTGCAAAATCTTTGGTTACCTTCTTTGAATAGATTCAGTGAGAAACTTACATATTTTATAGATCCGAAGTAATTATATCGACCGTGTATGTTTGTTGTAACATATCTCGACCGTGTATGTTTGTTGTAACATATATCGACCGTGTATGTTTGTTGTAACATTCATTCCTTCCAAGGCAAGCCAAGCTATCCATCTCCCTATAAAACTTCAAGCCTTTTGTATCAAGGTTGAATTCAAGTCTTTGATTGCACTATTTCTACTTTCAAACGGTGGGCACGATGTTCCTACAACGCCTAGGATTTAAAACAGAATCTTCGAAATTTCATCCGCAAAACAAAATAAAAATAAAAATGTTAGAAAGCACGAAACAATATTGTAACAAATTCAGTATATGTTTTAAATTATGTTTTTACAGCTCCTGATCATATACTAAGTAATATCTAGTATATTTGAGGATTAAAATAAGAAAGCTATGTGAAAAAAAAACGGATGTCCAACGTTACATTTATGAAAAACTGTTTTAACTCTTATGTATTATAGTGATCCTATTTCTTATTCTCTGATCTTCTTGATTCTTGGCAGGAACAACGACATGTGTTGGTTCTCTGTGCCGTTAAAGCCGTTATTGTGCCAAATTTCATTTGACTCGGTGGCTGCATATTAAGCTGGAATAAGAAAAATGTCCAACGACGTTTTTCATTAACTCAACGACTGAAAGTGAATTTTATAAGTAGATAAAGCAGACAATGAATAAAAAGAGTAAGACAATAATAATATCTAACAAAAGTACAAATATTTGCCTCATGTGAGTTCAAATATTGCTGATTCAATAAAATCTTCTCTACACAGTCGTTTTTCAAACGGTAGCCATTTTGTCCAAGTTGATATTTCATTTTTCAAAGCAGTTAACGCGTATTTTTTATAATTGATAAAAACAAAAGTTAGATACACGAAGAGTAAAAAATGCCAAGATTCTTTTCTTATTACCTACATATTTGGGTCTTAAAGGAATAAAATGCTTCCACACATTACAAAACGGTAGCCAATTTGTCCAAACGTCTGAAAACGTCTAAAATCCTAAAGACGCTAATTTCCGACGTTATATGTGCTAAAGTTTCAATTAAATGTTCATGATAATTAAAACAAATCGTGTTATGAAATTTGGAAAAAGAGGTTGATGATTGCTGCCGAAAAAAAAGAATAGTGCATGTTGCTATAGACTCCGCCCGGGGACATAGGTTCGACACAGGTTAAATTTTGCAATTTTTATTAATCGTTTATAGCTTTTAACGATTTATTTAAAAGAATTGGGAAATGGGGAAAACATCCCATTACATGAACTTCGTCCAACTTTTGCAAAGACAAATTGGAGACACCAAGACAGTCCTCTAAATGTAAAATGCGAATTGAAATTTATGTTACGGAAGTACTCCGAAATAGATCATTTAAAGTCGTCACTTCAGTAAGGTGCAATCATCAATATTAAAAGACTTAATACCAGTTCACGGAATGTTTTACTTCGCGATTTGTCCTGCTATTCATGTTATAACGGTCGTGATGAAAATAATTCCTGTACTAGCGAAGCTGGAACTTTTCGTCAATACAAACTTGTGCATGAAATGAAGGTAATTGAAAGACGAATCCCAAACAGCGACGAAAACCGTTTCATCAAATTAATAAAAACCCGGGATTATATTTGCCGTTTTCGCGGACGATCCAGGAGTAGATTACTATATTTTAGAATGTATATCAGAAGTAAAACGCTATAGATGACTTGGGAAATAAAGCCACGGTTCAAGTAATTGAAGGGGTGTATTTCGACAACTTATGTGCCAGGGAAAATACAATTCTATTCAAATTTAACCAATGGTAAAATGTTTGATTTACTTGCAGAGTGTCAGATATATTTGTATTGGTTGAATTAAAATATAGAAATTTTACACAATGACAGATGATATGCACCTTGAAAGTTAAACATCCTATGATAAAACAAAAATATGGAAAACCGTATACATGTACTTCCGTCCCATCTTTCCTTCCTACATTACTTGCGACAGTACTGCATTTTTAGTTGAAATAACTTAAAAGGTAAACATTATTAAATCGATTTCCACAACTCGAGGTAATTTTTGATAAAATGACATCACAAAACGAAAAGAACCAGAATCAACCAACAATATAAAAAACCGAATAAAACTTGCAAAAATTAAACGAAGTCAAAAACCCTCTTCGACGCCGCATGTTTAAAAAGTGTAACGTCGTGTTGTAGGAATATCGTGCCAAACGTTTGAAAGTAGAAATAGAGCTATCAATATTTTTATTACAAGAAGCCATGTAGTTTGCGCTTATATAAATGGAGGTGGAATGCTTGGCATGCAATGTCAGTCCTCATAATTTCCACGTCTTAATTGTTTATTTCAAACTTTTCTAGCTATACAGCCCTTCACGACAGGTAACATATTAAACTATGACGGGATTTAAAAAATATATAAGTTTCTCCTTGAAGGTATCCAAAGAAGGTAACCAAAGATTTTGCGACGATGCAAATATTAAACTTTACAATACAAATAAAAAATCTTTAACCAATGAATTCAAATAGCAAAAGCTATGCAATTAACAAATATATACTTATTAAGCTTCATGTAAATTATTTAACAATGAAATACATTAAATATGAAATTTGGAGTTTTACCAAGGGAGCTAATAATTAATTAATAACACTGTCTACCACACAGCATTTCGGGGAATCTTCCTTTGGTATCTTTCCTCCCTCTTTTATAGCTGACTAATCGGGGGCTTTTCTAATTATTGGGGGCATTATGATGACCTATAGTTGTTAATTTCTGTGTCATTTAGTCTCTTGGCAATCATAATACATATTCTTTTATATATAGCGATGTCGTTATTACGACATAGCTATGTCGTTTTAACGACATAGTGATGTCGTTATTACGACATGATATGTCGAAATTAAGACATAGCGATGTCGTTATAACGACATGTTATGTCGAAATTACGACAAAGCGATGTCGTAATAACGACATGTTATGTCGAAATTACGACATGCTATGTCGTAATTACGACATAAATTTTTTTTTTTTGAATGGCCCTTATCGGCTTCCGTAAATATGTGGTTAAAGTTTTAAGATATCAATAACTTTGTCAAACCTTCGTAAAATTTTACGCTAGCTGGACAAAAACTGTTCATGGTCATAATGACGAAATCCATATTTCATGGATAAAGGGATTTTTTTTTGCATTTACAGTTTACAGTTTATGGTTAGAATTTGTTACCTATCAATTACTTTGTTAAACCTTCGTCGAATTTAATGAAACTTTCTTGATTTTTCTTTCATGGTTCATGTTTCAAAATTATTGTCGTTCATTTTTCAGTTTATTCTGTGCTTTCGTTACGCAATTTAAATCAGACGATCAGTAATTTTTTAAACGTTTATTTCGAGCGAATTGATGTGTGTTTTGTAGACGAAACGCGCGTCTAGCGCAAGGGCGAAATTCAATCCTTGTATCTATGATGATTTAATTTACATGATAAATTTATAAACCTCCATATTTTGTCATGAAACTTGTGCAGAAATAAATATTCCTGACCAAGAAAAAAATATCTAAAGAAAATATTTCATTCGTTTAAATCCTGTAATGGACTGATAAATGAATATACTTTTCGCGGGGAGAAATTCCCAGGCGAGAACCAGGGTTCCATTAAGAACTCTTTACAAGGGAGTAGGGTAAGGACCGATTTTGGCCTCAAAATGCAGGTTCATTTGATGAAAGATTTTGGACACTTTTTAAACACTTAAGTGTCTACTTCAGTCGATTCAATTAGTTTATGTGAAAGATTTGAACATATTTATCCATTAAAGACGCTTAAACTCAAGCTTAAATAATTATGAAAAATCTATCAAATATTATAAAGAATGAACACAAATGCGGTCACTTCCATTTCAGACGGAAACCGTCTTAAAAAATAAACAAAATGTTAAGATTTCGAAGATTTCGGGTATTTAACGCCATGACTTAATTATGCTAATACCCGATACATATGCATGTGCACAGCCAATATTTATGCAACAGTAGTATTTCACTTTCCATTAAACAGCTAAAAAATTTTATATTTTAACAATTTTGTAAAACTGCTATGTTTTGGGACCAAAAAGTGGTCTAACTGGGCCTTCTCCTTATAGTATTGCACCTGAACAACTCAGAAAATTAATTATTTCATGTTCATTTACGACATTTGCACATAAAAATGTGCTTGTGGATTGAGTGCTTTACCCACGGTTCCCTTTAATCATATTTTAAAGTAACTGGTTTGGACGTTTACTCCAAGTTAAGCCAATGAGAGTTATTAGATTCTAAATAAACGCAATGAATAGATTAAACATAAAAAAATAAACCATTTTGAATCTAAAGAATGTTGTTATTGATCAGTTTTCAATGAGAGGAATGCTATGTCATTCTCGATAACTCTTAAACTTCAGGAGGCTTCGCCTCCGCTAATCCACTACCAGCAGGTTCTTTGGCCGGGACCCGCTTGGGCTTTCAGGCCCGCACCGAGGTTCGGGCGTACACGTAAAATGACCTAGCTACGCCACTGCATTCTCGATAACTCTTAAACTTCAGGAGGCTTCGCCTCCGCTAATCCACTACCAACAGGTTCTTTGGCCGGGACCCGCTTGGGCCTTCAGGCCCGCACCGAGGTTCGGGCGTACACGTAAAAATGACCTAGCTACGCCACTGTTACCATATGCACTTCTATATTTACCGGGCATAGTAATACTTAAATATTTTTCTGTACAATAATTTGATTTAAATAACCTGTAAGTACGCAATTTACTGCTTTCATTAGCTTGTAAATTTGAATGCAATTTCTTTTGGTACATACTAAATAGTTTGTTTTCAATATTTTTAATAACAGACATGCTCAAAATACATTCAATATTACAATACTGATTAAGATCAAGTTTTTTAAACTTTGAATTCATTCTACAGTTCCAATTTTTTACATTATTCAAACTAATGTTATTACTCCAAATATTTTTTTTCTTATTAAGTCTACAACTAGACATCTTATTAAATCGTGACCATGTCCTAGATATGGAAGACCTTTGTTTAACAATACATGGTTTCCATCCCATATCTTTCTAAAGTGTTAAGTTAGGGGTATATCTACCCACTCCCATAAAAAATCTCATAGCCTTATGTTTAACAGCGTTTACATGGTTTATACATAAAAATTCTGTAGTACCCCAAATAGAGGCCCCATAGTCAATCACTGACCATACAATTGAATTGAACAATCTTGTAAATACATCATATTGAAAACCACCATGAGCTTTACATTTTGCTATTAGTAACCCTAATGCCCTACTGGCAGATTTGGCAACTGCTTTTGCTATATCCTCATAACTCAAATATTCGGTTAATAATAAACCTAAATATGTATAATTTGATACTTTATCAACACATTTTCCATTAAAAACAAAAGGAAAATTAGTACATGGCACAGAAGGTGTTCTAAAATGCATAACTTTTAATTTTTCTAGATTAAACTTTATCCTGTTTCTATCACACCAAACACCTATAGGTCGTTGTACGGCCTTCCAACAATGCTGAGCAAAAAACAACACTGCAAAGAAAGCCATAAAATGTTCCGGAAAGATGTGTGTATCTTGGATCGAGCGATCAAGATAATGCTTGTTATGTTTTATAACGATGACATATAATTGCTACTCGAACTTAATGGCACCATGCAAACAAAACTGTTAGGGTCAACCTGATCAATAAAATATAAATAATGAAGATGAGAAATTCTTTTCAGAATTATGCATATTCTTTTATAAATATAAAAGGTTCTGATGGATTCATACAAGCAAATTCGTCCATCCCTCCAAATTGTTCATATGACATCGCTGATCTATAGCTGAGGCAAACAGAGCTCCAGAGCTCCTTTGCACTTAAAAATTCGGATCAGGTTTCAGTTACGAAATTTGTAAACCAGTCAACTCACGTGCCTAATTCATTAGTCTATAAAATATATAATAATGTAGAGAAAACAAGTAAATGCATGGGTTAACATTGTAAAATAGACTGCATATGGCACATGCCGTTTTGGTAGGATTAGGGCTGTTTTAATCGTATTATTTAATAAAATAGACAATAACAGTGCATTGACTTGACAATACAACAATATAAGGATGGGGCTTAGAAACGGAGAAATGCGAGGCTCTGCCGAGCTTTTTCCTCGTTTCGGGTCGAATCCTTATATCGTTAATATGTCGAGTCAATGCACTATTATTGTCTTTATACTGCAATCTAGAAAAAAAAAATTTCCAATTGTTGTTTAATGTCTAAATGTTATTTATTTGATTTAAATATTGGGGAAAATCCGCCTTTAAAAATGCCTCATGCCGGTATCAGGCGGAGAAAGATACTACGCAATGAGATGTACAATACCCGTTGAAACCCGCAATCGATGGTGAACGAATTCGTTTGAGTATGGACTAAGATATCAACAATAAGCCTAAAACACAATGATTTATAGGTTTCAAACAAAAAATATTAACAAGCGAAATATATATGTTTCCAAGAATTGTAAAAGAAATAAGTTTGAGTCGTTCAACGCTTCGTTGTATACATTTGAAACAAGAACAGGTTGAAGAGGTCGTATAAATAAATACATTTAGTTTTCGCAAGTGCTATTTAAATATTCATGAGGAAATGTGATATCGGGTTAGTGACTGTATACGGCATAGAAATATACAGTCAACGTATTTTGACTGCTCAAATAGAACGAGTGTAGTATGAATACCAGTGTAGACTATCCAATAAAGAATCGTTGACCATGCTTATCAAATTATGGACTGTTCTATCCGTTATTGTGAAAAAGGCTACCGCACATTTCAGGCGCGGATCCGGTGTTCTGTAGTGGCCAGATGCGGCCATTTCCCCTTTTCGTGTTTTCTGGTTTTCTTCTCTCACTTTGCAAAACGCGAAATCGGGAAATCGAGAAAGCAAAATCGGGAAATCGAGAAAGCAAAATCGAGAAATCTGGAAATCAGAAAATTGGGAAATGGAGAAATATGTATATAAAATGACATATGACGGCAAAGGAGGATTTTTTATTATTGTAAATGGCGGATAAACCTTTATTATTCAGTTTTATAATAACTGTACATGAGATTTCTGTGTTCACACAAATATGTCATGATAAATAAGTCCAAAGTTTAAATCATCAAACAAACAGATGCATTTGTTTCTAGTGGCGGCGATCTCGTTTCTTCTTACTACCACCGTGATGGCATACACCTGAATAATCAGGGTTCAATTCTTTTACTTAGAAACATAAACAGAGTTGTAAACATTTTCAACCGAACAACTATTTCTCAGTCTAATAATGAAAGTAATGAACAGCATAGTGAAAGACAAAGCTTTGCATATAAATTCAATGGTATCTGCTTTAATTGTGGTTTTTATGATCATCATTGTAAAGACTGTCACAAATTATCAAATCATAGTAAACATGTAAATCATTACTACTTCGTAACAATTTCAATATACTTCTCAATTTATGTCCAAATTGTAATACATCAAAATGTATATTTACTCAAAAATGTATGTATGTAGCTGAGAATTTTAAAACAAAAGTTCTAGAGAAAATTGTCATAAACCAGAAAATGATGTATGTGCTAATAGCATCAGCTCAAAACCTAAAAGTAATATAAACAAACATTATCAAAAAAACTGTCTTAATCTAAAATGTAAAGGTTTCAATGCTGTATGCCTTAATGTTAAACATATTTTATCTAAATTTGACGAGTTAAAAAATATAATTACTGTAAACAACAAATATTTAGATTTTTTTGGATTAGTTGAAACATTCTTAAAACCTGATATTTACAATGAACAATGTAAAGTGCCAAGATACAAAAATTTCAGAAAAGATCGCCGAAGTAAGGATGGTGGCGGCCTATTGGTTTATGTCAAAGATTCTATTGAAGTTAAAATAGATCTGATTTATCCATTAATACATTAGAAACTTCTAGAAGTAGAATATTTTCAAAAATCTAAACCTTTCTTCATTTGTACTATTTATAGACCACCAAATTCCCCTCAGTCCTGGATAAATCTTTTTGAGGAAGAATTTAATGCAGCTCTTTCAGAAAACAAAGAGATAATTTTAATGGAAGACTTTAACATGTTTGATATTGACTTGATAAAAATTGAGAATAAAAAATGGATCAATTTCATAAACAATTATAATCTTCAACAACAAATTTGCACTGCAACACGTATTTGTGACAAATCTTAAACTCTAATTGATCATATTTACACTACTAATCCTGAAAATATTGTCCATTGTCATGTTCCTACGGAGCCCCGCTAGGGACATGCAAAGAAAATAAAAATATTGTGCGCACAACTTAAATAAATTGTGCGCACAAAATAATATAGTATGTTCCTTCATATGCTTTAAGTGACCAATATCCTGTATGCTTAAATAGAAAAATCAATATAAAGATAAAGAAAGAAAATCATATCGAAATAAAGTATAGGTGTTTCAAAAAAAATGAAGATACTTTGTACAGACTTACATCAAACCCCTTTTCATATTGTTGAAATGGAAGATGATATTGATATCGCTGTCGACATATGGTATGAACTTTTTAATCAAGTTATTAACAAGCATGCACCAATGAAAACTAAAAAAGTAAAATCATTTAAACAAGCCGAATGGTAAAGTGAAGAAATTAAAAATTCCATTCAATATAGGAATATGTATCATTCCAAAAAAAGATTGGATAAACTTTAAAAAGTGGCGTAATAAAACGACGTCGTTAATATTTTGAAATGCAGAAAAATGAATATTACCAAAACGCTTTAACTAGTTTCAAAAATAGTAAAGAACTTTTGAATCATATTAAAGAGTTAAATCCAAAAGAGGATAATATTTTCCCACCTAAAATGCAGTATGAAAATCAAACGGTTTATAACAACCAAGATATTATTGTAAATACTCTTAATGTTCATTTTTCATCCGTAGCTGAAAGAAATAATACTTCAGATATGGATTTTTCTATGCTACAAAATTTTACCAGTGAAAAATTAAAGAAAACTGAAAATTTTAATTTAAAACTAATTTCTGTTGGAGAGGTATGTTCTCAACTAAAACATCTTAATATCAATAAATCCGCAGGTTTAGATGGAATTGGTCCCAAATTTTTAAAGCTAAGTGCAGAAATAATATCCCCATCATTAACTTTTTTAATAAACAAAAGTATAACTTCAAATCGTTTTCCGCAAAAGTTAAAACTTCCAAGAATAACTGCTATACATAAAGGAGGACCAAGAGATATTCCGTCAAATTATCGTCCAATTTCTATTTTAAATACCATATCTAAAATTTTCGAGAGACATGTATGTACACAGTTGTATGAATTCCTCAACAATCAAAAATTGTTACATATCGCCCAGTCAGGTTTCAGACAAGGTCATTCCTGCCAAACAGCGCTAACTAAACTAATTGACGAATGGTTAAAATATTTAGATAATGGAGAAATAGTTGGTACAGTGTTTTTAGATTTCAGTAAGGCTTTTGACCTTATGAAACATGCCATACTTTTAGAAAAGTTAAAATTTTATCATATAGGAGAACATGTGATAGATTGGATATAATCATATTTGTCTGAAAGACAACAAGAAGTCCAATACGCTAACATTAAATCTGATAAGTCGTTTGTAAAGTATGGAGTGCCTCAAGGTTCTGTTTTAGGTCCGCTGTTATTTTTAATATATACAAATGATTTACCACTTCATGTTAAACAATTAAACAGTATATTGCAAAATGATTCAAATGCTATACAATCTTGATGTAACAATAACAGTATGAAAATCAATGCACAAAAAAACTAAGTGTATGAAATTGGGTTAAAAAAACCCAACTTACACAACTATCAGAAATATGTATTACCGTCAACGAAACATGTATTGAAAATGTCCATTCTTTCAAATTACTTGGAATTGACATTGATGATAATTTAAGCTGGGAAGATCATGCTGATCGTATATGTAAAATTATCTCATCTAAAATATCACTTTTATATAAAATTAAAGTATATTTGCCAATACACACAAGGCAACTATTTTATAATGCATATATTCTACCATATATAGACTATTGTAGTTCAGTTTGGGGAAATTTATTACAAAAAGATTCAGATAGAATCATAAAACGTCAAAAAAGAGTAGCAAGAATTATATTGGAATGCGATATTTCTATTCCACTAATTTCATATTTTCATCTTTAAAATGACTATCTTTTACTAAACATGCTAAAAGAAGGAAATACCAACAATCAATTCTAATGTATAAAATTGTAAGTGGACTAACACCTGATTACTTAGCAATGCTAAATATTGATGATGTGCAACACCACAACTTACAATCTGTCTGACTCTCTTATAATGATCTTTTTGTTCCAAGACCAAATACAAATTTTTAATGTTTTCATTATTCTGCAACCAAAGTATGGAATAATTTACCACTCGAAATAAAAAGATGTCGAAATGAGGAATTATTCAAGAAACATAGTTTATATAATCATTTTCTTGAAAATTATATGCAAGTCAAATAATTTTGTTTTCCTTTAACAAAACTATATCAAATATTGCCAATTATTGCCAATTATTGACCATTTGTAAATTGTGTATATATACTAGTAATATATATTGTAATATATATTGTATTTTAATGTATGAATGTATGAATGTTTACTGTATACATGTATTTTGTTTGAGGGCCTCAATGAAAATTAGAGTTACCCTCTTTAAATAAAGAATTAATTATTATTATAAACAAGTGTGGACACAGATAAGTGTGGATAGTATGTTTGGATGTTTGACAGTGTCTTATGATAAAAGGAGTTCTTTGCTTTTCCTATATGGTGTTTTAACTGTGTTTCACGATGACAACTAATCTGAGCATTAGGAGTGCTGTTTATTTAATATTTTTTATTATAAATGAGAATCTAAAATTCCGGAATTAAATCCGAACTTGTTTACCACTTAACTAATTTGACCTATTTATCGACATCCGCTTGTTGATATCCATTGCGAAAGGCCAACATTTGTTTACGAAAGCTCACACAAAACTCAAAATGGGCAACATACAAACTGTTGGTCCAAATCAGGCCATGGTTATATCTGGTATGTAATTTAATGTTTCTTCTATGCATTTTTATTACCCTACAACATCAATATGACAGTTTGGCAGGTCGCGTCTGATGCTCTCAGCAACACCATCTATCGACTTTTTACGTTTTAAAACTAGTGATATTTAACACTCGAAAGTTGTTCGTTAATAAAGATTAATTACTAATTCAATTTAAGTTATGTGCTACTTTTTCACTACAACACACATTTTATTATCTCTTGCATCCGTAATTTTTTAAGTAAAACAAATGTGAGGTACCAAATGGGGTGTGGCATCTAAAACTAAATATAAAAGTTGGTATAGTACTAGTAATCACAGGTGTCATTCAGTTAATCCTTATTGAAATAAGGTTTTCAATACTATTTCTGTTTATCTGCAGCTCAACAAGCAGTATTTGTAGGTTGTTATACCTACTTATTTTCAGGAGTAGCTAGTGAGAAAGAGAACTAAAAAAATAGCTGTATATTTTTAACATGTTTAATAAATTAAAGCCATTGCTACTTTGTGTATTTATGTTAGTTCTATTTTGTGCTATGTGCAATTCTGATTAGTTGAGCCATTTTCAAGTGTTAGGCCAAGATTTTTTAATTTGTTAGTTTATGGATCCGATTTTGCTGATTTCCAGAATAAAAATAAGATTGACATGATTGACTTTTCTTGCTTTTTTATTCCCGCCGACCCTAACAAAAGCATTATCCCTCAAAAATAATTAAAATATTCGTTATTATGAAATGAAATGCATTAATCAGTCACTAAGAAATATGGTAACACTTTCTGTTGTGAAAAAACTTCCAGTTTACGTTTCTGAAAATAGACGAATCAATTATCATGATTATAACTGACCTTGAAATGTCGTTTGCACAAATAATTTTGAAGAATGAAACTTGCGTTCAAAACCTATTACACAATAAGTTTGTTTCCCTTATTTGTCATCAGTCCGTAAGATGCATCATCTCACAGAAATAGACTTGTCCAAATGTGGACAGTGGAAGACATCAAGTTAAAGTTCTGAATATTAACAAATCATTTGGAATTTTCTTGTTTCATAGATAATAAAAAAATATCGTCCATTTGGATAAAATACGGGAATGCATGACAACAGATTAACCGGATATTCTTGTTTTTCCAGTGGACGAGTGTATTGCGTTTTTGACACATGTGTTTAAACTTATTTTCGTACGATGTTTTTACTTTTTTTTCCTGTTTTTCTTGTCTGTGAAATGACGATTTAATTTCGTCTTTGTCCGTGCACACATCCCCTTTTTTTGCGGGAAATTATTAGACAATGTCATGGGATTTATATGATAGCTGAGCAATAATATTTCATTGAACTAAAATTTAAGAAATGATGACAAAATAGCATAACAAATATATTGTTAGAAAGGTGAAATATATATTTATTTTGTATATTTTTGTCTGTCTTGAAAGATATTTATTTTCTTTTTTCCCTGACCGACCTGACTTTTTCATGGGGAAAATCCGTAAACCAACAAATTATAAAACCCTGGCCTTATTATTGATAACCCCTGTCCCAGGTTGAATGGACTGTTGAGTATTCACCATTTTCACAAGCATGTTGAACCCTGCCAAATATTCTATGTGACCAGGGACAGATCCAGTCATTTCCAAAAGGGGGAAATTTTCACATTATCATCAAACACATGATACATACCATAGTTATCAACACAGTTATCATAATAAACAAACGGTCAGCTTTTTACTTACAGGTGGATGTTGTGGGGGCAATTCCAGAAAACTAATTGTTGGAGGATGGGGTTGGGCTTGGTGTCTTGTCACAGATGTACAGAGGTAAGCACACAATAACCACTATTTCTTGGTTGCATTGACTTGAAACTCATTTAAAGATTTAAGGTACAAATGTATATACAACAATCAAAAGAGGAATATTAAAATAAACTGACAATACTAAATTACCATGGCAAACAATAATAAGTGCCAGGACCAAAAGACAAACTTAGAGAACAAAAGCTAAGACTGAGCAACAAACCCCAGCAAAAACTTGGGGTGATCTCTGTAGCTTGGGAAGGGTAATTATAAGTAGATCCGGCTCCAATGATCTCTGTAGCTTGGGCCACAATTAAAATATCAGTTTGCCCAAACCCGACCCATGATGACTGGGTGTGGGTAGGTAGGTAGGCAAATTCTTTTTTTTTTTTTTTTTTTATCAGAATTTGCATGAAAATATTAAAAGATCTTAAAACAGTATATCTTTTTTTTCTGTCAAACCTTTGTAGAGACAACCAAAAGCCATGAATTTAAAAACCTCTATAAATAAATTAGTCTACTATATGATTTGTATCCGGAGATGTTTATAACCCTGACAATTGCTAGCTGTGTGAAAGGGCTGGTGGATTTATGAAGTGATTTTCAACAGTTCCATCAACACGATGTTTGTGTAAAAAAAATATCAGCTGATTATGTAATGATTAAATTTGTTTGCAGTTTTTAAATCCTATTTCTATTAAAATAGATTAAATATTTTAAAATATTTATATGCATTATTATCTACCATCCTTAGTTTGTGTATTTTTTATGTTTTGAAAACAAATTTATATTTTACATTATCACACAGGTAAACTAATTTGGCTATAAATAGATCAAAGCATGTTCTGTAGAATCTCCAAACTAAAAACGTATTTGTTATAATTTTATTTCTTTAAACAATCAAGTTTAATTTTTTGAAAATAATCATTATTGATAAAATATAATAGACCACTTTCGAGTTCATCCGTCACCGGAAAAAACTCGTCAATTATACGCGCCTTTATGACGTCATTTACCAGATAGAGGGGGTCGCCTGTATCCCTGCACTATTTACGTTCATCAAGCGTCTTAGTGATCGTCATTGTGCAGGATAAACTAGAAATAATGGATATTCTGTAGGTACTTAATGACAATTCCCTAATGACAGCAATGCTGATTGTCAATTTTGAGAATTCAATTTGCCGAATAATTCGTACAATATAGAATTATAGTTTTCCAACCACTCGCTCAACATTGGAATGGAAGTGACGACGCCCCTAAACGCACAAATGATGTTCACTAAAACCAGAGTTTTTGACGGAAATGCATCGAACTCGAAAGTTGTCTATTGCATAAAGGTAACGTTTTCTGAAGACTATTTATTTTTAGGTTCTAGAGGCTTCCATAACATGTTTTTACTTTTGCACATGTGAAAAAAATATTTCTGACAAAAGTCAGATTTCTCTTGTCAAAAGGGATTTATATTGCAATAAATTATTCAGAAGGAGTTACATTCAGTTAAGATTATATTTCTGATTCTGTATAGCAATTATAGTTTTATCAAATTCTCCCAAACAGCAACGTACTGATCTTGTCTAATGAGACTTGTAAATTTGAACTATTTAAATAAAAGAGCATCTAATTTACATGATAAAGGAAAATTATAGTTAAAGACAACAATTTATCAAGAAATAATTCCTTTTTATTCAGTAAAAACAAAATCTTCTTGCAAGATTGTAAATTCGCAACTTCCGGATCCATTTCCTGTCAGAATAACATTGAAAATGTTGCACATGGTTTTGAACAAATCTACCTGAATATTCTTATCAGATATTCGATAACACGATGAAATTAACATTGAGCATATAGGTAAGGGTTTGGTAGTACAGACAACTACAGCGTAAAAAAACTGTGCCACTTCACATATTTTACTTCTTTACGTTCGTTAAATCAGAAGATAAAAACAGAGAACATCGAAAAGCGATTAACTGCGTCTCTTATACGCTTTCATTTTAATCTTATTCACAGTTACTTTCAAACGCTAAGACGACAAACATTAAGTTTTGTACGATGACGGAGCGGACCCAAAAAAAATCCGAAATAAAAAATTCTTCAAAAGAACGTCAAAAAAAGAACTTGAGTCGGCGGGTTTATTTTGGGTCGGTCGCGTTTGGGCAAACATACATCTTTTTATTTTGGCCTTGGGAAGGGTAATTATAAGTAGATCCGGCTCCAATGATCTCTGTAGCTTTGGAAGGGTAATTATAAGTAGATCGGACTCCAATGGTCTCTGTAGCTTGGGAAGGGTAATTATAAGTAGATCCGGCTCCAATGGTCTCTGTAGCTTGGGAAGGGTAATTATAAGTAGATCGGACTCCAATGGTCTCTGTAGTTTGGGAAGGGTAATTATAGGTAGATCTGGCTCCAATGATCTCTTTAGCTTGGGAAGGGTAATTATAGGTAGATCTGGCTCCAATGATCTTTGTAGCTTGGGAAGGGTAATTATAAGTAGATCCGGCTCCAATGATCTCTGTAGCTTGGGAAGGGTAATTATAGGTAGATCTGGCTCCAATGATCTCTGTAGCTTGGGAAGGGTAATTATAAGTAGATCTGGCTCCAATGATCTCTGTAGCTTGGGAAGGGTAATTATAAGTAGATCGGACTCCAATGGTCTCTGTAGCTTGGGAAGGGTAATTATAGGTAGATCTGGCTCCAATGATCTTTGTAGCTTGGGAAGGGTAATTATAAGTAGATCCGGCTCCAATGATCTCTGTAGCTTGGGAAGGGTAATTATAGGTAGATCTGGCTCCAATGATCTCTGTAGCTTGGGAAGGGTAATTATAAGTAGATCTGGCTCCAATGATCTCTGTAGCTTGGGAAGGGTAATTATAAGTAGATCGGACTCCAATGGTCTCTGTAGCTTGGGAAGGGTAATTATAAGTAGATCTGGCTCCAATGATCTGTGTAGGTTGGGAAGGGTAATTATAGGTAGATCTGGCTCCAATGATCTCTGTAGCTTGGGAAGGGTAATTATAAGTAGATTCGGCTTCAATGATCTCTAGCTTGGGAAGGGTAATTATAGGTAATGTAGATCCGGCTCCAATGATATCTGTAGCTTGGGAAGGGTAATTATAAGTAGATTCGGCTCCAATGATCTCTAGCTTGGGAAGGGTAATTATAAGTAGATCCGGCTCCAATGATCTTTGTAGCTTGGGAAGGGTAATTATAAGTAGATCTGGCTCCAATGATCTCTGTAGCTTGGGAAGGGTAATTATAAGTAGATCCGGCTCCAATGATATGTGTAGGTTGGGAAGGGTAATTATAAGTAGATCCGGCTCCAATGATCTGTGTAGCTTGGGAAGGGTAATTATAAGTAGATCCAGCTCCAAATGTGTTCCTCATGTAACTACGTTAACCATGGCAAGTCAGAATTATGGAAAGTAACAGTCATCATACATGTAGTTTCCTGCATGATCACCACATATAACCCATTCCTGGATGGCAAACAAAACAAGCCTCAAACAGTGGTTTCTTTGAAATTTTGTTTTGTTTTGTTTCATATCATTATATCATTGTAAGTAAATATGAAAGATTATTATAAAACATGTAAAAGCTATTGCGTTTTACCTTCAACCGTTCTTTCAGTTATACAAAATGAGGGATTGTTTGACAATGTTTATACTTTTTATTTTCATTTGCTATTGAAGAAAATAAGCAAATAATGAAAAAAACTAGCATGATCATTGACTTTTTTCTTTGATTTGATAAAATTTAGCATCTAATATTTTTCGATCAGCATATGGTCAGAAATGAATCTCTCAATAAAGCACAATAGCAAATATTGTGATGTTGCACAGCATTATCTTTGAAGCACATGTAGTCATGATAGTTCTAAGAGAATATATACATATACAATACCACACCTCCTTATTTTCATTTGATTTTTTTTCAAACAGCATCTCACTAGAGGTTATGACCTTGAACCCAGTTTGTGAAAGTGTAGAAACATCTGAAGGTGTACCTGTGACAGTAACTGGTGTAGCTCAGGTCAAGGTCATGAGAGACACATCATTCTTAGAGAAGGCATGTGAACAGTTTCTGGGTAAAACTGTCAAGGAAGTAGAAAGAGTTATTTTACAAACTTTAGAAGGTCATCTCAGGGCTATTCTGGGTAAGAATAGATTTATTTGTTTGATTTTCATATGCAATAAGTATATATACATGTATATTGAATCCTTAGCTATATTTTTAAATCTAAACTTTTTTGTTTTTTTTTGAAAGAGATCCTGGTAACTATTTATTCATTATACATTTATTTCTAAAGCTGAAGAATAGTCTGAATAAAAAAAATTGAACAATTGATATAGATGTAAACTATTCACTTTACAATGTTATCTTTGAAAAAATTCTAACTTGCAGAAAAACAAATAACTAAAGATAGAACTATTTTAATCAAACGTTTAATTACAAAATATAATTATCTACAGGTACCCTTAGTGTAGAGGCAATCTATCAGGACAGAGACCAGTTTGCTCAACTTGTAAGAGAAGTTGCTTCCCCTGATGTGTGTAAGATGGGCATAGAAATTATGAGTTTCACAATCAAAGATATTTATGACAATGTTGAATACTTAGCCTCATTAGGACGAGCACAGACTGCTAATGTTAAAAGAGATGCTGATATTGGTGTTGCTGAGGCTAATAGAGATGCTGGAATCAGGGTTAGTATATAATAATATAAGTTGGATTAAATAGAATGCTTTGAAAAAAAACAATTCACTTTTAATTAATTATGAATTAATCACATAGCATTTCTCAAATAACTCATAATCATGTGGTATAATTGAGATTTTGAACAAACCCTGTTGAAATGGGATCTTACATTATTATTCTTTGAAAAACCTGGAACTTTTAAACATTTTGAAAAATTAAAAAAATTTACTTACTGCTCATTTCAAAAGGAAATTAAACCAGTGTGTTGGAATCAAATGCATTGGATATTTCGAACTTTTAAACTACTCTAACTAGCTAGTATTGTAAATTTGTTAAACTTCTATTTACAGGAAGCAGAATGTGACAAAACAAAAATGGACACCAAATTTTCAGCAGATGCTAAGATTGCTGATGCCTCACGTAATTACAAGATGCAGAAAGCTGACTTTGATCAAGAAGTCAATGCAAGAGTAAGTTATATGTTATTAAACAGCCAGGTCTTATTTGTACACTTATAAATAAATGATCAGTATCAAAATTTTGGGTAATTCAAAATATACATTGTCAACAACAGCAATTTTATTTTATTTATTTTATTACATAGCCTTTATATAGCACCTATCTAATAAATATAATACTCTAAGCGCTTTTAAAACATATAAAATTGAAGGAAAATATATATCACAATGCATACAATAATAGCAAATATATATATATACTAGAACACACCCGTATATCGCGGGTTCGTGACTGAATTAAAGTATATAACTATGCACAAGTCTTATTTTAGTATTAGTATTGTCATCTGATAAAGTCATGCTGATTATAAGATACACAGTTTTCTCTGCTTTCCAATCTTTCTGTTTGAACCCGTCGAACTGGAACTTATCAATTATTGATAATATTAATTATTTGGAAAACAAAAGGTCCTGGAATGGAGTATTTTTTAATCAACAGCATTGTCCTATATTAGTTATAAATATTGAATTCTTTGATTCGCTGTTTTACGTCATGCCCGCTAACAAATTGAAAACTGTACCTACAATGTATACGCCTTATTTTAGTCCAGATTTTTAGTATTCGTATTGTTATCTTAGAAAGTCTAACTGATTAAAATACTACAATAGGTAACAATTTGACAATTAAGTAGTGTCAACCCTGTGATTATGACCCGTGTAATACTATATAGCATATTGATCCTGAATACACCGTTTGATGGTGCGCCTGTCAGATGCGGAACATACAGATAAGGTAATCGGTAACAGGTGAATATACTATTGGTATCGGTATCGGACTCGACCCGGAACTTCTTAATTATTGGCAATATTAATTACGTGGAAAACAAAAAGGCCTGGAGTGGTGTAATTTTTAATCTACACCTTTGTACTATATTAGTTATATATAAAGTTGAATTCTTTGATTCGTCGTTTTTACGTGATGACGGCTGACAAATTGGACCTCGTAATTTTAGTATTATAGATATATATATATATAAACATAAGAATAAAACAGAAATTAAATAGAATAATGATGTAAATTAAAAACATTGAAAGGGGAAATATATATATCACAATGAATACCATAAAAACATATTAGAATATAACAGTCAACCAAAAATTAAATAAAATAATGATGAAAATTATAAGAACTTACATTCCCTGCAGTATATACACAAGTAAAACCTATAAAAACAATATTTTATTTTAAGAGGTTTGCACAGTTAGCTATAACTAATCTTCCCTGAGGCCCTCAACATGAAATTCAAACAAAATGCAAACATATAAATTGCATACATTAGTATAAAACGTCAAGTATGATAATAACATTCAATACAACTTGATAAAGTGTTGTGAAAAAATAAACATGATGACCTAATCAGTCATGTTTGTCTAGTTTTGAGTGTTTTTTCTCAAGTGTTTGAAAAAGCACATTTTGGCTGGAAAATATGGCATAGGATATGTCATTTGAAATGTAGGGAAAAATTAATGTTAAACTGGAAGAAAAAATGTTTTAGAAATAGTAAAAATGCTAAATATTTACATGATGTGTAAATGAGGTACCTTAAAAAAACAAAAAAGGAACATAGGAATTACTGGTCAAATTTTCAAATAAAATTGAGAATGGAAATGGGGAACAACCCAACCATATAATAGACAACAGCAGGTCACCAATAGGTCTTCAATGCAGTGAGAAATTCCTGCACCCGGAGGCATCGTTCAGCTACTAAATAAATATATATACTAGTTCTGTGATAGAGAAAAAAGAAGATTTAAAAAAAAAAACAGAGGGTTACAATAAAAAGACTTCAATATTTTTACTCATGGGGGAATGGGAGGCACTCAAATAAAAATATTGGGGGTGGTAGCGTTTTCTTAGTTTAGAATTTTGTAAGAATTTTAAGCAAAATGAAAATTTTATATTATAGGTGATTGAGGTCTAAAGTAAGTTGTCTCCCATCCCCCATGTGTTTAAATCTGGAACAACCCTAAGTAAAAATTGAAATATTAAATTTTGGTTTTGATTATTCACAGAAAGCTGAGGCTGAATTAGCCTATGAACTGCAAGCAGCCAAAGAAAAACAGAAAATCAGGGCTGAAGAAATAGAAATTGAAGTAGTGGAGAGAAGGAAATTAATTGATGTTGAAGAAAAAGAAATTCTGAGAAAAGAGAAGGAATTAATAGCTACTGTTAAACGACCTGCTGAAGCACATGCTTATAAGATGGAGTTGATTGCTGAGGGAACAAGGTAAAGTAAAGCTTAAGGGAATGAGGTAAAATAAGGCTTATAAGATGAAGTTGATTGCTGAGGGAACAAGGTAAAGTAAAGCTTATATGAATAAGGTAAAAAAGGGCTTATAAGATGGGTTGATAGCTGAGGGAACAAGGTAAAATAAAGCTTTAGGGAACAAGTTAAAATGAAGGCTTATGAGAATAAGGAAAAATAAGAGGAATAAAATGGAAATAAAACATGAAGTATAGGTGATATTTAAGAAATAAATATACTATCCCAATTTCAGTGTTTAGGCTAGGATTTAAGGTCAATCAGGCACTGTTTAAAAATGTAGGGGATGTAAGCAAGATTTCCTGCCTAAACATAAACAACTTGACTCTCTTTTGGATAAAATAAACAGGACTGGTATACAGAGGAGATCTGTACTGCTGCATATTCAAGTTTAACATGTTTGATTGAATTTACATCTGTCCTTGCTACTCAAAAAAGATTAACAATTTTAGCTGATTAGTAAAAAGAAAGTTTTATCATAAGATATCAAGATTTAAATATCATGATTTTAAATGAAATTTATGCAGTTGAAAACAATTAAAAGACAAATACAGTACACAAACCACAACGTAAGTACTTAATATTGAGAAACTTCAACCTCATGAAAAAACAAGGGGTGATATCAGTTAAGGATAAGTTAAGATAATTAAAACATAGTTTGTCATCTGTGAAACAGATACTTCATGATAGTCAACCAACTTGTAATGGTATTATGATAAACTGCTAATTTATTGTCTCTTCTGAATTCAAAATATATTTGTCTTGTTTTAAACCTAGGACACAGACAGTTGAGCAGGCCAGAGCTGAGGCTGAAAAGATTCGATTGATAGGTGCAGCAGAAGCCGAAGCTATTGAAGCTGTAGGGAAGGCCGAAGCAGAAAAAATGAGATTGAAAGCTTCAGCTTACAAACAGTATGGAGAGGCAGCCATGTTGTCTTTGGTCTTGGAAACCCTTCCAAAGGTAATGACAAAGTTATTTGTGTGCGGACAGAAATTAAAAAGACTGTTTTGTTTCCTTATTTAAAATTGTACATTAAAAAAGATGTATTCATGTTAATAAACACAAAAGTAGTAAAATAAAAACAACAACTCAAAATGAAGAAATTTAAAACATGTTCTGAAAAATATTGAAAATATTTTATTCTTTGAATTTTTATAAAAAAGAAATATAATTTTTAAATGAATTGAGTGCCCCTGATGAAAATACAATAGTAATACTCTTATGTGAATTTCAAACAATATAATATTTTTTTGCCTTGACAATAATTTTTAGGTTGCTGCAGAAGTATCAGCTCCATTATCAAAGACAGATGAGATTGTTTTGGTCGGAGATGATAGAACAACAAGTGAAGTCAGCAAATTGGTTAGTCAGCTCCCACCGGCAGTCCAGGCTCTTACTGGGGTAGATCTCTCTAAGGTTAGTTTTATTACTCAGTGAATGAAACTTAAAAAAAACAACAACTATTAGGGCTATTCCATTAAAATGTATGTGGGAGGGTAGGAAGGAAAGTAATTATGGAATGTGGGTCATGTGGTTTTAATACCCCTGCCATGGCGGTTGGGGCATTAAGTTTTACAATTGTCCATTTTTACGTTGGTCTGTCTGTATGTCTCAAAATTAGTTTCCCTTCTCTAACTTAAGTTTGCCTCAACCAAATGTTATGAAGCTTATTCCCAATGTAAAAGACCACCAAACACAGATAAAGTTAGAATTTGGGTGTCCTCACTTTCACTGTTCTCAAGTTATGTCCCTTTGTAAATTGAGAAATTGCTGAGTTTGCTACATATTTACAATTTGGACTCATTCTTCATTTACTTCAGTATGGGTCTATTACCATTTAAAAAAATTATCAAAAAAAAAACCGATTCTTGGTTGTGGGGATATTTTGAAAGTACTTTCCTACCCTTCCCCATTCATTTTAATGGCATTTCCTTTAAAAAACCATATCAATACAAGACAATCTAAAAGAAGAAGTCATTGAATGGAAAGGAAGTATAAACATAAGAGGTTGTGGTATGTTGCTTATCAGACAATTCTCCAATTGAGACCAAATAATTTAGAAGTTAACAACTGTAGGTCACCACACAGCCTTCAACAATGAGCAAAATCCATTGTATACAAGACTTAGACACCTAAAAGTTCTACAACACATATGGTAAACTTACAAATACATGATATCTATAGCTTAAGCAATACAAAGCACATCAGCCATATCATGTTTGAAATAAATCCATCTTGAAAAAGATTAGAAAATTCAGTATTTACAATTTCGACAAATTATAATAATTTTGATTGAGGTTTCTTTTAATAGAGAATGTTTTCCATGCAAAAATACATACAATTGTCACTTATTTCAATCTTCAATACACTGTGTAAAATCTTAAGAATGATACATTTAAGTGATCAGTATCTTGTTGTTTTATTCACCAAAAATGTGAAGCCTTTAATAGTGTTTCAATAAGAAGATTTACAAAATTCTTCTTTACAAGGATTAAACATATTAGGAGCAAACTGTTTCAATAAATAATAATGAAACATAAGTAATTATATGTTTTGCACAAGCTCTGAACCTATTCATGCACATTTTGAATATCTAAATATTGAAACTGAACCAAAGCTTTTTTTTTATTTCAGATTTTATCAAAGGTACCAGGAGCTACTTCTTAGACTGGTTTCCAGTCCTGTTATAAACCTATTTATAGTGACTTCAATAAGTGAACCAGAAGACTTAATACTTTTACATGTATATAACTTATTTCACTTTTATCAAGAAATCTTAAATGTTTTAAACTATTATCAATTTTAATGGTAATGAATAGCTTGATCTTAAATTATATGCAACCTGTGTTTCTGGATATGTACAGAGTATGTTAAGTTTTACTGTAGGTGTTAGTTCATATTGAAATACTTTGACCTGTAAATCATGCCTGTGTGAATTACTTTTAGAACATTTGATCGCATTTTTTAAAACATATTTTAAATTTTTTGAATATGAACAGAATGTGATTACATGACTAGAAATTGAATTTTCATGATGCAATTATTTACATATGTGTTTACATAATGCAATTATTTACATATGTGCTTTCATGATGAAATTATTTACACATGATTTTCATAATGAAATATGTTACAAATATTAAGGCTAAATAAGGAAAAAGAAACAAGAAATGAATTCTTCTTTATAATTACCCTGGTCTAGTTCATCACTAGTTCAAGCACTTTTTGATAAGGGAATAATAGAACAAAAATTCGAAAATATCTTATTTGACTAAATCTACCTCTTGCAAAATATATATCTAATAATTTCTAAATTATATGAAGTATAAACTGGTGAATATGCCTGATTTTAAACCATTGATGAGAATGCGATGTATATGTATATATCTATTTATGACATATAAAATACCTGTTTTATTTGTATATAACCTGTTCACGATGTACATTAACTATGTTGTTAAATTGAGATGATGGTCAACACTTACTTTATATAACTACTGATATTGCAATAAGTGGTAAAAATTGTTCTCTTTTATTAGATTTTAGTGGCAGATAGAGCCCTGACCCAATTATTCTGTCATCATGACCATTAATCTGACTTTTAACATTGATAGTGATATTTCTACTTTTGTACTATGTTCCAATGCATCGGTTTTTTTCATTCACAATGATTTTATTTGTAGTACCTGTCAGTAGATACGAAGTAGTCATCACATTTCGTGTTTCTGTGTTTCTTTTCAGTCAAAATACATACATATGTATCGTATAGGTCTGCAGTGTTCTTATTAGGTAGCCTTCTAGTCAAAATATCATTACTGTCCATAGTAGCAGGATAAAATTTATAGTAATTCTTTCTATTACAATCAAAAACCGTGCCTTTATAAATCTGAAGTTCATAAAACAAGACTAATGAAAATGTTATTGAGTATGCAATTCTTACTTCTTTTGAATAACCTTGTTTTTTTAATTATGCATAATTCATTCAAAGACAGATAATTTAAGGGCAAATTTAATAATTTCTTACTTGACGGCATGCATAGATTGTATGTATTCAACTGCAGTATTGAGTATACCATTTATTTTATAAAAGTTAACTTTGATTTTGATAATCTATTATACATGGATTGATATTCTACATGGCATTTACTTTCACCCACCACCTTTTTAGATAAGTAATTTTCTTCTGTTTTATGTAAAATGAATAGTGTCATCAAGCTGTAAATTTGAATAACTACACTTGTTAAACTCTTTTCACAGTCCCCCTTAAACTTTTATAGAAATTATCTATTTACATAGTTTTAACCTTGAATTGCTAGACTTGAACTTGAAAATAAGTCCAGAAATGCCTTGAATGCTTTGTAGTTTTAGATTATAATTATCATAGATGACAGTTTACACTTTTTTTGTACATTTGAGCACAAACTATATATGGTGTCATCTTAACTGTTTTAATCCTTAAATACTACTTATATAAATGTTTCTTCATAAGAAAAGGGAAACTATAAGTATGACATATGTTTCTTCATAAGAAAAGGGAAACTATAAGTATGACATATGTTTAATAATTGTGAAAAAACAGACGAATAAACAGACATTACTATCACTTGAATTGTTTGGAGAGTAGCTACTTTATACCACCACAACTCTTAAAAAATAATCTAGATGTAAAAAAATTAAAAAGCAATATGATCCATTTTGAAGTATTTACTGCTGAACTGTGTCTGATCATTATATTATACTTTATTATAGTTATTAAGTTGTAAAACAATAAGTACTTAAAAAGTTTTAAATATTGTCAAAAAATCCATTGATAAAAGAAGCTATAACTGAAAAAGGAATTTTGTTATATTTTAACAAAGGGATTTACAGGGTATCAGTAAATATTGTGCTAAGACTTATGAATCACATTTATTGAAGAAGTTGACATAGATATTTTAATAAAAATAAAAGTTCCCAAACATTAGGATTCCAAGACACGAAGAAGTAATTAATATTTCAAAGAAAACTGTTACCTGACCAATAAATGTAAAATTAACACTGGAAAACTACCCTGAAGCTTAATCCATGTCCAATCATTCATACTTGGAGTTAGTGGCAGCTCAGTTCAACTTAACCATGTAATATATGACCTATTGATACGTATTGTAACCACCCAACCCCTTATTCTTGTCTTCTGAACCTTACCTAGATACCAGTATTAATTTATCCTCTCTAAGTGATAAATCAAAATTTGATTAAAAAATAGTATATAATAGGAGGTTGTGTTATTTGTGTATAAGATGTAAAATGTTCTGTTGTTTATTAAGATTGCTAGGTTGTCTAAATAGAAAAAAGTAAATAGATATACCGTTTGCATATACCTACATGAATTAAACATTTACTCTAATTCAGTTTATTGATGAAATCAATTCATAGATATGAATAAGATATTGCTTAATAATTAGATCTATTATATTATTAATATCCAGGATGACCATAATTCAAATAAATTAACCCATCTAGTGAACCAAAGATGGCATTTTTAGGCAGTTAAGCTGCCTTATGCGAGCACCCTAGATTTGTGTTCTACCCAATAAATGCTGTAATATTTGCCATTGTTATTATCTAGCTGGAAACTATGTTATTTATAACTAATTGGACAGTTTTTTCGTACTTTTAATTCTGGATTACAATAAATAAAGGACCAGAAAAACCTTAAATGATCGTCGAATGACCCAAAAGTTTTGAAGTTGCACATAGGAAGTAGGGCACATTAGGAATCCTTATGTAGTTTATTATCAACTGAGCTTTTGGCTAAGATGTCAAAGAACACATGTATGAAATTTTTAATCGGGGAAAATCTCTAAAGACAAGTAGTTTATATTTCCCAAATGGCAAAAGTCGTAGGAATATTGTTTGTCGTCAATACGTAGTCAACTACGTCAGCTGTTGGCGGCAATTTTAAAATAATAACTGTATAATACTATCTGCAAACTATATAGTGTATGTAACGAATATAGCAATGACTATGAATTAACTTACAAAATGACTAAGTATGACATACCAGAAAGACTTTGAAAGATTTTTTTTAAAAAGAAAACAATCTATTTATGTTTACTCTGTTAATAGATTTTTCTAAAACATCTGAAAAAAAAAACAATTTAGACTTCTTTCATTCGAATAAATCAAATATTTCCTAATTACAAAAAAAAATATTTTGAATTGTATTTGGTATATTAGAAAATAAAATATGTTAGATGCATGCTAATACTCACTACACAAGTTTGATTCCTTCCCCCTAATTGTTAGTTATGTTGTAGTCTTGTTGTTTGTACATTTTTATATACTGTAATAATTCTTAATACAATGAAATATCTAAGAACTCTTCTTATAGTCTCTTTGTTTGTATTTAGTGAAGTGAAGGGTCAAAGTGGTTTGAATTTGCGCAATTGTTGACTGAGTGGTCAAAGTAGTTTATAATTGGGGACTTGGTGGCCAAGTGGTTGAAGTAGTTTGTATTTTGAGGCTTGTGGTAAAGTGATCAAAGTAGTTTGTATTTGGGGACTTGGTGGCCAAGTGGTCAAAGTACTGTAAATTCAGAAAATATTGCATGCATTTATTATTGCGATTTTGTCATTTTAAACTTGAATGCAATTTTAATTTTTATAATTTTGAGAAAAATCCTGCTTAATTCAGATAAAATATTACAAAATGAAAGTTATAATTATTGTGTTAACAACTATTCGTAATAATAAAGACCTCACATTAATTTCTAAATTTACAGTAGTTTGTATTTGGGGACTTGGTGGCCAAGTGGTCAAAGTAGTTTGTATTAGGTGATTTGGTGGCCAAGTGGTCAAAGTAGTTTGTATTTGGGGACTTGTTGGAAAAGCAATCAAAGTAGTTTGTATATGGGGACTTTGTGACAGAGTGGTCCAAATAGTTTGTACTTCAGGTCTTGGTGCCGCAGTGGTTGAGGTATTTTGTATTGGAGGTCTTGGTGACCAAGTGGTTGAAATAGTTTGTATTTGAGGTCTTGGTGATGGAGTGGTCAAAGTAATATGTATTTGAGGTCTTGGTGATGGAATGGTCAAAGTAATTTGAATTTGTGGTCGAGTTATCAAAGTAGTTTGTATTTTGGAGACTTGGTGACTGAGATGTCAAAGAAGCTTGTATTTGATGACTAAGTGACTGGCTGGTCAAAGGAGTTTGTATTTGGGGACTTGGTGAAAAAGTGGTTAAAATAGTTTCTTTTTGGGAAGTTGGTCACTGAGTGGTCAAAGTAATTTGTATTTGAGGACTTGGTGACCAAGTGGACAAAGTAGTTTGTATTTGGTGGACTTTGTGGCCAACTGGTCAAAGCAGTTTGAATATGGGAACTTGGTGATTGAGTGGTCAAAGTAATTTGTATTTGGTTGGTGACTGAGTGGTCAAAGTAATTTGTATTTTGGAGACTTGGTGACTGAGAGGTCAAGGTAGCTTGTATTTGAGGACTTGGTGGCCAACTGGTCAAAGCAGTTTGCATATGGGAACCTGGTGTCTGAGTGGTCAAAATAGTTTGTAATTGGAGACTTGATGGCTGAGTGGACAAAGTAGTTTATACATGGGGACTTGGTGGCAGAGTGGTCTAATTGGTTTGCATTTGGGGACTTGGTGGCCAACAAATCAATGTAGTTTGTGTTTAGGGACTTGGTGGCAGAGTGTTTAAAGTAGTTTGTATTTTGGGGAATTGGTGGTCAAGTGGTCAAGGTAGTTTGTAATCAGGGATTTAATGGCCAAGGGGTCAAATAGTTCCTATTTGTGGACTTGGTGGCAGTGTGGTCAAAGTTGTTTGTATTTGATGACTTGGTGGCCAACTGGTCAAGGAAGTTTGTATTTGGGGACTTGGTGACAGAGTGGTAAAATTTAGTTTTGTATTTGATAACTTGGTGACCAACTGGTCCAGGTAGTTTGTATTTGGCGATTTGGTGATCAAAATAGTTTTATGAGACTTGGTTACCGCGTGCATGGTCAAAGTAGTTTATATTTGAGGACTTGTTGACTGAATGATCAAAGTAGTTTGTATTTGGAGACTTGTTGACAGAATGATCACAGTAGTTTGTATTTGGAGACTTGGTGACTGAATGATCACAGAAGTTTGTATTTGGAGACTTGTGGACTGAATGATCACAGTAGTTTGTATTTGGAGACTTGTTGGCTGAATGATCACAGAAGTTTGTATTTGGAGACTTGTTGACTAAATGATCACAGAAGTTTGTATTTGGAGACTTGTGGACTGAAAGATCACAGTAGTTTGTATTTGGAGACTTGTTGACTGAATGATCACAGTAGTTTGTATTTGGAGACTTGTTGACTGAATGATCACAGTAGTTTGTATTTGGAGACTTGTTGACTGAATGATCACAGTAATTTGTATTTGGGGAATTGTTGACTGAATGATCACAGTAGTTTGTATTTGGAGACTTGGTGACTGAATGATCACAGAAGTTTGTATTTGGAGACTTGTTGACTGAATGATCACAGAAGTTTGTATTTGGAGACCTGTTGACTGAATGATCACAGTAGTTTGTATTTGGAGACTTGTTGACTGAATGATCACAGTAATTTGTATTTGGGGAATTGTTGACTGAATGATCACAGTAGTTTGTATTTGGAGACTTGGTGACTGAATGATCACAGAAGTTTGTATTTGGAGACTTGTGGACTGAATAATCACAGTAGTTTGTATTTGGAGACTTGTTGACTGAATGATCACAGAAGTTTGTATTTGGGGACTTGTTGACTGAATAATCACAGTAGTTTGTATTTGGAGACTTGTTGACTGAATGATCACAGAAGTTTGTATTTGGGGACTTGTTGACTGAATGATCACAGTAGTTTGTATTTGGAGACTTGTGGACTGAATGATCACAGTAGTTTGTATTTGGAGACTTGGTGACTGAATGATCACAGAAGTTTGTATTTGGAGACTTGTTGACTGAATAATCACAGTAGTTTGTATTTGGAGACTTGTTGACTGAATGATCACAGAAGTTTGTATTTGGGGACTTGTTGACTGAATAATCACAGTAGTTTGTATTTGGAGACTTGTTGACTGAATGATCACAGAAGTTTGTATTTGGGGACTTGTTGACTGAATGATCACAGTAGTTTGTATTTGGAGACTTGTGGACTGAAAGATCACAGAAGTTTGTATTTGGGGACTTGTTGACTGAATAATCACAGAAGTTTGTGTGGTCAAAGTAGTTTGTATTTGAGGACTTTGTGACCGATTGGTTAAAGTAGTTTGTATTTGGTTGACTTGGTGGCTAACTGGTCAAAGTAGTTTGCATATGGGAACTTGATGACTGAGTGGTCAAAGTAGTTTGTATTTGAGAACTTAATGGCCAAGTGGTCAAAGTAGTTTGTACAAAGACTTGTTGGTGACCTTCTGCTGTTGTTTTTTCTATGGTCAGGTTGTTGTCTCTTTGACACATTCCCCATTTCCATTCTCAATTTTATGTATTTGAGGACTTAGTGGCCAAGTGGTCAAAGTAGTTTGTATTTTGGGACTTGGTGACTGAGTGGACAAAGCAGTTTGTATTTTGGGACTTGGTGACTGAGTGGTCATAGTAATTTGTAATTTGAGAATTGGTGGCTGAGTTGACAAAGTTGTTTGTAGTGGACATGGTGACAGAGTGGTCAAGGTAGTTTGTAATCAGGGACTTAGTGGCCAAGGGGTCAAAGTAGTTCCTATATTGGGACTTTGTAGCAGTGTGGTCAAAGTAGTATGTATTTGATGACTTGGTGGTCAACTGGTCAAGGTAGTTTGTATTTGGGGACTTGGTGACAGAGAGGTTAAAGTAGTTTGTATTTGGGGGCCTTGGTGGCAGTGTGGTCAAATTAGTTTGTATTTGGGGGATTTGGTGGCCAATTGGTCAAAATGATTTGTAATTTGAGACTTGTTGGCTGAGTGGTCGAACTAGTTTGTATTTGGGGGACTTGGTGGCAGTGTGGTCAAATTAGTTTGTATTTAGGGACTAGGTGGCCAAGTGGTCAAGGTAGTTTGTATTTAAGGACTTTATGGCAGAGTGTTTAAAGTAGTTTGAATTTGGGGGACTTGGTGGTCAACTGGTCAAGGTAGTTTGTAATCAGGGACTTAGTGGCCAAAGGGTAAAAGTAGTTCCTATTTGGGGACTTAGTGGCAGAGTGGTCAAAGTAGTTTGTATCTGGTGACTTGGTGTCAACTGGTCAAGGTAGTTTGTATTTGGGGAATTGGTGGCAAAGTGGTTAAAGTAGTTTGTATTTGGGGGACTTGGTGGCAGAGTGGTCAAAATAGTTTGTATTTAGGGGAATTGATAGCCAAGTAGTCAAAATAGTTTGTAATTAGGGACTTAGTGGCCAACTGGTCAAGGTGGTTTGTATTTTGGGACGTGTCAGAGTGGTCACAGTAGTTTGTATTTTGGGGACTTGTTGGCAGTGTGGTCAAAATAGTTTGTACAAAGACTTGTTGTTGACCTTCTGTTGTTGTTTTTTCTATGGTCAGGTTGTTGTCTCTTTGACACATTTCCCATTTCCATTCTCAATTTTTATGTATTTGAGGACTTAGTGGCCAAGTGGTCAAAGTAATTTGTATTTTGGGACTTGGTGACTGAGTGGACAAAGCAGTTTGTATTTTGGGACTTGGTGACTGAATGGTCATAGTAATTTGTAATTGGAGTATTGGTGGCTGAGTTGACAAAGTTGTTTGTAGTGGACATGGTGACAGAGTGGTCAAGGTAGTTTGTAATCAGGGACTTAGTGGCCAAGGGGTCAAAGTAGTTCCTATTTTGGGACTTGGTGGCAGTGTGGTCAAAGTAGTTTGTATTTGATGACTTGGTGGTCAACTGGTCAAGGTAGTTTGTATTTGGAGACTTGGTGGCAAAGAGGTTAAAGTAGTTTGTATTTGGGGGACTTGGTGGCTGTGTGGTCAGATTAGTTTGTGTTTGGTGGCCAAATGGTCAAAATAATTTGTAATTTGAGACTTGGTGGCTGAGTGGTCAAAGTGGTTTATATATGGGGACTTGGTGGCAGAGTGGTCTAATTGGTTTGTATTTGGGGACTAGGTGGCCAACTAGTCAAGGTAGTTTGTATTTAGGGACTTTATGGCAGAGTGTTTAAAATAGTTTAAATTTGGGGGACTTGGTGACCAACTAGTCAAGGTAGTTTGTAACCAGGGACTTAGTGGCCAAGGGGTCAAAGTAGTTCCTATTTGGGGACAGTGGCAGAGTGGTCAAAGTAGTTCCTATTTGGGGACAGTGGCAGAGTGGTCAAAGTAGTTTGTATCTGGTGACTTGGTGGCCAACTGGTCATGGTAGTTTGTATTTTGGGGACTTGGTGGCAGAGTGGTTAAAGTAGTTTGTATTTGGGGGCCTTGGTGGCAGAGTGGTCAAATTAGTTTGTATTCAGGGGAATTGGTGGCCAAGTGGTCAAAGTAGTTTGTAATTAGGGACTTAGTGGCCAACTGGTCAAGGTAGTTTGTATTTGGGGACTTGGTGGCAGAGTGGTCACAGTAGTTTGTATTTTGGGGACTTATTGGCAGAGTGGTCAAGGTAGTTTGTATTTGGGGGACTTGGTGGCCAAGTTATTTTGTAATTGGGGACTAAGTGGTCAAGCATTCAAAGTATTTTGTAATTGCGGACTTGGTGGCGGAGTGGTCAAAGAAGGTTGTAATTTGCAACATGGTGGCCCAGCAGTCAAATTTTTTGTAATCAGACTTGGTGGCCAAGCAGTCAAAGTTGCTTTTAACTAGGGACTTGGTGGCAAATTAAAGCAGTTTGTTATTTTGGATTTGTTGGAAGAGTGTTCAAAGTACCCCAGTAGTTCTTCTACAATAATCACTTGTCTGTCAACTCTTAGATTGTTAGTTGTTAACTAGCTGTTTTACAGCTGCATTATACTTAAGGATCAAGGATTTCATTTTGTTTTTTACTGAGGTTGTGATGTCTTTCCAGATATGGATGTTTTCTCACCAATCAAACCTGGCTCCAATGATAAAGCTATGGTAGCTCCAAGTTAAACACTAACACTATTTGTTCTGGTTGAACAATTTAGAAATTCAACAGTCTTTTAATTGAGGACTGCAGTCTTATAGTAAACTGGTAAATGGTGTCTGACCCCACCAAAAACAGTGACAATTCATTGTTCCAAAGCAACCTATTCTTAAAATTAAAACAAATGTCAAACAAATAGAAGGTTCAAAACAGTGGCATTCTAAATGTATTACAGTTTTATAGTAGTGCTGTCAGGAACCACAAATATGTTACAAATTGGAAAACTTGCAAGTTCCTTCTTTGAAACTGTAAGGTCAAGTATTTGGACACTCAATAATCGTTGTCAGTTGAAAAATTGATTAATAAATCGGTGCTTAACATCTAGTGGCAATTATTACGTTATGATAAAATGAAAATAACATTCTTTGTAAGAGACCATTGCTTTGAGTTTGGATTTTAACATACTACCTCAAAAGGTATTTACAGTCTGGGATAAAACATATCCTAATCCTATTTCTGGTCTCATTCACCTCTCTTCTACTCAGAGTTACTATTCTGAACTATTCAGTGTACCAAGGACAAAAGTAAGAAAATTCTACTTTCATGTCTGTTTTGAAGGTTTGACTTTACCTGGGATCTTATCCTATATCTAATACTTGCAGTTAGTACACCGCCACAATGTTACTGACTTATGACAGGCTAATGGACATAGGTTAGTCATTAATGTTTGGTAATTTAAGTCTTTCTTTATTTCAGACTTTTTGTTGCATAGTTAACCTATGAAAATACTTCGAATGCAGAACTATAGTAGGTCAAAAATTGTTTTGTTGATCTTTGGTAATTTTACAATTATAAGAATAACTTTTCCCATGTAAACCAAGATGTTTCGTTAGTAATATAAGGTTCATTATTATGCCCAGCTCAAGATAGCAGGGTATTATGTTTCCTCTGTCTGTGCATCCCTTGGTTGGTTAGGCCAACCTGTATCAGGTGAAAGGTTTTTGGTAAAGACAGTTTACCATGTTGTGATCAATCCAGTTGAGACAGGTTATTTATGATGTGAGCTTCACATATTATTTACAAAATAAGAATTTTGACATACCAAATAGTTCAATTTTGGTTCCTCAATGCTCTTCAACTTTGTACTTGTTTGGCTTTAAAACTATTTTGATCTGAGCATCACTGATGATTCTTATGTAGACCAAACGCTCGTCTGGTGTACTAAATTATAATCCTGGTACCTTTAATAACTATTCAGTGAACCATGGAAATGTGATGACATAAGCAGGGAATCTTGCTTTTTTGACATTCTTGATTTACCATTAAATTCTAATCCATTAAAATGAGATAATTTTTCATATAAAGTAGAATCAAAATTGGAAACATGATGTGTCATGTGAACAACAACCCAACATATAAACTTTGAAATATATAAATAAATACCTGTATACAATTTGTAATCGGATCAAATGATGACAAATAGCATATCAACATACAAATTTTTGTAAGACAGAATAATTTTTACTACAGTTGTTGCCCTTTGTATATTAAAACATTTTTCAAATAAAACTTGTTGACAACAGTTTTTATAAAAAAAAGAAGATGTGGTATGAATGCTAACAAGACAGTAAGTATGTTTACTTTTAGACTGTTAGAGACACAATTTCACAAATATGATAATGCATAGTTAATTAAAAAAGTATACACAATTTATGTAGCTGATGTACAAATGTACCTATCAGTGAAGTCTTATAAAGTTAAATAAATGATTTAGAAAAGGTTACAACATAAATGTCATATAAGAGAAGAAATCTTGTATTGACTCTGATCACTAAATAAAAATAACTGATATCTTGTGACAGCAAATAAGCTCTAGTATTATTGCACTACTCATTCTGATATAAACTTAGATACTCATCACAACAGACAACAAGGACAAATTGTATAAAATTTATTTATAATAATAAATATCATTTATGTGATAAATATACACATACAAGTACATGCATATCAATATATGTTCCCATGGTCATGATTTCATTTCAATGTATTTTAACAACTTTTTTCTAGGCATATATGAAAACCTTTTCCCTTATTTTGAGGTTTTACCCATTTAATAACCGAAATTAAAATTGAAAATACAATAAAATTGGTTGGTAATAACTGTCTTTATAATTTCTTTTAAACCAAGATTTCATTTCCAGCTGGAATTAAGTCAATAAAGATCACTCCTAAAGAATGGTATAATGATAAAATTAATAATAAATTCATACATGTTAGATGGTATGTACAATTTTTACAAGCACCATTTTGAAGTTAGTTACCATCTTTCAATCACATGTATATTATTAAATGTCAGTGATTTATCAATTTCCTGCATTATTTAGCACTGCTTAAATCAATGTTTATAACTATTCAACAAAAACACCTTTTCACAATGTAGAGTACATGGATTCATTAAACAAGTTTTTCTTTACAAAAGACATTATAATTTTTTTAAAGTTTGTATCAATAAGCGATAATTTGTTTTTTAATAAAATGACATAAAAGCATTCTGTTAAAATAACGTAAAATATTCCAATAATTGCTATAATTGTCTTCCTATTGTCCAGGTGCTGATAAACTCTTCTCCATGAACTTTCGCTTGGAAAAGCATAACCACCACTGAAATAAAATTAAATCCACATGTCATTTCAATTAACATAATCAGTAAAATTTGCAGAAAACCAGCAATTGAAATGATCTGAATTCTAGCTTTTGTTTCTATGAAACTATTAACTGATAGCACAACCAAAAATTCTATGGAAATTGGTTAAGCATTGTTTATAATTTACTGCTCTGAATTAAAAGTAAAAACAGATGAGTAAGTTCCTTTTGTAATATATATAATCCATAGAATTTTGAAAGGAGTAGGTCCAGTAAGACCCCTTTTTGGACGCATTTGTGCTCATTCTTAATATTGAAATGTAAGTTGTATATGATGATAATACATAACATATATACAGATTGAGGATGAACATGGATGCGGCCACTTTCATTTTTGACAAAAACCATCTGAAAAGAGACATTTTTTGTCATATTTGATAAATTTTTCATATTTAAGCTTGAATCTGAGCATTTTTTTTTACCAGATGCTCTGCAGGGCGAAACTTTATACGACCGCAGAGGTTGAACCCTGAACGGTTGGGGCAAGTATGGACACAACATTCAAGCTGGATTCAGCTCTAAATTTGAATTGTGATTAAATAGTTGACACAGCATAGGTTTCTGACACAGAATGAATGTTGTCTAATAAACTTAAAATTTGTTTTTTGCCTTTGAGCAATTCACTATGTCTTGGTTTCTGGAGGCAATTTTATCATCACATTATTTTTCTTTGTTCATGACAACAAAAGGTAATGAAATACCCTCCAATTATTTGTTTAATTTTTGTTTTGATAATAATAAAATACCTTGCTAGGTTTATCGGTAGCTGCATCAAATACTTTTTCACACATCCTTAATCCAGTTTCTTGTCTAATCTGTAAAAAGTAGTTCCTCATGGTATCTGTAATCAGATAAGAAAAAAAATCAAATGTTAAAATATATTTAGCAGTCAATTTCTTTTTTTGGAAGATGAAGCTGTTGACATGTTCGTTCCTAAACTCTATTTTGAAGCAACAAAAAAAAACCAAACAACATTTGAAATTATATCAAATCGGGTATCATTTGATGAACAACGAAAGAAAAATACACATATATCTCTTCACTGATTCCATGCAAAGAAATATTTATAAAATCTCCTCACTTTTTAACTGACCTCCACATTATAAATAACAAATATATTGGTACATCCTAAATCTAGATATTCTGAAAGAATAATACAGAAATAACTACATAAAACTATAAAGAACCTAATGAATGATGTTCAGTGTGTTTTCCGAATCATCTTTATTTGCTGTTTGAAAAGAGAAATACTTGAAAAGAAAATATAAGAGGTATTCATTCATGACAAAAAATCAAAAGAATGCCATAATCATTATGCTCAGCAAAAAAACACAATAAGCACTTTCATTGCTGTTCTTGATCTCAAAGTCACAATGAGGTCTACAACACTGAGCAAAAAACTCTCACTCATTCCATTTTTCCACTGTGTGTAGATCTACAGGTAACAAGCCAAAATAACACAATCTTGTTACCTACCTTCTTCAGCTCTACTTTTAGGTTTAGCAAACATTGCATTTAATGGAAACCCACTTTCTCCAGGAATAGGGAAATTCTTTAATGCTAGAGTATACATTTCCTTCTGTGCATCATTTTTGGAATTACACTGTAAATATACAAAACATAGTTGTTATTTTAAAGCCATGATAAGAAGTCAGTCATATCACAGAATGAAATATTGTTAGTTATGGATTCATAATTATTCTTAAAAGACATGCATAGAGGACTTGGTTTGGTAAATACAGGGATTCATGTTGTCTGCTTATTGATTGGGTTGTTGTCTCTTTGACACATACCCCATTTCCATTCCCAATTTTATTCATAAATCTATTTCCATAACTTCTGTTTAAATGTAGACTTTATTTGTTCCAAAAGATTTGTGAGATTTTTTTCCCATTTTTGGCTATATTTGTTTTCTCTTACAATCCCTACTGAAAGATTTGACATTCAAAACTAGAAAGGCTTTCTATGGTTCTATTAGCACAATTAACAATATATTATAGACATATCACATTTTATACTGTGAAAGATTTGTTAAACTAAATGCCAAGGTTCACAACGAAAACGTGACTATATCTTTTTGAGTTTTAAAATTTTTGAGTTCATTATGATCATGATGATAATGCATTTTTTTTTGCATACATATTCTAAAACCAAACTTTGCAGCCACAAGAAATAATAGTTGCTGTGAGAATGAATAAGAATAGTTGTGGGACATACACCGGTATATCATACAGATATTAAGACTGTGACAGAAGTAATTGGAAAACACTTTTCATGCTAATACAGGGGTGATAGTGTGCAGAACTGTTTTTGCAATTTCAACATTTTTTTCTATAAAATTGTGTGGGGGCACCATGGGCCTTAAAAAAAGTCTTCTGAGTTTTTATCCTTCTGATAAAAGATTCTTATAAGATTTTAGTATTAAATCAAGTAAAGCTTCAGCAAATTACAATTGTTTAGAAAAAATATTTTCTGAAGTCTAACTGTCATTATATCAAGACGAATTTGACCGATTTATGAAGAAATTTGTGCACATTTTACCTCCAACATTGTGACAAAAAGGAAGTAAACCATGCTTAAATTGTGTCAATCAAAACTGAGCTATTATCTGGTATTTTTGTATTGTAGATTAGATGTGCATCTAAATGTTTTTTCTACATTGGCTAGAGGTATAGGGGTAGGGTTGAGATCTTACAAAAAGATGTTTAATCCTCTGTTTTTTGGTGGATGTCCCAAGTCAGGAGCCTTATGGCATTGTTAGTCTTGTATGATTTTAATTTTAGTTTTTTTTATACTGTGAAAGTACTTTTATTCGTGGGGTACCAATTTTCGTGGATGACTTTATCCACGAATTTAAGTGTCCAACGAAATAAAACAACCACTGTCTAAATCAAGACATTGAAAAAATCCCCATGTAGGTTTGACTACTGATATGATTTAGAGAATATAGTGGATAACGCCAAATCCAAGAATACTGATAGTAGTCACAGGGAAAACACACTATGAATTAGAACCTTAGTGAACACACTCACATACCCCACGTCCCCACATTGTCATTGGAGAAATTAAATAAGTGTAAGAAAAAAAATTGTATAAGAAAAAATATTGAATAATAATTTCCTGTCAATATGCACATCTACATAGTATGTCCTTATTATCTACAAAATTTCATGAAATTCTGTTGTGTGGTTTCAGAGGAGTTGAGATGACAAACTGTTGCAGAAGTACATTGAAGCAAATAAGTTCAAAGGGGTGTAACTCCTAGAAAAACAAATGAATCGTAATTTCCTGTCAATATGCACATCTACGTAGTTTGTCCTTATTATCTACAAAGTTTCATGAAATTCTGTTGTATGGTTTCAGAGGAGTTCATTGAGATGACAAACTGTTGAAGTAGTACCTTAAGCAAATAAGTTCAAAGAGATGTAACTCCTAGAAAAAAATTGAATCATAATTTCCTGTTGATATGCACATCTACATAGTATGTCCTTATTATCTTAAAAGGTTTCATGAAATTCTGTTGTGTAGTTTCAGAGGAGTTGCGATGACAAACTGTTGCAGTAGTACATTGAGGCAAATAAGTTCAAAGGGGCGAAACTCCTAGAAAAAAAATTGAATCATAATTTCCTGTCGACATGTCATTTCCATCTAAAAAGATTTCGTGAAATTCTGTTGTGTGGTATGAGAGGAGTTGCGATGACAAGAAACAGGACTGATGGACGGACTAACCGAGGGACGGACGGGTCAAAAACATTATACTCTCCACAACTTCAAAGTCAATTTCCCGGTGTTGATATGCTAGTATGATAAAGTGTTCATTTTATATCCTCATAGTTCTCGTACATATGGGAAATAATAATTTCATGCTGAGCTTGATTTTGATACAAATTATTTGACAATTAAAGATACGTTAATAGTCCAAGTTAATTTGTTTACGTTTCTGTTTTCTTTAGGTGACATGTTTATGGCCTAATTAACATCTCTGTTGGTCTTTAATCTGTTGATAACTTTATCTTTGGTAAATTAGTGTTGACACAACAATAAACTTGGGTCAATGTTATTTTGAAATTTCCTTCAATCCAGACCCTTACTTTCTAGCGGCTTCAAATTTTCATTTTTTCTTTTAAAAACTGAAATCCACAAATTTTAAAACCCACGAACATGTAAATATTGCCCAAACCACGAAAATTGATACCCACGAATTAAAGTACTTTCACAGTATAATTCATAGTTAATAAAAACGTCCATGATAAAGTAAACATTTAGTTAAGGGGTCAGCTGAAGCATGCCTCTGGGTGCGGATTTTCTCGCTGTGTTGAAGACCATTGGTGGCCTTCAGCTGTTTTCTGTAAAGTGTTGTTTGGCCAGGTTGTTGTCTCTTTGACAAATTCCCCATTTCCATTCTCAATTTTATCTGTCTAATTTTCTGATAAAATTATGTTTATTCTTTGTGTTTACTTCAGACATGCTGTTATAGTCTGAGATGTGTATAAGTTTTAATAACTTACTCTCTGTATTTTCTTCAAACATTCTGTTACATACAGTGTTATGTAAATAAGTGTTCTATCAGCCTCACTCTGAAAAGTATAAAATGAAGCCAAAATTTGTTAATTGTCCATGATTCAAGATTCAAAGTTTTATTTAGAGTCGATATTCAATAAACTACATAAACACAAGCTCTAGTGAGCTTTTCAAATCGACTTAATCACAAAATACAATACACACACACACAATACAATACACACATACAAAAGTCAAGAAAACAACACAATTTTAAACATATAATGCATAATAAGATACCATAAATGACATATATAAGTTAAAAGCATAGTACACTTAAAACATAGCACAAGTTAATAATAAGATTGCACAAATCATATAGTCACACAAAAAATAAAAGTAAAATGAAACAGGCATAAACACTATATGCATGCACTGCAGTGGCATGAGCTGTTACTTGGATCCCATGTTTGTATCAATTTTTTGAATTGATGAAAAGATGTTTCCATTCCATGACATAGCTTGCCAAACACAAGAAAGTTAACATCTTAAGACAATGTTAGAACCTTCGATAATAACAATTATTAGTTCACCTGTTTTCTTATTATAAAACTTTGCTGAATGTTGATAAAAACTACTAAGATAAGTTTTTCATAAGATTTTTGCCTAATTCCATAACACAATTTTCTCAGTTAAATTTTCTAAATATTTATTCTTGTTTTTTTTCCCATAATAGCTACAGCATTTGTACAGTGTACATGTATATTAATTCTTTGAACATCCTATACACTAAACATTTCATCTATAATTTTTAGTTCAATTTGGAAGAAATATTAATTTTTAATGCTTGGCTTGATCTATAAATGTATAATGACACTTTTCATAAAGTTTTTTTTGGCAAATTAGACAAGAGCCACAGTTTTACTAAAAAGGGTATTATATATATTAATATGAAAAAAAATCCTAATGAAAATATACATAAGTTTCAAAAAAATAAATACTGATGGGTTAGAAGCTAATTATATAATGTCTTGTAAACATGTGGAGGATGTTACATGGCTGGACTATGACACTTTTCTATTTCTGAATTTTACGAACTTAATAATAGGGCATTATCATGCATTGACACTTGAAATACCATGCTAATACAAAAATAATAATTTATTTGGTATTTAAGGTCATACGCTACAGTTACAGGGGAGGTAATGACGTTGCTAACATAAAATGTTATTTTTGCGACTGATTTTTATCATTCAAACTGATTTCACTTTAAACGAGTACATGGACCCCTCTTTTTCAAAGTGGCATTATGTATGAAGATCGTTTGTACCAATTATAATAAAAAAGTCAATATTGAAAAAAAAAAAAAAATTTGATAAATATACCGCAAAAAATGCCTTTTCATGCTTTTATTTCCTGAAATCCTGAAATTTATAACTTTAGAAGAACTGTTGTACATATTAAGAACATATTTCTGGAAATCCCACTTGTGTTTATCTGTTGAAATATGAAAGTGAGGTATGTCTATCCAAAGAACTGAAATTTTGAGAAAATGTCTAAAATTTTGACCCCTTTTATCTCTAAAAGTAGCACATGAAGGTATATTTTATATTACATATTTGAATTGCCTAGGGGAAAAATACCTAGTATGCAAATTTTCGTAAAAAAAATCATTATGGGATCAACATGATCGAAACTGTATTGTATGCCCTTTATAATAACACCTACATGTAAGTTAATATCATTGACTTAACACAAGTCCATCAACTTAAAATGACATTATCATGATTATCACAAACTTTAAACTTATAACAAAGCAAAAGATTTAAGTTTAATGAACTAAGACTGAAAGTGAAGAGCTAAACATTCTACATGGAAACAATTAGCCAAAAAGGTTATAAAACTGAATAGCAAATATCATAATCTTACCATATGTGATTCATCTTCACTGACCTTATCAGAATCATTATTAAGCTAAAATAATCTACATGGAAATGAGATGCACAAGTCCTTATAGGATTGTACACCAAATATCTCAGAATTATATGATTGTACACCAAATATCTCAGAATTATACGATTGTACACCAAATATCTCAGAATTATCAATGGTAGTTCCCTTAAACCAACCTAATCACAAATTAATACACCATGCCTAAGTCTTTCCAACATGCTTTTTTGAGAACAGACAAAAAGTTGTCATTTCTAAAAATATGGCTGGTAATAAAATTCAGAATCTTATTATAATTGGGGATAAGTTGAGTTTTCATTGACCAAATGTTTTCTCCAGGTAATGATTGGTTAAATCAATGATTAAACGAAGGATGATAGACAAAGATAGCCAGTTGATAGAAGTATCTCTTATTGAAAAGGTGACCATTATTGGTGACGTCACATATAAGGAACACAAGTTTCTGCAAATCTTTGAAAAGAAATGATAACATTTACCAGAGAAAAAGGTTCTACCACTTGTTGCAGTGGTGGAAATTATATTTCAACCCTCCCTATCAACAAAATAAAATAATCCATAACATCAATCCCTGTGACCAAACTGCTATGTTACTTGAAAAACAAAACAAAAACACTTATTTAGTTTTAAAGAAAACAATCTTTTCTACATAGCAATTCTCACCTTGATTTCATAATTTCTAAAAAATATATTGGCCTTGAAATAATAAATAGCTTCATCTATAATGTCTGAGTCACTACCTGAAATAAACATACAGATTTTTATAGTTCGTTCTTATGTTGTACTGTAATACCACTGTCTCAGGTTAGGGAAGGTTTGGGATCCCGCTTGACATGTTTAACCCCGCCACATTATTTATGTATGTGCCTGTCCCAAGTCAGGAGCCTGTAATTCAGTGGTTGTCGTTATCTATGTGTTATATATTTGTTTTTCGTTCATTTTTTTATATAAATAAGGCCGTTAGTTTTCTCGTTTGAATTGTTTTACATTGTCTTATTGAGGTCTTTTATAGCTGACTATGCGTTATGGGCTTTGCTCATTGTTGAAGGCCGTATGGTGACCTATAGTTGTTAATGTCTGTGTCATTTTGGTCTCTTGTGGACAGTTGTCTCATTGGCAATCATACCACATCTTCTTTTTTATATACAGATGAAAACATCATTCAATTTGTTTATTTTGTAAATCTTCTTATGTCTGAATTCTACAGTGCATGTTAAATTACTAAATTTGCAAATCAATAGATTTTTTTATCTGTATATAAATGACATATCAAGAATATATTGAAAAAACTTAATGTGGTGTTTGTATACATGTCTAAGTCTGATTAGGTACGTGTAAATGACATAATTTGATAATAAAAAAGCACTTTTAAATTGAGATTTGATGTTGTTTACATGTATGTCATGTATGTGTAGAATTGATGAAATATGTGAAAAAGGTTCTGCCACTGAAGACTGACTTTTATATTAAATATAGAGTCTAATATTGACAGAAACGGAAAAGAAAAACTATAAAATTTATGAATTTTAGTACTTACTAATACAGTTGAATTCATATACATGATATAATTATAAAGTAAACTGAAGTAAACCTAGAATTAAAGTTCTGATGAAATGATAAAATTTTGTCAACCCCAGAATTCATATATCTAAGTAGTGAAACTAAATAAGGTCATATTTGATAATGATGTCTTCTTAAAAATATAAAAGTGACTTATTGTGTTAAATGACTGCTTTGTAAATTTACATTCTTATGTTTTTATACATACTGTCTTTTGGTGCTGGTCCTTTGTAACTTGTTCTTAGTGGCACCAATGCTACATTTCCTATAAGTTTAGGAGGGTTTGTAAACTGTGAGTGATAAGCCTGTAAAATACAATAACATAGTGTTTTAATATACACTTTCACAAGGCAGGCACCCTATATCTACATCTAATCTTCCTTGCTATCCCAACTAGAACTTGAACTGTTAGCTATTGCTCATGATTGGTACCCCCTACTGTCAGTGAAGGCTATAACTATAGTCACAAAGAAAACCAGATACTCCACAGGGCACAGCTTTATACGATCGCAGATCTCGAACTCAGATCAGTTGGGGCAAGTATGGACACAACATTCAAGCTGGATACAGCTCTGAATTTGGATTAAGATTAAATAGCTGACAGAGAATGAATGTGGTCTAATGAACTCAATTTTTTTTTGCTTTTGAGCAATTCACTATGCTGTTGAATATTAATCCCCTAAAAAAAAAATGTTTAAAGAAATTTTTTTTTCACCTCCCCCTTTCCCATATGCCAAAAATAATCTCAATTCAAATTTCTAATGAAGTTTGCAACAATAACTACTCATTTACTCATTACAGTTCTTTATTTCCTCACAAACAATCTGCTTGACTTTAGTTATCCTCGTCACATTTATTTTCAACTGTTTTTTCAAGTGATGTAACTCTTTTCTCATAACTCTCCATTATCTGTTTGCACCTTTTTTCTATCTCAATATCGGTAACTGCATGTTGTTCCATGACTATCCTGCATTTTCCACAAAACCACATTGCATCTGTTTTACATAACATGCTGTATTCCGCTTTTGTTTTCTTAAGACAGGTTGTGCAAAAATGTTCCTTACACCTTTGGCATTCCATAAGCTGAGCCTCTGGCTCTTTGAAGATTTTGGTACATTTAGCGCATGTCCATGCTTCCTCCTCGTCTTGACTTATTTTTTGTGACGATTTGGGACCTGTTGTACTGCTTTTTCTAGTTGAGGATGCCATACTTTTTAATCAATAAAAATAGGGCTTCCCTATTATTTTTTTTTAACCTGGCTGAGGAAATTGCATAAGGCTTCCTTACACCAATTTTGTTTGAAGTACTTTATTTTGTTCTATTTTTAATTAAAGAACAAGGTTCCCTATCCTTGATTGTTGTATTTCAAACAAAGCCAGACTATCCTAATTGTATTTTGGTTTAAAGGACAAGGTTACCCTATCCTTTACTAAATTCGATTGTCAAATGAAGCTAGACTATCCTATTGTTGACAGGGCTTCTCTATCACTTGTTTAATTTCTTTCGGGACAAGGCTTCCTCATCCGTTTGACATACAATGTAGACTGCACTCTCAAATGATAGAAATAGGGCATGATATGTTATGATAAAAAGAATACATGCGAGTAAATATAAACTTAATTCATTAAAAAGTATCCTATATGATATGAAGACAAATTATTTACTGGCATTTTCCTTTTTCAATGTTTCTGTTACACCCCAATCACTTCCTTGAGAGGCCGCTTCAAACAACTACAAAAATAACTTGAAAAATGTAAAGGAATACATCCAAATATATTTCCTTTACATAAGAAATAATCTATAAAGGTACCAAACTGCATTTTTTTATAATAATAAAATGTAAAGAATAGATACATTCCCACCTAAAAATTATATTATTTTGATGTGTCACAAGCGGCAACGGTTTGACAAATAACCGAAAAAAGATTAGTAGAAGCTCACACACTTGAATTGTATTTTGTATTGCACCATAAGGTCCGTAAATAGTCAAAAAATAACATACGGTTCCGCAGCTAGTATTGCACTTGAATAAGAAATGCCACGATATGGACAATTAGTGATGGGTCCGGCTGGAAGTGGAAAGGTAGTGACGGGTTTTTAGGTTTTTATTTTGGTCAAGTGTACAAATATAATTTTTCTCATATAAACTGCTTGTGGTTTCTGTATAGGAGGGACGAAAAATACCCAAGGGACAGTCAAACTCATAAATCGAAAATAAACTGACACACTAAATATACTGATAAGTGATACAGTGTGCTACAGCCTACATAAGGGTAGTAATAGGGGTACCCTCATGACATATAACCGTAAAAATTCTTGCCAAATGATGTTAACAGTAATTTTTAGTGCATATCAGCTGAATTGGACGAATCACGCTTTTTTCCCCAAAATAATGGTAACGACAATTATTTGAGACATCTGACGAATCATGATAAGGAAATTTTGACAAATCACGGTAAAATTTTAACCAATTTGATGCTAACGGTAGTTGAAAATTACCGTTTGACGCCTGATGGTAAAGGGGCATTACTACCCTCATACATGTACATGTGTATGTAAGTTCTGTTAAATATACTGATTTATTTTGCTACTTTAAAACTGAACTCTGTGGAAAACTGCATGAAGAATAAATTAATAAACTTATTATACATTACATTTATCGTTACCGTTATTTCTGAAAAAAAAAAGCGAGATTCGTCAAATTCAGGTGATTTTTTATCGTCTAAACAGTCAGGGGACTTAATGATATAAGTGATTTTTAAATCACATATTTGAGTAGCAAATTTGAAGCTTTGTCTCAAATTGTAATTTTGTAGTTTTACCAAAATTTCAAACACATAGGTTTAAATAATATCTTTTCATTAGTAAAATTGAAAAAAAAAAATGTATTTTTTGCTTCTTTTAAGTAGCAAGGTTATGCCTTTGATGCTATCATTTAGCTGCAAATTCTATTTTAGTTGAAAAAATGCTGTAATAATGGCTTTACATAATGAACTGATACTTTCTTGACAGATTTTTCCCAGCAGTGGGAGTATTTTTCCTGTAAAGTTAAAGGTTTCATCTTTCAGATTATGTAATAAAATTCTACTGTTCGGATAAAAATTTCACTGTTCAGGGATGTTAAAATTAGTGGGGGTTATTAAAATATTGATACTTAAAGAAGTGATTTTTGGGATGAAATTGAGGTATGATACAAGTACTTAAACAAGTGATTTTTATGTCATTATCCTAGATTCAGTACAAGGTCATCACCTGAAATGACCTGGTCATCCTAGACAACACAGATGTTGGTTCTAAGTTTAGAAACATAATTAGTCCATGGATCATTAGTATTCTATATTTAAAGCTACAGTAAAATTAAATCACTTGTTCTAGTGATTATTTTGTACTACTTAAATAGGTGATTATTAAAGAAAGACAACTCTTAATTCCAACCTTTATGGAAATAATGCTACTTGAATCAGTGATTTAGAAAATCACTCATTTAAGTAAGTCCCCTGACTGCTAAAAGAAAGTGTACATTTTATTGTCATGGACTAAAAATTACCATTAACTTCATTTGGCAAGAATTTTTACTGTTATCTATCATGAAGGTACCCCCATTACTACCCTCATGTCTGTGTGCATGGTTTGGGTCACCCAATTAGGCAGAAATTATCTTTGTCCTTTTACTCATTCAATATTATAGAATTTTATTTAACTTTTATACAAGTGAGAGGTTTAGCTAGCTATAAAACCATTTTCTACATTTTGAAGTTAGGAATATATGTCAGTTGTTTCCATTCATTCAATGTTTAAAGTAAATAAGTAAGATGTGTTGGAGCTTTAGATTTTGCCATTTGATAAGGTTCTTTCTGAGTTGAATTTTCCTTGGAGATCAGTATTTTTTGTTATTTTACTTTTAAGTAGCTTACCAAAAGACATATTCTTGACTATAATTTATAACTTAAATAACAATATAAGCTTTTTTCTTAAAACTTTTGTATCAAGGTCACAAGCTTCAGGTATGTATGTATGATCATTTAATAACATTGTTAGGCAATGCTTTGTTTCTGAAAAAAATCAGTAGATTTTTCTAAGTTCTTTACCAAAACCTAGTTTTCAAATTTAACAGAAGTAAAACCATACTACGATACAAATTTTTATTGATATTTACAGATCTTAATTATATTTGTACCTTGTGAACCAGTTGTTTCTTATATTGAAAAGTAATATAATTTAAACATGTTAAAAAGTTGGAACTAAATTGTGAACCTTGATTGACAGATTTGCATAAAACTATGCAATGTATTATACAACATTATTACATTTCAGTCTACATACTGCAGTAATATGGTAAAACATGCAGAAGTCATCAAAAGAACAATACATGTTGTTAATCTAGATCCTGCTGCTGAACATTTTGATTACCCTGTGTTAGCAGGTACTTGTATATATTCTGTCATATTACCCTGTGTTAGCAGGTACTTGTATATATTCTGTCATATTACCCTGTGTTAGCAGGTACTTGTATATATTCTGTCATATTACCCTGTGTTAGCAGGTACTTGTATATATTCTGTCATATTACCCTGTGTTAGCAGGTACTTGTATATATTCTGTCATATTTTTGATTGCTGAACATTTTGATTACCCTGTGTTAGCAGGTACTTGTATATATTCTGTCATATTTTTGATTGCTGAACATTTTGATTACCCTGTGTTAGCAGGTACTTGTATATATTCTGTCATATTTTTGATTGCTGAACATTTTGATTACCCTGTGTTAGCAGGTACTTGTATATATTCTGTCATATTTTTGATTGCTGAACATTTTGATTACCCTGTGTTAGCAGGTACTTGTATATATTCTGTCATATTTTTGATTGCTGAACATTTTGATTACCCTGTGTTAGCAGGTACTTGTATATATTCTGTCATATTTTTTATTGCTGATCATTTTGATTGCCCTCTGTACAGTCGGCGTAACTGTTTGACATAAACTTGACTGATCGGTGAATTATCGGTGATGGATGTTTGACTGATTGATGAGTGATCGGTGACCCATAGAATTTGTCAGATTAAGTCAAACAAGCTATGTGAGAGTAACTGTGACAACGGTCAGCGATTGATCAGTACATTAATTTTATGCACGGATTGGACAGATACGTATATTTAAAATTCTTATGCAAACCGAACTCTACAGTGTTTACATTTGATGAACGCTGACCTCTGCGAAGACACATTTATGCGTTAATTTGTAATCTACTTAGTTGCAATAACAAATAAAAAAATAAAAATAACTTTTCACTTATCATATATGTATTACTTCATATTCTTCTATTTAGATTTTAGCTAAATAAATAACATAACTGCATAATAACCATATCCTCAGGATAATATCGTACCAGGTAAAATGTTGTCGTTTAAAACATGGAAGTAATATTGAAATATAACTTCCATGTTTAAAATAAGTACTATATTTAGCCATGCTATGTCACTAGAAGATGAAAGTAAAAATATTATGAAATTAAAGATGCATGCTTTATTTGTGATGATTAAAAATGTTGTTTTAATTATTGTTTCTGATTAACTTAATTTCTTCTTTTGATAAAAATTAATTCAATTTTAATTGTAATTTTTTTTTTAAAGTCCTCAAGATAAGTCTTAAGTCTTTTCTTGAAAACTTTTATTTATTTTTTTTTTTTTTGGAATAAGATTGCAATTATTTCTTTAATTCAATGTAAAATTATAAACCGCTGTATGATTTTAGTACTTTTTGTACATCAGGATATTGTTTGCTTTTCCTTAAATATGATGACTTTCAGGGAAATGATAATAAATTATTTATGCATTGCCTAAAATGCAAATATTTCTTCTCATATTTGAAATAATGCCGCATTAATTGCAAACAGGCATTAAAAATGCCTATTTATAAGTTATTTTGTATCAAATGTGAATATTTGAATGATAAATATGCATAAACTTTTGTTTTTGTTGAACAAGAATGCAATTATTTCTTCATTTTTATGGAAATCTTTGACAGCCATTTGGAATTTTCCACTTTTAAAAGTTAATGATTGGTTGCTTTTCATAAAAAATAAAAGATTATCTGAGAAAATATACTAAAATGTTGTTCAAATTGTCAAAATTATTCTTCTTTTGGTAAAAAATTTATGCTATTTTATTTGTAATTTATTATTTTAAATGCCTCAAGATAAGTCTTTTTTAGAATTAGGTAATTTCAAAATTAAAATACTCAAACTTTTAGTTTTGTGGAATAAGAATGTGTTTTTTGTCTTATTTTATTATAAATCATAAACCGACATAAGATTTCAGTACTTTTTGTACATGTTGTACATCAAGATTGACTGTTTTTCAAAAACATATGCTAGATTTTAGGGAAAGATACTAAATTTTTGTATGCGTTGCCAAACATGCAAATATTTCTTCTTATATTTGAAGTAATGCATCATTAATCGCAATCAGTCACTAAAACTGCTTTTTATAATTTATTTTGTATCAAATGTGAATATTTGAATGATAAATATGCATAAACTTTTGTTTTTGTTGAAAAATAAAATTGAGAAAGGAAATGGGGAATGTGTCAAAGCGACAACAACCGAACCATAGAGCGGACAACAGCCAAAGGCCACCAATGGGTCTTCAATGTAGCGAGAAATCCCACACCCGTAGGTGTCCTTCAGCTGGCCCCTAAAAATATGTATACTAGTACAGTGATAATGGACGTTATACTAAACTCAGAATTATACACAAGAAACTAAAATTAAAAATCATACAAGACTAACAAAGAATGCAATTATTTCTTCATTTTAATGGAAATCAATGACTGCCATTGGATTTTTCCACTTTTAAAAGTTAAGGATTGGTTGCTTTTCATGAAAATAAAAAATTATCTGAGAAAATATACTTAAATGTTGTTCACATTGTACAAAATTGTCAAAATTATTCTTCTTTAGGTAAAAAATTGATGCTATTTTGTTTGTTATTTATTATTTTAAATGCCTCAAAATTTTTTTTTTTTCATGATCAAGATAATTTCAGAATTAAAATACTCAAACTTATATTTTTGTGGCTTACAAATGCAGTTATTGCCTTATTTTAATATAAATCATAAACCGACATAAGATTTCAGTACTTTTTGTACTTCAGGATTGGCTGTTTTTCAAAAAAATATGGGGAAAAGATTCTATATTTTTTGTACGCGTTGCCAAAAATGCAAATATTTCTTCTAATAATTGAAATAATGCGTCATCAATTGCAATCAGTCATTAAAAATGCTGTTTGATAAGTTATTTTGTATCAGATGTGAATATTTGAATGATAAATATCATAAAATTGACAATGGAAATGGGGAATGTGTCAAAGAGACAACAACCCGACCATAGAATAGACTACACAATCCTTCCTGTTAGAGGTTTAGTATCATACTATCATAACATATATGAGAAGAACATAACCCATGTCATGCCAACAACTGGTTTTTTATACGTTGTCGTATAATGGTAACACGTTGGCATCGTCTTTGTCCGTAATCGTCTTCGTCGTCTTTGTCCGAAGACATTTGGTTTTCGCACTGTAACTTTAGTATAAGAACATAGAAATCTATGAAATTTTAACACAAGGTTTATGACCATAAAAGGAAGGTTGGGAGTGATTTTGGGATGTTTGGTTTCAACAGTTTAGGAATTAGGGTCCAAAAAAGGGCCCAAATAAGCATTATTCTTGGTTTTCGCACAATAACTTTAGTGTAAGTAAATAGCAATCAATGAAATGTAAACACAAGGTTTATGACCACAAAAGGAAGGTTGGGATTGATTTTGGGAGTTGAGGTCCCAACAGTTTAGGAATTAGGGGCAAAAAAGGGGCCCAAATAAGCATTATTCTTGGTTTTCGCACCATAACTTTAGTATAAGTAAATAGAAATCTATGAAATTTAAACACAAGGTTTATGACCATAAAAGGAAGGTTGAGCTTGATTTTGGGAGTTTTGGTCCCAACAGTTTAGGAATAAGGGGCCCAAAGGGTCCAAAATTGAACTTTGTTTGATTTCATCAAAAATTGAATAATTGGGGTTCTTTGATATGCCGAATCTAACTGTGTATGTAGATTCTTAAGTTTTGGTCCCGTTTTCAAATTGGTCTACATTAAGGTCCAAAGGGTCCAAAATTAAACTTAGTTTGATTTTAACAAAAATTGAATCCTTGGGGTTCTTTGATATGCTGAATATAAAAATGTACTTAGATTTTTGATTATTGGTCCAGTTTTCAAGTTGGTCCAAATCAGGGTCCAAAATTAAACTTTGTTTGATTTCATCAAAAATTGAATAATTGGGGTTCTTTGATATGCCAAATCTAACTGTGGATGTAGATTCTTAATTTTTGGTCCCGTTTTCAAATTGGTCTACATTAAAGTCCAAAGGGTCCAAAATTAAACTAAGTTTGATTTTAACAAAAAATGAATTCTTGGGCTTTTTTGATATGCTGAATCTAAACATGTACTTAGATTTTTGGTTATGGACCCAGTTTTCAAGTTGGTTCAAATCAGGATCCAAAATTATTATATTAAGTATTGTGCAATAGCAAGAAATTTTCAATTGCACAGTATTCAGCAATAGCAAGAAATCTTCAATTGCACAGTATTGTGCAATAGCAAGAAATTTTCAATTGCACAGTATTGTGCAATAGCAAGAAATCTTCAATAGCACAGTATTGTGCAATAGCAAATATTTTCAATTGCACAGTATTGCGCAATAGCAAGAAATATCTAATTGCACAATATTGTGCAATAGCAAGAAATTTTCAATTGGAGTTATCTTTCTTTGTTCAGAATAATAGTTGAATCAACTTAAATCATTGTTTTATACAATGTACAATGTATATTCACTTTTACTACCAACCAATCTTTACCATTCAGTGATAACAAGCACTTTATTTTACATTTTAATATTTTATGATGTATTTAAAAGAGTAGTTATTGTTGCAAACTCCATTAGAAATTTAAATTGATATCAGTTTTGGAAAAAGGGAAAGGGGGATGTGAAAAAAATGGGGGGGGGGGGGGGGGGGGTTAAATTTTTCTCATTTCAGATTTCATGAATAAAAAGAAAATTTCTTCAAACATTTTTTTGAGAGGATTAATATTCAACAGCATAGTGAATTGCTCAAAGGCAAAAAAAAAAAATTAAGTTCATTAGACCACATTCATTCTGTGTCAGAAACCTATGCTGTGTCAACTATTTAATTTTAGATTTAAATAAGTTTGAAGAAGAAATCTTTAATTGATTTGTAAAATCTTGACATTTGTTTTGTGTAAAAAACCCATATAATGTCAAAAATTTGATTACAATCCAAATTCAGAGCTGTATCACGCTTGAATGTTTTGTCCATACATGCCCCAACTGTTCAGGGTTCGACCTCTGCGGTCGTATAAAGCTGCGCCCTGCGGAGCACCTGGTTTATTATTGGCCCAGTTTTAAAGTTGGTCCAAATCGGGGTCCAAAATAAAACTTTGTTTGATTTCAACAAAAATTAAATCCTTGGGGTTCTTTGATATGCTGAATCTAAACATGTATTTAGATTTTTGCTTATGGGGCCAGTTTTCAAGTTGGTCCAAATAGTGATCCAAAACTAAACTTTGTCTGATATCAACAAAAATTGAATCCTTGGAGTTCTTTGATATGCTGAATCTAAACATGTATTTAGATTTTTGATTATAGGCTCAGTTTTCAAGTTGGTCCAAATTGGGGTCCAATTAAACTTTGTTTGATTTCAACAAAAATTAAATATATATGGGGTTCTTTGATATATGCTGAATCTAACCATGTATTTAGATTTTCGATATTTGGGTCCGGTTATCAAATTGGTCCACATTGAGGTCTAAAGGGTCCAAAATTGAACTTTATTTTCATTTAATAAAAAATTGAATTCTTGGGGTTTTTTGATATGCTGGATCTAACCATGTATTTAGATTTTTGATATTGGACCATCATAGGTAATGTCCAATTTAAAATTTAAAGTTTTTAAGTTAAAGTTTTTAGACCACATTCATTCTGTGTCAGAAACCTGTGTTTTGTCAACTATTTAATCACAATCCAAATTCAGAGCTGTATCAAGCTTGAATATTGTGTCCATACTTGCCCCAATGTTCAGGGTTTGAACTCTGCGGTCGTATAAACCTGCGCCCTGGGGAGCATCTGGTTAATAAATGTGTTTAGTTCTGATGCAAAGACCCTATAGGTGAATCAATATTTATGCCAAAATATGCAATCTTTAATGACATGACAACAGTATCGTAACTATATCCCTTCTTAATAAGTCTATTTAAAAGTTTCGTTAGTTTCTGAGGTGAATACTGACATTTTTGTGCTTTATAAAGAATATTTCCATAAAAAATTGGATGTGAAATACCTGAATGTATAAGAAGTCTGCATGTTGAGCTATATTTACGAATGATTTTCTTATACCGATAATAAAATTTAGTAAATGTTTTGACTAGTTTGTGATATCGAAAACCCTGGTGTAATAATTTTTCAGTAATACATAAATTTCTCTAGTTAAAATCTAAAACATTGTTACAAACACGAGCGAATCGTACAAGCTGATATCTATAAGCACTGTAAGATGGTGACAAGGGAACGTCACCATTTAAACATGGATAATTAACGATAGGAAATGAAAAATCATTTCTTTTATCATAAATTTTAGTATTAAGCTTTAGTTAGTGACATAGATATCAAGATATTTATCCTTCAAATTTATATTATATTATCTGCATAAACTTTGGTTTTTGTTGAATTTAGAATGCTTTTTATACGACCGCAAAATTTGAAAAATTTTTCGTCGTATATTGCTATCACGTTGGCGTCGTCGACGTCCGAATACTTTTAGTTTTCGCACTCTAACTTTAGTAAAAGTGAATAGAAATCTATGAAATTTTAACACAAGGTTTATGACCACAAAAGGAAGGTTGGGATTGATTTTGGGAGTTTTTGGTCCCAACATTTTAGGAATTAGGGGCCAAAAAGGGCCCAAATAAGCATTTTCTTGGTTTTTTGCACTATAACTTTAGTTTAAGTTAATAGAAATCTATGAAATTTTGACACAAGGTTTATGACCACAAAAGAAAGGTTGGGATTGATTTTGGGAGTTTTGGTTCCAACAGTTTAGGAATTAGGGGCCAAAAAAGGGCCCAAATAAGCATTATTCTTGGTTTTCGCACAATAACTTTAGTTTAAGTAAATAGAAATCAATGAAATTTTAACACAATGTTTATGACCACAAAAGGAAGGTTGGTATTGATTTTGGGAGTTTAGGTCCCAACAGTTTAGGAATTAGGGGCCAAAAAGGGACCCAAATAAGCATTTTTCTTGGTTTTCGCACCATAACTTTAGTATAAGTAAATAGAAATCTATGAAATTTAAACACAAGGTTTATGACCATAAAAGGAAGGTTGGTATTGATTTTGGGAGTTTTGGTCCCAACAGTTTAGGAATAAAGGGCCCAAAGGGTCCAAAATTAAACTTTGTTTGATTTCATCAAAAATTGAATAATTGGGGTTCTTTGATATGCCGAATCTAACTGTGTATGTAGATTCTTAATTTTTGGTCCCATTTTCAAATTGGTCTACATTAAGGTCCAAAGGGTCCAAAATTAAACTTAGTTTGATTTTAACAAAAATTGAATCCATGGGGTTCTTTGATATGCTGAATCTAAAAATGTACTTAGATTTTTGATTATTGGCCCAGTTTTCAAGTTGGTCCAAATCGGGGTCCAAAATTAAACTTTGTTTGATTTCATCAAAAATTGAATAATTGAGGTTCTTTGATATGCCAAATCTAACTGTGTATGTAGATTCTTAATTTTTGGTCCCGTTTTAAAATTGGTCTACATTAAAGTCCAAAGGGTCCAAAATTAAACTAAGTTTGATTTTAACAAAAATTGAATTCTTGGGCCTCTTTGATATGCTGAATCTAAACATGTACTTAGATTTTTGATTATGGGCCCAGTTTTCAAGTTGGTCCAAATCAGGATCCAAAATTATTATATTAAGTATTGTGCAATAGCAAGAAATTTTCAATTGCACAGTATTCAGCAATAGCAAGAAATCTTCAATTGCACAGTATTGTGCAATAGCAAGAAATCTTCAATTGCACAGTATTGTGCAATAGCAAGAAATTCCAATTGGATTTCAATTGGAGTTATCTTTCTTTGTCCAGAATAGTAGTTGAATCAACTTAAATCATTGTTTTATACAATATACAATGTATATTCACTTTTACTACCAACTGATAGATTAAAACAATCTTTACCATTCAGTGATAACAAGCACTTTTTTTACATTTTAATATTTTATGATGTATTTAAATGAGTAGTTATTGTTGCAAACTTCATTAGAAATTTGAATTGAGATCAGTTTTGAAATAAGGGAAAGGGGGATGTGAAAAAAAAAAATTGGGGGGTCAATTTTTTTCATTTCAGATTTCATAAATAAAAAGAAAATTTCTTCAACATTTTTTTGAGAGGATTAATATTCAACAGCATAGTGAATTGCTCAAAGGCAAAAAAAATTTTTTAAGTTCATTAGACCACATTCATTCTGTGTCAGAAACCTATGCTGTGTCAACTATTTAATCACAATCCAAATTTAGAGCTGAATCCAGCTTGAATGTTGTGTCCATACTTGCCCCAACCGTTCAGGGTTCAACCTCTGCGGTCGTATAAAGCTGCGCCCTGCGGAGCATCTGGTTTTTCTTTATTTGAATGGAAATTATTGACCATTGATTTTTTTGTGCTTTTACAGTTTAATATTTGTTATTTTTCATATCAGAAAAAAATATGATATAATGTTCTTACATTTGTTTAAAATAACCCAAATTTCTTATCCTTTGAAAGATAATGCAGCAATTTTTTTTGTAATTTGTTATTTAATGGCCTTGATTGAGATATGTTAATTTAAAAGAATTTTAAGATTATAAGGATACAAAACTTTGAAATATTGAAAAATAATACACCAACAATTTTAAGAACTGCTCATTTATTCATTTTCAAAAGTATTTACGGAAAATAAATCAAAATCGCAATATAAACACACTTTCTAGATCTGTCCGGGTTTTAAAATATATAACATCAGTAAAAACAAAAATGACCATTCTTAACAGTTATGATAATATTCAAATTTATGTTTTATCTGTCTATTTCTTTATTTAGATTCATTAAACTTTGCTGAATATTTTAATAAAACAGATGTTGGTCAGTTGTACTTGAACATTTCGTTCTTTACATGTCGCCATTTTAATTAAATAAAACAAAACTACAATTTCGTAATTTGTATTATTTGATATTGTGACTAAGTAGAGTTCAATCTGTCTGAAAGGTCGATCGGTCAATGACTTTAACTATAAGTCTGACCCTCTTTGAACTTATTTGCTTTAAGGTATTACTTCAACAGTTTGTCATCTCAACTCCTCTGAAACCACACACCAGAATTTCATGAAACTTTGTAGATAATAAGGACATACTACGTAGATGTGCATATCGACAGGAAATTACGATTCATTTTTTAGTGGAAGAAGACGCCAAGTCTTCTGAAGACTTAAGGGGCCGACCATTGGCTTTGAGTCTCCGTATGCCGCATTCATTTCGTGTATTACAATTTCAAAACAACTTAGATTCCTGACACCGATTTTTACACATGATTGGGCATCTGAATCATTTAATTTGTAAATTATGATTGTAAAACAATCACTATCGTAAATATGACCCTTTTATTTATGTAAATTATTAGATTTCATCTCATCCACATGAAGGTAATTTGTTTACTTGTAACAGGATGTCCTTTAACTGTAGATATTTGTATTACGCATGCGTGAATTTGGTATCGGTACAACTCGCCCTGTTTACAAGTTCGCCCTTGAAGTTACGAATTTGCAATCCTGCAGACAAGAAGATTTTATTTTTATATAAATAAAAAGGATATATAAAGTGTTATCTTTATTCATGGGTTTCCTTTGTCATGTGAATTAGATGCCCTTCGTAACATACATGTGAACCTCCCGTTTAGGAGAAAAAACTCCCGTGTATGAAATTTTTCAGACGCCATATTTGATCATTTCTTACTAATGTACGGGTGTAATTGACACCTGTGTTAAATTTTACCTGAACATCAAAGAAGATGTATAATTATATGGCTTCACTTGACAGCTTGGGTGTCAAACATACTGGTAATCAACGATGTTTACCTCCGGCTAACTGCCGTTGTGTTATCAAAACGATGTGTATTGGGAATATTGAAATACTTTTTTGTTACTTCCCTTTGTTTTATCCTGTTTTCAGTTATTTTGCTTTTAAAAATGTAAATGGTAAAAAGACTATAAATGATTAATATTTTAATCAAATAATCATAAAAGGATGTTGATTAAATGAATTTAAATGATTTTGGACAAATAAAAAAATTAAAATTTATAAATTATTTTATTAATTTAGACCTCCTTTCAAGGATTAAATTGAAGTTTATATATTAAATTTGTTTATGACTGGTTAGAAGTCAACATACATTATGTGCAACTAGGCTAATAGTCTAGCTTCTGCTAGCTTCATGTATAATTTTTCTACTGATTTAATATATAACTAGAATTATGCAAACAGACTTAAGGAAAAGGCATGTAAGTCATGTAAGTTCATACAAATATGACACTTTTTCTAGACAATCCAGATCTTGCAAAATACATCGCTAAAAATTGTAACCTTTAATTTTGTTGTTGTGCAGTAAAAACCCATATGGGAACTTTCAAAAGTTGGCAGGTATGTAACAAGTCTTACTATTTTTATGCTCCATTTATGGGCAATATGTTTTCTAGTCTGTCCGTCCGTCCTGCTTCTGGTTATAAAGTTTATGGTCGAGGTAGTTTTTGATGAAGTTGAAATTCAATCAACTTGAAACTTAGTACACATGTGTTCCTCTTGATATGATCTTCTTAATTACTGCCAAATTAAAGATTTTACCTAATTTTCATAGTCAACTGAACATAGAAAATGATTGTACGGATGGGAAATCCATGTACTTATGACCTTTTCTTGTTTGAAGAAAAAAAATACATTTTAACGATAATGGAACAAAGCAGCCTGGGTAAGTGGGGCTGCTTTTATGGTAATTCAAGTTACCTTTTATTCACCTTCTTCCACTTCAGAGCTATCAGCTCTTTGATTTTCTAGGAGTTACGCCCCTTTGAACTTATTTGCTTCAATGTACTTCTGCAACAGTTTGTCATCTCAACTCCTCTGAAACCACACAACAGAATTTCATGAAATTTTGTAGATAATAGGGACATACTATGTAGATGTGCATATTGACAGGAAATTATTATTCAATATATTTTCTTATACAATTTTTTTTTCTTACACTTATTTAATTTCTCCAATGACAATGTGGGGACATGGGGTATGTGAGCGTGCTCACTAAGGTTTTCTAATTTTAGAATGCTGTTGTTCTTCTATTTATCTTATATAATATATAAATTTATCTTTGGTAAATCTTTATATTTTTTTTACCCATTGTCTACCAACTTTAAATTTCTTTCAATAACTGAATAAGTTGTACATGTTATATATATATGGAACTTTTACAATTTTTTGTTTTTGAATTGAAGTCTTAGTTTTCTATCAATTGACTCATTATTTAGATTTAGTATTGTTCTGACAATAGAAGATTACATGAGCTACCATGTCTTTTAATTATTACAGATATAAGAGAGCTGATAAATTTAGATGATGCTATGGAGGATGAATCCTTAAGGTTTGGACCAAATGGTGGACTGGTATTTTGTATGGAGTAAGTTAACATACATAACTCAATACAGTTCCTGTTGTAGGATAACAATCTATCAAACAATTACAACCAGATTAAATAGTTTTAACCAAGTGGTCAATTCAAAATCACACCCTCTCAATCTTCTCCTTGATTTTGTATAAAACATTTCTTTTTTTCGAAAAAGGTATGGAGGTGTAAATTTTTTTATAAAATATATGAAAATAGCAGCTTTTGTCCAGAAATCATATTTTCTAATCAGTGTCTACTTTCTTCCTTTCCACTGGGGACTGCTTCAAAAAGCAAAATCAGTATGAGCAAATTAGGACATCATGTCAAGTGATATACAGTCTGAGATAAGAATTGAGCAAAACTGTTAAACTGATATACATGTATGTATTGAATACACTCATGAGGGCATTTACCCAATAGGCTATATCCACTTTGCTGCATGCGAAAATGGTTAATGCCAAATGATAGCCTTAAATATTTTAAAAGAAGGGTCTTTCCACAATTTAACTTTATCTCTTGAATATTGATGAAATCTTATTACATTAATGACAATGATTAATTAATTAATAATTAATGACATCATGGTTTAAATGACATTATATTCCTCAATGTTCAACTGTTTTATCAGATATTTTGCCCAGAATTTAGACTGGTTAGATGAAGTTCTTGAAGAGGTAGAGGATGACTATATATTATTTGACCTACCTGGACAGATAGAACTTTATACACATATCCCAGTAATGAAACAGTTAGTGGATAAACTACAGCGCATGGACTTTAGAATTTGTGGAACATTTTTAATTGACTCACAGTTTATGATTGAAGCCTCAAAGTTTGTGTCTGGAGTATTAACAGCATTATCAACAATGGTCACATTAGAAATTCCACATGTAAATGTTATGACAAAACTGGATTTGTTGAGTAAAAAGGCAAAAAAAGATTTAGAGAGGTATGAATACATGTAGGACTTCTCAGAAAAACTTGCTTTTATTATAAAGTTATGAATATTTTGATGTTGTTTGTTGAAGAAGACATAATGCCTTTCTACAGGAGAAACAATATAAAATAGTCAAATTCTGTGGTCAATGATCCATTCTCATGACTCAAAAAATTGAAAGTTTCTTTTTGTATTCTGATAATTAACTGGCTTCTGTTTTCCATTGTCATCTCTAAACTTTATCAAAAACCTTCTCTTAAAGTACAGGGCCAAATGGTATCAAACTTAGCCACAATCACCTTTGGGTATATTGTTTAAAAAATGTATAGGGTGATAATGCTAGTCACAAACATCATTAACATGACTGTCTAGGCTAAAATAGAACATAGGGGTAAAGTGCAAATGTTTTTTATTTTCTTGAATATACATGCTGTAATAGGTAGAAGAAATCTCGCAGGACAGAAATGTTCAGAATATATATATCTCCTGGTCATTTTCACCAAAATTGTTAGACAACTCTTTCTAAGAATAGTTGTCCTTTAATGACAATTTAACTCTTTTTATTGCAGCTTTTTGAACTAATCTTTATAATTATAACAGTGAGAAACTGTACTGAAACTAAAAAGGTTGTAACAGTGCAACATAGAAACTATCTTTAACAAAGGTTGAAAAAGCTTATTCACCAGATCAATACAAAGCAGAAAAATTTCTAACAAAAACACAAACTGGATGTGGTCGAGTATTTGTACATCCCTAAAAGCAAAAAAAAAAGACACACAATGCAGATTTGAGAGTACTCACAGTTACTGACTTGTAATTAGTTCAAAGCCAATAACAAGTAATACAAAAATCATGTATTTAAGACTAAAATATCAATTAGTACACATCCAACATACAATGGATTTAGTAAGGCGTCATTAACAGTCCAAGAAAAACATGACCTTGTCATGATCATAATATAGGTACAAATGTATGAAAAGATTGTAGTTTTGTGAATTTGATGGTCTGTCTAATAAGAATATTGAAATATATTAACATATCAAAGTTTGTTTTGGTACCTTTAGAAATTAAAGAGTTAGTTGGATAAGGACATGTCAGTTTATTTTAAGGATAAAATCCTTTGTTAATATGTGCATACATTTTAACAGAACATTTTTCAGTAAAGTTTTCAGACAAATACATGCATTGCTACCGCCAAAATTTAAAGACATTTGCTCAAACTAGAGTTTGTTAAATATGCCCATGATGTGCAGAATTTTGTATTTTTACCTTTTGTTGATTGAAAAGAGAGATCTAAACATGAATAGATGTATTTTATTTATCACAGGTATTTAGAACCAGAATTACCTGTCTTATTAAATGAAGAATTTGATGATAGTAAGTTCAGCAACAAGTTTAAAAAGCTGAACACAGCAATTGCATCTGTGGTGAGTTTATATTATCAAGAAGTCATTGTTTTACTGTGCTTGCACCTCAATGAAAATTGCATGATTGTATATATGTCATATTTCTGCAACACAATGTGACAGAATACACAGGTTTTGAGCCCTTCTTTGTAGTAATTCTTTTCTTAATTGTCCTTAGATTAAAGAAAAATAAGTTTCAGGTCTCCCCCTTGATGTTTTTTTTGTAAACAAATTATGTGAAGTAATTTTTGGGATACGATTGCTTTCAAGCAATCTGTAGACTTATACCATTTGCTCAGGACAATGCCCTCACGTCAACCATTTTATTCTAATTATTAAGGACTATCTCAGATTCTTATGATTGTCTTGGTTTAAAAGGTAAAAACAAACAAAGGGATTGAACTTAAACAACTTTCCTACAATATTCTTTTCATAATCTTCATGTTTGATATTTCCCTTGACTTATATGCGTGTTTTTAACAACACGGAAAATCAGAATTAAGAAGTATTTATATTTAGTTTTTTTTTATAAATTTAGAAACACGTCAGAGGGAGTTCCCCAGTTGTTGTAAAAATGCGAGAGTTCTCTGAATTCCGATCAATCTATTTCTGTCATATAAGAACTGAAGTGGAGTTTTACTTGTATGTCACCGTTATTAAACTGATGTTTGATATTGTACTTCCATAGAGAAATAGAGAACCATCTAGGTTTAATATACGTTCTTACTACAGGGTTTGTTTAGGTAATTATGCACATGTGTATAATTTTCTTGACTTCAAGGGGTATTAGATTAAATGGTTGCTCTTGATTCCCCACTCAATTGATTAATTTATAACTCATGGGATCCTTTCTATGTATGTCTGCTATTGAGGGTTATTGTTGTTGCATAATTTTAGATCATATGCATCATTTAAATTAAAATAAATGTAGTCCACATCGTAAAGGTTTAACTTAAACACCCCTTCAGGCGAAATGGAGGCTTCCATATTATCATTTTGAGTTGTCTCCCTTCCGGAAGTCACTCCCGTGAATTCTGAATCAAAACAGCACGTTGGGAAAAATTAAATCGATCTGTCTATACACGTCGTATTATATTAAAAACGATTGCAATTTAAACCGGGGAATGTGTATGGGAAGCAGTCATGATCACTAACTCAAAGGAAATTAAAATATTTAAAGAGTTAGGAATGGGGTTCCTCCTAGAATTAACGTAGGAAAATAGGTGATAAGATACGAAGTGAAATACTTCTCTCACTCTGAGTCTCAGTGACTGCTGTGGAAAGTAAACTTGGAATTGATAGTACAAAAATAAAACACAATAGGCCTAAGTACATTGTTCATACACTTTTAACCAGGATTGGCTATTTTGTAACAATTCAGATTACGTAAATTACATTTTACATTAGTCCAAATAATTATGACGTCTTGAAAGGTTATTATAATTTTTTTTCTTTGAAGCCTTACTTCGAATTATGACGTCTTGAAAGGTTATAATAATTTTTTTCTTTGACGCCTTACTTCGAAGTAAGGCGTCAAAGAAAAAAATAATAATAGCCTTTCAAGACGTCATAATTATTTGGACTACATTTTACATGTGCAGTTGAATTAGTTTTGAAAATAATATTATCTAGCTACATGTATACATGTGTCAATGAAAACAATGTCAATTGTATCCCTCAGAGCAATCTGCTCTTTGATTTTTAAAGGCAGTGCTTTAAGGCCTGACTTTCAAGTCATGAGGTTCATCTTTTCATACGCAATCTATGCAGGGGGTCTTTTGGCCAGGAATAGATCCGGAAATGTTCGAATTTCTCCTCTTCTTTTTATGGTATGATATGGTTTTTGTTTCTTTCATTTACATTGGGGACTAAAGAAACGATCAGTGTGTATTGTTCGTTTTATAGAACTTGTTATTAATGTGTATTTTGCATTATAAGCAGTCAACCTGACTACAAACTATCATTATTTGTATTCCGTGTGGAAAGAGGTCGGGTCAATTTCGAGTGTTATCTGACATCTAAAGATTTTTTAATTAGTTCAGACGTTGATATAACAATGAAAAGTCGACTGAACATGATTAATATTGCATCTTCTATAATTCAAAGCGGAATTCGGTTTATAAACGAGAAACCGTAAAGCGTTTTCAATTTCTGTATTAGTTGTGTATGTTGTCTACGTATTATCCTGGTTCCCGGTACTACGTTCCGGGTATTAGCTATTTGATATATCTGATGTGTAACATTACGATAAGGTACCAGCCAATCTACGTGTGTATGTGTACATGATTTCCCGCCAAAATGACCGACTTACAGCTATGGAAAAATAGTCCATAAACGTTCCGTATAATGATATGCAAATTCATAATTAATCGTAACTTTTTTATCTTTATATAATAAATATAACAAAATGGATTCCACAAAATTGAAAATAGCATTATTTTACGAGGATTTCTAATATTTTTTTCACTTCCGGGCGCAGTAATACGTATGTTTTGAAGAAGCTCCAAGAAATTGACAAAGTGAATTGAGAAGGAAACGGATAGATATACGTCCTTGCTATCAGGTAAAACAATTTAAATGTACAGAAAAAACACATTTACTTCACACAAATAGTACAGGCTTAAGCATTTTATTGTCTTATACACGACTGTAGTCTAGTGTTTAAACGACGGCGGTGACCTACAAGGTACGGGTCATACTGGGTCAAGTCTAAATATGTAAACATATCCACGTGCTATTAGGTAGAAAGCATCGTAATGCAATATCTACAATTTTTCCCTCCTTTATACATCGTTTAACCAGATATATTTCTCTTTCAAATACACTTAAACACGGGTTGTATGTACGTATCTTTTCTAGTGTTTTCTTGTCCTTATTAAAGTTCATTTGTTGATGTTTAAATATTTTTGAACGACTGAACACAGGAGTGAATGAATGCAACAATTATATATACTGAAGACTTGGGCTGTACAATGATAGTGTACGTATATCATACTGATAATTATTCTAGCAGTAATAATGTTAATTTAGGATGTAATGACAGGAATTCATGAGCTGTGCCTCAGGCTTTCTGAAAAAATATCAATGACAATGTAAACAGGAACAAAACATTGACACGAATGATGCTCTCTTCTATGTTATAGTTATTTAGGTATGTGTGTTGCACAAGTTTCAAAAAAACTTAAGTTATAAAACTTTTTTTCAGGGCACAAACCCACTTTAAAGAGACTTGTCTACTGCCATACCCATCCTATTTTCATGCACCATTTGCAAGCAAGAGACTGAATGGTTTGCAAAATTAAAAATCAGGACGGTGTCCAGTTAAACCAAAAGAACTAAACTGGATGAATATTGTAGGAGAAATCTAGAGGAAAGTTTTGATTTGTGAAATTGGTTTTCCTGAAAAGTCATTCATCCTAGCCTGCAGAAAGGAACTATAACTGTCCACCACCAACTGACGAGCTAATGTTGAGCTTCACATATGGAATTACTCAAATACCATCAATGTCTATGTTTTCAGCACAGATTTCACAAGTTATGACACAGCTGTGCTTTTTTTTTTATACCTGTTAAAGAGTTGTATACTAAATTTTATTTTTTTATCAATAAATATATCTTGTGTCATTTAAGAACTTGTATTTTGCCAAAAGATGCATACTAGTGAATGAAAGTAGTGCAGTTCATTTTGCTTTGGTATATAGAATTGAATTACAATTGTTCATGTTATTGGAATGCATATAAAAATAAGGAGATGTGGTACAATGTATATACATGATATTTAGTGAGTTTATCAAGCAAAAGTGAATAAGAAATAGGTATAAGCAGTTACAGGTACTACTGTACAATCTCAAACAATGAGAAAAACTCATACCATAAAGAGAATTTCATATTTACAAATAAGTTTTGTTTTTGCGTTGAATAATTTTCTTCTATTGTTTTAATTGCAAATATGGGAAGTGGTTAAAATGCTAATGAGACAGCTGTTATGGCCACAGAGCCTTAATTGAAAACTTCTTTTTCATTCATACCGGTAGATTTTGCCTGGAGTTAGAAACATATGTGCCAACTTTTCAAAATGCACATGGGGGTTTTACGTGAAAGATGGTTCATATAGTCATACAAAACCTTCAAGGGGGCCTTCAAATGGAAGCAGGACAAGTCGCCCCACTGGCTAATCGCCCACTTTTAAAAAACCCGCCACAAACTGATTTATCAAATCGCCCCACATGTGAAATTGGTTAAATCATGTTAAATATTACTCCTGTCAACCCGCCCTACTTATAAAAAAACGGTAATATTTAGATTAATATATATATATATATAATTAAAAATAAAAACTCGCACCACTTTAATGAAAACTAATCTACACAGAATACAAACAAACCGAAAATTTATTTAATTACTATTATTGATATACTGAAATTATAATTCTAAAAAAAAAATGTATTGTTGAAGAATAACTAAGTTTTGAAGCTTAGTTATTTGCATAACAATTAAAAAGAAACCTGTTAATTGTATCATAATGCAATATAAGGAATTTAACTTATATTCAACGGGATAACATCTTTTTCCATAAGTGGGGAGAGTTGGCATTACTAAATTCATCCTGGTTAATAATATATTTATCTAGATTTCACCGATTTCCATTAGGTGGGACCAGTTAGCAGGAGTAATATTAACGGAATTTAACTTATATACAACGGGATAACATCTTTTTACATGAGTGGGGCGAGTTGGCATTAGTAAATTCTTCCTGGTTAATAATATATTTATCTAGATATTATCGTTTTCTATTAGGTGGGGCAAGTTGGCAGGAGTAATATTAAGGGATATAACACATTTCACAAGTGGGGCGATTCGGTTATCCAGGTTGGGGCAGTTTTTTTTTAAAGTGGGGCGAGTTAGTGAAAAAGTGGGGCGATTTGTCATGGATTCCCTTCAAATATATTCTAATGTGGTTTTTGGCTTCTTCGTGCATAAACAAGCTCATTGCCATTGTTGAATTAATTGTTTTCTTTAAAATAGTCGACAAAATTGCTCTTACAAAATTTCCATTTGGGAGCCTCGAGCTCGATGGGGGAAATACTCTGCAAATACTGACAGTTGGCAGGTATGCTCATCAAAACAGTTGATGTGTTACTATGTACATTTACCATTATGTTACTTGATGTTCTTGCTATACACACAGTACAGAGACTAGTCAATCTTTGTGAACTATTTTTTATGGGAGTCATAGAATATGCGTATACAATCAATAATTAAAAATAGTCTATTTATATTGAAAAGGAAAAAGTTCTTATATGTCTAAAGAAGAGGGACGAAAGACACCAAAGGGACAGTCAAACTCATAAATTTAAAGCAAACTGACAAGGCCATGGCTAAAAATGCATTTCATGGCGAGGCACAGAAAATATACCGTAAACAGTAGACTATAGATATAGGTGAACTAGGTACAAAAGAACTCTAAATCTTAAATTCTACAAACCACCTCTGTTCTATGGAAGATAATGATATAACTGGACTAGAAATACACACAACCTGTAATTAACTGCCTTTACAGCGCTTTCGCGCTTTGATTATTTTGTACCAATTGTTATACGACCGCAAAAATTGAAAAATTTTTGGTCGTATATTGGTATCACGTTGGCGTCGTCGTCTGTGTCGTCGTCGTCGTCCGAATACTTTAGTTTTCGCACTCTAACTTTAGTAAAAGTGAATAGAAATCTATGAAATTTTAACGCAAGGTTTATGACCACAAAAGGAAGGTTGGGATTGATTTTGGGAGTTTTGGTCCCAACATTTTAGGAATTAGGGGCCAAAAAGGGCCCAAATAAGCATTTTCTTGGTTTTCACACTATAACTTTAGTTTAAGTAAATAGAAATCTATAAAATTTTGACACAAGGTTTATGACCACAAAAGGAAGGTTGAAATTGATTTTGGGAGTTTTGGTTTCAACAGTTTAGGAATTAGGGGCCAAAAAAGGGCCCAAATAAGCATTATTCTTGGTTTTCGCACAATAACTTTAGTATAAGTAAATAGAAATCAATGAAATTTAAACACAAGGTTTATGACCACAAAAGGAAGGTTGGGATTGATTTTGGGAGTTGAGGTCCCAACAGTTTAGGAATTAGGGGCCAAAAAGGGGCCCAAATAAGCATTATTTTTGGTTTTCGCACCATTACTTTAGTATAAGAAAATAGAAATCTATGAAATTTAAACACAAGGTTTATGACCATAAAAGGAAGGTTGGGTTTGATTTTGGGAGTTTTGGTCCCAATAGTTTAGGAATAAGTGGCCCAAAAGGGTCCAAAATTAAACTTTGTTTGATTTCATTAAAAATTGAATAATTGGGGTTCTTTGATATGCCGAATCTAACTGTGTATGTAGATTCTTAATTTTTGGTCCTGTTTTCAAATTGGTCTACATTAAGGTCCAAAGGGTCCAAAATTAAACTTAGTTTGATTTTAACAAAAATTGAATTCTTGGGGTTTTTTGACATGCTGAATCTGAACATGTACTTAGATTTTTTATTATTGGCCCAGTTTTCAAGTTGGTTCAAATCAGGATCCAAAATTATTATATTAAGTATTGTGCAATAGCAAGAAATTTTCAATTGCACAGTATTCAGCAATAGCAAGAAATCTTCAATTGCACAGTATTGTGCAATAGCAAGAAATTTTCAATTGCACAGTATTGCGCAATAGAAGAAATCTTCAATAGCACAGTATTGTGCAATAACAAAAATTTTTCTCATTTCAGATTTCATAAATAAAAAGAAAATTTCTTCAAACATTTATTTGAGAGGATTAATATTCAACAGCATAGTGAATTGCTCAAAGGCAAAAAAAATATTTTAAGTCTCATTAGACCACATTCATTCTGTGTCAGAAACCTATACTGTGTCAACTATTTAATAACAATCCAAATTTAGAGCTGAATCCAGCTTGAATGTTGTGTCCATACTTGCCCCAACCGTTCAGGGTTCAACCTCTGCGGTCGTATAAAGCTGCACCCTGCGGAGCATCCGGTTTTTTAAGGCAGTATGTTTCTTTACGGTGACGCATTTCATGATTTTTTGTCAAATAATTTCTTATGTTATTGGCTGCTAGAAGTTTAATGTCCTTTTGTCATATAAAACAACAACAAAAAATAAGTGCCAACCCAGTCAGCATCTTGACAAATATAAGGTTTTACGTCAGACACCTACTGTTTGTTAATACATTCATAACATTGGATATTTGAATACGAAAAATATTTTGATCACACTTTTTCTAAACTAATTATCTGAATGACTCCATGTTTGTTTGGCAGGTTGACAGTTCATAGCTGTAACATTTGATAACTTTTTGTATCTGACAGACACCTACTTCTTGTTTTCCAATACTTTAAATTATGAGTTGGGGTATGAATAGCATAACAACAAATAAAAATTCATGTTAGTATTGAAGACAAAATTAAACAATAAAATATTTTTTTATTGCAGATAGAAGATTACAGTTTGGTAAAGTTTGTACCGTTAGATATGTCAGAAGAGGATAGTATAACAGACCTTCTGTTACAGATAGACAATGCTATACAATACGGGGAGGATCTGGAACCCAAAGAATGTGTAAGTTTACAATCTCAATACTGTGTAAACTTACTTATTTTAATGCCCCATGTAGGGAAATGAGGTTTTTCTGTCTGTGTGTCCGTTTGTTTGTAAGAATGTCCATCCGTTAGCCTGTTCACACGTCTGTCCATCCATCTGCCAGCCTGTTCACCAATCTGTCCTTTTTCAGGTTAAAGTTTTTGGTCAAGGTAGTGCCCTGTGATAGGATCTTTCTAATTGTCATGCCTAATAAGAGTGTTGACCCCAATTTCACAGTCCACTGAACATAGAAATAGATAGTGTGAGTGGGGCATCCATGTACTATTGCAGTGACGGATCCCCCTTTAAAATGGCTGGATCTGCCCCTGTATTGACACATTCTTGTTGCCAATACATTATTTCTCACAAAGCCATTTCTAGCAGCAATTTATTTTTTAGAGTTTCTTATAATCTTGACGTATTCCTATAACACGTATAAGGGCAGATCAAAGTTTTACAAATTGGCAAGGATTTTATATTTGCGTTATTATTTAACTCTCAAAAGTCGTGAAAATTAATAATTCACAAGACTAAGTTGGTTTACAATAATGCATGAACCAATTTAGAAAGGCTGTTTGGAAAGTAGTATGGTGTTAATTTTATTTTTGTTTATTGTTTTGTACTTATATCAAGCCAGTTGTTTGAACAGTTTCACATATTATCCTTTGATTGCCTTTTATCATGTTTATAGCTTATTATATGTGATGGGTTTTGCTCGTTGTTGAAGGCTATATGGTGACCTTTAGTTGCTTTCTATGTATTACTGGTAAATAATTAAACCAAGGATTTCGTTTCTACAAATTTCCGTACACCTTTACTTAATTCTTCCATAGGTATAAAGATTTGGTTGTACCTGTAGAAAACTTATTTCAAACGGGATAGCACATCCCCATTTTTACGGAAATGTTGTTAACCGTGCCCAGATATTTAGAAACGATCCTGGTAAACTTACCCATCCTTTGAATAAACTTATTCTAATAGTTTACCAATTCAACACTTTAATTTAGATCATTGAATATTGTTTTTATTGGTATTAATATTGATTTTGTTATCACTAAATTAAAAGCAAACTAAATATTATTGTTATTTACATATACACATTCAATTTATGGATATACAATCTGTCAATACCTGAATCTTGGCATCACACAAGGTCATGTTTTTCTCTGACTGTTTATGATGTCTTTACACTAAATCCATTGGATGTTGGATGAGTACTGACATGACTGATTGATTATTTAGTCAACGATGCATGATTTTATTTATTAGTTGTTAGTGGCTTTGAACTAGTTTTCAGTAACTGAGGACTCTCAGATCAGTACTTAGTGTCTTTTTGTTGTTGGGATATACGTTGTACAAGTTCCTGGCCATGTCCACTCTGTGTCTTTTTTAGAGGTATTTCTTTTGTATTCATCTGATGTGTTAAGCAGTTTCAACTGATTTTTATAGTTTGTTCTTATGTTGTACTGTTACACCACTGACCCAGGTAAGGGGAGGCTTGGGATCCTGCTAACATGTTTAACCACAGTCGCATTCTGTATGTATGTGCCTGTTCCCAAGTCAGAAGCCTTTTATTCAGTGGTTGTTATTTGTTGACCTGTTACATATTTATTTTCCTTCATTTTTTGTACATAAATTATGCCGTTAGTAATCATTTTCATGCTCCTCTTTGCGGTCTGTGTTTAAACTGTGTTGATTTCTTTGAGGAGTAAGAGAAAATGATTAAAATTTTATGAACTGAAGTTTCAAGTGTAGGGTGTAAATCTATGCCACTGCTGGTGGAGATTTATTTCCCAGAGGGTATCACCAGCCCAGAAGTAAGCACTTTTTGTGCTTACATGAATTATCATTGATCATTGTTGATATGGTTATATTTATAAATTAACTGTTTACAAAATTTTGAATTCTTGAAATACTAAGCCTTTTCTACCTCAGGCATAGATTACCTTAGCTGGATTTGGCAAAACTTTTAGGAATTTTGATCCTAAATGCTCTTCAACTTCGTACTTTATTTGACCTTTTTAACTTTTTTGGATTCAAGCGTCACTGATGAGTCTTTTGTAGACAAAAACGAACGTCTGGCATAGATACAAAATTTAGTCCTGATATCTATGATGAGTTTTTTTTCAAGATAAAAACAATATACTAAGTATATACATTGTCTGAAAATACATAATTCATTTGTTCTTACTACAAAACAGGAGAAAAGCTTTTTCTTTTGTTGTCCTGTTTCTAATGCTCATACAAATAAATTTGATATTTTCCCACGATGTACGTAATATGTTGTCATGGTCAGACAGCTAGACAAAATGGCTTTACAGTAAACATTGAAAGGTTACTATAAGACCCTGAACATCATAAACAATTAGATGAACTATGATTTTCACTGAGACAACTATTCACTAAATACCAAATAACATGTAAATATTTTGCTGAGACAGCTATCAACTAAAGATCAAATAACTTGGAGGTATAAATTGAAAGGTTACTTACTGTACGACCTTGTATATTAAAAAAAAAAAATCACTTAAAAAACAATGAGATAAACTGAATTTAGCTGAAATAGCTACCGGTATATACTAAAGATAAAGAATTTAGAGGTAAGAATTGGAAGGGGAATGTAGGACCTCGAACATTATAAAAGCCTTTACATTATAAGCAATGAAATGTATAGTGATTTTTGCTGACAGAGCTATCCACTAAATATCAAATAACTTGACAGAAAGAATTGAATGGTTTCTGTATGACCGTAAACATTATAAAAGTCTTTACTTTAAAAGCAATGAAATGAATTGTGATTCTACATTTAGACAGTTAACAATTAACTTAATAAGAATAGCATGTAAACAATGTATAGTGTGAAAAAATGATAAGAATCTCACTTTAAAGAAAACATCTTGTAGGTATAAACCAGTGCAAGAATAACACAATAATAAAATAGAAACTAGAGGACATCTTAAGGTCAACAATCAGAACAATAGAAAAGTACATCTTTATCATACAGCTGTATACCATACAGCATGATAAGATATGAAAAGCCATAATTTACGGATTTAAATATGATTTAATAGAAACAGTTAACAATAAGTTTTAAACATAATTTTAATGAAGTATTGGCCATGTCAATTACCTTTTTTCAGTATATTTTGCCATTAAATTCAATCTATATGGATGGTCTGAAATTGATTTTCCTATTTTTATATAAGTCAAATACAGTGTATGTGACATTTTGTCTATTATTATTTTCAGAATTACATTAAACCATTTATGCCTATCATTATGTTACTGTTCAGTGTAACATTAAATAGGTCTATTATTATTTTACTTTTAAGGTTCATCAAAAGGAATTGAAAAATATGGCCGTGTTTACACCTAAAATAACAATCATCTAGGAAAATTTAAAGGAATGGCTGGACCTAGATATATAACAGTTATATGAAGTTAATTTTCTAGAAAAATAAAAACTAACCTGATTGTGATTTTCATTTCTTTCCAGTCTGCAGCAGATAGCAAAATGAAACAAACACTTGAGTGATTGTCCATTGATATCAATACAACTCACAATAAGTATATGAGGGGACCTTCTCAAACCTCTTTCCCAACTTTGTTTAGTCCGGCACCTTCTGCTGGATTGTAAAACAATATTCTCCTAAACTTAGAATTGAAATTTTATATATCCAGGTCCAGCCATGCATGTTTAGAACTTTGATAGATACACAGGTTTGTCTGTACCCAGAGTGAAAAATGTTTTACATATGACCATGTTTGCTTAAAGGTTATGATACACCTTAAAAATACACTTTATAATGTCTTTTATTATTTTACCTTTCAGAATTATGAAGAGGCTGAGCCCAATGATTACACTTAATAATGTGTTTTATTACCTTTCAGAATTATGAAGAGGCTGAGCCCAATGATTACACTTAATAATGTGTTTTATTACCTTTCAGAATTATGAAGAGGCTGAGCCCAATGATTTCACTTAATAATGTGTTTTATTACCTTTCAGAATTATGAAGAGGCTGAGCCCAATGATTTCACTTAATAATGTGTTTTATTACCTTTCAGAATTATGAAGAGGCTGAGCCCAATGATTTCACTTAATAATGTGTTTTATTACCTTTCAGAATTATGAAGAGGCTGAGCCCAATGATTTCACTTAATAATGTGTTTTATTACATTTCAGAATTATGAAGAGGCTGAGCCCAATGATTACACTTAATAATGTGTTTTATTACCTTTCAGAATTATGAAGAGGCTGAGCCCAATGATTTCACTTAATAATGTGTTTTATTACCTTTCAGAATTATGAAGAGGCTGAGCCCAATGATTACACTTAATAATGTGTTTTATTACCTTTCAGAATTATGAAGAGGCTGAGCTTAATGATTACACTTAATATTTTGTGTTTTATTACCTTTCAGAATTATGAAGAGGCTGAGCCCAATGGTTACACTTAATAATGTGTTTTATTACATTTCAGAATTATGAAGAAGCTGAGCCCAATGATCCTGATGACAATGTTGATAGTGGATTTGATGGATGACAGTTCTGAGTTAAAGGCTGATTTGACCATACATAAACATTGTCAACATAGTCTGAGTACTGTGTTAAATGTATACTTGATAAATAAGTATTCTCTACTGTTCAAGGCTTGTTTGAACACATCAGAAGTAATTAAAAAGGAAAACCTAATTTTCACTGATTTATTTCCATTTTTTACCAACACAATAAAAGAACATTGCTGATGCTGATGGATATGATATCAATAGTTTTTTCTGAGCTAAGCATCTGCTTGCTTTACTTTAATTGAATGGTGTTGTTTTTCTTTCTTTTCAAAACTGACTGACATTTTTATACGACTGCAAGAAATTTTTGCAGTGGTATATTGGTATGAAATCGTCATCTTCGTCGTCATCCGAAGACACATTAGTTTTCACACTATAACTTTAGTTTAAGTAAATAGAAATCTATGAAATTAAAACACAAAGTTTATGACCACAAACGGAAGGTTGGGATTGGTTTTGGGAGTTTTGGTCCCAACAGTTTAGGAATGAGGGGCCCAAAGGGTCCAAAATTAAACTTTGTTTGATTTCATCAAAACTTGAACAATTGGGGTTCTTTGTTATGCCGAATCTAACTGTGTATGTAGATTCTTAAATTTTTGTTCATGTTTTTAAATTGGTCGACATTAAGGTCCAAAGGGTCCAAAATTAAACTTAGTTTCTTGGGGTTCTGATATGCTGAATCTAAACATGTACTTAGATTTTTGATTATGGGCCAAGTTTTCAAGTTGGTCCAGATCAGGGTCCAAAATTAAACTTTGTTTGATTTCAACAAAAATTGAATTATTGGGGTTCTTTGATATGCTGAATCTTGACATGTACTTAGATATTTGATTATGGGCCCAGTTTTCAAGTTGGTCCAAATCAGGGTCCAAAATTAAACTTTGTTTGATTTCAACAAAAATTTAATATATGCGGTTCTTTGATATATGCTGAATCAAACCATGTATTTAGATTTTTGTCGAGCCTGCAACTTTTGTTGCAGAAAGCTCGACATAGGGATAGTGATCCGGCGGCGGCTACGGCGGCGGCAACGGCGGCGGCTACGGCGGCGGCGTTAGCTCACTTCTTAAAAGCTTTATATTTTAGAAGGTGGAAGACCTGGATGCTTCATACTTTGTATATAGATGCTTCATGTTACGAAGTTTCCATCAGTCACATGTCCAATGTCCTTGACCTCATTTTCATGGTTCAGTGACCACTTGAAAAAAAAGTTCAAATTTTTTGTAATGTTGAATTCTCTCTTATTATAAGTAATAGGATAACTATATTTGATGTGTGCGTACCTTGCAAGGTCCTCATGCCCGTCAGACAGTTTTCACTTGACCTCGACCTCATTTCATGGATCAGTGAACAAGGTTAAGTTTTGGTGGTCAAGTCCATATCTCAGATACTATAAGCAATAGGGCTAGTATATTCGGTGTATGGAAGGACTGTAAGGTGTACATGTCCAACTGGCAGGTGTCATCTGACCTTGACCTCATTTTCATGGTTCAGTGGTTATAGTTAAATTTTTGTGTTTTGGTCTGTTTTTCTCATACCATATGCAATAGGTCTACTATATTTGTTGTATGGAATGATTGTTAAGTGTACATGTCTAGCGGGCAGATGTCATGTGACCTTGACCTCATTTTCATGGTTCAGTGGTCAAAGTTAAGTTTTTGAGTTTTGGTCTTTTTATCTAATGCTATATGCCATAGGTCAACTATATTTGGTGTATGGAAATATTTTATGATCTTTATGTCAGTCGAGCAGGTTTTATTTAACCGTGACCTCATTTTCACTGTTCATTGCACAGTGTTAAGTTTTTGTGTTTTGGTCTATTTTTCTTAAACTATAAGTAATGTGTCAACTATATATGTTGTATAGAAGCATTGTTAGCTGTACCTGTCTGCCTGGCATGGTTCATCTGACCTGGACCTCTTTTTCAAGGTTCATTGGTCTTTGTTTAGTTATCTTGGTTAATGTAAAGTTTATGTGACAGTTGTAATAAAGCTTAGATTTATACTTAAGACTATCAACATAATATCAATGATTAGTATAGAAGGCGAGACATTTCAGCGTGTGCACTCTTGTTGATATTTAGGTCTGGTTATCAAATTGGTCAACATTGAGGTCTGAAGGGTCCAAAATTGAACTTTATTTGATTTCATCAAAAATTGAATTCTTGAGGTTCTTTGATATGCTGAATCTAACCATGTATTTAGATTTTGGATATTGGACCATAAAAGGTAAATGTCCAATTAAAAATTTTTGAGTTTTTAATTTTAAGTTCTTAGACCACATTTATTCTGTGTCAGAAACCTATGTTGTGTCAACTATTTAATCACAATCCAAATTCAGAGCTGTATCAAGCTTGAATGTTGTGTCCATACTTGCCCAACTGTTCAGGGTTCGAACTCTGCGGTCGTATAAAGCTGCACCCTGGGGAGGTTTTGGTTCCAGCAGGAAAAATTGGCTTATGTCAACTTTGTGTGAGGGGCTTGTAACCTCATTTCTGTACAGCTACACTATGGATGAACTGAAAGTAGTCAAAACATTATTTCACTATAATAATCCTAATAATAACAGAGTACTACCAACTTTGCATTAGGGTAAACTTCAGGACTGAAAGACCACCTATAGGTTTATAAGATATTATAAGCCAGGTGGCAGTAATGTATGCTTATTATATAATTTTCAATATATAATGTAAGACATAGGTTGATATAGCAGTCATCTGTAGGTTCCAGACCAAAGATTTGAGCAGTCATCTGTAGGTTCCAGACCAAAGATTTGAGCAGTCATCTGTAGGTTCCAGACCAAAGATTTCAGCAGTCAATTACTTAAAATTTATGAAGGGTCAAAAAACATATTGGTCTAAACATTTTATGGTAGAACCTTTGCTTTGGTCAACTTTGCTAAAGTTGATGACAATCTTAGTTTAAGTACTCAAACACTATTTGTATGATACAAATTGACTATACCTATCTACTAGCTTTTCTGTCAATGGTAGCTTCGGAACTAGATTTCAAGTAGTGAAAGGCAAAAAAATGTATGTGAGCTTCACAACCAGACAGATCTAAATTTGCATGAACTTTTCATGATGATGCTACAACCACAGTTTGAGTGTAATAACTCTTTTGTAAGCTCAAAATTCAAGATAAACATATCATATTGTGTCTGAACTAACTGGCAATAGTAATCACAATGTGTTTGTATATTGATATCATGTAATCGTCTTCGCTGGGAAAGGCGTCAGCATCTTTGTAGACATTTGATTTCTGGACAATAACTATAGTAGAAGTAAATAGAAATCTATGAAATTTAAACACAAGATTTATAACCATAAACGTAAGGTTGGGATTGATTTTGGGGTTAGAAATTAAAGGCAAAAAAGGGGCCCAAATAAGCATTTTTCTAGTTTCCAGACATTAACTGGTGGAACGGTGCTTTGATCTCTCAAAAATTATACCACACGTATCCATACTACAAAGGGATAGTTAGGATCGGCTTTGGGGGTTAAAATCGTTTAGGAATTAGGGGGAAAAAAGGGGGAAAAGGGTTTCTTGTGTCAGGAACAATTACTTAAGTACAATGTTATGTATGTTTGAATTACCTCCCTTACACTGCTTTTAAATTATGTATAAAGAAATGTTGTATTGTCTTGAGGTGATTAGCTGTCAAATTATTTTTAGAAGTTACTATAAAAAATTCTAATTAAGTTTTTTTTTTATTTTAGCCATGATTATGTATGTCATTTACTATTTTAAAGTCACATGAAACCTCAAATAAAAAAAATGATGCATATGTTTTTTATAACTAAATGGAGAGTTTTCATTATAAAACTTATGTACATATAATTGTTTCTGAAAAAAAAATCTTGAATTTGTCCACATTTAGAAGAAGTTTACTTTTTTTAAACGCTTGCTTCTAGGAAGCAATTAGCCAACATACTTTTCGTATGCAAAGTGACCTTAGCTTGACCCTTCTCTTAAAAATCTGGTGATTGCATTACGCATGGATCTGTCATTAAAATAAACATTTATCTGATTGTACATATTCAACTTTGTACTTATTTGGCTTTATAAATATTTTGCTATAAGCGTCACTGATGAGTCTTATGTAGACAAAACGCGCGTCTGGCGTACTAAATTATAATCCTTGTACCTTTGATAACTATTAAACATGTGCTCAATATCCGTGCTTCTTTGTTTCTTTTTTACTTTAAGGTGACAAATGCGAAACTACGGCTTCAAAACACGACAATTAAGTAGCTGCCATTTTTTCACCTCAACAGACAGAGAGAGAAAAAATGACGATTATACAATATATTTGCGTAAAAAATGATTAATTCGTACACAAAGTTTATGATATACACATGCAACGGTTCAAAAATTGGATAAACATTATTTTTTACCTGTCACTCGTTTCATATTAGGTTAAGACCTTTAAGGGGATTTGTTTTCGAAAAATAACGGGGTAAAAAGGGGGGAGATTGGGGTGGGTGTATTGTACAGAAGCCAACAAATGAATGTAAATTCATATCAATTCTAAGTTCTTTGAATACAGTTATTCTGTGTCAGAAACCTATTATGTGTCAAATACTTAATTACAATCCAAATTCAGACATGTATCAATAGTTATCAAAGGTACCAGGATTATAATTTAATACACCAGAGGCACGTTTCGTTTACATAGGAATCATCAGTGACGCGCACATCAAAATAGTTATAAAGCCAAACAGTTGCAAAGTTGAAGACCATGGAGGACCCAAAATTCCAAAAGTTATGCCATATACGGCTAAGGTAATCTATTCCTGGGAAAAGAAAATTCTTAGTTTTTCGAAAAATTCTGTTTTGTAAAAAATTTATAAAAATGACCATATAATTGATATTCATGTCAACATGGAAGTATCACAATATCAATAGACACAATACAACACCGAAGTATCACAATATCAATGGATACAATATCAAGCTTGAATATTGTGTCCTTTTTTGCCCAAATTGTTCAGAATTGGACCTCTGCGGTCGTATCCAGCTGCGCTTGACGAAGCATTTTTTTTTTATAAAAGTTCACTTTCTTCCATATGGAGATAAATTGATAATGCAATAATCAGTTATATTTAAGAAGGTAAATAATTTTTAATAACAAAAATTGGCACAAGTAATAATTTATAAACATAAAAATCATTTAAGGAGTCATAAGGTCAAAGTAAAGTAAAATCATTTTAATTTCAAGTTAAATTTCAATATAAAAACGAACTCAGAAAATTCAACAATGAAAGTCCCTTATACAATGGTTAAACCAAAAGCCCAGACACATCAAACGAATGGAAAATAACTGTCATATTCATGACTTGGTACAGGCACTTCCTTTTGTAGCAAATACTGGATTAAACCAGGTTTTATAGCTAGATCTCTCACTTGTATGACAGATGTCCCTTGATCTTGACACCTTTTTCAATGTTCATTGACTGGTTGATGTGATTGATGCCGAGCCTACAACATATTGTTGTGGATACATATCATAAAACAGGTCAACTATACAGTTCTCTGGCAAACTTCAAGACATCTGCGGTGTCTCCCTATCAAACTTCGACACCTTACTAGTAATTATGTTCTGCAAAGTGTAATATGACAGCCTTATATTGATATGCAGTCTGGCTTCAGAGTTTTTTTTTTATATGAATGAAAATTAAAATCGCAAAAATACTAAACACCGAGGAAAATTCAAAACGGAAAGTCCCTAATCCGATGGCAAGAGTAGGAACCAAGGTAAAAGAATGAACGTTTGTGAAACATTTCAAGAAAGAAAATCAACGATCTGATGATAAGGTAACTTTTCCTTCCCAGATTCCCAAATTATGAGTTCAAGAACTATTTTTTTCGAATGATTTCTAGGCTTAAATAAGATCCAGCTAGTTTTCGGTCTTGCTCAATCTTTCATTTGTGTTTTGTGTACTGTTGTTATTCTTTTCATATATTTTGTTTTGTTTTTTTGCCCTGTCAGTTGGTTTCCCCACTGATGAGTTTGAATGTCCCTTTAGTATCTTTCGTGCACTTTTACATGTTGCATGCATGATATAAAGGTTAAATTCATTATCATTATTTTGTCAAACTGTTAACAATAAGTGTGAAAACTAAAAACTGCGCTAAACCGAAAAAAAAACAAACTAAAAAGTTGAATTCCTCCTGTACAAATGTACACATAATAATACACATTCATAACAAGTTGTATAACATGTATAACATGTATCTAAAATGCGATTAAAAGGCATGAGTAGTTCAAAATCCAATATTTAAATGCATGCAGATATATTTTTGCCAATTTCCCCCATAATTTTCTGTCATACCAGGACAACAAAAAAATGTTTTTCAACCTTTACTTTAAAATATAATGTATAACACCCCAATACGTATAATTGTTTAAACAATATTATGGCTTATTGTTACCAGATCATCATATTATAAAACTGTAAACCATAGGGAAAAACAACAACAGAATTTGACAGTTTTTGACAATTAATTTTTTATTTACTCTCCATATATCGATTTGAAAAGCGGATGAGAAGGACATTGTTAATCAAAACAAACATTATGTCGCAGTGTTACTGTTTGTTGTTCTTCTTAGATACATTATTTACTTTTGTTAACGATGTCCATCAGCGCAAAATTTGGGAAAAACATGTAAACTTGCAATTTAGTATTAAAACGCCTTCACCAGCAACTTTATTGAACACGTAACGCTGAATCTCATTTATATTTTCTGAAAATATGCAAACTAAATATAAAATATTCAAAGTATATGTTATAGGCTTTTATTTTCAATACCGTGTGGAATTTGAATATCTTCATTTTAACACCGTTATTAGATCAACTCCTTCAAACAGGTACTAGTAACAGGCAATCTAAAACCTTCTGATTGCAATTATACAAGATCAACATTTATAAGCATACATATACTAACAACGCCACGGCTAGCATAAGTAGATATCAGTAGTTGTATTAAAAAAACTCATCATAGATGCCAGGATTGAAATTTTATATTTATGCCAGACGCATGTTTCGTCTTCTAAAGACTCACCAGTGACGCTCGAATAAAAAAATGTTGAAAAAGCCAAATAAAGTACGAATTTGAAGAGCATTGAGGACAAAAAATCCCTAAAAGTTCTTCCAAATACAGCTAAGGTAATGCTAGCCTTGTGTTGTTAATCAAGAATAACAGAACTAAAACAATTGTCAAATGAGATTAACAATTTTTTTAAGCTTTGTTCGTGCGGAGCGCTTTTTCGGATTTGCCTCCACCAGGAACGCCCAAACCCAAGATATGAAAGCCAAGGCATATTAGAATTTGAATAAGTCAAGAGATCATTGACAAATAGAGCACAAAGGAATAGTCAAATCCACCAATTGCCATCTAATATCTATAGCCACGCACACTTACAATTTATAAATACGAATTTATATAATGTCACGGGTGTAGTTTTCATATACCATTTGTACTACTGTATAGCGGGTTATTTTCGCGGGTGTAAAATTTCGCGAATATTTTTGGCGATTATTATTTTGGCGGATTAAAAACTTGTATCAATACCTTTGCATGTACGCTTTTAAATAGGCGGAATTCATTTTGGCGATTTTTTTCTATTCGCGAAAACAAACGAAAATTTACATACAAATCTATATAATGTTACAGGTGTAGTTTTCATATACTATTCTAAACTATAGTAAAGTGTGTAAAACTATGTAGGTGGGGGACTAGGGAAACATTATTTATATAAAGTGTAAAACCATACGCCTACTTATGGCAATATTAGGGTCCAGTTAGCATGAAAAATAACACAATTATTTATATTTTAAGTGCGTTAGTCTATGTCATAGCTTCCAGTATCATTGATTGTCTGTTTATATGTTCTAGGCTAGTTAATTTGTCATAATTTAAATTGTAATTAAAAAAAATAAATAAACAACACTAGTTTTCCAATGTTCTGAACTTTTATAAAACGAAGCGAGATCGGATGATTTGACCTGGTTCGCATCTTCCTCTGCATGCATCACACACCTTGTAAATCCAGCTAAAAGAAAAATTATGATACGGAATAAAACTATATTTGTAAATCTTCACATTAGACGACTATTCCGTGTCAAATATCTGAGATTGCGAACACCTATCTATCTTGATTTGAGACCAATATATCGTTCGACATAGTAATGATAGGAACTAAAAATTGAGAGACAAGAAAGAAACAAACAAACAAAGAACGCCTATTTGATATTGTAAGGGATAATTTTTCTGGATAGCTATCTTATTTTCATCTGTTTTATTTTCACGTTTATGCACATTTGCATATTATTGCATAATATTAATTCCCCCCAGTTTAAGCTCTTACCAAGTTTCATTATTCATTTTTAAAATCCTCATGCCCCTCACCTCTAGAAAATCAAGTAGTTACAATTTCAGTAAACACAGACACTAACACGTGAAAAAAAAAAAAAAAAAAAAAAAAAAAAAAAAACACCTAAAAAAACAAACTAAAGTGCACAAACCTCTACAAAGAAAACAAAAGATTGGCAAAATTTACTCAATCAGAAATTTTAGTTTAGTAAACTAAAGTGCTGTAGATAGTGCAGTAGTTCTTGCTTGTAACTATTATATAAATTTCCTATTATATAATTAGCTTATTATATAAACTTATTATCCTTACTCCAATTTAGTTATTCAAGTGAGTTTTTGACATGGTTGATGCCAAGTGCTTGTAGTAACTTTTATATATGAAGTGGATTTATAATGGAATGTATACGACTATCATACAAGTGAGAGGTTCAGTTGCTATACAACTAGGTTTAATCCACAATTTTTTACTTAAAAAAATGCCTATGCCAAATCAGAAATATAACAATTGTTATACATTTGTTTGATGTGTTTGATGTTTCGGTTTTTGCAATTTGATTAGGGACTTTCTGGTTGAATTTTGCCTGGAGTTTTTTTTTAATTTACCTCTATGTATGAGAAGTTATTGTCAAAATAAACATAAGTTTTTTTCAATAATTCCTGTATTTCAAACAAACAAGTAATAAATGTAAAGTACATAAATATATGTTTTCCGTCATACAAACGATGTTTATTTTAAAAACTTTTTTTAGATATAAAATCAAAATTCTCGGTTTGTTTGTGCCTTTGTACAGACACATCAACAATCTAACAAATTTGTTATATTTACAAGAAATCTACCCGGAAATTTGTGTTTAATTATAGTCAACTGTGTAAAGATGTTAATATCAGTGAAAATACACCTACTTCATGTAATTGTAGTACCTCCGAATATATTTATGGACCCATTTCCCATGTTATAACAGGAGATCTTAACATCGTTCAAGACCGAGAGTTAAAATCATTCCTCAGTAAAGGACATAAATATACTTACTGTATGAAATGGATAAAACGGGAAAAAGCTGACAAAAAATCTTTGGACTCTTTTTTTAATTCAGTAATGAAGATAGTTGATATACTTATTCAACATTTTAAAGAACATTTTACTATTAACAATAACCACAAAAAACCTATTTCTCGTATCAAACATAAACTAAAAGAACTAGCCAAGAAATTTGTTTTTATCCCGGCCGATAAAGCTGCTAATAATATTATTATTGTTTGACGTAAATTTTACATTGAGGTTCTGAAAAAAGAAATCACCAATTCACCAACATTCCAACTGACTCCATTTTCAGAAAACGACATCTGTAACAAACATAAACTTTTAGCTACCGCTTTACAAGCAGAGCCAAATACAATGAAAGTCCCAACTATGTACTGGCTTCCGAAGCTACACAAAACACCTTACAAATATAGATTTATTTCGTCTTCAAGCCATTGTTCCACTACTAAATTGTCTATTCTTCTTACCAGCACACTTGGTACAATTAAAAACCTGATAATAAATTGTTCAAATAAGGCCTTCGAAAATAGTGGAATTAATTACTTTTGGAGTGTCAAGAACTCGTTGGAAGTACTTGATAAATTGCATGCTTATATTGGTGATTTCAAATCTTTTCAAAGTTTTGATTTTTCTACCCTGTATACCACATTGCCTCACATTCTCATTAAGAAAAAATTCACACACCTAATTAAATGGGCATTTAAAAAGTCAGAATGTGAATATATATGTTCAAACTCTTTTAGGTCATTTTTTAGTAGCAATAAACAAAAAAACTATGTCAATTGGACATGCTTTGATACTATATTTTACTAGATAACATTTTTGTTCGCTTTGGGGATTCCGTATATCGTCAGATTATCGGAATTCCAATGGGGACTAACTGTGCACCACTTATTGCGGACCTGTTTTTGTATTGCTATGAGATACAATTTATGACAAAAATAAGCAAAGACCCATCGAAACAACATCTAATAAACAAATTTAATAATACTTTTAGATATTTGGATGATATTTTGGCTCTCAATAATGACGACTTCAGTATGTATATTAAAGAAACTTATCCTGTTGAACTTACTTTAAATAAAGCTAATACTAACAATGACCACTGCCCTTTCCTCGATCTTGATATCTATATCACTAACGGAAAGCTGAATACTAAAATTTATGATAAAAGAGATGATTTTTCATTTCCTATCGTTAATTATCCATTTTTAGATGGTGACGTTCCCTTGTCACAATCTTACGGTGTTTATATATCTCAACTTGTACGATTCGCTCGTGTATGTAACAATGTTTTAGATTTTAACGAGAGAAATTTATGTATTACTGAAAAATTATTACACCAGGGTTTTCGATATCACAAACTAGTCAAAACATTTACTAAATTTTATCATCGGTATAAGGACATTATTCGTAAATATAGCTCAACATGCAGACTTCTTATACGTTCAGGTATTTCACATCCAATTTTTTATGGAAATATTCTTTATAAAGCACAAAGGTGTCAGTATTCACCTCAAAAACTAACAAAACCTTTGAATAGACTTATTAAGAAGGGATATAGCTACGATACTGTTGTCAGGTCATTAAAGATTGCATATTTTGGCGTTAATATTGATTCACTTATAGGGTCTTTGCATCGGAACTAAACACATTTATTCAAAAACCAGTTGTTGGCATGACACGGGTTATGTTCTTCTCATATATGTTATGATGGTATGATACTAAACCCCTAACGGGAAGGATTGTGCCTGATGTTCATATGATGAAATCATAATCTTTCAGTCAGTTTAATTGAAGTCTGGAGCTGGCATGTCAGTTAACTGCTAGTAGTCTGTTGTTATTTATGTATTATTGTCATTTTGTTTATTTTCTTTGGTTACATCTTCTGACATCAGACTCGGACTTCTCTTGAACTGAATTTTAATGTGCGTATTGTTATGCGTTTACTTTTCTACATTGGCTAGAGGTATAGGGGGAGGGTTGAGATCTCACAAACATGTTTAACCCCGCCGCATTTTTGCGCCTGTCCCAAGTCAGGAGCCTCTGGCCTTTGTTAGTCTTGTATTATTTTAATTTTAGTTTCTTGTGTACAATTTGGAAATTAGTATGGCGTTCATTATCACTGAACTAGTATATATTTGTTTAGGGGCCAGTTGAAGGACGCCTCCGGGTGCGGGAATTTCTCGCTACATTGAAGACCTGTTGGTGACCTTCTGCTGTTGTTTTTTTATATGGCCGGGTTGTTGTCTCTTTGGCACATTCCCCATTTCCATTCTCAATTTTAAAACAGAAACACTAATGACGGATAAAAAATATCAAAAACAAAAACCGGTAACAGAAAAACATAACAATCTAAGATTAATCCAAAGGTTTCACCCTATAGATTGGAAAGGTGAGGTCTTAAAAATGCTTCATTAACAAAACTCTTTTCACATTATCTTACTATTAAATCAGAAACATTGTTAGTTTAATAACAGTCTTATATTTCTACCTCAGGGATAGATCACCTTCGGTGTATTTATGAAAACTTTTAGGAATTTTTGATTCTCAATGCTCTTCAATTTTGTACCTTATTTGGCCGTTTTTTACATTTTTTATTCGAGCGTCAATGATGAGTATTTTGTAGACAAAACGCGCGTCTGGCGAAAATATAAAATTCCAATCCTGGTATTTATAAGCAGTTTGTTTAGATTGCGACCTTTCTTGATAATGTTTTTTACTTTCTGTTTACTTTGTTTTTACAATCGCAACCTGATCTTTCATAAATAGCAAATAAATTTAGAATTGGGATGTGATTTTAGCTAATATCCTAATATACCTACATTTACATGGGTTGAAGCAGACATTATTACAAATTACTTATATATAGTCATTTTGAATCTTCTCTCTTGGCATGTAAAAATTGAAACTATGGTGAGTTTAATATTTAAAAAAAAACATTTCAAAAGAGTTTACCAACCATCGGACTCGTAAAACAATAAACGTAACAATTTGTGGCAGACAACAACCAACGACAACTATTGGAACACAGAACCCCATCTTTGGACAGTTACAGGAAAAACGCACACATTACAACAAACTGTAAAACTCAAATGTAAAGAGTTTGAATCATCAGGTATGTAGCATCTATAAACATTAGACAAATAACAACAGCAAAAGATACAAAAGTTATCAAAGATTTTAGGATTAAAATTTAGTACGCCAGACGCGCTTTTCGTTTACATAAGACTCATCAAAGTATGATCTAAGAGTAAGAACAGCTAACTGAAATTTGTCTAAAAAGAATCCATATTTTCCCAGCATTTTAAATTATTATTTTATGAAAATTTGAGATATGAAAAAGGACTATTCTTTACGTACAGTATCAACATGTAAAGTTGTTAAGCACCGATTTGTCAAACAGAAAGAATTAAATCAAAACAAAACTAAGTGTGAAACTATAAACTGCAGTGCATTTATCACTTCAAGGTGAGAATTTGAGATATACGCCTTAATTTTTTTTTTCATCAGTTCCCTAATCAAAAGATTAAGTTGATAAGCACCAATTTGACAAACAGAAGGATTTAAAGGAAAAAAAGAGTGTGAAAACTATAATCTGCAGTGCATTTATCACATCAAGGTGTTGATTTATAAAATTAAGAATATTCTATTTCAAGACCGCCTTCTACAAATGGTGGTCAAATGTACAAACAAATTATACAACAAGAAATTTCAAAACATGCATATATGATTATAATATCAAGAAAATCCCCAACACAAACACAATATATATAAATAGTCCAAACTGCATAGAACACTTAAAAAATTAGCAACACGAACATCCTGAAGCTACAGGCAATTACATAGTATAATTCATGTAATTCTAGTTCTTATCCACACCAGGGATACCGTTACAACACTTACATGTTCATTAATAAGTAACTTTATCATCAGCTCAGGTAACACTCAGTTCATGTAAAACTAGTCTATACGAACACAAGAGACCCCTTTGTATCACTTACATGTTGAATATTATGTAATTGTCTGTCGCAACACAAGATCATGTATTTTAGTTGTTGTGATTTTTGTTGTAGATCATATTTGTTTCGAGTCTTATGTGTTATGTATTAAAAATACCGTTTATTTTCTCGTTTGTTTTCTTTCAATCGATTTATGACCTTTGAACAAAAGTAAACTACTGTTCCATTGTTTGGAATTGTTTTACATTTATAATTTTGGTACCTATTTTAGTTTTCTATGCAATTTTTTTTTTTATTTTTCAATAGCCGTACAGACACCCATAATTCTACGGCATTTTGTCTTACGTAGTGGGTTGTCCAAATATTTACAGATGCCTCATCTTCTTATTTTAAAACCATATGACAAATTACAAAGGATGGTTTAAACTCTCATTTGTAATGTCACAGTCGAGGTCAAGAGGACGGAGTTATGATGTCGACAATTGAAATAACGTGGATATCTGACACAACTTTCAATAACGGTCAACCATTGTGGGTGCGGACAAATTTCCAAAGCAAAATACAACACGACTTCTAACATATGGTTGAACCAATATTGATAAATTTTCCGGTGAAGCAAAGATGAACTTCTTTAAGAGTATTACAAAGTTTATATAATAAGTCTGACTCAGTCCACTTGTATTTCTAATCCTGATATACGCATAGTTGTTGTTACTTTCTTCGCACTTTGCTGTCGTTTGTACTTTGTGACAACTGGTAAGATTAAATTAATTTTGAGTGGACAAAACAAACCTTTAAAGGTTAAACTTCGAGTTTGGTGGTTGAGCAAAACAAACAAATGTTTTAATCCAACGATAGGGCGCTTAGTAACACATTTCATGATACCACTTCGATGCGCTCTTATTCCAAGACATTAGAAGGACTACAGAAAAGGCATTGAAAATAGTTCCTATAATTGAATTTTGTATTTTGATTAATCGTATGAGCTCAAAAACAGTACTCGCAGTCACACTGAGAATAGATTACTTCTAAAATTATCAATATTTTGATTACTTTAAAAATTACTATTTATTTTGCCTTTAATTCTTTTTTATTTGAATATCACTGATATGTCTCTTTAGTAGACTAAAAAGGTACAAGGATTATAATTTAGTACGTCAGACGCGCGTTTCATCTTGAAAAGACTTATCTGTGACGTTCATATCAAAATAGTTCTAAAGCCAAACAAATACAAAGTTGAAGAGCATTGAGGATCCAAAATTCCAAAGAGTTGTGCAAAATACGGTTAAGGTAATCTATGCCTGGGATAAGAAAATCCTTTGTTTTTTCGCAAAATTCTAAGTTTTGTAAACAGGAAATTATAAAAATGACCACATAATTGATATGGTCAACACCGATGTGCTGACTACTGGGATGGTGATACTCTCGGGGACAAAACGTCCACCAGCAGAGGCATCGACCCAGTGGTGTAAAAAGTTATCAAGAGTACCAGGATTATAATTTAGTACGCCAGACGCGCGTTTCGTCTACATAAGACTCATCAGTGTCGCTCATATCAAAATAGTTATAAAGCCAAACAAATACAAAGTTGAAGAGGACTGATCATGTTCCTATTCAAGGTTACATTTTGTAAGAACTATTTCACAGATAAATTTCATATAGAGAGAATATTTTGTTTACCTAATATATCCCAGATATAATCTCTTTGTTTTATCTCATAGTCGCATAGAGTCCTGGCAGTGTTATCAGTATAATTACACATGGACAGCTGCGAAATTGAATTCTAAGGAAACCCCAAAGTGAAAGGAGGGATAGTACAGAATTGTAATATGAGTCGAAACTAATAGAAGATGAACAACAACTGTCGTATTCCTGACTTAAGGATGTCATGGATGTACTCACTGAGGAAGAGGAGCCGAAAATTTCTAGAAACAAACCTGATTTTTAGGTTTATATGACTGTAAAATAATAATTGGTGAAGAAAAAAATCATATGGTGGTGTATTTCTTATTTTGCTACGGCCCTTTGATAGTCCCCTTTTTTGATGATTTTCCAATTTTCATCAATTTTAGGCTAATATCGTGAAAAAAAATCACAATTCCAGAATTAAACTTTTTTTCATACTTTCTATAAAGATGAAGTGAACCAATCTTAATAAATTTAACTTAAAAAAAACTATAGGTAGGTGTTAATATAAGAAAGTTTCATCATATGTTGATACCTTTCCGTGTCAAATTTACCATGCCCACAATTTTGTAAATTTGTGATTTTCTCTGTTTGTTTTTTTTAGATCAAAATGCATATTATTTCAATTTCTTTGTTATAAATGATTGAAAAAATACATATCTAAGAAATTTGAAAAGGAACAAGTGATTTTGGACGAACATTTTTCTGGTTAAATCATTTATTGAACTCCTGACCCATTTTCTTATAATTTTTGCTAAAACATTTACTTGATTGGCAATAATGTTTTAAAAAATTCATTACTCAAAAACAACTTTTAGAAAATGCACATTTTTTTCACAGAGTTAAGTTTGATTATAACATTTTTTAATGTCTTTGATATTTTCCACTTGTATCATGTTTTATAAATGATTCCAGAACTAAATTTAAACAAGACTGAACGTCAGAGGAATACATCCTTAAAACATATTCAAAACGATAATTTCTACTTATTTTAATGCATGCATTATTAAAATATGTAGTGCAGAAGTGCCCGATATGCGTTAATAACGAAACATTTGATCTTTATATGTACAAGCCTATATTTGAAATTGAAACAGATGTACGTCATTTAAGGTGTTTAACCTGTCCGTCTTTCAGGAAGTGTTTGCAATTTTTAATCTATAACGTTTAATGACGTTGATAACGTGACACAGTTAAAGCAAATTATTATTGTATACGTACATCAAATCATATTAAAAAGTAATTATTTAAAAGTACACAAACATAATGACATTTATAAATATTGTTTATAACTATTAGTTTATACTATTTTATTCGCGAGAAAAAAAATATATTAATATTTATATAAAAAATATCAGGAATGAGTTCACAGTTTTCTTTTTAATTACTTACAAATATATCTTCCCTTTATATGGATGAACTTATTAGGCATAACATTACGGTTTTTTTTAATACTTAGGTTGAAAATATCAGGTATGACATCACAATATTCCTTTTAATAGCTTTGTAATTTACATTCGTGCAATAGAGATGTTAATATCAGGTATGACATTCCTTTTCGAGCGTCACTAATGACTCTATTGTAGACAAAATGTACATACACAATCGTTATCCTGGGAATGTGTTTAATTAATTACTTAGCAATATAGTGTGGTGACAGAATAGGAAAAATTCGATTAATAAAAGAGTTTAATTTCACTTCATAGTACACGGCTAAAAATTGGCACAGTCCTAGAAAAATGATTTTACTTGAATATAAGATTGGTCGCCAAAAAGTCGTATGGTGCAATTTTTTTAAATTTAAACTTTTAGTCAGCAAATTTGACATCAAATGCAGATCATTAGTGGCATGTAATTTGGCTTTTTATTCAAAAGCTGCCATCGAGTATTTTTCTGTTTTGTTTTATTCAAACATCAGCAGACATAATGCTCTATGCATTAGGCGAAAAGGGTAATCCTCGAAGCCTTTTGATGACAAATTATGAAGGTAAAAACTACTATTAACGGTGACATTTTGTGTTTTACCGGATTCCAACATCATACAATAAAGCGCTGGAGAATGTATTATATCGTATCTACTATAACGTAGTAAAACTGCATTTTTTCTTTTCATGTACACATGTTTTTATGAGGTAAGATGGTTAAAAACGATATTTTTTTTAAATTTCAAAAATCTCTGCTATTCAATCTTTAACTTAAAAAAAAACCGGATACTAGTAGTTGTGTCCTGTCCATGATTGGGCTGAATACATAGTTTTCCTGTAATATGTTGGACTTGATACTACTTGTTTTTGTTAATGTTTTATTGTTTCGTTGAATCATTTTGGTGTCCGATATTCTTTTTTAAGGCTGTGTTAGTTTGATTTTATTTATATAAGAGGTAAAATAGGTTTTTCAGTTGTAGAGATCTGACAAAATCCCAAAAAGATAAGAAAACTAGAAAGTCCGGTGAAACTTGGCTTTAACATTTCAAAGAGACAATATAAAAAAGAAGATGTGGTATGATTGCCAATGAGACAACTATCCACAAAAGACCAAAATAACACAGACATTAACAACTATAGGTCACCGTACGGCCTTCAACAATGAGCAAAGCTCATACCGCATAGTGAGCTATAAAAGGCCCGATAAGACAATGTAAAACAATTCAAACAAGAAAACTAACGGCCTTATTTATGTAAAAAAAAATGAACGAAAAACAAATATGTAATCATTCATTTTGATCCCTTAAATAGTGTTACTTTCTTAAATGCGGAAGTGGAATAATTGATTTATTTTTACCACATACAGTAAATTGAGGTATTTTGACACAATTGATTGGTGTAATGACGAAATTTAGCAGAAATTGCGCGGATGATTGTCAGTGACTGATTCATTGGTGTACATCTATCATCGGGTTCATTCTATTCGCTTGAAAATTGTTTATAATTAGAATGGATACGAATGATGCATAAGTCTACATGACACAGTGATATCTACAGTTAGCAAGGCAATTTGAAATGCAGAACATTTTAAAGACCTAAAGTAAAACCATTTTGCTTAATAATTAGTTCTTTGATTTCAAAATCAGATATATTGAAGATTTCCTGTCTCTGTTTTACCTACACATCAGTCAGTCAGTACTTACATTTCCCAGTTAGCTTGTGATAAATGATACTACAGAAATTAGAATGTTCGCTTCATATCTTCACCTTTTCTTTGATATTGAGACGGATTGACGATTACAAACAAAAATCTATGACACACTTTGGAGGGCGATCTAACTTTCCAATTGTCAATTCCCCATGTCTCAATGTACTACATTCCTCTTCGCCATCGTATAATGTAAACATATCTCAAACGATACCTTATGCTGGTGCATGTTGAGTCAATATAGACTTCAAGAACAGCGGTGTACCCCTGACTAATTATCAGGCCGCTGAATTTAAAAAAGGGATATTGAAACATATTAAGTTGAGGATAAAATCAAAACGACAAGGTAAAAGTCAGGAACGACGTAAATGACAAACAAAAATCTGCAAAACTCTACATAGACCATCAAAGATAAAGACGAAATATACTGAAAACCAGGGGTTATCTCGTATGCCCCCGGAAGGTACCGAAGATTTTGTTTCAATCATGACACCTGAGTGTCGAACGTGGAAATTTAATTTTGGTGTCATGTACTTATAGAAGAACTAGCGACTGAAATAGACACAAAACAAGTTTTTATATCACCGTATCACGAATAATGTTACCTTTAAGCCCTGTCGTGACCCAGCTCACTAGCAACATCGTTTTGCGGTTTACAATTTTTAGATACTAAGTATCAGATCAGATCGGAAAATTTGCAATTAATTTGTGTTCCATTCCTGTTTGTAACATATTGATACTTTTGATTCGCATTACACTGGTTACATGTTGTTGACACAACCGAACTGAACTATTTTTGATTTTTTTGGAATTCCCATAGCTTTGTTTATAACATAACCATCGGTTACTTACGTACTGTTGCCTCTAATGTTTCTTTGAGACATACAGACAAAATAGCAGCCGGCTCAAGTTAAGAAATTGAAGTCACGGCTATCAAAGGTTATGCTATATGTACTTTTGTTTGTGTTTGTCTGTGGGTGTTTACCTTTTTTTGGCCATGGCGTTGTCAATTTATTTTCGACTTGAGACTTTTAATGTCCCTCTGGTATCTTTTGTCTCTCATGCTTATTTGTCATACAGCCACTATAAACCTTTACTGGGAGTCAAACTGTATTCTGAATTACAAGAACAGTGTGATATAAATGCTATCCTTAGTTCAGATATCAAATCACGTATCCATCCCAGACTGTAGGGCATAATAACTACGACAATCCAAAACATTCCAGACTACAGGCATGTAATCACGCCTAGTGTATACTGTCGATACGGATCACAGATGTTTTTTTTTTTCTTGACTTTTGTTTAGAAATATTTTGAGTTGCAAGCAGCAGAACAAGACGTCTCTTTCAATACAGGAATCTTTTGACATTTTTCCTAGAGGTGCATTGATGTTTCAGTTGTTTTATGTCCCCTATAAAATAGATTGATATGGCCAAAGTGTATTTTGTAATGACGAAATGTTTGAAATTGATGTCCAATGATGCTGGATAAAAGCTAGTTATATGTGGTACACAAATATTTGACCACCACTCTATTGCAATGCACAACACGTTAAATGTCCGACGTTTAACATTCATATTCGCAATATCATTAAGAATTTTGTGTTGTTATTACTTATGGACCAATACTGACATTCGAGATTTGATAAACTTTAATTTCCACTTGCGAACATATGTATTCCATCCAATGGTCAGAACGTCGTAATAACGTTCCCACATTACAAAAGTCATTTGAGGTCTGAATTAGTGATTAAAGATACGTATATTTAGTCCTAGGTTAATATATCCTGCATAGAAAAAAAAACATTATCTTGCGTCATTAAGTTTGGGATTGAATAACCGAAACTTTCTCCATTTTCAGATGAATAAAAGGCTGTTCTATCATAAATATATTTGTAATGTTGTAAGTTGATCTTAAATGACTAATATTCCTATTGATATAAATTTATTTCACAGAAATCGTCATGAAATTGCAAAAAATAAGTCTGTTTTGAAATAATTTTTGTTGTCTGTTTTGCATGTACCGAATTCATTGTATATGGCCAAAACTTAAGTTTTCACTTTCATTGATGTTTACTAGATAGTAATATTGATAAATACATATTTGTTCATAATTTTCTATAAATTTTGTTCAGTTTTGACAGACGCTCTTCTTATTATTTAAAAAAAAAAATACATCATTTAAAACTGAAAACTAGCCCTTCCCCCTTTTTGTAAAGTCGCACACGTGTGTTCTGAAATCTCATATAATGATGGGTTTCCACTTTTTGGATGAAAAAAATGAGTAATGAAGAAAATAGATTCAAGTTTTCAATCATTCTACTGTAAAAAGTGTATTTGAATTGAAGTTAGATAATCAATTTTGTTTGAAAACGACTTGTGACCTTTGATCAAGATTTCTGAAATACTGCACCATATTTTCTTTTGACGACCAGAATATTCTCAAAGTATACATATTTCCGAATCCAATGATATGATATAGACGTGTACCATTTTTGATGATTAAAATTTCATAATTCTGACTTTGGTCACCGGTCTAATATGCATTTTTTCAATAAGAATGGTCACATTTTATTTCACTGTAAAAACATGGCTTCGGACTTGTGTTTATCTTTATGTTTCCTGATGAAGCAAATACGAACTTCTTTAAGAGTTTCATAATATTGATATAATAAGTCGGGCCTATAACACTTGTACTTCTACTTCTGAAAAACCCCCAAGTGATATTGTTTACCAAAATTTGCTGACATATAACTTTTGATATAATTTGAAGTTGAGACATGTATCACTCTCGCGCATCACTTAAATTGCTTGTCCGGTATTTGCAAAACATTCAATACGTATGACATTTTTTTGTTATATCAATATTTGTATAATGTTTTGGATTTTCAATTATTTTGGCCTGCCATAGTACTACGAATACATTATTGACATGCATACTAGTATTTGGTTCAGTACAAGTTGTACCGTTAAATTGTATAAATTCAGTAAACGAAATCTGTCAAATGTTTAAATGTTATCAATAACTAACGAAGACAATAAATGTAATGAACAAAAACCGAGTACGCAGCATGAACCCGTAATGAGCGAGACATAGAACGTTGACAAGTTAATACACCCGGTTCACCAAACAAAAAGCAAATGCCAATCATGGATGAAAGTATTCATAGGAACAATGATAATGTATTCATTAGCGCTATAAAACAGTGAATCAGTGCTTCTCTAAAGACTGATCCACTTATATTTAGATCAAGTTTAATCTTCCGCTCCCATAACATGCATAAGAACAGTGTCAACAGGGTATTTCCAAATATCTTATACTAATTTTCATTGTATTTCCATTTAAAGAATGACTGTAATATTGTTTCTGTTTATGAAAAAATACCATAAAAAATGTGGTGCACACTAAATAACTCGCGTAGCGGGTAATTTTAAAGTGTTCTCCAAATTTTTATGTTATTTCTAATAGACCGAAATAATATAACAGTCATTTTTTTATAATTTAATTCTAAATTCCATTTTAAGCCGGACTAAATCAAGAAAAGATGTTGATGACATTGTCTCATTGGCAATCATACCACATCTTCTTTTTTTATATTCAACATAGTCATTAAGGATGGGCATTATTTATACAAGGGTACGTGACATAAGTGGAGTATGCTAGTTCCTGTGTGACATCTACCTCACACGAATAAAGGATCAAGTCAATTGAATTATATATAGTAAATATATCTTGTATTATATATAATCCCTGTGTATCTAATAACAAATAATATCACAATGATTTGGATCAAGTAAAAAGTATTACACAGAAATAGTGTAAGAAAGAAGATTTAATCGTGCTAAAAAATATTTGAAACATTTGTGAAAATGTATATCAATTACTTAACATGGTATATGTTTTAAATGACGTATGCTGTATTGAAATTAAAAGCCGTATTTGATGACGTAGCATTTACTTGTCAAAGGTCGGTGGTCCTTTACAATGGTGTTTCTTTCGCCATCAAATTGCTGTCCCCATTAAGCCTAAGAATGCTGCATGTGATCATTTAGTATCTTGTAGATCGGTTTCTTATTGACAATCATACCACATGCCATCTTTGAATTAAAAACGACTATAAATCTATCGTGATAAATTAGAAATAACAATGTTATTTTGTTAACGTTTTTCTTATCATAAAGAAAAATTGGTTTCTAAATAATAGGTACTACTTGAAAAAATAGCAAACATTAATCAACCAGGCGTTCTAAGGGGTGAAGTTTAAAAAAGTAAATAAAAAATTTCCAAACTCCGAGGAAAAATAAAAACGGAAAGTCCATAATCAAATGACTAAATTAACAGTTCAAGCACATCAAACGAAAAGACAACAGTTGTCTCCTGACTTGATGCAAGTTAAAAAGATTATGTTAATGTTATTGTTCAGGGAACCACTTATAATGGATCAATGTTTATTGGTAGGCAGTTTTATAAGCAATGGCATTTCACATTGTCATGGAGGTTATTTAGTCCTTCATATAAAATCATTATTCATTTATTTTAAATGTTTTGACTGTGCATTATACATATCTATTAAATTATAGTTGACTCCCTTACAATATGGAATTCATTGTGTTTTCTTTCTTTTATTAAGTTAAACCAGGAATACTTACAAAATGATAGTAACAATACATGGTTTTGATTCATAACCGGAAATGGAATTTCAGTTAAGCAAACGAATACATGTATAGATTAAACTTTTTCAGAAGAATAGGTTTCATTTCAAAGTCAAATTTCAGCTTGTTATTGCTACCCTAACCCTAACCTTAACATGGCTAAGAAAAATTGGGGAAAAAGGATGTTTATAAATTTGTCAAAACGTTAAAATATTGTACCGATGCAAGCACGGTGGAGTGTTCAAAATACACGAAAACTATCCCAATAACTATGTTTGCTTATTTTCCCGATCAGAACGTCATTTGCACGTACAATTGTGACGTCGTTAAATAAAACATATTTTCAAAACCTTTCATTTATATTTTAATAATCTGTGGTGAAAAAATATGTTCAGTTTGAAGAAGTATTATTTTGAAAATCTGGGAACATTTTTAGGCCCTGCTCTTTTGGCGTTTTCGATAGTTGCGTGCAATTGTTTTTTTTTTCTGAAAAGAAATATTTTTTTTTATTTAGACTTCGGTATCTTCTCTCTTTCATCTTGAACTGATTAACAGACCAAGTAACGAAATGTGTTATAATGAGTTATATCCTCTTAACCGATTTTATGACATAAGGTTAGCTACTGCATAGATATTCAGATGCGTATTTTCACACAAATTCATACCGGTCTCACCAATCTGCCTCCACCCAAACAAATTCCAAGTCTGCACTCTAAACCTATTGACGGAGAACCATCAAATATCGAAAGTCTATGGTAGGATATGGTCGAAGGTTGAAGACACATAGGAGTATGTTTTAGGGATGTGGAAGGTATAAATGAGGCACAGAACTAATATTGCGAAATTCACGCTTACTAGACAGAAATATACGATAATTATCAAATTATCTTGCAGTCTTAATTCTACTCATAAACAATAAACATGTATCTAGTCATTGCCTTATTGATATCTATTTGTTTCACAGCTCGGCAATGGTCTTAATAGTTTTCACACGTTAATTGGCGGTTTCTGATTCGATATGTTGGACAAACTGTTTTGCTTTTATTGTTTAAGAAGGAATTAGATAATGAAAACATTACGACCTTGAACATCCTCGCCAATCATTGTAATATTATTTGTTTTATAGAATGTCGTTATAGGTTCATTGATTGACGAGGAGGACTTATGCTGGTTGAATAAATAACGTCATTTGTTTCTATCGTTTGGTTATTCCTATGTTAGATTTGATAGAGATATACGCAGTAAATTCATTGCATATAAATTGGTGATTGTTACAAGCTACAACTCCTGGATTGTTATTTCGTCTATCTATTATTTGTCACAACGGCAATATTTCTGTCGCCATACATTTGACTTTATGCATTCAAAAGAAATATTGCTAAAATTCTTGTTTACAATAAGATAATTCACATTGAAAGTTAAGTAATAAACTATAAACGGCAAGTTATTTTTAAAGTTTAAAACTCGACGTACAAAGGAAAGAAATAAGACAGGTTAACTAACAAAAAATCCGAATTACAAGGAAAATTTCAAACGAAAGTCACTTATCAAATTAAAAAAATAAAAGCTCAAACACATTAAACGAATAGAACTGTCAAAATCTAGACTTGGTACAGGCATTTTCTTATTTAGAACATGCTTGACTTAACCTGATTTTAAAGCTAGCAAAACCTCTCACGTGCATGACAGTCGTACACATTACATTATCTTGACAACGATGTGTGAACAAATCAAACAGACGTAAAAGGTAGAGTGTCATTTTAGGGGTACATCAGTCAACATTGTGTAATAATCTTAATCACTATCAGAACAAAATAAAATGTAACAAAGAAGCACAAAATGGCATATCGACCACGCATATAAGCATAAATTAAAGACAAATATAAACATATGAACCGTGGTACAATAACACAATGACGGGATATAAAAGTACAGAGAAACGTCATTTATGTACTAAAGAAACTTACAAAGGCATATAGACAAAGTACAATAGTAAAAATGAAAGACAAGAATACAAAAATGTTTTATAATGACACAATGACGGAATGTATAAGTACAGAGACACGTCATATATGTACAAAAAGAGGGACGAAAGATACCAGAGGGACAGTCAAACTCATAAATCGAAAATAAACTGACAACGCCATGGCTAAAAATAAAAAAAGACAAACAGACAAACAATAGTTCACATCAGAAAAACTAAAGAATAAGCAACATCAACCCCACCAAAGACTAGGGTTACTAAAAAAACACCAAAAAGGCAGAAAGTCAAACACATAACGAAAAATAAAATAAAAGAATACGAGAATTATGATAAAGTAATAACACAATAACGGGATGTACAAGTACCGAGCCACGTCAACTGGATATAATAGAAAAAGATTAAACAGTTAAAGTTCATAAAGACAAATAAAAGAATAGCTAAACACGTTATTAAGATGATAAACAACGTCAGTACTCAGAAACTATACTTAAAGACTATCGTGTATTGTATGTGAAGTTGGAACCGAATATTTATCAACAAGGTCACCTTCCGATGAACTTTTTTTGTTTAGGACAATAATTGGACGTTCTTTGACATACCCCTGGTTCGTCAACTTTCTGCACAGACACTGGTGACGTTTTACAAATTCTGAGTAGGAGCTGCAATCTGTGGAATACCGAATAAGTTGGGAAATGTATATCCCATATGCAGGTGAAACTCTTGCATATCATTCGTAAGAATTGCGTTTAAATATCTTACATTAAAAAAGACATAGTGTTTACGTTACGGAAGTAGTTTTGGTAGCAATGATCTATCAGAGTTCGAGGAAAGTAAAGGCTTTACTAAGGAACAATAACATACACATATTTGTAAATATGCAAATTATATGCAAATTATAATGTTATAAAATTAATTGTTTATCCGTTCGGTGATCTATAGTTGTTAATTTCTGTGTCATTTTGGTCTCTTATGGAAAGTTGTCGCATTGGCAATCATACCACTTCTTCTTTTTTTATAAGACAGTTTTTTAATGGACAACACAATCTATTATAGACCATTTAATTTAATGAAGACTTTTATCTTTATTATTTTCTTCTTCTTGAAAGAATGAATGAATTTTATTTCTCATTAACTGCAATTACATAGTTACTGATAATATAATATATATATAGATATATATATGTATAAACAATTACATTAAATATTATAGCACATGTGAACAATACAATCATTAACATTCAATTGTAGACTAAACTGGAGGAGTTACTTTCACATTTATAATTTTATAAATGTACATAGTTTTTCAAGAACAATATAATTCTTCCTATCATTATTTTATTAGTATTAGTATTACTGTTATTACTGTTATCATGATAATCATTATTAGTATTACCTTTTTTAGTATTATTCATTAAGGATATGATATCATCTTTATTGGAAAGGTTATCGCGATAGAAAAATGTTACACTGCACGTATCCCTTTCTTTAAAGAGCAGATACTGTGTCTCACGTAGCTAGGCTTTTTTAATTCGAGAGTCACTGATGACTTAATTTAAAGACGAAACGCGCGCGTGACGTACACATGTTTATTCTGGGAATTTATGACGAGTTTATTCCCGGATTTGTTTTCTCCAATTAAATCGACTGATGACATTGGAACAGCGGTATACTACTGTTGCCTTTATTAATTGACGTATCTTTGTGGAATTTCTGATTAAAAGTCTGAGAAGTTAACCAATTGAAGTAACCTTTTGGGAAGAGTTGCCTAATTGGCAATCATACCACATCTTTTTTTTTAAATATCACATAAATTGATTTTTGAAAGATTACACAAAGAAAGTTCATGTTGTATAATTCCAAAGCGTTCATTACTATATTTCTATTAAAACATCAAACCAATGATTCATCCAGTCGTATTGTTTTTCTTAACAAAAACTCAACGACTTCAGGAAAATCTGAAAAGGATGTTTATGATACTAAACCCCTAACGGGAGGGATTGTGCCTGATATTCATATGATGAAGACATAATTTTTCAATCAGTTTAATTGAGGTCTGGAGCTGGCATGTCAGTTAACTGTTAGTAGTCTGTTGTTATTTATGTATTATTGTTATTTTATTTATTTTCTTTTGTTACATCTTCTGACATCGGACTCGGACTTCTCTTGAACTGAATTTTAAATACGTATTGTTATGCGTTTACTTTTCTACATTGGCTAGAGATAAAGTAGGAGGGGTGGGATATCATAAACATGTTTAACCTCGCCAGAATTTTGCGCCTGTCCCAAGTCAGGAGCCTCTGGCCTTTGTAAGTTTTGTATGATTTTTAATTTAAGTTAAGTTTCTTGTGTATAATTCGGTGTTTAGTATGACGTCCTTTATCACTGTACTAGTATACATATTTTTATGGGGCCAGCTGAAGACCGCCTCCGGGTGCGGGAGTTTCTCGCTATATTGAAGACCCACTGGTGGCCTTCGGTTGTTGTCTGCTCTATGGTGGGGTTGTTGTTGCTTTGACACATTCCCCATTTCCTATCTCAATTTCATTTGTAAAGTAAAAACACTAAAAACATAACATTTAAATGATATTACTGACATTAACTTTTTTAAATTGAGTATCATGGATTTGGTTGAAAGTTGGTGTTTTTTTTTTTTTTTTTTTTTTTTTAGATATTTTCATAAATCGAAAACGGTTTTCATTTTTTACCTTCTTACTGGAATTTTTATAAAGATTTTTTTTTATGCCCCACCAACGATAGAAGGAGGGGGGATTATGTGTTCTGGTCTGTGCGTAGGGTTTGTCCATTCGTCCTTTCGTCTGTCTCGTTTCAGGTTAAACGTTTTGGTCAAGGTAGTTTTTGAGGAAGTTGAATTTCCAATCAACTTAAAACTTAGTACACATATTCCCTTTGAAATGATAGTGTGAGTAGGGCATCCGTGAACTGTGAACACATTCTTGTTTATCCTGTTTTCACAAAGTATTTGTTTTTTTTTTACTTTGCATATTATTATATACGCTTGTATCTTTCTAAGATATTATTAGTATTGTATACCAATTACGAGGATACTAACACTAAATTTCGAATGTTTAAGGTGGTACCCAACACTTTCACTAAAATAAATTTGGCTCGTTTGATTTTCATAAAATTTTGACAAAGTATTTACTTTGACTCTTTAACAAAAATATAAAAATTTCAAAAATTTTGAACCAACCGTTTTCTCAGAAAAATTACACTGGTTATATAGTAGTTTGACAAACACCAATTTTGATCATTGAGAAGCTTAATATTCCCTTTACAGCTCAACGTAATTAAATGTTAAGGTGATTTTACCGAGTTATCTCCCTGTAGTGTTAGGTACCACCTTAATATATCTTCTCTATTCAATACTTGTTATAAGTAAACAGATCTATAATGTTGAAGTGTTTAATTGTGTAGAAATGTCACTTGTTACTTCAACTAGCGACCAAGAGAGTTTTAGCGTCCATTGACTGATATTTTTCAAAAATACTTTTCCTGAATATGCTTGTGATAGTTCAAAATACATGTTTATCGTAACGCTTTGGCACAATATCTGGAGAAACAAATTATGACATACAAAATAATCTACAAACACGAGATGAAATAATTTGGCCTGAAAAATACCGGAAAGAAAAACAATTATCAAATATAGGGTAGTAGTCAATGATTATTTGGTTCCATAACATAAAATTCTATAAACATGTAATTATTCTTTAGTAGTTATATGTGTATTTTTGTTTATCTAACGCCAATTCGTCCAAGGTAATAGATGTATTTTTGACATTATTTTAAACACATTGTATTTATATTGTGTCATAGATCAAACTTATTCGATCAGTGTATGTTTACTTGTTTTATTTTTTCTTGTTTTTTTTATCGAGTCGAGCCATATAATTTTTTCATCACTCGTCTCTTTGTATATATTAGACTGTTGGTTTTCTTTTTTGAATGGTTGAACACTAGTAATTTGTGGGGTCCTGTATAGTACGCTGTTCGGTGAGAGCTTAGGATTTTTTTTTATTCTAACATTTAATAAAGTACTTTCAATTTAGAATTTTTCTCTGAGTTCGGTATTTTTTAATTTTACCTTTTGATATATGCATGCATTAGAGAAGTTTTGATAAAATGGATGTTTAAATATTCTACTTTAATCAAATGATAGTAGTTTCATTATTTCGTTTTATTAGAACTTACTATGCATGTATGTTCAAGGCTACTCTAATGGTATTTTGCTATTGTTGTTTGTTCATAAACACCAGCCCCATTCAGTACGAAAACGTCATATATGGTCTTTATATATTAGTACCAATTAGCAGATCGGACAAATCTGTTCGTATTCGATACGACTACCCCTTTCCGCGCCATTTTCATCCTGCTAATTTGTAACGTCAGATGTGTCAGAAGTCCTGACTTAGAGAGAAAACCAAAACATGTGGGCAGGTAAAATTAGTTTTAAATCATTCATGTTTTTTTAGAATATATTTCTTGGTTCTAAACAGGACACTAATGAACATATGAAAATTAATACTTAGCTTGAATTCTAAAATTATAAATTACAATGATCTTATTCCGTACAATCTAGTTTCTTTCAAGTTTTCTTCAAATTACGTACTTTTTTCATACTATCAGCATGCAATTTCTCAAAGTACTTTTTATTGGGCACAACTGTGGTTTTGAATTAATGCTTTGAGGAGGCAAATGCAAAATCACGCATACATAAAAATGTTCTTAAAATAATATATGAATGAAAGCTAGCAAGTACAGATACAGACTTAGACTATAGTTGTTAATTTCTGTGTCATTTTGTGGAGAGTTGTCTCATTGGCAATCTTACCACATCTTCTTTTTTTCTATATTAGCTCTACGATAAAGGTGTATATCCATCAAAAACGATTTACTCAATTATATAAAAGCATCATTTCAAAGATTTATAAGACACCAATACAACCACAAATAGTCAAAAGAGTAATCTTGAGCAATCTAATTAAAAACCGATCTCTCATCGCTCCTGTTTCTGATATGTCGCGTGGGAGATCTAACGAAACTCGCTTTGAGGTTACATGTGAGTGACCTCGTAGGTGTGTCTTTTTCGACCAATGAAATTGAGTCTTCCACGATCTTGAAAGATTATCGTAAGGTGAAGGGATGTAACTCATTTTATTTACGACGAAATCGTCAGTCAAAATAATTCATAAACTTTTTTGATTGGCTTATTTATAGGTCGTCAATTCATTTGCATATCATTATAAATTCATAACTTCTAGTCACTCACATGTGACCTCAAAGCGGGTTTCGTTAGATCTCCCACGCGACATATCAGAAACGGGAGCGATGAGAGATCGGTTTTCAATTAGATTGAATCTTGAGGGCAGCATTCACTTTTCAACAACCGATAGATGTCTATATAATATAGTTATGAAGCTCTAAATCGTCCCGATTCTATAAACATTGTGAATTATTTATACATAAACTGTCAAAGTTTTGCCTTCTACGTCTTATTTCCTTAATACAAATGCAAATTCAAACAAACTATATAAGATATGACAGAAGACATGCTAAAAGACATGTTTTCAGTTGTACAGTAAAAAAAATAGGATAATATATATCTGTCTTCTTTTTTAATTGTTGGTTTCATAAGAATATAGATAAAAGGGTCGTTTATCAATGTAAATATAACGGAATTTGATGAGACTGTCATCAAAGTGAGAGGGTTAGCGCTATAAAACCAGGTTTAATCCACCATTTTTTACATTTGAAAATGCCTGTACCAAGTCAGGAATATGACAGTTCTTGTCCATTCGTTTTTGATGCGTTTTGTTATTTGATTTTGCCATGTAATTATGGACTTTCCGAATTGATTTTCCTCTAAGTTCAGTATTTTTGTGATTTTACTTTTTGTTTCAGATTAATTACAGTATCAATTCTTATAGTTATGATGTTATTTATAGATTATTGACCAAGAATTATAATCTATGTTTTAGTGTTTTCAATATTATAATTATTATTGCATGCAAAAATTTCATTTATAAGCAAATAAAAAAAACTCGATATTTCTTTATTAAACCTTGTCTATTAAAGCATCGGAATACATTGACTGATGTAGACTTTCAATCGATAGCATATATACATATTGTTCTTATTGTTTGGAAAAAGTTTTGCAAATATACCATATGAGGTTTACAAACAGAAGTGAATCTTTTCAGTGGTCACAAAAATAGATTTATTTTGCATACCAAGAGTGATAAAATCTTGATAACACATCTAAAACATCACGTATTTTGTAGACGAAACATGCGTAACACTCTCTGATTCAACTCGTCAATTTTCTGATTACTTTATTTATAAGTAGATCAACTTACAAAACATAAATAAAACATTGTATTGTAATTATTATTTGAGTGACCGAATTCAGTCACTCGATTTCATCTTTATATCACAGAATTTTTGAAATAATATAAAGTAACATAACTCTTATTTGTACTTGTTGCTTCTTAAATAAAACCCAAACTGCGAATTCAGATAAAACAGAATTCGGATTATAGATTAATACAAACAACATACCACAGAATAACAGCTAAATTAACTCTTATCCTGTTCATTATTTTCACAAAATGTTGACTGAATTCAGTCACACAACATTTATAAATTGTGACTTGGATGGAGAGTTGTCTCATTGGCCTTAATACCACATTTTTCTGTATCTAACACTTAACATAATATAATATGTATATGAAATAAAACAATAGAAGCAATGGCCTGATTAAAAAAAATCAAATAAAAAAAATGTTAACGTTTATCTGGGACATCATACATAATACCGCAGTCCCACTAGGCCACGATCGCACTACGATCTGTGAAAAAAATGCAAATTTTGATGATCGTAGTTCTCGCCATCTGCATTACAGAGTCAATTATCTGCAACATGCTTACACTAATTTTATTTTTCCATGAAAATATTTGCACGTTAATTGGGGTTTGTCCTAGGGGTATGCAATGGGTAATTTTGTTATCCTGGCTGATTGTTTGACAGGATAGACAGGCGGACTACAACATAGTTTGTGAATTGAATATTAGTGTTATATTGTTACGAATCCATTGCAAATAAGTGATTTTTTTCATTTTATATGACATGCAATTATAAAATAAAGAAGCTTTATTGATTAACATCGTGAATCATTTCGGTTAGTTAACAAAATCGACAAAATATTAGATTAGGTAAGGTTGCCGGGCTATAAGGAGGTGTGGCACCGGATGGGGCTCATATAGGGAGGACTGGGCGTTAAACAGCTGTTGAGATCGAGGGACTCGTGAATATCTTATTGTTTTTTTTTATTGTTAATTCTTATTGAACGGAAATCTGGCAGCGGCAATTTTTAAGCTTCATGACCAGAAACATTCAGTAGGCATGCATGTATATTAACATATATTTGTCAGCCCTAGCTTTCCCCTCCTGTCAGAATAAAATGGTCCGATAATTATAGCCCGGCAACCTTACCTAATCTAGACAAATTAACATTTTAGGATTAATAGAAATCGTTTATAACTAGCAGCTTGGTTTTCAAGTAATGATGTAGCCTTTTTTGAATCAAAACCAAAAAAGTATACAGATCTTTAGATTAATATAACTAAGAAGTGTATTAAGTTTTAAGCAATAATCATAAATTGTTTTTGAGATACGGCGTGACATGTAAAAAAAACCCTTTCCCTTTTTATTACAAAATACTAGATAATTCAAATATAAAATTTTGAATCATCATCAAAATCTATACAGATCTTTAGATTAAAATAACTGAGAAGTGTATTAATCATTTAAGTTTAAATCAATTATCATAAATCGTTTTTGAGGTACGGCGCGACATGGGAAAAACACACCTCTGTTTTAGGTACAAAGTCCCGTAACTCAAAAAATTTTAATCTATTAATTTTCACCAAAAAGTATACAGATCGTTTGACCATCATAAGAAACCACATATTTTAAGTTTCATGAAATTTGGATAAGTCGTTCTTAAGTTACGGTGCGACATGTTTACGCCGGAGAGATAGACGGAAAGACGGACAGACGAACGGACGGACAGACGGACGCCGAACATTTGTATACCATAATACGTCCCGTAAAAATGTTGACGGATGTATAAAAATTCATTTGTACCATTTATACAAGAAGACAATGAACTGTTTTGCCTTATTCAGTTCCACAAATATATATTAATTTACTTATTTTGTACACAACATTTTCATGTACTTTATGTAGCAGCATATAAGATAATTAATTTTCATCTATTCGCAGGGAAGATTTATTTTTACATTTGTCAAGAGTACATGTTCATCTAGAAACCTTGAAACATGATAAAACCATTTCGTACCTCATGGAAGATTTTTATGTCTGTCATCTTCAATTGTATGGAAGATTTATATACGTATGCAATGCAAGGTTATTTTCCAAAAAAGTTATCAATTTTTTCCCTGTAATTTCTCAAATTAACAAAAAAAACAACATATGGAGTTCTTTGATTGGTCATATACATGTGCAAATTTGTATGTATTGTAAGTATTTGTGCCTTCTTCAGTGAATATTAAAGAAGAAATTTGTGGTTCATTTCTTAACTCTCAGCCAAATGTCAAATACATTTTATTTTGCTTAAATTCAAAAATTCAATAAACATGATAAATGATCATGATAAGCGTCTAGATATTGATATATAAAGATAACTAGTGTCTTTATAGTCGTTAATTATAAAATATATGCACAAATAACATCAAATTTAAAGATACAATTTCTTTGCAGATAAAAGAAGTTTTATCAGCAATGGACAACATGGTACCAGGATTATAATTTAATACGCCAGACGATCGTTTCGTCTAGATAAGACTCATCAGTGAAGCTCATACCAAAACATTCATAAAGCCAAACAAGCACAAAGTTGATGAGCATTGATGATATGAAATTCCAAAAAGTTGTGCCAACTACGGTCAAGGCAACCTCGAAGTTAAAATTGGCAATTGAGGATAAAAATGATATAGATATTAAGAAAATGAAAGAGGAAAATATTTAAGAATCATAGTTACAGGTTTTTTTTTTTATATAAAAAGTAGTCTTATTGATCATTATGGAAAAGACAGTTTATCACAAGCATTGCTACCAACCGATCTGGACCCAGTAATGGCTATATATGTTTTGCTATCAACGCTACTGATATTTGGATTGTCTATACAGCACTGTTTCTAAAATGAATATGTAGCTGATAGACTTTTTTAAAATTTGTTTGTATATATTGTATAGAAATTTCTACTGTACAAACCGATGTACTTTTATAATGTCAATGAATAATGGTGCCGGTGACTGAATTCAGAAAAGATTTTCGTTATTGTTAACATTAATATGTATATGAAGAATCAATTTGTAATAAGTTTTCTATAATACTAAAGTGTAGTTTTGAAAAAGGAAGTTGATTCTTGATGTTTGTAAATTGACTGAACTCAGTCAACAGTTTTTTAATGCACTTCTGTTAAAACTGTACCCCTTAGAGCATTTACTTTGTTGTGTAGGATATTGCACACACCAAATTTCCAATTTTTAATGTATTATCAATTGAATATTGAATTAATAAATTAAGATGAAAGTTGCAGTGCAAGATGACTGAATTCAGTCATCACTTTGGTGTCACATATACAGTTTTTATTCATAAAGATGACTGGGACAAACAGATTTTCATAAAAAATTAATCATAATTTAACTGTTTGAATAAAACGCAAATTCTCATTTATTTTGTTTTTGAACATGCTAAATAAATTATTGTTGAACTGTTTTCTCTGGCTTCTTGCATATGTTACTGATCCTATTTGAAAAAATAGTATATTCAGCTTCAGAGTACACCAATGGAAGCAAGTATCCATTTTGTTTAATATATTTTTTCAAAAGGGACCGAAATCTTCAGGTTTTCCCATAGAAAAAAATAGTATATGTACATTTGCAATCTTGTACTTAGCTGAAAATACGTAAGGACACGCTTTGCATCAACAGGTGTCAAATTCTTCTAAGATATGAGGAGAAGCATCAGTTATCTAAATTTTAAGGAGGTGTTTTTAAGTTATTACTAGTTATCTTTATTTTGTTGGTATTTGTTAGATTATTTTAAAGATGCCGACGAATATAATGCGATTGTTGTAGCCACAATACCGTCCACTTTTAATAGATAAGACCGTTGGATTTCTCGTTTGAATGGTTTTACACTAGTAATTTTGGGCCACTTATAGCTTGCTGTTCTGTGGGAGCCAAGGCTCCGTGTTGAAGGCCGTAATTATGTATGTAATGTATATATGAAAAAGAAGATGTGGTAGGATAGCCAATGAGAAAGCTCTCCAAACAGACCAAAATGACACAGAAATTAACAACTATAGGTCACAATGGTTTATTTTTTATGAATTGTTACTTGGATGGAGTGTTGACTCATTGGCACTCATACCACATCTACCTATATTTAGTTGGCGCTTTCAATGATTACGTAAAAAGAAACCCAGCGAAGAAGTTTCATAATGTGTTAAACATTTCTAGCAGCTGATATTTAGTTCTATTTAAAGAAATAATATACATGGAGGTCTTGCGGTTTTCGGTTTTGTTACTTTTTTTTCTCATTTGACGCACATAAAAATAAGTAAATAAAAAAAAATGAACGAAAGAGGACAACGAAAGAGGACAAACATGTGCACACTTTGTGTTTAAACTTACATCATTTCTTATGTAAAAATAGAGATGTGGTGTGATCGCCAATAGCCAACTATCAAGTATATGACGTCGATGTGAGCAACTTCAAGTCCCTGTATGGCCTTCAATAATAAGCAAAACCCATACAGCATATGCTAACATAACAAAATGTAAAAAAACAAAGTAAAGCGAGGAGATTGTATTATTAAAAAAATAAGTAACGAAACCAAAAATTCCGACAGACATGAACCTTTTACAACAACTGATTTATAAGATTCTGGTTGCTGTTTATCATAAATATAAAAGCATAATTCAAACTGATGTTTTACTCTGTTGCAACTTGTCGCATATTTTAATTGCAGTGTTTTTATGCGTTATCTTATTGTCAATCATATTTTGCATCTCATTATTTATAACCAGAGGTCGCATCCAGAATTACATAACTTATAATAATAGAATAACTAATCTAAAGATAAATATAAAAAAAGAAGATGTGGTATGATTGTCAATGAGACAACTATCCACAAAAGACCAAAATGACCACAGACATTAACAACTATAGGTCTCCGTTCGGCCTTCAAAACCCATACCGCATAGTCAGCTAAAGCATATCGATGAATGACATCAGGTGAGTGCAATTATGTGTTTATATATTTGACTCCATGGAAAATCACGGTATCTTATTGCATTCAATTAAGTAAGTAAAAATAATCAGGGACAGGTGAGACCCATGCTTAACTTCACCACAAAGCCGTCATTTAGGATTGTATAAAAAGTTGGTGTGAAAAGGTTAAGGTTGCCATTTATTTGCTCACATCAGTTCATTAAATTTAGACACAATCAATGCAACGCCTACCGGTTACTCTAACTTTATTCTAACCTCCGAGGAATTCAAACCCTTTCTTATGTGACGTCGTGGCACATTTTCTGCACCGTGGCATGCGCATTTGACCACTCGAAAACCTAGGCTACATAGACACACAGCTTTCGGTGTTCGACGTCATGTCTTTCCTCGTCGGCTTTATGTAGGGTTCACTGTTGTTACCCACTACAACATGTATACTTCCAAGTAGATGGCGTACCTTTCAGATCAGCCATTTGGTCTTTCGCAAATGATGATAATGTTAATCATAACCAAGTCAGGAATAGACAGTTGTTATCCGTTCGTTTGATGGGTATGAGCTTTTAAATTAGGGACTTTCTGTTTTGGATTTTTGTTATTGTACTTTTTAACATGCCACGACATGAATTTCTACTAATAAATTGATAAATAATTCGTATAAACCTCACAAATAATACATGATGGTCTTAAAGTATCGATTTTGTGTCCTGCTGAATAAATAAAGGCAACAGTAGTATACCGCTGTTCAAAACTCATAAATCTATGGACAAAAAACAAAATCGGGGTAAAAAACTAAAACTGAGGGAAACGCATTAAATATTAGAGGAGAACAACGACACAACATTAAAATGTAACACACACAGCAACGGACTAAGCATTAGACAACATCCGACGAGAATAACCAATATAACATCAAAACCAAATACATGAATTTGGGATAGAAAAGTACCGTGACACGTCTTATAGTAATGTGAATTCACACTCAAAAATAGGAGAAAACAAACGACACAACGGAAACACAACGTAAAAATGTTACACACACAGAAACGAACTATGATATAACAATGGCCATTTTCCTGACTTGATACAGGACATTTTTAAAGAAAAAATGGTATTGTTTATCATCTTAATAACGCGGTATAAAATTCTTTTATTTGTCATTTTGAATATTACTTTTACTGTTTAGTTTATTTTTTTTGGTGATATACAATTTACGTGCATAGGTTCTTATAGATCTCGTCATTGTGGTATTGTGCAATGGCAGTGTTTTTTGTATTCTGGTCTTTCATTTTTGTTTAGGTGCCTATAAGCCTTTTTTTTGTTTCTTTATTGCATATTTGATTGTATTTTTAGTGTTTAAGATTAAAACACAATGTTGACTTGTACCCCTATTTTAACATTTTCACCTATCATGTCTGTTTGTTTTGTTCACACAACGTTGTCAATATTATGGAATTTTATGCGACTTACATACAAGTGAGAATTGTAGATAGCTATAAAAGCAGGTTTAATCCATCATTTCTGCATTGCCTGTACCAAATCAGGAATATTTCACTTTTTCGGGTATTATGAGTTTACTCTATTGTATTTTAAGCTAGGCCTTCGTAAAACTTAGATTTTACTGTCGCAAATTGTCGGATATTTGCGACAGTAAAAGCAAGCTTTACGAAGGCCAAGCTTAAAATACAATACAGGTATCTCCATACTAATGCAGCATATTAGAATAAATACAATTTTATAAATATTTTGGCTTAAAATGACATAAATGAAAAAGTTTGCGAAACCCGGTAACGACAGCATAAAAAAGGATGATTTTGATTGGTTCATTCATTAGCGATTCCATATCCTACGCAGATACTGTGAATAAATATAGTGTTGCATGGCCTTTAGCAACTAAACAATGTGACGTCATGGGTATACAGACGATGTCAAACATACACACTGGACGTATTTATAACTTTCGTATGTTTCGGAATGGTATCAATGTTGACAAAAAGAAGATTTGAAGGCTAAAAAAATGTGACTTTTATGTTTATTTTTAAGAAAGTACATACCTCAAAAAAAGGAATTCAAAATGGTGGCTTTATTAGTTACGGACTGGAAGAACGTGGTATTTACCCCTTTAATATATTTTTAAACATCCAATGAGCAATATCGTTACAAACCAATCACGAAAAAAAATTGGGTATGATTTTTTTTTATTACTAAGAATGCGATAACGTAATCTCAGTTTTTGAAAAAAAGCTCGAATTACCGTCAGCAAAAAAAAAATCCCAATTAAAACGTGAATAAAAAAAAATAACCCGAAATATTTAATTGAAGACTCATCATTATTATATACCAACAATGAAAGATATAAGGTGCATCTATTGGAATATAAAGTTATTTAATCAATTGATGCTATTAGAATGCAAGCTGTGTTTTACCAGAGAATAATAGAGTAATTTCCACTTTTAGTTCATCTCTATTGTCCTTTATAAAAATTATTCTTCATATAACCTATGAACAACAAATCAAAGCACTTATATGGTAGCACAATAGTATTGTATAACAGCATTGTCAACGCTTAATGCAGATGTCTATATGATATAAATAGTCAATTATTAGTCAGGAACCGGATATTGAATCAAGCTTCAATTAATATCACATGACTTCTTACTCTACTTTTGTTTTCTGGGTTTGTCAAACGTTCGTCAAACCCGGTAACGACAGCATAAAAAGGATGGGTTTTGATTGGTTCATTCATTAGCGATTCCATATCCTACGCAGATACTGTGAATAAATATATAAAACAGTGAACGTGTTAGGATTATTGTAGAATTACTCGGTGATGAGATTAAGGTAAGATATTCCTAATATAATTTTTGTAGTATTTACCTGACAGTAAACAGAAAAGCTTCGGTCAAAATAGAAAACAATATTTTCAAAACAATTTTGTTTACTCTTTGAGATGAAATATTTTGTTTTCTTCTTTTTATTTTATAATTCTATTTTATTTGTTAAAATGTAGCATCGATAGTTTCCAAATGTCGATATAAAGTTTATAAAAACCGAAGCTTGCAATAGTGTTTAAAATCGATATCTACATCTAAATTATATCTTGACTTACATCTAGAAATTGACAATGAGGGTAGATTGAAAACAAAATTTTACGACAAAAGAGATCATTTCATCTTTCCAATTGTTAACTTTCCATTTCTAAGTAGCAACATTCCAGCAGCACCTGCTTACGGTTTATATATCTCCCAATAGATACGATATTCCCATGCTTGGATTTCCTATCATGATTTTCTTGATAGAGGGTTGTTGCTCCCAAGGAAGCTATTAAATCAAGAGTTCCAAATGGTAAAGTTGAAATCATCTCTTCGTAAATTTTACGGACGCCATCACGAGTTGGTTGACCGTTATGGAATAACCGTTTCAAAAATGATATCGGATGTCTATCATATTAACAATTGAACTATATGTCTCTCTATTTTACAAATGGACTATTTGAATATGAATATCATTTATACAATTGGACTAAAGGTATAGCATTCTTCAAATTTGAATGTACGTATATTAATCTTATTATTGGTCTTGTTAAGTGAGCACAAGTTATAAAGAATTAAGGTTTGTTTGCTTGTTTTTTCGTTGCAAAGTTGCAGGTTTGTTCTATTTTGACTTACGATTTCGGGTTGCACTTGGCTATTACAATTATATTCAGACTTATCTTAAATCTGTACGATAAGAACACTAATCTTTGAAAACGTTCTTTTAAAAAAGGACTAACAATTTATACAAATTTCATTGATAATGACATTACTACAACATACATGTACTTTATTGGAAGTAGTAAAAGTACGTAATTATAACCTAATTTAATGTTAAATGTTATCCACTTTAAAAAATATGTTATGTTCTAATTAACACATGACATAGCTATATTATACTACCAGTATATCATATTAGCTAGTTTATTAACACTCAGTACTTAATACTTAAATCGTAGGAAAAATCAAATGTTATTGCCATTTAATATCAATAACATTGTGTTTGAGCAGTAGCTCTTTAATTCTTCTTTCTTTTAGTATCTCATTGGTCTTACATCTCAGCATATTCTGATGTTGCATTATTTAAAACATATGCATCATTTAAAATGTATGTAGCATTTCAAACCTAAAATGTTGCATTTTCTAAAAACAAAGACTGTTGTGCTACTTTTAACAGTTTTGTATCTTTGGTATTATATGATGGATTTTATCAAGTTAATGTGCCAATCTAATTTCTGTCTTACACATTGTTGATGCATCATTTGGTTAACAGGGGAAGCCAGATTGGAATCAAAATGAAAGCAAATTTATATGTAAATAAAGTCTCGTCTTGATTGTACAGTCAATATGAATACAAAATGATTTCCTTTCCAATTTAAGATTGCAAATTCAAGGACAAAGTAAAATTAAATCATATCATCATCAATAACCATAATAGTTTTAAATGTAATGTATGATTACGCATTTTTTTTTAAAAACTATTGTCTAATTTTAGATTTATGAGTTTGACTGTCCCTTTGGTATCTTTCGTCCCTCTTTTAAAAGTACAGTTTGTAGAAGTAAAGCATTTATAGTAAGGTAAACACCATTTAACATCAAAGGGGGGGGGGGGGGTGTTGTTTTCTAATAACTTTTTTTTATCCCTAATTTGATGGAGAAAAAACAAGTTTGGCCAAGCAAATGATATAAAAAGAAATTCTGAATCCAGATTTCCCCATACCTTATAGTGGTAACTATTGAAAAAAATGTGGTTGATAGCGTTGAAAAAACAATGTGACTTTTATCTTAAACTAGCATGCAGGGTACAAGCCAGTATAAGTAGTGATGAAGCTATAAAATGTCAAAAATATTAATTAATATTTAGAAATACTAAAATGTAAATCGTTATAAAAAAAATGAAAAGATCAATCTTTAACGCGTTAATAGGTTAAATATGGTGACCTATAGCTGTTAATATCTGTGTCATTTGGTCACTTTTTTTTTTTAAAGGTGTCATGCCTTTTCAAAAGTCAACAGGTAATACGTGAGAGATTACACATTTGTTTTTGAAAAAGTTATTAATATTCACTCTTCTCGAGACCATTCGTGTTTTGCATTACATCACATTCAAAAAGTAACATAATGCTGTACAGAAGTGCTTGAGAAAGTGATGATAAATAAATTAACATTGTTTTCATTTCAAAAGATGTTCAAAATGACACAAATTTAAGGTAACAACATTTTATCGATGTTCATATCTGATCATTTCTTTGAAAAGACACAAATCATGGCAAAAAACAAATCTGATTACGGGATTCGCAAAAACTAAAAAAGTAAAACCAAAATACCGAACTCCAAGTTAATTCAAAGAGGGGAAGTCCATAAAAAACTACCAAATCAAAGGGAATCGCGTAAACACCAAAAATGAATTAACAGATCGCGTGTCACGTACTATGCAAATCAACTTACAACTGGTAACTTATAAAAACCTAAAGTTAACTATTTGCCTCGTATACAATCTCGGTATCTCCGTCAATGTCAATTTCCGAAATTCATTGTTAATCAATCATACATATTTATTTAATAAAATTTAAATTTCAGAACTAAAAAATGGCTGTGAAGATGATGAATCTACTACTGATGTTGATTGTTGCTGTCAATGTTCAAAACGTTTACAGTTCAAATAGAATTACAGGTATCCAATTCGTTTGATATATGACGATTTCCATCATCTGTCATAATCGTGTTTTATTTTACAATACTTAATCAAAAGATATCACTTACTTTGTACTGATTAACCTGACTAGACGACTTTACGAGAGATCCAATTACTTAATCGTGAAATGAAGCAAAATATGGGATAGCCGTTAAAAAGACGTCCGTTTATTTCACGATTTAGTGTTGCAATTGATGTTATTGTTGAAATACGCGAAGACATAACGTTTATTGGTCCAATGAAATATTTCTGCTGTAAGATATGTTTGGACTTGCACAAGATGTACCTCTTGTTTTTAAATTTACAAAGATTTCGTCTCACACCCCTACAACATGGTTAAATAATACCCTGGAAAACTTCAAAATGATAATTTCATTCGCTTAACATGTGACAAACTATATTCGTTTTCCAGGGTATTTTTCTTCGTACTATTTTTTCAAAGATAAAGCTGATCGTTGCAAAATATCATGTATTTATAGAAAGATGTTTAAGAACTCATTGAATGGAACGCACTTTTGAAGCTTCTACACAGTATTAGTTTTTCTAAGCGTTAAAGGATGTGCTAATTTCCATCGTCGTCCCTTAGTCTTTGTGATAGTTGGCTCATTTGCTGTTGTACAATATTTTTTTTATTAAAAAATGCAACTAAATTAACACTTGATTGTAGGACAAACAAGTTACTGAAAAACAAACTTTATTGTTATTCCTTTTTCAGATATAGATATGTCTATGAAGAATAATCTTGAAACAGAGCAATATTCTAAAGAATTCCTCAAAGCGTTACATAGCCTAGAATTGTACATTCAACATGAGTCTAATAAACTTGATAGCATAAACGATGATGAGACAGATATGCAGGAAAATGATACGATCGAAAATCAGAAAAGACCGTTCGTACGAGGAGGGGCGACAAGAGGATACAAATTTGGAAAAAGGGGAATCGACGGATTTAAACAAGATACGAACATAAAATCACTTCTGTCAGAAGTAAACTTTGTGGACAATGATATGCCACGTGATCAGTACAAATATACAGACGACAGTTTAAATGATTTTCGAATTAATCATGCTGTTAAGCGACCATTTGTATTAGGAAATTTCAAATTTGGGAAGCGGTCATTATCTGAAATGTACCCGGAAAATGATGATGCCGTTTATTTCGGCGAGCCAGGCTACGGTACTGAGGGAAAAATGCCTTTTGTAATCAATAGCAGACAACCGTTTGTTTTACATGGATTTGATTTTGTAAAACCAAGAACTAATACTGACATATCATCCATTGAATTAAAAAGACCATTGGTATTCACCAGTGGGTATAGTTTTGGAAAAGGGCAACAACAAAATGACGCTTACCTTGAGGAAAACAAAAGACCATTTGTCTTAAGTGGAGGGTATGAATTAAAAAAACGCAGCGTATTGCATGACCAACCTTTAGAAAGCATACCAAGGTATGAAGAAAATAGTCACATTGTGAAAAGACCTTTTGTCATGGGTGGTTATGTAAGAAATTGGAAACAACCAGCAGTCGTACATAAAAATTTCATTGAAAGGCATCCAATGTTTATAGGAAGTGGTTTCCGGTTTGGAAAGCGGGGACATTGGGAAGGACAAGTAGATGGTTTAATTGGCAATGGCATAAGATTATTAGGACCTAATGATATAGCTAGCCATTCTGGAATAAAAGAAAATATACAGAAATCCCCGATAGTTTTAGACAATAGTTATCAGGTAGATAAAAGACCATTTGTTATATATGGTGGCTATCGCAGATATACGAAACGACCACATATTGTTAGGAGTTCATCGAAACAACGAGATACACCAAACACAGAGAATCGAAATATAAAGCGACATCATGCAATGCTATTTCAAGGAGAAAGTCAAGCATTTCCTCTTGAAATCACACAAAAAGAGCCGTTTGGTAGGACCCCAGGAGAACTATTCCAGGATATACCAAAACGATCATTTTCTTTTCGGCATGATTATCTCTTTAGTAAAATACGAAATGAAGCAAAATCAGGTTATAGACAGCTACCATTCGACAATCAAATACGTGCTGAAAAATCGTTAATCTCAAATAGTCCCCAAGACAATATATCCTTTCAATCCGTTAAGCGACCATTCACGACCAGTGGCAACTATAAATCTAGAATTGGCAAAAGACCTTTTGTTCTAAGCGGACGTCGAATGAGGTATAAATTTGGAAAGTGATTTTTAAATTTACAAAATCATTGAATTACATATTGCTGGTTTTAAAAGGATACTGTTTCTTTAATGAAAACTTGCATCTTTTTCGTATTTTGCAATAGTCCAACGATGCAACAAGAGACCATAAGACTTCGCTGTAGAGATTTATACTGATGTTTGACGTTTTCAATCCAAGCACTATTAATAAATACATCTTATCTGCTCTGTATGTTCTTGTATTTATTCCCTTGTAATAGTATTAGTATTTTATATTTAAAGAAATTATTTTTTTTATGATTATTCTTGTTAATATTAATTTGAATTTATTTTGTGTTTAGTGTAGTTGAAATTCATGTTATAGATACATACGCGGACTATTGAGTTGTCCAATTTTTATACCTGTTTGGGAATTTTTGTTGTCGATATTATAGTGAAATACAAAGGAATACACTCATAGTTTTACTTAATAGCTTTACTCTTTTTCTACAAATTTATAAAAATAAGAAATAAGAAGATGTGGTATGAGTTCACCGCTCCCTCCAAGTCATAAAAAATATACCATTCTAAGTCAATAGTTATCAAAGGTACCAGGCTTATGATATGATACGCCAGACGGGCGTTTCGTTTACAAAAAGACTCATCAGTGACGCTCAGATCAAAATAGTCTTCAAGACGGAGTCACACCGATCAGTGCCCAAAAATTACTAGTAACAATTCAAACAGGAACATCAACTGTCTCATCTATACAAAAACCCCGGAGAAACAAGAAACATGTATGAACCTCAAAAATGACAACCACTGAAAAAAATTAAATCACAAATATATTGAACTTCGAGGAAAGACGGTAGGTTTCTGACTTAGAACAGGTGCAAAAAAATACAGTCGGGTTTTAACACTACTAGCATGGTTTTGCTTTCATCTCTTTGTCAGTTTATATGTTATATTCTAAACTCCGAAAAAAAAAAAATGCGGTCAGTGTGGTATAACTATTTTTGCAAAAAAATTTTTTCACTTTTAAAATCATCACTTCTTTATAGGTATTTGATTCAAAGATTAATATGTTACTATCTAAATCAGATTTCACTTATTCGGCAAATCAATGTACCTGTTCTAAAATACGATTGCTTTTAGCCCACGAAGAAGCTCAATGAAACTTACAATATATATCTTGTAAAAAATGTTCCTTTTATGGTGATAAATGAACTAATTGAAATAAACTAAGAACCTACAGAAAATTTAAAGTGAAGTATATACTGGAAATTATTGAATTCATATAAAAAATTACAAACAACAAATAGGCCAAAAGAAAAATTTGTAATAGTATGCCGGCTATTGAACGCGTTTGATATAGTAAAACAGCATAAGGAAAAAGAATATGTCATTTATGCTGTAAAGAGGTCAGAGATGAATTCCATTTAATCATAACATGTACAGAACTTAATAAACCGAGAAAAAGAATGAATGAATGAATGAATATTTTAAATGATAACTTTATATTGGAGACATGTTGTTGAAATAGTATTAATATAAATACTAATATATGTTTTTTTGTAATGCTACATGCATATTTTTGTATTCTTTTCTGTTTATCGTTTTGTTATTTATATGTTTGCTTGGTTTTTTTTTTATTTAGTATCAATCCTATTGTTTGGGTTTTAGACAAATAAAATTCTCATTCTTGTTCTTGTTCTTCTTTTATTGATCAATAAAGGCAACAGTAGTATACCGCTGTTCAAAACTCATAAATCTATGGACAAAAAAAACAAAATCGGGGTAACAAACTAAAACTGAGGGAAACGCATTAAATATTAGAGGAGAACAACGACACAACATTGAAATGTAACACACACAGCAACGGACTAAGCATTAGACAAAATCCGATATGATATCAATATGATAGGTAAATCTTACAAGCGAATTTTATTCTCGTATTAATTAAATGCGTCTATACAAAGATATTTATTTGTTGATACCTAATATCTTGTTGTTCAATTTATCTTTTGGTGATATCTGCTCTCACATTTATTCACCAACTATCTAAATATTCTGACACATATAGCTTGCCATCAGATCTCAGTGACTTGCAGTTAATAAAAACTAATTCCAAAGAAAATATTGAGATTGATATGACTAACAATGAGAGAAAAATCTGCCGGAAACTAAATGACGTAGATGACCTATGATAGACAAAAACCAATAGAAAGCTTACAGAGTCCCTGAAATGACAAGTTGTAAAACAACGACGACATCATGTATGTACAAAACAACAAACGAAACGCGAATATAATGTAAAGTAACAAACGATAACAATTGAATTAACGCCATCTGAGTTCGCATATATGGAATTGAACGGGGTGGGGTGAAAAGATGTGTGTGGACATCCAACCAATTCCTTACCTGGAACAATGGTGTAACAGGACAACATAAGAACAAACTATAAAACTATTGACTATTGACAAAAGTTGAAGATGCATTGACTTATTAGACCTATACAAGACACTTCTCACGACATCTAACAGACTAATGATATATCTGTAAAATATCGTTATGCTCTAGACTTCCTTTAAATGAAGGGGTGAAAAGTGTTTTATTATACATTTATTCATTATCCATTAGATTGTCAAAAATCATGTCCGCAGTGAAAGTTGTTTATTTCAGTAATACATGTACACTGTTTACTCAGGTAGTGGTATTTACCATATGTGGATTATAAAATAAAACTCTAAAAAAACTTCTGGATTATTTTAAATAGCGATCTTTCTCTTAAATTATATCTATCAAAACTTTTAATTTTTCAACCATATATCCTATCATTCACTATGTTAAATTCAAACCTCGTTTAAAAGGAATAATCCATAATGCTGTTCAACATGAAAATGGTAGCATTCGCTATAAATTTATTACTTTTGGATGCCGCATAGTTTGTCAATAGTGAATAAAAAGGTAATACAAGGCACACGGAAAAACAAGTGATGCTGGATTTGCTTATTGACAACTTATTTGTAATATTTGAAGGTAGACTCTTTTAAACAAATTTTCGGCTTTGATTTGTGAACGAACTGTGCGCCTTTCATTATCGACTTCTTATTATGTGCACATGAGTCATTGTTCGTTCATACATTTCTCAAAAACAAAAAGATGAAAGAAGCCAGATCATTTAAATTTCTCATGCAGATATGTTTATGATGTTCTTTTTATTAACAATCCAATCTTTTATCATTATGTTCCGTTATAAAAAAGAAGATGTGGTATAATTATCAATGAGACAAATCACCACAAGAGACCAAATAACACATAAATTTTCAACTGTATGTCATCGTACGGACTTCAACAATGAGCAAAGCCTATACTGTATAGTCAGTTATAAAAGGCCCCGAAATGACAATTGTAAAACATTTCAAACGAGAAAACTAATGGCCTAATTTATTTACAAAAAATGGACGAAAAACAAATATGTAACACATCATCAAACGACAACCACTGAATTACAGGCCCCTGGCTTTGGACAGGAACATATATAAAAAATGTAACGGGGATAAACATGTCAGCAGGGTTCCAACACTCAGAGTCTCTCCTTAACCTGGGACAGTGGTATAACAGTAGAACTTTATCTAACAAAAACACATTGTGGTAATTGTATATCCCAACAGCAAAAAGACACTTAGTACTGATCTGAGAGTACTCGGAGTTACTGACAGCTAGTTCAAAGCCACTAACATGTATTGAAAAATCACGTATTTAAGACTAAATAATCAATCAGTACACATACTACATCCAATATAATTAGTGTAAAGAAGCCATAAACAGTCAGAGAAAAACATGACCTTATGCAAAGCCAAGATACAGGTCTCGGCAGATTGTAGATCCATGAATGTGTATATGTATATAACAATAATATTTAATTTGCTTTTGATTTACTGATAACAAAATCAATATTAATACCAATAAAAGCCATATCCAATGATCTAATTACAATGTTGAATTGTCAACCTTTTAGAATAAGTTTATTTAAAGGATCAATAAAGGATCATCCTTATATGATGTGCAAATATCCTTATATGATGTGCAAATATCATTATATGATGTGCCAACATATTTATATGATGTGCATATATACTTATATGATGTGCTTATATACTTACTAGTATATGATGTGCAAATATACTTTATATGATGTGCAAATGTACTTATATGATGTGCAAATATTCTTATATGATGTGCAAACATAGTTATATGATGTGCAAATGTACTTATATTATGTGCAAAGATCCTTATATGATGTGCAAATATACTCATATCATGTGCAAATATACGTATATGATGTGAAGTTACCATTATATTATGTGCAAAGATCTTTATATGATGTGGTTGTGTCATTATATTATGTGCTTGTTATCTTATATGATGTGGTTTGGTTAACTTCATTATATGATGTCGAAACGTCATTATATAATGTGCTTTCATCGTCGTTATGTTCAATAAACATGATTACGATTAGAATGATTACTGTCTACGTCATAACTGATTCCGATCATAACTCGATTTAGAAATTACCAAATCCGGGTTACAAACCTAAACTTAGGGAAACACATCAAATATAAAAAGAAAACAACGACACAACAGAAACACTAAAATGCAACACACAAAGAAACGAACTATCCGATTACAATAGCCATTTTTCTGACTTAGTACAGGACATAACCCGTCGATAAACTTTGTTGCCAAACCGAACATAAATGTTATCAAGGAAAAAATTAATAGCTTCAATATATTCTCCAGAACTAGAAATTCGTTTTCGCGTATGTGCTTTTTCTATATGCCTGTTTGTTTTTCTTGTTGACATTTTTGTTTCTTTTTTATAGTGATTGAGATTATAACATATTGTGGACTGTGGTACCCCTTTTTGACATTTTTTTATCTATTATGTCGGTTTGTTTTGTTCATACATTGTTGTCAATATAATGGAGCTTTAATGCGACTGTCTTACAAGTGAGAGGTTTAGTTAGCTATAAAAACAGATTTAATCCATTATTTTCTACATTAAAAAATGCTTGAAGGAAATCAGGAATTTGACATCTATTATTAGTTCGTTTATTGTGTTTGAGCTTTTGATTTTGTCAGCATTTGATTAGAGTCTTCCCATTTTGAATTTTCATCGGAGATCGGTATTTTATTATTTTTCTTTTAATCATTCATTTGTTCTTTACCAGTCAATCATAACAATACTACCTTTTTTAGGCAAGCGAAACTGACCACAGGTTTTGTTTTACTATAAATGCATGTTTCCATATTTTGTTCTTGATGGTTCTGAAGGTTGTATGTTGTTTGCTTTCTAAACTCTGAGATTTCATCATGACGAATGAAGGTTAAAACCTGTGACATACACCTGCCGTATTCAGTATTAGACGTTTTATGTAATCATCACATTATTGAACTCATCTAGTTTATAGTTAAATACTTTCATCTAGAGTATATAATATTAAAAAATCTTTGATGTATTGTTACAGATAATTGTTTAAAAGACAAATGAAAACACCGAGGTCGTTTTAGGTTTATAGGATTTCAAAGGAGTTGAAAATCACAGCCACAGTTTGTAGACAAACCTTAAATCAATCTCGCATTGTATAAATGATATCACATTACATACATTGTATGACAAGCTATATGTTTTAACAAAAGGGGATAAACCAAAAAATTACCCAACGAAATTTCTTTAAAAAAAAACCTTTCTCCTTCGTTGTCAGTGCTAGGTGCTGGGATGATTTCTAACTAGAGATTTCAATGATTACACGAATATCCTGCAGTAGTACAGAGTATCGAATATTTGAATGATGCTCGATGAATGTTTTTCCTGGTAGGGCATTGGTCACTTCTTCAATGAAATAGAAAGTTAAAATCATCTCTTTTGTTGTAAAGTTTCATTTTCAACCGACCCTCAATGTCTACTTCTAGATGTAAGTCAAGATAATTGCAAACTTAACTGTATCTGTTGTATCCTTAATCACTAGTTCGATGGGATAGATGTGTTCAACATAGATAACACATTTGAATTATTATAGAGAGAACATCATCTATATAGCAGAAAGTAAAGTTAAAGGATATTGCCATACAAATTCGGAAGTAAAAAACAAACCGACAACGCCAGGCAAAATAAAAAATCAAAAACAAAAGACAGACATACAGACAGACAGACAACTATTATTTGGTCCAATATAATGATGTTGAGGGACGAAAGATACCAAAGGGACAGTCAAACTCATAAATCTAAAACAAACTGACAACGCCATGGCTAAAAATGAAAAAGACAAACAGAAAAACAATAGTACATGACACAACATAGAAAACTAAAGAATAAACAACACGAACCCCACCAAAAACTAGGGGTGATCTCAGGTGCTCCGGAAGGGTAAGCAGATCCTGCTTCAATTAGGCTACGCCTTATGAAGTGTAAGCGCGTATTATTGTTGTTCCGGTTTGTAGATATTTTTTCGCGAGAACTCAAGTATCGCTCGATAAAACAAATGAGTCCTCGATAAGTAATTCTGTAATGAGTTGACATACCCCTATTAATAAATAAAGGCAACAGTAGTATACCTCTGTTCAAAAGTCAAAAAACGACTGAGAGAAAACAAATCCGAATTACAAACTAAAACAGAGGGAAACACATCAACATCAACAACGGAACAACTGAAACACGGAAGTGCAACAAAACCAAACGCCATCGTGCATAGTAACGAACTATTTGATAACAACTGCCATATTCCTAAAATGGTGGGTTGAGCCGGGTTTTATGGGTAGACAAATCTCCTGCTTATATGGGAATGCTAAAAAAAAAAAAAAAAAATCTGAAACAGTTTTAAACGAGTTGCGACCAAAAATAACCTAGATCTTGATTTAATTGTTATGCCGTTGTATTGCTCTCCCGTTAACGCTTGTCCCTTCTAACCTATGCTCCTAATTAAGCAGACCGTCTTTACAGTAACAAAGTGTAAGTCTTCGAACTTCGAAGTCTTCGTTCGGATTACAAGTTTATAGAACGAAAATAAGACAAAATCAAACGCTTTCAATCAACGGAAAATATCATTTTACTTTAGAATTTATTGTATGAGAGGGGACAATAACGATAATCCTTAACGAAACGCCTGTCGTGTTATACGTTTTTAGGTAATCAACAAACTATCGAATCAATTTAGTATTAAAAGTTAATACCTTTATTCGGCTTATATAATTAGATATAAGGTGTATTTTTACAAATCTCTATATCAATGAATATATTGGTGGGTGTGAGCAGATGCAATAAAAGAGGGGCTAGAAATGAAAAAGACAAACAGATAAATAATAGTACAAGAAAACTAAAGACTGAGCAACACGAACCCCATCAAAAACTGGGGTGATTTCAGGTGCTCCAACGAAATATCGATGTAAATGATTTGTATGTGTTCCATTTCTGCCAGTACAAAAGGTATTAAAAGAAATAACAAAAGTATATCCATTGTCCATGAAAAGGCAAAGAAGAATAGATTTAAGAAGATGTGGTATGAGTGCCAATGGGACAACTCTAAATCCCAGTCACAAATAGTAAAAGTATACCATTACAGGGCAACATACGATCTTCAAACACGGTGCCTTGGATCACACCGAAGAATAAGCTATGAAGGGCCCCCAAAATTCTAGTGTAAAACCATTCAAATGGGAAGAAGTAGCTAGAAGCCTTAATTGACATCTGACCTATATTGATCGTGTAATTATTATGAGCATTCTGTATATCCTTCAGGGCGTACAGAACACCGAATGAAGTTAACTCTTAAAAATCAGCTGAGTGTTTTAATTACACACTTTCAGTAAGGAGAAATCAAACTGTTAAACGATAAAAATTCGTGTTTGATAACTGCTATATAGCCAACCAAATTATTCATGTAAATTGTGGAGTTCAATTAGTTATCAAAAGTACCAGGATTATAATTTAGTACGCCAGACGCGCGTTTCGTCTACATAAGACTCATCAGTGACGCTCATATCAAAATAGTTATAAAGCCAAACAATACAAAGTTGAAGAGCATAGAGAATCCAAAATTCCAAAAAGTTGTGCCAAATATGGCTAAGGTAATCTATTCCTGGGACAAGAAAATCCTTTGTTTTTCGAAAAATTCAAAGTTTTGTATCAGGAAATTTATAAAAATGATCACATGATTGATATTCATGTCAACACCGAAGTGCTGACTACTGGGCTGGTGATACCCTCGGGGACGAAACGTCCACCATGCAGTAAATGTCTACAAAATTTTCATATTTTTGCAAAAAATCAAAGTTAATATTTTGTCAAAACTTTATGAAAATTATACGAAATCTATTTAAGTCAAAGTGTTTGATACCCCTTAACTTTAAAAAAAAATAGTTGAAAACTTGAAATGAAGGTCAAAGTTCAGTATGTTTTTGGTATATTTGGAACTTATACATAACGTACAAACCCGTGTCTAATGAAGGTTAATCCTGAGACGTTTTATGAATCATTATACTATTGAACTCATTTAGTTTCCAGGTAAATACTTTTATACAGAGTATATATTATTAAAACTAAATCTGTGGTGTATTGTTACGGATAAATGTTTAAAAGGCAAATGAAAACACTGAGGTCGTTCTAGGTTTATAGGATTTCAAATCACAGACACAGTTTGAAAACAGACAAACCTCAAATCAATCTCATTGTATAAATCATATCACATAACAAAAATAAAAACAAAAAAAATTGTATGACAAGCTAATTAGGTATTGACAGAAGTTTCAATAAAAGCAGATTAATAACTAAAAAATAGCGCTACGAAATGTCTTTCAAAAATAATTGACATCTTTCAACTCCGTGGTTCTGGTATGATTTATAACTAGGGACGTCAACGAGTACTCAAATTTAAAGTAACGAGTATCGACGACCCAATTGGTACGTACTCGATGAATGGGTTTCCTGTTAGGACATTGTTCACTCCTTTTCGTAAATGGACCTTTTGGAGAATGTCCCAAAGTTAATACAATAGAAATAAACTAAATAGTCACAGTTAAAACACTTTTAATTAGTTCTGTTCAAAACTGTCTTTTACAATTCTTCCAAAATCTCCCGTTTTGAAATACTTTACAAACATTTTTCACTTTTAGAGCAACGTACAAGACGTTAAAGCTTTATCATAATATCATTTTATTTATTAAAGTTTTTTTGTTTTTAAAGACAATTACAAAAACCTGGCGTATCATATGTTTTAGGCAATCAAACACAATCGCCTTTTCAGAATCTAAACGACTATGGGTAATCTCATTGATCGTACACCAAAGTGAAAATAACGTTACATCATTGGTTGGATTTCCATTGTTTAGAACGTTTTAAACTAATCAAAACATTTTGGTTTACTCTTTTGAAAATATTACACAGACCGCATTAGATTATGAAACGGGGAATTAAGTAATAAGAGTTAATACTTTAATTACTTATGTAATGTTAAAACAAGATCTATGGTGTAGTTTTACAGATCATTGTAATGGATATTTGTAAGTAGAAAGTACTGAGCAGATGAAACTACAAACACAATATCGAGGTAAATGAGTGTGTTAGTACTTGTACAGTAATTGTTATGATTTTGTATATCCTTTCAAATGCAATTAATTGAAATCATGAAATAAAGTGGAACAAATTTAGTTTTAAAAGGATAATGATCGATATACCTTCAGGACTGTTCCTTATATAGATATAGGAAGAAATGGTATGAGTGCCAATGAGACAACTCTCCATCCAAGTCACAATTTATAAAAGTAAACCATTATAGGTCAAGGTACGGCTTTTAACTCGGAGCTTTGTCTAACACTAGACAGCAAGCTATGAAGGACCCAAAATTACTTGTGTAAAATCATTCAAACGGGAAAACCAACGGTCTAATCTATATAAAAAAAATTACGAGAAACGAGAAACACTTATGAACCACATCAACAAACTACAACTACAGAACATCAGATTTCTGACTTACGACAGGTGCAAATAATTGCAGCGGGTTTAAACGTTTTAGTGGTACAAAACCGTCATCCTCATCTGAAACAATAGTGTAACATCACAATATAGTCTGTTAAATTGAGCGGTACACATAATTGGTTGATTGTTGCTTGCTTTACGTCCCGTAATTGAGTTCATGTATATCCAGGACGAGAAAATAATAACCATAAATACTCGCACAAGGTAGGTTATGAAAGATAGGTCGATCGTAACGGACACCTATAAAAAATTGTTGCAAGAGTTCGTTAACTTGAGGAGGATGTGGCATCAAGGATATCACCAGGCTTATAGTCAGCACTTCGGTGTTGATATGAAAATCAATTATATGGTATTTTTTTTTTTTTATAAATTAACTGTTTGCAAAAGTATGAATTATTCGAAACAATAAGGATTTTCTTACCCAAGGCATATATTACCTCAGCCGTATTTGGCACAACTTCATGGAATTTTGTGTCCTTCATGCTCTTCAAATTTATACTTGTTTGGCTTTCTAACTAGTTTGATCTAAGCGTCACTGATGAGTCTTATGTAGACAAAACCGCGGCACGTCTTGTGTATCAAATTATAAGCCTGGTACCTTTGATAACTATCAATCTTACACGAGGCATCGGGTTTAACGTCCCCGTTCCGACCGGACGTGGAAACGTACATTTTATTATATCCTGCACACAAAAAAATAGACACCCAACAACCGAACAAGAGAAATCCAGGACTAATAATATCTTTATTTCTCAGTCTGTCCTTCAAAAACAATTAGAAAATGAGATTAGTAATTAGTAATAAACGTCTTTCATTACAATATCAAAATGCTGAAATGTTTTTTTTTATGTACACAACAATAACCGAGAAAACAATATACATCAATAAATGACAATCACTGCAGTGCCTCGCAATTTAACTAACTTGGAAAGTGTTATAAAATAATAACAATCTTTATAAATCAGTTGAAAAGGTCTCATAACTCGTCAGAACGATATAAAGCAAAAGTACAACTATCAAAGACACAACGTACGGCATATATTACCTCAGCCGTATTTGGCAAAACTTTTAGGAATTTTTGGTGCTCAACGCTCTTCAACTTTGTACTTTATTTGGCCCTATAAACATTTTTTGATTCGATCGTCACTGATGAGTCTTTTGGAGACAAAAACGCGTATATGGCGTATTAAATTATAATCCTAGACTTTGGTATCTATCTACTCTAGAAAGTGGTATAATATAATAACAAACTATACAAATCAGTGGAAAAGGTCTTATAACTCATAAGATCGATATAAAGCAAAAGAACAAATACCAAAGGCACCAAAGACACCACGTACAAACTTAATGCACTGGCAGCTATTAAAATCAAGTTCAATGTCAACAGCAACTAATAAAAAAGTATCTGGTTATCAGTAGGTAAATGAAAATCTTGTAAAAACACAAAAATAATTTGTTTTCTGTTTCTGTTGATGAAGTCAGTTATGTTTTTTCACAAAGTACATCCTTTGCATACCTCTAGAGTGACGTAATTTAAAAAAGTAATCAAAGGTATCGTTTCAATTATTTTTTAACCATAGGTTCTCTTTTGGTAGATAAATCATTTAAACGGTAATTAATATGACCTATGAGTAGACAATGAAACAAATCCAATTTCGTGATCAGAGTTCGGTTATCAGATTTGCTTAATGAATATTGTGATTTCTGAACACTTAAATTCGGAAAACTCTCATATAACAATAAAAAAGTATACGATATTTACAATTGATATCATCAACCTAAAAGGCGCGATTGATAAACTATCAAGAAATAATCACATTGTTTGTTCCGATTAATTATGATACTTGGTTTCAATATAATAATTTTTTTTCTAATGTACTTAAATGAACCTGAAGATCACGCTTCGCAAATTATTTTCTACAATGTCATAAATTTGCAACATTTGTTTATCACAATAATGAACTCTAAGCCACATATTAAGTGATTAAACTGAACCCCTGTTGTGTTCACTTATCGCAAAACTATCTTCATCTGTTTTTGCTGTTTTATGTGCGCACTGTATTGTTAGTCGGCTTTGACTGTGCTTTGTGTAAATAGATATAAAAGAAGATGTGGTATATAGGCCAATGAGACAACTCTCCATCCAAGTCATAATTTGTATAAAAATAAACCATTAATGGTCAAAGTACAGCCTTCAACACTGAGCTTTTGCTCACACCTAACAACAAGCTGTAAAGGGCCCCAAAATGACTAATGTAAAACCATTTAAACAGGAAAACCAAGTCTAATCTATATTAAAATGGAAAACGAGAAACACTCATGACCCACATTACTGTACATACTAGTCCTAAGGATATTCAGAGCATGCACGGTATACACAAATGAATTATATTCGGTCGCTTCTGGAGAAACTTCGATTAAGGTAAAGACAAAAGGGGTGTCTATCGTGCTATTCTCTGAACATTGGAATCTGCAGTCATTTAATTAGTGTGCATATCCTTAATATTTGTAATGGGTTTTTATTGCCGGGTCCGGGACTAAAATGTGTAAATTCAGCGTGTATTACTGCTTTTTTGTTCGATTGTTTGGTTCTACAGTGACACCGATTTATCAGTTGAAAGTTGAGCTGCTATATAATATGGCTACTGTTGCTGCAGTGGGACTTTTCATTTGTATCTTGCATTACTAATTATTTTAGTTTTAATATAACAAGCCGTTTCAAAACTGAACATTTAACTCTATGACCATTTTATTTTTGTTTATTGTTTTTTTTTCTATCTAGGCCTATAATTTTAACCGCAATATCTCAGTTGGAAGGAGTTAATCATACTTTTTTTTATCTGAGAAAAATAACCTAGTAAATAGGTATTAGTCCTACCCAATCTATATAGGCACTGGCTACGATTAGCTTGGAAAAGTAACAAATAAGATATACTGAATTATTGCTACTTCAGAGACTAACTGCCGAAATATACAATCATCACATGCGTTTGTAAAATGGAAAAGTCTACCTACCTACCTACCTACCTACCTACCTACCTAAGTCTACCTAAGTGTTTCCAAACGCAGGAGATCAGCTTGCTCCTCTATATTTGGCTCTATTTCACTGTCACTATCACTGTTGATTACTGTGCTACCTCCGATCATGAAGTTGTAATCTACTGTGTAGTCATAAATCATAGGATGTTCTTTCCAATATTTATCTAGTCTTCGTTCGAATGTTTTAACGTTTTTGGCAGTTACAATTGTCTCAGGAAAACTGTTCCAGACTTCCACTACTCTGTTGGTAAAATAATACTTTCTAACAAATGGAATGAAATCGGTTCCCAGTCTAAAAATGCGTTTCTGTGATTAGTCTCGGTAGTTACAATATTTTTTTTTCTCGTTGTTACTTTTTTGCGGGTAACAGTAGCCAGTGCCTGCCTAATATATAATTTCGGATAATTATCATGTCCACAGCCAAGACGGTCTGGAGTTTATGCAATAACTGTCATGGCTGCGCCCATGTCGACGGACACTGGAACTGATAAAATTCCAGTTTTAACTCCAAATGACGTTCAAAATTTTAGTTTCATAGTCGATAATGTTATTGGTGAAAAGAAGAAGCATAGAAACTTCTTTATGCCGTTTGGAACTGCTCCTCAGATGCCAAAATCAAGAGAAGAAGTATTCATTACTGCATTTTTTGAAAGTTGTTCATTCAGAGCCTCCGCGAGTTGTGTTGCAGGTATAATTTGATATATTGAATTATCATAGTATAAGCTTGTCTTTCCTGTGCGATGGAGACAAAATTTGAAGAAATAAAATACAGAAAAATGTGCTAACATCATAAACATGACTAAGTACAAGGTCACCAATTTTTACAAATTTTCATATGACATTAAAAAATATAAAACAAATTATTAGGTCCATCTGATAATTCAAATGTTCAAAAAATATAAGGACCTCTGAGCTACAGTCATGACAGAATCAGTGAATCCGGGGCCGTTGGCCCAAAATCATGTTTGCTCCCATTCCAACATTGATTATTACAAAATATAGACTCACCTAACCAGTGCTTGATAACGACCAGTGCTTGATAACACGCTACAGAAATGATTTTTTTAATGAAAATTAAACACTTTTGAATTCAAATATTTTTTGTTTTTATACATGTACCTTAAAAGGAGCTTTACAGGAAATATTCATTTTGCATGATCTTAACTTAACGGGAAATTACTAGCAGAAGATGAACCGACAGTGGTGAATCGAAATTTTGAAAAGATCGCTCTTGGAATCCGGTTTTAAAAAAAAACTTTAATTAAATATTTAGTAGAACTTTTGAAATAACATGGATCGATAATAAATTCATTTACAAATCAAATGATGTGATTCCTACAGTAATATTCAATCCAGGGTGTCTGTAACATCATGTTTTGTCCCCCTAGAGCCCCTTCATATTTTCACTTGACTTGCTCCCATTTTTATGTAAACAATATATTTTGGGTAAACTTGCTTGTCCCTTCGTGCATATTCCGGTCAGTTGGGTGTTTCATATGTCACTGATGAGCCACAGTACTGCAATGTTTGTGTGCAGTGTGATAATAATGAATAGTGAATAATGAACTATGAACATATTTTACGGAACAAATAGTTTTCCAAACAAAACACATTTAAATCAAGTTTAGAATCTATGAATTTCTGTAAATATATTACCATTTCAGTAAAATTTAAATGCCAAATATCTGTTAAATGTTCATTTTATCAAATAGACATCATAGTTCTTATTTTATTTTATTTTATTTCTGAAGTTTTTATAACATTATCGAGAACTGGTCAAGTTGTATTCAAATGTGGAATATTTTTAGCATGTGAATCAAGCATGCCCCAAGGTGACGTCCTAATAGGAATTAAACAACCAATCAGGACCTATTATTTCAAATAACTTTGATCAAACAAAAGATCATGAATAAGTTTGTAGGATTATGTCGGTAAACAGTAAAAACCAGTGTTAAATTATCGAGCACTGGTCAGGAGAGTCTAGTTTAATATTTCGATATTCTGTTGTAAAAAGAGAAGGTTGAATATAAGAAAGCAACCATATGGTATTTGATGTGGTTCATAATGTTTCTTGTTATATTTATAGAGATAAGACAGTTGTTTTTCCCTTTTGAATGGTTTTACACTGTCATTTTTTGGGCAACAATGTAGTTTAATGACAAAAAATGCTAAAGAATTTGATTTGTTTTTACATTTCAACATGCATATACAAATACTCAGTAATAAGTCTTATATTTTGTTTAATGAATGCAGGTTTTGCACTAGGAGGAGCGTTTGGTCTGTTTACAGCCGGTATTGATCCAATGTCTACCATGACAACAGAGACACCAACCACTAGGATAGTACTCAAGGAAATGAAATCTAGATTCTTTTCATATGGTAAAAACTTTGCCTTAGTGGGATGTATGTTTGCTGGAACAGAATGCTGCCTAGAGTCAGTGAGTATAATACATGTATAATTATACTGTACTACATGTACATTGTATGTAGATTTTGTACCACAAAAATTAAGGATAGGCCAGGCAGTAATTATTATAGAGAAAATATTTCCAAAGAGACAGATTACATGTAGGCTGTGTAGGACATTTAAAATTCACATGGATAACTGTTTACAAAAACAGACTAGAACAGGAAAACACAACTCTAAAACAAAACATTGAATATTGAAAAAGACTTTATGTTTAATCACTATTGTGGATTCTATGTTGATTTTATGGGTATGTGTAAATCATGAGTTTAACAGTTCTACAAAGTATAAATTTTCTATTGGCTTGTATGCAAACTTTTGCTAAACATCAAAATCAAATATCAACAAAAATATAATTCTAATGCATTATTTTGTATCAATGGTTCTGATTGGATGACAGATAGCGTAAAATTCTCTATCTCCTTGTCTGTAACTAAGGAAGCCAACATTTTGAATTGCTGAATGTATTGACATGTAATAAAATCAAATATCCACAAAAATATAAATATTCCTCAATCCATGAACCTACAATGATAACTATTTATTGAGCATGAACTTGTATTTCTAAACAAATATTATTGTACAGTTGTCCACCAATAATTATATATTTAAACATGTCCAAAAGAAGATGAATATCAGACAAAGGGAGACAATCATGGAATGCTGTTCAAAAAGTTATGTGTATCACTAAACAAGAGTTTACATACAAATACAGAAAATTTACATGTACGTCACTTGTTAGACATATTGATAGGCTTCCACCAACGGTACTTCAAGTAGATTATATTTCTGCACAATGTATATGAGAATGAAATTAGATATGAGGTACAGTGAAACCTGTTTAAACCGAACCTCTTCTGGACTTCAGATTTTGTTTGGTTTTGGCCAATGTTTGGTTTTATCAGGTTCACAACACATACAATTTGATATGACAGTGCTTACGAACATGTTTGGTTTATACAGGTTTTCGGTTTATGCAGGATTCGGTTTTGTCAGGTTTCACTGTATTTGCCAATGATTATGATTACACATCAACCCAACGTGACAACAAAACAGTTTTTCCCATTGAAGAAATTATTTGACCAATTAATCTGTATTAATATGAGTCAAATATTTTGTTTTCCAGTACCGAGGAAAGACTGAGTTAATCAATGGTACGATATCAGGAGGAATAGTTGGAGGTGTTTTAGGTTTAAGGGGTAAGAATAAAGTCTTGGTGATAGAAATAATGATAATCAAAATTGTTTCCCAGTGTCAAAAACTTAAGAGAGATAGGCGTACAATCATTACAATTTTTACAAATTTACATAATTATTTCAACAAAAAATAAGATGTGGGTAAAATATGCATTTTGCAAATTGATGGTACAAAATCAGAGTTGCTGTTTAATTTCGAAATAGTTCAAGCGTATTTTTAGTTTTTTTATGCAAAGATAACAAAATAAAATTAATAATACATAGTATAATTTGCTATTCCAAATTGAATTTGATGTCAAATGTGGGGGTAAAAGCAGAGGCCCTTGTCTCAGTTGTCTTCTTTACAGGTAAATGAATGTTGTAAAAAGTTAGTTTTGTTAAAAAAATATCAGATTTGGAACACATCCTGATTTTATTGCTGGTTGTAAAACACATGAAAAGTGACAACTGCTTAGAGTGCATCAGAATTTGTGTTTCATCGAAAAATATACAAGCTGGACCCTTGATTACATGTCTGTTTTAGAATTCTTAAAAGATTTACATATTTACTTTAATTTCATAGCTCATATAAATGCAAAGAAAATTTTATAATGTGCTACATATTTGTGTTTTAGCAAATTTTGTTAGATGAAATTATCATTAAGTTTTCCTTATATTTTTAGCTGGACTAAAGGCTGGCATGCTTGGTGCAGCAGGATTTGCAGTGTTTTCTACAGCTATAGACTATTACATGAGACATCATTAACATAGGCTAAACCCACCAAATATTCACATGGTGGGCTATTTACACAGACTTAACCCAACTAACATACATATGACAAGTTCTTATCTCATTACATTTGTAAATTGTACTTTGGAAGGATGTAAATATATTGTGCAGAGATAATCTTATACTAAAAGAAACACGATTCTGTATCTAAAAAGAAATATGATTCTGTATCTTAAAAGAAAACAAAAGAATGCAAATGAAAAAAATACCTACAAGGGATGTTCCAAAATTTATTTTTTAGAGTGGATGGGGGTTAGGAAGGTACAAAATAAATCAGTGGTAAAGAAATAGTCAATTGATTTGACTTGGCAGGAAATTAAAAAAGAATACCTTCCAACCTCTCCCCCATAATTTCATTTCCAGAACAGCCTTAATGTAGACTTTGTTTAGGTATAATTTTATCAACTGGTGTTAAGAATCTTGGAATATGAAGAATAAAAAGAGTAAATAGATTGTTTACCTTATATTAAGATAATGACTCTAAAAGCTTTTTATTTTTTAGGATGATATTGTGTATTATATTTGTGAAGTTGTTGATTTTTGAATAAATGTTTTTTAAGAGTTGAGTTTTATTACTATGTAAATTGTGTACGAATACAATTATGATAAAAAACATCTTAAGAGAGTATATTGAAACTTTTGTTATGACTGAATCTGATATATTTTTTACATATCTAACATTGTTGGGTTGATATATATATATACATAAAGTACACAGCCATGTATCACCATCATTGCTGGTCATCCGATGGATACATCTGTTGTAGAGTTGTCACTGACGTACTTATAAATATAATTATTTTCTGTGACTGTATCTTGCATTAATTTGTAGGATCCTTTACTATAGATAATTGAGCTGATCTGTAACAATAACATCTCCATGCCTTATATATCATGTACTGTAGTACGACGCTAGATTAAAACCGACGAGGAAAGGTAACACACGGCCACTGAAAGCTTTATTATTGTGAAGCCCAGGTAGTCGTGTGGTCTAGCGGGACGGCTACAGTGCAGGCGATTAGGTGTCACGATATCTCAGTAGCATGGGTCGAATCCCGGCGAGGGAAAAACAAAAAATTTGCGAAAGCAAATTTACAGATCTAACATTGTTGGATTGATGTTTAGACGAGTTGTATATATATAGGGATCCTTATAAAGTTCAATTCCAGTTCATAGTCCATATTTGGTCAGGTCATTTGCATCCTAATAAATGGTAAACTCTTGAGACTTGCTTTTGCAGCTTGTGATATTTATAGCCCAGTCTACCAGTTGGCATGTACCCTATTGACCTGGAGGCTTCATACTATATATACTGATGATGCCTTGTATTGTGAAGTTTCTGTCTGTCATGTTGTTTTTCCCTGACCTCATTTTTTCTGTTTCAGTTACTACTTAAAAAAAAGTTATGTATAATATCATGTGAATTTCTCGCTTGTTAGAAGTAAAAGGATTACTTTTTTTGGTATATATACTGTAAATTCAGAAAATATTGCGTGCATTTATTATTGTGATTTTCTTTTAATGGTTTAGTATCATTTAATATGGTTAGGTCCTGATCTCAGCAGCTGTGTTTTAGCAAAATGTCAGCTTTTGTTTGTGCATGAAACGATAGTCGCGTGTACATATCTGTCTGGTTCATTGGTCAATATAAAGTTTCTAAGTTGCTATGGTAAATTCCAAACCTCAAACACTACAAGCAATAGGTAAATTTTGTAAAAATAATAAAGGAATGATTATAAGATGTACCTGTCTGTCTGGAAGGGTTAATCTGACCTTGACCTCATTTTCTGGGTTCATTGGTCAATATTTAGTTTAAGTGTCTCAGATACTATAAGGAATAGGTTAATTTTATTTGGTGTATGGAATTATTGCAAACTGTATATGACAAGGTTCATCTGACTAGACTGACCTTGACCAAATTTACACGAGTCATTGATAATATTAAGTTTGTGTGATACTGTTGGAAAATCTTATTCTTAAGACTATTAACATAAATTCAATCATAATCAATTAGGCAGGCAAGACATTTATGCATATGCACTTTTGTTTCATATCAAAATCAGTTAAAAATCTGAAGTTGGCATTCTGGCTAAATCATTTCTGCTTCTTTTTTAAACAAAAAATATTCAAAGCAAAGATTTATGTTGAGAAAAATGTTAGTCTCTTTAATTGTAAGAACCATCATAGTTACATTATACTTATGAAGAAGGTATTGTCACGATAAAAAGACTGCCCTTATAAGGTCAGAAGTATTTATTCTGTTATTGATAATGTCTATGTCTGCGGCTCAAACTCGATCGTTGTTTCTGTCTATACAACTGTCCCATGAACAGTTCGTTCATCTTGGTAATACCCTTTTCCTTTGGTGATTTTATTTCCCAGTTTTCTTGTAGAAGGAACTCTGGCTTCCTCGAATAATATTAAATTAACTGCCGTGATACAGCCTAGTAAACTGAAAGTGACATTCAAAGAAGACAGACAAATGAACAAATTGATTGATACATCATGCTGTTAGCCCGTTAGGTCAAATAAACTTCATAAGGGTTAAGCTAATGTTATCTGAACAAAGAATGATTTTCATAGATTTATAAACATTATCATTTTTTAATCAAGAGATCAAACTATTGGCCTTAGGATACTTCCTTCTTTGTGTAATATATTTACTTTTAAACAAAAAAAATATTGTGAATATTTTTTTATTATTTGCATAAATAACATAATTTTTTAATAAAACATAGAAAACAAATTTGTTATCCACAACAACTGAACACAGCTTTTCTTATCCCTCCAGGATCTACCTATATTTACTACAAGTTTGGCATTATACCTCTGGTTTATTTGTAATTTCAGCTGCGTTAGAAAGAAATCAACATTGTGCAAGTGCATATATACATGTATGTTTATAAGAATCTGATTTATTTTGGAACATTCAAATAAAAGATGAATTTTCGTCTGTTTTGTAGGGTTATGTTGAACACCCATTGGTAGCCATGGGCGGTTTTCTGCTCTTTGGTACGGTTGTTGTCTCTTTGATACATTCCCAATTTCCAATATCAATTTAATTCTTAAATCAACTCAATTTCCAAACAATTACAGATTTTCCGTAGAGATTTTTTCAACCAGAAAAAAGGTAAAAATTGTTTTGATATTCATTTGCATAAAGTCAATTTCTATCTGATGCAGCTCAAGTTTTGGAAATGTTATTATTGTATCAGTATGAATAACCAATGTGAACTAAGTGTGTTTCCTGACATATTACAATGTAAACAAAGTCATAGAATTAATAAACTTGTTATAGATACCAGGATGGAAATATCCTTAATAAGACAGCATTTTCACTGAAGACAGGGAGTAAGAGGGTACTCCAGTATCAAATCTCACCTCTTGAAAACATTTGTCTATTTTATATTTGATAGAGCACGTCTCAAAATACTTTCTAATGTTAATAATACATGGTGAATTTATACACAACCGTCTTTCGCTATGCTACAAAGTTTATGATATGGGACTGTATATGGTTATTTCTGATTAAATAAATATTCTGTATATTCTTGGTTGCATATTGTCGAACTTTCATTCTCAGCACGTAAATAACAACTGCAAACTGATGAAATAAGGCAAACACACCAGGTCATCACAGTCTTAGAAATCACAGATAATGGCGGAATTATCTCCCTTGGAGGAATATCAGGATACTTCTTCATACTGTTTTAAAATGGAGATCTGGAAAAAACAAATTATAAGTTGATTAGATAGATCATCTCTCTAGATTGCTGATTTATACTTGATATTGGTATATAAATAGATAAATATTAACAAATAAATATAATGTTTTATAATATAGTCACTTTTTTCTAGTTCTGGTTGATTTCATAAAATTGATAAATAACGGTAGATAAGAAGATGTGGTATGAGTGCCAATGAGACAAGCCTCCATCCAAGTCACAATTTGTGAAAGTAAACCAATATAAGTCAAGGTAAGGCCTTCAACACGGAGCCTTGGCTCACACAAAACAGCAAGCTATAAAGGGCCTCAAAAAAGACTAGTGTAAAACTATTCAAACTTGAAAACCAACAGTCTAATCTATAAAAATAATAAGAAACAAAAACGACAAGCTGTGGACACAGAGAAATGTCTTGTGTGCATGGTGTGTATGTAATTTTGATAGTATAATGCAAATGTTGAAATCAAAATCGCAATACTTTAACGTGTTTAAAATGCAAAGCATTTGAATTAAATGAACAATAAAAGAAGGTGCAAGGCCAACTAATCTCTGAGGAAATTTGAAATGGCAATGGTAATACAACTGCATACAAATTACCATTTACTTATGATTGGTTCCCTTAACTTTGATATAAAATATCAAAAGTCAATGAAGAATTACTGATGGGCCATATAAACTCCTTGGTAATAAGAGCTGAAATAGCTTGTACAACTGCATACCAAATATCATTGACTTTCTATTGATTGATCAACCTAATCACAAAGTTAATAGACCATGACTCAAGGGGCAGGGTTAAATATTTTTATGTATTAAGTGTGCTAACACTTATACAACTGCATACAAAATCTCATTAACCCACCACTTGTGGTTCACCATTAACTAGAACTAATCACAAAATACATGTAATATATTGTTGACGACGTCTCTGCAGTGGCCGTCGGAAACAGCATACCTATGTCTCACTTTTTGACTCTGTCAAGTGGGACAAAAACTGATACCAAATGATGGCATTCAATAGGCAACTAATGGGCAAAATTCCATGTAATTTCCCATTGAGTGAATGACTCCCAACCTACCTTATCTTTGAGCTGCTGACATTGTTGTAAGGCAAGTGTAAATAACATCACTGCTTCATTTAACCATTGAACTGTACATTCTATCTGTAATAGCAATAAAATACACAATAGTTTATTCTTAATTCACCACTTAAGAAATATTATATATATGTACTGCAATGCAAATGTGATGTTTTTATTATTGCAAAAAAGTACAATGGTGTAGGATTAGCTTAATTATTTCTATAGCATTTCTTCTACGTAATATTTTCTTAAGGTGGTATCTAACACTACAGGGAGAAAACTCTGTAAAATCAGCTAAACATTTTAATTACACTGTGTTGTTAAGGGAATATTAAGCTCCTCAAAGATCAAAATTAGTGTTTGTCAAACTGCTATAACCAGTGTATTTTTTTTGATAAAATGATTGGTTCAAATTTTTTGAAATTTTTATATTTTTGTAAAAGGGTCAAAGTAAATACTGTTTCTAAATTTTATGAAAATTAAACAAGCCAAATTAATTTTAGTGAAGGTGTTGGGTACTACCTTAAACTGCATATTTATTCGCAGTGGTTTGAGGTGAAAGGGACATAACTCTGTTTTAAAAATAATCATTGTTGACATAGTACAAATGCATAACTTGTTAGTGTATATTTTTTGACACTTATTGAGATAACTGTACCTTAAATCAGTAATTGTCATAAGACATGTCTATTTGAACCCAATTAGTTTTTATTTTTCATTTGTTTGCCAGGAAAACAAATCATTTGTCAATGACAGTTTAATAACACAAAAGGCTCTCAAGAGCCTGTATCCCTCACCAGCTGACTCTACTTGGGTTTTTGAAATCATATAAAGAAGATAAAATTTGGCTACAAATTAACAACACTTGGCCAGCACCTGATTAGGAAAGGAACATTCATCCTATGTTTGGTGTTATTCAATTCAGTGGTTCTCTAGAAGAATACTTTTGTATGCATTTCCCATTGGGTCCTATGTTAAACTAAGCCCCTCGCTGACGGCCATCTTGGATGATGGATCGGTAACACAGTAACAACACTTGGTCAGCATCTCATCAAGAACATTCATGCTATGTTTGGTTTCATTCCATTCAGTGGTTCTCTAAAAGAAGAAATTTGTATGTATTTCCCATAGGGTCCTATGTTAAACCAAGTCCCCCCCCACTGGCAGCCATCTTGGAAGTTGGATTGGAGACAAAGTAACAACACTTGGTAAGCATCTCATTAGGAACATTCATGCAATGTTTGGTTTCATTCCATTCAGTGGTTCTCTAAAAGAAGTCATTTGTATGCATTTCCGTAGGGTCCTATGTTAAACCAAGTCGCACCACTGGCGGCCATCTTGGATGTTGGATCAACAACAAAGTAAAAAAACTTGGTCAGTATCTCATAAGGAACATTCATGCTATTCATGCTATGTTTGGTTTCATTCCATTCAGTGGTTCTCTAAAAGAAGAAATTTGTATGTATTTCCCATAGGGTCCTATGTTAAACTAAGTCCCTCTGCTGGCTTCCATCTTGGATGATGGGCTGGTTACAAAGTAACAACACTTGGTCAACACCTCGTAAGAAACATTCATGCCATGTTTGGTTTCATTCTATTCAGTGGTTTTCTAAAAGAAGACTTTTGTATGCATTTCCCATAGGGTCCTATGTTTAACTAATGCCCCGGCTGACGGCCATCTTGGATGATGGATCCGCTTCAAAGTAACAACACTTGGTCAGCATATCATAAAGAACATTCATGCCATCTTTGGTTTCATTCCATTCGGTGGTTCTCTAGAAGAAGTTCAAAATGTAAAAAATTTACACTGACGACGACGACAACAACGACGATAACACTGGACGCCGGTCACCAAGTGATGAGAAAAGCTCACTTGGCCCGAAAATGAGATCCCACCCTTTAAACCAAGTTGATGAATATTGATAACCCTGCCACATTCTATATGTGTCTGTCTTAAGTCAAGAGCCTGTTTAATATTAAATGATCGTTGTTAGCTACTGTATATCATGTCATAATGACTTTTTATAACCCTACCTGCTGCCTTGACGTAATTTCTGTCCTTCCTTGGGATGACATGTTGATACTATATAAAGACATTATAAGTTTGGAAGAATGGATGTAAAAACTTAACGCTGTATCATTTGGCACCGGTGGGACTAAAATTTGCTGAAATGAAAATAACATTCTAATGCAATCATTTTGTATCAACGGTTCTGATTGGATGACAGTTAGCGTAAAATTCTCTATCTCCTTGTCTGTAACTAAGGAAGCTGACATTTTGAATTGGTGAATGTATTGGCAAGTAATTTCTACAATAATAAGCCAAAAAACTCACATGTTGTACATAAAAATCTTCTTTTTATCAAATTTTATTACATTCCGAAGCGGCACAGCAGCCAGAAAACGCCCGGTGTTTATGTTTGACGCCGCAAGCATACCTATAACGTCACCTAGTGTAGGGACCATAGATGATAACATCTTTTCGCGGAATTTTCTTTGATGAAAATTTTACACTGAAATAATGATTGGAATTTAATTATGAACTTGTTTTGCATTAGAATAGAGATAACTGTATTGTATTTGAAGCTTTGCGGACGTCCATCTGTAGTTTTACTGTCGCAAATACTCGTTTACCTGTCTCTGCTACATGTCGCCAGGTAAACTAAATTTGAGACAGTAAAACTACGGATGGACATCCTTAAAGCTTCAAATACAATACAGTTATATCTTAATTTTAAGGTATAAGTACCAATTATTAAACCATGTAATATGTATAGATTATCAGGTTTTCTACACATTGGTATTATAAAATATCAGCTGTGAGCCACAATGTGAACCTTTTTGGTGAGTGAGCAAAGCAAACGAGCTAAAGAGTTTCACATTGTGTTGAGCGGCTGATATTTTAGGATATCTATACAAAGAAAACCCAATTATCTGTTTATTGTTCATTTACTGGTCTTTTCCCTCTCCCTAAGACAGTTTTAAGCTTGACAAAAGCAACAGTTACTACAAATTCTTTTAGTTTGTAAATGATAAACTTTTAACCGTAAAATAAAAGCCAAGGAAAGAAACATTTTTTAATTATTTACTTACCATATTTCTACTGTATATAATATCTTCAATGGATTTTCTTTTAGGATAAGCCAGACATGATCTACCCTGATTTAAACTGCTAATCAATTCATCTAAAAGCTGTAAACATAATCATTACTCATCATTTATAAAATAAAACATAACATGTAATATTGCATTCAGAAATTCACACCAGGAGACCATGTTTTATTTTTATTATACTTGGCATTAAACTAGTTATGATGATATTTTTTCTCAGAAACTGTGAGATCTGTACTTGAATATTATTTGGTGGTACCTTACACTACAGGGAGATAATTCTGTAAAATCAGCAAAACGTTTTAATTACATTGTGTAATATTAAGCTCCGCAATGATCAACATTAGTGTTTTTCAAACTGCTTTATAACCAGTGTAATTTTTCTGATAGATTGATTGGTTCAATTTTTTTATATTTTTGTCAAAGGGTCAAAGTAAATACTTTGTCAAAATTTTATGAAAATTAAACGAGCCAACTTAATTTTAGTGAAGGTTCTTATAAACTCACCAAACAAACTTCTTTTGCAGAATGGAACACATGATCTTTGTCTATTTGATTGAGTGAAAACATGGCTTTTACTAAATAGTTTCCAGCATCCTGAATCTGAAAAATTTTGATTATCAATTACAATATATTACAACTGTATCTTATAAGATTTTTTTTACCTTGATATGAAATAAGACATTTCACTATTTCAAAGTGAAAATTCTCACAGTATTCAAATTTATGTACAGAAGTACACTAATGGCCTGCAGTCCTAAATGAAATAAAACCAACAAAATAACACAATTTTTGCATTTTTGCATTTTTGCAATTTTGTGTCTGTCCCAAGTCAGGAGCCTCTGGCCTTTGTTAGTTTTGTATTATTATTAAATGTTAAAATTTCATTTTTTTTTAATGATAAAGGTTCTACAGCGATATTAGTTTTCATTTGATACTAAAATTACCCCAAAATAATACTTGCTGACAAAGTTACAGCTATAATACTTGTTGACAAAGTTACAGCTATAATACTTGTTGACAAAGTTACAGCTGTAATACTTGTTGACAAAGTTACAGCTATAAAACTTATTGACAAAGTTACAACTATAATACTTCTTGACAAAGTTACAGCTATAATACTTGTCGACAAAGTTACAGCTATAATACTTGTTGACAAAGTTACAGCTATAATGCTTGCTGACAAAGTTACAGCTATAATACTTGTCAACAAAGTTACAGCTATAATACTTGTTGACAAAGTTACAGCTATAATACTTGTTGACAAAGTTACAGCTATAATACTTGTTGACAAAGTAACAAATTTAAGTTTGAACTTTTTTTTTAATATGTGCTGCTTTCTTTATATTGGACCTGAATCAGTGGTTCTATACCTTATTAATAATAGTTAGAAGGAACCTTATCATTTCTTACTATATCGTATATGTTTAGGGTCAATAGAGCAAAATTCTACACTGTTTTGAGTAAATCCTAGTGTAACAACTTATTAAGAAACTTGCCATTTCTGAATTCTTTTTTTCAAAAGATTTACCAATAAGTACCTGTTGTAATTTCCAGCTGACTTCAGGATTGATAGTAGTTTTAAAGTTGTGATGGTCTTTGGCTTGTTTATGCTTGAAGTTGATGTCCTGTAAATTATAGGATCATACATGTAAGAAAGTACTGTAAATTATTGGATCATGCATGTAAGAAAGTACTGTAAATGATAGGATCATGGATGTAAGAAAGTACTGTAAATTATAGGATCATACATGTAAGAAAGTACTGTAAATTATAGGATCATGGATGAAAGAAAGTACTGTAAATTATAGGATCATGGATGTAAGAAAGTACTGTAAATTATAGGATCATACATGTAAGAAAGTACTGTAAATTATAGGATCATACATGTAAGAAAGTACTGTAAATTATAGGATCGTGGATGTAAGAAAGTACTGTAAATTATAGGATCGTGCATGTAAGGAAGTACTGTAAATTATAGGATCATACATGTAAGAAAGTACTGTAAGTTATAGGATCATGGATGTAAGAAAGTACTGTAAATTATAGGATCATGGATGTAAGAAAGTACTGTAAATTATAGGATCATGGATGTAAGAAAGTACTGTAAATTATAGGATCATACATGTAAGAAAGTCCTGTAAATTATAGGATCATACATGTAAGGAAGTCCTGTAAATTATAGGATCATGCATGTAAGAAAGTACTGTAAATTATAGGATCATGGATGTAAGAAAGTACTGTAAATTATAGGATCATACATGTAAGAAAGTACTGTAAATTATAGGATCATGGATGTAAGAAAGTACTAAAAATTATAGGATCATGGATGTAAGAAAGTACTGTAAATTATAGGATTGTACATGTAAGAAAGTACTGTAAATTATAGGATCGTACATGTAAGAAAGTACTGTAAATTATAGGATCGTACATGTAAGAAAGTACTGTAAATTATAGGATCGTACATGTAAGAAAGTACTGTAAATTATAGGATCATGGATGTAAGAAAGTACTGTAAATTATAGGATCGTATATGTAAGAAAGAACTGTAAATTATAGGATCGTGGATGTAAGAAAGTTCTGTAAATTATAGGATCGTGGATGTAAGAAAGTACTGTAAGTTATAGGATCGTGGATGTAAGAAAGTACTGTAAATTATAGGATCGTGCATGTAAGGAAGTACTGTAAATTATAGGATGATCATGCATGTAAGAAAGTTCTGTAAATTATAGGATGATCGTGCATGTAAGAAAGTACTGTAAATTATAGGATGATCGTGCATATAAGAAAGTACTGTAAATTATAGGATGATCGTGCATATAAGAAAGTACTGTAAATTATAGGATGATCATACATGTAAGAAAGTACTGTAAGTTATAGGATCATACATGTAAGAAAGTACTGTAAGTTATAGGATCGTGGATGTAAGAAAGTACTGTAAATTATAGGATCGTGCATGTAAGGAAGTACTGTAAATTATAGGATGATCGTGCATGTAAGAAAGTTCTGTAAATTATAGGATGATCGTGCATGTAAGAAAGTACTGTAAATTATAGGATCGTGGATGTAAGAAAGTACTGTAAATTATAGGATCGTACATGTAAGAAAGTACTGTAAATTATAGGATCATGGATGTAAGAAAGTACTGTAAATTATAGGATCATGGATGTAAGAAAGTACTGTAAGTTATAGGATCGTACATGTAAGAAAGTACTGGGATTCCGTATATCGTCAGATTATCGGAATTCCAATGGGGACTAACTGTGCACCACTTATTGCGGACCTGTTTTTGTATTGTTATGAGTTACAATTTATGACAAAAATAAGCAAAGACCCATCGAAACAACATCTGATAAATAAATTTAATAATACTTTTAGATATTTGGATGATATTTTGGCTCTCAATAATGACGACTTCAGTATGTATATTAATGAAATTTATCCTGTTGAACTTACTTTAAATAAAGCTAATACTAACAATGACCACTGCCCTTTTCTCGATCTTGATATCTATATCACTAATGGAAAGCTGAATACTAAAATTTATGATAAAAGGGATGATTTTTCATTTCCTATCGTTAATTATCCGTTTTTAGATGGTGACGTTCCCTTGTCACCATCTTACGGTGTTTATATATCTCAACTTGTACGATTCGCTCGTGTATGTAACAATGTTTTAGATTTTAACGAGAGAAATTTATGTATTACTGAAAAATTATTACACCAGGGTTTTCGATATCACAAACTAGTCAAAACATTTACTAAATTTTATCATCGGTATAAAGACATTATTCGTAAATATAGCTCAACATGCAGACTTTTAATACGTTCAGGTATTTCACATCCAATTTTTTATGGTAATATTCTTTATAAAGCACAAAGGTGTCAGTATTCACCTCAGAAACTTACAAAACCTTTGAATAGACTTATTAAGAAGGGATATAATTACGATACTGTTGTCAAGTCATTAAAGATTGCATATTTTGGCGTTAATATTGAGTCATTGATAAGGTCTTTGCATCGGAACTAAACACATTTATTCTAAAAACAGTTGTTGGCATGACACGGGTTATGTTCTTCTCATATATGTTATGATGGTATGATACTAAACCCCTAACGGGAAGGATTGTGCCTGATGTTCATATGATGAAATCATAATCTTTCAGTCAGTTTAGTTGAAGTCTGGAGCTGGCATGTCAGTTAACTGCTAGTAGTCTGTTGTTATTTATGTATTATTGTCATTTTGTTTATTTTCTTTGGTTACATCTTCTGACATCAGACTCGGATTTCTCTTGAACTGAATTTTAATGTGCGTATTGTTATGCGTTTACTTTACTACATTGGTTAGAGGTATAGGGGGAGGGTTGAGATCTCACAAACATGTTTAACCCCGCCGCATTTTTGCGCCTGTCCCAAGTCAGGAGCCTCTGGCCTTTGTTAGTCTTGTATTATTTTAATTTTAGTTTCTTGTGTACAATTTGGAAATTAGTATGGCGTTCATTATCACTGGACTAGTATATATTTGTTTAGGGGCCAGCTGAAGGACGCCTCCGGGTGCGGGAATTTCTCGCTACATTGAAGACCTGTTGGTGACCCTCTGCTGTTGTTTTTTATTTGGGCGGGTTGTTGTCTCTTTGACACATTCCCCATTTCCATTCTCAATTTTACTGTAAGTTATAGGATCGTGGATGTAAGAAAGTACTGTAAATTATAGGATGATCGTGCATATAAGAAAGTACTGTAAATTATAGGATCGTACATGTAAGAAAGTACTGTAAGTTATAGGATCGTACATGTAAGAAAGTACTGTAAATTATAGGATCGTGGATGTAAGAAAGTACTGTAAATTATAGGATCGTGGATGTAAGAAAGTACTGTAGTTATAGGATCGTGCATGTAAGGAAGTACTGTAAATTATAGGATCGTGGATGTAAGAAAGTTCTGTAAATTATAGGATCGTGGATGTAAGAAAGTACTGTAAGTTATAGGATCGTGGATGTAAGAAAGTACTGTAAATTATAGGATGATCGTGCATGTAAGAAAGTACTGTAAATTATAGGATGATCGTGCATATAAGAAAGTACTGTAAATTATAGGATGATCGTGCATGTAAGAAAGTACTGTAAATTATAGGATGATCGTGCATGTAAGAAAGTACTGTAAGTTATAGAATCATACATGTAAGAAAGTACCGTAAGTTATAGGATCATACATGTAAGAAAGTACTGTAAGTTATAGGATCGTGGATGTAAGAAAGTACTGTAAATTATAGGTTCGTGCATGTAAGGAAGTACTGTAAATTATAGGATGATCGTGCATGTAAGAAAGTACTGTAAATTATAGGATGATCGTGCATGTAAGAAAGTTCTGTAAATTATAGGATGATCGTGCATGTAAGAAAGTACTGTAAGTTATAGGATGATCGTGCATGTAAGAAAGTACTGTAAATTATAGGATCGTACATGTAAGAAAGTACTGTAAGTTATAGGATCATGGATGTAAGAAAGTACTGTAAATTATAGGATGATCGCGCATGTAAGAAAGTACTGTAAGTTATAGGATCATACATGTAAGAAAGTACTGTAAATTATAGGATCGTGCATGTTAGGAAGTACTGTAAGTTATAGGATCGTGGATGTAAGGAAGTACTGTAAATTATAGGATGATCGTGGATGTAAGAAAGTACTGTAAATTATAGGATGATCGTGGATGTAAGAAAGTACTGTAAATTATAGGATCATGCATGTAAGAAAGTACTGTAAATTATAGGATCGTGGATGTAAGAAAGTACTGTAAATTATAGGATCGTGGATTTAAGAAAGTACTGTAAATTATAGGATCGTGGATGTAAGAAAGTACTGTAAATTATAGGATCATGCATGTAAGAAAGTACTGTAAATTATAGGATCGTGGATGTAATGTAAGAAAGTACTGTAAATTCAGAAATTAATGCTGTGATTTATCATGCGTTGAATTAATAAAGAAGTTTTGGAAAAATGTGAGATCTTTTAAATACATGTAATATTAATGTGATTGCAAATAATTGTGAAGGAAAACCACTACTTAAATTATAAATGCAAGCTTTTATCATTGCTTACTGTCAGTTTTCGCATTAATGAAAACATTGCATCGAAAATATTAATTTACATAAATAGATTGTACTTTGGCTAATTGTTACTTCCTTTCTGTGAAGAATTCAATGACTTACAGTCTGTAGATAAAGTTAAGCAACTTTAAAAAATATAGATTATAGTCTGTTATCTGGAATTTTGGTCCTCAATGCTCTTCAACTTCGTTCTTTATTTGGCCTTTTAAACTTTTTTGGATTCGAGCGTCACTGATGAGTCTTTTTTAGACGAAATGTGCGTCTGGCGTATATACTAAATTTAGTCCTGGTATCTATGATGAGTTTATTCATCATGAAATTCAAGTGCAATCGTAATCATTAAACAAAAATGTAAGGGATCAGTTATTTCAAATATAGGCAATGCTACATACAAACAATGCTTTAAAAATGTATAATGCAAGTTTTTGTATTAGCAAAACCTATTATCTAAAAATTTGGCAATAACCTAATCTTTGCAAAAATTTGTGAATTTACAATATACATTATAATTTTCAGGAAGTTCATGATATATTTGACAGGTAATGATTAACATTGGACATTAGCTTACAAACTTTTCTTTTTGTATTTTCACTGGTTCAGTACAAAGCTACTATGTAATTTGACTTACTGCATCACAGATACTATCTCCAAGTAAGGTGACAACACACTTTATAGTACTACCACCACTGAAAATATAAAATGATGGCATAAGTGTAGAAAGGATGGTTCTAAATTTGTAGTAAAAGACAAAAACTTGTGTGAGATGCATCCAAAAGGCTATTATCAATTAAAGACTAGCAAAGATCTGATTTATGGCTCAAAATATAGACTGGAAAAAAACTTTTCTCATACTTTTAGTCAATTAAAAGGGTTGCCACTATTGGCTTCGGCCAACTGACTGAATCATAATTACTTGTGTGCACTACAGGGTAAAGATTGCTTTTATTTTGGTATGTGAACGTTAATTTTAACATTGCATTGTATCAAGCAAAAGCACACATAAGCAACAATATGAATGTTCCCCTGACCATATTGTATTTGAACCAATTTTTAGAACAAATAGAAAAATACACCATGTACATGCAACTAATATAATTTTAAAAAAAAGTTTTCTTGTACACTATGGTTATATATTGACTAGGTTGAATATCAGAGTATTTATAATTGACAAGGTGCTTGACATAGGACTAAAAGAATGTTCATCTTATTTATGTACACTATGATGTTTGTGTGCTCAAAGATAGAGATGATGTCTGAAAAATATATCAATCAAGCCAGTGACACAAGGGTTTGCTTGCATGTCATGTAATATTCATCCCTTCTATTTTAAAGAGGGCATTTCCAAACTTAGTTGGGTAAAGGTTCAACACTTGGTTCTAAAGATTTCATCTGGAAACAATGTTGCCCTAAACTTTAGTCAATTGCTGATGAGTCCTTTCCCTTTGACCTGATGACCTCCAAAATCATTAGGGGTATTTCCCATCGCTTAGGCATTATCAAATCACATTTAAAATTTAAATTCAAGAAGATTCCCAGTTCACTGTATGTATGTTGTAACAATAAGCCAATATTGACTTTGATATACAATGCATTAATAAAAAAACATAACCAAAACCGTTTAAGGCATATCAAATTCATCATTCAAAAATCCTAAAATCCAGAATATTGTTCTAAAAAAGAAGATATGGCTAAAAAAACACACATGCTGTTAGAATCAAAGCACCTAATGACCTAAATAATATATAAAAATTTATATCATAAATGAGCATTAGTTTATTTTATTGTTAAAACAACTAACAAGTGGAAATGTTGGCAGGGCCAACCAATGCTCTCTAAACTGCACACAGGATGGTCCCTAACATAACCTAATATATCGCTGAAAATATAAATAAAAAGTCATAGTAATTGAAAAATAAAACTTTACATAACCAGTGTTCTCCCTAGGATTTTTTTAAGGCGCAAAATTCAAGGGCACGTAACTCTTTTTTTAGAGTGAACTTTTGTGATCTTAAGCAATTAATTAGTCATAAATCATGACATGCAATATAAATTTTAATGCATTGTGTTATGTGTTTAATAATGCAGAGTACTAATGAATTACAAGAATATATGAAATAAATTGATTTTAAACACAAAAGTTATTTATAATTCAGTCAGTTAAAGAAGTCAAAATATTAATATTCATCTCTGTACTCTCTGCTCCTTCTAGGGTTATTGGTTCAAGATCCTCAACATTGTCTTTATCCTCTTTAGGGTTGAAAACCCCTTCTCATAATAACTTTTGCTTATACCCCCTTTAACATTTCTAAACCATGAAAACTCAGTGAGCCACTTGTCACTGAAACCAGAAACATGGTGCTTGCTGTTATCACTTGCCATAACTTAAGCTAGGTTGGGATTGGGAGAAGCAATGACATCTGCTTATAATACTGACGGTGTAGACAGAGATGTATACGTATTCCCCTTTTCATTAGAAGTCATTGGTCTGAAAAACAAAACTTTTACTTCCATCATCTGCCTTTTGCTTAAAAGTCACCCTTTGTTATTTGCAGAGAACATGTTTATTCAGAATTATTAAAATCAAATATGGTTTAGATATTTGGTATTCAACTTTTTAAATAAAAAAGTCTTTATTAAAATATTTTAATGAACAGCTGAACAGTTTCCGTAATTTGACATTACGCTTCCGTGTGTATTATTGTTAAAACCTATCTTTAACAGGTAGATATAAACAAAACTTTACAAATTCGTTAAAGTTAAGACCATTGAAATTATTTACTGATGACATTAGACAGAAGCTGCGGCGATTCTACCCATGTTGATTGGATTGTCACATATTTCCTGACGGACGGATTCGCGATCAATGTTCAATGATCATTTTATTTCTAAAAACATGACAGTTTGAGACGATTTGAGCTTGCAATCAACATTTTTTCACTTTCTATTAATTTAAATCACTCCTCGTTATCTTTATTCAAAGTTTATTTTATTTTTTTCAACACAAATACTCTCATTCACAATTTTCATCGTAAATATCTTTAGCAATGTGTATTCAAATTTATCACGTGTATTCAATACGTTCATTGGTCATGTATAAATAGATTCTTCTTCTCGACCAATGAAAAAAAAATCGTTATTTAAATGGTCAAGTAATCACACACACGATGTGTAAATACAATGTATTTTCGATCTATTTCTTCAATTTCTGCACTGAAGTTTTTAATTTTTTTAAATTCTCTTCTGAAAATACCGATTTTCTTGATGATCATATGTAACGCTATTACATGATAACATAGTCCAATAAGGCTGAGATAAGCGTGGCTCAGGTAAAACTAATTATCAGTTATTGCGTAACACTGACCGACCTCTCAGCGGTGATCAACAACTTGACAATTTTAACCAACAATTATAATGAAAATGTGAAAATTAACATGCTGCAGGATCAAGTATTAAGGGACAGCGGCCAATTAAGACGCTGCGGGATCTACGAAAATATTATGAAGGCGCTGCGGCACTGCAGCGTCATATCGGCCTGGGGAGAACACTGATAACTTTCTCCAGAGGCTTTAAATTTTTAGCAGGAATTTCAACTACCCTGCCTATCAAGCTAGACTTGGAAAGCAATATGCCATTAAATTTTGCAGAAATAACAATTGAAAGAGATTTCAGCCACACATCAAGATTTGGGTTAAACCGCAATTTACACATTGGCTGTCAATATGTTACAAATGTTTGCTCAAGAGCCTGGATTATGATATTTCAGGTCTTAGTTCAGAAATACTTAAGTTAAGGTAGGGCTTCCCTTGGATCTTCCCCAAAAGGAAATAAATAACATATAATGAAGAGTTTCTCCATGTCTAAGCACATGATACGCCAGTCACTTTTTCAAAGAATGAAGTTCTTTAACTCCTCAGTCATATCAGAAATTTACCAATAAATAAAGGGAGGTTATTTAATAGATATAAACCAGTCACCAAAGGTTAATGAACACTGCACAAAGTGTGATCTTTTTCTTCAATTGGTCTCAAATGGAATGTCATCTAGGATTGACATCATACATAAATATAATAAATTGCTTTGCTGAGTGCAGCTGGATACGACCACACAGATGTCCAACCCTGAAAAGTTGGGGCCAAAATGGACACAATATTCACACTTGATACAAGTCTGAATTTGAATTGTAATTAAACTTTTGACACATCATGCACATATTAGGTTTCTGACACAGAATTACTGTAGTCAAAGAACTTCAAATTGGTTATATGATTTGAATTTATATTTTTTGCTTTTATGCAATACACTATGCTATTCTATTACCTTATACTAAGGTTACTATCCGGAAAACCATCTGTCTTTGAATGATGCTGACGACGACAACGTGATACCAATATATGATCAAATTTTTTTTAATTATTGTACAAAAAGATGTGGTATGAGTGCCAATGAGACATCTCTCCATCCAAGTCACAATTTTTAAAAGTAATTAAACCACTATAGGTCAAAGTACGGTCTATCACACAAAGCATTAGCTCACACCAAACAGTAAGCTATAAAGGCCCCTAAAAATTAGTAGTGTGAAACAATTCAAACGAATAAACCAATGTTCTAATCTATATAAAAAACAAGATACGAGAAACACTATTAAATCACATCAACATATTATGTATATTACATGACCATGATCATAATGACGTCATAGTCTGATATTCTGGTATTATGACATTATACTGTTGATTCATTAATATTCGTTAGATTCCAATTTTCGTGGATTTCGTGGTTACGGGGGTAACACAAATATAAATGTTCAATGATTTATAAGTTTTCTTAAGGAAAGTACACAGAACTTTGCCATAACTACAAAGTTAAACATCCATGAAAATGCAAGATTTCCTCAAACATCAAAAATAAATGATTCCACAGTATGTAACAACTTTAAATAAGCAGCAGCTAGAGGGTTACAAAATCAAATATAGCCTGAGAAAGAGAACAACTTTTCCTTAATTATATTGTCATACATGATATATAGTCATATCTGTATCCTATACTTACTTGGGACTAGAAAGAAGAATTCTGTGAGGTACAACTAAACTTTTATTTTCATCTGAAATATATAATAGAAACAATGACAATTTATAGTACCTAATGAGAACTAGTATATATTACATTTTAATACAATACTGCAAATTTAGAAAATACTGCCAGCATTTTTAACAACATAATCAGTGACAACTCAAAGTGAGTTTTCAATTCTGTAATAAAGTCATGTGACGGTCACATGACTCATGTCTCCTTTTTTGCAATAATTTCTACCACAAAGATAATAAACATAAACCTTTATAACACTGTTTCCTCTACATACATGACATAACAAGAATGTGTCCCCAGTACACTAATGCCCCCACTGATGCCACACTCGCACTATCATTTTTTGTGAAATTGTGATAAAAACTCTAACTTGGCATAAAAATTAGAAAGATCGTATCATAGGGAACATGTATACTAAGTTTCAAGTTGTTCAGACTTCAACTTCATTAAAAACTACCTTGACCAAAAACTTTAACCTGAAGCGGGACAGACGGACGAACGAACGGAGGCACAGACCAGAAAACATAATGCCCCTCTACTATCGTAGGTGGGGCATAAAAAAACTCATTAATAACACATTTAGCATTTTAGATGAGCAGGGTTTACAAGCATTTGATTTTTGTTAAAATAGTTTCCAACTGAGTGCAATCTTATTAACAGCTTTTTCATTTGATCTAAATGTATCATCCATTTAGGAGATAACTGTATTGTATTTTAAGCTCCGATGGCATCAATTGGGGATTTGATGGTCGCAAATTAAGTTTACTGGCAACGTGTTAGCGGAGACAGTAAACGGGTATTTGCGACCATCAAATCCCCAATTGATGCCGTCGGAGCTTAAAATACAATATTGTTATCTCCATTCTAATGAAACTGACAGAAAATAATGTTAAAACATGTATTTAAAATCTGTCATATGCCGTCTGCGCTTGCGCCTACGTCCCATAGCATGAATTGTCAATTGATGCCATGTAAGAAAGTGAAGTTATCCAATCAAAATGAACATTACAAACGTTGTTGCATTAGAATTAGCTTTTTATCAAACAATAAGGAAAGTCATTCCTTTTTTATCAAGCTTCAGATATGAATATATCAACCATCTACTTTAACTTTTCATAAGATACTTTTAATGTTTGTGGTTGTTTCTTTCGATTGTCCTTTCATACTAGAGTTGAGAACACATATCACCTAGATAAAAAATTTCTCAACTTCTTTAAAAATTTCGCCACAAATTGCATTAAAACTGGGAACACTCTTAGAAAATCAAACTCAAGTACAATCAATTACTTTTATATCCAATAAAAACAGTCATGTCCTATTACTATGCTTAACATCAGAAGCAAACACTATTTGACATAAGATGCCATAATCTTGTCAGAACCAATGTTGTTGATAAAGGCTAAGCATTACTTAACAGATCAGAAGTAGACAGGTTTAGACATTTTTATTAAGTTAGTGCTCATGAAGTAAAAACACAGGGAAATCCCAGAGCAGGGATGAAGCACTTAGCTCTATAAATTTACATGGTTGTATAGATAATTAACAGAAGACTGTCTGACCAGATGCAATACAAAATTGTGAAGTGAAATTGATCGAACAATATATCTTTCTTATTTCCGAACCAGACACAAGTTACAGGGCTGATGCCATATTTCTACAAGCAAAATCTTAATTTTCTGGTGCAGTTATCCTCGTCTTATAAAGATAGCATATACCTGTCACTTTCCAGGCATATAATTTAGTATGCCAGAAGCATATATTTTTGTAGACATACAAAAGGGCACTCTATTAAAAAAAGATAAAACCTAAATAAAGTTTCAAGTTGAAGAGCATTGACTGTAAGTTTTCATTGTAATGGTAATATATGATTTAATCTATTTTCAACTAAATATTTTCCAAGAAAGGAAACTAATTATTATTACCTAGAATCACAAAATGGTACCAACAGAGACATATATAAAATTGAGAATGGAAATGGGGAATGTGTCAAAGAGACAACAACCCAACCAAATAAAAAAACAACAGCAGAGGGTCACCAACAGGTCTTCAATGTAGCGAGAAATTCCCGCACCCGGAGGCGTCCTTCAGCTGGCCCCTAAACAAATATATACTAGTCCAGTGATAATGAACGCCATACTAATTTCCAAATTATACACGTATATATTATGTCTCTGGTACCAACAACAATAAATGAAAGGACATCACATTTTTATAGATCTACAAATAATAATATATAACACAAATTTGTTTTTCAAACTAAGTGAATTTATCGGAAATCGCTTCTTTGTAATTGTTACTAAGAATTCCTGACTAAGTGCATGTATTACATGATGATAACTATTTTTATTGTTTCCAGCTCGGAATAACAATGACAAAGATCGTGATCTGAAATTAAACATGAAAAGCCCCAATAAACCAGTACACTAATTAAATCTAAATACAGTTATCCACATCTGTACACCTCAGTAGTCACAGACAAGCATTTTCTAATGCCGGTTAATTAACCTAACTAATAAAACATGCTGGATTAAAAATCAATTCCAATCAGATACAGTGATAACTTTTTGTTATCTGCTTTTTCTTTCTGTTATAAAACGTCCCATAAAATGTGAATTTCTGTCAAGAAAATGGAAACATAATTCAAATGGTATTTCTTAATTACTATAATTGTGAAAAACAAATTTGATTTATTTTGTCAGGATTATGTGAATGTTTAGTAGGAATGAAGATCATATGGAAATAGAACTTTCAATCGAATGCCTCAGAATATATCTTAGTTCAAACCATAGATAATAATAATAAAGGCTGAAAAGTCCTTCTGAGAGTATTGAGAGAACAATACATGTCCCTTTCACTACAATATTTGAAGATTAGCTTTTGATCTTGCTAAACTTTACATAGGTTTCATAAATCTACTTTTATAGATCCGTTGCATATTTCAACCACAAAAAAGATTCACTTCAACTTCATTTGTTACTTCTCAAATAATGACAAGTTAAAGTGCAGGGTTCCAATGTTGTCGAAGCACACATCTTTTCTTTTCTGTACATTGTTAAGGGCAAGAATTGTCAGCTTGAGAGCCATAACATGACCTGATGGACAGCCACACAGAAATTTGAAGGCTTCGATCATTATTGCATTACTTTATTTTTCTTTTAAGATGCTTACCTATAGTAGATATGGATTTTTATGCAGATGTAAAAAGATGGAACATGAGCTAATTGCCCACAACTGATACAATAAGTAGAAAACCCATCCATTGTATAACATTCTCATATGGAGCTATACCAAATTTTAGGAAGTTCTGTTAATTAGTCATTGCTACTTTTTTGAGATTATTGAAATGAAATGTTTACCATGGCAATAACTGTGGATGTGAGACATCACACTTTTTATAATGTTTATATTAAGGGTGATACCATATTTCATGAGACTTGTTTTTACATCAATGAAATTCCTGAAGAAAATTCTTTAGACAAATAAAATGCTCACTATACCACAAAATGATAAATAATTGTCCTTTGTTTACATAAAATTTTAATTCATATTTCATGAGAATGGTTTGTAGTTTCAGAGATAAAGGGGAATAATTTCACTAGACACATAAAATGCATCACAAAATGATAATAATTACGGTGGGTATATGTATTAGTGGCTATGCTACAGGCTCTGTAGTTACTACAGTAATGTCATGCATATAACCATAACCTCAAAATACCATAGCAACGACCCCATACACGATAGCATGGAGTTTCTTCCTCATCTCTGTCATCTAAAGAAAAATTATCTATTGAATTACCTCCCTTGGTAGGAACAAATATAGATTAATATTAGTCTAATTGTCTAAGAGAATCAGAGATGTTAATTCACAATGCTTAAGGTATTTTAGTTAAGTGTAGGATTCTACTCTGTTGAGGTTCGAAGAATGAGCTTTGGACTTCTTGAGAGAAGTGAAATAAAACCATGAGTTTCCGAAAACCAGTACATGTAATCAACTCATCCCAAGAGAAAAGAACCAATCACTGGTTCATCTATATGTATTATTAATCAGTATGTTTTGAAAGAGATTTGAATTGGTCATTGTCTTGCTTCTTACAATGTTTGTTTTATTCCTTTTTTTGGCTTTATATGTACTCTAACTTGATTTCATCTTTAATAACCATAATTCAACTTTTTGCTCAGTATTATAGCTCTATATATATGCAAAATCCCTGCTTAGCCTTTTTCCCTATTTCTATCTTATCTTACTATTTTGATTTTACAATAATCATGTTAATTAAATTTCATTATTTATGGTAGATATTTATTCATGATAAATTGAAAATCTAAGAAATTCAATATCATTTGCATTATTTGTCAAATTTAACTGTTTTTTTTAGTATCTGAGGGATTATGGGTAGTCTCAGATGCTAATTACAAATCACATTGTTTATTTTCACTGAGTTTTGAAAATAAAACCCAGAAAGCATCAGAATCTTTGCCCATTAGTAACAGAAAACTATATTTGGTAAAAATTTACATAAATTTACCAAATTAATGAAAATTGTTAAAAATTAACTATAAAGGGCAATAACTCCTTAAGGGGCCATTTAGGTCATGTTGACTTATTTGTAGATCTTACTTTGCTGAACATTATTGCTGTTTACAGTTTATCGCTATCTATAATAGTATTCAAGATAACCAAAAACGGCAAAATTTCTTTAAAAATTACCAATTGGAGGGCAGCAACCCAACAACCAGTTGTCCAATTCATTTGAAAAATTCAGGGCAGATAGATATTGACTTGATTAACAATTTCACTTCTTGTCAGATTTGCTCTAGATGCTTTGGTTTCATAGTTATAAGCAAAAAACTGCATTTTACCCCTATGTTCTATTTTTAGCCGTGGCGGCCATCTTTGTTGAATGGCCAGGTCATCGGACACATTTTTCAAACTAGATACCCCAAAGATGATTGTGGCCTAGTAGTTCCAGTGGAGATTTTGTAAAAGATTACTTAGATTTATGAAAAATTCGTAAGGGTTCCACGGAACCCAGTGTCTCGCCTACTTTGCTGTAACTCCCAGGCTCAACAAAAATGAGGAAAACAATCAATAAAAATATTCCTCTTGATACTATATTTTGATTGTAAGAAGCTTCTGTCCAAGTTTAGTAAAAATCCAGGATAGTTTATGAATGGAATAAATGTTTTAAAAACTTTAACTCCAGACTGTATAAATGTAACTGGAAGAAAAACTAAGTCCATTTATAAGTAAAATACAGATACACAGGTACCAAATATTAACAAAATTTCCTTTCTAGATACTAGCTTTTGGTCATAAAAAAGCTTCTGTCCAAGTTTGGTACAAATTTAAAATTGTATAAGAAAGTCAATAAATTTTTAAAAAATTTAACCACAGAGTGATTGTTTTGTTTCCTAGCAGAAAACCTAAGTCCATTTAAAAGTATAATACGGAAAAAACGAATTTATTTTTTTACAAAATTTACTACTGGATTCTTAATCTAGATCTTATAACCATAAACAAGCTTCTGTTCAAGTTTGGTACAAACCCAGGATAGTTAAAGAAAATTATTAAAATTTTAAAAACTTTAACCACAAAGTGAATGTAATGTTTCCCAGCAGAAAAACTAAGTCCATTTATAAGTAAAAAACAGAAAAAATGGAATTTTATTTTTGCAAACTTTACTTTTGGATACTATCTTATACTCAAAAACAAGCTTCTGTCCAAGTTTGGTAGAAATCCAGTATAGTTTAAGAAAGATATTCAAATTTTAAAAACTTTAACCACAGAGTGAATGTAATGTTTCCCCGCAGAAAAACTAAGTTTATTTATAAATAAAATTCAGAAAAAATGGAATATTATTTTTACAAAATTTACTTCTGGATACTATCTTATGATCATAAACAAGCTTCTGTCCAAGTTTGGTCGAAATCCAGTAAAGTTTAAGAAAGATATTCAAATTTTAAAAACTTTAACCACAGAGTGAATGTAATGTTTCCCCGCAGAAAAACTAAGTCCATTTATAAATAAAATACAGAAAAAATGGAATTTTATTTTTACAAAATTTACTTCTGGATACTATCTTATGATCATAAACAAGCTTCTGTCCAAGTTTGGTAGAAATCCAGTATAGTTTAAGAAAGTAATTAAATTTTCAAAAACTTTAACCACAGAGTGAATATTTGTGGACGCCGCCGACGACGACGACGGAATGTAGGATCGCTTAGTCTCGCTTTTTCGACTTAAGTCGAAGGCTCGACAAAAATGGTTAAAGATTGACTATAAAGGGCAATAACTCCTAAAGGGGTCAACTGACCATTTTGGTCATGTTGACTTATTTGTAGATCTTACTTTGCTGAACATTATTGCTGTTTACAATTTATCTCTATCTATAATAATATTCAAGATAATAACCAAAAACAGCAAAATTTCCTCAAAATTACCAATTCAGGGGCAGCAACCCAACAACCGATTGACCGATTCATCTGAAAATTTCAGGGCAGATAGTTCTTGACCTGATAAACATTTTTTATCCCATGTCAGATTTCCTCAAAATGCTTTGGTTTTTGAGTTATAAGCCAAAAACTGCATTTTACCCCTATGTTCTATTTTTTGCCGTGGCGGCCATCTTGGTTGGATGACCAGGTCACGCCACACATTTTTTAAACTAGATACCCCAAAGATGATTGTGGCCAAGTTTGGATTAATTTGGCCAAGTAGTTTCAGAGGAGAAGATTTTTGTAAAAGATTACTTTAATTTACGAAAAATGGTTAAAAATTGACTATAAAGGGCAATAACTCCTAAACGGGTCAACTGACCATTTTGGTCATGTTGACTTATTTGTAGATCTTACTTTGCTGAACATTATTGCTGTTTACAGTTTATCTCTATCTATAATAATATTTAAGATAATAACCAAAAACAGCAAAATTTCCTCAAAATTACCAATTCAGGGGCAGCAACCCAACAACCGATTGACCGATTCATCTGAAAATTTTAGGGCAGATAGATCTTGACCTGATAAACATTTTTATCCCATGTCAGATTTCCTCAAAATGCTTTGGTTTTTGAGTTATAAGCCAAAAACTGCATTTTACCCCTTTGTTCAATTTTAGCCGTGGCGGCCATCTTGGTTGGTTGACCAGGTCACGCCACACATTTTTAGCTCACCTGGCCCGAAGGGCCAAGTGAGCTTTTCCCATCACTTTGCGTCCGGCGTCCGTCGTCCGTCGTCCGTTGTCCGGCGTCCGTCGTCCGTCGTCGTTGTTAACTTTTACAAAAATCTTCTCCTCTGAAACTACTGGGCCAAATTGAACCAAACTTGGCCACAATCATCATTGGGGTATCTAGTTTAAAAAATGTGTGGCGTGACCCGGTCAACCAACCAAGATGGCCGCCACGGCTAAAAATAGAACATAGGGGTAAAATGCAGTTTTTGGCTTATAACTCAAAAACCAAAGCATTTAGAGGAAATCTGACATGGGGTAAAAATGTTTATCAGGTCAAGATCTATCTGCCCTGAAATTTTCAGATGAATCGGTCAACCCGTTGTTGGGTTGCTGCGCCTGAATTGGTAATTTTGTGGAAATTTTGCAGTTTTTGGTTATTATCTTGAATATTATTATAGATAGAGATAAACTGTAAACAGCAATAATGTTTAGTTAAGTAGGATTTACAAATAAGTCAACATGACCGAAATGTTCAGTTGACCCGTTTAGGAGTTATTGCCCTTTATAGTCAATTTTTAACCATTTTTCGTAAATCTTAGTTATCTTTTACAAAAATCTTCTCCTCTGAAACTACTGGGCCAAATTGAACCAAACTTGGCCACAATCATCATTGGGGTATCTAGTTTAAAAAATGTGTGGCGTGACCTGGTCATCCAACCAAGATGGCCGCCACGGCAAAAAATAGAACATAGGGGTAAAATGCAGTTTTTGGCTTATAACTCAAAAACCAAAGCATTTAGAGGAAATCTGACATGGGGTAAAAATGTTTATCAGGTCAAGATCTATCTGCCCTGAAATTTTCAGATGAATCGGTCAACCCGTTGTTGGGTTGCTGCCCCTGAATTGGTAATTTTGTGGAAATTTTGCAGTTTTTGGTTATTATCTTGAATATTATTATAGATAGAGATAAACTGTAAACAGCAATAATGTTTAGTAAAGTAGGATTTACAAATAAGTCAACATGACCGAAATGGTCAGTTGACCCGTTTAGGAGTTATTGCCCTTTATAGTCAATTTTTAACCATTTTTCGTAAATCTTAGTTATCTTTTACAAAAATCTTCTCCTCTGAAACTACTGGGCCAAATTAATCCAGACTTGGCAATCATCATCTTTGGGGTATCTTGTTTTAAAAATGTGTCCGGTGACCCGACTATCAAATCAAGATGGCTGCCACAGCTAAAAATAGAACATAGGGGTAAAATGCAGTTTTTGGCTTATAACTCAAAAACCAAAGCATTTAGAGCAAATCCAACACGGGGTAAAATTATTAATCAGATCAAGATCTATCTGCCCTATAATTTTCAGATGAATCTGACAACCCATTGTTGGGTTGCTGCCCCTGAATCGGTAATTTTAAGGAAATTTTGCTGTTTTTGGTTATTATCTTAAATTTTATTATAGATAGAAATAAACTGTAAACAGCAATTATGTTCAACAAAGTAAGATTTACAAATAAGTCAACATGACCGAAATTGTCAATTGACCCCCTAAGGAGTTATTGTCCTTTATAGTCAATTTTTAACAATTTTCATAAAATTTGTAAATTTTTATTAACATTTTCCACTGAAACTACTGGGCCAAGTTCATTATAGATAGAGATAAATGTAAGCAGCAAGACTAGTAAAGTAAGATTTACAAACACATCACCATCACCAAAACACAATTTTGTCATGAATCCATCTGCTTCCTTTGTTTAATATTCACATAGACCAAGGTGAGCGACACAGGCTCTTTGGAGCCTCTAGTTTAAACTAGATACCCCAAAGATGATTGTGGCCAAGTTTGGATTAATTTGGCCAAGTAGTTTCAGAGGAGAAGATTTTTGTAAAAGATTACTTTAATTAACGAAAAATGGTTAAAAATTGACTATAAAGGGCAATAACTCCTAAACGGGTCAACTGACCATTTTGGTCATGTTGACTTATTTGTAGATCTTACTTTGCTGAACATTATTGCTGTTCACAGTTTATCTCTAACTATAATAATATTCAAGATAATAACCAAACTAGAGGCTCTCAAGAGCCTGTGTCGCTCACCTGTTACTGTATTTACTGATGTCGGTCATCTTGGTTGGTAGGTGGGGTCATTAGACACTTTTTTTAAATAGATACCATAGTGATGATTGTGGCCACGTTTAGTTTAATATGGCCCATAGTTTTAGAAAAGAAGATTTTTGTACAAGTTACAAAAATGACGAAAATTTGTTCAAAATTGACTATAAAGGGCAATAACTCCTTAAGGGGTACTCTTACAATTTTTATCATGGTGACTTATTTGTAGATCCTACTTTGCTGAACAAAATTGCTGTTTACAGTTTATCTCTATCTATAATAGTATTCAAGATAATAACCAAAAACTGCAAAATTTCCTTAAAATTACCAATTTTAGGGCAGCAACCCAATAACGAGTTGTCAGATTCATCTGAAAATTTGTGAGGGGATAGATCTTATTCTGATGGACATTTAAATTTTCAAAGATTTGCCCTAAATGTCTTAGTTTTAAAGATATAAATCAAAAACTGCATTTTACCACTATGTTCTAATTTTAGCCATGTCGGCCATTTTGTTTGGAAGGCGGTGTCATCGGACACATTTTTCAAACTATATACCACAATGATAATTATCGCCAGGTTTGGTTTAATTTGGCCATGTAGTTTCAGAGAAGAAGATTTTTGTACAAGTTACAAAAACTGACGAAAAATTTGTTAAAAATTGACTATAAAGGGCAATAACTCCTTAAGGGGTTGACTGACAATTTTGGTCATGTTGACTTATTTGTAGATTTTACTTTGCTGAACATTATTGCTGTTTACAGTTTATCTCTATCTATAATAGTATTCAAGATAATAACCAAAAACTGCAAAATTTCCTTAAAATAACCAATTCAGGGGCAGCAACCTAACAACGGGTTGTCCGATTCATCTGAAAATTCTAGGGCAGATAGATCTTGACCTGATTAACAATTTTACCCCATGTCAGATTTGCTCTAAATGTTTTGGTTTTAAAGATATAAGCCAAAATATACATTTTACCCCTGTGTTCTATTTTTAGCCATGGCGGCCATCTTGGTTGGATGGCCAGGTCACCGGACACATTTTTTAAACTAGATACCCCAAGGATGATTGTGGCCAAGTTTGGTAAAATTTGGCCCAGTAGTTTCAGAGGAGAAGATTTTTGTAAAAGTTTACGGACGACGGACGACGGACGACGGACGACGGACGACGGACGACGGACGACGGACGCCAAGTGATGAGAAAAGCTCACTTGACCTTTCAGGTCAGGTGAGCTAAAAAAGCAAAATTTCTTCAAAATTACCAATTCAGGGGCAGCAACCCAACAACCGATTGACCGATTCATCTGAAAATTTCAGGGCAGATAGATCTTGACCTGATAAACATTTTTACACCTTGTCAGATTTGCTCTAAATGCTTTGGTTTTTGAGTTATAAGCCAAAAACTGCATTTTACCCCTATGTTCTATTTTTAGCCGTGGCGGCCATCTTGGTTGGTTGACCGGGTCACGCCACACATTTTTTAAACTAGATACCCCAATGATGATTGTGGCCAAGTTTGGTTTGATTTGGCCCAGTAGTTTCAGAGGAGAAGATTTTTGTAAAAGTTAACGACGACGGAAGACGACGGACGCCAAGTGATGAGAAAAGCTCACTTGGCCCTTCGGGCCAGGTGAGCTGAAAAGGGGTAAATATTTGGGAGATTAGAGAAAAAAAGGGGTAAATTTTTGGGATATTAGAGAAAAAAAGGGTAATTTTTTTGAAGATTAGAGAAAAAAGGGGTTAATATTTTAAAGATTAGAGAATAAAGAGGTGAACATTAAATGTTTACAGAATAACAGAACCCCCATCCAGACCCTCTTACATGCTTGCCTGTCCCTTGCAGAAACTTATATAAAAGAACTATAACTACAGTTGTACACTATGAATAAAAAGTTCAAAAATCTGAAATTTGTTGAAATTTGAAAATAAAACATATTTTGTCTGTCGTAAAAGTACAATTTTTAAAAGTATTTGAGGTATTATGTATATATTAAAAAAAATAAACCCTTAAAAAGCTAAATAGGTCTATCGGTAAATAAATCAGATCATCAATCATTATTTTCCCGACAGCAGTGACTACACCATATCTTCCCATTTATCTAAGTATAAAATATGACTTGTAGCAAGGCTGACACAGTGTCAAAGCATATCATAACAAAAGTTATCAATTTGACAGAAAATAGCAGCTATGAAAAATCTATTAAATGATAAATTGTGCTAATGAGATTCACCAGAAATCTGAGAGCTCATTCCTGATTGACATTCAATCTTAAAAGGTGTTACATCAAACCCATGAATCAATAGAAAGTGATAGTTATGTATAAATAATTCATAACCTTACCTAAACCACATCGTATTGGAAACCGTCGACTACATTCCTGAAAATATAAAACAAATATGAATAGCAGTATATTCCCTCATGGCACTTTGGCTTTTGTTTTTTTTCTTTTTTTTAATTAGTGTGTCAGAGTTATCTCTTTCTTTCTGAGTTTCATACCAAATATTCTTATACTATATACATGTACCTGTACTGTTAGTTCCTAAATTTAGAACATTCTGTGTAAAATGTAGCATATAATAATTTACTTTACGCATTTTCAAAATTTCCAGTATGAGTTTTTTTCCTTCATGAAACCTTTTATATTTCAGCAATAAAAAAAAGGTTAAAGTTCTAATTTTACAATATACAGAATTATAAATACTGTAAATTAAAAATTAATGTGTGCTTTATTATTGCAATTTGGTCATTTTAGACTTAAATGCGATTTTATTTTTTACAATTTTGGGAAAAATCCTATTTAAATCATATAAAATATTTCAAAAGCAAGTTTTAATAATTTATTACGTTTACAACTCTGTCCCATTTATGGCGCAAATAAAAATCTCGCATTAATTTCTGAATTTACAGTAGAAGTTGTTTTGCAATAATAAATTTGTGGTATTTTTGTATAACTTTTTCTATTTTGTTTTTAAATATATATATATATTCTTTTTTTCTCCCATTGATTACTGAAACATCATGGAAATTAATTTGTGCATTGTTTTACACCACTTCATATACTTATCAAATTTATAACATAACTTCAATCTGCATGAATAATTGCAGAGAATGTTGGAAAACATTAAAAATGGCTTCTCTGTATGTTCTAATTTTTAAGTTAACTGTCTTATTGGATGATTGTTGAGACCATTTTGAAATTTGATCAATTTTAGAATATTTTGATTTTATGAGCAATTCCAGGGAAGATTTTTTCGTAAACTTTACAGACAGCTTCAATGACAGACAATGCAAAAAGACATGATACTAGAAATGGCAACAGGTGTATGACACAGCTTTTTTGTGGTTTAAAATGCTTGAAAATATTCAAAATTAAATTTATTTGACACGTCCTTTATCAAAATTTTCCAAATTTGTAAATTTCTGTTTAAAATTTAATCATTTCATTTTTCTATGCATAATTTTACTAAAACTACTAAAATCCGGAAATCTTCTGTAATTAAATGACCTTTCCAAATTTGTAATTAAATAATGCAAGTCCTAATCTAATGATCACTAAATGTAACACTAATAGACCTTCAATTTCCCAGCTAATATTATATAAAATTTCCTGTGTACTTTTATTCCAACTAAATCTAATTAAATGTGTTTAAAGAATTATAATTAAACACTCATTTAATTTAAATAAAATTAATCAATTTATCAATACCCATTAAACAATGTTAAAGAAATGAAAGGAATAAAACTTCAGTACAGACACACACTGTTTGAACATGTTGAAGACTCTTCAATATGTCATCACAATTATAATTACTCAACTTAATTAGTCCTTATTTTCAATATTTTTAATTGACTTTCTATATCAAACATGTTAAACATAAAATCTTCACATTTGTATGATATGAAATGATGTTAAAACATTGAATTGTTTAACATGTTCTTTGTTTACCACCATTCCTTGGAACCAATTGGTTTTGCAGGTCTTATCGTTTTTACAAGGCAGTCAAAATGAACTTACATTCATTCATTATTAAGTACAGAAATCAGGACGCTAGTTTTCACTTTTGAATTGTTTTACATTTTATACCTTAAAAGCTCACTTTGCGGTACAGGTTTTGCTCATTGCTGAAGACCATACATGAGCAACAGCTGTTAACTTCAATTTCATTTGGTCGCATTGGCAATCATACCACATCTTATTATTCTTATATTTACCAAAATATAACACAGTATTGACTAAGACTTGGCAATAAGTGTTTAGCTCGTGTAATTAAAGTCTTAGTAAATTATCTGACTCCATTTGTTGCATCATATATATGTTATGTCTAAATAATCAGAAACAATTAACAGAGCATCAAAATGAAAATGACACTTTATGAATTTTTGTATTTCAAAAGTGCTGCATGGATTTACTTTCATAATGAATGCTCACAACTCAACATTTAAAAGCTATGGAAGAGTAAATATTTGCAAAAAGACCCAAAAATAATAGCCAAATTCAGCTAAGGTTAACTTTGCCTGATGCAGTTGGAACCTAAGTTTCGTAATAATTGTAAAGGCAAATTTTAGACTAAATTATGTTACATTTGCAAATAATATCTGTTGGAAAATATTGACTAATGAGATGGTACCCAGGACTAACAAATTATCAGTATAAAGGTTTTTACAAAATGCTTATAGTGCAAATACAAGAAAAACACAGCATACTGGGTTGGGATCCCTCTAACATGTTTAACCCCGCCACATTATTTATGTATGTGCCTGTCCCAAGTCAGGAGCCTGTAATTCAGTGGTTGTCGTTTGTTTATGTGTTACATATTTTTTGTTTTTCATTCATTTTTTTACATAAATAAGGCTGTTAGTTTTCTCGTTTGAATTGTTTTACATTGTCTTATCGGGGCCTTTTATAGCTGACTATGCGGTATGTGCTTTGCTCATTGTTGAAGGTCGTACGGTGACCATAATAGTTGTTAATGTTTGTGTCATTTTGATCTTTTGTGGATAGTTGTCTCATTGGCAATCATACCACATCTTCTTTTTTTTAAACTAACAATTCATTTTAGATTTTTTATCCATTGCTACCGTGTAAGAGCTGTTTAAAGCTAGTCAAGGTCGTTAAAAACTCCCATCATCATCCCTTGCCAATATCACCCTCATTAACAAATCTTATTTATCATGATACTTACAGTAATAAAATTCTGAAGTCAGTAAGTCATTTTGATCTTATATAACACATAGAACACAGTTAAGTATTAGCTTTAACAATAGGATTTTCTGACTTCACTCTTCCTATTGTTAAAGCTAATATTTGGCATTTTTTTACATGTTATATCTTATATGTTCTAGCCAAGTCACAGATATTGGATTGAATGCCTTTTAAAGTTTTTATTTTGTAGTAAACAACATTACTGGACATTGGTCAAGTAAAGAAGTAGTCTTATTGAACTATACAAAGAACACTGGACTTTATATATATCAATGTTATACAGTCAATATATGAAGACTTAAAACAAGTTTTTTTTTTAAAGTGTCATGAAATCTGTTGTCTTTTTTATATCCAATGTGTATCATCATGCATATCATATTCATTTACAGCAATTTTCTTATAACACACAGTTTTGGGAAAGTTTTCGTCTGGGGAATTGAAATCATAATTTCATAAATGTTTGCAGCATTTTCATTATTTAGAAAATTGCAACTGGATACATATTAGCTGAAGAGCATGTTTATATTAGATTTACTTTATTAATCAGCATATTAATTTTTTTCTTCCTGAGTTGATGGAATTGTTGTCTCATTTGAATTTTTCCCAATTTCAGTTCTTCAATTTTATGCTAAATTTACAGAAATTTTTACAATTTACATTATTACAATAGCTGCATGATCATGGTTGATGTAGCTATTTATCATATTTATTGTTTATGTTAAACTCATTGCATGTTATGAGAATTATATAAAAAATTTAAAGATCAAATAATTGTCTGTACCAATGTGGTGTCAGTTGTAAAACCATCACAGAGGGTATGGATCAATACATAAAGAATAGCTACATTTCTATTGTTAGACTTCAGAAACTTCAGCAAGATGTTCCAACACAAAAGAAAAATATTAACATGGTATAATAAGATTATCTTACAAACAAATGATATATTATATATTATCTATTGATTATTGGTTTAATATCATGAATATTAGACCTTCTTTCTTTTAATGTGCTTTATATCAACAGAGTCATAACATCACTAAGTGATAAATGGATAGTTTTGAATTGCAACAGTTAAATCTCTAACATGATGATAAGAGGTTTTGTTACATGTAGTCTGAATCAAATATGAACAGGAAAACAAATATTATTTCATTATTGATAAATCGTACAGTTTTAAAAAAAAATTTGCAACAGTTGTCTTTGAATTTTTAAACCAAATAACTTAGCTTTAGCCACTTTAACAAAGATAACCAGACAATGAACTGTGAGATAAACCTGAACTCAACTAGAACCCTTTCAAGGATGTCTCTGAAAGTAGGGATTTGGGTTTAGGTATTGGATTAATAAAAAGTAAAAATTCAATTAGAATCTCCATTTTTCATAAAAAATGAATTTGTACCACTTTCTAATCTTACATGTCAAATGAATAATAAATAATAATAATAAATTCTTTATTTAAAGAGGGTAAACTAAAATGGATATAGAAGGGAGAGATGGCTGCCTACAAAGAGGATGTGACTTATAAAACCCTAACTATGCAGGTGCTTCCAATTCTGACTCCAATCTTGGTGACCAGGATTGTAAGTTGTCCTGCCAAAGGGTATGGTTCTCGTCAGGCAATGCAGCATCATCCATCAATATTAACTGATTACCACAAAATAGCCAACAGTGAAAGAGCGGTTAAACACAGACAATAAATCAAATAAATGGTCCCATCTTGTTTGATCCTAACTGAGCTTAGATTCTTCTTCTTCTATAGATGTTAAAGCTAGCCCTGTCACATGACAATATGTGTATTGAGGTGGTACCTAACACTACAGGGAGATAAACCTGTAAATTCAGCTTAACGTTTTAATTACGTTGTGTTTGAAAAGGAATATTAAGCTTCTCAATGATCAAAATTGGTGCTTGTCAAACTGCTATATAACCAGTGTAATTTTTCTGACAAAACGTTTGGTTCAAAATTTTTATATTTTTGCTAAAGGGTCAAAGTAAATAATTTGTCAAAATTTATGAAAATTAAACGAGCCAAATTAATTTAAGTGAAAGTGTTGGGTACCACCTTAAGATTATCTCCTACATGTATAATGTACAAACCTGTAGAGTATGCTGAACTTCTTGTAAAACTTTGTGAACCTGATCTTCTAGTATCCATTTTAGCTCTTTCCTCTAGAAATATATAAAATAGGTAATTCAAATATAAGGCTTGTCTACTGCAATATGCCTGCTTGGAATACATATTTTGTACATATTGTATGAAGACTTTTAAAATATGGAAAATAAACCCATGGTTGCAGAAATGTTTGCAAATTTTGAATATATATGCTACACAATTACAATTATGCAAATATCTGTTTACCCAAAATAATTCGTCATCAAAAGATAACAAAGTTCTAAAATGGACAAGTGGCCAAAGAGATTCATAATTATCCTTGAGTTCAAACTTGAAGGTCACGATGGTTGTTCTAGAAAATTGTGTAGCAATGTACATATTCTGCCATATTATCAATTATCATCATTTAACATGTTTAATGTTTAAGTATGTTCACATATATGTTGTTTAGATCCCTATTTCTTCAAATAATGATAATTTTATATTACCATTTATTCAAATTTTATGTCAATGTCATCTGTTGGTCATAATTGAAATTCATTAGTTATTGTTCCCATGGTAGCAGTCCTTTTGCATCAATTGTCTTAATTGATATCTTTAAGATGTATAATTTGAGCCAAATGTTATTTTCCAAAGGTATCAATTGTTCTAATACATTAGCTAATACATGTAATATATGGAATTAATGTGCGCCAATTCACACATACTCATCATGCATAATAATTATAATCATGAATAAATTAGGTTCCTTTAAACATGTTAAAAGTATAATTTATATAATAAATGAAATGAAAGGTTATAAGTATACAATAGATTAAACATGACTTAATAATCTATTGATTTGCACTGTAACTAAAAGTATGCACATATTAATTATAGACTAAACAATGAACACTTATTATGAAAACTTAATATAAAAGTGTTCAATGAAGATAAATAAAAATATCATCTGATAAAATTGTTTTCTGTTTGAAACTCCTTACACCACAAATCACACTTAGTATAGACCACAAACATTTCATCAGCAGTACAATTGTTTAAATTGTCACATCAATCCATGATTGTATTTCTTCTTCTTCCTGTGAAACTAGGGACAACATCACAAGTTGGTTGATCGTTATGGAATAACCATTGGCATTTCACAGATGATATCTGATATATTCCTTATGTCATAAATACGCTCTACTTCTCTTTTTCATCATGAATTTGACCTACCAAATTTGACTATTTATGGGGTTTGTTATAACAAGAGCAACACAATAGGTACCACATATGGAGCAGATTCTGCCCACTCTTCTGGAGCACCTGACATCTTTATCGTTAAATGATATAATATGTAAACCTTTCTCATGACAATTTTAAAATATAATATCAAGAAAAAAGAGAAAAGAAAAAAAGTAAAAGTTATATGAAAATTAATGGTATTAATAGATATACATAATAAAGTCATTGTATATATATATGTCTCTACAACAATGTAGAACATGTAGTACACTTGCATTTTTTTCTATTAATGGGAAGGTCGCCTTTTTATATATAATAGAAGCATTCCATCATATAGTTTCCATTATATACATGTAGTTTCTATTATATCATTGATAGACAAAAAGTGCCTCAGCCCTGTGCTCTGGTATCAAATATATAACATGAATATTACATGTACATTTTTTTTGTATATATACTGTATGTACTGTTAATTTCAAATGTCCATTAGGTTGGATAAATTTGTTTCTCTAACTCTATGGAAATTTATCCCTTTCCGAAGCCATTGTATAAAAAAATTTAATCAACGTGTGGTTGCTAGTGATCTCAAAAGATCATTGGATGATTTTAAGGGTCATGACCTTTTTAGCCAACTGAATGAATCAAAATATGATACCAGGTGTTAATGAAATTGACAACTTCGTGCAATGTGAAAGGCACTCGAAGGGGATTTTTGGTTAACAAAAAAAGAAAATGTCTTTTTTATCATTAGAGAAACTGATTCTTACATAGTTACTCGTGGATTATTGGATTTATCCAATCTCGATAGTTAAATTATAAATTTTAAAGTCCTCGCCGAGGCGGCTCGGACTTTAAAATTGATAATTTAACTATCTCGATTGGATAAATCCGATAATCCACTGGTATCAATGTAAGAATCTATATTTCTCTAATTCTTCGTCAATTTATCCCTTTCTGCACCCATTGTATTAAAAAAAAAAATCAACATGAGGTTCGTTTGATCTCAGTACTTCATTGGTTAAAATCCGATTATGATGGGAATTTTCTTGCTTTCCTCTGAATTTCCTATTGCGATGGCATGAAAAAGGTGACCATAACGTCACATAGTAAAATCACATCTTTTTGCAGATCATTTGAAAAGAAGGAAAAAGTTTGCCTGCATACTGTTAGAAAATCATTAGAGAAACAAATTCCACCACCAAATATCTTGTAATAAGATATTTATCCACTCTCAACAGTTAAATTATAAATATTTAAAACGCTCAGGCAAGACATACAGGAAAATTTGTAATTTCAAACCAGCAACATTTTTTTAGTTTAAACATGTATTAAAAAATAAATAAAAAAGGTAGTTTTTAAATAGTTAAAACTCATAATAAATGTCATTGTGAACATATATTTCCAACGCTTAGAATGTATCTCATAAAAGAGGGATGCTCAAGCAATTAAGGCATATCCCTAATTAAAGAGTGCTCCAATATCTACATGTCCTGTTGAAATATTTATATATAAAGTAAACAACTAATAACCAGATAACTGTTCATCAGCTGATCAGTTGTTCAACCTCAAACATAGCACATTGTTTTAAATGTTCTTCGACGAATTTAAGTGATATTTTGTGTAATCGTGGTAATCTTTGTTTTGTGGCTTTATTCACAACATCAACGATTTAATAAATAATAAAGATCTCACCAACACTTCTGTCTCTTCCTCCATTCTTGAGATAGGTGTGATTAACTTGTTACTTCCCTTGATTTACCTCTCTCTTTAATTCAACACGCACCTGTTTGTTTTCTCAAATTTTCTGAGTAAACATCGACAATTACACTAATTGTTGCTGGTTTCAAGGAATTCTAATTGTACTTTTACTTTTTTTCGTTGAATGACTGATGATTTTGAGACACAAGCCGTACACAAAATAGCGGATCTGTTCCCGTTCTTTCGCTCTTAGAGTTTATAAATTGTCTCCCCTTGATGGAAACTAAAACCCAGACAACAGCCAACATAGTTGTTGCAAAGCAAGAGAGGAAAGTTTTCTCTGGTAAAAACATTTTTAGATAATGCGTTTTTGCCCTCTGTTGATGTACACTATTTGACCAATGTATAATTAGCATAATTACAGTAAAAATTAAACCATCCATGGGAATCAAATTAGCATTATGATTTGTATATATAAATGTAAATAATTTGAAGTGATAATAAACAGCTGATAACATGGTTTATATGTACAAATTATGACCAGTCAAGTTAGAATAGTTTGCCTGTCTTAATCAATGCACATATTACATATATATAGAACAAGGTGAATATATATAGCGGGATCCAAGTCGATAGTCACTTAGTGTCATGTGTAGAATCATGGAATAGACTTTATATGATCTGCATTTCCGCACTTATAATTAATGAACGGCAATATACTTAACGTATTTGATTCAAGACAACATAACACACAATGAGCCACATAGGCAATAAGAAGTTGTAAGTGTTTACGGAAGGCACCAATGATCAAAGTTTGTAATATTCTTCATTTTGCTTTGATAGCACTTATGGATTTTTATACCCCTGCTTTCAAAAAAGGGGGGTATACTGTTTTACCTCTGTCTGTCAGTCCGTCCATCCATCCATCTGGCAGTCAGTCCGTCCCATGAAACTTTCGTCACATTTTTCTCAGGAACTACACATCTACCCTTTTTGTAATTTGGTGTCACCATTTATATATGTCAGCCATACCGTGTGATGCGTTTTCAGATTCATCATTCATCGACTTCCTGTTTATCGAACACTTGTATGATTTTACACATGATAGCCAAAGTGAAAATTTTCGTCACATTTTTCTCAGGAACTACAATACAAGGATTTCTGAAATTTGGTTTCAGGATTTATATAAGTCAGCTATACCTTGTGATGCGTTTTCAGATTCATCACTCGACAACTTCCTGTTTACCGAGCACTTGCATATTTTTACACTATTAATATTATCCACTTGCGGCGGGGGTATCATCAGTGAGCAGTAGCTCGCAGTTTCACTTGTTTAAACAGCTCCACACTAACCAGGACAACCAACTGAACACAGTTACCAATGATGTAGTTTCTGTGCAAATATACACAGTATATAAGATTGTAGGCTTTTTATTTTCCTTTATTTCATACACAATATATGAGCTGCATTGTATAGAAATTGACCTTATGCAAGTGAACTAATACATTTACATGCATATGAATTTGATTGATTTTGGAACAATCAGTTACAAAAATAAATAAATGTTGGTCTGTTGTGAAAGTTTCTTATATCATGTATATCAACTCAATTTTAAACACTTTGCATAGATCTATGTTGTATTCTTTGCAATTTCCAACCAGAAGTAAATTATCATAAGTATTTGCATTTGCATAAGGTGGATTTCTATCCGACATAGCTCATATATTGTTTATAATATTATGAAAGGATGTTGGATCAGGACAATAGACAAAAGACACTATTTTATTAGTAAAATTGTGTTAGCCAAGGCCCCCGAGTTGAAAATATACTTTGACCTATAATGGTTTACATTTTACAAATTCTGACTTGGATAGAGAGTTTTTTCATTGGCACTCATATATGTACTACATCTTGTAACATCTGTGTACCTATGAATGGGTGAGGATACCCTTAAGCAAATCTTTTATTGACGTTGCATGCCCTAGTTGGGTAGGAAGGTACATGTATAGATTTTTAAATATTTTTTGGGTGCAATAAAAGTACAAACTTTTTGTTACAAACTCAGAGTTCGGTATTTTTGTTATTTTGCTTTTTCAGCTGGTTTTACACAAGTAACAATGTTAGACATGCTGGAGCAGAAAAAAAATCATTACAAAAAAAATTGAATTAATTTCGTGTCATCAAAATTAACGCTATTTTGGTAGACTGCTTTTTCAGGTGGGTAGATATAGGCAACATCAAACAACTTACATTTTATTTTTGGCCTATCCCTATTCCAACCATGCAATGATAATACACTATATAATTATTTTCAGGTGGAGGACCAAAGAAAATTCTGAATCAGATTCCAGATGAAATATTAAATGATCCCAAATTAAAAGTTGCAGTAGGAAAGGTATACTACATGTAATTCATTAGGTAAAACAGCATTTTTATACTGTATTATTTTTTTGCTAGCAAATCTAACTCTTTCATCAAAATTTGATTTGAGACATCTGCAATTAAAACGCATGGCAGTCTAAAGCACAATTTTTATCATCTTTCACTAATTTTTTACATCTTGATAATATTTGTTTTCTCATTATTATCATGATTATCACTTTGAAGTAAGAGTAAAATGAAAACATTTTTAATTACATTGTAATTGGAAAAAAATGCCAATTGTATTTGTCAGTATCTTAAACATGTTAAATGTGAAAAAAGGAGATGTGGTAAGAATTTTGTTTTCCAACATTTATTTTCCAAAATACTTTACTGTGCGTACAGCCCTAGACAACATTCTTATAAATACAATGGGAGACAATTCAATCTCAGTTATGCCATTATTTACATGTATGATTTGAATGCTGTTATTTACTGGATAATGTACATTGTATTCAAATGATTTTGGTTTTAACTTGCAATTGCAAGCTCTTTTAAATAATGTGTAGATTTTTCCAGTATCAATGAAAGCTTTAATTTATATATTGCATATTTCATTCTAATTGTTTGCGTTGCAGCTTCCAGATAACTACAACTTTGAAATCTGTAAAACAATATGGAAGATCAAGATGATAGAAGCAAAAAGAGGTATGATATTTATTATATTGTAAAACCAACTTAATTTTGCTGATAATTTATGTTTATCCCTTTCTAGACAATTTCACAGTGATTTAATTTTGAGATACTCAAATTAACTTCCAGTGTTCTCCCCAGGATTTTTGGATAGCACCAGGGTAACGTGTGACGAAATGAATTTTACAATATTTTGTGTCGCGTTGCGTCGCTTATTTTTTTCTTGTTAGTTTTTGTCATTACCTTTTTGCCTTTGTTTTACTGTGTTATATAGACTTTGGGTCAGAACATTGTTGGTAGAAAAAGTAAATCAATAAAACAGTTTGTATACTTTAATATCTTTGAAAAAGAAAAGAAAGCACAATTAGTCTTTAAACTAAAGTCACTTCTTATATTTTGATCAAGCCATTTTGTCCCAATACTTGTAGTTACACTACACATTCCCCATGTTAGATTTGACCATAACAATGAATTTGAACAAGATTAATTTTTGATACAGAACCTTCAGTAAATGTTAAACTATTTTCCATTTTTTTAAAATCAAAAATTTTGTTTATTTTCTCATGCATATTACTTATTACTTTTATTTATTTTAGAGTTAAAGTATTCTGTTTCAAATGTAAAAGTAATCTAAAAAGTTTTCATTGCTATTTCAATTAGGCATTAATCTTCACCCCATTATGTGTTTTGAAAAACCTACCAATTTAATATAAAATGTTTGTGTATCAATAAAGGTATGATTCTCTAAAATAATTTGCAAAACATTTTTGTTGGTATGTTCTAAGAATTTTTTTATCCTTAATGTAACATTCTAATATAATTTTGCATTCAATTTATACTTTATTTTAATTTTCAATGAGAAATTATATGTGAGGAGCATTTATTTCTAATAAGCAAAATCAGGGGAAGTAAGTCCACAATTAATTTGTAACAGGCAAATTATTTTGACTAAAGACTGGCGTAATAGAGTTTATTAACAAATGTTTGCTTGTCCCCTATTACAAGTCTGATATTAAAATTGTGATCTCTTAATTAATTAAAACACAAGAGAATCATGTACATCCATCAACAAGGTTAACCTCAACAGGTAAATCGATCACGTGGTGTAAACAATCTACTTGACAATACTGGATTAAACTGGTTAGAACTGGTCAATTTTCATGTAAAATTTTCACCCTGGCTGAAAGTTGAAGTCATCTGAAACTTTACTGATTTTAATACGATTTTTTTACCGAAAACTTTAGCACCACGGAGAAAAATTATACATCGCGGCAAGAACGATACCACCGCGGTAGAAAATTATACATCGCGGGCCCGTGGTCCTTTAAGGGCCTGGGGAGAACACTGACTTCATGTAGATTAATAAGGATGATACCAAGTTTTTTGATAATCACTTTATTTTCTACTTGCAAAAGTCGTGAAAAATAAATTGCTCATGAAAATTAGTTGGTTTACAGTTTACATGTACTGAATAAATGATAGCATTTTATAAATTATTGCTAATGCTTGTGGAAAATAAAATTGAGAATGGAAATGGGGAATGTGTCAAAGAGACAACAACCCAACCATAGAAAAAACAACAGCAGAAGGCCACTAACAGGTCTTCAATGTACTGAGAAATTTCCGCAACTGGAGGCGTCCTTCAGCTGGCACCTAAACAAATATATACTAGTTCAGTGATAAGGAACGCCATACTAATTTCCAAATTGTACACAAGAAACTAAAATTAAAATATTACAAGACAAACAAAGGCCAGAGGCTCCTGACTTGGGACAGGCGCAAAAATGCCTTTTTTCAAACACAGGATATTTAAACTCTCTTGTAATACAATGTTTGTAGTGAAATAACTGAAAAACAAATACTTACTTTGGACATGTTGGAATGATTCTTTTAAAATTTTGTTTTGACTAGACATGGTATTGAAACACTTGATAAATCATCTCAAGAAGTGTAAAATAATTGCAAAAGGTGATTTAGAAAAAAGATAGAAAGATTGAAGCCAGTGTACAACTCAAACAAGTTTAAAACTATTTTTTTTTATTGTTCTAAGGGAGATAATTTAAACTGTTTTAACATGTTTCTTATACTGTTTTGAAGATTATAATATCAACATACCTAAATCATTGTAAATGGAGATTAGAATAAAAAAAATTTATCTTAGGTGTTTCAATCAAATGATAAAAATTTCATAAATTGTTTACCTTTTCTAAAAAAAAATCTTAATTTGTCTACTTTACCTACTCAAAAGGTAAATGATTCTAATTTATATAAAAGTAAGAAGATGTGGTATAATTACCAATGAGACAACTCTCCTTCAGTAACCAAATGAAAAAGACACTAACAACTATACTTACTTTTCCAAAATAAAGAGATAAAATCCATACCATATTCTTTTTTTCAGTTGCCCTACAGTTTCCAGAAGGTTTACTAGTATTTGCCTGTGTTATAGCAGATATTATAGAAGAGTAAGTGTTGGGTTGATGTCAGACTTTTATGGATTCTTGTATAGTGCTTTTTATGCCCCATTTATGGGCATTATGTTTTCTGGTCTGTTCGTCCGTCTGTCTGTTCATCGGTTTGTCCATTCGTCTGCTTTAGGTTAAAGTTTTTGGTCAAGGTAGTTTTTGATGAAGTGGAGGTCCATTCAACTTTAAACTAAGTACATATGTTCCCTATGATATGATCTTTCTAATTGTAATGCCAAATTAGAGATTTCCCTCCATTTTCACAGTCCATGAAACATAAAAATGATAGTGCAGATGGGGCGTCTGTGTACTGGGGTGTACTGGGGACACATTCTTGATTTTTATGTCTTAATTTTTTTATGTTATTTTCTGTAGGTATATTTTTTGTGGAAATAAATACACACAGTGCATGTAAATAAAATTGAAATATGAATTGGTGAATATGTCATAGAGACAATAACCCAACCTAAAAGTGGCCACTAATGGATAAAAACTGTTTATTAACTATAATACTCTATAGCTATCAAATGACAATTGTAAAGTTTTCAACCAATTCAAAGAATACATTTACATAACAGAGGATTGTATATTCATTGTTTTTTGTAAGCAGCCAGTTTTATTTTATATAGCTATAAAGGACTTTCATGACTTTATGAAAATTCTAATTATTTATTTAAATTTACAAATACAAATTTTTGAATTAAGCAAAATAATGGGGGGGGGGGGGGGTGTAGGAGGAGTATTGAATCAGTCTTGCATATATGACGGTTTCCGGACCCTTGTTCCTGATCCCGAAATCCTGGGCTTAAAAACACAAAATCCTGAGATCCCGATATAGGTCTTACCCCCTCTCAAATAAGATATACAAATGCATCAGCAATACTTGATTTGTGAAAATATGTACATATGCAAAATTGTACAAATACTGTATTCATACTCTTTGAATTGTAGTTAATCAAGATCTGCTTTTTCAAAGCTATAGTTTACACATGTTGAACTGCTAAAAAAATTGTATTCAATTATTATGTAATGGTAATATTTGTAGAATCACAGCACATGGTACACATTTTATTTAATGTCCTCACTCCTATGGAATAAAACTGTGTAATTAAAGATAACACAATAATTTGGTTATTTTCAGATTTGCAGATGCCGATACATTGATCATGGGTGATGTTACCTATGGAGCTTGCTGTGTTGATGACTTCACTGCCAAAGCTCTTGGTTGTGATCTGATGGTACATTACGGTCACAGTTGTCTAAGTAAGTTGTTTAAAAGTATAATAAGTGAATAATAAATGTAAATGCTTTGATTGTTATTGTGGAAAGATTTTTCTAAAAACTGAGAATGAGATCCTTCTCAGCATATTCAAAAATATTCAAAATCGCAACAAAGGTAATAAAAAGTTCAAAACATGAACAAACAGTCCACGATTTTTTTTCTCCAGAAAACGAAAGATTGTGTAACACAAACCATTAATGTCAGTAAGATGTATCATTTTCATACATATTTACAGTAATTTAAATTATCATACCACAAATTTTCATTAATTAATAAAGTACTATAGTTATCTTAGATTTCATGATTTAAGTACCACTTAATGTTAAGCAAATAACAATCTTTCTACCCATATACTGGTTTGAATAGGAATGTTTGCATTGTTTATAAGCTTACACCTTTTACAAAATGCATATATTTTACTGCTTTTGTTATGTTTGTGGTCCACAAAGCAGAAAGCTTGATATCAACAAATTTTTTTTTTTATTTATTAAGGAATGACTGTAATATTTTTTCTGTCTATGAAGAAATAACATAAAATATTTGGTGCATACTTAATAACGCGCGTAGCGGGTTATTTAACAGTGTGCACCACATTTTTCATGTTATTTCGAATAGACAGAAAAGATATTACAGTCATTTCTTATAATTTAATTCTAAATTCCATTTTAAACCGTAGAAAACCAGCCAATAAGAAGACGCGTTTCATCCAAAATTAAATTATTCATGCTTATACTTATATTTGTAGTACCTATAGACAGAACAGAAGGTATACAGATGCTGTATGTTTTTGTTGATATAGCTATCGACATGATGCATTTTATGGACACTCTGAAACATAACTTTAAACCAGGAGACCATCTGGCACTTGTCAGCACGATTCAGTTTGTTGCAGCTCTACAGGTACTATTCTATTAGATAGGGTTTGAAATTGGAAGAAATATTATTTGTATGTTAGATCACAACTTTAGATTTCAAGAAAGTAATATTAATTTTCCTTTCCTTGTGAAAGAAAGTAGGTTTTTGACATTGGAGGAGCATTCGTTTTTTTATATAATAGGTTTTTTTTTAAAGCATCAACAGGTTTTGTAACTAATATCATAGCAGAATGTAAATACTGAATATATATGGATACTAGACATGAAAAAGAAGTTGGAGGAATGTCAATGAGACAGCAATCCAAGGACTCACAAACAAAATATTTTTTTGTCAGGCTTTCACAATTTCCAGGTGAGTGATACCCACTAGAGATTTATCATGTTTATATAAAAATTAGAAGATGTGGTATTATTGCCAATAAGACTATTATTCACCCCAAGTTCAAGTGAAGTTGATGTAAGAAATATAGGTCATGGTTCATCCTTCAACAAGAACCAAATCCAAAACTAATAATAAACTATATAAAACCACATCATGACAAACATGACAAATTGTGAAACAGTCTTAAATGGGGAAACAAATGGCCAGTTTTGTGCAGTCTGTTTGTGCACAAAACAAACCAAAAACAAGTTAATAGACAGCAATCAATGACAACCACTGCATTACATGCTCCTGATTTTAATCACTGTTTAAAATATTTATTCCTGTAGTCTTCAGCTGGTGTTTTGAGAGAAGATTTCACCATAACTATACCTCAGTCAAAACCTCTTTCACCAGGAGAAATACTGGGTTGTACATCTCCTAAACTTTCGTCAGATACCACAGCAATCATGTAAGTATAAAGATATAGCTATACAAGATAACTATTTTGTACTTCTCTTTATCTTTCGTTAGATACTAAAACCAGGAATTTCTCGCTACATTAAAGATCTGTTGGTGACCTTCTACTGTTGTTTTTCTATGGTCGGGTTGTTGTCTCTTTGACACAATCTCAATTTTATAACAAGGAAGTTTTGCACTAAGGGTTCCAAATGAAGAAACTCTTTGAGTTTTAAATACACCTGGTTCATATCATCCATGTGTTATATTCATTCTATTTTACAAGGTATATTTTGTCTTTATGAAACATTCAGTTCCATCCTGTAACCTACTAATACACCATATTCAAAAGAATTAAGATATGGTTATATATGTATTTGATATTATAATGATGTTATATTTGCAGTTACCTTGGTGATGGACGATTCCACTTAGAATCTATTATGATTGGTAATCCTGATATTCAAGCATACAGGTACAGTTATACATACATCAAGGTCATATAAAAAAGAAGATATGGTATGATTGCCAATGAGAAAACTATCCACAAAAGACCAAAATGACACAGACATTCACAACTATAGGTCACCGTAATGCCTTCAACAATAAGCAAAGCCCATACTACATAGTCAGCTATAAAAGGCCCGGATAAGAGAATGTAAAACAATTCAAACGAGAAAAAAAAATTCTGACTGTATTTTTATGGTTAATGTCTGCGTTCATAATTGATTTATTTGTTAGATTACAACAGCAAATAGAAATGGAAGATTAAAAAAAATAAATTGCTTGAGATTGCCTTATTTGTTCAAGTATTTACCATTTTAACTTAATCATGTAAAAACAAACTACTTGGTTAATACCATCCAGATAGACATTTTGTCATAAACTATTTTGAGGGTAACATCAGCCTTGTAGTCCATTCTCCTGTGCTGACATAAAACAATATTGTTGCAGTCATTTCAATTGCTCATTAAAAGTTGAAATCATTAGAAATAAAGGTTTTGCTATCCCCAGAGATTTATAACATAAAATTAGCTATCTAGACTATGCACAACATTTAGACTTTCTTTTAAATTTTTTAATTGATTTACACAGGCAAATTTTGTTCACATCAATTTCACATGAAATTAAATTCATGTAAATCTCTGGTGAAGTTCACATGAATTTCACCTCAAACAAGCTTATACGGGAAAATCATGTGAGCAAAATTTGCCTGTGTAGCCTTATAAAAAAATACTTACTCAGAGGAAATACACATCTATGGACTGGAATATAGATGATTGGTCACTATTTATCTTTCAATATAAATTGTATAATATCATTGATAAAAGAGGGACGAAAGATACCAAAGGGACAGTCAAACTTTGCTAAAAATGAAAAAGACAAACAGAAAAAACAATAGTACACATGACAAAACAAAGAAAAACACATGATAAGAATTTATAAAGTTATTTTTGAATTGACAATTTGGTGATTCAAATTATTTAATGTGTTACAGATATGACCCTTACAGTAAAGTTTTCTCACATGAGTACTATGAGATTGACAAAATGCATCAAATAAGACAGCAAGCAATACAGACAGCTGCTAAAGCTAAAAAGTTTGGTATTATTTTGGGGACACTTGGTAGACAAGGATCTCCTAAAGTATTTGACGTAAGTATGACACATTGATTGGTGGTTAACTACCATTGGAAAATATAACATGAATATTAAGGCGAGAATTTGAAATAAGTTATTGGTTGACAAGGTAACAGTCCCCAGAAAAACATCTCAAACTTCTTAGACATATTAATCTAATTCAGGCTAGCTATCTTTACTCGCAAGCTTAAGACACCAATGATTACTATTAGATTGGAGAAGCAGTAAATACAAGTGTTCAAGTTATTTTTCCAGTCAAATAGAGATCAAGTTGATTTAAAATATGAATTATATGGAAAATTGATGTGCTCTAAAGCTTACATTGATTGTGCCATTAGTTGTACAATTCTTCCTAAAAGGTTTATATCAGCTAGTTAGAAAAGCAATACTCATCAAGTTGTTTTAAAAGAGTTATGCCCCTTGAAAATTTGAATTATTTAGAATATGACATTGAACATATTTTCGTGCCTACATTTCTTGTAGGATTGTTATGAAAATGATATCAAAGGATTGTTTTTTTTTCTTTTATCTTAAACACATTTGATTACATAAAACATTAAATATGTATTTCTATAACAGCATTTACAACAGAAAATAACAGATTCTGGGAGAGAATATGTTTTAGTGATGTTATCTGAGATTTTCCCGGACAAACTAAAACTATTTACTGACGTAGATGCGTAAGTATTTTTCAATTTATATGAACTTATTATAAAATTAAATCCTGAATGTGCTCATTATACACTCTATTCATGTGAAATGTTAAACTTAGGTTATTTCTGTATTTTAATTACAAAATCCTATTTACTATCAATGCAAAATGGATTTTTTATTGATTAGATATGAAATGCAAATTATATAAATCCATGAAATGTTTTTATATGGGTAAGATAATCCAAAAGTTGTATGCATTTAGGGCATTATTGTCGAGCCTTCGACTTTAGTCGAAAAAGCGAGACTAAGTGATCCTACTTTCCGTCGGCGTCGTCGTCGGCGGCGTCCACAAATATTCACTCTGTGGTTAAAGTTTTTGAAATTTTAATAACTTTCTTAAACTATACTGGATTTCTACCAAACTTGGTCAGAAGCTTGTTTATGATCATAAGATAGTATCCAGAAGTAAATTTTGTAAAAATAAAATTCTATTTTTTCTGTATTTTACTTATAAATGGACTTAGTTTTTTCTGCAGGGAAACATTACATTCACTCTGAGGTTAAAGTTTTTAGAATTTTAATAACTTTCTTAAACTATCCTTGGTTTGTTCCAAACTTGGACAGAAACTTGTTTATGATCATAAGATAGTATCCAGAAGTAAATTTTGTAAACAAATAAATCCATTTTTTCTGTATTTTACTTTTAAATGGACTTAGTTTTTCTGCGGGAAACATAACATTCACTCTGTGGTAAAAGTTTTTAAAATTTTAATAACTTTCTCAAACTATCCTGGGTTTGTACTAAACTTGGACAAAAGCTTATTTATGATCATTAGATAGTATCCAGAAGTAAATTTTGTAAAAAGACAACTCTATTTTTTCTGTATTTTACTTTTAAATGGACTTAGATTTTCTACCAGTGAACATTACATACAGTCTGCAGTTAAAGTTTTCAAAACATTTATTAGATTCATTAATTATTCTAGATTTTTACCAAACTTGGACAGAAGCTTCTTACAATCATAAGATAGTATCAAGAGGAATATTTTAATTGATTTTTTTCCTCATTTTTGTTTAGCCTGTGATTTACAGCAATTGTAGGCGAGACACTGGGTTCCACGGAACCCTTACAAATTTTGTTTTAATATGACCGCAAAAAATTGGGACAAAAACAAACATTTTTCTAGTTTTTGATCAAGTTGAAGTCCAAGCAACTTGAAACACAGAACACATTTTATCTATGATATGATCTTTTTGGTTTTTGTCGAGCCTTCGAATTTAGTCGAAAAAGCGAGACTAAGGGATCCTACATTTCGGTGTCGTCGGCAGCGGCAGCGGTGTCCACAAATATTCACTCTGTGGTTAAAGTTTTTTAAATTTTAATAACTTTCTTAAACTGTACTAGATATCTACCAAACTTGGACAGAAGTTTGTTTATGATCATAAGATAGTATCCAGAAGTAAATTTTGTAAAAATAAAATTCCATTTTTTCCATATTTTACTTGTAAATGGACTTAGTTTTTTTGCAGGGAAACATTACATTCACACTGTGGTTAAAGTTTTTAAAATTTTAATAACTTTCTTAAACTATCCTGGATTTGTACCAAACTTGGACAGAAGCTTGTTTATGATAATAGCATAGTATCCAGAAGTAAATTTTGTAAAAAAAAAAAATCCATTTTTTCCGTAGTTTACTTTTAAATGGACTTAGTTTTTCTGCGGGGAAACATTACATTCACTCTGTGGTTAAAGTTTTTAGAATTTTAATAACTTTCTTAAACTATCCTGGGTTTGTACCAAAATTGGACAGAAGCTTGTTTACGATCATAAGATAGTATCCAGAAGTAAATTTTGTAAAAAAAAAAAACCCACTTTTTCTGTATTTTACTTTTAAATGGACTTAGATTTTCTTCCAGTTAACCTTACATACGTGTAAAGTCTGCAGTTAAAGTTTTTTCAGCAAAAGTAGGCGAGACACTCAGTTCTGCCGAACCCTTACAAATTTTTTAAATGGCAAATGAGAGTTTCACATCCACTGAACATAGAAAATGATTGTGCAAGTTGTGCAACCGTGTTCTATGGACATGTTCTACACATTATTGTTGAAAACTTGTCTAACCAGTTAGTATTTTAGTGTTTTATCATAAAAAATTATTAAAGTCAATGAATTCATTGTCATATTTTTAAATGTGAGAAACATAAAATTTATGTAATAGACTACTGTTTTATCTATGTTTACAGATGGGTTCAGGTAGCTTGTCCCAGACTCTCCATTGACTGGGGAATGGCATTTGAGAAACCTCTGTTAAGTCCCTATGAGGTAAATATGACAAAGTTTATATTTTATTATGGTGGCTTCCACTAGAGTGAGATGGTTGTGTTTTGGTATCTGGTGTGAAAGTACTTTGGTTATGATAACTTACTAAAATTTCTCTGGAAATCACAAATTTGCAATTTGTGGCAGAATTGTATGCAATGGTAGCTGTTATGCCAAAGTTTGATGATCACATGATAAAAAGCTTGTTGTTCATGCTTCAGGTTGTGGATCAGCTTTAATATATTCTATAATTTCCCCAGTAATCAAAATGCAAAAAATCAGATTAATTCCAGCAGAACAGATGAATTTCGTATAAAGATGAATCAAATTATTCACATTCAATTAAAATATTTAATGTTTTATACGGAACAGCATTTTTAGATGGCTCTAAAACATAAATGGCTTCTGTCCATTGGTTCTGAAACTAACAAAAAAATACTCATGGCTGTAAAATGATAATAAAAAGTTGCACCCATTAAAAGGTACAGATGTACTGATAATTATCATCTCCATTGGTCAAATATAGATATAGGAAGTGTTATGATTGCAAATGAGATAACACTCCATCAAAGTCACAATATATAAAAGTAAAACACACATTGGATCACACCTTTCAACAAGCTATAAAGGACCCCAAAAATGGTAAGTGTAAAACCATTCAAACTGAAACCAATGGTCTAAACTATATAAAATATTAGAAACAGTTTATGTTCGATTTACAAGTTTGACTGTCTCTCTGGTATCTTTCATCCCTCTTTTATGAACCATATCAACAACAACATATCTTGTACATATATATCAATATAAATAAAAAATTGTTGGGTATATAGTAAATGAAACAAAAGCTATCATCACCATAAAATCAGGAACTTCCAAGGTTAAAATTCAAAATAGCAAAATCAACTTAAAAGGTACTAAGACAGGTTAGTTTAAGTACCACCATAGAAATCAAAGTCATCTCTAAGTAAAGGTCAGTTTAGGCTAAAAGAAATGCACATTCTAAACATAGCTACCCAAATCTGTTAAATAGAAAGGACAGGGAATAAGTTTCAGAAATCTAGTTTTCCCACTTAATTACAGTGAATTATAGTTATTTTTTTCCATACATATTTGTTAGACATCAATTGTTTCAAATAGTGAATACCTGTATATTTCAGAAATAAATTTCCTCCTTAGCAGATACTTCACAACATCATATACATAACAAATAATATTTTATATTGTTTCAGCTGTCAGTGGCATTAGAACATGTTCAGTGGCAATCACAATACCCCATGGACTTTTATGCAAATGATAGTTTAGGAGCTTGGACTGTTAATAATGAGGTCCATAGACCTCAGAGACAAAGAAAACCTAGAACTATAATCAAAAAGGAACTAAAAGAAAAATCTGTTGGACCAACATCTTGTTGCTCACAGACTTCTGAATGTTGTAATAGTAACAATCAAGGAAAGTTAGACAACTCTGCAACTTCAAATTGTGATAAAAATGTTTCTGTAAATAAAAGCTAGCAAATGATTGTATGTTAATATATATCCAGGCATTTACTATTACAAATTGAGTCATGCTGTAATATACACATGTATGTAAAATTGATTCTTAAATTTTAATGCCCCTTCTACGATAGTAGAGGGGCATTATGTTTTCTGGTCTGTGCCTCAGTTCGTCCGTCTGTGCGTCCGTGCGTCCGTTCGCTTAAGGTTAAAGTTTTTAGTCAAGGTAGTTTTTGATGAAGTTAAAGTCCAATCAACTTGAAACTTAGTACACATGTTTCCTATGATTGATCTTTCTAATTTTAATTCAAAATTAAAGTTTTGACCCCAATTTCACGGTTTACTGAACATAGAAAATGATAGTGCGAGTGGGGCATCCGTTTACTATGGACACATTTTTGTTGATATGTGTAATTCTACATAAAAAAATAAATTTTATTGTCTGACAGAAAATGTATAAAAGGAGACTTGGGTATATATCAATAAGTCAGCAATTTAACAACAAAGACATAGGGAAGGCAAAATACAGTCTTTAACTATAGACAGAAAAAGTATTTAGGTGCATGGAAAGGTATTAAAACGATGGAGCTGGAATTAAGGATGTTTTGGTATACCTCTGATCCTCTGTTTTTTTTAAGGGTGTAGGAGGGGTCCGATTCCAAAATCCCAGGTTTAAAACATGAAATCTTAAGGTCCCGATTTAAAAAAAAATAAATCCTGACATCCCAAAATTCAAAGAAAAAAACTCCTGGATACCGAAAGGATCAATCCCAAAATCCTGAGCTTAAAAACGCCCAATCACGATGTCCAGAATAAGTTCCTGCCCCCTCTTCTTTAAAGTAGTATGACATTCCTGTTATTTGGTCTTGAGCATATTTATAGAAATATATGCATTTGTATTGTCAAAGTTTGTATCTGGTGGATGTAAATTGCTACCATTCGATGTTGTTAAAGTTTGAAACACAAAATACACAAGCATTTCAAAGCATTAAAAATAAAAGTTCAGGTGTTATTGTAAACTTTGATCCTAGAAATACACATTTACTGTTACTTGATTTTAAGTGTTTCTCTCCATCTATTTCAAAATATTCAAAAGTCCGACCTAATTGCAAATTGTTTTATCAAATCAGATTATTAATTATTGCGAAAAATGTGACACAGTTGAAAACACAATTATATAAATATTTTATATGAATTAAACAAGATTTTTCTCAAAATCGTTAAATTAAAATCACATTGAAGTTTTAAATGACAAAATCACAATGGTAAATGCACACAATTATTTCTTGATTTACAGAAATGTAATATCTTTTCCTCATACATTGATTGTCTTCCTTTAAACTTCATGAAAACATAGTTTAGCTTCAAGTATATTTCATGGAGTATTTTGGAATTTAATTTAATGGCAGCTTGTTTAGAAATGTTAAGAAAACAAAGTTAAAGAGATTACTCAAAAAATTAAATAGGACATTTCTTCAAAGCAGTTCCAAAATTGCTACCTTATCTTTTTAGCTCATTTGGCCAAGAGGTAAACTGTAAAGAGCAAAATTGTTCTGCAAAGTTAGTAAAATAAGTAAAAATGATCAAAATTGTCTGACAACTGACCCCTTCAGGAGTTACTACCCTTTAAGTAGTTTTACAATTTTTTATATCATTTTGTAATCAATTACAATGTTTTCGATGACACTGTCCATCAACCAAGAAGGGTGCCATGGTTAAAAATAGAACAGGGGGTAAAATGAAGTTTGACTGGTATCTCTGAAACTAGAGCATTTACTTAATCTGAGATCTATCTGCTTTGAAATTTTCATACGCATCAGACAACTCGTTAAAATAGACTTAAATTTGGCCAAAATTTTCAATAGGGTATCTAATGATTTAAAAATGTATCTGATGACCCTGTCACGCAGCCAACATAGCTGCATTGGCTAAAAATTGATCATAGGGTGTTTACTATAGACGTTTCAGGGAAAATTGTAAAAATAACTATTTCAAATGGTCTCAAATTATTAATAATTATATGACTGCAAAACTTTTGCGGTTGTATATTGATATCCCGTTATCGTAGTCGTCGTCCTCAGGGTAGTCCGAAGACAGATGGTTTCTGGATAATAACTTCAGTAAAAGTAAATAGAAATTTTGTGAAATTGTAACACAAGGTTAATAACCCCCAAAAAAAGTTGAGATTGATTTAGGGGATATGGTTTAGGAATAAGGGGCAAAGAAAGGAGCACAGATAAGCATTTTAGTAGTTTCCTGACAATACCTTGTGTTTAAGTGCACGAATCCCTCTGCAGTTTTATACCACAAAGGGATGATTAGGATTGACCTTGGGAGTTATATCTCAAAACATTGAGGAATAGGGACAAAAAAGGGGAAAACAAGGGTTTCCTGTTTAATAGATAATTAAGACAACTTTAATGCAGTGTTAAGGAGGTAAATAAAGAGGGTGGGGAAAGGGGGTTGTGACCATTCGCAACATCATATTGTATTGCACAAGAGCATGTTAAATTTAAATTCAAATAGTATAATCAATTCTAAGTTCTTTTACTATAGTTATTCTGTGTCAGAAACCTATTGTGTGTAAATTATTTAATTACAATCTAAATTCAGACATGTACCTAGTGCTTATAGTGTACCCATTTTCGCTAAACTGTATCAAGTGCTAATAGTGTACCCATTTTTGCCAAACGGTTCAGGGTGGACCTCTGCGGTCGTATCCAGCTGGGCTTAGTGAAGCAATTTATTTTAATGATGATGAGGGGTCAACAGTAACTTTTGTAAGATTACAATGGGATGAACTGATTTGAATTTAACTACTGAGCCAAATTAAACTAAACTTTGCCTGAATCATTATTATGATATCCAATACATTTTATTATGACTTAACCTTATTGAAATGATTTTCAAAAACACAGTAGATATCTGAATAGTTGCACATTTTTATTTGATAAACAGGTACATATAACGTTGGCATTATGTCAGCCCTATTTATGAACTGCAATAGATAGAGAGCAACACATCTGGTATATTCACAGTAAAAAAGAACTGTATCTGTTAAACTATATTACAATGTAATCTCTATAGGTACTTGTTCATTTTGGTGGAGAATGGAATAGGGAAATGGGTAAGTTAAGGTTTCCAATAGTTTAAGCAGTTCTTGATATCTCTTTTATGTATTACAATGCACTACTAAATTGAAAGTAAAGCCTATTGAGCGCAAATTACAGACGTTCCGTTCTTCTATCACGTGATCACTATCTTTGCTTTATAACTCAGTCTGAGATATTACTATCAAATAAGATGATAGTATGTCAATGCTAACCATGGTTTTGATATTACAGGGGTTGAATTGAATGAGAAAGTTATTCTCGGGATTATTCAATGATATATGCATGTTTAATGAATCCTTTGCACTCTGAAAAAATTCAATTTAGCTTGAATACATTTAATTAACTTGTAACGGAATTGATTCGAGATAATATTCCTACATTCGTTATGAATTTGATCTTAAATTAAATTATTAATAGATATCTGAAACTGAATAAGAATAGTTTAACCAAAGTGAAGTTTACCTAGTACTTTTACTTCTACATTTGGGTTCCAGCAATCGTTATTCTTTTGATTTTCCCATAATCTCTGATTTTAGATTAGATAGAATGATCAATGATGGAATCCCACCAATTTCCTCCACAAAGTGCAATACAAATAAACCAAATTAATTCTCTAAGTAGAAAGATGGAGATTAAAAGAAAACAAGAATAATCCATTTAAACAAAAATCACGTAAGAGAATAAACAGGATAGTTTATAATCTCTTTTTAAACATGCACAAACATAAATGATTGCGAGGGTTATACTAGTAGTTAATCAAAATCTTTTCACGCTTATTGTACGGACCCCTTTAATAAAATTAACGGTACCAATTTTCTTGCACCAGATGCGCATTTCGACAATACATGTATCTTCAGTGATGCTCGTTGCCAAAATATTTGAAACCCAAAGCTTACATAAAAGATGAAGAGCTATAATCCAAAAGGTTCAAAAAGTATAGCCAAATCCGTAAAAGGAATCAGAGCTTTGCATGAGGGAGATACATTCCTTAATTTATAATAATTTCTATCATTTTGATACAGCAAATTTTAATAACACAAAAAATCCGTATTTTCATGCCAGTACCGAAGTACTGGCTATTGGGCTGGTGATACCCTCAGGGACTAAGATATACTAGCTATGTTGTTGTATATTAGTTGAAACCTGTTTCTATTTGACACATTCCCGGAGGGCAATAGTTAGTTATCAAAGGTACCAGGATTATAATTTAGTACGCCAGACGCGCGTTTCGTCTACATAAGAATCATTAGTGACGCTCATATCAAAATATTTATAAAGTTAAACTAGTACAAAGTTGAAGAGCATTGAAGATCCAAAATTCCATTTTTTTGGCCAAAAACCATGCATACGGCTTAGGTAATCTATGCATGGATTCAGAAAATACTCAGTTTTTCGAAAAATTCAATGTTTTGTAAAAATGACAAAATTATTGTTATTCATGTCAACAGCGGAGTGCTGACTTCTTGGCTGGTGATACCCTCGGGGACAAAACACCCACCAGCAGTCTTTTGTGAATCAACGTGTTTCCCTCTGGGTTTTTAATTTCGATTGGCCATTTATTCACAATTGATGGTTAATTTACAATTGCCTCTTTGTTAATTACAATTAAGAGATACTGATATTTTATCTAGGTTAAAACATAACTTTCTTAATCAAACTAGCACCCTTTGCATCATAGTATCATATAGTTTCAAGAATGCTTAGATATAAATAAACTCATCATAGATACCAGGATTAATTTCGATAAATAATGAAGGGAAATCCAAAGGAAAATTACATTTTACCTTGTGATAAAATTTGTACTTTTTATCGATATGACAGATTAATTCCTGATAAGTTATTTTAAGAAGAAAAAGAAACGCGTCTTGCGTATATATAAAATTTAGTCCTGGTATCTATGATGAGTTTTATTTACAACCACTGGGTCGATGCCACTGCTGGTGGAGATTTATTTCCACGAGGGTATCACAAGCCCAGCCGTCAGCACTTTTTGTGCTGACATGAATTATCATTGATATTGTTATATTTATAAATTAACTGTTTACAAAAATTTGTGAATTTTTTGAAATGCTAAGGCTTTTCTACCCCAGGCATAGATTACCTTAGCTGTATTTGGAAACATTTTAAGGAATTTGGGATCTCTATGCTCTTCAACTTCGTACTTTATTTGGCCTTTTTATTTTTTTAACATTTTTGGATTCGAGCGTCACTGATGAGTCTTTTTTTTTTAGACGAAACGCGCGTCTGGCGTATATATAAAATTTAGTCCTGGTATCTATGATTAGTTTATTTATATACTTAATCACAATTTTTACGCAGCAATATTAATATATTTTGTGTCATAAAATACTAATAAAAAATAGACGTAAAATGTACCTTCACCCACCAATTTGTCTCTCCTATCGTCAGGACATTTTGTTTGATTTCAACCATTAAAAAAAGGTGTATCATCATTTAAATCTGTTGACTACATATACAGTAATCAAGAAAGAATTTCATGCAGTCATCCGTAATTCTAAAATCTTGATTATGAGATATCCCATCGTATCCATTATAAGAATGTACGAAACTGAATTGTGTTAAATAAACTCATCATATATACCAGGACTAAATTTAGTATATACGCCAGACGCGTTTCGTCTACAAAAGACTCATCAGTGACGCTCGAATACAAAAAAGTTAAAAATGCCAAATAAAGTACGATGTTGAAGAGCATTGAGAACCAAAAGTTAAACATTAACTTTGATACAAATTGATCTGGCTAAAGGATTCTATCTAGCTGTGGAATGTTTATATACTCTAAAATTGGAGAAGGATCTGACATGACCTCATACTGATAAATTTTCGTGTTTAATAACATGGTAATCAATAAATCTGGATATATTCAAATTTAAGTGTACAAGTTGTTGTCGTTACAAATCCGTTAAACAAAACAAAAACTCTTTTTAGTATCAAACTAATTTGAAATTATGTTCCTTTTGATATTGAATTTCAATACTCCTTCAAATGACTTGATATTTCATGTGGTATTCTGATCATGGATTTGTAAGTTTAAACATATTTGTTTATTGTGGCCTGGGAAACAACTTATATTCATCCCTTTCCACTTTGCGGTTGCCAGTGCTGCCTTGAAGCGGCATTAAACTATTCTTTTTCGAAATGTACAAGGGTGTCTTTTACGTGCAAGAGATATGGCTCTTAACACGGGTCAGCGATATATCGTCCCCGTCCGTCGGACTACCATCGTTTCTCAAGACCATACTCGCAAATGGTGTCAAGGGAGAGCCGAAAATTCAGTCCTTGAAATTTTCTCCACGATTGGTTAATCATCTGAAATAAATCTAGTTAAGTTCTAAACCACAGTTGATGCAAACTAAACTACTTGATAGGTATTACCAACGATAATTGCAGTTCTATAGATATAAATCCAAGTCGCTTTCAACGTGCAATTGTTATTATTAGTGTCATCATTTGTGTACTTAAAAATAGATTGAATTAAAGAGACAGTCATCATTCGTAAAAAAACCAAAACTAAATTAAACGAAAAGTTCTCTTAGACTGAAGTTATTTAAAGATACTTCAATCTGTTAAGGAAAATTGGCATATATCCGTCTTCATCCATGAAAACGATATCTTATAACGGGTTAAGTTTATATTAATAACTACGCGTGATATGTTCCGTAAAGGTTTTTAAAGTAAGATTTTAAGTTTAGAACTTTGGAACTCTGGAATATCGATCAAGTGCTAGATACACATTCCATATACATGATATACAGGCGCTGCTGGTAGAGATGAAGTTGAAACCACAGTTTGGTTTGACCGTTATAGGATATCTGAATCACAGATTGCAACAGATATGTTTCAATTACAGTCCCGTCCTCCCTAACTCGAATGTGATCAACTAACGGTTTTGTACTCAAATCACAACACGGCGAGTGCAACATGTTTAACAGTTTTTATTTTTACTTATGAGTTTGAATATCCATTTTGGTCATGTTGGTATCTTTGTCCTCTCCTTTACATTACAAATAAACTCATTATAGATATCAGGATTACAATTTTATAATAACGTTAGACGCGCGTTTCGTCTCCAAAAGACTCATCAGTGACGCTGGAATCAAAGAATGTTTTTAGTGCCAAAAAGTTCTAAAAATTTTGCCAAATACAGCTGCTAAGGTAATCTGTTCCTGAGGTCGAAAAGCCAATAATTCAAAGTTTTTTTGACAGTTAATTTATAATAATGAAATATATCAATGATCTATGCTTCATGATTTAAAATCACCAAAAATAAACTTTTCAATGTGCATTTACATCTTTCTTCAACATGTTTAATAACCTAAACATTGAGTAACACCTGCACATAGGTTAAGACATATCGAATGACTTTTTTTACACACTACATGACTGTTTTTAGTTAAATTTATTTTAACAAAATGTGAAATATACTTCCTGGTTTGTATATTAGATAACACAACCGTTTTTAAATACTAATTTATTGACCCGTAACTGTTGATAGATATACTATATTATTTTTAAAAAGGAAGGTATTTGCAAGAGATAACGAATATAAGTTTGAAGTATAAACTACAGGAAGTATACCGGTAAGTATGTTATTTGTAACATGTTAGAAACCAAAACAAATATCTTTTAAAACTACATATATTGCGTGTAATTAATTTCTTCTGATTATAAATTTAACTCCGATTCACTCAGCAATAAAGGAACACATTTTGTTGAATGCGAATTTGAAATAAGGAAAACGAACGATACGATTAAGTCTGTCGTATATCTTAACTTACGCCTAGAAATTGACAAGTTGAGTACTCAGCTGAGAACAAAACATTTATATCTCAATCGTGTTTATTTGATCAACTTATAAAACCTGAACTAAGTAAAACTTTAAATTCACAAGAAGGCGTTAAAAATTTGTAAAATATTTTCATAAAGATTTACTTTCTATTTGTATGTAGTAAGAATCCATCAGCACATACATATAGAGTTTACATATTCCAATAACTACTGTACGAAAGCTATTGAACTAAATATCGAATGGTAAAGTCGAAATATACCCATGGCAACACGACTTGGTTGGCCATTATGGAATATTTATTTCCTAAAAGTTGAATATGTCCAAAAAGTTCCTTGTGCTTTTTTCTTATGCGAACTCTATCAAAACCGAGATGGTCTCTGGTGTTTCTGAAAGATAAACAGATCTTGCTCTACATTTGTTAGCTGTTATATTGCTCCTTTTAAATACTTTGATGAGTTATATATTAAGATTAAATACGTTCCAAATTTGTAGCCTATTGATCACGTAAATTACCTTATCCTGAAAGAATTTTATGAAAAATGTTAGACAAAATAAGAGTCGTATAAACAACTCAAAACATTATCTGGATGAAGATACGATGAGAAACTAAAGTCGTTTCACTAAAACATGTACTAGTTTACTTGAAAACCACATGAAGCAACTTATATTTTAGTAAGGCTCTATAAAATATAGGTTAAATGCAAAACTACGTATGGAATAGCATTTTTTGTCTCGAAAATTTGCCCACATCAATTTGGAATTTGACGGCCGCAAAATACAGTTTTGCCAGGGAAAAAGAACAGAATGATGCTATCCAACCAAACATAGTATTTGGAGTTATTGAATGAAATGTCATGTAGACATTTAAAGAATAAACACATCATAGATACCCGGATTAAAATTTTGTATTACGCAAGACGCGCGTTTCGTCTACAAATGAATTATCAGTGTTGCTCAAATCCAAAAAAAGTAATAAAAGCCAAATAAAGTACGAAGTTGAAGAACATTGATGATCAAAATTCCTACAAGTTTGGCCAACTACAGCTAAGGTAATCTTATCGGAGGCAGAAAAGCCTTAGTATTTAAAAAAAAAGTTTTGTGAACAGTTAATTTATAAATATGACCATATCAATGATAACTCATGTCAGCACAGAAGTGCTGATTACTGGGCTGGTGATACCCTCGGAAAACTAAAAGTCCACAAGCTATGGCATTAACCCAGTGATTGTAAATAAACTAGATATCATAGATACCACGATTAGATGGAAGTTATTACATGGGTCAATAAAACACATTCTCCATTGTATTCGTACTTTCAAAACCTAACTTCCCATCCTTTAAAAGTATTTTTCTCATTTTGTTATAAGATTACAATCCCCATGTTTATTTCCTGGTAAAAAAATATTTTCTTGACGTTTCAGTTTTTTAGTCCTGTATTTGATACAAGGCTTGTTTCATTTCAACTACAGTTAGCTTTTCTAATTTGCAATTTTTCTTTTGTCTGCTTTTTCCTTTTTAATGTGCGTCTCAGAGTGTATGAATTTTCAACTACGCTGAAAATTCTGTACACCCCTGAGTACACCAAGATAACTAATATTGTTTACTTTGATAGAAATGTTGAATGAAGAATGATATTTACAGCACATTAAAAAGGAAAAAGCAGACAAAAGAAAAATTGCAAATTAGAAAAGATAACTTATGAAACTTGAAAAATAGTAATGAAAAATTTCCAGCGTAATATATTTTCAATGTCCATGTTGCTGCACATTGTCAAATACTTTTATAATTCATTGTTTAGAAATTTTTGTGCTTTTTGAGTTTACAGAAAAACAAAAAAACAAAAGTTTATACAAATAGATCATGCTTACAAGGGGTATTTTCCAAAAATACCGGTTGAGAGGTACAAATTTCCAAAGCCGTTAGGCGAGGGTAATTTTATTACCTCGAAACCGGTATTTTTGGCAAATACCACGTGTAAGCATGATTTAATTGTTTAATTCCACCGAATGTTCTTTGTATCCATCTTGACCCCAGAAAGTTTATTGTAATCGGATATCATATGGAGGTTCTACTTGAATGTATATTTTTGTATATATACTGCAGCTGTGCTATTTGCGCAGTTAAATTGCATTGGCCTTATAATCATTTCTGATCATTTTTGATGTACAGTCACTGACCGTATATATGATAAGCTGATGCTCGGCTGACTGCTACACTTTGTTCATCAGTTTGAGTACAGTAAATACATGCGGATTCTAGTGTATGTTTATGACCAGTTGACAATGCGTTCCCGTTGAGTTTTATTTAAGACGTCATTAAAAGTACAGGTTTGAGGAATTGTTTACGTCATTCACTCTACATTCAATAAGTTAAATGATTTTTTTTTATCCTAAATATTTTATTTGGAACCGTTTATTAAGAATGATCACAAATTTGTCCTTTTAGAATAGAAATAATTCATTGGGTTATTTTTAGACATGGTATTCCCCATCTACCATGGTATTTGCTAGCAATTACCCCGGCAGAGAAAAGAAAATCTCAATACATAGAAATTGGTGAAAAATACCATGTCTCTCATCCAATAGAAATGCACCATTATAACATAAGGTGGAATTATAATTTCAATTTTTTTAAAATTTTTTTTTAGCATTTAATTTTGATTTTTTTTTTCTTAATTTAATTTTTTTTTTTATTTTGGCAAAATTTCATTTTTTCAAAAATTTTGGCAACATTTTATTTATCCTCGGGTGAACAAGGGTGGGTGTTATTTACACCGGGGTAGTCAACCAATCAGATTACAGTATTTTTGCTACATAAGAAATAATAAACTGTATCTGCTTTCAATGGAAAGCAGTATGTAGATAAACTCATCATATATACCAGGACCAAATTTTGTATTTACGCCAGCGCGTGTTTCGTCTACAAAAGACTATTCAGTGACGCTCGAATCCAAAAAAAGGTAAAAAGGCAAAATAAAGTACGAAGTTGTAGAGCATTGAGGACCAAAATTTCTAAATCTTGCCGAATTCAGCTAAGGTAATCTATGCCTGAGGTAGAAAAGCCTTAGTATTTCAAAAGTTCAAAATTTTTAACCATATTTAGAAGACTTAATTTATATTTTAGATTAGTCTGTTCCATTGAAAAAATAAAATTTATAATTAAGGACTGCATATATATCTTGCAGACATCTGAATTTTCCCGGTTAAGCAATAATTTTGTCCCTTTCAATTACATCAGCTCTTCACAGTTTTGTTAGTATTTGTTTTTTCAAATACAATTTGACAATGAGTTACGACAGCGAGACATTTATTATCAAAATAGGCATGTGTTGCAGTAACAAGAGTACTATTTAAAGTTTATTAAAAAAATCTAAACCTTGTGTTTCAAATTTAATTTCAGATAATGGCAAAATATATTCGAAAGGTATTCAAAAAGAAGAAATCAAAGAAAAAACCCGAGGACATACCAGTTGCAAGTGAAGTGTCAGACGACTACGAAGAATTACAGTATGTTCTACTTTAGCATACACATTGTCTTTTTGACTAAATTTAATCCACAATTTTTGTTCATAAGGAATCGTCTGTACCAAGTCAGGAATATGACAGTTCTTTTCCAGACGTTAAATGTGTTTGAGCTTTTGATAAGGGAAATTCCATTTTGATTTTTCGTTTGAGTTCAGTGTTTTCGTTATTTTAGTTTTTAAAATATATTTTACCTACTAGTTTTTTTATTTATAGTTATCAAAGGTACAAGGATTATAATTTAATACACCAGACATTTACATACTCTATTATCTACTATCAGACAGTACAGTAGATATGATATAATCTGTGTTCCTGCTTGCCATTCAAAACAATGATTTTCCTCAATGGTATACATGAGAATAAGGTCTGTCTCATATCTTGACTAACATCTAGAGATTAACAATGAGTGTCAGTTGAAAACAAAACTTTACGACAAAGGTATTAAAAAGAGATGATTTCAGCTTCCCATTTGTGATCTTTCCATTTCTTTGTAGCAACATGCAGCGCCTTCCAACTGAATATATATCTCCCAATTGATACAATCGATATTCCTGGGCTTGTATTTCCCATCATGATTTTCATGGTAGAGGGTTGCTGTTCATAACAAAGCTATTAATCCAATAGTTCCAAATAGGGAAGTTTAAAACATCCCTTCGTTAATTCGCCATCACACGTTGGTTGACCGTTATGGAATATCCGTTTCACAGATGATATAATATATGTTTCTTATGTCATTACTACAATTCCGTTCCCTACTCACCAAGGTGACCTACAATATTAAACTATTTACCACGTCTGTAATAACATGAGCAACAAGACGACTGCCACATATGGAACAGGATTTGCTATCCTACCGAAGCACATGAGATGACCCTCAAATTTTGGTGGGGTACGTGTTGCTTAGTTTAAATTATCTATGTTGTGTCTTGTGTACTATTAGTAGTCTGCTTGTCTTTGTCTCTTTCAGTCATGACGATGTTAGTTTATTTCCAATATATGAGTTTGAATGTCCCTCTGGTATATATCTTTCGCCCTTTCATCAAGAAAATATTATCTTTGAACCATCGTGATATATACCTCCTGATCACTGTAATTGTTTTAACAAGAATATATAAACACAGGTTCAGGTCTTAAAACGTTCTGCAAAACTAAATTAAAGCGCAGCAATGATAATATGGTATGTAAACTTATATTATAAGTTATATGGTTCGCTACTGACCCCTACGGATCCATAGAGGGTTAGTAAAATTCATAGGGGGTGAGGCCGGAGGCCGAATTTATCGCACGGTGGACTTTTTCTGCTGCGTTTTGTTGAAAAACAAACAATGAAATACAACAACATTAATAGATGACGTCAGTATTACCCCCTATGAAATTTACTAACCCTCTACGGTCTCATGGGGGGTCACCACTTGACGGCGTTAAACCAATCACAACGTGATAATTTACCCACGGTGCGATAACAAGATTTAGTACATATCTAAATCATTTGCAAAAATTCAAATTCAATTAAAACAAACGCGTAGAAAAGTATTTAGATAAGGCCAAAGTTTCCTTTAGGCAAGCTTTAACACGCAGTACGTTTATTTCTACAACTAGTTTAGTTGACATGAACTATTTTTGATTCAGTCATTGGTATTTATTTAGATGAGTGTGTTGTTGTCTTCAAGGAAATGATGATTTTCAAAAAATAAGAACCAGATATTGACAAATCACAACTTACAGTACATCTGGTTTTAGACAATACAATTACATTGGCATACTGCTGAACATTATACTTTTGATTACATTTTGCAAACACAAACGAGAATTAATATCTCTTACATGCATTTTATATTGATATTTTTTAATTAATTCAAAGCTTGTACGAGGCAGAAGAAGAAAGTCGATACGACCATGTAGAATTCAACCAAAATGCAGCTTCTGTGACACCTGAGGAGGATCAACCAAATGAATCATCTATTGATTTAAACTATTTACTTGTCGCAGCAATAGACTTGGGCACAGCTGCATCGGGATATGCATTCTCCTTCCGAAATGATTTTAAAGCCAACCCATTAAAAATTTCGACTCACATATGGACTGCTGCAACTACAGTTCTAAGATCGGCAAAGACTCCAACATGTATACTCTTCAACCCAGAAGACCACTTTGAAGCTTTTGGATACGAAGCTCAAAACAAGTGTTCTTCATTGATTACAGATGAGGAAAATGTTGAGGAGTGGTACTATTTTGAGAATTTTAAGATGTCACTTTATGAATGCAAGGTACTCTTCATTGAAATCTTATAAGTTAAATACATAAAATATAGGGGAAAACTTATATATGTTTCATTATATTGTTAAAAGGGAGAAAGTTGACAGAAAAAAATAAAAAAAAATCCAACGAAAACTGTCCTATTCACAATTGCCTGCAAAGTTAAATTTTTGTATTCTATTCTTTATGCACCGACACAATTTATCGCAGTGTGTTATACGTATGTTCATTAAAAGTTCATTAACAGTTCATTACTCAGAATTATTATCAAGCAGCAAATGTACTTCGAGATTATTATGCGAATCTGGTCTTGTTTTTTAATATAGTTTTAAAAAAGATTTAAAATAAAGACGAAAGGCAAGTAAAAAACTGTATCATCATTTGATAAAATTTGTGTCTCATATGCATCAGCTTCGAATCAATTTTACATTCTATTTGTAGGATTTAACCTTCCATACCGAAATTAAAGCCACAAATGGCAAACCACTACCAGCTATCACTGTATTTTCCGAGTCAATAAAATACCTTAAGAATCATCTAACAAATAGATGTTTGAACATGACATGTGGTCTAAAAGATGAAGATATTTTGTGGACGTTGACTGTACCTGCTATATGGAATGACAAAGCTAAATTGTTCATGCGAAGGGCTGCCGAAATGGTAAATAACTATAAGAAGATTTCGTATGAGTGCCGAAGAGTCAACTCAAGTCACAATTTGTAAAAGTAAACCATTATAGGTAAAAAGTACAGCCTTCACCAAACAGCAAGCAATAAAGAGAACAAAAAATAACTAAAAACATATATGTTGAAAATAATTGCCAATGAGACAACTGACATAGAAATTTAAAATTATAGGCCACTGTTCGACCTTCAGAAATGAGGAAGGCCAAACCGCATTGATGGCATGTCGACTTGAGTTATAATTGGGTCGACCAATACATAGTTCTTTTGTACCGCTGATATAAGAAAACTATATGCAATCCACACTTAAGAAATATTCATCCATGATTCCTGCCGAAAATTGGTGAACTAATTCAGTGTTTCAGAAACAACATAACCATAATGAAAATAAGAAATTAGAAAACACAAGTCTCATTTTTTTGTAAAGTTATAAGGTGTTTTATTACATAAGAATTTAAAGATTTTTCTTATTGCTTATACATGTACTTAAATACACTTGCATTGTACATTGTGGGTTTAAAAGGAAAATACTCTTGATAAAACATGGTTTCATTTTATAATATTTTCTTCGTTGTGCCAAATATGTTAATCACAGATAATTCTTTTAGACACTCGAAATACATTGTTTCTAATAATTCAAATTATGTACTCATCCTTTTTTAATGCTAATAGGCAGGTATCCCCAGATCACAACTTCTTCTAGCTTTAGAACCTGAAGCTGGTGCTATATTTTGTAAACATATACCTGTAGAAGTGAGAAGATTTGATGACAAAGATGAAGTAGAGGGTTTCCGAAATGGTTCTCGGTACATGGTCATAGATGCTGGAGGTAGGAATATCTATTTACAGAAACTGATAAAAAATTATAATATGTTAACATGCATGAGTTTTTAGAACACCTTGGTCGATATGAAAATAAAACATGTAACTCTATACATTAAAACAAATGACAAAAACATGATTTTAAACAGAATAGACACTAAGTTAGGTTAAACCCTTTCATAAACACAAAAACGTGGACATAGGGCAATTTACTATCAAGGAGATACCAGTAGTCTATATCACAATTGACTCTTCTAAAACAGAATTTACATTAGCATGCATACAACAGTATATTAACAGTAATGGTATTCGAATCGTATAGACTTAACCAGTAAAAATGCATTTTTATACATATATTGTGATTACTTTAAAACCATTTAAACTGATAGTATATGTATTGGTACATAAAATTGTTTTCATGTAGAAAGTAAAATCTCAAAAATATTGAACTCCGAGGAAAATTCACAGAGGAGAGTCCCTTATCAAATGGCAAAATCAAAAGCTCATACACATCAAATGAATCGTTTTGATTTTTATCTGAAGAAATATTTTCTTTGATTATTATTTTGTGCATTTCAGGGGGGAACCGTTGATATAATAATTCATGACATAATTCACATTTCAATTCATCAGTCTGAGTTTATAAGCCGTAAAACAATTAAAACAGTTAATGACCATGAGGATCTTCTTCAAAAGCTTCTTACCGAGTATGAAGAAAGAATTGGTTTGATAGACTGACACTTACCTTAGATGTATTTGGCAAAACTTTTAGAAATTTGGTCTTCAATGCTCCTCAACTTCGTATTTTATTTAGCCTTTTAAACATCTTTGCTTCGAGCGTCACTGATGAGTCTTTTATAGACGAAACGCGCGTCTGCCGTAAATATAAATTTTTTTCCTGGTATCTATGATGAGTTTATTTTCGACATGACGACCTTAACAGGTAATATTAACAGCAATATTGGATCATCTTGAGTTGTTTTTGTGCTTTTAATGCATCTGATGATTCAAAAGTAAAATAAAATAAAATACCGAACTCCGAAGACAATTCTCAAGGAAATTCCCTAATCAAATGGCAAAATCAAAAGCTCAAACACACCAAACACACCAAACAAATCATTTTGACGTTTAATTTGTGGAACTATTTTCTTTAGTTATTATTTTGTGCATTTCAGGTGGAACCGTCGATATAACAATTCATGAAGTAGTTGATGAACAAAATATTCGAGAAATATATGCTGCCAATGGCGGACCATGGGGTGGAAATAACATCAACAAAGCATTTATCGATTTCCTCAAGGAACTATTTGGTACGGAGACTTTTGAGGAGTTCCAGCGCAAATGTGTTGATGACTTCATTGATATTATTAGGGAGTTCGAGACCAAAAAACAGACAATGAAAATAGATGATTCTAATGCGATAATTAGAGTTCCTATTGGCCTTACCGAAATCTTTAAGATGCACAATAAGGACAAATATAGCGATGTCTCTTCGCGTATTCAGTCATTAGAACAATATAATAATCAAGTGGAAATAAAAAAGGATAAACTTATTCTAAAAGGAAACCTGTTCTTTAAATTCTTCATTCCGACCGTTGATAAAATAGTTCGTCACGTTGATGGTCTTTTAAAAGAAAATGAAAACATAGACTCCATACTTTTGATTGGTGGTTTTGCAGATTCTGATTATTTACAAAATAGAATCAAAACACATTTTAAATCAATACGTATTATAATTCCAGATGATGCCTCACTTAGTGTTCTTAAAGGGGCAGTTATATTTGGACATGACAGTAGAATAGTCTCAAGTCGAGTATTAAAATGTTCTTATGGTATCGAGTGTTCTAATGATTTCATTGAAGGAGTTCACGATAAATCGAAGCAATACACGAACCCATTAGGTATTGTTAAGTGTCGCCATGTCTTTGGTATAATAGCTAAAATGGGTCAATCGGTAGAAAGAAGCTGTGCATCAAAAGAGCGATATCTCCTTGTGGATGAACCACACATTGAAAAGGCCGAAATTGCAATATATGTGTCAACAATATATGAGAACCCAAAATATATAACGGACGAAGGCTGTAGGAAAATTGGATATTTTGTAACTCGATTAAAAGGAGATAAGGATAGCGTTCGGCGAAAACTTTACTTTAGTTTAAAATTTGGAGAAACCGAAGTTAAAGTTTTGTGTCGACAAGACGGTTCTACGGAAACTAGCGAAAAACTACTGGACCTTCTAGGGGAAGACGAACACACAGTTGGTTCTACAAAGACATGAAATACATTTAGTTGTTAAAATATTAGTAGGAAAATAATGGGGTTGATATTAAAAAAACCCAACAATATATCAATTGTACGCTTAAATTGTAATAACCTGAAAGTTATTTACGAATCAACATTAATCATATGCTCTACCATTTTACAATTTAGTTGATGATTTTTAAGGTAGAGATATAATTGCAATATGGCTAAGAATAGACATAAATACAACTAAATTCTTATATCATTTTAAAATATTTATTCAAGCAACTGTGCAAAATTTGTTTATTTGTTTATTTGTTAGAAACATTGTCAAATGGTATACATTTATGAAGCTGTTCAATAGACTGGGCCTAGGTATTTCGGGGTTTTGTCTCATTGTAACATAGTCCTGATTTGATTTTACTAATATTTATCAATGGTATTTCTGACGTCAAACTTTGTATAGGGGAAATAAATTTTTTTGATTGAAAACAGCAAAGATATTCCACAAAGTTGCTGACAAATTCACATATAGACACACTAGATCCATTAAAGCATGTTAGTTGATGAATTAACATTAACAAAAAGAGGAATTAAGACACATGTTTCTACAGATCTTTTCCTAGTACATTTAATCAGCACAATGTTTTTTGATTGAAGAAAACGTTGACAATTTCTTAACCAATCCATCAGATGTACTTTTCCGTGACTTATTTCCAAATTAATGTCTTTCAATAAAACTATTTGAAATACTTTTAAAATGTATGTATGAAACGGTGAAATAGAATTCGAAACTCATTAAACATACCAAACTTAACGTTTGTACACTAGAACAGATCGCGCACTTTGTTTACGCAAGTCTCATCAGTGGTGCTCGAATAAAAACAGTGTAACGGCTGAAACAAATACAAAGTTGAAGAACACTTCAGACCGAAAGTTCCGAAATGATATGGAAAAAAAAACGAAAATTAAAATATATGCCTAGGTGAAAGAAACACATTACATGCTGGAAATAAACCGAAATTTTGTAACACTGATTGTGAAGTTAAAGAATATTTCAATGATATATGTTCATATAAACAGATAATGACTACGCCAGTCATGCACTAGTAAGAACAAAACTTTTTTTTTCTAATTTTAAACGAATTACAAATTAATACAACTGTGTAATACAATTTGTAAATTAGTAGTTAATTGGAAAAAAGCTGCAATTTGAATACCTCGTTATAAACATGGATTTACATACCGGAGTTAATATCTTAAATATCAAATATTTGCTCTCGTATAATTAACAATGTAAAAACAAATTGGAACTCAGGTCACTGCAAAATAGAGTACTATGGATTTGAAACAATGAAACAATAAGTATTATGGATTTGAACTCGCGTCAATGACAAATAAATCATTATGGACTTAAGGATTTAATGAAGTAGGTTATATTTGCTTAAATCTGACGTTGCTCAATGTCATACTATTCACACACTATATATCTTTAACACACATTCATCTGTTGATACTTTCTTCTTAGAAAAAAAGGATTTACCTATTAGTGTGTATATGCTTTGAAAAAAGGCAAAATATACCAAACAAACATTCAAACTCATAAGTTGAAAACAAAGTTACAACGCCATGACATAAAAAAAAAAAACAGACGCACAATTATAGTACACAAGACACAACATTGAAAACTTATGTTTTCAGGTGTTTAGGAACGGTGAGCAGATCCTGCTCCACATGTGGTACCTGTATTCTTGTATATAGTTGACCATTCTTTTTTTTATGAAACAAAGCAATAACAACTCTTTGAATTTGTCTTTCGTTTAAAATGGGGAATACATGTGCAAAGTGTAGAGAAGTAAAATGTTTTAATACTATTGCAAGATGAAAGAGTCTTAGATTATATGTACTCTCAAAGATCTTTGGGATATTTTAGTATCCACATCTGATTTACGACACTTCTAGACAGTTTCACAATAATGTTGAAGCCCGGCTTTGATTGATGATAACATATATGTTAATAATTCAGACAGATGTTTCGTTGTGCACTTGGGAGACCCAGCAATACACCGTTGTTTGTTAGGACACTTTTGTAGTTTAGGTATTCAATACAGTGATGGAATATTCAGTTCTTCATCTTTGGTTGAAATTCCAACAAAAATGAACATAGAACATATTCAATTTCCTCTTTGGGGCTCTATCTGTAGGGTTAATAACATATTTCTCATGGAGGTAGGACATGTGTTTTGCAACATTAGGGTCGTAAAGGGAAATTAATGGTAAACCGCTATCTTGGATTGTACTATCACAGTACACACTCGGTCTAGTGATCTGCCCAAATCTGCAAATTTGTAGACAGAGTTGCAATTTTATTGGTTCGACTGTTTATTTATATGAAGAAAAACTTGCTGATTTATTGCATTAATCAAAATATTTAAACGAATACCAAACATTTGTTTTATAAAATCTTTTTTTCTTCAACTAAGCCATTTAAGGAGAATTTCCTCTTTTAGAAAAAAAACCATACTGGAATAATAGGGAAATTTTTTATTTTACTTATAGCAAGAAAACAAGTTCGGTGACACCATTTTTTCTTTTCTTTCAACAGATTATAAAACCGATCTTTTAACATTTTTTTTCAAAACTCCATCTGATATATTTCTTTTTATGCACAAAAAAGTTCATTTTCATGATGATTCTAAGCAAATTTAGACAATTTTCATCAACACATAGCTTGAATAATAGCACAGGAACATATACTTTTTATTATATTTATGAAAAGAGTATAGTAATGGCAAAGTATAAAAAAAATCTATCCCAGGAAACGTTCACCTATGATCTACCTTAAAGATTAACGGTACATTGGTATTCATTTGATAGACCCATTCAGTTCTTAGTTGCAAACATCGATAGAATGATCGTTCCCTTTTATACATACATTACAGTATATGAGTCCACTTTCTGAAAAAATACCACAACGAAAAAAAAAATATGAACGGTGAATTTACAGGTCAGACGACTATTCTGGTATCTATCTTCAATTAGACCGCGATATCAATTATCCTATGAGGGGACACACCGACACGTTGTCATCATATTAGTCATGAAATTAGTGATGATAGCCGACGATTTAAAATAAAACCAGTGTACAAGCATTTAGCTTATTACATAATGTTTTTAATATCCCATATCATGTATAGTTCACTCTGGAACTTTAATATTGCAGCCTTTTGTCTACTTCTTATGTGGATAAACCTGACGATCATAAAAGGCATTTTACTCAAATACATTCCTAATACATATTGATTTTATCAATTTTTAAAACTGAATACTAAATATAAATATTTAACAATAAAACAATATAAGAAAATTTGTTAAGTTTATCATGAGGGTTGTTAGATTGAGATAGTGTGACATGGTTTCGTATATTGGGATGATTTTAAGATAAATGAAGATGGTTAAGCGAGAAGATCTGAAGGTATTTCAACTCGTATTTGTTAACCATCAATGCAATTTACAGGACTGTACACCCAAGTGGTTCCGGTGCTTAATATTAACCACTCGCCGTTACACACATACCGCACATTCAAATTGTCGCGCTGTAAGATTAACTACTTTTGTTTATATTTGTATTGTTCATACATCGTTGCCCAAATAATGAAATATTTTACGACTTTTTTTTAAAGAAAAATTACGAGGCAGTCTTTGACATACCCTTGATTCATCGAATTTCTGCTCAGACAATAATGACGTTTTACAAGTTCTGAGTAGCAAATTCTAAATTCTGTTAATATAATTTGTATTCAGATTGTACTCATAGGAATAAAACCATATTCAAACTAAGTAGAAAATTGAAAACATGGTATGAGTGTCAACGAGACAACTTTTAATCTAAGTCACAATTTGTAAATGACTACCAGTATAGGTCATTTTACGGTCTTCAAAACGGAGCATTGGCTTGCACTAAGCATTAGGCTATAAATGGATCAAATAATGACTGGTGTAAAACCCTTCAAACAGGAAAACCTGTTTTTATATCTAATCTTATATATATAAAAAACGAGAAACGAGAAACATTTAGAAACCACAACAACAAACGTAAACCACGGAATTTGAATAATTGTGTAACAGTAATAATGTAAGAACTTTAAAAATCAGTTAAATATAGGGTTGAGCTCATCAGATCAAACAAAAAGTATCAAAAGACCTAGCTTACAAATCTTCAATACCCTTGATCACTATACATTAAAAAGACTTAAAGTTCAGATCTGAGAGTACTCACATTAACTTTTACCAATCTCACTACTGAATATATTCTTTAACTGAGACAACAAACTTTGAAAGAAGATGAAAACGCTGATAAAGAAAACAAATATATGAACTTGAACTCGAGTAAATAGTAATATCATTAACGGCACAAATTCTTTGTTTGCACCAGATGCAGTAACATTAGTTGTTTCTTTAAAATGAATATTTTTTTTACATTCAATTTAGTATCTTATTTTAAAAAAAATAAACTTCTCTTAGAAAGCGGAATATTTTATTATATCAATTGTTTTACGTTTTGATATGTTTTTAAATTCATGTGCATGCAATCGTTGAATCAAACTTGCAAATCTAAGTGAACTTTGGTGTAAATTAAATCTATGATTAGATAGATAATCTTAGAATACAAGAAGACGATTAGATAAATCAGCTTAGAATACAAAATAGATCGAAACATAAAATTACATCCTTTTGTAATGGTTTGGAAAGATAAAATCATAGAAAGAAATGTCAAATGTCTGCTTTAACGGGTGTGTCGAAAATAAGGAATAAAAAAAAAAACAATTAAGTCGCTTGTCTTTGTTTTTTTCTTCAAATTATTGATCTATTAACATTTAATAGCATAGACAAACAAAACACTGTTAAGGTCAGTAAATGGGCTATGTCCCAAACTTTTATAAAAAAATGTATATAACCTTGTCTCGTTGAACTACAACTGATAATATTAAATGTTACAGATTGATTTCTTTAAATATGAGTGAATATTTACTTAGAAAGCACATACCATAGGCAAAAAACTTTTAATTCTTTGTTGTCTTAAAATCATGAAATCTTCCAATTTTTACTCCATATATTTTTATTAAACTGTATGTTGTTGGCACTTAAATTTCTGTTTTAATGATATAAAATAATAATCATGTGGTCTCCAACTTCGTTTTGTGTCTAATAATCAATTAACTACCTTGTTGGTAGTGAAAAACTTTGAATGATGTAAACTGGAAAAACGAAGTCATTGTGCCTTTTTTTTTTGCATTATTATAACAGAAATTTAAAGGCTAACAACACATAGTTTTATTTTTTAGATACAATCTAGGCAGCAGAAACAGAGATTTGATGATTTGAAGACAAATATTACAAATATTCACTCATCTTGAAGAGATTCAACTAGTTATATCTCAAAATATAAATGAAAAAAAATCATTTTTTTTTAATTGTCGACACACCACGTGTCGATACCTCCGGATTATCGATTCAGGTTGTTACTCTCTTTGTTGTCAAATTCTAAATGTTTGCACAGAAATACCAGTTTGAACATGGTAAATCATTTTTACCTTTTATCGAGATTAACATAACCGTAAAATAGTATGTTGTTATCATTAAACTAGACAATGACTGTTAGTCTTAGTCAAGATTTTGTATTGTCTTTATTCGTTCTCCTTAGTTACTGATTTCTGACAACTTTTAAGTTTGAATAGCGGATTAAATATCCCATAGACGTCTAAAGTTATCATTTCATTGTAAGTGTAAGATGAAGGATGGTTGTACCGTCCCAAACTATGTAATGCTCTATAGACTTGTAACTTAATGATGCACTGATATGAGTATTACTAGGATGTCACATGTGGGCCAGGATTCGCACACCCTTCCATTGCATCGGAAACAGTTTTTGGTGTGGATTGGCTGCTCAGTGTGTAGTTTGTTATGCATTACTTTATGTATTATTAATTGTCGTTGAATCGTTTTTCGACTTTATTGCTATATCATTGTTTTCGACTACTGAATATTTTTGTGCTATCCTTCGCCTCTTATCTATAAAATGTATGTCCCTTTTATTTCAACGTTTATCGTTTCCTGTTAATATTATGCGACTTCCTGATATAAAAGACAATTAAATAAAAATGAACACAAGACATGCCTAATCAGTTTTTAAAGAGATATTTCTGAGCCTATTTATTAATGTTTCTTCGTCAAAAAGTTCAATTCATATTTTATTTAATCAAAACGATAAATTCAAATATTTGTCATACAGCATGCACATAAAATATACAATAAAGGGAATAAAGAAGTCATAAAATCATAATCACGTAGACAATAGTAGTCTAACTGAGAGAGATGATTTTCTTAAATGATGAAATGATATTACTGTTAATGCTATATAGAGTTGAACATGTTGCACGAAGAAATGTTTGTTCGTTATATTTTTTTATTATGTATAAATGATCAAAGGTTCTGGGGACTTGACTGCGTTATCAATTTTAACAAAATGAGATAACATTTCATTTTAACACTGTATGGTTTTTAATGTGCGATAATCAATTTCGTCAAATGGAAAAATCTTTGAAATAACCAAACAATAAATTGTATTTTCATAATTTGTAATTCGTTGATAACTAGAATTTAAAACTTATATCATATAATAGACAAGGATGACACTAATAACAAACGATTAACTTTTAGTTAAATGACTGATAATTGTATATGCAAACGTTCCTATGTACAGGTATCCTATTCTATACCAACAAAAACAATGTTGACGATAAAATCAAAAACATTTGAAACACTTATTTATAATTAGTTAAAGTTTGACGAACGTTTATATATAAATAGGAAACAGCTAAATGACTGGACTGGGTTGCACAAACGTCATTTAACTTTAAGTACTAGTTAAATATATTTTAAACATCAAATAAAATTAAATGAGCGTTATGTCTGTTGCACAAAGGTTTATTAGAGTTAAATAACGTTTAAATGTGACTTAACGTTACTTAAAGTTAAAAGTGGTAATGGGGCACTTTTAAATTTTAAATAGGGAATTTAAAATGAAGGAAATGTTGTTGTTTAGAAATATATTGCACGATCCAAAGCCACCCAGAAAATATAGAAAAAGGTTACTTACATTAGATGACCTCACAGACAAGGAGCCCCGTCCGAGCAAGGTACAGGTTTGGGAGAAATTCGATCATAAGGATGATCACCGACATAGTGCGGGAGGATATCGAACATCCTACCCAGAGAAGTCAGTCTCTTGGTGCAGAGATGCAGGTACCGAAAACAAAATAACTTTGTATGCAGTGTGATATTTCTCAAATTTTTACCACATTTCACTACGCAAAGAAGTATCCTACACATTTTACAGATTATTGTAACAGAAATGTAATGTTCTTGGTTGATAAACACATGACAATACAAGGATATTTCAAAAAGTCGTATCGTTTCACACAAATCTTTCTTTGTTTTTCTTTTTTCCACACACAAGCGAATGTATAAAGGGAAATAACTCCTATGGTATGGTAAATGAGGTTCCTTTTGGGATTTTTAAAAACAAATACCGTCAATCTACTTGTATAGTTCAATTGAACTGTCGGCGGCAGGGACGTTCCTTAACCCCACTTCCCATTCCTTCCATCATTACTCCCGGCAACCCAAACCCTGTTTCCCCTGACCCCTCCCTTTGTCTAAATTGACTATTTAAATGTTGCCTTGATCACTCGTTTAGTAGTAGATTAGATTTGTTTCTCCTGTATAGTTTAATGATAATTTACATGATCCCCCCTTGCCTACCATACAAAAAAGATACGAGGGCCACCCATACACTCTCTCCTCCGTTTAGCAGTTAAAAAATTAACATGTAGACTTCATTTTTTAATTACTGTCTTCAATCTTTAAAAAAAACTACAGGAGAAATTAATTATGTAAAATATGAACGAAAAGCTATAAAGAGCCCCAAAATTACTAGTGTAAAACCATTCAAACGGGAAAACCAACGGCCATATATATATAAAGAACGAGAAACGAGAAACACGTATAAATAACGTACACAAAAGACAACTACTGTACATCAGATTCCTGACTTAGGACAAGTGCAAACATTTGCAGCGAGACTAAACGTTTTAATGGTATCCAAACCCTCTCCCTTTTTCTGAAACAATAGCTTATCATCGCAACATAGAAAAACAGACGATAAATCATCAATTGGAAGGCTTAACTCAATTAAAAAACGCAAAACACTACACTATTAATATAAAGTGCGATGGAACAAAAGAGACAGTTCAAGGGCACTAATGTTAAACACAAGTCTTTTTGTAAATGAAATTTTTAACAATTCGGGCGTATTGGATTGATTGTTGGATGTCGTTCAGTGGCAAATATTTCTTGCATGTTGAGGACGAGGGGCGTATTGGATGTAGCTTGCCGTTTACACAGCCTAATATTGTAAACATATCCCCTTAAAGTTGCCAGTTGCGAACACAAAATTCGGTTATTGTCGGAATAAATAAAATTTATTTGTACAAGCTTTAATTTAAATGCGAGAGAAAGGGGTTATTGTTCGTGCTTTCCCCTATTTTTTATGACGACTATTAAAGCATGTTATATTTTACTACAATGATGTACACACTGATGAGTTAACTAATGAACAATTTATGATTTAGGCTTGAAAACGTGTACCTTTATTTTGCCGACATAAATTTTATACTCTTCAACAAAATCGACAATATATTAACGTAAACGTAAACAATAATATGCATTTGTCGCTTCCATTATTTAATTCATCTTGCGGCATTTTCAGTTTTGGTTTGTATAAACGACTGTTAACGTCATAATCCAACCCAGGATAAAGGGGGGGGGGGGGGTTCCTACCATATGTCCCCATTCAAATGCATTGTTTGGCCAAAACAAAGTGGCGGTTCCAACCCCCGGAACACCCCCCCTCTGGATCCGCCACTGAGTACATATGCTTTGTGGGTAAAAGTTTAAGGCCGGGACCGATCATTTACTTGTTAAAGGGGTGGGGCGTTACGGTTTTTTGACTCTATTGTTTTTGTTTGTACCTGCATGCTTTTCCTTATTTTTTTAACCATATTTTGGATAAACACACTCTGTAGTAAAAACCTAAACTAGCCCACCCATATGCAAATTAAATGGTCTGTCGCACACTTCACCCCCCCCCCCAAAAAAAAAAATCTGGAAAAACCCACACCTAGTACGAGTATAAATCTGAATTAAACCAGCGCTACTGAGATCAAAGTTATTAATTATATCATGTAAGTACTGTGTATCCATGGTTTGGAAGTACTGTACTTACAATGCTTACATATATGTCTAAGGTAAAAAAAAAATGTCAAAGACAAGACTTATTTAATAGTGTGTGTGTTTTTGGGGTGAGGATATATGGTTTTCTTTATCACACCAATTCGTTTTTCATTTTCAACAGGAGTCCAATTATTTATTAAAAAAAAAAGTTAAATAGCTCTGAAGCGTACAGGGATAATTTAGAATAAGATTGTTCGTTGATGTTCACTTGCTTGGCCACATAATTTACTGGTACTGTAAGGGACGTGAAGGTTATAAAAAAAACCATCATACCCGAGAACATATACCCCAGCCACTTTTTTTCCTTTCTTGGAACTTTGGTAGTCGGTTCCTTAGCATTATGCATGATTATTCGATTGCTAGAAATTTAAGTTCGGAAATTTATAACCACAACCCCCAATCAAAAGGTCCGTGTTTTAGTAATGTTATAATGTGTCTTTTTGAAACCCTTTATGGGGCCGCTGCATTATGACGCGCACTGTGCTGGCGTGTGATAGTGTGTACTGTGTGCTTAATACACAGGAAGGCCGAACTTTGTCTGCATGATTGGAGGTGGTGGGAAACTGTCGAAAAGAATACATTTCAGGGAGTTTCAGGGGAGTTTTCTTAAACCTAACCATATCCTAAATACTTTTAGTTTTGATTTCACAATTTTGTTAAATCTGAAAGTAACTTTGGGTTCGCTTAGGACATTATGCAACATTGTCTGAATGTCAGAGCACGGATATCATTATCAGCTGATTATGCATAAACATGATCAAGGTAGGCAATGCATTTATGTTTTATTCAAATACGATTCCATTTCATATACTCTTTACGGCATACACGGTTTACCTTCAAGGTTTACTGTGACCATGGAAGACTCGCTTCCCTTTAAACCAACAAAACTTGAACAATTCTTCATCATTTCCACAATATTCTCTGTCTCACTTGTCAAGGCTTTGGGAGCAGGGCCACCGGCAGTTTGGGCTCTATATGTCATACTTTCCGCATACTCCTTTTTTGCTTTTGTTTGTAAGTTTTGCCATTTTGTTTTGACTTCTTTATCTGAACGAGAATGCAAACCAAGAGCATTTATTTTAGACGAAATGTCTTTCCAAATGCCGTTTTTCTTGGAATTTGTAATTGAATTAGTCAATTTTCTCCGTATACATGATAACAGTAATGTTGTCATTGACCAACTGTTGCAGCATGGTCATCTCCTCTGAATCCTAGTTTGAAGATCTTTTTTTTCTTATCGGAAATCGGCCATTTTGTTCTTGATAAAAATCGCGAAAATGTACGTGAAGGAATGAATATTGGAAAATTGGAAATTAAACATGGTTTAAGTACGAATTATCATTTTAATTTACATTTAGTTAAACGTGGGACTAATTACGCTTTGTGCAACGGTTTTTAAAGTCTTCTTTAACTAATTGGGAATTATAGTTTTAAGTACTGTTTAACTTTAAACCACGTTTAAATTTAAAAGACCTTTGTGCAACCCAGTCCTGGTATATAGTATTATTGGATTTGTTACTCTAAGGTTTCAAAAGTTTTTATTGTCAATCTGTGCAACCTGAAGGAAAATCATTTGATCCGTTTGATGCTGTATTTCAAATATTGATGTATCTAAAGGGAAATCATTTAAAGCATGTAAAAACAATTTAATCATTAAAAATACATTTGAAGGTTTATATATTAAAGATATAAATTTCTTTTGCACAAAGTATAGCAATAAGCGTGAAAATCTAATTCTCTTTAAATACAGTAACTATCAGAGCATTTCTTATCCACTACAGCTTGATTATTTCTTGAAAATATCAACAATGCACAAATTTCGAGATATATGTTTTCATAGACAAAATATGTCATAGTATAAATATGACGTCATAGTTAACTATTTAGGATGAAGAGGGCATGAACAAAAGTGGACGAAAGATACCAGAGGGACAGTCGAACTGATAAATCGAAAATAAAATGACAACGCCATGGCTAAAAATGAAAAGGACAAACAGACAAACACTAGTACACATGGCACAACATAGAAAACTAAAGAATAAACAACACGAACCCCACCAAAAACTGGGGATGATCTCAGGTGCTCTGGAAGGGTAAGCAGATCCTGCTCCAGATGTGGCACCCGTAGTGTTGCTTGTGAGATAACAAATCCGGTAAATAGTCACATTCGGTAGGTCACTTTTACGGATTGTAGTTACGACGTAAGGAACATATCCGATATCATATGTGAAATGGTTATTCCATAACGGTCAACCAACTCGTGATGGCGTCCGTAAAATTTACGAAGAGATGATTGCAACTTCACCATTTGAAACTCTTGATTTAATAGCTTCCTCGTGAGCAACAACCCTCCATCAAGAAAATCAACAATCTGTTATAAAACTGTTATTAAAAAAAAAACATCAAACTAATCTTTAAAAAATCTAAACTAGAGTCTGTTTAAGCTAAATATACATTACCTCTGACCTTGGTATATCCCTCTCTTAATTTATGTTTTTTCAGAGTTTTTTTTCTAAATTATTTTTAATAGAAAATCTATTATTTATGAAAAGTAAACTGGTCATCTGTGCTCATTCTGTCATGTAGTGTTGTCTTTTCAGCGATATCTTTGAACATTTTCATGTAAGTGGGAGGTTTGGTTAGCAACAAAACTAAGTTAAACCCTCCATTTCTACTCAAAATGACCTATACCATATCAGGAATACGGCATTTGTTATCAAATAGTTCGTTCTATGTTTGTTTGGTTTTGTTGCACTTCAGAGGTCCTGTTGTTCCTTTGTTTTTCTCTTAAATATGACGTGTTTCCTCGGTCTTAGTTTGTAGCCGAGATTTGTTTTACTTAATCGATTTATTACTTTTGAGCACCGGTATACTACTGTTGCCTTTATTTGACATTTTTTACCTTTTTATACCATTAAACGAGAAGACCTTTTTTGTGTGTCGCTTCTCTTCCTGGCGCAGTAAATTATTCATCATGTCATCCATTCTTAGGATTTATCAGTTTGGGTCATTTTGGGAGAAAAACGAAAAAAAAAATGCGTTCGGATATTGTTTCTGTTATCAGACCAGAACTTAAGTCATAGACTACACGTTCGATGTTAACTTTTATTCATAATTATAATTATACTGGACCCCTGCAGTTGTTTCAATCTTATCTACACAAACGAAGTATCAATCAGCGGAAGGCCAGTTAAATCATAGTTATTCGGGGACAGATCAATCATTTTCGCGTTATTCTGCATGTATTCTATAATTATACTCCTATAATATATAGCAGTGATCGCCGTCGAGAAGAAACTTGGAATAGATAGTGAATAGCAAATACACTTAATTTATAATTAACGTATATTCATAGTATATAGAAACGCGAAAAGTCAGCTATAAAAAAAAACAACAACACGTTTAATAATTTATTGCGTCCGAAGCGCTTTTCTGGATTTACCTTCATCAGGAACGCTCAAATCCAAACATTTGAAATCCGAAGATGTATAAGTACCGAAAATCGTTAAAGAGCTATATGTAAAAAAAACATAAAATAAATAGCCAAATTTATCTAAAGCCAACTTTGCCTGAGGAAGTTGAAACCTTAGTTTCATGATAATTTCAAAACTTAAAACGAGAAGACTAACGGTCTGATGTATGTACACTCTTCTTTTTTTATTTTTGAGTTTGTATAGCCCTCATGTATATTTCGTCTCTTATCTATGAAATTGATATAAATTCCAGTAAATTTAAAGTGACTTCCGTTATTAAATGATAATAAAATGAAGACATGCATAAAAAGTCTTGTTCGAGATAAATTTGAGCTAATTCAATGGTGTTTTTCGTCAACAGTCATTTCATATTATATTTAATCAAAAAGATCAATTCAAATATTTGTCATGTAGCATGTCTACTAAATATCTACTTACTGAATAATGAATAAATATAATGATAAACGATGTAATTTTACAACGGGATGATTTGTAAAAAAAGATTCGACGAAGTAAAAGAACTTTTAATGTGATATTTATTTGACCATGTTGCAAAAGTACAACTTATGTATCGTCAATGATGCCCGAGGCTGAAATATAATTTCAAAATCTAAAATACTTTTTAAAATTGAAGAATTGATAAAACAATAGACGACAAACAGTAGAGCCAAAGTCGGTCAAAGAACAAATGCTTTGTATGAGGGAGATTTTTTCATTATATACACAATTCCATACTAACTGCAGTTACACGTTTTCTTGTTTACAAATATTTTGACAAATCTATATAATAGCAGAGACATATAAAAAATTAGGATGGCACTTACAATAAGCAACCAACTTTAAGCTCTTTTAAATGGATAATTACATATGCAAACATTTTTTGTATCCTGAGATATAGCAATTAAAAGTACTTATTTTAAGGGTTCGACGGAAGTGTGTATATAAATAGGAAACAATTCTATAACTTGTATATATTATAATTGGATTTACTATTATATGGTTACGATATTCAGCTTTTCAGAGATTTCATTGTCAATTTGTGCAGTTTCATGATATATCATTTGATCTGTTGAATGAAGACTTTCAAATACTTATGTATCAAAAGTGAAATCTTTTAAACATGTATACTGTTTGCAATTATTGCTTTCAACCTATTCGTCTATAAACATACATTTGAGGTGTTCACGTTGATATATTAAAGATAAACATTTATTTTGCATAATTAAAAAACAGATTTGGATATAAAACAACATTTTATTTCTCTTAATCAATTTAAATATCTTTCCTGATAAGATCTAATGTAGCTGTTTCAATTTCTAGAAAGTTTCCACAAATAGACTACGATCTCGCAATATATTTAAATAAACAAGTATGCCATACTGTGAATATAGCGGAGTAAATGACTATTCATGTTGAACAGGACATGAACAAATTGTTATTTAAAAAACTCGTGAAGGGTTTATTAGATTCAACTGTTTTTTGCTTATCACAGCTTTTTTTTATATTCAATCTGTCTTTTGAATATCCGTTTCTTACATTAACTTTTTTTTAAGTTTTACAAATAATCTTCAATTTCGTTCCAGGAAATCGGAAATTTAAATTCTTCACGAAAAAAATGATTTCATTAGGATGAAGTATCAAACAACGACAGTCCTATAAAATTAAATCCCACTTTTTAAAATGATTTGCATGTACAAATGAAAAAAAAATTGCTGCTACATAACAAAAAAAAATGTATTCTTCCTGAAAGTCATGTTTTTTAATGAGAGCGAGGCAAAAAAAAAGAAAAACAACAAAAAACACGATTTGTTAGCTTTCTTATCCAATGTTTTGTTTAGTTTATGTTGAAGGTAACATATCCATAGTGACACATTTTGTTTTACTTTGACGCTAATTTCACCAACTACCGACAAACGTGGTACAGTATCGAAATATTATAGTAATTAATATTGTTCCTATTGTGCGAAAGGTAATTATCATTCTGCCGATGGAAAACAAGGGGAAGTGTGAGCTCTAAAAGAAAACTTTGATGTGTCCAAACTAATTGGGAAGATGTGCGCGCGGTCTAAAATCTAATTATCTTCAATAAACAATTTTAACCACAAAGTACCATTCAAACGTATTTTGTTAAACTTTTAAAAAGGAAATGATGACATTATTGGTATGTTCAACTGTTTTTCCGGTTTCTTTTGACAGTTTTACAATTTTGATAGTTTAGAATATTAATCTGATTAGAATCTTTTAGTTATGAATACATGGATGGATTCAGTACATAATAATCTCTTCCTAATGTTTCTCAGTCTTTCGCTTTCTATATTGTGTTTTGTGTACTGTTTATCATTTATTCGTTTCATGTTATCAGTTTGAATATCCCTTTACAAAAATTTTAGGAATTTTGGTTCTCAATGCTCTTCAACTTCGTACTTTATTTGGCATTTTTTACTTTTTTGGATTCGAGCGTCACTGATGAGTCTTTTGTAGACGAAACGCGCGTCTGGCGTATATACTAAATTTAGTCCTGGTATCTATGATGATTTTGTTTGATATCTGCAGCCACTTTCTTCTACGATTGCAACACTGTTGAGACATGGAAAAAACCTTGATAAATAATTTGAAGAGACTATTGTTATATCTATATGATCAACTGTGAATAAAATGAATGATGAGTTCATTATTCAAAATACAAAAAAAACAAAACAATATACACAAAATTGTAATTACAAATGTTTCCCGTACGTAGAGATCCTTTACAAAAAGTATTACCGTACAACTATGACTTGCTTTCAGTGCGTACAATTTTGGAAAGGCCTTGCTATACGATTGATGCCTAAGAATATGGTCATTGTTCGTCAATAAATCATGTAATTGTTCTACTTGACGTATTAACCAAAACCAGCATTGAGTGAAAAGATCTTTCATAAACATGAAGGAACTTTCCCCTATTTATTTCCTATTCTTTTCGAAAAATAATTGTCTAAAATTATCATGAATTTCAAAACATAGTGCTTGTGATATCTTTAATGAAGGATAAATTAAACGGTATAAGACTTTTTTGGTGTTTCTCTGACACATGGTGTAGAGTTTTAAACTACACATAGTCGTTTCCCTTTTTAAGGATGTACTAAAAAAAATAAATCAAAATTGATACTATGAGTTGGGAAAGCATTAGTAAAGGAACAAAATAAGTTAAAATATTAAAAGTTGTGGAGCTCCTTTTTGTGATATCTGACTGTTTGAAATGGCGGGAAAGGCTGACTCGGACTTTTATATTATATTAGCATATGAATTATATAGGTTTGAATTCGAAAGACAAGAAATCTTTTTTGAAAAGAAAATGGGAGTTGTGGGGCAAAATATTGTTCCCTTTATATAAGAACAAAGTAGTTCGAACATCTGATGCAAATTACCAAGCTTAACCTAAGTTCATTCGTAAGGTAACATGATATATTTTATTTTACAGAAAGACCAAAAATCGATTCTATAGATATGACTTTACTTAAAATTAACTGTGTTGGTATTGATAAAACAAAAGCACTCAATTGCAAATTAAAGTGTTTACATAAATGCTTCCCTTAAAATTAGGTCTAACAAATGAACAATCGGAAGCATTAATGATAGCAATTATAACTTAAATTCACATTTTCATAATTTTAATTAAACTAAGTTAAAAACCCTTTGTTCTGTTGGTAAAGTATTGTACGTATAGAAAAAAATAGTTTCCCTTGTATGAACGAGTTACGCCGATTCAACCGATGTTAATCGATGTAAATGACGTCTTTGCAAAAATCGAATCGTTTTACTATACCATAATAACATAAGTATTGAAACATCGGGAATATATGAAATGTGAAAGCCGTTTATCTATTGATTACGCAATGATTATTAGCAGACAATATCTCTGACATGTTGATGATACGGACAGGTAGAATAATTTTACCTCTTAACCGTGATAAAAATGATTTAATCAAATATTAATAGGGTTAATAAAAATCAATACTGAAAGTTGACTGAAAGAAACACACATCAGAATAGATGATAGTCTCTGAACCTTGTACTGTAAGTATTATGAGTATTCGTGACTAAAAAATTAACCCGCCCACGAATTTCTCTCATTTCTAATGCTCTCTCACTCACCAACACATGTGTATTTCAATATACAAGAGAGAGGCGAAAGGTACTAAAGGTCCTTCAAAAACAGAAGTCCAAACTGACAATGCGAGTGAAAATGAAAACTGAAAGAAAACAAATGCCAATAACTGTACAAAAGAAACATAGAAAATTCAAAACTTAATTACATGAACCTACAAAAAAATTTCAGTTGTTCCGACAACTTGTTCTGAAAGAAATCCCTTTTTTAAACTTTGATATCAAGGGTAAGAAATGGAATTGATCGAAAACAAGAACTATTTTGATTATCTTCGAGTTCTCTAGCTTTAAAAGTAAATATAACTGTTCTGGTATTGATTTTGTAATCTTCACGTTAATATTGATAGAAGAAATAGAAGTATTTATTGTACTTTTGAATTGTCATTTTCTCTAAGGTGTTAAAAATTATTTTATTTGAACATTGGACTCAATAAAACAAGATACACATTTTAAGTCTTATTAAGTATATATGTACATGTACTTAAAGTGAAATATCTAGGAAGATTTGAACATATAATTTTGATGAGAATTGTGTTCGTTTAGTGTCTACATATATCGACGTCGTCATATTAAGGTGGTATGGGAGTCCAAAATAAAAATGATAGAATTTGTTCATACTTTGCCAAAACGTAGTATCTATTGATATATGTTGAAAAATATAATAAAAATGATAGGTCACCGTGCATTTACTCAAGCTACAGGACGTGACAAAATGACACATGTTGTATGGTTTATACAGGAAAAAACACCATTGTGGGATTAAAAACTAAATAAAATGATAGAATTGTTAAATACTTAAAAACTTTCAGACAATGCTTTGAGAATATCAAGAGAAAAGATAGGATCACCGTACGTTTTTTTCGGCTAAAATACAAAATAGGAAAATTCCATGTAGAATCCTTTAGAAAATGCACTGGTTTAGAGTTACCTCCCCTTAAAATGCCAATCTATTTTTTTTCATAAACATCCAAAAGTAATCAATATTTGCAAAAAAATATTAATATTTATAAGTTATATTCTTATAAATTAGTTCTTTTCAATGAAAATACACATTTAATATCTGCATTCCTGCATCAAATTCTGCTAACTTGATATCACCAGCCCAGTAGTCAGCACCTCGGTGTTGACATGAATATCAATTAAATGGTCATTTTTATAAATGTTCTGTTTACAAAACTTTGAATTTTTCGAAAAACTAAGGATTTTCTTACCCCAAGAGTAGATTACCTTAGCCGTATTAGGCACAACTTTTTGGAATTTTGGGTCCTCAATGCTCTTCAACTTTGTATTTGTTTGGCTTTTAAACTATTTTGATCTGAGCGTCACTGATGAGTCTTATGTAGACGAAACGCGCGTCTGGCGTTTAAAATTATAATCCTGGTACTTTTGATAACTATTTACACCACTGGATCGATGCCACTGCTGATGGAAGTTTCGTCCCCTAGGGTATCACCAGCCCAGTAGTCAGCACCTCGGTGTTGACATGAATATCAATTATATGGTCATTCTTATAAATGTTCTGTTTACAAAACTTTGAATTTTTCGAAAAACTAATGATTTTCTTACCCCAGGAGTAGATTACCTTAACCGTATTTGGCACAACATTTTGGAATTTTGGGTCCTCAATGCTCTTCAACTTTGTATTTGTTTGGCTTTTTAACTATTTTGTTCTGAGCGTCACTGATGAGTCTTATGTAGACGAAACGCGCGTCTGGCGTTTAAAATTATAATCCTGGTACTTTTGATAACTATTTACACCACTGGGTCGATGCCACTGCTGGTGGAAGTTTCGTCCCCGAGGGTATCACCAGCCCAGTAGTCAGCACCTCGGTGTTGACATGAATATCAATTATATGGTCATTCTTATAAATGTTCTGTTTACAAAACTTTGAATTTTTCGAAAAACTAATGATTTTCTTACCCCAGGAGTAGATTACCTTAACCGTATTTGGCACAACATTTTGGAATTTTGGGTCCTCAATGCTCTTCAACTTTGTATTTGTTTGGCTTTTAAACTATTTTGATCTGAGCGTCACTGATGAGTCTTATGTAGACGAAACGCGCGTCTGGCGTTTAAAATTATAATCCTGGTACTTTTGATAACTATTTACACCACTGGATCGATGCCACTGCTGATGGAAGTTTCGTCCCCGAGGGTATCACCAGCCCAGTAGTCAGCACCTCGGTGTTGAAATGAATATCAATTATATGGTCATTCTTATAAATGTTCTGTTTACAAAACTTTGAATTTTTCGAAAAACTAATGATTTTCTTACCCCAGGAGTAGATTACCTTAACCGTATTTGGCACAACATTTTGGAATTTTGGGTCCTCAATGCTCTTCAACTTTGTATTTGTTTGGCTTTTTAACTATTTTGTTCTGAGCGTCACTGATGAGTCTTATGTAGACGAAACGCGCGTCTGGCGTATTAAATTATAATCCTGGTACTTTTGATAACTATTTACACCACTGGGTCGATGCCACTGCTGGTGGACGTTTCGTCCCCGAGGGTATCACCAGCCCAGTAGTCAGCACCTCGGTGTTGACATGAATATCAATTATATGGTCATTCTTACAAATGTTCTGTTTACAAAACTTTGAATTTTTCGAAAAACTAAGGATTTTCTTACCCCAGGAGTAGATTACCTTAGCCGTATTTGGCACAACTTTTTGGAATTTTGGGTCCTCAATGCTCTTCAACTTTGTATTTGTTTGGCTTTTTAACTATTTTGATCTGAGCGTCACTGATGAGTCTTATGTAGACGAAACGCGCGTCTGGCGTTTAAAAATATAACCCTGGTACTTTTGATAGAAAATCTGGACCTTTGTTTCCTGTTTTTTTACAATCCAAGATGGAGGAAGACATCCATACCACCTTAAGGAGTGTTAAGTACAGTCACTTTGTCATGGTTTGGTACTGTTAGTCAGAGTTATTTCACCGACCAATAGTATTGGTTCTCTTCAAATGTTCATAAAAGAGTAAATGAATGCTTGGTTTAATATTCAAGGACACCATTTGTGGTGCGGTTGAAAGCTCTTTTTATCAATATAATTGACGAAATTGATAGACTGTACATTAAATAATCTTACTTATAGTTTGTAACCAAAAAATGTAAGTATTTAATCAATATATGATTAGGGCTATGAATAATATATACAAGTGATAGGTTTAGCTAGCTATAAAACCAAGTGTATTCCCCAATTTCTACAGATAAAAATGGATATACCAAATCAGGAATAGGATAGTTGTTATCGAATCGTTTGATGTGTTTGAGCCTTTGATTTTGCCATTTTGTTAGGGACTTTCCGTTTTGAATTTTCCACGGCGTTCGGTATTTTTTTGATTTCTTTTTTATAATTGATTAGTTTAAACATATTTTATTGTTCAAAAAGACAAATGGATCAGACACAAGTTTTACAACTTAACAACGTCTTCTCTAATTCTCTTTATAATTGATATAGGACATATTTAAATTTACTGCCATTCGGCGAAATTAGTTTTATCTGTTTGTTACTGATCACGATGTTACGAGTGTACAGACACCACGATCAACTTTATTATTAGTCTGCCGGGACATAACAAAACTTTTTTAAATATAAAAAAGAAGATGTGGCATGATTGCCAAATAAGGCAACTCTTCACAAGAGATCAAATGGCACAGATATTAACATCTACAGATCACCGTAAACCATGCTCCTGACCACAGTTTCATCATTGGTCCACTTATGAAATTTGAAGCGACGTGAATAATACGCCAACAAGACAGTGACCCAAATGAAGAAATTGCATAATGTTTTATTTTGTAAGGTTAACTCCCTTAATACCTTAAGTAGAAAAAAATATATTACTTTCGATCTAATATAAAGTTGGTAACAATATAATGATATTCATTGCCCCAGATGTAATTTGAAATTTGAAATTAATATCAATTGGTTTTTCCTAAGTTTGAATGAACCTTAGACCACGTCTGTTTATAGACTTAATTTTGCTACTAATAATTGGTATTATGTTTTTATGTGGAAAATTGAGTAGCTATTGTGTTTTTGTCGGTATATGTCTAAATTTGTAGAAATCAATTAAAAAAACCCGCGACAGATGATATAGACATAAAAGAAAAGATTACACCAGCTTATGATTCTTAATTACATATGTAAGCATAATTATAATTGATTCAATATATATAAATGAAAGGGGTGATACAGACTAACGTTATCAACATATTTTAATAAGAAAGCAAAAAACATTTTGTTCACGCATCTTTGTCAATATAATGGAATTTGATGCTACTTTCGTACAAGTGAGAGGGTTAGCGCTATAAAAACCAGGTTCTACCTACCATTTTCTACATTTGAAAATACCCTACCAAGTCAGGAATATGACAATTGATGTCCATTCGTTTGATCTGTTTCATCATTTGATTTTTCCATTAGTAATTTCCGTTTTGAATTTTCCTCGGAGTTAAGTAATTTTGTGATTTTTTTCAATGAAACATAATAAAGCAGAAATTTTTACTAAACGTTTAACTTAAAGGGGCACTAGCTGTCAAATCTATGGTCACCAATTTGACTCAAATTCTAATATTTAATTGATAACAATGTAAAACATTTATCAAAAGTACAAACAGTCTAAAATAAACAGTTTACAGAGTATAGGGTAGATTATATGAAGGTTAGTTTCGTGTGTATTTCAGTCTAGACGCCATCTAATTAACGATCGATTTGACCTCAGATGACCATATACTCGATGGCGTTGTCAATCTCTAGCTAGGGGTTAAATTGAAGTTCACATGAATACGGATTAAATGAGGTCGAGTGTTTCACTTGCAAGTGAATAAATAATTATCATTGCTTCTTTGCTTAATTTGACAAAATTGAAGAATTTTGGCTTCTAAAAGCGAATTATTATTTCACTATTTCACTTTCATTATTGATTGAACAAACAAAAATCTTACTTAAGATTTTTTTTATATATCTCGTAGCTAGTGCCCCTTTAATACTTTGTTTGACCTTTTTTTATTCGGTATCACTGGTGAGTCTTTTGTAGACGAAACACTTGTCTGACTGATAAATTTTACAAGTATTGCTGAATATTCCAATATTTACTGCGGAACATATCATCATATTCTAAATTTGCCACAGCTCAGCCTACTCTTATGTTAATGAACAAAACTATGATTAGACTAGATCCAAAATGTATTTCTTAACGATTCTGAAGGCCCAGTATCTTAATGTATAACTGCTTGAGTTACCCCGGGGTTAATGAAATATTTTGTATCTTTGTTAAAAGTAATATAGCAAAAATATCGAACACCGAGGAACAGAAAGTCCTTAAGAAAATGGCAAAATAAAAAGCTCAAAACACAGCAAACGAATGATCATACCGCATAATCAGCCGACAGGACAAATGTTAAACAATATAATTGAAAAATATAAGGACCTAATTTATGTATAAAATAATGAACGAAAAACAAATATGTTACACAGCAACAAACAACAAACACTAATTCTAATGCAACAACGTTTGTAACGTTCAATTTGATTGGATAACGTCACTTTCTTACATGGCATCAATTGACAATTGATGCTATGGGACGTACGCGCAAGCGCAGACGGCATATGACAGATTTTAAATACATGTTTTAACGTTGTTTTCTGTCAGTTTCATTAGAATGGAGATAACAATATCGTATTTTAAGCTCCGACGGCATCAATTTGGGATTTGATGGTCGCAAATACCCGTTTACTGTCTCCGCTAACGCGTCGCCAGTAAACTTAATTTGCGACCATCAAATCCCCAATTGATGCCGTCGGAGCTTTAAATACAATACAGTTATCTCCTAATTTACAGGATCCTTAATTCGGACAGGTACTTAATACATATAATGTCGTTAATAATTTTAGAGCCAAAACGTGCGAACTGAATTGAGACAGTGTTGTAACGTACGGCGCAAAGCAATACAAGGACAAACTTAACAAAGACGAGAAAACTGCAAATTCTCTTCAGTATCAAAATTATAAAAATAAGATATTATCAACGCATTCCTTTATAATAGAAGAAATCACAACATTAGAATTCCCTGTTCCAAATTTCTAACTTTCGGTATATCCCATGTGAAAGCGAATTTGGTATATTGCTACTTAGGTTTGTGATAACTTCAAAATTGAAATAATCTCGTTTGTAATAGATTCTGGTACTGAAATTATCTGCTATGTCAAATTCGAGGTATATGTCTAAAAATGAGGCAGATTAAGACGTGTCTGTTGTATATTTAATTTCTAGTTCTGGAGGATATATTAATGGAATCCATTCAGAATTATTTGAATTGTTCATAGAAGAACATGATCAATATATGATTAAAATATCTGGCTTCTTTAATCATTTTGTTTTTGACAAGAATCTGAAGGAAATCCCACGCATATTAAAATAAGAAGAGGCCGGCGAGGAAAGGCGCACAGTTTGTTACCATAGGAATGCCGACAGTAAATTGAAAAGGGCTACCGCAAAATTCAATAAAAATGTTGTTTATAAGAAATACTTTCTATTTGATTACATTGTTAACAGTACTGTATCGCTTCTTAAATGTATGTACTATATGAGGGACACATTAAACTCAATTTAAATCAGTAATTATCGTTAAAAAGTAGAAACAAACAAGCTGTAAATGAAGCCTGTCATATTCCTAATTATTATAATGCTTTCAATTGCAATTCATTTCTATTGAAAATCAAATTGATGACATTGTAGCTACATTATTTAATTAAACTTTAACTATAGAACACTTACAGATTCAGGTAATTACACTGTATTTGCATTGGATTTTTTAAGTTTCAAATCAATAAATAGATAAATATGCTGATAACCTTATTAGAATAAAGTAATAACTTTTTAAAGTAGACTTTTATACATATTCTGGACTGATCGTCTAATGAATATTTACCTTATTTTCCTTTTCATTATTCCGACTAATCAATTCTCATTGAAATTAAACAAACAAAAAACGTCATTGAATAATTAATACAGCCCACTATTCTGACAAACATCACGTGATATTGCTATCACTATTTAAGAAGGTGGTTTACGTTATGTAAGAAGGAAAATCAAATTTATCAACTCTCTGTGACTGTAGTTTTGTTTGATTTGTCACTCTAGTAGATCATTGCGTTCAAAATGAAGGTTTTTCATAGTTTGTTGATTTTGATTGCTATTGTCAGTCAAGGTAGAAGTATGAACTATCAGTTTGCAAGACGACTCTACGATACTGCTCTTTCAAATTATACAAGGCATGTTAAACCAAGACAGTTAAGTGCTGATGTCGTAGATGTCAATGTCGAGTTCAATATACATGCAGTCATAGACTACGATGAAAAATCTGGTGTTTTCGTCTTCCAAGGAAAATTCAAACTAACATGGTGGGATGAAATGATTATGTGGAATAAAAGTGACCATGGTAATATTGATATGGTACAACTTTCAATACACGATGTGTGGGTCCCAAAGATTGTTATTGGAAACAGTATATCTTATCATTCTCTATACAAATTTGACAATTATTTTGACAGCAAAATGATTTATGTAACATATATGGAAAACGGAGCTGCCAGTATTTCTAGTTCTGGTGTTTGGGAGACAAGTTGTAACAGTGATGTAAGCAAATTTCCTTTTGATGTTCATGATTGTGTTGTTCAACTAGATGCCCTTGAACCGATGAGAGATATACAATTAATGTCTAAAAGTAAGGGCGTATACATAAACGCTACAAGTATGCATTCTGAATTCAAGATTCAAGAGACTTCCTTGTCTTCAGAACCACTGCATGCTGATATCACGTGGTCACAGCTGACATATACAATCAAGCTCGAGCGAAAGCCTCTATTTATGATGATGAACCTTGTAGTTCCGGTATACATCATAAGTCTAGCCAACCTGCTGGTGTTTCTACTGCCGCTTGACTCTTCTGACAGAGTCGCATTTTCTGTGACAATGCTGCTGACATTTACCGTTTTTATGACGATGGTTACAGATGAACTTCCAGCCACGGACAAGTTATCTCATTTCAACACGTTTTTGCTCCTGCAGTTGGTTTTTAGTACAGTTATAACAGTATGTGTTTTATTTATTCATTACATTTACAGAAAAGAGGATGAAACACACGCAACTCCAAAGTGGGTTGACTGGATTACAAATCGGAAATCTAAGGAAAACATGGTCGAACCGCTCGAGGAACATTTTGAAATCGAAAAGAAATCGACTTGGAAGAAGATTGCGAGAATGGTAAATAAAGTTCTCCTGGTTATATTCTCAAACGTTATTCTCGCAGAATTCGCATTCTTTTATTGTGTAATATCATTTTAGGAAAGCGGCAAGTAGGATTAGACAGAAAGCTACATGTTTACTCTTATGATTAACCAATTAAGTATCATTTATATCTTACTTTGAAATGAAATCTATTTCATGTTTTGATTCTGTATAACTAGAATGTTCATTTTTTTATTTTATAATTGATAAACGTAAAATAACAAAGAAATATTTGCTACAAGCTTTTTCTTTGCTTTATGTATACTTGAAGTCATATTTTTATCGGTTTTTAAAATGTTATAGTTTGATATATGTAGATATGTATATACTTAGAACAAATTGAGTCTAAATGCATTGTAGATGAATTATGGACAAACAGCAATTAATGTATATGTTTATAGCGAAATTTTCAAATAAAAATATAAGGATGCATCTTTTGTTTGATTAGATTTGACTGCAATGTACCAATTCATACGTAAGATTATAACCTGGTTAAGTGATCTCATCAGAATTCATTAATTGGTTTTCATATTTGGGACCTTTTCGGTCATAATACCTTCCCCTGTTCTGTTTTCATACATCATTGGCTTTTAACTTTTAGGTTAGGGCGTTATGATGACGGATAATTCAGAAAAGTGAATTTGGTCGCATAAGATTTATGAGAGGTTAAAGTCATTTGCTATAATGCGATGCAATTTTTGTATTCAAATCAAATACCTTGAACAATCGACAAAAGATTTTTAGGACACTTGTTCTATGGGTGTCATCCGACAAGTTTAGCAGATAAAATTGTTTCTTTTCGGATTCAGTGACACATAGCCTACTATGATGTTTGAATTCCCTTGATTTCTTCAGTGTACCTGCCAAAAAGACTCTGGTTATTATGGATGTAACTTGTAAGATGTTTTATGAAAATGAAATGTAAATGACAAAATATCGATCTCCGAGGAAAATAATAAGCGGAAAGCCCCTTAGGAAATTGCAAAATATAAAGCTTTAACACATCAAATGAATGAATAATAGCTTTCATATTCCTGACTTGTTTCAGGCATTTTTCTATGTCGAAAATTGTGTATTAAATCCGGTTTCATAGCTAGCTAAACCTCTCACTTGTACGACAGTCGCATAAAATTGCATTATATTGACAACGATGTATGAACAAAACAAACCGACATAATAAACCACATTTCATTTCGAAAATGCAAGTTAACATTTAAATACATGTTAAATACATCAGTTATTCAAACCGTTACAAGTTTCATGACACATTAAAAAAATGTAGTTTATTTTGCTGTCGACCTGAGAAAAATTGAATTGGATATTTAATATGTGCCTACGACTGATAGAACTAAACGTTATAAACAGGATCATATAATATGAATATATGGACATTCTGTGTATACATAGCTCGATTGATTCATTGGACCATTATCAAATATTGCCAATGTAACACGGTAAGAATATATTACGAACGTAGAAAACTTCGTTAAGATTATGTGGGGACATTCCAGATCAATGGATAGTTATCCGACTTTTTGACTTCTCGTGTCAGCGCTGTTTGTTTTCAAATAGAAGCCATAATCGGCAATGTGGACGTTGCGTTATATCATATGGATAAAAATCAATGACAATTAAAACTTATTTATTATTTCATACCAGAAAAAGAATTTCGGCAAAATAGACAAAAGTTGTTAAATAAAAATCAAAAGAAGATGCTGCTGATTTATCAAAATGAATGAATGCGAGTTAAAACATAAGCAATGGTGAAAAATATTTAACATAACGTTTGGACATTCAGGGTGTTCGAGATATAACTCAATTTGTATGTTAACTTAAGATAGGTTTAACCTTTGTTTTGATCAATATGTGTACCTACTTCATGTACTCCTTCAAACAGTTTTTAAAAGTACAAATACACGAGCAAAGTTAACATTATCAGATTATGTTATTTTGTTTACAATTTCGGTTGTTAACTGCTTAACATTCTATAGGAGAAGGGTAAATACATAAATATTTAAAAAGTAATTTATCAATTTAGAAATAGGAAGAATGGGATAAAATAATAGGTTTCTAAAATAGATGAATATTTTTTTTCTGTAATTTCGGATCGTTACCATATTTGAATATTTTGTTTTCTTACAGTAAAAATATAAATTAAGGCTAATAGAGCAAATAGACTGCTTGCTATGTAAAACGGAGCTACGAAATATTTAAGTGCCAGTCTTTAGTCGGTCCCGACTTATCATTACACCGACAACAATGCCATATTTAAGCATGAACATTGTTCACATCTAGTGCCAATGTGGTGTTAAGGTCCAGTGCTGTTATCACATATGTCGTTCTTCCAGCGAATGCTGGTAGACTTACTCACGTGTTGGTCATAAAGCTCTTCAATTGTTTGAAGTCTTACACATCCTTGATTTTCAAATACTCAGCTTTGATCGTTCCTGATGAAGATAAATGCAGAAAAACGTTGTGCAAGAAATTCGTAACGTGTTGTGTTTACCAAAACAAAAACAAAAATTATATACATATACCAACAATTTTTTTTACATTTTATTCGAATTCATATAAATTTTCTATGCCAACTAATTGTCTACAGGAGAAATGCCAATGTAAAAATAGACAAACAAGTATATACAATTCGATAAAATTTACAAACATAATGATTAAAATCATAACTTGAATTGAAACACTGAAAGGAAAAACATATGATGTAATTTATAAAATATGACGACAAACTAAGATATAAATGTATATGATAATGTACAATTGAATTATAAGTTTCTAAAAGCGGGCACTGTGTGCATAGTTCGACTGATATATTTATTGTTTCATTCTGGGTTCTAAAATTTTAATTTTGCCTGTCTAGTCGTCTTTTTAGTGCCTTCTCCAAAAGAGACAATATATCTTCTTGATCTAAATTCTCCTTTCTACTTGCTGCTTTGTTTAACAAGTTATTTCTCCTATCGTTTCCTCTTCCAGCAAGATTTTCAATTTCATTTTTCAATTCCTTTTCTTCGTTTTGATTTCTAAAGAATGTCCTTTTAGGTCCAAATATACTGTTTATGCTGTCCGGGTCAATAACTGGCTGTACAGGCCTCACTGATGGGTTCACTAAAATATAAGAATCATTAAATAATATTTTCATTTTCTTTGTTTATAATGCAAAAACCAAATAATGATTCCCTAACCTAATTTTTCATATGTTGCTTTTTTTTTTTAGATATTAGAAATCCGTATTCATAAATATTGTCTAATGTTTGCTTGTCACACTCAAATACATAAAGTATTATGTTCGCACTTTTGTGTTGACATGAACTATTATATCTGATATACTCATGTTCTGTTATTTTTTTCTTCATAAAATGTTGAAAATACACAAAATACTAAGATTTTTCTCCCCAAGGCTTAGATAGCCTTAGCCGTATTTTGCACACCATTTCGCATGTCTTAGGTTTATAGTGCTCTCATACTTTGGTTTTTAAATTTCGCCTTAAAACTGTTTTAATAAGAGAGCTATAGATGAGTCTTGGAGTCTTGTGTAGAGGAAACGCACACGTCTGGTGTAATAAATTGTTAACCAGCTGGTATCTTTGATGACTTTATTCTAGTGAACTTTTTATCGTCGTGGGTTACGACACTGTTGTATATCTTTATCGAAATTTTGATTTGTCAATTCTAAAAGCCAACGAAGCTATGTTTACTCACGCTTTTCTTTGTTTCTAAGTGCCTAATACACTTGAGGTTGCATGTTGAGTGAAAATAATAACAAAAAAAAAAGTAATGTCCAATTTTATATTTACAGCAAATCTGCAATCCAACAATCTTTGTTGTTAACCAGATCCTATGAGACTGATTTTTTTTCATAATTCAATGTAACAGCGCGTACGTGTTTAAAGTTTATATTGCAGTTCATATCTTTTATATAATATTTTCTTGTAAAAAAAATACCCGTGCAGACTTTGGAGGCAACAGAGTTCTGAATACTTTCTAAGGCACTATAATCTTCAACCATGAAGGAATGAATTTCTACAGGATCGGAAGACATGGCTTTAAGTTCATCTTCATCCAGATAGTGACCAACACCTAAATAGATAGAATCATGTGTTATGCATGTCAAAATCAAGTATAAACATAGTAAATCATAGTTGTAACAAATTCTTTTAGTACTTTTGATTAAATCAGTATTGTAATACCCGAATAAGACACTGGTATCTTAATCATATCTTTACATTTTTTGTTTTAAAATTTTTTATAAGATAAAAATAGGAGAAAACAATTCATTCAAAAACGTATAATTACCTATTGAAAACATGATTATTCCTGCGTCCTTTGCCTTTTGAGCATTTATAAGTGTGTTCGTAGGGTCTCTAGACCAGCCATCAGTTACAATCACAACAATACGTGGGACATCACCACGTGCACCTGCTTGTGCCGTAAAACCATGTTTCAACACCTCCTCCAATGCCAAATGTGTGAAGGTCAAACCTTGTGTATAATGAACACCATCTATCGCCTTGTCTAGCTCTTCACTTGAGCTGTTTGTATAGAAAAGGAAAATAATATAACGAAAAGCAAGATTTTCCACCTTAATGTGACTTATTTTGATTTCCTATAGATATTTTCTAACGATGTTAATCAATCTTCTAGCACAATAGATGAAAATATTTTAATGAGAATACATTTTGGTTTTTAGCATATTGGTACAATTTTTAGATAGAGGTTTTCTTTTTGTAAAGTTCAAAACTATATAATCCTTTTAAACTTATTTTGAATGATACGAAAGTATTTAACAATTCAATATTTGAATTAAGGCAGTGGTTTTTTAACTGACCATGATCGTCGATGGCCGAATGGTTTATTTTTTCCAACTTATATACCAATAAGCCTGTCAACACCGATATTTTGAGTTCGAATTCCACTTTTGGCAGGTGCGCTCGAATCTAATCTAAATTGACTAGGATTGTCGGTTTTTCCTACCAGAGGTCGGTGGTTCTTCCCGGATATTTTGGCTTCCTCTGCCGATAAAAACTTACCACTAAGAAATAGCACAATAGTGCTGAAAGTGGCGTTAACCACATATCAGCCAATTAATATAGTTTGCCGAACGAAAATTGCGTCTTTAAATTCATACATTTGTCGTCACGGGATTACTTACATAACTGATGTCCTTGATATGTTTTCTTATTTTCTATTTTTGGATATTTTGTCACAATCAACTTTTTTATCAGAGAAACGTAGTTGTTTAATTTAATGAGTTTAGTTTTGTATATAATTCTGTTTAAAACTAGCCCTGGCTATGCCACTGCATGATTTTAATATTTAAAAAATGTAAAACCTAATACCTGTATGCTTTCAGGGGAAATTCCGTTTTTGATGAATTTGAGAATGTGACAAGTCCTATCTGTATCTTGTCTGTACCGATTTCAAAATTACTTATAACTTTCTTCATAAAACTTTTAAGCTTTCCAAAGTCTGTTATACCAATACTTGTAGAAGCATCAGCAATAAATATGATATCTGCCTTTTTGTCAATACAAACTACAAGATAAAACACAGATAAGAGTGTATAATTGAGCTTTATGTAGAATATAAAAAAAAATGGGAAAAAAGTGCATAACAAATGACTATAAACATTTTAATATCTAGAACTCCCCCCGCCCCCCCCCCTCAAATAAAAAGAAGAAATAAATAAAAAGAAGAAGAAGACAAAATTATATTTGAGTGCTAGAATATAAGAAAATAGATTAAATCACTGATATCATATTTATTTATGGATATTTAAGGAAAATATTGTATATCAACCGTTGCTTGAAAAATTAGATTTTGTCTGCATTCATGTAGTCAAATTGGGTTAATATCTTGCAATATCTTATTACGACAAAAACATGTAGACGTGTTTTCTAACTCCATACATATCCCAAATGTTATTCCATTACTACTTTAAACAAATTCCCGATAAATTGAGCTACGAAATATGGATTTGAATTTTTTTTTAAAATTAATGAAAAAATTAAGTGAAACAATATTTCGCTTGTCCGTTTCTGTGTGTGTTACATTTTAGTTTTGTGTCGTTGTTCTCCTCTTATGTTTAATGTGTTTCCCTCGGTTTTAGTTTGTTACCCCGATTTTATTTGTCCATGGATTTATGAGTTTTGAACAACTGTATATTACTGTTGCCTTTATTTAACCATGTAAACAGCCAGTTTAGTCATTTTTTTCAAGATAAGCTAAGAAACATCGATAAAGGAGAATTATCCCGCTTGTGCCTTAAAACTCTAATTCTTGAGAATCAGTTGTTGAGTCTATTATCACTTTATACTCACCCTCTGGTGCTGGTTTCGGTTCATCAGCTATAAGCAAAACAATAATACATATATACTGCGAAATGATGTCTATACCATGCTTTCGAAATGAGGATTATTGTACTATATGTAGAGCTTTTATCTCAGTTTAACTAGACATGTTATAAATTTTTAAAGGAATGTGCATTTGATATTTTGCACAAAGATACTAACTTGATAGACCTTTAATTATGGTTATGAAAGATATCAATATCATTTTCCTTGATTCTATTACGAAGAAGAAAAGTTAATGAATATAAGAACCCTCCAAAAAACCAAAGTTGAAAAATAGGGATTGTAAAAAATCCCTGAACACTTAATTAAAAGTTAGACATGTTGAACAAGTCTTTTTTTAATCATTTTTAAATGCCAAGGTTTTCCTCGTTAGTAAGGATATACAAATTTTGTGTTAATGTAAAAAAGAAGATGTGGTATGATTGCCAATGAGACAACTATCTACAAAAGACCAAAATGACACAAACATTAACAACTATAGGTCACCGTACGGCCTTCAACAAAGCCCATACCGCATAGTCAGCTATAAAAGGCCCCTATAAGACAATGTAAAACAATTCAAACGAGAAAATTAACGGCCTTATTTATGTAAAAAATTTATCGAAAAACAAATGTGTAACACATAAACAAACGACAACCACTGAATTACAGGCTCCTGACTTGGGACAGGCACATTCATAAATAATGTGGCGGGGTTAAACATGTTAGCGGGATCCCAACCATCCCCTAACCTGGGACTGTGGTATAATTAATGGCCGACATCTCATCGACATTTTCTGGTCTATAATCAAATCAACTAGGTGTCTGTTTTACTGTAAATGATACATATAACTAGTATTACTTTTTGAATTGTAACACATGTCTTTTAAATTGCTAGGTTGCTGTCACTTAACATGAACTCTATCCTTAATTTAGATAACATTAAAATTATACTGACCTGCGCAGAGCCTTGTAGTAAGTTGACTTCTGATGAGTGGAAGTGAATCTTGATTATCAACATGGAATTGGTGATCTTGTACTGGTTTTGAAACAAGCTTAGATAACTCGTCCATATTAAGATACATTCCGACACCTACAATATCAATACGTATTAATCAGATGAATTTAAACTTCCGGTTAACATCCCGTGCTACTTTATAAGAACACATATTGTGTGCCTGGTGAAATTGTCATCACAATCTACACAGTTTTATAAATAAACAGCACCAGCAAATCACATTCAAAAGAGAAAAAAAATCAGGCTTCATTTCGGAAAGTGTCTTATTCGTTCGCATACAGTGCTTCGTGTTTCATCGCGTTACAAAGGCACAATTGACGATACTTGCATTGAGGGAAAACTAAAAAGTAATCTTGAGCATGGTTAATTGATATGAAACTCATTAAAACTCTTAAACGATTTCAGTTAAAATGCAGTGTCCTGCTCATATAAACCAACAACCATCATGGTCAAACATGTGATAATGAACTTCATCGACCCAACATTCCACCAAGGAGAAAGAAAGATATCCATATTACATTTACTCACCAATTCCGAAGACAATATAATCTGTTTTCTCCCTCAATCTCTCTATCGCCTTCATGGTATAAGAACGTCTGGTAGATACACCATCTGAGATGAGTACTAATATATGAGGAACATTATCTCTAAAGCCATTTTCTTTGGTCGATACTTGTACAATTTTATCCAATGCCAGATTGAGGAAGGTGTTACCCTGCATCCATCTGGCACTACGGATAGCAGCTGCTATGTCTGCCTTGTTGTCATGCTCATTGAAAAGGAATTCTATTTTAGTACCACTAGCAAACTGCATAAGGGCAATCTGTGTTTTGGTTTGACCGATGTCCATCTCGTCTATGACGCTGATTATAAAATCAAGTTCTTTGTCAAAGGTTTCTTGGTTGTTGATACTTGTAGATCCGTCAAGTAAAAACATGATGTCTGCAATGGTTTCCTTACACTCTAAAATAAATAGGAAGTAAAATCATGATGTCTGCAATGGTTTCCTTACCCTCTAAAATAAATAGGAAGCAATATTATGATGTCTGCAATGGTTTCCTTGCACTCTATACTAAATATGTTATAAAGTTATAAAATACACAAGCCGGGGGAAATTTATTTCGATTTCTTTAATATATGTTTCTGCAATTTATAAATTTACTAAAACACTTTATTTTGTCTCTACATTATTAGGTCAGAAGATTATGGTGTTAAATGTCTGATTACTTGTACAATAATCAACACCAAACGAGCTACCATAACAGTATATTCGTCCTCATAAACAAGGGGAAAATGAAGATCTATTTTTAAACGGACTCATCAATAAAATTTTAGTGTATTATGTTTCTGGTAACGTTCGGTGGATGTTTCGTTTTAATATGGTTGGTAAGTCAACAATGAGCAAAGTCAAAACTGTGTAGAAGTCTATAAAACGAAACGACTGAAACGAGAAAACCGACGGCCTGATTTTTGTGAAATTGTTTCGTGTAAAGTATAATGTAGTTATCACATTGCATATTTTTTCACTTTCTTTCAAATATAACATTTGAACAATTTATACTGTATATTAAAACATACAAACCTTCATTTTTCTGTGGCTCTGAAAAAATAAAAATAAAATAGAAAGTTCAAATATTAATTCAAATTAAGCGCAATTTTATTCACAAAACCTACCTATAGAATCCGATAAAAAGAGTGAATTTTTGAAAGCATGAAAAAGTGAAGAATATAAATATTAGATAAAAGATTGGAAGGTTTAGGCAGTCAATCTAGGTAACGAATGTTAAAAAATTGAGAGAGTAAAGTATTACAGACATAAACCTGGTTTAGGTATTGTGCCTGTTGTTATAAAGGTCAGCTGTTCACCATTAGGCTCTCTTATGCTGTTATATCATTATTTTGTCAATGTTATACCTCGTGATTACCCAATATTCATAAAACTCTTTGTTTGTGATTGCTCGATTATCATAGTTAAATACTACATACATTTGTATGCTGTTCGGATCGTTGAAATTCGCCGAAATCAGACAATTCAATTATAACTGACTACTATTAAAATTTGCGTTTTTTATTTAATTTTATACTCACTTTCTTCGTCTGTATCTACAGCATCTGAAAAATTATAAACTCTTTAAATATATGTAAATACTTGTGAATGAAACGTATACTAAGATAAATAGATACGTATCATTCTGATCGTGATCAGTTTCAGGATTTTACTATAACTGAGCATAACTCTCCTTGTGTTTGCAATGGACATCACAGAACACATGTAATTGAGTTAATGTCAAAAATATCGGTTCTATTTCATTTAATGCCGAAAAATAATCGAAATTGGAAGTATTTGAGAGGATTTTTCAATAAAAACTTGCTATTCCAAACAATTCATCTTTGTTAAATTTGAAACATTTCTCTAGATATATTATATAAACTAAAAAATGTTAGTAATGAATAACCCACAAACAATACAAAAAAGTACAGTCATGTTTAAGTGCTCTTCCGCCAATTTCCAGACTATAGATGAAATATTTATACATTATATGTAAATTCATCAATCGAACTAAATTCCCCGGTTTTTTTTTCTGCTTTGTACTGATCTTCTGAGCTAAGCTGATTTTTTTTTTAAGTTTGAAATTATATTATGTTGTAACACCACTGTCTCAGGTTAGGGGAGAGTCGAGACCTTAAACTAAACAAGGTGACGGTCGATTAGAAATTTCAAGTTGGGGAAAATTTATGCAAAAAATTCTGTTGATCTATACAATGTAACTGGCATCAGTGTTCTTTGGTGTATATAAAAAAGAATCACGGCTCTTTTGTGTTTGACATCTTTGTATTTCTATTTATAGTATAATGTAAACATCGAAGTACTTTTTATCGGAAATTTGCATGTGGTATACGTCAAATTAGATGCAAATCGAGAATACTTTTAATAAGATAAATACCTTCACATAAAACATCAACCAAGTTCTTCCTGATATCAACAAGTCGGTCCAAATTGTCAACTTCGAAAAAATGGTCGGGTGAAGTTGCAATGCTATGTAATTCTTCTAACATCTCATCAGTTTTATTTTCTCCAACCCCTGCATACGTACATAAAAAATACATTGTAATTGTACACACTAAAACGCATATATTATATATACTTTAAAGCGATATTTAATCATAATATTTGTATGTATACTTCTTAATCTTTCTAACAGCCATAAAGCAACAGAAAAGAAACAACAACAAAAACAACAACTAGTAATTATTACAAGGAAATCTGAAATCACCATGAGACTAAACGAAGCAATGATTTTGTAATCATTCCTTTGTTTGACCTTTCTTTTGCTGAAACACTTATCAATGTAAGTCAACATATGCCATTAGAAAAGAAAGCCTGTATGAAAACCGGAATCATCATACGCCGTTCCTATTGATTTTAATGTTGCGTAGTCAAAACCAACTATAAATTCGTTAAATATTCAAATAACATGTTATAGCTACAATGCAGTATGGGATTTGTACATTATTGCAGGCTGTACGATGACTTATAGTTGTTAATGCCCATGTCCTTTTGGTGTCTTGTGGAAAGTTGTCTAATTGGCAATCAAACCACATCTTCTGGTTTTTTAATTTATAATATCAAGTACAGCGGTAGAACAACTGATTATTTTCTCTGACGTTGTGATTATTAGCGCCTTGATAGTACAAAAGAAAAACTGCACTTAATACACGTACCAATAGCAAATGATATAATGTCTGTTTCCCTCAGCCTCGTAATAGCTTCTTCTGTCAGCGATGCTTTTGTAGACCCTCCATCAGTTAAAATGATAGCAATTTGAGGTACATTTTCTCTAGCGCCAAACACCGTGTTGAAGCCTCTATTAATCAACATGTTTATAGCTTTATTTGTATAAGTATCGCCTCCATCCCACTTCACCATAGATAATGCATTTACAAGATCTGTTTTCGTTGTGTGATCCCCTAAATGGAACTCTGTAGTTGCGTCTGTACTGAATTTCATAAGTCCAACCTGGGCTTTAGTCGGTCCAATTTCGATCCGATCAATAACTTCTCTTACAAACTCGAGTTCTTTTTGGAAGTTTTCGTATGTTTTGATGCTTGAAGACTGATCCAGAACGAAAAATATGTCTGCCCTGGCTTCATAACATTCTGTATGTGAGGAAAATTATGATTAAAAAAAAAAAGAGATTATTGTTGATAAATGTTAAAATCATCTCCCTTAGATTGTAGACGATTTTGCTTGATATGCTTAGACTCTTAATTTTTTTTTCTGTCAACTTTTGAAATTATAAGTTTCAAAAACCTAAGGTTTCTTCCGTATCTGGTGATGGTTACCATAGTATATATAAAGTATTGTTTACGTGCGCGATGTCTGTGGAAATCATATCATGTGTATGTTTTCAATTGTTCACAACTAAATAATATACCCGCAAGTTAGAAGTTTAGAAAAATGTATTTTTTTTAGCATATAATGCAATTCCGTGGTTTGGTAAAGTTTAAAACCAGAGAGGTTTAAAAAAATTTAAGACATAACCAGGAATGGCTGATAGATAAACCATATATAACTGATGGCACTCGTAAACAATGTTTTTTAATCTTAAAATCAAGACATCCTTAACCAAAATCTTGTAACTATCAGATAATACTACGAAAGTTGGTTACCGTTCAAATAACGTCAACACTAGCTAAGTAAAACAAAATGATGGCTTAGTATGGTCAAATGTACATGATTACAAACAATGATATCCTGATTTGATCTCAATCTGCATGTTTCTTTGATAACTCTTCTGTATGATATTCAAAGTTGTCATTTATATCAATTGTTAATGTGAAATGATGAAAAAGAATCTGGGCTGATAAGCCTTAAACTTCTTGATTTAAGATTTGTTCAGAATGGACGTATTTTTCTACATGCCGTACGATAAATAAGTATCCTACGATTCGGTATCTTAACTGAAGTGGTTTTATGCGCTTAGGCCTGTGTCTTAGCCACAAATTGACGTTTACAAATGGCATTATAACAACATCATTTTCCGTTTGTATCATTAGTTGATTATTTTTTTTATTAGCTCACCTGGCCTAAAAGGCCAAGTGAGCTTTTCCCATCACTTGGCGTCCGGCGTCCTTCGTCCGTCGTCGTCGTCCTGCGTCCGTCGTCGTTAACTTTTACAAAAATCTTCTCCTCTGAAACTACTGGGCCAAATTAAACCAAACTTGGCCACAATCATCATTGATGTATCTAGTTTAAAGTTTGTGTTTTATTATCCGGCCAACCATCCGAGATGGCCGCCATGGCTAAACATAGAACATTGGGATAAAATGCAGTTTTCGGCTTATAACTCAAAAACCAAAGCATTTAGAGCAAATCTGAAAATGGTAAATTTGTTTATCAGGTCAAGATCTATCTGCCCTGAAATTTTCAGATGAATCAGACAACCCATTGTTAGGTTGCTGCCCCTAAATTGGTAATTTTAAGGAAATTTAATTGTTTTTGGTTATTATCTTGAATATTATTATAGATGGAGATAAACTGTAAACAGCAATAATGTTCAGCAAAGTAAGAATTAAAAAAAGTCAAATGACCAAAATGGTCAATTGACCCCCTAAGAAGTTATTGTCCTTTATAATCAATTTTTAACAATTTTCATAAAATTTGTAAATTTTAACTAACATTTTCCACTGAAACTACACGGACAAGTTCATTATAGATAGAGATAATTGAATGCAGCAAGAATGTTTAGTAAAGTAAGATGTACAAACACATCACAATCACCTAAACACAATTTTGTCATGAACTGTCTGCTCCTTTGTTTAATTCACATATACCAAGGTGAGCGACACAGGCTCTTTAGAGCCTCTAGTTTGATTTACAAGCTAATCATAACTTACAATGTATCATAAATCTATTAAATACGCATTACAAATTGTGGTTAAACTTTGAATATTTTCTTATGTTAAGGTGGTACCCAACATTTGCACTAAAATTGATTTGGCTCGTTTAATTTTCATAAAATTTTGTCAAAGTACTTACTTTGACCCTTTAACAAAAATATAAAAAAATTGAAAATTTTGAACCAACCGTTTTGTCGGAAAAATTACACTGGTTATATAGCAGTTTGACAAACACCAATGTTGATTATTGAGAAGCTTAATATTCCCGTAACAACACAATGTAATAAAAACGTTTAGCTGATTTTACAGAGTTATCTCCCTGTAGTGTTAGGTACCACCTTAAGCAATATTTTGTTGACTATGTTTTGGCTAAATGGGAATACACACCTTTTGGTTCTTCTTTTGGTGGTGGCGTAGTAGTGGTGGCCGGTGGTGGAGGAGTGGTGGCTTGTGGCACAACAACTGCGTAAGAATTCACAAAAAATATAAGTAAATAAATAATCTAGATTAAAATTAGTAACTTTAAACTATATTGTTTAACAAAGATTTTAATCATATCTGATCCACTTCAGCTGATGCAGTTCATACTTGATTGCTCGTCTAGTCCGTTTGTACAACCTCAATATTACAACAGACTTGAGTGTTTAAGTCGAGGACTTTTGCTATGCCCTACATATAGCACGCAGTACAGCTCTGGAATATCATTACAAGTGACCTGCTTAATAGTGTAATAGATATCCACCATTTTCTACATTAGAAAATGCCTGTACCAAGTCAGGAATATGAAAGTTGTTATCCATTCGTTTGATGTGTTTTGACTTTTGATTTTGCCTTTTGATTTTTGATTTTCCTTTTTGTATTTTCCTCGGAGTTTAGTATTTTTGTGTTTTTACTTTTAGTAGGGACCATCCTGCTCTTAATGTGTACATAGACTTTCATTTAGTTTTGTAGTAAAAGTGGGACAGTGCATATAATTATTCTATGAAGTGTTGGGTAACCACACCCAAGACTACAGTTCTCCAGACAGTGGAGGAAAGATACACAACAACAACAACAACAACATTGCTAGGTTTTCATCTTATAATAGAATGTAAACTGAAAGTTATTAAGTATGAAAGTTTAAAAAACGGTATATCTAAGGAACATTCAAAACTTATGATAGAAAAGAAGAAGAAGAAAAAAACAAGTAAGAAAACACTATACACAGAAAACTAAACTGAGACTGTGAAATGATAAGAACACCATCAAATTCTTTTATATAGTTAAAGGAGAGATGCTATAAGTTCCTTTTTAATCAATTTGATATTATCAATGATTCTTTATGAAAAAATGGTATATATGTCGATAAGAAAGTAATCCATCGACTCTTGAAAAAATAAACAGTTATTTGGATGGAGAGTTGTGTCAGTGGCACTCATACCACATCTTCCTATATCTATCTAGTTCGAGGCATATGGTGTACTTAAATCGTCTTGAGTGTAGAAAAGACTTTTTTGGACGCGTTTTTTATTGGATTGGGCATGTATAAAAATCGGTCAATCACATAAAGAAAAGTACCTTCACAAGTTCTGTCGATAAGCTTCTGTTTTATGTTGTCGGTGTTAAGTTCTTCAAAGTCATTAGCAGTAATGACGTATGTGGTATCCGGGATACTGGCCATATGTTTTAACTCCTCCATATTGACTCCGTGTCCTATTCCGATCGCAAATAGATGCGCAGGCAGATTACGGACAGTCCTAGCATCATCTAAAGTCTGATCTTTACCGCCACTTGGGTAACTATCATAACCTCCAGAATTAGTCACTCCATCCGTCAGTACTACAACGACATTTTCAACTTCTGGTCGTTCGCCATTGCCTGGAGCAAAGACTTGTTCATGTACCATTTGAAGTGCCTTATAGGTCCTAGTTGCATCACCTTTATCGTGCACTATTTCGTCTATTGCTTTCACGACTGCATCAGTGTCTGAAAAAAATACGTTCCAAAAGTATATTAGTCCCGTTCTTTACATAGTCTCCGTATTCTTCTTCATCAACATTCAATGATGCATTGAAACGTTTTACATTTCTCTCGGAATTGTTAGAAATGTTTGCAACAGTTGAACTTATAAGTAAAATCATTCAATCTACAAGTTGTAGGACCTCTTATCAATGAATCGAGTTTTAAGCAACACAACTATAAACATAATTTGATAATTCGCCGTTTCAGAATGTAATTGTATTCTGGGAAATATTATCAAAAGTATACATCAAAACGTCGTGATTGGTTAAAAACGTCAAAACTGATTGAAATTCAACCAATGAAGTTATTTCCATTTCTGGATACGAACAATGCATTTTCACTAATGATATCCACAAGCTATAAAGTATGTATTGACCATAGTTAATGAGATTATATGAAATGAAATATGTTTACATCTGTTGGTCTCTGTTGGTTAGTTTTCTTATTGGCAACAGAGCCAGTTGGCAACCATACAAGTTCTCCTGATTTTTGTCTTAGACTAGAAGTTTGCTACATTTGTTATTTCCTATATATTATTTCCTCAACCCCTGGTTCTTACAATGCAATTCAGCTGATCAAATATTTTGGTTCTTTCAGAGATATAAATAAAATAAAGTTCATATGGTTTCAACTTTTCCAACACATCATATCCTGACAAATCATACACATATTCCACCGATGTTAAAGATCAATAAATCATAGATTGAAGATTAAACTGTAATGTGTTATGTTTTAATTTAAGATCAATATCAGAGGCGGATTTAGGGGGGGGGGGGCAGGGGACCTGGGCCCCCCTTTTTGGAAAAAAAATTGGTTGCTTATATAGGGAATCACTGAAGTGTGACTGGAGCGGGCCCCCTCTTAGGTCAGTCAGTGGGCCCCCACTTATGAAAAATCCTGGATCCGCCACTGAATATAGACTTTTAAAAAATTATAGTCCAGATGCCGAAATATGAGATATATTTAAAAACATTAGAGTATTCATGAATTATTACCTATCCAATACTCTGACAACCATCAAGATTTAAAATGTATCTGAATGTTTGTCTGATAGTTACGGTTTTTACTTATATACGATGTCGGAACATATACAATTTCCACTAGATTTGTATTTAAAGACTCTCAGTTTTATAAGGCGAGACAGATAATAAAGAGTTGTTGTTTCGAAGAAAATATAAACTGGATAGGTTAATACCGATTTGATGCAAATGTGTCAAAATTAATCATAAATGTAACTTGTATATATTGTACCTTGTCCTTGGTTGAAATCAAATACTAATTTAACATCTTTGCTGAATGTTACCACTGCAACACGACTTTTGTCGATACCAGACCCAATGTTCAACTCACTGACCACATCACGGACAAATTGTATTTGACTCGGAAAGTTGACAATCCAGATACTAGCCGATGTATCGATGGCAAATACAATGTCAACTGGCTTGCTACATTTTGTCAATGCTGAAAAGTAATAAAATACAATCATAAATTATATAACTACTTTATAATCCGTAAAATTAAAATAAAGTTATTTGATATCTATACATATATTCATATAAAACATTGTTTCCAGTTCAAAAAATGAACAAAGTAAAACTGCAAATTGTCAGTTTCTACATTATACATTTTACAATGCTGAACAGATACTTTATAACATGCACTTAAGTTGAACGTCACTCAACTTTTTGAATACTTGAGTCTTCACCATTAGTGATACAGAAATTATATGGAACAGTATGCGTATAATCTTTTTTTCGCTATTTTACATATGACGACGTTGTCAATTTCAATGTCAACTTCGTTAGCAACGCCACGTGGCCTACTTAGTTTCTAGCGATTATTTGTCCATATCAAGCGAGAAGCATGATATGAAGATTATCACAAAAAAAAGTCAAAGTAAAAATGCACAAAATAGCGATAATAAAGAGTCTTTATTTTATGGAACAGTATGCGTATAATAAGGAGTCTTTATTTTATGGAACAGTATAATAAGGAGTCTTTGTTTTATGGAACAGTGTGCGTATAACGAGGAGCCTTTAATTTATGGAACATTATGCGTATAAAAAGAAGCCTTTATTTTATGGAACAGTATGCGTATAATAAGGAGACTTTATTTTATGGAACAGTATGCGTATAATAAGGAGTCTTTATTTTAAGAAACAGTATGCGTATAATAAGGAGCCTTTATTTTATGGAACAGTATGCGTATGACAAGGAGCCTTTATTTTAGGGGCTGTCGTTGGTTGCTGCATGCCTGTCATACAATGTATCTGTTTAGAAGTTGGTTTATTGGTTTGAATTGTTTCACATTTTGTCTGGGCCTTTTAATACGACTATACGGTATAGGTTGGCGTATCTTTTTAAAGCCGTACGGTGACCTATAAGTGCTTCAATCCGCTTCAGACTCGTGTCTGTTAGTTGGCGATTATACCACATATCCTTTATTTATAATGACTTATTGATCCGATAACACTTTTCGGGGGGGGGGGGGGGCGGGAAAAAAAGCGTAAAAATATTTCTTTCTAATAAATAATTTGTGTTTACCTCCTTCCGTCTGAAATATCTGAAAAAGAAAAAAAGATCATTTAGTACACTAATATGATTTATGGTAATGAAGTTTTGGTCTACGTAGACAGTAAAATCTGTGTCTCTGATAGGTGCCTGACATTACGAACAACACTTCCTCATTTTCATTATAAACGTAATTATATTTTGGCATCAGATGCTACATTACACAATTGTGAAAAGCACTTTGTAAAACAATATAACCTACACGTTTATACTGAAATTTTGTGCGGATTTTATTTCCAGTTTGTTATGAAACGAAATTCATTTAAATGTCAGCATTTTTTAAAATGTTATTTTATCATTCATTTTCCTTCTAACAGACAGCAGCACATTGATGTCCTCATTAAACTGTTAAACTGGTAGAAGTTTGAACTGGTTTTTTTTCTTCATATAAATGTAAAGTAATTTATATAATATTAAAAGTTTCATCTTTTTATTTTCTACCTATCTTTGATTGGATTTAGTTTCTTAAAATCCATAAAACAATCTCTTTCACAGTAAGTTGCAATAAACCGTAAGGAGTTGTTAAAATGTAAACAATTTGAGTTTTTGAAACAAACATTAGTTCATTCATACGGAACCCAATTTTTTGCGTCTTCCCTCTGCTGTACTGTACGTGGTAAAGAAAGAATGATGACGACACAGTTATCAAGGTTAAAATAATTAACGTGACTCATAATACATAACAAGTTCCACCACGTGTGCAAAGCGGGACAACTCCCAAAACGTAAGCCCACTTTCCTCCGATAACCGGATTTATTCTTCATAGGAATAAATCTTATTATGTAAAACCTAAATCCAAGTGCAATGAAAAGGTATATTATTAACAATTCACGTACACAAATCTCGTGTTTCGTTCAAATGATACATCTAAAAGTCACACAAATCTGAATTGGATTAAAATGTCAATGAACACACCGGTATCTGACACTACTGGCATCACATTAAACTCACATTTATCTGTTTTTACAATAATATGATAGTTACATTTTTGTACTTGCGTAGGAAACAAAAGTGCACATCTCATTTCGATTTTTAAAGTTTTCCTCATCAATAAATGTGTATGATTGATATGGAACAATGAGAAGCTAAAACGCCAAATCAACATAGGACAAAAAAAGAAATGAGATTTAATTATGATGTTTAGCGATGGAGTAACATTAAGGATATACGAAACCCTCTGAAATCTGCCTTCTTTAATACTCATGTTAATCAATCCTTAAAATTCAAACCAAAATAATCAAAACTTAATAGAATGCCCAATCTCTTTAATCAGTCTGAAACGTATTTGTATGTCTGAAGTTAGAGAATATACTTTCAGCATTTTTCAGCACTTTAAGTCTTGAAATACTGTATCATGAACACTGCGAATTCTTTATAATAATTAAAATGTTAAAATGCAGTATCCTGACCTTTTTGATTTGTTTTATATTTAGGTTGATGTCTAATTGGTATGTATCTCACTATAATATTTTTTTCATATAGAAATGAATAAAAAGGTCCAAATATTCTTCAACACAACCCAGCGCATTATCAAATAGTCAGTTAGGTGTGAATTTCTGCTTCGTGTTTTATGCCACAATGTGTATTTGAGATGGGAAAACAGCAATAAAAGCATGGTTCCATTATGCCGTGCTTTGCTACAGTTTTTGTTAAATGCGTGTAGGAATTTTGTGTCATGGATGAATATTGAAATGCTATATTTCATGTTTCCTCCAGATTGTAGTTATAAAATGTGGGTATACAAAGTGTTTAATCATTCTGAATTCATACTTTTTTTGTAGAGATACGGCTCTAAAACTTTACTTTATAATTAAAGCATTTCCATACCCTATTTTAGAACATGTCAGTTGACAAAAGCTTATTTAAATTTCTTGTAATCGGTGATATATGTATTTTAAATAAGTTAACACCAAAGACACTACATGTAACTATATACACAGTGTGGCATTTAAGGTATCATGTCGCGTATGTGTGCTATTTAAATAAAGGTAAGAATATCTCTAGTCTCTTTGGTATCCCTTTATTATCATCTATATCTACATTTCTGCTCGTGGGCTTCCTTACTTTTATTGAATTATTTGAAAAAGTTTTCGTTTTTTTTTATTATAAATATCATTAGAAGTCGGTTTCCATTATTGTGTAAAATTGGAATTGCAATTTTTTTCGTCATGCATTCAAATGAAAGTGATGGTTATTTCTATTTTGAATTAAATGTAACCTTTATTAGCAATTAAACAGTGTGTATGAATATGCCATGTATATGCATTTATGCATAAAATTTTGAAGGAGACAAATCGTCTTATATTTTGAAAATTTACTTAAATTGAATGCGCGCTTATATTGTAAAGATGTATAAACATTTTACTCTCAAATTATATTTTGGTTTTAACTAAAATTATCTTTGACAAATTTAGGTGTTTTTAAAAAAAAAGAACGACAAACGCAGACATGGATCATAAGTTGTTCTGAATATCAACAGCGTTAAGACTGTATCCGAGGGAACATTCTAAATTTATTATATATAGCAATATCTGCATGTATGGACGAATAGATTTATCGCCGTAAACAGGTTTGTTGGAATTCTATAAATTGTGTGCATCTTTTCACTCCTACATTAAAATTCAAGTCACGTACCGAATTAAATATTTTAATTTTTCATTCCTATGACGATTTTCAAGGTTATATATTATTTGTATCATTTCAAAGGTCAAAAGAACCACGAAATCGATTCGTTCAGGATTAATAAAAGTTCAAGTGCATTTTCGATATTGAATAATACAATTTGTAACACCAAGAAAATGTGTTCAGATATGAAAAAAATAAAAACATGCAAAAACACGTGTTAAACCTAAAAAAAAACCTTGAAATTGAGTTTATTAAAAGTTTGAAAAGAGCCCATACTTGTTATCTTGTGAATGTTTGTATATCAAGGGAAAAAACCTACATATTTAGTATACGATAACTCTTTGATGTTAAACGTCTATCCCTACAGGTCTTTGCTGATAGATGAATTTATAATCAGTATAAAAAAATGTCTAGTTGAAGATTATATCTAACTTTTAAAAGACTTGCCAAATTAAACGGTCAATGATCATTCAGAATATTTTTTCGTTATCCGTCTTAAAATAGCTGAAAAAGATATTACCGCAATTTTTCATCCTAGTATTAAAGATATTTTAGCATAAATATAAGAGATATTGAATTTATCATTAGTACCCGGTTAGACGGTTGTTATATGGACCAACAACGGCTTTCCACATGGCGCATTTGTTCAATATCTATAGTTTTCTGTGTTGTAATCTTTTGCATTGTTACTTCTCTTCTTTCTGTTATCTTTCAAGCTGTAATTATCGGTTGAAAAAGGCTGAACCCATCTCATCGATACTGAGCAGAAAAGTAACAAACAGAAACCCTAACCAGACGTGGGAGGGAATTTATACATCCCTCACAACAAAAAACGGCATAAAGTACAGATCACCACAGTGACTGACAACTGCTAGTTCAAAACCAACAGAAATAATAATAAAAAATAATGTATTTAAGACTAAAATATCAATCAGTACACATCTAAAGTACAATGGATGTAGTCTAAAGACAGTATATTACAGTCAGACAAAAACATGGATGTTAGAGTTCGTATAATAGAGACAATTTTTTTAAAAGATTGATGGTAACAGGTTATTTTTCTGTTGAAAAAAATATATACATGAACCTCGGATGATGCAAATACTTCGGAAAAACGTTTACAAACATGTGGATAATTTCTTCATCAAAGGTTATACATTAAATAAGTCGTGGGAACGTTTTAAACTTTTCCGAAAATGTATAAATTCATCATCAATCAAAATTCCTTTTTGAATTGTTAAGACGTGACAATACGATTATATAACATCATTGAATATCAATTTTATTGATTTTCTAGGTACAAGTATTTCAAACATTTTAATATTGTTTGTTCAAGTGTAAAGCATCAAACCTCTTACATTTTACAAGTGTTTTGCATTCATCTTTTTTTAATCAGATTGAAATCAAACGATTAATGGTATGTACGGCATACTCAGATATCCTCCCCTGTGGCGGATTCAGACATTTTCATAAGTGGGGCCCGCTGACTGCCTAAGAGGGAGCCCGCTCCAGTCACGCTTCAGTGATTCTCTATATAAGCATAATTTTTTTTTTCCAAAAAGGGGGGGGGGGTCGGGCTTCCTGCCCCCCTAAATCCGCCTCTGCTCCCCAATCTTTAAGTTAAATGGTTGTTCCCTTAGTAGAAATGGTTGTTCCCTTAGTAGGTTGTAAAAGGAGAGCTATGAAAGGTTTTTTTTCTTTCACTCCGGGACCAGCCAATCCATCAAGTCGACTAGTGCAAGCTCCGATCAGGCCAATTCTACAGTTTCCTTAACTCTACAGTATTACTTCTCATGTACATTTAAAGCAAAACAATTTTTTTAAATGAATCCTACCTACCTTTCCCCATCTAATGAACAAAGAACCCAGCTCTAAATCATACGTTGAAAATGTAGATGCAGTTTGAACTCAATTTTCTTCTTTTTTCCTTAAGACCAACCAGTCTATTGATTGGACCAGAACTAACACCAGTATGAATTTACCGGTTTACTGAACTCTCATTGTGTGAACTATGAAGTATTAGACTCTACATGTATCTTAAATTTTGAAATTTTAAGCAAAACATTTGTAAGAAAATATATCATCTCTTTCTTTTTACTTGTCTTAGACAGAATCCAGCTACAAATTGCAATTTAAAGGTGTCTGAACATTTTTCTCTTAATTTGATTGGTTTTAGTATTACTTTCTACATCAACATCAGTGCATGAACGCCAATAAGTTGGACCCGAGCAAGCACTGACACCGTCATGACTTTACAGGTTCAATGAACTCAATATGATAAAACCTCGCATACATTTAACAATTTAATATAAAGAGCAGTACATTGGTTAAAAAAATAATCACCCGCTCTCTCCTTTCTATCTAATAAAAGGGATCCGGCTCTAAATCATACTTCAAAATTGTGTAAGCATTTTACTCTCAATCTCAACATCAGCCAGACAATGATTTATTAGACCAGAGCAAACAACTACACCTACACAAGTGTGCAGGGTTCACTGAACTCTAAAGGATAAAACTTCACATATATTTAACAATTCAATAAATAAAGCAATAAATTTGTTCAAAAAATGAATCATCTCTTTTTCTATCCACGAAAGGACTTCAGCACTAAGTCTTACGTAGGCTGTTCATAATATGACACAACAACGCGACTATTAATCGAGTTGCTGTGATATATATCTTTTTAAATGAAAGCATAAATGTTTTGTGTAATGGATAGACTTAAAATGGTAATTATTGTGATCTTTATCTGAGGTAATATAACAAAGATAGATGTATGAGATGAGTGGGGAGGAATGTGGTATTATTTTTCATTTCTTAAAGTTTACCTGCCAATTGGCTGTCATTTTTAACATTTAAATCAAAATCTCATATAATTTACATAACTGATTTAAAGCTAAAAACCTTGCGTTTTGAGTCAAATAACATGCAGCGATAAATGATATTAATGAAAAGACCATAGGTTCTAATACTGGCAAGATACATATAACGATTTATCATAAATCAAAAGACCTTAGGCTACATTCTGCCAAAATAAATTATAAATCAAGATATCATCTATAATAGTCTGTGAAAAAGCATAAGCCATTATTGATTTGTGATCTTTTTCTTTGAGAGTACTTGAGGTATAATCGGCGACTTTTGTTGATAAAAAGCATAAAATACATTGTAAAACGATAAATAAAATATAAAATAATTTAACAAAAATATTGAACAGACCAACCATTACCACCATCCGTACATCATGATCCGATTATTCAGATAAATAATTCACATACAAAGACCAACAACACATGAGCCGGATAGCTCGATACATATGCATGCATACAATATGTTGGGTTTATACCAGGAGTGTCAATCAAAAATTACAAGTCTAATTAAAACAGATAATATCATGACCAAACAATCAAAATCCGAATGAAAGACATCAAAACTTACAAGTCTTATTAAAACAGATAACATCATGACCAAACAATCAAAATCCGACTGAAAGACAACAAAAGACAATAACAAAACACTACGCACAAACCCTTCATATATCCAGGGTTAAGTGCCCCTGAAGATTAAGTATAGTTCCTGTCCTATAGTGGCACATGTCATGCTACTCACAAATGAGGATTTACAATTTACAATTTACAATAAGGAACACACTTCTCCAAAAAATAAAAAGTTGCCGCGCCAACAACTTAGCTCAATTGAGACAACTGACGATACCAACAATAGAAATATAAAATAATATTTAATTGCAATTATGAATATATGATGCAATTGCACAAAAGTAAGGGAACACAAACTTCAGAATAAATTTATGATGATTGAATTTGTTTGGAAAAGAAATCAAATTAAATATTCCAGAACTTATATAGATACTACAATACAGAATTCTGTCGTTGACTTCGAAAAATTCAGAAGTTTAAAAAGAATGGAAAAAAATAAAAAAATAAAAAGGAAATAATGAATTACATAGGATTTTTTCTTAGTTCTTAATGTAGCAGTTTAGAATAGTATTATTAGAATATGTTTTACTCACCAAAAGGGAGAAAATGCAACAAAATAAAAATCTCATTTTCACCGAAAAAAAAACCTGCTACAGTTTCTCTCAACAGCTGACTGAAAAGTGACAAGTATCTAATTTTTCTTCATCTTCTTTAAATTGCAAGGTTGACAAACTATCAAATTTTAAAGGGTCACAAAATGACATTGTATTGAATTACCGATGCAGGTAAGTAAGGACACTGGTGCATAAAATCATAGGCGTATCTATCAGACGAAATTCTAATACATTTTTTGTACAGACAAGGTCAATATCTGAATAAAAGTATACTCCTTATTGTGAAAGTATACATATTTGGTTATATTGAAAATAAACAGGTGATCATATAGTACAGAAACATTAATTTGTTTTGTAGTAGAGTTATGCAGTTATGCAATTTATATAATTGCACTTGGTACGTGTAGGAGTCGTTTGTGTTGAGAATTGTTTGTTGTTTACTTTAAAATTATTGTCGAGTTTATAGACATATTAAGTTTACGCAATCGTAATAGCAGCAATAAGTTTCTTTCTAAGCTAACAACTCATGACAATAAAGTCCCCAAACGAAGTTGGATACACTCTTCATTCTCAAGCAACTGAACTTTACTTACCCGCGATAGATCTCAAAAACAGAAGGTTGGATAGCATAGACTTATAAAGCGAAACATGACTTTGCCTTTTTGAACAAATATTTTCTTCTAGTATGCCTATTATAGCGTTTATTTGTATAAACAGTATCTCATAAGTCTTTATATGCTGGGTATTGATCCTTTTTTATGATGTTGTTCCGAATTGTTATCATAGATCAATATGTGACGCTTAAATAAACTATTATGTAATTTATATTATTGCACTTATTAAGTACACGTAGGAGGAGATTCTTTTAAGAAATGAATCTTGTATATAATTTAAGATTGTTGTTTAACAGCATGGTGATTATGAAGCATGAAGTTCTTTTCTCATACACTTGTCATATGCAATTAACAATTTCATGACCATAAAGTCCCCGAAACGATGTCAGTAGCGTTCGTCCACCTAATTCTACTTCTCTCAAGCACACGAACTTGCCTGTGACAGATTTTTGAGACAGCCGTTCGGATGAGCATCCGATTTCAGAATTGGCTAGACTATGCATTACCTCTCAGACTGTCTATCATTGTAATGGCGCTAGAAGGGGTTTCATAGCATACACAACGGTGCAATTTCCAACAGTACCATTGAGCAGTTAAGCATTCTCTCAACCCTACACCAGGTTGACTTCGTGGAAACTCTATCCAATTTCTATAATTAGGTTTGATTAAATGTATAGAAGCACACACGAATGCAAATTTAACTTTGTCTTATTTATATTCTTGGACGGATTCTCCGTGACCAGCCGAAAAAGACTGTTTGTAAATTCCGGCTCATTTTCTGACAGAATAAGATCCGTACAAGGATGCCTCACTCGCACTATTATTTTCTACATTTAGTGGACCATGAAATAGGGGTGAGACTCTAATTTTGGCATTAAAATTAGAAAGAACATATCATATAGGGCACATGTGTACTTAGTTTCAGGTTGATTGGACTTCAACTTCATCAAAAACTACCTTGACCAAAAACTTTAAACTGAAGCGGTACAGATGGACGAACGGACGAAAGGACATACGAACGAACGGACGCACAGACCAGAAAAAGTAATGCCCCTCTACTTAGTGGGGCATAAAAAAGAGATTTTAATGCCAATAATCTCATTTGCGATTATTTAAAACTCAATTTCAATGAAATAATATTATGTGTGTATATTGTTGAAGCACTTCCCAATTTGCAACCGGAATTCAGGCTTTCAAAAACATTTTTTTTCTGCAATAACAAGTCAGTATCAACAAAAATACTGTGTACAAGAACTAAAATGTAATGGATGGATTTTTGCAAAATTGCCCGCTGATTCTATAGAATAAGGACAAACAAATGTCTTTTAGACAAGACGGGCTGTCACTTTGTTCACCATACACGACAGTCGGCTACGTCAATTCAGATTGCAAAGGTGGATCCAGGATTTTGGAAAGGTTGGAGGAGTTTTAAAAATCGGCGAGTGGATCGAGGCGAAAAATTTTGGGGATCTTTTTGGGGCTAAAAACCTAAAATAAATGCAATATGCACTTTTTAAACGGTTCCTGGCGTGGGGCATGTATACTTTGTAATTGTTATAAAGTGTAAGGGTTGGATATTTTCGATGCTGTATTCTCTCTATTAATTGTCTATCATAAAATGATAGTATGGATCCAAAGCCATTTATGCGATTTTTGCAATATGGGCTTTGCTCATTTGCTGTTAATTTCTGTGTCCTTTGGTCTCTTGTGAAGGGTTTTCCCATTAGCAATCATACAACGTCATCTTCTTTTTAATAGTTTAGGAGTTTGTATAAATTTTATTTGAATGGTTCTTCACGCTCAAACCGTTATAATCTATACTGTACATTGTATAAACCTATCTAATATAATAGAAAAAAAACGTTTTAAAAGAAATTTAGATATAGTAACAAAATGTATCTCAATATATGAAGGCACATACAAGGGTTTGTGTTGCTCAGCAATATACAAATAATTCAAGTGTTCCCGCCGTTCTTACTCTTCATCCATACCTGTTCAAACTAAAAATAGCAATGAAATACACATCTTGTGTTTGTTATTACATGTGTTAATATTGTTTATCATCATTTTGTTTATCATGTGACGATAGGTATGTACTTGTACATTTTATACTATAACATAACCACTAGTTATTCTACACAATACTTCATTATTATTTGGGCAAGCCGGCAGTCGCAAAAATGCAATTATTACAAATATACTGTACCGTACAAGGTAAATTGTACATGTATACACACCGACAAAGCCATATGTTTCTAAAATGTATATCAACCAATCTGAGACTACTATGTTATAAATCTTTAGAACAAATATAACAGTATATGTCCCTTTTAATATGAATTTTAGTTTCTTGTGTACAATTTGGAAATGAGAATGGCGTTCATTATCACTGAACTAATATATATTTGTTTAGGGACCAGCTCCGGGTGCGAGAATTTCTCGTTACATTGAAGACTTGTTGGTGACCTTCTGCTGTTGGCTGCTCTATGGTCGGGTTGTTGTCTCTTTGGCACATTCCTCATTTTCATTCTCAATTCTTACGGAACAAATCGTAAAGAATATATTATGTTCCAACGACCAATAGAGACAATAGTATGATTTTGTTTATAAGAACATTTTCAGTGGAACTTTTATCACTATAAGTGAAACAAAAATACGTTAACAGGTTAAACCTTGTTGTATGGGTGGACAGTTGCATATAGTTCTGTTATATTGACAAAAATAGTGTACATTCATTATAAGACTAAGTTTAAAACTGAGAATGGAAATCGGAAATGTGTCACAGAGACCAAACCAAAAAGCAGAAAACAGCCGAAGGCTACCAATATGTCTTCAACACAGCGAGCACATCCCGCAACGGAGGCGTGTCTCAGTTGGCCCCAAACAAAAATGTTAACTAGTTCAGTGACAACAAACGTCCTACTCAACTCCAAATACATAAATAAACTAAAATATTAAAGATCATTCAAGACTAACAAAGGCTAGAGGCTCCTGACTTTGGACAGGCGCAACAATGCGGAGGCCGGGTCAAACGTGTTTTGTGAGATCTCAATCTTTCCCCATTACCTATAGCCAATGTAGCTAAACAAACACACGGCAATACGCACAGTAAAAATCAGCTGAAAGGAAGAACTACATTAAAAAAGGAAAACAAACAAACGAAAACAATCGACAAAAACAACGTATTAAAACTAAGACACCACCAAATGTTTTTTTGTAACTTATTATCGAAAATCATAACTTGTTTAATATGGTTTGATAAAATATTTTTGACAAACACTCACAATCCTGATAAAACGGAAAAGTAACAGTAAGTGTTAAAGAAGGTTAAAAAAAGCCTGCTTGATAAAAGTATATTTATTACTAGAATTAAATTTTTGAATAAAAGTCCTATCAATCAAAACATATAGTTGTAACCTTCTCGTATGCAGAGTTCGTGTTAAACAAACAATTTATTATTGTTCCTCACAAAGCATTTTAAACAAAGAGGTGTCAAATCGTAACGTCTTAGCTTATACGAGTAGAGTTAACATTAATTATTTAATTTTACATCTTAGACTGTGCAGCAGTGCCATGCCAGTATTGTATTACCGGCTGTTAGATATAGAAATGAAAATTCATGTTTTCACACTTTATTGCAGCTTTGATTATGAACGTAATGTTAGTATGTCTCATTTTCAGGAAGCAATTATTTTCAGGAAGCAATTACATCCGGTGAATATGGGACAACGTTGGTCCAGCTCCGAGGGAGTTACCTGTTCTAAAGATACAGCTTTAAAGAAAGCTTGGCAAATGTGTAAGATACAAATCGGGTTAATTGGTATTTTCTTCTCAATTTTATGTCACATCTAGATTATACATTAACATATTAATATTTTTAACATATGTACAAGCAAGTCGAATTTAATATATTTTCAAACAATCCCTTATCATGTTTAAAAGATTAGCAATTAAATCATGGCAAGTGTCTTAAACAAACGCATTTCTTTAACATACTTTTACCATGTTTTAATCTTCTTCTTTTTTTTTATACAGCAGACAGCAGTAATGTCGATGAAACAATTATAATGAAAATACAGACAGAAACGAAACGTCGTCATAGTGATACAGTTGATCGATGGCCAAGACATACTGAACTAACAGCATTAACAATAGCTTGTTTGTAAGTAATGATATAACCAATCTGTTGGTTGTTGTAGTCGAGCGTTTTGATTTGTGATTAGGTTTTATGGATTTCCCCTTATTTAATTCATCTTGTATTTTAATGTATTGATATATACACTGTTGATGAAAAGCAATGAAGGCACCAGTAATTTCCTGATTAATCACACGAAAGAGCACAAATCAAGGTAACAAACCAAAACTTTACAATAATTTAAAGATCTCAGACAACGCAACACTGTTGATAAAGAGTTGAGACATATCAATTTTTCGTGTAAGGATCATATGAAGTAAAAAAAGTGTGTCCACATAAGAGCATGACGTATCAATTAAAGTTATCGATTTGTCTCAATATCGTCAAATAGATCAACATATACAGCAGGCCTTCTAGTTCCTGAAGTATCATAAATGCTGAATTCATTGTGGTACATGATATTCATACACTGATCGAAATGTTATGTCATTGAATACAGCTGATTGAATGAACGGACAACATCAAAATGTAAAAAAAAACAAAAAAAAAAACAACTCTAAATTTTAAAGGATGTTGCAAGATGTTTCTTATTATTGTCTTTGAGAGTCCACCGTTAGTGTATTTTGGGTCAGTGTGGTACAAAACAAATGTACTTTACAAAGTTACATTTTGTATGACCTAAACAGGGAATGTGAATATACGATATTAATATTACAGGTGACGGCGGTTGTAATGAGACAATGCCTACGGTCTTTCAAACTAACATATAAAATAGAAGATTAAAGCCTTAAACATTTAAAAAATCCTCATTCATATTACCGGAGAGCCTCTTTTGCTTAAGAAAGAATTGTGGACAGGACTTTAGAAATTGTTTAGACGGACGGTTCTTAAAACGACTAAACATCATTCTATGTGACGGGGATCTGTAATTGAACATCCCATCATTGTGTTATTGTTTTATGGTCATGTTTGTATTGTTATATTTTAAATTTTGCTAACATGCTTTGTCTATATGACTTTTTATGTGTTTTGTTCCTCTTTTTAACATATGACGTGGCTCTGTGATTATACATCCTGTCATTGTGTTATTGTGCCTATGTTTGTTTTATATTTTTTTTTTTTATAGTGAATGAGATAATAACACAATGTGGCCTGCTGTACTCTTATTAATTTTACGTATTATGTCTGTTGGTTTTGTTCCCACCTCGTTGTCAGAATAATGGAATGTTATGCGAATGACATACAAGTGAGAGTTTAGCTAGCTATGAAACCAGTTTTAATCCACATTTTTCTACTGAGGAAAATACCTGTGCCAAGTTAGGAATATAGCAGTTCGATATGTTTGAACTTTTAATTTTGCCATCTAATTAAGGAATATCCGTATTGAATTTTCCTCGGCGTTCAACATATTTGTGATTTTACTTTTTGAAATTCAGGTATCCAACTAAACGACGGGAGATTTGTATTGTTCTTGTTTATGTTAACGAAAGGAGATATCAGGATATATACATACTTGAAAGGGAATAAAATAAAGATTAAAATCATAAATAATTTGTTGAATCTTTAGCAGTTACAGTTTACATGTACCTCTGATTGAACTTACATTTCAGGAATAATGATGTTAAACTTGTTAAAAAATTGATAAAGAAAGGTGCAGATGTTAATTTAGTTGCCAGGGGAGATCAACATAAAAATTACGAAAACAGTGTTCCACCCATATTCTATGCTGCAAATAATAGAAATGCTGACATTGTTAAACTCCTGATAAACGCAGGTACGTGGTATTTTTTTTGGATACGATTGCTTTTAAGCAATCTATAGACTTATACAATTGACTCAGAGCCATGCTCTCACGTCAACCGTGTTATTCTAACCATAAAGCACATATCAGAAAAAATCTATTTCTGTCATATAAGAACTGAAGTGGAGTTTTTCTTATATGTCACCGTTATGAAACTGATATTTGATATTGTAATCTCATAAAGAAATGGAAAACCATCTAGGTCGTTTATTTATCATTAAATAAACGTTCGTGTTCCTAATCACAAGACTAGGGTTTGTTTATGTAATTATGCGCATGCGTTTAGTTTTCTTGACTTCAAGGGGTAGGTATCAGATTAAATGGTTGCTCTGGATTCCCCACTCCATTGATTAAATTGAAACTCATGGGACCCTTTCTATGTCTGCCTAGGCCTGCTATTGAGTGTTTTTGTTGTTGCATTATTTTAAATCATATGCATCATTTAAATTAAAATAAATGTAGTTCACATAGTAAAGGTGTAACTACAACACCCCTTCAGCCGAAATGGAGTTTTCCATGTTGTCGTTTTGAGTTGTCTCCCTTCAGGAAGTAACTTCCGTCAAAATCAAAAATATCCATATTTATCTTACCTCCTTTACATTTCTAGGAATATGATTGATTAAAAGCGTCCACGTGGAAACCGTGTATAACTGATATTAGGTTAGTTGGGAGGCGGGGCTTATTTCATACACGGTTAGTAGTGGAGTTACGTTCCTTTATATTCCATATAAGGTAATAAGAAGGCGAAGCTTATTTCATACACGGTTAGTATTGGTGTTACGTCCCTTTAGAAAAACAAAACAGTACTGAGAAAAAATCCTAAAGGTTTCAACAGACAAATTAAGTGATGATAAAGTGAAATGAATTCATAAAACACATTTAAATCTAACAAGTTGTCATTGTGGGCATCTGTTTTTGTAGGAGGAAGTAGTTTCTTAATCATGTTAATACTAACTGTATTGAAGTCTTGCTCATTTTGATAGGTCACTAGTCTTTATTTTACACGTTAAGATAGTCGGTAAGATAAATTCGTTACATAGTGTGCTAGTGACGGAATACATTATACATATGGGGTCAGTAAATTCCATAAGGATATGGAATTTACAAACCCCATATATACCGTATTACGTCACAGGCACACTATGTAACTACATAGGGGAATCCAGGTGGGGGGGGGGGGGGTGCCGGGACCCCCCTTTTTGTGGGAAAAAATTGGTTGATTATATAGGGAATCACTGAAGCATGACTGTTAAATTTCGCTGTCTGTCATTTTGATCAAAATTATTTAAAATCACCTGTTTTGTACTATATTGAAGGTGTGGACATTAATAGATTTCAAGGACTTCCACAGTGTATAAATTTACAGAAACCAGATGATCTACGTGCAATCATTGGTCCAAATAGAACTCAATCGTTTGGATTTTTAAGACATTCTGGTAGTCCTCAAATGTTTATGAAAGTAATTGAGCAGTATTTAAATGCTGGTGTTAAACTAAACACTACATCTTGGGGACCATGTCTTTTTTTAGGGTAAGTGTTTGTAAATTTATGATGATGTTTAAATTATACCTGGGTCAAATACAATCATTTATAAATATAAAAATGTACAAGCTAAATCTTAACACAAGGTACAACCTGCTAAGTAGTATCATAAATATTGCCAGCGTTTGTGTTTTTGTGATTTGGTTTTATAAATATTTTGATATGAGCGTCACTGATGAGTCTTATGTAGATAAAACGCGCGTCTGGCGTACTAAATTATAATCCTGGTAACTTTGATTACTATTGTCATGGGAAAAGTGAGTTTAGTTTTACTTAATGACTATTTATAAGTTTATATTTTTTTCTATCATTTTCAGAAGCCCTAAATAAAGTATATCAGTGACATTATGTTTTGTTATGTGTCAAAAGTCATAACCTACACATACATAACGCAGAGATGAGCACCACCTGTTGTAATGGACACGAAAAGATAGACTTTAACCAAATATACATCAGTAAAGCCACAAAAATATTATTCAGAAGGCCTAGGAATTAAAATACAGATCAACTTAATTATGCTGATCTAAGATAATATAAAAAAAGAAGATGTGGTATGATTATTAATGAGACAACTATCCACAAGAAACAAAATGACACAGACATTAACAACTTTAGGTCACTGTACGACCTTCAACAATGAGCAACACATAGCAACAAAAAATGAAGTTTACCATTGATAATTAAATATTTTTAAATACGTTCTCTAATGATTGGAATAGCTGCAGAAAAAAAAAGATACTCTCGTACATCAGAAACCACAAGGTTGACGACTGGGGAATAGTTATACGGTCACTTTGGTTAACTATTTTGAATTTGTTTTCGTCCTCAGTATGCGTATTACATTTAATACATAAGCATTTGTACACATTTATTAAGCTGATTAAGTTGTATAACAATACAAAACGAACGACGAAAAACAATGTACAGTCAAACAGTCAAACCTGTTTTAAGAGACAATTCAAGGAAAAGCAAAACAGTGGTCTCCTAATACAGGTTCAATTAATATGAAAGGTACTAAAGAGGAATCTAAAACTGATAGTCCTTTAATACAGGTTTTTGTTTCATACATGTGCTCTCTTACACAGGTTTGACTGTAATTAGTTTTATATCGTTACATACTCAGTCTTCCATTTATTGTAGTCTTGTAAAATTACTGTAACAACAAATAAAGGCAACAGTAGTATACCGCTGTTCAAAATTCAGAAATCGGTAGAGAAAAAAACAAATCCGGGTTACAAACTAAAATTCAGTGACAGGTATCAAATATAAGAGAACTACGACACAACAGAGACACAACACCGAAACGTAACACACAGAGAAACGAACTATAATGAAACAATGGCCATTTTCCTGACTTGGTACAGGGCATTTTATGAAAAAATGATGGGTTGAACCTGGTTTTGTGGCATGCCAAACCTTCCGCTTTAATGGCAGTATTAATTATAACATTAAAATTACAACATTGCACGACAGGGTAACAATAAACAAACAGATAGATAGACAAAGTCAGAAAGCGAACCGAATTAAAAATTTGTATTTTAATCAGATTTGTAATTACCACCTCACTTTTACAATTGATAACTTTCTTTTATATATAACAGGAGAGGTAAGGTTTATGAAGCAAATCGTCCAACGACATTACACATATCCAGTCCGTGGTTTATTTGTACTGCAGCAATAGTGTTACTACAACATGGAGTAGATCCCAACTTGTATAGTTTTGGAGATATTTTACGTCAATTAGGGGAACACTGCATGTTCTCTCGGCAAGAGGACTACTGTATAGATGACAAGATATTTTTAGCAACATTTGTTGCTTCTGGGTATGATCTGACCATATCTGATAAGAATTGCTACGAAAACGATTACTTTCAAAGTGAAACTGAATATCACTTACTTAAGGATTTTGGAAGACCGCCAAGTTTAAAGCACCTTGCTCGAACACAAATTCGTAAACACATCCGATTCATCAATATGGACACATCTGTGTTTCCAATAATCGACAAGTTAAAACTTCCTACGATTCTTAAGGATTTTTTGAAACTATTTGACGTTAGTCCTGTCGATATATCGTCAATTGTTTGCTATGAACACAGACGATGATATAACTGTATAATAAATGTATGTAAAAGTGTCATTTCCTGGAATCTCACCAGAACCTCAAATTCAATGATTGTTATTTTAACATGACACAAAAGAATATATTATATGATCCAATGAACGTTCACAGAACACGACGAATATTTACTTGATACGCGGAATCATAATAATTAGAATTTTTTTTGTATATATTACCATATTGTGTTTTTACGTGTAAACCTCATCAACCTTACATTGTACAATTATTTCTTCATCATTGATTTTTTTTAAAATATAACTTTTGCATCCGAACTATAAAGAGTGCATTTTTCCAAAAGAAATAACAGTAAAATGAATACTATTCGACATTTACCTATAAAATTCGTTATGAGGCTCAAATGGAAGGATTCTATAGCCCAGTAAACACACGACGTACTCCCAACGTTGGTTAATGGTCGTCTGAACGTCATGTCTTGATTGTACGTCGTACCAACGTTGTGGGAACGTAACAACCCAACGTTGGATGCAGACGTAGAGACGACGTTATAAAATTACGTCGGATTTACGTAAATTTAGTACCCTGTCAGGACGTAACATTTTATTACGTTGTGACAACGTGCTTATAACTGTCATAATCCGACGTAACATTTTGTTACGTTCTATCAACATTATAATAACGTAGTGAACAGACCCTGTAAATACCAGCTGACACGTTAAAATCTGGTTTTATGGGAGAATTTTGTGGTTATGAGTCTTACAAGATACATCATTCACCTTCATTGAAATGTGCTAACGATTTTTTCGATTTTCAAAATATCCCCCCTTTTTCCCCACACAGACATAATTAAAATTATTTGCACCAAAATATCCAAGAAATTATTACAAATTCAAATTAAATGTTCTTATATAAATATTTTATTTGAATATTTATTGTTTAATATATACCATTATCAAGTTTTGTCATTTATTATTTTTAATAATTTTATGATCGTTTTATAATAGTGCACGTTCAGCAGTCCTCGGGTTTTACCGCCACATGCTACGAAAACTCTGAGCATGCGCACTTTTGCCGCCTGAATTTTGAAAACAGTGATAAAAGTTGCAGTGAAATATTTATCTCGATTCAGATTCCAGAACAAAGAAAAAGGTAAAATATAAATTGCACATTACTTCAAAAAGGTTTTCCATGATAACAACAAGTATAATTCTAGAAAATATAACATCTGTTGCCGTGTAGGGCGCCTCGTTCAAATCTGTTGACTCATTGACTGGTTATCGAGTTGAAATAAATATGATACTTCTTCTCGATCTTTTAATGTCAATATATTATTGCACTGGTACATTGTACAGGATATTAAAGCCAACATATGTGTTATATGAATCCATTTTTCAAACTTCTCCATTAACTTGTGTTGTTTTTTAAGATATATTTAAAAGTAATTGTCTATAGAAAGAAAAAAGGGGGAGGGCAATTGTTTTCTCTCAATGACACCTCCTATAATCCTTATATTTAAAAGCTGTAAGTGTTTTTTGCACTTATTTTTAAATATTGTTGGAATCATAAAAGTCTGATCAATATCACAAATGCGAAGCTACATTTTTTTTTAGATATCTCTGTACATAACAAACTCGCCCCAATTTACCTGATTATAATCTCAGCACATTACAAACTTGGCATATTACAAACTCGTCCTATTAATGATAATACTACATGTATCACCAGTTGCAAGCGAGAAGACTGTATCACTGGTGGTCGTCCTAGACCTGCATGAAATATGTGCCACTGAACATAACGAAACCAACAAACAATCAATGTTAAACTGGGTCTGACATAGGAATAGACAATTTTACCAATAAAAACTGTCATAGATAGGCGTCACAGAAACTTTTTAAAAAAATCATTCCAAGATGTCATAATTATTTAGACTAAGATCCACGTACCAGTTGGGAAAAGATGGGTAAAATTATCCTTTTATTAGGGTAAACCCCAGTTTACTGGGGTTAAAAAAAACAGTATATAGGGAAGTCTTATTTGCTTTTCAATTAATGGTATGGAATGCATGTACATTTTTCACTTACCTGGTTCTCCCAAAGATTTGTTGGACTGACACACATGACGTAGTACATACTACATTGTATGTACACAGACTGATCAATATAGAAGATAATTGATTGTATTTATGATTTTTTTCCAGAATCTTGTATAAAAATCCACAGATCTTATGTGTGATCATGTGTCTGAGGTTGTGGAATGCACTGCAGTTACAAACTTACAATGCAAGCATGTACATGTACCAGATCAAAAAGATGGACCAAAATATAAAAAGGTAAACATCATGATCAGTTGATCAACTCTTTTTATGTCCTCCTTCACTGGGCCATATGGTTTACTCTTGTACTGTATGTACATACATGTACATGAACATTGAACTCAAAATTGGTTTCTGAACTCTAACTTTAGTTTGCCTGAACCACATGTTATGAAATTTATACACAATGCTTTTTATCATTAAACGCAGAGTTTGATTTGGAGACCATCTGTTTAACTGTTCTTTATAAGTTACTAGTATGTCCTTCAATGATAACATCATTTGTGGCTCATGGACACTTTATTCTGTAATTTATTTTATATATTAAATTATAATTTGTTCATTTATAGATAATAATAAGATTGCGTTCATTGGCATATATGATATACACAACAGCCTGGGTGGATTTTGTTTTTTCCACCGGCCCACCGTGAACAGCCCACCTTTGCCCACTCTTTTTTTTTGTAAGAAATATTGATTATAATTGCTTATCTGATTTTTTTCAATTGATTGTAAGTTTGCAAGTCTTTTGATTAAACAAACTTTACCCGTCCGGTGCCCACTCCCACTGTGGACGGGTAGACAAAGCAAAATCCACCTGAGCTGTAGTGTAAGGTCTTGCTGTTATGATGTGAATAATAAATTTATTAACATGTCGGATTAAGGTAAAATCCTAAGAATATCTTAAATTAATTGATGAATGACAATTTTGAGAAACCATACTTCCTTTTAATACGCCTGTTTTAATACGGGGATGGTTGTTTTTGAAATACCAAGATGCAAATTAAAGGGAGTGTTGTTCTTATATATTTTTTATTCTGTCTGTGCTGAGGGTTAAAAAAAGGTTGTCCCTGGGGGTGGAAACAGTTTTATATGGAACAACCATAATTTCATTAACATATTTTCTTTTAAACAAGGATAAAGGTTAACCATGTTAACTAAAAGTTATAAATTATCATAATCTGCTGAAATTATGTTCAAATTTCTAACATACATTATCAAAATATGTATATAAAATTGGCAAAGATACAAACATCTCAGTAACAACACAACATGATTATGAATCTGCAAGATTTATTATACCGCCGACCCCGCATAAAAATATTGATTATGTTTAAACAAGGACATTTTTTAAGAACTGCTGTTATTCCTAAGTTGGGATACAAAAAACTATTTTATAATTTATGATTTTTTTTTTCAGAGGCTGGAAACCAACACAACACCAGCTGATGAGAGGGCAGAAAACCAAAACTTTGAATGCCATGTATACAACCAACACAAGACTAGAATTTGGAATAAAATTTCAAAAAATCAGAAACATACTATTATCTTATTATTGGTTCATGTACATAAGAAAAAAGAAGTCCTAACTTTTGGATAGGTCTTTCTCTGGTTTGTCAATGGAAAAAAGCAATAGTTAGTTTGATTGAATTTCAGTTATTTTCTTCATTTTGGGATATTTTTAGAAGTGTGTATAAGTTGGTCGTGTGGTCTAGTGGGATGGCTGCTGTGCAGGCGATTTGGTGTCACGATATCATAGTAGCATGAGTTTGAATCTTGGCGAGGGAAGAACAAAAAATTTGTGAAAGTTGTGTAGAAATATATATTTGTAAACAACAGACTTTGGGGAATTTTCCAAACATTTTCGTAGCCTGTTCTTGTGTAGGGAATCCAGCTGAATGATTCTACAGTAAATAGTTAAGTACATGTATATGTGGTAGTTTTTCGTACTTCTGAATAATTCATTAAAAAATGTTTCCATTGTCAAAATGAAATCTACATTCTAAAATTTCCACCGTCATATAGTGAAACTATTAGTCTAGGACACTGAAACCCTAAACATTTAGAAGCATGTACCAAAGTGTCATGTTGAAGGCTGTACATTTACCATAATTGCTAACATATTTCATATTTGATTTTAGGACAGAGGGTTGTCTCATAGGCCATCATACAAAATCTCGCCTTTTGAATAGTATTATGTGTTAAATTTTTGAAGGAAAGTTGCTTTTGTTAAATGGAAATGTGTAAATCTCGTACTTCAGTATTGCAAAAAATAAAACCAAGACTTTAACCTTAAAACTGTGTGAATCATTAATTGGACAAAATACATTTGATATTTAAACCTGACTAAAAGGTAAAAAAAAAAAAACACTTTTGTGACAATATTGGAAACTGCTGGCAGTTTGGAAGTACATGTAAAGCATTTATCAACATTGTTGTCGTTTGTTTATGTAATTTATAGGTGTTTCTTGGTTGTTTTTTTTTATATATATATATAGATAAGACTATTGGTTTTCCTGTTTGAATGGTTTTACACAAGTTATTTTGGAGCCCTTTAATATATCTTGTTGTTTGGTGTGAGTCAAGACTCTGTGTTGAAGGCCGTACCTTGACCGTTAATGGTTTACTTTTATACATTGTGATTTGGATGGAGAGTTGTCTTATTGGCACTCATACCACATCTTCCTATATCTATTGTGTCCATCTTTCCTACATTGAAAATTTACAACTAAAAAACCAGGTGAAAAGAAGAAAATATAGACCCTGTTTACTTCTTCAATGAGATTTTATTGCTCTTATCAATCAAATGAGGACAAGGGTCATTTACAGTTTAGTTGCAACGTTGTCACAACGTCCTATGAAGGTCATAAATTACGTCACAAATTACGTTGTGCCAACGTTGTGTGGATGGTTGTCAGCACGTGCCTTGGAGTTCACAAAATTACGTTGTACCGACGTAATTTCACTACGTTGTCACAACGATAGTATTACGTTGTCACGACGTAATGCCAACGTTGGATTGTTTACTGGGAGGATACTGACAGTACTGAAATTGTGCTGACAAAATCAGTACTTAAAAAGTGCTGTAAAAATCAGTACTGAATTTATAGAATTAGTTTCGATACAGTCATTAAACAGACACAAGTTGTTTTCTTTTTCCTTTTTCCTTTTACGATATTTAAATTTAAAAAAAAAATCGTCTAAACTGAATTTTAACAACTTGTGTCTGGTCAGTTATTGTATAATAATGAAAAGTATTGAAATAAAAGAAAGTATAACATTACACGTTTTCAGTCTTGCCAAACAGTACTGATATGTACGAGGGTAGAAATGTACCAAACTAAACGTGGGTAAATTCTTGGTAGTGTATCTCTTTTTGTCCGATTGTTTTATTTTTATTTGATATTATTCACAAAATAAACATTCCAAACAAGCACAAATTTCAAAAAGTATAAAATCGTGAAATAATTTGTCTACACCAAATCGGAGTTGTACCATATTTAAAACACAGATAATTTACAAAATGTTCCATCAGCTTCACACGAATATTCCTTTATTTTCGTTAAAATGGCTTTTTTATGCAATGTAATTTGCTATAGCGTGATATTACCGACTGTGCATACTTAACAATATAATAGATATTGGGAAAAAGTGTATTACTGTCTATTCTTCCACACAAGGTATTACGCGTGTTTGTTGTAATATGTATTTACTTTTTATACAACAAAAATTGAAAAATTTTTGGTCGTATATTGGTATCACGTTGGCGTCGTCGTCGTCGTCGTCGTCGTCCTCGTCCGAAGGCATTTGCTTTTCGCACTCTAACTTCAGTAAAAGTTAATAGAAATCTATGAAATTTAAACACAAGGTTTATGACCACAAAAGGAAGGTTGGTATTGATTTTTTAGTCCCAACAGTTTATGAATAAAGGGCCAAAAAACAGGTTCCAAATAAGCATTTTTCTTGTTTTTTGCACAATAACTTTAGTATAGGTAAATAGAAATCTATGAAATTTTAACACAAGGTTTATGACCACAAACGAAAGGTTTCGATTGATTTTGGGAGATTTGGTCCAAACGAATAAGGGTCCAAAAGGGTCTTTGATATGCCAAATCTAACCGTTTATTCAGATTCTTTATTTTTGATCCTGTTTTCAAATTGGTCTACATTAAGGTCCAAAGGATCCAAAATTAAACTAGCTTGATTTTAACAAAAAAAATTATACTTCGGGTTCTTTGATATGCTGAATCTAAACATGTTCTTAAGACTTTTTATTATGGGCCCAGTTTTCAAGTTTGTCCAAATCGGGGTCAAACATTATTATATTAAGTATTGTGCAATAGCAAGAAATTTTCAATTGCACAGTATTGCGCAATAGCAAGAAATCTTCAATTGCACAGTATTATGCAATATCAAGAAATCTTTAATTGCTCAGTTTTGTGCAATAGCAAGAAATATCTAATTGCACACTATTGCGCAATAGCAAGAATTTTAAATTGCACAATTTTGCGCAACAGCATGAAATATTAAATTGCACAGTATTGTCCCGTTTTCAAATTGGTCTACATTAAGGTCCAAAGGGTAACCAAACATTATATGTCCATTGACCAAATTTATAAAAAAAAGACCAAATTTACCCGACAATGCTACTCCGGCTACTAGCAATATGATGCAAGGTTGTTTTAATACATCTGTACTACCTACTGATGAATCGGTTCTGAGTGTAAATGGTCCTTTAATTATGTAAAAAAAACCTTTAAGGCCTATCTAGCCTAATTGATTTTTAAAACTATATTTCATTGTACATGTTCGAACATTTTTCATTCATTTGTTTATTTCTTTATTTGTGTGAATTAACATTGTTACAGTAAATGTTTTAATTACAACACTTTCATACCACAACAGATACTGTATTGTTTTATGTATCACTTTTGTTTGTATCCATATAAGTCTAAGACCACAATTGTCGTCCCTTGATTTTCGTAGTTCACAAATATAGTCCCTAGTGTTGACAGTGGGTTACTTGCCATTAATTTTTATACGCCTTCCAAATTTATTTCTCTATTTTTAGTGCATCAAATTGCAAGAAGGGGGGGGGGGGGGGGGGGGGTGAAATGACACTGTAAAAAAATTTGTGTCCAGAATTTTAATGGAAAGTAGTGATTTAATCCAGCTGAAAAAGGTTTAAAATTAGCACTTTGGAAGCTGTCAAAAGATTTCAAGACGCCCTAAACATAAAATTGTCCATATTTTGAGTTACAGCTTATGAAGTTTTCTATAAATTTTATATAATTTGTCCCAAAACGTTGTACAACACACCGGAAAAATTCTTTGAGAAAGCGCATGTGGGATTTTTTTTATTTTTATGTTCTAAAAGAAATGCAATATGAAATAATTGTAATCTGCAACCTAATGTAACAAAAAAATGAAAAGGAATAATTTTGCAATACCTTCTGAATACTATAACTTTTTAGATATTTAGACATATTAAGACTAATTAAGTAGATGTTGATATGCTTGAAATTCTATCAGATTACTTTTGGAGCAGTTGTGAGTCTTTGAAGGATGCTCACAAAGGTTTTTTTGGTGAAATCATTTTCATATTGATCAAAAATTTTCTTTGTTTCGACCAGATTTGGTGGATGTATAATCAAAGAACTGATCAAAATCATCACAGAAGTTTACTTCCTAGCTCATCAAGCCCCGAGCATCATGTCGAGCATTGTCATTACAAAAAAACCACAATAATAAATGTATTCTAATCTGAGGTACAATTCGACATTTTAACAAAAAAAAATACTAATGATACTGACGATCCACCACAAAGTAATATAAATAGAACCATACAAATAGTGAGCAAATACAGGGGCGAATCCAGCCAATTTAAAAAGGGAGTCCCAACTATAAGTCCCCAGTCAAATGCATTGATCGGCCAAAAAAGGGGGTTCCAACCCCTGGAACCCAGCCCTACCCCACCCCCTTGGATTAGCTAATGAAATACATATAAAAAAGAAGGGGTATGATTGCCAATGAGACAATTCTCCACAACAGAAATTAACAACTCCAGGTAACCGTACACCCATCAACATTGAGCAAAGTCAATATCGCATAATCAGCCCGAAATAACAATGTAAAACAATTCAAATGACAAAACTAATGGCCTTATTTAATTTTTTGTAAAAAAACATAAACGAAAAACTAATATGTGTCACATAAACAAACGACAACCACTGAAATACAGGCTCCTTATATTATGTTCTCAAATTTAGATATCTTCCATTCAAGCTACAAAATGTATCCAAAATCAAAGATATAGAACATATTCTATCATAATCATTTGGTAACTAATGCAATTACTGTATCCTCCATGCCGTCTTGAACATAAAAAATAAAATAGATAACACTCATAATGCTCAGATTGGTTGTCATTGTGCAACACAGTTAATAACACCATAATGGAAAAACATAGTACTCCTTTTGTCACAATGCACTGTCAAACATCCAAACATACAATCCACACTCATCTGTGTCCACACTTGTAACGTTTAGAAAAATATATCAAAACATCTGTTACCATTTATAACCAAGCAGCTGCGAAAAATTTGCTCTTCTGAAAATTACGAAAATAAGTATTAAAACTGCTAAGCGAAGATCCAGAAAAGAGGCAGAAGGAACTTGAAGTAAGCATTCATCAATTGGATTGTTTTTGTGACATTTATTTCTATTCCTATCGAGATAAATTAAAATTATTTTTCAATCCAACAACGTCGCCATCGAACGCCGCCATTTTCCCATTGTTCTATCAAGTTTTCTTAGCATCGTAAGACAATTTGCTTTAATTTTGAAAAAAAATCCCGCAATATTTAGTGTTATAACGTCAAAACAAAATGATGGAGTCCAATGCTGGTAATCAGAATATGGAAGAAGATATTGTTGAACTACTTACTAAAATTGATCATCGATTAAGTATTATTGAAGGAAGAACAGATAAAATAGAAAGCATTGACAGAAAACTTAGCGAGCTTACAAGTAAAGTAACAAGCATTGAAAAAGAAGTTGATAATGTAAAAAAACAAACCAATACATTAGAGACTGATGTACCCATATTTTGACTATTTTATTAATTGTGACTTTATTTAACGCATCATGTAAATATAACGGAATTTGATGAGACTGTTATTAAAGAGAGAGGGTTAACGCTATAGAACCAGGTTTAATCCACCATTTTCTACATTTGAAAATGCCTGTACCAAGTCAGGAATATGACAGTTCTTGCCTATTCGTCTTTGATGCGTTTTGTTATTTGTTTTGCCATGTGATTATGGACTTCCCGTATTGATTTTCCTCTGAGTTCAGTATTTTTGTGATTTTACTTTAAGAGAAAGATGCAGGGGAATTTAAAAAGGAACTAACGGAAGCTAAGACAGATATTAATGAAAGGAAAGATGCCTGTAACGCCGCTAACAAAGTAAATGCGTCCGATTTGCAGGAGAAAATTATAGAATGCCTGCAATGCAGGTCAATGCAAAATAACCTTGTTTTTAGTGGGATTGAGGAGAAACCAGAGGAAGATACCAAAATCGTCATTCTGAACTTCATTTCGAACGAACTTTCAATTAAAAAAAATATACAGTTTGGAAATATCCATAGGTTTGGTAGAGAAGACAACAATAAGGGCAAACCGATGCTTATTGTAGCAAAATTCGTATATTTTGCTGACCTACGAAAAGTTTTAGAAGCAGGGCCAAAGTTAAAACAAAAACCTCAGTTTGGGATGAACTTACAATTTCCTATCGAAATTGAAGAACGGAGAAGAAAATTATATCCTGTCATGAACAAAAGCGAAAAGAAATGGTAAAAGAGTTAGTTTGATACGGGACAAATTAATTATCGAAGGTAAAGTTTATTATTCTAAAACCATTACAGAGGAAAGCCAGACATCCCCAAAGGAAAATAATGATACTGAAAGTAGGCCGAACAAGCGATCTAAAACTGGCTCATCGTCATAGGAAATCGCCGGAGGTACAAATTTCAATACAAAAACTTTGAATCATTAACAGTGTAATCTATATTACAGTGAATTTAAGATTAAAAAATTAAAAATATTAAGTTTAAATGTATGTGGAATTAAGACAAGAATGAAGTATCCCGAATTTATTGACCTTATAACCAAATACAATATTATATGCTTCAAAGAAACCAAAACCGACAACTGCGACCATCTATCCTTACCTGACTATACTTTCAAAATGAAAAACAGATTAAGCTTATCAAATAGAAGATCAGGCGGCCTAATAATTTTTTATAAAGATAAGATTTCAAAATATGTCCGACTTATAGAAAATGAGAGCAATTTTGTCATGTGGATTAATATTTCATCCCAATACACTAAATTAGACGACGATGTTATTCTTGGTTCGGTTTACATTCCACCTGAAAATACACGATACAGTTCCTCCGATTCTTTTCGGGAAATTGAAAATGATATTTTAGAATATTCTTCTCGATATAAATATGTATGCTTAGCCGGTGATTTTAACAGCAGAACATCGATAGACTTAGATCATGTATCAAATGAACACAACGATTCTGACGATATTCTCTTCGAATCATCCATTTTTAAAGAAAATAGTCTGCACATATCTGACAACCTCACATGTCCTACTACTAGGGAAAATATGGATAAAACGAAAAATAATTACGGTAATTTACTCCTAGATTTATGTAGATACACTGGTGTATATATTGTGAACGGAATAATAGGTGATAACATTACCGGTAAACAAACAAGCAAAAATGCAGCTACCGTTGATTATTTTTTAGCAACCCCAGACCTCCTTAATATTATTTCAAACTCTGATGTGCTACATTTTAGTAATTTATTTTCTGACGCCCACTGTCCTTTGGACATTTCTATTAACATCAACACTACTACATAAACCTGTAATGCATGTAACCCTCGAACGGATATCCAACCAAAAAAGAACAGATTAAGAAGTGGAATTTAGCTCAAGCGGATGAATTTAATGAATACTTGGATCTTGCAAAAATTGAAACTAATGATAATGCTTTGGATCTACTGACACATGCTCATGTTAACCTGAATAATATTAATGATACTGTAAAGAATATTGGTGATATATTTGTCAACGCCGCAAAACAAACGTTTGGAATTTACAATCCAAAAATTGATAAATCTGATAAAAGAACATTCAATGCGCAAAAAGAGAAATCGAATCAACCATGGTTTGACAACAAATGCAGGCAAAAAAGAAAAAAGACGAGGCGCACTCAAAGATTATACAGACTGTGTAAATCCGAAGAAAATAAAAGAATTAAAAACCAAAGCGAAAAAGAATATAAAAAGACCTTAAACAAATGTATTAAAAAATATAGGATCGAAATGAGAAATAAAATGAAAAATATGAAAACAAAAAACCCAAAGGAATATTGGAAATTACTGAATGGTGGACATGAACAAAAACAACCAAATATACCTATACAAATCTTATATGACTTTTTTAAGGAATTAAACGAGACAACAAGCAACGATGAAAATGGAAACACACAACAAAATGATCATGATGATACCGATGTACAGAAAGAGTCGAACGAAATTATTAATGATGTAATTACAGCAGAAGAGATATTGAAATGTATAAAGAAGCTTAAAAACAATAAAGGTAGTGGCCATGACCTTATTATTAATGAATACATAAAATCAACAGCTGACAAAATGATAAATATATATGTGAAATTGTTTAATATAATTTTTAATACTCGAATTATACCGGAAAGCTGGCTTCTTGGAAATATAAATCCGATGTACAAAAATAAAGGAGATGTGGATGATCCGAATAACTTTAGACCAATAACGATCTTGAGCTGTTTTGAGAAATTATTCACGTCTGTCTTAAATGAAAGATTATACACTTTTATTGAAACTTTTTCTATACTTCATAATAACCAGAGCGGATTTAGGAAAAATTACTCCACCACTGATAATTTATTCATATTACATTGTCTTTTTGAAATGATGAAAAACCGGAGAAAAAAACTGTTCTGCGCTTTCATCGACTTCGCAAAGGCATTCGATGCTGTCTGGAGGAATGGACTCTGGTATAAAATGAACTTGAATGACATCAATGGTAAAATGTATAATGTGATAGTAAATCTATATAATGTTATCAAATCACGGATAACATATAACTTTGTGACAATGACACTTCAATATTTTTCTCTTGCAATATTGGCGTTAGACAGGGTGAAAACCTATCACCACTATTATTTTCTTTATATATAAATGATTTAACAGTTTTTTTGAATAGCAAAAATATTATTGGCTTATCGTCCATATCTGAATGTTTGGAAAATGATCTAAATGTGTACCTAAAATTATTTATACTACTTTATGCTGATGACACCGTCATTATGTCAGAAAATAAAGACGATTTTCAAAACCAATTAGATATATTTAGTGAATACTGTGATATTTGGAAATTAAAAGTACATGTGGCAAAAACAAAAGTTATGATATTTTCACAGGGAAGACCTCCTGGTAACGTACATTTCTTGTATAAAGGAAACAAACTAGACATAGTAAACGAGTTCAATTATCTGGGTATAAATCTTGCCAGGACAGGAACATTTACAAAAGCAAAGAAAAAAATGCAGAAAAAGCAACGAAAGCCATGTATGGTGTTATACAAACAAGAGGCTCTCAAGAGCCTGAATCGCTCACCTGAATTTTTTTGGTTTAATCTCTCATCAATGATTATTTTGGCTTTTCAATTTATTTAAATGTTCTTTGAATCTTCCTATTTTCTTCAAAAGCAAAAAAAAAATCATTTTCTCCTATGTTCTATTTTAGCCATAGGAGCTATGTTTCTTGACATACAAGGAAATGAAATATAAAATTTATACTAGATACTCTGAAACTCTGAAACTCATTGAGCCTAAGTTTGGCTGAAATTGATACAGCAGTTTCAAAGGAGAAGATTTTTTAAAGTCAGTCAACATGATGAACAAATTGTGAAAAAAGTCTTTAAAGGGCAATAACTCATTAAGAGGTTAATTGACAATTTTGGTCAAATTGACTTATTTGTAGATCTTACTTTGCTTAACATTTTTGCTATAAACAGTTTAATTGTATCTATAATAATATTCAAGATAATGACCAAAAACTGCAAAATTTCCTTTAAATTACCAATTAAGTGGCAGCAACCCAACAATGGGTTGTTTGATTCATCTGAAAATTCCAGGGCTGATAGATATTGACCTAATGAACATTTTTACCCCATGTCAGATTCGCTCTAAATGCTTTCGTTTTTTAGATATAAGCAAAAAACTGCATTTGACCCCTATGTTTTAATTTAAGTAAGGCGGCCATGTTTTTTGACGGATCAAAAATCGAAGCACAAACTTTGTGCAGGATAATCTAAGGAAGAATCATGCTTAGTTTCATCCAAATGCATTCAGTAGTTTCAGAGGAGAAGATTTTTTAAAGTTAGCAAATATGATGAACAAATTGTGAAAAATTGTCATTAAAGGACAATAACCCCTTAAGGGGTCAATTGACAATTTTTGTCATATTAACTTATTTGTAGATCTTACTTTGCTGATCATTTTTGCTGTTTACAGTTTATCTTTATCTATATTAATATTCAAGATAATGACCAAAAACTGCAAAATTTCCTTAAAATTACCAATTAAGTGGCAGCAACCCAACAATGGTTTGTTTTATTCATCTGAAAATTTCAGGGCTGATAGATCTTGATCTAATGAACATTTTTACTCCATGTCAGATTTGCTCTAAATGCTTTCGTTTTTGAGATATAAGCCAAAAACTGCATTTGACCCCTATGTTCTATTTTAAGTAAGGCGGCCATGTTTTTTGACGGATCAAAAATCGAAGCACAAACTTTGTGCAGGATAATCTAAGGAAGAATCATGCTAAGTTTCATCCAAATGCATTCAGTAGTTTCAGAGGAGAAGATTTTTTAAAGTTAGCAAATATGATGAACAAATTGTGAAAAATTGTCAATAAAGGACAATAACCCCTTAAGGGGTCAATTGACAATTTTGGTCATATTAACTTATTTGTAGATCTTACTTTGCTGATCATTTTTGCTGTTTACAGTTTATCTTTATCTATAATAATATTCAAGATAATTACCAAAAACTGCAAACTTTCCTTAAAATTACCAATTAAGTGGCAGCAACCCAACAATGGTTTGTTTGATTCATCTGCAAATTTCAGGGCTGATAGATCTTGATCTAATGAACATTTTTACTCCATGTCAGATTGCTCTAAATGCTTTCGTTTTTGAGATATAAGCCAAAAACTGCATTTGACCCCTATGTTCTATTTTAAGTAACGGCGGCCATGTTTTTTGACGGATCAAAAATCAAAGCACACACTTTGTGCAGGATAATCTAAGGAACAATCATGCCAAGTTTCATCCAAATCCATTCAGTAGTTTCAGAGGAGAAGATTTTTTAAAGTTAGCAACTATGATGAACAAATTGTGAAAAATTGTCATTAAAGGACAATAACCCCTTAAGGGGTCAATTGAAAATTTTGATCATTTAACTTATTTGTAGATCTTACTTTGCTGATCATTTTTGCTGTTTACAGTTTATCTTTATCTATAATAATATTCAAGATAATGACCAAAAACTGCAAAATTTCCTTAAAATTACCAATTAAGTGGCAGCAACCCAACAATGGTTTGTTTGATTCATCTGAAAATTTCAGGGCTGATAGATCTTGATCTAATGAACATCTTTACTCCTGTCAGATTTGCCCTAAATGCTTTCGTTTTTTAGATATAAGCCAAAAACTGCATTTGACCCCTATGTTCTATTTTAAGTAACGGCGGCCATGTTTTTTGACGGATCAAAAATCGAAGCGCACACTTTGTGCAGGATATACTAAGGAACAATCATGCTAAGTTTCATTCAAATCCATTAAATAGTTTCAGAGGAGAAGATGTTTGAAAAATTGTTAACGACGACGACGACGACGACGACGACGACGACGGACGCCAAGTGATGAGAAAAGCTCACATGGCCTTTTAGGCCAGGTGAGCTAAAAAGCGGTTTATTTAACCTTTCAATAAAATGCCAATTTGATCTGTTCGACAAAATAGTTAAACCTATCCTTCTGTATGGATGAGAAGTTTGGGGATCTGAGAAAAATGATGTCATCGAACAAATTCACCTGAAATTTTTAAAACATATTTTGCACTTGAAAAAATCATCACGATGCATAATTGTGTATGGTGAAACGGGCAGATACCCACTTGACATCAGCATAAAATGCCGAACTATTTCGTTCTGGTGCAAACTATGTTCAGACGAAAACAAACTGTCGTCATTAATTTACAAGACTGCATATTACCAGCACTGTGTGAAAAATCAAGGCATTAAATGGGTTCAAAATATTCTTAACACGAGCGGGTTTTCAAATATTTTTCAACAACAAAATGGACATTTCTCAAAGTGGCTAAATCAGAGCATCAAAATGAGGCTTATCGACCAATACAAGCAGACATGGTACTCTTCAATACAAAACTCACCAAAATGCAATAACTATCGACTGTTCCAAAAAACATTGGAGTTTGAGAAATACTTGAATATTCTTGAAGATAAACATTTGTTTACATTATGTAAATTCAGAGCAGGTAACCATTCGTTACCTATAGAAAAGGGAAGATGGCAAAACATTACCCGAAATGAAAGAACATGTTCGTTGTGTAGTTCCGGTGGGATAGGCGACGAATTTCATTATTTGTTTTGCTGTTCGCATTTGAAGTTATTTCTACAAATTAAGTTTTCAAATAATCCAAATATAATTTCATTTTGCCCATTATTTAATAGTAAAAAACAATCTGTCTTAAGGAAACTGTTTTTTTTTAAAGTGTATTAATAAACAAGTTTGTGCCTCCATGTAAATGTAATCGGTGACCCATACGTTTCATTATATTTTTGAAAAAGCATAGTTAAATCTCCATTTTGGCAAATGATGAGAAACTTATGTCTCAAAAAGTTTATTGTTATGATCTACCTTAAAACAATGATTTACGAAAATCTAATTCCCTGCCGACTTTAATCAGGCAAGCATAACCATTTGTTCCTGAAAATGCAAGGAAGTTAGGAAAATTAAGAGTATAACAAATTGATGCGTCAATGACAAAAAAATGCTTTATTTACTTTTACACAGTTTTACATACCAACAATGTTTCATCATAAAAAATAAACATGCCATTGTATTCTGTAATGCGTATCTTTGATTAAAGATATAACATTTACTCGATCGTCGCTATTAGAAGTAAAAAAATATGTTTGTCACAAGTGGTAGCTAATTCGTACTTTACCGTTACGTATCATATATTTTTAAAGAATTGAAATGTGTTTAAGACCTGTGGTTGGATGAATTGAGGAGTACACGAACATTATTTATCAAAAATTATATAGGTTAGGGAATGGTTTTTGACAATATAGGAAATGAAAGGTACGCAAACAATTAGTAAACGGAATTGCTTAAACTCTAATAATTGAATACATGATGCAGAAGTTGATATAGCTCATATTTCGAATTAAATTCCACGTCAGTCATTCTAATTTGCATTAATGAATAGGAAACTAAAACATTATTTTCTTTGGTGTCATTTTGTCCATGGTTATGGTTTTCTTTCTGATACTGTTTGAAATCTTAGTCCCTTGCTTTATTAATTTTGTTTTTACATTGTGTTATAGACAAAATGTTTTCCTTTTTGTATGGTTTTACACGAGGCTTGAAAATATTTTGGTCATAGATAGCTTACTGTTCTGTCTTAACCACGGTTTTGTTTTAAAGACTGTACTTTGACCAATAATGACTGCATATAGTTTACTTTTGAAATTGGGACTTGGATAGAGAGATCTTTCATTGGCAATCATAACACAAATTGTTATATCTACTAACATCAACGAACAAGTGATAAAAGTGCTCCTAGTGGTTCTCAGTAACAACATGCATTTATGTGTTGAATTTGGAGGTATCATTCTCTTGCAGGTTGAAAACATTCCAATGCAAACTAACCGTTCACCTTTTATGATCGACCATGTCTTTTTTTCATATGAGTCGGAAGTTTTCGAGATACGTTCACAAATAAGAAGATTTAAGAATCTAAAAAAAAGAAGATTAAGAATCATTGTCTCAATTGAAACCAAATTACATAGATGTTATTATCTATAGGCAAAACCTGGAACGTATATTTATATCCTAATACCCAGAAATGAAAAATGTAAACAATTCAAAAACAAACGAAATCCCTGAATTATAGGCTCCTGTCATTCGACAGACACATACATAATGCAGAATATTTCGTTTCACATACAGGTATATTAATGATGTCCTTTCCATTTGTAATCAAAATATTTCTGAATGTGTCTCATTTATTAATTTCCCTAAACTAGTTATGACAGAAAAGCAACATACATAGAAACGAATTATTATGTAAAACATAACTGCCATTTTCCTGATATGGTATAGGCAAAATGGTGGGTTGAACCCGGTTTTATTAGTAACCAAACTTTGCGCTTTTATAACACTCAAATCAATTAATGTGTTCGTAGATAGAAGATGTTTTTGTGTTCGGTTAAATTGTCCCCTTTTAAAATTGTTATACAATGATGACTGATGTACCCATATTTTGACTATTTTATTATTTGTGACTGTTTATTTAACGCATCATGTAAATATAACGGAATTTGATGAGACTGTTTTAAAAGTGATAGGGTTAGCGCTATAGAACCAGGTATAATCCACCATTTTCTACATTTGATATGCCTGTACCAAGTCAGGAATATGACAGTTCTTATCCATTCGTTTTTGATGCGATTTGTTATTTGATTTTGCCATGTGATTATGGGCTTTCCTCTGAGTTCAGTATTTTTGTGATTTTACTTTTTATAGCAATGTTAAATGTACCGGTAAAATGATAACATTGCAACAACCAAAAACAGTGTCCACATTCTCTCAGGCGTATTGTAAATTAGATATATCATCTTACCACTAAACTAACTTCGCACGTTTTCAAGATCCGTTTTTATTTATTCATGTCTAGACGTCTTAGTATACTAGATATTAACAATAACAACTATTTATATATAACCTTGGTCTATAGACAACTAATTGATGAATCATTTCCTCTATTGGCTAACATGTTATGACGTCGAATTTTGTAATCCATGTCATCGATCTTGTTTTTATCAAGTTGCACTGTGTTGATCTATCAGGGTAAGTCTTTTAGTAAGATATTCTAATAATGAAAATATGTACAGAAAACGTTTTTAACTATTCTGAACTAGTTTTTTTTCATATGAAATTTAAAGCTTATCGATTGTCTTACAAGGAAGATCAATTTTGATAGCGTAGCATATGTATTTCCTTGTAAGAAGTACAAACGAAATAAATTTTGAAATCCGAAACAAATAAAGATATTTTTAACCCACTGCATTTTTTATTATTTAGGAATCTGACATTCTGATGTTCAGAAGTTGTCGTTTGTTGATGTGTTTCTCGTTGCTACATAAGTGTTTTATATAGATACGATCGTTGGTTTTCCCGTGTTGAAAACCATACTTTGACCTATAATGGTTTACTCTTACAAATTGTGACTTGTATGAATAGTTGTCTCATATGCACTCATACCAAGTCTTCTTATATCTATGTTAAACATAGGCAAACGATAACATAAGGATATTCAAAATCATAAGTAGAAATGTAACTGAAAACGCAATGGATTAGTGTTGAATAAGTCATGTACTTTAAATGAAGGCGAATTACAATACCATTTCAGAAATAAAATGGATTTAATGACGATCTGTTTTTATTTCAAACATATATGACATGTTTAAACGAATCATTCATCAGGTAATAGTATCTGAAGTAGTCAGTTGTAAGAGATTTTGTCTGTTAATCAGATTGCACAATGAATAAAAAAAAATCTTCAGGGAGCTCACCATTCCATCACAATGAAATTATAGGATTGAGACCCTGTCTCTGTAAAATTAGGTAAGAGAAGTGCCATAGGGATAACAATTTTAATTCGATAACAAAACGCAACTGTCAGAAATTATCATTTCACAGTGAATAGAAATAGCATAATCTGGCTACCTACTACTTGATCGCAATTGACCCATGCAGATATATAAATGACGTCACTAAGAGGTCGCTTTAAAATATTTAACTTTAGAGGATTTTAAAAGTGTCATGCATGATTATATTCATAACATAAGTGACAATATATGTAGTATGTATTGAACCGAATTTTCGAATGACTTTCAAAGAATTTGTGTGGGAACAATTTGTATAACAAGAATGTGCAAATATAGACCTTTTAACAATCATACGAATTTTTTTATTTAATCAAATTTGTGAAAAGAATACGAACCATGCCTGTTCAATCATGGGAAAAGAGTTGAATAAACCTATTTGATAAATGAAACACTTGAGTAGTAATATTTCTGATTATCTTTGAAATATTTTACGTTAAGATAAATTTAGAGATTGCTTTAAGATAAGTTGTCAAATCCAATTTTCTGGGTTATCTGTAAACCAAACAAGTTCTGGCTCCCGTTAGAAAGTTAAGATGCAAAATGTCAATTTGTGATGGTGTCCATAAACAATGTTATTCCTTTTTTGCTTTATTAAACTTTTGTTAATTATAGATTGTTTATTGAGCGGAATTGGTCGAAGCAATCTGCAGTTCAGTTTTGCAAACATGGATAAAGCCGATTTAATTGAGTTATATTACACATTTCTCCACCATAAAGATGTCGAAAACAAAAAGAAAGAAGATCTGTTGAATATTTATCAAGTTTCTGAGGTAATTGGATATGGACTTTCTGACAAAGTAACTTTTGAGCAGAAAGATATGACAGATCTTCGTAACCTATTAGAATTAGATTAGAATCCGCCTCAGACCATTCTTAACGTTGGTGGGACAGTTCGCAAGGATCCTGCAACGCGAGCAGAAGAGCATGAAAAAAAGAAATTTTGTCATATGACATCATTCTATTACTGCCGTGTACAAATTGTAAAATCAGTAGAAAATGAGCTACTTAAACTACGCAGGTATAAACTTAAGCAAAATGTCCACAAGTATAGCAACTGTAGGGCGGAACCTGGATTCGTGTATGTTTTAGACACTGGACTTATATCTTAGTAGCTTGGTTGAAAAATATCTCGAATCTTTTTTACAGTACCCAGCAATAGTAAACCATGTTATGTTTAAATAGATTTTTACTTATAAACATATTAATTAAGACTCATATTAGAGGGAACTCTGAAGCCGATGTCATCAGTCTATAATTGTAATAACCATTGAAAAATGTGTATAGTGAAGGATGATTGTAAAATATATTATATGTATATGTTAGATGGTATATCAAATCGATTAAAGACACCGTACAATACATTTTGTGATTTTATTTGGTCCAATGAAGATTATTCCTTCTGTCATTTACCGCCATGACATATTCAATTGTCAATGTTATTTTTCAGCGATGTTTTATAAAAAAATGCGTATGTTTGTGTACAAGGTTTAGTCACTTTACTTATGCTATTCTCACTTTCTCATACAGCACCGATACCTTTACACTTCGAATTCGAAAATATAATAAAAACTGTGATATCAGAAATAGTCAATCAAAAAAAAAAATTGTCTGTTTGTTTTATTATTAACATTGGGGACCTTTTCTTTTTTCAGCATAAATTGGTGATACTTTGTAACATTAACACCAAATATCCCTAGTGGTAACAAACGTATCTGAAGAACGAGATACAAGTACGAAAATGTGTTCCCACTGTAAATTCTAAGAAGTCCAAAGTTTAACTCAACTAGACGTCCAATACACTGTGTTAAAAAATATCAACTAATTTTTTAAGTACCAATTCTATAACTTCCATAATGATTTAATGCACAAAACGTTTATTTGTCCCTCAAGTCAAAGCAACAAAACTATTTCTGAAAAATATCCCATTTGACCAAGTTTTTTAAAAGTCATTTAAAACAGTTGCTTATTTTAGTAACACTAGAATATGGTATCATAATAAATTCCCTATCAATCATTCTTTGATATACGTAAAAATATCTATCATTACCATGATCACCCAGATATCAACTAATTTTTTAAGTACCAATGATATAACTTCCATAATGATTTAATGCACAAAAAGTTTATTTGTCCCTCAAGTCAAAGCAACAAAACTATTTCAATTGTTTTTATGCTTTTATCGGGCGAATGGGTCTCATTGATAGATGTACGTCACATCCGATTGCGTACGAAAAAGGATTGAAAAAATCTTCCCCTCAATTTGCCAATTGTAGGTGAATGATCCTACATTTTTTCAGTAAAAACTTTCTTGGTAATACACATATATCTTGGGTATTTCAAAGTAAACGTAACACACAGAAACGAACTACAATGTAACAATGGCCCTTTTCCTGACTTGGTACAGTGCATTTTATGAAAAAAATGATGGGTTGAACCTGGTTTTGTGGCATGCAAAACCTCCCGCGCTAATGGCAATGTTAATTATAACATTAAAAAGACAACATTACACGACAGGGTTGCAATAAATAAACAGATAAATGGGAGAAACATATAGGACAGAGAAACAAACGAATAATATCCATTCAAAGGTAACACGTTGAAAAATATTTATACACCAGACGCGCGCTACGTCCACACAAAACTATGCTCAGATGTTAAAAGTTTGAAAGACTTAGCAATTACCAAGTTGAAAATCGCCGAGGACCAAAAGTTCCAAAAAGTTGTGAGGTCAAGTATTTCTTTATTCGAAAGTAAGATGAATGCTGCACATGTGTTTGAAAAATGCAAATTTAACAAAGACTTATAATGAAAACTTAATAGTGGTGTTACACCTTGATTAATTAGAACCACATTTCGATTGAGGAATTAAGTGGCAGCCCTTTTTTATCAGTATGTTGTTGATCCTTAAGGATCTACTTACATTTCCGGAGCACCCAAGTAATTTATGGTGTTCGTGTTGCTCAGTCTTATAATGAGTTTTCTATGTTGTATTATTTTCTATGTTGTATTGTGTGTGCTATTGTTTGTTTGTTGGTCTTTTTCTCTTAAACTAGAGTTTATTTCAACGAATGAGTTTAAATGACCCTCTTATACAAACGTGTATAAGACACCAAAATGTTTCATGAACAAACAAATAGACTGTTATTGTTATTCATATTTAAAAGATACCTAGTCGATTTGGTATAGTATTATAAAAATACAAACAGCTCCAAGGGTCATTAAAGAATTATAGCCCTATTCACCAACTCAAGAAAACCAGAATGAGTCATAAATATCCAGTATTTGCTATATATTATTAAAAGAATAGATTGTCCTATAATTAAAGAAATGATTTGAAATTTTCGTAGCATTAGGTCTTGTCGATCAATTTTATGGTACTCAGTCTTTTAAGATCTGAAAAATCATTGTTTTGTAAATATTTCATTTTTTGGGCAAGATTTTTGATTATGCTTACACAAATTCACTTTGAGAACCATTCAAATAATAAAAATAGAGTGACGTTTGACAAAGAAAGTTGTTTAATCGTTGGGCTGTACTGTGAACTTAAACTTCCAAACCACACGATTGATTCTTTGATAAAAGTTTTAATCAATTGGTGCTATCGAAATGCCTGATTTTTATAAATTACCAGATATACCCCAATCCCGTTACATATAACCCTCATTACAGGCGTGTTCTGAAATATAAACATTGCATGAAAGGAATTAAGGAACATTGCAGTCCACAATGAGAAAACCGATGTCTAGCAGTTTTATACGATCGTATGCCGTATTACATTATAATCTGGTACTTTTTTGACATACTACGGATTTTCTTATCCCAGGCAAAGATTACCTTAGCCGTATTTGTTACAACTATTTGATATTTTACGTCCTGAATGCTTTTCAACTTTTTACTTGAAAGGCTTTATAACTATTTTGATCTGAGCGTCACTTATAAGTAACTGCTGGTGGACGTTTCTTCTCCGAGGGTATCACCAGACCAGTAGTCAGCACATCGGTGTTGACATAAGTATCAATATATGGCCTTTTTTATTATACATTTACTGTTTCGAAAGTATGAACTTTCCGAAATACTAAGGATTTTCTTAATCCATGCATAGATTGCTTTAGCAGTATTTGGTACAACAATATTGATTTTTAAGTCCTCAATGCTCTTCAACTTTTTACTTGTTAGGCTTTATAACTATTTTGATCTGAGCGTCCCTTATGAGTCTTCTGTAGACGAAACGAGCGTTCGGTGTAGTAAAGTATAAGCCTGATACTTTTAATAATTATTTACAAACTTAGTCACTGCATCACTAAATAGAAATAACGTGCCTGTAATGAAGTTCTAGTATAATAAACACACTGCAATATTGCAGTAGTATTGCTTTAATAAACGTGATGAATATGATTCTTTAATTTTAACTTTATCCTGAAGTCTCGTATTTTATGCATAGTGGACTAAAATGTTTTCTGAAAAATATCCTATTTGACCAAGTTTTTTAAAAGTCATTTAAACCAGTTGCTTATTTTAGTAACACTATAATATGGTATCATAATAAATTCCCTATCAACGACACATCTTTACTTCCACTTTCATATCTCTTTATTTACATTCGTACAATTTGTATTTACATTATTTGATATACGTAAAAATATCTATTATTACCATGATCACCCAGATATAAAAAGCTCAGATAACCCAGGCATGTACATAGCATAGTATTTACATCATCAAATACTCCATTAAAAATGCCCATACTTAATAAGTTGTTAAAATTAATTCACAAAATGGTATACATTACGTCATGTGATATTATTTTAAAATCGATTGTCAATTACAGGTGTAAAGGTAGCATCCACGGCTATAAATGAATTGATTTTCTGGAAATGCATTTCCTTCACAATTAATTATTCCAAATGAAGGCTTGTCAGCACACTAATGGTACTTCTCAAAATAAATAGTTAGGGTACCTGCTGGATTACTCAGACTTGTTGATTTATCAGGGTAAGTCTTTTATCACGTTATTCTAATAATACAAATTGTGTACAGAATACTGTTCAAACTATTCTGAACTAGTTATTCTCATATGAGCTTTAAAGCTTATCGATTTCCTAACCAAAAAGATCAACTTTGATAGCCCAAGATGAGCACAAACGAAATAAGTTCGGATATTCGAAACAATGAAAAATTGTTTTAACCCGTTGCATTTGTTTGCATGTGTTATTATTCAGGAATCTGATTTCCAGAAGTTGTTGTTTGTTGTTGTGTTTCTCCTTGTAAATTTTTTTAATATATATTGGATTTTTGGTTTTCCCATGTCAGAACCGTACTTTTACCTATAATGGTTTACTTTTACAAGTTGTGACTTGTATGGAGAGTTCTCTCAATGGCTCTCATGCCAAGTCTTTTAATATTTGTGTTAAACATATGCAAAAGATAACACAAGGATATTCAAAATCATAAGTAGAAATGTAACTGACAAAGCAATGGATAAGTGTAAAATAAGTCATGTATTTTAAATGAAGGCTGATTTAAATACCATTTCAGAAACGGATTCAATGATGATCTGTTTTTATTTCAAACAGATATGACATGTTTTGACGAATCATTTATCAGGTAATAGTATCTGAAGAAGTTAGTTATTACAGAGTTCTGAATTTGCCTATTTCAGATTGCACAATCAACCAAGCAACCTCTTAGAGGGGCTCATCATAACCTGAAAGTGATAAGAGGATTGAGATCCTTGTCTCTGTACAATTTAATTACATAAACGCAATCGGAATACACATTTTAAATTGATATCAGAATAACAGAGTTCTTATTTGACCGAAATTATCAGTTTACATAAATTATGAATATTATCATCTGGGTACCCTTTTATCGATCTCACTTGATCTCATGCCTGATTAAACATAACTTTGTTGAGAGGCCTCTTTAAAATATGTAACCTTACACTGATTTTTAAAGTGTCATGATTATATTTACAACATAAGTGACAATATATGTAGTATGTATTTAACCGAATTTTTATATTACTTTCAAAGAATTTGTGTGGTAACAATTAAATCAAATTTGTGAAAAGAATACGAACCATGTTTTTTCATTCATGGGAAAAGAGTTGAATAAACCTATTTGATAAATGAAACACTTGAGTAGTAATATTTCTGATTATTTTTGAAATATTTTACGTTTAGATAAATTTAGAGATTGCTTTAAGATAAGAAGTCAAATCCAATTTTCTGGGTTATCTGTAAACCAAACAAGTTCTGGCTCCCGTTAGAAAGTTAAGATGCAAGATGTCAATTTGTGATGGTGTTCATAAACAATATTATTCCTTTTTTGCTTTATTAAACTTTTGTTAATTATAGATTGTTTATTGAGCGGAATTGGTCGAAGACTATTCTACGAAGCAAACTGCAGTTCAGTTTTGCAAAAATGGACAAAGATTTAATTGAGTTAATATATGATACATTTCTCCAGCATAAAGGTGTCGAGTTGGGGTTTGGAGTTTCTGCCAATGTAATTTTTGAGGAGAAAGATATGACGGATCTTCGTAACCTAATTACAGAATGGAATCCGACTCTAACCATTCTTTACGTTGGTGGGACAGTTCGCAATGATCCTGAAAAGCGAGCAGAAGAGCATGAAAAAAAGAAATTTTGTCATATGGCATCATTCTATTACTGCTGTGTACAAGATGTAAAATCAGAAGAAACTGAGCTACTTCAACTAGGCGGGGATATACTTGAGCAAAATGTCCACAAGAAAAGCAACTGTAGGGCGGAACCTGGATTCGTGTATGTTTTAGACACTGGACTAATATCCGAGTAGCTTGGTTGAAAAATATCTCGAATCTTTTTTACAGTACCCAGCAATAGTAAATCATGTTATGTTTAAATAGATTTTTAATTATAAACATATTAATTAAGACTCATATTAGAGGGAACTCTGAAGCCGATGTCATCAGTCTATAATTGTAATAACCCTTGAAAAATGTGTATGTTGAATGATGATTGTAAAATATATTATATGTATATGTTAGATGGTATATCAAATCGATTAAAGACACCGTACAATACATTTTGTGATTTTATTTGGTCCAATGAAGATTATTCCTTCTGTCATTTACCGCCATGACAAATTCAATTATCAAAGTTAATTTTCAGCGACGTTTAATAAAAAAATGCGTATTTTTGTGTTATAGTCACTTTACTTATGCTATTCTCACTTTCTCATACAGCACCGATACCTTTACACTTCGACTTCGAAAATATAATAAAAACTTCGATATCAGAAATAGTCAATCAAAAAAAGAAATTTTGTCTGTTTGTTTTATTATTAACATTGAGGACCTTTTCTTTTTTCAGCATAAATTGGTGATACTTTGTAACATTAACACCAAATATCCCTAGTGGGAACAAACGTATCTGAAGAACGAGATACAAGTACGAAAATGTGTTCCCACTGTAAATTCTAAGAAGTCCAAAGTTTTACTCAACTAGACGTCCAATACACTGTGTTAAAAAATATCAACTATTTTTTTAAGTACCAATGATATAACTTCCATAATGATTTAATGCACAAAAAGTTTGTTTGTCCCTCAAGTCAAAGCAACAAAACTATTTCTGAAAAATATCCCATTTGACCAAGTTTTTTAAAAGTCATTTAAACCAGTTGCTTATTGTAGTAACACTAGAATATGGTATCATAATAAATTCCCTATCAACCATTCAACGACATACCTTTACTTTCACTTTCATATCTCTTAATTTACATTCATACAATTTGTATTTACATTATTTGATATACGTAAAAATATCTATTTTTACCATGATCACCCAGATATAAAAAGCTCAGATAACCCAGGCATGTACATAGCATAGTATTTACATCATCAAATACTCCATTAAAAATGCCCATACTTAATAAGTTGTTAAAATTAATTCACAAAATGGTATACATTACGTCATGTGATATTATTTTAAAATCGATTGTCAATTACAGGTGTAAAGGTAGCATCCACGGCTATAAATGAATTGATTTTCTGGAAATGCATTTCCTTCACAATTAATTATTCCAAATGACGGCTTGTCAGCACACTAATGTTACTTCTCAAAATAAATAGTTAGGGTACCTGCTGGATTACTCAGACTTGTTGATCTATCAGGGTAAGTCTTTTATCACGTTATTCTAATAATACAAATTGTGTACAGAATACTGTTCAAACTATTCTGAACTAGTTATTCTCATATGAGCTTTAAAGCTTATCGATTTCCTAACCAAGAAGATTAACTTTGATAGCCCAAGATGAGCACAAACGAAATAAGTTCGGATATTCGAAACAATGAAAAATTGTTTTAACCCGTTGCATTTGTTTGCATGTGTTATTATTCAGGAATCTGATGTCCAGAAGTTGTTGTTTGTTGTTGTGTTTTTCCTTGTTAATTTTTTTAATATATATTGGATTTTTGGTTTTCCCATGTCAGAACCGTACTTTTACCTATAATGGTTTACTTTTACAAGTTGTGACTTGTATGGAAAGTTCTCTCAATGGCTCTCATGCCAAGTCTTTTAATATCTGTGTTAAACATATGCAAAAGATAACACAAGGATATTCAAAATCATAAGTAGAAATGTAACTGACAAAGCAATGGATAAGTGTAAAATAAGTCATGTATTTTAAATGAAGGCTGATTTAAATACCATTTCAGAAACGGATTCAATGATGATCTGTTTTTATTTCAAACAGATATGACATGTGTTGACAAATCATTTATCAGGTAATAGTATCTGAAGAAGTTAGTTATTACAAAGTTCTGAATTTGCCTATTTCAGATTGCACAACCAACCAAGCAACCTCTTAGAGGGGCTCATCATAACCTGAAAGTGATAAGAGGATTGAGATCCTTGTCTCTGTACAATTTAATTACATAAACGCAATCGGAATACACATTTTAAATCGATATCAGAATAACAGAGTTCTTATTTGACCGAAATTATCAATTTACATAAATTATGAATATTATCATCTGGGTACCCTTTTATCGATCTCACTTGATCTCATGCCTGATTAAACATAACTTTGTTGAGAGGCCTCTTTAAAATATGTAACCTTACACTGATTTTTAAAGTGTCATGATTATATTTACAACATAAGTGACAATATATGTAGTATGTATTTAACCGAATTTTTATATTACTTTCAAAGAATTTGTGTGGTAACAATTAAATCAAATTTGTGAAAAGAATACGAACCATGTTTTTTCATTCATGGGAAAAGAGTTGAATAAACCTATTTGATAAATGAAACACTTGAGTAGTAAGATTTCTGATTATCTTTGAAATATTTTACGTTAAGATAAATTTAGAGATTGCTTTAAGATAAGTTGTCAAATCCAATTTTCTGGGTTATCTGTAAACCAAACAAGTTCTGGCTCCCGTTAGAAAGTTAAGATGCAAAATGTCAATTTGTGATGGTGTCCATAAACAATGTTATTCCTGTTTTGCTTTATTAAACTTTTGTTAATTATAGATTGTTTATTGAGCGGAATTGGTCGAAGACTATTCTACGAAGCAATCTGCAGTTCAGTTTTGCAAACATGGATAAAGCCTATTTAATTGAGTTATATTATACATGTCTCCACCATAAAGATGTCGAAAACAAAGACAAAGAAAATCTGTTGAAAAGTTTTCAAAGGTCCCTGGATTGTGAAGAATTTTTTGGAAATGGAGATTCTGAGGTAATTGGCTATGGACTTTCTGACAAAGTAACTTTTGAGCGGAAAGATATGACGGATCTTTGTAACCTAATTATAGATTGGAAACCGCATCAGACCATTCTTTACGTTGGTGGGACAGTTCGCAAGGATCCTGCAACGCGAGCAGAAGAGCATGAAAAGAAATTTTGTCATATGACATCATTCTATTACTGCCGTGTACAAGATGTAAAATCAGAAGAAACTAAGCTACTTCAACTAGGCGGGGATAAACTTAAGCAAAATTTCCACAAGATAAGCAACTTTAGGGCGGAACCTGGATTCGTGTATGTTTTAGACACTGAACTGCAGTACCCAGCAATAGTAAATCAAGTTATGTTTAAATAGATTTTACTTATAAACATATTAATTAAGTATCATGATAAAGGGAACGCTGAAGCCGATGTCATCAGTCTATAATTGTAATAACCAATGAAAAATGTGTATAGTGAAGGATGATTGTAAAATATATTATATGTATATGTTAGATGGTATATCAAATCGATTAAAAACACCGTACAATACATTTTGTGATTATATTTGGTGCAATGAAGATAATTCCTTCTGTCATTTACCGCCATGACAAATTCAATTATCAAAGTTAATTTTCAGCGACGTTTAATAAAAAATGCGTATTTTTGTGTTACAAGGTATAGTCGCTTTACTTATGCTATTCTCACTTTCTCATACAGCACCGTAACCTTTACACTTCGACTTCGAAAATATAATAAAAACTTTGCCTGTCCCAAGTCAGGAGCCTGTAATTCAGTGGTTATCGTTTGTTTATAAATGTGTTCCATATTTGTTTTTCGTTCATTTTCTTCACATAAATAAGGCTTTTAGTTTTCTCGTTTGAATTGTTTTACATTGTCTTATCGGGCCTTTTATAGCTGACTATGCGGTATGGGCTTTGCTCATTGTTGAAGGCTGAACGGTGACCTATAGTTGTAATGTTTGTGTCATTTTGGTCTTTTGTGGATAGTTGTCTTATTGGCAATCATAGCACATCTTCTTTTTTTATATTTTCGATATCAGAAATGGTCAATCAAAAAAGAAATTTTGTCTGTCTTTTTTATTATTAACATTGCGGACCTTTCTTTTTTTCAGCAGAAAATTGGTGATACTTTATAACATTAGCACCAAATATCCCTAGTGGGAACAAACGTATCTGAAGAACGAGATACAAGTACGAAAACTCCTGTACCCACTGTAAAATCTAAAAAAGTCTAAAGTTTTACTCAACTAGACGTCCAATAAACCGTGTTAAAACATATCAACTATTTTTTTAGGAACCAATTATATAACTTCCATAATGATTTAATGCACAAAAAAGTTTATTTGTCCCTCAAGTCAAAGCAACAAAACTATTTCAATTGTTTTGATGCTTTTATCGGGCGAATGGGTCTCATTGATAGATGTACGTCACATCCGATTGCGTACGAAACAGGATTGAAAAAAATCTTCCCCTCAATTTGCCAATTGTAGGTGAATGATCCTACATTTCATTTCAGTAAAAACTTTCTCGGTAATACACATATATCTTGGGTATATCAAAGTAAACGTAACACACACAGAAACGAACTATAATGTAACAATGGCCCTTTTACTGACTTGGTACAGGGCATTTTATGAAAAAATGATGGGTTGAACCTGGTTTTGTGGCATGCAAAACCTCCCGCGCTAATGGCAATGTTAATTATAACATTAAAAAGACAACATTACACGACAGGGTTACAATAAATAAACAGATAAATGGGATAAAATATAGGACAGAGAAACAAACGAATAATAGCCATTCAAAGGTTACACGTTAAAAAACATTTTTACACCAGACGCGCGCTACGTCACACAAAACTATGCTCAGATGTTAAAAGTTTAAAAGACTTAGCAACTACCAAGTTGAAGATCGCCGAGGACCAAAAGTTCCAAAAAGTTGTGAGGTCAAGTATGTCTTTATTCGAAAGTAAGATGAATGATGCGCATGTTTTTGAAAAATGAAAATTTAACAAAGACTTATAATGGAACCTTAATGGTGGTGTTACACCTTGACTAATTAGAACATTATTTCGATTGAGGAATTAAGTGGCAGCCATTTTTTATCAGTATGTTGTTGATCCTTAAGGATCTACTTACATTTCCGGAGCACCCAAGTAATTTATGGTGTTCGTGTTGCTCAGCCTTTTAATGAGTTTTCTATGTTGTATTGTGTGTGCTATTGTTTGTTTGTTGTTTTTTTTTCTCTTAAACTATGGCATGGTTAGTCTATTTCAACAAATGAGTTTAAATGTCCCTCTCATATCTTTCTCCCTTTTTTTGAAGAAAAAAACCCCACACACAATGAATATACAGATTATGAAAGACTGCGTACAGTTTTTTAAAGATTTTAAAACGTGTATAAGACACCAAAACGTTTCATGAACAAACAAATAGACTGTTATTGTTATTCATATTTAAACGATACCTAGTCGATTTGGTATAGTATTTATAAATACAAACAGCTCCAAAGGTCATTGAAGGATTATAGCCCTATTCACCAACTCAAGAGAACCAGAATGAGTCATAAATATCCAGTATTTTCTATTTATTATTAAAAGAATTGATTGTCCTATAATTAAGAAAATGATTTGAAATTTTCGTAGCATTTGATCTTCTCGATCATTTTCACGGGACGCAGTCTTTAAAGATCTGAAAACAATTGTTTTCTGAATATTTCATTATTTTGCAAGATTTCTGATTATGCTTACACGGCTACCATTTCAATATTCAAAAGTAAATGACATTTGACAAAGAAAGTTGTTTAGTGGTTGGACTGTACTGTGTACTCAAACTTCCAAACCACACGATTGAATCTTTGATAGAAATTATTAAAAGTTTTAATCAATTGGTGGTATCGAAATGCCTGATTTTTTATAAGTTACCAGATGTACATCAATCCCGTAACATATAACCCTCATTACAGGCGTGTTCTGAAATATAAACATTGCAAAAAGAGAAAACCGATGTCTAGCAGTTTTACACGATCGTATGCCGTATTACATTATAATCTGGTGATTTTTTTTACATACTACGGATTTTCTTATCCCAGGCAAAGATTACCTTAGCCGTATTTGATATATTACGTCCTGAATGCTTTTCAACTTTTTACTTGAAAGGCTTTATAACTATTTTGATCTAAGCGTCTCTTATGAGTAACTGCTGGTGGACGTTTCATCGATGTTGACATAAGTATCAATATATGGTCCTTTTTTGTTATAAATTTACTGTTTCGAAAGTATGAACTTTTCGAAATACTAAGGATTTTCTTATTCCATGCATAGATTATTTTAGCCGTATTTGGTACAACAATATTAATTTTTAAGTCCTCAATGCTCTTCAACTTTTTACTTGTTAGGCTTTAAAACTATTTTGGTCTGATGAGTCCTCTGTAGATGTTCCGGACCATATGAGTATTTGGACCATACGCGTATGGCCATGACCATATACGTATACTCATATGGTCCGACCATATGAGTATAATACTCGTTTGGTTATAAACGGGCTTGACCATATGAGTATTTGACCATATAGGTATTTTTTTATAATTACATTTAAAAGTTTTAGTAATATCTAAAAAAAAAAAACAATAATGGTAACATGACAGTGTATTATTTTATAATTCAAATACTACGTAAAAATTAAACATTGATGTCATAGTTATAGTTATCATCCCTAATTGCATTCTTGTATGTAGGCTTTGGGTGACATTTACTTCCATACGGTATTATAACTTTTTTGAATTTGCAAGTCTTGGTTGTGCACGATCCTTTCAAGTTCATTTACACCTTTTGTTTGCGAGTGAAAAGCTAGCCTTTTTGTAGCTGCGTACAGTGATATCGAGGTCTTGGGCCATTCCGATATGTTTATGATGTTTTTAAAAGCTATAGATCTCAAATATCATAACATGACTGCAATAGACCATATTCACAAGACATATTAAATAAACTATGTTTCTTTCCAGTGCCTTCAAATCTTGTGTAGCAGTTCAAGTTTAAGTTACTCGTAATAAAAAAAAATCGAAAATGACCATCGGTTATGAGCATCGATATAAAATGTGTTTATCATAGTTTTCGCATAGAAAATAAAATTAACCATGTGAAACGTCTACTTCTTATTTAGCTAATTTTTAGTATAATATAAAACTAAAATCATCTATATGACAGCGTCTTTTTAATGAACAGTCTTACCATATGAATAGTTTATAAGCTTAAAAAGTAAACTGTAACGGAGTGTAACAGAGTGTTAATTACCCCGCCCATACGCGTATGGTCGGACCATATGAGTATATACCCATATGGTCAGGGGCGGATCCAGGACCTCGACGTATGTCGGGGGGGGGGGGGGGGGGGGGCACCATGAACCTTTTTTTCTTTTCTTATATATATATACATTTGCGAGCGTGAGTGGGTGCTAGGTTTGTTTTGTTTGATTTTTGGTTTGTTTTGTTGTGTTTTATTTTTGGGGGAGGGGGGTGTCATATCATCGTTTCTGTATTTCGATATGTTTAGTTTTTTTTCTCACTTTTTTCACTTTTTTACTTTACTGCCATTTGATCTTTATTATATTCCACCTAAACATGCTTCAAATATTTGCCACTGGACAATATTTTCTTTATATTTCATCACCTCTATATTATTTTATCTTTATTTTTAGGCCTCGCTTCCAGACTTACTTTTTTGCACAGTATTCTAAACTCTGCAAAACACCTTCATATCTTCATAAATGGTGACCTTTTGCATAGCCCATACATGTACTAGTACATGGTAATCGAAACAAGAATTAACGATAAAAACAAAGGAGTAGGTCCGGAAAGACCCTTTTTTTGCCCCAAAATATAGCAGTTTAACAAAATTGTTAAAATGTATACTTTTAGTTATTTATTGAACAGTAGAATGCTTCTGCTACATAAATATGGGCTATTTTTGACAGTAAGATGTACATATATCGAGTACTAGCACCATTAAGTCATGCTAAATTACTGAAATCTTCACAATTCTAGCATTTTGGTTAAATTTAAGACGGTTTCCGTGTAAAACGAAAGTGGCCGCATTCGTGTTCATCCAAAATATTTAAATGTAAGTTGTATTTGATGATAATACATAACATATATAAAGGTTGAGGATGAACACGGATGCGGCCACTTTCATTTTGACAAAAAACATCTTAAAAATGACATTTTTCAGCATATTTGGTAGATTTTTCATATTTGAGCTTGAATCGGAGCGTTTTTAATGACTAAATAAGTTAAAATCGTTCACATGAATTAATTGAATCAAATAAAATAGACACTTTTGAAAGTGTTTTAAAAGTGGTCAACATCTTTCGTCAGATGAACCTGAAATTTGAGGCCAAAATCGGTCCTTACCGGACCTACTCCTTTAACTGCATGCTTCGGCTTTTAGAGAAATGTATAAGTCCTAGATTATGATACAAACTAAATTTTGACTATATTCAAATAGCATTTTATTGATAATTATTAAAAGGAAATATCAATTTATTTTTCCTGGACAGGGGAAAGCATTAGGCGAAAGGGGAAAAGGGGGGGGGGGGGGGTAAACAAATTATTGATTTCCCTTGAAAATAAGAGGGGAATGAAATATGCCATTCTGTTTAAAAAACTTATCTTCTAAGTTATCAAAAAATAAATAGTTTAATTTGCTGCTGAATAAATTCACAAAAAGAAAGTTTTGGAAAAAACGTACATTTACAGGAAATGTTTGTACCTATTCGTCAAATACACAGATCAGAAGTTTCACCTGGTAATCGATCTTAATCGGTATTGTATTATAAACCATTACAAACTTGTACTATTCCAATTAACATGAAAATGTATTTTACATAAAAGCTTTTGCATAGAGACATTACACACAGGTGTCAATATTTACACACCCGCCGAAAAGTTGTCATAAATCACGCATGTGGACGCTGGTATTAATTAACGGCCAGTTTAAGAAGTGTGATCAAGCTGTGACAATTTCCGCGCTAGATAAGTTTCAGCAGCAATTAAATTATGTTAGAAAAACAAAGTTGTTGACCTGAACTGGAGGGGGCACGTACACCCTGTGCCCCCGGTAAATCCGCCATTGATGGTCTTCTTCTTCTTCTTCTTCTTCTTCTTCGGAAGTCCACCCTATTTGCCGCATTAAAAATATCCTAGTTTTAGGTTAATTTTTTAAAAATGCGTAGTTATTTATAAAATAAATAAAAATTGTTAGATATAATATGGAACTTAATTTTAGTTAAGCAAAATAATAAGGATAAAAGGTTAAAACTATGGTCATGACCATACGCGTATGGTCCAAATACTCATATGGTCCGAAACGCGCGTTCGGTGTAGTAAAGTATAAGCCTGTAATACTTTTAATAATTATTCACAAACTTAGTTACTGCATCACTAAATAGAAATAACGTGCCTGTAATGAAGTTCTAGTATAATAAACACACGGCAATATTGCAGTAGGATTGCTTAATGAACATGATGAATATGATTCTTTAACTTTAACTTTATCCTGAAGTCTCGTATTTCATGCATAGAGGACTAAAACATGTAAAATGTTTTCTGAAAAATATCCCATTTGACTAAGTTTTTTAAAAGTCATTTAAACCATTTGAATATTTTAGTAACACTAGATTATGGTATCATAATAAATTCCCTATCAACCATTCAACGACATACACAGGCAAAAGTGTCACCCATGATATACGCAAGGTGGACATTACATGCGAAAGTCATGCATGGATCATGCGAAATAAGAAGCATGCGTTAATCGCATGGTCTGCACATGCAGTTTTCGCACGTTTTAAACATGCGTATATCGCATGATCTCTTAAACGCATGATTTACGCATAAAGGCTATTACATGCGTAAATCATGTGTGAATCGTGCAAAAATCATGCGGTATCTGAAGTATGCGTTAAACGCATGATCTTCACATGCAGTTTTCGCACGTAATAAATACATGCGTAAAACACATGATCTTCACATGCGGTTTTCGCACGTAATAAATACATGCGTGTATCACATTTATTGTAAACGCATGATTTACGCATGAGTGCTAAGTACATGAGAAAGTCATTTGTGTATCATGCTCAACTCATCTGATTATTATAATAGTTGTAAATCTCATTTGCTGTATATAAAATCATTATTGATCATGTAGATATTGCACATATAAAGTCAATTCTTTTACTTACTTTTAACATTCTGCATGCCAGATCATGGCAGTTGTACACACATATTGTTAATCTGCTTAAAGCTTTTAACTTTAAATATTGCATGGCATATATGAGTACAAATGGAGTGATTTCTTTCCAGCAAAGACCACATGATTATTCTAATTTAATTAAAAATATGAAATATTAAAACAATTTTATATAGCAATTTAATGAAAAGGGTATGGTTATATACAAAATAAAAAAGACAGCTTCTCTTGACAACAGTTTCACATTCTTTCATATGATGAAAAGACAGTGAGTTTCTTAACACTGATTTTTTTTTAATTTCTACATGTACATGTACCATGTGGTCATCCATTTATTTAATTTAAAATATGGTTGTACCATCAACATGATCTACCATAAACATCTAGAAACCCTAGAAAAGGGGTCAACATGGTCAACTTATATTGCAATAAAACAATGTTGATTTAAAGAATGACTTTTTCCTGTACATTGTATGTAATTGAAAAAAATCTTTATTTTAAATTTGAAGTTAATGTGTGTCCCTGAGTAACAAAAAGTGAATACCAAAAGACAACTAAAGTAATGGTGGATGGCATATCTGTCAATGTTTTTCTTTATTTGAAGAATTTGTTAATCTCAAAAGTTTAGTACAATACCTTACATCCCTTTTTTGTATGTGTGCCAACTATCCGGCTCCTCACCCCCAATCTTTGACCAAAAGGCAGTTACATGTTGATGTATGTTAGTCTATAAAAGGTGCTTCATACAGTTATGACTATAATCAAATTAAACTAGGGCAGCAACCATTTGATTTTCTGGGGGGGCTATGTTTTTTTTCTGGACAAATTTTTTTTTTCGCCTGCGGCAGAGAAAAACAATCTATTTTTTTCGCGACAAGTCGAAAACAATTTTCTTACAATTTTAGCGTTACATGTAGTTGCAGCTGAAACTAAAAACAAAATTATTTTTTTTCTCCAAAAACTGGAAACAAACTTTGTTTTCTAATGAAACCAATCGTCCCCCCCCCCCCCCCCCCCCCCGAAAATCAAATGGTTGCTGCCTAGTCATTTGCATTTGTAAGCTAGAATTAAAATTTGCATTTGTTATCTAAAATAAAAAATACCTGATCTTGGTTGTTCAAACAAACGAGGCCATACTCGATAGCTGATCATTCTGATTATCTGTCCAAGTAAAATACTATGCTAGCCTAACAAGAAGATGCAGATGAGCATATAGAAAGTACTTGAAAAGTTTCAGATTGTTTGAGGTCTGAAGTAGTTTTTCCTGTTCAATGAGGCGCCTCAGGAGGCTCTTAAGATTTAGGGGAAAGGAACATTTTTATCATGTTTAAATCACGAATTATAAAAAAAGTCACTATACATGGTGTTATTTCGTCCCTTATAGTCCATATATATTTTATCCAACGCAGTCATAGGTTTGAACGTAGTTTTCAATTTAGACTCGTTTATATATATATATATATATATACAATGACAGAATAATGGGGATAATGTACCATTATAAATTCATCATACATTTCTTCTTCTTTGGAGTGGAATATAAAAAGCAAAGGACATAACTACCTGCTTCTATTCTATTTGTTTGGGAGGGTTTACTGTTACATGTATAAACTTCCATTTGTGACCACCTCCTGCATGTCCTGAGGGTGATTTCAAAAGTTACCCGTGCGTGTGGTTATCAAAGTTCATAACTCCACAATTTTCTATTCTATACAGTCATGTATAAAGGAAACAAAAATTAAATTTTCGAGGCATTTATAAATACCAGTGTGCGGGAAGCATTTGATTAAAGTGACTGCAAAGAAGTCGTTAGTGAAGATCAAATGTGATCTGTCAACACATTTTTAAATTGCGATGTATACCAAAACAGACTTGTTAAGAAATTTTGACAGACTTCTTCAGCCTACAGGTAAAAATAAAATTGGGTAAGAAAAGATAAGATAAAAATAAAAATACAGGGTATTTAGCTGCGTTTCTGATGTTAATAGTTATCAAAAGTACCAGGATTATAGTTAACCGTGAAATCAAAGGAGGATACAAATTTAAAATGCAGTAAAACACCAATAACTTTACACTACCATTACAAAGTAACTAAATATTGTGCCAGTGACGAATCCAGAAATTTTGATAACTTTAAAAGGGGGAGGGCACTGACTGCTAAAGATTTTCCGCTCTAGTCATGCTTCAGTGGTTCCCTTTCATAATCCATTGCCTTCTTTGGGGGAACCCGAACCTCCAAAAACATTCGACTTTGTTCACCGTAACTCATTATTTTTAAAGCTTGTTCATACAAATATTACTGGCAAATTTTTAAGAATTATTCAAAATATGTATGAAAATGTAAAGTCATGTATCAAACATAACAATGAAACTTCGGAGATCTTTTTCTCTGAAATTGGAGTAAGACAGGGAGAAAATTTATCGCCTGTATTATTTTCACTATATTTAAACTTCGGAGATCTTTTTCTCTGAAATTGGAGTAAGACAGGGAGAAAATTTATCGCCTGTATTATTTTCACTATATTTAAATGATTTGCAATCATATTTAGAATCAACAGATATTAAAGGTTTAGAATCTATTAGCAAAGATGCTGAAAATGAACTTCAGTAACTGCGAGTACTCTCAAATCGTATTTTCTTGTTAATTCGACCTGTAGATACTGTTTATAATGCTTTTTTGTCATTTTTTATTTATATGGATCTTTCTTGTATACCAGCTTTGATTATTTGTAATATCTTCAATTTTTCACTTATTCTTACAACATTTGTATAAACTTCAAGATTATAAAAAAACGGTTTTTTTCTAAAGTGAACATTGATTGGTTAAATATTTCTCAGTGTGTTTGAATTTGTTTGTAAGCCTTTTGGTCATGAATGTTTGTCTCTAATATTTAATTAACTGTGCATTTGTATTCAGATATCGCAGATCAAATTTATTCGTTCATTGTGTAATCATACGTTTTTTGATTGAGTTAAGTCTGCCAATTGATATTTTATCGTATGTTTTTATATGTTGTGATGTTATGCTATTGTTTCAGAAAAAGGGAGAAGGTTTGGGCCCATTAAAACGTTTAATCCCGCTGCAAATGTTTGCACCTGTCCTAAGTCAGGAATCTGATGTACAGTAGTTGTCGTTTGTTTATGTAATATATACGTGTTTCTCGTTTCTCGTTTTGTTTATATAGATCAGACCGTTGGTTTTCCCGTTTGAATGGTTTTACACTAGTAATTTTGGGGCCCTTTATAGCTTGTTGTTCGGTGTGAGCCAAGGCTCCGTGTTGAAGGCCGTACTTTAACCTATAATGGTTTAATTTTTTAATTTTTATTTGGATGGAGAGTTGTCTCATTGGCACTCACACCACATCTTCCTATATCTATTTACTGCAGGGTTTGTTACTCGTGCTGTGTGGATGCAGTAGAATGTGTCCCCGTGCTTGTAGTGTATGCCCTTATATATTTCAGTTATTGGTTGTTTGCCTGTGAGAGAGCTTTCACATGTTTATATCTTTATTGTTTACGATGTTGGGATGTATTGATACTCATCCACGCCTGCTATTTTTTTTATTGTTGCCCCCTGCTATGGTTTTTATTAGATTTCTTACAACCACTGTTTTTGCCCTGTTTTTGTTATACATGTCAGTTTTGTTATATTTAAGTCCATACGTCGGGCCTTTTATTACAGTTTTTGTAAGAGTTCTTTACTGCACTCCTAATTATTCCCTATTCCGTAACTGTGATCCTCATTCAATGTTACAACCTCCGGTCTTTTGTATTGATCCTATACCCCTATTAAATTATCATGATTTTACGTAATGGAAAAAATATTATCAACAACACAACTTCTAGGTTATCTACGTGCATAAATAAACGTATTGGTAATGCCACTACAGCCAGATTATTTAACAAAAATGCACGTGGATATCCACAAATTTTCCCGTGCAATGCCAAAAAATGACTAACTTGTTTTAGATTAACTTCTCAAAATACTATAAGGTCAACAGTGAACGGGAGAACCTTTTCGCTCTCCTTTTCCTGTGATATTACATGAAAAACTCAAAACCTAATATATGTGGTAACTTGAACCCAACCTAAGTGTGGTATTCAATATGTGGGACAGACGGGACGAGAGTATTTCAGAAGAAATCAAGAACATCTGTACCGCTTTCGTAGACCCAAAAAATTCAAAAGTTTAGTATATCAGCATTTAGATAAGCATAATCATAATCTGAAATATATAAAATTCCAACCGCTCGAAACCGTTCAAAAACAACCAGGAGAATCACACAAGCAATTTGAAAAATCACGCGAAGTTCGCGAATTGTTTTGGATAAAAAGACTTCAAACAGCTTATCCTCTCGGTCTAAATGATAAAATATTAGGGCAGGGGAACATATCTAAAACTCATATCGATGTCATTAATATTGTTGATAAACGACTTAGAAATAATAGGTCTCATGGTAAACGCAAGAACCGCAATCAACGTATTAAACATCGTATAAATTATACACTTGCTGATCTGTTATCTATAATAAAGAATAATGGCAGACATCAAGTATTATGCAAACTGGGTCAGATACCTATAAGTAAATTATATGCTATTTTTCTTGAGTGTGATAAAATTTCTTTTTTTAGCCCATTTTATGAATACACCCGTATTATTACAGCCTTTTGTCATCACAGGCTTTTTCCTATTATTGATAAACCTGAAAATCGTAAACGACATTTTCTCAAATTAAAATATATAAATAGAGGTATTGATTTTATTAATTTGTCTAGCATATTCAATGACTCTTCTGTTTATAGCTTAATACCTCCATATTTTGATAATATAGAACAACCCATTATTTCGTATTCTTATAAAAAACCGAGCAGAAATTTGATTTTCAATTATACGTCAATTACAACAGACGTCAATATAGAAAATAATGTTCCTTCCACTTGAGATTGCGAAACATCTAGTTTTAAATATGTTCCCTATGGTCATGTTATCACAGGAGACCTCAACATAGTCGATGACCGTGAAGTCATAACTTTTCTAAAGAAAGGACCGAAATACCGTCCTCCATCTACAATAGATTGGAAACAGTGTCGTCAGGTCATTAAAGACGCTCTGTCTGCCTATTGTAAAAATTGGTGCAAACGTGAAAAATCCGATAAAAAATCTTTAGACAGTTATTTGAATAAAATTATGAATACTGTTGATATTCGAATATCTCATTTAGAAAACAATTCTGAAATTAATAATAGGAACCATGATATACCCATTTCTAGAATAAAAAACAAACTCAAGGTACTCGCAGAGCGGTTTGTGTTCGTACCGGCAGACAAGGCAGCAAATAATGTAGTGGTGGTGTGACGCATATACTACACGAAAGTTCTTCAAAACGAAATTATCAATTCCTCTACATTCAGGTCAGTGCGCACCACAGAGAGTCAAATCGTTAACAAGCATACCACTGCCACTGCCCAGCTTAAAGCATCTTCCGAACATTTGAAAGTCCCTACCATGTACTGGTTACCGAAATTACACAAAAAACCATTTAAATTCCGTTTCATCTCCGCTTCGAGTAAGTGTTCTACTACTAATCTATCAGTGCTTCTAACCACCTCCCTTACTACTATCAAAGAACTGGTTATTAACTTTTGTAATAAAGCTTATGAAAATAATGGTATTAATTATTTTTGGAGTGTTAAAAATTCTTTAGAGGTTTTAGATAAAATACATGCTTTCAATGGTCCTTACAATTCTGTTGACAGTTATGATTTTTCTACTCTGTACACTACACTTCCACACAATCTTATAAAGAAAAAGTTTTTGTATTTGATAAAATGGTCTTTCGAAAAATCTCATTGTAATTTTATTTGCTGTAACTCGTTTAAGGCCTTTTTCTGTAACGAAAAAGGAAAGTATGCTAGATACACTTACTGGAAATGTGAGGATATGATTGAAGCTTTAAACTTTCTGCTTGATAACATTTATGTACGTTTCGGCGATAAAGTGTATCGTCAGGTAGTAGGTATTCCTATGGGCACCAACTGTGCCCCTTTAATAGCAGATTTATTTCTATATTGCTATGAATCTCAGTTTATGACCAAACTCAGTAAAGACCCATCATTGTTACATTTGGTTGATACATTCAAAAATACCTACCGTTATCTGGATGATATTTTTTCGTTGAATAATCCAGAGTTCTCTAAATATACTTCAGAAATTTACCCAAACGAACTTACTTTAACTAAATCTAACATAAACAGCAGCAGTTGTCCTTTTCTAGATTTAGACATTTCAATTTCAAACGGGAAACTTCACACTAAAATTTACGACAAAAGAGACGATTTTTCATTTCCTATTGTTAATTTTCCTTTTTTAGACGGTGATGTGCCTTTGGCTCCATCATACGGTGTTTATATATCGCAACTCGTTCGGTTTGCCCGTGTGTGTTCTGATGTCATAGATTTTAACGAACGTAATCAATGCATCACTGGTAAATTGTTGTGTCAGGGATTTCGATACCATAAATTACTTAAAACTTTTACTAAATTCTTTCATAGATACAAAGATTTGATTAGTAAATTTGGCTATACCTGTAGAAAGCTTATTAAAAATGGTATTTCTCATCCTAAATTTTATGGTAATATTGTACTTAAAGCGAGGAAATCACTATGTGATCCTTGTAAACTCATCGAACCTTTAAACAAACTTATTAGTAAGGGTTATCGTACCAATATTGTAATTAGATCTCTGAATATAGTTCACATTGGCACTAATATTGATTTTGTCATTAGCAAATTAAAACATAACTAAATTTCATTATCTTTTGAGGCGAGATGTATAGGGGACACAGCCACGTTAACTTTTATTTCTATAGAAGTAGTAACTTCACTATACTACTACCTGTCGATACATTTATTTTTGGCATTGCACAAGTCATGTCTTCTTTGACTATTAATGACGTTAAAATACTAAATCCCTGTGATGTGTTTTAGTCGATTTTAGTCTCTGATGCATGATTTTTTACTATTAATTGGTTTTGGCTTTTAACTAGCTGTCAGTAACTGCGAGTACTCTCAAATCGTATTTTCTTGTTAATTCGACCTGTAGATACTGTTTATAATGCTTTTTTGTCATTTTTTATTTATATGGATCTTTCTTGTATACCAGCTTTGATTATTTGTAATATCTTCAATTTTTCACTTATTCTTACAACATTTGTATAAACTTCAAGATTATAAAAAACCGGTTTTTTTCTAAAGTGAACATTGATTGGTTAAATATTTCTCAGTGTGTTTGAATTTGTTTGTAAGCCTTTTGGTCATGAATGTTTGTCTCTAATATTTAATTAACTGTGCATTTGTATTCAGATATCGCAGATCAAATTTATTCGTTCATTGTGTAATCATACGTTTTTTGATTGAGTTAAGTCTGCCAATTGATATTTTATCGTATGTTTTTATATGTTGTGATGTTATGCTATTGTTTCAGAAAAAGGGAGAAGGTTTGGGCCCATTAAAACGTTTAATCCCGCTGCAAATGTTTGCACCTGTCCTAAGTCAGGAATCTGATGTACAGTAGTTGTCGTTTGTTTATGTAATATATACGTGTTTCTCGTTTCTCGTTTTGTTTATATAGATCAGACCGTTGGTTTTCCCGTTTGAATGGTTTTACACTAGTAATTTTGGGGCCCTTTATAGCTTGTTGTTCGGTGTGAGCCAAGGCTCCGTGTTGAAGGCCGTACTTTAACCTATAATGGTTTAATTTTTTAATTTTTATTTGGATGGAGAGTTGTCTCATTGGCACTCACACCACATCTTCCTATATCTATTTACAGTGTATTTTAAAATATTTTTGCTTTTATATGCAGATGACACAATTTTATTAGCAGAATCAGTTGAAGATCTACAACTTATGCTTGATAATTTTTCAGAATATTGTCTCATGTGGAAACTTAAAGTAAATGTAGAGAAAACTAAAGTTTTAGTTTTTTCAAAAGGCAGGATGTCAAAAAACACAAAATTTTGTTTGAATAATAATGAGCTTGAAATAGTTAAAGATTATAAATATCTTGGTATATTCTTTTGCAAAAGTGGATCATTCTTGTCTACAAGAAAGTATCTTAAGGAACAAGCAGCTAAAGCTATGTTTGGATTATTGAAGAAATGTAGAAAAAATAACTTGTCTATTGAATGTCAAATTGATTTGTTTAAAAAATTAGTAGAACCTGTAATATTTTATGGATCAGAAATTTGGGGTTTTGAAAATTTAGATGTTCTTGAAAGTATACAGTTGCGATTTTGTAAAATTATTTTGCCCTTGAAGCAATCTACTCCCAATTTTATTGTATATGGTGAGCTAGGAATATTTCCTATATCGATACAAATAAAGATACGTATGATAAATTTCTGGTGTAGACTTGTTAGAGGAAATGAAACAAAATTTTCATCCTTATTATATAAATTGTTACATGTTTACTACACAGATTATGGTTATGAATCTAAGTGGTTAAAATTTATAAAGAATATTTTAGATGATTGTGGTATGTCAAATGTTTGGCAAAACCAAACTGTTTTTTCGTCATTATGGATTTCAAAGTGTATTGAACAAAAACTGAAGGATCAATTTATACAATTTTGGTATTCAGAAATGTCCAAATCTCCTAAGGCATTGTGCTATATATTATTTAAAACACATTTTTGTTTTGAAAATTATATCTCAGAGTTATCACCCTATTATATGTACATCCTTTGTAAATTTAGATGTGGTAGTCACCGATTACCAGTCGAGACCGGCAGATGGTGTAATTTACCAAGAAGCGAAAGAGTGTGCTCTCTATGTGACTCTATGGATATCGGTGATGAATACCACTATATAATGACATGTAGCTACTTTATCAAGGAAAGAATCAATCTGCTTCCCCTTTTTTGTCACGAAAATGTTAACATTTATAAGTTTGAACATCTATTTGCTTCCAACAATGTAATTGTATTAGAAAAACTATGTAAATTTATAAAGAACGTCCAAGAGAAGGTCGTTCCTCCAGGTTAGAACTTCTTAGTATCACTTTATATATGTATATGTAATTCACGCATGCTATATAAGTTTGTATATTGTTAATATGTATATGTTCTCTGTAACAATTGTTTTAAGAGAATAAAGTATTCATTCATTCATTCAAAATACATGGGTGAACTTAGGTACTATGATTGGTAAACAGTTCGGAATTTTCTGCCGTCAACACTATGATGTGGCAACCTAGCCTCATTAGGTTTAACTTTTAGTAAAATTGCTAATGCAGCTGGGACTATTATACTAACATATGAACATAAGGGTTGGCAGCTTTTTGTGGAATATAAGAGATAGTGTTATCATTAATTGCATAGTTAATAAATCCATGAGTTGATTATTATAAAAGAAAAGATATTGTTTAACCTTGGACGAATAGATCAAGTCAAAAATTTAGCCATTTCAAGAAATGACTATGCTGATAATGTAGGCTAACACTGACTATTATTTGTGTAGAGCTTTGTAGAGTGTGCATTTCTAAGTCACAGAGACAGTAGCAAACTGAAAGTATATTTTCTTATAATATAATATGTCTTTAAATTCAGATTAGTAAAATACATAATTCACTTATTAAATTAATATATCTGCTTCCAAGACATTTTGACTGTTCATTTTTGTGCCACTGTCAACAATATTGACTATTTCTCGAAGGTTATTTCGTGGTGGTAAGTTTTTATTAATGGAGGAAGCTGTAGAGATCTTCGGCAGGAACACTAAGAAACAAAAACAATTCCTATGTGTTGTATTTTATTTATTTACACTATAAGGTTTTTAAATTCTCTGATTTGAATAATTCTCGTTTGTCAATGCAATCTCCCCAAATTCAATCCCCCTTCCCCCAAAACACACTACATGCCACATGACAAAAGGAGTCACAGAAAAATGTCAACCCCTCAACAGAGAAATTTGATTCTGAATCATGGAAAAATTGTAAAATGAGTAAATGAATTAAAATAAATAAATGATAATCAGTCTATATGATATTATATAATTAAATATCAATTCTTTTTGTCTTTTTCTTATGCATTTTTTTTGTCATTATTCTCTATACAACGTATATATCCCTATTATTGATTTCAGACGAACTCTCATGCTCATATATATCCTTTCGTAAACAAATGCACACGTTGCCGGAATACGAAAAGCCGGAAACGTTTCACCGTTGCCATTTTTTTTTATACTATAACGCAAAATCCATGGACGCTCGTGCGTCTGCTGATTTGATTTTTTTAAAACTGTATTTTTAAAAGATTGGACAGAGTTAGCCAGAAAGATAATACAAGACACTTTATTTATTCAAACTGAGAGGTCAAAATCTAGTAAAAATGTACTATCAATTGTCGATTAACTGGAAGAAACCGGCGAACAAAAAATAGAAATGAACATGAAAGTCAAACCAACCGGAACATTGATGGAATTATGTACCCACTATTTTGTTCTTGGAAAGCGCAACGGAAGGTAAATATTATCTTGCACATGTTGTAAATGGATAAAAGCAGATGCTAGTTCTATAATTAACAACCTTTTTACTTTATACCGGCGTACAACATGTCAAATGTTATGCATGCACAGAGGTTTGTTACAATTTGCCAGGTTTACTATGCATCTATACGAACCCCGAAAAATCGGGGTTGCATAATAAACCCAGCAAAGTGTAACAAACCCCTGTGATGCATGTAAACCCGTAAACCAGTCCAAGAACGGAAGCAAGATAACTCGACCTGCTGACAATCTTCCCACTTTTTCACCAACTCGACCCAATTTAACCCCCACTCCCCCCCCCCCCCCCCCACCCACTGAATGAAACTTTGAGTGTTTAGTCCTGTCAAATATACTCCTGCTAAATCCACACTTGTGAAAATTAGTAGAATCCAGATGAATATTAAAGAAAAGTCAAAAGAACACGGTTAAAGGGGCACTAACTTAAGTTTGATTTTTTTTGGTTCAATTCAACGTCCTTGGGGGGTTAAAAAAGGACGAAATCGTTTGTAAAAACTTATTTTACTGCTCTCAATAAATTTGTGTGTGACTACCTTAACATGCGGTGGAAAAGAGAAAGAACTTAAAAGGCATTCTAATGTAATATGATACGGAGGATATATAGATGATTATACTATTTACAAACATCATCCCGGAGCATCCCTGCGATTCCGGTATGATACGTACTGAACTACGTTTCCAACAACCATACAGTCATGGGACAACAGTGAGTTCTCACTCAAAAAAAGTCCTATCATTTCAACTAAAATCGATATTTTTCCAAAAAATATTACCAAGTAACTGTATTAGCGATTTTTATAAAATAGATACCAAAAGATGTAAAATGTCTGAAGTTTTATTGTTTATTTAGTCATAATCTTTTTGAATTTCGTTTTCATCATCTGATGAGTAAAACACAAATGCAAATTTTTACGATTTTAATTTGGTTAGAATAATAGCAAACTTTTCAAGAAATATTTTTTTTTGTGTTCATCTCGTCAGAAAATGAAAATGAGCATCAATACTATTGTAATCAAATAAACAATAAAACTTCAGACATTTCTTCATCTTTTGGTATCTATATCATAATCAAAGTACTGAAGTACTGAACATCAGAGGACCTCAAGTTGTGTTGAATTATTGATAAATGACAGGTGTTTATATTATACTTGCCGGACAGATATGTTCACCTTACAATATAGTACAAATAAAATAATTTGCTATGCTATATATATATATCATATCTGAGATACTGACTTGAACTAGGATACTTAACTTTGTGAATTATCAATGATTATGTGGTCAAATGAGAACTGTTAGATTGGCATTATGACCATATAGTTGCACACATACAAAAACAGTTAGCATATAACTTATAATAGAGAATCAACATAGCAAACAATTCTTCGAGTAGCTATATAGTCACTCACCAATTCTCACTGAACTATGATAGAGAGGTTTAAGACTATCATATTAAAACAGACAAATTGTAATATTGGAGCTTAAGATACCACATGAATAACAAACTCATAAACCGAAAATAAACTTACAATTCCATGACTAAAACTAAAAAAGACATGCAGACAAATAAAAGTACACTAAAAACAACATAGAAAACTAAAGACTGAGCAACAAGAACCCCACCAAAACTTGGGGGTGAGCTCATGTGCTCTGGATGGGTAAGCAGATCCTGCTCTACAAATGACATTTATTAACAATGTTTGTTCATGTACAAAAAATGTAGTATCCATGGCCAGGTCTTCTACTTTCTGGAACATTTAGCTATAGGATCAATCACTAATGGAGTGGATGTTTACACAGCAATATTACTATCCCTTATTCTAGATTTTTGTTGCAGTCAACAACAACTTTTTTAATGTTCATAAATAGCTTCACTGAGTTATCTTGGTTTTATTGCAACACAGTCAATCATTTATCCATTATATTTTAAAAAAATAATAAGAATCTGCAGCTATACATGTACATTGTAGGTTCTGTTTTCTAATTATTAAATGATTCATTGTAAATATTACAATGTATAATTATATGTAGATAGACATGGCTAATTTTGGTTTTTATGTTAATTGAATTTCACAACATCAGTTTTTTTACTTTGTTCTGGATTTAATACTTTGAATACCACTGGTTTAAGCAATGAGAAAATTTTGCACCGCACATATAAAACACAACTACCATATGAATGTGTTGGTCCTTAGTAAGAAGCATGTAAAACAGGGCTTGTAATTTTTTGGTGCATATCTTAATTTTCCATTTGAACATTGATGTGGCCATTAGTTTTCTTGTATGTATTGTTTAACATTTGTCATTTCATGGCTATTTCTTATTGATGTATGTACATGTACAGTTTTTTTTCTGATTGTAAAAGTTTTGCATGGTAAGCTTTATTTCTTTTTTGTCATTTTGCATAGGGCTGGTGTCTGATTACCAGATTACCAATCATACCACCCTTTTCATTTCTTTTTTTTTTTATGAATTATGACAACGGTTTGGAGTTAATTTTCATTTATGTATGTACTGTACATATGTATGTAACAATATAAAACAGTATAATATACATGTATAATCTCATTCCATCATTAATATTGGTCATTGTTGGTATAAATTTATCTTTAAGTTTAACAATGTACTGTGAAAGAGCTGTCTTTTAACAGATACTTACATGTAGTATATAGTATGGTTATTAGTGTGAAACCACTGATTCAAAGGACAAGTTTCACTTCTTGTCCAAAATGGCCTAAAATATAAACTTTAACATAAAGCTCCAAAAAGTTCACAATCTGGTTTCTCAAATGGGTATATTTCTAATGTCTTAACGCTCAATAAATCAGTTCTTTTCAAAAAAGTACATTTTATGATCCAAATTTTGTCAAAATATGGTGATTTTTGGCAATTTCCAGACCCCAAAGCTTTAAATAAAGGCAACAGTAGTATACCGCTGTTCAAAACTCATAAATCCATGGACAAAAAACAAAATCGGGGTAACAAACCAAAACCGAGCGAAACGCATTTAATATAAGAGGAGAACAACGACACAACACCGAAACGCAACACACACAGAAACAGACCAATCATCAGACAAAACACCACGAGAATAACAAATGTAACATGAAAACCAAATACATGAATTTGGGATAGACAAGTACCGTGCCACGTCTTATCTCAATATCTCAAAAATAAGAGAAAACACAAACGACTCAACGTTAAAATGAAAAACAAAGAGAAACGAACAATATTATAACAATGACCATCTTCCTGACTTGGTACAGGACACTTTTAAAGGGGAATAAAAGTGGTGGGTTGAACCTGGTTTTAAGGCATGCCAAACCTCGCACTTTAATGGCAAAGTTAAATATAACATTGAAATGACAACATAATATTACAGGACTACAATAAAAATAAATAGGAGAACATATTAGACACAGAAAAACATGATTAATAGATAACAAAAAGCATCAGGTTTAAAATTCAATACGCCAAAAACGCGCCTTGTCCACCAGTGACGCCCAGATATAAAAGATCGAAAGTGAAAAAAGTTCAAAGTTGTACAGCACTGAAGATCAAAAGTTGAAAATGTTTAAGCCTTTAAGAATAAAGATTTGGCCACCTCCTACCATCCAAAATGTTTTGTGACCAAAAGAATTCAAATCTGATATATAATTCATCAATATAAAAACGTTTTGGATCTTGGATGGCAGCCAAGTTTAATTATGCCAACAACAATTAAAGTTTTACCATAGTTATCTGTGGTACAGTACAGCCTGTGACATCCTCTTAGTAATGTCCACCCTCTTGCATGGTCAACATCCAATGGTGGACATTTATTGGGGTATTCAATCTTGAGATGTTGGCCATTTATTGGGGGTCATAAAACATAGGTAGATTTTTTATCTCATTATGTTACCTGTTAAAATCAATCAGGGTTGAAGTTTTACAGCTGGTATGTTTCATTAAAATTTACCTGTAAAGGTAACTCATGTTTCTTTTAAAATTGACTATTCATTTTTTTTGGAAAATGTAGAATAACATATTGTTTTAGTCTGTTTAATTTATTATTTTTGTTTTTTTTTGTTTTAATGTTATTTAAATTTTTTATCTATGTTTTTTTTTTAATTACCTTCTTGTTTCTTATTCTTTTAATTTCTTCTTGTAAAGAATCTTGAGTAGAAATGGCAAAAAGTCAAAGATAAAGTTATTGCCTAGCATTTGAAATAAACAGACTTTTAATAATTGTTTTTTAACAATGTTTAAGTAAAAGGTTTATATAAATGTAAATGATGTACATTGTATTCAATTGTTTGTTAGCATTATTACATGTAAATGAGTTAATAGTTACTATTAAGTATTAGAATAATCAGATAATAACTAATAATCATGCAAATGATATTTCAAAAGAAATTAAAGTAATTAAACAAGTCGGTTTCTTAACAAAATAAGATGATCAATGAATATCAATCCTTTTACAATCAATTTTGATAACATCTAATATTATTCAGGAAAACTACAAGTTTCATTATATGATGTAGGGAAAAAAAAATTTGTTTCAAATCTCAAAACAAGAGTTGTGCACCAACAATCACTGAAAAGACTTTTTTTCCAAATGCCCACCTAGTTATCATCAAATTTTGTTAAATGCTCATTAAAAATGCTAATCATAATGAAAAATGTTCTCATTTCTGAATAAAGTGAATCTTATGAAAAGAAATTATTTTTTAAAAAATTGTCTTGAAATTTATTCAATATGTTATCTTCAGTTAGGTTAATTTCTTTCAAAATTTGTCTCCAGAAAAAAATAATGTGCACTTCTAAAGATGGTGACACTTTTATGGTCTATTAATTAAATCATAATTTTGTTCTGTGTATTGAATGGTCAAAAGTGCTGGACTGGCATGATACATATTCTTGGTATACATTTGCAAAGAATATTTCACTCAACCTAGGCCTTTTAGATAAAGATAATTATTGCAGGGACTTGAATGAATTAAGACTTTTAAAGTCCTTAAAAAAATGAATTTAAAGAAAAATCAAGGAATAAAAACTTATGATAAAAACTGTAAACTTGATTGTGTCAAAAGGTAGACTTTTTGGTCATAATTTAGAAATAGAAAATAATGGACAATATAAAATTCCTAGAAAGGATAGAATATGTAAACAGTATCTCTTATCACTAGGTCAATGGAAACACATATTCCTTGTTTGTAAAATTACCAACACAACTTTGAGATAATCTATTGGAAAATTATTTACCTTCTAATAATAATGTCTCTTACCCAAAAACAAAAAGTAAAAGAAATGCTTTACCTCTAAAACATATTTAAAATATCATATGACAATAAAAATATTATCAAATTTTGCTGTAATGAATATTTCTAATATTTATATTTTATTTAGAGAAATAATGAACTGCCTAAATTTTATTTAGTTTAAGTCCTAAAGACAGTTGAATGCAGATCAGTCTTTCTACAATAATAAACAATTTTGATTTAAGAAAATTAATTTGAGAAACACCTTTTCATTAGAAAAAGGCAGGCATTTTAAATTTAAAAAAATAGACTTAATATAAAAAATAACTTAAATTGATTAAAAATTATTTAAAAGGTATATAAAATTGAAACTTATAGTTATGAGACAATTATTTTATTTTTTTATTGAGCTGTTTGTTCACCTTGTTTTATTTTTTCATTTTATTTTTGAATTTCTTGTCATAAACACAGTTATTAAATTTGACAAACACATACATGTATATTTTACCTGAGACACATGACCTGTAAGTTATATAATTTTAACACTTCAATGCATTCAAGTTTTCCCTTTATCCTTGACTAGTTTTTGATTAATACCTTGTGTATTAAAAAAGCAACAGGGGGTATGATGATGGACATATAGGGCCACCATGGTCAACATATTTTTTATGGCCACCATTAATAAGATAAAGTCACAGGTAGTACTGTATACATTTGTAATTTTCACAAGTATTCAATAGTTTTGTTGTGTATGATTTACAAAAAGAAAAATAGAAATGGCAAGACCTGAAGAAGGCCGCCTAATTTTTTTAAGTGACATATGAACAACAGAGTCAGTGTGGGGCCACTAAGCTAAACTGCCCGCTTTGCACCAGCCAATATAAATGAATGCCTAGGGTGGGGATCGAACCCACATACACCAACTCTGTTGTCCCTATATTTTTAAATGAACAAAAAATTGTCAAAAACAAATTTAAAAAAAAGTATATATTGGTTAAAATTTAATAATTACATTGGTTGCAATACATTACATTGATCATGTTGATTTCCCAGTTGAATAAAAACCAATAATTTCACATGTGAAGTAAACGTGGCTATTTCACTCTCTGACGTCATACAACAAAAGGCGCCGTCAAGATGTCGGTATTGTCGGATCAAAACAAATTGTGAATGAGTAGGAAAATAATCTAGTTCCTTACATTTTCTGCATTAATTTCATAAAAAACCAATGTAATAAAAAGTATATCAAATCGCCATATTTGAATATCAACAAAATGATACATGAAAATATCTATAGGTTGATTTTCTGTGATTCAGATGGCTACTCAGATTGTAGTCTCATAGGCTCCAATGTACAGCTACATGAATAGACAGCGTAAGAGTGTTTAAAATTGCTAAGACAGACTTTTGGGGGGAGGTAGGAGCTGGAGGCATGCCCTTTTCGAGGAGCTCCATGTATGGTAAATGCCTAGTCCTTTTTTTATATAGTTTTACCCAAAATGTTGACTTGCTAGACCCCTCCCCCTTTAAAACTCCTGGATTCTCATCCAATTTGATAGAAATCTAAACTGTTTTAAAACTAGGTTGTTTAAGTAACAACTAACAAAACCTTTGAATAGACTTATAAAGAAGGGATATATAGTAACGATACTGTTATCAGGTCATTAAAGACTGCATATTTTGGCGTTAATATTGATTCACTTTTAGGGTCTTTGCATCGGAAAAAACAGTTGTTGGCTTGACACTGGTTATGTTCTTCTCTATATGTTATGATGGTATGCTGGCATGTCAGTTAACTGCTAGTAGTCTGTTGTTATTTATTTATTATTGTCATTTTGTTTATTTTCTATGGTTAGGGGACAACCATTTGATATTCTGGGGGGGGGGGGGGGGGCAGGAGGATTTGTTTTTGATCGGTTATTTATTTTTGTAAACTGAGAGGACAGATTATTCATTTTCTACACTATTGAAGCAAGATTTTTCATTTTCAACATGTTAAAGCAAGGGACTGATCATTCATTTTTTACCACTATATTTATGATATTCGAAAAACATACAATTTTTTGAATATTTGTTAATTATGAATAATTAGATATAAGAAGATGTGGTATGAGTGCCATTGAGACACTCCATCCAAATAATCATTTAAAAAAAGGCAAACCATTAATACATGTATAGTCAAGTCATTGTGTACCATTTAATCAGCATACTAGTAGCATGAGTAGATCATTATCCCCTTCAGAAATTGTAAGATTCAAGATTTCATTCATAACCTCAGACACATACTTGTGTACAAGAGGACAATATATATACAAATATTTTAAGATAATACATAGCGAGACAGGACAAACGAAACACAAATACATAGTAATAAGTGTATTATAAGAGACAATTGGTATAATTAGATTAAGTATTTTATAATTTTCTGAACGAAAAAGAATCATTTATATTCCCAAGCAATATACACGTATTGCATACATCATGTATAGTTTTAAAGTTAATTTAGTTTGGTTTTACCTAGCTTCTTTCAAAAGTATTGTCAAACATATTTTGCTGAGCGGAGCGAGGCAAAATTTTTTTTTGAAGGGTTTTGGAACCGCTGAAGGCCATATAAACTATAGACCTGCTGAGTTATTTATTTTCAATACATTGCAAGTCAGGTAATTTATTTTCAAACTACCACAGAACAAACCATTTATTTTTGTGATTATCAAGGCTGAGTTATTTATTTTCAAAAGCCTCTGCCTCTGGCCTTTGTTAGTCTTGTATTATTTTTTTTTTGGTTTCTTGTGTACAATTTGGAAATTAGTATGGCGTTAATTATCACGGAACTAATATATATAAATTTGTTTAGGGGCCAGCTGAGGACACCTCCGGTTGCAGGAATTTCTCGCTACTTTGTAGACCTGTTGGTGACCTTCTGCTGTTGTTTTTTTTTCTTTGGTCGGGTTGTTGTCTCTTTGCAACAATCCCCATTTCCATTCTCAATTTTAACATTTTGATAAAATAAAATAATACACCAACCCTTTGCAATATTCAACTTTTAATCTGGGGTTCCTACAACGTCGTACTCAGGAAGGCGTCCCAGAAAAATAAATAAAATAGCATTGCCAGACGTCATAATTATTTGGACTAGTGCCTGTGGAGAAAACAGACAACAGATTTGACCGTCCGTATTTATTACTCCATTTACTAGTTTTATGATAGTTTTATGGGATATTCGTATTTGCTGGCTTTATTACTATAATTCCAAAACATAGCAAGAAGCAGAGATTACGACAATATATAAGAATTACTTACAACTTCATTAACAAAATCCGCTTTTTTTCTAGTCAAGGGACATAATTATTCAAATATACTAATGCAAGTCACTAAGTCGGAGAAGGAGCGAAAATCCGAAACGGTACCTTAAAAAACAGAAAATAGTTCCACGTGTGTGTCCTAGTGATCAATCTACTTGTTATTTACGAAGAAAGAAATTTAACTTCAAAAATTGTTGAGATCTTTAAAAAAAAAACCAAATTGTTGCATTAAAGAATACAAAGAAAGTAACCTTATCTTTAAGGGCCTTGAAGGTGCTTGTTATTCCTACCCAATCTGCTGGTATTTTCAAAATGGCTACGGGGGACACGGCCTGAAAAATTATTTTAATATTGTGTCAGATTAAATATTCCGATAAACGGTTTAAAGATATTACTCTAAATCAGAGACATATAATACAATATGTCTCTGTCTAGTTCAAATAATTGAAATATAATTACCTTTCTGTGTGTAATTGCGTGAAATGATTTTTCAAGCTTGATCTTGCTCCCTTGATGAATATGCATTCGTGGTATTCATCCGCAACATCAATTTTTCGGTACATCATTGATATTGAAGATCGTTTGATTAATATACGAATATTTCTAACGACAAAACATTTTCATATTATTAATTTGCATTTAAAAAAATACAAAATATCTGAGTATCCATTGAAAACATGAATTTAAAAGAAGCGACAAGGAATTTTATTCTGCACTATAATGTCCACGGATTCGGTTAATTTCCCAACACTAATTATATATGCATTTCTTTGATCTTTGAAGTTCTTTGAAAAATAGGCGATGGCAATACACCCGAGGCCCCTCAGGGGCCTCTGATGTAAAAATCGCTCATACGGTTACTTCGTATTAATTTTTCGAAAAATATCGGTTTTAGTTGAAATGATAGGACTTTTTTTTGACTTGGAACTCACTTTTGTCCAATTACTGGTATATATACAAATCAAGTATATAAGATCCCCGCCCCGAAAGAAAAATTTCGTGATGGTTGTTGGTAAACGTAGGTCAGAGAATATAAAACTAAAATAAGACAACAAACATTATAGTCGACCATAATCAAAATGATAATTTAAAAAAAAATACATATATGCAAGTTTCTCACTAAACGTGAACATGTTCAAGCTATCAAATCTCTGACGCCGACTACCACACAAATCTCTTACAATGTAATATTGTCTCATCATAGTTCTGGTCTTTCGCATGAAACATTCAAATGAAACATAATTTCAGTTATGCAATTGAGGAATCATAGTCTATTTGGAAGCAGGACAAGTCGCCCCACTGGCAAATCGCCCCACACCTAATCGCCTCACTTTTAAAAAAAAACTTCTCAACCTGGATTACCAAATCGCCCCACTTGTGAAATGTGTTCAATTCCGTTAATATTACTCATGCCAACTCGCCCCGGAAAACGATAAAATCTAGATTGTTATATTATTAGCCAGTGGGGCTAGTTGGTAGCCCTTAACTCTATTCATACTTGTGATTCCAATAATATATGTTTCTGTGTTTGCTCTTTACCACCGGAAGGGTCGAGTCGTTTTATTGATGGTGAAAAATTATATAATGATCTGTTACAACAAGTTTATTGCTACCAAAATGACTTTGTGATGTAAATTTTAGATGCGGGAGCGAGCAGGATTACATGCAAGGTGTATATGATATTAACGAGAGAGAAATAATTGACGTTTTTAGTAACAAATACGGTGATCTTCTAATTGTTTTTTTGACCAGTTGTAACTTGTGTATGCTAAATGGTCGTGCTGATGGAAATAACGACTTCACTTGTGTATCAAGTAAGTATATCATTTATTATAGTGACATGTGTAGTATATTTAATATGACATTATAAGAATACAGTAGTTAAATAAATTTACACCCGGCCCGTTGGACCTATAAGTCACTTTAAACCTAAATTGTTCAAATTTTTAATACGCAATGTGATTGTTACTTATAAAGAAGTTCCTTTCCTTTACAGAAAAATAAATTTAAATATTTAGCAGTTTGTCTTTGATGAAAGAGGGACGAAAGATACCAAAGGGACAGTCAAACTCATAAATCCAAAACAAACTGACAACTCCATGGTTAAAAATGAAAAAGACAAACAGAAAAACAATAGTACACATGACACAACATAGAAAACTAAAGAATAAACAACACGAACCCCATCAAAAACTAGTGGTGATCTCAGGTGCTCCGGAAGGGTAAGCAGATCCTGATCCACATGCGGCACCCGTCGTGTTGCTTATGTTATTACAAATCCGGTAAATAGTCTAATTCGGTAGGTCAAATTCATGAAAGGGAAGGGGATTGTAGTTACGACGTAAGGAACATATCCGATATCATTTGTGAAACGGTTATTCCATAACGGTCAACCAACTCGTGATGGCGTCCGTAAAATTTACGAAGGGATGATTTCAACTTTACCATTTGAAACTCTTGATTTAATAGCTTCCTTGTGAGCAGTAACCCTCTATCAAGAAAATCATGATAGGAAATGCAAGCACGGGAATATCGTATCAATTGAGAGATATATACCCCGTATGCAGGTGCTGCTGGAATGTTGCTACTTAGAAATGGAAAGTTCACAATTGGAAAGCTGAAATCATCTCTTTTGTCGTAAAGTTTTGTCTTCAACCGACCCTCATTGTCAATTTCTAGATGTAAGTCAAGATATGAAGCTGACTTAACTGTATCTGTAGTATCCCTTATCTCCAATTCGATGGGATAGATGCGTTCCACATAGTCACCAAATTGAATTGTTTTGTGAAAGAACGTCATCTATATAGCGGAAAGTAGAGTTAAAGGATATTGCTAACTTCTTATATTTCTTCATAAGAAGTTCCTGCATGAAGTCAGCCTCATAATAATAAAGAAACAAGTCAGCAAGTAGAGGGGCACAGTTTGTTCCCATTGGGATGCCGACAGTCTGTTGAAAAACACGTCCTCTGAACGTAACAAATATGTTGTCAATCAAGAAATCAAGCATCTTGTTAATATCAGTTTCAGAGAATTTTTTGTTTGAATCAGAGTGGTCCTAGTCAAAGTAGGATTTATTCCTTCCTAAGACAAGATACTTGTATCTACGTTGGCCATTATTTTTTATGAAGCAAAGCAATACCAACTCTTTCAAATTGTCTTTTAGTTTGGAATGTGGAATACTTGTGTAAAGAGTAGAAAGGTCAAATGTTTTAATACTGTTACAAGATGAAAGAGAGTTAGGTTGTATGTACTCTAAAAGATCTTTGGAATTTTTAAGTATCCACATCTGATTCACGCCACCTCTATAATAGGCAGTTTCACGATAACTTTGAATCCCGTCTTTGATTCCTGATAAAATAGATGTTAATAATTTAGAAAGAGGTTTCGTAGAACACTTGGAAGACCCAGCAATATACCGTTGTTTGTTAGGACATTTATGTAGTTTAGGTATCCAATACAGTGATGGAAGATCCAGTTCTTCATCTTTGGTTGAAATACCAAAGGAACAAAGAATAGACCTATGATTATCCAGAATTTCCTCTTTGGTCAGTGTCGTGAGGGTATATGTTGTGTTTCCAAGTGAATTGTCAATACCTAATTCGTTTATCAAGTAGTTTATGAAATGACTTTTACACACAAAAACGATGTTATTTGGGGCTTTGTCTGTTTTAATATTATTGTTCACTTTTTATAGATATCAACTTCAACGTTGAAATGAGTTGGATGACTTTCATTCACATCTATGCTATCTGCCTGCTAGTTGTATCGGCTTATGATATGGTATGTATATTCTATGTTGAAGAAAAAAGCAAGAAGTCAATGTATTTTAGGCATTGTGTAAAGTGTTTTTAATAATTCTAGAAAATAAAATAAATCACAAATTTGATCTTTGATTATCGAAAATATTTAAATAAAACGTATAATATTAACTTTTGCTGATTCATGTTATTGCAAACGCAATTAAATCTGAAATATCAAATCATTTATTATCCTCCAAAACTCAATATATTGCTGGAGACTTGTAGTTGCACTTACTATATTTTGTAGTTGCTTGTGTAATTGGATTGCTGTCTTGTTATGTTTAGTAAACTTTTATTCCCAATTCATTTCATCATATGCATGGGAGTTCGGGTAATCATACGGCTCTGTTAGAAAAAATCAAAGAAGCAGAAGAATAATTTAGTTTAAAACTACATATACACATGAACATTTTTCGAAATGGATACCAGGTACTTGTTATCTGATAACTGCAATATGTGCCCTCAATTTTAGAACTCATTCATACATGTTTGTACTATTCGAAATAATCTATCAAAATTTGTTCTACAAGGAGCACCCGTTTTTCACCTTTCATTTGAAACCTAAATTACCAAAATTAAAATATTTTCTATGCAGTTTGATATTTCTATCGTTTTTGTGAAAAACATGTACTACTTTCAAGTATTTTTTTTTTAAATGGGCCCATCTTGGTTGTTTAATATCAAAAATCTAAAAATGTCCGAAATGTTTTTATAAAGAAGCCTGTTCAAGCCGTCATACATTGTTTGATTATTTTTTTTTAGCTGTACTTGTACTGATGTTGCGTCATGGACGGATACATGGGATACTAAACGTTTCCTATTACATTCTAGTTAAAGCACATTCTCGAATACTTTTATTCTGTTTCAGAAATTGGGTTATTTACATAATGACAGAAATGACAGTAAAATATAGGCATTTGTATGTATCGTCCCAAAATAATAATCTGAGGAGCTAGCGGGTAAAAAGATTTCAAGGACTATTCGCTACCCAATGTCTTTTTGTTTTTAACATTTTAGAAGCGTATATAGAAAATAGTTCGCACCATCTTTCTATAATAATTCTCATCTTCTAGCCAATTGAAAATGTTATTGTATTATGTATGTTTGGTTTTATTGACTAAATAATCAGTTGTTCAGTGTTTACCATGTTTTATTTGTGCATGACATTTTGTTAAATGTCATACCTGCAATTTTAGAGTAAAATAGAGATTGTAAAGATTGGTTTAGATATCGTTTCATATAATCGGATACTCGAATGTTCATGTCAGAAATTTTTAAATTCTTTAATGTTTTGTGCCACAAGAAGAAGTATACTGATTTAATCCTGTATGTATGTCCGTATGTCTGTATGTCCCCTCCTTATTGATGCCAGGACTTAAAAATCAAAGGTTCAACTTGGTTCCATGATTTCTTTTAACATTTCCCTAACCTTTACCGCATTTTTACATCAACCTTTAAATTGCCAATTTACTTATATATTTTGTTTACACATATTTATTTACCTATAGGTTGCAATTCTGTACATATCGAAAATGTAATTTCCCTTTTGAACTCATTTTACGGCTAAAACTATTTCACTTTTGCTATGAAATTTTGAAAAATATCATATCTTAGAATGAAAAATTCAAATGCATAATATTTTTTCAAGTGTCAAAATATAGGAATGTGCGGGATATTGTCATCGTTTATATGCTCCGAACTCTAAGGAGTTTTCACAGACACTTAAATTCTGTACTATCCCTCCATACATTTATTTTTGGCATTGCACAAGTCATGTCTTCTTTGACTATTAATGACGTTAAATTACTAAATCCCTGGGATGTGTTTTAGTTGATTTTAGTCTCTGATGCATGATTTTTTTTATTATTAATTGGTTTTGGCTTTTAACTAGCTGTCAGTAACTGCGAGTACTCTCAAATCGTATTTTCTTGTTAATTCGACCTGTTGATACTGTTGATAATGCTTTTTTGTTATTTTTTTATTTATATGGATCTTGTCTGTACACTAGCTTTGATTATTTGTAATATCTTCCATTTTTCACTTATTCTTACTACATTTGTATAAACTTCAAGATTATAATATTTTTTTTAAAACCGTTTTTTTTCTAAAGTGAATATTGATTGGTTAAATATTTCTCAGTGATGTCCTGCCATGGCTTTGTTTGAATTTGTTTGTTAGCTTTTTGGTCATGAATGTTTGTCTCTAATATTTAATTAACTGTACATTTGTATTCAGATATCGCAGATCAAATTTATTCGTTCATTGTGTAATCATACGTTTTTTGATGGAGTTAAGTCTGCCAATTGATATTTTATCGTGTGTTTTTCTATGTTGTGATGTTATGCTGTTGTTTCAGAAAAAGGGAGAAGGTTTGGATCCATTAAAACGTTTAATCCCGCTGCAAATGTTTGCACCTGTCCTAAGTCAGGAATCTGATGTAAAGTAGTTGTCGTTTGTTTATGTAATATATACGTGTTTCTCATTTCTCGTTTTGTTTATATAGATTAGACCGTTGGTTTTCCCGTTTGAATGGTTTTACACTAGTAATTTTGGGGCCCTTTATAGCTTGTTGTTCGGTGTGAGCCAAGGCTCCGTGTTGAAGGTCGTACTTTAACCTATAATGGTTTACTTTTTTGTAAATTGTTATTTGGATGGAGAGTTGTCTCATTGGCACTCACACCACATCTTCCTATATCTATCCCTCCCTTGACTTTAGGGTTTTCCACAGATTTAAATTTGACCGATATCCATATGTATATATTTACTTGTAACAATCCCAAATTATGTCTCTACAAGATGAAACATAGGTATCATATCTTGGAACCAGTACGTTAACGAAATTAATAATCTATGAATATTATATATCTCCCCAAACAGGCGTGGTTTGAGAAACAGCTGTATTTACAAAATGCCACCTCTAGATACATGTTCGTCACATTTTTCTGAAGCAAACTAACATAACAAATTACTACGCCCTCCAAGTATTCAAGTTCTTATACCTCGTTGGCCTTCACATTTTTGTTTTAAACGTTCATGACGTAATTTTTCATAACCTGCTTCGAATACATCAGAGTTGATTTGTTCATATCCAATTATGTTTTGTAAATGCTTCATTGATAAGAATTTTAAATCATAACCTATTCCAAAATAAACCTAGAGAGACATGGAATGAATGTTAATGAGACAAATACCTGCATGATACTAAAGGACTATGGTCTTTTACCATTAATATGGCATCGTGAAGCCTTCAACAGTTAAAAAGCACTTTGTGTAGTATGGTTTAAAAGGAACAGATATAATTATACTTATAATTGAACAAATGTAACACAAGCAAAAGATATAAAAGTATCGAATGACAACTACTGCATCACAAGCTCCTGGCCTGAAAAGACTTTTAAAGCAGAATATGTGAGCGTTTAAAACTCACATAAACCTTGGACAAACAGTAAACAAATAGTTGAAAGTGGTTTACCAGAACAGCAAGCAGCAATATTACAACAAAAAAAGACTATTTTACAGGTTTCATCTACAACTCAATGGCAATTTCAACTAATAAATAAACCATAGTTAAATATCAATAGCTTCTCACCAAAAATGAAAGACATCTAGATGCAGCTTGGTCTTGTTTAATGTAAACCTTTTGTTTAATATGAACATTGGAGGTAAACAGGTAATATTAATGTCATGGTCCCACTTTTGAATATGCAAACATAATTTAACAAATATTTATTCACGCTCATAAACACACACGGTAACCAAGGAGGACTAAAGGTCCTACATCAAATATCAAAATTAAATAATAGAAATTAGCAATAACTTTAAAAGACTACTCAGAACATAAACATTTACACTTTGTGAAAAAGTTTTTTAAAAAAGCACAGGATTTCTCATATCTGTAAATGTTTAGAGGTTGATATTATCTAACTTAAAACAAAACGGTTGTGTTTTTCTCTGTTGTGCTTAATGATAAATGATATCAATTTTGTAACAGCAGATTAAGTCAAATATTCTTTTTTTACAGGAAGGCGTTTGAAACGAAGTTTCACACCATTTCCTACTGATTGCTATGGACAGAATCCAACAAGGAAGTTTGGTATAACTTCAGGAACATCTTCTAATCGACTTCAAATTTGCAACGAGTAAAATATATTCTAACAAAAACGAAAACAAACACTTCTTTGACCTGTCCTGTAAAACCTTTTGTTTTGTGTGTAATAATCAATGGTGTGTTTCAAATTCTTCAAGGAGACAAAGGATCAACAGATGACAAAGTCCACCTTATTTTGGTAGTTTTCTTTTTACTACGACCGACTGTCATCATTAAAATTTATTTGTAGATGTCCACAATTTCGTTAGTTAGAGGGCATTTTTGTGTAAATTGTTAAAAGTCATTTATTCTAATAGAACAAAATAGATTGATTTTTGGTGTTTTAACGCCAATTTTAATCACCGCTTTTCGGATATTTCGTGTCGGCTAGTTTTTTATTGGTGGATGAAGCCGGAGTGGTTATATTTATGAACTATCCATCTGTTGACTTCCAAGTTTTTAATTTATTTGTGTTTGCTTACGAATTATTTTTCCATCATAGTTTTTTTTTAAGTGACAGTCTCTTTTAAGAAAGAACCAACTAATACATGTTTGTTTAGTTGATCTATTTATATAAAACAAAACTGTATTTTGAATATTTTAAAAATCTTATAGTCTAATTAGTTATCAAAGGTAAAATGTAGGTAGTCTAAAATCTATTAAATTTACCCTACGTTTTTTCCGCTTTGAAAATCCCAAATACTAATATGTCTTTTTTTAAGATTCCGTTATGAATATATTATTTTTAAATGTTGCATCCAAAGAAGGTGAAGTCTGTAAACTTTAATATCTTAATATGTATGAGGTGTTTGGTTCAAAAATATACTTAAAACCGTGATTTTAACGAGCTTTGAAATGCAAGAAAAAACTTGTTCGGGTTTTTGTACCTGTTGCTTCAAGTAGTCTGTTGAACACATAATGGAATATGAGCTTTCATATTTGAGTTTCAATAGGAAAGCATAAAAAGGCAATGATATTAATGCAAAAAAATGCATTCATCATCAAAACTCAAATGTAAGTTATGTTTTTTTTTACTAATTTCTTTTTTCTTCACTTAATGAAGCAGAGGTTGGAGTGAAATTACCAGATCAGTGCTTAAGTCTCAAAGTTTAATAGAGAAGAAAGCATACGATCGAGTGAGATAAATTTAAAAAGTTTGTATGCATAGTTTTGATATTGTGAAGGGTGATTTCAATGCCTGTTTTATATGGTTTTTAAATGTAGTTTCTTTATTTTATAGAGTTGGAATAGTTAATGGAAGACGTGTGTTCCTTGATTGCGAAAATGTTTCCATAACTTCACCTCGTGCTTACATGTGTTTATGTTGTCCTTATGTCACATACATCGATACCACAAGAAATGATTGTACATGCACAAGATTGGGGTGGTAATTCAGAAGGAAGCATTAGTTGGAACGAGCAAGAATATATCATAATCAACAAATAAAAAATATTGAAACATAAATCCTGTTTCTAGTTGAATGCTTGAAGTTTTTAATAGGTCTACATATGTAGAAAAAGTTTAACATATAAACTATGATTTTTAATGATAAAGTATCTGATGATGTTGATTAACGGATATTTTACTTATGAAGATGACTAAATATAGACAAATTTGTGATCTTTTTATAACGTAATAACGGTAACCATCAGAGATCATACCCTTCAAACAATGTAGCAAAAAGCTGCGATTAAACTTAAAATTGTTAAATATTTTCATATTTTCGATTTCATGTATGCCTTTTTTAATTCAAGAAATCAGCCTCGATTCCGTTTCATCTTGGAATATATTACACTGCATTTAAAAAATACAATAAGATCTAGTTTCAAAGCTGCCTAATTTTCAAGTAATCTGCATACACAATAAGATCATAAGAGATGCAGAACTAAGTTTAAACTGCTTAGAGAAAACTATACGACCAAACCAACCAGCTATAATATGAATACCAGTAATCTGTTATTCTCAGTATATAAAATGTTTTATCACTCAGAATAAAACTATACAAAACATATACATTGCATACAAAACATGAAAGACATTTGAAAGACACCAATCAAAAAGTTTTAATTTGATTTTGACTGCAAGTTGAAGTTCAACAACCTCTAACATGTGGCAGACTAAATCTTTTGCCGTCATATTAAGGAGTGTTCTGCTTTCTCTGGTTATCTAATATCCGACTTTGGAGAATGCGTCAGTTAAATATGTTAAATCTTATCACAAGAGGGGACATAATCAATTTATGTTCATCAAAGATATAATGTACTTATTCATCTGTATGTATTTTCTAAACGTTTTGAAAAGAGTTCAACATAGATTGGTCAACAGAGCAATGTCAATGAAAACTATAAAGTACTAACTACTTCGACTTGACTTTCATCATACTATGCAGCTATCTTAGATATATAATTATGCTTACTGAATCCCAGGTAATTTTGTTTTTTGTTGAATTGCTGTCAAATTTAAGAATTAAATTAATCTAGGTAAAAAAAGCGTTTAATTACGTTGTGTTGTAAAGGGAATGTTAAGCTTCTCAATGATCAAAATTGGTGTTTGTCAAACTGCTATATAACCAGTGTAACTTTTCTGACAAAACAGTTTGTTCAAAACTTTTGAAATTTTTATATCTTTGTTAAAGGGTCAAAGTAAATACATTGTCCAAATTTTTTGAAAATTAAACGAGTCAAATTAATTTTAGTAAAAGTGTTGGGTACCAATTTAAATGCTAGAAATAATTTGTCTGTTATGCTAATAAATATTTATTTTCCAAAAGTGTACAGGGGCATACCCCTCTATGTAGTGCAGTTCGAAAACATTGCTTTATTATTATGCACTACGAATTGGTACCGTAAAAAACATGACTGTGTAGCCATATTTTGAACATTTATATGACACAAAAATTTATATTCAATAGTAATAGTTTACTACCTCTCAATTGACCTTTGGTCTTCCTGACTATTCAATGTAGCCGCTACTAATGAGTATTGATGCTGTTGAATTTTAAGTTGAGTTTCTATGAGATGAAACCTATGGACACTAATTGGACAATCATAACATGTTTTTATAAATTCTGTCGGTCTGAATTATGTTCATACGTTCTGTCAAAACTATGTACATGTTGTACGTATATGAATGGTATTGCATAAGGTTACACTTTTATCTTAGAGATTTCTGAATTGTATCATTTGTCTTAATGCTCATTGTCTTTGTTCTTTTGGGTCGAATTGTTGAGTTAGGTTATTTCCAATATTTGTCAGTTTGTTTTTATTCTGTCCTGCTACATCATTGTATCAACGTTCAAACTTATGATTGCGTTAGATAAAAAACGCATTTTTTATACTTGTGCATGTAAAACAATTTTCGTTGTAGAGGGGTCTAAATAAAGCACAAACAACATTTTCAAAACAAAACAAGAGTGAAAAAGTCTATTGTAACGAATAAACTCATCATAGATACCAGAATGCATTTGATTAGCAGTTCGAACTAGTGATGTTCTTAAACCCTGCAGATTGCCATTAACGATTACCAAATAAATTGTTCACAAAGATGGAACAAAATGGATCTCTATATTAATTTAATAACAAACAGAAAACCATAACCTTGTGGCAAAGATGGTAAACCACAAACATGAGGTGATTAATTATTTTATTATTTAATTTTACACCATATCCGGATTTCGACAATTAATATCCCTTCAGTGATGTACGGGATTGAAAAGTATTTGGAATGCCATATAATTTCCCTCAATGTAGGATAGACTTTTGAATTTAAAAACTCGAAAAAGAATAAACGGACTATATAAACAGGCGGGAACATATATAACAAGCCCAAACGAAATGATCATAAACAAGTCTAAATTGAAAACAACATTTAAATCTATGATTGCGTTGAATAAAACCCGCATTTTCATACGTGTGAATGTAAAACATATTGCGTTGTGGAGGGTTCTTATTACAGCACAAATAACAGTTTCCAAAAAAGACCATCAAGTGAAAAAGAATATTGTTACAAAACGCAGTTGACTTGCAGGTCGAACAAATGATGTTCTTACACCCTGCTGACTGCCATTAACGATTGCTAAAAAAATCGATCACATAGATGTAAAAAATGAATCTTTATATCAAAACAAACAGAAAACAATAAACTAGCGGCAAAAATGGTCAACAAACATGAGGTGCTTAAAAGCTTTATTATTACATGTAATTAGTTAAGCCAAGGTGGTCAGGTGGTCTATCGCGCCCGATACAGTGCAGGCGATTTGGTGCAGACGAACTTTGTATTAATTTGTAGGATCCTTTACAATAAACAATTCAGCTGATCTGTAACAATTCCATCTTCATGCCTTAACTATCATGTACTTATCACGATGCTAGATTAAAACTGACGAGAAAAGGTAACAACCGTCCAAAGAAAGCTTTATTATAAGTGAATCCTCGGTGGCCGAGTGTTCTTGCGAGTCGGACACAGTGCAGGCGATTTGGTGCCACGATATCTCAGTAATCCTGGCGAGGGAAAAACAAAATATTTGTGAAAAAGTAAAAACACAAAAATACCGAACTCCGAGGAAAATTCAAAAAGGAAAATCAAAAATCAAAAGGCAAAATCAAAAGTCCAAACACATCAAACGAATAGATAACAACTGTCATATTCCTGACTTGGTACAGGCATTTTCTAATGTATTGTAATGTAAAGCACATTTACAGATCTAACATTGTTAGGCTGATGTTTAGACGAATATTATATTATCAGAATGTATTGGCAGCCCTGTATCACCATAACGTCTGGTGATCCGATGGAAGAATTATGTCGTAGAGTTGTCACTGGTCCAGACGTACCAATATTATAATTATTTCTGTGACTGCATCTTACCTTAACTTGTAGGATCCTTTACAATAGATAACTCAGCTGCTCTGTAACAATTCCGTCTTCATGCCTTAAATATCATGCACTGTATTACGACGCCAGATTAAAACTGACATTGAATGGTAACTCCCGCCCACCGAAAGCTTTATTATAAGTAAAGCCTCAGTGGTCGACTGTTTTAACTCGTCCGATACAGTGCAGGCGCTTTGGTACCACTATATCTCAGTAGCATGAGTTCGAATCCGGAGGGAAGAAAAAACAATTTGTGAAAGCAAATTTACAGATTTATCATTATTGGGCTGATGTTTAGACGAATATTATGTGTACAGAATGTATTGTCAGCCCGGTATCACCTTCACTGCTTACGATCCGATGGAAAATTTCTGTTGTAGATCTAGAGTTGGCATTGGTTCAGGTGTACTTATAATATAATTATTTCTTTGACTACAGCTAGCACTTATTTGTTGGTTCCTTTACAATAAATAACTCAGCTGATCTAGATCTGTAACAAATTCATCTATATGCCTTAAACATGTTAAATATCATGTACTGTATTACGACCCTAGATTAAAACTGAGGAGGAGAGTAACATCCGGTCACCAAAAGCTTAATTATAAGCGAAGCCTAGGTGGTCGAGTGGTCTAGCGTGTCGAACATAGTGCAGGCGATTTAGTGTCAAGATATATTATTATACGTGTTCTTTTTAGATTTTTTACATCACTGGGTCGATACCTCTGCTGGGAAACTATCAGTCCCCGAGGGTAATATTACATAATTAATTATTATGTAATTAGTTGCCATATTGTGATGTCCATACTTGAATGAATTTAGCGTCTTTGTTCTTCATACCATCCCAAAAGTTTTTTTTATAAATTCTTGTACAATACATCTTGACCTCCAAAACAGTGTCTCAGATTTTCAAAAACATCAATAGAACAAATTGTATACCCAATTGAATTTAGTGGTTTCCTATTAATTGATGGTGCAAACTTCATTGAAGATTTAAGAGAGAATGAAATATAATTGGAAAAATCTGAGACATAGATTTGGAGGTAAATAAAGGCAACAGTAGTATACCGCTGTTCAAAACTCATAAATACATGGACAAAAAACAAAATCGGGGTATCAAACTAAAACCGAGGGAAACGCATTAAATATAAGAGGAGAACAACGACATAACACCGAAACGTAACACACACAGAAACGGACCAAGCATCAGACAAAACACCACGAGAATAACAAGCATAACATAAAAACCAAATACATGAATTTGGGTTAGACAAGTACCGTGCTACGTCTTATCTCAATATCTTAAAAATAAGAGAAAACACAAACGACTCAACGTTAAAATGCAACACACACATAACCGAACAATAATATAACAATGGCCATCTTCCTGACTTGGTACAGGACACTTTTAAAGGGGAATAAAAGTGGTGGGTTGAACCTGGTTTTGTGGCATGCCAAACCTCGCACTTTAATGCGTTATAAAACTGTGTTGTGCAAGAATCTATAAAATATTTGGGAAGCTTTGAATAACAAAGAAGCTAAATTCATTCAAGTATGGACATCACAATATGGCAACTAATTACATTTCAATTAATTATGTAATAATTAAGTAATAATGAAATTATCTCAATTTGAAAGATTAATCCTTCTTCTTTCGTTTGGTACCTCATTTATGAAAGATGAGGGGAATTACATCAGTTTAAAGATATCTGATTGGGGATGAAAAATCTTTGTATTGTGCTACCTTTAACTACATGTAAATATTGTGTGTTATCAATGAGAATGCAATTGTGTATAGCTTATATGTGAAGTACACTAACACAACACTGAGTTTATGTGAATCAGAACACGGCCTGTGATTTATATAAGTATCCCAATCCTGAAGTTATAAAAGAGGGACGAAAGATACCAGAGGGACAGTCAAGCTCATTAATAAAAAATAAACAATAAGACAAACAGACAAACAATAGTACACATGACACAACATAGAAAACTAAAGAATAGCAACACAAACCCAACAAACAACTAGGGGTGATCTCAGGTGTTCCGAAAGGGTAAACAGATCCTGCTCCACATGTGGCACCCGTCATACATACATCGGATTAACTTTTTGTTTTATGTATAAGGTACACACTAGCCAAAACAACACATCGAATGTGTTTGTTAGGTTACTCGATAAAAACAATTTCAAAATGTCAAACTTTATTTAATGACATTAATTGCTTATAATTTAGATTGAACGTTTACCTGTAGTTTATGCTACTTTAACAGCACTGAAAGTGTTATAAACACTAAACAGGCTCGACCCACTGTTCATTTGTACAAAAATCAGGTCGCCCTCTGCTAGATTAACGTTAACAGTTTGGGATGCCATATTGTAATCGTTGCTTGTGAATAGCCACACCAAAACCACTCCATTCTTTCTCATAGTAAGGTGAGAACTTTGAAAGCCTGACATCATAGAAACAGACACAGAGTAAACACCAGCTCGACCTGTTGGAACAGTAAAAATGCCCGTACCGAGATTATATACAGGTGGATTCCCTGTAACACAATGGACCTGATTGTATTTGACTCTATTTCCAACTGACACTGGTGTGTTACCTAAAGGCAATGTCGCTGTAAACGCAACTGAAAAAACAAAGATTTTAAAAGAATAAAAAAAAAAATTGTATACTATACACATACACAGATAAAGACGATAATACAGTACTTCAGAATAAAAAAGTTCGTTTGTTCATATGCATATTTTGAATTGCTGCAAATCAAGTCACTCGCTTCTGTCAAATGATACCAATGCATGTTGAATCAAAAGAAAACTATTCAGATCTTTATAATAAATATAAACAATCTGTCTTTATTAAGAATACAAAGTAAATCCTGAAGCATTAAATTATGTCAAAAATTGTTTTTTTTAAATTTTTCCCTTAGCAAGCTGGTATGCATAACGTTGTTTATTTTTATTTCAAAGATCGGTAAATAAATGAATTAAAGCCTTTTAGTTTATAATCTATCTAAATTGAAAATATTAACAAGCAAAAACGATTGGAGGAAAATGTGAAATAAAGTTGTTTTTGGTAAAATCATATGACGTGTCGATGTCAATAGAAACAGCATTCAATTAATTAATATTTACAGTAAGTCAGAATATATTCATTTTAGACAAAGTTCTAGTCATTTATCAACTTAAAATCAAATTACATTTTGTAAATGATTTCGTCACGATTTTCTACTCTACAATATTTGCTCTGCCAACAGAATCAATAAATACAATTATCTTCACATAGTTGCAGTACTTCGTACAAACAGGTATTGCGGTTAAAAATCATTTATTTTTTTTTATTTATTTTATGATTAATTAACATAATGAAATAGCCCATATCTGAGAGGGTTGTAGAGCAGCTTGTTACTTTGAGATAACAAATATCAATCGAGGCGATTAAAGATTGACAATGTTTTTCGACGAGTAACAATTTCTTCTATCACCCTTTGCTATCATAAGAAATGTTATACAATTGAAGAGATGTATCCTTTTAATGTAAACATTGTGCCGCATGTGGAGCAGGATCTGCTTACCCTTCCGGAGCACCTGAGATCACCCCTAGTTTTTGGTGGGGTTCGTGTTGTTTATTCTTTAGTTTTCTATGTTGTGTCATGTGTATTATTGTTTTTCTGTTTGTCTTTTTCATTTTTAGCCATGGCGTTGTCAGTTTGTTTTAGATTTATGAGTTTGACTGTCCCTTTGGTATCTTTCGTCCCTCTTTTATACATATCAATCCATAATCTTGCGTATACTATATTTATTGATTGGTAATACAGATATATACATATATATGCATTTTTATGCGGGGAAATTTGGTTGTTTTACTCACCAACCTGGATATCAAAACTACGGATTTCTAATACAGGTATATATCAAGAAGTAATATAAGTACTCTGAATTTAAGACTACCTTTAGTTTTATTGTTTCTCAATATTGCTGTCCTATAGAATTCTTATATAACCCTGAGAGACCAGATGTGAAATGTTGTCATAAATATATTTATATTCAAAATATGTAGGTTACCGTTTGTTATCGATGCTATTATAACCAAGCTGTTGAACAGAAATGGACTTCTACGTCCTAATTAAACAGATTGAAACTTTGACTTAAACATAAACGTTATAGGACTGGATGAAGGTGGTCCTCGATAAAATAAAATGCAATGTTCGTAAATTGTGTATCATTCAAAAGTGTAACAAAATCAATTTCGATTTGCAAAACTCAAATCTGCAATATTTATATTCCAGTTAAAATTGAATAACTTTTGTAATGTTTGTTATACAAAAGAAAGACAATCAATTCGCTGTTTCAGAATCTAAAGCATCATGGGTAATGTCATTGTTCGTACCCAAAAGGGAAAATAACGTTACGTCATTGGTTGAATTTCCATTTTTTATAACGTTTCAAATCAATCAAAACGCTTTGGTGTACGCTTTTGAAAATATTACCCAGGATGCATTAGATTTTGAAACGGCGAATCACAATTTAAAATCGTGATTAAAATAAAGTCTTACCAGGAGAAGGACCAACCCCATTGCCGCCAATTCCACCAACTTGACATACATGTATTAACATGATCAACACCAACAAGATGCTTCTAAAAATAGATGTCTTCATCATTGCGAATGACAGGCGATAATGGACTCTGTAATCATTAAAATTATTCAAATATAATATTTGAATGTATACAATGTAAGCTCAAATAAAATAAATGCAAGAATCTTTTCATTCCCAGGAACAAACCGTACATGTTTACATGTTTTTCTGTAAAAAAAAAAGTATCCATAGAAATACGGAAATCAAACATTATTAAAAACAGGTAGAGAGTCAATAAAACCTGACCAAATCAAGTTCCAGGTTTTACTGAACATAATCAACGGACGAATGTAAAAGAAGTGTGAAATATTCAGTTTGAAGTGTTCCCAATAAAAGTAATTACAGACCGACTCTTGAACGGATTTTTAGTTCTGTTTGCAATTATACCATCTGAAATATTATCAGGAAATACTGAAATCGTAATGTTAAAAAAATATTAACATTTATCGAAACAATGAGTTCTACATTATAAATGATAACAAACAATAAGTCTTTGATGTTTCATATTCTAACGCATGTTATGTGTGCCTCTATTATTCATAATGTGGTCTGTTGACAGAAGATGTTTCATATTTATATTGCTGTCTTATTTCGTAACAAATGTGTCCACCGGAACCGAATAAGCCTTGTCTACGATATAATTTGCTGGCTTGATAAACCAATTTTAAAGTTAAAAAGAAACAAAAAGGTTTTAAATAAATGACTACTAGCAGCAAGACACAAAATTACGACTTATTGTAACCGTATTTTATTATCCATTTACTTCATAATGTATTGACTTGCCTATTCTTTATAAAAGAAAAATTTCGACAACTGGTTATTATGAACGTAGAAATTGCTGCAGCGAGTCATTACGAAATATCAGTCATGCATTACGATGTCACATCCATGCATTAACATATGAGGCGGGACATCGTTTAAATCAAAATATCGTTTATTCATCAACAAGTGACAACTTTAAAAAGATTAAACTTAATATAATTAAGAAAAGTTTAAATGTCCAGTTTTTGTAATGACCTGAAACAAAAATATTTCACAGCCTTTTCGATTACGACTTTCGATTATTAGGTCTTTCCACTTTTATTTTTTCCGCCTAATTTTATTCTTGCGATAAATGTTTGTTTTGCAATATATCGCTTAGATATTTGGTATATGATTTCAAACAGTTTATGCGCTTTTGAAATTTACCCTGCGTAACTGAATACTTTTCTTTGTAGGAGTTATCTCCCCAAACACTGTTTTCCTTGTGTGCGCAACTCCTTCGAAACCGTCAAATATTACGACAAATTTATTTTACAAAATTGCTCATTATATCCTTCGCATGATTTGTCCTATTTTGACCGAATTGATATGAATGCTCCATATGAGAGTAATTTCCCCTTATGCATTTGATATAAGTGATATGCATTTCTATCTTGTAAACCAAAAGTGCTGGAGACCAAGGATCTTTTGATTTGAGGTCCGTGGTCCAAAAAAATGAAAACTAGGTCAAGGTCAAAGGTCAAGGTCATATTCTAATTTTTGAATTTGGCTTATTCTCTCTTTTTTCCAGAGACTGTTTAAGATAACGACAAATTATTTTAACTAAATTGTTTGTTGTGACATGTCGTTACACGTAAATTTTGATTGCAAGAGGACGTTGAACGTAAAAGGGAGTTTTCTCCCCTCTTGTATTTAAAAATACGTGTATGGTGATATAACTCATTAACCAAATATAAATAAGACTTATAGTCTTTTGATTTGAGGTCCTTGGTTTGTGATCTTGAAATTGAGGTCAAGGTCATAGGTTAATAAGAAGTTCTAGATATTGACCTTTGCTTTAAATTTATATTTAAAATACATCATAAAGCCATAGGAACTAACATTTTTAACTGATTTTTTCCTATATCAATATCAAAATGGATCTTTACTAGTGGAAATACTTTCAATTGTTCTCTGAAAAATTGGTTTTTAATTATCACTGTTTCATTTCCGTTGACTAATTATCAGGACACAGACTACCCAAAGAGTATAAAAAGTTCAACTGTCTGATTTATTCTCCATAGCTACTTTATATTTACATGATGAAATGAAATGTTAGAGCATAAAAATTAAGTATTGGAATGAGAAATAAGAAATTACTTCTGACAATATTGACCCTTTGCAGATATCATTTAAGTTCAATTTCATGAACAATGAATGGGAATGTGGAAAAACATATACTGTTTCCTTCTTTGTTCAAATTAGTAACTTGCAACACTCATCGAAGATACCAGGCTTATATTGTAACACCCAATGCATGCTTTATCACTGTACAACTTACTTTAACCAGTGCTGCTAGAAACAGAACAGTTGCAAGACAACATTATATTTAAAGATTGATCGCAGTGAACAAAATAATAACAGGAAGATGCATAATCTGGCTAACTGAGCCTCAGGCACTTGAAAAAAGACCTTGCAAAATACAAACACTTACCGTCAATTAATAATTAACTAACCATTGTCAATAATGTATGGAATTTCTACTAAAATACAAAAACTTATCATTGTAAATAATTTATGGAATTCCTACCAGAACCCAAACACTAACCAAATCAATAATTTATGAAATTCCTACCAGAACCCAAACACTTACCATATCAATAATTTATAGAATTTTTACAAACACTTACCCTGTTAAAAAATAAATCACAAACACCTACTGTTATCAATAATGTATTGAATTCCTTCTAAAACACAAACACTTACCGTTGTCAATAAATTTTTTGAATTTCCTCTAAAACAGAAACATTGAACGTTCTCAATAATTAATGTCGCTGCTAGCTCAACAACTCTGAAGTGTAAGTTTTGTCAAAGGGGTGTGATATATGTTCAACTTCAAGGGAACACCTGTTTATATTTTTGAATCATTGGCATGCATATGTAAATACATCAAACGGGGATAATGTATGCAATAAAAAAAGCGGTAATTGATGTTTTAATGCATAGAGAGTATTTGAAGATTGTTATTTGTAAAATTTCATCACTTCTGAAAGAAGTGGAAAGCAATACTTTGCACCAACAGATGTAATCGTGAAACCATGAAAATAGTTCAATAATCTGATGTACATTTTTGTACTAACTTTAAGTACATGTGAATTTTCAAATACAGTTGAATGATTTTAATGCACACAACTAGCATTACATAAATAGCACAAAGCTGAGAGGATGTACCAATCTGCTCTATCCCCTCTCAGCTATGTATTATTTAATTTATTATCCTAAATGTCCCATCATTATTGTCTTCTTCAAATGAATTTTATCTAAAAGTATTTTATATGTAATCACGTACTTAATAACGTTACGGGTATTAGGAAAACCATCAGATTTGAATTAAATAGACAATAATGATGCATTGACTTGATATATCAACAATATAAGTATTCGACCCGAAACTGGGAAAAAGAAAAAAAGTTTAATTGTTGTTATATTGTATTGTTGTTATTTATTTGTTTTAAATTTCTTTGGAAATCCCCCTTCAAAAGGCCTCATATCTGGCTCAGAAATATACATCACAGTGGACATGGTGAAATGTACAAATAAATCGATGGTGAACGAAATTGTTTCAGTATTGAATAGAATATTAAAAAGAATCATTACACATAATGATTTATAGGTTTAAAAGAAAAATGTTAACAAGTAAAATATGTGTTTTCCAACTATTGCAAAATAAACAAGTTTGAGTCGTTCCACGCTTCATAGTACATTTGAAACATTGGAGTCAGTCATGAATATTCAAATATAGTTCTGGCTCTACTTTTCAAATATTAATGAGGAAAATGATACCTGGTTACTGACTGTATATGACATAGAAATATACAGTCAACGAATTTTGACTGCTCAAATAGAATGAGTGCAGTATACGATTTTTTTATTTTTTTATTTGAAAGTCAGATAATAGAATCCGAGCCATTTTTTAGAACTTTAAGTATTGTCTTTAATAACTTGATGTAAATTCAAGTCATTGTCATTTAAATTACCTATTTTCGATTGGTCAAGCCGAGAGGGTAACATTCAAAACAATTGTCCCCTCGGCCATGTGATAGAAAAATAACACCCTCGTATTAGCCAATCAAAATATGGCATTTCAACTTGAAGAATAAAAAAACAGCTGTGTTATATATCCTTCTAAAGCTTTTTAACTTCTTTTTTTGTTTTGTCCGATTACCCATCACTTGTACAGTGCAATTTTCTTTTATCAATGTCAAAGGTCAAAACTGAACATTCTAAAATTTTGTTAGATTTAACAAAAATATTAGGCTTTTGATCGTTCCTGATGAAGATAAATTCAGAAATGCGCTTCGGAGTCCTGCAGTGTTTTACGGATTAAATGACGATTATATATTGCGTTTTATTATTTTTTTATAGTTGATACAGAAGGAATACCGAATCCATGGTGTCGGAATGAAAGTTGTGTTAGCCTCGAAAATAAGATGTTGTTGATATATATTTTACGCTGCTACACGCTGTACACAATGAATTTGAGAGTAAGATAAATATCAGTAGCTTTTAGCAAGGATAATATTACAAGGTATAACATAATGTATAGCAGCAACTATCACATACCTAAACATAATCTCCGACATGTGCCACTTCCCACTCGTCTTATAATTACAACCCCTATGGCCATGTTATAACTGAGAATTTAAACTAAATTCAACATGGGCATGTCCCATAGGTAATTTCTCATTGTCCCAAGTTTAGAGAACCCCAACATATCAATTCAAGCCCTTATTTTAAAAAAGCTATGGATTCCATTGAGGACAGCGCCAGAGCATGGGCCTAACGAGAGGAAGTTGAACTGGACACTGTGTCACAATGGGTAAAAACTATCAGGTCGCATTTATAAATTGAATTAAATGTGTGAATGATCAACCAAAGTCCGTTTTCAGAGACAAAGAGGCCGTGAAAGGTCTATTATCTTTTATGTTGTGAAAATTTCAAATATTTTGGTCTTTGTATGTAAATCGTATTACTACGAATGTCATGTAAAAGAATGAGGAATAAATGAAGATTTAGGTTATCCCACATACAAAGACATATCATTTGACATTGTAAGAGATTTTAGCAAATCATCAGTCTTTCGTGGCTTCAATGAATATCACATTAAACACCACAGACTGTCCTTGTTTGTATTGGATACCGGGACGTCACAGAATTCCGTACAAACAACGGTACATTGCCGGCTCATATGCTTGTTCCACTAAAGAATTGACTAAAATTCTGTCCACAATGAAAGAGGGTCTTCAGAAATACTGTGAAACTGTTTACTCGCGTGGTGGTATTTACCATATGTGGATTCTAAAACATTCTAAAAAACTTCTAGATAATTTTAAATCTCGTTTTTTTTTCTGAAATTAGTTCTATCGAAACTTATGATTTCTCAACCCTGTATACCACCATTCCTCATGTGAAATTGAAAAATCGCATGAAAGATATATAAATTTATTACTTTGGAATGTCACAAGGCATATTTTGTTAATAGTGAACAAAAGGATAAAACATGCTACACAATGAAAACAAGTGATCAGTATGCTGGAGTTTCTTATCAACAACATATTTGTTGAATTTGGAGGTAAACTTAAAAAAATTGTCGACATTACTATGGGAACGAACTATGTGCCTCTCCTTCATTTCATATAAATCGGAGTTCCTTCAGACACTTGTCAAAATCAAGTAGATAAAAGAAGCCAAATTATTTAATTTCACTTTCATATATATTGATGATGTCCTTTCCATTATCAATCCGATTTTTTCTGTTCGGGCTCGATTAATATATCCCCAAGAACTAGAAATTTAAGAAATAACAGACACGGCTTCCTCCATCTTATTTTTAGACTTATAACTCGAATTTTACATGCATAGTCATGTCAGTACCCTAATCTTTTGACAAACGAGACGATTTTAATTTTATAATCATACATTTCCCTCACCTTAGTAGCAATATACCAACTTCACATGCGTATGGGGATATACATTTCCCAACTATTTCTATATTCAAGAGCTTGCAGCTCCTGCTCATACTTTGTAAAACGTCACCAGTGTCTTAGCAGAAAGTTTATGAACCAGAGGCATCTCAAAGAACGTCTCGTCTTTTTTCAAAAAAAGTTTATCGAGAGGTACCAGAACCTTATTGATAAATAATCCGTATCCACTTCACAATTGATACATGATGGTCTTGATGTCTATATTGTTCGTACTGACGTTGTTTATCATCTTAACAACGTGTTATATTGTTTGTCTTTGATCTATCATTAATATCATTTTTACTGTTTGGTTTGTTTTCTGTGATATTCTTATGACGTGGCTCGGTACTTGTACATCCCGTCAATGTGTGTGTATTATCTTTCATTTTTGCTGGTGTATTTTGTATATAAGACATTTTGTGTTTGTTTGGTTCTTATAACGTGATCCTGTACTTTAAAAGATCCCGTCATTAAGTTATTGATCTATTATATGTCATTATGTAACTGTTCTATTATATGTATTATGTTCTATAATAAATTTGAAAATACTTTGAATGACAAACGACAAAAATATTTTACCCGCGTTATGGTATTAATCATATGTGTTTTTTTTTTAAATCTCGGTAATTTTCTGAAATTATTTCTATCATAACTTTTGATTTTCAACTCTGTATACCACCATTCCAATTGTGAAATTATAGTTGATATGAATAACCATTGAACGACATTTTTTTCCCTATGTGACGTTTACATGTTTTGACGTCAGACACGCGAAGCAATGAATGTAATTTTAAATTTGATAGATTCTTTTTTGCCTTTTTTGTAAATGATTGCTTGTTTTGAGATTGTAACACAGTGATGACTGCTGTACCCATATTTTGACTTAACTTTATTATGTCTGAATTTTAATTCTAATTCTAAATTGCACACCTGATTGTACTGATTATGGCTATTATCATAAAAATTGATATAGCTTAATATACTCGGAACAATGATCCAATAATCCAGATTATTTAATGATGTTCATTTTGAAAAGAAGATATAGTTAAACCAGGTACATGTATAACGCTCAATACTTTTTGATACGAGCGTCACTGATGAGTCTTATGTAGACGAAACGCGCGTCTGGCGTATTAAATTATAATCCTGGTACCTTTGATAACTATCAATACGATATTTGTCTTTTTATAGATGCAATTCAAATATAAAACTTTTACAGACAGTCAAACAGTTCAAATTAAGGTATCAATCAAAATGATAACATCGTTTGGTGCAAATGTTTATCATTTGTTTAGGAAGTATTAAAAAAGAATTATCAGATAAAAATCTTTAAATGCTTTCTATCCATTAGGATATCAATTACCGTTGTATGATTGCATACATTTGCGTTCTTCTCCCTTTCATATATATAACCACACCCCTTAATTGATAAAACTTTATTTTCATAGTTATATAGTACACAGCGCCTTTCATTTTTAACCATAGTGTTTGTATTTAGATAGGAATTCAATAAATTACTTACAAGGGTAAGTGTTAGTGTTTTGGTAGGATTTCTATAAATTCTTGGTTAGGATAAGTGTTCAGTAGGAAAAGGTAGAATACATTGAGGATAACGGTCAGTGTTCTAGTACGAACTCCATTAATTATCTATAAGGGTAAGTGTTTGTGTTTTAGTAGAACCTCATTAGATATTGACAACGGTTAGTGTTTGTGGTTAGGTAGGATTTCCATAAGTCATTGATAAGGTTAAATGTTTATGTTTTAGTAGGAATTCAATAAATCATTGATAGAGGAAAGTGTTTATGATTCGGTAATGCTGTACAGTGATATCGCATACATTGTATTATGGCATAAGCATTGTATCTTCGATGAGTGTTTCACGTTACCAATTTGAAAAAAAGAAGGAAAATTATATGTTTTTCCACAATCCCATTCTCCGTCAAGATTATTATATTATCCCCGGCTAAGTATATATCTAGGATTTTGATTGGTTAACGCACGATGTTACAAAACCCATAGTCTCTATGTGTTGCTTACCCATATCCCCGGACGTTGCTAACCATTATCCCAGGGAATTTCACGAAAGTTTTCCCTTGTTCCATGATTACTCCTTGAAAAATATTGAATTCTTAAGATTATCCATGATGTTTGTAATTAAATATTTAATTCATTAACGATTTTGTCCTATAATGCCGATCATTTACACTCATTTCATTAAATGCATCACTTGACTGCTGTATTTTCAAGGAATGGGACTACGGACCTAGCTATGCAAATGACCCACGTTGACGTCACACCATCTATGACGTAACTCTCACAACATTGAGCGCCAAATTTAACTCAACCTAGTTTCTCTGTCTCCGTATTAAAAACGTCTTATATTAAACTAACTGTAGGGTTCTACCAACGATAGTATCCTACACCCCGCAAAAATATGTAATATTTCAAAATTTCAATAAAACTTTTTTAGATAATGAAAAAAAAAAACTTGTTTTCTTTTGTACCCAAATTTCCAAAAACACTCGCCCGATTCGGACAAGGACCGGGGATAAATTATTTATTAACGTTCATATCCATATCTAAAGATATTATAACACCCTTCAGTACCCTGTACACCCTTCGGCTACGCCCTATGGTGTACTGGGGTACTTCAGGGTGTTAAAATATCTTTAGATATCTACGGATATGAACGTAGATAAATTGTAATTTATAGTGTTAATGTATGAATTGTTTTCATATTGGCCCTGTAAATATGCCCGAGGTATTATTAATGGTTAAAAAAGATTGTAATGGCCCTGACCGAATACAAGAAAAAACACTTAATACAACTTGTATTAAATAGTTTTAATTCTTCAATAAAACAAAGAGTAAGAATCTTACCGTGAGGTAGGAATTAAAAGCAGAACTTGTATTTTCGCATTCACAAAGGATTTTTGGTCAACATTGTCAAAAGTATTTTTTTTAATTTTTCATCAAAGTTCTTGGTTTTATGTTCTTACATTTCATTTCATCTAGCAAATATAAAGTAGCTGGGAAGAATTAATCAGACATTTTAACTATTCTTACACTTTGAGTAGTAGTCTGCGCTGTTGTAATAATCGAAAATCTTCCTCGAAAAGTCTGTTAAATATTTCCGTTTCAAGTCAATACAATACCCTGAACATCATTTAAACTTTGTTTAATGATATTAAGTTAAAAACAAAAGTTGTCACTTGTTAAAGAATAAACGACATATTGATTTAAACGATGTCCCGCTTCATCTGTTTATAATGCATGGCTGTGATTTCGTAATGCATGACTGAGATTTCGTAATGCATGATTGAGATTTCGTAATGCATGATTGAGATTTCGTAATGACTGGCTGTAGCAATTTCTCCGATCGTAATGACTATTTGTTGATTTTTTTCTTTTATAAGCATGGGCACGTCTATACATATTGTAGTAAGTTGGTAAATGAAATTTGGTTACAATAAGTCGTAGTTTATGTCTTGTAGTTATTTATTTAATTTTTTGGCTCCTTTTTAACTATAAAATTGGTTTTGGAAGCCAGTAAAATAAATAGTTGACACAACTAATTAGGTTCCGGTGGACATACTTGCAACGAAATAAGACCGCAATATGAATATAAAACATCTTCTGTCAACAGACCGCACTAAGATGTGTTACAATATGAAATGTCTACACTGAATTGTTTGTCGTCATTCATAATGTAACACTCATGGTTTCAATAAATGTTAATATTTCATTATATAATACGAGTTCAGTATTTCATGCAAAATGGTTTAAATGGTTTAATTGCAAATAAAACAAACGTCCGTCTGAAAAGTCGTTCTTGGTCTACCTTTATTTGGAACGCTTCAAACTGAATATTTGACACTTCTTTAACATTCTTCCGTTGTTTGTATTTTGTATAATCGGGAATTTGATTTGGTCAGGTTTTATAGACTCCTTTTTTATTATTATTATTTTTGATTTCTGTATTTCTGTCGTTACTTTTTTTACAGAAAAAAAAATTATAACCTGTATGGTTTGTTCCAAAAAACGAAACGATTCTTCATTGAGTTAAAAAATATATCTATTTAGACCCCTCTACAGCAAAATTTATCCAACAAAACCATAGGTTTGAACGTTCTTTTAAATTTAGACTTGTTTATATATATATATATATATATTTATATACACGAGTCTAAATTGAAAACTACGTTCAAACCTATGATTGCGTTGGATAAAAACCGCAATTTTTATACGTGTGCATGTAAAACAAATTTCGTTGTAGAAGGGTCTAAAAACAGCACAAACAACATTTTCCAAAAGTCCAAAAAAGTGAAAAAGTATATTTAAACAAAACGCATTTGACTAACAGGTCGAACAACTGATGTCCTTTAACCCTGCTGACTGCCAACGGCGATTGCCGAAAAAATTGATCACAAGATGTACCAAAATGGATCTCAATATAAATTTTATACTAAACTGATTGTTTTTACTTGTGGCTACGATGTTATGCCACAAACATAAGCTGTCAATACTTTTTTAGTACACCAGATCAGGATTTCGACAATAAATGTCCCTTCAGTGATGTTAGGGATCGAAACGGTATTTGGAAGGCCATATAAAAAGTACCCTCATTTTTAGAAAAAGAACCTTCTTTTTTAGAGACTCTTGAATTTTAAGAGTCAATATAGGATGAACGGATCATATTAACCGGAAGGAAAATATGATACAAGCTCAAAACGAAAAAATATAAACGAGTCTAAATTGAAAACTTCGTTCAAACCTATGATTGCTTTGGATAAAAAACGCAATGTTTATACGTGTGCATGTAAAACAAATTTCGTTGTAGAATGGTCTAAAAACAGCACAAGTATCATTTTCCAAAAGACACAAAAAGTGAAAAGGTATATTTAAACAAAACGCTTTTGACTAACAGGTCAAACAACTGATGTCCTTTAACCCTGCTGACTGTCATTGGCGATTGCCAAATAAAATTGATCACAAGATGTAAGAAAATGGATATCAATATAAATTTAATACTAAACTGATTTTTTTTATACTTGTGGCCATGATGTTATGCCACAAACATAAAGTGTGAACACATTTCATAGTACACCAGATCCGGATTTCGACAATAAATGTCTCTTCAGTGATGTTAGGGATCGAAACGGTATTTTAAAGGCCATATAAAAAGTACCCTCATTTTAGGAAAAGTACCCTCATTTTCAGAGACACTTGAATTTTAAGAATCAATATAGAAGGAACGGATCATATAAACCGGAAGGAAAATATGATACAAGCCCAAACAAAAAGATATAAACGAGTCTAAATTGAAAACTACGTTCAAACCTATGATTGCGTTGGATAAAAACCGTTTTTTTATACGTGTTCATGTAGAACAAATTTCGTTGTAAAAGGGTATAAAAACAGCACAAACAACATTTTTCAAAAGACCAAAAAAGTGAAAAAGTATATTTAAACAAAACGCATTTGACTAACAGGTCAAACAACTGATGTCCTTTAACCCTGCTAAGACGAGTTGTATACACATTTAAAACATATATTCTAAACATCAACCCAATAATGTTAGATCTGTAAATTTGCTTTCGCAAATTTTTTGTTCTTCTCTCGCCGGAATTCGAACCCATATTACTGTGATATCGTGACACCAAATCTCCTGCACGACCACCTGGGCTCTAAAATAAAGCTTTCAGTGGCCGTGTGTTACCTTTCCTCGTCAGTTTTAATCTACTGCTGTACTACAGTACATGATATATAAGGCATGGATATGTTATTGTAACTGATTAGCTCACTTATCTATAGTAAAAGGTCCTACAAATTAATGTAAGATACAGTCACAGAAAATAATTATATTTATAAGTACATGTACGTCTGAGTCAGTGACAACTCTGCATCAGATTTATTCATCAGATCGCCATCAATGATGGTGATACATAGCTGTGTCTATTATGTCTATACAACTCGTCTAAACATCAACCCAACAATGTCAGATCTGTAATTTTGCTTTTGCAATATATTATATTTGAGTATTTTTCATGATTACAGAGTCGTTAATCGCCTGTCAATTGCAACGATGAAGACATATATTTTTACATGCATACTGTTTGTGTTGATACATGTATGTCGAGCGCCGGTACCTGATCCATCTACATCAGGTAAGACTTTATTCTTATCATGATATAAAGTTGTGATTGAATGTCTATCTTTCTTATTATAAACATTACATTAGCAGTCTATGGAAGAAGCGTGCCGATAAAAAAAAACTTTTCTTATATCACATAGCGATATTGTTTAATATCAATTGTAAATATGCAGTTATTACATGCGGGAAAAAGTTGTTTTCGGCAAAGAAAAATAAAAAAAATACTAATTTTAAAACTTATTGTTCAAGTATAAACAAAAAATTAATGTAAATATACTTTCATAATTTAGTTAGAAGCTAAAGTTTATTTCTTATACATCTCGTCAACGTGTTTGTATTGGCTTTCATTTTTTAGTTGTTTGTTTTGTATATGCGACTTTTTGTATTTCTTTTGTTCTTATAACGTGACTCTGTACTTTAAAAGATCCCGTCAGTTTGATATTGTTCTATTATATGTCATTATATTCTTATAAATTCTATATATAACTTTTGGACTAGTTCAATCTCGGTCCATTTCTGAAATTTAGTCTAACATACTTGTGTTTTTTTAACCCTGTATGGTAACTTTGACTATGTAAATTTTAAAATTGTTTTTATGCACATTGAACGACAAATTTATGTGACGTATAAAAATTTCTGACGTCAGACACTCAAATTAATCAATGTATTTGTAGATAGTAGATGCGTTTGTGTTCTGTTAAATTGTTCCTTTTAAATTTGTTATACAATGATGACTGATGTACACATATTTAGACTATTTTATTTATTGTTTCTGTTTAATTAACGCATCAACGTAAATATAACAGAATTCGATGAGACTGTAATTAAAGTGAGAGGGTTAGTGCTATAGAACCAGGTTTAATCCACCATTTTCTACAGTTGAAAATGCCTGTACCAAGTCAGGAATATGACAGTTCTTGCCTATTCGTTTTTGATGCGTTTTGTAATTTGATTTTGACATGTGATATGGACTTTCCGAATAGATTTTCCTCTAAGTTCAGTATTTTTGTGATTTTACTTTTTTCTTCAATACATAAATAAACAAATGTTATTAGTTCTTATATCAATGCGATACTTTTAACATATCATAGTGTTGTTTTTGTTATATCAAAATTAGTACATATCAGTATTAATATTAGACTGCTGTACTCATTTTTTGACAATTTTACCTGTTCTGTCTGTTTTGTTCACGCATCGTTGTAAATATGACAGAAGGTGATGAGACTGTCATACACGTGAGAGGTTAAGCGCTATAAAACCAAGTTCAATCAGCCATTTTAAAATTTGAAAATGCTAGTACCGAATCAAAAATATGACAGTTGTTATCCCTTAGTTTGGTGTGTTTTATCATTTGATTTTACCATTTGATAAGGGACTTTCTGTTTTGAATTTTCCTCGGAGTTAAGTATTTTTGTGATTTTACTTCTTAGTAGTATTGTATGTAAATAAGCAGTTTAAGACCATTGCTTAAATTCAAATTGTTTTTGGTAACATCTTACAAATTTCTCAATTCGTTTTGAAACCAAAACTCATCAAATAAGGGTTTAATAAACAATGTCTTAATCAAATAGCTAGGTATTAAAATGATTGTTCACATATATAACATTTAGCAAAATTTTATATTGAACGTGTGTAACAGTAAATTTGGTACGGTAGTAACATTTGTCCCCCATACTTTTTTCCCTTGTTAATCAAGTCCATGTCCATGAGTATACTAGGAATATAATTCCTAGGACAAATGTTCCTAGGAAAATATGTCCATAGATATTAAAAATGTCTGGCGCTTATTTTCCTAGGAAAAATTGTACCAAGACCAGTTTTTCTAACAGTTTTATTATGTCATAAAAATAGTCAAAATAGGGAAAAAAACGTACATGTTGTAAAGATTGGAAAATTTCCTGACTTTTTTCCAATTAAGGTGGTATGGGTGTCTTTCGCCATCTTGGATTGTAAAAAACAGAGAATCTAAGGTCCATATTTTCTATCAAATTAGCAAAATTTGATGCAAGAATGCAGATATTTCATGTTTTTTACATTGAAAAGATCCAATTTATAAGAATATAACTTATAAATAAAAATATATGTACAAGTGTAGATTATTTTTGGTTGTTTTTAAATATTTTGAAATTGTCATTTTAAGGGGAGGTAACTCTAAAACAGTGCATTTTCTGTTGAATTGTTCATGGAATTTTCCTGCTTTGTATTTTAGCTGGAAAAAACGCACGGTGACCCTATCTTTTCTTTTGATATTATCAAAGCATTGTTTGAAAGCTATATTTTCCTAATTTATTTTACAATTCTATCATTTCGTTTAGTTTCTATTCACAAAATGGTGTTTTTTCCTGTATAATCCATACAAAATGTGTCATTTTGTCACGACCCGTAGCTTGAAAAAATGCACGGTGATCTATCATTTTTATAATATTTTTTAACATGTATCAATAGATACTACATTTTGGCAAAGTATGAACAAATTCTATCATTTTTATTTTAGACTCCCATACCACCTTAAAAACAAAGGACCTTTTTAACCTAATTAAAACATGAATATTGAGTTTCTATTGCTTATAACATTTTCCTTTTATAATTAACAGACCTGGACATTTATTACCTAGGAATACCAATGACATGGACTTGATTTCCTAGGAAAATTAGTCTGGGGAGAAAGATTTTATTTAAAAAAAACGGATTCACAACTCTTTAACAGTATTATCACATTAACATTTTTATTCACCTTTTAAAATTAAGAGCATGGACATTTTAACCTAGAACTATTAATGACATGGACATGATTTCCTAGGAAAATGAGTCTGGGTAGATAATTTTTATTAAAAATATTGATACACAACTTTTTCGTTTTGTGAAACATAACATTTAAATTTCAAAGGTTTAGATGTAATTGAATTTATATTAGGATTTTATAGGACATGATTATGTAGGGGAATTAGTCTGGAGACACATCTATCTAACATCAGACAAAATATACTTGTTAATTCTGTAACCCTAAACTTTTTATACTAGTTATATTTGTCCGCCAAAACATATTTTACCAGGACAAATTTATCATTTACAAACGCACCGAAATAATATATATATCCGATATGCTCGCAACGCACGCATGGTTGACTTTCTTTATTGATAACAATGAAACTAACTAAAACCTAGGGAAACGCATTTAATATAAAAGGAGAACAACAACACAACACTGAAATGAAACACACACAGAAACGGACCAAGCATCAGACAAAATCCCACGAGAATAACAAACATAACATCAAAACCAAATACATGAATTTGGAATAGACAAGTACCGTCTTATCGCAATGTGAATTTACACTAAAAAATAAAAGAAAACAAACGACGGAACGTTAAAATGTAACACACACAGAAAAGAACAATAATATAACAATGGCCATCTTCCTGACTTGGTACAGGACAGTTTTAAAGGAAAAAATGGTGGGTTGAACCTGGTTTTGTGGCATGCCAAACCTCGCACTTTAATGGCAATGTTAAATATAACATTGAAATGAAAACTTAATATAACAGAACTGCAATACAAATAAATAGAGAACATATTAAACAAAGAAACACATGATTTATAGATAACAAAAAGCATCAGGTTTAAAATTCAATAAGCCAAAAACGCACCTCGTCCACATGTAACCCATTATAGATTGACTATTATAACAATTACATAAACATGTCAGCTTGACGATGTAATTTTACACTTTCTAAATCAAATGGCTGAGCCGATATCAAAAAGAGTGGTTTTGATATCTTAGCTTGTTTTTATGAAAACAACTTTATTTCACATTTTTCTCAAAGCGTTCTTGCATGTTAATTTTTTTGTCTTTCAATTTGGATAGATTATACAAAAGGGCTTTAATTCCTTTATTTACCTATCTTTGAAATAAAAATAAACAATCTGTTATTTCATTTCGAATGCAAAGTTATAGTTTTAACACAAATTTCATCCAATTTAATACAGAAATGAGAGCAGTTTTATTCCATGTCACGTTTCTCATACATCACAGCTGACCATTGCGAAGTAAATATAAGTGTATAGAAACTATAGCCGTTATGTATAACAGCTTTCAGATGGAAATAAACTGTTCTCATTTTAATTACAACGTCGGACAAAATTTAGAGTTTAAAGATTTACTTTGCAATCATAAAAACGACAGATTATTTATATTTATTATAAAGATCTGTATCAATTAATATTGCTTCAACATCAATTGGAATCAATTGACCGTAGTTGGCTGGGCTTGCAGCCAAGAAAAAATATGCATTGATACGAACAGACCACATACTTGTAAAAATTCAGTATTATGATTTTTTTTACAGTATACATTTTTGCAATAGACAGCTGACAGCATGATAAGATCCCCAATAGTTTCATTAGGACACTGTTATTTTGAACATCTATATGAGCGTCTATGTATGTGTATGTGTATAGTATACATTATTTTTATTTATTCTTTTAAAATCTGTTTTTTTTTTCAGTTGCATTTACCGCTACATTACCTTTAGGTAACACAACAGTAACAGTTGGAAATCGAGTCAAATACAACCAGGTCCATTGTGTTACAGGAAACCCACCTGTATATGATCTAGATACGGGTATTTTTACTGTTCCAACAGGTCGAGCTGGTGTTAACTCTGTGTCTGTTTTCATGATGTCAGGCTTTCAAAGTTCTCACCTTACTATAGGAAAGAATGGAGTGGTTTTGGTGTGGCTATTCACTAGCAAAGATTACAATATGGCATCCCAAACTATTAACGTTAATCTAGCAGAGGGCGACCTGATTTTTGAACAAATGAACAGCGGGTCGAGCCTGTTTAGTGTTTATAACACTTTCAGTGCTGTTAAGATAGCAATAACTACATGCATATATACCTATATATATTTTTTTTTATAATACAATCTGATATACCATAATAATTCAACATATTCAATACATTATTTACATATCAGTCAGCCATTAAAGACGTATGATGCACTGCTATTAAATTCTACCAATTTACGTTGGACTCAAAATTATAAGCAGTTTATGTCATTAAATAAAGTTTGATATTTTGATATTGACATTGTTATATTGTTTAATCGAGAAACACATTACATTTGTTTAAACAGTTTATCCGATGTATGTATTATGAGTATAGTGGTATGCATTGTATTATGACTTCAACATTGTGATTTTTGTTTGCCACTTTTTAAAAGAAACACAATCAATCACACATTTGGAGAAGACGTTACTAAGTTGAAAAGCTTGTGTTTAATCTAATTGTCATTTTTGAACAATAAAATATATATAAACTCACATTGTGATACATATATGAATCTAAGACGGAAATGAATTAAGATATGCAGGAACACGTCTATGAGAGTACCGAGAAACACATACAACCTTCAGATCTTCAACAATTTGAAATTCGATTGGTTAATTTTTGTCACCAATCAAATACAAAATTAAGATTCATAACGACAACATGCTAATGTGATATGAAAATTATTTGATCAGCATTGAACCGATATGGTTAAATTGTGCAGCTAAACCTATTAAGTAATATGTGCCTTCTCTGTAAGGAAACACATGTGTTGGTGCTTTGATCTACATGTATATTTGCACATTGTAGCTTAGCATATCTGATTAGCATCCAAGAGCTTTATGTTTGCCACTTTTTAAAAGAAACAATCAATTACACATTTACTGTTCAATCATTAAGAATGAACATTGTATATACCCTCAAACAATGACCGTTTGCCTGTACTAAATTAGGATTATGACAGTTGTTTGATTTGTTTTGTCATTTTATTTTGTCATTTGATTAGGGACTTTACGATTGAATTTTCCTCTTAGTTCAGTATTTTTGTGATTTTATCAGAGAAGTGTCATATCTTACCAAAAAATCGAAATCATTATTGAACGTGTAACTTGTCGGGAGTAAGTACAGGCTTTGTTGGAACTAAGGTACATATGTAACATTGTGATTTGTAAGTGATTTACTAAAAAGATTATCACTATAATCACAAGTATAATAGTCGCAATAAAATCAATCAGAACAGCCAAATTCACGCGCTTTGTTTCGAAAACGCAATGAAATTCAAATTTTACGGATACATTTAATTATTTAATGAGTAAAAATCTACTAGTAACTAATGGTCTTCTTATACATGTGTATGAATAAGATATTAGTCATGACAATAATCGTCTGTTTTAATCATTTTTTGTTTTATTCACTTTGAGATGAGTGTGTTTGTCTTATGTACGAAAACAAACTAACAATGCCATGAACAAAAACACTTTGAAATATAAATGTCGGATTTATAGTAAAGAACACCGTTTTCCATAAATTCCAGTGAAAATGACAAAACTGCATGAAAACCAAAATTGTTGTATCTTATTTATTTGTTTATCAGCATAAAACAAAATAAAATATATCATTAAGTGCTAAGGATGATTTTGACATCATTAAATTACTTCCATTGAGCTTCTTGTTAATCAGACAGCCAATTATAACAACCCATGCAAATGCACTTGAATCACTTTCATTTAAAATTAAATTGGCTATGATTTGGCATCAAAATTTCAATGAAGATGTGTCACATAATAATTCATTAAAGGTATAGAGAAAAACAGAGCGTTATTTTAGTAGATCCTCTGTTAAGCATTAATTGACCATTGGCATACCATATTAGTGCATGTACACTAAGAATAAATATGGTTAAAATGAAGTTGTTTTATTATATAATATCTACACAATTGTGGTTCAATTTAATTGTTTTAATGTGTTTTCAGTGGTTATTGTTTGTTGATGTGCTCCATATTTGTATTTCGTTAATTTTTTGGTACATTTAATTAACCGTTAGTTTTCTCGTTTGAATTGATTTAAACATGTGATTAATTGGCTTTTTACATCTGACTTTGTGCTATGGGCTTTACTCATTGCACGGAGACCTATCGCTGCTAATTTCTATGCCATTTGGGCTCTTGTAGAAAGTTGTCTTATTGGCTTTCATACCACATCTTCTTGCTTTTAACAACCTAACTAAATTACAGATCTATTACGCCTCGCATGTTCATACCAGACATGAGAATAACGATTTTTTTAATTAGATTGGGGTTTACTTATGATAACTTTACGGCAATATGGTACATTTAAAGTGCATTCTAGTTTGAACAATAATTGAATATTTCTATTATGAAACCAATCCCTTCATGTACAATCTTCATATATGCACTTTTACCTACACTTAAATGTACCAAGTAATGTAGGAGGAATTTTGCTCATAACAAATTGTTTTAGATTAACAGATGGATATATGAATGGAAGGATAAATAAAAAAGGACTTCGGTTTAAGATGCATTTTCATGCTTTCATGATAACATCTATTGGTGCAAAGCAATGCTTCTTATTTGCTTTAGAAGCTAACAAATTTAACAAATATCAATCTTTAAATATTTTTCATGCATTAAAATATCAATTACCGTTATATAATAGTATACATTTGCATCCTGTTCTCATTCGTTTGATGATTTGAAAAATGAATATGCATGACAATGATTTAGAGTAAATATACTGTTATTACCTTTATGATATATTTGCACCCTTTTGATTGACGAAACAACAAAAGTTGAGTATCTGTATTTTAGTAGGAATTCCATAAATTTTTGACAACGGTAAGTGTTTGGGTTTTACTAGAGGTTTCCAGATTTGCTACGTATCAGGTACGGTTGGTACGTAACGCAACCGTTGGTGTTGTTTGGGACATATCATTTAATGCGTGAAAGTATTGTTTTCGTCATGATGAAATTAAAGAAATCGAAATGCATTTCAACGATAAAATCCTTAATATTCTATTTATTTGGATTTGCACTAGTTATGAAACACTTTGTGCGTGATTTTGTACGGTAATCTTTATTTTGTATACACGAGAATGAATCAAACAGTCCTCACTGGCACTGAGTTGCCTCGACCTTTATATTCTAAATATAGATTTGCGTTTCTGTTTGTTTGGGTTTTTTTTTGTCTTGAGTATATTTAGACAAAAATAAAACAATATTTTCTAATACTTTCAGTTAACACAATTTGGAATAGCTCGAACTTATTTATTATAACTTTCGTAGTCATATCTTATCTTACTGATGTCGTTATAACTAGTGAAGCAAAATTGTGTTCAAAATTCAAAAAACCTAAACAAATAGTAATCAATTCGATCAAAGCTGCAATATTTTTGGGGGGTCAATGCATTGCACAGAACGTAGAGCATATAATGAAGGAGTTCAAAACATGCCGAGTTTTAGGTTCCTTATACAGACATCCTAGATGGCAGATGGCATCTATGGTCGAACTGTGTATTGGACTTTCACCGAGAAGGACAGATATGATAAGGGATCGTTTTTAATAAAGTATATATACTGACTACTAATCTTTTTTAATATATAGATATGAAGATGTTGTATGATTGCCAATGAAACAACTTTCTACCGGAGACCAAAATTGCATAAACTTGAACAACTATAGCCGGTTACTGTTAAATGAATACATTCATATACATATACAAGAGAAAAAAGTTAGAATATGAATACGAAACATACGGTGGTAAACATTATGAAATTGAGGGCACTCGAGTATGCATGTGTAACTTTCATACAATTACAACACATAAGAAAAAACATGAACTACCTATAAATAATAATTAACTTCATTCACTAATTATACAATATAAAGATTATAATGCATGACAAATTTATCTTGGATTTTTAATCCAAATATCGATTGCAAAATACTGATAGAAAGATTCACGGGAAGATACAGTGTACTTTTTCAAGAAAAAAATTAGATGCAAATCAATCAGTAGCTATTATATAATGTGAATGAAAACAACTGTCAAATAATTTATACCGACTTGGATTGACACTCATGTTCTTGAATTAATTGATTAGCGTATGTTATACAGTAAAACTGTGAAATTTATCCCTAGATTGTTTGCATTTGATATTGATGATTTGTCTCGCATAAATGTTGGTCTACTGTAAGTTATGGCTGGAAAAGAATATAAAATAATTGTTCCAGGTTATCATAATACTTTTGTTTCACAAGTAAGAGGTAAGAGAATGGAAAGGGGGGGGGGGGGGGTAAATATAGGTAGCTGACCTTCAAAATGAAGTTTTAATTTATGCTTATTCTACTTATCTACAAGGTTTTTTTTATCATTAAAATTATTTATTTACTATTTACATAAAAACACCAAGAGACAAACCTCTTTGGTGCCATCTTTGGTATGTACAGAGTTCTTAGTATTAACCTTTTTGTTAGTAATGATTTCCATCTAGATAGATTTTTTAAAAGACAAGTGTTTGTAAAACAATGGCAATTAATTCAACGTATACCCAAAGAGAGATAACTCTAATATTTTCTCAAAAGTCAAACACACCTATTTGACAGTGATTTTTCGGACACTTTTCCTTTTTTCCTTGTTTTTCCAAAATTATAATGTTCTTTTAACGGTTCTAAATAAAATGTTCAAAAACTGCTTGTTAACAATTGTAATCAGTTTGATATAGATTTCATGTGTTTAAAAAAATAAAATTATTTTCTCGTCTTCAATACGTAGTAAGGAATTATTGCGTAGAAAATATTTATCGAAGATCTGTTGTTGATGTTTTATTTTGTAATAAGTGTATGCATATTCTATGTATTTTCTAATTGTAAATTTGAATAGTCTCACTGTGTCTATTTCTTTGTCATGAAACACTTTAAGATTGTCTTATCTACAAGGTTAGTCACAAATTTAACACATCCACTTCAATCATTTTAAGTTTTATTTTATTTTATTTCATCAATACTCTTTTGTTTTTGAGGTCAAAATATTTTGTTAAAATAAAGTTATTTTGTTCATATTTTCTAAAACCTACCAAAAAAACCAAAATACTTCACCATTTTATATTGTTAGAAATTTATTATCATCAAAATGTACATTGGTTTATAATTTCTTTTGTTATTTAGCTATTTTTGTGTCTATGCAGTTTCAGGGGGACATAACTCTAAACTATAAACCGTTCGTACCAACGGTTACTTGCAACGGTTGCTTGAAAGCATAATCGAGTGCACACAGTATTGTTCACTATAAATGCAAGAAGTAACCACATGAAATTAGTAACAAATTACAGCTAAAAATTCTCAAAATAGTTCTATATATGATTCATAAAACATACGTTGAAATTAAGTGTATACATCAATTATTTCCAAAAGTTAAATGACGGCTCCCAGTTCGTATTACGGTTGGTACGGTTGCAAATCTGGAAACCTCTAATAGGAATATTGTAACTAAATTATTGATAACGGTAAGTGTTTGTGTTTTTGTAGAAATTCTATAAATTATTGATTAGAGTAGTGTTTACGTTTTAGTAGTAGTTCCATAAATTATTAACAATGATTATATTTGTGTTTTAGTAGGAATTTAATAAATCATTGATAAGGCTAAGTGCTTTTTTGTAGGAATTCAATAAATTATTGACAACGGTAATTAATTGTGCTTTAGTAGGAATTCAATAAATCATTGACAACGGTAAGTGTTTGTGCTTAAGTAAGAATTCAATAAATTATTGACAACGGTGAGTAATTGTGCTTTAGTAGGAATTCAATAAATCATTGACAATGTTAAGTGTTTGTCTTTTAGTAGGAATTCAATGAATAATGAACAACGGTAAGTGTTTGTGATGCAGTAGAAAGTCCATAAATTATTGTTGAGAGTAATTGTTTGTATTTTGGTAGAAATTCCATACTTTTACGACAACGGTAAGTGTTTGTGTTAAGCAATGTTTTTTTTTGCCATGGTATCCCTGGTTAAAGGTTCACTTTGTTAGATTTTGCACATCATACTAAGTTTTTTTGGTTGCTGGATCTTCGTATCAAATTCTGCCTTTCAACTTTTTTCTTTCAAGCATCAATGGTTAGTGATGTGCATGTCAATATAAGACTTGTGTCATCTTTGTTAAGTGTTTCCTGTAGTTAATTTTAACAAAGACGGAATATGATATGTTTTTCTAAAATCGAATTCCCTGTCAATGTAGATTATAATACGGCTAAAATAAGTAGTAGTTTTGTTTTGAGCTGCAAATAATTATCTATATAAACTGTTTTGCTTCTTTTTAACTTTAAAATTGATTTAGGAAGCCAGTATATCAAATCGTAGACAAAACTTATTCAGTTCCGCTGAACATATGTGTAACGAAATTAGCAAGCCATGTGAATATCAAACATCTTCCGTCAACAGAATCATAGAGGCAGACATTATATGTATTAGAATATGAATTGTCTACGACTGTGTTGTTTGTTATCATGTAAAATGTAGAACTCATGTTTTAAATAAATAAATAAATAAATAAATAAATGTAAAAAAAAACAATACAAAAATCAATAAATGTTAATATTTTATAACATAACGATTTCAGTATTTCATGATATTGTTCTTAATGGTTTAATTGCAAACAGAACTAAAAATCCGTCAAATGAGTCGTTCTTGGTCTACCTTTATTTGGAACGCTTCAAACTGAATATTTGACACTTCTTTAACATTCTTCTGTTGTTTGTATTCAGTATAACCAGGAATTTGATTTGGTCAGATTTTATGGACTCTCTTCCTTTTTTTCAATTTATGTTTGATTTCTGTATTTATGTGGATACTTTTTTTTTACAGAAAAAAACATGTATACGTGTACGGTTTGTTCCTGTAAATGAAAAGATTCTTGCATTTATTTGAGTTAACATAATATATACGTATTAAATTTGATTATTTTTTTATGATTACAGAGTTCCTTATCGCCAGTCATTTACAAAATACTGAAGACATCTATTTCTACATGCATCTTGTTTGTGTTGATCATGTTGATACATGTATGTCAAGTTGGTAGTCGTGGTGGTGATTTGCCACCTGTTAATATTCCTGCTACGTCTGGTAAGACTTTATTTTAATTATGATTTAAAGTAGTGATTGATTTTCTTTCTTTGGTTTTACAAACATTTTAACTGAAATACAAAATATTACAGATTTACTATTTACAAATCGAAATCGATTTTGTTACACTTTTGAACGACAAACAATGCACGTACATTTCAAAACGAAGACCACATTCTTCAAGTCCTATAACGTTTGGATCGAAATTAAAGCTTTAATCTGTTTTATAATGGAGCATTTCAGTATATTCATCAGCTTAGTTATGATAAAGTCTATAAAAACTGGTTATATACGTATTTTAAATAAACTTTTGGCATTTTGGTCTCCCATGGTAATATAAACAAGCTACATAACAGCGAAATTGTTGTACAATACAAATTATTGTCGTCTTTAATTCAGAGAGCTAATATCACTTCTTGTAAGTTATCTGTATTAGTAATCCGTAGTTTTGACATTCAAATTAGGTAAGTAAAACAATCATATTTACCCGCATTAAGACAGAAATGTATATGTCGGTATAACCAATCAATAAATATAATAACGCATGCTGGATTAACTTATAAAATGATTACACAATTATGTCGACTTTACAATATAACTTTACATTTTCTAAATCAAATTGCTGGCCCGTCATTAAAAAAAGTGGTTTTGAAATATTTGCTTGTTTTTATGAAGACAGCTTTATTTCACATTTTTCACAAAGCGTTCTTGCATGTTAATTTTTCTGTCTTTCAATTCGGATAAAAAAAAATTATACGGAAGGGCTTTTATTATTATTTTTATAGATCTTTAAAATAAAAATATACAATCTATTATTTCATTTCGAATGCAAAGTTAAAGTTTTAACACACATTTTTCCAAATTATTACTCAAATGAGAGCAGTTTTATTCCATGTGACGTTTCTCATACATCACAGCTGAACATTCTAAAGTAGAAATAAGGGTATAGAAACTACCACCATAATGTATAACGGCTTTCATTTAAATGACAATTTCTGACAGAATTTAGTAATTTGCATTCATAAAAAAACGACAGATTATTTATATTTATTATAAAGATCTGTATCAATTTCTATTGCTTCAACAACAATTGGAGTCATTTGACAGTGGTTGGTTTGACTTGCAGCCATAACCAAATATGGATTTGTACGAATAGAACACATATTGTAAAAGTTCAAGAATTATGATTTTTTACAGTAAACATTTAACTTACAATAGACAGCTTACCGCATCATAAAGTGCCCAATAGTTTCATTAGGATATGTTCTGTTTTTCTAAACAAAAACAAAAAAAATATATGAGCGTCTATGTATGTGTATATACATGATTTTTTTATTTTTTTTAAATCTTTGTTTTTCAGTTGCATTTACAGCGACATTACCTTTAGGCAACACAACAGTGTCAGTTGGAAATAGAGTAAAATACAACCAGGTCCATTGTGTTACAGGAAACCCACCTGTATATGATCTAGATACGGGTATTTTTACCGTTCCAACAGGTCGAGCTGGTGTTTACTCTGTGTCTGTTTCCATGATGTCAGGCTTTCAAAGTTCTCACCTTACTATAAGAAAGAATGGAGTGGTTTTGGTGTGGCTATTCACTAGTAAAGATTATAATATGGCATCCCAAACTATTAACGTTAATCTAGCAGAGGGCGACCTGATTTTTGTACAAATGAACAGCGGGTCGAGCCTGTTTAGTGTTTATAACTCTTTCAGTGCTGTTAAGATAGCATAAACTACAAGCAAATATACATATATTCATTTTATAGTACAACCTGATATAGCATAACAATTCAACATATATAAAACATTATTCCCATGTCAGTCAGCCATCAAAGACGTCTGATGCACTGCTATTTAACTCTACCAATATAAGTTGGACTCAAAATAATAAGCAGTTAATGTCATTAAAGAAAGTTGGACATTTTGGTATTGTTATATTGTTTAATCAAGTAGTAACCTAACAAACATATTAGAGTTGTTGTTTAAACTTGTGTTTACCTTATACATGAAACAAAAAAATTATCCGATGTATGTATTATAAAGTATAGTGGTATGCATTGTATTATGACTTCATTTGCTTTTTGTTTGCCACTTTTTAAAAGAATCACAATCAATCACACGTTTTGAAAAGACGTTACTTAGTTGAAAAGCTTGTGTCCAATCCATTTGCCACTTTTGAACAATGACATATATTTAAACTAACATTGTAATACATATATATATCTAAGACGGAAATGAATTAAGACATGAGGGAATATGTCTATGAGAGTACCTAACAACAAACGCAATCTACAGATCTTCAACAATTTGAAATGCGATTGGTTAATTTAAAGTGTATATCACCAAGGAAATACAAAATTAAGATTCCTTACGATTACATGCTTATGTGATATGAAAACGACTTGATCAGCATTGAACCGATATGTTTTGGCGTATTTGTGAAGCAAATTCACACGGTACAATTGTGCAGCAAACCTAAGTCAACGTGCCTTTTCTAAGTTTTAATGCTTTGACCTACAAATATATTTACACATCGTAGTTTAGCTAATTTAACATACACACAACCTGTAAATCTCCAACAATTTGAAATGCGATTGGTTGATTTATAGTGTATATCACCAAGGAAATACAAAATTAAGATCCATTCTTATTAAAAAGATTATCTCTTTTTTCACCAATATAATAAAATTCATCAGTCGAAATCACTCACTTAGTTTCGTAGACGCAATGCAATGCAAATTTTCTGTTTGATATTCATGAAAAAGAATACAATTAATCATTAACTGAATAAACAACTTACTAATAGTCTTAGGCCGTGTTCACACCAAACGCCGTGTAGAGTAAACATGTTTACAATTAGTTTAGTGTAGTGTACACTTGTTTCACATTACATTTGTTCACATCTATACACCTTGTTTAGCTACCTGTACATAAGATTTGTTTCCACTTGTAAACTATATGTCATTTAAATGTTCATTACGTAGAAATGAATTCAAAATTTTTGGGACAATTTTTCTAGCGGTAAGGAAACAACCATTTGACTTCAAAAGGGGGGTGGGGTGTGGGAATGTAAATATTCCGATCCCCAATTTGATAAAAAAAAAAATGGTCATACAGATGATAAAAAAAATATTCTGAATCAAGAGTTTCCCCATACATTATAGTGTTAAATATTGAAAACAAAGTATTTGATCACCTGCATCGGAAAAAAAAACGGAATAAAAACGTACGCGCAAAAAATAGTCTAACTCAGATAAAAAAAAACTCCCCCTTTTTTAAGTTAAGTGGCTGCTACTTTATGACAGCCATTTTTATAATTTGCAGTAGTTTGAATATACTAAAGATGTCTCGATTACGCATTAGAAAACGTTAGCTACAGCAGCGTGCTTACAGCCGAAAAAAAGGATTGAGATATTAGGGATCACTACATTTTTATCTTTTCTGTTTGTTTCAAATGGTATTTCTTCTCCAAGAAGTGTTGGGTAAAGGAATAGGGTAACATTTTTTTTAATATATTTTAAGTGTTATTTAACGGATCTGAGATACTAGACAAACATATCATTTACCTCACACTTTTTTAGTCATGCATTTATGCGTGAATCGTAACGGTTTGAGTAAAGACCAGTGGCGAATATTTCTCTGTACGTCAAGTCGATTCGGGAAGACCTTTTCAAATGAATTAGGAAGCAACTATTTACTTCATTTTTTGGGGGAGGGAGAGGGGGCGGGGGGAGGATAGGGGCGTGGGCTATTGATTTTTTTCAGGACAAATTTTGGTGACAAGTCGAAATCAATTTTAGAATTATATATAGTGGCAGCTGAGGCTGAAACAAACAAATTTTTTTCAGGCCCAAAAACTGGAAACATTTTTTGTTTCCAAAACAAAATCCATAGCTCACAACCCCACCCCCTTGCCTTTATGTTTTGTACTCAACTATAATAACCCCCCCCCCCCCGAAAATCAATTGGTTGCTGCCTTATCAGGTTCGGCAATGATGCTTGTTTGAGTCTTGACCAGGGGTTAATAAAGTACGTTAATTTTTTTAACAAACAAAAATCTGTAAAATTTAGACAACAATTTCTGTAAAGAACTATACTAATAATTATCAAAATTATCAATTTTACTCAAAAATAGTTTCCTTCTTAAATATATACACGGTAAAACTAATGTCCTAAATGTCTAGTTTTGTGTACACTTGACCTACACAAGGCCTACATTGACTATCGACTGTCTGTAGATAAAACATGATTCAAACTACATGTAAACATTGAGTTTTATCAATGGGCACGCAATTGTGTTTAGTTTACGTGTGAGTTACACTAACACAACACCGAATTTAGGTCAATTTGAACACGGCCTTATAATACATGTGTATGAATAAGATATGAGTCATGACAATCGTCGTTTGTTTTTATGAATATGTGTTGTTATTCTCTTTGAGCTGAGTGTGTCGTTCTAATGTGAAAAACGACCAATTTCACATTTACCTGTTATTGTTCTTGATACAAAACTTTCAAGTAAATATTTAATTCTTTGTTAAGATATTCAGACTCATAAGTTAAAAACAAACTAACCATGTCCTGACTAACAAATAGACGAAAACCTACATGCATAGTTTACAAAACACGACAAAAAAAAAAAAAAACCAACAAATTCCATTTAATCTGATACTGGGAGTGGTTGCAGGTGTTTTGAAAATTGAGAAGACCCTGTTTCACATGTGGCGACCGTCTAGTTTCTCCAGTTAGTAAATCCAAAATTGATGAGTTTTCGGTGATATACTACAGAGAAATTGATGACATGATTCGGGTTCCGACAATCTGAACGTATCCGTCGTCATGTGTGAAATGTATATACCATCACGATCCACCAATTCGTGATGGCTTTCATAAAATGTACGAATTAATGACATCAATTTTACCATCTGGAACATTTAGTTTAGCAGCAAGGATATCATGATATGGAATGCAAGCTCTGGAATAACGTAACAATATCAAAGATATATACTCGATACTAAGATGCTGCTGAAATGTTAATACATAGGATTGAAATCACTATCAAGAAGCTAAATTCTTTAATTTTGTCGTAAAGTTTTGTTCTTAACGGAGTTTTTATATGAAATGTAAAGCTACAAAAAAGCGCTTGGGACCCATGTCGTTTATCCTCTAGTAATATTATCATGGAGGCTTGACAACTGAATTAGGAATCACTGCCAAAATTTAAATATTGATCCATAATGTGCATATAATAATGCCCAACAAATTGTAAATCTCGATTTGAAAATAGAACTAATGTTTTTTTTTGAAAATGCAGATTTTTTACAGCTGAATATTAAAATCAAATCGAACATCCAAAAAGAATGTCAACGGCTTAAACATTTGTTTTACCTTGCTTTGAAGGAAAGAGGATTATCCGTCCGTTTGCCTCTATGTTCATCAATCCCATACTATTTGACGTCGCAAGTATTATAGGAAATGCAAGTAATAGCTTTTCTGAACTTTGTATACATCTTCGTGTTTTATCAAATTCATCATAAACACCAAGCTTTACCGAGTGATGCTACTGACATATGACCCTTCAATCGATAATCGAAAACTGTGCCTGACATGAAAAAAGAAATTATTTACACATATGGAAATGTGTTTTACAACAAAAAAAGCGTATCTTATTCACTTAAAGACGACTGCAATTTTTTTTAATTAATTTTTAGATCAGTTGGCCACTTTTGCTTTCGCTTGGTGTTAGTTTGTTTATCTTTGAGTATGTTTGTTTTGTTCATACATCGTTGACAAGGTAATGGAATTTGATGCGACTGTCATACAAGTGAGAGGTTTAGCTAGCTATAAAACCAGGTTCAATCCACCATTTTCTACATTAGAAAATGCCTGTACCAAGTCAGGAATATGACAGTTGTTATCCATTCGTTTGATGTGTTTGGACCTTTGATTTTGCCTTTTGATTTTGGACTTTCCTTTTTGAATTTTCCTCGGAGTTCGGTATTTTTGTGTTTTTACTTTTTAGTTTTTCACTGTCATCTTTGTTCGATCAAGCAACTTTTGAAACGATCATATATATTACCAAACAAAAACATAAATATTGAAACGGATATTGTGTAAAAGGGACGACTAACTAACCAATGAGCAGAAAACAGCCTATGACTATCAATGGGTCCAGGAATATCAATTAAAATTCAGAACGATTCAGACTGGTCGAGTAAAAAAATTAGCCTTATTGTCCTTTTTAATGTTTAGCTACTAGCACTACTGTACTGATTCAATAAATATTTATGTACAATTATTTGTACTTCTGGATCTCTTACCGTTGCACATGATAAAAATCAAAAAGCATATTTTAAATTGTCAAAAGAGGTTCAACACTTGTATCCTTCAATCAAAAGAAGTAGTCATATATTTGATCACACAATCAAACCAATACTTTTATACAATTGCAAAAATATATTTGCTTTAATAAACAAATTGCCTGCTATAGTCAGAGAGGGATTTAGGTTTTGGAAAATCAGAAAAAGCTTTACTCAATATAACCTGCTGAAATATGTCATACTTAATAGTGTACTTGTGTTCTTAAAGTTCCATAAGAAAAAAAACTAGCTGTCTATTTAAATGGAGTTGGGGAAGACTTCCAATGTATGTTTTTCAATATTAATGCAATAGTTAAAACACTATCGTAAAGGGGTAAAGTGTTACATTTGAGATTTGAAATTGGGATTATGTCAAATAGATAACAATTCGATCCAAGAGCAGATAACAGCCTAAGTCCACCAACGGGTCTTCAACGTTATGAAAAAATCCAGCCACGGACGTGGTCCTCAGCATGGTGTTACATTTTAGTATTTAGGAAGTTGTATAAGTAAAAAAATCTGTTGTTGTACATGCCGTTGAACTTATTTCAATGATCAACATTTGTGTAACTTTCTTAGTCTGACTAGGGAAAATAAGTTGACAACAGAAAATTTATAATTGCTAATTTTTTATATGGGAAAAAATATGTCAGTAACTGTTCAGAGAGAAAACATTCAACATATGTTACTTTTCAATGAAACTGTGGTTGCAAAAATATCTTGGTATTGTTGGAGGAAGGTAACGACCAACAAGAATTCTTCTTACCAATGTCTTGTAGAGAGGTAGATGAAATAACACTCTTCTTCACAATAGTGTATTTCAAAAATGGTGCGGTAATGTCATTGAAGATAAAACAGTCTTTTCAATTGTGAGTCTATCAGAGGGACGAAAAGATATAACATTAGTGACAACTAATTGTTGCAAAAACTTTACAAAATCAAACCCCAACAAATAACGTTAACCTGATATGGTAAATAAGTAATAAAGATGTAAAATTATTAAAAGATTTATGCATATTCATAAAGAAAAAAACTAGTTTTGATGGGATTGACACAAACGCATATATCCAAGTATTTTCATTTTGGATTCGTGAGTTAATCTTAAATTATATATTTTCTCTTAAACATTAGAATTGTCCATTATTGAGGTCTTGCAAATCGTCATCTGGTGAATCTTGCAGAGTGACTAACCCCCAAATTGAAGTTCATAGCACATGAGGAAAAACAGTATTTTTGTAAAATAATTATTTATTTGAAGCTGGAACTTAATGATAACTTCTTGATAACCTCTCAATTGTCATAACAAGTTCAGCTCTGATATGCACTTTTCATGCTGTCGCTACTCAGGATGAATTTATATTACTTGTTGATGTTTTCATGCCCCACCTACGATAGCAGAGGGCCATTATGTTTTCTGGTCTGTGCCTCCGTTCGTTCGTTCGTCTGTGCGTCCGTCTGTGCGTCCGTTCGTCCCGCTTCAGGTTAAAGTTTTTGGTCGAGGTAGTTTTTGAAACTTAGTACACATGTTCCCCATGATATGATCTTTCTAATTTTAATGCCAAATTATAGTTTTGACCCCAATTACATGGTCCACTGAACATAGAAAATGATAGTGCGAAGTTCAGGTTAAAGTTTTTGGTCAAGGTAGTTTTTGATGAAGTTAAAGTTACATCAACTTAAAACTTAGTACACATGTTCCCTATGACATGATATTTCTAATCTTAATTCCAAATTCAAGTTCTGACCCCAATTTTCACGGTCCACTGACCACAGAAAATGATAGTGCGAGTGGGGCATCCGTGTACTATGGACACATTCTTGTTGGTTATATTTTTTTTTAGTATTTAAATCGACTGAATTCGGATTAACATCAGATGATGTTGTTCATGATTATGTGTTTTCGCTGAATTTGTTATGATCGCAAGCTTAAGGTTCATAATAATTATCATTTCCAATCACTCACACTATGACTTTTATGTATCTTGCCTGACAAGAGCATACAATTTGTTAAAGAAATTTCAAATGTCTAATTTTAACGTTAACATAGTTTTAAATTGTAATGATCACTTCAAGTCAATAAGCAGATAGGCTTGCTTCAAAACATAGTCGTAGAAAACGTTAAAAATCTTTTGAATATCTTAAGTTTTATACTTTTTGGTAAAAAAAAAATAAACATTGTTCCGGCTGGTTGGATAACGAATAATGAATCGACCTCTAACATCGAATGCATGATCACACGGACATAATAGAGGGACGAAATTACCAAAGGGACAGTCGAACTCCTAAATCCAAAACAAACCGACAACGCCATGGATTAAAATTAAAAACACAAAAGGACAATAATAGGACACATGACACAACATAAAAAAATTAAAAATAAACAACATGAACCCCACCAAAAACTAGGGGTGATCTCAGGTGCTCCGAAAGGGTAAGCAAATCCTGCTCCACACGTCTTGTTGCTTATGTGATAACAAATCCCGTAAATAGTCGGTAGGTCACATTCATGAAAGGGAAGGGAATTGTAGTTACGACGTGAGGAACATATCCGATATCATTTGTGAAACGGTTATTCCATAACGGTCAACCACCTCGTGATGGCGTCCGTAAAATCAACGAAGGAATTATTTTAACTTTACCATTTGGAACTCTTTGTCTAATAGCTTCCTTGTGAGCAGCAACCCTCTATCAAAAAAGCCATGATAGGAAATGCAAGCACGGGAATATCATAACTGATAGTCTAAATATAGAAATGAAGAGATTGTTCAATTGTGTCATGAATAATTACTCCATGTTTTTATCATAGTTTGTTTAAAACGTATAATAGTGTTACAACCAACCTATTTACTTCTATATTGTTTCAAATACCCTGTCACTACAAAATTTTAATCAATTCAATATCCGAATGAAATAAGTCACAACTCTTGCTTATAGTTTCATTCGTTAAAACAACATTTGGTTCAATAGTTAATGATCTAATTTGGATGTAACACGTCTTTTGATTGGCTGAGAGTACTTTATCTATTAGCTCATGGAATTTCATACACAAACGAAAATAAAACAGCCACTTAATTCGTGTTTTAAACTTCAAACTAATATTTGATAGAAAAATTAAAATACTAGAAACACATAATATGAATCGACAACTACAAACTCATTATACTATCAATGTAACTAATAAGTAAACTACTTAATAAGTAAGCATTTTTTGGAAGTTATAAAACACCAAATAGTGTTTTTCAAATTCTAAAAGCAAAATCATTTTTATTGTCAAGAAACCTTTTCAGTAATTTTGTGGCAATACAAATTAAAAACAACCAATAAACAACAAAATAATAAAATAAACGAATACAAAAGCAATATGTGATATATTCTCCATATAACGATATTCAAAAGCCATATTCGATGAGACATCTGCCCTTAGTTCTAATACAATAAAAAGGGCATTAATTCTTACATGTGCACAGAAAGCAGGGTTTACTATGTAAGATGGATTTGTTTATCAGGGAAAGGATTGAAATGTTCATTATCTAGTTGTACATCATCAAATAAATTTTGTCAGAATGTTTTTTTTTCTCGAAGATTTTACAAGTTTTACACAGTCTCTGTCCTTATTGAATATGTTTGTAACTATCATTTTTGTATTTCAAGACCATGATCCCTTTTGTACAAAGTTTCTAATACATATTCATGAAACAATAGGTTTACAATGGCTTCAAATGAAGATTCAATTTTAAACACAGAAAATTGCTACTCTCGTCGATTTTTTAAGATATATATATTTATAAGGCTTTATAAAGTAGTTTATTTCATTATAAGTTTCTGATTTTAAATGTTTTATATCTGTGATGTTCTCAGAGTTGACCGATATATCGTTATTATTATTTGTATACATAGAATATACACCTTGTAAATCAAGTAAATTCGACGAACAAAATGACTCATTAGAGGTATTTGTATCTGCAACAAATGTATACATATATTTTTATATATGTAGGTATAAGGTGATTTTGTCAAAGACAAGTGACTGGGCGCCTTGGATATGGTATTGAATAAAACTACAAAGAACTCCAAAAGATGTATTTGCTCAGAATTGTAATTCAAATGTTCCCGCCGTTGTGACATACCTATTTCATCTATAAATAGACATGAAATACACATCTTATGTTTATCATTACAAGTGTTTGTTATCATTCATCATCATTTTGTTTATCATGTGACTGAAAGGTATGTATATTTATAAATTGTACAACAAGTACTTGCCATTCTGCACGATAACTTATTATTTAGGTAAGCGGACATTGAAAAATAATCAAACAAAACAACGAACTCAAGGGTAAAATAAAAAAGGGGGAAAGTAAATACTAACTGTCAAAACCGATTAAAGTACTGAAAAAACAACTCATATTACTCACGAATAAATAGTCACTTTTTTACGAAAAATTGGTTTGACAGCATCCTTTACCTCGTCCTTGATTTTTAGTTGACCATATACATATGGCGATTCAGTCATGCTCATCAATTTTGTACTTGTTTGGCTTCATTAATATTTTGATATGAGCGTCACTGATGAGTCTTATGAAGACGAAATGTGCGTCTGGCGTACTAAATTATAAACCGTGTACCTTTGATAACTATTATTATGATTGAAAAATGGACAAATATCCATCAGAATTCAAATGAAATGCATTCAGCAATCATAGGTGTTTGGCTCACTCGGATAGTAAAGGCACTGACATGAAGAATATGAAAAATATCAGTTGGTAATGTATCAATAATTAATAATATGTGACAAATATATATAGTGATCAGAAGAATATTTGATCGGAAAAGGGGGGTATAGATACTGTACCTTTTCTATTAGAAAATATACAATTTCGGCATTAATATTCCCCAAAAGTGTGAGCCTTGCTTTTCTGGAGCTTGTCTTTTTTCATTCTTTTTTCATGAATTACGCCCCTTCTTTTCCCCCTTGTCATAATACCAACCTTTGATGGTAAATAATATATTGAAAACAACACGTTATTAATTTCTTGCGTCCGAAGCGCTTTTCTGGATTTACCTTCATCAGGAACGCTCAAAGCCAAACATTTGAAATCCGAAGATGTATAAGTACCGAAACCGTTGAAGAGCTGTATGTCAAAAATACCTAAAATAAATAGCCAAATTCATCTAAAGCCAACTTTGCCTGAGGGATTTGAAACCTTAGTTTCTTAATAATTTATAAATTTATAAACGGACAAATGTTAGTAAAGTTTGTTAAATCATGTCAGTATCGAAATTCTGACTACTGAGCTGATGATACCCTCGGGGACTGATAGTCCACCAGCAGAGGTATCGACCCAGTGATGTAAAATATTGAAAACAACACGTTATTAATTTCTCGCGTCCGAAGCGCTTTTCTGGATTTACCTTCATCAGGAACGCTCAAAGCCAAACATTTGAAATCTGAAGATGTATAAGTACCGAAACCGTTGAAGAGCTGTATGTCAAAAATACCTAAAATAAATAGCCAAATTCATCTAAAGCCAACTTTGCTGAGGGAGTTGAAACCTTAGTTTCTTAATAATTTATAAATTTATAAACGGACAAATTTTAGTAAAGTTTGTTAAATCATGTCAGTACCGAAATTCTGACTACTGAGCTGATGATACCCTCGGGGACTGATAGTCCACCAGCAGAGGTATCGACCCAGTGATGTAAAATATTGAAAACAACACGTTATTAATTTCTTGCGTCCGAAGCGCTTTTCTGGATTTACCTTCATTAGGAACGCTCAAAGCCAAACATTTGAAATCTGAAGATTAATAAGTACCGAAACCGTTGAAGAGCTGTATGTCAAAAATACCTAAAATAAATAGCCAAATTCATCTAAAGCTAACTTTGCCTGAGGGGGTTGAAACCTTAGTTTCTTAATAATTGATAAATTTATAAACCCACAAATTTTAGTAAAGTTTGTTAAATCAGGTCAGTACCGAAATACTGACTACTGAGCTGATGATACCCTCGGGGACTGATAGTCCACCAGCAGAGGTATCGACCCAGAGATGTAAAATATTGAAAACAACACGTTATTAATTTCTTGCGTCCGAAGCGCTTTTCTGGATTTACCTTCATCGGGAACGCTCAAAGCCAAACATTTCAAATCCGAAGATGTATAAGTACCGAAACCGTTGAAGAGCTGTATGTCAAAAATATCTATAATAAATAGCCAAATTCATCTAAACCCAACTTTGCCTGAGGGAGTTGAAACCTTAGTTTCTTAATAATTTATAAATTTATAAACGGACAAATTTTAGTAAAGTTTGTTAAATCATGTCAGTACCGAAATACTGACTACTGAGTTGATGATACCCTCGGGGACTGATAGTCCACCAGCAGAGGTATCGACCCTGTGATGTAAAATATTGAAAACAACACGTTATTAATTTCTCGCGTCCGAAGCGCTTTTCTGGATTTACCTTCATCAGGAACGCTCAAAGCCAAACATTTGAAATCCGAAGATGTATAAGTACCGAAACCGTCGAAGAGCTGTATGTCAAAAATACCTAAAAGAAATAGCCAAATTCATCTAAAGCCAACTTTGCCTGAGGGAGTTGAAACCTTAGTTTCTTAATATGTATAAATTTATAAACGGACAAATTTTAGTAAAGTTTGTTAAATCATGTCAGTACCGAAATACTGACTACTGAGCTGATGCTACCCTCGGGGACTGATAGTCTACCAGCAGAGGTATCGACCCAGTGATGTAAAATATTGAAAACAACACGTTATTTATTTCTTGCGTCTGAAGCACTTTTCTGGATTTATCTTCATCAGGAACGCTCAAAGCCAAACATTTGAAATCCGAAGATGTATAAGTACCGAAACCGTTGAAGAGCTGTATGTGACAATAATAAGAATAACTGTATTCAAAGAGGGCGAATCAATAATTATTCACTTATCTACCCTGTGGCTCTCACATACAGCACCCAGAACAAAGATTACAGATACAACATTTTTTTCAACATATAACTACACTTTCATGCTATATATATGAGTTGTCACTGACTCAGGCGTACTTATAAATATATTTTTTTCTGTGACTGTATCTAACATTAATTTGTAGGATCCTTTACTATAGATTATTGAGCTGATCAGTAACAATAATATCTCCATGCCTTATATATCATGTACTGTAGTACGCTGCTAGACTGACGAGGAAAGGTAACACACGGCCATCGAAAGCTTTACTTTTGTGAAGCCCAGCTGGTCGTGTGGTCTAGCGGGACGGCGGCAGTGCAGGCGATTTGGTGTCACGATATTACAGTAGCATGGGTTCGAATCCCGGCGAGGGAAGAACTAAAAATTTGCGAAAGCAAAGGAGTATGTTCGATAAGGTCCTAAAATGGCCCCCTTTTTTAACGTTAATTTCAAATTCGGATTTATTGACCAATATCACGATAAATTATAGCCAATACATTGACTAGATTGTATATAGGCCATTTTGTTGAAAATTTTACGTTTCTGCGTTTCATTATGACGTCACAAGTTATACTCATATTGATTTTTAACAAAAAAATCAATGAAAATGGATAAATTTCCATATATTATTGGACAGGAAACATAGAGCGCATACGTCGACAACAAAGATATTTTAAAATAATGTTTGTGAAGGCATTTCTCATGTCTCATTTGAATATTAAGCTTTACGACGACTGCGCTCTGTGTTTCCTGGTCCTTTATTTGGTTGAAATCCCGCTGATTTTGTCAAATTTTACCAAAATCCCTTATTTTGACCTTTTTTGGATGTAAAAATCAACGTGTTAGAAAAAAACTTTGACAAAAACAGTTCTGTTCAACTTTCTCTCATGTCTTTACGGCAATTTAAAACATGTATTGTCTTGTTACTATAAACTTGATAATTGGGGCCAAATATGGCCCTTACCGAACTTACTCCTTTACAGATCTAACATTGTTGGGTTGCTGTTTAGACGAGTTGTATATACATTATGTACACAGCCATGTATCACCATCATTGATGGCGATCCGATGGATACATCTGTTGTAGGGTTGTCACCGACTCAGACGTACTTATGAATATAATTATTTTCTGTGACTGTATCTTACATTAATTTGTAGGATCCTTTACTATAGATAATTTAGCTGATCTGTAACAATAACATCTTCATGCCTTATATATCATGTACTGTAGTACGCCGCTAGATTCAAGCTGACGTGGAAAGGTAACACATGCCCACCGAAAGCTCTTTTTTATGAGAGCCCATGTGGTCGTGTGACCTAGCGGGACGGCTGCAGTACAGGCGATTTGGTGTCACGATATCACAGTAGCATGGGTTCGAATCCCGGCGAGGGAAGAACCAAAAATTTGCGAAAGCAAATTTACAGATCTAACATTGTTGGGTTGATGTTTAGACGAGTTGTATATACATTATGTACAAAGCCATGCATCACCATCATTGATGGCGATCCGATGGATACATCTGTTGTAGGGTTGTCACTGACTCAGACGTACTTATAAATATATATATATATATATAAGATTGTTAGCAATACAATTTTGTTAATTTTACTTCTCAGATGCAAAGACCATGTATTACAGAAGATTATCTGTGACATATCGAGAAAATATGCAATTTTCGACTGATTTTTATCATTCAAACTGATTTAATTTGAAAACGAGTGCATGGACCTTCATCATTTAAAAACACCTTTTTGTTTCATTCATTTTGCAGGCAGATTATGTGGACGAAATTTCATAAAACTGTAAATAGTGCAATTATTTTTGTTTTTATAAATGTACATAAAAAATAATGTTTTTTTTTTCTCAATTCATGACTATTTGATAAATATGAGTTATTCCTGAATAAAAAAATCATAAATTTTTAGGACACTTATAAAATACAGAAATTAATAATTGTATAACAAAAAACAATTTGTGTGATATTTTTTAAAACAAAAAAGTTATGTCTTTCTTTCGAAAAGAAAATATACGGCCACAAATTAGAATTTTGATTAAATATATAAAATTTCGACCTCATTTAACTAAAAAAGTAGCACATGAAGATATATTTTTTATTACATATTTGATTTAATCAGGCAAAAAATAGACTGCATGTAATTTTTTACTGCAGCATTGAACACTGTCGATGGTTTTTTTTTCAGGGGAAAAATATGGGACAACTTTGGTCAAACTCCGAGGGAGTAACATGTTCTAAAGATACAGCTTTAAAGACAGCTTGGCAAATTTGTAAGATACAAAATCAGATGTGTGTTGGTTATTTTCTTCATAACTTTCTGTTATATCCACATGATACACAAAAAATATATGCATCATGTGCATATATTTCTATATTACATCTATCAAATTTAAAAAGCAATCGCAATCTCAGTTATATTTCCATGGAAGTGAAATGAACTTATCAACAAAGGTTTTCCAAATATGAAAGTCTCTACATACAAACTCACCTGGTTAACGGTGTTCATGCTTATAACTGTATAATACTATTGAATCAAAAGGGCATTTCAGATGCTTAATACACGGTTTGAACAACTGGTCTGAATCCAATTAATGTTGTGAAGGAGTAGGTCCGATAAGGACCAATTTTAGCCTCAAATTTCAAGTTCATCTGACGGAAGATTTTGACCACTTTTTTACACTTTAGAGCTATTTCACATGAATCAATTAATTTATGTGAAAGATTTTTACTGATTTAGTCATTAAAACGATCCGATTCAAGCTTAAATATGAAATATCTACCAAATATGTTAAAAATGTCACTTTTCAAATGTTTTTTGTCAAAAAATGAAAGTGGCCGCATCCGTGTTTGTCCTCAACCTTTAAATATGTTATGTCTTATCATAAAATACAAGTTACATTCCAATATTAAGGATGAACACGAATGCGGCCACTTTCGTTTTACACGAAAACCCTCTAAAATTTAACTAAAATGCTAAAATTGTGAAGATTTCAGTAATTAAGCATGACTTAATGGTGCTAATACCCGATATATGTGCATTGTATTGTCAAAAACAGCCCATATTTATGTAGCAGAAGCATTCTACTGTGCAATAAATAACAATTTTGCTATATTTTTGGGCCAAAAAGGGGCCTTACTGAACCTGATCCTTTCATTCTTTCACGCAAGCATTCTTTTTGTTAATATAATTATGATTTGTGAGTAAATTATTACTTTTAAATAAAAGGTAAAGGTATATACTCCTTTTCAAATGTTTAGAAATCTTTTACGAACAGAGAATACTTCAAATATAAAGAGGATTGTTTATGTTTTCTGAGTAAATTTGATGACAGATTTCAATACAAGGATGTATGAAAAATATTTGCACTTTTAAAACAAATCCTACAGACTGCATTTTTTCTCTTAAATTTAAAAAAGATACTGTCGTACGATTGTAAATATATGCATCATTAATTACACCAGGGTTTTCGATATCACAAACTAGTGAAAACGTTTACTAAATTTTATCATCGGTACAAGGGCATCATTCGTAAATATAACTCTACATGCAGAAATCTTATACGTTCAGGTATTTCACATCCAATTTTTTATGGTAATATTCTTTACAAAGCACAAAAAAATATCATTATTCACTAAACCCTTAACGGGAGCGATTGTACCTGATATTCATATGATGACGACATCATCTTTCAACTAGTTTAATTGAGGTCTGGAGCTGGCATTTCAGTAACTGCTAGTAGTCTGTTGTTATTTATGTATTATTGTCATTTTATTTATTTTCTTTTGTTATCTCTTCTGACATCGGACTTTTCTTGAAGTTTAGGAGCCAGCTGAAGGACGCCTTCGGGTGCGGGAGTTTCTCGCTGTATTGAAGACCTATTGGTGACCTACTGCTGTTGTTTGTTCTCTGGTCAGGTTGTTGTCTCTTTGACGTATTCCCTATTTCCTTTCTCAATTTCATCATAGATATCAAGTTTATCATTTTGTACGGCAGACGCACGTTTCGTTTACCACAGACTTATCATTGACGATCGAATCAAATGAGTAAAAGGACAAAATTAAAGATATTCAATAAGCATTCAGAACTTAAAATATCAGAGATGAGGCATCCCTCCAAAACAGATAAAATGACGTACAAGTTGGTTAATCATGGCCATCTTATAACCTTCAATACTGAGCAAAATCTATATCACAATTTACATTATAAGGGCATAGATATTTCAAATGGAAAAGAATTCAATCCAGAAAAGTAAAATCCACAATCGTACAGTACACTACAAAAACCAGCTGTACAATATAATAACCGGAATCATAGAAATAATATATACCGCAACAATAGAGAACGACCGAAAAGTTTGAAATGATTAACATTATGAATTGTAGGAGTCATAACATAGCACAAATCACTTACATTTCATTGTAGCTTATTTGAAATTTAATTGTTTCTTCGATAAGATTTCATTTTATTACAGTTGATACCAAGAAGGGTTGATATTTTATTTTTTTGTGTTTACAGCAGAGAGCGATAATGTTGACCGGACAATTATCATGCGTGAAAAGACAGAAACGAAACGTTTTGGTGAAGTAGTTGATCGATGGACAAGACAAACAGAACTAACGGCATTAACAATCGCTTGTTTGTAAGTAAATATTGTATATAACGTCATCCATTGGATGAAATAGTCGAGCGTTTGTTTCGTCGGGTTTAATGGGTTTACCCCATTTTTAGTTCACCTTTGAGTTAAGTACTTCTAAGTACTTTTTTACATATGAAGTCGATGTTATCAAATTAAGGCACCAGTACTTTACTGATATTCTTATCAACAAAAACTAAAAGAAGGTAAACCAGTACGTCGACAGAATAAGCGTCTCCTGATATGTATACGTCACCGGCCGTGCGAATGTAAACTTAACCACAACATCACCATGATAGGGAATAGGCATACTGTTTCATTTTGTCAGAAAATGACTTATTTTAAGGATGTTTGCTGCTCAGTTTCAGAATAAATTACTTTTAATAAAACTAGTATGTATTGATAGGGAATAAATTGAGGAATCAAAAAAGCCCATTAAATATAGTGGTCAATGTGCTTGTTTTCGAGATATTATCCATTGGAATTTTGGCGGGGAAAATGATCTCACTTGATTTTTCATTGCTATATCGTTGACCACCTAAAGTTCTCAAATACTATCAAAAAATAAATAAAAGTTTATAAGACTTTTACAAATGACTTATAATTATTCATGTTAAAGATTTATCAAAAGAAAAATAGGAGGTCATGGGGATTTGTTTTTAAGGCATTCAAATTGATATTCCGAAAATCTGACAAAAATTCCAAAACATGACCAGCAGACATCCTTAACATTACTTATGAATTGGTATACTATTGTCTATTTGATACTAGTCTAGCTACAAACGAGTGTTAAAATTAAAAAAATGAATACCGATTGCGTCTATTGTTCTCGGTTGTAGCTAGATGTTTATTTGCAATGAGTACATGGAGTAACACAATATGTGTCACTAGACAGGAACTGCTTACCCTTCCGAAGCACTTCATCGCTGGTTGAATATACCCTATCACAATGTTTCTGAAGACCATTTTTTAACCGTAAAAAAATCGGGGTAACCACTTTAGCACATTGATAAGTGGAACATTTTCACAACCGTCTTTATATCGTTCTTTGTGTGTAATGACAGCAAAGTATAATAAAACGTCACATCCGGTTGCGAAAAAGGATAAAAAAAATGTTCCCTTGAATTTGACAATTGTAGGAAATTAATCCTACATCTCATTGCAGTAAAAGAAACCTTTGGTCATAAACAAATATCTTGGTTCTTTCAAAGCACCATTGTTTTTTTTTATTTTGGTGTTGCTATAGAAATATTTTGGTGTTTCTATGGAATATTTTGGAAACTTGAGGTTACATGGTTACTAAAGCTTTTACACAGATTAAAAAAGAGGTGACAAAAAGAGGTTAACATTTTGTTGGTTAACTTCCATTGATATTTATTTATGACGCCCCCCGCCGTGGTGGTGGTGGCATTGATTTTTACCTTTGTCCGTCCGTACTTACGTCCAAAATTTTGAATTTTACGTTTCCGTTCTCTAACTTAAGTTAGCCTCTTCCAAAACGACACTTATTCACAATGCTTATTATTACCACAAAACTTCCTTTATAACTTTATAACTTTATATGATATGCAAGCGGGGCATCATCTGTGTTCCACGGAAAAATCCTCAATTTATTAAATGCAATTAAATGTTATTTGCATTTTTGTCTATAGTACTGGACAGGAAAACACTTTACTCATGTCAAGTATTATTTTATTTGAAACAAAGATAAATTCTGCACAATTTTTTGGAAAAGTGCAAATTTAAAAAAATATAAAGACGGGATATTTTCATCGTCCTTATTTATTTTAAAACCAAAAGAGAAATCAGAAAATACATGACCAAAAGTGAATAAAAACGTAATTTTACAGCGTTACAATATCATGAATCATTGGCAATTACAGTTTACAACTGATTAAATTTATATTACAGGAATAATGATGTTAAACTTGTTAAGGAATTGACAAAGAAAGGTGCAGATGTTAATTTAGTTGCCAGAGGAGATCAACATACAAATTACGATAACAGTGTGCCACCCATATTCTATGCTGCAAATAACAGAAGCGTTGAAATTGTGAAACTTCTCATAGATGCAGGTATGTAGTATATTGCTGAGGTAGCCGGCAGTCGGTTGGTTATCGGCTTATGCATTAAGATATTCCATTTATATCTTCTTTGATTTCTATCTTTTGTAATCCACCATTTTCTTCTTCAGAATATTTATATACCATGTCAGGAAAATGGAGGTTGTAATCCATTCGGTTGATTTGTTTAATTAGTTAGCAAAGATATAAGGATTATAATTTAGTACGCCAGACGCGCGTTTCGTCTACAAAACACTTATCAGTGACGCACATATCAACATATTTATAACGCCAAACAATTACAAAGGTGAAGATATTGCAATTTGATTATGGATTTTCCGTTCCGTTTTGAAGATTTACTGGGAGTTTTTTGTGATTTTACTTTTTGGCACAGTAGATTACGTTAACTTTGTAACTCGTTTTTCGTCACTTAAGTAAATCATTACATTAGATTTTGGAAAGTATCTGTTATTCTAATAATGGATAGTGTTTTTTTTTTATATTTAAACAGATATTCATGGTTGTTATAATTGTTTGATTTAGATAATATCTTGATCGTTATAGTCCACGCGACTATTGTAATATTTATTAGTATCACTAAGAATATTTTCTACAGAACTTTACCTGCCCTTAATAGTGAGAGAAAATGATGAATTAACAAAATACAATTATTATAAACAGACTGACTTGAAATGCTAATGCTGGCAAATAAACATAAACAATAAATCATCGAAAATTAATCATTAGTGGTCATATCAATTTCATCATAATTGAGATAAAAATAAATAAATATATGTTTTTTCTAATGCAATATATGTAACATTTTTTTGTTCACTGGCTAAAAGTTACTGTCAAATCCACAGTTGACCAGGCGTAACTAATAAGGACGGATCCGCTATTTTGAATTGATTGGATCACCAAAAGTTCGATTACTACAATATTGTCGAAAATAAAACAACACTTATTACAAAATCGCCGTTTTAATGTGATTTTATCCGAATTTGAATCATAACCCTAACGTTATAACCTCCAATTTGTAGAGTTTCATTTGTATGATTTCACTTTTAGCCATGACGTTTTTGCGCCAATATTATTCATGAAGTTTCGCGGGATGTTTTTGTATGTCAGTTTATAATTTTTTTCAAACTCTAACGTTTTATTTCTTTTTGTAATGCATTAGAATCGACATAACAGTACTGAAGTTGAAGAGGTGCCACCGTCAATCTTGATTTGACGGTCGCAAAATTCCGTTTACTATCGTCGCTACGTGTTGCCAGTGAAACTGCATTAGCGACCGTCAAATCGACTATTGACGTTGGCAACTCTTCAACTGCAGTACTGATTTTCCTTAAATAAGTGTCAAATAATGTTAGCTCACATTTAAGGGGTTATTCTTTGCCTATTTTCAACCAGAAAAAAAAATAGTTAACTAAATAAAAAAAACAATGATCTTTTTCCTTAGTACATATATCAGTTTTACGACCTTGTATCCGAAAGAACTAACAATCTTAATTATTGCATCTAAACGAGCGTAACTCCTTATTTGTAACACATATGTTGTGTATTGTGTACTGTTGTCTGTTGGGCTTTACTTTTTCAGTCATGGCGTTGTCAATTCATTTACGCACATGAGTTTGATACTTGACGCCATTCTTTAAACTGTATCTACCTCTATGTTGATTTATTATTCTTTGCGAAGTTATCAAAGATGGACGAAAGATACCAAAGGGACAGTCAAACTCATAAATCAAAAACAAACTAACAACGCCATGGCTAAAAATGAAAAAGACAAACAGAAAAACAATAGTACACACGACACAACATAGAAAACTAAAGAATAAACAACACGAACCCCACCAAAAACTAGGGGTGATCTCAGGTGCCCCTGAAGGGTAAGCAGATCCTGCTCCACATGCGGCACCCGTCGTGGTACTAATGTGATTACAAATCCGGTAAATAGTCTAATTCGGTAGGTCAAATTCATGAAAGGGAAGGGGATTGTAGTTACGACGTAAGGAACATATCCGATATCATTTTTGAAACGGTTATTCCATAACGGTCAACCAACTCGTGATGGCGTCCGTAAAATTTACGAAGGGATGATTTCAACTTCACCATTATCAAGGTATGCAACTAATACAAAACAGCTATTTTTTCTTTATTTTTTAATTTTATTTTCTCGTTTCAATTTTTACAACATTCCTGTAAAGCATATGTAGTGTATTATAATATTGCAGGAGTTGATATAAATAGATTCCAGGGACTTCCACAGTGTATCAATTTACAGAAACCAACTGACTCACGTGCAATCATTGGTCCAAATCGGCTTCAGTACTTTGGATTTTCAAGACATTCTGGTGGTCCTCAAATGTTTTTAAAAGTACTAGAGCAGTATTTAAATGCTGGCGTTAAACTTAACACTACATCTTGGGGACCATGTCTTTTTTTAGGGTAAGTTTGATTTCATTTTTAAGCAAGTTTTGGTTTAATTGCTATGTTTACTCGTCGAGCTTGTTATTAAAGATTATGAAAAAATACAAGATCAACTTTCAAAAAGGCATTGAGTGCTTCGTAGTATCATAAATTTTGTTTTCTGTGTCTTTTAGATTTTTCAGTATAAAACGAAGGAGTTTTCATTTTATCCTTATAAGTATTTATAAGGTCTCTTTTCTTTAATTTTTGATTCTCTTGTGTGGGTATCATTTTATTATTAGTTATATGTCATAAAATCAAACCTTGTAAGGACGCTCATAAAGCAGAGATGAGCCTTCCGTTCAGTTGACCACGAATTGGTCTCGATTGTAACAAAACATAAATGAGATTAACCCAAGCATCTTATTCCTTGGACCTTGGTATTAAAATTTGGATCACATCGATCAGACTGACTCAAGATGAATGACTGTTTATAAATACATGTTTCATTATGTTCTTTAATGATTGAAATTATTGCACGTAAAAGCGACACTCTTTATTCTATCGTTAGCTTAAGGGGAAACATAACACTACAGGCAGATAACTCTGTAAAATCAGCTTAATGTTTTAATCGCGTTGTGTTGTTAATGGAATATTTAGCTTCTCTATGATCAAAACCAGTGTTGGTCAAACTGCTATGTAACCAGTATAATTTTTCTGATCAAATGGTTGGCTCAATTTGTTTCAAAATTTTATATTTTTGTCAATGGGTGAAATTAAATGCTTTGTCAAAGTTTTACGAAAATTAGACGAGCCAAATTAATTTAAATGAAGGTGTTGGGTACCACCTTGAGGTGATACATCACACTACAGGGAGATAACTTCTTAATCACGTACTATTGTTTGGGAAATAGTAAGCTTCTCAATGATCTAATTCAGTGTTTGTCAAACTGCTATATATCGATTTTTTTCCGATAAAATGTGTGGTTTTATATTTTTTTCGTTGACGGGTCAAAGAAAATCATTTGGTCAAAATTTTATGAAAAATGAAAATTTAACAAGCAAAATTATTTTTAGGCAAGGTACATGTATTTGGTACTACCTTAAGTAAACAGTGAGAGTTGAACATGGTTTGAATTAATTATATTCAGATTATGATAAAAATGTATTGTTGACTTGCGTACAAATCGTTGGCACATGATGTCATTCAGTCACATCGTAAATGAAGACTCTTTATTAAATCTTATATCTCTTTCATATATTATACAGGAGAGGTAAAGTTTATGAAGCAAATCGCCCAACGACCTTACACATATCCGGACCGTGGTTTATTTGTATTACAGCAATTATGTTACTACAACATGGAGTGGATCCGAACTTGTACAAATTTGGAGATGTTTTATGTCAACAAAGATCACATTGTATGTTCTCTCGACAGAATAATTACTGTGTTGATGACAAGACATTTGTGGCAACATTTTTGGCCGCTGGATACGATCTTACCGTAGCTGATATGAATCGCTATGAAAATGATTACTTTAAAAGTGGAACTGACTATCCAATAGTGAACGACTTTGGAAGAACGCCAAGATTAAAACACCTTGCTCGAACACAAATTCGGAAACATATCAGATCCGTAAATGAAGATACATCTGTATTTCCGGTAATTGACAAGTTAACACTTCCAACAATTCTAAAAGATTTTTTAAAACTATATGACGTGAGTCCTTCTGATCTGTCATATAATGTTTGCCATGAACACAGACGATGATTACTGTATAATAAAGTGTATAAAATTGTAATTTCCTTACGTTTCTGCAGAGCCTCGCCGTAGATCATCGTTAGTTTAACCTGAAACAAAGGAACAACTGCTTCAGATTAAAAAGGCAAGTTATTTTTCTCCAGAACTCTAGTGTATAGGGAATCACCTTCATTCAAATTGTTGAAAAACCTATTGCTGTGACGTTTTTTTGTTTTTTTGTTTTTTGTTTTCTTGCAACGCCTTATATAGGTTAAAAGAATAACATAATAACTTGATTATAAAACAAAGAAAATGCGGTATGATTGCCAATGAAACAGCTGGCCTCCAAATTTCCAATGAAGCGGATACAAGCACTTGCAGACAACCGTACGACCCTCAATAATTAGAATCCCCCATATCAAAAGTCAGCTATAAAAGTCCTCAACCTGAAAAATACAAATGATTCATTACTGGTGATCTAAATTCTGATCTCTTTAATGTCAATAATAATAAACTTATTGACACTATGGACTTGTTCAATCTAAGAAATGTAATTGATAAAGCAACAAGAGTTACTGATAAAAGTAGTACACTCTTAGATCCCATTATAATAAGTGACTGTATGTCATATTATCTATCAGATGTTTTAGATATTCCCTCAAATATTAGTGATCACAATGCAGCAGTAATATTTCTTGAGTGTCCGTCATCAGTGTCACGTACTTTCAAAAGAGAAGTGTGGATATATGATAAGATGGATAAAGATAAATTTTTGAAAATTATGAATGAAACAGATTGGCATGCCATTCTTCCCGATGACAAGGATGTTAATGAATTATGTGAAATATTTACTGTAACTTTTCTGAACATTGCAAGGGAGTGCATACCTACTAAACAAGTAACTATACGAAAAAACGACAAACCATGGTTCAATAGTGAGCTTAGGAGAGAATTACGCACTAGAGATCGATTACGAAAAAAGGCTTTTAAATCTAAAAAACAATCTGATATTTTGAAGTACAAGCGACAGAGGAATAGGGTCAATAATATGAAAAAAGTTGCTAAAGAAAAATTTGAAAGTAATTTAGACCACATCATTCTAAATAATGTATCGAATACAAAAACTTATTGGAAAATTATGAAAATGTTAATCAAATCTAACAATGGATCAAATAACATCCCCCCACTCCAAAATATTATAAATACCGAAAAAATAGACGAAATAGCATATAAAGATGAAGAAAAATGTGAGCTTTTGAACAAGTATTTTAATTTAATCTCCAAATTAAATGAAGAAAATATCAACTTACCACAATTTGAAACTAAATCTAACAATAAAATTTGTGACATACATGTCACTATTCAAGAAATTATAGATATGATTAATATTCTTGATCCAAATAAAGCCTCGGGACCAGATGTGATTAGCCACAGGATGCTCAAGATCTGTCCAGATAAAGTTGCAATACCTCTTCAAATTATATTCAACAAGTCCCTAAGTCAATGTATATATCCAACCAGCTGGAAAATTGCAAATGTAATAGCTATTTTCAAAAAGGGGGACTCTTCTTTGCCATCTAATTACAGACCAATATCTTTAATTAGTTGCGTGGGGAAAGTTATGGAACGAGTTGTGTTTAAACATGTATATAATCATCTATTTAATAACAAACTTATTTATGAATACCAATCAGGTTTTTTGCCAAAACATTCAACAGTGCATCAATTAATAGAAATCTATGATTGTATCTTAAATGCACTAGAAACAAAAGAAATTTGCTGTTTTGTTTTTTGTGATTTTTCAAAGGCTTTTGACAAAGTTTGGCATATTGGCTTACTACATAAAATGAAAGCATATGGCATTGAGGGAAATCTTTTAAATTGGTTCACTAGCTACTTATACCAAAGAAAACAAAAGGTTATCATTAATGAATCATCCTCTACTTTTTGCAATGTTTCAGCTGGTGTACCCCAAGGATCCGTTCTTGGTCCTTTATTGTTTATTATATATATTAACGATATTGCTGAACAGTTAACTTCTTTATGCAGACTATTTGCAGATGACACTTCGTTCAGCTACTCGGGTCATGACGAGGAACTTATACAGTCAGTTGTTAGTCGTGACCTAAGACAGCTGGATGAATGGTCAAGAAAGTGGCTGATGTCTTTTAATCCTGAAAAAACAGAAATTATGATGTTCTCAAATAATGAGATAAAAAACCCTAATTTTACTATGAACAACAAAAAAATACCAATTGTGCGATCTCATAAGCATCTAGGGGTTACATTTAGAAATGACGCAAAATGGAACAACCATGTTGAAAACATATTAAATAGTGTTAAAAAACATCTGAATATATTGCGAAAACTCAAATATCAACTTAGCCGACAAAATTTGGAAAAATTATATCTAGTATTTATTAGACCAATTTTTGAATATGCAACTGAAGTATGGGACAATTGCGGAAAAGGTTATTCAATTAAATTAGAACAGCTACAACTTGAAGCTGCACGAATTGTAACAGGTTTGCCTGTTTACACACACTCTGAGACTGTCTTAAAAGAGGTTGGTTGGGAAACTTTAGAGGAACGAAGAAAGAGAAGAAAACTACAATTATTTTATAAAATTCAGAATAATAATGCCCCTGAATATTTATGTAACCTTGTGCCCCCTAAAATTCAATGTACAACACAATATCCCTTGCGAAATGGACAAGATATCATTTTACCATTTTGCAGGCTGACACTGACTTCCCAATCCTTTATCCCATCAACAATTAAACTTTGGAATAATTTGAACATATCAGTTCGAAATGTAGACTCGTTATCAAAATTCAAAGTAGAATTAAAAAACTATGAAATTCGAAATGAGAATCAATCTATTTTAAAACATTATTTATATGGTCCAAGAAAATTGAACATAATATTAACCCAATTTAGATGTTCGGCATCGTTCTTGAATTGTGACTTGTTTAGAGCTAACATTATATCTGATCCTACATGTAAATGTGGTTTGGATATTGAGGACATGCACCATTTTTTCTTCGATTGTCCTTTCTATTTAAATGAAAGGGCTATTCTGTTTAATGGTCTCAGCTGGCTTCCCGAAGGCTGCGATTTGGACTTAACACTACTGGTTTTTGGAAAAGAAACTCTTTCCTATGATCAAAATGTGCAAATTCTTAAACAAGTATTCAATTTTATAAAGAGATCAAAACGATTCCTCGTAGTATAGTATCAACATAGGTAAAACGCACATCATCATCATTATCATCATCAACTTAATCTCTGTCGTTCTTTTCTCATTCCCTTTACTTTTTTCAGTATAGATAAGTAATATGTATGTTGTTTATATTATATGATGCATGCTCATGTTCAATTTGTATTGTTGTATATATTGTATTGTGGAGAAGACTTTATAAGTATGTTTTACTTGTGTCTGATCCTTTTTCGCTTTGAGCAAATAAAATATGTTTAAACTAATTCAATTGAGAAAATTAATATGCTGCATTTATAACAAAACAATATACTAAAATTAATATGGCATGAACAAATGACAATCACTGAACTACAGGCTTCTGTCTTGCAATAGGCATACACAGAATTTGGCAGGGTTACACATGTTTGTCAGTGCTCGATACTCCCCTAACATTAGACATTAGTGTCACAATTCAAAATAAGACCAAACTATAACAATCTGGTGCAAAGTCTTAACTCAACAGATCGATACATCATGGTAACAGGATAAAACTTAGGAAATCGCACAAACTCCGAAAGGACGCGACATGATGCGATGATTAGGGTAAAGTCCCATTCTTTGCATGCATTGCTTTAGCTATATGTTGTCAAAACTTTCACAAAGAGATATAGGAAACAATCGGTAAAATTACAGTTTTGGTGACCATTCTGGTATCTAAAGATAAATAAACATGCTGTATTACACTGTTTTTGTTCATGTTTTATCTCTTAGATTCACAAATGAACAACTGCTTATGCTTAAAAGGCAATTTAATGAAGCGGATGTAAGCACAAAACAATTTACGGAAAAAAAATATTGCACTGAACAACAGGCTTCTGTCTTGCAATAGGCATAAACAGAATTTTGCGGGGTTAAACATGTTTGTGAGTGCTCAATACTTCCCGAACCTGGGACATCAATGTCACAATTCAAAATAAGAACAAACTTTAAAAATCTGGTGAAAATTCTTAAATCATCAGATCGATACAAAGCAGAAAACTTCTAACAAAAGCACAGAACGAACGCGCAAGGTATTTATTCATCCCTTACATCGAAAAGACACGAAGTACCAATTTGAGAGAACTCACAGTTATTGACAGCCAGTTCGAAGCTAATAACAACTTATAAGAACATGTATCTACGACCAAAATATCAATCAGTACACATTCAATATCCAATGGATTTAGTTTAAAGACATAAAATGCCAACATAAAGGTATCAACAGATTGCAGTTCCGTGAAAGTGCATATGTGTATATATAACAATAATATTTAGTAATGTTTAAATTTACTAATATTTTTTTTTTATACCAATATTATAATCTCCAATGATCTTATTACAGTGCTGAACAAGGAAATTTGTAGTATCAGTTTACATTGTGGTATTGTACTATAGTAATTTGTGTATGTTTTTATTAGTTTTGTGCTTCTTTGTTAAATATCTTTTTTTAGTGATTAGGATTATAAAACAATATTGACCATTGTGTCCATTTTTTTACATATTTGCCTGATATGTCTGATATGTCTGTGTTGTTCACACATCGTTGTCAATATTATACAAAATAAACAATTGTGTAAAAGAAGTATAATCATAATGCAAGTGTTCCCGCCGTTGTTACTGTTAAGCCATACCTGTGTTATCTAAAATTAGAAATGAAATAAACATCTTGTGTTCATTATTACACATGTTAAATATTATTTATCATCATTTTGTTTTTCATTTGACGAATAGGTAGATGTTATATAGCACACAAACACTTTTAATTCTTAACAATAATTCATTATTTAGGCAAGCAGCCAGTAAAAAAATAAATTACAAAAATACCGAACCGTCCAAGGTAAATTCATTAAGTGTGAAAGTGCATACACATTGATGAAAACCATATGTGTAAAATAAAATTGAGAATGGAAATGGAGAATGTGTCAAAGAGACAACAACCCGACCAAATAAAAAAAACAGCAGAAGGTCACCAACATGCTCGGGGGGGGGGGGGGGGGGGGTCACTTCCTAGGTTATGACTGATAGGGATGAGCCGCTGGAATAGGTCACTATTTCATGCTTCATGATATATGAAAAGGGTGAGAAATTCAGATTAAATATATCAATAGGTTGATATTATCACTTGCTGGATTATATCATAAGTATCTGAAACTAATTTAATGGTCGTATTTATTTTTTATGCGGCTAAACCACAGTGGTAAATGCATTAACTATTTGTCAAACCAATTAAACTCTATTTATTCAATGTGGTATGTCCACTGAGGTTAGTTGTAGATGCAATAAATCCAATCATCTTGACATTTCCAACTAATTAACATTGAAAGGTTTGTATACATGAAACATTTAAAGAAATTCCATAGCATAGTGTCTGCGTCCTTCGAGAGGGAACGGCAAAAAACTTTTCTCAGTGTTTAATAGATGTTGAACTCAGTAAAAGTGATACTATCTGAAGTGTTAATTACTACATTTATCTGACAAAACATATTTTATTGTCTTTTGAAATTGAAATTTCTTCATAATTAAAGATATATAAAAAGGGGCAAATAGAGGAAAGTTTTTAAGAATCGTGACGGATTTATTGGAAAAGCAAGGTGTGATAAATGCGACTGCCTTGCTTCTAAACAAGAACGTGAAATGAGCGGGACCTCAAAATTTTTGTAAACTAATGTACAAGAAGATGAAAAATATTCAAATATATCTATAATGTCTATAGGTCTGTTTTTTGTTTATAAATATATGACAAGGTATATATTTTTGATAAACAAAATATATGAAAAGGGTGGGGTACTTGATGTCTCAGCTGCTCCCCCCTACCAAAAAAAGTTTGAAGTGCCCCCCCCCCCCCCCCCGGGCCAACAGGTCTGCAATGTAGCGCGAAATTCCCGCACCCTGTCTAGAGGCGTTCTTCAGCTGTCCCCTAAACAAATATATACTAGTTCAGTGATAATGAACGCCATACTAATTTCCAAAGTGTACACAAGAAACTAAATCTAAAATAATACAAGACTAACAAAGGCCAGAGAATCCTGACTTGGGACAGGCGCAAAAATGCGGCGGGGTTAAATATGTTTGTGAGATCTCAACCCTCCCCCTATACCTCTTACCAATGTAGAAAAGTAAACGCATAACAATACGCACATTAAAATGCAGTTCAAGAGAAGTCCGAGTCTGATGTCAGAAGATTTAACCAAAGAAAATAAACAAAATGACAATAATGCATAAATAACAACAGACTATTACCAATGTAATTTCAACTGATCGGGCGGAGCTAATGTTTAAACTTGCATGTGGACAGTCTATTTGAAGATGTGTGTGATAAGGATGATTGCCGTTATAATTAATACTGATTTCTAATCACCAATCAGTGTCATCAAAGGAATTTACAAAATAATGACTAGACATTTCATTGATGAGTTTATCCTAAAACACCTATCTATAGATGGACTGGTTTATTATGAGCGAGCCAGTTAAACTCCGCCCAGTCAAGTGAAATAAATACTCGTGTGTAAGAATAGAAAATCTTATTGTGTCACACTGCATAGGACATCATGCTGTTACGTATAAATGTTTCACGATTTCGTGCGCTCTTTATGTCATTTTACGTCTTTATATATTTTTAACTCTTTCAAATGATCAACTGATAAAATATTCTTTTATACTAACGAATGACAGTCATGTATCTCACTATTGGATCGCGGAGGGTGGGGCGGTTCATAACAAGCTAGAAAACAAAGATGGTATCCAAATGACCACATGCTGGCGGAATTTCGTAACACTAAATCGGCAATTGTCAATATGCCGGGAACGACGTTATGATAACACAAAAAGGGATTGCCGCTTTATTTATCGTTCACAAAACTGCCCTCCGTCGAAATAGAATTTCGTCCCGAAATTTAAATAACTGCGAAATATTAAATCACTATATACAATCAGACAAAATTTAAACATGCTACTGTTGTCTCAATAGAATATTAGAATTAAGATTTTTTTTGTCTAGATCACGAATATCCTGATATCACGACTGATGACACATATAATAGCAAAATTGTACCAACGGCATATAAAACAATTAGTAAAGTGACAAATAAGGAACATTTGAAAATTCAGGGGACCGAAATAACTCACGGCTAATTTTGGTCTTATTTTGAAGATAAATATAATATTCTTTCATTTAGGCATGTCGTAGAGTGCCAAATGGGTGCTGATTTTTTAAAACTGCGGTCAAAGGTCAAAAAGGGGGATTTTGAAGAATCGCAAATTTTAGACATTGTGGACAATTTCGCGGTTGTTTCTCATCTTAACTGAGATTTTTTTCGATAGAAGCATGCGCTAGGAATGCTGCACAAATACAGCAAGTCATATTTATGTCTGACTTACAGAGATTAGTGATACATACCCTCGCTCTGGCGTGAATATAAAATTTTAATCCTGTCATCTACAATGTATGATGAGTTTATTTGCAACCACTGGCCATGGGTCGATGCCACTGCTGGTGGAGGTTTTCTTTCCCCGAGGGAATCACCAGCCCAGTAGTCAGCGACTATGTATTGATTTCAGTTATCATTGATATGTTCATAATTATAGATTAACTGTTAACAAAACTTAGTAATTTTGAAAAAACTAAGGTTTCTCTACCTCAGGAATAGATTACCGTAGATGTTTTTGGCAAAACGTTTTAGATTTTTGGTCCTCAATGCTCTTTATATTTGTACTTTATTTTGCTCTTAAACTTTTTTTGATGCGAGCGTCACTGATGAGTCTTTTTGAGACAAACGCGCGTCTGGCGTGCATATACAATTTTAATCCTGGTATCTATGGAGTTTATTTGCAACATGTAAGAAAATAAAACACATCTCTTTAGATAAGGAATTTATGGACAAAAATATTCATAACTAAGATTTAGCTACGCAATAATATATATGGCCAAATATAAAGTATTTGGGGGAAGATTTTGTTAAAATGCCATAAAGAACAGAGTAGAAATAAGAACTGTAAGGTTAACACTCGGTTTATAATGTCATGAAAAAAATGATGAAATTCTTGGCTGATTATTTAAACTTAAAAGGATGTGAGAACTATAAAAATTAGTCTTTATGTTCATGAAACTATAGTATATGAAGTTTGTCTGTAAAATTTACATTTTTATAGGTAACATTTATATTTTCTTCTGTAGCATTTGCATTTTCTTTTGTAACATGTTACAGCAGTTCATGTACCATCTGGACATCGACCTTGTCCGTCGGTTTACCTTCATAACTTGCACTTGCCATATTACCTATATAAACATGCATGTCCTGCGTACTTGCTACCATGATCTTTTTGTTATCTGTCATTACCGGCTCTTCCATTGAATCTTTGGTCGACAAGTAATCACTACTTTCCGCTTCTTTGCCAATGATAATACCAGATGTGGTGGCCTTTTTCCCGAATCTGACTACTCCAACAGTTAGTCTTTTTTTGTCACACTCAATCCACTGACCATTAATCTGTAGGCTTTTCTGTGAACTAACTGTGATATTCATATCATCTATCAGGTCACAAACTAATAGCATATTGTAACCAATTGGTGCTACATAAACTGGCCACTTGAAGGTTTCACTTCCCACCTCTGCTCCAGTATCCATAACTACATTCTTCACAATTTTGTTAATAACCACGGAAGATGCAATGCTAGCTGCTGTCACCCGATCAATGATAATATTCTCTTCTATCCTGCTGATCGGTTCTGCACTACCCAATAACTACTTCGGTGTGTTCTGTTAATAACAATATCAATTTTTAAAGAAGCAATTAAATAACAACAGTTAAAGATATGATTACAGTTGTGAATTGATTACCTTTTAAGAATGGTTTATTCAAAGGATCAACAAGGTTTAAAGAATCGTACTTGTAGGAAAATTTACGTACTTTATAAGAATCATCTCCGTAAAAATATGGATGTGATAACTTTTTTGTAATATTTTCTTCAGATCCTGCAAATATTTCAAATCGAACATGTATATGTATGCAAGATTTCAGCAAATATTGAAGGTGAGGACAAAACCCCGAATTAAATCATTATATTTGAACTTTCTAAAATACAAAAGCCAATTGGATGTTTTTTACTTTTTGAATAACCGCACATTGAAATGTGATAGTGCAAGTCTATGAACACGTATTCCTGTATCATTCCTCTATATCATAAGAATGTTAAGTCATAGAGACGGGAAAAATGACAAATTACGGTTTTGAGTTAACTTTTAGTTTTCATTATTGCATCTTGTGTTTTTTTGGACATTCATCAATTTATCTATTCAGTTTTAAATAAGACTACTCTCTTTTTTTTTAAATGTTAAAATTAGGTTAAAATTGTAACTAGTGAAGGCATATGGTCGTGACGTCTGCACTGTTTTGCGTGAAATCCTCTCGTAACTTCTTTTATGTGGTTTCCCCTATGCTACAGTCGTATATATCAATCAATTGTTATTCACAATTCATTTTGACCAAAAAGGTGCCAAAGTGTACCGTCTTATACGGGTAGAGTAAGCATTTATAAATAAATTTTACAACTTCGATTGTGCAACAGTGACATGTATGTATTGTTCTACAAACTGTTAGAAATAAAAAAATAAAAATACAGGTTTTCTCGTTCATACTGTAGCATTGATTTTGAACGTGTTTTTGTTATTTTTCATTTTCAGGAAGAAATTGCTTGTTGTTATTATGGGGCAATGTTGGTGCATCTCCGATAGAGTAACATGTTCTAAACGTACAGCTTTAAGGACAGCTTGGCAAATTGTAAGATACAAAATCAGATGTGTTATATTCTTCTTCATAATTGCATGTTACATCTACATTTTACACAAACCTAATACATTGTATTCATAACACATGTGCATATGTTACAATGAATTTGTATAATCAGGGATAATGTAGAGTCCCTGATGTAGAATCACTAAAATAATCAGTGATTATAATGATTCCCTGAAAATGATCAGTGATTTTATATAATCACTGATAATTTTAATTATTATTCTACAAATTCCCTAATATTATTTCAAGAATTATCAATAATCAAACGCTTCAAAGAAGATGAAACAAATTAACATAGACAAATCATTTTTTCTTATTCCTTGAAACTATTTTTAGTAAACAGGTTTTATTCCTGATCTACTATGTGAATCTTTAGTGATGAGTTTTATATTTCATATTTTATTCAAGTGTCGAACGTCATTATGTCACTAACAGATAACTAAGTATTGCACATAATACGCATAGCTATATTAGAAAAAGAAAATGTGGTATAATTGCCAATGAGACAACTCTTCATGAAAGACCAAATGACTTAGAAATTAACGGCTATAAGTCACCGTATGGCCTTCAACCATGAACAAAACCCATACCGCATAGTCAACTATAAAAGGCCCTAAAAACACAAATGAAACAATTCAAACAGGAAAACGAACGGTTTAATTTATGTAACACATTGAACGAAAAAAAACATGAAACACAGCAACAAACGACAACCACTTAATTACAGGCTCCTGTCTTGGGAGAGGCACATACACACATAATTTGGTGGGTTAAACATGTAAGCAGATCCTAACCTGGGACAATGGTATTACAGTGCAACATAAAAACGAACTATGAAATGCAGTTGCAATCTGAATAAGTTATCTTCACATTATCAATCAATATTTACTTTCTCTGTCTTTTAAAATGATGCGGTATTATATAAGTTTGTTATCGCTCAACTCGGCCCCAAAAATTGAAGAGTTGGCTTAAAGCATAGTAGAAGATCTAACTGTTCAAACTCAGTTGGAAAGGCTTGACTTATCAGATCGTCAGGTTATCATTTTTTTACGATTTCTGAAAATACTTAATTTCCTTTGTATGAATTCACATTTCAATTCTTGAAATGGAACGGAAGAAAGAAACAAAACGACTTGGAATTTTGTAAAAATAGTAAGTCAATGTCGGCGTAGTTTTCAAATAACCCCTAATCATGTTTTAAAATATAAGAACTCATCGTGTAAATAGTGTCTTAAACAATTTTTTATATAGGATTTGTAAACTCATTTCTTTAACATTTACCATGAATCTTTTTGCTTTCTTACAGCATACAGCACTAATGTTGATAAGACAATTACTATGGAAGTTAAGACAGAAACGATACTTTGTTAGAATGGAGATGATCGATGAACAAAACATACTGATCGTACAGCATTAACAATCACTTGTTTGTAAGTAATAATTGAATATACCGTCATACGTTCAATGTAATAGTCGGGCGTTTTGATTTGTCGGGTTTTGTGTACTCGCCCTTATTTGATTCACCTTGAAGCTTTATATTTTTTTTTACTATACTTAACTGATGATATCAAATGAAGGAATCAGTAGTAACATGTAGCTGATAAACCTAACATACTTAACTGATGATATCAAATGAAGGCACCAGTAGTTTGGTGATAAACCTTATGAAATAATACAAATCATGGTAATAAACCAAAACGGAAGAATTTGCATAACCTTCAAAATGAGCGAGATTGTTTTACACTAGTCATTGTGGGATTCTTTATATGTTGCTGTTCGATGTTAGCCAAGCCTCTGCGTTGAAGGCTCTTCTTTGACCTATAACTGTTTACCTTTTAAACATTGTAAATTGGATGGGCAGTTGTGTCTTTGGCACTCATATCGCATTTTCTTATTCAAAAAGACCTGCGTCGACAGGATAATAGTCTCTTTCTATGCACGAATCAGCAGCCATGCATATCCCCACTCACCAAAAATGCCACCACAGAAAATAGGACACAATCGGTAACATGATAGATTAGACGACTATTGTGGCATCTAAATAAGGAAGACTGCAATGTCATGATGCTAGGTTTGAGACATATATATATCGTATCAGTCAACGAATTCGTGATAATAATGGATTTTTTTTTATGCAGAGTCGATTTCAGTCTACCGTACTCCATACTTCTTTAGACCAAATTTTATTTAAGAAGCCATGCTAATGAATGAATGAGGTCCGTATATATAGTTACATACCCGAGTGTAATTTATCAATTGAGTTATGTAAACGCCATACGATGCTGTAAAGCATATATTGTTTTTCTTTGAAAAGGGAAGTTACTAATTTCACAGTTGAAATCATATCGTTTATTAGCAAACTCACAATTTTGACAAAGTAGTTTCATTGTGTCATGTAAAAATCTTATTACTGAATATGAATTATTACACTGTAGCTAGTTTGAGGTATACATAGGTTCAATCATACACATATTGAATAAAATATGAAACCTTAACCTTAAAATTAGGTTTTGCTGAAGTTTTATCATCTCCTTTAATAGTTGGAGCATAATCAATATAATTCCAAAATCGAATTCAGTAATGAATGTAAAAGACTCGAAATTGCAAAGCAGAACGCAATGTAAGATGGACAAAAGTACACAATACTAGGATAGGTAAAGCAATCTAACAAATTCAATTTAATAGTTGTTGACTGAAGAGAATAGGGTTTTAGTTTGCATTCACGTCATATATATGTATATGTTATCAGTATCTTCCATTGATTTGATTTGAAAAGGAAAAAATGGTGAAAAATAATTTCTTTTTTGTATATCCATGGCGACAATCTGCATTTATTTACAATACAATATTGCAAAATGGGGAGTGAAAATGTCACATATTCCCCCCCAAATTTTGAATAAAATAGAACTTGAATGCCTTTGAGTGATAGGCTTTCTGAAACTGTTGACATTAATTTACCACATGATCAAATAAAACATGTGAAACATTGGTGTCTTCCGCCATTTTTCCGTCAAATTTCAACTTAAAGTTCGTGTGAATAAAAGTAGGAAACAAAAACATTACAATAATTGCCGGACAAACATTTTGTATGGATATGAAAATACGGACTCTTATACAGAAAACATCCCATAATACATACATTACACAATCTTGATGTTCCTATAAACCCACTATGAAGGATATTTTGATTTTAGCTATCCACAAATGAATTTTAATGCACACTAGCGGTCATATTTGAAAAATCCACAGGGGCCGAAGCTTCAAATCTAACTGTGGTGTGGTACCTAAGGACTTTAGAAATTGTTTAGTCGAACGGTTCAAACAACGGCTATAAATCAATCTTTTAGAAGATGTTTCTGAGGTTCAGGTATTTAATAAAAAAAAAAAACCAGAGATTGTTAACGTGCTTAACTATGTAAAACAAAGGAGAGATCAGAAAATACATGTTGGCAAGGGAATAAAAACATGATGTAAATCCTAAATAATTTGTTGAATCTTTAGCAAATACAGTTTACCTCTAATTGAACTGACATTTCAGGAAGAATACTTGTTAAATAAAAACATGATGTAAATCCTAAATAATTTGTTGAATCTTTAGCAAATACAGTTTACCTCTAATTGAACTGACATTTCAGGAAGAACACTTGTTAAATAAAAACATGATGTAAATCCTAAATAATTTGTTGAATCTTTAGCAAATACAGTTTACCTCTAATTGAACTGACATTTCAGGAAGAAAACTTGTTAAAAAATTGATAAAGAAAGGTGCAGATGTTAATTTAGTTGCCAAAGGAGATAGACATTTTGATTTTTATGAAAACAGCGCGCCACCCATATTGTATGCTGCGAACAACTGTGAGGTCGACATTGTAAAACTTCTCATAGATGCAGGTAAGTGGTATATAATTCGGAATTTAGTGTTTGATTTTCGACCTAAGAGTTTAGATATCCCCTTTGTAGCCCCCGCCTTTTTGTTTAAGTAAAAGTTACAAAGGCATTCATTTTATTTCATATTTACTGGAGATAAACAATTAAAATGTCTTCTTGGAAAAGAGTTGTTTCACACTCTGTGCTTAGTTTTGAATTCTAAATTTTTCTCTATTCTTAAGTTTGGAAATACCTATCATTTGAGTGGTAGTTATTCCAATTGTACAGTTTTCAGTTAACACAAATATGCATGGCTTTTATAAAAGATTGTTATAGATAGCATCTTGATCGTGATGTTTTATGACAGATGTAAAAGAAACCGTCATTGTAGACCCGCAATTTAATTTTAGAAACACATAACGTGAAGTTTTGTTGATTTATCGCTATAATAAAGAAAACATTATCATATAGGTCAGAAGAATTTTAATGTAGACTTTCATAAAATAAATCCAGATTTAATATATTCGTATTTTGAAAATCTTATTGAGTCAAACTGAATAGGTTGATTGCTTAACGTCCAGTGGCAAATATTTCATGCATGTTCAGAACGAGACACACTGAATATGAAATCATACTGTGACCTACATGTATTTATATTCGTCTTCGTGTCAGTTCGTAACTTTTTAAAATTTATGTATACCTTTTACTCTATCAAATGATCAACTAATAAAATAATCTTATATTCTATTGAATAACATTAACGTAACTCACGAAAGGGTCGGGTGCGGAGGGTCTATAATTTTATCCTGATTATCTTTTAATAAAATGTATTGCTATTCGAAAGACAATCTTTCTGAATTTTTCATTCGATTCAAGTAAAATGGTTAAATAAATAACAACTTTTCCGCGATAGTAGTAACATAACAAAACGAAAAAAATAACCATACCCTCCCCCTTTTCCATATGCTAAGTGATACAATAAATAACTTACAATGTGTCTTGTATTTGTCATACACCCTTATCGGATGGTAACAATACATTTGTGTCTTACTTCATGCAGTTACAGTAATACATTATTGTGTATGGATAACAATTTTTAAAAGGTTTATATCTAAGTTATTTAGTGAGTTTTATTTCTCATTTTAAATGATCCGCAGGGCGTATTAAAACCTGAACGCATTAGAAAGGAATATCCCACTTTAGTGTTGTCAGTAAAAAAGGTTACTAAATTTTACAAATCTTTATAAAATTAATATTTTTTGACGGTATATAAGTCAGATAATGCATATTTTAAGGATTTTCTTGTCGTAGAACACACCTCGGGGTGTCAGGATTGTTCAAAGAAAGACCTCCCTCCGGTCGGTCTTTCATTTGATCAATCCTGACACCCCTCGGTGTGTTCTACGACAAGAAAAACCTTAAAATATGCATTATCTATAACGTAGTATACAATTTTGAAGCAGTGGACATTAACAAATTCCAGGGAATTCCACAAGATATCAATTTACAGGAACCACCTGACGTACGTGCAATCATTTATCCAACATGTCTGAGTAGATGGCAGGATTTTGGATTTACAAGACTTTCCTGTGGTCCACATATGCTTTTAAAAGTACTCGAGCATTATTTAAACGCTGGCGTGAAACTTAACACTACATCTTGGGGACCATGTCTCTTTTTAGGGTAAGTGTTTTTTTGGAATACACTTTTTTTAAGTACGTAGTTCTGTCGAGTTTTTCAAATTAACATATAATAAAAGTATGTTCATTTTGGTATTTAGATGTTTTGTTTAAATTTTATTCATTTAATCCAGGTTATAAGCCTGGTACGTTTGATAAGTAATTATAGAATTGGGAATGTACTACGGAGAGAGGAGAAAATTATACACGGACGATTTGAATCCGGAATTGAATATACTGACAGTTTTTGTATTTTAGTCCAAATCGAACTGGAGTATACAATGCGACTTGTTGTTATCAAATAATTTGTTTCTATGTATGTTGGCGGGTTTTTTTCCGTTGCACTTCAGTGTTTCTGTACGTTGTTCGATTGTTTTCCTCTTAGAGTTGTTTTGTTTCCGTCGATTTTAGTTTGTTACTCGGATTTGTTTTCTCTCAATCGATTTTTGACTTTTGAACAGCGGTGTATTATTATTGCCTTCATTTAGCCTAACCCTCCGCTTAAATGGCAATATTAAAGATATAGCTGAAATTAACAACACTACGTGACAGTTCAAACAAACGCAATAACCCTGAATAAGTTAATAAAATGTAAGAAAAACATGTAAATACCTATACGAATTACTTCTTATCAAAACAATAGTTTTGCCAAAAAAGCACGCCCATCTTTGAACCGAAAAAGAAGTTTTGGTATATACAAAAAAATCAGAGGTAACAATCAAAACATAGTTTGCCTATATGCAAAGAAATATACTTGAGACATAAAACATTTTTTTCAACTAAAACAAGTTGTAGAACAATAATTAAACAAGTAATCCTGTGTTAGGATGCTAACACAAAAGTCGCCAAAACGGACCCCAAATCATTGTTCTGCGGTATCCATGATGCCGCATAACGTGTGTGGAATGTCTCATTAAATATAAAGGATTTTCAGATTTATCATATTTTTGCCGTTTCCATGGTTACAAAAGTAAAATATTAATATTCTTTTTAGAGGGGACGTTGGTCAGACAACACGTGTATATATTGACGGAGCGGCGTATTAACTGTTCAATTTATTCTTCAATAGCTCGCGTATCATACAATACATGTAACTTATCGTGTACAATTTAATTACATGTTTATCGATTGATTTCAGCTAATGTGTTTATTTTAGCAGGTGTGTCATTCACGGATATGTACTTTAACGCAAATGCAGAAATGTCAGTAATTTGTACTCTGAGTGTTTCTCGTTCTCTCAGTGGCGATTTTCTCGCTTTAAAGCACATTAAACATAATACATATTTTTATTCTAGAATATTCTAGTACATGTTAGCAGTACAGCATTGCATGTGACCATATGCACATACTCCTAATTACGATTTCCGTGGAATTGTTACATTTTAAAAGAAAATGCAGCTTAAATGCATTTTCCATAGGGTCAATGTTAAACTTTTGTCCAGTTTGCATGGCAATGACAGCCATTTTGAAAATCCAAGTACTGTTGGTACCTCGGGGCACCACTACCAACATTTACATAAACTTTCAAGACTTTGCCTCTTATAACGAAAGATTTAAAATTTGGATTTTTTTTTACATTTTTGTAGTTTCCATGGTAACGGCGGCCATCTTTTACCATTCCATTATCTCTTGCACAACTTCACATGGCGGTTCATATTATGGTATAGTTCCATCATCATTGGTCTGACCAATTACGAGAAATAGCGTGGACAAAATGTGTGGAAGAATAAAAAGAAAAAGAAACTCCGTTGAGGGTGCCATAAAATAATAATCAGACAAAAAGAAACGAACAATAACAATATGTCACCCCAACTCGGTTGAGGGTGCCATAATAATAAGAAACGATACAAAAACAATAAGTCCCCAAAACTCCGTTTTGGTGACTTAATAATAATAAGAAACGGAACAAAAACATAAAGTCCCCAAAACTCCGTTTTGGCGACTTAATAAGTTAGAAGCGTATTTGGTTTATTTCTTATACGGATTTTCACGTATTGTAAGCTTATACAATAAGTGTCATATCAAAGTAAGAAAACGAAGCGAAAAACAGGATCTGTTTTATAATTTTAATAGTAATTTCCGTCTCTTTATTTCAATTATAAAAAAATTAAAAAAACTCGCTATAAATTTCATGCGTCCGCACTGCTTTTCTGAATTAATCTTCATTCAGAAAGCTCAATGCCGACTTTTTGAAAGCAAAGGCTGTAAGAGAACCATCTGAGAACTTTGTCTGAGGGAGTAGACAGTCAGGGGCGTTACTTAAACAAGTTTGTTTTTTTAATTACTTATATGAGTAATTTTTTATTTTGAAAATAATAAAATTACTTAATAGAGTTATTTTAATTTTCAATAGAAACATAGACTAAATGTAGTTTTCATGATTTTAAACAACATTTTATATCATAAAATAAAGAATTTATCAGATTTGAGAGGAGTATAGAGATAAAGGGTTACTTTGACAATAATGACAAAAATATTACTTGAATAAGTTATTTTAAACATTTTTGAAAAAAACAGCAATTACACTTATTTAAGGCACGTGTGTAATTGATTTAGGTTACAAATTATAAATAACTTCAGGTCTTAATTAATTCACAAGTATCTATCTATTTATATCAGTCTACCATCAAGATTTTAGAGGAAAATGATAATTTAATAGTCCCAAGAGACCAATCTTTGACCAAGAAGCGTCGGTATGAAAGATAAGTGCGTCGGAAAGTTAATTAGTGTTTCTGAAGAATTAGTTTAATATAAATCAAGGGAAAAATAACCAGATAACTGTGAAAATTATTTAAAGCTAGTAAAATCTGTATTCTTGGACACCTATAAAAATAATATTTAGAAAAATAACTTAGATAAGTTATATTTAAATTAGCCTCGTTTTCAACATTACTTGTATAGGTAATTTTAATTGTTACTTGTTTAAGTAATGCCCCTGACTGGTAGATGCCGTAGTTTCTAAATAATTTAAAAACTATATCTTTCTTTTATATATTTCAGGAGAGGCAAGGTTTATGAAGCAAATCAGCCAACTACCTTAGTAATATGCGAACCGTGGTTTATTTGTACAACAGCAATACTGTTACTACAACATGGAGTGGATCCGAAATTGTACAAATTTATAGATGTTTCATGTCAACAAGAGTAACACTGCATTTCCGCTCGACAAGAGAACTACTGTATTGATAAAAAGACATTTTTTGCAACATTTTTAGCTGCTGGATATGATCTTACCGTATCTGATATGAATCGCTATGAAAATGATCCCTTTAAGAGTGACCCTGACTATCAAATAGTGAACGACTTTGGAAGAACGCCAAGGTTAAAGCACCTTGCTCGAACACAAATTCGGAAACATATCAGATCCGTAAATGAAGATACATCTGTATTGCCGATTATCGACAAGTTAACACTTCCAACGATTCTTAAAGATTTTTTAAAAATTATATGACGTCAGTCCTGTCGATTTGTCGTCCATTGTTTGCTATGAACACAGAGGATGATTACTGTATAATAAATGTATGTAAAAGTATCATTTTCTGAAATCTCTCCAGAACCTCACCTTCAATCAATGTTATTTTGATTTGTCATAAAAGAATAAATATAATCCAAAGAACGGTCACAAAAAACGACGAATAATCATCTGAAATGCGGAATCACGATAATTAAAAACTGAACGAAAATTGCCTTTTTGTATATATTAACAAATTGTCAACATGTTTTAAGCGTGTTAACCTCGTCTACCTTACATTGTACAATCAATCTTTCATCATTTAAATATCACATTTGCATCCGAACTATTAAGAGTGCATGTTTTTGTTTTTTTGGTTAAATATGTTTGAGAGCAATTAACTCTCCCCTAACCTAGGACAGTAACTTCAGTGTTCAACATTAGGACAAACTATAAAAATCAAATGAAAAGGGCTTAACTCATCAGATCGATACAAAGCAGAAAATATTTAACAAAATCATCGACGAGACGTATCAAGGTTTTTAAAACAGCCCCAACAACACAAGAAAGAAGTACAAATCTGAGAGAACTCTAAGTTATCATTGACAGCTAGTTAAAAGCCAAACACAACTAATAAAAAAAACATGTGTTTAAAATGTCAATCAGTATACATCCAATATATAATGTATTTAGTGTAAAGACGTGCAATGCCAAATTATAGGTATCGACAGATTGTAGTACCATGAAAGTGTATATGTGCATAACAATAATGTTTCGTCCACGAGGATATCACAAGCCCAGTACTCACCACTTCGGTGTTGACATTAAAGTCATAAAAAACGAATGACCGGTGAAAAATATTGATCTTCCAATTCTTGAACCAATGCATACAAACATCATAAACTCAGTCTTCTGTCCAAGAATTTTTCATTTTTTTCGCATAAAATTCGTATAATCGTCATTTTTTTTTCAATCGGTCAGTGTTGTTGTGAAAAATATGGCAGGTAATAAAAGTTCGTGTTTTGAAGCCGAAGTTTAACGATTGTCATCTGTGTGTCAACAATCAACAAAAAGGCATGTGAATTGAGCACGTGTTTAACATGTAAATTCAGATAACAGTTTATTTTAAGGACATCCATGTGTATTGCGATCACCGGATTTTTACGAGATGGGTCATACTGAGGCACTTTGCATACGGAAAATATGTTGGGGGCATTGCTTCCTAGAAAGAAGCAATTAAGATAAAGTAAACTTCTTCTAAATATGAATAAACTAAAGAATTTTCTTCAGTCAAAAGTATATGTTCATAAGTTTTATAATGACAACCATCCATTGAGTTATAAAAAAACATGTGCATTATTTTTTTTAATTTAAGGTTTCTTATTACTTTAATATCAGTTTTATGGTAATTTTTAAGTTCCTGTTGACAAAAGAATGATTTTTTTTTCAAAATACTTAGGTTAAATAAAGGAAACAGTAGTATACAGCTGTTCGAAATTCATCAATCTATTGTATATAATATACCAATGGCAATTTTTTTACTTGGTACAGGAAGTTTGAAGACAAAAATGGTGGGTTGAACCTGTGGCTAGCCAAACCTCGCACTTTTATGGCAATTTTAATTTAACACTTAAATGACACCATTAGATGACAGAAATATAGTACAAATGCAAGAACATTCAGGACAGAAAATTCCGAAAATAAACAATACAATATAGTACATTTCGACAACAAAACAACAGAAACAACAGAAGTACTGAAATGAGAGAAAAAAACCAAAAAACCCGAACAAACGACAATGCAACACACACAGAAACAAACTATACGAAAACAATTGCTATTTTCCGGACTTTGCACATGACATTGTTTAGAACAAATGGTGGATTGAACCTGGTTTTGTGACTAGACAGACCTCCCGCTTTTATGGCAATGTTAAATATAACTTTAAAATGACAACATTACATGACAGGACTACAAATAAACGGGAGAACCTATAGGACAGAGAAACACACAAATAATAGCTTTGATTGTTGGTTGCTTAACGTCCAGTTGCAAATATTCCATGCAAATAATAGCTACCAAAAGGTACCAGGTTTATAATTTAATACGTCAGACGCGCGCTTCGTCTACACAAGACTAAACAGTGACGCTCAGATCAAAAAAGTTTGAAAGCCAAAACAGGTACAAAAGTGAAGAACATTTAGGACCAAAAGTTCCGAAAAGTTGGGGCTAATGATAATGTTTTCTGCCTAGGATAAGAACATCCTTATTAATTAGAATAATTCATACGTTTGCAAACAGTAAATTTATAAAAATGACTATATAATAGATATACATTATAACACCAAAGTGGTGACTAACCAACTACAGAATAAATACGAATACATAAAACAACCTAAACAAGCACTCAAAAAAAAAGAGTTAGCCGAACAGATCGACGCACAAAGTGAATTTGTACTTGTTTGGCTTTATAACAATTTTGATCTGAGCGTCACTAATGAGTCTTATGTAGACGAAATGCGCGTCTGGCGTATTAAATTATAATCCTGGTACATTTCATACCTATTCAGTATAGTTTTAATTTACTGATAACAAAATCATTGTTTAAACCGATAAAATCACTATTCATAGATCTATTTACAATGTTTAATTGGTACAGTACAGCCTGTGACTTTTTCTTAGTAATGTCCACCCTCTTGCATGGTCAACATCCAATGGTGAACATTTATTGGGGTATTCAATCTTGAGATGTTGGCCATTTATTGGGGGTCATAAATCATAGGTAGTTTTTTTTATCTAATTATGTTACCTGTTAAAATCAATCAGGGTTGAAGTTTTCAGCTGGTATGTTTCAGTAAAATTTACCTGTACAGGTAACTTGGTTTCTTTTAAAATTGACATTTCACCTTTTTGGAAAATGTAGAATAAAATATTGTTTTAGTCTTAATTTATTATTATTTTTTGTCTTTAATTTTATTTAATTTTGTAATTTTTTAAGGTTTTATTATTTTATTTTTGTATGTTTTGTTTCTTATTCTTTTAATTTCTTCTCAGTAAGAATCTTGAGTAGAAATGGCAAAAAGTTAAAGATAAGAGTTATTGACTAGCATTTGAAATAAACAGACTTTTAATAATTGTTTTTTAAGTAAAAAGGTTTATATAAATGTACATGATGTACAAAAAAGTCATTGTATTCAATTATTTGTTAACATTATTAAATGAGTTATTACTATTAATAATAACTAATAATCATGCAAGTGATATTTTAAATTAAAAAAATGAAAGTATAAAATAAGATGATCAATATCAATCCTTTTACAATAAATTTTGATAACATCTAATATTATTCAGGAAAACTACAAGTACCATTATATGGTTTAGGAAAAAACTAATTTTGTTTTTAATATCTTAATTTTCTTCAAATCTCAAAACAAGAGTTGTGCACAAACAATCACTGAAAAGACTTATTTTCCAAATGTTCACCTAGTTGTCATCAAATTTTGATAAATGTTCATTAAAAATGCTAATCATAATGAATTTTTTTTCAAAATTTGTCTCTAGACTCTAATTTGTCTCTAATAGTGCACTTTCTAAAGATGGTGACACTTTAAAGGTCTATTAATTTTTTTCAGTGTATTATATTGTCAATAGTGCTGGACTGGCATGATACATAATCTTGGTATACATTTACAAAGAATATTTCAATCAACCTAGGCCTTTTAGATAAAGTTAATAATTGCAGGGACTTGAATGAATTAAGACTTTTAAAGTCCTTAATAAAAAAATGAATTTTTAGAAAAAACAAAAAATAAAAACTTTTGATAAAAACTGTAAACTTGATTGTGTCAATAGGTATAGAATTTATGGTCATAATTTAGAAATAGAAAATAGTGGACAATATAAAATTCCTAGAACATGTAGAAAGGATAGAATGTGTAAACTGTGCTTCTTGTTACAAGGTCAATGAAGAACACCTATTCCTTGATTGTAAAATTAACAAAACAACTTTGAAATAATCCATTAGAAAATTATTTGCCTTCTCATTATAATGTCTCTAACCCAAGAACAAAAAGTAAAAGAAATGCTTAATCTCTAAAACATGGATCATGTTTAAAATATCAAATGACAATAAAAATATTATCAAATTTTGTTGTAATGAATATTTCTAATACTTATTAATATTTTATTCAATAAAGAAATAATGAATTGCCTAAATTTTATTTAGTGTATGAGTCCTAAAGACAATCTTTATCATTTGTTAAATAATATTGAATGCAGATCAGTCTATCTACAATAATAAACCATTTTGATTTTAGAAAATTAACTTTTGAGAAAACCTTGTCTATAGAAAAAGGCAGGCATTGTAAATGTTTGCAGTATGAAGATGATATTCATTTATTTTTCACTACCGAAAAATAACTTAAATTGATCAAAAATTATTTAAAAGGTATAATATCAAAACTAATATTCAGGGGACAATTATGTTTTAATTGAGCTGTTTGTTCAACTAGTTTTATTATTTCAATTTATTTTTTGAATTTCTTTTCATAATCACAGTTATTAAATTTGACAAACACATACATGTATATTTTACCTGAGACACCTGACCTGTAAGTTATATAATTTTAACACTTCAATGCATTCAAGATTTCCATTTATCCTTGACTAGTTTTTGAGTAATACCTTGTGTATTAAAAAAGCAACAGGGGGTATGATGATGAACATATAGGGCCACCATGGTGAACATATTTTTTATGGCCACCATTAATAAGATAAAGTCACAGGTAGTACTGTAGCCTTTCATACTCAGTTAACTTAAAAGATTGATAAGTTTACCATGGTCGTATCTAAATGTTCGGGCTCTGTAAACAACATCACCATAACATTTCGGATGTGCAATTCGTTTAAACTAAGTTTTCTACCGGTATTGTCAAACTTTCCTTCCAAATATGTGTATCTTTGGACAAATTTAGTAAAGGTTTCAGTGATTTGTGGTATAAAATCCCTAACTTAATTATTTACAAGTAATACATAGATTACGTTAATTGAAATAATATTTTTTCACTAAAAAGCGAACATTCTTTGTAAAGTTAAAGTTAGCATGTAGTTCTTCATTTTTGGTATCGTTTCAATACTTCACCAAAATATATAAACACCTCGAAGGGAGACATATATTTATTATTTCGCACAAAAGCTGTTATTGTTTTACTGAAAAATATCTAATCAGAACAATAACGACTTTTCTGTGTATCCATTGTTTTGTCTTGTTCTCCTCAAATTTACATGAAACTTTTATCAAAGCCACGGATGAGCTCCGTATTCAGAGACAATCTGAAATGGTAACTATGTTATTAAAGAAACGATCCAAAAAAATAATATTTTGAATAATAAAGGTAGTAATTAAATTCTTTTTTTGTCAAACATCCTCTTTATTTTCGTATGAAAGTTTCCATTCATTTAATTTTCAGATAAGTTTGAAGGTCAAACATATCTGTAATGTGAGACATGATCTTATTAAGAGGACTTGTAAAATATTTGTAAGACTTAGAGGTCACGATTCTATTAGTCGTTGGTAAATTTCGCACCCGATAAAATTGAGTCGTTATCAGATACCTGTCACAATTCGTTATTACCTTAAACAGTTAAAGATAGTTGTATCATGCTTATGTTTCTATAACAAGTGACGATTTTTAATGGTTGTTGGCATTGTGCTTCTGATCTCTATGGCAGTTCGTATGGTATAATTTGTCCTTTTTATTTTTGAATACTATTTATTGCATATCTAGCTGTTTTCAGTCCTCTCGTGTGCTATTGATTGTCAGCATTGATTCTCCACTATGTTAAATCTATAGCATAAAATACGATTCTGCATCATTTCAGATTACCTTAGCTGGTTTTTTTTGCAAAATATGGATAAATATTTTTTTTTATTTGAAACGTAACTTATTAATTATCACCTATTATTATATACCTTTTTGAGTTTTTGATTTTGCCATTTGAGTTCATTTTTTTTATATTTTACTTTTTACATAAACGTCGTGCAGGGAAGACACTAAGGGAACCACGAATTTTTACAGTCTCATTTTTTTGGGAAAATGCAAACGAGGAAATAAAAACTATAATTGAAAATGATTTTCATCTATCTATATATTTATACATTACGCTATGTTTAACCATTTGAACAACATTTTTTTTTTCATCTGTATATTTTTCTCATTAGATATTCCTTAACATTAAGCAGTTTCAATTTTGAAGCACTCTTTTCGTTCTCTTTAATGCTGATGTTTATTTCATTACAGATGAATGATCTTAAACAACGTGCTGTTCGTTAAAATTTATTTGATAATACGTGTAATTTATTATGTAATGAGAGTGTGAGCTCACTCACTTATAATTTTTTTTTAAATTTGAAACCAGAAGCGTAGCTTTTTCTTTAAAACAGGAACATTTGACATACAATGTGTCCTGGTGTAGGCTTTCCTATGAGGCAATATTTAAGCAGCACATGTATGCTGAGTATATATATCCCAGTTGATACAATATTCAAGAGCTTACGTTCCCTAAAAATGGGGCAAAAGATACCAGAAGTATATTCGAACTCATAAATCTAAAAAAAAGCTGTCAACGCCATGGCAAAAAAAGAAAAAAGACAAAGAGAAAAACAATAGTACACAAAACACAAACATAGAAAAAAAAGACTAAGCAACACGAACCCCACCAAAAAATAGGGGTGATCACAGGTGCTCCGGGAGGGTAAGCAGATCATGCTCAACATGTGGCACCCTAAAAAAAAGATTGCTGTTAAGAAGAATGCCTCTGAGTCAGCAGTTAATTACGATAAAATTTGAATCTATTTCCGTAGTTCGACGAAAGACATGAATGACCATGTGTGTATTCAATTTGCTGAAGAAACTTTCAGACCCTCTTAGGTTTACAACTTATTTCCATTTATTGACTTGGAAAATTGGAACGAGAAAGTCGCTGAGTACTACTACATGACTACCCTTGTAAAATATTTTATTAAACATACAGGTTTAAAGGGTGTTCCATTCTTTTTTTTTTAATTTAGATTCCTATCTAGTATTTTGTGGATTGTTTTTTTTTCTGTAATTAATGGTGTTCTTTCTTTTTCGACTTATGTTTTTTTAAACTTAACCTTGATATCTTCTCTATTTTCTTTTGTCATAAAGTAAAGTGTCGAGCATGAGATTACTTTTTATAGTGATTATTTGATAATCAGACCAAATATTTCATGATTATTTGATTATTTGATAATTTATGACTGTATTTTTGATTTAAAAGATAACTGTATTGTATTTGAAGCTTTAAGGACGTCCATCGGTAGGTTTACTGTCGCAAATTTAGTTTACCTGGCGACGCGGAGCGGAGACAGGTAAACGGGTATTTGTGACAGTAAAACTACCGATGGACGTCCGAAAAGCTGCAAATACAATACAGTTATCTCTATTCTAATGCAAAACAAGCTCATAATTAAATTTTTATCATTCCGAAATTTAAAATGTCGGCTTCCTTAGTTACAGACAAGGAGATAGAGAATTTTACGCTTGCTGTCATCCAATCAGAACAGTTGTTACAAAATAATTGCATTAGAATATTTGATAATCTTGTTATAAAAAATGATTAATGAGTATGTGATCATAATGACAAACATATGATTATGTAATCACTTGGACACCCCCATGATAGGCCTCAATAGTTATAAATCGATTTAAAGAAACATATCCTAGTTACAAAATAAAACCGAAGGCAACACATAAACTATAACATGAATAACAGAAAAACAACGGACCAACAGAAACACTGAAGTGCAACAAAACAAACGTCAATATACATATAAACGAACTTTTTGATGACAACTGCCATATTCCTGACTTGATACAGGACATTTTAAACCAAAATGGTGGGTTGAAATTGGTTTTTTATCTAATAAAAGAAGATAGATGATTGAGACGATTTTATTGTTGATACAAGTATATGACCTTTTTGAAAAATACACATGGAGGTAAGGAGTCGGATCCAATACCATCCCACCCTTTCCCCTTTTTGGGAAAAAAGTAAAGTCATTAAAAAAAGAAACGGGACTCTGAAAAACATTTAAGGATGTTTGCTGCTCAGTTTCAAAATAAATAACTTTTCATATAACTAGTTTATATTAAAAGGGGATTAATTGAGGAATCAAAACAGCCCAAAAAATATTAGGTGTCAATGTGCTTGTTTTCGAGATATTAGCCATTGGGATTTGGCGGGAAAATAATTTCTCTTGATTTTTCATGGCTTTATCATTGACCAGGTCAAATTCTCAAATACTATTTAAAAATAAATAAGATTTTTTAATACTTTTACAGATGGTTTATAATTAAACATGTAAAAGATTAATAAAAAGAAAAATTGTGGTTCATGGGCAAATTTTTTTAAGGGATTCAAATGGATAAAACCAGAGAATTCCGAAAATCTGACAAAAATTCCAAAACATGACAAGCAATCATCCTTAATCAAGAAGACTGTAGAAGGTTTTTTCTGTATTTTAAGCCAGAATTAAAGTCACCTTTCCAACTTTTCAACTCCTACGCCACTGTACACATGTGCAAATCTATATCATTCTATAACAAATGTATCAAAGTAATTTGAAGGTTATAAGAACTTTGACAGGATTAGTTCAAAAATCATATATAGTAAGCTACATATAGATTTTCGTTTTTTTAACGTAACGTGTCACTTTGAGGCCCTAGAATATTCGTGTATCAAAAATGAAAATATTTAGAGCCATCTTTTTGATAGTATTGGACAATCATAATTTACGATAGGAAATTATTTATATCGGGGGTTTCCCTGATATATAAATACATTTTACACCATGATTATCATTTCAAGAATTCGTTTGAATATCTCCTGTTTTATAATTTTTTGTTAAGAAATTTTAAAATATTGTTCCAGCTGGTTGAATATTAAATGTCATTTATCGAACAACGAAGAACGAACCAACCCACCGCATATTTCGAATGCATGTAGTTCCGCCTTTAGTAAATTATCACATGTACATTACTGATAATCTATTAATAGAAATGATATTTCCATATAAATATACATATACATCGTACTATTATCATTATTCGTGTTAAATATCATTCAAGCTGTTATTTATTCTTTGACGAATAGGTATGTATTTATTATTCTACAGTAAAGGATTCTAAGTAATTTTATAGTTAAAATCAAAAGTTTCTGTTCTCCTAGATGAATTATATTTTTCTCAGGTATGTTAATAATCGAAAAGATTGTACATTTTACTACAAACCAGTAAAACTCTGAAATGGCCTATATCTGTAGTCGACTGTACTGTTTTTTTATTCGACCAGTCTGTATTGGTCTGAAATTTACTTGAAATTACTCGACTGTAGTCTGATCATATACTCGACAAGTACTTAACCATGTTAATCATTTTATACATGTCTGAACCATATTTGACATTGTCTAAACCATGCTCGACCTAGTCTTAACCATGCTCGACCTAGTCTGAATCATACTTGATCTAGTCTGTACCATACCCGACGAAGTCATACCACCCTAGACCTGTTTGTTTTTTGTATATATCTATTTTAAAAAAACACCTGTGACGTATTTTTTTGTTCAAACTCTCCATTATTTTTCAGAAATGGAGTTATTTTTTATTGTTACCCTTCATTTATCCGGACGTTTTGTCCTTTTAATATTTCTATGGACACTTTTTAAAAAGTGTTCACCCATATGCATAATTCTAAAGGATGTAACGTGAAATTGAATCAAGATAAAACTAAAACGAATATACTTGATTTTTTTTTTTAAATTGGGATCGTAATAATGCAATTAACATTTAATATATCACTACTTGTATTAACAAACAGGTTTTATTTGCGAGACGTAATTCCATTGTGTAAATATAGTATTGTATTCACTTTAATTCAACAATATAATCCACAATTTGGCTGAATTTCTGTCATAGATAGTATCCAAGAGGGTAACAACGAATATTTTCCATTGAGTCTCATTCCTTTGTGCATTTACAAAATATAAAATGTGTTAACTGTGTGTGAGTCAGTGAATTTTATAATAATATTGAACACATTAACTGTATTCAATAATGAAAAAAAGAGAGTATATATTTCACATAAAGATTTAATTTAAATTTTAACGGTTAAGATATCACTTCCTTAAAATATTTTGATTTTCTACAGCAAAAATCGTATATATAACACCCGGCCACAAAAAGCTTCATTTTTATGAATCCCAGGTAGTCGTGTGGTCTAGCGGGAAGGCTACAATGCAGGCGATTTGGTCATGTTGGTGTCACGCTATCTCAGTAGCATGGGTTCGAATCCCGATGAGGGAAAAAAACAAAATGCGAAAGCAAATTCACAGATCTAACATTGTTGGGTTGATGTTTAGAAAAGTTGTATATACATAATGTATACAGCCATGTTTCACCATCACTGCTGGTAATCTAATTGATAAATCTGTTGAAGAATTGTCACTGGCTCTGAGTCAGACGTACTTATAAATATAAATATTTTCTGTGACTGTATCGTACATTAATTTGTAGGATCCTTTACTAAAGATAATTTAACTGATCTGTAAAAATAACATCTCCATGCCTTATATATCATGTACTGTAGTATGACGCTAGATTAAAACTGACGTGGAAAGGTAACACCCGGCCACCGAAAGTTTCATTTTTATGAAGCCCAGGTGGTCTTGTGGTCTAGCCAGACGGATATAGTACAGGCTATTTGGTGTCATGATACCTCAGTAGCATGGGTTCGAACCCCGGCGAGGGAAGAACAAAAAAAAGTGCGAAATTTACAGATCTAACATTGTTGGGTTGATGTTAAGACAAGTTGTATTTACATAATGTACACCACCATGTTTCACCATCACTGCTGTTGATCTGATGGATACATCTGTTGAAGAGTTGTCACTGGCTCAGACGTACTAATAAATATAAATATTTTCTGTGACTGTATCTTAAATTAATTTGTAGGATCCCCTTCTATAGATAATTCAGCTGATCTGTAAAAATAACATCTCCATGCCTTATATATCATGTACTGTAGTACGACACTAGAATAAAACTGATGTGGAAAGGTAACACCCAGCCACCGAAAGCTTCATTTTTATGAAGTCCAGGTGGTCGACTGGTCTAGCGGGACGGCTACAGTGCAGGCGATTTCGTGTCACGATATCTCAGTAGCATGGGTTCGAACCCCGGCGAGGGAAGAACAAAAAAATTGCGAAAGCAAATTTATAGATCTAACATTGTTGGGTTTTTATGTTTAGACGAGTCGTATATATATATGTAACACTCCCAAACGTGTCCTTCCCCCCAAACGTGTCCAATTCCCCCAAACGTGTCTTTTCTCCCTAAACGTGTCCAAAATGTACAATATTCCCCAAACGTGTCCGATATCATAACACCCAAACGTGTCCGATAAATGTTATTCGCCAAAACGTGTCAAATATTTAACGCCAGAACGTCTCACGTCTTTTAGCGTTACTACATGTAACTCCTAAATAAAATCGCTGATAACGTTAACTTTACGGCAATTCTATGATGGTGACACAGGTGACAAACTTTTTATTTATTAGCTTTAGCTAATTAAATCTAGGTTTTAAATGAATATCATAATTCCAAATTTAATCTGTAATTGTTAATTTTCTTTTGACTGAAATTACTTATTGTTCAGTTGCAAGTATTTCATAGATATAGGAAGATGTGGTGTGAGTGCCAATGAGACAACTCTCCATCCAAATAACAATTTAAAAAGTAAACCACTATAGGTTAAAGTACGGCCTTCAACACGGAGCCTTGGCTCACACCGAACAACAAGCTATAAAGGGCCCCAAAATTACTAGTGTAAAACCATTCAAACGGGAAAACCAACGGTCTAATCTATATAAACAAAACGAGAAACGAGAAACACGTATATATTACATAAACAAACGACAACTACTGTACATCAGATTCCTGACTTAGGACAGGTGCAAACATTTGCAGCGGGATTAAACGTTTTAATACTCATTTAGAGCGAACCTACACTAAATAATTATAGAGTTGAATTAATCGGTAACTTTGTGAATTATTTTGTACTTATAAACTCCGTTGATCCTTTTTATATTTATCCGAATATTGCATGGCGGGCGTTAAGCAGCATTTTTTTGAAATTTTTTTCTGTTAATAGTTCTCCACCTGAATTTGTGTGTATTTCAAAACCTCATCAAATCATCAATTGGTTATCCGGGGTTTTTTTAATAAATTTTAGGTTTCCAGCATCACTAAAGACACACGATCATGAGACATAACGTCCAGTGCCAAATATTTCATGCATTGGTTTTATAGATTCTTTTTATTAATATAAATAGTATGTGATCAACGCCGGTTAATAGTGGTTACCGAAATTGCAAATTTAATTTGTACTGTATAAATTAACTTTAGACTGTTGATAGCGTATTTCCAGTTGCAAGTATTTCATGCATATTTAGAGAACATACATGTTTTAATGATTTTACTGTTCTATACTGTTTAAGTTATCTTTAAACTGATGATTGCGTATTGTCCAGTTGCAAGTATTTCATAGATATAGGAAGATGTGGTGTAAGTGCCAATGAAACAACTCTATCCAAATAACAATTTAAAAACTAAACCATTATAGGTTAAAGTTCAGCCTTCAACACGGAGCCTTGCATGCATATTTAGAGAGCACATAGGTTAGAAGTTTTTATTTTTACATTTGTACTGTATCAATTTACTTTAGACTGTTGATCGTCCAGTAGCCGGGATTTCACAATATTTAGAGAGAAAAAAATTTAATGTGCAGAGAAAGGGACACTTTCATCCGTTAACTTTATATTTTAACTAAATATGTTTGCTTCCTATTTACATACGACATAGCCGAAATGACGCCCCCACTTTTATCCAGTTTTTGGCCGGTTTGAAAAAGTGCTTTATCTATATTTTTAATGAAATGGTAAAATTCGTATAAACTAGTATTAATGGAATAGCACTAACCAAATAACGCTTGATATGGACACGTTTTTGGCATTGGACACGTTTGGGGTAAGTTTAGAAATGGACACGTTTGGGCGTTTATACAAATCACACGCTTTTGCGATGTTCTGATCTAGACATCTTTTGCAGATCAGTGACGTCAACATGGACACGTTTGGGGGGAAGGACACGTTTCTGAGTGTTACATATATCTAAGTAAAAAATTCAAAAAATACTCGGATTGTTTCTACAATAATATTCTAGTTTAATAGAGAGAAAAAAAGAGAAAAAAAAAGTCCAAGAAACTGAAATGGTCAAAAGGGCGTATTCGGTGTTTTATTTGATTGTTCGTTGTTATAAATTACGTATCTTACTGATGATTAAAATATGAGTGGGTATGAATTACATTTGAAAAAGGCTTGTGTGAAATACTTGGCGTTTTTTTTTATCCAATTTCAACAGAAACGCGTAATATAATCGAATTCAGTGACTGTTGTTATATGTCCAGTGGAAAATATAACAGAAATATCGGCAGTGCACTAAACAGCTTTAATCTTGAAATAAATGTTTAAATGAAATCAAAAGGTAGATAATTGCCCACTTGTTTCGTAAATTCAAGAATTTATATCACCATGATAATAGAACTTCCATGGTAATCATTGATAACTTTTGAATAAAGGAAATATGTTCCAAAGTTGCAGTCAAAATGTATGTTGATAAATTTAGAAAAGTTTTGTCAAAATTAAAGACATTGAATACAAGAAGCACTTTTATAATGTTTAATTACCTCAGTTCATGTGTATTTTACAGGTAAAAAGAAATCCTTATTTTTCTTTAACTCGTGTATTATTTATCTTGTCAGTTCAAACTGTCTTGTGATTTAAGATTTACAGGATGTTGTAATTTCAAATTGATGGTATTTGAAAAATCATTACTTTCTGACCAGGTGTGATTCATTTTAATGCATTTGCAGACGGCATTACTTTATAGTTTACCATCAATCAGAAGAACAAGATAACTAATTTCTTTTATATTGTTTGATTTCTTTTTAATTTATATTATATATATGTATATCTCAAACTGTAATGAGAATAGCTATATATTTCTGATATAAGGTCAAACAATTTCAGTGATTGTGTAAGTTGCTGTTACGTCATTAAATAGATACATTGTAGTTATATACCTTTTCATTACCCTCATTATAGGCGTGGTTTTCAGGTAAAAAAAATCTTGTTTTTTCTAACAAAACTTTAAAATGGTTGTTTTAACGTATAAAAAATGTAACAAATAACCTATTAAAAATCACTCCTCTTACCTTGTTTCATTCGTTAACACTCGTTTTTTTATAGCCAAAAGCCGAATTATTCTCGTGAATGAACCACTAGTACTACTATACTAATACGATAAATATCAGTATATATTATTGTACTTCTGGATCCTTTTCAGTGGCACAGGATAAAAATTAGGGCTATAAAAGAATATTTTAAGTTGTCCATGTTTTTCCATCCTTTAGGTAAAAGAAACTTTCATGTATTTGGTCACAAAATCAAACCTATCATTTTATAAAATTGCGAAAAATGAGTTGCTTTAATAAACTAATTGCTTGCTAAATTCAGAATGGGATTATTTTTTTGAAAACTACCAAAGTCTTAACTTAAACTTACCTGCTGAAAATTTTCTAACTAAATAGTGTAAACAAATAAAAGAAACAAAAATACCGAATTCCGAGGAAAATTCTAAACGGAATACATGCAAATGGCAAAAACTAAATCTTAAACATATCGGGACCCTTTACAGTGGCACAGTATAAAGAATCATGTATTCTTGATGTTCCAAAGGAAGTACTTACTGTTCTCCCTAAGTTTTACGGAGTTTGGAAGATCAACAATATATTTAAAACGAAATTGTATCAGCAAAATAAAGCGTTGTGGTTCATGTCGTGGAACCAGTCTGACAGGGGCAAACAAATTGAAAACAGAAAACTTAGAATTGCTTATTTGTATTTTGGGAAAATAATTCAATAACATTTCAGAGGGAAAATTTTGTACATATGTTACTTTTCAATGTAACTTTGGTTGCAAACAATATCTTGGTATTATTTAAAAAAGATAACTTCTAACAAGAATTTTCCTAACCACTTACTTATAGAGAGAGGTAGATGTAATCCCACTCCTCGACACAATAGAGTATGTCAAAGGTGATGCAGTAATGCGATCGAAGATCAACGAACAAATTTGATATCAGTGATAACTATTTTTTGCAAGAACTTTAAAGAATCAAACCCAAACAAATAACCTGATATGGTAATGAATAATGAAGATGAGAAATTATTCTAAAAATTATGCATATTTAGTAAGAAAAAACGCGTTTTGATAGGATTGACACAAACAGATCTATCGAAGTATTTCCTTTTTGAATTTGTCATGTTCGTGACTAGATCTCAGATGATATTTTCTCTTAAACTTTAGAATTTTCCATGAATAAGGTCTTGAGCATCGTCCTTTTGGTGAATCTTGCCGAGTGACAAACCCCCTTAGTGGTGTGCAGAAGACACGAGGAAAACCACTATTTTTGAAAAATAAACATATATTTGAATCTGCATGGTTCTAAATGATCACTTCTTGATAATCTCTCCATTGTCGTGATAAGTAAACCACTGATATGTACTGGTCATGATGTCAACTACACAAGATGAATCTATGTTACTTGGTTTTTTTTGTTTTTTTTTTTGGTTATATATATATATATAGGAAGATGTGGTGTGAGTGCCAATGAGACAACTCTCCATCCAAATAACAATTTAAAAAGTAAACCATTATAGGTTAAATTAAGGCCTTCAACACGGAGCTTTGGCTCACACCGAACAACAAGCTATATATATATGTATTTTTTAATCGACCTGATTACATCTCACATTTAAGACTGATAATATTCTATGTTATTCATGATAAAGTGTTTTCTTTGAATTCTTTTATTAACTCAAGGTTCATAATAATTATCATTTCCAATTACTTATAATATGATGTTTATGTATCTTGCCGAAAAAGAGCCTATAATTGGTTGATGAAATGCCAAATGTCTAATTTTAACGTGAACATAATTTTAAATTGTACTGACCACCCCAAGCCAATGAGAAGATCGGTGTGTTCGAAAACTTAGTCGAAGAAAAAAACATATATTTTGGGAAATTGTATTATGCTTAGGACTGAATGGAACACTACTAAATGGTAACTAACAAGTGCTTTAGATTTTGTCTTTCGTATTTCGTATTTGTAGTATTATTAATATTTTTTTATAAATATGCAGTTAAGATTAACATATTTCTATGAATTTCAGTGAAACAAGTTCCAATACAAATGTCTCGATAAAAAATGAAACTGAAATATTATTTTTGAGCATGTATATTTTTAAAATATAGTTTCTTTTAAAAACATACAGTAGTGGTCTAAAAATAACTGTTTATAAGTATGGTTTCCGGCGTAATAAACTGTTAATTTTGTCAACTTTATCACAAAAAAGTCACTGTTCTATCGACCCGCGTCATCTGTTTAACCATGGACATGTGTTCTATATTTTCATAATTGAATGCGTTCATTTAAAAAGACATTATTGCACCTTGTAAAAAACCGACGATACTTCATACTTTTTATATTCGGATATTGTAAGTCACTTGATACGTTTTTAATTTTTTTTATTTGTTCCTTCGCCCCTGACAAACCTACAAAATAAGATGTTTCCGGCTTAACAAAACTGTTAATTTTGTCAACTTTATCACAAGAAAAATCACTGTTCTATTCACTCGCGTCATCGGTGTTACCATGGACATGTGTCCTATCTTTTCAAAATTGAATGCGTTCATTCGAAAAGACATCATTTTGTCAAAGTTTATGTTATCACAATAAAGCCAAATTGTTGTATTCACTTTTGTTGAATAACACATTAACTCGACAGAGGTGATTCTGCATTCCTTTGATCAGGCAAAAGAATATATAATTAAGAATAAAAAGTCACATTGGTAATCGAATATTGATTATGTTAGCGCTTTCATCGCATCTCCTACAGTTCTTCAGCCATAATTGACGTCATTAGTAGTAACGACTTGTTATTGAACATACATAAGTTCAATTATGTATACGTGTTATAATTTGAACAAGTTAAATCAATTTTGTTTTGTCTACAATAAAGTTCTGTTAAATTTTCATTGAACATAGCATAAGATCGTGCATTTCGGTTCTGTTCGTAAATTTTCTGTATGGGATTATTTTTAATGTATTAGAGGATTCAATTCACTGCTTATATTATAGTCTTGAAATTAGAAAAAAAATATTAACAACTGATTTAAATCTGTTTCTTTTCATTACTATAAAATATTAAAACAAAAATTAATGTTGGTTTCGCTTTTTCTCGGCATTGGTAATAACTATTAAGTATGTTACTCTTTCAGAAGAAAATACGTTTAGTAAAAATGGGACAGCTTTTGTCTACCGAAGTGAGATGTTCTAAAGATGAGGCTCAAAAAACAGCTTGGCGAATATGTAAGCATTGAAATTATATTGTTTTTCTCATTCAGAGCTGGACATCATCATAAAAAGTTTGCTAATATTAAAGTAGGTTGCCCAGTTAACTAATTTGATCGATTAAAGTTAATGGAAAAACACACGGCTTTGTTCTATATCATTGTAAAGCAGAACAAAAAAAGCCTCATCGAAATACTGATGTCGTCGTTGTCTACAGTGGTCCCGATTTTCAAAGCTAAAATTTCAAGGAAAATGCAGATTCACGTTCAGACAGCTGGCCTTCCCAATTTGTAAGGAAAGATCTTTCAGTTATAAGGAATCACATTCACCAAGTAATGAAGCACTCCAGATCTAGAACAATATAAAGATGTCAAATTTGAAGCAGAATAATTGATTTGGAACTTGCTAATGTCTCACAAATTCTTTAAAATAGATATTGGCGAACAGCAACTTAGTAATATTGTATATATACATTGGCGGATCCAGGGGGGGTCCGGAAGTCGGAACCCCCCTTTTTCTGGCCGATCAATCCATTTGAATGGGGACATATAGCTGGAACCCTCTTTATCCTGGGTTGGGAAACCCCCCTTTTCTAAATGGCTGGATCCGCCCCTGATATGAGTTTTGAGGTCATGATGAATAGGACCAACGTAATATTGTATATATGAGTTTTGAGGTCATGATGAATAGGACCAACGTAATATTATATATATGAATTTTCAGGTTATGATGAATAGTACTAAAGTAATATTGTATATATGAATGTTGAGGTCATGATGTATAGGACTAAAGTTATATTGAATATATGAGTTTTGTGGTCATGACAAATAGGACTAAAGTAATATTGTATATATGAGTTTTGAGGTCATGATGAATAGGACCAAGGTAATATTGTTTATATGAGTTTTGAGGTCATGGTCAACAGGACTAAAGTAATATTGTATATATGAGTTTTGCGGTCATGATGAATAGGACCAAGGGAATATTGTATATATGAGTTTTGATGAATAGGACCAACGAAATATTGTATATATGAGTTTTGATGAATAGGACTATAGTAATATTGTATATATGAGTTTTGATGAATAGGACCAAAGGAATATTGTATATATGAGTTTTAATGAATAGGACTAAAGTAATATTGTATATATGGGTTTTAATGAAAAGGACCAAAGGAATATTGTATATATGAGTTTTGATGAATAGAACCAAAGGAATTTTAAATATATGAGTTTTGATGAATAGGACCAAAGGAAAATTGTATATATGAGTTTTAATGAATATGACCAATGGAATATTGTATAGATTAGTTTTGAGGTCATGATGAATACAAAAAGAGTAATATTGTATATATGAGTTTTAAGGTTATGATGAATAGGACTGAAGTAATATTGAACATATGAGTTTTGAGGTCATGATGAATAGGCTTAAAGTAATATTGTATATATGAGAGTGCGGTCATGATGAATAGGACTAAAGTAATATTGTGTATATGAGTTTTGAGGTCATGATGAATAGGACTAAAGTAATATTGTATATACGAGTTTTGGAGTCATGATGAATAGGTCTAAAGTTATGTTGTATATATGAGTTTTGAGGTCATGATGAATACGACTAAAGGAATGTTGTATATATGAGTTTTGAGGAATAATATGGAACGCCGGAACTGTCTTATAGTGTAAATATTTAATGTGTTTTGTCGCTTTGCCTTTACGTCCTGTCATTTCTTCTTTATGCTATGTACAGATGCCTTTATATCCTGACACGGCATCTCTGTGTTATGTCATATTAGTAATTTGTCTAGTCAAACAATTGTATGATATGTCAGTGTTAAACTTTGTTGTGTAAAAATGCATTTCATTATGCTGTAACTACTATATATTCTGTGAATACTTCTGAACTTTATGATCAACAACCTTTACATTCTCTCATATTTTATTTATGTTGTGTCTATTCTTCTTTTACGTAAGTCAGTTAATAAGTGCGTCCTGTCTCAAGTCTTACTGTTATGTCAAATGTTCTAAACGTTTTGTTTTGATCCACCTTTATTCTATGTAATTCTCATAATATTATAGTCTTTTGGCGTTATGTTGTGTTTATACATATGTATCTCCAGTGAAAAACATAATACATCATGGTATAATTCATATGCGTTTTGCCGTACAGTTGATACTCTCTATGAGCATTCATTACGTCATGTGCAAATGCCTTTAACATTATGTGCAAACAACTAATTCGTTTTGTGCAAACCTCGTTTACCTTATGTGCAAACATCGTTCCCCCTATGTGCAAACATCGTTTACCTGATGTGCAAACACCTATTACGTTATGTGCAAATACCTATTAAGTTAGGTATAAAAACTATATCAGTATATGCAAACACTATTACGTTATGTGCAAACAACGCTTACATTATGTGCAAACACCGATTACGCTATGTGCAATCGCTTATTACATTATGTCCAAACATCTATTACGTTAAGTGCAAACACCAATTACGTTATGTGCAAACACCTATTACGTTATGTGTAAACACCTATTACGTTATGTACAAACACCTATTACGTTCTGGTAAACGCTTTTTTGACACAGATTAAAACAAAACGCATCAGTGATATACACTTTGAAAATTAAAAAGTTTTAGCTTTCTAAAAAGCTCTGAACTACTATTCTTTTTCAAGGTAATATCCATTGGATGCTAAATGTGAAACTGAAGGTAATATGTGTGCATCGGGTTGTTAATTTAGTATTGGAAATGTAGCATTTTTATATATTGATTGATAAAAAAATGTTGAATAAATATTTAGTTTTTTGTTCTACTTCAAGAGTTTGCGTTATACATCCATTCTTTTTATATTTTGTTCACTTTACTTGTTGAAAATTAAAATATTTACAAATATAAAGACACGATTCTCGAGGTGTGTCTCTCCGGAGGTGTGCCTAAATTGACAAAAGTCATAAAATACATTGAATGCATTTTTTAAAACATTGTACAGGAATCTTTTAAGCAAACAAATCGTACGACGTTACGCGCGATGTTCGTACCGTTCACGTTTTTGTATGTTTTGTGGGCTAAAATGCGCTGCAGGTGCAGATAAAACATATTTTAAGTAAAACAAAGATATCATTGTGCTGGATATAAATGTCCTTGTTCAATTATTTCCATTAAAACATGATAAAACGCTTTTCTTCGTGTTGTTATGCATTTGATTCCGGATTTTGGAAAACAAATGGGCTGTCCCGGGTAATATTTGATGACGAAAACTGAAGAATAAGCCTTCTTTTCAACTCTTTTTCGCCGATTTTCATTATTTTTTTGTTGTTGACGTGAATTGCCATGAAATAACAACCCACTATGATACATTGTTTTGACGGCTAATGGCGTCTTAATCTGTTACGCCATGCAAATCTGCAAAGTTTCATTGTGGCCCATCTCCGCTTTCGAAACTACATTAACGAAAGCAACTAAAAAATACGGATAAATGAGGTCATCAAGTGAGAAAATGATATAGCTAGTTTAATGCTGTTTTTTTTTAAATTATTTTATTTCAAAGGCAAAATCGGTCAAACACAAAAACAAAAAAAGATCCTATTTTCTTTAATTTGGTGAATAAAATGTCACGTGTTTATTTTTTGCAAGAACGTTGCGTCCAGTCGAAATAAACGAAAACGATGATTAGATTTGCACTTGACAGTCGACAATCAAAGTCTTATATAGACATGTTATTTTTCTAATATTTTCAAAATATCTATATTAATCTCCATTGCATTCGTACTTTCCGAGAAAACAATGTTTGAAAATTGGTGACTAGATGTCGCACGCATTAATTTCTTACGGCGATAACTTATAGCCTAAAAGAGGCTTCTTTAAAATTTACGGACGAAGAATGTTTCGGATGATGCTCCCAATGTTTCTTTGAAACGATTCGAATATACTACTGTAAAAACTAAGAAAAAACTTAAACTTGTCAGAAAATGCACTAGACCGGGTTACATGTTAAATTACTTTAGAGAACTTTAAGACAAATTCGTTGGACATCAGTTCCGTGCATAGTGGCAAAATGCACAACTTTAATGTTTGAAAGAAAACGTATTATCTATAAAATATAAGCACTGTAATATATATCATGACTATTCGAAAAAGTACGGTTGCACCCTTATCTTCAGCGCAACGAGATATTTATCTGTGTGTCCGTTATTTATCGACATAGAGGTAGACGGAGTAGAAAGTTTGCCGGATATTTTATGTATTATCACTGTATATTATCGGTTCAGTATAAGTCACAAATTGTTTTTGAATGTTACTAAACCGACATTTGTTTCAAACACATGTGATGAAATTTTTATTCGAAATTATACTTCAAAACTTTGTGAATGGGACATTAGGACGCAGCCGGGAGCCTTTTCGAGTAGACATGATTTTGTTTCGCGGGAACGCAATAAAACAATCTGCGGTAGATTTTTTAAATATTGCGGAAAATATTTGAACGACACTAAGTTACTGTATTGTAAGCGCCGAATCGGGAGTATAGATAGTGACACAATATCTTTTAAATCTTGCCTAATATTAAAAGTCTCTATCAAGGTTTTTTCTTCTTCTTTGAATGATGCTTATTTGACAATTACGTACCTGTCATGTTATTCTTGTGAAAACTATTTGTTTGGTACTTACAAAGACTGCATAAATAATTTCAGTTGAAGTATAAGGCCACCATACCGACAACTGCCGAGAACAACTGAAGTCGTAATTGGGGGTCCCGCAGAATTAAGATGTGGTATGATTGCCAATGAGACAATTAAGTCTCCACAAGAGACCAAAATAACACAGACATTAACAATTATAGGTCACCGTACGGCCTTCAACAATGAGTAAAGCCCATGCCGCATAGTCAGCTATAAATGGCCCTGCAATGACAATGTAAAACAATTCAAACGGGAAAACTAAGAGCCGTATTTTATTTAAAATGAAAGAAATACAAATACGTAACACTTAAACAACCGACAACCACTGGATTACAGGCTCCAGACTACATGGACTAAGGACAGGCACATACGTACATAGTGTGGCGGGGTTAAACATGTTAGCCGGATCCCAAACCTCCCCTAACCAGACAGGTACATTAACTTTACTTATTCTAGAAGTATTTTTTTAGCGTCAAAACCATGAAAAAAGTCCGATTTTAGCGATAACGTATGTAGCGCATATAGGCACGAACATCACTCGTAACGTCTACATATTGCAGATTTGCAATGCAAGTAAAGACGTATTTATGATTGATATTTCAATTCGCAATTTCAGTGAGTAATATATGCATAATAAAACGACCATGAATTAATAACATTTGATCTGAAATTTAATACACACAGTTAATGTTCCGGCATTTGATGGCTTAATATCCTCAGATGAGAACAGTCTGTAAATTTTTATCTCATTAAAGCCAATAGTTGTTGCTGAATTTCAGCCACATCATGAAACAACCAAATATAATTTATATGTGACAAGTAATTATTTCAAGATGGCGTGTATATCGACTGAAACTAAAAGCTCTGCTCTGTTATTCGAAGCAAAATGAAGCTACAGAAAAGACCAAAATGACACAGAAATTTACAATTTTAGGCCACCGTACGGCCTTCAAGAATGAGCAAAGTTCATACCACATAGTCAACAATAAAAGGCCCTGAAAAGAATATGTAAAACAATTCAAACGAGAGCACTAACGGCCTCGTTTATGTGATGTTCTTTTCCATCTGCACCAAAAACGGCGGGTCATTTCATAGGTCGCCATATATCGCATACATAATCATAACATATGGTTTTGGAAGGCGCCAAATTATATGTATGAATTAAAGACTGTTGACAAGATCAACACATTATATATGCGTGTATTCAGATTATATTGACTGAGGACGAAGATATTTTCTCGCCATCTCATATCTTGTATTTTTTTAATTAGCAGGGAGTTTTGACAAAACTGAGTCCCGAGCCCCCTCTTAATCAAACTTCTTATAGAACGAAAAAACGCAGCTCTATCATTTTCAAAAATTCTGGTTCCGGCACTGGTTATTGAATGAGAAATCAAAAAGAGAAAAAAATAGAGTTTTTGTTAACATAAATTAATAATATGAAAATTTCGTTAAACTCGTAAGAAACATAAATTAAAAAGTAAAAAAAATCTTTAATATTTATACACACGTACAGCATGCGAAAGAATATCTCAAGAACGTTTGCGATATCCCATGCAGAGTTATCTGTCTTTGCTCCCTCTCTCTGCGTGGGACATTGAATGTTTTGCTGGAAAATATGAATGCCCACTCAAATGCAACCTATTAGAAAAATCGAAATATTACAGAAGAGTGTCCACCATGCACTTGCGCAGCACTATAATAATTAATATAATTAATGTAGTGCAAATAGGATGATATACAAATGGATGAAAATTATATATACATGAAACTGTAATTTACAAATATCAAAATAATGTAAAACAAAAATAACAGTCTTTACTGATTTGTATCACTTCTACGATGAGGTTGAATGCATCATCCACGCACAGAAAAAATTAAATGTCTGTATTGTAACGTCACTTTCAGGTAAATAAATGTGATTTGGTTTTCTGAGACAAGTGCTTGTGACCGTCCACAAGAAAGTGTGGTCATCCGATGTTCAGTACTTCAGTGCTTTGATTCATATCTTTAACATAAAGATGTTCTCAAATAGTAATACAACATAACAAGGGTTTTATACTTTTTACAAATGTCTTATTGTCCTTATATTATCTTAATTCATTCTGAGAACTCGAATCGTATCAATGACATACATGTACTGCACATTTAAAGATTTTTGAAACTGGGAGCTAGCTGGCAATTGTTTTATGGTGCTTTAAACGAATGAACAAGAGGGTTCCGAAATTCCAATAATACAAAACATGACAAGTGATCTTTCTTAATTCATAATCAGTAGCATGAAAATTAAAGAAGAATTTAAGCCTTCCCTTTCGTGTTAAAGTCTGTCACAGTTTTCTTTTCGTTATATAGGTGATTTTTTTTAAAAGAATTTTGACTAAATATGTTACGTCGATTTCAAGGCGAACAAGATTGCATCAATTCAAAATTGTTTCCGCACTTTGATAACAATTTGGATTGAATCATATGAACTTCATGCCTCGCCTTGAAAGGCGTTTTATCATGTTTTAATGGACATAATTGAACAAGAACATTTGTATCCAGCACAATGATATCTTTGTTTTACTTAAAATATGTTTTTTTCTGCACCTGCAGCGCATTTAAACCCACAAAACATACAAGAACGTGAACGGTACGAACATCGCGCGTAACGTCATACGAATTGTTTGCTTAAAATATTCCCGTACAATGTTTTAAAAAATGCATTCAATGTATTTTATGACTTTTGTCAATTTAGGCACACCTCCAGAGAGACACACCTCTAGAATCGTGTCTTTATATTTGTAAATATATTAATTTTTTAACAAGTAAAGTGAACAAAATATAAAAAGAATGGATGTATAACGCAAACTCTTGAAGTAGAACAAAAAACTAAATATTTATTCAACATTTTTTTATCAATCAATATATAAAAATACTACATTTCCAATACTAAATTAACAACCCGATGCACACATATTACCTTCAGTATCACAGTCAGCATCCAATGGATATTACCTTGAAAAAGAATAGTAGTTCAGAGTTTTTTAGAAAGCTAAAACTTTTTAATTTTCAAAGTGTATATCACTGATGCGTTTTGTTTTAATCTGTGTCAAAAAAGCGTTTACCAGAACGTAATAGGTGTTTGCACATAACGTAATAGGTGTTTACACATAACGTAATAGGTGTTTGCACATAACGTAATTGGTGTTTGCACATAATGTAAGCGTTATTTGCACATAACGTAATAGTGTTTGCACATAACGTAATAGTGTTTGCACATAATGATGTAGTTTTTATACATAACTTAATAGGTATTTGCACATAATGATGTAGTTTTTATACATAACTTAATAGGTATTTGCACATAACGTAATAGGTGTTTGCACATAAGGTAAACGATGGTGTTTGCACATACGGTAAACGATGTTTGCACATAGGGTAAAGGATGTTTGCACATAAGGTAAACGAGGTTTGCACAAAACGAATTAGTTGTTTGCACATAATGTAAAAGGCATTTGCACATGACAAAATGCATGCTCACAGAGAGAATCAACTGTACGGCAAAACGCATATGAATTATACCATGATGTATTATGTTTGTCACTGGAGATACATATGTATAAACACAACATAACGCAAAAAGACTATAATATCATGGGATTTACATAGAACAAAGGTAGATCAAAACAAAACATTTAGAACATTTGACATAACAATAACACTTGAGACAGGACGCAATTATTAACTGACTTACGTAAAAGAAGAATAGACACAACATAGATCAAATATGAGAGAATGTAAAGGTTGTTGATCATAAAGTTCCAAAGTTTTCACAGAATATACAGTAGTTACAGCATAATGTAATGCATATTTTACACAACAAAGTGTAACACTGACATATCATACAACTGTTTGACTAAACACATTACTAATTTGACATAACACAGAGATGCCGTGTCAGGATATAAAGGCATCTGCACATAACATAAAGAAGAAATGACAGGACGTAAAGGCAAAGCGACATAACACATTAAATATTTACACTATAAGACAGTTCCGGCGTTCCATAGAATAAGACCAAAGGAATATTGTATTGATTAGTTTTGAGGTCATGATGAATAGGACTGAAGTAATATTGTATCTATGAGTTTTGAGGTCATGAGGAATAGAACCAAAGTAATATTGTATATATGATTTTTGAGGTCATGATGAATAGGACCAAGGTAATAATGTATATATGAGTTTTGAGGTCATGGTCAACAAGACTAAAGTTATATTGTATATATGAGTTTTGAAGTCATGATGAATAGGACCAAGGGAATATTGTATGTATGAGTTTTGATGAATAGGACCAAATAAATATTGTATATATGAGTTTTAATGAATAGGACTATATTAATATTGTACATATGAGTTTTGATGAATAGGACCAAAGGAATATTGTATATATGAGCTTTAATGAATAGGACTAAAGTAATATTGTATATATAAGTTTTGATGAAGAGGACCAAAGGAATATTGTATATATGATTTTTGATAAAAAGGACCTAAGGAATGTTGTATATATGAGTTTTGATGAATAGGACTGAAGTAATATTGAATATATGATATTTGATGAATAAAAACAAAGCAATATTGGATAGATGAGTTTTGATGAATAGAACAAAAAGAATATTGTATATATGAGTTTTGATGAATAAGACCAATGGAATATTGTATTGATTAGTTTTGAGGTCATGATGAATAGGACTAGAATAATATTGTATATATGAGTTTTGGAGTCATGATGAAAAGGACTAATATTTTATTTTCCATAATAAATCAAGAAAAAATTTTTAAGTTTGGAAATGGTTATCTGTCAAACATTAAAGTAAAGATGAAAAATAAATTTTGGCAGGATGTATTCCATTCATGGGACATTATTGTTGATAAAGAAGAAAAGAATATGTGGGAATATTTTTTGTCAAGTCCATTGTGGATGAATAATTGTATAAAAATAGAAAATAAACCTGTATTTTATAAAAACTGGTTTAATAAAGGTATATTTTTTATTAATGACATTGTATCAGATGCTGGAATTTTTTTCAGTTTAGAACATTTAGTAGAAACATTTAAAGTTGATAGAAATGTTATGAAATATAACAGCATAATTTCTGCTGTAAAGAATGCAAGAAAAGGATATGTTTTTGATAATTATAAACTAGTCACACCTTTTATTCCTTCATTTGCCAAGATTTTTTTTAAAAGCTCAAGGGGAACTAAAGACATGTATTCACTGTTAATTAAAAATAATATAGTTTCAACAGGCCAGAAAAAATGGGATCAAATTGTGAAGGTAGATGAAGAGGAATGGAAATTAATTTTCAAGTTACCTTTTAAAGTAACAAAAAATACCAAACTGCAGTGGTTACAATACAGAATAAATCAACATATTTTAGGTACAAATAAATTTTTGAATAAAATTAAGGTCACTGACAACCCAAATTGTACTTTTTGCCAAGAAGAAGTAGAAACTATTGTACATTTATTTTGGAATTGTGAGATTGTTCAAACATTCATTGATGAAATTGACTCATGGTTATTGTCAAATGGTATAAGCGTTCCTTTTACCTTAAAATATTTTCCATTTGGGGATACTACAAAATCAATTAGGGGGAATGCTGCAAATTTGATTTATATGCAGATAAAACAATATATTTTCAACTGCAAATATTTTAAGAAATCTCTATCAATGCAGGCAGTGCAAAGTAAAATAAAATCTTTATACAACACTGAAAAATTAATTGCTGTTAAAAATAAAAGAGTAGAAATTTTTGACAAAAGTTGGAATGCTTTTGCCATTCTTTTTGATGAATGATCAGATATTTTGTTTTACATTGTATATGTGTACATAAATTAGTAGAAATAGAATTGTAATATGATATATTGTTTCTAACATGAGAAAGAACTACATTATTCATCTCTGCAAATAACTGAAAACAAACAAAAAAACTTATAATTTCCTTGAAATTGAATATTTATCTTTCAATTATCTATTTACTTATTTATTTCTTTTTTTCTTTTTTTTTTCTTTAAATTTCTTTTCTCTTCATAATTTTGAATTCAAAATAATTTACAGACAATGACATACCTAAAAATATATAGCTTATATATATTTATTTTTTATTACTTCAACTACTCACATTATATATTTTTTTCATAACCTGTGCATTTGTTATATTAGATAATTATGGTTGATTATCTTAATGGTAAACTTCATTTTTTGATATTACTGATATGGTATATAATATTTTCAAATATGGAAAATTGTATGTATAATACTAACAAAAACTAACAGTTGTATATATATGTTATTTACTAATGTTAACGAGGCCGGGATAAGGTACCGGTACTTGATGTTTGAAAACTAACAAATGTACAGATTTCAATAAAATATGATAAATTAAAAAAAAAAGAAAAGGACTAAAGTAATATTGTATATATGAGTTTCGAGATCATGAGGAATAGGACAAAAGTAATATTGTATATATGAGTTTTGGAGTCATGATGAATAGGACTAAAATAATATTGTATATATGAGTTTCGAGATCATGATGAATAGGACAAAAGAAATATTGTATATACGAGTTTTGGAGTCATGATGAATAGGACTAAATAATATTGTATGTATGAGTTTTGGAGTCATGAAGAATAGGACTAAAATAATATTGTATATATGAGTTTTGAGGTCAGGATGAATAGGACCAAAGTAATATTGTAGAGATGAGTTTTGATGAATATGACCAAAGGAATATTGTATTGATCAGTTTTGAGGTCATGATAAATAGGACTAGAATAATATTGTATATATGAGTTTTAAGGTCATGATGAATAGGACTAAAGTAATATTGTATATGTGAGTTTTGAGGTCATGGTGAATAGGACTAAAGTAATATTGTATATATGAATTTTGGAGTCATGATGAATAGGAATAAAGTTGTATTGTATATATGAGTTTTGAGGTCAGGATGAATAGGACCAAAGTAATATTGTATATATAAGTTTTGATGAATATGACCATAAGATTATTGTATTGATTAGTTTTGAGGTCATAATGAATAGAACTAGATTAATATTGTATATTTGAGTTTTAAGGTCATGATGAATAGGAATAAAGTAATATTGTATATATGAGTTTTGGAGTCATGATGACTAGGACTAAAATAATATTGTAAATATGAGTTTTGGAGTTCTGATGAATAGGACTAAAGTAATATTGTATATATGAGTTTTAAGGTCATGATGAATAGGACTAAAGTAATATTGTATATATGAGTTTTGGAGTCATGATGAATAGGACAAAAATAATATTGTAAATATGAGTTTTGGAGTCATGATGAACAGGACTAAAGTAATATTGTATATATGGGTTTCGAGGTCATGATGAATAGGACTAAAATAATATTGTATATATGAGTTTTGGAGTCCTAATGAATAGGACTAAAATAATATTGTATATATGAGTTTTAGAATCATGATGAATAGGCTAAAGTAAAATTGTATATAAAAGTTTTGAGGTCAAATGAATAGTACTAAAGTAATATTGTATATATGAGTTTCGAGATCATGATGAATAGAACTAAAGTAATATTGTATATATGAGTTTTGGAGTCATGATGAATAGGACTAACATAATATTGTTTGCATGAGTTTTGGATTCATGATGAATAGGACTAAAGTAATATTGTATATATCAGTTTTGGAGTTATGATAAATAGGACTAAAGTAATATTGTATATATGAGTTTTGGAGTCATGATGAATAGGACTAAAGTAATATTGTATATATGAGTTTTGGAGTCATGATGAATAGGACTAAAATAATATTGTATGTATGAGTTTATAGGTCAGGATGAATAGGACCAAAGTAATATTGTAGAGATGAGTTTTGATGAATATGACCAAAGGAATATTGTATTGGTTAGTTTTGAGGTCATGATAAATAGGACTAGATTAATATTGTATATATGAGTTTTAAGGTCATGATGAATAGGACTAAAGTAATATAGTATATGTGATTTTTGAGGTCATGGTGAATAGGACTAAAGTAATATTGTATATATGAGTTTTGGAGTCATTTTGAATAGGAATAAAGTTATATTGTATATATGAGATTTGAGGTCAGGATGAATAGGACCAAAGTAATATTGTATATATAAGTTTTGATGAATATGACCATAAGATTATTGAATTGATTAGTTTTGAGGTCATAATGAATAGAACTAGATTAATATTGTATATTTGAGTTTTAAGGTCATGATGAATAGGAATAAAGTAATATTGTATATATGAGTTTTGGAGTCATGATGACTAGAACTAAAATAATATTGTAAATATGAGTTTTGGAGTTCTGATGAATAGGACTAAAGTAATATTGTATATATGAGTTTTAAGGTCATGATGAATAGGACTAAAGTAATATTGTATATATGAGTTTTGGAGTCATGATGAATAGGACAAAAATAATATTGTAAATATGAGTTTTGGAGTCATGATGAACAGGACTAAAGTAATATTGTATATATGGGTTTCGAGGTCATGATGAATAGGACTAAAATAATATTGTATATATGAGTTTTGGAGTCCTAATGAATAGGACTCAAATAATATTGTATATATGAGTTTTAGAATCATGATGAATAGGCTAAAGTAAAATTGTATATAAAAGTTTTGAGGTCAAATGAATAGTACTAAAGTAATATTGTATATATGAGTTTCGAGATCATGATGAATAGAACTAAAGTAATATTGTATATATGAGTTTTGGAGTCATGATGAATAGGACTAACATAATATTGTTTGTATGAGTTTTGGATTCATGATGAATAGGACTAAAGTAATATTGTATATATCAGTTTTGGAGTTATGATAAATAGGACTAAAGTAATATTGTATATATGAGTTTTGGAGTCATGATGAATAGGACTAAAGTAATATTGTATATATGAGTTTTGGAGTCATGATGAATAGGACTAAAATAATATTGTATGTATGAGTTTTTAGGTCAGGATGAATAGGACCAAAGTAATATTGTAGAGATGAGTTTTGATGAATATGACCAAAGGAATATTGTATTGGTTAGTTTTGAGGTCATGATAAATAGGACTAGATTAATATTGTATATATGAGTTTTAAGGTCATGATGAATAGGACTAAAGTAATATAGTATATGTGAGTTTTGAGGTCATGGTGAATAGGACTAAAGTAATATTGTATATATGAGTTTTGGAGTCATTTTGAATAGGAATAAAGTTATATTGTATATATGAGTTTTGAGGTCAGGATGAATAGGACCAAAGTAATATTGTATATATAAGTTTTGATGAATATGACCATAAGATTATTGTATTGATTAGTTTTGAGGTCATAATGAATAGAACTAGATTAATATTGTATATTTGAGTTTTAAGGTCATGATGAATAGGAATAAAGTAATATTGTATATATGAGTTTTGGAGTCATGATGACTAGGACTAAAATAATATTGTAAATATGAGTTTTGGAGTTCTGATGAATAGGACTAAAGTAATATTGTATATATGAGTTTTAAGGTCATGATGAATAGGACTAAAGTAATATAGTATATGTGAGTTTTGAGGTCAGGATGAATAGGACCAAAGTAATATTGTATATATAAGTTTTGATGAATATGACCATAAGATTATTGTATTGATTAGTTTTGAGGTCATAATGAATAGAACTAGATTAATATTGTATATTTGAGTTTTAAGGTCATGATGAATAGGAATAAAGTAATATTGTATATATGAGTTTTGGAGTCATGATGACTAGGACTAAAATAATATTGTAAATATGAGTTTTGGAGTTCTGATGAATAGGACTAAAGTAATATTGTATATATGAGTTTTAAGGTCATGATGAATAGGACTAAAGTAATATTGTATATATGAGTTTTGGAGTCATGATGAATAGGACAAAAATAATATTGTAAATATGAGTTTTGGAGTCATGATGAACAGGACTAAAGTAATATTGTATATATGGGTTTCGAGGTCATGATGAATAGGACTAAAATAATATTGTATATATGAGTTTTGGAGTCCTAATGAATAGGACTAAAATAATATTGTATATATGAGTTTTAGAATCATGATGAATAGGCTAAAGTAAAATTGTATATAAAAGTTTTGAGGTCAAATGAATAGTACTAAAGTAATATTGTATATATGAGTTTCGAGATCATGATGAATAGAACTAAAGTAATATTGTATATATGAGTTTTGGAGTCATGATGAATAGGACTAACATAATATTGTTTGTATGAGTTTTGGATTCATGATGAATAGGACTAAAGTAATATTGTATATATCAGTTTTGGAGTTATGATAAATAGGACTAAAGTAATATTGTATATATGAGTTTTGGAGTCATGATGAATAGGACTAAAGTAATATTGTATATATGAGTTTTGGAGTCATGATGAATAGGACTAAAATAATATTGTATGTATGAGTTTATAGGTCAGGATGAATAGGACCAAAGTAATATTGTAGAGATGAGTTTTGATGAATATGACCAAAGGAATATTGTATTGGTTAGTTTTGAGGTCATGATAAATAGGACTAGATTAATATTGTATATATGAGTTTTAAGGTCATGATGAATAGGACTAAAGTAATATAGTATATGTGATTTTTGAGGTCATGGTGAATAGGACTAAAGTAATATTGTATATATGAGTTTTGGAGTCATTTTGAATAGGAATAAAGTTATATTGTATATATGAGATTTGAGGTCAGGATGAATAGGACCAAAGTAATATTGAATATATAAGTTTTGATGAATATGACCATAAGATTATTGTATTGATTAGTTTTGAGGTCATAATGAATAGAACTAGATTAATATTGTATATTTGAGTTTTAAGGTCATGATGAATAGGAATAAAGTAATATTGTATATATGAGTTTTGGAGTCATGATGACTAGGACTAAAATAATATTGTAAATATGAGTTTTGGAGTTCTGATGAATAGGACTAAAGTAATATTGTATATATGAGTTTTAAGGTCATGATGAATAGGACTAAAGTAATATTGTATATATGAGTTTTGGAGTCATGATGAATAGGACAAAAATAATATTGTAAATATGAGTTTTGGAGTCATGATGAACAGGACTAAAGTAATATTGTATATATGGGTTTCGAGGTCATGATGAATAGGACTAAAATAATATTGTATATATGAGTTTTGGAGTCCTAATGAATAGGACTCAAATAATATTGTATATATGAGTTTTAGAATCATGATGAATAGGCTAAAGTAAAATTGTATATAAAAGTTTTGAGGTCAAATGAATAGTACTAAAGTAATATTGTATATATGAGTTTCGAGATCATGATGAATAGAACTAAAGTAATATTGTATATATGAGTTTTGGAGTCATGATGAATAGGACCTAACATAATATTGTTTGTATGAGTTTTGGATTCATGATGAATAGGACTAAAGTAATATTGTATATATCAGTTTTGGAGTTATGATAAATAGGACTAAAGTAATATTGTATATATGAGTTTTGGAGTCATGATGAATAGGACTAAAGTAATATTGTATATATGAGTTTTGGAGTCATGATGAATAGGACTAAAATAATATTGTATGTATGAGTTTATATGTCAGGATGAATAGGACCAAAGTAATATTGTAGAGATGAGTTTTGATGAATATGACCAAAGGAATATTGTATTGGTTAGTTTTGAGGTCATGATAAATAGGACTAGATTAATATTGTATATATGAGTTTTAAGGTCATGATGAATAGGACTAAAGTAATATAGTATATGTGAGTTTTGAGGTCATGGTGAATAGGACTAAAGTAATATTGTATATATGAGTTTTGGAGTCATTTTGAATACGAATAAAGTTATATTGTATATATGAGTTTTGAGGTCAGGATGAATAGGACCAAAGTAAAATTGTATATATAAGTTTTGATGAATATGACCATAAGATTATTGTATTGATTAGTTTTGAGGTCATAATGAATAGAACTAGATTAATATTGTATATTTGAGTTTTAAGGTCATGATGAATAGGAATAAAGTAATATTGTATATATGAGTTTTGGAGTCATGATGACTAGGACTAAAATAATATTGTAAATATGAGTTTTGGAGTTCTGATGAATAGGACTAAAGTAATATTGTATATATGAGTTTTAAGGTCATGATGAATAGGACTAAAGTAATATTGTATATATGAGTTTTGGAGTCATGATGAATAGGACAAAAATAATATTGTAAATATGAGTTTTGGAGTCATGATGAACAGGACTAAAGTAATATTGTATATATGGGTTTCGAGGTCATGATGAATAGGACTAAAATAAAATTGTATATATGAGTTTTGGAGTCCTAATGAATAGGACTCAAATAATACTGTATATATGAGTTTTAGAATCATGATGAATAGGCTAAAGTAAAATTGTATATAAAAGTTTTGAGGTCAAATGAATAGTACTAAAGTAATATTGTATATATCAGTTTTGGAGTCATGATAAATAGGACTAAAGTAATATTGTATATATGAGTTTTGGAGTCATGATGAATAGGACTAAAGTAATATTGTATATATGAGTTTTGGAGTCATGATGAATAGGACTAAAATAATATTGTATGTATGAGTTTATAGGTCAGGATGAATAGGACCAAAGTAATATTGTAGAGATGAGTTTTGATGAATATGACCAAAGGAATATTGTATTGGTTAGTTTTGAGGTCATGATAAATAGGACTTGATTGATATTGTATATATGAGTTTTAAGGTCATGATGAATAGGACTAAAGTAATATAGTATATGTGAGTTTTAAGGTCATGATGAATAGGACTAAAGTAATATTGTTTATATGAGTTTTGGAGTCATGATGAATAGGACTAAAATAATATTGTATATACGAGTTTTGAGGTCAGGATGAATAGGACCAAAGTAATATTGTATATATGAGTTTTGATGAATAAGACCAAAGGAATATTGTATTGATTAGTTTTGAGGTCATGATGAATAGGACTAGATTAATATTGTATCTATGAGTTTTGAGGTCATGATGAATAGGACCAAAGTTATATTGTATATATGAGTTTTAGGGTCATAATAAATAGGACAAAAGTAATATTGTATGCATGAGTTTTGAGATCATAATAAAAAGGACAAACGTTTTATTGTATATATGAGTTTTGAGGTCATGATGAATAGGACTAAAGTAATATTGTATACATGAGTTTTGTCGTCATTATGAATAGGCTAAAGTAATCTGTACAAATGAGTTTTGAGGTCATGATGAATAGGACTAAAGTAATATTGTATTTATGAGTTTTGAGGTCATGTTGAATAGGACCAAAGTGATATTGTATATATGAGTTTCGAGGTCATGATGAATAGGACAAAAGTAATATTGTACATATGAGTTTTGAGGTCATGATGAATAGGACAAAAGTAATATTGTATATATTACGTTTGAGGTCATAATGAATAGGACTAAAGTTATATTGTATATATGAGTTTTGAGGTCATAATTAATAGGATCAAATGAAAATTGTATAAATCATTGTTGAGGTCATGATAAATAGGACCAAAGGAATAATGTATAGATTAGTTTTAAGGTCATGATGAACAGGACCAAAGGAATATTGTATAAATGAGTTTTGAGGTCATGATGAATAGGACTCAAGATATTTTGTATATATGAGTGTTGAGGTCATGATGAATCAGACTAAAGTAATATTGTATATATGAGTTTTGAGGTCATGATGAATAAGACCAAAGTAATATTGCATATATGAGTTTTGAGGTCATGATGAATAGGACTAAAGTAGTATTGTTCATATGAGTTTTGAGGTCATGATGAATAAGACCAAAGTAATATTGCATATATGAGTTTTGAGGTCATGATGAATAGGACTAAAGTAGTATTGTTCATATGAGTTTGGAGGTCATGATGAATAGGACTAAAATAATATTGTATGTATGAGTTTTGGATTCATGATGAATAGGACTAAAGTAATATTGTATATATCAGTTTTGGAGTCATGATGAATAGGACTAAAGTAATATTGTATATATGAGTTTTGGAGTCATGATGAATAGGACTAAAGTAATATTGTATATATGAGTTCTGGAGTCATAATGAATAGGACTAAAATGATATTGTATATATGAGTTTTGAGGTCAGGATGAATAGGACCAAAATAATATTGTAGAGATGAGTTTTGATGAATATGACTAAAGGAATATTGTATTGGTTAGTTTTGAGGTCATGATAAATAGGTCTAGATTAATATTGTATATATGAGTTTTAAGGTCATGATGAATAGGACTAAAGTAATATAGTATATGTGAGTTTTGAGGTCATGGTGAATAGGACTAAAGTAATATTGTATATATGAGTGTTGGAGTCATGATGAATAGGAATAAAGTTATATTGTATATATGAGTTTTGAGGTCCGGATGAATAGGACCAAAGTAATATTGTATATATAAGTTTTGATGAATATGACCATAGGATTATTGTATTGATTAGTTTTGAGGTCATAATGAATAGAACTAGATTAATATTGTATATATGAGTTTTAAGGTCATGATGAATAGGACTAAAGTAATATTGTATATATGAGTTTTAGGGTCATGATAAATAGGACAAAAGTTATATTGTATTTATGAGTTTTGAGGTCATGTTGAATAGGACCAAAGTAATATTGTATATATGAGTTTTGAGGTCATGTTGAATAAGACCAAAGTAATATTGCATATATGAGTTTTGAGGTCATGATGAATAGGACTAAAGTAGTATTGTTCATATGAGTTTTGAGGTCATGATGAATAAGACCAAAGTAATATTGCATATATGAGTTTTGAGGTCATGATGAATAGGACTAAAGTAGTATTGTTCATATGAGTTTTGAGGTCATGATGAATAGGACTAAAATAATATTGTATGTATGAGTTTTGGATTCATGATGAATAAGACTTAAGTAATATTGTATATATCAGTTTTGGAGTCATGATGAATAGGACTAAAGTAATATTGTATATATGAGTTTTGGAGTCATGATGAATAGGACTTAAGTAATATTGTATATATGAGTTTTGGATTCATGATGAATAGGACTAAAACAATATTGTATATATGAGTTTTGAGGTCAGGATGAATAGGACCAAAGTTATATTGTAGAGATGAGTTTTGATGAATATGACCAAAGGAATATTGTATTGGTTAGTTTTGAGGTCATGATAAATAGGACTAGATTAATATTGTATATATGAGTTTTAAGGTCATGATGAATAGGACTAAAGTAATATAGTGTATGTGAGTTTTGAGGTCATGGTGAATAGGACTAAAGTAATATTGTATATATGAATGTTGGAGTCATGATGAATAGGAATAAAGTTATATTGTATATATGAGTTTTGAGGTCAGGATGAATAGGACTAAAGTAATATTGTATATATGAGTTTTAGGGTCATGATAAATAGGGCAAAAGTTATATTGCATATATGAGTTTCGAGATCATGATGAATAGGACTAAAGTAATATTGTAAACATGAGTTTTGTCGTTATTATGAATAAGCTAAAGTAATCTGTACAAATGAGTTTTGAGGTCATGATGAATAGGACTAAAGTAATATTGTATTTATGAGTTTTGAGGTCATGTTGAATAGGACCAAAGTAATATTGTATATATGAGTTTCGAGGTCATGATGAATAGGAAAAAGTAATATTGTACATATGAGTTTTGAGGTCATGATGAATAGGACAAAAGTAATATTGTATATATTACTTTTGAGGTCATAATGAATAGGACTAAAGTTATATTGTATATATGAGTTTTGAGGTCATAATTAATAGGATTAAAGGAAAATTGTATAAATCATTGTTGAGTTCATGATAAATAGGACCAAAGGAATAATGTATACATTAGTTTTAAGGTCATGATGAACAGGACCAAAGGAATATTGTATAAATGAGTTTTGAGGTCATGATGAATAGGACTCAAGATATTTTGTATATATGAGTGTTGAGGTCATGATGAATAAGACTAAAGTAATATTGTATATATGAGTTTTGAGGTCATGATGAATAAGACCAAAGTAATATTGCATATATGAGTTTTGAGGTCATGATGAATAGGACTAAAGTAGTATTGTTCATATGAGTTTTGAGGTCATGATGATTAGGACTCAAGTAATATTGTATATATGAGATTTCAGCTCATGATGAATAAGACCAAAGTAATATTGTATATATGAGTTTTCAGGTCATGATGAATAGGACTAAAGTATTATTGTATATATGAGTTTTGAGGTCATGATGATTAGGACAAAAGTAATATTGTATGTATGAGTTTTGATGAATAAGACCAAAAGAATATTGTATTGATTAGTTTTGAGGTCATGATGAATAGGACTAGATAAATATTGTATATATGAGTTTTAAGGTCATGATGAATAGGACTAAAGTAATATTGTATAAATGAGTTTTAAGGTCATGATGAATAGTACTAAATAATATTGTATATATGTATGTTGAGGTCATGATGTATAGGACTAAAGTAATATTGTAAATATGAGTTTTGAGGTCATGACGAACAGGACCAAAGTAATATTGTATAAATGAGTTTTAAGGTCATGATGAATAGTATCAAAGTGATATTGTATATATGAGTTTTGATGTCATGTTGAATAGGACTAGATTTATATTGTATATATGAGTTTTGAGGTCATGATGAATAGGACTAAAGTAATATTGTATATATGACTTTTGAGGTCATGATGAGTAGGACTAAAGGAATGTTGTATATATGAGTTTTGAGGTCATGATAAATAGGACCAACGTAATATTGTATATATGAGTTTTGAGGTCATGGTCAACAGGACTAAAGTAATATTGTATATATGAGTTTTGCGGTCATGATGAATAGGACCAAGGGAATATTGTATATATGAGTTTTGATGAATAGGACCAAGGAAATATTGTATATATGAGTTATGATGAATATGACTATAGTAATATTGTATATATGAGTTTTGATGAATAGGACCAAAGGAATATTGTATATATGAGTTTTAATGAATAGGACTAAAGTAATATTGTATATATTGGTTTTAATGAATAGGACCAAAGGAATATTGTATATATGAGTTTTGATATATAGGACCTAAGGAATATTGTATATATGAGTTTTGATGAATAGGACTAAAGTAATATTGTATATATGATTTTTTATGAATATGACCATTGGAAAATTGTATCTATGAGTTTTAATGAATATGACCAAAGTAATATTGTATATATGAGTTTTGAGGTCATGATGAATAGGTCTAAAGTAATATTGTATATATGAGTTTTGAGGTCATGATGGATAGGACCAAGGTAATATTGTATATAAGATTTTGAGGTCATGGTCAATAGGACTAAAGTAATATTGTATATATGAAGTTTGAGGTCATGATGAATAGAACCAAGGGAATATTGAATATATGAGTTTTGATAAATAGGACCAAAGAAATATTGTATATATGATCATGAGTTTTGATGAATAGGACTAAAGTAATATTGTATATATGAGTTTTGATGAATAGGACAAAAGGAACATTGTATATATGAGTTTTAATGAATAGGACTAAAGTAATATTGTATATATGGGTTTTAATGAAAAAGACCAAAGGGATATTGTATATATGAGTTTTGAAGAAGAGGACCAAAGGAATAATGTATATATGAGTTTTGATATATAGGACCTAAGGAATATTGTATATATGAATTTTGATGAATATGACCAAAGTAATATTGGATATATGGGTTTTGATGAATAGAACCAAAGGAATTTTGTATATATGAGTTTTGATGAATAGAACCAAAGGAATATTGTATATATCAGTTTTGATGAATAGGACCAATGGAATATTGTATATATGAGTTTTAAGGACATGATGAATAGGACTAAAGAAATATTGTACATATGAGTTTTGAGGTCATGATTAATAAGTTTAAAGTAATATTGTATATATGAGAGTGAGGTCATGATGAATAGGACTAAAGTAATATTGTATATATGAGTTTTGATGAATAAGACCAAAGAAATATTGTATATATGAGTTTTAATGAATAGGACTAAAGTAATATTGTATAAATGAGAAGCACCAAAGGAATAATATATATATGAGTTTTGATGAAAAGGACCAAAGGAATATTGTATATATGAGTTTTGATGAATAGGACCTAAGGAATATTGTATATATGAGTTTTCATGAATAGGACTAAAGGAATATTGAATATATGAGTTTTGATGAATAGGACTAAAGTAATATTGTATATATGAGTTTTGAGGTCATGATGAATAGGACCAACGTAATATTGTATATATGAATTTTCAGGTCATGATAAAAAGGACCAAAGTAATATTGTATATATGAGTTTTGAGGTCATGGTGAATAGGACCAAAGTAATATTGTATAAATGAGTTTTAAGGTTATGATAAATAGTACTAAAGTAATATTGTATATATGAGTGTTGAGGTAATGATGAATAGGACTAAAGTAATAATGTATATATGAGTTTTGATGCCATGATGAAGAGGACTAAAGTTATATTGTATATATGAGTTTTGGAGTCATGATGAATAGGACCAAAGTTATATTGTATATATGAGTTTTGAGGTCATGATGAATAAGACCAAAGTAATATTGTATATATGAGTTTTGAGGTCATGATGAATAGGACCAAAGTAATATTGTATATATGAGTTTTGAAGTCATTATCAATAGATCCAAAGTAATATTGTATGCATGAGTTTTGAGATCATAATAAATAGGACTAACGTTTTATTGTATATATGAGTTTTAAGGTCATGATGAATAGGACTAAAGTAATATTATATATATGACACTTGACCTCATGATGAATAGGACTAAGGTATTATTGTACATATGAGTTTTGAGGTCTTGATGAATAGGACCAAAGTAATACTGCATATATGAGTTTTGAGGTAATGATGAATAGGACTAAAGTAATATTGTACATATGAGTTTTGATGAATAGGACCAAGAAAATATTGTATATATGAGTTTTGATGAATAGGACCAAAGGAATATTGTATATATGATATTTCATGGATAGGACCAAAGAAATATTGTATACATGAGTTTTGATGAATAGGACTAAAATAATATTGTATATATGAGTTTTGATGAATAGGACTTAAGGAATATTGTATATATGAGTTTTGATGAAAAGGACCAAAGGAATATTGAATATATGAGTTTTGATAAATAGGACCAAAGTAATATTGTATATATGAGTTTTTATGAATAGGACTAATGTTATATTGTATATATGAGTTTTGATGAATAAGACCAAAGTAATATTGTATAAATGAGTTTTTATGAATAGGACAAAAGGAATATTGTATATATGAGTTTTGATGAATAGGACCAAAGGAATATTATATATATGAGTTTTGATGAATATGACAAAACAAATATTGTATATATGAGTTCTGATGTCATTATGAATAGGATGAAAGAAATATTGTATATATGAGTTTTGAGGTCATGATGAATAGGACCAAAGGAATATTGTATATATGAGTTTTGAGGTCATGATGAATAGGACCAAAGGAATATTGAATAGATGAGGTATCAGGTCATGATGAATAGGACTCAATATATATTGTATATATGAGTTTTGAGGTCATGATGAATAGGCACAAAGGAATATTGTGAATATGAGTTTTGTTGTCATGATGATTAGGGCTAAAGTAATATTGTATATATGAGTTTTGGAGTAATGATGAATAGGACCAAAGTCATATTGTATATATGAGTGTTGAGGTCTTGATGAATAGGACAAAAGTAATATTGTACATATGAGCTTTGAGGTCATGATGAATAGAACTCAAGTTATATTGTATATATAGGTTTTGAGGTCATAATGAATAGGACTAAAGTTATATTGTACATTTGAGTTTTTAGGTCATGATGAATAGGACTATAGTAATATTGTAAATATGAGTTTTGAGATCATGATGAATAGGACTAAAGTAATATTGTATATATGGGTTTTGAGGTCATGATGAATAGCACCAAAGAAATATTGTATACATGGGTTTTGAGGTCATGATGAATAGCACCAAAGAAATATTGTATATATGGGTTTTGAGGTCATGATGAATAGCACCAAAGAAATATTATATATAAGAGGTTTGAGATCATGATGAATAGGACTAAAGTAATATTGTATATATGAGTTTTGAGGTCATGATGAATAGGACTAAAGGCATATTGTATATATGAGTTTTGAGTCATGCTGAATAGGACCAAAGTAATATTGTAAATATGAGTTTTGAGGTCATGATGAATAGGACTAAAGTAATATTGTATATATGAGTGTTGAGGTCATGATGAATAGCACCAAAGAAATATTGTATATATGGGTTTTGAGGTCATGATGAATAGGACCAAATTAATATTATATATAAGAGGTTTGAGATCATGATGAATAGGACCAAAGCAATATTGTATATATGAGTTTTGAGGTCATGATGAATAGGACTAAATAATATTGTATATATGAGTTTTGATGAATAGGACCAAAGGAATATTGTAAGGATGAGTTTTGATGAATAGGACCAACGTAATATTGTATATATGAGTTTTGATCAATAAGACCAAAGAGATATGGTATAAATGAATTTTGATAAATAGGAGCAAAGGAATATTGTATATATGAGTTTTGATGAATAGGACCAAAGAGATATTGTATAAATGAATTTTGATAAATAGGAGCAAAGGAATATTGTATATATGAGTTTTGATGAATAGGACCAAAGAGATATTGTATATATGAGTTTTGAGGTCATGATGAATAGAATCAAAGGAATATTGTATATATGAGTTTTGAGGTCGAGATGGTTACGTCCAAAGAAATATTGTATATATGAGTTTTCATCAATAAGACCACAGGAATATTGTATATATGAGTTTTGATGAATAGGACCAAAGAGATATTGTATATATGAGTTTTGAGGTCATGATGAATAGAATCAAAGGAATATTGTATATATGAGTTTTGAGGTCGTGATGGTTACGACCAAAGAAATATTGTATATATGAGTTTTCATCAATAAGACCACAGGAATATTGTATATATGAATTTTGATCAATAAGACCAAAGGGATATTGTATATATGAGTTTTGATTAATAGGACTAAAGTAATATTTAATATACGAGTTTTGATGAATAGAACCAAAGATATATTGTATATATAAATTTTGATAAATAGGACCAAAAGAATATTGTATATATGAGTTTTTGATAAATAGGACCAAAGGGATATTGTATATATCAGTTTTGATTAATAGGACTAAAGTAATATTTAATATACGAGTTTTGATGAATAGGACCAAAGGAATATTGTATATATGAGTTTTGATTAAAAGGACCAAAGGAATATTGTATACATGCGTTTTGATGAATAAGACCAAAAGAATATTGTATATATGAGTTTTGATGAATAGAATCAAAGGACTATTGTATATATGAGTTTTGATTAATAAGACCACAGGAATATTTCTTATAAGAGTTTTGATGATTAGGACCAAAGGAATATTGTATATATGAGTTTTGATTAATGGGACCAAAGGAATATTGTATACATGCGTTTTTATGAATAGGACCAAAGGAATATTGTATTTATGAGTTTTGATGATTAGGACCAAAGGAATATTGTATACATGCGTTTTGATGAATAGGACCAAAAGAATATTGTATATATGAGTTTTGATGAATAGTTCCAAAGGAATATTGTATATATGAGTTTTGATTAATGGGACCAAAGGAATATTGTATACATGCGTTTTTATGAATAGGACCAAAGGAATATTGTATATATGGGTTTTGAGGTCATGATGAATAGGACCAAAGGAATATTGTATATATGAGTTTTGAGGTCATAATGAATAGGACTAAAGTAATATTGTTTGTATGAGTTTGGAGGTCATGATGAATAGGACTAAAGTAATATTGTATATATAGGTTTTGAGGTCATGATGAATATGACCAAAGTCATATCGTACATACGAGTTTTTATGTCATGATGAATAGGACTAAAGTAATATTGTATATATGAGTGTTGAGGTCATGATGAATAGGACTAAAGTAATATTGTATATATGAGTTTTGAAGTCATGATGAATAGGACTAAAGGAATATTGTATATATAAGTTTTGAGGACCTGATGAATAGGACAAAAGGAATATTGTATAGATGAATTTTGAGGTCATGATGAATAGGACTAAAGTAATATTGTATATATGAGTTTTGAAGTCATGATGACTAGGACTAAAGTAATATTGCATATATGAATGTTGAGGTCATGATAAATAGGACTAAAGGAATATTGTATATTTGAGTTTTGAGGTCATGATGATTAGGACTAAAGGAATATTGTATATATGAGTTTTGAGGTCATGATAAATAGAACTAAAGGAATATTGTATAGATGAGTTTTGAGGTCATGATGAATAGGACCAAAGTAAATTGTATATATGAGTTTTGAGGTCATGATGAATAGGACTAAAGTATTATTGTACATATGAGTTTTGAGGTCATGATGAATAGGACTAAAGTAATATTGTATATATGAGTTTTGAGGTCATGATGAATAGGACTAAAGTAATATTGTATAGCAGAGTTTTGAGGTCATAATAAATAGGACTAAAGTATTATTGTATATATGAGTTTTGAGGTCATGATAAATAGGAATAAAGTAATATTGTGTATATGAGTTTTGAGGTCATGATAAATAGAACTAAAGTAATAGTGTATATATGAGTTTTGATGGCATGATGAATAGTACTAAAGTTATGTTGTATATATGAGTTTTGAGGTCATGATAAATAGGACCAAAGGAATATTGTATATATGAGTTTTTAGGTCATGATAAATAGGAATAAAGTAATATTGTGTATATGAGTTTTGAGGTCATGATAAATAGAACTAAAGTCATAGTGTATATATGAGTTTTAATGGCATGATGAATAGTACTAAAGTTATGTTGTATATATGAGTTTTGAGGTCATGATAAATAGGACCAAAGGAATATTGTATATATGAGTTTTTAGGTCATGATGAATAGGACCTAAGGAAACAAAGTACATAATGTACTTATTATTTTTGTGTTCATTATTTATCCGTTTATATATAATTTGTATAAGAATACATAAGTTATCGATACATATATTTCTGCTTTCAGCAGACAGTGATAATGTCGATCAGATAATTGTTGTGCAGAAAGGTCCATATTCTTTTTGTGAAGAAGTTGATACAGAACTAACAGCTTTGACAATAGCTTGTTTGTAAGTAATACGTTGATACTGTAAACAAAATAATTTTCGCGAATAGAAAAAATAACGAGGATATCAAAAGTTTCGGAGATATAAAACATAGGTCGTACATTATATAAATACATGATAAAGTAGGATATAAAATAAATCATCTAGAAGTCGGTAAAAGACCTAAACGTCGATAAAAGGTATATCCGACCATAAGTTGGTTACAGTATTCATTTCATATATAAAAGACGACAAAAATACAATCCGGGTGGGGGGGGGGGGGGGGGGGGGGGCAGTCAATAACCATATGTCGAATAATAAATTCATCACCATGGTCATATAAAACTACCGAAGGCAAATAGCTGTCCCAAAATACTTCACACATAACTAAATTTTGATTAAATCAAACCTGTCAAAACCAATATAAATCCATGTCCTCCGGAAAGGTACCACTCCCTGCTTAACAAGTGGCATCCGTTATATAATATGTTATTTCAACATTGACTTAACATGGAAAATTAGTATAGTCAGTTAAAGTAAGTCTAGGTACACGCAAATAGATGTTGTCCGTTATAAATTTATGTTTTGGGTTTCTATCTTTATTTAATTGTGTTTCTCCTGAAGTATCACTTATTTTATTTGCATGACTTTGGTTATTTGGTATTAACGGTGATTGGGAATTTGCATATATCTCTAAATGGTAAACAATCATTTAAAAAACGTTTAACAATAAATTTCTGCTCGGGAATGGTAATTTACCTGAATTATAAAAAGATTTGTTGAATCTTTAGCGATCGTAATTTCAATCTAATTAAACTGAAATTGCAGGCAACACGATGTCAAACTCGTCAAAAAATTAATACAGAAAGGTGCAGATATTCATTTGTTTGCCAAGGGGAATGGCCTGGAACATCCCTATAACTGTGGACCACCCATATACTGTGCGGCAACCAAAAAAGATGTTGAAATTATGAAACTTCTCATAGATGCAGGTACGTGATTAAATTTTGGTTGTACAGAGAATTAGTTATACCAAATTTGCTTTTTTCAAAACTAGATTTAAATGTAAATCACTTTTATGAAAAACGTTATGTTTTTGGTAATTAATACAGAAGTTCTCGACAACAAATATTTTTTTTAACTCTTTATAATACGCTTATTTAACTATTTTTTTTGGCCAAAATATGGATATGAATTTCACCTTTTTTATTGTATTAAGAGGCATTTTTTGTGTTTTTAAATTGACCTTTTTCAGCTGTAAGTAAAACAAATCTCAAGGAATTATTATAGGCAGAAAAAAGTAAAATCACATAAATACTGAACTCCGGGGGAAATTCAAATCAACTGGCAAAATCAAAAGCTCAAACACATCAAACGAATGGATACCACAAATTAAATACAAGAATACAAAAAAATACCTTAACACAATAACACAATGACGGGATGTATAAGTACAGAGCAACGTCATATATATCAAAAAAACATAAAAAGCATCTTAGCAAAAATAAAAGACAAGAATACAAAATTATCATTGAACAATAACATAAAAAACACAGTGATGGGATGTCCAGTGTATAAGTACAGAGTCACGTCAAATGGATATTGCCAAAAACAGACTAAACAGTAAAAGTAATATTCATAAAGACAATAAAAGAATACTTAAAACGTTATAGAGATGATAAAACATGTCAGTACCTAGAATCTATACGTAAAGACCAGCGTGTATTATTTGTGAAGTTGATACGGGATATTTATCAACAAGGTCTTGGCCGTACCTTCCGATGACTATTTTTAGACAAAGGACAAGACATTGCTTGACATACCCCTGGTTTATTAAATTTCTACTCAGACATTGGTGACGTTTTACAAAGTCTGAGTAGGAGATGCTAGCTCTTGAATATCGAAGAAGATGGAAAATGCATATCCCATATGCAGTTCAAGTTGGTATATTGCTACTAAAAAATAAAAGTTGGGGAAAATTGATAATTTCAAAATTAAAATCGTCTCGTTTGTCATTGATTCTGGTACTGAGATGACCGTGTATATCAAATTCGAGGTATAAGTCTAAAAATGAGGCGTATGAAGCCGTGTCTTTTGTTTCATAAATGTCTAGTTCTTGGGAATATATCAATGGAACCCAATCAAAAAAGTTTGGATTCTTAATGGAGGGAACATCATCAATATATCTGGATGTGAAATTAAATGACCTGGCTTCTTTGATCTTCTTGTTTTTGACAAGTGTCTGAAAGAACTCCGATTCATATAAAAAAAGAAGAGGTTGACAAGGAGAGGTGCACAGTTCGTTCCAATAGGAATGGCTACAATTTGTTAGAAAAAAGTCTACCTTCAAATCAACAAATATGTTGTCAATAAGACACTCCAACATACTGATCACTTGTTCCTCCGGGTAGCATGTTTTACAAATATGCCGTCTAGTATCCCAAAGTCATACAGTTTTTTATGTTGAAAAGCATTGTAGATTATTTCTTTCAGACGGGTTTTCAATTGCACATGAGGAATGGTGGTATACAGGTTTGATAGAACTAATTTAAAAAAAAAACGAGATTAAAATTTTTGGTTCTTCCCTCGCCGGGATTCGAACCCATGCTACTGTGAAATCGTGACACCAAATCGCCTGCACTTATAAATATATTTTTTTTCTGTAACAATAAGATCTTCAGGCCTTATATATCATGTACTGTAGTACGCCGCTAGATTAAAACTGACGAGGAAAGGTAACACATGGCCAGCGTAAGCTCTATTTTTGTAGAGCCCAGGTGGTCGTGTGGTCTAGCGGGTCGGCTGCAGTGCAGGCGATTTGGTGTCACGATATCACAGACGCATGGGTTCGAATCGCGGCGAGGGAAGAACCAAAAATTTGCGAAAGCAAATTTACAGATCCAACATTGTTGGGTTGATGTTTAGACGAGTTGTATATACATTATGTACACAGTCATGTGTCTCCTTCATTGATGGCGATCCGATGGATACATCTGTTGTAGAGTTGTAACTGACTCAGACGTACTTATAAATATAATTATTTTATGTGACTGTATCTTACATTAATTTGTAGGATCCTTTACTATAGATAATTTAGCTAATCTGTAACAATAACATCTTCATGCCTTATATATCATGTACTGTAGTACGCCGCTAGATTAAAACTGACGAGGAAAGGTAACACATGGCCAGCGAAAGCTCTATTTTTGTAGAGCCCAGGTGGTCGTGTGGTCTAGCGGGACGGCTGCAGTGCAGGCGATTTGGTGTCACGATATCACAGTAGCATGGGTTCGAATCCCGGCGAGGGAAGAACCAAAAATTTGCGAAAGCAAATTTACAGATCTAACATTGTTGGGTTGATGTTTAGACGAGTTGTATATACATTATGTACACAGCTATGTATCACCATCATTGATGGCGATTCGATGGATACATCTGTTGTAGGGTTGTCACTGACTCAGACGTACTTATGAATATAATTATTTTCTGTGACTGTCTTTAGCCCCTCCCACGTAATTTTTAAGGCTTTAAACAAGATATCGGCAAGTTCATTGCCTTGTTGTTTTCAAATATAGGTATTGTATCAGTGTCAAATCAAAACAAGGCAAGACAACCAAAGTAGTGTTGGTTATATGATATTAATGCAGACGATGTTAGCTTACCGTTGCGGAGCACCTGAGATCATCCCCAGTTTTAAGTGGGGTTCGTGTTGCTTAGTTTTTTGTTTCCATGTTATGTCTTGGTGTACTATTATTTTTCTGTTTGTTGTTTTCTTTTTAAGCCATGACGTTGTCACGATTTTCCTTTTTTGAGTTTGAATGTCCCTCTGGGATCTTTCACCCCTTATTTACCAAGGTTTGAATATCTTTAAACGATTAGGAAGAGACAAATCAGAGTAACAAAATTGAACTGATGGAATCGCATGAACTCCAAAAAGAACGATACCAGGCCTTGCGGTCATAAAACTTTTGAGCACGATTTTTGTACCCAGACTCAAGAATCAACCAATAAAAATACTGGATTTTGTGTTTCGAGCACTTATTTTGTACTCGGAGTACTGAGTAAAGTTTTAGGACCGAGAGCCCAGATTCATCGAAAGACGAAAGAGTAAGCGTCTCCTGTAATGCATGTATCACCTGCCATGAGAATTCATATTAATAACATTAGAAATTGAATATTCTATTCAAACAATGTCAAATAGAATATAGAAGTCCTATACCAAATTGCCTATGGAAGAAAATTGAGCAAATTACATCGCAGTCATAAGGGAATCGCAGAGACAAATATGCATAAAAAAGTCAAATTATGGCTAAAATGTTTCATTAAAGGATACACAAATCATTCGTCTGAAGTCCATGTTGTATATTATATTTAAGGAGTGGACCTTAACAGATTCCAAGGATTTCGAGGGTGTGTCAATGTACCGGAATTATCTGACCAACTTGCAATTATTGGCCGACCTCGACGGGAAGGTTTTAGATGTTTCTTTACAGATTCGTCATGGCCTTATGGTCCTGGACCGTTTTTAAAGGTACTTGAACAGTATTTAAATGCTGGCGTTAAACTTAACACTACATCCTGGGGACCATATCTTTTTTTAGGGTAAGTTTTGTTTCATTTTTACAATGTGCTTTGTTCAAATAGCTACGTACTTCTTCCGAGTTTTTAATCTAATCAGACTTAAATGATAGCATATCAAAGTATAAATTAACAAAAACACATGTCTTTCGTTTCAGAATCTAATCTATAATTTGTAATTACAAGTAAAATCAAAGTTTGGTTGCTAGACAAAAGAACCATCAAAGGCGTTCGAATAAAAACATTTTTAGTGAGTTTAAATGTAAACCTTTACTTTTGTGTAGTTCATATAGTTCCTACGTTGACAAGTAAAAAATTTATTAAAAGTACATGGTTAGTACATATAAGTGTTTACGACAATATCTATTTCCGGCTCGTAAATAAAAGTACTGCATGATATCAAAACACAGATTTGCTGTACAACATACTACATATAGTTGTGAATCATATGGGTTTTTTCAAAAGACAGTAAGTCAAGCTCCTAATCGTTCAAATTCTCAAACAATGTAAATAGTACATTTAATAGAAACCAAAATAGATTTATAAGATCTGAGATCACCTCCGTTTTTGGTTTTTTTTACTTTCGTGTTGCTTAGACTTTTTTTTTCTATATTGTGATTTTTTTTACATTTGGTCTTCATTTTTTGCAATGTCGTTGTCAGTTTATTTTGTGAGTTTTGTCCCTTTGGTATCGTTCGCCTCTTTTTTTTTACCCTCAACACCATAATTCCCTAGTTCATCTTCAAATGTATTGTTTAATGAACGTTTCTGTGAAAGAAGGAAGAGTAAAGCAACTTCTAGTTTGCATGAACTCACGTTCCACTGCATTTTACAAACATTTCGCTTTGATGATTACAACCATTAGAACATGATTAACAGGTAAGTTTACTACCCCAGTCGTACTTGCCATTCGCGATTATTTTTAAAAGAAAGTAGGAATGACAAATACACCATAGATACATTATTGCACATAAGTAACGTGGTATATATTTTGCATATAATCTTAGTTTGTGCGAGTTTGCACATGGTATATCATTTATCTAGATCTGGACAATGTATATTTTAACATTGCATTGTTATCACTAAATCGAGGAAAATGACATAATCAAACAACTGATCATTAATTTTCGTAATAAAATATATGAAAATAGTGGAATTAACTATTTTGGAGTGTAAAAACTTCTTTGGGTACTTTAGATAAATAACGTGCTTTTGGTGGTCCTTTTGATTCGGTTGACAGTTTTGCCTTTCCCCCTCTTTACACTTTACATCACTTCAACACAATCTTATCAAACAAAAAAGTGTTCCTGTGTAACTAAATGGACGTTTAAAGGGACACTAGCTACGAGATATATAAAAAATATAAAATATGATTTTTTTTTTGTTCAATCATTAATGAAAGTGAATAGTGAAATAATAATTCGCTTTTAGCAGCCAGTATGGTTCAATTTTGTCAAAATAAGCTAATAGGCCGGTGACCAAAGTCGGAATTGTGAAATTTTAATCGTCAAAAATGGTACACGGCTATATCATATATCATTGGATTCGGAAATATGTGTACTTTGAGATTCTTCTGGTCGTCAAAAGAAAATATGGTGCAGTTTTTCAGAAATCTTGATCAAAGGTCACAGGTCGTTTTCAAGGAAAAACAAAATTGAATATCTAACTCATTTTTACAGTAGAATGATTGAAAACTTAAATCTATTTTCTTCCTTATTTAATTTTTCATCCAGAAAGTGGAAACCCATCATTAAATGAGATTATCGAACACACGTATGCGACTTTACAAAAAAGGGGGTAGTTTTCAGTTTTAAATGATGTATTTTTTTCAAATAATAAGAACAACGTCTGTCAAAACTTATCAAAATTTATAAAAAATTATGAACAAATATGTATTTATTAATATAACCATCTGGTATACATCAATAAAAGTGAAAACTTAAGTTTTAGCCATATACCATGTATGCTTTGAATTCGCTACATGCAACAAAAATTATTTCAAAACATACTTATAATTGAGTTTTTACGATTTCAATACGATTTCTATGAAATAATTTTTTGTATACTTCAGACATTTAACGTGCTGGGCATTGCAATAGAGTGGTGGTCAAATGTTTGTGTACTACATATAGCGAGCTTTTATCCATCACCATTGGACATCATCGTCATTACAAAATATACTTTGGCCATGTCAATCTATTTTATGGGGGACATAAAACAACTGAAATATCAGTGCATCTCTGGGGCAAATGTCAAAAGAACCCTGTATTGAAAGAAAAGTCTTGTCCTGCTGCTTGAAACTCAAAGTATATCTAAACAAAAGTCCAGAAAAAAACATCATCTGTGATCTGCATCGACAGTATACACTAGCAATGATTACATGACTGTAATCTGTTGAATGTTTCCGATTGTCGTGGTCGTTATACCTACAATTTGGTCTATATAAGTGATTTGATATCTGAACTAGGAATGGCATTTATATCACACTGCTGATGGTAAAAAACTTTCTTTTGTGAATGTTCTTGTAATTCAGAATAAAACAGTTTAACTCGCAGTACAAGTTTACAATGGCTGTATGATAAATAAGCATTAAACAGCCTTTACTTAAATGTTCTTTTTAGAGAATGAAATTCCTCGTCTTGGTTGTAGTTTTCTTTACAATAGATGCAAGCATATGAAAGAGAGACGAAAGATATCAAAGGGACATTAAAAGTCATTAGTCGAAAATAAACTGACAACGCCATGGCCAAAAAATGGAAAAAAAACACAGACAATAGTACACATAGCACAACCTTTCATAGCTGTGACTTCGATTTCTTGACTTGAGCCGGCTGCCATTTTGTCTGTATGTCTCAAAGAAACATTACAGACAACAGTACGTAAGTTACCGATGGTTATGTTTTAAACAATACAAGGGGAATTCCAGAAAAAAAAATAGATAAGTTTGGTTGTGCCAACAACATGTTACCCGTGTCTTGCATATCAAACGTATCAATATGTTACAAGCAGGAATGGAAAACAAATCAATTGCAAATTTTCAGATCTGATCTGATACTTAGTATCTCAAAATTGTAGACCGCAAAAAAATGTTGCTAATGAGATGGGCAACATTAGAGCTAAAAGGTATCATTACTCCTGATATGGTGACCTTCTGCTGTTGTCTGTTCTATTTTAGTCACCAGTTCTTCATAATTAAGTACATGTCCCCAAAATTAAATTTCCACGTTCGACACACAGAATCTTCAAAAACTTCCGGGGGCACACGAGATAACCCCTGGTTTTTAGTATGTTTCGTGTTATCTTGGGTGGTCTATGTAGAGTTTTGCAGAATTTTATTTGTCATTTACGTCGTTCTTCTACTCTTACACTGCCGTCTTGATATTATCGTCGACTAATATGTATGAATATCCCTTTAAATCCTGTGGCCTGTTTTAAGTAGTCAGAGGTACACCCCTATTCATGAAGTATTTATTGACTGAACAAGCACCAATGTAAGGTATCATTTGAGATATATGCACATTATAAGATGGCGCAGAGGAGTGTAGTACATTGAGACCTGAGGAATTGACATTGGAAAGGTAAAATCACCCTCCAAATTATGTCATAGATTTTTGTTTGTAGTCGTCAATCTGTCTCAATATCAAAGAAAAGGTCAAGATATGATGCAAACATTCTAATTTCTGTAGTATCCTTTATCACAAGCTTACTGGGAAATGTAAGTACTGACTGACTTATGTGTAGGTAAAAAAGAGACAGGATATCTTCAATATATCTGAATTTTGAAATCAAAGAACTAAGCAAAATGGTTTCTTTGGGTCTTTTAAAGGTTCTGCATTTCAATTTGCAGTGTGAACTGTATAGATATCACTATGTCATGTAGACTTATGTATCATTCATTTCCATTTTTATTATAAACAATTTTCAAGCGAATAGAATGAACCCGATGATAGATGTTCATCTATGAATTAAAGTCACAATTATCAACGCAATTTCGGGTATATTTCATCATTACACCAATCAACTGTGTCAAAATGCCTCAATTTACTGTACGTTGGTAAAAATAAATCAATTATTCCACTTCCGCATTTAAGAAAATATCACTATTTAAGGGATTAATATGAATGTTTGCTACTTTGAAATGTTAAAGCAAAGTTTCAACGGACTTTCTAGTTTTGTTATCTTTTGGGGATTTTGTCAGATTCCTATTTCTTAAATAAGCCACTGAAAAACTTAATTTGCCTCATACATAAATAAAATGAGATGAACAGAACCTTTAAAAAGAATTATGGACACCAAAATAATTCAATGAAACAATAAAACATCAACAAAAACAAGTAATATCAAGTCCAAAATATTACATGAAAACTATGTCTCAACCCAATCATGGACAGGACACAACTGTCCGGATTTTTTTTAAAGTAAATGATTGATAAGCAGAGATTTTTGAAATTAAAAAAAATATTGTTTTTAACAATAGTATCTCATAAAAACATGTGTACATGAAAAGAAAAATAGCAGTTTTATTACTTTATAGTAGATACGATATAATCCATTCATCAGCGCTTTATTGTATGATGTTGGAATCGGGTAAAACACAAAATGTCCCCGTTAATAATAGTTTTTACCTTTATAATTTGTCATCAAAAGGCTTTGAGGATTACCCTTTTCGCCTAATGCATAGAACACTATGTCTGATATTTGAATAAAACCAAAAAAAAAAAAGATATGCGATGCTAGCTTTTGAAAAAAAAGCCAAATTACATGCCACTTATCATCTGCATTTGATGTCAAATTCGCTGATTTAAAGCTTAAATAAAAAAAAATGCACCATACGACTTTTTGACGACCAATCTTAAATTCAAGTAAAATCATTTTTCTAGTACTGTGCCATTTTTTAGCCGTGTACCATGAAGTGAAATTAAACTCCTTTAATAATCGACTTTTTCCTATTCTGTCACCACACTATAAGAAACATAGGTGATGATTTATTCACTTGCAAGTGAATAATTCGATCTCATTGAATTTGTATTCATGTGAACTTCAATTTAACCCCTTAGCTAGAGATGGATAACGCATGCATTGTGCGTGTCAAGTTATTTAAAGGAAAAGAACGTCAACATTGAAAATGAAACAAAGATAAATCATTTGATTGACTGATTTGATCCACAAAAAAAAACATTCTTAGACAGATAAAATGATGATGATTAACATATATTTCTAATCTATACTTTGGAATTAGACAGACTTATAAATATCTAATTGCACGAGTTCGCTTATCTACTTATATCCATATCTATATTTATTTTTATATCGCTTATATAACCATCGGAGGTCTTCGGTGGTCAACTCGACAGTTAATTAGATGGCGTCTAAATTATTATACACACGAAACGAAGCATCATATTATCGAGCTCATTCCCTGTAAATTGTTAATTTTAGACTTTTTTATAATTTGGATAAATGTTTTACATTGTTATAAATCAAATATGATAATTTGATTCAAATCGGTGAACATGAATTTGACGGCTAGTGCCCCTTTAATAAATCTGATTGCAAATTTATTTTTTGTACCTCATATACAGCATTTGTCTCAATTGAGTAATAAGTAAATATGCTAGATATACGTACTGGAGGTGTGATGAGATGATTACAGCCCTATTTTTTTTCTTTGACAATATTTGTGTACGTTTTGGAAATAAAGTTGATCGAGAGATTCTATGTACTCCTGTGGATACCAATTGTGCCTCTTTAAGACTTGTTTCTGTACTGTTATGAATCACATTTTTGGCAAAACTTAGTAAAGGCCCGTCTAAATTCCATTTGATTGATAAAATCAACAACCCTTACTGTTGTTTCTCGTTAAATAATGAAAAAATCTCTAAAATATACTGCCGGATTTTACCCTCAGGAACTTACCTTAAATAAATCAACAGCAATACGTGTCTTTTCCTAGATTTGGCTATTAAAGTTTTACAACAAAAGCTATACACAAAAGTTACAGCAAAAAGGATAATGTTTCTTTTCCTATTGTTACTTTTCCTTTTTTGAAGAAAGGGAATGTTCTTGTTTATACATCTCAACTCGTTTTTAATGCCCGTATCTGTATTTTGATTAACTTTTGCAGATGTTTTATAAATATGTAACTAGTCTACATGCAATATAAAAATTAAACCATGTTTCTACAATATTAAGAAAAAAAACAAGATCAGTTTCATATTATTTTATTCATATATAAAAGATGTCATAACAACAACATGTTACTGTAAAGGTAGACTTTGAATGAAAGCATATTGATATCAATAATGCCTTTAATTCTTGTGTATGCTTACTTTTAGATGCACGACTTTTTTATTAGTTGTTATTGTTATCTTGCTGTCAGTAACTGATAATACTCTCAGTTCTGTTTTTTGTTGTTGCTGGGATGTACAAGTACCCGTCCGCGTCCACGTAATGTTTTTGTTAGATGTATTTCTATGTATATCCACCCGATGAGTTAAACCTTTTCAACTGATTATGATAGTTTGTTCTAATGTTGTAATGTTACACCACTATCCTAGGTTAGAGAAGGGTTGGCGCCAACTTATTTGACCCCGCCATATTGTGTATGTGTCCGTCCCAAGTCAGGAACCTGTCATTCAGTGTTTGTTGTTTGTTGCTTTGTTACGTATTTGTTTTTGTTCATTATTTTGTACATACATGATGCCGTTAGTTTTCTACTTTGAACTGTTTTACATCTGTCATTTGGGGCCTTTTTCTGGCTGACTATGCGATATTGGTGTTGCTCATTGTTGCAGGCCATGCATTGACCTATAGTTGTTCATTTCTGTGTCATTTGTTCTATTGTGAAGATATGTCTCATTGGCAAGCATACCACATCTTCTTTTTTATAACTACATGAAATCATGTAATTACAGAACCTTACATGAAAATATCTATTTTCAAAAGAGGGGCGAAAGATACCAGAGGAACATCTAAATAACTCCTAGATCGAAAGTAAACTAACAACGACACGGCTAAAAAAAAAGACAAACAGACATACAACAGTACACAAGACACATCATAGAAAACTGAAGACTAAGCAACACGAACCCCACCAAAAACTGGGGGTGATTACAGCTGCTTCAGGAATCAACATACAATAACACCAAATTAAATACACTAACAAAACAACATTATATACAATAAAGGATAAAGCAGTTTGCTACTTATTTTACACCTCATGAAAATGCATGGCATATTTGCCATTGGACTTTAAGCAATCAATGAATTCAACAACAAAAAGGAAAAACTCCCGTAACAAATCGAGTTGAAGGAAATTGACGCCACATTATCATCATAACATCATCTGTTAACAAATAAAAGTATTGGCTTACAAGGGATTGGTATTATGAGAATTACAAAATTTTAAATTATTGGGCATAAGAATGAATAAGTGGCTGGATAACAACCATCAATCATGTCATATATGAAAGCATTACTTTAATTATATTGTCTAAAGTCTAAGATTAATTTAGATAGAATAAACAAAATTGTAAAAAGATAAAGGCCATAATTTTAAGTCATTACTAGAACACACTGACTGAATTAAATTAAAGTATATAACTATGCGAAAGCCTTACTTTAGTATTAGTATTGTCATCTGATAAAGTCATGTCGATTATAAGATACACAGTTTTTCTCTGCTTTCAAGCCTTTCTGTTTGAACCCGTTGAACTGGAACTTACCAGTTATTGGTAATATCAATTATTTGGAAAACAAAAGGTCCTGGAATTGAGTATTTTTTAATCAACAGCATTGTCCTATATAAGTTATAAATAAAGTTGAATTCTTTGCTTTGCTGTTTTACGTCATGCCCACTAACAAATTGAAAACTGTACATATATACGCCTTATTTTTAGTCCAGATTTTTAGTATTCGTATTGTTATCTTAGAAAGTCCTACAGATTAAAATGCTACAATAGGTAACAATTTTACAATTTAGTAGTGTCAAATTAACCCTGTGGTTATGACCCGTGTATATAGCATATTAGTCCTGAATACAACGGTGGCCTGTCAGATGCGGAACGTACAGATAAGGTAACAGGTGAATATACTTTTGGTATCGGTAGCGGACTCGACCCGGAACTTCTTAATTATTGGCAATATTAATTACGTGGAAAACAAAAGGGCCTGGAGTGGTGTAATTTTTAATCTACACCTTTGTACTATATTAGTTATATATAAAGTTGAATTCTGTGATTCGTCGTTTTTACGTGATGACGGCTGACAAATTGGACCTCGTAATTTTAGTATTATAGATTTTAAATAAAATAATTGTAAATTGGGCATAAAGGTCACACAATTTAGCACTTATTTCATTTCTATCAGAGATGTGTGAATTGACAATATATCAATCTTAAAGTCTTGTAATTGCCTTGATTAGAAACGTTACATAATTCTTAACCAGAGTCATTCATACATACAATTAGTTTTGGTGACCTGATTTCTGCATCGATTTTTATTTTAATCCCAGATGTGCATATTGAAAATATATACATGTTCTCCTCTGCTTTTACTATATCTGGATCTTAGTATTGTTCTGTATGTGCAAGAAAAACAAATGTAACATTTTTTAGAATTTCAAAATAAACCTTGGCTGATGGTATAAGCTATGCTAAATTGTGTATCTACTTCAAAGTAACAATACTGCATTAGGATCTAAAACTAATATATTTATTAAATTTTGGTTTATTTCATGTAGAAGCTCATATTTAATTAGAAAGTAAATTCATCCAGTGCCAACATGTTATTTTACAAATCAAAACATACAACCCAACACTAGGAATTGTCATCATGAGGGTCATTTTTGCAAATATGGTTATATTTGCGATTTTGAAAAAAAAGGATGGCATGTCAAATACATAATTAGACCGTTGCTTTTCCCGTTTGAATGGTTCTACACTAGTAATTTTGGGCCCCTTTTTAGCTTGTTGTTCGGTGTGAGCCAAGGTTCCGTGTTGAAGACCGTACATTGACTTATAATTTGAAATTGTTATTTGGATGGAGAGTTGTCTCATTGGCACTCACACCACATCTTCCTATATCTATATATGTAGTCAAAAGATTGTAATTGATGACAATAGCCTTCAATTTTTCACATTCCTTACTTTTTGCATGTGTAGTGTAACAGTACAGTATTTGCTAATTCAGTCATCTGAAACATCTTAGTTCTTTTTTTCTTGTGCTATAAGATTACTTTCAACTTATACAGTTACCGTATAACATGTATATAGTTTCTTTCATGTTACTTCTGCCTTCTTAGCACATCATTAACATGTCAATCCTACGGAAAACCAGCCTATATAGCCCCCAACTAACACCAATTATGTATCTTTGAAGAAAATAAAACAATAGTTTAATTGTATTTTTTATAAAATATGACAATTGAATTAGGACACCGAACTTAAGGACTGTATTGGATTATGGTATTTATTATTTGCCCTTAATATTGGCTGAAAAACAGAATTTGATTACTTTAAGCCTTATCAAGGGCATAACTCTGAAAAGTAGTTCAAATTCAAAATGAATCAGTCAGTGTCACTTATCATCATTTCTAAATTTCATATGATTCCGGCCAAGGCTTAATCCCGTTAGTACCAGGAAAAACAAGTTTGTGGAGAATGCACTACATGTATCCGAAAGTGAAACTGCTGTGAACACATTTTATCACACAGATATGTGTATCATGTTCCGCCCTTTTAGTCGATTTGCAAACAATTTATTATCGAAAATGTTCTTATTCCCCTTATAAGTTTATATGAAAACTAAGGTTTTACATTTTATAAATTAATAGATTATATATATTTTTATTATCCTTTCTACTCATTAAAGTAAAAACATCAGTTTGTTAACAATATATGCACCATTGAATTTGTCAGTTTATGACTAGACCTAGTTTTCATCTTTTTTATTTTCATATTTGTTTCAAGGATTCGGGTTTTGACGGATTATGTTGTATTGTACAATAGTTTTTGGATATACCTGTTTGCAATTTTATGTTTTGTTTCAATCAATTTAGGGAAACACCTTCTATAATCCGTTAACAATTTTATAAAGTTATTTTAAGATTGACTGGTGACCTAAAAACAAATAGGCATCTTCCCCTCCCCTATATCATCCATCATTAGAATTTTCATTGAAGAAAAGCAACCATAAAGATACATTTTTTCAAATTCTTATATTTATTTTTACTCATGGTGACCTTCACCCTTACAATTTTTTCATTATTCGGGCAAATGTATTTATTTCCTATAATAATCCAAATATTCTTTTAAATACTTTGTTAACTTATACCTTATTTTTATATATTTTAGGCGGGGTAAGGTAATTAGTACGGAACAATCAAATCCTTTAGGAATTCCTGAACACTATTTTTTTTGTACTACAGCAATAATGTTACTACAACATGGAGTGGATCCGAACTTGTACACGATTAGTGATGTTTTGCGTCAAGAAAGAAAACACCAGTACATCGATCGGTTTTATGTAAAGAATCATAACTGTATTGTTCGAAAGTCATTTGTAACAACATTTTTAGCTGCAGGGTATGATCTACCCATATCTGAAATGAACCACCTTGAAAAAAATTATTGTCGTGGATGGGACATTGACTTTGAACTAATTACCGATTTTGGAAGACCACCAAGTTTAAAGCACCTTGCTCGAACACTAATTCGGAAACACATCAGATTCGTCAATATGGACACATCTGTATTTCCTGTAATAGACAAGTTAACACTTCCTACGATTCTTAAAGATTTTTTAAAACTATATGACGTTAGTCCTTCCGATATGACATCAATAATTTGCTGTACAGACAGCCTCCGGTGACGTTTCTGAATTGTATCATTTTGTATGATCATAATTTACCAAACTTGACTATGAGTAACACATGATACTCGATTCATTTCATTATTCCTCATCACTCATCAAACCTATATTTAAAAATGTATATGCAATGTAGATTTAGATACATTTCGTACTTTTGGTGGTCCTTTTACTTCGGTTGACATAACACTCTACATTACACTTCCACACAATCTTATCAACCATAATTTAATCACATGATCTTGACGTGAAAAATCTGATTGCAGATTTAATTTAAGCTGTCTCCTGTTATGTTAAGTTAAATGTGCTAGATATAATTACTGGGACCTTGATTAGATGATTTAAGCTTTAGATGTTCTCATTGACAATATCAACGTTTCCTCAATAAAGTTTTTCGGCAGGTTTCAAGTATTCGTATATGCACAAATTGTGCCCCTTTAATGTGGAATGGGAGTATAAATTTAAAATAATAGAATTTGTTCATACTTTGACAAAACGTAGTATATATTGATATATGTTCAAAAATATAATAAAAATGATAGGTCACCGAGCATTTTCTCAAGCTACAGGTTGTGACAAAATGACACATGTTGTATGGATTATACGCGAAAAACATCATTGTGTGATTAGAAGCTACACTAAATGATAGAATTGTCAAATAAAATACGGGAAGATAGCTTTTAGAAAATAATTTGAGAATATCAGAAGAAAAGATAAGGTAACCGTGTGTTTTTCCCGGCTAAAATACAAAATAGCAAAATTCCTTGAAGATTCCTTCAGAAAAATGCACTATAATTTCAGAGTTATCTCCACTGAAAGTGCCAATTACAAAATATTAAAAATCAAGCATAAATAATCTACACTTGTAAATTTATTGATAATATAAGTTAAAACCTTATAAATTGGTTCTTTTAAATGAAAACAAAATCACAATAGTTATTTGCATTCATGCATAAAATTTTGCTTATTTGATTGAAAATCTGGACCTTAGGTTCTCTGGTTTTTACAACCCAATATGGCGAAAGACACCCATAACACCTGAATAGCAGACGCGTTTCTTTCAGTATGAATCCAGTATATGACATAACTCAGTATAGAACATTGTAATTATGCGAAAACTTACAAAAAGGAACTTACTTTAACTGTCCCTTGTGACCCTCAATTTGTTTCGATTCGGGCAGCACTGATGGGTCTTATCTCGATATTAATATTTCACTTTCATAAAGGAAATAAAAAAACATTATTCTACTAATTAAAAGAGACGATTTTTCGTTCCCTGTTATTTTCTATGTATAAGTGGTCAATAAAGTATGGGATTTTGTTTCCATCAATCTCTTCAAACTTAAATTCTTTCATAAATACAAAGATTGGAAGTTTGGTCGTACCTGTAAACATATCATATCCTAATGTGATTGTGATGGTTATAGAGCACATTAAATCAAATACTATCAATGTAAACGTATTGATCCTTATGTAGACGAAACGCGCGTCTGGCGTATCAAATTATAAGCCTGGTACCTTGGATAACCATTATATATCTTTTATTCATATCCAATGATTTTTTTTATTGTAAAGTTATGTCAGATAGACATCAGACGAGGAGTATGCTGTTCACCTCCATTAACTTGTCAATGTATTTATGAAATCGTATTTATGATCACTTTATATTTTCTAGAATTAAATGTGGACATCACATTAAAACATTTTTATGTTACTGACTCTATTATCTGTCTTCGATTAATCTGCCTTGAAACGTCACCTCATACAAGAAAGGACTGTCGCAAAATTTGTTTTTGGAACACAACTTGTGGCTTACCACAGCATGAGTGTCATTTTCAATAACATACACATGTATCTAACGCCTTCACCGTTTGGATTGGTAAAAGTGAGCACCTGATTGTCACATCTCTTAATTAACTCAATCACTGATTCAAACCAGGGACGTATATAAGTCCTTGTTCAAACTTACTGATCCAACCAGCATAGTAAATCTAAAATTGAAATTTATATAGCTCAATTACGATATATCATCTGAATAAAGCTATGAACAATTATCTCCTTTTTACATTTTTAAAATAAAATGTCAATGTCTGCTTTATTTACATGCATATAGTATAAAGTTTGTGTTTGCTATGTTCTAAATTTAGAATATTCATAACAGTTTGAATAGTATATTACTAAAATACTGATATTCTGTTCAGTTTTGAATTAGAGTAATGCATTTCGTTCTTAACGTCATATATGATGTCTCAAATTTGATTACAATTATGTGTGTTTAATATACTAGTTTGGCTAAGTATACTATAAAAAAAAACTTGTACATAGACTTTCTTTTAAAAGAAAATCTTTTATCTTATCCAAATCATCAAAAATTCACAGTGACCCTAATCATGACATCTCAAATGGGGAAGCCGTGATGAAAGAACAGGTAAAATCAAATGGAAAGAAGATAACATTAACCTTATTATAAAAGGCAAATTTTAATACACCAAATTATTTAACAACTGTAACGATAAAGTTTAATTAACTTATGGGAATGCATGCACAATATAAAAAGAAAGATGTACATAGCTCTTCAGTCTCACACATTTTTTAAATGTTTCAGGATTCTGTGTTGGTTGTTTATCAAGGTGACGATCGTTAGATTTCTTCATAAAACCCCGAAAGTCAGTTAGTAGCCAATGTTATCAATAAGCAGTCAATTAGAATGGAAATGGGGAATGTGTCAAAGAGACAACAACTCGACCAAAGAGCAGAAAACAACCAAAGGCCACCAATGGGTTTTCAACACAGCGAAAAAAAACCCGCATCCGGAGGCGGGCTTCATCTGGCCCCTACACAAAAAAGTGTACTAGTTCAGTTAAAATTGACGTCACACTTTACTCCGAAATCTATATAAACAAACTAAAATTTAAAAGCATGCACAGCTCACTGAAACCATCTAATTCGTTTTCAAAAATAATTTTAGTGATTTTTTCAATTCCTGGAATATTGTTTCAATGTCGAATTTAAGACGCAGTTTTAACGTAGTAAAACTGAAGTTGTTTCGACGTGATGTATTTGGGTCTAAACTTTTTGAAATTCAACTTGCATCCAACGTCTGAACCAGACGTTACTCCAGAGTTAATGTTGCCAATTTTGCATCCTGTGACATGAACAACAAGTAGACACCAACACAAAATCAACAATAAACCAAAAAAGTCCTTTTTCTTTTTCTTTAAAATTTGCACTTATATTTTCAAAAAGTATCATAGTTAACAGATAATATATAAAAATTAAGATTGTGGTTAGGAACAGACTACTGAGTTGGTATGTTATCAGTAGAATTGTTACATTTCTATTATTCCTGTTTCACCAGTCACACATTTTATTATAGTGATTTTACTTCATTTACCACGGGAGCAAATCAACATATTGTTCAATCCAATTAATATTACCAATAAACTGGAATATTCAGTCTATAAACATTGTTCTTTATAAATTGCAGACAAAATACAGCTCACTCATGCATATCGCTGTATTCCGAATAGATTTCTTGCTACTTCATGAACAGGACACAGAAAAAGAAAATATTGTTCAATTCTTAAAGTGAATTTGCTTTTCATATAATTTGATGCACGAATGAAAGATAGTCATCAAAAGTACCAGAATTATAATTTAGTACGCCAGACGCGCGTTTCGTTTACATAAGACTCATCAGTAACGCTCATATCAAAAAAGTTTTGTAAACAGGAAATTTATAAAAATGACCACATAATTGATATGCATGTCACGACCGAAAAGCTGACTTAGTCTACCGGGCTGGTGATAACCTCGGGAACGAAACGTCCACCAGCAGTGGTATCGACCCAGTGGTGTAAATAGTTATCAAAAATACCAGGATTATAATTTAGTACGCCAGACGCGCGTGTCGTCTATATAAGACTCATCAGTAACGCTCATACCAAAATAGTTATAAAGCCAAACAATTACAAAGTTGAGCATTGAGGATCTAAAATTCCAAAACGTTCTGCCAAATACGGCTATGGAAATCTATTCTTTGGACAAGAAAATCCTTAGTTTTTCGAAAAATTCAAAATTTTGTAAACAGGAAATTAAAAAAAAAAGACCAGATAATTGATATTCATGTCAACACCAAAGTGCTGACTACTGGGCTGGTGATACACTCGGGAACGAAACGTGAAGACGAAAGAAGCAGACATATCATTCACGTTTCAGGCAAACAAAAAAGAGAATCTATATTAATTTCTTAAGTACAAGTAACAAATTATTCTTTTTCAACATTCAAATTATTATACACATGTGGCAGTGTTTTACATTCTTAAAGTACGCAAATATCTATTTGTTCAGCCATGAAGTCAGAAACATCGCATTTCTATGTACGATATTGTTCATTATATATCCGAATTCGTACAAAATTTAAAATGTCGTCGTTTTGCTATTCTGTTAATCCCGACTTGGAATAAACAACACCGAACTCATCGAAGTAGATTTGTAGAATGATGTAAAACAGTTTCTGTAAAACCAAAGTGTTCCCGCCATTGCTACTGTTTTCCCAGTTTTATCTAAAAAAAAAGAAATAACATGAATAACGTCAACATCTTGTATTTATTGTTACACCTGTACACGTGTTAAATATCACTTTGTATTATGTGACGAATAGGTATGTATTTCTTAATTCATAATTAGCACAAACACTTGCTATTCTGCACCATTCTATTTATTAATAAGCTAATTATGGTAAACATGCAGTTGAAGAGACTGTGATACAACGAATGTCAACAAACAAAATCCTTCAGAGGCCATTGGTTGCAAAATAAGATAAGAATCAGCTGTGGCATTTATTTGACGGAAGATTTGTTTTGCTTAAGTTACCTTTTAATTCAAAACTCTATTTCTAACAAGCAATATTAGTGTATTTGACTGTAGTGGTTTCGCATTTATGAACAAATTGGAGATATGTCCTCAATAGTTTAAAAAAAGACTTTATCCTTTAAATTATAGTTTTCCTACAATTTTGTTTCGCAAAACGAGGAATTCTTCATATGTCACATTGCGATAGTAGGGGGCCAATATGTATTCCTGTCTTTTAAATCGTCCGTTCGTTTGTTGATCCGTGCGTTTGTCAACTCGTGTCAAGTTTACGTTCATGGTTATGGTAGTTTACTATGAAAGTGTGGTCACATCAACTTCAAACTTCGTAAACATGTTCATTGTGATGAGAACATATTATATACGTCCATAACAGTATTTACCCTAAATTTATTGTTCACTAACCATACCAATGTGGTCATGTGAACAATTTTGGTTAAGGTAGTTTAGAATGAAGTTGTGGTCGAAACAACTTAAAACTCAGTAAACATATTAATTATGATGTTTACTCTTTTTTATATATCATATCACTATTAGTGTTTGACCCCGATTTCACAGTTCACTGAACACCGATATGTAATTGTTTAAAATCATTACATCTATTGGTATAGTTTTAGTTAGGTTGGTCACCTCCGTAAAACATTCAGTATGCCTTCGGAATATACAAATATTAACAAGAATTTCAAAAACGGCCGGGAAATAGACTAAGTTTTGGTATACTTACCATGAAGTTTGGTGATGACTTTTGAACATCAGTATACTACTGTTGCCTTTATTTAGAGAAGCTTACTTTGAACTTTTTTTTATGTGAACTTTAGACTTAGTATACATATAAAAACTAGTTGATGTGATATAATTTCAAATTAGACAACTAACCATCACAGACAAATTGACGTAGATTTAAGCAATTACATGTCACCGTACGGCCTTCAACAACGTGCAAAACTCATACTGTATAGTAAGATATAAGAAGCACTGATATTGAAAATGTTAAATTGTTCAAACAAGAAAACAACGGTCTGATGTATGAACAGATAAACATATGATGATAGACATATTGCTTAACGACAACCACTGAGATATAGTCACCTGATTTGGGACAGGCAAATACAAAAGGTGGTTGGTTAAACAGAATTTTGCCCGCTAACCCCTGCTTTTTCCGGCTTAATACTTTTATCACATATAAATTAAAATGCCATATTTAAATATCCTATGAAATCCTTGTTATTTTTTTAATGTTTTTAAATGAAAAAAGTTGCGAATGTAAAGTGTATGAAAAATCTAGAGATAATTATTTCCCGCCAAATTTTAAATGGCTTAAATTTTGAAAAGAAGCACAAGGACCTTTCATTTTTTTCTGCCTTTTTGTTTTCCTCTTTTTGTATACTATCTCTAAAAAAAAGCTTGTTATTTTAGAACAAAGTAGCAAACAAACTAAAAAATACATGTAATAATCGTAATGATGCAAATTTAATAAATTGATAGGTTGCCATCCCTTCAATGTATTCCATTTTCATGATTAAAAAAGGGGCGTAATGAGGAGATAATTTTAACGAAATAGATTGTGTCCGTAGATTTTGCGCGCTATATGACCTTTTAAAAAAGATTTTCTTCGATCACGTATCAGGGAGCACAGTTAGAGCTTTTATAGCATCAACATGATCGGAGTTTCAAACTCGTAAATTGTAAATGTCTTTTAATGATACATTTATAGCCAACAGTAATCATTTATGGGCGTTATCATGTAATTAGTTTAATGTTATATACGGACATCGTTTGTTGTTTTCCCATATAATTCCTACCTTTACATAAAGTTATAAACTCATTGAAAGTACATGGTTACTACGTATACTTCCAGATCATTATTCAAATAACGCATGATATCATAACACGATAAAAATCAATTCTAAATAACCATAGAAACTATCAATAAATGTGAGATATACGTCACCAAGACAGCAACCAAACTACGAAAATAACCAAATGACTAAAAGATGTATGATTGCCATTGAGATAAATATTCAACATAGACCAAAAGAAGAGGGTATTAGTTTATGGTACGACCTTCTTACTTGATATTTCAAAAAGTCCATGTAGTACTATGAAGTACATAATTCAATTGTTTTATTATACACGCAAATGTATTCGTATCCAATTAAATTTTGAACATTTTATAAAAGACTATTTCAACTTATACCTTACTTTATATATTTTAGGATAGTTTATGCTTATAAAACAAATAACCCACAGTGCTATAACAAAATATCAGGACTGTTTATTATGATGCAGGTTTATTTGTACTGCAGCAATTATGGTACTGCTACATGGAATAGATCCCAACTTGCCCAAGTTTAGAGATGTTACACGTCAACAAAGAAAACACTACATTTTCGATGGACAGAATAAATACTGTAGTGATTATAAAACATTTGTGGCAAAATTTTTGGCTGCTGGGTATGACCTGACCGTACCAGATGTGTATGACTGTGAATACGATTACTGCCAAAGTAAACTAACTATCATATAGTGAACGATTTTGGGAGACCGCCAAGTTTAAAACACCTTACTCGAGCAAAATTTCGGAAACATATCAGATCCGTAAATATGGACACATCTATATTTCCGGTAATCGACAAGTTAACACTTCCTACCATTCTTGAAGATTTTTAACAACTGTCTGATGTTAATTCTTCCAATAATTCGTCGATTGTTTGCTATAAACACAGACGATGATTACTGTGTAACAAATGTGTATAAAATTCTTTCTTTCCTTGAATTTCTACAGAGCCTCACTTTCAATTATTGTTAGTTCAACCTGTCACACAAACATTTATATGATCCCATGAGTGGACATGATTGCAACGTGTACAAAACACGACGAACATTTTATCTGTTTCGCGGTAGCATGATAATTACAAATTGACCTAAAATTACCTTTTTAGTTTATTTAACCTAATTGTGTACGGCTTCTATTACGTGTAAACCTCATATATCTTACATTGTTCATTGCATCATGTCAATATCCAATTTGCACTGAACAATAAACTGTGCATGTTTCAAAATATTTACAGTATTTAAAATGAAAACTAGTTCATATTAATATCATTTTGTTTTATATTTTTGAACTGACTTTGCATTATTCCAATTATTCAACATTGCTCCATTTCAACATCCCATTCTTAGTATCATATTCTATAGTAAACACGATGACATATTTGAATAAGCATTAAAACCGTTAAACTACATGTATTTATGTGCACCAAATCTGAGCTGTACTATATCCTTAAAAAAAAATATATGACGCAAACCCTTCCAATATTACGTCAGTTGTTTATTTTACACACAGACGATGATTAGACGGATTAGCAAAAAGAAACTCATTTGCGCCACAACTTAATTGCGCCAATGCCTCTTTTGCGCCACCTAATTTTCAAAACTATAGGTATCATTTGCGCCAATAAAATTATCATCTAATTGCGCCAATTTTATATATTTTTATTCATATATAACAACTAAATGATTAACCTTGTACCAACAGCAAAAAAATTCTCTGACATTGTACACTAAAATTCCAAATTAGCCTCGCATCCTAATAAAATTATACCGCTTTCTGGATCATTTCACAATACAAAGTCATCAACTTTGTTTATAACAACACCAATATAATTCAATATTCTGTGAAATTCGGCTCGATTTTTAGGTTAAGCCGGACGCAATGTTCTTCTCTCTCTCTCTCTCTCTATATATATAATTAACATCAGACAGTTGTTAAAAATCTTCAAGAATGGTAGGAAGTGTTAACATTCTCAACCCGGGATTAAATGATAAATGATATTCTAATTTTAACATAACATTTTAAAATCTTAAAATGACATTATGACATAAGTAGTCTCCCTTGTATTTGTTAACGTCATACTATTGTTAACGTCAATCAATTGTTTTATTTATATACAAGTCACATTACCTGAAGATCTGCGGAAGCAGTGAAAGTACTAGTAAAAAAGTGATGCATTGAAACCGTTATTATCTTTTAATAATTTTCTTATATGTTACCAGCATACGGACTTTGCGTAACTTTTTCTTATCTACTTACGTATGTATTGGCATGATAATACTCGGGATTCGAACAATTGAGGATCATTATTAATATGGAGACTACAGCATTTAAAGAATTATCAAGTAAGTTGATATTAATTCATGAAGATTTAAGAGAGCTGATAAATATTTCAAAGACTCAAAAAATTGATGAAACTAAAATCATTGAAACTCTTAAACGAGAACTGAAAATATCTTTCAATATTGTGGATGAGCAGCAAGCCGTCAACTCACAAGAACTTTTGATAAATTCTTCACAAGATATTTACAATGTAAGAAAATCCATTATCTCATTATGGAAACGAAAATTAAATGAGAGAAAACAAAATTTCTGGAACTTTCTTAAAAGTCAAAATACTGTAATTATTTACGAAACATGGTTGGAAAAAGAAATGCCAGTAATTCCAAGAAAGTTAAGACCAAAAACCATCCCGGGAGAACACACTGATGACATTAATATTCGCCGCGAGAATGCTATTCGTAATTTTGAGGTTGAAATTAAACTTTTGAAAAATAAAGCTAACAGATATGAACAAAACTACAAAAAAATAGATGAAGAAATGTACGAAACTTTTGTTGCAAAATTTAACGCCGAAATCACAAATAGTATTAACAATTTATGGAGATCTGATTGTGAAAAAGAAGAAATTAAATCTGTACAAATCTGGGAACGGAAACAGCTATGGCTTGAAGAATACGAAGAACATTTCGGTGATTTATTCGTTACTGAAGAAAACACACAGATTGATAACGCATACAGAAAGAAAACCTTTCAACGGAAAGAAAGAAAAGTACAAAGAAATTATCCCGGAACTTCACACAATACCGACAATAACCCAACAAACCAAGCAGTAGTATCACATAGTCCGCACACAAATATTCAGCCCCGAAATAATCCAAAGTATCATCAAAATCAAAAGCATTATTCTAAACAAACAACAAATGCGAATCAGAATAACTATAATTTGAGATTACGAAGAAATCCTGCACCAGATAATAGACAACAAAATTTTGTAAATGACAATGGTACTACATACATAGGAAAAAACGTTCAGAATCATTTTTTAGGACAACGCAGGATGAACGACAAAGGGGGAGGAACAACAGACCGCAGTATACGGAACCAAATTCAATCATCAGTCAACACGAATTACGAGGAGACATTCCCGAAGGAAATAGCCTAACAACAGAAAAAATGCACCCTAGAATCATTAACTTGTCGCATAGAAAATTACAATTAAGGGAAATAAATCTTTTAAAAAGAGGATTAAAATTTACACCAACACCTAATGAGGATAAAACACAACTTGGAGCCGACATTGATGAATTTGGCAGAAGATTGAGGATAAATTATATTTTTTGTGAGGATAATGAAGAAAACGAAGAAGAAGAAAATAAACCACTGGTAAGAAATAGATCAGACTGGATTCCAAGACCAACAAAAGATAAAGATTTAGAAGAAACTATTAAAACATTAAAAACAAATTCACTTACAAGCAATAAAAATGTCAAGGACAATTTAACCCCAGAGGAGAAAACAGCTTTACAAAATTTAAAATCAGATAAATCAATAATAATAAAAGAAGCGGATAAAGGTAATGCAGTTGTAGTCATGGACCGTGAGTATTACAGAGATAATATTTTAAATATGTTACAAGATGAAATGTCTTATGAGGTGACCGATAAAAAATTGGACCGACAAACAAGTACAATGATTAAGAAATTACTAAAGAAACATGAAACGGAATTGTTTAAAGAAGAGATAGATTACATTTCAAATTCTAAATTTTCAGAAAGCTATTTCTATGGTTTACCAAAAATTCACAAAAGTGAGGAAATTTCAAATGCGATATCAGAACAAAACAGTGAATACATCGAACTTTTAAGACCAAATGATTTAAAATTTCGACCAATTGTGGGCGGACCCAACAGCGTAACACAGAATTTAAGCCATTTTATAGACATTGTGCTTAAACCTTTATGTCGAGAAGTTCCAAGTTTTATACGAGACGATTTGGAATTTTTAAATCATCTACCAAAGACTGTAAACCCGAATTCCGAACTCATTACTTTTGATATTGTCAGCCTATACACAAATATCCCTCATGATTTAGGAATTACAGCCGTCAAATATTGGTTAGAAAATACGGAAAACATCATTGAAAACAGATTAACAAAAGAATTTATCCTTGCATCGTTGAAAATTATACTAGAAAGAAATATTTTTTACTTTAACGGAACATACTATCATCAGAAAAAAGGAACAGCTATGGGTACTAAAATGGCGCCTTCATATGCCACTTTGGTACTTGGATATTTGGAACAATTATTATACGAAAAAATGAGTCACAAGTACGGAAATGGATTTGCCATTTACATACGTCAAAACTGGAAACGATTTCTTGACGATTGTTTTATAATTTGGAATTCGGATATATCTGTCTCAGATTTTCATTCTGATTTAAATTCTTTAAATCCATATATTAGTTTCACTATTAACAGAAATGTCAGGGAAATGCCGTTTTGGGATATTTTGGTTATTATAACGGAAGACAATGAAATTGTCACAGATATCTTCTCAAAAGACACTGATACACATATGTATTTAAATTTTTACTCAAATCATCCAAAACATGTAAAATTAAATATACCTTTTAATCTAGCGTCTAGAATAATCACTATTACAAGTACAGACATATTACGCAATAAAAGACTGGAAGAATTAAAAGCGTATTTAAAGAAGCAACACTACCCAGAACAAGTAATAAATTACGGAATTCAAAAGGCACTGACAAAAGGACCAATTACTACAGAATCACGGCGATCCGAAACTACCGAGGAATCATCCAACAATTTAAACAAAATTATTCCGTTTGTCACAACTTATAATCCGCGAGATTATGACATATTTAGTTTCATGCGACAAATTGAAACAAATTTACACAAAAGTGAAAGAATGGACAAAGTTTTACAGAAAAAGAAGATTATCAACAGCAAAAGACAGTCAAAAAGTCTGAAACGATATTTAACATCTTCGAAATTTGACTTCAATGAAACTGTGCCAATTGTAAAAAAATGTACCGATAAACGATGTATGACTTGTCCAAATTTAATAGAAGAAAGTTCAATTTATTTCAAAAATGGAAAGCATTTTACTGTTAAGCAAAATATGTCTTGTAAAAGTTCAAACGTCATCTATTCTCTCATATGTTCAAATTGTGAGGAATTCTATGTTGGAGAGACAAAAAATGAACTGCGGACTAGAATGACTTTACATAGACAGCAAACCAACCATGAAGATTTAACACTCATCAGGGCAAACGACCATTTCCATCGTTGTTCTAATGGACGATTTAAAATATTTCCATTGTATATGGTCAATCGTCAAAATGATTTTCTCCGGAGGAAGAAGGAAGAATTATTCATAAACATTCTCAACCCGGGATTAAATGATAAATGATATTCTAATTTTAACATAACATTTTAAAATCTTAAAATGACATTATGACATAAGTAGTCTCCCTTGTATTTGTTAACGTCATACTATTGTTAACGTCAATCAATTGTTTTATTTATATACAAGTCACATTACCTGAAGATCTGCGGAAGCAGTGAAAGTACTAGTAAAAAAGTGATGCATTGAAACCGTTATTATCTTTTAATAATTTTCTTATATATATATATATACACAGACTAACACACATATGCATATTTTAAATCTTTCTTTTCTAAATTTTCTTCTTCAATTTTGAAGATCTTTGAATTTATTATTTTTGAGGGTCGCTCTGACAACACATTGGTTGCTTTTCTTTTACACGCTGTTCTCAAAATTTGACGTTCTAATTTCTGGACACTGAGTAATGTAAAAAATATTTTAAACTGCCAAATTCTGCTATGAAATTTTAAGAAAGCGAAAATGTAATATACATTCGTGATAGTTGACTTGTATTTGCATTATAATTTTAAGAAAAAAATGTTTTATAGTCTCTCAAAACTCTTTATAGAGTGGCTCTTGTTGTTAACTTGTGTTTTTAAAAAGCTGTATATTTTATATGTAACAAGTGGCGAGACTTTAATAAAGTGTTTGTCTTGTCTGGTCTTGATATAGGTAAAACATGTACAGGTATGATATAGCTAATAAATATTAACAGGTAAATGTGGCGCAATTTCATTTCATTTATTGGCGCAATTAATACCACCAAAATAAAAGAGAGTGGCGCAATTAATACCTTTTCAAAACTGCAATTGGCGCAAAATGATTCTGCCCATAACGGATTAGTTACATGTGTATCCGTGGCAACGGATTAAAAAATATATAACATGCCCCTACCCGGGCTCCGTAGATTACTGTTTAATAAATGTATGATTTGAATTTGCGTGTATATTTCAAGTAACGTTTTTTCCCAGATAATATTTACAAGAATGCACGATTGTGGTTTCCGAATAACGAATAAAGCAAAGTGTGATTATGGGTGTCAAGCAGCTATTGATTGTGTTACCTTTACCATAAGCATATTACTTTCCTATTATTCCTGATTCAAACGATCAAAAGACTATCATACAAGTGGGCGGTTAAGCTACCTATAAAACCGGATTTAAATCACATTTGTTTAGGGAAATGCCTGTAACAAGTAAGGAATATATTTGTCGTTTGTTCCGTTGTTTGAAATTGTCGCGTTTTTGTGGCTTGGAGTTCAGTTTTTTTGTTATACCTTTTTCCCACATGTAAAATGATACACGATCTGCGGCTCTTATCAAAAAAAAATCTTAGGTGTACAAATATTCGTAAGTCGTACACATTTTAGTTTCACTAATGATCAATTTCAATCGTAAGATTTGTGTGGGAAAAGAGTCGCTGGATGCATATAGGCATTTGTATATTGCGGGTATCCCTCCTCAAATGAACATAGAGTGAGTAAAACGAAAAGAATAAATTCATATTTGTGTTCTTTGATTGTGTTTTATTAAATAATGATTGTTCACCAGTGACTCGAAAGAACGTATAATTAAATATGTCATCAAAGATAAAGTTTAAGTCGCCTTTGAATTTAATTTAAACGTTTCATCAAGAAGAAAGTCTATGTACCAAGGAAAACGGTCCCTGTTAACACTTGTATTAACTCGATGGACATGATTATGAACTGATATATTAACTTGCCTATTTAAATTATGGCTAGGTTCTTGTTATGCTTGATGAAATTCAAAACCAACCGTCGGCAACTTATTAAGTGACTTTAATAATCAATGTTGAAATACTAGTGGTCGCATTCGTTACTTAATTCATTTTTGGATACTTAAAACTGTTGTCGATATATAATAACTGCATTCTATAATGTGTGGAAGAATCTGATTGAAATTTCGTATCTATGGTAACTAGCTTTCTTGACGTTTATAAGCATAGCGAAAAAATAAGTGATAAATTTTCAATATTACAATATTCCACCATTCACAATAGCCATGTACGATGAAACATCTGCCCTAAATTCTAGTGACCTCTAAAAAATAGGCCAATAATTATAACATGTCTAAAGGAAGTATTTAAGATAAATTTGCTCATCAGGGAAATAAATGAAACGTTCATCATTTAATTGTATATCATTAAATACATTTTGTTTGAATGTTTTCTTCTGAAGATTTTACAGGTTTTGCACAGTATTTGTGTACTAGTAACTTCTATATTTTATTTCAATATTATGCGCAGTTTTGTACAACTTTCTCGATAGAAAATCAGTAAACTCTAGGTAAGAATTAGCTTAAAGTGAAGGTTAAATAAATTATACAGAAAAATATTGCTACTCTCGTCGATTGTGTAGAGGTACTTGTCTCTAAAAACAAGTACCTATATACTTTAATATAAAGTATAAAGGTAATTTTAAAGCCTGTGCGACTTGGATATGTGAGGAAGAAAAGCTGCAAAGAACTCCCCAAGATAGATTTGTAGGCTAAAACAGTATTATAATTCAAAAGTTCCCGCCGTTGTGACTGTTGAGACATACCTGGTTAATCTAATAATAGAAATGAAATACACATCTTGTGTTTATTATTACATGTGTTCAATATCATTTATCATCATGTTGTTTATCATGTGATAAATAGGTATGTATTCTTAAATTTATGATTTATAGCAAGCACTTGCCATTCTTTACGGAAAATCATTATTAAGGTAAGCGATTGGAAAATAATCAAACAAAACAACAAACTCCAAGGTATAATAAAAAAGGAGGAAAGTCAATACTAACTGTTAAGGTTCATCATAACAAATGGAAAAATATGACCGTATTTTCACCTCAAAAACTACTCTGTGTACAGACTTACATGTGCTGTTTGGAAAGTTTGTATGCCTAGCATCCACTAGATATATAAAAGTTAAATGCAGTTTGTGTTTCAGAAAGATAAAATCTGTCTTGGTTTTTGATGGGCATGTTTTTTCCTTTCTGCAGAAGGTGCAAAAATAAACAAACACCTGAATTACTTTGATACTGTCCACTCACTGACTCAGATAAACTCTTTAACTCACCTGCAGTTATGAAGATACATGTCAATTAAGGACAATGGAAACAATACAAACCAGTTTTTTTACCTGAGGGAGCATCTCGTAGTTGTACCACAACAGTCAATATACTACTTCGCCAAAATTATCTCCTTATTACGCCAGTTCATTTTCACAATCGCATTGCACCATAACGATCCTTATATTTCAGTTGTATTTTAAAAGACAAATGTATCAACTAGTTTATAAGCATTAGTTAATGATCTTGTCTACATTGATTCAACTTAAAACTATTGTCTGATCGGTTGTCAGGTGGAATTTTCGAAAATGCATTAACATTTAAAAAATTCTAATTAAATATTTTGTGGAAGGGCAGACTAGATTTTTTTAGTGTATGAAGACTATAAACCATAGTTATCACACACAAAAAATTATAATTTTTCGAAGATATGCATTTTCATTATCCAACTTGAAAGACTGTCGTCAAGTACTTTCAGTAAAAAAATAACTATTCGAACACCCCTTCTCTGTTTTTGTGACTCATTAGACAGGTATTTCACTTGACCCATACATTTCATCTTTTAGTACTGTGATTTTGTTTTGTGTTATAAACTCAACCTGTAGCTTTAATATATAAAAAAAATGATCAAATCTGAAGCGAGACGATGTATGAAATAGTCTTACTTTGTACGATATCAAGACAAAATATTCAACGCAACCACGCCCTAACATAAAAATGTGCACTCTATTTTCTCTTTTCGTTGCAATTAATACCCATTTTTTTGAATTTTTTCTTCAGTCACATAATGGAAGTGCAGATACGAAAATTACTGAACTAATAGATTGATATGTTTTCCGTCCGTGGTAGTTTTTTCAAGAAAATCGGAGGTTATGCATTTTCTTCATCCAACTTGAAAGATACCCATGTCGTCGACTTGATATATAATTGTTCTGCTTAACTATGTACTAGATAAATTGAAAACTTATGCAAATGGTGTTTTTAAAATAAAACACCTCGTAATTGAGAAGAAAATTGTAATTTTGTTGGACTCTATTAACTTTTAAAATTTTTGTCACTATAGTAAACAATACAGTTAACATTTATCGCCTTCTCTAACAAAGAGCTTCGATTCTCTCTGGCATGTAGTACATACATACATATTTGTTCATTTGTTATGATGAGCCTTAAACTAACTGAATTACTGAAAAAACAACTCATATTTCTAACATAGTACAGTTATTTTTTCACGACAAAAATGGTTGGTTAAACATTGTTTGACAGCTAGCTATACTTCCTAATAATTTGCCAGTTGAATATATAACAGTAAGGAGGTTTTTTTTTATGATTGACATAGAGACAACTATCCACCAGATTCATATGAAGTGGATTTTTGCAATTATAGGCAACCGTACGACCTTCAACAATTAAAAAAAACATACAATGTACTCGGTTATAAAAGGCACTGACATGACAGCGGGAAAATCCTGCACCCGAATGTGGGCTTCAGCTGGCCCCTAAACAAACACATGTACTAGTTCAGTGAAAATTGACGTCGTACAAAAATCCTGAACACATAATTGAACTTGATTAACAATCAGACAATCAAGACAAGCAAAGGCCACAGGTTCATGACTTGGAACAGGCGCAAAAATGCTGCGCGGTTAAACATGTTTAGTGATAAATCAAGCATCCCTCTATTTAACAGTTGAACTCAATTTAAAAGAAGTTCGAGTCCGATGTCAGAATAGGTAAAACTGGAAACTAAGCAAAATGAGAATGATACATAAATTAACCATGGACTACTAGCAGTTACTGACATGCCAGCTCCAGACCTCAATTAAGCTGATTGAAAGATTATGTATTCATTATATGAAAATTAAGCAAAATCCCTCCTGTAAAGTACATGTAGTTTAATATCATAACATCATACGATGTTTGAGAAAAAGTAAATTTGTCCACTTTTAATTTGTTCGAAGTGCAACAGTGCCATACCTGTTTTATTTCTATGACTGTTAAATACAACTAAAATTGAGAATGGATGTTTTTTATTGCTTTAATGCAGATTTGAACATAAATCTGTTGTTGTTAATTCCTTTTCAGGGAATAAAATACTTTTGGTAAATATGGGACAACTTTGGTCATACTCCGAGGGAGTAACATGTTCTAAAGATACAGCTTTAAAGACTGCTTGGCAAATTTGTAAGATATAAAATCAAATGAGTGTAAACCAACACACATTCTTCAAAACTTTCTGTTATATCTACACGATACACAAAAATGATTTGCATAATGTATGTGCATATATTTCTATTACATCTATCAAATTAAAAAAGAAACCGCTACAATTTTTTCGCTTATTATTCCAAGGTAGAGAACTGAACATAGCAACAAACGTTTTCTCATTCTGAGTTTTCAACATACAAACATACATTGTTATAGGTGTTTCATGTCCCTAGATGGAATACATAACTCTGCCTTGCTTGAAACTGCATATTACTATTGAATCATTAAGGTATTTCAGATGCCCACCAGTATGATTATAAATATACTCATTATAGATATCAAGGTTATCATTTTGAACGGGAGACGCGCGTTTCGTCTGCACAAGACTCATCAATGACGCCCGATTCAAATAAGTTAAAAGGGCCAAATTCAAGAAAAACGTTAATGAACATTCAGAACTAAAATATCCGAGATGAGGCATCTTTCCAATAGACACAAGATGAGGTAGAAGTAAGTAAATTGTGTCCATCGTACAGCTTTCAACACTGAGCAAAATCTATACCGTATATTACATTAATAAGCCTCGACATTACAAATGTAAAACAATTCAATCTAGAAAAGTAAAAAACCTAACGATCTATATGTGGTCACAAAAATATTTGTATATTGCAACAACAAAACAAATAAGATATACCACAACAAAAGAGAACCACAACAAATAAGATATACCACAACAAAAGAGAACCACAACAAATAAGAGATATACCACAACAAATAAGATATACTACAACAAATAAGAGATATACCACAACAAAAGGGAACCACCGACAGGTTTGGTATAAATAACAGTTGAACGATATAGGTCTTTATGAATTATAGGAGTCATAACACAAATCACCTACATTTTGGTTTGCAGAATATTTGTTATTATATCGTTTCGTCGAGAAGATTTCATAAGCAGGGTTTCCCACGTTTTATTACAGTTGATACCAAGAAGGGTTGATATTTTATTTTTTGTTTTGTTTACAGCAGAGAGCGATAATGTTGATCAGACAATTATCATGCGTGAAAATACAGAAACGAAACATTTTGGTGAAGTAGTTGATCGATGGACAAGACAAACAGACCTAACGGCATTAACAATCGCTTGTTTGTAAGTAATAATTGGATATAACTTCATCCCTTGGATGAAATAGTCGAGCGTTTGTTTCGTCGGGTTTAATAATGTTACCGCATTTTTAGTTTAGTTTAGTTTAAACATATTTTATTTACTCAAAGTAAAATGGATTGGACACAAGTAAGCCATACTTATGAAGTCCGCTCCGAATGACAATAATTTACAATACAATATTAATATGAGCATGCAATATCAAAATAAACAATATTTTACGAGTCTTTCAATTGAGAAAAAAAATGAAACAGAAGTAGATGTAAACATTGAAAACGTTGATGATGATGATGATGACGTGGATTTACCGTAAATACATTTTCTACATAACAAGAAATCTCTCGGACCTTTTGATAAATTCGAATACGTGTTTGAATATATTCACATTTTGTTCATACGAGAGATTCGGATTACCAGATGTAAGTAACTTAAAATTTAATATAAGGTCATCAGGAAGCCATCTTATATTATTCATCACAATTTCTCTCTGGTGTATATATAAAGAGCAGTCGAAAAGGAAATGGTGTACAGTCTCAATGTTACATCCACAAAAGCAAGATGGATCAGCAATTATATTGACTCTAAACAAGTCATAGTTCAAGAAAGATGAGTAGCATCTGAATTGTGTTAAAATCATATTTAGTTTCCTCGGTCCATATAGAAAGTGCTTTGGTACATCTTTAATTGTGTTATTTAACCTTTTTAATTGGATTTTAAACTTTGCTATAGAGTCTGATTTTCGAAGGGACATATCGGTATGATTCCATAGGTTAATAGTTGATGGTATAAAAGATTCTTTAGTAAGAGATAATCTACAAAAAGGAACAATTATGTCATTGCCATTTCTCAAGGGATATATAGTTGTGCTCTGTACACTAGGTGGAACAAGTTTGCATAGACAATCCGGAGCTTGGTTATGTTGAATGTTATAAAACATTTGTAATTTTCGTCTTTTCCTCCTGTCAGCTAAAGTTTCCCACCCAATTTCCTCATACAGAATTTCAGATTTTGTAAATACAGGCAAACCAGTAACTATTTTAGCAGCTTCTAGCTGCAAACTTTCAAGTTTATCAAATATCCTATCCCGCAATTATCCCAAACTTCAGTTGCATATTCCAAAATTGGTCTTATAAATACTAAATAGAGTTTTTCTAAGTTTTTCCTACAAAGCTGATACTTGAGTTTTCTCAGGATATTTAAATGTTTCGTAACACTGATAATCAGATTGTCTATATGACTGTTCCACCGAGCATCAGAGCAAAACGTTACCCCAAGGTGTTTGTGATATTTTGTTATAGGGATTTCTTTATCATTTAAGCAAAATTTCAAAACGGGTGCATCTTTATTTGAAAAAATCATTATTTCTGTTTTGTCTGGATTAAATGACCATTTTTAGTTCACCTTTGTGTTAAGTACTTCTTAGTACTTTTTTACATATGAAGTCGATGTTATCAAACTAAGGCACCATTACTTCACTGATATTTTTATCAACAAAAATCAAATGGGGCGCGTCACTTACGTCGACAGAATGAACATCTCCTGGTATGCATGCATAAATGGCCACTCACATATAAACTTAATTAGTCGTTGATGCATGATTTTGTGTTATTAATTGTTTTTGGCTTTTAACTAGCTGTCAGTAACTGCCAGTACTCTCAAATAATATTTTCTTGTTTATTCTACCTATTGATATTGTTTATAATGCTTTTTTGTTATTTCATATTTATATGGATCTTGTCTATATATCAGTTTTGATTATTTGGAATATCTCAAAATGTCACTTCTTCTTACCTCATTTGTATAAACTTCAAGATTTACCTGTATTATGAAAACAATTTTTTTTTTCTTAAGTGAATATTTTCGAAGCGTTAAATATTTTGCAGTGGTGTCTTGCCATGGCTTTGTTTGGACTTGTTTGTTTACTTTTTGGCCTTGAATGATTGTCCCTTATATTTTATTAACTGTTCATTTGCATTCCGATATCGCCGATCAAATTTATTCGTTCATAGTGTATTAATTTACGTTTTTTGATTGAGTTAAGCCTGCCAATTGATATTTTATCGTGTGGTTTTTTATGTTGTAATGTTATGCTATTGTATTAGAAAAGGGAGAAGGTTTGGATCCATTAAAACGTTTAATCCCGCTGCAACTGTTTGCACCTGTCGTAAGTCAGGAACCTGATTACAGTAGTTGTCGTTTGTTTATGTAATATATACGTGTTTCTCGTTTATCGTTTTTTTATATAGATTAGACCATTAGTTTTCCTGTTTAAATGTTTTTACACTAGTAATTTTAGGCTCTTTATAGCTTGTTGTTCGGTGTGAACCAAGGTCCCGTGTTGAATGCCGCATTTGACCAATAATGGTTTACTTTTTTTAAATTGTTATTTGGATGGAGAGTATACAATATCACAAACGTATGTAGTTATTTAGGCACAAGTGCCTTACAAATCGAAAAAAATACCGTACAGAAGTGAAATAAAGGCGACAGTATTTTAACAAGTTCAAAAAATCATTTACTACATAAGGAAATGTGTGTACCAAGTCATTAATACGACAGTTGTTTTGCATTCGTTTATTGAATTCGAGCTTCTGATTTTTCCATTTGATATAGGAGTTTTTTCTTTTGAATTTTACTAGGGATTCAGTATGTTTTGCTATTTTACTTTTTACCGATGTTTATATCTCATACGTAAATTAAAAAGAGAGAAGTCAAGGTAAAAACTTAACCTGATAAAACTCCACTGCGTCGGTAAGGGTAAAACACTTCTTGATATTCATGATGAACTGCCACGCTAATCCATTTTCAGTCAAAACGTCACAATGAGGAAATGTAAAAATATTCTTCCAGTAATATAGCTCCTACAGGGTAAACATGTCGCTTATAAGTTGAGACATATCGTAGTTGTTGTTATGTACGTGTAACAAACAATTGTTCCGGCGTGACATTTGTTCCGCATATGAAGTCCATATAGTGTCAATATTGTATCGTATCAATTGACACATGAACGCAACACGATTGGACACAGAATATTACAACTGAGGAATGGGAGGTTAACAATTTGAAAAGTTTAAATCATCTCGTTTGTGATGGATTCTAGTTAGATGTTACCCAACTGTCTCACAAATGGTGAAAAGATATAGACATGAAGCAGACTTTCAAGTTTCTGTAATATCCTTAATTTCAAATTCAATAGGTTTATAAGATGCAAGCATGCACAAAGTGCCAATTTAACCAATGTAAAGACGGGATATTTTTTACCGTCTTTATTTATATTAAAACCAAAGAAAAGAAGCAGAAAATACATGACCAAATGTTGATAAAACGTAATTAAACTCCTAAGTAATTTCGTGAATCTTAAGAAATTATAGTTTTCATCTTATGAAACTTAAATTACAGGAATAATGATGTTAAACTTGTTAAGGCATTGATAAAGAAAGGTGCAGATGTAAATTTAGTTGCAAGAGGAGATCAACATACAAATTATGAAAACAGTGTGCCACCTATATTCTATGCTGCAAATAACAGTAGTGTTGAAATTGTGAAACTTCTTATATATGCAGGTATGTGGTATAATGCGGAGGTTGGGAAAGTCTTTTCTTTTCGGCTTATGAACTTAAATATTGCATTTGAACCTACCATCTATCGTTTGTTGACCAACATTTTTTACTCCAGAACATTTCTATACCAAGTCAGGAATATGACAGTTGTTATTCATCCGTTGTAATAGAGCTCCTGATTTTGCCATTTGATTAGTTTGGAATTTTACTGGAATTTCGATTTTTTGTGATTTTACTTCTTTGTTAACGTAGACATAACGTAGGAAACTCTTTTTTAGACTTGGCCACAATCATTATTTGGGTATCTTGTTTAAAAAAATGTGTGGTGTGACCCGGCCAACCAACCAAGATGGCCGTCATGGCTAAAAAGAAAACATAGGGGTAAAATGCAGTTTTTGGCTTTTAACTCAAAAACCAAAGCATTTAGAGCAAATCTGACATGGGCTTAAAGTGTTTATAGGGTCAAGATCTATATGGCATGAATTTTTTAGATGAATCGGACAACCTGTTGTTGGGTTGCTGCCTCTGAATTGGTAATTTTTGGGTAATTTTTATGTTTTTGGTTATTATCTTAAATATTATTATAGAGAGATACACTGTAAACAGCAATAATGTTCAGCAAAGTAAGATTTACAAATAAGTCAACATGACGAAAATGGCCAGTTGACCCCTTTAGGAGTAATTGTCCTTTATAGTCAATTTTTAACCATTTTTCGTAAATCTTAGTTATCTTTAACAAAAATCTTCTCTGAAACTACTGGGCCAAATTAATCCAAACTTCGCCACAATCAAATTTGGGGTATCTAGTTTAAAGAAATGTATGGCGTGACCCGCAACCAACCAAGTTGGCTGCCATGGCTAAAAATAGAACATAGGGATAAAATGCAGTTTTTGGCTTATAACTCAAAAACCTAAGCATTTAAAGCAAATCTGACATGGAGTGAAATTGTTTATAAGGTCAAGATCTATCTGCACTGAAATTTTCAGATGAATCGGTCAAACCTGTTGTTGGGTTGCTGCCCCTGAATTGTTAATTTTAGGGAAATTTTGCTGTTTTGGTTATTATCTTGAATATTATAGAGAGATACACTGTAAACAGCAATAATGTACAGAAAAGTAAGACCTAAATATAAGTCAACAAGACCAAAATGGTCAATTGACCCCCAAGATATTATTGTCCTTTAGAGTCAATTTATAACAATTTTCATAAAATTTGTAAATTTTTACTAACATTTTCCACTGAAACTACTGGGCCAAGTTCATTATAGATAGAAATAATTGTAAGCAGCAAGAATGTTCAGTAAAGTAAGATGTAAAAACACATCACCATCACCAAAACACAATTTTGGCATGAATACATATGCGTCCTTTGTTGAATATTGACATAGACCAAGGTGAGCGACACATGCTCTTTAGAGCCTCTAGTTGGTCATTAAAGTAAATCATCATATATGTTTTTTTGAAAAGAGGTGTTACACTTAATGTGTTTAATTATAAATTCTAAAATATCTGTTATTTTCAACGGACAGTTTCTTATTAAAACTGATATTTGTTGTTCTAATAATTATTTGGTTAAGATAATATATTGGTCGCTATGTTCCACGCGACCTAGTGAATTAAAAAACACACTTTAAAATATACTATGATTGAGATAGATAAAGGAACAGTAGTATACTGCTGTTCGAAATTCATAAATTGATTGAGAGAGAAAAAAACAAATCCGGGTTACAAACCAAAACTGAGAAAAACACATCAAATATATAAGACGAGAACAACGACACAACAAAAACACTAAAACACTGAATTGCAACACACACAGAAATGAACTATAATATAACAATGGCCATTTTCCTGACTTGGTACAGGACATTTTAAGAACATATGGTGGGTTAAACCTAGTTTTGTGGCTTGCCAAACCTTGCACTTTATGGCAAAGTTAAATATAAAAAGAGAGCATTCTTGATATGTTTCACTCATTTGATTATATAATGTTTATCGAGGTGTCCATTGAATTTTAAAAGTCTTACACAAGATCGGGCTGCGTTTCTAGACTAAGGTCTATGACATGTATGTGAGTTCGTGGTCTAGTGGTTAAGACCGATGTCTACAGTGCTAAAGGTCCCGAGTTCGGTTCTCATTTGGTGTTCTTAAAATATCAGTACATTAGAGGAGTAATTTTCACCCTATCACACACATCTCTGGTACCCAGACCGGAGTTTAAACTATAATGGGTACTTTGTGGGCCTCGGTTGGTCAAAGTTGTGCCCTACTTTTACCTGGAGATCGATCTTCTGATATCTCTCTGGTGTGTTTGTTTCCACTGAGTGGCCCAGTTCTTCTCTCCGAGTACTTTGGCCTCCACCATAATAACAGACTTCCCGGTGTCCTAACTCACCCTTTGTGTTCGGTGGGGATTGATTGTCCTTGTAAAACAATTGTCGTATAAATATACGTCAGTTACACATCTGCATTAATCCCGATAGGGAGTGTATATGGATGCAACTGTACCCTTGCAGCTTTCGAGGAGTTCTTCGGATATCGGAGGCATTTACCAGTACATACATATATACATACATACATTCTTGAGATAGATAAAGGCAACAGTAGTATACCTTGCACTTTATGGCAATGTTAAATATAAAGGAGAGCATTCTTAATATGTTTCACTCATTTGAATATATTATCTTAACCAAGTGTCTTTTGCATTTTAAAAGTCTCACACAAGATTAGGCTGAGTTACTAGACTTAGGTCAATGACGCTGCTGGTGGACGTTCTTCACCGAGGGAATCACCAGCCCATTAGTCAGCACGTCGGTGTTGACTTGAATATCATCGATTTAGTCATTTTTGTAATATCACAAAAGTATGAATTATTAAAATACGAATGATTTCCTTAACCCAAACATAGATAACCTAAGCCATATTTTTTGGAATATTTGGTCCGAAATGGTGTTTAAATTTGTACTAGATTGGTTTTCTTACTATTTTATCTGAGCGTCACTGATGAGTATTATGAAGCCGACACGCGCGTCTGGCATATTAAATTATAAGCCTGGTACCTTTGACTTGTAGTTTCATAATACAGGTTTGTAACACTTCAATCTAGGCAAGACTAGCAAAGTATTGCTAAGTATGTGGCAAACAAAATTGGAAGCTGAATATTTAATGCAAACAATGAGTGACACACACACACACACACTATCAAAATAGAGTGAAGAACCCAAATAATTGTTGGAGAAAAACATAAATAAGCAGCAAATCAAATGACAGTCGTATATAAATTGTAACAAAAAATGTGTGAATAACTGTCAAATAGTGTTCGCCCACTTTAAATAGATCATTACATCCCTAGGCCTCAGGTTATATTCAACCAGAAAAACATATTTAACGTAATAATGCATAATGGTCTAATGTCTTAGTTGTTTTTTTAGTTTTACGACCTCCAATACGAGAAAACTTACAGAAATGATTGTGGCATCTTAACAAGTGTAATTCCTTAATTGTAACACATACACTATGTTGTGTATGGTGCACTGTTGTCTGTTTCTATTCGTTTTTTTTCCATTTCAGCAATGGCGTTGTCAGTTTATTGTCGACACATGAGTTTGAATGTCCATTTGGTACCGGCTGTACACGTGGCCTCTCTTTCAATTGTATCTTCTGCCATATCGATCCGTAATTCTTTGCAAAGTTATCTCTGTATACAACTACAACAATCCAAATATATTTTTTAACTTGATTTTATCGTTTCGTTTTCTTCAACATTTTTGTTAAGCATAAGTAGTGTATTATATTGAAGGAGTGGATATAAACAGATTCCAGGGACTTCCACAATGTATCAATTTACAGAAACCACCTGACGCACGTGCAATCATTGGTCCAAATCGACTTCAATATTTTGGATTTTCAAGATATTCTGGTGGTCCTCAAATGTTTTTGAAAGTACTTGAGCAGTATTTAAATGCTGGCGTTAAACTTAACACTACATCTTGGGGACCATGTCTCTTTTTAGGGTAAGTTTTGTTTCATTTTTTAAAAACGTTTTGTTTTGATTGCTATGTATACTTGTCGAAATTTTTACTGAATTTTGTCGAAATAAATCATTAAAAATTATAAAAATATACGAGATTAACTTCCAAAAAGTGTTTCGCAGTGTCATAAATTTGTGTTTGTGTCTGTTAGATTTTTTAGTTAAAAGTGGAGGAGTTTTTATTTTATCCTTATGTTAAGTAGTATGTATAAGGTCTCTTTTTTCATAATTGGATACTCTTGTGTGGGTATCATTTTATTATTGGTTATTAGTCATAAAATCAAAATTTGTTAGGACGACGCCCATGAAGCCGCGATGATAGCCTTCCGTTCAGTTGACCGCGAATAGGACTAGATTGTAACAAAACATACAAGAGAATAACACCAAGCATCTTATTCCTTGGACCTTGGAATTAAAATGTAGATCACTTTGCTAAGACTGACTCAATTTATCAGGTAAAAGCGATACTCTTGACTCTATCGTTAGCTTTAGGAGATGCATCTTACTACAGGGAGATAACTCTGTATAAATCAGCTGAACGTTTTAATCACGTACTATTGTTAGGGAAATATTAAGCTTCTCAATGATTTAAATCCGTGACTGTCAAACTACTATTTATAGATCCAATTAAGTTTTTGTCCGATAAATTGTGCAGTTTAATATTTTTTATTGTTTTCTTTTTCGTCGACGGGTCAAAGTTAATGTTTTATCAAAATTTTATGAAAATGAAAATTTAACGAACCAAATTATTTTAGTCTTTGTACATGTATTTGGTACTACCTTCAGTAAACAGTGAGAGTAAAACATGGTTTAAATGAATTTTGTTCAGATAATGAAAAAATACATTGTTGACATGATTCCTCGCATGTTATATGTTGTACATACTTCTAACGTGCATGTTCTAGATCATTTTTTCTTAATTATGTATAATGATAGTCAATGCATTTGAAATTATTTATAGAAAATATTGATATTCAATATTCACACAGAAAATGTGTCGGTGAACAGCGCTATTCTTATCCATTTTTAATTTAAACCAATATCTTTTAGTGGTATACCATTTTAACAGTGTATATAAAAAATCCAATGAGGAACAAGGGCTTGTGATCGCTTTCCGATCGGCATTTAATCCTCGTTGAAAGGAGATATTCAATGGGCTGTGCGAGATGTGCAAGTACGATGTAACTTACGGTCAGAATGAGGATCTTACATACGATTCCAACGTATTCCGGCAAAAGGAATAACAAGCTCTCTGCACGTTAAGAACCGTTGCAACAACTCTTTAGTGTCCGTGGGTGAATATGTTGTAAGGTAAATTTATGTCCTTATCCAATTCACCGTAATTTTGTAGTGACAGTAAAATTTATCTCCGACGATCTCTATTACAGGACGTACCTATGGTATTAATTGATATTTATTCTGGTCCTGAACATTCATGTTTAATCTTTGCAAAAACATTTAACTTGGGGCATAAAACATATGTTAAAATAATTGATTCAATGACTTTCTGTCTTAGGTAGTTTGCATCTCAGTTTCAAAGTAATTAACTTTTCAAGACACTAGTGCATATTGATAGGGGATTAATAAAGTAATCAAAAGAGCCAAAAAAAAATATAAGTCAATGTGCTTGTTTTCTAGATATTATCCATTGACATTTTAGCGGGAAAATATTCTCTATTGACCTTTTGTTAAGGTTAAGTTCTCAAAAACTTTTTAAAATAATTAAAATGGCTTATAATTATACATGTAAAAGATTTATAAAAAGAAAAATGGGGGTCAATGGGCAAATTTTTTTAATGCATTAAAATGGATAAAAACAGAGGATTCCGAAAATCTGACATAATCCCAAAACATGACATGCAAACTTTCTTAAAATATGTTGTATAACTAGAATATAAGTTGGGTGACAAATAAGTGTAACAGGTTTAATGTCATACATGGACTTCAACGTTTTGAAGTCATATATAATAAAGATAAAAGACAAGTTGTGCAAACAACTTTCTCTAACATCACTAAACGTTCGATCAGTAAAAAACAAATCCCTGTCTTTAAGTGACCATTTATTTTTTTGTAACACTGATATATTAGTGCTAACAGAGACATGGCTCGGATCCGTCATTGATAAATGTATTTTGTCTGAACTTCTACCAGACGGATACACTATTCAGAATGCTCCCAGATGCGTCCAAAGGGGCGGTGGTGCTATCATACACAAATTGAACATTCCTGTTAAACGCGTACCAACGAAGAAATCACCTTCACATTTCGAACTCCTTGAATGCAATATTAGTTCATCAAGAAAGAACTTTATGTTTGTTTGTGATCAACAAGTTCAAAAAATCTAGCTTTTCGAGGAATGGTTGGATTTTCTTGACTATACAATGGGAATATCCGATGATATAATCCTAACGGGAGACATTTTCCACCTAGACGATACATTTGACAGTGACGCCCGAAAATTCACTGAAACGTTATCTGATCGTGGTATCGTGCAATATGTTGTTGATGCTACTCATGTCCATGGGCACACACTTTATGTCATTATTACCAGAGAAGATAGCTCAATTGTAATCGGCATTCCATCTATTGAGGAATTACATCTTTGTTATGATAAGGGCGTTCAATCACTCGACCATTTTGCAGTTCACTATACCCTGAATGTTAACAAACCACCTAAAATACGGGAGTCTATGAAATTCTGTTAGCTCGAAGAAATTGTTATTGACGATTTAAACACCGACAACAATTGTTCGAATTTCATGCCAGCATCGCCTGACGAATTAGTTTAAACATGTGCTCAGTTCTATCATTGAAAAACATGCTCCAATTCAATCAAAAACTATTACATTGCGCCCGAATACAGAATGGCACTCATCCGAGCTCCGTACCGCTAAGACAGAACGCCGTAAAGCTGAGCGTAAAATGCGGAAGACAAAGCTTGAGGTTCATAAACAGTTGTATAAAGAGCAATGTAGACGGGCAGGCACTAACTGTCTTATCATCTGCATCCGTGGATGAAGTTCGAAAGATCATTTCAAAGGCTCCGTCGAAATCATGTGAACTCGACCCGCTACCAACTACGTTATTAAAACCGTGTTTAGACAGCTTATCACCAATCATAACGAAAATAGTGAACAAGTCATTAGAAGAGTCGTATGTTCCAAAATCATTTAAGGAAGCAATAGTACGACCCTTAATGAAGAAACCGGGACTAGACAAAGAAGTTTTAAAGAACTATCGTCCAGTCTCTAATCTTCCATTTATATCGAAGGTCCTCGAAAAGGTTGTAGAATGTCGATTAGAAAACCCATCTTCAGTCGTACGATCCTTTTGATAGTGTTCAATCGGGTTACCGTGCCTACCATTCCACCGAGACGGCATTGCTGCGACGTCCTCAACCATTCCATTTTACGACAGCGACTTGAATACTCGTTCGGAATATCTGGAGCCGCGCTAAATTGGTTGTTATCATACCTAACTGATAGAACTCAGCGTATCGCAATCGGCTCTGTTCAGTCGGACGATATTCATCTGAAGTATGGTGTTCCACAGGGATCTGTCCTCGGACCGAAACTCTACTGCATTTTCTCGAAACCCATAGATGAAATTTGTAAACGACATAATATGTGTTACCACTGCTATGCGGATGATACTCCGGTGTATCTCGTAATTAAACCGCTCGACAATTGGAACAATATATCCGCTCGACTTGAAACATGTATGGCGGACATAAGCTCTTGGATGTGTTCAAATAAGCTGAAATTGAACGAAGATAAAACCGAGTTGATAATTTTCGCTCCGAAACACCGAGTAAAAGATTTCGAAGACTGTCACCTCACTTTTGGCAAAAACATCGTTAGTGATTCAGCATGCGTTAAGAACCTTGGTGTTTATTTTGACAAAACATTGGCGATGAACCAACAGATTAGTGCGACCTCGAAATCTTGTTTCTACCAGATCAGAAATATCGGTCGAATTCGTCCATTCATGACAGAGAATGCAGCAAAGACACTTGTTTGCTCTTTAGTGACGTCTCGCTTGGACTACGGAAATGCATTATTATATGGACTTCCGGCAAATGCAATCCAACGATTACAGCGTGTACAGAACACCGCCGCAAAATTAATCACCAGGAAAAAGAAAAACGAACATGTTGCTCCAATTTTAAAACAACTTCATTTGCTGCCAATAAAATTTCGTTGCAAATACAAAGTGTTGTTTTATGTGTTTAAAGCTCTGAAAAAAGAGGCACCCGTATACCTTCAAGAACTAGTTAACATTTACAAGCCAACAGGAACTCTTCGGTCTGAAAACAATATGCTACATGTACTAGTCTAACCAACAGTAAGAACAAAAACATATGGAGAGAGACGGTTTGATAGAGCTGCCGCCGTTTTATGGAATGACTTACCGAAAGAACTGCAAAACACGGAAACTGTGAATGAATTTAAAAAAAAACATTACAACTTATCTTTTTTTAGACAGGCTTCTCCACATTATAAATAATCGGACAGTTCGTAGACTTTAATTCGATCTCAGTATATATTTTAATGTATCATACCTACTTTTTATTGCATTTTTACTTATTTCTCATACTTACTTATTTTTTATTGCATTTTAATTTCCTTGAAATTGAAGCTTTTCTGTTGATTTTTTTTTTTTTTTTAAATTTAGTATTTTTCTATATTTTAAAATTATATTTAATGAATAATTTTTATTTTTCATATATTGAGTTATACTTTTTTACGGTCTCTATTTTGATTTTATTGAACCATTGACACAAAGATATAGATTTTTTTTTAAATTGTGTTGATTTATATATATGTACTTGTATCATTGTTTTTATATGCATTGTAAAGCTCTTAGAGTAAATGTTTGTTTAGATAAGCGCTATATAAGCACTGTAAATGATAATAATAAAAATAATAATAAAGCCAGACAGCGATCGTAAGAACATGATGTATTTCAGTCATATCGTAAATGAAGCCTCTTTATTAAAGCTAAATCTCTTTTATATAATGCAGGAGAGGTAAGATTTATGAAGCAAATCGTCCAACGACCTTACACATATCCGGACCGTGGTTTATTTGTACTACAGCCATAGTGTTACTACAACATGGAGTGGATCCGAACTTGTACAAGTTTGGAGATATTTTACGTCAACAAAGAGAACACTGCAGGTTCTCTAGACAAAATGATTACTGTATCGACGACAAGACATTTTTGGCAACATGTTTGGCTGCTGGGTATGACCTTACCGTATCTGATATGAATCGCTATGAAAATGATTACTTTAAAAGTGGAACAGACTATCAAATAGTGAACGATTTTGGAAGAACGCCAAGGTTAAAGCACCTTGCTCGAACACAAATTCGGAAACATATCAGATCCGTAAATGAAGATACATCTGTATTTCCGGTAATTGACAAGTTAGCACTTCCAACAATTCTTAAAGATTTTTTAAAACTATATGACGTGAGTCCTTCTGATATGTCATTGATTATTTGCTATGAACATAGACGATGATTACTATATGATTCACATAACAGTATGTTTTGCTTTGAATTATTTATAGCCTCACTTTCGATTATTTTCAGTGAAGTCTGTCATATAATAACGAACGGCAACTTACACAAAACACATTTTGTGAGCGAAACCCCAGTATTCATGACTTTAGAGAATGGTAACCTCGATATTTGTCTCAGATGGAAAACCCCTTGCTTGCCTTATGAAAAATATATAATTTTTTGAAATACTAAGGCTTTTCTTACCTCAGGAATATAATACCTTAGCTGTTTTTGGCAAAACATTTAGGAATTTTTTGTCATTAATGATCCTCACTTTCGTACTTTATTTGGCCTTTTTAACATTTGTTATTCTAGAGTCACTGATGAGTCTTTTGTAGACGAAACGCACGTCTGACGTACATATAAGATATAAAATTTCAATCCTGGTAGCTATGATAGCAAACACACTCTCAGCAAAACAATACGTTTCCTGAAACTGATGCTAGATACAATGATAAAAACAAATGCGCAAATAAAACACCAACTTAAACATCTTAAATAAACCGTAAAAGAAAAATCAACAATAACATAGCAATATAAGTAAAACAACGAAAAGATCATAGACGGCCAACAACAAAAAAAACATCGAAAGCTCTGTATAAAGCTTACAACAAGAGGGACGAAAGATACCAAAGGGACAGTCAAACTCATAAATCTAAAACAAAGTGACAACGCCATGGCTAAAAAAGAAAAAGACAAACAGAAAAATAGAAAAACAATAGTACACATGAAACAACATAGAAAACTAAAGAATAAACAACACAAAGCCCACCAAAAACTTGGGATAATCTCATGTGCTCCGGAAGGGTAGGCAGATCCTGCTCCACATGTGGCACCCGTAGTATAGAACGTAGCTTTCATCGAAAATACAAAGGAGGAGGTTAATAACATGGTTTTAAGAGTTTTGATAGTGTATATAAATATTGTTTTCTAATATATGTGTAATCCTACAAATCAAACGACATTCCAAGACGTCGATAAAGTGTTTTTTTTTTATATTCCCGTGTCGTCCGTTTAAAAAAGCATTTCAGAAAATATTGAAAAGAATTGAAAGAAGGTTAGCAATCATTTAAAACAAGATACCGTGCATCTCGATATAAATTGCATAGATGCTGACACTGAAAGGAGTAGATTTTTTTTTATTAAAATAATAGGCCACAACTATTTGAAATTTGAAAACTTTTTCAACAGGAACTTCATTTGGAATTATCAAGCTTATATATATTCAAGGGCATGTGTTACTATTTTCGATGAAAGCTACGTTCTATACCAAATGTGTTTTTAGCATTTACAACCGCCATTATTATTTGGTAGTAACATACAGATGATAACTTATATCATGCGTTTTTCTAGTCGTAATCATGACATATTTTGTTTTAAAGTAAACTCTTTTTGCTGCATTTTAGCTGTTGCTTACTAGAATCTGGTTCGCTGTGCTCTATTATCCATAAATTCCACTCATTAACGAATCTTTGTCTGTGTAATTTGGATTTATATTTAACAAATATCAAAGATGAAAGTGACAGATCAACAGATTGATTAGAAGAAATCATTGAGTAAGGTATCATGCAGATAGTCTGCAGTGTATCTGATGTCCATACAAGTAGATTTTTAAAAAAAAACATGAAAAAGAGAGGCAAAAGATTCCAAAAGGACAGTCACACACATTTAGTAGAAATTAAACTGATAACGCCATGGCAAAAAAAGAAAGAAACAGACAAACTAACAAACAAATAACAGATCACAAAACGCAATATAGAAAATTCAAGACTGGACAATATACACCCACCTACAACTAGGGGTGTTCTCAGGTGCTCCAGAAGATGCAGTCCCACTTGTAGAAATATAGAGAATCCATAAGCATCTGCATTAGCCTTTTCTGGTTTGTTAAAAAAAAATATCGATCATGTAGGAGAAAAGAACATCCATCTGTAACCGAAAGCATCAAGTAATACTGACGTCAATACACAAATAAAAAAAAAAGAAACGGAGGGACATTAAAAAATCCCAACTGACAACGCCATGTCAAGGATTAAAAAGTCAACTTAACACTTCATAGAAATCTAACAATTGAACCGAACAAAAAGACAGAAGTAAACAGATTCTCCCGAAGGATAATTTATTCCTGCTGCTCCACGTGTGACACCCTTCATCCTTGAGTTGATTGTAATTATAACTACAGTTACGGTGTAGCCAAGTATGTATTAGTGGACATTTTTCCTTCATTTGACGACAAGAACTCCAAATTGTGGACAGGTTACTTCATCTCATATTTACCAAGGCAACAATTGGCATAGGTGATCCTTCTTATCATCCTGTTCCTGAGACAATTAAGCACGTTTAACAATCATCAATGCATTAGTATGAAGTTCAATGACTTAGAGAATGTGATGACTTTCGGCTTATGCTATCTAGCATGTGAAGTGTTAATTTGTGCTCGTGCATCACTCGCTCCTTTTACATTTACACCTTTATATATGTTTTGATGTTAACTTTACCTGCAAATGAACTAAAAATAAGAAACACATTAGCAAGGGAAATAATTATTGAATAGTTCAGAGATATTTTGAGTAAGAGTTACACAGACATACACAGTTGTACTTGATGCTGTAACTGACTATATTCTACGCATAAACTCAGCAAACATTTGCCTTTATCGTGTCAAGCAACGTTCGAAGACCAGAAAGAGTGAGTTAACAGCTGTTTAAGACGATCACGAACTTCATTATTTAAATATGGAAGAAAACAACGATGCCACTATTTTAAAGGTGGTTCGTCCTAATGTCAACCTGTTGTACTGTGATCAATGTCTGAGTAACTCTTACTCAAGATATCTCTGAACTTTTCAATAATAATTTCCCTTGCTAATGTGTTTCTTCTTTTTAGTTCATGTGCAGGTAAACTTGAAATAGAGGATTATATTTGATTCATGTCATCTACAGAAACTGGCTGTATCTCACATTAGTTAACATTTGAATTGGCGGAATGGTAACTGTTCTAGTAGTTATTATGCTTATATACACTTTGGAAGATGAAAAATGCTGAAATTTCTTTTAGTAAAATTAATTACTTTGCCAAAATGTTGTTACTTTCTTTTTTCCGTCTCTTCGTCAGTACAGAATAAAGTCGACAAGTAGGGATGCACAATTAATTGCAATCGGAAAACCGACTGTCCGTTAATTCCGTTGTCAGAAATGTGACAGTTGTTATTGAATCGTTTGACGTGTTTTAGCTTTTGATTTTGTCATTTAATTAGAGACTTTCCTTTTTGAATTTTCCACGGATTTCAATATTTTTGGGACTTTACTTGAAAACTTGTAGCAATTCTAACGGTATCTTCATCTCTGTTTTGTTGGCGAATTTTGATTCATTTTTAATCGGTTTGCCAGTTTATGATACAAATGATCAAAATGAAAAAATCTAATGTCTTTGAAATGAGTTGTGGTGTAACAGTAGGAGCGTTGTCGAATTTGTTCAATATATTTTTTCATCATTCGTTTTATGAGATTGATTGATTGATTGTTGGTTGCTTAACGTCCAGTGGCAAATATTTCATGCATATTCAGGACGAGAACAAATTCACAATAAATACAATAGGTCGGTCTGGTCATAATAGAGGCCATTCGGGATGATGGTCGGGAAAATTTGAACTGCAACAGGAAAATGAGGGTATATTGTATAGGGACCGAAATTTTGCCTTGCAACAGGCCACCATAGGACCCCTCAAAGAGTTGTTGCAAGGGTTCGTAACGTGCAAAGAGCGTGGTACTCTCGTTTAATGAGATGTTAGGCAAATAGCAACAAGACACGAGCCAGCGACGAAAATAGCTAAAAGATATCTAGAGGACAACAACTGGAGGAACGACTTGCAAGATTCGGCGGCCGATGCAGAAGGTTGGTGGGGCACTGACTGCTTAAGAGGGGGTCCCTCACAGTTGACCCTTAGTTAGTAATTCCCTATATTACCAACCAAATTTTCCACAACAAAGGGGGCCGGGCACCCTGATCCCTCCTAAGTCTGCCTATGCAGGTTCTTATGATTAACATGTGATTTGGTTTAAATGTTTAAGGGAAATGATAATGATCTGGGTAGAATGAAGTATAGACGCATTATCGTGAGAGGTGTTATCTATATACTTGATTACACAACGTGGATATGTTTACCTGTACTATGTGTGGTTAAAGGTGAGTGAAACTTTATATAATACATGTAGTTTTAATAATCAATATTGGACCGTTTAGCAAATATTTTCAATGATTTTTGGTTGCAAATTACTTAAAATATAATAATAACTTTCAATTTATAATACATAATCTGTTTATTTATATTATGACCCGACTAAAACAGAAGATGTATTGATGGATGTCAGTGTCCCATGGCAGCGGTTTAAATATTAACATGGTTATTTTATATCATCACATTCGTGAATTATTACTTTACAATCAGAAAAAATTAACCTAAGCGCCTTTAACTGAAGTAAAATTTCGTGAGCTCAAAGTACAATGGGGGCATTGATGTCAGAGTGGTCTAAGAATTTAACTATCCAGTGAATCTACTGTGTCACTGTCAATACTGGGGTTATTATTTCGAACCCTACATAAAGCTTGTGCGTTTGACTCCAATGTTAATTGTCAGGCAAAAAAATCGCACAAAGCGCGAACATTTTTATTAAGTTTTTTTGACACTATCAATCAAATTATTTATTTTTTTCAAAATTTAAATATAATATGAGAAAAATCTAGATCTAGAATATATATCTTTTGGTCATCTGTCAAATTTGGGATAGAATATTTTTTTAGGAAATAACCATACTTTGAAGTTAAATTGCCAACCCCCCCCCCCCCTTAATTTGCCCTGTTAATTTCACACACAGAAATTCTAAAGAATCAAATCACTTTTATTTTTATTTCAGTGAAAACAATACGCAAAAGAATATTCAATTTGCAAGACATCTATAGTATGGTAAAATTTTCACTCTCTGGAAATGACAGACTTCTGGTCTCAATTATATGATCAAAGTACATACTTGAGACAGCATAGTTCAAAAGTCCAGCAATATAATGTTAAGACGTGTGGAAACGACACAGCTTTAACAACGGCATGGGAAATTTGTAAGAGATAATTATACAGTTTTTTGACAGGTTATCTACCCTTTGGAAGAACATCATGATACTAGGTCAAGAAAGCGCATTCAAATAAGTGAAATCAAATATACTTTTTCCGTCGAAAAAATAAACATGTACTGTGATTTATATAAATTAATGAACTTCGAAATGAACTTTACTCAACCATACCAAGCAAGGAAACATGTTTATCACTGCCACACTGTGAACAATTAATACAATTTTTAATTTATTTTCCCAGAAGAACAGCTAAATATATATTTTACAAGCATTTACAAAACGCAGACAATTCATTTATGTAGATAATTGAACTACATGACTCTCCTATGAAATGATTTAAAGATTTATATTTTTTAAGTGACTTAATATAGGTCCAATGGGCCGGGTGTACAAACATTGTATTGACAAATATTATTATCATAATGTATATATGTCACTATAATAAACAAATTCGTATTCGTATACGTATTCGTATTGTACGCTACCGTCGAAACAATAAACAATCATGTACGCTACCGTCGAAACAATATACACTACTGTCGAAACAATATACACTACTGAAACACAAATTGGTAACATGAAAATAGTATTGCTGGTTTTAAAACTTATTTTTAAATAATTGTTATCTTTTTTTTAAATTAAGGTACACGCAATAATACATGTAAAATACAATTAGGTTTTCATCTGAACCTTTATGGTAGTTTTGAATGCAATTTTTCACAATTTGTTACTTGTTACTTGTTTTGTTTCGATTCACATACACCATTCAGATAAAAATAGAAATATCATGTGATGCTTGTTTTTTGCATAGCTGACAGTGACGATGTAGATCAAATAATTGTTATGACAGAAAAAAGGATTATAAAACGATCTGGTCGCAATGACCGTGTGTTGATTAAGCAGATAGAACTAACAGCTCTTACAATAGCTTGTCTGTAAGTTATTATTCTGTGGTGTTATATAACAAAAAATCTTTTATTTTGATAAGAGATTTGCGGATATAAAGATAAAAATATGAGTTTTTGTTTTTGTCAATAAAACAATTATCCAAAGTAATACAGGTGACACGGATTTAAGCAAGTATAAGTACTTGTACTATTTCTTAAAAATATTTTTTCTCAAAATATCGTTTGTAACAAAGACATAATGCTGATTATAGTTTATAACGTCTATGTTATTTGCACTTGCAGCCAATACTTATCTAAGTCGATGCAATATAATAAACATATCAAATCCTCTGTGTTTCTTTGTCCTATTATGGTTTACTTTAATAGTGACTTGGGTAGAGAGTTGTCTCATTGGCAGGTGACTTGGGTAGAGAGTTATCTTATTGGCACGTGACTTGGGTAGAGATTTGTCTCATTGGCACTTATATCTATATCACAGGCCTTCGGTGATCTACAAATAGTGACTTGGGTAGAGAGTTGTCTCATTGGCACTTATATCTATATCACAGGCCTTCGCTGATCCGCAAAATAAATGTTTAAAGATCATGGAACTAAAAATAGAATTACAATGAAACGCATCACTTTATTTGTGGCTAATAGGTAACATTAAGGTGGTACCCAACACCTTGATTAAAATTAATTTTAGTTCGTTTAATTTTCATAAAATTTTGACGAAGTATTTACTTTAACCCTATGACAAGAATATAAAAATTTCAAAAAATTTGAACCAATTATTTTATCAGAAAAATTTCACTGGTTACATATCAGTTTGACAAACAGTTATTTGATCATTAAGACGCTTAATATTCCCTTAACAACGCAACATAATTAAAACGTTTAGCTGATTTTACAGAGTTATCTCCCTGTAGTGTTAGATACCATCTTAAGCTTACTTAAATCAAAATTTTATTTGGTAAATCGGTATGAATTTATAGCTGAGTATGTGGTGTGGGATTCGCTCATTGTTGAAGGCCGTACGGTTACCTATAGTTGTTAATTTCTGTGTTTTGGTCTCTTGTGGAGAGTTGTCTCATTGGCAACCATACCACACCTTCTTTTTTATATGAAATACACTACAGTAAAGATAACGATTTCTTATTCAATATAGGTTTGGTGAACGAAAACTTGTGAAAAGGCTTGTAGAGAATGGAGCAAACGTCGATCATCCTGCTAATGGAGAACAATCTAGTCTCGAGTACTACAATAATGTACCACCAATATACTGTGCTGCTATCAACTGCGACATAGAAATACTGAACATTCTGATTGATGCAGGTGGGTATCAGAGGCGGATTTTGAGGGACCAGGGGAGCCACCCCCAACCCTGTCTGGGGAAATTTTGGTTGATTATATAGAGAATCACTGGAGCATGACCAGAGCGGCCCCCCTCTTAGGCAGTCAGCAAGCCCCCAACTCTGAAAAGTTCTGGATCCGCCACTGGGTATATCAATCTATGATTTTTACTTTACTTAAGTAATTGACACAAGACTTTTGAATTGGTCTAAAGAACGCATTTGTTTTCAATCAATGTACTTTGGTAATCAGTGGTCGTTTAATTTTGACAGTCCATCTCTTTGTAAAGAAAAAAATATAATGAAAAGAAATCTCTTGTAGGCGTGGACGTCAACAAATTCCAGGGACTCCCACAGGATATCAACATAGAAAACCCGTCTGACACACGTGCACTCATTGGACCCTACAGTTATCCCAACACATTGTGGGGACTGAACAAACCTTCACCTGACCCCAAGTTCTTAATTAAAGTTCTTGAATTGTATTTGAACGCTGGTGTGAAACTCAATACAACATCATGGGGACCATGCCTCTTCCTAGGGTAAGTTTACATTATACTATTACCATGTATAACTAATGAATAAGATATGGCATGATTCATATAATTCATTAAAACATGCTTGCACAACGTCATGCTTTCCTTTGACCGCTCATGACGTCTTTACACTGAAACCACTTGATGTTGGCTGTGTACTGATTGATTATTTAGTCCCCGGCCACGTCAACTCTGTATAGAATTTCTTTCTGTATCCTTCTGATGAGTTTTCAACTGACTTTTATAGTTCGTTCTTATGTTGTTATGTAACACATATGTCTCATGTTAAGGGAGGGTTGGGATCCCGCTAAAATACTTAACCCCTCCATATTCTGTATATATACATTTGTATGTGTATGTCCAAAGTCAGGAGTCTTTATTTTAGTGGTTGTCATTTGTTGATGCGTAACATATTTGTGTTTCGTTCATTTGTTTGTACATGTAGACCGTTAGTTTTCTAGTATGAACTGTTTTACATTGATGATATGTGTGTTTTACCGTCCGGCTATCCTGTCTGGATATTGCGGACTTATATACAGATTTACAGATTTGGGTATGTATGTCGTTTGCCTTTCATCTTACAGCGACTGCTATGTTGTGGCTGGTACGGAGTATCATGCCGTCCTGTAAAGATGGCTGTTTGCATTGCCTCTTTGGATTCTTTGCTGACGTGCGATGTATGTGGTGGTGTGCGCAGTAGGTCTGGGTCGTTGAATCCTTCATCGAATTCGGTCCTACTGTGTTTGCCTCTGTCTTTTGTAGAGGTGTAGAAGATCAGGCGATGACAGGCCTTGTTGGGGTTGTAAATACTGGTGACAATATCCCTGTTATTACAACTCCAACTGGTTCCCCTTTGTACTTTGTTGGTGTTAGTACTTTACCGACTATGGTTTCTCTAGCTTCGGTCTGAGTAGTGTGCTACGCTGGTGGTTTGTTGTTGTTATTCAGCGGGTACAACGGCTGTTTTTGTGGCCATCCACTGGTCGTAACGGTTAGCGTTGCGTCTCCTGGTAGATGGTGGCTTGTTCTTACTTTTCAGGGCCGGCTCATGTTTCCTGATGAAGTATGATGAAGTATCTGGTTTATTGTCCTTGGTCCAAGTAAGATGGACTTAGACTTGATCAGAACTCTTTTCCATTCACCTTCATTGTTACCAATGGGACTTTCAGTTCATTAGATAGTTCCATAATGTCTGTCAACGATGTTAACGATTTTAAGTTCACCTCACTGTGTTTTACATTTATCACTTCGGGGCCTTTTATAGCTGACTATGCTTTATGGTGCTCATTGTTGAAGGACGTACGGTGACCTATCGTTAATTTCCATGTCATTTGGTCTCTTGTTTAGAGCTGTCTCATTGGCAATTATACCACATCTTCTTTTTTTATAAGTTATTGATTATATTGTTTTACGCTCCAGTGTTTAACTTTTTAAGCATCTTCAGGAGGAAAACAATTTAAAAAATACCTAATATAAAAAAGAAGATGTGATATGATTGCCAGTGAAACAACTATCCACAACAGACCAAAATGACACAAACATTAACAACTATATGTCACCGTACGGCCTTCAACAATGAGCAGAGCCCATACCGCACAGTCAGCTATAAAAGGCCCCCTAAGGTGGTTAATGCTTGTCATTCGAAAAAGAATGTGTATGAAAGGGCAACCATTTATCCTTGCATCAGAAAATTTAGTACAAGGGACATCGAATATAAAATTCCCGTTCCGTTCGGAAATGGTTGCGTTTTTATACATGCTGTTCAACAAAACGAACACCACCAAACATGCATGTGTCACTATATCGAACAGTAAGTCCAGCTGACATTTTTTGTAAACACGCGTCAACCGTTTCAGCGTTTTAGATAATCTGCTTCATACTTATAGTGTTATTATTTTCTTATAATTTTACATAATTTAATTTTGGATGTAACGCGTCTTCTGATATTGGCTGACGTTATTTTGTTATCAGCCCATAGACATAATTCAGTCATGTGACTGTGACGTCATCAAAGTTTTTTCATGGTTTTCAACGGTTTAAAACGGAATTTAGAATTAATTTATTAGAAATGACTGTAATATTTTTTCTGTCTATTCGAAATAACATAAAAAAAAAAATGTGCTGCACACTGTTAAATAACCTGCTACGCGTGTTATTCAGTGTGCACCAAATTGTTTATGTAATTCTTCATAGACAGAAAAAAATATAACAGTCATTCCTTAAATTACCGTCATTTTTAAACAATTTACTACTCCTGGATTTACAATACTATCCTCTAAAATCAGTTAGATATAAATGGTAAAGAGAATGGCACATGGGTTTCCTCATTTGTATGGTAATAATATGAATAATTAAAAGAAATCGGTACTTTTATACATTTTATTCTACTCTTTCGAATTTTCTTTTCCCATTTTGTTTAAATAAACATATATATATACATATTTCTTAATGGATTTTATTTCAGACGAGGAAGAGTCTTTACAGTTAAGTTTCCAACAACTTGGATTCCACCTCCATGGTTTGTCTGTACAACATCCATACTGCTGCTGCAACATGGAGCAGACCCGAACCTTTATAGTCTCAGACATATCATGAAACAACTAGGACCACACTTTAAACATTTCAGAAAGCACGATTACTGTGTCAATGACAAACTATTCCTGAGAACATTTTTAGCTGCTGGTTATAGTCTTAACGCAGCAGATATTAGATATGTTGAGAATAAATATATTAAAAGCCGTTTTGACTTTGGAAAAGAAGACGAATTCATGCAAATTGCTGGTCGTCTTGCAAGCTTAAAACACCTTGCTCGGACCAAAATACGGAATCATATTATATCCGTCAACAACGATACGTCAATATTTCCTGCTGTTGACAAGTTAGAACTTCCGGTGACATTAAAAGATTTTTTAAAACTATATGACGTTAGTCCAGCCGATTTGTCATTGGTCATTTGCTATGAGCAAATTCAAAAACGGAACGTTTCGGCAGATGAATTCTAAACGTTTTTTATGTATTTTTAATAAATAAATGGAGTCATACTTCAATAGAGACTAGTATTGTTTTCATGACCTTGACCTAGTTATTATCAAACTACCCGGCAGTCGCAGCTCCTATCCGCATACAACTCTTCACTAATAGAGTAAAGGAAAACAGTTCCGAAACGGAAACGATTACTCATGGTATGGAGTTACTTCTTCACATCTCATGTTACATAGTGAACCTTATAAAAAATAGTGTTCCGTGTTGAAGGCCGTACATTGACCTATATTGGGTGACTTTTTTTAAAATTGTTATTTGGATGGTGAGTTTTTCACATTGGCACTCACACCACATATTCCTGTATCTCTTCACAAAAATAGTTAACGTTTAGATTTAATAAAATTAAACGAAACAAGATGTTTTGCTTCATGTGACATCTTTTGGAAGTTAAACATATATGTATCTTAACACGTTAACATGCAATTCAATCAAACCCAAAGCAAGCTTAAAATAGTTTTCTCTTCTGTTTAATATCTGGTAATGTGTTAACCCCCTAGTTAATGTAACCTCTAGACGTTTGGTTTTGTAACTTTGTGTCATGTCAACGTTTTTTACACAGAATGTTTAATCAAGAAGACTTTTAAAATGACACCTTGGTTCATTTTGATTTGAATTATTGTCATAACTATAGGCAAAGGCAGTTATTGTTTTAATATCAAAGTGTGATAATTACCAAAGTATCCCTGGCTTAAATATGTCCTTGCTCGAAGGTTTACTGATGCAGTGGTATTCAGTAAAGCGCTTCTGACACACGAAAGATATGAGTGTTTATTTTATATATTACCTTTAGCCGGCCTTATCCATTTTGAGGAAATGAGTCTCCAATGTTGTCGTGTCTTGTTAGATGTCCAAATACTACAGTCCGATATCTAATGTAAATTGATTGAAATGTGTTTATATTCAACCGTTCACTGAAGCACACGTACATTGTAACAGAATATACTTTTGTCAATGTTTGCTTGTGTATTAAAACAAAGAATGTTTAATTGATAAAAAATCAGAAGAGGTGGTATTCTTGGCAGTAAAACAGCTCTTCACAAAAGTCTTAATGACACGATAGTCACTTAATTACAATTGGCTCCTAACTTGGGACAGGCATGTATAAAATATAACGGGGTTACACATGTTATCGCGAGATCAACCTTCTCTTAACCTCGAACAGTGATGCAACAGTATAATATTTGGACACACTATAAAATCAGTTAAAAAGGGCTAACTATTCAGATCGAAACATAGCAGAAAAACAAGTAACAAAAACACTGACCGGACGTGGAAGAATATGGCTGTGTACATTATGTATATACAACTCGTCTAAACATCAACCCAACAATGTTAGACCTGTAAATTTTTGGTTCTTCTTTCGTCGGGATTCGAACCCATGCTACTGAGAAATCGTGACACCAAATCGCCTGCACTGTATCCAGTGCGCTAGAACACAAGACCACCTTGGATTCACAATAATAAAGCTTTCGGTGGCCGGATGTTACCTTTCCTCGTCAGTTTTAATCTAGCGTCGTAATACATTACACATATCATGTGATATATAAGGCGTGGAGATGTTATTGTTACAGATCAGCTCAATTATCTATAGTTAAGGATCATTCAAATTAATACAAGATACAGTCACCAGTGTATGTAAAGTGCGGATCCTAAAATATCATTTTCACTGTATATGCCAGAAATATCTGATGTAGAATGATAAATAAACAGACGAATTTTTTTTTGATTTTTGAAGAAAATGAAGAAAATTAGTTTAAATGTATATGTAAAGAAATACATAATAGTAATAAAACAAAGTAAGAGATGCGACCGGGGGGTTATTGCGCCTGAAGCCATTCAGCTGTGAAATATATACCAAAATAGGTGAATATTTAGGACATTTCACGAACAGATCGTACAGGTCCTTTATAACTAACAAGTAAGATGTTGCAGAAAAAATATTCATTTCAACACAATTATTAAAGTTGTATAACGCAGAATAGGTTTTGTCATTCAGTTTCTCCATATTGAACTAAATTCCACTATGATGCTTTTTTATGCTAGTCATGTTTACTGTCGAATAATGATACTAATCTTTCATTTCCACGGTAGAGCGATTCATTAATATTGTATATGCGGCGCATTTTCAATATATTATTTTTTTTTTTTTTTTTATCTATTACAGTTTATTTTTTAAGCATGTAGAGCAAGACTTTATGTAGCTTGCTTGGTTTTTTTCTATTGTACAATCATTATGATCACACCCAATTTTATTCAAATATTATAATTATATCAATACAGGTTAAACTATGCCTATACATATTGTTTAAAGATGTCAATCTTATTTACAAAGTTGGTATAAACAATTATACAAACAAAGCAAGCAAGCCAACCAAAGTTTTGCTTTACATGCATTAGGAAATTGTCCGTAAAAAGCTTGGATTTAAAACAATCTAATAAATTTAATAGAAAGAACATATATTTCAAATGTATTCCATTTAATTTCTTATAAACTGTAGGGATCTTTATCCTTGTTTTTTTTCCATTTCCATCACACTTCACCACTAATTACGTACATCTTGATATAGATTGAATCGTTGGTTTTCTCGTTTAAAAAGTTTTACACTGGGTCCCTTTATAACTTGCTGTTCGGTGTGAGCCAAGACTCCATGTTGAAAACCGTATTTTAACGTATTGTCAAAGGGTAATACTGCCACTTGGTCTTTATATTAGGGCGTTGAATATTGTGACGAAATAAAAATATAGCAAAACCATTTATTGGCATTCACACTGAAATGGTCTACTTTTATAAATTGTGACTCGGATAGAGAGTTGTCTCATTGTCACATATGACATCTTCTTATATCAATCTATGGCTCAAACCGAAACGAGACGGGATAAAAAGGAATAAAAAAAATCACACTACCTTTTTAATATATTTATAATGGGCTTAATATGAGTCAGAAAAGAGTAGAATAGGTGGTCGCATTGGGGTATAAGAGTGACGCGGAATTGCCGATTTTTTTGTAAGCGTGACAAATGAAAGTCAAATGATTGTGTCGTGAAAACGGGAAATGAAGTTTAGCGGGACACGGAAAATTACAAAAAATGAGAATTGCATAGTATAAGCGGGATATGGGAATCTGACAGAACAGGTAGCGGGATACGGGAATCTGACAAAACAGTAAGCGGGATACGCGGGAATCTGACAAAACAGTAAGAGGGATACGGGAATCTGACAAATCAGGTTTAATCCACCATTTTCTACATTTGAAAATGTCTGTATTTAAGTCAGGAATATGACAGTTGTTGTCCATTCGTTTTTGATGCGTTTTGTTATTTGATTTTGCCATGTGATAATGGATTTTCCGAATTGATCTTCCTCTAATTTCAGTATTTTTGTATTTTAGTATTTTACTTTCTACGTCACAAACCAATGCAAATAAAAAAGTTCGGCCACACACCTTACATTTCCTGTTTTAATGACTGTGGATAATTTATGTCACATGCCGTTTCACCTTATACAGTAAAAATCATGCAAGCAACAATCGAGTCAAGAACATTTAGTCTACCAAAAACTATCTTTTTCAGAATATGGAAATTGAAGCAGTTGAGGGCTCAACAGTAGATGAGGAAAGTGATGATAAATCACAGAAAAAAAACATCTAAAGTTAAGAAGTTTGAAAAGCTATATATTTGATGAAGAATGAATGAGGAGTTTGTATTTCATTTTGAAAGTACATTTATCATAAATCCTAAAGTCATCAACTAAGTTTTTTCATTTGTTTCCAATGCATTTATCACATAATTCTACAATAAAAATTCCTCGCATCTTCGAAAATTCCACATCAGAAAGGACTGCAATAACAGTGATATAATTCATCGCATCTATAGTTAAAATGGATCGCTTTCAATAATCGGTATGCTATATTATGTTGCTTTTTTAACACTTATTTGAACTTTAATGCTATATGTTTGTACATTATACAGACATATCACAATGAAAATATGTTAAAACTTGCCTTCAAAGAAATTAATTTGGTATTATATAAACGTAAACAAATATAGTTTTCCGATGATCCTTTATTCTACAATAGACTTACCCTTATATGACAGTGAAAATGAACTAGCTGGATTCGCACTTTATATACACTGGTCACAACATTGTTGGGTTGATGTTTAGGCAAGTTGTATATACATAATGTACACAGCCATGCATCACCACCATTGCTGGTGATCCGATAAATACATCTGTTGTAGAGTTGTCACTGACTCAGACGTACTTATATATATAATTATTTTCTGTGACTGTATCTTGCATTAATTTGTAGAATTTTAATAAGTCAAAAAGGGTGCAACAGCACCATTAAATAACTATAAAATGAACAAATATTAGATATTTCGGATAACAGATATCCTTCTTCAATAATAGTACGATATCAAATGAATCATCTTAATATTTGCAAACTGAGAAACTTTTTCAAATCTTGAAATTAATACAAAGAGGGACCAAAGATACCAAAGGGACAGTTAAACTCGTAAATCTAAAACAAACTGACAACGCCATGGCTAAAAATGAAAAAGACAAACAGAAAAACAATAGTACACATGACACAACATAGAAAACTAAAGAATAAACAACACGAACCCCACCAAAAACTAGGGGTGATCTCAGGTGCTCCGGAAGGGTAAGCAGATCCTGCTCCACATGCGGCACCCGTCGTGTTGCTTATGTGATTACAAATCCGGTTAAAAGTCTAATTCGGTAGGTCAAATTCATGAAAGGGAAGGGGATTGTAGTTACGACGTAAGAAACATATCCGATATCATTTGTGAAACGGTTATTCCATAACGGTCAACCAACTCGTGATGGCGTCCGTAAAATTTACGAAGGGATGATTTCAACTTCACCATTTGGAACTCTTGGTTTAATAGCTTCCTTGTGATCAGTAACCCTCTATCAAGAAAATCATGATAGGAAATGCAAGCGCGGGAATATCGTATCAATTGGGAGATATATACCCCGTATGCAGGTGCTGCTGGAATGTTGCTACTTAGAAATGGAAAGTTCACAATTGGAAAGCTGAAATCATCTCTTTTGTCGTAAAGTTTTGTCTTCAACCGACCCTCATTGTCAATTTCTAGATGTAAGTCAAGATATGAAGCCGACTTAACTGTATCTGTAGTATCCTTTATCTCCAATTCGATGGGATAGATGCGATCCACATAGTCACCAAATTTTGAATTGTTTAGTGAAAGAACGTCATCTATATAGCGTTCAATTTAAGTGAACACCACAGACTCTGGTACAATTTTAAAATGTTCAAACACGACGCAAAGATTATAAAAATATGCCATATGAAAATATTTCTTTGTGATGTGAACTGGCACAACTGGCACAACTCTAAATTTTCAAAGGTTGTGACAGTTTAGATGTTATAGCTGCATGGATGGCAGTCCTCAAACAAAAAATTATCAAAAATGTCCTAACCGATCCAAGTTGGTATAATATTTCAAATTTGATAATGGTATAACAATTGCAACAGAAACTACATATTTAAGCCTCCCAAACGAATAGCAGTTTAATAATGATTATCTAATGAGGTAAAATATTTGAACGTGGCTACGTACTTATACATCCATCCCGAATGACTGGAGCCCTGTAATTTAAACTGGTATTTTAAAACAAATTTCGAACTGTAAAGCCAGAACTGAAGCCGGAGTTCTGAAAACAAGTGATGACAGGAAAATGAGTGACTCATTCTATGGTTTTTTTTCATTTATGCCCTCTTGGGAAACTGTCCGTAACTTTCTTATCCAAAATCTTTCCCCAGCGACTCTGTCGATCTTCGACCAACCCTCGTTGTGGTCTATGATTGGGATAGTAAGGTTTTTGAGATCAGCTTGTGTGTGCTCAAGTGATCTCAAATGAAGACTTACGGGTAGGTCGGGCTTGCTAGTGTAGTCACTTCGATGACCATTCATACGTTTGTTGAATGGCTGCTCTTTCTCGCCAACATACTGCATGCCACATCGACAGTGAATGAGGTATATAACGTTCTTGGTTTTGCAAGTTATATTGCAAAATATAGTGTACACAGACCCAATCGAGTGGCAAGTAAATGTTTGAGTATTTAGTATTTGTTGACAAGTCAGACAACGCCTGTAACCACATGACTTGCACCATCCTGCAATTGAACATCTTTTATTTAAGGAGACGTCAGCTCTAACAAATAAGTCTTTCAGACTTGCTGGTCTCCGAAAAGGTAAGACAGGAGGATTGGGAAAGATCTTGGATAATTTAGGTTTTTTGGCAATAGTATTTTCCGTTTTTGGATATTTTGGTTATTATAACGGAAGACAATGAAATTGTCACAGATATCTTCTCTAAAGACACTGATACATATGTATTTAAATTTTTACTCAAACCATCCAAACCATGTAAAATTAGATATACCTTTTAATCTAGCGTCAAGAATAATCACCATTACAAGTACAGACATATTACGCAATAAAAGACTGGAAGAATTAAAAGCGTATTTAAAGAAGCAACACTACCCGGAACAAGTAATAAATTACGGAGTTCAAAAGGCACTGACAAAAGGACCAATTGTTACAGAATCACGGCGATCCGAAACTACCGAGAAATCATCGAACAATTTAAACAAAATTATTCCGTTTGTCACAACTTATCATCCGCGAGATAAATGAATTAAAGTCAAGTTCAAAGGTCAACGGTCAAGGTCATGTTTTAATATATGCTTTTAGTTGTTCATGCTATTGCCAAGAAACCTTAAAAATATATCGACAAAAGATTTTCATTTAATTGATAGCTGTGATCTGCCGTAATTGGACATTTTTATTCAAAACGAAGCAGTAACTTTCACTAGAAGAGTTATCCCCTTAAATGTTTAAAGCAAAAAGTATTGTAATATATATGTAACTTATTGACAACACATAGTAAAGATTTAAATTCATTTATATAAAGTGTTTGCTAAATGACCTTGAAAAAAGGTCAAGGTGAAAGGTAAATTTGACGTACTAGATTTTTACCTTTGCTTTAAGTTCATATTTATGCATGATAAAGCCCTGGGACTTTTTGTATCAGGTTGCAAGCAATATGACCTTGACAATTGCAACGAAAATGACCTTGTTTAAACCGAAAGTAGCTATTTTTGTACTTTTTTTTAATGTAACAAATATATAGACCCATATATTTTGGGAATAAGTGTCAAGTAAACTATCAACAGATACTGGAGTTGTCAGTTTTCAGACGGGAAGTAACAAATTATATCCTTTTTTCAAACAAAAGTGTATAGAAACCATATATTTAAGAAATCAGCATACAAGAAGCTATCATTTGACACTGGAAATGACATTATAAACTGGTGTTTAATATTTTCGTATCAAAAGATATTGCTGCAAGCGGAAAGACTTACAATTCCTCTCTCTGCACAATTGGTTTATAATTCTGGAGGTCAATTGGTATATAATTCTCTTTGTCATTTGAATCTTGTTATATTCATCATCGAACACAAACATGGCGAGTAAGGGCATAATCGGAATAGATCGTTATAATGGCTGAACAAATAAGACAATAATAAAAAGAAATTTCAATCGATTATTTTATTTCATTTTGCATCAAAAATATTCGTCTCCTGGTATGAGTATGACTATTGCTAAGTTGATACCTGACAGGTCTGTAATAGAGAACATGATAACGTTTAGACTTAAACAAATGACTTAATAAAAGCAATCTTTAATTGGTAGTCACCTTATCAATTTTATGTATGATAATGATAAAATTTAACTTAAACATTGCATCTACGTCAACGTAGTCAAAAGTATAAACTACAAAAATTACCGAACGTTGAGGAAAATTCAAAAAGGAAAGTCCCTCATTAAAATGAACTTTGATGGTACTACAATACTTTAATCAAATAGATGGAACATGACGGGTGTCATAAGTTGACCATATTCTGGTTACTCTTCATGGGCGTCCAATTTCATCCATGGTTTTCAGTGTCATGACGGGTGTTGTATGTTGACCAGGATCTGTTTACTTTTCATTCGCATCTAATATTATTCCTGGCTTTCAGTGTCATGACGGGTGTTCCTTGTTGCATAGAGTCTTCTAACACTTCAGAAGCGTTCAATATCATCCCTGGTTGCCAATGTCTTGACGGGTGTCACATGTAAACATAGTCTGCTTACACTTCAGCAGCGTTTAATGTCATCACTGATTTTCAGTGTCATGACGGGTGTCACATGTTGAACAGATCTTCTTACACTTCCGGATCACCTAATATTATCCCTAGTTGTATGTGTTGGTTCGTCCGTCGCAGTTCTATACAGTCTTTTTTACTGTGTTGTAATAGTGTGGTATTCTTTATAGATATAATGACAAGTTTATCTTCGACTTGTTTAAAACGAAAACATTACTAGTATTTAAATTTACCTTTACAAATTATAACTTGGATGGAGAGTTATTTCATTGTCACTCATATCATATCTTCTTAAATCTTATAAAATTTCCTTCGACCAATTATTTTTTTCGTTGATTCGAAAAGCAAAATACATAAAGTGTAAGTCCTGAATACATTGCTAAATACAAATAGAAGTCTTAGATTTGTGAATAAATATCATATTTGAAATGGTTCTTATATCTGTGAAATACATGCAAAGTATCATACATTTTCCCTCTCAAATAATGGTACTCTTTAGTGAATACTTTACTATAGATATCGAACCCTTCAGAAATTGAAAACCTTCAGATATCATTATTCATTGCAATATGCTTTGCAATTTTTCTAATTAGTTTTAAAATCATTTATTATGCAAAAAAATATTTTACGATATGATTGAGGAATATATGCATGCATGCATCTTCTTTTTTATTTTTTCTATATATCTATTGATACATACAAAAAGATATTGGATATTCAAAAATGATTCCAAACGGATTTATCAAATATTTGTCCAACTAACCGTAGGTGTTTCGCAACCAAACACTAGAGGAGCATCACAATTATATATGTTCCATGTCCAGATAGGAGGTGTGTCATCTACTTATTCAATGGATACACATAAAAAATGTGAATCAGGGATGTTATCTGAAATAATAATACGTAAATTATTAATTTTACAAATAAAAATGATTACGTACATAACATCTCATTTGAAAATCGGAAGAAACGTGAGAGATAGCAAACCCCTCAATTGGGAAAATAATCGAATTTGTATGGACGATTGTATGCCTTAAGGGCATACGATACATTAGCAGGAGAGGTTATGACGTTGCTAACGTAAAATATTATTTTCGCGCCGTCTAACTTTGACATATTTGGAAAAGATGCATTTTCCGACTGATTTTTTTATCATTCAAACTGATTAAACTTTTAAACGAGTTCAAGGACCCCTCTTTTTAAAAAAACATTCGGTTTGATTACGTATGCAGACTATTTGGACTAGTTTTCATGAAAAAGTCATAAATGCAATATTGTTAAATTTTAAAAATAAACAGCAAAAGATGATGTTTATTTCTACATTAATGACCATTTGATGTATTTTAGTTAACTCCAAAAAAAAAATCGTAAATTTATAGAATACCTATAGAAAACAGATATAATAAATAATTTAAATGAATGTTATTTTGGTGCATAACTACACATTATGAACTGAAATCAATGTCAAATTGGGTGGATTTTTTGGGTCATGTTTTCATTACTGCCTGATTCTTAGGCAGACTGGCACTTAAGTGTCACTGTTGAGTCTTAGTGATCAATTTTTAAGATACAAAACGACACAGACATTTACAACTTTGTGCGTTTCGCAGACTTATTATGACGAATTTACACTTAGAGGTGTATTGGTTAGTACTTAGTCTTGGAGAAAATTAATATTTAGTAGCTGTCGTTGCCTGTGAACAAGCTTAGAAGTAATAAAAATTAAGTGCTTTAATTTGAGTATATTGTATAATGGTAGTTATTTTGCCTTGTACCAATCATATGAATAAGGCAAATTGCAACTGATTTTCTTTCAGGTAATGCAAAGCTATTACACAAATGTATGCGCCTGTAGATGACATGGAAAGGATTGAGCTCTAAAAACATAATTGATCCTGTAACATTCATTATGGGCCTTAATCAAATCAGGAACTTGTATTCCAGTGTCGTCGAACTGTTTCACAGTTAAATGCCGAGGAACTCATTACCGTCCATACAGTATGGGTTTACTGTGTGGATAAAAGTGTCTAACTTAGGGAAGGTTGACAGTGGAACACAAGCCTTAGTTCACAAACATTTTTGCAATTAAATTGAGACAGAACGGCAATGGTGAACGAAGCCGAGATGATGAAGATTAGGCAAATGCTAATGGTACAACCCCATTTATAGTTTATAATAACGGTAGAACTTTCTGTTTCTCCAAATGTGAATTGTAACGAAAGAGGTACCTATGAAAATTGGTAGCGAACATTAAATAAACGAAACAGATACTAGTATTTGAGAAATTTGATATAGTGCGAGGTTTGGCATGCCATAAAACCAGGTTTAACCCACCATTTTTATTCCCCTTTAAAAGTGTCCTGTACCAAGTCAGGAAGATGGTCATTGTTATATTATTGTTCGTTTCTCTGTGTGTTGCATTTTAACGTTGAGTCGTTTGTGTTTTCTCTTATTTTTGAGATATTGAGATAAGACGTGGCACGGTACTTGTCTATCCCAAATTCATGTATTTGGTTTTCATGTTATATTTGTTATTCTCGTGGTGTTTTGTCTGATGATTGGTCAGTTTCTGTGTGTGTTGCGTTTCGGTGTTGTGTCTTTGTTCTCCTCTTATATTTAATGCGTTTCGCTCGGTTTTGGTTTGTTACCCCGATTTTGTTTTTTGTCCATGGATTTATGAGTTTTGAACAGCGGTATACTACTGTTGCCTTTATTTATATAGTAAATAAACAAAAAAGATACTTAGGAAGTTGTTTTTGAACGGTTAAGATGCCAAAACAGGTACTTAAGAAGTTGGTGTTGAACAGCAAAGTTAAATGACAGTTGTATCCTATTCGTTTGATGTGTTTGAGCTTTTGATTTTACCATTTGATTAGAGACTTTCCACTTTGAATTTTCCTCTGAGTTCAGTATTTTTGTAATCCGACTGTTTTCTAAAGATGGTTTGAATCAGATGTGGATTCTTAAAAGTTGGGCAAAAAAAGAGACGGTCAAACTCATAGATCGAAAATAAACTAACAACGCCATGTCTAATAAAGAAAAAGACAAACAGATAAATAATAGTACACAAGATTCAACATAGAAAATTAAAGACTGCGCAACGATGTAAAATAAAAATTCCTTTAGAGTAGATCCAATATAAAACTGTTTCGCCTTGCAATATTATGGAATATTAGACTGTTCTACATTTGAGTAAATATTCCCTTTTTCAAAATAAGAGACAAATTGAAACAGTTGGTATTGCTTTGTTTCATAAACAAAATAATAACCAACATAAAAACAAGTATATGGTTTTGGGGAGGAATAAATCCAGCCTCCGAATATTATGGACGGTTATATAACCCTATATACATATACATATGAATAGATATTGAGCACTTGAGATTGTTTTGTTTTCTACGTATGTTTGATTTCATGTTATATATTTAGCTAATATTTTATCAATCGATTTTACTTGTATAAGAATGATTTTATTAATGATCGAATCAGTCGACGAAATAGAACATGATGCGTCTGTCAAGTTTTCTCTCTTCATAGAGGTTTTCAACATGAAAGTAAAAACATAAAAATCTATTAATAGGATTGTCGGCCAAATTGTTTGGCTGGACGAGTCACCGGACATCTTTTTAAATTAGACACCGCAATAATGATTGTAGTCGAGTATGGCTCATAGTACCAGTCTTTATAATTTAATACGTCAAACGTGCATTTCTTCTTCGCAAGACTCATCAGTGACGCACACATCACAATATGTTATCAAAATATGTATAAAGCCAAACAAGTATAAAATTAAAGAGCATTGAGGACCAAATATTCCCAAAATTGTGCCAAATTTTCTCAGAATGTTCAGATTGTAAGATTTTTGTAAAAGTTAACTGCAATGGACGAAGACAAATGTCAATTGACGAGACGGGCTCACATGGTCTTTAGGACCAGGTGTTTGCAAAAATAAAATCAATTTTGTTTACAGAAATGAGATAAAACAAAGGAAACATTTGAAAAAAAAAGATTTAACATTCTCAAAAGTTCTGAGAAAAAATCAGAAATGTAGCGTCCGAAAAATAATAACATCCTTTGTTAAGAAGAATATTAAGGTCGATCCCCATTGGGACGAAAAATATATCACCAGGTTCCTTATCATGCACAAAATTGGATGCATATCCCAAAACTAAACACATAAAACAAAATCAGATCAGATTGAATGCTCGTTAATCATACCATGCAAACTATATGTATATATATCAAATACGTTAAGAAAGTAATGAAAACGATCACAAAATATAGAATAACTTGTAAATTCACCAATCTCTGATGCAGAGTTATCGATCCTTGCACGAAAGAGAGAGCAAGGACCGAAAAATCTGCACTAAGTTTAATATTTAACGATCCAGAAATTTAAATGAAATAAAGACATTTTTTGTCATAAAACAGACATTTGTTTTTTTTTAATTGTTCTTGCATATGTAATATTCTTTATCATGTTTATTACATGTATTATATAATCTTGAAATCGATGAAATGTGGGATTTTTGGTAAACAACATTCTCGCTTTTCTGATTTTATGTTTAACTTTAATGTTATTAAAACTAATGAAGCATGAACCAGATATTCATTGTTTTAATTTTCATATTCAGCAGATTTTCACATAGAAAAAAACCACAAAGAATAAAATATACTTATACAAGACACACAATCAACACATACGCACTAAAAAAAAACTATTAGTGTTTTTTAAATTCACAATGAGGCCTTCAACACGGAGCAAAATATTAAATTATGTCGAATACATATTGGTAATCTATACATCAATTGAATCAGATGGACTGGACCGTTTTTAACTTATAATTTTGAATAACAAAAACAATAATAAAAGCATGCACGAATAAATCGTAAAAGGAGGACATAACAAAACTGTTTCTCAGATATAAAGTACTTGATTTTGTACATGTATCCAAAGTTATGATAACCGGTACGTTCAGAAGAGAAATAAAGATTAATTGACTGTGTTGTATCAATTTGTACAAACGAAAAAATTTAGAGGTTTATATCTGGTACATTTATAATGGCGATGTGCAGTTTGGATTTGTTTTTCTCTTTCACCATTTAAGTAAATTCTCAAATATGTAATTTTCAAACATTCCTTTGGGCGTAGGTGGGGAAGGGGTTCCCTTCATTTCTGTATTCCTTAATTGTTTAGGTGAGTTTTGCCAATTGTATGTTAAAAAAAATGAGAAAATTTGTCAATCGACCTTGAAACATTCCTTAGTGAAAACCTTAATTGGTAAGGTAGTATGAGGTGTTTAATCTGACCATGACCTCAGTTTACCTTGATAATGTTAAGTTTATTTGATACCTTGTACTAAAATCTTATTCTCTTGACTATCAACATTAACAATTCATGAATAGTTTTAAACATGGTAAGGCAGTCGATACATTTCTTGTTGCATCTTATATGATGCATTTGAAAGCTATGAATGAGGTTGTTAAATTTGATGTATACCTTTTTATGCTTCTTTGCTGAATATTTGTTTGTTAAAAAAAGATACTTGTGGTACTTGTACATCCTATCATTATTGTCAATAGTATTTTCGCATTCTCGTATTCTTCACTTTCATTTTTGCTAATGTGCTTTGTTTATATGCATTTTGGTGTACTTCGAAAACTTGTTTGTTGCTTGTCTTTCATTTTTACTATGTTCTTTGTCTATTTAGATAAAGGAGGATGTGGTTTAAGTGCCAATGAGACAACTCTCCATCCAAGTTAAAATATATCAAGTAAACCATTTCATGTAAATGTACGGCCTTCAACGCGGAGCATTGGCTCACACCGAACAACAAGATATATTAAGGGCACAAAATTACATTGTCCTTTTATGATTCTTTGTTAAATATATAACTTGGATCTGTACTTATTTTCACCGTCATTGTAGTGTTGCTATATTCTAAAGTTGTGTATTATTATCTTGAATTTTTGCTAATATGCTTGGTTTTTATGCCATCTTGTGCTTCTTTGTTACATATTTGTATGTTTTGTTAGTGATTAAGATTATGTTGAATGCTGTATTTTTGACATTTTTAAGTATTGTTTTGTTGACGCATCGTTTTCAATATAACGTAATTTGTTGTGACTGTCATAAAAGTGAGAGGTTTAGCTAGCTATAAAACCAGGTCCAATCCACCATTTTCTACATATCAAAAGTGTCTGTACCAAGTGTATCTAATTGTTTGATGTGTTTGAGCTTTTGATTTTGCTAATTAATAAGGGAGTTTCCTTTTTGAAATTTACTCGGAATTCAGTTTTTTTATGATTTTACTTTTCCTATGTTTAAATTCTCTTCATTTAATTAATTCAGCATATGAACATGAAAGATAAGCCGAAAAATGTTCTTTTAATAAATGAATAAAGAGACACATGTTGCTAAACAATTTCAAAAAGATTATTTGTTAAAAGGATAGTTTTTTTACAAAATAATGTTATTGCTTAAAAGATGTATTTAAATGGATGACTTTAGGAGTATTCTGCAAAGGCTGCAAATACGCAAAAGGATGTTAAAATATAAAGGTCTATGGTATTACCTAGCAGCGCTTGTTGCTCTTCAGACTGGTGCTAAATCTACGCAAAAGATACTATGTTTCAAAAATAATGTATAACTTTTATATCATATTATCATATGTCAACGTTGAGTTAATGATTTGTTAAGTTTTGTTTTTTGGGGCAGTGTTTTATAGATTGTTTGTCCTTCTTGATCTTTATTACGTTTTATGGATTTTGTTTATACTTAACCATGACAGAATAATAGTGAAACATTGAACAATTTAACTATCCAAAAGTTTCAATAACAACATCTTTTGTTGACTCAGTAACAAACGTGCATCTTACTCTTTTATTGATTATAAAGGATTATATAATTCGTATTTGAGTAGTTCAACTGTAACCTTTATACATATATACTTCGGTACTGGCATGAAAATACGGCTTTTTTGTGTTATTAAAATTTGCTGTTACAAAATATTAGAAATTAATATAAATTAAGGAATGCATCTCCCTCATGCAAAGCTCTGATTCCTTTCACGAGTTTGGATTTACTTTTTGGACCTTTTGGATTAAAGCTCTTCATCTTTTATATAAGCTTTGGATTTCAAATATTTTGGCCACGAGCATTACTGAAGAGACATGTATTGTCGAAATGCGCATCTGGTGCAAGAAAATCTGTACCGTTTATTTAATTATTAACATTTTTGTTGCAAATAAAGCTTTAGTTTAGTTTAAAATTGTTGGAAAAGCGGCAAAATATTAACTTTTATGCATGTTATAGGTACAACAATAAAAATACATGCCGATTTTTATTCTCCATTCTATAAATATTTGACTTTACATCTGAGTATCACTCACTGGTGGTTCTTATAAGTAATATCTTTACTGTACATTAGGTAAATGCAAATAAAAAGATAAAGTATAAGCATTTGCTGTAACATATTATACACAGCCATTTATCACCATCATTGCTGATTTTTTTTAGTTACCTAGAATACATCAAATGTTCATAAATGTAGAAATAAAACGTCATTTTAAGCTGCTTTTTATCAAATTTAACAATATTGCATTAATGACTTTTTCATGAAAATTGGTTCAAATAATCTTCATACCTTATCAAACCGCATTTTTTTTTTTTAAAAAGAAAGGGTCCATCAACTCGATTTAAAGTTTTTAAATCAGATTGAATGATAAAAAAAATCAGTCAATAAATACACCTTTTCCCGATATGTCACAGTAAGAAGTAAGCAACGTCATTGCCTCCACTGTAACTGTATCGTTTGCCCTTAAGGCATACAATTGTCTTTACAAATTCGCTTATTTACCCGAACGAGGGGTTTGTTATCTTTCACGTTTCTTCCGATTTTAAAATGAGATGTTTTGTACGTAATAATATTTATTTGTAAAATTAATAATTAACGTATTATTTTTTCAGATATCATCCCTGAATCACAATTTTTATGTGTAGCCATTGCAGTAATAAATGACCCACCCCCTACCTGGACATGGGGAAAACATCATTGTGATGATCCTCTAGCGTATAGTTGCGAAACACCTTCGGTTAGTTTGACACATGTTTGATAAATCCGTTTGGAATCATTTTCGGATATCCAATATCTTTTTGTATAAATCAATAGATATAAAAAAACGAAGTAGATGCATGCAGATATTCCTCAATCATATCGTAAAATATGTCTGACTTTTTTCATATAAATGCTTTTAAACTATGTAGAAAAATAATGATATCTGAAGATTTTCAATTTCTAAAGGGTTCGATATCTATAGTAAAGTATTCACCAAAGAGTACCATTATTTGAGAGGGAAAATGCACGATACTTTGCATGTATTTCACAGATAGAAGAACCATTTCAAATATGATATTTATTCACAAAAGTAAGACATCTATTTGTATGTATCAATGTATTCAGGACTTACACTTTTTATATTTTGCTTTTCGAATCAACGAAAATGATAATTGGTCAAAAGAAATGTATCTGTTCTTAGATATAAGAAAATACGATATGAGTGACAAGGAGATAACTCTCAATCTAAGTTATAATTTGTAAAAGTAAACCTAAATACTAGAAAATGTTTTTGTTTTAAACAAGTCGAAGCTAAACTTATCATTATATTTTTTTTTTAAACAACAGCACAATAACAACACAATAAAAACACTGTAGAGAACTGCGACGGCGAACCAACACATAAACTAGGGATAATATTAGGTAATCCGGAAGTGTAAGAACATGTGACACCCGTCATGACACTGGAAACCAGTGTTTTTAACGCTGCTGCAGTGTAAGCAGACTATGTTAAGCATGTGACACCCGTCAAGACACTTGCAACCAGGGAGGATATTAAGCGCTCCTGAAGTGTAAGCAGACTATGGTAACAATGTGACACCCGTCAAGACACTTGCAACCAGGGATGAAATTAAACGCTTCTGAATTGTAAGGAGACTTTATTTAACAAGGGACATCCGTCATGACACTGAAAGCCAGGGATGATATTAAACGCTTCTGAATTGTAAGGAGACTCTATTCAACTAGGGACACCCGTCATGACACTGAAAGCCAGGGATGATATTAAACGCTTCTGAATTGTAAGGAGACTCTATTCAACAAGGGACACCCGTCATGACACTGAAAGCCAGGGATAATATTAGATGCGAATGAAGGGTAAGCAGATCCTGGTCAAAATGCAACACCCGTCATGACACTGACAACCATGGATGATATTGGACGCCAATGAAGAGTTACCAGGTCCTGGTCAACATGTGTCTACCTTCAAGTTCCGTAAATTTGATTAAAGTATTGTAGTACTATTAAAGTTCATTTTAATTCTGGACTTTCCTTTTTTATTTTTTATTTAGCGTTCGGTAATTTTTGTTATTTTACTTTTGAATGTGTTGACCCATCATCGTTGCAATATTTAAGTTAAATCTTATCATAATCATACATTTAAGTGATTAGGTGAACTAAAAATTTGCTTTTATTAAGTCAGCTGTATAAGGCTTAACGTTATCATGCATGTTCTCTATTACAGTCCTGTACAGTACCAAATGGGCAATAGTCATACTCATACCAACAGACAAATATTTCTGATTCCAAAATGAATAAAATAATTGATTGAAATAACTTTTTATTATTGTCTAAATTGTTCAAACATTATAACTATATCCGGCTATTCCCTTACTCGCCACGTTTGTGTTCGATGATGAATATAACAAGATTCAAATGACAAAGAGAATTATAAACCAATTGTTCAGAGAGAACAATAGTGGGTCTTTCCTCTTGAACCGATATCTTTTGATACGAAAATATTAAAAACCAGTTTATATTGTCATTTCCAGTGTCAAACAATAGCTTCTTGTATGCTGATTTCTTAAATATATGGTTTCTATACACTTTTGTTGGAAAAAAAGGATATGATTTATTACTTCCCGTTTGAAAACTGACAACTAAAGTATCTGTTGATAGTTTACTTGACACTTATTCCAGAAATATATGGTTCTAGACATCAGGAGGAATAACCCTCATATTGAATGCTAAGATCCATTCGATCCAAATGATTTCTAGCAAACTGAGGATGTAACGAGTGATTTGGTAAAATAAATTTGTCATAATCTTTTACGGTTGAGAAGGAGTAGTTCACCCAAGTAAAACAGTGTTCAGGAAGATAACTCTTACGTTCGATATCAAATACTAAATTACTAAGCGACATCTTTTGAAATAACGATACAGCGCATCAAAAACATTCGGCGGAAGAAAAATCAATTAAAACCAGTTGTTTAGAAATTGTAAAGTGCTTTCTACAACTAAAGATCTATTTCGATGAAAAATTATCAAAATTCGGTTTAGAATTATCAGTTCCAGCTACAATCATAGATATATTGACACTGATTCGCTAAATATATGTTTCTGTATACTTTTACACTAAATAAGTACAAAAAAGCTACTTCTGGTTTACAAAAAGTAACTTCCGGTATTCTTATGCAAAAAGTTACATGGCAGTATACATTTGAGGTAAGAGCAAAGGTCAAAATCTAGGAAAACAAATATGCTTTTGACCTTGAACTCAATTTCGAGTCATAAACCATTGACCTCAAATCAAAAAAAACCTATGTCTTAATTATCTATGGTTAACACTGGTTTATAAGTTATATCACAATACACGTAATTTTAAATGCAGAAGGGGAGTAAACTCCAATTAAATGTAAGCGAACCAATTGTTCCAAAATGTATGTGTTCCGACATTTCGCAAGTAATAATTTAGTACAATCATGTTGTCGATATCTTATGCGGTTTTTTTTAAAAGAGGTGAAAATAACCCAAAATCAAATTTTAGAATAAGACCTTAAACTTATTAATTTTTTTTAAAACATGGACCTCAAATCCAAAGACTCTAGGTCTCCATCAATAATGATTTACCATGGAAATCACATATATCAAATACATCAGGAGAGATTACTCTCATATGGAGTCCCCGTAACTCTTCGGTGAAACCCAAACTCAACATCCTGAAGATTAAGTGAGCAATTTTATAGGAAAATAGATTTGTTGTAATCTTTGTGTACGGGGAGATATCTTTAATAAACTTAGATATTATCTTAAGCAGTGTCTGTTGTAAAAGCGTATAAGCTGTTCGATATAACATGCGACATCCTTTAAAACAACAATACAGTGCAAGAAAACAATTAGCCGGCAAAAAATGAAAAGAATAATCAGAGCAAAAGCCATAGGTCTTTCCTCGGAAAAGTGGGAATACTTAATAAATGTTATATATATCTTGTGGAAGAAAATACGACAAAGTATAAACTCATCTAACAAAAGGATTGAAAAGACATTACAAACAATCTGTTCATGTTTTGTTTCCCTGTAGTCTTTACTACACAATTAAAGCCAAGTATAAACATTTTGAAAAAAAACGTTTTACAAAGTGAGATCAGGCGCTCTGATTATATATTTTTTTCTTTTGAACAAGAAAATATCAGTTATACACAAACCGGTAAAACCAACATATTCTGACAGATTTTCAATCGCATTTTGTTAACTTTTCTTTATCAAATCATTATCTATTTTAAGATTCAGCACCTTTTATCTAGAGGGTAATTGTTGTGTACTCTAGGATGTTTCAATCACAAACTCAATAAATGACCTTTCATGTTCAGGTAATGTATGTGAATAAGCGGGTAACAGTTCAAACAAGAAAACAAGCAAACTGATGTATGTTTTATAGGATTTTCTGTATTTGCTAGGTGTTTTTTTATGGTTTGTATCGATCTGATGAGTTAATACCTTTTCAACTGATTTTCACATAGATATAGGAAGATGTGGTGTGAGTGCCAATGAAACAACTCTTTCATAGTTTGTTTCTAAGATGTGCTGTTACAATACGATCTCAAATGGTTTGAGCTGAGTAAAGCTAACAAATATATTCTGTTATATGTTCTTAATTGTATTACTATAGTATTTCTTAATTTTCATCATTTTCATGTCGGAGCCTTTTATAGCCGACTATACAGTATTGGTTTATCTAATTTTTGAAGGCCATACGGTTGCCTTTCGTTGTTTACATCAACATCTTTCAAGCTTTGGTGGATATGTGTCCCATTGTTTATCATACCACATCTCCTTATTTTTCAATTAAATTAAGATAAATGTTCCTGAAGACCTAACGTGGTGATTAAAATAGCTGATATGGTTCCGGTGTGGTATAAAGGATCATCTTTAATACTAAATAACGAGGTCCAATTTGTCAGCCGTCATGGGTTAAAAATGATAAATCAAAGAATTCAATTTTATATATATCCAATTTTGGACAATGGTGTTGACTAAAATTACACCACTCCAACCCTTTTGTTTTCCACTTAATAAATATTGCCAATAATTAACAAATTTCGGTTCTCTATTGTAGTATATGTATATAAAGCAATACTAAAGACTTTCTAAGATGACAATACGAATACTAGAACTCTTGATTTAAAATAAGGCGTAAGGGTACAGTTTTCGATTTGTTAGCGGGCATGACATAAAACAGCAAATCAAAGAATTCAACTTTATTTATAACTAAATTAATAAATATATGACAAAGCTGTTGCTTAAAAAAACTCCATTCTAGGACCTTTTGTTTTCCAAATAATTAATATTACCAATAATTGATTAGCTCCAGGTCGACGGGTTCAAACAGAAAGATTTTGAAAGCAGAGAAAACTGTGTATTTTATAATCGGCATGACTTTATCAGATGACAATCCCAATGCTGAATGCTAACGCATAGTTTTATACTTTAATTGAGTCACGGACCCGCGATATCACGGGGTGTGTTCTAGTGATTGATTATATGTATCTATTTATTTATTTATTTATTTCATGTAATGTGTTACTCGACTTTACAATCCCTTCAGATACCTCAAATGGTCTTATCTTAAATATTTTGACCAAGGTTAGTTATCTCAACCAAATCTTTAGGAAAACATACGATATATTAAGGAACGTATATTTGAAATGAAGTTACGATTCAGTGTCTCCGTTATCGTTTTTTCCGTGCTGGTTTTATGGGTTGCACTGTTTCTTTATGTGTTCTTAGATACACCTGTACCAGATGAATTCCCGGAGAACTTCAAATTTAAATTAATGGATGGACTAATGCGACTGCATGGATTTCTGGTAAAGTTCACCAATAATTGGGACATTTGAGATAAATGTTTATCTTTATCATACGTACATATATATAGTTACAATTCAAAGAGGTTTCGGGAATGAAAAAGTTTTAAAATATTTTTCTTCATTTTTCGGTCATTTAATGACAATTGAACTTTGTTTTTGCAGTTCATAATTAGATATTTTTTTGAGAAAAAAAATCTACAAAACTTCTTTGAGTTTTATTACACTGTGATATGACCTTCTTCATGACAGTATCCGCGGAAACAGCATTTGAAAAAAATCTTTATTTTTTTTCATTATTTACTGATCAATGGAATTTTTTTTAAGTTCACATTTTGATATTGTCTTTTTTAGAACAACAAATTTGTCAAACATCCTCAGTGCTTATGAAACTTTGATAGAAGTTTTTGTATGATGAATCAAAATGTGAAGGGAGAAAAAATATATGTTCCTGTGTATTACTGACAAATGGATTTTGTTTTTTTACAGTAGATGTCTATACGGTTAACTGTTTTAGGGACGTCGGACATCAAAAGTTCACTGTAGGATAAAAAAAAAAACTAATTCACATAGTTTTTTCACTGACCCCCACACACCCCTCTTAACTTAATTTGGGAAAAAATGATTGACCAATAGAGATTATGTAAAATCGATTTTGGATTATCAAAACTTGCAGCAATCTTGACCCCCCACCCCAAACTATTTGATTTAAGTTTATCCTACATCGATTTTTTTATGTCGTCCCTTAGTCATCAATATTATGGTCAAATCTTCGAAAATCTGGACATATTATGCTTCGTCGTGTTCAAACATAGAATCTGAACAAGTTTTTTATTTCTGTTTTTTTTTGTAAATGTTTCTGTTTTTTACTGTTAAATCTCTAACAGGAAATCATTTTTTTTTATATTTTTTTTTTATGTGAACGACTTGAATATTGATTCACGTGTCCATGATACTGTCGTTGTCACGTGATTTGCTCAATTTCAAGTGACAAATGAAGTGCGATATAAATAAATACATGTACTTAAATTATTTTTGGAAAACATTTATTTTTATATCGGATCTAGATATATATGTCAATTAGAAAATATAGATCACGGTTTATTTATCAATTTAAGTAGATCTTAAGCATGTTAAGATATATCAAGTAGGTAATGTGACCCCCTTGATTAAGTATATGATAACATTTTGACTACAATAACAAAAACGTCCCTCCTTTTGTGCTATCTACATGCTAACTAAACATACAGATAGTGTACATATGTCATTAGTTTGTCATCAGTGGTTGGACTTTAACTCGTTCACACATATGGATTATAAACATGGCTTCTCGTACAACATTTTCTATAGTGGCTGTTTTGCTAAGCGTCTTTTTGTATTTTTACTTGGACGCTCATGTACCGGAACCATTCCCACAAAAATTTAAACTGAAAATAATGGACGCTTTCATGAAAACGTACGGACATGTTGTAAGTATTATACCATATTTGGTTATTTAACTGAGAAACACTACACGAGTGATATTGTCATATTTTGGGGCATTTTTAGCTGACTATGTGGTATAGGCTTTGCTCATTGTTGAAGGCCGTACTGTGACCTAAAGTTATTAATTTCTGTGTCATTTGGTCTCTTGTGGAAAGTTGTCTTGTTGGCAATAACACCACATGTTCTTTTTTATATTTCACCGTGTATAACGCCACATGCGGGGTGTCGGCTATGCTTGACACGGAATGGCGGTTTTGAAGCGAAGAAACATGATCACGTACGGCAGGTTTAAGTATTAAAATTTCTGTTTTGAGAATGATAAGTACCAAATAATATATTGCACGGAAGGAACAGAACAATAATCTTTTCCCTGCAAGTATAAGTAGATGTTTGCAGTGGCCTGTTTTCTTAAACACCTCTCCCTTGTTTTCCGTGTTACAGATTTCGAGGCTTCATATGCAAGTTTAAGCATAACATGCTACTTTTGACGGTTTTTTCCTGTACGATTTATATAGAAATGAACTCCAATCATGAAATTTAACCAATTGCCACTTTCTAGGGAAACAATATTGTTTTTAAAAATCCCTTTTTTCATCAAAACATGACGCACATATGCGTCTTTAGGGGCAGTGGCTTTATTTCATTTAAAAATGCATTTAATTCGGCCTTTTTATATCTGATACTACCTAATCTGTTATGATGACACATTACATTTTACTTTATGTATTTCTTTTCGCACATATTTAAGTAGTGTTCATGTGTAATTTAGAAATAAGAGAAAAAAGTCTTAAAGTAAACAAATAAAGTGTTATTTTATTTTATTTTATAAGTTTAAAGTTCACAACTGTTAAATAACATATGTATGAAAGCAAAAAGTGTTCCCAATTCATTGTCTTTAAGATTATTATTTATTTTTAAAAATATTGCACTGGTAAGAAATTCTGATTTACATAACCATATATACACGGTGTATATTCATAACGCTTCCTTTCCGATAAAATCGGCGTTTTTGCTTCCTTTCCGAGTCAGAAAACGCACCCTTTCCGATACTGTACACTGGAAATGATTACATCGATTGAATGGTAGTGTCCTTTTACTCTAATTTACCAATGAAATACTAATATTCTTGAAACAATTGATAGGTAACGGAACAAAGTATATAAACAAGTATCCAAAATAAGATGTTCTAATGTCTTTAATCGGTAACAGAAAGCATACGGGTTTACACAACAACAGCGTCGACGAGTACAACAAGTTTATCAAAAATAAAAGTCATGAATGCAAGAACAATTGACCGTTTATCACAATATACATTTAATTAGATTATAATATAAGTTCGGAGTTTTCATTTTGTATATATTATAAGATTCCTAAACTTTCCATACATGCAATAACTGAGTTTTTTCTTAACATCGATCAAAACGCCTCCTTTCAGAGTTTGGAAACGCTTCCTTTAAGATTAAAGTTACTAAGAAACGCATCCTTTCAGATAAGTTAAAAATGTTTATAGCAAAGGTCAGACTGAGGATAAATGCAACTATGTCTAAACATTTTCATGTCCCGGGGCGTATAAAAGTCAAAACAATGGATCTCATATAATCATTGATCAGCATTGATTTTTCAGTATTATGTTGTAAAAATATTTTAAAATGAATATTTTAAGAGGATGGTAAAGGACGGTACTGAACACGGAAACACGTGAAATAAAAATCGCAAAAACGTTGCACGAAAAATAAAAATCGGGTAAAACGAAGCACGAGAAATAAAATCGTAAATATCAGGGAAAAAGAATTTATTACTCAACCGTAAATGGAGATTATGCAGCCATTGTAAATGGACATGAAGACCTTGCGGTCATCTAGCTCTTAGCGCCCGCTATATTTGCATTTTATTTAAAAACAAATATTATTCATAGTGATTCGTTGTACTTCATTTATACCATACATATGTAGAAAAAAGTGCAATAGTAGCGAATGGCAACAATATACACCACTTTCTTTTAGATTACACCAGTTTCAGAAGGTATTATAACACACTGACTTTTTATTAAATGCGGTACATGCACGAGAATAAATAAAGAGCACCGACACGAAATACGTAAAATAAATAAGGGGAAACACGTAGCACGCAGATTGAGGCTATCATGAGAAAACGACAAATAAACGTCAAAACAAGAAAATACGTGAAATAAAAAGGCTATAAAAAATTATGAAAACTTAGCAACATTAAGTAATACAACATTGAGCTCCATAATACATTTTTTTTTGTAATAATATTAAAAGTTGTTCTGCTTTTACTTACATGTATATCATCAGAGACAAAAATGTGTATATGTCTCTGATATCATGTAAAAAGATCTAGATCCTTTTCAAATTTTGAGCTCTATAGTTTCAGATTTTTGAACATAGCGCCCTTCGATACCTTGCGCAAAAGAAGCGCCTCTTTCTCCTCTACAAGACATATCTACTAGTCATAACTTATGACACCCTTCATTGTTTTTCTCTAGAAGCCCTGGAATAAGCCTACCCTTCTGTTTTTTTTGCCATTTTTTCAAATTTTGAGCTTTAGTTTCAAATTTTTGAACATAGCGTCTTTCGTTACTTTGCTCAAAAGAAGCGCCTCTTTCTCCTCTTCAAGACCTATATAGGCATACCCCGTGACTACCCTCAATATTTTTCTGAAGAAGCCCTGAAATAGGTCGACCCCCTTGTTTTTTTTACATTTATTTCAAATTTTTAGCTCTAGTTTCAGATTTTTGAACACAGCGCGGGCTATCGATATCTTGTGCAAAAGAAGTACCTGTTTCTTCTATACAAGACCTACAGTCAAAACCCGTGACACCCCTCATTATTTTTCTCTAGAAGCCCTGAAATAGGCCGACCCCTACATATGTGTATGTTAGTTTAATCAATTAATGACATCAAAGGTGCTGTATTTTACAGGGTAGGACTACTTTCACATACGGTCTTAATTGAATTGGGTGCATTAATTGGTAGTCCTACACCTACAAATAATCCGAATATTAAACCAATATCTGCAAGCATGACAAAAATGTGTGGAAAGCTGATTTACCGGACGGACTGACTGGCAGACATACGGACGGACAGAGTGCAAATCTTAAGCCCCTCCAACTTCGTTGGTAGAGAACTAAAACTATAAAGTAACATTGTTCTGAAACACGTCTTAGAAATCCTACTTGCCTGTAGTCTGACTTAAATTTCGTGTAATAAATCCATGAGAATATCTATAAAAAAAACAATAAGCTAGATTATTTTCCTCTTCTGTTTCTTTCTCTCTTCGTGTAGTATTAAGTTTAAAAAATCGATTAAAAATAGTGTTTGGCGGGAAATAATGCGTAGTGGTGTCCGTTGTCCATTAACCTTTCACACTTCTCTGAAGCGCCTGGACCAAATAAAACTATTAAATTAATCTTCATATAAAGGCATCAAACTTTTCAAGATGAAAAACAGCAACTTAAGCGTTGTTGTTGCATTTTTGTTGTCTTTCCAGCTAGCCAATAAATACAATCTACAAGTTGTAGTAACCATTTATTGTCCTCATATAAAAAGCATGGAAATTCCGAATGACTACAGTGTGAGAATACATTTGATACATGTAATTGTAGATAAATTCAGATATGTTTTCTTTTAAAATGTACATTGTACAGCTGATCTCTCAAATGATATAGTCCATACACTGATAAGTTTATAAATTACTTATCATGTGAGAAAAAAACAGATATATATATGTTGTGTACAAGTTGTAATGTTGTACAAATTATAATTTGTATAGTTTTTTTGTATAAGTTATCAGTGTTATATAAAGTGCTAAACAAACATGGATGATGCAAACACACAGTCTTTTGTTTCGCATATTTATGTCGATTTCCATGACTACATGATGCAGTTTAATACTGAACATTGATACAAAACACAGTATAAGAACACAAAAAGATTTTTTATGGATATGATTTCGATATAAGAAGAAAAATAAGATTAGAGTTTAAACCATTCAGGTAGCCTTGATTTCAGTTTGAACTGGTACATTTTAGAAGATAAACCTGTCACCTGGTGCAAAGAGGTATGTGTAAAACAACTTACAACTTGTACAAAAACCGTTGTACAAATTATAATTTGTACAAACTTACATCTTGTACACAACATATTTATGAAATACAATAAAATAAGATATAGGTCCACCGTTCATGCTATGTCCGAATATGAAAACCAAATGAGTTAAGCCTTTTTCAACTGTTTTTTATAACTTCGTTCATATGTTGTACTGTTACAACCCTGTCCTAGGTTAGGGGAGGGTTGGGATCCCGGTAACATATTTAACCCCGTCACATTATTTATGTATGTGCCTGTCTCAAGTCAGGAGCCTGTAATTCAGTGGTTGTCGTTTGTTTTTGTGTTACATATTTTTTTCGTTCCTTTTTTTTATTTGAAAAATGCCGTTTGTTTTCTCGTTTGAATTGTTTACATTGTCATATGATGTGATATCGGGGACTTTTATAGCTGACTATGCGGGATGGGCTTTGGTCATTTTTGAAGGCCATACGGTGACCTATATTTGTTAATGTCTGTGTCAATTTTGTCTCTTGTGGAGAGTGGTCTCATTGGCAATAATACTAAATCTGTTTGTTATATATACCTGTTGTTCAGGAGAAAAAAAATATAAAGAGCTAAAAGACTATTCTAATATCCTCTATACAGAAGTCACCAAGGGACTGAAGATGCTATAGGTTTTAATGTTTGCGTATTAAATACACTGCTTTTCAATGTATTAATACTTTCACATGGTTATATGATCTGCACAAATTTAGAAATTATAGAAATTATTTGTAATTTTGTATACAAAGTGTCCATCAGAAAGCTGTCTTCCCTTTATACCACAATCACCATTTCTATTTGTGCTCCAATTGAACAAGTTCAGGGGCGGATGCAGGAATTTTCGAAAGGGGGGGTGCTAACCCAGGGCAAAGGGGGGGGGGGAGGGGGTGCAAAACATATGTCCCGATACAAATGCATTGATCGGCAAAAATAAAGGGGGGTGCGCACCCCCGGAACCCCCCCTCTGGATCCGCCACTGAAGTTATTTAATAGGAGAGTGTTTGTTTTTGCCTAAATTCCCATTTTCGTTCTTTTCTATTTTTTAGTGATAGCATCCATCTAATTCTGGTTTATAATATGCTTGGGTGCCGGAAATAATTTTCAAAGAAAACCACACAAGTCTAGTTGTGGGAAGAATTTTACTCTCATCACATTTATGATACACGAGTCACTTCTTGAGGCTTGAAATGTCCGATTTTTTAGCCTGTCTTTGTTTCTTTCGTTTCCACAAAGAACTGTCGAAAGTATGGTTCCTGTAAAAAAAAATTATAATGGATTATTCAGTTTAAAAATAGGGCATACCAAAAGTTGTTGTAATTACCTATTGTCCCAGCTTAGGTAAAAAAAAAAAAAAAAGGGAAAGAGAAATCTTTTTTTTTCCTATTTTGAAACTACGATGTTTTGTACAAAGTTCAACTTTGTCGTAATTTCAAGACCGATGGCGAATTCGGGGGTAGGAGCGAATAGGTCGTTCATCCTTGGATTGGACAAAATATCGTGTTAAGCTTAAAATCGTCAATATTGTTTTAAGTCTCGCTACACTCGGTGATATTATTTTAATTCTATAGAATAACGCCCATTTCAAAATTCAGGAACCGCTCCTACAGGTAAAAATAGATTTGAACTGTGCAGTATCTGGGGTAGCTATAAAGCATACCTTTGCTGTGCTTTATCCAGATTATAGCACAGTAAGAACAAAGAGATTTTACCCATGGATTTGTGTTAAAAACGTTTTTAACTATTCGGTTAGACCTTCAATGACGAGTCTCCAGATGACGATAGATGGATTTAACGTCAAGTGGCAATTATGATGCAAAGTGTAGAGGGATTATTATACGTTGCACTAGCTTGTTTCCCAATCCGCTATAAATAAATATGTTTAAACTAAACTAAGTCAGGTGCATATTCAGGAAGAAAACATGATAATGAGAAATGAATATGAATCCCGCTTTGTAATAGGCCGTAATTTCAACGTGCTATCTCACAAGGTAACAGTTCGAATAATATAACGTAACAGTACCCAAATTACGTCGAACACATTACTCAGACCCCGGGGGTCAACTAGTCTTTTACTCTCACTATTAAATGCCACGTGATAGGTTCCATTGATAATCTGCCCTTGTTCTTTAAATAATGCCAAAATACAAAGTTGTGCCTAACGATGTTGCTTATGTATAAGAAAGGATAGCGGAGATGCAGCCCTTACCGAAAATATGATCATTTACGGTGACATTTTATCATGTTCAATATTAATGAAATGTTGTCTCAATGTCATAAATTCTATATATTATACTTTTTATATCGTAAAAACAATAAGCTAAAGTCGTGCTTATTTCTTAGCCTATGCGCACGGCTACATTTTTATTTGAAAATAACATTACTTATACGTGAATCTGAAAGGAGTCGTTTCCTTAGACTCCGAAAGTAAGCGTTTCCAAAATTGACGCTGTGACTGCTGTATCGGAAAGGAAGTGTTCCTTGATTTTAAAGAAAAAAGAGTTATACGGATGTTTCAGGTTACTGGGACAAGGTAAAACCATTTGATAAGTTAAAATATAATGAAAAGCTTGCGAATCAATATGCTGTATGCTTTTTAAAATAGTTTCTGAGCAAACAAATGTATTTTTTATCTGTCATCGTCAACGACGCTGAGATTGTGGAACTGTTTGAACTGGTTTATACTATTTTCCTAATGAAATCAACTTGGTATAAATTAAGACAAAACATTCAAATATTCCGTGAGCTACATAGTTTTATTTTACTTACCTCTAGACGGCAGCATTATTCATTTTGATCTCCTGCTCCTGTGCGATGTCGTCATCGGAACTCCGAAAGGAAGCGTTAAAGTATCGGAAAGGAAGCAAAAACGCCGATTCTATCGGCAAGGAAGCGTTATGAATATACACCGTGATATATAGCGAGACAGATTAGTGCGATTCCAATCGCGCTATACTAAAGAAAGTATAAAATACTTTCAGTTTTAAATACATGTACATGGTATTTTATTAATAAGTTGTTATTGGTTTTGAACTAGATGTAAGTAACTGCGAGTACTGATAAATCAGTACACATATAGTGTCTTTTTTTATGTAAACATGCAAGTAGCAGTCCATGTCTTCTTTGTTATTAATCTCTTTTTTATCCATTTGATGGGTTAAGCCGACTGATTTTTGTTCTTTTGTTATACTGTTACACCAGGTATGGGGAGGATTGAACGCTTCCGAACATTATAACCCCCGTTCCCACACATAATTTATGTCCCTGTCCCAAATCATGAGCCTGTAGTTCAGTGGTTGTTGTTGGTTCGACGTGTTTGACATATTTGATTTTCGTAATCTATTTGGTATAAAGTTGAGCCCTTAAATTTCTCATTGAAATTGTTTCATATATTTTTCATGTCGGACGGAACCTTTTATAGTCCACTATAAGGTATGGTTTTTGTCATTGTTGAAAGCCGTACAATTGCTTACATCGTTTGAATTTTATGTAAAGAAAGAATGTGCTATAAATCTGTTTCTATGGTAATTTAAATGGAAATGCATCTGCATATTCTTATTAAGCTGTCATAATCATTCATACATACATTATAGTATTGAGCTAGAAGAGGTATGTGCAAATCATTTTTGATCTCGAATATATCTTTTCATTTACGACATTGAAACACAGATAAGACAAAGAAACATTAGCTTTAGTTTCTTTCCTGCGCAACTTTGTTTAGAAAAAAACCTTTATACTTTTGTAGTCATATAGGCCTATTATTCCACAGTTTTTTACTTTAAACACAGAGGTGTTTGAGAAAACATGTCATTGCAAACATCTACTTCTGCTGGCAGGAAACAGATTATGGTTCGGTTCCTTCCGTGGAATTAAATATTTGGTATCAATCATTCTCAAAAGACATGTTGATACTTGAACTTGTCGTGATCATTTCCCTCTGCTTCAATCATAGCCGACACCCCGCATGTGGCGTTTTACACGATAAATTTGATTAATATGAATAAAGGTTGCACGTTTTTATTATGCTTTACTTAAACTCATATTTAAATAGGAAGACTGTTAGTTATATTATACAACTTGAAAAGGAAACCTGCCCGGTTTGTTTTTAAAATTTCGGGTCAGGGGATGTGACATTAATTTAGATACTAAGCAAAATCGGCCTTACCCGGCCACGTCCACTTGTATTTTTTGTCTATCTGATGAGTTAGGACTTTTTCAACCGATTTTTATAGTTCGTTCTTATGTTGTATCGTTTTACCACTGTCCCAGGTTAGGGAAGGGTTGGGATCCCGCTAACATGTTTAACCCTGCCACATTATTTGTGTATGTGCCTGTCTCAAGTCAGGAGCCTGTAATTCAGTGGCTGTCGTTTGATCATTTCCCTCTGCTTCAAAACCGCCATCCCGGGTCAATCATAGCCGACACCCCGCATGTGGCGTTCTACACGATAAATTTGATTAATATGAATAAAGGTTGCACGTTTTTATTATGCTTCACTTAAACTCATATTTAAATAGGAAGACTGTTAGTTATATTATACAACTTTAAAAGGAAACCTGTCCGGTTTGTTTTTAAAATTTGGTCAGGGGATGTGACATTAATTTAGATAATAAGCAAAATCGGCCTTACCTGGCCACGTCCACTTGTATTTTTTGTCTATCTGATGAGTTAGGCCTTTTTCAACCGATTTTTATAGTTCGTTCTTATGTTGTATCGTTTTACCACTGTCCCAGGTTAGGGAAGGGTTGGGATCCCGCTAACATGTTTAACCCTGCCACATTATTTGTGTATGTGCCTGTCTCAAGTCAGGAGCCTGTAATTCAGTGGCTGTCGTTTGATCATTTCCCTCTGCTTCAAAACCGCCATCCCGGGTCAATCATAGCCGACACCCCGCATGTGGCGTTCTACACGATAAATTTGATTAATATGAATAAAGGTTGCACGTTTTTATTATGCTTCACTTAAACTCATATTTAAATAGGAAGACTGTTAGTTATATTATACAACTTTAAAAGGAAACCTGCCCGGTTTGTTTTTAAAATTTGGTCAGGGGATGTGACATTAATTTAGATAATAAGCAAAATCGGCCTTACCTGGCCACGTCCACTTGTATTTTTTGTCTATCAGATGAGTTAGGCCTTTTTCAACCGATTTTTATAGTTCGTTCTTATGTTGTATCGTTTTACCACTGTCCCAGGTTAGGGAATGGTTGGGATCCCGCTAACATGTTTAACCCTGCCAAATTATTTGTGTATGTGCCTGTCTCAAGTCAGGAGCCTGTAATTCAGTGGCTGTCGTTTGTTTATGTGTTACATATTTGTTTTTCGTTCATTTTTTTACATAAATGAGGCTGTTAGTTTTCTCGTTTGAATTGTCTTACATTGTCTTATCGGAGCCTTTTACAGCTGACTATGCAGTATGGGCTTTGCTCATGGTTGAAGGCCGCACGGTGACCTATAGTTGTTAATGTTTGTGTCGTGTTGGTCTTTTGTGGATAGTTGTTTCATTGGCAATTATACCACACCTTTAATATAAACATTTTAATTTACTTTAACTTTACATTGCAATGTAGGCATGCTTTCTCATTACAGCGCATAACGTTTATTTCTTTTATTTTCATATTCAAGCTAGCAATTGAATACGACATTTTCCCTTCCGAGTAAAATGTAATTGCGTACAATAAACAACATAGAGGATGTAAAACTCTGTTTTGAATCTTACCTGTTTTGGGGTTTCAAATTGCTTGCGGATATTATTTCTGAAAATGAAAAATATAAAAAAAACTTCACCATTATCATTTGCGATTAACTGGAGCCGTTACTCTCATTTTTGAAAGTGTAATGTCAGGTTGATCTGTTGTCTGCCCTTATACTGGTGATATAAACAACTTATACTGGTGATATAAACAAATGAGTTAAATCAATGTGTTATATTTTGTCCTTTCGGACACTAAAAAATAAAAATAAACTAGAAATAAGCGATAATTCTGTTACATTCTGTCTTAGAGATTGGCGATGACTTAATGAAATATTCTGTCTTAAGTTAGAGATTAGCGATAATTCCATTTGATATTATGTCTTAAGTTACAGATTGGCGATAATTCCATTTGATATTCTGTCTTAGAGATTGGCGATAACTCCATTAGATATTCTGTCTTAAGTTAGAGATTGGCGATAATTCCATTAGATATTCTGTCTTTAGTTAGAGATTGGCGATAATTCCATTAGATATTCTGTTTTAAGTTAGAGATTGGCGATAATTTCATTAGATATTCTGTTTTAAGTTAGAGATTGGCAATAAATCCATTATATATTCTGTCTTAAGTTAGAGATTGGCAATAAATCCATTAGATATTCTGTCTCAATTTAGAGATTGGCGATAATTCCATTAGATATTCTGTTTGAAGTTAGAGATTCGCGATAATTTCATTAGATATTCTGTCTTGGAGATTTGCGTTAATACCATTAGATATTCTGTCTTCAGTTATAGATTGGCGATAATTCCATTAGATATTCTGTTTTAAGTTAGAGATTGGCGATAATTTCATAAGATATTCTGTTTTAAGTTAGAGATTGGCAATAAATCCATTATATATTCTGTCTTAAGTTAGAGATTGGCAATAAATCCATTATATATTCTGTCTTAATTTAGAGATTGGCGATAATTCCATTAGATATTCTGTTTTAAGTTAGAGATTGGCGATAATTTCATTAGATATTCTGTCTTGGAGATTTGCGTTGATACCAATAGATATTTTGTCTTAAGGGCATACGATACAGTTTTGATTCTGTATTTACAAGTTCATGAAAATTTGCATATATGCCATTTTTTACCAGATTAAATCAAATATGTAATAAAAAATATACCTTCATGTGCTACTTTTTGAGTAAAATGAGGTCGAAATTTGATATATTTGCTCAAAATTCAGATTTGTGGCCGTAATTTCTTTTTCGAAAGAAAGACATAACTTTTTTGTTATATAAGATAAACACAAATTGTTTTTTGTTAGATAATCGGTAATTTCTGTATTTTATAAGTATCATAAAATAATATGCAATTTTTTATTCAAAAATAACTTATATTTATCAAATGTTCATGAATTGAGGAAAAAACGTCATTTTTTACTGCATGTTTATTAAAATTAAAAAAAATCCTCTATTTACAGTTTTATAAAATTTGGGTCACATAATCTCCCTGCAAAATGAAACAAATTGCCGTTTTGAAAAATAGGGGTCCATGAACTCGTTTTCAAATTAACTCAGTTTGAATGACAAAAATCAGTTGAAAAATTCATCTTTTCCCGATATGTTACAGTTTGACGTCGCGAAAATAACATTTTACGTTAGCAACGTCATTACCTCCACTGTAACTGTATCGTATGCCCTTAAGTTACAGATTGGCGATAATTTCATTAGATATTCTCTCATAGAGATTGGCGATAATTCCATAAGATATTCTGTCTTAGAGATTGGCGATAATTTCATGGAATATGCTGTCTTAAGTAAGAGATTAGCAATAATTCCATAGATATTCTGTTTTAAGTTAGAAATTGGCGTTAATACCATTATATATTCTGTTCTAAGTTAGAGATTGGCGATAATTCCATTAGATATTCTGTCTTGGAGATTGGCGTTAATACCATTAGATATTCGGTCTTAAGTTAGAGATTGACGATAATTCCATTAGATATTTCTCTTAGAGATTGGCGATAATTCAATTTGATATTCTGTCTTAGAGATTGGCGATAATTCCATTAAATATGCTGTCTTAAGTTAGAAATTGGCGATAATTCCATTAGATATTCTGTCTTAAAGAATGGCAATAATTCCGTTCTATTCTGTCTGAGTTTTTTTTAAACGCAACGTCTTTAATCTAGGAGTACGAACCGGATTACATCATGAAAAACGTTGATGACGTCACGGTCACATGACAAAATTATGTTTTTGAGCTGATAGACAAAACACTGTCAGCCTATCAGAAGACGTGTTACATCCAAAATTAAATTACCAGGATTTTTAACTACGAGTCATACATGTGCACATATTCTTCAGATGTCTGGTATGACCTCATTAGGACTGATCGAATATTTTTCTCCCGCCGACAGGAAGATAGCTGATTGGTTCATACTTACCATGACGACGGGTTTCCCATGGGGTTCCGGTGTAGATTCCAGACTTCAAGTAAGAATAATTTAAGAAAACCAAGAACATGCACGAACCATCATGGCTAATTTCGTATTTGGTAAGAAATCATCCACAGGAAATTACATTATTATGATAAAACAAGTATTTTCATCTTTACTCAATTTGTAAGCAAAGCTTCAAATGCATATTTCGAAGTTATTTATTTATTTTGCCTTATTTGTGAACATGATTTCTTCCTTCAGTGCAACATATATATTCCTTGAATGCCAAAAAAATAGTGAAAAAACGTAACGTTGCCCGAATAATAAAAGCTGAAACGAGACAAATGTGGATTGTTATTTCAAAATACATATGAGTACAAATCGTGCGCCCTACTGACCAAATTGTGTTTGCACTTATGTGAAGCAGAATTTCATTTACATTTTCTCAAAGACCAAAATGTCATTCTGCTAGGTCATGAAGGTTCTTTTTCTTGTAATGATGATGACGTGTCACTAAAATTCGACTGGGAGTTAAGCTACATAACGTCTCTTTACAGATAACTGATACTAAACTTCGTGATGTGAGAGTTAAAATATACCAGCCAGCAAATAGTCTTGGTAAAAAGAAACGTCCCGTACTTGTATATTTTCACGGTGGAGGATGGAGCTTACTTTCGGCCGGTAAATATATTTACTGCTTGCATAAACAGGGAGACTTTAAGGCATAATACATAATATATACTTTCATTTAAAACGTCTAAACCCGCTGTATTTGTTTTACACCTTTCCTAAGTCAGTAACCTTATGTTTCGGTGGTTGTCGTTTGTTGATGTGGTTAATACTAATAAGTTACTCGTTTCTCGTTTTATATATATATAAAAGACCGCTGGTATTCCCTTTTGAATGGTTTTACATGTTGGGAGCCCTAGGCCTGTAAAGCTTGCTGTTCGGTGATAATCAAGATTCCGCGTTAAATACAGTACTGTGTTTTAATGGTTTATTTTACAAATTGGGAATTGGATAGAGATTCGTCTCATTGGCAATAATTCGCATCTTCTTATATCTTTGCAAAGGTGTATTGCTGAAGACCTTCGTTTTTTTAAGCTCTGAATGGCTTTTGAAAATTTAAATTCCAATGTGTGTTTGTTTGAACTGAGTTCTACTGTGCGTATTGTTTTTTCTACATTGGTAAGAGGTAACGGGGGAAGATTGAGATCTCAAAAAACAGGTTTAACCCCGCCGCAATGTTGCGCCTAGCCCACGTCAGGAGCCTCTGGCCTTTGTAAGTCTTATATGATTTTAAATCTTAGTTCTTGGTGTTTGGTATGGCGTCCATTATCACTGAACTAGGATAAATTTTTGTTTAGGGGCCAGCTGAAGTACGCCCCCGGGTACTAGAATTTCTCGCTGTATTGAAAGCTCATTGGTGGCCTTCGGCTGTTGTTTACTCTTTGGTTTGGTTGTTGTCTCTAGGACACATTCCCCATTTCCATTCTCAATTTTATCATTTGTAAATCAAATGGACATTTCAGCTATGAAGACTATGTAGACTATGTTAATTGGCGGACGGAGTAAGTTCATGTGCCAACATGTTAAGATCACATTAATATTTTTTGGCGACATGTTTAATCCAATAATTTTACAGAACTATTGTCTTTTCAGATTGTTATGACCCAATCATGAGGAAGATATCTCGGGAAAGCGATGTTGTTGTTATATCAGTCGAGTAGGTACCAGATTCTGTTATCATATTACACGCTCTAAACACTCACATTTTGTTTGCTTTAAACACCAACTGCATAACTAATCATCATTAACATGATTAAAGGATTTTTGAATATACATATTGAAAGTAAAACAGAAATCGCAATATTCCATCTCAAAATGACCGGTATGGAGACTTGTTATGTTTCTTTCCGTTATGATAATGTTCCGATCTCTATTATAGATTATTTGTTATGCATTAATTGATCAAGCTACTGTAACTAATATTCCACAGATACATTATTGTTTCGAGATTACAATTTTTTAGGAAATAGTTTTACGTATAACTTTACGATATGCTCAAGTCTTTTACGCTCATGGTTTTTCATATTTCATATATAATCTGGTTTATACTTATTCTTACTGCCTGATCTTTTATTTTGATTTGTGGAATTACTCCCGAACTTAATGTTTTCCCCCCCATTTTTGTTTATCTTTCTTCAAACCTGTTGCTCCATGGGCTCACTTTGGTTTATAAGGTTTCATGTATTAGACTTTTCTGCAAAACAACATTTAAATCTAAAGAGTATAAAAAACTAAACGTTATATTGAATAAACTGTTGACACAGACATGTGTCTCACCTGTTGCAGAAAATTGGAAAAAAGTTAATCTGATGGAAAGCAAAAATTAAAAGTAGCTTGATCATAACATTAGACCTCGAAATAGTCATCAAACTGATGTGTACTGATAGTAATGCCAAGTCATAGAAACAGTAGAACTAATTATTATTCTATTACAAGTAGTTCCTATCAAACTAAATTGAGCAGAAAACATGATATTGAACATTGCTTATTAAATTAAAAATCACTGGACTATGACATAGGAAAAACTTAAAGCAATACGTATGTCGTCGTAGATAAGAAAAAAGCCACAATACATTGCAATTTGTAGATTTTTGTCATTTCCTTCAAATGCATTGTTTGCTGCAACATGTAAACAATCCGACCTGCGATGTCGTGAGGTTTTGAGCAACTTGCGATTTCGGGGGTTTGGCAGACGAACTGCAACCTGGCAAAACTGTAACCCCTAACTCAATTAATTTGATTGAAAAAGAGACGTTGTGTTCTAATTGTCACATAAGGTGTCCCATTGTATTTACAATGTTCTATTTTTATATTTAAGCTACAGACTCAGTCCACAGCATCCGTTTCCGGTGCCACTAAACGACTGCTTTGATGTTGTGGAGTACGTCTTAGATAACAGTGGCACACTAGGTGTTGATTCTTCACGAGTTGCTATAGGAGGCGACAGCGCTGGAGGAAACATGGCGGCAGCAATATCTCTTCGGCTTCAAAAACGGATAGCTTTACAACTCGTGCTTGTTCCCGTTTTACAAATTATCAATTGGCAGACAACAGGATATATGGAAAATGTTCTTTACCTTAACAAGAGTATAAACTCTCCGAATTCATTAGTTTTTCTTACGAACTACCTCAATTTATCACCTGCGTACGCACATCAATTTTTGATAAACAATCACACATCACCTGAATTTAAAAAATCTAAATACTTTGATAGCGTCGATCAGAAAAAATGGATGCCAAAAAAATACGTTCGAACGAAGGACTTATGGGAAAATATTGAATATAAGAAAGATTTTGGAAATCAAGAATTATTTAAAAAAGTAGAAGGATATCTTAAAGAACCTTTAATATCGCCATTGATAGCCGATGACGAGACTTTATCAGGACTTCCGTTTACTTACATCATGACATGTGGATATGATTTTATACGTGATGATGGTATAATGTTTCACGAGAAACTCAAATATTTAAATGTTAAAACAGAACTGGCTCATTATCCTGAAGGATTTCACAATGCTCTAATGTTTCCCCATGGGCCTCTGAAAATGGACATTGGTGTTAAAATAATTGCAGATATTGTACGAATTTTGAAAAATAAGCTATAACTGTGTGATAAATATATTAGTGTATGCTAACATATTAACATATACATGATATATACTGCCTCAGAATGGATATTTGTGTCTATATGATTTTAATTCAGTTTTGTTTGAAGCAATTGTGTGTATTTGCCAGAACGTATGTGAAAATTACTAAACTGGTACAAAATCTTATCTTTATAAAAAAAACCCACACCAATGTGCAATTTACAATTGATTTGCATTTCTATGTATTGCCCGTAAGCCCTTAGGACTTTATGCCACTTCAATTCAAACTGATTCTGGCATGAAATACTTTTTTAACAGTCAGTATATATTATAATTTGAAGGAACATATGCCTGATATCTCGGTTGAAAAATTTGATGAATTTCATTATGGTGTTCCATTCACGAAATTTGACAATTTTGTGTTAAACTCGCCTCTCCTTGTGGACCTATTCTTAATTTCATACGAATCGATGTTCCTTCAGACACTTGTCAAAAACAAGAAGATCAAAGAAGACAAATTTTTAATTTCACTTTCAGATATATTGATGATGTTCTTTCCATTAACAGTCCGAACTTTTCTGATTGGGTTCCATTAATATATCCCTCAAAACCAGAGATTAAAGAAACAACAGACACGGCTTCCTTCTTCTCATTTTTAGACGTATACCTTAAATTTGACATACACAGTCATCTCAGTATCAGAATCTATGACAAACGAGACGATTTAAATTTTGAAATTAAATTATCATTTTCTTCCACTTAAGTAGCAATATACCAACTTCACCTGCATATGGGATATACATTTCCCAACTTACTCGACATTCAAGAGCTTGCAACTTCTACTCATACTTTGTAAAACGTCACCAGTGTCTGAGCAGAAAGTTGATGAACCAAGGGTATGTCAAAGAACGTCCCGTCCTTTTTCTAAAAAAAAAAGTTTATCAGAAGGTACCAAGACCTTATTGATAAATATTTCGTATCAACTTCACAAATAATACATGATGGTCTTGATGTACAGATGATGCGTTCTGACGTTGTTTGTCATATTTTTAACATCCCGTCAATGTGTTTGTATTATCTTTCAAGTTTGCTGGTGTTTTTGTATGTGCGACTTTTTGTGTTTCTTTGATTCATATGACATGAATCTTTACTTTGAAAGATCCCTCCAATGTTTTTATTGTTCTATTGTATGTCATTATGATTATGTTATTGTTCTTTTATAAAGTTGAAAATACTTTGAACGACACAAATGTCTACTCTCGTGATGTATTAACCATATGTGGATACTAAAAAAATCTAAAGAACTTCTGCATAATTTTTAATCTTGGTCTGTTCATGTAATTAGTTCTGACATACTATTAATTTTTTAACCCTGTATACCACCATTCCCTATGTGAAATTATATTAAAAACAATATGAAACAGTAAACTGTGAACTGCAAAGTTATTTTGTATTTCTTTTTATGTGATGTTTACATTTATAACGTCAAACATGTGGGTTTTTTTATTTGATAGATGCTTTTTGTGCTTTTTTTGTTGTTAAATGTTTGGTTGTTTTGAGATTTTGACACAGTGACAACTGCTGTACCCATATTTTGACTACTTGTATTTTACCAATTATATAGATATAAGAAAATGTGGTGTAAGTGCCAATGAGACAACTCTTTATCCAAATAACAATTTATAAAAGTAAACCATAATACGTCTGTTTTGTTGATCACGCATCGTTGTAAACATAATGAAATTTGATTCAACTGTCATACAAGTGAGAGGTTTTAGCTATCAATCCACCATTTTCTACATTTGAAAATGCCTATGCCAAGTCAGACAAATGACAGTTGTTGTCCGTTTGTTTGATTTGTTTAAACATTTGATTTTGCAATTTGATTATGGACTTTCCATTTTGAATTTTCCTTAGTGTTCAGTATTTTTGTGATTTTACTTTTTTTCATTCTTTAATCCCAGCCATTTCTTAATAAAAATGTGGATGGAAATGAGGAATGTGTCAAAGACAACACCACCATCAAAGAGCAGACAACAGCAGAAGGTCACAATTAGTCTTAAACGCAGCGAGAATATCCCACATCCGGAGGCGGTAATCAGCTGGTCCCTTAACAAAACTGTATACTAGTTCAGTGAAAATGGACGTCACACCAAATTCAAAAACATATAAATGAACTGAAAACCGAAAAAAAACATATAAATGAACTGAAAACCAAAAAAAAACATACAAGACTTACAAATGCCAGAGTTACATTTTGATTGTAGAACAAAGCTTGATGGTTCCCTGAAACAACCCAAACCACTATTTGTTTCTTAAAAGATCATTTACCAAGCCAGAAATATGGCAGTTGTTATCAAATATTTTGTTTCTATGTATGTTGAAGTTTGATTTTGTTGCACAGTGTTTCTATAGTTCCTTTGTTATAGTTGATGGACTTCCCTTTGTTTTAGTTTGTAACAGATATTTGGGTTTTTTTTCTCAATCGAGTTTTTAATAGCGGTATACTATATATGTTGTCTTTATTTGCATGTGTTTGCTTTAACTGCAAGTATATTGCTTTTCCAAAAGCAGAAGACAAGATAAGTTAATGATTTCGAATAAGCTTTAACCTTAAAAATAATGATTCGTCAAACAAATGAACACGCTTGTTAAGTTTCTCACCCAACTCAATAGTCAAACAATCTTTTACAGTTTTACGCAATTATTTCACAAAATGAGTCGACAGCGGATATGTTACAATTGTCGTAACTACAATACTGTCCCCTTATCTCCAATGTGATGTACCTAATGACGGGTTCGTACTAAGTAACATGAGGAACACGACAGGTGTTACAGAGGGGAGTAGGATCTCCTTATCATTCCGGAACCACAGGGATCACCTCTGATTTATGATGTGATTCGTGATGTTCAGTCTTTAGTTGTCTGTATTGTGTTCTGTATGTTGGTCGTTTCCATTTTAAGGCATTGCGTTGTAAGTTGTATTTTCTACTTTGAACGTCTCTTTGGTATCATTCGCCCCTCTTTTACCGATGATTTAATCTGAGAAATCATTTATAAAGAGAAGTTACGGTAACCAAAACTCAGGAAATCACATAAACTTGTTGTCCAGAGAATTTTTAGGAGACTTCCAGAAAATATACCTACACTGGAATCACATCCGCTGAAATCTAATTAGTCCATTCATATAAAGTTACTTATGCTAGTCTGTCTACATTTTAGAACTGTGTTTGCCACACTACTGAAATGGAAACAGACAAACATATGAATACCATCTTTTGTACTTGTTTTCTGCTGTGAATAAAAACATGTGTATACATTGATATTGATATCATTTGGTTCATTTTTGTCATTGTTATTCATATAAAGACTAATTCGCTTGTAGTGAATCATCATTATATGTATAGACCATCGATCCTTTGGTAGTTTTGTTATTAGATTGTTCCTTTCTTCCGTTTAGAATTGCACTTACCAAGTCTGTATAGGATATGTTTAAAGACTTCTTTTTGGTAGCTTTATAATTAGATGCTGAAGTACCGGGGTTTTAACCCGATTTATTGGTTGTATTAAAATCAACCATTCTAATAAGCATGCTCCGAAAATAACCATAAAAATATGTTGTACAAGGTTCAACAAGCTGCCTTTGTTTTATTTCAACGAGAAATACAAACTTTAATACAAAATAGAACTATATGCATTCGTTAAATCTGGTCTCGTTTTCAAAAGCAATAAATAAATTAAATGTGCTTACCAGCACATACAAAAGTTTGCCGCCTAAAAGCGTATCTTATATCTATACAATCAAATCTAAAATGTTAAGTAGTGTCGAAATTGATATGATGAAATAGGGGTTAAGTAATAAATATATAAAAACAAAAAGGAAATATAAATACTGTGATTCAGGCATGTTCGTGTTCGTCAAAAATACACCCTAATGAAACTCAATTAGTTCTACTGGTTTTAACCTTTCACTTTGATATTTAGCATTTCATTTTGTACATAAAAATAATCATTTTATGCAGAACTCAGCCAATGGCGAAAATCTTGTCAACTCTTTTGTCAGTTTGGCGTATAACTTTGCCTTACAATGCTGTTTACCGGTATATATTGCACCTTCCCACATATTGTCTCCAACTTCTTTGAAATGATACCAAGCGTCACCAACAAGCATAGCGACATCAATAGCAATCGGATTTCGCACACGGAAAGTCACTTTCTTTTCCGTTTCTAGATCCCCAATTGTAGGCTCAAGAAGCGTACTGTTATACCATCTGTGACAAGCACGTGGTAATGGCCGCTTGTCTTTAGCCGGATGTTTACAGTCAATCATATATCTGAATAAACAATCGAGTTGCGCGTTGTCATCGTTAGACGTTGATTTTGAACCGAAAATAAAGAAAACATATTTGCCCATTTGAGGACATCTAACTTGATATGTAACTGATTTGTCATCTCGATATTTGATAAAAATATATCTCTGGTAGTCTGTAATATCACTTTGAAATGGTCCATGATATTGATATGTATGTGACAGTTTGACGTCACTTTGTAACTGGAACTGAAAAATAACGTCATCATAACTATAAACAACTAACGGGTCGATATGTGTTTGTGGAAATACTCCGTATTGGCTCATAACAGGGGTCGGACCAAAAAATGGCACTTTCGGAAATGGACTTTTGATTTGATCTCGTTTCTCTCTACATTTTATACGAAAACCACACACACTTTGTAAGGATTCAGAGTTCCAATTATCTTTTGCGTAAATCATAAAGTAAAAACGTCCAGCTTTTGGTGGTGCAATTGTGAAGATAGCTTTATGGCCCACAATTCTTAGTAACACTCTTCCTTCTAATTTACTTTGATCTACATTAGTGTCTTTAGCCTCGAGTGTATACCCGAATCCGAGTAGACTTGGCATTTTGATTTGCATTATAACTATACCGTTACTTGTATACTGCGTGCAATCGTAATGATTGACAAACTTTAAACCGTAATTAAAAAATGGCGATTTTACAATCGGGAGGTTAATGAATTCCGTCATCGTGATTGGACATTCAAGCAGCTGCCATTTTGGATCGTTGGGAAAATGCTGATAAATATGATCCTCTGGATCAGTAATGAAGTAGAACTCGTCACACTGATAGAACAATCCGCCTTCCAGTTCATCGTCGTTTGTTGAGTTAGGACATTTAACATGGCGGGCACCCCAGTTACAGTTTACAAAACACCAGGAACCTTCAATTGACACTGCAGTCCACGAGTTCTTAAATTTAGGGTTATCTATTCTCATCCCAGGCTTGTATCCTGCACCTTTGGAGTAACCTTGAATTACTTCACAGTGAATTCCAGCATAACTGAAAGAGATATTTAAGACATATCAGAAGCTGAAAACCAAAATAAACAAACGATAACCTTAAGAAAATGTTGTAATTTTTCAACAGTTTTCGTCTGTCAAATGCGTTCTGATAGAACCGTATGGTGTCGATCTCAATGCACATGTCACCAATTATTGATTATTTGGTCGTATCATTCCAATAGGTTCGTTGTGTTATCATTCGATTAGTTCTTTTCCATTTTTGTAAGCACAACAAGAACGCAAAACAAATGGTGAATATTTCGTTATGTAGATTTTGCATATTGTACAATCAATAGTGGACATTAACCTCCAAATATTATCTATCCGGGAATTAGTATGTTGCAACATCCCGTACTATTATTACTGGCAGCTTCCAGTTATATTATTCAAACAATTGCCATACCCAAAAAAATTAAATGTTTATATCTGAACTGACGGAAGACTTATTTGCTAATTCTTAAGTTCCCTCTCTATTACTAAGGAGTATTCAGAACTTTATGTGTATATCCCTCTTTCATTGTTCCTATGTATTTTCATAAGAGTTACTGGTGAGGTTTTGTCCAATTATATGTGTCAATGTAAGAAAAACGCTACCTCTTAATTAAAATAACACGCAATAATTTAAATGTCTATTGAACAAGTTAATTTCGATTACTGAACCAATCTATGGTAAAATTTTAATAAAATAAATGTATAAAGAAGACAGAAATCTATACATCTTACCTGCACAACCGTTTAAAAAGATCATGATAGCTTTCAGTGCCAACCTTTATACCACGTAGAAGTCCAAGAGGAGATTCTGGGTGAATGCTATCTTCAAATACCATTTTATTCAAGTCTTTGACAGTAACCCATCGAAATATAGACCTGTTCGCAAAACAAAACCAACATATAGAACTATAATTTTAAAAAAAGAAGATGTGGTATGATTGCCAATAAGACAATTATCCACAAAAGACCAAAATGACACAAACATTAACAATTATAGGTCACCGTACGGCCTTCAACAATGAGCAAAGCCCATACTGCATATAGTCAGCTATAAAAGGCCCCGATAAGACAATGTAAAACAATTCAAGCGAGAAAACTAACGGCCTTATTTATGAATTGGTTTCCGAATTTACTTTTGGTTTCAATTGGTAATTTATTATTGGTTTCCGAATTTACTGTAATAGTTATCTTCCTTATTTTGCATGTTGTCAATGTTTTCTGTTTTTCTACTTTCTGATACCATTAGGTATTTAAAAAGGGTATCAGCTACGATTGAGACAAAAAATCAAAATACGTTTTTTTTTGTTTCATTGCTAGCTATAATTACAGATTTAATCAATCATGTTCTAAATCACTCATTTCCTGTACCAAGTATGATATATGACAGTTACTTTCAATTCGTTTGATGCGTTTTGGGCTTTTAGTTTTGCAATTTGTTACAAGTTAGGCTAGCCATTTAACCAGGTTAAATATACTCTTTCTTCTTAAAATGTCCTGTACCTGTATCAAATAGTTTGTTTCTATATATGTTGTCCTTTTGATGCACTTCAGTGTTCCTGTTGTACATTTTGTGTTCCTCTTAAAATTGATGTGTTTCACTTGGTTTTAGTTTGTAACCCGGATTTTTTTCTCTCAATCGATTTATGACTTGTGAACACCGATATACTAATGTTGATGTTATATTTGTTATTCTCGTGGTGTTTTGTCTGTTGTTTGGTCCGTTTCTGTGTGTGTTGCGTTTCGGTGTTGTGTCGTTGTTCTCCTCTTATATTTAATGTGTTTCCCTCGGTTTTAGTTTGTTACCCCGATTTTGTTTTTTGTCCATGGATTTATGAGTTTTGAACAGCGGTATACTACTGTTGCCTTTATTATAGTAGTGCTTGCTATGTTTTCAAAATGTTTTAAATATTTTTTCCAATTAGTTTGAGTGAAACCGTTACTTACCTAACCTTTCCAAATTAATGGAAAATAAATCTTAATTACCTGACTTTCTCCAGATCAGTCTGACAACTTGTAATCAAATCTTTAACCAAGTCTGTAAAGGAACAATACTCTTGCTTCGCCACCTGATAAATATCCACATAAACATCATAAACAATTGAAAAATTATGCAATAATGATATAATGAGACAAAAACAGCTAATACGCTTTGTCGTAATTTCATTTGGGTAAGGAGTCATTAATTATGATAATATATCATTACTTTTTGTAGAGAACATTACTGATGATAAGATCACAAAGAAACTGATGAAAATGGTGCAAAAAGTGCATCTTAGATCTTTCCTTTTTTACTGTAACGGTTTGGAAAATCTTCAAGTTGTAACTTGTTGTTAGAAATTAAAAGACATTCGTTATTTGTCTCAATCATTGCATAACTGCTTAACATCTGGTGTATATATGGCCATTGTTATATCATAGTTAGTTTCTGTGTGTCTAAAATTTTATCGTTGTGGTTTTTTGTGTCGTTTGTTTCCTCTTATATTTGAGTGTGAATTCATATCATTATAAGACGTGGCACGGTACTTTTTTATCCGAAATTCATATTTTTAATTTTGATGTCATATTTGTTATTCTCATCGGACTTTGTCAAATGCTTAGTTCGCTTCTGTGTGTGTTACTTTTTAATGTTGTGTCGTCGTTCTCCTCTTACATTTTATGCGTTTCCTCAGTTTTAGTTTGCAACCCGGATTATTTTTTCTTTCGATTTATGAGTTTTGAACTGTGGTATACTAGTGTTGCCTTTATGTATAAACAGTAAACTTTATAACTGAGCTAAGTACTCCAATTGTTTTGTCACTAAGATGTATACTTGACAATTGAACAATTACAAAAATTCACTAACTCGAGATAGCTAGCGCTTCTACTTTAAGTTTATCTTTTTTATTTCATTTGTCATCAGTATTTTTATTAGTATCAGCATAATATATTTTATTTGTGTTTCCTTTTCTTTATTAAGAAATTTAGAAACAATAACTTTAAATATCCAGTATTCTTAAAAAAAAGAAGGACGAAAGATACGAAAGGGACAGTCAAACTCATAAATCTAAAACAAACTGACAACGCCATGGCTAAAAATGAAAAAGACAAACAGACAAACAATAGTACATAATTATGACACAACATAGTAAACCAAAGAATAAACCAAAGAATAAACCACACGAACCCAACCAAAAACTAGGGGTGATATCAGGTACTCCGGAAGGGTAGCAGATCCTGCTCCACATGTGGCACCCGTCGTGTTGCTTATGTGATAACAAATCCGGTAAATAGTCTAATTCGGTAGGTTACATTCGTGAAAGGGAATGGGATGGATTGTAGTTAATATATGTTCGTGCAAATAGAATTTGGGAAGATTGTAGTATTTCCAAAATTCAAAAATATCTATATAAAGGTTTCACTTCAAACAATACGTACGAGAATGTAAAATCAAACTGAAGCCCGATCTATTCACTGTTTAACCCGTCTCAACAACTCAATCTTTTTACTAGAAAACTGTATATCTGATATGAACCCGGATTTGGTTTTTTTGTCAATCGATTTATGAATTTTGAACAGCGGTATACTACTGTTGCCTTTATTTAAATGGAGACTTTTCTACTCACTTCAATAACTTGGTCATCAATACAACTGAATTCCTCCGGGGTTTTGAAAAGTCCCGACCGTCTGAACTCTGGCGGTGCTACAGGTGGGGGTCGGGACAGAACCTCTGTATCTGGTGTTGCCTCTTCTGTTTCTGGAGAACTCTATAAATAAAAATATATTGATTCGAAACAATAACAAACAAGAAAAAAATAGTTCATATTTTTTGGTTTTGATATACTTAACCATTTAACGTAACTATGATTCCTCCTTATCAAGAGACCATCTTGTATATTTTCTTTTGATGAAAACATGTGAAACACTGATTTAAGATAATATTGTTAATAATCATAATAAACCATTTTAAACTCTGTTAGAAAATTTAAATATATATTGATTCCAAACAATTGCACACATGATAACTTGAGTTTATATTTTTTAGTATTCGATATACTGTACCATTTAAACTATGTTTCTTCCATAATACCAAGAGATCCTCTCGTATATTTTCTTGATGTACACATGTGAAACGCTGATTTAAGATTATATCGTTAATAACCATACTAAACAATCTGTTTCGGTTTTTTTCTACTGTATACAATGTTTTTATTTGAATATTTTCATTGATCTCGAGCGTGCAGAAAGTAACATAAACAGATTGTTGATTTATATGTTAAGTTAAGCGAGGTAACACATGTCCAACACACCGGTCTCTTTCATCAAAATAATATCAAAAGTTCAGATAATATTGAATAAATTAGTTTAAAAGATCTTATCAAAACATCCTTTGCTATTTATATGTTAAGTGTATTGCACATGTTTGTTTACTGATGATTTTTTTTATTTTCGTGGATTAAAGAAAACTTGCAATTTCGTTGATATTTGATTTTGTGATTTTACCAATCTCTGCATACAAGCCCATAGAAAATTTGAAATTCTTCAACATTTTAATTCATGGTTCACCTGTACCTACGAAACCAACAAAAATTGGACTACAATGAATAAAAATGAATTCACAGTATATTAACAAACCTCGTTGGCAGCCAGTTTTTCAGCTATCATCAGTAACATTTCCTCGCTATGTTTCTGTATCATTTTTGCTACTCGTGACCTCTCCTCTGATGTTAGACGTTCCAATGATGCTTTGAGACGTTCATCCTTCTGCTGTTGGTACTGCTCCCCCGTTTTATCTGGTTCTTTCAGTTTTTTAACTTTAGTCTTACTTGGTGAACTTTTTGTCAAACTTGATAAATGCTCTTTAGTAGATTTTTCTTGTTCTTTTTGAAACTCCTCTTCTAAGCGTTTCTTAAGAGTTTGGCGTTCGTGTGAGAATTGTTCATATAACTTATCTTCTTCTGCTTTTTGTTTTGACTCCAATTCTGTCTGAGCCTCGAATACTCCTGTACTTTCATAATCCTATTTAAAAACAGAAACACCATATGAACATACAACAACATTACAAGTATAAGAATCGAGTGCAACAAAATGATAAAAAAAAACATTCAAAGGAAAGTTTCACCCTGATCTTTCATAATCCTCTATAAACAGAAACAACATGTGTATATACAACAAAATAACAAACGTAAGAATTTACACAGCACACGCATCAAAGACCGAGCAACAAAGAGATAGAAAAAAATATTCAAAGGAAAGTTTTACCACTGGAATGAATATGTTTTGTCCACTTAAAAATAATAACCTTGCTGGCACCTGAAAATGTAATTTGTTATTGGATTATGTCAGTCAGAGCAGACGTTCGGCAATTCTTTTCTAATTTTAGATTTATTTCGACTATGCTGTTCTACACATTCTTTTATTTTGTTTAATCTTTTTTTTTTTGCGTAAGTCTTTGATATTCATCCAACTTCTTCTTTGTATGACATTGTCAAACAATAAACACAACAATTACTGCTTTTAATGTGTATCACTTTTTTACCACCATAACTTTGTTTGACCTACTCTCCTTTTTTGAACTTATTATCAGGAGGTGTATCAACATTAATTTGGAGTTGAAAATAAACAAAACAAAATAAGTTAGAAATTGTCCTATGTCTTGGGTAGTATATTTTTCAATGAGGGCAAGCAATGATTTAATAGATTTTAAAAGTTCTTTACTGTTAACTTGTATAATATTACATCACAATCAAACTTGATTATTAAAATAACGTGTTCTTTTTGGGAAAGCTGGATTGACTACTACTAGTAATTCTTAATTCGTACAAAAACTATCATGTTTGTAATTTTTTGTGTTTGATAGTGTTAATGAAAAAATGCGCAGTCGTGTTGAAGCGAGGACATTAAGATCATGTTTTCCAAAATTATGTGCAGTTTAAATTATTATTAGTTGAAATCGGTTTTTGTGGACTGTTGTTTATCTTTTCATCTTGGTTTTTTTTTTTGTATTTTGCCTTGGGTTTTTCTGTCTTCTTGGCTTCTTGGCTTTGATTCCCTTTTATATGTATTTCCCTCTTTTATATCTATTTCCCTACTTAAAATCTAGTTTCCCTTCTGTTTATCTATTGTTTTTCTTTCTATTACTAGAATGATCGTACCTTGTAAGTTCCTAGGGAGGTTCTTTTCCTTTCCCTCTGCGCAAGCTCCCGTTGATGAGTAAATTCCATCGCGTTGGCGTCATACTGCCACCCTGGATTATATTTGCTTCCTCGAATCTGTAAAAGAACAATTATAAGGCTCATGATGAATGTGTCTAGAAGTCATGTACTATTAAATGTAAACCTTGTCTGTATGCAGAAAAATTGTTCAGTGGTTGACCAGTGTCCTTGCAAATGATCAAATCTGTTTTTCTAATTCATTTGTTTAGATTTCAAATTCTTAAACAATCTTATTAAGACATATCTGAAAGAAAATATGTTAATAACTGAAAGACTTTCGATATTTTACAGACAAAACATACTGTATCGTGTTGCTATCCGATGCATGCAACAGCATTCGTTTTAACCGATGAAGTTGTGTTCGGAAGATATCACTTTAAAGTTTGTTTTCTTTGTTGGTTTGTTATTTTATCTAAGTAACAAAAGTATAATTTTTATTACAATTTAGGTGAACAAGTTCAGTTTTGTTTTCAATAGATTTGTAAAAATTACTTTTTTCGGTGAAAACATTTGATTTTAACTATTAAAAAGCCTTTGTCTGAGTGTAGTTACGTAATATTGTACAAATTATTTAATGATTTTATAACATGTGCATGCACAAGGACCAATGACAATCAGCATGAATAAAATGCTCATTGTTACTTGTATCAAAATAAAAATACACGGTGTTAAAATGATAAATGACAAAAATCTGCTTACCATTATATAACTCGCACGTCTGCAGTTAATGTTTATTACGAAGCAATTGTGTAGTATATAACTCTCTCAATTGATTAGAATACAGACTGACGCGCGTACATGCATGCGATGAATTTGACGTCAATTTCAGATTAATTTTTACCATAATATACCTAGAGGAATAAACCTCAGTGAATAAGTTACAGATTATATTTATTCCTCTTTGATGACGCTCTTGCAAACCAATTACCCTTATATTTAAAAGAAGGGGGAATCTCATAAACTCACATGCAATTCGTTGGATTATTTATTTTTTTGTATTATTCAACTTGATATGTATTTAGTGTAAATTAGATTTTATTTAGTTTATTTCCTACAAGCTTCATCTCCATATGCTTATTTGCCGCGTTCAAAAGAAATATCAATAAACCTCATTATGCAATGAAAATGTTTCCCCTTTATTTCTGTAACAGTTGTGAAAGTCGATATTCATTTTTTTGAAAATGATAAATTATACTTAGAAATTAGCTACACTTTTCTCTCTCATACACGTTTATGTAATCAAAGACATCAATCATAACAGATTTGGAACAAACATAACAGACAGAAAACCATAACAAAAATAACATCAGACAGCGTTTGTTTAGAGGAAACACGGTATTTATAGATTATTAATAATGAAAACGAAAGAAAACACAAACAGCTGGTAACAGGAAAGATGTTTTTGAAGCGCACAGCTGTCTAAAGATCAGAGAATTAATTATGTAAGACTGAGAGTTAAATGGTTTAGCCATATGTTGTACATGATATTAGAGACGTTCCTAATGATGCATCGTTAACAGACTGTCAGCTACTATTATCACTTCAGTATCTGTATTGTAACCTGTATTTATCTTGACAGGAAGGAAACATATAGATCTTAAGAAAACTGTACTGAGTTTGGTGCTTTTGTAGGGAGCGCTCTATTGCAATTTAGGAAAGTCAAAGATATGTTAATATAAATAGCTACTTTATAGGATTGAATTAAAAAATTAAAACTCATTCAATATTGTCTTTGAAAGGTTGCAACCTTTTCTTTAGTATTTTACCTTTAAATAGTTAAAATTTAAAAAGTATTTGTGGCAGCAACATTTATATCTTTAGTCTCTGATATATATAGTAGTGGTCAAAACAACGTTATAATAACCAATCCTGCATATACATTGTACTACACATTATTATACAATGTGTGCATTAACTTTTGAATTTCTACAATTTTGGAGAAGAAAGTTTTAAATCTCCTATTTTTGTAAGATATTTAGATGACAAATAACGTATTGCTTTCATACCGTAACTAATTTTACATTTCAAGAACAGTCTTTAAGTCTTTATTTTTTAAAGTTGTTTTCCGTTGTCAATTAATGGATCTTTTAATCGTTATATTTAAAGAAAAAAAGTAATTGTAATATGTGTATATTCAAACATATGCGAAGAACATGTCGTACACCAACTGAGTATATACGATAGTTATTCCCAGAAAGTTTCTGGCTTTCTGTCTTTTATCAAACAACTGAAATATCACTCTCCATTTTACTTTGATACAATAGCAATTTTAGAAGCTTTTTATGATCATATCCAATGACCAATAATGCATCGAAATACATTAATTTAAATTATTAAACACGATTGAATCATAAAACCACTGTGTCATGGTTTAAAGACCACAATCCTACAATAAAACATTGCTCCCTGTCAATTACAGTGAATAAAAATTGTGTACTTTTTCTGTATTGAAAACAGTATGTTATGGAACTTCGTGCATAGTTTTATGTTGTATATTTCTAAAGAGAAAAGTTCATCAAAATTTGTTCATGCAAATACATATAGGAGACATGTTTTTATCTATAATTGATCTGTAGACGCGTTTGTATTTAAACATGCTAAAAGTCTCATTGTATTTTTAAATTTATAGACAAAAACAACCGAACGAAGCTTAAGATACGTACCAGTCATGACTGATATTAATTGACCTGCGTATGTATATGTGCCGCTAACAATTCCTCCAAATAAAATTAAATAATTGGGTTTTTTATTTCAGTTCTTGTGAATAATACAGATTTTTTTTTACAATAAATTGAATAACTGTTTATATGTTTGCAATTCAATGTTGCTGTTTACAAGGAGTATCTGGATCTTATGTTTTCTCGGTACATTGGAGACTACAAGAGACTTCGTTGATTGGGAAGACGCAAACTCTATACGGATACAGAAGCCGCATGACACGCTCAACAAAAGGAGATGTGAACAAAATCTAAACCAAATTATCCATCATCAAGCGCTGTCGAGAGACAATTGACCACATGCTCGTGGTCATTTTACAGATAAATCATCTATAATTCAGAGAGTCCGATTATTTTAATTCTATAACTTTGTCTGGTTTCTAAGATAACAAAGTTATACAAAAGAAAAGACAGCTATTTTGGTAATATTTTCATTTCTACCAAGTTAAACACTTTGATTGATTGACCACAATAAAACTAATAACCAAATGGAGAAGACGGTTATAGTTGTATACGTTCATGTTTCTCGCAATTTACTAAACTCAAAGAAAATCTGTATTGATGTTCGTTAACTCAAATAAATGCATGCTGTTGAAGTTTGAAAGTATAGCAGGACAACCAGATTACTGAAAAACCTTCAATGATATGAAAAAAGATCTTGCGAGGCATGATATTGTATTACACTGAAGTTCATTTTCTGCTTGCACGAACTAAACGCTAATCGTTTAAACAACTTTTGCTGCTTGATTTAAGAATAAATAGTAGAATACTTAATTGAAGATGACATCGCATCTGACACTTGTTAAAAGAATTAAATGAATTTATCATCTTAGAAAATAATATATGACAGTTTCTACAATTTTATCATAGTTATTAAATGGCTGTTTTTATGATTCAGACCGTAATATGGCTAGCTATGCTTCATAACCAATAACCAACAAAACACAATAGACAACAATGTATTATTTAACCGGACTGACTCATTAAAACTGACGTCTATTGTTTAAGACCCATAATCCAACTATAAACCACGTAATCTGTCAATTCTAATGGAGATAAAATGTTGTTTTGTTGCAGAGAAGACCATCTAGTCGATAATAAAGTTAATTCCATCATACAACAACAGGTTATAAGATTAATTGATTTGTCATTACTACAGAGTGTTCATTTCTCTGGAAAGCAAGATGCTCACATCATGTGTTTGTCGCCAGTAACAAGTCAAAATTATAGCATACAATATCATAAACTGGCAAAAATAAATATTTTGATATAATTCATTATTTGGGAAATATATTTGATCAATGTTTCCTGTTATAGTAATAATATATTATAAGATACAAGAAATAGATGTTGTGGTGAACCATTTGGATAGGAAAATACCACCTCAAAATTCATATCAAGAGTAGGGAGAGAAATATAAATAATGTGAATACACAGAAATCCGATCCAAACATTTTTTGCTAAATTAAAAAATTATTCCCTGTTTTGTATCTACTAAAACCATTAGGTAGTTTGCTAAAACTTTGTATAATATATATTGCAATAACCAACCAGTCAAAGGCGCTTTGTTAATTGTCATCTCCAATCATGGTTGCTTTCATTAGCAATAAAGGTACCATTACCAATTCTACAAAGCTAAATAGAATTTTATCACGAATGGTTACTATGAACTAATAACAGGAGTTTTAAGATTGTAATGGGTAAGCCAAAATATTTGGAGACCAAGCTATATTCAGAGCTTGTCATACTCTGTGGGGGGTTGTTCGTTGTTATATGTTGTATAACAAAGTATGTGTATGACTATTGTCCATTGTTGACTGCTTACGATCTCATTGACGGATACAAGCAATCTTTGAACAGTTTCTTATTCCTTGTTGGTTACTGTTTTATTGGCGGATTCTTTTTGTTCATATAGTAAACTCGAATTTGGCAATATGCATTAAATTCTAGCGTGTGTAATTGACATACACTATTGATAGCCTGGCTACTTTACTTAGTGGTACGAAATAGGTGAATTACAAAATGCCTTAGACTGTTCTGTTTTTGATTGATAAAACTAAATAAATGTTTGTTTTAGCGTATATCATTTATATATACAAAGATAAGGATATATGGTAGTCTGTGATTGCCATTCAAACAACTATCCACCAGAGTTGAAATGATGTGGATATTAGTATTCTATGATGTCATTTATTCCTGTCTTATGTAAACATCGTAGACTAGAAGTAGGAATAATCTGTCATGAGACCGGTATAATTGATAATATAAATCTAATTTATCAATGACCGTTCGTAGTAATTATCAATTATAGATATTACCATAACAGATGGTATCAAGGTGATAAATCACGAAACATTCCGAGAAATTAAACCACTGAATCATAACGACATTTTTCAATTCCAATTATGAATATTCTATGATTTTTCCAATGAATTCTTTATGCAATTCAAATATAAAATGTATTGTTAATTAATAAAACTATAAACAAACGCATAGTTATGAATGAAAGTAGGTATAGGGGAAAACGCCAGTGAGTTAGCAACTCAACAACAGAAATAGTTTGTTCAAAGATACAAGTAGATATCTATGGGTTAGTGGTGCAGTCAGTTAAACGACAGACATATGTCTACTACGTTTTTAGTTTAGAAAAAGTTGTATATAAATTTACAACACTGGCAAAAAAAACATAGATGACAAAAGATGTGACAAAAAAGCATTTACACTTCTCAAAGACAAAAAAAAATATTGTCAGAGTTAAATAAGTAAATTCCCTCTTAAATTTATCTCGCTCAGTGGGATAACAAGATATAGTCGAAAGCGGACAGTAAACAAACTAACAAAAAAAGTCTTCAATAGAACTGTAATTTGTTTACCTTTTCCTTTTTTTTAATTGTATGTTTCCTGGATGCTGAGGGGGAAATATTTCTGGATTTAGCAGACCCAAAAAATCAATCAGGTATGTTCTGCAAAGTGGATAGACCTATTTAAAGGAAAGGAAATTTGGATTGGCACTTTAGTAGAGGGTAAATACTGGGTTCTTTGTTGTTGTACAGTACAATATTCAAAAGATATACGAAGGAGAATAGCCAAAGGAAAATGGAAAAGTTCCGCTTTTGTTCATATTCTTCATCTCAGTAACAATTACTAGCAATTATAGCTTTAAAGTTTTCACTACATAACGTGAAAATAACGTCCACCCATGTCTTGATAAGGCTCTCTATGCTATAGATAAAATGATAATATCCGTTATTATTGCATGCATGCAGATTCCTTTGTCGGTCGCCTTTTATACATCTTGAGAAACTGACTGAGTGATCATTCGCGTGAGCGAACGTGTATTATTCACCTCATTCTTTAAAAACATGGATACATTTATAAATTTACCAAATATAGATGTGTCAAATCCACCAATCAATAGATTTTATTTTAAATCCAATGCATATAATACTTATTATACGATCAGTTTCCGGAATCCACAACTGGTATTTGAATGAACGATGGAATGTCTAGCACTGATGTTGTGTCGCGGACAATGTTATCAACTTTGTTTTTATTCAGGATCTTACATTGCATTCAATAATTTAGATATGCACGTTGTGAATTGATATTTCTTTTTTGTTTCAAGGAATATCACATGACCATTTTGATTCACTTATCATGGAACAATTTATCATTCACGTGTGGACAATACTGTTCGATGACGCATTAAAGAATTATCAAACTATGACTAATTCAAATTTTAGATGAATAAATTGAGATCTTGTAATTTTGTCCATTTGACAAATTTCACAAATGTTTTCAAAAGACAATGAATGGTCGGTAATAGGCTCTATTCATTAGGATTATCAAGGACTCCTTTGAGAAGTTTGTCATGATAGAAACTGACATTGATAAAATTTTCAATAAATCATTTTCTTTTATCTTTACGCATATCATAGAAATAATTTTCCTTGATCTTAAATTAATCCATGAAAATTGAGAAGATATTGCGAATTATAGAGTGTTTGGTTACTGACTCTCCTAGGAAAGAAATAATATAACAGACATGTTTCTAAGATTAAAAAGGAGCGAAATAAAAAATATGGAGCGTTTTTGCTGAAATTAAAAACATGAGTTTGAATAGGTGCAGTGTTGTTTTGATTATTTAGATTGGTTCCGCATCAGTTTATTTCATTTAAGGTGTTATTACTCATAACATCCCCAGCTGAGATCATGGCTACTTCAGTGCTATTTTCTATAATTCAATGGTGCAATAACACAACAAGCCAAAACCATTCAAAAACAACTTAATTGTAGTAACTTATTTAAATGGTGCAATAATTATGCTAATGCAATAAGTCAACACAAGTGTATATTGAAAGGCGCCAACACCACCTGTTGAAACCATGCAATGACACCAAGATGACATTATATGCATAGTTTATATTTATTTGCGCAATAACGCCGAGAGTATGAAAAATGCAATAACATCAAGATGCGTGTAGCCTGTATTCAATTGCGCAATAACCAATGATAACACCATAAGTAAGATGTGTGCGATAACATGGATAACATCAAGATATCAGTAGATTCAAAGAAAAAAAAGGACTTGCAGCTTTGTATAGACAGACAACTAACACATGTAAATATCTATTAGGGAAACAAAACTCCGTTATAATATCGTTTTATACTATTGAATCCTTGGCTATCTGTAGACTTTTTGACCGACCACAATATGTTCTTTCTATATGTTGGTGTTGGGTTGCTGTTTCATTGAATTTTTAACCTAAAATCTCCTTTAATCATATTGAACAATACAGGGAAGTTAACTCCCTGATAAATAGTAAAAACGAATGAGTTGGAATTTTATCACGTTATCAGTTTCACTGGGGGAAATGCATTTGTAGTTTTTATTAAAAATCAATGTTTAGACATACTTTCATACCTTCAAGTCATGCCATATCTACATTATTATTTTCATGTTCTGATATTCTATGGCAGACATCAAACTGTACTTTGGTATTCATCGCTATAAAGACTACATATCCCAGCAGTTAATGGTTGTATCACGGTGTTTATGGGAATGACCATATACCTATACATAGTCATTAGCAGAGAAAATTAGTAAATCATGACAATTTATAACTGCATTCCGGATATAGAGTCAATTAACCGGATGTGCGGCCATTACAAATTAAACCCGACATAAGAGTCAAACAGGTGATTGTACAGTTTATGGTAAATCAATGATCTTTAATTAGGTATAAATACAGAGTAGTGGTGAACTCGCGATGAGTCACCAAACCTTGATTAAAAAACGTCATCTAAATCAAAAGGCTTTAGTATGTTTCCATAGAAACGTGTGACTAAATTACTACTTATGTCGCCATTTTCAGTTTTTATATTGAAACATTTCAAATGTTCTGATTAAAAAAAAATCCGATGAATGTAAATTGCCTACAAAAACAAATGATAAACAATCTAGATCCAATTAAAACTACGTTGCAACTTTGATTTATTCATTAACGTTTTTCTAACCTGCATCTACAAACCATGATTTACATAAATGACATAAAAGCTGAGAAACGATACGAATAAAATAGTCATAATTAATTAGTATTGTTTTTTTTTTAAATCGATTGGCCAATACACTATTAGAAAAATAAACAAAAGAACTTTAAAAAAAAAGTTCTATAAAAAAATGTACGAATTTTTAATGTACACGATGTAACAGCAATTGAACATTTACAGAAATAAACGGAGACAACAAACCAAGTACCAGTTAGTGTCACCATTTATTTCTGTAAATATTCAATTGCTACAACGTTAAGAAAAGTCTGCCTCCTACGATAGCAATATAACCGTCTTATTTAAACTCATTGTTTAACATGCAATGTACATTTCAGCTATTTAAATATAAATAATGTCGTAAAAATGATTATTTCTTCTGTTTGACAATATAATTTGTGCTTATAAATCTTTCTACACACGAGATATGTGCAATAACTAGCATTGTTATATAGCATTAAATGTGCCATGTACATGATGTAGATTTCTCTAAGTAAAATAAAAATGCCACATTTCACTGATTTTTTTTCTTTTTAATTATGCCCATTATAAGGACTGGGTTTTTTTTCTTTTTAATCATGCCCATTATAAGAAAGAGTAATAAAACTCATTTCGGATGAGTTCAAAATAATGCGTTTGACCGATATCGTATATCGTATTATGTATTTCCACCTTGAAAGTTTCGTACGCAAACTAGAGGTTGTAAAATAAACAAAATGGCGAAAAGGGACTTCGCCTCTTTACTGCAGACATTAGACATGCAAAAAATGAACAGTTGCTGCAATATCGCAAGTTTAATGACTTTTTTTTAGTATCTATATGAAATGAATTTTTATATCATGTACAGTTTATTTTTGTTAAAGATTATTGTGTAACTCTATTACAATACAGTTTGATGGAATGGATTTATTTTTAAAAAGCATTTCACTTTTGATTTATAGAAAACTTGCGCGCATTCACTTGGTACCTTCAAAAGAATGTTTTTATGAAATAAAATGAAACGTGATTGATGAAAGGAAACTTACAATAGTGCATCATTTTCAAAGAGTTCAAACAAAAACGTGCAACAAAATAAATAATTGAAGAATAAATTAACTTCACACAACAAATTGATCCCTGAAACAGTACGCAAAGTAACAATGTGACATCGTGTAATTATTTGCTCGTTAATCAATTAAAAAAAATCAGAAAATAGCATGCCTGAGTTAGCATAAACAACATAAAGCATATTACGTACTTTGTTCTTGTAGCTGTTGTATACAGTGGGGGTCGGGGGGGGGGGGGGGGGTCAGGGGGGATCCTTTTCAACAATCAATGCATTTGAATGGGGACCTATGGTTAGAACCCCGCCCATTCCTCTTGTGTTGGGAACCCCCTTTTAAAACCGCTGTAAAATAAGGTGGATCTCGTTGACGCATACGCTTTCGTTTAATTTCAAAGACCAAAGACCATATGTTAGTTTTCAAAAAATAAAATCATATTTATTTCACAAACTTTTCCACTTTTTGTTAAATTCCGTGTTACTAACAGTACAACTAACTGTTCTCAAACAATTTTTGAACACTCTTTTTAAATTTGTTTTGACATATTGAAAACTAATAAAGTCTTTTAATGGTATTTTAACATTCAAATTTGGAAGAATCGTGTTAAGTTAAGTTATTTTGTTGTATCGTCTTAATTCCCAAAGGCATATTCTATCGCCAAACGATAAAATATTAAGGTTGTTTATGAAATAACAGAAGATTTTAGTACATTTGATAATATAATTTCATTGCATGTTAAACTTATAATGCATTAAAACGATTAAGTTACCTTTCTTCTTTCACTTTCATTCTTTCAGTATGATTCAATTTACTTTGATCAACTAAAGCGTTAATGTGTTGAAATGTTAGCAAAACAATCTTTATGTGCAAATAATTTCAGTTGTGTTGCATTTCACGAGTGCTTGTTTCGCTTTCATGTGATAGCATGTCGCAGCGAATCTTTTAACGATCAGAAAGAGTACGAAAAGCAATGGCGAAACTATTATAATAAAACAGTTATTTCTAATTAATTAATGGGCTGATAATTAATATGGCATATTCTATTAAATCTATGTTGTACTTAAAAATCATCCAGCTGTGTGCAGATGGAGTGAAAATAAATGCAATGAGTTATTTTCATTTCTACCTATCCTTTTTAAGCATAATTTTATTTGCATTTTGCATTGTGTCATGCTTTTTAAATTGAATATGTTTGCTTTCAGTTATTAAATTCATAGACTGGGCCTAATTTATCAATAATATTGTTGATTCCAAGTATTTAATTATTTCTTGTAGAAGACAAACACAAGTAAACATTAGAAATAATTTAATGGATTGGTACTTTCAGGGGTATTTAACCATCAATAACATTCAATTATTAAAGACATAAACTTATTTTCAAAATCCCTTTAATTAAACAGACTATTTCATTTTGTGTACGTTAACAGTTAAAAGGGAGACCGATCTGAGTGATTTTGTAAGGAGACGTATATGATTTTGTATGCATTAACAGGGAGACGTGCATGATTTTGAATACATTACCAAGGAGAAGTGTATACTTTTGCATACATTAACAAAGAGACGTGTATACTTTTGCATGCATTAACAAGGAGACGTGTAAACGTTTGCATACATTAACAAGGAGACGTGTATGATTTTGTACACATTAACAGGGAGACGTGCATGATTTTGTATACATTAACAAGAAGAAGTGTATACTTGCATACATTAACAAAGAGACGTGTATACTTTTGCATACATTATTAAGGAGACGTGAATACGTTTGCATACATTAACAAGGAGACGCGTATGACTTTGTATACATTAACAAGGAGAAGTATATACTTTTGCATTCATTAACAAGGAGACGTGAATATATAATTGTGTATACATTAACAAGGAGAAGTGTATACTTGCATACATTAACAAAGAGAAGTGTATACTTTTGCATACATTAACAAGGAGACGTGTATACGTTTGCATACATTAACAAGGAGACGTGTATGATTTTGTAAACATTAACAAGGAGAAGTGTATACTTTTGCATACATTAACAAGGAAACGTGTATGATTTTGTATACATTAACAAGGAAAGGTGTATACTTTTGCATACATTAACAAGGAGACGTGTATACATTTGCATACATTAACATGGAGACGTGTATGATTTTGTATACACTAACACGGAGACGTGTATACATTTGCATACATTAACAAGGAGAAGTGTATACATTTGCATACATTAACAAGGAGAAGTGTATACATTTGAATACATTAACAAGGAGACGTGTATTATTTTGTATACATTAACAAGGAGACGTGTATGATTTTGTATACATTAACAAGGAGAAGTGTATGATTTTGTATACATTAACACGGAGACGTGTATACATTTGCATACATTAACAAGGAGACGTGTATGATTTTGTATACATTAACAAGGAGACGTGTATGATTTTGTATACATTAACAAGGAGACGTGTAGGATTTTGTATACATTAACAAGGAGACATGTATGATTTTGTATACATTAACAAGGAGACGTGTATACCTTTGCATACATTAATATGGAAACGTGTCTAAAATTTTGTATACATTAATATGGAAAAGTGTCTAAGATTTTGTATACATTAATATGGAAACGTGTCTAAAATTTTGTTTACTTGTTTGATTTTGTTCACCTTTCAAAGGAACAATGTATATGATTTGGTTTACAGTTTAAAGGAGATGTACATTCATATTATCAACAATATAGTGCAGTAATGCTACTTTACAATGTCTGTCACCGGTGTTCTTATCATAATAAATCACTCAATCTCCGCTCGATTATACATTATGACTGTTAAATTCAATATTAACTTCTTCTTAATTGATTTCAGACCAAACAAAGTATTTGTAAACATGTGAAGATCCAGAATAATAATCTGTTCTAAACATATCATGTCGTTGAGGGAAACTCAGTGTCATATTGTTGATATTGCTAAGTACTTTAAAATATATCTGTCTTCAAGGCTTTGGATCCAACGTTATCTGTCATGGCAAAGGTTCTTATGGTTCTTTTGGGATATAAATACAACTTGATTGAAATCGATACAGTTGAAGCGATTGTTTATTAAATTTTATGTCCTGGCAAGAAAATGAAAAAAAAAAAATCTTCTTTGTCCTTCAACCTCAAAAGAAGTAAAAAGGTTAGGGTCCTATTTTAAACAGGCATTAGAACTGAGGACAGGAGACTCTTGGTTTATTTATAAAATATATAATTTATATATCATATACATGTAGATAGAATGTTTTGCTTTTTTGCTTTTTTTGTTTTCATGGTTTTGTTTGTTAAATGTATTTTGTGTATGTTTATATTGTTTTGTCACAAACTTATTGTTCAGAGTTTATATGACAATAAATATTTGAATTATAAGAGAATTTGCGATTTTAGTCAACTTCTTTTTATTAATTACAGTTAATATAATTATTTTTTCGATAGTTCTAAGCTTTTATTACATATATTACTGGATTGTATCGATACGTTAAAGCTTCTTATCATTTTTCTTAATGTTTTCTGGAAGACGGTGCTCGAATGAACGATCTCTTGACTTTTAATAAGTTTTTGCGTATGAAAACACCACGTGAAACGGATAATGGTATCTTCATATACTAGTTAATATATTTCCATAAAAACAGTTAACAAAATAATCCGACAAAGTCCTAGACAAATTAGGACGAATTCATGCACAATATTTAACAGACACGATCGTATACTAGATTCATCGGCATCATAGAGTTCTTTTCATTCTTAAATCACGCAAAATCCCAAGCTAAAAATACTTATAAGTATGAAACAAAATCTCAGCAATAAAAATAATCAAAAGACATCTAGACATGCCAGAGGGCATACGAACAGTCTTAAACCATAAATGTTTCGACACATACATAGTTTAAGGTTACAATGGGATTATGAAAATAAAAAAATATCGAATTAATAAAAAAAAATTATTGTGATTGAAGAAGAGAATGTCGACTATAGATGAAATATACGTATTTCCGAATGTAAGTAGTATGTCAAAGAACAACAAGCAAAGTCGAAATAAATGATAACATTTCTGAAAATGAGGATGAAACATTTCAACTTGAATCATTTTACTTGACAGCAATGACAAAAATCGTAGTAATATTAACGCAAAAATAATTAAAAAAAATATGGTATTAAATATAAACACAATGTAATATTAAATATGGTTATTCTGATATCATATGTTTTCCATTGATCACAAATGAATAATGTCAATGAATTATTTTCATTGCACCTTTGAGAAAAGATTAGTAAACAACTTCTGTTATATAACTGCCATGAAGATTGTGTAATAAACGTTTGTGTTAAACTATATTCCATTAACTGTTTAAAATCTGTCATTAATGGCTGCTCTGTAATTGATTTTACTCTTCATAAAGCGAACTATTTATCAACCAGGGAATATCAACATTGGAATCGGAAGTAATATCCTGTTTCTTAAACATATCAGTTTATCATAGTTTATTACTGAACTGGTAATTTACTGAGCATTTCCCGTGCGGATTTAGTAGGGGCAGCGTGCCCGGGTCCCCCTTTTATGGAAAACATTTGGTTGATTATATAGGAAATCACTGAGTCATGACTGAATTGGTCCTCTCTCAGGCAGTCAGTGGTATCTCGCTGACAAAATTTTCTGGATCCGCAACTGCGTCGAACAGTTACTGTTATCTTGTCTATACATTAGACAATGTTAGATATGTATTGCCATGACTTGGGTCGAATTGCTGACTATTGCATGTCCTCTTTACCATATCATATTAACTGCTTTCGATACGGTAGATACAAAAGGCAGCACGGATCCAAATTTGTTGTACACGATGGCAAAATCCAATGTATTGGAATGTATTACTAAGTTCAAAACTAAGAAAATAATGCTGTAAACAATAGCCTAACTAGTTGTTCTAATAGGCTATTGTATCTAATGTACATCAGGACAGATACCGGCGACGCACATGCAGTAAGTTGTAGACCAAGAAAAATATATATAAAGTTTCTTATTACATAGATCATAATGATATTTTGGTATGTCCGAAATGAAAACGAAAAATGTCTCCAGTAACACCAGTAACGCAATACTCTCGCGCACTTTTACAGAGAAGAAAACAGATATATGAGCTCCTAGCTACTTATTTATTATTTGCACTGTTCTTCTTTATTTTTAAAGTCATTAGTAGAGGCGTATGTTTCTCATAAACTTGTTTGTTACATAAGATTATATGGTGTAGGAAGTTTTAAGCAATTAAATTTTGAAGTACAAATTCACATAAATACTCAGATTTCTCTCCAGTAACGCAATACCTACATGTGTTTAATTGAAGAAAACAGATATTTATCTCTCTAGTATATATTTGTTAAGGGGCCAGGTGAAGGACGCCTCCGGGTGCGGGAATTTCTCGCTACATCGAAGACCTGTTGGTGACCTTCTGCTGTTGTTTTTTTCTATGGTCGAGTTGTTGTCTCTTTGACACATTCCCCATTTCCATTCTCAACTTTATAGATATTTATCCCTCTACTTATTTTTGAAAATAACGGTTTGAATGCGAACTTTTAAGGTTGTATTTCAAACTATTCAAGCGTAAGCAATTAATTCGAATCTCTTCATTCTCTAACTTATGTGTTATGGATGTTTACGTGATCTCGCGAGATTTTATTTGTGTCAGTTACCTTGGGTCTCATTACGAAGTCATTACGAGCTTAGCTCCATTTAAGATATGTCATGTGATTACAGATTGATTTCTATTCTACCACCAAAGCTGAATCAACTCTTATCTTCAAACTCATCAGATCGGGATAATTTAAGCGACGGTTGTGGAAACTTCATGTTTTTGCGCCATTTTTTTAATGTCAAATTTTTAATTGTTTGATTTATTTCTGATATGAATGACAGGCTGATGACTGTATCAAGACTTAATATAATATAATTACCATTGTCATTAATGCATAAAAGGGACAAGCATTTGTGTATTGCTTTTAAGATTTCCAGAAGATTTGATATGCTTTTGTTTGCGCTTTAGGTAGCAATAAACAGTTAGGAAAAAATACTAAAATTTGCCCTTATGAATTTTACCATTCCCTTGTCATTGCTTTCTTACAACAATATCAAGCTTACTGTTTGTGTCATATATGGGCATATGTATGTAATTAGAATCTTCCATAGATTTTATTTCCAGTATATAAAATGGTAAAATATCATTTCTTTTTGGTGTATCCATGGCAACAATCTGCATTTATTTGTTATAAAATATTGCAAAAAGGGGGGGGGGGAAAGATGTCACATATTTCCCCAAAATTTGGCTAAAAGTAGAATTTCAATCGCTTGAAGTAATACCTTTTCTGAAACTGTGTACATATATCATTCAGCAAATCCAATGGAAATCATATGTCTTTCGTCTCATTTTTTTGTAAAATTGCGTCAAAAAGTTCGTGTAGAAAAAAAAGTGTTTGTAAACAGTACATTAATTTCTGGACCGATGGCCGGTCTAGCTATGAAAATACGGACTGTCAAAAAGAAAACAGCCCATAAAACATGTAAAAAATAATCTTGATGCTCTTATAAACCATCTTTGAAGGGTAAATTAGCACTTATCTGTCTAAAAATGAATTTTATTACACAATAACTTTCCTATTTGAAAAATCCACAGGGGCCATAATGCGAAACTAAACTCCTAACTGTGTATTGCTACCTTAGACAATAAATTGAAGACAATCAGACTTCGAAGCAAAGAAGCAACAGGAGGAGCGATCATTTGTTTTCATTAGAAGAAATAAAGATGTTAATTTTCTTAACAATATTTCTTGATATTGCAACCCCTTTAACCATCTAGTGTTAAAAAATGACTACTTTCGAAGTCTACTTTCTTTTTATTATAAAATATATATATATATTCAAAGCCGACGAAAAGAGCTATAGCGAATCATGTTTCCAGTGTATGTTATCTTTTTTTTTGCGATGAAAACAGTGATTCATGGTTACAATCCCTATCACAGGTGCTATTAGTTACAATCCCTATTATTACTTTTATAAGACAATTCCTGCTTATCTGCACGTACAGTAACTAGGTATTGTCTTCACCTGAAGTATTTCACTGGAAACGACTTTCAGTGCGGGGGGGATTTTATACCCACTCGTTGTCATAACATCATTAAATGGAGTAATCGCATAGAAACCATACTTTATCTTAGCTCTGTGACATTAATTAATCTAAAGTTATTATAAGGATTCGGTTGGTTTCGTTACACGTGCTGGCAGTTCTTGTTTAATGATCACGAATCCTTTAAGTGCAGTATTATCAGTATCCAAGTATCAATATTAATTAAGCATTCTCTCTTTTATCCATAATCATGTTCTGTTTGCTCAGACACTGTCACCTGTGACTCATGGAGATCTTGTTTTGTTTTGCATGACATTTTTTTTTCACCTGAATTAAGGTAAATCGTTTTCTGGGTGACTAAGAAAACAAGATCAATGGTTTGACGTCACAAGGTCTATGATCCATTCTGTGATGGTTCTAAGGAAATGTAAAAGGATTGCATGTTTTATACATAGTGTTACACAGGTATGTGTACCGATATAATAAGTAAGGTACCGAATCACGTCGGATATAATACGTTATACATCAGTGTCAAATGTCAAAAGATTAACCTGATAATCAAACACGGAGGTGTTTTGAAATTTTGTATTTTTGTCTTAGGGAACGACCATTTAACTTTTTATATAACATTTTTCCCGAGTGTTGTTGTTTTTTTCTAAAAAAAAAATATTATAGTCAAGCAGTTGACAAAAAAAAAATACGAATTCTTATTTTTTCATATTTTCTACTGGACGTTGAAGTGCAGTTAAATCGTAAGACGTAAAAAAATGACTCATATGATACAAAAGAAATTTATAAGAATGGAAAAAAGTTATCTGTTTAAATGTTTTCTGATTAATTTGAATACCTTTGGTTACGGTATATATGATCTGAAATAGCTCAGCGCCAACCTGAGCAAACAACATGATTGTCGCTTAAAAGGCTTAATTAATATTGATGATAGCATATTTTAATTCTGTACTGGAATTGTTAATGGTTATTGTAATGTCACTGAGTATAACCTTCAATCACGTGATTCGAACCGAAACGAATTCTTAAATTAACCTAGATGAATTACTGTCAAAGAGTTTAGATACTTAAATGTTACTTTCAAATTGATCAGAGCATCTCAAAATTGATTAATATGATTCATAATTTAATTTATTAATTATCGAATTGTACTAAAACAAAAAGGTGAAACGTCATCAAGCATGCACAGTTAGTGTCGTTTTTGTAACACGATATTTTCTAGGATTGTCAATGAAACAGCAATTTCTGCAAAGAGTGAGGATGTAAATAACTATAGGGCACTATGCCACCTTTAACAATGAGCAAACACATTATGTCATATTACATTAAGTATGCTCAAAAGTAAAATATAACAGCCCTGTTTATTCTACAAAGCAAAAAGAAAATAAACCTAAAAACTAATTGGCAGACAGCATCAAAAAAGATAACAGGCTCTTGAAATGGGACATGCACTTGAAAAATATAGAGGGCTAAAATGCATCTTTGTGAGTGCTTAACCCTCCCTTGACCTCTGACAGTGGTGTAACATCACATTATAAGAACGACCTTTTTTAAAGTATTTGTCTTACAAATTTAGGTCACCATTGCTTAGTATATGACTATATATATACTGTCGGCAGTCTTCAGATGGCAACTCGATAGTTAACTAGATAGCGCCTGGACTCAAATACAGAGGAAACTATTATACTTATTATGGAGCCAATGCCTTGTAAACTGTTTATCTAAGGCTTATTATAACTTGGTTAGACGTTCAAATATGAGAATTTGAGCCAAATCGGTGAACATGAATTTGACAGCCAATGCCCCTTTAGACAGCTTCAAATTGTATAATATGCGGAATCATTGTGACGTTTGGTTTGGGTTTGTTTCGGAACAGTGGCTTCCTGGTAGGTTTTGAAAGAACGACAAAAATAAAATAGACAGGGATTATTTACAGGTTGGAAAAAACGTAAGTGTGTTTATGTGATGCAGGTAAGTCTCTAACCGTAATAAATATTATATACAAACCATATAATTGACTTTGTGTCAACTAAAATAAACTCATCATCCATTTTATCAAATATTCATCATACAGTCGACAGTGTCATATTAATGTGCACTGAGAGTGTCTTAAAATGAAACAGATGCAACTGTCGTCTGTATAATTTATAGCTTCTTTTTTTATATAGAAAAGGTTGTTCATTTAAGTCTGAGACAAACAAGAAACGTTACGTAATATCAGATCAATCCTAGTCATTGTCTGGTTCCGGAGACCTTAGGGTCTAATTTGCTTTGTTCCTAGACAGGAGTTAGGGTTTGGACGTGTATCACTTTTATTAACTGGTTAATAGTTAGATCAAACGAAAGAGAAAATTGGGCAAATTGCTTATTAAAAAAAAGTTTGAATATTTTATATGTCCTCGCGGGCAGGGACATATCTCATTCCCAAGCCAATAGTTATACGCCAAACTAATTCTTTCACCACGAAATTGTATTATAACATATTAAGCAATACTAGATATGTAGCATCCCAAAGATGTTGTTTTTGTCTTTATTCAATTTAGTTCAATTGAGAAAAGGTAAACATGGTAAAGCCGATTGTTGTTTAAGCAGTTTGAAATCAGATTCATAGTGATATTGTGTTGACTAATAACATGTTTATTTATATACTCATAGATGTATAAACGGGCATGCTTTAATGTTAGTAGGGTCACCTCAACAATTACCTATTGATGCGTATGTCTACTTTAAATTACAGGAAACGTGCTACATGTTGCAATTTTCTCATTTTATTTTACCATTTGACAAAAAATGTTTGATAAGTTAACTCATCATAGATACCAGGACTAAATTGTGTATATCCGCAGACGCGCGTCTCGTCTACAAAAGACTCATCAGTGACGCTCGAATCCAAAAAAGTTAAAAAGGCCAAGTAAAGTACGAAGTTGTAGAGCATTGAGGACCAAAATTCCTAACAGTTTTGCCAAATCCAGCTAAGGTAATCTATGCCTGAGGTAGAAAAGCCTTAGTATTAAGGAGAAGGTGAATAGTCGGCAGGCCTATAGCAACATAAAAAAAATCATGTTCACCTCCTCTTCTCTTAAAATCAAATGAACAAATACCTTATTCTAGAACCTTTCTCAATAAAATATTATAATCAAGGGTGGAATAAGGGAGTGAGGGTGGGCAGGTCCCTTTACTTGAAGTGACGTATATGGTTATTACATAGACTTTTGTTTTACAAGTCCCACTCCTATAACGTTGCTTCTTGATGGGCAATGATGGGCACTCTCTTTTTCAAAATCAAGGATCTGCATCTGATATTCGAATGCTACTTCTTTTATGTTTAAGTCTTTTATCAGTAAATATTGCATCAGTCATATATAATATTTATAGCAAACTTTATACGCATTACTGTCTTTGTACAAACAAATATATTTGTTTTTGATGAATAACAACTAAATTTAAACTGCTAAAAATAGCCAAATTTAAAAATACACTGAAGATGACAAAATTTTCAAACAAAAATAGCATCTTACCTGTTCATTTGAATTGGGTCCACGTTTAGGTGCATTTAATGCTGACTTAATGCCTACACAATCTTTATCTATGGACCCAACTAGTTTAGTAACATGGGCCTGGCAGTAAACATCAGGCTTGTTCTCTTGGTCCCAGTGGAAAGACCTCAGAGCTAACTGTATTCCACAAACCCGGCATCTAAAACATCGTCTATGGAAAACAACACCAATATCCACACGTTCTACGGGATATACCCTCTTCTCACATCTATAACATGGGTCTTTGGTCTGGGAGAGGGCTTCAAAATTATCACAGTCCGAATCACCATCACTGGAACCTAAATCATCCATTGTGTTGAAAATTATTCATATGAAAAATCCAAATCAAAATGTCAAATAGTACCTGTCACAATTTTTTCAGTTGATTGAATATTTTTCACTGTGCTTTATAGTTATTTCCAATATTATTTTCTATGATACATCCACTTCCATGCTAGTTAAATTCCAATACACTACTTTTACTAATAAGAAATCAGATAAATTCATCCATCTCTTTTATGTAATTTTCTGCTGCATTAAATAGACGCAATGTGTTTTTCCAATTATTAGCAAATTATAATTCCATTACCATCTAACGGGCATGTTAGTTTACAATTTACTATTGCATTAACAACGTTGTGTAAACCGAAAGTTCAAATAGGAAAGTAACACCCAGGTGATAGTAATAGTGTCACCTGATTGGTCAGTTTGAAAAATCAATGGCGGGTGATTAATGATGATCTCATTCGCGTATCTAATTATTTTCATCGAATGTCATTGTCCAAATGTTTATTGTTAATTTGCCGTGGAATTGTTATTTGAAAACAACAAAAGAGCAATACGATTTACTTTATCAAGTTGAATATCAAAGAATGAAAATAACATCCTTTCTATAATTATAGATCGATACTAATTTGTACCTATATATAATGTCAGGTATTTGTACAGGTATGACCCACACATTTACACGATTACGATATGTCAATAAAGTTGAAAGCTAATATATCATTAAACTCTAATAATATTGCATAACTTGTAAACATCCTACGTTTAATTCATCTTTAGAAAAAAAATTGCAATATTTTAATGTCGTTTTTCGTAATATTGCCATCTGTCTTTTAATAAATGACATTTTTTCGTAAGAAATTATTATAAGATCACAAAAACATAAAAATAATGCAATATTTCTATGAATAATTGACATCTGCCATTCATAAAATAAAACAGTGACGTAGGGTTTACTATTGACAGATGCAAATTATAAAAACTCCAGGCACGTGACGGCAGCTGCATGTCTCATAAATTTGTTTTGAAGGACCTGAAACTGTATTTTCAAAATTTTGTACTTCAATACTAATTGTGAATAAAAAGTATTTGTATTCAATTGACCAGATATTTTAAACGTGTTATTTCACCAAGGTTTCATCTTCATAGCCCTACTTAAAACTTTAAATAAAAAAAAAATCGAAAATCCAAACTGAATATGGCAACGCGGTATAGTGATACTACCACAGTGACTGCAAAAACCTTAAATATTAAAACTGGATCCACCATTGTAGCAAAATGGTAAATAAACTCTGTTTCTTTCTCAATATTTTTTTCTGCGAGCAAACAGTTTTTGAAGGAAAAAATCATAACAATTCCTTTGGCCCATTAAGCGTAACAAAAAAAATAATTAAAAATGGATGCATGAATGACAAAACATCTTTTCTTACTGCACTGATTTGTCTGTACCCTGTGTAATTTAAACCATTAAAAATTCATGTTATTATAACCTTTTGGCTAACATTGGCAGCATAGATAAGGCCCTCATATGCACATCTGTAAGTAAGTAAGTAGATTATTAATCATAGTGACTTGTGTATTTACAGTTACTGTAGTGTGTCAATTAACATAGTTTAACATAATATATACATATACACCCGACCCACTGGGTCTATAAGTCACCTAAATATTAAATATTAAAGTTCATATTTGATTTGTGTAAAGAATCTGTATGGAGGATATACCTAGAATCAGTTTTCGGCAATCAACGACAGAATGAATTTAAATCATTAGTCGATAATGGAACTAATCGAAATTGGTTGTTCACAAATGATTGTTTTTAATATGAAATTCATTACACGTTTTATAATTATTTTAAGCTCAATGTAAAGAACCTTGAAGGTCGCAAATTATATATAAAAAAGCAAAGTTATACTGTCAAGGCATTTTTGTAATTTAATGCAATAGACGTTTGAAACAAGTATGCAGAAACTACGAGTACTCTTGCATCAGGCTCTTGTGATTTTAGTCTCTTATATAAATTTGTTTTTATTGTTTGCTGTGTGCTTAGTGCCGATATGTTGAGTTAAATATTTTCCATCTGATTTTTTTTACCTTTTTTGTTGTGTTGTGCTGATAACCCCTTGTCCAAAGTAAGAGTATGATTAGGAACTCACGCACATGTTAAACATAAAGATTAATATCTGAAAAACTCTTGTGAAAAAAAGTAAAATAATAAAAATACAAAACTCCGAGGATATTTCTAAACGATAAGTCGCTTATCAAATGCAAAAAAATCAAAGGTTCAAACACAACAACCAAATGGATAACAACCGTAATATTCCTGTCATGGTACTGGCATTTTCTTATGTAGAAAATGGTAGGTTAAAACCTGGTTTTATAGCTAGCTAACCCTCTCACTTGTATGACTCGCACCAACTTCATGCATTTTATTTACCACAATGTTTGAACAAAATATACAGATATAGTAGGTAGAAATGTCATAAATAACTGCAAAATGTTATTTGTTATAGATTTAAAACATTTTTAGGTTTTGTTTTATATAGATGCCAAAAACTTGGCCTTATGATACTACTAGACAAGTATGATTTTTCTTTGATGTAAATTTGAAAATAATGCAATGTAAAACAAATTATCAAGAATTGATAAAGTCGTGATATAAAATAACAAAACACGAATAGTTAAAAAACATTATCATGATCATACGTGAGTTATAAAATTCCTGATATATTTTATAATTCAAAAGTAAGATTTTTCAACTATTAATTTAATGGTTTCTGCAATTCTACTAATTGCGTAAAAGAAATAAAACATATGGTACACTCCTTAAAACTAAACAAATCTCAACGAGGAACATATTTTTCCAACAACAAAACAGCTATCTACTTAACTATTTTATAAGGATACCAAATTTTATGATTTTTAACTGAATAAACCCATCTCTGATCATAGCTTACAACACCGTTACAATGTAACGATAAACCAATGAAGGTCGTTTCAGAGTAGCCGCCGTCGATTTGGGATTTGAAGATCGTAAACGGAGTAAAGTATTTCCTGATGCCATTCAACATTTCATAGGAAACACCATTTTTATAAATGGTATTGGCGTCTTTATTAAGATATATACGGTGAATATAATAATACCCATTGTAATTTCGTACGAAGTGAAATACATGAACTCGATATGCCAGGGATGACTTCTAGGATTTCTTAATTTACTATACCCTATAAAGGATAGGAAGCTCTATGCGACATTATTTATGAATTTCTAGGTTTTCTGCACGAATTATGACAACTGCTTGAGTTAGAAATAAAGAACAACACCGCTTTAGGAGAGGCAGCTTTATATATCATTTGTTTAATTTAGAGAGGGATTACTCATACTCATTACTTACTTATATAATGAAATTGTATGCGACTGTCATACAAGTGAGAGTTTCAGCTAGCTATAAAACCAGGTTTCATCCACCATTTTCTAAATAAGATAGTTGTTGTCCATTCGTTTGATATGTTTATGCTTTTGATTGTGTCGTTTGATTAATGACTTTCCGTTTAGAATTTTCTTCGGAGTCTAGTATTTTTGTTTTTTTACTTTTTCGTAAACTCGAGAAATAGATGTTATGTTTTAGTTCCGTTATTGTTATATTTTTTTTACTTCTGCAAATGGTTCCTCTTATCATGTCAATATTATGCACATCTTGTAACTCTTCTCTGTATGTATGTATGTTATATTGTTTATCCATTATCGTTGCCTCGTATATTTTATTTATGTGAACACAATGTTAGTAAAATAACATTAGGTTTGCCTCTCCTGTGATATTTTAAGTAGTCATGATTTTCATCACTGTTCTTTGTCTACTTTGTAAACTAAATTCTTTTATTTTTAATTGGTTATAATTTTTCATTTTCAGTTTTGAATCAATTCTGTGCATCTTCAGTTTTATGTATTAACTAAATATTTAGCTTTCTTCATTTGTTGACTCTTTTCTTTTTATATTTTGTGTATATAGTTATCAAAGGTACATGGATTATAATTTAGTAAACCAGACGCGCGTTTCGTCTACATAAGACTCAACAGTGACGCTCATATCAAAATATTTATAAAGCCAAACAAGTACAAAGTTGAAGAGCATTGAGGATCCAAAATTCCAAAAAGTTGTGCCAAATACGGCTAAGGTAATCTATGCCTGGGTTAAGAAAATCCTTAGTTTTTCGAAACAGTTTATCCACACGTCTTGCAATACAGGTTTTAACGTGTTTAGGTATCCAATATTTCCGAGTAAAACAGTACTTTCGGTAAATGGATCTGTCGATGAAAATTATCATTTTCAACATTTTCATTAACCTGTTTCATTACATCATTAGCGTATTAAATTATGTAGTGTTGCAAGTAATTCTGAATAACCGTTGCCATAGTTTTCTTGCTAAGTTGATAATTTTGTTTTATAAAAATCATATAATCTTTATCGTTGATCCTCCTTGTGAGTAATAGCGTGAAATATCGAGCACCTCCAAGTATTATGATCCTTCTATTAGTAATATTACCCTTATACTATTTACCGCGCCAAATAATAACTTTAAGCTAGCGAAGATGATATTAACTTAGAATACACATAAGATTTCTATGGGATCGTGTGACTATATCTATTGTCTATGTTTTTGTCAGTTTATCTTGTCCAGATTTCTTTTTATATTATTGTGTTGTTTGTCTTTATAAAAGTTATGCTTTTATTGTGCTATGTTGTACCTTTTTGGAATGATGACATACAGTGGTGTTTGACTGGTAGTGTTTCAGCTTTACAGTTTTGAGTTCGATTTACGTATGTGTAAAACTTATTCCAACATTTTTATATCCATAAAATTGATAATATCAAGCTGTGTTATAAATTCTTTTTGGAGATAAGTTTTAGTTCTAAAAGAAGTTTTTAAAACAAAATTTGCTTGAGATTTAACTTTGTGTATTGCTTTATGTATAAAAGAAAATAAACAGTTATATAAGTATGACTCAAAATAAGAATTGCGTTTGTCAATATCAAATGTAATGCTACTAGTACAAAAAAAAATGCCTGTGTTGAGCATTGTGTTTCTGTAACTTGTAGATGTCGTATGTTGGTATATATGGAAAATAAGAATTAGAATGGAAACGAGGACTTTTTCAACGAGACAACAACCCGACCATAGAGCAGATAACAGCAGAAGGTCACCAAAAGGTCTTCAATACAGCGAGAAATTCCCGCACCCGGAGGTATCCTTCAGCTGGCCCCTAAACAAATATTGATACTAGTTTATTGATAATGAACGCCATACTAAACTCCAAATTGTGCACAAGAAACTAAAATTAAAAATAGTACAAGACAATCAGTCGTCTCAGCTATTCTAATATCATCGGAAGTCAAATGTTTTTGAAAATAGGATTCCGTTTGTTATATACAAATATTCATCAGAGATGTTTGAAACAATAAGTTATTTAATGATAAAGTTGTACAACGAGGGCATCTTGATCCTAAGGATTTAAAATCGCTGCTACCAAGCAATGCTAGTTTTCGTATAGTGCACCCCCTTGGATCCGGTCCGGAAGTTAGTTTTACTGTAACTTTTACACACACATGTAAAACATTCTTGTGTACGACACCTTTCAGCAATGTTATGCTTCTAATATAACGTCTTTGTTCATATACAAGTATAGTAATTATACAAATTTCAACATCAGGATATTTGAGATGTTTTGCCTTAAATGAAATACGTATAAAGTTTGTTTTAAACATATTTATTTATAGTGAATTGGGAAACACGTTATTGCAACTAATACCGGTATTAATCCCTTTCCAATTTTCGGGTGCGAGGGAAGCCTTGTAGCGGCATTATCCTGCTCTTTATCGAAATCTACAGTGGTGTCTTTTACGTGCAAGGGATATAGCTCTCTCTTAACACGGTCAGCCATTTACCGTCCCCTTTCGTTGTACTATCATCGTTTCCTCGAGACCATACTAGCATACGTTTTTAAGTTAACATTCAAACACTGCGAACATTCAAACATCGGTAGCGTACGCTTAATCTCTCTTTCTATTTCGTATGTGTGTGGTCAATGTCGATCCGATTAGTCAAGTTTCTTACATATGTAAATAGTGAGTCTTAGTGGTGTCCAAGTTAAACAAAATAATTGTTGAGAGCCCGCAACACCACATTCAGCATGTCCCTATCTCAAGCCTGAAATTTGGCGAATGCTGTCAGTTTTTGTCAGCCATATTTATTTTTCGTCTATTGTTTTAAACCAAATTCAGGTTGTATCTTTTTTTCTTACGGGATAGATTAAGATACGGATTTGATTTGGTTCATTGTTGAAGGCCTCTGGTTTAATACTAAAAAGGGCACCTGTAAATCAAAATATATATAATGAACTCTGCAAATAGATATAGCAATAAGTGGTGTGAGTGCCAATCTATCTGTATTCAACGTTTAAGAAGCGTTACTAGTAATTGATTTACAATATAGTTTAAGTTTTAAGGACTTTTGGATCCTCAATGCTCTTTAACTTTGTACTTGTTTGGCTTTATAAATATTTTGATATGAGCGTCACTGATGAGTCTCATGAAGACGAAACGCGCGTCTGGCGTACTAAATTATAATCCTTGTACCTTTGATAACTATTAAGAAGTGTTACTAGTAATTGATTTACAATATAATTTCAGTTTTCTATTCAAGGTGCCGAAAATAGCCTCATCCTACAATTACTTCATGTAAATGTGAACACAATACAATGAGGTATCCAGTTATTAAGATTTATTTATGTCTATTGATATAGACGTGAAATAAGATTACAACAAAAAATATTTTAAAAATAATATAATGGGCATACGTGTACATAAAAATCTGATTATAATATATTTTTCAAAAGAAAGATTATGCAACTATTATTTTAATGTTTTCGACAATTATACCAATTAAGTCTAAGAACATAAACATATGGTACAAAACAAAACCCATCTCAACGAGAAACAGATTTCTCCTTCAACAAAACAGAGTTATTGCAAAATTGTTTTCTCCATTAGTTGTTCACGTTACTGTTAGACATTTGTATTTTTTCTTATTCTTTCATGTTTGATATACAGTAGTATATGTAGTATAGTATAGTTTGAGTTTATTATTATTTATTCTTTAATCTTCTGGGCCACTGCATGTATTGCCCATTATGCACCGCTTAAACAGTTCTAACATAGGTTGGTTTCAAACCTTCGCTGAGGATAACCAATGTTTAGGGTTTTTTTTTGTTGATTGGTGTTTACTTTTGAACAAAGTGACAGTAATATATATCGTTTGTGTAATCAAAGGCGGGGTTTGTGTAATCAAGGGTGGCGTATATAAAACATTTAGTCCTGGTATCTATGATGAGTTTATTTACAACCACTAGGTCGATGCCACTGCTGGTGGAGATTGATTTCCACGATGGTATTACCAGCCCAGTGTTCAGCACTTTTTTGTGCTGACATGAATTATCATTGATATGGTCATATTTATAAATTACCTGTTTACAACATTTTGAATTTTTGAAATACTAAGGCTTTTGTACCTCAAGCATGGATAACCTTAGCTGTATTTTGCAAAACTTTTAGAAAGTTTGGTCCTCAATGCTCTTCAACTTCGTACTTTATTTGGCCTTTTTAGTTTTTTGGTTTCGAGCGTCACTGATGAGTCTTTTGTAGACGAAACGCGCTTCCAGCGTATATACAAAATATTGTTCTGGCATCTATGATGAGTTTAATTGTATATTTGGATTTGCTCACAAAAACTATCCCGTTTTATTTTATTTTTATCACAATTCATTATCCATTGCTTATTCCTAATCTATATAATTGTTTCTATAAAAGTAAAAAAAATCAGGTATGATGACCAATTAGACAAGTCTCCACAAGTTTGAGAACCGTCATCATTTTGATTGTATTGGACTTCGGCAAATGTTTTCTCTGATTCTGTCAAATGAATGTCTATAATGTAACTCTTATATGTTTGTTTGTAATATAGTATGTCCATTATCGTTTCCTCGTATATTTTATTTATGTAATAGTTTAGTAAGAGAACATTAGGTTTGCATCTCCCTTAATATTTAAGTTGTCATGAATCCATCGCTGTTTGTCGACTTTTGAAAATAAATTCCTAACCGTTTTGATTTGTTATACAACGTACTGATATTCATTCTCAGTTATAGAATAATTCTGTTCTAGGTAATAATGATTGTCCTTCTTCCATGTTTTGGATTTACTGATCATATATTTTTATGTTTCCCTTTGTTCCCTATTTTTTCCTCTTTTTTTTTTTGGTAAATGTCCCTAGCAGTCTGCTTGGTTCATATATCTGTCGATGAAAACCATAACTTTATAACATATTTACATTGAACTGTTTCGTTACATTATCAGAGTATCAAATAATGTACAGCTTAAAGTTATTGTGAAATACTGTTACCATAGTTTTTTTTTTCTTTCTCAAGCTTCTTCCTTTGTCTAAAAATCCGATAATCTACCTTAATCATCGGCCCTGAATAGTGAGAAAAAGTGTGTAATGACACTATAATAGAGCTAAAGCATAACATATAATGATCTACATACGAACTGTTGGCCCTTCGTGATCACCCGAGATCACACTTGGTTTCTGTGGTGTTTTATTGCTTGAAAAACAGAAGTTTGTCTGTGTACAGCATTATTTGTATATTTGGCTTTCTTGTTTATGTCATTTTATTGTCTGTCTTTTATCATGATATAAGATTTTTCTATACGGTTGGAAAAAGGTCGAACTTTCATTTGCCTGGTTGTGTTTCATCATTATAGTTTGAGTCCAATTTACATATCACAAACTTATTTTCGTATTTTATAAAATTCACAATCAATAATATCAAGTAGGGTTATACTTTTATAAAATATTTTAATTTCTAAAAGCAGTTCTGAAAATAAACTTTTCCTGGCGTTAAGCTTTGTTATTGATTGTTATTATGTTTGCGTAAATTCAAAGTACATGCTGTATCATGTTACATTATGATAAGGAATAACGCTTGACAATGTATATGTCTATAGTAAAGGTTGCGTTGTTGTTTTTTACAATTGTGTTTGCACGTAACAACTCATTGTATGTTATAAAACACTACAATGTATTTCTCTCATAGTATTCTGCAAAGAGTCGCCACTTTTACAATTTGTTTAGTGTTCACGGTTGATTTGACTTTTGGTGTTTTCACGCCACTTTTAAGCACCGCAAATTAGCGTTTATGGAAATTCGGTGTCATGATTTAGTTAAGTTATGTCATGGTTTAGTTTGTTTCTGTGTGTGTTACATTTTACTGTTTTGTCGTTGTTCTCCTCTTGTATTTAATGCATTTCCCTCAGTTTTGGTTTGTAACCCGGATTTTTTTTCTATCGATTCATGAGTTTCGAACAGTGGTATATTACTGTTGTCTTTATTTAGTTCATGTTTGTCATGATTCAGTACATAAATTCTTAAATCGTGTATGTGAACTGAAATTAGTGATGTAAATTATCCAACGAAATAGCATTCTTTGTATGATTTCAAAATTATAGAGTTATTAAACGACAAGTAAACCGTTTGGGGTTTTTTAAGTGAGTGGATCATATAGGGCATTACTTTTAAGATTTTGTTTCATTTGAAAGTTCATAAAATAATGGCACTTATGATTAAAATGAATAAAATGGTGTCACTTATGAAAATTAATAAAATGATGTTACTTTTTTTTTTAGAAAGAAGCTCTGCCGTTAATATTGTGAGCTAAACATGAAGATCAATTTTGAAGGCTGTAACGAACAATACACATAAGAAACCGCTTGATGTTGACAAGGAGCTAAACATAACAGTTTAAAAGTAAGAAACTATAGTTTCATGGTTTCATGGTTTCATGGTTTCCAATGAAACGACTAGTTACCAGCTACCAAATACTCAAATGAAAACAAAAAAAATACCTCCATGCATCCTTTGTAAATTAGCAAACACCATGCTGTATAGTAGCTATGAAAGATTCCGACATAACAAAATGTTAAACAAATTTATTCTGGATAACCAACACCTCGTATCATATTTCCCCTGATATTTCAATAATTAACTTCTGGAAAATAGATATGGATTGTAAATGTAGGAAGACGTGATATGAGTGTCAATGAGGAAACTCTCCCTCCAAAACAAGTTGTAAAAAGTAAACCACTATGGTTCAAAGTAAAGCTTTCGGGATATGTTAAATTTACAGATACGCAACCTGGTAGAAAAAAATATTTGAAGATCTCAGGATTTTGATTTGGTACGCCAGACACGCGTTATATGTACAACAAAAACTCATTAATGACGCTCGAAAAACATGGCCGATAAAGTACGAATTGACAAAGGACTAGCTAAGTGTTACTTTTGTGTGTCATGTTGGACTCTTGTGTAGAGTTGTCTCATTGACAATCATACCACATCTTCATTTCCATATTTATAGCTGGATTTTTCAATGAAGGTTGTCGATGCAGAGGACTGACATTGTAAGGTGTTGTCCGTTGGTATTCGTAGCCAATTTAGCTTGTTTATGTGTGGTAGTAAAATGTAATGTTATGTCAAATCGTATTTCGTTTATTCTAAACTTACTTTACTTTCAAAAAAGAGGTCTTTGAAATGAAACTTAACTAAAGATTCTAAAGTTCCATAACGTGACTATCTTGACCCCGATCATTCCGATAATTGAAAATCATCTGTTGCTGCTTCAAAGCTTGACAACAGTTGTCAAATTCAATACAAGCTGAGATAGTTAGAAGTGAAACGATACTTGACTTTTGTTTTCATACATGTAAATATGCCTAAGTCCGAATAGATTTGGATCATTTATGCGGAATACTGTAAAAAAAATGACGACTTTTATACTGGTTAAAGTTTTCAAAAACAAGCAGGATGAAAAAAACAAAATAAAATGGACATAGATAAACATCCACAGCAAATGTCTTAGGCGACCGTTCATTGTAGCGTATCAAAAACATAATGCTTCTAGTCGTTCAATGGTTCCATTGCATATTTTGTAAAAGACAAAGCAGAACCCAAGGGGAAATTCAAAACTCACCAATCAGAGAGAAACTGACAAGATAAATTGTAAAAAAACGAAAGACGAAGAAAGACAAACAAGCTTTTAAACAGGACATGGAAAATGTTTCGCATTTAAAACTGGGGAACATTTTGGTATAAATGACATTGTATATTTCAGAAAACTTTAAATTGTCTATCAGTATTAACGTGAAACTAATAAACTTAAATTTTGTTATAAAGCAGGAAAACTTATGGAGCACTTATCTGAACCATGTCAATTACTTAAGAACAACATGTAAATTGTCGATAGTATGCTTTATTTGTGTACACTACAGTTTTAATGTTAAAAGATTGACGTAAAATAGTAAATCAAGCATCTTATTTTACTTTTATATCATTTGAGTATAACCAATAAAATCGTTCAGGGAGCAATTACCAAATCATGATAAATTCATTGTACTAAATCTTCTCAATATGACGGCGTTATGTTACTACTCATAACTTATTGTTTAGAAAACCATTGTTCTATCCTATTTCAATGATTTTGTATTTTCATTTTACTTATTATACTTATCTGCACAAGACCCTACAATTTCTAACATTTACGAAAAAGTCATTCAAACCACCAAATTTGCCAAATTAGGCGATCTTTTTTTATTGATGAAGAGATATGAGTATATAGTTATCAAAAGTACCAGGATTGTAGTTTGTTATGTCACGGTGACATTAAAATTACAATATCCTTAATTAAGTAACCAGAATTTAACTATACTACATTGGTCAACTAGAGTAAAACGAAAACAAGACCTGAAGGATATCATAGAGACATTCAAAGTCGAAAATAAACTGACAACGCCTTGGCTAAAAACAAGAAAAGATAAACAGACACACGACAATATACACAAAACAACATAGAGAAACGACGACTGAGTAGAACGAACCCAATCAAAAACTCTAGGTAATCTAAGGTGCTCCAGAAAAGTCAGCAGATTCTGCTCTTCATGTGGCACCCATCGTGCTGCTTATATATCTCCCAATTGATACGATATTCCCGGGTCTGTACTTCCTGATTTCCTTGGTAGAGGGTTGCTGCTTGCAAGGAAGCTAATAAATCCAGAGTTTCATATGGTGAGGTTGAAATCATCCCTTCGTAAATTTTACGTACGCCATCACGAGAGGTTTGACCGTAATGGAATATCCGTTATACAGATAATATCGAATATGTTTCTTATGTCGTAACTACAACCCCATTCCCTTTTCACCAATGTGGCCTACCGAATTAGACTATTTAACGGTTTGTTTGTTACAAAATGAGCAACATGACGGGTGCCACAACTATCCCGGAGCACATGAGATCACCCCCAGATTTTGGTCGGATATGTGTTGCTCAGTCTTTATTTTTCTATGCTGTGTCTTGTGTACTATAATCTGTCTGTTTGTCTTTTTCTTTCTTAGCCATGGCATTGTAAGTTTAGTTTTGATCTATGAGATTGACTGTCCCTCTGGTATCTGTCGTCTTTCTCTTATGTTAGTAAAAATTGGAACATATCCGTTGCCATCTATAAAAAAGATATTCTATGGCGGTTAATCAGCTCGTGATGGCGTGCGTGTATTTAACAAAGGAATGATTTTAATGGCATACAATACAGTTCGGTTAATTAAAACAAATATGTTATAAAAAATATACCTTCATGTGCTACGTTTTGATTTAAATGGGGTCAAAATTTTGTGTATTTGCTCAAAATTCGGATTTGTGGACGTATTTTCCCGTTCGACAGAGAGCCATAACTTTTTTGTTTTAAAAGATAAACACAAATTGTTTTTTGTTAAATAATTTGTAATTTCTGTGTTTTATAAGTATCATAAAAGGAAAATTAGGCATTTTTTATTCAGAAATAACTCATATTTATCAAATGGTCATGAATTGAGAAAAAAAACGCATTTTTTTTTTGCTGTATATTTATCAAAATGAAAAAAATGCACTAATTACAGTTTATAAAATTTGGTCCCCATAATATCCCTCCAAAATGAAACAAAATGTCGTTTTAAAAAATAGGGATTCATGCACTCGTTTTCAAATTAAATCTGTTTGAATGATAAAAGTCAGTCGAAAAATGCATCTTTTCCCGATATCTCATAGTTTGACGTCGCGAAAATAACATTTTACGTTAGCAACTTCATTACCTCCCCTGTAACTGTATCGTATACCCTTAACTTAACCACAAGAAACTCTTTGTTAATAACTTCCTTGTGAGCAGCTACAGTCTATCAAGGATATAATGATATAATAATTTGATTTTAAAAGTTTTAAAAATAAGATGATAAGTAGAAATGTATTTTGGCTATTTCAGGCGGCAAATACGAGTTCAACGCTTCAACTATCCTCAACTTGTTTTGTTAAAACTTTGCTATCTGTGACGACGACGAACACATGTGAAAAATTTAACAAGGATTTAGAAACGAAAACGTTTGGTCTTGGGTAATCATGTTTTGATAATTTCAAATATGTAGTTTGATCATGCTTTCAACATTTCATCAATTAGTTTACATCACATTTTAAGAAGAACAATATAAGAGTGTATGGCATTAAAGTAGACACATGAAGCGAGATAAAATACTTAGAAACTTAAATAATAAAGATTGAAAAATAGTAATGGTCTTGATGTGATGGCGATATTTGGTCCTTAACTTCATTTTTTAAGCTACTGGTATGATCAATGAGTCAGCAAAGATTACACTGAAGGAATACAACAAGAGCCAGTTTTTCGCTTTTAAAATTATAAATTAGGCATGTGTACTATAATTGTTTGTTTGTCTTTTTCGTTTTAGTCATGGCGTTTTCAGTTTAATTTTGATCTATGAGTGTGACTGTCCCTCTAGTATCCTACTCCCCCCTTTTAGTGCTGATGGATGTAGATTATTTGTGTAAGGATTCAAATCAAAATGAAGTCCATATTATGTGGAAAGAACACGAGCGTGTTGCGACATGAAAACTTACTTGTGGAAAGTTGAAACCATAACGTTTGTCATTGACTCTTATTGCGTGAAGTCGTTCATATGTGGCAACAGCAAATAAAATATCAAGATATGCTGCCCGATAATATGCCTTTACTGGAGTTTACAAAGATATATGAGATACAAGCGTTCTCTGAAATATGGGTTATCGAGTGAAGAACATCATCAACAAATATATTAACTTTGCAAGATGTCGATTTTGTATTTGAATCAGGTTGTAAGAGAATTATATTCCATTTAGCAAAAGAACAGGTCAGCCAGTAGGGTTGAAGACAGTTTGTTGAGTTTTATTAACTGATAGTCGTTATTCCAATGTATGATAAAAAGGGAAGACAAAAACAAAAATACCGGAGGTCGAGGAAAAATCAAAATGAATGGTACCTCATTAAAATAATCATAGAGCTCAAACACATCAAACGAATGGATAACGACGGTCATATCTTGACTTGTAACAGACATTTTCTTGTGTAGAAAATGGTGGAATACAAATAGTTTTATTGCTAGCTAAACTTTTCACGTGTATGACAGTCAAATAATATTGACAACGTTAAGTGAACAAAACAAACAGACGTAAAAAATGTCAAAAATAATTGAGCATCACAAATGGATGGCTTATGGTAAGGAAAAAAACTCTTACAAAACCTTCTCGAAAATTGCGTCTTATTAACTTTCAGATATAGTGATGATGTTCGTGACTCAATGTGTGAATAAATGATTGTTCAGTAAAATTCGTGCACTCCATGTATTCCAGTGATCTGAGGATAAAAGCATTTACCAGAAGAAAGGTCTACTTCATGTATTTGTCCCTTGATACTGACACAAAGTGACGACACAAAGTAGTTACTATGACAAACATGATGATTTCAACTTCCCAATTGTAAACTTTTCCATTTCTTTACAGCAGCGTGGTGTCTGCTCCATGATTTAACGTTTACACTTCTTTACTAAAACATTACCTGGGTGATCCTTACATTTTGCAAACTACATTAGCAGGGGTGTGCTATCGAAAAATTGTTCCGATATAACGTACGTGTTACGGTCAATATCACGATTTGGTTGACATCTATAATATATCCATGTATCACATTTTATGACTTTCCAACAGCGGTATACTACTGTTGCCATCATTTAGATCTTTAGATAGCATACTAGTTGTTAGAACTGTAAAAATTCCGACGGTTATGTTTTGACACTTATACTGTTGGATCATTCTTTCTACTTTTGGGAGTTCATACGAAAATGTATATTGTCATAACAGACAGGTCTCATATTGGTAAAATTTAAATGCATATAATACATATAGAATAATAGGTAGTTTCGTTTTTTATACTGACTATATCATGTTGAATATCTAGACGAGCCCGTAAGGGCGAGTTGAGATATTCCACATGATATAGTCAGTATCAAAAACGAAACTACGTTTTATTCTGTTTATCGATAATTGTGACGTCACACAATGTATTGCCTAATATTTTCAGTGATACAGCCAGTACATTGATACTCGAAAATATTAGGCAGTAAAATCAAAGGAAAAATATACGAATTACCGATAATAATATATTATTATCTAAGCAAGTACAATGTATTCTGTTTGTATTGTCATCCTGAATATCAACCCTGCTGAGTACCAACACGGCAAATTGTGTTTTGAATGTGCTAGTTCAAAAGGTAGCACATATTCTGCGAAAAGACATGAGATGGCACTATTCTGACACCGATATGACCAGCTTTTGCTCTGTCTCCTTAATGTCACGTGGCTAGCGGGTAAAGCAGCTAATACACTTTTCAATGTTGTGGATCGAACCGCAGACTTGAAAGCATTAAGTCGGTTCAAAACAATCAAAATCAAGATTTCACTTTTTCATTGTTTCATCTTTTCATTTTATTACTTTCATTTCAGTTTACGATACATATTACGCCAGGTGTCTGTGCTGATCAAATACAAACAAAAAATATTACATATAAATTTAATTCCATAATATTATAACCAACATTAACAAAGCTGCCATTTAATAAATTAAGCACAGTTATTTTAATAACAATATTAGACAACATCCTGCATTAAATGATTGCATTTGGTGTATATATTTTGTAAGATTATAAATAGCACTATTTGTCTCTATTAAACAGAAGGTTATAATTTGATTCATGCTAGCAATGCTTAAAAATTTTAAACTCAAATTTCTTAATGTTCATGCCTGGGCTTGTAACAATTATTAAGAGTTTATAAAGATAAATATCTGGGAGTATTATACTTATACTTATTGCGTAATTTATAAAATTATATGCAAAATAAATATGCATATATTTTCAAATTTTTTAACGAGTTCACCGAAAACGTCATTGCAAATTCTGTAAGGGTATGGAAACTGGCATGAATTCGTTTGAGTTTGTTCTTCTTGTTACAATTTTCATGAGCATTTAATCTACACATCATTAGTTTCATTTTTTTGGCATTTTAAATTTATTTGATTAACTCAATTAAAACTATCAATAAATTGCACATTCGTGTTGAAATTAATTAACAAGAAGCAAAACCACAGTAGATCATATTTCCGTTTCACCATCATCTACAAGTTCAAAGTCCAACAAATGAGCAAATATTGAAGCATCTCTTTCTGCTGTAAATCTAGCATATATTTTTGCTGTTCCACGTGTTTTCCCTGTATTAACATTACCTTCCCATGTAAATCCTAACTTCCGTTTTAAATGATACCAAATTTCTCCTATTACAAGGAACACTTCCACTGCTTGTGGAACGTCCAGTCTAAACATGTACCGTTTGTTCGTCATCAAGTCACCTGACACTGGCTCGTGGAGTGTGCACCTCTGCCATCGATGGTAGGTTTTAGGGAACACAGTCACCGTAGGGTTAGCCTCCTGATTTATTATTAGATAACGATATGCACAATCTAAAGTCTGACCTTCCTTGTCAGAACTTGATGCATAAAGTGAAAATATGTAGTAACCATCCCTTGGACAACGAATCATATAAGTTGCATGTGAGTCCGTCCTTGACCTAAGAAACACGTAGCGATCAATGTCGGTTACTGATTCGTCACTTGTATCGTAAAACTGAAAAGTGTGGGTTATTTTGTTTTCCTTGTCAAGTTTAAATATTATCTCCAAATTCTGTCCATTTGATACAATCAGCGGATCCACTTGGTTTTCACAAGATATATTAAGATTCTCCATAACTGGAGTTGGTCCATAAAACGGAACCGGAGGATACGCAGGCGCAGGTTCGCCTATGATACGCGTACAGTTCACAAGAAAAGAACAAGCACTTTCTAGGCATTCTGAATGCCAATAATCACCAGTGTAAATAGAAAAATAATATAGTCCACGTCTTGGCAAGTTGATAGTAAATATAACTTCGTTTTTAACATGACGAAGTAGTATTCGACCTTCAAGTAACCTCGATTCAACAGATTTGTCATAAGACTCTAATAAAGATCCAAAACCCAATATTTTCGGAGCCACAACTCTTACTTCTACCATTCCTGTGTCAGTTGTCAACGTTCCTCCATAGTTTGAATAAAATTTTAACCCGTAATTAAAAAATGGAGACTTAACAACCGGTAAATTAATAAATTCCGAAAACGGAAGTGGTATGTCTAAAAGTTGCCATGACGCATCATCTGGATAATGTTGATAAATATAATCCTCTGGGTCAGTCAAGAAATAAAACTCATCATATTTGTGAAACATTTCGGGCAAGTCATCTTTATGACCTGACACATGACGAGCCGCCCACGTGCAGTTAACAAAGCGCCAGTTTCCATCAATTGCTACCGCTGTCCAGGAATTTCTGAATGTACCGCTTTCCATTTTCATTCCTGGTTTGTAACCGGCACCCTTGGAATATCCCAAAATAATTTCACAATGCAGACCTGCAAAACTGATAAATGGCTTAAATTAGTAAGAGAATATGTAACAATTACAAAAAATATAAACTGTTGTGACTTGAATTATAAAACCACGAATATGAGAAACATTTAGACATCCCATGTCAGTGATGTTTGAAGTATCTCCTTTTAGTAAAATTAGTGTGTAGACAACGTAGTCTGTGATGTTTTTTTGATGATTGTCAAAATATTGGTGTTGTTCGCCTTGATCTTACTGAAAGTTTATTGTTCAAAGTCGTCCCGTAACTCAAGGAAGAAGACGAACAGCAATGCATTGTTTCGCACTTTAATCATAAATAATTTTGTATAATTTTCCTTGATTAAATATGCGTTTTGCTCCAATATATGACTTGAGAAAATTACCTTGTAACATCTTTCACATATCCCCACTCTTTCGGATATTAAGATAAAGTTTCAACAGCAACAATTCAATTTTTCACTATTCAAATTAAAACCCATTCGTTCATATGAATTGGAGTTGTTATCAAATAGTCTGTTTCTATGTTTGTTTTGTAGCAGCTCATTGTTTCTGTTATGCCGTTGTTTTCTTTTTAAACACTGAAATTTTTCACCTCGGTTTTGGTGTATGACCTGGATTTGTTTTGGCTTAATCGATCTATGACTATTCAAAAAAGCGGTATGCTACTGTTGCATTTATTTAAATTGACAATGTCCACTTACAAAATGATTGGTTTTACAGCTTTTTAATCGTTGTAAAGTGCTAGGCTTTAATATAAAAACAAAGGATATGGCGTATCCATCTATGAAACAAAATCAGAACAAGGACAGCAAAGACACACTAGGGCAAAGGAACAGCACTTTTATTGCAGTTCTTCATCTCAAAGTCACAGTTGTCCCTTTGACTGCTAATGCTTACATGCTTCATTTTTCTATGTGCTTCAGGTGGGCTATACTTTGGTGATATTTTATGCAATTATTTTTCAATGCTTTATAAAATATGAGCTATGAATATTGAAATGTAAATTGCATGATTTATATGTGTTGGCGTTTTCTTTAAACGTTCTAAAACTATTAAAATGTGCTTGTGTTTATATTTTTTATGTAAATATCCTTTTTACATGTTGTATGATTGATATGTATAGAATTCCTCCTTTCTACTGATCATTTTTTTGATAAATGTTTATAGCAGTACAAAAGCTAAATGTAAATTATATTGCAATGCTACAACTCTTATGAACTATTTTGCTCATTTAATTCATTTTATCTGATTTCAAAGTAATCTTGTTAAACTTACTTGCACAGTTTTTTAAAGAGTTGATGGTATGTCTCTTTACCACTCCGTACTCCCTTTAGTAATGTCATGGCTTGCATATTTGGTCGGATTATTTCATTTACATTGTGTTTACTCAGATCTTTGGCTATCACCCACCGAAATATAACTCTGAGAAAAAAACCATACAGTTTTATTAATCAGTTCTGAAGAAATATACGATTTTTGTTTAGCTGATATATTAAGTACATTTTGATAATTTATTAAATGATGGTTGCGGCAATAATTCATTTATGTTTATCGCTCATAACATTCACTATATACTAGTATTCGTGTTTAATATGTATTGCTATTTTCAGAATTCTCAAATTGGTTATGCGACAAATCATTAAACCACAGTATTTCATTATATAATGGGGATTCATTATAATTCGTTGTCACCGATGAACCACGAAATTAAACGTTCAGCGAATAACAAAGTTTTCAAATGCTTGTGTGCAAAATTCGTCAAAACCCCGAAATTCAATATCCTCAAACATGTATGTTAACCTTTATTCACAAAAATTGGTACCCATGAAAATAAATGAAGCCATAGTATCTAAGTGTATACTTTGTTTAGTGAAAACATTCAGTTAGGTTAATAAATTCTGGAGTTAAGTTAACACGTTGGTTTATTTGTTATAAAAAAATTCTCTGTTGTTTTTCTTTTTGAACACAGGGCTCTAAAAATCATTTCATATACCAACCTTGCCTTTTCAAGTTCAGTTTCACATTCACGTGTTAAATCCTTGATCAGATCTGTAAAGGAACCGTAGTCCTGATTGGCACACTGCAAACGAAGAAAAGAATCATCAAAGATGTCAGGCTAATAATTATATACACCAAACGTGCATTTCGTTTAAATAAGACTCATCAGTGACATGCAAACGAACAGAAACTGTTCAACTCAAATCCGAAGTTCAAGATTATTAACAGCCAAAACTTCAGAAAAGTTGTGCCAAAACGGCTATGGAAATCAATGGTAGAAAAATATTCATTATAATAATAGTTTATAAACAATCAGTTTATCAATGATATGTCAAATCAACACGAGTATTGATTACTATGATCGCGATACTATCTGGCGAAACAACCACAAATATCAGAATATTTATTTAAGGTGGTACCTAACACTACAGGAAGATAACTCTGTAAAGTCAGCTAAACGTTTTAATTACGTTGTGTTCTAAAGGGAATATTAAGCTTCTCAATTATCAAAATTGGTGTTTGTCAAACTGCTATATAAACCATTATAGGTTAAAGTACGGCCTTCAACACGGAGCCTTTGCTCACACTGAACAACAAGCTATAAAGGGCCCCAAAATTACTAGTGTAAAACCATTCAAACGGGAAAACCAACGGAATTAATGTTTAGTTTTTGTGAAAGGGTTAGAGTAAATAGATTCTGATTGTCAAAATTTTATGAAAATTAAACGAGCCAAATTAATTTTAGTTGGATACCACCTTAAAGGTAGCAGCATCTTCTTTATCTTTCTATAGTGTTATTAATTTATTTGACTTTAGTTGAATTTAAAAATCATTTCAAGAGCTTTACCTCTATAGCACGCTTATCCAAATGTTCAAAAACTTCTGGTGACTTATATAGTTCTCCTTTCTTTGTTTCTGGCGCCATTGTTGCAGGTTTCATTGAATGGTCATAGATGGCTGTTCTGTCAAATTCCTTGTCCTATTAAACAAATATCGAAAGAAAATTACTTAGAATTACTCTGGCAGAGAAAAGAGAAGTATACACTGAATAATGTAAACTATAATAGATAATCAATAAAAATATGTTCATACTTTGACAGAATAAAATGTGTCCACTACATAACGTCGGTCCTGTGAAATATCAATCAACGGTTTTCATCATTAATTCAGATAATACCAGCACATGTCTTTTGACATATTTCTTAGTATATCTAAGCTAGAGGTATAGGGGGAGGGTTGAGATCCCAAAAACATGTTTAACCCCGCCGCATTTTTGCGCCTGTCCCAAGTCAGGAGCCTCTGGCCTTTGTTAGTCATGTATTATTTTAATTTTAGTTTCTTGTGTACAATTTGGAAATTAGTATGGCGTTCATTATCACTGAACTAGTATTTATTTGTTTAGGGGTCAGCTGAAGGACGCCTCCGGGTGCGGGAACTTCTCGCTACATTGTAGACCTGTTGGTGACCTTCTGCTGTTGTTTTTTTTCTTTGGTCGGGTTGTTGTCTCTTTGACACATTCCCCATTTCCATTCTCAATTTTAATAAATGTGTTTTTTATTTGTGAATTTATATCATTTTTTGTCTCTCATATTTATATTTATGTTAAACATATAGTTTTAATATATTTATTATTTTATACTTTATGCAGCATGTCAATTGGCTGTGTAAGATTACATTCATTTATATATCCCTTCTTATAAATTTAAATACTAGTATGTACGTACCTTCTCCGAAATCAACAGCATCATTTCAAATCCATGACGATCCAGCATCTTTGCTGTTCTAGTTTTCTCCTCTGTTGATATTTTGTCCATCATTGTTTTCAGTTTTTCTTCTCTCATACGTCTGAAGTGTTCCTCTATCCTTTCCCTCTCGGCCATTAAATTTGGGGTACTTCCGGAAAGAGACATCTGCTCGAAACTTGACAGAAGCTCGGATGCTGCTCGTTCTTTTTCGTAACCAATGGTTTCATCCAATCTCCTCATTTCTTTTTCTCTCTCCTCCAATAAAAATCGTTGTAATCTTTCTTCCTCTTCTTTGTGTCTCTGTTCTAAAATGAATTGGCCTTGGAAAACACCACTGGTTTCAAAATCCTAAAGTGCAAGAAAAACAATCAAATAAACAACAATGAGAGTAAAACAATGAAAAGAAAGTTAGTGTAATTGGTCGTTTCACAGTTCCTAATCACATACTAGTTTATTGCTAACTCGTCAGTATTGTCGTAACTAAACTTCTGCTGGATCACCAAATACCATAAAACTTATGAACAATGAGTAGAAACAATTTAAACAAAAAATGTATGACTCCATTTTTCTTTATGGTTTTTCATTTCATTACAAATGTATTTTCTTTATAAAATCCTTTGGGTTCCAAATACTAGTAAGTGAAAATACTATACAAATGGTTTTTTTTTAGGAAAGACACATAATGAAGTACTTGCGACTAGTGTAGCAGGATAAATTTGCCATGGTAAGTAAATATGAAAAATATCTGAAACGTATGCAAGAGTCGAAACCGGCAGAAAAATTGCCAATGAAACCGTTCTTGGTAGTGTTGGATGTAATAGAAGCCCAGCAAAGAACTTTTGGTACTTTAAATATTTCTACAGACAAAAAAAGGTAATATATAAAAGTAATCTTACACTAAAGCTTTGCAGTGGTGGTTTCGGTCTTAGATAGCTCGTTGCTGACATGGTACTATAGTCCATGCTATGAGGCGTCTGCATAAAGCTTGATATATCATTCATAGTACTTCTAGGTGTAACACTGACCAGGCTAGAGTCTGTAGTGAGGTTTCCTCTAGGTGTTGACGCTCTTGTTATCTTCGGACTAACCCTTGGGCTATTTCGAGGGCTCGGAACTGGTTTTGGACTAGAACTTCTCGAAAGATTCTTGTTATTTTCTCCTGGTAGCTGTGAAAATTAAAATTTGGAAATGTTAGATAGAAAAATAAGACATTTACAGAATAATGATTTTATGACAATTCATAAACAGATACTCCCTTACAAAACCAACCATTGCCAGCTTTTCTATTTTCGATCATCTCCGTGAAGTGAACCATTGGGAATAAAAATATCAAGTCATTCACTGAATTTTCTCAAATCATTTAAATATCTAAATTACATACTTTTGCTATATCATTTTCTTTTCAACAATTTACATAGCTTACTTGTACCTATTTGCCTTAAGGGGTACCATCAACATTTATAACATGCAATTTACACAATTAATTGTTAGTTGACAAGTTATAGAGACGACCAGACTGTAACAAATTGTGGGAAATACTAAAAAAATGTAATAGCATCATTAAAACTTGGAAAAGGAAGCAATACACATTTTGCAAATTGAATGCAAACGTGTGCTAGTCCGTTTATGGGCCCTTAGTATTCTGAAAACGACTTTAGGAATGTTACACCTTCGATGTATAAAATAATCCGATTAAATTGTCGTACATTCAACACCAACACATTTTTGTGTATGATAAATATCAGAAATAACTATAAAAGTATGTCAAAGTGATAAAATAGACGCGTTGGTTCAATGGATTTCGAGTTTTCGTTAATTGTTTGCATTCGTGTTAAGATATCCAGATTATTAATTCTCTTGAGTAATACAAACGATAATTTATTATATGTTGACTGCGTGTACAATTATAGATTTATAGATCATAAGTTAGTAAACAATAATAAAACATGGCCGATCTTACCTGTGTATTACCTGTAAAAAGGTAACAGTAGAGTATTCCGATGATATGGTCTATTGCTACTCGTTACATTAAGACATACAATGTATTTATGTGATTATGGGAGTCTACCACAGACTGATTGATCTGTGACGGCTTCACATTCAGTGGCAAATATTACATATAATGTATGTAATATATATGTTGTTTACAATATGTAAGTATGTACAAATTATAAAAATTGTATGTACAGATTACAAAAATTGAATGTACAAATTATAAAAAATGTATGTACAAATTACAAAAATTGAATGTACAAATTATAAAAATTGTATGTACAAATTATAAAATTATAATTATAAAATTATAATTTGTACAGAGTTTTTGCACAAGTTATAAGTTTTTTTTACACTTATCCTTCTTGCACCAGGTGATACAGTTTTATCTTCTAAAATGTACTAATTTAATGTTTTAAATTCAATTTATATACTTCAAACTAACATTTAGTGCTTTTCTACTTGTCATCCAACTGGAAATGTGGATACCTAATGATGGTTTAAATTCAACTTTTATTACTTTTCTCCTGATACCATATTCATATCCATTTAAAGTTTTTTTGTGGTCATATGAGGTTTTTTGGTTTCAATGCTCAGTATTAGATTGTATCATGTAGTTGTGAAAATATGACAGAAATATGCGAAACAAAAGACTGCTTAAATCATCCATTTGTGTTAAGCAGTTCATAAAACATATGCACAAATTATGATATACAAGTACAACATTACAACTTGTACACAACATATATAAAGAACAGTAATATGCTTGCTCATACCAGAGGCGGATTTTTGGGAAAAAAATGGTTGCTTATATAGGGAAACACTGAAGCGTGACTGGAGCAATCCCCTTTTAGGTCAGTCAGTGGGCCCCACTTATGAAAATTCTGGATCCGCCACAGCATACTGCAGCAGTCAAACATGTTACCCTTACCAGACACACTTCTCTGACTGAAAGCTTAACTTTGTTTTCGTTTACTCGCGTAATTAACTTAATCGAACCCGGACATCCAATACTCGGGGAAAATACTGAAAAGCAGCGACTTGATTTATATATATCATAAAGATCTCCTTTTAAATTTCAAACAAAGTTGGACGTGCTTACTTTTATTTGTTATTTTTATGGGGGAAAGGGTTCAATGCATAAACTGTGACATAACTGATAGTTTTAATATAAAGTACATCTACAAATCACCTTTTGGCAATAAAAATGCATAATGAAAATGCACCGTTTGAAATGATATAGTACAGGTGAAAAACTTCGGTATCCGAGAACCCTTATTGAATGTTTCCACTCATTGTTTAGACGTTCGGTGATTTAGAGTTTGTGGGCTTGTCTCCATCAATAAGTTTTATTTTACTAGTTATCCTATGTATAGTAATTACTCGAATAACTGATCTCAAACATGTTGAGGGTAACTTATAGGAAACGTCACGAAAATATTTACAGCAAAATAGTAATGTATAATGAAACGAAATGCTTTTATTACGGTTCTACAATGTACATCTTGACATGAGCACAGTTAAGATTAAGACTAGTTGATATAAAAGGACATAGGAAGATGTGGTAAGAGTGCCAATGAGACAACTCTCCATCCAAGTCACAATTTATAAATTATTATAAAGCAGCCAACGTAATCCGTCGATTATCGCAATAGTTCCCTCTGCTGAATCTGTGTTATCATTTCTAATTTAGTCTCGTCTCGTCGTGGACATGCATGAAATAGTTGACACTGGACGATAAAAAAGCAACAATCAATTAATCAAACTATCACCACCAAATTTTATTCTCCTAAGTCATTCGTGCTTATGGTATGTGAAAACTTTGTATCTTTTAAACCATAAATGTTAAAACACATTTAAATGTGAAAATTGTTAAAAACAAAAGATTGAATATTCATTTCCATCTGTGAATGTATGCGTTCTTTTCTTTTTTATCTTTTAAATCAAAAATATTAAAAAAAAAAAATCCTTTCAAATTTTCAAATTGTAAAAAAACAATAGATTTTAAAATCCTTTTACAATTCCCCATAGTTTTAGATTTCTGCATGTCCTGTGTTATGCGTATTTTTTTTTTAGCTTTGAATAACTGGAATTCTTTCAAAATTAAAGAATGTGTAACATGCAAGTTTCACTGTGTATCGTTTGTTTTTCGTTTTTAATACTGCATGTCGTAGACAGCGGAAAATCCTTAAAATAGAAACACTTTTAGGTGACGATTTTATGATGCCGTCAACATACATTTTAATTGCATTTAAACTTTTCAAAATGACCATTTTTATCAGTTATATTTGAGAAGGTACAAGGTATATACCGAACACCAATACTTTGTATGTGTATAAGGGAAAAGTCGACGAGATGTCAACGAGACAGTTTTTCCCCAAAAACCTAAATAAACGAAAGACATATAGTTTATTTCAAACCAAAAGCAATACAGCTTATAGGTATATAGAGTGTCCCCAGTCCTGTCAGTGTTCTTGTATGACAAGAACCAATCAAATGACAACCAATCAGAGAAGTAGCAGTCACCAATAAAATAAAATAAAAATATAAATATGATTTGAACAGTATAATAATAATACATGAGTTCTTGGTGGACCTTAATAGCTATTGCAAAATCCTATGACAAAACGTAGTCTTTAAAATTAAGAACCTGAAATTGCGTTTCTGGAATTGATATAGTAGTACTTTTAGCATGATATTAAAGAAAAGTTTCGTTTGTAGATTAAAAATCCAATTTGTTCAATGTGATAAGGAAATCTGTTTTGAGATTAAAACTTAATTTCAGTGATTTATAGAGAGAGGACCTGTTGCGTTCTACATCAACAAATCTCCATGTCATGGGAAATGAGTCGATAAAAGGCATCAATCCCGTTAATTCTTCACTGTCAAATTGAGTTTTGTGGATCAAGATGTAATATTGGAGAAATGTTTCAATTTAATGACAGTACCGAAGAATTGGATTCATTTGAATACGAAATAAATTGTTTATAGTTGACAAGTCTACAGATATAAACGTTAATAGTGTCTGTCAGAATGACGAATCTTCTGGATAGACTTTCAGTACTGTCAAGCGGCAATGTAGCCGGTGGTACCTGGTGAATAAAGACAAAGGACTCCGAGCAGTTGACCATGTGTCAAACATGTGACTTTATCGCATACATACCTGGAAGCTGATAGATGAATGCAAAGAGTAAACGTTACATTTTATTTGACACTCATGTCAGATTTGTTAGACGTTAATGAACGAGCGATTCAAATAATTTAATATATTTCATATTAATAACAACTTCCTTTCCATACATTTGTGAATGGCTCATATATCATGTATTTTCAATAAATATTTAACATACATTTCAATATGACTTGAACATTATGTTACTTTTTTTTACTCAAAACACCAAAAATGAAACACTGGCTTTGTACGTGGGTCAGAACCGAGTTGGCGTCTTAAGACAGTGCGTTCTTGGCAAAAATTAAAATAACAAAAATATCAAACTCCAGGGAATTTCAAATTGAAAAGTACCTTATCAAATGGCAAAATCAAAAGCTCAAACACATCAAACCAATAGAAAACAACTTTCATATTACTGAATTGGTACAGACATTTCCTTTTGTCGAAAATCGTGGATGAAACCTGGTACATATTTAAACTTTTCTCTTTTTCATAATGGTATTACACACATTTAAAACATTAACCCTTTGCTATATCGAATATGTTGTTGCAGTTTATTTTATTTGTACTTGTCAAAACATTTAAATCAAGGAAACGTAACCACCTATCCACCTATATATCGGGAATTCCGAACAAACGTTAAACTATACTGTACAAGCCGTATCATATCTTATATTTCCAGCAACTTGTAACTTTTTCAGTATTATCCAGTCTTAAAGAATTTGAGGAAATTACAGGAGATATAAGTTTCTTCACTAGTTTATGTCTTTAAATCCATTATTTTATTGTTAATTGACGTTTTTCTCTTCAAAACGCACTATTAATAATTATCGGTACTACAGGTGCAGTAGGGTACAAAGGTCCTACTGCACTCTATTGCAGTGATAGTCGGTAATAAGGTGTACTCTATTGCAGTGATAGTCGGTAATAGGATGTACTCTATTGCAGTGATAGTCGGTAATAGAATGTACTATATTGCAGTGACAGTCGGTAATAGAATGTACTCTATTGCAGTGATAGTCGGTAATAGGGTGTACTCTATTGCAGTGATAGTCGGTAATATGGTGTACTCTATTGCAGTGATAGTCGGTAATAGAATGTACTCTATTGCAGTGATAGTCGGTAATAGAATGTATTCTATTGCAGTGATAGTCGGTAACAGGATGTACTCTATTGCAGTGATAGTTGGTAATAGAATGTACTCTATTACAGTGATAGTCGGTAATAGAATGTACTCTATTGCAGTGACAGTCGGTAATAGAATGTACTCTATTGCAGTGATAGTCGGTAATAGGGTGTACTCTATTGCAGTGATAGTCGGTAATAGGGTGTACTCTATTGCAGTGATAGTCGGTAATAGAATGTACTCTATTGCAGTGATATTCGGTAATAGAATGTATTCTATTGCAGTGATAGTCGGTAATAGGATGTACTCTATTGCAGTGATAGTTGGTAATAGAAGGTACTCTATTGCAGTGATAGTCGGTAAAAAAATGTACTCTATTGCAGTGATAGTCGGTAAAAGGGGGTACTCTTTTGCAGTGATAGTCGGTAATATAATGTACTCTATTGCAGTGATAGTTGGTAATAGAATGTACTCTATTGCAGTGATAGTCGGTAAAAGAATGTACTCTATTGCAGTGATAGTCGGTAATAGGGTGTACTCTATTGCAGTGATAGTCGGTAATAGAATGTACTCTATTGCAGTGATAGTCAGAGATAGAATGTACTCTATTGCAGTAATAGTCGGTAATAGGGTGTACTCTATTGCAGTGATAGTGGGTAATAGGGTGTACTCTATTGCAGAGATAGTCGGTAATAAGGTGTACTCTATTGCAGTGATAGTCGGTAATAGGGTGTACTCTATTGAAGTGATAGTCGGTAATAGGGTGTACTCTATTGCAGTGATAGTCGGTAATACGGTGTACTCTATTGCAGTGATAGTCGGTAATAAGGTGTACTCTATTGCAGTGATAGTCGGTAATATGGTTTACTCTATTGCAGTGATAGTCGGTAATAGGGTGTACTCTATTGCAGTGATAGTCGGTAATAGGGTGTACTCTATTGCAGAGATAGTCGGTAATAAGGTGTACTCTATTGCAGTGATAGTCGGTAATAGGGTGTACTCTATTGCAGTGATAGTCGGTAATAGGGTGTACTCTATTGCAGTGATAGTCGGTAATAGGGTGTACTCTATTGCAGTGATAGTCGGTAATAAGGTGTACTCTATTGCAGTGATAGTCGGTAATATGGTGTACTCTATATCAGTGATAGTTGGTAATAAGGTGTACTCTATTGCAGTGATAGTCGGAAATAGGATGTACTCTACTGCAGTGACAGTCGGTAATAGGGTGTACTCAAAACCAGATCATATAAACTTACATTTATTCAAATTAAAAACAATAAAATGCAAAGGTTTTCATCAGTCAAATTAAATCTACCTGTAAGGCAAAACACTGATACAGTAACATGTGTTATCTTGTGAAATTGAAATCCGTTAGAGATTATTGTTATATATTATATGTAATAAATATTAAAGTGACTGACTACTTTTAATTTCAAATAACTAACATATAGATATAGCAGTTTAAATCGATTTCACAGATGGTTTTAATGTAAACTGCAACGCGCTGATTTTAGAAGAAAATTATGGCGACGTTTTAGGAGCCTTATCTCTATTTTAAGCAGTGAAGCATATTTCAACACAATTTATTTATATCAACATTAAGTCATGAATAGTAAATACCTTTTATTGATTAGTTTGCATTAGGTGTGTTTTATATGAGTATCAAAGACTTGAGTCATGAATGAACACGGATATATATTATGCGTCAGCTGGGGTAGGCCAGGATGATCATACGTAGTCCCGTTCTAGTTTCATATGAACTCAAGATGGCTTCAATACATTTGTACAATCTTATAATTATAATTTAAAATGCCTGAATTTACAAAAACCTTAAACCACAAGAAAATTATACAACCACATATGATCTATCATATGCTCTGTTATTTTTCATCCAACCTGGGACTAATAGATAAATGTACTATGTATTAGTACTAGATCCAAGTCGTCTTCTATTCTGCGTTGTATAGTCAACACAGACCAGACAATTCGTACCTGGTCTGTTTTTCGTCAAACTTAGCGTTTTCTGTGATTTATTATAACCACAACATACATAAAAAGAAAGTCGTACATTAAAAGATTGTCATGTATACCTGTATAACATATCCAGTGGACGGCAAAGAATTCTCTATGTCTAATGGTTGTCTCTCATATCGTACTTGGTCCAAAAGTTTACCCACATGAGATTTGCAATAAACTTCTTTGTCTGATGTCCCATTGGCATCGTTTCTATGAAATGTCTGCATTGTCAACGGTAGTCCACATATCCGACACCGAAAACATTGTTTATGGAATAAAACACCAACATTTACTTGATCTGATGTTCGAACCCTGCGGTAGCACCGAAAGCAGGGGTCCTTTGGGTCGGGATTCGGTTTTCGTTCAAATCTGAATTCATACAATGTCGCTCTTTCATACGTAAATGAATATTTGTACGATCCATCCTCTCCTCGGCCTTCCTGGACGTCTATCTTTACTGGAACATCCATATCCCCAGACATTTCATGTGTTAATAACATCCATTTTGTTTACGTGAAATACCACAATGTTGATATATAAAATTGTACAGGTAATCTGACCTTAAACTGTCATACCTGTGTGGCCCGGTAACTAGCAGAAGGGGAAAACAATCTATAAATGTAACATTGCAGGTAAAACATAATTAATCATTAATGTGTTTACAACAATACAATTATGAATCGATAATAGAACAGAAGTTACAAATGATGTAATAGTTAGTATACAAATGCTTTGATAAAAGCATTTTTTCTATTGCATAACTTAATTTTCGGAATAAAAGCTTACACGAGTAAGTTTATAGACTGTGAAATTCAAATGTGACTCAAATATGTATGCAAAGAGGAGTATACTTTTATCTCTGCTATGACGAACAAGGACATGGTCTCCTCTTCTAAGGGGTCAGATGAAGAATTTATATGAATCCTTGGCCAGATTGTAATATAATTATATTAAAATTTTCATACATGTATAAGTATTCAGTAAATTAACACTATTAAAGTATATCCATTTCATATAATGTTTAAAAAATAAGATGTTAACTAGTATAAAATAAGTTGGCAGCCATGAAACTTAAAAATGTCCGGAAACAGTTTACTTCAACCTTTACTTTGTATATTTTCTATCTTCCGTTTCAGAAGGGGGCGTGGCAATCATGTAAACAAAGTAATGGCAGACGAAGTCGTTGCGGGAATAGTGTCTTCTCTTAAAGAACTACTTGATGAAGAAGAGCAGTTGATTAAATATAGTAGGAAAATTTTGAGAGAGGAGAATGGTTTCTCAGTATTCGTAGATGACAAAATAAAGAAATTGTTTAGTCTTGCGTTTGTTTACAAAAATATATTCCAAAAGCATGATGTCAAAACCAAGGAGGAATTTGAACGATTGATCAGAAAATATTTTAGACATTCAGATGTTAGAGACTTGCACGATGAATTAGTTGACACAGAGGTGGAATGGGATTCTATACTAAAAGACCTTGATCAAAGAATGGGGGCTTTGTCTGATGGAAAAGTATTGAGTATAGGAGACAAAGCACCAGTCGATACTGAGCTGGTGGATGCACGCTCTGGACAATCTACTTCCATAGAACAGTTCTTAACAGGCGGAAAACACATTGTTGTTGTTCTACTAAGACATTTCGCGTGATTACCGTGACGAAATCACGTTGCACAACTTGAAGGAGCCATGGATGACATTACAAAAGCAAACGGGTCAGTAATTCTGATTTCATTTGGACTAAAAGAAGGTGCGGAAAAGTGGTTAGGAGAAACAAAGTCGAGTTTCCCGATGCTTTTGGATACTGAAAGACGAATTTATTTAGCGTTTGGTCTTCCAAGGTCGGTTGCAAAAGTGTGGGGAGTTGGCAGTATGGTATATTATGCAGAGAAGATGACACAGGGCATACCACTACCAAAACCTTATGAAAACATCCATGACGATGCAATTCAGATGGGAGGCGATTTCATTATTAATAAAAATGGAGATGTCACCTTTTTGTATTGCAGCCAAACTTCGAGCGATAGACCATCGATTCCAACCGTACTTGAAGCTATTAAAGGTTGTGAGAAATAAATGTGACAGAAACTGGAACTACATATACATGTAGTATGTGATTTTCGACATGAAAGTGTATGATAGTTATAGCTGAAAACAAAGAATGTTGGCTGTAGCTGGATCGAACTTTTTGTCATCACATTCTAAATTTTAGTATTTTGTTGCGTTTATCATTTTCAAAATTATGTTAGTTAATTTATAAATGATATATGTGGCAGCTAATTTTTTTTTATTGAAAATTTCATATAGTACCGACACACTTGTGCAGTTAGACTTTATACTAAATGAAACACGACAAAACAGTATAAATTGCGTTGTATCATGATGCAAAGTGTTTACTCATTCCTTCGATGTCCTTTTGTTTTATGACAGCCAATAATTTGTCCTTAAAAATATGAATCAATACAGAAAAATAACACCTGAAGGGCGGGAATAACAGAACCAATAATTTAGCCCTTGGAGTTACAAAAATGGTTAAATTCCGCTTTATCACCCTTGGCCACTTATGATAAAAAAAATTAAAAAAAGAAAGATATACAATATATTACACAAATTCAACAAGAAAAAAAAACGATACACTGGCCTGAAAATGCTGCGAAAATATCTTAACCCGTCAAAACTATAGTTGCGATAAACAGGGAGAATTCCAAGTGGAAGACAGTAACCTCTGGAATGCCGCAAGTCTCTGAACTAGGTTCATGCCGTGTGTTTTGAATATAAATGTTTTATCAGAAGAGGTAAGTTTAGAAACCCTTTTATTTGCCGACTATACAAACATATTAAAGTGTGTTTATGATCTAAAGCGAAGAAAAGTAGACACTAATAACTATTGGGTAACAGTATTATAAAAATTTAAGAAGAAAATAATATAGGAGTAGCAATTGCTACAAAGGTATCATTCGAAAACTTCATACGTTAAAGAGTAAATAAAAAATACCGGAATTCTATTGAAAGAGAACTCTATGAATGGACTTCTGGAAATACTCAGTACCGGCAGCAATTAGGAGAGCCGTTATGTAGTTAACAGCTGAAGCTTTTCTGTCATATATAAAACATAAGTGACTCAATTAGCTTATTATATACGTTCAAATACAAAATATTTATAAATTTCTTAATATACAAAAGACGGAAGTAAAGCTGAAATAATTCTACTATGAACTATAAAATTATCAATCAGCATTAGCCTTAAAGAGGGACGAAAGATACCAGAGGGACAGACAAACTTATAAATCGAAAATAAACTGACAACGCCATGGATATAAATGAAAAAGACAAACAATAATACAACAGTACAAATGACACAACATAGAAAAATAAAGAATAAGCAACACGAACCCCTCTAAAATTAGGGGTGATATCAGGTGCTCCGGAAGGATAAGCAGATCCTGCTCCAAATGTGGCACCCGTCGTATTGCTTATGTGATAACACATCCGATTAATAGTCTTATTCGATAGGTCACATTCATGAAAGGGAAGGGGATTGTAGTTTTGACGTAAGGAAATATCAGATATCATTTGTGAAACAGTTAATCGAGGATAAGGGGAGACAAGATCAAGTCATAGTATACATGTTGTTATGATATTGTAATTATTATGTTTATTTATGTTGGCCTAATTTGTGTTGTATGGCCTGATAGTTGTTTACCAAATAATCTTATAACTGTGCAGTTTATGAATCACTGGAACATTAATATTCACAGAATGATTGGAACTTTCTAGAATGATCCTTATAAAAGATGCGTAATTTAAACTTCTACGTTATTCCAGATAACAGAAATTGGGGGCTCGTCCGGGAGTTCTTAAAAATATTTTAATCAAAATTTGTTTAATATTTTTATTATAACTAGCCAACAAAATTCTACAAAATGGCATTTCATGCCGGTAAATTTTTGAAAACGCCAGACCTGGAGAGTTTTGATAATTTAAAGAAAGAGGAATTAGTGTTGCTTGCTAAACAACTGAAATTAGTTTTTAAAGTATCTATGAGAAAACAAATTATTAAACTTGGACATAGACATTGATAGACATTAGTATTCACAGCATGTGGATTGACACTTTTATTCTACATACAACATCATACTGGATTGTGACCTTAGTATAGTTACGTAATATCAGTGGATTCCGAAAGATTTCCGGATACAGATAAAAGAGTGGACTCATATTTTGACAGTTAAGTTAACAGTTATATTTGTAAAATACTTCTTGTAAACTTTTGTATAATAAATATTGTTAAATTTTAATATTGATTTGTGTCTTTTGTTGGCTACAATTTAAAGGCGATTTCTGGCCGTAACAATGTACATAAGTAACTATATTAGAAAAGTACAGAAAACATGAATATCTTATGTTTGTCGGCATCTATATAAACGGAAGACAAGATATCAGTATTGTTAGAAATAATGTAATTAAGTCTGATGAAGAGGAACCTATACCAAATTTTAAAAAATAAGTAAGAATGTGCCAGTAAAAAAAATACACACAAAAAGATGGGAAATCAACAATAGGAAAGGAAAATTGATAATATTGTTTGGTAAGAATATTACCGAATGCCGTATTCGTATTTCGGGTTATTACTGTTGGCCTAATAAGAGTGAGTTTAGGTGGTTGAAATATTTAATTTGTATAAATTGTATGGAAAATTTGAATTGATGAAAAAGAAAAAAAATACTGCGACAGGTATTGCCTTGTAAACATATCTTTTGATTTGAGGTTCGCTTGGTCGTTATAAAGTTAATTTATAAATTATGATTAAAAAAAGTGCTGGCAGCAGCAGTAGTAGGCAGTTTGAATCAACCACTTGACTCTATCTCCCATACGTATATAATGAAGGTAAAATGAGGTAAAATATTTAAAGAAATACATTTTGATATTTCATATAAAACTAAGTGAATCTTCGATGTAATTGTAGAAAATAACAAATTCTTGTATAAAGCTTTTTGTATAAAAAAATATACTTAGAAAGTCTATAATGTTATGTAACTTTTAATATATAAGTATTAGGTAATTAAAATAGTAACCCCAAATTATGCAAAAATGTAAATAAGGTAAAAGAGATCTAACCAATAGAAACTGTCCATATAAAAATAAGTATTCTAAAAGTCATTTTGATTAGAGAATAAAACAAGTCCAACCAGAACGTGTTCTTAGGGTTTGAAATAGGAAACCTTAAGGAATCAAACATTAATTTACTCGTATGGTTGGACTCCAAATAAACATATATTGACATCTTTGTTTTATTCACCAGGTTCGTAAACTTATAATTTTTGTTTAATGAAAAGTTAAATAATAGAAGTCTTTCTTGATTAAAGTTACCATAACTATTATGATAAACAATTTCAATTAATTAATAAAGTATTTTGATAATTGTTAATTCAAGTTCATTTTAAGAATCAAACTCTTTTATTTCATATTAATGTATTTTGATTAATTACTCGTATGGTTGGAGTCCAAATAAACATATATTGACATCTTTGTTTTATTCACCAGGAGCCTCGAAAGAACGCAAACGATAGTCCCCCAATTATCGTAGCTGAAATAGAGAATACAGAAATGTAAAACAGCAGACCAACAACAACATTAACCCTTCAACGGGAAAGGGGAGGCAACTGCCTAAGTCAGCGCTTTCCCCCTCTTTCCCGCACAACACGAACATGACTAAGACATACATGTTATGTCAACAATACATAATGTCCTAATATAATTATAATTGTAAGTTTAAACCAAATTTAACCCACAATCATAATTTCTTCCGAGGTAATGCCTTTACCAACTCAGGAATGTAACAGTTGTTCCCCATACATTCCGTTGCATTGTTGATAATGTTCAATTTTATAGAGAATTCTCCTTTTAAATTTGTCTTGGAGTTCGATATTTGTTTATTTTTTTTTCTTCTTTCTTCTTTTCACAATTGATTCCTGCATTTAATGTTGCGGACTATTCATTTTCATCCTGTTTTAACCATATCAATCAAAATTTGTTTTTCAATTATGAACACTATTGAAAGCCCACGGTATTGGGGAAATCTGGAGTCAGTATTTTTTTGTCATTTATTATCTGCTTGGCCAGATTATTCTTTTCGTACAAAAAACACCTTACCCTCTCCTGTCTTCTCCTCCCATTTGAAGTTAAATTGTTGGCTATATTCAGGCTCTATATGGTGACCAGCCGCCACTGAGGATTTGATATTTATTTCAAGTCAAAATTCTCAAAATTAACCAAGGACGTATAACTAATATACGTCCTTGAATTAACTATAAGGTGCATTTGTTTTCTGTTTACTTAGAATATTTAGATTAATGGTGATGTATGCTCTGTATCAATGAGATCAAAATCAGATCTTTCAGTTTGTTCTGTTAAATGTAATATTCGAGGTGCTCCACAAACGGAGTTAGATTATTGATCCTTTTAAGTTCCGTAAAAATCACATAACCGTAACCATTTCGTATTTTACTTTATTATGAACTCTTTCGTGTGGAGTACAGAAACTACATTTCTATTTTTAACATATGATTTGTTTTCTTTCTGTAGTCAAAATTTAGAACAAACGATGTCATTACAAAGTCCAAGAAGAAGAGTGACAGTTGCTTTATCTCAAAATTAATTTTCTGATAACCGATGTTGATAGAAATAATCATAACCATGTCGGTGTTAGCAGTGATTGGAGGCTACATAGTAACCTCAGTGTTGTTACTGAAATTTCCTCACATTTTACACAGGAAGAAAAACATAAAATTTAAACCTGTGCATATAAGCCATCGAGGGGGTATGCATATTTTATTTGTTTTTATAAATATACACTTTTTTTTTGTATCCGTACAAACAATGTTATTGTTAAACAATCATATTTCTTCTAACTTAAAAATTCTATAAGATTGATAGATTGGTGATTTCCTTACGAAGCATCAGCGCCACAAGAAGGCAGAATTGCGTCAACAATAATAAAAACATGTGGTATGAATGTAAATAAGACAGCCATCAAACAGGGTACAAATGATTTGGTTGTTCAAAACTATATATATATATCCATATAGGTCGTCATTGTATGGCCTATACTAGAGTTGCTGACCACAGGTGAGGGAGGAGGAGGGGGCCTGATTCCGAAATCCCAGGGTGTAAAACACAAAATCCTGAGGTCCAGAGTTTAAAAAAATTTGAATCCCGAAATTCAAAAAAGAATTCCAAGATGCAGAAAGGGTCAATCCCGAAATCCCAAGCTTAAAAACACCAGATTCTGAAGTTCCGATAAAGGTCCTATTCCCCCTCACAGGTGACCAGTGACCCTGATTTTCATAACTAAAGTGAATATGTAGTGGATCCCAATGTTTAACTGTTCACATGCTGAATCTGTTTGGTTGTGCTCTGTGTGTAAATATACATTGTACACTCACATTGGTTCAAATTGGAACATAAAAAGATATTCTAATAATCGCTATGTGGTAATCTGAAAGAAAAATAGCACTGTTACATTTGAGATTAATTTCATGCATTGTGTTCAAAGATAAATATTGAGATGATGGAAGCCATTGGAAGGAACACATATTAAGAATTTAGATGACTTTTTCTCCTTTAGACATGTTAGAAAGTAATAATGAAGAAAACTATTTCTTTGCTAGAGTTTTCCCTTATTTGTTATTTGTTTAATATCAGTTAATGTGGATATACATGAACATTTAGCAAAGCTGTAAAATCATCAATAGTTGTAAAGTCACCAAATCTAGATGTACATGTATTATATTAATGATAATAGACATGTATAAGTGTCTGTTGTTTTATCCAGAATTAGATACTATAGATAAAGCATTTAACAGGCTATTATTTGAACTTGGAATTATTTTTAATTATGGAATTGCCTAATTTCTTGTGCTGGAAAATTTTATTAATTCCATGTTTATTCTGTACTTTATTGTTCTGTGCTGCGCACAACACTTTCTATTACAAAAAAGATAGTACATTTTAAATAGAATGAACTGTGCCGTGCACAACACTATCTATACAAAATACATTGTTATGAACCAGTCAAAACTTTATAATAACAAATAAACATGGACAACATGATGGAATTTATTAACAATTTCCGGCAAAAGAAATTATGCAAATTCCATAATTAAAAATAATTCCTAGTTCAAATAATAGCCTGTTATTTATAGTTTACTATGTACTCTAATGAATTTGACTTTTTTTACAGGAGCTGGAGAACACATAGAGAATACAATGACAGCATTTAAACAGTAAGTTTGTAGAAAACTGTTGTATCATATAACCATGATAACTCTTAATGACAATCGCCTATTTGTTTGTCAGCTATATGTCAATTCTTTTTATTTGTGTTGTAAGGTTGCTGTCTCATTGATGTGTAAAACATGTATCTCTTTATCCACAATTAGAGATGTCATAAAAGAAAAAATAAGGATCTATGACATAATATCAGTACATGCACAGCTAAAAAAACTCAAAAAGAAAAAGAGCAGTGCTTTTATCACTGTTCTTCATCTCAAAGTCACAGTGTGGCCTTCAACACTGAGCAAAACAAAAAATGTCACCTTACTGCAAGTTTACATATTGGTCAAACAAATTTGATAAGTACTCAATTGAGCATAGTCTGATAAGCATAAAGTGTATATATATCTTTTCCTTTCTACAGCTGTTATTGTATTCTTACATAGCCAAAATAACAGTCTTATAAGTTATTTGGGGGTATCTTAAAATTCACCTAATACACAAAACTAAATAAAAGTAAGAAACTTTAAAAAAAAATCCTTCTTGTTTCAATGAATTGTTAGATTGTATAATGTATTTGAGACTTAAATGTTGTCGATTTATAAGCAAGACTGAAATGTAACTGTCCTTTTTACAATATATTTCAGTGCTGCTTCCATTGGAACAGATATGTTAGAAATTGACTGTCACATTACCAAAGATGGTCAGGTGGTTGTATCACATGACAGTAGTCTCAAAAGAACATGTGAGACTGAGGGTCAAGTGTCAGATTTTAAGTATGAGGTTAGTTAAATTTTTTGGCCAATGGAAATTCTTAGTTATTGTAAAAAATAAGGAGGTGTAGTAAGACTGTAAATTATACAACTATCCACCAGAGTTCAAATGACTGAGACATTTAAGGTATGTCAGAGTAATTATAGGTCACCTTATAGCCTTCAACAATGATTAAAACCCATATTGTATAGTCAGTTATAAAAGGCACCAACACCAAAAAATGTCATGAATGTGTATCAATTTAAATGAGAAAATTAATGACCTTATTTATAACAATACCATTTATGGAAAACAAATACGACAGATATGAACCAATTGCACGCAATCCCTGAATTACAGGCTTCTGACTATGGACAGACCCACAAAGAAATTGTGGTGGTTAACATGTTTGTAGGCACTGAATACTCCCCTTACCTAATAGAGTGTTCCTAACTTTGGACAGTGGTGTAAAAGTACAAAATAAGAACAGGCTGTAAAAATTAGTTGCAAATGGCTGAAATCTAGAGATCAGTATTTTTTATCAATATTTGGTTCATAATGTCTGATTTGATATTTTTTAAGGAACTGCCTCTCCTAAGTCAAGAACACAGATTAGATTTCTATCAAAGTAAGTATACCATGAGTTTTATTTATCCTTACAGAGTTTATGTAGATACAAATGTAATGAATAAAATTTAACAGTTATTTGGGCTTTATTATGTCTTATTAAAAAGTCATTTAGGCAGTGGGGGATCCAGAAATTTTCATAAGTGGGGGCCCACAGACTGACCTCAGAGGGGGGCCGTGCCAGTCACACTTCAGTGATGCCCTATATAAGCAACCAAAAAGGGGGGTTGGGCCCCCTAAATCCGCCTATGATTTAGGATCAGGTCACATTTAGTGATGCAGTCCAAGATTGTCTTATTAAGGAACACGCCCTGATTCCTAGATACTTGACATAAAGGTTCAGAAGTAAAAAGTACAAAAGTAGAAATTATCCAGATTTGTTAGTTATTTGTCTACAAATAAGTATGAAATTTATTGTAAAAGGTTGCAGACCTGATAAGCACACTAACTAAATCGAAGGATTTCTTTTTTGATTGTTCAACAACTTATTTGAAAAAAGTGGCAGATCATAATATTATGTTAATGATTCTAATGAAAACAGTGCCATTTACTTCTTCACATTTGTTTCTTTAAAGGTTTATAAGTATTTGATCTGAAGGTAAAATACTTGTCTATATGCATTAACCAGATATATTGATGACACTTTACTTTTCCAGCATTTACACTGAAGGGTGGAGAGGATAGAAGAATACCATTATTACGGGAAGTGTTTGAGGCGTTTCCTGACATGCCTATAAATGTAGACATCAAGATAGACGATGATGAACTTATAGAAAAGGTAAAAACTTCATCATGGACGTTTTATTGAGTCACTTCATAGTTGATGGGAAGGGGGTGATATTTTTAAAGTTTTTTTTATGATGATTGTATATGTTTTGTGTGTTTATGATAGTAGTATTAAAATCTTAACGATATATTTCAGAGTTTCGATCAAGACTCCATTAATCACACACAGATAGTAGTATCTAAAAAGAAAAAATAATGTGAAATTTAAAGGAAAATGTGGGTGGTTTTTTTCAGAGATAAGTGCATGTGCCATTTATAAACATATTTTTTTTTGACTTTCCTTGTTAAGTTAAGAATAATCTATTACAATGTAATTTCTTACAACAATTGAATTGTTTGACACTTATGACAATGTCAGTGCAACAATAACTAAGTGGACAGTTTTGATACAAAAGTCAAATTGAATTGAATGAATGAATTCTTTATTTGCAAAGCATTAGTTACATGCTATAGCAACACAAACATATTTACATTGTGACACACAATAAACAACAGAGAACAATTTCATAAGATAGTACAATAGAAAAATTATCAACTTATCAAATGTGATCTAATCTGCCAGGCAGATTTCAAATAATTACATAATTTTCCAACTAAAGATCTAGATTTGGTTTGATACAAATACATAAGTTTTGTCACATTTGGCCATGAACAGTAATAATTTGGTAAAAACTGCAGTCGTACATGTCTATACACAGGACACACTAGAGTAAAATGGTACTCATCTTCAACACTTTTCATATTACAGCAAGTACATAATCTGTTTTCTCTTAGTATATTTGTATAACGGCCTATCTCAACATTTAACTTCATAGTACCACTACGTAGCTTTGTGAAAAAATGTGAATTATAGTTATAATCCACGTAATCTTCAAAACAAAAATCTAATTTTAAAATTCTGTACATAGTAAGTTTCTCACAGTCCTGCATAGATGCAGACCAGCTTTGAATATATTGATCTTTTAATCTAGTTTTTATTACATCTAATGATATATTCATACCAGACTGCTGGTACCATACAAAGTTTAAACCAATACTAAACAATAGGTCACGAACATTAGAAACCCAATTAGTTTTACCAGTATTTGCATCTCTGAGTAACAATATATAGATATCATACACAAATTAATGTTTACTTTATTTTAAAATAATACACATAATACAATGTTATTTTTCAGGCAAGTGCAAGAGTTACAGCCCTTCAGAATTTTCTCTATAAATAAATATAAAAAATTGAACTAACCAATTTATAGTGCAATATCATATATATTTCAGGTTAATAATTTGATAAAAGAATATAAGAGAGAACATTTAATAGCCTGGGGAAACCGGAGTAGTAAAGTGACAGAAAAATTATACAAAATTGTAAGTACAATAAGGGCTAACTTTATGTTTCTTTCTTTTTGAGTCCACTAATATCAGAAAGGGATTTGTACATGTACTCAACTTAATGAAAAGCAGAAATTAAGAACTGACAATAATGTAGAGAAAAAGATTGTATGATATTTTGCAATTCAATGTTATTTATGATGTTATTTACGGGCATGTTTCACAGAATGGCCACAATTAACATCTAGTTTTTGGAATGTTCTAGTTTAAACAAAGTATCTCTTCTTTTTTTCAGAATCCAGATATTCCGCTAATTTTCTCTATGCAGAGAGTAGTAATGCTGCTTGTATTATTTTACACTGGGTTATTGCCCTTTGTACCAATCAAAGAATCATTACTAGAGGTCGTCATGCCAAGTATAGTGTTTGAGTGAGTATGGACTGTCAACAGGCGTGGATCCAGCCATTTTAAAAAGAGGAGGGCCCAATCCAGAGTAAATGGGGGGAGGGTTCCAACTATATACTCCCATTCAAATGCATTGATCGGCCATAAAAAGGGGGGTTCCAACCCCCAGACCCCCCCCCCCTGGATCCGCCACTGGACCAACAGAATAAAATTAGAATGGAAATAGGGAATATGTAAAAGAGACAAGAACCTGACCAAATAGAAGAAAATAGCTGAAAGGCCACCAATGGGCATTCAAGGCACAGAGAAAATCACCACCTGGAGGGGGGCCTCAGCTGGTTCCTTATTGATAAATGAGTACTAGTTCAGTGAAAATGAACGTCATACTAAATACCAAAACATACTTTTTTTTTAAATTATGAGTTTTAAAAAGGCTGGAAGCTCCTGACTTGGGACAAGCACAAAAAAGGCAGAATTTTATATTTGAAGAAGTATAAAGTCTTGATGCCAAAAGTCTTAAGAATTGTTAATATTTCTATACTGAACTAGTTAATATAAAGTCTCTTACAGATTTTCTTCTTGCACCCTATTGATAGTTTTTTACATGCATTTTCGCTGAGATATTCATCCAGATATTTCAGGAATAGCAATGTTCTTGGTTGCAAATTCCCATATACCGGTATATCAAAGCAATATTTGTATTTTATGAAATCATACATACTAAATTTTGTTAATTGTTGAAAAGTTGTAATATCATGGTTTTAACAAATAATTCATACAAAAGTAATACAATATAAAAGTTTTACAGTATACTGAGTTTCTAGTTATCCTTTTCTGATTTCAGTGACAGGAAGATTCCTGTAAAATTCAGTAGAGCTATGAGATGTTTATTAAGGACAGTTGATGTGTAAGTTGCATTACTTAAGTATTAAGTTTATTGTAAATGGTATATCAGGCGGAATTTAAAAAGCGATTAACTATATACTCCTCACTCTAGGAATGGAGGCTTTATTACAATCACATTGTATGTCTGTTTGTTTGTTTATTGGTACTTTTTACCAACACTTTTCTCAGTAACTACTTAACAAAATAAAATCATAGTTGGTAAGCTTGAAAATAATATCATGTATAATCAAAAAGTGTTTTTAAGGTCAAAGAATATAAAATGACAAATAATATCTTATGCAAATCGTTCAATTTTATTAATGAATTAGACATCCTAATTTACAGACCAGAAGAGAAAAATATTCATAGCTAAAGAGCTTTACTATTTTGATATTCTTATTTTCACAAAAAATCAATGATTTTATGGTGAGAGTGAGGCTGTTTTTTTTCTGCCTTCCCAAGATTTTCAAGCACATAGATAACGTATATTAATTGATTACAGATTACTAATGAGTCCAGTATTATTTAATCATTTAAGAAGAAGAGGGATGCAGGTAAGTGTAATAATTTTAAGTTTTGAAACAATTTTGTACTTTCATGTTATTGCCTTCGTCATAAAAAGTACATCATATCTTTTGGTGTCACCAATTAGTCCAAGTGTAGATAAGAAGATAATAGGAATAAACACTTGTAGGACATGAAGAGAATAAATACTCATTACAGCAAAATGACTTAAGTTTGTCGATAAAGGTAATATCTTTGGTTAGCTTGCTTGCAAAACAATCCAGCAACTTTACCTACACACTCAAGTAATTCTGCTGTAAATTAATGAAGCGTTAAAGACAACTGCTTATTTCCAATTCAACACTAGCCAGTAAAGATTAATAATTAGGGAAATCCAAAACTATATAGATATAGGAAGATGTGGTGTGAGTGCCAATGAGACAACTCTCCATCCAAATAACAATCTACAAAAGTAAACCATTATAGGTCAATGTATGGCCTTCAACACAGAGTCCTGACTCACACTGTACAAAAAGCTATAAAGGGCCCCAAAATTACTAGTTCAATACCATTTAAACGGGAAAACCAACGGTCTCATCTATATAAAAAACGAGACATATATATAAATTACATATACAAACGACCACAACTGTACACCAGATTCCTGACTTAAGACAGGTGCAAACTTTTGCAGTGGGATTAAACTTTGTAATGGTACCAAACCTTCTCCCTTTTTATGAAACTATAGCATAACATTACAACATAGGAAACATCATGATAAAATATCAATTGGAAGGCTTAACTCAATATAAAAAAAAAATTAAAAAATTTTACCTTAAAGATGTCCCAATCTAAAATCATGTCATCTGTTTATTGATCCTACTCAAGACCATATGCAAAGATGATAAAAACACAGGAACAAGTTGCAAAACCACTTGAAAGATATAAATAAAAAAATAATTAAAGAATCACTTGAACCTCAAATGGTGCAAGGCCTAATGAAATGTGCTGTTAGCCATATTCTGTCATTTGTTCACGTTTAACTAGGTATTTCATACTACTTAACATACAGCAGTAATATAAATACATAATGCCCATAAAATTTTGACAGGAAAAATATAAATTTTTCCTGTCAAAATTTTATGGGCATTATGTTTACTGGTCCATCTGTCTGTTTGTTCATTCGTCCGTCTGTCCCGCTTCAGGTTCAAGTTTTTAGTCAAGTTACATTTTAATGAAGTCAAAGACCTATCAACTTGAAACTTAGTACACATGTTCCTTATGGTATGATCTTTCTTATTGTAATGCCAAATTAGAGTTTTTAACCCCCCCCCCCCCCCCCCCCCCTTTTGCAGTTGATAATAAAAAATGATAAAAAATGTTTTTGTACCATCTATACACATTATTGTTACTAACCAGTCTGATAACTAGCAAGTAATGCTTACAATTGAGCTGTGTTTTTTATTTGTTTTACAGACATACTTGTGGGTTTTAAATGATGAAGAAGAATATACAAGGGCCTTCAGACTGGGAGCTGATGGTGTGATGACAGACTTTCCAACAAAACTTAAAGAATATTTAGACAATCACCCTGAATATAAAACTCAGAAGTCAGATGTATAACATAGGGCTATATTAGAATCAAATACTTTGTTTATATCAAATGATATTTGCTTGACCCTAAAACATTTTAATTTGGTGTAGTAACACATATTTTGCTTGAACCAATAGAACATTTGTGGAACCAAACTGTATTTTGCTTGAAACAAAATGTATTTGATATACTGAACAATATTTGGCTTAAACCTAAAAATCATTGTTGTTGCAAACAAAGTTTGGCTTGAACTTAAACTTCTTTGTTGTTGCTTACAATGTTTGGCTAGAACTTAAACTTCTTTGTTGTACCAAACAACATTTTTCTTGTACCAAAACCTCCTTGTGCAAAAAAAAATTTGCTTTAAACAATACAACATGTTGTACCAACGTATATTGAGGGGATAGGAGGGGTCCTGATCCCGAAATCCCAGGCTTAAAAACATGAAATCCCTAAATCTCGGACATAAAAACATGAAATCCAGAGGTCCCTAAATTCGAATAAAGTATTCCTGGATCTGGAAAGGGCCAATCCTGAAATTTCGAACTTAAAAACACTCACTCCCAGAGTCCTGATAACAGTCCTTTCTCCCCTCTATATTGTGTTTGAGGAATTACCACTTATTATACCAAACAATATTATACTTGAACCTAAATTTCTCTGTTGTGCCAAACATTTTTTTTCTTTTATCAACTTTTTTGTAGCATATATAATATAAATCTTCTATGTTGTACCAATTATTATTTTGTTTGAACCCAATTTCTCTGTATTACCAAACACCAAGACTTGTTTGTTGCAGAAAACCATAGTATGCTTCATCATTAAATTCTTTGTTGTACTGACCAATATTTATATTGAACCATTTTTTTTTTTATCTGTTATATGTTATTTTTGTATCAAATGTAAAAAACATCCTTTTATGCTCTCCTTGACCAAAGGGCAAGTGATAACTATTGGCATCTGATAATTCAGCAAGGTGTTTTTTCCCATTATTACCCTGAAACAATTTTTCAATAATTTACATAAAAACATTCAGCCAATCAAACCCAGTTTTACCACAATAATGATATCAAAATTTAGCAATGATGAAATTTTTCTTTGTGGTTAACTTTGTAGGGGGCCAAATTACAAAATATATATTTTTGTTCTCCTCGACCAAAGGGTTATTATATAATTTCAAGACCCTGCAGGTGTTTGTTCATGGTTGCCCTGCAATGTTTTTAGATAATATGTAACAAAAAATATGTTCCGCCGTGACATTTGTTCCGCTGGAACAAATTTCATAGGAAATATGTTCCGCCGGAACTTATATCACAGAAAATATGTTCCAGCATTGTAAAATTTGTTCGGGAACTAATTTTGTGACCAAATATGAAATAAGTTCCGGAACAAATATCATAGCTCCATGAATTTTGTTCCAGTTAATATTAAAAGTTTTAAATAAATTCCTGTGATATTAGTTTAAGACCAATATGTACATATTTTAAAGAAATCAATGAATAAGTTCTTCTCAAACCTATTTTCACTGACATAAGTACCTTTGCAATATATTGCACAGCGAAACATTTTCTTGTTACACTTAAATTATAAAGCAAGCTAAGTAAATGCTGTACTGAGTGTGCTGGCATGGGATACATGTGCAATTGTAGGCATAACTGTAAAGTTCTACAGGATAAAGCGATGGTAATTTATCATATTAATTTGTATCTATGTTTTATGTGGTATTCCTCCTTGGTTCCTGTTAACTGTCATGGCCCTGTTTCTGGTCATACATGTACTTGTCATGGAACAATTTCAAAAGAGTGTGTCTTTTGTTTCTTCATGCCTTTTGGGATCATTAATCAGTTATTTTGTCCTTTTCAAATTAGTTCATATGTTCATGTTCATCTTTGACTTTAATTTTATCTGAAAGAATGTTCTTATTCTTCTCTTTTCTGGCTCAAAAGTGGGACTGTCATTTTGATATTTTTTAGGTATAGTTATACATTTGCAAAGGTCCACGAGATCATAATTGAATGATTTACATTTTTCATTTATTTAATTATCAATATATTATACTTATTTTTATAATGCACTTGAATGATAACTTAAAACTCATTGATGACAAATGTTCAGTATATAAGATAACCTGTTTAACCAGTGGAACATATTTCACAGACTAGGAACTTATTTTACCAGGTGAGGAACAAATTTTACAAACCCAGAACTTAATTCACCAGGTAAGGAACAAATCTCATAAACCTGGAACCTATTTCACTAGGTAAGGAACAAATTTCACCAACCCGGTACTTATTTCACCAGGTAAAGTGTGGAACTTATTTCATAGAGATGGAACAAATTATATTGAAATTATCTATGAAAAAAGTTCTCCCAGAACATATTTCCTGTGATATTAGTTCCACTGGAACTTTTTACACAGGAACAAATTTTGGCTCACAATTACCCATAAACCATTTGGCCAATGAAATCCAAGTTATCAAAATTAAAATGTTGCATAAAACAAATGAGATTTTTTTTGTTTTTTTCCATCAGTTTCATTATTTAGTTAAAAAGCAAACTATTTCAATGCATTGATTTAATCTTAAGAAGATAAGTTTGAGGGGGAAAAAATAAAATAGAACCTTTAAAAAGGATTTGAACCAATTCAATAAATCATGAAATAATCTCTGAAAATATAAACAACTTTAACATTAAGGAGTTTTACTTAAAAATAAGAGAATTTAGCTTGATATATACTTATTTTTATCATGTACTAGGTGATGTTATCATACAGCTACAACTATATGTCAATTATGATGTCTGCATTTGATAAAAGATTTTTTTTTTTATAATTTGTCACCACTACCACATAAGTATTAAACAGTTTCTTCTCTATATCTGTAGAAATCCAAAAAGGGTACATTACACACATTATAGTATTTTAGGGACGACATCAAAAGATCGATGTAGGATAAAAAACTTAAATCAAATAGTTTGGGGGTGGGGGGTCAACATTGCTGTAAGTTTGTTAATCCAAAATCGATTTTACATATATCCATATAGGTAAATCAATTTTTCCCAAATTAAGTTAAGAAGGGGGGTAGGGGGGGTCAGCGAAAAAAACTATGTGAATTAAGTTTTTTATCCTACATTGAACTTTTGATGTCGTCCCTTAGTTAATGAACCATTTACAGTATTGAAATTTATCTATATCAATAATTTTGATTGATGCTTGAAATAATATTTTTTTATGGCTCATTACCACATTGTCATAAAACAAACTTCAACCACCTTAATAGTTGAACATTGTATATATTATGGTACATCCTCCTGACATGAGCCTGTTATACATATTATCTACAATAGCCCACCTAAACCAATATTGACCATGCAAAACTTTTGTCATTGTTGTTTTTATAGTATATTGTTATTTATTTATTTATTGATATTGTACAAAAATAAAATTAAAATGAAGAATGTGTTTATTACTTAAAATACTAACAATTCATTATAATTTGTAGGGCACTTATTTTCTTTGATTTCGTTAATACATGTATGTCAAATACCAACAATTGAAGTATCATAATTTTGCTTCTTCCTCAATCCTCAAAAGTTGAAATTGACAAAAATAAAATGAATTAAATATAGGTAATTATAAAATTTGATACACGGTAATTATACACATGGATTATAATGATACATTTGGTTCAATGTATAAGATGAATACTTTAGCTGTTCCTCTGCTTATAGTTTTGTTTATCAATAGTCAGAGAAATTAGAGTTGACAGGATCAAAATTGGAATACAATTAAAAACAAAACATTGCTCATAAAATTTCATAATTTATAACTGTTTAACAAAAAACATTGCTACTTTATTGTCACCCATGTTTGTGAAAACGATTTCATCATTAACTTTATATTCATCATATCTAACAGTGTACAAATTTTCAAATTCAAATTTCTCAAATATTTTCTGTGATATATTGGAAGTACAGTCTGCAGCAATACACACTGGAGTAAATCCTAGTTCTCTACAAAATGTCAGTGACGCCTTCATTAATTTAGAGGCTATTCCACGTCTCTGGTAATTCTTATCCGTCGACAAATGAAGAAAATGAACTGCTTTTTTAACACCAAAATGTTTAAATACGTTCTTTTCCTCCCATTTGTGTGCCAGAAAAGTTCTGATCTTTTTCAGATTATCATTTTGCAGTATTGCTGTGTCGTCTGCCTCATTTACTGTTACTATACACATGGTCAAACATCCTATGATATTGCCTGTTGAGTTAGACACCATCAAGATAGACGGATTGTCTTTTAAACGGGATGCAGTCCTTCTAGTCGTATCTTCACAAATATGTAGTCCTAAAGATTTGCATAAAGGTTCATCTATCCAAAAAGTTTCTTTCAAAAACAAGATAAGACTATCCATGCGTTCTTCTGAGGATAATACTAACTGCATATCAGAGAGGTGTAAATAATCGTTAATTCCTTTCAAAACCTATGAAAAAGAAAGTAATTAGTAATTCCTATGCTTTATATTTGGAAATGTTTGCAGTTAATTCTAAGATATAAATCAGAAAGTGATTAAGGGTTTATTATGTTTTGAAAGAAAATATGGTATAGTTACTAATCCTTGGGAAAGGTTACATTTTCCCTTTTTTTAAATGAATTTACAAAGTGGTGTGCACATCTTCAGTGTATATGAAGCATTGTAGAAAATTTAAAAGTTTGTAGAAAACTGAAAAAAGAATGATAACACATAAAAAATGTTCGAAAGAGAACACAAAAAGTGAAATTTGTGACATTAGTTTTACTATCTGTTTGTGTTAATGTGCGTTGCTGTCATTAGTTGTAATGTCTGTGATTATCAGTGGTTATGTCCGTAGGTGCCATTTGTTATAATGCTCGTGAGTGCTATTATTTGTAAGGTTTGTGAGTGTCATAAATTTAAATGTCTGTGAGAGTCATTAGTTGTAATTAACGTAAGTGTAATTAGCTGTAATGTCTGTGAGTGTCTTTAGTTGTAATATCAGTGAGTGTCATTAGTTGAAATGTCCGTGAGTGCTATTAGTTGTAATGTATGTTAGTGTGATTAGTTGTAATTAACGTTACTGTCATAAGTTGTGATGTCCGTGAGTGTCATTAGTTGTAATGTCCGTGAGTGTCATTAGTTTTAATGTCTGTATGTGTAATAAGATGTTATATCCATGAGTGTCATTAGTTTTAATGTCTGTATGTGTTATAAGTTGTAATATCCGTGAGTGTCATTAATTATAATGTCTGTATGTGTCATAAGATGTTATATCCGTGAGTGTCATTAGTTTTAACGTCTGTATGTGTCATAAGTTGTTATATCCGTGAGTGTCGTTAGTTTTAATGTCTGCATATGTCATTAGTTGTATAATATCCGTGAGTGTCATTAGTTGTAATGTCTGTGAGTGTCATTAGTTGTAATATCCATGAGTGTTATTAGTTGTGATGTCCATGAGTGTCATTAGTTGTAATATCCGTGAATGTCATTAGTTGTAATGCCTGTTAGTGTCATTAATTGTAATGTCTGTGAGTGTCAGTAGTTGTACATGTAATATCCGTCAGTGGCATTAGTTGTAATGCCTGTTAGTGTCATAAATTGTAATGTCCATGAGTGTCATTATTTGTAATGTCCGTGAGTGTCAGTAGTTATAATGCCTGTTAGTGTCATTAGTTGTAATTAACGTGAGTGTAATTAGTTGTAATTAACGTTAGTGTCATTAATTGTAATGTCCATGAGTGTCATAAGTTGTAATGTCCGTGAGTGTCATTAGTTCTAATGTATGTTAATGTAATTAGTTTTATGTCCGCGAGTGTCGGTGGTTATGTCCGTGAGTACCGATAGTTATAATGCCTGTGAGTGCTTTTAGGTGTGTCATTAGCTGTAATGTCTGTTACTTTCATTAGTTGTAATATTTGTAAGTGCCATGAGTTGTAATGTCAGATTGTGCTGTTAGTTGTTATGCCCATGCGTGTCATTGTTAGTAATGTCCGTGAGTGTCATTAATTGTAATGTCTGTTAGTGCTATAAGTTGAAATGACCGTGAGTGTTATTGGTTGTAATATCCGTGAGCGTCATTGTTTGTAATGTCCGTAAGTGTCATTAGTTGTAATGTCCGTGAGTGTCATTAGTTGAAATGTCATTCGGTGTAATAAGTTGTAGTGTTTGTCGATGTCATAAGTTGTAATGTCTTTTGGTGTAATTGGTTGTAGCGTTTGTCGATGTCATATGTTGTAATGTCCGTCGGTGTAATTGGTTGTAGTGTATGTCGATGTCAAAAGTTATAGTGTCCGTCGTTTTTATTGGTTGTAGTGTATGTCGATGTCATAAGTTATAGTGTCCGTTGTTGTAATTGGTCGTATTGTATGTCGATGATATAAGTTATAGTGTCCGTCGTTGTGATTAGTTGTGGAGTATGTCGATGTCATAAGTTATAATATGCGTCGTTGTAATTGGTTGTAGTGTATGTCGATGTCATAAATTATAATGTCTGTCGGTGTCATTGGTTGTAGTGTATGTCGATGTCATAAGTTATGTCCGTCGTTGTAATTGGTTGTAGTGTTGTCGATGTCATAAGTTATAATGTCCGTTGGTGTAATTGGTTGTAGTACATGTCGGTGTCATTGGTGTAGTGTATGTCGATGTCATCAGTTATAATGTCCGTCGTTGTAATTGGTTGTAGTGTTGTCGATGTCATAAGTTATAATGTCCACGTTGTAATTGGTTGTAGTGTTTGTCGATGTCATAAGTTATACTGGTCGTCGGTGTAATTGGTTGTATATGTCTATGTCATACGTTATTCTGTCCGTCGGTGTCATTAGTTGTAGTGTTGTCCATGACGTAAGTTATACTGATCGTCGGTGTAATTGGTTGTAGTGCATGTCATTGTCATACGTTATAATGTCCGTCTGTGTAATTAGTTGTAGTGTATTTCATTGTCATACGTTATACTGTCCGTCGGTGTCATTTGTTGTAGTGTATGTCGATATCATAAGTAATTCTGTCCGTCGTTGTAATTGGTTATTGTGTATGTTATTGTCATACGTTATTCTCTCCGTCGGTGTCATTAGTTGTAGTGTATGTTGATGTCATACGTTATTCTGTCCGTCGTTGTAATTGGTTGTAGTGTTTGTCGATGTCATACGTTATTCTGTCCGTCGTTGTAATTGGTTGTAGTGTTTGTCGATGTCATACGTTATTCTGTCCGTCGGGGTAATTGGTTGTAGTGTTTGTCGATGTCATACGTTATTCTGTCCGTCGGTGTTATTAGTTGTAGTGTATGTCGATGTCATAAGTTATTTATTCTGTCTGTGTAATTGGTTGTAGTTATCTCGTTGTCATACGTTTTACTGTCCGTCGGTGTAATTGGATGTAGTGTTTGTCGATGTTATAAATTAGAATGTTAGTCGATGTAATTGGTTGTAGTGTATGTCGATGTCATACGTTATACTGTCCGTCGTTGTAATTGGTTGTAGTGTATGTCGATGTCATACGTTATAATGTCCGTCGGTGTAATTAGTTGTAGTGTTTGTCGATGTCATAAGTAATATTGTCTGTCGGTGTAATTGGTCGTAGTGTTGTCGATGTCATAAGTTATAATGTTCGTCGGTGTAATTGGTTGTAGTGTATGTCGATGGCATACGTTATAATGTCCGTCGGTGTAATTGGTTTTAGTGTTTGTCTATGTCATCGATTATATACTGTTCGTCGGTGTGATTAATTATAGAGTATGCCGATGTCATAACTTATAGTTTACGTCGATGTTATTGGTTGTAGTGTATGTCGATGTCAAATGTTACACTGGTCGTCTGTTTCATTAGTTGTAGTGTATGTCGGTGACATAAGTTATACTGTCTGTCGGTGTCATTAGTTGTAGTTTATGTCGATGTCAAAAGTTATACTGTATGTCGGTGTCAATAGTTGTAATCGATATCGATGTCATAAGTTATACTGGTCGTTGGTGTCATGTTGATTACTATTTTAAAATTGGTCAAATTTGCACACAATAGCGAAAACCGAAAGTTCTGAGTTGTGTTCCCATTTCTCTTATCTCGGATTTTACTCACATTTTCTAATTCATGTCTTGGTCGTATATTATTTTCAGCCATATTTAAGTTGTTTTCAACTTTGTTAGGTATATATTACATCTGCTTCCGTTATTTGTTATCTGCAGCTTTGTGCATATGCATAAATTCAATTACCTTAATGTACTGTAATTATGTGCACATACTATTGAAATTCGTCATTTCAAATTTGTATTATTAATTTTACCTTTCGACTTCTAGTAATGCTTTTTCTTCAAAAATACAAAATGATGTTCATTTTGGTTTTCCGCGCGCAATCATCTGAAGTAAGGAAAAACCCCTTTTCATTTAGGCGTTGTTTTTTTTTTTTTTTTAAGGGGGGTGACTTTATCAAATTTTAGCCGAAACTCTTTTGAGCACATCCTTCCCTTCTTTAAAGAATAATGTCTGTTTGGAGCTGAAACTTGGGTTTACTTAAAATTAATAAGCAAATATCCAAGGTGACATAAGCAAAATTGACGAATTATTATAGAGATTTGTAGTCAGATCCTAATCTTACCAAGACTAAATCATATGTACCACATCCCTTTCTTGTAGGCGGGACAAACTTTCAGCAGCGAAGTAACTAGTACTGGAAGATTCGCAAACAACACCCAACCAAAAAACACGAGAGTGAATTTCGGTTCTCGTGCAGTAAATTGTTAGCAGTTTCCTTGGTGTTGACAACTTTAATCGTCGCAGCTAGTATACTATATTCGTGAACATGCAGTCAACTTAATACTGTGGATGGTCTCAGGATCGCCGGTAGGTTAAGCCGAGTTCCAATCAACTAGTGTCACCCACCAAACCGTGGTATTTGTCAACTTATTGGTAAGACAACGACAATCCTCGCTGACTACTAGTATAAACATTTGTTGTATCAAGCATCAAATAATTCATTTACAGTATTGCATTTATAAAATTGGGTTAACTTTGCTGATCTTTGACTGTCTCTGTTGAATTCATTTACCATTTGTAGACAGGGGCATTTTTCAGATTTACATTTTGTATACATTGTGCATATTGTTGTTGTGAAATTATGTCCTTTATGGGTTATAGAACAGTCAGGATTCTACTTCGTCAAAATTATCTCCCCATTACGCCAGTTCCTTTTCACAATCGTAGAAATGGAAGCCATTGTAGGGATGACGCGCTGTCAATTTTTCTCTTGGAAACCGATAAATTTATCCACATTGCACCATTACGATCCTTTTATGTCAGTTGTATTTTGAAAGACAAATGTATCAACTAGCTAATGAGCATCAATAAATGAACTTGTCTGCATTGATTTAACTTAAAACTATTGTCTGATCGGTTGTCAGGTGGAATTTTCGAAAATTCATAAACATTTAAAAAAAAAATCCTATTAAATATTTCGTGGAAGGGAAGACTAGATTTTTTTAGTGGTTGAAGACTATAAACCTTAGTTATCACACACAAAAAAATATAATTTTTCGAAGATATGCATTTTCATCAACCAACTTGAAAGACTGTCGTCAAGTACTTTAAAAAAAAAATAGCTATTCGAACACACCTACTTTGTTTTTGTGATTCATTAGGTAGGTATTTCACTTGACCCATATATTTCATCTTTTCGTACTGTGATTTTTTAATGTTATAAAGTCAACCTGTAGCTTTGATATATAAGAATAATAGAATCTGAAGCGAGACGATGTACAAAATATTCTTGCTTTGTACGATATCAAGACAAAATATTCAACTCAAACACGCCCTAACATAAAAAGGCGCACTCGATTTTCTCTTTTCGATACAATTGTTACCCATTTTTTGGATTTTTTTCTTGAGTCACATAATGGAAGGGCAGACACGAAAATTACTGAACTAATAGATTGATATGTTTTCCGTCCGTGGTAATTTTTTTTTAAAAAAATCGGAGGTTATGCATTTTCTACATCCAACTTGAAAGATACCCATGTCGTGATATCTAATTGTTCTGCTTAACTATGTACTAGATAAATTGAAAACTTATGCAAATGGTGTTTTTAAAATAAAACACTTCGTAATTGAGAAAAAAATTGTAATTTTGTTTGTTTCTATTAACTTTTAAATTTTTGTCACTATAGTAAACATTACAGTAAGCATTTATCGCCTTATCTAACAAAGAGCTTCGATGTCGGAAGGGGACGATAAATGGCTGACCCGTGTTAAGAGAGAGCCATATCTCTTACACGTTAAAGGCACCCTTGTAGATTTCGAAAAAGAGTAGGCTAATGCCGCTACATGGAAAACATGCAAATGTCTGTCCTGCATTAAAAAAAGGCGACAAAAACAATGCCATAAATTACAGGCCAATTTCACTTTAATACATGTATACTTTGTAAAATAATGGAGCATATCATAGCTAGTCAAGTAATGGAACATCTCGAAAAAAACAATATTTTATATGATTTACAACATGGTTTCCGATCAAAACGCTCTTGTGAGACACAATTACTATCTTTCATTCAAGACCTTGCAAGAGACAACAATATTAACATACAAACAGATGTCGTTGTGATGGACTTTGCCAAAGCTTTTGACAAGGTCCCTCACAAAAGGTTACTTTACAAATTAAAATATTACGGCATAGACAATAATACCTTGGAATGGATTGGTGACTTTTTACACCATCGTACACAAACAGTAATGCTAGATGGAGAACAATCAGAAAAAAATGGGGTAACATCTGGGGTGCCACAGGGAACTGTCCTTGGCCCAATTTTATTCCTAATTTACATAAATGATTTCCCAGAATATTTACAACACAGCACCTTAAGATTATTTGCCGATGACAGCATCATCTATAGAAACATCAAAAACATAGATGATGCTGCCAAACTACAACAGGATTTAAATTCAGCGGCACAATGGGAAAAAGACTGGTTAATGTCATTTCATCCAGACAAATGCTCCATACTTAGAATTACACAAAAAAAGAAACCAGTCAACCATGACTACATCCTTCATGGCCACATCCTCCAAACTGAAACAGCAACAAAATATTTAGGCATAACCATACAATCTGATCTAAAATGGAATAAACATATAAATAATGTAACAGCTAATGCAAACAGACAACTTAATTTTCTAAAACGTAACCTTAAAGTCTCATCCCAAAAAATCAAAGAACGGGCATACATGTCATTAGTCAGACCTAAGCTTGAGTACAGCTCTTGCGTCTGGGACCCTCACACCAAAAACCAAATCAACCAAATTGAGATGGTCCAACGAAGAGCTGCTCGCTACACATGTAATAGATATCACAATACCAGCTCGATCTCAAATATGCTTGATCACCTTCAGTGGCCTACATTAGAATTGAGACGAATACAAACAAGACTAGTGGTATTCTATAAGATCATACACCAACACATAGCAATCGACCCTAAAGATCTTCTTGCTAAATCAGACAGTAGAACAAGACATAAACATACCAACCACTTTAAACAAATTCAAACAAATAAAGATTCTTACAAGTTTTCATTTTATCCACATACAATAGTACAATGGAACCTACTTCCTACATCAGCAATCCTTTGTACAACAGTCGACGGCTTCAAAGAGCAGATTTCTATATCTGCTCTTTCACAAATATTCTAAAAAACTGCTTAACATGTACATAGTTTTACCAAGAAATATACATAGGATAACAATCCACCAAAAAAAAAATTAAATTAAATCACTGTTATATTTTTACTTTATTTATTTTTTCTAAGCACCAATGCAATGTAATTTGATATTACTGCAAATTTATTTCTTTTAAATTGTAAATAAGCCACGCATGCAACGGCACGTAATAGTCAAAGTTGTGACGGGGCCGTAGTGATAGTCCGACGCCTCGATAGTCCGACAGTTCGATGGTCCGACGGTTCGATGATCCGACAGTTCAATAGTCCAACAGTTTAGTGGTATTTCTACTTCATATGTATGCGAGTCGGAAGTCATGTACCGTATTTGAGTACTGCGTATATATGATGAAAGTATCATGAACTGATTTAAAAGTAAAAAGATCCTACCTACCAGCTATAGGAAAAGCTTAACAATACTTCTCGTCTCTTGTGTGGTTTTTTAGGCCTCCATAAGTCAGTTCTGATAACACATGACTGTTTTCACGTATTCACAGTATTCATTTGACTGACTAGTGCTGCACCCTGGCTTACAAATACTGCACTATTTCATTTTTAAGATGGTTGTTCTTAGATGTTCAAGATATCATTTGTAAGCCAGAGTTAAAATTGGCTCTTTGGTTTCAGACGACAAAATCTTTTAAGTTATTTCGTAAAGGATCCAATTTGGATTACTTTGTTCACTGTGGCAGCCGTCTTGGTCGGCGGTCCGGATCATTTCTGAAACAAGACCACACAAGGACCATTGCTGCCAAGTATGGTTCCAATTTGCGAAGTTGTTTCAGACAATGAAATATGTAAGTGAATTTCTCATAGGGTCTTATGTTAAACTAAGTTTGATTGTGGAGGCTATCTTGTTCGCAGGTTGAGGATGTTGGAAATTTTTCTGGAAGGGGACCACCTAAGGACCATTCAAACAAAGTTTCGTCCCAATTAGCCCACTGGTTCAAGACAAGAAGATATTTATGTGAATTTTCCGTAGGATCCTATGTTTAGCTAAGTTCAGCTGTGGCGGATATCTTGGTCGGAGATCGGTTATGTCGGACAAAGTTTTCGGAAGGGGCCATCTAATGACCATTCTACTTAAGTTTGGTCCTAATGCCAGTTAACTCAGTGGATTCAGACAAAAAGATCTTTAAGTGATGTACCCACAGGGTCCTATGTTTAACTAAGTTCAGCTGTGGCGGCAATCTTGGTTGGAGTTTGGGGACATTGAACAACTTCTAAAGGGAAAACCCAAGGACCATTGCTGCAAAGTTTGGTTCAAATTGGCTTAATGGTTTCAGACAAGATGATTTTGAAGTGAACTTTCCATAGGCTATGGCAGTATACTTGTACTACGGATCGGGACATTGGACACAATTCCGTGAAAGAGGACTACATAAGGATCATTACTGCCAAGTTTGGTTCAAATTGGCCAAGTGGTTTCAGAGGAGAAGATCTTTAAGTAAGATGTTGACAGACGGACGACGGACGCCAAGTGATAGCAAAAGCGCAAAAAAATAAAAAAAAAAAAAGAAAAAGGGCACCGTGTAAAACAAATCAGACGAGAAAAATCAATAAACGGAAAGCAATTACAGCAACAAACAAAAACCACCTCAGGGTTAAACGTTTTTTTTTCTGGCAGACTGGATCAAAGTTTTCCGTAGACAGTGGTGAAACAGCACGATAAATATCACTCTTTCCTCCAACATCGATCGCCAGTATATATAGCAGAAATTCTCTGTCGGTTTTTCTGGTATTTGAAACCGTTGTATATTAAATCTTTGCCTCCGCGATTTCAAGCAATGACCCTAGCAGCCATTTAAGAGATAGGATAGAAAAGGACAGCAGAGTTCTTTATATACAATCTTTTCATGTGAACTTTCATCTTACACAAAGAAGTCAATTTTAAAACAAATCACTTTATGTGTAATAAGTTTAACACAATAATAGTGATTCAGTTTTGAAAAAGTTATGTCTGTCGCGTCTCGAAAGCCAGGCAGAACGTCTTGTGCCTATGATTAGTCTACATCATACCTAGCTGTATATATGTCGGACTATCGAACCGTCGGACTATAGGACTGTCGGACTATTGAACCGTCGGACTATAGAACTGTCGGACTGTCGAGCGGACCCCCTCAGTGACTGAGGTGACTGAGTGCGGAAATATGAAGATAGAGATAGACAAGGCAGCACTCGCACCCGCAAAGTGGAAAGGGATTAATATAAGTTTCAAAACTTTTTCCCAATCCACTATAAAAAAATATGTTTAAAACTAAAGAGCTTCGATTGTTTTGTTCTATTTCAATCGGGTTTCCGACTGAGAATAGAATTATAAAATTATATTTAAAAGAAATACTTCTATACACATACACATCTTCGCTGGTCAAGGATCAGGGAGAGGAGAGGACTGGATCGTAATCGTTGGATTTCGAAGATGAGACATACAAAGGATAATTAAAATCATGACGTTATTACATATATCAGGGCGAAATTGTATAGACAGACACCCATTAATTGTTGAAAACCATTTTATGTTGACCTATAATTTTATTTTGACTCTTTGTGTCGTCGTTTTGTTGTGTATATATATGGACGTCAAGTTGGTTACCTATTCCCTATTCCCTATTCGTTACCTATTCCCTATTCCCTATTCGTTACCTATTCGTTACCTATTCCCTATTCCCTATTCGTTACCTATTCGTTACCTATTCCCTATTCCCTATTCGTTACCTATTCGTTACCTATTCCCTATTCCCTATTCGTTACCTATTCGTTACCTATTCCCTATTCGTTACCTATTCGTTACCTATTCCCTATTCCCTATTCGTTACCTATTCGTTACCTATTCCTTATTCGTTACTTATTCGATTTTTAATATCCTTCCCCCTTTTTAATTAAGTCTCCCAAACAAAGTTTGGAGACTTATTGTTTTTGCTCAGTACTTATTATTTTTATTATTCTTCTTCCTCTTCTTCCTCTTCTTCTTCCGTCACTTTAAAAATGAACTTGTCCGCAGCATTTCTCCAAAACTACTTGTCAGATTTACTTAGGGTTTCATAAAATTATAGACTAATATGTCTAAGTGAGCCATCAATCGTTCATTTGTGCATTGGGGTCTATTAAGGGGTATTTTTTTTTGGGGGGGGGGCAGAAAGAAGGGAGGGGTTTACTATAGAACCCTATGGGATTTTATTTTCTAAAATTTTCAAATGAATATAACTTAAAAACTGTAAGTGATAGATACATGCAGTCTTCAGAAATGATTAAAGGGCCATTAAAACAAATCACATGAAATATAGGGGAGTCCCTGGGGGTCATCCCTACCCCCTTCAATTCGGGAATATGCTTTTAACTTGTAAACGGTCCAGATCCCCACCCCTAAACCATATATATTCTTGTATGGGACAATAAAACTAATCAAATGAAATTAAATAAAAGTTCCTGAGGGTCACCCCCACCCCGTTCAATTTGAGAATGTACTATTATCTTGTAAACGGTTCAGATCCCCACCCCTAAACCATATATATTCTTGAATAGGACGATAAAACAAAACAAATGAAATTAAATGGAAGTCCCCGGGGGTCATCCCCACCCCGTTCAATTTTAGAATGTGCTATTATCTTGTAAACGGTCCAGATCCCCATCCCTAAACCATATATATTCTTGTAGGGGACAATAAAAGTAATCAAATGAAATTAAATGGAAGTTCCTGGGGGTCACCCCCACCCCGTTCAATTTGAGAATGTACTATTATCTTGTAAATGGTCCAGATCCCCACCCCTAAACCATATATTTTCTTGTAGGGACAATAAAACAAATGAAATGAAATAAAAGGAAAGTCCCTAGGGGGTCACCCCACCCCCTCTTGTTTGAAAACTTATAAACGGTCAACATCCCCACCCCTAAACTATATATATTCTTGTAAGGGACAATAAAACTAATCAAATGAAATTAAATGGAAGTTCCTGGGGGTCACCCTCACCCCGTTCAATTTGAGAATGTACTATTATCTTGTAAATGGTCCAGATCCCCACCCCTAAACCATATATATTCTTGTAGGGGACAATAAAACAAATGAAATGAAATAAAAGGAAAGTCTCTAGGGGGTCAGCCCACCCCCTCTTGTTTGAAAACTTGTAAACGGTCAACATCCCCACCCCTAAACTATATATATTCTTGTAAGGGACAATAAAACTAATCAAATGAAATTAAATGGAAGTTCCTTGGGGTCACCCCCACCCCGTTCAATTTGAGAATGTACTATTATCTTGTAAATGGTCCAGATCCCCACCCCTAAACCATATATGTTCTTGTAGGGGACAATAAAACAAATAAAATGAGATAAAAGGGAAGTCCTGTTTGAATGCTTGTAAATGGTGGAGATCCCCACCAGTAAGCCATTTGTTTGTGCTCAACCGATCCTTTTACTTTATGTTCGATACTCATTTATTCCTTATTTGATTTTTATACGTTCTACCTTTTAACTGCTTTATGTCCGTATGTTTGAAGATGGATCTTGGTTCGAAGGGATGAAATCACCGTGTTAGCGCTTGCATAAAAAAAAAGATGTGGTGTGATTGCCAATGAGACAACAACCCACAATAGACCAAAATGACACAGAAACTATCAACTATAGGTCAATGTACGGCCTTCAACAATGAGCATAGCCCAAACCGTGTAGTCACCTATAAAAGGCCCAGATATGACAATTTCAAACAATTCAAACAACAAAACTAACGGCCGTATTTCATATACAAAAAAATAAACGAAAAACAAATATGTAACACAAAAACAAACGATAACTACTTAATTTCAGGCTCTTGTCTAGGGACAGGCACATACTAACATAATGTGGTGGGGTTAAACATGTTAGCAGGGTGTACATCGTTTCGGAGCATGCTTTTCCTTGTTTAATTCGTTCCATCACGCGCTTATAATTCGCTTATAATACGTGTATCATACGTTGCACCTTTTAAAACATGATTTTCAATTGTTTTGTTGTCTCTGGTGGTAGTTTTGGGTTCTTAGAGGTGATATAACTCTATAAGCGCATATGTACCCATTCCAGCGCTCGGATAATACCCTGTTAAATATTCGTTACTTATTCGCTTTTAATACGTTTGTTGTACGTTGCACCTTTAAGAAAAGGATTTTCCATTGTGTTCATATCTCTGGTGGTAATAATGTGTTCTTATAGATGAAATGTCCCTATTAGCACGTATGTACCCGTTCCAGCGCTCGGATAATACCCTGTTACTTATTCGTTCCTTATTCGCTTTTAATGCGCGGGGTAAGTATACGTTGCACCTTGAAATAAATCGTTTTTTGATTGTGTTCATGTCTCTGGTGGTAACACTGTGTTCTTAGAGACGAAATGACCCTATTAGAGCGCATGTACCCGTTCCAGCGCTCGGTTAATACCCTGTTAAATATTCGTTACTTATTCGCTTTTAATACGTTTGTTGTACGTTGCACCTTTAAGAAAAGGATTTTCCATTGTGTTCATATCTCTGGTGGTAATAATGTGTTCTTATAGATGAAATGTCCCTATTAGCACGTATGTACCCGTTCCAGCGCTCGGATAATACCCTGTTACTTATTCGTTCCTTATTCGCTTTTAATGCGCGGGGTAAGTATACGTTGCACCTTGAAATAAATCGTTTTTTGATTGTGTTCATGTCTCTGGTGGTAACACTGTGTTCTTAGAGACGAAATGACCCTATTAGAGCGCATGTACCCGTTCCAGCGCTCGGTTAATACCCTGTTACCTATTCGTTACGTTGCATTTTTTAGAAAAGGATTTTTACTTGTGTTCATGTCTCTGGTGGTAACAATGTGTAATTAGAGATGAAATTACCCTATTAGCGTGCATGTACCCGTTCCAGCGCTCGGTTAATAGCCTGTTACCTATTCGTTACCTATTCGTTACCTATTCACTTATAATACGTTTGTTGTACGTTGCACCTTTTAGAAATGGATTTTCAATTGTGTCCATGTCTCTGGTGGTAACAATGTGTTCTTAGAGATGAAATGACCCTATAAACGCGCATGTACCCGTTCCAGCGCTCGGTTAATACCCTGTTACCTATTCGTTACCTATTCGTTACCTATTCGTTACCTATTCACTTATAATATGTTTGTTGTACATTGCACCTTTTAGAAAAGGATTTTCAATTGTGTTCATGTCTCTGGTGGTAACAATGTGTAATTCGAGATGAAATGACCCTATTAGCGCATATGTACCCGTTCCAGCGCTCGGTTAATACCCTGTTACCTATTCGTTACCTATTCGTTACTTATTCGCTTTATATACGTTTGTTGTACGTTGCACTTTTTAGAAAAGGATTTTTACTTGTGTTCATTTCTCTGGTGGTAACAATGTGTAATAAGAGATGAAATGACCCTATTAACGTGCATGTACCCGTTCCAGTGCTCGGTTTATAGCCTGTTACCTATTCGTTACCTATTCGTTACATATTCGTTACCTATTCACTTATAATACGTTTTTTGTACGTTTCACCTTTTAGAAAAGGATTTTCAATTGTGTTCATGTCTCTGGTGGTAACAATGTGTAATTAGAGATGAAATGTCCCTATTAGCACGTATGTACCCGTTCCAGCGCTCGGATAATACCCTGTTACTTATTCGTTCCTTATTCGCTTTTAATGCGCGGGGTAAGTATACGTTGCACCTTGAAATAAATCGTTTTTTGATTGTGTTCATGTCTCTGGTGGTAACACTGTGTTCTTAGAGACGAAATGACCCTATTAGAGCGCATGTACCCGTTCCAGCGCTCGGTTAATACCCTGTTACCTATTCGTTACGTTGCATTTTTTAGAAAAGGATTTTTACTTGTGTTCATGTCTCTGGTGGTAACAATGTGTAATTAGAGATGAAATTACCCTATTAGCGTGCATGTACCCGTTCCAGCGCTCGGTTAATAGCCTGTTACCTATTCGTTACCTATTCGTTACCTATTCACTTATAATACGTTTGTTGTACGTTGCACCTTTTAGAAATGGATTTTCAATTGTGTCCATGTCTCTGGTGGTAACAATGTGTTCTTAGAGATGAAATGACCCTATAAACGCGCATGTACCCGTTCCAGCGCTCGGTTAATACCCTGTTACCTATTCGTTACCTATTCGTTACCTATTCACTTATAATATGTTTGTTGTACGTTGCACCTTTTAGAAAAGGATTTTCAATTGTGTTCATGTCTCTGGTGGTAACAATGTGTAATTCGAGATGAAATGACCCTATTAGCGCATATGTACCCGTTCCAGCGCTCGGTTAATACCCTGTTACCTATTCGTTACCTATTCGTTACTTATTCGCTTTATATACGTTTGTTGTACGTTGCACTTTTTAGAAAAGGATTTTTACTTGTGTTCATTTCTCTGGTGGTAACAATGTGTAATAAGAGATGAAATGACCCTATTAACGTGCATGTACCCGTTCCAGTGCTCGGTTTATAGCCTGTTACCTATTCGTTACCTATTCGTTACATATTCGTTACCTATTCACTTATAATACGTTTGTTGTACGTTGCACCTTTTAGAAAAGGATTTTCAATTGTGTTCATGTCTCTGGTGGTAACAATGTGTAATTAGAGATGAAATGTCCCTATTAGCACGTATGTACCCGTTCCAGCGCTCGGATAATACCCTGTTACTTATTCGTTCCTTATTCGCTTTTAATGCGCGGGGTAAGTATACGTTGCACCTTGAAATAAATCGTTTTTTGATTGTGTTCATGTCTCTGGTGGTAACACTGTGTTCTTAGAGACGAAATGACCCTATTAGAGCGCATGTACCCGTTCCAGCGCTCGGTTAATACCCTGTTAAATATTCGTTACTTATTCGCTTTTAATACGTTTGTTGTACGTTGCACCTTTAAGAAAAGGATTTTCCATTGTGTTCATATCTCTGGTAGTAATAATGTGTTCTTATAGATGAAATGTCCCTATTAGCACGTATGTACCCGTTCCAGCGCTCGGATAATACCCTGTTACTTATTCGTTCCTTATTCGCTTTTAATGCGCGGGGTAAGTATACGTTGCACCTTGAAATAAATCGTTTTTTGATTGTGTTCATGTCTCTGGTGGTAACAATGTGTAATTCGAGATGAAATGACCCTATTAGCGTGCATGTACCCGTTCCAGCGCTCGGTTAATAGCCTGTTACCTATTCGTTACCTATTCACTTATAAAACGTTTGTTGTACGTTGCACCTTTTAGAAAAGGATTTTCAATTGTGTTCATGTCTCTGGTGGTAACAATGTTTAATAAGAGATGAAATGACCCTATTAGCGCATATGTACCCGTTCCAGCGCTCGGTTAATACCCTGTTACCTATTCGTTACCTATTCGTTACTTATTCGCTTTATATACGTTTGTTGTACGTTGCACTTTTAAGAAAAGGATTTTTACTTGTGTTCATGTCTCTGGTGGTAACAATGTGTAATTAGAGATGAAATTACCCTATTAGCGTGCATGTACCCGTTCCAGCGCTCGGTTAATAGCCTGTTCCCTATTCGTTACCTATTCGTTACCTATTCACTTATAATACATAAAATTGAGAATGGAAATGGGGAATGTGTCAAAGAGACAACAACCCGCCCAAATAAAAAACAACAGCAGAGGGTCACCAACAGGTCTTCAATGTAGCGAGAAATTCCCGCACCCGGAGGCGTCCTTCAGCTGGCCCCTAAACAAATATATACTAGTCCAGTGATAATGAACGCCATACTAATTTCCAAATTGTACACAAGAAACTAAAATTAAAATAATACAAGACTAACAAAGGCCAGAGGCTCCTGACTTGGGACAGGCGCAAAAATGCGGCGGGGTTAAACATGTTTGTGAGATCTCAACCCTCCCCCTATACCTCTAACCAATGTAGTAAAGTAAACGCATAACAATACGCACATTAAAATTCAGTTCAAGAGAAATCCGAGTCTGATGTCAGAAGATGTAACCAAAGAAAATAAACAAAATGACAATAATACATAAATAACAACAGACTACTAGCAGTTAACTGACATGCCAGCTCCAGACGTCAACTAAACTGACTGAAAGATTATGATTTCATCATATGAACATCAGGCACAATCCTTCCCGTTAGGGGTTTAGTATCATACCATCATAACATATATGAGAAGAACATAACCCGTGTCATGCCAACAACTGTTTTTAGAATAAATGTGTTTAGTTCCGATGCAAAGACCTTATCAATGACTCAATATTAACGCCAAAATATGCAATCTTTAATGACTTGACAACAGTATCGTAATTATATCCCTTCTTAATAAGTCTATTCAAAGGTTTTGTAAGTTTCTGAGGTGAATACTGACACCTTTGTGCTTTATAAAGAATATTACCATAAAAAATTGGATGTGAAATACCTGAACGTATTAAAAGTCTGCATGTTGAGCTATATTTACGAATAATGTCTTTATACCGATGATAAAATTTAGTAAATGTTTTGACTAGTTTGTGATATCGAAAACCCTGGTGTAATAATTTTTCAGTAATACATAAATTTCTCTCGTTAAAATCTAAAACATTGTTACATACACGAGCGAATCGTACAAGTTGAGATATATAAACACCGTAAGATGGTGACAAGGGAACGTCACCATCTAAAAACGGATAATTAACGATAGGAAATGAAAAATCATCCCTTTTATCATAAATTTTAGTATTCAGCTTTCCATTAGTGATATAGATATCAAGATCGAGAAAAGGGCAGTGGTCATTGTTAGTATTAGCTTTATTTAAAGTAAGTTCAACAGGATAAATTTCATTAATATACATACTGAAGTCGTCATTATTGAGAGCCAAAATATCATCCAAATATCTAAAAGTATTATTAAATTTGTTTATCAGATGTTGTTTCGATGGGTCTTTGCTTATTTTTGTCATAAATTGTAACTCATAACAATACAAAAACAGGTCCGCAATAAGTGGTGCACAGTTAGTCCCCATTGGAATTCCGATAATCTGACGATATACGGAATCCCCAAAGCGAACAAAAATGTTATCTAGTAAAAATTCAAGGGCATATATAGTATCAAAGCATGTCCAATTAACATAGTTTTTTTGTTTATTGCTACTAAAAAATGACCTAAAAGAGTTTGAACATATATATTCACATTCTGATTTTTTGAATGCCCATTTAATTAGGTGTGTGAATTTTTTCTTAATGAGAATGTGAGGCAATGTGGTATACAGGGTAGAAAAATCAAAACTTTGAACAGATTCAAAATCACCAATATAAGCATGCAATTTATCAAGTACTTCCAACGAGTTCTTGACACTCCAAAAGTAATTTATTCCACGTTTGTTGTGCGTTGTACCTTTAAGAAAAGGATTTTCAATTGTGTCCATGTCTCTGGTGGTAACAATGTGTTCTTAGAGATGAAATGACCCTATTAGCGCGCATGTACCCGTTCCAGCGCTCGGTTAATACCCTGTGACATATTCGTTACCTATTCGTTACCTATTCGTTACCTATTCACTTATAATACGTTTGTTGTACGTTGCACCTTTTAGAAATGGATTTTCAATTGTGTCCATGTCTCTGGTGGTAACAATGTGTTCTTAGAGATGAAATGACCCTATAAACGCGCATGTACCCGTTCCAGCGCTCGGTTAATACCCTGTTACCTATTCGTTACCTATTCGTTACCTATTCGTTACCTATTCACTTATAATATGTTTGTTGTACATTGCACCTTTTAGAAAAGGATTTTCAATTGTGTTCATGTCTCTGGTGGTAACAATGTGTAATTCGAGATGAAATGACCCTATTAGCGCATATGTACCCGTTCCAGCGCTCGGTTAATACCCTGTTACCTATTCGTTACCTATTCGTTACTTATTCGCTTTATATACGTTTGTTGTACGTTGCACTTTTTAGAAAAGGATTTTTACTTGTGTTCATTTCTCTGGTGGTAACAATGTGTAATAAGAGATGAAATGACCCTATTAACGTGCATGTACCCGTTCCAGTGCTCGGTTTATAGCCTGTTACCTATTCGTTACCTATTCGTTACATATTCGTTACCTATTCACTTATAATACGTTTTTTGTACGTTTCACCTTTTAGAAAAGGATTTTCAATTGTGTTCATGTCTCTGGTGGTAACAATGTGTAATTAGAGATGAAATGTCCCTATTAGCACGTATGTACCCGTTCCAGCGCTCGGATAATACCCTGTTACTTATTCGTTCCTTATTCGCTTTTAATGCGCGGGGTAAGTATACGTTGCACCTTGAAATAAATCGTTTTTTGATTGTGTTCATGTCTCTGGTGGTAACACTGTGTTCTTAGAGACGAAGAGACCCTATTAGAGCGCATGTACCCGTTCCAGCGCTCGGTTAATACCCTGTTAAATATTCGTTACTTATTCGCTTTTAATACGTTTGTTGTACGTTGCACCTTTAAGAAAAGGATTTTCCATTGTGTTCATATCTCTGGTGGTAATAATGTGTTCTTATAGATGAAATGTCCCTATTAGCACGTATGTACCCGTTCCAGCGCTCGGATAATACCCTGTTACTTATTCGTTCCTTATTCGCTTTTAATGCGCGGGGTAAGTATACGTTGCACCTTGAAATAAATCGTTTTTTGATTGTGTTCATGTCTCTGGTGGTAACACTGTGTTCTTAGAGACGAAATGACCCTATTAGAGCGCATGTACCCGTTCCAGCGCTCGGTTAATACCCTGTTAAATATTCGTTACTTATTCGCTTTTAATACGTTTGTTGTACGTTGCACCTTTAAGAAAAGGATTTTCCATTGTGTTCATATCTCTGGTGGTAATAATGTGTTCTTATAGATGAAATGTCCCTATTAGCACGTATGTACCCGTTCCAGCGCTCGGATAATACCCTGTTACTTATTCGTTCCTTATTCGCTTTTAATGCGCGGGGTAAGTATACGTTGCACCTTGAAATAAATCGTTTTTTGATTGTGTTCATGTCTCTGGTGGTAACAATGTGTAATTCGAGATGAAATGACCCTATTAGCGTGCATGTACCCGTTCCAGCGCTCGGTTAATAGCCTGTTACCTATTCGTTACCTATTCACTTATAAAACGTTTGTTGTACGTTGCACCTTTTAGAAAAGGATTTTCAATTGTGTTCATGTCTCTGGTGGTAACAATGTTTAATAAGAGATGAAATGACCCTATTAGCGCATATGTACCCGTTCCAGCGCTCGGTTAATACCCTGTTACCTATTCGTTACCTATTCGTTACTTATTCGCTTTATATACGTTTGTTGTACGTTGCACTTTTAAGAAAAGGATTTTTACTTGTGTTCATGTCTCTGGTGGTAACAATGTGTAATTAGAGATGAAATTACCCTATTAGCGTGCATGTACCCGTTCCAGCGCTCGGTTAATAGCCTGTTACCTTTTCGTTACCTATTCGTTACCTATTCACTTATAATACGTTTGTTGTGCGTTGTACCTTTAAGAAAAGGATTTTCAATTGTGTCCATGTCTCTGGTGGTAACAATGTGTTCTTAGAGATGAAATGACCCTATTAGCGCGCATGTACCCGTTCCAGCGCTCGGTTAATACCCTGTGACATATTCGTTACCTATTCGTTACCTATTCACTTATAATACGTTTGTTGTACGTTGCATCTTTAAGAAACGGATTTTCAATTGTGTTCATATCTCTTGTGGTAATAATGTGTTCTTATAGATGAAATACCTCTATTAGCGCATATTACCCGTTCCAGCGCTCGGATAATACCCGGTTACTTATTCGTTCCTTATTCGCTTTTAATGCGCAGGGTATACGTTGCACCTTGAAATAAATCGTTTTTTAATTGTGTTCGTGTCTCTGGTGGTTACAATGTGTTCTTAGAGATGAAATGACCCTATTAGCGTGCATGTATCCGTTCCAGCGCTCGGTTAATACCCTGTTACCTATTCGTTAGCTATTCGTTACCTATTCACTTATAATACATTTGTTGTACGTTGCACCTTTTAGAAAAGGATTTTCAATTGTGTTCATGTCTCTGGTGGTAACAATGTGTTCTTAGAGTTGAAATGACCCTATTAGCGCATATGTACCCGTTCCAGCGCTCGGTTAATACCCTGTTACCTATTCGTTACTTATTCGCTTTAAATACGTTTGTTGTACGTTTCACCTTTTAGAAACGGATTTTCACTCGTGTTCATGTCTCTGGTGGTAACAATGTGTAATAAGAGATGAAATGACCCTATTAGGTAGCGTGCATGTACCCGTTCCAGCACTCGGTTAATACCCTGTTACCTATTCGTTACCTATTCGTCACTTATTCGCTTTTAATACGTTTGATGTACGTTGCACCTTTTAGAAAAGGATTTTCAATTGTGTTCATATCCCTGGTGGTAATAATGTGTTCTTATAGATGAAATACCCCTATTAGCGCGTATGTACCCGTTCCAGCGCTCGGATAATACCCGGTTACTTATTCGTTCACTATTCGCTTTTAATGCGCAGGGTATACATTGCACCTTGAAATAAATCGTTTTTTAATTGTGTTCGTGTCTCTGGTGGTAACAATGTGTTCTTAGAGATGAAATGACCCTATTAGCGCGCATGTACCCGTTCAAGCGCTCGGTTAATACCCTGTTACCTATTCGTTACCTATTCATTTATAAAACGTTTGTTGTACGTTGCACCTTTTAGAAAAGGATTTTCAATTGTGTCCATGTCTCTGGTGGTAACAATGTCTTCTTAGAGATGAAATGACTCTATATGCGTGCATGTACCCGTTCCAGCGCTCGGTTAATACCCTGTTACCTATTCGTTACCTATTCGTGACCTATTCACTTATAATACGTTTGTTGTACGTTGCACCTTTCAGAAAAGGATTTTCAATTGTTTGCATGTCTCTGGTGGTAATAATGTGTTCTTATAGATAAAATACCCCTATTAGCGCGTATGTACCCGTTCCAGCGCTCGGATAATTCCCGGTTACTTATTCGTTACTTATTCGCTTTTAATGCGTAGGGTATACATTGCATCTTGAAATACATTGTTTTTTAATTGTGTTCATGTCTCTGGTGGTAACAATGTGTTCTTATAGATTAAATGACTCTATTAGCGCGCATGTACCTGTTCCAGCGCTCGGTTAATACCCTGTTACCTATTCGTTACTTATTCGCTTTTAATACGTTTGTTGTATTTTGCACCTTTTAGAAAAAGATTTTCATTTGTGTTCATGTCTCTGGTGGTAACAATGTGTTCTTAGAGATGAAATAACCCTTTTAGCGCGTATGTACCCGTTCCAGCGCTCGGCTAATACCTTGTTACCTATTCGTTACTTCTTATTTCAAGGTGCAACGCATAGCACGCGTATTTAAAGCGAATAAGGAACGAATAAGTAACAGGGTCGAGCGCCGAAACGGGTTCATATGTTCGATTAAGGTTATTTCACCTCTAAGAACCGACAGTTACCACCAGAGACACAAAAATATTTCTTTTTAAAGTGCAACTCATTACACACGTTTTAAAAGCGAATAAGGAACGAATAAGTAACAGGGTATCACTGAGCGGTGAAATGGGTACATATGCGCTAATAGGGTTTTTTCAACTCAGATCAGAGAACACATAATTACCACCAGAGACGTGAAAGCAATCGATAATCGATTTATTTCAAGGTGCAACGTATACCACGCGTATTTAAAGCGAATAAGGAACGAATAAGTAACAGGGTATCAGTCGAGAGTTGAAACGGGTACATTTGCTCTATTATGGTTATTTCACCTCTAAAAACCGACAGTTACCACCAAAGACACAAACGTATTTCTTTTTTTAAAGTGCAACGCATAACACACGTTTTATTTTTTGATTTAAACATATTTATTTATAGTGGATTGTGAAACAAATTTTGTAACTTATATTTACCCCTTTCCACTTTTCGGGTGCGAGTGCTGCCTTGTAGCGGCATCAGCCTACTCTTTCGAAATCTACAAGGGTGTCTTCAACGTGCAAGAGATATGTCTCTCTCTTAACACGGGTCAGCCATTTATCGTCCCCTTCCGACGGACTATCATCGTTTCCTGAAGACCATAGTCGCAAATGGTGTCAAGGGAGAGCCAAAAATTGAGTTCCTGAAATTTTCATCCCGAACGGGAATCGAACCAGGAACCATTGTGTTAGTAGTCCGATGCACTAACCGCTACAACACGTTTTATAAGCGAATGAGAAACGAATAAGTAACAGGGTATCAGTGTTGCGCTTAAACGGGTACATATGCGCTAATAGGGTTTTTTCACTTCAGAGAACACACAATTACCGCCAGAGACATGAAAGCAATAGATAATCGATTTATTCCAAGGTGTAACGTATACCACGCGTATTAAAAGCGAATAAGGAACGAATAAGTAACAGGGTATCAGTCGAACGCTGAAACGGGTACATATGTTCTATTAGGGTTATTTCACCTCTTAGAACCGACAGTTACCACCAGAGACACAAAAATATTTCTTTTTTAAAGTGCAACGCATAACACACGTTTTAAAAGCGAATAAGGAACGAATAAGTAACAGGGTATCAGTGTAGCGGTGAAATGGGTACATATGTGCTAATAGGTTTTTTCAACTCAGAGAACACATAATTACCACCAGAGACATGAAAGCAATCGATAATCGTTTTATTTCAAGGTGCAACGTATACCACGCGTATTGAAAGCGATTAAGGAACGAATAAGTTACAGGGTATAAACCGAGCGCTGGAACGGGTACATACACGCTAATAGGGTTATTTCATCTCCAAGAACACATAGTTACCGCCAGAGACAAGAACACAATTGAAAATCATTTTCTAAAATGTTCATTTTTATACAAGCGCTAAAAGGTGATTTCACCTCTTCGAACCAAGAACCAGATTTTCAAACATACGAATATAAAACATTTAAAAGGTAGAACGTATAAAAATCAAATAATAAACAAATAAGTATCTAACATAAAGCAACAGGATCGGTTGAGCACAAACACATATAAATAGGTCATAAGAAGGTAATTTTACCTCAACAAATTTAGATCTATAACAAGAGATAAGAATATAAACAAGAGTGCACACGCTGAAATGTCTCGCCTTCTTTACTAATCATTGATATTATGTTGATAGTCTTAAGTATAAAGCTTTATAACAACTGTCACATAACTTAACATCAACCAAGATAACAAAAACCAAATTGAATGAACCATGAAAATGAGGTCAAGGTCAGATGAAACATGCCAGACAGACATGTACAGCTAACAATGCTTTCATACAACAAATATAGTTGACCTCTTACTTATAGTTTAAGAAAAATAGACCAAACACAAAAACTTAACACTGAGCAATGAACCGTGAAAATGAGGTCGAGGTCAAATAAAACCTGCGCGACTGACACACAGATCATATAATATTTCCATACACCAAATATAGTTGACTTATAGCATATAGTATTACATAAAAAGACCAAAACTCAAAAACTTAACTTTGACCACTCAACCATGAAAATGAGGTCAAGGTCAGATGACATCTGCACGCTAGACATGAACACCTTACAATCATTCCATACAACAAATATAGTAGATCTATTATGTAAAGTATGAGAAAAAGAGACCAAAACACAAAAACTTAACTATAACCACTGAACCATGAAAATAAGGTCAAGGTCAGATGACACCTGCCAGTTGGACATGGACACCTTACAGTCCTTCCATACACCGAATATACTTGCCCTATTGCTTATAGTATCTGAGATATGGACTTGACCACCAAAACCTAACCTTGTTCACTGATCCATGAAATGAGGTCGAGGTTAAGTGAAAACTGTCTGACGGGCATGAGGACCTTACAAGGTACGCACATACCAAATATAATTATCCTATTACTTAAAATAAGACAGAATTCAACATTACAAAAAATCTTAACTTTATTTTCAAGTGGTCACTGAACCATGAAAATGAGGTCAAGGACATTTGACATGTGACTGACAGAAACTTCGTAACATGAGGCATCCATATACAAAATATGAAGCATCCAGTTCTTCCACCTTCTAAAATATAAAGTTTTTAAAAAGTTAGCTAACACCGCCGTCGCCGTAGCCGCCGCCGCCGGATCACTATCCCTATGTCGAGCTTTCTGCAACAAAAGTTGAAGGCTCGACAAAAATTAAAAAGGGTGAGGATATCAAAAATTGAAAAAGTAACGAATAAGGAATAAGTAACGAATAGGTAACGAATAGGGAATAGAGAATAAATAACGAATAGGTAACGCGTAGGGAATAGGGAATAAGTAACGAATACTAGTAGGTAACAAATAGGGAATAGGGAATAAGTTACAAATAGGTAACGCATAGGGAATAGGGAATAAGTAACGAATAGGTAACAAATAAGTAACAGGATATTAACCGAGCGTTGGAACGGGTAGATGCACGCTAATAGGGTCATTTTATCTCTAAACACATTGTTACCACCAAAGACATAAACACAATTGAAAATCCTTTTCTAAAAGGTGCATCGTACAACAAACGTATTATCAGCGAATAAGTAACGAATAAGTAACAGGGTAATAACCGAGCGCTGGAACGGGTACATACGCGCTAATAGGGTCATTTCATCTCTAAGAACACATTGTTACCACCAGAGACATGAACACAATTGAAAATCCTTTTCTAAAATGTGCAACGTACAACAAATGTATTATAAGTGAATAGGTAACGAATAAGTAACGAATAGGTAACAGGGTATTAACCGAGTGCTGGAACGGGTACATGCGCGCTAATAGGGTTATTTCATCTCTAAGAACACATTGTTACCACCAGAGACACGAACACAATTAAAAAACGATTTATTTCAAGGTGCAACGTATACCCTGCGCATTAAAAGCGAATAAGGAATGAATAAGTAACCGGGTATTATCCGAGCGCTGGAACGGGTAATATGCGCTAATAGGGATATTTCATCTATAAGAACACATTATTACCACAAGAGATATGAACACAATTGAAAATCCGTTTCTTAAAGGTGCAACGTACAACAAACGTATTTAAAGCGAATAAGTAACGAATAGGTAACGAATAGGTAACAGGGTATTAACCGAGCGCTGGAACGGGTACATGCACGCTAATAGGGTCATTTCATCTCTTATTACACATTGTTACCACCAGAGACATGAACACAAGTGAAAATCCTTTTCTAAAAGGTGCAACGTACAACAAACGTATTATAAGTGAATAGGTAACAAATAGGTAACGAATAGGTAACAGGGTATTAACCGAGCGCTGGAACGGGTACATGTGCTCTAATAGGGTCATTTTGTCTCTAAGAACACATTGTCACCACCAGAGACATGAACACAATTAAAAAACGATTTATTGCAAGGTGCAACGTATACTTACCCCGCGCATTAAAAGCGAATAAGGAACGAAAAGGTAGCAGGGTAGTATCCGAGCGCTGGAACGGGTATATGCACGCTAATAGTCATTTTATCTCTGAGAAGACATTGTTACCACCAGAGACATGGACACAATTGAAAATCCTTTTCTAAAAGGTGCAACGTACAACAAACGTATTATAAGTGAATAGGTAACGAATAGGTAACGAATATGTCACAGGGTATCAACCGAGCGCTGGAACGGGTACATGCGCGCTAATAGGGTCATTTCATCTCTAAGAACACATTGTTACCACCAGAGACATGGACACAATTGAAAATCCTTTTCTTAAAGGTGCAACGTACAACAAACGTATTATAAGTGAATAGGTAACGAAAAGATAACGAATAGGTAACAGGCTATTAACCGAGCGCTGGAACTGGTAGATGCACGCTAATAGGGTCATTTCATGTCTAATTACACATTGTTACCACCAGAGACATGAACACAAGTAAACATCCTTTTCTTAAAAGTGCAACGTACAACAAACGTATATAAAGCGAATAAGAAACGAATAGGTAACGAATAGATAACAGGGTATTAACCGAGCGCTGGAACGGGTACATATGCGCTAATAGGGTCATTTCATCTCGAATTACACATTGTTACCACCAGAGACATGAACACAATTGAAAATCCTTTTCTAAAAGGTGCAACGTACAACAAACGTATTATAAGTGAATAGGTAACGAATAGGTAACGAAAAGGTAACGAATAGGTAACGAATAGGTAACAGGGTATTAACCAAGCGCTGGAACGGGTACATGCGCGCTAATAGGGTCATTTCATCTCTAAGAACACATTGTTACCACCAGAGACATGGACACAATTGAAAATCCTTTTCTAAAAGGTGCAACGTACAACAAACGTATTATAAGTGAATAGGTAACGAATAGGTAACAGGCTATTAACCGAGCGCTGGAACGGGTACATGCACGCTAATAGGGTCATTTCATCTCGAATTACACATTGTTACCACCAGAGACATGAACACAAGTAAAAATCCTTTTCTAAAAAGTGCAACGTACAACAAACGTATATAAAGCGAATAAGTAACGAATAGGTAACAGGGTATTAACCGAGCGCTGAAACGGGTACATATGCGCTAATAGGGTCATTTCATCTCTTATTACACATTGTTACCACCAGAGACATGAACACAATTGAAAATCCTTTTCTAAAAGGTGCAACGTACAACAAACGTATTATAAGTGAATAGGTAACGAATATGTAACGAATAGGTAACGAATAGGTAACAGGGTATTAACCGAGCGCTGGAACGGGTACATGTGCGCTAATAGGGTATTTTCATCTCTAAAAACACATTGTTACCACCAGAGACATGGACACAATTTAAAATCCTTTTCTAAAAGGTGCAAAGTACAACAAACGTATTATAAGTGAATAGGTAACGAATAGGTAACAGGGTAATAACCGAGCGCTGGAACGGGTACATGCACGCTAATAGGGTAATTTCATCTCTAATTACACATTGTTACCACCAGAGACATGAACACAAGTGAAAATCCTTTTCTAAAAGGTGCAACGTACAACAAACGTATTTAAAGCGAATAAGTAACGAATAGGTAACGAATAGGTAACAGGGTATTAACCGAGCGCTGGAACGGGTACATATGCGCTAATAGAGTCATTTTATCTCTAAGAACACATTGTTACCACCAGAGACATGAACACAATTGAAAATCCTTTTCTAAAAGGTGCAACGTACAACAAACGTATTATAAGTGAATAGGTAACGAATAGGTAACAGGGTATTACCCGAGCGCTGGGACGGGTACATGCGCGCTAATAGGGTCATTTCATCTCTAATTACACATTGTTACCACCAGAGACATGAACACAATTGAAAATCCTTTTCTAAAAGGTGCAACGTACAACAAATGTATTATAAGTGAATAGGTAACGAATAGGAAACAGGGTATTAACCGAGCGCTGGAACGGGTACATGCGCGCTTATAGGGTCATTTCATCTCTAAGAACGCATTGTTACCACCAGAGACACGAACACAATTAAAAAACAATTTATTTCAAGGTGCAACGTATACCCTGCGCATTAAAAACGAATAAGGAACGAATAAGTAACAGGGTATTATCCGAGCGTTGGAACGGGTAATATGCGCTAATAGGGGTATTTCATCTATAAGAACACATTATTACCACAAGAGATATGAACACAATTGAAAATCCGTTTCTTAAAGGTGCAACGTACAACAGACGTTTTAAAAGCGAATAAGTAACGAATAGGTAACAGGGTATTAACTGAGCGCTGGAACGGGTACATGCACGCTACCTAATAGGGTCATTTCATCTCTAATTACACATTGTTACCACCAGAGACATGAACACAAGTGAAAATCCTTTTCTAAAAGGTGCAACGTACAACAAACGTATTATAAGTGAATAGGTAACGAATAGGTAACAGGGTATTAACCGAGCGCTGGAACGGGTACATGCGCTCTAATAGGGTCATTTCGTCTCTAAGAACACAGTGTTACCACCAGAGACATAAACACAATTAAAAACGATTTATTTCAAGGTGCAACGTATACTTACCCCGCGCATTAAAAGCGAATAAGGAACGAATAAATAACAGGGTATTATCTGAGCGCTGGAACGGGTACATACGCGCTAATAGGGATATTTCATCTGTAAGAACACATTATTACCACCAGAGATATGAAGACAATGGAAAATCCTTTTCTAAAAGGTGCAACGTACAACAAACGTATTAAAAGCGAATAAGTAACGAATATTTAACAGGGTATTATCCGAGCGCTGGAACGGGTACATGTGCGCTTATAGAGTTATATCACTTCTAAGAACCCAAAATTACCACCAGAGACAACAAAACAATTGAAAATCATGTTTTCAAAGGTGCAACGTAAGATACACGTATTATAAGCGAATTATAAGCGAGTGATGGAACGAATTAAACAAGGTAATAGCATGCTCCGAAACGATGTACACCCTGCTAACATGTTTAACCCCACCACATTATGTTAGTATGTGCCTGTCCCTAGACAAGAGCCTGAAATTAAGTAGTTATCGTTTGTTTTTGTGTTACATATTTGTTTTTCGTTTATTTTTTTGTATATGAAATACGGCCGTTAGTTTTGTTGTTTGAATTGTTTGAAATTGTCATATCTGGGCCTTTTATAGGTGACTACACGGTTTGGGCTATGCTCATTGTTGAAGGCCGTACATTGACCTATAGTTGATAGTTTCTGTGTCATTTTGGTCTATTGTGGGTTGTTGTCTCATTGGCAATTATACCACATCTTTTTTTTTTATGCAAGCGCTAACACGGTGATTTCATCCCTTCGAACCAAGATCCATCTTCAAACATACGGACATAAAGCAGTTAAAAGGTAGAACGTATAAAAATCAAATAAGGAACAAATGAGTATCGAACATAAAGTAAAAGGATCGGTTGAGCACAAACAAATGGCTTACTGGTGGGGATCTCCACCATTTACAAGCATTCAAACAGGACTTTCCTTTTATCTCATTTTATTTGTTTTATTGTCCCCTACAAGAACATATATGGTTTAGGGGTGGGGATCTGGACCATTTACAAGATAATTGTACATTCTCAAATTGAACGGGGTGGGGATGACCCCAAGGAACTTCCATTTAATTTCATTTGATTAGTTTTATTGTCCCTTACAAGAATATATATAGTTTAGGGGTGGGGATGTTGACCGTTTACAAGTTTTCAAACAAGAGGGGGTGGGCTGACCCCCTAGGGACTTTCCTTTTCTTTCATTTCATTTGTTTTATTGTCCCCTACAAGAATATATATGGTTTAGGGGTGGGGATCTGGACCATTTACAAGATAATAGTACATTCTTAAATTGAACGGGGTGAGGGTGACCCCCAGGAACTTCCATTTAATTTCATTTGATTAGTTTTATTGTCCCTTACAAGAATATAAAAAGTTTAGGGGTGGGGATGTTGACCGTTTATAAGTTTTCAAACAAGAGGGGTGGGGTGACCCCCTAGGGACTTTCCTTTTATTTCATTTCATTTGTTTTATTGTCCCCTACAAGAAAATATATGGTTTAGGGGTGGGGATCTGGACCATTTACAAGATAATAGTACATTCTCAAATTGAACGGGGTGGGGGTGACCCCCAAGAACTTCCATTTAATTTCATTTGATTAGTTTTATTGTCCCCTACAAGAATATATATGGTTTAGGGATGGGGATCTGGACCGTTTACAAGATAATAGCACATTCTAAAATTGAACGAGTGGGGATGACCCCCGGGGACTTCCATTTAATTTCATTTGTTTTGTTTTATCGTCCGATTCAAGAATATATATGGTTTAGGGGTGGGGATCTGGACCGTTTACAAGATAATAGTACATTCTCAAATTGAACGGGGTGGGGGTGACCCCCAGGAACTTTTATTTAATTTCATTTGATTAGTTTTATTGTCCCATACAAGAATATATATGGTTTAGGGGTGGGGATCTGGACCGTTTACAAGTTAAAAGCATATTCTCGAAATGAAGGGGGTAGTGATGACCCCCAGGGACTCCCCTATATTTCATGTGATTTGTTTTATTGTCCTTTAATCATTTCTGAAGACTGCATGTATCTATCACTTACAGTTTATAAGTTATATTCATTTGAAAATTTTAGAAAATAAAATCCCATAGGGTTCTATAGTAAACCCCTCCCTTCTTTCTGCCCCCCCCCCCCCCCCCCCAAAAAAAATACCCCTTAATAGACCCCAATGCACAAATGAACGATTGATGGCTCACCTAGACATATTAGTCTATAATTTTATGAAACCCTAAGTAAATCTGACAAGTAGTTTTGGAGAAATGCTGCGGACAAGTTCATTTTTAAAGTGACGGAAGAAGAAGAGGAAGAAGAGGAAGAAGAAGAGGATGAAGAGGAAGAAGAAGAGGAAGAAGAGGAAGAAGAGGAAGAAGAAGAATAATAAAAATAATAAGAACTGAGCAAAAACAATAAGTCTCCAAACTTTGTTTGGGAGACTTAATTAAAAAGGGGGAAGGATATTAAAAATCGAATAAGTAACGAATAAGGAATAGGTAACGAATAGGGAATAGGGTAAAGGTAACGAATAGGGAATAGGGTAAAGGTAACGAATAGGTAACGAATAGGTAATAGGGAATAGGTAACGAATAGGGAATAGGGTAAAGGTAACGAATAGGGAATAGGGAATAGGTAACGAATAGGTAACGAATAGGGAATAGGGAATAGGTAACGAATAGGTAACGAATGAGGGCCCTCATGGGGTTTTTGATTATGTGATTACTTGGCCGTTTTTTTAATGATTATTTGATTATTAAGCCAAATATTTCATGATTATTTGATTACCTAGGACTGTATTTTTAGTTTATGATTATTTGATTACTAGAGATAAGCAAATATTTAATGATTATGTGATTATATTGGCAAAAAAATGGTGATTATGTGATTACTAGGACCCCCCCATGAGGGGCCTCACGAATAGGGAATAGGGAATAGGTAACGAATAGGGAATAGGGAATAGGTAACGAATAGGTAACGAATAGGGAATAGGGAATAGGTAACGAATAGGGAATAGGGAATAGGTAACGAATAGGGAATAGGGAATAGGTAACCAACTTGACGTCCATTGTATATATCCCACATCGTCTTAACCTCGACATTCATAAACAGTACAGGGAAACGCGCACTAAAACGTTTTAATTTGATATCATTTTAGTTTAGTGTTCTATTCAATGAATTCAATGTCAGGAAACAATATGTTTTTATATAACATAACGCATTTTATCTATTTTTTTGCTTATTTTGATCTTGTCACACTGTCTCCTTTTCTCTAATTTAAAACAGATGGCTGTTGATTGATTGATTGATGTTTGCTTTAGGCCGCCTTAGCGCAAAAACGCTATATATATATATATATATATATATAAAAAATTATATATAGGGAAGAACAAAAAATTTGCGAAAGCAAATTAACAGATCTAACATTGTTGGGTTGATGTTAAGACGAGTTGTATATATTGCGGCGACAGATTGCTCTTGCTAAGGCCGAATGTTGGATTATATAACTTTTGATAACCAGATGCTCCGCAGGGCGCAGCTTTATACGACCGCAGAGGTTGAACCCTGAACGCTTGGGGCAAGCATGGACACAACATTCAAGCTTGATTCAGCTCTAAATTTGGGTTGTGATTTAAATAGTTGACACAGCATAGGTTTCTGACACAGAATGAATGTGGTCTAATAAACTTAAAATTGTTTTTTGCCTTTGAGCAATTCACTATGCTGTTGAATATTAATCCTCTCAAAAAAATGTTTGAAGAAATTTTCTTTTTATTTATGAAATCTGAAATGAGAAAAATTGATCCCCCCCCCCCCAATTTTTTTTCACATCCCCCTTTCCCTTATTCCAAAACTGATCTCAATTCAAATTACTAATGGAGTTTGCAACAATAACTACTCATTTAAATACATCATAAAATATTAAAATGTAAAAAAAGTGCTTGTTATCACTGAATGGTAAAGACTGTTTTAATTTATCAGTTGGTAGTAAAAGTGAATATACATTGTATATTGTATAAAACAATGATTTAAGTTGATTCAACAGTTCAACTACTATTCTGGACAAAAAAAGATAACTCCAATTGAAAATTTCTTGCTATTGCGCAATATTGTGCAATTAGATATTTCTTGCTATTGCGCAATACTGTGCAATTGAAAATACTTGCTATTGCACAATACTGTGCAATTAAAGATTTCTTGCTATGGCGCAATACTGTGCAATTGAAAATTTCTTGCTATTGCACAATACTGTGCAATTGAAGATTTCTTGCTATTGCTGAATACTGTGCAATTGAAAAATTCTTGCTATTGCACAATACAATATAATAATTTTGGATCCTGATTTAGACCAACTTGAAAACTGGGCCCATAACCAAAAATCTAAGTCCATGTTTAGATTCAGCATATCAAAGAAGCCCAAGAATTCAATTTTTGTTAAAATCAAACTTAGTTTAATTTTGGATCCTTTGGACTTTAATGTAGACCAATTTGAAAATGGGAACAAAAATTAAGAATCTACATACACAGTTACATTTGGCATATTAAAGAACCCCAATTATTCAATTTTTGATGAAATCAAACAAAGTTTAATTTTGGACCCCGATTTGGACCAACTTGAAAACTGAGCCAATAATCAAAAATCTAAGTACATTTTTAGATTCAGCGTATCAAAGAACCCCAAGGATTCATTTTTTGTTAAAATCAAACTAAGTTTAATTTTGGACCCTTTGGACCTTAATGTAGACCAATTTAAAAACGGGACCAAAAATTAAGAATCTACATACACAATTAGATTCGGCATATCAAAGAACCCCAATTATTCAATTTTTGTTGAAATCAAACAAAGTTTAATTTTTGACCCTTTGGGCCCCTTATTCCTAAACTGTTGGGACCAAAACTCTCAAAATCAATCCCAACCTTCCTTTTATGGTCAAAAACCTTGTGTTTAAATTTCATAGATTTCTATGTACTTATACTAAAGTTATGGTGCGAAAACCAAGAAAAATGCTTATTTGGGCCCTTTTTTGACCCCCAATTCCTAAACTGTTGGGATCCCAACTCCCAAAATCAATCCCAACCTTCCTTTTGAGTTCATAAAGTTAACCTTGTATTTAAATTTCATTGATTTCTATTTACTTATACTAAAGTTATTGTGAGAAAACCAAGAATAATGCTTATTTGGACCCTTTGGGCCCCTTATTCCTAAACTGTTGGGACCAAAACTCTCAAAATCAATCCCAACCTTTCTTTTGTGGTCATAAACCTTGTGTCAAAATTTCATAGATTTCTATTTACTTAAACTAAAGTTATAGTGCGAAAACCGAGAAAATGCTTATTTGGGCCCTTTTTGGCCCCTAATTCCTAAACTGTTGGGACCAAAACTTCCAAAATCAATCCCAACCTTCCTTTTGTGGTCATAAACCTTGTGTTTAAATTTCATAGATTTCTATTTACTTAAACTAAAGTTATAGTGCTAAAACCAAAAGTAGTCGGACGATGACGACGCAAACGTGATACCAATATACGACCAAAAAAATTTCAATTTTTGCGGTCGTATAAAAAGGCAATCAGAAGAATGTGATAAACGTAGTACAATGAGGTTATAAAATTTAATGGCAAAAATATTTTTCACAATTGTTTTACATAAAACTTGGCTGTTTTGCTGTCACCTGTGTTCGTGAAAACAATTTCGTCGTTAACTTTATATTCATCATATCTCACTGTGTATAAATTTTCAAAATCAAATTTCTCAAAGATTTTTTGTGAAATGTTTGAAGTACATTCACCAACAATACACACTGGAGTAAATCCTAGTTCTCTACAAAATTCGAGTGAAGCCTTCATTAATTTAGAGGCTATTCCACGCCCCCTGTAATTTTTATGAGTTGCCAAAGCTAGAAAATGCATTGCTTGTGTCACTCCAAAATGCTGAAATACGTCACTTTCTCTCCATTTATGGCCAAGAAATGTACGCACTTTTTTCAATTTTTCATTTTTGATCTGCTGTATTCCCGTGTCGTCTGCGGCTTCGTTTAATGTTTCGAGAAACATTGTCCTACATCCAATGATTTCTCTCGATGTGTTCGACACCAACAAAATAGACAAGTTATCTTTCAAACGGGATGCAAACCTTTCAGTCACTACCTCATCTATTTGAAGTCCTAAAGATTTCCATAAAGGTTCATCTGGCCAAAAATGTTCTTTCATAAACAAAATAAGACTGTCTGTGAGTTCATTTGATAACAATTCTAAATGAGCATCTTCAAAATTCAATGATTTTTCGATTCTCCGTAAAACCTGAAAAATATAACTATTATTAATATACAGTATTGGTTATAACATTGTTGCTTTTGACGATTAGATTATGTAAGTAATTTAGAATGAAGGTAAAATCTACTCCTACATAATTTGAAAAATAAAAAGGTCATGTCCAATGAACTGTAATAGGAGTTACAGAGACAAACCATGCATGTAATCCATTCATAGTAAAATTACTCCGAATTACCAAAGTTCAAAAACCAGGGCCGTAACTACATTGAGGCAAATGAGGCAAATGCCTCATGTTTTAAATTTCAAAAAAAAAAAACTAAAACAAAAGATTGTCTTCATATGATTTTTTTCATATCAAATTGTTTTCACTGAAAGTGTCATGCAAGAAGCAAGTTCTCTTCACTCTCTGATGTCGCCCCTGCATATTTTTCGTAATCCATGTTTCTATTTTACTTTTGGTTTTCAGAGTTGATGGTCTATTGTTTGTACTTCTCAAGTTCTGTGTCCCGGGTTTGTCTTTTGTTCATTTATTGTCCGACTTACTGACTAGTCTGAGTATTGATTTTCATTTGTAAACGTGTCACACTATGTAATGTTGCATGTCCACCGATGTCCAGGCATTATGCGAGAAAATATTTTAAGGATATACCATGCTACTGGACACAGAAAAAAGTGATCGTTTCTGCATTGAGAATTGAACTTGATATCAAAGAATACGAAACTGCGTTTCTTGTATATAAAACCATACCCAATTTTTCTTAGTATGGAGTGCAAAATTAGGTATTTTCTGTAGGTAAGATATGCACAGAAGTGATAGATATGTATTATAAATATAGAAAATTGAATATCTTAATCAACAACAAAATTAAAAAAAATAACTGTATCATATATCCAAGCGCCTGTGGATAAAACTAGATAGCTGACATGGTTTGAATTAAAGTAAGACCACCAATTTCCCGGTATCAAACCATTTGTTGAAAAAACATCAATGTATTGCCATATGACCTTTTACATTCAAGGGTTAAATTTGCATTAAGTCGTGTTCAGACCCTTTAACAGAAAATAAAGAATATGAAGTACACGTGCATGGGAGCTAATCGCACACAATGTCAATGTATAGAAAAAAATACAATTGATCAATGGTCAAAGTTTTTATTCCTGTTCTTCATCTCGATAGTTGCTGGAGGGTCTTCAATAATGAAAGAATCATAAATACCGTAAAACAAGGTCAATATGGTCCCTTGTGTCGACTTGAGCAGTACTAGTATTTAAAGTATATTACTGCACTAATGACTGGCACTATATTTAAATCTAGTCATAAAAATCTCAAGTCAGCACAATACAAGACCAGAACAGACAGACAGATCCGGTATTAATGATTATGAGAATTAGGATTTTTGCTTTATGCTACATATGGGTCTTTTAATGTTTCGAATTTCCCTTAATATTTAAAGTCTTAAATAACAATGAATCTATGTTTTTGCTTTGAGACCAGAATATTGTCGAAAAAATAGCTAAAAATTATTTGCGTTTCTATGTAAGAAAGAGTCAGGGAAACGCTCAGAATGCATGATTTTGCGTTATTTTTTTCAGAGCTTCTGGGGGCCTTAAGCGGCCCCAGACCCCTCGCCAAAATATATATTGCCTCGGTATAAAAAGGGGCTAGTTACGGCCCTGAAAACTGATACCGAATTATTTGAAATTAAACAACAACAAAAACAAATATGTCCAACATAATTATAGGTATACAAAGATAGTGACGGACGGACCGATAATGCTGTAGTAATCGATATGGTCATCGTTTTATTTCATGCGTCATCAACAATTGACAATCAGACGACATAAGAATTCTCTTTGATATCGCCTTAAAATCCAATGTTTGCTTACAAGTCATGTACATCACAATCAATTAAGTGACTTGATATAGCAAAACCTCGAGATCAAAACACTAGTAGTTGTTATGTCAATGTGGACTACAGGTCCTATTTTCAGAGGCGGATTTAGAGGGGTTTTCAGGGTGCCCGGGCCACCCTTTTTGTGAGAAAAAATTGGTTGTTCATATAGGGAATCACTAAAGCATGACTAGAGCGTAGGCACTCAGTGGGCCCCCTCTTATGAAAATTTCTAGATTCGCCACTGACTTCTGTATACATCTGTCGCAGTGATCGTCGGTAGCCTATGTGGTGTAGACATATAATTACAATGTACAAATGTATTAAAACTCTTTTAATAGTTCTTAAACAAACGAATTCACAAATTTCCCTTTCAATACTTAAAATTCAAACAAAGGAACTTTTTGTTTAAAACTGACCTCAACAAGTTCTCTTCTTGGACGAAGATTATCATTATTATCAGCCATTATGTTACCAACCGTGTTGACCGTCCCTTGGAGAGGCACCAGTCAGCGTACAGGCATCAGCATACCCGTCCACTAGTATACCGGAAAGACACCACTGGGTCGGTTCGTTTCTGGTATCCGGAACATACCCGGATCATCCGGAGCAACAGGTTTTACGTTCGTTTCTAAAAAAAATATAAACCGGAATAATCCGGAATGCACCGTTTGAACTGAAGCGACGATTCATGTCCAAGATGGCGGAAAAGTTGTAAGTGTGGGAAAATTTGACTGAGAAAATAAGAATAAATCGGAATAATTTGTAAATAATTCATTTTACATGTATCTGAAGTAAAATTTATTGAATTACATGTAAAACCAAAGAACGAAAATATATTTAACAATAGAATCTTGATTGTGTTGGGTGCATGTTGCATTAAAACATGATCAAACATGATCATACTGAGCAGTGGTGGATCCATGGGGGGGGGGGGGGGGGGGGGGGGGGGGGGGCATTTGTATCGGGACATATGTTTTGCTCTCCCCTTTGTCCTGGGTAAGCACCCCCACCCCCTATTTTATGCACATTGATAATAAAAACAACAAAAAGTAAAAAAAATATAAAATACCAAAATAAGTAAAAAGAAATCATTAGAATAATAATGTAAATAGAAAATATCGCCTCCAGAGGTTATATATTAAAGGACTAGCACCCCCCCCCCCCCCTTTTGAAAATTGCTGGATCCGCCCTAGACCAAATAATTATGACGTCTTGCAAGGCTTTTTTATAACTTTTTTATGACATAAAAATATAAAAAAGCCTTGCAAGACGTCATAATTATTTGGACTAGATCCGCCCCTGCTGAGGATCACACATACATGTGCTGAGTTAAAGCATAAATTTGTGGACTTGCACCCACATACCTTTAATTGGGAAAGCATATACTGTAATTTAATTGCATGACATCTTGTTTTTGTACACAAATTATCACAAAGACTTTTCAATTTTCTTCTTCTTTTTACAGCCCCTTAGAACTGCAATTAAATTGTGGATCCGCCCTTCTCTAAACAATTTAAATTTTAAAAAGAACCTTTTCTTTGAATTCCAGAGTTCTTCCAAAGTTGCCGGCCAGGAGAGAAACTGCAATCATTTCTGTTGTCAAAGATGGAGAAATATTCCGAAAATTCATAGTAAGAACAGACATAGTAACGTTGCTAAAGTTAGAAAGCGGAGGTAAGTTGGTGATGCTTGAAACAAATTGGTTAAATTATTATATACAAAATAACCAAACGAATACACACCTTAAGAATATATTTTTAAATGAGCAACCGTGGCCCCACTAAAAACCAATAATGTAATTACTAGGTTCTGTAAAGATGATGCCACAAACGTGGCCACAAATGGATTTTATAATAAGATTTTTGTCCTTGATGAAATCATCAATTTTTCTCTGGAGCCATCAGGTGCAAAATAGAACTTGTGCAATATAGGAATATTTTTACCTTGCTTTTTATGGGGAATCAATATTGCTATACAATAAATATATACCACTTGCTTACATACATGTCCGAAATACGACTGCAGTGTGCTTGCATTTTATTTGTTTATCGGTTTTTGTACTTTTAGATGGTCAGCGTTGTCATCAAAATATTTAGCGTCATTAACTTCAATGATTTAAAATGTGTTTGAACTTTGCAGATGAAGAGGCTATGTCTCGATTTTTGGAAGAAAGGGATTATGTCGATGGTCAGGTAACTGTTAGTATCCTGAGAGTGGAATCTAGCCAAGCTACGGATATGCCTAGTATGAGCACTCAAGCCAGCACAAGTGCCACTAGCCAAGCCAGCACAAGTGCCACTAGCCAAGCCAGCACAAGTGCCACTAGCCTAGCCAGCACAAGTGCCAAACAGATACCATCGACAAGCTCAACATGGTCTAAAGATTCTGAAAAATTTTTGCTTGATTTGTATGATAAATACGAGAAGAGTAAATCCTTCATAAAAAATAAATGGGTGAGAATATCCCAAGAGATTGCGGAAAAACTCTCAATACAAGTTACTCCAGAGCAGTGTAGGATCAAAATAAGAAGTATGAAGGATAGATTTGAAAGAATGAAAAAGAAACTAAAAACAAGTGGCGAGAGTAACATTGAAATCCCAACAGAATTTACAGTGTTTGAAAGCCAACATGATGTACAACCAAAATATCTGTTGGATTCCAGTAAGCCTAAAAAAGGTACTTTTTTTTATTATGATATCATTTATATACAGAATCAACCTTGAGTTTCACACAGAGTTGGGTTGTATTTCATATATACATGTATTGATTATTTAGAGGTAAATTAATATAATATATTCATTTTATAATCTTTTGTCGTAAATTAATTTGTATATGTATTGATATTTAGAATTGCACCAACATAGGTATTATGACTTTTTTAAAAAAAGATGCAGCAATTAAATCGAAATAGAATTCTTGAAAAATGATTCAAAACGTTGAACTGCTTATTGCTTGGAAATAAGTATCTTATTCTTGTTTTGCAGCTGAAAGTTCCAGTGAAGAGGAAGAAACTAGTAACCCAACGCCTTCCAAGAGAAAAATGAAAGTGTCTACTTCATGTCCTGAACCTCAAGGTAATAAAACTGTAAAACAAATGACTTTTTACCATTTTACCTTACAACAAAAAACCTACTATTATGGTTACATTAAAACACGTCATGTAATGACTTTTGAAAATGTATTTAGTATTTTGAATTAGAACATGAATTCTTGAAAAATAATTATTTTTTACCAGTTTACTTTACAACAAATAAACTAAACTATTATGGGTACATTTAAACACATGCAATGACTTCCAAACGTTGGACTAAAACGTGCTAGCTAAAAATTATATTTGCAAAATTGTAATCCAATATTAGTGGCATAACACACAACACTTCTTACAGAATAGATGTCAAATTCCTATGTGAAAATGCTGTAGAAATGAAATTATTATACACACCTTCTTTCAAAATGTCTGGCTACAACTTAGAATAAGGTTTTATGTAGGCAAACATCTGTAATTGGATTAAAAATTAAAAAAAAAATATAGAAATTTGTATATTTCAGTTGACCTCATGACGCCTTTCACTAAGAATTCCTGGAGGGGGTATCTTTTACATCAGTCGTGTAACATTGCTGGTCATTCATGCCGAAATAGCATTGTAAAAAGCATAAACCAAAGGGAGATGGGAGGTTTTTTAGGAAATCCTTTTGGATTTATTAGAGTTGCTTACCTGACTAGGTTTCCAACCACTACGCCAAGATACCAAACATGTGACAAGATGACGAAACAAATCGAGTTTAAATTTCATTCAGGATGTCAAAATGGATGCTAAAGGGTAGGGACTACATGCATGTACATTAAATTATATACAGCAAAAAAAAATCAGAATTACATGTATTATACAACACAAATTTAGACGTTTTGATTCAAACAACAAAAATAATAATACCAGAAAAATATGAAATTATGAAAATTATGATAAATATATTAACAGCATCCTTACTTTCTATGATAACAACCACTTTTGTGACTAGTCAATTTACACGACTGAAATAAGTACATTACCATATGATTGGAATCGATGTAATTTTGAAAATATATTTATAAAATCTATGATTATTTTATTCTTAATAGCTAAAGAAAAGAAGAAAAAGAAGACAACTGATCGTTTCGAGTTATTGGCTGAGGCATCAGAAAGGCGACACACGGAAAAAATGGAATGCTTCAAAAGTCTTATAGATGTCATGAAAGACATTGCAAAAAAGTAGATCCAGATGTAACTCTGTATCAGATCTCATTTCTTGTTGACACTTTTTTTATGTTTAATTGTTTCCACACAGATATGTGTTTTATTTGTTTTATTGTTACAGAGTATACCTGAAGAATATACTTACTATTAAATATACACAAACTGATGATTTTATTTGATTTTTATGAAATTCTTGAATCCAGCATTTCAGCATCAAGACAAACATATGTTGCATCTTTTTTTTTTGGTTTCCTATTTGAATTTTTGAACACTGGTAATTTTGGGCCTTTATAGCTTGCTGTTTAGTGTGAGCAAACTTGAAAGCTTTGTGCTTAAGACCCTACTGTAACCTAAATTTGCTTATTCATCCGAACTCATACCATATCTTCTTCAGTATTTTTATTGAATAAGAATGGAAACGGGGAATATGTCAAAGAGACAACATCCCGGCTAAAACATACAAAACAACTCAAGGCCACTAAAACCAATAAAATCTACATAATGTACTTTAATCATGGGTGTATTTGTTTGAATAACATTTCAAAGTTGAAATAATGTTTATTGTCATTTATTAGCTGTTGACTCTGTTTAATTCGATAGTTAGATTGTTTCTCTTCAAGATACCTTCTCCATTGTCTGCATTCACTGGAAAGTTCTCCCCTAAATTTGCGTCCAATTCATCAATTTCTGCATCAATAAATTCAGCAATGTCTTCATCACTTTGTAGGCAGATATTATGGAGAACACAGCAGGCTGAAATTATTTTACAAATACACTTGATATCTCTAATGCTAACGTATTTCAAACGACGAAAACGTCCTTTTAACAAAGCAAAGGCTCTTTCAATTACCTGTCTTTTGGATGACAGAAATTTGTTGAAATTATATTGCTCTCTTGTTAAATTTCCATTGTCGCGAAATGGTGTTATAAGCCACCTCATTAGTGCGTAAGCCGCATCGCCTAGAATGTGATATTGTCCTTGCCTGCAGAGTTCATCTCCAATTTCAGATAAATGAGAATGCTTAAACGCCTTAGCGTCATGGCATCTTCCTGGCATACCTACACAAATGTTAACGAAACTAAGATCGTCTTTGCATACGGCCTGTAAAATTACAGAGTGAAATTTTTTTCTATTATAGTATGAATTGGGACATTCCAATGGCTGCTCAATCGGAATGTGGCTTCCATCGATTGCCCCTATAATGTTTTGAAATTCGTATGTCCCCATTTCATTAAACTTTATTGCGACAGAATCCAATTCTTCAGGCCACTGAACAAATCTGGGGAGAAGATCATTTATTGCGTTAACAACCTTTTCTCTGTACTTGGTAAATGTTGAAACAGTTATATTAAACCGATCGCTTATTCCTAAAATAGTTTCTTGTGATGCTAAATATCGCAAAACGATCATTACTTTTTTCTCCAATGGTATTTCTTGTCGTCCCCCTCGATATGTTCTTTTTGCCAATTGTTCATTAGCTCCTAACAGTTGACATACAAGTTCAAAAGACTGAGGTGAAATCCTAAAAAATTTCTTGAACATATCTGGGAAATATCTTGGAACTGTCCACTCGAAAAAGTCCTGTGTTTTATGACGATCCTTTCGATCACTGAAATTAAGAAAATAAAGATGTATATTTTCTGATACATACAATTTAATATTCAAAATATCCAATAGGAAAACGATTAAGTTGAACAGTGAAGAATTGATATGCTTGATAAATGTATTTGATATTATTTTTAGTACAATTGTTTATTCTGAGAATGCTGGCTTTATAAACTGCCACACTTTTTTATGAAGGGTAATCTGGTAAACTTGTCCAGGACCGAATTCATAAAAAAATAAAAATGCCGAATCTCGAATTCACGAAAAAAGTAAGGAAAAGAAATCGGCCAAATCCCGAATTCCCGAATGATGTTATTTTTATAGCAATAAAAATGAAGGGGGATGGTATACATGCCGGTCACGCCCCTTTACACACATGCTTACACATACAAACAAATAGTAGGAAAAATCAACAAATTAGCTCAAGGTAGTATATTACTTAAAAATAAAATACCTTTCCAAAAGGAAATTTGACTCATCATCTGAAGATTCCATCAATTCCATGGCAACACAAGTTGCCACACAAATAGCACTGCAATCGGCCATATTGTATATAGTCGGTTCGTTCGTTTCTACGGTTGGTCGAGGTATATAATATACAAGGTTATAGATATTGTAACCCGGACTATAACCTCGTATTTGTGCGCATGCGCGACCGGAACTGGGCGGATCCGGTAATTTCTACTTTCACTTTTTGAAAAAAATCTCCTATGTGGAGATAGATTTGTACGCTTTTATTTACATTTATCTGCGAAAGAAAATACGCGTCGTGCTCAGTTGTTGAAGTGGCTCTCTTCCCAGTCCTTCAGAGCACACATAACGTCTAAAACGTTAAAAAAAACCATGTGAAAGGTTTGCAAAATAATGCATTGTAGCAATGAAAACATACATGATCAACTCTAAATGCAAAATAACATTTAAAACTAGGAAAGGAGGCTACCCCCCCCCCCCCCCCCCTTCTTTTCCTTTTCCAATTACAAAATGTGATTTGGTTCAAAAGAGTCCGACAATAAATTCTTTTCATGTGTATTTATCATGTCAGTGTTCATAGGAGGTGACCAAATGATTTCTTGCGTCGTCAAGAAAGTCTTAAAAATATTGTTATGGATCATGCATGTATTAGGGGGGATAGGGCCTTTATCAGGACTCCTGGATCTGGTTGTTTTTAGGCTCAGGGTTTCGGGATCTATTAAGAGATACAGGAATTCTTTTTTTGTATTACTGGATGTCAGAATTTAAATTTATTTAAATTCGGGATTTCATGTTTAAGGGATCAGGACCCCTCCTACCCCTGGTCATGTATGAGGGTGATACTTGTAATCCCTGGGAAATCGGGAAATCACAAATAACCGTTAAATAAAATTGGCAAATGACGTTTATAACAGTAATTTTTGGTGCATGACTATAAAAAAGTACACATTCCTTTAGGTGATATCAAAATCAATTAATTTTGACACTGTCAAGAGTGGATAAATATCGTATTGCAAAAGATTATGTGGTGAAATCTGTTTCCCTGTCTTCATGTCGTCACAATGGGAATTTCAGATAATAGCCTGAAAATTTGACGTCATAATCAAATATTGACCAATGAACAACTAAGATCAAACTAACCACACCTAGATGAAATGAAAATAATCATCAGGTCGGGAATGCCATAAAACGAGTTAAAAAAATCTTCATAATAAAAAATCTATTTATTTTTTATCACCAATGTAAACATATCTCACCATTATATATATATCACCATTGCAAACATCTATCACCAGTGTATATATATCTATCATCCTACTGTTTTTATATATATCACCAATATAAATATCTATCACCTCACTTTATTTATCACTACACTATATATTACCAATATATTAAAATCTCCAAACTGAATATATCTAACACCACTCTGTATATTTATCAACACTCTGTAAATCTATCAACACACTTTATAATAATCACCATTCTGTATTAATCACCACTTTGTACAACACTGTATATCTCTATCACCATGCTATATATTTATCACCATTCTGTATTAATCACCACTTTGTACAACACTGTATATATCTATCACCATGCTATATATTTATCACCACTCTATAAATCTATCAACATATGTTTATATCTAAAACCGCTGTATATATTTATCACCATTCTGTATTTATCACCACTCTGTAAAAGGCTGTATATATATTCTGTCACCATACTTTATATATCTGTCACCAGACTTAATATTTCTGTCAATACACTTAACATATCCATCACCACACTTTATATATCAATCACCTGGCTATATATATCTATCACCTGATCACTTTATATATCAATCACCTCACTATATATATATCTGTCACCATACTTTATATATATGTCACCACACTTAATATATATGTCATTACTATATATATCTGTCACCATACTTTATATATCTGTCACCATACTTTATATATCTGTCATTACACTTAACATATCCATCACCACACTTTATATATCCATCACCTCACTATATATATCTATCACCTCACTTTATATATCTATCACTTCTCTTTATATATCTGTCACCAGACTATATATCTATCCCCACACTTTATATATTCATCACCTCACTATATATCTGTCACCATACTTTATATATCTGTCACCATACTTTATATATCTGTCATCATATTTTATATATCTGTCACAATACTTTATATATTCATTGTGTAATCATACGTTTTTTGATTGAGTTAAGTCTGCAAATTGATATTTTATCGTGTGTTTTTCTATGTTGTGATGTTATGCTATTGTTTCAGAAAAAGGGAGAAGGTTTGGATCCATTAAAACGTTTAATCCCGCTGCAAATGTTTGCACCTGTCCTAAGTCAGGAATCTGATGTACAGTAGTTGTCGTTTGTTTATGTAATATATATGTGTTTCTCGTTTCATGTTTTGTTTATATAGATTAGACCGTTGGTTTTCCCGTTTAAATGGTTTTACACTAGTAATTTTGGGGCCCTTTATAGCTTGTTGTTCGGTGTGAGCCGAGGCTCTGTGTTGAAGGCCATACTTTAACCTATAATGGTTTACTTTTTAAATTGTTATTTGGATGGAGAGCTATCTCATTGGCACTCACACCACATCTTCCTATATCTATTTATATATCTGTCACCTCACTATGTATATCCTTCACCACACTTTATATATCCTTCACCACACTATATATATCCTTCACCATACTTTATATATCCTTCACCACACTTTATATATCCTTCACCATACTTTATATATCCTTCACCATACTTTATATATCCTTCACCACACTATATATATCCTTCACCATACTTTATATATCCTTCACCACACTTTATATACCCTTCACCATACTTTATATATCATTCACCACACTTTATATATCCTTCACCATACTTTATATATCCTTCACCATACTTTATATATCCTTCACCATACTTTATATATCCTTCACCACACTTTATATATCCTTCACCACACTTTATATTATATCCTTCACCACACTTTATATATCCTTCACCACACTTTATATATCCTTCACCATACTTTATATATCCTTCACCACACTTTATATATCCTTCACCACACCTTATAAATCCTTCACCACACTTTATTTATCTGTCACCATACTTTATATATCTGTCACCATACTTTATATATCTGTCACCATACTTTATATATCCTTCACCATACTTTATATATCCGTCACCATACTTTATATATTTGTCACCATACTTTATATATCCTTCACCACACCTTATAAATCCTTCACCACACTTTATTTATCTGTCACCATACTTTATATATCCGTCACCATACTTTATATATTTGTCACCATACTTTATATATCCTTCACCACACCTTATAAATCCTTCACCACACTTTATTTATCTGTCACCATACTTTATATATCTGTCACCATACTTTATATATCTGTCACCATACTTTATATATTTGTCACCATACTTTATATATCCTTCACCATACTTTATATATCCTTCACCATACTTTATTTATCCTTCACCACACTTTATATATCCTTGACCATACTTTATATATCCTTCACCACACTTTATATATCCTTCACCACACCTTATAAATCCTTCACCACACTTTATTTATCTGTCACCATACTTTATATATCTGTCACCATACTTTATATATCCTTCACCATACTTTATATATCCTTCACCATACTTTATATATCTTTCACCACACTTTATATATCCTTCACCACACCTTATAAATCCTTCACCACACTTCATTTATCTGTCACCATACTTTATATATCTGTCACCATACTTTATATATCCTTCACCATACTTTATATATCCTTCACCATACTTTATATATCCTTCACCACACTTTATATATCCTTCACCATACTTTATATATCATTCACCACACTTTATATATCCTTCACCACACTTTATATATCCTTCACCACACCTTATAAATCCTTCACCACACTTTATTTATCTGTCACCATACTTTATATATCTGTCACCATACTTTATATATCCTTCACCATACTTTATATATCCGTCACCATACTTTATATATCTGTCACCATACTTTATATATCCTTCATCATACTTTATATATCCTTCACCACACTTTATATATCCTTCACCACACTTTATATATATGTCACCACACTTTATTTATCTCTCACCATACTTTATATATCTGTCACCATACTTTATATATCTGTCACCACACTTTATATTTCTGTCACCATACTTTATACATCTGTCACCATACTTTATATATCTGTCACCACACTTTATATATCTGTCCCCACACTTTATATATCGTCATCATACTTTATATACCTGTCGTTACAATTAACATATCCATTACCACACTTTATATATCAATCACCTCACTATATATATCTATCATCTGATCACTTTATAAATCAATCATCTCACTATATATATCTGTCACCATACTTTATATATATGTCACCACACTTTATATATCCATCACCTCACTATATATATCTGTCACCCTACTTTATATATCTGTCACTATACTTTATAAATCTGTCATTACACTTAACATATCCATCACCACACTTTATATATCCATCACCTCACTATATATATATATCACCTCACTTTATATATCTATCACTACTCTTTATATATCTGTCACAAGACAAAAAATCTATCCCCACACTTTATATATCCATCACCTCACTATATATCTGTCACCATACTTTATATATCCATCACCTCACTATATATATCTGTCACCATACTTTATATATCTGTCACCAAACTTTATATTTTTGTCAATACACTTAACATATCCATCACCACACTTTATATATCAATAACCTCACTATATATATCCATCTCCACACTTTATATGTCTGTCACCAGACTTAATATATCTGTCACCACACTTAACATGTCCATCACCACACTTTATATGTCTGTCGCTATACTTTATATATCTGTCACCATACTTAACATATCTTTCACCAGACTTAATATTTTTGTCAATACACTTAACATATCCATCACCACACTTTATATATCAATCACCTCACTATATATATCTATCACCTGATCACTTTATAAATCAATCATTTCACTATATATATATCTGTCACCATACTTTATATATATGTCACCACACTTTATATATCAATCACCTCACTATATATATCTGTCACCAGACTTTATATATCCATCACCTTACTATATATATATCTGTCACCAGACTTTATATATCACTCACCTCACTATATATATCTGTCACCACACTTAACATATTCATCATCAGACTTTATATATCTGTCACCATACCTTATATATCTGTCTCCACACCTTATATAACTGTCACCAGACTTTTTATATCTGTCACCACACCTTATATATCTGTCACCAGACTTTTTATATCTATCACCATACTTTATATATCTGTCACCACACCTTATATATCCATCACGTTACTATATATATATCTATCACCTCACTTTATATATCTATCACAACACTTTATATATCTGTCACCAGACTTTAAATATCTATCCCTACATTTAAAATATCTGTCACCACAATTTATATATCTGTCACCACACTTTATATATCTGTGACCACACCTTATATATCTGTCACCAGACTTTACATATCTATCACCACACTTTATTTATCTGTCACCACACTTTATATATCTGTCACCACACCTTATATATCTGTCACCAGACTTTATGTATCTATCACCACACCTTATTTATCTGTCACCACACTTTATTTATCTATCACCACACTTTTTATATTTATCACCAAACCTTATATATATGTCACCATCCTTTATATATATGTCACCCCACTTTATATATCTGTCTCCACACTTTATATAAATTGTTCACCTCATTTTTTATATCTGTCACCACACATTATATATACATCACCACACCTTATACACATTACCACACCTTATATATCTATCACCTCACTTTATATATCTTTCACCTTAATTTATATATCTATTTCCTCATTTTATATATATATGACATCCCTGAAAATATTTTCTTGACCTCACTGTTGATAATTTTTCACCATATTTTATATATGACATCCCTGAAAATATTTTCTTGACCTCACTGTTGATAATTTTTCACCATATTTTATATATGTATCCCCTCCACATATGTATCTTTTAACTAAATGAACTGCTTAAATCAATCAATCACAACACCATTGATATATATGTCACCACACAGTATGTATATATATATCATCCTTTGGTTTATATATCATCTCACTGTATATATCTTTATACTATTCAGTGGATCCTTTACCTCACTGTATATACACATAACCCCACTATAACTAAGTCCACACTTATCACCTATCTATATCTATATATCACCATCATATCATATTTATAGTAACACAATGATTATATCTATCATCATTCTTTATCTTTTTTTCACAAGACTGTATACTATAACTTGTTGTATCTTCTATAAGTCAGAGAAATGTACTGGTCATTGTATAATTTACAGTGGAAGGAGATATGCAGATATGCAATGTCCACTGAGATATGTTTGTATAAGCTTGCATACTTATCATGTAGCAATTATCAAATTGATTATTTATATTTGTGTTCTTCTTACAGAAATACCAAACAACATTTTGCAGGGATTTAGAGGTCATTGGTAAAAAAGGAAGAAAGGACATGGGTACATCTAATTTTAAATGAAATAACAAGAATAGTTGAATAATTTACAACCAAGCAGCACTCAGCAATAGTGATGGTAAAGTATTTTTATAAAATTATACTCAAAAAAAGATATATACAGTGTGGTGGTTTATATATTCCTCCATTGCTACAGTCGCTGCATTCATCACCACACTCTCCATATATATCCCAACAGTCTCAATAGGTACCCCAATACTATGACCTTCTATCACTACAGTCTCAATAGCTACCCCCATACTATGATTATCTATCACTACAGTCTCAATAGCTATACCCATACTATGAGTACCTATCACTACAGTCTCAATAGCTATACCCATACTATGATTACCTATCACTACAGTCTCAATAGCTATTCCCATACTATGATTATATATCACTACAGTCTCAATATCTATCCCCATACTATGATTATCTATCACTACACTCTCCATTTCGATGCCAACAGTCATTATGTATATATCATAATAGTCTCTATGTATATATCAGGATAATACAAAAGCTTCCCCTTTTCTTTATTTATCAATCACCTCACTTTATATATCAATCACCACACTCTCTATATATATCCCCATACTCTCCATATCTACCCCAAAAATCTCTCTGTATATCTCCACATAATAAACACCCTAGATTACCTTACTTTATTTATCAATCACCTTACTTTATGTATCAATCACCACACTCTATATATATATCCCCAACTCTCTATATCTGCCTCAAAAGTCTCTCTGTTTATATCTCCACACAATAAACAACTATCACCTTACTTTATTTATCAATCACCTCATTTTATATATCAATCACCACACACTCTCTATATATATTCCTATACTTTCGATATCTATCCCCACAGTTTCTATGTTTATGACCACATTATAAACACCGATTACCTTACTTTATTTATCAATCACCTCACTACATATATCAATCACCACATACTCTCTATATATATCTCCATTCTCTCTATATTTACCCAAAATTCTCTATGTATATCTCCACACAATATACCATATCACCTTACTGGAAATACCAATAACCTCACTTTGTAAATCAATTGCTCATTTCATATGTATCACCTCACTCAGAATATCTATCAGTTCACTGTTAATATTTTCACCTCAATTTATACATTATGTCTTTCACACCACTGGGTATATCTTTCAAAGCCCTATTTATTCCAACTTGAAAGTTGATATGAGTATGATGATAATCCATGTTTCTGTACAGAAATCTGTTTATGTTAATTTAGATTTTAAACTTAAAATGACTCAATGTGACACCTATCATTGTTATTATATTTTTTCTTCAGAAAAGTGAAACAAGATTTTTGATAGATAGAAAATAGGAGAAAATGAAAAGGTAATCTTCATTGAAATTTAAAGTATTATACATATGTATGTTAAGAGTTAATTAGCAAAGTATTATACATACGTATGTAAAGAGTTAAGTAGCAAAGTATTATACATATGTATGTAAAGAGTTAATAAGCAATTAAACAATCCTGGTTGAAATGAAATAGTTTAAAAGAAATGTTTTTTAAAGTATAACCGCTCCAACATGTCATGCAATATTTTATGTAAATATCATGTCAGGTATCTTTTCAATAAAAGTAGCAAATATGATATACTAACTGTGGGTCAATGATTGTGACATTCAAAATGAGTAAACCTTATAAATATATTGTTTCAGTGTTATTGCACTTGTACGTTGTCTACAGTATACATCTGCTGGCACACACATAATGTATATACCACCACATATTATGTATCTACTGCCACACATTACATAATTATGGCCACATATAATATATCTACCGCCACACATAATCAATCAACACACTGTGTACATCTATCACCACATTATGTTTGTCTATCACCACACTATTGTTTATCACCACACTATTGTCTATCACCACACTATGTTTGTCTATCACCACACTATGTTTGTCTATCATCACACTATCTTTGTCTATCACCACACTATCTTTGTCTATCACCACACTACGTTTGTCTATCACCACACTATGTTTGTCTCTTACCACTCTATGGTTGTCTATCACCACACGTTATATTTTATTATTATCATCACAGTTGTAAAGCAAAGAAAAGTAATTACCCAAGAAAAAAATGATTTGAACTTTTCATTTAAATGATTGGTCTCACAAATGAATTGTATTTCTATAAGTTTTACATTTTGATATTGTCTTGGGATTCTGCCATTGCAAGGATAAAACACTCCTATTTGTCCTTAGATGGAAAACAAATAACAACTGTTTAGGGCTTTTAAATTTTGTATTGTTTTGAATAATTATTTATTCAACTGAACCATATTGTTATGTTTTAGGTTAAACAAGATTTAGTGCCTGCCACACAATTAAGAAAGAATGAGAGGCAAGAATGTTTACAGAACAGAGGAGATTATTTGTACTGCACTTAGATTTGTGTTTTAGTTATATTCAATTAGTATTAAAGAGTTATGTACAATAAATCATGTTATATTATGTTCTTTTAAAAATACTTTATGTCAATTCTCCTTCTCATGCTTGGGGTTCTTTGGTAACATGGGATACTCTTAGTAAAGTGACAAATGCATATCTTTTTTAACCTTTTTCTAACATGTGTATCTGTAACAACTAGTAAATTCAGAAGCAGTTTTAATATACCTTTATACTTGATAACCCTTAAACGTAATGTAGCTCCTAGGAAAGTTAGTGTTTAGAATTCATTTTATAGGGGAGTCATATTCAGTGCCAAACAATTATTATTGAAGGAGCTATTCCCCTTGGAAATATAAATTATACGAAAAATTGCATGGAAAGCCTTTTCAAATCTACATCATTCATAGGATTGCTACGAAATTTATATTGAAGGTTTATCTTAGCAAGTATTAGGGTTAGATTGGAATTCATTTCAAATCCACTATTTCACCATGAGTAATGTCCCTTGGAAATAAATTTTTTATAGGAAATTGCCTTATACATGTTTTATATCAAATGCACTTTTGGCAATTACAGAATGATTTTACATCAGACTAAACTGGATTGATTTTAACCTACTCACTTTCTGAATGTGTTGTCTACACTAATGACATGGTTGGTTTTCTCCTTTTGAACTACATTATACAATATGGTATGTGTTTTGCCATTGTTGAAAGTCTCCATTGGATAGTTATCTTCTTATAATCATACCACATTTCAAGTTTTTAAGTCTTAAGCATGTGTGAAACAATGTTTAATTGAAAGATTACTTCAAGATTTTCTTCATGTATTAGAATAACACATGATATGGGTATTCTTCCATGACACAAAATAAGAACATGCAGAGCAAAAAGAATATGCTTGATTTGTATGAAGTAAAATAAAAAATTACAGAGCTCCTAGGAAAAGCAGAAATGGAACGTCCCTGATTAAAGGCAAAATCAAAAGCTCAAACACATCAAACAGAATGCATAAAAGGTGAAATAAATAAATACTGAACTCCGAAGAAAATTCAAAAAGGAAAGCAATCAAATGGCAAAATCAAATGATGAAATACATCAAATGAATAAACAACAACGGTTATATTCCTGATTTCGTACCTGCATTCTCAAATTCAGAAAATGGTGGATTTAACCTGGTTTTATAGCGCTGCATGTATTCTTAAGTATTGTCTAATTGTTAGGTACGTGAATGTATTGTCTTTGGTTCTTTAAAGTTATCTGAATGTAAATAGTCTGTGGTTTTTAAAACAGTCTTTGTATTTCTGTAGTTGTAAGATACATCTAGTCTTTTTATTGTCTGTGAATCCCATATACAGTCTGTATATGTTTTGTTTATGGTAATGAGATATAGGCAGTTGGTATTGTTCCGAATTCTAGGAACCAGTTTGTATCAGCCGTGGTTCTCAGTATTTTTTTGTTTATTTGTATGTACTGAAACCATTGAAGAATTTACACAGTTGATTAGTTAAAACTTGTTTGTTACTCAAAAGACGTTATTTCATGATTTAGGTAATACTTGGAAATTTATTATAAGGTGAAATATCTAATCATGAAAGACATTAGTCGAAAGAGTTGATCTCTTCATACTAGCATTGAGAAAATCAAGTCTTAATTATTCAAAGCAAAAAAATCATAAAGGTACCGGTAGATATTTTTAACTTGTTTGTAGTGAATGGAATCTACACGGTCTTTACTGTCTTTTGATAATACACGTTTGTTCATAACACATGTGCACGAACAAATCTAAGGGTAGTTGGGGGAAAAAAATACAAAAACCTACAGTCATGCGTTTTTAACTTTATTTGCCGAACATTGATATACAGTTTTCATGAAGAAAATGTCTTTTTATAATACACTTTTGTTCACAACACACGAACAAATCTATGGACAATGGCGAAAAATACGAAAAACTACAGTCATGCATTTTAACTTATTTGCCGAACATTAATATACAATTTTATGGAGAAAATATATAGCTAACATGATTTCGTCATAGTTCTTTACACGTATATATGCCGTATTCATCATTTTCCTGACCGAAGAGGACATGCTATTTTTAGTTGCTGATAATAAATGGCTATTTATAAAAAAAACTTCTACCATTTGATTGAAAAAGTAGTATAGCGATTCAAAAAGTCACGACTATCAATCAATTTGAAGGGAACATACAGCAGATGCAGTTATTCAAAACCTCGCAGAAGTTAAGCTTAAGAGAGGCGATCGATACCAAAGGGACTTACAAACTGAGATGTAGAAAATAAAGGGACAACGCCAGAGATAAAAAAGAAAAAGACCAAATCACAAACACAAACAACAGTTTAAAAAAAACATAAAAAAAACCTTAAGACTTAGCAACACAAACCACACCAAAAATCTTCACTAAACATATCTTTTTCCGTGGGTGGTTTAGAATTATTGTAAAAGACTGATATTTGTTAATAATAGAGATAAAGATAAAAAGATAAAAAAAATATATATATTGTGGAGTACCAACCAGAAGCCGCAAATATCTAGAGGATTTGGTTTTTAACTGAAGGTAGTCATTTTATTTAAGCAAATTGTCGACTCTCTCATATACACGGATCGTTGAATGTTCAAGGCATGATTTAAGCTCAGATCTGGTTGTGATATAAAATTACTTGACAGAGATAACTTGCTATTGAATGAAGATAATTTCACTCTTATGGAATTTAATTAAGTATTACCTCTTACGACTACCACATTTGTTTGTTACTAAATCATTCGCTGGAACAACTTTTCTACGTTTTCTGAGTACTTGATTTTTTTTATGGTATATATATTGATTAATTCCTGTTGCATAAAATTGAGAATGGAAATTGGGAATGTGTCAAAGAGACAACAACCCGACCAAATAAAAAACAACAGCAGAAGGTCACCAACAGGTCTTCCATGTAGCAAGAAATTCCTGCACCCGGAGGCGTCCTTCAGCTGGCCCCTAAACAAATATATACTAGTCCAGTGATAATGAACGCCATACTAATTTCCAAATCGTACACAAGAAACTAAAATTAAAATAATATAAGACTAACAAAGGCCAGAGGCTCCTGACTTGGGACAGGCGCAAAAATGCGGCGGGGTTAAACATGTTTGTGAGATCTCAATCCTCCCCTATACCTGTAACCAATGTAGAAAAGTAAACGCATAACAATACGCACATTAAAATTCAGTTCAAGAAAGTCCGAGTCTGATGTCAGAAGAAATATATATGACTAAACTTTGTTATTTGTTAAAACATACAAGATACAAGATTTGAAGAAGTTTTCAATATATGTTTCTGTTTGTTTGCATTCAGTTATTCTATCAGTAATCATAGAAATGGAGGTAGCATTAACACATTTGTTTGACTAAAAACTAATTTAGCGTCTGTCCGATGTTCAGATTTATAACATATTTTACAATGGAATGAAGAAAATATCTTAATTGCTTACAACACTCTGTTAAATGTTCCGATGAATGATGATACTTTAAAAACTATAACCTGTCGATCTTAAATGATCTTGAAGTTTGATGTGCGAACACCAGCTAACATATGATTTACACCTATAATGTTGGACTTTTTCAATACCATGTTGAAAAAGGGTTAAGTGCTATATGGACAACTGATATAACTGTCGCATAATTGATTAAAAATTACTCCCCAAATTGGAACAAGTGTACCTGCTATTCAAAAAAGGAACACAGTCTGAAACGGCGTATTAAATTGAAGCAATATCGGTTATTCTGAAGACAAATCCTTTCTTGATTTAAATCAATACGACTGAGAGAACAGCCTTTCGTGTAACTGTATATTAACTACTTAAGATTTAACCTAATTTATATAATAATTGAGATAGAAGTCATGCCAAAACGAATTTACCTTAAAGATAACTACAATTATATTTTGAGCTTGCGTATCTGTTAATTTCAGGCTTTTCATGGGAATATAAGTGTATCTCCAAGTGTATAAAGTATACGCTATAAAAAATCTGATAAAAGAATGAGATGCTTAAAGATTATATGGTTAAGATGGTTAAGATTATGAGAAGGTATAAATTATTGTAATAAAGGGTTTTCAGAATTTATGGATAAATATTGGCAAGAATTTGTATAAACCGCAAAATCCTTCTCACTATACAAATCCTTAACACTGTGTATCTCTCAAATAAACCTATAATTGTAAAATACGTTCATGCTTCGGTAATGAAACCCACATACAATGCTGACCCAAAAATCTACTACAATATAAATTGCACTGCAACATTAGAAAGTTAACATTATGCCAAAAGATTATTTCATTTCGGTTAGGAGTTTTAGAGTAGATGGTGATAATTACAACTAGTAATATAATGAGCAGATACATGTCCTACAAAAGTAAACACAAAGACAACTTGAAGATAAAATTACAGATAAAGAACTAACGATTTACGTTTTGTGGGTGGTGCCAACATAAACGATACGATAGTTTGTGCAGACTCACAAAGTCTGACCATAATCCTGCAATTTGTATTATATCAAATGTACACAAAGGATTGTAGGTGTTGTTTCTCGAATTCAAGCACATACTGCCTACTGTATAAATGTACATTGATAGATTTCAGTTATACCCAAGTATCTATATAGCTCCTGTAGTCGGTAAACTCCCAACCGTGATCCTTTACAATAAAGGTTATGGTTATCCATGTGAAATTGTTTAACATATAATCCCTTATTATAATGATTTTGTATTATCATTGTGGCATATATCAAACTCATTCGTTCAGTGTATACATTCAAGTTTGTGGTTATATGTCTTTTGATTAAGTTAACCCATTTTAATTCATATTTCATAGTGAGTCTTTCTATGTTGTGATGTCACACTGTTGTTAAGTTAAGGGTTAAGCTTGGTACCTATCAAAAAAATTAATTCCGCTGCATTTTTTATTCGCCTGTCCTCATTAGGTACCTGATGTTCAGTGGTTGTTGTTTGTTAACGTGGTTCATAAGTGTTTCTTGTTTTTTCATTTAGATAAATTCGTTTGTGTTCCCGTTTGAATGGTTCACACTAATGAGTTTGGGCCCTATATAGCTTGCCGTTCGGTGTGAGCCAAAACTCTGTGTTGAAGACCGAACTTTGACTTAAACATGTTATAATTGGTTACTCTTCAACTTGGACTTGAATTGAGATTTGTCTCATATCACATCTTGTTATATCTATATATGAAGGATTGTAGATGTTCCTTCTCAAATATCAACACTTACATCCTCCTAATTATAAAAAAAGAAGATATGGTATGATTGCCAATGAGACAACTCTCCACAAGAGACCAAATCGACACAGAAAATAACAACTTAAGGTCACCATACGGCCTTCAACTATGAGCACAAACCACAGCTTTATAATTTTCCTGGAAATATTTCATATTTGTTTTTTTATATGTCTTGTAGTCAGTAAAATACAAAATGTGTATGAAGGATTGTAGATGATCTATCTCAAATATGAACGCTTGCAGCCTACTGCATAAAGGTTTATGGAAAGATTTGATCCTTACTAATGTACTTCAGATTTTCTATTTATGAGTTTGACTGTTCCTCTTGTATATTTCGTTCCTCTTTTATACATCTCTTGCAGTTGGGAAAATACCAAAAATGTATGAAGAATTGTAGATTTTTCCTCTCAAATATCAACACTTGCAGCCTACTGTATAAATGTTTGTGGAAATATTTCATCCTTACGAATGTACCTATATATCCCTTGCAGTTAGTAAAATATCAAATGTGTATGAAGCATTGTAGATGTCCTCAAAGGTTGACACTTGCAGCCTACTGAATAAATTTTCATGGAGAATTTCAACACATACAGCCTACTCTATAAGTGTGTTTTGGATATATTTCACCCTGACTAAAGTACCTTTGCATGTCTAAAAGTCGATAACATATAAAATGTGCATATAAAAGATTGTAGATGTTCCCTCTGGAATAATCTGAATATTTTCGGAAACCAATGACTCTATTTTATGAGCTTCATATACAATTATTTCAAGATTTTCCAAGTCTCCATATCATAAGACTGTTTACATTTTCTTATCATCATCATAAACACAATATTTATTTCTTGTCAATAAAGAGATGAGGAATTTCATTATGTATACAGAAAAGCAATCATATAGGATTGTTGCTGGAAAATTGTCACATTGATACAAAGTAAAAGTATTGATTAAATTTTAGAACTTTTATTTTATGAAAATAAAACCTAAATAACATAGAACGAAAGATCCACTAAACTCAATACATTGTACAATTCTAGATATTCCAATACATAAATGCATGAACAACGTATATACATTCTTAACTACACAATAAAACTGTTTTCATTTGATTTTAAACAGCCAGGAATCTGTTTACTTTCACCTTTTAGATATAACATTTTATACATAGAATATAAAATGTATTCATGTAAATGAATTCTATGTTTGTTACTTTAATGATAACCATTTTCCGAGTAGTAAAAACTTCATCTTAAATGCATTTTAAATCAATATATAAGAACACAGTTCAGTTGTCCTCCACATTGCAGATATTTTATCCAAGAACAAATTACAATATTAATTAATTTTAACAAAAACACAGATCTAAGCACAGTAAAATAGTCTCCCCTGTTCTGTAAAGAATTCTTGTTCGTATTCTTTCTTAATTGTGTGGCCGGCACTAAATCTTTAACCTACAAAATAATATATGGTTCAGTTGAATAAATAATTAGTCCAATACAATACAGAATTTCAATGCCTCAAACAGTTGTTATTTATTTTCCATCTAAGAATAAAGAGGAGTGTTTCATCAATGCAAAAACAGAACATAATCCCAAGATTGTATCAAATTGTAAAATTTGTAATGCAGAAATACAATTCTTTTGTGAGACTAATCATTTAAATGAAAAGTTAAAATTATTTTTTTCTTTAGTAATGACTTTACACAGAACCATGACTCAAATGATTTACCTTTTTGTTTTATGAAATGACAATGTGAGAGAAAACAAGGCTTCATCATAACTATTTCTTTTTATCAAGTATTGGTAATAAGAATGTGTTGGTGAATATGTAAACTGTGATGATTAAAATATATAGTGTTGTGATAGACAAACATACTGAAGTGATAGACATACATAGTGTGGTGATAGGTATAAAACAAAGCATGGTGATAGACAATAGTGTGGTGATAGACAAACATACTCAAGTGATAGACAAACAAAGTGTGGTGATAGACAAACATAGTGTGGCGATATACAAACATAGCATGGTGACAGACAAACTTAGTGTGGTGATAGACAGACTTAGTGTCGTGATAGACATACATAGTGTGGTGATAGACAAAGATAGTGTGGTGAAAGACAATAGTGTGGTAATGGACAACAGTGTGGTGATAGACAAACATAGTGTGGTGAAAGACAATAGTGTGGTGATAGACCACAGTGTGGTGATAAATACACAGACTGTGGTGAATGATTTATGTAGTGTGGTGATTAATTATGTGTGGCGGTAGATATATTATATGTGGCCATAAGTATACTAGATATATAATATGTGGTGGTATATACATTATGTGTGTGCCAGCAGAAGTATTATGTAGACCTAGTTACAAGTACAATAACACTGAAACAATATATTTTTAAGTTTTATTCATCTTGAATGTTAGAATCTTTGACTGACAGTTAGTATACCATATTTGCTACTTTTATTGAAAAGATATCTGACATGATATTTACATAAAATATTGCACGATATGTTGGAGCAGCTATTCTTTAAAAATAATTTCTTTTAAATTATTTCATTTCAACCAGGATTGTTTAATTGCTTATTAACTCTTTACATACATATGTATAATACTTTGCTAATTAACTCTTTACATACATATGTATAATACTTTGCTAATTAACTCTTTACATACATATGTATAATACTTTGCTAATTAACTCTTTACATACATATGTAAAGAGTAAAGTGTTGGTGTTGATATGAATATCAATTATTTGGTCATTTTTTATAAATTTCCTGTTTACAAAACTTTGATTTTTTCGAAAAACTAAGGATTTTCATATCCCAGGCATAAATTTGTCGTATTTGGCACAACTTTTTGGAATTTTGGATCCTTAATACTCTTCAACTTTGTATTTGTTTGGTTTTTAACTATTTTGATATGAGCGTCACTGATTAGTCTTATGTAGACGAAACTTGCGTCTGGCGTACTAAATTATAATCCTGGTACCTTTGATAACTATAAGTAATACTTCATTGAGTCATTTTAAGTTTAAAATCTAAATAAACATAAACAGATTTCTGTACAAAACAGTGGATTATTATCATGCTCATATCTACTTTTAAAATGATATAAATAGGGCTTTGAAAGATATACCCAGTGGTGTGATAGAAATAATATATAAATTGAGGTGAAAATATACAGTGAGGTGATTGATAAATAAAGTAAAGGTGTTTAATATGTAGAAATATACATAGAGACTGTTGGGGTAGATATAGAGAGTGGGTAATAGATATAGAGAGTGTGTGGTGATTGATGTATAAAGTGAGGTGATTGATAAATAAAATGAAGTGATAGGTGTTTATGATGTGGTCATTAATATAAAGACTGTGGAGATACATATCGAGAATATGGGGATATATATATAAAGTGTGTGGTGATTGATATATGAAGTGAGGTGATGGATAAATAAAGTAAGGTGATAGGTATTTATAATGTGGTCATAAACATAGAGACTGTGGGGATACATATCCAGAGTTTGGGGATAGATATAGAGAGTGTGTGGTGATTGATATATAAAGTGAGGTGATGGATAAATAAAGTAAGGTGATAGGTGTTGATAATGTGGTCATAAACATAGAGACTGTGGGTATAGATATTGACAGTGTGGTGAATGACACAGAGATTATGAGGATATATATAGAGAGTGTGTTGATTGCTATATAAAGTGAGGTTATTGATAATAAAGTGTGGTGATAGGTGTTTATTATGTGAAGATATACAGAGAGACTTTTGGGGTAGACAAAAAGAGTGGGGGATAGATATAGAGAGTGTGTGAGTGGTGATTGATATATAAAGTGAGGTGATTGATAAATAAAGTAAGATGATAGGTGTTTATTTTGTGGGGATAGATATAAAAAGTGTGTGGTGATTTATATATAAAGTGAGGTGATGGATAAATAAAGTAAAGTGATTGGTGTTTGTTATTTGGTCATAAACATAGAGACTGTGGGATAGATATCCAAAGTATGGGGATAGATATAAAAAGTGTGTGGTGATTGATATATAAAGTGACGTGATTGATAAATAAAGTGAGGTGATAGGTGTTTATGATGTGGTCATAAACATAGAGACTGTTGGGATATATATTGAAAGTTTGGTGATTGATATATAAAGTGAGGTGATTGATAAATGAAGTGAGGTGATAGGTGTTTATTAAGTGAAGATATACAGATAGACTTTTGGGGTAGATACAGAGAGTGGGGGATAGATATATAGAGAGTGTGTGTGGTGATTGATACATAAAGTGAGGTAATTGATACATAAAGTGAGGTGATTGAGAAATAAAGTAAGGTGATAGGTGTTTATTATGTGGAGATATACAGAGAGACTTTTGGGGGAGATATACAGAGTATGGGGATATATATAGAGAGTATGGAGAGTATGGGGATATATATAGAGAGTGTGGTGATTGATATATAAAGTGAGGTGATTGGTAAATAAAGTAAGGGGATAGCTTTTGTATTATCCTGAGATATACATAGAGACTATTATGATACTACTATGATATATACATAATGACTGTTGGCATTGGTATGGAGAGTGTAGTAATAGATAATCATAGTATGGGGATAGCTATTGAGACTGTAGTGATAGATAATCATAGAAGGGGGATAGCTATTGAGACTGTAGTGATAGATAATCATAGTATGGGGGTAGCTATTGAGACTGTAGTGATAGATAAGCATAGAATGGGGGTAGCTATTGAGACTGTAGTGATAGATAATCATAGTATGGGGATAGCTATTGAGACTGTAGTGATAGATAATCATAGTATGGGGATAGCTATTGAGACTGTAGTGATAGATAATCATAGTATGGGGATAGCTATTGAGACTGTAGTGATAGATAATCATAGTATGGGGATAGCTATTGAGACTGTAGTGATAGATAATCATAGTATGGGGGTAGCTATTGAGACTGTAGTGATAGATAATCATAGTATGGGGGTAGCTATTGAGACTGTAGTGATAGATAATCATAGTATGGGGATAGCTATTGAGACTGTAGTTATAGATAATCATAGTATGGGGGTAGCTATTGAGACTGTAGTGATAGATAATCATAGTATGGGGATAGCTATTGAGACTGTAGTGATAGATAATCATAGTATGGGGATAGCTATTGAGACTGTAGTGATAGATAATCATAGTATGGGGGTAGCTATTGAGACTGTAGTGATAGACAATCATAGTATGGGGGTACCTATTGAGACTGTTGGTATATATATATGGAGAGTGTGGTGATGAATACAGCGACTGTAGCAATGGAGGAATATATAAACCACCACACTATATATATCTTTTTTCGAGTTATCTTTTTTCAAATATCATTTTCTAAAAATACTTTACCATTACTATAAATGAGTGCTGCTTGGTTGTAAATCATTTAACTATTCTTGTTATTTCATTTAAAATTAGATGTATCCATGTTCTTTCTTCCATTTTCAGCAATGACCTCTAAATCCCTGCAAAATGTCGTTTGGTATTTCTGTAAGAAGAACAAAAATATAAATAATGAATTTGAGAATTGCTACATGATAAGTATACAAGCTTATACAAACATATCTCAGTGGACATTGCATATCTGCATATCTCCTTTCACAGTAAATTATACATTGACCAGTATATTTCTCTCAATGCTCTTCAACTTTGTATTTGTTTGGCTTTTTAACTATTTTGATCTGAGCGTCACTGATGAGTCTTATGTAGACGAAACGCGCGTCTGGCGTATAAAATTATAATCCTGGTACTTTTGATAACTATTTACAACACTGGGTCGATGCCACTGCTGGTGGACGTTTCGTCCCCGAGGGTATCACCAGCCCAGTAGTCAGCACTTCGGTGTTGACATGAATATCAATTATATGGTCATTTTTATAAATTTTCTGTTTACAAAACTTTGAATTATTCGAAAAACTAAGGATTTTCTTACCCCAGGAGTAGATTACTTTAGCCGTATTTGGCACAACTTTTTGGAATTTTGGGTCCTCAATGCTCTTCAACTTTGTATTTGTTTGGCTTTTTAACTATTTTGATCTGAGCGTCACTGATGAGTCTTATGTAGACGAAACGCGCGTCTGGCGTATAAAATTATAATCCTGGAACTTTTGATAACTATCTCTCACTTATAGAATATACAAGTTATAGTATACAGTCTGGTGAAAAATAGATACAGAATGATGATAGATATAATCATTGTGTTACTATAAATATGATAAGATGGTGATAAATAGATATAGATAGGTGATAAGTGTGAACTTAGTTATAGTGGGGTTATGTGTATATACAGTGAGGTAAAGAATACACAGAATAGTATTAAGATATATACAGTGTGATGATATATAAACAAAATGATGATATATATATATATATATATATATATACTGTGTGGTGACATATATATCAATGGTCTTGTGATTGATTTAAACAGTGCAGTTAGTTAAAAGATACATATGTGGAGGGGATACATATATAAAATATGGTGAAAAAATATCAACAGTGAGGTCAATAAAATATTTTCAGGGATGTCATACATATATAAAATGAGGAGAAAGATAAAGGTGAAAGATATATAAAGTGAGATGATAGATATACACATTGTGGTGACAGATACACAGTGTGGTGACAGATACACAGTGTGGTGATATATGTATAAAGTGAGGTGATAGAGATATAAAATGTAGTGAAAGATGTACATTGTATTGATAGATATATTGAATAAGGTGATAGATATATAAACAGAGGTGGTATATTAATAAAATGAGGTCTTACTTACAAGAATGAGGTGATAGATATACAAAGTGTGGTGACATATATACAGCATGTTGATAGATATATGAAGTGTTGTGACATATGATCAGTTAGGTGATAGATGTATAAAGTGTGATGATAGATATATAAAGTGTGATGATAGATACATAATGTGTTGTGGCATATGATGTGTTAGATGATAGATGTATATAGTGTGATGATAGATATATAAAGTGTGGTGATAGATACATAATGTGTTGTGGCATATGATGTGTTAGATGATAGATGTATATAGTGTGGTGATAGATATTATACAGTGTGATGATAGATATATAAAGTAAGGTGATTAATGATAGAGTGATAATATACACAGTGTGGTGATTAATGATAGAGTGGTAATAAATATATACAGTGTGGTGAAAGATGATACACAGTGGTGATACATATAAAGAGTAGGGTGATTGATGATACAGAGTGGTGAAAGATATATACACTATGAGGATTGATGAAACATAGTAGTGATAGATACATACAGAGAGGTGATAGCTATATACAGTGTGGTAATTGGTGATACAGAGTGGGGATAGATATCTAGTGTGGTGATATATATATACAAGTAGGTGAATGATGATACAGAGTGCTGATAGATATATAAAATAGGGTGACTGATGATACAGAGTGGTGATAAATATATAGTTTGGTGATTGATGATACAGAGTGGTGATAGATATAAACAGTAAGGTGATTAACGATACAGAGTGGTGATAGATATGTAGAGTGTGGTCATAAATATCTTTTCCACAATTTGGTGTCCTACAGATACAGTCCTACATATATTGCTAGGCTGTATTTATATACTATACAGATATCAGTCATGTGGTATGCTTTTATATGTTCTGTTTGTTTTTCAAATATCTCTTTATAGCAATAAGAATCCCACCAATTTTCTGAAAAGATACACACATAAACTATAGTCTTTTAGTCTTTTCTACCATGACAATAATAGTTTTCAAAATTAAAATGTGTATGATTGTGCAACAAAATCAACCATGTTGAAAAACAAATAGTTACAATGATAGGTGCCGAACTGAATCATTTTTAGTTTTCAGCAAACATACACAGATTGCTGCAAATATACATTAATCGTTAGTATGCTTATATCCATTTTCAAATTGGTATAAACATGGTTTTAACAGATACACATAGAGTTGTGATAGCATTATGCAGTAAGAGAATATACCAAACATATTAAGTATGGGGATAGAAAAAAATAAATTGAATTGAGGTGATATGTATATAGAAGGTGGTGATAGATAAATGAAGTGAAGATATCATGTTAGGTGATAAATATATAGACTGTGGTGATGGCTATATCATACGAGGTGATGGATATATAAATTTAGGTGATAAATAAAAAAAGTAAGGTGATAGATAAAGAAAGTGAAATGATAGATAAAGAATGTGAGGTGATAGATAAAGAAAGTAAGATTATAGATATGTAAAGTGTAGAAACAGATGTATAAAGTGAGGTGATTGATATATTAGGTGTGGTGATAGTTATAGAAAGTGTGGTGATAGATACATAAAGTGAGGTGATAAGATATATAAAGTGTACTTACAAATGTCTAAAGTGAGGTGATTGATATATAAGGTGTGGTGATAGATATAGAAAGTGAGGTGATTGATATATTAGGTGTGGAGGTAGATATATAAAGTGTGGTGATAGATATAGGAAGTGAGGTGATTGATATATTAGGTGTGGTGACAGATATATGAGGTGATGTAAATTTAATGTGTGGTGACAAATATAAAAAAAGATGACAGATTTATAAAGTGTGGTGACAGATATATATGTAAAGTTAGGTGATTGATATATATAAAAGTGTGGGGACAGATTTATAAAATGTGGTGACAGATATATAGAGTGAGGTGATAGATATATTTAGTTTGGTGATAAATATATAAAGTGTAATTACTGTGAAAAATATATAAAGTGAGGTGATAGATATATGTAGTGACGTAATGGATATATTTAGTGTGATCATGGATATGTTAAGTGTAGTGATAGATATATAAAGTATGGTGACAGATATATAAGGTGTGGTGATAGATATATAAAGTCTGGTGACAGATATATAATGTGTAGTGACAGATGAACAGTGTAGTGATAAATGAACAGTGTGGTGATAGATGTATAAAATTTAGTGACAGATAAATATAAAGTGAGGTGATTGGTTTATGAAGTATGGTGATAGATATATAAAGTGAGGTGATAGATATATAAGATGTTGTGATGTGTATAAGGTGTGGTGATGTGTATAAGGTGTGGTGATGTATATATAATGTGTGGTGACAGATATCAAAAGTGTGGTGAAAGATTTATGAAGTATGGTGACAGATATATATGGTGTGGTGACATATATATACGGTGACATATATATACAGTATGGTGACACATTTATAAAGTGTGGTGATAGATATATAAAGTGTGGTAACAGATAAATAAAGTGTAGTGACAGATACATAAATTGTGGTGATAGATATATAAAAAGTGGTGACAGATATGTAAAGTGTGGGGATAGATATATGAAGTCTGGTGACATATATAGAGTGTAGTTAGAGATATATAAAGTGAGGTGATAGATATATATAGTGAGGTGATTGATATATATAGTGTGATGATGGATATGTTAAGTGTGGTGACAGATATATAAAGTGTGGTGATAGATATATAAAGTCTAGTGACAGATATATAGAGTGTTGTGACAGATATATAAAGTGAGTAGATAGATATAGATATAGTGAGGCGAGTCATATATAAAGTGTGATCATGAATATGTTAAGTGTAGTGACAGATATATAAATAGTGGTGACATATATATATAAAGTGTGGTGATAGATTTATAAAGTAGTGATAGATATATAAAGTGAGGTGATAGAAAAATATATATTGAGGTGATGGATACATAAAGTGTGGTGCTGGATATATATAGTAAGGTGATTGATACATAAAGTGTGGTGATGGATATATATAGTGTGATCATGGATATGTTAAGTGTAGTGACACAGATATATAAAGTATGGTGACAGATATATAAAGTGTGGTGATAGATATATAAAGTCTGGTGTCAGATAAATAAAATAGTGATAGATATATAAAGTGTGGTGATAGATATATATATAGTGAGGTGATTGATATATAAAATGAGTAGATAGATATAGATATAGTGAGATCATTGATATATGAAGTGTGGTGATGGATATGTTAAGTATGGTGACATATATATAAAGTGTGGTGATAGATATATAAAGTGTTGAGATAGATATATAAAGTCTGGTGACAGATATATAGAGTGTAGTGATAGATATATAAAGTGAGGTGATAGATATATATTGTGAAGTGATTGATATATAAAGTGTGATGATGGATATGTTTAGTGCGGTGACAGATATATAAAGTGTGGTGATAGATATATAAGGTCTGGTGAGAGATATATAAAGTGTGGTGACAGATATATAGAGTGTTGTTACAGATATATAAAGTGAGTAGATAGATATAGATATAGTGAGTTGAGTGATATATAAAGTGTGATCATGGATATGTATAGTGTGATCATGGATATGTATAGTGTGATCATGGATATAGATATAGTGCGTTGAGTGATATATAAAGTGTGATCATGGATATGTATAGTGTGATCATGGATATGTTAAGTGTAGTGACAGATATATAAAGTATGGAGACAGATTTATGTAGTGTGGCGATAGATTTATAAAGTCTGGTGACAGATAAATAGAGTAGTAAAATATATATCAAGTGAGGTGATAGATATATATGTAGTGAGATGGTGGATATATAAAGTGTGGTGACAGATATATAAAGTGTGGTGACAGAGTCTGATGACAGATATATAAAGTGTGGTGACAGATATATAAGGTGTGGTGATTGATTCATGAAGTCTGGTGACAGATATATAAAGTGTTGTGATATATATATATATATATATATATAAGGTGTGGTGGTGTGTATAAGGTGTGGTGATGTATATATATAATGTGTGGTGACAGATGTTAAAAGTGTGGTGAAAGATTTATGAAGTGTTGTGGCAGATATATAAAGTGTTGTGACAGATATATAAAATATTGTGACACATATATAAAGTGTGGTGAGATATATAAAGTGTGGTAACAGATAAATAAAATGGTGATAAATATATAAAGTGTGGTAACAGATAAATAAAGTGTGGTGATAGATATATAAAGTCTGGTGACAGGTATATAAGGTTTGATGCAGATACATAAAGTGTTGTGATAGATATATAAAGCATGGTGACAGATATGTAAAGTGTGGGGATAGATATATAAAGTCTGGTGACAGATATATAAAGTGTAATGATAGATATATAAAGTGAGGTGATAAATATATATTGTGAGGTGATTGATATATGAAGGGGGATAATGGATATGTTAAGTGTGGTGACAGATATATTAAGTGTGGTGATAGATATATAAAGTCTGGTGACAGATATATAGTGTTGTGACAGATATATAAAATGTGGTGACAGATATATAAAGTGTGGTGATAGATATATATTATATATAAAGAGAGGTGATAGATATATTTAGTGAGGTGATTGATATATAAAGTGTGGTGACAGATATATAAGGTGTGGTGACAGATATATAAAGTGGGGTGATAGATATATAGTGACATGATGGATATATAAAGTGTGGTGATGGATAGGTTAAGTATAATGACAGATATATATAAAGTGTGGTGACAGATATATAAAGTGTGGTGAAAGATATATAAAGTATGGTGATAGATATATAAAGTGTGGTGACAGATATATAAAGTGTGCTGATTGATATAAAAAGTGTGGTGACAGATATATAAAGTATGGTGATAGATATATAAAGTGTGGTGATGGAAATGTCAAGTGTAATGACAGATATATAAAGTGTGGTGATAGATATACAAAGAGTGGTGACAGATATATAAAATGTGGTGACAGATATATAAAGTATGGTGACAGATATATAAAGTGTGGTGACTGATATATAAAGTTTGGTGACAGATATATAAAGTGTGGTGACAGATATAGAAAGTTCAGTGACAGATATATAAAGTGTGTTGGCAGATATATAAAGTGTGGTGGCAGAATATAAAGTGTGGTGACAGATATATAAAGTAGTGATAGATATATAAAGTGTAATGACAGATATACAAAGTGTGGTGACAGATATATAAAGTGTGGTGACAGATATATAATGTCTGGTGATAGATATAGTGGTGACAGATATATATTAAGTGTGGTGACAGATATATATTAAGTGTGGTGACAGATATATAAAGTGTTGTGACAGAGTCTGGTGACATATATAAATAAAGTGTGGTGACAGATATATAAAGTGTGGTGACAGATATTATGGTGAGAAATATATAAAGTCTGGTGACAGATATATAAAGTGTGGTGACGGATATATAAAATGTGGTGAAAGATATAAAAAGTGTGGTGACAGATATAAAAAGTCTGGTGACATATATATATATAAAGTGTGGTGACAGATATATAAAGTATGATGACATATATATAAAGTCTGGTGAAATATATGATAAAGCGTATATAACATGGCAAAATCCGTATCACATGCCGCATCACCCACGACCAATATCATAAAGTGACAGAAGAGATAAATCAAGTGAGGTCCTAGATATATAGCAATTATCTATCATATTGAATACACCTTAATTATTGGTAATCCTGGCTGACCCGACTGCATAGAACTTATGACGAATACAACAATCATGACAATCATTTTTCCTTTGTGGCTTCAGTTTTTTTTTTTTACTTCAAAATTTTACTACAACCTGTGTGATATCCAGTAATGGCGGACAGATAGTGATAAGGTGCAGTGGCGGATCCAGGGGAGGGTTCAGGGGGGTTGGAACCCCCCCTTTCTTTAACGATCAATGCATTGGAATGGTGACTTATAGTTGGACCCCCCCCCCCTTTTTTAAATGGCTGGATTCGCCCCTATGAAAAATTACCATCAACATCAAACCACTCTCGTTTTACAAGATTTGTTATATTTTTCACCATATAGGTTTCAAGTTTCAAGTCCTAACACAAATCTATCTCCACATAGAAGATTTTTTTTCAAAAAGTGAAAGTAGAAATTACCGGATCCGCCCAGTTCCGGTCGCGCATGCGCACAAATACGAGGTTACAGTCCGGGTTACAATATCTATAACCTTGTATATTATATACCTCGTTGGTCCGGTGTAGATCGACCACGTGGTCGGTGTATACCGAATTAGTCAGAAACGAATCGACCCACTGTACCGGAAATCATTATCTAAAGTGAAACTAGAAATATTTTTAGATAAATCTTAGTAGATCTGATCTATATTTAACTTGTAACAAATAATTAACATTTACGGCTTTTATTTTAAAGGGAAAACGGTACTATTTATTCTGCCATAGGCGACAATACTAACAATTCATTATTTTATTATAAACAAGAGTTCCCTCAACCAACATACATACTCAGCATACATAGCTAAACTCGAGACTTTACACCGTTTTTCTTTATTTCTGATTGCCTAAGGTATTAATTCTTTTAAAATAACGGTGTTTCGGGATTTTTTAGATTGTCTCACTCTATAAGTGGCCTACCTTGGGTCCCTTTTCAAAAGTCTCCCAACTAATGCCGGGTTTCGGCAAAATATTCTTTAAGATTTCTGCTGCGTTTATACGCAATGAGAGGCACTTTTTTAAAAATTTGTCTGCATATTTCATCTGACTGTAAATTATTCCAGGACTTTCTTAATGCTCTTGAGTTTAGCTATGTATGTTGGTTGAGGGAACTCTTGTTTATAATAAAATATGCTAAGCAGTGGTCAATGTGATTGGTCAATTAACTGATGATTGACAGAGTGGATAGGTAATACGGAGCCCCGCTAGGGACATGCAAAGAAAAAAAAATATATTGTGCGCACAACTTAAATAAATTGTGCGCACAAAATAATATATTGTGCGCACAATTTAAATATATTGTGCGCACAACTTAAATATATTGTGCGCACAACTTAAACATATTGTGCGCACCCCGCTAGGGACATGCAAAGAAAAAAAAATATATTGTGCGCACAACTTAAATAAGGTGTGCGCACAAAATAATATAGTGTGCGCACAAAATAATATATTGTGCGCGCAATTTAAATATATTGTGCGCACAACTTAAATATATTGTGCGCACAACTTAAACATATTGTGCGCACAACATAATATAGTGTGCGTTAAATTATTTGACCTTACACATGGTACGGGGCTTCAATGTCTCATTTTTAAAGTGACAGAATGGAGAAATGCATAAGGTTTTCTTTTGAAATGGGGCTAGATACATGAAAATACTCTTGCAAAAAATCATCAGTGCATTCGTATCGACTCCTGACATGAATACTGAATAAATTACGTTTATTTCGTCTGAAACTTGGTTTACCAACAGATGCGTCGGAAGCCTCCACTTTATATCAGAGTTTATTGGAACAGTTTTGAAACAGACTTGGCAATAGAGCGAGGACACTATCTAACCTATGTAGACTTTTTTGTACCAAATATACAACTACTATTTGCACTTATGCATTATACTTTATTTCTGAAAATCTCAAGATTTTGTTTTGATTGACACAAGACTGACATGTTCCTCAATTCACGACTTTGATTGACGATTGAGCACCAATAAAAGTCTACCACTGAATAACAAGTTTCCTACGTAGAACAGTATGCTAATTATGATTTAGATTTTTTTTTTAAAGTTGTGTACAAATATTTCAGGCCAAGTTATAGATTCATTCTGATTAAAAGAAGAGAGTGCAAGAGGTCACTGATAGTATCTATTTTTGATCAATTTCATTATACAATTTTACAGAATATTGTTCGTATTCATTATGAAACTGAAATGTCACGAAGCAATTTAGGAATAGTCAATGAAAAAATATTCCTCAGTGGTATATATTTGAAAACAAACGAAACAATTATGATTCAATTTTTCCAAATATGGTCCGTTTTGGGGCATCATTTATTCAAAAACTTGTGGCCCGATTGATCGCGATCGATGCGAGTACCAATGAGGCAATATAATACATATACCCCATAGCTCATACAAATACAGGTTATACTCTTCTCATATATTTTATGATGGTATGATATGCAACCCCTAACGGGAGGGATTGTGCTTGATATTCAAATAATTCAGACAGTCATAATCTTTCAATCAGTTTAATTGAGGTGTGGAGCTGGCATGTCAGTATCTGCTAGTAGTCCTTTGTTAATTTATGTATCATTGTCATTTTGTTAAGTTTCATTTGTTACCTATTCTGACATCGGACATGGACTTCTTTTAAACTGAGTTTTACTGTCGGTATTGCTGTTTTTTGTTTTTATCTGCATTGGCTAGAGGTACAAAAGGAGGGTTGAGATCTCACAAAACATGTTTAAGTCCGCCACATTTTTGTGTCTGTCCAAGGTCAGGAGCCTCTGGCCTTGTGTTGGTCTTCCATGAATTTTAATTTTAGTTTCTTTAATATATTTTGGATAGATAAAGGAATATGTGGTATGAGTGCCAATGAGACAATTCTCCATCAAAGTCACAATTTATAAAAGTAAACCATTATAGGTCAAGGTACGGTTTTTAACACGTAGCTTAGGCTCGCAACAAACAGCAAGCTATAAAGGGTCCCCAAAATTACTTGTGTAAAACCATTCAAACCGGAAAACCAACGGCCTAATCTATATAAAAAACGAGAAACGAGAAACACTGAAGAAGTTTAGTATGATGTCTATTATCGCTGAACTAGTACATATTTTTTTTATGGGCCAGCTGAAGCGCGCCTTTGGGTGCGAGATTTTCTTATTGTATTGAAGAACCAAATGTATCTGAGAAACAAACCTTATAAAACATGCGCGCCTTATAATTATTTTGTACGTTAAATACAGTTAAACTATACCTTAATTATCGAATCTAAAAAAATAGACCAATTCTGAGATATTTAAAATTGACTAATAAACCATGAAAATAAAGTCAAGGTCAGACAAATATATATACATAACAATCATTCCATAAAACAAATAAAGTTCACTTATTCCTTATAGTATCTGAAAAACAGACCAAACAAGTATCAAATAACACGAACCATGAATATAAAATCAAGGTCAGATTAATATTACACCATACAAGCATTCCGTACACCAAATATATCCAGCTAAATGCTTATAGTATCCGAGAAATACACCAATGACAAAAAATTACTTTGCCGGACCACTTAACCCTGAAAATGAGGTCAAGGTCAGATGAGATTTCGTCTAAACCACGAACATTTAACCTTGTTGAATGATCAATAAAATGAGTCAAGTGAAAACTGTTTTCCTAATTTTGGACGCACACCACATCATATTGTGCGCACAATATGTTTAAGTTGTGCGCACAATATATTATTTTGTGCGCACAATATATTTAAGTTGTGCGCACAATATATTTTAATTGTGCGCACAATATATTATTTTGTGCGCACAATATATTTAAGTTGTGCGCACAATATATTATTTTGTGCGCACAATATATTTAAGTTGTGCGCACAATATATTATTCAGTGGCGGATCCAGAATTTTTCATAAGTGGGGGCTCACTGACTGACCTAAGAGGGGGCCCGCTCCAGTCACGCTTCAGTGATTCCCTATATAAGCAACCAAATTTTTTCCCAAAAAGGGGGGGGGCCGGGCCCCCTGGCCCCCCTCTAAATCCGCCTCTGTTATTTTGTGCGCACAATATATTTTTTTTTCTTTGCATGTCCCTAGCGGGGCTCCGTATAGGTGTATTCCGTTGGTTCTTTACATCTATTTATAGCAGTAGCATGAAAAAAAGCAAGACTTGAACCCGTAGATCTGGCGAAAACTCCGGGGGCGGGGGCTAAAAGAATGAAATACCGGAAAATAACCTTTTATTTGGCTTACAATTTTATTTAGAAAATGTATCAACAAAATCCGAAATATATCGTAAAAACTCTTCAAATAGAGGCATCGTAATTCCATCGCCACTACGTACACAGAGATCTTTATTAACTTTAGTGTAAAATGTGTAACTATTTAAACGGTACTGGCATATTTAGTAATTTTGACAAATGAAAGAAATATACAGTCAGGTGGTGCACTTTTTCTTTTTTTTTTTAACGATTTATTAGAAAACACTCAGACACATTATATACGTGTAACATGAGGTCAAATATATAAGACAATATATATGCAAACAACATGACAGAAGAACGATTAAACATATTTAAATCAATATATACAGCTCATTAGAACCCCAAACAGTGCGAATGATAAAAAAAAAAGAGGAAAAGATATACAACATATGGATCGATATGACATAAATCAAAGAAATACATTAACTTTTCTGATGAACAATGATAGCTTTTTGTATAGTTCAGTATTACAATAAGAGAGTAAACCTTCAAACTTGATAATGCTCGGGTGAGCTGTGTAGTACATAGGTATGTACTTGTTTCTTAAAAATACAATATTTTCATTTTTACATATAAATAAAATATGGCATTCATCTCCAATACCATTTGTACATAAGTTGCATGTTCTTTCTTCCCTTGGGATATTGAACCAACGACCAGTTTCTATAGGTAAATGTAAATTAGATCTACGCAGTTTGGTTAACCACGTTCGATTAAACTCACTAAGTCTCAATAAGTAATTTTCCAAACAAAACTGTTTTTTGAATATCGAATAAAAGAGGCCACGGGAAGAGTTTTGTATATCACTAAACCACTTTTGTATAAACTGGTCACATAAAATTTGCCTCATAACAATTTTATCACAAAATGCATACTTGTTTTTAAAAATGTAACTCATTCCAACTTCATCAAAAATAGTTTCTACATATTTAATCCATTTGAAGGTATATTTAGTTTTACTTTGTAAGGATAACATCAGTTGATATAAAATACTACTTAGTTTAGTATCATTTTGTACAAGTCTTGTCCAGAATGATACCATTCTAAGTTTAACTTTAATTTCGAGGAGAAATCTCCCAAGCTCACCTAAAACCATAAAATTTGGCGTAGTGTTCCTTACTTTGAGTACTCTTTTACAAAGCTTCAAATGGATTTGCTCAATAGTTTTGAGGTTTTCGTATCCCCAGATTTCGGAACCATACAATAAAATTGGTTCAACCATCGAGTCAAAAAGCTTTAATTGGATATCAACAGGTATAGACTCATTTCTGATAAGTTTATAAACACAAAACATTGCCTTTTCTGCTTGTTCTACAAGTTTTTTCTTAGTCTCATTAAATGTATCATTATATTTAAATATAACATCTAGGTAAGGATATGTATCTACAATATCAAGAATTTGACCTTGTAATGTAAAACTGAAATTGTGTTTTACTTTTCTTTTAGAAAAGATGATAACCTTGGTTTTATTTACATTTACTTGTAGTTTCCACAATGAACAATAAGACTGAAATACATCAAGAGCTTTATGTAAACTATCTTTACTCTCTGCTAAGATGACTGTGTCATCAGCATATAAGATCATATAATACAATAAAAATTTTATAAAAAATATGTAATTCACTTTCAAGTTTCTCCTTAATCATTTCTAAGGGCAGTCCATCTAGCTGACAAAAATAGTCTTCAAGATCATTTAAAAAGATCGAGAAGAGAAAAGGCGATAAATTCTCCCCGTCTAACACCTGTTAGACATGGAAAGAATTCTGACTGAGAGTCATTTTATTGAACACAAGACTTAATGCCACTGTACATATTATACACAACTTTAAAACATTTCCCTTTAATTTCACTTTTTTGTAATTTTTTCCACAGCCCTGTACGCCAAACAGTATCGAATGCCTTTCTAAAATCCACAAATGTACAAAAGAGTTTCTTTCCAAAAGAAAAATACAGTTCAATAAGTGCATGTAATACAAAATATTATCTTGTGTAGAATATCCCTTGCGGAATCCTGTCTGGTTCTCAGATATGATATTCAGTTCATTTGAAAAAATATTCAGTCTAGTATTTATAATGCACGTGAAAAGTTTCCCAAGGCAACTGATGAGAGTAATTGCCCTATAGTTATCAGGATCAATTTTGCAACCCTTGTTTTTGAAAACTGGTTTAATAATACCAGAAGTCCAATTTTCAGGTATAATACCTGTATTTAAAATGATATTGAACAATTTACAATAGATAGATACTAGACTAGGAGGCGAATATTTCAAGTATTCGTTCAATATTTTGTCCAAGCCCGGTGCTTTATTGTTTTTTAAGCCTTTTATAGCTTCACTAACTTCTAGTTCTGTTATGACTCCGTTTAATATCTCATCACAAATTGGATTATTACAAATATCATTTATATTAAATTCCTCCTCTTCATCATCACCGACATAGCCACCAGCGTTTATTTTTTTGAAATATTCATAAAATAGTTCTATGTCTATATCTGGATTTTCTTTTCGCCTACTACAATATTTATGTAATGTTTTCCAGAATGCTTTAGTGTCCGATCTAGATAAAGACCTAAGCTCTTTGGAACATTTCTCAGAGTGAGCTTTGAAGTTTGTGTTCAGAACTTTTCGGTACTCCTTTGCTATTTTAATCATCGAGTCTTTATTTTCAGTTGTCTGGAAGTTGAGTAACAATCCCTGGCTTTGTGAAATTCATTACGTTTTATCTTACAGTCAGTATTAAACCACGGTTTATTATCACTTCGTTTTTCTTGCTTTCTTTTTCTTGAACCAGACAGAAGATACGGTATTCATCAATGAGCTACCAATATCATGCAATATACCGTTAATCTGCATGCATGCCCTTCACAAGGAGTATCAAATTTGACAACATGTTCAGGCGTGACATCCTCGATATTTACATGATCGAGTACACCGTTCATGCACCTGGTGTAATACTTGATCTGTGTCATCACTGGACATCTGTTCAAACTCGGGTGCCTTTTTAGGGTTCCATTTGATGTAAGTATTACCTTTATTTTTATTTTGTTCCGTCTTTAGTGCCGCTGGAGGTGCACTGTTAATCGAAAAATGTAATCGACAATGCACATCAGAGAACATGGGATTGAATTCAATTACTTCAAAATCTACAATTTCATCAAATAAATGCGGAGATACAATCAAATAATCAACGAGGCTTGCATCTTTGCAAGTAGTTTTACCAATACATTTGTCTTTATGCGGGGTTCACACATTGCCGATTATTGCTCCCGTTTGAGATCAGACAGCGATCCGACACGAAAAGTAAAAAAGTCGGATTAGTATCCTCAATTATCTGGAATGTCCTATTATTGTCTGAACGCAGTCGTTTTAGTTCGTAACAGATTCCTACTGGTCGGGAAGGGTCCGAATAGTTCGGCAAAGCACCCCGACAGTTAGGTGCGTCCCGTAACATTCGGGGAAACTCGGCCGATTTTGTCTAGTCGGATTACAATCGTGCCTATGTCGTGACAGATTCTGCTGTATCGGATCGAATTCCTAACAATGTTCTGTGTATTCGGGACGGTGTCCTGTGGAACGGGAATGATCTGGAGAAATTTTTCATTGCTGTTTTTCTGCCGATTGAGTCCAGATTGCATCCAGATCTTGTCGATTGCGAACCGTTTTTGCCGAAACCGTTCCGAAACAGTCCCGTTATTAATTCTAAATTCGTCAATGATTCCCACGTCAGAGTCCCGACAATTACAGAATACAATACGACTGAGACCAGACAAAGCCGTTTGCAATGCGATATCTAGAGCGGACCGTGTTAGGATTACGTTCCGACAGTACCTGATCACCCCGAGTATGCCGACAGTTTTCTAACGGATAACTTCCGTCAGCGTCGGTTCACTGTCTTGTCACTATCTGATCTCTGTCGGATTACATTCGGTAGAATCGGGACGCAGTCGTGACAGACTCGGTAAAAATCGTGAATGTGTGACCCCAGCTTAATGCCCGCGTCACACTGTCCCGATTTTTACGCCGATGGCAACACGATAATGGAAATTTTCAAAATCGGGGCTGATCGTATCCAGATCGGGCTATTCGTAGTGCCATCTTTAACCATCGTAGAACCATCGGCCACTTTTTCTAGCCTTCGGGGACAACTTCGGGAAGGGTTCTAAATTTTTAAACATGTTAAAAAATCCCCGAAGGTGCGTCCGATGTTGAGGGTTCGTATTGAGTTCGTATCACCATCCCCACCATCGTAATGTCACCGGGAATGCATCTTTGCACATCGTATTGCATTCGTGTTTCCATCGTTTCCATCGGGCAGTTTTGACATTACGATGTCTACACGAATGAATCACGAAGATACCCGAAGGTCTTACGATGGCAACACGATTTCGTAAAGATCTCGTAATCCCGTCGTGTTGCCATCAAATAAAAGTACGAAGGCGACTCTGATGGAACTACGACGGCAATAAATCCAGCTAAATGTAAGTTAATTTTCGCGCTAAAATACATTTAAAGTGCCATGCGCGATATGCACTGGTCAGTCTAATACGACAGTTAAGAAAGACGTTCACAAAACATGGAGCTCATATCATATGATTCTATGAGAACAAGAAAGGCGACAGCGTTGTTTCTATTAATTCAAATGGAACAAGAAGAGCAGCTATTACAGGCTCAGGTTATTTTTTGTCAATTTTTCATATCAAGTAACATAATGAAAATCATAAACGCGCCTCGTACACCAACACTGCAGGTACATGTATATAGGGAAACCAACTTTTTCTTCATTATTCTGATTTTTTATGTATCGTCTGAGTTGTTGTCACACGAATGTTTACTCCATAACCATTTTGTTTTCTATATGTCATATTTTGCCGCATTTGTTGCTTTCCCCACATCCTTCCTTTTGTCTATATTATTATGATATTCTCCTGGAAAGAGCTTTTTTTTTAATAAAAGGGATCAACGAACCCATTACCTTACCTTTAAGATAGATCAGTAAACATGGGCATAATTATGGGTGATTATTCAGACTAGTGCACACATTTTACAGTTCAAACAAGGCAATGCCGAGCGTGGCATCCCCTCGTATGTAACATATTGGGGACAAATATGGACACTATATTTGTATATGACACATGCAGAAAATGGTAAATTGAATATGCATATTTGATACATAAACTATTTTTTTTAAATCAACCAAAACATTCAGTAACTGGAAATACCTTTAATATTGTCTTTAGAACCAGCAGTTAAAAATATGAGCAACCAATTTCCTGTGTATTATGCTATTTCAAGGAGAAAAAACAAGTCCATCTGCATGACCTTGACCTTTGGCCATGAACGTAAAAAATGTCAGATCATTACAAGGAGGAACAATATACCAAATGTTGTTAAAATCTTTTGAAGCATATTGGTTTTAGAGTGTCCACAAGGGTGATATTGCCTTGTATTACAACTGCCACTGTGACCTTGACCTTTGAACTTTAAAGTCAATAGCGCTTAAGATATTCTTAACGAGTAACACCATACCAAGTTTTGAGCATTTTGGTTCTAGAGTGTCCATAACAATTTTATCTACACGCAACTTACATGTAGTAGGCGAGGGGATAATAAACTAAGTTTTATAAGAATTAGACAAAAAGATCGATTTCCCGCCATGCATGGCAGACTTGTACAGAAACGATATGTTGTCGAAATTCTGTTCGTATCTTTTAGACATTGTATGGCCATCGCGCCATCATCGTAATCCATCGTGTAGCCTTCGTAATCCATCGTGTAGCCTTCGTGATCCATCGTGAAGGCTTCGGCTGAGATATGAAGCTTAAATACCCGTCTTCGGTTAACTTTCGTATGTCCATCTTTTGCTATCGTATATAATTTCGGCACCATCGTATAGACTTCGTTATTCATCATATTTGCTTAGGTCACTTTTTGGTATTTTAACGAGATCGGGACCAACTTCGTACGAACTTACAATTTTCGCATTCGGGTGTCCATCGTATATAAAAATCGGGACAGTGTGACGCGGGCATTACCAAGACGACCATTTGCAATACAAATTGAACATCGTTCACATAGTTCCACGAGTTTTTTACCATATTTATTGACACGTGTATTGTCTAAACTAAATCTTTCAGTAGGAATACCTTTTTCTGTCATAAGATTATATAACATAAAATTTTGATCGTTTGTCACATGACTCACTTCATTATCAAGGTCTAGAATCTCAAATAAGTGTTCATCTATTTCAAAAATGTCACTTAATTTTCTGGTTCTTGAATTAAAATCGCCGACCAAAGTAACTTTTTCAGTATTTTTTGAAAATGTTAACATTTCTTCTTCCACTTCGATGAAGTCTTCATCTGATGAGTATTTAGAAAATCCAGGTGGAATATATACACAACCAAGTAAAACAGAGTTCAAATTAATAAGCTGTGTAGGATCTTTAAAAAAATCAACCCATAGAACAAATTCTGACTCTGATTTTAAAAAATTCAAAAATTTTGACAATCTTTTTTTATATATAATTATTATACCACCAGACTTTTTGTTACATTTTTCTGTGTTTAGCTACAAAAGTATAATCATCTGGAAGATTCAAATGGTCAAGTTCATCAGTTTTAGACTCTACAAAAATTGAGATATCATATTGTTTGATAAGCAGTTCAAAATCAGGGTTCAACAATTTCGACTTAATTCTCTCATACATTACATGTAGAAAAGTAACATCGAGTCGTTTACAATTGTCAGTAGAATGACCGTTTTTTTTTTTGTCTGATGTGTTGTACTAACTTTCATTATTCGAGCGCACCGGTTGTCCAGGTATTGTGTAATTCTCTTGATGAGGATGAAATTCATTATAGAGCTTGCCGTCGACATATAGCTTGTCATAAATAAGTTTGACTTTCTTCTTCTGACGTTGAAATTCTTTAAGCTTCGGTATGAGTTGCTTACGTCGCTCGTAAATTTCTCTAGGGTATTGTTGATAGACTGAAAATTCATGTTTATTTTTCAATTTATCGACTGCAGCTTTTCTTTAAAACTCTTTCGTGGTCATTATAGGATGTGAAACACACAATTAGACTTCTACTAGAACACACCCGCGAAATCGCGGGCATTCAGACCGTAGTTTAAAGTATGTAAAGTGTTGTTGGAAGAATTTTGTAAAATATTGAATGACTGGAGAATTTCAGCAAATGTATCATAAGTCATAGGTTATTGGGGACAGGAAAATGTTTTTTTTTATCCCTCCTTCTTCATTTCCAAAATTCCCAATTTTTGGTTCTCTATCAATTTCAATATGAACATACATTTAGTAATTATGAACATTTAAGTAAGGAACCTGTAATTCAGTGGTTGTCGTTTGTTTATGTGTAACATATTTGTTTTTCGTTCATTTTTTGTACATAAATATGGCCGCTAGTTTTCTCGTTTGAATTGTTTTACATCGTCATTTCGGGGACTTTAAAAGCCGAGTATTCGGTATGGGCTTTGCTCGTTGTTGAAGGCCGTTCGGTGACCTATAGTTATTAATTTCTGTCATTTTGGTCTCTTGTGGAGAGTTGTCTCAACGGGGTCGTCCCGATAGTCCGACACGCATTAGTCCGACACTCATTGGTCCGACACTCATTATTCCGACACTCGATAGTCCGACACTCAATAGTCCGACACTCAATAGTCCGACACTCGATCATTTTCCACTACCTTGAAAAACAAATGGAATTACCCTGTCACGGTAGAACCCGTGTATTGTCAAAAATTGCATATATGGACGCGGGACAGACTTAAAAGTAGCATCTATATATATGTCATTACAATCTCCCAAACACATAAGTGCCTCCTTAGTGCAGAAAACAGCAATTCCCCATCCATTATCTAGTTTACTTAGGAATTGATCACCATCTTTGGTAAGACACCAGCGCCCGTTGATAGCCACATCATTTATTGTGGCTGGGATTGGGGGAATGTGTTTCCTTCTTGTCCTGTCAAGTGATGATCTTAGGCAATCGTATGTTGGGATACTATCCCGTTCATTCCGTGGGACTTGCTGAACAACATTGTCATAAGCCTGTCTTCCGGAGACCTCTGGATTTGCAGATACATGATTTACCATTCTTTGTCTTATTGATGGAGAGTCAATTGTTTCCTGGTCTTCTTGGTGATCATGCTCGGAAACCTAAAAGATAGTCAGTCGCAAGTTATGTAGTCTGTATAAGTACTTATCTTCAAAAACCTAAGAAATAATTAAAAAAGATATGCGCGCAGAAATCTTCTTTTAGGCTCTAGAGTAATTTCTATATCTCCAAAGTAAAAACCGGTCAGGATGTAATACAATTTACCAAATAGAAAGATTGTCATGATGAAAAGTGACCGATAAGACATGCTCGTATCAAATGTAAAATTGATATGCTTGAAGTACAAGATGTATAAGATAATAATCGGACCCCCCCCCCCCCCCAAAAAAAAAGGATTCATTTTTACATAAAGACCAAGTTTCTCATTTTACTTCTTTGGTTCCAAGAGGCAATTATGTTTTATTTAAAAAAGTATGTTGAGGAATAAAATACATGAAATGAACTCAACTTACATATAAAACGTCGATATTGTTTGGTGCATTTTGTATGTCAAAAACTGCAGTTCGTAAAGGGGCTCTGCATGTGTTCCTCCAACACCGCCAGTGAATTGCGTTTAATCTAATTCTGTTTTTCTGGTACCTGTATCCTTCATGTATTAAGATTTTTCCACCTCGACTACCTTGTACAACATAAGCCATGCTTCTTTAAACGTCTTAGTTCAAATGCCACATGGTTTGAGAACGCTGCACTTTTTTCCAGACTGACCAATAATAATTTACTTTTCATGATGACATCAGCATCAGCTGTCCGAATATTTGATTGGCTTATTTCAGCTTCATTTGCATATTGCCCCTCTTTCAAAACTCCCCATGTTATGTTGTCAATTGACCGAATTTTATATCTACTAAAACTGCACTCACACAAATTAAATATCATATTTAGTAGTATGTATGCGTTATAGTCACCAAAATATACACCGTTGCGCTAATACGTTGTTTTAGACGTTTTGCACGACGTCGAGTTTATCTGTGCCATTTAAAAAAAACGGAGTAAAATCAGTTAAGCTTTAAATTAACAGATCAGAAAACATGGGTTGAAGGCGTGTGCATATTAATATAAAACTCAAAACGATGTCAATTTTGCTACAATGACATTTTACTGATTCTTAGTTCTTCATTTACTATATATTTCTATATAATTACATTAGATGTATGTTTCATTATAATGTTTTATTCTGATTGGCTAACTGCACATCACGTGTTATTCCGTAAGCAGTTGCATTGCTCATTACAACTTTTCACTCATGATAACACGTGCTCCAACAATAAAGTGCACAGGTGAATTAAATAATAAAATATATAAAATTCGTGTTTTCATGATCATAGCTAAAAAATGTAATTATAAGTATTGAATGCTTCTTTTTGTAACTTTATAGGGTTGTAAAAGCGTTGACCGTGCGTACATTTTTAGAATGAAGCGCTTTCGCGCTTCATACAAAATGTACTTCGGTCACCGCTTTTACATCCCAATAAATTTACAAAAAGAAGCATTCAATTCTTAAATAAATTCCAGTTTTTTAATATCCTATTTTTCAAAGATTCATTAGTTAAATGATTAAATAGGGACGCATTAAATGACCCGCAAAAAATACGTGTTTAAAGAACGGTGCAAGTTCGTCCAAAAACGGAACAACATGCGTAAGTCTATAAGAATGTGTAATGCTCTTCTTACGTCCATGAACAATTCTATTACTACTTGAGAAAATAATGTAAGAAATTATCACACCGTATGAAAATCGTGATATTGTCCATGTCTTGATTGTGTGTGCATAAGACTTGCTATCTTTGAGTTATAACGCGGTATTTTAGTTTTTTTATTTCGATCCAACATATATGCTTATATTTACAGTACATGTAGGTTTTCATTTCATACAAATTCTGATTTTTTTATTGGTGAAATGTATAAGAATATAAGCTAAGTAGTTTGTAGAGGCAATGTTCAATTAAAAACAAAAATCCCGATGTTCTATATTCACAGTTTCACTCGAAAAACGAAAGTTGGAAATCGTCAGTGTCGGACTAACGATGAGTGTACGTTTGTCTGAAAGGGTTTATCTCAACTTGACCTCATGTACATTCAGTGGCGGGTCCAGGGGGTGGGGTTGGGGGTTGTGGTTGGAACCCCCTTTTATGGCCGATCAATGCATTTGTATCGGGATTTGTATTTGGACCACCCACTTTTTATCCTGGGTTGGGAACACCACACCCCCTTTTGTAAATGGCTGGATCCGCCCCTGACATTGATTATTTAAATTTGAATTTAACGTTTTACAGGCAAGACATTTCAGTGTGTCCACTCTTGTTTTTCAAGGTAGTGTATAATGATATTGAAGACCAACTTGAAACTCTGTACACATGTTTATTAAAATCGATGTGATCTTTCTGAGTTGTATGCAAAATTATAGGGTTCTGACCTTATTTTATGGTTCATTGAACAAGGAAAATGATCGAGTGTCGGACAAATGAGTGTCGGACTATTGAGTGTCGGACCATTGAGTGTCGGACTAATGAGTGTCGGACTATTGAGTGTCGGACCATTGAGTGTCGGACCAATGAGTGTCGGACTATCGACGTTATCCCGTCTCAACATGGCAATCATACCACATCTTTTTTTGTTGTAATAAAATGAATTTTGTAAAAGATTTAATGACTGGAGAATTTCAGAAAAGGTATCAAAAGTTCACATGAATAATTTAGCGCTTATCTGTATATTATGAACATTCATTGCTATATAAATAAAGTGTATTTACTTTCAATTCCAAGTTTACTAATCGATCCATGGTGGTCAATTGATATAGTATACAGACCCTCTCCATTTAATAAACTCTGTGACCGTCGTGGATAGTAAACTTGAAAATGATAGCAGATAGAATTAAAATACACTTTATTCGTTGTATATGTATGTTCAAAGTATACAGAAAAACGCAAACCGGAAGTCTAATCTGACTTAAAATTTCGTCCAATGACGGGACAATATCCGGATGCCTTTTTTCTCGTTTTTCTCCCAAAATAACTCAATCTGAATAATCATATAAATGGATGACAAATGCGACTATGCACTGTACCTATAGGAAACAGAGGCGTGTTGATTAATTTATTGTGGAAAGAAGAGAAGCGACACCCAAAATGAGGTCTTCTCGTTTAATAGTATCTATCCTGTCGTTCACCAAGTCTGTGTACATTTTGAAAGGAAACAGTATTTGAATCAGCAATACCCAGCTCGTAATTAAGAAAATCACGTAATACATTTTCGGTATTTTTTCATAACCATGAACATTTGGAATGCCAGCAAAAATTAAATTGTATTTCACCGAGTTGAGTTCTAGAAGTCTTTCAGAAATTTCGTAGTTTTCCCTTTCAAGACCCATATTATTTTGTTCTAGCTGTCTGACCCTTTCTTCTCAATGCATTTTCGCCATATCTTTTTATTAATTTTTTTCTCAACAAAAAGAATATTTTTTTCCTATTTCCCATGTAGTTAGATTCAAGATTACTTGAGATGGACAAAGCTAAAAAGATCAAATATAATTGACAAATGATAATTTTCTACATATGGGGATTGCTTTTTCTGGCTGTGAGACTGTGTCCTTAAATTTAGCATAGTCTGATTGTTGCAAAACGCTAGATATCATCTAAATATTCTCAATTGTATTTATATTTCTGACGTTTTTTTATATTATCATTTCTGCACACAGATGAAACATTTAATTTAGTTTGGTAAATTGCCAGGCATTTTATATTGTAACAGAAAAGATCACATACCCCAAACAACTTACTTTTCAGCCCAACCACGGTTTCAGAGCTATCAAATTGACGCTAAAGGCTGCAGACATGTACTAGATAAAACCTCAGACCTTATGTATCCCACATATTGATTTTAAATAGCAAGTCTACCATTAAATTAACTTTATGCTTCAGTCACTGCAGGATTGGTATACGCAGGAACATATATATTAACTATTAGATATACTGTTCCCAGGTATACGTAGTTAAACCTGTCATGGTCCTGTAGTACGATCATTTGGTAAGAAAATTCCAGGAGTCACTTCGTATCACTTATATACCCAATAACATCATTTTAAACGAGTATTAGTTGGTATCTTATCTTGAATGGTCCAATATTAGCAGCTGGATGCTTCACAACCAAGAGTCCCTTTATATCAATTATTATATAACCAATATCATAATTTCAAGAGTATTTATTTAGCTAGTATCATATCTTGTTCATTTTGGAGCAAGAAAAATGATATTACCCAGTCCTTTAAACTCTGTTAGAAAAGTCGAATCAAATTGACATTTTATCTATTGATTTCCGTAACAGCACCAATTTGCTGCACCATATGCACACTTCACCAATTAATGTGTTAAAGTGTAGCTGGAGGTCAAAAGATTTGAAAATTCGAAACCTAAAACACACTTTGAACGACTGACATCATGGAGAGGACCAAAAAGTGTTGCCAGAGCAAAATAAAGAACTGTAAATTCAGAAATTATTGCCTTCATTTCTTATTGCGATTTTGTCATTTTAGACTAAAATGCGAATTTAATTTTTGTGATATTCAGAATATTCCTGTTTAATTCATATCAAAAACTTCAAAATATGAGTTTAAATTACTGCGTTTATAACTCTATTGCATTTTTCGCAATAATAAAACATCGTAATAATTCTGAATTTGCAGTAGGTACAAGATGAATAAAATGTACTCCACTTATATTTTTGTCCATCTGATGAGTTAAGCCTTTTTCAACTGATTTTTATAGTTCGTTTTTATGTTGTACTGTTATACCACTGTCCCAGGTTAGGGGGAGGGTTGGGATCCCGCCACATTATTTATGTATGTGCCTGTCCCAAGTCAGGAGCCTGTAATTCAGTGGTTGTTGTTTGTTTATGTGTTACATATTTGTTTTTGTTCATTTTTTTTAACATAAATAAGGCCGTTAGTTTTCTCGTTTGAATTGTTTTATATTGTCTTATCGGGGCCTTTTATAGTTGACTATGCGGTATGGGCTTTGCTTATTGTTGAAGGCCGTACGGTGACCTATAGTTGTTAATGTCTGTGTCATTTTGGTCTTTTGTGGATAGTTGTCTCATTGGCAATCATACCACATCTTCTTTTTTATATTTGAACTACAGCCAGCAATAAAGAGTTCTGGTTGGCATTATTTAATGGTAAACGGACAGAAAGTCACAGGACATAAAGTCACAAATTTGATAGGACAAAAAGGTCACAAATAATTTTTACACAATTATTTAAATATATTTTGAAATATTTTCTTTTTATCACAAATATTCATTTTTACGTTAAGGAAATTGCTCATAAACCTTGAAAAATGAAAATGTATGATATTTTAATCAATAAATTTTAATTACAAAGTTGCTTCATATATAAAACTTCAAGAATATTTTTAAAATAAGTGTTTTCTTGTTCAAAGAAAAATAATATCAAAACTAAATTGTGACTTTTTGTCTTACATTCTATTAAATAACCGCCGGTTAATTTTGTGTTGGTTTTTTTTTATATACTATCACCTAGCCAGTCGGTCAATGTGAGTTGTTTTCGTCATCTTGCATCTGTTGTACATACACTTTTTTTTTAAATCTTCTAGTCTGAAACAGCCCTGAAACCAAAGTTTGTCTATTTTACAATGTCTACTATGAAGTGTTAATCAATGACTTGCATGGCCATTATGGCTAAAAATAGAACATTAAACATGTACCTCTGAAAGTCAGAGAAATTCCAACAACCCAATTTTTGAGTTATTAATCCTGAAACACCTATTTAGACTGATTTTTGGAGTTTACTGCAGTTTATACCTAAAAGATTTAAGATGCTCTGTTAAAAATGTCAATAGAAGATTTATCAGCACAACAAATCTATCTACCCTGAAAGTTTCATGAAAATCTGTCAACCTGTTCTGGAGTTATTGTCTCTGAAATTTCATTTTTTTCTTCAATTTTTGTATTTCTAAGTTATCTTGAAAACTGTATATTTATGTTGAATAAAAAATGGTCAACTTTTCAAAAATGAAATTTACTGCAAGTTGTATTACAGCCTTCATAGACAATTAAACCAAACACCTTTTGTTACTGAACCAGGTCAGACAAACAAATCCTTAAATTTTTGTTGAAACTACTGTAGTCTTTTTGTCAATTTTGACAAATGAAAGAAATGTTTTTCAATGCATCTTCGCCAAATTTCTTTGTCAGACTATCTAATCCTTTAAATTTTGTTGAAACTGTTCTGTAATCCTTTCAAACTTGGAAAAACAAGAATGTGTCCATAGTACACCCACACTATCAGTTTACTATGTTTAGTGGACCGTGAAATTGGGGTCAAAACTCTAATTTTGCATTAAAATTAGAAAGATCATATCATAGGGAACATGTGTACTAAGTTTCAAGTTGATTGGACTTCAAATTCTTCAAGACGACCTTGACCTAAAACTTTAATCTGAAGCATGACAGAAGGATATAGAAACTATTGTAGGTGGGGCATACAAATAAGATCATTAAGAACACCAAGTGTTTATTTGTTAAAAAGCAGTAGTTACAGTTACATTCAACAAATTACAAAATGTCTATAGGCTTTGTATGCAGAGCTTGGCAAAACCACTAAACCAAATAACAAAGAAATGTAAATTTTCCTCAATACACCAAAATTGATACCCATGAAAATAAATGAATCCACAGTATATAAATGTGGTCGACACTGCTAAGTTATAAAGGTACCTATATAAAGCCAAGTTATCATGGTACCTATATAAAGCTGTTGATTCTGATATATTTGTCAATGTAAATAATATTCTCATGTCTTTATCAATTTGATTGAATGTGCTCATTTCTAATTTTTTTCAATATCTGAGAGCCAAAAATGTCAGGTATGCAATTTGCTATTATTTAACAAATGTTGTTCTAACATAGAGTCTTTTCTATATTGATTTTATGATTTATAAAATACATCTTGATAAATAAAGTTTATCAAATTTACCAATTGCAATAAATGCTGTATAATTCACATGAACAAGTAATTGAAAACTTTTCAACAATTGAAATCAACCATCACTGTACATTCATTTATTCTTGAATACAAAGCTGTCTCTTACATAATATCTTAAAATAGATTCTTCTTTCTCTCAATACTGTAAACCAACTTATTTTCAAGGATACTTTATTTCGCGTCAACTTATTTTCAAGGATACTTTATTTCGCATCAACTTATTTTCAAGGATACTTTATTTCGCACCAACTTATTTTCAAGGATACTTTATTTCGCATTTTGCCCTTTATAACCTATATGACAGTGATTTAATTTCACAATTCCCAATTAACTTGATGTAGATAATTAAGGAAAAATCAAAAGTTTTACCTATTTTCAACGATTTATATTTGCGTAATTTTTTCTACTCGCAAAAATCGTGACAATAAATCGTTTAGGAAAATTATTTGGTTTACAATATTACAAATGTTATAAAATAATATTATTTGATGATATTTGACATAATTCTGCTGTAACCAACTATAACACACAAAGGTCATCAAAATAACATAAACTAAAAGTTCATCTCATCATACATATTTTACCACTTCCATTCATACAAATGATGATGATAATGAGAGTCAAACAAAATTAAAGGTCAAGGTCAAATACTCAATTACCAATCTATGATTAACAAAAAGTGCTCTTAGTCTTGAAAAATTATAATTTTTCACTTTCAATTTGAAATACAAAAAAACATTATGTTCTAATACATTTTTATTTTGCTTGGCCTCATGAAGAATGAAATGATTATAACATATGATCACAAAAATATGTTGTTATAAATGTATGTTTTATGACAAAACTATTGATAGGTTACATGTGAAAATAAAAAATGGACACCTTCTATTATTTTTCTGCTGATTTCCCCTTTTTAGAGGTATATTTATTACTGTTTAGAATATTGAGAAACAGTTTGAGAGTTTACAATAGTTAACTTATATCTCCATTCAATATGAACAAAAGGAGAATAGGAAAAATATCTACAAAATAGCAACCTAATACTGTAAAATCGTTAATTATTGCGATTTTGTTATTTTGGACTAAAATGAGATTATATTTTTTGCAATATTGAGAAAAATCCTGTTTAATTCATATAAAAAAATTTCAAAATGCGAGTTTAAATCAGTGCGATTATAACCCAAACCCATTTTTCACAATAATAAAAGCATCGCAATAATTTCTGAATTTACGGTATAGCAATTAACCCAAAAGGATATCTAGAAATTAACCTACACTCTCATGTGATAGACCATTAGGACTATTGCATTAAAATGGATTTGGCTAGCTAAGTGGGTACTTCCAAAATCCCAAAAGATTCAGCAATTATCTCCCTTTGTAATTTTACATACTGTGGACTCATTATTATTAGTGGGATGCCAATTTGAATGAATTTCTTGGATACAGGTAAAATTAACTCAAATGGTCAACAAAGTAGGTTTTTAAGCAGACCTTTGTAAAAGCACAAAATTGGATATGTTTTCCTCTATCCTTAAAAAATTGGCACCAATGAAAATAGTACTTTTTTGTGTAATTTTTCATACATAGTTCATGTTCCACAAACCAAATAAATCAATTTGCATGGAAAAGTACTAAATCAGTAATATTGAATGACTTTTAATGGTTTTAATAATTCAATACATCATTGCTGAAAATCACTATCACTTACTGAACAAATGTTTAAAAATTGCAAACAAATTTTACTTTTGAATGTAAAATTAACATTAGTGTCTAAATGTACTAATAATGACATCTATATAAAATAAAGTTAAACAAAACAGTTTTATTTGACTGCAGGATATTTGTTGACATAATGCAGTCATGGCGTTCTACAGAACTAAGTTCAACCTCTACCTTATATAAACCAAAATATATGTGATGATGATACTAACAATAATTATGATTTCATTCACAGTTTGTTCCTGGTTTTAGCTCATCCCAAAGAATTTGACAGATCTATCCATACTGACTGAAGAAACAAATGTTGAGTTGTGACCAAATCTGACACCGGTTGCCATGGCAGTGTGATCGTTGAATACTCCCAATTCCTGCCACTGTTTACATAAATATACTCTGTAAATAGACAAAAATAAATATTGAACAGTGATGATGATTTTGAACTTTTTTGTTTTTACATTTTTATAGATTTTACTATATTTCATGTTAAAGCAGGTTTAATTATCCAGGGCTCATGCTACCAGGCGACTTGAGCGAAGAAGTCGCTTTCCCAACCATCAACTTCGCTTTCCCTGACCCCCAAAAGCGAAAACAAGTCGCCCTGTTCTTGACGATACTCGCTTTCAGTAGCTTCCGTCATCAGACATTTTCAATTTTTACCAAGTCGATGAAACATCAATTTTTTATTGATAATTAAAGAAATTTAGACATAAACTATTCATTATCTTAAGAAAAGAGGTTGAAGCATTGTCTTTGCAGTGTGTAGCAGGTTATCTGATAAAAATACAACTTTTTATCACATCGTGCATTTCCGAAAGTTCCGGTGCTTGTTACTCGAAAACGTACATCGACCTAAATTTCGGCGCCAAAATAAGTTTGTTACTTCATTTAAACGTGATAAAAGTTGCCTCCAGTAAATGTTTAATCCATTTATTGCATTAAAAACGTCATGTTCCTTTCCAAATAACTTGTCAAACATCGCTTATTTTTGTAAATTTTCTTGCATTTGTCCGCCATTGACCGATTTCTAAACTACAGATCTGAACCGGACCAGCTATGACCGAAATCCGTACTTTTACAATAATTACTACGGACGCACGGATGGAACAGCTGTCAGAAGAATATTAATCCCAAAGGGAAAAATTACGTATTCCACACGCATTAAGAGACTTTTAGTTACATCTAATTGATTGGTGTATATAATTCCCTATATTCTTTATGGATTGTTTCAGTTGCTAAACTCTGAGACTATTACTTATATAATGGCCCAGCTTAATAACTTTTATATTTTTTATGAGAAACACTGAATTTCATACACAAGATAGATTTGAATTAAATTGTAATTGATATATTATAATTTCTTTACATTTTTATTCTAATATTTTTTTTAGTGCTAGACATTAAATATTTAGTAGGTAGTTTCTCACAAGAACCTTAGTAAAACTTAAACAACTTTTTAATTTGAAATGTTACTTTAATTGTATACTCAGATATGAATTGAATAATATAAAAAGAACATTATTTACATATGACCCTTTATACTATAGTAAAATCCAAACATTGTAGCGCACCGCGCGAATGAGCACTTCTCTTTCAAATCTCACCACTTCTCCCTATCAGTTTCAAAAAGAGAAGTCACTTTTCCCTATCAGTTTCAAAAAGAAGTCACTTCTCCCTATAATTCTGAAGTAGTGTGAGCCCCGTTATCTATTCTTTTTTGCAATTTTACTTGGAACCTTTAATTTTTTTATTTGACTTGTTTTACATAAACAATCTAAAATAGCCAGATATACCGTTTATTAGTGCCTTTTCTCAAATCTAATATTTCATAAGGATGGAACAATAAAACAATTCATGGAATTGATTGCTTGTGTTATGTTTATTGAAGAGGTGTACAGGTGATTCTGAATTTCTTTAAACTATAAACCAGAAACGCCATCTTCTCTATACAAATAACATTTGGATACTCAAGAAATGATGGACCTGTAATAAGCTGTATAAATGCATAAAAGCTAATAAAAAAGAGTGGGTGCTTACATATGGTATTGAATGATGAAATGTTATGTAAGCTAGTAAAAAAGAGTGGGTGCTTATATATGGTATTGAATGATAAAATGTTATGTATGAACTATTAATACAGGAGTGTTTCTTGATCATAATTCACCATCCTAAAGTGTTTACCTTATGTCTGATCCAGCTACAGCCAGGTAAGTTCCACTTTGATCAAAACATAATGACCTCACCTGAAAAATAAAGTATACATTAGTATGTTACAGATCATGTCCCTTCAACTTATACATAAACTACGGGCTGTTCCATTTAAACATACACAGTACACTTTGAAAACATAGTGACCACCCATAGAAGCGATTTCCAGTCCTGCATAATTTTCAACCTGTTTATCACAATATTAAATATTTTACATCCACCAATTGTGGCAAATTTAAGTTGCCATTCCCTAGGTCCCATGTATGTTTTTCTGGAACAGCTCTTAGTAATAACTTGTATCACATATGAAGTCTCATAGTCTAAACCATAATTAATGTAGTTTGATATTCATTTTAAAAGATTAGCATTATAATGAAATTGTAACTTCATGGTAAACCATCTTATAAACTTCAACATATGGGATGGACAGACCAGAATCAACACACCCTTCCTTTTGTAGGCGGGGAATAAAAATATGTTACAAGGTTTCTCACATGTTTCATATATCTATTATTTAAGGCTGATCATTTAAAAACATACATGGAACCAATGGAGGGTACTTTGAGAACTCAACTATGGTTAAGTTTAATACCTATTTTTCATGGATTTTAAGGATATAAATAAACCACAAATTCAAATGTTCCACTAAGAACAATTTTCTATAGCCTTGTTTGCAAAATTTGGCAAAAAATAGAAAATCAAATATCCACAAAAAACCAAGTACTTCAAAGTATATACTTTTGATTAACCTACTTCATATTTGTCATCCAATGTAAGTGTCTTGAAGTTCTTCAGTTTTCTTAAATCCCACAGTTTGACAACAGAATCTTCAGCAGAAGTAGCCAGATAGTAACCTGTGGATAGAATAATAACTTGTTAGGAACTCACAATTCTATAAACAACATCATTTATTATTGAATTTATTTGTATGAAAACATTATAAAGTTAAGAATTATCACTTTCATATTTATACCACGGTTCAAGATGTAAATTAGTCTGTATAAATATCTAGATTTTTCCAATTTACTGCTTTTGTATTCAGTGTTCTCTCCAGGTACTTTTAGCATCATGGAAATATGCTGCTATATTTCTTGAATGTGATGCTATATCAATTGATTTTCTATTAGTTGTGTTTAGAATGTGATGCTATAACTTTTGGAAACAAGATGGCATTTCCAATTTCCTGGCTAAATCAAATACATGTATCTGTGGAGAACACTGTACAGTATTGTAAAATATCATGTCTAAATATATATACCGGTATGTTATAACAACTCTATTACAAAGCAATTTCTACTTTATTGTTTGATAACTTAATTGAATTAAATTAAAATTGGTTCTTCTAATAAAAATGTTACTAGCTCATATAAAATGCCATCCATATCACTTTGTGGAATTGCAGAAACATCAAATATCGATTGGAGTAAAATTTCAGTGTTTATGCATAGTAACAGAATGGTAAAGTTTTTCTTAAAAAATTTCTGTGAAAGATAAATATCTGGTTATGATGGGATAACTTACCATTTTCAGAGAATGCTATACTTGTAATTGGACCTTGATGACCAGGGAAATTAGCCACATTAGCTCGTTCTTTTAAATCCCAAATTTTGATCATTGAGTCTTCTGTTCCAGTTCCAAAAATCAAACCATCAGGATGAAACTGTGCACATGTCAAAGCTATGGAAGTAAATAAAAATAAAAACGTTCATTATATTGCAGAAACAATGCTGTAACTGAGCACATGGTAATCTACAGAGGTAGGTAAATATAAGTGGATTCATTCATATTATACAGAACACTGAAACAAGAAATGAGCTGTTGAATTGACCGAACAAGGTTTTCTGTATTTGTAGGGAAACCCTTGATGAACTTGAGAGGACAACCAGTATGAAATGAATGTTTTCTAACTTATGGTACTCTAGGCTTGTGTGATCTGCTATGTCCTGTGCCTATTTTCCAATCTATCAAGGATCATATGTTATCAACTGTAAAAGGGAAATAAGTCAATATCAAATTTGACCTCCATTTTGTCACCAGTGACAAATTTTACAGGTTTGGTTCAAAGTTAAAAAATTTATAACAGGCAAACTGTTGTCAGTTGACTACTTCCCAATTGTGTTCTTCAGCATTTAAATAACCAGATGACTCCTTTAGAAAAGCATGTTAAAAATCTAATCTAGGAAGACACCAACTGGACAAAGCCAACTAAAAGGGGTTTTCTTGCCGTGTTGAAGACCCATTGGTGGCCTTGGGCTGTTATCTGCTCTTTGGTCTGGTTGTTGTCTCTTTGACACATTCCTGTTTCTATTCTCCATTTTAAAATTAAACTACATTCCATATCAAGACAAAACTGTGCATGTAATTTCAGAAATGGTCATCATTTTGAGATTTTATCAATCTTTTAAATAAACTTTTTCTTAGCATTAATTAAGTTTACAAAATAAAACTGAAGCTGTCACCTCCATACAATGTATTTTATTTTCTATAATCTTACCATGCTGAGATTGTGGATCATTCACCTTTGTCAACACTCTACCAGTCCTCAAATCAGAAAAGGCCCAGTGCTGTAATTATTATTGAAATATTACAAAATTTGTATACAAAAAGATACCCCTATCCTGCAATGCAATTAGTTTATTGAAATAAATTTGCATTTTTATACTATTTTTTTTTTTATATTTTGTCCTTTCTTGAGTAAATTATCTCCCCTTTAATATAATGGAAAGAAATTATTTTCTGTTTAGCACATCCATAAATAAACAGTTATGTCTGTAGAAGTAAATTTTCGAAAGGTCTGCTTTTTTGTTCTTTCTCAAATATTTACACTAATAATTGAAGTTATCGCTATTTTGTGCATTTTTCCTTTGATCTTTTTTTGTGATAATTTTCATATCATGCTACTCGCTTCAGATGGAAAAATATTGCTAGAAACTAAGCATGCACGTGGCGTTGCTAACGAAATTGACATGAAATTGACAATGTCGTCATAGGTAAAATAGAGATAAAAAGATTATCATTGTTCATCTCAAATCGATTGCCTTTCTCGCTTTTGCCGTCCCGGAAAATTTAACCTATATATATTATCACTTCCATTTACTGGAAACCAGAAAATTAAATCCCCATGATATCTTATATAGAGATAAAACCTCTTAATTTTAACCCCATGAAAATTAATGTTTCTACAGTATTGTTTTCATGTAATTGTGTAACAAATCTGCTGATTATTATTTGGGATAATAATCAAATGTCAAAACTTACCGTATCTGTAGATGAACTAAGGAGATAGTCCCCTGTAGCATGTAAACTGATTCCTGTGACTGGTGCGTCGTGGGCTCTGATTATCTGAGCACATTGAGCTGTCTGTACACCCCATACTCTTATTGTACAATCTGGTGAGGCTGTAAACACTAACTCCTACAAAACAATAACAAATGTTCTAATGGTTAATCTCAATATGCTCAATTTTCTCGTTATTGCAGACTTAAGAAGCATATAATTTCATAAAACCGTTTTTCATATCCTGTCTTTAAACATTTAGTTCTGGGGTTTTGGTAATAAAACTCTACTCAGTACACAAAGTTATCTTGAAACACCAAATCCAGTATTTTGAACGGTTGATTTATAAACCTGATTATGGTTATCATTCTCGAAAGTTTTATGACTATAAGCCTTTAACTCATTACATAATGCTAAAAAATCCTTTAGACATTTCTATTTACATGAAAGCCTATAAGAAGACATTTAGACTTTGTGGCAAATTCACTTCTTATAATAATTTATTTCCCAAAACAAAGGGTAACAAGGAAGGAGCTATTTTATAACCCTTTTCCTGAAACTGTAATACTAAATTTTTAAGAATCCTTTTTCTGTACTTACCTCATTCGGGTGATATATAACACTGGTGACCTTTTTAGAATGACCTTTGAGAATGGCCATCACTTGTTCTGTATCTTTGTTAAACACTACTGCATTCTTGTCATTACCACCTAAAATTAAATACTTTAAATTACAGTGCAAAAAACACAATGGACTGCAAAATAACATTTAATAAAACACTCACTGTACATTTTTATTTTTGGGATACCAATTTCTGTGGTGGGTTGAACCATGGAAGCACATTTTCTATAGGCTTGTCGGCAGACTATGACAAAACCATGAAATCCACTTTCCACCAAAAAAACAACATTTCCTTCATCCACAAAAATTATAAACCAATCCACAGTATTCAAAATAATATTTGATCATATTAGAGTATATATCTATATATATTTATTAATCTGGTCTCCTTATTTTGAATTGATTCATTTTTAGGTCAGTGTAAATAATATGTATTTAGATGAAAACAGGAATGTTAAGTGTGTACACGAAAACTTTTATTATCTATATCCGCATGAATTTGACAACCATTTAAAACCAGACGTGTGTCATTGGTTTTAAAAAATCATGGTAAATAATCAGTTATAAATAATATGCCAATCATTACCAGTAACAATTTTCGCTGTATCTTTCAGACAGATGTCTAATGCTAATATTCCAGGAACACTGGCACTGTGTAAACCCTGTAAATAAAATTATTTCATATTAATTTTTTCAAAAGTTTGTGTAACTTTTATTTAAACTGCCTTTGTTTCTTTCAAAGATAATCTTTTACTTATGAATGATCAATATATTTCGATGTTTTATGTTCTTGTAAAGCATGAACTGGTAACCTTACAAAACTTAACAACATCACCAAGGTATTTTATCAGGTAATAGTAACTTGTATTCATTGCATTTTTATATTAACACTAACTTACATCCAGACTTTTAAATCTATAACTTTTTTAATCTAACTTGTTTAAAAAAACTGTTCTGGTATATGGTCATTAGTCCTCTTGTTCGCATGTTTTTCTTTCATTTACCTTATCATGAAGATTTGACAGTAGAGAAAGAATGTTCCTATCATACCACATCTTCTTATTTTTATATATTGCCCAGAGTTGGTGCTTTGAAACCTCAATAAAGGATGGAGGTTAAATAATTCTTTAGTTTTAGTAAAAATGTATGGGATATTCTTTATGTATAGGTAGTTATCCCATTTTCAAAATGCCTTCCTGGAGTATGATGTATATTTAAATAGAATAGCCCTCAAATATTTGAAGATAGCTTTTATAGCTGACTATGCGGTATGGGCTTTGCTCATTGTTGAAGGCAGTACGGTAACCTACAGCTGTTAATTTCTGTGTCATTTGGTCTCTTGTAGAGTATTGTCTCATTGGCAATCATACAAAATCTTCTTTAATATATGTATCCATTTAATACTGTCTGAAGTTCCATGACTATGATTATAGAAAACCTATACATACTGTATGTGATGCTAGTTGTCTGTATTGTTTTATATCTTCTAGACTATGATTATAGAAAACCTATACATACTGTATGTGATGCTAGTTGTCTGTATTGTTTTATATCTTCTACTGTGGCTAATCCTTCTGGTACGGTTTTACCTCTCTGAAAAAAACATTTTACAATAGCAATTTGTTTTAAGTTCTAAATTCTTTTCAAATTGTAATATAGTAAACAGGTGCTTTAAAATCAATAATTAAATATTTTTTTAATTTGTTAAGTTACACTGGATGTATGTTTTAATCACTGAATTAACATTAAGAATATGTAAAAATACGGTATTATTTAGAAAATAATTTACAGTGGTAAAAATTAAAAGGGTTTAGGTTTCAAGGTTCTAATTGAGGCCCATTTCAAGCCGAGTGATTTAGGTTGACAAAGAATAAATTGTTTTCAATTTACTAAAAAATCTCGAACATGTCTAACAACAAATCTTTCTCCAGTTATAATGCTGTCTAATTCTTTAGCAGACTAACTAACTAACTATTAAGAGTTCTCATAATTTACCTTCTTTCTTTCAGCTGTCAGTAATGTGGCTTTGTCTTGTAACTGAAAAAATTAACATTGGCTATTAACAATTTTATTAAATTTTATACATAAACCTTACAACGAAAAGCCTTATCAAAGATTTCCTGACAAAAATTTATTGCCATACAGGTCTGAAAATAAAGTATTTACCATACAGGTCTGGAAATATAGATTCACAGATGACGGTCTAGCAGTTTGAATCAATGAAAAATGTATTTAACTCCTGTCATTCTATTAAAATGGATGTGGGATGGTACAAACATTTTTTTTAATTTTTCAACCTCAGTCAATTGTTTTTGTATATGTACGTATTTTTTTAAGAAAAACAGGTGGTGAAAAAAATGAACATGGGGAAACCCTGCAATCCTAACGTCCATGGGTGGATATGAATAAATTTCCCTTACAGTATTATAGAAGTTTATGACAGAGAAACAAAGTGTTAAGACAAAGGATGCATTTCTGAATTACTTGTTTATTGTAACCCACTATTTTTGGGCAAAATAGAACACTGTCTGAGCTGAAGTATGTTAAACTCGTGAATTTCCCTTATAATGTATGTGGTAAAAATTCATATCTTCTGCTCAAAAAATAAGACTTTCTACAACATGTTATTGTTTAATTCTTTCTTCCTATTTATATTGACAAAATAAATAAAGATAATATGTTGTAGCATACCTTCTGTAAAACTTCATCACTCATGCCTGCTTCCTCCATAGGTTCTGCTGCCTCTGGTCCAGCTTCAGCACCAATAGACTGAAAAATAGCAACTAATGTCTAAATTTGAATTTAACTGTTTAAATTATCAATAACTTTGAAAGAAGTATATAGCCTTTATCTTATACAATATCTATTTATATAAAAGTCATAAGTGTAATTTATTCTTTTTTATCACAGCTGTTAAAGGAAATTGCACTAATGAAACAGCTTGACTCATAAATTTCTACCTGAGGTTCATTATTACTCTAAAAAAAAAGAAGATAAAATTCAAACAATTTACAAAAAAACAGAAATATTTTAACTAGTGTAAAAATATAGGTTTTTAATTATTACCTACAATTTTAAATACAGATATCTATTAATGTTCATTTAAGTACCAGTACCATATTTTGCTACCCATATATTAATTTCAGGTGAAAACTTATATTGTTTTAGATTTCTTTGATGAAAGTGTAGCTATATGTTGAAATTGTAGTTTAACATACACTTAGAAAAAGAATGAAAAGGAAGCAATTAAAATATCAAGAACACAGATGCTGATCTGTTGAATTAATATTATACTTACAGGTTGGGGTGCAGGGGCTGCATAATTTCCAGGGGTAATGCCTGCCTGGGGTTTCAGTGTGGCCAAAGCTGAAAATATAATCATATTGTTAGATTTTTCTCACAGGTACATGTATCTTCATTGGATTGCGTTATAAAAGTTACTAATTACTTATCTATGTTTTATCAGACTTTGTTTTAGTAGTTAATTTAACTCTACATGCGTGATAAAAGTTATCTTTGTCATTAAAAATAAACCATCTCAATTTGAAATAAAAACATCTACAGATATACATTTTTTGTCAATACTTTTACACATTTCAACGAAAAAACTTTTTTCTATAAACAGGCACCAATCTACCTTCTCTAGCTGCTGTTACTTCCTTGGTTAGACGAGCAATCACACGACATGCAGCATCGTGCTGATACAAAGCATGGGATAATTCTGAAATCAAAAATATTCAAAGAAATTAAATTACTTTAATCTTGATTTTACTTTCAGTTATCTTATGAAAGAGATGTAAAATTGAGAAAGGAAATGGGGAATGTGGCAAAGCGACAACAACCACACCATAGAGCAGACAACAGCCGAAGGCCACCAATGGGTCTTCAATGTATCGAGAAACTCCCACACCCGTAGGTGTCCTTCAGCTGGCCCCTTAAAAAATATGTATACTAGTACAGTGATAATGGACGTCATACTAAACTCCGAGTTATACATAAGAAACTAAAATTAAAAATCATACAAGACTAACAAAGGCCAGAGGCTCCTGACTTGGGACAAGTGCAAAATTGCGGCGGGCTTAAACATGTTCATAAGATGAGACAACTTTCAAACAGGGTGAGGATGTCATTAAACAACTACAATATCTACAGCCATTTACTCTTCAGCAAAACCATACTGCATAGTAAGTAACAAAAGTTCCCAACATGGCATAATGTGAAACAATTCAAAGCAACTTAAACATGTAAAACATATTCATATACATTTATAACAAATATGATTTACACTTTCTATTTTGATGCTTCAAAATTGTATTGTTCATGCAGATCTGTGAATTCAGAAATTTCAGAAACACCATTAGTTTTCTGGGTATATTTTCACTCCCTGATGTGTAAATGGCATATAGAATTTACAGTGGAAAAAGATTAACTTTTTGCATGTTGCAGAGCATTTTTTTTCATGAAGATTCTGTAATTGGAATTGTGATTTTAAATTGGAAAGTAGATAAATTATGGTTTTAAATCCATGTTTTGAAATAACCCTTCAATTTGGTAAAAAGCAAGATATATACCTTGTCTTGCAGTCTGTAGCTGCTGTCGAAGGGTAAAACTATGTAACATTTGAGCATCCTGTAATAAATTTACACATATAAATCATACATTTGAATAATGATATATTGTATATGTTCCTTTTTCACATTGAAATATCTCCATTCATTTCCTATGAAAAATAAAGCGACATTACTTTTCATTCAAAAATAAATATTCTACATGTTCTATATCTCAAAAACATTCAAATAGACCTATAATTATTTTTTCCTTTAAACTTATAGATTGTAAATAGGCTAATGATATTTTTTGCATCATTTTTAATTTGAATATATATCCACAGCAAATCTCATTTAAGTCACTTCAAAGCATCTAAAAGTTATGAAAGTGTACAACCAGACTTAATTAAAACAGATAAACTAAATGTCTGAATGTTTGTTTAATTTATATAGATTGGATGTTAAAACAGATAAACTTCTTACCCATTCATCTTGTAAAACCTTCAAAATGGCTGGAATACTAGTGGCAGAAGCAGGTCTTGGTTTTACTAGAGGGTTAGCTAAAAATAACAAAATACACTTGTAATATATTATCCAAAAACATGACGAACTAATCATTTACATGATGAATTTGTTCAATCCATTTAATGATCTTTATTATTTCTTTCTAAAGAGAACACAGGACTCAAAAAGAGATGTTCACATTTACAGTGATTTAAGAAAGACTAATATTATCAGAAAGCATATCCTATGAGATAATATTAAAAATCAGTAAATTTGGAATATGCTTTCTCTTTTTTTCTTGGTCTGATGTAAAAAGGATTGGTCAAATCAAAAATTTGAAATATAAACAGGAGCTTTTCATCTAATGTCAGACTGAGAGTTCAAAAATAAACAAAACTGTGAAACAAGAATTGATTTACTTTGTAAACAATTTTGTAAATTTGGATGAGGTTAACTAAATATCACTCTACCTATACATGGTACAGGGGAAAATTGTATGTTGACCTCTACAGTACCCTTCAAGAGGACCAACTCTCCCACACCCTACACCGAGGAAAATGTCGGAGCCACTCCGAAAAACTCCGATATTCCTCCCAAAATGTTGGGAGGAATTTGGGAGTAATCTCTCCCAAAATAGGTAAATGTTTATTGTGATAACGAGCTCACTCTCTACACCGAGGAATTAATTGCCCTTATCCTACTTTGATCTCTACCGGCACAAGACTGAATGGGTAATTGGATTACCTGACAGGTAAAGGTTGAAGTAATAAAGAATTATATTTCCGGTCTACTGTATCATTTTAAGTGTCAAACAGGTGTATAATTTTAAATGTCTTCTATTCTTATTAAATTTAATTTGTGGTAATAAAAACTAAAGTCAAATTATTTTCGTATTTTTTGTTAGCTCATCTAAAAATATCTTAACCTTAATGTACTTGCTTTTTAAAAAAAAACGATTATAAAATATAGTTGAATATGTGAAAAACCAAATATTTTACTTCAAAGTTAAAGTCTTTATTTAAAAATTATATGTCTAAAAGTTTTGCATATGCAAGTAAAAAGGAAAATTTATTCACCATTCATTAGGCATAATAATAGCCCCGTAATAATTGTGTAAATCTACGGCCGTTTTTTTTTACGATTATCTAATTGCTGGAATGAATAAAAGATTTAAAAGCAAAATGTTGTTGTTAATTCTTTCAATTGTATTTAAGTTTAATAGAAAAATAAAAACTACTTAATTTTGACCTCGATGTCTTCACCAGTAAATTAATAGTTTATTTACGAAATGAACATACTTGTGTAAAAATAACCGGAAACTTTCGCTAAATTAATCTGAGCAGTTGAAAGAAAATTATAAAATTACGTGTCTGAAAGTTTTGTATCTTTGTATAATATCTATTTTCGCACAATGAATGTAAATTTGTGTATTTTAAACAAAAGATTTTAAAAACAATTATTTGCCGTGAGAAGACAATTCCACGATACACATCTCAGTTATCAACAGTTTGGGTTGAATTTGAACTTGACTTACTTAACAATGTTAAATGCTAAAAATAGTTAACATCAATTTTATCCAAGCACGAGTTTTTTAAAGGGCGGGAAAAAATATCGTGTACTAGTAAACTCAGGTGACCTTTCTAGACGACCGTGGGAAAGTCCATTCAAGGTTTCTAAAGTTGCAGAACGACATTTTTGTGCAATCGTATTGAGGCTCCGGAAGGTCCTTTTACAATTGATTAATCGGAAAAATATAATTCTTATCTGAATAAACGAGAACACATCTTTAACTATTTGAATGTTAATGTTTTATCTTTCAAAAAGGGAAGTAGCCTGGACATTAGTTATATGTCCATGGTCAATAATATAAATTACGGTTGATGAAATATTGAAATTATGATGGAAATTGTCCGGGTGAATAATTGTATTCAAATGACAATAATACGATAAAGAACTGCCAATTGTAGGCGTTTGGGAAATTTTGAAAATAAAATGATGACTGATTTAACTGGAATAGAATATTATGATGGGCAATTTTGAGGTTTGATATTAATTAAAGGATTAGTGACCTATCGGATAGCGATAAGCGGATTACTTATCATCACAACTTTTATCATCTTTTGTAAACGTTTACTGATTGAGCGTCATAAACTTGTCAAACGCATGAAGACCGGTAGAATTATAATACTTTAAAGTGAAAATATTTTTACACTTTCCAAATTTAAATGACGAAATTGATATAAATACTTTCGTCAATTTGAAACCCGTTCTGTAAAATGCGAAAATGATGAGCGCTATCAATATAACTTGAAGTTATTTCCTTTGTTCAACAGACTTGTCATTTTACAGTTTCTGTTAGTAATTTAAATTATTCTAGTCTGTATAAATGTACCGAGGTTGTGAAACATAATATTTCACATGGCGCATTTAATTAAGTTTACTTGATGATCCGATGAATCGTGTTACCGAAAAAACAACATGATGTTATTAGCCAGTTGATTTTTTAAATAATGAACAATTAATGCGCCGATATTGCTTATTGAATAACTTATAAAAGATGCTAATTGTGGCAAAATCGTCCTTGTTGAAAGAACGCAATGTATGACCTGACGGGATTGTAATAGAAACACAAAATAACAAGTATTTTCTTCATACTTTTTCGTATGTACGTTTTATTTCAAAGATAATGTCAAAGGACAAAAACATATAAGATTATAATAATCTTATTCTAAATGATATTGTCACATCTTTATCTGTCAAAGAAAGGAAAACATTTTCAATTTTTAATACCGTGATTTTAAAGCCCACCTGTGCAACCAAGATCGTTTAATGTTCATAGGTAAATTATCTGGGTAATCCGATTATGTTGTCACGCATCGTTAATTTTTAGTAATTCCGATGGCCAAAAAACCAATTAACAGCCACGCGGTGTTGGGAGAGAATCTTTGGAGGATTTTAGGAGTGAAATCCGCGATACTCGGTGTGATTCCGAGAAACATGGAAATCGGAAAAAAACGAAATCGAATCGATATTTTTGAAGGGTACTGTAGATGTCTTTCAGTTAATTTTGTGATTGGATTATTGTTGCACTGGGGAATACCCAGAATCTTCTTTATTCATAGTTGTTCACCACTCAGGACGTTGATTGACTTTTTCTAAATATTACATGCAAACTTTGACTGCTGCATAATGTTTGAGAGCATTCTTTTTCAGTATTAATTATATTTTCTATTGAGTGCATATTTTTAAAACCTCCTGAATTCTGTAGCATTTTTAGAAAGGGTCCATGTACCTTAATCTTATATTTCAATATACTGTATTTATATAATTAGGTCATTAAATAACTTTTTTCTCCATTTCATACATCGTTTATGGTTCATGTCTTCCTTTTTGATGCATGTACAGGAATCTTGTAAGTGTATTTTCCTTTCTTTCCTATTTCATGTCCCCTTTTGAAAGCATACACTTGAATTTTGTAAGTTTATTTTCATTACAAGTCAAGCACCTTACCTTTTATTTCTATTAGTGTTTCTACAGCTACTGATTCTCCATTCATTGGATCAACTCCATTCTCCTTTATATATTTCTCTATCAGTCTTTTCTCATAGACGTGTCCTGACACAGGGGATATAACTGGCTGTTCTGGAACTTCATTACTGACTAAAAGAATATGTGTCATTTGTATCAACATTAAGCAATCATTGCTTGATTCTCAATATGTTCTGAGCTTTCTTGATGAGAAAAGCCTATTCTACATGTACTTGTGTGCTTTTATAACCAACTATACAGTATTTGTTTTTCTCATAGTTAAAAGCCATATACATGTAGTTGCCTGTAATTTCTTACTTCCTATATTATTTGATCTTTGGTGGATAGTTGTCATACACCTTATTGCTATTTGTCCGCCAAAGATCAAATAAATCGGAAGTACTGTATAGTTGGTTATAAAAGGCCCCAACATGAAAATATGAAACAATTGGACATTGGTCATTGCAAAGGTTACCAGAAAATGTTGAAGTCACATCAGAAAATATCCGACACCACAATGGAAAAGTGATTGTTGTATGAGTCAAAGGTTAAACCCATGTTAAAACTTGCATCAAGCAGAATGTAAAGATTTTTGGAAATCGTCTAGAGAAACATTGGAAAGAACACCCAATAATAGGCTCCTTCACGGTTAGTTCAGCCATATTGGATAGGGGGCAGACATACCTGTCAACTCACCCGTTTTTTGCGGGTGACACCCGTTATTTTCACCTCTCACCCGGGAGTTTTTCTTTACCCGGCGGGTCCCGGGAATTTCTAACATTACCCGTTTCACCCGGATTTCTGACCGGAATTGTTTCCGGTATTTAGAAGTAATACGACCTTCGGTTTTATCGGTCTTTTTCAATGTAATCAAAAGTCAAAATCAATCGTAACTACTCGGCCATTCTCGCTACGCAGTACAATAGCCTCGTATGCACTACGGAGAAATTCTTCTTAAATTGTTGGCCGGAATTGTAGTGATCCGCGACACAAAGAAGTTCTATCCTCCAGGTGGCGCTATAATTTGGTTACATATCACAGTAATCAAGAACTTTAACTCTGCCAAATATTTTGGCGCGAAAGAAGGAGCAAAGTAAATAAGTAATGGTAAAAAATTTGTACCATTCCAGTCGAAAAAATATAAAATTCAATCGGATCGGAAAATTTTCCGGACAGGAGCAAGTTAAATCAGTAGTGGTAAAAAAAAATGTACCAGTCCAGTCGAAAAAATATAATTTTGAATCGAATCGGAAAATATTCCGGACAATGATTCCTCCGCCTAATGCATACGAGGTTATTTCTTCGTGCAACCAGAAAGGCCGAGTTGTTCCGATTGAAGTCAAAATGTAGGACTGTTTACCTGAGCTAACGATATGAAGAGACAACAAAGCTACAAGATGAGTTCAGTGACTATCAGTTGACCCCATTAGATGAACTTCCACTTTGCACTTCCCCTGAAACTGACATTGGTACATTTTGGGGAGAAATGTCCAAGTTGCATGACATTTTTATTAACAAGCCAAGATTTTTTGTTTTGTCAAAACTTGCTAAAACATTACTGGTTTTGCCAAACAGCAATGCAGACAGTGAGAGGGCATTTTCTTTAGTAAAGAAAATAGCTACAGAGTTTAGGGCTGATCTTAATAAGGATACACTGTGTGCTCTTCTTTCTTGTAAAATGAATACACATTTGCATTGCTATGAACTGAAACCAAGTGCAGTTCTTTTAAAGAATGCCAAGTCTGCTACTATGGAATATAACAATAGTCTGAAATAAACTTGTATACATGTTCTAACTGTTTCATATACATATTGACTATATAAATTATATGTAAACATATTTTTGTTCTTCAATTGAGCCCGCAAAATGTCGTACGCGTTATGACCTGAGATTTTTTTTCTCAATGCAGGTCATGACCTGACTTTTCATTTTCAGAGGTTGACAGGTATGGGGGCCGATTGTCACTAAAGAGAAAAGTAGTGTGAAAAATGAGGGAATACATTGTTAAAATAGAGCAGTTGCTTAGAAACATGCATAGGATTTCCCATACTTTCATACTGTTTCCAACTCTTTGATAAAAATCTGCCCCCTATCCAATATGGCTGAACTAACTGTGGAGAGCCCTATTTAAAACTTTGACACTGAATACACCTATAACACCGGAAGTAGCACAAGTGTAGTTAGTGACGATGAACCAGAGCCAAATATAGAGGATCAAACGGATCTCCTGTGTATGGAAAAACTTAGGTAGACAGGTAGATCTCCGAATTGCAGGTGTTTTGGCATCGTACCATAATCTCCTTATTTTCAAAAGGCAATTTAAATCATTTAGGTATTCAATTTCATGTGACATTTCATTGGTGTTAACAAGATTTCTTTTAGATTGAATGTTTGATGTTACCACCTCAACAAAATGCTCATTTATAAATTTGTATCAATAAGCATCATTTTAAACTACGATTCTCATGCCTGTTTTAAGCCGGCATGGCAAGCATGTTGTTGTATTGTGTGTATTTTGAGAAGTACTGAAATATAATTTGATTGTAGACATTCATTGATATTGTGTTAACTTGTAGCGATTGCTGAAATAAGTAGATGTAATTGGGATTCGAAATATATGAGAAAACATTAGATTTTTCTTTTTCTTTCTTACTTGCACAGCAAAGCGCCATTTTGAATATGTCACGTGATGAAATTATAAATTCAGATCTATAGTCGGAAATTAATCCGGATAATAGTGTGGCCACTAAAAAAAAGTCCACATCGATATATGAGGGTTTGGATGGGGTTAAAAGATTAGAGAATAATGCCCATAAAAAATGAAGATTAGAGAATAACGGGCCAAAAAAATAAAGATTAGAGAAATGCGTGGTCTAAAAATATAATGAATATTGAATAATTAATAAAAGAAAACACTAAAAATTAAGTGTTTACAGAATTTTCCCTTCTTAAAATTTAAAGAAAATTATCAAAATTATCATTGTAAAAATATAAAAGTGAAAACTTTTTTTGGTTTCGTGATAACAGACTATAGGATTCAGTCAATGTTAAAACTTGTTTCCGATACTTCTACTCGGATTTCGGATCTTTCGGTTCATACTTCTACTCGGGTTATTGAAGATGTCAGAGGTCATAGTGTAACAGTAAATTTGGTCCGGTAGTAAAATGTGTCCGCCAGACATTTTTTCCTAGTTAATCAAGTCCATGTCCATGATCATGATTTTACTAGGAAAAGAAGTCCCAGGACAAATGTTCCTAGGAAAATAAGTCCATAGCTAGTATAATATGTCTGGTACTCATTATCCTAGGAAAAATTGTCCATAGACTTGTTTTTCTATAAGTTTTCCTGTTTATTAAAATCATTCAAAATGGGAAAAAAATCTTTACTAAGATTGGAAAGTGTCATAATGTTTCCTATTAAAATAAAGGACAAGAATGTTATTGCCTAGACATGTTAATGACATCGACATGATATCATTCAAAAAATTTATCTTGGAAGTATTGATACACAACTGTAAAACAATATTACAGCTGATTTCCTAATGCTTGCAAAGTAAAACTTTGGTTGGATTGCTTGCTTTGTTTGTATAATTGTTTATACAAGTTTTGTAAAAAAGATTGACATCTTTAAATAATATGTATAGGCATAGTTTAACCTGTTAATATTATATTTGAATTTAATTGGATGTTATCATAATATGATTGTACAATAAAACAAAGCAAGCAAGCTTACCAAAGTTTTGCTCTACATGCATTAGGAAATAAGCTGTAAACATAACAGTTTAATTTACCTTTTAAAATAAATAGCATGGACATTTTTATGGAATATCAATGACATGGACATTATTTCCTAGGAAAAATAGTCTGGGGACAAAAATTCTGTCACATGTTAATGCACAACTCTTTACCAATATAATAAATTTAAAACATGAATATTGAGTTCCCACTCTTTTAAAATAAAGAACATGGACAATTTAAACTATGAAATTTAATGACATGGACATGATCTCCTAAGAAAGTTTGTCTGGGGACATACATTTAATTAAAAAAAAAACAAATTGATACACAACTCTTAACCAAATATTTAAACATAATATTTTTTTAAATTTAAAATTTAATTTTTTTAAATTTAGCGCTTGGACGTTTTTACCTAGGAATATTAATGACATGGACATGATTTCCTTGGAAAAATAGTCTGGGGACAAAAAATCTATTAAATGTGAATGTGTAACAGTAAATTTGGTCCGGTAGTAAAATGTGTCCGCCAGACATTTTTTCCTAATTAATCAAGTCCATGTCCATGATTTTACTAGGAAAAGAAGTCCCAGGACAAATGTTCCTAGGAAAATTTGTCTGGGGACATACATTTAATATAAAAAAAAAACCATAATATTTCCATTCTTCTTTTAAAATTAAGAGCATGGACGATTTTACCTAGGAATATTTATGACATGGATTTGATTTCCTAGGAAAATTAGTCCTGAGACATTAATTTTATCAAGGATATATATAAATATGCAACTCTTAAAACAACATTTAAACATCACATTTAAATTTCCATTGTTTAAATGTAATTTAATTTATTATAGGATTTTATAGGACACGATTTCCTAGGAATATTTGTCTGGGGACGTAGATACTAACATAGGACTAAAATATACTAGTAAAATCTGTAACCATGGACTTTTTTTACTAGTAATATTTGTCCGCCCAGACATATTTTACCAGGACAAATTTATCACTTACAATTGCAGACGAATTTGATGAAAATTCTGTTGTTCCATGTGTGTTTAGCTTTTATTCAAATGAAAAATCTGTGAAGGAGAGATTCCGCACTAGAATACTAATATGCTTCAAGAAGCACACCACTTTCACTTTGAATAGATTTAAACAACATTTAATAGACTTTGCTGGCATCACCGAACACGCAGCCTCCATATACCGACTCGACACCAAAACAAATACAAACTACATTATACAAACCAAAAGTCAGTGGGATTTGGAGAGACCACTTTCAGTAGGTTCTCCGAGTGAAATAAATGGTAAGCACTTTGAGATACTCAGAGGATATAGTATGATAAAAATCAAAATGGAGATATTATATAGTGTCTTTAAAAATATAAAGTGGGTAAAATTACTAGATTCAACTGGTGTCAATATATATCAATTAAATTAATTTGCATTGAAGTCTATGGAAAATCAAGAGGATTCTTATCCGCATCACCTCTCAACATTGTTTATATAACACAAATTCTAATCATTGATTGGTCAGTTACATCAGTTACATGTTGTGATGTCACTGCAGATCTGAGAATCAACTGCCTTTTACACCCCCCCCCCCCCCCCCCCCTTTTACACCTCTTGTGTTAGTGACAAATAAACCTCCATAACATTGACAACGCGAATCTCTCAAGTTCATTTAATTACTGTATGGATCATTATTGCCCGTCCGAACATATCTGAGCATATCTTGCATATCGTCCTCTCTATTAATTAAACCAGGGCCTGCACTGCATTATAATTACCAAGCACCAAAAATTACGGGTTCACATTTTCACATGCTCCTGAAATAATAGACTGATTCCATATCTCCTCTATGACAGTATGCTAATAAATAGTATTTAGTGTTAGAATAACTGCAGGGTAAATACAAGAAAAAGGTTGAGTTTTAAAGAGGCATACGTATATATACAGAAGTCTTAATTACTTAATGTTACCAAGGAGGTTATATTAGAAGGAGAGTGAACACTCAGCTTGATACAAAATTAGCATCCCCAGGATAGCAGTTCGAGAAAAATTATAAAATTATAAAGAAACCGACATGTTTATCTCCCATTTGACATGGCCCTCTGATGTACCGGGCTGTTACCGTGAGCTGTTTTTTTTAAAGATTAAAGAAAACTGGGAAAAAAATTAGAGAATAATGCGTCAAAATCACTTTTAAAGAATAGACTTATTTTTTAAAGATTAGAGAAAAAAGGGGTGAAAATTAAATGTTTACAGAATAACAGACCCCCCCCCCCCCCCCCCCCCCCATCCAGACCCTCATATATAAATATAAAAAAAAAATAGATATGATATAGGAAAGCACTAATATCAAAATTTGATGGGTGATTGTTATTTAAGAAAGCTTGTTCTAATATTTAAAGGAAATATCGTTAAAAACTTATGCATGGTGGGGTCAACTTAATTGCCAGTAAAAAGTAAAAGTTCCTTCAGACCCCTCCCCCTAGATTTATTTTTGTGAAAAAGCGAAGATGTTATTCATCATCGCTTCATTTAATTTTCTGACGAGGTGAGCACAAAGAAGATATTTCTGAAAAAGTTTGCCTAACATTCTAAGAGAGGGGTTCTAACCAAATCAAAATCGAAATTTTTTTATTAGTGTTTAACATGTTTAAGCAATCAGAAAATTAAAATTACCCTCCCAAAATTATGACCAGATAAAACAATAAAAACTCAGACATTTTTACATGATCTTCTGGTAATTTTTTTTTTAAATCGCTCATAAAGTGACTGGGGATATTTTTTTGATAAATATCGATTTTACTGGAAATGATAGGACATTTTTTGAGTGGGAACTCTTTTATGTCCACTGACTGTATATCATTTAGTGACATATATGTCTCGGATATTGGTCAGTCCCAGAAGAATCAATAACCGAAAAGATAGGGGTTTTTTTTATTGTGAAAAGACATAAATATGACTTGTGTTAAAAAATACCAGTCAATAAATTCATTTAAATTCTTTACTTATAGAATCTTTATTATTCCAATTTCTGATAATCTAGTGATTCATTTCTAACCATCGATAAAGTCTCAATGCAATCCTGGACTATTCAGTGTACTTAATAGTAATATAGTCCCATCAGTATAGAAGTATATGTTAGTACTGATCTAGAAAAAATATAAACGAAGCATTCTCGTCCCCAAAATACAATGCAATGATTGAACTACAAAGCTACACTACTGGTACAACCGTTACTAACAAAAAGGCAGCGCCTATTAGGGCCAAAAAAAAAAGATTTACTTGAAAGACAAATTCTATTACATGTATGTACCTAAGTAAAAATATTAACGTAAAAAGCTCAGTGTTAATTGACATTGTTTTTATGAATTCTTGTCAGGTGGGGTGTCTTACTTCCGCAAGAAATCTCCATATTTGTGATACAATGAAGTGAAGCGTTTATGAGAAAGTGTCGTAAACAAAGTACAGAAATCATAACTGTCAACGGAGACAAACAAACAAACTGTCTAATACTAGTACATAAAAACAAAAAGCGTTTAAGGCTGATGGAAAAGTTAATATCTTACAATATTTGAAACCTAGATTTAAAAAAAAAGATTTCTTGTGTTATTTAGGAAAACATGTCTCAAGTCAGAAAGCTCTGGCCTTTGTTAGTCTTGTGTGTATTTCTAATTTTTAGTTCATTTATATGTTTCGGAGTTTAGTGTGACGTCCATTTTCACTGATTAAGAACTAATATACACAATTTTAATTAGGGACCAGATGAGAACCACCTCTGGGTGCGGTATTTTCTCGCTATGTTGAAGACCCATTGGTGGCCTTCAGTTGTTGTCTTGCTCTTTGGTCGGGTTGTTGTCTCTTTGACATATTCCCAATTTCCATTCTCAATTTAATTATAGTTGATGCCTTTGGTGTTCAGTAGCATCTTTAAGTTCAGTCGTTGTTAAAACACGTTCTTCAGCGATTTTTCTGGAAGAGGAAGTAGGTACGCACTTACTATAATTTGCTCACTGTTGCTATCTCAAAATTGATTTATATCAGTAATAAAAGTACTTAGAAAACACAATGCCTCGCTCGGCGTGGTCGCATGGTACCGTGGACTGGATCAAACCAAAGACTTGAAACTTGAGTATTTGCTGCTACTCCGCTAGACGCGTGACACCCTAGCTAGGAGTAAGAGCGAACATGTCAGCCTGGATTATGATTAACGTGTCTGGTAAGGGTGACTTGTCTTCCTGAGGACTGTTTAAGATCGTGCCTCGTGAATTAGCAGCTTAAAGTTCGGCTCAGCATGTAGGTCTTGCACAAAGAAGGGTCCATATTCATATCGCATTATAATGTTCTCGCCCTGAATATATATTTGATTTGCATGCAATGGAGGCTAAACAGCCATCCATATATCCATATTATATAAAAAAAAAAAAAAAAAAAAAAAAAAAAAAAAAAAAAAAAAAAAAAAAAAAAACAACAGTATACCGAAATATTTCATCGCGGGTATCATCAGTGAGCACTAGCTCACAGTTTTACTTGTGAAACCTGCTTTAATATGAAATACAGTAAAACCTACAAAAATGTAAAAAAAAGAAATGTTCAGAATCCATATTTTATTTTCTATATTTACAGAGGGTACCAATTTTCATAGATTAAACCAAAAAAATGCATTTTCGTGGATATTTGGATTTCGTGATTTTACAAAAGTCTGCATACAAGTCTATAGAAAATTAGTGGTTTGTTGAACATTTGAATTTGTGGTTCGCCTCTACTCACAAAATCCATGAAAATTTGTTTCCTACAAATAATATCGAATCCATATTATTTTGGTTGTTTGTGGAGTTAGGAAGCCCCTTCTTGCCCTCTCAAAACCATTTAAATGGAATAGTCCTGATGCTTGTCAATTGTAAGAGATCATAAATTAGCCTCTAGTTTTCCTATTTGGTTTAATTGTAACATCTGGTTGCTATTTTGTAGATATTACATTCTAATCTCCTTTTGTTCATATTGAATGGAGATATAAGTTGACCATTGTAAACTCTCGAAGTGTTCTCAATGTGTTAAATGTACTGGGTACATGTAAAACAGAGAAAACCTACAGAAAAACAGTTAAGATGGTCATATTTTATTTTCACATAAAAACAAGCCTTTTGGTTTATTCATATAACATATACATTAAACTAAAGGCAACATTTTTGGTGTAATACATTACATATAGCTATCATTTCATTCTTCATGAGGCCAAGCAAAATAAAATTAGAGGGCCGTATTGTCCCACTTGATCATAATATTTTATATGAGAACATAATGTACTTTGTTTGTTATGGCTTTTAGAAAGGGCTTCTATTTCAAATTGAAAGTGAAAAAAATAAAAAATTTCCAAGAACACTTTTTTCATACTCATAGGTGGGTGTGAGAGCATTTGATCTTTAATTTTGTTTGACCTGCGTTATCAACATCATTTGTATGAATGGAAGTGGTAAACATATGTATGATGAGATAGAAATTATTTTATGTTTAGTTTGTTGACTTTTGTGTGTTGTAGTTGTTACAGCAGAAATATGTCAAATACCACCAAATATTTTCATTTTATAACAGTTGTACTATGTAAAGAAGGAACAATCCATTTTGATATGTAATTCTGTTAAAGACAGCTTTGTAATCAAGAATAAACAAATGTATAGTGATGGTTGTTTTTAATGGCTTGAAGTTTGCCTGGAAATTACTTGTTCATGTGAATTTTACAGCAAAAATATTCAAGTGTTAACCAGCATTTATTACAGTTGGTAAATAAAATAAATTTTATTTATCAAGATATATTTTATAAATCATTATTAAAATCAATATAGCTCAGACTCTATGTTAGAATAACATTTGTTACATAAGAGCAATTTGAATACATGACATTTTCAGCTCTTAGATATTGAAAAATAGAAAAAAAGAAAATTGGTTAAGACATGATAATATTATTTACATGAACAAAGGTATCAGGATCAACAGCTTTATAGATGTACCTTGATAACTGAGCAGTGTTGACCATTTTATATAGCTCTTGATAAGTAGATTTGTCTTCATGCCAGTATGATTTATATTGTAATTCCTACTGTAAGGGGTTTCATACTTGATTGTTGATGTTATCTACAGTATTGTGTCAAAAGTTGCAGTTTTAGATAAGTGGTTAATTTGTATATACAAATGTAACTGTTACTACTGCTTTTTAACAAATAAACACTTGGTGTTCTTATTGTTCTTATTTTTTCCAAATTTTGAGAGGACTACAGTACAGTTTCAACAAAAATTAAAGGATTAGATAATGACGAAGAAAATTGGCGAAGACGCATTGAAAAATGTGCATCACCTGACTATACATTTCTTTCATTTGTCAAAATTTTGAAAGGACTACAGTACAGTTTCAACAAAAATTATAGGATTAGATAGTCTGACCTGGTACAGAAACAAAAGGTGTTCGGTTAAATGTCTATAAAGGCTGTTATACAACTTGCAGTTAATTTCATTTTTGAGAAGTTACCCATTTACAACAACGATGTACAATTTTCAAGATAATATAAAAAATGCAAAAATTGGTGAAAAAAATTATATTTACCACTGCTTTTTAACAAATAAACACTTGGTGTTCTTATTGTTCTTATTTTTTCCAAATTTTGAGAGGACTACAGTACAGTTTCAACAAAAATTAAAGGATTAGATAATGACGAAGAAAATTGGCGAAGACGCATTGAAAAATGTGCATCACCTGACTATACATTTCTTTCATTTGTCAAAATTTTGAAAGGACTACAGTACAGTTTCAACAAAAATTATAGGATTAGATAGTCTGACCTGGTACAGAAACAAAAGGTGTTCGGTTAAATGTCTATAAAGGCTGTTATACAACTTGCAGTTAATTTCATTTTTGAGAAGTTACCCATTTACAACAACGATGTACAATTTTCAAGATAATATAAAAAATGCAAAAATTGGTGAAAAAAATTATATTTCAGAACAATAACTCAAAAACAGGTTGACAGATTTTTTTCAGAAATTTTCAGGGTAGGTAGATCTTGTTGTGCTGATAATTTTTGCATTTACATTTTTAACCAAGCTCCTACAGTATTCAAGAAAACTGCATAAATCAGTGTAAATAGGTGTTTCAGGAGCAGTAACTCCAAAACATGGTTTTTGGATTTTCTCCGATTCTCAGCGTAGATAAATGTTTTAAGCGTTGATCTTTTTTTTTTATTATTTACACTTTAAATTTAGCTCATATTAGTTTAAACATATTTTATTTGCTCAAAGCGAAAAAGGATCAGACACAAGTAAAACATACTTATAAAGTCTTCTCCACAATACAATATATATATAACAATACAAATTGAACGTGAGCATGCATTATATAATATAAACAACATAAATATAACTTATCTATACTGAAACTAGAGGCTCTAAAGAGCCTGTGTCGCTCACCTTGGTCTATGAGAATATTAAACAATGGACACAGATGGATTCTTGACAAAATTGTGTTTTGGTCATGGTGATGTGTTTGTAGATCTTACTTTACTAAACATTCTTGCTGCTTACAATTATCTCTATCTATAACAGTACTTTCTGTGGAAAATGTTATTGAAAATCTTCAAATTTTAAGAAAATTGTTAAAAATTGACTATGAAGGGCAATAACTCCTTAGGGGGTCAATTCACTATTTTGGTCATACTGACTTATTTTTAGTTCTTACTTTGTTGTACATTATTGCTGTTTACAGTTTATCTCTATCTATAATAAAATTCAAGATAATAACTAAAAAACAGCAAAATTTCCTCAAAATTACCAATTCAGGGGCAGCAACCTAACAACCGATTATCCGATTCATCTGAAAATTCTAGGGCAGATAGATCTTGACCTGATGAACAATATTACCCCGTCAGATTTGCTCTAAATGCTTTGGTTTTTGAGTTATAAGCCAAAAACTGCATTTTACCCCTATGTTCTATTTTTAGCCATGGCGGCCATCTTGGTTGATTGGCCGGGTCACCGGACACATTTTTTAAACTAAATACCCAAATGATGATTGTGGCCAAGTTTGGTTAAATTTAGCCCAGTTGTTTCAGAGGAGAAGATTTTTCTAAAAGATTACTAAGATTTACGAAAAATGGTTAAAAATTGACTATAAAGGGCAATAACTCCTAAAGTGGTCAACTGACCTTTTTGGTCATGTTGACTTATTTGTAGATCTTATTTTGCTGAACATTATTGCTTTTTACAGTTTATCTCTATCTATAATCATATTCAAGATAATAACCAAAAACAGCAAAATTTCCTTAAAATTACCATTTCAGGGGCAGCAACCCAACAACGAAATGTCCGATTCATCTGAAAATTTTAGGGCAGATAGATCTTGACCTGATGAACAATATTACCCCGTCAGATTTGCTCTAAATGCTTTGGTTTTTGAGTTATAAGCCAAAAACTGCATTTTACCCCTATGTTCTATTTTTAGCCATGGCGGCCATCTTGGTTGGTTGGCCGGGTCACCGGACACATTTTTTAAACTAGATACCCCAATGATGATTGTGGCCAAGTTTGGTTAAATTTGGCCCAGTAGTTTCAGAGGAGAAGATTTTTGTAAAAGTTAACGCAGGACGAAGACGACGGACGACGGACGCCGGACGCCGGACGCCAAGTGATGAGAAAAGCTCACTTGGCCTTTCGGCCAGGTGAGCTAAAAAGTAGAGGGAATGAGGAAAGAACGACAGATATTAGGTTGATGATGATAATGATGATGATGTGTGTTTTACCTATGTTGATACTATACTACGAGGAATCGTTTTGATCTCTTTATAAAATTGAATACTTGTTTAACAATTTGCACATTTTGATCATAGGAAAGAGTGTCTTTTCCAAAAACCAGTAGTGTTAAGTCCAAATCGCAGCCTTCGGGAAGCCAGCTGAGACCATGAAACAGAATAGCCCTTTCATTTAGATAGAAAGGACAATCAAAGAAAAAATGGTGCATGTCCTCAATATCCAAACCAGATTTACATGTTGGATCAGATATAATGTTAGCTCTAAACAAGTCACAATTCAAGAACGATGCCGAACATCTAAATTGAGTTAATATTATGTTCAAATTTCTTGGACCATATAAATAATGTTTTAAGTTAGATTGATTCTCATTTCGAATGTCGTAGTTTTTTAATTCTAATTTTGATTTTGATAACGAGTCTACATTTCGAACTGATATGTTCAAATTATTCCAAAGTTTAATTGTTGATGGGATAAAGGATTGGGACGTTAGTGTCAGCCTGCAAAATGGTAAAATGATATCTTGTCCATTTCGCAAGGGATGTTGTGTTGTACTTTGAATTTTAGGGGGCACAAGGTTACATAAATATTCAGGGGCATTATTATATTGAATTTTATAAAATAATTGTAGTTTTCTTCTTTTTCTTCGTTCCTCTAAAGTTTCCCAACCAACCTCTTTTAAGACAGTCTCAGAGTGTGTGTAAACAGGCAAACCTGTAAATAAAAAAAAAAAGATCAACACTTAAAACATTTATCTACTCTGAGAATCGGAGAAAATGCCTATTTAGCTCATATAGTAACAAAGGTGAAAGGTAACATTATAACAGTCAAACATTAAATGTGAAAATTGGTAAAAACTTACATTTCAAGGACAATGATTTCATTTTGTATGATTTCTGATTTTTATGGAAGCGCATATGGTACACCCCTTGTAAAGTGATTTTGTTGCTAATAAGTCGGAATTATTAGTTATGTTGTGTGTTATAAGCTTGAATCTAATCATCATGTGGAGTCAACTTAGTGCGGTGACTGAAGGCAAATTTTTTTGAATTTAATCTCCCAACCGAACACACACCTATATAATATATCATTGGAAAGAGGAAATCGTGTTCTATAATAATATGCCTGTCGTCAAGACTTGATATGGTCACATTTTTTTTTAAATTGAGGTCAAAGGTCATATGTAAAAATCTGTGAAAATTTGAGAGGGTTTCAATTTTGACATTTTTTTATATTTCTAAACTCTACCTAAATACGAATGATACTGTTTTGGCTTTAGTAATGTTTGTTATTATACATAAACCTTAATCATTGAGATTTTTTTATCAAAAAAAATCATAAAACGACGTTTTATAAACAAAACTTCAAAAATCAAGTTTTCAACCTATAAATTGTTTAGAGCACCTTAACCTTCTGACAAATTTCAATTTCAGGTAAACATCAAGTGTCATGCAGGACAATACTTTAAAATTATTTTTTAAACTATCATATTGGATGAGGTATCAAACCAAAGCAATAGAACACTACAGTCAAATATGACTTAAAATTGAATTTGCGGATACTTCAGGTTTTTTTATAGACTACTCGTTGCTTTTTGGTTTTTCACAATTATTATTGCTTCCATAGTATTATCTGTTGTTGTGTATTTTACTCTGGTTAAAATCTATTACATTATAGGGTTTGTACCTGTATCCCCCCTTTTTTTCCTTGCAACGTACCACAAACTACAAAAGTATTCCATATAAAAAAAGAAGATGTGATATGATTGCAAATGAGACATACATTAACTTACAATTATAGGTCCCGTACGGGCTTCAACAATGAGTAAAATTCATACTGCATAGTGTTCAATTCCCGAAATAAATAATGTAAAACAAACGAAAAATCTAACGGCCCGATTAATGTACAAAATAAATAAGAAACAAACAAATATAGTATATAGAAACAAACGACAAACACTGCATTACCGTCTCGTGACTTGAAACTGACACATACAGAATGTGGGGGGGTTAACTTTTCTAAGGGTGCGCCAACACTCCCCTAACCTGGGTGTACCAGTGCAAGAAGCTTTATACCAAATCAACCATTATCTTCATCATCTTCATTTTCATCAACCGTCACAAGACATGGCAAGACACATGAAAGGTTCTGCTCAAAGCAAACACGTTATTTTGAGGTTTTTTTTTACAAGTATAGACAAGGTATTGTAGGAAGTCCGAAGACATTTGTTCCTAAAAAAAAATACCAGCTTCAAACCATCCCTATCAATTCATCCAAGATTTAACAGAGATCTAAAAGGGGGTTTAGGAAGGTGTGATGACATCTATATGCGTGTCTACAAAGATGCTGAGGAAACAAATAAACGAGATGTACAAACTATCTTGAATTCGCTCATTTTCATGGTTGGCAACACATTAGATAGCGTCGCACTTTACTTTAAGAAGCATAAAATCCATTGGCATTCAATGTTTCAACAAGGTGTTTTGAACCAAACTCATGGTACATTTGTAAAACCAATCCTAAATGAAAAAGAGTAAAACAAAATTGGCCACACAAACGATTGACTTAACAATTGCTTAGCATTTACGCAATTTCTCTCGTGCCATTTCCTGAGAATAGTCTTGGCTGTATGCAGTTTCGTCAAGTAACTATGAAATGAATTGTAATAAATACGAAGGCATTGACAGAATTGAAGAAGGAAGAGACAATTCATCCGAAGTTGGGTATTCTTCTTTAGAGTTTCGATGTGTTTTCTAAGTATACTTGCAGCGGAATGAAATACCTGTCCGTTATTTGTGTCTATTACCGTTGACATTGAGATTTTGAGGTCAGTTTTCAATTGCCTAGTAGCTGATATGGCATCTCAAATAGTGATTTTGCTACTATATATTATGTTATATTTGCCTTGAACTTGTTGAAGTTGTTTGACAACTGAATTTCTATAGAAATCAATAAGTTTAGACCGCATGTTACAAGTAGAATATTTCAAATTAGAGTCAGTCGGAAGAAAAGATCTATATTTATGAAGTAACGGTGTCATGAGGAATGACCATTAAATCGTTGTCAATAGCCAACATAAAATTAGTAAAAGCAGTATTGTGATCTGAGATATCTGCTTCCACGGGTTTGGATTTTTTTGGGTCTTTTTTCGTTTTTAGCAAATGATTTGTAATGCAACCAAAATGACAGAGTGCTTGAAGTTTAAAAGATGGACGGAAAAACTATTTCAATTTTAACTTTATCTGACACGGATAAAACATTCTTCATACGCTCATCTGATTCAAACTTGAGTAGTTTTTGATATTTCTAAAATGTTTTGTTGCAACAAAATATACAAGCGCTCCAGTTGAACGACTACATTCTAGAACGCATACAAATACTCGAAACTGAGGGACAACAGTCCGATAATTGTATGTCGTCATTAAATATCAGACAAGAAGCTTCCTCGCTCTAAAATGGGGCACAAATATGTTAACTTGTGTAACTTTTGTAGCATGAACGATGATAAACTGCCTGCACGGAGTTCTTCGAATTAACAGCTATCGCATGAAATCACAGGCACTTGTTTCTGTCAATATGGGGTTTACTATCCATACCCGTACGGAAAATCACAAGGGTGATTTTTCGTACGGGTATGGATAGTAAACCCATATTGACAGAAATAAATTCCCGTACATGAAACATCTTGATGTTCACCTCATCCAAATTTTTTTTCGGTGCAGATACAAAAATCGACTTCCCTATATGGGTAAATTGACTCAAAATTCCAGTCGAGTTTGCTTTTTTGCATATTAAGCACTGCATAAAATTGAACGACTTTTGTCTTTTCTTTGGACTTATTGGAGCAAGTTGCAACGGACTTGACATATCACGGAATATTTACTGAAACTATCCGTCAATTATTTTGATTTTACAATAAGACTTTTCTGACAAAGTATATTTGATGTTTTATAACAAAAAAACATAGAATATAAACATATGCAAACAAAGTATGTGGCATAAACGTGCACTTTAATTTAAAATATGTGTATATAATAGCGAAAAAGGTAGTAATTTCATATATCAGTTGAGAGCAAATTGTTGACTAATACACAAAATGTGACGGAAGGCAAGTGATTGAGTTCCGTGTTGAAATTGAAGTTTTTAGTCCATTCTTTTTCCATTGATTTCTTATGTTTTTTTCATATTTTAGTTCCGAAATTTTTATCACTTATTAGTTTTATGAAATACTATATGCTTAAAATATTATGGGATGATTTTTATTACTAATATGAAGAAGAAACTAAAGTTTGTGTCTGAATTTGCAATTAAATTACCTCAATTTTTAAACAGTCCAAACTTCGCAAATTTTATAGATTAGAAGAAAATAAAATACTAAATAGAATATTTTGACATATAAAAATGGCTTCAGAAAAAACTATTTCAATTAAATGTAAGCAAACGTACACAATTTTTCATTTTGAAAAAGGGGGGTTGAAACTCTCCAATATACTACTAGTCATTAAAACGACTTTTTAGAAAAATGTGACCGTACGAAATTCTGACGACAGGGCAAAAACTAAAGAAGAAATATTTGTCTTTAAGTTAAGACCATTTTTAGCCGTGTGTTATTTGGGGAGATTAAACTCGCGATCTAGACGACTTTTTACACTTCTGTCACCGCACTAACTTGTCGGAATGACGAAGAAATAATTGCATTACAATGTCGACTTGCTAACATAAATGTAATGACATAGTAATAAGAAGTCGACATGATGAATTCAACTTGTTAATTGATTAAGTCGACAATTTGTCTATTTGAAGATGAGGTAAAACCACGTGACTATTTTGGAATAACAAAGGTTTATTTTTAAATTGATTTCCATATTTCGTTTGTTTAATGTGCTTCGGTTGTATGAGTTATTTTGTATGAAAAGTGGGAACGGCAGTCAAATATCAGAAAAAAGAACTAAAAAATAACAATATTTCGAACATAAGGGGGATATACCCCTACCATTTAGTCAGACCGTTTATTTTCCTTAGTTCTCCGATGGAATCAGTACTATACTAAATTCGTGAAAGATTCCACGGAACCCTCTCTCTTTGCCTGAGATTGCTAACTCCTATACAACGATACACGGTTTATAACATAAATGGAGATTTTCAAATTTATCAGGACAACACAGTTTTATTGACTGCAAAACAAAACTCTCAGAATTGTACTTTGTGTTTTTTTGTTGTTGGGATATACAAGTTCCCGGCCCATGTCCAGTCTGTGTACTATTTCTATTTGCATCCTTCTGATGAGTTAAGCCTTTTTCAATGGATTTTTATAGTTCATTCTTATGTTGTAATGTTACACCACTGTCCAAGGTTTAGGAGAAGGTTATGATCCCGCTTACATGTTTAACCTCGCCACATTCTATATGTATGTGCCTGCCCACTGTCAGGAGCCTGTTATTCAGTGGTTGTCGTTTGTTGATGCATGTGTTACATATTTGTTTTTCGTTCACAATTATACCACCTCTTCTTTTTATACTTTTTATATAAAAATAAGAAGATGTGGTATAATAGCTAATAAGACATCTCTCCAAAACATACCAAATCACTGAGAAGTATACAGCTATATGTCACTATATGGTCTTTAACAATGAGTAAAACCCCTACCGCATAGTATCAAAAAAAAAAAAAAGCTATGAAAGTTCCCGAAATGAAAAATGTGAACAAAAAAAAATGAGAAACATAACAATCCAAAAGACGAACACGCCGACGCCATTAATACCGACTACTGAATAAAGATTTGCTTTGTCTCACTTCCGCGCGCGACAATAGTGTCGCAGGCTCGACACTAATTAAATGACTAGTACTTTATTGTCAACAAATGGAACACTTTTAATCATCTCACATTCAATTACAGGGAAACAACGGATAGTTTATGTTCCAATAGGAATAGATATTACGAGGTTGTTTGTAACAGTTCTATATAGGCGGAACATATATCATTTGACAATATTATAAAAAAAATATCAGAATAGTGGGTTTTTTTGTTATCATAAAAGTTTTTCTTATACAAAGATTTGAAAATTCAAAACCTTATACAAACTTTGAAAAGCTGATATCATAAAACAGGACCAAAAGGTGTAGCCAAACCTGTAAATGGAACCAGAGCTACACATTTCAAGTGAAGTAAAAGATGAATGGAATGTACTTCAAAGTACAGCCACTAGTAAATTATTTCAAGACGGCATCTTTTCATATCAGCTGGTTAACTTTGTGTTGTTTTCTGTAACTGCTTATTATTTCAGCTGACCTGCCCAGAAGGTCCATGTGAGCTGTTGTTGTTACAGTGAGTCTGTTGTCTGTAAACTTTTCTTTAAAAATCTTCTATTAGTAATTTGTTCTTAAGCAGCTAAAAGGATGTAAACCAGTTAGTCTGCTCTATATATAGGATGTCTTTTATGAAGTTTGTTATTTTTCTTTCATCTTGATCAATTAACATCCATGGCCAGTAGCCAAAAAAAAGAACATAGGTGTCAAACTGCAGTATTTTGGCCAATATTTCAAAAACTATAGCAATTAGAGGAAACTAACATGGAAAAAGTGGTCAGCACAAGCTATATTATTCTGAAAATAAGAGAAATTTTCTGTAGACCCGTTTTGGAGTTATTGCCCCTGTAATATTGATTCTTTTTTTTTTTGGGGGGGGGAGGGCATATCATGGCTATTGTTTCAAAACCTATAGGAGCTAGGTTAAAAGAGTAAATTGCAAATGATCAACCTGGCAAGTTCTATCTATCTGGTCATTTTCCAGAAAAATCTATGGAAGCGCATATGGTACACAGGGAAAAGTGCCACGCATGTTTTACACATGTTTTACATATGTAAAACATGTTTGGTAACGCATGGGAAACGTCTTTTTCCTACCACGCATGTAAAACGCATGTTTTAAACATCCGTTATTTATGCGTTTTACGCATGAAAAATACATGTTATGTAAAACGCATGTTTTAAACATGCGTTATTCATGCGTTTTACGCATGAAAAATACATGTTATGTAAAACGCATGTTCAAAACATGCGTTATTCGTGCGTTTTACACATGAAAAATATATGTGATGTAAATCGCATGTTTCAAAATCATGCGTTAAACATGTGTTGTAAGAAACATGTGTATAATATGCGTTTTAAATGATGCGTATAGCATGTGTGTAACAAACATGCGTATAATGCATATTTCAAACAAATTATAAGATATTATTCCAAATCATCCATAAAACCTTTGTCAAGTTTACTAGTTCACATTCCATATGTTCCACACAACCAAGAGGACTTATGTTTACTTTTGAAGGCTGTTCCCTGGACATATACTTGCTTTAATCAGTTTAATTTGGACTCTGTTGGATAGTTGTCCAATTGGCAATCATACAACATCTCTTCATGTTATTTTGACCACAAATCTCCTTTTGACATGTTTGACAAGCAACATCAGAATCATATATTGCAGACCAGACTTCACTTTTCATCAGTCTTTAAAATTTTCCTGTTTGAATACACCAATAAACAAAAGAAATATCTGTAACATGATTTTCATGTTTCTAAAACCTTGATCAGGTACATTTGACACCAAGATGATTGAAAAGACCATGATATGAAATATTTCATGGAATATAAACCGACAATCTTTTGTCTCTGTAGTTTCATTGGCAGTAATTCCACAACTCTTTTAAAAAGAGGTCAAAATTGTCTTAAATGGATTTTGTGGAATGTTGTACATGTATTTGACAATTTTTGTTAAAATGTTACTTATGGTTAAACTTTGACAAACACATTTGTTGACTTATGCATGTAATATGAAAAGGAAAACCCCAAAAGTGTATAAGATGTTTCCTCTAGCATCAATTTAAATACAATTTTGAAGTTGTGTCCCTTGCCGGTTTGATAATAACCAATGTCTTGAGAAATCTGAGATTGTATTATTTTTTTAAACATGTTAAATGAAAAATTCAATAAATCCACTTTAAAGAATTTCATTCATATTTTTTTTCTCTGTTGTCTAGTTGTTGCAGAATATAAATTTTTCAAAAAACTTCCAAAAATTTGATTTCACTCTACTTTTATTTTATACAGCAATCTCAAAATGTTACACAACTTTTTATGTTTTTTTGTTGTTGACATAATAACAATATCAATAGAATGTTCTATCTTCTAAATGTCACTCTTCTTGAAGTTGTCTTCATCTGAAACAAAAAAAATACATTCATACATTTGAAAACTTAATTTGATTTATTCCCATATACTGTAAGTTGTTAGTTTTAAAAATAATGACATATCCTCAGTGACTTTTAAACATGCTTTTCTGTCTCATTTTGGTCTCTTGTGGAGAGTTGTCTCATTGGCAATAATACCACATCTACTTTTTTATATTTGTCTCGTTTTGATATAACAACATATTTGAATAAAACTGGAAAGTATTTTATAAATATAAATATTGATTTTGCTATCAGTAAATTAAAACCAAATTAAACATTATTGTTATACACATATGTATGTTGACCAGTTTTACAAACTGTTGATACCTATATTTTGGCATTGTACAAGATCATGTCCTTATCCTATGATTAATGGCAGTCTATTCTCTAGACTCTAAATCAATTAGATGTTTACTGATTGATATTAAGTCTTAGACACATGATTTTTGGTTTTACATTTGGCATGAGTTTTGCTAATTTTTAAATTCTTCTTCAATGGTCTCTGGTGGAGAGTAATGACTCATTGGCAATCATACCACATCTTCTTATTTTTATATTAAACTTTAATATATGTAGCTAAAAATTGGAAGCAATTAATATTTGTAATTAATCTTGCAATACAAAATGTAACCACAACTGATCTTTTAACTTACAAAATCGAGCAGTTTTTAAAGTGTTATAACCATAAGAATTAAGTTGGAAACTTTTCATTCATTTATTTATAGGAAACCCATGAAACTTTAACAACTGCAATGTGTTTGGAAGAGCAAGGATTAAAACATTTATTTTTTTTAAATCTCTCTCCAAATATTACATAAATATAAATATATTTATACACATACCTACTTTTTTTGCCTCTCGTATATATGTCTGCTGCCTTTTTTCATCTTTTGAATTTTGTTTCTCGGAAACACTGGTAATAGGAAAACATTTTTTTTTTTTTAAATAATTAACGAAGATGCATTGAAAAAAGTGCATCACCTCACAATACATTTCTTTCAATTGTCCAAATTACTAACTATGCTAGTCAATTTGAATAATCGCACATTCTCGCGCACATTATATATTACAAAAGTTCAGATCTATGTACAGTGCCTGTGGCGATGGAAGATGATTTCAGTTAAAAGAGATATCAAGATTATTTTGATTTTGTTTTTGTAATCTGCTAAATAAAATGAAAAAGCCAAAATAAGTGGATAACTTATAATCTGGTATTGTATTCTTTTCATCACGTCTTCAGCCACTCTTAGAGGGTTCACGTATTACTTTTCTTTCATGACGGTTACTGCTATAAATAGATGTAAAGAACTGCTTAGCATATTATTTGATATTTATCAATCATGTCAGTAAATAGTGGATGTCAGATTTGTGTATGAACGGACAACCCGGTCGGTGAAATAATGGCTGATAATAATGATAATCTTCGTCCAAGACGAGAACTTGAGGAGGTTAGTTTTAAAAGTTCCTTTGTTTGATTTTTAAATTTCAATTCGTTTATTTTAGAACTATTTAAAGATTTTTAATACATACACATTTTATATGTCTATACTGCACATGCTACGGCTATCACTGCGACAGATGTATACAATAATAGGACCTGTGCTCAAGATTGCCATAAAATCTACCGTTTTTGCTATCGTGTCACCCAAATGATAATAATAACTTGATTTGAATGTATTATCACTATTTAATATGTAAACAAAACTTGAATTCTAGCAATTAAATTACAGAGGTCATCTAATTGTAAATTGTTGATGATGCAAAACATAAAACGATGGATCATGTCTGTTCATTGCACTCCTATACTGTTTCCCGCGAAGAAACGTAGGGCAATTTAATTTACTCTTGTCAGTCCGTCCGTCTGTCCGTCCGTCCTCTACTTATAATACTACATGTTTCTTTTTCCCAATTTTTTGAACTGTTGTCAGTTTTAGGGTGATTTCCGTGAAGGTAAAATGAGTTTTGTAAAAACCCTTTTAGTTTACAAGGTAGATCGTGAACCTTTTAATATTGTTGTATAGTTTAACGTAACTGTGCATGTTGAAAATCAATTTTGATTTTGTCGAATTTTCACAGAATTCAGTATCAGTTGTTGTACTTTGTCAATTTGAAGTAATTTTCCTATATGTTTGGTCATGTTGGTAAAATGATTTGTCTCCTGAACTCCTATAACAGTTCATTAGACATGACCTTTTTATGAGCCTTTTTATTTTGTAGATCAATATATACAAATTCCTGTACCCATGTGATGTAGGTGTAGATTTTAACATCTTTCTAAATAACTTAAATTTTCGCCCTAAGTCGACGCAAAAAAATCTTCAGTATTTCGTCGCGGACGGGTCAAATTTCTAGTCGGATATAAAAGCATTTAGAATAGAATTAGACATTGTGTCACTGCTGACAGCCTGTTCGTCTATTACTTTGGGTATCGAATTTATCATAATGTTCAGAAGCGTGCTCGCGTACAATCAACCCACGGGTTTCTCTGCGACTGACTATATATAATTGTTAATCCAGTTTTGTCCCTTTCAAACACCACATTGTACGATGAATACAACCAATACTGTAAATTAATAATAGTTATTTTTACTTAAAGGTTTTAAGGAGAATCGACAAATCATTGAATTTTGAAGATGCCCATTTAGAATTATCCTCAGACGAACTCACTGACAGTCTTATTTTGTTTTTGAAAGAAAATTTTTGGCCAGATGAACCTCTATGGAAATCGTTAGGACTACAAATAGACGAGGAAGTGACTAGAAGATTTGCATCCCGTGTGAAAGATAACTTGTCCATTTTGTTGGTGTCGAACACCTCGGGAGAAATCATTGGATGTAGGACAATGTTTCTAGACACATTAAACGAAGCAGACGACAAAGCAGACGACACGGGAATACAGCAGATTAAAAATGAAAAACTGAAAAAAGTCAGAACATTTCTTGGTCATAAATGGAGAGAAAGGGACGTATTTCAGCATTTTGGTGTGACAAGAGCAATGCATTTTCTAGCTTTGGCAATTCATAAAAAATACCGGGGACGTGGAATAGCATCCAAATTAATGCAGGCTTCACTTGCATTTTGTAAAGAATTAGGATTTACTCCAGTATGTATTGTGGGTGAATGTACTTCTAAAATATCACAGAAAATCTTTGAGAAATTTGATTTTGAAAATGTGTACACAGTTAGATATGATGAATATAAAGTTAACGACGAAATTGTTTTCACGAATACAGGCGACAACAAAACAGCCAAGTTTTTTGTAAAACAGTTGTGAAAAATATTTTTGTTATTAAATTTTATAACCTTAGTGTACTTAGTTCATCATATTCTTCTCACTGTCTTTTCATCAGAAGGTGCATGAGGCAAAACAAAATAAAACGGCCCGATAGCAAATGCAAACAGTACTTGTTTCAAATGTAAAAGAATTACAGTGTGTTCACAATTTCAAAATTAATTATCTAAAACAAATACTAAGGAATATTTGCACTATGCCGCTCTAACTCCTTTACCCCCTCCCCCAAATCAAATAGATAAAAATGTTAAATAATAAAAATCAATCGCTTCCTGATATTGATGAAATAGTGTCATAGGACAATGTTTCTCAATCTCATCATAACCTTACTAATAGGTTTTTACATTGATTTAAACTACAAAGACCTTGTGACAGTAAGATTTTCACTTCGCCAAAATTGTCACAGTCTGCATTATGCGTCTTCATTTAGGTAGCACTCCACAGTTAGAAAATAAAATTAAAAATGAGCCACAAAATGTTTTATCATCTCCTATTCCTGGATTTCTAATACATTAACCTAACTGTTTGTGCTGTACATGTGCATATGTATGTAATCAGTATATTCCATAGATTTGATTTTCAAAAGTTAAAAGAGTGAAAATTAATTCCTTTTATGTGTATCCATGGCAACATTCTGCATTAATTTACCATAAAATATTGCAAAAAGGGGGGTGGACATGTCACATATCCCCCAAAAATTTGGATCAAACTAGAATTTCAATGCCTTTGAGTGATACCTTTTTAGAAACTGTTTACATAAATCTTCCTAATGATCAAATAAAACATGGGTGTCTTTCGCCTCATTTTTTCGTAAAATCCAATCACAAAGTTCGTGCGATAAAAAGTTGGAAAAAAACATTACAATAATTGCCGGACCAATGTATGGTAGGGACATGCAAATACGGACTGTCATATAGAAAACAGCCTATATTACATACATTACATAATCTTGATGTTCATATAAACCCAATACAAAGGCTATTTTAATACTCAGCTATCCAAAAATGAATTTTATTGCACACTAGCTCTCATATTTGCATACATGTGACAGAGTTGTCAAGCCACAACTGGAGATTTGGAAATTTTCAGCTGGAGTTTGGGCCTCATAACTGGAGATTTTTTATCGACGTACTCAATGGTTTTTTTGTGTGTGTTTAAACTGCATATCTTCCTTTTTTGTTAAAAAAAACCCAATGATTTCATACCTTCAAGCACCTGCATAGTAATTTTTACTCAGTAAAATAGAAGATAAGGGGGGGGTCAAATATTTATTCATCATATATAGTTCAAAGTTAAAGTGATCAGCCATCATATATATAGTTCAAAGATAAAGTGATCAGCCATCATACATTGTCAACTTTAGTACCACTGCTGAACATGTTTGTAAAAGAAGGTGTTGAATTGATAGAGTTGTGGGCTTTCTGGTGGGTAGCTGTCTCCATATTTTTGGTCAAGTAATTAGGGCCCCATAGTCAGCTTTGCATGAAGTGTAGTAAGCATTGTCTTGACCCTTGGCACTGGACTTGCACCATTTTTAAATTTGGCTAGATACTGTGTCTTGCTGGGGTACATGTATTTGGTGATAACATGATACAGTTTGTATTTTATCAAATTATAAGACAAACACACTTATATAGGTATTCCATTGGCCTAGATAGAAGACAAGACATAAATATCATATTTGAGTTGATTTTATTGTCTTTGAGGTTCAGTATAAACTAAGTCTGTTTCATGTTTTCAACAGCATCACAATTTATAAAGTCGATGTTTATACAACTGTTCCATTGTCAGTATCACTTTTAATCATCCAGACATGTATATTTAACTAGCTAGTTGATTACTAGGTAAATGCCAATCATCTTTTATTGTTGTTTATACAGTCTATAATCCTCAACACCTTCATTAAATACTTGAGGCTATTTTCCTATTTACCTTTTTTGACACAATTTCCAATACAGGAAACTTCCGTTTTTCTCGGACTTTTCCCATATCAATTTAGAGTTTCTCGGACTTTTTCCCTGTCCGTATCTATTTTGTAAACAGAAATGTCTACTGAAATTTTTTCGAGATTGACATTTTCCAAAAACGGAAGATTTCAAATTTTAACGGGAGGGACGGAAGAGGGTCTGAAAAGCGGGAGATTTTAACTCCCGCCGGAAGAATCACATGTATGTATTTGAAAAATCCACAGGGGCCAAAATGCGAAACTACACACCTAACTGTGGAGTGCTACCTTAAACGGGTGATGAACGGTAGTCATTAAAGAGGTGACGCGCTGTCAGGATAGCTCTTTATAACAGTTAATATTGTTCCCATTGCATCATTGCGATTACGGTTAATACGTAAAAGTTGTATTTGGAAAGACAAATCTTTCTTCCAACTAATTGGCACCATTTGATGCAGTTTTATGTTTGTTACTATACTTGAAATTATTGTAGCCAAGACAAATTTAGTATAACTTCGACATATTTTTTGTACACATATTTAAATTAGTCATTTTCAAAGTTATTAATAATCTTACCTTTCAGTACTAATATTTTTTATTCAAAACTAATTTTCAAATTTTTGAAAGTTCAATAAAACACTAGACTTAAACTAAAATTTTGATCATCTCCCCCTCCCCCCTCCAAAAAACAAAACAAAAAACCAACGCCTAAATGAAAAGCGGTCTCCCTTATTTGAGATGATTACGGTGCGGAAAACTAGAATGAACCTCATTTTGAAGTTTTGAACAAAAAATATTAGTACTGAAAGGTAAAATTAATAATAAATTTGAAAATGACGAATTTAAATATGTGTACAAAAATGATGTCGATTTAAACAAGAGATACATTTTTCCCAATACGTTTTTAATCGCTGCATTCATTGGATTAACTAGCTAGGCAAATTGATAAGATCAAGTCTCTTTCTTATTAAGATTTTTAAGTGAAAAAACAATTTACTTTTATGATCTACCTCTATACATTTTGTATAAGAAAAACTTTTATGATAACAAAAAAAACCACTATTCTGATATTTTTTTTATAATATTGTCAAATGATATATGTTCCGCCTATATAGAACTGTTACAAACAACCTCGTAATATCTATTCCTATTGGAACAAAATATTCTACACTATAATTACTGTTGTTACATTTATGAACAAATGCTGTTATATTTAATCTAGTGGAAATAATATTCTCTAAAGTAGTATAGACTATTTATTCCATTTAGAACATATATTACGAAAGAACATCTATTTCAAGCTAGGACAAAACTACAATTTGATGAGATGATTTTTAACGCGAACAACGAATGGAACTGAATTTACGAAGTGAATTTCTCTAAAGAAATTTGTAAGATTTTTAATGCTGAAAGGAAAACGACAAACTTCCATTATTGATGATTTAACCACGCTCTTCAAAACGATGTTTTTTTTTTTAAAGATAAGGTCCATAATTTTCATAAATTTCCAAGTCCAGGCATTCAATGTGAATTTTTTACTATTCGCTAGGGATATACTTTTACCCATTTTCTAATAAACATGATAAACAAAAGTCTGCGTAATTTTCTAAACATTTCAACTTTTCTTTATGTTTGTTCATTTTCCTTTTGATAATTTTCTAAGTGAACTTGATTACTTTCATTATAAGTTTTCTATAATTCAAGTCTGTAGAATTTGACAACAATAATTTCCCGAAATAGCTGCTCCAGCAAAATTACATTCAATTTCTCTTCACCAGAAATTATCCATCTCTTGTTTCTCAAAACGGTGAATTGTGATGAATGATTGACAGGGTTATTATTCCCAGTTAAGTTACAAACAATCGTTCATATTTTTCTTTGACATTTTTTCTTCGATTTCCCGGTTTTTAATAGTTGTATGATGTCACTGGGATTTTCTTATTTGTATTTCTATGTATAGTGGGTTGTTGTTCTTCTCTGAAAATGGCTCTCCTTAAAAATCGACGTCATCTGTCTGTTTTTATTTCTGTACTTTATACATTTTAATAATGTTTTGTTTCTATATTCTTTCTTGTTTGTTTGTTATATTATTCCCTAGTCCCTATATTTTAGCACCCCATTATTGTGTATTTTTCTATCAGTTTTCGAATAGACTATGTTCTGTAAACCGTCATCCACACCTTTATCCCAGAAGCTTTTAATAACCAATATTGGTCATTTCTTTTATTTTTATATGGTTTCCTGAATGATTCTTTGGCGTGATTGGGATTGTTTAAAACTATTTACTCTTCAAATTCTTAATGTTATCCTAAATAGAAAAAAAAATCTTCGTTTCTTCTATCCTTCTTTACTCTTCGAATGATGTTTGTTATTTACATTTTTTAATTAGTCATTACAATATCTTTCTGTGCTTTAATATTGTTGGTTTCTTGAATTGTTCTCCATTTGTGTCTTTAACATACATTCTAATATGACGTCCTAATTACGCTTTGTAAACAAAGCCGTGTTCTAATGAGCACAAAACATGTTTGACACATACGCACAAACTTACTGTTTATATTAACGTTATTTCCATCGTTATCCTTTAAAATATATACATTTAGGCAGCTAACATAAACTTTTATAATATATTTTTATGAAACAACATATATTTGTCCTGCTCGTAGTTTTTAAACTTATCAAATAGGAAATTCAATGCACAGACTCCTCGAGGAGGAAACGGGAACAGCCAAACATTTTTACGGTAATTTCGTACGCTTCGACCTATAAAAATACTGTATTTGTCCTATTAGAATCGAAATAATTCCTTCATGTCATGCTCTATGCTCATTTTAACATGGGTAGGCATTATATTTGACCACATTTTACACCTCGCTAACGCTCAGTGTAAAATATCGACAAATATAATGCCTACCCATGTTAAAATGAGCATAGAGCATGACATGAAGGAATTATTTCTTAAATTAAGCATACTCTCAGTCAAGTTTTCCATATTTAATGGTCAAATCATAAAATATTATATAATCATCATTAGTGCATAAATTGTTACTTGGATTATTTGGTTAGCTTGCCTTCTAGCTGAACCGTGAAGTCGTTATTTTGGTTAGGTAAATTACCCTCCTTTAAAACTAGACTAGTCCGACAGATAACCAATCTATCTGTCTGTAGGGATAGGCTACTTCGAAAGGATAGTAGTATATCTTACCTAATAACGACTTCACGGTTAAACTAGCAAGCAAGCTAACCAAAGATATTACCTTTGCCTACACACTCAATGAAATAGGCTTTAAAATATTCTCGGATTCGCATTCAATGATTGATCAGTTCTTTATCGAACGTTATAGCGTTCGTTCAAAAAATAAAACTTCTTAAAATATTTAGCAATGTTTATCTCTAATATAGTCAAATATTATCTCTTATATAGTTGAATATGTTTTATGCGCTTTGGTCGGGTTGTTATTTCTTTGACACATTCCCTATTTCAATTCTCAATTTGATCAAAAACTGTTTTATCTACAAAATTATTTCAGTCACTTTTTATGTAATGACTTTAGGATTTCCCTTTTTCAGTAAATCAAGTCTATAGGAAAGACAAGTTAAGATGCGGGTTCTATTACAAAAGTAAAAAAATAAAAGCTAGGAGAAAAAAATCAATCAGATAAGTGCAACGTATATATTAGGATTTTTTTTAGGTTATTAAACTTCTATACATGTAATTAAAATGAACGTATAGACAAACGATGTGCTCTCATCATCTGGTCTCATCTGGATAATTCAGTCTATAGAGATCGACGCATACAACATTGGAATAGAACACGAATACCAAAATTACGACAAACGGATATCCAATTAAAATCATTGTTTCTCTATACTTTTCACATCAATAAGCACATTAAAACTCAGTTCAAAATAAGTCCGAGTCCGACGTCAGAAAAGGCAACAAAAGAAACTAAGTAAAATGTTAATGACTATTATATTCAATACTGCCATTTCAGTAAAACAAAGAGGCGTTGTGTCTCCTGTTCAAATATATCGAAAGCTGTCGAAATATTGCGTGGAGGTTTTCGTAACTATGTACTAAAACAAAATCTACAACAAAAGTTTAACATTAAATTTATACCTCCGTTTTCTTAAGCAACAAGGAAAAGAAACTCAATATAAACTCTTGTCATGCTGATCTCAGAGTTAATTTAAGAGAGGAAAGGAATGTTATCATTCGGTGAAGGCATACCAAAATGAGGATAAATATACTAGGAAACAATTGTGCTTAAATTCAAGGTGCGCGCGACTCGATTCTTGTTTGCATCTTTTAAAGATTCCTCCTATGTCGGCGGTTCTTTCCTGGTACACCGTCCGGCTTCCTACATATAGCTAATAGTGCTGTTAAAGGTGTCGTCAAACACCAACAATCAACCCACCGTAAGGGCATGTCGACAATGTACTTTCATCATTAATGTTCGAAAAAAATTGAAATCCAAAACATAATACAATCGCTGAAGAAATAATAAAACTGACTAAAAAGGACTCGCTGTTTTTTTCCCTTTCCTCTTGTTTATCGATATTTGGTCGAAAAGAATACGCATTATATTCGAGTGTGTTTTTTTTACCTGCACTACGCATGAAGTACAACAACTTATTTTTGAATAAGTCTGCATGAGTTCCACATAAGCAAATTTTGTTTTTGAGCATACTTTTAGTAACAGAGTTCTTTGATAAGTGACTTATTCAATTTCATTTGAAATGCGTTTCCATGTTCATCGATACTCTGCATGATGGCAAGAAATTGCCTTCTGTTGAAATTCTGTAAATATCCCATAGAGCAAATTACATGGATGATTAATAATGACAATTTGGTATATGGCCGTGTTCTAATTGACACGTACATGAAGGTCATAAATTCATTTGTTGTGATTTGATAGAAGTGATTGTTATTGTAAGTCTTTATTCCACGGATAGAAGATTATTTAGAAATGTCTTTCAGCAATCATATGTTAATAGGCCCGCATCAAGTCGGAAATCTGATCACTAGTCTAATATATAGTTGTATTATTTGCATGTAAACAAAACAATGAGTGATACTAGAAGACCTGAGTTATAAAATTGCATCCTTTTAAACCAGTACATGACTTTGCGGAAAAAAAGGTATATCATCATAAATTACTATTGGCTACGAAAGACCAATTGTGAAGCCAATGCAATATTTTGTTAAACGTTATATGCATGTGAGTTTGATGTCGTTGTCGTCTATTTCTTTCGCATTCCTAAATCAAATTGATGATTTCAACGTTTATAGATATATTCAATTTAGTAACAATTAGGTTGGTCCCGAATTGAAGTACAGTATTTAGTTCTCAAGAATTGACAAAAGTTGATATATAATTTGCCATAGCATATAAAACAAGATCGGTAAAAATTGTTTATCGTCATCTATTTTTTGCTTTATTTACTATCCCAGGCTATAGAAATGTTCTGAACAAGTATAACTTCTTACAATTAATCATCAGAAGCAAGGTTATGGTTTGAACTCATTTCATTTTAGTGAAATTACATAAGATACACCAAATAGATTATCTCGTTAGATTATAAAAGGCTAACATTGAACTTTCAAAACCCATTTTCTGAGAATAAACACATCAATTTTTACATGCTCTTCGGTGATTGAACTAAAAGCCATTAACAATTGAATAGACTCAATACTAAAACGAATTTAATTAGAATCTAGATAACAAACAAAAATATTAATCAGCTAGGATACTTGTATAGTTGAGAAATAGACTAATACATCATCCTTCATAATATATACTAGCAGTATACACTTCTATCATTAACAAAGTTTGCGTGTTGGTAAAACCAAATTTTCTGTCTTTTATAACTGAACATAATTTATTGACGAAATGGAATTGTTCAAATGGAAGTCTTCACAAACTAGAAACTTATGTGTTGAAAGTCGTAGTTTTAATAGACTGGTTCCCGACTATATTATTTCACATTATCGAAGGTATTTTATTAGGTCCAAGACCACAATTGTCGTCCCTTGATTATATAGTCCCTAGTGTTGACAGTGGGTTACTTGCCATTAATGTTTATACCCCTTCCAAATGTATTTCTCCATGTTTAATGCCTCAAATTGCAAGAAGGGGGGTAAAATTACACTGTAAACAAATTTGGTTCCCGAATTTTAAAGGGAAGTAGTGATTTGGTCCAGCTGAAAAAGGCTAAAAGTTAGCACTTCGGAAGCTGTCAAAAGATTTCAAGACGCCCTAAACATACAATTGTCCATATTTTGAGTTAGAGCCGATGAAGTTTTCTATAATTTTGATATAATTTGTCCCAAAAGTAGTACAACACACTGTAAAAATTTCATTGAGAAAGCGCAGGTTGGATTTTTTTGATTTTCATTTATGTTCTAAAAGAAATGCACTTCGAAATAATTGTGGTCTTGGACCATGTGTGGCAGGGTTATTATTCCCAGTTAAGTTACAAACAATCATTTTATATTTTTCTTTGACATTTTTTCTTCGATTTCCCCGTTTCCTAATAGTTGTATGATGTCACTAGGATTGTCTCATTTGTATTTCTATGTATAGTGTGTTGTTGTTCTTCTCTAAAAATGGCTCTCCTTAAACATCGACATCATCTGTCTGCCTTTATTTTTGTACTTATCTTTTGTTGTATATTCTTTCTTGTTTGTTTGTTATATTATTCCCTAGTCCCTATATTTTAGCACCCCATTATTGTGTATTTGTCTATCAGTTTTCGAATAGACTATGTTCTGTAACCTGTCATCCACACCTTCATCCAAAATGCTCTTAATAACCAATATTGGGCATTTCGTTTACTTTTATATGTTTTCCTGAATGATTCTCTGTCGTGATTGGTATTGTTTAAAACTCTTTGCTCTTCAACTTCTTAATTTTATCCTAAATAGAAGAAGTTGTTACTTTTATAAAATAACAATTCTTCGTTTCTTCTACTCTTCTTTACCCTTCAATGTTTGTTATTTACATTTTTTAAATAAGTCGTTGCAATTTCTTTCTGTGTTATAATTTGTTGGTTTCTTGAAATGTTCTCCATTTGTGTCTTTACCATACAATTAAGCATACTCTCAAGTTTTCCATACATAATGGTCAAATCACAAAATATTATATAATCATCATTAGTGCATAAATTGTCACTTGGATGGAGAGTTGTCTCCTTGGCACTCATACCACATCTTCCTATGTCTATTTCTATGTCTATGCAGATATAAACTGCAAGAACACAAATTATTTGTTGTATTCCTTTACAGCCGATTTCATTGAGTGCGTAAGCAAAAGTAATATCTTTGGTTAGCTTGCTTGCTAGCTGAACCGTGAAGTCGTTATTTTGGTTATGTAAATTACCCTCCTTTAAGAGTAGACTAATCTGACAGATAACCAATCTATCTGTCTGTAGGGCTAGGCTACTTCAAAAGGAGGGTAGTGTATCTAACCTAATAACGACTTCACGGTTAAGCTAGCAAGCAAGCTAACCAAAGATATTACCTTTGCTTACACACTCAATGAAATAGACTTTAAAATATTCTCGGATTCGCATTGATCAGTTCTTTATCGAACGTTATAGCGTTCGTTCAAAAAATAAAACTTATTAAAATAATTAGCAATGTTTATCTCTAATATAGTCAAATATTATCTCTTATATAGTCGAATATGTTTTATGCGCTTTGGTCGGGTTGTTATTTCTTTGACACATTCCCTATTTTAATTCTCAATTTGATCAAAAACTGTTTTATCTACAAAATTATTTCACTTTTTATGTAATGACATTAGGATTTCCCTTTTGCAGTAAATCAAGTCTATAGGAAAGACAAGTTAACAAAAGATGCGGGTTCTATTACAAAAGTAATAAATAAAAGCTAGGAGGAAAAATAAATCAGATATTTTTAGCTTATATAACTTCTATACATGTAGATCAAAATGAACGTATAGAAAAACGTTGTCTTCCTCTCATCTGGTCTCATCTGGATAATACAGACAGAGATCGACCGCAGACAAAATTCGAATAGAACACGAGTACTAAAATTATAACAAACGGATATCCAATTAAAATCATTGTTTCTCTACTCTTCACACTAATCTGCACAATAAAACTCAGTTCAAAATAAGTCCGAGTCCGAGTCCGATATCAAAAAAAGCAACAAAAGAAGCTAAGCAAAATGTTTATAAACATATATAATTATGCTGCCATTTCAGTAAAACAAAGAGGCGTTGTGTCTCCTGTTCCAAGATTATTATTATTATTATTACATAACTTTTATATAGCGCCTATCTAATAACATAATACTCTAAGCGCTTAACATATAAAATTGAAGGAAAATATATATCACAATGCATACAATAATAGCAACTATATATATATATGAACATAAGAATAAAACAGAATTTAAATAGAATAATGATGTAAATTAAGAGCATTTAAAGGGGAAATATATATCACAATGAATACCATAAAAACATATTAAATATAACAGTCAATCAAAAATTAAATAAAATAATGATGAAAATTATAAGTAATTATTTATTATTTTATAAAGATATCTCGAAAGCTGTCGAAATATTGTGTGGAGGTTTTCGTAACTATATATATATGCACTAAAACAAAATCTACAACAAAAGTTTAACATCAAATTTATACTTCCGTTTTCTTAAGCAACAAGGAAAAGAAACTCAATATAAACTCTTGTCATGCTGATCTCAGAGTTAATTTAAGAAAGGAAAGAAATGTTATCATTCGGTAAAGGCATACCAAAATGAGGATAAATATACAAGGAAACAATTGTGCTTAAATTCGAGGTGCGCGCGACTCGATTCTTGTTTGCATCTATTAAAGATTCCTCCTATGTCGGCGGTTCTTTCCGGGTACACCGGCCGGTTTCCTTCATATAGCCAATAGTGCTGTTAAAGGTGTCGTCAAACACCAACAATCAACCCACCTCAAGGGCATTTCCACAATGTACTTTCACCATTAATGATCGAGAAAAAAAAATGAAATCTAAAACATAATACAATAGCTGAAGAAATAATAAAACTGACAAAAAAGGACTAGCTGTGTTTTCCCTTTCCTCTTGTTTATCGATATTTGGTCGAAAAGAATACGCATTAGATTCGAGTGTGTATTTTACCGGCACTAAGCACGAAGTACAACAACTTATTTTTAAATAAGTCTTCATGAGTTCCACATAAGAAAATTTTGTTTTTGAGCATACTTTTAGTAACAGAGTTCTTTGATAAGTGACTTATTCAATTTCATTTGAAATGCGTGTCCATGTTCATCGATAGTTTGCATGGCAAGAAATTGCCTTCTGTTGAAATTCCGCAAATATCCCATAGAGCAAATTACATGGATGATTAATATTGACAATTTGGTATATGGCCATGTTCTAATCGACACGTACATGAAGATCATAAACTCATTTGTTGAATGAAATCAACCATTTAACTACTAATAGGTACCATAGGAGGTCTACCGAAATTTTTAGCAAGGATTTCTTGGCATGATTTGATAAAATTGACTGTTATTGCAAGTCTTTATTCCACGGATAGAAGATTATTAAGAAATGTCTTTTAGCAATCATATGTTAATAGGCCCGCATCAAGTCGGAAATCTGATCACTAGTCTAATATATAGTTGTATTATTTGCATGTAAACAAAACAATGAGTGATATCAGAAGACATGAGTTATAAAAATGCACTCTTTTTAACCAATACATGACTTAACTTTGCTGAAAAAAAGTATATCATCATACATTACTATTGGCTACGAAAGACCAATCGTGAAGCCAAATGAATGCAATATTTTGTTAAACGTTATATGCATGTTAGTTTGATGTCTTTGTCGTCTATTTCTTTCGCATTCCTACATCAAATTGATAATTGCAACGTTTATAGATATATTCAATTTAGTAACAATTAGGTTCGTCCCGAATAGAAGTACAGTATTAAGTTCTCAAGAATTGACAAAAGTTGACATATAATTTGCAATGACATATAAAACAAGATCGGTAAAAATTGTTTATCGTCATCCATGTTTTGCTTTATTTACTATCCTAGCCCAATAGTATAGAAATGTTCTGAACAAGTATAACTTCTTACAATTAATCATCAGAAGCAAGATTATGGTTTGAACTCATTTCATTTTAGTGAAATTACATAAGATACACCAAATAGATTGTCTCGTTAGATTATAAAAGGCTAACATTGAACTTTCAAAACCCATTTTCTGAGAATAAACACATAATTCGTTTACATTCTCTTCGGTGATTGAACTGAAAGCCACTAATAATTGAATACTGAAAAGAATTAAATAAGAATCTAGATAACAAACAAAAATATTAATCAGCTAGGATACTAGTATACATGTAGTTGATAAATAGACTAATACAACATCCTTCATAATATATACTACCAGTATACACTTCTATCATTAACAAGGTTTGCGTGTTGGTAAAACCAAATTTTCTGTCTTTTATAACAGAACATAATTAATTGACGAAATGGAATTGTTCAAATGGAAGTCTTCACGAACTAGGAAATTATGTGTTGAAAGTCGTGGTTTTGATAGACTGGTTCCCGACTATATTATTTCACAATATCGAAGGCATTTTATTAGGTCCGAGACCACAATTGTCGTCCCTTGAATATTATCGACTCCTAGGAGTCGATATTAAGAATTGAACGATGGACAGTTAGTGCGTGGATTTTTCTTGCTACCTGATTGGAAGATATTACGAGACGCGAATAATCAAAGTTTGTTGATTGGTTAGGACAATCCAAACCTAGTAAATGTCCTTCAATCCCCGACTCCTAGGAGTCGATATTAAGAATTGAACGATGGACAGTTAGTGCGTGAATTTTTCTTGCTACCTGATTGGAAGATATTACGAGACGTGAATAATCAAAGTTTATTGATTGGTTATGACAATCCAAACCTAATAAAAGTCCTTCAATCCCGTAGAGTGTCGGATTTGTCCTCTCTATTTTAGCAATTAGATTTTGCCTGGTCATTAATCATGCATATTCATGATATTGGTACACAGGTAACTTTTATCTATAAATAGTCGAATCTTCTGGAGTTTCGTAAACAACAACGTTAAACGATATATACTACTTCAGAACGTGTGACCTCACGTGTGTGGTAAAATTTTTTGATTGATGCACGTGGCTATTCTAGTAAATGAATTAATCTACAAAGCCAGAGCACTTTCCATTTTCATCAGCTAAGAGTCGACTAGCCCTTTTTGAAAGGCTAATGCTTGTATAGTCCCTAGTGTTGACAGTGGGTTACTTGCCATTAATGTTTATACCCCTTCCAAATTTATTTCTCCATGTTTAATGCCTCAAATTGCAAGAAGGGGTGAAATTACACTGTAAAACAAATTGGGTCCCGAATTTTAAGGGAAAGTAGTGATTTGGTCCAGCTGAAAAAGGCTAAAAATTAACACTTCGGAAGCTGTTAAAAGATTTCAAGACGCCCTAAACATACAATTGTCCATATTTTGAGTTAGAGCCGGTAAGTTTTCTATAATTTTGATATAATTTGTCCCAAAAGTAGTACAATACACTGTAAAAATTTCATTGAGAAAGCGCAGGTGGGATTTTTTTGATTTTCATTTATGTTCTAAGACGTTACGCGCGATGTTCGTACATGTAAGCGTAACACAACGTCGCGAATATTTCCTAACGTTCAAACAGAAAATTCGACTGAAACTTTGTTTTTAAGCAAGTGCGACATCTTTGTAAGACTCGGCAAAATCGACGGTGCTTTTTAACTACTTATCGAAAATTGATGTATTTTAGTTTTTTGAAAATTTAAGAAAAACAACATTTTAAAAAATCATAAAATTTTACCATTATAAGAGCAGTGATAAACAAACAATGGACGTAAATTTGAGTTGAGTTCGTTTTTACGTCAAAAAATGGCGGTGCGACAAACTTGTAAGCCTTTGAAAAATCGGTCATAAATTACCATATATCATTTTTCAGGATATTTGTCTTTAAATTCATAAAATTAAGCAACTTAACATTGATGTAGTAAATACAAATACTAAACTTTTTTCATTTTAGATAAATGTTTTTTGATTCTCAAATCTGGAATCCCAATTTTTTTCCCGCGGGACAGATTTGCCCTTGTTGTATGGAACGCGTTTTTTTTCTATGACGTCATCATAACGTCATAAAAAATGCATAAAAGACTGGGGGAACCATTCTGTTTAATAGTGTTCAAAATATTAAATAGTTTTGACGAAACTCATAGTTCAGTGGTTACAATAAATGAAATATGTTACGCGGGACAACTTAAAAATCGCCGTTTTTTTTAAATTAAGCTTGTCGCTTGCAGCATAAAACATAGTTTCAACAATTATTTTTTTCGTTTTTATTTTAGAAATCGTTATTTTTTTAAATACGTACGATAGCAATGAATATGATATCACACAATTATATATTTTGGACTTGCATCTTGCCAACTACACCGAATTTCCAATGAGGTACGAACATCGCGCGTAACGTCTAACAGAAATGCACTACGAAATAATTGTTGTCTCGGACCATGTGTGACAGGGTTATTTTTCCCAGTTAAGTTACAAACAATCGTTATTTTGTTGACTTTGACATTTTTCTTCGATTTCCCCGTTTCCTAATAGTTGTATGATGTCACTGGGATATTCTTATTTGTATTTCTATGTATAGAGTGTTGTTTTTCTTCTCTGAAAATGGCTCTCCTTAAAAATCGACATCATCTGTCTATCTTACTTTCTGTACTTATTTTTTGTTGTATATTCTTTCCAGTTTGTTATATTATTCCCTAGTCCCTATATTTTAGCACCCCATTATTGTGTATTTTTCGATCAGTTTTCTAATAGACTATGTTCTGTAAACTGTCATCCACACCTTCATCCAAAATGCTCTTAATAACCACTGTTGTTCATTTCGTTTATTTTTATTTGTTTTCCAGAATGATTCTCTGTCGTGATTGGGATTGTTTAAAACTCTTTGCTCTTCAACTTCTTAATGTTATCCTAAATAGAAAAATGTTACTTTAATAAAATAACAATTCTTCGTTTCTTCTATCCTTCTTTACTCTTCGAATGATGTTTGTTATTTACATTTTTAAATTAGGCACTTCAATATCTTTCTGTGTTATAATATTGTTGGTTTCTTGAAATGTTCTCCATTTGTGTCTTTAACATACAATTAAGCATACTCTCAAGTTTTCCATACATAATGGTCAAATCATAAAATATTATATAATCATCATTAGTGCATAAATTGTTACTTGGATGGAGAGTTGTCTCATTGGCACTCATACCACATCTTCCTATATCTATGTATATGCAGATATATACCGCAAGAACACAAATTATTTGTTGTATACCTTTACTGCCGATTTCATTGAGTGCGTAAGCAAAAGTAATATCTTGGGTTAGCTTGCTAGCTGAACCGTAAAGTCGTTAATTTGGTTAGGTAAATTACCCTCCTTTAAGAGTAGACTAATCCGACAGATAACCAATCTATCTGTCTGTAGGGGTAGACTACTTCGAAAGGAGGGTAGTATATTTTACCTAATAACGACTTCACGGTTGAGCTAGCAAGCAAGCTAACCAAAGATATTACCTTTGCCTACACACTCAATGAAAAAGGCTTTAAAATATCATAGTCTCGGATTCGCATTGATCAGTTCTTTATCGAACGTTATAGCGTTCGTTCAAAAAATAAAACTTCTTAAAATATTTAGCAATATTTATCTCTGATATAGTCAAATATTATCTCTTATATAGTCGAATATGTTTTATGCGCTTTGGTCGGGTTGTTATTTCTTTGACACATTCCCTATTTTAATTCTCAATTTGATCAAAAACTGTTTTATCTACAAAATTATTTCAGTCACTTTTTATGTAATGACATTAGGATTTCCCTTTTTCAGTAAATCAAGTCTATAGGAAAGACAAGTTAACAAAAGATGCGGGTTCTTAATTACAAAAGTAATAAATAAAAGCTAGGAGGAAAAATCAATCAGATAAGTACAACGTATTAGGATTATTTTAGCTTATATAACTTCTATACATGTAGATCAAAATGAACGTATAGAAAAACGTTGTCCTCCTCTCATCTGGTCTCATCTGGATAATACAGACAGAGATCGACCGCAGACAAAATTGGAATAGAACACGAATACTAAAATTATAACAAACGGATTAGATATCCAATTAAAAATCATTGTTTCTCTACTTTTCACACTAATCCGCACAATAAAACTCATTTCAAAATAAGTCCGAGTCCGATTTCAAAAAAGGCAACAAAAGAAACTAAGCAACTGTTATAAACATATATAATTATACGCAATGATGCCATTTCAGTCCTGTCCCAAGATATCTCGAAAGCTGACGAAATATTGCGTGGAGGTTTTCGTAACTATGCACTAAAACAAAATCTACAACAAAAGTTTAACATCAAATGTATACTTCCGTTTTCGTAAGCAACAATGAAAAGAAACTCAATATAAACTATTGTCATACTGATCTCAGAGTTAATTTAAGAGAGGAAAGGAATGTTAACATTCGGTGAAGGCATTCTAAAATGAGGATAAATATACTAGGAAACAATTGTGCTTAAATTCGAGATGCGCGTGACTCGATTCTTTTTTGCATCTATTAAAGATTCCTCCTATGTCGGCGGTTCTTTCCGGGTACACCGGCCGGCTTCCTTATAGCCAATAGTGCTGTTAAAGGTGTCGTCAAACACCAACAATCAACCCACCTCAAGGGCATTTCGACAATGAACTTTCATCATTAATGATCGGAAAAAAAAAAGAAATCCAAAACATAATACAATCGCTGAAGAAATAATAAAACTTAAAAAAAAGGACTAGCTGTTTTTTCCCTTTCCTCTTGTTTATCGATATTTGGTCGAAAAGAATACGCATTATATTCGAGTGTGTATTTTACCTGCACTTCGCATGAAGTACAACGACTTATTTTTGAATAAGTCTGCATGAGTTCCACACAAGAAAATTTTGTTTTTGAGCACACTTTTAGTAACAGAGTTCTTTGATAAGTGACTTATTCAATTTCATTTGAAATGCGTGTCCATGTTCATCGATAGTTTGCATGGCAAGAAATTGCCTTCTGTTGAAATTCTGCAAATATCCCATAGAGCAAATTACATGGATGATTAATTTTGACAATTTGGTAACTATATGGCCGTGTTCTAATCGACACGTACATGAAGGTTGTAAATTCATTTGTTGTTTGTTGAATGAAATCAAACCTTTAACTACTAATAGGTGCCATAGGAGGTCTACCGAAATTGTTATTGCAAGTCTTTATTCCACGGATAGAAGATTATTAAGAAATGTCTTTTAGCAATCATATGTTAATAGGCCCGCATCAAGTCGGAAATCTGATCACTAGTCTAAGTTGTATTATTTGCATGTAAACAAAACAATGAGTGATATCAGATAATCTAAGTTATAAAAATGCACTCGTTTAAAACAATACATGACTTAACTTTGCTGAAAAAAAGTATATAATCATAAATTACTATTGGCTACGAAAGACCAATTGTGAAGCCAATGCAATATTTTGTTAAACATTATATGCATGTGAGTTTGATGTCTTTGTCGTCTATTTCTTTCGCATTCCTAAATCAAATTGATGATTGCAACGTTTATAGATATATTCAATTTAGTAATAATTAGGTTCGTTCCGAATAGAAGTTCAGTATTAAGTTCTCAAGAATTGACAAAAGTTGATATAATTTGCAATGGCATATAAAACAAGATCGGTAAAAATTGTTTATCGTCATCTATTTTTTGCTTTATTTACTATCCTAGCCTAATAGTATAGAAATGTTCTGAACAAGTATAACTTTCTTTCAATTAATCACCAGAAGCAAGGTTATGGTTTGAACTCATTTCATTTTAGTGAAATTACATAAGATACACCAAATAGATTTTCTCGTTAGATTATAAAAGGCTAACATTGAACTTTCAAAACCCATTTTCTGAGAATAAACACATCAATTCGTTTACATGCTCTTCGGTGATTGAACTAAAAGCCATTAATAATTGAATACTAAAAATAATTTAATTAGAATCTAGATAACAAACAAAAATATTAATCAACTAGGATACTAGTATAGTTGAGAAATAGAATAATACATCATCCGTCATCTATACTAGCAGTATACACTTCTATCATAAAGAAAGTTTGCGTGTTGGTAAAACCAATTTTTCTGTCTTTTATAACAGAACATGGAATTGTTCAAATGGAAGTCTTCACGAACTAGGAAATTATGTGTTGAAAGTCGTGGGTTTAATAGACTGGTTACCGACTATATTAGTTCACAATATCGAAGGCATTTAGAATATTTTGAGGAGGGAACCAAACTAGTGCTCTAACCGACTGAGCTAAAGAAGCTATTTCCTGCAACACTTTCACCACCTAACTCATCGTATTATGACAACTCACTATAACAGACTGAGCTAACGAATGTGTGTTTTTGTCATTTAAAGATATTTTCTAAAACATATAACAAAAATTACCAGCCAGACTCCGTTCATTAAAAGAGTTCTTCCTTAAATAGACCGATTGAGTATCTATCAAAGAAAGGAAAACGGAGGCGCAAATGTAAATAATGTAATTTGATCCTGTAAGAGAAGATATCCGGAGAGAACCACATATATGTGGCAGGAGAATTTGCAATTTCCAGTTAATTACGATCGGATATGATTTAAAAGAGGCTTTAACTATGAGATATACAAAAAAAAAAAATAATGTAAGATTTAATTTTATTCAGTCCTTAATGATAGTAAAACAATAATTCGCCTTTAGCAACCGGTATGGTTAAATTTTGTCAAAATCAGCTAAGAAACATCGATGATGAATTATTCACTTCAATGCAAGTGAATAATTTGATCTCATTGAATCCGTATTCATGAGACCTTCAATTTAACCCCTTAGCTAGATTGGATTACGCATGACTGATGTATTCGGTTATTACAGAAAAAAGAATATCGACAATGAACATGAAACAAAAGTTGAATCATTTCTAACATATAACATGAAACAGACATAAAAAAAAGTCAAGTTTCACGAGTTCGCTATCTTTTTGTATCTAGATTTATGCTTATATTTGTAACCGTCGACATTCTTCGGAGGTCAACTCGATAGTTAATAAGGTGGCGTCTAGACTTAAATACACTCAAAACGTTAACGATGATATACATATTATCGAGCCCATGCCTTAAAAATTGCAATAAATCAATAATGAGAATTTTAGTCAAATCGGTGAACATGAATTTGACTGACAATGCCCATTTTATAAATGTATCTAGACGGAAATTTCCGTTTGTGTGTAAAAAAGATAATTATGATGTGTATACATTATTACATATGTATTATTATCATTATTATGTCATGTTAAAAAGAAGAAAAGGGATGAGGATTAGGATGAACTCAACAACAATATAATAAGTGCAAATAAAGTTATTATTTGATAAGATAATATTTCATTCAAATCAACTGATTAATTAAATAATAACAACACAAGAATCATCTTTTATTGTTAAAACGTTTCAACCAACAAAGTGTTTCAAAATCAGTACTTCACTGCAACAGTAATATGTTCCTCCTTTTTTATCTGATTATGCGTGTCCCCCTTTTTATCTTATTATTATTTTCACCCTTTGTATCTTATTATTATTTTCCCCTTTTAATCTGATTATTCTTTTAACAAAATTTACAAGTTTCTTTCTCAACAATTGACCCATAACAAGGTATACGAAAAAATTCAAAGCAAATCCTAATATCCAGCTGATGTCTACAACTTGAAATAGAACTTCTCTATTGTTGTAAAAATTGGTCAATTTTGTTATATATGCTATCGTCTCGAGTATTGAAATAAATTCAGACAATATAAAAATTACACAAACAATCACTACGATGACAGCAGACCGGTGTTGTTTCTTCTGAGATAATTGGCTTTCAGTGCACGATATATTTTTGCTGTGGTATATTAACTTCCATGATAAATAAACAGTACTTGTTATAATCAAAATGACCGCCACTAAATATGTAATGCCTATAACTGAATTAACAGTTTTAGCAATTTGTTCATGACTTTTATATATGTCACTCTGCAAATCTAAGCAAGGAACACCGTTTATATTATAAGTTATATAAAAATTGCTTGCAATCAACGGCACATTTAACAAGAGAGAGTAAATAGAAAATGCCACAGACAAAGCAAAACACAACTTGTTATCAACGTGCGTTTTTGTCCACAGTGGGAATTGTAGTGAAACAGACTTTAGTAAGCACAACAAAGTTGTAATTAAAACAGACACAATGTGGAACGTGAATGCCAAACTTTCAACTGTATGCACCAACAGAAACTTGCGATAATCAAAAATGTACCAGTGCCAATATATTTCACCAAAATAAACTATTTGGTTGAAATCAAACATACGAGCAATGAAATCTGGTGACGTAATCATCAAAGCTGTAAATGTGTCGGAAATAGCCAGAGCGGACAATAGAACTGTTAATGGTGACCTGTGCTTTTTCTGTAGAAATGCGATGACCACAAATGCATTCACTGTTATAACTATTATGGTTAGCGCTATAGAAATGTAACTTATACTTTTGCGCGGTATCCCAAATTGTATAAGTTTATATGGCGTACCATAGCAAGGCAATCGAACTTCTACACATCCATGCTTTTCAGTGAAATCATTTATCATTCGTAAGCTAATTAGATGTTTCTCTCTTATTCCTGTAACTAAATGTCCATGAGAATGAACGAACTCCAAAAAATTTAACATACATTTTGTGCTGTGAAACTCAAACAGAACCTGATTATCTTCAGTAATTTCATTTCCAATTTCTAACAGACCATTTCCATCTTGCTGCTCGTATGAATAAACATACTGGTCCAGAAATTTTATATGACGCATACAACTGTTTATGTCAGTCAGAAAATCAGCCATGTTTCTTTTCGGTATAGTCTGACGATTACGTTCTATAAAATTCCTGAACGAATCTGTACAATTTTTATCGCTAAAACTGACATTTATTCCTGAGAAATACGGAAATTTTGTATCGATAAAATGAACATCATTTAAATCTGAAGAGATACAAAATGCTTTTCTGATCATAGTACTATTTTTACACTCACTATTTTGAAGCGTATTTAACATACAATTCGAGTCTAGAGAATAAAAACTTCTGGAACAATTTAAATCATTAAAGTCAATATTCAATATATCTGTTAATTTCCAACTGTCGTTTTGTTTGTTGTATATGTATAATACAAAGGAAATACCAACACTGTCTAAAAGATTTGCATGTAACATACTGGACGCCGTAACAATATTGCTGACATTTTTTATATCACATTGTATGTCCTGAGCACGAACTATTAAATAGCTTCCAAATAAAACAAATAAAAGAAAAACATTAGTTTTCAAGTCTATCCAAATCATCGTGACCGCAAAGTCCTGCTGACCGAAACAAATTGAAGTAAACGCTATCGTTATCGAGGAGCGCAAGTCTTATTTAACAAACCAATACAACTATGAGATTATAGATATTACTAGAGGTCGCTTTTGATTACCGTCAAATCCTCCTTTCTTACTTATTGATTACGTACAAATATATAACTACATGGTACGTATCTCCTTTCAACAATGTGCATGACAAAATACATTATACTCTAATAAGAATGGTTCGAGAAAACAAAAATAGTCATTTTTTTATCACACTCTCGTTCCACCATACATCATCATCAACATTGACGTCTGTCAATTGTTTTGTTTCCATTTTAAACGTTTTGTCTGCTTTTGGGAATATCAGAACGAAATGATGTCGAAAAAGTTTAATAGAATTACTATAAGAATTTAACAGAATTCATGACATAACATTCCAAATGAGAATGTCTATAACAACAATTCAAGCGATAACCGCAGACAACAGCATTATACAATTGCAGATGTAACTCTCTCAGGATTGTAAAGTTAAATAGAGTCGTGTTTTTATGCTCTCAATTTAAATATATTTTTGTGTTTTAATTATAGATTACACAGTTATCTGATGAAGGTTATTTCAGAAGTGCAACAATGGTGTCAATTCGTGACGTCATAATAGTCCAAGCGGGGATTGATATAGCCGACCATATGGGCTGTTCTTATTGTTGAAGGTCGTACGTTTGCCTATAAAATAGTACTTTTCAATATAATGGAATTTTATGTGACTGTCATACAAGTGAGAGGTATGGCTAGCTGTAAAACGGGACTTTCCTTTTGTAATTTTTCTTTGAGTTCGGTAATTTTGTTATTTAACTTTTTCTCTAGAAGACTGTTCCTAGCAAGTACATTATACTGCTAGCAAAACAGGAATCTGAAACTTTTTAAACACCGTTGGAACAGAACAGCCATAGATTTGAAAGTCTGAATTTGGTAATTTTAGGGTAAAATGGACAAAAAATAAGGATTAGCGAATGATGGGGACTTAAGATACATGGAATATTGTTTACAAAACAAAGAATAAGTTAAAAGAAAAAAATGATTTCAGAAATAACTGCGAAATTTGTACTTTCTATACATTGCAACTGAACATCATAGTATAGGAAGTGTCAAAATGATCGTAAGCTGACCAGAATCCTGTACAACAGAGAAAACAGCCAAAACTAGAGGTACTAAAGAACCTGACTAGCTCACTTAGGTCTAGGTGCATCTTCAACAATGGATATTTGTCAACATTGTATAGACTAGAATGAAATTCCTGACAAAAATCTCTTTTGTTAGTCATTGTTACTATTTAAATTTTCCATCAATCTACTATGGTCTTAAAGATAATATGCCTTATATTCTCATTTGATTTGTTTCCCATTTTTCATGTCGGAGCCTTCTATAACCGACTATACGGTATGAGTTTTTCTCATTGTTGAAAGTCGTACGGTTGCCTATTTTTGCTTACAGTTACTTCATTTGAACTCAGCTTGACAGTTGTATCATTTGGTAATCATACCAACTCTGCTTAATGGGTATAAATGGTCACCAAAGAGCATTCACTTTATTAGGGAGTCGACTGACGATTTTTGCTGTTTGACTTTTCCGTTTTCTTTTGTATTGCAGATCTTTTTAGCTTATTTAAGTTTTCATTTAAGTTTCCCTAAAATAGTTTTTGTTCAGATATAAGGCAAAAATGCAAAGAAATTGTAAAAATCGTAATGAACGACCAATAAAAAGCTCCCTGAAAGAGTCATATACTATTGTTTCAGATAAGGGAGAAGGTTTTGGTACCATTAAAACGTTTAATTTCGCTGCAATTGTTTGAACCTGTCCTAAGTCAGGAATCTGATGTTCAGTAGTTGTCGTTTTTTATGTGGTTCATAAGTGTTTCTCGTTTCTCGTTTTTTTAAATTGATTAGACCGTTGGTTTCCCGTTTGAATGGTTTTACACTAGTACTTTTTTGGGGCCCTTTATAGCTTGCTGTTCAGTGTGAGCCAATGCTCAGTGTTGAAGACCGTACCTTGACCGTACCTTGACCTTTTTTTATATTTTGACTTGGATTGAGAGTTGTCTCATTGACACTCACACCACATCTTCCTATATCTACATAATACAATCACTGATTAGACTTATTTGTACATCTTGTTTTGCTTATCATTTTTGTTATTCAAAGTTTCTTTATATAGCTGTTATAGGCAACAATGAAAAAATGGTTTGCTTATGGTCCGGCAATTTTATATATAACTATTATAAAAAGTCGTCTGACAGATTTGATGCATACAGACGACACTTGGTAGATCTCAGAGGAGAAGATTTTTTTTTTTAAATTTTCTATGACGACGGACGATAGAAGCAAAGTTGTGAGAAATGGCTAATAAAGATAATACACAAATGAATGCCCCTCTTATAGATCCTCACATTTACATTATTCTTTTATTACATAACCGATGTGATTGGGTTTAATACATACTTATGTTGATTGGATTAATTGTGTAATACCAATGATGGCTGTCCCATGTTATAGCGAAAATTATATAAAAATACAAATAAATGATTTTGATAGATTAATACATACGTTTAATAACGCAAGTGTAGAAACTTTTGTATCAAAAAATTTAAGGAAAAATTAAAAAAAAAATTGATATACATGTATTTAAAAAAACCCAAAGAATGGGTATGATAGTCATTGAGACGTCTCTTCATAAGAAACCAAATGACCAGCAATTAACAACTATCTGACACCATACGGCCTTCAACAATGATCAAAACCAATTTTGCATAGTCAGCTATACAACGCCCCGAATTGACACATGTTAAAAAATTCAAACGAGAAAAACTAATTAATGTACAAACAAATGAAAGAAAAATAAGTATGAACACAGCAAAAAACGACAACCACTGAAGTACAAGCTCCTAGCTATATACAGTCTTCTGACTTGGGGCAGGCATTTACACTAGTCTATGTGAAGGGGTTAAACATGCATGTTAGACGACGACTCTATAACCTGAGACAGTGTTGTTATACGACAACATAAGATCAAACTTTAGAAATCAGTTGAAAAAGGTTCAACTCATGTATGAAAACAAAAAGAAAAACAATTAACAAAAAGAGTATTAGTACAATCAACAACAAAAAGTTACTAAGAACAGATCTGAGAGTACTCGCAGTTATTGACAGCTAGGTCAAAGCCAATAACAACCGATAAAAAAAAATTAAGTATCTAAAACTAAATACATTAATTATAAGCAAATTCATAAGATTCCATAATTTTTATTGGCTAAAGCATTCCAAAATTGATATCAAGAGATATTGCGCCTCGTGTAATATGGTCTACTGTCAACGGGTTTATACGTTTTGGTTTGTTACCCCGATTTTGTTTTTTGTCCATGGATTTATGAGTTTTGAACAGCGGTATACTACTGTTGCCTTTACGTCTAATTCAAAAAAAGAAGCCTACAATTCTTGATAAATGACCGTAACAAAATCTTATTGCAAATTAAAGAAGATTGTCTCTTTTTTAACCCTTTTCTTAATTTATGCATTCAAAATTTCATTTTAAACATAACAAGAATAAGGTATGATTACGTCACATGGTTGACCCATTGAATTAGAAAATCAAGCAGTATTATAAATCCACCGAACACAATCCTTCAGGTGTCAATAAAACACGACAGGTATACGTCTTCATATCTTTGTATTGTGTCTCGCATGTTTGTATTAAGGCTATAAACGTCTGGAATTTAGTGTAAAACTGCAAAAAAGGTCAACCTAGTCTTATTTTTCAGATCTTGTCGTTTACATCTATCTATCTTCATATTTCCGCACTCAGACTTTGACTTTTACTATTTTATCTAAAAATGAATCATGGTCATTTACCCAAATTGAAATAGATTTTTCTTTAGCTATACAAAATCTTTTTAACAACCATTCCAACTACTTTTTTTATTTATACGGAGAGGAAAAGAAACGCGTGCCTATACATTTTGTATTTTAGCTTTAATTGTCGACAGGAAAACGAGGATTTACGTATACAAAGTATCAAATACAATAAAGCTACAGTGGTTGTAGTTTGTTGATATGGTTCATAAGTGTTGCTCGTTTTTCGTATAGATTAGACCTTTGGTTTGGTGTATGAATGGTTTTCCACTAGTCATTTTGGGGGTCCTTTAAAGATCCGTGCTGAAGACCGTACTTTGACCTATAATGGTTTACTTTTCCAAATTTTGACTTTGATAGAGAGTTGTCTCATTGGCACTCATACCACATCTACTTATACCTATGATCTTTATAGGTAAATCCAGGGGGAGGCCCGGGCTCCCCTTTTGTGGTTGATTATATAGGGAATCACTGAAGCATGACTGGAGGGTGCCCTCCCCTTTTAGGTCAGTCAGCGGGACCCCCCGTATGAAAAGTTTTGGATCCGCCACTGATCTTCTAAGTGTTGAAAATTATAATTACCGATTGCTTTATATGATATCTACTGTATACATGCAAATGATGGTACATTTATTTATCCTATTATTACTTTAGGCCAACATATTCATGCTTTACCACGAGGATAAAGTATTACGAACTTTAAACAAAATAGAGAATAAAGAACATCGAACTGTAAACAAAATAGAGAATAAAGAACATCGAACTGTAAACAAAATAGAGGATAAAGAACATCGAACTGTAAACAAAATAGAGAATAAAGAACATCGAACTGTAAACAAAATAGAGGATAAAGAACATCGAACTGTAAACAAAATAGAGAATAAAGAACATCGAACTGTAAACAAAATAGAGAATAAAGAACATCGAATTGTAAACAAAATAGTGAATAAAGAACATTGAACTTTAAACAAAATAGTGAATAAAGAACATCGAACTGTAAACAAAATAGAGAATAAAGAACATCGAATTGTAAACAAAATAGTGAATAAAGAACATAGAACTTTAAACAAAATAGTGAATAAAGAACATCGAACTGTAAACAAAATAGAGAATAAAGAACATCGAATTGTAAACAAAATAGTGAATAAAGAACATTGAACTTTAAACAAAATAGTGAATAAAGAACATCGAACTGTAAATAAAATAGAGAATAAAGAACATCGAACTGTAAACAAAATAGAGGATAAAGAACATCGAACTGTAAACAAAATAGAGAATAAAGAACATCGAACTGTAAACAAAATAGAGAATAAAGAACTTAGAACTTTAAATGAACTATGTTTTATTCAGTATTTGTTCAACTGGTTTGTTTGTAGGGTCTATTCCATCTTTCTGAATTTTCAATGAAAAGTCCACAGTATCGTATCCTTGTGTGAGGCGACTTAGGGAAACTACGTCTACTTCAGGTAATAAATATTGGGATAATGTCTCTTCAGTTACCCCTCCACTGGCCTCTATCAATGTATTTTCAAACTTCGATTTTAAAACTGTAGCTGCTTCTTTTAAAGCCTAAAAAATAAATGTAACAATTTTCTTTCACAAAAAATAATGATATAAATATAAACACACAAGATACTCTTTCACCCGAGTACATCATTTAATTTGTTAGTTATCCAAATATAGTTGCAAGTTATATACCGAAAACAACACTTTAAAATTTCATGTGCCTGAATAGCTTTTCTGGATTGACCATAATCATGCAGGAATTCTCATTGCCGAATATTTGAAAGCCAATGATGTATAAGAACTGAAACAATTGAAAAGCTAGGTTCATCCAACTAATTTTTCAATATGGAATTATATTGCCTTATTTATGGTGTTTATAAAAATAGTATAGGCGGTTCGTTTTACATAAAATATAGTTATGTATGCTGTTGGGTATGTAAATATACAACCATGTCAACGTGATTAAAAAGACGCAAACATATAGAGTGCAACGACTTGCCCCTTCAAGCTGAAGAACTCTTGTACCAGTTACACAGAAGTGTACATGGTTTGCTGCTTTTATGCAACAATAATTTACAATACTAATCAAACTGCATCTGTAGTAAAAGTCCTACCAAATTATCAAAATATAAAGTTTTGTCTGAATTTGTAGTAACTTTTTTTAAGTGGATGATAAGTTAGGTCAGTACAGAAGAACTGACTGTATTAAAGAGTTGGATAGAACTGACTGTGCTAAAGAGTTGGAGAGAACTGACTGTACTAAAAAGTTGGAGGCTTGTTGAACCACCATAAGCGGCATCGATCCAGTGGCAGTAGTCCACTCCAGTTAATTCCAAGTCGTTATTTTTAGACTTCAAGTTATTGAGTTATCATTTGTTACTCATGATTTATATATTTATTACAAACACATTGCATTCTTTTTGGTCATACCTCGGGTTTAAAATTGTCTAACATAACTACGTCACTACCGGCACGTGCTGCCTCTTCTGCATCTTCTACACTCCGACACTCGACTTCCACTTTTGTCGAAAATCCACCAATAGTTCTGGCATCCTTTACTGCCTGAAATGAATTTCGATTGCATGTTATGCTTTGAGAACCAATGAATAATTGCATTATGATACATCTGTGCATAGTCGCACACATTAAAGTTTAGATAAAATCAAAGAGCTGATAGCTCTGAGGTGGAAGGAGGTGAATAAAAGGTTACTTGAATTACCATAAAGCAGCCCCACTAACACAGCCTGCTTTGTTTCAATATCGTTATGACGTAATGTTTTTCTTCAAACAAGAATGTGTCATTAGTACATGGATTTCCCATCTGTACAATCATTTTCTATGTTCAGTGGACTGTGAAAATTAGGTAAAAATCTTTAATTTGGCAGTAAAATTAGAAAGATCATATCATAAGGAACACATGTGTACTAAGTTTCAAGTTGATTGGATTTCAACTTCATCAAAAACTACCGATGACACCATAAACTTTAACCTGAAGCAGGACGGACAGACAGACCAGAAAACATAATGCCCATAAATGGGGCATAAACATAGTAAGATTTGCTACATACCCGCCAACTTTTGAAAGTTCCCATGGGGGTGTTTAGTGCGCGACAACAATTTTAAAGGTTACAATTTTAGCGAAGTATTTTGCACGATCTGGATTGTCTAGCAAAAGTGTCATATTTGTATGATGAACTTACATGCCATTTTCTTAAGTCTGATTGCATGATTCTAGTTATTGAAGCGGTAGAAAAGATGAACATGACTTTAGCAGACCAGGGTTTATTTTCTTGTGTAAGAATATTAGATGCTTGTTGAAATTTTCAATTTTGAATTATGCACAAAGATGGACCTTTAACAGGTTGGGAACATCTCTCCAAATGAGGAGTAACCCTCATTGGAAGAACATTACAACCCACTGTAAAAAATGAGCCCCTTTATATTCATATTTTTTGATGAATTTTACCAAGAATTATGCATCTATCAAGTATAAAATGGTCAAAACATGTCAAAAGAATTTTGTGATGTTTCTTAACTTCCATCTTCTTTATTAATTTGACCCCTGAGCCTCATTTAGAAAAGTTGTTCCAAATATAATGAATTTTCCCACTTTTGAGTTAAAAATCTTAAAAATTTTCTCTTTTTTTTTCAACAGTAAAATGACCCCTTGTTTTAGGGACGGTCCCTCATTTAAGGGACACCACTCATGGGGGGGGGTTCCAAACCTGTTTGTTGAAAAAAAGGGAATAGAACATTGTCCTTTAAATGATTTAATAAATTGAATACAAAAATAAAATATGTTACAACAAGTATTATGTCAATAAATTAGTGAAAAAATACTATTCATTATCTTTATGGTAGTACTTGGTAATACTGCATCATTGAATTTTGTCAATTAGCCATGCTTTTATCCTAAAAGCTGTGTAAGAAACGATTGCAGATGAACATTCCCATTTTACAACTAGATGAAAACAACACAAGTTCAAAATCTAGCATGTTAGAATAATCTTCAGAGAAAACGTTTTTGATTGGCTTATCAATTGATCATGACAAACACAGAATTTGATTGGCTGAACACGATTGTCTAAGCTTGGGAACAAAATAAGGAACAGCTGATTTTCACTAAATCGTGTTTTAGAGTTTTTTAACGATACCCTTAATATTAATATTTTTTAATAAATGCAAGGACGTATTATAAGACGTCCTTGATAAGAGCAGAGAGAATGAACACAGGGCGAACGTACTAAACGGGGCGAAAGAACTCAGAACGAACAGACCAAGGGCGAACATGTATACAGGGCGAGTTGTCCCTATACCAAATTCACGCATGCGTACTGCAAATATCTACAGTAAAAACATTCGGTTACAAGTAAACAAATAATGTTCATGTAGTTGAGATGAAATCAATAAATAACTTACATAAAAGGGTACATATTTACGATAGTGATTGTTTTTCAATTCTAATTTACAAATAAAATTATTCAGATGCTTAATCATGTGTAAAAATAGGTGTCAGGGATCAGTTGTTATGAAATTGTAATACACAGAAACGAATGCGGCATACGGAGGCTCAATCAATTAAAGTCGGCACCATTGGCCTTCAGAAGACTTGAAGTCTTCTTCCACCAAAAAATCTCAACAAAGGGGAGAGAAAGAAACAGTGATGAGGTACGGTGGCACTACTCTCTCTCTCTTTCGTATCAATACAGAATAGAAACAATAACCAATTATACACAACTGTATTTATGGCAAATTTACTTTTTTGGTTACTGAGGGTTTCATTTATGGGCTGGTTTTGTAAGTTTCTTCTCTTTTTGGTTATTCAACAAAACATATAATTAAAATAAAAAGTTAAATCCCATTAAGAATCGTCCTTTTTCCTAGTGCATTGTTAAGCCTAAACTTTGTATTTATCAGGTCAGTGACTTTAGTGTTAGTTAGTGTGCATGTTAGCTTCTATTTTGTCTATGCCAAACATCCACAAAGTTCTGTGAATTAGACATAAATGGTCTTTCAAGGCTTGACATGTGGTATGGGATTTGCTCAGTGCGGAAGGCCGTATATATGATGAACTATATTATAGATATTTACAAATTCACAACTACGTAATTTGGTTTGTGATGGATAGTTGTCACATTGGAAAACATATAACATCTTCTTATTTTTTTAATTTCCATACTTAAGCAGAAAGCTTTAAAAGAGGGACGAAAGATACCAGAGGGACAGTCAAACTCATAAATCGAAAATAAGCTGACAACGCCTGGCTAAAAATGAAAAAGACAAACAGACAAACAATAGAACACATGACACAACATAGAAAACTAAAGAATAAGCAACACGACCCCCACCAAAAAATAGGGGTGATATCAGGTGCTCCGGAAGGTTAAGCAGATCCTGTTCCACATGTGGCACCCGTATGTTGCTCATGTTATAACAAATCCGGTAAATAGTCTAATTCGGTACGTCACATTCATGAAAGGGAAGGGGATTGTAGTTACGACGTAAAGAATATGTTGTACTGTTATACCACTGTCCCAGGTTAGGGGGAGGGTTGGGATCCCGCTAACATGTTTAACGCCGCCACTTTATTTATGTATGTGCCTGTCCCAAGTCAGGAGCCTGTATATTCAGTGGTTGTCGTTTGTTTATGAGTTACATATTTCTTTTTCGTTCATTTTTTAACATAAATGAGGCCGTTAGTTTTCTCGTTTGAATTGTTTTACATTGTCTTATCGGGGCCTTTTATAACTGACTATGCGGTATGGGCTTTGCTCATTGTTGAAGGCCGTACGGTGACCTATAGTTGTTAATGTCTGTGTCATTTTGGTCTTTTGTGGATAGTTGTCTCATTGGCAATCATACCACATCTTCTTTTTTATAATATCCGATATCATTTGTGAAACGGTTATTCCATAACGGTCAACCAACTCGTGATGGCGTCCGTAAAATTTACGAAGGGATGATTTCAACTTCACCATTTGGAACTCTTGGTTTAATAGCTTCCTTGTGAGCAACAACCCTCTATCAAGAAAATCATGATAGGAAATGCAAGCACGGGAATATCGTATTATTTGGGAGATATATGCCCCGTATGCAGGTGCTGCTGGAATGTTGCTACTTAGAAATGGAAAGTTCACAACTGGAAAGCTGAAAAGTATCTTTTGTCGTAAAGTTTTGTTTTCAACCGACCCTCATTGTCAATTTCTGGATGTAAGTCAAGATATGAAGGCGACTTAAATGTATCTGTTGTATCCTTTATCTCTAGTTCGATGGGATAGATGCGTTCAACATAGTCACCAAATTTTGAATTATTTAGTGAAAGAACGTCATCTTTATAGCGGAAAGTTGAGTTAAAGGATATTGCTAACTTCTTATCTTTCTTCCTAAGAAGTTCCTGTATGAAGTCAGCCTCATAATAATAAAGAAACAAGTCGGCAAGAAGAGGGGCACAATTGGTTCCCATTGGAATGCCGACATTCTGTTGAAAAACACGTCCTCCGAACGTAACAAATATGTTGTCAATCAAAAAATCAAGCATCTTGATAATGTCAGTTTCAGAGAATGTTAAAGCGGTCGAGGTGATTAAATCACATGTTTCTCAAAAAAATTTAAAAAACCAAGATGTACGTATAAAATATATATACCTACTACTAGGGTATAGTATAAGTATACGTCCAGTCTGATAAGTTGGGAATAATTACTCGTACACTTCGCGTTACAAGCGACAAACATATGTCAGTTATTGTGCTATTTATCTAATGCTATATGTCTTATTCCACCACATGTTTAGAAGTGTACGACAATCCTTTAAGCAACAAAAGACAAAATGAAAAAAAAATGTCAAAATCATACTTGACCTCAATATTGTTCATATTCAACAAAAACACAAATTAAATTTCAAAGGAGACGAGAAGATGGTCCTAAACATTTCTAGGGATATAAGGTTATACAAGTATTTGAGACCGAGTTGAGCGCGACCGTTTATTTTTGTGGATGTATAAGTACACTGACACCTGTGGGCTGATAGGAACTTAAAAGGAAAGACAGGTGACGTGTTGAGCGAATGTTTTTGTCTTCTTAGCATTTCAATTTCATTGCCCATACATAATACAAACATTTTAATTCAATCCATGGAGGGATAAACAAAAAAAGTAACTCACTTTCCCGGAACCAAATTTTTAGATGATAACAGGAAAAATTGCTAGCTATAAGGCAGCTAGCTACCCATCAGTCAGTTATATGTTTTGATTTTGACATTAACTTCTCTGATCAATGTATATCCAAAAGTGTTACAAATTAATGTGCAGATCAAAGTATTTTTTAATATACCCGAAAGTCAATAAATTGTTACATAAAAGTAAACGCTTATAGAATGGTCGGGGTCATATACGTGAAAATGTATAATGAACTTTCGCCATATATCATTTCAAATTAACTTTTAACCACTTTTTAATTTACTATTAACTGAAAACCAATATTGACATAGTGAAAGGAATTAAATGGATAATTTCAAATCTATTATATTTAAAGTGTTCTGGACTTGTAAATTGTGTTGATTGCGGTTCAAATATGAATGGAATTTTTCGATAACAAACACAAATAAATAAATATTTGGGCTAACCAAAGACTTAATCCTCTGTTTTTAAACTTATTTTGCCTTTCGATAAAGGAGGGTATTTTATCATAAAGTGCTACTAGTGATATCAAAGCGGGATGAAATTTTTTGATAAATATATCACCATAACTATTATGTTCAACAAGATTTTGAAATGGCAGACACAGTTAATAAAGACAGTATTCATATACAGTGTGGCCATGTCTGATTTATGTAAGGTTGGGATATTAAGTTTTTTTTAAAACAATTTACATACTTTACTTATACTGCCGGCTGTCCATATATGGTTGTCTTTAAGCATGATCATGGAGGAGAGGTCGTATCTATGTGTGGAGACTCCTCCGACTAAAAGAGCATATTTTTCTACAAGTCTAAATCCAGGAGTGGTCTTCCTTGTTCCTGCAATCTGACCTTTCCACCCAGCGTCGTCTGCTACGTTATGCAATCTTCTAGCTAAAGTGGCGATTCCACTTGCTCTTGAAAGACAATTCAATGCTACTCTCTCACCGAGCAAAAGTTGACGGACTTTGCCGAACACAGTAGCAACACATTTAATTGGTTCAATAAAATTTCCTTCCACTTCGTTCCATGTAACTGTACATTCCAACTCCTTAAAGACAGCATTGAAAAACGGTACTCCTGCTAAAACCCCTTCCTCCTTCATCAACAACAATGCCGTTTCTTCCTTTTCTCCAACCACAAAACCACCATAATCAAAGTTAGGGGTGTCTTCCTTGAGCCATTCTCTGGCCATGTGCTGAAGGGTGACAGGATGTAGCACATGGGCAAGATTCGGATTATAAATTCTGTTTAATATTTCTGTACTGTCCGACATGTTTTATAATATCTACAATTCGAAGAAAACCTTTTGTAAAATTGTATTATTACATTGTTATAATTTCCCAATAATAAATATTGTTATAAAATTTAAATAATGAATTAGACTAAGTATTCAAACTGAAAGAAAACCGGATGTTATACCAATCTCCTGTATATTTATTAATCAGTTCATGTAAGCACTATCGTCCAGGGCGAACATTGAAACAGTGTAGCCAAATGTCTAGAAAACGTCTTTAAAATATTATTATTGAAGAACGAAAAGGGGTATCATGAGATAAATCTCGTAAAATAATATACAAATTTTATATACTGTTTAGAAATAATTGTCCCATCACCATCATCTTCACATCAAATTTCAGATCTCTCGTAACTCGTGTGCTTGTCGAATACGACTGTACCGAAATTAGAGATCTTTAATTATTCAATTACGATTTATTGTCATCCTCATCTACACAGCTTGAATGTAACCTTCTAAAGTCTATGAGTCCGTATTTATACTAACTTTTGAAATAGTACTCACCTGAATTCTGGATCTCACTACGTTAGCCTTATATTCCAAGGTTAATTATCTACACTATTTTCATCCAACATGCTCTTATTATTGATAAAAACTCTGTCTTATTTAACATACACAGGTAGTACGGATGAACGGAAAACAACACACATCTACATTTTATCTATTGTTGTTACTGAATATTCTAAAATCGGATTATACATGTACATACAGACATAAGACGTACAGATTGGTGTTTATACATGTATATTTACAGATGACACTTGTTATAAATCCGTTTAAACTGCCAAACACCCAGTGATAGTAATGTATTTCAAACAATCGATTTTTACGTTATAACGAATTTAAATGGAGGGTATAAACGAGAAAACCACAATTTTAAATATTTTACAAGTAATCAAGCATGAAATTTTATCTTTTTTGATTGTTAAGATGTATTGAAGCATTTTGCATTGATATTTAGATTTATTCTTATAAATCCACTGTCGATATTTTGCCTGACATTTGTTAGTTCAAATAGTATGTACACATGACATGGCACAGAATTGAAAACATAAGATGTTTTAGATGCGGATAATTCTGATTTAAATACAAAGGTAAAATAACGTCTTGTTCTCCAGGGGCGGATCCAGCCATTTAAAAAAAAAGGGGGGGGGGGGGTCCTAACCCAGGACAAAATAAGGGGGTCCAACTACATGTCCCCATTCAAATGCATTGATCGGCCAACAAAAAAAAGGGGGTTCCAACCCCAGGACTCCCCCCTGGATCCGCGCCTGTTCTCACTGTGCGGGTTACCATCAAGTTAAAGGTGGATGATTGAGATTGTAACAGACTAGTCCGGGTTACCAGCAAGTTAAAGGTGGATGATTGAGATTGTAACAGACTAGTCCGGGTTACCAGCAAGTTAAAGGTGGATGATTGAGATTGTAAAAGACTAGTCCGGGTTACCAGCAAGTTAAAGGTGGATGATTGAGATTGTAAAAGACTAGTCCGGGTTACCAGCAAGTTAAAGGTGGATGATTGAGATTGTAAAAGACTAGTCCGGGTTACCAGCAAGTTAAAGGTGGATGATTGAGATTGTAAGAGACTAGTCCTATAGATGCATGATTTTTTTATTCGTTGTCAGTGGTTTTGAACTAGCTGGTAGTAAACTGCGAGTACTCTCAGATCTGTACCTAGTGTCTTTTTGTTATTGGGATGTACAAATACCCGGCCACGTCCACTTATATTTTGATCCATCTGATGAGTTAAGCCTTTTTCAACTGATTTTTATAGTTCGTTCTTTATGTTGTACTATTATACCACTGCCCCATGTTAGTGGGACTGTTGGGATCCCCCTTACATGTTTAACCACGCCACATTCTGTATGTATGTGCCTGTCCAAGTCAGGAGCCTGTAATTCAGTGGTTTCGTTTGTTTATGTGTAGCATGTTTGATTTTCGTTCATGTTTTGTACATAAATTAGGACGTTAGTTTTTTCATTTCAAATGTTTTACATTGTTATTTCGGGGCCTTTTATAGCTGACTATGTGGTATGTGCTCTGCTCATTGTTGAAGGCCGTACGGTGACCTATAGTTGTTAAAATCTGTGTCATTTTGGTCGCTTATGGAGAGTTGTCTCATTGGCAATCATACCACATCTTTTTTTTTATAGTTAAAGCTGGCCATATATTACGGTCCATATACTCATGTGTATGCCAAAAACCAGAAACTTCCGAAGTATGATGGTTGTGTACTGTCTTTTTTGATCTTATAGAGTTTATCTTCTATTTTGAGAATTTTGAGATGTCTTTTAATTTCTATTTTTTTTAATTAAAAAAAGTTAATATCTTTTTATAGATTTTGGTTAGATTCAGAGCATGACATATTGAAAGATACTTTGTTTTGCTCTCTCTTTATTTGTTTGTGTGTTATTTTTGTCGTTGGGTTGTTGTCTCGTTGACGTTTACTCCCCATAACAAACTTAAAGCAAGTTCGATGTATCAATGTCAGTATTACAATGTATCACAATATTTAAGGAATTCAGACAATTTTTTTTACAGATAATAGTTATTGGCAATATCTAAATCTACACCATCCAGCTTTATTCATAACACGACCTCAATTATACCATGATAGGAAAATTACAAAACTGCAAATAACAATGAAATTAAAATTAAAATGCCTACCTATTTATTAATTTCATCGTATAAAGATATTTACTAGACAGTTTAGAAAAATGCAAGAGCAAATTTATTTAGATTTAAACAAAATGTTTGCAAACCAGTTTAATAAAAAGAAATGTATTAATATGATTACTTGACTGTTTAATGTCTAACTAACAAGAAAGTAACCATGTCATACCACTTCACCAGATGTATCAATGGCAATTGACGAGAAGTAGGGTCATAAAATTATAGCAAAAACATGAAATGATAATTTTGTTACATTCTTTGAATTTATAACAAAACTCCCAACCACACAAAGCAATAGAAAAGAAAAGAAAACCAAAACGAACCGAAAACGAAACTAAACAAAACTAAAAAAAAAAACCCGAAATAAAATAACACAAAACAATATTACCAAGTTAGTTATATGAAGTTTTAAAAAATCATTATTAATCTTTGATTTTGATCTTCCAAAAAGAGGAATAGTTGGTTCGATTTAGCTTGAACAATTGATTAACTGACAATGATAAAACCGTCTCATGCACGCTTAGATTTTTTGGAGATAGCTATATCAAAATAGCACAATCAAAAATCCTACAAAAGCCGAACGACCTTACGAAACTAGTCATATGGTATATATAGAATGTATCATTGATAAAGACATCAAATGTACAAATAGTAATTACAAGATATTTGGGTTAATACCCAAGTTGTCAAAAAATCTAGAGAGACATGTAGAGGTCTACATACAAATGTAACTATGATCTCTATTTTCTTATACAAGTGTATAAACCATATAACAAGCTCAACATTTTTCTGAGTCTATAAAAGTATTTAAACCATTTGACAAGCTCTACATGTACATCTTTCCGAGTCTGAACCATATGACAAGCTCAACATCTTTCTGAGTCCATACAAGAGCTAGTCTAAACCACATGACAAGCTCAACATCTTTCTGAATCTAGACAAGTGTCTATACCGGATGGGAAGCAGCAGCTGCAGCCAGGACGCTCTAAGAAATAGATATAAGAAGATGTGGTATGAGTGTCAATGAGACAGCTCTCCGTCCAAGTCACTATTTGTAAAAAGTAAACCATTATAGTTCAAAGTACGTCCTTCAACACGGAGCCAGTGCTCACATCGAACATCAAGCTTTCAAACATATCAACACTAAAATAAGAAAAGAATACGATAAAAGTAAAAACAACTTGGCCATCATATGTGATTTGTCCTAAATGAGTGTTTCGTTTAACTGTGCTAATGTTCCCGAATTAACTAGCCATTAGACAACGAAGAAAGCAGGCAGAATAAATGAAGGGGTCTACGGGGAAAATTAAAAATTATGAGTAAAAAAACAAAACAAAATACAACATGATGACCAATAAGAAAAACGAAGAATAATCAAACTGCAGTCTACAAAAAACTACAAAGACAACTATAGACTGAGCAACAGGAACTACTGATGATCTCGGGTGCCCCGTAAGGGTCAATAGATCCTGATCAAATAGTGACGTCCACTGTAGACATCTGTAAATACGATAATGCGTTAGTTTCTTTTATTTTGGACTAAATAAATTTCTCATTGAAAATGACACCACACCTCACTATTTTTTTAATTTATATTTTTTCAATCACATGTTTTTGTTTTTTTGGAAAATCGAGACATGATATAAACAATAAATTAATCGTGTAACAACTCCAGTGTAGATACATGTATGATATATAGATATAGTAATGCCCAGTGACCCCCCCCCCCCCTTTTCCCTCCCTCCTTTTTTTTAAACCTAGTTATATTATTAAACACTGTGCTTGTATTTTTCTACTTGTCTTATAAATAAAAATTTTTTTTTATAACATTGTGTCTTAATCATATTGAATCACTTGTAATCATTTGTATGTAATTAATGTTGATTGTTCTGCTCCTTGTGGCCGCTTTGATTAGCAATAAAGTATGTATTTGAATTTGAATTTGTATGTTAAAATCCGTCAACAATGACTGATTGGTACACATTTTTTGATGGATTGAGGTAATTGTAGAGAAACTTAATTAATTTAAACGACGTTTTCAACTTTAAAATTGCACGAAAATAACATTATATAACTTACCTGTATGAATATTTGTGTGATGCAAGATGTATGAGAAATGTTTTTGAGAAACACTTTTTAAAGAATAATATTCTGTTACAAGAAACTGAAGGCGTCATTACATTAAATTTCTGATTATTCATTGTGTTGATTAGTCATTATTCTGAAAACATTGTCTTGTGATATTTTTGTGTAATAGGTAATATATCTATTGTATGTAAATGTTGAACAATTGAATAAGGGAGCTACCATTTGATTTTTATGGGGGGGCTAGGATGAAAAATTTTGTCCTGCATTTATTTTTAGCTGTAATCTCTGTCCTGCCTTTTTATTTTTCACTCTGTTCGGTCCTGCCTTTTTTTTTTTTTTAGTTTATCCTGACTTTTTTTTACCTAAATTGTCGTCCTGACTTTTTTTTTTTGGCAAGTGTCTCATCCTGCCTTTTTTTTTTACTCAAAACTCCTGTCCTGCCTATTTTTTTCAAATTTCATCCTAGCCCCCCCCCCCATAAAAATCAAATGGTAGCTCCCTAAAGATAAAAAAAAAAAAAAAAAATGCACGAAATTTCCTACATTTCGACCCGATGATGCATGATTATATATTGCTTATTTGTACGCTTATAGTCCTCTCTCAAAATTGTCCAATGACTTTTAATTTTTAAGTATAGTCATTCTAGTTCGCCGAAGATATGGATTCAAGTAAAAACAAGTTAATTCATTAAGCTTATTTTTTAACAGTTTTAAATCAACATGTACACATTGGTTTTAGCTTAAATTTTGCTACAAAAATTCTCACTTATCATTCAATCTTTTATAAAACACCACTCTTCTAAACAACATGAATAAAACCATATGCAGAAATTCACTTCCAGATACATTATGAAGCACATGTAAACAATATGAAAAACAACAAGTCACCGTAAAGTCCTCATTCACGGTCGAATATTTCTCTGTACGTGAATGCATCCCCATCTTATTTATTTCCGAGGCCAATTTATTAGAATGCAAGAATTTAACAATGAATGTATGTCAGTTTACTCGATACAAAACATTCATCGAAAAATATTAAAACAATCATCGAAAAATAGTTCACCTCTTCTCTGACGCTCCCATAATATTGAATATATATTCTGCATTGTATGTTTGAAGGAAACTTAGAATAAAGAATGAACAATTGGAATATCATTTTTTAGCACTTGACACCCTTTTGACTAGGCAAAACAATAAGAAAATATGTTGAAAATAAATAAAAAAAAATGATTGCTCTAAACATTTGATATTAAACTTTCATTCAAATTAAACACGCAAACAGCCTAACTATTTTCGCTTTTCATTTTTATGACAATATTTAGTTTTTGTTTAACCATAGGCATTCTTATGGTGCTTAATAATACTATATTACTGAAACTCATTAAAATATTATGTATAACATTTACATACAGACATGATAATTTTACAATTATTTCCTCCGGCTAGAAATATGCACCAATAATCATGATTTATCATTGCAGAACTTCGAAATTGTTATAAAACATGCAGAATTACTATGCATGATTAAATAAGTTAAAATTTTATCAAGTCCAGGTAATCGTTATAATTCACCATGGAGGAAGAAGTGGAGAAAACAATTGAAATATAAATTTACAGAATTGGTTTTCTTTTTTCGATTAGCAATCATACATTTATCCCTTCTGCTAAAAGAAAATATAATATAGTGTAAAAAAACGTATCAGCATTTAAAAAAAAAGAAAAATCATAATCCCCAATCCGAATTCACCCTCAGAGTTAAATGGTGATTGGTCGTTCCAATACAATAGAGGATCCAAGGTTTTAAAAAGAGCCGAAACCATCAATCGAAAAAGGTAAAATAACCATACATGAACCAAATTTGCCTCTACATAAAGAGTTTCTGCCCTTTAAATCCAACACTGGTTTAGTAACAGGTGGACGTTTCGTCCCCGAGGGTAATACTATCACCAGCCCAGTATTCAACACTTCGGTGTTGACATAAATATCAATAATGTGGTCATTTTTATAAATTTCCTGTTTACAAAACTTTATATTTTTCGAAAAACTAAGGATTTTCTTATCCCAGGAATAGATTACCTTAGCCGTATTTGACACAACTTTTTTGAATTTTGGATCCTCAAGTTCTTCAACTTTGTACTTGTTTGGCTTTATAAATATTTTGATATGATCGTCATTGAGTGCATATGAGTTTTATGTTGGATATTGTACATTATGATTTACCATGTACAACGATTATTTCGTTACATGTGTATAGATCTCCAGGCAAACTGTAAACAATACATGTACTAGGGTTGTAATTATTCATCCTGTCAATTGTAAAACGACACAAATGTATAGTTTTATACAGCAAATCTGTGTATTGTAGAATAAAAGTTACAAAAATGTGGATTTCAAATGTAGACTGAAATATTACAATTGAGACCTACACAAATAAATCTTTATATGTGCTATTCATACTATGCTGGTGTCTTCTATAAACATACAAATTACTTTTTATCCAAGGCAGTTCTGCTGAGTCTTGGAGAACTTTGGAGATACTTTGATCTATTGTAAATCCATTTTTCTCCATAACATCTACAACATGTTGTAAAGGTTGATTATTGATATGACTGAGTCCCCCCTGTCCAGGCACTGCCCAACTAAGTATTATACCTTCCTTAGCATGTCTAAATAAATTATCTAAATATATATTCTCGTAAGCTTTAGGTATATGTTCTGCAACTTCTAAAGATAATATCCAATCAAATTGCTGAATGCCATACTGAGGAATTGTTAAATCCATAAACACTACTCGACCTTCGCTTGTTTCTTCACAATAGGGTGCTCCATCAAAGGAGGTGTATGATTGTACGAGCCCAAGTTTAAGAATTTCTCTCTTGTATGCACCAGGACCGTCACCGAAGCTACCAATGCTTTTATTTTTTAGGAAATATGCTAATGCTTTGACCAGTGTCATGTCCGTCATGTGTTCGCCGCCTGTTTCTGTACTTGCTTGTTTACACCAACCTCCTTGAGAATTGGTCTTTTGGTCGGATTTCTGTAAAAATGTTAAGTATTTTATTATAAATTAAAAATGAAAACGTTTACAAGAAAATATATGTGCGTTGACCAAAATGACTGAAGTTTAAGACGACAATAATAGCCGCAATATCAAGCTTTCGCAAAAAGATTCAGCGTTGACTCTCTGAACTATGAGGACATTATAAGCTTGCGCAGCGGAGGACCTAACATTTCAGCGATGTTTGGTACAATTTTCTGTGAAAAATAGTTGTATTTGTTTGTATTGAAATAATTGTTATATGGACAGTAATTGTTTCTTGTTATACACAAAACATGTCATATGTCATGTGAACTCATGTGATTATGATAGATTTGGTCATTCCCAATTTAAAAGTTATCATGTGGTCTTGGTAGAAAATATTTACTGTATCTTCATTAGAATGCAAAATAACAGTGCGTCGGCCAAACTAACGCGATGTATTTCAAAAGTATGGTCATATGTCCGAGTATAGAAATAAACCCCGCCGCATTTTTGCGCCTGTCCCAAGTCAGGAGCCTCTGGCCGTTGTTAGTCTTGTAATATTTTCAATTTTAGTTTCTTGTGTAAAATTTGGAGTTTAATATGGCGTTCATTATTACTGAACTGGTATATATATTTGTTTAGGGGCCAGCTGAAGGACGCATCCGGGTGTGGGTTTTTCTCGCTGCATTGAAGAACTGTTGGTGACCTTCTGCTGTTGTCTGTTCTATGGTCGGGTTATTGTCTCTTTGACATATTCCCCATTTCCATTCTCAATTTTACGCTTGAAGTCTAACGTTCTGTTGAGATCAAAACTGAACTTCTAGATTTAAACTTTTATTTTTAGGTCTCAATTTTTCAAATTTTGACTTAGATAAGTGGCAAAAATAAAAAATCCTTAATTTAACTCTATATATATAATAACGGTATCATAAAGAACATTATCGAAACATACAGAAAATAATAGAATAAAATAGAATATTTGTATTTACCAAATTAGGCCCATAGGAGGGCATGTAGCATACAAACAATATCATTATAAACAATAACAATTATGCAATACACAGACAATTACTCTAGTATCTTCTCTGGGAAAATTATTTACTGCCATACTAAATGGGAGACTTTCAAAATATGCAGACTTATTTGAAATAATTCCAAAAGCACAAGCTGGCTTCAGGAAAGGCTATTCAACTCTGGATAACATATTTTGTTTACATGTGCTGATAGAATTATATTTATCATTTGGTAAAAAACTTTATTGTACGTTTATCGACTTTAAGAAAGCGTTTGATACTGTTTGGAGATTGGGGTTATGGCAAAAGTTGGTAAAAAATCAAGTTACCGGAAAAATTTTAAGAGTGATTTTTAATATGTATGATAACATTAAATCTTGTGTCAAAAAGGGAAATGATATTTCTGGCTTCTTTTCTAGTGATCTCGGGGTACGCCAAGGAGAAAATTTATCACCTTTTTTGTTTTCTATTTTTCTTTCGGATCTAGAAGAATTTTTGTGTGAAAATAACATAAATGGACTTGAAACAGTATCAACGCATTGTCAAGAACATATTGGACTATATTTACAAATTTTTATCTTATTTTATGCAGATGACACTATCATACTTGCTGAAACAGCAAGTGATATGCAAAATACATTAGATATGTTTGAATTATATTGTACTCAATGGAAACTTTCTGTGAACACAGATAAGACAAAGATTATGATATTTTCAAAAAGAAAAAGCAAAAGAAACCACTTACATGATTTTAAATTATATGGTTCTGATATTGAAATAGTAGATTTTTATCCTTATCTAGGCTTGCTGTTTAATTGTAACGGTAGATTTACAAATGCCAGAAAAAAATTGATAGAACAAGCAGAAAAGGCACTCTATGCTCTCTACAGAAAAATAAGGAATTTAAATATTCCTATTGATTTGCAACTAAAATTGTTTGATTCTTTGGTTGAACCCATACTGATTTACTCTTGTGAAATATGGGGTTTCGAAAACATAGATGCTTTAGAAAGAGTTCATTTAAAATTTTTGAAAAGAATTCTTTCATTAAGAAGCAGTACTCCTAATTATATGGTGTACGGTGAAACTGGCACGTATCCCTTGGAAATTAAAGTACGATTACGAATTTTATCATTCTGGTCAAAATTATTGTTAAACAGCACGAAATTATCAGGATTATTATACCAATTTTTGTATAAGATGCATAATTCTGGAAATATTGTTTCTAAGTGGATTAATTGTATTAGATCTACATTAGACAACACAGGTTTAAGCTATGTATGGAACAATCAATGTATTTTAAGAAATGTTGACATCAAAATATATGTTAAACAAATTTTACAAGATCAGTTTATTCAAAAGTGGTTTAGTGATGCTGAAAACTCTTCTAGAGGTGGATATTATTTACTGTTTAAACACGCTTTTTGTTTAGAAAATTATTTGGTAAGATTAAAAAAAGAAAATAGAATATATATTACCAAACTTAGATGCTCAAATATCAAAATTCCACTAGAAACTGGTCGATGGCATAATATTCCAAAAGAGGAAAGACTATGTACTTTGTGTAAAAATAATTGTATTGGAAATCAGTTTCATTACTTATTTGTATGTCAAAATGACGAGGTTAAAAAATTAAGACGTGCATATATTCCAAATTACTATATTGTTAACCCCTCAGAATATAAAATGAAAGGTTTGATGTCTTTATGTAATGTAAAAGTCTTAAATAACTTGTCTATTTTTATCAAAAAACTTATGAAATATCTATAATTCTAATATATTATCACTTACATGTAATCGACTGGCGATCTCAGATCCCATTATTATAGCTTTGAATAATTATCACGTGTTATGTATGTGTATACTTGTGTACAGAGAATTAGGTATAATGAACTATGTATGTATATGTCTTTCTATCTTGTTCTCCATTGTAAATTTATTACTTGTATTACTTGTCTGCCTCTTGTTACAGTGTAAACTGTCTAGAGTGTTAATAAAAGTTGAAAGTTGAAAGTTGACAATAGATATGTAACATGTGTAATAATGAAAAAAATAAATAATAATATACTACAATAATGAATACGTGTCGGTTTCACAAACAAAAACACTAACGACTAGGATTGATAGTATAAACTATAAAGTAATGAACAATTCAGTATGTTTACGATCAATTTAAAACGCTATCTGGTATTACTGAAAGCAAGCTCACAGTACATTAAAACTAGCACAATATAGCAATAAAGCAGCGTCATAAAAAGAATAGCATCAGCATCAGATCAAACTAACACTATAAAAAATAAGAAGATATAATTGCCAGCTTTCCACCAGATTCCAAAGAATGTAAAAACAACTATACTTAGGTCACCGTGCGGCCTACAACAATGAGCAAAACCCATACTGCTCAGCAAGACATTTAAGGCCCTCACACGGCAAATGTAAAAATGCCCGTTTAACCCAACTAAACTCGTGAAAAATTTAAGTTTTAGCTACACGGTTAATGGAATATTTTTTTAAAAGAAAGATAATGGTGATATATTACCTCACACTGAAGTTGTCCAATAGTTTTCCTGGCTTCGTTTAACTGTTGCGACAATAGATTCCTTTGGTTAACTATTTTGTTTATAATACCTAACGGTATGTGATCGCTTTCACGGTATTCTATTGTGGCCGTTGTAGATTCCAAGACAGAGTAATGAAAAGTAAACAAAAGTAGAATTATGATCACTAACAAAGCAATTATCCATTTTATATTCTGCATTTTTGTCCTTATATCCTGTATTTGTATGTCATCATAGACAGGACTTTCCCCTATTAGCGACAAATATTCATTATTGTATATTGTGTATATTGTTCAAACCATGTAAGTTTTATGTTAATGACATGGCCTAGGGCTAACATATTGTTATGGATGTGAAGTTAGCAGCCGGTTCGTTATTCGTTATTCGATACTCAATATCCAACCGGCTGCTAGTAGTCGGTTGGATATTCAAATTTATTAGAAAATCATTAAAAAATATAATATTTGAAAACATTAAAAGCATGATTTTTATAGTTGAAAGGAGCGAAAAGATACATAGGAAATCCTGTTATGACCCCATCAAGTTGTCTCAAACTCTCGTTGTCCTCGAATATAAACCTTTATCAATGCATAATGTATATTGTTATGCGTTTAGTTTTCTACATTGGCTAGAGGTATATGGGGAGGGTTGATATCTCATAAACATGTTTAACCCCGCCGCAATTTTGCGCCTGTCCCAAGTCAGGAGCCTCTGGCCTTTATTCGTCTTGTTTGATTTTTAATTTTAGTTTCTTGTGTATAATTCGGAGTTTAGTATGACTTCCATTATCACTGTACTAGTATGCATATTTTTAGGGGCTAGCTGAAAGACACCTACGGGTGCGGGAATTCTCGCTACATTGAAGACCCATTGGTGGCCTTCGGCTGTTGTCTGCTCTATGGTCGGGTTGTTGTCGCTTTGACACATTCCCCATTTCCTTTCTCAATTTTATTAAGTATGTTGCATATTTGTCTTGATGATATATATATATATAGATTTTTTATCAATAGAACGATGCCAAAATGTTATTAAATATCTAATATTTCTTAAAACAAAATCAAACACCGATCACTCTAGAAACAAATAGAACTATAAATAGAAATAAATATGGAAAGTCCCAAAAACAAAACTATTTAGTGAAAACCTACCTCAGACCGCTTAAATGACGGTCAGACCTCCCTGTTCTTTCAATGTTACAAATATATAGACTTATTAATCTCATAAAAGCATTCTAAAAGAGATTTCAGTGCAGGGTTGGATACAGTGATATATACTTCTAAGTAAAATCAGGAGTAAGACAAGGGTGTGTCATGTCATCGACACTCTTCATAATAGTCATTGACTGGATAATGAGACAAACAACAGCTAATACACCAAGAGGCATAAGATGGGGCACTTTCACCACTTTGGAAGACCTAGATTTTGCTGATGACTTAACATTAATGTCTCACACACACCAACATATTCAAGATAAGACCTCAGAGCTAGAAAAATATTCAGGACAGATGGGGCTGAAAACCAACGTAAAGAAAACTGAAGTCATGACACTTAATGTGAACAACCCAGGGTCAGTATTGCTGGATGGAAAAGCATTACCACATGTTGATACCTTCACAAACCTTGGCAGCACTGTCACTACCTATGGCGGCGCAGAATGTGACATCAAAAGGAGACTATCAAAGGCAAGGTCAGCTCTTTACAACTTGCAGGCTGTATGGAGATCTGGTCAATATACCATCTTGACCAAACTCAAACTTTACAGCAGCTGTGTCTTGCCTGTACTTTTGTATGGTTCAGAATGTTGGAAGATGACATAACAAGACCAAAACAAGCTGTCTGTATTCCATACATAAAGACTGAGCAGGATTCTGCGAATCTTTTGGCCACATAAAATTTCAAACGAGAACCTTTTCATCAGATGCCAACACCATGATATAGCCACAACAACAATGAGAAGACGCTGGAGGTGGATTGGGCATGTCCTACGGAAAGACCAGGAGGATATCACAAAGACAGCACTCCACTGGACCCAAGAAGGTAAAATAAAGAGAGAAAGACCCGAAATGACATGGAGAAGAACTGTAGAGGCAGAGGCTAATAAATACTAACAGACATGGGGCACAATACAGAAAACCGCCAACGACCGACAAAAGTGGAAAACCTTTGTTACTGCCCTACACGCCAATGGCGTACAAGGGCAGTGAGAAAGTATATATAACGATTATATCAAAAGGATTTCCGAAAATAACGTTATCTTCGATATCTACGGAGGTCTTAGATTGTCACTTTTCAGTTAGAAATTGTCACAATTTCAGGACAAAGAGCACAGGACAATGGTGAGAGCCCCCGATTTCTCAATCTTTCTAATATTATTCAGACATTTACATGATAGGTAGATACCAACGTGAATAAAAGGAATTTGGGTACACTTCCTGTCTTCCATGTTTTCGGAGCGCCAAATGTGCCAGTTAATTATTCAAATTATATAGTGAAAACCTACATGAGACCACTTAAATGATAGTGAAACCCCCCTGGTCTTTTAAAGTTCATAAAATTCAATTAAATAATATACTCTGTATATATAAAGGTTTTATCAAAAAGAAGTCCCGACATAATGTCATCTTCGATATCTACGGAGGGTTGAGATTGTCACTTTTCAGATAAAAATAGTCAAAATTTTAGGAAAAAGAGCACAGGGCATGGGAAAGAGCCCCCTGATCTCTCAATCTTTCTAATACTATGCAGACATTTAGATAATAGATGGATACAAATGTGACTAAAAGGAATTTGGGTACACTTCCTGTCTTCCATGTATACGGAGCGCCCAACGTGCCAGTTGGATATTTAAATTATATAGTGAAAACCTATCCGAGACCGCTTAAATGAGGGTGGAACCCCTCTGATCTTTCAAAGTCCATAAAATTCAACTCAATCATAGACTCTGTATAAATAAAGGTTGTATCAAAAGGATTTCCGAAAATAATGTCAAGACATCTTCGATATCTACGGAGGGCTTAGATTGTCATTTTTCAGTTAGAAATTGTTACAATTTCAGGACAAAGGGCACAGGTCAATGGTGAGAGCCCCCTGCTCTCTCAATCTTTCTAATATTATGCAGACATTTAGATAATAGGTAGATACCAACGTGACTAAAGGGAATTTGGATACACTTCCTGTCTTCCCTATTTTTGGAGCGCCCAAAGTGCCAGTTGGATATTCAAATTACATAGTGAAAACCTACCTGAGACCACTTTTAAAATGAGTGTTAAACGCCGCTGGTCTTTCAAAGTTCATAAAATTCAATTAAATTATAGACTCTGTATATATAAAGGTTGTATAAAAAAGATTTCCTAGAATAATCTCATTTTTCGATATCTACGGAGGGCTTAGATTGTCACTTTTCAGATAAAAATTGTCAAAATTTCAAGACAAATGGCACAGGGCAATGGTGAGAGCCCCTTTAGAACAGAGGACACAGGGGAATGGAAAGAGCCACCTGATCTCTCAATCTTTCTAATATTATGCAGACATTAAGATAATAGGTAGATACAAACGTGACTAAAAGGAATTTGGGTACACTTCCTGTCTTCCATGTTGACAGAACGCCCAACGTGCCAGTTGGATATTTAAATTATATAGTGAAAACCTACCTGAGACCCCTTAAATGAGTGTGGGACCCCCTGGTCTTGCAAGTACATAAAATTCAACTCAATCATAGACTCTGTATATATAAAGGTTGTATCAAAAGCATTTCCGAGAATAATGTCATCTTCGATATCTACAGAGGGCTTAGATTGTCACTTTTCAGTTAACAATTGTCAAAATTTCAAGACAAATGGCACAGGGCAATGGTGAGAGCCCCTGGACTTTCAATGTCCATACAATTCATGTAAATCATAGACTCTGTGTATATAAAGGTTGTATTAGAAGGATTTCCCAGAATAATGTCATCTTCGATATCTACGGAGGGCTTAAATTTTCACTGTTTAGCTAAAAATTGTCAAAATTTTAGGACAAAGAGCACAGGGCAATGGTGAGAGCCCCCTGATCTCTCAATCTTTCTAATATTACGCAGACATTTAGTTAATATGTAGATACAAACGTGACCTAAAGGAATTTGGGTACACTTCCTTTCTTCCATGTATACGGAGCGCCCAAAGTGCCAGTTGAATATTCAAAATGTATAGTCAAAATCTACCTGAGACCGCTTAAATGAGGATGAGACCCCCCTGGTCTTTCAATGTCCATACAATTCATGTAAATCATAGACTCTGTGTAAATAAAGGTTGTATCAGAAGGATTTCTCATAATAATGTCATCTTCGATATCTACGGAGGGCTTAAATTGTCACTGTTTAGCTAAAAATTGTCAAAATTTTAGGACAAAGAGCACAGGGCGATGGTGAGAGCCCCCTGATCTCTCAATCTTTCTAATATTACGCAGACATTTAGTTAATAGGTAGATACAAACGTGACTTAAAGGAATTTGGGTACACTTCCTGTCTTCCATGTATACGGAGCGCCCAAAGTGCCAGTTGGATATTCAAAATTTATAGTGAAAATCTACCTGAGACCGCTTAAATGAGGGTGTGACCCCCTCTGGACTTTCAATGTCCATAAAATTCATGTAAGTCATAGACACTGTGTATATAAAGGTTGTATCAGAAGGATTTCCCAGAATAATGTCATCTTCGATATATCAATCTTTCTAATAGACATTTAGTAATAGGTAGATACAAACGTGGCTAAAGGGAATTTGGGTACACTTCCTGCCTTTCATGTATACGGAAACCCTAGGAATATAACAGTCCGCCAGCAGCAGTTTTCGTTTAATTTATAATATGGGGTGCAGTGCATAAAAAATGATAAGCCTGTTTATTTTTTCTCTTTTTATTGAGTTCATCAAGTTCAAAAAGTACGCAGCTGGTGCATCCAAAACATCTCCCTCTGTTTCTACCTTATGTATTTTAATTTTGGTTCGCCTCTTCATCCTTTATTTGAAAAGGTGAACCAAAAATGGATTGTTAATTACATAATTTGTTATATTGGGTTACATGACGACCAACCTGTTAAGTAAATTACTAAGGACAATCCGGTTTAAATTTTTTAGCCCTGTAAAACACTGAAAATACTAGTATCTAGTCGATGTACTAGCATACCTATAAAAGGATACATTTAAGAAAAATATTTGTTAAAGAGACTTGTTCGTACGAACATTTTGACCGATGTGTAAAGATTTCATTTTGAAAATTAAGGTTTAAAAAAAAGAATATTTATTGACATTGAAGCTTTCAAAAGTGCAAAGGAAGAACACATTATACAAAAGTATAAACCGGAATTAAACCGAAAGTTAGAAATTTCCTTACTTTTATTCTACTTTAATTCTGCCATACCAAACTGTAAGTCTGGTATCTTTGATGAAAGTTAATAATTTATAGAAATATGGATCGAAGACTGCGTTGATGATCCTCGGTCCCTGCTTAAAAAACTAGTAGATTCAACGCAGACTATAAAAAACATCCTTCAATATTGTTTTATCGGTACTTACATTGATGTTGTCATAAATAAACAAACTAATACTGAATATGTATTGTTATATAGTTATGAACAATGCGGTCCAACATTCTGTGACTTTGGCATTACACGGTCATAATTTTCTAATACTGTATATGATATCTTAACACTACATTCATTAAATGAAAAACATGATGTATTTGGTCTTGAACTAGCTTTCCGTCACTTGGATCCATACTCAGCATCTTTATAAAAATAAGGAGATACAGCATGCTCAGTGCAATTTGACAACTATCCAACAAAGTGCAAATGAAGTTGTTGTAAGGAGTTATATGCAACAGTACGGCCTTCTACAATGAAAAAAACACCGGACCGTGCAGTTGGCTATAAAAGACCCGGACATGAAAAATATGAAACAATTCATTTGAGATAACTAATGGCCTAATGTATAACAAAACAATTTACGAAAAAACAAATATGTCAGACTTACTAAATTGAGACAGGCACAGTGGTGTACCAGCAAAAGAACAAACTTTAAAAATCTGCCGAAAACGGCTTAACCCAGACCAGACATGGCATCGTATCTATACATCCCACAACACCAAACAAAAAGAAACCAAGTAAAGATCTAAGAGTAATCGCACAGCTAGTTCAAAGCCAATTACAGCTAATATAAAATTTATGTATTTGAGATTACAAGTCTTTTTGCTAGTTTTAGTGAGTGAGTTTTTTAATGGGTCAAACCTTTTCCAGCTGATATTTTGTACGGTATGCCATTATGTTGACCTGTTACACCATTGTCCCAGGTTAGGCAACGACTGGTTACTCTCAAACATGGTTAACAGCGCCACATGTTTCAGATGCCTGTTCCAAGTCAGGAACCTGTTGTTCTGTTGTTGTCGTTGGTTGTTATCGAGTTGGATTTTCGTTTGTTCTTTAAATACATAAATGAAGTTGTTGGTTTTCTCATCTGAAAGATTAAACGATTTGTCACATTAGCGACATATTAAGCTTACTGTATGGATTTTGCTCATTGATGAAGGCCGTATGGTGACCTATAGTTTTTTTTTACATATAGCGTCATTTGGTTTATAGTGAATAAAGCTGTAACAATTGCACGAAATCATATAACATCTTCATCAGTATTTCAATATATATTCAAATGAAAATTATCAATTGTAAACCACATATAAAATCTTATTGAATAACAGTTAAATATCAAATGTAAAACTTATATATGTACCGTTGGTGTTTGTGAAACATAAACATTAATACGCTTGTAAAATATAGTATAACCGTTTCCTTTAAACAACTTTTCCCCTCTAACCGCAGATGGGTCATTTATTTATAATATTAGCCCTCATGAATATTTCGACATTTAACTTCTGTTCTGTGATTATCAAGTCCGAAATATTCAAAAATCAAAAAAATTAATGCAAACGTTGAACAGCTGATAAAACCTTAAAAGGACCAAGGGAAAGCCAAACCCAGAATTCAACCAGAGCTGTGCACGAGGGATACGTCTTTCTTTAATTCAAATTGGTTCCTAAAGTTTATAACAGTAAAATTCAATAAAGCAATATCTGTAATTCACTTGCCAGGACCATGCTCCTAGGCTGGTGAAACCCTCGGAATATAACAGTCCGCCAGCAACAGTTTCTGTTAAATTTATAAGCCTGTTTATTTTTTCATTTTTTATTTTAATTTTTGTTCGCCTCTTCATCCTTTATTTGAAAAAAGATATTTTTAAAAGTATGCCCTTTTCATGAGCCATTTTTTTCATTCGGTATACAATGACCGATTAGTATTTTATGTTCCTACTTGTGGAACCTGCAAGCTGCAACATATTATGTTGGTTAACAAAATGTAACATCAGGTTAAATAACCATCGTTATTGAATACCATAAAGGGAGAAAATTGCAAAATAGATTGTGATATTTGATATTTTGATTTACCCCATATATATTTTAATATACACAGGCACGTGTCGCGTAAAAAAATACCTATATACTTTAGATTATGGGTGGGTTTTTTTTAGAACAAGTGCCTGCGCTAAAGTATATATAGGTAGGGTTTTTTCAGAGACAAGTGCATGTACTAAAACTATAGTTATTTTTTCCAAGGACAAGTGCCTATGTGCACCCCCTACGCATATTGAAGCTGATGAACTCAACACTATAGAATGGAGAACAATTGACCATCGATGGAGATAAAAAAAAATAGCTTATTGGCAAACGTACCATATATTCTTATATATACATATAACCAGTCTAAAAGGATACAACATCACCAAAAATAGCAATAAAATGAACAGATGTTAAATATTTCGGATAACAGATATCCTTTATCAGTATGATCACGATGTATAATGAATCATTGATGTGATAACATAAAACAATTTTACGTATCAAAATAAAATCTGCTTATAGTACGCTTAAACATGAAATTTGTGTTGATGCTCTTCAAAGGTTTCATGTAAGCATCAAATGTTTCCAGGAGAGCTGAACGTCTCATAAAGCCAGTTTGTGGAGCGAAATATGGCTTGAATCAATATGAAATATTACAAGTATTTTTATAACAACATTAACGGTACCAATTTTCCTGCACCAGATGCGCATTTCGACAATACATGTCTCTTCAGTGATGCTCGTGGCCAAAATATTTGAAATCCAAAGCTAATATAAAAGGTAAAGAGGCTGAGCTATAATCCAAAAGGTACAGCCCAATCTGTGAAAGGAATAACACTCATCAGCATGTTAGTTAAAACATATTTTATTGTTCAAAATGACAAATGGATTAGACACAAGTTTTACAACTTAGTAACGTCTTCTCCAAAACAACAAAAAATATACACATTAAGCATGTTTAAGTTATAATCTTAGGCATTTATGTATATTTCTATATTAATTGTTCTGGAACTTATTCATCATTTATTCTTCATTTGATCATCATTTTATATTGTTAACGTTTCATTGCGTACATCGCTTTATGTGCGCCAGTTTTAGGAGTTTTATACAGGACAGTGTAGCAATCCGTGTTACTTTCCCCTCTCTTCTGAGTGACATAAAACTGCTCAGCGAGTCGTGTGCACAACTACAAGGAACATTCCTCGGACACGTTGTCCAAAGGAACAATTCGTGGCTAACCACAGCGTGAGTTACATTTAAAACATTACAAATCATGTCTTTATATTACAGGGTTGTTTTAAGGCTATAACAACACTCTGTTTAGGGTTCTTCATACTTTATTAATATTCAGGAAATATAATAAATACAGCCCTGAAATAATAATAACAAATATATAATAAAGTTATTAATTATCACAGTTACATATGAAGTAATCACATATTTGCATTAATAATAGCTGACGTCATTTATTAAATACAAAGTTAAAATATCATAGCCATACGGAGTAGCCATAACGAACGTAAACGTAGTAATAAGTATATGATCTACATGTGAATATAACTATCAATCATTCTATTAACATATATCAAGGTACCATAGTATATCAATAATACGTATATCAATAGAGATCAAGATCAGCCTTACCGATTTATGGAATCAGGCTATAACATCAACAGCATTACATTAGCATTATAACCAATGCTCTACTTCTATCATCAAATATGTGTCTGTATGATCAATGGGTCCTACAAACAATGTACAACACAATAAGTATTCAAATACACATTTCAGTTCCATATAATCAAAGCATCACAATGTTTTTAATAATCAAACACAATAGTAATATAAACTGGATTATCATATATTAAAATTACAGGCTATGATGTAGTATCAGTATAAAGCCATCCTTGGCATCGAACTTGCTGCCACAGACATCTGCTGTCTTGCCTTTCGATAATAAGTCACCGGAAGTTACCTTTATCCCAGATCTGGAATTAGTAACCGGCATACAAAAACTAGGTCTTTCAGATGAAAGCCCTACTGAACACCAAAACCAGGGTGTTAAAGAAGCGATCCCTGTCTTACGCACAGAACAAGACGTTATAGAAGAGATCCCTGTTTCACACCAAAAACAAGGCGTAATAGAAGAGATCCCTGTCGCATACCAGCAACAAATCAATCCCACGTCGGAGATAACTAGATTTCTTCTACGCAAAGACCTATTATTCTCCAGGCTAACAAATTTTAATGACCTGGCAGAATCCTTCCATACATGGAAATCTAGCTTCAAAAACGTCATTGACGAATTGCAAGTTTCTGACTCGGAACAAATAGACTTACTAATTAAGTGGCTAGGGCCAGAGTCTGGTAAACATGCCATAAGTATTAGGGCATCAAATGCCAACAACCCTACTAGAGGCCTACAGAGGTTATGGCAAAGACTAGATGAGCGATATGGTGCTCCAGAAATGTTGGAAGCCTCTCTCAGGAGTAAACTCGATAAATTTCCAATATTGACAAATAAGGACAACGCATATCTCTATGAACTGTCTGACATTCTATCAGAAATAGAATACCACTAGGAAAACCCCAAGCTGGAATGTCTGCTAGCTTATTTTGATTCACCGACCGGAATAAACCCTGTCATTGAAAAACTACCCTATGGACTTCAGGAAAAGTGGATTACAAGGGCGTCTAGATACAAATCTAACCACGACGTTGCCTTTCCGCCTTTTACAGAGTTATCTGCATTTATCAGTGAAATCAGCAGAATTAAAAACGATCCTGGATTCATTTTTGGGTCAAGAGTCACACCAAGTACAAAAGGTGGTGCGCCAAGGTTCACACCTCAGCCTGGAACAAAAATCAACGTTCACAAGACACTGACAGCGGTCGAACAAAGATCTGGAGAAACTGCACAGCTACACAATCTGTGCATAATACACAATATCGAACATTCGCTAAATGAATGTCGTGGGTTCAGAGCTAAAACTAGAGAGGAACGCAAGGAACTGTTGAGGCAAAATAATCTTTGTTACAAATGCTGTGATTCGACTATGCACAGAAGTCGTGATTGCAACGCGAGTATCAGTTGCAATGAATGCAGAAGTAAACAACACACTACAGCATTACACACTAATCGAGTGTACCAAACCAAAGGTACACCGCCTTCACCGCCTAGATCAGTCGACGGCGGGGAGCAACTTGAGTTAGCTGAAACCAAGCTAACCTCTGTTAGTTCAACTTGCACATATATATCCAAAGACGGCAACAGTAGTAAATCTTGTGCCAAGATACTTCCAGTGAATGTCTTTCACAAAGATAATCAGGACAGAGTAATTCGCATGTATGCAATTATTGACGACCAAAGCAACCGGTCTCTCGTGGCTCTTGAATTCTTCAGCCTATTCAACGTACAGGTAGAAACAAAAGACCATTTGTTATCCACATGCTCCGGCAGCAAGGTTACTTCCGGTAAACGAGGAAACGGCTTTGTCGTGAAGTCTGTACAAGACAATACTAGATTCAATCTGCCTGAACTGATTGAATGCGATAACATTCCCAATAATCGGAACGAAATTGCTACACCTGAAGATATATTGCAATATCAACACTTGCAAGAACTACAAAAACATATTCTTTCGATTGATGAAAAATGCAAAATCCTATTGCTCATTGGAAGAGACCTTATAGAGGCACATCATGTCCTTGATCAATGTCTAGGACCACCAATGGCTCCATTTGCGCAAAAGTTAAACCTGGGTTGGATTATCGTTGGAGAAATACGCTCCGATAAGCAACATGTTCACCTTGAACTCACTACAAAGGAAACAAATCCAACTTGCAGTGTTGTGAAACCACATACAAAGAAATTACCTGAGTTTAATAAAACCAACACCCAGTCAAATGAAATTCAAACTGATTCGTTCAAACATTATCCCCGTTTACATGGGCAACCGAAAACGAAATCAGCGACTTCTACCGTCAGATTTGCAGAAGCCGAAAAGTTCACTTCGGAAGCAACGCCACCAAAAGTGAATGCCAACAAAGAAAAGTACATCCGAAAACATTCATATCCCAAGGAAAGCTTCAATTCGCTTTTGGATACGCAAGGACAAGAGGAAAGCAGAATAGACAATTCCAACTTAAGTCACAGAGAAAAGGAACATGTCACCGGATGGAGTTGGATCTTAGATCGCCGCGATCTCGTCGGAAACACCGCCTTGTCTAGGATAGAAGCTGTGAAATACCCAGCCTCTCGTTGGACTACTTCTAAGTGAAGCTTTGGACTGTTGCTATATATTTAACATTTTATTTGTTTTTGATAATGGAATAGTGATGACAGATAGACCTCAGACGGGGAGTGTTCTGCAACTTATTCATCATTTATTCTTCATTTGATCATCATTTTATATTGTTAATGTTTCATTGCGTACATCGCTTTATGTGCGCCAGTTTTAGGAGTTTTATACAGGACAGTGTAGGAATCCGTGTTACTTTCCCCTCTCTTCTGAGTGACGTAAAACTGCTCAGCGAGTCGTGTGCACAACTACAAGGAACATTCATCGGACACGTTGTCCAAAGGAACAATTCGTGGCTAACCACAGCGTGAGTTACATTTAAAACATTGCAAATCATGTCTTTACATTAGCGATGAACTGTTTTAATATATTTCCCTATGTTATAAAGAAACTATGAACATTTTACCGTTCAAACTGTTCGTATCTGCAATTACACGATTTAATTCAAGACAGAACCCGACGTGTGCAAGAATATTTATCTTTTTATTATTGTAAAGAACATTAGCAGCTTTATATATCTACGAACTGTTTATCTGTATTTTTAATGGACTTTAATTATCATTGAACACATTGTAAAATTGTATTTATATTTGTATTTTCAGTTTTTCACGATTTGGATTGGTAGTGAAATAAAAGTCAGCTGATTGTTTTATCTTTACTTAAACCCAGTCGTCTTGGTTACGCTCACTGGTCCGGCCAGTACATTAATTAACCCTTGGTTATGTTTTAATTCTTAACCTCAACCGAACATAAAACATTTATCAATATAATACAAAACTCTCACATGGGAGTAGCCACTTGCAAAAGTCAAGTGGACTCTTATTCAGGTAATAAGTACACGCAATTCATTTTATATCAATGAGAATTATGAGAATTGTCTGTCTCTAACTAGCACTGCAACATCAATATTTGCGACTCTTCTTGGACTATCAACCTGTAAATAAATAATTTTCATAATTATTTATTTGGAAAAAGCATCTAGAGCACTTGACTGCAATGACTCGAATGACTTTAAGGTTCATGTGGACCCTATGGTTAAAATGGCCGTATTTTCACCTCTAAATTTTCTCTGAGTACAGGCAAACCTGTGCATCTGGAAAAGTTTTAATGCATAGCATGCCCTAGATAAATAGAATTCAAATGCATTGTATGATTTAGAAAATTCATAACTTAACTGGATTTTGCCGTACACTTTTTTTCGTCTCTGCAGAAGGTGATAAAATTAACAAACAGTTGAGTTTACCTTGAAATTGTCCACTCAGGTACACAGTTTAAATAACCAATTATTGTCGGGTATCTATTGTCCATCTAATGTCCATGTCAATTAAAAATGCTCACTTTAATTTTTACCTGTAGGGAAGTTCTCAAACCTGTTTCCCCAACTTAGTTTATTTTGGCACCTTCTGGAGGAATGAAAAAAAGTGCATGGCAAAATCCTGGTAAGTTTTTATTTTTCTAAAACATAAAACATACTTAAAATTCATTTATCTAGGGCATGCTATGCCTTAATTGTTTTACAGATGCGCAGGTTTGTCTGTACTCAGAGTAACTTTTGAGGTGAAAATACGGCCATTTTAGCCATAGGGTCCACATGAACCTTAACTACTATCAAACCACCCGTGCATGAAATTCTGCCCGCATACTTTATATATCCAATCAAACAGACCTTTCTATAAATAGAATAAACAAATATAACAAACTAGCATCGATATATGTACAACTTTGATAAATATAATTATACGTAAGAGAATGTAATTCGTTTAGCTGTCAAATATTTTGACGTTTTCATATAAACAAGGAACATGCGTTACGTCGATGAAGGGGGATTATCAAGTTTTAATCAGAGGATATCTTCAAGGTAAACCAAAAATGGATTGTTAATTACAGAATTTGCTATATTGAGTTACATGACGATCAACCTGTTAAGTAAATTACACAGGACAATCAGGTTTAAACTTTTTAGTCTTGTAAAACACTAACAAATACTAGTATCTAGTCGATGTACTAGCATACCTATCAAAGGATACATTTAATTAAAATATATGTTAAAGTGACTTGTTCGTACGAAAAACGCTATGTAGTTTTCACTTTTGGACCGATGTGTAAAGATTTTCTTTTGAAAATTTAGGTTTAAAAAAAGAATTAATAATGAAGCTTTCAAAATCGCAAAGGAAGAACACATTATACAAAAGTATAAACCAGAATAAAACCGAAAGTGAGAAATTTCCTTACTTTTATTCTACTTTAATTCTGCCATACCAAACTGTAAACCTGGTATCTTTGATGAAAAATAATCATTTATAGAAATATGGATTGAAGATTGAGTTGATGATCATCGGTCCCTGCTGAAAAGCTAATCGATATAACGCAGACTATAACAGAAATCTTTCAAATTTTGTTGTACTGGTACCTACATTAATTTTGTTATTAATAAACAAAACATAATTAAATATGTATTTCCTATATAGTTATGAACCACCATTCTGATGATCCCTATACTTTGGCATTACACAAAGTACTGACGTTCTCCGACTGTTTATAACGACTTGAAGGTAAAAACATGCTATGAATTTTTTCGTTAAATATACTACAGAGTTCTCTTAATATACTACCGAAATTTACCCACAGGAACTTACTTTAACAAAATTTAACATAAACAGAAGTAGTTGTCCTTTTCTAGCTTTAGATATTTTTAAAATTTCTAAAATAACTTCATAGTAAAATTTACTACGAAAGAGACGATTTTGTTATTCCCTTTTGCTAATTTTCTTTTTTTAGACGACGTACTTGTAGAAAACTTATTAAAAACGGTATTTCACATCCTAAATTGTACGGTAATATTGTACTGTCGAGGAAATCACTGTGTGATCCGTGAAAACGCATCGAACCTTTAAACCATTTTATTAGTAAAGGTTATCTTACAAAAGATGTAATCAGATCTTTAAAATAAAGTTTACATTGGCGCAAGTATCGATTTTGTTATCAACAAATTAAAACAACTAAATTTGTATTTTTTTCAAGTGGGATACATAAATACACACTCACTATGGTTATTTGTGCAACGTTAAGGTTTACTTTCTCTATTTAACATTTCACAGCTGTATACTACTGTTGCCTTTATTTATCCAACCTTTATTTTATTGATTTTGTATTTACATTGTGTCATAAATCAAAAGTATCGATCAGTGTATGAACACTTGTGTTTATATGTCTTTTGATTGAGGTAAGCCATTTCAAACGATATTTTATTGTGTGTCTTTCTATTTATATTTTTTTGTATAGATTAGACCGTTGGTTTTCCTGTTTGAATGGTTTTACACTAGTTATTTTATTGGAACCTTAATAGCTACTGTTCGGTGCGATCCAAGGCTCCGTGTTGAAGCCGTACTATGACCTATAATGGTTTTTCTTATCAAAATGTGACTTAGATGGAGAGTTGTCTCATTTGCACTCATAGCACAATTTCTTATATTTATTTATTTAGTTAATGGTAATTCGCTTTTGACTAGTTTTCCGTTACTAAGATCCGTACTTAATGTCCTTATAAAAATAAGGATATTTGGTATACTAGTATATGATTGTCAACGAGGCAACTATCCACCAAAATTCAAATGAAGTGGATGTAAGCAATTTAAGACAACCGTTCTGCGTTTAACAATTCAGAAAACAACAAACGGCCTATATTCCCTTTGATAATAAATTGTATGCTATCATATAATAACATAACAATTTTCGAAATTAAATATAGCCGACATGAATCAACAACAATCACTTAACTACAGGACTGCTGCTTCGGTTTTATGTGTGACTCATTTTCAGGTGTGGTTTCTTTCTTTTGTCCAAAATTGTGTTCCTACTGTATAATTCGAAATGTTTTCAACAGTAAATCAAACTCTTTGACGGAATCTATTTTGTATCTTCCAATGTTCTTGATGTCAGGTCTAAGTCCGTCAAAGAATTTAGATATAAGCATACTGTTTGTATCTTTCCTTCTGTCTGTTGCTTTTCGTAAAATATCTTCAAGCGACATCCCCATGATACGTCATATTCGTCTTCATGTTGTCTTGCAGTATAAAATTGCTCAAGCAGCGCTTCTACTGTAAACACAAAACCAAAGATACTATCCATCCTATCGATAGTATCATTTATTGTTGCATCTACTCCTAATCTCATTGATTTTACTACAGCATTTCCCTTTAGTTACTTTCTTATTGCCATTTTGATAGTTTCGTGAGTACATAAACGGTTCTTGATTAAGCATAATACTTCATACCTCCATTTATCGGCAATTCGTATATTTTCCCTTTGATCTTACTGCCTAATATTTAGAGTATCAACGTACTGGCTGTATCACTGACGGGCTCGTCTAGATATTCCACATGATATAGTCAGTATCAAAAACGAAACTACCATGATAATCTATATATATATGTGTGTCATTGGTATTTGTGAAACATAAACATCAATACGCTTGTTAAATATAGTACAACCGTGTATATCAATAATATCATCTATGCCCTTCTAGGCTGTCATTTATTTTATATCTCTTACTGAATCAAAGGTTGATGATTTTTTTTTGCCTCAGAAATACACATCAAAACTTGACCAAGACTGTTGATAAATGTAATAACTAATGATCACTAACTTAAGTGTATGATTTACACTGTAGGGTGATTGATTAGAAGGGTGTTTCATACCCAGCGTTATAAGTTAGAAAAATGATTGTAAAGTTAATACGTTAGAGCCTTGTTGGTTAGATCGGCTATTCCACGTTTGTATAAAAGTGTTGGATAAATGTTTTCGTATCGGGCATCACTGAATTGACATAAGTTGTCGAAAAACACATCTGTTGCAGTGAAATTAGTACTTTGGCCTTTATCGTCTAATATTTTTTTAACAATGCGTTTACAAGTTTTGATTTTATTGGTGTAGTTCCATTATTGAGGCTGGTATGGGGTTTGCGTATACATGTATCTATAAGCTAATTTATAGCATGAAACAACAATGCGATGTGTCTTATCAAAGTTTTGCATAGAAATCTTTTTTTTTTTTTTTTTTATAAATTTGTGTATTTGAAGGCATTGCACAGTGTTTACTGCATTATTAATGTTGTATGCAACATCCAATGTTTATTTAGCACTGATACTAGCTATATAGAGTGTAGGACACATGATTGCTATGGTTAAAGAAGATTCCTTTGTTCTACTGTTATCAACCGCGAATTAACATTCTGCGATAAATATTATTTATAACAGTTTTACTTATTGTCCCCTGTTTTGCCTTTAATGCGGTGCAAAGTTAAAACTGATTTTTAACTGCAATTCCTTGATGTTTGTTTTAGTTTCCACGTTTTGAAGAATGAAGATTTTATGTTAACAATAAGTTCAAATCCTCTAATTCTCATGTTCTAAGTAATGAATCTTGTCGCTGGGCGTCTTAACTCATATATCTTAATGTTGTAAGTGTAATTTTGTGTTACAGTAAGATCTTGGAAAGAATCTGTTAAATTTATTCAAACCTTTTATACACTCGGGCGGTATTAAATTCAAAATTACGTCGACTCTAGCACATTCTGTGTTGTTGATTTGTTGTTGCACAAATCTTGCTGTCTCGTAAACATACAAATTCTACTAAAATGGCAAAGAAATAAAATATGTTAATTTGCAGTTTGTTTGTTTAAAAAGATCCGTATCGGATTTTTCTAAAGAATAAATTGTTTCACGGTGACTTTGAAGCCATGATATATGAACAACGAATAGTTGTTAGTACGTTTCAGATGTTTCGTGTGTTTGCAAACTCAGAAAAATAAAACTGTTTATAAATGCACTTCTAGAAACGTTGCCTCTTTGAAACTGATAATCCCTACTTGATACAAGAAGAAGTATTGTATTCATGTTGTTTATAACGTAAATATATATTTCGTATCAAATAGTTATGCTTGTAGTAGCTTTACGACCATATTCATGAACTTCCATCTAAGAACTCCTTAGCAATGTGTATAACAACTCTTCAAAAAGGAGACACAAGGATGTACTATGGTAAGGCTTAGGAATTTGTATCAAGTTTTCTGACTCTTTGGTTTTTTCTTCAAATACAGGGTAAAATATTTGCCCTATAACACCTATTATTCTTTTCACGACCATACTCATGAACTTCCATCTTATAACTCCTTAGCAATTTGTATAATAACTTTTCAAAAAAAGAGATTTAAGGATGTACTATGATAAGGCTTAGGAATTTGTATCAAGTTTTCTGACTCTTTGGTTTTTTTCTTTAAATACAGGGTAAAATATTTGCCCTATAACACCTATTATTCTTTTCACGACCATACTCATGAACTTCCATCTAAGAACTCCTTAGCAATGTGTATAATAACTTTTCAAAAAAGAGATTTAAGGATATACTATGATAAGGCTTAGGAATTTGTATCAAGTTTTCTGACTCCTTGGTTTTTTCTTTAAAAACAGGGTAAAATATTTGCCCTATAACACCTATTATTCTTTTCACGACCATACTCATGAACTTCCATCTTATAACTCCTTAGCAATGTGTATAATAACTTTTCAAAAAAGAGATTTAAGGATATACTATGATAAGGCTTAGGAATTTGTATCAAGTTTTCTGACTCCTTGGTTTTTTCTTTAAAAACAGGGTAAAATATTTTGCCTCATAACACTTATTATTCTTTTCATATGAGACTTCAATATAAGTTATATGGTTCGCTACTGACCCCATTAGGATCCATAGAGGGTTAGTAAAATCCATAGGGGTGAGGCCGGAGGCCGAGTCCCCTATGAATTTTATTCACCCTCTATGTATCCGTAGGGGGGTCAGTAGTTAACCGTATAACGAATTTATCGGACACTGGACTTTTTCTGCGGCGTTTTGTTGAAAAAAAACCCAATGAAATACAACAACATTAATAGATGACGTCGCCATTAAAGCGTCACGAACCCCATATGAAACTTACTAACCCCATACGGTCTCATAGGGGGGGTCACCACGTGACGGCGTTTAACCAATCGCAACGTGATAATTCATCTGTGGTCCGAAAATAGCTCATTAAAGGTCATTTACCCAAATTGTAGCAATTTTTATTCTTTCGATTTAGGACTCAAATAATATCAATTTAAATATAAGGTCAAAGTCAGAGTCAATCTTTTTTCCGATAAAGATTTTACAATAAGTCACGGGAAATATTACACGGACTGTATAAGTTTGACTCTTTGTTGAAGGCCATACGGTTACATGTAATTGTCTACAGCTTGAATTGCATATGTAGCTTTAATAGCCGTCTCAGTCATATCAGTTGCATGCAATCATATAGCATCTTCACTGTTTGGAAATTTATTCAAATGAAAATGATAATGGTTAAATGGAATCCACCTTAAAATGTTATTTCATAACATTAAATACCGAACGTTGAATTCATCAACATGTATATAATACTGATGTACCATTTAATTCTATGAAAAGAAAAGAAAATGCATCAATATGCTTTAAATTAATTAACCGTGTCCTTCATAACTATTATATATGTCTCTATAACCACATATGTGGTCATTTATTTATCTCTTCCTGAATCCAAGGTTGCTGAAGTTTTTACCTTAGAAATACACGTCATAAGTCGATCCAAACTTTTAATAAATGTTAATGCTAATGCAAGAGTATGATCCTAACTGCAGAAATTTTGTTAAAAGTGGTTTTAAGGGTTTAGGTAAAACAAGCTTATTATAAAGTTTTCACTTAAAATTATTGGTTCAAAGTTTGTATTTGGTTTTGGATGTTCCGATATATTTTTTTGTCTCGAGCATCACTAAAGAGACATTTGTTATTGAAATTCATCTAGTGCAATAGATTTGCCACTGTTTATGTTGTTACTAATAATTTTCTGCCTCCTATTATTTTCTTTAAAAATGCGTTTGCAAATTATGATTTTTTTATGCAGTGGTTCTATAACTGCTCGTATGCGGTTGGGGTTGCTAATTTAAAGCACGAAATAAGACTGAGATTTAAATCGAGTTTCTTATTTCCATTTGGGCGCATTAGACGAGGAATAATTTGCAAGTTCGTGTGTTTTTACACCCCGAAACAAAAGTTTTAGAAATCAAGTTTGTGAATGGAACCAAACTTGCACACTTACATATTTTCTTCTTAGTTCAAATATTGGCTCGACCCTCCATTGTGTCTAAAGTTTGATATTGAAAAGGCGCCAATATAAGCATAAAGACGAATTACAAAACATGAGTTATGGTATTTTTCTAAATATTCATAAAAACTATTTGTGTAATCTTTCGGATTTCTTCAACTGTCTCGAGAACCTGAACAATTCATACAAGATCGAACATTTGTACTATGTCATATGCGAACTAAATGAAATAAATGCAAACACATATAGTTGATTTTCCAAAAAAATATGCTATAGGTAAATATAGTACCTGTACTTTTTCATATCTAAATATAGACTGGAAAGTTTCCACGTATTTCATTGTTAAGAATACAGATATAGTTATCGATATCACGGGAGCGTACCATGTGTGGAAACAGTTTTGTTGCTCATAACGTCGCATAATTGATAAATCAGCGAATCTATATTCATACTGTGTAATTTTAAAATTTATCTTATTTTCGCTAAAAAGAAATATCTGCTATCATAAAGTCCTGAACTATTAGCTTTCTTTAGAATATCCGTTTCACTTAATACAACAGATATGTTGTGATTTTAGAAACTACAATCCCGTCCTCTTTTCCTCGAATTCGGCCTCATGAATTAGATATATCACTATGTTTGTACTAGACGCAACATGACATTCTAAACGTATGAAGAAATATCTTTTACCCTTTCTGATCACCTGTGACAACCCACGACTTTTGATAGGGTTTTTGTTCCTCAGTTTTAGTGTTATTTTTTCTATTTTGTTGACTGTCGTTTTGGTCGTGTTATGTTCTGCAATATAATTGTAAATTCGTTCCTACTAAGGATTTTACATCCTTTTGGCCACCTGTCATGTTTAATTTCAATGAAGGAATAACATTAAGACTCAGAGGACTTGGTTTTATATGACTTTATAGAAGGTTACATATTATTGATATTTGATTAGATTAAAGCGAGGTTAACATTGATTTACACAAACATCTGTTCTAAGCGCTCCTTCGTTCGGAGAACTTATGTCAATTTAAACTTTTAAGCAGGTCTGTAAACAACTGGATCTTTATATTATGTACTCAGTAAAAATCATCATCATCTTCTTCTTCCTCTTCCTCTTCCATGTAGTCACTAAAAAAGTTTTCCGGGTATTCCAAAAATGTACGAATTTCCTTTTTAACATTTTTAAACATTTGTTGGTCCGTCAAGTAATTTTTTAACAAATTGATCCCTGTGTGGAAGTATACAGGAAGGTTCCTATCCTTTATGAATTTGATAAGCAATTCACACATAGACTCAATTCTGACGGCTAGCTGTTCTTTAGTCCAATCCGATTCATCCGGATGATATTCACATTCCCAGAAATAAATGTTTTTGATATGGTACGAGTTGAGAACCTGTTTTGTTCCTTCTGGACACCAAAGTTCACGAAGTTTCTTCATTATTCGATGACTTTTATTTCGGCATGTTCCCGTTGTTTTAGTGCTTTCTAACAATTTTTTTTCACATGTGACGAAAGATAAAGACCAATATTCAGGATCTTTAGCAATCAAGTGTATTCCTTCATCTTTTATATCTTTAATCTGTGTACTAGACGGCCATCCGACCCCTGGTCTAGGCCAATTAAACTCTGGTCTGAATGGAAGATGTGCTTCAATAAGAGGTGCGAGATCTACACTTATTGGTTCTGCTGCAACATTGGGATCAGATATAGTCAATGTCACGGCAGGTGAATCGGATAATCTTTTTGCATCAACATATTGACGGATACATGGTTGCTTAACAGCTTCACTGACTAGTGCTTTGAATCTTTTTTTAACTTTCAATGGTATTATGTGATCACCAATTGTCAAGCAAGTAGATCCTTCATTTAAACGTTTTCTATTCCACTTGGCGATAGTCCTTGAAAATTTAGTAGCGTATTTCCCAACGGGTCCTAGCGGCAGTGGAAATAATGTTCTAACCACCTCCTTATTTCCATCGAATGCATAATAAGCCGGTGTCGAGGTTGTCCAACTCCAATGTGGTTCTGAATCCAACACAACACTAAAATCAAACTCGTCTGCCCGAGACACTTTAATACGGGAATAGTAACTCCCGACATTCAATTGGCGAAGTGTGAATCGCTTGTCCCTCTCATGAACGTACTGAACAATATAATCGATTTTAGGTTTGACAAATTCAAGAATGTCCTTTGTTTCATCTTTTGTCAATTTAACATTGTTTTTATAAAATGTGTCCAACATTGTATTATTCATGTTTACACTTGAACCTTATGGCAATAATGAAATTAATACTTTGTTATCCTTCAAAATGTATCAATATCATTTTCGAGAAGTAAATATATAAATAGAAACGGGGATTTTCATTTCTAAAAATAAATGTGATATAACAAAGGCCATACTAAGACTACAGTTATTTGATATCCCTAGATTTAGATTGAGAACAAAATGGGTTTTCAAAATGACCAAATGGTACTGGAATATAGAACAAGCTTTTGTATAGATTCAGGATTTCATTCAATATAGGGCTGAGGTTATTTTTTTAAGAAGGGCCCATTAATTGTCAAAATGGATGAATTGACAAAAATACCAAAAAATCAATATGATAGGACTTGAGAAGGTATTCCTTAGTGCTTTTACAATAAGAACGCTTGTGTGTTTATCACATTCTAATTTTAATTCTTATAATAAATTTTGACAATATATTATTGATTGAAAGAACTACAAATGCGCATTTGTCTCGTGCCTCAGTAACCAGTGTATGTAAAGTGCGGATCCTAAATTATCATTTTTACTGTATATGCCATAAATGTTTAATGTAGAATGATAAATAAACAGACGAACTTTTTTTAATTTTTGAAGAAAATGAAGAAAATGAGTTAAAATGTATATGTTCAGAAAAACATAATACTAATAAAACAAAGTAAGAGATGCGAGCGAGGTCTTATCGCGCCTAAAGCCATCCAGCTGTGAAATATATACCAAAATAGGTGAATATTTATGACATTTCACGAACAGATCGTGCAGGTGCTTTATAACTAACAGGTAAGCTGTTGTTGCAGTAAAAATATTCATTTTAATACAATTAATAAAGTTGTATAACGTAGAATATGTTTTGTCATTCAGTTTCTTCATATTTAACTAAATTCCACTATGATGATTTCGTAATGCTAGTCATGTTTACTGTCGAATAATGATACTATTCTTTCATTTTCACTGTGGAGCGAATCATTATTATTGTATATGCGGGGCATTTTCACTGTATAATTATTTTTTTTTATATCTATTACAGCTCATTTCTTTAAGCATGTAGAGCAAGACTTTAGTTGACTTGCTTGCTTTTCTTTTATTGAATAATAATAATATTATGATAACACCCAATTTAATTCAAATATTAAAAATACAAGTTAAACTATGCCTATTCATATTATTTAAAAATGTCAATCTTATTTACAAAGTTTGTATAAACAATTAAACAAACAAAGCAAGCAAGCCAACCAAAGTTTTGCTTTACATGCATTAGGAAATTAGCTCAGTAAAGCCTTAATATAGCCGACTTGCTCATATATATATATCTTTATTCTCATCACCAAATACATAGGTACAGAGAAGACATGCATGTATCATACAATATATTAACTACATAAACATAAATATACAATATATACAACAACAACAAAGACAAAAAGAACTTATTCAGGAGGACACACTCGCTTGTTTATAATTCGTATAAACTTACATAAATTAATGAGATCTGTCCTATTTGTAGACGACATAATTTCAGTAAATACTATAATATTTGGCCTTATACTGACATTTCGATTTATAAATTTATTTCTCTCTTCTGTAAAATGTGAACAATTAATAATGTAATGAAATTCATCTCTAATATCTAGCTTACATAAATTACACTTTCTTTTTTCTCTTTCTATATTGTACCATCTTCCAAGTTCGATTGGAAGTTTATGGTTACATATTCTAAATTTACATAATGTAAAAAAATATTTTTCGTCTAAAATATTAAAATATTCTTCAAAACACAATAAATTCTTAAAAATACGATAATTCAAGGCTCAAACAATAGATAAAGTAAGGGAAAGATTTGATGAAATTTAACTTACGGAGGAAAGTTTGGTTTTAAAACACTCTATAATTCAATAGAAATAACATTTATTTCAAATGTATTCCATTTAGTTTCTTATAAAGCGTATAGGGATCTTTATCCTTATTTTTTTTATCCATTTCCATGATACTTCACCACTAATTACGTACATCTTGATATAGATTGAACCTTTGTTTTCCCGTTTAAAAGGTTTTACATTGGAGCCCTTTATAACTTGCTGTTCGGTGTGAGCCAAGACTCCATGTTGAGGACCGTATTTTGACGTATAATGGGCTACTTTTATAAATTGTGACTCGGATAGAGAGTTGTCTCATTGTCACATACGACATCTATATATGGCTTAAAACGAAACGAGACGGGATAAAAAGGGATAAAAAAATCCACGCTACTTTTTTAATATATTTATAATGAGTCAGAATAGAGTAAAATAGTGGGTCGCATTTGGGTATAAGGGTGACGCCGGATTGCCGATTTTTTGCAAGCGTGACAGGTGAAAGTCAAATGAATGTGTTGTGAAAAACGAGAAATGAAGTCTAGCGGGACACGGATAATTACAAAAAAATGAACTGCATAGTATAAGCGGGATACGGGAATCTGACAAAACAATAAGCGGAATACGGGAATCTGCCAAAAACAGTAAGCAGGATCCGGGATCAGAACCCCCCAATGAGACCCCCAGAATAAGATATTTTTGTATATTCATCCTATTGTTACAGTTATGCCTTCAATAACAAATGTATCCGATGCATGCATTTTTTTATATTTTTGGTCCCTTTTTCAATTTTGTGGGGTCCAAATTTATAGACAAAAGTCCTTTAATATAGATATTTGGGATTCGTTGACATGCTGAATCTAACCGTGTATCTAGTTTGGGGATTTTTTGCCTAGTTGCTGAAATAGCCCACATAGAGTTCCAAAGGGTCTAAAATCAACAAAAATGAATTGTAGCATGCATTTCGTGTACAATAACCCAAATGTGTATGGTTTTACCTCTTCGGTAGTATCCATTCGCGGATCTAGAGTTTTTCATTTTGAGATTTGCTTTTGTTACAAGTTTGAAAAGCTATATATTTGATGAAGAATGAACGAGGAGTTTGTATTTCAATTTGAAAATACATGTATCATAAATTCTTAAGTCATCATTTTTTTTTCGTTTGTTGCAAGTGCATTTATATCACATAATTCTACAATAAAAATTCCTCGCATCTTTGAAAATTCTACATTAATAATGACTGCACTAACAGTGATAATTCATCGCATCTATAGTTAAAATGGATCGCTTTCAATAATCGATATGCTATATTATGATGCTTTTATAACACTTATTTAAACTTTAATGCTATGTTTGTATATTATAAAGACATATCACAATGAAAATATGTTAAAACTTATCTTCAAATCACTTAACTTGATATTTTCAAAACATAAACAAATACAGTTTTCCCATGATCCTTTATTCTACAATAGACATACCCGCATATAACAGTAAAAATGAACTAGCTGGATTCGCACTTTATATACACTGGTAACATTTAGGATTTATCAATGGATTTTAACAGGAATAACCAGATTAGTAAATGGAAAGTATTTACCCTGTTGTAGTACATATGTTCAACTTTGATCATCTAGTTGTGCTCTTTTGTGTTAATCAATAACTTTTGTGCAAACTTGACCAAGGCTGTTAATAATTGTTATCACTAATGTAGGTGATTGATTAGAAGGCTGATGCATAACTAGCTTTGTAAGTAAAAATCAAGATTATTCTTTTAGATCCTTTTTGATTTTATCAGTTCTCCACCGTTTGCATTAGGTTTTTGATTAAATACTTTTGCTTCAAGTATTACTGAAACGACATATATCGTCAAAATGATCTGTTGTCGTAGTTAAGTTGTAACAGTTTATGTTCTTACTAACAGTTTTTGGACCTTCGCCTCCTTCGATGCACGTTGCAAATACTTACGTTAGTCGTTAGTGAACCAGTGAAAAGTTGTTTGTGAGCGCACATCAAAAAACCTGGTTTAACAAATTGATAATCCTTACTTCAATGCAATTTGATAAACGAATAATTTTGATGGCCTTCTTGTTAGCCATTATTTATAATCTGCCCATTTCTGAATTTGCTTCCAAATTCGTAAAGAAGTGGATCTGTTATGCATATATATATATATATATATATATATATATATATATATATATATATATATAATGATATAGGTTCGGTCTTTTGGTTATCTGCTTTATGTAAAATTGTGCGCCTTTAACTTTAGTAGTGTTCCCCTTATCACAATCCTCCTTCTCATGGCATCTCCTATATCGTTTATGTATCAACTGAAAATGTTGTAGCCTTTTAGAGGCTATTATAGACATCGGAGTAACTATTTTTTATTAACATGTACAAAATCTAATGGGATGACATCAATGTAGACGTTACGATCATATTTATTGAAACGACTACACAAAGTCATGTAAACCCACTTAGGTTTCCAAATCCAGGGATTTCAAATTCACTCTAAATAACTGATAATTCTATATCGATATTAAAATAATTATCATATATTACTAGATTCCTTAACGAGGTATTCTTTATAATTTGTTGATATCCCACTCAGCTCGGTTCTTCAAACCACCATTTGTGCAGCGACATCTTATAAGGAATACGTCTCAAAACTATCATAGCAGACGTTTTGAACTCGACTTCTAGTATTATGTAAATTCAGCACTAATCTTTTTGACTCAATAAGGAATCTCTAAGTATATACTCAATACAAATATCAATTGGAAACACTAGATATAAAAGACAAGCGGAAAATACCAAAGAGATTTTCAAATTAAATTTTTTCAATTGCTTTATTTGATGTTTAACTCTAACCCGTACTAAATTGATGTAGTCATACTTATAAATAAACGTTTTTGTGGAATTTTGGTCCTCAATGCTCCTAATTTCGTACTTTATTTGTCTTTTGTTTATGCGAACGTCACTGATGAGTCTTTTGTAGAAGTAACGGGCGTCTGACGTAAATACAACAAAATTTAATCCTTGTGTCTATGATGATAGATATAGGAAGATGTGGTGTGAGTGCCAATGAGACAACTCTCCATCCAAATAACAATTTAAAAAGTAAACCATTATAGATTAAAGTACGGCCTTCAACACAGAGCCTTTGCTCACACCGAACAACAAGCTATAAAGGGCCCCAAAATTACTAGTGTAAAACCATTCAAACGGGAAAACCAACGGTCTAATCCATATAAACAAAACGAGAAACGAGAAACACCTATATATTACATAAACAAACGACAACTACTGTACATCAGATTCCTGACTTAGGACAGGTACAAACATTTGCAGCGGGATTAAACGTTTTAATGGATCCAAACCTTCTCCCTTTTTCTGAAACAATAGCATAACATCACAACATAGAAAAACATACGATAAAATATCAATTGGCAGACTTAACTCAATCAAAAAACGTATGATTACACAATGAACGAATACATTTGATCTGCGATATCTGAATACAAATGCACAGTTAATTAAATATTAGAGACAAACATTCATGACCAAAAAAGCTAACAAACAAATTCAAACACAGAACGTCACTGAGAAATATTTAACCAATCAATGTTCACTTTAGAAAAAAACGGTTTTTTTATAATCTTGAAGTTTATACAAATGTTGTAAGAATAAGTGAAAAATTGAAGATATAATCAAAGCTGGTGTACAGACAAGATCCATATAAATAAAAAATAACAAAAAAGCATTAGAAACAGTATCAACAGGTCGAATTAACAAGAAAATACGATTTGAGAGTACTCGCAGTTACTGACAGCTAGTTAAAAGCCAAAACCAATTAATAATAAAAAAATCATGCATCAGAGACTAAAATCGACTAAAACACATCACAGGGATTTAGTATTTTAACGTCATTAATAGTCAAAGAAGACATGACTTGTGCAATGCCAAAAATAAATGTATCGACAGGTAGTAGTATAGTGAAGAGCGACTCCTATAGAAAAAAAAGTTAACGTGTCTGTGGCTCTATACATCTCGCCTCAAAAGATAATGAAATTTAGTTATGTTTTAATTTGCTAATGACAAAATCAATATTAGTGCCAATATGAACTATATTCAGAGATCTAATTACAATCTTGGTACGATAACCCTTACTTATAAGTTTGTTTAAAGGTTCGATGAGTTTACAAGGATCACATAGTGATTTCCTCGCTTTAAGTACAATATTACCATAAAATTTAGGATGTGAAATACCGTTTTTAATAAGCTTTCTACAGGTATAGCCAAATTTACTAATCAAATCTGTGTATCTATGAAAGAATTTAGTAAAAGTTTTAAGTAATTTATGGAATCGAAATCCCTGACACAACAATTTACCAGTGATGCATTGATTACAAGGATTCATTGTGGAATGCTACCTTGGAGAGACAGAAACACTGTGATGAGTTTATTTAATCAAAACCGATGCTAAAGTTATTTCAAAATTCACCATCAATTCTTCGCCGAATTCGAACTTTAACTATAGATCCAATCTAAATTAAATTAGAAATAACTCATTCTCAAACTACTTAGTATTTGTTAATGGAAAGGTATATTACTCTACTACAAAGATCAAGTTATAGGGTATATAAAGCATTCATATATGTATTTTTGTCAAGATAACCTTATCGATTTATATAAAATCCACCTTTTATACTAGATCAATTGAAAATTCAAGACATTCAGTTGAATATCCGAAAAATTGTAATGTATAAATATATTACCTGTGAATTTTCCTATTTAAATATAGACTGGATACTTCCACGTATTTCTATTAATCGAAGCACAACTGGACTTTCGTTACTGTTGGTATTGAACAATGGATAACACACTACTGAACAAGTTTTATGATGATCATATGAAAATGATAAGAGACGAAACAAGGCAAAACATAAAGATAGTGATGCCCATTGTCGAGGATATATTGCATTTTGTACATAGCCAGGACCGACGATTCAAATGTCAACCATTAAATGTTGGAAGCTATTATACACATCTAAAAGTGTCGAGAGCGGACGAATTTGATTTCAGTGTTGTTGTAGATACACCAAGATTACTTTGGTGCAGCGATGATTCAAGTCATAGTTATGGATTTGATGAGAAAAATGCAGTAGTCAGAAAAAGATTCTCTTTACCAGACCCACCTATCGGAAAAGTGTTTCTGTCTCTCCAAGGTAGCATTCCACAATGGAACAGAGAGGGCATCAATAGCGGTCCAGTGTGTCTTAGTATTGATGATGACTTAATACCAATTAAAGTTAAACGCAGATTCAATCACTTGTTGGCGAAGCTGTAAATCGACCACATATTCGCAATTATGTTAATGCTAAAAAATTATCAGATTCACCAGCAATAATTCTCACATTAACTCATCCAAACATCGCAGGCGATTCTGTAAGCATCGATTTAACGCCTCTGGTAGAATCATGCTTGCCTTTTAGAGATTGACTGAGGTTGCCAAGACCTGAAGCACAGTGGCCTTCTGATGAAAAAGTTGAGAAATTAAAATCCATGGGATTAAATGATATTGCAAAGGATCCATTTTATTGGACATATTCTTATGCAAGTTGCGAAAAGGAATTGTTGGACGGTATTGATGCCAACGGAACATGCCGGAAGAAATCGCAAAGGATCATGAAAAAGCTGAAAGAATCATGGTGTCCAGTAGGAATGAAACAAGACTTGACATCTTACCATTTGAAGAATATCCTGTTTTGGGAATGTGAGGACCATCCACACGATTATGAATGGTCAGGTGATAATTTGGCTACTAGACTCAGGTCAATGTGTGACCGCTTGCTTAAACGCATACGGGAGGAAAATTTACCGCCATATTTTCATCCTGAAGTAAATTTGTTTTCAACTAAGGACATTGCTGTGCTTCATCAAGTTGCAAGAAACATTCAAAGGTTTTTGCAGGATCCTGTCAGCTACTTGCAGAGGCATTACTGACCATTAACGTCGCATTTAAAAAGTAGATATAGTGTTGTGGAAAATGAACACTCCAGTTGAAAATGACGTTGCACTGGTAGTCATGAATTTACTTGCTCTTAACTTACAATATGTAATAAATGTTATATTTTTATTGATGGATTCTTCTATCTCAAATGAATGGATCTTCCGACAATAAATAGTAATCGATTGTTAAATTTGGAATGATTGCAAATAATGGAATAAATGTTATTGAGATAAAGTTATCGATATCACGTGAGCGTACCATGTTTGGAAACAATGATGTTGCTCATTACAAGTATAAATTTGGTAAAACGCTACATAAGGTGATAATTCAGCGAATCTATATTCATACTGCGTAACCTAAAATTTAAGTTTTTTTTCGCTTAAAAGAAAAATCTTCTATTATTAAGTAATAAATTGTTCGGTTGTTTTTTTTTAGAACATCTGTTTCACATACGACAACAGCTATGTTTTGATTGTCTAAACTACAATCCCGTCCCTTTTTCCTCGAATTCGACCTCACGAATTAGATTCATAACCAGGTTTGTATTGACATGAGCAATACGCTGTTTTTGAGTCTTTTGTGCTATATATTCTGTTTTCTTGGTTATGTTTTTGCCTTTTTTGTCGTTTTTTATCAATTATAGCCCGTTCGTTTCCGACTTACAAGTTATACTATTCTTTTTGTATATTCTGCCTCTCATAATTGCAATATAGGAGTGACAATTTTACTTCCAAGTTTCGGTTTATAAAACAATTTAAGGTTTCACATTTAGAATGATATTTGATAAGACTAAAACATGAAAGCATACTTAACACTGATTTTGAAATTATCATTTCCCCCCACCTTACTATCAATATAACAACTTTACCAGAGGGAGAGTCAAACTTATATTTACTTATTATAAATATAGATTGAAAATAAACTGACAATGCCATTGCTAAAATAAAAAGACAAACAGACAAATAATAGTACAGAAGACAAAGCATAGAAAATTCAAGACTAAGCAACACGAACCCCACCAAAAACTCGGGGTGATCTCAGGTGCTCTGGAAGGGTAAGCAGATCCTGCTATAATATCACTATAAAAACAACAAATGTAACGAAGTAGCACAAAAAATGCATGTACCAAGTCAGGAATATAACAGTTGTTATCTATTCATTTGATGTGTTTGAGCTTTCAATTTGCAATTGGTAATGGACTTTCCGTTTAGAATTTCCCTCGAAGTTCTTTTTTTTATCTTGCTTTTTCCTCTTGAAAATCTCTTTTAAATGCTCCTTTGTAATAAGAACGTCAACTGTAAACTGAGTTTTATGATAACTTAAAGTTTTAATCCGTTGTGTATTCAACTGGAATTGTATCTCGGATTCAAATTGCAACCCACGTTATAACTCAAACTCTGATTATTTCGCATGATTAGCTCGAAACTTTCCACTTAACTGAAAATATTTATTAAATAAAAAATAATAAATCATATCTGAATATAAACCGGAAACGTCCAGAATTATTTTCATGATGATGACATTAAAGTGTAAGAAACGATAATACATAAGTTTACTAATTTTAGATTAATTAAGACTTTATTATCAGAGTCGCGAGGTTCAGATTAATTGTCACTGTAACGCGATATGTATCTCAGAATTTATAACTCGAACTAAATGAAACTAGATAATTTATTCAAATGTTTTACACTTAACTGAACACTCGAAACGTTTAGGCTTAATTCAAATTGAACTTAGATACGAACTCGAACTATAACCCAAACTTTCACTGATGGTCTCATACCATATCTTCTGTTTTATAATTATATATATAAATTCCAACTCGAAATCTTATACTTTAATTTACTATTCGCTTAAACTCCAAGTAGAATTCTAATTTTAACTCGAACTCGAAAAATGATTTACACCACTCAAAAACAAAATATCCAGTTACTCATATTTTAAAATAAAAAAGCATTCTGCAAATCTGTTTAATACACCCATTGATTTGATGCTACAGATCTAGTGTAACTCGCTTACTCTCATGAACATACCTAATGCAGATATCTTTTTTTTGATCAGATAACTGTTGATACAAGTTCAAGTTACGTCCTGTATAGTATTACCAGCCCCATAGTTAGCACTTTTATGTGGTTTTGAAATGTCATTTGAATGTGGGTTTTTTTCATTTGCAGTTTATAAAATCCTAAATTATTCGATATGCTACGGTTTTGTTTAGCTTTAGACCTAAAAAGTGTTTTACTCTTCTTTTCGGACCTGACAATTTTTTAAGCTCTTCAGGTTCAAATTGGTTTGGTTTTGTAAGTGTATGATTTAAGCGCAACTGATCAGTCTTATGTAGACAAATTAGTATCTGGAGTATCAAAAAATATACCTGGTAACTTTGATGGGTTTTTTTGTGGTCGTTGTTCATCTTTAAAAAAGAAAAATATGTAATTCAATAAATGAGACCGATCATGTGTAATATGTTATAACAACAAAGGAAACCCTTCATCTCTCCCCTTTGAAAAAAAGAACAAAAAACTAAAAGAAGTTAACATTAATCCTACTTGCAAAAACAAGATTTTCTGAATCTGAATAGGTTAAATGGTGACCATGCCCAAATAAATAAAGTCGAGACTGCATGAAGCATAAAGAAAGTGATTCGTATTGTAAACAATGTTCTAGATCATGTACATAAAAAGGACAGACGATTTAAAAGGAAACCATTACGTGTAGGATCTTATTACACACACCTTAAAATATCGAAAGCAGATGAATTTGATTATAGCGTAGTATTGGATGTACCGCCACTTGACTGGTGCAACGATGATTCCAGCTATATTTATAAATTCAATAAAAAAGATCAGCAAGTGAGAAAAGTGTCAACAGCAGCAAACCCACTGATTGGAAAAGGATTGATATCTCTTCTGGATATTATACAACAATGGAACAGAGATGGTATCAATGGTGATGACTTTTGATACTTTTGATGACGACATTATTCCAATAATGGTTAAAAAAAGATTCAAAGCGCTTGTTAGTGATGCCGTAAATGAACTTAAAAAAGAAAATGTTGGTGCCAAAATTAAAAGATTGACGAATTCACCAGCGACAACGCTCTCAATAAATCTTACAAAACTTGCAAGCGGTGTCGCCAGTGTTGATTTAACTCCTCTTATAGAGTCACGTAGTACTTCCGTTGAATTTCTCGGATGGCCAAGACCTAGAAGTCAATGGCCACCAAAGAAAAAAGTTGATGAAATTAAAGAAATGGGATTTAATGATATTGCAAAAGATAAATGTTATTGGGCATATTCATTTGCAAGTTGTGAGAAGAAATTATTAGACGGTATTGATAATAATGAGGAAAATCCAACTTTTAGGAAGATGTCAGAAAAAATTATGAAAAAGCTGAAGGAAAAGTGGTGTCCTAAAAGCATGAAACAAGAATGACATATTACCATTTATTGAATATCCTTTTCTGGGAGTGTGAAAGATATCCCCAGGATTCTGAATGGTCAGAAGATCATGTGGATACAAAGCTAATTTCAATGTCTGAACGTCTCCTGGAATGCATACGTAAAAACAATTTACCTCAATATTTTCATCCTCGAGTGAATTTATTCTCAACAAAGGACATTGACGTGCTTAATCAAGTTGCAAAAAACATTCAAAAGTTTTTGAAGGAACCTGCTAGATAATTTCAGAGGCATTATTACAAAATAAAACCACAAACTTTACATTTCAAAAAGTGGTAAATGAACACCACATATCTAGATGATTATTTTCTTGATATTGGAATAAATCGTTTACAAATATTTACATTCAATATTATTTCAAGGCCAACGTATAAAACGAACACTGGCAATATAATTATATTAATACATTTTGTAATATGTGAGAAGATAGAATGACATTGAACATCTGTTGCCAGCACTTGTTTCTGCTATGAACGTCTTTTTGATATTGAAGGTAAAATTATTTTAAGGCTTTACTAGAATTGTAACTGAAATTCATATTGAAACTCACAATGTAACTGTAACTCGAAACTTGCTGACTCAATTATGCATATCTAACAATTAAATCAATAAAACTCATTGCTTTATCTCGTGGTGAACTCAAATCAAATATACAATCAACTAACCGGAGTTTGACCACTATTTTAACACTAGAACTGCCTTCAATCAAATAGGATATTATGTCATATAAATTTAAATTGCAAAAAGAATAAAACATATTTTGTTGATTTTCCGAAATAATTAAATAGGTTAATACCGTTTATAATACCTGTATTTTTTTCACATCTAAATATAGACTGGAAACTTCCACATATTTCTATTCAATTAAATTGAAACTGAGCTGCAAATCTATTTGTCAAACTTTCTTTACTCTTGGAAGTAAATGATGGACAAGTTGAACACTCTACTGGATAAGTTTTATGATGATCATGTGAATTGATAAGAGACGAGACTAGACAAAACATAAATATAGTGATGCCTATTGTCAATGATATCCTGCAGTATGTACATAGCAAGGATAGGCAATTCAAATGTCAATAATTGAATGTCGGAAGCTGTTATAAACACCTGAAAGTGTCAAGAGCGGACGAATTCGACATAATGTGGTTTTAGATACCACAAACTTAGTTTGGTGCAGTGATTATTCGAGTCGTAAAAATGAAATTGATGAAAAGAAAAAAGAAGTAGTCACTTAAACTAGCAATCAAGCTCTTCAATTATACACAATATGGTCGAAAGCTTTGACTCAAGAAACAGATTACCTAAACTGTAGGTATAAAATATGGAAAACAACACATTTAATAATTTATTGCGTCCAAAGCGCTTGTCTGGATTTACCTTCAGCAGGAACGCTCAAAGCCAAACATTTGAAATCTGAAGATGTATAAGTACCGAAAATCGTTGAAGAGCTATATGTCAAAAATATCTAAAATAAAAAGCCAAATTCATCTTAAGCCAACTTTACCTGAGGGAGTTGAAACTTTAGTTTCATAATAATTTCAAAATTAATAAACAGACAATTTTAGTAAAGTTCGTTAAATCATGTCAGTACCGAAGCACTGACTACTGAGCTAATGATACCCTCGTACCTGCGTTTTAATTGATGTTTTATCTAACTCTTACTCGAAGTTGATGTTTAAGTTGAAAAATAATTTTACCCGTTACGCTACCCCGAATTCGAACTTAAACAATAACTTTCACTTTATCCCAATTTCTAACTCTATTTCAATGATAAACTATATCACTGTACTATAAATATCCAGTTCTTAATTTTCAAATAACATTCATTTATTAATTTGATCAGTCGCTTAGACGTGTTATGTTTAGTTTTCTATTACCATATAAATATGAAAATGCAAAGTCACAAAGTACAAACGCATATACAAGTATTTGATTTTCCGAAAATATGCAGTAGATAAAAAAATAACTTTTGTTATATAATATCTAAATATAGACTGAAAACGTCCTGATATTTCTATCTAATCTAGGCCAAATCTAACCTCCTGTCATAACTAGCTTAAAAAATTGGCCGAAACTTGGTAGTAAAGATGGATAACACACTTCTGAACAAGTTTTATGAAAAGCATGTGAAAATGATTAAAAACGAGACAAGTCAAAACATAGAGATAGTTATACCTATTGTCAAGGAGATTTTTCAGTATGTTCATAGCAAGGACAGACGTTTTAAAAGTCAACCAATAAATGTCGGAAGTTATTACACTCATTTAAAAGTGTCGAGAGCAGATGAATTCGACTTCAGCGTTGTTTTAGATACACTGGAATTTGATTGGTGCAGCGATGATTCGGATCATTATTATGGATTTGATAACAAAAATGAAATAGTCGGAAAAGGATTGTCATTACCAGACCCACCAATCGGAAAATGTTTTATATCACTTACAGGTAGTATACGTAAGTGGATCAGAGAGGGTATTAATGATGGACCAGCTTGTCTTACTATTCACGACGACATCATACCAATTTTTGTAAAAAGTAGATTTAAATCGCTTGTTGGCAAAGCTGTTGAAGATCAACCAAATATTCGCGAATATGTTAATGCGAAAAGGTTGTCGGAATCACCAGCGACAACGCTCATAATAACTCATCCGCAAATTGCAGGCAAATCCGTTAGCGTTGATCTAACGCCTATGATAGAATCCTGCTCACGTTTTAGAAAAACATTTGGATGACCAAGACCTACATCGCAGTGGCCATCTGAGAAAAAAGTTGAAAAATTAAGATCCATTGGATTGAATCATGTGGCAAAAGATGCATTTTATTGGACTTATTCATTTGCAAGTTGAGAAAAGGAATTGTTGGAAGGAATTGATACAAAAGAAACTTGCCGGAAGAAATCGCAAAAAATAATGAAAAAACTGAAAGAATCGTGGTGTCCAGAAGGAATTAGAAAAGGGTTGACATCCTATCATTTGAAGAATGTCCTGTTTTGGGAGTGTGAAGACCATCCACGTGACAACGAATGGTTAGAGGAAGATATGACTACTAGACTCAGTTCAATGTGTGACCGTTTGCGTACATGCATACGGGATGAAAACTTACCGCAATATTTTCATCCTGGAGTTAATTTATTATCAACAAAAAATAAGGATGTACTCTATCAAGCTAGAAGGCACATTGAACAGTTTTTGCGGGATCTAGTTAGCTACTTGAATAACCATTTCGAATCATAAACGCAACCTATCAAAGGGTGTTAAAAAACTACGACAAGTAAACATATCCTATGTAAATAAGACGGGTACTTTATATTCAAATAAATCATGCAATACTATTAAATATAATAACGATACAGCACATAAAAAATGGTTTCCCCCTTCAACAAAGCACGTGTCTATGGATTAACTTTGTTTATAACGTTTGAAACTATAAAAAATAAAACGTTTCGAAGCATCAAAACTTAACAAATCACTGAAGTTTGACTAAATGGTATCTTTGTGGCGATATTGACCAGTGCTAGAAAACGTTAGCAAATCAGCCCTAATATGAATGAATCAGCATGTGCAATACTTATGACGTTTCCCTGTTGATATAAATCAAGAGGTAATATTGATTAATGCTTTTTGAACATGCTCAATACGGGGGCAAATGCGGAAAAAGATATTGGCACAAGGGACTAATACGGGACGTTTACTTCCGGTTCAATTTTCTTTCGCCTTACTTAAATTTGAACGTATCGTAATAAAAAAAAACATTTTTATTGGATTTTTTTTAACTAAAAATCATAAAATCAAAAGTTTAAACGATGGTAAGTGTTTTGTAACGTTTTGAAGTCTTGAAACGAAAATATTGCACACCCTTTTTGAGTACGACTTTCGATTATTGACACTGGTTCATTTGATATAAAATGAATTGTAGTGTAGTAGCATTTAATTAAGTACTAGGACGAGAAATCAGAAATCATACCTTACAAAATCCTTGGACGTGAATGCGAAAAGAAAGTTCAGTTATAAAATTATGTATGTGCTTCACGGTACGTTTCTTAGTTCTTTTCTAATCAAAAGAACTAAATTCATTTGATAAAAGTGTTATGACTCCTTGAGTCTCGGGTCCAATACAGCTGACCTAGAATCTATAACAAGGTCAATACAGAAACAGCCAGGTTATAACACTATTATACACATATTGATATAAGACTTCTTTTTTGCCATTGGCAGTCAAAATCAATGGGCAATAATAAAGGTTACTATTTTGGCATAGACCATTAACAAAAATGCACTGTGTACACAGTTGTAGTTTCAATAGATTTTATGGCGCTAAACTTTCATTCATATCTATCTATAAAATAATATTTACATTATGTTTTTGTATAAAAACCTTCAGAAAAAAAAACCCGTAATTATTCTTTTCCTTCCATATACTTTCTTCATTCAACAGCCTGAGTTTTCTAAATAATTTCCAACGATTTTAACTAGTTATAATAATATTGTTGGTGCGTTTCTTTGAACAATAACACTTCCTACAGTATGAGGGACTGGTTGTTGTAGGTAGACATGGCTTCATGTTCGGCTAGAACTTGTTGGCTATTGGGAATATAAATTCTTGTCAGTGAAATCTATTTGTTATTTGGTAGAACTACCTTCTGCTTGCAGATAATTGTCTCATTTATCTTATAGTTACTGGAACACATATGTTTACGTTGATGCTAGCACGACTTTCAGGTCGTCTTAAACATTTTTCAATTTTCTGTTAAGCGTGACTTGCTGTCGTCGTTTATGTGATGTCTTGTGTTTACAAAAGAGGCAGAAAGTATAACAATAAGTAAAAGAAATTACGACAATATCAAAGCAAAATTCGAAAATTTTTGAAAAGACAAACGTCTTGAAAAACACATTACCCACCACAAAAGGATGTTTTCGATAAGCTCAGCAAATCCTGGTCCACGTGTAGCATTCATCGAGTGGTTCACGGCATGTACATAATCTTTGAAGTAACAATTTAGTAAAGGAGGACTTATGGAACATTTCTGTTGTTATATTTGACAAATATATTTCTAACGGTAAAAAAAAAAAAGATATCAAAATCTAAGGTAAATTTTAAACGGAAAGTCATTTATCAAAAGGCAAAAGCAAAAGCTTAAACACATCAAAGGGATAAAACAACTGTGTTCAACTTCAAACTAACGACTAGGTAAACTTGATCCAATGGCTTTCTTCTAAAAAGTTATCTTAATCGTGATAATAGTTCGGCTTTGAGACAGGCTGATCTGTGTCTAACGTATGTTTTTTTTCAAGTTAAGTGTTCAACTCTCAAACTTAGTCTCGATTACCCAGACGCTTGAATTTTACAACTCAAACGTCTGGGTTTTCGCAATGGTAAAAATTCTTATGACAGATTTCTGTCAGAGACTCGGAACATTTTGGATTATTCGTAGACCCTATGAAAAGTAACGATAGTATCCGAAATGATAGTTTGACCCACAACATCCAAAATGGCAGCCTCCATGAGTGCTTGTTTTTTATCGACTTCAACCACAGAACATCAACATGCAGCTAGCATATACGTGTTAAAGGGTCATGGTGTAATAAATGTGTTGTCAAAAGGCAGTAGGTGAATTGTAGGTTATAGTTGATAGGTTTAAAAGCAAAAACAGTAAAGTCGCGCAACATAAATTTATTGAACAGTTGAACATCTGAGCACAGGGTTTGAAACAAACCCCTGTGATCTGAGTTTCAAAATAATTTTACTTTAATAATTGTATTAAAAAGACATTGCCTCCAACAGGTTAGGAACAACCCCTCAATTGCATGACTATCCCTTAGGGAGCTACCATTTGATTTTTATGGGGGGGGGGGGGGGGGGGGGCTAGGATGAAAAATTTTGTCCTGAATTTTTTTTAGCTGTAATATCTGTCCTGCCTTTTTATTTTTCACTCTGTTCGGTCCTGTCTTTTTTTTTTTTTAGTTTATCCTGACTTTTTTTTACCTAAATTGTCGTCCTGACTTTTTTTTTTTGCAAATGTCTCATCCTGCCTTTTTTTTTACTCAAAACTCCTGTCCTGCCTATTTTTTTCAAATTTCATCCTAGCCCCCCCCCCCCCCCCATAAAAATCAAATGGTAGCTCCCTTATATGAGTAATACATTTGAAGTGATTAATTTTGTTTTTGTTGTAAAAGCCACTTTTTAGTACAAAATTTATGTCAAATGAGCATATATTTATATTATTTGAAGAAATGTTTCCCATTGGCATTGAAAGAACTATTTACATCTATCTGGTATCGTAAGTTCAAAACATGTCCAAGAGTCCAAATAATTTTGACACTTTGAAAGACTATTTTATATTTTTGCTTACATGTAGATGCAAAAATTATAGGACTAGGCATGTTTTTTTCTGTGATGCCTTCCCTCTCTAAACATTCTTTTTTAAATTTGTATGGAGCTTGTGTACCTTATTTGGTCTTCTGTCAGTCCTCTTTGATTTAAAGTCTTTAATATTGTATTTCTTTGTTACCCTGGTAATGGTTTATAATATGAATAAAACACTGCAAGTATGCAACAGCTGTACAAGGTCTTATTTTATTGAGTAAGACCTCAGACTATTATTATAGACAATTTTTTACTCAGGTGATTCAATATTTAATGTATAATAAATTTGTTTTATTTTGTAGAGCAAAGCAGTATTGCATTCATCGATTGCTGTCAATATTCTTCTATGGATTTTTGCAGGATTAAGTAACTCATGATTTTATGTACTGTGCATATGTGTGAATTGTAGTCGTATGCCTTTATATAATATACTGAGTTGCACATCAATCAACAGAATTTCACCAGATATTTTTGGCTGTGAATGGTTTTAACTAAAAGAACAGGAAAATCTGATTATTTTATTTACATGCCCTTCAATTTAACATAAATCTACATACATATATAGCCACATCGAGATAGTGTTTGTTGACCTACTTTCTACTGTATTGTTATTCATTGCAATTTTATTTTCTTAATATACCCTAACAACAAGGATTAGAGGCTTGATAGACTTACTAATTCAGTTTACTAGGTTATTTCTTTTTCCTAGTATTTATAGTCATAAAGAAGGACACAACGCAACAACAAAAACTAAAGAAAGCAACACAAACCCTACCAAAAACCATATATTTTCAGTATCATAGTTCCTGATAGCCTTTTATGAAATATTACAATTTCTGCAGTTGGCAATTAGATAGATAGCTGGGTATTTACAAATAAAGCCATAAAAGGCATGCTTTCAAATTAATAGTATTATTTAACCCTTGTACAGTGTTATGCCTTAAGCTTTAGTTCAGTGGTTGTTGTTGGTTCATGCATGTAATTTTTAATTTTCGATATTTTTTGTTTTGTAATAAATTAGGCCGTCAGTTTCTCATTTGAATTGTTCATATAATTTATGTCTGGGCCTTTAACAGCAGACTATATATGGGTTTTACTCATTGTTGAAGACTGTACAGTTGCCTATAATTGATAACATCCACTTGATTTGAACTTTGATTGAGTTGTCTCATTGGCAATCATACTCAAATGTACTTTTGTTGTTGGGATATACAAGTACCCGGCCACGTCCACTCTATGTAGTATTTCTAATTGTATCCATCTGATGACTAGCCTTTTTCAACTGATTTTTTTATAGTTCGTTCTTATGTTGTACTGTTACACCACTGTCCTAGGTATGGGGGGCGGGTTGGGATACCGCTAACATGTTTAACCCAACCACATTCTGTATGTATGTATATATGTGCCTGTCCCAAGGCAACAGCCTCTAATTCAGTGGTTGTCGTTTGTTTTTCCTTCATCTTTATACAACTGTATATTTGTATTACGTTGTATGGGTTTTGCTCATTGTTGAAGGCTGTACAGTAACCTATAGTTTTTCATTGGAAATTATATCACATCTTTTTTATACTCATCTTCTTATTTTTATGCATGTTAAATAGCCTTGTAGGACTTTCAATCTTAGTTCATTTATGTTTTGAAGTTTTGTATGACATCTATTTTCACTGAACTAGTACACATTTTGTTTTAGAGTTCAGCTAAAGCCTGCCTGAGGGAGCTGGATTTTCTTTGCTGTGATAAGAAGCATTGGTGTCCTTTGGCTGTTTTCTTCTACTTAATTGTCTCTTTGACACATTCCCCATATCTATTATCAATTTAATATATTCAACATTAAAGTAGATTTTTTTATTCCTACTTGTCGTTTGACTGTCCAAAGTAGGCATTTGCAAAACTCCTAGATGGTCTTTGTGTCCATGACATAAACATGATAAACTGTAATGCCACTTATTTTCTCCATCATAACAATTGAACATTCAGTAATTTAGAAATATCAGTTTTTTGCCATGTTAGAGCATTTTAAAGCTTACTATAGGCTATGGATTTTGCTCATTGTTGAAGGTTGAAAGGTGACCTACAAATTGAATGCACAATATTTGAACTCTGGTGGATATAAATCTCAGTGGCAATCATACCATATCTCATTATAATTATAAGCATTCAATGTAATGATTACTTTTCAGAATCATATTAAGGTACACTCGATAGTGTTCTTTCTTCATTCTCTTTGGTTTTAATATTAAAATGCAATTTTTAGGATAAGTGTTTCTAGTTTCAAATTGTATTTTTTTAAGCGGGTTTTATGTCAAAAATAAACAATGTAAAACGAAATACAACAAATAGCTACAGCTAATTTATTTTCATGGTATTGTCAGAGGCGGATTTAGAGGGGGCCAGGGGCCCCTGGCTTCCCCTTTTTTGGAAAGAAATTTGGTTGATTATATAGGGAATCACTGAAGCATGACTGGAGTGGGCCGGACCCCCTGTTAGGCAGTCAGTGGGCCCCAACTTATGAAAATTTCTGGATCTGCCACTGATTGTGTGATAAAGTGCTTATTAATGTACTGGAAACAAATAAAAAATATCTATTTAAAATCACTCAAACACCATACCAATTGTCTATTTAAACTTTAAAAAAATACTTGTACTTCATTCAGCAATGATCTTTGTCATTTGTTTTTTCAACATTCTACTCCATTAATAACAAAAAAGTCTTTTTAGAAAATCATACAACCAAAATAACAAATGCAATTTATTAAGAAATGAGAGGCATTGACGACCAAGATGATAATTCTATGGATGCTGTAATGTATTATCATACATGTATGACACTACAATGTAGTATGGACATCAATTACAACTATTGCACAAGTATTGTAAGCACAGTTGGTCAAATGGTGTCTACTCTTGTTTCTTGATTTCTTCACTAGTATCTGAAAAGCAAAGTAAATTCTGTGGTTATAATCAGACTATACAACATTTTTGGTAATGGATATCATGAAGTGGCTAATTGTTATTACATGTACAATTGTTACAGAAATATTTATATTTTAAGAGTTTTACCCACAATCCTGTACCAAAATGTTCAGGGAATATTATTACAAGTTTATATGTTTGACAAAATGCTCAGAACTATACAACTATACTGGTAATCGTGACTAGTTTACAGGAAACAGACATATGAAAATTATACAAAGTTATTTTCCTATGTGAAACTTTACATTGAAAATCATTGTGTACAAATAATCTTTATTCTATACCAAGTATGGCTAATTTGACAGAGGTACAGAATGAGACTGTTATGAACTATAAATCATATACAAGCAGTGTATGTTCACTTTTAACACCTGATATAACCTGGGTTTTAAGAGGGTTGTATTGTGTTTGTAGTCCATACAATAACTCTTAAACAGAGAAACATTCCTTTTGTTTTTCAACACATCTATGTCATGCATTTGTTTCAATTTTTCTGTTTTTGTGAATTGTTTTTTTTTTACTCTCGCTTTCTGACGTTCCATTTAAAATATATACTGGTTGTAAAAAAATATTATATTTGATGGAGAATATCTATAAGTGTTAACTTACTTATCTTAATATAAAAAAAAATCAGGATATCAAGCACAACAAAAGGAGGCTATATTTAACTAAAATCTGGGTTTAATCCATTATTATATTTTACTAAAATAACATAACAATAATGTATGTAAGTTAAACAACAAGTGCCCATCCATGGAAGGATAAATATAACAGATGAAAAAAGTAGATTTTTCAACTATAGCTAATAAAGTTAAATTTATACTTAATCAATAATCAACTGATAGAAGCCAATTGAGAATTTCACTAACATTTTCATTGCAACTAACCCCACCCCACATTATAACTTTGGATCTCTAAGTGTCTTCCCTGGTCCCAATATGCATGCATGTATGTTTAAATGGAAAAGACTTAAAACAATATGTTGTGTATGTGTTACCTGGTAGATTAATTTGACCTGTCACCATCATCAGGACTGTTGTTCTTTTTCTTCCAAGATGAAATACATGTTTTGTATGGCTGCAAAGCCTTTTGCTGAAATATAATTAGCTCAAGTTTAATAAAATGCAATTTGTGTGAGGCCAATGTCTACAAAACTATACATTTGTTTAGAAATTTTACTGAATAAAGTAATTTTGCAAAACTAAGAAACAAGTTCAAGTAGATATGCAAGGTTCAAAAACATTTAGTCTGACTTCATGTATCTGTATCGGAATAAAACCAAAGAAATTATTTTTCTTATTGGTAATTCATGTCGTACCGGTATTAGGGTGCCAAAAAAATATTCTTAAAAAAACCATTGGTACAATATATTCAAGATATATTTCATATGCTAAAAAAAAAAAGTCAAAAAGTGATAAAACATATCATGCATATAGTGTATGACATTTAAAGTTAAGTTCACATATGTCCGAGGAACAGATCAGTAACTGCTAGTAGTCCTTTGTAAATTTTTTCATCGTCATTTTGCTTAGTTAGGTTTGTTTCCTATTCTGACATAGGACTAAATATGACTTCTTTAAACTGAGATTTAATGTGCCTATTGTTTTTGTTTTTCTACAATGGCTAGCTGGATAGGTTGAGATCTTGCAAAACATGTTTAACCCCTACACATTTTTTCGCATGTCCCAAGTCAGGAGCCTCTGGCCTTTGTTATTCTTGTATGATATTTAATTTTAGTTCATTTATATATTTCGGAGTCTAGTATAACATTCATTATCACCTTGACCCCATGTTACCAGGAGTAGTACACATTTTTTTTAAGGTGGCAGCTGAAGCATGCCTCTGTGTGCATGATTTTCTCAGTGTTTTGTAGATCCATTGGTGGTCTTTGGCTGTTTTCTGCTCTTTGGTCAGGTTGTTGTCTCTTTGACACATTCCCCATTTCCATTCTCAATTTTTTATTAATAATAAAATTACCCAATGACAGTCAGTTATATGTGAGGCCTCTTCGTTCCCCTATATACATTTGTACTAGGTTTGTATTCTCCAGCCATTCAATACAGATAACTGACCTGGAAAAGATATAATATGTCAGTATTTTACTATTTCAGATGCAACTCAATGCAGATACTTTATGCATAGATTACAATGTACATAGATTATAGATAGTTATAATATACTGTATTCTGTTGGTCATATTATTTATTTCATTCTCAATACTAATCAGCCTGTTATGGCAATCAACAATTGTTACAACGGTAAATCTGTATTTGTTTAATTGTTAGTTTCATTAAGTGCATTCTAAATTCTAAATGGCATATTAAATCCATATATATAGCATGAGGATAAATTGTCTTATTGTAAGAAGAATTTCATATTCTCTTGCACCGTCCCTTGATGATCTTTGCTGGTTGGACACAGAATCTATAATCTTAAAAATATGCTTTTAAAATATATTTTAAATAATTTAGGAGTTTGACTCATCTGCATAAAGTACAAGAAGGGACTTCCCTTTAAGCATCAATTCTTGGTGCTTACTGCAGATTAGTCATATTAAATATCCTTGTGATTTGCAGTATAACTCAAGAGTCAAATGTTTTGGTAGTTTTGGGTTTTTTTTATATTGAGATTTCAGCTGAGATTACTGTGTTGTCTCAGATTTCATTGATCGATGCATGAGGTAAAATAACTACAAACCTAATACAAACTGTCAAATATTTTATTTTTATGATACTAGTTGTCAGTGGCGGATCCAGAAATTTTCAAAGTGGGGGCCCACTGACTGACCTAAGAGGGGGCCCGCTCCAGTCACGCTTTAATGATTCCCTATATAAGCAACCAATTTTTTTTCTCAAAAAGGGGAGGCCAGGGCCCCCCCCCCCCTAAATCCGCCTCTGGTTGTTATGATTTTGCAAACTAATCCTTGGTTGCATAAAGGTGTACAAAAACAGTAGGTTGTAACAACCAAGGATAAGTTTGCACCCCCCCCCCCCCTTTTCTGAGTTATGTGTTAAAAAACTACCTTTTCCCTATCCTATTAAAAGAGACATTCGTAAACATGAACCTTGATAAGTTAATTGTCTAGTTTCCATGCTGTTTAAACGTTTCATTTTACACTGAACCTCACAACTCTGATCAACTCTGGTCAACCACTGCCGCATGTTATCGTCCATATTCGTGAAGTTTTTCCTTCCGGGAATATGTAGTCAAGGTCATTACCTAATTTTAAAACGCCATCTATGAACGAAATCCAAAGACACAAAAATCCAGACGCTATATTCATAATGCGTCTGGGTGATCGAGACTACTCTCAAACTTTGCATTATCAAGGAGAAGATAACTAATTAAAGTAACTCACCGCCACTGTCATTGTTATTTAAACGATTTAATAGCCAATATTTACATACATTGTTTATTCCGAAGTAGTGTTTATTCAAAGAGAGACAAAGCAAATTACACATGGCTATTTAATTAAATTTATAATTTACAATACGTTTCTAATAAGATAACGTTTTGGGTTTTTTTAAAACTTATAAATGTATTGTTTAACCTTGCCGAATTCTTTTTTGTTCTTTTTCTTTAACAAATTGACTTCTTTGTTGAAGAATACAGGCAGGTTCCAAAGCTGTATGAATTTTATAAGTAAATTGCACATTGACTCAACTCTTACAGATAGCTTTTCTTTGGTCCAATCTGAATCGTTTGGATGATATTCACATTCCCAAAAATAAAGGTTTTTAAGATGGTAGGATGTAAGAATCTGTTTTGTTCCTTTTGAGCACCAAACTTCTCGAAGTTTCTTCATTATTCGTTGACTTCTTTTACGACAAGTTCCCTTTGCTTTACCATCTAGTAATTTCTTTTCACATGTGACGTAAGATAAAGACCAATATAAAGGATCTTTTGCAACTAAGTGTATTCCTTCTTTATTTATCTCTTTAATCTTTTTATTAGATGGCCATGTCACCCCTGGTTTTCTAAGCCTACCAAACTTTGGTTCGAACGAAAGTTGTGCTTTAATGAGGGGTGCAAGATCTACACTTATTGGTGTTCCTTCATTATTTGGATCACTTATCATTAGTGTAGCGGCAGGTGAATCAGATAATCTTTGTACTTTGACCTGTTTTTTCATTTGTGGTCGATTGACAGCTTTACTTACGAGTTCTTTGAATCTTCTCTTTACTTTCTTAGGGATGATGTGGTCATCAATTGTCAAACAAGCTGGTCCTTTATTCAAACCTTCCTTATCCCACTTTTGTATCGTTCTTGACATGCTATTCATTAAACATTTTCCAACTGGTGCTGTAGCTAATGGTGTCAAACTTTTAACCACTTCATCGTTATTCTCATTCATTCCATAATAAGACGGCGTTGGGGCACCCCAAACGAGATGTGATCCTATATCTAACACTACACTATAGTCGAACTCGTCTGCTCGAGATACTTTAAGATGAGAATAGTAACTCCCAACATTTAACGGCTGTATTTGAAACCGCTTGTCTTTTTTATGAACGTATTTCAAAATATCCTCGACAATAGGATTCACAAAATCCACAATCTGCTTTGTTTCGTCTTTTATCATTCTAACATTTTCTTCATAAAACCTATTTAACATTGTATTATCCATGTTTAACTGTAAACGTAAAATAACAATAATGAAACTAATTCGGTGTTATCCCTCAGCATGTATAAATATCATTTTCGAGAAACTTCTGATGTTAAGAATAAGCTTTAAAGAAAAGGTGATTTTTATATCTAAAAATAAATCTGCTGTAGAAAGGCCATTGTAAAGGTAGAGCTATTTAAAAAATCACTTAAGCAAGTAGAAGGTTTTAAAAGTGTAAGAAGTGCATTACTAGTAGAATTTAGTATATGTATATGAATTCAGTACGGAAGGGTTTTGATAATAATTTTTTATTGCAACGAAAATTCAGTAACGAACATATAATTATTGTTTATATATACATATACAATTTAATATGTACAACAGATCTTTTTAGATTTTTTTCGAACTTTTAGTTTAACGGTTTGAAATATTGTGATGCATTGCTTAATCATAAAATCCCCTAGTTTGACCAAAATCTGATATAGACTCTTTGACTTCCAGGCACACATTTCCTTACAAAACATACCAGTGGCATACTCATGAAGGTCACATATTGATAGGAAGAACCTCTTTGATTGGACAATTTATAACCTTTTTGCAAACAATCAAAAACATTATCGCTTCTCTCCGCTCGATAGTATTCGATGTTTCTATCAGTGCACCTTCAAAAATGTTAAAACTTGAAAATCAGTCTTATGTTTTCTGTCTGTTTTAAGCAACGCTACAATTTATACGCAACACTCTAAACTTTCAATATAATCAAATTTGAGACCCTTATCATTGAGATAAAGCTTTTACTTGTATTCCTTAAAGTAGAACGCTTGAAGTTTTTGCTTCAGTTTCTATTGGTTTTTTGTTGTTGCTATATTTTGGTAGTGTAGTACTGTTTCAAAGACATCAACAAATCCGTGAATGTATAATGCTCTAATACCATTTATGAGTCACCAAAGAAATTTAACAGGAGTTACAAGTTTGGTGGAGCAGGAACTTTTCGCATTTTTAGAGTACGCAAGTTCACCTTTGGTCTGTTAGTTGTGCTCATTTATGTTAATCGATAGCTTTTTGTTTAGTGATTTGTAGACTCGTTTTGTTTTCTTTCCTATTTGGTATGGCTTTGTATCCTTTTCGTCTTTTCTTACACTTATTTAAGTTATTAGTAAGATGAGCTAACAATATTCTTAGAATCGAATATTCTTTTCAAAATATTGATTGATGATAGTGCTGATTGTTATAATTTAGTAAATCTGCATGCGGAATATTGTCGTTATACTGGTGCCATTTATTGGGAAATTGCCAGGTAAATTAACAATTTCAAAATATTTTTTAGAAGTCTGTAGGTAACCAATTTCAAGGCAAAATAGTGTTTTCCAAATAACATTTTTTCATGAGACTGTCTCTATTTCCTTACTTTCATCGCCGCTACATTTTTATATAAATGTCCGAAGCAAGGAGTATGTGATTCGATGGTTTCGTTGGTTATCAGTACCATATTTGTTTTTAATTTTGTTTTATTATATTTTCAGGTCTTTTGAATTGATTCACATTTTGTCTATTATATCTAACTATTCGATGTCATTCATGTTATTGAAAACTTTCACATTGTTGCTAACATTCATTTATTTTGGCCATTTGTCAGTATGTGAAACACTTTTTTTCAAAGTGCACCTCTTTATATTGACTGATTGTAATATCTCGTCATGGATATTTATTAAGATCTGCCTCTTATTTTATGTAATTCAAAACATATCAAAAAATCTTATGCAAAATTTCTTTATTGAGATTAGAAAATTTCCGATTACAAGAGTCCAAAAAACATAAGATGCTATTGTTATATTGTTGTCAATAGATTTTTGTATATTTAATTTTCCAAAAATTGACAAATAGAAATAGAATGTACTGGTCGCACATCCGACCAGTCTTAGAGTAATGTTACATTGTTGATCAAATGACTCAAGGTCATCTAAGGCGGAACATTCATCTAATGCGGAACATTGAATATTCACTAAGACATTGGATATTCACTAAAACAGATAATGAACGGTCTTTAACATGATATCCTAAAATAAGTTTGAGAAAATATAAAGAATATTAAGTTAGACTGGTTTGGGACTGGTCTTCTGTTATGAAATTGAATATTTTCAAGCCATGTTAATTCGGCTAATTTTAAGTAGTATAATGATATCATAACCAGGTTTTGGAAACCGTGTAACAACAAGAAAGAGATATTTCCGTGAATATTGTCCACTTGTTCATTTCCTTCAGTACCTGAATTTGATGAATTATCGTGACTAAAAGTATTGTGTTCCAATTTTTTAAGTGCAAATAATAAAACCCCAGTCTACCTTTAAGGAATATGGTTTGTTCGGGTTTCATTTCTTTTGTGTCTTTATTGTACTATACAAAGGTTAGTTTCAACATTTTAATCTTATAAATATCAATTGTAACGATACGACAGTGCACCATTTTATATAATGTAAATAACACATACTGATTTAAATTATTCAAAATAATGATTCAAAACAAATAAATTCCTTGGTCTTTCAAAAATTTCAAAATGTTCTGTACAACCTAGTCAAGAACGGTTTTGTCCTTATTCTCCAGCAAATTGACCCCTGTATGGAAGTATAAGGGCAGTTTACCTCGTTGAATGTGTTGTATGGTTCGGTAACACATTGACTCAACTCTTACAGAAAGCTTGTCATTAGTCCACTCTGAATCATATGGATGATTTACACATTCCCAGAAAAGAATATTTTTAGGATGATATGAAGTAAGTTCCTGTTTTGTTCCTTTCGGACACCATATTGCTCTACGTTTCTTCATTATTCGTTGACTTTTTTACGACAAGTACCATATGAGTCAATGCCATCTAGCAACTTCTTTTCACATGTTACGAACGACATTGACCAATACAATGGATCTTTAGCAACTTGATGAATTCCTTCTCTTTCAATTTCATTCGTTTTAGTCAACGATGGCCAGTTAACTCCGAATCTCGGACAACCAAATTCTGGTTTGAATTGAAGGTGTGCTTCAATTAGATGTGAGAGATCTAGGTTGCACGGTATTATTTCCTGGCCCATAAGGGATAATGATAGCCTTTTTAGAATTTTTACCACTTTCTAACACTGCAAAAAATTCTACATTCACAGTTAACTGAAGTACTTTCATTTTACTATTCAGAAATGAATTTGAATATGTATCATGACCGTTTACTTTTTTTTCTATTTTTAAAAACCTAAGGCCACTAGTACTCTTAGGTCTTTTATGGTGCAGTGAATACAAAATTTTAAAAAATTCTCAAAAATTCATTTTCATTCTCTTAATTATGTCCACCCTCTTGCATGGTCAACATCCAATGGTGGCCATTTATTGGGGTATTCAATTTTGAGATGTTGGCCATTTATTGATGTTTTGTCTAATAATGTTACCTGTTGTAATCAATCAGGGTTGAAGTTTTCAACTTGTATGTTTCTTTAAAATTTACCTGTACAGGTAACTTAGGTTTCTTTCAAAATTGACATTTCACATTTTTTTGAAAATGTAGAATAAGACATTGTTTTAGTCTGTTAATTAATATTATTTTTGATTTTTCTGTCTTTTTAATTTATTCAAACTCATTTTTTTAATTTTTTTATTTGTTCTTATTAATTTTTGTATGATTTTGTTTCTTATTCTTTTAATGTCTCCTTAGTAAGAATCTTGAGAAGCAAAAAGACAATAAAATATCAAAGATAAAGTTATTGACTAGCATTTGAAAGACAATTTTAAAAACAGACTTTAATTAAAATTTTTTCAAAAGCAAAAATAAAATAATAACTAATAATCAAGCAAATGATATTTTTAAAGAAACCATGAAAGAAGGAGTGATTTTAGCAAGCCTGTTTCTTAACATTATAAAATGATCAGACAATATCAATCCTCTTATAATAAATTTTTATAACATCTATTATTCAGGAAAACTACAAATATCATTATATGATTTTAATAGGAAAAAACTAGTTTTGTCTATCTTTTTTTTTAAATCTGAAATCAGGAGTTAATGTACATGATGTAATGGACTTATTTTCCAAAAAAATATTTAAAGAAAAAAACTGTCTTCTTTTGCCTTTTTTAAACAAATGTGAACTTATTAAATATGGCATCTTCAGTTTAGCTAATATCTGTCAGTTAAAAGCCAAAATTTGACAAAATACACTTATATAGATGGTTACACTTTTATGGTCTATTAATTAAATCATTTTTTTCTGTGTACATTTATATCGTTGGAAGTGCTGGACTGGTATGATACATATTCTTGGTATACATTTGCAAATATTTCCCTAAACCCAGGTCTTTTAGATAAAGTTAACAATTTCAGAGACTTGAATGAATTAAGACATTAAAACCCTTGATGAAAAATCAATTTAAAGAAAAATATAAGAACATTTTTGAAAATAGATTTAAGAATAAAAACTTTGGTAAAAACTGTATACTCAAATGTGTCACATAGAGAGTTAGTGGTCATAACTTAGAAATAGAAAATAGTGGACAATATAAAATTCCTAGAAAAGATAGAATATGTAAACTTCGCCACTTGCAAGACAATGATAACCACTCCTTCCTTAATTGTAAAATTAACAAAATAACTTGAGATAATCTATTTGAAAATTGTTTACCTTCTCATAATAATGTCTCTTACCCAAGAACAAAAAGTGAAAGAAATGCTAAACCTTTGTTACATGAATATGTTGAAAATATTGGCTCCCTTATAAAATAGTCATTATTAGAACTGAGGGCAGAAACCTAAAAAAAATCTATGTGTTTTAATTTCTTATAGAATTGTTAATTCTTTGCATTGCCATTATAATTGTGTTTTTGTTTGTTTGGTTTTTTGTCACAAACTAAATACCATAATATGTTTATATGACAAAACAAATATTATCAAATTTTGTTGAATTAATGAATATTTTGAAAATATTTCTTCAATAGAGAAATAAGGAAATGCCTAAATTTTATTTAGAATAAGTTCTAAAGACAATCTTTAACATTTGTAAAACAGTATTGAATGCAGATAAGTCTATCTACCATGTCTACTATGATTTAAATATAAATCATTTTGATTTAAGAAAATTAATTTGAGAAACAACTTTTCAATAGAAAAAGGCAGGCATTTGGAAGATGATATTCATTTATTCTTCACTTATCATAAAGTACATGTAAAAAATAGCTTAATTTGATTAGAAAGGTATAATGTCAAAACAAATAGTCATGAGTCAAATTTAAAAAAAAATCAGCTATTTATTCAACTATTTATATTATTTTATTTTATTTTTGAAATTTCTTGTCATAATCACAGTAATTAAATTTCACAAACACACATACATGTATATTTTACCTGAGACACATGACCTGTAAGTTATATAATTTTAACACTTCAATGCAGTCAAGATTTCCCTTTACCCTTGACTAGTTTTTGATTAATACCTTGTGTATTAATTAAGCGAAAGGGGGTATAATGATGAACATATAGGGCCACCATGGTGAACATAATTGTTATGGCCACCATGAATAAGATAATGTCACAGGTAGTACTGTATATAAAATTATTTCATATTTTTCTATATCTGATTCATCCCTAAGTTTGGAAAAGTATGTTCAGTTAATACTGTATTTTTTGTCCAATCACACTGTTTAGATACATTTACCTAAGTAGGGTACACAAAAGAGCAACCTAAATTCTGGAATACAAATACTACCGTGCCACCTTAATACACTGATTGCTGCTGTTGTAATTTTGGGATGTTTTATCGTTAAAGTAACGGCTGGTGATTCGGATAGTTTTCCACATCGGAATATTGTCGTATTTGCGGTCGGTTTTCAACTTCACTGACGAGTGCTTTAAATATTCTTTTAACTCTTATAGGTACAATGTGGTCACCAATTGTCATACGAGCAGGTCCGTCGTTTAAACGTTCATTGTTTCACTTTTGTATGAGCTCTGGCATCTGTGTAAAACATTTTCCTGCAGCAGGTGACGGAAGAGAAATCGACGTACTCAGTGTATATAAAGTGCGAATCCAGCCAGTTCATTTTCACTATCATATGCGAGTATGTCTATTGTAGAATAAAGGTTCATGGGAAAACTGTATTTGTTTACGTTTCGAAAATACCAAAATAATTGATTTTAAGGAAAGGTTCAACATATTTTCATTATGATATGTCTTTTTAGTGTGCAAACATAGCATAAAAGTTCATATAAGTGTTATAAAGGCAACATAATATAGCATATCGACTATTGAAAGCGATCCATTTTAACTATAGATGCGATGAGTATCACTATTAGTGCAATCATTTCTGATGTAGAATTTTCGAAGATGAGAGGAATTTTTATTGTAGATTTATGTGATAAATGGACTTGCAACAAATGAAAAACTTAGTTGATGACTTTAGTATTTATGATATGTTCAAATTGAAATACAAACTCCTCATTCATTCTTCATCAAATATATAGCTATTCAAACTTGTAACAAAAACGCTTCTTAAAATGTCACATTGAGACGAGTAAATTTGAGGACGTTATCTTCCACGCAATACATACACATGCGAACAGAGAACTTATGCATTTTTGTCATACGTTAAACGAAATGTCAACTAAAAAAATTGTACTAAAATCAGGGTGAATGTAATTAATGTATACTTGATGCAACTGACTTAATAATTTCAAATTAAAACACCCCACATTATTTTCTGAGACATCAAGAGAAAGAGAATGAATCATTTTAATTCGACGAGATCAAGGAGGTTTCATTTGTTCAATATGAAGATATTTAAAACGCCATATTATGGATTATTAAAAGTCAAACTTCGCCAGTATTGCTCACAGACTGTATATAATGCAAAAAGGACAAACGTCATTGAAAACTCATTGGTGGCCTTTGGCTGTTGTCTGCTCTTTGGTTGGGTTGTTGTCTCTTTGATATATTCCCCATTTCCATTCTCTATTTTTTTTTAAATTCATCGTATTATGAAAACGAACTTTTGTAGTGTACTATAGGTAAAGCTCTCAAACATGAACTAAAACTACCGGTTAACCGGTTAATCGGTCGAACGACTATCCGAGTAACCGGTTAGGCAAAATTGTACGATTTGACAACACTCATATTAAGCCCATTATAAATATATTAGAAAAGTAGTGTGTTTGTTTTTTATCCCGTCCCGTTTCGATTTTAGCCATAGATAGATATAAGAAGATGTCATATGTGACAATGAGACAACTCTCCATCCGAGTCACAATTTATAAAAGTAGAACCATTATAGGCCAGAGTACGGTCTTCAACATGGAGTCTTGGCTCACACCAAACAGCAAGTTATAAATGGCACAAGTGTAAAACCTTTCAAACGGGAAAACCAACGATGTAATCTATATAAAGATGTACATAATTAGTGATGAAGTGTCAAGGAAATGGATAAAAAACCAACGACCAAGATCCCTACAATTTATAAGAAATTAAATAGAATACATTTGAAATAAATGTTATTTCTATTGAATATCATATATATATCAAACTCTCCTCCGCAAGTTCAACTTTATCAAATCCTTCTCTTACTTTATCTAGTGTTTGTCCGGTAGCCTAACAGCATGAAAACTAGTAGAACAAAAAATATTATTTATGCGTTTCCGTCAGTTTTAGTTTGTTACCCCGATTTTGTTTTTTGTCCATGGATTTATGAGTTTGAACAGCGATATACTACTGTTGCCTTTATTGAGCAAGTCGGCTAAATTAAGGCTTTAATAGATAAAAAAACTTAAAATTCATATAGTGAAAATGCACCGCATATACAATACTAATGAATCGCTCTACAGTGAAAATGAAAGTATAGTATCACTATTCGACAGTAAACATGACTCGCACAAAGAAAGCATCATAGTGGAATTCAGTTCAATATGAAGAAATTGAATGACAAAACCTATTCTACGTTATACAACTTTAATAATTGTGTTGAAATGAATATTTTTCTGCAACAATAGCTAACCTGCTAGTTTTAAATCACCAGCACGATCTGTTCGTGAAATGTCCTAAATATGCACCTATTTCGGTATATATTTCACAGCTGGATGGCTTTAGACGCGATAAAACCCCGTTCGCATCTCTAACATTTTCTTACTAGTATTATTTATTTCTAAACATATACATTTTAACTAATTTTCTTCATTTTCTTCAAAAATAAAAAAAAAATCGTCTGTTTATTTATCATTCTACATCAGAAATTTATGGCATATACAGTGAAAATGATATTTTAGGATCCGCAATTTACTTACACTGGTACTAACGACTTCTTTGTTTTCATTATATCCATAACAAGCTGGCTTTCCGGAAGTCTACATATAACACACCACTATAGTCTCTCGGGACACTTTTAGACGAGAATAGTAACTACCAACATTCAGCGGTTGTGTTTTAAAACGCCTGTCTTTTTCGTGGACGTACTGGAAAATTTGATTGACGATAGGAATCACAGATTCAACATTCTGTTTTGTTTCGTCTCTTGTCATTTTAACATTGTCTTCATAAATTTAAATGATCCTCAAATTCTTCTTTTTGTTTGCATTGAAACTATTCATATGGATGATTTACACATTCCCAGAAAAGAATATTTTTAGGATGATATGAAGTAAGTTCCTGTTTTGTTCCTTTCGGACACCATATTGCTCTACGTTTCTTCATTATTCGTTGACTTTTTTACGACAAGTACCATATGAGTCAATGCCATCTAGCAACTTCTTTTCACATGTTACGAACGACATTGACCAATACAATGGATCTTTAGCAACTTGATGAATTCCTTCTCTTTCAATTTCATTCGTTTTAGTCAACGATGGCCAGTTAACTCCGAATCTCGGACAACCAAATTCTGGTTTGAATTGAAGGTGTGCTTCAATTAGATGTGAGAGATCTAGGTTGCACGGTATTATTTCCTGGCCCATAAGGGATAATGATAGCCTTTTTAGAATTTTTACCACTTTCTAACACTGCAAAAAATTCTACATTCACAGTTAACTGAAGTACTTTCATTTTACTATTCAGAAATGAATTTGAATATGTATCATGACCGTTTACTTTTTTTTCTATTTTTAAAAACCTAAGGCCACTAGTACTCTTAGGTCTTTTATGGTGCAGTGAATACAAAATTTTAAAAAATTCTCAAAAATTCATTTTCATTCTCTTAATTATGTCCACCCTCTTGCATGGTCAACATCCAATGGTGGCCATTTATTGGGGTATTCAATTTTGAGATGTTGGCCATTTATTGATGTTTTGTCTAATAATGTTACCTGTTGTAATCAATCAGGGTTGAAGTTTTCAACTTGTATGTTTCTTTAAAATTTACCTGTACAGGTAACTTAGGTTTCTTTCAAAATTGACATTTCACATTTTTTTGAAAATGTAGAATAAGACATTGTTTTAGTCTGTTAATTAATATTATTTTTGATTTTTCTGTCTTTTTAATTTATTCAAACTCATTGTTTTAATTTTTTTATTTGTTCTTATTAATTTTTGTATGATTTTGTTTCTTATTCTTTTAATGTCTCCTTAGTAAGAATCTTGAGAAGCAAAAAGACAATAAAATATCAAAGATAAAGTTATTGACTAGCATTTGAAAGACAATTTTAAAAACAGACTTTAATTAAAATTTTTTCAAAAGCAAAAATAAAATAATAACTAATAATCAAGCAAATGATATTTTTAAAGAAACAATGAAAGAAGGAGTAATTTTAGCAAGCCTGTTTCTTAACATTATAAAATGATCAGACAATATCAATCCTCTTATAATAAATTTTTATAACATCTATTATTCAGGAAAACTACAAATATCATTATATGATTTTAATAGGAAAAAACTAGTTTTGTCTATCTTTTTTTTTAAATCTGAAATCAGGAGTTAATGTACATGATGTAATGGACTTATTTTCCAAAAAAATATTTAAAGAAAAAAACTGTCTTCTTTTGCCTTTTTTAAACAAATGTGAACTTATTAAATATGGCATCTTCAGTTTAGCTAATATCTGTCAGTTAAAAGCCAAAATTTGACAAAATACACTTATATAGATGGTTACACTTTTATGGTCTATTAATTAAATCATTTTTTTCTGTGTACATTTATATCGTTGGAAGTGCTGGACTGGTATGATACATATTCTTGGTATACATTTGCAAATATTTCCCTAAACCCAGGTCTTTTAGATAAAGTTAACAATTTCAGAGACTTGAATGAATTAAGACATTAAAACCCTTGATGAAAAATCAATTTAAAGAAAAATATAAGAACATTTTTGAAAATAGATTTAAGAATAAAAACTTTGGTAAAAACTGTATACTCAAATGTGTCACATAGAGAGTTAGTGGTCATAACTTAGAAATAGAAAATAGTGGACAATATAAAATTCCTAGAAAAGATAGAATATGTAAACTTCGCCACTTGCAAGACAATGATAACCACTCCTTCCTTAATTGTAAAATTAACAAAATAACTTGAGATAATCTATTTGAAAATTGTTTACCTTCTCATAATAATGTCTCTTACCCAAGAACAAAAAGTGAAAGAAATGCTAAACCTTTGTTACATGAATATGTTGAAAATATTGGCTCCCTTATAAAATAGTCATTATTAGAACTGAGGGCAGAAACCTAAAAAAAATCTATGTGTTTTAATTTCTTATAGAATTGTTAATTCTTTGCATTGCCATTATAATTGTGTTTTTGTTTGTTTGGTTTTTTGTCACAAACTAAATACCATAATATGTTTATATGACAAAACAAATATTATCAAATTTTGTTGAATTAATGAATATTTTGAAAATATTTCTTCAATAGAGAAATAAGGAAATGCCTAAATTTTATTTAGAATAAGTTCTAAAGACAATCTTTAACATTTGTAAAACAGTATTGAATGCAGATAAGTCTATCTACCATGTCTACTATGATTTAAATATAAATCATTTTGATTTAAGAAAATTAATTTGAGAAACAACTTTTCAATAGAAAAAGGCAGGCATTTGGAAGATGATATTCATTTATTCTTCACTTATCATAAAGTACATGTAAAAAATAGCTTAATTTGATTAGAAAGGTATAATGTCAAAACAAATAGTCATGAGTCAAATTTAAAAAAAAATCAGCTATTTATTCAACTATTTATATTATTTTATTTTATTTTTGAAATTTCTTGTCATAATCACAGTAATTAAATTTCACAAACACACATACATGTATATTTTACCTGAGACACATGACCTGTAAGTTATATAATTTTAACACTTCAATGCAGTCAAGATTTCCCTTTACCCTTGACTAGTTTTTGATTAATACCTTGTGTATTAATTAAGCGAAAGGGGGTATAATGATGAACATATAGGGCCACCATGGTGAACATAATTGTTATGGCCACCATGAATAAGATAATGTCACAGGTAGTACTGTATATAAAATTATTTCATATTTTTCTATACCTGATTCATCCCTAAGTTTGGAAAAGTATGTTCAGTTAATACTGTATTTTTTGTCCAATCACACTGTTTAGATACATTTACCTAAGTAGGGTACACAAAAGAGCAACCTAAATTCTGGAATACAAATACTACCGTGCCACCTTAATACACTGATTGCTGCTGTTGTAATTTTGGGATGTTTTATCGTTAAAGTAACGGCTGGTGATTCGGATAGTTTTCCACATCGGAATATTGTCGTATTTGCGGTCGGTTTTCAACTTCACTGACGAGTGCTTTAAATATTCTTTTAACTCTTATAGGTACAATGTGGTCACCAATTGTCATACGAGCAGGTCCGTCGTTTAAACGTTCATTGTTTCACTTTTGTATGAGCTCTGGCATCTGTGTAAAACATTTTCCTGCAGCAGGTGACGGAAGAGAAATCGACGTACTCAGTGTATATAAAGTGCGAATCCAGCCAGTTCATTTTCACTATCATATGCGAGTATGTCTATTGTAGAATAAAGGTTCATGGGAAAACTGTATTTGTTTACGTTTCGAAAATACCAAAATAATTGATTTTAAGGAAAGTTTCAACATATTTTCATTATGATATGTCTTTTTAGTGTGCAAACATAGCATAAAAGTTCAAATAAGTGTTATAAAGGCAACATAATATAGCATATCGACTATTGAAAGCGATCCATTTTAACTATAGATGCGATGAGTATCACTATTAGTGCAATCATTTCTGATGTAGAATTTTCGAAGATGAGAGGAATTTTTATTGTAGATTTATGTGATAAATGGACTTGCAACAAATGAAAAACTTAGTTGATGACTTTAGTATTTATGATATGTTCAAATTGAAATACAAACTCCTCATTCATTCTTCATCAAATATATAGCTATTCAAACTTGTAACAAAAACGCTTCTTAAAATGTCACATTGAGACGAGTAAATTTGAGGACGTTATCTTCCACGCAATACATACACATGCGAACAGAGAACTTATGCATTTTTGTCATACGTTAAACGAAATGTCAACTAAAAAAATTGTACTAAAATCAAGGTGAATGTAATTAATGTATACTTGATGCAACTGACTTAATAATTTCAAATTAAAACACCCCACATTATTTTCTGAGACATCAAGAGAAAGAGAATGAAACATTTTAATTCGACGAGATCAAGGAGGTTTCATTTGTTCAATATGAAGATATTTAAAACGCCATATTATGGATTATTAAAAGTCAAACTTCGCCAGTATTGCTCACAGACTGTATATAATGCAAAAAGGACAAACGTCATTGAAAACTCATTGGTGGCCTTTGGCTGTTGTCTGCTCTTTGGTTGGGTTGTTGTCTCTTTGATATATTCCCCATTTCCATTCTCTATTTTTTTTTAAATTCATCGTATTATGAAAACGAACTTTTGTAGTGTACTATAGGTAAAGCTCTCAAACATGAACTAAAACTACCGGTTAACCGGTTAATCGGTCGAACGACTATCCGAGTAACCGGTTAGGCAAAATTGTACGATTTGACAACACTCATATTAAGCCCATTATAAATATATTAGAAAAGTAGTGTGTTTGTTTTTTATCCCGTCCCGTTTCGATTTTAGCCATAGATAGATATAAGAAGATGTCATATGTGACAATGAGACAACTCTCCATCCGAGTCACAATTTATAAAAGTAGAACCATTATAGGCCAGAGTACGGTCTTCAACATGGAGTCTTGGCTCACACCAAACAGCAAGTTATAAATGGCACAAGTGTAAAACCTTTCAAACGGGAAAACCAACGATGTAATCTATATAAAGATGTACATAATTAGTGATGAAGTGTCAAGGAAATGGATAAAAAACCAACGACCAAGATCCCTACAATTTATAAGAAATTAAATAGAATACATTTGAAATAAATGTTATTTCTATTGAATATCATATATATATCAAACTCTCCTCCGCAAGTTCAACTTTATCAAATCCTTCTCTACTTTATCTAGTGTTTGTCCGGTAGCCTAACAGCATGAAAACTAGTAGAACAAAAAATATTATTTATGCGTTTCCGTCAGTTTTAGTTTGTTACCCCGATTTTGTTTTTTGTCCATGGATTTATGAGTTTGAACAGCGATATACTACTGTTGCCTTTATTGAGCAAGTCGGCTAAATTAAGGCTTTAATAGATAAAAAAACTTAAAATTCATATAGTGAAAATGCACCGCATATACAATACTAATGAATCGCTCTACAGTGAAAATGAAAGTATAGTATCACTATTCGACAGTAAACATGACTCGCACAAAGAAAGCATCATAGTGGAATTCAGTTCAATATGAAGAAATTGAATGACAAAACCTATTCTACGTTATACAACTTTAATAATTGTGTTGAAATGAATATTTTTCTGCAACAATAGCTAACCTGCTAGTTTTAAATCACCAGCACGATCTGTTCGTGAAATGTCCTAAATATGCACCTATTTCGGTATATATTTCACAGCTGGATGGCTTTAGACGCGATAAAACCCCGTTCGCATCTCTAACATTTTCTTACTAGTATTATTTATTTCTAAACATATACATTTTAACTAATTTTCTTCATTTTCTTCAAAAATAAAAAAAAAATCGTCTGTTTATTTATCATTCTACATCAGAAATTTATGGCATATACAGTGAAAATGATATTTTAGGATCCGCAATTTACTTACACTGGTACTAACGACTTCTTTGTTTTCATTATATCCATAACAAGCTGGCTTTCCGGAAGTCTACATATAACACACCACTATAGTCTCTCGGGACACTTTTAGACGAGAATAGTAACTACCAACATTCAGCGGTTGTGTTTTAAAACGCCTGTCTTTTTCGTGGACGTACTGGAAAATTTGATTGACGATAGGAATCACAAATTCAACATTCTGTTTTGTTTCGTCTCTTGTCATTTTAACATTGTCTTCATAAATTTAAATGATCCTCAAATTCTTCTTTTTGTTTGCATTGAAACTATTCTGAAGCGTACAAAAGGTATAAATATGTATAGTGATTATGGTTGTCATCGTGTATATACATATGGCGTCACAATGTTTAGATGTTTAAACGATGCAATGGTTTCGCGGACTATTTCATTCATGACACTTTAAGCCAAAATATATATTGAACGGAATTTATTTCAGTATGCTGCATTGGGATATATATAAATTTACTATATTTTAAGCTTAACCGTCGAAAAACTTGATTTTACTGTCGCAAATATCCGTTTCCCAAGCTTAAAATGCAATACAGTTATCTCCTAATTTTGTTTTCCCTTGTTGTTATTATAGTGATGAAGATTACAACATAGTGTTAACTTTTGTATCCCAGTTTTTAGCAGATATGTTTTTTTGTTTTGCTCACATTTTGTTGTCAGTCTAATGGAATTGTATACGACTGTCATACAAGTGAGAGGTGTAGCTATAAAACCAGGATAAATTTAGTCCATCATTATCTTCAGCAGGAAATACATTTACCAAGTTGGGAATGGCAGTTGTTTCCCAATCGTTTAATGTGTTTCATCTTTAAATTTTGCCATTTGATAACGAACCTTCCATTTTAAATTTTCCTTGGAGTTCGTTTTTTGTTTGTTATGTTACTTTTTAAAAGGAGTACATTTAAAGAGTTGATTTTATTGTATGGAAAAGCATCATGTATGCACCTTTACTGAAACACTATGATGCAATTGGATGTTATAGGATAACCTTTATTTATCATACTTTACAATACATTACAATTTAGTTGACGAAAGATCCCCTCATCCTCCCTTGTATCAAGCTCGAGTTAGGGGTCAGATTTAAATGAAGTTCGAATAATGATTAGAAACATTCAAAGGGGCACTAGCTGTCAAATTCATGGTCACCGATTTGACTCCAATTCTCATATTTAATTTATAACAATGTAAAACATTTATCCAAACTACCAAAAGTCTAAAATAAATAGTTTACAGAGCATGGGGTAGATAATATGTAGGTTCGTTTCGTGTGTATTTTAGTCAAGACTATCGATTTGACCTCATATGACCATATGGATTTTTTTTTATGTCTGTTTGAGTTTATTTTGTAGATTTACTGATTGAAAATATATGTTTCTCATTGTTTTTAACCGTATAAGAATGATTTTATATGAATCGAATCAGTAATCAAATGATTTACCGTAGTTTTACTTTCATTGTTGACATTCTTTTTCTTTAAATAACCAGTACACGTAGAATGCATGCGTTGTCAATCTCTAGCAAGTGGTTAAATTGAAGTTCACATGAATACGGATTTAATGAGGTCGACTCATTCACTTGCAAGTGAATAGGTAATTTTCAATGTTTCTAAATTTGACAAAATTGAACCATTTTGGCTGCTAAAAGCGAATTATTATTTCACTATTTCACTTTCATTATTGATTGAACAAAAAACAATTTTAATTTAGTTTTTTATATATCTCGTAGCTAGTGCCCCTTTAAGGCACAAACGATGTTGTATTGTAAAGTCCAAACCTTGATCATTGAAATGGTCATAAGTATATACCCATTGTTTGAAATCTTTAACATTTTCGTATTACTTATGAAGTTCTACCACAGGAAAAGACTATCTCAGTTGAATTTTGACAACTCTTTTCGACATCTGTCTATTCACCTAGAATTCATCTTAACCAGTATCTGAATTTTATGATTAACATAATGCTTAATCAAATTGTTCTCCATTACATTTTGTTAGAATAATTAAGTGTATTTTCTTTATCACACTATGCACTTTTATATATACATGTATATACAAATCGAAGATAAGAATCATCGTGTCTTCCAAGCAAACGATTGGAATTATATATAGACATTTCGGGTTCTTAATGCAGACAGTTATGAAAATCTAAACCTGGTGAAACCATACAGAAAATGGAAAAGATGGATAGATAGGTAAATACAGAGTATAGAAAAAAAGCGCTTTGGGTATGATGTACTTGTGCGTTCATATTTTAAAGTTAATATGAAGGACTCTGCACTGCGATGGTACTCCGAAATGCAATGGTTAAACGCTAAAGTAAGTTTTTTTTCTTCATTTATTGTATGCCGTTTCTGTTATAAAAAAAATGCATTTTTTTTAAATCAAATATTTATTCTAAAGTAGTGATAGATAAAACAGACATTTAAGATATTAAACAATGATAGATATTCTCCAACAAATTGACTTCTGTATGAAAATAGAGAGGCAGGTTACCACATCGTATGTGTTCTATGATTCGGTAACACATTGACCCAATTCTTTCAGAAAGCTTGCCATTAGTCCATTCTGAATCAAATGGGTGAATTTCACATTCCCAGAAAAGAATAGTTTTAAGATGATTTGAAGTTATTTCTTGTTTTGTTCCTTTCGGACACCACATTTCTCTAAGTTTTTTCATTATCCGTTGACTTTTTTACGGCAAGTTCCATTCGAGTCAATGCCATCAGGCAATTTCTTTTTGCACATGACAAATGACAAAGACCAGTAAAATGGATCTTTGGCAACTTCGTGGATTCCTTCAGCTTTTATCTCTTCAATCTTTGTACGGGATGGCCATCTTGCTCCCGGTCGAGGCCACCCAAACTCTGATTTGAATGAGACATGTGATTTTATAAGAGGTGTAGGATCTACACTTACTTGACCTCCTACAATGTCAGGATGGCAAATTATTAGTGTAGTAGCAGGTGACTCGGATAATTGTCTTGCGTCGACATACTGACGTATGTCTGGTAGGTTAATAGCTTCACTGACGAGTTCTTTAAACCTTCTTTTAACTCTTATAGGTATAATATGGTCATCAATTGTCAAACAAGCCGGTCCTTCATTTGAACGCTCTTTATTCCAATGTTGTATTGTTCCTGGAATATCAGTAAAGCATTTCACAACTGGTGCTGAGGGCAAAGGAATCGGTGTTTTAAACACTTCCCTTTTTTCACTGAAATTATAATAAGCCGGTGTTCCAGAAGTCCAACTGAAAGGTGATCCTACATCTAAAACTACACTATAATCAAATTCATCTGCTCGAGACACTTTAAGGTGGGAATATTAACTCCCGACATTTAATGGCTGTATTTAAAAACGTTTGTCCTTTTTATGAACGTACTGCAAAATTTCATTCACAAGAGGCGTCACAACATTGACGTTCTGTCTTGTTTCGTTTCTTGACATTTTTACATTGTCTTCATAAAAATTATTTAACATGGTATGGATATCCATTTTGACTTGTAAACAATAATGATAATTGTGAAGTTATCGCTTGTTATCTGCCTTCTATCATAATATTTTATCATTACAGTGTGAAGAGCGAAATCCAAAGTTAAAAATACAGAAACGTGTTCTTCGTATAAAAAATAAGTTGTGTCAATATGGCTCCAATGGTGTTTTGAATATGAACATTGTTCATGGATATGAACATATATTAGCAACATTGTGATATTCGATGTCATGCATATATAATGCTTTACCATTCTATGGAGATTCCTGAAAGACCACGCAATACATCATAATAATTTTGACTGCTTAATAAAGAAGGTGGTAAAAGTTAAGGACAAACACAAAAATGCATATGTTGTTCTCGTACCTGTCAAATTGAAACTATGTCAGCAAATTTAAACATGACCATATAAACAGATTATTCAAATACCACTATCGAAAATATGAATAGGCACAATTATCTATATAGGACTTGATTTTACGAGGTCACATTTTTTAAATTATATTCGATTAAAAAATAGTAGCCCTAAATAAGGAGCACTGTTATGAACTCAATTGTTATAAGAAGATAAAGTTGACAGTCCGTTCGTTATGTTAATGCCTCTATCTCACTCTTGTATCCACTTCTGAAAGAATTTTGTAAACTTATGAATGTTTCTTAAATTAATGATGTGCTTTTGTATCAGCTGTATCATTACTTCGTCCGATATACTTCATGAGTTTTACTGGCAAAGAATCGACCAAGTTGTTATCTTAAGTTCGTGCTGTTAATTATTGACACCGTTGTTGGTGTCAACATAAACATGACCATATAAACAGAACTATTTTGATCCGAGCGTCACTGATGAGTCTTTTGCAGACGAAACGCGCGTCTGGCGTATTAATTCATAAGCATTGTACATTTGATAACTATTTACACCACTGGTTTGATGCCTTTGCTAGTAGATGTTTCTGCCCAAGGGTAACCCCGACCCAGTAGTCAGCACTTCAGTGTTGACAGGAATATCAATTATTTGGTCATTTTTATAAATTTCCTGTTTACAAAAAAAACTGATTTTTTCGAAAACTAAGGATTTTGTTATGCCAGGCATAGATTATCTTAGCCGTATTTATAACTATTTTGATTTGAGCGTCACTGATGAGTCTTACGAAGACGAAACACGCGTCTGGCGTATTAAAATATTATCCTGATACCTTTGATAAAAGTTAACCCAACGAAATCATATCCAATGCAGTAAGGTGAGCAAGGATGAAGCAAGAGAATGTTTAAAATTTGAAAAACGGAGGTACCAGAATGTAGTAACGAGACAGATTTGTAGTCAAGATTATTGATACATCATGTACATCGTCAAATATCAACAGTACAAATAAAATAATTGTATTTACTGTGCAAATTGAGAGTTATGATAGCCGTAAACGCATTTTGCGTATGGTCTTTGTACTGCAATTTTGACAATAGGATGAAGCTACAGCTCAGTATGTTGATCAGTCTGGATATGAGGAATCAGAATATGAAGAAGACACCCATTCCACAGAAGAGAGTACTGATGGAAAGGTTCTGGAAGTGATAGAAAGTACCTCGACAACAAATGAATAAGCGGATTGGCAGGTACCTCAATGTACAAATAACTTTAAAGTGTTAAATGAAATTGGTCAAGGGTAAAACAGTCTTCATCGAAACTGACGTATTTCCGGTAGATAAGATTTTTATCAATGCCTTTATTTGTGCGTTGACAATCTTATCTCGTTGACCAAATGTCTCATTCAACAAATTTGATATGCAGCTTCATCATAACTTGCATTTTTAAGGCCTATAACCTTATTGGCCCTAGTGCTTCGTGTAATATTCCTGTGTGCTTATTTTGTGTGTTTTTATTATTATTATCTTTTGTCTCATTCATAGTGTTTCAAACAAGATATGTTTTCATCAGTATTGGTTCTTTTTCATTTGTTAAACTGTTTGTTTGTTGTAATAATATCATGTTGCCTCTTGTGGGTCCATGAATGTTGGACTAAAGTGTTTCAAATTCTTTTCGATTCTGTTCTAACAATGACTTCCGTTAATCGAACTTTGTTCATTTGTTTGGTAAAGTGTACGACCGATTCATAATGTTCCTTCACTTTTCATCAGATTTATGAAGTACTTTCACTTTTATAAGATTAATGAACACTGTAATGTAAGTGAAAGTGAAAGGTACTCGATAATTGTTTGTTGTAACTTGTATGACTAAATCTATCTTTAATATAATTTGTATATGTATATTCCAAATGTGAAAATATTTTTCTACATTTGTTTTCTAAAAAGTATCTGACAGAGATTATTGCAGATGAATTATACAGAAGGCGCGCCATAGCTAAAATATATTATTACAAGAAAAAAAGACATTGTCAAGATTAAATTTCATATCCACTCCGAAGTAGTGCTAGATGAAACAGACAATACAAACATCATATTCTGTTAATTCAAATTATATAATAGATTTACAAAAAAGTAAAATCACAAAAATGCTGAACAAATGAAATGATAAAACACATCAAACGAACGGACAACAACTGTCATATTCCTGACTTGGTATAGGCATTTTAAATGTAGAAAATGGTTGATTGAACCTGGGTTTATAGCGCTAGACCTCTCACTTGTATGACAGTCGCATCAACTTCCATAATATTTACAACGATTCGTTGACATAACAGACATAACAGGTAAAATTGTCACAATAGGGGTACAGCAGTCATCACAGTGTCGCAATCTCAATTTGAACTACTAAGTAAAACAATAAAAATATTCAACAAAGAAGCAAAAAAAAAAGCATCTATCAATTCAACAACCACATTCATTTCTTACTTATACATGTATTTTAAATTAAGCCATAAAGGATTGAAATAGTTGAAGTCTTGTGAATGAATGGCAAGGTTCACGTCAACTCTAGTGAAGAGTCGCGTGTTTGACGTCAGAATGTAAACGTTACACAGGAAGAGATATAAGATAATTTTGTCAAAAGTATTTTCAATATTATATTAGAACAACAACATAATAACATTATAATAGAACATTAACATAATGGTTGGATGTTTAAAAGTACAGAGTCACATTCTTAATCAGATAATGTTCGGGATTGTTCAAAAACATGAAAATGTTCTGTACAACCTGGTCAAGTACGTCCCTGTCCTTATTCTCCAGCAAATTGACCCCTGTATAGAAATACAGAGGCAGGATCCCACGCTGGATATGTTGTATGAGCAAGTAACACATAGACTCAATTCTTACAGAAAGATGTTCATTGGTCCATTCTGCATCAGATGGGCGATTTTCACATTCCCAGAAGATAACATTTTTAAGATGGTACGAAGTAATTACTTGTTTAGTTCCTTTTGGACACCAACTTTCCCGTAATTTCTTCATTATCGGTTGACTTTTTTTGCGACAAGTTCCATTCGAGTCAATGCCATCTAGCAATATCTTTTCACACATGTGACAAAGACCAGTACAATGGATCTTTGGTAATCCGTGGATGCCTTCGGTTTTTATCTCTTCAATCTTTGTACGGTATGGCCATATTGCTCCCTGGCGAGGCCACCCGAACTCTGGTTTGAATGAAGCATTTGATTTTATAAGAGTTGCCAGATCTACACTTATTGTCTCTCCTACAATGTTAGGATGGCTTATAATCAGTGTAGTGGCAGGTGACTCGGATAATCGTTTTGCATCGACATACTGACGTATGTGTGGTCGGTTAATATCTTCACTGACCATTGCTTTAAACCATCTTTTCACTGATATAGGTATAATGTGATCATCAATTGTCAAACAAGCCGGTACGTCATTTAAACCTTCATTATTCCATCTTTGTGTCAGTCCTTCAACCTCTATAAGGCATTTTCCTGGTAGTGGTGAAGGCAGTGGAAACGATGAAAGAACCAATTCGTTGCTTCCATTACATCCGTAATAAGATGGCGTTGCGATACCCCAATCCAGAGATGATCCTACATCTAAGACAACACTATAATCAAATTCGTCAGCTCGAGACACTTTAAGGTGGGAATAGTAACTGCCGACATTTAATGGCTGTATTTGAAAACGAGAGGCATCACGACATTAACGTTCTGGCTTGTTTCGTTTCTAGAAATGTTCACATTGTCTTCATAAAAATTATTTAACATTGTATTTATATCCATTTTGACATGTAAACGATAATGAAAATTGTGAAATAAAAGCTTTTTATTATCGTTCTTACATTATATGTTATCACAGTGTGTAGAGCAAAATCCAAAATTTAAAATAGAATTAGGTGTTCTTCATATATAGAGATAAGTCGGGTCAAAATGAAACCAATGTTTTTTTATTATGTATATTTTACATGTTTATGGACCAATTCTAATTTCAGGATGATATTTGAACTAATTTGATATCATTTATATAATAAGATGTGGCATGAGTGCCATTAAAGTCACAATGTGTAAAAGTAAACCATTATAGGTCAAAGTACGGTCTTCAACACGGGCATTGGCAGTTTTTTTTCGCATTCCTTTGCCATTTACATTAAATGAAAAACTCCTAGTCTCCTTTATCTGATTACTTGATATCATTTGGGGTCTTTTATATCTAAGTGGTATGGGCTTTGCTCATTGTTGATTGCCGTTAGGTGACCTGTAGTTCTGTGTCATTTTGGTCTGTTGTCTTACCACTTTCGTATCATATTCTATCAGAAAGGGACGCCAATTACTGAAAAGACCAAACATTTGATATTACTTTATTTGGTCATTGCGTCCATATGATCATTGGTCAGACACTGACTCTTGGCGGATGATATACTTTTATTAGGGTTATGATTAGTCCATTTTTTGTAAATTAGATAAATGATTAATACAGCCCATTTGTTTCGGAATTTTTACCTACTCGAATAAGATTGCAGCATGGACACCGTGAAGTAAATCTCATTGTTTTACACTGAAAATATGACCATATACAAGTACTTGTAAATTGAGTAAGATATACCTGCCAATAGGGATCCCAATATTGTCTCATCCCATGTTTGTTCCTTGTTTAATTCAGGTTTTTATTATCTATGTAAGCAAAATATGTGTTGTTGAAAGTTTTCTTCAATCCTTTTTACCAAATACCCTTATACCATTGATCACGCTGTTTGATTTTCATTCTTACTTTGCATTATCGGATCTTTGATTAAATCACTTTGTCAGGATACAAGTATAAAATGTATTCACAATTAGAAAGTAAATGAACATCAGAAAGCATATTAAAAAGTAAAATCACCAAAATACCGAACTCCGAGGAAAATTCAAAACAGAAAGTTCCTAATCAAATGGCCATATTAAAAAAATCAAAAACACATCAAACAAATGGATAACAACTGTCATATTCCTTCTATATTAAATGGTACACAGCTCGTTGGTGTTAATTTTATATCTTTACATCCCTTTCTTTACAATAATGTAGTTTACCTTACGAATGAAAAATTTAGAAATCCGTTTTATTTTGATCGCATTTTCTGGTAAATGTTTGCTATTGCAACCGAATTTAGAAAATACAATCTTCAGTTATTTATTTATTAAAGCTTACATTTTGTTTATTCAAAAAACCTTAACAACTCTTCCTCTTAAATAAAACCCACAATATGACTTAGGAACTATTTTAGATGAAAATGTAAATATTGCAGAAAAAATGGAAAGTATTACTTAAATCAAAACCCACAAAATTGACCATAGTTCTGTTATTTGAGAGAATCTAACAATAACTTATCAGTGTTTTTTAATCATTGTATACTTCATAAAATGCAAGAAACTCATTTTGACCCTGTTGCCCCGATAAGTTTAAAAAAAAAAGCATGGCTGGTCACATATATGGTTAAATTTTGTTATATTCAAAGCTTGTCTTTGTGTCGTAATTTTCCTATGACAACTCTACACCGTACATAGTTAATACAATCCCCTCAGGCGCTATACAGCGTCCATAGTTAATTGTTCCATTTGGACCCGAACAACTTTTCTTAAAACAATTTCTAAGTCATTTCACAGGTAAGATACAGTACTTTTTTAGATGGTTTGATTATTTTTACAACTGTTACATTATCGTATGTCAAACGGGAGTAATAACAAATAAACTCACCATAGATACCAGGATAAAAATGTCTTATTCACGCCAGATGCACCGCACCAGATCCGCATTTTGACAACTAATGTCTGTTCGGTGATGCTCGAGGCCCAAATATTTTGATATTAAAATTATAATACAAATGTTCAAGATCGGATCAACCTAAAAATGATTTAAACAATAGTCGGACAAGGAGTTGGAGCTTTGCAAACTCAGTTTAAGAAGGCCATTTTGATTCCTAATGGTTTATAATTGTCAGTGTAACAGCCGGGAATTTAGACATATATCAGCTTTAATATCAGCAAATTGACGTACACGTGGCCGGTTAACAGCCTCACTTACGAGTGATTTGCATCTTTCTTTGCTGTAAAGGTATTTTAAAGCTGAGACCCACGATGTTCCCTTTCCCGCTGATTATCATTCATTATTATTCGTTGGATGCAAAGTTTGTTGTGTTTCGTGGACGGAGGTGAACAACGAATTACAAATTTTTTTCTAGGCTTTTAATGCAGAGATTGGCAGAACCACAAAATACAATATCCACCAAAAATGTTTTTCTTAATCCACGAAAATTGATACCAACAAGGATAAATGAATCCACAGTGTCAATGGACTACCTCGGAGCTAGCGTATCTCTGGTAGATAGGATTTCTATCAATACCTTTTTTTTATACGCTGACAATCTCATCTTGTTGAAAAAGTGACTCTTTAAACAAATTTGACATACAGCTTCATAGTAACTTGTTTTGGTAAGGGCTAACCTTAATATTAGTGCTTCTTGTAAAACATACCTCTATGATTTGATTTGGGTACTAATCTTAATTGTATCACCACCAGCCCAGTAGTCAGCACTTCGATGTTGACATGAATATTAAGTATATGGTCTTTTTTATGAACTCCTATTTACAAAACTTTAGGATTTTCTTATCCCAGGCAAAGATTACCTTTCCAGAATTTGACACAACTTTTTTTAATTTTGGATCCTCAATGCTCTTCAACTTTTTACTTGTTTGGCTTTATAACTACATGTATTTTGATGTGAGCATCACTGATGAGTCTTGTGTAGACGAAACGCGCGTCTGGCATATTCAATTTTAATCCTGGTACCTTTGATAACTTTACACCACTGGGTCGATGACACTGCTGGTGGATGTTTCATCCCCGAGGGTATCACCAGGCCAGTATTCAGCACTTCGGTGTTGACATGAATATCAATTATATGGTCATTTTTATAAATTTCCTGTGACAAAACTTTGAATTTTTTGAAAAACTAATCATTTTCTTATCCCAGGAATAGTTTACCGTAGCCATTTTTGGCACAACTTTATGGAATTTTGGGTCGTCAATGCTCTTCAACTTTGTACTTTTTTGGCTTCATAACTATTTTGATATGAGCGTCATTGATGAATCTAATGTAGACGAAACGCACGTCTGGCAAAATAAATTATAATCCTGGTACCTTTGATAGCTATAATAGTGCATACATCGAGATATTATTTTCATCAGTTTTGTTCTTTTGTTGTTTATTTAATTATGTGTTTGTTGTTATAATTTCATGTTGCCGCTTGTGGTCAAATTAATTTGAAATAAACTGTTCCATATTATTCTCGATTCTGCAATGCCTTCAGTTAATTAAACTTTTTTTGATTTGTTAGAGAATTGATAAATAGTACGACCGATTTATACTGTTCAGTTTACTTTTACTTTTCATCAGATTTATGAAAACTGTTAATGAAAGTGAAAGTTAATCGATAATCATTTTATTGTATGACTGAAGGTTTTCTAACGGATACATGTATATCATGTATATTACAAATGTTAGAATTTTTAGTCTACATCAGTTTTCTAAAGAGAATTGTCAGCGATTATTCCAGGCGAATTATACAGTTGTCGCGCCACAGTTTAATGTTTTGTCCAGTTATGATATTACTAGAAAAGAAAACATTATCAAGATTTAATTTTAAAGTTCACTCCGAAGTATTCCTTGGTGAAACAGACAATACAAACATCACATTCTGCTGATTCAAATGATCTAAAAGATTGAAAACATAATTTAAATTAGATAATGTTCGGGATTATTCAAAAACCGGTAAATGTTCTGTACAACCTTGTCAAGTACGTCCCTGTCCTTATTCTCCAGCAAATTGACTCCTGTATGGAAATACAGTGGCAGGTAACCACGCTGAATATTTTGTATGAGCAAGTGACACATGGACTCAATTCTTATAGAAAGCTGTTCATTTGTCCATTCTTCATCAGATGGGCGATGTTCACATTCCCAGAAAAGAATATTTTTTAGATGGTACGAAGTAATTACTTGTTTAGTTCCTTTTGGACACCAACTTTCACGTATTTTTTTCATTATCCGTTGACTCTTTTTACGACAAGTTCCATTCGAGTCAATGCCATCTAGCAATTTCTTTTCGCACATGACAAATGACAAAGACCAGTACAATGGATCTTTGGCAACTTCGTGGATTCCTTCAGCTATTATCTCTTGAATCTTTATACAAGATGGCCATATGGCTCCTGATCTAGGCCACCCAAACTCTGGTTGAAATGAAGCATGTGATTTAATGAGAGGTGTCAGATCTACACTTATTGTATCTCCTACAATGTTAGGATGGCTTATTATCAGTGTAGTAGCAGGTGACTCGGATAATCGTCTTGCGTCGACAAACTGATATATGTGTGGTCGATTCACAGCTTCACTGACGAGTACTTTAAACCTTCTTTTAACTCGTATAGGTATGATGTGATCATCAATTGTCAAACAAGCCGGTCCTTCATTTAAACCTTCATTATTCCATCTTTGTGTCAGTCCTCCAACCTCTGTAAGGCATTTTCCTGGGGGTGGTGATGGCAGTGGAATCCATGAAAGAACCAATTCGTTGCTTCCATTATATCCGTAATAAGATGGTGTTCCAATACCCCAATCCAGAGATGATCCAACATCTAAGACTACACTATAATCAAATTCGTCAGCTCGAGACACTTTAAGGTGGGAATAGTAACTCCCGACATTTAATGGCTGTACTTGAAACCGTTTGTCCTTTTCATGAACGTACCGCAAAATGTCATTCACAAGAGGCATCACAACATTAACGTTCTGGCTTGTTTCGTTTCTTGACATTTTTACGTTGCCTTCATAAAAATTATTTAACATTTTATTAATATCCATTTTGACAGGTAAACGATAATAATAATTGTGAGCTTTTTATCTGCGTTTTTACATGATATGTTATCATAATAGTGTGTAGAGCAAAATCCAAAATTAAAAATAGAAATAGGTGTTCTTCATATATATATATATATATACAACTCGTCTAAGCATCAACCCAACAATGTTAGATCTGTAAATTTGCTTTCGCAAATTTTTGGTTCTTCCCTCGCCGGGATTCGAACCCATGCTACTGTGATATCGTGACACCAAATCGCCTGCACTGCAGCCGTCCCACTAGACCCCAGGTGGTCGTGTGGTCTAGCGGGACGGCTGTAGTGCAGGCGATTTGGTGTCACGATATCACAGTAGCATGGGTTCGAATCCCGGCGAGGGAAGAACCAAAAATTTGCGAAAGCAAATTTACAGATCTAACATTGTTGGGTTGATGTTTAGACGAGTTATATATATATATATATATATATAGAGAGAGAGAGAGAGAGAGAGAGAGAGAGAGAGAGAGAGAGAGAGAGAGAGAGAGAAATAAGTCGGGTCAAGATGACCCCAATGTTGTTCTGATTATATACAACATGTTTATGGACAAATTCTAGTTCCAGGATGATATTTGATGTAATTTGATATCATATATATAATCAGATGTTATATGACTGGCATCCAAGCCACAGAGTGTAAAAGTAAACCATTATAGGTCAAAGCACGGCCTTCAACACGGGCATTGACAGGTTTTTTCGCTTTCCTTTTCCTTTGACATTAAATGAAAAACTCATAGCCTCATTTATCAGATTACTTGGTGTAATTTCGGGGCCTTTTATAGCTGACTTAGGGTTATGAATTTTGATCATTGCAGAAAGCCTTCTAAGGTGACCTATATTTGTTAATTTCAGAGAAGCCAAATTGACGACATACCATGCAATTATTATAACTTTATTTTTTCATTACGTTCATTTGATCTACTTTGGCGGTTGTTGTACTTTTATTAGGGTTAAGATAAGCTCATTTTCCGCAATTCAAGTGATTTATTAATACAGAACCTAACACCTAAACATGATAACTTTTTCGAATATGATTACAGCATGGAAACTAAGTGTTGGGAGTAAATCACATTTTGTCTCACTGTAATGGAAAATATGAACAAATACCGGCACATGTAAATCGAGCAAGATATACTGCCCGTTATGATCCCTATATTGTCTCATCCCATCTTCATTCCTTGTTTGCTTCATTTTTTTTTAATCTTTGACAGTCTTCCAACTACTTAAAAAAAGTGTGTGTTGTTTAAAGTTTTCTTACATCCCTTTAACATGAATACCTTCATACTATATATATATTGATCATGCAGTTTGATTTTCATCTAACTCTGTGTTGATTTAATCACTTTGTCAGGATGTAAAATGTATTTACAATACGAAAGTAAATAAACATTAGGAAGCATATAAATGATGCACAGCTCGTTGATGTTAGTTATATATCTTTATACTTTCTTTGTTAAAATTGATGTTGTTTTCCTTACGAAAAAAAGAAAACATTTAAATTTAGTATTATTTTGATTACAGGTTCTAGTACATTTTTGCAGTTACAACCGAATTTAGAAAATACAAACTTCAGTTATTTTAATTCTTAAAGCTTACATTTTTTATTAATCAAAGACTTGACAACCCTTCACCCTACAAAGACAATGTTACATAACAACTATAAAATATAAACATACATGTGAAAAAATTTAAGAATAAAATGGAAAATTTTAATAAAATTGATAATAACAAAAATGACAATAGTTCTGTTATTTTGAAGAATCTAGAAAATCTAAGATTGCCAATGAGACAACTATCCACAAGAGACAAAATGCCACAAAAATTAACAACTATAAGTAACCGAAGGGCCGTCAATAATGAACAAAGCCCATACCGCATAGTCAGCTATAAAAGGCCCTGAAATAACATTTTAAAACAATTCTAACGAGAAAACTAACGGCATAATTTATGTATATAAATAAACGAAAACTTCATATAAATGCAGAGACTCATTTTGACCGTGGTACCTTCATGAGCTTGAAAATATCATGGCTAGTCAAATATATGGTTTATACATGTGATTTTCAAAGCTTGTCTTGCCTGAAAATTACACCAAGCACCGTTGATTCAATCCCCCAAAAACCCTAGACAGAGTCGATAGTGTTTTTTTTTTCCGTTTCGACCTGATAATCTTTGTTTGAACATTTTTCTAATTCATTTCACAAATTAAATACAGTACATTTTAGATGGTTTAATTACTGTTTTTAAAACTGTTATATCATCGTATGTCCAACGGCAGTATCTGCAATGCATCACATCCGCATTTCAACTATTAATGTCTCTTCCATGGTGCTCGGGGCCAAAATATTTTTTAAATATCCAAATCAAAATACAAATGTTGAAGAGCGGATCAATCTAAAAATGACTAAAACAATAGCCAATACTGAACAAGAAGTCAGAGCTTAGCATATATCAGTTTGAGAATGACATTTAGCTCCTGATCTTGGTTAACCGAACTCGTGTCTGAGTAGGAAATGTGCCTCAATTTATGGAGCTTAATCAATGCTTGCTGTCCAACCTTGTTTTCAGGATGGTAAATAATTCTCAGTGTAGCCTTTTATATCAGCAAATTTATGTATTCGAGGCCGATTAATAGCCTCACTGATGAATGATTTGCATTTCTCTTTTTTTATACTTAGGAAACAATATCGGCATTAATACTCAGAAAAGCATTGTTCACTTTCCAACTACTAGTATTTTCAATGTATCGGTGAAATGATTTTCAATCGGATTTGACGGCAAGGAGTACAAGGTAAATCTAAGCCAACACTTTATAGTCCAATTTATTTGTGTTTGAATTCTGGTGCAACCCCAACTGACTACTGCTTTTCATAAGCATAATTAAAACTATATCCGACTGATATACGAAATGTAGAAGGTGAAATGTTTCATTATTTAGCCAACTTAGAACATTTGGTAGGAAAATTAAGAAACTGTTTATGTGATTTTACAAAACAGTTCTTGAAAGTTAAATGTAAACTGTTTGTGAAATTCAAACAAATATTATCACATATCATATACAGATAATATGAAAAAAGATATTTCAAATTTCAGAATAAATGTATTGTTTTGTGTGTATCTTTTGTTCTGGCTTTTCCATTTGAATTTTTCTAAAATGTGAATTTGAGTGACTCATGTATAGTTAATAAATGTTTTTCGGTGCAAAGGGAAACCAAACAGACTGAACAGAAGAAAGGAGATGGAACAAATTTGATGTCAGGTTAATTCATAGTTCGAAAATTCGAATTCAGCACTGATACCCTGCAGTCTCTAGTAGAAATATCCAGTTAGATATCCCTGCTAAACGTGACTTGCAAAAATTTCAATACTGGTATCTATGAGGATTTTATTTGAACATGTTGAAGTATCGTTCTAACTGAGACTTTTTAAAACAGCAACGGCATGCAATTTTTCGAAATTTCATCCATTTGGTACCGTTTCTGGTATTAAAGAGAAATGTATTTTCAAGTCTTAAGTCTATAATACTTATTCTCAAGTAGTGCTAGACAAAACAGACAATAAAAATAAAGTTATGATCTAGGGTTGTAAAACGGATTAACATTGTTTGTTCAACCCGGTCTAGAACATTTTCCATTATTCTCTAGCAAATTGCCCCCTGTAAGGAGGTTTCTTCGCTGTATGTGTTGTATGATCAGATAAAAAATTTAATCAATTCTAACAGAAAACTGGTCAATAGTCCACTCTGATAGATGATATTTGCATTCCCAGAAATATAGGAGATTTTAACAATTATATACGACCGTTCGATCTTATTCAATGAGAAAGGCCGACACCGTATGGTTGGCAATAAAAGGCCAAGACATAAATCAATCGCCTAATTGATTACAAAACAAATAACCAAGATATATTTTTAACTATATAAGTTATGTCATAACCTATATAAGATAACTAATAAAATAAATTACTTAACATTTTTAATATATAAATTATCATATTTGATATATAATATGTCTCAATTAGTTGATAAGATATATTTCTAAATTTATAAGATATATTGAAAGTGGGATGAATATAAAAAATACACGCCTTCCTATTAGAAGGCTCTATATTAGTTACAGAAAATAATCTGCAATCCGATTTTCAAAGAACTGAAAATATTTCTGACGTTATCTAATTTTAATATGAAAAATGAAATCGGACACGGAAAAACAGACTACCTCTGAACTGATGTATTTCTGGTAGATAGGGTTTCTATCAACGCCTTTATTTGTGCGTTGGCAATCTTATCTTGTGACCAAATGTCTCTTTCAAAAATTTGATATACAGCCTCATCGTTGACAATCATGACAATACATTATTTACCAGACAATTATTCGGAGTTTAGTATGTCGTTCATAATCACTGAACTAGAATACATATTTGTGGAGAAACAAGCCGAAGGACTCCTCCCGGTGCGGAAGTTCTCGCTGCATTGAAGACCCATTGGTGGCCTTCGGCTGTTGTCTGCTCTGGGGTCGGCTTGTTGTTTCTTTTACACATTCCCCATCTCCATTCTCAATTTTAATTTGATATCAGAAAAATAGGGATATTACATGAAGCACTAGGGTCAATATGGTTAATCCTTACAAATTCAATTAACAAATATGTATTCTAGTTAAGTGATAATGGACGTCATACTAAACTCCGAATTATACACAAGAAACTAAAACTAAAAATTATACAAGACTAACAAAAGCCAGAGGCTCCTGACTTGGGAAAGGCGCGAAAATGCAGCGGGTTTAAGCATGTTTTTTTACATCTCAACCCTTTCCCCTATACCTATAGCCAAAGTAGAAAAAACACACAACAATAAGAACAGTAAAACTCAGTTTAAGAGAAGTCCGAGTCCGATGTCAGAATAAGAAATTAAACAAAATGACAATAATACATAAATTAACAAAGGACTACTAGCATTTACTGACATGCCAGCTCCATACCTCAAATAAACTGATTGATATATTATGTCTTCATCATATGAATATTAAGCACAATCCCTCCCGTTAGGGGTTTAGTAGTATACTATCATAAAATATATGAGAAGAATATAACCAGTACTAGTGTCATGCCAACAACTGGTTTTAGAACAAAATGTGTTTGATTCCGCTGCAAAGACCCTATAAGTGAATGCAATCTTTAATGACCTGACAACAGTATCGTAACTATATCCCTTCTTAATAAGTCTGTTTAAAGGTTTTGTTAGCTGGTGAATACTGACATTTGTGTGCTTTATATAGAATATTACCATAAACAATTGGATGTGAGATACCTGAACGTATAAGATTTTTGCATGTTGAGTTATATTTACAAATGATGTTCGTGTACCAATGATAAAATTTAGTAAATGTTTGACTAGTTTGTGATATCGAAAACCCTGGTGAATTTTTTTTTAGTAATACATAGTAGGGGCATTAAGGCCTGGTTTTGGCCCAAGAAAATAAAATGTTTGATAACTTTTTCAAATTGGCACATAATCTTTAGAAATGCATAGGGTTAAGAAATATAAATGAAAAACATTAAGATTCTTATGTGACGACGTCACAATTACGTCATAATATGTACTGTTTTCACAAAAACGATGAAAATTCAGAATTTATGCAGTTTTCTATCTTTATTTCTGTTGTGGAAACATCGTGCGCAGCCAAGAAACAACAAAATAATTTAACTGAAGCTTTATTATTACTATTGACAAAATCTCACCAAATATAAAGTTGTTTCTTGGGTGCGCACATACTTTTGAAATCGAAAATATACTTAAAAATTTGATGAAAAACAAGGAAAATAACAAAATTTTACATAATATGCCAATTAAGGCATGATTTGTTACCATGGTTACTTGTTCAATGTCCAAAATTATTTTGTTTTTCTGAATACCTTCTACCTAAGATACTTTTCAGTAATTTAAAAATATGTATGATAACTTTTAAATTTGCAGTAATTTTTGGGCCAAATAAGGGCCTTATTGCCCCTACTCCTTTCTCTCGCTAAAATCAAATACGTAAATAAATAGTAGTAACTAATAGTTTGTTTGTTGTTATAACTCATATTGCATCTTGTGGTTTCATTAATTAAGAATAAAGTATTTCACATTCTTTTCGATTCTGTACTAGCAATGCCCATAGCTATTTTTATGCATTTGTAAGTGACGGGATGAATTGACCGACTGATTCTTTGTGTTATCATGTGGTTATTGTGTCATGGCAAATGTTTGTTTACATATTTTTTTTTTATAGTGATTACGATATTAACACAATGTTGTCTGCTGTAAATCGATTTTTGACATTTTTACCGATTAGGTCTCTTTGTTTTGTTCACACATCGTTGTCATATAATGGAATTTTATGCAACTGTCATTCAAGTGAGAGGTTTACCTAGCTTTGAAACCAGATTTAATCCACCATTTTCCACATAAGAAAATGCCTATACCAAGTCAGGAATATGCTGGATGTTGTCCAATAGATTGATGTGTTTGAGCTTTAGATTTGCTATTTGATTATGGACTTTTATTTTTGAATTTCCCGCGGAGTTCAGTATTTGTGTGATTTTGCTTTTATCATATTGTTCCTTGTACCTTCACCTTTCATCCGATTTAGGAAAACTGTAAATGAAAGTGAAAGTTAATCTTAAGTCGTAACTACAATCCCCTTCCCTTTCATGAATGTGACCTACCGAATTAGACTATTTACCGGATTTGTTATCACATAAGCAACACGACGGGTGCCACATGTGGAGCAGGATCTGCTTACCCTTCCGGAGCACCTGAGATCATCCCTAGTTTTTGGTGGGGTTCGTGTTGTTTATTCTTTAGTTTTCTATGTTGTGTCATGTGTACTATTGTTTTTCTGTTTGTCTTTTTCATTTTTAGCCATGGCGTTGTCAAATTGTTTTAGAAATTATGAGTTTGACTGTCCCTTTGGTATCTTTCGTCTCTCTTTTAATCAAAAATCTTTTTGTTTGTATGACTGATTGCATCTTGTAAACATTTAATAACGGATATATCATGTATATTCAAAATGTTAAAATAGTTTCTGCATTTCTTTTCTTAAGTAAATCTGACAAAGTTTTTTCAGGTGAATTATACAGAAGTCGTGCAATAGTTTAATATTTTGTACAGTTTTGATATTATTAGAAAAGAAGAAATTATCAAGATTTGATTTTATTATTCACTCCGAAGTAGGACTTGATAAAGCAGACAATACAAATATTATATTATTCAAATTATATATTTTCAGACAATTAGCAAATTAATAAAACTTATCTTAATCTATTTATTTTACAAAACATTGCCTACTTGAAAATGGAAATAAAACAATAAATCTGGTGTTGCCTTTTAAAAATCTGTCAATATATATCAACGATTTACATCTTATTCTAAATTAGATATTGTTCGGGATTATTCAAAAACCTGAATATGTTCTGTTCAACCTGGGTAAGAACGTCTCTGTCCTTATTCATCAATAAATTGACCCCTGTATGGAAATACAGAGGCAGGTTGCCACGCTGTATGTATCCTATGAGCAGGTAACACATTGACGCTATTCTTACAGAAAGCTGGTCATTAGTCCATTCACTATCGTTTGGGTGATTTTCACATTCCCAAAATAAAATGTTTTTAAGATGGTACGAAGTTATTTCTTGTTTTGTTCCTTTCGGACACCACATTTCTCGAAGTTTTTTCATTATCCGTTGACTCTTTTTACGGCAAGTTCCATTCGAATCCATTCCATCCACCAATTTTTTTTCGCACATGACAAATGACAGTGACAGGTAAAATGGATCTTTAGAAACTTTGTGTATTCCTTCGGCTTTGATTTCCTCAATCTTCATCCAGGACGGCCATCTGGCTCCTGGTCTAGGCCAGCCAAACTCTGGTTTGAATGGAAGATGTCCCTCAATAAGAGGTGCGAGATCAACGCTTATTGTTTCTCCTGCAATTTTGGGATGACGAATTGTCAAAGTAGCGGCAGGTGATTCGGATAATCTTTGCGTGTCGACATGTTGGCGTATTCTTGGTCTATTCACAGCTTCACTAACCAGTGTCTTAAACCTCCTTTTTACTTTTATAGGTATAAGGTGGTCACCAATTGTCAAACAAGCCGGTCCTTCATTTAAACGTTCATTATCCCATTTTTGTGTCAGTCCTGTAATCTGTTTAAAGGATTTTCCAGTTGGAGCTAAAGGTAGTGAAATCGATTTACGAACCACTTCTTTGTTTTCGTTATATCCATAATAAGCCGGTGTGACGGTACTCCAAACGAGAGATGATCCTATATCTAATACTACGCTATAGTCGAACTCGTCCGCTCGAGACACTTTAAGACGGGAATAATAACTACCAACATTCAATGGTTGTTTTTTAAACCGCCCGTCTCTTTCGTGAACGTACTGCAAAATATCATTGACGAGAGGAATAACAATTTCAATGTTCTGGCTTGTTTCGTCTTTTGTCATTTTCACATTGTCTTCATAAAATCTATTTAACATTGCATTATCCATGTTTACAGGTAAACGTTACTTGCAATTATGAAAAATCAATTCCTTTATCTGCATTCTTACATATAGATATATATAATATGTTATCACTTTCGAGAAATTTTCGATAGTGTAAATAGAAAAGGGGATTTTCATTTTTAAAAATAAGTATGATACAAGGGTATTTGAGGTTGCAATGTATATTATTGATAGATAGACTAGATTTCCAATATAGAGGACTCACTGTTGGGAAAATCAGTTCAATGATGAATAAGGCAACAGTAGTATACCGCTGTTCAAAACTCATAAATCCATGGACAAAAAACAAAATCGGGATAACAAACTAAAACCGAGGGAAACGCATTAAATATAAGAGGAGAACAACGACATAACACTAAAATGTAACACACATAGACAAAATCCCACGAGAATAATATATATAACATCAAAACCAAATAAATGAATTTGGGATAGACAAGTACCGTGACACGTCTTATCGCAATGTGAATTTTCACTCAAAAATAAGAGAAAACAAACGACACAACGTTATAATGTAATACACACTAAACGAACTATAATATAACAATGACCATATTCCTGACTTGGTACAGGGCATTTTTAAAGGAAAAAATGGTGGGTTGAACCTGGTTTTGTGGCATGCCAAACCTCGCACTTTTATGGCCATGTGAAATATAACATCAAAATGACAACACAGGACTACAATATAAATAAATTGGAGAACACAATTGACAAAGAATCACACGAACAACAGCCAACAAAAGGCAACAAGTTCAAAATTTTATTACGCCAGAAGTGTATTTTGTCCACACAAGACCTATGTGTGACGCACAGATACAAAAGTTTGAAAGCCGAAACGAGTACAAAGTTGAACAGCATCGAGGACCAAAAGATCAAAAAGGTTGTGCCAAAAACGGCAAGAGTTTTCTGTTAAGTTACCAGAAAATCCCTATAATTTAGAGTAATTTATACTTTTGCAAACAGTAAATTTAATAAAATGAATATTCAAAAGATGTACATGATAAAGCTGAAGTATTAACTAATTACAGGAAACAACTGAAATACATTTACATAACCAGACATTTGAAACACAAAAGTAGACACATCCGAATACGTTTAAACCTCTACGCCAAGTGACGTCCTATTTGAAACTGAAAAATGACGTCATTTGAATTAGTAAAACAGAGCATCAAAAAATGAAAAATGACGTCACATAAGAATGAATAAGATAGAATTAGGATTAATTTAAGATTATATATTTGAACTAAATACTGATATTGCATTTAATAACAAAGCACATTTTAATTCTTATTTATATAAAACTGAGGTAGCAATTAACTATATTATAAAACTATGTCCGGTTTGCTATAAATCTAACTTCAAACGTAAAATATCGTACTGATTACTTTGAACGAAATCAAATCTGATAAATGAAGGCGGTGATTAATTTTCTTTATCATAACACATAAATATAATAGAAAAGACGTCAACACATTTGACAAAATCCGATGAGAATTACAAATATAACATTAAACATTTAAACTAAATACATGAATTTGGGATGGATAAGTACCGTACCACGTCTTATAGTAATGCGAGTTCACACTCGGCAAAACAGTCACAATCGGGAATAAGTCACGTTTGGTAATTAAAAGATTAGACGACATTATGACAAAACACAATCTACCATGTGGTAAAAATGTCCTTAGCTAGTTTGGTCAACGAAACATCGTATGGATCCACCAAATCGTGATGGTGTCCATAAAATTTACGGAGTGTCAATTTTAATCTGTCCTCCTCATAACTTTGTTGGAGCAGTTTCTGCGTAAGGAGCACACTCCTGTATATGAAGTCCGTATAGTGTGAACAAGCACGAGAATAACGTATCAATTGTGATATGTAAACACCATACGAAGGGGCAGAGGGTATGTTACTGCTGAGAAATGGGAAATTGATAATTGGGAAGTTGAAATCGTCCCGTTTATCATAGATTTTCGTGTGAAGTCGTCCATCTACGTCAATATTGAGGAAAAGATCAAGGTATGAAGCAGTCCTTCTAGTATCAGTGGTATCCTTAATTTCAAGTTCACTTGGATATATGAGATGTAAGTATTGGCTGAAATATGGGTTATTCAATGATAGAACATCATCAATATATCGGAAAGTAAAATTAAAGAATTTCGCAAGGTGCTTTTTCTTTTTGTCTTTTCGAAGGTTCTGAATGAATTCTGCTTCATACGAGTACAAAAACAAATCAGCCAGCAGGGGTGCACAATTAGTACCCATTGGAATACCGACTGTCTGTTGAAATATAAATCCTCCAAACTCAACAAATATATTGTCGATCAAAAAGTCCAGCATTTTGATAATATCATCTTCTGTATATTTTTTGGGAGATTCAGTGTGATTTTTCACAAAATATGAATTATTGTAACCCAAAACAAGAAATTTGTATCTACGATTTCCATTTTTATAGAAAAAGCTCTGTTTTATGAGATGGTGTAGTCGATCTTTCAACTGAGCATGGGGAATAGTAGTAGATAGCGTAGAAAAATCAAAAGTTTTTATGTTGCTGCAAAATTGCAAAGATTGTGATTGAAGGTTAAGCAGTAGATCTTTCGAATTTTTGAGAATCCACATCTGGTTAACACCACTGGTAGAATATATCTCCTCACAATAACGTGTTGACTTAATATACTGGTAATACAAAAAGATAAAGCCAGTTCAAACGAGGAACATGAGTTAATGATATGACAAGCATAGAAAGCACAATGTTTAGTGTTCGTGCACCATAAGCAAGCATCATATCCAGTATGAAATAAGCTTGCGTGATGAATCACCAAGGACATGCGCTTAACATATTTGACATGTTTACCTATTACGTCTGCTCGTTTTGTTCGTTTTTTTCATACAGTGTTGTCAATATAATGGAATTTTTAGCGACTGTCTTACAAGTGAGAGGTTTAGCTAGCTTTAAAACCAGGTTCAATCCACCATTTTCTACATGGGACAATGCCTGTGCCAAGTCAAGAATATGAAGTTGTTGTCCATTCGTTTGATGTGTTTGAGCTTTTGATTTTGCCATTTGATTAGGGACTTTAGTTTTGAATTATTCCTCGGAGTTGAGTGTTTTTGTGGTTTCACTTTAAAAAGAAAAAAAAAACAAATAAAGATGAAGATTGTAGCAGTTTATGATACTTATAATAGCATAAGAAAAGCCGTATAGTGACCTTCAACTGCTTCGGATTATGTTGAATAATTGACTCTTATAATAATACCACATTTCCTTATCTTATATAGAAAACGTAAATGCGTTTGCATTTCTCCCAATTGGAAATATATCAACTAATTAATCAACATAACCATTAGCTGTTTAGAAAAACTAGATTAATATATTAGATTGAAATTTCTTTCCATTTTGTATTGAACGTACTTTTATCAAAATTATTTGTACACACAATTGTATGTTAGGAAGGACTTAAATAAACTTCCATTATATTGCGTAATCATTTAGCCTAAACATAACTGATTAAAGGATAAAAAGTTATATTTCTTTTAAGAGATCTCGAAACCGTTTCTAATTTTAAAGTATAGATAAATTGACACAGGTAACTACCGACCGATTTCGATGGTGTCCTCGATTTCGGAACAAAACATTGCTAGTGACGTTATTTATACCTTGGAATATTTCTTTGGAGAACTAAACACATTGACGTTGCTTGGTTTGGGTTGGTCCTTCAATTATTGAAAATATCCCTACCTTAATTATTCTGATTCAATTGATGATAAGGTACAAAGTCCCCAAACCTTCCGTTACAACTTAATGTTTGTCCCATATACTAGTAGCTGTAAACTATTCCGATGTAAATATTACCATGGTTGCAGCCAATAGATTGCATATACAGTATTCTCCACACGTTGGTTACATGTGACAGCTATATAAGCAAATGTACAATCATTTTGCATGATACAATTTATCCATAACTATAAGTGTTCATGAATCTCCATGAATGCAGTTAGCCATTGCAATCAAGTTCGAGTTCAATTTTGAGCTAGAGAGATCGAATTATAATTTGAGTCAAAGTTAAAGTTATTCTTCGAGTTCTTATTAGAATTGCAAACAAAGTTCAAGAAAGATTTATTTTGGATTTCAAAATTGTTTTATGAGCAAAACAACGATGCTTGTAGAAAAATGGAATTAACATCCTTGCCTTCTTTATTTTTCCCTATCTTGTCTTAGTTATTTGAGAAAAACGTTGCTGATGACAGATCTATGTTGTCACTGTTAATCAAAGACTCATTCTTCTGAAGAACTGCCCATTTGATTGATCAAATGTCTATCCGCAATGAAAGAGGGTCTTCAGAAAAACTGTGAAACTGTTTACTCGAGTAGTGGTATTAACCATATGTTGATTCTAAAAAAAGTCTTAAGAATTTCTAGATAATTTTAAATTTCGATCTTTTTCTGAAACTAGTTTTATCAAAACTTTTGATTTTTCAACCCTGCATACCACCATGTGAAATTAAAAATCGTATAACAATAATCCACAATGCTTTTCAACATAAAAACGGTAGCATACGCTATAAATTTATTACTTTGGGATACAATACGGCATATTTTGTTAATAGTGAACAAAAAGGTAAAACATGCTACATAGATCAAAAGGGGATCAGTATGCTGGAATTTCCTATCGACAACATATTTGTGGAAATTAAAGGTAGAGTTTTTCAACAAAGTGTCGACATTCCTATTGGAACGAACTGTGTGCACTTGTCAAAAACAAGAAAATCAAACAAGCCAGGTAATTTAATTTCACTTTCAGATATATTGATGATGTTCTTTCCATTAACAACCCAAACTTTTCTGATTGGATTCCATTGTACAAGCGATTCACAATGTAACTTTTCATCAGATTTATGAATACTGTAAGTGAAAGTGAAAGTTAATCAATAGTTTTTTTGGTTTTTTTTTGGTATGACCGAAATGTCTTTGACATGTTTAACAACGAATAAATAAACCATGTACATGTATAATCAAAGTATTGTGTGGACCATTGTGCTACATTTGGTTTCTGACGAGAATCTGACAGATATGATGTCAGGTAATTTATACAGAAGTCGTGCCATGATGGTTTAATGTTTTTACTGTTCATATATATAACAAGACATTATCAAGATTTAATTTAAATATTTACTTCGAAGCAGTGCTCGATAAAACAAACATACAAATATCATTTCATGATAATTTTAATTATGTATTTTCAGACAATTAGGAAATCGATTAAATTTATGTTTATACATTTATTTTACAAAAAAAATTTTTTTTGTAATTTATTTTTATTTCATCTGAAAATACACCAAGTATATATTGTGATACATAATTATATAGTTAATTCATAATACATATATTGATATTAAATTTTTCAATAACAGTCTAAAATTAAAAAGTTAGTTATGCTAATTGTTCTAAATTTTCTACTGGATCATACACATCCTTTATCACTCTGGATTAGAATACCTGAATATGCTGATAAGGTTAATGATTGCATCAGCCTTCTCATATAGCCACATGCATCACTGCATATACAGTGATGTAAAACATGAGAGGTACCAGGAGAGGCCACCAGAGATCAGTAACAGATAACATGTGGGACATGTTGGACAGAGTCACATAATATATGTCAACCTAAGTCAAGGGGAGATAATTCAAATACAATCAAACAAAAACTAGTACAGTATATCAATATATATATAACAATAGCAATAAACATAGATATTACTTTTAAGATGCACACAAATCACTGTCCATTTGTGATGTGCATCAACATATTATTAATTCTATATGAACTATTATAAAGCCTTAAGTAAGTACATAAATAGAAAGATCTCTCCTCACATGTGAACTAAGTTTTTAATTACTTCCCATTTACTATCAAATTTTTCTCTTGCTCTAGGGGATCTGTAAAAGAAGGTAGATATTTTTTTTATTTGGTAGGAATTTTTAATCATAGCTATGACCCCTTTAAGAGACCGTTATGAAGTATTAAAGCGACATGTATAAATATAATATTTAACCAGAATAGTGAATAAGTTTAGGGAAATATCCCAAGACTCTGACCCAAGAACAAGATTTTCCACATTAAGAATTAAAGTTAAATTATTTTCAACTAGAAAAAGTGCTGCAATTTCTAACCACAAATTTCTAACTAGCATACATTCCCAGAAAAGGTGACTTATAGTTTCTTTAGTTTCATTACAGAAACTACATAAGTTAGTTTCTTTTAACCCGTATTTCTGCAATAATGCATTTGTAGCGAGAGTTCTATGCAAAATCTTAAACTGGAACATGCTAAATTTGTTGTTTTTAGTGCAACAAAAGGGTAAACTATAAATGAAATCCCAATTTTCTATATGAGTGCCTAGTTCCTTACACATTTTGTCTTCTTGTTTTGTAGGACGTTCTGTATACATTGACAAGAATTTTTTATAAAAGAACTGACATGACTTTTAATTGTTTTTTATAAATTCAAATTTATCGTTAGTTATGTTAGTAATTTTCTCTGAAGTAGTGATTAAATTTTTCCAGTCTTTTGGTATCATATGCAGCAAAGAATGGTATTCCAAGAAATTAATATTAAGATTATATTTTTCGCAGAATTCTTTTAAAGTAAAAAAATTACTGTTTTCATCAAGTAAATCACCTATAAAGAAAACTCCTGATTCAACCCACCTATGGTAAAAAACAGTTTTATTATTAATTTTCAAACTCTTGTTTAGCCATATGGATTGTTTCATGATCCCTTCAGCAGTGCCATTAGTGACAGTGTTTAGGATATTCCAGTTTAGTAAAATATCTTTCCAGAAATTATTAAAATTTGAAGAAATCTTTTGGATACCATCAGGGGTCATCAACCATATTTTGTCTGCTCCTAATCTGTTGTATTGATCTATTAACAATGTTTTCCATGGGGATATATTCAAGGGGTCTAAAAGTTTATTTATCCATGTCATCTTTAATGAATAACAAAAGGATCTTATATCTGGCATTTTCAACCCCCCATTTTCAAATAAACCTATCATAACTTTTCTAATTTCACATTCCCAGAAATGAATATTTTTAAAATGATATGAAGTAAGTTCCTGTTTTGTTCAATTCGGACACCACATTTCTCTAAGTTTCTCATTATCCGTTGACTTTTTTTTACGGCAAGTACCATTCGAGCACGGGGGGGGGGGAGGTCTCAACATGGGATTTTGGGTACAGGTGTGCAGCTGGGACTTTAAAAACACCCCCCATTCATATATTGAATAATTGTGAAATCCCTACCCATACATATATTTCACAGCGAAATGATAACCCATTCATATATTTATCAGCTCAAATAGTACCTATATGCATATACAATCTTATTATACATCAAAAACACTTTTCAATTATACAATACACTTTAATTTATATGAAACATTGAACTTTTCAAACAATAACAAGTAAAAACACTGTTTTGAAGGTGCAATAGCACAAACAATATGACTTCACAGCTGGTTATAATTATGAGCCAAAAACACGCAGTTTTGAGGAAATAAACCTGTATTTAATGCATTTTTGTTTGCTCTATGAGCAATCAGTTGAAAAGTTAAGCAAATTCTGCACAATTTTTGAAAAATTTAATTTAACAAACAGTAATAGAAGTTCCGTGTTGAAGGCCGTACTTTGACCTATAACTGTTAACTTTTTATACATTGTGACTTGCATGGAGAGTTGTCTCATTGACACTCATACCACATCTTCTTATTTATAAGTAATAGAAAACTCTTTGGTGGTTTTGCACCTATGTAATGTAGTGGATTTGCTTCCGTATCCTTGAACTTCGGCGATTGTCCGATTCAGAATGTGACGGGATAACAACTTCAGCAAATCTCCCGTCAAAGTCCTGAAATGCATTTTGATGTGAAACTGGTCTCTTCTGTCCTGTAGCTCTTCCTTCTTTTGTTTTACCATGGTTTGTGTTCATTAACTTTTCGACTGATTGCTCAATAGCAGATAATTCTTCTGCAGAAAGAATTAATACACCAGATTGAAATGTTAAATTGACATGGCATATGATATCAGAGGCTGTTATTGAGACTATTTCAAATATGTTAATCTTGTACGTGTCTTCACTTATCCTCTCGTACTTTGAAAATGTAATTTGTAAGTCGTTTAAAAAGTCTGCCGAAAAAGAAACCGTATCTTTATAGTCCAACTGCCTTTTGTTTTTAGCTACAATTGTTCTTTGCATCCTTTGGATGCGTCCAATTTGAAAAGTCTTTGCTGTCCTATCAACATAGGCGAAGTCCTCAAAAAGATTAATGCCGTTGTCTGTTCCTAATTGTGCCGATTTGGCCATATTTGGTAAGGCAGCCTGTCGTACACGCACTAACCTGTAACAAATATAAATCGTCAATTTTCGAAATTAAATCCATTTTTGGAGGCTTTTTTTAAGTTTCAAATGCACTTAAAATTTGCCTAAATTAAATATTTCATAAATATTTAAAAAACTAGTTTTCCTATGCATGTAGGAATTCATACGCATGATGCCATGAAAGAGGGTTTATACACTGGGTTTATACATAAAAAAACATTGGCCTTCTTTTACTTTAGGGATCCCAACCCATAAAGAACTCTACAAAACTATTCTTAACCTCAAACCTCAAACCTTGCCCTAACCCATACTTAAACCTAACACTAGCCCTAACCCTAACCTAAAACATCCCCTAACCTAACCATAACCACGAATGCTCCTTAACTCTAAAGTATAGGGACCCTTAAAGTAAAAGAAGGCCAAAACATTAGATATGCTATGTTGCCAATGACCAAATGAGACACCTCTCCGTCCAAGACCCAAGTTATTTAATGTATGCAATTATAGGTCAGAGCATGACCTTCAATGTTTCGGTTGTCATGATTCTCACAAATCAAATCAAGACAGCCCCAAGCATCGCTTTACTCTGTACTATTGATTAAAATAAACCACAGTTCACCTCCTTGCTCTCTACCCGCCTTTAATCATATGTTTTGCATTGCGACCACAGGAAAATGTTATTATAAATTTGTAAGAAACGTCGCACGATACTGGTGTTATTTTAGTGAAATCGCGGACAAGACACATTCATGTCATTAATTAATAAACATTTAAAGTGATCTTCTGAAGTGTTATATATCATTTTAAAGCTTTTAAATTTTACTTTCAGAATATTGCAATTTTGTATATGTAACAGACTTTTTTCATTAAGTAAAAATCAATTAAACCTTCATTTTTTAATATTATATTCTTGTCCCGCGTTACACTTTAAGTTTTGGGAAATTCGGAATATTGTAAAAAGCATATAAAAGATTCCACCAAACGATATAAAAGTCTGTCTAGAACAAGCACGACATAATTGGTCGATGATACAAATTATGTGTCCCATGCACAAAAAATTGCCGTCATTTTTCTATAATTGTCCAATTAAAAAGGGACACCAGAGCAATCACCATGTCGTAAGTAAATAATTATTATACTAGTATTTTGTACAAAGCTCACACTTTTGCCTCATGCAATAATCAAGGATTTTAATAACAAATTCTTTTTATTCGAGTCGAATATCAATGTCCGACAATTTGTCCCCTTCAAACCCAATTGACGTAGGGTTACGTTTTTCTGTTTTTTCGTGATATTTATTTAATACAGTGCTATTCGCTACATAAAATAAAAAATAAGGGAAAAAAGTACAAAAAGTTATCTCTATTTTGATAGTAAATTCTCATAAATTTAATCTAAAATACGAGATATCGGATAAAACTATAATGTCCGATACAATATCCCCACATACGATTTTAACGTTATGTAACAAAATATACAAAATTTACGTCAATTGTCATTATTGCGGTTTTCACAGACGTTTCAGAATACGGGTAATTGTGGTTGCTTGTTGAGAAAACTTCAAATGTTTTAAGTAAAAGCTCAATACCGATCCATGGGAGGGGACAATAATACCTCGCGGAACTGCATGAAGTGTTTTCCGGAATTTATAATGATCGACAGGCCGATCCGCTACAATACAAAATCTTAGAAAAGAAAACAGCTATTGTTCCCGCTGATTCCTTTGTTAATTGTATATATTTGTGCAGAACTTAATGGCACTGTCATGCTATATGTACCGTAGACCATGCGTAGTGTATTAAAAAAATCGATTGCTTTTGTAATTAAAATGTTTATTAAACAAATAGTTTCAATTCAATTTTATTTTTTTATTTGTTAATAAAAAGCTTAGTATATTATCTAAGAAAACATGAATCTAAAGTTCATAAATTTCGCTCATAATATCCGTTAATTTTAGAAAGCCACCTGAAAAACGTGCATTCTAACGTTTTTATTTTGGATAACGTCTTCCAGTGTGTAACGTTAGGTTACACCAGTATATTGCGACGTTTCTAAGTCATTTCCGTATGTATTTTAAAAACAAATCGATTATTCCATTGTTTTTTTTAAAAGGTGTATGCATCAATGACCCACTGCAAGGACCCCTCATCAATCTTTTTGTAGGCATCTGACATTTTTGCTGGCATCGTGCTATTTTGCCGGCTATGATTAAAATTTCTTATTTTTCCGCTTTGTCAGTTCTTTGTGTATAACGACTTATACATTGTATATGAGTGAATTTGTAAAATTATTTTTTAAATTCTAAGACAATCTGCATTGGTTTTGTTTTGATTTTTCTTAAAAGGAAGATTGCTTTAGAAATATGCTATTTTGCCTGCTATAATTAGATATTTTGATAAATAGCCACTGCCTTTTTGTATGGCTTATATTTAAGGGCATGAAAGATATCTGACAAAAATTAATGTATCTGTAAGAATTAACTGCATACCTGTCTTTTGATAAATTTGGGTCTTCATTTAGAAGTTTTACAAGAGTTGACTTATGTTGGATGCCATGTTCTGGAACCAGAAGTGTTGCGTCTATTCTTTGTCTAAAAAATATTAATTGTCTCTGAAATTCCATTGAATTAAGTGATCTTTTGTACATCTTTCATTAATAGTTGTCATGGTTGTATTCAGTAAAAGTATGTGAAGAATCTTATCATAATTCCCATGCTTAACTATAACATTTATATAATATAAAGATGTTTTTACTTATTGGGTTTGTTTTTTGTGCATATAGCACTGACTAGCAACTCACATTTTCGGGTACTGATGGGGGTGATTCAAGCATAGCTGGTGACAGAATCACACCTGGCAATAATTTGATTGGTTGATTCTGAGTCCTTTGATAACGTTGTGCGAGCCTCATGTAACTTCTTTTAATGTCTTATTTCCTCAGTGTTTGTTACAGTAAAGGTTATCTTTCTTCTTAATTAATTCAGCGTACTCAAACATAAATAAATATAAGCAACAGTAGTATACCGCTGTTTACAAAGTCATAATACGATAAAAAGTGAACAATCCGTGAAACACACCAAAACCGAGGGAAACAACCAACCACAAGAAAACAGCAAACACATAATTACACAAAGCCTAACACCAAAACACAGAAACGGACTGTCTGATTTACAGTTGCCAATTCATGACTTGGCACAGGACATTATTCCGGAAAATAATGGTCGATTTAACCTGGTTTTATGGCCAGTCAAACCTCCCGCATGTATGGCAAGTGTAAAAAATAACACATACATCACACAACTGTAGACTAAAAAACAGACATATTCACCACAAAGAACAACTGTGACATAGATAAATAATGCGTACATTACATGTGTACAGCTTTTATGAGAGAGAGAAAATGCATGTCCCATGACACGGTAAATCACTATCGCCTTAGAATTCCTGAATATATATATATTAAATATATTAAATTACCGTTTCTGTAAAGAGCTCGGTATACTGTCATCAATATTAACGCTATTCTGGTCAGAGTGTTCTTCAAAATTGTCGATTGCTACATCTATACGTTCATGCATTTCCATGAATTCTGAACTTGTTGGTTCAAAAATGTCTGAAATATATTGATAAAGGTTACATTAGATACAAGTAAAAAAAATCATCTCTGTTTTATATTAAGAAGCTTTGATTTTTGGATAAAACAATACATTTGTAGTTGTGTTTGCTTTTATTGTTTTAACAAGTATCCAATCAAAAAAATAGAATATCGAATAATATTAAAAAAATGACAATCAACAATAATATTAAGGTGTTGTTCCATGTCACGATTTTTTCTTCTTAGATAAACTTCGTAGACATTTCCATTTTCGTGAATTTCTAAGACATCTACATTTTGTATTCACATTATGTAATGAATAAACTTGTGCAATTTAAACCTATGCTATAATAGTCTGGTTTTTTTTAAACATTCAATGGAACTGAGGTCGTGTTGACAAATCTCTTGACTAGGGATTTCAAAAAATGTTTTATATTAATAATATATTTTTATATGTTTATTAACTTGTATTTGTTCTTTTTGTCAAAAGGCAAAAAATCATTTTAACACCTATGCATAATTAATTCCACAGAACAAACTATTGTTTAAAGAACATGTAGAACTATAAATTATTGTTATTGGAAACAAGGGACTAAAAATTGTTTCATGTATGATGACATATTGATCGCAAAATTTTTCTAAAAATAGTTCGATCTTACAATTTAGAACCTGAAGAATACTTTTAAAAGAATTATGACCATAGTCTGTCATATATACTTTCAGGCACACGTGTTTTCAGGTGCCTTAAGTCAATAGACTGTTTTGAACATAATGTACTTACTCATTGGCGTATATGTAGAGTTCTCATCTTGACAATCATCACTACTATCATGTATTTCCTGAGTTTCATCCGTAGCAATACATGGATCCAAATCGTCGTCATCGCAATATTCATCAGAATCGTGATTGTTGTTGTTACATGTATCCCCTGATAGATTTTTAAACAGTTTATCATGGTTACAATTATCAAAGGGTTTATAAAACCATCCATAATTGTCATCAGTATCGTCGTCATCATCCCCATCATCATCATCCCCGTCGTCATCAAACCCTAAATCTATGTTGAGGTCACGTGGAATTATTCCAAGTTCCTTTGCAAGATCTCGGGCACGACGTATTCCAATTTTCCATGCAGAAATTTCTTCGCCTAAAGCAGGGTAGTCTCTCAAGGAACATGTTACTCCTCCAGGATACTGACTTTTCCATACATTCTCCTGCTTAATGTGGGCTTTGGCAAACTTTGGGGCATTATCATCAGCTTCAATCTGACTTAGTCGGATCATATGGCTTACATTGCGATACATTTGACCATATGGATACACATGATGGTTGCCTACAAACTGGCCATTCTTTGAAAAGAAGTCTTCGCAACAATCTGACCCTGTTAGATGGAGTAAGCATTGGCTGTTTGGCTCCGTACATGATCTCGTGTCAACCCGTGCACTGAAACAGGGAATGATCTCATAACCAGCTCAATTTGGTTCATATGTACAAGCAAATCTGGTCCAATATGTAGCATTCTTGATGTATGATCAAGGTGATTTATGATTTTCTTATGGTTATGTATTACGTCTTGATCTCCAATTTCTCTTATTACATAACCATTTTCAACCACTTCTTTCCTAGCTGAAAATATGAAACCAAGATGTCTTCCAATAGGTCTGAATCTGTCTCCTGCGGTACATGTCATGAGTTGTAAATGCAGTTTTCTTCGCCTGCTGTCACCATCAGAACTATTACCTATAAGCGGTCCTAATTCATGTTCCAGATGTAACTCATACAAATTTTGTACCTTTTGCCACTGACGGTATACAGTATGATGAGTGAATCGGTTACATGTTGGCATAAGTAATGCTACTAAATGTGGAATCTTTTCATGCAAAGGATTAAGTAATATAACTCTTGCATATTTACCAATAATGTTCTTGTCAAATGCATTTACCAGACGGTCATAAGCATCACGGTCGTTGCCAACTTTTATGTGATTATTCTCCATGCATTTGTGGTTGTCTTTAGGTCCACAAAACCCCAAAAGTTCATCTCTATCTTGGTGATACATAACAGCACCAACAATAGCTGTCTCATCTACTGCCACTAAAACAGGAGTTCGTGGTATTTTGTAAATTTCCATAATACCCTTTACTAGTTTTGAATAGTAAACAAAGTTTTTTTTCTTGTATTCCATGACCCATTTCGAAAGTGTGCAATTTCCGCCATCGATACATGGTATTCAGATTTGGCCCTTCCAAGTTAATTGCAACAAAGTTTGCCAGTTTCGGACCTCCCATGATTAACAGTGCTTCGAAAAATTTTCGTGTACTAGACTTATATCGTTTCCCGTGCGGTCCTTGCACATGGAAATTGTTGGCAATCGATTCAATTGTTTCAAGGAAAACATTTTTGTTGTCTAAAATTCCCTTTTCCTCAGTTTTTACTAGCTTATGCCAAATTGTCTTAATGTCACCTCTTGAACTAAATTCTGTCAATTTCTCTCGAAGTGTTCTTGTACGTAATTTTAATCGAATGTGTTTGCTTTTAAGAAAAAATGCATCTGAACGACACTTTTTAAGTTCTTCAGATTTCTTTTGAAGTAAATTAAGTTGTTCTGTTTTAGTCATGTAATCAAAACGAACCTTTGTTAAGTCCCTGTTCCCATCATTTACGTTGAGAGTACGTAAGAGTAACCTCTTTTTGAAGGATGGCAAAGTAGGTATACCTTTGCACAGCTCACATATGTTTCCTTCTTTCATCACATAACCAGTACATTTAACATGCTTAAATGTTCCTTTAAATTCTGTTGTATGTTTCTTTAAATTAACAGTTACAAACGGCAAAGGATACCAGCTTGTTTTGCTGTCGTCTTCTCCTACTTTAACGTCATTGATTAATAATTTAACATTGAAAGACTGTTCCTCTCCTGATGCCATGAGATATGTTGTATTATTTAAATAATATCCTTGACACTTTGTCACATCTAGTCAACTGGTTTTCTCTTCTTTAATGAAAAAGCTTGCAATGTCTCTAGTTTTGTTAGTCTGAAACTTAGCCTGTCGTTCCTTATGGTCTCTGCTGTTTGCATGTTCCCTGGCTCTCTGGACAGGATTTCCTCTGCATCCCAAGTTTATGTCAATTTTGCAGCAGCGACAATGTGCATTCTTTCGATTAAGCAGAAAAATTCCTTTGCCAAGTTCCATTTCAATGGCATCAAACATAGTTTTGATGGTTGAATCAATTTCCTCGTTCATCCCAACTGCATAAACATTTGCCAAATGTCCCCTTGAACTGGCATGAAATTTAACATTTTGGATTTTCTTTCCAAAATCTCCCAACTTGTAATTTTTGTTGCAAAGAGAGCAAGAAAACATAGATTTTCCATCTTCCTCAACAACTTTAAATTTACAGCTTACATTGAATTTTTCATTTTCTTCTTTCTCTAGTTCACTAATAAGACTCTCCAATCTTGAAATCCCATCATGGAAAATGCTATCATTAACTGCAAAAGAAATAAAATGCATTATTTATAAACACTTAAATAGTAACAATAATGCACGCTGTGTCGTGCTAAGAATACTTCCTCTCTTGATTTAAATGGAAGTATCGGCAGACAGTAGGTCGGTGTCTTTATTATAATCACACTTCATATATACAAAGTTCATGGGACGGACTGACGGACGGAGTCGCTCGCTCGAGTTTTACCATATATTACCAATCAATCGATCTTCACGAAGATCTAATCAATCAAATCATGATTCAAAATAACAATGTAATCAACCATGCATGATCAGGCATCAATCAACCGAGTACATTGTGTAATACGGGCCACATTGCCGTTTTACAGATTGCCAGTCAATCGATCGAGTTTTACCATGTATTACCAATCAATCGATCTTCATAAAGATCTAATCAGTCAAATCTTGATTCAAAATGACCATGTAATCAATCAATCAAGTACACTGTGTAATACGGGCCCCATTGACGTTTTACCGATTGCCGATCAATCAATCGAGTTTTACTATTAATTACCATTCAATCGATCTTCATGAAGATCTAATCAATCAAATCATGATTCAGAGTAATCATTTAATCATGATTAGAAATTTATTTATCAAGTACACTGTAATACGGGCTCCATTTATCTGTGTTACAGATTGCCTATCAATCAATTTACCAAGTACAATGTGTAATACTGGCCCCAATTTATCTGTGTGACAGATTGCCGATCAATCAATAAAAATAATGATTTTTGCAAAATAACCAACCAACTAACCAATGGGGAAAGACCACCACCATCAATTGTTCTCTGAACAATTGATTGAAAACAATTGGTTATATCATTTTAAATGACTTCATTCTTTTTATTAAAAAGGAATTGTATATTTTTGATATATAATAAGATTCTGCAGTCATTTTCACAAAAAATCTTACGACTACAGTTGATCGTAAGTCATGAACAAGTCAGTATACTTATGATCAATCTTAGTCTTAAAATAAACTGGTTAAGCATAAAGTGAAAATAAATAACTCATCAGGCAGGATTTTGAAAATTAATAACAGGTTTTGAAAATAAATAACTTGTCCTGGCAAAAGCTGAAAATAAACAGTTACGCGGCGAAAAATAAATAACATGGATTGGCATAAAGTGAAAACAAATAACTCATCCGAAACAAAAACTCCTGCCCCCCCCCCCCCCCCACCCCCACGTGACCCCACCCCCACCCCCTCCAGAATATCAAAAGGTCGTCCCCTAAACGTGAAACGTTGTTTGTTATGGACGAACAAATAAAAATACAACACTTGGTTGAAATTAAGTTTGCACATACCATTTGAAACTTCTTCTACGCAGTTTTCTTCTAAATTCTCGAACCCACTCGTCAGTGATGTTAATCCTACATCACTATGACCACTATGTTCCAAAGAGTCCAATTTGAAATGTTTGTTTGATTCATCTCCCGTTATAGCTTCCTCCTCTTGTTTTCGAATGTGTTTTGCAGCTACACAGTCACAATAATCACATCTTAAAGTTCCAGTAAATTCCTCACATTCATGACAATTTAAACATTTCCCTCTGTCAATGCTTCGTATGTCTTTCATTTTGGCAATCAAATAATGACAAATTCTTTCAACAAATTAAAAGTGATTAAGCAAGACACACAATGTCAATGAGAATAGACGCAACAAATTAAGTGCAAATAAATCGATGTGTTACGCAACTCACGTGACGCAACTAGTGCAAAAGGTTCGATATCTACTGGGTAATTTACTGAAGATTATAAATTGTGACAGTGTAATTAAATTTAATCAATATCAAAACTTGTGTAAATAAGTTTCAGCAGATGTGGAAATTTTAATGACAAAGAGTTTGGGAAATTCAGTGAAGATCGTTGCACAACTAACTGACATTTATGACCCATTGATATATCACAATCGGTCAATTACTACCTATTGATATATTTCCTCGGTAAAATTGCACCCCATTGATATATTTGACGGATCAAAAAAGGGACCCATTCCAGCGGCACATATGTATATACCTTTATATAGGAAGAGACCCCCCCCCCCCCCCCCCCGTGCATTCGAGTCAATGCCATCTATCAATATCTTTTCGCACATGACAAATGACAAAGACCAGTAACATGGATGTTTAGCAACTAAATGTATTCCTTCAGCTTTTATCTCTTCAATCTTTGTACGGGATGGCCATCTGGCCCAAATTCTGATTTAAAAGAAGCATGTGATTTTATAAGAGGTGTAAGATCTACACTTATTTGATCTCCAATGTAAGGATGGCAAAATATTATTGTAGTAGCAGGTGACTCGGATAATCGTCTTGCGTCGACATACTGACGTATGTCTAGTCGGTTAACAGCTTCACTGACTAGTGCTTTAAACCTTCTTTTAACTCATTTAGGTATAATATGTTCATCAATTGTCAAACAAGCCGGTCCTTCATTTAAACGCTCTTTATTCCAATGTTGTATTGTTCCTGGAATATCAGTAAAGCATTTCCCAAGTGGTGCTGAAGGCAAAGGAATCGGTGATTTAACCACTTCCTTATTTTCACTAAAATCATAATAAGCCGGTATTCCAGAAGTCTAACTGAAAGGTGATCCTACATCTAAAACTACACTATAATCAAATTCATCTGCTCGAGACACTTAAAGGTGGGAATAATAACTCCCGACATTTAATGGCTGTATTTGAAATCATCGTTCGTCCCTGTCATGAACGTACTGCAAAATGTCATTCACAAGAGGCGTCACAACACTGACGTTCCGGCTTGTTTCGTTTCTCGACATTTTGACATTTTCTTCATAAAAATTATTTAACATTGTATTAATATCCATTTTGACATGTAAACAATAATGATAATTGTGAAATTATCACTTTTTATCTGCGTTTTTATATAATTTGTTATCATCAGTGTGAAGAGCAAACTCCAAAGTTAAAAAGAGAGAAAAAAGGTAATCTTCAATGAATGTGTTCGTAGATAGTAGATGTTTTTGTGTTCTGTTAAATTGTTCCTTTTAAAATTGTTATACGATGATGACTGATGTACCCATATTTTGACTATTTTATTTATTGTGTCTGTTTATTTAACGCATCAATGTAAATATATCGGAAATTGATGAGACTGTCATTAAAGTGAGAGGGTTAGCGCTATAAAACCAGGTTAAATCCACCATTTTCTACATTTAAAAATGCCTGTACCAAGTCAGGTTATGACAGTTCTTGTCCATTCGTTTTTTATGCGTTTTGTTATTTGATTTTGCCATGTGATTATGGACTTTCCGAATTGATTTTCCTCTAAGTTCAGTATTTTTGTGATTTTACTTTTTTCTTCATATAGAAAAATAATTCGGGTCATTATGGCCTGAATGGCGTTTTCAATATATATTTTAAGTTATATGGTTGACTACTGACCCCCTACGTTTTCATAGAGGGTAAGTAATATGCATAAGGGAGTGAGACCGAATAGCGTCCATATGATCACTGAACAGACAATAACATTTGCGAATGATGTACTGTTTTCAGGTTAAGGATTAATTTATTTTTCACAATTGAATTAACTTATTTACATAATACTAAAGGTAATGGTAAGATTATTGCCAAACAAAAAACGGACATACTCATCCTCTCAAATCTAAAAAAAAAACATTTTCAACTTGCAAATCAACTACAATGTATTTTGAAAATGTCCAAGACAATATACCACTGTTGAAATATGAATAGACACTTTTAAAATATGTAAACATTGATGAATATGAGACCGCATTTTCTGAATTATATTCGATTCAGAAATAAAATTCATTTGTAAGGTCCATTATATACACGCCAGCGTTTTAATATAGAATGAGTGTCTTTTGCCATCTTGGATTGTAAATAACAGAGAACCAAGGTTATCAACCAATTCAGCCAGTTTGAAGAGGAATGCAGATAACTAATGAGATTTGCTTTAAATAGAACAAAATAAGGTTTTAACATGTAAATGATAATATTGTTACAAGCGTTTATCATATATGCTTTATTTATAATGTTTTTAAATGGCATTTTAAGGGGAGGTAATTCTGAAATAGTACATTTTCTGAAGGAATCTCAATGTAATTTTGCTATTTTGTGTTTAGTTGGAAAAAATTACGTTGACCCTTTCTTTTCTTTTGATATTCTCTAAGTATTTTCCTATAGCCATCTTCTCGTATTCTGTTTTATTATTCTATTATTTAGTTTAGTTTCTTATCACATAATGATGTTTTGTTCCTGTATAATCCATACCCAATGAGTCATTTTGTCACAAACTGTATCTTGAGAAAATGCTAGGTGACCTATCATTGTAATTACATTTTCACAATATATACAACGTTTTGGTCAATTATGAACAAATTCTATCATTTTAAAAGAGGTACTAAACATACCAGAGGGACAGTCAAACTCATAAATCGAAAATAAACTGACAATGCCTGGCTAAAAATAAAAGAAGACAAACAGATAAACAATAGAACACATGACACAAAATAGAAAACAAAAGAATAAGCAACACGAACCCCAACAAAACTCGGGTTGATTTCGACTCCCATAATAGCTTATAAAGTATGAATGGTTCAAGTGGAAGACAAACACAAAACGCATATGTCTTTCTCCTTCCTCTCAAATTGAAAATATGTCAACTACCGTAATTTAAACATGGCCATATAAACAGGACTATATTCAAATACCACTATAGAAAGTATGAATATATTTATATGTAGGACTTGATTATATGAGACAACATTTCTGAATTATATTCGATCCATATATAAATAATAGCTCCATATAAAGACCATTTTTATGTACTTCAGCGTTTTTTAAAATGATAATAGAATCATGACGATGACTGTCCGTTTGTTGTGTGCGTGCCTTCAATCATCTTTTGTATTCGCTTCTGAAAATTTTCTTATCAAATTAGGAATATGGCAGTTGTTATCAAATAGTCCGTTTCTGTGTATTTTTACGTTTGTTTTTTGTTGCAGTTCAGTGTTTCTGTTGTTCCGTTGTTTCCCTCTGACATATAGTTGATATGTTTCCCTCGGTTTTAGTCTATAACCGGGATATGTTGTTTTTTAATCGATGTATGACTTTTTAACAGTGGTATACTGTTGACTCCTTTATTTGTAATTTCTTAAGAAAAGAGTTATTTTATATGATAAAAATTGTAAAACAAATTTTAACACAAGTGCTAAGTTTAATTGGCTTTTATTCCAATAAATTCCAGAATATTTAAGAGGTTTTAACAATTATTGCAATTTATATTAATGAATGTTTTCAACTTTCAAATTGAATATATAACAGATATGTTTATGTGTAACACATTAAGTATATTCGCCTGCGACTTGACTCGATAGGAATCAGAATCATATACAGACTTCATTTTTTTACATAAATAAGGCAGTTAGTTTTCTCGTTTGAATTGTGTTACATTGTCATATCGAGGCCTTTTATAGCTGACTATGTCGTATGGGCTTTGCTCATTGTTGAAGGCCGTACGGTGACCTATACTTGTTGTTAATGTCTGTGTCATTTTGGTCTCTTGTGGACAGTTGTTTCATTGGCAATCATACCACATGTCTTTTTTTATAATTTTGTCTCTGAATAAGACACTTGACACCTTCTATGTGATACGTATTGTCCTCTTTTCATTCTATGTATTGTGAGGAATTGGAATACAATATTTGTCCTGATATTCCAAATCTTAATTAGAATCGAACTTACCTACCGATGAATATTGATTTTGGATTGTATGAATTTTCGATACATAAGTGCAATGCTTTTTATGAGGTTTTGATTGCAGGGGAACATATGGTGTATTAAGACAACGCCATATAATAAATTGATCCATGATGTAACCCCTATCTGACTGCATCTTTTCATAAGGATATACTAAACTAAGTCCAAATGATATACAAAAAGAAGAAGATGAATTATCATTATTTGTTTCAGTTAAGGGCCTTTGGTGGGAAACTTACATATTTGTTTTAAATTTTCCCTTTCATTTGAACTGTTCACCAAATTTTACAAAATTGTTTGTGAGAGTTAAAGTTAAACTATATGTGAAAGCCAAAATAAATAAAACATCAAACTAAGAGAGAATATGAGTGACTCAAGTGTAATCAAACATTGTTTATCCATGCAATTGGAAATCAAACAAAATGAACAGCAGAACGGATGTGGAACAGATTAGATATGAGATTAATTCAATAAATTTTAAGTAAGTTATGTTTGAGGGTTCTCAAAACCTGAAAATATTCTGTTCAACCTTTTTAAGAACGTTTTTGTCCTTATTATTCAACAAATTCACCCCGGTATGAAAATAGAAAGAAAGGTTACCACGGTGGGTATTTTGTATCAGTAAGTACTAGTAACACGTGGACTCAATTCTTGCATATGTCACAAAAAGCTGTTCGTTAGTCCACTCTGCTTCAGATGAATGTTTTCACATTCCCAGAAATGAAGTGGATGAAACCAATTATACGCAACCGTTTCGTATTATATGAGAAGAGCCTGTAACGTTTGGTCATCTATAAATAGCTCAGACTTGACTTGAACAATTGATCAAACCAACCATCTGATTAATGACAAAACAAATTACCACAATATCTCCTTTTATAGTTGTTTCATTCTTAGTTTATCAATCAATATATTCTTTTCATTAGTATTGTTCTTTTGTATTTATCTAATTTTTTGTTGTTGTTTTTGTTGAAGTCTCATGTTGCATGTTGTGGCTCCATTTATTTTGAATAAAAGGATTCATATAATTTTCGATTCTATACTGACAATACCGTCAGTTAATCAAACTTTTGTGTGTTTGTTAGTGACGGGACAAATTGTACGACCGATTTATAAAGTAGCTTGTACTTTCACTTTTCATCAGATTTATGAAAACTGTAAGTGAAAGTGAAAATTAATAAAAATTAATTTTTTTTGTATGACTGAATGTGATTTTAACATGTTTAATAACGAATATATCATGTACATGTATATTCAAAATATATAACGAGAATCTGACGGAGATTATTTCAGGTGATTTATACAGACGTCGTGCCATAGTTTAATGTTTTGAACTGTTATAATGTTACAAGAAAAAAAGACATTATCAAGATTTAATGTGGATATTTACTTCGAAGTAGTGCTCGATAAGACAGACAATACAAATATCATATTTTGCTAATTTCATTTATATAGTTATAAAATTCAGATATAAATTAAATTTAAGTTTATACATGTATTTTTCAAAAATTGGCGATTTGAAATTGGGAACAAAACAGAATAATCTAGAATTGCATTTTTAGATTTTTCAAAAACTTGAAAATGTTCTGTACAACCCGGTTAATTACATCTCTGTCCTTATTCTCCAGCAAATTGACCCCTGTATGGAAATACAGAGATATATTCCCACGCTGGATATGTTGAATGAGCAAGTAACATATGGACTCAATTCTTACAGAAAGCTTTTCAATGGTCCATTCTGCATCAAATGTGCGATTTTCACATTCCCAGGAAAGAATATTTTTAAGATGGTACGAAGTAATTACTTGTTTAGTTCCTTTCGGACACCTACTTTCCCGTAGTTTTTTCATTATCCGTTGACTCTTTTTACGGCAAACTCTTGGTTAGATGGAACATGTGATTCAATAAGAGGTGCGAGATCAACACTTAGCAGCAGCAGGTGACTCGGATAATATGTTTGCATTTACATATTGACGAATGTGTGGTCGGTTAACAGCTTCACTGACGAGAGATTTAAACCACCTCTTTACTTTTATTGGTATTATGTGATCACCAATTGTCAAACAAGCCGGTCCTTTATTTAAACGTTCATTATTCCATCTTTGTGTCAGTCCTACAACTTCCCTATTGGTGCTGACAGCAGTGGAATAGATGAACAAACAACTTCTTTGTTTCCATTATATCCATAATAAGCCGTCTTTCCGGTAATCCAAGCTAGAAGTGATCCTGTATCTAAGACTACGCTATAATCAAACTCGTCTGCTCGGAATACTCGAGAATAGTAACTACCAACATTTAGCGGTTGTGTTTTAAACCGCCTGTCCCTTTCGTGAACGTACTACAAAATATCATTGACAAGATGAATAACAAAATCAACATTCTGTTTTGTTTCGTCTTTTGTCATTATCACATTGTCTTCATAAAATCTATTAAGCATTGAATTATCCATATGTATATGTAAACATTAACGTGTATTATAAAATAGTTGTTTTCTATATGTCGTTATCACATTTCGACACACTTCCGATACTTAAAATGAAAAATTGACTCACATATATCTGTAACTAAGGCTGTGATGTTTTATAAACATTATGTTTAACTCAATTGTATGACTGGGTATGGATTGAATGTTTTAACTGATAATGCATTTTACTATGTCAATAAATATGTGACACTATAGTAAAATAGATATATTCATTTTATTCAGAAGGTTAATTTCTAAATAAACTGCCTTTTTGATTAAAATTAACCATAACGATTTAATATAAATATATATATATATATATATATATATATATATATATATATATATATATATATATATATGTGTGTGTGTGTGATTAATTTACGACAGACGTTCCCCATCGGATAACGTGTGGCTATACAGGGCTCACATCACATAGCTGTTTTATGTCTGTCGCAAGGGAAGACATATATAAAAATGTATATACAGGAGATACAGCAGAGAAGCATTTTATTGATTGCATTTATATCACAAAATAATGAGGTTTTCAGATTCAGATTTTAAACATTAAGAAAAAACTGCAATAACATTTATATATCTGCCTTTTTAAATGTACCATTGACAACTCAATTGAATGAATGAATCAAAATCAAAATGATTTGGTGATTGTTCATCGATGGCAACGGCTGAGATCCAATGTCATATCTCTTAGCATGTTAACTGATCAGAGTATCTGGAATAAAACGTTGATTATTGTTTTATTATATGATTTTTTGGTCCATCTTCAAGTTTTACTATTTGGTGAAGATATATAACTACTACTTATTTGTTAACTAAATGTATTTGTATAGAAGTTGTTATCTACAGTCATTTTCAAAGTATATTGGCATTTGCCTTTGTTGATGTTCAGTGTTCAGTTTTTCTGTTGTTCAGTTGTTTCCTAAGAGTTGATGTGTTTCCTTTATTTTTAGTTTGTTACCCGGATTTGTTATTGTTAATCGAAATATGCCTGTTGAACAGTGCCTTTATTTGTCGACTGTCATGACTATCGACATTGTCCAATTGAAATCTACCGAATCCAAAACAAAGGACTCTAAACTTTCATCCAATAGTTTGTAATGTGTGACTGTATTTTAAAGTGTCAACTATAGTGTCATGTATGCTGTTGTTTGTTTGTCTTTTTTCAGTTTTAGTCATGGCGTTGTCAGTTTGTTTTAAATTTATGAGTTTGACTGTCCCTTTGGTATCTTTCGTCCCTCTTCTACACTCGATTGTTAGTTGCGTTTTTGTAAGAATGTCTAAGCTGACAGATTCTGTAGTACATATTTTCACAATTATCTATTTTCCTACTTTTATTTAAAGCAGACTGGTGTTGGAGCTAATTTCAACATTGTCGAATTAAAATCGGTATCGAACCAACGTATTGTTGGAATACATTTTTTTTTACCACCAGACTACTCGTTCTTCTTTAATGTGACATCTAATTAACTGCTCGAGTATTAAATAATAGAAAAGAGGAAGAAAAACATTATAAGAGCCCATGATTACAGTTGCAAAATTTTATTTCACCTACATCTGCGTCCCAGTTTACGATATTCATTAGATTTGAAAAAACTGAAAGTGAAAGTAAAAGTTAGTCGGAGGCAAAATTAAAGTTTAATTGAAAAAATAATTACAACAAAAAAATCGTTGTCATGTTCCAGATTGCTTTTGCTAACGACAATCTGGAAGAGATCAACATGTAACTAAAAAGTCATCATCATAATACATGTAATACAAAGGTCAAGTAAGAAGAATTTCAAAGTGGGTAGAAAGACGGTATCATCGTGACTGATACTTTGGAATGGTAGAAACATCTTCTTAGAGACATTTTTATTGTCTGAAGCATGCAGTGCTTCTCGTTTGTGCATCAAACCCAGACATAATTCTGGAGCATTGTCCATACCCGGACATTTAAATTTATAAGCTGTTTTTATTGCAGTTAAAATTCTTCTTTACCGTGAAAAACATTAAATAATAATTTTTGAGATGTAAATCAAGTATTTATTTCTCTGCAGTTGGTAAGATGCAGTAGACAATACTAGTCATATATGTCAATATAAATGTATACAAGGGATTCATTAGAAATTTTGAATTAAATTCTGTTCCGGGTTTTTCAAAAACCTCAATATATTCAATGCAACCTTGCTGAGGACATTTTCGTCTTTATTCTCCAATAAATTAACACCGGTATGGAAGTATAAAGGCAAGTTCCCTCGCTGTATACATTGAATGATTAAGTAACATATTGACTCAACTCTTTACAGAAAGCTGATCATTGGTCCATTCACTATCGTATAGATGATTTTCGCAATCCCAAAATAAAATGTTTTTAAGATGGTACGAACTTAGTTCTTGTTTTGTTCCTTTTATACACCACATTTCTCGAAGTTTCTTCATTATGCGTTGACTTTTTTTACGACAAGTTCCATTTGAGTCAATACCATCTAGCAACTTCTTTTCACATGTTACAAATGAAAGAGACCAATACCATGGATCTTTAGCAACTTGGTGAATTCCTTCAGCTTTTATCTCAGCATGTTTGGTAGAAGATGGCCATCTGGTTCCCGATCTTGGCCAACCAAATTCTGGTTTGAATGAAAGGTGTGCTTCAATAAGAGTTCTACACTCATTGTATCTCCAACAATGTTAGGATATTATAATCAGTGTAGCGGCAGGTGACTCGGATAATCGTTTTGCATCGACATACTGACGTATGTTTAGTCGATTTACAGCTTCACTGACGAGTGCTTTAAATCTTCTTTTAACTTTTATAGGTATAATGTGGACACCAATAGTTAAACAAGCCGGTCCTTCGTTAAAAAACGTCCATTATTCCATTTGTGTGTCAGTCCTGCGACCTCTGTAACGCACTTTCCTGTTGGTGCTGGCGGCAGTGGAATCGATGAACGAACAACATCGTTGTTTCCATTATATCTGTAATAAGATGGCATTCCAATACCCCTATCCAGATATGATCCAATATCTAAGACTACACTATAGTCAAATTCATCTGCTCGGGACACTTTTAGATGACAATAGTAACTACCAACATTCAGTGGTTGTTTTTTAAACCGTCTATCTCTTTCATGAACGTACTGCAAAATATTATTGACGAGAGGAATAACAAAATCAACAATCTGTTTTGTTTCGTCTCTTGTAATTTTCACATTGAATTCATAAAAAATATTTAACATTGTATTTATATCCCTTTTGACAGGTAAACGATCATGACAAACTTTCTATCTGTGTTTTTACATAATATGTTATCATCACAGTGTGTAGAGCAAATTCCAAAATTAAAAATAGAAATAGGTATTCTTCATATATAGAAACACGTCGGGTCAATATGACCCAATGTTGTTTTGATTATATACAACATGTTTATGGACAAATTCTAGTTCCAGGATGATATTTGATGTATAATAATATCATATATATATAATAAGATGTGGTATGAGTAATGTTTGGACCACACATTAAATCAAAACAAAGTCAAGTATGCGTTTCAAATCAGATCTTTAATTTCGTTGTATACGATACGATTCTCTGCAAATACATAAATTATAAATCATAAACAGTGAAACTAAATTCCGTTAATCATAAAAATAATATACAGTGCATTAATTACTTCTCAATCATAATAAAATATAAAGAAACATGTTTTCTGATAAAAGTACAAAGTTTGCACAAATGATTAAATCAATATTTTTCATTTACGGAACATTGTTACAATTCTTGCTAAAGAAATGAATGATAAAGTCGGATTAAATATATTCTTACCGATTATGCTCTCTTATAAAAGTCATCTTGTGTGTCCAAATGAAATCCAAATAATAAACTGCCGTAAACAAATTGAAATAACATTCATAGAAAAACATAACGTCATAAAGACGGACGGCAAATGCAGCATATATATTTAGCGCTGAAAACGTCAATAATTACATCTAAAAAATAGCTTTTCCAAAAAGCTTACCTATAGATTAAATAGTGGCATCCAAGTGACGATGTATAAATATATCTTCTACCAAATATTCAAAATAAGAATATAAATAAATATAATTCTTACCATTGAGACAACTAAAAAGTAAATCATTATAGGTCAAAGTACAGTCTTCAACACGGGCATTAGCAGCTTTTTTTCGCTTTCCTTTTCCATTAAAATGAAATTAAATGAAAATCTCATAGCCTCATTTATCTAATTACTTTTAAATGTCATTTCTGAGCTTTTTATAGCTGCATATAGAACAATTGTATGGGCTTTGCTCATTGTTAAAGGCTGTTAAGTGACATATAGTTGTTAAGTACTGTGTCATTTTGGTCTCTTTTGTAGCGTTGTCTCATTGGCAATCTTACCACTTTCGTATCATATGTTATCAGACAGGGACACCAAATTGCTGAAAGACCAACCATTTGAAATAATTTTAATTGGTCATTGCATCCATATGCTCATATTGGTCAGACACTGACTTAGGATGAGGATGTACTTTTATTAGGGTTATGATTAGCCCATTTTTGTAATTTATGTGAATGATTTATACAGCCCATTATTTTGTAATTCATACTGTATCAAATATAGAGTCGTATGAAGACGAAACGCGCGTCAGGCGTACTAAATTATAATCCTTGTACCTTTCATAACTATGTAAACCACTGGGTCGATGCCACTGCTGGTGGACGTTTCGTCCTTGAGGGTATCACCAGCCCAGTAGTCAACACTTCGGTGTTGACATGAATATCAATAATGAGGTCATTTTTATAAATTTCCTGTTTACAAAACTTTGAATTTTTCGTAAAACTAACGATTTTCTTATCCCAGGCATAGATTACCTTAGCCGTATTTGGCACAATTTTTTGAAATTTCGGATCCTCAATGCTCTTCAACTTTGTACTTGTTTGGCTTTATAAGTATTTTGATATGAGCGTCACTGATGAGTCCTATGAAGACGAAACGCTCGTCTGGTGTACTAAATTATAATCTTTCTCGAATAAGATTACAGCAAGGACATTATAGAGCGAATCTCATTGTTTCACACTGGAAATATGAACATATACCGGTACATGTAATGTATGCAAGATATACCTGCCAATATTGTCTCACCCAATGTTTGTTCCTAGTTTATGTCAGGTTTTTATTATTTATGTAAGCAACAGACATGTTGTTAAAGTTTACTTACATCACTTTTACATAAATACCCTAATACTATTTATCATGCTGTTTGATTATTCATCTTACTCTGCATTATCAGATCTTTGATTAACTCACTTTGTCAGGATACAAGTACAAAATGTATTCACAATAAGAAAGTAAATGAATATGAGAAAGCATATTAAAAAGTAAAATCACAAAAAATCTGAACTCAAATTCAAAACAAAAAGTACCTATTGAAATGGAAAAATCAAAAATTAAAAACACACCAAACCAATGGATAACAACTGTCATATTCCTATTATATTAAATTATACACAGCTCGTTGATGTTAATTGTATATCTTTATATTTCCTTTCTTGGAATTAATGTAGTTTACCTTACGAAAAAAAGAAAAATTTAGAAATCAGGAGTAGATTTCACAAAAAAAAATAAAAAAAAATAAAAAAAATTCATAAACAACTTATAATTCAGGATGGTAAATAATTGTCAGTGTAACAGCCAAGAATTCAGATATATATCAGCTTTTTAAATCAGTAAACTGACGTATACATGGCCGATTAACAGCCTCACTTACGAGTGATTTGCATCTTTCTTTACTAGAAAGGAATTTGTATCACCATTAAAGAGACACACAATGTTCCCTTTCGCACTTATTATGCATACTCTAGATCCAACATTATTATTCGTTGGATACAATTTTTGTTGAACAACGAATTCAAATATTTAACGAATTACAAATTTTCTCTATGCTTTGTATGCAGAGATTGGCAGAACCACGAAATACAATATCCGCGAAAATTGTTCTCCTCAATGCACGAAAATGAATACCCACAAAATTAAATGAATCCACAGTGTCCTTTATAACAGTGAAATGCTAATAATATTATAATTGTTTGACGTAAATTTTACATTGAGGTTCTACAAAAAGAAATCACTAATTCACCAACATTCCAACTGACTCCATTTTCAGAAAACGACATCTGTAACAAACATAAACTTTTAGCTACCGCTTTACAAGCAGATCCAAATACAATGAAGTCCCAACTCTGTATTGGCTTCCGAAGCTACACAAAACACCTAACAAATATAGATATATTTCGTCTTCAAGCCATTGTTCTACTACTAAATTATCTATTCTACTTGGTACAATCAAAAACCTGATAATAAATTGTTCAAATAATGCCTTTGAAAATAGTGGAATTAATTACTTTTGGAGTGTCAAAAACTCATTGGAAGTACTTGATAGATTGCATGCTTATATTGGTGATTTTGAATCTGTTCTACCCTTTATACCACATTGCCTCACATTCTCATTAAGAAAGAATTCACACACCTAATTAAATGGGCATTTAAAAAGTCAGAATGTGAATGTATATGTTCAAACTCTTTTAGGTCATTTTTTAGTATCAATAAACAAAAAAACTATGTCAATTGGATATGCTTTGATACTATATCTGCCCTTGAATTTTTACTAGATAACATTTTTGTTCGCTTTGGAGATTCCGTATATCGCCAGGTTATTGGAATTCCAATGGGGACTAACTGTGCACCACTTATTGCGGACCTGTGTTTATATTGCTATGAGTTACAATTGATGACAAAAATCAGCAAAGACCCATCGAAACAACATCTGATACACAAATGTAATAATACTTTTAGATATTTGGATGATATTTTGGCTCTCAATAATGACGACTTCAGTATGTATACTAAAGAAATTTATCCTGTTGAACTTATTTTAAATAAAGCTAATACTACCAATGACCACTGCCCTTTCCTCCATCTTGATATCTATATCATTAACGGAAAGCTTAATACAAAAATTTATGATAAAAGAGATGCTTTCTCATTTCCTATTGTTAATTATCCATTTTTAGATGGCGACGTTCCCTTGTCACCATTTTACGGTGTTTATATATCTCAACTTGTACGATTCGCTCGTGTATGTAACAATGTTCTAGATTTTAACGAGAGAAATTTATGTATTATCGAAAATATACACTTTAACGCATTTATAGGAATACTTATATAATTTTAAAATAATGATTTCAATGTACATAAAGTGATGGTTTAGATCTTATTTTATTTCACTTACTTGTTCCAAGCAAATTTCTGTCATAAAGATGATCAATTTCCTCTTCTGAGAAAGCATCTGCCTTTCTTTTTCTGTACCCAAAACCTTTCCTCTTAAGATCTTTCTTTTTAGCTGAAAGAACGTCCCTTGAGTGCTGAAAGTCTTTATCAGTTAAAATGTTCACATCAGTCTCATTTAGATGTCTGTTAATTGAAGACTGTATGGACTTAAGTGTGTCAGGTTCATATTCTTCACCTTTTTTGATCCTCACAGATATAAAAAATCTGGCAAGATATTGATCCAGTTTCTCATTTTCAATCGTTGAAAACGGACGTTCTTCATTTTGTGTAGCTAAAAGCCAAGTTTGAAACAGGCTAATGTCACTTTTTGTTTTTCTTATGGTGTTAGCGTTCTTCATCGAGTTGATAAACTCAGTTGTGTCTCCTTCTCCAACATTTATAAACCTATCCTCCTCCGTCATTTTCTTGTCTGTCAGATGTTTTGAGCAGAACTTATAAGATTTGTTTGTAAACAGACGATACCGGAAACCGGAAGTAACTTGCACGAGAGGCACTGATATGGGTTTTTTGCACGAGAAGCACTTGATATGGGTTATCAGCCCGGGTGTGAAATAATGACTTGTGCACTTCCGCCCATTACACATATGCAAAAGCTATCATATTAATGCTAAGTATATGATAAAAATTGTTACACCAGGGTTTTCGATATCACCAACTAGTCAAACATTTACTAAATTTTATCATCGGTATAAGGACATAATTCGTAAATATAGCTCAACATGCAGACTTCTTATACGTATTTCACATCCAGTATTTTATGGACATATTCTTTATAAAGCACAAAAATGTCACTATTCAACTCAGAAGCTAACAAACCTTTAAATAGACTTATCAAGAAGGGATAAAGTTACGATACTGTTGTCAGGTCATTAAAGATTGCATATTTTGGCGTTAATATTGATTCACTTATAGGGTCTTTGCATCGGAACTAAACACATTTATTTAAAAACCAGTTGTTAGCATGACACGGGTTATGTTTTTCTCATACATGTTATGATGGTATGATACTAAACCCCTCATGGAAAGGATTTTGCCTGATATTCATATGATGAAGACATAATCTTTCAATCAGTTTAATTGAAGTCTGTAGCTGGCATGTCAGTTAACTGCTAGTAGTCTGATGTTATTTATGTATTATTTTCACTTCTTCTTACTACATTTGTATAAACTTCAAGATTTACCTGTATTTTTTTTAAATCGTTTGTTTTCATAAAGTGAAAATTTTCGAAGGGTTAAATATTTTGCAGTTGTGACTTGCCATGGCTTTGTTTGGACTTGTTTGTTTGCTTTTTGGCCTTGAATGTTTGTCCCTAATATTTGCATTTGCATTCAGATATCGCAGATCAAATTATTCGTTTATAGTGTATTAATGTACATTTTTCGATTGAGTTAAGCCTGCCAATTGATATTTTATCGTGTGTTTTTCTATGTTGTGATGTTATGCTATTGTTTTAGAAAAAGGGAGAAGGTTTGGATCCATTAAAACGTTAAACCCGCTGCATAAGTCAGGAATCTGATGTACAGTAGTTGTCGTTTGTTTATGTAATTTATTCGTGTTTCTCGTTTCCCGTTTTTTTAATTTTATACAGATTAGACCGTTGGTTTTCCCGTTTGAATGGTTTTACACTAGTAATTTTGGGGCCATTTATAGCTTCGGTGTGAGCCAAGGCTCCGCGTTGAAGGCCGTACATTTACCTATAATGGTTTACTTTTTATAAATTGTTATTTGGATGGAGAGTTATCTCATTGGCACTCACACCACATCTTCCTATATCTATTATTGTCATTTTGTTTATTTTCTTTGGTTACATCTTCTGACATCAGACTCGGACTTCTCTTGAACTGAATTTTAATGTGCGTATTGTTATGCGTTTACTTGTCTGCATTGGCTAGAGGTATAGGGGGAGGGTTGAGATTTCATAAACATGATTAACCCTGCCGCATGTTTGCGCCTTTCCCTAGTCAGGAGCCTCTGGCCTTTGTTAGTTTTGTATTATTTTGAATTTTAGTTTCTTGTGTACAATTTGGAGTTTTGTATGGCGTTCATTATCACTGAACTAGTATTTATATTTGTTTTAGGTTCCAGCTGAAGGACGCGTCCGGGTACGGAAATTTCTCGCTGCATTGAAGACCTGTTGGTGACCTTCTGCTGTTGTCTTCTCTATGGTCGGGTTGTTGTTTCTTTGACACATTCTCCATTTCCATTCTCAATTTTATTATCGATCGGTTCTCATGGCAATCGAAAATCCGGTTAACTTATCCAACTTTGGTGTGTAAAATGAAATCAGTCACGAAAAAAACAGACTACCTCGGAGCTCACGTATTTTCTGGTAGATAGGATTTCTATCAATACTTTTTTATGCGTTGACAAACCCACTTGTTGAACAAATGGCTCTTTAAACACATTTGATATGTGACTTATAGTTGTAAATTTCTGTGTCTATTGGTCTATTGTGGATAGTTGTCTCATTGGCAATCATACCACATCTTCTTTTTTATATTGATATACAGCTTCATAGTAACTTGTTGTAGTAAGGGCTAACCTTAATACTACTGCTTCGTGTAAAATATATCTCTATGATTTAATTTGGTTCTTAATTTTAGTTATATCATCACCAGCCCAGTAGTTAGCACTTCAGTCTTGACATGAATATCAATTGTATCGTCATTTTTATGAACTTTCTGTTTATAAAACTTTTCTCATCCCAGGCATAGATTGCCTTATCCGTTTTTGGCACACATTTTCGGAATTTTTTGTCCTTAATGCTCTTCAACTTTGTACTTTTTTGACTTGACAACTATTTGATCTGAGCGTAACTGATGAGTCTCATGTAGACAAAACGCACGTTTGGCATATCAAATTATAATGCTGGTACCTTTGATAACTATCATAGTGCATAAATCAAGATATTATTTTTATCAGTTTTGTTCTTTTGGTTTTTTTGTCATCATGTGTGTGTTGTTATAATTTCATGTTGCTGCTTGTGGTCCAATTAATTTGAAATAACTGTTTCATATTATTCTCGATTCTGCAATGCCATTTGAGTGCATTTGTAATTGACTGCATAAATTGTACGACCGATTCATATTGTTCATTGTACTTTCACTTTCCTTTTCATCAGATTTATGAAAATTGTAAGTGAAAGTGAAAGTTCATCAATAAAAAAATGTTTGGCTTTTTAACTATTTTGGTTTGAACATCACTGATGAGTCTTATGTAGACGAACCGCGCGTCTGTCGTATTAAATTATAAAACCAGGTTCAATCCACCATTTTCTACATTTGAAAATGACTGTACCAAGTCAGGAATATGACAGTTCTTGTCCATTCGTTTTTGATGCGTTTTGTTATTTGATTTTGTCATGTGATTATAGACTTTCCGAATTGATTTTCCTCTGAGTTCAGTATTTTTGTGATTTTACTTTTTATAAGCCTAGTACCTTTGATAGTATTTAACATGTTTAATAATGAATATATCATGTATATTAAAAATGTAAGAATTGTTTTTTCTACATAACTTTTCTAAAGAGAATCTGACAAAGATTATTACTGGTCAATTATACAGTTGTCTCGTCATAGGCTTGTACAGTTATGATATTACTAGAAAAGAAAACATTATCAAGATTTAATTTTAATATTCACTCCGAAGAGTAGTGCCCGATGAAACAGACAATACAAATCTCATATTATGCTAATTCAAATTATATGAAAGATTTACAACTCATTCTAATTTAGGTAATGTTCGGGATTATTCAAAAACCTGAAAATTTTCTGTTCGACCTGGGAAAGATGGTCTCTGTCCTTATTCTCCAACAAATTGACCCCTGTATGAAAATACAGAGGCATGTTGCCACGCTGTATGTATCCTATGAGCAGGTAGCACATTGACTTAATTCTCACAGATAGTTGTTCATTAGTCCATTCTGCATCAAATGGATGATTTTCACATTCCCAGAAAAGAACATTTTTAAGATGATATGAAGTAATTTCTTGTTTAGTTCCTTTTGGACACCAAATTTCCCGTAGTTTTTTCATTATCCGTTGACTCTTTTTACGACAAGTTCCATTCGAGTCAATACCATCAAGCAACTTCTTTTCGCACATGACAAATGACAAAGACCAGTAAATCGGATCTTTAGCAACTTCGTATATGCCTTCGGTTTTTATCTCTTGAATCTTTGTACAGGACGGCCATCTGGCTCCTGGTCTAGGCCAACCAAACTCTGGTTTGAATGGAACGTGTCCTTCGATAAGAGGTGCGAGATCTACGCTTATTGTCTGTCCTGCAATTTTGGGATGATGAATCGTCAATGTTGCGGCAGGTGATTCGGATAATCGTTGTGCATCCACATATTTACGTATCCTTGGTCTATTCACAGCTTCACTGAGGAGTGCTTTAAATCTTCTTTTAACTTTTATAGGTATAATATCGTCATCAATTGTCAAACAAGCCGGTCCTTCATTTAAGCGTGCATTATCCCACCTTTGTATTGATCCTGGAATCTGTGTTAAGCATTTTCCAACTGGAGCTGCAGGTAGTGGAATAGATGTACGAACCACTTCTTTATTTTCGTTATATCCATAATAAGCCGGTTTTCTTGTAGTCCAGGCAAGAGATCCAATATCTAACACTACGCTATAGTCAAATTCGTCTGCTCGGGACACTTTAAGGTGGGAATAATAACTCCCGACATTTAATGGCTGAATTTGAAACCGTTTTTCCCTTTCATGAACGTACTGTAAAATGTCTTGCACAAGAGGCTTCACAAACTCGACATTCTGTTTTGTTTCGTCTCTTGTCATTTTCACGTTGTCTTCATAAAATCTATTTAAAATTGTATTATCCATGTTTACTGGTGAACAATAATTTTAAAGTGGGATTGATGCTATTTTATCTGCCTTATATTTATATATTATCAGTTTCCAGAATATTCCAATTATTTTAAAAATAGAAAAGGGAATTTTCAAATCTAAAAATAAATCTGGTGTAACAGTTGTAGATAATTCATGTTCTATGACTTATCAGTACAAAGATTAATTTAATTTCAAAAATAGAATCATAGATTGCGTAAACAATGGTATGATTTAGTATGTAGTTTTGAAATATTTACAATGCAATTAATATAAGGGCGTTTTTCAATAAAAACGTATTTTCTTGTCCCAGCCACTTAAAAAAAAATATGTTTGATCTTTGCAAGTAATTTTTGTGCAGTCAGTACATTGAATTAGATTTAATATTTTTAAGCAATGAAACAGTTTATTTTTAGAGGGAAAGATAAGATATTGACTCCTGAATGGTCCAAAACAAACCAAAATGGCATGTCCCTAGACCGCCTGTTCAACATTCATACTCTAAAATATCGTAAAAAAATGAAGAAATAAATATTATTTTTGACTTTACATAAATATATAAGTTCTTTAATAATTCAAAAGTATGTTCAGAGACCTTCAGAGCCAACATATTTTAATAAACAGCTTTCAATATAGGATTTTTAATTTCAGAAGGTGTGTCCCTCACAAAATGTCCACTACGAAACGAAGTCATTAAAAATTGCCAATAAACAGTCTCAGAGTAAACAGTTTTATAAAATCAATGTATTTTTTGTTTGCAAGAGATATCAACATTAGGGTCTTATATAACGGCAATTAAATTGTTAGTAAGAAAAATTGAACACATCAAATGGACCAGAGTGATACCGTATTTTTGTTAATGTCCACTACAAAACAGGTTAAATCTCCTTCAGTATCTGGTTTTAAAATTATGAAAAAAATATCAGTGTACAGCTTAATAAATTTCAGTGGCGGATCCAGCCATTTTAAAAAGGCGGGGTTCTAACCCAGAGTAAGGGGGGGGGGGGGTCCAACTATATGCTCCCTTAGTTGAATTCCCCTTTTATCCTGGGTTGGTAACCCCCCTTTTTAAAATGGCTGGATCTGCCCCTGTGTCTTTATATACAATACCTCGGAAGTCGTGGGACAATCAGCGTGTGAAAAGGTATGGAAAATTGGCCCGTCATATTTATAGGACAGCTTGAAAAACACTTCGTAGCTAGTGCACCATATACCATCTGTTATTATGGTTTTGATACATTGAAAAACAGTTAAATGACAAATACATCGAACTCCGATAAAGATCTTCATAATATTTGGCAATGAATGTGATTAACCATATTTATTATTGATTGATTGATTGATTGATTGATTGATTGATTGATTGATTGATTGATTGATTGATTGATTGATTGATTGATTGAGTGAGTGAGTGGCTTGAAACTCAACTATTAGCACTATTGGTTATTTCGAAGCGGTTTCATCCTTATTACAACGAAAGACATAATCAATATAACTAGAACACACCCGCGAAATCGCGGGGAAATAGAGCGTATGTAAACTGTAAAAAAATATATAACTGAAGAATTCCAGGAGATGTATTAAAAGTCAAAGGTACTTGGGGACTGGGCACATTTTTTCCCCTCCCCCTTTTTTCCAAATACCGATTTTTATTCTTTCTGTTTTTCTGTATACTATGAACATACATATATACATATACTATAATTACTATATAAAACGGTCACTGATATATTAAAAGTCACCCCAGTAAACTATTTGAAATTATAGTAAATTATAGCAAATTTATCATGACAATTTATTCATAGTATATATGTATGTAGTATACAGAAATATTTCAGTGACCGCCGTGGATAGAAAACTATTGGAATTGATAATATATATAGATAGCAAATACACTTTATCTATAGTATATTTTTGATCATAGTTTACAGAAAAACGCAAAAAATAATTGTTCTGTCCCAAGTACTTATGCAAATTATGTTTGATTTCAAAACAGGCCTAAAGGGCAGTGGAAGTCTTTTATATTTCTCAAAAAGTCAGTCCGATGACGGAAACAATATATGAACGCCTATATTTTCGTTTACCTCCCAAAAACTGAAATACTTTAAGCAAGGAGGATAGATGCTAGAACACACCGCGAATTCGCGGGCATCAATAGCGTGGTTGAAAGAATGTAAAGTGTTGTAGGATTGAATTTTTGTAAAAAGATTAATGACTGGAAATTTCAGGAAAGGTAATAAAAGGTATAAGTACTTGGGGACAGGACAATTGTTTTTCAACCCCTTCTCCTTTTTTCCCAAAATTTCCAATTTTTTGTTTTCTATTTATTTCAATATGAGCATACGTTTAGTATATTATGAACATAAATTACTATAAATGAAGTGTGTTTGCTTTTTACTATCAATTCTCAGTAAACTAATCAATCCACGGCGGTCATTGATATATTATATAGACCCTCTCTATTTAATTTACTTAGTGACCCGATGAATTTTTGTAAAAGATTTTATGACTGAAGAATTTCAGAAAAGGTATCAAAGGTTGTAGGTACTTTGGGACATGACAATTATTTTTCTAGCCCGGCTCATAATTTTCAGTTAACTAATCAATCCACGGGGGTCATATATATTATATAGTCCCTCTCTATTTAATTTACTTAGTGACCCGATGAATTTTTGTTAAAGATTTTATGACTGAAGAATTTCAGAAAAGGTATCAAAAGTTATAGGTACTTTGGGACATGACAAATGTTTTTCTAACCCGGCTCCTATTTTTTCCTCCAAAACTCTTTTTTTTCTATTGATTTCAATAATGTTAGCTTTTATCTGTATATAATGAACATGCATTACTATAAATAAAGTGTATTTGCTTTTTACTATCAACTCTCAATTTACTAATCTATCCACGGCGGTCATTGACATAGTATATAGACCCTCTTTATTTAATAAACCCAGTGACCGCCGTGGATAGTAAACTTGAAAATGATAGCAGATATAGCAAATACACGTTATTCATAGCCTTTGGTATGTACAGAGTACAGAAGAAACAATACCGGATGTCTAGTCTGACTTATAATTTCGTCCAATGACGGAAAAATATCCGGACGCAGTTTTTTTCGTTTTTCTCCCAAAATAACCCAAACTGATTAATCATAAGAATGAATGACAAATGCGACAATATATGGTACCTATAGGACACAGAGGCATGATGATTTTTATCATTCAAACTGATTTAATTTGAAAACGAGTGCATGGACCCCCATTTTTTAAACCGACATTTTGTTTCATTTTGCAGGGAGATTATGTGGACCAAATTTTATAAAACTGTAAATAGTGCAATTTTTAAAATTTTGATAAATATACAGCAAAAAAATACGTTTTTTTTTCTCAATTCATGACCATTTGATAAATATGAGTTATAATTTCTGAACAAAAAAGGCATACATTTTTAGAATACTTATAAAATACAGAAATTACAAATTATGTAACAAAAAACAATTTGTGTTTATCTTTTAAAACAAAAAAGTTATGTCTTTCTTTCGAAATGGAAAATACGGCCACAAATCCGAATTTTGAGCAAATATACAAAATTTCGACCTCATTTAACACAAAAAGTAGCACATGGAGGTATATTTTTTATTACATATTTGATTTAATCAGGTAAAAAATAGCCTATATGCAAATTTTCATCAACTAGTAAATATGGAATCAAAACTGTATCGTATGCCCTTAATAAATTTCGCAAAGCAAACTGAAACATTTCGAACGTCATAATTTAAGCAGCTCAAATCAATCTGATTGATTACTACAATGAGCTGCATAGGTGTCTTAATTTTTACCTGGATATGTGCAAGTCTGATGAAGTTGACTGTCTAAAGGAATATTACGTTTATTTCATCTCATTTTACATATTATTTTTAAAACTATACAAATGCTACTTAAAAAAGGATGACAAAATCATAAGACGTAACAGATCATACGAATTATTCGAATGATCACCTATGACTTACGCCAGAAGGCTACATGTAGGAATTCAGAAGGGACATATCGACAAATTTCGATATAGCCAGGTACATTACTATTGAGGCTATTTCTATCTTGATAAATTATGTTAAAGCATACGCCTCAAGAGCTGTCCTGTTTGGGTTGGTCATGAAAAGAAATTCATTCATAATGTAAGGTCCAAATGCATGGGAGATGTATTTTGTAGTATCATTTCGTCAGGAACAGATATTCACCATTTCCATTCTAAACTTCATTATGTAGCATTTTTTATAACAAAATTTCCAGTGAAATTTCTTTTGTTAAGCAGAACAAATATACGTTTACAGGACCTGCAGTTGTAGACAATATTCATCGTTGGATACATATTCTGACCAAGTTGATTATTTGTTAATTTCCAAACCTATCAATAAAAAATAAATGTTTTTCTGTACATAGATCACTATTTCAATGTCAAAGATGACAAGATAACAGCCTGGTAAGAAAGTAAAATTGCAGTACCGTATAAAAGCTGTTTGTATCAAACAGCTATATAAGAAATTATATTGCACGATACAGTACATGTATATCAATGACGAAAGGTGTGCATGCAACTTAATGTCTTACAAGATGGCTCATTTCCATGAATGTTGTTAGGCATAGAGTTAGTGTTCAATTCCAAGATGGATTTTTCAAGTTTAAGTTATGCTTCAAGTTGCCATAAAAGCGCAAGGTTTGGATAGCCACAAAACCAGGTTCAACCCACTATTTTTTTTCTAAAAACGCCTTGTACCAAGTCCGGAAAATGGCAGTTATTATCTTATAGTTCGTTTCTGTGTGTTTGATGCATGGTCGTTCACTTTTTGTTGCACTTCAGTATTTCTGTTTTTTCGTTGTTTTCCTCTTCTAGTTGACGTGTTACCCTCGGTTTTAGTTTGTAAACCGGATTTGTTTTCTCTTAATCAACTTAAAACTTTTGAACAGCGGTGTGCTACTGTTGTCTTTATTTAGAGCTCGAACCAAAGTTCGGGTACCAACCTGAATGCTGACATAAATGTGAAATTGAAAAGCCAAGAGAGAAATCTCAATACTTAAAATAACAATGATTCTAGAATAAATGAAATCCACATCAATGCCTATATAGAACAGCTGTTGTTCTCATTTGCCATATCTTTATGTCCGTGTTATTTGACAAAAATGGAGTTGATTATATATCTATAAGTATATGTTATATAAGTATTTCCTCTGATGGTTTACATCTTGACATAGTGTATGGACAACTATCTATCGCTGATGACCACATGTTGGGATATTGGTGCTTTTACGAGTGCTGACTGTTGTTTTAGTTGTTGTCTATAAAAGATGTAAACCCAACCTCATTTTTATTCATATACTTTATTCGAACTAGAGATAAAGGATACAACAGATACAGTTAAGTCGGTCTCATATCTTGACTTACATCTAGAAATTGACAATGAGGGTCGGTTGAAAACAAAACTTTACTACAAAAGAGATGATTTCAGCTTTCCTATTGTGAACTTTCCATTTTTAAGTAGCGACATTCCAGCAGCACCTGCATACGGGGTATATATCTCCCAATTGATACGATATTCCCGTGCTTGCATTTCCTATCATGATTTTCTTGATAGAGGGTTGCTGCTCACAAGGAATCAATTAAACCAAGAGTTCCAAATGGTGAAGTTGAAATCATCCATTCGTAAATTTTACGGACGCCATCACGAGTTAGTTGACTGTTATGGAATAACCGTTTCACAAATGATATCGGATATGTTCCTTACGTCGTAACTACAATCCCTTTCCCTTTCATGGATGTGACCTACCGAATTAGACTATTTACCGGATTTGTTATCACATAAGCAACACGACGGGTGCCACAATGTGGAGCAGAATCTGATTACCCTTCCGGAGCACCTGAGATCACCCCTAGTTTTTGGTGGGGTTCGTGTTGTTTATTCTTTTGTTTTCTATGTTGTGTCATGTGTACTATTGTTTGTCTGTTTGTCTTTTTTCATTTTTAGCCATTGCGTTGTCAGTAATGTTTATTTTAGATTTATGAGTTTGACTGTCCCTTTGGTATCTTTCGTCCCTCTTTTATTTGAGTATTTAGATAATTATCAAAAATACCAGGATTATAATTTAATACGCCTAAAAGAGCAATTTTCCAGTGGATTACAAAATATGAAAATTAGGAAACAATTGTATTGTATTTTAAGCGCATTATCTTCAGCAACAAAACAATGTGACGCCATAAGTATACTCACGATACAAACATAAACGCGACGTTTTTTTTTCTACCTTTCGTACGCTACAGAATGCATTCAATATTGAAAAAAAGAACACTTTGAGGCTCAAAATGTGACTTTTATGTTTATTTTGTGAGAAATTACATACTTTAAAAAAATCGGAATTCAAAATGGTGGCTACTCATTTACTATTCTTCAAACTATGAATTAGAAGTCAAGTAGGCAGTTTACTGGTACCTTATACTGTGACTGCTGGTGGTTCCATTGTTCGACCTAACAAAAGTGGTATATACAATGATGAAATAAATGTCAGTTGGAACTAATATTATGTTGCCTTTATTTTGTGAGGAACCCATACTGTAATATTTTTTTCCAAGAATGTTTATTCTATTTTAAACTTATTAAAAAAGCATAGAAGTTTTAATATATAACATCCCGCATGTCGTATGCACCACATATATGGTTTAATTTTGTTATAATTATAGTTAGTCTTTTCATCCTAATTTTACTCTTACAACTCTAAAGCAAGCACTGTTATTACAATACCATAGAACACTAGACACAGTCCACTGTTTATTTGCGCTATTTATTTACACCCTAAAAACTTTGCTTGAACATGTTTCTTATTTATTTATCTAGTAGAATAAATACTAGTTTGACAATTCCTTGTGCACATGAGAGTTGTCTATCAAATCTTTATTTCACAAAGAATGAAACGCATAACAATGAACTGAGCTCAAAGCAAAGCACTTTAATAGTACACTTAGACAAAGAGCTTAATCCAGTGAAATACTTTGTACTACAGGTCCTTCACGAACATCCATCCGCCATAACCATATCCCACAAACACGCCATACCACATGGTTGGATCAGAAGTCCTGAAAAAGACAATTTCTATTATCATATTGTCAGTATATATACACCGGTTAAAATTTTCACAAATTTGTGGTATAATCATTCGGTATCTAGAAAGTACCAATCGCTTCATGCACAAATTGATATACATGTAGGTTGAGTGCCCCTCTGTCGGAAATAAGAACATACCTCCCCCCAATCTTAGTTAAACTGGTAAAGAAACATTCAAAACTGTAAAATATTCTAAGACTTCGTCAGAGTCTATTTAATAATAATAATAATAATAATAATAATAATAATAATAATAATAATAATAATAATAATAATAATGAAAAATTATAGAGCACCTATATAAAAAATAAAAATCACTCTAAGGCGCTGTACATTCAGCATGGTAATTAAAACAAAACACAGACAAAAACATAAAACATACACTGTGTACCATCAGCAATGCATCAATAATATATGTATATATACATATATACAGAGATGGGTCCGATTACTTTCAATGTAATTGATTAAATTACAATTACTTTGTCATTTGTACGATTAAATTAAATTAATGATTACATCATTTCTGAAAGTATCTGATTAAATTAATGATTACATTGGCAAAGTAATCATGATTACATCTGATTACAATGAATTTAAAAACAAAACATTTTGAATGATGTGGATGAATAAACGTTTAATATAACTATAGCATTTTTGAGAACGTATTTTATTTGGTTCAATTATAAAATGATAACTTCAAATTAAACGTCATCTATTTAAATAAACACCAAATTTCACTACATATATATACATTACACTTTATCACCAATGTTCTCTAAATTATTTTGAATTAAATTTAATAAAGATATATCATAATCAAGAGTTTTTTGTTAGTCTTCTGACCTCTTCCATAATTTATATGTATTCCAAGTTGCAGTTTATGGAAGTTTAAATATGGATGAAATAAAGTTACATTTGTACCAGTTAATAAAACTATATTAAATTTTAATAGAAATGTAAACAATATGTATTAAAGTACTAAACACCATTGCATTTTACATGTCCAGTCCAAATACAAAAAAAAGTTAAAACAACATATTTGTCCAACTTTTAATTTAGTTTGTGCTAATAAGATAAATTTTCATGTCTGATTTATCTTTTATCATATATATTTCCCTACAGCTATACTCAATTGGTAATTGCAATAAAAACAAACCTTAATTAGTCTCTTACCTGTCAATTCAAAGTTGACAAAAATCACAAAAATTAACAAAAGATTATAATTCAGGGTTAATGAAAAGTATTACTTGAATATATAACAGTTATAATCAAATATTAATATGAAGATCATTATAAAACGATGACTATACATGTATTTACAATATCTTTTACCAAGATAAAAGGTATATAATTGTATTATATGTCTCTGCTTAGGCTAATGATGACTTTCCAATACTGTAACAGTTTATTTTTTACTGAAGAAGACAAGCTTAAAGTAACCAAACCATTTCAGTATGTTAAAAATTTATCAAATATGAACAAAGAGGTTCATTTAATGACCAAAAACACAATTTTAGATTTTTTTCATTGTAATCAGAATGTAATCAAAAAGTAATCATGATTACAGGGTATTTTGAAAAGTAATTGATTAAATTAAATTACATGTAATCAGATTTTTGGCTGATTAATGATTACACTGATTACTTGAAAAATTGTAATCAATTACAGCTGATTAACGATTACAATTACAATTACCCCAAGTCTGCATATATAAGACTAAAATTTACTTCTGGTCTTTACTTTATCTTCATTCCTCAAGTCGATTTTCAAATCTGACTTCATAATAAAATAAATTGCAAATCTACGACCAATGCAATACCCCTCTAATAGACTAGTTACAATGAAATCACAGTTTTCTAAAATGGTAGGTGAAACCTAAAACTCAAAAAACAAATAAAATAACAAAATATTTTAAATCTTACAAATACATGTAATTATCATTAATCTCAATAATTCGCTGTATTTTTTTCTTATTTTGTCTATTGTTTGAGACTGTATATTGATCTCTAGATGTCTCTCATTTACATCCAGTTTTGTGTTGGGTTGATGTCTGATTGTTGTACATGTAAAATATCGACGTAGGATTTGCTTATATATGAGCCAGTACATGCGAAAAGGTACAAAAAGTCCTTTTGATAAACTTTACAGGACACGTTATCAAAGTTTGTTATAATATTTTTGAAAAACGATTTTATCCGAAAAAAAATACATTTATGTAAACATTCATAAGATTGTCAATTCTATCCCGAATTTGTCAATCAAAACAGCAAAAGACGTAGAAATATCTGAATTTTTAGTATTTAAGCAAGTGTAAAATCATTTGTTCCCCGGACTAATGCTATACCGACCAGAAACTTAAAATTTTACGACACTAGAGAGACGAAAGTCAATAATTTTCTTCAGTTTTACCGGTTTAAGGAAAGTAAGACAATATTAAAACATGAGGGAAAATACAAAAAGTATGACCTCTTGTGTTTTAGAAATTTAAGTTAAGTTAAGTCATTTAATATTATATTAATCAACCGTCGGTGCACGGGATTCGAACCGTTGCCCGATCTGATTGCATTGATTTCAGCATCGTAAGCGAGAGCCTTATATCCCCACTGCTACCGGGGTTAACAATAACATTTGGCAAATCAAGCCATTTAAACTGTACTTTGAAAATGATTGAAATATATGAAATAATTCATTAAAAATCTTGATAAAACTAAAAGGGGGTGGGGGTCTCAACACTTGCAGGTGCGTGTAGCTCACAGCTTAAGGATATGAGGAAAAGTAAATGTGTTTTATAAATCACAAGTCTACTACCAATAATTATGCACACTTTTTAAAATTTCGTAAAATTTTCGTTTTTGTACCTTTTTGCATGGACTGGCTGATATATAACAACTATCCCCTAATTAAAAAAAATGAAAGTTTAGAAATTATAGGCAACTATACCATCTTCAAAATTGAGAAAACCCCATACCGTATATTCGGCTGTAAAATAGCCCAAGATGTTTCTATTCAGTTGCGATATTGTTTTAAACTTTATATTGATAAGATTCAAGATTTATTCATTAAACAGCTGCGGCATGAGCCCGTCGCATTTTCAAAGAATAAAGTTCAATAACTTCTCAATGTCATATCAGAAATTGATCAAAAAAAACTAAAGGGATGTTATCTTAATAGATATAAATCGGTCACCAAGGTTTATTGAAAACTGCTCAAAGCATTTTAAGGATATTGTCAGAATATATACTTGAAAATCGCCCCTTTTTATGGATAAAATCCCACACCTCGGAAACTTATAATTACAACAATAGATATAAACAATTCACCTAAGTTTCAGGAAAACTGCTCTAAGCTTTTTTGAGTTCTTGTCCGAAAACTGGAAATTCCTCATTTTTAATGAATAAAACCCCACAACTCAGCAACGTAAAATCTAAAATTTATAAAAATGGAAAGAGAGCTCATGTCAATACACATAAACTATTCACTAAAGTTTCTTACAAATTGGTGAAAGTGTTTTTATAAGTTATTGTCCGAAAACTGGAAATCCTCCCTTTTTGTATTAAATAAAACCCCAAAACTCGGTAACTTAAAATCTAAAATATATATAAAAAAAAGGTAGCTCACGATAAACTTTCACCAAAGTGTCATGTAAATTGGTTAATAAATATAAAACAGATGTTGCATGATTGCCAATGAGACAACTTCTCACAAGAGACCAAATGAGACAGAAATTAACAACTATATGTCACCGTACGGCCGTCAACAATGAGCAAATTCCTTTCCGCATAGTCAGCTATAAAAGACCCCGAAATGACAAATGTAAAATAATTAAAACGAGAAAAATAATTTATGAACAACAAAAAATGAACGCATATATATGTCAGTAACACATCAACAAACGACAGACTTACGTCAGGCACATGCATGATATAGCTGAATGTGCCAGAGTTAAACATCTTAGCAGGATCACAACCCTTAACATGGCCAATATTAGAACAGAGTTTACACACTACTTGTTAGTGGATCTTTAGTTTCAGTTTTCCACTGCCAAGAAAACTTTGCTGTCATTATTTGAATAAACTTAAAGCACATATTTCAATCAAATTATGGATAATTCTTAGTAGATTTTATATATGTTCAGTACACATTATCATTTCGGTCATCCGTAAAAATTGATGCGGTGTATACGCATTGAGATAAAAATACCCAACGGCACAATTTAAAACAAACTGATGAGATATTCAGTCTTCAGAAATCATTAATAATCTGAGAAGTCTAAAATTTCAGTAACGTTCAATTTCTTATAATCGTCAAGGCAAAAGGATACAATATTTTTTAAAGAGTTCATTTGAAGTTCTTTTGTGTTACCAATCAATGAATATCCACAACGACAGTGCATATTTTCTTTTTATTGTGGAACACTATGGTCATCGATATTAGTATAATAAGAGACCAGGGACTTTCTATACTATAGTGACTTCAATATTATACTATAGTATAGAAAGTCCCTGTAATATAATATAATTAAAAAAAAATCAAATCTTTAATTTCCTACTCACGAGGCTCTTTTGAGCATTACAAATTCAGCACGTTCATTCACTATTTCATCTTATTTTCTTACTCTGATTATGTTAGTTAGGTACGGCACAATCAAACTTATAAGCAGTGGTCATATATCAGCAGTGGTGTGGAAGAGATATCTAAGTTTGTTGGATAAAGAGAGATAACTCTAAATTACAAAAAGGTATTGAGATATATCAACGGAATCGTACTTTGAAATGGTCCCTTTGGGATACCGGAAGTTATTTATTTCAATGAGTGGCCATTTTGCCGTATTTCGCTAGACAAGTGACACTTTAAACAGACGAGAATATGTTATTTTCCAACTTATAATCAAATGACAGGTGTTTAACCGTTGAACAAAAGTTAGCAGACGTATGCACATCATGCACAAATCCAATATCAAGTGAATTGTTAGTTTCAAGGGCAGAAAACTCGTACTCTGCCACCGGAACATCACAGTGTACATAGCCTGACATTTCCTTTACTTTAGTTTACTGTTCTATTCATATCGTATACAATACGATATTTATTATTTGATTGCACTGATAGATTTATATTGTCAAGATGTTCAGCCGGTTTGGTCACAAAAGTAAAGATAAGGATCAAAAGGACAAGAAGGAAAAAGATGAAAAGAAAAAGGAGAAAAAAGAGAAGAAGGAAAAAGAAAAAAAGGATAAGCAAAGAGAACCAATGACCCAGGAAGAAATGTCCAGACTTGATGAAGTTAAGAAGGGTATATTCAGGCGTGTAAGTGATCGTGATAAGAAAAGATCTATCCGTAAGAGCTCACCCCAAGAGGAAGGCGTTCCTAGAGACAACAGTGATAGCAGTATAAGTTCAGGAGGTCTAAAAAGTCCAAGTGTGGAAGAATTACCAAAACCCCAATCAGTTAGACCAGTTCCAGAACCTAGAAAGTTTCCACCAACAACAGCACCAAAACCAAAAAGTATTTTGAAAGCAAAAACAAGCAATCCACAATCTATCACAGCTGACCCCCAGAAATTACAGGAGAATACACTCAGCAACTGTCTGAATGCTCATATTGTTGGGGAACAAAATGGAGAAATTAAGCATTCTGTAATTAATGGCACTGGTGGATCTTCACCACAGCTTCCAACATCACCACCTAAATCTCCGCCAGAAACTTCCCATGAGAAGTCTTTTAATGCCAAACTGAAGCTGCCTGATATTATTCCTCCAAAACCACCACGTATCCGTGAACTTATGTTACAGAGACAGCCAACTGGTGGGTTTGGGTTCAGTCTGAGGAAAGGGATAATAACAGAAAAGGGTGGTGGTGATAGTGAGGAGACCAAACACTTCGTTATATTTGCTGAACCAGGCAGTGGTCCAAAGGCTCCACAAACTGGACTCATTCCTGGAGATCGTTTAGTAGAAGTGAATGGAGTCAATGTTCAGACCATGACAAGGGAAGAAGTTGTAGAAATCATCCAGAAGTCAGGTGATATTTTGTGTATCAGTGTCCAACCCATACCAGAACTGATAGAACTGAGTGTGAGGCCAGCATCAGATGGTGGTAAAATAGAGATTCAAGATGAAGTTGTTAAAGGTGGAACCCTCAAGAGAAGTGTTAGTCTACGATATCAGAAAGGGGTTTGTACAATTTAAATATTGTCAAAATATAAACACACACATTTGTATTTTCAAAAAGTCAAAATGCATGTCATCATCAAGATGCAGTTTCATACATGTACATTGTACATGTATATATATATAAAAAGACATGCAAGTGTGGCCAAATTGTCTGTTTTGGAGTTCAGTCAGGTACATTTGTACAATGTAAATATACATGTATGTTTTATTTTAAAGGAGACTGAACACTTATAAGTCTATAAGATTTCGAATAGAAATTGGAAATATGACAAGTTGTCAGACAACATTTATCTATCAATTTATATTTAATAGGAACAGTTTTACATGATATACATTTAGGTCTCACTAATAGCCCTAACCCTGAAGATAAAACATATAACTAAAAAGTACAACCAAATGTAGCTACATGTGAAAGAGACTAATGATCTCAAATGCTAATGATCCCAATAGGTTATAGAAACAATCATAGTTTATTCTTAAAACAGGATATTGAAACCGACATACTGGTTAATAATCAGGAAATCTTTAATTTTCCTGTTTAGTACAAAATACATGAACTTTTTATAAGCAAGTCACAAAAATATATCCTTGAGCAAGTAAAAAAAATCATATTTGATCTTAATTAATGAAAAAGATATATGTTCGAGTTAAAATCACATCATAATTATGTAATCAGGAATGTTGGTTACATAAGTGTATTGATGATAAAATCAAAATTCATATTTTATCTCATTAAAATCAAAACGACTTATCAGTTTCAACTGGAGTAACATTGTCATTGATACAACCAGAAATGTGGGAAACAGATGTAAAATGTTGATTTACATTAAATATTTTGTGTATTTAAGTGAGAAAAAAATTATATATGTATATAACTTCAGATTTTAAATCATGTCATCAGACAGAAATGTTGTACTCTTTTCCGATATACAATATATATAGATATATTATTTGTGTAACATATACATGTACTATCTTAAAATAAGAATATGTGATTTCATTGCCAACGAGAAAACTCACCATCAGAGACCCATGATGGAGAAATTAGAAACTATAGGTCACAGCAATGCCATCAACAATAAGCAAAATCCCTAGCAAGTTTTAAGAAGTCAGGAAATGTCAAAATAATGACATTTAAACAAAGAAAATTATAACTCTTGGACAGTGGTGTAACAGTACAAATAAAAATCAGATAGACTTCAATTTAACTTTAGTTCCTTTCATTGCAAATAGAATTTTAAGAATCAGCATTGTATTAATGATGTCCTTGAGTTAAAATGTATGATAAGATAATTTGGTTATTTCAATGTGTTGTTAGGTTGCTGACGAAATGTCAATATATTTTACTTATCCAATAAATAGAATATATTGACAAACATAATCATGATAACCAAAGATGTCTTATGACCAAATGGGATTAAATGTTATACTGAAATGTTCATGACAAACAATTATGTTTTGGTGAAATTGTTTGCAGAACTTTGTCTTTACAGAATGTCAAGCTACAGTGTATTTATTGCCTATTGGTTGGCAAACTCTAAAACAAAACTGAATTTCTTACATTGAAACTATCTAGAGCTCATATCTTGTTAACTTGATCTCCCTTGTTTGTTATTTGTCATCATACCTATAATGGACATTATGGGACAGGTAATTGTTTTTTGTATCTACATTTATTGTCATTTGTCATACATGTACATGTACCTTAAGTCATAAAACAGTTGTATTTGTTTCTGGTTACATGTATTACCCAAAGCAGGTAGGGACAGTTTTTTTTTGGAAAATCAATATTTATTATAGGATATATTTATATTTTAATTAAAATACATTATATCAAGATGGTTATATTTCAAAAACAGTATTCCTCTATTCAATACATTTTTTTATGACATTGAAGAACTTCTGAAGTGCTCGAAAATCATATATAACAATATATGAACTGAAGGTGATTTTGACCTTGACATATGGTAAAGAAACTGATCTTATTGAAGACTCATGTTGCCAGTGAGATATCTTTTTTGGATAAGGGCTACTATCATTGACACATACATTGTAACCCTCTTTTTATTCTTAAGTAATACATGTATATGAATGACTTCTTATTGGTTAAACTTTTTCAATTAATCTTTTAAATGGCTGTTTATATTCCCTGGGGTATTGCATTTGGATACCAAAACTTTGGAAGAAAATATCGAGAATTATTGCTATTCTGTAATTGTTTTGGCCAGTATAGATTTTGTACTAAGTGTAAGCACAGATTTGTAATTTCACGAATATAGAGTTTTTCTTTCATCAAAATTTATTAGGAAAACACTCAAACACATTTACAATGTGTTACAATAGGTCATTATTGATAACATATATATATATACATTAAATATGACAGAAATCAACATCATGAATATATGTCTTTGTAATATAGATTTATTAAATTCAAGAGTTTAAAAATATTAATTGAAAATCTTCACCTGCAATGAAGTCAGAAGATTGAAATTGAACTTAACTGGGAAGTTATATTTATTGTTAGTCCAATTATTTTGGAAATTCAAGTGTTTACTTCGATATGATACAATGACACCCAGATTAGATATCAGATTTACAATAGCAAAGGATCATATATCTATTTACAATTATATTACTTCCTTCTGGGTTTTATTTAAATTTTAAAATGTTTTTTTTACATCTGTGAATTAAATCCTATTGCAACGTAAATGGGTTTCCGTGTGTAAACGTATTCTCACTCATAATCTGTCTCATGACATTATACCCTGCTAGCTCAGCCGTTTACGTTACTGGTAGAGAGGGTTCGGCCTGTGCTTTCGCTCCAGGACTTCTGACAGCATACTGACAATACAACGAAACAATAAATTCAATAAGTGACAGGAATAAGAAACCTAAAAATGACCAGTGATGACGATTTGCCAAGCAATGTATTTGCTCATAGAACAAATGACAAAAATTCATAAAACAGTTTCATATTTAATAGACAAAGACAACATATGAATACATAAATATCGCGGTATCTCCAGGGCAAAAATATCAATTTAGAATTTCAATACACTTTCGAACTTCCCCTTTTTGGACAAACAATGCGGTGAAAAAATACCCATACAAGTTAACCATTTCAAAGAAGCGTTTGGCCTTAGTGCTATCTAATTGAATAAAATAAAATGATACTAGAATTTTGAGGTGTCCGTTTACTTTAAATATTGAGAGCTGTACACTATTCGTTTTTAACTAAATTCAATCAATCAAGTTGTGACGTCAACCTTCCGAGACAAAATAATTATACCCACTGGTTCCCACCGACTTTGTTAGACTAGAACATGAATCTCATTATTCTATGACTAGGGAACAAAAATCGATCCAGTAAAAAAAAACCATCGCATTTCCCGTTTAGTTTTCAATCCAACCAGAGCAATGTCTGAAAAACGTTTTTCAATAAAATTGACCAGTTCAAGATCCAAAACCAAAACATGCGATAATACAAAATTCTATTTCAGAGTAATTAGGCACGAACAATCCCGTAGATTGACGACCGTTACTCCAAAATATCCCTCGGATTAACCCTCTGTCTAAATATCGCTATCAAAATGAAATCCATCTCTTTATAAACCCGAAATCATAAAATATCAAGCTAGTGTACAATTCCCTCTTTTTATTCTGGAACGGAAACGTAAATTTAACATTTTAGAACTGTTTGACTACGAGACCGAAAAGAATTATATCAAATGAGAAGAAATAAATATTTAAGTCAAACATCAAAATACAAAATAAATGAAATTTAAAATACAACTTACCAGTACGAAAGTTTTCCCCAATCTAAAAAAATACTGCCCTGACGAGGTTTAAATATCCAAGTCTGGACATTGAGTTCAAGCACGAGATAAACGATCCCCGCGAAAAAGTGACCGGACAACTATAGTTATATATAGTATCTAAAAATAGAAAAAGGGGAATTTACGATGACCCACAAACGTTACAATACCCCCTACCCAGAAAAACAAATCGTCCGCGATTTGACAACATAGTAAGACAATTTAAAGGACAAGACACGGTTGTCTTTAAACAGTTGAAAATATGCATTGTATTGTATATAATTTAAAATTTCAAAGTCTAAATATTGATAAATGTTCAAGAAGGTCCAAACAGTGATGAAGGTCTAAATGGTGACGAAGGTCCAAATAGTGATGAAGGTACAAATGGTGACGAAGGTCCATATAGTGATGAAGGTCCAAATAATGAGGAAGGTCCAAATAGTGATGAAGGTTCAAACATTTCCATTGTTGAAGGCAATTTCTTCATAAACGTTCCACAGATATTTCCATGCGAATTAAGAATTGGATCCATATACATATTCTTTTCCTCCAACAATACACAAACACTGAAAAATAATAACTGACAAAAAATAGAATCAAATCAAAATAAAAAAAAAAAACTTTATATTTTTGGAGATACCGACAACCACATAATTATATTAACATTTTACGTGCAGAGCACGGAGATTGGGGAAGGTAGACATTCGAAATTAAAGTAATTTTGGATACATGTAATCTAAAATGAACTAAGGCCAAGCAATTATTTTCGAGAAAATCAGTACCGATTACATGAGTGTGCTACAAGAACAAACTAATTATGTAATTAAACAGTATTTCCAATATAGAATAATTATTACTACAAATCAATATATCTAATGCAATGAAGTTAAATAAGTGTTTATGGTGTGTGTACTAAACCCAACTTCAGAAGTACAGTAAGCAAACTATTAAAGCATAAGAAAGATAACAATCACGTGCAAATGCTATTCTTTTATTTCAGAGTGCATTTTTGTCACCCATGACTCTATATATATCTATTTGTATACTGCCATACTGTGAATCTTAGTTCACGTATCATTATTATTCATAAATCATCTATATTCAGCTTAAAACTACTGCACCACCAAAGCTTATGGTAGCGATGTATGGCCAGAGCAAAGCTAATACTTTCTATGCGCCTATTATATCCAGGCAGTTTCAACTGTATACTAGTGTTCAACTGGTCATGTGCATGGGTGAATCATAAAATCATGTATTTACTGTCATGTATACGATTTACATGAATAAGATTAAAATAATGTATTCGTGTACTTTTCTTTTTTTATGCACCTCTAAAATTGGATTCAACACACTTTTTCTATATATCATCATCACATGCAATCTTCACTGCATTAATCTTTTACCATATATATGAATAAACTTATTCCATCACAAGACACCGTAAATCTATTATCATTATTAAAAAGAGCACCAGTGGAAGGCCAACTTTCATCACTAAACTCAATAATTTTTACACATTAACATATCAGGTTATTACCTTCCCAAATTACTTGAGTTAAGTTTAAATTCCTCCCAATGAATACGTTTGACTAAGATTAACGTCCATGCGCAGGCAAAATTGACCATTCACGCAAGACGCCAATCTGAAGTCAATTCATAAATAAATGAACATCTGAATAAATAGAATAACCCCCCAAAAAAAAACGTATAATAAACCCCTTAATATATTTGATATATAATAGTATATTCAAGTATGAAGGCACCGACTGTGTAGAAAACAATTCCTTATTCACAACAAGTCTATGCACGGACTTGTAATAAAAAATAACTAATACGTAAATTTACAACATAAAACAACCTATCAATGAATATGACTTTTTATAAAAACAATTCACAAATAATCAAATTTGCCAACATACAAAAACAAAGGTTTCGTACCCCTTATCTTAACGAAGTATCAGTTCATGACACACAATGACTGTAAATAGTCCAAATTCCGTTATTCCGCACATATATAAAATAGTTCTTCAGCATAACGCATCCTTGCTGCAGTCAAGAATATTATTCACAAGCGTAGGTTCCGACCTGGGTCAGGTGTCAGAACCAACCTTTCAACATACAGATTGTCCATAGAAATAAATCCACCAATATAATCGTTCGACTATAGTTATACTTCGCAGATAAGGAGGCACGACAAATACATACACTGTCGGCAAGGTAAAAAAAAAAAACAACTATGAAATAAACTTTTTTTTTTAATTTTCTTTTTATGAACATGAAATGAATGATAACAACATTATGTTACACAGCCGATGAAAAATCTGACAAGCTATACAATTTATATTACAAGCTCAGCCTTCCACTGTCGCTACCAATTTTCTCGAGATTAAAATAAAATCAAAGTAATGAGGTGCGGAAGTTCGAAAATGAAATGAAAGGTCCTAAAGCTAGCAAATCGGGGGAACTCTAGTAAAGCTGGGTCCCTACGTGGGCGCCAATGCAACGTAAATGGGTTTCCGTGTGTAAACGTATTCTCACTCATAATCTGTCTCATGACATTATACCCTGCTAGCTCAGCCGTTTACGTTACTGGTAGAGAGGGTTCGGCCTGTGCTTTCGCTCCAGGACTTCTGACAGCATACTGACAATACAACGAAACAATAAATTCAATAAGTGACAGGAATAAGAAACCTAAAAATGACCAGTGATGACGATTTGCCAAGCAATGTATTTGCTCATAGAACAAATGACAAAAATTCATAAAACAGTTTCATATTTAATAGACAAAGACAACATATGAATACATAAATATCGCGGTATCTCCAGGGCAAAAATATCAATTTAGAATTTCAATACACTTTCGAACTTCCCCTTTTTGGACAAACAATGCGGTGAAAAAATACCCATACAAGTTAACCATTTCAAAGAAGCGTTTGGCCTTAGTGCTATCTAATTGAATAAAATAAAATGATACTAGAATTTTGAGGTGTCCGTTTACTTTAAATATTGAGAGCTGTACACTATTCGTTTTTAACTAAATTCAATCAATCAAGTTGTGACGTCAACCTTCCGAGACAAAATAATTATACCCACTGGTTCCCACCGACTTTGTTAGACTAGAACATGAATCTCATTATTCTATGACTAGGGAACAAAAATCGATCCAGTAAAAAAAAACCATCGCATTTCCCGTTTAGTTTTCAATCCAACCAGAGCAATGTCTGAAAAACGTTTTTCAATAAAATTGACCAGTTCAAGATCCAAAACCAAAACATGCGATAATACAAAATTCTATTTCAGAGTAATTAGGCACGAACAATCCCGTAGATTGACGACCGTTACTCCAAAATATCCCTCGGATTAACCCTCTGTCTAAATATCGCTATCAAAATGAAATCCATCTCTTTATAAACCCGAAATCATAAAATATCAAGCTAGTGTACAATTCCCTCTTTTTATTCTGGAACGGAAACGTAAATTTAACATTTTAGAACTGTTTGACTACGAGACCGAAAAGAATTATATCAAATGAGAAGAAATAAATATTTAAGTCAAACATCAAAATACAAAATAAATGAAATTTAAAATACAACTTACCAGTACGAAAGTTTTCCCCAATCTAAAAAAATACTGCCCTGACGAGGTTTAAATATCCAAGTCTGGACATTGAGTTCAAGCACGAGATAAACGATCCCCGCGAAAAAGTGACCGGACAACTATAGTTATATATAGTATCTAAAAATAGAAAAAGGGGAATTTACGATGACCCACAAACGTTACAATATGTATGTCCTCACTTGTGAAACAATTTAAATTTTAGCCAAGATCTTACTCATTTAGTCAAACAGTATATGTATCTCTAAAAATTTACATTATAATTATCTGTTGTGACGAAATGAATTATTATTTTTATTTGGAAGCCATTAATTTTCCATTTGAACAGTATTTAATATGAAAAATATTTGATTGCAAACATACATAACCAAGGAAGGGAGATAATTGAAGGATTATATAATCTACAAAAGGGAGTTCTGAGTGTTAGTAATGCTAATGTTTAGTAAGGTTAAAAAAACACAGAAAACAAAACAGATTTTAATTTTTTTTTAAATTGTAAACATTTAGACCTGAACATTCAATGTATCAGCCTTATATTTCTTTCCAAAATTTTATAGTACATGATATGATTACATTTACATGTACATTCAAATGGTAAATGTTTAATCAATAAAAGTTTGATGGAAGTTTTATGACCACTACAAATTACTAGGTAGTACTAACATCAAAGGGTCAGAATAGATAACCAGGTCTTGACCATCATATATTACACAGATAACATATTATTATACAAAACTAAAGGATTTTATTTGTATTAGATTCCTTATTTGAAATTTTCAAATTGTTTACAAGGGAAATATTTCTTTCAAATTCCAGATTTGAATTACATATTCATATATCTATATATATACAAAAACTTATATCAAATAAGTGTAACTGAAGAAGGGATTTACAATAGTAAAAGCTCATATATCTATATGCAATCAGTTAATATTTATTTTAAGAAATTTGAGATTTAAGAAATTCTCATAATACTCAAAATGTTATACAATGTGAACAGTGCTATACGTTATCCCCACAATTTTGATATAGCATCCTGGTAAACAGGGATTTTTTAAATATGTTGTTTCTAGAAAGCATCAAATCCATAATAACCCTATAACATAATTATCTCAAATACTACCACAATGAAGCAATATAGCATCACATTACAATGATAGGAAAAGACCCTGGGGAGAACACTGGTACTAATTATTCATTTATTAGCGATCAGCCAGCATTTTTAGTTGATTATTTCTCAACATGCATGATGGAACTCAATATTCCTACATGTAATTATAATGTTCCACATTTGCTTACATTCACATGTTGTCATCTCTTACTTTACATTATGGGTTTTGCACATTGTTGAAGGGGGTATATTAATACAATTAACTGTTATCATCTTGGTTCTTTGGTGATATTGGATACATGTATGATGTAGTTGTCTCACTGACATTCAAACTAATACCATATTCTTTTTATTTTTACGATTTTGCATTTGGATTTGGAATATTGTGGTTCAGCTAAAAAAAGATAATTATTTTATAACTGAAGGGTGGTACACTGACTTAGTAAAAATGTCATATTATACTTATAAAGAAAACTTGGTATCCTATAAGGTTACATGGTAAAAAAAAATATTGATGGAGTACAATGTAAGTGAAGATATATAGAACAGACAAATTAAGGTATACCCATGGTTCATCTTGCATAAAAAAAAAGATTTTTTCTCCAGAATATTAGTTCAAAGGAAAGTTTTTATAGATATAGGAATATGTGTTGTGAGTGCCAATAAGACAACTCTCCATCAAAATAACAATTTTTAAAAGTAAACCATTATAGGCCTTCAACACGGAGCCTTGGCTCACACCGAACAACAAGCTATAAAGGGCCCAAAAATTACAAGTGTAAAACATGGATCTGCTTGTGGACAAAATAAAGCGGATGAATATATTTATGTTGTGACACTTTCCCTGTACTTATTATTGTTGAGTAATGTATCATAAAGGTGACATTCACAGGTGTGGAAGATGACACTTGTGACTTAATTTCATTCTAAATGAATTATTTAAATACCATACATAATAAACTAGCTTATAAAAAATGTAGAAATGAAATGGTGATAAAAAAAAACTTTACAGCTTGTAAAAAGATTCAAGACCGACTTTTAATGTTGTATTTTCATCAATTTTGAGACGTCCCCCCAAACTTTATAACATAAAAAGATTAAAAAAATGAAACTAGATCAGTTTTAAGAAGTTTATCTTTCCACCTGTTGGTTCAATACAGGTAGTTTACTACTTTAAAACTAGAGTGGTGTATTGAATCCGATAAAACTTCATTCAAGCTTTAATTTTTGATAACATTGTTCTCTGGTTTTAGAACAACATTTATAAATAAATCTTAACGTTTACAAGGGAGAGCAAAACAATTGAAATCCAACTCCAGAATTTATTGTTCCATGGCGGACTTGCAAGAGAGAACAAGCAATGATCCAGAATACTTTTAAAAATGAAAATGATGTTTACTTTTTGAGTGAATTAATCAATGAACTGGAAATTTTTCTTGTCAAATTTCTATTCAGGAAATTTCAATATTAAAACTAGATTTTTGTTAATTGGGATTTTATTCTGTTCATTTTCAAAATGCTTGACTTCCCAAAATATTCAAGAAAAAAAGAATACAAATTAACATTGTCTTGCAAATTTCTTATTACAAGTTAAATAAAAGTGCATTGTAACACATCTTTAGACTATTGATTCTTGCTCTTCCTTTCATTGTTTCCCCCCTCAAATTATTTAAACAGAATAGGAAAGCAATCTATGGACACTAAAACAACTGAGGGGCATCTAGAGGTCAACACAGAGTTGTCAACTTTTCAGTCCAACTTCAAACTTCCTCAGTGATCGGATAGGAAACTGTGTAAAGGTTATTGGAGGATCCAATGCTGTATAACCCCCCCCCCCCAAAAAAAAAGAATAAGTACTATTGGTATTTCTTGCTCCTTTGAAAAACACACAATTAAAGTCATGAAAGTGCAAAATATAAAAGACTGGGCAGCTAGGAGTTGAATAGTGTGTCTAGTTGGGGTGCAATGGCCAATGTCTTCCTGTATTATGACCTTGTGAACAAACACTTTTAAAAATCATGCTTAGTTTGTTAGTCTAGTTCAAATTCATAGGATTCATATCTATATAACATTAAAATGTTGCATCCTAATGCATGTAAAATTTACCAAATACCAATCTTTTTTCATCATCACTATCAACCTTTTATAAACCTGTCCGTATGATAATTTCTGAAACAGCCTGAGGAACCAATGCATGTTGAATGATCTACTTTTAAATTTCAAATTTCTTTAAAAAAGATGACAAAATAATAATGATTTTTCATGGAAGTATTAATACATGTATTTGTGAATTTGTGCATGCATCACAATGCTTAAAATATATTGGTCATCATCTGGTCAATGCAATTTTGAAGAAATTCAAAGAATTTTACATTGTTTGCAGCTGTGATATCATTGAGAACACACTAGCGTTATGTAACTTGTTATTCATAATAAATTATTTAACTATTTTACTTGAACTGTTGAATTTTCTAATAATTTAGACATTCGTCCAAAACTATGTGTTATCTATTTTTCAAAATTCTGAACTTTAATTTGTCAGTGCATCGTAAGGGATGACATCAAAAGTTCAATGAAGGATAAAAAACTTAATTCACATAGTTTTTTCACTGACTCCCCCACCCCCCTCTGAACTTGATTTGGGAAAAATTGATTTACCCATATAGATATATGTAAAAATCAATGTCGGATAACCAAATCTTGCATTAGTTCAACCCCCCCACCCCCAAACTATTTGAATTAAGTTTTTTATCTTACATTGATCTTTTGATGTCGTCCCTAAGCCTATCTGGCTGGCTGTAATGTAATATTGTATTGATATGTATCTATTGTATATATACAGGTTGCACTATAATAAATCATTCATTCATTCATTCATTCATAATACTCACATTAAATACTGGTAAACGAATTTAGATAGAGTTATCTCCCTTTTTCCAGTAAAATATCTGTATTGGTTCATATGCCTTATTTGGACAGTCAATGAATAAATGGCTATTTTTAACAGACTTGATATTGATTATTTAAAAAAAAAAATGAAAGGATTACATTAAAAACACCACATTTATATTTAAATGAAACGCCCTGGAAACTTTGTTTTTGAAAATCATATGTGGATTAAATTATTACAAATGGAAAAAAGTTTATAAAAAATAGTAATTTAAATTCGAAGTAAATGTTACTTAAAAAAATATCATAGAATTAAGAATCATGAAAATAATGTACATACAGAGAACACCAAAAACCACCACATGACTCCTTTAGAAACATAGAAAAAGCCTGTATGAGAATTTCTAAATTCAATATGGCTCAATTAGTTGCAACAGTATTGTTGGATTTATATTCCCCCCCCTTGAGATGGAAAGGGGCTTAATATTTCCCTGGTCTGTAACACCTTCATTCTTAATTCAGGTTAAAGTTTTGGGATATGTTACAATAATGTATTGATCCAAGGTAATGTGTGGTCACTGGTCACCTCAACTTGAAATTAAGAGTGCAAGCTGATTAGGGAATAAACTTTTGAATATTTATACATGTACCAATAAGTTTTTTGCCGTGATGTTCACTGAACAAGGATTATAAGTGAGAGTATGGCATGGTGCATTGTGGACACATATTTTTGTTTAAGACCAGATTTATGACCCAAACCCATCAAATTTCCTTTTCAAGTGACAGTAAATTTGTTTATCTTACACCTCTCATATTTACTTATACATGTAAATTAAACTTCATTCCTATATAGACCACTGGCAGTTAAAAACACACAAATAGTTGAATAAAGGAGTTGGTAAAATATTTTGATAGAAGATATGTTTATTTCTGTCACAGTTAGAAGTATATATAGGTACTGTAAATTAAAAAAATATTGTGGGCATTAACAAAGCTTCGCAATAGATCTAAATTTACAGTACTTACAATGACCATTTTCACAAAGCCTTTTCTATTAGGACCTCCATTTTCATTTCCTTTTCCGGGAGAGATAATTTTAAGTGCTGTTGCTTTATTTAGTTTTCATTTGCTAAACACAATGATTGTCTTATATTGTAGTATGAAGTCTATATTATGCCCTTTATACCAAATGGGACTGATGGGGGTTATGTCTGAGGCACTGAAGTAAATAGATTTTGCTGATACTAGTTTACCTTATTTGGCCTCTTGCAAGGGACTTAACATTACAGATGACAATTATTTATATTGTAAACATAAAATGAATACTTCCTTAAAAACTTCTAAACCAACCCAAACCTTAGGTAAATATATTTTAAGAGATGGTATTTATTCTTGATCATGAAATGGATATATCGCTTTTAGTACTGCCATGACTAACTTGGACTTACTTTTAGTTTCAGTTTCTTTGAAATACATGTATAATCATAAATGAAAGATAGCAAGTCATAACAATTATAGCCACAGTGATGCAATATTTTGCTTTGGGCCTATGTAAAAAAATTATAATGAACTAGTCAATCTATCAACATGTTTTGTACTGTTATATTTTATATATAAATCCCAGGTCCTGTAGTCAGGATGTCTCTCAGTAGGTTATTTTGGTGTTATAAGCTCTGACTGGGACTTCTTTCTGAATTTTGACTTTAATTGCCTCAAATAGTAGTAGATATATTTGTTTTCAGGCTAAGTTGGGTCCTCAGAATCCCCCACCCCCATTACCCTGGCTAATGGTGTGATTCCTTCCCCAGTATCACTTCTTTAATATTAAAGCATTATTAAGTATCAAAAATGTAAGCTTTGATACTTTGGGTGTAGCCTTTCCATTTAGCAGTTGATTTACAAATGGCAGGTTGTTTTTTAAGATTCAAGTTGGTGGGAGGGTGGGGTGTCTAAGACCAACAAAAATAAATAGTGAACTTTGAACTTTGAAGATTTTGCAATATGAAAAGGCAATGGAAAATGGCATAGGTGAACCTTTAATTCTATTCATATGATCAATTATTAGCTAATTTCATGAAATTGAAATTAATTTTATTGAATTATATTGCAGTAGAGTTGTGAGTGTTTTAAAAAAGAGCTAGTACACAAAATTTCTAAAATGAGATATTTCACATAATTGCAATCCTCTGACAAAAAATTGAAATCATAAACTTTTTGAAAGTGATGAAAAATGACAAGTTTGTTTCACAGCAGCCGCCAGGTATATGGTAACACCTAGGTAGTTAGTTTACAGGTATATTAATGTCAATTCACAATACACACCCAACCAGGTGTATAAAAACCCAGGGTATCAAGTGAATGAAAGCAATGCATTTTGTTACCTAATAGCATACATTTATAAAATTTTGTTAAAATAGTATTTCATACAATTCTAAATCACCATGATCACGATGGACTTTTAATACTGTTAAGTGTTATCTGTGGATAAATATTTCCTTGCATGTGCAGTTTATAAGATAAAACGTAAATCGTCTGTTTATCGGTAAAGTACATTTTTGGTGATCAAGAGTTTTAAGAAAAGAAGCTTCAAAGACACATGTACACAATGTATCATGTTTCGTTCACACCTTTTATAAAGAACAAAAACTTGTATTAGTGATCACTGACCTATGGTTAAAGTTCTCAGGGAGTCTTATTGTCATTTCATTGAAGAAAATGAGAAAAAAGTGGGACAAGATAATAATGAAATATAGGTGAAATGAATCCAGGTATTCTATACATCTTATGATAATCAGTGAAGGGATAGTTATAATGATGGGATATTATTGACATTCTTGTGAATGGACAAATATCTGTGGTCAGTTTGATATATTTTGATAATGAGCACAGGTAGACATGATTATGACTTGAACATAGATAGTTCGTCAACAGGTGTTCCACTAATTGGTTGTTAATAGGACATAAGGACAGTTATGTAAATATACACAGGAACCTAGTTTAATAGGGGGATACCAGATATTTGAATAAGATGGGATAAAATGTCACTTGACGATATCTGACATACAAAGATATAGCTTATTTGGATACATTCCGATTAAAAGAAATAATTATTTGTGTTACTCAAGGGTAAAATTATATTGTAATGGTATGCTGACTGGAATTAATTAAGGAATATATTAAATGTTTGTAAACAAATACACCTCATGGGATTACAAAGACTCATTTTGTGCTTGAATTCAACATTGACTAAAAGGGATAAGATTGAAAATTAAGTGTGAAAACAAAATTTTTGTATAAAATATTTTTGTGCAAAATAGTGATTTCATAAATTGGAGATATTTTAATTAGTTCTTTAACAGACAAAAAAGTTATAATCTCTTACAGCTGGGTGACGAAATAGTGTGCAAAATAGTTGAAGCAATATTCAACTTAAAAAAGTGAAAACATTGAAAATTGAGGCTATATATCTTTTGAAGTTTAGAAATGTGTACTTAGTGATGATGGATTAAGCATAGTATTTATCTGTGAGTGAAACCTCATGTTTAATCACTCTGATTTTACAAGGAACATGTCTAATAATTCATCACAACTCCATGGATGTAAGAATTTTTAAAAAGTGTAAAATATAAAAAAAATGTCAACAAAGATAGTTCGAAAACCAAGTCCAAGGCAGAAATCAACGCATCTTAACAATGTCAAAAAGTTACGCAGGGTAAGTCTTTACCATACGTGTTTTATGCAAATGAGGTTAAAGTAAAATGATTTATTATTTTATCACATCATAAATTCTCAGAGATCAAGACCCTCAGTATTCCGTTCAATAAGATTAAGATTTTTGTAGTGATTGTGTCCCCTGGATATAGATGTAATGATTTCTCAGTCGAATAAATTATTTGTGTTTTAAATAATGATTGTCATCTATATATAAATAGGGCAACAATAGGTCGATTAGCCGTTGGCATGCTAGGCATAGGCATGTTGTTGTCTTTTTTATGAAAAAATTGTAGATCATTTAGTGATTAAATATTTTAATTGATATAAAGAGTTTTTATTTATTAAAGATTTAAATCAAGTGTAAAGGTGCAGGGTTTTCTTTTTAAAATCTCAAAGGATATGTCATTTCATATTTAACAAAATGATACCCTTTACATTTTTTTTCTAGAATCATTCAAAATATATAATGAAAGATTGTTAAGTATTCATCATTTAAAAGGCCAAGCTAAACATATATAAATATAAGTTGATGTGGTATGATTGCCAATGAGACAACTATCCAAGCAATTATCTTACAGCCTTCAACAATGAGAAAAACTCTTATAGTATTGACAGTTAAATCAATGTCTATTTATGGATTATACATGTACAAATGTATTAGAAATCAGAATAGGGTAGGATATTAAGCAAAAGTTCATTGGAAACTGAATGAGTTAGTATTGGCACTCAAATAAGAAGAGGTTGCAAGGGAAACCCTGAGTGTTTTATTTTGAGTATTTGTTAAGTCAATGTTGGACAGAAATAAATTGTTAAATGCATGAATATTTTTCACTTATTCTGAATTTTTGCATTTTTAACTTGGTCATAAAGTTGTACATTGTGCATTTTACTTTTTAAAAATGGGGAGAGGGGGGGGGGATAACAAAGAGACAATCAGAATTCATAAATCAATGAGAGACACTCAAAACCTTGTCAAAAAACAATATTAATAATTTCTTAAAGATAAACAACATGTAAAAAAAAACTACATAGACAACTAAAGACTGAGCAACATGAACCCTTCCAAAAGCAAGGGGTGGTCTTGGGCACTCATGGAAGGGAAAGCATGGACTAAATTAATGCTAACATATCGCATGTCTTATTATGATCAGGTGTATCTCCAATATGAAACACTGTTTTAAAATAACACTGGCAGAAATACAATGTGGCTAAGCCATTATTTACAGTAATCAAAATTGTAAAAAAATGGCTAATATGTGATAGTTGTATTACAAATACAAAAGTTAAGCAAGGGAAAACTTCAAGTATAATTGATGTTCTCTATATCAGCAATGTAAAGTTATATCAAGTTGTCACATTTTACTTTTATAAAGCTGACTGATATTTGATGGCTTTTATCTCTCTATCAAACTGTCAAAGTTAGCATTGAAACTTTTTCATATACAATAATCTTGTACTGTCTTCAAGACTTTTCGGAAATGTTATAAAAAGGTTAAGAAAGAATATTATGCTTACCTGTATCTGTTCAAGACTGCTACCTGTAAGATAAATACCTTAATTGACATTATGTGATGGGAAAGTGCAATTTATGGTTGATATAATAGATATATGTGAACAAAAAGCCTAATTTTCGTTTGAAAATAAAGTAGCATTGAAGTTTAAAGACTGTGACTATTCTCCTTGCGGCAGTTGAGTTTTAGAAGAGATAGTAATGTTATTGATCATTTAACAGTCTTTTTATGGTCGGGGTTAATTTGACATTTTGTCATGTGATTTTCTTTTATAGTTTCTAACATCCAGGTCTATATGAAAAGAAATTTGATTATATTAAACTTGATTTGGCTTTCTAGAGGTTGATAGTTCTGGAACTACAATTGTTTAAATTTTCAAAAGTATTATTATTAAACACAACTGTTACAAATTGTGGAATTGGCTGAAAGGTTACATTTTTGGGTTGGAAAATACTGGCTAGGTTGTTTGGAAAGTAATACATGTATCTGGAATCTTGTATGAAAAGCATTTTTCATTGTGGAAACTTATTTCATCTTGGATCTTAAGCTTGCTGAAGTGAATCAACAAAACATTAATTTCCTCTAGAAGACTAGAAGAAGGGCACAAAATGAGAAAACTTCTGTAATATTAATGATGTGATGAACATATATACCTGTAGGGACACCAGATGACTGTTGAATAATATGAATTATTTTTTACGTTGACATGCATTCCTAATTGTTTTATCATTATCATATTTTGTGTAAAAAATGACATCTTCTTTGAAATTCACAAGGGCAACATTTTTAATTAGGATGTGTTTGGATAAAAGTGATTTAGTTAAGAGTAAAATTTTATCCAAAAACAAGTCTTGTGAAAGTAAATGATCGATGTTCGCTAGTACAAATGAAGTACAGCAATAATCAGTTGTTTTATGCTTGGATATAGAAAGAGGATTTCAATTGTGATTTAGTTGAGATAAAAACTTTTATCCAGCATCTAGTGAAAGTAAATGTTTGCAGTTTGCAACTACAGCATCATCACATATATGTGCTCGGATAGCAAGACATCCTTATTAGTCGATTTAGTTGAGATGAAAACTTTTTTCAGGCTCAAGTCTTGTGAAAATATAAAATGTTCGCTTTTAGTTTGATGTAAAGAATGAAGGGAAATGTATGTTTCAAAGTAAGATAAAAAAAGTGATGTTTCTTGCTTAAAACTAATGATCCTCATTATGAAATTAATACATACCTGAATTGATGTTCAAGCTGTAGTGATTGACAAAAAAGATGCAGGATTTTAGCATTAGTTAGCTCTGGTATTGTGTGGGCCTCATATCTGGATAGCACAGAAAACATATTCTTTATTTAGCCTGAAAAGTGAAAAGTTCATAAACATTTTTTAACAATGACTTAGAGTTTACGATAAGGAACAGGGAAAACTAACAATGTTAAACATTGTATTGGTATTAATAGCAAATAATTGAAAGTCCACAGCATACAATGGCTTGTTTTGTAAACTCATATTGACTCAGACTTTTAAACTTTGCTAAAGAAAATATAGTCTTCTTGTATGCCAAAATTGTTTGAACTAAACGGAAAAAGTTGTTAAAGGATCGAATTGATTTCTGATCGTAGAAATAATCATTTCGTTATCACTGAAATAGTATGTCATAGTAGTTCGAAGTGATTTATTAAATGATTTGTTAGAACGAACTGACTGAAATTAAAGTTAATCCAGATTTATGTCCGAGCACTACTAATCTGTTAACTTTTTAAAAAGGAACAAATCATTTTAATCCTTTAATTTAATTTTATACCGTCAGCGAATGCCTTTTTAGGGAGACACTTCACCTGTGACAATGAAATTCCATATTGTTGCAATTTAATACAGTAGTTTAAATAATACATTAAAAAGTAATTAAGCTAACTGTTAAGCAAACGTTGCAGAAAATTTGAAGTTGGATATTTATAATGGACACTAGGAATTAACATGGAATCAAAGTTCTTTAGACAGAGCTCAACGCCAAATCCAAACGTTATAAAGTTAAACAAGAGGAGACGTGGAAGTGAAAGTGAGGCAGTTTCAGGAAATGTTAAGGCAATACATAAAAGGAGGGGAAGTGTCAATGTTGAAATTAGTGATAAAAATAATATAAATCGGGAAGTAGGTGGTCGTCGAAGGAAACATTCTTCAGGGGCAGATAATTCAATTCCAAGAAGAAACAGCAGTGCATTTGATTTAGAAAAATTCATTTTAAATGCAAAAGTTATTCCAGAGGTAATGTATAAATTTAACAAACTTTTTTTTGTGCATTCTGGTACCTCTAGACAGGAAAATACAGATCCACCAAAAGTTTTAAATGGGTTATTAGTGTCATAATTTTGGGGATTTTTACTGTAAAATGCTGTCCTTGAATACAGATAAAATTCAAAAAATTTGAAACAAAGATCACCCTGACCTATATATATCATAATTTTGCATTTAAAAAGTACTATATTGTTTGTAATAGAATAGAGGTTTTAAAGTTTCTTTGAGAGATTGTAAAATGTATTTGGCAAGTTAAACAAGGGTACATAGTAACATTATTTTAACCTACTTTTCATAGATGACTGATCATTTTGTTAAAGATGCATAGTGGACAATAATTTAAAAATATGAAGGGATTTAATGACACTCTTGAGAGAAAAAAGTCTACCATGAAGTATACTTCACATTATTGATATACTTTTGAAATGGATATCTATATTTACATATGAATTCTACCACACCATCCTTTTATCCACTAGAGATGCTGGTAGTTTTACTGTGTATTTGAAAATTTAACTATCAATTAAGAGTGGATAAATATTGTTGTCAACAGTAAAGTGGTAGAATCTGTTTCTCAAATGATTAATGGGAAAACACTGACTGTAACTTTTCAAATATAGATATCAGTGGCAGATCAAGAGGTGGGTGGGGGAGGGTTTTGGGGTTGCCCCCTTCTTTTTTAGATGATCAATGCATTTGAATGGGGACATATAGTTGGAACCCCCAACCCCATTTATCCTGGGTTGGGAGTCCCCCTTTTTAGAAATAGCTGGATCCGCTCCTAGATATTTAGGAAATTTACATATTGTAAATTATACAACTGTGTGGTATATCAATATTTATCAAATTAGTCAGAACAGGTTTAGATGCATACAGAATTGGAGAAGTTACCATATTGTGTTACATACATCATGAGTACTTTTCATCCATGATACAGAAATAAAATACACATTTATACAATGATATAATATGCATCTATATACCAAGTATCAAATATATATATATATCATTTACATATTATAATTTTGATGAAAGCACTTACCTGAGTTAAAGTTGTAGACTTTTATGTGGTGCAAAAACTTCCATAAAACATTGAAATTAATGTGTTTTCATACAGCCGTGACGTAGACAAATGTATCTGTCAACTTATATCTTGTCAACATCCAGATAGTTGTCATTCTCAAGGTCCAAGTAGATGTTCCTCTCACTAAAATGGGTCTCATTTTCACTGGAATTTGAAGTGTAAGAGTAAATAGCAAAAATTGTTGATTTTGACTTGATGGGTGGAAGTGATCATCTCTTCTGTATATTATTCCTTATAGCCAAGTGCTCCAGACTGTTACCCAGTTGATGAGTTGATTTAATAGCTGTGGAACAAAACTTATTTGTGTGCACTTGATAATGCCAAGGATTATCCATTTGATATACCCAATACGTCGTCTTACTTGCTATTTTGGCATCGCTCAAACTATTTTTTTCCATCTTATTTTGTTTTTTCTTGAGAGGAAATATTCTCTGTTCTCCGATAGAATGTTGATTTCAAAATTCACAAAAACAATGCACTGTTTACTTAACGATTTTTACAAGACACTCTACATTCCTCAAGTCCATGTTGTAAGAGTTGTATAATTAACTGTTATATCTCTAGCTATTTACGGAGAAACTGTCTGCTCACACATTTACATACAAATAGATAACCTTTACGATTCCCTAATTAAAACTTTGATTAAAACTTTGTTTAACTATCTCTGGTGAAAACTTCTGCTCGTTGAAAAACTTTCTCTGTCGACTTGTACAAGTGTTCCCCGGCAGAATAATTACATCCTAAGATTTGACACCATGTAACGACTAAGAGTACTTTAAGTGCCTCCTTTTGAAGATGGAGTTTCTCTAATTGAATATTTCAAGTTCTTGCACTGAGTGGATGTAAATTAATAAATCTGATTTTGCTGAATTTATGTTTTATCAATGGTCAACTTGTGAACTATATTCAATGTTAGAAAGATGAAAATGTGAATTTTATACAAATATAATGATGAGACCTTGCATTCTGTACACGTGTTAATGCAGGTCTATGATCTGTCACTGTTTGCTTAAAACATTTCTAAGCATTTTCATTGGATTGTCTTATTGAGAAGTTAGACCTCATTACAGGATAAAGGAATAAGTTTTATGAATAATCATGTAATGAAGTGAACTCACTGTTAATAAGATGAATTCATGCTGGATATTTAGAATATAAAACTAAGTACTGGACCTTTGCTTCTTCAGATATTCTCTAAAGTCTTGTGACCATGTGTCTTGACTTTCACTGTCATCTGGCCTGCTAACCTGTTCAGTATGGTTTTCCTGTACCATATCTTTACACAGAAAGTAGAAATAGCATACTTTCCTGAGATGTAACACGTTCATCCTGATACAAAGTAAAAGTTATTCCGAAATATCTTGAAGATATGAGATTATCTTTGAATGAAATAGTATATATACCCGTATTTTCCTGGGGATTAGTTCCAGTTTTCGCTTCCTTTGAGCTGACTATTTATTAAAGTGAATGTCAATTGATAATTCAACGGCTTTTGAAAAAGTAAACTCTTCTTTGTCACCACGTTAGATAAGACGTCACGGAAAATGAATTCACATCAATTCTTCACATTAAGGTGTGACAACATTAGGAACAGTTCTATTCAATAATGTTCAATGTAGATCATATATGTATAAACATGATTTCTTCTTGTTCGGAAGTAAGAAGTCTCTACTTGTATGATAGAAATCAATTATTACGGGACAGACCATGTAACTGTTTGAATTGGGAGGAGGTGTTTATTTTCTGTCACACCTGTAATTAGCACCTATAATTAACGTAGATATCAATGGGATCTTTTATTCCAACAATTTGATCTTTAAAACAAATATATACACATCAGATTAGGACTTGTTTGTTGTAAACTTTTTTGCAAGTTGACGAATTTGTTATTTGGATAAATTGAACCTGTCATGACTTGGACTAACTTTTAAAATCTGGCTAATTGACCTGTGCCAATATCATGTCTTATGGAATTAGAAACAAGTCATTAAAACAAGGTTCTTTCAAGGTAAGCTAATTTACACCTATTTAATTACCTGTGTCAATATCTATTCTGTCATATAATATATGTATCCTAACTTAAAGGTTTTGGGTCATGGTAAAAAGATAGTATGTAGGTAAAGAATATGTCTTTGAAAATTGTACTTGACAGTTCAAACATTTCTTGTGGATTGTCTAAGAGAGGTCACTCTATATAAAAACAAAAAAGGGGTATGATTGTCAATGAAACAACTCTCCACCAGGCATCAAATGACATTGAAGTTGTATCTTAACTTTAAAAAAAAATGATATTGCAATTTTGTGTTTCTGTTCTATTAAATGGACAATGTCTTTTACAATATAGTCCCAAAATTGAATTCTGCATAGACTTACAGAATAGAAGCATTGGAATGGCAAAATTATGCCATAAGATACTATTCAATTTTGAACAGATCATAAGGAGGAAACACTGTTCAATTTTGTCCTTATATATAATTTTAATGGTGTACAACTATGAAGTTTCTTGATTCACATGTATTTACGGTTTAGACTTCTGTTAAATTTCATTTACAACCCCAGCCTTTTTTCCCCCTGAAAATGTTTGTCCACAGTCTGGAAAGACAACTGACATTTTCCAACCTTTGTATTTGTACATTTGACCTTAACTGCTTCCCTTTTGCCCCAAAATAAACTTGCTGACCTTCATTCCTTTTCTACCCCCCTCCCCCATTTTGAATACATGTATAAATCTACTACACCTTTTTGCTAGTAAGTTAGCAGTATAATAGATTTTAAACCTTATCAATAACAGAACTTGATCAGTGTTTACTTAAATGTTTACATTCCAAATAATCTACAATTGATAGGTTTACAAATTAAATATTTCTGACATAATATACTAGGGTAAATTAATATTATATCATAAAGTATATAATCTGTTGTGCCTAAGGTAGAGAAATTAAAAGACCAGTTGTTTTCGTATAAAAGTAATACTTAATTTACAAGACCTTGCTGTTCAATAATACTTTACAGTACTCCTTCTCCATTTCAATACAGCTAGTGTCTTACATTTTTCTTTTTGAGCCTTTCATAAGATTCTATGCTGTATGAGTTTTGCTTCTTATTGAAGGCTTAAAGTTGTTCACTTTTACTTCTATTCCCTTATGGTGGAGAGTTGTCTTATTGGCAATCATACCACATCTTCTTATTTTCATATTTCAGCCGTTTATTTTCAATGAGCAAAATTAGCTCTGCCATACATTGAGTCAAGCATAGAGTTAACAAAAAGTCTATATGTATAAAGGCCTCCAAATACAGATGGGTGAGCTTTCCTTGACTGCAGTCTATGTATAAGACAGATTAATATGGCTGAAACTCACTCAGAGTTTGATATCAATTTGACATCAGGTCATGGACATAAAATGTTAAATACATCCTTTGGAAGAGTAATTTGGTGCTATCAATCAATATTGCTTTGACAAAGAAACAAAATTTTGGATACCTGTTTTATTTTGATAAATCTTTTAGCATGTTACTGGTATGGATTCAAAGTCAAATGTTTACAATTGTTTATATAGCCCTTAATAGTGGGTCTCATTGGGGTCTAAGCGTGACGCGGGATTGCCGAATTTTTGTAAGCGTGACACGTGATTATTGTGTCGGGGAAAATGGGAAATGAGGTCTAGCGGGACCCGGGAAATGACAAAAGAATGAAAATTGCTTACGTACATAGTGTAAGCGGGATACAGGAAACTGACAAAACAGTAAGAGGGATCTGGGATCGGACCCCCCCAATGAGACTCCCTTAATATAATCATGTACATAAACAGTTTCGTTATAAGAAGCGTTTATGTGATCGATACACGGTTCCTCCACCATGTTATATACCTGACTTAGGTTTGAGGGACTAAAGACTAGTCTAATTAATGTAAATAATACGAATAGCTTTCAAATTATGATCCTTTTGCTTTGGATTTAAACACATAAAGAGGCTGATACATGTAATAATTACAACAATCATGGTTAAGACAATACAGTTCTGGAAAATACAGATTCAACATACAGATATATAACACTAGAACCGAGTTGAAACTTTAGATAATATGAAATCTGTATATTATTTTTTTTGCATATCTAATTTTTTTCTTTATTTCACCAGTTTACAATTCTCAATTCTTCAGTTAATAAGCATATGATTTAAGAATTGACTCATGATATTGTTTTATGTTGAGAAGTTAGTTCATTCAAGCCTAGAATTGAATGAAAGCTTTGTTTCTTTAAACAGACTGTATAAAAAAATGCAAGGAATTATCCAGCCAACATATTAAACAGTTATTATTACAAATGAGGATAATGTATTATAAGTCAGGATTAAGTGGACCATTAAAAGATTAAGATCATAAAGTTAACAAGTGCTCTTTGTATAATATATATATATTTGACACTGTTTTATAAATATTGAATTGACTTAATATACGATGCATGATTAATGCATATAAATATAATGGCTTAATAAACAATAAGGTAATACAAGGAAATGTATTCTGTGTGTTCCCTCTACATTTGGCATAACTTTGCTGTTTTGTACTGTTTAAAAGTATGTAGATTTTCAAGTTGAAAACGATTCTCTCAATTTTGAGATTGGAATTTTCATGAGAAAAAGATGGTCCTTTTTTTGGCATAAACATTGCAATTTTACTCACCGCTCCAAATTTGACATGCATTTTTTTACTCTTTTGCACTAAATTTGACAAACAACTTTTGTAATTGTATAAATAAACCAATTGTTCAAGAAGTTTCGGCCATTGGCCTTCTTCAGTTGTTTATTATTCCTCTAAACTACATGGCTGCCATTTCTTTTTTCAAACAACTTTTGAAATGGAACAGTATTACTCAGGAAATTTACCCTATACCAAATGAGTCACACAAAGAAATATGAAGTCAAATCTAGCTTGCACAAATTCATGTTTAAAAATAAATGCTTTTTAAAATTGAATATTCCAGCCAAGACATTTTGGTCAAGCAAATTATTGAAAGGAGCTTCTTCTTTATGGATATAGATACTCAGTGGCAGATAAAAAAAAGGTGCGGTGAAACACCCATTTTTTTGGACGATCAATGCGTTTGAATGGGGACATATATTTGGAACCCCCCCTCTCCCCTTTATCCTGGGTTGGGAACCAACCAAAATGACTGGATCCGCCCTTGGATACTTGACTATTTGTTGCAAGGTATTAGTTTCTGGCTAAAGTAACTTGAATATGATATAAATTAAACACAAGTTTGTTTAAAAAGAATTAAAATAAAAAACACATTAGTAACAGAAATATGTATGATATGATATAACTGTGTGAAGTAGCAAATAATGATGTCAGATGAGCAGTTTATGATAAATTAGTTTTTGAGAATTTATCAAGAAAAGAAAAATATAAAACCTTTAGATGACAGGCATGATAGATAGCTTTTTATTATTGATAGGATGAGCTTTTGATATAATGAAAAGAGTGTATCCTGTTGTATTTAAAGCAATATTATGTTGATTTTTCTGGAATTGATAGATTGAGGTTTACATTAACTAATACATGTTCATGTAATGGCTAATGCACTAAAGGACTACAGAATATTATTACCTACAGCACTTTTGTTTTTGTCTAAAATTTATCCTGATTTTATTCTTCACCTTTATTTAAATTTTTTATTTTGATTTTAGGCTCGTTCTGAAACTGAGGTCCAGACAGAAAAAGAATGGATGGAATCAGAGAAGGTATGGCTTGTCCACAAAGGTGGTTTTGCCTCGGCCTGTGTCCTCAAGGCCAATGGAATGTCTGTATTACCAGAGGGCCGTCTCAGAATCAAATTAGATCATGCTGGAGATACATTAGATGTGGATGAGGATGATGTAGAAAAGGTAATATGGTGATCCTTTATTGATTTTTATTTTTTTTTTTTGGGGGGGGGGGGGGGGGGCTACAAAAATGTACTTTAACTTGGTGGTTGCAATTCAAAGCACTTTCACAAGAACACATATAATGTAATAAGCAAAGAAAAACTCAAGGAGTACCATTGAAATAAAAAAAAATATACAGTATAGACCTCAACAAAAGCCAGGTGCAAGTAAAGTCACATCAGCAAGAGCAATGTGCCTTAACAGTATGTTAAGCTCTTAAAATTGTACGGTGTCTTAAAAAGTGGCAAATACATTTAATACCTTCAAATGCTGACAATGCCATTATTCCCACATGTAAAAAACATTAACTGACAAGGTTCTTGACTCTGGACAGGCACTAACCCCGCCACATTATTTATGTATGTGCCTGTCCCAAGTCAGGAGCCTGCAATTCAGTGGTTGTCGTTTGTTTATGTGTTACATATTTGTTTTTCGTTCATTTTTTTACATAAATAAGGCCGTTGAATTGTTTTACATTGTCTTATCGGGGCCTTTTATAGCTGACTATGCAGTATGGGCTTTGCTCATTGTTCAAGGCCGTACGATGACCTATAGTTGTTAATTTCTGTGTCATTTTGGTCTTTTGTGGATAGTTGTCTCATTGGCAATCATACCACATCTTCTTTTTATACGACCGCAAAAATTTTAATTTTTTGGTCGTATATTGCTATCACGTTGGCGTCGTCGTCGTCGTCGTCGTCGTCGTCCGAATACTTTTAGTTTTCGCACTCTAACTTTAGTAAAAGTGAATAGAAATCAATGAAATTTTAACACAAGGTTTATGACCACAAAAGGAAGGTTGGGATTGATTTTGGGAGTTTTGGTCCCAACATTTTAGGAATTAGGGGCCAAAATGGGCCCAAATAAGCATTTTCTTGGTTTTCGCACTATAACTTTAGTTTAAGTGAATAGAAATCTATGAAATTTTGACACAAGGTTTATGACCACAAAAGGAAGGTTGGGATCGATTTTGGGAGTTTTGGTTCCAACAGTTTAGGAATTAAGGGCCAAAAAAGGGCCCAAATAAGCATTATTCTTGGTTTTCGCACAATAACTTTAGTATAAGTAAATAGAAATCAATGAAATTTTAACACAAGGTTTATGACCACAAAAGGAAGGTTGGGATTGATTTTTGGAGTTGACTTCACAACAGTTTATGAATTAGGGGCCAAAAAGGGGCCCAAATAAGCATTATTTTTGGTTTTTGCACCATAACTTTAGTATAAGTAAATAGAAATCTATGAAATTTAAACACAAGGTTTATGACCATAAAAGGAAGGTTGGGTTTGATTTTGGGAGTTTTGGTCCTAACAGTTTAGGAATAAGGGGCCCAAAGGGTCCAAAATTGAACTTTGTGTGATTTCATCAAAAATTAAATAATTGGGGTTCTTTGATATGCCGAATCTAACTATGTAGGTAGATTCTTAATTTTTGGTCCCGTTTTCAAATTGGTCTACATTAAGGTCCAAAGGGTCCAAAATTAAACTTAGTTTGATTTTAACAAAAATTGAATCCTTGGGGTTCTTTGATATGCTGAATTTAAAAATGTACTTAGATTTTTAATTATTGGCCTAGTTTTCAAGTTGGTCCAAATGGGGGTCCAAAATTAAACTTTGTTTGATTTCATCAAAAATTGAATAAATGGGTTCTTTGATATGCCAAATCTAACTGTGTATGTAGATTCTTAATTTTTGGTCCAGTTTTCAAATTGGTCTACATTAAGGTCCAAAGGGTCCAAAATTAAACTAAGTTTGATTTTAACAAAAATTAAATTCTTGGGCTTATTTGATATGCTTTATCTAAATATGTACTTTGATTTTTGATTATGGGCCCAGTTTTCAAGTTGGTCCAAATCAGGATTCCATATCAAGTATTGTGCAATAGCAAGAAATTTTCAATTGCACAGTATTGCACAATAGCAAGAAATATCTAATTGCACAATATTGTGCAATAGCAATTAATTTTCAATTGGAGTTATCTTTCTTTGTATAGAATAGTAGTTGATAATATATGTTGGAAATTTGCCAGACATGACTATGATGTCATTTTCTATTTTTATTTGCCAATAACTTTATGTAAATAACTTCATTGGAAATTTGCCAATATAAAATGTTGCTGATGAAGCTTTTTTTCCTTATCTTATCTAAAATGTTTTTAGATAATGTATGTTGGACATTTGCCAGACATGACTATGATGTCATTTTCTATTTTTATTTGCCAATAACTTTATGTAAATAACTTCATTGGAAATTTGCCAATATAAAATGTTGCTGATGAAGTTTTTTTTATTGTTTTATACAATAATCAATGTATATTCACTTTTACTACCAACCAATCTTTACCATTCAGTGATAACAAGCACTTTATTTACATTTTAATATTTTATGATGTATTTAAAAGAGTAGTTATTGTTGCAAACTCCATTAGAAATTTGAATTGATATCAGTTTTGGAAAAAGGGAAACGGGGATTTGAAAAAAAAGGGGGGGGGGGGGTTTAAATTTTTCTCATTTCAGATTTCATAAATAAAAAGAAAATTTCTTCAAACATTTTTTTGAGAGGATTAATATTCAACAGCATAGTGAATTGCTCAAAGGCAAAAAAATAACTTTTAAGTTCATTAGACCACATTCATTCTGTGTCAGAAACCTATGCTGTGTCAACTATTTAATTTTAGATTTAAAAAGTTTGAAGAAGAAATCTTTAATTGATTTGTAAAATCTTGACATTTGTTTTGTGTAAAAAAAACCCATGTAATGTCAAAAATTTGATCACAATCCAAATTCAGAGCTGTATCACGCTTGAATGTTTTGTCCATGCTTGCCCCAACTGTTCAGGGTTCGACCTCTGCGGTCGTATAAAGCTGCAAAAAAAATACAAATTCAAGAACAACAAGAACAGCAATATTTAATCGGTAAAATGTGCTGGTGTAGTCTGTTATCATGTCAGTGTTCATCGTTGTTTCTATATATGCATATTTTCTATTGATAATCTAGTAGTTGTGTATAATATTATGTTTTGTGTTGAATAAACTCTTGGCTATTGAAAAGTGGTTACTTGCATCAAGTTGAAGGCTAATGGGACCTCAAAATAATTTTTCCTTGATTCAATTGTTAGATTGCTGTCTCGTTAAACTTTAACCCACATCGTCTTTTAATTCATAAAATATTCACTAATATTCTTTTGTATCATATTTAACTGAAGACATTGTTTTATTTGCGGCAATGACTGATTCATTGTCTTGAGGACTGACTGAGTAATAGGCTTTATCCGTGTTGAAGCACTTATGTAGGTGTGTAATGATACCTACTCCAGATACTATAATGTATAGACACCTGGCTATTGTTAGGACTATGGACACGAAACCCATTATTAGACCCCAGATACTATAATGTATAGGCACCTGGCTATTGTTAGGACTATGGACACGAAACCCATTATTAGACCCCAGATACTATAATGTATAGGCACCTGGCTATTGTTAGGACTATGGACACGAAACCCATTATTAGGCTCCAGATACTATAATGTATAGACACCTGGCTATTGTTAGGACTATGGACACGAAACCCATTATTAGACCCCAGATACTATAATGTATAGGCACCTGGCTATTGTTAGGACTATGGACACGAAACCCATTATTAGACTCCAGATACTATAATGTATAGACACCTGGCTATTGTTAGGACTATGGACACGAAACCCATTATTAGACTCCAGATACTATAATGTATAGACACCTGGCTATTGTTAGGACTATGGACACGAAACCCATTATTAGACCCCAGATACTATAATGTATAGGCACCTGGCTATTGTTAGGACTATGGACACGAAACCCATTATTAGACTCCAGATACTATAATGTATAGACACCTGGCTATTGTTAGGACTATGGACACGAAACCCATTATTAGACCCCAGATACTATAATGTATAGGCACCTGGCTATTGTTAGGACTATGGACACGAAACCCATTATTAGGCTCCAGATACTATAATGTATAGACACCTGGCTATTGTTAGGACTATGGACACGAAACCCATTATTAGACCCCAGATACTATAATGTATAGGCACCTGGCTATTGTTAGGACTATGGACACGAAACCCATTATTAGACACCAGATACTATAATGTATAGACACCTGGCTATTGTTAGGACTATGGACACGAAACCCATTATTAGACTCCAGATACTATAATGTATAGGCACCTGGCTATTGTTAGGACTATGGACACAAAACCCATTATTAGACTCCAGATACTATAATGTATAGGCACCTGGCTATTGTTAGGACTATGGACACAAAACCCATTATTAGACCCCAGATACTATAATGTATAGACACCTGGCTATTGTTAGGACTATGGACACAAAACCCATTATTAGACTCCAGATACTATAATGTATAGACACCTGGCTATTGTTAGGACTATGGACACAAAACCCATTATTAGACCCCAGATACTATAATGTATAGACACCTGGCTATTGGTAGGACTATGGACACAAAACCCATTATTAGACTCCAGATACTATAATGTATAGACAATAGACACCTGGCTATTGTTAGGACTATGGACACAAAACCCATTATTAGACTCCAGATACTATGATATTATTACGTAAGTACTTCTGTATTGGCCTTGTTATTGGTCCAAGGCTTGCTGTATTGGCCTGAGGCGAAGCCAAAGGCCAATACAGCTGGCCGAGGACCAATAACAAGGCCAATACAGAAATACACGTAATAATATCTTTATTAATTAACTAAAGTGTTACAAATTTTTTTTAATTTCATTTCAAAAGAGAGAAATATTTTTACCTTGAAGTGGAACTATCCAAATCTCAGTTTCTTTTTGTTAGATGCAGGTGTCTTCAGCATTTTCTCATCTGATGAATTTTTCTACCCTTTTCAGTCACTATAAAGTGTTACAACTTAAATTTAGACGCAACACATAAATAGTAATTGGAAAGGTACTGCCATTGCATGTGTTATGCAGAAACTAATCACTAATTTAAAATCGATGTGTACAATCGTGAAATTATGAGGTCGTCAAGAAATGAACTTTGTGATAATCTACTCGTTCCCCAAACCTGAAATAGTTCTATCGTCTGCCTTCAAAATGCCTTTTAAATGAATGTGGCCGTCTTTCGCCTGAAATGTTTGCCATACTGACATTTTCATGATAACTAAATGACAACTGCGTCTTTAAAACAACTGTTTACTTTCAGTTTGTGTTTATCGTGACTTTCGATGTAAAATCTAGAGACGTTCCGAAATCCTGCACTTGTGTCAACTCGGCCAATATAGAATAACTCGGCCAATACAGAAAAAATCTATATTGGCCGAGTTATTCTGTATTGGCCCAGTTTACACATTATATTGCATAGGCAGTTTTCATCATATTAAGTCCAATAACAGTGTAGTTAATTAATAATATAATTTATTAACCAACTAAGTACATTATTGCCAAAAATGACTGGTTATTAAAAATAACATATTTTCTGTAATGGCCCTGTTTTTCTGTAATGGCCCTGTTTTTTTTCTATAATGGCCCTGTTTTTCTGTAATGGCCCTGTTTTTTTTCTATAATGGCCCTGTTTTTCTGTAATGGCCCTGTTTTTCTGTAATGGCCCTGTTTTTTTCTATAATGGCCCTGTTTTTCTGTAATGGCCCTGTTATTGGGGTTCGTGTTGTTTATTCTTTAGTTTTCTATGTTGTGTCATGTGTACTATTGTTTTTCTGTTTGTCTTTTTCATTTTTAGTCATGGCGTTGTCAGTTTGTTTTAGATTTATGAGTTTGACTGTCCCTTTGGTATCTTTCGTCCCTCTTTTCTGTAATGGCCCTGTTTTTCTGTAATGGCCCTGTATCAATGCCCGGTTTGTCTGTATAAAGCACAATTAGGGTTTTTAATAAAGTTAATAAAATTAAGTTGTAAGGAGTATAATACTTTTTTGTATTTTATTTAATTTAGTAACCAGCAACCAACATTAAAGAACCATATATAGGGATCACTGTTCATCCTGTTTTTCAACACATAACTTCTGTCAACTTTTAACTTGGATATTTGGTATATCAACACATACACTTTTATTCAGCTGGTTAATAAATGTATTAAGAAATGGATGTTTTTATAATGGCTCTGTTATATGTCCTCGGTCAGTAATAATGGCCTCGGATGTCTGTAATGGCCCTCGGCGTTGCCTCGGGCCATTACAGACTTCCTCGACCATTATTACAGACCTTGGAATATAACAGGGCCATTATAAAAACACCCATTCATTAATACTATAGTATAGACACCTGGCTATTGTTAGGACTATGGACACGAAACCCATTATTAGACTCCAGATACTATAATGTATAGGCACCTGGCTATTGTTAGGACTATGGACACAAAACCCATTATTAGACTCCAGATACTATAATGTATAGGCACCTGGCTATTGTTAGGACTATGGACACGAAACCCATTATTAGACTCCAGATACTATAATGTATAGGCACCTGGCTATTGTTAGGACTATGGACACAAAACCCATTATTAGACTCCAGATACTATAATGTATAGGCACCTGGCTATTGTTAGGACTATGGACACGAAACCCATTATTAGACTCCAGATACTATAATGTATAGACACCTGGCTATTGTTAGGACTATGGACACAAAACCCATTATTAGACCCCAGATACTATAATGTATAGGCACCTGGCTATTGTTAGGACTATGGACACGAAACCCATTATTAGACTCCAGATACTATAATGTATAGACACCTGGCTATTGTTAGGACTATGGACACAAAACCCATTATTAGACTCCAGATACTATAATGTATAGGCACCTGGCTATTGTTAGGACTATGGACACGAAACCCATTATTAGACTCCAGATACTATAATGTATAGGCACCTGGCTATTGTTAGGACTATGGACACGAAACCCATTATTAGACTCCAGATACTATAATGTATAGGCACCTGGCTATTGTTAGGACTATGGACACGAAACCCATTATTAGACTCCAGATACTATAATGTATAGGCACCTGGCTATTGTTAGGACTATGGACACGAAACCCATTATTAGACTCCAGATACTATAATGTATAGGCACCTGGCTATTGTTAGGACTATGGACACAAAACCCATTATTAGCCATACCTTTTATTAAGAACTCATGTTTTTTCCTACATATTTAGTGCAATTGTATCTATGCAAGTTGCACTATAATAAACAATTCATTCATTTAGCTGGGATTAGGTAGGGTAACTGGAACCACACATATATTTTTATTTAGACTAAGAGGAAAAAAATAATTCTGGAACTATAAATGAATATAGAAAACATAAACTGAAAATATTGTTATCATGGTTATAGTTTAATTGTATTCTCAGTTATGATTTCAACAAGATAAAAACAAAGAATAGGGTGGAATAGAATATTTTATTTACCAAATAAGGGCCTATAGCATACAAACATTATAATACATTTTGTAATAAACAATAATGTATATAACATAAAGGAAATAAAGCATTGCCACGACACGATAAATTACATTGAAAAAAAATACAATTTTTTTACGCCAAATGTGATGCTATCCAAAATTTCTGGGGAGAACACTGTACCAAATAGCAGTAAATTCTTCTTCTCTATACATACATTAAATTTCAAGAATACTTCAACTATCAAACCATATTTAACCAAGGATTTCTATAAGCTATACTTAATACCAGAGCAAACAAATATTAGTCACAAAGAAAAATATAAATTCACCATTGGGCCTGTAACAAATCTGACCTCATTCCGGTGAACCTCAGCGACTTTAAATTTATACTTAATAGTAGTTATTAAGGTTTAACGTATAGGGGGTCCTGTCAATCAAGGGGGACAACCCTGGTTTTTAGAGCCATAAACGACTAATTTATTGGTTATGTATCATCACTTTGTAAACAATTTATATTTCTGTTACTTTTATTTGACTTTAGTATTCTAATCCTGCAGCACCTGTCTTAAGATGGTATATGTTTGTTGTACCTGTATTTTTACCTGTTTTACATAAACATGTGATCCCTCAGGTGTGAATTGTACAATAGATAGAATAGATAAGATAGATAATTAATGTCTCAAGGAGAACCTAGATGGTTCATATACAATGTATTATAATTCATTGTAATCAGTCAGGCGTGACATTACCACAAATTATTGTTAGATGGCTATTTGTACCTAGTAATAGTAGACTATTTATTTTGATAAATTAGCTGAAGCTCAATTTATTCTGTTCATTTAAAACTTATGATTTCTTTGGACTTTTACCAACTTTATTTACATAACAATATATATATTATCAGACACTTAAAGGAGAAAATCACATGCAAATTCTAAATAAATACTGAAAAGTTTGACAACTCTTAAAAGGACTAGATCTCTATCAGATACAGCAATCAAAAATACATGTAAACAAGTTTAAATTTAACTTGATTAAAATTGAGAATGAAAATGGGGAATGTGCCAAAGAGACAACAACCCGACCATAGAGCAGACAACAGCAGAAGGTCACCAACAGGTCTTCAATGTTTGAATCTTTGCCTTTTTGTCAGTTTCTGGTTTATGATTAATTTTTGGATTTAATGGGAGATATATTAAAAGAAACTTATAATGATTGGATTCAATAAAGAGATGCATTATCGTTGTTTTTCACCATTTCTTTTTATCATCAATATAAGGATAATTGCAGATAAAAGATAAACCCTATATACAAATGTTGTGTCATTTCCAGTTATACAATTTCCCTCACAAACCAATGAAAGGGGATGTAAAATACTAATGCACATTGTATGGCCTTCAACAATGAGCAAAACCCATAAGCCATGTCAAAATGTGAGAAAATCAACTGCCAGTTTCTCCCACATCTTATTTTATTCATATACATTAATATTCTTTAATAATCATATTCCAATGAACACATTTCAGTCAAATAGATCTGAAAGAAGACATTATAATCATTATATTTCATGACCATATGATACTTAATCACCTGTCAGTTGAAACATCCATACTGATTGGATACATAAGATCGGCACTTAATTTTACAGCACCACACACTTCTGTATTTTTTTCAAATAAAATAGTTTTTTAATTGCTTTAAATTTATGTATTACTTATTATTTCTATTGCAGGCTAACCCTCCTCAGTATGATAGAGCAGAGGACATTGCTGCACTACGTTTCCTCAATGAATCCAGTGCCTTACACATCTTACGGCAGAGATATGGAGCCAATCTTGTCCATACATACTGTGGACCATCCATGGCTGTTGTCAACCCCATGCATCCTATATCTATTTACTCCGAGAAAGTCATGCAGATTTTCAAGGGATGTAAGCAGGAAGATATGCCGCCACACATCTACGCCATGGGACAGATGACGTACAGAGAAATGTTACAGTCACGCTCAGATCAGTCCATTGTTTTCATGGGTAGGAGTGGCAGTGGGAAGACATCCAATTCCAGACATGTTATGCAGTATTTGATCACAGCAGCTGGAAGTGTAGGAAATATTTTTACAGGTTTGTTTATTTCAATGAAACATTACAACAACCCAAACGGGCAAACAGTTTCTATAAGAACCCTATTAGAAATAATGTTCACTTGGTTCAGACTTCTGATGTTAAGCTGAATTTCAGTGGAAGCCTGACATGAAAAAGATTTCTGTGTTCTGTAAAGAGAGGTGAAAAATACACTTAAGGGATATTCAAACTCAAAAGTCCATATAAAACTGACATTATCATGGCAAAATACAGACTTAAAGACAAATAACAATACACAGAACACAACGTAGAAAACCAAAGACAGAGCTCAACTAACCCCACTAAAGGGATTTCTGGTAGATTTGTCTGATCAAGATTCTTCCAATATCAAGTTTTGATATATCTGAAAGAGATGTCTAGAACAATAAATCCATGCTTTCAATGTTATGCTAACATTAAAAACTTTCTTACTAAAGCATCTTAAAGACAAATTAAAACAGTTTTCAATAATTAAATTTGGGATTTAACGCATCCTCTGATTGGCTGACGTCGTTTTGTTTATCAGCCCATAGACATAATTTTGTCATGTGACCGTAACATCATCAACGTTTTTTCCTGATTTACTCCGGTTTAAAATGGATTTAAGAATTAAATTATAAGAAATGACTGTAATATTTTTTCTGTCTATTTGAAATATGTGGTGCACACTTTAAATAACCCGCCACACGGTTTATTCAGTGTGCACCACATTTTTGATGTTATATTACAGTCATTCCTTAATTAAAAAACATTTTTTTTTTATCTTTTATTTGTTTTTCAATAGTCAGGATTTTACACACCCCATTACACTACCACCTGACAATGGTATCAAGGGGTAAATACAGAATATATAAGAACAAAGTATAGCAATATATACAAAAAGAATCTCTGACTAATTAATTTTTAACAATAAAAATATTTTAGGTTACATATAAATTGTATTTGATTTTTCTCTCCTCTCTCTCTCTCTCTGACTTACTCACATACAACACTAATACTTTCACTCATCTGTTTTGTTACAATATGTATCATGACTTACTTTTTAATACAATTTTTTTTAAAGAAATAAATTTGCTCATAATTTATAAATTATTTCTTTTCTCTAAACTAAACATAGATAATATGAAAACAACACTTAGTTAAATATTACATGTAAAGGAGACCAAAATTTTTCACAGACTTGGACTTTATCATTTTTCTTTGCAATATGATTTTCAAGAAGTTGGTATTTCTTTATTTTATTCTTTAACTCGATCATATTTGGTTTTGTTTCATTTAATTTACATTTGTATATATAATTCTTTGTAATTATGATTAGCAGATTCAATAATAAACTTTCATGTTTGCAACCCAGAAACACATTCTCTTTGTTGAGATCAAAATTTACAAAAAAAAGTTTCACAATATTGAAAAAAGACTGCCACAATTGAAAAGTTATTGGGCATTCAAAAAACAGGTGTTCAATGGTTTCTTCTCCAAGTTTACAAAAAGTGCATAACTTGGTATCTTTTAATTTGATTTTGTACAAAAAGGTATTCGTTGCTATAATTCTATGCAAAAATTTATATTGAAAGGTTCTTAAATAAGCATCTCTACAAGACTTTTTTGTTATCATGAAATACTCTGACCATTCTGTAGTATCAATAACTAACAGCTCTGCCCATTTCAAAAATTTAATTGTTGGTAGTTGAATAACTTCATCTACTAAGTTTTTATATACAAATTTGGCTTTCACATTACACCTGATTTTTTTTAAGAAAGTATCACCAGTGTTAGACTTATCTAAATCTTGATTTAGACAGTTATCTTTAAGGCATTTTTTCATAGCGTTAGGGATTTTTGATATCAAACCATAATATTTAACAAAATTGTTGGTTTGTACTTTTTCTTGAAATTGCTCAAATTTATAAAAAATCATATTTTCACGATTAATAAGGTCACTTACTGACTGCACACCCCCCTTTTCCCATTGAATGTAATATGGGAAATCATCCAAAGAAGAAAAGTTCAAAATATCTAAGGATAAAATGTCACTGACAGAAATCTCAGTAATAGGTTTTGCAGCGGAAAAGCATAGTAAAACATCCTTCCAGAAAGAATTTTTACATCTTTTAGCAATCTCAATCAGCTTTTCTTTCTGAAGATTTAAAACCCTTTCACCCCCATACTTCATAAGGTCTGCCAGTAACAACTGCTGCCAGCCACCGCTAGGGTTTGCCAGCAGTCTTTTTATCCAACTAATTTTCAAATAGATATTAAATGAATGAAGATGTACCATATTAAGTCCACCTTGTGAAATATTACCAACAAGTGTGTTTCGCTTAATTCTGTCTGGTTTTCCATTCCATATGAAATCATAAAATAATGAAGTGAGCTCTGTTAACCTGGAGTGTGATAGGTTTGGTAATGCAGTCAATAAATGGACCAACTTTGAAAGAGCAAGTGATTTAATTACTGTAATTTTTCCTAATAATGTGAGTTTTCGATGTTGCCAGCTCTTCAAAATTGCAGAGACCTCTTTAATTTTCTTAGCAAAATTAATTTCTGTGATACAGCTTAAATCTAAAGAAAATTCAATCCCCAAAAGTTTAAAATTTGAATGTGACCAATGAAGTTTTAAGTCTGGACATAAAATAAGATCAGAATATTTTTTACTTCCAACCCATAGTGCTTTTGTCTTTGAAGCATTTATTTTCAAACCTGAAATTTTATAAAAAGATTCAAAACATGAAAGTGTTTCCCTCAACGATATTTCCCTTCCATCTAACATAAGGAATGTGTCATCTGCGTACATGCTTAAAAGTGATTCATCATCATTGATAGTAATTCCCCTTATGTCAGGATTACCTTTTAATTTCAAAGATAATAATTCAACCCCAATTATAAATAAATAGGGAGAAAGAGGATCTCCTTGTCTGCAACCTCTTTCTAAATGAAAAAACTTAGACATGTGTCCATTATTTATAACACAACTTGATGCCCCTGAGTATAAAGTTTCAAACCATCTACATAAAGAAGGCCCAAAATTAAAGCTTTTCAAAGTATTTTTTAAAAATAACCATTCCAAGGAATCAAATGCCTTTTCAAAATCAACAAGTAATAAAAGACCTGTCTTATTATTTTCCTCAAGATAGTGCATCAAATCATATAAAAGGCGTGTGTTCTCACCCATAAATCTGTCTTTAATAAAACCTTTTTGTGTGTCACTTATGATAAATGGTAAAACGGGTTTAAGTCTATTAGCTATAACAGCAGAAGCTATTTTCATATCAGTATTCAAAAGACTAATAGGACGCCAGTTACTAATATACTGTCTGTCTTTTCCCTCTTTAGGAATGCAAGTTATTATACTTTGATACTGAAAATCAGAAAATTTACCCCCAGCATATCCAAAGTGAAGAGATCGAAAGACAAAAGGGCCAATATCTTTCCAAAAAAATTTATAAAAATCTACAGAATACCCATCAGAACCAGGACTTTTACCATTTGTCATAAATTTTAAAGATTCAGCACATTCTTTAAAAGTTAAATTTCCTTCACAAAGATCACTTTGTTCTTCTGTAAGCTTAATGTTATGATTAAAAAATGATGTATCATTGCAATCTAATTTTTTGCTCGAGTACAAATTTTTATAAAAATTTTGTTGTTCCATCAGAATTTTTGATTGCTCTGAAATATGCTGACCTTTATCATCAATAAGTTCTGTTATGGTTTTCTTAATAAAATTTTTCTTTTCTAATTTACAAAAATAATTTGTACACTTTTCACCATTCTCATGCCAGTTAGCTCGGGATCTAAGCAGCAAGCCTTCAACTTTCTTTTGTCTACAATTTTCTAGTTCAAGTTTTTTTTCAAATAAAGATTTTTGAACCTCATCATTTGGAGAATGATTCATAATACTTTCAAAATTTAAAATATCATTTTCAAGTTTGAGAGTGACATTTTTTTCCTCTCTGGATTTATTAATGCTGTAATTTATTGACAAGGATCTAATCTTCATTTTTAATATTTCAAAAAATGTTTGATCATTACATGACAACTCAACAGAAAGAAGATTTTCCATATCACCTGACAGATGGTATTCCAAAATAGTATCATTAATACATGATTTAACCATTTTTATATAATCTGCATCTCTAAGTAACTGAGAGTTAAATTTCCAATAACTTTTGCCCCGTTTCTCTAAACAAGCTGAGAAGGTGAAAAGAATTGCCGAATGGTCTGTTCTATAACCAGGAATGATAATGGTATTCTTCATAAGTGAAAAAAGGTCTTCTGAAATTAAAAAATAATCAAGGCGACTTTGTTTTATTGGTGAGGACTGACGCCAGGTATATTTCCTATCTTCTGGATAGCATGTACGCCAAGGATCAAGTAGTTCAAAAACATCAATGATTTCATCAATTTTTTTACGGGAGTTAGGGTTTCTATTATGTTTGATATTATATGTATCCATAAATTTATCTAATACAACATTCCAGTCACCACATAGTAAAACACTGGTGTTTTTAAAGATTAAAATATTCTGCATTATTGTGTCAAAGAATGAAGGTTCATCTGTATTATAACCATACAAACATGCAAGACTTAATCTTTGTGAAAAAATTGTTATATCTAAAATAATGTAACGACCATTATCATCAATAATAGAATTATGCACAACAAAATCAAGACCCTTTTTAAACATAACAGAGACACCTGCACTTTTACTGTCTTTATGACTGAAAAAGCACTTATTTCCCCATTCATCCTCCCAGTATTTTTCAATGTCTTTATTGCTATGAGTTTCCTGAAAACACACTATGGAAGTATTTTTACTCCTAGCCCAATCAAAAACATCTGCCCTCTTTTTGGAGTTTGAAAAAAGACCCCTCACATTCATTGATAATATCGTTACATTATTATCCATGATTATATCTGAAGGGATGATTTATAAAACATATAAGCAAGTTCATAAGTACAAATATACAATTGTAACACATAAGACATACACAAACATACACACATACAAACATAAGATGTCGCATATTATTTTCTTCATTCAACATTGAATGTATAAACTAATTTACAGTATGGCATTATATAGTTATGAATAAATCTAGCAAAGGAATAGATGTTTTAAGGGGAGATAAGATTATATTAATTTCATAATAAATGTTAGAGTTATTTCCCCTATACTCTATAGTGACAGTATAATTTATATTAATAAAAAAAAAATAATAAAAAAATCTCTTATACTATTTACTATATATGTATCCAGGATTTTGTAATTTGGAGTTGACATGACACACTTCAGTATTTATCTTTCACATTTATATCTATCTATTTATACTGAAAAAAAAACTACATTTTCCAAAAAATATTAACAAGTGTAACAGACTTATATGAAAACTAATTAATTTCCATCTTTTAATTTCTTTTTCATTTTTTCTTCTACATTGTCAAATAGATCAAATCTTATTCTGCTACTAGTTTCAGTTTTGGCATACACATTACAGTTATAAAACCATACATTTTCAAATTTTTCAGTGTTTTTAAGTCTTGCCATTAGTCCAAGATTGCGTTGTGATATGTCATCATGCAATTTCACTTCATTTTTCAGGGATCTTTTTTGTCGCATTATCCGTATTTTAGTTTCAGTATTCTTTACCTTAACTATGACAGGCTTCTGATAACCATCTTTCCCAGGTATTCTGTGGATGGCTAGTACATCACTGGGCTCAATATCTACTTTACAGTCACTCTTTAAAGTTTCAATAAATGCTTTTCTCAAATTCTCACCCCTTTTTTCAGGAAAGTTTAGCATTCTTATATTATGTTTTCGACTGTATTGTTCATTATAATTGGCTAACTTCAATGCATCAATAGATCTGTTATTATTGTCACCAACCTTTTCCACTAAGTTTTCAATAACTCTATCTTTTGCCCTGATTCTTTCTTAATTAAAAAACATAGATGTTCAATATACTAGTATTTCAATTTATCAGTTTATTAACGATTTTTCACCACATAGTACTAAGAAACCAGAGCATGGTATTGAAAATTGGATAAATAGTTTTGTCAATAATTCTACACATACTAACAGAAAGTAGATTAAAGACAAATCGAAAAATTAACATCCTTGTTTTCAAAATTCCAATAGGGAACACCCAAAATAAGTTACTTTATCAAGAAAAAACAGTTAAAAACTTAAAATAATCACTCTAACAGTAGATTTAGTAAGACCTTGTTTTATTATCAGATAATTAAATCATTAAGGGAAGTAGTAATTGACTTCAATCATGTTTTTTTCCCTCTGCTGATATCAGTGCAGTTAGTTGCATGTTATATGTAAATTATAAAGTAATCATTAGATAAACCATAACCTTGTTTTATTTTTACAACCCCAAAAAATGTAATGGATTGTAAATGTATGCACTTACCTTTGTGGTTTGCATAAAGTTTGACCTTCTGTAATGACAAGGTCAACTTTTAATAAAATATGGCCTTGAATTCCAACTTCTATCATAACTTATACAAAAGGACATAATTATGTTTATAATTTTTGAATTCATTCAATGCCCTGAATGCTAATTAAAAATGTATTTGTAAGAGAACATTTAGTACCTAAGTCAGCACATTTTGGAAATGTTAAAATACAATGATTTTGTGCATTTAATGGACTTTAAAGCCCAAAGAAAACCTTGTGTGCTAACATTTGAAAAAGTGCTATAAAGGTTTAGATTGAATCCCTCATTACATAAATTGTTTGGAGCATAGTTTGTGGTGCAGTAAACTATGCTAAAAATCTGTTATAGATTATAGAAAATTTGAACAAAACTGTTACAGTGTTCTCCCCAGAAATTTTGGATAGCATCACATTTGGCGTAAAAAAATAAATTGTATTTTTTCCAATGTAATTTGTCGCGTCATGGCAATACTCTATTTCCTTTATGTTGTATACATTATTGTTTATTACAAAATGTATTATATTGTTTGTAGGCCCTTATTTGGTGAATAAAATGTAACAGTTACATGTAGTAATTCAACATCAAAAAGGCATAATTAAGGGGTCATATCTTCGTAACATATTATGTGATGTGTCCAATCAATTTCTTTTTTATTAGCTCACCTGGCCTAAAAGACCAAATGAGCTTTTCTCATCACTTGGCATCCGTCGTGCGTCGTCGTCGTTAACTTTTACAAAAATCTTCTCCTCAGAAACAACTGGACCAAATTTAACCAAACTTGGCCACAATCATCATTGGAGTATCTAGTTTAAAATGTGTTTGGTGATCCGGTCAACCAACTAGGATGGCGGCCATGGCTAAAAATAGAACATAGGGGTAAAATGTAGATTTTGGCTTATAACTCTGAAACTGAAGCATTTAGGGCAAATCTGACATGGGGGTCAATTTGTTTATTAAGTCAAGATCTATCTACCCTGAAGTTTTGAGACAAATCAGACAACCGGTTGTTGGGTTGCTGCCTCTGAATTGGAAATTTTGCCGTTTTTGATTAATATCTTGAATATTGTTATAGATAGAGATAAACTGTAAACAGCAATAATGTTCAGCAAAGTAAGATCTACAAATAAGTCTACATGACCAAAATGGTCAGTTGACCCCATAAGGAGTTAATGCCCTTTATAGTCATTTTTTACCAATTTTTCGTAATATTTTTGTAATCTTTTTGTAATCTTTTACAAAAATCTTATCTGAAACTACTGGGCCCAAATTTAACCATACTTGGCCACAATCATCATTGAGGTATCTAGTTGAAAAAATGTATGCGTTGATTCAGCCAACCAACCAAGATGGCTGCCATGGCTAAAAATAGAATATAGGGGTAAAATGTAGATTTTGGCTTATAACTCTGAAACCAAAGCATTTAGAGCAAATCAGACATTGAAGTTAATTTGTTAATCAAGTGAAGATCTATCTGCCCTGAAATTTTCAGATGAATCGAACAACCGGTTGTTGGGTTGCTGCCCCTGAATTGGTAATTTTTAAGGAAATTCTGCTGTTTTTGGTTATTATCTTGAATATTATTATAGATAGAGATAAACTGTAAACAGCAATAATGTTCAGCAAAGTAAGATTTACAAATAAGTCTACATGACCAAAATGGTTAGTTGACCCCATAAGGAGTTAATGCCCTTTTCAATCAATGTTTTACAACTTTCTTAAATTTTGTAATTTTTTGTAAATTTTTAACAAAATATTTTCCTCTGTAACAAATTGGCCAAGTTCATTATAGATAGAGATAATTGTAAGTAGTAAGAATGTTCAGTAAAGTAAAATCTACAAACACATCACCATCACCAAAACACAATTTTGTCATTAATCCATCTGTGTCTTCTGTTTGATATTCACATAGACCAAGGTGAGCGACACAGGCTCTTAAGAGCCTCTAGTTTGAATATATATAGTTTTTTCACTCATATTTCTATATAACACCTGTAGTATTTTGACCAGATTTGAAAAAAAAGACAACACATCAATTCCAGGGCCAATTTTGACCCCTGGTGAACAGTGTATGTAATGTGATAGTCTCGTTTTCACTGTATATTTCATTAGAATCTTTATATTATTAGAAAGATTTTTATATGATTGATGTCTTTTTCAGTTGAGAAGTTAACAGCAGTAAGCACATTGATGGAGGCCTTTGGTAACAGTAGGACTATACTGAATACAAATGCCAGTCGGTATGCACAACTGACCACATTAGATTTTGACCACTCAGGACAGATATCTTCTGCTTCAGTACAGGTATGGTTTTTATTAACACTAAACTGAAATCACTTTCACTGTTCTTAAGTTATTTTCCTTTATATATGGAAAAGTTGTTTAATATATCATTGTAGTCTAAAATTATGATATATACATATGTCATCAAATTTGTTATTGCACTCAGAACTTTACTTCGCCCGGAACATATATATTGAAACTTATACACAATGCTGATTATTACCAAACACTGATCAAGTTCAAATTTTGGTGGCATCACTTTAACCGTTTAAGGACAAATTCTTGTAATTAAAAATTGTGTAAATTTGAGCTTGTAGTTTCAAGAAAAACTGAATGCAGGTTTACCATGAAGAGCTATAGTGACTGTATGGTAAATTCCTTTAGTTCCATGACTTTGACACATGATTGTGTGCAGTTTTCATCATTGAAAGGACAAAAAATTCTCCCATGATACAAATAGAAAGGACCATTGATGAATATTATTAATATGTGATACAGTATACCATGAACATTAAAAACAAAAAATGTTTATAGTGTTGTATTTCAAGTAGATGTATAAATATAAAGTTTTTAGCTAAATTTGTTTCAAGTAATAATGTTAAATGAATTTAAATTGTAGGTTTTCATGTTTGAGAAATCCCGAGTAGTGAGAAGACCTGAAGGAGAACCCAGCTTCCATGTTTTCTACCAAATGTTGGCAGGATTAGATTCTGCATTGAGGTATATATGTACATTAGTTTAAAACTGTACCATTTTTGCCAAACAGCCTTTCTTTTGAAATCAACAATAGTTTTAATTCTATTGAACTTAATATTAAGCACCTTTTTTGAAGGACAACACCCCATCATTTGTTGGGATGAAAAAAATTATGTTTTTGTTACTTCATACAACACAGTAGAAAACTTGACAAATTATACTATTTTACTGTTTCTAAAGCTACTTTTTATAGATTTTACTTTTTCTACTACAAATATATATTAGATAAATGTGATGTCTTCTTTATTTCCAGGACTGAGTTACAGTTAAATACTCTGAATGAACCTAACATGTTTATGACTCCATTACAAAGGGTATGTATATATTTCATGTTAATAACAGGGCATTTTGCTTTTGTTATTATGTTTTTATAATAATATCATTTAATGATTTATTTATGTATTTTACAAGTATTTGTTTTTGAATTTAGAAAAGAATTGTGATATATAGGGTTTTGAAAAAAAATATACCTGCTTGACATCGTTTAGATTCTCAACAGTTAATCATAAATATTTTCAAATTAATGAAATTCTTATTTACTGTAAATTCAGAAATTCATACGTGCATTTATTATTGCGATTTTGTCATTTTTGACTTAAATACGATTTTAATTTTTACGATTTCGAGAAAAATCCTGTTTAATTCATATAAAATATTTCAAAATGCAAATTAAATTATTGCGTTTACAACTCTGTATCATTTTTCATATAATAAAAACCTCGCATTAAGGTGGTACCTAACACTACAGGGAGATAACTCTGTAAAATCAGTTAAACATTTTAATTACGTTGTGTTGTTAAGGGAATATCAAGCTTCTCAATGATCCAAAAAAGTGTTTGTCAAACTGCTATATAACCAGTGTAATTTTTCTGATAAAATGGTTGGTTCAAATTTTTTGAAATTTTTATATTTTTGTAAACAGGTCAAAGTAAATACTTTGTCAAAATTTTAAGAAAATTAAAGGAGCCAAATTAATTTTAGTTAAAGTGTTGGGTACCACCTTAATTTCTGAATTTACAGTAACCTGTCTTTCATCCTCTTATCATTATAAGACATTTTGTGGTATGCCATTTCATTATCAAATCAAATACATGTAATTACAAAAACAGTCCAACCTGTTCACAATGGAGACCAAAGGGAACATACTTTATTTAAAAGGAGATTTAGAGAAAAGAAATGTCGGAATCAAACATCCAAATTATGAACTTGATAAAAATTGTATTTGAATATGATTATGATATGTTTCATTTTGTTTTTACTGTCATGAAACTTCGTCAAACTGAACTTTAGAATTTGTCAAAAAAATTGCATTTATAGAACAATTTTATAGTTCTTTTAAAAAATAATTCATCCAAGGCACATATCTTTTAAGAATTTTCACAAGGCTATAAATTCATATTTTATCCCTACTGTTAGTGAGAAATAAGATTATGAAATATAAGTACCCAGACCATGTTAAGACAACAAATCTTGTATTTATTATGATTGATATTGACAAAGAGAAGGATGATATTAATCCCACATAGCTTGGTGTTTTAGCATGGTTTTATTCCTTCCTTAGTAAGTACCTACAGCTTTTATACATTTGGTTTGTTTTACTGGGGATTTATCTAATTTTCGTTGGTATTAATTTTTGTGGAATGACCAAATAAGGATATTTTGTAGATCTGTCAAAGTCTGCATACAAACCTATAGAAAATTGATATCTAGTTAAAATTTTGAATTGATGGTTTACCTTTACCAACAAAGTTTACAAAAAATTAGTACCAAACAAAAGAATCCACAGTATGCATATGGTGAAAGCTTAAGGTGGTACCTAACACTACAGGGAGATAACTCTATAAAATCAGCTAAACGTTTTATTACGTTGTGTTGTTTAGGGAATATTAAGCTTCTAAATGATCAAAATTAGTGTTTGTCAAACTGCTATATAACCTTTGTATTTTTTCTGATAAGATGGTTGGTTCAAATTTTTTGAAATTTTTATATTTTTGTCAAAGGGTCAAAGTAAATACTTTGTCAACATTTTATTAAAATTAAACGAGTCAAATTATTTTTTGTCAAGGTGTTGGGTACCACCTTAAACATCTTTCCTGTTCTTGCTTTTCTTGAATTTATTGCAGTTTTCTTTAGATTTATTTTGCAAATCAATTTTTATGTTAATTGTTTAATGTGATAATCTTTTGTACTTACATAAAACAGAAACGTACAATTGTGACAATATGATATTGTAATTGTATTATAAATTCAAACAAAATTTCTGTTTTCTTATGATGTTGTTTTCTAATTGAAAGCATTGTGACATTCAGTGTGTGAATTGTTTGTTTCAGTTTTGAGCTTTAGAAAATTAAAAGTAGTAATTTGGGATGTGGCTGGCAAGTGCTAGGGCTTCACTGTGTTTGTTAACAGGGGTAAATTCAGTAAAAAATCTCCCATTGACTTTAATGCTAATCTATGTATGGAAATAAATTTATACCTGATTTACCTTTAGAAATTAGAAACTTTCATATATTATTCATGAAAGTACAAATGTAGCCCTATCTTTTGCAACAATAAAAACATAGGGTCATCCATCTACCAAAAAATATTTATTACAAACATTATCTACAAATCAGAAGAGCACATGACCAGTTTTGTACAGAAAGCTCTCCCCTAAATGGGAGGTCCCTGATGACGTCTATTTATTTACTGAATTTACCCCAACAGTAATTTGCAACATTTGGAGATTTACAAATTTTGCTTTTTAATATAAAAAGAATACTTTTATGATTTTTTTCTTCTCTATGCTGCCTGTATAGGCTAGCTTATAAAAACACACATGCATACCAATGAGTTAAATAACAAATGATGAGTCAATGCAAACATCAAACATTAAAAACTCGATCCTTCTAAAGAGTAATACTCACTGTATGGATCAAAGCGAAAAATTAAACTTGATAAACTGAATGTTTGTGTTAAACAATGTTAAAAAACCTCTTAGAAGAAAATTGCAGATATTTTTTTTTTAGGTTTATTTATTTTTGCATGGGTAAGAGACTAAATATCAAAATGTACATGTACAGACACAGGCTTAGACATTAAGTATCAAAATGTATCTTTACAGACAGAAGATAAACAGAAAGCTATGATGCAATGGGGTAAAATCTGTACTTCCATGGATCAAGTTGGCATGACTGAGGATGAGAAGAAATCTATATGTCATGTACTAGCAGCTATTTATCACCTTGGTGTGGCTGGAGCTATTAAAGGTATGGCAAAGAATTTTAGAATGCCACATGTCAAGTCCTGGAAGTACTGTTAACACAGTTCTGAATCCGTTTGAATAAGGATACGATTTCTTTCACAAATTCATATTAAAACGCATTGGTTATTCATAACACTGTATTTGAGTCATTACAGATAAAAAATAAATGTTTATCATCGTTTTTACCTGTATTAGAATGTTTATTTGTGGATTGAATCAGTCAATCAAATGATTTACCTTTGCTTCACTTTCAATGTTGACGTTCTCTTACTTTTAATAACTTTAAACATACAATTCATGTGTCTCAAGCTAAGGGGTTAAATTAAAGTTCACATGAAAACGGATTCAATGAGGTCGAATTATTTACTTGCAAGTGAATAATTCATAATCAATATATTTTTGCTTATTTTGACCAAATTGAACCTTATTGGCTACTAAAAAGGAATTATTATTTCACTATTTGTATTTTATTACTGATTGAGCCAAACAAAATAATATATAAGGTTTTTTATATATCTCGTAGCTAGTGCCCCTTTAAAGCCAAATTTATAATGATCAAATTGTATATAATGAATTATATGGACTTTAGAACTAAAGTTCTGTGTGAAGAATTAATTCTATGGTAATTTTGTGACAAAGGTGTCGAAAATAAACCTCTTGTCTTGCTTTATTTGTCAGGTCAGAACAACAAGCCCCAGTTTGCTAAGCCTGGTTCTGCACAGAAGGCAGCTTCGTTACTTGGCTTATCGGCAGAAGAATTACTACGGCAAATATTCTCTTCTTCTGGTTCATCTACATTGACACGAGGGATCTCAACCAGGTAAGTGCTTATATTATTAAAAGTTTTTTTCTAACTGTTTATTATTGTCTATAAAAAAGTAACTAACTCTTTTTCTTGTCAGACTGCAAGCTCTATAATAAAAGTATCAGCATTTATCCATCGGTCAGCCAGCTGCTGCTCATTTTACCCAAACCTTCCTTGGAACACAAATAATCAAAACTATTAGATATAGAACAAGGAGATGTTATCTCTAGAATTAAATAGAATAAGACGATACTGTAGAATTGCCAATTTTAGAATTCCAGTTTAAACCCAGATTTCATTGTTCCCAAAATAAAAACACGAAAGCCTGACATTATCACATTCTCAAATTAAAGTATTTGGTATAGGTATATTTCCATGAAGCTTAAGGATGTACTTAGGTGAGGGTTTGTAAAATTCAAAAAATCAAAAATTTAAAATTGATACTATAAGTCAAAAGAGCATTTGTGAAGAATCAAAATAAGCAAAAAATATTGATAGGTCATGGACCTCCTTTTCGAGATATTTGATATTTGAAATATGGCGGGTAAGGGCTGACTCAGACTTTTACCTTATATTTGCATTGGTATTATTTGGGTCTCAAATCAAAAGACGGAAAATCAACAATCTGCTATAATTTTGGTAAATGACCTTTTATGAGCTATTAAATCTTGTATGAAAAAATAAATGGGTGTTATGGGGCAAAATATTTTACCTTGTATTGTATGGAAACACCAAGGAGTCTGAACATTTGACACAAATGCCAAAACCTCACCTAAGTACAAAGTACATCACATCAACTGGAACACTTGTTCATTGTTAGGTTATCTTTTAAAATTGCAATTGTGACCCAAATTTGTAATTCACTGAGAAAGGAAAAAATCAAAACAGTTAAACTTAATGATAAGTGGTTTGTTAAGTTTTATGACCATAGAAAAGATGAATGCATAGTTTTAATGTTATTTCTTATTCAGTTGATTTCTTTTACATTTCAGGGGAAGTCCGGCCCACAAACAAGAGGAAGGACTTACAAATGCAATAGAAGCTTTAGAAGGATTTGTTATAGGTCTCTACTCGGATGTCTTTAATGCTGTTGTCTCACTCATTAACAGGTAAAATATAAAAAGTATTGAATTCTAATATTATTATCTCCCTTGACAACTTGTTAATTGGAAAATAGATTTTTTCTTAGTCTATATATAATATTCCTATATCTTAAAAACTGTTGTCTGCATTTAAAAAGCTAAAACGTCGGAAAGATTTGAAATAGTTTATAATAGATTTATAGATTATTTGGTATCGTTTGAAATCAGCTACTTCTTCAACTTCTTCATTGTTAATTGTCAAACTTGGAAGGAGATGATATAGTGTATAGGAACATACAAGTGATACATAGAAGAGCACACACTGATCTTTTAATGAGATATAAGCAAGATAAAATTGAGAATAGAAATCGGACATGTGTCAAAGAGGCAACAACCAGGGCCAAAAATAAAATATTGTTTGTTTCCCCTCCCACCACCGACCCGGTAAAATCGCCAATTTTATTGGCCATCCTTTTCCAAAATTTTTTTTTTTGCTATGTTGGTTTTTGGTGATATCTTTCCGATGCTGTAGTAAACGTGCGTTGGTTTTTTGTCATACCTTTCCGATGCTGTAGTCAACAAACGTTTTAAATCAAGGCATTTTTGCATTGAAGCATCTATATGATACGGAATCAAGGAAAACAAACATGCACTGCACACGATTTGTGTTGTGTGCAAGGGTGATATTTGAAAATAAAAAAATCTGAAGAATCTTTCAACCCACTGAGTGCACCTTGATTGGCTTTGTCTTTTACCTCTGTTCCTGTTTAAGGGATAAAATCTTTGAGTAAAAATGGTCTGAATCGTGCTTTGAAATCATTCTACTTTGTGTTCACTTCGAATAGGTTGGGCACAAGTCAGAAAATGTTGGATACGTGAATTCCCTGCTTTCAGGGAACCTCCCTGATTTCTGGTGTAAACAAGACCAGTTTAAATGTGTTTTTATTTTTCAATTTATGGCATGAAATTTACAAAAGGGCATGTTTTACGTTATAACTGCATCAGTTGAATTTGTAAATACTTAAAGTATTCTAGGAACAACAAAGCATGAATAAGTGCATGAAGCCTTGTTTTTTTCTAGAACTCGAAAAAACATACAAATATTTTGTTTAGGAATTAATTGACCAAGCTGCATGATCAAGGTGTAACTGAACATAACTGAATTTTGTTCACTTCTATTGAAATTTTTTATTCATTGAATTTTAATTCCCAAGTCATTAACATATCTTTTTGTCATCTCATAATTGATGATCAAGGTATAAATTGGTGAACACAGGAATGGTTTTGTTGTGAGTTATGCATTAAATTAGACTTGAAATAAGCTTCATTTTTAACTGATTTAACACTTGCTTTCATTAAACATTGTTATCACATGAAGAATGTGTGCTTTTGTAGATTTCATACCATAAAATAAATAGGAAAAGAAGGAGGTCCCTGTATACAGTTTTCACACCAGAAAACTGGAATGTACACTGAAATCAGGGAATACCCCACTTTTCTTGACTTATCTTACCTGTTGAATTTTGTAGAATTTTGTAAAAATTCAATATAGAAAAATTATATCACGAAATAAAATAAAATAATTTGCCTACCTACCTACCCATACCCTGATAACCTCAGTCTGGGAGGGGAAACAAAGATATTTTTAATGTTGGCCCAGACAAAAGAAAAAAAAAACAGCGAGAAAAATCTGCACCAGGAGGCGTGCTTCAACAGGCCTGTACACAAAAATATATACTAGTTCAGTAATGATGGACGTCAAGTCACGTCATACTAAACTCCAAAATATACAAAAGAAACTAGAATTAAAAATTCTACAAGACTAACAAGACTCCAGGTTAACAGTTCAAACTTAGTAGTATTTTGTGGTTGATGAAATAGTGTCCAATTTATCAACAAAATTCCAATGATATTTGTTGATGTAGGATTTTATTTCAATTACATAATTATATTTTCCAGATCATTATCCTCAAATTATCGTACATCAACATCCATTTCGATCCTAGATACTCCAGGCTTCCAGAATCCCTCAACATGTGGCCGTCAGACGGGAGCGACGTTTGAAGATTTATGTCACAATTATTCACAAGAGAGATTACAATTGTTATTCCATGATATCACATTTACTATGCAACAAGACAAATACAGTCAGGTACTGTAGACTAAAATGGTCACTAGGGGAGCATGTCAAGTAATTTTATAGACAACCACTTACAAATTATAGTTTGTAAAAAAACACTGATTCAAACACAAGATTCTTTGAAACTGACATTATCAAAATTCTATAAAAAAAATTATTGACATAATATTTGTCATGTTTTGAGGATTAGTCCAGTCAATCTAGCATAAATTTGACCGTAACCTGAAAGAAATTGCAACAGAAGATTTTTGGGATACGATTGCTTTCAAGCAATCTGTAGACTTATACCAGTGGCTCAGGACAATGCCCTCACGTCAACCGTTTTATTCTAAACATTAAGGACCATCTCAGATTCTTATGATTGTCTTGGTTTAAAAGGTAAAAACAAACAAAGGGATTGAAATTAAACAACTTTCCTATAATGTTCTTTTCATAATCTTCATGTTTGATATTTCCCTTGACTTATATGCGTGTTTTTAACAACACGGAAAATCAGAATCAAGCAGTATTTATATTTAGTGTTTTTTATAAATTTAGAAACATGTGAGAGGGAATTCCCCAGTTGTGTTAAAATTGCGAGAGTTCTCTGCATTCCGATAAATCTATTTCTGTCATATAAGAAGTGAAGTGGAGTTTTACTTATATGTCACCATTATTAAACTGATATTTGAAATTGTACTTCCATAAGAAAATAGAGAACCATTTAGGTTTAATATACGTTCTTACTACAGGGTTTGTTTAGGTAATTATGCACATGCGTTACAGCGTATAGTTTTCTTGACTTCAAGGGGTACTAGGTTAAATGGTTGCTGTGGATTCTCCACTCGATTGATTAATTTATAACTCATGGGATCCTTTCTATGTATGTCTGCTATTGAGGGTTATTGTTGTTGCATAATTTTTAATCATATGCATCATTTAAATTAAGATAAATTAGTCCAAATCGTTAAGGTTAATTTTCAACACCCCTTCAGGCGAAATGGAGTCTTCCATATTATCGTTTCGAGTTGTCTCCCTTCCGGAAGTCACTTCCGTGAATTCTGAATCAAACCATTACGTTGAGAAAAATTAACTCGTTCTGTCGATAAACGATCGCAATTTAAACCGAGGATGTGTACGGAAAGGAGTCATGATCACTGACCCAAAGGAAATTAAACAATTAAAGAGATAGGAATGGGGTTCCTCCTAGAATTAACGTAGGAAAATTGGTGATAAAATACGAAGTGAAATATACTTCTCTCACTCTGAGTCTCAGCGACTGCTGTGGAAAGTAAACTTGGAATTGATAGTACAAAAATAAAACACAATAGGCCTAAGAACATTGTCACACACTTTTATTAAACCGGGCTTTGGCTATTTTGTAACTATTCAGATTACGTAAATGTGAACGTAAACGTAAAAATGTGTCAATGAAAACAATGGCAATCGTATCCCTCAGAGCAATCTGCTCTTTGATTAAGTTTTAATCTTTAGCATTATACCCCAAATATACACAGAAAATAGTCCCATAAAATCTTATTTGAGAAAAACTAAAAAAATCACTATTTAAAATTCCTATGGAGATTTGCATTGAAAAGGGAGATAATTCTTGCAAAAAAGGCAGAAATATTAATAAAAATTGATACAAAATTATAACTTTACCGCTTCTATTCATCAGAATGTATTGATTCTTGATTTTTTTTAGCGGTCTTTACAGTAAAACAAACAACTCTAAAGGTGTTTTCATATCTTTTATCAAGCTTTAATCTGGATTTCATAATTTATTAGTTGACAATTTATTGAATTTTTCAACATGTCAAGGTAAAGAATCTCAAATTTAATAAAAATAATTAAGCATGTATTATTTTTTTTTGTGGTTTAAAGATTTTTTAGACAAGATGCTGAAAAAATATAATATACAGATATAAACAATACCAAATTTTCACATTATTTTTTCAGAATGGTCACAAAGCTTCAAAATTTGCAATTTCTTTATTGAAAAATGCACAAAAAAATAAAACTACCCATAACACTTACGTTTTGTACATTTCATGAGCAGAAGATTATATAATTTAGTCAAATATCAACTTATAATCCCATCAAAGTATCATACTTACATAAATTTCAAGAAAATCAACCAAAAACTGACCAAAAAAGACTAATTTTTGGGGAGTTATCTCCCCTTCCAATGTCAATTTCCATAGGAAATTAAAATGCTGATTTTGAGTTTTCCTCAAGTTAGATTTTATGGGACTTTTTTCTGTGTATATTAAGGGCATAATGTTATAGATTAGAACTCAAACATTTTCTGTTGCAATAACTTTGAGGTTAAATCTTAGTTAGATGTATGTTTCCTATGGAAACTAACTTGTGCGCTCTTCTTGCCAACTTATTTCTCTCTAGAAAAATGAAAAGAATCTAGCATTATCCTTTAACTTGATTTTAGGGTTTTAATTTCATTTATTTTCATGGATGGATATTATCATATTTTATCTTTACTACAGATTAATAATTATTAGGTACCAATTTTCAGGGATTTTTAGTGTAGCAAGCATAAATTCAAGTTTTCAATATATAATATATGTCATATAGATATAGAAATTGTTCAACCACAAAATGGATAGCAAGTATTCATGAAATTAAATAATCCGGGATTTCAAGATTTTGATAATATTTGATCTTTTGGTAATACTGCAACTCATTGCATACTCTTAATATTTTTATCAGGAGAGCATAACATGTGATTTTGAATTTATTTTTTAACAGGAGGGCATAACTTGTGATTTTGAATTTATTTTTTAACAGGAGGGCATAACATGTGATTTTGAATTTGTAACAAGTAGTCCTGCTTCAATGGTGTCATTGATAGATAAACCAGCACAACAAAACTTGGTAAGATATCAGAATAGATATTACTCAATGTATAAACCTATCAATATATGTCTATTTTATAACTACCATTTATAGAGCTACACAACTGATCTTTTGTTTCTCAAAGAGATCCTGGGTGATTTAGGGTGATTTTGAAACAACTTAGGTGAACAGTTGGATTATAACATTAGGTATTTTTTATAGATCTGTGAATCTAATTTAGAATCTGCATTTTATCACTTAATAATTCAGTAATTCAGATGTTAAGCTTGCTTGCCTCATCTAATCAATGTGGTCAATATTTGTTAAAAAAAAAGATGGAAAGTTAAAAGTATGCATGTAGATATTTATTAGTGAGACAGAACTTAACATGCTATGTAATTCTTAAAAAAATAATAGTCCTATCAAAAGAGAACAGTGTCCTAGCCTGGATTGGATCTTTACTTTAAAAATGATATTTCTATCTTAAGACAACTGTACGACAGCCAGGATTGACAAGACACACTCATGTCAATCATCATCATGATGGCGAAGAGGTATTTCTGATTTATCACATCACAAGTCTGTTTGACATTTCCAGAGATTGTCTCCCCTTGTATACTTCCTGTAGAATTGTAAATGTCTCAAAACACAAATTAATTGGGATAATTGAAGCACTTGATTTGTTCTTAGTATGGTTGTCTTGTAGAATTGATTCACCTGATCCCAACCTGTGTATGTCTTGTTCTAGCACACATTCTGTCCAATCAAATCTCTTATTATAAAATTGCATTTCTATGTATGGAAATTATAATTAGTTCCAACAACTTTCAGTAATACTATTTTCTATCTGCTTTACATAATAATAGCTTTACGTAACAAGTAAGCACTTGATCTGAAATTTTTCATTAAAATGATTATAAAATATATATCTATATATTTCACATTTCTTTATATATGTATATCTTTCTATGCATTCTTTATATCATCTTTAAACATATACTTCAGACATATACACATGTATGTATGTATGTATGTATAATAGGCTAAAAAAATACTTGCTTTATGCTGTGAATTATAAAAAAAATATGTATATTGTCCAGAGAGTAGTTTTCACCTAGAATCTATCAAGCACATGTTCTTTGTGCATTCCACTAAAATGTGGCAAATCATATGAAGGGATAGATAAACTCTTAATACAGGGTAAAAACCCATCTTGCCAAACATTTGTAGAGAAAGCACTAATTTATTTAAGATATATTCAGGCACATAAAATCTACTCCCATGCCAGTAATGATGTATGTCATATACGGCAAAAGCTAGAATATGAAAGCATGTTGATTGTAATGTTTTATTTTTTATATTAGTATTTTTCATTGGAAACTTTCAAAATTTTAAAACAAAGGGAGATTAAAATTATAAAACTGTTCAAATTAAAAATATAATGTATTCAAATCTGTTGACCATTAAGTTATTTCCAAAGCATGTGAAAGTTATATGTGATTCACTTGTATTATATTGTTGCCAATTTTAAATGTATCAGGATAAATGCAGAAAGCTTGGGCTAACATTCTTGTTATAAAGTCCTTATTTGAATTTTCTTTCCTTAAGAATAACACAAAACAAGGTTTGACAAAACACCCAGGGACAGATCACCATCAGGTACCGGCTTATATCACAAAACACAAGTCTGTGGTGTGCTATCTAAACCAGAGCTTGCTTTTCACTGCTTCATGTCATAAAACATTGTGTTTGGATTGTATTTGAAATAAATGTATGGAATTTGTGTTTAGCTAGATAACTGAATATTTAAGTTGTGTGATGCTTTAATAAGATATATGGTAATATTAATTATTTAAATGCTGCATTATAAATCACATATAAAAAAAAAATAGCAGTGGACAAAATTGAGAAAGGCAGACTTAACCTTTGAAATGAATCTCTGTTGGTGGCCAACAAGTATTGTTATTCTAAAAGTGTACAATCAAAGCTAAAATCTGAAATTTTACTTTGAAAAATGAGGATATTTTCAACTCATAGACAACAAAGGTTTGTGACTCATGGTTATATAGCCCTCCTTAAATGCAAATCCATCTGACAAAAGCAAAATTCCCATTAAAGCTTCATAAAAGGAAACCTCAAATTTCACAATCATCACAGTGCATGCAATTGCTGCAATCAAAGAGAGTAGTAGAATTAATGAGGAGAATTCAGAAATAGCATATCATCTTTTTACTGTAACTTACATGCATAGCTGGAAACTGATATTGATAAGGTAAATATTGTCATAATGGTGGCTATTTGGTATTAAGGGCTATGGTATCTTTTTGTTTGACAATAAATCATAAAAATTCATTGGAAATTAAAAATATATATTTGCAATAGTGTATTTTATTCGTATTGTTGTGCCTCATCTTAAAAGTTGCTTGTATGTACCTATTGGTTTGCTCAGAGGTCATTTTACCACAAACAGATTGCAGTGGCAGATCCAGAGGGGGTTCAGAGGGTTGGAACCTCTCCCGTTTATTTTGACAATCAATGCATTTGAATGGGGACATTTAGTTGGAATCCCCCCTTTATCCTAAGCTGGGAACTCCCCCTTTTAAAATAGTTGGATCTTCCCCTGGATTGGAATGGTACCTATTGCAGGCAGTATGTGGTCAATAAAATTACAATGCATTGGGAATTGTTAAAATGTTTGTTATGCACTAAGTAGAATGTTGAAAATTATTAAAAACATGATAAATGAATTTGATATATGTTACATGCATATCAAATCCATCTTTTTGAAGAATGATAAAAATTGTCATCAATTATAAATGCCATTTTATAAAATCTGACATGATTAATGATACATTATTACAATGTGAAGTTATTTCCTGATTATTCTTACTATTAAACAGCACAGGGGGTCTAATGTCCAATGCACTGTCATATTCCCTCTTGTTGCTTGTTATAAAATATCATAATCAGATATGCAATTGTGGTATAGATTTTGCTCATTGTTGAAGGGTGTACTGTGACCTATAATTGTTAACTTTTGTGTCATTTTTGTTAGTTGCAGAAAGTTGTATCATAGTCAGTCACACCATATCTTCTTAATTCTTATATATAATGTTAAATTATTAACTCATATTGGTCTTGAATCGAAGGTCAGAGTTCAAAATTTCAGCAAGATATAACTTAAAGGAAGTTTTTCTTCAACAATATTTTAGTATGTGTACAAAATGTAAAATGCTTTAAGACTGAATATCTTAAAACTTTTTTTTATTATTATTAAAATCAGCATTAATATATCCTTTTACAGTGAAAGTGGTGTTTATTAATGGTGTTGGATTTTGTATAATGTGTTAACAGGAGTCTTTCATTGATTTATGATTTTGTTAACAAGTTCATTGCATCATCACCATTATATGAAACAACGAACAACCAATCCATCAATCCATCAATCAAACTATACACATACAAATTCAAACTATGGCTTCCATTTTGTCTGTTTTGCTCTTTTATACATTGCCACAAAAAATGCATGAATTTGTAGAATAAACTGTTTTGGTTCTCTTTTTATTTTTAACTGCTAACTTAAAAAATCAGCCAGGTTAAAAGTATTCTGCTGAAATTAATTTTGCATGACTTTTCATGTTGCTTTTGTTTTTTGTATATGCTTTAATGAAAATTTACTTTTTATAGATCATGATTGAATTTGAAACTAAATAAAAGTTTAATTGATTTATTATTCATTAGATAAAGAACACATCACAAGAGATGAAGGACAGTGAGAGAAAAGGGTTACTATGGATACTTGACGAAGAGAGTATGTTTCCAGGGGCAACAGAGGACTCATTCATGGACAGATTCTTTACACATCATGGAGAACAGAAAGTTAGAAGTAAGAATAACTGGGGAATTTGATTTTCTATTGTACTCTTTTTGATGTTACTTGATAAAGGAAGAAGATTTTATACACATTTTGACGTAAATAATATGTGTTTTCCACAAGTCTGATAAAGCATGCATGTTACATTTAATACGTATTTAAGTACCCCAGGTTAAAGATACATGTACTATCATTAGAATGAATGTTGAAAACAGAAGAACTAAATAAAATCTAGTAATTTAAACTGCCGTACAAGGGAAATGTTTTTATTCATTGTGTTTGAATCCAAATTATTTGTTAAAGAGAGGTAACTCTTGCTAGCATCGTGATACAAGTCTTTGCTATATATCAATATTTACAATTTTATCGTTATAGGAGATAGTTTACTAAGGAAGGCATCAACATTAGGGAACACATTTATTCTGAACCATTTCCAAGGAACCAACCCTGTACAGTATAATGCCAGTGGTTGGCTGAGGGGCTGTAGGGATAATCCAAATATGAAAGTGGCCACTCAAGTCCTACAGGACTCTAAAAGGTCAGTACAAACCATAAGATTTATTTTAACTCAGTTTTGCAAGTAATGTATATTGGAACACACATTTGGCTTAACACCGTAAACACCTCTGAAAGATCCAGATCAATGAGAAAACTCTTACACTTTAAAGTAATAGCCAACAGACTCCCTTTTAACAAAGAAACCAAGCTGCTTTATTTCAAAACAACATTGAAGAAGACAAGAAAAAATAAACACATGGATATAAATAAGAAGATGTGGTACTATTTCCAATGAGACAACTCTCCACAAGAGACCAAATGACACAGAAATTAACAACTATAGGTCACTGTACGGCCTTCAACAATGAGCAAAGCCCATACCGCATAATAAGTTATAAAAGGCCCAGAAATGACCATTGAAACGCGAAAAACTAACGTCCAAATTTATGTACAAAAATAAGCAGGTTATAAAAACAGTTGTGACATGTTAAAGTATATCGATAGTTATCTAGAGTTAATTGAGTGATGATGTTTTCTCTTTTTTTTGGTTTCATGTATACATCTTAAACAGCATTATATCTTATGTTAATGACATTGAACTACATGACTGTAAATTAACTATGTGTAAATATCTGTTTTGATTGTATTGTAATTTGTATGTGAGGGCCTCAGGGAAGATTAGTTTATTGTAACTAACTGAGTTTACCCTCTTTAAATAAAGAATTTATTATTATTATTATTATAAGACATAGTGGTACCTTTTTGATATGATTATGATCTATTTCAGGCAAAATATAAATGAGTTATTTAACAGTGTAAAAGCTCCAGTGGCTGGGATGGTGAGTGGATCTATAGTAGGAATGGAAGGATCAGCTTCATTACGACGAGTTGGTAGTATGAGACGGACATTTATGTCAGGAACTGCAGGACTTAAAAAACGTTCCATGTGTTTACAAGTTAAATTCCAAGTGGACTCAATAATTGAGACTGTGCGGAAAACTAAATGTCATTTTGTACATTGTATTCTTCCTCAGCATAATGCAGGACTTTGGGAATTGAAAACCCCATCTGTACCTCAGGATAAACCTGGAGCCACAGAGGAAGTACTGATGAATGTAACACTTGTCAGATCTCAAATTAGGGGCAGCGAACTCTTAGACTCAGTCAGGATATTTCGACAAGGTAAGTAACTCTTTGAAACAAATATTTTACTTGAAACCATGATGGTTGAATTTTTTAAAAGGTTTTACAACTGTGAAGATGATTGATTTTCTAAAGCTGCTAATCCAAATATTCATAAATATGAAAGTTGATATACATGTAGTATTTCACATATAGTAGGAGGTTATAAGTCCCCTACCGACGATGTCAAAGGACTTTAGGTTTGCACTCCATCCATCAGTCCGGAAAAACAGTTTTTCACACTTTTTTCTTTGTTTTTGAAGATATGGATTTTATATTTGGTATATAGTTTTATCATGACAAGTTATATATCAAGTTCAAATTTTGTTCCAGTCTGATGATTTAGTCCAGAGTTATGGTCTATAAAAAATCCATATGTTATGTTTTAGTACTATGTGAAACCATATTTCTGTACAAAGGGAGATAACTCATTTTTTAAAAGACATTGGTAAATTGCTTGAAGAATTTTGTGTCAGATAGTGTCTTATTGTGTATTAACTAATTTTCTGAATGCTATATAGATATTTTTTTTTTATTAAGTGAAATCCTTTAGATAATAATATATTTGTATTGGTATTGAGGTAACTTTTTCAAAGGTTATATTCAAAGTTTCTATATATAGACAGAAGTTTATAAGGCAAATCAAGAACTACAAGTTTTATGAGAGGATATGATCAATTGAATTTTGAGGTCATTGTGTCTTAGCTCAAGGTCATGGTATCAGGAAAAAGATAAGTTTCAAGATGTACGATGTTGCAGGAAATTGTCATCATTAATCATCATTTATTTGTGGACAATGGATATGAAAGCTTGGTTCTTTTATTAATTAGGCTTTCCTGATAATATGGGTTTTGGAGAGTTTCGACAGAGATTTGAAGGATTACTATCACCAAATAATAAACCAGCCAAAGATTTACCAGAAAAACAAGCAATATTACATATACTGGATAATCTGGATCTAGATAAACTTAATTACAGAGTGGGACTTAGTCAGGTTAGTAACAGGGTAGACAATAGTAATATAACTTGTAAGTAGATTTAAAATGAGTTGCGTCCGATAGAAATCGATTTAATGCAAATCAACATCAATACATCTGTTTACCTATTTAGATTTTGAAAAAAATGTCAACGGAGAGTCAGGGAGATTGTTTGCAATTTTTGAATTGTTAATCGAATGCTACATACAGGAACAAACTTCATCTTTTATTTCATTGTATTTGGTATATCAATGTTCCAAAATTAATCAAAGTCAAATACATGTACATATATATCCGTTCCTATCCAATGCATCTCAAATGTTTGACTTAGCCTAGTGAGATAATTGATTTATCACATATACATTGACTTATCCTAGTGAGATAATTGATTTATCACATATACATTGACTTAGCCTAGTGAGATAATTGATTTATCACATATACATTGACTTATCCTAGTGAGATAATTGATTTATCACATATACATTGACTTATCCTAGTGAGATAATTGATTTATCACATATACATTGACTTATCCTAGTGAGATAATTGATTTATCACATATACATTGACTTATCCTAGTGAGATAATTGATTTATCACATATACATTGACTTAGCCTAGTGAGATAATTGATTTATCACATATACATTGACTTATCCTAGTGAGATAATTGATTTATCACATATACATTGACTTATCCTAGTGAGATAATTGATTTATCACATATACATTGACTTGACCTAGCGAGATAATTGATTTATCACATATACGTTGACTTAGCCTAGTGAGATAATTGATTTATCACATATACATTGACTTAGCCTAGTGAGATAATTGATTTATCACATATATGTTGACTTAGCCTAGTGAGATAATTGATTTATCACATATACATTGACTTGACCTAGTGAGATAATTGATTTATCACGTATACATTGACTTAGCCTAGTGAGATAATTGATCTATTACATAAACAGGATAACTAGATTATGCTTAAACTAAAAGCTTGGTTTTAAGTATGGTGAGAAAATATGTTATACCTAATTAAAGGTAAATAGAATTTCAGGTAGAATCAAGTCAGGAGAGAAAGTTTATACCTATATAAGGTAAATAGAATTTCAGGTAGAATCAAGTCAGGAGAGAAAGTTTATACCTAATTAAAGGTAAATAGAATTTCAGGTAGAATCGAGTCAGGAGAGAAAGTTTATACCTATATAAGGTAAATAGAATTTCAGGTAGAATCAAGTCAGGAGAGAAAGTTTATACCTATATAAGGTAAATAGAATTTCAGGTAAAATCAAGTCAGGAGAGAAAGTTTATACCTATATAAGGTAAATAGAATTTCAGGTAAAATCAAGTCAGGAGAGAAAGTTTATACCTATATAAGGTAAATAGAATTTCAGGTAGAATCAAGTCAGGAGAGAAAGTTTATACCTATATAAGGTAAATAGAATTTCAGGTAAAATCAAGTCAGGAGAGAAAGTTTATACCTATATAAGGTAAATAGAATTTCAGGTAAAATCAAGTCAGGAGAGAAAGTTTATACCTATATAAGGTAAATAGAATTTCAGGTAGAATCAAGTCAGGAGAGAAAGTTTATACCTATATAAGGTAAATAGAATTTCAGGTAGAATCAAGTCAGGAGAGAAAGTTTATACCTATATAAGGTAAATAGAATTTCAGGTAGAATCAAGTCAGGAGAGAAAGTTTATACCTATATAAGGTAAATAGAATTTCAGGTAGAATAGAGTCAGGAGAGAAAGTTTATACCTATATAAGGTAAATAGAATTTCAGGTAGAATAGAGTCAGGAGAGAAAGTTTATACCTAATTAAAGGTAAATAGAATTTCAGGTAGAATCAAGTCAGGAGAGAAAGTTTATACCTATATAAGGTAAATAGAATTTCAGGTAGAATAGAGTCAGGAGAGAAAGTTTATACCTATATAAGGTAAATAGAATTTCAGGTAGAATAGAGTCAGGAGAGAAAGTTTCACATTTTGTAATAGGTCACTTAGAAACTAGGAATTGGTCCGTTAAGAACGGCTTTATATCTTGTTAAACGGATACTCCATTTGGTGAGGCTTGTTTCTCAGTAACTGTACATGGACTGCGTTGGATAGAAATCGACCTTATGCAAATAACTATCAATACATCTGTTAACCTATTCCAGATTGAAATTATCGCTACAGAAAGTGTGTAACTTTTTGAAAAGTGAGTTGTTATACGAACCCTACTAATTTCACCAACATTCAGTTTTCATTATTCATTTGAATGTTAAAAAAAACCAAACAAATAGTTTTTTATGTACATGTATATGTGCATGTGCATAAGGTCGATTTCTATCAGATGCAACTGACATGATAGGCATCACAAAATTATACCCCCATTTAAAACAGTAGGTGTATACCAATTCACCTCTGTCTGTCCGTCCGTGCATCAGTCCGTATGTCACATGAATGTTTTCGTCGAATTTTCTCAGGAACTACATTACAGGGATTTCTAAAACTTGGTTTCAGGGTTTATATAAGTCAGTTATACCGTGTGATGCATTTTCAGATTCATTATTCAACAACTTGTATCATTTTACACATGATATCCAAGTTAAAAAGTTTCGTCACTTAAGTGCTTCCTTTTTACTGAAACATTTGGGGGGGAGGGTGTTTATCAGTGAGCAGTAGCTCACATTTTCACTTGTTTTGACTCCGTTGATCAAAAATCTGTTTTACTTTTGTAGTTTATAGACATATTTCTTTGTAAACTTTTTTTACAAAATTTTACTTTGTAAAAAATTTTTTGAAAAACTTTTCTTCACATTTTACTTTGTACACATTTATTTTTCTGTAAACTTTTCTTCCAAATTTTTTGGGATACGATTGCTTTCAAGCAATCTGTAGACTTATACCAGTGACTCAGGACAATGCCTTCACATCAACCATGTTATTCTAAACATAAAGGACCATCTCAGATTCTTATGATTGTCTTGCTTTAAAAGGTGAAAACAAACAAAGGGATTGAACTTAAACAACTTTCCTATAATGTTCTTTTCATAATCTTCATGTTTGATATTTCCCTTGACTTATATCCGTGTTTTTAACAACACGGAAAATCAGAATCAAGCAGTATTTATATTTAGTGTTTTTATAAATTTAGAAACACGTCAGAGGGAATTCCCCAGTTGTGATAAAAATGCGAGAGTTCTCTGAATTCCGATAAATCTATTTCTGTCATATAAGAACTGGAGTGGAGTTTTACTTATATGTCACCGTTATTAAACTGATATTTTATATTGTACTTCCATAAAAAATAGAAAACCATTTAGGTTTAATATACGTTCTTACTACAGGGTTTGTTTAGGTTATTATGTGCATCCGTATAGTTTTCTTGACTTCAAGAGGTACTAGGTTAAATGGTTGCTCTGGATTCCCCACTCGACTGTTTAATTTATAACTCGTGGGATCCTTTCTATGTATGTCTGCTATTGAGGGTTATTGTTGTTGCATAATTTTAAATCATGTGCATCATTTTAATTAAAATAAATTAGTCCACATCGTTAAGGTTTATTTGCAACACCCCTTCCGGCGAAATGGAGTCTTTCATATTATCGTTTCGAGTTGTCTCCCTTCCGGAAGTCACTTCCGTGAATTCTGAATCAAAACATTATGTTGAGAAAAATTAACTCCTTCTGTCGATAAAAGTCGTATTATATTAAAAACGATCGCAATTTAAACCGAGGAATGTGTACGGGAAGGAGTCATGATCACTGACCCAAAGGAAATTAAATATTTAAAGAGATAGGAATGGGGTTCCTCCTAGAATTAATGTAGGAAAATAGGTGATAAGATACGAAGTGAAATACTTTTCTCACTCTGAGTCTCAGTGACTGCAGGGGCGGATCCAGCCATTTTAAAAAGGGGGTTCCAAACCCAGGACAAAGGGGGGGGGGGGGGGGGGGGGGGGGCTCCAACCCCCGGATCCACCACTGGACTGCTGTGGAAAGTAAACTTGGAATTGATAGTACAAAAATAAAACACAATAGGCCTTAGTTCATTGTTCATACACTTTTAACCGGGATTGGCTATTTTGTAACTATTCAGATTACGTAAATTACATTTTACATGTGCAGTTGAATTAGTTTTGAAAATAATATTATCCAGCTACATGTATACATGTGTCAATGAAAACAATGGCAATCGTATCCCTCAGAGCAATCTGCTCTTTGATTACTTTTATGTACCTTATAATTAATGAACCATTTCTTTGGTGCAGTTTTCAATTCTTAGGTGAATGAAAAAAAAAACTAGAAAATTAAAAGAAATTTAAAAATAGAGAATCATGTTTTGGACCAGAGTCAATATATATTTACCACATCCAATAAATTTCCTTCTGGGCAATTTAATTAGATTAGTGGTTAATAATGTACATGTACAATAAAAACTTTCAGCCTTTTCCTGTATATCAAGATTAATTATTAATAAACAGTAAAACATAACAGACATATAAGATTTGTATTGATTTTATATCTTGTCAGACAGGTTAGAAAAAAACTTATTTACTGGTAAATTGTTTCCTTTATCTTTCATTGATAATAAGCAGAAAGTAAATGTTAAGAAGCAGAAATTTGGTATTAAGTAATCATTAAGTTTTATGTGGATTAGAAAGCAGATTGGTAGTGATATGCAGTAGAGTAAATACAGTTTTATTTATCTCACAATACATGTATAAAATTGGTAATTGAACTTAGTTTGGGGAAAGATGTTCCCACAGTGAAAGCTTAGTACTCTTACTGATTGATATAGTACCATTGCTGGGAATATGGTTTGGATTAGATAATAAAAAATATAATTTTTTGATACAAGTTGAACAGATGTATTTTCATGACAGAAATTTTCTTTTTCAGGTATTTTTCCGAGCTGGTGCATTGAGCCAGTTAGAAGCAGCTAGAGATGAAAAAATTACGGGAACAGTTGTAGCATTCCAAGCTCGTTGTCGAGGAACCTTAGGCAGGAAGAAGCTAAAAGAATTACGGGTAGGTTATAACATCGCTGTGTTTTAAAATGGTTTCAGATACTGTAACTTCATTTATTTTGTGGGTATCATTGCTGAAAACTTGCATTTTAGTTGATATTTGATTTTGTGGTTTTGCCAATTGCTGTATACAAAGTCTATTTAAAAGATGTTATTCTTTGAAAATTTGAATTCGTGGTTTACATCGAATAATGATGAATCCACTGTATGTAATTCTTTGATTAAAGAGAAGCATTTTCATGAACGAATGATAATAGCAATGTAGGCATGTTTTTGAAAATATGACAATTTAAAACTATAATATGATATAATCATTCCACAAGTATATGTACATTTGCTAAGTCATAAGAAGCTATATTTTACTGTCTTACTTAAGTTCATTTTTCAGAATCTAAAGGACAATTGGCAGTTTCACTATTTTGAAAACAAAAGAGTTTCACTATTCCTTTATTGATATAAAAAGAACTTCAGTCCATTAGTAATCAACTTTTTAACCAATCACAAGGTTTGATGAACATGTTTTTATAAATTGGTTGAATGATCACTTATTCAAATAAAAGCCAAGAAAGCGCTTTAAGGGAGGCCATACCAAGGTGTATAGATAGTGAAGAGCGTTAAAAATTTCCCATCATCAAGGGAGACAATTTTTCTCAGATATTGTGATATTATTTTATTGTTATTCTAAATTATTTTACAGGTTAAACATATAGCAATCAGCTGTATACAGAAGAATGTAAAGAAATTTATGTTGATACGAGATTGGTCATGGTGGAGGCTGTTTACCAAAGTACAACCAATGTTAAATGTTCATAGAACAGAGGAACAACTTCAAGAAAGGGAGGTAAGCCATTAATTTAAAATTTATTCATAGGAAAAAGGGGTACCTTATGGATTTGCTTATGTTTGTATTATTTTATGTGAACTGAATCAAAATGAAACTTTCATGTTTATATTTGTATTGGACTGGGAGGTAAGGTATATAGAAAATAGAAGGGAGATAACTAAGTAATAATATTTTAAATGTTACAAATTTGCTTTAAAGAATATACTTAAACATAATTAAGGAATACCAAAGTTTTATGAAAAACAATACTCAAGCATGAAAATGTCTGGAATTATTATAAAGTATCAACATTGCATGTAAATTTCTGACTAGACGTCAGAATCTAACTATTGGTATGACCTACAAAAAAGCTTGTAACTGGTTTTTTTTTTAAACATATATCATGTATTCATATGTATAATTTGGTTGCTGAATATTCATTTTGAATAGTTAGTTTTTAAAAGTTAGTAGTAATATTGAAGTTATACTACATACATTGTTAATTACAGATTGAAGTGGAGCATTTAAAGAGCAAATTAGAGAAGATTGAAAGAGAAAGAAATGAATATAAACAACTGTATGAAAAGACAGACAGCAGGGTGAGTAAACATGCATAACAAAAAAGAATTTATGTTGTAAATTTTCATAGGTAAAATAAAAAAATTCCCACGATAATTTGAAAACGATCAGAAATAGTTTTATATTGGAAGGAGAATTTCAGTAAACATATACATGTTGACTGTTAATCATTTCACTTATAGGAATAACAGGAGATGTAGATTAAACTTAAATCTGACAGCAACTGAACAATACAAAAAACATCTACATCTTCAGTTTAGCATTTGGTACTCACAATTTTTCCTATGTGAAAGTTTAATAGACAAATCTAAATTATGGTTAGAAAAAGTGAATTTATCTAAAATCTGAAATGATTTAATCAGTTTGACTATCCTGAATTTTTTGGGTCCTTTTGTAATGGAAATATAAGAAAAGCTTTCCGTTTGTATTGTACATATAAAAAAGAAGATATGGTATGATTGTCAATGAGACAGCTATCCACAAAAGACCAAAATGACACAGACATTAACAACTATAGGTCACCGTACGGCCTTCAACAATGAGCAAATCCCATACCGCATAGTCAGCTATAAAGGCCCCGATAAGACAATGTAAAACAATTCAAACGAGAAAACTAACGGCCTTATTTATGTAAAAAAATGAACGAAAAACAAATATGTAACACATAAACAAGCGACAACCACTGAATTACAGGCTCCTGACTTGGGACAGGCACATACATAAATAATGTGGCGGGGTTAAACATGTTAGCGGGATCCCAACCCTTCCCTAATCTGGGACAGTGGTATAACCGTACAACATACATGAATATATAAGTATGAAACATGTGAAATAGTCTGTCATATGATTATATAGATGTCAGAAGTGCAGGCTGACCTGATAGAGGAACATTCTACAGCTACACATGCTTCAGAAATGTTAGAATCAGAAACAGCTGAGAGAATGCAGCTTAGTAAAGAACATAAAGATTTACAGGTATATAACAAATACTATTGTCAGAAACAGCAGAGAGAATGCAGCTTAGTAAAGAACATAAAGATTTACAGGTATATAACAAATACTATTGTCAGAAACAGCCGAGAGAAAGCAGCTTAGTAAAGAATATAAAGATTTACAGGTATATAACAAATAATTTTGTCAGAAACAGCCGAGAGAATGCAGCTTAGTAAAGAACATAAAGATTTACAGGTATATAACAAATACTATTGTCAGAAACAGCTGAGAGAATGCAGCTTAGTAAAGAATATAAAGATTTACAGGTATATAACAAATACTATTGTCAGAAACAGCAGAGAGAATGCAGCTTAGTAAAGAACATAAAGATTTACAGGTATATAACAAATACTATTGTCAGAAACAGCTGAGAGAATGCAGCTTAGAAAAGAACATAAAGATTTACAGGTATATAACAAATACTATTGTCAGAAACAGCTGAGAGAATGCAGCTTAGTAAAGGACATAAAGATTTACAGGTATATAACAAATACTATTGTCAGAAACAGCAGAGAGAATGCAGCTTAGTAAAGAACATAAAGATTTACAGGTATATAACAAATACTATTGTCAGAAACAGCTGAGAGAATGCAGCTTAGTAAAGAACATAAAGATTTACAGGTATATAACAAATACTATTGTCAGAAACAGCTGAGAGAATGCAGCTTAGTAAAGAACATAAAGATTTACAGGTATATAACAAATACTATTGTCAAATTAGAATGAAAGGAGATAGCTGAGTTAGTGTATTCTATGGGTAAAAATAAAAATTGGACTAACTAGAAAATAAACCATGATTTCCAACCATTTTTTTACTATTGTTCCATCTTGGTAATTTTTTAAAGGCCTTGAATTTATATTCAATTTAATTCAATTTTGATTGAAAAAAAATCAATAAAGTGAAGAAAAGAAAATTAAAATTAACTAGATTGCAAATTTTTATGGTATAAAAATGTATATTTGATTTTCAGAGTTTTTTTGCATACCTTCTACCTTTATCAGTAGAAACTGTCACTATTCTACTTCTTTCAGGAAAGAGTATATTACATTCAGTTCACAATTTAACAATTATTGAGCAAGTTTTTATTTTACCAAAATAATGTTATATTTTTTGTTAAATAAACAGTAAACTTTTGCTTATCTTATTTTGACCCATGAATATTTCATAAATTAAAGGGAAAATATAATGCGTTGAAGAGACAAGCTGAGAAGATAGAGATGGAGTTAACCCAAGTACATCTATGGCAGGCTGAAGCTTTAGATTTCAATGACGAGGATGCAGATGGTATGTTGATATATGTTATATATGCTGAATTTTCTCACTGTGTTGATGACCTATTGGTGGCCTTTGGCTGTTTTCTGCTGTTTGGTCGGGTTGTTGTCTATTTGACACATTCCCCATTTCCATTCTCAATCTTATAAAGCTTAAGGTGGTACCCAACACTTTAACTAAAATTAATTGGATCGTTTAATTTTCTTAAAATTTTGACAAAGTATTTACTTTGACCCTTTTACAAAAATATAATAATAATTTCAAAAAATTTGAACCAACCGTTTTATCAGAAAAATTACACTGGTTATATAGCAGTTTGACAAACACTTATTTTGATCATTGAAAAGCTTGATATTCCCTTAACAACACAACGTAATGAAAACGTTTAGCTGATTTTACAGAGTTATCTCCCTGTAGTGTTAGGTACCACCTTAAGTCATGAAAGTTATGAGAAAAAAGTAAAAATCTGTGTGAATTAGATTTTTTCAACACAATAGAATTCTTGCTGATGTCTACTATGTTAGCATAATAGATGGTAAAGATCTCGTCTGTTTTTGCTGTTGAATATCTATGGACATTCAAATATATGATTTAAGTGAATTATTTGTTGAAATTTGCATCTGGAACAGTATATCTGGCATCATTTATGGTACTGAGTCTAGAGAATTGTTTTTAACATAAATTTTGAAAAAAACCCATAAAAGTAAAAGATGAGTATATAAAGTGAATTGTGAATTGACTGCTGTTGTTAATTTCAGGAAATGATTCTGTATACAAGGACAGATACGAGAGAGTTTTAAGAGAACTTGATATTACCAAGAAACGTCTCCAGAAACAACATGAGGAAGAGTTAGAAACAGAACAACACTCTAAAAAGGCAGTAGAGAAAAGGGTAGGTTATGTTTCTATCTATAATGAACAGTGAAGATGTTGTGTCTAAGGATTTTCATTTTGCAGTGAACAGTAAACACATATTGTTCAAGTTGGACAATAAATAAACGGAGTAACTTGATGTCCTATAGTTATTTGAAGCTGTGAATGATAAACAGATGGTTAATTTTATAGGTTATTTGACAAGGACGGTAGAAAAAATGGCTACAAAAGAGATGAAAAAAAATGGTTTTGTTTTTAGGTTATTTGATTATCAAAAGATAACAGATGGTGTTTTATTTTTTTACTCTGTCTGTCCATCCTTTGGTTTGTCAAAGTTATTTGGTTTTATGAAAGAAAATGATTTGATGTTTGGTCTACAATATGATAGTGTTGAGTTGTGGCAAATAAACAATTTTTATACGACCGCAAAAATTGAAAATTTTTTGGTCGTATATTGGTATCACGCTGGCGATGTGGTTGTCATCATCTGAAGACATTTGGTTTTTGTACTCTAACTTTAGTAAAAGTAAATAGAAATCTATGAAATTTAAACACAAGGTTTATGACCATAAAAGGAAGGTTGGGATTGTTTTTGGGTGTTTTGGTCCCAACAGTTTAGGAATTAGGGGCCAAAAAGGGCCCAAATAAGCATTTTTTTTGGTTTTCGCACAATAATTTTAGTATAAGTAAACAGAAATCTATGAAATTTTAAAATAAGGTTTATGACTACAAAAGGAAGGTTGGGATTGATTTTGGGAGTTTTGGTCCCAACAGTTTAGGAATTAGGGGCCAAAAGGGTTCAAAATTAAACTTTGTTTGATTTCATCAAAAAATGATTTATTGGGGTTCTTTGATATGCCAAATCTAACCGTGTATTTAGATTCTTAATTTTTGGTCCTGTTTGCAAATTGGTCCAAATTGGGGTTCAAAATTAAACTTTGTTTGATTTCAACAAAAATTGAATATATGGGGTTCTTCAATATGCTAAATCTACCCATGTATTTAGATTTTTAATATTTGGGCCTGGTTATCAAATTGGTCCACATTGAGGTCTAAAGGGTCTAAAATTGAATTCTTGGGGTTCTTCGATATGCTGAATTTAACCATGTATTTAGATTTTGGATATTGGACCATAATAGATAAATGACCAATTTAAAATTTTAAAGTTTTCAAGTTTAAGTTCTTTGACCACATTCATTCTGGGTCAGAAACCTATGTTGTGTCAACTATTTAATCACAATCCAAATTCAGAGCTGTATCAAGCTTGAATGTTGTGTTCATACTTGCCCCAACTGTTCAGGGTTCAAACTTTGCGGTCGTATAAAGCTGCGTTCTGCAGAGCATCTGGTTTCATTTTGGAGTGAACAGTTACCTCATATTGTTCAAGTTGAACAATTTATAAATGGAGTAACTTAAAGTTCTAGTTATTTGATGCTGTGAATGATAAACAAATGATAAACAATTTTTTTTTGGTTTAAGAAAAGGGAATAATTTAATATTTGATCTACAGTTTGATAATGTTGTGTTGTAGCAGGCTTTAAGTAAGCAATTTTTACAACTGCTGTGTAGCCACATTCAGTTTGAAATTCTACAACAAAGAACATTTTAGTTAAAAATCTTGCTTCAAAGGAAATGGTTTTATATTTGACCTGCAGCTTGATTGTGTTGAGTTGTAACAAATTAGCATTTTTGCATCTGCTTTGTAGCCAATTTCTGTTTGGTGATACTTATTCTCAAAACTCTATGCAAAGAGTCTACATAGAGTATCCAATATTATAATGATGTTGATATAATTTGAGAACCTCCGACCTTCAATGAGAAAACTGCCAATCCTAGTCGATTAAGGTTGGAGCCAAACTTTGAATTACTTTTATAGACTATAAAAACTTTTCTACTACTGTTACCAAATCACAAAGTATGTTCATTAAAAGAAAAAGTTCAAAGTAAAGCCTTGAAAATTTTGCTTACAATTGAACATAAAGAATAGTTTATATTCAATTGTCATCAAAGAAGTTGTTGTTATTCTGAATATATTGTTCTTGGAGATTGAAAAATCAGTTAAATAAATACTATCCAAATAGTTGAAGATGAATATGTTTCTGAATATTTTGTCTTGAAACCTGCATTCATAAAGTACAAAAATGTATTTATCAACATTTCCATTGTTATTGTTTTTGAAGTGTTCTGATTGAAAAGTGAATTTCTACTTCTTTTTTTTAAGTAATTTTCGGTTTCTTATAAAAGGTTAAAACCAGTTTCATTTAGAAAATCTGTAAGTTTTAATTACCAAGTTTCATCAGTTGAACATTGCAAAGTCTCCCAATATAAGAATATTATAGCAGTTTTGACAATACATGTATTAGTTTTCTATTTTAGTCTTCTCTAGAAACAGATGTAAAAGATTGACATAATTATGTGACTTAAAACGTGTGTTATAGATTATAAATCACACATCTACATGTATGTGTACTTGTGCAACTCATAAATAAATGTATATTATTTCCGGTGTCATGTTCATTGGTTTGACCTCCTGACCTTCTTACAAGTTGTTAACTTCATTGAACATGTTGATGAACAGACAACTGTTGATAATCTGTAGAATTTAGAATAATACATCTTGATGAACAGACAACTAAAACAAGCAGCCCCACAAATGGTGATAGTCTGTAGAATTTAGAATAATTATTTAGTCTTTGTTTGTTGTTCCTGAACATGCATGAAATATTTGCCCCTGGAAGTTAAGCAACCAACAATCAATTAATTAATCATTGTAAATAGGCACTTCATTTTAAAGTCTCATGCCAGTTTTTCATTCCCTTTCATATGGGAATTCCAAAAAAAATTGCAAAATGTCAGTTGAATTGTAATTTCAACAAATGGTTACACAAGAAAGCTGTTATGCAGTATGCTGTCGTTTTGTTCTCGTATTGGAAAGCAGATTTATATTGATTGATTTGGATTTTGACAATTAAGGTGGTACCTAACACTACAGGGAGATAACTCTGTAAAATCAGCTAAACGTTTTAATTACGTTGTGTTGTTAAGGGAATATCAAGCTTCTCAATGATCAAAATAAGTGTTTGTCAAACTGCTATATAACCAGTGTAATTTTTCTGATAAAACGGTTGGTTCCAATTTTTTGAAATTTTTATATTTTTGTAAAAGGGTCAAAGTAAATACTTTGTCAAAATTTTAAGAAAATTAAACGAGCCAAATTAATTTTAGTTAAAGTGTTGGGTACCACCTTAAGTGAAGGCTTATTGTCTTTCGTAGATAAGTTCACAAAGGAGAGTTTTTGGTGTGCTGTTTCTGTTGGTGGTGGCAAATATTTGTAAGATTTGATTAGGTCAGTTTAAGAGGACCCCCTATTGATAAGTCAATGATATTTAAGTTATTGTGGACCCACTAATAGTAATAGTTAGTCATTCATATTTGGTTTGAAGTTAAAAAGAAGCTGGAAAATTTCATTTCCATGGAGATTATTGTTAGTTATGGTCTATTGGCTTTAAAACACCTTATGGTAAGTCATTGATATTCGGTCTGTAGTAGTAGCAGCAATAGCACATATCCTTGGAGATAATATGGTATAAAACCAATAGAGGGAAGAAACATCTCTGCATTAACAGTTCATTCTATGTATGCTTTGAAGTTTCCCCCTCCTTCCCCTGGTAAATAATAAGGAAATTCAATATCATAAGAATTCTTGTACTTAATATGTATTTGATTTGATATGCCAATGGTTTACATTAGTAATATCTCAGTGGTTGAAATAGTATTGGAGAGTCCCTTGGAAATGTAAATATTTGGAAAATTACTTTTGTAAGCACTCTTGCATCATTATTTAATAACTCATGGAATTATATGACATGTATGTCCAAGTTTTACAAGAATATCTTGGATAAGTTTCAATATCAATTTATTTTTAAAAGCGTTGTAAACCCTTAAAAATTTTATTTTTATGAAAAAAATCTAGTATACTAGCATTAGACATTGGCTGCTTTTAAGAAATTGTGTATTATAATTAGAGGGTGTTTAAATATTTTTATTTTCAGTTTGTATAATGCGAACAACTTTCTAAAAATTATTTTTACAGATCTTTTTTACTGAATTTGAATGCAATATTGATTATAAGCTGTTTGAAAAGCAAAAGCAAATATTTGTTAACCTTTTTCTATTATATCTGTTTGAGTATAAGATAAGGCTAAAATTATGTATTTAACTATCATCAGCTGTTTGTCTTGACATTAAATTTTTTGCTGTTTGTAATATTACATAAAACACTGATAATTCGTGTATCATACCTGTAATATACCTGTATGATAGGTAATTAATTAGCCAGGGGTGATGATACTAGGTAATTATTTATACCATTGGACAGCTTAATTATATGTTATGTAACGATTTGTTACAAGAAATAAGGTGTTTGGGCAATAAGTCGAGATAAAGAAAACTTTTTAAAATCTAAAAATAGTTTAACTTTCAGAGTGAAGTTTATGACATAAAAATGGTTAGCTTCTCTGCATGATTTCTGTACGTTTTTCTGTGTGATGTAATGGCTACATCCTTCAGTTACAATACCTCCTATTGAGGGCCTCAGTATAGGTTAATTACACACCTTAGATGATGTTGGATTCATGTGATTATACTCTAACTGACCTTAAAATGAAAACGGAACAAATTATAATCAAACCAACTAAGGTAAAAAAATCATTTAACAATTTATGTAGATATTTTGAATTATTTATGTTTGATTGGTTAAATTAAAAAACTGCTGGAATTTATATGATTATTTTACTTCTGATCAGCAGGAAAAGGGTTGAAGCATTTATCAAAAAGTTGGAATATTTTATAATAAGATTATAATAGCACTTTTTTACCAAAAATATTAAATGCAAAATATTGAGGTTAAAACATTTTGCAAACATTTTTTGCATTGTAAATTTTGATAATTCTGATTATAAGAAATATTTTTTGGTTAAAATAGAATAATTGAAAATGCTCATCAATTTCATTAAAAGGTTTGATATTCTGTCTGAAATTATAAAATAATGTATCAAATCAATTAAGCTTGTAATAATGGAATTATATTGAGAGAGAGAGAAAAACAACATTGATGATACTTGGTGGTCCCATTATCATTATACAAAAAAAAAAAATATTTAAAAAAAGTTACAGAAAAATGTAAACTTTTAAGAACCAAGGAATTATGAAAGAGGAACATTATTCATTTAACTTGTGGTGCAAGTCTGATGTTACAAAATAGAGGAAATCTAATGTTACAAGAGATGTTTTAAAAGTGAGTTTGCTGGACGTATGTTATAGTGATTAGGAGATAATTAAAACACATGTTAAAGTCTGTGTTAACATGGAGGGCAGATGTTTGGTGAATGTTTATACCTATCTATCATAAAAAATAATCTCTGGCTTGAGGGTTAAATTTTGTGTTTGTTATGAAAATGATGCATTTAGGCTAATGTCTCATAGGAACTGATTCAACCTTCACCTGTGGTGTTGAAAATACTTGCATTTAAATTATTTTGACTTATAAAACTATGAAAAGAATTTTTTTTCGTATGTAGAAAAGTGTCTAAATGGCAGGTTTCGAGATCTAGGAATTTTAAAAGGGGGAACCTGCCATCAAGGAAACATTCGTTAGGAGTAGGACTTGTAAAAAGTCTATGCATAATTAACTATATGTGTAACGCCATAAGGTTTGACCTTGGTCCTCACATTTACTTTTAATGTCTTATTCAGAAAAAAATATACTTTGCCTTATTTTGAATAACAGCATTAATATTGTTTAATAAAGAATGATAGCTGGTATTATTGCCTTCTGTTTTAATTGATTATTGACATTGAAATATTAGCCTTGATCTGTTGATGTTAAATGTAGGATTTTTACTTTAGAATTTTGAATCTCAAAAAATTATAACGTCCAGTAAATCCAGATAATTTTTTGTCAGATATGTTCTGCTAATTTGCATTTTAAGAACATTTCATCATACAATTTTAGAAATGAATGTATTGAGAATAAAACAAAAGTAAAAAATTATGTTAAAAAAAAATTTCAATACCAGAAGATAATTGGAAGGTTTCATCAGTGTTTAGAAGTATAACTTATTACTTAGCTCTTAGGATTTCCCTTTTATTTATTTGCTGCATGTCAGCTGCTGTTAAACGAAAGTTATCCAGATAATTTAAGATAATAGAAAAATTGAAGAAGAAAAAAATGATTGCGTAATCTCAAGGACAGTTCTGGCTTCTGTAGATAAAAGTGATTAAATGATGCCAGAGCACCTGGCCCTCAGTTTATTATGTTTATAATGAATACACATAATAGAATTCAGAGATTTTCACCTTTAATGATTTGATTTATCATGAGTAAAAACAGAGAAACTTATTATTTTCTATACAATATCATTGGCAATAGTGGCAGATAGAAAAAAAAACAGGCAGATTTGTGTATACTTCCCTGTCCTATGGTACATGAAGCTTCTGGAAACCACATTGACCACTATACAGATTTGTGTATACTTCCCTGTCCTATGGTACATGAAGCTTCTGGAAACCACATTGACCCCTATACAGATTTGTGTATACTTCCCTGTCCTATGGTACATGAAGCTTCTGGAAACCACATTGACCCCTATACAGATTTGTGTATACTTCCCTGTCCTATGGTACATGAAGCTTCTGGAAACCACATTGACCCCTATACAGATTTGTGTATACTTCCCTGTCCTATGGTACATGAAGCTTCTGGAAACCACATTGACCCCTATACAGATTTGTGTATACTTCCCTGTCCTATGGTACATGAAGCTTCTGGAAACCACATTGACCCCTATACAGATTTGTGTATACTTCCCTGTCCTATGATACATGAAGCTTCTGGAAACCACATTGACCCCTATACAGATTTGTGTATACTTCCCTGTCCTATGGTACATGAAGCTTCTGGAAACCACATTGACCCCTATACAGATGTGTGTATACTTCCCTGTCCTATGGTACATGAAGCTTCTGTAAACCACATTGACCCCTATACAAATTTGTGTATACTTCCCTGTCCTATGGTACATGAAGCTTCTGGAAACCACATTGACCCCCTATACAGATTTGTGTATACTTCCCTGTCCTATGGTACATGAAGCTTCTGTAAACCACATTGACCCCTATACAGATTTGTGTATACTTCCCTGTCCTATGATACATGAAGCTTCTGTAAACCACATTGACCCCTATACAAATTTGTGTATACTTCCCTGTCCTATGGTACATGAAGCTTCTGGAAACCACATTGACCCCCTATACAGATTTGTGTATACTTCCCTGTCCTATGGTACATGAAGCTTCTGGAAACCACATTGACCCCCTATACAGATTTGTGTATACTTCCCTGTCCTATGGTACATGAAGCTTCTGTAAACCACATTGACCCCTATACAGATTTGTTTATACTTCCCTGTCCTATGATACATGAAGCTTCTGGAAACCACATTGACCCCTATACAGATTTGTGTATACTTCCCTGTCCTATGGTACATGAAGCTTCTGGAAACCACATTGACCCCCTATACAGATTTGTGTATACTTCCCTGTCCTATGGTACATGAAGCTTCTGGAAACCACATTGACCCCCTATACAGATTTGTGTATACTTCCCTGTCCTATGGTACATGAAGCTTCTGTAAACCACATTGACCCCTATACAGATTTGTTTATACTTCCCTGTCCTATGATACATGAAGCTTCTGGAAACCACATTGACCCCTATACAGATTTGTGTATACTTCCCTGTCCTATGGTACATGAAGCTTCTGTAAACCACATTGACCCCTATACAGATTTGTTTATACTTCCCTGTCCTATGATACATGAAGCTTCTGGAAACCACATTGACCCCTATACAGATTTGTTTATACTTCCCTGTCCTATGATACATGAAGCTTCTGGAAACCACATTGACCCCTATACAAATTTGTGTATACTTCCCTGTCCTATGGTACATGAAGCTTCTGGAAACCACATTGACCCCCTATACAGATTTGTGTATACTTCCCTGTCCTATGGTACATGAAGCTTCTGGAAACCACATTGACCCCCTATACAGATTTGTGTATACTTCCCTGTCCTATGATACATGAAGCTTCTGTAAACCACATTGACCCCTATACAGATTTGTTTATACTTCCCTGTCCTATGATACATGAAGCTTCTGGAAACCACATTGACCCCTATACAGATTTGTGTATACTTCCCTGTCCTATGGTACATGAAGCTTCTGTAAACCACATTGACCCCTATACAGATTTGTTTATACTTCCCTGTCCTATGGTACATGAAGCTTCTGTAAACCACATTGACCCCTATATACTAAGTACAATAAGAAAAATGTTATTCATGATACTTATAACTTTAGCCTCCCATCCAAAATAGAGTGTGGGGAGAGGGATGGGGGGATATCGATGAATCTTATTTAAAATGACAATAAAAAATGGGGATGCGTTGCATCATTTTTGTGCTTTTGTTGTAAATTTTGGTAAAGACACTTATATTGGCATCATCATACAAAAATACTGAGTAGATGATAGTAAGCTTTTAGGGATTATGGATATAAATGAATTTGAAAACAGAATTTTAACAGCATGTATTAGTTTAATGACTTTACAAAAGAAATATGTAATTAATTCACTATATATCATTTGACTTCATTTATATTTTTTAGTTGAAACCTCATGTAAAAAATTTGAAATGTAATTTGGCACGTAACTTGAGTTCAAATACATTAGAAGTATGTGAAAATCATCAAAAATAATTAGTAAAGTGTTAATCTACCTCTGGCAGGGAAATCACAGCTTTGTAATTAATTGTTTGACGAAATAATGAGATCATCTCTGACATCAGTACGATAAAAGGTTTAAAAAGGGGTGTATCCTATCAAATGGAGAGAAAAAATATAGAAAGAGAGAAAAATTAAAGGAAAAAATTTATAAGGATTTTTCTGGTGCCAGATAGGAATTGGGAATTGTTGCATGATGTCAATAGGGGAAGTGTTGAACAATCTCTGGTCAGATTCTCAAATTATGGTAAGCATAAAAATAAGAAGATGTGGTATGATTGGCATTGAGACAACTAACTACCAGAGTTCAAAAGACAAATATTGAAGCTATTTTAAAAGGTCATTGTATAGACTTCATCAATGAGAAAAATACTGTATCAGCTTAGCTATAAAAAGCCCAATAGGCATAATGTGAAGCAATTCAAACTAACTGCCTAATTTATAGGTTCTATTTCAAATCTCCATGTATAACTGGTTATTTATAAGTTTTTGCTATGTTATAATTTTTATTGCATAAAGTGACATAATAGATTAGGCAAAAAAACAAAAAAAATTGAATTTCAAATTTTGATAGCATTATTTGTTTGCAGTACCGGTATATCATTAATTTGAATACTTAATCTAGCTCAATATCTGTTCATTGTTCAACAATAGAAACAATAAATGTCCACAATAATTTCTCAATTTACAGTATTTGAAAACAGAACACTGCAAATCTCCCATACAGGGCCTCTTTTAAAAACAAAAATAGAAGTAATAATAAAAGAAAATTTTAAAATAAGCACAAGATTGTGTTAAGAGGAATAGCTAATTTTTAAAGAGAATGGCAAAAACTGAATTTTAATATTGATATATAGATTTCAAAACAACCAAAAGGATTCTGTTTGATAAATTCTCGAAACTTTTGAATTTTTTGCATTTTTTATCTTGGTATAAGATTTCTCTAATGCAAGTGCATAAAATGTATCATTAAGTAGCAATAAATTGTTTAGCTACCTAAATTATAAAGGTGTGTTTGATTGGCCTATTTGATTCACCTGCTGACCATTTGGTTTGTGTCAGATGTGGATTTGTATACAGCAATGTTAAATATGAGGAATAAATTGTGAAGATGATTTTAAGATGGTAAAAACTTTGTTTATATTACTGTAAATAAATGAGTTCAAGGTGATTAGATGCGCTTTTAATTAAACCTGCAAGTTTATGGATACTGATGGTTTTGAAATATAAGAAAGTTTTTATTAGTGTTTTTTAAGCATTTAGATGAAATGTTGGATGTTAATGAGATGTCAAGACCAAAACTTCTAAGTCAAGTAAGAAAAATTTAAGCTTTTCTTAAATAGGATTTCTATGATAGTATGACATGCATTTTAGTTTTGTAGCACTTAATTTTATTACTCCCTGGAACATTGATATATTAATGGATGCCTGGAATTCACTTTTCTCTTGCTGCATTTAAATCTTCATCTAATTGTATTGAATTTCATAATATGTAGAATACGAAGAGATGAAAATTGCAGAGAAATGTGAATCTATCTTAATGATTCAATGCAAAATGCTGAGTCAATATTCCAAAAGTATATTGAGTGGATATTATATGAGACATATTTAACAATATGTTGTTTATCAAATTTTATTGAACTGGTAAGAACAGATTTGAATGAATACAGAATTAAAAAAATTCTTATAAAACACCTTTGCAACAAAAAAAGATAAAGCTGTTAAATGTCAGGTAGTATGAGGAGACTCAAGTGACTGGTCAACATTTTTGGTATTTTTAAGTTATACTGAAGACAATATGCTGTTTATTTCACATTATACTCAGTCTTCAAAATTATTTCTTTACAGCTCCATGATGCAATTGAGGATGGAGAAGATCAGAGAAGACTTTTGGCTGCCTCTAAAAAGAAGGCTTCACGACTGGCGGCAGAAATGCAGGACACCAAACTACATCTAGAGGAACAAATGACAAGGAACAACGAACTGGAGAGGAAACAGAGGAGGTCAGATATTAGGGGATGTATATAGATATAAGAAGATGTGGTATGAGTGCCAATGAGACAACTCTCCATTTAAGTCACAATACGGTCTTCAAGACAGAGCAAATTGCTCATATTGAACAAGCTATAAAGGGCCACAAAAAGGACTAGTGTAAATCCATTCAAACAGGAAATATATAAATGATTTTCATATGCATTTCTAATTTCTAAGTCACTATTGAATGCTTATGTTAAAACATAACAGTAAAAATACAATGTTCAATGGTGTTGTTTAAACTGATTGACTACAGACTACAGGTCAGCCTGTGCAACTCATTCATAAAAAACAAGATTGATCTGTGGGATAAAAGAGGGAAAATGAAGATTTTGTGGTTTGATTCCCACAGTAGAGAATGGTCTGGCTAAATCATGAAGGAATAGAACTTACTCTGAAAAAATATAATAAAATAAAACTGAAAATAACAAGCCACCAAACAATAGTACTGTTACAAACCTTATTTTCTCAGAGAATTGGTTCACCTTTTGTCCTTCAAAACCAACTTTTCTGTGAATTATTTTCACTGTTTTCTTAGTTTTTCGAAGTATTTATAATGGATTTATTTTTTACATTTTTAACATGTTTAGTATGTGCAGTATATGAAGAATCTGTTGTGATGAGATGAATAAAGTCAGTAATAGTATACAGCTGTTCAATAGCCATACATGGGTTTAACTGAAACAAATCCTGAGCACAAACCATAACCATAGACATCAACTATAACGGGAAAACAACTGAACTACAGAAACACCGAACTGTAACAAAAACAATTGCCAAGATATATAAAAACTGGCTATTTGATAACAACTAGTTGAAATGAATAGAATTAAACTGAAATGCACATTTCCTGTTAAATTTTAAAATTACTTTTACTTTTAGGTTCGACTCTGAATTGTCCAAGATTCAGGAGGAGGTGAAGAGTGAAAAAAGTATGAGAGAAAGATTACAGAGGGAGAAAGATGAATTCATGTCCAAGAACTTTACATTAGATCAAGAGCTCACAGTAGGTTTAGTTGCAGTTAAATTAATGAAATACAGCTATTGTAATGTGCGTTTCAATTACAAAAATGGATATGCTTCAAATGTTAAAGCTAGATAGAACAATATCTTGTTATACGGTTTAGTAGTAAGATGTTCAAATTTATAGACTCTATTTATTTAAAGGCTATTTATTTATCCAAGGTCTTTTTTGTTGAAATTGAAGATTACTTACTATTTCTTGAACCAACAAACAAGGTTATCATAATACAGCCATATTTTCCTGATTGTTAAACTAATGCGTCCACTGAGATGTGAGGTTTAATGTTTTCGCATTGTAAGACTGGCTTTTCTCAGTCATAGGATTAGGATTACGGAAATTTCGTTATTTGCATTTTTTACATCTTTCATTAAAATTACAAGCCTTTTTCACAGTCTTGCTCATAAAAACTCTAATTTTAATATTTTTATATAGAGATTGAAAGGAGATTTAGAATCTATAACAGAAAAGGCTGATCGTTTAGATAGAGAGATGATTGACGTCACATTAGCTGGCTCTTTGACCGGTGGTAATGAAGTTATGTCCCTTAAGAAAGCTAAGAATGATTTGGATGCCAAGTGCAAAGACCAGGAGGAAGAATTGGATGAACAAGCTGGACAAATACAACAGTTAGAACAGGTTGGTATTTTTAGATTATAGAAATTAGTAGAATACTGACTAGGGTCCTTGGTCATAAAAATTAATTTGATATACAGAGTACAAATTTGTTCTTGAAACACCAAATCTAGTTTATTGATTGGTTGATTTCTAAGTCTGAGTATGACAATCATACTCCAGATGTTATGTCGGGAAGGCCAGAAATGTATGTAGCATTCTACAATTAATACAGGATACAATTTGGTAAGAGTGCCAATGAGACAACTCTCCATCCAAGTCACAATTTGTAAAAGTAAACCGTTGAAGGCCAAAGTACGGTCTTTAACGCGGAACCTTGGCTCACACCACACAGCAAGCTATAAAGTGCCCCAAAAATGATGAGTGTAAAACCATTCAAACATGAACACCAATGGTCTTATCTATGTAAAAAATGAGAAACACTTATAAACCACACCAACAAATAGCAACTACTGAACATCCGATTCCTAACTTAGGAAGTTTATTTTTATAGATTGAGATAAATTTTAGTTTCCTAGATATTTAATTTTGTCCTTTTGCAAAAGTCTGTATGTATAGCCTATAGAAAAAGTATACTTTGTGGAATGTTTAAATTTGTGCACAAATTCCATGAACATTGATATATCACTAAAAAAAAGAATACACAATATCATATAAAATCCAGAGCTAAACATATATGTTTCTAGAAAGTCAGTTATCATTTAAATAAAAATCAGCATTCATCTGTGAATTATTTATATCTAGACTAAAATTCGACTAGAAATGAATTATGAAAGAACGAGACAACAACATCAGAAGGAATTGGAGGAGAAAGAGGAAGAGATGGAAGAAATGAGATATGCCACTCAGAAAAAGGTAAATATACAATTCAGGATTACCCACTTTCATTTCATCCAGGAAAATAATGTTCTTTATATAACTTTCCTTTGGTAAATAAATTTTAAATCACTTTTAATGTGTTGTTAATCTACTGTTTGAATTGAACTCAAATATTAAGTTTGATATTTTTCCATGTCAAATATCTCAGATAAGCACATCTTATAGATTTAAAATATAATGTGTTCATCTTGAAGAGGTCATATTTTATGATTATATGTATTTTTGTAGGTTAAACATTACGAAAGTCAATTGGAAGAGGAATATGATGAAAAGAAGAAATTAATGCAAGAGAAGAAAGAACTAGAGAGACAGATCCAGGAGCTAGGAGCAGTAACCAACAATAGAGATAGAGGTAAGGGGATGTAACTCTGTCAACAATAGAGATAGAGGTAAGGGGATGTAACTCTGTAACAGAAGGCAGGAGCAGTAACCAACAATAGAGATAGAGGTAAGGGGATGTAACTCTGTCAACAATAGAGATAGAGGTAAGGGGATGTAACTCTGTAACAGAAGGCAGGAGCAGTAACCAACAATAGAGATAGAGGTAAGGGGATGTAACTCTGTAACAGAAGGCAGGAGCAGTAACCAACAATAGAGATAGAGGTAAGGGGATGTAACTCTGTCAACAATAGAAATAGAGGTAAGGGGATGTAACTCTGTAACAGAAGGCAGGAGATTCACAAATTGGTTGAAGAGTAGAAAATAACCCATGTAATTGTGTAAACCAACTATTTTTCGCGAATACTTTATTTTGCGTTTTACTCTTTTTAAATAACTTCGCGGCTTTTTATTTTTGCGATTTTCTTATTTACTTGGTGAAATTTGATAAGACATGATCGGAGTTTTACACATTTGCAACGATTTATATTCGCGTTATTTTTCTTGTCGCGAAAATAAGTTGGTTTACAGTATTAGAAATTTATTATGATGATTTGATAATTTAATATACATGATTCATTTATTAAAAAAAGAAAAGTTTTCAAGTAATACCTAGTAATCATGGTAATAAAATGCTTTTTTTTTGCCACCGGACTTCAAACAACAGTTCATCATCATCATCTATAATTTAAAATGAATTCAATTTGAAAACTGTAAGAATTTATGAATGGATTTGTGAACTTATGAAATTTATTTTTATCATATATATGTCTAACAAATATAACTTGTTTTGCTGAAACAAGGATTGTTCACTATAATGCACATTTTTTGGATGCAGAAAGTGAAAAGAGAATAAGAAGAGATCTAAGGAAAACCAAAGCTTTACTAAAGGATGCTGAGATAGTGATACAGAAACAGACAGGAGCAGAAGGAATGAAAGCTACAATACGACAACTTAGAAATACTGTACGTTTTTAACATTTTCTTTTCAAGACCAACAGACAGTGTATTAGCCATAGACTTAATTACAATAGTTCAAATGTCTCATAGCCATGTTTTGAAATTAATATTTTTACATATCTTTTTTTCCGAATTAAGACTTGATTAAATAAATTGAAATGATATGTAAAATATTCTAATATGAAGTCCTTATTATGCTTTGTGAAGAAGGCCATGCTTTAATTAGCAAAAAATATGCTTGAGACATGCACAAATTTACTGTTTATATTCTCGTTATTTTCATTGTTATTTTAATAAAATATATTCTTTTTAGCAGCTTACACAAACTTTCATTATATATTGTTGATCAAACAACATATATTTACCCTGCTTTTAGTTTGTAAACTTATTAAATATGATAATGTAATGTAAAGACTACACAGGGAGAAAACGAGAATAGCCAAACATTTTTATTGTGTTTTCGTACGCTTTGACCTACAAAAATACTGTATTTGTCCTATTAGAACTGAAATACTTCCTTCATGTCATGTTCTATGCATTGTTTAACCATATTTTATACCTTACTACCACTCAGTGTAAAATACCGACAAATAAAAGCCTACCCATGTTAAAATAAGCATAGAGCATGACATGAAGGAATGATTTCTTAATTTAAAAAATATTATTTCTTCATGAATAAACTAGATGTAAAAGCATTGAAATTCATCCATACGAAATATATCATTATCTGAATGTATAAAATTATGATGAAATGTTGACAATGTTTATTTACAGTTAGAGGATAAGGAATTTGCTTGTTCTGCTGCTGTTAAAGCCAAGAAATCAATGGAACTAGAGATAGAAGACCTTCAACAACAACTGGATGACATCTCTAAAGCTAAAACAGAGGTAACTACTTCAGGGGCTCTCTATATTGTTATATTATTTTATAGTCTCTTCTTTTCTTCTTTTCTTCTTTTTTTCAATGGGGGAGGGAGGCTGATTTATGGGTATAATGGGGACTCTTTTAGATACCAGGTCAACAAAGGAAAAGGATTTATGCTTATAAAAAAATTATAGGTTTTGCCTCTTATTTTAAATGAGAACAGGTTCTAATGACTCAACACTCTTGTTGTTTTACTTATTTCTAGATGTGAATAATATTGTGATAGAGCTGTGGGTTTGCTACCCTTAAATTCCCATTTTTTTTTAGTTTCTATATTTCTTGTTACAAAGGATATTTAATTGTTAAGATAAATACACAGGAGTAGATGTTAGTTAGACACCATGCCCATGTCCTAGGCAGGCTATAAAAGAATAACTTGTAATGCTCAAGGTAGTTTAGGAAAGTTATCAATAATCACATAGAAAACTTTCAATTACAATATTTCATTTTCATTTTTAGGCTGAAAGTAAGAGTTTAGGATTAATGAGAGAGAAGGCAGAATTACAGAGTCAAGTGGAGGAGAATGAAGAAGACTTGAATGATGTGATGAGGAAATACAAAGCTGTAGTACAACAGGTATATATTGTTCATTGTAATTTTATTTACCACCTTTTCATCTTTGTTTGGATATTTTAAGCAAGACACAATCAATCTTTAATCTTTATAGGTTTATACTGTAATTTTCATGAGCAATTCATTTGTTACAACTACTTGTTGCGTTTGGAAAAATTATGAGAATACAAATCATCCCAAATATGTAAAACTTGGATCTTCCATTATTTAACTACATCAAGCAAATTTGAAAATCATGTATTGGGCTAGTAAGGGCTTAATGCGAAATAAAGAATCCGCCAAAATAAGTTGATTTTTACAGTATTCTATCTTTAAACAGATTAATTTACCTTCTTTGCAAACCATGAAGGAAGGTTTTTGTAATTGCTCAGCTTCTTGTTTTTGTGAAACGTTTTAAAGGAGTAGGTTAGGTTCAATAAGACCCTCTTTTTTACCTCAAATTTCAAATTAGGATTTTGTGACCAATATCACAAGGAATCATAGCTAATACATTGACTAGATAGGAAATAAACCTTTTTGTTGAAAATGTACATTCCTGCGTTCTACTGATGACGTCACAAACAGAACTCATTTTCATTTTTCCTGAAAAATCAATGAAAATTTGTAAATTTTACATTCATTATTGGACAGGAAACAGAGAGCAAACCTCAATGTTCCAGACCATATGAGTATTTGGACCGTACGCATACGGTCCAGACCGTATACGTATACTCGTACGGTCCGACCATACGCGTACGGTCTGACCGTATGAGTATACGCGTATGGTCCAGTACGAGATAACCATTTATCACAATCTTTATTTTTAGTTTTATAAATTGTTATCATTACAATTACTTTTAGATGGATAAAATGAACAATTGAACAATTGACATTAAATATTTGTTTAATTGTATATCTGAATACTATTTTGGTACTCTCGCCCAAGGTGACACTTACTACCACAATTAAGATATATTTTTTACATTTACATGTTTGCAGTTCATTCATGTTCCTTTGCATTTGCATTTTTTTGTTAAGTTTCTAATATTCTAAAATTGTCGTCCCACATCATGTTAACTTCCGATATCGTAAATTTCTATGATCATAATTCAATTAATGTATTACTGATCGACATACTAAATACAAGATATTAATAGATTTAATAAGCGTAATTTTTTTTATTAGTTAACAAATAAAGCTTTTATTCCAATTACAATTGAATTTTTCCATATTAATTTGAGAGTTAAGTTATGTTGATCTGTACATGAACTTTACATGCATTTGTAACTTATAACTTCTTAATGATATTATTCAGACCGTACGCGTACGGTCCGACCGTATGAGTATTTTGAAAAAGTACGCATACGGTCCAGACCGTACGCGTACGGTCCAAATACTCATACGGTCCGGAACATCAACAAAAAAGATATTTGAACACGATTTTTTTAATGACATTGTACATGTTTAAGTTGAATATTTAGTTTGTCGACGCCTGCACTCTATGTTTCCTGGTCCTTAATTTGGTTGAAATCCGGCAAATTTGTCAAATTTTGTCAAAATCTCTTATTTTTACCTATTACCTATTGGATGTAGTAATAAATGCTTTAGAATAAAACTTTAACACAAATAGTTCTATTTTACTTTCTCACATGTCTTTTTGGCAACTTGAAACATATTTTATCTTGAACCATTCAATTTTATAATCGGTGCCAAATAAGGCCCTTACTTAACCTACTCCTTTCAATCAATCTAACTTACTCCTTTCAATCAATCTAACTGAGTGTGGCAGGTCAAGACCTGATCTATGTCTTGTTACTTAATCACAATCAATTTAACCAATTTTTTGTGTGAACCTTTCTCATTAAATATAATGCTTCAACTGACATGGGATCATTTCTCTATAGAAGGAAGAAAAAAATGATAAAACAAGATAACACACTTAACCTTGTGTTGATGTATATTTTCAGCAATCTGTAGACCAGATTACCATGGCAGATAATCTCAAACAGATAGAAGAACTTACAAATGAAAAAGATAAATACAGATCAGAGGTAGGCCTTATATAGAAGGATGGCCATGTATGTCTATATATTTTAAGAGAAAAAAAAACTATTGAACAATTCTCAATTTTAAGGAAGTAGTGCATTGTTCATAAATCTTATTATGGACAAAGGGAGATAATTCTATTACAATTATATCTGCATATATATTTTATCTAAGTCCATGTGAACACAACCAATCCAGCAAAACCAAAATGGCCACCTTGTTTCAACCTGACAACAAAAACAACATTTAAATGCTCACCTAACGCCTTCAGGCACCGGTCCAACCATGCAAGGGCTGTAAAGGCAGTCAAGTTTATTAAACACTTCCAGTACTTTATGAAATTTTGGTTGCATCTATCACCCTTCTGTTAATTCTTCACATTTTGATTGACTTTTTGCAAACAACTGAACAGAATGAAACCAACCTTAATACACCTGAGATGGTGAAAGTTTCTTTTTATTTAGATTAGCTTGTTGGCAAGATTTACCTATATCATTATATTATAGTATTCTTGATTTATCTCAGCTTATAACTTTGAAGAGTTTTTCTGTTACTATAATTATATTTAAATCATTGCAGGTTGATCTTTTACAAACCAGATTAAAAGACTTAGAAGAAAATTATATTGAAAAGACCGTGAAATTACGATTAGAGGGTAGAATTAGGGAGTTAGAAAATAAACTTGAATTAGAAACAACCTCTAAACATCGTATAGAGGTAAGTTGTACAATTATTGTAGCAATATTTCATATATTTCAAAATAGTTTTGAGGTACCCATTAGGAATTTTGTATATTTACTGGCATTTTGAGTGATGCAAAGTTTTTTTATGCCCCCATCGTAGCAGTGGGAGCATTAAGTTTTACCTTTATCCGTCTGTGCGAACATACATCCTAAAGTTGGTTTCCATTCTCTAACTTCAGTTTGCCTCTACCAAATGTTATGAAACTTAATAACAATGCTTATTACCTCATAACACAGATCAAGTTTGAATTTTGGTGGCTTCACTATTACAGCTCTATAGTAATGTCCCGTTATAAGTGGAAATATTGCTAAACTATAAAAATTTTAGTTTCTGTTGTCTGACTTCAGTTTGCCTTAACCAAATGTAATGAAACCTATACACAATGAATATTACCACATAACACAGATCAAATTTTGGTGGGGTCACTTTAACTGAATTAGAGTTATGCCCCTTTATAAATGGAAAAATTGCTGAATTTTTAGTTAGCAGTGGCATCATCTATGTCCCTATGAACACATTCCCCATTTAGTTTAGAAATAGCCTTATTAGGTTACAAATAAGTTTTGAATGTGAACATTGATTATTTCAGGTTACTCTTAACAGAATAAAAGAGCAAGTAGATAAATTAAGTGAGGAAAGAGATTCTATGAAATTTTCTAAAACTCAAGCGGAAGAAAATCTTAAACGTTCACAAAGACAGTTACGTGAATTGAGAGAAGAATTCTCAGATGTACAAAAGAAAGAATTAGAATGTAGTCATAAAAATACTGAATTAGTAAGTACATGTACCAGAATATAGTCCTAAAAAAAATTGAATTAGAAAGCATTTAACCAAAAAACATAACAGTTAGAAAATAGTGGTGAAAATACGGAATTAGTAAGTACTTAAACTTAAATATAGTCACAAAAATACTGAATTAGTACGTACTTAACCAAAAAACAGAATAGTAATGCAGGCATGTACAAAATGGTGCATTCTATCAAGATTTGTAAAAGACATTGTTTGAAAAATTTAGTGGTAGGTTAGTTTATTTTATGTAGTTTACACCATGACAAGTTATAGATCAAGTTAGAATTTCGTTTTATTATAATGCATTTTCATCCGGCAGGGGACTATGTATTGCCATGCAATACTCACAGAATGCTTGTTATTTTTATTAAATCATTTGTTATATTTTTGCTATTTCAGGAAACTAAAATAGTAGAATTAGAAACAGATTACCAACAAAATCATTCGGACCTCAAGTTAGCGTTTAAACGTATTTCTGATCTCCAGGCAGCATTACAAGAAGATATAGATAGTGACGATAGTTTATTATCTGACAGGTATGTAGGATGTGGGTTACCTCCCCTTTTAACGTATTTCTGATCTCCAGGCAGCATTACAAGAAGATATAGATAGTGACGATAGTTTATTATCTGACAGGTATGTAGGAACTGGGTTACCTCCCCTTTAAATGTATTTCTAATCTCAAGGCAGCATTACAAGAAGATAAAGATAGTGACGATAGCCTGTTATCTGACAGGTATGTAGGAACTTGGTTACCTCCCTTTACTATAAGTTACTAATAAATATATTTTAAATATATGGACTTAAAAAGGGAATTTAGCTCAGAATTTTATAAATCTGCATTATGATGTTTTCCCTGTTGAAATTATATTGACCATTATGGAGTGATGATGTTCCAATTCCAAATTCACCTATTTGTCCTAGCATTATTTATTCCTCACAAAGAATGTTTGATTATGCAAATATTACACGTTGTGGATGCATTTTATGTGACTGTGCATTTTGTGTTCTGAATGTGGAACTGTTTCTGGTCGCATGATATCTATCTGATTCTGTTTTGAAAGTGTGATGTTTATCTGTTTGACTAATGTCCAACCTTTATGTCAGAGATGTACAAAAGGAATATATTTTAAAAGGAAAAAATACCGAATAAAGGCCTATATAGTTCATGGTTTTATTTTCCAAAATTGAACAAGGCAGACATGGGAGCAGACTTTAGAGAACAATAAGCAAGGAGTAGGAGAAAGAAAATCAATTTTGCGAGGTGGTTTGTTTTCTTTTGATCATGTTCCTAATTAATATTGTATGGGGCGCTCTTATCATTTTCATTATCATTCGGCTTTTTTTTTTATCTAGAGGAAGGTTGTTGTTCTCTCCTGGTACATTTTGTACTACCAACTTTCTCAATCAATTAGAAATTGGCCTCAATGATATAGCTATAGAAAGGGACCAACTATCAATTAATCAATCTAACTTATTCAGAGCTTGACCTTACTTTAGAATTAGAATGCCGAGTTAGTCTCATTGAGTATTCTTTTTGGCAAGTTATTGTGATGGAAAAAAAATGATTGATTGTTGTTGGCTTAACATCCAGTATTAAATATTTCATGGTTCAGGACAAGATGTTTCAAACAAAAAAGGGAATATTTAATAGGAACAGAAATTTAATCATGTTTGAATTGTTTTACAGTTTTGAATTTGGGGCATCTTATAGCTCCCTATGATGTACAGGCTTTGCTCATAATTGAATGTCCTACGGTGACCTATAGCTGTTCATTTCTGTGTCATTTGGTCTCTTGTCGAGAGTTGTCTTATTGGCATATCATACCCAATCTTCTATTTTATATTTGGCAATATGAAGATCAAATATTCTCGAAATTATAAATCATGCAAATTGGTATCCAGGAAAATGAATTAATTCACAGTAGCTCAGTTTCAGTGGTACAAATTCATATAGTAAAAAGAAGCAGCAGCAGCTTCAACTTACTCAACAACAGTTAATTTATTTTATAGTTAAAATGTACTGTTAATTTTCAGTGATGCAGACTCAGATGATGGATTAGATTTGACCGATCTCCACTTAACTCCACAGAAATCCTATCAATCACCACGAACAACGTCATTATCGTCCACAAGTTCACATGAAGTCACTAGTCCTCGTTTATCTAATTTAGAAGAATCTAGTAAGTCACATGACACATACATAGTTATAATAATCAAAATACATGTTATAGTATGCGATTGATAATCAAAATAGCACTCATAAACTCATGTTTATAAACTTTAAGCTAAACTCTGGTATATAGTTTAAGAATTTGGTAGAATTTGTTTCACAGAGATTTTGAATTTCAAAATTTATAAAAGATATATTTTACCACTCAACCAATGGAACCTTTATAACTTCTACAAGTTACTTTCAGAACGAAGTCAAAATAAAAAAAATAGTTTATAGGTTATTATATAGCAGGATGCAAATTTCATGTTTGTGGTCCTTAATGCATTTATGGATTGTCAAAAATATCACTTTAATACATGTGTAGCTATATGATCAAAAGGGACATAATAGAAGAGCCATATCACCAAGGCTAACTTTACATGGGGAGTTAGACATTAGTTGATTTCCAAATTAATCATGTAGAATTTAATTATTTTTACAACCGTATAATTTATATTTTTGTTATCACAGTTGAGTGATGTTAAGTAAGTTTTTCAATGACATCTAAAGCTTTCTATTTACAACAGTTAGCAATTCATCTAACCTGTGTGTGTTTTCTGTTTTTGTTTGAATCCTTATTTTAGTTTTATAGAACCTACATAGCATTAACATGGATCAAAACTTGTATAATATTCTTGCCTTAGAATTTAATTTTGAATGTCAATAGCCATGTTATATTAATGATTTGTTTTGCATAAAAAATGCTTAGTTATTTTATTTGCATAAAAATGCTTGAAATTATTTTATATGCATAAAAGTGCTTGAACTGTGTTTTTTGCATAAAATGTATAGCATTATTTTTATTTGCATAAAAATGCTTAGAACTATGTTATTTGCATAAAAATTCATAGAATTATTTTATTTGCATAAAAATGCATAGAATTATTTTATTTGCTGAGATCTTCATTATATGAGTCTTGTTTAGATTGCATAAAAACCTCATCTTAAACATTTGAATTCATTAGACAATAACACATTTTGTTTCTTACTTTGTGATATTCCAGAATCGGGTATTTGATTGATATATACTATCTTGTAATATTTCAGTATTTGGGATATATGTTTGATAAATTCCAGGTATTTTTTATGGGCAAATTGTATAGGTTTCCTTTAGTTGATATTTATGGTTAGAACATTGATGCATGCACATTATATACTGGGGTTGTTATGCGTTTTAAATATATATATTATTGTTTTTATCCTGGTTTGGTTTAAATTTTTGAGTAATGGAATCAGTGTTGATGCACTAATTGTATCCCTGTGTTTTGAGGTTTTTAATGGGTTTTTTTTTCAGCTATTGGTTATTTGTTAATAAGAAAATGTTGTTGCAATTCTACATCTTAAAACATAATTAACAATTTTATTTGTCCTCATCAATTTTAATAACCTTAATTTTGTCTCCTTAGAATTTGCTTGAGTCTTAGGGTTGTCTTAACCTATCAGTGATATACTAGGTGTTTTTTTAATTTTTCATTAAAATATATTCATCATATGTATCTTTAACAACAACGACATACTACCGTAAACTTAGAAAATGTTGGAAAAATATTTTGCAATTCCAGGTCTGAAAATCGTATAAATCTGAAACTTATGTAAAATATAGAACTATTGAGATCATAATAAGTTCTTATTCATGACTAATGTTGTTTTCCATAACTAATTGCTGCTTTTCAAGTTAGAACTGTCAATTGCTTGTTTATTTGTAATGTAAATTGGTGCAAGTCTTTCTTCAGTACATGGTAGTGAATGCTTTAAACCGATTCTAAATTAGAAATTTAGATACAACTTTTTCTTTTGTTTATATGTAATTTGAGCAGCTGTACATTTTAATTTTTTTTTAATCAAAATCATAGTTTTATTAGGTCTTTCCCCTCTTCTCTGGAAAGACCTATTGTATTTTTCCTGATTATTATTAATATGCTGCATAATGCTATCAAAACAGATATGTTAAAGTTTCGCAATAATACAGACATTACAGAAAATTATGAATTTACAATATATTAATATCATTTACAAGTAAAGACAGTCACATTTGGTTAATAATGATCTTCATCTGAATGTACGGAAAGTTTGATACAGATAGCCTCATCCTTCTTAGAATATGTCTGAGGCTGTAGTCACACAGTCGTAAAAAGAACTCCCCACTCACGAAAAAGTAACAATAAATAAACCTACCATGACCAGATATATTAGTTACTACAATACAAAATGTTTTGGTATTAAGTAATACATGTATAATTTCAAAGATAGAGCAGAATTTTAAAAGTTATTTTATTTATTTTTCAGGTTTTGCTTGACACAAATGGACTTTCGTTATTAATCAAAACAATGGGCAATGTGCAAAATAAAGTATATCCAAGTGGACCGGCCTAGTTGACAGAACAAAGAAGATGATAGTGTCTAAATGATTGAAGGGAATTAATTGTCCGTCTTACTTGGAAGTCTCCTGCCACAAATGGTGCTCTAAACTTTGTAATTAAGTTAAATTTAGATAGACCAAAACATATGTGATTACGGAAGTAGAGGTCAAGAGTTTAAAATGGACATATAGACACATTATTGTTATTAGGGATCTTTCCATATGCATGTATATGTAGTTGGGGATAAAACGTCTATTATCGATGTATCTATTTGTAGATTATGGATTCATACTTAAACCAATGGGACATAAATTTTCATACCGACCTTACAAGGGCTGTAAAGCCAGTCAAGGTCGTTTAACACTTCCATCATCATTTTCACCTGTTTTGTACAGACACTGTTTATTATGCATACCTTAGCTTTATTCTCAAAGAAATTACATGTGAATGTATGATTGGTTACTCATGAATAGTGCAAATTAATATATCTTAGGAAATTTTAGCAAATATTATACATTAAGTGATCATGTTTGTTTGATTCTAAAAAAATGAAAGTTAGTCTTTATAAAACAATAAATTGTCTTAATTTTAAGGATGTAAAACTATATTTAAGTGAAAAATAGTTATAATATTAAAAGACGTTGGGTAATTTGCATGTTTGATTAAAATAATTTAAGTTCAGCATCATGTGTAATTACCAATACCTTTGTTTTAAATTGTGCTATGATAAACACTTTCTGCAATAGATTATAAAAACTAATGACATGTACACCATACACTCATTTCGATTTCGAGAATCTAATGGAAGAAATCATTTATGACAACAACAAAAAATCATGGTTTTATAGTAAATCAGAATAATATAAAACAAAGAATTTTTTCATCTTTTTTAAATCATGGAAATATTTGACAAATATTAAATCAATCTATAAACAATTGCTTGAAGTTTCATTTACACATGTACCAGCTACTAATTTCACAAAAATGATCATTTCCACATAACTTACTATCAATTTTAATTGCAAGACTAATTATTGCCACTGCACTTTGTATGTAAAATAATAAACCAAAAATTTTGTACTCTAAATGTTTTCATTGTTTATTTTAATTGATTGTTAAAGCTTTCTTGTTATTTTTGTTCTATGCAAATTAGCTTCATGTTCGTCGTTTCTTTTTTTCCATTTGGCCAGTGTTTTTGTTAATGTTAATTTCAAACATGTTCATATCACACATGAAAACAATAAAAATCACCTCATTGCATTTAAAATGATTGATTCAGGGATAGAGTAGACACATTGTTCATTTTACATGCAGAGAACATTCTGTATCTACGGCAAGCACAGAATAATTGATGGTATCTACATATCATAAATACAGTCAAATCACTAGGAATTCTAGTATGAAAGTTATAATTTGGGCTTCCCTTGTAATGAAAATATTGATTTTTTTTTATGTATTATTTATTTATATATTTTATTATGAAGCAGCTAAATTTTCACAGATATAACAAGCTTTTTTTCAAAGCTTGCCCTGCCCTAAAATGTTATATATGTTTTTAAAAGTGTTATGATAATTACACCTCAAAATAGATATTGCAGAAAATTGAACGAATGTGTGGTGTATCAAAATTTACCAAATAAAGATAATATTAGAAAAAAGAATATTATTTTCAAACCTCTTGTCATACAACAAAACTTAATTTGATTACCATAAAAAAAAAAGAAGACAAAAATGAACAAAATCAGTGTGTATATTGATTGAATCTAACGCTTATGATATAATTTTATTTTTAGCAGCTTATAATTCTTTTATTTTACCCTCAAGCACTTCAAAATGATTGATATATTTGCTACTTGTAACTATTAGTCCCATTCAAATATTATAAATATATTGTGTATAATACCTCAATGTACAAACCTATAAGCAATTTGCTTAAATAATAACACAATCATATTCCTAATTTATTTATACAAAAGTTGTCGACTTTAAAAAAAGAATTTATGCATTTCTGAGGACAAATTATTTAAGATGGGTCTTATAAAAAAAGGGTTATATTTTGAAGAGGGAACATGTATCCTATGATAATTACTTGAAATTTTTAATAACAGAAGACCAGAGTCCTACATAATAGCTGAATGAAAATATTTACTCTAGTAGAAAAACATTTTAAATAGCAGATCCATTTTTTTGCTCTTGAAAGTGATGTTTATACAGGGAAGAAATAACGAACAAGCCTTGTGGGAATGTTGCTTCTTAATTGACAAGTAACCTCAATGACGTTTTCTGACTCTGAAAATAGTGTAAATAAATGAAATTAGCAGTTCTGAAGTTGATATTACCCAATATAAAATATGCTTGTTTTGACTATTGACTTAAAAGGCTTTTATTTCTTCCCCTGAGTTATAATTAGATGTGTACAAAACAAGTAAAACACATTTTGTTTTGTTTGACGTAAGGCTTTTGTCTTTAATTTCTGTGATATCTTTTACTTTTATACCAATTATTTATAGCTTATTTCTTTCAGTTGCAGCTGATTATTTTATTTGTTTTGTTATATTACTCTGCACTATTATATTAACTGGTATTTTAAATATGCTTAGAAAAGGGCAAGACTATTTGAAAGGGTTAAGGACTCAATATCAATTTAAATAATACTTAGTACAGATTAACAAGGATTTTATGCAGTATTTTGAAAATTATTCTAAACCTGAAAGTGCAGCACTGAATAGAACTGCATTTAAAAAATACAGACTAAAACAATTGCTGAACAAGAACCATAATCTTATGTGACCAATTTTTTCAACCTGTTTTAACCTAATAGATTATAATATATACTTTACTTTGTTTTTTCCACAAATATTAATAAAGTGATCATTTATTTTGAGCTTTTTAAACTACATTCTTGCTCATAATTGTACCAAAATCCTATCATACACAAATCATATTTAAATGCAACTTATTTGAATATTCTTATGTCTGATTTGCATCAAAGACAACAATATTTATTTGTAGCTTATTTATCTATAAGAAATATGTTTTTACAGAGAGATAAATATACTATTTAAAGATTTAGTTTTCTTCATTTTTATGCAACTCTGAAGGCAACTCCCACAACAAGTGTTTTGAATGCCCAAGAGGCATCTCTCCTCCAGAGATCAAATGACCAAAAATTTAAGCAAGTATACAGTTTGAACAACGAGCAAAAGTTGAAATTCAAGCATACATGATTGAGATTATTCCAGAAACCAAATGTTTGCACAAAATCAGAAGTGTAAGATTTTATGTCCTCGCCGTAGCAAAGGGGGCATTAAGTTTTACCCTTGTCCCCCTGTATGTCTCAAATTCGGTTTCTGTTCTCTAACTTTAGTTTGCCTCAACCAAATGTATGAAACTTATACACAGTGCTTATTACCACCCAACACAGATCAAGTTTGAACTTTGGTGGTGTCACTTTTACTGTTCTAGAGTTATGCCCCTTTAAAAGTGAAAAAAAATGCAGAATTTTGTTTCTGTTCTCTAACTTTAGTTTGCTTCAACCAAATATTATGAATCTCGTACACAATGCTTATTACCACAAAACACAATTTGTTTTAAATTTTGGTGTCATCACATTAACAGTTTTAGATTTATGGTACTTTACAAATGAAAAAATTGCTAATTTTTTTGTTTCTGTTCTCTAACTTTAGTTTACCTCAACCAAATAATATGAAACTTATACACAGTACTTATTACCACACAATACAGATCGAGTTTGAATCTTGGTTTGAATTTTGGCAGTGTCACTTTTATCGTTCTTGAGTTATTCCTCTTTACAAATAGAAAAATTGATGAACTTTTCTTTTCCGTTCTCTAACTTTAGTTTGCCTCAACCAAATACTATGAAACTCATACACAATGCTTATTTTCACAAGAAAAACAGATCAGATTTAAATTTTGGTGGCATCATTTTAATCAACGAAGTACAATGTTTTTGACCCGTCCGTCTGGCAGTCCTGTTCTTGCCATTCCAACTCCTCTAACACCACACATCAGAATTTCATGAAACCTCTTTAGATAATAAGGCCATTCTATGTAAATGTGCATACCGACAGAAAATTATGATTCAATTACTTTTCTAGGAGTTATGCCCCTTTGAACTTATTTGCCCCAATATAATACTGCAACAGTTTATCGTGGCAACTCCTCTGAAACCACACAACAGAATTTCATGAAACTGTGTAGATAATAAGGACATACTATTTAGATGTGCATATCAACAGGAAATTATGATTCATTTTTTTTTTCTCCTTTGAACTTATTTGCCCCAATATACTACTGCAACAGTTTGTCGTTGCAACTCCTCTGAAACCACAGAACAGACTTTCATGAAATTTTGTAGATAATAAGGACATACTCTTTAGATGTGCATATCGACAGGAAATTATGATTCAATTTTTTTCTAGGAGTTATGCCCCTTTGAACTTATATGCTTCAATATACAAACACATCACCATCACCAAAACACAATTTTGTCATGAATCCATCTGTGTCCTTTGTTTAATATGCACATAGACCAAAGTGAGCGACACAGCCTCTTCAGAGCCTCTAGTTTTTGTCGAGCCTGCAACTTTTGTTGCAGAAAGCTTGACATAGGGATAGTGATCTGGCGGCTACGGCGTTAGCTAACCTTTTAAAAGCTTTATATTTTAGAAGGTGGAAGACCTGGATGCTTCATACTTTGTATTTAGATGCCTCATGTTACGAAGTTTCCGTCAGTCACATGTCAAATGTCCTTGACCTCATTTTCACTGTTCAGTGACCACTTGAAAAAAAAGTTCGGATTTTTTGTAATGTTGAATTCTCTCTTATTATAAGTAATAGGATAATTATATTTGGTATGTGCGTACCTTGCAAGGTCCTCATGCCCGTCAGACAGTTTTCACTTGACCTCGACCTTATTTCATGGATCAGTGAACAAGGTTAAGTTTTGGTGGTCAAGTCCATATCTCAGATACTATAAGCAATAGGGCTAGTATATTCGTTGTATGGAAGGACTGTAAGGTGTACATGTCTGCCTGGCATGGTTCATCTGACCTTGACCTCATTTTCATGGTTCAGTGGTTATAGTTAAGTTTTTGTGTTTTGGTCTGCTTTTCTCATACTTTATGCAATAGATCTACTATATTTGTTGTATGGAATGACTGTAAGGTGTACAGGTCTAGTGGGCAGATGTCATCTGACCTTGACCTCATTTTCATGGTTGAGTGGTCAAAGTTAAGTTTTTGAGTTTTGGTCTTTTTATCTAACACTATATGCCATAGGTCAACTATATTTTGTGTATGGAAGTATTTTATGATCTTTATGTCAGTCGCGCAGGTTTTATTTGACCTCGACCTCATTTTCACGGTTCATTGCTCTGTGTTAAGTTTTTGTGTTTTGGTCTATTTTTCTTAAACTATAAGTAATAGGTCAACTATATTTATTGTATGCAAGCATTGTTAGCTGAACATGTCTGCCTGGCATGGTTCATCTGACCTTGACCTCATTTTCATGGTTCATTGGTCTTTGTTTAGTTATCTTGGTTAATGTTAAGTTTATGTGACAGTTTTTAATAAAGCTTTATACTTAGGACTATCAACATAATATCAATGATTAGTAAAGAAGGCGAGACGTTTCAGCATGTGCACTCTTTTTGTATAATTCATAGGAAATAACCCTTATTATCAACATAGTTTGAACTTTCCTGAAATATCAGCCTATCCGGTATATAACTTTAAACTTGAAGGAGTTTCATCTATTTCACTAGATCAGAGCCAAAGGTGGAGTACACACAAAACTTATCAAAAATGAAGACTTTTACAAGTGTTAGTAGCTAAATGACGTGTATTTTATATTGAAAAATGTGTTGGTTTTGGATCATTGGGTATCTTGGTTTTTATTCTTTCCATTCTTTGTGCGTTTTAGAACATTGATGTACAAAGTTGGCATTTGTCCCTTGTTGAAGAATGTATTTATACTGATATAGCTTGCTGTTTGTTGTGAGCCAAGGCTACGTGTTGAAAATCGTACTTTGAGCTATATTGGTTTACTTTTACAAATTGTGTCTTGGATGGAGAGTTGTCTCATTGGCACTCATACCACATCTTCTTGTATCTATATACAGTGACATCAGATGTGAGGTACATGTCAACAAGACAGCAACCCATTGACAAAAATAACCAATCTTCAACAAATGAAAGGTGTCTATACAATATGTCAAGCTCTTAATCCTTCCAAGTCTAGGGCTACATGGTCTAAGACAATTAAATGAACCTGTGATGTTATGTTCCACTCACAGTATCTATTATCCATTCTTGGACATACTATATATCATGTTATCAGGCATGTCTTGTTAGCAAAATTGAATGCATTTATCTTTTTATCAATTTCTGAAAGTGTCTGTTGGCATATGAATAAAAGGAGATATAGGTTATACATTGTACATCAAAAAGACGGAAACCCAATGACACAACAAAACCAAGAATACTCCAACTATAAGTAACAGTAAACAGGAGGTGAATTAAAAACAATTCACACAATAATTGACAATATGAGAAAATGTGACAAAAATTTCATACATGTATAAGATGTTGTATGAGTGCCAATGAGACAACTCTCCATCCAAGACATAATTTGTAAAAGTAAATCATTATAGGTCAAATTACAATCTTCAACAGGGAGTCATTATGTAAAAGAAAACATAAATGTTTGTTTAACACAAAGTATTTGAGCTTTGAATCTGCAAATGCAAAGAACAGTATAAAATGATCACATAAAGCCAGATACCTAATTCCAGGAAGCACTGATTTGTAGTCCTTGAGAATATATTACAGGAAACTTCATAAATTGCCTTTAAGTATTGGGTAAATCAGATGTTGATGAGCAATGAATCTTAAAATGCATCTAACAGTAAAACATGCTTGTATCAAGCTTGATACAAAATTTTAGGAAGCTCTGATTTATAGTTTCTATGAATATCTTTTTTTGTAAACAACCAAAATATAGAAGGTTACTAACAAGAAACAAACCAGTATACCCGTGTACCCGTCTCTTTAGAAGCGCAGTGACATATGTCAATAGACAGCCACACAATGACCACACATATTCAAATATAACTTTTAGTTAAAAGGAAAATAAAAACTCAATGCTCTTGTACAATTTTATTATATGATAAAATTGCAATAACAAACAGTATTATCACTAAACAAAACAAGAAAAACTGTATTTGAATTTAAAATGCAAGCCACTTAAACAAATGTTTGGGAAACTGCCTCTGAAGGTACATGTATAAATTATTTACATGCTGATAATAATTTGTATATAAACAAAAAATTGTTAGAGAAAAAAAGAGGATGTCTAAAGAAACTACATCCATACCATAAATATCTGATTGATTTATAATATGACAAAAAATACATACATGTAACTTAATATAAGTAAGAATATACGAACTCTATTTTTTAGCTTTTATGAATATCCATGAATTTTATTTGTAAATGAACAATTAACCGTAGCTAAAACTTGCAAATCAGAGGTGCCCCCTCCCCTTTTGTACGAAAAATTTGGTTGATTATATAGGGAATAACTGAAGCATGATTGGAGTGGGCTCTTCCTCAGGTCGGTCAGCGGACCCCAGCGAAATATGCTACATAAACATATCATTAAAAAAAGATAATTGACAGAAATGATTTACAATTTTTTATGTAAATTGTTAAAATCAAAAATGGTTTAAATCTAAGCCATATAATACATCCAGTATGCAACAGGCAAATTATCATTTGATTTCATCAGAGTACAGTAATTATTTGTTCCCTTTAAAGAAACAAATGTAAGAAATTCTTCAAATGTACAATTTTCACAAAAGAATATTACAATAAATTGTTTAATATTTTCAAAATGAACATGGCAAAACCGGTCTCTGCTGATTGAATAATTTAGTTCATAATAGAATACAGATGGTCAAAATGAAAACAAAGTATAAATTTTTATATTCACTGAATACCAAGTATTGTAAAATATATTTACACATCAAAATGTACATTTGTAAAACATATGTGAAGGCCTAGGATAATTGTATTAGATGAATATCCCTGATGCAGGTCATTCTGTCCTTGGCTGTAAAGGATGGAATATGTACATTAAAGACATAAACAATAACCTTTTAGATAAATAATCTGTTATAAAACTTCTTTTTTTTTTATCATATCCACCATTGTCCACTTACATGACTTACAGCCATGGTCAGTAAAGGCTAAGAAAATTAACCCTCAAAATTTCCTGATACATACACATATTAGAATAACAAGGACATTCCTAGCAAACAAAGATATATCCTTTTACAAACAAATATTTGTGTTTTATTTTTATTATTTTCACCTCTACTTTTTCATATGATTTATAAATAATGATCACAATATCGGTAATGATTGATGTACAATCATGACAATAACAACAATTATTTTAAAACATCTTAATTATTACAGTGAAAATTGTTTGAACATGGTTAAAAGCAGTTTTTATTAATCAATAATATTTATCATGTTTATCATATGTCCAAATATATGATATATGGTTAAAACAGGTTTTGGTTTTACACTAGTTGTAGTTTCCATTGACAAATTTCTCTGTATAATTATAACAGTTAAATTAATCACATTATGATTAAAATAATTATCATTCAAACAAATAAACTTCATTTAGCAATGAATCTACAAAATTCTCAAACAAACAAATTAAAACAACAAATTGATTTTCATCTTTTTTGTTCATTGGTAAATTATATATAAAACATGTGTATATTTTGTAACATAAACCTCTATGATGGATAAACCTGTCCAAAAATACAAAGAAATCCTACTTCCCTAATTCACTAATTTATCTTAATCCTGACAAGTCCCTTGTATTTTTTTTAGCAATATATATAATAAAGCCAGAATTATAATGTTTAACTACAATATCCTACCTATTAGGCTATGGAAAACATAATTATAAATGTTCATTTAGTCACCATTAATAGAAAACTGTGTTTCACATGATAACCATGATAACTGAAAAATAAAAGGGTCTGTAGCTAGGGTTAACAAACTGTATACATTACATTCAAACTGCCAAAGTTCTTTTCTTCTTGAAGATTTAATTATTTTCCATCATTTTGTGGCTCTTTTAAAATATTTCAATACTCTATGACTACAAAAATAATAAAAAGTTTTATTGCCAATAAAAGGTACACACTTTTTGCACACTTTTGTATCACCTATCAGCCTATATTTACAAATATAACACAAAACCAACAAATCTACTATTTTTCACAAACATTAAAAATAAAAAATGATTCTGTTGAAAAGTGAGCTCATGATGTCATTGTAGTACAGTTTATGAAAGGAGCCATTACTTCCACATGGTACCTTTTAAACTGAGTTTTACTGTGTGTATTGATGTGTGTTTCTTTATTCTACATTGGCTAGAGGTAAAGGGGGAGGGTTGAGAACTCAAAAGACATGTTTAAACAACCACATTTTTGCGCCTGTCCCAAGCCAGGACCCTATAGCCTTTATTAGTTTTGTTTGTTTTTTAATTCAAGTTCATTTATATGTTTTCGGAATTTAGTATGACATCCATTTTCACTGAACTAAAACACATTTTTATTTTGAGGCCAGCTGTGGACCACCTCTGGGTGGAGGATTTTCTTGCTGCGTTGAAGACCCATTTGTGGCCTTCGGCTGTTATCCGCTCTTAGTTGGGGTTGTCTTTATCATATTCCCCATTGCCATTCTCAATTTTATTTTCCATGGTACATGTGCCTGAGGTAGGCTTAATAGAATGAAGCAGTTGTTCACTTATTTGTTTTTAATTGACACATGTTTCATTGACAAACATACCACATCTCATTATTATTTCTTTTCTTTCCAACATCTAAAGCCTACAAGGTTTTCTTTCAATCAAATTTCAAACAAAACACTGGCTCACAACAGCATCTTCATGTTTGGGTTTTTAATTATTCCTCAAACCTTTTCAAAGATAAGTCCTGGGAATTGTCCGATTTCCTTTGAGGTTAAGTTAAGACAAGTTATGTCAGTAACAAAATCTATCTGAAGTCCATTTTTCAAAACAGGTGAAACACCTTTTACCCCATAAAAACTAGCTTGCCCTCTAAATAATGCTCTAATAGTGTAAACTTTCGAAGATTCAATCATTATTGCTGGGCTTACAATAAGTTCGTAAACTTTCGTAGCTCCATCTGAACTCATGCTGGTTTTCAATGCGTAAACTCTCTGTAGGTCAGAACCTCTATTTCCCGTATCTTTAAAAATTTCTAGCTCTATTTGATAAGACCCTGGCCTCTGATGACTTCCATAAATCAGCATTCCGTGTAATTTTAGATTTTCGGATGATATAAATGATACACCATCTTTGTTATCCCTGGTATATGCTTTCCCGCTCTGAGTTGCTTCAAATCTTTCCACGATAATGCGCTGCTCCCTCTCAATAAAGTATCCCAATCTGACTCTTTCCCTGTGTTCTATAGAATACCTCTGTACTGATTCAACAGGACGAATACAATCAGTAACTTCAGGAATATCTTGAGATGAACGTGAAGAAGTTGAGGTTTCCATTGGGTTGGAACGAGGATGCAGCACTCTGGGATTATTGCTTTGCATTTGAAATGATGTAAATGAACTAGGAAGACCTTGGGTGGCTCCATTCGAAGTGCTGCTTGCCCCATGATCAAATACTCGACTGCTACTATTTGATGTCAATGTACTTGACACTGAATTTGAATCATCTGGAGTAGCGACCAATCCACGCTTTTTCTTGATAAGTCCAGAGTTATTGCCCAACTCTGCTAATTCTTCCATTATATCAACATAACTTTCACTACTAAGAAATTTTTTACACTTTTCTTTGACATATTTGTGTTCCATTAAACCAAATCGCACAAGTTTTACGATATCTCCAAGTACTTGGTTCTGATGTGGTAGATTTACGCTCAAAGTTTGACGAATACACTCTCTTTCTGACCACTTGACCAAAGTCTCAAAGATTAATTCTTCTTTAACATTAAAACGATCATCTGCAATTATTGCTAATAAATGCTGTGGTTGCAATTGTAGGAAACCACTGGTTTCAATCACCTGCTGTGGGAATCTAAATATAAATTCTACACATTTGTCTTTCAGTTGACTATCAGCAGAATGGTTCAGGACGATACATACACTCTCTATGGACACACCAGTTTTCATCTTCTGCATACACAGAGCCTCTAAACCAGATATTTTGTATTTTTTTGCTGCGGCCAGTAACCCAGCGGCATCACTATCATCAACATCAACACTGTCACAATAAATGAAGCTGAAATATAAAATATATATAAAGTTTTCGTGGATGACTTTATCCACAAATTTAAGTGTCCAACAAAATATAATAAGTGTTGTCAAAATCATGACATGGAAAGATCCCCATGTAGGTTTGACTATCGATAATATCTAGAGAATACATTGAATATCGGCAAATCTACCAAATGCACTATGCACTATGAACTACAGCTGAAGGCAGGATTATACCCATTTAATCTTTAAAAACCTAAATTGTACAACTGTTCACCTTTATTTCTCATACAAAATATTGTTGATTGATGAAAGTCAGAATTCCGGTGATGATATACTACAATAAAGTGTTCTCATATATCTCATATGGAAAATAATAATTTCATGGTGGCTTGCTCTTGATAAAGCCTCGGTCACACCTTAACGGACGCCTAATGGATGAAAATAAAAGTTGTCCTTTGACAAAATTGTTATCCGTTGGGAGTCCGTTGATGTACTGACAAAATGATACGGATGCGTAACAAATGCATACGGACATACACTGGATATGCAACGTACGAGAAACGGAAACCTAACGGACAACCTTTTGAATAGATTTCTTCATAACAACAGTTTTCTTTTCTATCCTAGACCATCGTAAATAAGTAAAACTATGCAAATGCTTGAAACACGTGTGTCAATGAAACGACTTTAAAGTACCCATTCAAATCAATTATCTATATCAAAGTTAAATGATAAAGTTTTTAAATCAGAGACCTTTCTTGATTTTCAACATTTTTCGTCATAACAAAAGTTTTCTTTTCTGGGCTATCATTAAAAGGAGAAAAGAAGGATCGAGAGGAAGGGTCAAAATTTTGCTTCAAACACATGCGTTGCCAAGTGGTTAATAAATCCCTTTTGTGACATGTGACGGACGCCATTTATCCATATCATTTTGTCATATAATACAATACAATCAACACCTTTATTAATTAGTCCTTTGATGTCGATAGCTATAAATGCAATCAGCTGATTATTGATTTTCTGTTAAAATCTTAATGAGTTCAAGGTGAATTCGGAGTGTAATTGTCTGATATTTATGTGATTTACATGTATTATTATTGTCACTGACAATAATAATACATGTAAATCACATAAATATTCAAAATGTTTCTGTATAACTGGTTGTGGCTTGTTCCTCAAAATGCCGCCAAAGGGCAGTATCTGGCCTGAATAAGAGCTGCTTGATTGTGAAGATGTGCCCTTACTATAAGACTGATTATGAATAATAAGAATTCATGAACTTTAAAAAATTTAAAAGGCATTTCTGACACGAATTTTTTTATTGGCATTTATCTGTTTCAGATCCGTTCATCATCCATTTAATGTCCGGTAGAAGTCTGTTTCACATTCCTTCAACATCTGTTTTATCCATTAGACGTCCGTTAGAAGTCTGTTGATGAATTTATCTGCCAGACCTCCAACGGACATGTAACGGATACAAAACGGAAATGAAACAGATGAGTACCGTACAAAACGGACGCCTACCGGACATTTTATATGTTGGATGTCCGTTCAAAGTTTTAAACATTCTAAAATTATCCAACGGAAAAAACATACGCTAAATGGACATGCAACGGATATGGACGGACGTCTAATGGATAAGAATGGACATCTAACAGAAATGAACGAATTGAAAAAAAGTTATCTGTTAGGCATCTGTTCGAGCTATCCGTTAAGGTGTGACCGAGGCTTAAGATAATAAAATTTACAATTCAAAGTCCATTTAAAGCATTTGTTAATGTTACTGTTTTCTTCAATATTGACATGTTAATGACCTGCTTAACACCTTTATGGTCTTTAATCTGCAGATCACTCAATTTCGGGTTAATTAGTGTCATCACTACGATTAACACAGGTGTAACAATTTCAATGTTTACATTGCAATTTCCTTCAAATGTTCAATCCAGACAATTTGTAATCTTCATTTCTAATGGCTTCACTCTTTTTTTATTTTTTAGAAAACTAAAATCCACAAATTTAAGAACCCACGAACATGTAAATTTTGCTCAAAACACGAAAATTGATACCCTTGAATTGAAGTACTTTCACGGTATGTTTAAACAATAGATACCATGGCAATCTTGTACATGTATTGTATTAATATACAATTTACCATTTGATACTAGGATAGAAGTGTGAATGTGTCATAACATGTACATGTACTTAAAATATTGATAAAAAAAAAATATCAGAAATTTATGGTCTAAAATTATTGTCAAAAATGTGCCTTTGATTTCAGATTTAAGACTTCAAGGAGCCTTAGACATTCATCTGGCTGACTGACTAGAAAAAAAAATAAGCTAAATATACTTGTTCAAGGTGGTACCAAACACCTTGACTAAAATTAATTTGGCTTGTTTAATTTTCATAAAATTTTGACAAAATATTTACTTTCAGCAGTTGAGAATGTTGGGTCTTTGACAAAATTATAAAAATTTCAAAAAAACTACACACAATTTTCATTAAATATATTGCAGTTTGACATATACTTATTTTTAACTTTAAGAAGCTTAATATTTCCTAACAACAGAATGTAAGTATAATGTTAAGACAATTTTTACAGAATTATCTCCCTGTAGTGTTATGTACCACCTTAAACCTTGGTTTCCCTGTTTGAACTGTTTTACCCTAGTACTAGTTGAGTCATCTCAGGGTCATTTATAGATTGATGTTAGTTGTGAGTCAAGGTTCCGTGTTGAAGGCGGTACTTTGACCTTTAATTGTTTACTTTTAACACATTGTGACTTGAATGGAGATTTGTCTCATTGGTACTCATACTAAATCTTCTTATATCTACATGTATGTAAATGCTGTACTCAATACTGCTTGTTGTATACAATTGATCAATCTTCCAATTACACATAACTTACACATAACCTACATGTGACTGTCATACAAGTGAGAGGTTTAGCAAATGTTTAGCTAGCTATAAAACCAGGTTTTATCTATCGTTTTCTATGCCTGTACCAAGTCAGAAATATAACAGTTGTTATCCATAATTAGTTTGATGTTTTTGAGCTTTTAATTTTGCCATTTGGTAATTATATGGGGTTTCTGTTTTGAATTTATTCGTGGAGTTCAGTATTTTTTGTGATTTTACTATTGACATAACCTACCTCAACATTTTACCAAAGACACCAGGTTCAACATCTGGTACACTGATTACACCTGACGATGCTTGGCTCATTAACAAACTCTCAAACACCTGACTACGACTGATTAGAATTGTCCTATGTGCCAACAACATCGTTGATTTGACATTGAATGTGACATCAGTATGTACAGAGTTGTCAAGCATGTAACGATTGCATTCTATAATAGACTTTCCTGTCCTCCAGTCTTCACCAGCGCTAGCCATTCTGGCAACCTTGACCTCTGTTTCCTCTGTTATGTTGGCTGCTGCAATTAAGGAATTAAATGCATCAGTATTTTTTTATTTGCGGAAATTTTTATGAAAATATCTGTAACATAAAAAATAGTATTTTTGGTGCCAATTTCTAAATATAAAATTTACATAGTTTCAACCTACTAAGGGTGTCAATTAGGCCAAATAAAATAATATGTGCGTTTCCTTTTACATCTTTAAAAAAAATAGGGTAGGTAGGTAGGGAAATCTTTTAATTTACAATTTATTTTTACATTGAGTCAATGGGAGAGAGATTCCGACTATCCGTGCTGATTAAAAAATGACGAAAAAAAACACTTTAAGGCCAAATAAAAAAGTATGTGTGGTTCCAGTCATATCTGAAAAAAAGTTAGGGTAGGTACATGTAGGTAGGGATTTTTTTTTATTTTATGGGTTTTTTTTTACATTGAGTCTATGGGAGCAACATTCTGACTTTAACAGTGCTTAATCATGTTAATGAAAAATGACAATAAAATCTTTAGGGTAGGCTATTTTTAAGCCGAAAAAGTAGGGACGGTAGGGTTACTGGAACCACACATATATTTTTATTTGGCCTAAGGTATGCTATTTTTAACCTTAAAATATCAGGTAGGTTACCGTAAGTAGGGAAATAGAAAACACACCTATAATTTTATTTGGCCTTAAGGTTTGTAACCTTTATAATTCCAAAATTCTTAAGGGACCTTGGTATATAAAATAATATATACAAGTTATTGTGCATATAAGAATATTCTTGAAGACATAAGGCTTATAATAAATGTTGTGAACTGTATTGAAAAAAATTACAATAGATATCTGCACACCAATAGGTGATTTAAACTAAGAAACTGAGTTGATTGATTTAGATGAAACTCCTGTGTTAATTTGTTTGGTTTTTTCTGTTGTCTTCTGATATGTCTGAACACTTAAAAAAAGGTACATAAAAATTAAGGTATGTTTGTAACTGTGTGCACATAAATATAAACTTTTCTAGTTTAATATGTACTCAAAGGTCAAGTTTTCAGGTGTAAAACACAGCCATGTTTGTCAATTCTTTTATAAGCTCTGTGTATTTCCCTTGTATATATTGGATATATCATAACAGGACAGCAACCCATCATAAAAATAACCAAACCTAATAACCATGATGACTTTAGAGTCATTAATTATTTCTCCGAAAGTAAAATTATCTTATCATGTTTATGGACTACCTACCCATTTTTTTTAATGAGGGATACTGCAAGAAGACAGGGAATAACTCGTTTTCTGTTTTGTTGTTGAGGGGATGTAGGTTAGTATTATAATGCACTGAACACGATTACGAGACTGCTCACATCTAAATATTGAAATAAAAGATGCAAATACAAGGAAGTAAAAAAGAATTTACATGAAATTTGAGATGAGTCAAGCAGTTGTAGTGTCGTGTGAAGATAAATTTGATTCTAAAATGTATTTTCTCTTTACTGTCAAGTCTTAGAACTTATAGCATTTTGCATTCTACAAAATGTTTCTGATTTACAACACAGCGGAAAGAGAGATACTTACTTCCCCTTTTCATGAGTGTTCTCATGAGGTGTCCCCTAAGACCACTAAACCGAGACAAACCAAAACGATCATAAACAGTTTAGACATATTGAATTTGAAAAATCATCAAACACACCTTGGACTTTTATACTAACGTTAGTATAATATCCTTGAAAACATATAGACTTAGTTAAAAAATACAGCTGTAGATCAATTTTTCCATTATGATAATAAATTAAACCGTGGCTTCTTTTTAAGAGTGAATAAAAAGTCTTTAGATAAACTCAGAAGATGTAGTATGAGCCGATGAGAGACATGAGACAACTCTCCATCCAAGTCACAATTTATGAAGGATAAATTGTTTCGCTGATCGAAAATGGATACGACCACAGATGTCCAACCATGAAAAGTTGGGGCCAAAATGGACATAGTATTCACGCTTGATACAGGCCGTCAGGCTGAATTTGGATTGAAATTAAATTTTTGACACATTTATAATAGGTTTCTGACACAGAATAACTGTAGTCAAAGAACTTCAAATTGGTTATATGATTTGAATTTATATTTGCAATACACTATGCTGTTGCGAATTAACCCCCCCCCCCCCCAAAAAAAAAGTCTTTGTGCAATACACTATGCTGTTGAATATTAACCCCACCACCCAAAAAAAAATAAATTTGAAGAACTTTTCTTTTAATTTCTGAAATCTGAAATGAGAAAAATTGCCCCCTCCATTTTTATTCACCTCCCCCTTTCTCTTAATAAAAAAAAATAATTTCCCTCGAGAAATGGTCAGTATCTCATTTCAAATTACTAATGGAGTTTGTAACCATAATTACCCAGTTGAATACATCATTAAGTCTTAAAATATAAAATGACATACATAGTCATGGCTAAAATTGATATTAATCAATAGTAACTGCTAAAAATAAATTGACAGCTAATCACCTCAAGACAATCATCATCACTTAAAACATAATTTACAAGCAGTGTAAGGGAGGTAGTCAGAAAGTGTTCTTTAAAATTGATTTGGATTACCTCTCTTACACTGCTTTTAAATTGTCTCAATTGTCCTTTTACCAGAAAAAAAAAATCTTTTATTTCCCCCTTTTTTTGCCAATAATTTCTAAATGGTTTAAGCCATAACCCCTCAAATTAAATCCTAACCATCCCTACACAAGTTATTGTCTTGAAACTACAAAAATGCTTATTTGGGCCCCTTTTTTCACCCATAATTCCTAAACGGTTTGGACCATAACCCAAAAAATCAATCCCAACCTTCCTCTAGTTGTTATAAACCTTGTGTTATTTGTTATTGATTTCTATTTACTTTTACTAAAGTTATTATCCGGAAATCATGTGTCTAACAAAGGTGCAAACAAATGTAGCAGGTTTGGACGTTTAAATATAGGTACAAACCTTCAGCCATACCTGTAACATAACTGTAACATCACAAGTTAACATTGAAAGACACACTATAAAATATCAATTGAAATAACTTAACTCTTTCAAAAGACTTATTAACACAAATGACCATACACTGAACGAATAAATTCGATCTATGGCACAATGTAAATACAAATTTTTTTAAATAAGGGGTGAGAAATAAAGGCAAACAGCTAGTAGTATAAAAATTCCAGAAAGTCGACCATAACCTTGAACAAATAACATTATTAATTTTAATACTTCGTCTACTGTACAGTGAGCCAGGATCCCAGGCTAAATTTGGGCCATGCAGTGCTTGCATATAGTGTGTTATGCCTCTGCTTTTTATTTCATGTGTCACTTTTTGATTTGTTTAGCGTTTTTGGTTGCTTATACCTGCTGTGCTTATCATTCTAACTTGTGCTATGTTTTAAGATATACTTTATTTTTCATACTACGCTTTTTTAACTTTTATATGTCATCTATGGTATCTTATTTACAATGCACAGTATGTTGAAAATTATCGTTTTCCTGACTTTTGCAAGTGTGTAATTTTTTTTTGGTTTTTCAGTCGATTTGAAGAGCACACTAAGAGTTTCGTGTTAATGAAGTTTATTGAATATCGACTGTAAGTTAAACATTTGAATTTGAACTTTGAATGGTTTTGATAAAATTTATATTCATATTATCTACATCTATTTCTTTGATGTTATATTTAGATTAATTTTTTATTTCGATCTAAATACATACAAATGTTAATATCATTTTACTAGCGAAATCTTGCAAAACCACCCGTGAACGATTCAATTGGAGTGAAAAAATGCCGTCTTCAAATTCCATCCCGTAATTAGTAAATTTATAAACATAAATTCATATAAAACACAAACAACACTCTGTAAGATGAAGATACAAACAGACGAAAAGAAGAATAATTGGAATTGCACAAGTTCACGTTGTACTCTTCACTATTAATGACGTCTGTGCACAAATCCAATGGATTTTGGATGTTTTCCGATTGATTTCTTAGTCTTAAATACATGATTCTTTTATAAGTTGTTGTTGGCTTTCGGAATTATTTTTCAGTAACTACGAGTACACTCAGATCTCTATTTTGTTTCTCAGTTAGAATTTGTATTTGTTGTTTTGTGCTTTGAATTGATCTGAGGATTCATATTATATAAGCAATTTCAACTGTGTTTAATAGATTGTTGTTATGATCTGCTGTTATACAGCGTACTGTCCCAGACGAGGGGAGGGTTGAAAGCCCGCAACATTATATAATAGCATATCGTTTGTTGCAGTTTATTATAATTGTTTTTCGTTAATCATTTAGTATAGTTTGTTATTGTGTTGTGCCTTTTTACCATTGTCCCAGGTTAGGACGAGGTTAGGCGCCTTCTAACATGTCTAATACCGTTTCACTCTGTATACATGTACCTGTCCCAAGCCAAGAACCTGTAATTCAGTTGGTTGTCGTTTGTTGCAGTATGTCATTTTTGTTTTGTTTTGTTTTGCTTTTGTTTTATTATTTTGTATAATATAAATCAGGACGTTAGTTCTCTCGTGTGAACTGTTTTTCACTTGTCATTTCAGGACTCTTTTAAGGCTTGATATGCAGTTGTGTGATTTGCTCATTGTAGAAACTATAACTACGCCTTGTTGTCTCTGGTGGAGAGTAGTCGCATTATTAATCACGGCCACATCTTATCTTTATATTGAAATTAAACTCAATATTTGTTGAATTAACATGGCAGATGTAAGATGAATCCATATGATAAAGTCTTTTCTCTTTTCAGTAACTGAGAGGATATGTTTTGTTTTGTTAGTTCTTACTCGGTGGTTTTTTTTCAATGCTTTTCATGTATAGCTCTTTCAATCACAATGCGTTTTGTTAATTATAGAAGTTTTGATTTTGGTTTTGATGGAAGATCTCTTTCGTACTTAGATATATAACTGTAATATTTGAATAGACTATTTATTTATTGTTGGGCCATGTGTTTGCCTGGTCTGTTAACGTCATTGGGTTGCTGTCTCATAGAGATATACCAATCATAATATGACATTTTTCATCAAAAGTCTCGTTTATTGATGACTCGGCTCACTTATGCTATATGGTATTTTTTAACAAACCATGTTTCTCTTTCATGTGACAGATTCCTTTATTGGTAATTTGTATAAGGCTCTTGACTTCAATAATAAAAGGCAACTAAATTTTAAATTGGATCTCTGTTTTCTTCTACTTATACAGAATATATGCTTTATACAGCTCAGTCTAGTTTTCTATGTTGTGTTTTGTGTACTGTTGTTGTCTTAAGATGGGTTGTTTTGTCATGGCGTATTGTTCGACATTGAATATCCCGTTGGAATCTTCCGCTTATCTTTCTTCTTCAGAACTTTCTTTTGTTTGCATAGTATAATCATACCCTGGTGTGGCTCAGTCTAGTTTTCTATGTTGCGTTTTGTATACTGTTGTTGTCTTAAGATTTTTTTTTGACATGGCGTTTTGTTTGTCATGGACTTATGCACGACTTTGAATATCCCTTTGGGATTTTCCGCTTATTTTTTTTCTTCATTATTTTGAATATGGTATACTACTCTGGTGCATCCTCTATTGCGCTTCCAATTGTTTCTCAAATTCTTATCACTGAACCATTTCCTCCATTCTTGGCGTTTAACGGGTTCGTGGTCTTTCTTCTTTTCTAGCGCAGTTAAAGTTTGTATCCTCAGTGTATTTCCTTACACTTTCCCATATACTATGGTATTTTACATACACCTTAACCTTACTTAATAAAATACTCAATTGAAATATTTGACTCATAAGCTAATAATGGAGTGTTTTATATTAAATATGATTGAAAATCAAATGGTCGTACCCTAAAATTCACGATATAATAATAATAAACTACAACAAATAATTACTGAAGCACGGAATATCATGGTTACAAAAAAATAAATTGCTCACCTTCAACTTATTTTACAGAAATAACATAGTGCTGATTTTTGTTTTTTTATTAAGATGTTACAAAGAAGTTTTATTTACATATATAATGTCTTTCGTCTTTTCACAATTTCATACATACTTATAATTTATACAATTTTACATTATATATAAAGTTATACATAGTAAATATTTTGTTTCTCTTTTCACTATACTAGTATATAATCTTTAATGTTTTTGATATTCGCTTGAATTAATTCTATTAGATCAACTATTGTTCATTGCGTTTAATATTACTCACAAGCTTGCAGTTGTAAAATCTAGTCTGAATCTTTCAATTATGCTTTATTTTCCTCGTTATTTTCACTCTTGAATCGAATTATTAATGCCATCTTTTATCTGAACATACTATCCGTCTTCTCAAAAATCATTAGCTTTCGATACTCGCATCTGTTTAATGCTTTCGAGTTGGTATTCCCGCGTTATAAAATGTTGACCGGCGGGTTCTTTGTGATTTTGACAAATTTATCATTTTAATCGGACTTCATTCCAGACACCTTGACGCCAAAGTTCACAGCCCTTAATTTTGGAATTTAAACACGGAACTATTTGAACTTTTTCAAAATTAATTTTATTCGGATTTCTTATTGACTACTACTAGAAGTAATGTTTTGACATTCACAATGAGCTATATGCAAGAAACTTGAAAAAACTAAATATGCCCAATAAATACAGAAATTAAAAAACAACAACATCACATCACCATATTGTGTAATTCGGAAGATGAAGATGAATTCCATTTGATTATAACATGTACCCAACTAAAAATCCAACGGAAGATTATTTAGAATATTTATTTTGTTCTAACTTCTTTTTCTCTTTTTTTTCTGAGTTAATCTAAATTTGGAGTAAGGAGAGAACAAGATGTTTGTTACGAATCGGTCTTAAAACAAGACGTATATAATTATACTAATCATTACTTTTTTATAAATTTTCTACTCAATTACGGTACATTGTCTTTGTTGTGTAGTAAGGGAGATAGCCTGTAAATTCTTTGAAATAACCAAGATATAGGTATAAATATAACATGGGACTTAATTCTAATTTCCTCAGCATTGGTATCTGTTCTGTTCAATGTGTTGTTTTATAATTTCGTTCCGTTTTCCATTTTCCAAACAGATGTAAATTTTCATTTTGTAGTTGTTGTTATTAATGATAGTCCAAATGCCTGGACCTTATTTTAATGAAACTTGCTTTAAGACTTTCTTATTGATTATTACTATTTGATTGTGATCACCGAGATATGAGGCTTAATGAAATAGACAGTCCCCTTCCGTCGAACCACACCTACAACTACACAGGTACACACCCTCCTTACGGGGTATTATACCCCAGCCATTCCTCAACAACTACCCAACTGATGGTTTAAATGTTTGCCAGGGTCAGGTCAGGCGCCAAGAACGTACGCATCTTACTTGAATGCATTGAGCGATTTCTTTGAGAGGATCCTAGTTGGTTCATTTAGGGTTATCACGTGTTCTTCTTTTTACCAGAGTTGCAATCGGTTCATGCGTTTGCTCTTGGTGCCTTAGTGACTACCTTTCAAACAGTAGTCCTGGGAATTGACCACCTTCTGATGTTGTTAAATTCAAACCTAATTCATCATTTGTAATAAAAATTACCGATACTCCATTTTTAGAAACATCTGTAATACCGTTTGTACCAAAATAACTGGGAGGTCCCTCAAATAATGCTCTTATTGTGTACACCCTATCACTTTGTATTCTAATAGAAGGTTCAAGATCGAATTCGTATGGTGTTGTGGAACCGTTCGTTGTTATATCTCTTTCTGACGAATGCATTAGAGATAACTGACCACCGAGATCTTCGAGTATTTCTAAATGTATATGATAATCCCCCTCCCCCTCACAGCTACCGTAAAGATATATGGAACGAAGATTTACATTATGTGATGTCAAAAACGATATTGATTCTGGTGTATGCATATCGTATGTTTTGCCTCTTACATACGAGTTATTAGAAAACCGATATATTTTAAATCTATCCAATCGACTAGTGAATACAGATGGAATTTCTGAAACATTGTGATCATTGTGCAATGTAGCAAAACCGGGTTCTCCATCGACAGAAAGGTTTGTACCGTCCATAACTTCATCCTGAGGTCTAAAATATTCTTTTGGTCGAGCTTCCGCTCCACATGTCATATGCGAATGCACACCTCTGGAATTTTGAAATGGTCTTGATAAGTTCAAAGATTCCGAACCGCGATGAATATTCTCGTCAATATGCGATGCTATATTTTCTACTATATCAATATATGATTCTTGTGGTAAAAACTTTTTACATACATTTAATAAATACACTTTATCCATTCTACCATAACGAATCAATTTCAATATATCGCCTAAAACTTTCCACTGATTTTCCGGAAGTATATCGATTCCTTGTCTTTGACATTCTCGCCCAGACCACAATATAATGGCGTCAAATATGTTTTCCTCTCGGACACCAAGTCGATTGTCCGATATAATTAATTTTATATATTCTGGCGAAAGTTCCTTAAAGCCATCTGATTCTAATACCTCTAACGGATACCGAAATATATAATCTAAACAAAGTTTTATCGTCCCGTCGTCATCGGCATAACTAAGTATAATACAGACGTTATCTATGGACATTTTTGTTTTTAATCTCTGTAAGCAACGTCTGACTAAGTCGGTCACTAAGTATTTTCGGGCGGCATACAGAAGTCCGTAAGCGTCCTGTTCATCAAGTCTGGTCTGATCATAATACATATATCTAAAAAATAAAAGATCAAAATATATCACACTAGCATTCAATTTCTTTAATTTTGAATATTTCGGATTTTTTTTGGGTGCAATGTCCAAAATCTTCCATGCATTTTTATTTATATCAAAACACTGAAACAAAATTTTTATTTATTGAATTGTCCAGTCTGCAGCTAACATGTATCATCGCTTTTAAAGTTGTTTAGTACCATATATTTTTCTTTGAAAAAGTTATAAATGAGATTTTGAGTTTTAATCCCACACGTGGTAAGTGTAATTCCGTTTTTCCGCCGAAGGTCGATAATTATCTCCAGCATCCTCCACTAATACAAACTAGCCACCAAGATATAGTCAATAGTACTGTAGTGTAAGTGTCGTTAAACATCATCAATCAATCAAATTTAGATTTATAATTATACATAAAAACAATGATGACAGAACTTACTCTAAAAGCTTCCGGAAAGAAGCAGGATCAACATCCGGTATTTCAATATGATCTGAATGTTCATGTAACGGACCAACCAGCATAGCTTCAAACACCTCACTACGCGATATGAGTGTGTATTTATGGGCCGAAATTTCCTGCTTTTGGTCTCCAGAACCCACCATAAAGGTTATATCACAATGAAGTTGATTTTCAAACATATATCTGTTGCATTGGGCTGCGTTCCTTCCCGTTCTCCAGTCTTGATTGCCTGGTCCATGAAATTCATTACTCATTTTTTTTGCAGTATATTACTCTGTCTAAAAGAACATGAAAAATCAAAAAAAATTAAATATAAAAAGTAGCATGAGCAGTGTAATGATCTATTACATGTGACATTGTCAGTTTTCAGATCAGTCCGTTTGAACGATCCCATCTACCAGAAATCATTGAATATGATTTACAAAGAAGCGAATACTGCAACGTTACTTTGAATGATGTTCAATATTGCCGGTGTGTGTGGGGGGAGGGGGGGGGGGGGGGGGGGGTAATGAAGACGGATATACGATGACACCAAAAACAAACAAATTATTGTCTTTATTATTGATACCACATGGATTTTGTTCTGAATAAGTTGGAACATATATCTATGATTGTTAACTTTTTATATAGTGTGGCTTGGATTGAGAATTATTACTTTGGCATTCATAACACATCTTCTGTAATTTCATTAGCCTGATTTTTTTTTATGAATTCAGGCTATACATTAGATATGTACAGAATGATATTTTTGTCTGTGAAAATATTAATAAATATATATTTATTGTAAGTAGTTGGATTTGAACTGGTAACTACGATATCGGTACTTCATGTGATGGTCTTTTTGTTGTTATGTTTTCCTTTTGTTTTTTTTTTACCGATATGAAGAGTCAACTTGAAGACCTTTTCAATTGATTTTTACAATTTGTTCTTGTATCGTTCCGGTACGTAGTTTATATGTTTAAATATTTCTGGTAGATTTCAAAAGAAACAAAATATACCATTGGACTTTTCTAATTGTAATCAAATATGAAACAAAAAATTGAATGGCAAAATTATAATCCCTTTTTTATATCTCCAGATGGTCTTTCATTTAAAGAAATATAACGATATTTTATAAGTCAATCTACATTGTAAGCTATATGTCTCTCTTTATATTCTGCGTTTCAAAATACTTCAAGATTATTTCCATTCAGGTTTTCCCTCTTCCATTTTGTGGATTAAAAAATCGAAACAATAACATGAATAAGTAAATAAAGTACCGGGTTTAAGATTGCCTTCCTCGTGACTTTTTTTAAATAGAATTTGACCCATAATACATGTAATACAACCAATCAAAATTCTGGAATTTTGTGCTTCAAATACATACACCGAATACTGAGTAAATTTAACTTCCATGTAAGATTCTGCTATAAAACAATTGCTTTTGTCATAATTTACAGTGATCAGAAAGTACAACGTGTAAAACACAATCCCCTTACAAGTATATTTATTATAATATTAGATTTGTTCCCTCTGTTTATTTCTTCCAATCACCAAGTTTAATTGTATTCTGTTAAAAACAAGAAAAAAATAAGTCAATTAGAACATACACAGAAAAGATGGTGGCAAAGTATCTCTAGTTATACTAGCTAGCTGTAATTGGAAATTTCTCAAAGGCCCTTATTTTAACCGAAGTTGAAATAAAAGTTGAAAACAGAATCTATATATATGAAACGATGTTACCTGTTTCGTCAATTCCTTTGTTTCAATATTATATTTATATCTATAAATTATTCCACACACGAAATAATGTAACAGTATATATCCAAGACACGGTTTAAATTGTTTATTGGATTCATGAGTTTAATTTTTTTTTGTCTTTAAAATCTGTTTATCACATGTTGAAAAGTTCTTTATTTTCACAAAATTTCGTCAATTATTTATTTTCTTAATTTTCGGAAACATAAAAAAGATCGATTTGAAAAGGATGTATTTTATATCTTTTTGAAAGTCTTTTATTCACCCTGAAAAGTTTCACAAAATCTCGTCATTTCTTTTTAATTTCGGGAAATATCTTAAGAACGATTTGAAAAGCATAAATTTGATATCTTTTTGAGTCTTTTTCAACATGAAAACAGTTGTATACATTTACATATGAAAAGTTTTTTTCTTACCTAGTTTGTTATTCTGACTTAATTAAAAGTTGTCCTTTATTTTCGACTTATGAGTTTGAATGTCCCTTTTGTATCTTTCGTCTCTCTCTTGTGAACTATCGACATATCTCTCTTATAGACATATGACATGATCATCGACATATGGATACCAAGCATATGTCATTAGTATTTATACTAAGGAGTATAAAAGTGCGTAAATAATTCTGACTCAAGGTTAATATATAAACGAGGGAATTTTATCTGATAAACAACCAATTGTTTACTCGATTGACACGATCGATTGTTTTCTTTTATTATCTCGAAACTACGCAAATTTGAATCAAATTTCTTTAGAACTGTCTCATCATGAGCAGAACATTTTAGGGAACAATAAACTGGAATGTTCCAGTTGAACTTGATGTAAGCGGAACAGTTTAAGAAATGGAATGTTCCTGTTGAGTTTAGCGGAACAGTAGAATAGAATGTTCCAGTTGATGTCATTTTCCTTATTAATTACCTTTTTCCATGGGTACAGTAGAAGAGATTCCAGAAACAACGAGAATTTATCTATTCTCCAAAAGTTATTATTAGGAAAGGTGTTTTCCTAGTTTTAAAGCGAGGCTGTTGAGGACTGGTTCAATTTAAAAGAGGAGAGCAATACTAGTATTTGTTACAGGTAAGAGAACCAGTTTATATGTCTGGTCAATCAGTAAACCATATATTGATAACAGACAAACAGGTACAACATATATTGTGTGAGTTAATTTACAAACTTTTTTGCGGGTAATTGATACATATTAGTATTGTTTATTTGTGTCATTAAGTACCAATCCGATCATTTCGATTTTATTCTTATGAATATCTTATTTATTTAGTCTCTTACTTATATAATAGCAAAATATTTTTAGAGTTGACGGATGTCGCAATACACCCTTACATCTGCTGTAACATATAAATTAAACGTGACGAAAGAAAAGCAACGGATGAAATAAAATTCTTAAAATTGAATTAAATAAAAAAAAAGAAAATCCTTTCATGAGTCAAACGGTTAATTAGGACCCGTAAACGAACATTTCAGGAGGGTATCGTTTCGATCTACCAATTCACTACCTACCCCATATCACCATCTTTTTTCTTTAAAATAATATGCAAATACTTTTTGACGAATTTTGGACTATAGCAAATGATTATCATGAAGAAGCTGTTCAAACAATATTTGCTTTATTACAGATTTTATCCATTCTTTATTAAAGAAATTTGGTATTTTCCATGTATATGTGAAACCACAAAATTTTGAATCATTTTTGGACAAAAAGAATCCATTTAGTCAGTAAGGAAAATGTTGCTTTTATGCCGGATATCAGATTTGCCTAAACAACAATGCTCGAACTCTTATATCTATGTCGACCGGATGACCGCTTAGTTTCCTGTAAACGTTGAGGACTTCTATTTTAAAAGTAATTTACATACTTTTAAATGTATATATATCTTCTCTAATTGACATTTTACTAAAACCAAACCCATACAAATTAATAGAATTAAGGCCTTATCGGATGAATTCGAATTGTTAAAATAAAAAATGTTTTACGTCGCGAAATCGAACTTTAGCAACAGGAAGGAATTGCTATGGAAACCTGTAGGCATGACACATCTGTAAGGACGAGAATAGGGCAATGAAATAGTTAACAAAAGAAGTACAGCCAATTTCTCTTATTTGAACATATTGAAGAAAATCCATCTAACAATGATTCTAACTTTTATTTTTATTGATTGTGCAGTACATCTCTTTAATTTGGATTGTAATTAGATATTTGACATAACATCAGTTTCTGACCCAGAATGAATGTTGTCTAAGAACATACAAATTCAAAATTGGACATGCATACACCTTTTTATGTTCCAACATCCAAAATCTTAATACATTGTTAAATGCAGCATATTAAAGAAACCCAATTGTTTCGATGAAATCAAATAAGTTTAATTTTGGACACTTTGGACTATAATCTCTACAAGTTTAAAAACCGGGCCAAAAATTTAAAAAAAAAAAAAACGAAATATAATATGTCAGATTGGGCAAATCAAAGAACAAAAATCATTCATTTTTTGATGATATCAAACAAAATACAAAAAGCATTTTCAGGAATGAATAACGTTTATTTTTTACCACTAATTACAAAATGGCTACGACAATCCCAACACTAATAAATCTCAAACATCCTAATGTGGTTTGGAACCTTGTGCTAAAATTTTATAGTGCATGATCCTTACAATGTATCAACTAGATCAATTCACTTACAAGGAATTAAAAGTTCAACTAACAGCTAGAGATGAACAAGGCGTGATCAGCTAGTGGAATGTCGCCATTGAAAGTGAAACAATTAAGGGTTTATTGATTGATTCAATGTTTTTCTTACCTATAACATGTATAATTTGTAATCAACAGAACTAGAAAAATCCAATAGCACGAGTTGCTTAGACTTGCTACAATTCCCTTTCTAATATTTCTCTCTTACTAATTTATATGTTTACTGATAAGTGCCAGCCTACTGATTGCCCTTGGAGAAAGGGCCTTCCTCCTGCAGATGTCAGTATAATTGTAATCTCCTAGTTATAGCAGTAAAATTATTAAAGAGGCAAAATTGAAAAAATAATAATAATTAGGAAGGGACATGTAGCAAGTCTAGAGTTCGCTATTTATTATGTCATCCTGACGGAGGTCGGGTGACATATTGTTATTGTACGATTCTTTTTCTTATTTTTATTATTATTCCACACATTTTGTCCATACTATTTCTCGGAATCTTATGGACCAATTGTAATGGAACTATACCAGAATGTTAATAACCATTGTCAGAAGCTTTAATCATCATATTTTTATACAATGTAGCTGTCCTCTATAAACATGCTGTGGATGATTTTGAGATTCATTGGAACTACGATGTTGTCATAGAAACTGATCAAAAATATAAAAAAATTGAAATTTCTTTAAAAATGTATAACACTTTTACAGAAATGTTGTCTGTTAAATCTAGATGTGGCATTTAACTTTGGAATTGCCAAAATGGCTGCCGTTACCATGGAAACAAGGCAAAAATATCGATATGCTCAAAACTAAGTGAAACTGTACAAAAATGGTTAACATCAAACAAAGATGTTGCATTTTACCTTCAGATTTTCAAAATGGTCGCAGTTGCCATGGAAACAGCACAATTGTTGAAAATTGAAAAACGCACATAACGCTATGAAAACCGTCAAAAAAGATCTTTTGTAATACATATATCTGCATTCACTGATGTAAAAAAATCAAAATGGCTGCCGTTTAGTGGCAATTGGGGAACCAGGGTGACATCCGCTAGCATATTGCTTGCAATGGCAATTCTAGTTTATATCTGTGTTTATCTTTACAACGGGTTATATAACGGATGGTCAATTTGATTGTTAATTAGATGGTTTCTTTACTAAAATTCACACAGCATGCTGATACAAAATTAGAGTTTATGCACCTATAATTGTTTATTTTAGACCCTTTATATTAGGATATTCGTTTTAGTATGTTATAAGTCCAATATGAGAATTTGAGAATTTGTGTCAAATCGGTGAACACGAGTTTGACAGCTAGGGCCCCTTTAAAAAGTACAGAGAATTCATGTATTGCTGGGAATTATTTTTTTTACTTTCGAGACGAACACAATTTTATCGTTCTAAAAAGAAAATATATATATTTTTTTCTAAATGAAGTAAAAAGGAAAAGAAAAAGAAAAAAAAAATGAAAAACATTTCCTTATAAATTTCAGTGTTAACTATTTGAGACAATATCTGAAAAAGTCTAATTTTTGGAAATAAGAAAAAAAAAAAAATTGTTATACCCAGTATTTTAATAGCACAAATCGAAGAACACACATTGGGGATCTAGGAACTGTTATCTGTAATTCAAACAATTGTTTAATAAGGAAACAATGGCAATTTTAAAAATGGTACAAAAAAAATCCAGTTCTTTCCTGTTACTAAAGTGAATCAATTTTAAAAAGTTTCTAATGGGAATAAGGAATAAGTTTAAGACACTATTTGTGGTTTACTAGTATATCCTGCAATAGTTTATCAAATGCCAATTATTGATTTTAGCATTTGCAATACAAAAGGTTTAGAAATATACTTAAATATAGTCAGATATGTCGGTAACATGAAAGAATCTTGAGTAACAGCACAACGGTAACAGGACAGAGTTGGTAACAGAAAGGATTTTTCTGCTTTATTTCAAAGTTTAGGAAAAATACATAATTTTAAATTGGTCACAATTGGAAGATAACAGCAAACAATGTCATTTATCCTTTGAAACTGTATTTGCAAGATGAAAAATCTGCCTAGGTAATGAAAAATTCTAAAATAAATTCCTTTCTGTTACTATCTACTATACTAGAATTGCACAATGTTCTCTGCTGTTATCAAAAGCAAAAAAACTATTTTTTTATTCAATATACTGTATATTATTTTGGAATTTATTTGATATGGTGGTGATAACTTATATTAAATGAAATGGTTGGCATATAGTAGATTAACTTTTCGATTCTTCAGTAAAATTGTCTTGAACATCCTTCCTGTTACTGATGATGGTTGTGCTGTTACTTTTTATCAGGTAACATGACAGAACGTAACAGAAAGGAATTACGCGATAGTTTTTTTCCTTTTTATCACATTAAATGTAAGTGTATTTCCTGTGACATATAACTTTTAAAAAGATGATATAAAAACACACTTAATGCTGTGGTGCACACTTAAAAATATTCTCAGAAAGTGTAAGAAAAGGCTGTAACAGGATAGAACACCAATAAGTATTTTTCTATAAATTCTTACCTTGGATGGGCTTGAATTTTCAAACCTGGCCGCCTTTCCAACTATTTCTTTGTACTAATGCATTCAGGAAATTATGCTCTTCACAATACATAATGGGAAAATAACTATTGGTCTTGTAAACGTTTCCACAGGTAAAAAAAACCAGTGGTAACAGGAGGGAAATCACCCCTGGGGACAATTTTTTTTTCTCTTAAAATTTGCAAAATTTTATTACATGCTATAGTTATAATATAAAAAGACAAATTAAGGGCAAGTTTATTATATAATATATCATATATGTGAGAATCGGACGCCTGTTTAATTAATTTTGATATTATTTGAATGATTTAGTTTTCAAAAAAACACAGGGGACAACATGATTTTAGGGGGGTTTGAACATTTAAATTACAATGTTTTATTGGAAGAAATATAAGAATGAGTGTTTAATTGACAGGCCATGGTGCATTATATAATTTAGTTTATACTGAAACTTAAAATTTTCAAAAAAGATGGTTGAATAAAAAAATAATTGCTGGTGAAGTGCGGGACATGGAAATTAGACTTTTTCAGATATTGTCTCATTTATTTTCAATTCACACTTGAAATTTTTTTTTTTTCATATATAAATCAATTAGAACATTATGCCAGTGGTATGTTTTAATATTCTCAGAGTTGCAAAGTATTATTTTTATTACAGAATTTTTGTATTTGACGTACAGATAGATTTGGGGTCTCAATATTAAACATTGAGGCAGCTGGGAAATAATGAGGACAATTAAACTGTCAGAACCAACATTTCTAGGCAGACTTATTTTCAAATAGCAAGGATGTAGTTGCAAACGTTAGAAAACGGGTCAGAGTATGGGAAAATTGAACTTCATTGAAGCACCTATGCATTTTAATTGGAACAAAATGAGTCCAAAAGGGCGGCCTGCTACGTCACAAGAGTCACGTGATGTCTAACAAAGCTGGATATGACTCAAATGATTGTATGCAAACCAGACAAACATGTATACTCAATCTATTGTCTTCAAAGCAATTTATTTTCCATGAACCAGTAACAATGCTTGTGTTTTTAACATTTTTGACCCATAATTACAAATCAACTACGACAATACCACCCTAAATATGTTCCAACATTCGTATTGTGGTTTGAAACCTTGTGCTTAAATTTCATACACTTAAACTCAAAAAATAGAATAACAAAAAAAACAAAATCCAAGGAAAATTCAAAACAGAAAGTCTCTAATCAAACGGAAAAAATCAAAAGGTCAAACACATTAAACGAATAGATATCTACTGCCATATTCCTGAATTGATACAGCCAGTCGTATTCAATCTTTTACATATTAAAGTTTTTTTGTTTTTTTTTTATGTCAAATCATTGTATTTGATTTTGTTTACTTAAATTGACATAGACTGCGAAAAGGTAAACTAATACAAATACTGAACTTCGAGGAAAATTCAGGACGGAAAGTCGCAATCAAATGTCAAAATGAAATGCTCAAACAAATATTGACACAAATGGACGACTTCAAACTAAAATCTATGACCAACGGAATGATTTCAACTTCCTGATTATCAATTTCCCGTTTCTCTACAGTAACATTCCTGACTTCATATAAAGGAGTGTGCTTCTTACGCAGAAACTGCTCTAACAGGGTATGATGAGGAAAGTTTAAATATCTGACTCCGTAAATTTTATATACACCATCTCGAGGTTGATATATACGATGTGTCTGTGTCTAAACTAACTAATGACATTTTTACCACGTCTCAGATTGTGGTTTAACATCTATGTCGTTATCTGCTATGTATCGAACGTGACCTTTTCCCGAATATGACTGTTATACCGAGGATGAATGTACATTGCTATACAACGTGTCTCGATATTTTGTACATCCAACATTCATGTATTTATTTTTTATGTTTTTCTGCCATGGTTTCGGTGGAATACTGTATTATGTCGTATCGTTTGTTGTCCAAATAATTATAAAATTGCCTTTCAATATCATCATTGTCATATTGCCGAATATAACTGTTATACTGAATATGAATTTGCATTGATGTGCGGCGTGCCTCTGTGTTTTGTACATCCAACATTCATGGAATTATTTTTTCTGTTTCTGTTATGGTTTCAGTTGGATTATCTGTTATGTCTTATCGTTTGTAGTCCAATTAATTATAAAATTGTCTTTCACTACAATTATATTGTCATGAAAATTGTTTGGACGAATATTGTGAAAATGATTGTATAAATGTCGAGATTGCATATTAGTAACGTAAGCGCGTCACTATTTTTTGATATCCTGCATGTTTGTCGTTGATGTCATATATCCGTTGTTGTTCTGTAGTTTGCATATTGTGTCGACTAGTCAAAACATTTATTGAATTTTATCATTGGTACATGAAATCATTCGTAAATATAAATCGACATGCAGACATCTTATACGTTCAGGTAATTCACATCCAATCTTTTATGACAGTATTCTTTACAAAGCACACAAATGGCGGCATTAACCTCAAAAACTTACAAAACCTTTCAACAGACTTATTAAGCAGGAATTTAGTTACGATACTGTTGTCAGGTCTTTGAAGATTCCATATTTTGCCTTTAATATTGATTCACTTATAGTGTCTTTGCATCGAAAATACAAAAATATTTTAAAACCAGTTGGCATGATACGGGTTATGTTCTTGTCATATATTTTATGATGGTATACTACTAAACCCCTTATGGGATGGATTGTGCTTGACATTATATGATGAAGACATAATCATTCAATCAGTTTAATTGAGGCCTGGAGCTGACATGTAAATGAGACAATATCTGAAAAAGTCTAATTTTTGGCAATAAGAAAAAATATAAAAACAGTCTTTAGACCCGGTATTTTAATAGCACAAATCGAAGAACACACATTGGAGATCTAGGAACTGTTGTCTGTAATTCAAACAATTGTTAAATGTGGTAACAATTGCATTTTCAAAATTGGTACAAAATTTCAGTTCTCTCCTGTTACCCAAATGAATCAATTTTAAAAAGTTTCTAATGGGAATAAGGAATAGAATGAAATTCAAAACAGTGTGGCTGTGGCCATTGATTGACACATTAAATTCATGCATTGACTGGGACAATTTAGATGAACGTTTGTATGTAACGACCACTGCTCACTATGTACTTTTTAAAGACACTTTTAAAAAACTATGGGGTCACCAAAGGTTCTCAACACCTCAATAAAGTAGTTCGAAAAAATTAATCAGAAATAACACGATGTTTTGATTTATATCAATTATATAAATCAAAACATAAAGGTTATTCCTGATTATTTTTTCGAATTATTTTATAATTAAAGGCGTTAAGAAACCTTTGGTGACCCCACAGTTTAAATGTCTATCGTAGGTACGTCGTGAACAGTGGTCGTTACAGACAAACGTTCACGTAAATTGTCCCAGTCAATGGATGAATTTAATGTGTCAATCAATGGCCACAGCCACACTGTTTTGAATTTCATTCTAAGTTTAAAACACTATTTGTGGTTTACTAGTATATCCTGCAATAGTTTAGTGAAGGCCAATTATTGATTTTAGCATTTGTAATACAAAAGGTTTAGAAATATACTAAAATATAGTCAGTGATGTTGGTAACATGAAAAAATCTTGAGTAACAGGACAACGGCAACAGGACAGAGTTGGTAACAGAAAGGATTTTTTCCAAAAAAAAAAAAAATGCTTTATTTTATAGTTTAAGAAAAATACATCATTTCAGATTGGTCACAATTGAACGATAACAGCAAACAATGTCATTTATCCTTTGAAACTGTATTTGCCAGATGAAAAATCTGCCTAGGTAATGATAAATTCTAAAATAAATTCCGTTCTGTTACTATCTACTACACTAGAATTGCACAATGTTCTCTGCTGTTATCAAAAGCAAAAAACCTATTTTTTTCATTTTTTTTTTTTTTGAAACAATTAAATCATCTTTATTGCACTAAATGCTGTTTAACAATTTACCTAGCTTACAGCATTAGGCTAAGTATCCCTGTATATCAGTTATTATACATCCAGGGAGAATATATAATAAAATATTATATAAATGTTAGTATTATACAATTAGACATAATACATAAATTAAATTAAATTAACATCAATATACATTGATTCAGTCATTAATAATGAAAAAAATTGTCTGCTTACAAATCGGGAAAAATAACGGATCTACACCGTTTCGTTTTGTAATTATTATGTATGTTTACTTTCTCACAGGTTACCTGTGTAGTCTGTGTATTGGAGTTACTTTCATATTCTTTTATGTTTTGAAGGATTTATTTTGTCTAAGCTTATTTGCTTGACTATGCTAGTGTAAAACATAACTGGGTAAGTTTATAAAATTATTTTAAATTCAAATCAAAAGGTTATTTGCTATGCGGGTTTATTTTGGCCCCACGTGGTAAAATATTTATACAAGGCCAAGGGAAGTTAGCATATGTTTATTTGTTAAAAACAAACTATACCTTTACTTACAGGTTACAATATGCTGATGTCTTTAATAACATATTCCCGGTTTCTATATTTCTTATCGCGTTTAATCTTATAATGTCATATATTTCCTTTTTGAAGATTTTAAAGATTTCTATCTTTGTTTCTTTTTTGTTTGAAACAAAATGTGCCTTATATATTGAGAAGAATATAACTGTTATCAGGGTGTTTATATCAAAATATTTTACATCTGCCATTTTATAGCCAGTTATTAAATTTTCTAGCCTTAAAATATGTCTATCTATTTGAAGATAAAGTAATAACTTGTATATTTCTTGCCAGTAAGTATTATTATAAGGGCATGTAATAAAAAAATGTTTATAATTGTCAATTTCTTTGCAAAAATTGCAAGAATTGTTTTCTAATACTTTCCACTGTGCTAATAAGTCGTTGCATGGAAGAATAAAGTTGAGTAATTTCCATTTAAACATTTTAAATTTGTTGTTTTCTAGGTAATTAAATATAAAATTAAGAGTGCTTTTAAATTTCATATTTAATATATTTCTTTATTACCCATTTCTGGATAGATATTATGATTGAGTAATATTTGCAGATTTTTTGTTTTCTTTATATTTACTTTTGTTTTAAATGAGCTTTCTTGCTTTAAAATATTCTGCCAATGTTTTGGAATAGCTTTCTTTAATAATGATAATTCTCTAATCCAATCCCGTTTATCTTTTAATTTAAGTAATATTTTACTTTCTGATATATGACCTCTTTCATCAAGTATGTCATTTACATACAGAATATTATGTTCAATCCATTTAGTAAATAATAAGTGTTTTCCTTTTGTTTGTATGTTATGATTGCCCCATAAAATCTGCTTTCTTATGTCTAGAAACGATTGTGGGATCTTTGTCTGTCCTCCCTTAACATTAATCCAAGTTTTAATCAATTGCTGATAGAACTGGGGAAGGGATTTAAATATTTTTTTGTCTGACATATTAACATTTTTAGTATTCATTCGAAATATCAAGAGGTTTTTACCAAATTTGTTTAAGTAAGCTTGGGGTATGATTGACCAATTATCACCAGAATTTTGTTTAAGTTTTAAAATCCACCGTAATTGAAGAGCTTTGAGATATAAGTCTATGTCGATCATTTTTAACCCACCTTCTAGATAGTTTTTACAAAGAGTTGCACGTTTAACTTTATCTTTTTTCCCATTCCATATGAAATTATATACTAGAGTTTTAAACTTTTGTATTATTTCTTTTGATATGTACATATTTGATGCGATATAAGTTAAATTTGGAAGAATTAGTGATTTTACTACTATTATTTTACCTATTAATGTTAAATTTCTTTTCATCCAGTTTGATATAATTTTTTCACATTTTTTAAGCTGTTTATCAGTGTTTAGTTTTTGACAGTCTTGATTGTTATAACCAAAGTAAAAGCCAAGACTTTTAATATTATCTGTTTTCCAATTTATTTTTCAAATTTGTCTCTGCTATGTTTAAGTTTTCCCAACCAAAATCCCTCTGTTTTATTTCTGTTTAGTTGTAATCCTGATAAACTTCCAAAAGTTTCAATTATATTCATTGCTAAACTAACATCTTTTGGTGATTTAAGAAATAGTGTTGTATCATCTGCAAGTTGACATATTTTAAGTGAGCAATTTCTACCATCTAGTTTCACCTCTAAACCTTTGAGATTATCATTTTCTCTTAGTTTAATTGCCATAATTTCAACTACTAATACAAAGGCTAACGAAGAAATTGGACATCCTTGTCGAATTCCACGAAAAATGTTAAAACTGCTGGACACCCAACCGTTGTTGAGTATACAACCTTTTATGTGTGTGTACATTGTTTGAATCCATCTTATAAAACTACTTTTAAAGCCAAATTTTACCAAGGTTTCTGACATAAAGTTCCATTCAAGGGAGTCAAATGCCTTAGAGAAATCAACAAAAAGTATAGCACCATCTACTTTAAAGTTCTCTGAGTAATCAATAATATCTTGTATTTGCCTTATATTGAAGCCTATGTATCTATTTTTTATATAGCCTTTTTGATCAGTATGAATTATTTTTGGTAATACTTGTTTTAATCTTTGAGCAAGTGCATAAGCCAACAATTTTACATCATAATTTAACAGAGTTATTGGACGATAATTATTTAAAGAAAGTGGATCTTCTTTTTTATATATTAATGATATTGCTCCAATTTTTTGTGAAGTTGATAATTCTCCTTTTTTATAGCAAAAATTAAATACTGATACAATTAAATCTTTTATTTTTTCCCAAAATTTTCTATAAAATTCAACATTAAGTCCATCTAGACCTGGGGCTTTATTTACTTTCATTTTGAATATTGCATCTGTGCATTCCTGCACTGTTATTTTTCCTTCACATAAATCACTTTCACTATCACTTAATTTTGGACATTTTTTAATATTGTTAAAGTAATTTTTAGTATCTTCCACATCAGGCTTAGTTGAGGAATATAATGTTTTATAATAGTTAACTTCAAGGTTAAGTATTTTTTCTTGATCAGTAATTATATTATTGTTTACATCATACAATCTAGTAATGGTTTTTTTGCACTGCCTGGCTTTTTCAAGACCTAAGAAGTAAGAAGTATTTTTTTCTCCTTCTTCAATCCATTTCACCCTTGATCTTATTTGATTGCCTTTAATTTTTTCATTATATAGATTTCCTAACTCTTGTTCTACTTTCTCTATTTTTTCAATCAGGGAGGTATTTGTTTCATAATCATTAACTCTGATGTTAGTTGTATGAATTTCATTATTAAGTTGCTTAAGTTGATTTTCCAACACATTGATTGAATCTTTTTTGTTGAGGGCTTTTAATTTACAGAATTGAATTGTACAATCTCGAACCTCTCTCTCCTATTTTTTTCATTCAATATACTGTATATTACTTTGAAATGTATTTAATATGGTGATGATAACTTATATTAAACGAAATGGTTGACATATAATAGATCACCTTTTTGATTCATCATTGAAATTGTCTTGAACATCCTTCCTGTTACTGATTATGGTTATGCTGTTACTTTTTATCAGGTAACATGACAGAACTTAACAGAAAGGAATTACGCAGAACTTTTTGTTCATTTACTCGAATTGTGTAGAAGTTTACTTTCATCTACATATCAATTTGATAAGATACTATAAAAACACATGTACTGTTATAGTGCTGACAATGAAATATTCTCAGGAGGTACACAAAAAGGCTGTAACAGGAGAGAACAACACAATTATTTTTCTCCAATTCTGATCTTTGGGGAGTTCAGTTTTTTAAACTGGCTGCTATTCATCGAAACAAATGGATCATACATTCAGGAAATGTTGCTCTTCACATTACATTACAAGAAATAAATTTTTGGTCTTTCAAACGTGTCCACAGGTGGAAAAAAACCCAGCGGTAACAGGAGGGAAAGTACCCCTGAGATCTCACAAAACATGTTTAACCCCACCCCTTGTCCCAAGTCGAGAGCCTCTGCCCTTTGTTAATATTGTGTTGTTTAGTTTTAGTTCATTTACATATTTCGGATTTTAGTATGACGTGCATTATTGCTGATCTAGTATAATCTTGGCCTGAACTTTTTGTGGAATTCACATGATATAACTAATGTAGGTTTGATATTGTTAAAAAACGTATTAATGATCAATTTTTACAAGAGTGGTCAGCATCTTTATCTGAATGTGAAAAACTTTGTATGCATCAAAGAATTAAGACAGATTTTTGTCTTGATAATTACTTAAATTTATTTTGTAATGTTCAATTACTTGAAAAAAAACTACATAGTCGGACACTTCAATTAAATATCGAAGTTGGTAGACATACCATTACTCCAAGATTTTTACGATTATGTCTTTGTTGTAATATGAACGTTGTTGCAGACGAACATCATTTTGTTTTAGTTTGTCCTGTATATACAGACATGTAAGGTTACATTATTTACCAAAAACACTTGTATTCTTGGCCAAATATTTATAAACTAGATCATTTGTTTATCTGCCAATAAAACTCTGACTATGAAATTATGTAATTATGCTAAAGGCAGCATGGACAATGAGTTGTCAAATTAGAGTTTTTGTTTTCGATCTACGAGTATGACTTCCCTCTTGTATCTTTCACCCATCTTTTAGTACTTAACATTGTATCATGTTTATTGATTTCTACTGTTTATCATTGTGTCATATATGTAATATATGTTTTGTTTGCCATAACATGTAATTCTTTTTGAAAATAAATTCATTTATTTATTCATTCATTAGTACACATTTTTGTTTAGGGGCCAGTTGAAGCACGGCTCCGGGTGCGGGATTTTTTTTCTCGTCCTATCACTCACTCACTCATCATCTTCGTGCCTGTCAGCACATAAGGCCTCAGCCAGTACTCGCCACATTTGCCTGTCTTTTGCCATCTTCTCGATCTCCTTCCAGGTTTTTCCAAGGTCTTTCTTCTCTGATTTTATCATTCTGCGCCAGGTCTCTTTTGGCCTCCCTCATTTTCGTCTACCATCAGGTGTCCATCTCAAAGCAATCTTGGTGATATCCTAATATCCTTTCCTCAATACGTGGCCATTCCAACGCCATCTTTTCCATATCTGTCTCAATACAACACTGATTGGTTTTGTGGTACAGGTCTTTGTTGTAAATAGTATTGGGCCAGAATATCTTACAAATCTTCCTCAAGCAGGTGTTATGGAATGAGGAAAGCTTTTTCATGTCTGATTGGATTATTCTCCAGCATTCTGCCCCATACAGAAGGACTGAATTCACATTGCTGGTGTATATTCTGACCTTTGTTTTCAGACTGATTGACCTTCTCTTCCATATGGGCTGTAGTTGGCAGAATGCATATCTGGCTTTGCTTATTCTGGCTCTTATATCTTTTGCTGTTCCATTGGTGTTACTTAGCATACTTCCAAGATATGTAAAGTCCTCAACCTCTTCTATGATTTTATGTCCTAAGTGCACTGGTTGTATTGTGTTACTGCTGATGTTCATGAGCTTGGTCTTCTTCTCATTAATAGTCAGGCCTATACTTTGTGCTGTTTCATTCAGTCTGGTGGTTTTGTTCTGCAGGTTGTTTCTGTTGCTGGAAAGTAGACAGATATCATCTGCAAAATCTAAATCCTCAAGAAAAGAATTCATGGTCCATCTGATGCCTGTGATTTCATTACCCGATGTTGTTCTCATACACCAATCTATTGCTGTAATGAATAAGATAGGAGAAATTATACACCCTTGTACTTCAGATGGTACTTGGAACCATTCTGGCTGTTGACCGTTATGTAATGCACAGCATTCATAGTTGTTGTAGAAAGCTTGTATTAAGGTGATTAAAGGTACACCATATGCCATAAGGATGGCCCATAAGCAACTTCTTTTAATACTGTCAAAGGCTCTACGAAAGTCAATGAAATTTAGGACTAGTTTGTTTTGCCACTCTATACTTTGCTCTATTATATTTCTGATTGTAAAAATATGGTCGATACATCCTCTACCTGATCTAAACCCTGCCTGCTCTTTCCTCAGAATTTCATCTATAGCATCATCTATTCTGTTTAAAAGTACTCTCAGTAGTATCTTGCTTGGTACTGACAGCAAAATTATACCACGCCAGTTGTTGCAGTCACTTTGGTCTCCTTTCTTGAGTAGTTTGATTATAAGACCCTTTGCCCAATCATTTGGAATAGTGTCATGCCTCCAGATATGTCTAAACAGTTCATGAAACATGGTTTTGCTTGTTTCTATGTCTGCTTTAAGCATTTCAGTTGTTATTGCATCTAAGCCAGGTGACTTCCCGTTCTTGAGTCTAAGTATTGCCTTCCTGATCTCATCCCTTGATACTTCCCCAATATCGATGTCTAGTTCCATTCCAAACTGTTCTTTAACTAGAACATCTGCCTTGTGTTCTGCATTCAATGTTTCTTTAAAGTGTTCAGTCCACCTCTCTAGTTGTTTACTTTCTGAGGCTAGTATTTTACCATCCTTGGACTGACATGGTACACTGTAGCTCGTGTGCTTACTACTTAGTTCTTTCGTGATTTTATAAATAGTGCTAAGTTCTCCTTTAGAAGCTGCTGTCTCTGCTTCTTTAGCAAGTGTCTCTAGGTATATTGCCTTATCTGCTTTTGCTTTACATTTTACTTCTTTGTCTTTGACTGAATATTCTTTCCTTAGGGTAGTTTGGATTCGTTCTGATTTTGTGCTGTTCAATTTTGTCTTTATGTCATTTCTCTGCTGAATGGTAGTCCATGTGTCATCACTTATCCATTTCTTCCTTTCACGTTGTCGGAGCCCTAGAGTGTTATTTGATGTGTCTTTAAACACAGTTTCAATTCTTCTCCATCCCTGTTCTAAGCTTTCTACAGTACTTGGCTTGTTGTCTTGTAGGTTTTCGAACACTTGAAACCTGTTTCTTAGCTCGATCTTAAATTTCTTGAGAATTTCAGGTTGTTTTAATTTGACTGTGTCGAATATTTCCCTCTTGTTGGGTCTATTCTTTACTGCTTTTCTTAGCTTCAGTCTAATTTTACCATAAATCAAGTGATGGTCACTACCACAGTCTGCTCCTCTCATAGCTCTCACGTCACAAAGTGAGTTTTTACATCTTCCGTTTATCATCAAATGATCTATCTGGTTTTTATCACGACCATTTGGGGAGTTCCATATGATTTTATGGATGTTTTTGTGTGGAAAAGTGTTCCTCCAATAACAAGGTCGTTATCTCCACAAAAATCTACAAGTAGTTTTCCATTTTCGTTTATAGTGCCAAGTCCATGTTTGCCCATAACTCTTTCTGTATCTAAGTTATCATTTCCTACTTTATCATTCATATAACCTAAGACTATAAGGATGTCATGTCGTGGTGTTTTGCAGGTTATACTTTGGAGTTTCTCATAAAAAGTTCTTTTTGTTTCATCATCTGCATCATTTGTTGGTGCATAACATTGTATCATTTTCATTTTGGCATATTTGGAATGGAATCTTGCAACAATAATTCTCTCATCTACTGACCATTCAATGAGTGCACCTTTAGCCTTTTTGTTCATGATAATAGCAACCCCTTGGTGATGTTTATTATCCTTTCTACCTGAGTATATAATCGTTTCACCTGTAGATGTTGTAACAGATCCACAGTCAGTCCACCTGCATTCGCTTACTCCAAGAATATCAATATTGTACGATTGCATCTCTTTAACTACCTGGGCAGTCTTTCCATATTCATACATTGTTCGTACGTTCCATGCTCTTATCTTTAGATGTTCTTTCGGCCCCAGAAGGTTGCTTTTCCTGTTGTTAGCTTCTAGAAATCTTTCACTAACAACGTTCATGCTGTTGCCTTGACAACGTGCATCCACTGGTATACCGTTGCAATTGTTTATGTTTACTGGTCTGGTTTCCGTAACCAGAGGTTTTTTTTATGAGACAAGATAGTTAGTCTTGTGCTCAACCCCCTAACTTGGAGGGCCAGTGGATTTGTAGTAGAGGTTCCATTCCCCTAGATCGAATGCCGGCCTAGGCTTACGAGAAAAGATCTACCCGGATTGGTATCAGAGTTGTCTCTCCTAGATGGATTGCCTTTCTGGGCTATCAACCCCCATCTGACTGGCTATTTACCCATATTTTCTCGTGCTATGACAATACGCAACAATGAAAGCAAACTTGAAACTTCTCATGCTTAATTGAATTTATCGGAAACACTTATTGGTTTACAAAAAGCTCAAGAAAATGATAAAAAAAACTATCCGTTATACTTAGCAAGCAGATCATGAAACTGAGGTTGATATGTTATCTATATGTTGTTATAAGAAGTCAGGAATGAGAAAATGGAGACCACTGATGTCCCTGCAGACTGATAATTGAACCCACAAATACCCACAAAAATATACAGAAAAGACATTTCCAGTTCATGACTTAAAGTATAATTGGTGGGTCATTTAAAAGTAAATAAAACCTGTCAGAAAAATTATACATCATTACTTTTGATCAAAATTAAAACATGATACTAGTAGTAAATAATGCAATAGATCCTGTCAATCAAGTCAAATGATAAGAAACCAAAACAAGAAGATACATGTAGTGCTTCCCCATCCAGTTAAAGTGATAGAAGGTTAGGTTACAGATGCTCAAATCTCGTAACGAAAATCAACGTGACGAATAAACACCATAGAAGTCGCATAAATTCCAAAAGGAGCGAGACCATGTGCGTCTACAGGGTATGAGTGCTATGCATTCATAGCTTAAAATGTGAATTCACACTCTAGTCAAACTGTCGCAATCGTAAACATGATGTCAGTTGTTTTTCTGTTGGAGCAGTATTTTGTAGAGCAAACTCCTGTTAATGAAATCAAAATCATATTGTGTTTATATATACCAGCGTTATGTATTAATTGCGATACGTAAACTCCATACAATGGTCCAGAGAGTTGACAATCAGAAAAATAAAATCATCACGTTTGTTATAGATTATACTTTGAAGTTGTCAATCTTTGTCAATATCAAGGAAAGGATCAAGGTATGATGCAGATCCTTATACTCTCCGTTAAATCATTTAACTCAAGTTCACAAGGGTACTTAAGATGTATGGGCTCATTGAAATATGGACTATTGACTGAAAAAAACATCACCAATACATTTTAAAGTGCAATCAAATAACTTAGAGATGTTTTCCCTTTGTCTGTAAAAAGGTTCTGTAGGAAGTCTGCTTCAAATTTTATGAGTACAAAAACAAGTCGGATAGAACTTCTGCAACTGAGCAATTGATACCGTTAATATTGTTAGTATAATATGCATCGACATGACAAAATGTAAAACAATTTAGAAGAGAATGCCAATGGCCTGATAAATATACAAAACAAACGATAACATCTGAATTACTGGTTACTGACTTGGAAATGGCACATGCAATACGTGTTGGCAGATTCCTTGTTTCGGTCTAAATCAATAAAAGCAACAGTAGTATACAGCTGTACTAAATTCATCAATCGATTCAGAAAAAAACAAACAAATCCGGATTACAAACTTAAACTGAGGGAAACACATCAAATATAAGAGGAGAACTACGACACAACAGAAACACAAAATTGTTTTTCTTCATTATCTTTAACTTTTAACTTTACTACAATGTATTTGGATATATATTTGGATAAATTAATATAAGAAATATATATATATATATATTTAAATGACTAAGTTAACTATCATATCAATCAATGACTCTCACAAATCATTATATTGATTTATGATGTAAGGGAGATAATCATCTCTAGCTAGTTTTAATGATAAAGATATTACACATAGAGAACATCATTTCTGTTATTTAAAAGAAAATAGAACAATAGTGGATATGTTGCTTTTTGAACAACATAATTTGTTTTTAACCATTTGATTTTCTTGCTTTGTCTCTTTTTGATTATATATGATCTCATTTTTTTCTTCTTTCTATTTTTACATTTTACAAATTGTATGTCTTTTTTCTCTATTTCATGTCATTGGCACAGTAATGTATAATATATTATGCAGCATTGTTGGTGTATTCTGGTTACAATTTGAATTCTTCTCAGACATGGCAGGTGAGATCAGACATCTCAAAGATATTTTCACATTCACACACTTTAAGTACACAGCTGTATGGGTTTTTTCTTGGGTTTTCTTTTATGCATTTAACAAAATACATATTTTGTTTTTTAAAATAGAAATATCATTTGAAAATGAGTAATAATAGTATAAAATTTCTCTCATACAACTGTCAAGGTCTTAATTCAATAGAGAAGCGAAGAGATGTTTTTGATTATCTTAAATCAAAAAACTGTAATATATATTGCTTACAAGATACACATTTTTCAGAAAATGATGAAATATCAATAAAAAATCTATGGGGAGGAGAGTGCATATTTAATTCATTTGCTACAAATCAAAGAGGGGTAGCAATTTTATTGACAACAAACTTTGAGTATAAAATACATAAAGTAAAAAAAGATGATCAAGGAAATTTGTTAGGAATTGATATGGAAATCGAAGGAAAGAGAATGACCCTAATAACCTTATATGGTCCAAACAAAGATACACCAGATTTTTATATAAAACTGAGTGGAATGATAGAAACTTTAAACAATCCATCAGTTGTTATAACTGGAGACTATAATTTAGTACAAAACCAAAGTCTTGATACATATAATTATCAAAATATTAATAACCCAAAAGCTAAGGAGAAAGTTCTAGACTTAAAAGATCTTTATAATTTAACAGACCCCTTTAGGGAAATTAATCCAGATTTAAAACAGTTCACATGGAGAAAAGCTAATCCCATAAAACAAGCAAGATTAGACTTCTTTTTAATATCCCAAGACCTTAATCAAAATGTAGTTGATGTACAAAATCACAACAGCTATAGATCAGATCACTCCCCAATAATATTAAATCTGAAGATGAATGATTTCATACTTGGAAAAGGATTATGGAAATTTAACAACTCACTTTTACATGATATTGAATACTCCAAAACTATAAAAGACACTATACTTAAAGTAAAAGACCAATATGCATCATTAGTATATAATAGAGAAACGTTAGAAGAAATTAATGATTTAGACATCCACTTTACAATTAATGACCAACTTTTTTTAGAAATATTACTTACAGAAATCAGAGGAAAAACTATTTCCTATGCATCTTATAAAAAGAAGGAAAGAGATAAAGAGGAAAAAATATTATCAGAAAAAATTCAGAAATTAGAGGAAAGCATCTTAACAGAGGAAATATTAAATGAAATTGAACACCATAAATCTGATCTTAGAATAATAAGGAAAGAAAAAATGAGGGGATACTATATCAGGTCAAAAATGCAATGGATTGAAGAAGGGGAAAAGCCATCTAGTTTTTTTTTTAATATGGAAACTAAACATTTTATAAATAAAACCATCCCCAAACTAGTTAACGAAAAAGGGGAGACAATTTGTAAACAAGATAAAATATTAGAAGAGGCCAAAAATTACTATAAAAAACTGTATACTAAAACAGAAAGCTTGAGTGAAGTAAATCTTAATAGTGAAATACCTGATTCTGATATTAAAAAATTAAATGATACTTTAAAAGAATCTTTAGAGGGGGAGATAACTTATAATGAATTGACAACAGCTATGCGTAGAATGAAAAATGAGAAAAGTCCAGGGTCAGATGGCTTTACAAATGAGTTCTTTAAATTCTTTTGGATAAATGTAGGAAAATTTGTTTTCAGATCTATAATTTATGGTTACAAAAGGGGGGAATTATCAATAACTCAAAAACAGGGTATTATTACTTGTTTACCAAAAGGTGATAAACCTAGACAGTTTATGAAAAATTGGCGACCAATAAGTCTTTTGAATACAACATATAAACTAGCATCAAGTTGTATAGCAGAGCGTATAAAATCTGTTCTACCCATTATTATTAGCAATGATCAGACAGGTTTTATTCCTGGAAGATATATTGGAGAAAACACTCGTCTCATATATGATATTTTATTCTATACAGAGGTAAATGATTTGCCAGGTCTTCTCCTTCTCATAGATTTTGAAAAAGCTTTTGATTCGGTATCATGGAAATTCATAAATGAAGTATTAGACTTTTTCAATTTTGGACCCTCTATAAAACTTTGGATAAAGACTTTTTACACAAATATAAGCTCATCAGTATCCCAAAACTGTTTTTTATCAGATTTCTTTCAGATTCAAAGAGGCTGTAGACAAGGGGATCCTTTATCACCTTATATTTTTCTTTTATGTGCTGAAATTCTAGGAATTTTAATCAGAAAAAACAAAGAAATTAAAGGAATTAAAATTGATGACACAGAATATCTTATCTCCCAATACGCAGATGACACATCAATAATACTTGACGGTACACCTGAATCTCTAGATGCATCTCTTCGCTTACTCCAAAAATATGCTGAAATGTCTGGTCTCCATATGAACTTGGACAAAACAAAGGTGGTGTGGATAGGCAAAAAAAAATATAGTCAAGACACAATGTGTGTAAAATGGGGATTGGAATGGGGTTCCAGTAGGTTTACATTACTAGGAATAAACTTTTCTGTCAATTTGCATGAAATGGAACTGTTGAATTATGGTCCAAGAATTAAAGAAATTGAAAATATAATAAAAATTTGGTCTAAACAAACATTAACACCAGTTGGAAAAATAACTATCATTAAGACACTAATTATTTCAAAATTGAACCATCTGTTTTTAACATTACAAGCACCATGCAAAAATACTTTAAAACAACTAACTGACAAAATTTATTCATTTATTTGGGAAAACAAACCTGACAAGATAAAAAGAGAAATATTATGTTCTGAACACAAATTAGGAGGGCTGAAAATGATAGATATTGACAAATATATAAAAGGATTGAAACTAACTTGGATAAGACGGTTGTTGAAAAACAACCCAAAACTAAATAAGCTATTAGAAAGTACTGAAAAAATTAGTATTGAAAACCTTGTTTATTTAGGCCCAACAAAAAGATGTAAAAACCCTTTTTGGGAAGAAGTTTTTAAAGCTTGGACAGATTTACAAAATAAATTCATACCAAAAAATGAAGAGGAGTTTTTATCAGATTCGCTCTGGAATAATGAAAACATAAAAATAGGAACAACATCCATTTTCTATAAAGACTGGAGAGATAAAGGGATCTTTTTGATAAATGATTTTTTAAACGATGAGGGAAAACTAATGACTTTTCAACAATTCCAAAACATTTATAAAATTAAGTCAAACTTTCTTACTTATAATGGGGTCATTTCATCAATAAAATCATATAAAAAGGCTTTAAAAAACTATATATCTATAAACAATTGTTATAAAACACTAGGACCAATTATGCCAAATAATATAAGAATATTTTTTTTATCAAGAAAAGGCTCGAAAGATATGTATAATGTTTTATTTGAAAAAAGCAGTACTAAACTTAGATGTGAAGAAAAATGGTCCTTAACACTCAACAAAAATTTTGATTGGAAAACTGTGCATAATATGTCTTTTTACTCCACAAAAAGCTCAAAACTCCACTGGTTCCAATATAGAATAATACACAGAATATTGGGCACAAATAAATCTTTATTTAAGATAAAAATAAAACAAAGCGATAAATGTACTTTCTGCAGTGAAGTTACTGAAGATATTGAACACATATTTTGGACATGCCATAAAATAGCAGATCTGTGGATAAGACTCATGGACTGGATTTATAACCAAACACAAATAATTATTCCATTTAACATGGATATAATTTTATTTGGAAATTTAGGAAAAACAGAAAATAATAAAATAAAAAACTTAATAATACTTTTATCAAAATTCTTTATCTATAGAACAAAACTGTGTGAAAATCAAGTAAATTTTGCAGGGCTGAAAAACTATCTAAAAGAAAATCTAATACTAGAAAAGAATATATTTTTTAAAACAAAGCCTCTTCACATTGCCAACCTCTACTGGGACCCCTGGCTTCCATTATTAGAATAATTTACACTTAAGCAACTTAATTAGCATTACCCTATGTAATGTTATTTTGCATTTTATTTTAGCCTTTTCACACCATCATATATGTTTTTATTTAATATACTGTTATATGTTGTTTATTGTCTTTTGTTCTTGTTTTGTGCCTAAAATGCATATACATTCTCTAATATCTATTTTGTGTTTGTATGAATTATTTACAATGGAAAACCAACTTTGCCAAATCTATTTAATGTTGCCAAAAAAAATACTGCTGCCAAATTCCAAATTTCAAGGACTTTCTATTTTTTATTTTTATTTTTTTTTCTCTAGTTTTTATTTTTTGTTTTTTGTTTTGTTTTTGTGTTTTAATTATTTATTATTTTCTCTTCTCTTCTCACATTCTCTCTTAAATAAAATTCTCACTTTATTGATCAATATTGAAATAATTGATACACAATAATATACTGTATATATATATTATGTAATTTTGAGTACTAACAATTACTAACAATTTTTCTAAATATACAATCTAATGTTTAACGAGGCCGGGATAAGGTACCGGTACTTTCTGTATCAAACTAACAAATGTGAAAGTTTTCAATAAAGTATGTATAATTTAAAAAAAAAAAAAAAAAAAAAAAAAAAAAAAAAAAAAAGAAACACAACATTAAAATGTAACACACACAGAAAAGACCTATAATATAATGGCTTTTTTTTGTGACTTGGTACAGGACATTTTAAGAATAAAATGGTAGGTTGAACCTGGTTTTGGGGCATGCCAAACCTCCCGCTTTTATGGCAATGTTAAATATAACATTAAAATGACAATATTACATGACAGGACTACAATACAAATAAATGAGCGAACATATAGGACAGAGAAACACACGAACAATAGCTAACAAAAGGTACCAGGTTTAAAATTTAATACGCAAGACGCTTGTTTCGTACACACAAGACCAACCAGTGACGCGCTCAGATGAAAAAAGTTCGAAAGCAAAAACAAGTACAAAGCATAGAGGACAGGGTTGTAATAATAGGGACAGTGTTGTAATAGCCTAACATAAAACATACTATAAAAATCTTATGAAAAGGGTGTGACTCATTAGATCGATACAAAGTACAAAAACGACTGAAAAAAACAATATAGACCAAACGTACCGATTTCAGACAGTTTTGGTTTCTGAAGGCTAGTTCAATGACAATAACAACATTATGCATATTTTAGAATATGCTTCAACCAGAATTCCGATGTCTATTCCAACTAGAAATATTTGGGCTACTAGTACATTATATACGTTAAGCGTTGGTTCAATTTTTCAATTAAATCAGACTTGTGAGTCTGTGAAGTCTGATCAAAGTTTAAGTTTTTGTCTGAAATTTATCAGCCAGATGCGTTTGACATTATGCGAAATGCAAGTTCCATTATTGGAATTAATAATAATAAAATATTTGCAAAAATTTCTGAATTTACTGTTCTTTGCCTTTGTTTGTTGTTAGGGAATTTATATACTTATCTTTGAGTCCATTTAAACTCGTTTTTAAACAATTAACTGTGTTGATTGGCAAAATGGTAGTTAGATGATGCACCGAAAACAACAAAATCGTTAACTTATCCATTGAAATTTAGAGAGAAATATATGAAGTCTTGGAAATAACCAAATTAAGAAAAGGAACATAAAAATAATAGCCAATTTCCTTATTAGATCAGATCAAAATGTCTTAGTATCTGTCAACAAACTATAAAAAAAAGTAAACTCACAAAAATACTGAACTCAGAGGAAAATCAAATCGGAATGTCCCTACTCACATGGCAAAATCAAATGAAAAAACACATTAAAAACGAATGGACAACATATACAGATACACATCATGGACATCATTTCATGTCTACAATTATATGTTGATATGCAAATGGAAATGGACAAACAAGGAGGAGTGCTGGAAATATTTATCAAGAAAGAAACACTGCCAATCATTCATACAAATTCTGACATCTTGGAGTATCGATTGTGTTACATCGTTTTACCTTAGTGTCTTTTTTTTTAAGGTTTATGATGAGGCAGTTAATGACAAAAACAACTGTAGACAACGTACCTTAAAATGTAGCTTGAATGATATGAATATATATATATCTTTCAAACCAGCTGTTATCACAGAAGCCACAATGTTATGTAAGAGGAAATTCCCTACTACATATATAAAATGAGATGAGTAAAAATAGAAATGGTTATTTCCCATGCATATCTTTACTGTGATACATGATTACATCTACATAAATTCGCGCGCAATAGCACTCTTAACACTATTTCTTAGTTTATTCTTCTTCTGATATCTTTTCCACTTATGTGAATGTAAAGGTTGTAGTCAGTGTATTATATGAAAAAAACCAATATTAATTGGACAACCTTTGATATTAAGATATATCTCCGAAGTAATTGTCCTACTTATTTTTAAAAAAAAAATCAGAAAATACATTATTTGGATAAAAGCATACATTAGATGGACTTAGTAGAGAGTGCTTCGGTTTAAATTTATAGCAAAGTTTGCCTTTAATTCTACGTTGGTCAATAAAAAAATTATTTAAGAACTCAATACTCCAACAGGCAAGGTTCACATTAAATGCATTTGGCTTTTTTAAGCTCCCTTGTAGATCTTCTTGTGTTCTTGTCTTATAAACCTTTGCTTTATTCTGGTTTGGAGCATTATGGCGGAAAGTAACTCCAGTAAAGTGCTTATAACATTTTCTAGTTTAACGACTGTGTACTTAAATACATCCAGACAAAGTTTACATACACATTTATGGTTCTTTGTTTGGACCATAACTGTTTTATGCTTTGAAACGTATATGGTTTTTCCGAAGTTTTGATGTCAATCGTGCCTTTAAAGACAATGGGAAAATACCCATCGTCATATGTGACACTGACTTTTCGTAACCGTCAACCAAACCATGATAGCGTCTGATGTTTTTGTAATGATTTACTTCAACTTTACCACTTGAAACCCTTTGTTATACTTGTCAGCAGAAAATTTCTACTAAGAAATGTATGATAGGAATTGTAGCTCTGGAATACCGTTTTTACTGGTAACTATTTACTATATATCCAACAGCTGCCTAACTGTGACAGAAATGGAAAGTTCCTAATTTGGAAGGTGAAATCATCTCTTTTGTTGTATAGATTGTTTATCAATCAACACACGTTGTAAATTTTAGATATAGGCGAATATACTACCTTTTTGTATTATTCCTCAGATCCTCTTGATTAAAATCTTTCTGATATGAAAAAGAAACACGTCGACAAGAAGAGCAGTACAGCTAAGTTCGTTAGAAATGACGATTGCTTGATAAACAAACCTTAGATTTTCCGGAAAAGTAAGCTGTTTCCGTTACACCAGTACACAAGAACAAATATGTGAATTTTTTCGAACAGTGGTTTCACTTGGTATTGAACATTGCTGTGCTATTGTAACCACTGACACATATTCTAATTTCCCCCTAAAAGACACTGTAGTATTGTACTTTTCTACTTATAAGCATCCAAAGTTAAACTTTGTTCATTATCAGTACAAAAACATCCTCTTGTTTGACATACATCGGAGTAAATTAAATTCGTAAGTTTCCTTAAAGTTTTTCAATTTATTAATGTCCGTGGTTTTGCCAATAAAACAATTGCCTTATTTTTTATGCGTTAGGGGACATGAATTAATTCATATGTTAGGATTTTTGTTTGTGAGTAAAATTAAAGGCGATACTTTTTACACTTTGCATATTCTATTAAATTATGTGGATGCTTATTATACAAATGAGTTAAAAAAAAAAAAGAAGGTTTAATTGATGAAATTTTAAATGATAACATCATGCATTATATTGTGTTCCTTTATCATATATATCTACATGACTTCTATACTTTAACAAAAACACAACTGAGCTTGAAATTAACAAAAGTCTTGGAAATTTCACTTATGATGAAAACGTCAGGACCTAACTCAATTAGTTATAATTTTTGCTATTAGCAGCAGAGAAAATGTATCAATGTTGATATGTATTATCAATACCATACATATACCTATAATCGCAAGAGGAACTGCCACACTTCGATTTCGATACGGTACACTTTGTTCTGTTACATGTTCCATTTGTAAATTCAGTATGTAATTAAACATTGTTTTTCCTATAATTATGATTATTTTCATTGAGATTCTAAACGTCAACACTTCATTGTGCTATCCTAGTTAAGGATGAGGCCATTTGTAATATATATATTCTTTTCTTTTAAATACAATATAACAGGTCTAGCATAAATAAAAGTACTAATTCCGGGAAAACCATTATCAACTATTCCTGCCAAGAAATTCCTTTAAACATTTTAAAGTTTCATTTTCCTGTTAATCTTTCTTATTTAAGAGTAGCAGAAGCGTAATATTAATATGGCCACTTATGTTGTCATTATTCTCAAAGGAAGTGGCAAGTGTAGCGGTTATAAATATGTTATGGTAGTATTCATTTCCTTATAGATTTATATAATTAGTTCATCAAATTTTTTATTATAATTCTGGTTATTTTTACATACCGAGAAATCCTTACCTTACGTTCACAAGTTGGAAATGTTGATTACCAGTAATATAAAAAAAACTAAAATAACAGAAGTAACGAACTCCGAGGAAAATTCTAAACGGAAAGTCCATTACCAAAAGGTCAAAACATATCAAACAGATGGATAAATAAAAGGAACATTAGTATACTGCTGTTTAAAAGTCATACATCGATTGAAAGAAAACAAATCTGTGTTACAAACTAAAAACCGAAGGAAACACATCGACTATCATAAGATAATAACTGTCATATTCCTGACTCAGTAAAGGCATTTTCTTATGCCAAAAATGATGAATCAAACCTGTATAGAAATCTGTGCTTGTATAAAAATGAAATGAATGAGATATTAATAATACAATTGTCTTAAATCAAACGAAAAATTATGCATAGTAAATTCCTGTCTTTTTCTTGGTCAACATTTTTGTTAGATTAACTGTACAGGGATAATTTTTCAGTGATTTTCTGTATGGAATAACGTTGTTTTCAGTGAATCTTTATATGTAGAACGTTTAGTGGAACAGTTAGAAAAACCGAAAATATATTTTTTATAAGGGAATAGTATTCCAAACAAGAAGAACTGTGTGCTGTTTTCTTGTATACTGGTAATCAATAACAAATTAGAGTTACCCTTCTTTATACAACTGACTGATTCACAAAATGTAAATTACTAAAGGTTTCCTCCATTATCAACAATACTAGGTTGATACAATGACTATTAACTGGTGGTTTTACATACATTATGTATGTGACATCTGCTTTTGTTTAATGAGAGTGAAATCTATTTGGGGTTTAACTGCCCTAAATATGCAAGGGTCCAAAAAAGTATAAACTCATATTCTAATCAATATCATTATCTTTATGAATAGAGATTTGATCCTAAATACTCTCCTCTGGAAGACAGAAGTTGTGCTAGCACGACACCTAATTGATAATGCTTTCAAGGAGAAAAATACATCAAATATATAACAAAACACGGATAACCAGCTATCTTTATCTCTCAGTCAAATGTGTCATTTATAAAGAGCTGTGCTTATTAAACCCTTTTTCAAATAGTGTAAACTATCAATTTCAGCTCATTATTAATCAGACTATTTACAAAAAAACCTTGTAAACGTGTATGTAGACTGTTTCACCGTGCAGCGGTGCATGCTCTACTGTATTTTTAAAGCTAATGTGACTATTCTTTAGATAATTTGTCTTATGTGTTCCACACCATGCTCTCAATTTTAGACATGTTTGTATACTGAAAATTGAAACAATCACCTATCATTGGTCCCCATACGTATCCACGTTAAATTTTCCACTTCCAAACATTTATATAATAAGGACAGGATCAGTATACTACTAACTCACATCATACCATACTTGTTACCGGAACGTTGGATGCACAAAATCTGGTAATTCGTGTCTGCGAATCAAGCTTTATATGCCTTCTTCAATTTTATAATTCATTCATACATTTTTGTATTATTCTATATTGTTTTTGCATGGGTTATTTCAATAGTTGTTTTCTTTATTCTGTTTTGTTCTGTTTATATACTGATTCATCACGATTAAGTTCTTTTTGGTTGTACTTATTTGACTTGTAGTATAGACAAAGGATGGGTACTCAATACTTTCTACTTTCTTCAAAAATAACGACCAACAACTGATCACAAGTTCAAAATTTTAGTAAACTTAAACCCATGAATACGTTGCGTACCTTTGATGCTTTTTAAACGCAGGTTAATGTTAGACATCTTAAATAACAATGTGTTATTTATATGCCTATTCAATCTTATGACTTCAAAAAGCCAATTTTTGGGTTCTGAATGCTCTTCAACTTGTCTTTCATGTTGCCTTTTGATTTTTTTTATTAGAGCATCACTGATAGAAACGCAAATACATCTCAATCCTAGTATCTATGATAAGTATTTTGTAGATTATACTTATTTAGGTGTGAAGGTTTTGTTGAAATATCTTAATAAAGGTGCAAAACAACTGTGTGAACATTGTATATAAATTGCATGTAGTAGAGACCCAAACATGCAATAAAAATAGATTCAGTTACATCGATATGATAACAGCTGGAAATAGATATACTCTAAGCGGGCACTCTGTGGATGAAGTCTTAAAGAAGAAAACAAAGGTACAGCTTCATAAGAGCTCAAACTTCTTGAAAAAGAGAAAAGAAAGATACCAATGGGACATCTAAACTCACGAGTTGAATAATAACACTGCCAAAGCTTTGGTTACAAAGACAAACAGACAAACAACCTTACACAAAACACAGCATAGAAAAATAAAGACTGCAAATTGAAGAAAGGATTATGAAGAAAAAGCTTACCTACAAGTGTAGTTGCTAGAACAAGTGAACGTTTTTGTTGTGCTAATCAATGCAAGTGACTGCCCTACATTGAAAACATACCTTGAGTAAAACTAATAAAATTGGGGTAATAAAATAATAAACCATGTAATATTTGAAGAAACTCCCTGGTACAAATATAGATTGTAAAAAATAGTGACTGTTATTTCCACCATCTGTTATGTTATATGTTATCAGATACTTATTAATCTTAGTAAAATCCGACTTAACACACTTTTTAAGTTCTTGCGTCCTGTTTTTTTTTTTTCATCTTACAATAGTATATTAAGTAACGATGTGGATCTGTGAGTCGATTTCTGTCTCAATAAACATGATAAAACATATCATTTTAGCTTTATCACCCTTATAAAGTTTAATTTCACTTGATTTGTTGACGTTCAGTTGTTTTATTCCACAATTTACTTGATATTCGGTTATTTTTCAATGTAGAAAGATAAGATAGCATACAAAATATTTGGATCACCACACAAACCGTTCTCAATCAGATGGATTCTACTGAAACTTTCTAATTGTATTTTGTATTGAAATAGTCAAATTCATGGTGTACGAGGGGCAACTCTTAATTTTATTACAGACACAGAGAAAAATCCCAAAGAAAAAATAATAAAAATGAAGCAATGGAACCCATAAATGGAAAAAATATATAAATTGTAATGTTATATTTTCACATCATTTTCCGTAATCATTTAAGCTATGTGATGTGTGTCGCTGGTACCAAACTAATCTAGAATATAAGTATATCGAATATAATTATTCCCCGTTTGCCGCCTAGCGATAACTGTGAAGGCTATATCATTTAACATTGTCAAACGATGTTTAGATATGCGAGTTTAATCTCAATGAGTCTGTTTCTTAACCAAAATTTAAGAAAGATATGAATGAGAAAAAGATGTACCTAAGATTGAAACCATTGGGTGTTTTGGTATGTAGGCCAACAGTGCATGGTCGTTACTTACAAGATTTATCATTACCATTAAATTGCTAGTGAACTATCAGTTGCATATGTACTATTTGTCATGTACATCGTTAAGATGATGCATTTAAGTAGACAGTTAATTTGATTATTTACCGGATTTGTAATCACATAAGCAACACGACGGGTGCCACATGTGGAGCAGGATCTGCTTACCCTTCCGGAGCACCTGAGATCACCCCTAGTTTTTGGTGGGGTTCGTGTTGTTTATTTCTTTAGTTTTCTATGTTGTGTCATGTGTACTATTGTTTTTCTGTGTTTCTGTTTGTCTTTTTCATTTTTAGCCATGGCGTTGTCAGTTTGTTTTAGATTTATGAGTTTGACTGTCCCTTTGGTATCTTTCGTCCCTCTTTTAAACATACCACACTTACCAACAACAGATGGCTCATTGTAAAAAGCAGAAAACATTCGAAAAAGAAGACCTCGCTTATGAATTATTCACTAGCAAGTAAAAAGTGAATAATTTGACCTCATTGAACCCATATTCATGTGACCATTAATTTAATCCCTTAGCTAGAAAAAAATTACGAATGAGTTCTGCATGTTCAGTTATTAAAAAAGAAAGCAAAACAAGGGTAAATAATTGATTGACCGATTCGATCCACAAAAGATGTTCTTATACATGAAAAAACGATGATTAATATATATTTTTAACCTATAATATTAAATCAAAAAGACCTTGATAAATATAAAAGCACGAGTTCGATATCTATTCATATCTATATTTCTGATTATCTAGGATAATATGACTGTCGGCAGTATACGAAAGTCACTTTGAAGGTTAATAAGATGACGTCTCGATTAAAATAAACACGAAATATTGATTAATATATCGAGCTCAGGCATTGTAAATTGTCTGTTTTGGATTTGTTTTATAATTGGGATTTACGTTTTGATATGTTATAAATCAAATATGAGAATTTTTCGCTGAACACGCTTTTGACAGCTAATGATACTTTAAATACGATTCCAAAGTATGGGATAATGTAGTTCGCAAACACACAAAAGTTAGGACAAAATCAGTGCGAAGTACAAGCTTTTCGTATTATTCTAATTGCGATACTAGTATCTCATATTTTGAAAGCGGTTTGGAATCTAAGTCTATCCAACAAAATCGAAAAGTATTTTCGTTATGTTTTGAAATTCCCATAAGCAAGCTTCTAATTTATCAATGTTTACAAAACCTTCCCAGTATCTGTTGTGTTGTATAATCTTTGGAACAAAATCGATCTTATAGGTTAGATTGCAGAAACGAAAATCAGATTTTCCTAACATAAAAAGGCTCGTTGGTCATTCATGAATCAATTAAAATTTTGATTTAATTTCCAAATTTAAGTTTTCTTGACAAATAAATTCAACCATTTTAACAACTGTTGTATTCCCTTAACACATACCATTTCTAAACCAGGTGTCACAATACACAAAACCAAATAAAACTACGTATAAAAATAGTAAGTGGGCAAATATTTTGTTTGTTAAGAATATGCTACCTTCCCTGACTAAAGTGATTTTCAAAAGATTATACAAACATCCACAAAAGATTAACGTTGAAATTTTTACTGAAAACATGCCCAATTTACAGTTCCGTTTGTTTAAAGATTTATATGTGTATTATATTGGCAAATACAAAATGGTAAACATTTAACGTACATGGTTAACAAAAATATAAAAACAAAACAAACGAAATAAAGCAGTTAAAATCAGGGAAAAAAAAGAAGAAAAAAACCACACATCAATCACACACAACGTATTTCAATCGATAAATGTTTTTAAACACACATTATATATCTATATTACCTGCAATATCATTCTACCTGTTTTCATCCGTCCTAAGGTAGGTTCTATAAATTGAAGTTATATATTTATTAAAGATTCCCATAAAATGCAAAGGTAAAAATATTATCTACATAAATAACCATTTTATTTCCCCATACTATTTTTGTCGTTTGGATATAATGCAGTTCTTTAAAAGTCTATTGGAAATCAATGTTTTGACAATCCTTATCTGAAATGTAATATCACGATCGGTTCAACGCCTGCAAACAAAAAGCGTGGGAATTTCTAAAACCTATTTTCCGGAATAGCTCATGAATATTTAGGAGTACATACTTTACTCATAGCCCCGTTGCTTTCGGTGCTACATTTTGCTATACTTGGCACTCATAGCTATTTTGTACAAAATGTAAATAAAGTGACAAAAAACTTATATCACAACTATTCTTATTTATGTTTAAACAAAATAATATATGATTCCCGGATGTTTTGAAGTACAAAACAGGCTTTTTGGTCAAAGCAATAATCGAAATGTGCTAAATTTCACATATCGTTTATTTTCTATCATTCTAAAGATTCCTCAGTATTTTAAGGTTAACAAATGCCCTTACACTTTCATGTAATGTTGTCATTTTATTGTCATATTTAACATTGCCATAAAAACGGGAGGTTTGGTAATTGTAATGCGTGACGACGAATAGTTATAATAACGTTGGTTATGTTACTTTCAATGTAAGTATCTTGTAGACCGAGAAAAGAGGTGGTATTTGTTCCTAATCAAATCATATTGATTGAAGATATGCGGACAACTGAAACAATGTTCGAAGTTGTTTCTCTGAACTGTGTTATTCCACTAATAGAGATGCCAAAATTTTGTGTACTGGATGCTCTCAAACGAATAAAAAGTCCTCATTCAGTTTCGAAATTAAAAAAAAAAGATCCTATAATCCCAATAAAAACGACCAAAAACTGACCTAAAGAGCGAATTTTAAGACGAAAAACTCCAAGAATAGTAAAACAGTACTTATAACATTGATGAGTTTTATATATGTTGATTGGGACAACGGTATACTAATTACGGAAGTTATAAATCCCTATGTTATCGGTGTGTGAGAGCGAAAACAATATGATAAAAATATACATAGCGTTTAAATTCATTTTATTCATATGTGTATTGTAAAATGTTAATTCTCGAAAAATTATTCTAAAGATCTTGAACAAACCACTGGAATATCCACACAGCACATGTGCAACATAGCTAGTGATCATTCATATAGTATTATTTTTTCAACATGAGATTTTGAAAGGCATATTGCAAACAGTTTTTATGTTATTACTTTTTAACCGATAATTATATTAAGATCAAAACATTACTCATTAAACACGTTGTGTTATTTTCTGTGCCTATTGAACCGTATGACTTCAAAAAGCTTTTTCAGAAGTTTTTTTTTCAATAATCTAATTACTAATGCAAAACACTTACTATTGCATTAACATTCTGTATGATTTGCTAGTAGTTAAGACTCACATATGCAATAAATATGGACTGAGCTGATAGTGAAGAAGTGAAGTAACAAGCCCAGCAAAAATAATTGTCGTTGTCCAGGTCCTGAGATTTCATCGGTGCATATTTGCTGTGTATCCTTTCATTCATATTCGAATAATATTAGTAATGTCTTTTCATTACAACATAGTTGGATTTTTGTGGCTTGTTTAAAGGTTTAATGAGTGTATTATTCGCAAATATAAAATGGACAAGATTGAACATTGCAAGGTATAAAAAAAGATATAAAAACAAAACAACGAAAAAAAACCCAGAGAAAATCCAATGACAACAAAACACACACTACACTAATCCCAAAACTTATTTGATCAATGTTTTTACCATACTGTATACATCTATAATACATGTTATATCATTCTTCCTATATTATAATTCTTATGTATGTTATAGAGAGTTATAAACATTGTAGATATAAACCTTCCCCTGAATATACACCCCTTACCGAAAAAAAAAGCCCGGCGGGAAAGATTTACCGCAAGTTTGCAGCAAACATTGCCGCAAGCTTGCAGCAAATGTTTGCTGCAAACTTGCCGCAACCATTTTATCATGCAGATGAAGTTTGCGGCAAGCTTGCTGCAAACATAATTATGAAAATTAGATTTGCCGCAAGCTTGCGGCAATTGTTTGCGGCAAGCTTGTGTGTTGCAAACTTGCGGCAAACTTGCAGGAACTACAAATATACTAATGTCTGAAGACACATTCAATTTATCTCTTTCAAAAATTACACAGCAACATTTTTAAAAATTCAATTCCTGTCTTTATACAAACTGTCATTGGAAGAATTCTTGCAAACTCGTGAGATTTAAGGAAATACATACATGCATTTGAGTTTTGAAAAAGGAGTAGCAGTCGTTCTCAAATGACATAATATATACCTGTATTAAAAAATGAACAAGGTAAAATCTCAAATGTGTATTGAGACTATAAAGCTAGGTAATAATTGCATTACAGAATTTAACTTAATCTTAATAAACATGATCATGATGGTGCAGTACATCAGTTACAAATTCAAACTTATAATGGCTTAAGTTTTTCAATTACACATACATGTATAGATAGTTGCTTACTTAATTATGTATGATGATAACATTAATTATTGCATTAAAACATGAAGTTGTATGAATCATTTGTACTTACAAAATAACATACTGATTATCCCATATTATTGAACCAAAATGCCTCCTTGATCTCTTATATGTATGTGAAATGCATTTCCAAACACAACCAACATGACCTAGCCACAATTTCAAATTGTTAGTATCCAGGAAGTGCCAACTAGGCATGCCCACTCAATATTGTGTAATTCCTGCAATGTTCTGGCAAACATATAGAATGGTCAAAGTTTTCTGCAATCTTGCGGCAAACATTCTTTATTATTTTAAACTTTCTGGCAATCTCACGGCAAACATTGATGTTTCTGCAAACTTGCCGCAAGCTTGCAGTAATGTTTGCCGGAAGTTTGCAGCTAGCGGCAAACATCTGCAAACACTATTTTCTGTGTTCCTGCAAACTTTGTGTTTGCCGCAAGCTTGCAGCAAGTCTGCTGCAAGTTTGCGGCAAACAATTCAGTTTCATAAGGGACAATATGCCTTTTTTGGCCTTGGCTAAATACTAGTAATTAAATGTATCTTTGATTGGTTTCCAGAAGATTTGTAATACAATACCAGCCTCTTAAAATGTCGTATATCATATTGATTATTATTTTAAAGAATCGTTCAATAATAGTTTGACAGTTACTCAAAGTTATATAGCTTTCATTTGATTTCCAAACTATTCAACAGTTTTACTCAATTACAAAATTAAAATTTAATGTAGGAACCTTTACATATGCATTATTTCATGCATGTTTTTACTGATCGAATTGTTGGTTCTATACCTTATCAAAAAATACTTTTTTAGGCGTACGGGAACAATATTATCTGCCACAGGACATCTTTCCATGAATTGATTAAACAATATTCCAATTTTATGTCGCAGTTCAGAGTTTCTGTTATTCCGTTGTTTTCAACTTATTGTTGATGTGTTTCCCTAGGTTTTGGTTTGTGGCTCGGATTTGTTTTTTGCTCAATCGATGTATGACTATTGAAATGCGGTATACTACTGTTGCCTTTATTTAACCAGTGTTTTCCCTCTCAGCGATTTGTTATTTTAAAATGGGGTATATAATATTTTTGGTCATTTGTTGTTTTTTTTTTTCGAATTTACGAGCTTTTCAGAAATTCATTTCGAATTTCTGTTCAAATCTTCACCTGTTTTAAAAAGAGTGGCGAAAGATACCAGAGGCACATTCAAATTCATAGATCTAAAAAAAAAACTGCCAACACCATGGCTAGAAAAGAAAAAGACAAACAGACAAATATTAGTACACAAGACACAACATGGAAAACTAAATGCTAAGCAACACGAACCCCACCAAAAAAATATCATGATTATTTGTTAAGGGAAATGAACATGTTATATTTGTGTTTACCAGCAATCTAATTAAAAACCGATCTCTCATCGCTCCCGTTTTCTGTCGCGTGGGAGATCTAACAAAACCCGCTTTGAGGTCACATGTGAGAGAACTGGAAGTTATGAATTTATAATGATATGCAAATGAGTTGACGACCTATTAATAAGCCAATCAAAAAAGTTTATGAATTATTTGGACTGACGATTTCTTCGTAAATGAAATGAGTTACATCCTTTTACCTCACGATAAACTTTCAAGATCGTCGAAGACTCATTTTCATTGGTCGAAAAAGACACACCCACGAGGTCACTCACATGTGACCTCAAATCGGGTTTCCTTAGATCTCCCTTGCGACATATCAGAGAACGGGAGCGATGAGAGATCGGTTTTTAATAAAATATGTTTGCCAGACACGCGTTTCGTCTCAACGAAAACGTTAATATGCCAAATAAAGTACAAAGAATTGAAAATCTCAATTTTCCAAATTCAGAAATGTTAGCGAAATACAGCTAAGGTTCTATGCACAACAATAGGTGTACAGCAGTCAATTTTGTGTTATAATTTAAATAACTATTAATTTTTACCATAGCACAACAACACAATGGCGGGATGTATCAGTACAGAGCCACGTCATATGTAAGAAAGAAACTTAAAAAGGCATATAGACAAAGCACATTAGCTAACATTAAAAACAAGAATACAAATATTTACCATAGCACAATAAAGGGATGTATCAGTACAGAGTAATCCTTAATATTTCGACAAATCTATTCTAAAACATTTAGTTTTAAAATTTGGCAATATCAATGATATGTCATGCAAACACAGCATTTTTGACTTTTTGACCGGTTAAGTAGAAAAAATGTTTTGTAATAAAAGGAGAGGAGGACGATACCTAGGTGACATTTTAAAAAACTCCAAAGGAAATTTAAACACATGATTTATATGGGGAACACAAATGTATTAAAAACCTATATTAAAGAGTTTATTCAAATGAACAATACATTTAAATGGAAGGAAGTTGTGTATCAGAATTGTATTGCATGTTGACTAAGAATAGTAGAAGTTTCGCAATTCGCATCCGTTCGGAATTTGTGATGGAGGATTGCTATAGTTTTCAACAAATCTATCAATTTGATGCAATATTTTACTAATCATGGATATCTAATTTGATCCTTTCCCGGTATTTGTTCGATTTACGGCATGGTATGGGTTTCGTAATACTTAAATCTTTGATAAAGATCATTAGCACATTTTGATAATGTTGTCTTGATTAAAATCATCTAATACAAACATTTAAGGCATCTCTAATTATCATAACAGTAGTTTGCAGTTCTGTATAAAGCAAACGGATAAACATGATTTTTATAATTGAATATTAAAGGTTCTACAAATTGACATAGCAAGATTTGGCATGATTTATGTTGCTACTTACCTTTATATATGTATACACGAAAAAGGCAAAACTGATGAGCATTCCCCCATATAACATACGCACTGACCTCTTGATTCTTGTGAAAAGAATATTGACTATAAAATACATTTATATGATTATAAGTGTTGCGACCTACTTAGGTGTAATCCGAACATCATACAAAACAAATCTATTTAAGACGGTTAAAAATCTCACTACAAAAATAGTTCTTGGGAAATCTATTCTCCAAAAATACATTTCACCTATGTCAAATTTAAATGAAAGGTATCAATGCTATTGCAAGAAATGTTTTATCAACAGCACCATTAAACGGCATTAGTTTATGGAATTTCACGGTTTGGTTAATACAATAATCAATTATAAATTCTATGTAATCTGGGTTACAAACAAAAACTGAGGGAATCACATCAATTATAATAGAAAAACAAAGGAATACCAGGAACTCCGAAGTTCAACAAAAACAAATCCAACACACATAGAACCGAATCATTTGATAACAACTGTCATATTCCTGACTTGGTACAGGACATTCTAAGAAAAAAGCGGTAGGTTGAACCTGATTTAAAGGTATGTCAATACTCCCGCTTTATGACAATGTTATACAAATGTCGCTTAAACACTACGTGACAGAAATACAGCACAAACACACGCAATAATATTCATAACAGAGAAATGCACACACAAATATTATAATATTCGACACAATATGCAAATCGCAGAACAACAACTAAAATATTCCATCAACGACAAACAAAACAGGATATTAACAACAGTGACGCGCTTACGAAACTTACAAACAAACTCGAACTTTATACAATTATTTTCACAATATTTGTTCAAACAATTTTCATGACAATGATGGTATGCATGCAAAGGCAATTTTAGAATTATTCGAACTACAAAAGATAAGACATTATAAATTATTCAAATGAAACCATAATCAAAACATAAACATAAATCCATGAATATTGGATGTACAAAACACCGAGAAACGCTGCACAGCAATGCAATTTCACATTCAGTATAAGTCATATTCGGGAATATGATAATGATGGTATTGAACAAAAATTTTATAATTATTTTGACAATTATATAAGCCTGGTACCTTTGACAACAAACGGTAAAACTCTATAGATTTGTTTATAACTCGAAAATGCTTCAGATGTATACGTCCTATAAATATTAATAATGTCAATTAACATAAATTATAAAACGAGATGAAGTCAAGAACAGACAAAATCCTATATAGTTTTAATACAAGAAAAAAAAAACTTCAGGCCAAATACATACAAAGGGTCCTTTGATGTTTAAGTTTTTAAATCGGTAATTTACTATTGAAAACATATACTATAGACAAATTCAAAATGAAATAACTAAACAAACAAAAACAACTTAAGACGAATCTGAAAGCAGGACAACGATTGTAAAATAAAATCCCCGTCACTTTCCAAATCACAAGTTTCTTGCTTGATCTAAAATAAATTGGTTTTAAACACGAAAACAAATTTAAAGGGTATTAACTTTTCCATTTTTATTCCAAATGGAGTTTTCAAAATGACTTAAAAAAGAAAAGAAATATAACCACATCTAAATATATACAGGTGAACATACAATGTTAATCATTGTTCCGTTTACTATTATTGTCCTTTGATCTGGTATGTATAACATATGCTTTTAAATGTATTTAAAACATTCACAGAAATTCTCATTACTATTTATACTCTTTCCTTGAATTTACTGAAAGTTTTCAATATATCAAACAGAGGCAGAACATACCAATAAACTAATAAAAAGACTATAAGCAGAAGAATAGGCAGACAAAGTTATGCAAAGAACGGTCTACAAAACACGATCAAAACAATTTGATTAAAAATCCTCACGGCAGGTGCTTTGGTTTGAATTTACGACTCTTTTATTATCATTAAGATTTAAATAAAAAGTGTGGCATTTACACTTTCAAAAACAGAAATCTATTAAACTTAATTGAAATAGATGGATATGTGTTTTGAATGAACGCATATGTCTACAATCGATACTTATAAAAAATTCATTATTGTGAAAAAGTATATAATTGCTATATTGTTTTAACGTCTCAAACGTTGCGTTAGCATCAGCAGTACATGTACACAGTTTAAAGTTTGTTAAACTATTTAAGCAAGTGGCTCTATATTTCAACACAAGATTCGCAAATATGACATATAAGACAACTATTTACTACAGCACAAAAAGAGGTATGTTTTTTTTATTCATGTGTAGCATATTTTATCAATAAAGGGGGGAGAGAAGAGAACATATGAAGCAAAATAAACGAATGATATCAATTTCAGTTTCACAATTTACCTTTTTTTAAGGAACAAGAACATCAAAATAAAAAGGAGACAAAACGAAAAAAGATACTGAAACACACACAAAAAAAAAACACTTAAAAAAACTCATTTACCACCTTTTTGTTCTATGAATTATGTAATTGTATTTGTAAAATGAGTTGAGATGTTTTAAAATTCAATGAACGTAATCGATCAATAGTTAGTAAAATATTATTATTTCGTTACCACAAATACTTTTTCTAGATTATCTCTTCGGTGTTAATATTCACAGAATGGTTTAGTTTGGAAGTTTTCCTGTTCAAGTAGAAAACGTTTGACTAACGACTTATTACATCCTACTGATTATCATAACGTTATTTATAGAGCCCGTCAAGATAGAAACAATCTTTGAATATAATTTGTATGGGTACTTTAATTGAATTGAATGTTATATATAAGAAAATGCCTATACCAAGTCAGAAATATGACCACTGTTAATTTGTTTGATGTGTTTGAGCTTTTGACTTTGCCATTTGATTAGGGTGTTTCCATTTTTAATTTTCCTCACAGGTCGGTATTTAATGTACAACAAGACATGTTTGCAATCTGTTTATAAAGATCATGGTATTGCATGATTGCCGATAGAAATAATTTGGCATAGCACACAATTATGCTTTTTCAGCAACTGTACATAGAATTCATTGGAGCTTTAAAGATAAATTAATAATTTAATTTTGGATGTAACGCGTCTTCTGATTGGCTGACGTTGTTTTGTTTATTATAGGATTTAACGCCTTTTTAAAGGAATTTATTGGTTGTTTAACTGGACCGTCACTCACAACATGTCCAGTTTATACACCAATAAATTCCTAAAACAAAGGCGTTAAATCCTTGTAATTCTTTTAAATTGGAGATGGGGAATATATTTTTTCACACTCGTTACCTCTATCACACGTCAATTGTGTATCTATGTCTTTGAATACTCAATAGGCCTGGCGCATGCATACATTTGTTGGTTAACGCAAAAAATATGTACGCAATGAAAATTGCTATATGATAAAAAGTAAACTGCAAAGTTTAACACTCTTATTATCATCCAAACTCATGTTTTTGTTATTATTTCATTTAACGATTAACGTGCAGTGAAAATAAATTTTGTTAACGTCGGTGTTATTATCGCCGCAATCTTGTTTACATTGGTTAAGAAAAGAAGTTCGGTCAACGCCGTCTATCGAAAAATAACCAACGTCAAGGTCAACTACTGGAAGTCCTCTCGACCAATCATATCAGCGTATTCCCTAATATTCAAATCATATAAGAATTATCAGCTAATAGACATAATTTTGTCGTGTGACCGTGACGTCATCAACGTTTTTTCATGGTTTACTCCCGTTTAAAATGGAATTTAGAATTAAATTATAAGAAATGACTGTAATATTTTTCTGTCTATTCGAAATAACATACGCCTGTTATTCAGTGTGCACCACATTTTTGATGTTATTGCTTAATAGACAGTCAGTCCCTAATTAAAAGGACAAACAAGACATTTCAAAACATTTTCCTTTGAACTTAATATCATTAAACTTGCACCAGTGCTATTAACTTGATATAGTTATTTATTATGTATATCGTTAAAGCCACTCTATATTTATAAGTTAAAACTATGATTTTTTTTTTATATATCATGAGCGTAACATATACTTGACATTTCAAACAAATGCATGAAAAGGCCGTCAGTACAATGTGGTAATTGTTTTAAAGGTTGAGGTTAGTTCTAAAAAGTTATAAGGTAGTATTTTAATCCGGTTGCCAATTTTTCTATATATCTACTAATTTAAAAAAAAAAACTCATAATGACAAATAAAATGTGGAAATCAATCATATATAAATACGTATATATAGTTGGCGGAAAAAAAACCGATAATGTTGTTACAGATATACACCAATAATGGGAATGTTACCTTTTCTATTCCAAATCATCAGTAGAAAACGTCAAAATTTACAGGTTACGAGCAGATGTACGTTAACATGGTAAATATGTTTCGAAAATATAGGTTTTACATTAGAGGAAACATTTACAAGTGTGGTATTTTCCTTGATAACTTTATCATGTATATATCATAAAAAAATAAAAATGATAAAATAACATTACAAGAGAGACAGATTAAAATAAGAAATTTTGTTTGCTTCTGGATCTTATTTTTTAAACTGCATTCTATAAAATAAACGAGTTTTAACCAACACAAAGGCATGCGGTTGGATACCTATAATAATTTATTGCTAACATCCACTTCATTTGAACTTGGATGGATAGTTATCTCATTGGCAACAAACCACATCTTCTTATTTCTATATAAAAAATAACAAGAAAGCCCAAACAAAAATAATCCAAACAAAAGGATCTTTAACAAATTTTAACATAATATAATAATTTGGCTTGCTAAATGTCGAATTAAAGATCAATATTTAACAACATATAGAATTAAAACGTATCGAAAACAGCTATTTCCTTAATTTTCATTCTTCATACCTAGTTTTAGAATTGGAAATAACATAAAATTTAATGTTGGCCTATCCTATATCAGGTTAACCCAAACAGCTATTGTTGTTTCTGATACTATTTATAGATATAATGGAAAGTCTATTTAAATAAGATATATTGAAATTTAGAAATGCTTGATATGCAATAATAACTAGATTACTTTTTAAAGGGGCACTAGCTACGAGATATATGAAAAACCTAATATACTATTTTTTTTGGCTTTATCAGTAATGAAATACAAATATTGAAATAATAATTCCTTTTTAGTGGCCAATGAGATTCAGTTTTGTCAAAATAAGCAAATAAACATTGATTATGAATTATTTACTTGCAAGTGAATAATTTGACCTCATTGAATCCATATTCATGTGAACTTTAATTTAACCCCTTCGCTTGAGATGGATAACAAGTGAATTGTATGTGTAAAGTTATTTAAGGAAGAGAATGTCAACATTGAAAGTGAAACAAATGTAAATCATTTGATTGACTGATTCGATCCACAAATAAACATTCTAATACAGGTAAAAAACAATGATAAACATTTATTTTTTTTATCTATAATATGATTTTAAATAGACCTAGAATAATTCAACAACACGTGTTTGCTTAATCTATCTATAATACTAAAATTACGAGGTCCAATTTGTCAGCCGTCATCGGGTAAAAACGATAAAAAAAAAATTCAACTCTATATAGAACTAATATAGGACAATGGTGTAGATTAAAAATTACACCACTCCAGACCCTTTTGTTTTCCACATAATTAATATTGCCAATAATTAACAAGTTCCGGGTCGAATCCGATACCGATACCGATACCAATAGTATATTCACCTGTTAGCTATTACCTTATCTGTACGTTCCGCATCTGACAGGCGCACCACCGAACGGTGTATTTAGGATTTTGCTATATATACGGGTCATAATCACAGGGTTGACTCTACTAAATTGAACAATTGTCAAATTGTTTCCTATTGTATGATTGTAGTATTTTAATCAGTAAGACTTTCTAAGATAGCAATACGAATACTAAAAATCTGGACTTAAAATAAGGCGTATAGGTACAGTTTTCAATTTGTTAGCGGGCATGACGTAAAAAAGCGAATCAAAGAATTCAACTTTATTGGACAATGCTGTTGATTAAAAAATACTCAATTCCAGGAACTGAATATTACCTATAATTGATAAGTTTCAGGTCGACGGGTTCAAACAGAAAGATTTGAAAGCAGAGAAAACTGTGTATCTTATAATCAGCACGACTTTATCAGATGACAATGCCGATACTAAAATAAGGCTTACGTGCATAGTTAAATACTTTAATTCAGTCACGGACCCGCGATATCACGGGTGTGTTCTAGTTTATATCTATATTTATGTTAACATCGCTTATATGGTCATCAGATGACTCGATAAGTAATTAGATGGCGTCTAGACTCAAATACACACGACACGAAGCTACGTATTTTCATGCCTGTGTCTTGTTTATTGTTTAATTTAGACTTTTAATAGTTTGGATAAATGTTTTACATTGTTATAAATCGAATATGAGAATTTGATTAGAATCGGTGAACATGAATTTGGCAGCTAGTGCCCCTTTAAGTGGTCGATTGAGATTATTTGATATTTGGGCTTTAGATTTGCTAAACATGGTGCCCTCACTTGACCCGTACCAATTTTGGGCTCATGTTTTCACTTCAACATGTTCTCCCTGAACAAACATTCACAGAACACATTTTATTGCACCGGATTTGCATTTTGTTTATTAATATCTTTTTGTTGAATTCTAGGTCAAAAATATTCAAAACTTTAAATCATATCACAGACGTTGAATAGTTGAAAAAATAATCGGTGCACTTGTAAAAGCGCTTCCAAAAACATTATATTTGTTAATGGGTATTTAGCATCGATTGACAATATTTAATATATGTTATGGATATCATAGTTAGTATCCTTCTGCAATACAGTTGAGTAAACATATTTTACAGAAAAGCAACATTAACTGGAAATATTTTTGGGAAGTCATAATACTAATTGCTATGTAGTTATTGTGAAAGTTAAAATTGAAAAGTGTTTTACTTACCGTAAGTTATTTTATTTTGAATTTTTTCAAAACTCTTCACTTCATGTCCTTTACAAGTAATTTTATGTCCTCTGCTTTTCAAAAATATTTCAGTTGAATAGTTTTGAGTCGATAAAACGTTGTTTTGATAAAAATAGTATTGATGCAATCTATGAGTGGAATAATTTTAATTTTGATATAAATAGAATTAATGCAATCGATGAGTTGAATAACATTAGAGGAACCAATTTTACTGCAACAAATTGCTATACCCAAAATACTGAGGCTTGGGTCTGGTAATACCAGCAAGTACTAGTAAAAACATTAACGGTACCAATTTTATTTCAGTGGAGGTTTATTTGAAATATAAATTTTGCTGCAGTTAATCCAGATCACAAAAAGAGGAAAATCCATTATTGTATACAAACATTGAAATCTGAAATAACAAAAAAGGAGTAAAGATAAATCTGAATAAGGACAAGTAATCGAGAAAATGCAAGACGGAGATAGTTTCTCTTTTTTCAAATTATTTCCTAAATTTTGTAACATCTAGACAATATTTCAAGAAATTCTAAAATGTGAAGCCTGTTTTTCTGGTAATGATTAAATTCATATTGAAAATTTAAGTGAAAAAGGGTATATGTCAATTATTACATAAAATTCACATTATCAATTATCAGACGGTCATTTTACCCTTGCAATCATCCCAAAACACAAATATATAGTTGACCTATCGCTTACAGTATCTACCATGTCTACGAAACAGACCCTACAAAAATCAAATTACATTTGACCAATGAACCGTGTAAATCGGATGAACTTTACCTGACAAACATGATCAACTCGCAATCATTTTACAACACAAATAACACATATACATTTTAGTTTACAGTGTAAGCATCAGAGAAACGGACTTTTCAAAGAATATATTATCAACTACCAAAACCTTTTTGTTGGCGCGTTTGTCAAAATTACTCTCATGTACAACATCTTTTTAGTTGCCATATTTGATAGATTTATTTGTATGTTTGTTTGAATTTTTATTCAGTTCAGGTAACTATATTTTCATTTAAAACATTGGCTGCTAGATCCCAATTGTTGTCTGCTTGTGTTGTTCACACAACTTTGTCAATAAAACTGTCAAATATGTAAGAGGTAAAGCTCGCTAAAAAAAAGTAGGTTTTACCTACCAAGTCAGAAATGCCCATACCAAGTCAGGTCAACTCCTTCCGTTGATTTTGATCGTTAATTTAGTCAGTTTTTATGGACTTCTCTACCTGAATTTACTTTAGAATTTGGTATTTAAGTTACACTTTTTGAGCTGCCTTTAAACGATGAAACTTATGTGAAGGTCATACGAACTTACCAGCAGACTTGGACACATTTCAAGCATAATATACTCCAAACGTTTTTGACTTATTGCTAACAAAAATAAGCTGAAAAAGTAATCTTAACCTATCAAAAAATGCTATAAAGATGTATACAATCATTCCGAACACAAAGTATAGTTGACAACAGTATTTAAGGTACGACCTGAACACACACAAAAAACATACCCGCAATCACAGATCCATTAAATGAGGTGGAGGTCAGGTGAATTTTATGTGATGGACATCTAGACCTTGCAAGAATCTTATATACTTATGGTGATCAAAATACTAAGAATTTTACATCACAGTTTTAAGGCACTCATTGGTCAATGAAAATTACGTCAAGGACAATCGAAATATGATAGACGTTTTTCTTTTTTTAAATTTGACACATGTGAGTTCAAGGTGTGAAGCATCCAAATTTCTACTGATCAAATATGTAGTTTCATACAAATGTTTTACAGTGTCGACTGCTTTTAGTAATCTTTATGTCTCACATTATTTGACTTTCGTCGTAGTCGAGACAATAAATATATACATTCTCATTCTAGTACAGAAGTAATAAGCTACTTACTAGGCTGGAGATTCCCTCCGGGACTGAAGTTCTGCAGCAAAGGTATCGATGTAGTGGTCGCTATAACATTAACAGTACAAAGTGTACTGTTCCAGATGGACATTTTGACTTAAGAATGTATCTTTAGTGATACTAGTACCCGTGACAACATATTTGAAAATACAAAAGCATAATACAAACGTTGAGCAGCTGGTATGACATGAAAGTAAGAGAAAAGCAAAAAACAAAAAAAAAAAAGAACAAATCGGAGTTTTGCACGAGGAAGACAAATCTTTGATTTTGAATTGTTTCCTAATTCTTATAATATTTCAATTTAAACAATATCAATATGATCATGCAGGTACCAAAACACTGAGAAACAGGAATAATTCATTGATTGTTGTTCAGTGGAATATAGGGATGATGATACCTTTACTAACAGTCTACCAGCATATATATCGACCGAGAGGTACGGTACGGTACTGTACCGGATGAGTATTGTAAATAAGGGCGACAGTAGTAAACCGCTGTTGAAAAGTCATCAATTGATTTAGATTAAGAGAAAACAAATCCGAGTTATAAACCAAAACCGAGGGAAACACCCGGAAGGGGGGGGGGGAGTGGGGGGTTACTTCCTATCTTTTAAGTGGTATGAGTGTGCCGCAAAACAGGATCACTTTTTCATGCCCTGCTGGTTAGAACAGGGTCACTTTTTCATGTCCTGCTGATTAGAACAGGGTCGCTTTTTCATGCCCTGCTGGTGATAACAGCCTTTTTTAAAACAAAGTATTTGTCTACAACAGGATCGATAATTTAACTGTTTAAGATACAGTCTAGAACCATGGTCTAAAACTGCATTTATTTTATACGGTCTAGAACAATTAAGGTATACATTTGCTGAGCGTGTCTAGAACAGGGTGTGTTTTTAATATTTGTTTAGAACAGGGTATGTTTATCAATGTTTTCTGGCTAGAACAGGGTATGGTTTGGCAAGTGCTGTCGGCACAGTTATACCCGAAAGGATAGTCATTACCCTCCCCCGGAAAAACTTCATCCATAAGAGGAAAACAACAGAAACACTAAAGAGCAACAAAAACAAATGACAATGCAACATGCATACATAGAAACGAACTATTAGATAACAACTGCCATATTCCTGCCCCTAAACAAAAATGTGTACAAGTTCAATAAAAATGGACGTAACACTCAACTTCAAAACATATAAATGAACTAAGATTAAATACAAAATGCAAGACTAACATAAGTCAGAGGCTCCTGATTTCTGTCTCCTTCAAATCGTATGTTTACCTCATTTTTTCTTATTTTACATTTTATTGTATTAACAGAAAAATTGTGGGATAAAATTGGTGGGTCTGTCTTCATCACAAAATATAACCAAACAGAGTACTTGAAATATTCCCTTGAAATAATTTTTCTTAGACCGCTGGGCACTTGTATTGATCACTATATATTTGAATATGAGTGCATAAAGATATTCTTTAAAGATGCCATCAGACTAATCAGGGTGCATACAAATATTCAACAAGAATGTACACACTTCAATGCCTCTACTTCCTAACTGTCATTCAGATAAATCCTATCAAATGGACATGTAAGCCACAGAAGCATCCAGTACACAAAATTTAGTCCATCTATAGCTTAAAGGATCTTAGTATCAGACATACACCCCTAATGAAGAAAACGTTTAGTTGATCAAAACACTATAGTAAATGAAGTCAATATTAGATGAGCCCTGTCAACACACCAAATTAAGTCAATTTCTATTTTATTTGAGATATAGACAACCACAAAAACTTAACATTGACCACACGAACCATAAACATAAGGTCAAGGCCAGATTAACCCTGTCAAATTATGAACACCTTTAACTCATTTCATAAACAAAATACAGTTTACCTTATGCTTATAGTACTCGAGAAAGGACCTAGCTACTGAATCTAAACATTTAAAAAATAAACCATGAAAATGAAGAACAGATGAAACCTATCAGACAGACATGTTAACCTCACTATCATTCCATACAAAATTAAATAATAAATTGCCATAAGTAATTTGAGACACGTACCTTCACACGAAAAAACAACATTGACTAATGAACCAGGAAAATGAGGCCAGAAGAATAATTTCTGAATGACATTTAATCTTAAAGTGGTCACATACAGCAGATATAATTAACCTATTGCTTATTGGATCTGGGAACCTTACCTTACCATAAAAACAAAAGTTAAATTTGAATTTACAACAGCTGAGTAGACAGAAATTGTCATAATGCTTGTTTCCAAAATTAATCTAATGTACCTTGCATTAACTTTTGTAGGATAAGTTTCTTGATACATTTTAATGGCAATAGAACCATCCTCATAAATGACTGCAGATAGCTGATAAGAATGTCTGTTTTCAAGATAATGATTTCATTCAACAAGCTTTAATTTAATCACTTTTATTTTTGAAAAGGATTATAAGGATGGGAGCAATAGTCAATCAATTTGAGACTGTTATCAATATATTATAAGGTACAATGTATTGAATAATTTTGTAAGACCAATACAAAACAGAACTGATAATGTTTTTTCATCTTTATTAAAATCTGATACTTCAACATTCAACAATAAACATATAATAATGAATTCTATTTGGCATACTATTTAAGGCATTCAATTCTTCTTACAACGTTCTTAAAGAATATGGCAGGTGTATTATTCTCTCAAAACGGTTGGAATGCTGGAGTAAATTTTGGCCATATGATGTGCATAACCACAGAAATTAAAATATTCATGTTATAACAAGTGAAACTATATATCCAGACAGTTTGAATTGCTAAATAAAAATTATAATATACCAAATTTTAGTGAATAAAATCTGATAAATGAATAAATTTTGCCAACAGTGGTATAATTCAATTAAAGGTAAAATGCTGATAGTGTAACTTATAAATGTAAAAAAACAATGTACAACTGAAATCACATATCAAATATCACAGATAATGTCAATCAATAAACACTAGGAGTCACATGACAGATAGATAACTACATTGTCAGTCAATCACTCCATTAACAAACCCTTTTTCATCATGATAATGGCAGTATGTATTTTTGTTTCTACCATATGAATATCACTTAAATATAAAATAAAATATATAACAAAATATAAAAAGACTCTTAATTTTCATATTGATGTAGAATATCTACATTGTGTTTCAAGCAGATAAAATAATATGCAACTAATATCAAGACCAAAGAAATGATAACTTAATATGAACATAAAAATGAACAATTATTTGTTTAAATAAATAAAGAACACCCTTTCTTTGAAGAAATGATTTTCTTATGCAATTGCATAAAGTTTGGTAAAGTCATGTGAAAGAAGGTACTCTGTGTTTTGCATAACTTCAAACATATTGCAAGAATATCAAAATTATCTCCCTTGTATAATTTCTTTCCAGGGAGATAATCCATTCTCAATTTACTTGTTTATTAAATCCAACTAATCACTTTTATTTAAGAACACTACTGTTATCGTTTTCTCTCATTTTGAGTGTATGTTCTATGAGAGAGATACACACAAACACCCAGTTATACATGTGTTGTGCTGGTACTGATCCAAACTTTGACACCTCTCCATGGGGCACATCTGAAATAATAAAAAAACATATTAGAAAATGCATTGTAAGAATCCTTAATATACTTAACTTCATAATTGCTCTAAAGATTAGTTCTTTTTGTTTCCAAATCCCTATATTTCTATTGTTTGATTGTTATTTGTGTAGTTTTGAAAAATAAAATATTGTTTAATTACTAAATACAAGACAATAAGAAACAAACTAAAAACACATAACTTTTATGACTCAAGGTTTTATCTACAAGCATTGCCTGCTGATTCTTCAATATGTTTTTTTTCTATTTTGGCTATTATTCATTGTAGCCATATTTCTCATCTGTTTATAGCAAAATAGGAAAAAGAGTATTTACCTTTGAGATGTACTTCAATTTTTTCTGGAGGTATAAGTTGATGATCTTCAGCAGCTGTAGGATCATACTGTGCTATCTTTTGTAACAGGTCATTGTTCATGTACTGTAAAAATAATAGATTTTAGAAATTATACAAACAGATATAAGACTAGAAACATAGGCATTATATAATACAATGCTTTTTCTAGAATGTTACAAGTCTTTTTCTCAAACAGTTGGGATGAACATGAAATCATGCAACCAACTTTTCAATGCAGTTTCTTATCTTTTTTTATTTGAATTTCAGCAACTAAGAAAATCTGTGAATTGTTTTGTTTTTTTAAAAGTCTACAGTGTAAATGACTAATTAAATCTGACTTACTGTTCTGAGATTTGTCCAGTCGTCAAGTTCTCCATTCTGTACTTTTTCAAGGAAGAATATTGCACTAACAGCCTTTACTATTTTGACTACAATCTTTGGTGGGTCATTATAGCTTCTCAGTTCAGCGAAGGCTTTAGCATCAATCTTAGAAACGTTTTCACGAAGTTCCATCAACATAAGTCTGTCAAACATTATATCCATTCGGTTCTCATCATCTCTTTCTGCTTCTGCAAGATTGGAAAAAAATCTTTGCATAAATTTTTATTTTTTATGCATTCTAAGAATCCATATGTCCAATCTTTTATAAACAAGAATGTGTCCCCAGTACATGGATGCCCCATCCGTACTATCATTTTTTATGTTCAGTAGACCGTGAAAATGGGGACAAATCTCTAATTAGGAAGATCATAACATAGGGAACATGTGTACTAAGTTTCAAGTTGATTGGACTTCAACTTCATCAAAAACTACCTAGATCAAAAACTTTAACCTGAAGCGGGACAGACAGACAGACAGACGGATGGACGGACGGATGGAAGAACTAACAAACGAAAAAACGGTACACAGACCAGAAAACATAATGCCCATAAATGAGGCATAATAAATGGGGAATAAAAAACTTCCCTGCTAAACAGTGAATGATATGAACCCATAAACAGTAGTTTAAAAAAAATCATATGTTTAGAGACTCCTTTAGATGATATGGTATCATACTCATAGATAAAGGTAACAGTAGTATACCACTGTCAAATAGTCATAATTTCGATAAGCAAAAACAAATCTGGGTAACAAACTAACACTGAGGGAACACATCAACTATAGGAGGTAAACAACAGAACAACAAAAACACTGAATTACAACAAAAGCAAATGCTGACGTCATTTATTTGCAACATTTCTTCCTTAATGCTGTAAATTCGGAAATTGCATGCACTTATTATTGTAATTTGTTATTTTGAACTTAAATGCGATTTAAATTTTTGCGGTATTGAGCAAAATTTAGTTTAATTCATATAGAAAATTTCAAGATGTGATTTAAAATTATTTTGATTATAACCCTGTCACATTTTTCACAATAATAAAAACATCACAACAATTTCTGAATTTACAGTATATATATCTACAACACTTGACCAAACAATTTTGCAATATTTATAAAGAAACAATTGCACTAACATTAGGTTGATCAGAGATTTCTTTCTATTGTAAAGTTGTATGAATTTAATTGTGTATAATAGTGCATTAGGTGTAATGCCTGATCAATGGATTCTGTTTCGTGTATGTTTTTTATTTCTTGTCTTGTCTAATAAATAATTAAGATGACAGCATTTAAGAAATATCTTAGAAACTTTCTTACCAAATAAAAACCAGTTATCATCCATTCAAATGCACTGAACTGGGCTCTAAAGTGACAAGTGATCTATCTATCACTGCATTGTTATCATCAGTTTTAAGGCTCTTTTAAAAGTGATCATGACTTACCTAGCACTATATTTTTATCATCGCCAGCGAATTCTCTTGTAATCTCCTTATGAGCTTGCTGTAGAAGGCGTAACATTCTTTGAACTTCTTTGTTTTCATGAGTTGGTAATATCTTTGTCTCTCCTATACTGATGTCTACTACGGCTATAGCTTTGCCATTATCGTCACGAAGGGGGAAAGCTAAATGTCTTTCACCGTATGCATCTGCTGATATACTCTCTGATGTGTCTACTGTCTTGAATAAATAATCCCTACAATATAACATAATGTATTACAATTTTTATGAAGAAAATGCCAAGCATATTCTAATTATAATCCCATGTCTATTTGTTTTGAATCAGAAAATTTCAATGAAAATCAGTATCTGCTAATATTTCTTGCACTGAAAAATTTAAAACAGTGAAAACATTGCAGGTTACAGTGTTCTCCCCAGGATTTTTGGATAGCGCTGTGGTAAGAGCGTAATTTTCGACAATTCTCAGTAACTTTATCGCGGCGCGTGGTTTGTTTGTAATTGATTTGTTATGTGTTTTTATTATATCATGCTGTTGATGTTTCCTCTTGTTATGATGTCCTTGTCATGCTCATGGAAGTTACAGTGTATCCCTTAATGATGCTTTGTTTGTTAATGTTATTGTCTGGATATAGAAGTCTGAAGAGTCTTTTTTTCTCCATTGTAAATTCATATATGAATCCTCATACTATCTATGTATAAAACTGAAGGAAAAGTCTTTTTCCATGATGGATCTACACCAGACTGCCTGTGCTAAGATTTATTAGCACCATCAGGTAATGTTGCAGAACATGTAGGACCAACAATATAGTCATTGTCAGCTTCTGAAGTTCTGTTTGGTTTTGTTACAAACTGTAGCAGTGTACTGTTTACCTTACGACGTTTGACAGGAATTGACATTTTTTAGCATAAAGATTTCTCATTTTTATGACCTAAACATTTTATAATATTTAAATGGCCTCATCCAAGCTGGACATCGAGTCTTTAGTTTTTAAAAAGTAAAATTTCTCAAGTCGTATCAGCTTGGGGTTTGTTTTGCTAATCATGTCCTTTCAAATTGTTATCAAATGGAAGAATTTCTGACTAAATTATAAGTTCGAATAGGGGATAATTAATATTTAAAAGACTTGCTCATTTTCGGGGTTCGTATGGATAGTAAACCTGGCAAATAATTTGTAACAAACCCCTCTTTTTGATCGTTTTTAAAATCATTGTTTGTTCAAAGTTCGTAAAACAAGTTTGTGAGTGACGTCGGGAAATGCGGTCAATTCATTTCATCACATTTCCTTCATATATGCCTCTATATTTTCTTTAAATTAAAAAAATCGATGTCAATGTTGAAATCTTTGTTTATTTTGATCTTTCAAAAACGCCATTTTGTAAAATTTATTAGACTGGTCCCGCGAAGTTACTTTAATACAACGGAAATAATTCATTCAAAAATAGTAAACCAGTCGATCACGTGATCCGAAGTGAAAAATAAGCGGGAAATTTGAAAAAAATTGAAAAAATACGAAAAAAAAATATAGCGACGCGGTTGCGTTGGATAGCGCTGCGGTCAGTGCAATAGGACAGCGGGGTATTGCAATAGCGCTGAAAAGCGCTGTGCTAAAACGGCCTGGGGAGAACACTGGGTTAGACTTATACTTTTGAGTATTCACATCACCTAAAGCAACTGTTGAATTAAATAAAAGAGGTAATAAAATTTGTAAAGAATGTTACTTACAGGAGAAAATGAAACTGATTTTGGTAGTTATATTTAGGAAATAATCAATGAAAGTCATAGATTTGTTTTAATTTTTCACATGCCTTGGCAGTTATACTCAAATTTTATTTCGAGTGTAAGCAAGGGATGATTTTTTCGAAACATATATAATGGCTAGGCTATGTGAATATTATACAAAATGTATAATAACACCAAAAGCAGGAATCCTAGGAAGGAATTTAGACAAATCAAATTTAATCAATAACGTACCTGAACAGATTATCCTTCCTTTCCAGTCTGGGTGGATTTATTAAGTTCTGAACATTGCCTTTAGCATCTGTGTTCATCATCTTCCTGAGGACATAATCCTGTTTCTCTTTACCGTCTGGTTCAACCATGTAGGTGGATATCTCATGAACATGTGGATTTCTACGGTGGATCCAAGATACAGCACTTTCTGTGATACGTAAGAGTTTCTTTCTCATGTCAATGTGATGGTAGGCTATACTGAAAGCCTTAGCCACACCCTACAACAACAAATTGTATAATCAATTATAAATTGTACACTTACCGATAAACTTGGAGCAATATCATAATTGTTCCATTCCACTTTCAGCATTGTTAGCTTAGTCATGGAGGCAAGTTTTTATTGGTGGAGGAAGCCGGAGTTCCTGTACAGAGTTGTACAGTGTGATCTTAATGACTTAGTAGAGTTGCAGATAATGGATTTATGACTTTTGCAGAACACACATTTGTGAACCAAATACAGTGTTATCTAGATGACCATATCACTGCAATTCAGTTTTACAGATTTCTACATTTTAAAATATAACTCCTATGTGCTTGTCTTCTTGTACAGTGGAAATTTCAAATCAGACAGAATGACTTTTTTTACTAACAAATTCATCGAAAAATAGACATATATCAACAGTCTTATTAACCAACAAGAAGCTAGTGTTATAATGAACAATAATTGTAATTCACTAATGTTTTCTCCTAGGTTATTTAAATTTGAAATTTTTATTTTGTCATTGCATTGCAGCTTTCTTTTTTTTTAGTCCAACTCTTAAATATGTTATGTAAAATACTGCAATGACTTTTTTTCATTACCTGGAAGTACTGTATTTCATGAGTGATAAAGATAGTCTTAGAATGTCTGTCATTGAGTGTGTCTACTCCAATCAATCCAAACACTCTCTTTCTCTTGTCCTTCAATGGTACTACTATAAACGATCCCTCACGGTCCTATACAATATAAAATATAATTATGATTAAAATATATAAATAGTATACAATTCTATGTAACAGTAAAAAAGACATGTTGTGAAAATATTATTTTCTTCATAAAAAATCAATAAAACTCACAATCTGCCTTCGAAATGTATTTTTGTTAAAGGTACTTTTTTTCTATTAAACTGATAGGAGAAATAAAGGTAATATTGAAATAAAAAAAGAACTGTTTTACAGAAATCACCTAAATTTTACTATTGTTTAGTTCAAGTACAGCTTATTTGAAAATAATAATAAACTAGATGTGTCGAAGCGACATGAATGGCCGTCTCAAAAAGTTAACACATGTGGACACAAACATGATGGTAGTCTCGCATATCAGAAATCAGCTCAAAATCTGGAGGCGTATAGAAAAATGTGCATATAACTGTGATTTTCAACAATTTTCAAGTTGTAAACTCTGAATTTTGGAAAAAATTAGCGGAGCAGAACGAAACTTAAACTTTATCTGTAACTAATCATGGTTAACTCACATACCAAAAATCAGTCCAATATCTGAAAGCATTTAGAAAAAAAGTCCATATAACTTTGATTTTCAACAATTTATCAAAATCCATAGCCTGTCATTTCGGCAAAAATTAGCCGAGCGAAACAAAACTTAAACTTGATCTGTAACTCATTATGGTTAACTCATATGCCAAAAATCATCCCAATATCTGAAAGCGTTTAAAAAAGGGACCATATAACTGTAATTCCAACAGCCCGTAATTTCGGCAAAATTAGTGGAACAGTACGAAACTTAAACTTGATCTGTAACTCATCATAGTTAACTCACATACCAAAAATCAGTCCAATAACTGAAGGCATTTAGAAAAAACTCTGTATAATGGTTTGTTGCGGAATGACGGAATTACAGAATTACGGAATTACGGACATTGGTAAAACTATATGGCACCGACAACTTTGTTGCGGGGCCATTTTGTTGTGGGGCCATAAAAATATAGGTCACTGATAAGTTAAAAAGGATATTTCAATTTTGATGCTAAAAAAAATTGGCATTTTTTTCACCAAAGGAAGATAATTTGGAGCTTTTCCAATGATATAATAATTTTAAAAGTCATCTGGGGCCAAAACTAATCAATTTTTTTGGTTGATTTTTGTACTATATCATAAAGTAATAATTAATAGAGCAATAAATAAAATTTATGATGAAAAACAAAATGTTTCAAATTTTTCTGAAATTTTTGTACCCTAAGCTTGTGCCTCCTTAAATTTAATATACCTGCTTTTAAACATATTTTTTTTTAATTTGTAACAATTTTAATTATATGAATATATTTTACCTCTGGTAGTCTGTATGGATTCCAGAACTGTACATTACCATGGTTAGCCACTCTGGGTACATGTATAGGTTGGCCTCGTTCAACAGATGCAAAACTGTAAGTAAATTATCTTGTTTCATATTCTGACATCGGAAACTATATTGTTTCATATTCTGACATCGGACTCGGACTTCTCTTAAGATCTCAAAAAACATGTTTAACCCCCACCGCAATTTTGCGCCTGTCCTAAGTCAGGAGCCTCTGACCTTTTTTAGTCTTGTATGATTTTTAATTTTAGTTTCTTGTGTATAATGTGGAGTTTAGTATGACGTCCATTATCACTGAACTAGTATACATATTTTTTCAGGGGCCAGCTGAAAGACACATTCGAAGCGGGAGTTTCTCACTACATTGAAGACCCATTGGTGGCCTTCAGCTGTTGTCCGCTCTATGGTCGGGTTGTTGTTGCTTTGACACATTCCCCATTTCCATTCTCAATTTTATCTCCCTTCATAAAATTTTAGACTGAAATAAATCTAATCTTTTTCTAATATCAAATATATATAATTATGAACAATGATTTATTTAAAAAAACAAATAGATCAGATTGACCCAACAATCCTCAGAAATAAAAGCAAAATAACAATTATCAAACATGAACTTTATACACCAAAGAAACTAAAAAAAAACAGGTGATCAATAAGTAAAATATGGAGATGCCAATCACTAGTTCATAAAATATCATGTGGTAGAGTTAAATAATTCTGCTCAATTCCTTGAAGAATTTGATTAAAATCAGTAAAAACTGGGAAAAGTAGAATACAAACAGGATAGTGTATTATCATAACTATTTAAGTTAAAACAATATGGACTCAACATTTCAAAATAAATAAGAGTCTCAGAACTGATACCTCAAAATATTCTATTGAGATCTCAATCTGATTATACTCTGATTTAAATTTTAGCTTAATTGATTAAAAGGATAAAAAAAAATAAGCACTAAAGTGTTTTTTTTTTCTTTCTTGTAATGACTTTTTACTTAGATGCAAGATATTTTAATTCCTAGCTTACAAAAAACTAGCCATCTTTTTTCTAAAAGTATAATCAATTTACCTAATTCCTTTCATGTCTTTGTAGAGTATTTTACCAAGCAGGAAGTCAGCATCATCAATGGTAGCAGCAACATATCGTAGACAAACTTCACCTCGTTCTTGATCAAAACGATTACGCTCTAACATGGCAATATTAGAACTTATCTTCTTACCATTTCCATGAGCTTCAGAGTCCTGAAAATGAGAAGTAGTTAATTTTTTTTCAATAACAAAATAACAAATACATTTAAGAAAGAAATGGCATTTGAACCAATATTTTAAGTAAATGATAACAAGAATATGTGTCAGTGGGACATCAGGTTCCTCTTGCACTATCCAATATCCATGTTTAGCAAACCATGAAATCTGGGGTTTTCGAAAATGGTTTAACTTTTCACAACTGTTAATAATGCTACTTTTATTATCCACCCCTTATTTTATTGATTTTGTATTTACATTGTATCATAGATCAAATCTATTCATTCAGTGTATGTTCAATTGTGTTAATATGTCTTTCGATTGAGTTAAGCCATTTCAATTGATATTTTTAGTGTGTCTTTCTATGTTGTGTTGTTACACTATTGTTTCAGGTAAGGGTGAAGGTGGTTACCTATTAAATTGTTTAAACCCTAATTGTTCTAAGTCAGGAATCTGATATTCAGAGGTTGTTGTTTGTTGATGTGGATCATAAGTGTTTCTCGTTTCTCATTTTTTATATAGATAAGACCATTGGTTTTCCCATTTGAATGGTTTTAAACTAGTAATTTTTGGGCCCCTTTATAGCTTGCTGTCTAGTGTGAGCCAATGCTCCAGGTTGAAGAACGTACTTTGACCTATTATGGTTTACTTTTATAAATTGTGAATTAGATGGAGAGTTGTTTCAAGGGTATTCATACCACACCTTCTTATATCTAAGATCAACTATGATTGAAATGAAAGTAATAAGGGGTACTTGATTACATCTTTGTCAACAACAATGGAAATGGGAAATAAGGTTTCAAGGATTTCATTTCTCTACCTTATATAAAGCCTGGAAGACACTCTTATAAACTGGTTCCATACTGGCCCCACTTGTCTCTGCAGCACTGACAACCTGTTGTAACCATTTCTTTCTTGCCTCTCCTCTTATTCTCTCAGCATAGGTTCTCTGTAAGATTAAAAGGTAAAGTTAAAAAATAACAAATTTTTACTTGAATGTTCTATTTGTTGTTCATGCTCATATTGTATAATAATCAATTTGTCATCTCAATTTTGCCTGAGCACCAAGTGTCACATTATGTTCCGTAAGGTCAAAAGTCATATTTACCCCCATTTCCCATAATTACATAGATTTCCGAGGGAAATAAAAACTATTAATTTCACCTGTGAAATAAATGTGGTTATTTCACTTCTCTGACATCATACAACAATAGGCGTTGTCAAGACGTCTGATCGTAACAAATTGTGAATGCATTGAAAAAGATATAGTTCCTCACATTTTCTACTTTAATTTCATTAAAAAGCCTTTTGCCAATGTAATAAAAAGAATGACTAATCAAAGAATTTAAATATTGAAAAATATTCTCGTGACCATACACTCTGATAATTAACACATGCGCTATGCACATTCTTGAATAAATGTGTTGTTTGGTCAATATTGAATATTTTTATATATTTGAATTTTTCAATTAGCATAGATGCCAACCCCCTTTTGACACAATCAGTAACAAACTATCAAATTTTCCGTATTCTTGAAAAGTTTTCAGTAATCATTCATAAACGTGCATTTACCAATAAAAATTACTGACGAGTGGTTGCAAAGTGATGTACACTAAAATTTGTCATTTAACATGTTGTCTGTAGTATGTATTCCATTCATTAATTGTTCAGATGTTCTCGACTCAAACATTTTTGTTTTGTCAAGGAGAAGTAGAGAAAGGGGGAAAGCTACTTAATAAAATGCAAGTTTGCCTCTTCGGAAGTCAGTTAGTTACCCAACAATAGGTTGATAACTCCCGAGAAACCGGAAGCATTACATTGGCGTTTCCTAAATACTGGACCAGGACGGAAAAGTAATGATAAAAATCCGCGTTTTACAAAATTGAACGTCGATGATTGGGAATCCGTAACTATTCGACTTTGACCGTAATAGCGTAGTTTTTATCGCAAAATCGGAAAAACTACGGAAAAATCGTAATGGTTGGCATCTATGAATTAGTAATTCTATAATTTTTGCAAATTCAGAAATTAGTGTGTGTGTTTATTTTTGCGATTTTTTTTAATATGTGAAAATGTGAGATTAATTATTGCGATTTCAGAAAAATGTTGAATATTGAAGGCAACATTCAAACCAATTATAATTATAATTTTATTCCCAGCACATTTTAATAAGGGTGTATAGGTCTTATCTCAACAAAACTCCTACTTCTATTGGTTAAGAAATCTATTATCATTCAAATAAATCAACACCAGATAATTCATCTGATATCACCCTTCCTAAAAATTGATATAAGGTTTAAAGGGCACATAACTCTTACCTCTACACTATTGGTTAAGAAATCTATATAATAATCAAATGAATCAGCACCAGAGATTTCATCTGTAACAGCCTGGACAAATGTTCTGAATTCTCTCTTACTCAGTCTGTTGTCCTGTGCATATTTTGTAGTCTTTTTCAACCTTGTTTTAGCTGTAAAGTCAAAAGAAAGCTTTTAATGAATTATAAGAATAGATTTCTCCTATTGTTGATTCTGTCATGAATAAGTCTTATTATATTTTTGTCTTCTGTAAGAACAGGTGATTTCTAAATATTATTGGTAATTTGACTTGAAGTTTTAGTAGAACTTCTATAACATAATATTTACATCTAGATATATTGAGGGCAAACTGTACCTACTTCAAAATACTCATTTTGATTAAAATTACATTTTAACAATATATAACACAATTTACTACCTTAGTTGACTCTGCCACCACTTTAAAAAAAAAAAATATTGAAAAAATACCTTTTGTTCTCTTTATATATATATATATTTTTTTAAATCCTTGTACAAACAGGAGGAAAGAAGAAAAAAACATAACATTTAAATACAGAGATAGCAGTACAAGTAGCATATAAAAGAAAAAAAGAAGATATCATGTCATGCTTATGCATAATAGAAAATAAATTTCAATGCATAGATTTGTTTTGTAAAGAAATTATTTTCCTTCAGACTGACAAGTTCTATTCAGTAGCTAACACATATATTATACTTCATGATAATATTTAATGAATTATATTTATGTTTATTTTTATCATAGCAGACAATCACCAAAGCAAATAACCTAAAAGCTTTTTTCTCCAAACTAATTCTAACTTGTACAAGTCCTAAATAATCATAAAGAACTGTGTAAATATAAAAAAGAAGATGTGGTATGATTGTCAATGAGACAACTGTCCACAAGAGACCAAAAATGATTCAGATATTAACAACTGTAGGTAAGTAAAACACTTGTCGATAAACAATCCATGCCAACTATGAAGGAGTTGTTATAGAGGAATGTTTGATGACAAATTTAAGTTCATTGAAAAATTCAAAGTATCAACAATCATGAAATCTGTGTCTTACAGATCCTAAAAAAAAAGTGCTCACATTTTATAACCCACTGTGTCATGCTGCAGTCCAAATATGAAGTAATTATGTTTAGTGTTTATTGCAGCAATATAATTACATTCCTTTAGTCCTTGGAGTAAAGGATAAACTAATATCTATTGATCCCTAACAATAACACAAGCTTTATGTGAATTCTAACTACAAACCCATTCCTTTCTAAATAACAACATTTTTACACAACTCTTACATGAATTTGATTGATTAAGTTCTTTAGTTTCTGGCACTACGGCTAAAATAAACAGAACTTATACATATTATTCATTTATTGACAAAAGGAAAGAAATTCATACCTGAGACATGTTTTTGATTATTTGATACATATGTGTGTTATGTGTGCATATATTTTTTCATGTTTTATTCTGAGACATATCCTAAAACATCAATTCATTCTTGGTGTAAGAAACTCAAGAATTGAATGTGCATTTTCTTTTATCTTTATATCACAATTACAAATACTCATGAAAAATTGCCTCATGGAAGCTTTACATCCCATTTTTAATAAAATACTTACCCTTATTAATGGCCTCATTCTCTTGTCCATCTTTATATCTAACCATAATGCCCTCTACATCCTCTAGATCCAAGAAGCCTGACCCATCATTATCCCATTTCTCAAACAGCTGATCCATCATATGTTTTCTTTGTGATGACAATGCCTCTTTACGAGCCTAAAAATAAAATGTCCAGACATATTGTCAGCAAATAGGAAGAAATATACTCATATTTTACATAAAGTTACTACTTGCAGTATATATGATTCCTTATATGGATATGTTTCATGTACACAGTCAGCATATTCAGGTTACTCCAAGTTTTCTTTGAATGTTTTGAAAGATTGACCAGGCAAAAGACAAAATCAAAACTAATAAATCCAAATAAAATATTGCCCAGTGCAATCATTTGTTTTATTCAATCAAAATGTAAAAAGAGTCTTCTAAAAAACTAAAAAACTTTGTCTTGCAAATAAAGGATGGGATTGGGAAATTTACTGAGTGGATTTAGATGAACCATAATAAGAAAACTTTAATCAATAATACAGAATAACAACAAAATCTGACATTGTCCTACAAGAAAATTATGTTCTGTTATTTTACAACAGATTGAATTATCATGGTACCTTAATAAGTCGGTCCATCTTTTCTTCTTCTGTCTCTTCATATCCTTCTTTGATAAACTTAGCCAACATAACGAAGGCCTCTTGTTTTGGTTTTTCATCTTTATTGAGGAATGTTTCTGTTAGCTGCACAAACTGTGATACATTCAAGACATTCTCATCAAAGGCTGAGGTTCCTGATTGTTGACTACGTGCTGTCATTACTGGAAAATTAAAACACAAAAATAAACATAAGTAATGTATCAAGTAACCATATAAAAACACCTGTGTTAACTGAGGTGAAAATTTATACTTAAGTTTCAAATACTAATCTTAACTTCTATTCCAAGATGGTTAAGTATGTCCATCAAAACCATAAGTCATTTAGTAGTCTAAACAAGTGTTATTTATAAATACACCCAAGAAATTCCGCCCTTAATAATTCCTGAAAACCCCCAAAAAATATTGTTGTGTTGATAACTGGCTTTTTTTCTATTTCTGGTCTTTTTCACCCTTCCCGTAGGCAGTTTTACGCTTAAAAAGAGAAAGTGGGATAAGGTATTCAATAAGCTGGTAAGTTCTGATCATGTTTCAAAGCTGTGACACCATAGCAGTGAGATTTAGCCAATGGGAAGGACAATAGTGTATTATACCAGTTGTCTCCGTTTGCTATAGTGAATAATGTAGACTAATAGTGTCCGTCCCTGGATAAAACTCGTCAATTATGCACGCCTTTATGATATCATTTACCCGATCGAGGGGATCGATTGTATCCCTGCACTATTAACATGCATCAAGCTTCTTAGTGATTGTCATTGTGCCAGATAAACTAGAAAAAAATGTTTGTTCTGTAGGTACATAATCACAATTCCCTAATGACAGCAGTGCTGATCGTCAATTAAGAGAATTCAATTTGCCAAATAATTTGCACAATGTAGCATCACAGTTTTTCAACCACTCGTTCAACATTGGATCAAAAGTGACTAAAACTAAGCCCTTAAACACATAAATGATATTCACTAAAACCAAAGTTTTCACGGAAATGCATTGAACTCGAAAGTTGTCTATTGGACTTTAATTCAATACTGTAGAGTATAATAGCTATCAGGTCTACCCCTATTAAATGTGGTTCTACTGTATAGAGTATAATAGCTACCAGTTATCTCCCATGGCTATAGTTTATTTATGACTATAATATAAAATAATACCTACCAGTTCTCTCCCTATCAAAGGTTGTTCCTTCAGCAAACTTAACACTTCCTAATTGATTTGTTGTCTCTGAGTGGATGGATTCCTTAGACTGTTCTCTACTCACACTGATATCTATACAAATAATAATCAACACATCAAGTTAATAATATGTATTGATATCTATATATAGGTGGAACTTGTAAAATTGAAAAGTTATGCAGCAATATTGCAACTTGATACAAGAGTGCACACGCTGAAATGTCTCGCCTTCTATACTCATCATTGATATTATGTTGATAGTCCTAAGTAAAAAGCTAAGCTTTATAACAACTGTACCATAAACTTAACATTAACCAAGATAACTAAACAAAGACCAATGAACCTTGAAAATGAGGTCAAGGTCAGATGAACCATGCCAGGCAGACATGTACAGCTAACAATGCTTCTATACAACATATATAGTTGACCTATTACTTATAGTTTAAGAAAAATAGACCAAAACACAAAAACTTAACACTGTGCAATGAACTGTGAAAATGAGGTTACGGTCAAATAAAACCTGCGCGACTGACATAAAGATCATAAAATATTTCCATACACCAAATATAGTTGACCTATGGCATATAGTATTAGATAAAAAGACCAAAACTCAAAAACTCAACTTTGACCACTGAACCATGAAAATGAGGTCAAGGTCACATGACATCTGCCCGCTAGACATGTACACCTTACAATCATTCCATACAACAAATATAGTAGACCTATTGCATATAGTATGAGAACAACAGACCAAAACACAAAAATTTAACTATAACCACTGAACCATGAAAATGAGGTCAAGGTCAGATGACACCTGCCAGTTGGACATGTACACCTTACAGTCCTTCCATACACCGAATATACTAGCCTTATTGCTTATAGTATCTGAGATATGGACTTGACCACCAAAACTTAACCTTGTTCACTGATCCATGAAATGAGGTCGAGGTCAAGTGAAAACTGTCTGACAGACATGAGGACCTTGCAAGGTACGCACATATCAAATATAGTTATCCTATTACTTATAATAAGAGAGAATTCAACATTACAAAAAATTTGAACTTTTTTTTCAAGTGGTCATTGAACCATGAAAATGAGGTCAAGGACATTGGACATGTGACTGACGGAAACTTCGTAACATGAGGCATCTATATACAAAGTATGAAGCATCCAGGTCTTCCATCTTCTAAAATATAAAGCTTTTAAGAAGTTAGCTAACGCCGCCGCCGTAGCCGCCGCCGGATCACTATCCCTATGTCGAGCTTTCTGCAACAAAAGTTGCAGGCTCGACAAAAATAGCACTCCACTTATATATACAATATATTATACATTAATAACTTATAATTAGGATATTTTCAACTTAAAATACAACAAAACTTCATGCAAAAATTAATCAAATCAAAACAAAAAACAAACAGTAAGATGAACTCATGCAAAGTGTTTTCAGGAAAATTAATCCTGCAGTTCTCGTCTTTTACTTTGACAATTGTTTCTTCAATTTGAACAGGGTTATTACTTTGATTAAAATGTGCATTTTCTGTAAACATAAATCCAAACAATCATTTGAAAAGAGTAATTTCTATGGGGATTTCTACTCATTACCTTCAGATGAAGGTTTAACCTCCTCAGTTTGTTCTACATTAGACACCTCTTTAACATCAGTACCGTTGTCTGCTTCCTCCTTCTTTTCCTCTGGAACTTTTTCATTTGTTTCCTCCACTTTTTTGTCCTCAGACTTAACCTCTTCTGTTGTCTGCTCTGTTTTTGCATTTTGTCCTTCAGTTTTCTCTCTATCAGTTTCAGACTTTTCAGGCTCTTTCTCTTTGGTCTCTTCAGTTTTAGGTTCTTCTTTAACAACTTCCTGTTCCTGTGTTGGTTTGACTTCAGATTTCTCAGTCTCAGTCTTAGGCTCAGCAGGTGCTTGTTCTTCTGTTTTAACGTCTTCCGTAGGTTTTGATGCTTCAACTTTAACCTCTTCTGTAGGTTTTGATTCTTCAACTTTAACCTCTTCAGTAGGCTTTGATGATTCAGTATCAGTAGGTTGAGCCTCCTCTGTGGGTTTTGTTTCCTCTGTAGAGGCATCAGATGGTTTAGTTTCTTCTTGTTTTACTTCTTCTTTCGTTGGTTTGGTTTCATCCCTCTTACTTTCTTCAGGTTTAAGTGTTTCTTCAGTCTTCTCTTTTTCTTGAAGTGGAGGTGTTGATGGTTTTTCTTCCTCCTGTTTGGGAGGAGTTTGTTCTTCTTGCTGTTGAGGAGGTGGAGTTTGTGGTTTTTGTTCAGTTTTAACTGATGAAGATAATAAATAACAAAAACAAAATAAACAACATCCAAAAATAAGTCAACAAAAATAAAGAAAATATAAACTTCATGCCAACAAAATTACAAAAAGAAATAAACTGATAATTTAATCAAAATCTTTAAATGAAAGTTTTTAACGTATTGAATGTGTGGAATCTTCATATAGCAGTGCTTATAAACATACATTTAAATGTGTGTGAATTCTGAGGTAAAGGGAAATAATCAAAATCATCCTAATGTCTAGGCATATGTTTTCCTTGGAGCTGGTCAAAGTAAAGTTCTAAACTGTAAAAGGAACTTTAAGTTGTAGATTCCTTTCTTGGTAAATTGCACATCAGTTGTTGGATCTTAAAACTATTTATGGTAGTTTCTATTATGCCTCAGTCATTGATTTGGAGTTCTTAAGACTTGTTTTGTACTTTTTGGCAGCTTAGATAAAGGGTCACTGAGGAACAAAGCGTTCACTGAATCTTTACTTTTAAAAAGACAATTACTGTAGAAGATTGTGTAGTGAAAATATCATGAAGACAATTTCTGTTCCAATGATTTTTACCAAGAGAATTATTAATGTTAAATATAAGTTATATACTCCCAATTCAATATGACATACCTTCTGGTGACTCTGATACTGTTGTTGTCTCTTTTGAGGGTGCAGGCACCTCAGATTTCTGTTCAGACTCCTCTACAGGTTTAATGTCCTCATCATCGTTGTAAGTGTCCTCAACTTCATCTACTTCAACCACAGGCCCTGTAAAATAATGAAATAAAACTTTTCTATGTTTGCAATTAGCTGGGTACTGTAGGCCTCTAACTTGTTTCTCCCTATTAAATGCACATTTCAACTTTTAAATTTTATTTTATTGCCAAACATAACATTTAAAGAAAATTTTAAAGTTGCAAAAAAGATAATAATGTTATTATCTTTAAATGTTTTGAAATAGAATTGGACAACATGATTTGCCATTGTTTCTAATTGTGCTTTTTTTCAAAAACTAAGTTTTATATAAATCATATACAGAAATAGGTAAATAATGACTGTAATAATCAAGACACAAAATTATTTTCAAGAATTGCAATTAAAATTGAGAAAGGAAATGGGGAATGTGTCAAAGCGACAACAACCCGACCATAGAGCAGACAACAGTGAAAATCGTTGATTTATATAATGTTGGTTTTAAATAAGTAAACATGTTCTTACATCTCCTAGGGTTTCTCATGTGCATCTTTATATTATCTTTGACAGTATCCCAGAAATTCTCAAACAAACTCAAAATCCTGTGTCTGTCCAACAATCCAATCTGTAAAATATTATATTAATATATGTGAAACTTAAAAAAGAAAGTGAAAGTAAGTTGATGTACATCCAATGTATGATAAATATTATCTCTTGACAAAACAGTCTTCTATAGCTGACTATGTGGTATGGGCTTTGCTCATTGTTGAAGGATGTACAGTGATCTATAGTTGTTAATTTCTGTGTCATTTGGTCTCTTGTGGGGAGTTGTCTCATTGGCAATCATCTTTTTTATATTCAATACATTCACAGCAAAAGTACCAAAGTCCTATAACAAACATATATGGTAAAAATTAAATGTTAACCCCTCTATTAGCTCCTGCCTAAGTTATAAAGGACAGAAACTCTTAAAAATACTAGAAGAACTGAAAGCAAAGCTGACAAATTGATACTCACAACCTCTAAATAAAACAAATTCAAATTCTATGATTTACAAATAGGGAAACCTCCAAATTAAAACAGTATTAAACAAAAATAGAAGGTGCACAATGGCATTATATCATTAATACTGTTTAGCTGGTTATTTTTGCAGGTGTAAAATTTCGTGATTTTCATTAAATAAGGTATTCAAAATATTTTGGCAGTTAATTTTTTCAGGGAATTTAAAACTTTTATTAATACCTTTGCATGTGCACTTTTAAATTGGCAGAATTTATTTTGGCAATTTTGTTCTATCTGCGAAAATAGGCGAAAATTTACACCTGGAGATAATACCTGCTTTACAGTAATATGAGAAATTAAAAATGGTCTATATCTTCTTCTGTAAGAGAGGTTTAGTTTTCTTAACTGAATTGTTTCATATTTTCATGTCAGGGTCTTTTATATCATTAGCAATCATAACAAATCTTCTAATTTTTATAAAAACCTTTTTATGCCCAATTTATGGGCATTATGTTTTCTGGTCTGTGCGTTCGTTAGTTCGTCTGTTCATTTGTCCGTCTGTCATGCTTCAGGTTAAAGTTTTTGGTCAAAGTAGTTTTTGATGAAATTGAAGTCCAATCAACTTGAAACATACTATACATGTTCCCTATGATATGATCTTTCTAATTTTAATGTCAAATTAGAGTTATTACCCCATTTTCATGGTCCCCTGAACATAGAAAATGATAGTGTGGACAAAATTAGACTTACACCACTGTGATCACATGAAATGAAAAGATTTGACAGAGCTATTCTCCTGTTTTCTTCTTGGGTAGCTGCTCTATAGGATATAGCACACTTGGCTAAATGTTTCATAAATTCATCAAATAAATCCCTGGTTAAATCTTCAACATAACCACTGAGATACTGAAAACACAAAATTCAAATAATTAAATTTGTTTAATTATATAATTGTTATTGTGAAATATAACACTTGTACTAAAAAAACATTGTGTCTCCGTATAGCAAAGTTTCTCATATTTCTAAGTCTCAGATTGTATTGAAAAAATATTTATAAAACATCAGTCTGAAACTATTTGTTTATACTATTTCAGGCTAAATTACCATACAAGAGTGTACACCTAAACATTTTGACTGCTATACTGATTATGATTGAATTGTATATTGAAAGTAGTTAATGTCAACATTTTACTTCAGGTATCACATAAACTTATCATTTATTCAATATCAAATATCCATGGGGTCAGACGAACCCTTGCTACCAGATGGACATGCTCACCTAACAATCATTCAATACACCAAATGTAGTTTAGTAATTTGTTGTAGTGTTTTTAGAAATAGATATAATCATAAAAACTTAATGTAGTTCACAGATTTTAGAAAAAAAGTCAAGGTCAAACAAACCTTGCCTGACAGACATGTATACTTGGCAATACTTCTACATTTGAAAAATGAGTGTCTTATTACTTATAATGACCGAACAAGTTGTCTCATAAAAAAAATACATTTTTTTATGCAATCACTATACCGTGAAAATGAGGTCAAGGACAATAAACACATGCCAGAACATGAGGCATATATACAAGATATTTGGTTTACATGTTTTCTTTCTTATACCTATGTATTGCATTCTGAGACTGAAACAACAAATTGATATCTTTGATTTAAGACATAACAAAAATTTCAAGGAGATCAGAACTCCAAACTTCCATTTTGATCTGCCTGTAAACTATAAAATATTCATGCTACATGTACTGATTTTAAAGAATATATTTTGTTACATAAATCTATGTTGCACAGATGCACTTTTTTATCAACAACAAAATAATATAATTACTTTGGCAAAATCTTTAACAGTAAGACATTTCCCACTTTCATCAGTTGCCTCCAGACTACGACTTAATTTAGCAGCATCTCTCAACTCTTCAGGGAAGGTTGCTTCTGCTATTTCAGAAAACGATCTTAAAGCATTCTGTACCTGTTAAAAATAAATAAAAGTGCCATGTTATCTGTTATCTAAAGCATTGTGTATCAGTTTAAAAAAGAAAAACAGCGTATTTTCTACAGCATATGAATTACAAAAAGGATGCGCTATAACAGAAGAATAAAAGTAGATATGTCAATTGTGTTACCATATATGACTACATGTAATAAAACAGGTTAAAACATTTAAAACATATCACATAAAAATGTGTGTATGCTGTGTGAGCCTCTTAATAAAAATAAAAACTTGGTGTGTTTGTATTTCTAAGGCAGGTATATTTATATAATATCAATTTTTTATTACATTGTATACTGAAAAGGCATTTAATATTTGCCACTGGACATTTATAGATGTAATTAATAATTCAACCTTCTATTGCTTTCCATTATAATAAATTGTATATGAATATATATATATATATGAAATACCAATGAAAGCTCGACTTTTCCTTCAGGATGAGAATTCCATTCTCTAAACTGATCCATGAAGCAGTTTTCTCTTCTTTCTCTCTCTTTCTGTTTGATTTGTTCTAATTTCTCTCTCTCTTCTCTTCTTCTCTTGGCCTCTGTTTTAATTCTGGCTAATCTATAGGTTGTACAAGATAAAAAAAAGAAATTAAACAAAACTCTATGCACTAATGTGAATGATAATCTATGTCCTTTATATGAAATAGAAGTATTAACCTAGAGGTTCTTTGCTAAACGTAAAAAAAGACAGGGAGAAAAATTTATACAGGCTAACCCCGCCACATTATTTATGTATGTGCCTGTCCCAAGTCAGGAGCCTGTAATTCAGTGGTTGTTGTTTGTTTATGTGTTACATATTTGTTTTTCGTTCATTTTTTTTCATAAATAAGGCCGTTAGTTTTCTCGTTTGAATTGTTTTATATTGTCTTATCGGGGCCTTTTATAGCTGACTATGCGGTATGGGCTTTGCTCATTGTTGAAGGCCGTACAGTGACCTATAGTTGTCAATGTTTGTGTCATTTTGGTCTTTTGTGGATAGTTGTCTCATTGGCAATCATACCACATCTTCTTTTTTATATTACATCTACAGTGATCACTAAATTAACCTGACATCTATAAATCGCTGATCTAAGTCATTTCAATTCTTGTTCATTTCATATCTCCATATCAAGATATATTGTATATGATGTTATTTATATTTATTTTATTTTGTTCTTGTATTTATCATTTGAAATGGAGAATATGTTTTAAGTTGACAAAGCTTGTGCCTGTCATTAATTTTTGACAATAAAATATGTTTAGAATAAACTAGTGAACACCAGCCAGCTGTCAATACCGTGTGTTCCAAATCCTGTATATGACAGTGCTATTTATTGACTAGAATTGCCAGTTATCCTGTTATAAGTTACAGATTCCAACCAGATACTGACAGACTTCCTCCAGACCTCAACCAATAAAAACTGGCATCCATGATATAAGGCCAAGAGTGTTAAAAGTGACATTAAATACCAACAATCAATCAATATTTATATACAATATACCTATTGTCTTCAATGTTGAACAGTTGTTTTCTAAGCCCATCAGCTACTTCTCTAAGTCCTCTAACATAGGGAGATGCCTCTGAAAAATTACTGTACTTTGGATTGTTTCTTAGTAAATACTGTGCCAGAAAATTAATTGGATTAAAATCAGGATCTTCTTCATTTTCTTCTGTTAATCCTTTCTTGTCTGCTTCAGTCAAAAGTTTTTCTACACCTAAAATCAATGTTGGGAGAACTTTGTCAACAAGGTATGATCTGACCTCTAATGTAGCTTCATTGTCATTTAACCACTGTTTAGCTAAGATTTCTGTTGGAATTTTCCTTGCCATTTTTCTAGCATCATCTCTTGAACTTCTGGTGTTGTTTTTCTTTTCATTTCTCATTCCTACTAATTTCTCCATCATGTTTTGCTCATGAAGCCTCTTCCATCTCCTGACAGCACTCCTTACAACTGGTTTCATATAATCAGAGCCAGTTGGTGTCTGTTTTCCACTTCCTGGAGTTATGGACAGTCTACCTGGACTCTGTGGTGTTGTCATGGTTACTCTTTTGGTTGGACTTCCTTCACGACCAGAGCCTGGCTTGGAAGTAAGAACATCAGCCATGATTGCTCAGCCTAAAAGAAACAGTGATATACATGTATATACATGTATAAGGGGACGACCATTTGATATTCTGGGGGGGGGGGGGGGGGGGGGGCCAGGAGGATTTGTTTTTGATCGGTTATTTATTTTTGTAAACTAAGAGGACAGATTATTCATTTTCTGCACTATTGAAGCAAGATTTTTCATTTTCATTAAAGCAAGGGACTGATTATTCATTTTTACAACTATATTTTTGATATTCGAAGTTCATACAATTATTTAAATGATTTGTTTATTATAAATAATACGTATAGCATAGTCAAGTCATTATGTACCATTTAATTAGATTAACCATCCCCCTCTGCAGAAATGAATGTTTTAAATTCCCAACTGCATATACATGTATTGCATACATACATAGTATAAAATTTTAGTTATAAGAGGGCACTTTTTTGGCAAACATACTACGCCGAGCGGAACGAGGCAAAACAAAATTTGAAGGGTTTTGGAGCCACTGAAGGCCCAAGAAGCTATAGAACAAATGATGCAAAATCATGCTTTCTAGGTGTTCCGAAGACCCTTTCATAATCTGAAAATGAAGTTTTGTTTTATAAATTTTTTGACAATATTTTTGTCTCAAAGCAAAATGTATAAATTCAGTGTAAGACTGAAATTTCTAGGGACAACATCAAAAGACCAATGTGCATGATAAAGCAAAAATGCAATTAACATAGTTAAGCCTGTGGCTGCTGTTTTTTTTTTAAACTCATGATCAAGTTCATAACAAAATTACTAGATTACAAAAGGAATGCAACACTAACAGAATACAGATGGGCAATCAATGAACAAAAGACAAATAAATAAGAAACATTGATCCCGAAAAATCAGGGCTATAAGTCTGAGGGAAAACAGAACTTTCTTCTTGCAAGGCCGTGAACACAATTTGATATGGAGACAAGCGTTTGATTTTGAAATTTCCTACATGTACATGTAGTTACGGCCCTGTTGAAATAAAAGTGAGGTAAGGTTTCCTGAGACAATATACCTCAAGTTAAATAAAACCAATTTTCAGACATTTCAAGTATATTTAAATAATATTTATACTTTTGTTATTAAAAAATTTGGGAAGTGTTTCCCGATTTTTTTGGGGAAAAAAGATGAATTTATGAAGAATCTGGTGCCATCTCATACTTTCTATTAGACCTGCTGAGTTATTTATTTTCTATACATTGCAAGTCAGGTAATTTATTTTCAAACTACCACAGAACAAACCATTCATTTTTGTGATTATCAAGGCTTAGTTATCTATTTTCAAAATCCTCCAAAAAGTTGATCATGTTGGATAAGTTACCACACCGCCAAAAAAGAAAATAAACGGTTGAATTCAGATATCACTTGACTTTTGCAATATCTGCTATAAAGAACACAAAGATACTATGCTGGCTTTAATGTTTGTATAGTTTTCTGTCTATCATTTTGTTATTTATAGGTGGGTCTCACTAATTAGCGACAAGAAGTGTCAAGAAGCAACCAGAAGAATAATTTAGTGACAAGAAGCGTCAATAAGACTATTAAGGGACAAGAAATAAAAAAAAATCTTATTAAACATGTTTAAACTATTTACATTATTTTTTGTATTTAGTAACAATTGTTGGATTTATTCTAATATAATTCTTATTCTTACAACAGTCCAATTTTCCTTTGTGGTGCCAGATATCATCCCTTATGACATCAAATTTTTACAAGTTAGAACTGTGATGATCAAAAATGGTAGACAAATATCGACAAAAGTGTAAGTGTCGATCTGACTATCCTGAAATGGTGGTAAGTCGTTCATCTAAGGACATTTTTTTCTGTAGACGTAGCTTTGTTTTTATTAATAACCGTGTATTATCAAGCAAGTTTACTCATTATACTTGTTTCTCAGTCACTCAATCACAGTACAGTGTTGTTCCATACTAAAGCTGCTGACACTGTTTGTTTACATTCAAATTCCAATGGCGTCAAAAACCATGTGATGCATTGAATCTTTCTACCCAATCAAATTGCTCTAGTGTCAATTAGGTGATTTTTTTTTAGACTAAGGCAATTATATTATTTGTTTGTGTGATATTGCTTTGAAATAGTTTGCAATGAATTGGGGGTTTATTCAATAGGAAACCACATATTAAGTCATGAAATTCAACATCATTGGAATTTTATATGTATATTTACCTGGAGTCATGATGGTCAGAATATTGATCTTTTTATATTGAATCAATTTTTTTATGAAAAATTTATGTATATATATGTGTATTGTTTTTGTTGAGCCTTTGACTAGTCAAAAAAGCGAGACATAGTCATCCTACAATCCATCAGCGTCGTTGGTGGTGGCGTCCACAAATATTCACTCTGACGGTCCCAATAAATATTGTAGTATTTTATTGTTAGCTAATATATGATTCTTAGCACTGTTTTGCATCCCAAACAAATCAGTGAAATCAATTGGTTTATATGTGTAAAAAATAAGGAATGTTGGAAATGGGTTTATAACATCAATGGGACAGAAACTCAAAAGCAAACCAACTAAATAAAATGACATGTACATGACTCGTCATTCTTTTTGTCTTGCTTGCCCGATGTTTTATTTTAAAAGTATTCATCAATTTGAATCTCGATTTAAAATCTTAAATAATGACACTTCCGGTGAATAGTGGATAAAACATAATCGGCGATTCCGGGTCAATGGACAAAGCCAATGCAATATAACATGACTCGGGTTTGCATACTTATTTTTACTCATTTTGGTAAGCGATCTATTTCCGGAGTTATGTAATATTTATCGTCATGAACATTGATGTTTATACTTAAATATACAAATGTATGTTTTACTCACTGATTATTGGTTTCTTTTACATAAATTAAACATCATTATACGTTTTGAAATTAATCCTATATTTTTGATGAATTTGAACTTTGTCTTGTATATTATTTTACTTGTCCACGGGCAACCAAGACACAAATAGTTACTTGTCCAGGTGTCAAAATGTACGAGTCGGGCGAGTCGGGCATAGCATTTCTACACCCCTGCAGATGTAAGGTGCTTGTCATTTTGAAATTCTTAAAATACGATTTGCTTGACCTATTTTGTCTGCCACAAGATTGATAACAAACGATGAATGGAATGTACACAAAGCCAGAAGAGTGATTGTCTGAAGTTCTGAAATGTTTTTAGGCATTCTGAAGTCAGGTTTGAAAGGGCCATTAGTAAATTGGCATTTTTGAGCAATAATTGAAAATAACAATGAAAACATATCTTTAGAAATGTTTTTTTATATAGAAGAGTAGAATAAACTAATTCTGCACTAATTTTGTACGCTGGTGGTAGCGTAGTGATGTCAATGCTTAGTTTTCCTGTGTGATTAGTACAATAACAAATCCCAACTAACCAACAAGATGACCGTCACCGATTATATAGACTACGGAAGGATATATGCCATTTGACCAGGTGCCAAATTGACTTTTTTCTATAGGTGGCTTATCCATCTTTTTAATTTAAGGGTGAGCGCAAGATAAAAGTCTAGAACGGGCATATATGTCCAGAAATCAGTATCTTCATGATAGCAGGTGCTGTAAACTACAACAAAAACATTGTAACCAAATATATTTTCCTCTAAGAGAATGTGCAGAAATGTGTTTATGCATTCTTAAAAAAGGTTTTGTATGTAACATAAGAGAAATATCATACCAAGACTAAATCTTCTTTGAAAAATCAAAATAAGAACATTAAAAAAAATGTTTCCAAACCACCATCAACGTTGCTAAGAGGAAGTGTGCGTCTGAATCATACAGACGTTTTATTTTCCATATTTGAAACTTCCGGCAAAATACGCACGAGGATAATTCTGTCGCTAGGATAGGACCAGAAATCCCACCGAGGATAGGACCAGAAATCCCACTGATATATAGCATATTAACACCGTTTACCTACGCGAAAAAAAATAGTTCAAGAAGTGAAAGTAGGGGTCAGGAAATGTGACAATCCCTTGAATATCATGGAATGCACTACATGAAAGCGCGGAACATATTAAATGTATAAGTCAACAGTGTCATTTACATGAAACATATGCTATTTTGTTAGTTAAAGCTTACCACAGTATATAAATAGAAAATTGCTTGATAAAATAACAGTTTGGTTATCCAAGATCCCAGTAGATAGTGTGCTTTTGCTCCATGTTGAAGGTCTTAATGTATCTGAGATGAAGAAAAGCAATTAAAGACCTGTTTATAGTTAAATGAAATTATCCCTGCTCCTATCTGGGGCTCCTATATATATTAAAACACACATACAGTCAATCACATGACATTGGGTTACCCCTGGTCCCCCATAGAAACTTCCATACAAATATAACATTGAGTTACCCTTGGTCCCTATATTAACTTATATATAGACATAACATTGGGTTACCCAAAAACTTACATATAGACATAATTTACATATAGACATTGTATGGGTTACCGCTTGGTCCCCTATCAAAACATACATAAATACATAGCATTCGGTTATTGACCCCTTGTCCTCTATAGAACCTGCATATAGAAATAACGTTGGGCTATCCCTGGTCCTCTATAGAACATGCATACAGAAATGATATTGGAATACCCCTGGTCCCCTAGAGCAACATACAGAAAAAACATTTAGTAACCTCTGGTCCCCAAAAAAACATACATAAAGAAATAACATTGGGTTACCCCTGGTCCCCTTTAAACATACATAAGTCGTATAGACATAACATTGGGTAACTCCTTGGTCCACTATAGAACATGCATATAGAAATAAATAACATTGGGCTATCCCTCTTCCACTTTAAACCATGCATATAGAAATAACATTGGGGTACCCCCTGGTCCCCTATAGAAACATACAAAGATCATATAGATGTCACATGGGGTTAACCTTGGTCCCCTTAAAAACATACATAAGTCGTAAAGTCATAACATTGGGTTTCCCCTGGTCCCCTACAAAAACTAACATATAGGCATAACATTGCGTTACCCCTGGTCCGTAATCATAATGGAATTACATAACATTTAGTTTCCCTGGTCCTCTTTCAAAAATTACATAAGTCGTATCTATAGACTTAACATTGCGTTACCCCTGGTCCCTATAGAAACTAACATATAGGCATAACATTGCGTTACCCCTGGTCCCTATAGAAACTAACATATAGGCATAACATTGCGTTACCCCTGGTCCCTATAGAAACTAACATATAGGCATAACATTGCGTTACCCCTGGTCCCCTATAGAAACTAACATATAGGCATAACATTGCGTTACCCCTGGTCCCTATAGAAACTAACATATAGGCATAACATTGCGTTACCCCTGGTCCCCTATAGAAACTAACATATAGGCATAACATTGCGTTACCCCTGGTCCCCTATAGAAACTAACATATAGGCATAACATTGCGTTACCTCTGGACCGTAATCATAATGGAATTTCATAATCCTAATTCGGATCTGTATCAAGCTTGAATGTAGTGTCCTTAAATATTGGATGGGCGTATTCTTAGTTAGTTTACTCATATTTTTATGTAAATCTCTCAAAATACTAAATACTATCCATACTGGTCTGTGTCCACTCTTGTTATACACCTTGTCCCCATATACACAGTTATAACATTCGGTTACCCCTGGTCCCCCATATAAACTTACATGCAGTAATAACATTCAGTTTACCCTGCCCCCCATATTAACTTACATACAGTTATAACAGTTGGTTACCCCTGGTCCCCCATATAAACTTACATACAGTAATAAAATTAGGTTATCCCTGGTCCCCCATACAAGCTTTCATACAGGAACAACATCCGGTTATCCCTGGTCCGCAATAGATACTTACATACATTAATAACATTCGGTTACCCTTGTTCCACCATATAAACTTACATGCAGTAATAATATTCGTTTACCCCTGGTCCCAAAAAGATACTTACATACAGTAATAACATTCGGTTACCCCTGGTCCCCAAAAGATACTTACATACAGAAATTACATTGGGTTACCCCTGGCCCCAAAAATATATTTACATACAGTAATAATATTGGGTTACCCCTGGTCCCCCATATAAACTTACATACAGCAATAACATTGGGTAACCCCTGGTCCCCCATATAAACTTACATACAGTAATACCATTGGGTTACCCCCTGGTCCCCTATATAAACATACATAGAGTAATAACATTCGGTTACCCCTGGTCCCCATATAAACTTACATACAATAATAACATTCGGTTACCCCTGGTCCCCCATATAAACTTACATACAGCAATAACATTGGGTAACCCCTGGTCCCCCATATAAACTTACATACAGTAATACCATTGGGTTACCTCTGGTCCCGCATGTAAACATACATACAGTAATAACATTCGGTTACCCTTGGTCCCAATATAAACTTACATACAGCAATAACATTTGATTAGCCCAGGTCCCCTATAGAAACTAATATTTTGGCATAACATTGCGTTACCGCTGTTTCTAAATAGAAACTTTCATATAGACAGAACATTGGCTTTTTCTTGGTCCCTTTCAAAACTTACATATTGACATAACATCGGGTTGCCCCTTGGTCCACTATAGAAAATGCATATAGAAATAATTAGGGTATCCCTGGTCCCCTTGGCTCCTAAAGAAACATATATTAATATAGGTAACAGTAGTATACCGCTTTTCAAAAAGTCACAAATCGATATAGAGGGAACAAATCCATTAAACAAACCAAAACCGATGGAAAAACACCAACCACAAGAAAAAAACAGAACCACAGATTTACAACACAGGCGAACGCCGACATACACAGAAACATACTATAAGATTTACAGCTACCATATTCCTGACTTGGTACAGGACATTATTCCAAGCAATAATGGTGGGTTGAACCTGGTTTTAAGGCATGCCAAACCTCCCGCTATAAGTCATAAAGACATATTATTTGGTTACGCCTGGTCCTAAATAGATACTTACATATAAGCTTTCATACAGTATTAACATTCAATTAACCTTGGTCCTCAATAGATACGTACTTACAGCAACAACATTCGGTTACTTCTTGTCTCCAATATAAACTTACATACAGTAATAACATTCGGTTACCCCTAGTCCCCCATATAAACTTACAATATACAGTTATAACATTTTGTTACACCTGCCAATATTTACTTACATACAGTAATAACATTGTTTTACCCCTTTTCTTCCATTTAAACTACATATACAGTAATAAAATTGTTTTACCCCTGGTCCCTCATATAAACTTACACACAGTAATACAATTGTTTAACACCTGGTCTCTCATAAAAACTTGCATACAGTAATAGCATTGTTTTACCCTAGTCCGCATATAATCTTACAGTTGTTAATTTCTGTGTCATTTGGTCTCTTGTTTAGAGTTGTCTCATTGGCAATTACACCAAATCTTCTTTTTTATATTTACATACAGTAATAACATTCGGTTACCCCTGGTCCTCCATATAAACTTACATATAGCAATAACATTGGGTAACCCCTGGTCCCCCATATAAACTTACATACAGTACCCCTGGTCCACAATATAAACATACATACAATAATAACATTCGGTTACCCCTGGTCCCCCATATAAACTTACATACAGCAATAACATTGGGTAACCCCTGGTCCCCCATATAAACTTACATACAGTAATACCATTGGGTTACCCCTGGTCCACAATATAAACATACATACAGTAATAACATTCGGTTACCCCTGGTCCCCATATAAATTTACATACACATATAACATTCAGTTACCCCTGGTCCCCCATATAAACTTACATACAGCAATAACATTGGGTAACCCCTGGTCCCCCATATAAACTTACATACAGTAATACCATTGGGTTACCCCTGGTCCACAATATAAACATACATACAGCAATAACATTCGGTTACCCCTGGTCCCCATATAAATTTACATACACATATAACATTCAGTTACCCCTGGTCCCCCATATAAACTTACATACAGCAATAACATTGGGTAACCCCTGGTCCCCCATATAAACTTACATACAGTAATACCATTGGGTTACCCCTGGTCCCCCATATAAACATACATACAGTAATAACATTCGGTTACCCCTGGTCCCACATAACATGAATGATTACTACGCATTTGCCGGTACTATTTCTGCGGGATTTCTGGTCCTATCCTAGCGACAGAATTATCCTCGTGCGCAAAATACGCATGTGACGGAAATCGAACCCAAAGAAGGAAGAGAATGAGAATGTTTTTGTTGTTTTGTTATTGTCTTTCATTTGAAATGTAGCTATTTCTTATTTTGTATTTGAATATTCAGTCGGATAAGATATGGCCTTGGTAACCGTCCAAAGATCTCCAAGTCCAAGCAATACAGAATCAGTAAGTTTTAGTTGTTGTCAGCCGATTTTAAGCGTAACTGTCATATTCATGCATACTTCAAAATTAGCACTTTAACGTCAACAGATTGAGACAATTTATTTGTTTAACTGTGCCACTTTTCTGATTAATGCTACACATCTGATTTGCCAAGACAACTAGATATCATTGAGATGGGAGCCATCTCTGTGGGCCCCGCTGTGAATAATGTGCATTAAAAAATTGTATCTTTACCATAGGACATGGGTTTGTCAACTGAAATCAAAGTTTTTGACCTTGACCTTTGACCTATGAAGTTGTAAATAAATTATGACACACCCTTTGGTGTTGGTTTATAAACATGTCAAGTATAAACTTTGAAATGATAAAGGTTCTCAAGATATAGAGCGGACACGATCTTTACCATAGGACATGGGGTTGTCAACTGAAACCAAAGTTTTTGACCTTGACCTTTGACCTAGGAAGTTGCACATAAATTATGACACCAGACTATGCGAATGAATTTTATTTTTACAGGACATTCGGTCTGGTAAGCATCCTAGCTTTACCAGACCGAATGAAATTTTACCAGACCAATTTTTTTTTACATCTAATTGTATATTATCAGAGATGCAAACAGTTTTTTTTTCCTGTCAGACATTGGGGCCTTCAGGGTACCAAGTTTTGCCAGACCCATCACATTTCTGCCAGACCTATATTTTCACTCAAAATTATCTATTTTTGTAATATTATGAAAAAAAAACCAGCCCCCCCCCCTTTTTTTCCATTTTACCATCCCTTTAGTAGATGTAGAGTATAAAAAGTATTATCAGTTTCACCTCAAGAATTTTTTTATTTTTCATGAATAAATGTTAGCAGTTAATAAAAATGAAATTCTTACTTTTATAAATAACAATGAAATGTAACTGTTTTCTGTTAAGGGGTTTCCCGAATTTTCCCGCCAAAAGGCACATGGCTTTCAACAATTGTAAACAAAGCATTCAATTTGTGATCATGGATTACAGCTTTAATTAATTGAATTTGGATATAGATATTCAACTTAAGGTACAGTCAGGCAATGTTTTTAATTTTTTTATGGATTAAAACTAATTTGAAAGAAAAGTTTAAAAAATAAAACAATTTTTGACATCAAAACAACAGACGATCTGAAATATATTATGAATATTCAGTGACCTATATATTTTTGGAACTCTGCTAGGGGTCAAAGTTACATCATTTTTCAAGCCAATGGTGTGTATTCTCTGTTACAACTAATCAACTGCGTTTGATATAAATATTTCAATAAATTGAGATGTCAAAACTTACCATTTCAAAACAGAAATTTATACTGCAAAAGGTTTATCTTTTTATTTTTTAAGGAGGGATATTTGGAAGTTGTGTCAGGCTATAATATTTATCATTAAAACAGTTTGAACTCCCGATTTCTATTATGTAATCGAAGCCTTGCATGTTGTTCTATCTAATCATGCAACGTGGTTGTAAAATCACAATTTTATAAACAAAATACTCTGCTGGGACCGACAGGGAAATCAGTTTTGGCTGACCCAAGCAGACTAAAATATTGCCGGCCATCAGGTCCTGCAGAGCAACTAGTTTTGCCGGACCTGCATAAATTCTGCCCCTTAGGTCCAACAGGTCCGACGATTAGTTGCATCTCTGTATTATCCGACAAAAAACAACAAACATATGACTTTGTTGTGCCCTACTCCTCCCCGAAATGCAAAAATTAAAACAAAATGATGTAACAAGAGGGGATATTGTTATGAAAGTTGTGCACAATTGCTTAAATGCATTTCAGTGAAGAGTAATGTCCCATTTTATTGGATTTTGACAATGTTTGTGAACTAAACATAATTTAGAGTTTCTGTATAAAATATTATTTCCTGTTTCTTCTTTCTTTTTCATATATCTTTTGGTTTTCAATTCTTGTGGTTATATTTCATAGCTAAATTTTGTGATCTGCTTGGATTTTTATTCATTTATTGTATTTAAATCGGCAAACCCGGAATTATCCTTATCCGTTCCCAGAATCTGATCCGGTTTTATTTACATTTCCGGTTGTGTCAATGATGGCATCCATTGTTGTTTTTGACAGTCAGATATGTTTTTACCCGGATTTACACATTACTGGTTGTCGATGTTCGGCATAAAGCTAGCGGTTGAACAAAATAAACATCGCTGTGGTGAATAATAAAGATGAAAATGAATTTGAGATCGTTTGGCAATTTTGCTAGAATGTTCCATGAAAAAAAACACCGGACATTCGGACCGGAATTCAACAAAATTTTACCAGACCAATCCATTATTCACCGGATTTGTCCGACGGTCCGACGTATTTCGCGTAGTCTGTGACACACTCTTTGGTGTTGGTTTATATACATGTCAAGTATAAACTTTGAAATGATAACGGTTCTCAAGATATAGAGCGGACACAATCTTTACCATAGGACATGGGGTTGTCAACTGAAACCAAAATTTTGACCTTGAACTATGCCCTAGGCAGTCGTTCATAAATTATGACACACCCTCTGGTGTTGGTTCATATACATGTCAAGTATAAACTTTGAAATCATAACGGTTCTCAAGATATAGAGCGGACACGATCTTCACCACAGGACACAGGGTTGTCAACTGAAACCAAAGTTTTTTGACCTTGACCTTTGACCTAGGAAGTTGTACATACATCATGACACGCCCTCTGGTGGTGGTTAATAAACATGTAAAGTATAAAGTATGAAATCATAATGGTTCTCTAGATATGGAGCACACACAAAGTGTTACGGACGGACGGACAGACGGACGGACAGACGGACAGACTGATCACTATAGGGGACCGCCTTTGGCGGGACCCTAATAATTTTTCTTTGTTAGGATAATGACCAGTTCTCAGAATTTAGCTTTTCCAATACACCTTATCGCTATTTGTCCCCCATTACTGGATATGTCACAGGTTCCCCTAAAAACTTGTCGTCATTAAACAAAATATCTGACGCCACAATGGAAAAGTGATTGTTGTATGCGTCAAAAGTTCAAGCGGACAGGTCAGCCGGGATTAGCGATAAGGTGTATACACCTTATCGCTATTTGTCCGCCATAACTGGACATCACACAGGTTCCCTTAAAATTTCGAAGTCATAATACAAAATGTTAGACGCCACAATTGAAAAGTGATTGTTGTATGACGTCAATAGTTCAAGCGGCACTGATCCTCGGGTCAGCTGGTAAATTATACACCTTATCGCTATAAATATAATTTGTTTCGCTTGACACGAGAATCTGGGCCGGTTGAACTTTTGACGTCATACAACAATCATTTTTCCATTGTGGTGTCATATATTTTCTATTGTGATGTCAAAATTTTACGGGAACCTTTGCGATGTCCAGTAATGGCGACAAATAGCGATAGGTGTTTGGCAAAATGCCACTGGTTTTCAGTTTAAGTAGCCAATGCACATGATGCAAGATGTTTTGGCCACTCTGCCAGTTCAGGCATAGACATTTTAGCCAGATGATTCAGCCATACTGCCATTTTGGCCATGGTTTTTCAGTTTGGTAATAAAAATGATCCTTTTAAAAAAACCAAAAAAACATTTTAGGCACTGGCTAGGGTTACAATGAAATGTAACAATAATGAATTTTTTTTTTTTTTAATTTATAATGGCGACTAATTGCCAAAATGCAGAGTTGGGTAAGGAACCAATTATTTACGAATGTAACAATAATTTTTGTGTCTTCTTTGTAAACATGTAAAAAGTGGAAGCAAGTTCCTTAGTACTGTACATGTAGTAACAGATTGTCAAAACACTTACATCTTTGTTTGAAAATTATTATGAGTCTTTACTCTTATACAATGTACAAATGATGTATGTACAACAAAAGAAGACTTCTTAAAAATAATATGGCACTGAAAAGAGCTCTAGGCTCGCCACTAGATGAATTTCAAAGCCTTGTTTCCTTGTCATTTGATTGGTTTCTTATGTAACCATTGCCATTTTGTTGCATACTTCTGTGACATTATTTTAATGGGAGATAACTCATATAATATTAAAGAAGCTCACACTTTTATCACATATTATATATAATAAGGCAAAATAAACAACATAACTTATTTTCATGAAGATGATTTGGGGCCTGCACCTTTAGTCATAGTTTATTGTCTGAATGTTTTGCATATTTTACTATCAAAATTACATGTACATAAAGGCAAGACATCTATCTGTGCCAACTTATTAATTTCACAACAGCAGACCACACACAAAACTATGTTTGTGTAAAAAATTTAAGTATCTCAACTTTTCGAATATTCAGGCATGTACTCTAAGGATGTCTCTAGTTTACATTGTTTTATCTTCATTAGTGATGAGCATCCCCGGCCCTTAAAAAAAAATTAAATTAAAGATTATTTACATCAGGTAATAAAAAAATAAAAAATATTTACATCAGGTAATAAAATAATAAAAGAATATTTACATCAGGTTTGAGATTGGTCAGATTTGTAAAAGATACTACAACATGATGTATACTTTTAGGAAGATGTAGATACTGAAGAAGGATCTAATCTGAAATCTCCTAACAGATCCAGAAGGTATGTACAGTTTGTTTTAATCATACAAAACTTTAGAAATTATGTATACATAAAGTCTGTTTAAATTAAAGGTTTCTGACATACTGTAAGTTTAGACCAGTTTAATTGTTCCAAGATGCAAATATTAGGACAAAACTACCCTTGCCAGTAATACATTTGTGATAATTTCACCTAACAATCATTATTTGGTATTGAGGTTCATCAGACATGTCAGTGTTACCTTTGTTATGCTGCTAAACATTGACATTTGGTATTAGGTTTCATCATTACTGGTTACCCATTGTTACCTGTCATCAGTAACAGTTGTTGTTATTCTACATGGCATTTGAATTTTAGAATTTAAATACCAGTACACTCTTAAGAGTATTATTATACAAGTAACAAAAAGTAATTGCAATTGAATTTATAAAAAAATAATTGAAAGGTTCTGTTATCATGGTTATTGGGTCAATTAATTAATTAAAAGTTCTAATATTAACTGTACATGTACAAAAATGTATACTAGCTTTCACATAATATATAATACAGTGTTAGAATCATAATTAAACTTTTTATGAAAATTCATATGGGACCAAAAAATGATAGGGTGTAAACTTTTGATGCCCAAGAAAAATCAATCAAATACCCTAAAAAAGGATAGCAATAAAAAATCCTATTTTCAGTTCAGATTTGATTTTACTCAACAATATTTGAGCTATATTTACATGCACATTTCTAAAATAAAATTTGTCAACTGTTTATCTATGACAATTTGTACTTTACACATGGTAGATTTGTCATGTAAAATTCTCAGTTAATAAGCCGAATTAGATTTAACTGCACATGTTTGACTCATTAAATTGTAAATCATAGATTTTATCTATTATACATGTATGTTAAAATTTGTATACATGTATGAACTATATTTATATATTGGCTTATAAATTTTGAAATGAAAGATACTTGAAGGGATTATGTATTGATTATTTATACTACTGTCACTTTTGATAAAGTTGTGTTAAAGTACTGTAAAATCAGAAATTATTGCGTGCATTTATTATTGCAATTTTGTCATTTTAGACTAAAATGCGATTTAAATTTTTGCGATATTGAGAAAAATGGTGTTTAATTTATATAAAATTTTAAATGCGAGTTTAAATTATTGTAATTATAACCATGTCACATTTTTTGCAATAATAAAAATATCGCGATAATTTCTGAATTTACAGTAATGGGAGACAACTTGCTTGGTTTAGAAATGTGTCTTTGCTGGTTTAAAGTACGTTTTATTGAGACATAGTATATGTATATATATATTTACCATTGTAACTGAAGTATACTAGGATCATGAGGATAGCTTTATAAATTTGAAAGTAATGTTACACGACATGGTTCCATTGTGTGAATGTCATGTCAGGCAGTGAAGCCAGTTCCAAACTTTATGATATATTGATGTCATTGCTTAAGGTGCATAATCCAAAACATTAATTAGAAGCAGAAGGCAACAAAGGGAATCTAAAAATAAATTCCATCATGACCATAGCAAAAAACATACAACATTCCACATTTAAAATTTTAATTAATCATATATATGTACCTATAAAATAATGAAGCATTAGGAATATGCAAACTACATATACATTTTGTAATAAGGTTGAATATTTGCATTTAATTATAAATTTCATTGTAATTTGGGTCAATGAAATACCTTGACATATAAATGACTGAAAGAGAGTTGATGAAATTTCCTTATACCCAAGGACAGTTTGAAATAGAATTTCCTTAGGACATGTCCATTTTGTTTGTGTAAATGATTATTATAATTTAGTCATTTTAAAACTTATTTTATTGTTCATAGTGCAGATGTTCATTTGAAGTTTAATTTCAAGGAAGACTGATTCAAATAAAAGTGGTGACTAATTAGACTATTATGTAATTACTTGGTTTGAAGTGTAAATAGTCAACAAATGATCATATGATATAAGTTTTAAAAGAAATGTGAAATCAAAGGAAAGATTATAGTTTCCTGTATTACCATTATTCTTTAACAAAATTTAAAAAATAAAACTTATTTGTCAATCTGACATTTTTATCTTCAATAGATTTCATTATTTTCCTTTTTTCCCCAAGTACATGCAGGGAATTTGTTACATGAATTGATATATATCTTATCTTTTTGTTAAAGGAAATCCACATTTTAAAGTACTATAAACTGCAGATATTACAGGCATGTTTCAAGTGAAATAAATACACTTTGATTTTGATATGCACATGTAGAATGTTTTCTACATGTATTATCACATGTATCAATAGATGATTTTGTAAACATTCTATAGTTTATAAGAACTTTATTTTTTAAGTCCATCAGTTTGCTATATTTGGTAGGAAGTTCCCCTTTGCTCATTGGTCATATTATATTATAAATCTTTACCATGGGCAACCTAGATTTTCTAATCAGTAATGTTTACTTTAAGGGATCAATAAATTGTGTAAAAGGGAATTGGTGTTATAAAAAATAAATTGATACACAGAGTTGTGTTAAGTTGTTTTAAAGAAAGAAAAAGTCAACTTGTTTACTCATATCATTGTGAAAAGAAAAACCTTCAAAAGTGTGACACAGTTTAGAAATAAGTTCAGAAACGTTTTGATCTCTCCTTCAAATAAATATTGGGTGTTTGTCTTATATACCTCACTGCATCACAATAAATAAAATAAAATTTCTAGTATCGTAGTTTTTAAATCCCCAGCTTAACAAACCAAGTGTTTACATCACAGAACAGTAATTGAATGCATAATATTACAACTTTTGTATTGATTGCATTATTACCTTCCGTCACAATATTTGATTAAATTTTTTTTTATCAGATTTTGTGACTTGTTGCTGAGGGATTAAGGGAAATGATATATAATGTTCCATTTTCATAGGTCGCTGTACAACCTTCAACAATGATTCAAAGTCATTTGGTATATCAAGCTATAAGCTTGCCCTGACAAGATGATATGTAAAACAATTCAAACAAGAAAATCAACAGCTTGAATTATGTACAAAACTATGAACAAAAACAAATATAATTTAAAATAACAAATGAAAACCACTGACTCAGAACAGGCACATACAGAATGTAGGAGGTTAAACCTGTTTAATCTGGGGACACAACCCTCCCCTGACCGTGGTGTTACAGCACAACATATGATAATTTTTCATATCATGCTACTTGCTTGAGATGGATATTTATCGCTAGAAACTAAGAAGGCACATGGTGTTGCTAATGAAATAGTCATGAAATTGACGTCGTCATAGGTAAAATAGGGATAAACTGATTATCATTGGTCATCTCAACTCGATTGCTTTTCTCGCTTTTGCTGTACCAGCTCAAGCAAGAAAACCAATCTCGTTGAGATGGTCAACACTAATCTATAATTATCGTTGATCATCTCAACAAGATTGTTGCCAGTATGGCGAAAGCGAGAATAGCAATCGAGTTGAGATGATAATCTGTTTATCGCTATTTTACCTATGACGACGTTGTCAATATCATGTTAGTTTCAATAGCAACGCCACATGCCTCCTTAGTTTCTAGCGATAATTTTCCATCTCAAGCGAGTAGCATGATATGAAAAATTATCACAATAAAAGATCGAAGGAGATTTGCACAAAAAAGCGATAATTTCCTTTCTCAGCCGAGTCAAGTGATATGAAAAGTTATCGCTAGAAACTAAGGGTGCATGTGCTGATTGTCAAAAATTAACAATGGCGTCATAGGTAAAATAGCAATAAACAGATTATCATTGCTTTTCTCACTTTCGCCGTTCTGGCTCAAGCGAGAAAATCAATCTTGTTGAGATAACCAACCATCTATAAATATCAGCTTCATCTTGTCCTGATTATGCACGAAATATTTGCCACAGGACATTAAGCAAACACAAATCAATCAACAATGAATTGCACAAATATGTAGAAAATTTGAAGTTTAAAAAGAAACCAATAAAAGCTATAGAGATTAAATCCTGCAGATCCTATTTTAATGTTTATATGCATAAAAGGCATGCATTATTTAATCTTATCTTTAAATGTTTTTTCAAGCTTTTAAAATATTTGAACTATTATAAAGTGCAAGATAAAAAAAAATTGAACAAATCTATAAAATTCAATTCAACATGAATGATGTTTTTATTACATGTTATTAAAACGATTCTCTCTGAATGATACGGTTGACAGCACCGTTATATTTTAAGATATTTTTTTTACCATTATCACGTATTTCCATAATGTATGTTGGATTAAATACCTACTAATTGTGGGATTTGTTAGTGTGCCAGCTATCAGTATTCATTCGTAGTGATGAAAAAAGTAGTATATAGTATATATATATTCAGATTCAGTGGATGATGCAGGAATGTAAAAGTTTACGTTTTAATTTATTCATAAAATGTCAGAATTTTTTTCACCTGTATTTGAAATTGTGAACATTTATTATTGTAAAATTATGTTGTTACAAGTATACGCTGGCACGATTTTAAATTGAAAGTATAAATTGTTAGTTTAACATGGATATTTGGAGTATATATTAGAAAATGGTCTGTCGCTCTAACTAGTTATTATTATTTGAACATAAAGAGATATATATGATTGACTCATTAAATCCTTCAAAGAAGACACATTCGAAGAGTATTTATTCGTGTGCATTTAAATTTTCAACGTTTCCAAGTGGATTACAGCCGTATGCAGGAATACAATATTTTGTCTTGTGGTTTTCCCTATAAAGTGCAAAAATCAATGATGTACCAATATTTTGGAATATAAATATCAGGAATATTTTGAAGTATAAAAACCTGAATTATGTTGATCATGAGCGATGGATATAACAACATAGTGAAGTCTGTTTACTTTATTCATTTAGAAAACACTGATAGGTAAGGAAAGTTTAAAAGTACATGTATGTCTGGAACAAAAGGGGGTTTCCTGTAAAACTTTCTTATAGATTTTACAGCTTGAAATTGATAATATCCTATTGAAAAGCAAAAAAAAACTTATGCACATTATTTATTAAATTCCAAGTTGCTAAATATATATAAATATAAGATTAGTTAATAATAATTAAGGAATAAGTAAATGTCGAATTGAATTTGAGGGACAGAAAAAAAGTGCAGACATAGATTAAACTTTATATAGTATCAAGGGGAGGGTAGGGCTTCAGGCTGAGTTCTCCAATCTCCAACATAAGCATTTGTCATCCATCTCCTTCAATACTGATAATCTAATGTTGAATTTATATAACTTAATTAACTCAGAGAAAATTTGGTAGTTGATACATATATCTACTCATTATGTTAGTGAGGAAAATTTGGAATTTCTTTTTACCTTTGAACCAATTTTTTACCTTTCATTGCTTCTTTAAAAAAAGAAATACCAGTTTGTTTTTTAAGTGAGCAATCTGGATTTAATGGAACTTTATTTACTAGTTAATCAGAATTTTATTAATGATAATTAGACTAATTCACCTTATGTATCCCAAATTGTCAGATTTTGTGGTTCAGTTTATTTTTTAGGAAGTTAAAAGAGATGTAACATATATTTCAGTTCTAATGTATAGTCTCTACAAAGGAGTTGATATAATTAACATGAGATATCAATCAGAGAATATACTTTACCTATATGTAACATACCTGTAATTACCTGTAACTTACCTTTAATTACCTGTAACATGATGACCTAATCATTGATCTTATATTGTTTTATACCATAACATAACACTACACAGATATGATTTATATATCTTTTATACAACCATCTAAATACATGTATGTCTGTTGTCCCAATTTTAACACTGGTATTCCTTAAAGTGCAGGTGCACGTTTAATAGATAATAAAAATTTGTCATTATTTATTTTAATTATCGATTCATAGTTTTATTTTGGTGTTAATTTAATGAACAAGATAAAAACAAATGGCCAAAAATCCCCCTCCCATTTTTCCTCTCGTGTATTTGAGACTGGGAAGAGTATATCTAATATATATGTACCTGATTTGAGACCAAGGCAGATTAGAATGAAAAAAGAAAATAGTGAAATTTAACTAAAAAAAAATAAACCCCCTATCAGTGTTTTGCCTGTCTGATGTAATACCTGAGTCTCCCCATTAGTACCAAGAAAGGCAGTCAAACAATGCTAACATTTTTATTTTTGTATTTTACTGTTGGAAAAACATATTATGTCTTTCTCTCTTTACATTTACCTATAGAAAATGTTTTGACAAATAAATACTTCAAAATGCGTTCTCATGATAAAGATACAATAATACAATAAATCATTCTCTCTTAAAAAGAAGATTTTTATACAATCAACTTGAAATATAACATCGTAATAACACATAAAGTGAACATCTATTGAATATTAATATGTAATTTTATGTATTGTTATTCCCATTCCAGTTGATTTAAAGGCTGACATAAGAATGTCAATATTTTGGTTGAAAGAGTCGCATGATGTCACTGCTCTTTTCAATATAAGTAAATTATGTAAAAATAAATAGACATTAGAAATATACAAACTAAAACATTGTCTGTAACCTTGTGCTTTACTAGTTTACAGACATCTATTATTCAATAGTAAAAGTATAATTGAAAGCACTGTCTCAAAGTGGTCTTACAACTGTTAATCTTTTATATATATATTTAAAGTACAACACAAGAGACCAAATGCAAAAACATGTACAAAGTATGAACAGAATTCCAACAGAATAGAAAACAGAATCAGACTGACTAGAGAACAGAATCAGACTGACTAGAGAACAGAATCAGACTGACTAGAGAACAGAATTAGATCGACTGACTAGAAAACAGAATCAGACTGACTAGAGAACAGAATTAGATCGACTGACTAGAAAACAGAATCAGACTGACTAGAGAACAGAATTAGATCGACTGACTAGAAAACAGAATAGAGAACAGAATTCAGACTGACTAGAGAACAGAATCAGACTGACTAGAAAACAGAATCAGACTGACTAGAGAACAGAATCAGACTGACTAAGAGAACAGAATTCAGACTGACTAGAAAACAGAATCAGACTGACTAGAAAACAGAATCAGACTGACTAGAGAACAGAATCAGACTGACTAAGAGAACAGAATCAGACTGACTAGAGAACAGAATCAGACTGACTAAGAGAACAGAATCAGACTGATTAGAGAACAGAATCAGACTGACTAGAGAACAGAATTCAGACTGACTAGAAAACAGAATTCAGACAGGATAGAGAACAAATATCAGACTGAATAAGGAACAAAATTCAGACAAATTTCAGGGAACAGAATTCAAACTAGTGTTGTACAAAATACACATATAGTGTAGTAACTTTTTTTCACATTTATAAATTATTTTACATTTTGTCATTTTTGGGCCGTTATAATCTTGCTATGGGGTATATATTGATATTGGTTTGCTGATTGTTGAAGGCCGTACATTGACATTAACTTTAACATCATTTGGTGTTTGATGGAAAGTTGTATCATTGGCAATTATACCACATCCTCTTATTCTTCTCATCATCTATATTTATTTTTTTATGAATTGCTTTAAATTATTGCAAATTTGCAATTCAGATTTGATATGAACTGTAATATATTCAAGTTACGTCAGCAAAGCTACTGTAATAACTAAAGTTTAATTTGCCATTTGATAAAAGTATATTTTTTCTAGTATTATGTATGGTATAACCTTTAAATTGATTGTTAGACATCTGTAACTCTCCAATGGGACTCATGGTTTAAATGAGACTTCCTACCAGGACATGCTAGTCAGGTTAACATCAAGTCAGAATGTGATCAATCATAAATTACTTTTAACATCCATTAAAGGTACTTAAAGTCTAAAACATTTAAATTACTTGTGTAAATTTTATTAAGGCAGGTACTAAATATTGATATTTTTTATAAAGAAATGAGTACTCTAACTGAAGAGTTTTTGTATACAACTTATTTTCTTAAGTCCTGCACAACTGAAACTTTATGTCAACTATTTCAAATTAGAAAAAAAGGTAGAACCATGTAAGTTATAATGGAAAAAATAAAAACCCAGTGTAAATTGTCTAGAAATCCTTAAAAATATTTTTGAAAATTATCAAAGATTTTTTTTGGCATTGGTCGTTTTGGTGATACCTTGTGCAATCATCTCAATCTCTCAAATCTGTCGACATAATATTTGAATACTTTATAAAAGGAAATCAAAATTTGCAGGAATAATCAGGCTTATTTGGATTTTACTACAGCTGACTTAGTGCCAATGATGGTGCCTGCAGTTTCTTAGGGTAACAGACAGAAGACACAGATTTGTAAGGAGTTACTTAAGTAAAGTTTGATAAGAAAGCAATAGATTTGTAAACTAGGTATAGCAACCCAACAACAAACTGTATCAAAAAATAAATTCATCATGCTTTATGGCTTTCATGTCTATGTACATTTAAAAACATAAACACTTAGTCTTGTGCACCTAATTTATTTATTTTATTTGCTAAAGCTGTGAAAATGTAGCTTATTTTAAAAGGGAAATATATTTATTATTATGGAACATTGCTTACATTTTAAGGCACTCATAAGATAAATATTGTATTGGTATATGTTCCATACAGTTCTTAAAAACTGTTATTACCTTGTCATGACATTGGTGTTACCTGTAATTTTCCAAAAATGATTTACTGAGGAGTTACCTTTTTTAAAATTGAGGAATTTAACCTGAAAGTCATAAGACAAATTATATACATTCTGATGTAATACAAGGAAGGAAAGTCATCAAATGAATAAATTAAAGTTAATTAACCTTTGACTTGACTAAATCCTCTTAGAAACTTCTAGTTTAGGTCATTTGTAAACTCCTCTCTTAAAGCTTCACATAATGCATTTCTATGGCCATTTTAAACTTAAAATTATGAGTATGGGATGGAATGGAGATGATATCTGTCTGAACTTTTAAATGTTTCATTTCAATATATAAAAATGTTTTTGTTACAAATCATGATGTATTGTTTTAAGTGTACATGTCATGCTGCCCATCAAGGGCACTTGGTTGGAATATTAAAAAGTATATAACTGTCAATAAACTGTGGACACTATACTAAATCTACCCATAGGGTTAAGACTAGGAATATAATGCATTTTTATACCCACCCTGTAGCAGAGCGGGCATTTTGTTCCTTAACCAAATTTTATGAAACTTATACACAATGTTTATTACCAACAAAACACAGGTCCAGTTTGAATTTACAAATTGAAAAATTGCTGAATCTTTTGTTTCTGTTCTCTAACTTTAGTTTGCCTCAGCTAAATGAGATGAAAGTGTACACAATGCTTACACTCAGATCGAGTACAAATTTGGGTAGCATCACTTTTACAGTTCTTGAGTTATGTCCCTTTATAACTTTATATGCTAGTGAGGACATTCATTGATGATCTGTGTCCTTTGGACACAATCCCCATTTATTATTTTATAGATCCATGGTTAAATTGAATTTCTCAAATCTTCATATTTATAGACATCTTAATATAAGTTGTGTATGTTGACATCTTTTAACCCAATTTTGAAACTGCTATGATGATTATTTGATTTATTGTCCATTTTGAGTGATCTATAACACTATTCATGCTATTCATGTGTAAAGCCACCTCCCTCATATTTATTGACTAATTATCATTTCTTTTGTTTACTCTACCATTACTTTGTGTAGATAGCAACATCAAAATAAAATTTAAACATCAAAAAGTCATAAAATTTCACTTTTAGATTAAGATTAAATATTGTTTGTCCTTGAGAGATGATCCGAACGTTGGTTTATGTAAAGTTGTTGTCACAAATATTCACATTTTACTTTATCCACCACACTTTTACTTGTGAAAAAAACATGGCCTCTTTATTACTTCACTGGTAACAAATGATAACATGTACAGATTGCAAAAGAATTGGGGGATTTTAAAAGAATTCAGATGTTCTGAAAGACTTCTGTCCATACAGAACACATACACTGTGTCAGATAATATCTAAATGATACAAACTTTACTAGAACAGATCTACACCAAAATTTTACCAGGCATTTCAGATGAACTCTTGGAGTCTCATTGAATATCATTTCAGTTGCTATGATTATAGTGTTCAAGTCCCTTTTGCAGTTCAATATAAAAGCGTAAATTAAAGCTAGCTGTTATGTTAACTACCAGAATTAATAGCAACTTAAAGTCTTTGTAGAAAAGGTTAATTGATTCATCATAGATGATATAGCAAATACCTTGATTAGATAATAAAATCAGGAAACACCTAATGAAGTGTTACTTGACTTTTATGATATCTGTAATGGGCAGAAAACATGATAATCTATACTTCTCTGTTGAACTTGAGATACGAACATTGAAATTGAGATACTAACATTGAAATTGAGATACTAACATCGAAATTAAGATACTAACATTGAAATTGAGATACTAACATTGAAATTGAGATACTAACATTGAAATTGAGATACTAACATTGAAATTGAGATACTAACATTGAAATTGAGATTATGACTAACATTGAAATTGAGAAACTTAAACACAGTCTTCTAAGATATTTGTCTTTAATTCAAATCCACTTTACTCTTGGACATGCATTTAACATGTAAATTAACAGAAATTAAATGTGCATTACTTATTGAAAAATCTGATTTTCCACTATACTTCTTAAAACTTTCTTTAAACAAATTAAAGTGTATTATGTGATGGCAGTAAAAGCTTGATTTGTAATGCCTTGTTTCTATAATCTATTGGAAGCTGGTTAGTAGAGGGAAAAGAATGCTAAAAGGTGGCTTGACTGTGAACAAAAGGTGATTTGGGCAAGTGCTAAAAAGTAGCATAGCTATGTCAATAAACAATGATGTGGGCAAGCGCTTAAAAAGAAACATAGATATATGAGTAAGAGGTGATGTGGGCAAGCAAATGCCTGAAAATTAATTAAACATGCTGTGAAAAAAATGAATAGTCTCATTTAAGGAGGTAAAAAAAATTAAAAAAAAAATCTTGGTTAAGATGATCTATGCAATTAAAATAAAGAATTTCAATTATTCCAAGTATACTTGACATTTGTTCAAAAAAGATATCCTCACTTGACATTTCCAGATTTTGTTCTTTAATGTTCTGGGCATAAACAAACATATGTGGACCTTCGTTTAAGTGTTTAAAATTTAATAATTTCGAAATTATGTTATTAAAGTTATAATGTGGGAATGCAAGTCCAATAACTTAACATAAGGGACAATTTTGTTCTTGTATACTGAGCGTGGTCTGTATATAAAAAAGATCTAAAAACAATTCCTAGCTGTCAAGGCAGGGTACAGGTATATAATTATTTTGACAAATTTTGCAGCTTATGGTAAAGCTAGTAGAGTTCAATTATATTGGAATGTAATTTTATTTCAGGACAACGTGATTGACTGCTTCTGATTTATAGTTAACAGGCAGTCACCACTGTATATCAGGACATTTTGGTGTGTGTTGGATATTGCTATTTTTGCGTTTCACATTTTACCACATAATTGACCCTTTCCAAACATTTCACTGTTCTTTTAAATTCCTTGTAAAAGACTATGAAACAGGAATGATGAACATGTTCAAGATTTAACTGCCTGTCTAAGGCCTAAACCGTCAACAAAACTTGAAAATGATCTGATATACAGTATTTGCTATCAAATGGACTAGTCTGAGCTGAATAAAGTGAATAAATTTAATTGTGCCATTCATTTCAGGAGATCCAAGTCAGCACTAAAAAGATTGAAAAAGCTGTTCCATACAGTTAGATTTATTTCTAAATTACGACCTTGGTGAGAATTGGCATGGCCTTCTGTGCTGTCTGCTGCTTGCTATCTTTTATTATATATATATATGTGTAGATGCCATTAGCGCTAACATTTCTAACTCTTTTACAGATCTTTAACTTTACCTTTATATAAGAAAAATGTAACTGCAGATGTAATTTACAGCAAAATGCATCGAGTGTGTAGGTAAAGGGAATATCTTTGTTTAGCTTGCTTGTTAGACTGTGAATTCATTATTAAGTTAGATATACTTCCCTCCTTTAAGAGAAGACTAGTCTGACAGATAACCAATCTTACTGTCTGTAGGACTAGACTACTCAGAAAGAAGAGTACTATACCTAACTCAATAATGACTTCACAGTTAAGCTAGCAAGCAAGTTAACCTAATATAATCCATTACCTGAACACTCAATGCATTTTGCTGAAACAATTTTAATTACTTGACCATATTTGAAAATATACAGTGATTCTGTTTCTAGTACATATTTATTAACAGATATCATATAGATGACTGATTTGATTTCTGGTACATATTTTTCGACAGGTATCGATGTATCTCCACTGATATTTTAGCCATTATCACGTACACAAAGTTTTTATGATTAAGCATTTTTAGAGCATCGCATTTGCCTGCATGCTTCATTATTTTTACAGACATTTTGTGACACTGTTGCATTTGTCAACTTTATTGCGTTGTTATTTGGTACGTTCAGTCTTTGTTAGTTGAAGATTAATACATTTTTTATAATAATTTTAACCATGACTGTAAGTTATTTTATATTTTAATACTTTATGATGTAAAAAGAGTAGTTATTGTTGCCAACCTAATTAGAAATTTGAATTGAGATTATTTTTGGAATAAGGGATTGGGGGGTGTGAAAAAAAAGGGGTGGGTGGGTGGATTGTAAAATTTCTCATTTCAGATTTCAGAAATTAAAAAGAATTTTTCTTCAAATATTTTTTTTTAGGGGATTTATATTTAACAGCATAGTGTATTGCTCAAATTCAAAAGAAACAATTTTGCTGTGTCTACTATTTAATGACAATCCAAATTCAGAGCTGTATCAAACTTGAATGTTGTGTCCATACTTGCCCAACTGTTCAGGGTTCGACCTCTGCGGTCGTATAAAGCTGCGCCCTTTGGAGCATCTGGTTAAATTTTCAACTAAAAGGATATTGAACATGTATTTATCCATTCAGCTTGTGCAGGAATTAACGCATACATGGAAACTAATATTCGCTTTGTGTATTATCTTGGAATATTGTATTAATATTGAGGAAGTTTATCTATCTGTTTACAATTTACAATAAATGATGGATAGGTCCATTAGCCTATTACAGGAAATTAAATAATATGATGAATGTCCCATTCTCTATCTGAATTAGATGTGACCCTTTAACCCATACCCATCTTATATAGCATACAAACTTATTATTAAATATAAATGTGACTTTTCTGTGTCCGTTTCCCATTCTGCATCTTTTTTAGTCAAAATACTTCTATTTATTGACCATGTATTACTTGTACATGTGATTAGCAAGTATAGAGCATGAGAGAAATTCATGCTTAAAGTGTGTCTGTGTTTAAAAAAAATTTCGTGATGATTTTAATTTTAAGTCAAATGAATTCTATCGTCAATAAAATTGCTATTATAGATACATTGGATGATGTTGGTTAATCGAAGCATAGGAAAAAATCTTCAGGTCTAATAGATCAAAGCATTTTCATGTAATAATCACACCTTAACTGATGAATATTTTTACGACCTTGACTGGCTTTACAGCCCTTGCACAGTCAGTCAGCTTTACTGCATGTAATTTGAAAAATAAAATGCATCATACTTAGTCAGTTACACATTCAGCAGTCACACAAGAAGTTAAAATAAAACAACATTGGGCCTCAAGTTTCTGTTTTCCAAAATTCTATAAAGAATATTGATAAGTCATTTATCTTATCTTCAGACAAAATTATTGATTGAATTACATAATGACTCACCATTCTTATTATAGTATTGTGTACATAGAATTAAAGACTTGTGAAATTTATGATCTGTTTTCTTATTGATATTCATACATGTCAGTTCTAGTAAGTCTTATAACAAGGAAATTGAATACTTGTCTTGGAATTTAGAAGGTTGTAAAGAAAATTTTGGCATTTAATTAATTTCAGGCACTAAAGCCCAATCCTTAGTACATGTATTTTTAACTTTTCTATGCATCACATGAACAAATTTATGTCTATTTTGTTATTGATATTCATGCATGTCAGTTCTAGTAAGTCTATTTTGTTATTGATATTCATGCATGTCAGTTCTAGTAAGTCTATTTTGTTATTGATATTCATGCATGTCAGTTCTAGTAAGACTTATAACAAGGAAATTAAATACTTGTCTTGGAATTTAGAAGGTTGTAAAGAAAATTTTGGCATTTTATAAATTTCAGGCACTAAATCCCAATCCTTGGTACATGTAATTCTAACGTTTCTATGCATCATACATACAGACTACATTAAACGATATACATAAGACTGTTTCACTATAATTGCTAAGAAACCATTGATTAGATTAATCACACTGACAAGATTGAACTACAGTCATCTGACAGTAAGTGGAAACAATTAAACTAAAGCAGCAAATCATGTGCTATTTTATGACATTGAAACCTTTTAGAAATATCAAAGATCATAAACATGATACTGACTACATTACAAGACTCATTTTGAATCCCTTTCATGTATCATGTATTTCTATGGTTATTCAGTCAAAATGAAGGGTTCAAAAGAAAGTCTTTCTGATAAAATTTAAAGCCATCTTAAGTAGAATCTTCCATATACATTTTAGAAGAATACTGTCCAAGCATGAACCTATAAAGATAACACAGCTATAGAAAGTAGTTTGAACTTTTTACAAATGTATGTAGGACTAATCGTAGAAAAGGCATGAAATGTAAGATAAGCGACTGCTTTTCAGATGTTCTTAATGTACATAGTATGCATGTTATTTGTTTTGTCCCAAATTTTGATAAAATAATCATATGTTCCAACCATTATAAAGTGAAAGAATACATCAAACCCTTATTTAAAGGAATGGTCTTTTCTCCTTAAAAAGTTGTGTCATACAGTGCCCTCCAGAATACTAGATTTATAGAAGAGTCAGTTTTATTTCTTCTTGAAACTTTCTGATCAATGATTTAACACCGACAATGTAATTTTAACATATATCCTTGAAAATGATTATAATTACCAGTGCCCATGTTATTATCAATTTCCTGCTACATGTAGTTAATGTCCTTAATGATTCACTCCATGAACTATCTCAATAGGTTACTTGTATTAATAAGATCAATATTTGTTTTTGCCAATAGATGGTTTCCTTTTTAATAAAGACAGAAATTAGAATGTTTATTAATTTTCAAAGTTGGACTTAAAGGGTCAAGAGGAAAATATATATATGAAAGAAAAATGCTTTGGGGAATGAAGCAGCTGTGGCAGATGCAGAAATTTTTTAAAAGGGGGTGGGGGGGGGGGGGGCACTAACTGCCATAAGAAGGTGCCTGTTACAATCATGCTTCTGTGATTTCCTATATAATCAACAAAAATTTGTCCCACTAAAGAGCCCCCCTTCCCCTCTCCTCTCTTTGTATCTGCATATGAGCAGATTTTTTTATGATTGATCAATTTTGTGGATGTGTCTTGATTGCAAGCAACATTATTTTATCTGTTGAAATTATTTTGCCTTATATATAACATATGATAAATTTAAATGGCCTTGGAAAATAAAAAAAGGCTTTTTGATAAATTTGTATGTTACTTATTCTAAATTCCATGTTAATTTTAGATAAATTGCAAGGTTGTTAGAATTAACCTTAACCTCAGAATGAATACTTAGTGAATTAAAAAATAACACACACGATGCACAAGTCCAAGGCCAAACTAGGCAAGTATGCATATCGAATGAGTCTTATGCTTGTGATACAGACCTAGCTGTACTTGTAAGCAACTTTAGGAACCAGATTACATCCATAACTGATAAAAGTATAAAAGTTTAGAACGCTGCAGTAAATAGGTCATATATTAATTGTATGAACAAGAAGGCATCTTTTGAATGTCTGTGCTTTTATTCTCTTAGTTTTTGTCTTGTCTGTGACTTAATTAAGTCTTTAAGCAAGTGTTTGACATGCTGTTTATGGCACTAGGGGGCAACACAAGTTAACAGTTTAAGAATACAGTCACAAAAATCAAGCCATATATCTGAGACAAATGCTAAATTTAAAAAATATTTGTATAGCAAAGGAAATGGTATGAACACTTGGTAAAGAGAGAAAAGATATTCATATATAGGTTAATTCTTGGTACATTTCCATTTCACTGTGAAGTGCACTTGGGGATAGCTAAGATTTTTCTCAAGAAAATTGTCATATCACAGAAATGGAGAAGTTATTTTTTCCCTGTTGAGATATGAAGAGTTTTAGGTCTATGACCTGTACATAGAGATTTCTTTAATAGTTACTAGTAAAATATATAAAGGGATTTGTGAACAAGTCTAGGTCTATGACCTGTACATTATAAATTTCTTAAATGGTTACTAGAAAAATATATATTAAGGATTTTGTAAAGAAGAAACATGCCAATCAGTGTTTATAGAAATGTTAAAACAAATAGAATAACTTGTCAAGATATGATTAATAATGTTTTAAATATAGTAAATTATTTGTCTGACCTCAAGGCTTGATTGAAACCTTATGCAGATTGGTCTCTTTCATGTCATATGTATCAATAGGCTTTGATAGACACAAAGGCTGTGATGATGATGTTGGCAATTCTATAAAGAATTTTGCATGTCAATTAGAAATCTACTATTGGAAACTATTGAAATACCATTGTTGAAGTTGTCCTTGTTTGTTCAAACTATTATTTAAAAAAAGAAAATCTGACAGTAAAAGCATAATCAAAATGAAAGAAGATTAAATGTTGTCTGATTAAACTTTAATGAAAAATCTTAATGGTAATAGGCATTAACATCTTTTTTATATAAAAAAAAACAGGTAACAAGATTTTTTTGTATCTGGAGACTGTAATGTATCTTTACAATTGAAATTGAAATTCTGACAGTAAAAAATCTTTTTTAATTTCAGTTAAAATTTTGTATTGGGTCAAAATAAAAGGAGATTGCTTGTTGTTTGTTCGAATTTTAAAACAAAGATTTTACTTAAAATATTTGAAGGTCATTAAATTGATACCACTTAAATTTTATTTCCGTTTAAAATTTAAATAAATTAGATATTTATATGTAGGAGTAAGATAGTTTACAGATATAGTTAAAATTGTGTTATCATATTTATGTTTATTTTTCAATAAAATTCAGATAATTTGTTTTCTAATGGTGTTAAGAAGTCAAGTAAGAATACTTCAGATCTTTGACCTCTAATTATCTAAATAATGATTATGAATTCATAAAGATAAAATATTGCATGGCAATTTTAGGAAAAATTACTGGAATTAAAAGACTGTGACTGAATCAACAACAACAACAACAACACTACTTATTTTAAGAGGGTTACACAGTTAGCTATATAACTTAATCTTCCATGAGGCCCTCATCTAATCTGTTTGATGATGCATGGAGTTTGATTTAAGTTTCGAAATTTGAATTTGTTTTTTTATCCTTGAGACATAGTAGTTGATAGGTAGCTGTCTCGTTTGTAGTTACACTACATCATTAAAGTCATTTTTAAAGTCTGTAAAGTTATGTAGATTCAGGTGTTAACACAATGCATGTTATTATATATATGTTTTACAAATCTAACATGCCTGAAATGTGTGTTTAACACATGCTTAGTTCAACAGGACATTTTCATATGCATCAAAACATTAATTAAGTGACACAGAACTTCAAAGGTGTACTTTTAATGATACAAAAAGACATGGCTACCTAGCATTTTACAATTGTGAAGTCCTTTCAAAATAGGGATATTCTTTTATTTGAATATTATAGACAACATACATAGTCTTGTTTTCTTTAAAAATTCTGTGAATAAATTTTAAGAGTAATGAGCAAGCTTTTAAGCATTATCAACGCAACGAAATTGCATATAGATGTACAAAAGGTGTATAATATTAAATCACATATATGCCAGCTTCATGTTTTATTAAAAACATAGAATTCAAACAAGATGGGTTATTATCAATAGAATATGTTATTTAAATTGTAAATTACAACTATTTACTAATAATAGAGGAGTAATTTATATATATAAATAAATTAATTAAATTCTATTCTTTTTCTTATGGCAAACATGTATTTTACTGAAGGTGAAGGTTCTTTCATAATATATCAAATACTTATTATACATATACATGGGAATACTTGTAATTACATATAATGACATTGTCTTATCATATCCTGAGATCATATCTTTGCATGGAAATAAATGTAATAATATGATTACATATATGTACAGTCTGTAATTCTTTGTCAGCATTATACATGTAATAATATGATTACCTATATGTACAGTTTGTAATTCTTTGTCAGCATTATATAGGCATTTCCTTTTGCCCTTATTTTTTAAAGTCTGTTTAACATTACTAGAAGTTATTATGTTGCTTGCACCAGTATAGGAAAAAGTTTTAAAATAAATTAAATGAATCTGTTCTGAAGGGATTCAAAGAAAAACCTGAATAAAGTATCCCTAATAAGATGGGTAGAACTCTCATACCAAAAATGCCATGTGTGGTTTATTAAATATTGGTACAAATCAATTAAAATGCATAGATAATTAAAGATATCCCTGAACTTAAAAGTCTTAAGTTATGTATTTGATATAAAATACATAATCAGATAGTGTTATTCTAATGTTGTATTATCTCGATTTGTTTAATTTTCTTGCCTAATTTAATATAACCCAATATTATGAAATTAATTTTTTTATTGCCTAAGTCCCAAAGTTATGTTATGAAAGGAATTTTTGTATTATGCTCTGAAGTTGGAATCTGGTGTCATGGATAAGGATCTTCTCTTTGGTCGGGTTGTTGTCTCTTTGACATATTCTCCATTTCCATTCTCAATTTTATTTGAAATCTTTTTTTGCCTTTTGATGATTGCATTGTGAAGTTTTATATCAAATATGTCTATATGATGCAGTTCTCGTGTGAAATTAGATTGTTATGTATGTTATCTTTAAGTGTTTGTTAATTGTTATCATGTTACATTGGCTGATAGTACAAAGTTCTTATGTAAATAAGGAAGTCCTGTATAATTAATGGGATCACTATCACCATTATCTACAGGGTAAATAAGGTCAAGTGCATTGTGGAATATTTTTAAATGAAATCAAATTTATTTATTTTTTTTTGGGGGGGGGGGAGTCCAACCCTAGGACCCTCCCACTGGATCAGCCTCAGCCACTGCATTTTTAATAATTTACAAGAGTTATTTCCCTTTGGCAATATGATTTTTTTTGGAAATATTTTTGATTATTTCTTTTGTTTAATAATGCACTGCGTTTAATTTTTCTAACTTTGATAAAAAAATATATCCTATTTTCTTAAGATGACAACAGTCATCAAATTAATGGTTAAACCTGTATTTGTGTAGATAAAGGACACAATAGGGTGTCTCTTGTACCTTTCATGAGCAGATGCATTTTATGCAGGTTCATATTTCAAGCTTTGTAGCTGAAAGAGAAATTTTTATATACACCATCATTGGTGTTTTATATTTACACTAGTTTTTCATTTGCCTATATTTACAGTTTGAATTTGTTTATAATTATATGTGATATTTATTTATAGTCTGAATTATTTACCATTTAAACAAGAATATATTTATTTATATCTATAGCTAATCATCCTAACAAGAATATATTTATTTCTAGTTTCAGTGAGAGTTACTTCACAGTTAAAGGAGCTGCTTTGATATTGCCTCAGAATGATGTGGAATCAACTTTTACCAAGAAAATCTGTAAAAGTAGCCATGGTAAGAATTTTTATGTACATTGCTGTATGGAAATTCAAATATATTTAATTTTTCAGTAACTAGTAAAAGCAATGCATTTGAAATTTTGAATAATAGTTTAAAAAAAAACAAAAAACCCTAAATATGACATGTAACATGACAGATATATGAAAGGCAAAAAAACAACAAACAAAAATAATCTACATTTGTCTTGTTTATAAAGTTTGAAAGTATATTAAATGTCCGGTGAGCAATCGGTTCACCGTTATATAAGGTAAATATTAATTTGACATGAAAAGGAATCTTGCTTTATACCAGACTGACATAATATCCTGAATTCATTGTAAAGATTCCTTTGTGAAAGCATTTAATGGTTGATTGGTGTTTTTGTCATAACACCACTTTTAAGCACCATTTGTGGGTCATTTCGTTGCTGCCAGTTTTATTGGTAGAGGAAGTTGGAGTGCCCAGAGAAAACCACTTACCTTGGATAGAAACTGGCAACCTTAGTCAATTAAGATTGGAGTCGAGTACGACCATACAACAGGGTTCTTACTCACAACCTCAGTGTTGACTGGCTAGTGATTACAGTAGTAACAAATTAGACAACTTGGCTAAAAAGGCCCAACAAAAAAACATTTAATGAGCAGGATGAGCACATTTGTAATAAACACAGATCTCATTAAATTATTTTAACTTAAGTTAAGAATTAGACAAACACAACATTCTATACAGATCTCATGATTTTAATGATAGCTTTGAAAAAGTTGTGCACTACAGTTTTTAACCTGTAATGATGTGTAGTGTCAACGGTATATAATTTGTAAGATGTTATATATGCAGTCTTCTGATGTGTTGTGTCAATGGTATATGATTTGTAAGACGTTATATATGCAGTCTTCTGATGTGTAGTGTCAACAGTATATAATTTGTAAGACGTTATATATGCAGTCTTCTGATGTGTAGTTTCAACGTTATTTAATTTGTAAGACATTATATATGCAGTCTTCTGATGTGTAGTGTCAACGGTATATAATTTGTAAGACATTATATATGCAGTCTTCTGATGTGTAGTGTCAACGGTATATAATTTGTAAGACGTTATATATGCAGTCTTCTGATGTGTAGTGTCAACGGTATATAATTTGTAAGACGTTATATATGCAGCCTTCTGATGTGTAGTTTCAGCGGTATATAATTTGTAAGACGTTATATATGCAGCCTTCTGATGTGTAGTGTCAACGGTATATAATTTGTAAGACGTTATATATGCAGTCTTCTGATGTGTAGTTTCAACGGTATATAATTTGTAAGACGTTATATATGCAGTCTTCTGATGTGTAGTGTCAACAGTATATAATTTGTAAGACGTTATATATGCAGTCTTCTGATGTGTAGTGTCAACGGTATATAATTTGTAAGATGTTATATATGCAGTCTTCTGATGTGTAGTGTCAACAGTGTATAATTTGTAAGACGTTATATATGCAGCCTTCTGATGTGTAGTGTCAACGGTATATAATTTGTAAGACGTTATATATGCAGTCTTCTGATGTGTAGTGTCAACAGTATATAATTTGTAAGATGTTATATATGCAGTCTTCTGATGTGTAGTGTCAACGGTATATAATTTGTAAGATGTTATATATGCAGTCTTCTGATGTGTAGTTTCAACGGTATATAATTTGTAAGACGTTATATAGGCAGTCTTCTGATCTATTTATAATTACAGGAGATATCCAGAATCACTTGGAGTCCATGATTGGATTGTTACGAAGACAAGACACAATAGCACTTGTAAGTTTTCAAATGATGTTGAATATTTCTCAAACTGCCAAATTTAAACAAATGGTAGGTGTTCAATTTTTTTTCTTTTATGCATTGTGATTTTATAAAAAAGTAAGATTTATTGGATATGTTTGATGTTATCTCCCATTTAATTTGTTTTTATGCCATAGCAGAGGGTCCATTAAGGTTAACCCTTGTCCGTCTGTACATCCCAAAAACATTTTCTGTTTTCTATCTTTAGTTTGTCTCAATAAAATGTTATTATTTTATACACAATGCTTATTACCACAAAACACACAAGTTTGATTTTTGATGGCCTCACTTTTATCGTTCTAGGGTTATGCCATATTACAAACAGAAAAATTGCTGAATATTTTGGTTTCCGTTTTCTAACTTTAGTTAACATCAAATGTTATAAAACATATACACAATTTGGGTAGTGTCACTTCTAAGGTTCTAGAGTTATGTGCCTTTTTACCATTATATATGCAAAGAGTGGCATATATTTTTCAATTCTTAATGATGATATTTTATCTGTATATCTTTGATTTTAAAACTGATTTTAGTAGGGCGGAAAAGCATAAAAATACCTAATACATTTTAACAAAATATTTAAAAAAAAAAATATATTAGGTAATCAGATATTTTTAGCTGACATTTTGGGTATCCGATTGGCCGTAGTCTACTGTAACAAAATATAACACCAAATTAGAATTTTTAAGTTATTAGGTTAACTACCATTAATTCATCAATTGCTTGAGCTTACTTTGAAATAGACCGCCTTTTTGAAAGAATAAGTTATTTGACAACATTCACAGTCATGTCTCAGCTAAGTTATAAAATGAACAATTGGACATTTTCAGGCAGTAAAATTAGAAGTAACAGTTCCAGAGAGACATAAGTACATGGCTGTGGTATCTTGTATGGGTAAACAAGATACAGAAGAGACAGTCATACTGGGTATAGACTTCTGTGGAAATAATCAGGCCACTATTGGTTTAGTGTTACCTATCTGGGCAGACACTGAGATAGCATTAGATGGAGATGGGTAAGGCATTCTTATTAGATGTAGAAACCAGTATGGCCATCAAATTTTGGGCTGTACAACTTCTTGGGCTACTGTTATACATTTTTAAGCAGTTAAGCTGCATTATGCGAGCACCCTAGATTTGTGTTCTACCCAATAAATGCTGAAATACTTACCATTGTTATTATCTAGCTCGCTACTATGTTATATATAACTAATTGAACACTTTTTTAATACTTTTTATTCTGGATTACAAAAAATATGATTAGAAAAAACCTAAATGATCGTCGATTTATCCAAAAGTTTTAAAGTTACACATAACAAGTAGTGCTTATTAAGAATCCTTGTGTAGTTCAGTATGACTTGTGCTTTTGGCTAAGATGTCAAAGAACAATTGTATGAAATATTTAATCGCCGACAATCTATTACGACAAGTAGTTTAGATTTCCCAAATGGCAAAAGTCGTAGGAATATTGTTTGTCATCAATACGTAGTACAACTACGTCAGTAGTCTATTATATAATAAGTTCAACTGTTCATGCTGTTGGCGGCAATTTCAAATTAGAAAAAGAAATTTTCGTATCTTTTCGAGGCAGGTGTGCAAATTAGCGGTGGTCCGAGGTCCGCGACCTTCCACTTTTGCAAGCGCAATTTCGACTAGGATAGTTGGTTTCTAGCTACTCCCGACGTAGTCACCTTTCACTTGATAGAAAATAAGTATTAACTGTGCAAACCTTTTCACCATGTTCACCGAAGTCTCCGGCCAATTAAACGAACTAAAAACTTATTTTTATCATTATTATTCATGACAGCGATGTTCATTTTGTTCAACCGCTAGCTTTATACAGAAAATCGCCGACAAATATTGTATAAATTCGAGTAAAATCGTACTTATTGACAAAAACAACATTGTAAACACATAACAATGGCGGCCGTTAAGACAAAATTTTACAATATTGGATCTGATTCCGGAAGCGGAAAAGGGTAATTCCGGGTTTGGCGATCAATTACAAAATAAATTCAAGCAGGTGAAAAAAATACATCTATGCATGGTAAATGAATATAAACACAAGACTTGTAAACCAAAAGATATATGTAAAAGAAAGAAAAAGCAGAAAAATATTTTATACAGAAACTCAAAATTCTTTTTGACAAATTTTAATTTAAAAATCCAATACAACGTGACAGCTGGAAACAGTATATCTAGCAATATACATGTTCATGGTCACAGTCTAAATTTTCTTTATCAGTGATAAATGATGATAATGCATGTGAGATGCTTTTAAAGTGTAAACATATTACTGCAATTTCGAAGGGTTATTTTTTTTATCTCAATTTTAAAGGGTCAATTGAAGTAGCTAAAAGTTTCTTTCTTTATTTTCGAAAATAATGCAACTATATTATATATACCTGAATGTAAGTAAATCATATGATATATAGGTGGCATCCTTCGGGCCACTCTACCCCCTCCTGTTTAATAACTTGGAAACAGTCGAGCTCCCCACCCCTAAACCATATGAGGGGCAGATCCAGAATTTTAGGTTAGGAGGGGCGCAAACTTAATTTTCTCTGAGCAGAGCGAGGCTAAAAAAAAATTTGAGGGGGGGGGGGCGTGCACCCCCCTTAAATTTTCAAAGCATGGGTTGTTCTCAGCTTAGTAAAGAATATTACGATAATTTTACCTCAAATTTTTTTTTAGCCTCGCTCTGCTCAGAGAAAATTAAGTTTGCGCCCCTCCTAACCTGTTTGAGAACTTGGAAACCAGTGGCGGATCCAGAAATTTTCATAAGTGGGGGCCCACTCATAACTTTTGTACTATAGAACACAAATTCAGTTTTCTTTCCAGGGAAACCAGTCCATTCATACTACTACATGTTCATACTAAGTCAACTTGAACTTCTAGCAGTCGAATAAAACCAAGGTTAACTACCAAGTAGAACAACTGCAATCATTGGGAACTTGTACCACTGCAGGCTCACCATAAAAAAATATACATTGCTATATGCATTGCTTTTGAAACCTTGATAACATATAAATTATTTGCCTTAATAAATACATCATTAGATAAACATAAATGTACTATATATGAATGTTTAATGTTGAGGCAACTTTGCCACAGTTTTCATATAAATTACGGTTGCCTTGGTTTTTGGTTAACTGCCTTCAGCGCTTACAGCGCTTTGATTAGACCAAGTCAAGCATTCATGAACTGACGTACATGTAAGCCTGCACCACATCTGTCGAAACCTTTTACAAAGATGACAAAGACACCAGTCTCTCTTATTTAGTTATTTCACTATAAATAGGCAGTTATGACTTCTGGTACATTTGTACATACCACATTTTATGAATTCTTTTTAAAGATTATATACACCTTGTATTCACAATACTTTCATTTATTTTTAACAGAAAATTTATTATATTAGAAAAAAAATCACAATGATATTTTGTTTATTGATGGTAGCTTATATATATTTACAGTGGTTTTAGTGTTACATCTGGAGGCAACAGACATATGTTTAAACCAGTTACAGTTCATGTCATGTGGTAAGTAAAGGGGAGATAATTTAAAATTTATTAATTATTCCAGGAATTGTCATTTCTGTATGAAACCTAAAATTTATTCCATAAAATTACAAATTATACCTTTATTTGAAAAAATTCTTGGAAATAGAACTGTTTCAAACCTTAAAATTTTAACTGTAATGTATTCAATGATTAATTGCTTTTTACAGAACTTTGAGACCTATCATTTTACCAAATGAGCACTTGGAAGCTTAAATTTGATAAAACTTCTGGTAATCTTACATCTTCATCCATTGTGTGTCTCCTTTATATATTTAGTTTTTGTTTTTAACATGATTTTTTTGACTTCCCCAATTAGCTAATCATGGACTTTGCAAGGGCTCAGAAATATCATTTTGTGAACTTTGTCTGCTGTACCTATAGTTCCAAAATGACTTTTTATCCTATTTTCAATTTGTAAATATATTTCAGGTTTACTCTACAAAGTTTGAATAAATTAGTGAAGATAGCAAGAGAGAACAAGTACATAGCTCAAGGTCTTTCTCATACATGGGTATCCTACTATGAGTCCAGTCTCACGTCAGACATTCCTCTCATCAGTGAATGGTAGGTATTGGAGTTGGTTAAAGCTGTTATCCTAATGCTAGCAAGTTAAAGGTCTGGTTTACTTGCTTGATTGTTTGTATAAATGTTTCTCCAGCATTGTAATTAAGATTGACAGCTGCAATCAATAGATAGGCGGGGCTTCAACTTCTATACATTGCTTAAGTTCCAATAACATTTACAAGTATAATGAGGAAACATGTTTACTAACAAAGCAAAAAAGTAAACAAAACCTTAAACTTGCTAGCATAAGGATTATAGCTTTAATATACCAATGATAAATATATAAATTCAACGTAGAATTAGAATCGTTTGAAATATTGCCTACATAGATATATATAAATTATATACTATAGTGGTTGACACGCGTGCACAGTATATCTGCGTTATGGAAATTTCGACTGCAGATTAACCACATAGAATATAATTCACAAAATGTATTGATTAATAACTGTTTATTTGCGAAGTTCAATGTTACTAACATTTTACTCAATTAGATTAATAAACTGGTATCAAATGTTTATAAAGTGGTTGTTACAATTTTTTCAGGAATACTACAGAAGATTTATTGTTTTTCAAAGCAGAACCTGTATTACTACCCACGGACGAGTAAGTTACTGGCATGATGAATTATATCTAGGAAGAATTTACTGTCTTCTCTTACTTTACTATTCTTTACCTTAACTTTTATTCCCTTACCCACACCTAACCTATTCCTAACACTAGCCCTAACCCTGACCCTAACATATACCTAACCTTAACCTAACCCATACCAAATCCTTAACTAGAATATCCCCGTATCTAACTATAGATAAACCCCTAACATAAGGGAAGCCTAATGTAATACAAGGCTGAATTAATTTTTATTATACCTCTGATTAAGTGCACCTGGTGGATATATATTGTGATAGTTGTGTTTGTTTGTCTGTTTGTCTGTTTGTTTGTTCGTCTTTGCCTTTTGTATCAGCATGTTCTCCAAAACTTCAGCTGAACTTCAAAGAAACTTTCACAGAATCTTTTAAATTATTTTGAATAGCAATGTGAACTTTCAATCTAAATTTTGATTAAAATTAGTTTTGGAAATTCCCATTTAATGAATAGAAATATTTGATATTAATACTAACTTTAATTATTTTTGCTAGTGTTCTACTTTAAAACCTACTTCACTATTCCTTTGATAATTATACACATTTTGGACAATGCAATTTTAGCTGTATTATTTATTTTAAAAACATTTTACTCTTTGAAAGAGATATATTCTTGATGTATTTTTGATATATTAGATTTAGATTAATTTTATGTAGTGTTTTTCAGTGAGGAAGAAGCATTTCTTAAGAGAATCCGAGTAGAACTGAAGAATGTAATGATGAAAGAAGATTTAGACGAAGCTACCTCAAAATATGTATGTATATTGTAAATATAGGGTTAATGCATGACACATTTGAACAGGTCCATTTCATCTATGAGATGAAAAATCTCACAGAATTATGACAAAAAAACAAAAAGAAACTTGTATGGGGCTTTTAATATAGGTTTTGTTCCACAAAGTTATTTGCATATATATACAACATTTCTCAGTCAGGTTTTCGGAACACAAAGACTATGGATTATGTTGGATGTTTTTCTTTTAGAACACAATGTGTAGGGATGGCATGCTAGTTTACATCCATCATTCCCATGAAATTTTTATCCCATTTTTCTACAGAAGTACAAATCATAGCTTTTATGGCACCGCGGGTAAAATATCACGTTGTGATTGGTTTAAGCCGTCACGTGGGGAGACCGTATGGGGTTAGTGATTTCATAGGGGGTTCATGACGCGTTAATGGTGACGTCATCTATTGATGTTGTTGTGTTTCATTGTTTATTTTTCAACATAACGCAGCAGAAAAAGTCCAGCGTGCGATACATTCGTTATACGGTTAACTACTGACCCCCTACGGACCATAGAGGGTGAATAAAATCCATAGGGGATTCGGCCTCTGGCTTCACCCCCTATGAATTTTACTAACCCTCTATGAATCCGTATGGGGTCAGTAGCGAACCATATAACTTATATTAGAAATTATGAGCATGCTATAATGTTGGATGCATTTTCACATCTGTCGCTTATCAACTTTCAGTTTACAGTAAATCAATTGATTTTTATTTACTTTCAGTTGAGAACCAAAGTAGAAGAAAGAATGAATATGAAGTTAGATCAATGGAAAGCTTACATTGAACAGGAGATGTTGATGATCATGGGCCAGCTTGATTCACCAACATTGATTAAAGAGTATTTATACTTAGGATCAGAATGGAATGCATCCAATATAGAGGAACTCAGTAGAAATGGGTTGGTTTTATATTATATATAGTATCAAAAGAGAAGACTCAAAATTTGAGTTACTTCTTGTCATTACACACCTAAATCGATCGACTATTGTGATTTTTAAAAAATGTTGAAACAAAATTAAAAATTGTTATTTTGCGAGGTTGTGCGATAAATGTTTGTTATATGTATTCTAGTCATGGTCTTTTTATTATAAAACAATTGCTTTGTTAAAATGTATAAATTTTGTGTTTAGGTCTGTTTAAAGTCATAAGAAACCTCAAATAAAAAAAATAATGCATATAACAGTCTATTATTTGAACTTGGAATTATTTTTAACTATGGAATTTACTTGATTTCTTGTTATTAAAATTTTTAATAAATTCCATGATTATTCTGTACTGAAATGTTCTGTGCTGCGCACAACACTTTCTATTACAAAGAAAATAGTATATTTTCAATAGAATGTACTGTGCGGCGCACAACACTATCTAACCACAATACATTGTATGGAAAGTGTTATTAACTGCTCAAAAGATCATAATACAAAATAAACATGGAATTTATAAAAAAATTTGAACACAAGAAATTATGTGAATTCCATAATTAAAAATAATTCCAAGTTCAAATAATAGCCTGTTATATGTTTTTTTATAACTCAACGGATAGTTTTCATTATAAAACTTATGTACATATACTTTTTTCTGAAGAAAATTCTTTAATTTATTCATATTTAGAAGAAGTTTACTTTATTTTAATTGCTTCCTTCCAGGAAGCAATTCTCCCGACATATTTTCCGTATGCAAAGTGACCTCAGTGTGACCCATCTCGTAAAAATCCCATGACCACAATACGCATGGATGTCCTTAAAATAAACTATTATCTGAATTTACATGTAAAACATGTGCTGAATTTCCATTCTTTTTTGTTGATTTTTTGTCGATTGTTGACAAACAGGTGGCAATCGTTAAACTTCGGCTTAAAACACGAACTTTAATTACCTGCCATATTTTCATAACAACACTGACCAATTGAAAAAAAAATTGACGATTGTACGAAATTTACACAAAAAAAATGATAAATTCTTGCACAGAAGACTAAGTTTATAATGTTTGTATGCATTGGTGTAAGAATTGGAAGAACATTATTTTTCACCGGTCACTTGTTTCTTATTACTTTAAAGAGAACCACTATAATATGTCAGTGATATTTGGTAGACAGTTGTATATAAAGCATTAGCACAACTCTTTTCTGTAGAGATTAATTGGCCCTTCTCTCTGTCATGGTCTATTGGCTTTGAAACTGCATCTTAGGATTAGGTTAGTTTAATTGGATCGATTTATGATACATGTAAGTCATTTATATTTTCACAGTAATTATTTGGCCCCATACCTTTAGTCATGGTTCATTTACTGATTATTTTGTTCATGCCAAACTATCATAAATATTCCTATTTGAATTTCATTTTTTATTTTTTTATAAAAATTACATACAGGCTAGACATATCTTTATGTGTTTTACAAAGGCAAGCCTTAAGTTGATATTTTATTTATTTCAGTGTACATTACATATTGAATATCAGCAGGGAAATAGACAACTTCTATCCTGGTATCCTACACTACTACAATATTAAAGAGTGGGACTGTGAAGAAACTAATCTCCTGAAATACTGGGAAAATACTCATAAATTTATATCCAAAGTTAGGTAGGTACTTATATTGTAAAGGAAACTATAATAAGACTCAGATGGTGCCCTGTAGTTAATATTCTGTCAGTTCATCAATCATTACTTTTATTGAGAAAGATTAGCTTGATTTTTTGTGCATAGTGTAAATGTTAAAGGAATATTTCTTTTCTTTTTATACGCCCGTCAAAATTTTGACGGGACGTATTATGGTATACAAATGTCCGGTGTCCGTCCGTCTGTCCGTCCGTCTGTCTGTCCGTCTGTCTGTCCGGCGTAAACATGTCGCACCGTAACTTGAGAACGACTTATCCAAATTTCATGAAACTTAACATAGTTGTTTCTTATGATGGTCAAATGATCTGTATACTTTTTGGTGAAAATAAGATTAAAACTTTTTGAGTTACGACACTTTGTAACTAAAACAGGGGTGTGTTTTTAAACGACCTCAAAAATTTTAATTTTTCGTCGTATATTGCTATCACGTTGGCGTCGTCGTCGTCGTCGTCGTCGTCCGAATACTTTTAGTTTTCGCACTCTAACTTTAGTAAAAGTGAATAGAAATCTATGAAATTTTAACACAAGGTTTATAACCACAAAAGGAAGGTTGGGATTGATTTTGGGAGTTTTGGTCCCAAAATTTTAGGAATTAGGGGCCAAAAAGGGCCCAAATAAGCATTTTCTTGGTTTTCGCACTATAACTTTAGTTTAAGTAAATAGAAATCTATGAAATTTTGACACAAGGTTTATGACCACAAAAGGAAGGTTGGGATTGATTTTGGGAGTTTTAGTTCAAACAGTTTAGGAATTAGGGTCCAAAAAAGGGCCCAAATAAGCATTATTCTTGGTTTTCGCACAATAACTTTAGTATAAGTAAATAGAAATCAATGAAATTTAAACACAAGGTTTATGACCACAAAAGGAAGGTTGGGATTGATTTTGGGAGTTGAGGTCTGAACAGTTTAGGAATAAAGGGCCAAAAAGGGACCCAAGTAAGCATAATTCTTGGTTTTCGCACCATAACTTTAGTATAAGTAAATAGAAATCTTTGAAATTTAAACACAAGGTTTATGACCATAAAAGGAAGGTTGGGTTTGATTTTGGGAGTTTTGGTCCCAACAGGTTTTTAGGAATAAGGGGCCCAAAGGGTCCAAAATTGAACTTTGTTTGATTTCATCAAAAATTGAATAATTGGGGTTCTTTGATATGCCGGATCTAACTGTGTATGTAGATTCTTAATTTTTGGTCCCGTTTTCCAATTGGTCTACATTAAGGTCCAAAGGGTCCAAAATTTAACTTAGTTTGATTTTAACAAAAATTGAATCCTTGGGGTTCTTTGATATGCTGAATCTAAAAATGTACTTAGATTTTTGATTATTGGTCCAGTTTTCAAGTTGGTCCAAATCGGGGTCCAAAATTAAACTTTGTTTGATTTCATCAAAAATTGAATAATTGGGGTTCTTTGATATGCCAAATCTAACTGTGTATGTAGATTCTTAATTTTTAGTCCTGTTTTCAAATTGGTCTACATTAAATACCAAAGGGTCCAAAATTAAACTAAGTTTGATTTTAATAAAAATTGAATTCTTTGGCTTTTTTGATATGCTGAATTTAATCATGTACTTAGATTTTTGATTATGGGCCCAGTTTTCAAGTTGGTTCAAATCAGGATCCAAAATTATTATATTAAGTATTGTGCAATAGCAAGAAATTTTCAATTGCACAGTATTCAGCAATAGCAAGAAATCTTCAATTGCACAATATTGTGCAATAGCAAATATTTTCAATTTGCACAGTATTGCGCAATAGCAAGAAATATCTAATTGCACAATATTGTGCAATAGCAAGAAATTTTCAATTGATTGGAGTTATCTTTCTTTGTCCAGAATAGTAGTTGAATCAACTTAAATCATTGTTTTATACAATACACAATGTATATTCACTTTTACTACCAACTGATAGATTAAAACAATCTTTACCATTCAGTGATAACAAGCACTTTTTGTTACATTTTAATATTTTATGATGTATTTAAATGAGTAGTTATTGTTGCAAACTCCATTAGAAATTTGAATTGAGATCAGTTTTGAAAAAAGGGAAAGGGGGATGTGAAAAAAAAAAATGGTGGGGGGGGGGGGGGGGGGGGTGGGGTTAAATTTTTCTCATTTCAGATTTCATAAATAAAAAGAAAATTTCTTCAAACATTTTTTTGAGAGGATTAATATTCAACAGCATAGTGATTGCTCAAAGACAAAAAAAATATTTTAAGTATATTAGACCACATTCATTCTGTGTCCAAAACCTATGCTGTGTCAACTATTTAATCACAATCCAAATTTAGAGCTGAATCCAGCTTGAATGTTGTGTCCATACTTGCCCCAACCGTTCAGGGTTCAACCTCTGCGGTCGTATAAAGCTGCGCCCTGCGGAGCATCTGGTTGATTATTGGCCCAGTTTTCAAGTTGGTCCAAATCGGGGTCCAAAATTAAACTTTGTTTGATTTCATCAAAAATTGAATAATTGGGATTCTTTGATATGCCGATTCTAACTGTGTATGTAGATTCTTAATTTTTGGTCTTGTTTTCAAATTGGTCAACATAAAGGTCCAAAGGGTCCAAAATTAAACTTAGCTTGATTTTAACAAAAATTGAATTCTTGGGCTTCTTTGATATGCTGAATCTAAACATGTACTTAGATTTTTGATTATTGGCCCAGTTTTCAAGTTGGTCCAAATCGGGGTCCAAAATTAAACTTTGTTTGATTTCATCAAAAATTGAATAATTGGGGTTCTTTGATATGCCAAATCTAACTGTGTATGTAGATTCTTAATTTTTAGTCCTGTTTTCAAATTGGTCTACATTAAATACCAAAGGGTCCAAAATTAAACTAAGTTTGATTTTAATAAAAATTGAATTCTTTGGCTTTTTTGATATGCTGAATTTAATCATGTACTTAGATTTTTGATTATGGGCCCAGTTTTCAAGTTGGTTCAAATCAGGATCCAAAATTATTAGGGCCCCGCCAAAGGCGGGTCGCCCTATAGTGATCAGTCTGTCCGTCCGTCCGTCCGTCCGTCCGTCCGTCCGTCCGTCTGTCCGTCCGTCCGTCTGTCCGTCCGTCCGTAACACTTTGTGTCCGCTCCATATCTAGAGAACCATTATGATTTCATACTTTATACTTTACATGTTTATTAACCACCACCAGAGGGCGTGTCATGATGTATGTACAACTTCCTAGGTCAAAGGTCAAGGTAAAAAAACTTTGGTTTCAGTTGACAACCCTGTGTCCTGTGGTGAAGATCGTGTCCGCTCTATATCTTGAGAACCGTTATGATTTCAAAGTTTATACTTGACATGTATATGAACCAACACCAGAGGGTGTGTCATAATTTATGAACGACTGCCTAGGGCAAAGTTCAAGGTCAAAAACTTTGGTTTCAGTTGACAACCCCATGTCCTATGGTAAAGATCGTGTCCGCTCTATATCTTGAGAACCGTTATCATTTCAAAGTTTATACTTGACATGTTTATAAACCAACACCAAAGGGTGTGTCATAATTTATTTACAACTTCCTAGGTCAAAGGTCAAGGTCAAAAACTTTGATTTCAGTTGACAAACCCATGTCTTATGGTAAAGATACAATTTTTTAATGCACATTATTCACAGCGGGGCCCACAGAGATGGCTCCCATCTCAATGATATCTAGTTATATTAAGTATTGTGCAATAGCAAGAAATTTTCAATTGCACAGTATTCAGCAATAGCAAGAAATCTTCAATTGCACAATATTGTGCAATAGCAAATATTTTCAATTTGCACAGTATTGCGCAATAGCAAGAAATATCTAATTGCACAATATTGTGCAATAGCAAGAAATTTTCAATTGATTGGAGTTATCTTTCTTTGTCCAGAATAGTAGTTGAATCAACTTAAATCATTGTTTTATACAATACACAATGTATATTCACTTTTACTACCAACTGATAGATTAAAACAATCTTTACCATTCAGTGATAACAAGCACTTTTTGTTACATTTTAATATTTTATGATGTATTTAAATGAGTAGTTATTGTTGCAAACTCCATTAGAAATTTGAATTGAGATCAGTTTTGAAAAAAGGGAAAGGGGGATGTGAAAAAAAAAAATGGTGGGGGGGGGGGGGGGTGGGGTTAAATTTTTCTCATTTCAGATTTCATAAATAAAAAGAAAATTTCTTCAAACATTTTTTTGAGAGGATTAATATTCAACAGCATAGTGATTGCTCAAAGACAAAAAAAATATTTTAAGTATATTAGACCACATTCATTCTGTGTCCAAAACCTATGCTGTGTCAACTATTTAATCACAATCCAAATTTAGAGCTGAATCCAGCTTGAATGTTGTGTCCATACTTGCCCCAACCGTTCAGGGTTCAACCTCTGCGGTCGTATAAAGCTGCGCCCTGCAGAGCATCTGGTTGATTATTGGCCCAGTTTTCAAGTTGGTCCAAATCGGGGTCCAAAATTAAACTTTGTTTGATTTCATCAAAAATTGAATAATTGGGATTCTTTGATATGCCGATTCTAACTGTGTATGTAGATTCTTAATTTTTGGTCTTGTTTTCAAATTGGTCAACATAAAGGTCCAAAGGGTCCAAAATTAAACTTAGCTTGATTTTAACAAAAATTGAATTCTTGGGCTTCTTTGATATGCTGAATCTAAACATGTACTTAGATTTTTTATAATGGGCCCAGTTTTCAAGTTGGTCCAAATCAGGATCCAAAATTATTATATTAAGTATTGTGCAATAGCAAGAAATTTTCAATTGCACAGTATTCAGCAATAGCAAGAAATCTTCAATTGCACAGTATTGTGCAATAGCAAGAAATTTTCAATTACACAGTATTGAGCAATAGCAAGAAATCTTCAATTGCACAGTATTGTGCAATAGCAAATATTTTCAATTGCACAGTATTGCGCAATAGCAAGAAATATCTAATTGCACAATATTATGCAATAGCAAGAAATTTTTAATTGATTGGAGTTATCTTTCTTTGTCCAGAATAGTAGTTGAATCAACTTAAATCATTGTTTTATACAATATACAATGTATATTTTTACTTTTACTACCAACTGATAAATTAAAACAATCTTTACCATTCAGTGATAACAAGCACTTTTTTTACATTTTAATATTTTATGATGTATTTAAATGAGTAGTTATTGCTATTTCTTCAATTTTTTTGAGAGGATTAATATTCAACAGCATAGTGAATTGCTCAAAGGCAAAACAAACATTTTAAGTTCATTAGACAACATTCATTCTGTGTCAGAAACCTATGCTGTGTCAACTATTTAATCACAGTCCAAATTTATAGCTGAATCCAGCTTGAAAGTTGTGTCCATACTTGCCCCAACCGTTCAGGGTTCAACCTCTGCGGTCGTATAAAACTGCGCCCTGCGGAGCATCTGGTTTTACATCATGTCGCACCGTATCTCAAAAATAATTTATGATTATTGCTTAAAACTTTACACACTTCTTTGTTATATTAATCTAAAGATCTGCATACTTTTTGGTTTTGATTCAAAATTTTATTTTAGTGATATTTAGTTTTTTTGTAAAAAAAAAACAGGGTTTTCACATGTCCCACCGTGTCTCAAAAACAATATATGGTTATTGCTTAAAACTTTCTCAGAAACTATTTATGATTATTGCTTAAAACTTCCACACAAGACGTCGGGCGTATCATGCGCTCATGGCGCAGCTGTTTATTTTGTTGATGTGAAATATCGATGAAAACAAAGTTTTTGTTAAATATTTTACAATGTTTGGAAAAACATCTTTTTGTGTTAGAATTTCAATGAATATTGATTTTAAAGTAAAATATGCATTCCAAAATGATTCCTGGTGTCAAAATAAAGGAGAAATGTTAGTTAATGAATATATGGAATAAAAGGTCTCAAATTTTGGGGTTCAACAGTTCAGCGTGTGCATTTTGGTTATAATATAATATTTGAAGGTTGTACCATAACCTAAATAGTAAACACACTGTTTTTATTATCAACAGAGAGAAGAAGGGCATAGTCCTAGTACATTGTAAGATGGGAATTAGTCGTTCAGCCTCAACAGTAAGTTTAACATGATTATGTACTTATAGAACATCATTTATTGATTCACCTGTTTAGTGGCAAATATTTCATGCATGTTCAAGTCATACAACTAATTAAGAATATATATAGAATTAAAAGATTTGTAAGTTCTACAGAACAAGTTGGCTAGTTGAAAGGTTGGGATATGGTCTGAAACTTCATAACCTTGAAATGTAATGTCTATTAAAGGTTAAAGAAGTTTCAGATCTGCCTGCCAATCACTTTTTTCTGCTAGAAAGTATTTAACATTGAAAATGTATTTTTCGAAAATAAGTTGTTTAACGATTTTTGTTGGTGTGCTATAAAGATCCACTACACATATATAACATGGCATTATTTTACATTGTCCACATTTGCTTTATCCTAATTAGAATTAAATAATATAAATATGGATTTTGTGGTAATATCTCGTATAGCCATTTACTGTTATTTGCATTCTGACAGGTAATTGCATACTTGATGAAGGAGTATCACATGTCACGACAGGAAGCATATGACATGGTAAAGGGAATGAGAAGTTGTATCATGCCAAACAACGCTTTCTGGAATCAATTGGAAACTTATGAAGGGATCTTGAATGCAAGGTTAGTTAAGTAAAAATTGTCTGAACCTACAAGCTATTTTAGCATTCATTTTGTCTCTAGAAAAGGTCCACGAAGGATGGAAACCAATGCAAGCTATGAATCATCACCAGGTGCTGTTAGTTATGTGCTTTCATCAATACTTTTACTTTTTATTTGTTATAAATTCTTTTCCCCCGAATAACAGAGAATGGCAAAATTACGAAATCAAATCTGCAGGAAAAAGCAAGTTTGCCAGAATCCACAAAAAATGATACCCTCGAAAATTAATGAATCTACAGTATTCACACTATTTTTTAACATGAAAAACACACTTTTGTATTTTAATAATTCATTAATTTAAGATTTTTTTTATTCATAATCTTATGATTTTCAGCAATCAAAGACAGATCTTTAAATTGCGTTCTGAAACAAAGATGGATGAAAAAGTCAAAGAAATAGAAAAAGAAGATGTGATGAGCACTGAGGATTTTTTAGGTGTATATCAGGAACCCATTGATGAGAGTTACTCCGATGTGTTCCTTAAAGATATCTCAGGTAACTAGGGATGACATGTGTGAACTATCAGAGATTTATTCAGCAAGGTCAACACTTTATTCAAGGTCAAAGATGAGAGGTGTATCCGATTCTTGGAGTGAGAAAAAATTGATTTTCAATGTTTGAGCATATGTTTATAAAGTAATTGCTTGTTTTAATTCAGTTTACCTAATGAAGTTTTAATAACCATAAGGGTAGAAAATGAATCAGTAAATGAAAATCAAAATTAGTTTCTATATTGATTTAGACACCCAGATATGTGTTAAAAGTGCTAAGAGTTTGAACAGTTAAAATCAATTATGCAAAAAAAAAAGAATACAACTGAAAGTGACATTATCGGGGCAAGATTGGCAATACCAGAACAACTGTAACATGTGTAATAGATGTGTGGTTCTAGACAACAAAATCATTTTAAAACAAAATATCTATCAAACAGAATATTAATACCTTAACAAATATAATAGATTTGTAGAACATATAGAACACACCAAATAGAACTTACAACCTTAGCAAACTTTATTAACAGAATCATTATTAAAGAATAAGATTAAAAAAGACTGTCAATTACAAGCTTTTTGATATGTGTTTGTCATTTATAGTACATAAACAAATTAAATGTGTAGAATAGAAATGTACAAAGTAGTGAATGATTTCTGTATTATTCTTACAGATAATTGTTCCTATGACTTTGACATTGAGATAGGAAGTAGTTCTAGAAGTGCTGATTCTAATGAAGAATTTTATCCCGATCTACCTTCTCCACAACCAGATGGCGCTCAAGGTAAAGACATTCCTGACGAGGATAGTGATGATGATTCTGAATCTTCGGAGGAAGATGAGGAGGAAGAAGATGTTCCTATCAGTTTTCCGCAGAAAAGTATATCTCCAACATCAAAATCTTCTTCAAGTAGTAATTTTGTGTCAGAAAAGCTTATTTCTACATTGCCAGCCAGTAAACAAACTTTAAACACTGAAAAAGTCCCAACTGAAACAAGAAAAGGTGAATCTCATAGTGATATGGATATAGCTGAGATTGAAGGTGACTGTGACCTTGAAAGTGACAAATCAAGGGACACAACTCCATTGTCAGACTTAGGTATCCATCAGCATTATATTAAGGAGAATATACCATGGAGTGCTGGAACTGTTAAGAAAACCAAAGAAAATTTAGAGGGCAAGAGTAAGGATGTGTCAGGTCAAGGTTCAAGGTCAGATGACATTAAAAGAAAATTTAAAGATGTTGAAACTAGTCCCGAGTCGAGTCACTTTTTGTTTGATGATCATGTGGCAACAACTACTGAAGGTATAACTATTATTGTGACAGACGAATCTGACAGGCTGTTCCATCCTATTGATGGTGTTACTCAATCAGAAACAAATGTGGATAAAGTTCAGGATGAAAAGTCAGCAGAAAAGGATGAAGATCAGGATTTAAAACGACCGGCATCTGTTTATGATTTAGAGGAGATATCTCTACCTGCAGGCATTGTACGTAGAACTACCCAGGAGATAGAGGATAGGAATAGGTAAGTTAGAAGTGAGGTTAAAGCAAGAAAGAGAAACACAAAAAAATAAATTATCTCCAGTTTAAAATAAATTTCACTTTTGATTAGGGCTATTCCAGAAAAAAATGTAGGGGGGGGGGGTTGGAAGGCACATTATATTAATAATACATGGGTGATGGGTATCAGAGCAAATTTTCACACTATAATGCACTATAATTCTCAATTACAATTGTCTGGGTGGCGGGTGCTGACAAAAACTGCCTTCCAACCCCCCATACATTTTTTTCTGGAATAGCCCTTATGAAATTCAAGAGTCTTTGATAACTCTTGTTCAGAAAATATAATATCAAGTGACATTACAATGATGAAACAAATGTTAGGCTTCTAGGCAGAACTAAAACTATATCAATAATGCAGCAGGACTCGATGACCATCAATTTAGAGTTCTGTAGTATATAATATATGCCTATTTCAGATATATCAGATATTTTAAAATGTTAATAGATTTATTTTGGTTTATAGACACTGAAATTAATCTACAAAAGATAGATCTAAAGCCTTCATGAAAGAGATTTGACATTGAATGTATATTCATTTATACTATGACAGTTTTAAATATTAAAAAATTGTGTAACTACATAAAATCTGTGTGGTCAATCAGATCACATATTGTTACTTAATGTTATTTGCTTTCTTGTAATGATTTATATGTGTTGATCTCTGCTGTTTATCATTTGTCATGTTGTAAATATGTTTTCGTTGCTATAGCATATATATGCTTTTTGCAATAAAGTATTCATTCAAAAAGTTTAAAATATATATCAAGACCAAGAATTAATCATAAATAAAGATATGACATCTTTATTTTAGAATCGATGACCAGTCTCCAGACTCTTTACATAAAGCTTTACAGAGATCATCAAGTTTAAAGACAGAGCGAGACACTCCACGTAAAAAGCGCAATTTAGAAAGACGTAAAACAATTACTCCAATCTTATCATCATGCTCGTCTTCATCATGCGATGCTAGTCCAACCAAAGATATCAGTGCATTAAACCTCTCAACGTATGACTCTGTGTTTACAAGTCCAGCAGTAGTGTCAAGGCAACTGGATGATGAAAAGAAAGAGTCTGAAAAAACATCAGAGAAAGACGATAAGACATATTTTATAAACATTGGTGCAAATAAACATGATGATAACACAGAGGAAGTTAAATCTATAGAACAGGAGGAAGCAGATTTAGCAGTTTATAAATTTCTAGGAGAAGAAGTTTCTGTGAAAAAAGGAATTGTTAAAAAACAAACTATGGGTTAGTTTACAGTTACTACCAGAGTTTTAACACATCTTGACTTTAGAACAAGTATAATTCTATACCTCAATTTCTTAAAGTTTGAAACTTTAATTAATCTACTAGGATCATATTACAGATTTCTCTAATAGTCTAGAAAAGTCAAAATTCTTGTTTCCTTTTCAAAAGGTACTAAATTTAAAATAAGTATTACCTACATGACAGTAGTTCATTGTAGTTTATGAAGGGCCAATATTTGTAGAAACATGTTTTAAAAAATATAATACAATCTTATAAGAAGTAAGACCATTTAGAATGTGCACTATTCTCTAGGTATACAATTGTATAATGATGACACAAGTGAGTAAAGATGGCATGAGATATGTTACATTTTTACAGAAATGCATGAACAACAAATATATATATATATATATATATATCAATTAATCACAATTTCAAAAGTTTCAACGAGTTGCGCTCAACATGCTAAATACAACTCAAGTTTTGTAGGAATAAGAAACTATTGTCACTATGATTATTGAAAGTATGTGAAATGTTTTAAAAAATCACATGTTAAACCATTGAATACATGTTTATTCAATATTAAGCATCCTCACATTTTTCACTATCCCCCTGACAGTGATAGCATGTGGTAAACAATATTCAGCATGTCGGTGTGTCCATCCATATATTGCCCATCTAATAGATATAAATCTTCATTTCACAAGCTACCAATCTGACCTTGCGAAAAATATATCTGGATTCATTGTTATAATGAAATTGTGCTTTCTGTATTTGATATCTGCATGTACTTACTGTGAGAAACACAACATGTAACACTTATGCAGAAACCACTTACACGTCTAAAACATCTGAATTCGTCCCCTTGTTATGGTGGGGTTCTTGGTGCTCATTAAGTTACATGAGTTAGTTTCTGTCTTGCCTACGGTAATGGTTCAGCAACTTTGAATTGATTAGCAATGTTTCTGTCCATCTTTTTATACGACCGCAAAATTTGAAAAATTTTTCGTCGTATATTGCTATCACGTTGGCGTCAGCGTCGTCGTCGTCGTCGTCGTCGTCGTCGTCGTCGTCCGGCGTCCGAATACTTTTAGTTTTCGCACTCTAACTTTAGTAAAAGTGAATGGAAATCTATGAAATTTTAACACAAGGTTTATGACCACAAAAGGAAGGTTGGTATTGATTTTGGGAGTTTTGGTCCCAACATTTTAGGAATTAGGGGCCAAAAAGGGCCCAAATAAGCATTTTCTTGGTTTTCGCACTATAACTTAAGTTTAAGTTAATAGAAATCTATGAAATTTTGACACAAGGTTTATGACCACAAAAGAACGGTTGGGATTGATTTTGGGAGTTTAGGTTTCAACAGTTTAGGAATTAGGGGCCAAAAAAGGGCCCAAATAAGCATTATTCTTGGTTTTCGCACAATAACTTTAGTTTAAGTAAATAGAAATCAATGAAATTTAAACACAATGTTAATGACTACAAAAGGAAGGTTGGTATTGATTTTGGGAGTTTAGGTCCCAACAGTTTAGGAATTAGGGGCCAAAAAGGGACCCAAATAAGCATTTTTCTTGGTTTTCGCACCATAACGTTAGTATAAGTAAATAGAAATCTATGAAATTTAAACACAAGGTTTATGACCATAAAAGGAAGGTTGGTATTGATTTTGGGAGTTTTGGTCCCAACAGAATAAGGGGCCCAAAGGGTCCAAAATTAAACTTTGTTTGATTTCATCAAAATTGAATAATTGGGGTTCTTTGATATGCCGAATCTAACTGTCATGACTGTGTATGTAGATTCTTAACTTTTGGTCCCGTTTTCAAATTGGTCTACATTAAGGTCCAAAGGGTCCAAAATTAAACTTAGTTTGATTTTGACAAAAAATGAATCAGTTAGGTTCTTTGATATGCTGAATCTAAAAATGTACTTAGATTCTTGATTATTGGCCCAGTTTTCAAGTTGGTCCAAATCGGGGTCCAAAATTAAACTTTGTTTGATTTCATCAAAAATTGAATAAATGGGGTTCTTTGATATACCAAATCTAACTGTGTATGTAGATTCTTCATTTTTGGTCCTGTTTTCAAATTGGTCTACACTAAAGTCCAAAGGGTCCAAAATTAAACTTAGTCTGATTTCAACAAAAATTGAAATCTTGGGGTTCTTTGATATGCTGAATCCAAAAATGTACTTAGATTTTTTATTATGGGCCCAGTTTTCAAGTTGGTCCAAATCAGGATCTAAAATTATTATATTAAGTATTGTGCAATAGCAAGTCTTTTCAATTGCACAGTATTGCGCAATGGCAAGAAATATCTAATTGCACAATATTGTGAAATAGCAATTTTTTTTTAATTAGAGTTATCTTTCTTTGTCCAGAATAGTAAGCAAGAAATATCTAATTGCAAAATATTGTGCAATAGCAAGATTTTTTTTTAATTGGAGTTATCTTTCTTTGTCCAGAATCAACTTAAATCTTTGTTATATACAATATACAATGTATATTCACTTTTTACTACCAACTGATAAATTATAATAAATAACATTCAGTGATAACAAGCAGTTTTTTTTACATCTTAATATTTTATGATGTATTTAAATGAGTAGTTATTGTTGCAAACTCCATTAGAAATTTTAATTGAGATTAGTTTTGGAATAAGGGAAAGGGGGATGTGATTAAAAAAATTGGGTTCAATTTTTCTCATTTGAAATTTCATAAATAAAAAAGAAAATTTCTTCAAACATTTTTATGCCCCACCTACGATAGTAGAGGGGCATTATGTTTTCTGGTCTGTGCGTCCGTCCGTCCGTCTGTCCGTTCGTTCGTCCATCCGTTCGTCCGTCCGTCTGTCCCGCTTCAGGTTAAATTTTTTGGTCAAGGTAGTTTTTGATGAAGTTTAAGTCCAATCTACTTCAAACTTAGTACACATGTCCCCTATGATATGATCTTTCTAATTTTAATGCCAAATTAGAGTTTTTACCCCAATTTCACGGTCCACTGAACATGGAAAATGATAGTGCGAGTGGGGCATTCGTGTACTGAGGACACATTCTTGTTTTGAGAGGATTAATATTCAACAGCATAGTGAATTGCTCTAAGAGAAAACAAAAATTTTAAGTTCATTAGAACACATTCATTCTGTGTCAGAAACCTATGCTGTGTCAACTATTTAATCACAATCCAAATTTAGAGCTGAATCCAGCTTGAATGTTGTGTCCATACTTGCCCCAACCGTTCAGGGTTCAACCTCTGCGGTCGTATAAAGCTACGCCCGGCGGAGCATCTGGTTTTAATATTCTCCAGAGGTAAGACATATCTCTGTGTCAATAGTTTATTTGTATATAGTGCTCTGTGGGATGTTGTTGAATGGATGTCTTTTGTTTTTTACTATATAGTGTTGTGTTTTATGTTCCCCCCGTAGCGAAGGGGGCATTAAGTTTTACCCTTGTCCAACTATGTATGTCCGTCCGTCTATCCCAAAGTTGGTTTCTGTTCTCTAACTTTAGTTTGCCTCAATCAAATATGAAATTTAAACACAATGCTTATTACATAGTACCACAAACACAAATCAAGTTTGAATTTTGGTGGTGTCTCTTAAACCATTCTATAGTTATGCCCCTTTACAAATGGAAAAATTGTTGAATTTTCGTTTCCGTTTTCTAACTTAAGTTTGCCTTTATCAAATGTAATGAAACACAATGCTTAATACCACAAAACTCAAATCTAGTACAAATTTCGGTAGTGTAACTTTTACCGTTCTTCAGTTATGTCTGTTTATAACTTGATATGATATGTAAGCGAGGGCATACTCTTGGACAGATTTCTCCTTGATGCATCTTATCTAAAAAATGTGTTAGATGATGTAATTTTTTAATAACTTGTTTAGACTTCTATATGATCAAGAACTGGCATGTAAAAGAAAACAGTTTACCCCTATTTTATGTTAAATGAACTCTATACTGGCAGGCAACATTACACTTTTAAAATACTGACAGCAGCAATCATAGGCAAGACACAGGGTCCTGCAGGACTTTTAACAATTATTTCCTTAATTTTTGCCTAATGGAAAATTATAATGAAAAGGAGAAAATTTGGTTCAGCTAAATTGATAAGACAAAGCTGTATGGCCCATAGTTTCAAATCAACACAAACTTTCATTTTGCATTGTAAAACTTGTATTTGAAGCTTAAAATTAAAAGCTAGTATAAATTTTGTGAAGTAGAAAGGCCTCCAACAGGGGATAAGTTATATTATTAAAATTGTATAATATTTTCCAGGCATTGAATTAATGAGTCGTGAAAGATCATCTTCTGAAACTGAGAAACCTGATGTTGGAAGTCGAAGTAGAAGAACATCTGACAATGAGGGTAGTGGGTCACATCCAACCACACCAACAGAAGTTAAAAAGTCATACAAAGAAATTGTGGAGGTTACCCCTTCATGTACTGTTAGTATGGACATGCAAAACGAAGAAGAAATTGTAAGTCTGGAATCCGAGGAAACTAAAAAACCTTCAGAATCAGATGGTAGAATTGAAGAGAAAACTCCGTTATTCAGTGTAGCGAAAGAAAGTTTTGAAAGGGCAAGTGCTAAAACAAAAGACCACGAGGACTCACTATTTCATACACCAAAAAACAAAAAGAGACCAGGTTTTGATGCAGCTACCTTAGAACTGATTCGAGAAATAGGATCTGCAATTTTAAATAGTCCTGCCAAATCTGAAGTTGAGGATTATGAAGAAGAGGAGGCCCAATTAGGATCAGGTTTAGTAAGGCACTATGTTAGAGGTATTGAAAAGAAAACAAGTGTTGCTAAAAAGAAAAAAACTAGAGAGATTATAATAATAGATAAAGAAACACAGGAAAAGAAGCACTCTTGGCGATGGAGTAGTCCCCCAGATCAAAATAAAGAATCTAATGAACTTTCTAAAAAGCCATTGATTCAGTCAAATAGTAGTCCTGTTTTATCTACTAAACAGTTCATACAGTCAGGAAAGCCGGGAAATGATTCTGATTTATCTCCCTTGAAAGGAAGTCCTCCAAAAAGAGGTGGAGAAATTGGCAAGGCTTCACCAAAAAAATCAGTTGGAATTGATTCAGAATTTAGTTCCTCATTAGGGTCTGACAGTAGCGTAGGCGCCAAAGATGAGGAAAATAGCAAAGTTTTTAATTTTAAAAGTTTGGTTGGAAAATATGAAGGATCTTGTCAAGATTGTCTAGATAGTCATGTGAATAGCTCATCATTGTCAGAAATAAAAGAAGTCAATTCTTGTGAATCTCTGAAAAATGTCGGAACAAACCAAACGCAAAACACAGAAACTGAAATTGACAGTTCTAAAGATAAACAATCAGATAGTGAAGAATCTACGAATGAGGATTGTGTTAAATTACGTCATATTAGAAATCATTTGAGAAAAACAAGTCATCATACACATCGTCCTAAATCTGTCGAGCTAGTCAGACGGCATTCTTTGGCTCCTAATATGTTTGGAGGAATGGACACTAGCACTGAAGACAATCAGTCTGCATTTACATGGGAAGGTAAAAAAGTAAGGAAACTTCAAGGAAAGAGTCATCCATTGACTAAACTTGAATGGCGCAAAAAGTTTTATAACACTATGTAATTTCTATTTCTATAGAACTCAGATTTCAGATATTCATATAAATGACTGTTCACATTGGCATTGAAAGAAGAGAACTCTGTGACAAAAATCTACTTTCAGTGAGACAAAGTTCAAAGTCCTAAGAAATTTTCGTGTTTGTTACTTAATTTTCCAAAAAAATTGAAAATACAGTTTTCAGTAAATCTTAAAATGCTTTTTCATTAAAACTTAAAATGATCTTAAGAACAGTGATCATTTCAATGCTTCATGAGCATAAATACTGTCATGACCACAACCTAAAGTATAAAAGACCTTAAAAAGGTGTGAATAACTGAAGAACTTTATGGTCAAGCAATATAAAAGTATCACCAGAGTAAGAAAGTCTCTTTTCTCATCAGACAGCTCACACATTGATGGTTAGCTATGAAGCAAAGTTGGCATTGTTCAAATTCAACAAACAACTATGTTTGAAAATAGAAACAGAATGTTACAGTTATTAAAACCATTAGACTGGCTTTAAAATTTGAATTCTGTAGTAAGATAGAACTTCTGAAATCTGTTGACTGTTAATGTGATACAATCATTCCATTTTAGAAGCTGTACATTTTGTTTGTTTGCCAGTTTGAGATTTTATATTGTTATATAAGATGTATAATGTCATGTATAGTTTCTGGTAGCTAAAGTTTAATTGTTATGATTAAACTGTACACCAAATAACTAATCAAAACAAAATCATCAGTCTTTGACAAGTTTAGCCAGGTTTCCATGTGCTGGACAGAGATTGCTTTAAAAGGTTAAACTTGGCAAGTAATAAGAATACACTGTACCTCAGATATGCTTATTTATTGCCTAGCATATCATGGATCATTGGCATAATCTCCACACCTTTATTACAAGTTTCCAAATTAGGGTTTGTATTTTGAAGTATTTAAAGGAATTTGTGCATTGCAACCAGAAAGTTTACTGACATTAAATCATTTCTAAAAATAGAATATACATCATCCAGCTGTGATATAGAGATTGTTTTATTTTAATGTTTATGACCGAGTTATATTGGTGTTGAGTAAACAATATAACATTTGATTGTTTTTTTGCAAGTAATATTTTTTTAAAGAGTACATGTTCTAGAGTTTTATGACTTTTCCAAATAGATTTGTTTCTATTGTAAGATAGTTTTCTCCATATCAATTTTCAAAACTTGTATGTATAAAGTCCTATATATGTTGAAAATATATAACAATAAAAGTCACATGACAGTTTTATGTAGCTGGTTCTATCATAAACATTCTTTGCAATTGTAATATTTTCAGTTAGGGACATACCAAGTTATGTTGTAATTGAGGCTATTCTAAATATTATCTGTTCAAAATACTTTTATTTGTAAATACAGAATGTATCCTAAGCTGTTGTACATACATACCTATCAACTCCTCAATACCTCCATGGCGATTTTAAGTTCTACAGGACCCTGGGTCGGATCCAGCCATTTTAAAAAGGGGGGTGTTCTTACTATATGTCCCCATTCAAATGCATCGATCGGCCTAAAAAAAGGGGGGTTGCAACCCCTGGATCCGCCAATGGGACCTAATTATCTCTTACCTGTCGTAAGTGTTTAAATTTATTATATTATGGTTTATTATGAGCATATAGATATTAAAATGGCATTTTAAATCCTTTAAAGTCTTTTTTTTTAGCTATTCAGTAAAAAACAAAGAGAATTTCAAGAGTGTTTAAAGTCAATACTTATGAATCAGGAAAGTAGGTAGTTTTGAGTTCACACCCTTTACAAAGTTGCACAGAAAGTTTCTGGTCTAATTTCGGTCATTTTAGTCATGAATTAAAAAACTTGCATCTATCTGAAATATTAACTTGTTTGTGTGATACATTTTTTAAACTTTAGAGTTTTGGAATCAAGCATTCATCATTGAATCAAATAAAATCCCATCTTGATACTTTAAAATAACTTGTACTTTTTATACTCCTTATAGGGTATAATCCAATTTACATGTAGTGTAGATCACAGAGGTTCACATTTGTAAAAGTCGTTGTAAAAGTAACAAAGCACCTTTAGGGCAAATGATCAAGAATATTTTTTTTATTTTTTTTTTTTTAACCAAACTCCTATGAAGGAACCTTGTAAGCCTATTATATAAAGTTTAATTTATTTTCCTTAATTAATTTGTATTTTTTGTTTGGTTTGACATTTTCCTGCCTTTTTTTAGTAAATTATTTGTTGGCTTGGGTTTTTACAAAAGTCTTAATTGGTGAACAATTACAATATTAACTAGACTATTACATTTGTAACTTGACAATTACATTGTACACTTTACAATTACATTTGTAATTAGACAATTCCATTATTTGTACACAACAATTACATTTGTAACTAGACAATTACATTATTTGTACACAACAATTACATTTGTAACTAGACAATTACATTATTTGTACACAACAATTACATTTGTAACTAGACAATTACATTATTTGTACACAACAATTACATTTGTACACTTGATCATAAGTATATGCCAGTCAACAAAACAGTATATGATTATTTCAAGACAAAGAAGATCTGATAACAATTAAATCTTTGTAATTCTTTTGAATGGTAGTTCTTTTTAATATCTTTCAATCAATTGTAAAAATTAACCCAATATTGTAAACAAAGATATTTTTACCCCATCACATATCAGTGTGATTTTTGTGATTTGCAATTAAGCTACCAACGGCACTGTTAAATTTTTCATGTTTCATGTATGTAACATCAAAAATACTTAATATTTTTCTTAAATTTTGCAGAAATGCAATCACAACCAAAGAAGAAAAATAAATTGTATTACAGCCGATTTTATTAAGTGTGTAGGCAAAGGTATTTTCTTTGGTTTGCTTGCTTGTTAGCTGAACCGTGAAGTGAGTATAAGGTAAGGTAAACTACCCTCTTTTAAGAGTAGACTAGTCTGACAGATAACCAATCTCTCTATCTGTAGGACTAGGCTACTTTGAATGGAGAGCAGTATACCTTACCTTATAATGACTTTAAGGTTCAGCTTGAAAGCAAGCTAACCTAAGATATTACCTTTACCTACATACTCAATGCAATAGGCTGTTAATATATTCCCTTGTTTCCCATTAATTCCTATTGTACTGTATCTTCTTCAGGTGCTGTATGTGTGTGTGTTAGCATGACCATCTATTGTGGTGCTTTACCAATTGTGCAATTAGATATTTATCATCTGATGTAAACATTTGTTATAGTCAATAAACATTGCTATTTTTATTACAAGAAAGGTTTTGTTTTTATTAAAACTGATACCTGAAACTAGTTTCATTTAAAACTTTGACTTGCTCTGTTTGAAAAATACACACATTTCATCCTATTGAGCTGTCACATGGTTGCAGGAATTTGATTTCCTCTAATGTTTCTGTTTGCATCGAACACAGGAAACTGGTATGAGTGCCAATGAGACAACTCTCTCATCCAAGTCACAATTTGTAAAAGTAAACCATTATAGGTCAAAGTACGGTCTTCAACATGGAGCCTTGGCTCACACCGAACAGCAAGATATAAAGGGCCCCAAAAATTTTGTAAATATTTTGGTTTGAAGATTAATGCAAGAATTTTTAAATCTAATACATGACACCAATCCTTCATTAGACATTGGCATTGATAGTACTCCTTATTTTTTGTATTCATCAGGTACAGTTGTTATCAATTTTTGAAAAGTCTGGTTTAATTTAAAACTGAGGGTTTCAACAACTATAGGCAAACAAAAATGGGAACTTTTAAATTTTGTTTAATTTCTTTGTTTATATACACATTTTAGTAATTTTGTAAATCTGAATGCAAGAAGAGCCCCAGCTTACAGTTACCATTGCATTTAAAACCAATAAGAACAAAAATCAACTACCCAAAACCAGAAATCAAACACAACAAAAAAATAACTGATGTACCTTATTAGAAAAGTTCCATCAAAACCATCAATATTTGACAATCATGAAAACAAGTACTTACAAAATAATTACAATGGGGCATTTAAATGAGATCAAGGTCAGTTGGGTCCTACTAGATGAGCATGTACACTATACAATCATTCCATTCACCAAATAAAGTTAGCATATTACTTATGTTAGCTAAGAATAGACTTTACCATCAAAAATTGGCATTGACCAATGAACCATGAAAATGATATCAAGGTCATATAATTCCTATCAGACCAACATGTGATCACTACAATCTTTTCATACACCAAGTTTAACCTATTGCATTTGACTAGCAAAACTACATACAGGCAAGTTCATTTTTTTAAAGGCAGTGCTTTAAGGCCTGACTTTCAAGTCATGAAGTTCATCTTTTCATACGCAATCTATGCAGGGGGTCTTTTGGCCAGAAATAGATCCGGAAATGTTCGAATTTCTCCTCTTCTTTTTATGGTATGATATGGTTTTTGTTTCTTTCATTTACATTGGGGACTAAAGAAACGATCAGTGTGTATTGTTCGTTTTATAGAACTTGTTATTAATGTGTATTTTGCATTATAAGCAGTCAACCTGACTACAAACTATCATTATTTGTATTCCGTGTGGAAAGAGGTCGGGTCAATTTCGAGTGTTATCTGACATCTAAAGATTTTTTAATTAGTTCAGACGTTGATATAACAATGAAAAGTCGACTGAACATGATTAATATTGCATCTTCTATAATTCAAAGCGGAATTCGGTTTATAAACGAGAAACCGTAAAGCGTTTTCAATTTCGGTATTAGTTATGTATGTTGTCTACGTATTATCCTGGTTCCCGGTACTACGTTCCGGGTATTAGCTATTTGATATATCTGATGTGTAACATTACGATCAGGTACCAGCCAATCTACGTGTGTATGTGTACATGATTTCCCGCCAAAATGACCGACTTACAGCTATGGTAAATAGTCCATAAACGTTCCGTATAATGATATGCAAATTCATAATTAATCGTAACTTTTTTTATCTTTATATAATAAATATAACAAAATGGATTCCACAAAATTGAAAATAGCATTATTTTACGAGGATTTCTAATATTTTTTTCACTTCCGGGCGCAGTAAAACGTATGTTTTGAAGAAGCTCGAAGAAATTGACAAAGTGAATTGAGAAGGAACATGATAGATATACGTCCTTGCTATCAGGTAAAACAATTTAAATGTACAGAAAAAAACACATTTACTTCACACAAATAGTACAGGCTTAAGCATTTTATTGTCTTATACACGACTGTAGTCTAGTGTTTAAACGACGGCGGTGACCTACAAGGTACGGGTCATACTGGGTCAAGTCTAAATATGTAAACATATCCACACACTTGCTTCCAACCTTTAGGAAGTAGTGTTGTTGATTATTTTTTAGCATCTGAGGAACTCTTACCAAATTTCACATATTTTCACACTCATAATTTTTTACCTGATTTCTCTGATCATTGTCAGATCTCATGCATGTTAAAATGCAACACAAAAATTTATGAAAGAAACTTAAATCTAGCTTTAATGCCAGATAAATATATATGGGATGATAACTCAGTCTCAGCATTTCAAGATGCCATAAATTCAAATGAAATCAAAAATTTTATTAGACAGTATAAAGATAAAATTTATGACCAAGAATCAATTAATAATGCCGCAGAAGATTTAAATAAGATTTTTCTAAAAGCCGCAGATTTATCACTAAAGAAAATTATTAGAAAACCCCAAAAAAGCAAGAAGAAAAAAATTAAAAAGAATAGAGAATGGCAAGATCAAGATATAATAAATTTAAAACAAAACTTATATCGAAAATACAAATTAATGCAAAATCACAACACAGATCCTTATGTACGAGGGTCCTTTTTTAAATGCCTGAAATCATATCGAAAACAAAGAAGAGCAAAAATAAGAAAATTCAAACAAGACATCATGAATAAACTCGATAATTTATATGATCAAAATCCCAAAGCCTATTGGCAACTACTAGATAAAATTAAAAATATCTCAAATAATAGTCAAAACAAATCTGAGAATACTATCGACCCATCTGAATGGCAAGAATACTTTCAAAAATTAAATAAGAATGAACAATATAGTGATGATTTGATTAAGAAGAAACTTGAATCATTCCATAATGAAAATGTTTTTAATGAACTTGACTACTTAATAACACCTGAGGAAATAGAAAAAGCAATAAAAAGTCTTAAGAATTCTAAGGGAGCTACCATTTGATTTTTATGGGGGAGCTAGGATGAAATTTGAAAAAAATAGGCAGGACAGGAGTTTTGAGTAAAAAAAAATGCAGGATGAGACACTTGCAAAAAAAAAAAGTCAGGATGACAATTTAGGTAAAAAAAAGTCAGGATAAACAACAAAAAAAAAAATGCAGGACCGAACAGAGTGAAAAATAAAAAGGCAGGACAGAGATTACAGCTCAAAAAAATGCAGGACAAAATTTTTCATCCTAGCCCCCCCCATAAAAATCAAATGGTAGCTCCCTAAATCGAGTGGATTCAGCATGATCTCGAATGAAATGATAAAATATAGCCAAACCGTTTGTATCCCTCTAATACAAAAACTCTTTAGTATTTTCCAGTAGTATTTACCCAAAATTATGGGGCCAAGGCTTTATCACCCCCCTTCACAAGTCTGGATCTAATCATGATCCATCAAACTACAGGGGCATTACTATTGCAGATAACATAGGCAAGTTATTTAATTCAATTCTAAATAACAGGTTGACAAAATTTTTAAAAACTAGAAATGTAATTAGAAGTGAGCAAATTGGTTTTACTAAAGGATGTCGCACAACAGACCATATGTATGTGTTAAATACCATCATTCAAAAATTTGTGAAAAATAATTCGAAGCCTCTGTATGCATGCTTTGTAGATTTTAAGCGTGCATTTGATTCAGTTTCACATCTCCACCTTTTTTATAAACTTAAATGTATAGGTATTGGAACAAAATTTTATGACATTATAAAATGTATGTATGAAAACACAGAAACTTGTGTAAAAATAGACCAACACAGGACAAACCTTTTTAAATCAAATATAGGAGTAAGACAAGGGAATAATCTCAGTCCCTGTCTCTTTAATATATATTTAAATGATTTGCCAACCTATTTTGACCAAACATGTGACCCAATCCCATTAAATACACATCCTTTAAATATTTTAATGTATGCTGATGATGTAGTTCTTTTATCATCATCAGAGCAAGGACTTCAAAATTGTGTTAACAAATTATATAAATTTACAGTTGATTATAAAATGACAGTTAACATAAAAAAAAGACCAAGGTTCTTGTATTTAACAAATCAGGAAGACTTAAAAATATTAAAATATCATTAGGAAACCAGACTTTAGAATGTGTACAGAACTACACATACTTAGGTATAAATTTTTCATCATCTGGGAGTTTCCAAATAGCAAAGAAAGAACTTTATAATAAAGGAATGAAAGCATATTTCAAATTAAGGAAGACCTTTTCAGTGGAAAGCCCAAAACCTAGTACTTTATTACACATCTATAACCATACAATCCGACCAATCTTGTTGTATGGATCTGAAATTTGGGGTTATATACCACATAAGAAACAAATACATTTGGATAAATTTATATCAAAAGAAACTGATTATCTTGTACTAGAGAAAATTCATACTAAGCTTTGTAAATTTTCACTAGGAGTTAATATAAAAACATCAAATATGGCATGTAGAGGAGAACTAGGTTCACTCTCTACACTGTATTATGTAATGATGAATATGGTAAAATATTGGATCCATCTTATGAAAGATATTGAACCTTCAAATATTATTCTAAGGGAAGCCATAAATCTATCTCATTCTATAGACAAACATAACCAGGAATCTTGGATAGGAAACATTAAACATATATTTAAATTTCTAGACTTAGAATATCTATTTGTTAACCAGTCAAACTTTAAACAAAACCATATTCTAAAAAAAGTAAAATCATCTTTAACTATTAAATTTAAAGAAAGCTGGTTAGCTAGTTTAGAAAGCAATTCTGGGAAGTGTACTAATTTACAATCTGGCAATAAATTAAGAACTTACAGAAAATTTAAAAATATTTTTATGTTTGAACCATATTTAAAAATGAATTAAAAAAAGGACAGGCAAATAATCACAAGATTTAGAACTAGCTGTCATGATCTTGAAATCGAAAGAGGGAGGTATATTGGAATTAAAGCTGAAGACAGAAAGTGTAAACTATGTAAGAACGCAGTTGAAGACGAACTACATTTTCTTTTAAAATGTCCTGTTCTAAAAGATACTCGATCTCAACATCTATCTAATTTAAATTCTAAATTCAAAAATTTTTCAAGATTATCTGATGAAATGAAATTTGTTTGGATTCTTTCATCTGAAGATTTGTTTGTTACTTCAAACTTATCTAATTTATTGCACTCCCTTTTTGAAGAACGAAAGAAAATTATAGAAAATATTGTAGTTTGAAAAAAAAATAGAAGAAAAAAATATATATAGATATAGGAATTAAAATTGATCAGGAGTTGTCTCCCATAGACCTAGATCTATCCTAAAGATCTATGTAATTTCTCCAGGTCACAGTGGCACCCATAACAACTATGTTTTGTCAATTACTTGGTTTATATCAGGTTAATTAGTGTAAATGTGTATTCATGTGGTTTTTTGTTTAAATGTACTTTAATCATTCTAATCATTTTTCGTGCTTTATTTTGTAATTCATTTGATTGTATAGCTCAAATTTTGGGCACCATGATTGGTTAATAAAATTATCTTATCTTATCCACGTGCTATTAGGTAGAAAGCATCATAATGCAATATCTACAATTTTTTCCTCCTTTATACATCGTTTAACCAGATATATTTCTCTTTCAAATACACTTAAACACGGGTTGTATGTACGTATCTTTTCTAGTGTTTTCTTGTCCTTATTAAAGTTCATTTGTTGATGTTTAAATATTTTTGAACGACTGAACACAGGAGTGAATGAATGCAACAATTATATATACTGAAGACTTGGGCTGTACAATGATAGTGTACGTATATCATACTGATAATTATTCTAGCAGTAATTATGTTAATTTAGGATGTAATGACAGGAATTCATGAGCTATGCCTCAGGCTTTCTGAAAAAATATCAATGACAATGTAAACAGGAACAAAACATTGACACGAATGATGCTCTCTTCTATGTTATAGTTATTTAGGTATGTGTGTTGCACAAGTTTCAAAAAAACTTAAGTTATAAAACTTTTTTTCAGGGCACAAACCCACTTTAAAGAGACTTGTCTACTGCCATACCCATCCTATTTTCATGCACCATTTGCAAGCAAGAGACTGAATGGTTTGCAAAATTAAAAATCAGGACGGTGTCCAATTAAACCAAAAGAACTAAACTGGATGAATATTGTAGGAGAAATCTAGAGGAAAGTTTTGATTTGTGAAATTGGTTTTCCTGAAAAGTCATTCATCCTAGCCTGCAGAAAGGAACTATAACTGTCCACCACCAACTGACGAGCTAATGTTGAGCTTCACATATGGAATTACTCAAATACCATCAATGTCTATGTTTTCAGCACAGATTTCACAAGTTATGACACAGCTGTGCTTTTTTTTTTATACCTGTTATAGAGTTGTATACTAAATTTTATTTTTTTATCAATAAATATATCTTGTGTCATTTAAGAACTTGTATTTTGCCAAAAGATGCATACTAGTGAATGAAAGTGGTGCAGTTCATTTAGCTTTGGTATATAGAATTTAATTACAATTGTTCATTTTATTGGAATGCATATATAAATAAGGAGATGTGGTACAATGTATATACATGATATTTAGTGAGTTTATCAAGCAAAAGTGAATAAGAAATAGGTATAAGCAGTTACAGGTACTACTGTACAATCTCAAACAATGAGAAAAACTCATACCGTAAAGAGAATTTCATATTTACAAGTAAGTTTTGTTTTTGCGTTGAATAATTTTCTAATATTGTTTTAATTGCAAATTAGGGAAGTGGTTAAAATGCTAATGAGACAGCTGTTATGGCCACAGAGCCTTAATTGAAAACTTCTTTTTCATTCATACCGGTAGATTTTGCCTGGAGTTAGAAACATATCTGCCAACTTTTCAAAATGCACATGGGGGTTTTACGTGAAAGATGGTTCATATAGTCATACAAAACCTTCAAGGGGGCCTTCAAATGGAAGCAGGACAAGTCGCCCCACTGGCTAATCGCCCACTTTTAAAAAAACCGCCACAAACTGATTTATCAAATCGCCTCACATGTGAAATTGGTTAAATCATGTTAAATATTACTCCTGCCAACCCGCCCTACTTATAAAAAAACGGTAATATTTAGATTAATATATATATATATATAATTAAAAATAAAAACTCGCACCACTTTAATGAAAACTAATCTACACAGAATACAAACAAACCGAAAATTTATTTAATTACTATTATTGATATACTGAAATTATAATTCTAAAAAAAAAAATGCATTGTTGAAGAATAACTAAGTTGTGAAGCTTAGTTATTTGCATAACAATTGAAAAGAAACCTGTTAATTGTATCATAATGCAATATAAGGAATTTAACTTATATTCAACGGGATAACATCTTTTTCCATAAGTGGGGAGAGTTGGCATTACTAAATTCATCCTGGTTAATAATATATTTATCTAGATATTATCGTTTTCTATTAGGTGGGGCAAGTTGGCAGGAGTAATATTAAGGGATATAACACATTTCACAAGTGGGGCGATTTGGTTATCCAGGTTGGGGCAGTTTTTTTTTAAAAGTGGGGCGAGTTAGTGAAAAAGTGGGGCTATTTGCTAATGGGGCGATTTGTCATGGATTCCCTTCAAATATATTCTAATGTGGTTTTTGGCTTCTTCGTGCATAAACAAGCTCATTGCCATTGTTGAATTAATTGTTTTCTTTAAAATAGTCAACAAAATTGCTCTTACAAAATTTCCATTTGGGAGCCTCGAGCTCGATGGGGGAAATACTCTGCAAATACTGACAGTTGGCAGCTATGGTCATCAAAAAAGTTGATGTGTTACTATGTACATTTACCATTATGTTACTTGATGTTCTTGCTATACACACAGTACAGAGACTAGTCAATCTTTGTGAACTATTTTTTATGGGAGTCATAGAATATGCGTATACAATCAATAATTAAAAATAGTCTATTTATATTGAAAAGGAAAAGTTCTTATATGTCTAAAGAAGAGGGACGAAAGACACCAAAGGGACAGTCAAACTCATAAATTTAAAGCAAACTGACAAGGCCATGGCTAAAAATGCATTTCATGGCGAGGCACAGAAAATATACTGTAAACAGTAGACTATAGATATAGGTGAACTAGGTACAAAAGAACTCTAAATCTTAAATTCTACAAACCACCTCTGTTCTATGGAAGATAATGATATAACTGGACTAGAAATACACACAACCTGTAATTAACTGCCTTTACAGCGCTTTCGCACTTTGATTATATAAATAAGGTCGTTAGTTTTCTCCTTTGAATTGTTTTACATTGTCATATCGGGGCCTTTTATAGCTGACTATTTGCTCATTGTTGAAGGCTGTACGGTGACCTATAGTTCTTTTTTTATAAGACATCTCTTTGTGAACAGTTTTATTTTAAGCAGTTGATGAACCATGAGGCAAAGGATGAAGGAATTAGGCTGAAAGAAAATTAAGAACATAAGACATCTCTATAAACTATAAATAATGGTATGAAGCATCCAGGTTTTCTACTATCTGAAATTTAAAGCTTTATATAAATAGTTCACACCATAGCAGTTCACAGTAGATTAGCATTCCTACATCTTTCACCAAGGACTATGAACCATCTGAAATGATGAGGTGTAATTTATGTTGTTTGGTTGTTGTCTCATTAACATATATCCATATCTCTTCTTATTCATAGTACTGTAATTGACAGCATAGATCAGGTACCATAGGCATTATTAGCAGCTGTAAACTGATTAAATGAGGAAGGGCTTTTCTTAATGGATTTTTTGTTTTTCTATGAACTAAAGTGGAGGGTTGAGTACTTTATTTTATCTCTTTCTGGTAGACCATGTTCTTTATTGAAGACTGTATAAAAAGCAGAAGATATGTTTTTCTATGTACTGAAGTGGAGGGTTGAGTACTTTATTTTATCTCTTTCTGGTAGACCATGTTCTTTATTGAAGACCGTATAAAAACCAGAAGATATGACTATCAATAAGACTACATATCAACTAGCTCAATTGTCAACCATAGGCCAATGTAAAGCCTTCAACAATAAGCTAACCCATACAGCACAGCAAGCTATAGCAATCCCTGACATGACAATTTAAAACGTAAAATAAATCCAACCTAGAAAACTATTTGTTATGCCCAACCTACCAGAGCAGAGGGGCATTATGTTTTCTGATCTGTGGGTCCGTTCGTTATTCTGTCCATCCGTCCCGCTTCAGGTTAAAATTTATGGTCAAGGTAGTTTTTGATGAAGTTGGAAGTCCAATCAACTTGAAACTTAGTACACATGTTCCCTATGATTAAATCTTTCTAATTTAAATGCTAAATTATATTTTTTACCCCAATTTCATGTTCCACTGAACATAGAAAATGATAGTGCTAGTTTCAGGTTAAAGTTTTTGGTAAAGGTAATTTTTGATGAAGTTAAAGTCCAGTCAACTTGAAAGGTAAATGGTTGTTTGAATGTCGGGAACATTGCACAAATATATAAAACAATGAATTAGAACAATAGGATTTATTTCAAAGGTAAATACATAAACATCATCTGTAAATTTTCTATTAGATTGTATAGACATAAATAAATACAACAGTTTTGATAAACAGACCAGCAAGACTAGAGCAAAGATACAATTTCTATCAAATTTTTACTATCTCCTTTTTAAATATATTTATGATTAGCAAAATAAAAATTGTTAGCAAAAACCTCAATTATTAAAATGTATTGTGCAATGGCATAAGAGCACAGAAATGTATCATGCTAATCATATTCAATTTTGTTTACTGAAAATTCAGAAATTATTGCAAGGTTTTTATTGATGCAAATAATGTGACTGTATAAGTAATTCACATTGTTGTCCATTCTTGAATAATCCCATTAATAAATGTTTGCAATAATTTCTGAATTTACAGCAACTAAAAAGTTTGCAATTTTTAACATTGACTTCTATTCTGATTTAGTAATTAAGGGGAGGCAATTTAATCCAGGGGGAGATAACTGTTAATCCCATGTTAAAAGTTTGATGTCCTATTCAGTAGGATTACTGGTGGATTGGACACCAAAGAAAAGCAACTATTCTTGCAATCCATGTTAAAAAAGTCTATAGTTTCGTGTTAATAGGTACACATACTAAGAAGTTATTTTAGATAACAACTATTACTGTTTTAGTTGTATTTTTAACATATGAAAAATACATTTTAACTGTTTCGGCTTTTGAATGTATTATAGAAGTAAATGTTTGCTGTAAAAAAAGTCAGCAAAATTGCATGCATGAAATTTGAAAAATAGAGCAAGAAAACTTTTATGTAAAAATATTTTTAACTTTTTTTTCTTCAAAATGACATACATTTATTGACATGAAAATAACAACGAATTTAAAAAAAATCAATGTACTAAAAAAGTGTACCATACAAAAATCAAGTCATAAACATACAATCACTGTTGTACAACTTTAAGAAAAAGAAAATTGAAGTATGAAAATGAATCTGATCAACAGTATAATACCTTGTTAACTTTAATATCAATATATTTAAAAGTTCTTAATACACAGCCTCTAGAACTTTAACTTTTAAAGGGTGCAGCTCCTTATTAATACATTTATCTTGATTATCTAAACTGTTTTAAAGACAACTTTGCTTACTTATCACAGAAATATATTGAATAGAATAAATAACCTGAATGGTGAACTTAAAAATCTAATAATTTAAAGTAAAATCCCTAAAGTCATTTTCGTATACTAAATGCTTCTGTTAAAAACAAAGATTCATAACTTACTAATTTTAATTTTGATTTTTCAATGAATTTCTTCAGTTTTATATCACACAATAAATTTAATTCATTTTCTCTGTAATGGGACTGAGAGAAATCATCAGGACCACAACCACATCCTCCTTCCTGTTCTGTTCTATACCCAGGATGCACCATGAATTCACAGAAAGTGTCTCCATGGTTACCACCATTTAACATGTCTGCCAATTTCTCTATGATTGAATCCACAGATGTTTCAAAAGAGTCCAGACCAATAAATTTTTCTGCATACCTACAAAAATGTATAAATATTTGTCAAGACAATTGATAAAGTACTATGCAGAACTTTAATAACTAAGTCAACATATTCTAAATGTGCAAACCATTAATAAATTGATTGGTGAGTTAATTAAATTGAAATAAATAAGAATCTGGTCCGAGACCACAATTATTTCGTAGTGCATTTCTTTTAGAACATAAATGAAAATAAAAAAAATCCCACCTGCGCTTTCTCAAAGAAACTTTTACAGTGTGTTGTACTACTTTTGGGACAAATTATATCAAAATTATAGAAAACTTCATCGCCTCAAACTCGAAATATGGACAATTTTATCTTTAGGGCGTCTTGAAATCTTTTGACAGCTTCTGAAGTGCTATTTTTCAACCTTTTTTACCTGGACCAAATCACTACTTTCCTTTAAAATTCTGGACCCAAACTTTTTTACAGTGTAATTTCACCCCCTACTTGCAATTTGAGGCATAAAACATGGAGAAATAAATTTGGAAGGGGTATAAAAATTAATGGCAAGTAACCCACTGTCAACACTAGGGACTATATTTGTGAACAACGAAAATCAAGGGATGACAATGGTGGTCTTGGACCTAATAATCTGCTTTATTTTCTTACTCTAAAAAATTATAACTGACAACATTTCAAAATCACAATTGGGGTTTTAAGAACAAGATGACTTAGTGTATCACTTACAGACATCAAAACTGTACTTAATTAATATTCTTTTGTTTAAAATAAATGTTCATCTGCTAAAATGTCAATTTAACTCCTCTTTAAGTGTCTGCCTGAAAATTTTCTGAAAGTTGGCAAGTCTGTACCAATAAAACATGTATGTTTAAGTCAAAGTTCCTTAACTCAAGAAGAAACAAAAGTTTGGCTATGCAGAATTTGTTCAAAAGTAATGATTTCTTCACAACTGCATTTGAATGCATGGTTGTAATTAGTGGTGGATTTGGAAAAGGGTGACTTTGAGGGTTTTAGTTCACACTTTGATTGGATAATTATTTTTTTTGGCCTAAAATTGTCCATTTTCAGGAATTACACCCCTCCTCTTTTCACAAAACATAAATCAGCCCTTGGGATTCATGTGTAGTTATGGACACAGCAAATATAAACCCCTATGTAAAGTCTATTTATGAATTCACTGTAAGATGTGATGTTTAAGAACCAGTTTTTTATCAATATAACTTACTTAATACCAAATCTGTCAAAGACTTGTCTGGCCGAGTGTGAATCATTGACAACTGTCTGTAGAAAGTCTTTGTTTGGTAGATCTGTCTCACTGATATCTTCTATAGGTAACCTTGTTACAAAAATACCATTTCTTGCCAACACTTCACTAAAAACTTTACTGATGCCTAAAAATAAAATTTATAAGCAAGAGATGACTTTAATCAAAGAATTGTTTTTAATAAACTACTCCTACTTTTTCTCAATATAACACATACTGAAATTTAAATAGCAAAATGTTTTTGTGTTTTCTGAAACTGAGGTTGTATCAACACCTTTATAGGAATCCTAAACAATTTATCACCTTTTCCTTATTATATGATGCTAAGTAATAAGTAAATGATCAAATCATAAGCTTTCAAAGTTAAACCATGGAAATTCAAAATTCAATTTATAACCACACAGTTTCTCCATGAAGGTATACTGTAAATTAACTACATTGTGACATAGTTAAGGACTCAATGATTATCGTCTGTAGGTTACAACTGGTATACACTTGTAATTGACCTTAATGACCTGTACCAAGTTAAGTAATGTAGTCAGTAATTAAGTGGCTGGTGGTGCTATAACAGAGACAAAATGCCTGACTGAAAACGAATACATTGCAACAGAGATTCTGACAAATATAAAAGAAATATAAAATTTATTACAAAGAATAAAATTATATATAGTATTGCCCTTGGGTAATCATCTCAGCTAATTTTGAAAATATTTTTGCTAATAATGAAAATATTTTCCTGTTGAATTCCCTGCATCCTGAGCTGTTGTAAAGCATAGTTTGCGCGAACTATTGATGCTTGCAAAACAGTGGTTGATAGGAAATTTGACGTGACCTGTCCTATCAACTGTAGTATAACTACTGAAATGTGAGTTGTAAGTTGATAGAACTTTGGGGATAATAAATTGTTATTTAAAAGACTGACCAGTGATAAAAAATGCAATGAATGGCAGTGCAGAGGTGTTGCTACGTAGCTGAGATCTCCCTGTCACATGCGGAATGAAGGCTGATTGTCAGGAGACAGGTTGGAGGGAATATTTTTGGTAAGACAAGAACTGCTAACGAAACTGATCTAAAACAAGAAGACAGCGTTATCTATCAAAATACACAGAAACTAAAACAAACACCCAAAAGTAGTAATGGGTCAGAAGAACTTCTCAAACCAGCAATAAAATGCAGCTGTCGAAACAATTATAAACCAAACTATATGCTATATATTCAAATAATTTAACATGAATGAGTGTCTCCATGGAGTTGTGCCAATGCTTATATAGATATAGGAAGATGTGGTGTGAGTGTCAATGAGACAACTCTCCATCCAAATAACAATTTATAAAAGTAAACCATTAAAGGTCAATGTACGGCCTTCAACACAGAGCCTTGGCTCACACTGAACAAAAAGCTAAAAAGGGCCCCAAATTTACTAGTGCAAAACCATTCAAACGGGAAAACCAACAGTCTAATCTATATAAAAAACGAGAAACAAGAAACACTTATAAATTACATAAACAAATGACAACTACTGTACATCACATTCCTGACTTAGGACAGGTGCAAACATTTGCAGCGGGATTAAATGTTTTAATGGTACCAAACCTTCTCCCTTTTGCTTATACATATATTACTGCATAGACAAGCAATATTATTGATTTATGTTAACCTAGTAAGGAGAAATTCCTTATTAGCCTCCATTGGGGTAGTGTAAATATTAAATAATAATACCTGGTAACAAATGGACATGTTGGTGGCCATCTACATGGAAAGGTTTGACACCCATTAACAGTTCAAACTTGTCTATCTGGGCCTGCATCTCTTCATCAACCTGAAAAGTTCAAATTTCTGACAAATTCAAGTGAAGATCAACAATATTTAGTTTGAATATAGCATCCAATTATTCATTTTTTTTCAAGCAGGATATATTTCTATAAAAATTAATTATAAAGTACAATTTAAAAATAAGAAGATGTGGTATAACTGCCAATTAGACAACTTCCCACCAGAGACCATATGAGATAGAAGTTTACAACTATATGTCCCTGTATAACCTTCAACTATGAGCAACATCCATACCTCATAGGCAGCTATAAAAAGCCCTAAAATGAAATGTAAAACAATTAAAACTAGAAAAGTTAAAGCCTGATTTATGTAAAAACAATAAATCACATACAAATATACATACTGTGGATTCAATTATATTCAGACGGTGGATACTAATTTTAGTGGATTTCGTGGATACAGGAGAACCACAAATTTAAATGTTCAATGAATTACAAATTTTCTGAATGAATTTAAGCAGACTTTGCAAAAACTCATGAAATCAATCCACGAAAATTAGTATCCATGAAAAAAAAAGAACCCATAGCATATTTTGGAAGTTATGTGTGGTGTGCAAGCCTTGGATTTCCTTAAGCATTTCATTTCATGCTTGCCCTTATTTTATTATGAAAATAAAGTATGATCATATTATGATGGATTGGTGTTAAATGTCCAGTGGCACATATTACAAGCTTACCAGGATGATACCATGTTTACTGTATATGAACGCAGCTTTGCAGTATATTGACAAAAAAAGCTGTATTGTTCTTCTAAGCATGGGGTATAATAAGCATTACACTTGATTACTTAACAAAAATGTTAAGAACATGAAAAACACAATCTGTATAAAATATACCCAACTGAAATATAGGATATATTTAAAGTAAAAAATTGTTATTTAAGTCTAATTTATTCTAATTGCATAACCTTAACATAAGTGTATATAGTATTAAGAAAAAAGATTGTAGAAAATTTCCCTAAAATCTTTCCCAGATCTAGATTTATTTTTTATTCATACAATGTAAACACACAGTTGCAACTGGGGAATAGGATTCAATTTTCTAGCCATCATAAGACTATAAACAGCAAAAAGAAGTTATTTTCCTAATGTGATGGAAAGCCAATAAGTATATCCATTCGTATAAAACCAACTGACTAAAAGAAAAATCATCAAAATCATAAAAACGAGTTGTGGTTCTTTTTTCCTAGAACTGTTGAAGCATTTTTCATCAGTTTCACATTTTCTAGAATTTTTAAATATTCATTTCCATGTATGTTTCTTGACAATAACAGTTGTCACAAGTGTAGAGTTCACTATAAAGTTATAAATTTAAATAAATGGTACATGGAAAAAGACTATCAAAATTGGATATTTGATAAATGGAGAAAGCTAAAATAAATGTAAATAATTATATCATTCCAATAGGGTAAATTTTTCAAATCAAGGTATATATATATATATTGCACGGACAATAGGGGTCATGGTTAAACGAAGACATCAACACATGCAGATAAATCTAAAAGTCATAACCGTACATAAATATAGCATGTACTCAAAATAATAAATTCAAAACAAAACAAATTAGCACTTACTAATTCTGTTTAATTTCTCTAGAATCTAAAATAATTGAAGGCAAATACTAAAACTCTAAAATAGCTATAGCCAATACATTAGGTTGAATTGAACATTAAAGATACATTCAGGTTTCTAACTAGCTATGAAAAAAGTATAATTCCAAAGTGATTTCTTTTTTCAAAAAAAATAGTTCTTCGTAAACATGGCATACAATACAGGAACTATTTCCCTGTATGTTTTACATGCTAAGTCTGAAACTACAAATAGAAACAAGAGGCTATTAAGGAAGTTCGCTACTCAGTTTCAAAATAACAAGCTTTTCTTAACACTAGTATATATTGATAGGGGTTTAATAAAGGAACCAAAAAAGCAAAAAAAATATATAGGTCAATGTGCTACTTTTCGAGATATATTAACCTTTGGAATTTTGACGGGAAAAAGTTTTCTCTTGATTTTTCATAGCTTTATCATTGACAAGTAAAAGTTCTCAAAAACTATTACAAAATTAAAGAACCTTAGTGAGCACGCTCACATACCCCACGTCCCCACATTGTCAATGGAGAAATTAAAGAAGTGTAAGAAAAAGAAATTGTATAAGAAAAAATATCGAATAATAATTTCCTGCCAAAATGCACATCTACATAGTATGTCCTTATTATCTGAAAAGTTTTCGTGTAATTCTGTTGTGTGGTTTGAGAGGAGTTGCGATGACAAACTGTTGCAGTAGTACATTAAAGTAAATAAGTTCAAAGGGGCATAACTCTTAGAAAAAAAATTGAATTACAATTTCCCGTCGATATGCACAACTACATAGTATGTCCTTATTATCTGAAAAGGTTTCGTGAAATTCTGTTGTGGGGTTTGAGAGGAGTTGCGATGACAAGAAACAGGACTGACGGACAGACTGACGGACGGACGGGTCAAAAACATTATACCCTGCGCAACCCGTTGCGTGGGGTATAATAACAAGGATTTTATAAGACTTACAGATGGCTTAAAATTATACATATTATATAAAAAATTCATAATAACAGTGTAAGTTGAAAAGCCAATCAAAATGCTTGTGAGCACTGAATGGTAAAACTTGCATTCATTTTGCAATGGGAACTAAAAATGTATCTGGCATCAGAAGCCTTTACTAAAAATTGTATTGGTTTCAATTATGGACAAAGGTAGATATTTCCAATTTTAGATTTTACTTTATCAATAATAGCATTGATATTTTTAGTACCGATACTAGATTCACTTGGTTGACAACATGTATACATGGCTAATTATGATGTTCACAACATGTATAGAAAGCTATTTATGATGTTCACAACATGTGTAGACGGGCTAAGACCGTAAGACGGCTACAGTAGTTATGAAGTTCACCTTTTGTATAAATGGCCAGTTATTAGTATCACAACATGTATGAGGTTCACAACATGTATGAGTTTCAAAACATGTATTGACAGCTATTTCTGAGGTCAACAACATGCAAAGACAGCTAGTTATGCGGTCCCATCATGTATACATAGCTAGTTTTGGGGTTCACAACATGTATAGACAGCTAGCTATGAGGTCCCAACATGTATATATAGCTAGTTATGATGTTCATAACATGTATGGCTAGTATGTTACATCAACATTTATGATTTTATCTACAAGAGTAATCCTACTTCTAATGTTCTGCTACATGAGTTTACTACCTGTTTAAAATCAATGTTTCCTAGTTTGTTTTGTTCTCTGATTCCAAGCTTCCCCAACAAACACCCATCTTCTCCAAGTAGTGAGGTAGCTTCTGTAAGAGGTAATCCTTCTGACAAGTTCAGATGTAACCCTATAAATAAATAAAGATACATAATTTGTTTGAATTCTATTAGAATTGAAACAGTTTAATAATAATTGATGTGGCCCACAATAATTTTTATAAATTTTGATGCAAGATATTGTTTTAACCTTATTATTTCATTATTAAAAGATATAATATTTATATTTGTTAAAATCAATACTGTAAATTCAGAAATTATTGCGAGGTTTTTATCATTGCGAATAATGCGACTGGATGGGTATCGCAATCATAAGAACTTGCATTCTTATAGTTGAAACATAGATCTGAACGTAGTTTTTTGGAAATCGTGATAATTAAACTCGCATGTTTGTCCATTCTTGAAAAATCGCAATAAAAAATGTACGCAATAGTTTCTGAATTTACAGTTACTAATATTTTATCAACAAAAATGAACTTCTAGTTCCTTGTTCTCTGATCCTTTCAACTTGAATTTGACCTTGAATTGGCACATACAGACATTCTTGTTTTAAAAAATATGTTCTGAAATAATGAAACAAAAATAAACCCTTCAATTTGTATAAATGGTTCCTGTAACCTTGACCTTACACTAGAAAGTCTCACCTGTAGGAATACGATACTCATGGACTAGGTCAACAGCATGTAGAACTGCTTCAACATTTATTAATATTGATGTACTAGTGACAATTCCTTCAGTAACCTTGACCTTACACTAGAAAGTCTCACCTGTAGGGATACGATACTCATATACTAGGTCAACTGCATGTAGAACTGCTTCACCATTAATCAATATAGATGTACTAGTGACAATTCCTTCAGTAAAACATCTTAAAATTCCTTCATTTCTAGGTACACTGTAACCAAGGTCATCACCATTGACAACCAAATACTTCATCTAATTTAAAATGTATTATTTTTTTCTCTAATTCCTATGCTTTACTGCTTTATATCTGCAAGTAAAAAGATCTATTTTTCAGGCAAAAGTTTATGTTTTTTCACAAGAACATGATGACATTATAGCCCCTTCAGATTTTATAAAGTTAATGTACTATGACTGAGGGGGCAGGACTAAATAATATTCATGTAAATGGGATTTGCCAATGCTAATACAAATGTATACCAAATACTATTTAAAAACCATAATTTTCTTCTTGAACTGGACATATCACAAACTTAAACATGTGAACTATGCAAGATTTTAAAGTCAATAGACCATGACTGAGAGGGCAGGACCAAAACAATCTCCATGAAAATGAGGTCCTAATGCAAATACAGCTTCATACCAAATATCATTGATTTATCAAGTTGATCCCCTTAAAACATACCCAATCACGAACTCTAACAAATTGTTGACACCACCTTCAGCAGGCCTAATTTTCACTCCTGTAGATCTCCATAAAAAATCATGTTAAAAAAAAAGATACAATGATCCTGCAGAATGTACCATCACATTTGTAGGGAAGGCAAACTTCTTTTTTGTTTGTTTTAAACCATCAATTTTGAGTTTACCCTTATGCTTGAAGCAGAAAACTGCATCCACATGTTTGAGAGACATCATCCTCTATGAAATTGGGTGGAGATAATTGCTCAAGATATACTACTGTTATGAATAATGGTTTGCTACTTTGATTTATTTTATAGTACAATATATTCCCTTTTTACTTTTTGCTTTTTATTATGCACTTTCTATGATGGCTTCAGCTTTGTTCTTGTCTTGGCTTGGTCTTCATGGGGTACTAAAACATTGGTTCTTGCAATGGAGATCTACTAAAGCAGCATATGACTAAGTTACTTCTATATTAGAACTTATTTTGACAGGTTTAATAAGTAACACAGTCATCTACTCACATGAATAATTTGTGACTACACAATGTTTAACAAAATTTCTGAAATCCATTTAATAAATCATTAAACTCATTTCCTTGAACTGCTTATTTTCATCTTGCATTTCTTTGTCAAGTTTTCTTACACAGTCCTCAAGATTATGGTTGGTATATTACAACTGAAGCAGATTTTTTGGCTTGCAGCAGGCCTGAATATAACTAGAGGCTCTAAAGAGCCTGTGTCGCTCACCTTGGTCTATGTGCATATTAAACAAAGGACACAGATGGATTCATGACAAAATTGTGTTTTGCTGATAGTGATGTGTTTGTAGATCTTACTTTACTGAACATTCTTGGTACTTAGAATTTTCTCTATCTATAATAAACTTGGACCTTTAGATACAGTGAAAAATATTTTGTAAAAATTTACAAAAATTTACCAAATTAGTGAAAATTGTTAAAAATTGAATAAAATGGGCAACAACTCCTTAAGGGGTCAACTGACGATTTTGGTCATGTTGACTTATTTCTAGATCTTACTTAGCTGAACATTATTGCTGTTTACAAGTTATCTCTATCTACAACAATATTCAAGATAATAACCAAAAACAGCAAAATTTCCTTAAAATTACTAATTCAGGGGCAGCAACCCAACAACAGGTTATCCGATTTATCTGAAAATTTCAGGGCAAATAGATCTTGACCTGTTACACAATTTTACCCCTTGTCAGATTTGCTCTAAATGCTTTGGTTTTTGAGTTATAAGCCCAAAACTGCATTTTACCCCTATGTTCTATTTTTAGCCATGGCGGCCATCTTGGATGGTTGGCCGGGTCACCGGACACATTTTTTAAACAAGATACCCCAATGATGATTTTGGCCAAGTTTGGTGTAATTTGGCCAAGTAGTTTCAGAGAAGATGTAAAAGATTACTAAGATTTACGAAAAATGGTTAAAAATTGACTATTAAGGGCAATAACTCCTAAAGGGGTCAACTGACCATTTCGGTCATGTTGACTTATTTGTAAATCTTTTTTTGCTGAACATTATTGCTGTTTACAGTTTATCTCTATCTATAATAATATTCAAGATAATAACCAAAAACAGCAAAATTTCATTAAAATTACTTATTCTGGGGCAGCAACCCAAAACCGGGTTGTCCAATTCATCTGAAAATTTCAGGGCAGGTAGATCTTGACCTGATAAACAAATTTACCTCATGTCAGATTTACTCTAAATGCTTTGGTTTTTGAGTTATAAGCCAAAAACTGCATTTTGCCCAAGGTTCTATTTTTAGCCATGGCAGCCATCCTGATTGGATGGCTGGGTCACTGGACACATTTTTCAAACTACATACCCCAAAGATGGTTGTGGCCAAGTTTGGATTGATTTGGCCAAGTAGTTTCAGAGGAGAAGATTTTTGTAAAAGATTACTAAGATTTACGAAAAATGGTTAAAAATTGACTATAAAGGGCAATAACTCCTAAAGGGGTCAACTGACCATTTCGGTCATGTTGACTTATTTGTAAATATTACTTTGCTGAACATTATTGCTGTTTACAGTTTATCTCTCTCTATAATAATATTCAAGATAATAACCAAAAACAGCAAAATTTCCTTAAAATTACTTATTCAGGGGCAGCAACCCAACAACAGGTTATCCGATTTATCTGAAAATTTTGATTTTGATTTTGGCCAAGTTTGGTGTAATTTGGCCCAGTAGTTTCAGAGGAGAAGATTTTTGTAAAAGTTAACGACGCCAGACGACGATGGACGACAGACGACGGACGCCGGACGCCAAGTGATGGGAAAAGCTCACTTGGCCCTTTGGGCCAGGTGAGCTAAAAAAGAAGATGTGGTATGCTTGCCAATGAGACATCTCTCCACAATAGACCAAAAGACACAGAAATTAACAGCTGTCACTGCAGACATAAAGCATGTCTTATATGCCACTTTCCACAACTTTAGTCGACTACTTGATTTATCTAAAACATTCACATTCAAAGAATGTTTTACACTTCATAATCATTCTTTTCTATCATATTTAGGTGCTAGATAATCAATACATAGTGCTGACCTTCAAAAGTTAACAATAGGCTTTTAAGTTGAGATGTGCCACTGATAGGATTGTTTTCTTCTTGACTCTTTTTGGAGCCAAAGGACATAGACTCACTAGAGCCTTTTAAAGCTTACTTTACTGCATTGTTCATTGTTGAAGGATGTACAAAATCCTAAAGTTGCTAATACAATAACATCTTGTAGTCTCTGATGGAAAATTGTTTCATAGTTAATACCACATCCCTTATTTTTATATAGCACTAAAGAAGATAAATCAAACTAACCAGAAACATAATTCTAACTCCAAGTATTTGATTCTAAATGCCAAGTTGTAGCAGAGAAGCAGGAAATACCAATTTTTAATATCTTGTTGATTCTGTCAGAATAAACACACTACCTCCCACAATAGAGGCTAACATGTAGAGATATTTTTAACAAGGTGGTTGTTTAAAATAAAAATGTCAGATGTAAGGCATTGCAGTGAAAGAATCTAAATATAAATACATCTTTAAATAAAATACTGCACAAAATCATTATGAAAATAATTTATCTACATAAACAGATGATTATAAATTTTTGTAATTGGCAATAACTTGTTCTAATGTTACAAAACTATCTACAAAATCTTCATCTACGAGTCCATGTTTATTATATTGATGTACATAACCCCTTGAAGAAAACATATTCCAAGCTTTTCCCACTGTGTAATCCATTTGTACGATCGGTGATTTACTATTGGACAATAAACAAGCCGATTTCTCATACTGATTAAACACTCTGGGTTGTGTCCCTTTCAATAAAGCGCCACCTGGTGGAACCCAAGGAGCATATAACATTGAATCTTCAAAGGCAGTGGTGTCTGCTGTGGTTACATCTTTTCCACGGAGCATTAAAAAGTTAGCAAGTGATTGGTTGTGTTTGGCTCCACCTCTAGGTGTTTCATCACCGACCTTGACCTGCCAATCAATTCCTACAAAACACAAACAAACAATAACACATGTAATTCATTTTCGCACATAGTTAAAACTGCCCGACATACTGATGTCAATGAATTTATGACTATAAATTCATTTAAATGTTGTTAATGATATCAGTCCTTTATCATTTGATTTACAATTAAGAATTGAATGCTTCTTTTTGTTAATTCATTTGGGTGTAAAAGCGTTGACCAAACTACGTTTTGTATGAAGCACATTCTAAAATGTATACGCGCCCAATGCTTTGACTTCCCTATGAAATTACTAAAAGAAGCATTCAATACTTATAATTACATTTTTTCGCAATGATTGTTAAAACACCATTACAATTAAGTGTTTCTTTTATTTACCTATGCACTTTATTGTGGAAACGAGTGTCATCATGAATGTTACGATTCATTTTGAAATGATTGTTAATTTCAAAATGACTTGAGATTATTGTTAGCCAATCAAAATAACATATTACAATGAAACATACATCTAATGTAATTATTGAGCTTTGAAAAAAACTTTTTTCTGTTAAAAAGATCATTAACATGTTGCTTGTAGTGTTTAAAGTATTGTGTCTTTTGAAATGTTATTTTGTTTCATCTGTTTCCCTGTGTTTTCGTCTTATTCTGAACAGAATTTGCAGTATTCACAGAGGCTTCAATTGTAAAGTAATAAATGCATATCTATGGTATACCAGGGTTCTCATTTTGGCGAGTCCATGAGTCAAGGACTCATGAAAATATGTCTGGACTCATCATTTTCAAAACTGGTGAGTCCAAAGATGCATCAAGATTGAAATATTTTGTATAAACTGAACACAAATATCATCATTTTATAGCAATAGAATAAAAGTTATCTGAATTTAATGTTATTTCATTGCTATTTTAGGTCATGGAGCCTAAAAATAATAAATCATATTGCAATAAAATATCGTCTTACTGTTGGGACTCACCATGGACAAAAATGACGAGTCCCTGGACTCGCCTTCAAAAATCCTTAAAATTTAAATTTTTTTCTTAAGAAAGTTAGGACTGAAAAATCTATTCAGTTTTAAATTTCCATTGATAAAGTTCCCAGTTACATATCTCATCACAGGGATACAGGTATTAATAAAAATAACAATATGATTGATGTAAACTGTGTGAAGCTTGTTTCCAAATCCTACATTTTGAAATATTTGTAAAATTTCATGAATAAAGAGGTTTAAACTACAAAATGCAACATTTGTAATTTTTTTTGTAACTATTACAATGATTATGTTGGTACAGAAAATTTAGTTTTAATGGAAGACTACTTATCATATACTAAATGTCACATTTTAAGTATTTATTTTAGTGGATAATTAGCTCATAAATTGAGGTGCTCCTGAATTGAAGGAAGATTCTCAAAACAGAGATTTACAGAAAAAAATGGAAAAGATAGTTTCTCTCCCCCATCTCATGTAGCCCCTCGGACTCCCTGTTTACTTTGAAAGTTGTTGACCTACAAATTAAAGTTTTGCATGTTGATGTTTGAATCATCCACAGCAAACATCATTATGTTTAAATTTAACAAATAATATTTTTTAATAAGTGCACAATCTTTGAGAATGATTTAAATAACCAGTAAAGGATATCCCTGCTTATGCGTAGTGTGGCATTCCAACAATGACGTCACTATAAAATATAATGTAGGTTGGATATATTTAGAATATCTCGTCATACTGATTTTTCCGGATTGTAAAAGAAACGTAAATAGTGTAAAGGAGAGCTCAATATACGATAATTTCGAGAGAAACAGAAGCCGTCTTCCCCAAAAATGGTAGAATATATCAGTTATATGTGGATTGCAAATACTTGCATCAATAATCTGACTGTTATGATATGTACTTGTAATCTATATAAAAAAATATTTGCAAACAAATAATCATTTAAGGGCAATAACTCCTATAAGTTGTTAATAAAGTGAACAAATACCCACATTTTCTTTTACATGTAATCTAGTTTTAAATCTTTACCTTCCTCCATAGCAGCATCAGCTATCAACATCTGTCTGAGATGTTTCAGTAAGCCATGCCATTGGAATGAACTGAATTGTATAGATGACTCTGGCATCTGTGGGATGTTCTTCATTGTTAACAGTTTATAATCTGATACAGGGACCATGTGCTCCATTATCTCCCCTGAAATGTAAATAAGAACAGTTTATAATCTGATACAGGGACCATGTGCTCCATTATCTCCCCTGAAATGTAAATAAGAACAGTTTATAATCTGATACAGGAACCATGTGCTCCATTATCTCCCCTGCAATGTAAATAAGAACAGTTTATAATCTGATACAGGAATCATGTGCTCCATTATCTCCCCTGCAATGTAAATAAGAACAGTTTATAATCTGATACAGGAACCATGTGCTCCATTATCTCCCCTGAAATGTAAATAAGAACAGTTTATAATCTGATACAGGAACCATGTGCTCCATTATCTCCCCTGAAATGTAAATAAGAACAGTTTATAATCTGATACAGGAACCATGTGCTCCATTATCTCCCCTGAAATGTAAATAAGAACAGTTTATAATCTGATACAGGAACCATGTGCTCCATTATCTCCCCTGAAATGTAAATAAGAACAGTTTATAATCTGATACAGGAACCATGTGCTCCATTATCTCACCTGAAATGTCAATAAGAACAGTTTATAATCTGACACAGGAGCCATGTGCTCCATTATCTCCCCTGAAATGTAAATAAGAACAGTTTATAATCTGATACAGGAACATGTGCTCCATTATCTCCCCTGAAATGTAAATAAGAACAGTTTATAATCTGATATAAGAACCATGTGCTCCATTATCTCCCCTGAAATGTAAATAAGAACAGTTTATAATCTGATACAGGGACCATGTGTTCCATTATCTCCCCTGAAATGTAAATAAGAACAGTTTATAATCTGATATAAGAACCATGTGCTCCATTATCTCCCCTGAAATGTAAATAAGAACAGTTTATAATCTGATACAGGGACCATGTGTTCCATTATCTCCCCTGAAATGTAAATAAGAACAGTTTATAATCTGATACAGGGACCATGTGCTCCATTATCTCACCTGAAATGTAAATAAGAACAGTTTATAATTTGATACAGGAACCATGTGCTCCATTATCTCACCTGAAATGTAAATAAGAACAGTTTATAATCTGATACAGGAATCATGTGCTCCATTATCTCACCTGAAATGTAAATAAGAACAGTTTATAATCTGATACAGGAACCATGTGCTCCATTATCTCCCCTGAAATGTAAATAACAGTTTATAATCTGATACAGGGACCATGTGCTCCATTATCTCCCCTGAAATGTAAATAAGAACAGTTTATAATCTGATATAAGAACCATGTGCTCCATTATCTCACCTGAAATGTAAATAAGAACAGTTTATAATCTGACACAGGAACCATGTGCTCCATTATCTCCCTTGAAATGTAAATAGGAACAGTTTATAATCTGATACAGGAACCATGTGCTCCATTATCTCCCTTGAAATGTAAATAAGAACAGTTTATAATCTGATACAGGAACCATGTGCTCCATTATCTCACCTGAAATGTAAATAAGAACAGTTTATAATCTGATACAGGGACCATGTTCTCCATTACCTCCCCTGAAATGTAAATAAGAACAGTTTATAATCTGATACAGGAACCATGTGCTCCATTACCTCACCTGAAATGTAAATAAAAACAGTTTATAATCTGATACAGGAATCATGTGCTCCATTATCTCACCTGAAATGTAAATAAGAACAGTTTATAATCTGATACAGGGACCATGTGCTCCATTACCTCACCTGAAATGTAAATAAAAACAGTTTATAATCTGATACAGGAATCATGTGCTCCATTATCTCACCTGAAATGTAAATAAGAACAGTTTATAATCTGATACAGGAACCATGTGCTCCATTATCTCACCTGAAATGTAAATAAGAACAGTTTATAGTCTGATACAGGGACCATGTGCTCCATTACCTCCCCTGAAATGTAAATAAGAACAGTTTATAATCTGATACAGGAACCATGTGCTCCATTATCTCACCTGAAATGTAAATAAGAACAGTTTATAATCTGATACAGGGACCATGTGCTCCATTATCTCCCCTGAAATGTAAATAAGAACAGTTTATAATCTGATACAGGGACCATGTGCTCCATTATCTCCCCTAAAATGTAAATAAGAACAGTTTATAATCTGATATAGGGACCATGTGCTCCATTATCTCACCTGAAATGTAAATAAGAACAGTTTATAATCTGATACAGGAACCATGTGCTCCATTATCTCACCTGAAATGTAAATAAGAACAGTTTATAATCTGATACAGGAACCATGTGCTCCATTATCTCACCTGAAATGTAAATAAGAACAGTTTATAATCTGATACAGGAATCATGTGCTCCATTATCTCACCTGAAATGTAAATAAGAACAGTTTATAATCTGATACAGGGACCATGTGCTCCATTATCTCACCTGAAATGTAAATAAGAACAGTTTATAATCTGATATAGGAACCATGTGATCCATTATCTCACCTGAAATGTAAATAAGAACAGTTTATAATCTGATACAGGAACCATATGCTCCATTATCTCACCTGAAATGTAAATAAGAACAGTTTATAATCTGATACAGGAATCATGTGCTCCATTATCTCATCTAAAATGTAAATGAACAATATGGAAAAGAAAAATTCTCATAGATAAATGCCATGTAATTAAATATCCAAGGTGCATCTTGTGCAGCAGACATTGCTTACCCTTCCACAGCATCTGAATTGACCCCAAGTTTGTTTTTAGTGGGATTTATGTAATTCAATATTTAATTTTCTGTGTGATTCTATGTTTGTCTTGTCATTGATGTTTTTTTTGTCATAGCATCTGTTTTAATGGGAACTATGGTTTTTTTTCACCTCTTAGTCCATGTAGTTATCTTCTATGTTTCTCAACTTATCCTTGAATTCTGTATAAACCTTTATAAACCGCTTATTTTGTTAAAATTCCGCTAACTATTACATTAGATTATTACCTATTGAGTTTGAACATGTGAATCCTGGGTATTTATGTAGTGTTCCTGGTGACAAAATGCTCAAAAGTTTATGGCAAATGACCTTGTTAATGTCCTTGAATGAAATCTTCTTGATATTCAACAACTGAGAACAGATCTTATGTAAATGGTCATTCTGCATTACAATAACAGCATCTACAGTTCTGTAGAGATGGGATAAAGTCAATATAGCATTGTAATTCTGCACGATTACCTCCCCTGTATTATATGGCCACACCACTTGATTAAGAATGAATGCATGAGGAAACTCATCTCGAAGACATTCTGTGATATAAGCACCAACACCTGACCCTGTTCCTCCTGCCAGACTCATCAAAGACAAAAAACCACCAAGGTTATCACATTTTTCAGCTTCTTTCTGGACCATTTCAATGACTTGGTCTTTAGCTTTTGGTCCATGTATACAGAAACCATGTGCCCAGTTGTTCCCTGATCCACGCTGTTGACTCAATTGCTGTTTTTCAGGATATTGCCATTTTCCTGATTTTTTGGCATCCATACAAGTCTGGGCAATAACCTGTGAAATAAGAAAATTAGTAACTTAGCAAATAATTGATTAACTTATGTAATTGAATATGCCGTATGTGTTTTACTAATTGTTGAAGGTTGAACGGTGACCTGTAGTTGTTGATTTGTCTAACATTTGGTCTCTAGTAGAGAGCTATATCATTTCCAATCATAACACATAGTCTCATATACATTTTTATATCAATTAAATACAAGCAGTAGTTAGTAGATATTGAACCAGATGCTCCGCAGGGCGTAGCTTTATACGACCGCAGAGGTTGAACCCTGAACGGTTGGGGCAAGTATGGACACAACATTCAAGCTGGATTCAGCTCTAAATTTGGATTGTGATTAAATAGTTGACACAGCATAGGTTTCTGACACAGAATGAATGTGTTCTAATGAACTTAATATTTTTGTTTTCTCTTAGAGCAATTCACTATGCTGTTGAATATTAATCCTCTCATAAAAATGTTTGAAGAAATTTTCTTTTTTATTTATGAAATTTCAAATGAGAAAAATTGAACCCAATTTTTTTAATCACATCCCCCTTTCCCTTATTCCAAAACTAATCTCAATTAAAATTTCTAATGGAGTTTGCAACAATAACTACTCATTTAAATACATCATAAAATATTAAAATGTAAAAAAACTGCTTGTTATCACTGAATGGTAAAGATTATTTTAATTTATCAGTTGGTAGTAAAAAGTGAATATACATTGTATATTGTATATAACAAAGATTTAAGTTGATTCTGGACAAAGAAAGATAACTCCAATTAAAAAAAAATCTTGCTATTGCACAATATTTTGCAATTAGATATTTCTTGCTTACTATTCTGGACAAAGAAAGATAACTCTAATTAAAAAAAAATTTGCTATTTCACAATATTGTGCAATTAGATATTTCTTGCCATTGCGCAATACTGTGCAATTGAAAAGACTTGTTATTGCACAATACTTAATATAATAATTTTAGATCCTGATTTGGACCAACTTGAAAACTGGGCCCATAATAAAAAATCTAAGTACATTTTTGGATTCAGCATATCAACGAACCCCAAGATTTCAATTTTTGTTAAAATCAGACTAAGTTTAATTTTGGACCCTTTGGACTTTAGTGTAGACCAATTTGAAAACAGGACCAAAAATGAAGAATCTACATACACAGTTAGATTTGGTATATCAAAGAACCCCATTTATTCAATTTTTGATGAAATCAAACAAAGTTTAATTTTGGACCCCGATTTGGACCAACTTGAAAACTGGGCCAATAATCAAGAATCTAAGTACATTTTTAGATTCAGCATATCAAAGAACCTAACTGATTCATTTTTTGTCAAAATCAAACTAAGTTTAATTTTGGACCCTTTGGACCTTAATGTAGACCAATTTGAAAACGGGACCAAAAGTTAAGAATCTACATACACAGTCATGACAGTTAGATTCGGCATATCAAAGAACCTCAATTATTCAATTTTGATGAAATCAAACAAAGTTTAATTTTGGACCCTTTGGGCCCCTTATTCTGTTGGGACCAAAACTCCCAAAATCAATACCAACCTTCCTTTTACTTATACTAACGTTATGGTGCGAAAACCAAGAAAAATGCTTATTTGGGTCCCTTTTTGGCCCCTAATTCCTAAACTGTTGGGACCTAAACTCCCAAAATCAATACCAACCTTCCTTTTGTAGTCATTAGTATTGTGTTTAAATTTCATTGATTTCTATTTACTTAAACTAAAGTTATTGTGCGAAAACCAAGAATAATGCTTATTTGGGCCCTTTTTTGGCCCCTAATTCCTAAACTGTTGAAACCAAAACTCCCAAAATCAATCCCAACCGTTCTTTTGTGGTCATAAACCTTGTGTCAAAATTTCATAGATTTCTATTAACTTATACTAAAGTTATAGTGCGAAAACCAAGAAAATGCTTATTTGGGCCCTTTTTGGCCCCTAATTCCTAAAATGTTGGGACCAAAACTCCCAAAATCAATACCAACCTTCCTTTTGTGGTCATAAACCTTGTGTTAAAATTTCATAGATTTCCATTCACTTTTACTAAAGTTAGAGTGCGAAAACTAAAAGTATTCGGACGACGACGACGACGCCAATGTGATAGCAATATACGATGAAAAATTTTTCAAATTTTGCGGTCGTATAAAAACATGCACAGTTACAAGAGTTCATGGTTTTCTTAGTTAATAATTTTAATACTATACTAAATTTTGTTTTTTAAATTGACTGTTTTCTGTAAAGAGGGTGGTAAAGGGTTATTTTCGTGCAACGTGATCGTCGTTTTTTATTTCACATTCAACGTGTTTTTACATTTTTATTTGACGTTCAGTCGTGCAAGACGGGTGCCTCGTTCAACGTGTTCTGCTTATTTAATTTTACATGCATCGTGATTTTCAAAGTCTTATTTTGCGTGCTCGGTATTTTTCAAATAAAATTCAAACACTTGGCAGGGATCGTCAAGAAATACTTTTTTAAAAGCCGTAAACCAATTATATCATAAATGTGTATACAAAATCGGGAACATCAAGTAAAACAAAGAGTTAATATATACAAGAAGACAGTGACTCAGTCACAAAAGGTTCAAATAAAAGTATTTATTTTTCGTGCAACGTTCATTACAGAAATTATTTCACGTTCAACGTGAAATTATGTCTTATTTCACGTTTTTTTCGTGCAAGCACCCCCCCCCCCCCCCCCTTTACCACCCTCTGTAAAGTCTAAAGCTTTAATTGTCTACTTAAAAAACACATTTCCTTTCTTTCTGTAAATAAGAATCAAAGAATAATAGTACTTCAAAAGTATTACAAAGCATGTAAAGTAGTTGGGAATAATCATTACCTTAGGTTCCATATCAACCATAACAGCTCTAGCTCTAGGTAGCTGATTTTCCGATCGGCCATCTTGGTAGAAAAATGTTGATAGCACATCATTAATGTATTCCTCATTTCTGTTTGGTGGAACCTAAAATAGAGTAATAAACATTTCATATAAGTAATCTTTGTGACAAAATATTTATTGCTGAATTAATGAATACTAGATGTGTGTATATCACTATTCTGGACTCATTATTATAAATCTGGCAAGACAAACTTACATCAAAATTCAATGGTTCTCATTTCAAAAGATGATTTCCTTTTTTCTCTTTTTATTTTGATGACTTAGCATTTACCTTTAGTACCTTTTGAACTATATAGAGACATCTGGCAAAAAAAACATCAAATCTCTTGATTTGCGTAGAAATAATTCAAAGCAATTTTCAGAGAAACTTGGGCATGCCTTATGATAAATAGCCTTATAAGCAAAATTATCAAATGTGTATATAAATTGTACACTATACTTACCATAGTATTTATAGGTTTCATGTGAACATCGTCCATAAGAGACTGGAACATCTGACCTCCGATCTGGTTCCCACATTGTCCTAACTGTAGTGTTATAATAGACATCTTTCTACTTCTAGTAATACATCAACAATCAGCCATGGTCTAATTTCTCATTTTACAATATTGAAGTGCTTTCTACATTGATCACAACCAGGTAGCTCTTATTGCTTGATGTCACAGTTTGCTGAAAAAATCTTCCTTATACAACATATATTGTTATTTTCATCTGCAAAAAAAAATAAAACAACTAATGTTGTCTCATGGAGGACTTTGTAAATCTCAGTGGCGGATCCAGAGGGGGGGTTCCGGGGGTCCGCACCCCCCCTTTATTTTGGCCGATCAATGCATTTGAATCGGGACATATGTTTGCACCCCCCCTGCACCCCCCCTTTGCCCTGGGCTAGCACCCCCCCTTTCGAAAATTCCTGCATCCGCCACTGAATCTTAATGTGAATCATGAACATGTAGAAAGAATTAAAACTGACAAAAAAATCTACTAGCATCGAAATATAAAATTCTATTAAATATGTATTAGCAGACATGATAATTTAGGAAAAAGTTATTGTTTTCATTAACAATTTCAATTATAGCTTACTTTACACATGTTATGGTTAATTTTCCTTCATCTAGAGAAGATATCAAATAAACAAATGTTGATAAAATTCTGCATAATATAACACTTACTAGACAAACCTGACAAGGTTTGTGTCCTGGTTGTTTTTATGCACCAGTTTTAGTCATACATGAAACAGTACAGTCCCTGTGTATAAAACATTATACAAAATGTATGTCTTTTCACTTCTGCATTAAAAGCATATGCTTTCTGGAGACAAATAATATCAAGAGTTTAATATCTCAAAATGCAAATTAAAATCAGCTCTCAAACTTGACCCACAAGCATAGGTGGATCCAGGGGGCTCTAGCGGTCCGGGGCCATAAATATTGGGAAAAATTTGGTTGATTATATAGGAAATCACTGTAGCATGACTGGTGCGTGCCCCCTTGGGTCAGTCAGTGGCCCCCCTCTTATGAAAAGTTCTGGATCCTCCACTGAAAAGAACAAGTACACTCTCCCTCTGATTTATAGAACTTAATATAAAGATTGAACTGCACATACAAATATGTCTTTATTGTTTATATAGCATGCTAATTAAACAAATAATTTAAATGGACATGTCACCACCAAATGTAGGCAAGCCATTGTATTATAAACAAATATATATGTGTTATTATATGAATAAGTATTTAATAATGATAAGATATAGGAAGATTAGTTGTCAAATTCATGTACACCAATTCAATTCCAATTATCATATTTGATTTTTAACATAAAATGCATTTATAAAACATATCATATCCAAATTACTTAAAAGTATAAAATAAACAATTAACAATGCATGGACTCTAAAATAAATTATGAAAATATGTATCAGCAGATTTACATCATCAAAATCTTCATAAATATTATATATATACATGATATATATATTACAATTGAAATATTGTCTACCCGTAAAGTTCACTAATTTACAGATTTCCCAGTGACTATGGTGATCTTAACAATGAGATTTCTCATTTGAACTTGGGACACAGTCAGAGCCCAGACATAAATACATGTAAGTCTGAATCTGCTTTTGACTCATAAAGGTCTAGTCCTATAATATAAGACTCTGAAGGTTCATATCATTTACATTCAACGTTTTTTATCATGTTTATCGGATATGTTTTTTTTTACTATCAATGTTGAACCTCTCAATGTTTTTTATTGGATATTTTTTTTTTACTATCAATGTTGAACTCTGAGGTTCAACATTGATAGTAAAAAAAAACATATCCGATAAAAAACGTTGAATGTAAATGATATGAACCTTCAGAGTCTTATATTATAGGACTAATAAAGGTCTAAATTTGTAAGTTTTAGGATTTGTCTCCCTTTAATGCAAGACAAAATAAGACTTTAATAAGTCAAATATTGTTAAGCAAGAAATAATTGACCAGAATCAAAAAGTTGCAAATATCGACTCCTACAAGTGGATAAGTTATCAAAATTGGTTAACTTAAAGACCAACTCATATTTATAAAAAGGTCATGCATCTAAATCAAATAATGACAACATTGAAAGACAATCCTTTGTCTTCTAAAGAAAAATATGAATGAGAGTCTAAAAAATCAGAGATAATGTTAATTAACCTTACAATGCAACCACCTAGAACCACACTTAATGAGGTAAAACATCTGTGTTTAGTAAGGATGTTAAATTAGATAATCAAATAATAATTAAATTTTCCTGTCATACATTGTAGGTGGTGTACTTTGGCCACCAAGTAAAATTAAGTTTTTTCATCAACATAAATAGACCTGAACAAGTCTGTCATTTTCTGACTTAATTAAGTCTAAAATTAAAAACACATTTTTATAATTGGTACATGTTTTGGCTTTAAGTCAAAAACAACAAGAATTTGTCCCTAAATCATGGATGCCCCATTAGCACTATCATTTTCTATGTTTAATTGACTGTAGAAATCGGGGAAAATCTCTAATTTGGCTTTAAAATTAGAAAAATCATATCATAGGGAACATGTGTACTATAAGTTTAAAGTTGATTGGACTTCAACTTCATAAAAAATTACCTCGACCAAAAACTTTAACCTGAAGCAGGACAGATGGACGAACGGACGGACAAACAAAAGAACAGAGGGACGCACAGACCAGAAAATGGGGCATAAAATCGACTTGTTTAAGTCTGAGCTCTGACTGAGAAACCTGTGGGAAAGAATGTTAAGTGCATGCACTGTAAGATAAATAGCAATAACTGATTGATTGTTACAGACCCAATACGGGAGAAAAGGAAAGGGGGTGGGGGTTCTTCAAATTAGGCCGTTAGTTCTTTCGTTTGAATTGTTTTACACCCCTGTCATTTCACAATAAATTTTGCTTAAGCCTGTTACTACCGGGGTCCATAATGGGTCTAAGCATGACACAGAATTGACGATTTTTAGTACGCGAGACACGTGAAAGTCAAATTATTGTGCCTTGAAAACAGGAAATGAAGTCTAGCGGGACATGGGAAATTACAAAAAAAAATGAGAATTGCTTACGTTCATAGTGTATATGTAAAGCAAAATTATATCCGGGTGAAATTTGATCCGGAGGAAAAAATGTCACAGTAGTTGTTGTTATTTTTTTATCCGGAGGAAAATATTTCCCTGGGATATTTTTTCCTTTGCCGTGAAATTCTATCTGGGTAGTTAACTTATTAAATAGTTATTAGAAAAAACTTATCCTTTAAAAATACTATGAAATAACAATAATAGTACAGTGTATTTGAAATAAAGCGAAATTGTTAAAAAAAAAAGTATTATAAATGAGAAATAATTTCACAAATTATCCTTGAAAAAAATTCCTGAAATATTCAAGTCAATATCATCCTTTTAAAAAGAAAATTATCATGAAACATAGGGAAGAAAACCAGAAATAATTTCAAAGATCGTAATTGTGAAAATAATATCATGATTAAATAAGGTTAGTGTAATACATGTAAAATAAAAGTGAGTTGTTTTCAGATCTCAGTACAAATATAAATTTAAAAGTAAGGTAGAAATATAGTTGCATTACTACTGTTTACAGTAATAGAAGAATTTGATTATGATGATATTTTTAACTATATAAATAGTTTTGTCTGGGGACAGAGATGTAGTTGTTGATTATATGGAAATCAGATAAATCATAGCATAACAATATATTGGAACAAAAGAATGTTTAACAGCTGGATAGTTTTTACCTGTGAAATGTTATCTGTCTTATTAAATCAAGTTGTAAGTCATCTGTTTATATAAATGAATATATAAAAATAAGATTCAAGAAATATTTCACTATAAACATGATAAAATAGATTCAGAAATATATTATATTAATATCTTTAAAATATAAATTGCTCATAATTACCTCCCTTTGATAAATTATGCAAATTTGGTCTACCTTTGTGAAACATTTTATAATTATAGTCAGGTATATATTGATTGTGAGTAACTTACATAGTAGTTAATGGGACTCTATTTCACACGGTTCTGTGAAATATAGTACGGCAAATATATACCAGTACATACTATCCGCATAACACAGATAGATTTTCACTCCTCTGGAAAAAATCAACCTGTGAAATACCATGCATGGAAAACAATTACCGGGACAAATTGTCCTCAGGATAAAATATCACAGAGGAAGAAATAAACCGTTACATAAGCGGATGCAGGAATCTGATAAAACAGTAAGTGGGATCCGGGATCAGAATCCCCCAATGAGAGACCCCCTTCATAAGCAATTCTATAAACACTTTGTAATATTTTCTAATCATTATATATAAGGAATTCTCAAAAATATGTGAATTAGTTATAACTGTTGACATGCCAACCTGAAGTGTACACCTTTGCCTTTGGTGATCATTAGCTGTTGATGGCAAACACATAAACTAGCAATGGGTATAAATCATAAAGGTACATATTTAAGCTAGAACCATTTCATAAAGCTTGAAAATTTAGTCTTGTTATACCCTCTTTTTCTTCTTCTTTCGTCTATATCTTCCTCCAATAGTTGGAGTACACCAACATTACGTTAATCCTTATAAGAATTTATCTGGGTTAATCAAATGTTTGAAAGAAAGGGCTCTTTAAAATAGAAAGCGTCAATACGACGTCGATTTATTCAACATGGCGGCCTCCGTGCGATCTAAAATTTGTCCTCTGAAAAACTTGACTTTGCAGTCTTTCAATCAATACAAGGTATGTAGAGTGTGCTTGCAAATGAGAAAAAAATAACAAGCTATAGGGTTGAATACAATTCCTTCAGTGGAACTTTTTCATTAACCTGATTATCACAAGAAAATGACAAATTAAGCTAAAAAGTTTGACAACTATCAAGCCACAAATATTGTTGAAAAACAAGTGAGGAACAATACCAGGTGTTTTGACATTCCTACTAGTAAAACACCGCAACATTCAAATTCATTCTTTGTGTCCACAATAGTAAATTGGAACCATCTAGAAGACACTATTGTACGCGCAACTAGTGTAGAGAGCTTTAAATCTGCTCTCGCGAAACGTCAATAAATCGACGGCGCCTTCACTCCCGTTGTATAAAAGCCAGAATTGGTAGCTACGACGTACCCATACAGATACAGATACAGATTTATATGGCCATGTTTACATCACAAAATTTACTCTGACACTTTTAAAAATAGGATGAGAACACTGGGGACAATGTCATGTTTGGCATTCAGTGGCTGATCCAGGGGGAAGGTTCCTGGGATTGGAACCCCCTTTTTTTTAACGATCAATGCATTTGAATATAGTCGGAACACCCCCCTTTTTTGTCTTGGGTTGGGACCCCCCTTTTTTAGAATGGCTGGATCCGCCCCTGGCATTGAAGGATGAGTTTAACCTGTGAAAGAGACAAAGACAGTAAATAAATAACTTCATGACCGTGCTGGGCTTCACCAATGTCACAAATTGCAACTTTTATTTCTTTTTGTGTACAAAAATTATGCAGATGCAGTCAATATTTCTGATGTCAAAGTTTTCATTTCTAGATTGTAATGATAACAATACTGATCTTTTGCAGATATTTGTCAGGACAGGATTTTTTGACAGATTTCGAGGTAAAAACTCATTTGAAGAGGAGCTAAAGAGAGAACAGAAGGAGGATAGAATAACATTTAAAGAAAGATTCCAGGGACTGAAGAAAAGATCGTAAGGAAATTCAAAATAAAAGGAGATCATATATACATGTATGAAGTATTTGTCTGTGATACAGCAACCCAACAACACAAATTATCAAGGACAGTCATCAACAATAGACCGTTATGAATTAAGGGAGATTTGTGGTACACATAAAACAGCAACTCTAGAGGGAAATAAATCTTCAACAATTATCAATAGACTTGTGTCTATCCAAAATATTAACGTTAACCCATTTAACTTCCTGATGATAAAAACTTTTACTGAAACCACTGGGTCATTTCGCCACAGTCGTATAAATGGTGATACATGTACAATGTATGTCAAGTTTTTAATTGTCCAAAGTCTAAAGGTACAACACATAATTCTCAAAATAAATAAAAGATAGTGAGATGTGATGAGAAAGCTACTCACTGACTTACAAAAATGTAGACCTGTATATAACTAATATGAGGCAGGCATTACCTGTGAAAGGGGACGAAGTCTATATAATTTATTTTTTTAAATTCAAACATATTTTTATTTCAAGACGGAAATACCGTAACGTCCGATTTTGGTTCTGTTGTTAGAGATTTTACTTGTGGCGTTATTTAAGTTATGACATTATGTTCAATGTAAACTAAGAAACGCAATGCATCAGGTAATGTTAATTCAAACGTAAAAGACAAAGAATTATTAAAAATGAAATATTGGTATTGTGTTCCTTGAGTTCCTATATTTTACTAGATTTCTCAAAGTCTCACGACAACGAGACTGGAAGAAGGAAGTTGTTTTCTGCGTTCTGCGCAAATGTGGGAATTACAAAAAGCGACAACAAAAAATTTGAACAATTTTGAATTCATTTGTACAAAGAAAATTTCCAACAAATTTTCCCGATTTAAAAAAAAAAAATTTTCATTGATTTTTCTACTGTCATGACTGTAATAGGAGACTTCGTCCCCATATTAACTTATAAATGATTAATTTTACTATCCTATCTTGTGATACAGTGTATTTTAATTTTAGTGGTATCCAGACAGTGAGAGGTTATAAACCTGACAAAGATGTAGAACAGAAAATACAAACTATAACTAATGATCTCTATGGTAACAGTGACAACTGGTTATCTACTCAACTACAAGATAGAACTCAAAAATTTAAGGTAAAATTATTTACATTTGGCTGGGTCATGTGACCTTAAGTGTCATTAGATATATCACCATCATATTTGTTGTCTTTTTAACTCACCTGGCCCGAAGGGGCAAGTGAGCTTTTCCTATCACTTGGCGTCCGTCGTCGTCCTGCGTTAACTTTTACAAAAATCTTCTTCTCTACTACTGGGCCAAATTAAACCAAACTTGGCCACAATCATCATTGGGGTATCTAGTTTAAAAAATGTGTCCGGTGACCCGGCCAACCAACCAAAATGGCCTCCATGGCTAAAAATAGAACATAGGGGTAAAATGCTGTTTTTGGCTTAAAACTCAAAAACCAAAGCATTTAGAGCAAATCTGACCTGGGGGTAAAATTGTTTATCAGGTCAAGATCTATCTACCCTGAAATTTTCAGATGAATCTGACAACCTGTTGTTGGGTTGCTGCCCCTGAATTGGTAATTTTAAGGAAATTTTGCTGTTTTTGGTTATTATCTTGTATATTATTATAGATAGAGATAAACTGTAAACAGCAATAATGTTCAGCAAAGTAAGATTTACAAATAAGTCAACATGACCGAAATGGTCAGTTGACCCATATAGGAGTTATTGCCCTTTATAGTCAATTTTTAACCATTTTTCGTAAATCTTAGTAATCTTTTACAAAAATCTTCTCCTCTGAAACTGCTGGGCCAAATTTATCCAAACTTGGCCAAAATTATCTTTGGGGTATCTAGTTTAAAACATGTGTCCGGTAACCCGGCCAACCAAACAAGATGGCCGCCACAGCTAAAAATAGAACATTTGGGTAAAATGCAGTTTTTGGCTTATAACTCAATACCAAAGCATTTAGAGCAAATCTGACATGGGGTTAAATTGTTTATCAGGTCAAGATCTATCTACCCTGAAATTTTCAGATATATCGGACAACCCATTGTTGGGTTCCTGCCCCTGAATTGGTAATTTTAAGGAAATTTTACTGTTTTTAACCGGATTTTTGTGACAAAAATGTCGGTTATTGATTTGGGGATGTACGGCGGCCAGGCGGTCGGGCGGGCGGGCGGGCGGCAATCAAATGTTGTCCATGCATAAACTCATGAACCGTTCAACCAAAGCTTTTAAAATTTTAATATGTTATTACTGACAACTATACGAAGGTCAAGTTCAATAATGGCGATTTTTACTTTTACCATTCAGGAGTTATGGTTCTTGAAAGATTGAAAAATGGAGTTTCCAGTCGTGTCCGTGCATTTACGCATGAACTGTTCTAACAAAGCTTCCCAAATTTTAATACATTTGTATGTTGTTACTAATTACAGAATGGAGGTCAAGTTCAATAATGACGAATTTGACTTTTACCGTTCAGGAGTTATGGTTCTTGAAAGATTGAAAAATGGAGTTTCCAGTCGTGTCCGTGCATTTATGCATGAACTGTTCTACCAAAGCTTCCGAAATTTTACTATGCTGTTACTGATGACAAAATGGAAGTCAAGTTCAATAATGACGATTTTGACTTTTACCGTTCAGGAGTTATGGTTCTTGAAAGATTGAAAAATGGTGTTTCCCGTCGTGTCCGTGCATTTTCTCATGAACCATTCAACCAAAGCTTTTGAAATTTTAATATGTTGTTACTGATGACAAAATAGAGGTCAAGTTCAATAATGACGATTTTGACTTTTACCGTTCAGGAGTTATGGTTCTTGAAAGATCGTGAAAGGGCGTTTCCATTCACGTTGTTGCATTTACTCATGAACCATTCAATCTAAGCTTTTCAAATTTTAATATGTTGATACTGATGACAAAATGGAGGTCAAATTTGATATTGACGATTTTCACTTTCACCATTCATCAGTAATGGTTCTTGTGATATTGCCAGGACACAAATAAATGTTAATAAATCCGGTTTGCTGTCGTTGTGACAGCCTCTTGTTGGTTATTATCTTGAAAATTATTATAGATAGAAATAAACTGTAGTCTGTAAACAGCAATAATGCAGTCTGCACCAAAAACTTTTTCAACTACTAGTCCGAAGACCTATATTCTGACATTTTTCTTATTGGTCCAAACAAAGTTTTGCAAAAATCTATTAGTCCGAATGAAATTTTACTAGTCTGGGGCATCGGACTAGTGGCTAACTGTGCAGACTGAATAATGTTCAGCAAAGTAAGATTTACAAATAAGTCAACATGAACGAAATGGTCAGTTGACCCATATAGGAGTTAGTTATTGCCCTTTATAGTCAATTTTTAACCATTTTTCGTAAATCTTAGTAATCTTTTACAAAAATCTTCTCCTCTGAAACTACTGGGCCAAATTAATCCAAACGTATCCACAATCATCTTTTGGGTATCTAGTTTAAAAAATGTGTCCGATGACCCGGCCATCCAACCTAGATGGCCGTCATGGCTAAAAATAGAACATAGGGGTAAAATGCAGTTTTTGGCTTATAACTCAAAAACCAAAGCGTTAAGAGCAAATCTGACCTGGGGGTAAAATTGTTTATCAGGTCAAGATCTATCTGCCCCGAAATTTTCAGATGAATCAGACAACTGTTGTTGGGTTGCTGCCCCTGAATTGGTAATTTTAAGGAAATTTTGCTGTTTTTGGTTATTGTCTTGAATATTATTATAGATAGAGATAAACTGTAAATAGCAATAATGTTCCGCAAAGTAAGATTTACAAATAAGTCAACATGACCAAAATGGTCAATTGACCCCCTAAGGAGTTATTGTCCTTTATAGTCAATTTTCAACAATTTTTATAAAATTTGTAAATTTTTACTAACATTTTCCACTGAAACTACTGGGCCAAGTTCATTATAGATAGAGATAATTGTAAGCAGCAAGGATGTTCAGTAAAGTAAGATGTACAAACACATCACCATCACCAAAATACAATTTTGTCATGAATCCATCTGCTTCCTTTGTTTAATAGTCACATAGACCAAGGTGAGTGACACAGGCTCTTTAGAGCCTCTAGTTAAACTTGTTTTTCTCTTAATCCGAAATCGTGAGGCTGAAGTAGCCCTGATGTGACAGGAATAATACATTTGTACGAAATAAGATTTCAACTGTAAAAACTTCATACAATTACATTTTGAGAATGCTCTCTAAGATATTCATTCAATTTCAGTGTTTTGCCTTTTTACCTCCCTAGAATTGCTGAAATGCCAGGCAGTATATATCAACACAAAAAAAATATGTAAATTTATATATATATATATATATATATATATATATATATATATATATATATATATATATATATATATATATATATATATATATATATATATATATATATATATATATGTCAATCATGTTTTAAAATTACACTGTGATAAGTTCAGAAATTATGAGATTAAAATGGTCTATGTATTTAATGATGTTCTTAATTTTTTTCCAGTTTCTTACAAAATGCCAGACAGAATTTGATCACATGGTAACAAATATGGATTTGAATTCAATGAACACTGTTGAAGATGTGGTGACCTACTTTAAAACTGAGGTCAAGGACTCTTGTGCCTATGAAGATATTTCAAAATTGGATTTACCTAAGAATTTACACATGAACATGGAATATTCAAATGTGCTATTACATTCTGATCTAGAAGATCCAAATGATGGATACCAGCACTACAAAAAGGATGAGAAAAATATTAAATATCGTCGAAAATATAAGGCACAAATTGACAAAGAGTTAGAAGTATTACAACATTGATTATCTGTTTTAATAAATTTAATTGTGTATATGAAAACTAGCAACTGATGAGTCTCTTTATTTGTACTTGGTAATTCAGCATTTATATAAGGGCCTGGATTGGGTAACCTAAGACTATAATGGGTTAATACTACACAAAAATGAAACAAACAATCATTCTGTCCCCTATCGCTAAAAACAATATTGTATTGGAACAAAATTCTAAAAGAGGGACGAAAGATACCAAAGGAACATTCAAACTCATAAATCTAAAACAAACTGACAACGCCATGGCTATTAATGAAAAGGACAAACAGACAACAACAGTACACTACACATGACACAACATAGCGAACTAAAGAATAAACAACACGAACCCCACCAAAAACTGGGGGTGATCTCAAGTGCTCCTGAAGGGTAAGCAGATCTTTCTCCCCATGTGGCACCCGTCGTGTTGCCTATGTGATAACAAATCCAGTAAATAGTCTTAATTTGGTAGGTCACATTCATGAAAGGGAAGGGGATTGTATTTACCACGTAAGGAACATATCAGATATCATTTGTGAAACAGTTATTCCATAACGGTCAACCAACTTTTGATAGCAAAATTTACCAAGGGATGATTTCAACTTCACCATTTGGAACTCTTGGTCTAGCTTGATCTATATAACTTGTCATGGGGTAAACTATATACATGTGATAAATATCAAGTCAATATCTTCAAGCATGAGGAAAAAAATTGTTGAAAAATTGATTATTTAATTGAATTTTCTACATGTGTAAGTCCAATGGCTAAAACTCTGCACAAAATCATCAGACCAGAACAAAATTCAAACTTGAACTAACTGTTCATGATAAAACTATATACAAATTATCAAATCAAAATTTCATCATGACAGACACAAAGTGACATACAGACAGACAGTCATGCACAGACAGACAGGCGGGCATACAGAAAGACGGAGGTATATTTCATTTAAATAATCCATGAATAGATTTTGGGACTATTTACATGAAGGGCACTTTTTTTCACAGTTGTTATTACCGACATTTCTGATACATAATTCTACATTTGTTAAAAGATGAACTTGTTGTGCAAAGTCTTCAAAAAGAGGAGCAAAATACATTGTACAGTCAAACTCATAGATTGGAAACAGACTGACAAGGCCATGGCTAAAAAAGAAAAACAGACAAATAAAAGTACACATTGACAAGACACATCATAGAATACTAATTATATATAAGGACTAAGCAACATTAACCCCACCTAAAACTGGGAGTTCTATATCAACATCTGTACGATAATGTGTAAATAGATATAAAAAATCCAAATTTATGGTTGTTGACCATAGAGATCTATTTTCTGTTGCATGAAATAAGATATTGTCCTACCTTGTTTTATAATGTTTCCATGATCAATGTTAGTCGACTTATTATCATAACAGTTAATGTCTGGTTTTATTTGTGGCAGGTGTTTTAAGCCAAATAAAATAGCAGTTGTGTTTCCTATTACATCTTTGAAAAAATTAGGGTAGGTAGATAGGAAATTTATTTATTTTATATGGATTTTTTTAACATTTTGACTATAGGAGAGAAATTTTGACTATAACAGTGCTTAGTGAAATGACCAAAAAAAATCGCTTTAATGTCATGAATGTAGACTTTTTCTAAGCTTAAAATAAAGGTAGGTAGGGAAATAAGAAACACATATTATTTCATTTGGCCTTGTACATATTTTAGTATATTTCAAACTGGCCAGGAACATATAATCTATATTTATGAACATAATACTAGTAAGTCTTGTCAAACTTTTATCCAAAACATCAAAATACAAATCAATATGACTAATTGTTATTATATATATATATATATATATTTATGGATGATTTTGACTTCAAAATATATATCAACATTAGGTATCATGTGTTTAGTCGATCTGGTCAGTTTCAAAGATTCTATTTTTTGTAGCAATATAGACAATAATATTATCCTTTCCTATTGTCATGATTGTTGACTATATTTAAATATCCACAACTCATTTAAAAAAATAAGAAGATGCGATATGATTGCCAATGAGAAAGCTCTTCATCGTAGAAGTTTTAACAAATATAAGTCACCACATATCCTTCAACAATATGTTAAACCCATACCATTGTGTAAGCTATAAAAGTCTCTGAAATAACAAATACAAAACTAAAGGATTTGACATCAACGACCCAGACCTACTGCGCACACCACCACACACATCGCCCGTCATCAACACTGAATCCAAAGAGGCAATACAAACAGCCATGCTAGCAGAACGATCTGATACTCCGTACCAGCCACAACAATGCAGTCGCAGTAAAAACTTAAATGAAGGCCAAACGACAAACAAACACCGGTCTGTTAATAGGTTTTTCCAGTCCGCAATATCCAGACAATTAGCCGGACGGAAAACATCCACATATCAATGCAAAACTAACAGCCAGATTTATGTACAAAATAAATATGGTATACAGCAACAAATGAAATCACTAAACATGCTAAATTACAGGCTCATGACTTGGTAGAGTAATACACAGTATGTTAGGGCTAATTACTTCACTTATAAATGAAAAACCGTCAACAAATATACAAAGAACAAGTAAAACAATATCATTGATGCAGTATAGAAATCAAAAATACATAGAATCAAACGCTTCTATCGTCAATGATTGGATTGAAAATCACAAAGCAATCATGTTTAAACGTCAACAAGCCGAGCTCTCAACGGTTGAACCAACCAACCACTTTAAAGGTAAATACATTTTACAGTGAGTCTAAACTATTAAAGATTGACATCAACACCAAAATGACAAAAATAAACTAAGATCAACTAAGATTAGTTTGTGAAAAGAAAATATGTTTCTGTTCAGGGTCTGGTGTGTCGATGAAATTTGTATAGATGTGTCTTGCATATTAGATATAAGCATGGTATTTTTTTTTTGTTTTTGTTCTGACAAGAAAACATGTCAGATATGTTTTCATGCGTTTTTGGAAAGTTTGGAACTTGTTCTAAATCTTTCCCTAGGCACTGGCCTCCCTAACAACACGACAGGTTAGCTACTATTACTGCATGTATTCACACTGAAATATAGTTCCCTATAGTTCTCATTGGATGTGCACATAATACACATATAAACTGTGAAAATGGGTATATTTTTGGAGCAGTTCATTCAAGAATGTATGTAATTAAGGTGTGTCGATGTGCAGGCTTTTTAAAAAACATTTTGATTAGGTAATTGAGTTGTGATAGAATAGTAGTATGATTGACAACTGTCATTATCACCAACATTTAAGAGAAAGCTATACTTGTCACAAAGCTGCCACCAAAAAATAGGGACATTGCTTTAATCTACAATTTTCTATGACAATGATAAATGTTCATTAAGAAAAGCAAATTTTTATCTTTTATTCATCATATTTGATTTTCAACCATATTTGTCAGGGTTCTCCAAGGAAAATATGTGCAAAAGCAGAAACATGTAAATACTTTAATTTTATATAACAGGTAACAGGTTATTTACCGAGCGCTGGAACGGATACATGCGTGCTAATAGGGTAATTTCATCTCTAAGAACACATTGTTACCACAAGAGACATGGACAAAATTGAAAATCCTTTTCTAAAAGGTGCAACGTACAACAAACGTATAATATGTGAATAGGTAAAGAATAGGTAATGAAAAGGTAACAGGGTATTAACCGAGTGCTGGAACAGGTGCATGTGCGCTAATAGGGTCATTTCATCTCTAAGAACACATTGTTACCACAAGAGACACGGACTCAATTCAAAAACCTATTTTAAAGGTGCAACGTACAACAAATGTATTATAAGTGAATAAGTAACAGGTATTAACCGAGGTCTGGAACGGGTGCGTGCGCAATAATAGTGTCATTTCATCTTTAAGAACACATTGTTACCAACAGAGACATTAACACAATTGAAAATCCTTTTCTAAAATGTGCAACGTACAACAAACGTGTTAAAAGTGAATAGGTAACAGGGTATTAACAGAGCGCTGGAACTGGTGCATGCGCGCTAATAGGGTCATTTCATCTCTTAGAAAACATTATTACCACCAGAGATATGAACTTAATTGAAAATCCTTTTCTAAAAGGTTCTACGTACAACAAACGTATTATAAGTGAATAGGTAACAGGGTATTAACCGAGCGCTGGAACGGGTACATGCGCGCTAATAGGGTAATTTCATTTTTTAAAACACATTGTTACCATCAAAGACACGGACACAATTGAAAATCCTTTTCTATAAAAGGTGCAACGTACAACAAACGCATTATCAGTGAAGGTAACAGGTTAATTACCGAGCGCTGGAACGGGTACATGCGCGCTAATGGGGTCATTTCATCTCTAAGAACACATTGTTACCATCAAAGACACGGACACAATTGAAAATCCTTTTCTAAAAGGTGCAACGTACAACAAACGCATTATCAGTGAATAGGTAACGAATAGGTAACAGGTTAATTACCGAGCGCTGGAACGGGTACATGCGCGCTAATATGGTCATTTCATCTCTAAGAACACATTGTTACACAAAGAGACATGGGCACAATTGATTTTTTTTTTAAAAGGTGCAACGTACAACAAACGTATTATAAGTGAATAAGTAACAGGGTATTAACCGAGCACTGGAACGGTTGCAATCGCGCTTATAGGGTCATTTCATCTGTAAGAACACATTGTTACCACCAGAGACATGAACACAATTGAAAAACGATTTAATTCAAAGTGCAACGTATACTCCGCGCATTAAAAACGAATAAGTAACAGATGTGCATATAGAGAAAAACTATGTGCATATAAAGTAAACTATGAATTTCTCTTGAACTGAATTTTAATGTGCGTATTGTTATGTGTTTACTTTACTACATTGGTTAGAGGTATAGGGGGAGGGTTGAGATCTCACAAACATGTTTAACCCCGCCGCATTTTTGCGCCTGTCCCAAGTCAGGAGCCTCTGGCCTTTGTTAGTCTTGTATTATTTTAATTTTAGTTTCTTGTGTACAATTTGGAAATTAGTATGGCGTTCATTATCACTGGACTAGTATATATTTGTTTAGGGGCCAGCTGAAGGACGCCTCCGGGTGCGGGAATTTCTCGCTACATTGAAGACCTGTTGGTGACCCTCTGCTGTTGTTTTTTATTTGGTCGGGTTGTTGTCTCTTTGACACATTCCCCATTTCCATTCTCAATTTTATGTGCATATAGAGAACAAGTATGTGCGTATAGAGAAAAAGTATGTGCATATATAGTAAAACTATGTGCATATATAGAAAAACTATGTGCATATATAGAAAAACTATGTGCATATAAAGTAAACTACATGTATGTGCATATAAAGTAAACTATGTGCATATAGAGAAAAAGTATGTGCATATATAGAAAAACTATGTGCATATATTGAAAAGTATAAGCGTATCTAAAAACATGTACACATAAGGCAGCTACGGCGTTCCATATATATATATTAGATAATAATATTAGATGTTTGATATATAAGGATGCAGTCCGGAATGCGGTTCGAAAAAATTACTCCCCTTGTTTATTTCGCTCTCCTGTTAAATCATGTAATTTCGCAACCTCCAATGGTAGACGCTACAACGATGGGTGTCGTCAAGAAAGGTACGATTAAAGGAATCAGCTAGGAATTAGACGATCACCATGGGTATAGGTGAGTTGTTTAATAGTTGTTGCTTTGAAGTAAATGCATGTTTTGGATTTATTCATAATCAGGAATAGCTGGAAAGGAAAGAAACGTGTTGCTACGTGAACCCGGAAAGGCCGGGACGAATTTAAAAAAAAAATCTAGAGACGATCGTTCTGAGTGTGCCACCTACACATTCAAACGTGTACACAAGCACAGTATTCCCTATCTATGTAATGTGTTTTCATAATTATGTGATATAGGGCAAAAAAAGGTAGCAGCTTTTTGTATCTTGTTGTTAAGCATTTCCAGGGGAGATAATGTTATTTTTCACGATGTGTTCGATAGGTTTGTTACATTGTAACATTATATAATACACACTCATTAGTGGATTAAAATAGCCTTCCACACTCAACTAACTGAATTTCAATTATTCTATTTACCGTAGTGCTATTATATAAGACTTCGGAGGTACATATCACTTATATTCAACGTTTTGATATCGGATTTTTTTTTACTATAAGTATTGATGTTGAACGATTCATAGTAATAAAAAAAATCCGATAAAACCGTTGAATGTAAATGATATGAATTCCAGAAGTCTTATATATTGTCCTTTAATATAAGACCGGGGGTTCATATAATTTACATTCAACATTTTTATCGCATTTTTGTTTACTATCAATGTTGAACGGTTCAACGGTTCGACATTGGTAGTTAAGAAAAAAATCCGATAAAAAATAACGTACGGTTCAACATTGATATACATGTATAGTAAAAAAAAATCCGATAAACATGTTGGAATGTAAATGAAATGAAACTCTGAAGCCTTACATTATAGGACTATCGTTTATTAGTTCTTTATCCTAACTAAATGTTTTTTGTGGTGTATATTACAAAAAAAGGGGGGGGGGGGGTTAAAAACACCAAAATAACTTAACAATCCTACAATATCTGTTTACAGAATGAGAGAGATATTTCGTATTCTAAATCTATTTTTTCTCACATGTTTGTTAGATATGTTGAAAATACAGACAAATGTTTAGTACGTATATTCGTATATCCATCCCCTCTTTTTCAATTCATTAGTTCAAGATATAGCTCTGAAGAATATGCAATAACCTACATTATTCTAACATGTGAAGACCAATGAAAACATTTGATAGGATTTGAAAACATGGCCATATTAAGTAGGAACTTTGGGTTTCGTATACATAAATTATAATTCAACATTTTCTATTTATATTTTTCTTTATTTCATATTCTAGTATATTTAATAACATGTTTATATTTTGTGATGCATCTGCAGCTGATGTATAAATCCAGTGGCAGATCCGGGAAAGAGTTCTTAGTTCCGATCCGTTTGTACGGGGAACATGTGGTTGCAACCCCCTCTTTAATTGCCTGTTCGATTTTTATGTTTGCAGTGTCGAAAAGGGAGATCATAGACAGCAGTTTTATCAAGAAGTTATGTGAAAGTTCTGCTATACATCTGACAGTCAGGAATTATTCTGAAGTACACATGTCGACCAGAGGCATAGAAAAGAGATGAGAGGTTTTAAAGTACCAGAAGCTGATCTGAGATTCCAATTTGAACTAAAGAAAGCAATATATAAAGATATGTAGGAGAAATAATCTATATGAATAAAGTTATGCCACAAAAGGAACTGTTTTTTTTTTATATACATAATTTGTCAAACGTATCCATAACAGAAGAGATGTGAATGCATCCTTCATAGCCTTGTAATACTGATGGTGCTTTCGTCGGAAAATATGTTTCAACAAATTGATTATACATAGGGAATCACTGAAGCATGACTGGAGCGAGCTCCCCTGAGCTCAGTCAGCCCCCACCTAATGTAAAATTCTAGATCCGCCACTGAATATTGGTTTGAACAGTGCGATGGAAGTCTTCAAATTTATATTAAAAAAAATGAAAGTCTTTGTGCTGGTTATTTACATACGGGAACGAAAATTTAACTTCAAATTGTGAAAAAGAGTGAGGGGTAAGATTCATTAAAAAAAATATCGTCTGAACCGAAATTTGTTCGAAAAAATATTTTTGTCAGGCAAACTTTAAAACCAGAAAAAAATATTATGAATTCTGATCTTCTAAAACCTAATAGTGTTAAGTTTTGAAAGAAAAAAATATTTGATTGGTGGAGGCGGACAATAAATGGTCGCGGTCAGACAAGAAAACCATACCCCCTTTAAAGTTAAATGATTAACTTACTTCCTTGTTGATGGATTGTTCCCTGGCTTGCTTTGGTAGAGTATTGTTGCATGTTTCACATTCGAGTAATATATATACGCATGTGTAGTACATGAAATATGATGACACCGATGTACTACTATAGTACTTTACTTGTAATAGTGAGCATGTATGAGAAAAATAAAGTGAGCCAATTGTAAGATGCTATAAGATAGACTTACAAGAATGTGTCAATAGTACAAGGATGCCCCACTCGCACTATCATTTTACATGTGCAGTGGACCGTTAAATTGGGGTCAATACTTTAATTTGGCGTTAAAATTAGAAAGATCATATCATTGGGAACATGTGTACTAAGTTTCAAGTTGATTGGACTTCAACTTCATCAAAAACTACCTTGACCAAAAACTTTAACCTGAAGCGGGACGAACGGACGCACAGACGAACGAACGAACTGACGCACAGACCAGAAAAAAACATAATGCCTCTCTACTATCGTAGGTGGGACAATAAAAATGTATCGAAAATATAGCACAAAAGAAATCATGAAATAACTCAGTGCAATCCCAATCTAAGATGCAAACACATCAAAAGAAAAACAAAATCACACCATATCTCCACATGACACAAAACAAATAAGACGCAAAGAGTCACAAGAAATTTAAAAAAAAATCCATTCACGGGCAACTACCGACTTATTATACTGTATGATCGAACACAAACATAGCCAAAATATGACATCAAAGAAATTAGACGCAAACTGTATTACAAGAAATTGCAAGATCAATATATGATGTATAAAACATAATCCCGAACGACAATTGGTTAACACAAACAAAAGGAATACAACGATATAAATATATGCAACTTCACAATGATCAACCAATCCGGGTTACTGTATAACTAAGATGTAACAAAATGTGTAATAAAACTTTTTTAAATAATACAGAAATTATGACTGTCGGTGTAAATGTAATTGTTTAAGAAAAAAACATGTCAAACATGCAAATATTATTTTAAAAAATGTAGTTTTAATCACTTAAAAGTCATGTGATGTTACATATATAGTACGGGTGTGTTCGATGCGTAAATTAATTAACAAAACCCCGTCATTTAACATCCAACTTTGAAATTGCGTCCAAATGTCAATTTTAGGTGTGCCACTTTGGGAATGGTCTTAAACGATTGACAATTCATTTCTCAATTTTTGTAATTTTCCCCAGATTTTTTCTATGTCGGGCAAAAAAAAGTAGCAGTTTTTAAGGAGACCATCTAAATGACGTAACATCTTGACTTATGGTCGTTTTAAAAACAATTGATTGCAAGTTGCATTGTTAACAATTGTACAATATGAAAATTAAACAACGTGAATGCAAATATTTATAATGACTTTACGGAAAGTAACTTTTGTGACATCTTGACAACCGTATACAAAGTTTATTTCACTTTTCTACCTTCTAAACACAAGAGGTCGAATTCTTTTGTTCTATTTAAACCGCATATCGGACTGGATGATAGATTTATTTGTCTATTATTTTGATCCACATTACATAAAGTTATTTTGTAAATTATGTCTGAAAGATAAATGATTAAATAAGGATTAACACGATCTTTTAAAAAATTGAAATATAAATACAAATATGAATATATAAAAGGTTTTCAAGTTAGGCCTATAATTTACTTGATTAATTTCCAATAATCATCTGTAATAAAAAAAAGTTGGTCTAGAACTTATGTCTTACAAGGAATTTCCTGTTTACAAAACTTTGAATTTTTCGAATAACTAAGGATTTTCTTATCCTAGGCATAGAATACCTTAGCCGTATTTGGCACAACTTTTTGGAATTTTGGATCCTCAATGCTCTTCAATTTTGTACTCGTTTGGCGTTACCAATATTTGATGAGCGTCACTGATGAGTCTTATGTAGACGAAACGCGTTTCTGGCGTACAAAATTAAAATCCTGGTACCTTTGATAACTAATTACTTAAAGTTTAAATTTACTGAAACTGATCGGTCAGTTTTGAGTTAACATATATCAATATATGGGGGCATTTTTCTAATTCTTTTAGTATGACAAAAGAAATTTAATTTTTCACATTTATTGATAGAGCAATTCATAATTTGATAGTTAAGCCTGGTCATAGATTCTTTGTTGGATAGTATTTATGTGATATTTTAAATTAAAAGTATCAAAAGTGAGATGACCAAAACCTAATTTATTTAACCAGTCTTTTACAATGTTAACCCATTTACATGTTTTCTCTACATTATTATATATTTTATGGACTAAAGTGTTAGACGAGTTCACAATGTGGTTTAGAAATTTTATAGCTGAAAGCTGAATTTTAAAATACAAAGGGGTTCTGATTGTCTCAACTAAACTGGCACCAGTAAACTTTTTCTCTGAAACTAAAGAAACAATTAAAGAAAAATACTTCCTATGATTAGTTATTTTGGTATATAGATTGAAGTTTATAAGTTTTGTTCTGCTCTATCAAAAATAGTATAAAACAGTCAGGATTCTACTTCGTCAAAATTATTTCCCCATTACGCCAGTTCATTTTCACAATCGTAGAAACGGAAGCCATTGTAGGGGTGACGTGCTACCAATTTTGCTCTTGGAAACCGATAAATTTATCCACATTGCACCATTACGATCCTTATATCTTATATGTCACATGTATCAACTAGCTAATGAGCATCAGTTAATAATCTTGTCTGCATTGATTCAACTTAAAACTATTGTCTAATCTGTTGCCAGGTGGAATTTTCGAAAATTCATACACATTTAAAAAATTCTATAATTAAATATTTCGTGGAAGGACAGACTAGATTTTTTTAGTGTATGAAGACTATAAACTCTAGTTATCACACACAAACAATTAGAAAAAATAGCTATTCTAACACACCTTCTCTGTTTTTGTGACTCATTAGCTAGGTATTTCACTTGACCCATATATTTCATCTTTTAGTACTGTGATTTTTTGTATTATAAAGTCAACCAGTGTAGCTTTAATATATAAAAATGATAGAGTCTGAAGCGAAACGATGTATGAAATATTCTTACTTTGTACGATATCAAGACAAAATACTCAACTTTAACACGCCCTTACATAAAAAGATGCACTCGATTTTCTCTTTTCGATACAATTGTTACCCATTTTTGGGTTTTTTTTTCGCCAGTCACCAATGGAAGGGCAGACCGTGACGAAAATTAACTGAACTAATAGATTGATATGTTTTCCGTCCGTGGTAATTTTTAAAAAAAAATCGGAGGTTATGCATTTTCTTCATCCAACTTGAAAGATACCCATGTCGACGACTTGATATCTAATTGTTCTGCTTAACTATGTACTAGATAAATTGAAAACTTATGCAAATGGTGTTTTTAGAAGTAAACACCTCGTAATTGAGAAGAAAATTGCAATTTTGTTTGTTTCTATTAACTTAAAAAAAATGATCACTATAGTAAACAATACAGTAAACATTTATCACCTTCTCTAACAAAGAGCTTCGATTCTTTTGTTCTATTTCAACCTGGTTTCCGACTTAAGGTGGCACGGTAGTATTTTCTGGCCCATAAGGGATAAGGATAGCCTTTTTAGAATTTTCACCACTTTCTAACACTGCAAAAAATTCTACATTCACAGTTAACTGAAGTACTTTTATTTTATTATTCAGAAATGAATTTGAATATGTATCATGCATATGACCGTTTACTTTTTTTGCTATTTTTAAAATCCTAAGGCCACTAGTACTTTTAGGTCTTTTATGGTGCAGTGAATGCAAAATCTAAAAAAAATCTCAAAAATTCATTTTCATCTGTATGTAAAATTATTTCATATTTTTCTACACCTGATTCATCACTCAGTTTGGGAAAGTATGTTCAGTTGATACTGTATTTTTTGTCCAATCACACTGTTTAGATACATTTACCTAAAGTAGGGTTCACAAAAGAGCAACCTAAATTCTGGAAAGCAAATACTACCGTGCCACCTGAAAAGGGTTAACTGCAGTTAACATTCGTCTCAACTCGGCCGATTCCGTACAGTCATCTAAGGATAGAATTAGAGTAGTCTCGATAACCCAGACGCATATTTAAATATAGCGTCTGGGGTGATTATATATATATGTGGTGGTGTTTAACGACCTTGACTGGCCTTTCAGCCCTCGCACGGTCGGCTCGGTGCCCGAAGGCGTTTGGTGAGCTTTAAATATTCTGGTGCCATGGGTCAGGAACAAGTAGTGGAGGTCGCAATATGGAGGCCGCCATCTTGGTTTTGGTGAGTAGATTTTGGTTTTTTACTATTTTGGTCTTTATTCTTCACAACGGCTGCTTTCAGGGCCAGTTTGGTCAGCTTGGCAGCCCGCTAGCCTCGATGATGGAGTACAGGTAGATGATCTCGGACGTAGTTCGAAAGATGACAGGAAGCATTATCAAGACCAAAGCCGTGAGGCAGTGAAATGAAGGTCATATCACCCAACAGCCTAGGATACAGCCCTCGGACGTTAATCGGCATAACACTCCCCATAATACAATGGTTTTGGAGTGCATGTTAACGCGGGTACGCCAACTACTACGTCTATCTGTACGGCATGGATTGGTTTCTGTCATCTTAGGTAGTAAGTCGTTGATATCTAACTGTAAACCCTCATCGAAGATAGCGGGTAAAGGAGAGCTGGCCCAGCACGTCCGTTCAGCTGTAATGACTGAGACGTGACTGTGTTGTGGGGTGATTAACCGGACTGGTCAGATATTTATAGGGGGCGTAACAAATAATTAAATATAGAACATATCTATAAATAGCACTTCCGTTATCCCCATTATATTTAAACAAAAAATAACAACAGTACACAGTGTAACGTTACATTTATATGTGACTATTAAAACTGACATTCTTGTAGCTGATCCTATGTTGCCCAACTTGCAGATGGGCAATGTTAAAAAAAAAGAACGATAAAAAAACTGTAATTAGCGGCGATCTTTTTTTCTGAATTTTGTACACATGTATAAGAAAATTAAAGACATGATTTTTTCGTGGAAAAAATTTGGTTGATTATATCATATAAGGAAACACTGTAGCATGACTGTATAGTGCCCTCCTTATAACAAGTTCTGGATCCGCCACTGGTCGTTTATAGAGGATACCACGCTCTCTGCGCGCTAAGGGTGGACCGTTGTACATAAAGCAATACAATATACCTTAATTTTCTGGTGAGTTATAATTTCTCGAACATGTATCCCCAACGGGCTATAATTTAGGACCTCATCTTTATAATTATTGTTATTTTTTTTCGTCCTGAACATACACTATTTACCACAAGACGATAACCAAGCAACCCAAAAGAAAAGTCAATCTATTTTATCACACCACGTTTAATATGCATACTATAAACTACCATTTTTCTCTATTTTCATATAGTACACCACTATATATATTCTCTATTCTTTATATTGTATCACATCGTCCTGAACATTCATGAAATATTTGCCACTTGACGTTAAGCAACCAACAGTCGGTATATTGTAGCCACGTTAGTCTGTATTCCTTATTTTTAATTTTTATCCATTTTCTTAGTTTTGTCTCATTCTTATTTCTGTAAATTCTTGTTATAATTTATGCTTTCCTTTTTATAATAATCTTTCAGATATCTGACGCACTTACCTTACTCGAAAAGCACACATCAAGTTACGTTTATGGAAAGAAAAACAACTCATACAAATACTAAGATTACAATGTAGAAAACCCTGCTTAACAACTTATCACTGCAGATCAGTGAGATCACACAATGAGTCAACTTAATTTTTATTTACAAAATTAACTGATTCTTAAAATTGCTAACGACAGAATAGTCTGAATGTTTCACCAATAATCTATATCGCCTAATCCTTTTGGGAAGAAAACATTTTGGGACCAACCTTCACACAATACCACTTTGCCAGTCTCCGTGTCTATGAAGAAATTCAGAAGTTAACCAGTCATTCATGAAACCCAATACTCTTTGAATGCATGTTTAATCAATCCCATGGAAAAGATGAAATGGGATTTATCCCATACTGCATAGTAACTTGTACAAAAAATAACTGAAAAGTGTATTCTCCTACTACAAACTATTATAATATCCATCAAGACTTTTGTATAAAAGGGCAGCTTCACAAAAACAACAACTTCGAATTCTCCTGTACATGTGAACCTTTATATAAAATAAGGAAATTGGTACGATTGCTAATGAGGCAACAAACCAGCAGAGTTTAAATGACATGGATATTCGCAAATATAATCACTGCTCGGCCTCAAATATTAAGAAAACTCCATACCATATAGTTAACTGAGAAGGGCCAGACATGTAAATGAGATACAACGCAAACGTCAAAACTGTTAAATTGTTTATATGATTTTTAATTTGTTAATACAAATCTTAATTCTCCGACATATCTGACAACAATGTGTTTCTTGATGTTTGTTTTATTTACTTAATATATGTCTGTGTACCTTTTTTCCCTTTGTGGTTGCTATCAAAATAATGTTAACCCAACATTTTTGATACTGTGATTTATTTATAATGATTGCTGCTTCAGTAATTAAAAAAAAATCTTTGAATCTTTTTTCTTATAAAATTGAAGCTGTTTATGATACAATGAAAATTCGTATATTTATATAGATTTTTTTAATTCTTCACATTTTACACATTACATCTGTGTCCCGAAATCATCATTGGTTTGTCTACAAAATAAAGTAAATGTTAATAAAATCATATTAATTTTTGGTCACCAGCATAGCATATATGAAAAACAAAATGTTTGGAAAAAAACATCATACAGAAATACACATTTAGAAATGTCTTGCTGCAAGCTGAATCCCGCTACGGGATGCGAGATTATCTCGCTTTGGTGATGACACGACCCATTGGTGGCATTGGGTTGTTTCCTGCTCTTTTGTCGGGTTGATGTCTCTTTGACACATTCCCTGTCTGTATTCTCTATCAAAATCATGCATGCATTTTTATCATTGTTAAAGGCCATACAGTTGCCTATACTTGCTCTCATCCACCTCATTTGAACTTGGGGTGGATAGTTGTCTCATTGGTATTCATACCGCATGTTCTTATACTTGTATAATGTTGACCTTTTAGTACTTTTATTCTCAATTTTTGTTTCAGTCAACAAGATGTCCTGTTAATCATGTTGATGTCTACTTTTGGTAATGTATGTCATTGGGTTCACAGGTTGCTGCCTCATTGACACCTCCTTTCATTGATGCTGCATCTATTGTTTTACTGTCTTGTTTTGCATAAAAACAAATTTTCAGTGTATTCCTCATGCCATGGTTTTGTTTCAAGGTTTAGATAGCCAATTGGTATATATTCACTGATAACATTTGTATTCTTTTATGGACTTTTTTTAGTGTGAAAAAAATGTCTCTTAAAAGTGCAAAAAAGTATTTTTCTTTTTTAAGTTGACCAGTCCAGACTTGGTTTACTAACAGTTTATTTAAATTACTTTTCATAACAACGTGTCCCACTCCTTATATGTTTGTATAAGCTAAATGCATTTGTTTAAAAAAAATCGAGCATAAATCATTTTGACCGTTTGGTGTATGTACAAAATCAGTGGCATCTTCTAGATATACTTAGTTTGTTTTTCTTCTGCTTATGGTTTTGAATTGCGTTCCCTCCTTCAAATGTGAAGAACATTGCGCATCTCTCCTCCCCCCCCCCTTTTTTTTACACATATCAAGATGCAAACTCCTTTATACACTACATATAAATACAACAAACTTATGATCTTGGATGAAGTTCATATTTCGGCGTCAAATCACTTTTCCATCAAGTATTTTTAAAGTTAACAACCCCAAAATGTATTTATAGCGTACACACGACTGTTCGAGTGGTCCCAGTCAATAGAAAAAATGCCATTTATTGTATAATTATTAACTTGCTTACGTAGCACGGACATGCATGAAAGAATATAACTACTTGATGTTTCAGTTTGCATTAAAATTTATGTAACAGTTTGTGTTGTTATATCATCTTACCAAGGTTTGATGTGCTGTTATTTTCCTTCGCGGTCATGGAAGCCATGCTGTCTGGTGTTTTCCACGACTTGTATGTCGTCACAAAAAAAATATAAATAGCTTTAAACAACAATCGGTACACTCGGGCTTTTCAATAGTATTATCGTAATATAATTTCTTCCGAAGTCAATAACCAACTTCTTGGTTATTCGTCTTGGACATTATCTTTAAAAACAAGCTAAAAAAGCCGATACTATTCCGAATGTCATAAATTACCATTTTTATATCACTTGTCATCCAGACGCTCTACTTTGAAAAATAAAGCGGCTGGATGATCGAGACTAGAATTAGAGTAGCGGATTCTACCGAGGATTGCCGACTGAGACTATGCATACATTCGTCACAACTCGACCTATTCCGTACCCTTATCTAAGGAAAGCGGAAGAGTAGCGGAGTCACCCGAGTATTGCCGATTGATAAAATAGTCGAGGAAATAGTAGAATAACTGGTCAGTGTGGTTGTGCCGCGCTATACCTATAAAGGGAATAAATATGCATGTTTAGCTTTAATACCCAGTAGCTACACACACATATATATATATATAACATTTAGTTATACATGTTATAATGGCTATGCATAATTAGATCGCTTAGGACATATAAGCTTATATGCATGATTTTATTGATTTATATATCGCCTAGTAGTACACATAGACAGATGTAGTAGCTGTAGCAGGCAGAAATCTGAAAACTATTTATTTTTATATTTTCTTTTTACCTTTTAGTAACACTGTTTTAGTGAATGTAAAGATTTTTTACTATAATGTATGTCCTGTAAATAATATTCAAAACTTTCTTAAAACTCTATTAATAACCTTTTAATTGTGACACATTTTTAATGTACATAGAAGCTATTATTATTATTATTTTTTCAGGGATTTAACTGTATATATTTTTTATAATGTTATTTTTAAATAGTTATGTTTTCACTGAATAATTAATTATTATAAGGGTTTAACCAACCTTAATTTAGTAAGGTTGGTGTACTCCAACTATTGGAGGAAGTTATAGAGGAAAGAAGAAGATGATGCATACATTTCTGTCACGGAGGTATATTCAATTCAATTCAATATTTTATTGGAAAGAGCACAATAGAGGCGTGATCCAAATACAGACAATTATAATATTAAAACAACACATAAATGAAATAAAGATTCATGTAACAAGTCATGAGCCAATTCTATGTATACAAATACATTATAAACTGATATTGATACCATAAACTTATATTTCAGTATTATTCTAGATTTTCATATATTTACTTAAAACACACAATATAAGATTTATATATATATATATATATATATGCATATGCACAAACTAATGTAAAAGATTATTATCTGGTGAAACGGTATGGTGGTCTCTCAAATCAAGAGCTTCTTCAATATACATACAAATAGATTTTAATTCCTTTTCAGACATAGGATTTAACATTTTAGTAAAATTTTCATTCAAATTATTTGAATTAATATCATTAATTTTATATTTAGATCTAATTTTGTTATATTGCGGACATTCAATCAAGAAATGAATCTCATTTTCAATTTTTCCTGTGCAAAATTTACAAAATCTCTCATTAGATGGTATTTTTGGTCTTGCATACCTCCCAGTTTCTATTGCTAATGAGTGTGCACTAATTCTTAATTTAGTGAGTTTTTTTCTAAGGTATTTAGGAATATTAAAATTTAAATATTCTTGTTGTTTAAATTTAGTATAAATTTTACTAAAAAATACAAGTTTACCACAGTTTCCATCTTTTATCTTAGAAAGTTCAAATATAATTTTATTTTTGTAGAAATCTTCTAGTTTCTGTTTGAAATTACTATTACAATGCTTGTTAAAGGGTATTCCAATATATTTCATTAATTCAGATAGTTTATAAGACCATGAATTTTCTCTATTTGTGAGAGTTTTGTCCACTTCAAAAGCAGCCTTGAGAATTTCATGCGGACCACCAGACCGTTCACCAATATCACTGAGACGCTCATAATATTTATACATAAGTTGATAACAATTAATGCTAATGGGTAAAGTGCCCAATTCACACCGCACTGCTAGATTGGAAGACTTTCCATGAACCCCAAGTATGTTTTTAAATATGGAGTTTTGTGTTTTTTCTAATTTACTTTTGTCTAATGCTTCAAAATTTGGTTTGAATTCTGATATCCATACTTCTGATCCATAAGTTAAAATAGGAGTTATCATTGAATTAAAAAGCTGGAGCCAAGTCTTAACAGACAAATTTTCACTATATGGTAGTTTTGACTTCAATGCAAAATATGCTTTTTTAGCTTTATCTGAGAGGCTTGACACTGCCTGTATAAATTTTCCAGAGCTATGAAAATCAACTCCTAAGTATTTATAACAATCAACAATTTCAATTGCATTGGAACTGTAATAAAAGTAAAAGTTTTCTTTATTTACTTTAATTTTAGAGAAAATTATAATTTTTGTTTTCTTAAGGTTCACGTCCAGTTTCCATTCAGTACTATATTTTTGTAAAGAATCAAGAGAGTTCTGGAGACCATCTGCAGATTCTGATATCAACAATAAATCATCAGCATACAATAAATGGTTCACTTTTTTACCATTTAAATTAACTGCACTAGTTAAGTTTGTATCTAAGTATTTTCCTATGTCATCAACAAATATATTAAATAAAGTTGCACTTAAACTGTCACCTTGTTTGACTCCCTGATTAGCAAGAAAAGGCTTGGTAAACATATTTTGATATTTACATGAATATAAGGTATTAGAGTACATGTCATGCAGTATATTATAAAATTTGCCTTGTATTCCTTTATTTTGTAATTTTAAGAACAGAGCTGATCTCCAGACACTGTCAAACGCCTTTTTAAAATCTACAAAACACACATATAGTTTCTTTTTGCATTGAAACAAATATTTGTTTATTATTGTTTTTAAAATAAAGACATGATCTACAGTTCTGTAATTTTTTCTAAAACCACCTTGATTTGAAGATAATAAATTATGTGTTTCAAGAAAATCACTAAGTCGTTTTTGTAAAATGGATGTAAAGACTTTACCAAGACAGCTTGTTATGCTTATACCTCTATAGTTCCCACAATCAGATGGGTCACCAGATTTATAAATTGATGTCAATAGAGAAATGTTCCAAATTTTGGGGAATTTTTCTGAGTTAAGTATCTTATTAAAAAGTTTTGTCAGAAGTAAAACTAGAGTGTTTGACCCCACCTTTAGAAATTCATTAATTATCAAATCAGAACCTCCAGATTTTCCCTTTTTTAACTTCTTAATGCAGTCTTTGATTTCTTTACATGTAATAGGGACATTAAGGGATGTATTAGAAAAGTTGTGATTTTTGTTCTCTATATTTTGATTTGTATCAGTTTTATCATTATTACTTGAAGCAAGCAAATTTTTATAATGAATCTCCCATTCTTTGGCAGAAATAGCAGGCTCACAATTATTATTCTTTTTTTTGTAATTATTAATGCTTCCCCAAAATTCTTTGGTGTTTTTTGGGTTTATCTCATTTATTTGTTTTATCAAGGAATGAAAAAAATCCTTTTTTAATTTATTTTTCAATTTATTGTACTCTCTTTTACAGTTGCAATAAGTGAATCTTAATGCATTATTATTAGGGGCTTTAGCTAATCTATTTCCAAGGGAACGCACTTCTTTTCTAAGGAGTAAGCAATCATTTGACATCCATACTTTTTTAGGTTTTGCCTTTTTTGTGTGTCTTTGCATTTTGGATTTTTTAAAATTTGCTTTAAAAGAAACTGATTTTTTTGCAGCTTCTAAATAGATTTCATTAGTTTTGGTCACTAAGAAGTCAATATCATTAAAATTATTATCATCAATTAGTTTGTTTAAAGATAGAATGTCTTCTACACTCTTTTCTTCTAATAAAGCATCAATATAAATGTCCTTACTCTGATCCGCCCATTTAAATGTACCAGGAAGGGACCATAGTTCTTCCTTATCTATTTCTTTAGAATTTTTAAAATTAAAAATATTCAACGCTATTAAACAATGATCTGATAGATCAGTAGGTGGTTTTACCATAAAGTTATTGATGGTATAAAATAAATTCTGTGATGTCAACATATAATCTACTGTGCTCTTACCATTACTATTATAAAATGTAAAGTAGCCAAGTGAGTCACCAAGGAATCTTCCATTCACAATTCTCATTTGAGAGGACTTACAGATATTTACTAGTAAATTCCCATGTAGATTGTTTTTTTGATCTAATTGATTCCTTTCTAAGGGTAAATCAGGTGTATAATCTTCCGGTACTGGACAGTCTGTAAAATTGTCATTAACACCATCATTTTGAATAAAATCATTTAACCCTCCTGTGCAAGCGTTAAAATCACCACTTAAAATCACCTCACCTTTTGATAGGAAAAAAGAAATATCATTTTCCATTTTTGTGAATGTCAGTTCAGAAATATCCTTATTAATATAAGGTTTGATGTAGGTAAAACAAAGAAAAATGTTTTTCTCCAAATTGAGAAAAGTTCCATCTATTTTCAACCATATTGAGAAGTTGTTCTGTTTTATTTCAGAAATAACATTTTTAAATTTGGCTTTTATAAATATAAGCATGCCACCTGATGGTCTCCCCCTTTTTTTTGCCTTAATAGGCTTAACTATATAGGGAGATGTAAAACCTGGAAGATTTCCTGGAGACTCTCTCAACATTGTTTCTGCAAAACAAACTATATCATATTTACAAACATTTTCAATAAACAAATCATCCTGGAATTTATCTTCATTTAAACCATGAATATTCCAGTAGGCAATATTCATATAGCAAATCAAAAATCTATCTATTTACAAAGGACATGGGGAAAGGGAAATAACTCAATTATTATTACTTTAAAGATCTTTTGGTTAATAAAACATATATATGCAGGGACATATATATTTGTAAAATCATTGATATGTGTAATGCATATTTTCTTTTTCTTTCAGTTATCAAAATTATATATAAATTCATAAGTTTCTTTTACTTTAACTTGAAATAATATACAAGGTTACTGATATTGTAACCCGGACTGTAACCTCGTATTTGTGCGCATGCGCGACCGGAACTGGGCGGATCCGGTAATTTCTACTTTCATTTTTTGAAGAAAAAATCTTCTATGTGGAGATAGATTTGTGTTAGGACTTAAACTTGAAACCTATATGGTGAAAAATGTAACAAATCTTGTAAAACGAGAGTGGTTTGATGTTGATGGTAATTTTTCATACGCCTTATCAGGGGCGAATCCAGCCATTTAAAAAAAGGGGGGGGGGGGGGTCCAACTATATGTCCCCATTCCAATGCATTGATCGTAAAAAAAAAGGGGGGATCCAACCCCCCATGAACCCTCCCTTGGATCCACCACTGCTCCTTATCACTATGTGTCCGCCATTACTGGATATCACACAGGTTGTAGTAAAATTTTGAAGTAAAAAAAAATATCTGAAGTCACAAAAGAAAAATTATTGTCATGATTGTTGTATTCGTCAAAAGTTCTATGCAGTCGGGTCAGCCAGGGTTACCAATAATTAAGGTGTATTCAATATGATAGATAATTGCTATATATCTAGGACCTCACTTGATTTATCTGTTATGTCACTTTATGGTATTGGTCGAGGGTGATGCAGCATGTGATACGGATTTTGCCATGTTTTATACGCTTTATCATATATTTCACCAGACTTTATATATCTGTCACCATACTTTACATATCTGTCACCAAACTTTATATATCTGTCACCAGACTTTATATATCTGTCACCATACTTTATATATCTGTCACCACACTTTTTATATCTGTCACCACACTTTATATATCCGTCACCACACTTTATATATCTGTCACCGGACTTTATATATCTGTCACCATAATATCTGTCACCACACTTTATATATCTGTCACCACACTTTATATATATCTGTCACAAGACTCTGTCACCACACTTTATATATCTGTCACCACATTTTGTATATCTGTCACCACACTTTGTATATCTATCACCACACTTTATATATCTGTCATTACACTTGACATATCTGTCATTACACTTGACATATCCATCACCACACTTTATACATCTATCACTACTTTATACATCTATCACTACTTTATATATCTCTGACACCAGACTTTATATATATATCTATCACCACACTTTATATATCTATCACCATACTTTATATATCTGTCACCACACTTTATATATCTATCACCATACTTTATATATCTGTCACCACACTTTATATATCTATCACCACACTTTATATGTGCGTCACTAGACTTTATATATCTATCACCATACTTTATATATCTGTCACCACACTTTATATATCTGTCACCATACTTTATATATCTGTCATCACACTTTATATATCTGTCATTATACTTAACATATCCATCACCACACTTTATATATCCATCATGTCACTATATATCTATCACCCCACTTTATATATCTGTCACCACACCTTATATATCTGTCACCACACTTTATATATCTATCACTACTTTATTTATCTGTCACTAGACTTTATATATTAACCACCTCACTATATATATCCATCACCACACTTAATATATCCATCACCTCACTACATGTATATCTATCACCTCACTTTATATATCTATCGCTACTTTATATATCTATCACCACACTTTATATATATGTCACCATACTTTTAATATCTGTCACTACACTTAACATATCCATGATCACACTTTATATATCACTCACCTCACTAGATCTATATCTATCTACTTACTTTATATATCTGTCACAACACTCTATATATCTATCACCATACTTTATATATCTATCACCACACTTTATATATCTGTCACCACACTAAACATATCCATCATCACACTTTATATATCAATCACCTCACAATATATATCTGTCACCAGCATTTATATATCTATCCCCACACTTTATGTATCTGTCACCACACCTTACATATCTGTCACCAGACTTTATATATCTATCACCACACTTTATTTATCTGTTACCACACTTTATATATCTATCACCACACTTTATTTATCTGTTACCACACTTAATATATATCACCACACTTTATATATGTGTCACAATATTTTATATATATGTCACCACACTTTATATATCTGTCACCAGACTTTATATATCTATCACCACACTTCATATATCTGTCACCATACTTTATCTGTCACTACACTTAACATAACCATGATCACACTTTATATATCAATCACCTCACTATATATATCCATCACCACACTTTATGTATCCATAACCTCACTATATATTTATCTATCACCTCACTTTATATATCTATCACTACTTTATAAATCTATCACCACACTTTATATATATGTCACCATACTTTTAATATCTGTCACTACACTTAACATATCCATGATCACACTATATATCACTCACCTCACTATATCTATATCTATCTACTCACTTTATATATCTGTCACAACACTCTATATATCTGTCACTAGACTTTATATATCCAGCACCACACTTTATATATCTGTCACCACACTTAACATATCCATCATCACACTTTATATATCAATCACCTCACAATATATATCTATCACCACACTTTATATATCTGTCACCACACTTAACATATCCATCATCACACTTTATATATCAATCACCTCACAATATATATCCGTCACCAGCATTTATATATATATCCCCACACTTTATGTATCTGTCACCACACCTTACATATCTGTCACCAGACTTTATATATCTATCACCACACTTTATTTATCTGTTACCACACTTTATATATCTATCACCACACTTTATTTATCTGTTACCACACTTTATATATCTCACCACACTTTATATATGTGTCACAATATTTTATATATATGTCACCACACTTTATATATCTGTCACCAGACTTTATATATCTATCACCACACTTCATATATCTGTCACCATACTTTATCTGTCACTACACTTAACATAACCATGATCACACTTTATATATCAATCACCTCACTATATATATCCATCACCACACTTTATGTATCCATAACCTCACTATATATTTATCTATCACCTCACTTTATGTATCTATAACTACTTTATAAATCTATCACCACACTTTATATATATGTCACCATACTTTTAATATCTGTCACTACACTTAACATATCCATGATAACACTATATATCACTCACCTCACTATATCTATATCTATCTACTCACTTTATATATCTGTCACAACACTCTATATATCTGTCACTAGACTTTATATATCCAGCACCACACTTTATATATCTGTCACCACACTTAACATATCCATCATCACACTTTATATATCAATCACCTCACAATATATATCTATCACCACACTTTATATATCTGTCACCACACTTAACATATCCATCATCACACTTTATATATCAATCACCTCACAATATATATCTGTCACCAGCATTTATATATCTATCCCCACACTTTATGTATCTGTCACCACACCTTACATATCTGTCACCAGACTTTATATATCTATCACCACACTTTATTTATCTGTTACCACACTTTAAATATCTATCACCACACTTTATTTATCTGTTACCACACTTTATATATCTCACCACACTTTATATATCTGTCACCACACTTCATATATCTGTCACCATACTTTATCTGTCACTACACTTAACATAACCATGATCACACTTTATATATCAATCACCTCACTATATATATCCATCACCACACTTTATGTATCCATAACCTCACTATATATTTATCTATCACCACACTTTATATATCTATCACCACACTTTATGTTTCTGTCACCACACCTTAAATATCTGTCACCAGACTTTATATATTTATCACCACACTTTATTTATCTGTTACCACACTTTATATATCTATCACCAAACTTTATAAATGTGTCACCATACTGTATATATATGTCACCACACTTTATATATCTGTCACTACACTTCATAAATCTTTCACCACACTTTTTATATCTGTCACCACACATTATATATACATCACCACACCTTATACACATCACCACACTTTAAATATCTATCACCTCACTTTATATATCTATCACCACACTTCATAAACCAATCACCTCACTTTATATTTATCTGTCACTAAACTTTATACATCTATCACCACACTGTTCATTTATCACTACACTGTTCATCTGTCACTACACATTATGTATCCATCACTACACTTTATATATTCATCATGTCACTATATATATCTATCACCTCACTTTATACATATATCACCACACTGTGTATCTGTCACCACAATTTGTATATCTATCATCTCACTTTATATATCTTTCACCTTAATTTATATATTTATCTCCTCATTTTATATATGTATGACATCCCTGAAAATATTGTATTGACCTCACTGTTGATATTTTTTCACCATATTTTATATATGTGTCCCCTCCACATATGTATCTTTTAACTAACTGCACTGTTTAAATCAATCACAACACCATTGATATATATATGTCGCCACACAGTATATATATATATATATATATATATATCATCCTTTTGTTTATATATCATCACACTGTATATATCTTAATACTATTCTGTGTATTCTTTACCTCACTGTATATACACATAACCCAACTATAACTAAGTCCACACTTATCACCAATCTATATCTGTTTATCACCATCTTATCATATTTATAGTAACACAATGATTATATCTATCATCATTCTGTATCTATTTTTCACCAGATTGTATACTATAACTTGTTGTATCTTCTATAAGTGAGAGAAATATACTGGTCATTGTATAATTTACAGTGGAAGGAGATATGCAATGTCCACTGAGATATGTTTGTATAAGCTTGTATACTTATCATGTAGCAATTCTCAAATTCATTATTTATATTTTTGTTCTTCTTACAGAAATACCAAACAACATTTTGCAAGGATTTAGAGGTCATTGGTGAAAATGGAAGAAAGGACATGGATACATCTAATTTTAAATGAAATAACAAGAATAGTTAAATGATTTACAACCAAGCAGCACTCAGCAATAGTGATGGTAAAGTATTTTTAGAAAATGATACTTGAAAAAAGATATATATAGTGTGGTGTTTTATATGTTCCTCCATTGCTGCAGTCGCTGTATTCATCACCACACTCTCCATATGTATCCCAACAGTCTCAATAGGTACCCCCATACTATGATTATCTATCACTACAGTCTCAATAGGTATCCCAATACTATGATTATCTATCACTACAGTCTCAATAGCTATCCCCATACTATGATTATCTATCACTACAGTCTCAAAAGCTATCCCCATTCTATGATTATCTATCACTACAGTCTCAATAGCTATCCCCATAATATGATTATCTATCACTACACTCTCCATGCCAATGCCAACAGTCATTATGTATATATCATAATAGTATCATAATAGTCTCTATGTATATCTCAGGATAATACAAAAGCTACCCCCTTACTTTATTTACCAATCACCTCTCTTTATATATCAATAACCACACTCTGTATATATATCCCCATACTCTCTATATATATCCCTATACTCTCTATATCTACCCCAAAAGTCTCTCTGTATATCTCCACATAATAAACACCTATCACCTTACTTCATTTATCAATCACCTCACTTTATGTATCAATCACCACACTCTCTATATATATATCCCCAACACTCTATATCTGCCCCAAAAGTCTCTCTGTACATCTCCACACAATAAACACCTATCATCTTACTTTATTTATCAATCACCTCACTTTATATATCAATCACCACACACACACACTCTATATATCTATCCCCACTCTCTTTATCTACCCCAAAAGTCTATCTGTATATCTTCACATAATAAACACCTATCACCTCACTTTATTTATCAATCTTTATATATCAATCACCAAACTTTCTATATATATCCCCACAGTCTCTATGTTTATGACCACATCATAAACACCTATCACCTCACTTTCACTGTGCTTAAACGGCTGTGGGTAACTTAAGTTACCCACAGCCCAAGATGGCGGACTCTAAACTCGTTGATATTTAATTTATACAAAATGTACCTTTTGCGACGTTTTTCATGCAGAATGTAAATATTTATAGGATTATTGAATAAATAAATGACTAACAATTACCATAAATTTGTTAATATAGAGTTCACTAAAGCGCAAGGTCAACTTTAAAAAATGCATAAGATGTCCGTAACTTTTTTATCGAAACTAAGCAGGCTGTCCGTAACTTTATTTTTAGATGTGGGTAACTTTTGATTTAAAATTTTAAGAATTATAATTTCAACAATTAGAAGACAATTAACATCATATTTGTAACCTTCGCGGCCGTTTATACTACTCATTCCCCACCAAATGTGATTTTATTAACGCATCATACTTACACCACAGAAGTTTTATGTGGGGTTTGTGGTACTCCATCCTGGTTATGGTTTGAACTTTTATTTACTGATGTGCGTCTTATCGACGTTTTTCGCTTGTCAGACCAAGGCTTTTCCATACCGTGGCTCTTTAATGTTTTGAGTTTAATTATATGTTTGCGGTTTACCTTCACCTCTGTTTCTTTCTATGTGTATTTTGATGAATACTCTTTGACGCGGCTCGGTATTTATACACCCCACCAGTTAGTTATAGTGTTATTTTGATGAATACTCTTTGGCGCGGCTCGGTATTTATACATCCCACCAGTTAGTTATAGTGTTATGATTTTTTGAATATGTTTCCTAGTATGTTTTTTTTTTCTCTCTTTGTATGTTATCAGGGGTTGTTAGACTATTAAATTATCCTGTTGTCCTACGTAGTTATTTATATTTTTATAAACTATGTCGAATTGTTACACTATGTTGACTGCTCTTTTCCTTTTATTGTCACTGACTTTTACCTATTGTATCTTTTAGTTTTATTCAGTTTAATGAGATTTAATGCAACTTGCATACAAATGAAATATGCAGCTAGCTTTAAAACTAGGTTTATTCATTTATACAAAATGTCCTTTTTTAAAGTTTTCCCGTTTACTGTAAATCTTGGCCAGGGTGCCGCAATATCACCGTGCTCAACGTCCCAGTGTGTCCAGATTGACACCCCTTTTATTTTACTGTCAATGCTGATGGGATTTGTTTTTGTGGGGATGAGAGAAAAGTGTTTTTGGCTTTTTCAAAAAGACGGAAAAAGTTTGTGCACTTAAGTCTCGTATAGTCTATCCACTGCATGCCTGGGCAATTTGGGTTCCCCTCCAAAATCCCGGATTCACGCTACCCTTGTCGTTGCTGGCAGAAAATCAGTAAGTGTATACATGCTACATGTATGTGTAAAAAATACTTGTGTAGTCTACTTGTTCAAAAATAAAAACGAACAATGATGTTTCAACAGTTTATCTGCTATGATCGAAAACAACCCTCCGAACTAGGCGATTTGGGTACCCCGACGTTTTACAAAATGAAACCCGAGTTTTGCGGATTTATCGTGATTTTTTTCATATTTTTCCCAATTTTGTCTTCCATCGATACAATGAATTATATCATACTAGACATCTACTTCATTTCGTTTCGTATTCGATGCAATCTCTATCATCGGTTTAAACATTACATCCGCGTATGTCGATTCTTTGAAAGTTACGGACATCTCTATTGGTATGATGAAAAAAGTTACGGACAAGTTGTTTTGAAGTTACGGACAGCCTAAGTGTTTTTTAAAATCGTGCTGTGATCGTTTATTTTGTAGAATTTAATCACCTTTCCAGTTTAGGGGTTTCCATAAACGATTAATACAACTTTTAAATTCAGTTGTTTAATTGATGCATTCATGGTATTGTTATTCTATAGGAGAAAAGTATCTAACCGACGCAAGGCGGCTCCATCTTGGGCTGTGGGTAACTTAAGTTACCCACAGCCGTTTAAGCACAGTGACTTTATTTATCAATCACCACACACTCTCTTTATCTATCCCCAAAGTCTCTATGTTTATGACCAAATAACAAACACCAATCACTTTACCTTATTTATCCATCACCTCACTTTATATATCAATCACCACACACTTTCTATATCTATCCCCATACTTTGGATATCTATCCCCACAGTCTCTATATTTATGACCACATTATAAACACCTATCACCTTTCTTTATTTATCCATCACCTCAATTTATTTAACGATCACCACACACTCTCTATATATATCCCCACAGTTTCTATGTTTATGACCACATCATAAACACCTATCACCTTACTTTTTTTTCTCTCAATTACCTCACTTTATATATAAATCACCACACACTCTCTATATCTATCCTCTTACTCTCAATATCTATCCCCATAGTCTCAATATCTATCCCCATAGTCTCAATATCTATCCCCATAGTCTCTATGTTTATGACCACATCATAAACACCTATCACCTTACTTTTTTTAGCAATCACCTCACTTTATATATCAATCACCACACACTATCTATATATATGCACATACTCTCGATATCTATCCCCACAGTCCCTATGTGTATGACCACATTATAAACACCTATCATCTTACTTTACATACTTTCACCTCGCATAAATTATCAATAACCGCACAATCTCTATATCTATCCAAATACTATCTATATCTACCACAGAAGTCTCTATGTTTATCTTCACAAAATAAACACCTATCACCTTACTTTATTTTTCAATCACCTCACTTTATAAATCAATCACCACACACTCTCTATATCTATCCCCATACTCTTGATATCTACCCCAAATGTCTCTGTGTATATCTCCACATAGTAAACACCTATCACCTTACTTTATTTATCCATCACCTCACTTTATATATCAATCAGCACAGTCTCTATATTTCTATCCCCATACTCTCAATATCTATCCCCACAGCCTCTTTGTATTATTTATTACTCACCTCAATTTGTATATCAATTACCACGTGCACTCACTCTCTATATCTACCCCAAAAGTCTCTATGTATATCTCCACATTATAAATACCTATCATCTTACTTTATTTATCAATCACCTCACTACATATATCAACCACCACACACTCTCTATATATATCCCCATTCTCTGGATATCTATCCCCACAGTCTCTATGTTTATGACAACATTATAAACATCATCACCTTACTTTACATACCTTTCACCTCACTTTATATATCAATCACCACATTCTCTATACCTATCACAATACTCTCTATATCTAGCCCAAAATTCTCTATGTATATCTGCACACAATATACCCTATCATCTTACTAAAATACCAATCACCTCACTTTGTAAATGAATTACTCATTTTATATGTATCACCTCACTCAAAATATCTATCAGCTCACTGTTTATATTTTCACCTCAATATATACATTATGTTTTTCACACCACTGGGTAAATCTCTCAAAGCCCTATTTATTCCAACTTGAAAGTGGATATGAGTATGATAATAGTCCACGTTTCTGTGCAGAAATCTGTTTATGTTAATTTAGATTTTAAACTTAAAATGACTCAATGTGTCACCTATCATTGTTATTTTTTTTTTCTTCAGAAAAGTGAAACAAGATTTTTGATAGATAGAAAATAGAAGAAAAGGAAAAGGTAATCTTCATTGAAATTAAAAGTATTATACATATGCATGTAAAGAGATAATTAGCAATTAAACAATCCTGGTTGAAATAAAATAATTTAGAAGAAATGTTTTTAAAGTGTAACCGCTCCAACATGTCATGCAATATTTTATGTTAATATCATGTCAGGTATCTTTTCAATAAAAGTAGCAAATATGGTATACTAACTGTCGGTCAATGATTCTAACATTCAAAATGAGTAAACCTTATATATATATTGTTTCAGTGTTATTGTACCTATATCATTGTCTACATAATACATCTGCTGGCACACACATAATGTATATACCACCACATATTATGTATCTACTGCCACACATAATATAATTATGGCCACATATAATATATCTACCGCCACACATAATCAATCAATACACTGTGTATATCTATCACCACACTATGTTTGTCTTTCACCGCACTATTGTCCATCACCACACTATTTTTGTCTATCACCACACTATCTTTGTCTATCACGACACTATCTTTGTCTATCACCACACTACGTTTGTCTATCACCACACTATGTTTGTCTATCACCACACTATGTTTGTCTATCACCACACTATTGTCTATCACCACACTATCTTTGTCTATCACCACACTATCTTTTTCCATCACCACACTACGTTTGTCTATCACCACACTATGTTTGTCTATCACCACACTTTATATTTTAATCATCACAGTTGTAAAGCAAAGAAAAGTAATTACCCAAGTAAAAAATGATTTGAACTTTTCATTTAAATGATTGGTCTCACAAATGAATTGTATTTCTACAAGTTTTACATTTTGATACTATCTTGGGATTCTGCCATTGCAATGATGAAACACTCCTACTTGTCCTTAGATGGAAAACAAATAACAACTGTTTGGGGCTTTTAAATTTTGTATTGTTTTGGAATAATTATTTATTCAACTGAACCATATTGTTATGTTTTAGGTTAAACAAGATTTAGTGCCTGCCACACAATTAAGAAAGAATCAGAGGCAAGAATGTGTACAGAACAGAGGAGACTATTTTTACTGCACTTAGATTTGTGTTTTAGTTATATTCAATTAGTATTAAAGAGCTATGTACAATAAATCATGTTATATTATGTTCTTAATACTTTATGTCAATTCTCCTTCTCATGCTTTTGGGTTCTTTGACAACATGGGATACTCCTAGTAAAGTGACAAATGCATATCTTTTTTTAACCTTTTTCTAACATGTGTATCTGTAACAACTAGAAAATTCAGAAGCAGTTTTAATATACCTTTATACTTGATTACCCTTAAACTGAATGTAGCTCCTAGTAAAGTTAGTGTTTAGAATTCATTTTATAGGGGAGTCATATTCAGTGCCAAACAATTATTATTGAAGGAGTTATTCCCCTTAGATATATAAATTATACGAAAAATTGCATGGAAAGCCTTTTCAAATCTACATCATTCATAGGATTGCTACGAAATTTATATTGAAGGTTTATCTTAGCAATTATTAGGGTTAGTTTGAAATTCATTTCAATTAATCCACTATTTCACCATGAGTAATGTCCCTTGGAAATGAAAATTTTATAGGAAATTGCCTTATACATGTTTTATATCAAATGCACTTTTGGCAATTATAGAATGATTTTACACCAGACTAAACTGGATTCATTTTAACCTACTCACTTTCTGAATGTGTTGACCCCAAATTTTCTACACTAATGACATGGTTGGTTTTCTCCTTTGAACTACATTATACAATATGGTATGTGTTTTGCCATGGTTGAAAGTCTCCATTGGATAGTTATCTTCTTGATAATCATACCACATTTCAAGTTTTTAAGTTTTAAGCATGTATGAAACAATGTTTAATTGAAAGATTATTCAAGATTTTCTTCATCTATTAGAATATCACATGATATGGGTATCCTTCCATGACACAAAATAAGAACATGCTCAGCAAAAAGAATATGCTTGATTTGTATGAAGTAAAATAACAAAATTACAGAGCTCCTAGGAAAAGCAGAAACGAAACGTTCCTGATCAAAGGCAAAATCAAAAGCTCAAACACATCAAACAGAATGCATAAAAAGGGAAATAAATAAATACTGAACTCCGAGGAAAATTCAAAAAGGAAAGTAATCAAATGGCAAAATCAAATGATGAAATACATCAAATGAATAAACAACAACTGTTATATTCCTGACTTTGTACCTGTATTCTCAAATGCAGAAAATGGTGGATTTAACCTGGTTTTATAGCGCTAAAGTTCTCGCTTGTATGACTGTCACATCAAATTCCATGTATTTATAACAATGCTTGAAAAAAACAAGACATATTTGGTATAATACCTGTCTTTTTACTGAAATGGTACAGACATTTTCTGATGTTGAAACTGGTGGCTTTAAACTGGTTTTATAGCTAGCTTAACCTCTCACATGTATAAAATTCCATTATATTGACAACAATGTGTAAACAAACTTACATTATAGGTGGGTCGTTAATCCACTCAAACCTATATGTATTGCATGTGTTCTTAAGTATTGTCTAATTGTTAGGTACGTTAGTGTCTTTTGTCTGTGGTTCTCCTTCACAGTCTGAATGTATTGTCTGTAGTTCTTTAAAGATATCTGAATTTAAATAGTCTGTGGTTTTTAAAACAGTCTTTGTATTTCCGTGGTTGTAAGATACATCTAGTCTTTTTATTGTCTGTGATTCCCATATTCAGTCTGTATATGTTTTGTTTATGGTTATGAGATATAGGCAGTTGGTATTGTTCCGAATTCTAGGAACCAGTTTGTATCAGCCGTGGTTCTGAGTATTTTTTTGTTTATTTGTATTTACTGAAACTTTTGAAGAATTTACACAGTTGATTAGTTAAAACTTGTTTGTTACTCAAAAGACGTTATTTCATGATTTAGGTAATAGTTGGCAATTTATTATAAGGTGAAATATCAAATCCCGAAAGACATTAGTCGAAAGAGTTGATCCCTTCATACTAGCATTGAGAAAATCAAGTCTTGATTATTCAAAGCAAAAAAAATCATAAAGGTACCGGTAGATATTTTTAACTTTTTTGTAGTGAATGGAATCTACACGGTCTTTTGATAATACTCTTTTGTTCACAACAACACATGTACACGAACAAATCTAAGGTCAATTGGGGAAAAAAATACGAAAAACTACAGTCATGCGTTTTTAACTTTATTTGCCGAACATTAATATACAGTTTTCATGAGGAAAATGTCTTTTGATAATACACTTTTGTTCACAACACACGAACAAATCTATGGGCAATGGGGAAAAATACGAAAAACTACAGTAATGCATTTTAATTTATTTGCCGAACATTAATGTACAGTTTTTATGGAGAAAATATATAGCTAACATGATTTCGTCATAGTTCTATATGCCATATTCACCATTTTCCTGACCGAAGAGGACATGCTATTATTAGTTGCTGATAATAAATGGCTATTTAAAAAAAACTTCTACCATTTGAATGAAAATGTAGTATAGCGAATCAAGAAGTCACAACTATCAATCGATTTGAAGGGAACATACAGTAGATGCAGTTATTTAAAACCTGACAGAAGTTAAGCTTAAAGAGGCGATCGATACCAAAGGGACTTACACACTGAGAAGTAGAGAATAAAGTGACAACATCAGGGATAAAAAAAGAAAAAAGACCAAATCACAAACACAAACAACAGTATAAAAAAAACATAAAAAACCTAAAGACTTAGCAACACAAACCACACCAAAAATCTTCACTAAACATATCTTTTTCTGTGGGTGGTTTAGAATTATTGAAGAAAGACTGATATTTGTTAATACTAGAGATTATAGATAAAAAGATAAAATATATATATATATGTTGTGGAATACCAACCAGAAGCCGCAATTATTTAGAGGATTTGGTTTTTAACTGAAGATAGTCATTTTATTAAAGCAAATTGTCGACTCTCTCTTATACATGGATCTTTGAATGTTCAAGGCATGATTTGAGCTCAGATCCGGTTGTGATATAACATTACTTGACATAGATCACTAGCTATTGAATGAATATAATATTTAATTAAGTATTGCCTCTTACGACTACCACATTTGTTTGCTACTAAATCATTAGCTGGAACAACTTTTCTACGTTTTCTGAGTACTTGATTTTTTTATGGTATATATATTGATTAATTCCTGTTGCATGTTCAACACCCAGCGACGAATATTTCATGCACAGAAGTCAGTAGTAAAGCTAGTTAGACGTTGAACTTGATACATGTACATTTGTCACGATACATATGAATAAACTTTAAAAAAAAATATAAGACTAAACTATGTTATTTGTTAAAACATACAACATACAAGATTTGAAGAAGTTTTCAATATATTTTTCTGTTTGTTTGCATTCAGTTATTCTATCAGTAATCATAGAAATGGAAGTAGCATTAACACATTTGTTTGACTAAAAATTACTTTAGCGTCTGTCCGATGTTCAGATTTATAACATATTTTACAATGGAATGAAGAAAATATCTTAAATGCTTACAACACTCTGTTAAATGTTTCGATGAATGATGATACTTTATAAACTATAACCTGTCGATCTTAAACGATCTTGAAGTTTGATGTGCAAACACCAGCTAAGATATGATTTACACCTATAATGTTGGGCTTTTCAATATCATGTTGAAAAAGGGTTTTAAAGTGCTATATGGACAACTGATATAACTGTCGCATAATTGATTAAAAATTACTCCCCAACTTGAAACAAGTGTATCTGCTATTTACAAAATAAGGAACACAGTCTGAAACTGCGTATTAAATTGAAGCAAAATCGGTTATTCTGAAGACAAATCCTTTCTTGATTTAAATCAATACGACTGAGAGAACAGCCTTTCGTGTAACTGTATATTAACTTCTAAAGATTTAACCTAATTTATATAATAATTGAGATATAAGTAATGCCAAAACGAATTTGCCTTAAAGATAACTACAATTATATTTTGAGCTTGCGTACCTGTTAATTTCAGGCTTTTCACGGGAATATAAGTGTATCTCCAAGTGCATAAAGTATACGCTATAAAAAAAAATCTGATAAAAGAATGAGATGCTAAAAGATTATATGGTTAAGATTATGAGAAAGTTTAATTTATTGTAATATAGGGTTTTAGAAAATGAGTGTAAAATCCATTATCATGTAATATGGTTAAGATTATAAGAAGGTATAAATTATTGTAATAAAGGGTTTTAGAATTTATGGATAAATATTGGCAAGAATTTGTATAAACCGCAAAATCCTTCTCACTATACAAATCCTTAACACTGTGTATCTCTCAAATAAACCTATTGTAAAATACGTTCATGCTTCGGTAATGAAACCCGCATACAATTCTGACCTAAAAATCTACTAGCATATAAATTGCACTACAACATTAGAAAGTAAACATTATGCCAAAAGATTATTACATTTCGGTTAGGAGTTTTAGAGTAGATGGTGATAATTACAATGAGTAATAATGAGCAGATATGATGAAGTACATGTCCTACAAAAGTAAACACAAAGACAACTTGAAGATAAAGATACAGATAAAGAACTAACGATTTACGTTTTGTGGGTGGTGCCAACATAAACGATACGAGAGTTTGTGCAGATTCACAAATTCTGACCATAATCCTGCAATTTGATTATATCAAATGTACACAAAGGATTGTAGGTGTTGTTTCTCGAATTCAAGCACATACTGCCTACTGTATAAATGTACATTGAAAGATTTCAATCATAACTAAGTACCTATATAGCTCCTGCAGTCGGTAAACTCCCAAACATGTACCTTTACAAGGTTATGGCTATCCATGTGAAATTGTTTAACATATAATCCATTATTTTAATGATTTTGTATTATCATTGTGGCATATATCAAACTCATTCGTTCTGTGTATATATTCAAGTTTGTGGTAATATGTCTTATGATTAAGTTAACCCATTTTAATTCATATTTCATAGTGAGTCTTTCTATGTTGTGATGTCACACTGTTGTTCAGTGAAGGGTTATGATTGCCAATGAGACAACTCTCCACAAGAGACCAAATTGACACAGAAATTAACAACTAAAGGTCACCATACGGCCTTCAACTATGAGCACAAACCACAGCTCTATAATTTTCCTGAAAATATTTCATATTTATGTCATTTCTTATATGTCTTGCAGTCAGTAAACTACAAAATGTGCATGAAGGATTGTAAATAATCTATCTCAAATATGAACCCTTGCAGCCTACTGCATAAATGTTGATGGAAAGATTTGATCCTTACTAATGTACCTATGATTTTCTATTTATGAGTTAGACTGTTCCTCTTGTATCTTTCGTTCCTCTTTTATATATCTCTTGCAGTTGGGAAAATACCAAATATGTATGAAGCATTGTAGATTTTCCCTCTCAAATAACAACACTTGAAGCCTACTGTATAAATGTTTGTGGAAAGATTTCATCCTTACCAATGTACCTATATATCCTTTGCAGTTAGTAAAACATCAAATGTGTATGAAGCATTGTAGATGTCCTCAAAGTTCAACACTTGCAGCATACTGAATAAATTTTCATGGAGAATTTCAACACATACAGCCTACTCTATAAGTGTCTTTTGGATATATTTCACCCTGACTAAAATACCTATGCATGTCTTACAGTCGGTAACATATAAAATGTGCATAAAAGATTGTAGATGTTCCCTGTGGAATAATCTGAAAATTTTCGGAAACCAATAACTCTATTTTATGAGCTTCATATACAATTATTTCAAGATTTTCCAAGTTTCCCTATTATAAGCTAGACTGTTTACATTTTCTTATCATCATCATAGACACAATATTTAGTTCTTGTCAAGAGATGAAGAATTTTATTATATATATAGAAAAGCAATCATATAGCAATTGTTGCCGGAAAATTGTCACATTGATACCAAGTAAAAGTATAAATAATAAAATTTAAGAACTTTTTATTTCATGAAAATCAAACCTAAATTACATAGAACGAAAGTTCCACTAAACTCAATACATTGTACAATTCTAAATATTCCAATACATAAATGCATGAACAACGTAAATACATTCTGAACTACAAAATAAAACTGCTTTGATTTGTTTTTAAACAGCCAGAAATATGTTTACTTTTACCTTTTAGATAATATTTTATACATAGAATATAAAATGTATTCATGTAAATGCATTCTATGTTTGTTACTTTAATGATAACCATTTACCTAGTAGTATAAAGTTCATCTTAGATGCATTTTAAATCATTAAAATTGAGAATGAAAATGGGGAATGTGTCAAAGAGACAACAACCCGACCAAATAAAAAAACAACAGCAGAAGGTCACCAACAGGTCTTCAATGTAGCGAGAAATTCCCGCAGCCGGAGGCGTCCTTCAGCTGGCCCCTAAACAAAAATATATTGCACGTCTTCAATATATAAGAACACAGTTCAGTTGTCCTCCACATTGCAGATATTTAATTCAAGGACAAATAACAATATTAATTAATTATAACAAAAACACAAATCTAAGTGCAGTAAAATAGTCTCCCCAGTTCTGTAAAGAATTCTTGTTCTTATTCTTTCTTAATTGTGTGGCCGGCACTAAATCTTGTTTAACCTACAAAATAATATATGGTTCAGTTGAATAAATAATTAGTCCTATACAATACAGAATTTCAATGCCTCAAACCGTTGTTATTTATTTTCCATCTAAGAATAAATAGGAGTGTTTCATCAGTACAAAGATAGAAAATAATCCCCAGATTGTATCAAATTGTAAAATTTGTAATGCAGAAATACAATTCATTTGTGAGACCAATCATTTAAATGAAAAGTTAAAATTATTTTTTTCTTTAGTAATGACTTTACAAAGAACCGTGACTCAAATGATTTACCTTTTTTTTTTATGAAATGTCAATGTGGGGAGAAAACAAGGCTTCATCATAACTATTTCTTTTTATCTAGTATTGGTAATAAGTATGTGTTTGTGAATATGTAAACTGTGATGATTAAAATAAAGTGTTGTGATAGACAAAGATAGTGTGGTGATAGACAAAGATAGTGTGGTGATAGACAAACATAGTGTGGAGATAGACAATAGTGTGGTGATAGACATACATAGTGTGGTGATAGATAAACAAAGTGTGGTGATAGATAAACAAAGTGTGGTGATATACAAACATAGTGTGGTGATAGACATACATAGTGTGGTGATAGGTAAACACAGTGTGGTGATAGACAATAGTGTGGTGATAGACAAACATACTGAAGTGATAGACAAACAAAGTGTGGTGATAGACAAACATAGTGTGGTGATATACAAACATAGTGTTGTGATAGACAATAGTTAGGCGATAGACAATAGTGTGGTGATAAACATACATAGTGTGAAGAGAGACAAACATAGTGTGGTGATAGACAAACATAGTTAGGCGATAGACAATAGTGTGGTGATAAACATATATAGTGCACAGACTGATAAATACACAGACTGTGGTGAATGATTTATGTAGTGTGGTGATTGATTATGTGTGGGGTAGATATATTATATGTGGCCATAATTATACTATGTGTGGCAGTAGATACATAATAAATGGTGGTATATATATTATGTGTGTGCCAGCAGAAGTATAATGTAGACAAAGCTACAAGTACAATAACACTGAAACAATATATTTTTAAGGTTTACTCATCTTGAATGTTAGAATCATTGACTGACAGTTAGTATACCATATTTGCTACTTTTATTGAAAAGATACCTGACATGATATTTACATAAGATATTGCACGACATGTTGGAGCAGTTATTCTTTAAAAAACATTTCTTTTAAATTATTTCATTTCAATCAGGATTGTTTGATTGCTAATTAACTCTTTACATACATACATAAACAAATTTGTGTACAGAAAGGTGGATTATTATCATGCTCATATCTACTTTTAAAATGATATAAATAGGGCTTTGAAAGATATACCCAGTGGTGTGATAGAAATAATACATAAATTGAGGTGAAAATATACAGTAAGGTGATTGATCAATAAAGTAAAGTCATAGGTGTAGAGATATACATAGAGACTGTTGGGGTAGATATAGAGAGTGGGTAATAGATATAGAGAGTGTGTGGTGATTGATATATGTAGTGAGGTGATTGATAAATAAAGTAAGGTGAAAGGTGTTAAATATGTGGAGATAAAAAAAGAGACTGTTGGGGTAGATATAGAGAGTGTGGTGATTGATATATAATTGGAAGTTAAAGATGTTAATTGTATCGATATCTAGTTTTTGAATAGATATAAAGAGTGTGGTGATTGATATATAAGCTATGTGATTGATAAATATAGTAAGTTTGTATGTGTATTGATGTGTTGATATACATAGAGACTGTGTGGATATATATAGAGAGCACAGGATAGATATAGAAAATGTGGTGATTGATATATAAAATGAGGTGATAGGTTTGTAAGTAAGGTAATCAGTGTTTATTATATGAAAGTATGCATAGAGACTGTGGGGATAGATGTTTTATATGTGGAGGTATACATGGAATCTTTTGGGGAAGATATAGAGAGTATAGATATAGAGAGTGTGTGGTGATTGATATATAAAGTGAGGTGATAGCTAAATAAAATAAAGTGATAGGTCTTCATAATGTGATGATATACATAGAGACTGTGGGGATAGATACAGAGATTTTTGGGATAATTAAAGAGAGTGTGGTGGTTGATATATAAAGTGAGGTAATTGATAAATAAAGTAAAGTGATAGGTATGTTAGGTAAGGTTGTAGGTTAAATATAATGTGGTGATAAACATAGAAACTGTGGGAAAGATATAGAGAGTCTGGTGGTATTTAAAGAGAGTCTGGTGATAATTAAAGAGAGTATGGTGATTGATGTACAAAGTAAGATGATGGATTAATAAAGTAAGGGAGTAGGTGTTATATAGTGTGGAGATATACATAGAGATTGAGGAGAAAGATATAGAAAGTATGGGGATAGATATAGAGACTGTGGGGATAGATATATCAAAAGTATGGGGATAGATATAGAGAGTATGTGGTGATTAATATATAAAGTGAGGTGATGGATAAATAAAGTAAGATGATAGGTTTTTATAATGTGGTCATAAACATAGAGACTGTGGGCATAGATATAGAGAGTGTGGTGATTGATATAGAGACTGTTGGCATAGAAATAGAGAGTGTGGTGAGTGACACAGAGATTATGGGGATATATAAAGAGAGTGTGTTGATTGATATATAAAGTAAGGTTAGTGATAAATAAAGTGAGCTGATAGGTGTTTATTATGTGAAGATATACAGAGAGACTTTTGGGGTAGATACAGAGAGTGGGGATAGATATATAGTGTGTGTGTGTGGTGATTGATATATAAAGTGAGGTGATTGATAAATAAAGTAAGATGATAGGTGTTTATTGTGTGGAGATATACAGAGAGACTTTTGGGGCAGATATGGGGATAGCTATTGAGACTGTAGTGATAGATAATCATAGTATGGGGATAGCTATTGAGACTGTAGTGATAGACAATCATAGTACGGGGGTACCTATTGAGACTGTTGGGATATATATGGAGAGTGTGGTGATGAATACAGCGACTGCAGAAATGGAGGAATATATAAAACACCACACTATATATATTTTTTTTCGAGTGTCATTTTCTAAAAATACTTTACCATCACTATTGCTGAGTGCTGCTTGGTTGTAAATCATTTGACTATTCTTGTTAGTTCATTTAAAATTAGATGTATCCATGTCTTTTCTTCCATTTTCACCAATGACCTCTAAATCCTTGCAAAATGTTGTTTGGTATTTCTGTAAGAAGAACAAAAATTTAAATAATGAATTTGAGAATTGCTACATGATAAGTATACAAGCTTATACAAACATATCTCAGTGGACATTGCATATCTCCTTCCACTGTAAATTATACAATGACCAGTATATTTCTCTCACTTATAGAAGATACAACAAGTTATAGTATACAATCTGGTGAAAAATAGATACAGAATGATGATAGATATAATCATTGTGTTACTATAAATATGATAAGATGGTGATAAATAGATATAGATTGGTGATAAGTGTGGACTTAGTTATAGTTGGGTTATGTGTATATACAGTGAGGTAAAGAATACACAGAATAGTATTAAGATATATACAGTGTGATGATATATAAACAAAAGGATGATATATATATATATATACTGTGTGTCGACATATAATTATATCAATGGTGTTGTGATTGATTTAAACAGTGCAGTTAGTTAAAAGATACATATGTGGAGGGGACACATATATAAAATATGGTGAAAAAATATCAACAGTGAGGTCAAAAAAATATTTTCAGGGATGTCATACATATATAAAATGAGGAGATAAATATATAAATTAAGGTGAAAGATATATAAAGTGAGATGATAGATATACAAATTGTGGTGACAGATACACAGTGTGGTGATATATGTATAAAGTGAGGTGATAGAGATATAAAATGAAAATGATGTGATAGAGATATAAAATGTAGTGATAGATGTACATTGTATTGATAGATATATTAAATAAGGTGATAGATATATAAACAGAGGTGGTATATTAATAAAATGAGGTGATAGATATACAAAGTGTGGTGACATATATACAGCGTGGTGATAGATATATATAAAGTGTTGTGACTTATGATCAGTTAGGTGATAGACGTATAAAGTGTGATGATAGATGTATAAAGTGTGATGATAGATATATAAAGTGTGGTGATAGATACATAATGTGTTGTGACATATGATGCGTTAGGTGATAGATATATATAGTGAGGTGATAGATATATACAGTGTGATGATAGATATATAATGTGTGGTGATAGATACATAATGTGTTGTGACATATGATGTGTTAGGTGATAGATGCATATAGTGAGGTGATAGATATATACAGTGTGATGATAGATTTATAAAGTGTGGTGATAGATACATAATGTGTTGTGACATATGATGCGTTAGGTGATAGATATATACAGTGTGATGATAGATATATAAAGTAAGGTGATTAATGATAGAGTGATAATATATACAGTGTGGTGATTAATGATACAGAGTGGTAATAAATATATACAGTGTGGTGATTGATGATACAGAGTGGTGAAAGATGATACACAGTGGTGATACATATAAAGAGTAGGGTGATTGATGATACAGAGTGGTGAAAGATATATACACTATGAGGATTGATGAAACAGAGTGGTGATAGATACATACAAAGAGGTGAGACTATATACAGTGTGGTAATTGGTGATGCAGAGTGGGGATAGATATCTAGTGCGGTGATAGATATATACAAGAAGGTGATTTATGATACAGAGTGCTGATAGATATATACAATATGGTGACTGATGATACAAAGTGGTGATACATATATAGTTTGTTGATTGATGATACAGAGTGGTGATAGATATATACAGTAAGGTGATTAATGATACAGAGTGGTGATAGATATGTAGAGTGTGGTCATAAATATCTATTCCGCAATTTGGTGTCCTACAGATACAGTCCTAAATATATCGCTAGGCTGTATTTATATTCTATACATATATCAGTCATGTGGGATGCTTTTATATGTTCTGTTTGTTTTTCAAATATCTCTTTATAGCAATAAGAATCCCACCAATTTTCTGAAAAGATACACACATAAACTTCAGTCTTTTCTACCATGTATGATTATGCAACAAATTCAACCATGTTAAAAAACAAATAGTTACAATGATAGGTGCCGAACTGAATCACTTTTAGTTTTCAGCAAACATACACAGATTGCTGTAAATATACATTAATCATTAGTATGCTTATATCCACTTTCAAATTGGTATAAACATGGTTTTAACAGATACACATAGAGTTGTGATAGCCTTATACAGTAAGAGAATATACCAAACATATTAAGTATGGGGGTAGAAAGAAAAAAATTGAATTCAGGTGATACATGTATGTATATAGAAGGTGGTAATAGATAAATGAAGTGAAGATATCATGTTAGGTGATAAGTATAGATTATTACATGGCATTTTTCATATCAGACCCTTTATCGGCCAAGGTTATGATATCAGCCCAAGAGCCGAAGGCTCGAGGGTTAATATCATGAACGAGGGCCAATAAAGGGTCTGATATGAACAATGACATGTAATTATCTTTTTATCATATACTTCAGCAGAAGAAATACAGACAAGAACAACTAAAATTTCATTTTGTTTGTCTTTGCACTCTCAGATAATATTACAGACAGCCAAAAAAAGATCTTAACTTTAACTGTCTTTATTGATATTACAAGCATTTATTTTTCTTGTCACAACAATTATCATATGTTCTTCAATTATATTGTTACCTCATTTGTGTCTTTAAAACATGTTTAACTTAATTAATTTTTGCTCCTCAACCATTTTGTGAAAAGTCGTATCACTTGTCGTTTTCCTCGTTTTGTTATCGTTTTTAATCAAATTTCTGGAAATGCACGAAGTTGCATGTGATAAACGTCACGGAAATGAACGGAAAGGCATGTGATAACATTCCGGAAGCAGTCAATAAAGGTACCTTTATCAGCCCGCTTTGGAAGTTCTTAGGAATCTGGTCAACATACCTAGTAATCCTTTCATAGCCTTTTGATAATTTCAAATGTTATTGAACTGTAAAATTTTAGTAATATTGTATACAAGTATATGATAAATATATATACTGTGGTGATGGCTATATCATATGAGGTGATGGATATATAAATTGAGGTGATAAATAAAAAAAATGAGGTGATAGATAAAGAAAGTAAGGTGATAGATAAAGAATGTGAGGTGATAAAGAAAGTAAGGTTATAAATGTGTAAAGTGTAGTAACAGATGTATAAAAAGAGGTGATTGATATATTAGGTGTGGTGATAGATATAGAAAGTGTGGTGATAGATACATAAAGTGAGGTGATAAGATATATAAAGTGTACTTACAAATGTCTAAAGTGAGGTGATTGATATATTAGGTGTGGTGATAGATATAGAAAGTGAGGTGATTGATATATTAGGTGTGGAGGTATAGATATATAAAGTGTGATGATAGATATAGGAAGTGTGATGATAGATATATATAGGAAGTGAGGTGATTGATATATCAGGTGTGGTGACAGATATATGAGGTGATGTAAATTAAATGTGTGGTGACAAATATAAAAAAAGATGACAGATTTATAAAGTGTGGTGACAGATATATATATATAGTTAGGTGATTGATATATGAAGGGTGTTGATTGATATATATAATAAGTGTGGAGACAGATTTATAAAGTGTGGTGACAGATATATAGAGTGATGTGATAGATATATTTAGTTTGGGGATAAATATATAAAGTGTAGTGATAGATATATAAAGTGAGGTGATAGATATATATAGTGACGTGATGAATATATAAAGTGTAGTGATGGATATGTTAAGTGTAGTGACAGATTTATAAAGTATGGTGACAGATATATAATGTGAAGTGACAGATGAACAGTGTAGGGATAAATGAACAGTGTGGTGATAGATGTATAAAGTTTAGTGACAGATAAATATAAAGTGAGCTGATTGGTTTATGAAGTGTGGTGATAGATATATAAAGTGAGGTGATAGATATATAAGGTGTGGTGATGTGTATAAGGTGTGGTGATGTATATATAATGTGTGGCGACAGATATAAAAAGTGTGGTGAAAGATTTATGAAGTGTGGTGACAGATATATAAAGTGTGGTGACATATATATACAGTATGGTGACACATTTGTAAAGTGTGGTGATAGATATACAAAGTGTGGAAACAGATAAATAAAGTGTAGTGATCGATATATAAAGTCTGGTGACAGATATTTAAGGTGTGGTGACAGATACATAAAGTGTGTTGATAGATATATAAAGTGTTGTGACAGATATGTGAAGTGTGGGGATAGATATATAAAGTCTGGTGACAGATATACAGAGTGTAGTGATAGATATATAAAGTGAGGTGATAGATATATATAGTGAGGTGATTGATATATAAAGTGTGGTGATGGATATGTTAAGTGTGGTGACAGATATATAAAGTGTGGTGATAGATATATAAAGTCTAGTGACAGATATATAGAGTGTTGTGTAAGATATATAAAGTGAGTAGTAAGATATAGATATAGTGAGGTGAGTGATATATATAGTGTGATCATGGATATGTTAAGTGTAGTGACAGATATATAAAGTATGGTGACAGATATATGAAGTGTGGTGATAGATGTATAAAGTCTGGTGAGAGATATATAAAGTGTGGTGACATATATATAAAATATTGTGACACATATATAAATTGTGGTGAGATATATAAAGTGTGGTAACAGATAAATAAAGTGTGTTGATAGATATATAAAGTGTGGTAACAGATAAATAAAGTGTGGTGATAGATATATAAAGTCTGGTGACAGATATGTAAGGTGTGGTGACAGATATATAAAGTGTGGTGACATATATATACAGTATGGTGACACATTTGTAAAGTGTGGTGATAGATATACAAAGTGTGGAAACAGATAAATAAAGTGTAGTGATCGATATATAAAGTCTGGTGACAGATATTTAAGGTGTGGTGACAGATACATAAAGTGTGTTGATAGATATATAAAGTGTTGTGACAGATATGTGAAGTGTGGGGATAGATATATAAAGTCTGGTGACAGATATATAGAGTGTAGTGATAGATATATAAAGTGAGGTGATAGATATATATAGTGAGGTGATTGATATATAAAGTGTGGTGATGGATATGTTAAGTGTGGTGACAGATATATAAAGTGTGGTGATAGATATATAAAGTCTAGTGACAGATATATAGAGTGTTGTGTAAGATATATAAAGTGAGTAGTAAGATATAGATATAGTGAGGTGAGTGATATATATAGTGTGATCATGGATATGTTAAGTGTAGTGACAGATATATAAAGTATGGTGACAGATATATGAAGTGTGGTGATAGATGTATAAAGTCTGGTGAGAGATATATAAAGTGTGGTGACATATATATAAAATATTGTGACACATATATAAAGTGTGGTGAGATATATAAAGTGTGGTAACAGATAAATAAAGTGTGTTGATAGATATATAAAGTGTGGTAACAGATAAATAAAGAGTGGTGATAGATATATAAAGTCTGGTGACAGATATGTAAGGTGTGGTGACAGATATATAAAGTGTGGTGACAGATACATAAAGTGTGGTGATAGATATATAAAGCGTGGTGACAGATATGTAAAGTGTGGGGATAGATATATAAAGTCTGGTGACAGATATGTAAGATGTGGTGACAGATACATAAAGTGTGGTGATAGATATATAAAGCGTGGTGACAGATATGTGAAGTGTGGGGATAGATATATAAAGTCTGGTGACAGATATATAAAGTGTAATGATAGATATATAAAGTGATAATAGATATATATTGTGAGGTGATTGATATATAAAGTGTGATGATGGATATGTTAAGTGTGGTGACAGATATATAAAGTGTGGTGATTGATATATAAAGTATGGTGATAGATATATAAAGTATGGTGATAGATATATTAAGTCTGGTGACAGATATATAAAGTAGTGATAGATATATATAGTGTGGTGATGGATATGTCAAGTGTAATGACAGATATAAAAAGTGTGGTGATAGATATACAAAGTGTGAGGACAGATATACAAATTGTGGTGACAGATATATAAAGTATGGTGACAGATATGTAAAGTGTGGTGACAGATATATATAAAGTCTGGTGACAGATATATAAAGTCTGGTGACAGATATAGAAAGTTTAGTGACAGATATATAAAGTATGGTGGCTGATATATAAAGTGTGGTGACAGAATATAAAGTGTGGTGACAGATATATAAAGTGTGGTGACAGATATATAAAGTGTGGTGACAGAGTCTGGTGACAGTTTATATATAAAGTGTGGTGACAGATATATGAAGTGTGGTGACAGATATTATGGTGACAGATATATAAAGTCTGGTGACAGATATATAAAGTGTGGTGACAGATATATAAAGTCTGGTGACAGATATATATAAAATGTGGTGACAGATATAGAAAGTTTAGTGGCAGATATATAAAGTGTGGTGGCAGATATATAAAGTGTGGTGACAGAATATAAAGTGTGGTGACTGATATACAAAGTGTGGTGACAGATATATAAAGTGTGGTGACAGATATATAAAGTGTGGTGACAGAGTCTGGTGACAGATATATATAAAGTGTGGTGACAGATATATAAAGTGTGGTGACAGATATTATGGTGACAGATATATAAAGTCCGGTGACAGATATATAAAGTGTGGTGACGGATATATAAAGTGTGGTGACAGATATAAAAAGTGTGGTTACAGATATATAAAGTATGGTGACAGATATATAAAGTCTGGTGACAGATATATAAAGTTTGGTGACAGATATGTAAATTATGGTGACAGATATATTAAGTCTGGTGAAATATATGATAAAGCGTATAAAACATGGCAAAATCCGTATCACATGCCGCATCACCCTCGACCAATACCATAAAGTGACATAAGAGATAAATCAAGTGAGGTCCTAGATATATAGCAATTATCTATCATATTGAATACACCTTAATTATTGGTAACCCCGGCTGACCCGACTGCATAGAACTTTTGACGAATACAACAATCATGACAATAATTTTTCTTTTGTGACTTCAGATATTTTTTTTTACTTCAAAATTTTACTACAACCTGTGTGATATCCAGTAATGGCGGACACATAGTGATAAGGTGCAGTGGCGGATCCAAGGGAGGGTTCAGGGGGGTTGGATCCCCCCTTTTTTTTACGATCAATGCATTGGAATGGGGACATATAGTTGGACACCCCCTTTTTTAAATGGCTGGATTCGCCCCTGATAAGATGTATGAAAAATTACCATTAACATCAAACCACTCTCGTTTTACAAGATTTGTTACATTTTTCACCATATATAGGTTTCAAGTTTAAGTCCTAACACAAATCTATCTCCACATAGAAGATTTTTTTTCTCAAAAAGTGAAAGTAGAAATTACCGGATCCGCCCAGTTCCGGTCGCGCATGCGCACAAATACGAGGTTACAGTCCGGGTTACAATATCAGTAACCTTAAAAAAAAAAAAAAAAAAAAAAAAAAAAAAAAAATCTTATTTCACATTTTGATACCAGCTCTGATATTAATGAGCTGGCTGTGAAACTTAATGAAATTTTATTAACAGCCTCTAAAAAATGTTTGAGGCGTCCTTCTCCACCGAAAAAATCTTCAAGAAAAATATACACAAATAAAAAGTTTTTTGATATAGACCTTATAAAAATGAGAAAGAATGTTGTATCTTATGCTGAATTATATTCTAAATATCCAAATGACCCTTACATTCATGGTAGATTCTATAAATTGTTGAGACAATATAATAAAAGTAGAAAGTATAAAAAAAGAAAATTTCGAGAAGACATTTTAAATCAGTTAGATAATCTAGAGTGTAATAATCCTCAGGTCTACTGGGATTTAGTTAGAAAACTCAAGGAATCCGATAGTTGTGATCCCTCAGAAAATATTGCTGCTGATATTTGGTTAGATCATTTTAAGTCACTTAATTCTTTAGATAATAGATTCAAAAAGCGTAATGAATATATAGAAAAATTAGTCGAAAGCATTGAGAAACACTCGACTTCTTCTAAACTTGATTTTGCAATAACTGATACCGAAATACTTAAAGCTATATCACAGCTGAAAAACAATAAAGCTTGTGGCTTAGATTTTATAACTAATGAAATGCTAAAGGCAAGTGCCAATAGTTTAGTTCCATGTTATAGAAAATTATTTAATTTATGTCTTAATACAGGAAAATATCCCGAATGCTGGGCTGAAGGATACACTCTACCCCTTTTTAAGTCAGGGGACCCAACTGATCCCTCAAACTACAGAGGCATCTCAATTACATGTGCAATTGGTAAACTTTTTAATACAATCTTAAATGATAGACTTGACAAATATTTATTACAAAACAGTCTAATTACTGAGTTTCAAATTGGCTTTGTTAAAAAGTCCAGAACATCTGATCATATGTTTTTGCTTAAAAATCTGATTGACTCGGTACTTTCTACAGGTAAAAAATTGTATGCCTGTTTTATAGATTTTAAAAAGGCGTTTGATTCAGTCATACATAGTGGTATTAAATATAAACTATTACAGATGGGATTAGGAGGAAATTTTTACAACATTATAAAGAACATGTACAATGTTAGCTCAACTTGTGTCAAAGCTGGGAAAATTTTAACTGACTCTTTTAGAGTTAAATTAGGGGTTCGACAAGGTGATAACCTAAGCCCTAATCTTTTCAAAATTTTTATAAATGACTTTCCATCATATATTGATAATGTTGATGATGATCTGATTTTGGGTGATACTAATATTAATTGTTTAATGTATGCTGATGATATTGTTTTGCTCTCTACCACATCATATGGTCTTCAATCTAAGTTAAAAAATGTTGATAAGTTTTGCTCTGACTGGTGCTTAAACATAAACACCAATAAAACAAAAATTTTAGTATTTAATAAGCAAGGTAGACTTATCAATGAAAAATTTACTCTTCAGCAAGTTGAACTGGAATGTGTACAGCACTACAAGTATTTAGGCCTTATATTTTCGGCTTCAGGAGTCTTCTCTCATGCAAGACAGGAATTGTACAAAAAGAGTCTAAAAGGCTATTATAAATTATGCAAAGATGTTATTCGTTCACATCCAAAAATTACTACCAGTCTACATCTATTTGATCACATGATCAAACCTATTTCTTTATATTCCTCTGAAATTTGGGGTACATTTAACCCAAAGAGTAGTAAATTTAGAAATGATATAGTCTTAGATAAAATTTATTCAGATCTTGAACCAGATAAATTACACATGAAAATAACAAAATTTATTTTGGGTGTAAACAGAAAGAGCAGCAATTTTGCTGTACTCTCTGAACTAGGTAGATTTCCTATTTATATTAGTATTGTGAAAAATCTACTGAATTATTATTTTAGAATTGAAAATATGCCTGAGGACTCTTTATTATATAAAGCCTTACAAACCTCTAAAGATTTAGATGATAAAAATCACAATAGTTGGTATAGCAGTGTCAGACACTTATGTAAAATTATTGACCTGCCTAGTAACTTCATTAATTTTAGTAAATACAAATTCAGAAAATGTTTACTTAATTGTTTAAAAGTATCCTATGTCAAATCTTGGGAAAATGCTTATAGCCAAAATAGCCAAGGAAAACTAAGAACATATTGTCAGTTTAAAACATCATTTTGTAAAGAAAATTATTTAAATATCTTGAAAAATTTTGATTTGAGAAAAGCTATCACAAAATTCAGGATTTCATCTCATAGACTTAAAATTGAAACTGGGAGATATTCCAAATTAGAAGTTCATCAAAGAATTTGTGATAAATGCGATTTGAATAAAGTGGAAGATGAACTTCATTTCCTTATAGAATGTCCTGTATACTCTAAGGATAGAGACATGTTATTTGATCTGATATTTAAAGAATGTAAAAAATTTTTACTCCTTGGATATGGTCAATAAATTTATTTGGCTATTAAACTGTGAGTCTATTAATATTTTAAAACAACTTGGCTATTTCTTATCAAAACACCTGCCTTGAGTAAACATTTATAATATAACACTGGGATACTGTAAGTAATATTTAAAATGTCTAACTTTTTAAAGCATACTGTTTTGTTGTTTTGCTTTATTGTATTTGTAATTGTTTGTAACTATATATTGTCATGAATGTATATGCACTATGCCCCTTGAGGGTACCTCTTATGGAAATAAAAGATATTCTATTCATTCTATATTATATACCTCTGTCACGTGGTGATTGAAGTCATATGCCAGATTCGTCTAAAAACCGTATCCCGGAACTAAAATAGACAAAAGTTATGTTATCGACATATTAATGGGTAATTCAAAATGCTTATTGCAAACTATTTTGTCATTCAAATGTAAAAAAAACCCACAAAAACATGCAGATACCACAAATCATACCAACTCTTTATCAAATTTGTCCAGATAATCAATCATGCCGCTACGCCTCTGTGGGTATTTGGGCGTTTTTCAATAAAAACGTTCTTTCTTGTCCTAGCCACTTTAAAAAAAATGTGTTTGATCTTTGCAAGTAATTTTTTGTGCAGTCAGTACATTGCATTAGATTTAACATTTGTAAGCAAAGAAACAGTCAATTTTTAGAGGGATTGATAAATTAACTCATCATAGACACCAGGACTAAATTTAGTATAAAATTGAGAATGGAAATGGGGAATGTGTCAAAGAGACAAAATCCCGACCAAAGAAAAAAACAACAGCAGCAGGTCACCATGCAACAGGTCTTTAATGTAGCGAGAAATTCTCGTTACATTGAAGACCTGTTGGTGACATTCTGCTGTTGTTTTTTCTATGGTCGGATTGTTGTCTCTTTGATACATTCCCCATTTCCATTCTCAATTTTATTTAACATAGGATTTTTAATTCCAGAAGGTGTGTCCCTCACAAAATGTCCAGTACGAAACGAAGCAGTTTTATAAAATCAATGTAATTTTCGTTTGCAAGAAATGTGAACACTATAGGGTCTTACAAAAGAAGTGATGCTTTTATAACGTCAATTTAATCTTAATCGTTGGTAAGAAAAATTGAGCACATCAAATGGACCAGAGTGATACCGTATTTTTGTTAATGTCCACTACGAAACGGGTCAAATCTCCTTCAGTGAGGGGGGATAGGACCTTTATTGGGACTCCGGGATCGGGTGTTTTTAAGCTCGGGATTTCGGGATTTACCCCTTCGGGATCCGGGAATTCTTTTTTTCAAATTTCGGGATCCGGGATTTAACTTTATTTAAATTCGGGACCTCGGGATTTCGTGTTTTTAAGCCTGGGATTTCGGGATCAGGACCCCTCCTACCCCCCCTCTTCAGTATCTGGTTTTAAAATTATGAAAAAAATATCAAGCGTACAGCTAAATACATGCTTTGATGAATACAATCAGTCTTGTTACTATTGCAATATAGGGATTGTAGGAAAAAAATAAAACATGTGAATATTTCCCCTACGAAACGGTCGCCTACGAAACAAATATGGGAGAAAAACGTTTCGTAGTGGACACTACCACTACCATGCAGTATTTTTTTACTCTTTTTTTTCCCAGTTATATTCGTGCAAAACAAATAAAAAGGATTAGTTTCATGTAATTTTTATTATGTTTTTATCAACATAGAATAGGGTTAATGTCAACTACGAAACGGATTTGTCAACTACGAAACGCATCAAAATGTCCACTACGTAACACGAGTTGTACCTTCATATGTGAAGTACTATCTTATCTTTATCGATAAAAAATGGTTCTCCAATTCAGAAAAAAAAAGATTTTTCTAGTATATAAAGTAAACAACCTGGAATGTCTATAGGCAACATTTAAAATTGCAAATATATGTGTGGTTAGAAGCAGTTTCGTACGAAACAGTACACAAATTATGAAAATACAAAATGCACTATCATTTTAAAGAGTATTTAAGATTGCACTTTTTGTTTACAAACATGTCTAAAATAGAGGTATTCAAAATAACTTTTAAAATTAAGACAAGTTGATTTTCCAGTTTTTTTTAAGGTCGGAAAGTTACACTTTTATTGAAAAACGCCCATTTATGGATTTTGACTTTTTTCTGTGTTTCTTTCTTCCTTTCCCTCATTGACAGGAAGGCGTTACAGAATACATTATTAAAAAAAGTCTTACAACTACAAGACATCATAATTAAGGTTCATCATAACAAACGGACAAAAATGGATGTATATCAGACCTAAAAATACTGTGATTACAGATTTCTCTTTCCAGTTGGAAACCTTTTAAGGCCTGGCATTCAATAGAGGGTGGGGGTGGGGTTGGGGGCAATAGTGGGTCCTTTAACAACACCTCAATTTTGACAAAAACAGTTAACAAGAAATTTAAAATGCTGACAACAGATAAATTAACACCAACTTTAATCTACAATTTTCCCCCAATTAAACCCAAAATCAATGAAAAGGGGAAATGCACATCTTCAATGTGTTCAGAACCACTGTCAAAGTGGCAGAAATTCCAAGCATTTATTAAGGTATGCTTAATACAGCTGATCATAAAGTTTCAGGTTGCACACAACTACCATTTATTTTATGCTGGACACTTGGACAGACAAACGTGAATGGACGGAAGGGCAGGCGGAGTGATTGACGACTATAGAAAAAATGACACAGTGACGTCTTGAAATACCTCACCAGCCTTAGTCTAATTTTTCAGACATGAATTATCAAAAATGCTTTATAATAAAAAGAAAGGCTTCCTCTGGTTATGTGTATTGTTGTGTTAACGTTTTATTTCAATCATTCGAATCAAACTTGGGTACTCGTGCAACGAAGGAAAGTGTGACATAAAAACAAAGTTATTACTATAGGGTATAACCATTATGGTTTGGGGCCTAATACATCGGTGTATTCATACGACTCGGAGCTTATAAGCTTTTATAAAAAGAAATTGAAAAGATTACTGATTTTTATTGCAAATCATTAAAGTGAATGTATAAATCAAAAAGTACCCTAGCTGTAAGGTGTCACAAGATGAAATATCATGCGCCATCTTCAAAAGATGCCCGCCATTGTCAAAACGAAAGAGGACCAAGGTTAAGGTCTGAGCAGTTGAAATAAGCATATGTATCAACTCTAATATACCGAGAAAATATCTGCATGATAAAAATAACCTGAATCAAAATAGACAACAACAAATATTATAGAGAATGGCGATGGTCTGTTTTGAGAAAATTTAGAATACAATTCTTATTAAGACGGATGCATTGTCAGAGTAATGGGGGTACAGAATGGTGGGGCTGTCAGAGTAATGGGGTACATAATGGTGGGGCTGTCAGAGTAATGGGGGTATAGATTAGTGGGGCTGTCAGAGTAATGGGGTACAGGATAGTGGGGCTGTCAGAGTAAGGGAGCTACCATTTGATTTTTATGGGGGGGGGGGCTAGGATGAAAAATTTTGTCCTGCATTTTTTTTAAGTTGTAATCTCTGTCCTGCCTTTTTATTTTTCACTCTATCCGGTCCTGCTTTTTTTTTTAGTTTATCCTGACTTTTTTTTTTTTTGCAAGTGTCTCATCCTGCCTTTTTTTTATTCAAAACTCCTGTCCTGCCTATTTTTTTCAAATTTCATCCTAGCCCCCTCCCCCACAAAAATCAAATGGTAGCTCCCTAACAGTGGTCAGAGTAAAGGGGGTATAGATTAGTGGGGCTGTCAGAGTTATAGGGTACAGGATAGTGGGGCTGTCAGAGTAACAGTGGTCAGAGTAATGGGGGTAGAGATTAGTGAGGCTGTCAGAGTTATAGGGTACAGTATAGTGGGGCTGTCAGAGTAACAGTGGTCAGAGTAATGGGGGTATAGATTAGTGGGGCTGTCAGAGTTATGGGGTACAGGATAGTGGGGCTACAGAGTAATAGTGGTCAGAGTAATGGGGGTATAGATTAGTGGGGCTGTCAGAGTAACAGTGGTCAGAGTAATGGGGGTATAGATTAGTGGGGCTGTCAGAGTAACAGTGGTCAGAGTAATGGGGGTATAGATTAGTGGGGCTGTCAGAGTTATGGGGTACATGATAGTGGGGCTGTCAGAGTAATAGTGGTCAGAGTAATTGGGGTATAGATTAGTGGGGCTGTTAGAGTTATGGGTACAGGATAGTGGGGCTGTCAGAGTAACAGTGGTCAGAGTAATGGGGTATAGATTAGTTGGGCTGTCAGAGTTATGGGGTAGAGGATAGTGGGGCTGTCAGAGTAACAGTGGTCAGAGTAATGGGGGTATAGATGAGTGGGACTGTCAGAGTTATGGGGTACAGGATAGTGGGGCTGTCAGAGTATCAGTGGTCAGAGTAATGGGGGTATAGATTAGTGGGGCTGTTAGAGTTATGGGTACAGGATAGTGGGGCTGTCAGAGTAACAGTGGTCAGAGTAATGGGGTATAGATTAGTTGGGCTGTCAGAGTTATGGGGTAGAGGATAGTGGGGCTGTCAGAGTAACAGTGGTCAGAGTAATGGGGGTATAGATGAGTGGGACTGTCAGAGTATCAGTGGTCAGAGTAATGGGGGTATAGATTAGTGGGGCTGTCAGAGTAATGGGGTGATAGAATAGTGGGGCTGTCAGAGTAATGGGGGTACAGAATGGTGGGGCAGTCAGAATAATGGGGTAATAGAATAGTGGGGCTGTCAGAGTAATGGGGATACAGAATAGTGGGGTTGTCAGAGTAATTGGGTGCAGAATGGTGGGACTGTCAGAGTAATGGGGTACAGAATAGTGGGGCTGTCAGAGTAATGGTGGGGGGTAAATAATGGTCGGGCTGTCAGAGTAATGGTGGGGGGTAAAGAATGGTCGGGCTGTCAGAGTAATGGTGGGGGGTAAAGAATGGTCGGGCTGTCAGAGTAATGGTTGGGGGGGGGGGGGTAAAGAATGGTCGGGCTGTCAGAGTAATGGTGGGGGTTAAAGAATGGTCGGGTTGTCAGAGTAATGGTGGGGGTTAAAGAATGGTCGAGCTGTCAGAGTAATAGTGTGGGGTAAAGAATGGTCGGGCTGTCAGAGTAATGGTGGGGGTAAAGAATGGTCAGGTTGTCAGAGTAATGGTGGGGGTTAAAGAATGGTCGGGCTGTCACAGTAATGGTGGGGGTAAAGAATGGTCGGGCTGTCACAGTAATGGTGGGGGTAAAGAATGGTCGGGCTGTCAGAGTAATGGTGGTGGTGGTGTTGGGGGGGGGGGGGGGGGTAAAGAATGGTCGGGCTGTCAGAGTAATAGTTGTAGACTAATAAAATTTAATTTAAACAAATTTATTTATAGTGGATTGGGAAACAAGTTTTGCAATTTATACTAATCATTTTGAAATTTTGTCATACATTTTCAAGACGGACGTAAATACCAGAAAACATGCTCGCCATCTTTAAACAGGCCATGGAGATCCATGAGAGTTATATCTCTTAGACATGCTAGACGTGCTAAACGTCTAAGGGATATAACTCTCATGGATCTCCATGGCCTGTTTAACGATAGGGAGCATTATGTTTTCTGGTCTGTGCGTCCGTCTTGAAAATGTATTACAAAAATATCAAAAAAAATGAACCACACACTTTATCATGTTTATTGGCAAAAAAATCAATTCAATGCATTTGGAGGCTTTTCTTTCGTAGTTCAGTATCATTTGTATACATACTTTTTGGTACATGCATATATATGTGGTATAACAAGAAGTCCCGTTTGAATTTGTATTACATTGTTATTTCGGGGTCTTTTATAGCTGACTATGCTGTATGGGCTTGTTCATTGTTGAAGGTTGTACAGTGTCATTTGGTCTTTTGAGGAGAGTTGTCTCATTTGTAACCACTCTACATCTTTCTTTTTAGCTCACTTGGTACTTTACACCTAGCTCAAAGGACCAAGTGAGCTTTTCTCATCACTTGGTGTCCATCGTCTTTTACAAAATATTTCTCCTCTGAAACTACAGTACTGGCCCAAATTAATCTTGGCCAAAATCATCATTGGGATATCTTGTTTGAAAAATGTGTACGGTGACCTGGCCAACCAACCAAGATGGCCGTCATGGTTATAAATAGAACAAAGGGGTAAAATTTAGATTTTGGCTAATATCTCTGAAACCAAAGCATTTAGAGCAAATCTGACATGGGCTAAAGTTGTTTGTAAGGGCAAGATCTATCTGCCCTGAAATTTTTACATGAATTAGACAACCTGTTACTGGTTTGCTGCCCCTGAAATGGTAATTTTAAGGAAATTTTGCCATTTTTGGTTATTATCTTGAATATTATTATAGACAGAGATAAACTGTAAACAGCAATAATGTTCGGAAAAGTAAATAGTTATCAAAGGTACCAGGATTATAATTCAGTACCCCAGACCTACAAATAATTTAAACATGACCAAAATGGTTAGTTAACCCTTTACGGAGTTATTGCCTTTGATAGTCAATCTGGAACAATTTGTAATCTTTTAATCCCGCGAACCAAGATGGCCGACATGGCTAAATTAGCACATAGGGTGAAATGCAGTTTTTGGTTCATATCTCTGAAATCAAAGCATTTAAAGTTAATCTGACGGGGAAAAATTGTGCATTAGAGCAAGATCTATTTGCACTGAAATTTTCAGACCAATCAGGTAACCCGTTTTGGGGTTGATGCCCCTGAATTGATAATTTTAAGAGATGAACTGTAAACAGCAATAATGAACAGCAAAGTAAGACCTAAAAATAAGTTAACATGATCAGAATGGTCAACTGACCCCTTAATGAGTTATTGCCCTTTATAGTCAATTTTTTACAGTTTCATAAATTTTGTAATTTTTTGTCAATTTTTATACGACCGCAAAATTTGAAAAAAATTTCGTCGTATATTGCTATCACGTTGGCGTCGTCGTCGTCGTCGTCGTCCGGCGTCCGAATACTTTTAGTTTTCGCACTCTAACTTTAGTAAAAGTGAATGGAAATCTATGAAATTTTAACACAAGGTTTATGACCACAAAAGGAAGGTTGGTATTGATTTTGGGAGTTTTGGTCCCAACATTTTAGGAATTAGGGGCCAAAAAGGGCCCAAATAAGCATTTTCTTGGTTTTCGCACTATAACTTTAGTTTAAGTTAATAGAAATCTATGAAATTTTGACACAAGGTTTATGACCACAAAAGAACGGTTGGGATTGATTTTGGGAGTTTAGGTTTCAACAGTTTAGGAATTAGGGGCCAAAAAAGGGCCCAAATAAGCATTATTCTTGGTTTTCGCACAATAACTTTAGTTTAAGTAAATAGAAATCAATGAAATTTAAACACAATGTTGATGACTACAAAAGGAAGGTTGGTATTGATTTTGGGAGTTTAGGTCCCAACAGTTTAGGAATTAGGGGCCAAAAAGGGACCCAAATAAGCATTTTTCTTGGTTTTCGCACCATAACGTTAGTATAAGTAAATAGAAATCTATGAAATTTAAACACAAGGTTTATGACCATAAAAGGAAGGTTGGTATTGATTTTGGGAGTTTTGGTCCCAACAGAATAAGGGGCCCAAAGGGTCCAAAATTAAACTTTGTTTGATTTCATTAAAATTGAATAATTGGGGTTCTTTGATATGCCGAATCTAACTGTCATGACTGTGTATGTAGATTCTTAACTTTTGGTCCCGTTTTCAAATTGGTCTACATTAAGGTCCAAAGGGTCCAAAATTAAACTTAGTTTGATTTTGACAAAAAATGAATCAGTTAGGTTCTTTGATATGCTGAATCTAAAAATGTACTTAGATTCTTGATTATTGGCCCAGTTTTCAAGTTGGTCCAAATCGGGGTCCAAAATTAAACTTTGTTTGATTTCATCAAAAATTGAATAAATGGGGTTCTTTGATATACCAAATCTAACTGTGTATGTAGATTCTTCATTTTTGGTCCTGTTTTCAAATTGGTCTACACTAAAGTCCAAAGGGTCCAAAATTAAACTTAGTCTGATTTCAACAAAAATTGAAATCTTGGGGTTCTTTGATATGCTGAATCCAAAAATGTACTTAGATTTTTTATTATGGGCCCAGTTTTCAAGTTGGTCCAAATCAGGATCTAAAATTATTATATTAAGTGTTGTGCAATAGCAAGTCTTTTCAATTGCACAGTATTGCGCAATGGCAAGAAATATCTAATTGCACAATATTGTGAAATAGCAAATTTTTTTTTAATTAGAGTTATCTTTCTTTGTCCAGAATAGTAAGCAAGAAATATCTAATTGCAAAATATTGTGCAATAGCAAGATTTTTTTTTAATTGGAGTTATCTTTCTTTGTCCAGAATCAACTTAAATCTTTGTTATATACAATATACAATGTATATTCACTTTTTACTACCAACTGATAAATTATAATAAATAACATTCAGTGATAACAAGCAGTTTTTTTTACATCTTAATATTTTATGATGTATTTAAATGAGTAGTTATTGTTGCAAACTCCATTAGAAATTTTAATTGAGATTAGTTTTGGAATAAGGGAAAGGGGGATGTGATTAAAAAAATTGGGTTCAATTTTTCTCATTTGAAATTTCATAAATAAAAAAGAAAATTTCTTCAAACATTTTTATGCCCCACCTACGATAGTAGAGGGGCATTATGTTTTCTGGTCTGTGCGTCCGTCCGTCCGTCTGTCCGTTCGTTCGTCCGTCCGTCCGTTCGTCCGTCCGTCTCTCCCGCTTCAGGTTAAAGTTTTTGGTCAAGGTAGTTTTTGATGAAGTTTAAGTCCAATCGACTTCAAACTTAGTACACATGTCCCCTATGATATGATCTTTCTAATTTTAATGCCAAATTAGAGTTTTTACCCCAATTTCACGGTCCACTGAACATGGAAAATGATAGTGCGAGTGGGGCATTCGTGTACTGAGGACACATTCTTGTTTTGAGAGGATTAATATTCAACAGCATAGTGAATTGCTCTAAGAGAAAACAAAAATTTTAAGTTCATTAGAACACATTCATTCTGTGTCAGAAACCTATGCTGTGTCAACTATTTAATCACAATCCAAATTTAGAGCTGAATCCAGCTTGAATGTTGTGTCCATACTTGCCCCAACCGTTCAGGATTCAACCTCTGCGGTCGTATAAAGCTACGCCCTGCGGAGCATCTGGTTACCTTAGCCGTATTATATTTTTTTTTTATCCCAGTAGTAGATTACCTTAGCCTTATTTGGCACAACTTTTTGGAATTTTGGATCCTTAATGCTCTTCAACTTTGTACTTATTTGGCTTTATAAATATTTTGATATGAGCGTCACTGATGAGTCTTATGTAGACGAAACGCGCGTCTGGCGTACTTAATTATAATCCTGGTACCTGTGATAACTATTTACGCCACTGGGTCGATGCCAATGCTGGTGGACGTTTCGTCCCCGATGGTATCATCAGCCCAGTAGTCAACACATCGATGTTGACATGAATATCAATAATGTGGTCATTTTTATAAGTTTCCTGTTTACAAAACTTTGTATTTTTCGAAAACTAAGGATTTTCTCATCCCAGGCATAGATTACCTTAGCCGTATTTGGCACAACTTTTTGGAATTTTAGATCCCCAATGCTCTTCAACTTTGTACTAATTTGGCTTTATAAATATTTTGATATGAGCGTCACTGATGAGTCTTATGTAGACGAAACGCGCGTCTGGCGTACTAAATTATAATCCTGGTACCTTTGATAACTATTTACAAAATATTTTCCACTTTTACTACTGGGTCAAGTTTATTATAGATAGAGATGATTGTAAGCAGAAAGATTGCACAGTAAAGTAAGATCTATAAACACATCACCATCACCTAAATACAATTTTGTCATGAATCCATCTGTGTCAGTGCTGATTGAAAATGCATATCTGATTTGTTTGGTTATCTTCAAAATACTACAAATTTTCAAGCCATCAGATTAATCATTTTGATTGCCTTAAACGATTACTTAAAATTTGTGCACAATGATTTCTTTGTTTAGTTTTGGAGATTTAAAGATTTATCCCTTATCATTAGATAATTAGACAAAATGTCATCGCAGAGATATTTCTTGCCTTTTTTTCAATTTTGATTATGCAAAATTTTTATGTTTAAATTAAAATAGCAATACTTTAACATCTAACATTAGTTATGATAATATTCAAAGTCAATGAACTATGACTGAGGTACATGGCTTTACAATCTGTATAGAAAATGAGATGTGCCAATGGTAATACAACTGCTTTTCAAATTTCTTTTAAACAAACCAAAACACAAATATTTAGTTTCAAAGTCCATTGGCCATGACTGAGGGGAGGGGAGGACCAAATATTATCCATGGAAATGAAATGCACTAATGCTTATTCAACTGAATACCAATTAGCATTGACCTTTCACTGATGGTTCTCCTTGAACTTACCTAATTAAAACATATACGTGAGCAAACATTTTCAAAGTCAATAGACATGAGTTAGGGGGCAAAGCCAAATAATCTTCATGGAAATGAGATATGCTAATGATTAGACAACTGCATATCAAATATCATTGACCTAACACTAGAAATATAAGAGGAAACACAACGTTAAAAGGTAACATGCACAGAAACGAACTATAATATAACAATGACCGTATTCCTGACTTTAAAAGTACAGGACATTTTTTAAAGAAACAAATGGTGGGTTGAACCTGGTTTTGTGGCATGTAAGATATCATATGGACAGCATATTTTATATATTTTGAGTCTATTCTTTTGCAGGTTTATTTTGAAAGAAAAGAATGTAGTTATAGACCGTGGCTACAGTGATGTTAGAGGGCAGCACTGTAGCGAGCAATAGAAACCAATATAATTAGAGATAAGGTGATAAAACTAGACACTAACATGAGTCTAAAAGAAGAAGAGTTGAACTTCTTAAGATTTTACTTCCTGAATCTAAAGATTGCTTCTAAGGCTGTCAGGGTATATTTTGATTATATCCATCCACCAGCAGGACTTGCCACTGAACTTGCAAACAGTTATGCGACCTTGAAAAGACTTCATTTTATGACAAAAATGCAACTGAATATTTTATATCCAAGTCCTGGTAAGTGTCAGCTATGTGTGTTCTTGTGGTAAAGGTGAACCAGATGAGACTTAATGTTGACATACATAAGATTAAACACACAAGCTCAAATGGAAACAAGAAAATAGGTGGATGTGCATGATATGTAAAGCTTTAAAAGTTAAACAGATTAGAATGTTAACCTGTTTAAATATGTTGTGATGGGGTAACGGGCATGGAAAAAGTTGAAACAATTCAAGGTTCGGGCATTTCATCAGCTTGATTAACATTAAGACCAAAGGTACCATTAACCACTCTCAGAGTTAGAACCTCATTGAATTATTCAAGAAAACCCTTGATCTAAATATTGTTCCATAGTTTCTGTATAAAATGTGTGAATAAAATTATCTTTTTTGTAAATTTCTATTTCATTGTAAACCTGTCTAAAAGCTAAACAAAAATGCCTGGGTTAATGTTGTCAATTGAAGCAAAAAGTGGTTAGTCTTGACATTTGACTCTTGTTTCAAATTTCATTGGTTATGAAGTTTATAACAACATTATATCATGTGACATACCGCAATAGACATACGGCAATGTTAGATCAGAAGCCTTTGATATATAACATACATGAATCTGCCCCTGTAACAGGCTGTGATAACTGATCTCATCCAATTCTTAATCTGAAATGTATAATGATATACCGGTAATTATATTTATTATCTGTTACAGGCCAAACAGTTACTTCCACAGACTTCGATACAACATTGATAATTTGTCTATTACGGAACTTGCCACCAAGTGAATCTGCTCCTATTACCGGCTGGGATAATTTACCACTACCAGGTGATACCAGTAAAGGGGCAGACCTTGCCAGAGTTAAATGGTACAGAAACCAGTTAGTCCATAGTAAAGATGGAATATTGTCGTCAACAGATTTCAATCAGTGCTGGGGACATTTAGAAGGTGTAAGTATATATATCCTGACCACAATATTCCAAATCATAGCCTTTAGCTTTTTTCTGCTATTTGATAGGGTTGTTGTCTTTTTGACCCAATCTCCATGCACATACTCCTTTTTTCCATCACTTTGCGTCCGTCATTGTCCATCGTCGTTAACATTAAAAAAAACTTCTTCTCTGAAAATACTTCGCAAAATTTAACCATCTTGGCCACAATCATCATTGAAGTATCTAGTTTAAAAAATGTGTCCGCTGATCCAATCAAGATGGCCGCCATGGCTAAAAATAGAACATAAGGGTAAAATGTAGATTTTGGCTTATAACTCTGAAACAAAAGCATTTAGAGCAAACCTAACAAGGGACTACTTTGTTTATCAAGTTTATATCTATCTGTCCTGAAATTTTCAGATGAATTGGACAACCTGTTGTTAGGTTGCTGACACTAAAATGGTAAATGGTAAATTTATGCAAAGTCAGATCTACAAATAAGTCAACATGACCAAAATGGTCAGTCGACCCCATAAGGAGTTATTGCCCTTTATAGTCATTTTTTACCAATTTTTCGTTAATTTTGTCATCTTACAAAAATCTTTTCCTCTATAACTACTGGGCCAAATTTAACCAAACTTAGCAACAATCATTGTTTGGGTATCTTGTTTAAAAAATGTGTGCGGTGACCCAGCCAACCAACCATGATTGCTGTCATGGCTAAAATTAGAACATAGGGGAAAAATTTAGATTTTGGCTTATAACTCTGAAACCAAAGCATTTAGAGCAAATAAATATCAGGTGAATATCTATCTGCCCTTGGTAATTTTTAAAGAAATTTTGCCGTTTTTGGTAATCTTGAATACTATTATAGATAGAGATAAACTGTAAACAGCAATTATGTTCATCAAAGTTAGATCTACAAATAAGTCAACATGATCAAAATGGTAAGTTGACCCAGGAAGGAATTGTTGCCCTTTATAGTCAATTTTTACAAATTTTCATTTATTTGGTAACTTTTAGGTAATTTTTACAAAGTATTTTCCTCTGTAACTAAATGTTTATTTTAGATAGAGCAAATTGTAGGTAGCTAGAATGTTCAGTAAAGTAAGATTTACAAACACATCACCATCATCAAAACAAAATTTTGACATGAATCCATCTGTGTCCTTTGTTTAATACATGTATGCACATAGACAAAGGTTCGTTAATATCTTGAATATTATTATAGATGGAGATAAACTGTAAACTGCAATTATGTTCAGCAAAGTAAGATCTACAAATAAGTCAATATGACCAAAATGGTCAGTTGACCCCTTAAGGAGTTACTGCCATTTATAGTCATTTTTCACTAATTTTTTATAAATTTTTGTAATCTTTTACAAAAATCTTCTCCTCTGAAACTACTGGGTCAAACTTAACCAACATTAGCCACAATCATTATAAGGTTTACAAAGTGTCCGCTGACCCGGTCAACCAACCAAGATGACCGCCATAGCTAAAAATAGAGCATAGAGGTAAAATGTAGATTTTGGCTTATATCTCTACACCAAAGCATTAAGAGCTAATCTGACTTCGTGTAAAAATGTTTATCAGATAAAGATCTATCTGCCCGGAAATTTTCAGATGAATCGGACAACCCCTTGTTAGGTTGCTGCCCCTGAATTAGTAATTTTAAGAAAGTTTTGACGTATTTGGTTATTATCATGCATATTATTATAGATGGAGATAAACAATAAACAGCAATAATGTTCAGTAAAGTAAGATCTACAAATAAGTTTAATGACGAAAATGGTCAATTGACCCCTTAAGGAGTTATTGCCCTTTATAGTCAGTTATTTTCCAATTTTTCATAATATTTTGTTATCTTTTACAAATATCTTCTCCTCTGAAACGACTAACATGAATTAAACCAAAGTTGTAAACACTCATCATTAGGGTATGCAGTTTAAAAACTGTGTCTTATGACCCAGTCTGCAAACCAAGATAACCGACATGCGCAATAATAGTACATAGGGTAAAATGTAGTTGATGGCTATTATATACAAACCCAAAGCATTTCTAGCAAATCTTTCACAAAACAAAATTGTTCATTAGGTCAAGAATTATCTACCCTTATTTTTTTAGACAATTCAGGCTAACCATTGTTGGGTTGCTGCCCCTGAATTGGTAATTTTAGATTTTTTTGAGTTTTTGGTTATTATCTTGAATATTATTATAGATATAGGTAACTGGAAACAGCAATTATGTTCAGCAAAGTAAGACCTACAAATAAGTTAACATGACCAAAATGGTCAATTATCTCTTTAGGAGTTATTGCCTTTTATAATCATTTTTTTTACAATTTTCATAAATTTTGTTACAAAATAAATTTCCACTGAATATACTGGGTTAAGTTCATTTTCGATAGAGATAATTGTAAGCATCCAGAATGTTCAGTAAAGTAAGATTTACAAACACTTCACCATCACCAAAACACAATTTGGTCACGAATCCATTTGTTTCCTTTGTTTAATATGCACATAGACCAAGGTGAGCGACAAAGGCTCTATAGAACCTCTAGTAATATACACACAGGTTAATATTACATCTCTTAGTAAATAAACATTACTTGTATAAGTAGTATCCCTGCCTAACAGGTATGCATTTAATTGTTTATCAAAAACCACAATTTTCCTTCCGTACAGTTCCCATATTAACCCTGAGGACAACAAGATGCTCAGAGTTTGACATTAAACACATGAAAATAACGTTTGAAAGGTCAATAGCTGAAATTGGTTGGTAGTATTTCTAAAATTTAAGTATAGACTGATCGATATTCTTGTAAATGTTTTATAGACAACCTCCAGGTTCTTTATAATTGTCAAAAATTATTTTAAATTTCTCCCAACAAACATTAGAATATAGAGAAATAGCTCTTTATTTTCAATTCATATAGGCCATTGGACGTCTTAGTGCTAAGGGCGGACTGCCAATGCTTAAGGAAGCTCAGTTGTCAAAGCTGGTCTCCATTGGATCCCTTACAGATGTTTTACTGGAACTTAGAAACTATGAAAAATCACAACAGGAACTGACAGAAATGATAACAAATCTTCAATCAGCAGTTGACTGTCTTAGGAATAACAAAGAAGAGCAAGAACAGAAAATCTATCAGGTACATGTTTCCCATCAAAAAGAGGAAGCTGAAACACAAAAATTGACAACCGAACTTTCTGAGTATAAAGATAAATGCACAGAGAAACTCCAAGCAAGTAAGAATGATATTAAAAAGAATGAAGAAAGAATTCAACAATTGCAAGACCAGTTAGATAAGAAACAAGATAAGATTGCTGATCTTATTTCACATGTATGTAAACTTGAAACACATGACAAGATGTTAAAAGAACATGATGAACATTTGGCTATGCTTGTTGAACAGGGGTCAAAACAAGGTGAGCAGATAGTACAACAAGAAGAACAGATTGCACAACATGGTGAACAAATGGCACAACACAGTGAACAGATCGCACAACAAAGTGAACAGTTGGCACAACAAGGTGAGATAGGTTCAGTTTTCAGTTGTTTTGTTCTTTCGCCATTGTGCTGATGACAGCCAGATAAGATTGATTCAGTTTCTGTAAAGCAACATATTGTCCTATGAAATATTGTCCCCAAGACTGAAAAAATGTCTAGAGAAGGACAATATTTCACAGATGAATACTATGAAGTTTTGTCTTGTTAAAGAGAGGTTATATATATATTATGTGTTACGAGACAATATTTCATTAACAGCTTGCCATAAAATAAACTCTCATAAAGGGGAGGTTATCAACATATATCATGTTGGATATTGATATCATTTAAGTGTTTTATTTGATTTATAATAACAAATAAACACATTTTAATATTCCAGTTACTCAAAAAATTAACACAGATGTGTCCATCTAGTGTTTACTAATACTGTAAGTTCATTCAATTTTGAACATACATACATACATGCGATTGTCAGTTTTATTGTCGAGCCTGTGAGTTCTGTTGATGAAACTCAACTTTGGGATATTGATTCCGTGTTAGCAGGAGGGGTGGCAGCGATGGCGGCGTTAACAAACTTCTTGAAATCATGACATTTAAGAATTAGATGGTAGAAGACTTGGGTCCTTCATACATTATATACTATATAGAATGTTATGAAGTTTCTATCTGTCGTATGTCCATTGTCCTGGACCTCATTTTTTATGGTTCAGTGCCGGACTACTTGAAAATATTTTTTTTAGTATTTTTAATAACTCTATTATAATGAGTAATCATGTTAATAGGATAAATATATTTGGTATGTGCGTACCTTGCAAAGTTTCATGCCTGTCAGACTGTTTTCACTTGACCTCAACCTCATTCCATGGATCAATGAACAAGGTAAAGTTTTCGTGGTCAAGTCCATATTTCAGATAATATAAGCAATAGTTCTACTATATGTGGTGTATGGAATGGTTTTAAGATGCACATGCACAACTGGCAGGTGTCATGTGACCGTAGCCTCATTTTCGAAGTACAATGGTTAAAAATTAAATTTTATGTTTTAGTCTGTTTTTCTAATACTAGTATTGTATGTAAAGGATCTATATTTGGTGTATGAAAATATTTTACGATAAACATGTTAGCTTTGCATGCTTTGTTTGACCTTGACCTCATGTTTACATTTTTTTTGTAATTATTTTATTTTCCAAGATGAAACATGTGAAATTATATAATACAGTATTAGACACAAAGTATAAAAAGTTAATTAATACTTGTAAGATCAATTAAATCATAATGGTATAATAAGATATACATATTACAATTGATTTTGTTAATTAAATGCTGCTTCTAACAATCGCCACTTCTGATCCATTTTTATTTTTTGCGTAGGGGTTAAGAAACATAAAGAGTATTTTTCTATTTTAATCCAATACTTTAAATATTCTATCCCACCATATTTTGTGGGCAATACACTCTTACATTTAAGTAACAACATGATATTATTAATTGTTTTACTGTTGACAAAATCCTCAGACACACCTAAAATGACCTCTTTTGCACTAAAAGGCAAGAAGAAATCATAATTTCTAACCCAATCTATAATGGATATCCAGAAGTTTTGTGTTACATTCCCCAAAAATGTGAAAAATATTTTCTCTAACTTCTGAACAAAATATACATAGTTCAGTTTCTTTTAATTTACATTTATATAAAAAGGAACTGCATGGTAAAATCCTATGAACAATCTTAAATTGAAAATTTTGTAAAAACGAATTTTTGGTTATAATCAAGGGCATGGAATAAATAGCATTCCATGCCTTCAATCTGTAAATTTAAATCTATTTGCCATTTTTTACGGGAATAAAGAGATAATACTTTATTATCCTCCAGAAATAAATTATAAATAAATTTACAAGCTTTTGTTTCTTTTTAAACTTTATCTACTAATTTATTTTCAATATCATCAAGTTTAGAACTACCTTCTGTCCTACTTTTCCATCTATTTGGAATAGCAGTTAAAATACCATAAAACTCTACAAAATTAGTATTATTATTATACTTTTTCTCAAATTCTTCATATGAGAATAATGTATTATTATCTGACACTAGATCATTAATAAAAAATATGCAATTTTCAATATATTTACACTTCAAAATCATCTTGCCATCCATTTCGATGTTTGAAAAGGGATTGACCTTTTTTGCTAAATAAAGCAATCCTTCCTTACTTAAATGTAAAATTTTCCCAATTTTTGTATATAACTAAGCAGCAAAACTTTCCAAGAAGAGTAATTTTGGGGGTCTAGTAATTTTACAGCCAAGACATTTTCACGCTATAACAGAAATAGTAAATATTAGGCATCTTAAGACCGCCATCACAGTGTTCGGACATAACCACTGTTCTTTTCACTTTATCTGGTTTTCCTTTCTACAAAAAAAATGAAAAATATATTTTGAATCTCCTTCAAAACCCCACCTGGGGGGTTAGGGAGGACAGTCAGAACTTGAACCAAAATGGGAAGTGCTAAAGTTTTAATCACAACCACCCTCCCAATATATGTTAGTTCTCTATAAGCCCAAGTATTAAGAAGGGACTTGATACTGTTTATCTTGGCTGTAAAATTACATAGAGTCTATATATAGGTTTGGATTTTAAATATTTTGGCCACGAGCATCACTGAATAGACATGTATTGTCGAAATGCGCATCTGGTGCAGGAAAATTGGCACTGTCATTTTTAATAGCTGCACTGAGTAGTTCCAAAACTAAAATCAATAGATGAGGAGACAGAGGATCCCCTTGACGAACCCCTCTTTTTAATGAAAACAATTCTGAAATATATCCGTTGTTTAACACTGCACTAGAGGCATCACCGTAGCATGCCTTAATCCAACTTATCAATGTATGGTCAAAGCCATAAAACTGCAAAGCCTCTAGTATAAAAGACCATTCGACCGTTTATTTTATAGCGGACAATATTTTATGTTACATATTCAGTTGTTGTTAAGGTTCATCATAAGGAATTGAAAAATATGGCCGTGTTTCCACCTAAAAAATTGCTATGAGTACAGACAAACTGGTACATCCAGGAAAGTTTTAAGGCATGGCAGGAACTAGATATATAAAAGTTATACGAAGTCTACATTTCAGAAAATTAAAAACTTGCCTGGATTTTCATGTCCAGTTTTTTTCAGTCTGCAGAAGATAGCACAATACACAAACACTCGAGTTTCATTTGATACGGTCCACTCAGTTACACAGTTTAAATCACCTATTGTTTACAGGTGTCTATTGTCCATCCATTGTCCATTTAAATCAATACTACTCACAACATTGATTATATGAAGGGAGCTTCTCAATCGTTTTCACTACTTAGTTAATTTTTGCACCTTCTGCAGGAACGAAAAAAACTGGAAGTCAAAATCTAGAAAAGTTTATATACCTAGTTCCTGCCATCCCTTAAAACTGTTACAGGTGCATAGGTTAGTCTGTACTCAGAGTAAAATTTGGGGTGTAAATACGGCCATATTAGCCAAAAGGTTATGATGAACCTTAATATCTGTTGCTATGCTACTAATGACATATCCGCAAAAAATTGTTCAGTTATCAGTTGTTGTTTAGATTTACAATGAAAGTAAGTTAAGAACAAAACTGTACAACACAAGTTATGATTTAAGCATTCAAATTCAATGTGAGTTTTCCATTTCTATGTAGCAACATTCCAGCAGTGCCTTCATTTAGAATATACATATCCTAGGTAACACACTATTGGGGAGCTTGGGATTCCTATTATGCTTTTCTGGTTTAGAGATTTACTGCTTACAAGTGGTGAAGTTGAAACCATCCCTTCACATTTTTTACTAACACCATTGCGAATTGTTCGACCATTATGGAATATCTGTTAAACATTTGTTCTCCTTTCTTGAATTTGACATCACTGAATCGGATATATACAATGCACAACAATTTGTACTTCATGAGTAACACGATGGGTGTCACATGTGAAGTAGGACCTTACTTCCTGAGCACTTGTGACCACCCCCGTTCTTGTAGGGTTCTTCTTAATCAGGCTGTATGTTTATAATATCCAGGTGTAATGATAAGTCGTTATACTAAGGCTATTATTTTCTTATTTTTTCTGTAGACTTAGCTTTTATTTTTTATAACCATGCATTGGCAAGCTTGATAACTCGTAATTGTTTGTCAGTAACTAAATGTACGATCATGTCCCATACGGAACCTTCTGACCCTGTTTGTTTACATTAAAATTTCAATGGCGTCAAAATCACGTGATGTCAATTCGTTATATCCAATCAAATTGCTCTACTGTCAATTAGGGGATTTTTCAGTCTATGGCAATTACATTATTTCTTTCTGGGATATTGCTTCAAAATATTTTGCAATAGTTCTGGGTTTAATTCAACAGGAAAACTCTTTTTTTGCCATCCCTTTTGACATCAAGGGAATTTTGTATGAATATTTACCTACAGTCATGATGGTCAGAATATCGATTTTTTATAATGAATAAAAAGAAAATTCTATGAAAAATAAATGTAAATTGTTTCTTATTAACCAACTCTATATGCCTGTTAAAAATTATGGCATGGACATCGTTTTTTCATGTAGTTTTCCTTTCATTTTGGTTGGGCTTTTTTCGCGGGAAAATCGAGAAAGAGGTAAGGAGCATGTCATTTTTAAATTCCTAAAAATACGATTTGCTTGACCTGTATTGCCTGCCACAAGATTGATGACGCTGAATGGAATGTACACAAAGCAATGGAGGCCGGAAATGGGATTTTGTGAAGTTCTAGAATGTTTTTAAATATTCGGAAGTTGGGATTAAAACGGGCATTAGAAAATTGGCATTTTTTGGCAATAATTGAGAACAACAATGAAAACTTACCTTTAGAAATGTTTTTTTATTCAAAAGTGCAGAAAAAACGTATTTTGCACTGTTTTTCTACGCCAGAAGTACTGTAGTGACATCAATGCGGAGTTTCCCTGTGTGTTAAGTTCAAACACAAATACCTAACGAACTGACAAGATGAACGATTTTAGACTACGGTAGGATATATTTGTAAGAGGTTGATTGTCTTTTTGTCTTTTTTCGGTTTTTGCCATGACGTTAAAGTTGTCAGTTTGTATTCGACGTATGCGTTTGAATATCCCTTTTATATCTTCCATCTCTCTTGTAACAATTTTCAAACAGACTTACTGATTTAGAAGTGTAAAAAAATGATGAAGTAGTGTTTATGTCAATTATAAATGTCCCTGAGTTATTCATTGATATGTTGTACTATGTTAAAATATCAAATATTATGTAGGTAATATATAGACTAATTTATATAAGTGTTTTCCATTTTCCAGGTGGAAGTAAGCAAACAAGACTTGAGGGCAAGTATTTATTGTTTGTTAAAACATAGGATCTTTATTATACCTGTTGTATGAAGCATTTTTTATGTCCTTTTACGGGTCATATTGTAGTATACTCCTCTTCCAGTCGTATGTCTGTCGTCAAGATGTTGAAACGATAACTGAAAAACACTTTCACCCTTTTTCATGAAACTTTGGTGAATTGTTTATATCTATTGATCTTTGCTTTCTTTTATTTTTGTCGAGCCTTCAACTTTTGTCGAAACAGCGAGACTAAGCGATCCTTCTTTCCGTCGTCGTCGGCGGCGGCGTCCACAAATATTCACTCTGTGGTTAAAGTTTCTGAAATTTTAATAACTTTCTTAAACTATACTGGATTACTTCCAAATGTGGACAGAAGCTTGTTTATGATCATAAGATAGTATCCAGAAGTAAATTTTGTAAAAATAAAATTCCATTTTTTCCGTATTTTACTTATAAATGGACTTAGTTTTTCTGCGGGGAAACATAACATTCACTCTGTGGTTAAAGTTTTTAAAATTTTAATAACTTTTTTAAACTATCCTGGGTTTGTACCAAACATGGAGAGAAGCTTGTTTATGATCAAAAGATAATATACAGAAGCAAATTATGTAAAAAAAAAAAATCTGTTTTTTCCATATTTTACTTTTAAATGGACTTAGATTTTCTGCCAGGAAACAACACATTCACTCTGCGGTTAAATTTTAAAAAAAATAATAACTTTCTTATAGTTTTAGTTTGTTACCCCGATTTTGTTTTTTGTCCATGGATTTATGAGTTTGAACAGCGGTATACTACTGTTGCCTTTATTTATACTACTTTTAATTTGTACCAAACTTAAACAGAAAGTTTTTTATGATCAAAAGCTAGTATTTAGAAGGAAATTTTGTTACTATTTTGTACCTGTGTATCTGTATTTTACTTATAAATGGACTTAGTTTTTCTTCAAACTTATACAGAAGCTTCTTACAATCAAAAGATAGTATCAAGAGGTAAATTTTTATTGATTTTTTTCCTCATTTTAATTGAGCCTGTGATTTTCAGCAAAAGTAGGCGAGACACTGGGTTGCGCGGAACCCTTACAAATTTTTATTAATTTGAGGTTGTACGTTTCCGAGTAATGGCAGTTTATTCCTTAAAATAGTGGACTTTCCAGTTTTCTGACAATAAGTTTCATGAAACTTTGGTGAATTGTATATATATTTTGGCATAGGTTCCCTTTATATTTAAAAGCAAATTCTTATTTAATGTTAATGAGTTTTAGGGACTTTATTCATTAAAAAGGGGAATTTTCCAGTATTTCGGACAAAAAAAAATGCCAATAGCTGTTATCTTGAAAACTTTGGTGACTTGTTTATAGCAATTGAAATAAGCTCTTTTTTATATATAGATTTCTGAAATGAAATTGGGGAGTTATGAAACTTTATTGTTTGAAAAATGGTTAAAACCATCTAGTTGATGATAGGCATATCATCTGGTTATGGCACAGCTCCTTATTTTCTCTATTTATGGCATGTGTTTTAGAATAAACAAAATGTATCTAAGGTCAAGTTTGCATGAGTGATGTGCATCTATAGTTGATGACATTTATAGTTAATGAAACACACAAAAATTATCAGTTAAATCTAGCCAATACCAATCCCTCTTATTAAATTCTCAAATTTCAGTGCCCTTTTTCATTTTCTTTCATGCAGATTTTACCTCAGTTTGTATAAATTATTTTTACCATGCCATGTGTCTGTCCATCAAACTGTCCTGAATCATGATAAAAAATTGCTTTAAAGGGGTACTAGCTACGAGATGTATATAAACAAAAATTTGATTGACAGTTAGTGCCCGTTTAACTTCTATTTTTTTAATTTTCATAATAACTTTTATGTTATATAAACATTGATAGTTGATTATCCATATATTTAAACATTGATAGTTTACTTACCGTAATAAGGGACTTTCCATTTTGAATTTTATTTTATTTCAATATTTTTGGTATTTTACTTAATACTTTTATATGCTTTAAACATTGATAGATGATTATTGTATGATTTAAACTGATTTCAGTAATACCCAAATACTCATATCATTACATGTTTAAATTTATTTTAGAAGATACAAGAGCTCTTATTGAAGAAGACGTAAGAGAGGGTACATTTGTTACTACTAAGGCAGTGAAGGATGGCTTATTAATACTGAAACAGAATGGAGTCTTGTTGATAACAGGATATGCAGGTACAGGAAAAAGTCGGATAGGTCGTCATGTCTTACATATGTTTTGTACTGAAAATAAGTCACTCAAATGTATAAAGCTAACATTGGCAGAATGGGATAATATGACCAATAAAAAAGAAAAGAAGGACAACAGAGAAGAAAATATGAACAACAGAGCAGATAATTTGGTGCTTCTACTTGATGACATTTTCGGCGAAACAAATTGTATTTACAATAGAGAAAAAGATACCCCAATTCTAGACAAAGTTCATGCATATGTATGTAAAGGTAATATTAAAGTCATTGTAACAATCAGAGATACAGTCAAACGTCAATGTCAAGAAGTGTTTGACAGTCATAGATTGTTTCAGTTTGGTTTTATAGATCTTAGTTCAGACAAGTATTTACTTAGCCGGGAGGAGAAGAATAATATTCTCACAAAATACATGAAAACAGTTCATAAATCAGACTTAGAAAGTAAAGGATATGTAGACTGTAATGGTGATATAATCTTAGAGAATGATGAAGTTTGGAATATTACACGGGAGAATCCAGTCAAAGGATTTCCTCTAGTAGTGTATCAATTTGTCCATAACGACAAATATTTTAAGCTTGGAAGCAAGTTTTTTGACAGACCAACAGAGGCCATGTTAGAAGAAATGAATGCAATAAGACGTAAAGGTGAGGATCATAGGAAGTTTATGATACAGTATGCAGTAATGGTCTACACAGCAATTAATGAAAACTGTATAAACCCTGATGATAGCACTTCTGTTAAAGAGGTTCGTAACATACTTGATGCAATCTATGGAGAAAAAATAGAAATGAAAACATGCCGCATATTAGATGCAGTTAAGGATCTTAAAGGCAGTTATTTAGTTAATCTACCAAACCAAAGATCTTACAAATTACACCACCCAACACTTCAGGAGAGTGTTATATTATCTTTTGCTCAAATTGATCAAGAACATATAGACAAGATCATACCTTTAATCAGCTGGTCATTTATTATGAAGATGGTAAAACCAGAATCGTACCAAGAGAAAGAGGGAGAGGTAGTATTGAGATTTCCAATTAACAGTTGTAAACTATTGGCTGATAGATTATTGGATATTTACATAGCAGAGAGTAGCTATATGATTCGTGGATTTCCTCGTTTTACAAAAAACTTATGTAATACTGAAATATTCCAACAATACTACAGTCTCCTACTGCCTTGTTTATTGGAGGCTTTAGAAAAGGAAGATGACAAAGATAAACATACGGAAAATATGATCAGATCAAGTGAAACATATAAAATGGAGAATACTTATCTTTTACACATGAAGTACAGAGATATGTTTCGTGCTGAATTACTTCAAGTATTAGCCGTATCAGAAAGTCAGTTAGATATATTTAACTTTATATTGAAGACATTCAAGACATTAATAAAAACCGGCAGTAACCATTTAACTATTGGTTTTATGAAATCTGCTTTTATTGAATCTTTATATGCCACCTGTGCGACAAAAGATGTAAGATGTGTGAAAGCCACATTGGACATAATAGAAGAAAATAACATAGCCGTTTTACTTGATCAAGGTGTTATACTAACCTACATACCAGACTTAACCTTCCTATCATCATATAAGAAAGATAAGGGTACAGAAACATTTGTTTTTCTTACATTATGTATATGGAAAGCATATGCAGTTTCTAATATAGCTGTGTTGGAGTTCTTACTTTCAAAATACATTCAGACTCCATTTGATATCAATTCATTTTTCAAGATAATCTATAGTGATAAATGGATACAAGAGTTTTTAGCATATAAAGGAACAGTCCTGGGATCGCCTTCATTATTGTTTGAACCACTGAAATGGATGATAGAAACATTTAAGGACCAGGAATTAAATGATCCTAACTTTATCTTAAGAACTGCGTGCAAGTACCAGATGTTTGATACAGTTGAGTATCTTGCTTCTAGATGTAAAACATTTGATAAAGTTTTCTGTCTTCAAGCATTTGTAGACAAACCTGAAAGTTTAGGTTCGGGATTTCAGTTAAATCAAGAATTATTTAATTTTCTTAAACCAATTGACACCACTTCCAAAGAATTGACTCCTATTGTTATGTCAATTATACAGAACCATGATATCCCTGATTATATGTCTGATGCTTTCCAACCAGTCTGTATAAATAGTACAGATATATTGACTCTTGCTTGCCAACAAGGACAGGTCTATCTGATTAAACTTATAATCGAAAGCAGCAACTTTGCACATTTAGACATTCAGGCAGCTCTTGTTGCAGTATGTATGGAATCTGATAATATTAAAGTAGATAATGAAAATTATTTGAAAATAGTAGTATACATTGTTGAAAAATTTGGATTTGAACAGTTCGATTTGAAAGCTGTATGTCGACAAGCATGTTATACCAAAAGGTTCAAAATTATAGAATGGTTTGTTCAGAGCGTTGATACAAGTAGACTGGATGTGTATGCCATTCTACATTTTGCTTTAGTCTATAAAAAATTAGGTATATTAGAACACATAATGAATAAGATTGACATAGACAGTTTAGATAAGAGGGAAATTTTAAAATCATTTTTTAAATACTATACTGCTGAATGTTCTGCAACAATATTGGAATTAGTAAGCTCTATCTGGCATAGTGCAGAGGATAAGGAAGTGTTACACATGGAGGAAATAGTAAATATTGTGTATGCAAGAAAATGCTTTGCGTTATTGATGTGGATACATGAAAACTGTCACCCACATGTATCTATTGACCCAAAGAAAGTATTAATGTTAGCATGTGAAGATTACAGGGTTGATATAACAAAGTGGGTACTTCAGACTTTTGAACAAACATCATTGGATATTGACGGAGGAACATTATTTATGATAGCATGTAGTAAACAAAATAATTTTAGATCTGTTAATTTCATGGTTACTTCGAAAGAAACCGTAAATAAATTCTTGGGCATGTTGAATTGGATTCTTGCAACTTTTCAGTTAAAAGGATCGGATGTTATATCAGGTGTTATAAAATTAATAAGCCTTGCTATCATAGACAGTGATGATTTAAATACTTTTGTTTTTTCCTTACTTGAACAATACTTGAGCTGTCTAAAAACAGAAGACATGAAAGAAATGATAAACGAATCTCTCAAACAGAAATATTATGTTCTTGTGAATTGGTTTCTTGAAAAAAGAAGCTCTTGTTCATTTCATAAACAGATGATTCTGAACAAAGCCTGTACAGATGTTGAGATTAAAACAATTAAGATATTAAGTAAAGATCTGTATGCTCTGGACATGAATCAAGCAATGATCAACGTATGCACTTCAGCAGCTTCTGGATATGATTTTTGGACATTTTTGACCAAATTCAACAATCATCAATCAGTTGCATGTTTGAGACTGTTGTGGAAAGAATTGGATAACATTGGCCTTGATTCCATTGATCATGTTGATATAAGAACAATAGTGAGTACAGTTTGTAAGGAGAAAAAAGTCCGTAACGATGTCATGACCTGGATTCTCCTCAATCTTCCTCTTGATCAAATTCCAATCAATGAAGTTTTAATAACCTGTTCTCAACAAAGTAAAGTCCATCATGTGAAATATATACTTCATGTGGTAAACAATGAAAAGCTTGATATAAAAGAAGCATTTGTTCAGGCATGTCGGGCATTTCCAGTGGCATTTCCAGTGGTTCAAAGTAGGGCTGACTTTTGGAAATTCTATCAAATGAAATATAGTAAACCAAATGACCTAATGATTGTAGATTGTTTGTTTCAAATGGAAAAGGATAAAGATTCTTATTTATCATTAGTTGTGAATGAATTATTTGAAGAGAAAAAGTTTGAACTGATACTGTACTTTCTAGAGGCAGGCTATTATAGGCACATTGACACGAAGAAACTTTTGAAAAAAACATGTAGGTATGGTCATTTTAAACTAGTACAGAGGATTTTAGAAAATGTTGAACATAAAGAACTGGATATTAAATCTGCATTTCATGCTGCTTGTGATGGTTTAAAAAATTACGAAAAATATGGAGACCAAGGAGAACACGTCATGTGTGTAGCTTTACTGTGGTACTATATACATGATATAAACATGTTTGAGATAGATAATGTATTAAAAGCCATTTCAGAGCCAAAAACACACATGTCTGAGTTATATCGTGGCAAGTATGTTTCAAATTCAATTGATGCATTGAAAACCTGGTTACTATACATCAAAAATATAAATCACAGAATATGTCAGTCAGACAAGGTATTGTTAAATATTGAAGAAAACATTAATCAACAGAGTCAACATGTAAATGATGGGCAATGTTGTATAGAAGACTTACAAGACAATGGTGATTCAAATAGCAGTAATAAGCAGAATGATTGTCCATCGCCAATGAAAAGATTGCGATTGGAAATAGAAGAACAAAAATAAATAAAATGTCGGAAGGTGAATTAAAAAAAAAATGTGAAAAACATTGATAAATTTTTACCGCTGTATATGAGTTAAAATAGCACGTTTTAGGTCGCATTATGTATAACTGGATTATAGAAATTATCATAATACAAATATTATCAGTGATAGGAAAAAATAGTGATATCATTGTATTATGAGTTTAAACATATTCTAGTTGCTGAATCTAAGGAAAATTGATGAGACACAAGTAACTCATTACTTGAAGTTTTCTCTTAACTAAAATATTATATAACACTGTATAAGACAGTATATATACAATAATAATGTTATGAACATGCATATAAAACGAACATTAAACATTTGATATTATACAAGGTATAAAGGAAAAAGGAAAAGAAGCAATTCGTTTTTTGGGATACGATTGCTTTCAAGCAATCTGTAGACTTATACCGGTGGCTCAGAGCATTGCCTTCACGTCAATCGTTTTTTTCTAAACATTAAGGAACATCTCAGATTCTTATGATTGTCTTGCTTTAAAAGGTAAAAACAAACAAAGGGATTGAACTTAAACAACTTTCCTTTTCATAATCTTCATGTTTGATAATTCCCTGGACTTATATGCGTGTTTTTAACAACACGGAAAATCAGAATTAAGCGGTATTTATATTTAGTGTTTTTATAAATTTAGAAACACGTCAGAGGGAATTCCCAGTTTTGATAAAATGCGAGAGTTCTCTGAATTCCGATAAATCTATTTCTGTCATATAAGAACTGAAGTGAAGTTTTTCTTATATGTTACCGTTATGAAACTGTTATTTGAGATTGTACTTCCATAAAGAAATAGAGAACCATCTTGGTCGTTTAATAAACATTTCATATACATTCTTGCTCCAGGGTTTGTTTTGGAAATTACGCGCATGCGCATAGTTTTCTTAACTTCAAGGGGTTCTAGATTGAATGGTTGCTCTGGATTCCCCACTCAATGAATTAATTTATGACTCATGGGATCTTTTCTATGTTAGTCTGCTATTGAGGGTTATTATTGTTGCATAATTTTAAATCATATGCATCATTTGAATTAAAATTAATGTAGTATCACATCGTAGAACACCCTTTCAGGCGAAATGGAGTCTTCAATATTATCGTTTCGAGTTGTCTCCCTTCCGGAAGTAACTTCCGTGAATTATGAATTAAAACAACTCGTCGAGTATTACCTCGTTCTGTCAATAAACGTCGTATTATATTAAAACGATCGCAATTTAAATCGATAAATGTGTACGGAAAGGAGTCATGATCACTGACATAAAGGAAATTTAATATTTAAAGAGTAAGGAATGGGGGGGGGGGGGGGGGGGGGGGGGGGGTTCCTCCTAGAATTAACGTAGAAAAATAGGTTATAAGATACGAAGTGAAAATACCTTCTCTCACTCTGAGTCTCAGTGACTGCTGTGGAAAGTAAACTTGGAATTGATAGTACAAAAATAAAACACAATAGGCCTAATTACATTGTTCATACACTTGTATCCGGGATTGGCTATTTTGTAACTATTTTACATGTATATATACACGTGTCAATGAAACAACGGCAATCGTATCCCTCAGAGCAATCTGCTCTTTAATTTTCTGTGACCGTCACGATGAGTCGACTAGAATTAAATGATGATGCCAGTACTAATCACTCTTTATGACGGTAATAGAAATACTTTGATTGATAGCGTTTAATTTTGTCAGTTTTTATAACCCTTTTAACAGATGTTGCCGACCGCTCAATTCGTTGCAGGGGACATACAAATACTTCCATCTTTTCGTCGGTCCAGTCTTGTTAGAGCTCACATGTACAATTCTTGCTAGATTTTTATAGAACTTATATCATATGTTTATATCAGCAATGTCTAAGACCGACACATTACAATGTAATCCAGGTGTTAACTTAAATGTCAATTATAAGTAAAGTTAAATTAATTATTGTGTAGATTGTAGTGTGTCTTTTGATGTATTTTATCAACTGTAGAATGTTATAAATCCTTATTACGCAAACTATTTGTGTGTAATTAATAAGAATGTATAACTTATATGCAAAAGCCATGATATAAAATAGATTGGTCTTTTTATATATATATATATAATAGAGTCCACCGTTTATCGATCTTTATCCCTGGAAGATGGATCATTATAAACACAGGGCCCCTTGTGTATACTTGCCTGGGTTATACAAGGTAAATTATTTTGAGGTGATTTTCAATAAATCGATTTCAAGTCTTAAAATTAAAAATAAAATGTCCAAGACGAGTCCATAATACAGTACCCATCAATAATTTTATTAGAGTTATAGCCCTTCCATAAATTGCATTGTTAGCACTCATGTGTTTAATTGAATATTAGTGTCAATCAATAAGTGTTAAAAGAGTTATATGGACAATAGGCGGATTTAGGGGGAGGGGGGCTGCCCCCCCCTTTTTTTGAGAAAAAATTGGTTGCTTATATAGGGAATCACTGAAGCGTGACTGGAGCGGGCCCCCTCTTAGGCAGTTAGTAGTCCCCACTTATAAAAATTTCTGGATCCGTCACTGTGGACATTGAAGTGAGATTTATTATTGTGATTTCAATTATAAGTAATGCTGCATACTGTTACAAAGCTATCAAAATTCAAGCTGCAAGATATATCGAATTGCTATTTTTGCTTTAATAAAACCATCACAAAAGTTTCTGCATTTACAGTAATCGATATATGGGTCATATATTGTAAATATCCAAGCTTCTGAAACCTGGATCCCAATTTTTTTTTTAATTTGTAAAAATCATGTTCAAACTTGTATCAGAAATAATCATTATATTGTGAATATTGAGTTCAGAATTGTATAAAACAAACTGTAATAATAATTGAAGTATAGGTATAACAATTTTTTGAATTGTAGATATCATTTGGAAACTTAGATTAGGCTTATTATTTTTGGAAAACCTATGTTCGAACATACCATTATTGTATTTCAATACTAGTATATGTCTACTTCTAATCTTGAACATATCTTGTTCTGAACTTTTCTGACTGAAGTTATGTATTCATTAAAAAAAAATGTATATATAGAAGTTCTATGGGACTTTCGTTATGTATTTTTCCTTGGAGTTTGAAAGTCTTATTAAATCTGTCTTTTTTCTATACTGTTAGTTAAAGAATTTCCTCCGCAGATATTGATAAAACTGTTGATTTTTATTTTCCCTGCCTGTTGCGTTATAGATTTATAGAAATACATTTGTCCGATCTTGTAAGCGCTCTCATGTGTTCATTTCCTGCCAAATATTTATCAAACACATATCATAGATTTATATTTGCCCCTTGAAAATATTATTTAATATGTGGAAAATGTCATTGTTTGTACTCTCACGTGTACAATTCTTGTCAATGTTTTCGAAACTAGGTTTAAATCAGCAGTAGCTCGAACAAGTAGAAAATCAGTGCTGATCAATTTTTTTTTAAAGTGTTATTTTTACCAACGGTTTATGTCAGTAATGTTTACTACATTTCTATTTTGGATGGAATTTAAGGTTCATCATAAATAAAGGCAACAGTATAGTATACTGATGTTCAAAACTTATCAATCGAGAGAAAAAAACAAATCTGGGTTACAAACTAAAACTGAGGGAAACGCATTAAATATATGAGAACGACGAAACAACATTAAAATGTAACACACACAGAAACGAATTAAGCATTAGACAAAATCCGATGAGAACAACAAAAATAATATTAAAACTAAATACATGAATTTGGAATAGAAAAGTACCGCGACACGTCTTATAATAATGTGAATTCGCACTCAAATATAAGAGGAAACAAACGACGACACAAAAGAAACACAAGGTTAAAATGTAACACACACAGAAACGAACTATAATATAACAATGACCATATACCTGACTTGGTACAGGACATTTGAAAAAAAATCAAAAATAAAAATGGTGGGTTGAACCTGGTTTTGTGGCATGTCAAACCTCCCGTTTTAATGGCCATGTTAAATATAACATTAAAATGACAACACAACATTACAGGACTACAATACAAATAAATAGGAGAACATATTGGACAAAGAAACAAATAATAGCTAACAAAATGCACCTGGTTTAAAATTTAATACGCTAGAAGTGCGTTTCGTCCACACAAGACTTACTAGTGACGCCCAGATACAAAAGTTCGAAAGTCAAAACAAGTACAAAGCTGAACAGCACTGAGGACCAAAAGTTCAAAACAGTTGTGCCAAATACGGCTAGGGTTTTCTGTTAGGTACCAGAACATCCTCATCATTTAGAATAATTTATACTTTTGCAAACAGTAAATTTTATAAAATGACTTATATAAAAGATATAAATGATAAAACTGAAGTATATAAGATGACGGCTATATGAAAGATATAACCTTTTCGCAAATATGGCCGTATTAATTTTACACTACAAATTTCTGAGTACAGGCAAAACTGTGTATCTTGAAAAGTTTAAGGGTATGGCTGGACCTAGATAAATAAAATTTAAATGCATCATAAGTTTCAGTACCTATATATATATAGATTACTAGATTTTGCTATTCATTTTTTTTTCGTTCGTGCAGAAGGTGCCAAAATATATACAAACTTGGGAAAGAAGTTTGAGAAGCTATCCTTTATAATACATGTTGTGAGTTGTATTGATTGAATGGAAAATAGGTTGATAACTTTGCTGCGTGCAATATAGCGTAGCCGCTACGTAGTGCTAAGTAGATTTATGACTATTGAACGTCAGGGGTCGACATTAACGCTTGTCCGATTGTCCGCTACCAGAGGTAAAAAGGGGCGGACAAGTAAAACCCCAGTAGAGCTTGTCCGATGGGACAAGTAAAATAATCTGTAGAAAATAATTTAAATCCCACTCTGATGATCAAACGAAATTCGTTAATCAATAAGGTTTAAAAAATGTTATTTAATTTGACCTGTTATAAGATTACAAAATCAATCGATAATAAATTTAAACTGTTGTCTTGTCATATACTTCGGCATAGAAAAAACACATTCTGTAAACGTAAACCAGTCATCGACACTCTTACTACTGAATCTTCCTCCGATCATTTAGAACAACCTCCAGTGGAGAAACTTTATCAGATACGGAACTCAGCTTTGAAATTAAAATAACAATATTGACAATATTGACTGAGACGAACATTTTATAAACAAACCCCTTCGATACAATCATGGACTTAACAAAATTTGGTTTCACTACATCTGGGAAAAAGAAAAAAAAAAAAAAGACGAAGAAGAGTATAAAGAAAGGAAGAAAGAATACGAGCTTAAAAGACAGAGGACGTATTAACCGAGCTGGGAAGAGAAATTCCTTGGGTTAAAAAATGCTGTTCATACGGACGATGATGGCCGGGAAGGTTGACGAGTCAAAATCAAAATCTATGATATGCCAAACGTGTAACAACTATCCTGATTTAGCAGACAGAAATTGCACTATGTTCATAGGAACAAGTGCTTTCAGAAAAGATACATTAGTTGCTCACAAACTCAGTCTTCAATCACTGGTGGTCAAGTGGAAGACAGAAAAGACCAAGCTTCAACCCTCATGAGTTTAGAGGATTGAGAGCACTACCAGATCCTGACATGGAAGAGACTCACTCTGATGATGACATTGATGACAACTAGATAATTAGAACCCTTTTGACTAAATGCAGTAGCCATTTTTGACTAGGATGTCACTAGCAGGGTTTCCGCTGGCGGTCGCCATTTTCGCAATTTGCGAAAAAATAATAATTGTGGCGATAAAAATTCGTCATTTGCGAAAGAATTTGGCGAAAGAAATATATAGAACGATTTATTTTCCTCCATCTTGTTTATTTACTTTTTTCGAATTTCATGTGATAAAAGCTTTTGTTTTGTAGTAAAAACCACTTCTTAGTACAAAAGGGAACATCAGTATTTTTCTTTTAAGAAACTTTCCCTACGAACTATACTGGTATTATATAATCAAAACATGTCCATTAATTTTGTTATATTCCAGGACTTATATCTTCTTTATTATTAAAAGTATAGTGGCCAAATCATTTAGAAAAGTTGTTTAAAATACAAAGAATATTTTTCCCTTTTAAGTTAAAAAAAAATCTGTCGTTTTAAAGTAAATGTTTAGTGTTTATTCATTAAAATGTTAACTCTAAAATAAGTTTGAGAGCATAATCATAGACACAATGGGGCAAAATCATCTTATTTAAGGGAGCGGGGGGGGGGGGGGGGGTTAGAAAAAAAGGTAAATTTTAAACGAAAAATATAGTTATGTTACTTGGCGAAAAAAATAATAAAGTGGCGAAAATATATTGTTTTGGCGAAAGAGGTGGCGAAAAAAATAATTGACCCAGGGGAAACCCTGGTCACTAGATAATAAATATATAAACTATAACTGTTATATTCTTTTATTTCACTTTGTGCAAGCCATTAACATAAAGATTGACTATATTTTTTAAAGAAAAAAAAAGTTCACAATTATTTTTCGGACAAGTAAAATTCCATTCGGACAAGTTCATTTTGGTAAGTACTTGTCCTACAGGACAAGTTAAAAAAAAAGTTATTGTAGAGGCCTGAACGTGTACATAGCCTAGCTGCAACATAGATATTGATAGCAGCTACGATATTGAACACGACCCAGATATCCGCCAAAAAAGAATTATTAAAACTGAGTGGACCGTATCAAATGAAAGTCGCGTGTTTGTTTATTTTGCTGTGTTCTGCAGACTGGAAAAAAATGCACATCAAAATCCAGGTGAATTTGTCGATTTTCTGAAACATAGCCTGTAATTCAGTGGTTTTCATTTAGGAGACAACTGTATTGATTTTAAGCTCCGACGGCATCAATTGGGGATTAGATGGTCGCAAATTAAGTTTACTGGCGACGCGTTAGCGGAGAAAGTAAACGGGTATTTGTGACCATCAAATCCCCAATTGATGCCGTCGGAGCTTAAAATTCAATATTGTTATCTCCATTCTAATGAAACTGACAGAAAACAACGTTAAAACATGTATTTAAATTCTGTCATATGCCGTCTGCGCTTGCGCGTACGTCCCATAGCATCAATTGTCAATTGATGCCATGTAAATAAGTGACGTTATCCAATCAAACTAAACGTTACAAACGTTGTTGCATTAGAATTGTTTATGTGTTACATATTTGTTTTTTGTTCATTTTTTTTATTACATAAATAAGGATGTTAGTTTTCTCGTTTGAATTGTTTTACATTGTCTTATGCCTTTTATAGCTGACTATGCGGTATGGGCTTTGCTCATTGTTGAAGGCCGTACGGTGACCTATAGTTGTTAATGTCTGTGTCATTTTGGTCTTTTGTGGATAGTTGTCTCATTGGCAATCATACCACATCTTCTTTTTTTATATTTACATAACTTTTACATTTTGGGGTCCTGTCATGCCTTAAAATGTTCCTAGATGCATCAAGTTGTACTCATAGAAAACTTTGTGGTGTAAAAAAAGGCCATATTTTTAAATTTCTTTAGATGAACCTTAACTTCTTTTAGGGTTAACTAGATAATTGGTGTACAATTTACACGCACCATTGTGACCGGAAACATGTTCATTCTGTGTTTGGCTGTTTAAAATGACTTGGTTTTAAAATGATTAAACTATTAGATATTATCAGCCTACAAATGTCTTACTTCATAAGAAAAGAAATAGTAATCATTGTATTGTTATATGTCATGTTTAAACTTGGAACAATAATAATTATTATAGTTTAACCAGTGTGGACACATATGAGTGTGGATAGTATGTTTGAGTGTTTGACAGTGTCTTATGACAAAAGGAGTTCTATGTTTTTCCTATATGGTGTTATTAGTTGTGTTGCACGATGACAAACAATCTGAGCATTAGGAGTGTTGTTTATTTATTATTTAGTATTTATGTTCAAGACGGGCATGGAAGAGACATTAATTGCATTAGTTACCAAATGATTATGATAGAATATGTTCCACATCTTTGATTTTGGATACATTTTGTAGCTAGGAGAGCAACACATAATACATTTTTCTAGGTTCATTTTTTCATGTGTTTTTTTTTTTCTAAATGGGAGATGATATCTAGATTTGAGAACATGATATAAGGAGCCTGTAATTCAGTGGTTGTCGTTTGTTTATGTGTTACATATTCGTTTTCATTTATTTTTTGTACATAAATAAGGCTGTTAGTCTTCCCGTTTAAATTGTTTTACATTGTCATTTAAGGACCTTTAATAGATGATTATGGGGAATTGGCTTTGCTCATTGTTGATGGCCTTACGGTGACCTGTAGTTGTTAATTTCTGTGTCATTTTGGTCTCTTGTGGAGAATTATCTCATTGGCAATCATACCACATCTTTTTTTATATGTATTTGCTTACTATTTGTATGATTCTATTAATATTACTTTGTGGAGGATCGTCAGTATCATTAGTAAAAAAAATTGTTAAAAAGGTCGAATTGTTCCTCAGATTAGAATACATTTATTGGTTTTTAGTAATGACAATGCCTGACAAGATGATAGGGGCTAGATGAGCTAGGAAGTAAACTTCTGTGCTGATTTTTATTAATTCTTTGATAATATTTCCTCCAAAGCTGGTCGAAGCAAAAAAAAATTGACAAATATGAAAATGATTTCACCAAAAGAACTTTTTTGAGCATGCTTCAAAGACTCAAAACTGCTCCAAAAGTAATCTGTTAGAATTTCAAGCATGTCAAGTGGATATTATCAACATCTACTTAATTAGTCTTAATATGTCTAAATATCTAAAAAGTTATAGTATTCAAAAGGTATTGCAAAATTATTCTCTTTTCATTTTTGTTTGTTATATAGATACAAATATAAGTGATACATGTACCACAAATACAGTATTTGTTGTGGTATGAAAGTGTAGTAATTAACATTTACTGTTACAATGTTAATTCACACAAATTTATTAGAAATAAACAATTGAATGAAAAATGTTGAACATGTACAATGAAACATAGTTTTAGAAATCAATTAGGCCAGATAGGCCTAATAATTTTTTTTAAACATAATCGAATGACCATTTACACTCAGGACCAAGTCATCAGTAGGCAGTACAGATGTATTAAAACAACCTGCATTGTAGCATCATATTGCTAGTAGCGGGAGTAGCATTGTCGGGTAAATTTGTTCTTTTTATAAAATTTGGTCAAAGGACATATAATGTTTGGTTCAAATCGATATATGCTTTTTATCTCCCTATTACTTACATTGAAGAAAGAGGTGATACTTCTTACTTTGACAAATCCTTGTACATGAGAGTTGTCTGTCAAATCTTTATTTCACAAAGAATGAATTGCATAACAATGAACTGAGCTCAAAGCAAAGTACTTTAATAATACACTTAGACAAAGAGCTAAATCCAGTGATATACTTTGTACTGCAGGTTTTTCATGAACATCCATTGACCAAAACCATATCTCAATAAAATGCCATACTACATGGTTGGATCAGAAGTCCTGAAAAAGACATGTTTTTTTTTATCGTATTTTAAGTATGCACAGGTTAAACTTTTTGTGGTATAATCATTCAGTATCTAGCAACTATCAATTTGCTTCATGCACAAATTGATATAGGTTGAGCGCTCCTCTGTTGGAAATAAGAACACACCTGGCTCCACCTAATTTAAGTCAACTGATGAAGAAACATTCAAAACTATAAAATGTTATCCAAGACTTTTCAGTGTCTATTTACCATTGTCACTGAAACAGTGATATATTTGTACACATATATACATGTAAGATTAAAATTTTAAAGTACTACATATATAAGACCAAAACTGATATTCGGTCTTTACTACATCTTCATTCCCCAAGTCATTTTCAAATTGTCCAAATTTAGCTATATTTAAGCTAACTACTCCTCACACACATGTATAGATTATCAGTTTTTCTACACATGAGTATCGTAAGATATTTGCCAGTGAACCGCAATGAATATTTTTAGCGAGTGAGCCCAGCTAATGAGCTAAAATAAATCAAATTGTGTACTCAGTCAGAGTTGTTGATATTTTAAGGTATCTTTACAAAGAAAACCTGCAAATCTCAGTGGCAGTTCAGCACTTTTCATAAAGGGGTGGCATCTGACTTTCCAAAGGGCTGCCCACTCCTGTCAAGCTTTGATGATTTCCTATATAATCAACTAAATTTTTCCCACCAATAGGAGGATCTAGGGGGCAGACCCCTCCCCCCCTTTTCGTTGGAAAAATTTTGTTGATTATATATGGAATCACTGAAGCATGACTGGAGCGGGCCCCACCTTATGAAAAGTTCTGGATCCGCCACTGCCACCCCCTGGGTCTGTCTATGCATCTGTTTATGGTTCTGCGTAATAGTACCAATACTGGTTTTTTTTCACCTTCCTTACTTGGCCCTAGACAGTTGCTTATCTGGTTAAGGTTCTATCACTAGCTTTTTTTAGACTAGAGATTTCCGGACCTCAAACGCATGTACTACAGACGAAAAGAGACAAATAATTTTATATAATAACCTTGAGTTTACTTCGACTACTGATATGCTAACCAAAAAACAGACACAAAAAAATATCATAAAATAGCGATTGAAAGATTGATTGCACTTTGAATGAATAGTTCAGACTGAGACACGTGTTACATGATCAGGAGCTGGTTTGTTTACAAATAATAATGTCACGTGATCACTCACTGACGTCACAATTTGCATCGATCTTGCAGTACACTAGACAGTTCGCTCAAACAGTACCCATTATCATGCAACGCAAATGTGATTGGTTATCAAATAATACACAAATAATGCATGTACAGTTTTAGAAGAAATTAGTTCATCAAATAGATTAGATTTTCACTTTTGACACAAATAGGTCGGGTTGACATTTCTGTCATCTGGGATAATATCGAGATAAATGGGATTAAACTGACCGTCAAAGATGTCTAGAGAAGCACATCTGGAGAACTTTAACATAAATATAAGCCATACTTACCAAAATTACTCTATATTAATAAACCCTATGTCAGTGAAATTTCACAATGATTACGATAAACAATTTTGATACTGACGATGATGCTGGTCACGGTTAAATTGGCGCAAAAAATATTCTTACTCCTATTGCTTTACGTAATCAAGTTTGTATAGAATTGAATTTGACTGAAGTTCAGCATACAAAAAAACGTGGATATGCAGAAGCATGACAATATATTACTGATAAAGTGTGTATATATTTCTGTAAACAAAGTTGCCTGTATACTTCACTTGAGTGAAAGGATATCTCTATTTGTGAATCGGTTTATTAACCCTTTGAACCCAGGGTCGGAGTTCAAGATGTTAACATATTAATGGAAATTTTTTGGGTTGCTTTTACATCATTGAGGCCATCTATTTTCATTGCGGGGTTTCACATATTTCAAATGGAATTATAGAAAAAATAGAATGTTGTTAGCAGAATCAAAACAGAAAATGATGAACACTTGATTATTTTTAGCAAAACATAAATTGGATTGAGGGTCTGTGTATTCACATTATTTGTAAAACTCTCCTTAATTATTCCTGTGAAGCGTGTGCTTTACATGGACGCCACAGTGCTTTAACCAATCAGGGAATGTTTATTTGGGGCATTCGACCTATTCTAACTCAGATTTTTGCACATTTTAATCCAAATTATAGAAAAATGGAATATTGTTAGTACATATAAAATAGAAAATGATGAATACTTTTAGTTAAAGATGAATTGGATGGGGGTTCTGTGTATTCACATTATTTGTACAACTCTCCTTACTGATGCCATATTTTGGAATTTCCATGACCTAAATGGTTCGCGAAAATTAATATTTTTATATATAGTATAGTAAGTAAACTTCAAAAAGTAAATCGGTTCGATTGAAGTATTATACGGCGGCTTCACTGTTGTGCCTTTAAAGTACACCTATACTGCACGTACAAACTATGCTAGAGGAAAAATGATGATTTTTCAGTGTTATTTCATACCCTTTTCAAATGCATAAAGCATTATATTTAGGACTATTTGGAAATGCCCTTAAATTGTATGAAGATCAAGAATAACTGTATTTTCCAATTTCATTCACAAATTATTTCTAGAACGGGTTTGTTGTGACGCCTCCGGGTGTGGGAGCTTCTTGCTGCATTGAAGACCCATTGGTGGCCTTCAGCTGTTGTCTCCTCTATGGTCGGGTTGTAATGGGTCTTTCCAGCATAAGAAATTTCACACAGCAAAATATAATGAACATGTTTACTTTTATAGAAAGTTTCTTTAATAAGGAAGTTTATTAGTAAATTGAGTTGTTTTCGCATCACTTAAGTAATTACATGTAACGAACTAACATAGGTCCAAGTAATGTGCAGTGGCTGATCCAGGGGAGGGTTTTTAGTTAGACCGCCCCTTTTTTGGGGTGATCAATGCATTTGAATGGGCGCATGTTTGGACCCCCCCCCCTTTTCACAAAATGGCTGGATCCGCCCCTGATGTGTTTCAGTTTAGATTAGAGTAACTGAGACGGATCCAACCATTTTTTAAAAGGGGGACCTCACCCAGGATAAGCAGAAGCGGATTTAGTAATTTTTCATAAAGGGGGACCTAATTATGTAAATTGAGTTTTTTCGCATCACTCACTCATAGGTCCGAGTAGTGTGTAGTGGCGGATCCAGCAGGAGGGTTCCCGGTAGGAATCGCCCCGTTTGTGGGGTGATCAATGCATTTGAATGGGGACATGGTTGGACCCCCCCTTGAGGATCTGCCACTGATGTATTTCGGTTCTGACTTGACTAGCTGAGACAGATCCAGCCATTTTTAAAAGGGGATCCTAACCCAGGATAAAGGTTCAGTTCCAACTGATATCCCTATCCAAATGAATTGATCGTCAACAAAAAAGGGAGGTTCAACCTCCGGAATCCCCCCTCCCCTAGATCCGCCACTGACCAGGGCAGAGACTTAATGTGTACAAACCTGACGTAAAATTATGTACTATTGAATAATAAATAATATCACATTACCTCCAAAAATCAATAACTGTTACAGTACATTTCACATGTTTCAATAATCCAAAAACGATGTTTATGTAAGAAGTTCCCGCGCAAATGTCATGTGTTACCGAAACGGGAAACACACAAAAGAATTGTAGGTGCATCTTGTCATTCGCATTCCGATTAATTTACACAGTTCAATAAAATATATATGTTAACATTATCTATATTGGTTTTGAATTTAGTTACTAGATCAGAAAAATGATTTGTTTCTCGCAGACAACACAAAATAATATACATATTAACTCGACACTTAATCTATACATCCCTACAACAAAATGGGACGACCAAACAGATTTCCTAATTTTGACAAAGGTGAAATATGTAGAATAAGAATTGTGCACTCTGGAATAAGATCATAAATAAAGCCCTATATAAAGTGTAAACCAACAAAAAATGATGTATGAAATCATTGTTTATTACATCTGCTTGCATAATAATATTGAAGTTGAAACTAACAACGATCACGTGTATCCTGTCAACCCCTGAAAAACATAATATTGTCTTCTTGACTACTTCCGCAAACCGTGGTCTGGTAAAATGTTAATTATTGTTTATATCCAATAGTATATCATTAAGGGGGAACCAACTTGATTTATTACGAAATACGTGTAATCAGAAACATATATTATATGTATCTGGTGTAAAACACAGGATGGTCAGTAAAATACATTGTTTTTTAAGAATAACGTGACGGTGTTACGTACACAGTTTGGCGGATATGCCAGTGCATATGCGTTATTATACGTCCTGTAAATACTATTTGTGTTGCATCCTTTCTTTTTACAACTTTAATAGGTGTAGGAAGAGGTGGTATGAGTGCCATTGATACAACTCTCCATCCAAATAACAATTTATAAAAGAAAACAATTATAGGACAAGGTACGGCCTTCAACACTGAGCGTTGGCTCACACCCAACAACAAGCTATGAATGGCCCTAACATTACAAGTGTAAAACCATGCAAACGGGAAAACCAACGGTCTAATCTATATAAAGACGAGAAACGAGAAACCTACATAAATTACATATCAAACGACAACTACTGTACATCAGATTCTTGAATTAGGACAGGTGCAAATATTTGCAGCGGGATTAAGCTTAATATATATCTAATTATCAGAAAATTCAAAATAATTAATGAACAAAATTATGAAATTCTTTACTGCTATATTTAACTATTCATTTATATGTTCAAGAATCAAAATGATTTTGCTAAGGCACTGCATTTCATTTAAAGTTCAAGTACTTTAAAATTACCTTAGTACCCTAACTTCTAGTCGTAATCGTTCATCCAGATTGGTTGCAGATATTTTCTTTTTCGACCTGACAATGTTTTACTTCGTTAAGATCTCTTGCTGATCTATTATAATATTTCTCTTGACGTTTTTCATTATCCATGATGTTTCTTCGTACATTGTCTGGAATGTTCGATTCAAATAGTGCAATTTTCATTGGTAGCAATGTTTGTGTCCTTCTGTTGATCATTTACTTTCTCGGACTATTTTGTCCTTGTTGTATATTTCAACATTCCGGTTAGATTGCACATGTACCGGGCCAGATGTTTTATGTTGAAAATGGCATCGCTTGCTTAACTGCTTAAATTTGTCGGACGAATATTGCGGTCCATTGTCTGAGATTACTTTTTTTAGGAATTCCCCATCTAGCGAAATGTTGTTTCAGTTTATTGATAACTGTCTTTGACGAACTATCAAAGTCTATTCACCTCGAAAAAACTGCTATAATAATCTACAGTAATCAAATAGTCATTTCCCGATATCTTAGCCCATGACCTCGATGGCACGCCGTGTGACATGAACGTTCTTTTTGGTTGTTGCATAGCAAGTGACTGGCACACGTCATATTTACTGATGAAGTCTCTCAATTCAATCTCGGCCACTATAAGCATTCTTGTGCGCGTTTTAAACATCCTTCAATGCTAATGTCATTTTGAATCTGACTCAGTATTTTGTTTTTCATTGCATGTAGTATTATACATCGATCACCTTTGAATATAAAGCCGTTTTGTACAGAACGTTCTTCATGTACAATATAGAATGGATCTAGTTCACTCGTGTGTTGAGAATTATTCCAGTCATTTTCAATAGTTTGTATAAGCTGTTGTAGTGTTTTGTCTTGTTGAGTAGCCTGTACTTTAAGTTTTTGTCTTTCTTCTGATGTTGACAAATAGTCTGTCATATTTTCTGTTCAACTTCGACTTCTATGTCGGAGCGCACCAATGAAGAGTATTTCATCATGTGTTTCTGGTTCATTGCCATCGGCTGTGGCGGCCTTCCTGGTTGGAGTTTGGGGACACTGAACATACCTTCTAAAGGGGACAACCCAAGGACCGTTGCCGCAAGATCCAAATTCTGAACTTTTCGCCACAAACTCTGATTAGAATGAAAATACCAACCACTGGTTTGAGCGTTTGGGAGCTCAGTTTCAACTGCTGCTTTCAAAGCAAGTTCAAAATCACAGATGACTTTTGTTGGGCGCCACCTTTGCCGTGTGATTTGTCGAATTTTGACTTTCATTGTTAGTAAAATATGTCTATAGTGACCAATATTGCGATCAGTCATTAGACAGTTCACAAAACACAGCACTCTATTACGGTAACGGCCATCAATGGTAAAATATTGTGACTACGGCCTGGTCAAGTTCTAAAGGTTCCGTCGCAATATAGTTCTGTACATTGTCCAAGATTCATCAATTTTTATTTGTTGAATATGTCAGAACACTGCAATCGTTGTTTTATAAAACAGAAATCTATTTTCCGACCATGTCCGTCTCAAATGCCCGTAGATTGAAACTTCGTCAATATCATGAGGTACTGCGGGGATGTAAGCTTGTCAAGTGTGTGACATTGTGGAACGGACTCTCTGAAATTCAGGAATATGTTTTCGAACCCCGCCTCCTTGTGCTTCATTTCTAGCAAAGTTGTTATATATAAAAAAAGAAGATGTGGTATGATTGCCAATGAGACAACTCTCTATAAGAGACCAAAATGGCACAGAAATTAACAATTATAGGTCACCGTACGGCCTTCAACTATGAGCAAAGCCCATACCGCATAGTCAGCTATAAAAGGCCCCGACATGACGATGTAAAAAAAATCAAACGAGAAAACTAACGGCCTTATTTATGTACAAAAAATGAACGAAAAATAAATATGTAACACATAAACAAACGACAACCACTGAATTACAGGCTCCTGACTTGGGACAGGCACATACATACATAATGTCGCGGGGTTAAACATGTAAGCGGGATCCCAACCCTCCCCTAACCTGGGACAGTGGTATAACAGTACAACATAAGAACCGTAACTGATTTTATTCAATCATGTTTGAAATGAAATGAATGTCTCCGGTTATTTAGTGTAACAAATATGAATCAGAACTGCTTTCGAAGTCTTACAATTAGTATGTAAAAATGTTGATCATGCTACCAATTCTGTATTTCAATATGAGATCATATAGCCCGTGGCATGCATAGCGAGGTAGAGGATGGATATTTGGTAGCTTATTACAGATGAAATATTTTAGTAAAATTGAGAACGGACATTCCTTAAGCAAATGAAAAAAATTTAAATCTCAATCACACCAAACGAATTGATAACAACTGTCCTATTCTTGATTTGGTACAAGCATTTCCGTATGTAGAAAATGGTAGATTACACCTTATTTGTATGAGAGTTACGTCATACAATTTCATTATATAAACAATTTTTTAGCAAGCAAACATACATGATAGGTCAAAAAATAAAAATTTGGAGTACAATGCATCACAGTCAACATTATTTTAAAATCTTAATCACTATAAAACAAAATTTAAAACTATTTCAACAGAGAAACACAAAATGGGCTTTGGCATATAAATGACCATAGCACCGTAATATAATGGCGGTATGTATGAATGTTGAGCCACCCAACAAAAATAATCCAACAGTAACATAGAGTAATACAAAGACAAAAGAATTAAAATAACACAATATCACGAACATCAGATCGATGATAAAGAACAATTTTTGAAGTGATGATTTCTTCATTTAGCGGTTGAACTATGAAAAGAAGCTTTGTATTTCAGTTTCAAATTTAGAAATACTTTAAATAAGACACGAAATACCGAAGAATAATACAGAATCATTACAAAATAGACAAAAGAAATATTGACCAGAAACATCGTCCACCATCTTTGGATATACGTAACGGCAGTTACGGAGATCACATTTACCCCACTGAACATTTCCGTAAAAATGAGGATGTGCTATCCCGTTTGAAATAAGTATTCTACAGGTACAACCAAACTCCAAAACCTAATCTTTATATCTATGGAACAATTTAGTAAAGGTTTTAAATAATTTATGGTAACGATATACCTGCTTTATAGGGACGCTTGGGTCTTGTTGAATTGCACTCCACAAAGTCTCTAGTGTTGTATCATTTACTACAACCAGATTGTCTCCTTCCTGTGTATGAGGACAAGCCTGCAAAATAGCTATTTACTATATTAGGAGCTTGATCATCTACTAGTATGTTGAATACATTTGTTTGTAGATATCATTGGCCCTGCACTCTTTCCTCCAACATTGCCAGTATATATATCATGAATTCTCTGTCGTTTTTTCAGGTATTTAAAACCGTTGTATATTAAAACTTTGCCTCCGCGATTTCCAGCAATTACCCTAGCAGCCATTTTATAGATTTTATAGAAAAGGACAGCAGAGTCCTTTATATACCATCTTTTCACGGGAACTTTCAACTTACACAAAGATGTCAGTTTTTAAACAAAATTAACATTGTTGACACTTCCTGTTTTTGCATCATAAACATGATCAACTTGGTAACACACACCGTTCAAGTATTTCACGTGAAAAGTGTAAAATTCTGAAGTAGTTTAAATAGCTTAAAATATAGGTTGAAATATGAAAAAATATTGTATTACTAGTATGAAAATTAAACAAAAAGAATAAATAAAAGAACGGGGATATCCGCGGCGGGGTAAGTGTCTGCGACTGTATTCGATTTTATGATATCTACTAACGATTTTTTTTAAAAAAAAATTGTATTTTTATAGAAAAGATATTGAACGCATTTTGATGTAAGCATGGAGATTTGGAAAAGTTAGGCTCTTTTAGGGTTGTAAATTGAAAGCATTGACCGTGTTCACATTTTTAGAATGTTCTTGATTTAAGCGCGGAAAAAAATGTACTTCGGTCAACTCTTTTACACCCCAATAAAGTAACAGAAAGAAGCATTCAATTCTTAAGTATATGTCGGAATATAGAACTGTCGGACTTTTATACCGTCGGACCATTCAGTGAACCGTCGGACTATAGAACTGTCGGACTGTCGAGCGAACCCCGAATTGTTCCCTTAAAGATAAATAGGCTACTTTTTTACCTGCTTAAATCAAATATGTAATAAAAGCATACCTTCATGTGCTACTTTTTGAGTAAAATGAGGTCGAAATTTCAGATATTTGCTCAAAATTCGGATTTGTGGATGTATTTTTGCACCAAACAGAAATCCATATTAACTTTTTTGTTTTAAAAGATAAACACAAGCTGTTTTTTTGGTTAAATAATCTATTAGTTCTTTTTTATATAAGTATCCTTTAAATTTATGAAATATTTTGTTTAGAAATAATTTAAGTTTTGATCAAATGGTTTTAAAAGTTGAAAGAAACACGTCATTTTTTTGCTGTATATCAAATTTTAAAAAATTGCATTATTGACTTTTTCATGACAGATGATCCATGCGTTTTGCGACCACCGGATTTTTCCGAGAAAGGTGCCGCTGAGTGCACTCAGCATACGGAAAACTTATATGCAAATTGTTTTGTCTGGAAGCAAACGATTAAGAAAGAAGTAAATTTCCAGTTCTAAATTTTGAAAAATTATAGAATTTTCTTGAGAAAAAAGAATATGTACATAAATAAATGTTTTCTAATAAAAACTCGCCATTTAGACATACAAAAAACCATATCCATGATTTTTTTTAATATGAAGTAAAAGTTGAAGTTCCATATGACTTTAAAGAACATTCATTTCAGTAAGGTTCGGGGCTCATCCAGTAGTTTCACAGGATATTTTTTTTGTTAAAGTAAACGGACGACGACGGACTGACGGCAAGGGATTTGAAAAGCTCTCTTGGTCCACACACACAGGAGTTTGAAATCCTAGCAGTAAAGTGGTCAGGTGAGCTAAAAAAAAAAGAGTTTGAAAATTATCCGGAAACAATTCGTGTTAGTATTATTTTATAAAATACGGGTTTGGTTCAGCATTTAGACTACAGGTAGTGTCGAATACCGAAAATCTTCAAAGAAGAATGTCAGACTTTCAGCTTGTAAAAAGTCGGAAAAATAGGAAAAAGAACACCCCAATGATTATTAATAATGATGATGCAACAACAGAAAAGCACACAATAACTGATATTAATACAATCAACAGAAGGCTTCAAGATTCCACGTAAGTAACACAAGCCTGGTGAGTCTGCTTCCAATGGATAGAAACAAGTGCCTGTGGTAAGTAATTATCTGATTAACAAGTTGAACAAGTACATAAAACAGTAATTATAAAATAATTTAATTTACTGTCAGTATGATAATACTCCTTAGGGAGGCCTGTACTACACATGTAATATAAAGTTAATTTTTCGAAAATTCGTTAATCATTTACCACTTTCAGAGTCTGACTAACTGTGTACTGAGACCAGGAAAATAGATATTCTGTTCCCAGCTGAGACATATTACAATGTATATGTGTACATGTATGTTGCATATAAATACATCTCTACTAAATATTAAGTCTTTAGTCTTTAGTAAGTGTCCCAAATGACACTGTAAACACTTGTGTACGTTTCCTCTTTTGTAGTTTCTTCACATATGTAATGTTCACTCATGTACTTAATTGAAATTGTGGCTGCTGCTTAAAAAATTTTGACTTAATTTTGATATAGATTTAGATTTATAGTGTTTTTTGCTGTATAGTGTTTTTGAATCTACCAGACTCCGTTAAATAATTTTCCAGATGGCACAATATCTCATTTCGATTGTCTCTATTAATTTCTTCTTCATCGATTCCTAATAAGGTGTCTAAATCCATGTGTATATTTCCTGTAATAAAGTAAATAGATGTTCTCATCCTCTCTCTAGCCTCCTCATAGTTAGAACAATGTAAAAGGTAGTGTTCTACAGTTTCTGGCTCTCCACAGGAACAGTTTTTGTCTGATGATGGTATAATTTTGGATTTATAATCATTTAGATCACAATAACCTGTTCTCAAACTAGAAGTAATTGAAAACGACCATTTGGATGGTAAATCTTTTGGTATTTTCTGACAGACTTTTTGATGATAGTTGTCATAATTTCTGCCACGTTGACTTGATTCCCATTGGTTCTGCCATTTTCTTAAAACACTTTCTCTTGCTGCACGTTTTATATCCTGCCTGGTTACTTCTGATGGTTCTTCTATTTTTTCAGCTTCTTTAGCTCCTTTTTTGGCCAGTGAATCAGCAATGTCATTTCCTTGGATATCAGCATGACCAGGTGTCCATTCAAAATTTAATGGAATTCCATTCATCTTTAATACTTTCATGTTTTTCTTAATTTCTCTTATGACTTTGATGTAATTCTCTGATTTCCAGTTTAAAGTTAAAATTCCAATTGAGGTCTGACTATCTGAAAAAAGTGTAATTGAGTCTGTGTTTTGTCTGTTTTCTGATATTAAAAAGTGGTCAACAACAAGTTTAATGGCGATCAGTTCTCCGAGTAGTATTGATCCTTTCTTGGATACAGCTTTACTAATTTCAATTTGTGGTTGATTATTTGATGGAAAGATGACAGCACCTGCTCCTACAGGGCCAGGACTACCAAGACAGGACCCATCAGTAAATGCTTTACATGAATTTGCTGGAAGATGACTTAGTTTTTCCATTATTATGTTTTTTCCAACATTTTTTTGGTCTGTTGATCTTGATTTGGAATTTCCAAGGTTTTTCCAATAATCTGGAGGAGATTTATATCTTTGTATCCCATTAAACTCAAATTCTGCTTCTATACCATTTACATCAACACCTGTACATACCTTCATGTCTTCTGCCTGAAGAATCATTTTTCCCACTGGAGATACATATTTTTCAGGGATGTCAATTGTTTTCCAATCATCCAGGATTTGTTTTATTGGAATGGAGATATCATACGAATTAATTTTTGCAAGTGTACGAGTTGCAATTTCTTCTCTACGCAGATGTATTGGTAGGATTCCAGAAACTACTTCCAAAGTCTCTACACTTGATGTTGGGGTAACATTAAGGCATATAGCTAATCCCTTTCGTTGAATTTTGTTCAGTTTGTCTGTTATATTGGTTTCACAGGTCTGCCAAACACTACTTGCATATTCTAAGGTGGAAAGGACAATACTTTGGTAAATTTGAAGTAGAATTTTTGTAGAAATTTTTGCAACTCCTTTGATCATTCTAAGTAGGCTAATTGCTTTATGTGCCTTTTGTTCTACATTTTCGATGTGTTTGAGAAATGATAGTTTTTCATCTAACGTGACTCCTAATATTTTTGGATTACAGTTATATTTTAACAATTTACCTTCTAGTTGTAAATTCATTTTCTTTATTGGACCATTCCTTGAAAAGATACAATATTCTGTTTTCTCAATACTCAAATTAATTCTCCATTTTTTGGTCCAATCCTGGATTATGTTAAGATCCTTTTGTACCTGTTTCTCCATGTCATTCAAGTTCTTTCCATTTATCCATACAGTACCATCATCAGCAAATTTGCACTTTTTACATGATAGGTTAGCAAAAATGTCTTTGATAAAGATATTAAAAAGAAGTGGAGCTATAACTGATCCTTGTGGGAGACCTATTTTGGTTTCAAACCAGCTTCCTTTATGGTTGTTAATCACACACCTTGCTTGTCTTTCCTTTAAAAAATTGTTAATCCAATTCCAGATGTTACCTTTAACACCGTTATCATAAAGTTTTGTGAGAAGTCCTTCCCTCCAAACACTGTCGTATGCTTTTTCAAGATCAATAAAGACTGCTAATATAAATTCGTTGTTATTGAAGGCATTAAAGATGTTTTGAGTTAAACTTAACAAGGCATTTTCAGTAGAGCGATAGTGGCGAAACCCTTCTTGTTCTGGTATATGAAAGTGAACATGTTATAATGTTGATTATTATACCTTACATATATTTCAAACAATTCTTTTGGGTGAAATGTAATCACGTGACATGGAATAATTCAGTTAATTTTCTTTTAATTGCAAGGAAGGACGAATAACCATAAAAATTTACACCAGCGGTGAATAACCTCTTGGGTTTGTTTATTTGTATTTGAGTTACCTCCCATGTAAATGACGTCATGGATGTAAATAAATAAAATGGCAGAGTTCACGTTACACTGGAGGCCCATCGAGAGACGAAGAAATATGGTATTGGACATAAATAGAGCTGAGAGTGCCAACAGCCTAAGATATCTCTTATAAATGGTCGTTTTCAGGGCCATCAACATTTTACAAAAAGATTCTACTTTTGTTGTAAATTGTAATATCAAAATTAAAAAAACGCACTATTTACAGTTTTATAAAATTTGGTCCACATAATCTCCTTGCAAAATGAAACAAAATGTCGTATTAAAAAATAGGGGTCCATTGCACTTGTTTTCAAATTAAATCAGTTTGAATGATAAAAATCAGTCGAAAAATGCATCTTTTCCCGATATGTCACAGTTTGACGTCACGAAAATAACATTTGACGTTAGCAACGTCACTACCTCCCCTGTAACTGTATCGTATGCCCTTAAAGCAACTTCATGTCATATAGGTTACTGTGCATTCCTTTATATAGATATATTATTTGAGTTATCTCCCTTTATAATTAATATTGCTAACAAATATGAAATAAGGAGACGTGGTGCTACTGTCATTGAGACAACTATCCACTAGAGACCACATGAAAAAGATGATAGCAACAGATTTACCTATTTTAGAACAGTTTTCAACATGTTTCTTTTAACAAAATATTAATGAATGTATGTCCTGTTCTATTTCAGGAGTCTCTTGAAAGCTTCAGAATTTTACAGTCAAGTTAGAGGTACATATATTTAAAATAAATGAATGTAAAGTTTTCGAAGGTAAAACAAGCCGAAACAAATTTTTTGGTTTGCTTATTATTTTTTAATTAGAGTCTATTCCAACCTTTTATCTCTTAACCCAATCAAAGCAGTCTATAGGACATAGGTGTGAAGTAACTGCTCAAGCCCTTCAAAATTTGCTCCTTGGAGCCATATTTTAAAGACAACATACTTGTCATTGTCCATGAAATTATACTTTCATGAATAAAGACTATTAATAACAGACAATAAAACACTTTATCTTACCTCCTATACATTTCTAAGAATATGATTGGTTAAAAGCGTCCTCGTGGAAATCATGTATATTTAATATTAGGTTAGTTGGGAGGCGGGGCTTATTCCATACACGGTTAGTAGTGGAGTTACATCCCTTTATATTCTATATAAGGTAATAAGGAGGTGGGGCTTATTTCATATACGGTTAGTAGTGGTGTTACGTCCCTTTAGAAAAACAAAACCGTACTAAGAAAAAATCTTAAAGGTTTCAACAGACGAAGAAAGTGATGATAAAGTGAAATAAATTCATAAAACACATTTAAATCTAACAAGTTGTTATTGTTGGCATCTGTTTTTGTAGGATCAAAGGAAGTAGTTTCTTAATCATGTTAATGCTAACTGTATTGAAGACTTGCTCTTTTTGATAGGTCACTAGTCTAAATTTTACACATTAAGATATTTGGTAAGATAAATTCGTTACATAGTGAGCTAGTGACGTAATACGGTATATATGGGGTCATATATACCGTATTAGGTCACTAGCACACTATGTAACTAATAATACATGAGCAATGTAGTCAAGAGAAATTAAAGAAAGCAGTAAATAACTTAAGACTTTTTACTTAAATGAGTTAAAAATTCAGAATGTCTAAAAGGGATAAATCTCTTCCTCAAAAATAATTTACCTTTACCAGTAAATAAAAAAACCCACTAGTTTAAGTATTACGACTGACTGGATGGCCTCGTGTGAAAGAATGCATTAAGAGGACTAGGAAAGTAAGTAGTAAGTAAGGCATTGATAGGCTAATCAGTCCATATGGTTGTTATCTGCTGGAGATACATGTAGGTAATTGGTGTTTTCTCTCAACACATTTTGTTGAAAATTTACCTTTTCAGCTCTTGTATTTAATTTTTTCATTGAATTGTAAAAATTCTAATACATTTCTAAATGGTAGAATAATGACATCAATGAAACAACATATTGTATATTCCAGATCTTATAGCAGACCATGAGATTGATGAAGTAGTGTGTTATGGTATTGGTAATTTTGCAGAATGTTGTATAGCTAGATATCAATTAGCTCTTCTTGTTTTACTGAGAGAAGACACCATGCAGGTAATATTGACTAAACAAATTGCTTGATTTCTTGTTGGATTTTTTTTAAAACTTACAGAAATTTATCATGTTTATTGATAGTAATTATTGACAAAATTTAATTTGTCTCATGGGACCAACATAACGTTTTGTTAGGATTTGGATCTCATCTTTCTTTTTAAGACAAATTAATGTTGATAGAATTATGTGGTCAATGCTTTTTCAGAAAAAAAATATTCATTAAAAACTGCAGTTAAACAGAAAAAATTGTTAAAATAGATAGAAATATAATTGTGTTGAATTTATCAGTGTTTTCTGAAACAGATAAATGTTTTGTTTAACTAAAAATGCATACTTTAGATCATAAGTGGTTTTTTTTAACTATGGTCATTTAATATTGAGGGCTAGATGTAGGGCTTCCTGTTTCTACATCTTTGTTCAATAGATATAAGAAGATGTGGTATGAGTGCCAATGAGACAACTCTCCCACCAAGTCACAATTTATAAAAGTGAACCATTAAAGTTCAAATAAAGTCTTTTAACATGGAGTCTTGGATCCTACCAAACAGCAAGCTATAAAGGGCCCGAAAAATTACTAGTGTTTAATCATTCAAACTGGAGTAACAAATGTCTAATCTAAATAAAAAACAAGAGACGAGAAACACTTATGAACCACATCAACAAACAACAACTAATAAACATGAGATTCCTAATTCTAATGCAGCAACGTTTGTAACATTCATTTTGATTGGATAGCGTTACTTTCTTACATGGCATCAATTGACAATTGATGCTATGGGACGTACGCGCAAGCGCAGACGGCATATGACAGATTTTAAATACATGTTTTAACAATGTTTTCTGTCAGTTTCATTAGAATGGAGATAACAATATTGTATTTTAAGCTCCGATGGCATCAATTGGGGATTTGATGGTCGCAAATACCCGTTTACTGTCTCCGCTAACGCGTCGCCAGTAAACTTAATTTGCGACCATCAAATCCCCAATTGATGAATATGTCTTGTGACTTGGACTCAGTCAAATCTAAATCCTTGTCTACATGACACAGATTTACAATCCTACTTCATTAACATTGAAATGTTCAATTTTTTATGATAAAATGTTTATTCTTCCAGATTCCTAAAAGTTCCTGTTATTTTTATGATCCCAAATTTTACAGTGAAGAAGAGTTGTACTTGAAAGATGCTGGTTTTACTGTAATTCCTGAAAATGAGGTTGGTTGTGTATTTATAAACAATTTTATAAAAGGAGTAGGTTTGGTAAGGTCCTAGAATGGCCCCCTTCTTTAGCTTAAATTACAAACCAATATTTATTGACCAATATCACAATGAACTTTAGACTAGATAGGAATAAGCCTTATTGTTAAAAATTTACGTTCCAGCGTTTTATTTATGACGTCACAATGGTACTTTTTTTTATTTTCTACGAAAAAATCAAAGGAAAATGGGTAAGTTTTCATTGATCATTGAACAGGAAACATAGAGTGCATACGTCGACAACAAAGATCTTTAAAAATAATGTTTGTAAATACATTTTATATGTCTACCTTGAATATTTAGTTTGTCGAAGCCTGTGCTCCATGTTTCCTGGTCTGAATTTTAGTTAAAATTCAACAGATTTTGTCAAATTTTGTCAAAATCGGTTATCTTGACCTATAACTTTCTCACATGTCTTAAAATCAACTTAAGGAGGCTCGAGGGTATAAAAATTTCAGAAGAAAATTAAACATTTGTTTGCCATTACAAATTTTATTTTAATATTACCTTTTGTAGTTGTTTCTTTATCATATGGTACAAAAATTATTCAAAACAATTAATTCCTGTTTGCCCGAGATGACTATTAAAATGTATACATCATTGAAAAAGTTCCAAATTATCTCCCTGTGGTAGAAAAATGACATTTTTTGGCTTTAAAATTGAAATATCTTTTTTAACTCATCGGTGACTTATATTTTTTAATATAATTTCCATATATGCTGTACTTAAACTAAATTATTGTAAAATTTGAGCGATGTCTGTAATAAATTTCTTTTTTTATTTCGATATTACCTTTATTTCTCCTATTAGTTCAACAGAAAAAAAACACCTTTACAAAAATGTATGCTTCTTTCGAAGGCAGATTGTGAGCGCAAATGAACGGTGAACACCATTTTTTTATTTTATTTTTCTATTTATTATAAGATAAGTTCATTTATAGAAAAATATAGAGAAATCCTATGTAAATGATTTAGACCCGCGAACCCCCTTTAAACTTTTATTTAAAAATTTCCAAAAGTCAATAATTTAAATTACAATGATTACTGTAAATTCAGAAATTGTTACAGAAATTGTTGATATGTTTTTATTAACGCAAAAAAATGATACAGAATCAAGTTTGTAATAATGAAAATTTGCATTGATAATTTCAGTAGTGATTTCCTTCATCAATTTTTTGTAATCACATTGATAAGATTTCAGTGTTTTGCCAGTAGTGAAGGATACCCAATAATAAATGCATGCATATATTTCTAAATTTACAGTATGTATATTATACGGTAGAAATTTTATCAATGAATTGCTACCTATATGGAAACCTTTGGATTTAAGATTTAAAAGTGCATCAACTTTGTTCAAAAAAGAAGGGAAAAAAGGATTTGGTAAATTATTTCATAAAATTTCTGCATTTGACAAAACCTATACTATCATTACTGTTCTTCATCTGAAAATCAGAGTTAGGAAATGTCAATCAGTATCCAATGGAAGATTTAGTAACTGTTATGAAAAGCTTTTATGACTGAAATTAAGGTCATTGAAAAAGCTGTCTGTTCTTACTTTCCCCACTAGGCAGCAACCATTTGTTTTTCAGGGGGGGGGGGGGGGGGGGGGGGGTATCTTTGGAAAAAAAGGTTTGTTTCCAGTTTTTGGAGATAAAAATAATTTGTTTTTGACCCTGAGAAAAAAAAATGTTTGTAATGCTAAAATTGAAAGGAAAAAATTGTTTTGGACTTGTTGCCAAAAAAATAGATTTTTTTTTGCCAAAGGTTTTGCTTCCTTTTGAAGATTTGTGATAGTTATATTGATCATTCTAAAAAATTCTTTTTTTCTTTTATATCTATCAAAAAAAGGGTCAAAACAAAAATTGTAACAAAATTTAATGTTGTCCTATTTTTACCATAGTATAGTTTTTCATAAATAGTTATGATATTTTCTATTTTTAGGAAGGGAAGAGGAAAACAGAAAAGAAAACACTATTTTATATGCCACACTGTGGGAAGAGTCTGTATAATAACTTAATATGGGCAAACTGGAACCCTAGTAGTCTGTCAAAGTGTATTATTGTTGGTAACAGCTTCAAAAATGTTCTGGACAGGTGAGCAGTCAAGCTATTAATACAATGTCCTGAACAATTACTAATCTTTATCTAAAATAAACCTATATACAATCAAAAGTAGACCTAATACACTCAATCCGCTAAAGTTATGTAAACTGTGCATGCATACTAAACTTTATACAATATACATGATATGATTGATAACTTACTTGGGTGTTGTAATAATTTCTACCATGTTATTTAATTGCTACTATATTAAAATAGATAAGGATGCTGTTATTGAAATGAGAATATTATTTAGTTGTTTGATGCAACTGGATTTTTTGTGTATTTTTTTCTGTTATGATAAAAGTAATTTTTTTTTTGTAGGAATCCTAGACGAAAACTAGAAGATTCTTGCTGGTATTTGTTGAGTGTATCCTTAAGTCTATTAATAATTTCATATAAATTGAACGTGTGGATTTGTTTAAACTCAAAGCAGGTACATTTATAATTAACTTGTTACAGTAGAACAATATTAATTCAGTTCCTGGACATATATATATTTTCACTTTTCTGAAATAAAATGAGTTGAGTTGAAAGTACCTTTGAATTACTGTGAAAGTACTTTTATTCTTGGGGTAACAATTTTCATGGTTTTTGTGGATGACTTTATCCACGAATTTAGGTGTCCAACGAAATAAAACAACCATTGTCCAAATCAAGACATGGAAAGATCCCCATAGGTAGGTTTGACTACCTATATGATCTAGAGAATATATAGAATAACGTCAAATCCGAGAATACTTTAATAGCAGTCACAGAACTACAACCGCATGCAGGATTATACCCATTTAATCTTTTTAAATAACCTAAACTGTACAACTTTTGATCTTTTAATTCTCATTAAAAATATTTTTGATCGATGAAAGTCAGATTTCAGGTATTGATATGCTAGTATGATGAAGTGTTCATTTTATATCCTCATAGTTCTCGTACATATGAGAAATAATGATTTCATGCTGGACTTGATTTTGATAAGAATTATTTGACAATTCAAGATACGTTTATAGCATTTGTTTATGTTACTGTTTTCTTTAGGTGACATTTTTATGGCCTTTTTAACACCTTTTATGGTCTTTAATTGGTTGATCGCTTTATCTTGGGTTAATTATAGTGTTATCACTACGATTTACATGGGTCAATGTGTACTTTGCAATTTCCTTTAATCCAGACTATTTGTTACCTTCGTTTCTAAAGGTTTTAATTTAAAAAAATTTTTTTTTTTAGAAAACTAAAATCCACGAATTTAAAAACCCACGAACATGTAAATTTTGCTCAAACCACAACAATTGATACCCACGAATTAAAGTACTTTCACAGTAAAAGAGATCTAGAAAAGTGATTTTTTATCAATCAAGTACATTTTTTGTATCACTTCAAATTAGAGGGGGAATATATTTCTATCTTCTTCTAACTGTTGCTCTTTATTCTACAGCAGATATCCAGTAAGGCAAGGTATACTCTGTTACAGTTGGTATCAAATTATAATCTCAAGGTTGTATCAACACTACGCGCAAGGGTTGTACAGACATTTTATATACATTCCTGAACTTATAACAGATAGCACCATTTGCTAAGGAAGAGAAATTACCAGAAAATTTTCAGTATACAGATATATTTAATGACACTGTGATTACATCTTTCCCAGAATGCACTTTAAAGGATGTGACTTTGTCAACATGGGAGCATTCTAAGGAACCAAGCTATAATGCAGATGATTTAGAATTTATAACAAATAAAATAACAAGTTTGTGATGTTCACTTGTCATCAAGTTATTGTCAATTGGTTACCTATATTCTGAATGATTCAGTGTTAAAGGGATAGAATATATATAAAATATTCATAGTAGGTCAACAAATAACCACGCAATCAAATATCCACGTAAATGCCATTTTTTGTCAATCCACGATATTAATACCCACGAAAATAAATGAATCCACAGTAGAAATTTATAAATGTTGATTTATTAATAAGTTTCATATTATCTTTATGCCCGCGTCACACTGTCCCGATTTTTATATATGATGGACACCCGAATGCGAAAATTGTAAGTTCGTACGAAGTTGGTCTCGATCTCGTTAAAATACCAAAAAGTGACCGAAGCAAGTACGATGAATAACGAAATCTATACGATGGTGCCGAAATTATAAACGATAGCAAAAGATGGACATACGAAGGTTAACCGAAGACGGGTATTTAAGCTTCATATCTCAACTGAAGCCTACACGATGGATCACGAAGGCTACACGATGGATTACGATGATGGCGCGATGGCCATACGATGTCTAAAATAAATAAGATAAATAAAGGTAAAATACATGTATGTACATAATACAAGTATACAAACAATCTAAAATGCGTTCTACCTGTTTTGAACTGTTTTATGATACGAACAGAATTTCGACAACATATCGTTCCTGTACAAGTCTGCCATGCATGGCGGGAAATCAATCTTTTTGTCTAATTCTTATAAAACTTAGTTTATTATCCCCTCGCCTACTACATGTAAGTTGTGTGTAGATAAAATTGTTATGGACACTCTAGAACCAAAATGCTCAAAACTTGGTATGGTGTTACTCGTTAAGAATATCTTAAGCACTATTGACTTTAAAGTTCAAAGGTCAAGGTCACAGTGGCAGTTGTAATACAAGGCATTATCATATACTTAGACTAAATAACATATAAATTTTACCGTATGATTATTACATTAAAATGACGTAAATTCCATATTTTTCGAATTGGTGCTTAGCGGGCTGATATGAAAAGTTTATCACATGCTTCGATTGTTATCACATGCCTTTCCGTAACGTTATCACATGGCATTCCGGTAATACTCGGCCAATTCCGGAAAATACACCTCAATGCTACGTTTTCAGTGAAACATTACAAAGTAGTGTACAAAACAATTATTTGAATACTGGAAAGTATATTGTTTAAAATAATAAAAAAAAAACTAAAAAAGAAACAAACAAACAAATTATTTAATAAATGCATTTTTTAAGTTTTTCTGAAACATGATTTAGAAAGTTTCTTTAAAAAGTTGACTTTTCCCAACAATGATCATTATGTATATTGTTGAATTATTTTTTTTCGATTCGTCCATATTAAAATTTTTTTTTTTTCTCTCTCTATGTTAAGGCATATGATAGAAAGATTTCATATTGAATGTATCAAATTTTGGGCCCGACGGCCGTGAACTTTTTTACTCTTTAAACTTCGGGGGTACGCACTGAAACCCGGACCGGACCGGACTCCGGACCCGGACTTTGGTATGAAACCCGGACCCGGACCCGGACTGGCCGCCGGACCCGGACTGAATGCCAGACCCGGACTGTGGGTTTTTTACCACTTTGATTTTTTTTAAGATTACTGTCATATAATAAGTTACAGTATATATAAATTAAAAACAATCCACATTCCGAGCGTAAAATTGAACAAAAAAGAGTAAAGTAAAGTAAGAAAGAGATATATAATAAATTATTTGTTTAATTGAAAGATTTTTTTCCCTTTTTGCTTATTTTTCCTTTATTCATTTCTCTTTTTCTTTAGTTATTCGATTGTCATCGGAAAAATCAATAAACGACACTTAAGGGCGTTCAACAATGTAATACACATTCTTGAACAGGTGAGTCCGGACTGTGACCTGACATGACCCCGGACCAGCTTGAAGTTTACTATACCTGCGTGTATTGCATTACGACGACTAACTGTATGTAAACTGTTTATTGTCGTAAAGTATATATTGACGGGACATTTGATCAAGCATGTAATACATAAGAAAGTTATAAGATATTTATCCGACATTTAACAAAAAATTATCTTCCTTCTCCTGATTAAAAAAAGAAAAGGTGATTCTAAGAAAATTCATAATTTTTACCCAGTCCGGGTCCGGCATTTAGTCCGGGTCCGGGTTTCATACCAAAGTCCGGGTCCGGAGTCCGGTCCGGTCCGGGTTTCAGTACGTACCAACTTCGGGAACCACGTAAAAGGATCAATATATAAATCTGTTATTTTTCTCTACTGTTGAAGCATATGATAAAAAGATCATAACATGTCATTTTTCATATCGCATGTATTATCAGCCCTCGGTCAATATCAGCCCTCGAGCCATGCGGCTCTTGGGCTGATATTGAACCTAGGGCTGATAATACATTCGATATGAAAAATGCCATGTAATAATCTGATAATATCACCCTTGTGGACACTCTAAAACCAATATGCTTCAAAAGATTTTAACCACATTTGGTATATTGTTCTGCAATTTTTTACGTTCAAGGCCAAAGGTCAAGGTCACGCAGATGGACTTGTTTTTTCTCCTTGAAAATCCATCAAATAGCATAATACACAGGAAATTGGTTGCTCATTTTTTTACCTGCTGGTTCTAAAGACAATATTAAAGATATTTCCAGTTACTGAATGACTTTATGTTTTGGTTGATTTCTAAAAAAATAGTTTATGTATCAAATATGCATATTCAATTACCATTTTCTGCATGTGTCATATACAAATATAGTGTCCATATTTGTCCCCAATATGTTACATACGAGGGAATGCCACGCTCGGCATTGCCTTGTTTGAACTGTAAAATGTGTGCACTAGTCTGAATAATCACCCATAATTATGCCCATGTTTGATCTATCTTAAAGGTAAGGTAATAGGTTCGTTGATCCTTTTATTAAAAATGAGCTCTTTCCAGGAGAATATCATAATAACATAGACAAAAGGAAGGATGTGGGGAAAGCAACAAATGCGGCAAAATATGACATATAGAAAACAAATGGTTATGGAGTAAACATTCGTGTGACAACAACTCGGACAATACATAAAAAATCAGAATAATGAAGAAAAAGTTGGTTTCCCTATATACGTGTACCTGCAGTGTTGGTGTATGAGGCGCGTTTATGATTTTCATTATGTTACTTGACATGAAAAATTGACAAAAAGTAATATTTTACTTGTAAAAGTAAATCCTGAGCCTGTAATAGCTGCTCTTCTTGTTCCATTTGAATTAATAGAAACAACGCTGTCGCCTTTCTTGTTCTCATAGAATCATATATGAGCTTTTGTGAACGTCTTTCTTAACTGTCGTATTAGACTGACCAGTGCATATCGCGCATGGCACTTTAAATGTATTTTAGCGCGAAAATAAACTTACATTTAGCTGGATTTATTGCCGTCGTAGTTCCATCTTGTCGCCTTCGTACTTTTATTCGATGGCAACACGACGGGATTACGAGGTCTTCACGAAGTCGTGTTGCCATCGTAAGACCTTCGGGTAGCTTCGTGATTCATTCGTGTAGACTTCGTAATGTCAAAACTGCCCGATGGAAACACGAATGCAATACGATGGTGAGGATGGTGATACGAACTCAATAGGAACCCTCAACATCGGACGCACCTTCGGGGATTTTTTAACATGTTAAAAAATTTACAACCCTTCCCGAAGTTGTCCCCGAAGGCTAGACAAAGTGGCCGATGGTTCTACGATGGTTACAGATGGCACTACGAATAGCCCGATCTGAATACGATCAGTCCCGATTTTGAAAATTTCCATAATCGTGTTGCTATCGGCGTGAAAATCGGGACAGTGTGACGCGGGCATTATGGTAAGCTTTTATTATGAACTCTCACACTGGAATGAATTTTCAATTTTTATACGACCGCAAAAATTTTGTGAGCAAGCATACTACAATTCTGACCCAGTGTGTAGCTATTGCACAACAGGGTTCATAATCACTGACAAGTCAAAGTCTTTTCTTCCTGATATGCATGACATACTTGCCACTGGACACCAGTGAACAACAATCCATTCACCCATTAATTTTTCAGAAGTCACCTTTAATAGTCTAAAGAACAAATACGAGTTTTTTTCTTCATTTATTAAACAGGTGTCTGGCATTGTACACTTAGAAATAAACTCCTCTGAAACTACTAGGCCAATGCACTAATTATAAGCAGTCATGCTTAAGAAATAGGAAAAAATAGCCAAATTACTGTCAGGCTGATTTATATGAGGCTGACTCCATACAAGAACGTTTTAGGAAAAAAAAAAGAAGTTAGCAGTATACTTTAACTTTATTTTCCGCTATATAGATGAACTAACTTATTCAAAATTTGGTGACGATGTTGCTGCATCTATGCCATCGAACTTGAGATAAAGAATACAATAGATGCAGTAAACTCTGCCTCATATCTTGACTTACATCTAGGAATTGACAATGAGGGTCGGAAAAAACAAAACTTTACAACAAGAGAGATGATTTCAGATTCCCAATTGTGAACTTTCCATTCCTATGTAGCAACATCCCAGCAGCGCTTGCATACAGAGTATATATCTCACAATTGATATACGATATTCCAGGACTTTCCAGTATTTCCTATCATGATTTCCTTGATATAGGGTGACTGCTCACAAGGAAGCTATTAAACCCAGAGTTCCAAGTAGTGAAGTTGAAATAATCTCTTCGTAAATTTTATGGACACCATCACGAGTTTGTTGACCATTATGGATTATCCATTTCACAGATGATAACGAATATGTTCTTATGTCGTAACTACAATAACCTCCACTTTCATGGATGTGACCTACCTAATTAGACTTATTACTGTGTCTGTACTGATAAGCAACACAACGGGTTCCACATGTAAAGCAGGATCTCTCTGCCCTTCCAGAGCACCTAAAACCACCCCAGTTGTTGGTTGGGTTTGTGTTGCTCAGTTGTTATTTGTTCTAAGTTGTATTTTGTGTACTATTATTTGTCTGTTTGTCTTTTTATTCTTTAGCTATAGTTTAGTTTTGAACATATGAGTTTGAATATCCCTCTGGTATCTTTCGCCTCTCTTTTTATAATGTTGCAGCGTCTCATCTAGTTTTGTGAAAAGCTTAGATTGGACTTATATATTTATAACAAGACAAACCTTTCACCACTTCTTATCCTATACATAAGTTAAACGCTAATTTTTTTATACATGATGTAACTTCTATGAAACTCCTCCAAAATGGTATTTTCCAGTCCTAGTCACATTAGGACTAGCGCCTATTTATCCCTTCCCAGGAATCTAGTGACTCATGTTGGTAGAAGTAGTTGCACAGATACACCATATCTATCCTACCGGAGTATGCTGCTTGTTTATACACACAAAACATCCAGCTGTTGAAAGGTTTCAAGGGTAGATTACATCATCCTGGTTTTCAAATATCTTGCCAATCATGAAAAGATACTTCGGAAATGAATTGAAAAGATACACAATTACGCAATGTTTTAATTTACCATTTTTTTTAATTAACTGTGCTCAATATAGCTGAAGTACTTTCTAGTTTGAAACTATATATGTAGTAGAAAAAAAACTTCCCCAAAATGCATTGTGTAGTATTTTTGATTTATATATATCAGGATATTACTTAAATGCTACATACATAATAAATATACATTTTAGATGATAATTGTCTACAAAACTAATAGACATAACATAAGCCCTACTGAGCATTTAATCAACAAAAATACTATATATTTTGATATATAGAGAATAATACATGGCAAAATCCGTATCGCATGCTGTATCACCACGAGAAACCAATATCAGTCCCGAGGGCCGAAGGTCCCGAGGGCTGATATTGGTCGAGTGGTGATACAGCATGCGATACGGATTTTGCCATGTATTATTCTGTTTATCATATATTTGAATGGAATAACATTTTTATGTGGTGTATCTAAAGTCCGTGATTAGTATCTGTTAATTGACCGAAAATATGTGAGAATGATGTAAATTTCAGCTGAATTTTTGTCTATAAATTTCCTTATTTGCTTATCTCAATCATTACATGATAGTCGTGACAAAATTCGGGATCGATTATACTGATATACCACAAAACATGTTCAATAGCACTAATAAACTGCTAAATTAATATATTTCAAACCTTGATGTATTTTCATGTATTTAAATACATTCACAAACGATACTTTAAATCAAACCTGCGATTTGTTTTAAACCTCCAACTATCAGCTGTAGAATACAACACATCTTCCCAATATTTGTTTTCAAGTTAAACCAAGTTCCACTGTGAACTTTATTTTATTTCTGTAATATCATTTGTATGAATTAGGTTGTGGATGAGGGGCCTTCATTTCTGATTTTTTTTTATTTTTAGGACATTTTCTCTATTCTTTATAATTTTCGCCTGTTCTTTGGTATGTTTGTTCAAGCAACCTTTTCTTCGTTTTTCTGGTTTGTTTTTTTCTATCATGTATTATTTAAGCCAATTTTGCCTTTATTCTCTATTCTATTTACCCTATCCTGATCTTGATACATAAATGTGAACAACAATGTTACCAAATATCATCTATTCAAAGATTATGGTCAGACAGAGGGATTCTTGTATATGTCTGTATATGAACTACACATTTCGACATGGTACTAATTATGCTGCACTTATTAAAATATGCATACTTTATTGATTTCTTCACTTAGTGCTTGAATGTAAAATGTGGTTTTTTTCAGGGGGAAAATATATACGGATACCATGATTACTTCAGGAGTTTGTGCTACCTCATCCTTTATAATAACTAAAATATGAGCCTTGGAACTTCCATAAATGAAACTCTGATGCTAAAACTAATAAATAAATATTTTAATATAACACCTTTTTTATTTCATAACAAAACAAATCATATTTATAACAACAAAATTTAAGCAATTACATGTAATGTACTTTTACTATGTAGTGTTAAACAATATACTAGAGAAAGAAAATGGGTCTTTTGATGATTTTGTAATGAGTTCTATTCTGAATCTGTGTCATAAATCACCCATTTTCTCTTGCAAGTATTTGGTTTCTTATTTTCCTTTTGTCCCTCATTTGGATGCATGTAATTTATGATTACGTCACCTTTGATGTTTGCATTGTTAAGAATAGATGGAAGAGAACATTGCCGTCTATAACCTTGAGCAATATCTATATTTGGAAAAGTGTTAACATCAGCAGTAGTGCTAGAAATTGATTCAATAGGAACTTCTGGAGTAATGGTTGTAGTATTTGTATTGCTATTTATTTGTACTATTTCATAGTTAGCAATGTCGTTTAATGCAGTTTCAACGATTTCCTGAGAAGCGCGAAATAACAGCTGATCTTCATTATCATTTGGTATAAAATTATCTTCAAAACAAGTTATTGTACTGTCTACAGAAACTGTCTTGTTAAAATTAGTAAGAACAGACGACATTTCTCTCTGTTGATTGATTGATGCCTTCGAATAATTATTAATTGATGCCAAACTTTTGTGACCTGAGTGCTGCTGTACCAATGTATCTTGGACTCCATTGTGTATCAAAGTTGTTATTCCAGTCTTTCTAGCACTATGGTTAACTTTTCGTCCCTCTATCCCACCTTCCTCTGCCATCGTCTTAACTATTTTACCAATTGTGTTTTTACCCATTGCCATATTTTTGAACCATTCACCGCTTGAAGCCTTATTGTTTATTCCCACATAAAACTTTGCCTCATCTTCTTTCATATTTACAGGTCGCTTTTGAGCATACAACAAGTACATCTGGATGGGACATCTTTGATTTCCTGAAAAAGAAAAAAAATAATAAGAATAGATATAGGAGGATGTGGTTTTAATAGTATTTACTAAGTTTATGTGCTTTTGTTTTGTGTCTTTTCATCTCCGCAAATGTTTTTTTTGTTTCACTTTATTTGAGATGATTAAACGATATGGGGTTTTCTCATTGTTGAAGGCTGTACAGTTGCCTACATCTTATTTTATTTGATCTTTGGTGGATATATAGTTGTGTCATTGGCAATAATACCACATCTCCTTTTTTTATAAGACAAGAAGTATGTTTAGTATTCAAAAAGGTATATATTTAAAATAATTATATACCTTTATCCTCGAACATCTTTGGGGGGAATGCTCTTGAATCACTGTTAACTCCCGTCCTTGTTTTAGTAGCCCTCTCTGAGTATTCCAAATATCGTTCACCTGACGAAGTTGTCTTCAGCTCCACATCACCCCATCTTAAATGTTCATGCTCTGTACGAGATCTCATCCCAAAATACATGCTGTTGTTTAGAAATACAGTGTTCAATAAGGACTGTGCATTTCCTGAAAAATAAATGATATATTTAATAAAAAAAAAATGCATATAAGAAGCAGGGGGTGTATATAAATATACATTTTTGTGGCATAACCACCTTTTTGTACACAATATTGTAGGTATGTTTTGAGATTTTTGAGTATGTGTTGATTATGTGTTGCTGTGCATTGGACATTGGGGTTCAGTAATGAGTATATACAAATCGACAGACGGACACATCTATGAGTTGTACATAAATATTTCATCATAGATGGCGTTAATATCTTTTGCTGGGGATCATTAATTTACCTGTTTGGTTCGTGATGCATGTACTTATTATAAAATGAATCATAAAACATGGATAATCATTTTTTTAGACTACAAAGTTATTTTTATCTTATATATCTATGTTCAGTACCAGCATGTTTATAAATTATAGGATTTCATTACATGGAGAAAAAAATGTATACATTTATGTACTTGCCTCCACCCAATAATCCTTTCTGATACAACATGTCTAGTTCCTCTTTTGTAAAGGGGTCAGCCTGGTTGGGCCTGTTTCCTTTGCCTTGTTGTCTTAGGTATTTTCTTTTAGATGTCAGCACATCTCTAGAATGCTTGAAGTCCTTATCCTCTATCAAGTTCACTAGTGATCCCTTTTCTGCCAAAAACCGATTGATACTGCCCTGCATAGATTTTAGTGTGTCAGGCTCATATTCTCCGCCATCGCCCTTTTTAGCGGTCATAAAGAACCTTGCTAGGAATAAATCTAATTCGGGAGAAGGAATGCTTTCCACCTCTCTCTCCTCATTCTGTTGATTCAACCAAGTTTTGAATTTTCCAACGTCTGACTTTGTCTTTCTGACTGTGTTTCCATTACGCATCTCCGCCAAGAAGGCATTTGTTGCTTCCCTTTCCTTGTCACGAGAGTTGATTATGTCCTCTAATTGAAGAATGTCTTCTGATAGATCGTTCATCACTCGTTCTCCCATCTCGATTGAATGCGGACTCCTCGACATGACACTTTTTTGACAGTTGTTGTCGTCTGCAATTGATAATAAAATCCGATAAGTGCCGGATAGTAAAATATGAGAAGTTCCGAAAGGGGTGCGATACGGGGTATGCGATACGGGTTTAGCCATGCGATACGGGGTATGCGATAAAGGGTAGGTGATACAGACTGGAAAAAAGAACCTTTATTAGATATACAAAATTGCTGTATTTTGTACTAAATATATGATAAATATCGATAACTGGTTTATATACTGCTAGTGGTACCGTAACATTTGCATACTAAATCTACGTATATATCTAATTGTGTAAAAGAGATTTTTTTTTATTAAAATGAATTTTATACAAAAACAAATACAATGTTCAGTATTTGATTCGCTAAATGAGAGAAATATATGCTGAAAAATCTAGATTTGCTTTAGTGAATTAAGCATAGCATTTGTAAAAATGAAGCTTAAATCAATAACTCATCTTCGCTAGCCAAGGGTTACGATCCACTTCCCTCCTAGAAGTGGATCGTAACCCTTGGCTAGCGAAGATGTCAATACCTATGTCCTTGATAATTTCCCGCCATACCATTGCAAAAATCAAAGAATGTCTAAAATTTTCGTAGGAATGAATTCAAATTTTGGAAGTGACTCTTGATTTAATAGCTACCTTGTGAGCAGTAGCCCTCTAATAAGGAATTAATAATAGGAAATGCCAGATCTGGAATATCGAATTATATACTACAAATGCAGGCACTGCTGCAAAAGTCAGATAATAAAAATTCGTCATATTACCGATTCTTATGCCTAGAGTAACCATAAGTCATTTTTGATACCATAATTATTATTTTCTGAGTTCACTGTATTCTGGTCTCACAGTGACTTTGGATAAAGAATAGCTATACAATAACTGGTCCTTTGAAAGTAGGTTTTAGTAGGTGTCACCGTGTGTGCAATTTCATTTCGAGTCATGAATTGTTACACCATACCCTTAGTTAAGTTAATATCTGATAAGTTAATATCATTCTAATAATATAAAACTTGGCAGAAAGTAAGAAATTTTCCAAATCTATAAAACAAGGTCATCTATCCTATAAGAAGCGTTGACATCCAGAAAATAGTAGCAATTTTGTCTCGTCAATTTTCCATATCTATTTAATTTCTGATAATATGAATGTAAATTATTTTTGCATCATACTTTCAACAGATAAGTAACGTTCACGATATCAGATTGATTAAGTTAGACACATCATTGCTAAATTAAAGTTCTTGAAAAAAGTTATATTAATAAGATATCCAACTTGTAAGAAACTCAAAAGACGTACTTTAGCATATATATGTAATATATAAATGACTTTTACATGATTTTGAGATAGATGAGGCTACAATTATGCACATATACAGTTCCGTTCAATAGTGTTTGTTCCTTTTAATAATTAGCCCTTTCCCACATATAGAACGTATAAAAAGTTCCTTCTTTTATTTCTAGCGGATGTTTGTTTCATTGGCAATACTATCTCCTTTTTTTACATATTATTCGGACAAAGACTACCTTAAGATATTATATATGATGACTACTTATCATTATTCATTTTAACAATTTGAAGTACTGTACATGTGTATTGAATTGATGCGGTTTCGTAGGTGTATAGTCGTTGATATATTACATCTAGCTATAGAGTAAAAGAAGATCAATTCCAACCAGTATCTCGTGTAAAACAAGAAGGATGCTTGTACATTTTCGCCTGAATGATATATAATTCTTTCGCGTAATCGGATAATGAAAGTTTATCCAGTAATAAAAACGTGCTGAAAATATGGTATTCCAATAAATGACGTACAAACCTTAGTCTTATACTCGGAACAAATTTCAATAGTCCGTCAGTATATACATCTGGATACCTGTGGGAAAACATGACACTCTAAAGAGGTAATACAAGAAATGTGCCAATGGTTATCCTAGCTTGTACAAAGGATAAAATTATGGTGTCTTTTTGAAATATGAGTTAATCCACGTAGTACCTTTATATAACACGTGCATCTCTTTATCTTCGTATTGTAATTTGTTTGGCTTTAATTCTATTTTTTTTATGTTGTTTTTTTCTTTTGTAAATGCCAATAATTCAAATCATGACTAAGGATCTTTGGACAAAGACTACTAGTATAAAGTTATCTAACTATGATGAACAATAAACCAATCATCTGATACCATTCTGTACATTTACGAATTAGCTATGAATGAGACAAAAACGTCAAGATTAGATTAGATTAATTTTATTAAAGTGTCACCATACAGTATCTATCTATCTACATATATGTTATACATATATATATATGTTACAGTGAATTTGTATAATCAGTGATTATGTAGAATCCCCTGAAATTTTCAGGCATTATAAAGAATCACTGGTCAGTTTAGGGATTATAATATAATCACTAAAATTTTCAGGCATTATGTATAATTACTAGAAAAAACGTCAGGGATTATGTATAATCACTAGAAAAAACGTCACGGATTATGTATAATCACTAGGAAACGTCAGGGATTATGTATAATCAGTAGAAAAATATGTCAGGGATTATACATAATAACTGAAATGATGAATTCGTTTTATTTATTCAGAAAATGAATAATAGTTAAATAATTCATTCTAAAATAATCACAGTAAATCATCATTATCGACAAAAATTGTAAACTGTTGAGCACAATACATCAAAATGTTAAATACAACATATTAAAATGTTAGGAACAATACTATACTTAAATATTAAAGCAATATATTAAAATATATTAAAAATGTTAAGAAGCTGAACAATATTTCACAAACAATCGTCTATCTTTACAAACAAAATTTGGATGACATCGACTATTGCACATTTGCCCTGCTTTTCTATGGACGAATTGATTTTTAATTTACACCTGTTTTTTATTTGATTTACATCCGCATTTTAAAAATCTTGTCCTTCTCATAACGAATCAGATTTTACTTCACGTATAAGAGAAATAAAGTTTGCAGTTCAAACATCTGAGGTACCAAAACTAGAGGATATCAAGAGCATGTGTCGCTCACCTGATTCTAGTTAGGTTTTGTAAATCTTATAAAAATAAATTAAAATCATAACAGATACTGCCAATCATTCGTCCTGCCGGTTTGTTTCTATGTATTTAGTTGCACTAGTTCTCTAAGTTTGATTTTTTTCTTGATCATTTGAACACAAAATGCACAAATCAGATGTATCATAACCTTCTTGCTAACAATAGGTTTAACAACAAGTCCCAAACCTGATCAAAACAAGAGTAGATAATGAGACGCTAATCGTAGAAATGTGCATATGATGAATAGTACTTTTATTTCTGTATATCTAGTTTTTATTTCTTTTGCTATTCACAAAATTTATTTATTTTTACCAGATACTGAAGATTTATTATTTTTCTAGATCCATGCCCAGCAGCTCCTATGTTAATGTGTAGCGATATAAAAAGTGTAATCTATATGAAATATAAGAGATGATAGGAGGATTTAAACCATTTAAATCATGACTTACTGTTCACTTAAACTTTCAAGGAATAAGAAAAAGCAAATGACGATTAGTCTATATTGAATTTTTCTCAAACAAAGAATCTTTGAACTATTGGTTATTCCTAAAATAATATCAGGGAATTTGCAGAATAATTATTAAAATGCTCAGTGATTATGTAAAATCACTGGTCATTTTCAGGCATTATGTAAAATCACTGGTCATTTTCAGGGATTATATATAATCACTAATGAGTTTAGTGATTCTTCATAATACCTGAAAAATCAGGGATTCTACATAATCCCTGATTCTACATAATCCCTGATTATACAAATTCACTGTAACATATATACATAAAGAACATAACATTTAGTAAAATGATGCCAGCCGAAAACGACCAATTGGATATCAAATACGATTATATTAGGGTTAACCATTTGTTTGAAAGGTTCGATCCACAAAAGGTTATACTTATACAGGTAAAAATGATGATTTAGAAATCTCTAATCACATTTTTATCATAGCCAAATCGGTGCTGGGAAAGAAAATAAATTCTTTCGTAAACGTAGAAAGCTGATAACTACTTTAATGAGAAATGTTGGTAGCGAGATTCTGATTCCACTTATCACTATGTAGCCTGAGATTATCCACAATATGGTTTCAACGTCACCTCTGCTTACCCTTCTGGGAAACTTCATGTATCCCACGGTTTTTGGTGGGGTTCTCGCTGCTCAGTCTTTCTGTATGGTGTGTTTTGTATAATGATGTTTGTCACTTGGTTAGTTTTTTATATGGCATTGCCAATTTAAATTATCAGTGTGCATGGTTATCCCTTTGGTATCTTTCGTTTCTCTTTAACATTTTAAATTTTGTCACAGCTGTGTTCCTCTTTTAGATTACATCACGATCCATTCAGCTGCAAAAATATTGGAAGATTTATAAATATTCTAATGGAAACATTGTGGTAGTTCTTTTTAAACAGGTGGATTTGATGCGAACATGTTTGAAATGTAAATATTATTGCAGATTGTGAGGATGTAGAGAAATCTGTTCCAGAAATGGAATACATTAACGGCAATAAATGCGTTACATACATGTGAACTAATTAACATTTTTTTTTTAATAACCTCTTTCTTTTTACTTGTTTGTAAACATATAACATATTGCATGCAGTTGGTTTGTACTGCTTGTGCTTCTAAATCATCGATAATCATACCTCTATCAGAATTAAGAATTGTCTTTGATTTCTGTTATGAACTACCAACCATATGTAATTCAATGGTTGTGTTACCTATTTTTTTTCATTTTTTTGGTACATAAATAAGGCCGTTAGTTTTCTCGTTTGAATAGTTTTACATTGTAATACCGGGCCTTTTATAGCTGACTATGCGGTATGGGATTTGCTCATTGTTGAAGGCCGTACGGTGACCTATAGTTGTTAATTTCAGTGTAATTTGTGTCTCTTGTGGAGAGTTGTCTCATTGGCAATCATACCACATCTTCTTTTTTTTTATATTAACGATATCAATTTTACTGCATGTAAATTCTGACAATCAGTTAAATGTGCTAGGAGAATGCTTTTGCTAGAGAAAATGGACTTTAAATATATATTTGTGCTCCATGTAAAAATAATACTATTGGTTTATTTAGATTTGAGTTGTCACCCTTTCATTGTGTGATTATTATTCTTACCTATAGATAAAATGAACAATTATATTACAAAAAAAAATTCTTAAATTCCATCATGCAAACTAACACAAATCCTTTTATGCATGAAAAATATTACTATTATATTTTCCACCATTTAATGAAAATTGGTGCAACCTTCTATTTTTACTGTATTGGATACTTTCATCTCTGTATTGGATATACCTACGTTATATAAATATAATTTAATTTTGGATGTAACGCGTCTTCTGATTGGCTGACGTTATTTTGTTATCAGCCCATAGACATAAATTAGTCATGTGACCGTGACGTCATCAACGTTTTTTCATGGTTTTCTACGGTTAAAAATGGAATTTAGAATTAAATTATAAAAAACGACTAATAATTTTTTCTGTCTATTCGAAATAACATAAAAAATGTGGTGCACACTGTTAAATAACCCGCTACGGGCGTTATTCAGTGTGCACTAAATTTTTTATGTTATTTCTTCATAGACAGAAAAAATATTACAGTCATTCCTTAAGTATTTTGCAAGTGCTTCATGGAATTCTTTCTAAATCATTTTTAAATCTGTATAAGCTAAACATCTAGATTCTACAATTGCATCTTGTGTGATACGATATCTATCCACAGTTTATATACAGTTTTACGGATGTACAGTTGTATACAGCTTTACAGATGTACAGTTTATATACAGCATTACAGATACATTACAGTTTATATACAGATGTACAGTTTAAATACAGCTTTACAGCTGTACAGTTGATATACAGCTTTACAGATGTACAGTTGATATACAGTTTTTATTCATATGAGGCTGCATGACTTCATACCAGAACTTCTTAAATAGAGAGAAAAAAAGATAGTGAGAGGCTTTTAACTTTACTTTCATCTACATAAAAGATGATGTTCTCTCACCAAATAATTCAAAATTTTATGACTATTTTGAACGCAACTATCCTTTCAAACTTTGGTATTTCTTCTTAAATTTTACGGACGCCATCAAGAGTTGGTTGGCCGTTTTGGAATATCTGTTTCATAGGATAGTGTCCCAATTGTCATAAATACCACAATCCCATGCCCTTTCTTCCGAATATAAGTTGAAACAGACTTCTCACTTGGTTTGTACTAACATGAACAACACGATGGGTGCAAAATGTGGAGCAAGATTGTTTCTTTATTTATATACTTTTATAAACTTATATATAAAGGTATATAGGTGCAAGCAAAAACCGGAAACAAGTGCGTGTAGGTACTAGTACTAGTTCACTGAAACACAAAGCTTTTGTTGAAAGTAGTTATTACTTCATATATTCGATGATAATTCATATATATTATTTCAATGTAGTTTCTCTTCAAGGTCATACCAATGATGGATAATACTATTTGTGAATACTAAGAAACCCCAGAGGGTACAACGCGGGGTATCAATATTTGTTTCAGTTACTTTGTCTGAGGGTCATACAACTCAATGCAAAAAACTCAGGGAGAGGAAAAATCTCATATTCAACTGTGATTATGAAACTTAATATTCAATTGTTATTTTGAAATTTAATTTTCAATTGTATTTTTTAGGCATACACAACTTATCAATTAAGGATTTATTAAACTCATAAAATATAAATTGAATATCGTGACCAATCTATGTTATATATGTGTGCGTTCATTTTTTAACCGGTTAATAAACTAAATGATTCATAAATTGTTTTTTTCTTCTTCTTCTTTAAAATACAGATGTCTATCAAATAATAAAACATTTGTTTATAATGGCAAATAGTTAATGTACAGGCAGTACAATCATACTTCGTCAATGTATTAAAAATAGACAAATATTTCTTCTACATCTGAATTATTTCATAATATTAATAACTTATAGTTTTTCATGTCTCTATTTATCCACTTATAAAGCCAAAGTATAACATTTTGTTTTACTGCATATGTTATCTTTATTTGTAATAATGACTGTTTTCTCTCAGATTTTTAGTTTAAATGTTAAATGTTAAAGGAAGAGTCTGCATCATCATATCATGTAAGAAAGTGCGCTTATTTGTTTCGTCCTCATCGGATAAGGGAGTCGATTATTCTGTCTTCAATTTGCGGATACTTTTTTCGCGTTTATTTCTTTTTGGACTTATTGAATTTCGCGATTGTAAAATTTACTTGATGAAGATAAATAAGGAAAAATCAAGTTTTATTTATTAGCAACGATATATATTCGCATTATTTTTCTACTCGCGAAAGTCGTGAAAATGAATCGCTAGGTTTACATTTACAGTAATTTGTATTTATCAATGTCTGTACCTGTATACCTATCTTTTAGATTTTAGAAACCTATGTAATCTTTATTCATTTATTCTTGTCGTTTATTTATTAATATTTTCATTTGTTTTATACTCTCCGATGTATTGCATGTATGGTGGATGAATGCGATTCGCGCTTTAACCTTTGAAATTTCAATCAAAGTACTGAAGTACTGAACATCGGATGACCGCAAGTTCTTGAGGATGGTCAAAAGCACATGTCACAGAAACAGATCACATCTCTATACCTGAAACTGATGTTAATTTACAGAAATATTTTTTCTGATACAAGTTCGTGCTTGGATGATGAATAAATTTCAGGAAATTCAACCTCACCGTATTAACTATTATAGTGTAGTGATACAAATCAGTATACCTTGGACTATTGTACTAATATGATAATAGTCCCAGAGAATACACTGATGTGTTGTTATATATTATATTAATATTAAGGTTGCATGTATATATAATTATGTTATTGAAAACTTTGCCTTAATTACTGGTGATAGTAATACCTCTGTAATTACTTTGATCATAAGAGTCATCATTTTTAAAATTAGGAGTAATATAACCCTTAGCCCATGTACCTGAGAGCTAAATTAATGCGGTTTCGTAGGTGTAGTTAATATATCACACAAGAAGTAGACCAATTCCAGCCAAACGGATAGAACGGGTGTTAGTTATCTGGTGTAAAAAAAGAAGAATGCTATATAGTTTCGCCAGAATATTAGTTCTTTTGCGTCACCAGATAATGAAAGTTTATCCAGGAATAATAACGTGCTAAAAATTTAGTATTACAATACATCCCTTAATACCGTAGGCAGATACTCGGATCAAATGTCAATAGACCGTCAACATATACATTTGTCATTTCGGGGCCTTTTATATCTGACTATGCGATATAGGATTTGCTCATTGTTGAAGGTCGTACGGTGACTTATAGTTGTTTATTTCTGTGTCATTTGGTCTGTTGTGAAGAGTTGTCTTATTGGCAATCATACCAAAACTTCTTTTTGTCGAGCCTGCGACTTTTGTCGAAAAAGCGAGACATATCTAGCGATTCTACATTCCGTCGTCGGCGGCCACAAATATTCACTCTGTGGTTAACGTTTTTGAAATTTTAATAACTTTCTTAAACTATCCTGTATTTCAACCAAACTTGAACAGAAGCTTGTTTATGATCATAAGATAGTATCCAGAAGTAATTTTTTTTTAAATCCTGTTTATCCGTATTTTACTTATAAATGGACTTAGTTTTTATGCCAGTTAACATTACATTCACTCTGTGGTTAAAGTTTTTAAAATTTTAATAACTTTCTTAAAATATCCTGGATTTCTACCAAACTTGGACAGAATCTTGTTTATGATTATAAGATAGTATCCAGAAGTAAATTTTGTAAACAATAAAATCCTGGTTATCCGAATTTTACTTATAAATGGACTTAGTTTTTCTGCCAGTCACTCTGTGGTCAAAGGTTTAAAAAAAATAACTTTCTTAAACTATCCTGGATTTGTACCAAACTTGGACAGAAGCTTGTGTATGATCAAAAGCTAGTAACTAGAAGGAAATTTTGTAAAAATTTATTTCCTGTTTTTCAGTATATTACTTATAAATGGACTTTATCATTACATACAGTTTGCAGTTAAAGTTTTTAAAACATTAATTTGATTCATAAACAATCCTGGATTTTTACCAAAATTTGACAGAAGGTTCTTACCATCAAAAGGTAGTATCTAGAGGAAAATTATTAATAACTTTTTCCTCATTTTTGTTGAGCTTGCGACTAACAGCAAAAGTAGGCGAGACAATGGGTTCCGCGGAACCCTTATAAATTGTTTATATCTGTACACCCGTCGGTGAACATGACACTATACAGAGTTATACAACAAATGTGCTAGTTATTATCCTAGCTTGTACACAGGTTATAATCTTTTCGAAATTTGAAGTAAAAAGCAACCCACGTAGTATATAACACATGTATCTCTTTACCTTATGAATTATTCGTATTGCAGATTTTTTGTCTTTCTGTTTTATATTTTGATATTTTTTCTTCATGTAAATGCAAATAAGTCAAATCACGACTGAAGCATACAATATATCAAAATAATAGAACAAACCAAGAATCACACAAAAAATAAACGACCAGTCATTTTTTGTGGGTGTTAAATTTTTTTTATGGGAGTTAAAAAGTGGGGGAGGTAAATGGGAGAAATACTATATAGAGTTATAAAAAATCTTATTGCTATTTAATTTTAAATAATTGGGGAACACGTGCGGAGAAGAAAACACAGGTGCCCTCTCCCCATCCCTACAAAATGTCGAAAGAGCAATTTAGATTTTACTGCAGTCTTGTTTCCACAGTGCAAATGTCTTCTCGATTTAAACAACTTTTAAGGTTCAAACTATATTCATTGACCATAGCGTTGTCAGCCGTAATAAGATGTGGCATGGTTGCAAATGATACAGCTATTAACCAGAGTTCAGAAGACGAGGATGTAAACAAGTTGAACTATAAATAAAGACCGTAACGGTCTTCAACAAAACAACAAAACTAATACCCTAAAGTAAGTTATAAGACGCCTTGCAAGTCAAAATGGGAAACAGTTTAAAAGAGATCGAAAAACCAACGGCCCAATTTATGTATGTTTTGAATTTCATACTCTTATACATAAACTTTCTTTGCTTATCTTTGTATAAAGACTACTAGTAGCCACTAGTAGAGAATTATTTCACTTTTTTGGGGCATTAGCTACGATTTAGACCCAAAAAAATAAATACGATTCTTTTTGGGTTAACCTTTTGTTTGACTGATTTAATCTACAAAAGATTATTCCTATATAGGTAAAAACGATGATTAACATATTTTTCAACCTATAATATGAAATCAAACACACCTAGAAAAAACAGATTGCACGTGCTAGCTATCTACCTATATTTATATTTATGTTTATATCGGTTTTATATGACCGTCAGTAATCTTCGGAGGTCATCTCGATTGTTAATTAGATGGCGTCTAGACTCAAATACACAAGAAATGCTGATACATTTTATCGAGTTCATTCATTGTTAATTGTTTATTTTTGACTTATTGTAATTTGGTTATGCGTTTTAGTATGTTATAAATCCAATACGAGAATTTGACCCCTAATTAGAATACTCACGAAATGTTCATACATATTTTCGAGTCCATGCATTGTAAATTGTTTATTTTAGACTTTTTGTAATTTGGATATACTTTTTAGTATAAGAATTTGAGTCAAATCGGTGACAGTTTATGCTCTTTTAAATACTAAAATACCAAGTCTTACCCGATTGTTTCAATGATAATATGGAAATTTCCGACTACGTCATCTATGCAATCGGAAGACCTTATTATCAATTGCATGTTTGTCTAGGTTATTTCTTTTAGTTCTGATTATATTTAATGATAATCCCATGACACGTGAAACTATTACACCATTTATACACGTGAAACATCTATCATTTCACACATATGACACGATGTTATCAAATCTCGTATATGATCTAATTCTTATAAAATTTAAGTACATGTATGAAAATACTTTACTGGTAATTAACAATTCAGTAAATATTATTTGTACATGTGATAACATATGCAAGTACTTTTTTATCCAACAGGTACAGTGGCGAAAGAGTAGACTGAACAGTGGGAAAGTGTGGAAGTAAGGGCAAACTTCTGAAAGTGACCAGCAAAAAAAAGAAGCCATATATAGGTTTATAAAAGTATTTCAATGTCCTTATTCATTTTCATTTGTTTTTCTCAATAATCTATTATGCCAAAATATAGACCCCCCTTTTAACCCGGCTTCTACGCACCTGGATTGAAAAAAGAGGTATATCTTTATCACAGAAAACAACTACAGCACAATATTGCAAATGATGTAATGCTCATTTCAAACTTTTAGACATTCTTCCAATCACGTTTGTACCATAGCAAAATCGGTGCTTTGAAAATCAATTTCTTTCGTTATCGTCGAAAGCTGATAACTGCTTTAAGGAGGCATGTTGGTAGCGAGATCCTGTTTCCAGTAATTCCTATGTAGCCTTGAGATGACCCGCAAAATGGTTTCAACATCACTTAAGCTTATGAGGAGCGGGATTTGGTTATACCCTTCTGAATGACATTAGGTAACACTCGGTTTTTGGTGGGATTCATGTTGCTCAGTCAGATTCTCTATGTTGTGTTTTGTATAATGATGTTTGTCATTTGGTTGGTTTCTTATATGGCAATGCTAGTTCAACTTATAAGTTCGAATATCCCTTTGGTATCTTTCGTTTCTCTTTTACATTTTAAATTTGGTCACAGCTGTGTTGCTCTTTTAAATTACACCACGTTCTATTCAGCTGCAAAAAGATTGGAAAATTTATAAATAATCTAATGGAAACATTGTGGTGGTTCTTTTTAACCAGGTGGATTTGATGCGAACATATATAAAATGTAAATATTATTGCGGATTATGAGTATACAGAGAAATCTGTTCCAGTAATGGAATATATTAATGGCAAGAAATGCATTAAATACACGTGAACTAATTAAGATTTATTTTTAGTAACCTCTTTCTTTTAACTTTTTTCTGAACATATATCATATTGTTTGCTGTTGGTTTGTATTGCTCGTGCTTATAGTCCCTCCATAAAAATACATTATTAGACATAAGAATTTATAATTGCACGATTCTGCCTCCTCTTTTCCGCCATTACGCATAAGAAAGAAATCGATTTATAAGACCCTTCGTGTGTGAATTCGAGTAAAGAGTGCCTCAGTTAACTATTCTAAGAAGAATTGCTTTATTTTCAGTTTTCTTTCGTTGAAGATAATTTATATACGTTATCTGTATTTACAGCGTAGACATGCATTTTGTTTTAATGTTCACATGTTATATGTTTATGATTTATAACAATAATCAGGAACACGTGTCACTCTTGTCAGACATATTCCGATTCCATGCAGACCAGTTTTTGTGTCATTCTCAAACGCTACCACGAGACCATCAAACAATTTTATTTAACTGAAGTTTTCTATTGAACTCAATGGTTCTATGAACAAGTGTCTGTAATTGTACTCCTTGAAAAACTTAAGCAATTTCCAGTTGTTTTTTTTTAACATCTAATCTTATGTACTGCCACCGTCCCATGTTATGGAGAGGATTGTGAGCTCACAAGTATGTCAAACACCACCTTATTTTGTATGCGCATGTCCTATTCAGGAACCTCTAATTCAATGGTTGTTGTGCAATAGAATAAATAATACTAGTACCACTTTAAATACAAATTTACAAAATATGTTGATACTGCATTGTTGTTTTATTGTCTTTCGTTTATATTACGAAATACCTTACCTTAAACATTAACAATACCAATTCAACTGCACCATGCAGAGGCGAATTCCGACAATCAATGCCTCTTTAGTGTTGCGCGAGGCCGAAATATCGACCCTAATGTAAACTTGAAGAGCTGATAAAACCATAATGGACTTAAAGTAAATCCTAAATACGAAAAAGGATCAAATCGACAAGATGGGAATCAAACATGGTTTCCAAAGAAATAATGACTGTCTTGAAAAGCACCTGTACCAAACGCAAATTACAATATAAGTATACTGTCAATACAACAATCAAGATCAATCTAAAACATGCAAGTTTTGGAGTATTTTTACAGGGTATAATTTTTCCGGATTTGTTTGCATGTTGGTCATTTTGTTTTATGAAACAAAGTTGGACTGATTCATTCATTTGTCTTCATGTTTAAAGTTTGATCAGTTGAAAGCTTTTTCTAGAGAAAATGGACTTTGAATTTATGTTCTCCATATGAACAAAAAAATGCAAATTGGTTTAATGGGATTTGAGTTGTCACCCTTTCATCATGTGATTATTCTTAATTCATAAACAAATGGGGGAAAAAAGAAAATTTCTCATAAACTCCATCAATTTCAAACTAACACAAATCATTTCAATCTAATTTTTTTTTTATTACTTTTGTATTTATTCTCATTTAAAAGAAAATTGGTGTAACATTCTTTTTATACCGAATCGGATACTTCCTTCACTGTATTGGATAAACATAAACTATATAAGTGTCCTTACAAACAATGCTTTATAGCTTGGTCTGCCAAGTGCTACACGGAACCTCTTTCTAAGTTATTAACATCAATTTTTCATCAGAAATCAGAGCCGGTTTCTAAGTTATTGTGAAACTGCCTATTCCATAGAGGTGGCGTTAATCAGATGTGTATGGAAGCGCATATGGTACACCCCTTGTAAAGTTATTATGTTGCTAATAAGTCGGAATTATTAGTTATGTTGTGTGTTATAAGCTGGAATCTAATCATCATGTGGAGTCAACATGTCGGAATGATGAAGAAATAATTGCATTACAATTTCGACTTACTAATATAAATGTAATGACATAGTAATAAGAAGTCGACATGATGAATTCAACTTGTTCATTGATAAGTCGACAACTTGTTTATTTGAAGATGAGGTAAAACCACTTGACTACTTTGGAAAATCATAGGTCTATTTTTAAATCAATTTCCATATTTCGTTTGTTTAATGTGCTTCGGTTGTGTGAGTTATTTTGTTTGAAAAGGCAGTCAAATATCAGACAAAAGTACTAAAAAAATAACAATAGGTCGGACAAAAGGGGGGTATACCCCACTATTTAGTCAGGCCGTTTATTTTCCTAAGTTCTCAAATGGAATCAGTATAATGATGAATTCGTGAAGGATTCAACGGAACCGTCTGTTGTCTGAGATTGCCGCTGTCAGTGCACAACTGTAATGTTGACTGTATAAAAAGGCAATTTTTCTGTAACATACAAGATTTTAAAAAAAGTGGGTTTTTTTTTCTGTAGATGCTTTATTTTGATCTATTAAATCAAAGCATCTACAAAAAAAACCCAGTTTTTTAAATCTTGTATGATCTAAAATATTAACTCCTATAACAATTCATGGAGATTTACAAAACAGTTTTACTTACTGAAAAAAAATATTGTCCTGTTCCCTAGTATCTATGTATAATCGTAGTAAATTATATCGAAGGAAGAGAACGGGGAGGGATCCGCTAGATAAGCAGGAGATCAGCAAAACCTTTACCGTATAGTAAGCTATGAAAGAATCCGAAATGACATGTAAAACTACATCGGCGGGAAACCTAACAATCTAAATGACGAAGACGCCGACGCCACTACTCAATAAAATTGTGAGATGTGATGTTACAACTAGCTACCAGAGTTTAAATAAAGAGGATATCAGCAATCACAGGCAGTCGTACGGCCTTTAACAAATCGTATAGTCGGCTATAAAAGACCACCACGTGGAAATGTGAAACAATTCAAACGAAAAATGTATCGGCCTTATTTATAACAAAACAATTAACAAAAAACAAATATGAAACACATGAACCAACGGCAACCATTGAACTACAGGCTCTTGACTTTTGACAGACATATGAAGAATGTGGCGGAGTTAAACATGTATGTGAGCGCTCAACTCTAACCCAAACCCGGGACCGCCGTGTCACAGCACAACAAAAACCATAAAAAATAAGCTGTAGCTGGATAACTCAATAGATCGGTATTACTGGCCAATATAAATTCAGCAAAATCCGTCGAAGATCTCGAAGAGTGAGCTGATCCTGCTCAAAGTGAGTCACCTGTCGTGTTATTCGTGAAATTACAAACCCAGTGATTTGGTTGAATGCGGTAGGTCATCCTTGAAGAAAAGCGGAGGGAATTATGGTTACGACAATTGGAACATATATTATCCGTTGTTTCCCTGTAATTGAGTGTGAGATGATTAAAAGTGTTCCATTTGTTGACAATAAAGTACTAGTCATTTGATTTGTGTCGAATCTGCGACATTAATGTCGAGGAAGTGAGACAAAGCAAATCTTTATTCAGTCGTCGGTATTAAGGCGTCGGCGTTGGCGTCTTTTAGATTGTTATGTTTCTCATTTTTTTTGTTCACATTTATCATTTCGGGATCTTACATAGCTATCTATGCGTTATGGGGTTTTGCTCATTGTTAAAGATCATATAGTGACATATAGCTGCATATTTCTCAGTGATTTGGTATGTTTTGGAGAGATGTCTTATTGGCTATCATACCACATCTTCTTTTTTTCATATAAGTATAAAGAAAGAAGACGTGGTATAATTGCCAATGAGACAACTCTCCATAAGAGACCAAATGACACAGAAATTTACAATTATAGGTTACCGTACGGCCTTCAACAGTGAGCAAAGCCTATACTGGCTAGTCCACTGTAAAAGACCCCGAAATGATAAATGTAAAACAATTCAAACGAGAAAACTGACGAACTTATTAATGAACAAAAAGTGAACGAAAAACAAATATGTAAATAAACTCATCATAGATACCAGGACTAAATTTAACACATCAACAAACGACAACCACTAAATAACAGGCTCCTAACAGTTGACGCACATACATTTAGAATGTGGTGGGGTTAAACATGTTAGCGGGATCCTAACCCTCTCCCTACCTTGGACAGTGGTGTAACATTACAACATAAGAATGAACTATAGAAATCAATTGAAAAAGCCTTAACTCATCAGATAGATACAAATAGAAATAATACACAGAGTGGACATGGCCGGGAACTTGTATATCCCAACAAAAAAAGACACGAAGCACAATTCTGAGAGTTTTGTTTTGCAGTAAATAAAACTTGTTTGTCCTCTGTTTGTTTCTGATATTTGACTGCCGTTCCCCCTTTTCATACAAAATAACTCACACAACCGAAGCACATTAAACAAACGAAATATGGAAATCAATTTATAAATAGACCTATGTTTTTCCCAAATAGTCACGTGCTTATACCTTATCTTCAAATAAACAAGTTGTCGACTTAATCAATTAACAAGTTGAATTCATCATATCGACTTCTTATTACTATGTCATTACATTTATATTAGTAAGTCGACATTGTAATGCAATTATTTCTTCATCATTCCGACAAGTTGACTCCACATGTTGATTAGATTCCAGCTTATAACACACAACATAACTAATAATTCCGACTTATTAGCAACAAAATAACTTTACAAGGAGTGTACCATATGATGTGCATGGATACTAAAAAATCTTTCAGAGAACATACAATCTAAGATTCGTTCATCTTGCAGTAGTAGTAAAACATTTGGCTTTTCTACACTTCACACGAATAATCCCCATTCTAAATTACTAAAAGACAAATTGAAAGAGTTTGTCCTGCTTTGTTTCATAAAAAAGAATTGTCAGCGTAAATACAAGTATTTTTTCATATGGAGGAATATATCGTACTTTGTAAAAAATCACTTTGGTTCAATCATTTTTTCTGAACTTATTCAGATGATTGATTCTTGCTTGAAAACATATTTCTTACGATTGGAGAACGTGTTTTTTCAACTAACACGGCATTCACATGGAAACTAATAGTGCTCCTCTTCTTGTCGACTTTGAACTTTATTCATTTGAGGCTGACTTTATACGGGAACTTATTAGGAAGAAAGAAAATAAGTTAGCAGTAACCTTTAACTCCACCTTCATCTTCTGTCACTAAACCATTCAACATTAGGTGACTATGTTGAACGCACCTATCCTATCGAACTTGAGATAAATAATATAATAGATTCACTTGCATCTTAAAATTTACAATGAGAATCTGTTGAAAACAAAACATTGCGACAAAAGAGATGAGTTTATCTTTACTTTTTTGGATGCTGTCAACATGTAGCAACATTTCAGCAGCGCCTGAATACGGAGTATATATATTTTTTCCAGTTGAAACGATATTCAAAGGCTTGTTCTTCCTATCATGATTTCTTTGATAGAGGGTTGCAGCTCACAAGAAAACTTTTAATCCAGGAGTTCCAATTGATGCAGCTGAAATAATTTCTTCGTAAATTTTATGGACGCCATTACGATTTGGTTGACCGTTCTTGGAATACCCGTGCCGTTTCACAGATGACAACGGATATGTTCCAATTGTCGTAATAACAACAAAACGTAAAATAACAAACATACCGAACATACCGATCTCCGAAGTAAAATTCAAAACGAAAATCCCGTATCAAAAGCTCAAACACATCAAACGAATGGATAACTGTCATATTCATGACTTGGTACTGCCATTTTCTGAAGTTAAAAATGTTTCCCCGAATGTGACCTACCATTTTACTTACATGAGCAACACGACGGGTGCCTCACGTGGAACAGGATTGTCTCTGAATTTTTTAATCTATATACCTTTGTAAACCTTTATATAAAAAGAAATATAGGTAAAGAAAACCTGAAACAAAAGCTTGTGGGTATACTGGTACTGTTTAAATGCAACACAAAGCTTTTGTTGAAAGTAGTTATAACTTCATATATTCTTTGATAATTCATATACATGTATATTATTTTAATGTACTTTCTCTTCAAGCCTATACCAATGATGAATAACAATGTTCTTGAATGATAAGAAACCCCGAGGGTACAACGCGGGGTATAACCTATTTGTCAGAGTTACTTTGTCTGAGGGTCATACAACTCAAAAGCAAAAACTCAGGGAGAGAACAAATCTCATATTCAACTGTGATTATGAAACTTAATATTCAATTGTTACTTTGAAATTTAATTTTCAATTGTATTTTTTAGGCATACACAACTTATCAATTAAGGATTTATTAAACTCATAAAAATATAAATTGAATATCGTGACCAATCTATATTATATATGTGTGCGTTCATTTTTTGGCCGGTTCATAGACCAAGTGATTCATAAATTGTTTTTTTTTTTTTTTCTTCTTCTTCTTTAAAATACAGATGTCTATCAAATAATAAAACATTTGTTTATAATGGCAAATGGTTAATGTACAGGCAGCACATACTTCGTCAATGTATTAAAAATAGACAACTATTTCTTCTACATCTGAAATATTTCATAATATTAATAACTTACAGTTTTTCATGTCTCTATTTATCCTCTTATGAAGCCAAAGTTTAACGTTTTGATTTACTGCATATGTCATCTCTATATGTAATAATGACTGTTTTCTCTCAGATTTTTAGTTTAAATGTTAAAATATAAATGTTAAAGGAAGAGTCTGCATGATCATATCATGTAAGACAGTGCGCTAAGGGAGTCGATTGTCTATATCTTTAGTGCTTATTTGTGCGGATACTTTTCCCGCGTTTAGTTCTTTCTAACTACCAATTGAATTTTGCGATCATGTCATGTAAGAAAGAGCGCTTATTTGTTTCGTCCTCGTCGGTTTAGGGAGTGGATTATTCTGTCTTTAATTTGAGGATACTTTTTTTGCGTTTATTTCTTTCTAAATTATTTAATTTCGCGATTGTAAAGTTTACTTGATGAAGATGAATAAGTTAAAATCAAGTTTTATTTATTCGCGACAATATATATTCGCAATATTTCTACTCGCGAAAGTCGGGAAAATAATCGCTCGCGAAAATCAATACTTTTTTTCAAGTCTTTATCTCTATTTTTTTTTTTATTAAAAAAACATAAGTAATCTTTATTCATTCATTCTTGTCGTTTACTTTTTAATATTTTCGTTTTATATTCTCCGATGTGTTGCATGACAAAATTTCAAAAAGCAAAAAAACGCGAATTATTTGAATGAAACTAAGATTTCACTTCACTTCAGTCAGGTGCCGATAAAACTTAGAATATTTCCACTGTTTTATAGATTTTTAGTTATGATACTCTCGAATATATCATGGGTTGTGGTTTCCCTTTTGGTCTCGATAAACCCAAGAGAGTGTCCCCCTGATGAAGGATTTATTTTGTGGTTTCCCCAAGCTTTTGATTTTGTTGTACCCCAGAGAGTGTATTTGATGAAGGTTTTGTGATGTGGGTTCCCAAACTTTTGATCTCTATAACGCCCCAGAGAGTGCACTCAAAGAACATTGTTTAAGAAACACGTGTAGCAAGCATAGACATTTAAATTTGAATTCGGTTAATCCCTACTCAACCCTTCGTGGTCTACAGGTGCAATATTGTAGGCGAGGCGCTCGTTCATTTGGTTGTAGATGATAACCAGACAGATTTCGTTATAATAGCAGTAAAAACGGAATAATCCATCAAGATTATAACGTAGATATAATATCTCGCTGTTGTTAACAGATTAATGTGTAATAAAGTAGTAATAGAAAAAATTAAGTAGTAATAGAAATAATTTGTGGTTCTACGTCATAAATGATTGCATAATGTATTAGACGCAAGTGACTTATCCCTCCTAGTTTATCGGATGAGTGGAGATTTGGGGAGGGGCGTTGTATAACTCAACCTGGATCAACGCGAAAGGTTGTATACATTCATGTCAGGATTTTTTTTTAAAATGAAATAGATGAGAAGGGAGGGTGAGGAGTTAATATAAGGGAGCTACCATTTGATTTTTATGGGGGGGGGGGGGGGGGGGGTGTAAAAAAAAGTCAGGATAAACTAATAAAAAAGGCAGGACAGAATAGAGTGAAAAATAAAAAGGCAGGACAGAGATTACAACTTTAAAAAAATGCAGGACAAAATTTTTCATCCTAGCCCCTCCATAAAAATCAAATGGTAGCTCCCTAAGTCCTGGAATTTTCTGAGGGAATTCTATGTCATTCAATTTAGAACATTAAAGAAAAGGACAAATAACCACCATTTATGTCGTTTAGGTGTTTGTGTCGTTGGTTAGCTTTTTCATTTACGTATTCAATACAGATCTAAATCACCATTTTTCTAGGCTAGAACAATTGTGTGACACGATATGTTGTCGTAAAGTCATAAATCCGTAGTATTTACTGTAGTCAACAATATTCATTTTTATTCGCGCATCTTTTGATGACATAAAGGTGTGTTCAATTCTATCTGAAATAGTTTCACAACAAGGTCATTTTTAAAACGTGTTTTAATCTCTACAGGTTCATGACTTTATGTTTACTCTTCCATGTCGTATTTGAACGTATAGACCAATTATGCACACTTAACAATTACCTAAAACTTCAACTTTGAAGATCCATTTGACTTTTTGCAAAGTAACTTTTTTTAACTTTCGTTGTATTTATCCACAGCCATTCTCTTACATGTTTTTTTTTCCCTAGCTTAACACAGTTTTCAATCTTTTCCCAATATCCCGCTTTTTTTTTTTAAACTTTATGTCCCACATCCAAAAGGCGTCACAACCCCTCTAACATGTATTGCACAAATATGACAGACCTATTGAAAATATGCACAAACATTTTAAAATCCAAGTATGATGTATGTGATATTAGTTCATTTTTTATTCTGACATATTAAATCAGAAGATGCCTTGATCTATGACTGCACATGTTTATATAACGGTGATGTGTATCAGGCAGACTTTCTTCATAAGTCAGCAGATTACATTATTAATCTCTATAGATTATCAGTATATAAATATTTTTACTGGATATCTTATCAGATTGCATTACATAATCTATAATCGCCTATTAATTAAGCTGCTAACAGTTGCTGAATGGAGAAATCAGACTCGTGTCAATATACGTCTTATAGACTTGGCTTACTTCACAAAACGGATATTTTATATTCTAGTTATCTAAGACCCTATTCCCATCAAATTTTAACACTCAGTAATATGAACACCTTGATATTACCATGGAAGTATTATATTGACGTCTATGCTGCTTCCACTGTATTACCAAATGCCATTTCAAAACAAAAATGCCGGTCAAATATAAAAAAGAAGATGTGGTATGATTGCCAACAAGACAACTCTCTACAAGAGACCAAAATGACACAGAAATTAACAACTATAGGTCACCTTACGGCCTTCAACAATGAGCAAAGCCCATACCGCAAAGTTTGTTTTGAAAGACAAATAGGTATCGAACAGGGACTTTTGAAACAGCAATATTTGCCATGTTCCTTCACCCAGACTTAGTCTTACTGCACCTAGCTGCACCCAATAGCTAGGATTAAATTCGAACCTGTTACAAAACGGTTTTATAGTAGAGTTGAAAATCAATTTGAGTTCTTCAAAATAGTTAAAACCACGTTTTGATCGCAGTGCAATGATGCAGGAGGAAATGAAATTACATTGGTTCCAAAAACAACGTGCCTACTGTCCATCTGGTTAAAGAAGTACTCTATTAATACTACTGACAAATTAATTTAATATATAAATTTTGCAACAATACTATTACTAATTCGTTATGTTATTAAACGGGCTGAAGTACGTTCACTATTCATTTTTCACTTTTCACTATTCAAAATTCATGAATAGTGAACGGTGTTTTTTTGCACTATTCACTATTGAAGTTTATTCAAATTGAATAACTGAAGTATTTGCTTGTATATGGTATTAACGTACTGAACATGAACTATTTAAGGCTCACATATATATAGATCTGGAATTTGACAATTACTACGTCTAACCACGGAAGTATTATCCATGGTGAAATCAAAATTTGTCTGAATGCATTAGTCATAAATTGCCATCATTTTTTTTTACTAAATATTGGAAATATTGGAACTTCAGTCTATATATATCAGTATATTATTTTTTTCAAAAGAATGGTTTTGTTAATAGTCATCATGCAAAAAAATGTTGCATAACTATATATTTATAACAATTAATCAATTTCAAAATCAACAAATTGTTACATAAAATATATATTTAAAACAAATAATCAATTCCTTAAATCTTAATTTCCTACCACAATTATTTCTTTATAATTATTAAATTCCATAGCTAGTATTTCAATTATTTAATATTAGCACACTATCGATTGTGATTTCTAAAAATATGCCTTGTGTTATGGTTTTTGATTGTAATTTTTAAGGAGGGTCAATATGGGTATGATCGAGGATATTAAAAACTGCGAAAGACAATTAGGGAAAACTCTTTTCGCTGACGAAAAGTGTGCAACACTGAACTGAAGTGTTTGTACCTCACATTAGTATCAATAAATACATATGGTCCAACCGTATGTTCCAATTCAAATGCATTGATCGTCCAAAAAAGGGGGTTCCAACCCCTGGACACCCCTTTCCATGAATCCGCCTCTGTATAATGAAGTCATTTTTTCTGTTGCCTGTTCGAGGTCATCGACGAGGGTCAAATGTGAGACTGACCAATGTGTTCAATTTACATCGAACTAATCTATTCTTAAAAGGTATAAAACTGATAGAGAGAAGAAGAAAAACATACGTAGTATTTGTATGTTTCTGATTATATTTTCTTAAATAATTATTCATCGTCATCACAACTGAATCAAATTATAATTTTCTGGAAAATCGTCTCTCATTTAATCATGTATTTTATTTGCTGTAATTGTCAACATCCTGCAACTTTTTCTGATAAATTAGTACAATTCTAAGTAAGCATACATTTACATCAAGGTTTTATCAATTATCAACAAAAGTTGAAGGTTTTGTAATTAATGTAAATGTATATATAGTATGTCTTGAATTCAGTCCAACACAATGTTAGAACTGTATCAACGCAGCGGGCTTTGCTCTCTGTTGACTAGACACAACGGCAACACCGACCGTGCAGTGTTTAAGCGTAGACCACAGTACGAAACAAATATATAATATGTTTTTAAAACAGTTTCACTTTTTAGTCGTTGTTATATTGCTGCGGTAAAAGGAAGCAGAAGATACCAATTCGAACACTACAAACTCATATATCGGAGACTACAAACTCGTATATCGAACACTACAAACTCATATATCGGACACTACAAACTCGTATATCGGAGACTACAAACTCGTATATCGGACACTCTAAACTCGTATATCGAACACTACAAACTCATATATCGAACACTACAAACTCATATATCGGACACTACAAACTCATATATCGGACACTCCAAACTCATATATCGAAGACAAACGAAACGAAGAACGAAATGTTGAAGAACAAAAATTACGGAAAAGATTACCAATTCCACTAAACACAGGGGCGGATCCAGCCATTTTAAAAGGGTGTGTGTTCCAACTTCATGTCCCCATTCAAAAAGACTGATCGTCAAAAAAGGGGATGTCAACGCCCCCTCCCCCTGGATCCGCCACTAACAATACATTGAAGACTGATTTTTACAAAATAAAACCCAGTGTGATCGCATTGTGTTAGTTGTTAACCACTATTCATTTGTACTACATTTTCGTCAATTTATTAGAACAACTCCACAAAACCCTCACTGAAGTTCACTTTAAATCTTTTGATAGTCTATTGTCATAATTCATAATAACGATATTTTGTAGAAAATAAGTACTTCACCGAGTTGGTATATTAACCCCATGCTATGATGAAAAAGAAAGTGACATAGTTTTACAAGCCTAATTAAAATATCTAACGACCAATTTTGAAAGTCGTAAATTTTCATATCGTGACACAGTCGTATTACTCTGCGAGCTGCATCTGGCCACCCGCACTCTACTTTTGCCATGAAAAGACGAGAGAAAAAAAAACCTGTAGTAATATTAGGGCTACGCCAATTATTATTCACTAATTATTCCTTTTAAAGCTGCTAGATTCGAGTCCCTAAAAAGAATGATAACTACTGTAAGTGGTGAACGTATTCATCTGTAACAAAGAAAAAGAAAAGGAAAAAGATAAAGCAAATCACAAAGCTTCTGTGATACTAAAATAAGGTAATCATAAAAAATATTGAACAGAACTTAAAGAATTAAAAAAAATCTGAAAGTGCATCAATAATCTACCTTATTAGATATTTGACTTGGAACAGGCATTCTGCAAATCAAAGATTTTATCTTCTTTGGAACAATAAACGATTGACTGTCAAGTATCAGTAGTCCATTAGTACTACATGTAGTATTGGACTTCTGATAGTATATATAGTCTGCTGGCTGCATGCATGGATTTTGGAATTAAATCGGTGGTTGAATCAGGGTTTAATGCGTACTCAATGCAATCTTTTATGATTTGTTCGATAGATTCTAATCATGTATCGTGCAGTCAAAGTCAATATAGTCACTGTGTATTCACACAGCCATGGCTGTTTATATAAACTATACGGACGCCAATCACCATAATTATCAATAACTTCAAGGAATTTGCATAGCACTGAGTCTCAAATACATGACTTTGATATATCGGCTCCTGTGAGGCTTTTCGTCGTCTTTTGTGCATATGCAGTTGTAAAGTGATTTCATCTCTAGTAATTGTAAGCCGATGCTTGTTTCTGTATCGTTCATATCTAAAAATACTGTTAAAAAAAATATTAATAAACACCTTAAAATACAAAGTATCGATATGTATGAAAAAAACACACATTTGTATCAGTATTTTCAACGCAAAATTATGATAGTTGATAAAGTATCGTGATTGACATTTTATTCTTATAAAGTTTTCAAATTGTATGTGGGAACGGACAAACCGTTCAGAGTCAGAGACTCAAAACAGCAAACATTATGTACCCACTATCGTAAAACATATTTTTGGACTATGCAAATGAAAAACATTGAATATCAATAAACCACAGGGGGGTAAAAAATATGCTGCCTTCTTACCCATGCAACTTATGTAGATTGATATTGTATCTTTACAAGATGGCATTTAATTTAAATACAATATATATGATATATTTGACAAGGAAACAAAGAATGTTCCTAGTGGGTGACTTCTTAATTTTACTATCAATATGACGAGGTTATCAGTGAACGATAATCTCTGCATAATTTTGTTTAATTTATCAACATATTTTACACTAATAAAAATGTTAAGTAGATTTAAGTGGAGCAAAGTGTGCTAAGTTACATATTTAAAGATTGATAAGAATAAAATGTCAAATACATGAAGTGGACACTTCAAAACTGCGCGGGAACAACTGTGCTTGAACTGTTATTTGTTCACAGAGATTACACATATGATGAAAGGTAAAAAGATATATAAAGATATAGTACCAGTTTCCGCTATGGTATTGAAATTTCTCACAGGATCAAAATCACAAAGTTGTTGAAACCATGGAAGTAATATTTCCAATATTACTTCCATGTTGAAACATACTGGAATTCAAATATTCAAATAAATCATCTGTATACATACAGAAAAATATTGTGGTATGGTTACCAATGAGACAACTATTCACAAGAGACCAAAGACAAAGCTATAGGTTTCCGTAACGTCTTCAACAATGCGCAGAGCCCATACCGCATAGTCAGTTTATATAAAAGTTCCCGAAATATATAAAAAATATTTTAGCAATTAAAAAAAACATTGGTTAAAAAAAATATATAAATACATGTATTATTTAATAGCACTACATTTTACTACTGAAGACAAATTTAGAATTATTTAATTGGTTTTGATTGATTTATTAGTGTTTGCTAAAGTTTCAGTAAACTATTTTGTGACCGCACAGCCTACCGATACAGTTTACCTATATTTGGCAATTGTACAAGGTCATGCGTTTGTAAGTTTTAACTGAATTCGTTGGATGTGTGCTGATTGATACTTTAGTCTGGGAGAACATGATTTATTAATTAGTTGTAATTTGCTCTCAGTAACTAGGAGAACTCTTGTATAAGTATAGAGGATATGTTCCTGCTGAAATCTAAAATCGTCATGTTGCCATATATCTTTGCAATAAGTCGTCCCTCTGTGTCAACATTAAAATATTAAGATTTGGAAAAGACCGTTTAGCTCGCGGGTAGTTTTTCTAGTTCAAGTCATGATCACTTGTATAGATAAAATATTGCGCTTACTAAAACGTGGATAAAAGCGCTGTTTGTTTGCTTTTTGTTTGTGTTGTTGTTTATCATGTGCTGATTTTGTGTCATGAATGGATACATCATATCCTTTGCTTTTCTAATGAAATAAACAAAAGACATTGACTCTTTGTAGAAACATTATTTTTTTTATCCACGTGACTATAACGCATAACATTGAGAATGGAAATGGGGAATGTGTCAAAGAGAAAACAACCCGACCATAGAACAAACAACAGCGGAAGGTCACCAATAGATCTCCAATGCAGCGAGAAACTCCTGCACCCGGAGGCGTCCTTCAGCTGTCCCCTAAACAAATATCTATATACATTGTACCAAATAATTAAAATATTAAAATTCTAAATATCGTTTATAAATTTGATAGTTTCGAAATCTGATCAAACTTTGAAAATACTTAACCTTACGTGCAATTTTGATTATTTCACTTTTTGAAAGTTCTATTTTTTAAATTTTTGATTAAAATATCAAAATAGAAAAGGGGTGAAAAGAGGGGTACTTATAAACGGCGAAACGAAATAAAAGCTTTTTTTACGCTAAAATTGAGACTAAGAACAAATATAAGTGGTTTGGAGCCATGATACTGTTATAAGGCATTTACATAAACTCAATATATATAGATATCAGCATGTAAATTTTTATTTGCGCCAGACGCACGTTTCATCTACAAAAGACTCATCAGTGACGCTCGAATCAAATAAAGTTAAAAAAAAGCCAATGAAGTCAAATAAAATTAGAAAGGCCAAATAAAGTAATTCCGAAAATTGAAAATTATTTTCAAAATTTTATATCAGCAATAAATGTTTATATTTTTGGGAATCCGATATATAAATATTGTCACTAAGGTGACACTGTTTTTTACTTGGATACTTCGAGGAGGGGCTTCAATAATGGTACATACAAATATTCGGATCCCCAATTTGATGGGGGGGGGGGGGGGGGAGGGGATCTGTGCAAGCAGAAGACAAAAGGAACGGGGATTTTGTTGTATTGAGGGATACCATTGTTCCGTATTTGTTATTAGTGCATTTTTAATTATCGTACGACAATCAACAAGGAACACAGGTACGTCCAGTCAGGGCGTGTAAAGAGAGTGCCACGCTGTCTGCTGCATGATGGACTTTTCTATTTCTATTGGCCATTTTTCTATTTCTATTGGCCATACACCAACGTTTCTCTTGAAAAACAAGTACAATGTAAAACGCTGAATTTTAAGTCACCTACGGAACAATAAAAACTGATTATTTGAAAGTCAAGTCAAGTGTTTGTTATTCATTTGATGAAGACATAATCTTTCAATTAGTTTATTTGGGGTATGGAGCTGGCATAAGTCAGTAAGGGAGCTACCATTTGATTTTTATGGGGGCTAGGATGAAAAATTTGGTTCTGCTTTTTTTTAGTTGTAATCTCTGCCCTGCCTTTTTATTTTTTACTCTATTCGGTCCTGCCTTTTTTTTTACTAGTTTATCCTGACTTTTTTTTACACAAATTGTCATCCTGACTTTTTTTACCAAGTTGCTCATCCTGCCTTTTTTTTACTCAAAACTCCTGTCCTGCCTATTTTTTCAAATTTCATCCTAGCCCCCTCCCCCGATAAAAATCAAATGGTAGCTCTCTACTTGTGACTGCTAGCTTTATATATAATTGTCCTTTGTTAATTTATTATCATTGTCATTTTGATTAGTTTCTTTTGTTTTCTATTCTGACATAGGACTTTGATTTCTTTTGAAATGCGTTTCACTGTGCGTATTGCTGCGTGTTTTGTTCTTTCTGCATTGGCTAGAGGTATAGGGAGAGGGTTGTGATTTCACAGAACATGTTTCACACCGCCGCATTTGTGCGCCTGTCCCATTTCAGGCGCCTCTTGCTTTTTTAGTCTTGAATGATTTAACTTTAACTCATGCTGAGTTTACACGTAATTCTAATTAGAATTGGAATGCGCATCAAATTCGCTTTACTGTCCTAACGACGTTAACTTTTAATTGGGAGTAACAAAAACGTATTTCTAATGCGAATTAGTTATTTCGAATTAGCCAATTCGAATCAATTCGAATTAAAAAAGAAGAGTGTGGTGAACGCGATTAGCGAATTCGATTCGCATTCGATTCGAATGCAATTCGAATTAAAGGTACGTGTGAACGAGGCATCATTGTTATATTTCGGAGTTTAGTATAACGTCTATTATCACTGAACCATCACTAAACCAGTACACTTTTATGTCTAGGGGCCAGCTGAAGCACGCCCGCCGGCCAGCACAACGTTCATTGCGACACCATACATTAAGTATTCCTTCCGTATCATTACTTGGAACTAAAAGGCAATATATTATCATCATGCAATCAATAAAAAAGAAAACAAAACGTTTAAAGCTGCATGCGACCGAAGCGCGTTTTCTTGATCTACCTTCATCAGGAACGTCAAAAAAGCGAATAATACTATTTGGCCTACTGCGAGTTGATCAGTTTTCACTGTTACTTCTAAATGTTGGACACGGGGGTCACCAACTATAGCTCTGAATTATTTATCTCAAACGCTAACCTTATATTAGAGATTTAAATCAACCTATTTGATGCTGGTTTAAATAAGTTTTTTTTCTTCAATATATGCACAACCTTGAAATTTCACGATACTGTTATCCCATATGATGTCTGATAGGTTTTATAAAAGAAAGACTTACTCTTTTAATTATTTATTTTCTAATTAAAAATGATTTGATATATTTCGTGCAATTTATTCCTAACTAAGAATGATTATAATCAGAGCCGTGTTTACAAGTACCCCTCTTTTCGCCCCTTTTCTATTTTGATATCTTAATCAAAAATTTAAAAAATAGAACTTTCAAAAAGTGAAATAATCAAAATTGCACGTAAGGTTAAGTATTTTCAAAGTTTGATCAAATTTCGAAACTATCAAATTTATAAACGATATTTAGAATTTTAATATTTTTTTTATTATTTGGTTAAAATTTCAAAATTTCAAAACTTTTACACACTTTGGAATTTTCATATTTTAAAACTTTTATCACATTTCTAAAAATCTAAAATTTGAAAAGTTTTTAAAACTTTGAATTGATAAGTGTTACACGGACCAATCTGCTATGCTTTTACTGAAAAACCAACAGGTAAAAGTTAGCCAAAACATGCAACAGTTGTTAAAAAGGGGATAAAAATAAAGAATATATTTCAGTATACACAGCATCATAATTCTATATAAAATATTTCATAGAATTCTTATGAACCCACAAGATTGCATTCATCAAGTAAAAAACAGATGTTAATTTACGATTTTCGAAGTCTTCCTAATTTTTAATTTGTGTGTAACATTTTTCAAAGCCTCGCCTGTCTGGTCTGACTGTCTGACTATCTGTATGTCAGAACAGCAATTGATGACGAACCCTTCACAAAACACTTATCGAGATAATAACGTGTGCGAATTGAGTAATATAATTAATGACCAATAACCATACGTCGAGATAGACCTCGAGATGTATATGATAAAAGCCAAATGAAACGTTTTTGAAAGAACTTATAGAGTACAGTATGACGATTGGAATTTTTCAAGTTTATGCTACTGGTCAATGGGTATAAGGTATTTGTGTATTTGTTGCTTCTAATTTCTAGTTTTAGAAGTGGAAATGTTTAGAGATTTTAATATCATGTTTGCCTTATTCAAAAGCAACGTTCCTGCTATTTAAAGATATCAAGCTGTCTGCCTTTTACATCGCTATTCCCACTATCTATCGAGATATGCATGTTCTTTTCCAAGGCAAAGTACCCGTTTTCTATAGAGATATGTATGTTCTTTTTCCATTGCAAAGTTCCCTGTGTCTAGAGATATCATGATGTATGTTCTTTTCCCATTGCAAAGTTCCCTGTGTCTAGAGATATCATGATGTATGTTCTTTTTCCATTGCAAATTTCCCTGTGTCTAGAGATATCATGATGTATGTTCTTTTTCCATTGCAAATTTCCCTGTGTCTAGAGATATCATGATGTATGTTCTTTTTCCATTGCAAATTTCCCTGTGTCTAGAGATATCATGATGTCTTTCTTTCCAGATTGCAAAGTTCCGCTATAACCTTTAGAGATATCATGATATCTGTCTTTTTCCGATTGCAAAGTTCCCGCTATCTTTAGAGATATCAAGCTGTCCGCTTTTTCCATTGCAAAGTTCCCGCTATCTTTAGAGATATCAAGCTGTCCGCTTTTTCCATTGCAAAGTTCCCGCTATCTATAGAGATATCAAGCTGTCCGCTTTTTCCATTGCAAAGTTCCCGCTATCTTTAGAGATATCAAGCTGTCCGCTTTTTCCATTGCAAAGTTCCCGTTTTCCTTAGAAATATCAAGCTGTCCACTTTTTCCATTGCAAAGTTCCCGCTATCTGTGGGGTTCGTGTTGTTTATTCTTTAGTTTTCTATGTTGTGTCGTGTGTGTTGTTGTTTGTTTGTCCTTTTCATTTTTAGCCATGACGTTGTCAGTTTGTTTTCGATTTATGAGTTTGACTGTCACTTTGGTATCTTTCGTCCCTCTTTTAGAGATATCAAGCTGTCCGTTTTTTCCATTGTAAAGTCTCCGCTATCTAAAGAGATATCAAGCCGTCCGCTTTTTCCATTGCAAAGTTCCCGCTATCTTTAGAGATATCAAGCTGTCCGCTTTTTCCATTGAAATGTTCCCGCTGTCTAGAGCTATCAAGATTTTTATATTTTTCTAAAATAAAGTTCCAGCTCATGAGGTCTGTCTTTTCCCAATGCAAATGTTCTTCTTGCTACTTATAGAGATCTGTGTTTCCCATTGCGAAGTGCCTGCTATTTCAAGTCTGCCTCTTTTCAATGAATAGTGTCGATTTCTAGGAATCTTATTATGTGTCTTTTTTTCCATTAAAAGAGTATGTGTTCTCTTTCGGATTTAAGTGAATATTTTTTTTAATCGAAATTGATGTGATTTTGATTAACTTCTACGTTTAATTTTATTGGAAGGCAATATATATACATACATTTTATTCAGACAGTCCATTCTTTTCTCTTTAAATGTTTTAATGTATGATATATGATAAGATAAAAACAAATATCAGAAATTTCATTTAAAAGATTAGTTTAAATATCCTTTTTTTAAAATACAGATTATTATTAATGAATTAGTTCAGGTTTTCATTATTATTAATCTAATAAAACTTGTATGTCATATTAATGTTTTTAAAAACGATATTTTTATATATTTTTAATTTAATAAAATTGTAATGTTATTATAATGCTTATATCAACGAAGCCATTTCTTGTACTTCACTCTACTGACATGAAAACAAAACCTGCTGGGTTTTAAATCGAATTATAATCTTAAATATTATCAAAATTAGAATAAATATATACGTCTTTAGGTTATGATAATGACTTTACAATACATAAAGCTAGCAGACTATAGGATTTCGAAAAAAAGATACCTGTACTTATACCCACGACGACGGGCATCCCTACGGCTTTGTTCGGTGTAAAAAATACGCATCTAAGTCCGATAATTGGGGGGGTGGGGGGGGGGGGGGGTAAAGGGGAGTTACTCAGTACCTCGCTTTATTTTTCAACGCACGAAGGAGTCCTTCAAACAACTATTTGGGGTCCATCCATGGTCTGCTGCAAGTCAAATGTTGTTTTTTTTATTCAATTATCACATAAATTTATCCTCTTTTTCCACTAGAAATCCAAACGTTTTCATTCTTAATATGCATAATAAACATCCACGAGACGTTTAGCAAACGAGCTATCCTAACGTGTTTTTTTAACAAACAACAGGCAAATGGTTATGAGAAAATGAAATTTAAAGGTCTTATCTATTCGAGGACAAGACCATTTATAGTCATATGGAACTTCAAATAAAAAAAAATTGCATATGTTTATTTTAACTAAATGGCTAGTTTTTATTATAAAACTTATGTACATATACTTTTTTCTCAAGAAAATTCTGTAATTTGTCCATATTTAGAAGAAGTTTATTTTATTTTTAATTGCTTGCTACCAGCAAACAATTCGCCGACATGTTTTCCGTATGCAGCGGTACCTTTCTTACGTAGACGTTACGCACGGTAATGCGTTCGGATTAAAATTACGTTATTATATGATTTTAGAACAGCAACCATTTGCCTTTAAAGAAATAAAATCACCAACATCCATATATCTACAGAAAGGCCCGGACATGTTTTTCTTATTTTAAGTTAATTCTATAAATTTTTGCACCATACATTTATTTTATTGAACTCACAAATCTTACTTTTGCGTTAAAAATTGCATGTCCGGCGTAACATTTCAGATTAAATAAAATGCATTTCTCTATGTTCCGTTGTAATTTTGCACATAAAATCTGCGATATTTAGTATATCAGCTTCCTACTAGATTTATATTATAACATCATACCCGTTTTTTGGTATTGGCTGAAATTTGAAGCAAGCCTTCAACGAAATATTCAGCAGAGGAACCTGTCTTAATGAGTTTTGAGGAAAGTTTATCAAAATTTCAGTTTTATTATTATCCCTATAAAATAATCAAATCATATTAAAACTATACTCAATAGAAAGTTCAGAAAAAGATAAACATTTTCAAAGTTTCAAATGTAAAAAAAAACTTTTTCTTGAAGCAGAATTTTTAAAAATCGAATGTCTAGCCACAATGTCCAAACGTTATTTTTGTCCATTCCTTAGGTGAAACATGTTGTATAAATACTAAATGTGCATTTATAATACAAAACTAACATATTTATAAGATACAAACTATAAGTTCATACAAATGGCTAAATGAGTCGGGTGTTTTCACAAACATTATGACCTTACATTTTTTTTCGGAAAGCATTCCCTATGTCTAGCCATTATGTCCAATGGTGTCATTTTGACGTTTCTGCACAGTGGCGTCTTTTATACAAATACACACTAGTTACGAACTGTTTAGGCAGTTAAAATGATACCGGGAAATGTTCATTCCAAAATGGTCTTCTGAATCAAAATAACACTCAGATTAGAAAAACATACACACATAAGGAATAAACCCTTTATAGACACACGGGAAAAGGGGGGATGGGCCGAGGGATAATTTCTTATGGACAAAAGTTTTCACGCAAATCTAAAACACCTTTATAGATTAGAAACCGATTAGAATCCGAGTTACAATGGTCTTATAAATTTTAAACAACTATATAAATTCGTATTTGTAAAATGAAACCATCAGTGCTAAAAAGATAGAGAAATAGTCGGAAAACTCAGAGACACAGACACATACAGATATTGGACAAAAGTGAGTTCAACACAAAAAAAATCATTTCAACTAAAATCATGATAAAAAGAAATATTGCTAAATTATTATATGACCGATTTTAATGAAATAAATACCATAAATTTTTATGTCAATTTGTCAAAAAAATGTTCAGGCTAAATTTATCTTCTCATGTGTCCCTCCGGAAGCAAGATTTTTTTTAAAGGTTGCTATGTTTTCTATCCAAAATAAAATTGGAAAAATTTGCATTTGTTTTCATCTAATCGCAGATCAGAAAATAAAAACGATCCTTACGTAATTAATTGCCTTATACATGATAAATTTTGAAACATTTCTTCAGCTTATGTTATTTATTTGATAAAAGTCGACCGAGTAGGTACTCCGCTCTTGATAACAAAATGTGAAAGTTATTTTATGGCGTCAAATTTGTCAATTATACATGTTACGTCTTGCGACGCAATACCGTGCGTAACGTCGTAGTTTTCATCGCTCCGTCATCATTTAAGATAAACTATACCTTATCGTACCTGTTATACACGTACTTACCTGAATATCCATGATTCTTTGTTGATTGTTCACAAACGGGTGACAATCGTTAACTTCGGCTTCAAAACAGGACCATTAATTAGCTGCCATCTTTTTTCACAACACTGACCTATTGAAATATTTTTTTGAGGATTATACTAAATTTATGCGAAAAAATGATAAAATCGTGCAGTGAAGACCAAGTTTATGATATATGTATGCATTGGTTACAGAATTGGATTAACATTATTTTTCACCGGTCACTCGTTTCATATGACTTTAACTCCTACTATTTTTACGATTTAGACGATAAATTAATTTTTTCTCCCTTTTCCCCCACGTGCATCGCATCTTTGATTCCTTTTGACAACTGAAACATGTACGATAAAAAAAACCCTTTCTGTTGGGTGGATGATACACTTTCTGTTTCGGTGAGATTAAAACAATTTCCATAATACAATGCTACTCTTATTGAAATTTCATTGATCTTCGGTTAGTTGCGTTGAAATTGATGTCGTTTAACGGATGCACAGACCAACACGTACTTTGAGTTCCAAAGAATGACGTAATAATACGCCCAAACAGTTTCAAAATATCATTTATACAATGTATCAAACGCAAATATAGTCATATGCATAGAAAATAGACAGTAGAATGATTGTTAAATTTTATTTAAAGAAGCATTTATTTGTTCCTATTGACCTTTTCAACATTTTAGTCTGGTTGTAACTTTGATATGTTAATCAGTATAATAAGTCTTTGAAATTACATTCAGCAGATCATTTATTTCTATCAAAATAAGACAATTCATTGAAAGTCTGAATTGATTGTTTATTTATAAAACTTGTTTAAGCTAGGTGTAAAGGTAGAAATATCAAAAAAGGAACAACGTTGGCACTCCCAAAATCACTAGAAATAAACAAACAAAAAAGATGTACATCAAATGGATTGAACATCTATATTATTCCTGAAATAGTACACACAAAAGTATACAGAAACATTTCTACATTAAACGATTGCAAATCCAAACTAAATTATGTAATTTACTTAAATATCAGAATAGTTCAATTTAGACAGACAACATTGTATCATCAACACAAGTGGATATTCTTTGAAAGGTTGTTGGATCATTGATCAAAATAATGACGTTACGCACGGTATTGCGTCGCAAGACGTAACATGTATAATTGACAAATTTGACGCCATAAAATAACTTTCACATTTTGTTATCAAGAGCGGAGTACCTACTCGGTCGACTTTTATCAAATAAATAACATAAGCTGAAGAAATGTTTCAAAATTTATCATGTATAAGGCAATTAATTACGTAAGGATCGTTTTTATTTTCTGATCTGCGATTAGATGAAAACAAATGCAAATTTTTCCAATTTTATTTTGGATAGAAAACATAGCAACCTTTAAAAAAAATCTTGCTTCCGGAGGGACACATGAGAAGATAAATTTAGCCTGAACATTTTTTTGACAAATTGACATAAAAATTTATGGTATTTATTTCATTAAAATCGGTCATATAATAATTTAGCAATATTTCTTTTTATCATGATTTTAGTTGAAATGATTTTTTTTGTGTTGAACTCACTTTTGTCCAATATCTGTATGTGTCTGTGTCTCTGAGTTTTCCGACTATTTCTCTATCTTTTTAGCACTGATGGTTTCATTTTACAAATACGAATTTATATAGTTGTTTAAAATTTATAAGACCATTGTAACTCGGATTCTAATCGGTTTCTAATCTATAAAGGTGTTTTAGATTTGCGTGAAAACTTTTGTCCATAAGAAATTATCCCTCGGCCCATCCCCCCTTTTCCCGTGTGTCTATAAAGGGTTTATTCCTTATGTGTGTATGTTTTTCTAATCTGAGTGTTATTTTGATTCAGAAGACCATTTTGGAATGAACATTTCCCGGTATCATTTTAACTGCCTAAACAGTTCGTAACTAGTGTGTATTTGTATAAAAGACGCCACTGTGCAGAAACGTCAAAATGACACCATTGGACATAATGGCTAGACATAGGGAATGCTTTCCGAAAAAAAATGTAAGGTCATAATGTTTGTGAAAACACCCGACTCATTTAGCCATTTGTATGAACTTATAGTTTGTATCTTATAAATATGTTAGTTTTGTATTATAAATGCACATTTAGTATTTATACAACATGTTTCACCTAAGGAATGGACAAAAATAACGTTTGGACATTGTGGCTAGACATTCGATTTTTAAAAATTCTGCTTCAAGAAAAAGTTTTTTTTTACATTTGAAACTTTGAAAATGTTTATCTTTTTCTGAACTTTCTATTGAGTATAGTTTTAATATGATTTGATTATTTTATAGGGATAATAATAAAACTGAAATTTTGATAAACTTTCCTCAAAACTCATTAAGACAGGTTCCTCTGCTGAATATTTCGTTGAAGGCTTGCTTCAAATTTCAGCCAATACCAAAAAACGGGTATGATGTTATAATATAAATCTAGTAGGAAGCTGATATACTAAATATCGCAGATTTTATGTGCAAAATTACAACGGAACATAGAGAAATGCATTTTATTTAATCTGAAATGTTACGCCGGACATGCAATTTTTAACGCAAAAGTAAGATTTGTGAGTTCAATAAAATAAATGTATGGTGCAAAAATTTATAGAATTAACTTAAAATAAGAAAAACATGTCCGGGCCTTTCTGTAGATATATGGATGTTGGTGATTTTATTTCTTTAAAGGCAAATGGTTGCTGTTCTAAAATCATATAATAACGTAATTTTAATCCGAACGCATTACCGTGCGTAACGTCAATACAAACGGATTTTCTTTCTAAGAGCTACATGAAAAATCATTCTGATCTTTGAGCCGACGCTTATTAAAAATTTCTACTTGTACTAATGGAAACATTGTGGTTTGTTTATATTATTTTGAAAGTTTGTAATGTTTATTGAATTATATAATTTTACATGGTTTCGGACCTTTTTATGTAGGAATATATGATATAAACATATATTTATCTTTTCATACTTACATCTTTGAAGAAGTATAAGTTCTATAAATATTTTTGTAAATTCCTTTTTCTACCAAAAATTAATTAAGAATATTATTACTCGATTTCTCAGACATCAGTATATATAATTTTCTAATGTAGATAATTTTTAAAGTAAAGAATCCACTGTCTACATAAGCTCAATGAAGTCAAATAATGATGCTTTTAATCACTGAAAATCGAATCTCGCATATATGTAATAATGTAATTAAAATTGTATGGGTTTTATTCAATAACAAGTCTTTCAATATATATATTATATATATTATTTCACTGTTGGTGTAATACCACCATTGCGTTTCCCCTATACGTCTTTGTTAAATTTGCATTTTACAAAAAAGGTGCAGAATTTATCTTCGTATCAAATAAAGAAATACTTGGCATAAGTAGAGTTTTATCCTGTCCAGTACTACAGAAAACAAATTCACATTACATATCATTGCATATAAGAAAATAAACATCTCTGGAAGTTAACCAATCAAATTTTCACCTCTTTTTTTACAAGCTTTAGTAACCATGTAACCTCAAGTTTCCAAAATATTCTATAGAAACCCCAAATGAAAAAATAATATTGCTTTGAAATACCCAAAATATATGTTGATAACCCAGAAATGTTTTACTGCAATAAAATTTAATATTAATTACCTGGCTACAACTGTCAATTTCAAGGGAATATTTTTTTCGACCTATTTTCGTATACAACCTAATTGTTATCTCGCATTCACATATGAAAGATAATAAGTTTGTATTAAATGGCGAATAAAATTTGAAACAGTGGAAATAATGTAAATATAGAGCAAACATAATCCTTGAGTAAAAAGAAGAAAAAAAATGTAAACAAAAATGCGGTTTGAAATCGTGATAAATATATTTTGGAAGAATTGCCAAGCTTTTCAAAGAAGGGATTTATAATTAGATATCGTTACATTAAGTGTTTACAAGACTATGTAAACTTGAAAGCTTCAGAAGACAGAATTAGAATGGACTTAGGAACATAGAACAGTAAATGCTTTAATTAAGAGTTCATCTTCTGATTTTGACATGGTGTTTACATAAATCATTGTAAAGCATGATGATTTCACCACGATCCATTGGTGTAAGACATTATACAAAGAAGTACGTGGGCACTTGTATAGCATTTTGCACTTTTATAATGCTTAATGAAAATTAAAGTTGAAATGATTTTATGAAGGCCTGTATACAGAGTTTAACTAAACAACTTTAGAAAATATAAAAAGTAAAATCACAAAAAATACTCCGAGGAAAAATTCAAACCAGAAAGTCCGTAAACAAATGCCAAAATCAAAAGCTCAAACACAGCAAACGAATGGATAACAACTGTCATATTCCTGACTTGGCACAGACATTTTCTCATGTAGAAAATGTCAGATTAAACCTGGTTTTATAGCTAGCTAAACCTCTCACTTGCATGACAGTCGTATCAAATTCCAGTATTTTACAATAATGTATGAACAAAACAAACAGAAATAAAAGGTAAAATGTATAATATCGGGATACAGCAGGGAGCAGCCAAAATTGTGTTATAATCTCAATCACTATATAAAAAAAATAAACAAATATGTAACAGAGAGGCACAAAAAAGGAATATAAACAAAGCATATTAGCAAAAGTGAAAGACAATAATACAAAAAAATAATAGATCAATAACACAATGGCGGAATGTTCAAGTACAGAGCCACGTCACACGTCATATGTATCAAAGAAACACAAAAAGGCATTCAGACAAAGCACATAATCAAAAATGAAAGACAAGAATACAAAATTTATCGAATAACAATAACACAATGACTGGATGCACAAGTACAGAGTCACGTCAAAAGGACATCACCAAAATATACAATTGTCCTTTAGTATTTTTTTCACCAAAAATACATTACTAGGACCCTGGTCATGGACTTCTAGCATAGCGGTCATACACATTTTGAGTAAGATTTTGTCAGACAGAAATCAACCAAACATAATACTGGATTTGGTGTTTTGAGCACAGATCAATCATGTACTCAAATTATTGAGTAAGGTTTTGTGACCTCGTCAATAAAGGAAAAATGATGAAACCTACTTGAATTAATTCAATTATCTTTAGTTAATGATACTGGTAAGATTGTGTTCTACATTTATACAAACGTCATCAAAACAAAATGTTACACTGCTTAGAAAGGTAATGAATATTGGTTTTCAGACAGATTGTTACAGCAGTTATCAATTATTATTCACGTCAAATTATATTTTGGCTTCAAGTAAAAGAAAAATGTGTGCAGTAGATGTTGAGTTGAACCAAGCTCGTTTTAAACCAAAGACAATATTTTCTTTAACTGCTTGTTCGCCACGCGTGCGACACTGAAGTGTCAGAACATAGATTTTTGCGATCGGAATCTGATTTATATAGATATAGGAAGCTGTGGTATGAGTGTCAATGAGACAACTTTCCATCCAAGTAACAATTTATAAAAGTAAACCATAGGTTATATGGCATAAATCGTCTTTCTACAGGCATGTCTTTGTGAGCTAGCTCTGAGATACAAAAAAAAAAACGAATATGTAATGTTATCACATGTTATTATTTCTAGAAGAATACCATACATACTACATTGAATGATCATGGTTAACTTAAAGATTTTATGGACATATTAATTTTTATAAGCACCATTAAAATACAGCTAATGGTTCTTTACCATCCTGAAAGTACATGTATTTATTGATTGGCCACTATTAAATTTCAGACTATTTGTTAACTTAGAGCATCGTTATAAGTCAAGAACATTTCCAAATATATAACTGCATGCAATAAAGCTAAAAAAAAAATGGAACTATTTACCTTAACAACCTTCTTTTTTTCTACTATAGAAAGCAAGGAACACGTATTCGACAGGCTAGATGTAAATCATTGTTATGATACCCATAAGCCTATATTTATAAATTAGATATATGCGGAGCTTTAAGACTAAATGAGATCAAACAAGAAAGGTCGAAACTTTATACCATCAACTTTCTGTCATTTAGGAAGGAGCAATCTTCGAAGTTTGTCGTTAAGGCTTGAAAATTTCAACATCAAAATGAAACATAGTTTAGATATTCTAAAAGTCATTAAGTAGATATGGGAAGATGTGGTGTGAGTGCCAATGAGACAACTCTCCATCTTAATAACAATTTATCAAAGTAAACCATTATAGGTCAATGTACGGCCTTCAACACGGAGCCTTGACTCGCACCAAACAACAAGCTATAAAGGGCCCCAAAATTACTAGTGTAAAACCATTCAAACGTGAAAACCAACGGTCTAATCTTTATAAAAAAACGAGAAACGAGAAACACGTATAAATCACATTAAGCCATTCTTTAAAGTTCCACCTGAAAATTAAGTTGATGTTAGTGCTAGGTCGGATGGATCCATTTTCACTGACTACTAGTAGTTATAACTTTTAAAAAGAATTATTATAAATATCCATATTGCCAAAACTCCATTCAATTATAATGTAAACCATTGCCATAAAGATGATTTAGAATGGCATTACTATCATATATAATACTTTTGATTTGAAATTGATAGTAAGAAAAATAAGAAGACGTGACGGATATGATTGCCATTGAGACAACTTACCACTGAAAACCCAAATTGCGTAGTTGTTATCAACTAACGCTTTTAAAATGAAATAGAACCTTGGTCATTTTGCAACCCCTTTCATACCGTTCTAAAACTGGATTATATAAAGGAAAGGAAGATAAAATTGTCTAATTTTAAGTAAATTATCCAACACATTCAATTAACGTTATTAAGTTTAATCCATGTGTTTATAGGACTAAGGATCCATCTGAATACCGAACATTTTAATGACCAGATGTGGTATGTACATTTATATTTACACAACCTATAACCCAATCTATCTGACAATATAACGTACAGCAGTCTACATTGGTAGTTAGGAATGCAGTGATAACTTTGTTACTTATGACGAAGTGTAAACAGCCGCTTAACCTCTAACCTTGCCAATAATTAACAGTTAATCTTAGACCAGGTAGATAGCATATACCTGTCATCACATCCAAATTCAAAGACTGGTTATCAAAACGTTTGAATCTTCCTGAGATGGTAGATGTGTCAAAATATGATTACGACATAACTAGCTGAAGATATTTATCTTTGGTTTACGAGGTTATGCGAAGATGATTAGGGTCAGGATCACTCTATTAATACAAATATTTTGGTTCTTTCATTTGAACTAGAATCTTTAGATTGCCACGTAATATAGTATCTTCTTCAATTCAAGATTGACATAATTATCAACACTTAGATCCTTTTTAACAGAAATAGCAAAAAGTTGAATCAATGGTTCTTTATAACAGATGATGAATATGGGAACAAATTTGACGTTAAACATGAAAAGAATTCCAATTTACATGTCTGGTTTCTTGTTTGATATTGCACCTTTTTAGTTTTTATTCATTTTATAACCAAGGAAACAAATGTATGCAGTTTGCAAATCTATTTTTACCTGACCTTTTGGTGATTTTGATATGACTCGAGAAAACACAATAACTCACTGGTGTAAACGAACACACTATTCCTTTATTGATTCAACTTTTTAATACTATGCTCAGATAAATACTTATTTTAAATGTTTAAAACTCCATAGATCAAGATAGTTAAGAAGGGTTTAAGGGAGTTGAAGATATTAAGACTTTACATGGTATATTCACCTTAAACGATCAATACAGTCTTTCCTTATAAGACCATACTTTTTCTCGTTTGAATTGTTTAAAATGTTGTTAAATATTGACTTTTTATAACTGACTTCACTGTGTTGGTTTTGTTCATCGATGGGGCCGTACGAAGTATACTTTCTTACAAATTCTCAATTTGATCTCTGATGGATAGTTGTCTCATTGACAATCATACCGCATCTTTCTTTCTTTTAACAAAAATCGTTTTCCTTCTTTTATTTTTATTATTTTGCATTCTGAGTATTCTATGGCACTAAAAACTCGTGCTTAACTTTCCTGGGGAATGTCGATAAAAAAGAAACTAGATTCCCTCTTTCCACACATCAAGGAGCAATCAGAATGTTCCTGGTAGCTCCTAGCATGATATACATTTAATATATTTACTAATTTTCAACTTGCCAGTTCAGTTAAAGAACACACCGGTTTAGTTTAGTCGCGGGTACTTCCAATTTGAAAATACCACACACACACATGGATAATTTGTGCATGTGCCTATAGTGAATTAAAGTTAATTTTGTTCAGGTTAAACATATTTTGAACTCATTCAATGATAAAATCAAAACCTTCTGTTTATGTTTGATATGTTAAGAAGAAAATGATAACCTTTTTATGATAACGGTCTTGTTTTTACCGCTATTTGATTTCATTTTTTTTCTATTTTCTGCAATGTTTCCTTGAATCGTTGTTAATCATTTGCAGCCTCGAGGAGAACCTGCTAAATATTGAAAAGAAGGATATCATCGGTGATTGCCATCCTTTAGGTACATTCGTGCATGACCAATGTAACACAAGACTTTATCCACGAGATTGATACATATCATTACTTGACATGTTAGTGGTGATAAGTAACGAAATATAAGTATAAAAGACACACACATGTATATATATATACATGTGTGTGTATATATATATATAACAAGTCAGAAAGGGTACAACATCACCATTAAATAACTATAAAATGAACAAATATTAGATATTTCGGATAACAGATATCCTTCTTCAATAATAGCACGATGTCAAATGAATTATGTCAATATATTCAAACTGAGAGACTATCAACATCTTGAAATTTATACAATTTAAGCGCACACCACAGACGCTGGTACAATTTTAAAATTTCCAAACACGGCGCAAAGATTACAAAGATATGTCAAATAAAAAAAAGTCATTTGCGAAGTGAACTGGCACAACTCTGTTATCCGAAATAACATTTTATAGTTATTGAATGGTGATGTTGTACCCTTTCTGACTTGTTATATATTATATTTTGTAGTGTACAGAATCATATTACATGATCCATCGCCCTGTAAGATTAATCGTTGACTATTTATTCAGTCATTTTATATATATATTTTTAAGAGCCCAGGTGGTCGTGTGGTCTAGCGGGACGGCTGCAGTGCAGGCGATTTGGTGTCACGATATCACAGTAGCATGGGTTCGAATCCCGGCGAGGGAAGAACCAAAAATTTGCGAAAGCAAATTTACAGATCTAACAATGTTGGGTTGATGTTTAGACGAGTTGTATATACATTATGTACACAGCCATGTATCACCATCATTGATGGCGATCCGATGGATACATCTGTTGTAGGGTTGTCACTGACTCAGACGTACTTATAAATATAATTATTTTCTGTGACTGTATCTTACATTAATTTTTAGGATCCTTTACTATAGATAATTTAGCTGATCTGTAACAATAACATCTTCATGCCTTATATATCATGTACTGCAGTACGCCGCTAGATTAAAACTGACGTGGAAAGGTAACACACGGCCAGCGAAAGCTCTATTTTTAAGAGCCCAGGTGGTCGTGTGGTCTAGCGGGACGGCTGCAGTGCAGGCGATTTGGTGTCACGATATCATAGTAGCATGGGTTCGAATCCCGGCGAGGGAAGAACCAAAAATTTGCGAAAGCAAATTTACAGATCTTACATGGTTGGGTTGATGTTTAGACGAGTTGTATATATAAATAAATATATATATATATATATATATATATATATATATATACGTCAATGTATCAAATGAACAGAAGAAACCATCTTTTTTATAATTATTATTGAATACTAGTATTTTTTTTTTTTTTTTTTAATTATATTATGAATAATAGTATTGCAAAAGCCGACCTAACAGACAAAGGCTCCATGCATTTCGGATTTTTTGGTCCTCATTGCTCTTCAACTCTCTACTTTATTCGGCCTTTTAAACTCTTTTTGATTCGAGCGTCACTGATGAGTCTTTTGAAGACGAATCGCGCGTCTGGCGCATGTATAAAATGTCAATCCTGGTATTTGTGATTAGTTTATTTTGTTAGGACACATACTCTGTATTTTAAGCAGTTGCATAAAATAGTAAATTAAAAAAAAAAATCATTAAACGAAGGAGGCTATAAATTATATATGATTAGACTGTCATGAAATACCATTAATTCTGAATGAATCGTGATATTTTTTTACTTTCTCTAATGAATTGAATATTTCCGTCAGACCATCTTGCGTATAGTTCCTTCTCCACTTCGTAACATGATCCAAATTCTATAAATCTTTCAAATGAAAAGAGTGAATGTTCACCACATCACTAAGATCGACTGAAACAAATTGGCTCGCACCGTGATGCAAAGCAAAATGTTTGAATGCATAAAACCCCATAATCTACGGTCAACTTGGTCTCCGATAATTGTAAACTGTGTTATAGTACAATTCGTCGTTTCCGAGTCAAATGCATTTTGACAAATATTTTAAAAAGCGGCCGCCAAAACGTTGTGATTAACCAACAACGTCTTAAACAATTGAAATTCAACAAATGTTATGACGTTGTTTTCATTTTGGGTCACGACTAATTAAATTGCACATGGTTAAGATTCTAAACTGGCGAATACTATTATTAACAGAAAAAACAGAAAATAAACAGCCAAAAAGATATTATTTTAATTATGCAAGCAAAGAAACTCTGGCTGCTGGGCGACGGTACTCGAACAAATAGGGATCTTGAAGCACTAAGATATATGGAAAATAAAAGATATATCATATCCCTAAATTATATCGCTTGACATTTGGAATATATAAACAAATAAGTAGTCATTTGTTTTTCGCTTACCGTACCAAAAACTATTTGATTCAATATTTATACTATCGTATACGTTCTTATACTGTAAAATCCTACCATAACTCATACATGTCATATAATAAGTTTTTTTTTCTAACTTGTATCATTAAAAGATTTACAATACTTAATGTGATTTTTTTGTATCTGTCTGTAGTGATAAATCGAATTACGTGTCCATTGATAAAGTACAACAGTAAATTATTTTAAAAGCACCTGTTGAAGTTTCATTGATAAAACGTATTCCTTTGATATAAACTTATGAATGACTGACGTGATTTAGTTCTTAGTGAACTATGGCCTGGAAACTTTTGTGTCCCAGTAACCACTGCTTTATAGGTGGAATGTATGCCGTAGTTTTCTAGTTTTAGGGTATTTTTCATTATTTCCCATGCATTTATAACTCAAATTACCTTACTTTTGACAATTTGATATGCACATGTCATTTTTGTATGTGTCAAAAAGCTATAAAATAAATGTTGAAAGTGTTGTTTGTCTTTGTCATTACACAATTGATATGGCAGTTTGCACTCGCATCATAATTTAAGCATTTCCGTTGTCATATATTAAACTTTTAAAGTCTGACTACTATATCTTAACATAGAAAAAAAGGAAAGAAGTACCCTGTACTTTTCTATAACTATTAGCTCATTCTATATGTTACCATAAAGGTGGCATATATCTGCCCCTATTTTTCACGTGCACCTTGTTAAGTCGTCTTAAATAGCCAAATATGTCAAATATGTCAGTTAAATTAAGTTTACTTGTCACTTAATAAGGTCTACTTGTCACTAGTCAGATATATAAGTCTATTTTTACATGTCATGAAATGGGCAAAAACTATAAAAAATGTTTTTATTTTCTGCAAGACAGTTTCATTTTATTATACATAATTTCTGGATCATTCTGGTCTCTTGCAGAGAGTTGTCTCATTGGCAATCATACTATATCTTCTTTAAATGAACTAAGTGACAAGACTAAATTAAATGACAAGTCGGTTTTACTATTTAGCTAATTATGACTACTAACTTAGTGACAAGAAGACTAAATTAACTGACAAGTCGATTTTAATATTTAGCTTATTATGACTAGTTAGCTTAAGGACAAGTAGGGACAGATATATGCCACTATAAACTATTTCTCTGTGTGTATTCTTTTTAAAAAGCTATGCTTGCTTTGACTATAGTGGTTGTCGTTAGTTCATACCGTCAAATTTGTTTTTCGTAAATTGTTTTGTTAAGACTTAATGAATTACATTATTTTGAACATTTATATGCTTTTTCCCATAGTTTAAGATATTCCTGACTCAGTACAGAACATTTGAAGAAAAGATAAAAATCGCTGATAACTTATTCAATGTTTAGTTTTTTTTAATACATTCTTTCAGCAATCCTATTTTTTTTTTTATTAAAGTGATTTTTATTGATAACATATAGTTTTCTTATTTTCTTACCAATATCATTGATGATCATAGTGATGCTATAAAGAAATACTTATTTGTATTCTTGTATTAATTAACAAGTCACACTTCCCGGTTACTAGAATACTTTTAGCTCAATATGACTTACTTATCAATTCGATAACTGGACCACGAGTTACATGAAATATGAACTTCGAAAGCTCGTTCCCCGACATGGGTTTGATTACAGATACTTCCTGTTGGAGTTTCAAATGTTAACAAGTCGGGTGGTGTTGAATATATTACATACTGCAATGTAAGACTTTAGTGACGAAGCATTCTACGCCCAACAGTGCGTGTTTGTCGCTTTATTAACATAAAACAGCATTTTATGTAATTGTTTGTTTTACTGGACTATCAAGGTTGTCGTCTATCGTTTTGCTTATCTTTTCGGCTATCGCCCTTCTTTCTGTGTATGTTTGTTGTCCTGTTAATTCTTAGCTATGATCTATTTTCTTTTGTATGTATCTACTATTTGATATTTTTTACTATGGTCTAACTTGATTTTGTTTAAGTTCACTCTATTAGATATATTTGTCTATAATTTATCTTCTTTAGCCTGGCATCCCAGCCCATTCTAACTTCGCGTCGCAAGATTAGCCAGGACCCCAGGCTACTATCTTCTTATGATGTTTACTCTTTTTGATGTGGCATGTTCCATTATCCCATATATGTTATGGTGTTTTTAAGTCCGTGGGATTTATAAATATGAATCCACGTCTAGTCGATATAATGCCTCGTATAGGGTGGATGGCACTAAATCTCTGTCAGCTAGAAAGGAACCCTTTACCAACTGTCACGGTTTTTATCTGTAAAAAGCATTTTGAATTGTGTTTCTCTTTTTCTAGTAGTAGTCTCACTCTCCTCTCCAACTTTCATCTCGATTTTCATACTTAAATTTACAGAATATATACTTATGGGATTTTATGTTAATAAAACACCCAGCCAAAGAAAATGATGGTCACAAATACTACTGGACGTTAGCAAATCAACAATCAACTATCAACAATCAACAACCAATCATTCAACCATTCAATGAGTTTCCCTACTTCTGTTTGCACTTTTGAATGTTTCATCTATTTACAATATAATAACGTTATCCAATTTTACGTTTCTTTTTAAGATAAAAATCGCTGATAACACATTCAATGTAAATTTAGGGTTTTATACTTACTTTAAATAATGCTTTTCTTTATAACAATATTTTTTATTGATAACAAAATGTTTTCTTATTATTATACCAATATGAATGATGTTTATGCTATACAGGAATTTTCAATGTGGGTTCCTTTGCCATGTAGAATTAACCCTTTCGTGCGTCCGTACTTGTATTAAGTGACAAGTCACACTTCCCGTTTTCTTGTATACTTTTAGCTCATTATGACATACATCAATTCAATAACTGGACCACGAGTTACAAGAAATATGAACTTCAAAAACTTGTTCCCCGACATGGGTTTGATTACAGATACTTCCTGTTGGGGTTTCAAATGGTAACAAGTCGGGTGGTGTTGGATATGTTACATACTGCAATGTTAGACTATAGTGTGATGAAGCATACTACGCCCAACAGTGCGTGTTTGTCGCTTTATTAACAATAAAACAACATTCTCAGTCGTTGTACGAGTCATCTTTTGTTGTATTGTGTGACTCAGGTGTACATTGATATATCAATCAAAACATATACTTAGCTAAGCAACATCTAAAATTTAAAAGTTTTAAACATGGAGCTTAAAAAAGGAAAACATTTATCAAGGTTTTATTTTTCAAAAAGTATATGGAATCAAACATCATAGACAAAAAAGTTCCAATGTTAAACTTAAGGATGGCTTTTTTTTGAATCCATCAAATGACTTGGTAAAATTTCGAATATTTATCCCCAAAATTCTAAATCCGGCTTCCCTTTGATTGATTCATATGAGAAGTCTTCGATGGGATTTGTCAAAGTAGAAAATATATAAGGAATTAAAATTTACCTTCATTCACGTACATGAATAAAAGTGGCATCAAAGATATAAACTGTTATTTCAAAGTCTACATATTTAAAAAAAATACTATGTCGTAAGTTGAATACTTTTGACAGATTATTTCTTCCGTAAGTATCATACAATGATTTAGTTTAATCGCTATATATACATGTATAAAACATTACGCAACACTTCGAAAAAAGCTGATCATAAATAGGGCCGATAAAATGGATTTTTATACTTTATTGCATGGAGGTTTAAAGTGTGTATTTCAATTTTACTGACACTGCATGCATTAATTAAGGACAAACACTTCTTTATCCCGAGGTAATACATATCTGTACCTGTATTCCTTTTATATTTTTGCTTCTAAAGGCAAAATAATTTTTGACGAAGACTTTTTAAGTCCTACACGCTATGTCATCCACGACCTTAAATGTACCTACATTTGTATAAGGTCAATAACTTTATTTTTGGTAAGGAAGTTGTTCGTAAACATGGCATTCTATCAATTTCAAAGCCATGAACTTATTTGACTACAATGTAGATTTTAAATATACTTAAGCATACGGGTAATTGGTCAAACATAATGTAAAAATTGTAAGATCAGACCTGTGTTTTGACTTTAATTTGATCACATTAACAGATACCTTCCAAACATAGACTTGCAATTGTACAAAATCTTGTATCCGATGTTTATAAATCATCTTAGTACTATTAAGATTGCGGATTGAAATACTACAATATTTCCATTATTACATTTAATGTGATGATAACGAAGTTAATGAGAAAATTCAATCTCTGATGAGATAGATGTAATAAATAAAATTTTATTTATTTTTCTCTTTGAACTGTTAAGTTCCTATCAGGTAACCTTCATTGCCTTGTTTTTGATAATCTAATTTGGCCATAATTTGCACTTCTCCGAAAAACGAATTATAAATACGCATGTTTAATTACTATTTAAACAACCTGCTTTTTAATAGGAATTAAATGATGCTATTTCAATCTTCTTATGAGAATCCCATATGTTAACCGCGACGAAAAATTATGTGCGAGTACAACATAAAAAGTCTCATTAAAATCGAGAAGGTATTGATAAAGGCTTTAATTGAATATGATAAGTAATTTAATCAAAGAATACAACTATACAACATTGAAAAGGATTCAAAAGTATAATGTATTAATATTATTTATAACGAGCTTTCTTCAGTTATGTAATTACTTTGTATATATATACATCAAAATATGAGAAAAACAGCTGCCGAAGATTTCCTCATTATTCAAACGTTGTTTTCAAATGAAGTCAATATTCATGTTTTATACACCAGTGTCCAATCAATAATTATTCTTAATGCACCATGTGTTATTGTCTAGACGTAAATAAAGGCAACAGTAATATACCGCTGTTCAAAAGTCACTACAATGTACACAAAATAAGTACATTGCACCAATATCTATATTGCTTAGCAGCTTAATCACTTTTGTAACCTCTCCCCTGTCACACACATACGTCTATCCATACGAAATACCCCAAAAAAGTAAAATAGTGTCCCATGTGGCCCAAGTTTCGCACACGCGTTGGACAATAATCAGTTGAAGTTCATGATTGGTCAAATTCGTTTATAACTAAATTCATCAGTGTTTGTTTTTATATTATATATTTTATATATATTATTTTATATTAACCATGGTTATATGAAGAAGAAACAAATCAAAAGGTTAAATCATACACTGATAACATAATAATAGACCTTTATGACAGTAGTTTTCCATTCGTTCCTTTGGTTAACATAGGCGAGCATTTGATTTTGTCAGGTTTTTCGCAAAGCTTTTAGGAATTCAAGGAAATAAATGCTCTTCAATTGCGTTCTTTATTTGGCGTTTTAACTAGTTGATAGCAGAGTCATTGATGAACCTTTTCGAAACAAAATGTGCGTCTAGTGTACAATATTGTCATCATGTTATCTATATATGATTAATTTAGTTATGGACTTCCTACTTTATTTACTTTATCTTATGAGCTTGGTATTTTTGTTAATAATTTTAAGACAACACAATTGTTAAATAAAAATCTTCTCAGAATAATATATATGAAACTATTGTTGGATATAATAATCATTCTGTACTTTATTACTTCGAACTAAAATAACCTTAAGTTGTTACGAACAGTGGATGTACTATAGTTATGACAATTGACATCAAACATTCTAAACTTATATTTCTATTATGATAAAGTCATTGAATTTCTTGTCTCATATTCCATACTAATTCACAAACACTAGACAATAATTTTTTTCTACTCCATTACCTCTATAAAAATATATAACCACAAATAAAGAGATGACTTTAATATCAATCTGAGGAACAATGAATGCATTTAAATGATCGGTTGGGCGAGGAAACAATATGTCGAGACACTGGCGACATCCTGGGTAGGATAAAAACAAACAAAGCAAGACACATATACGCTTTAGAGATTTTTTTTTTTATTCAAAGTCCAATGAAAGGTTTTTCAGTACTATGTACCATTATTTATTATAAACCCAAAAGATTGACTAAAGTATAGAAATATAGTAATTCCTTCATGGACATCTCGCTTCCAACAGTAAATGACATGCGAAAGAGGGGCATACATTTGATGAAAAGAAAAAATAAAGATTTGAGAAAAAAAGTAAAAGCACAAAAATACTGAATTCAAAAACGGAAAAAGTCCTTTATCAAATGTCAAAACCAAAGCTCAAATAAGCAAAAGACATCTATGTTATAAATTTCATGCGAAGTGCTTTCCTGGATTCATTTGCACCAGGAACGCTTAAACAGAACATTTGAAAGGCAAGGAAAATATAACGTCCGAAAACGTTAAAGAGCTACAAACTAAAAGAACTTAAAAATAGCCAAATCCACATTAGGCCAATTTTGCAGCAGAAGATATTTGATATGGCTTCTTACTTCAACTAACTGTCCTACAGTAGAACAAGCTAACAACAATAAAATTGAGAAGGGAATGGGGAATGTATCAACAAAGCTATAATTAATGTTGTATACGAACATGTGGGCATTAACATATATTTGATATGTTGCGTTACATTGATGACTATATCAACTTTCTTCTGTCATCAATACCAGAGTTTGAATGCAAAGATAAAAAAAACTTTCTGAAGTGGTGAACTAGAGATGTAAGTCTACTTATACGCAAAAGTGTTATATAGTGTTGTTATCAAAACCATGGTGATGTTCATTCATTTTATAAAACCAAGAAGATTAGGATCTTCTTGGTTTTATATAATTGTCAGGAATGCAAAGTGTAATTCACTTCCTAATGCTAAAACAATTTAACATTCTGTGTTCTCGAGTAAGCAAAATGACAGTTAAAGATTACCCAAAATTAAAACATGGCATTGCATTGTAAGTTTGTTTTCCCCTAGTTAGTGTTGTATCTTTCGCCTCTCTCTCAATTAGAGTGAATCGAGTAAATAACAGGCAACTGACTGTCCCTTTGGTATCTTTCGTCCCTCTCCTTTACTGATGTTTAAACTCGTAAATGCGTTTTAATTATACAGACCAAGAGACTTATCCTTAGGAAAATGACTGTACTCCAAATGTAGCGATACCGAATGCGTCGTTGGAAACCACAAATAAACCATTATTAGAGATAATGTCTAAAAACCTTTTACTTTAGTACTTTTTCTTTCTTTTATTGAACTTGTTTGTTACATTCCAAGAAAAAAGAAGATGTGGTATGAGTGCCAATGAGATAACTTTTCATCAAAGTCATAATGTGCAAAAAGTAAACAATCATAGTTCAAAGTACGGCCCTCAACTTGGAGCCCGGCCCACATTGAACAGCAAGTAACAAAGGATCCCAAAATTACTAGTGTAAAACCATTCTAAAGAATACCAACGGCGCAATGCATATAAAAAACTTGAAACGAGAAACACTAATGCACCTAATCAACTTACGACATCCACCAAACAACAGGTTCCCAGGACTATTTAGTATATGCTGTTTATAATAATTTTGCTTTGGCAAATAAAGCATATTGTTAAATAAAGATTATGTATTATGTGCTTTGTAAGGATGTTATTCGGAGACTCTGTGTTTACAGACAAATTTTGTTGGAGTTCGACAGTTTTATTATTTTTATGACTTTGATGATCTGTTCTTGCACTTACTTATTGTGGGGTTTTCGTTTCTTTCTCATCTACTTTTTCGTTATTCAATAGGTATTTGTATTACATTTAAAAAATACTTTCAAATTGAGTTAATCAGTCTTAGCCTTTTCGCTTATTAGTACCAATCAATACATATAACACATGAAAACCGAACACAAACCATCAATTCGTCAATTTGCTACATAGGCATTATATTTTACTTTTCAAGAGATGAATAAGAGGAGATGTGGGCTATATTACACGAGACAGTGTATCAACGGTCATTCTACCATAAAAGAAGAAGCACATGTGTACGTCAAATCTTGTCTAGATATGATAAAATGAAATAATTATTAATATCTTTATAAAAATAATAATATATAAAGGTATTACTATATTATAGGTATATAGGTAAGCCATAACTATTATAGAATGATTTCTAGTTTGAATTATCCTTTTTCAATAATACATTATGATGTAGGCTGCTGACATTTAATACTTGTAATAAACATACACGTCATTTGATCTATGACGGAGAGTTATCTTATAGGCAATCATACCACATAGCTTTATTGATTAGATATATAGATATAGTTCAGATATTTCAAGTCCCCCAATTGGGTTATATTGTTTACTTTGATTGCTTTATATTTATTAAGTTTAAATTTGCTTATTCCCAGATGTCTGTAATGTTTAAAATAAGTTCGAATCTCGCTTTTGACTTTTGCTATTTTTGTCTGCAGCTAATTAATATTGACCTCTCATTTCATAACTAGCTGACTCCATTGTGTTTTTCTGTTTTACACACAGCCGATATCATCTGACCATCAAAAAGCAAAAGCACTTTAAAAACAATTTTCAGAGGTATATTATATACATAACAATGTTTCCCGTCGATGAAACAGCAACGGCTTGAACTCTATGACACACTAAGCTTTATATGCATCTTTTTTGTGTGTTTATTTATCCTATTAAACAGAAAATTTTAAAAGCGAAATTTAACAAATGAAAATAACCCTTGAAATAATTGGCTTAATTTTGTCTTCCCCACAAACGCCCTAATTCGATTCTTTGACGTTTAAAAATACCTAATACTGTAGGAGCTAAATGACAAAAAAAGAATAGTCATTTACATATAGACAAAACATTGTCTGATGTAATTGCAACCTTATATTCTTGGTATATGTTTTAAGCGACAAAATGTTGATTTAATATGACTTTTCCTGGGGTTTTTTATTTCCTGTTTTTCTCCCAACAGTGTTTTGACACGACTTTGTTCCTTTTCCATAAACATAAACAGAAATATTCAAAATTTATTAAATCGAACCAAAACACTTATAAACAACCTTTAAAAAACAAACATACGACAAAAATTACTGATTTGAAAATACGTGTAGTTATACTTAAAGTTTGTGCAAATAACAACGAATAAAAAAAATCCTGTGTCCAAGACTAAAATATAAATCAGAAGAATTCTATTGATTTAGTGCAATAGCGTCGAAAACAGTCAGAGAAAAAAACGTGATCTTTTGTTTTTTTATCATTATTATAATATGAACATCATCACTATATTCATTCTATTATATGGCGGTAATTTTTTACACTTTACTTTATATGCATCATGACTAAAGTTATATACATAAATGTATTTGTGGTAAAGAGTAATATCGAGATGCTCCAATCACGGAGGAACATTTACGTGACAATGCGTAACACCGGAAAACTCACTTTGATGAGACAGTTCAGCCTACCAAGACGTGCTACCTGATCTTGGTACCTCGAAGACAACGAAGTCTACCTATAAACAGATAGTTTAAGGTTTGTAGCCATGAGTATTAACGCCCGTAACTGAGAGACAACAATGCACATATTTGTTAATTTTTCATTCTTTCTTTGAGTCGCCTCTTTGTTGCACATATACAACAGGTATTATATAATATCACAATCAGCAATAATATTTACTAAAGGTCTTTTTTTCAAAAAAAATTGTAATTGTACGATTCCTGAAAGACTTTTAACCGGTTTTTTTTTATGAAATGATAATTATGGTTAATTTACTGTGTAACTGATCAAATATCCAAATATTTTAATTCTAGTCGAATCTAGTAAAAACGAAACCTGCAGTTTGTCTCCTTAATGGCGAGACTAATTTGTTTGATGAGTTTGTTTATGAGACCTCTACATTCCTCCAGTAGTAAATCAGCACAAAATGAAAGACTACAAAGATACTCGTAAATAATAAAACAAAATATGTTAATTTGACCCCGTTATTCCACAAAATTAAACTCAAGTGCATATGTATGAGCAAAACAACAACTATCTACTAAAGAACCTTGAAAACAAAATTAACAAATAATATATAGACACATATAGGCGACTTCAACTAAAAGTCAAAAGATCATGCCCTTTTGCCAACCGCGTGGCGTTTATGTATTTCAATTAATACGTTAAGCTCGTGCCTATTACAAGTAAAACACTTCATGACTAGCGGTGTGGTTCTTGCATAAAAACTGCTCCGTCAGAGTTATTAGGAAATCGAATGAAATCAACACAACATAAGTCTTTCTAAGACAATAACGATCAATACCAAGGAGTAAACAAAGACTCGTAAATCCAAAAGACCTTTACATCGACAGTTATAAATAATGAATAAGAAACAACACGAACTCCACTAAAAACCCCTAAATTTACCAGAGTCCTGTTTTCACTAGATTTTTGCATACCAGAATAGATGTCTAATTTAATAAATTAACGATTGTGAAGGTCGATGCAAGGTGAATACTATTATGGTGTTGATGCATCATGTTTCTGTCCTTCTGTATTTGGCTACATATTTTAGGAAATTGTGGTCCTCAAGGCTCTTCAACTTCGTACTTTGTTTGGCCTTTTTAACTGTATTAGATTCGAGCGTCACTGGTGAGTATTTTGTAGATGAAACGCACGTCTGTCGCAAATACAGAATTTCAATCATTGTGACACCCCCCCCCCCCCCCCCATTTTTTTTTTTTGGTCTATCTTCTTAATCTAATTCTGAGATCTCACATTGGTAAACTATTCATTCTTGATACAAACATAAGGAGATCCGGTATGCCACATCTACTTATATATATTTTTGCCAATAAGACCACTATCTTCCAAAGAACAGAAGAAGAAGACACTAAAGGTTCTTGTGTAAACTATAATTAAATAGGTCCACATTATGACTGATAAGATACCTTTTAAAAACGTTTAAAGCTAGTATCGCCTCTGTGACGACAGCATCGTGTCTTCCACGTTTCTGAGCTTGACAAATATAGAAATATATATATTTAGAAATGTATACATAAAATATGACGTCAAATTCTATAAATCATTTATATTCACTATGCCAAGATTTATTCCCTTGATAAGAAATCTACTTTTATTTAAAAGTTTATGAAAGACTCTCGATGAATTTGTGTTTTAGACAAATGTTCAAAAACTTATTGAACCATCGTGATAATGTTATTGTTGTTACTTGGGGCTACTTTTATCGTGTAAATTCATGACAAATAAAAGATTACCTGTTGTCATTGCAAATCGTTCTATATTTATCTATTTATCGCTATTTTTTACCAATGACAACGTTGTTAATTTCTTTGACAACAGGCACTTGCGCCCTTAGTTTTCAGCGATAATTTTTCGTATCTCTCTACTGTGCTTAAAAGGGAAATTACCAGTCAGAAAAATCAAAGGAAAACTTCTTTAAATAACGATCAAACTATTTATGTATAAGGCTCTTCATAAAGAAATGTGAATATCATATCAAGTCATGATGGTACTTTTACTGTGACGTCACTTTAGTTGAACCGCTATCAAGATTTGCAAGGTTTTAAGCATAAATAAATTAAAAAAATGTAAGAACGTTTGGCTAATTTACAAAGTAACAAGCGTCGTTCAAAATAATTTGCAAGTGCTATATGAAATACACTCACTATTTAAAACATTTTTTGGCCATTGCTATGCTATAGAATATTTCTGAGCACAATTATGTCAACTAGACAGATAGTGCATTCTTCGAAATTTACGAAGAAATAACTCATCAAATGCTGGACTTTTTAAAAACATCGAGTGTTTTATTAAAGAACGTATATTTTTTTTTTAATTCTGCGACTGCAAGATTGTTATATTTATGTTGTGTACCCGTGCGATTATGTACACATTATAACATGCACAGAAATGTTGTACATGTTATAATGTGTACAATGCAAAAATACAAGTTATAAAATTTTTGCATTATACAAGTTATACATGTACAACATTTTTGTAAATGTTATAACATGAACAAAATCACAACTTGTACACGACATGAATATTTGCTCTCAGGGCCAACTGTGCTCTAAGTTGGAATCTGTTGACAAGGAACTGATACAAAAGATACAGCCATAACAGTGACAATGGTCTGTAAAATACAAAAAATATGAGATCTATACCTTGGAAAGTTTTAAATGATGACTGTGTAAAAGAATGATATCGAATTTAATTAAATGATTAAATCAACATACGTTAGTTGCATATCAAAAGGCAAAATGACTTTAGAATATGCATGACAGCAAAAACGAACAAAAAAAGTGTTGGATGACTGAATTAATTCACTCCTACATATTAGAAGCTAAACATTGTTCTTAATACTCCTACAACATTTCCTCAAATATTTCCACAAATATATAAAATAAAACAATAATTGGATGTTTTAATCATAACATAAACGAGTGTAACATTAACGATCAAGTAACGCATTACAGGTAAAGTATACGTCATAGTGCCTTGTGATGCAAACTGATATTGTAACTAAATAAAAAGTTATTAGACCTCATTTTGTTAATTGAATAAGCCCAATCGTATTAGATTAGTAGATAATCAGTAAACAGCGAAGGTGTTAAATGAGAGTCTATATTAGTATACAAATACAGTTTTTACTAAATGTTAGATGCCATGACGTACAAGATATCTATATAATATATGACTGTATGATTACCAGTAAGGCGTGTATAATTATACATAACACTTTGTTAATATTTATCAGATAAGGTTTCATATTCCGTTTATCTAAGATTCTTAATTATCATTTTTCATAACAATAACATCTATAAATAGTAACATTTGTTTAAGTAGTACTGTCAACAGAACGTACGATTTGTAAATGTAAAGATGAATGCTGCTGCCAAAAAAACCCCATTATTTTCTATAAAGGTTATGGAAAATGTTCATGTTGCTTCTGATAATTGCTGTTCCTTTAATTTTGTTCTTAAATGCTTACCAAATAAAGGCCACTATGATTTAAGTAGCTATAAATTTGATCCCCATGTTTGGTTTTATCTTTTTTCATTGGATGTGAATCTTGATGATATGTTTGCAATATTACTTTTGTTTCATTACGAAAAAATGAAGAATTGTGATAAATGACAATAAAAAACAGCATTCAAACACACACAAAAAAAAAAAACAAAAAAAAAACCCCAACATATTCACATTTTCAAAAATATTTCGCTTTGGGCGTTCCTGATAAATGTTAATCCAGAAAAGCCTTTTGATGCTAAACATTTATAAAGTGTTGTTTTCATTTATTTCTCCAAAACTGGCAACTCTCATATTGTACATTAAAACAATTTCCTTTACCGAGGTTAATTTCAGAAGTTTTTGTTTTAAGATCATTAATGAACATTAGCTTGAACATATCAATATTGCACTCGTTTGCCTAGATACATGTTCCATTAACTAATTCAACAGCAAATAGAAGTACATATTGTTACACTATATACCTTTAAAATATTTATTTGCACTATTTTGACATTTTTATCACCTTCAAATATGACATTCATTAATAAATGCAACAAAAGATATGCACCCATTGGTATGGTAATTCTAACGTCTTCTCAATTACAGCCAAATGGCCATGGTTGACATTTACATCTTATCATTCAATAAGTCAAAATCTTTACACATATAAGGGTGTTTTTATATATTGATAAAATCTTTAAAAAGAGATATCATTTACTGTCATAATGAAATATAATACTTGTTTGAAAGCGACGATACATTGAAAATAAAGAATATTTGTTTAAAGATTTCCTTTTATGATATTTTACTTTTATCTATAAAAAAAGTACTACGTGACAGCTATTTGACAATAGCAATTTTTATTGTCTATGTTTAATTTTGAAAAGTATTGATATACCATTGGTGTAGAACTTCATTCGTTACCTATAATTTAATCAGCTTAGCTAAGGATTATGTTATCAAGAAAATGTCATGAAAAACTTAATATGATTCAATTAAAAACGTAATGATCCTGACACCATGCATATTAACATTCACAAGGAATCAAATTAATAATACATATAAATGTATGATAAAAAATAATAGATATAGGCATCAGTAGTTTACCGATGTTCAAATTACTTAAACTATCAAAAAACAAATCAAGGTATAAACAAAACAAAACTGAGAAAAATTCACTCAAAAGGAAAAAAAATCGAATGAAACGACAGTGTTAGTGTCTCCTGATATAACAGATTTATCTCAAGACCATACCTTAACACAAAAAGTTAAGTCAATTTACTCTGAATTTCATAACGTGATTAAAACAAAAGTTGAGAGGCATCAGATTTGCTCCGATCTTTACAAATCATCAATTAATTTAGAAAAAAAGCAGAATTACAAACACACACGGAGGGAAACACGTACAAAAGGTGCAAGACCAGTTTCGTGAGAATCTTCTATTTTGCATACATCATCCCCCATAAGTAAAAATTGACAATCTCGATTAGGATAAAATCGGTAAAGAAACAGATTGGATATTTCCTCTTTATGAATATTTGTAGAAGGGACGCGAAAGGTACTTTGTTTTTCGAAATGCAAAAAGAAATGATATCATTTACATGTATGTTGTTTTAATACCGAAGTAACATTTAAACTCATAAGTCGAAATTATAACGCCATGGTAAACAAAAGAAAAAGATCAAGAGACGAATAACAGCAAAAACACGACATAGAAAACTTAAACATGAAGCTAAAACTTGTAGAACTATCGAAATTTCTTAAATTCAAAATTCTTTACACTAACAGTATGTCTATAAATATTGCATATGATGTGATTTAAATCATTGAAAACATGTATAAGTTTATTACATGTTGAGTGAAATGCCATATAGTTGTCAGCCTTTAAAAAAATACATACAATTAACAATTCTTTCAATCTTGGTAAAGATTCAATAAAATTTTGAAAACGATCCAGAAAAAATACCATATGTTCTTGACATACACTCTACACGGTAATAGGTTCCTTCAAATAGGTTGCGTTTAGTGTTAATATTTTATGAATTTAATAATTTTCTTAAAAGTTAACGCGTCAACGTTGTTGTGAGACCATTGAGTATTGTCTTTCTCGGTATTAATATTTAATTTCTTATAGTTTAATACATAATTTAATATGTACTGCTATACATTTATTAACGCTTATAGTCCTACAACATTTAGATACTCGTTTTTTCATATCACAAAGTCACGCTTTTTCAGGCTGCTTTTACTTGTAGACTAATGCTTTGCAATTTTACGATTGATAGACAATATTTGTTGACTCTTTTGTCTTTTCAGCGTTTTTCGTTTTTTGCTATTAATTTGTTAATTTCTTTTTGTACTTGTGATCTACTTGTTATTTTTGCTTCTTTTTAAGATATGTAACATATTGAATTTTTACTATGTTTAAAGTAAATAGTTATCAAAGGTACCAGGATTATAATTTAGCACGCCAGACGCGCGTTTCACCTACATAAGACTCATCAGTGACGCTCATATCAAAATATTTCTATAGCCAAACAAGTCAAAAGTTGAAGAGCATTGAGGATCCAAAATTCCAAAAAGTTGTGCCAAATACGGCTAAGGTAATCTATGCCTGGGATAACAAAATCCTTAGTTTTTTTCGAAAAAAAATGTAAAGTTTGGTAAACAGGAATTTATAAAAATGACCACATTATTGATATTCATGTCAACACCGAAATGTTGACTACCCTTTGTTACCTCTGAGATCTCATAGATTGGCACTTTGTGTCTTGGTTCTTTGTTTTGTCTGAGAGTCAATTCTATTTCAAATGGTTTCTATAGTTCTTATGTTTAGATTTGTGGACTGCTGTTCCAGGTTTTAGAATATTTGACCGCTAACAAAATTCTTAGTATGCCCCTTTTAATGTACCAGTCCCAGGCCTGGGGCTAAAATTCAAGCGTTTCTTCTTTTTTCCTGTGGTCTATGATAGCTCACTGCACAGTCATTATAGCTTTTGCTCATAGCGGAAGGTCGTAATGTAACTTGTAATTAATGGTTCCTATAAAAAGTAAATACTATTCAGATCACAAAGGTTTTGTTATCCTTGTGCATTCCTCGAATAAGAAAAAAATTGTTCCAATAATTTGTATCATCGTTCTTGAATTTTGATCTTTGACAGTTTTCGATTGGAGCAAAACTGGTATGTATTATGTTTTCGAAACTTGCACCAGGTGTGTCAAATAGCTGTTAATGTTTGGTCTAAAGTCTTGATGAAGTTTTATCCACCGTCAAATATCATATTTAAAATCAAATGTTTTATATTTGCATGACTTAATAAATCTTGTAACCTCACTAATCAAACACCTAAAACAAAATTAACACAACTCGACCATGCAAGACGCTAATGGGTAGTCAAGGTGGTTAAAAAAACAATCAACTGTTCACTTCTCATAGAAGCAAAAATGGAAGCAAACCACTACATCGTTTACAAAAAACTACTGAAACCAAAAATAACAGTAATCACAACAGTCTTGATTGTGTCATCAAAGCGTTAAGGAACTTGAAACTCTAGATATTAATTTGTGTTTACAAAAAGGTAAAAATGAGCGATAGTATCTTTGCTAAATGATACAAAGGAGCGGTTTTGCTTTGTTGATGCATACAGCTGCTGAGATCGCTTTTGAGACTTTTGATATTGAAAAAAGAAAGATATGTTAAAACCTATATTATAACCTAGATAGTGAACTTCTTGTAAATTGCACTTTCACATCATTAAGTCAGTGCATCTAAACATTAGCCTTATTTTACATCTTATGATAAGGGATTACACCGATTAGTAATTTCCCGGATATTTAAATGATATTTGGCAACAACAAAAACCAGTAGCATGTAACAGTTACGCGATAATTTGAAGAAAATTTCAATTCAGAGTTCCGGCATTGTGCTTATTATTTAGTCGTAATCTAATTTGATTGACACATAAAAATATCTTTGCCATTGATAAAAATCAATCATAGAAATTGACGAGATTCGTACATTAACATACGGTGAGAGGTAGTTTAGTCAGGTATCAATACCTTCATCTGATTTCATAAAGTATAAAGAGTTCTTTCAGATCTGTTATCAACTATTGTTTGTTTGTTTTGTATTATTGTATTTTTAGAATTTGGTATACTCTGATCGACGTTTGCAACTTTTGAAATGTGAAATATATTGACTATGCAACTGCCATATAATTGAGAGGGTTGACCAGCTTTAAAGCCAGGTTTAATACACTTTTTTCTACATTTACGGGAATGCAGGTACCAAGTCAGAAATGTAACAGTTGTTTTTCATTCGTTTGATGTGTTTAAGCTTTTGATTTTGCCATTTGAAATTTCCTTGTAGTTCGGTATTTTGGTTATTTCACTATTTTTTTTTAATTATGTGTACTTTAACACTCACAAAGAATTGAGCTCATTGAATGATAAATAAAATAGAAAAAAAAAAAAAAAAAAAAACTCCAAATAAAACTAAAAAGTAACAGAAAATATTTACTACTGTCCATCAAATAATTTCCATAATACATTTTCCCGAATATATTAGCCATATTAAAGTATTCATAAATAAGAGGGAAATTAATAAGATCTAAATTTTGAACATAATGATGTAAACACTACAACTTGTAATTCACAATGTGCTTTAACCTGAGACTAAACACTGTTTCTACTCATCCGTCATTTCAAAAGCAGGGTTTTAATAATTCATCAACGATACATGAATTATGATAAAAACACTCGAAGCCTAGGTCATCTTCAAAAGACTTATCAGTAACTCTCGAATCAAAAGCTTTTGCAAATCTAAATCTTAAAACGAAGACTGTTTATTTCCAATTAAATATATATAATTACATATATTAATTTTGTGCTACCTTCTAAGATTTCGTGTCATAGTCGTATTATAGTTGATATGATCTTTTAACAGTTTATTCAATACATTAAGGTGATATTATTTACAAAAAGGATATCTTAATCCTTTAAACGGGGTGGTGCACGGTGCATTCGTTTGGTCTAACGTTTCAAATGCGTCGTAACTGAAGGTTACAAAATGTCAATATGGTGCAAATTTATAGTGTACTGGTACATCCACCTGTTTGACATGTGTTTGAACCTTTACGATGTATTGGAGATAATAGGCATGTAGCTACCACTCTACTAGTCAAATCTGAGGTAATGGGTTTTTATAAGATTTACAGTACTATTTTTATTGCGTTTATTACAAAAAAGTGACGAAAAATGTTTACTATATTTCAGCAACCAATGCTACAGAACATTTTCCCGTTCCCGAATATATGAGCCTATATTAATGTCATTATAAAAAAGGGAAAAGTTTAATAAATACGAAATCTAAAAAAGAGCATAATATCGTAAGAACTACAACTTTCACAATGTACTTTAACTTGAGACCAATCACTTTCTCTTCTCGTTCGTCGTTTAAAAAGCAGGGTTTCAAAAAATCATCATTGATACATGACTTATGACAAGTACACCCGAAGACTAGGTCTTTTTCACAAGACTTATCAGTGGCACTCGAACCAAAACTTTTTGCAGATATAAATCTTTAAACGAAAAAAAATATTTTCATTTAAATATATATAATTTCATATTTTAAATTTTGTGTCACCTTCTCAGATGTCGTGTCATAGTCGTATTATGGTTGATATGATCTTTTTAATAAGTTATTCAATACATTAAAGTGAAATCATTTACAAAAAGTATATCATAATCCTTTAAACGGGGTGTTGCATGGTGCATTGGTTTTGTCTAACGTTTCAAATGTATCATAATTGAAGGGTAAGCATAATGTCAATATGGTGCAAATTGATTATGTACTGGTACATCCACCTGTTTTATATATGTTCTAACCTTAACAATTTATTGGGAATTAAAGGCATGTAAATACCTCTCTACTAGTCAAATCTGGGGTAATAGGTTTTCATAAGACTCACAGTACTATTTTTATTGCATTTCATAGAGAGGTGTTTTGTTATCAATCTGTGTCAGATATACTATAAAATGAAAATAACATTTGATAAATTTGGTGCGTTCAACGCTATTCTAGATTAACTTCAAATGCAAACGCTATAAAATTAAGAAAATAGTAATAGCCAGGGATGTACATGTATGCCAAAACAACTTAAAAACAATATCAGTACAAGGTCACCTTTGCATGAAGGAGTTGAAAACCTTATTCATTATTACACAATGTCATTTAAAAAAAATAAAATAAAAAAGGAAAAACAGAGGGAAAGCAGGAATACATAGGTAATACTAATACTAAAACTGCCAAATTATAAACTTATTTGTTAGATAAGACAACATATGTTTAAATGGAATTTAGAAAAATGATATTCGTGTCAGCATGCATTCAAATGATAATATCAGTCTCATATAATAACCAATCGTGCGCATGATTTTTCCGAATATTATCTTAAAGAGCACGTCAGAAAAGTATTAGTTCAATTTCATTAGAATGGAGATAAAAATATTGTATTTTAAGCTCCGACGGCATCAATTGGGGATTTGATGGTCGCAAATACCCGTTTACTGTCTCCGCTAACTTTAAGCTCCGACGGCATCAATTGGGACTTTGATGGTCGCAAATACCCGTTGACTGTCTCCGCTAACGCGTCGCAAGTAAACTTAATTTGCGACCATCAAATCTCGAATTGATGCCGTCGGAGCTTAAAATACAATACAGTTATCTCCTAAATATGTATCTGTTTCAAAACAAAAATTCAACTGCACCAGTTTGAGCAGACTTCAAACACAAATCTAGAATTACAAAATATTCACTGAGATTTCAAAAACTACGCTAGTACCGTAGGCTATATATTAAAAACTACGCTAGTACCGTAGGCTATATATTAAAAACTACGCTAGTACCGTAGGCTATATATTAAAAACTACGCGAGTACCGTAGGCTATATATTAAAAACTACGCTAGTACCTACTACGCTAGTACCGTAGGCTATTTATTAAAAACTACGCTAGTACCGTAGGCTATATATGAAAAACTACGCTAGAACCGTAGGCTATATATTAAAAACTACGCTAGTACCGTAGGCTATATATTAAAAACTACGCTAATACCGTAGGCTATATATTAAAAACTACGCTAGTATCGTAGGCTATATATTAAAAACTACGCTAGTACCGTAGGCTATATATTAAAAACTACGCGAGTACCGTAGGCTATATATTAAAAACTACGCTAGTACCGTAGGCTATTAATTAAAAACTACGCTAGTACCGTAGGCTATATATGAAAAACTACGCTAGTATCTTAGGCTATATATTAAAAACTACGCTAGTACCGTAGGCTATATATTAAAAACTACGCTAGTACCGTAGGCTATATATTAAAAAACCTTAAATAAAACACAATGGGCATTAAAAATGACACACCGAGATAAAAATGGAAATCACACTATCAGGAAAAATTGCAAACTTGAATTTAATGTTAAAAATTTCTTAAAAACGTTTTGATATTTACCTGATGTTTACAATGATCATCAATGAGTACTTTTTGGAAACCTGTGGCTTAAAATTAAGAGTGATAACGGCTACCCTATGAGACCATGTGTACTCAGAATTCACCCACGCTTCTAGGTCATTTACAGTTCGTAGCTAATCACGCTTTCCGACACTTTTATGCATTGGTAATGCAAACATGGAGTAATAATAAATAATACGAGAACTGCTGATCTAATAGGAGAAATAAGCGGGAGAAATAAGCGCGAGAAAAGAGACCTTGTGAAAAGAGACAGAGGGAAAGGCTTCACGTTATACCTAGATATATAATTGTATATTCACATGAAAATACATTTGATGAAATAATTGCCTTTTCTCTGGGATTATACTGTCATCGACGATTGCACAATTGTTTCATAAATACCAATTTTGGTTTGAAATTCAGGCCTACAAGATGCAAAGTTTTCAAAATTAAAAGAAATCACATTGGAAAAAACTTATGAATATTGAATACGCTTTTGTGCATGTACAAGGTTATCAATGGCAATCGATCTTCTAAAGCTAAAATCATTGCAAAACCTCACTATTGTCCTGTTGTTACGATACGAGCAAAATTCCATCCGATACTTAACATTCATTTGATACCTAATGTTTCTACACTCTTCTGCAATTATCAACGATGCTTTACTTTACTTAATCAGTATAGGTACAAAAGCGAAAATTTGAATTCGGATTTTGAACTGGATTTCTGTATCTATTTTTTTAACTTCTGCCTGTAAATTTCAATTTTCATAATGTTTCTTTAAGAAATTTTTAAATTTCATTAATTTTGGTTTTTCATTAGTTTTTGTTTTTGAAATATCAGTTAATAGTGGAAAGAAGACATGTTTATTATAAACAAACCACAATGATTAATATAAAGTGGAGAAGGTGATGGTCACTTTGACAGGAATCATTAAGTTCATCCTCAAATAAGCGGACGAAGTTTATCATATAATAAATACTTCCAGTGAATGACATAAACAACCGAGATAAAGTTTATACTAACAGACCACATATTTGAAAATTTGGCAACATGTTTATTTAAAATTCAAAATATCTGCGGATGGAATAGTATAAGGTTCTATAAACATAACAATTTACAGATATGCTGGTCGTAAGAAATATACAAAATTTTGATTTTTATACGATAGTGTATTACGTATAGATAGCAGTAAATAGTATTTAAAACAAACCACAATGATATTGCAATCTTTTTATTTTGTGACTTAAGTGCATTATTTGTTTAATGGTTCCAACTGACCACTAAATTTTGTTATTTTTGATTTATACGATACTAAAGTAGTAAAAAGTTCACATATGATTTATCGTGGTTAACTTTCATTGGATAGTAACTATAGTTCTAAATTGGTTGTAAACCGTTTGTTGCTGTGTAACATAAAGTTTTTGTTTTTGTCATTATTTTGTCCATAAGTCAGGCCGTTAGTTTTCTGGTTTGAATTGTTTTACATTTGTCATTTCGGCGCCTTTTACAGCTAACTATGTGGTATGGGCTTAGTTCGTTGTTGAAGGCCGTACGGTGACCTATATAGTTGTTAATTTCGTTGTTTGTTTTGGTCTCTGAGGAGATTTGTCTCATTGGCAATCATACCACATCTTCTTTTTTTTTACCTCATGATACTTAAAAAAGGTAACATTAATATGTTCAATTTCCACTTATAGTTGATGTGTTTCCCTTTGTTTTAGTTTGTAACCCGGATTTGTTTTCCCTCGATCGATTTAAGACTTTCGAACAGCCGTATACTACTTTTGCTTTTATTCATTTACTCCGCAATGTCCAGAATATCAATAAGTTGAAATTCAATTAAACAATAGGTTGAATTTGCACTTAGCGCGAACCGGTCAAAAAGATATGTTTTATTTACCCATCTTGCATCTCGTATAACTTGATTCTTGAGGCTAGTAGTCACTATCAAAATCAAAAAAGTTTTCTTGTCAAAGGTTTTTGCCGGACATGTATGGAATACAACTGCATCCTAAAGTTCTAAAAACTTGGATGGACTTTGACAGGAATTCTCCACTCACAGTGCAGGTTTGTTTACGGAGTTGAGTGGACAAAGCTTTCTGGTTTAAACTTTCTTTGCCCATGTCTTTGATATAAAAAAAAAAAAACGATTGACAGTGACAGCAGATGATTGGACCTAGAATAAGAATGTTCAACATGAGTACCATGGTTGATATCAAGCTTACCGCAGATCACGAAGAACAGTATTCATAACATGTTGATGCAAATTATTTGAAACAAACAGGGTGATGATCAAGGATGTTGTCGGAAAACATTTAGTTCCTCAACATAAGCAACGTGACCTTTGAACGAACAATATACTTGACATGTACAAGAGTATGTTATATAGAAGTACACAAAAGTATATTTAAGTATACAAAAGTGCAAATTTCAATGACAATTGACTCATTTTTGATATCTAGAACACTTGACAAAAGGCAAATGTATTTCCGTTATTGAATTTTCATCCTTTAAAGGATTAGAGCCAGTAATCCCAAAATAAACAGACATTTGAAGGTGTATTTTTAAACTCAAAGTTCAATTGTTTGAATAAATATAATGTGTATGTATTGATAAATGTATTTTTTCATAGTATAATAACAAAAATTATATATCTCCTTAATTATGCATAAATATATTATCCTGAATTAGGAATAGATTTTATATAAGTGCATTTTCTCAAAATTAGTCACTTAAATCATCTTCTTGATTTCAAAATGGCCCCACGTCTCACCAAATGATATATTGGTTGAAAGTAAACATGTGGTACATGGTGAAAATTTAAGATAAGAAGATGGGAGCCGCCACTGTTAATAAAAAATAAACCTGCCATGAAAATAGCTAAATTAAAGCAAGAAAAAATGAAACCAGATTTAAAGGATTTTCCATTCGTTTGATGTGTTTGAGCTTTTGATTTTGTCATTTGATTATGGACTTTCCTTTTTGAATTTTCCTCGGAGTTAGAGTATTTTTGTGATTTCAATTTTCAGTTGTAATTTAAGTTAAAAACACACTACTAATGATGCATTAGAATTAACTGAAAGTTTTCAAACAAATTGACATTTTAACATAATTATGTTTCATCAAATTTTCAAATGCATTATCTGAGTTTAAAATTTTTGGATGTTTAGGGCAAACACTATGAGTTAGTGAGCCAATCCCATTACTTTTGAAGACAAGGGACTAAAGATTGACAAAAGTTCCATTGATGGTCGTTAAAAAAACAAAAACATCTAGATGACAAATACGAAGGAAACAAAGGCATTAACGAAAATACATGCGGATAATCAATGAACGACTTAAAAATACATAACAATCAAGGCTGAGGGTTTTGTAAACCCATTGAAAAACCTAATCGGCATTGAATGTTTTGCTCAGCTCGAAGTCAAAACGAGTCCTTAAACATAAAACAGATACTCCTACCTCCTTGACTGGTTATATCCTAACTTTTGTCCTTTTTGTTTTTATCAGCTATCTAACATTTGTATCAAGTTTGAGATTTTAAAAAATTTTGGCATTGAGTACTGAAAGACTCTGTTTCTTTTGTGCCGTTGTTCTCCTCTTATATTTGATGCGTTTCCCTCAGTTTTAGTTTGTAACCCGGATTTGTTTTTTCTCTCAATCGATTTATGAGTTTCGAACAGCGGTATACTACTGTTGCTTTTATTTAGAAAAGCCTTAGTATTTCAAAAGTTCAAAAGTTTAGTAATGGATTTAAGTTCAAAATAAATAGTCCCCCGAACAGGTTTTCCAATATGTTTATCACGCTGCATATCTGTTGTATTGCATAGTCATGTGTACAGAACTTTGTATCTGTACTGTCTTGAGTATATACTTTGTTTATGTAAAAATATATAAATTAAGGCAACAGTAGTTTACCGGTGTTCAAATCTTGAATATCGAGATAAATAAAGATTAAAAAAACGACGGAATTGCGTCTACAGATTCAACGTCTCCTGTTATACGTGCATGCATTGCATGGTTGTTGATATATCAGAGAGCAAAAGATGTACCATATGTAACATGTTCTAAAATATCATTCGATATCATTAGTAACCTTTACACAAACTCTATATGAAGTTATATTTCCGATCTAGCAAATTCTTTAAATCGAGATCAAAAAGATCCTTGTCATTTTTTTTATTCTCGGATTTTTGGAAATATAATTTTTAAGTTTTTCTCATTATTTTTGAATTATTTGAAAGAAAATTTCACATCATGTTCATAAAGGCATATAGGAAGATGTGTTCTTGCGATACATATGGTTCGAGAACACAGTTATCGTTGACGATTTGTTTTAAAGACTTTGACTACCACGAGGATCTTGCAAACAAATTTTGACCTTTGATATTTGTAAATTATAGTCCGTGGTGTGAACAGTGTTTTGTTTGTATTTTCACAAAAAAAATTTCCTATTTATTTCTTCATGTTTTATGCCCAAACAATAAGTAAGGTGGGGGAAGGGGTGAAATTAAATTGTACAAAATTTTGGGTGATGAATTTCAAAGTAAAGTAGTGATAAGGTCCAGTTGAAAATGATAAACATTAGTATGTCTAGAGCTGTCATCCAGAATTCAAGACCCCTTTAACATAAAACTGTCCATATTTTGAGTTAGAGCTAAAGAAGTTTTCTATAGTTATTCCAAAAAGTAGTTCAACACAGTAAAAATATTACTGAAAACCTGCAGGGGCGACAATTTCAATTTGCAGTAATTGAATTTGTCTAGTAGAAATGCATTGATAAATAGCTGTGTTCACGAGCCTACATATGTTTGCACTTTTCCCGTCTAAAACTGTGTCAAAATAAAACAATATATTTGATAGAGAAACATGAAATCAAAATATATATGTATATCAAATACACTAAATATCGTATCAATTTCATAATAGAAAATTGAATTAATCCGCATCGATTACGTTTTAATGACACCTAATAAGGCAAATAATACTGGAAATGGATAGTCGTGGTGTAGTGGCTAGAGCGTCAGACTACAAACACAAGGTTCCTGGTTCGATCTTCGTTCCGGGAAAAAAAATCAGGGACTTCATTTTCGGCTCTCCGTTGAAACCATTTGCGAAAATAATATGAAGATTGATTGATTTCTGGTGTTTTTACGCCACTTTTAAGCATCGCATTTAGACTTTTTCGTGGCGGCCAGATTTAATTGGTGGAGGAAGCCGGAGTGCACGGAGAAAACCACAGACCTTAGATAGGAAAACTGACAATCCTAGACAATTGAGATTGGAGTCGAGTGCACACGCACGATCGGGGTTCGAACTCATAATCTCAGTGTTGACTGGCTAGTGATTACAGTAGTAACTACCTATTAGACCACTCGGCCACCGAAGCCCCCTTTAATCTTAAGAAACTATGCTTGTCCGTCGGAAGGGGGCGTAACATACACACTTGTAGATTTCGTAAAAGAGCCGACTAATGCCGCTACAAAGCAGCACCCGCACCCGCAAAGTGGAAAGGGGTTAATATTAGTTGTAATAACTTGTTTCCCAATCCAATATAACAAAAATGTTTAAACTAAACTAGAAATGGAGATGATTTATTTACGGACAGAAGGCATTGGTTTCCCATTTTGTCAACGTTTGTACAATATTGCTTGCGTTAAAAAATAAAAAATCAATAAATAGCACAAGGAAATACGAAATTCATGGTGTTATTTTCATCTACTCTTCCTTTTTCATCAAAGCCAAAAATATCTGAACACTTTAAACCAATGTCACAAAATATCATAAGTTTAATAAGACTTTAAACCTTACAATGCAACAAAATTTCATAAGTTTAATAACATTTTAAACCATGCAATGCAATTAAATGTTAAATATTTTAAATAAATAATTAAAAAAAAAAAAGACCAACAACGAAGTGGTCACAATTTTAAAAGGTCAGATCTATGTGTTCGTGTCCATTTAAAAAGATTTAATATAAAATACCGCTACATTGGTAACAAATGTTCTAATTGACTTTTTAAACTCTAACCGCGATGATATTACTATTCTAATGTTTTCCCAATGAAGTACTTTATTTTTATAAAGTGTTTAATGTTCTCACTGACCACTTACTTTACAGTGGTCAGTTTTGTTATTTTATCAGTCTTCTCATCAGGTTTGATTACTGTACCAGTAACCATCAGAGCAGGTAATGGATTTAACAATAGACACAATAACAATACAATCTGATTTAGTCACGAGGTGATCGGTGCAAACTGTTACTCCTATATACACCTGCATAATATTGTTCAAAATTCAGGTGAAAATGAATGTAATCTGATCTGAAAATAATCAAAAGTTCTCGGGTATCAAGGGTGTTATTCTTATCAAAACATAGTTTGAACAATTAATTTGTATATAAACGAGTATTTTGTGGCTATAGCATTTCTAGATTGTGTTGATCTTTTTCTCTTAAGTGTTTTCCTTCTGTTTATAAATATTAACAAGGTACTTTTATAACGAATAGTTGTTATTTTAAAAGCATAGATATAGCATGTTGTAACAATTATCTATTTCTATAGCCTTATTTCTAATAAGAAAATAGATAAATACAGGTATTCTAATAACAGGTATTCATTTACCACGTTGATTATAATCGGTAGGTATGATGTAATTTGTACGATCAAAATGTTAAAATCTTTTTGTTGCAAAACAATGCAAATGTGTTAAAATTGATAATCCGTGAGTACCTTACTGGTTAAATAAAGTATAAAATTTGACAGGTAAAATACCTTATGATCAGATAAAAGCGAGAAACGCTGCCAAGTATTTCATTAAAAACATATCTAAATGGTGAAGTGTCGCTTAAAGCTAACAGCATTTCCCCAAAAATTCCATATATCCGAATCGAACCTCTTTGCTTCGAGCAAAAATTCTTCAAGAATGTCAATGAGTGTAGAAATAATGACAATGCATGATGGTAACAGTGTATTTTAGAAAACTGCACATTTTCGGCGGTACACCACAAGAAATTACAGATAATCCAAAATAATAAAACATTCCTTTAGTCAAACGTATCTATAACCAAGGATTCGAATAGAATATAACCAAGGAAGAAATATCGATATAATGCGTCAATGTTATAACCAAAAATGAGTCAATGAAATTTTAATTTTTGCCAAATCTTTTCAAAATTGATATACTAATAGATTACAATCAAAAACAAGAAAGAAGTAGCTTCTGTGTTTGGATGACTAAACTAACTAATTAATGACGCTAATAAAATTCACATTACATGATTTCTTAATATATACATAAAACCATAATTATACTTATTGGTTGAATTCAATATTATGGCTAACAATAATCTTTCTGTTATCAGCTGAGTAACAGAAAATTGATACTTTAAGAATGTATTAGAAATTTTAGCACTTAGAAGTGTCAATCAACGTGAACAGATGGGTTATTGACTCAATTCGAGAGGAGGCGTGGCTTAACTACCTACTATACACTTTTAAAACTTCTTGCTATATAAACAGTTTATCGCTTTGATATAATGGAAGATCGTTGCTGAGCTCCCAAAAGTTATACGTTGCTAGAATAAAATTTCAAATTTCCATTCAATACCTTTCACCGTGTATTATTAACATTGTAATATTATAGACGTGGAATTTTATCAGCTGGATACATATATCAACGTTCTAAGTGTTGCATTTATAATACTATTCTGCAGAGATCATTAGATCTAATTGTAATTAAGGACTAGATAATTAATCATCTACACACCAATACACAGAAAGTGACCACAGACGTCGTTAAGTTTATTGGTAACAGCTGTCCAGACGTAAAACCGTAGTACGGTAGAAATGTAGAATGCAACACTGCCAAAGATAAAACCGAATTTTTATGGTAAGAAACTTTATAATGTATCTTTTTTGTTTATAATTTATTCATAGTGTTATTTGTATTCACGTTACTATTTTATGTAAAACCGGAGTACGGTAGCAATGTTGATTGCAACACTGCCAAAGATAAAACCGAATTTTTATGGTAAGAAACTTTATAATGTATCTTTTTTGTTTATAATTTATTCATATTGTTATTTGTATTCACGTTACTATTTTATGTAAAACCGGAGTACGGTAGCAATGTTGAATGCAACACGGCCAAAGATAAAAAAAAATTTATGGTAAGAAACTTTTTGTTATGTATTCATATTTTTATTTGTATTCACGTTTCTATTTGAAATTATGTTCAATTTTGTATGCTAACAAGATGTGTTGAAATAGTACAAGGTCAGCAAAAAAAAAGGCATCAAGTATAAAAAAAGAATGTGGTATGATTGCCAATGATTGCCAATGAGACAACTATCCACAAAAGACCAAAATAACACAGAAATTAACAACTATAGGTCACCGTACGGCCTTCAACAATGAGCAAACCCCATACCGCATAGTCAGCTATCAAGTAGTTTAAATTATTTAAAATGCCATAAATTCAAAACATAGACAGAAAAAATATTTGGACAGGTTTTTGATGTTTGAAGTTATTAATCTCTCTTTACAGCAAGAAGTTTACCACTTGTTGGCACCTAAAAGTAATCATCTTAACTTATATTCTTGATTTGATTTCAAACAAACATGATAAAAAATTAGATCAAGGACAGTTTTGATTTTCGTTTGTCGGGTTTTGAATGAGTTTATTCACTTTTGCAATTTTTATTGGCACCCATCATTATGGCAATGGACTTGTTTAACGATACATGTATTACATTTTATTATATTGATGAACGATTACAATGCATTCAGGTGCATAGCTATATAGAAATTTGTTTCCGCTATAGTATTCCTAACTTTTGCCACAGTCAATATAAGCAACAGTAGTAGATGTTTTAGAATCCTTACTTTTGCCACAGTGGTAATTATATTAGAATTCAAATCAATGCTTTCGCTATTCATCTATAGATGTCATTTCTTATTTGGGTAAATAAAGGTTCAAATCTTACAAAAAAATGTCAAAAGTTCACTTTCTGTCTGATGATGTCCAGTGATCACATTGTTTCTATGAATCATTGAAGTTTTATTCTAAATAAAATCTCACAAGTTGCAACTTTTATCTACTAGTAATTGTTTAATTGATTTCATTTCTGACATTTAATTGAGATTTAAAGATTTTATTTACCGTGGTTCTGTTTTTTCGTTTAAAATTAGCTACCATTTCTGGCTCTGATTTATAGCAGTCATCATTCAAAACAGACGGGAATCAAACAGCATACAAATAAACGTTTCACAAATTTTTCACTTTAGCACATAAAGCATATTTGAAATCAATAATTTATCACTTTGAGGAAGTCAATAAAAATATTTCAACGACATTCAATAGATAGGCTAATGTATAGATGAGTTGGCAGAACTTTTACTTTTATCACATTATGGACAAGTTATAGTAGCATTATCTAAATAACTATCAGTTGTGGAACGTTACGTAGAGTAACATCTTTATACCATCATAGTATGTCTGTTCGGCTGTATGTCTGTTCAGCTAAATACTATCGGCATGTTCTATACAATATGATTACGTGCACTTGACAAACAATATGTAGGAATATAGATAACAACGAATTTCAGAGACAAGTGCCTGTGAATAATTTCACTGTTTGGAAAAAGGTCTGACTGGGAATTCGAACTCGCATTTTCACATTCTAATGCTGTAATTGTATTCATTTTGGTTGGCAGATCCAATCTTAAAAAAATTTCGTCGAAGAATCATTGTACTTTTGAATTCATATTTTTCTCCGTTAAGATTCTAATATATGTGGATGTACCATATTTGTTTCATATTTCTATTAAATTTAATTGGAATAAATATATTTCCAACACGAATCCGATAATAAATTCTAAATTTGGTTATAGAAGGAAAACATCATGATATTTGTGTCGGGTTAAATCAACTGATTTGACCTTTTAAATAAACATAATTTTACTTTTTATTGCTTACAAAACAGCTAGCATTAATTTTTATTTATCTTTAGTCGTAAGATTTTACAGAAAATTGCTTTCCTTTTATATTGACTTTAACAAGTATTGTACTCTAAAATTTAAACAAATTTGTTTCAATATTTACACATATTTAGTGGGTAGTATAATAAAATGTCTTTTAATACAAACTGTTTCAAATAGCACTATCAATATGCAAACATAGACAAGGACGAGTTAATCTGAACGCAAACAAAACAAGAATGTTCCCTATTGTGGTCTGGTCCCGATTCTTTACTTTACAATTCCTCTTCAGTCATTGCTATTAATTCAAGGATTATTGGCCACAATAAGAAACACCATTTTACGTTACCTGTTAAATAAACAAAAACAAATCAAGGCACCAGTACTCCTTTAACTTCACGTGACAAGAGGGCTTTTAGTGCCTATTAACACCCTAGGTGTCCCAGATTTGTTTCTCGTGGGTGTACATCTGCCCCGTAGGTGTTCACAGGTCATTGTTAAAGGCGAGACCCGGTCGTGTTGACAAACATTTCATTTTCATCCCAAACGTAATACAATCTTTTGTATTGATACGTGGTGACAGGATTAAGAAGTTAAAAGTCTAAAGTGGACCTATCCACACTCTATTATACTTGGAGTATTAGTCCTGCTGGGTGATGGTCAATTCATTCAAAGTTTCGACAGTGATATGATAACAATGTTAATTTACTTACATACACAATATAGCGGAGGATTATAGTGTGATTCATTTTCTATAGTCCAGTATAACTCATCCTAGCAATTAAAAGCTCTTACGTAGATGGTTTATCATCAAGTTTATTTATAAAATATTAAGTCGCTTCTATATTGTGTATGTTATTTTGTAGATTTCTTATGCTAATGAAGAGTTTATCGAAACAGGAAGGAGTATTTCGTAATTCTAATTAACTGTTTTTGATGCAGTGAACTATTTCAATTTATAAATTCGAAAGTACAGCAGAACGTTCAAGATGAGGATTCAACAATTAAGCCGAGCAACATATGTACTTTTTGTTATTGTGTGTGCAGTGTTAGGAGCACCCACTGGAAAACCAAAGCGAAAAGGATGTAGGTGTAAAAAAGTTTACAAAGAACTTCAAGCATCATTTGATGCTAAATTCAAAGCATTTGAAAATAGATTCACAGCAGACTTGCCAAATTTAAATAAAATAGCTAATGAGACAATGAAATTAGCAGAGTACAATGCACGAATTTCTAAATTATTTGAAAATGTACAATTTACCCAAGATGCATTGCAAAGAGAAAGCCAGACATTAAAATCTGTCAAAAATCAAATGTTGGAACAGAGGCTCAATTTAAAAGATTTGAATACCAATTTTGCAGTGATAGACGCTGTTGTTAAAAATTTATCGGACGTGATTGATAGACTAGCAAACATTTCTCCATTACCAGCACTCAGCAACAAAATCAATCAATTAAACCCAGAAACAAAACCGTCAATTCAACCAACACAACCAACAGAACCTACACCGAAAGCAACAACGCTACAAGAAATGACGTCATACCCCAAAGGTAATTAAGTTTTCGTTTTCCTTTTCAATAATAAAATATTAGTTTTAATTTGAAATTATCGTTTGACATTTAAAAGTGGCAGTAACTCTACGCCAGGGATTATTTATGTTTTGATCATATTCAGAGGTAATCAAATAGGCGTTAGCATTGTCAAAACTCATGAAATGGTATGGTTTTCTCGTTTAGTAGATCAGAAAAAGTAATTATATTGAAAAATAATGTTGTTAAACCACGGGGTGTTATCATTGTACCTTTACAGACTAGATAATACCAGTTAATTTGAAGTTCTCATCAGAATTAAGAATCAACCTTGACTTTTTGTCTACCACAGTCCGACATTGATTAGGTAATTTGTTAATTCGTGTCAGAATTACGCTAAATTTCAAATGGTGGTCTGGTAATCCAAAAATTATACGGTTCTTTGCAAATGTTAGTATATCACTGGGCCACATATGCTCTGCAAACTGTTTAAATGTATGCCATGTTTCATTCCCTAATAATTTGTGTCAGCATAGATCTACTACGGTGAGTCGAATCTAATATATGAAAACCACCCTTCTAGTTACTCCACAACAACATGCCTAACTAATTAACTGACGAAATGGGTTTTTCTCATTGTTGAAGATGTGCGGTAACCTATAATTTCTTAAATCCACTTATTTGATTTCTGGTGGATAGTTGTCTTAGGCGACACGTACCACATCCCCTTATTTTTACATTCAATTTGATATTACTTAGAAATTGGAACACGAGGAATTAATTCTTATAAGAAGTTACAAAGTAAGATTTTCCAGTATCTTACAGGACATTAATTAAGTTGTTTAGGACAAGAATTTCAAGGGTTAAATGCCACTGCTAGACGATACATCAATTGCAATATTGTAGACTTATCGATTGGGCAATAATATGACACTTTGACCTATACATCGTTTATACGGGATAATGCCTCCTTGATTTATCTCTATCGCAGACAAAAGATTTGTTTAAATTAAGTACTGTCACATATTTCCAGTACTTGAATGACAGTTATAGTATTGTAAAATAATCAGCGGGGTGAAATATTTTCCAACATTGTGTCATTGCAGAATAATAGATAGATATCTGTGTTCAACAAAACATGACTCACAAATCTATTGTTTAACTTGTTAAATGCGTCAAAGGAATGTTAGAATATTGAATAAGATTGCAATAGATATCTAGTCTTCATGCATAATGGGCATGATGATTTTGGATGAGCGGTTAAATCACAATATAACTGTGCTAATGAAAATCAAACAATGAAGGTGCTTGTGATAAAACAAACTGCATCCGACGTCACAGCAACATCAAAGCATTAATAAAACTCACTTAACATTCTTTTCTAAAGCTTTTCTTAAGCATCTATACTAAAAGGTAGTGCATGGAAATTTCTGGCGGCCATAATACAAAATTCGAATTTCAAGGACAAAATGTAAATAAAAAAGTTAACCTGATTTAAATGTTCGAAGATGAAAGGAGGTTAACCTAATTATAAACTCATTACACTTAATTTACCACCATGATGTTCGTTACAAGAGAAACAATTTTTGATATTTATCAGTTACTGTTTATCAGAATGGTATTATGCTAAACCAGTCATCAACTGATCCAAATACTGTTACTGAATTAGCTGTAAAGATGGCTACCGATAATAAACAAACGTTTCTTTTTTGTTCAGCTGTTAAAATGTATACAATGATGATTCATATAATTGGGGACATTGTTAATAATTTTTTAACCACTCATTAAATTTAACGAACCAGATCAATAATATCAGTAAGATGTTGTGATACTCTATTCATTTGGTGTGACGCTATTATAGGTAATCTAATCCCGACCATAAAATTATTGTTTTCTAAACAACTTACAACATAAGCTGTAAATGTGTCCGATAAAGTTAAATTGAGCATGAAACTTGCTTCAGATATGTTAAATGGAGCAAACGCGAAGGCTTACACCGAAAACATAAAGATTCAGCAATATGAAGGACATCTATGTCCTGATTTCATCAAAACTAGACGGATTTAAAGTTTAAAAAAAAAACCACCAACGGACAACCAAACTGAAAAGAGTAGATAGTTTGCCAAGTTCATGCAAACAATTTATCTGAAGTAAATAAAAACAAGTATAATTATGACATTCATTTTGTTTTCCAAACTTAGATGTTGAAACAGTGTTCGTTCCTTCACAAAATATCTTACTGCAAACATTGATTTGTTGGTCGTAAGTTATACTGTTAAACTTGTTGATAACTTTGGAGTATCTTTCTCCTAAAGATTGTTCTTCGAAATTGATCGCTATGAATATAAAAACAGAAAGATGTGATATATGATTGCAAATGAGACAACTTTTAATCAGATAGTTTGTATTTAAATACTAAAATCGAAGGATAAACTAAAGGATAAATTGCAGGTTTTCTTGAGAACTCTCAAAATACCAAAATTGAAGGTTTTTCACAATTATAGCTTGTAAAGTAACTTAACCAGGTACTTCCTTTTCTTATCAGATAAAATGATTTACTTACTTTTAATGAAATCGAACGATCAATTATTTGCTTGTAACCTCTTCATGCATGCATACACGAATGTGCATATGTTCCCAAAACAGATGGTTTAATTGAAAAGTATGTGATTTTCGGATAATTGAAAAGACCAGAGAAGTGCATGATTGTGTGTGCACGGTGTATTGTTAAAAACAATCACTGAAGTGCATTGATTCCGAACAAATTATTATATATTCATAAATTATCTTCGGCCGTTAGTTTTCTCGTTTGAATTCTTTTAACATTTGTCATTTTGGGTCCTTTTATAAATGACTTTGCAGTATGGGCTTTGCTCATTGTTGAATGCCGTACAGTGACCTATATATAGTGGATAATTCAGTCTATGTCATTTGGTCTCTTGTGACGAGTTGCTTCATTTGCAATCATACCTAATCTTCCTCTTTATAATAATCTGATTTCTTCAAATAATTTTACACTTCCTTTTGGATATTTAGTTTATTTATGAGATAAATTGGTGGTATTTATAAGATAAATTGGTGGTTATTTACTATGTTGCTGTTCCAACCTTCTTACTAAAGGTTTAACACTCAACGAGAGTCTGGACGGGGTTTACAGAATAATAAATAAAGGACAGAAAGTGTAGAATAATGTATTAAAGTTATGAATGATAGAGAAAAAAAGTTAAAAAAATAAGGAAAAAAGAATAATTGAGTGGAAAGTTAAAAGATCAGAGAACGATAAGGAAAAGAACTACAGAGTAGAGAAAAATAGTCTGAAAATAATGAACTAAGAATGAAAGACATCAAGACCCCCCTTAATTAGAATATGACGGTTTTCACAATCTTCACAAAATTACACTTGCACTGACACAGGGAAATATCATAGCATTCTTTCTTCACACAAATTACATTATTTGTTAGAATAACGAGTTACTGAAAGATTTGGCAAGGTTGTTGTATTTGAAGATGTAAACACTAAAGTAAGAGATTAATAAACCTAAATTAACATCATCACATCTGTTTAAAAAATTAGTCTGATTCATCTGATCTGGTGCCATGCCAGGAATGAGATGCTGAGCACCCGAAGCTGAGGTGTACAGCTACTTGTTTCGAAATGTCTGCTCCTTTCATTAAGGACATACTGTTTAATTGCAATATGCTTGGTAGTCTGTAAAGTGTTCAACTTGCAAAAAATAGTGTTAGTTTAATGCATTACTGATAGAAGAATGATTGGAAATTTGGAGTTTTTGTGATTTATTTGCAAAGTTTATGAGGGATCAATGATATTAAGATACGAAGATTCAATTAAGACACTTTGGAAATGCATTGTGTATAAATAAACTGTAGCATATGGTCACTAGCTATATACCCTTGGTGTACTGTAAAAACTTTACTTCAATCGTGGGTAAACATATCTTGTATATTATAAACTAATTGTTCATTCTCGAATTATATTAAAATTTCATATAGGTCTAATCCTAAGGCAACTGTTCACACAAAACTTATATAGTATGCTATACCCGGTACATCCCCGGGACATGTCCGAGTTTTACAGGTGTCAGATTATTATAAATCTAACATGTGTAACAATACCTGTCAAGTATCATTGTAAAATAAACAATAATTATAATCCGCCTCCATTGAAAGTAAATAGCACCCGGCGACCTGACAAGATAAAACTCCCAATGATCCGATTATTGTTACAGTTTAGAAGGCCATTAAAAAAGTGCAATCGCCACCGCAAACCGTAAATTGACAAGAAAGTATTTGCGTTTATTATTTCATATTTTCCATTCTTAATTTGTGTATAAACCATTTTTAAAGAATTTATCAAAATGAATATAAATTTAAAAAAGAAAGGAACAACCTGAAAACTGCTTATCAGTAAAAAATTACCCGAACACTAAATTTTATTTCTATGGCCTTACTATCAAGTTGTGACCACACTATGATTACCGTCACAGCAGGGTTAAATATTTATCACAATATTGTGTGGTTTTTATTTACATAATGAAAGGTTGTACAGTTTAGTAGATCTAGTGCAAAAAATAATCAGTTAATACCCAAGACCTACTGTGTAGATTTTGTTACATGAAACAGCATTATGCAAATTTGCAGAAAAAAATATTTAAAAAAAATCGACACTTAACCTCAATGAAGTGGAGAAAAAAATCGATTCCGAAATTGAAAATTACAGAAAATACTGGATTTTAGTAAACAATTCGTGGAGAGAAACATGCATTTAAATTTTAAAAGTGCAAATGTACGGCGACAGTTGACTCGAGAAAAAATATAATAATACAAAACAAGTTGCAATATTATACCATAATAAAAATACGACCTACCCCATCTTAAACATTTACAATAGGTCTTGCTATATTAAGAATTAATTGATCTAATCCCGGGCTATGCATGCCGCACCAATAGTACATATCACAATATGATAAACTTTGATAAGGAAAGATATAAAGGGAAATATTTGGCAATGGATAACTTGATAAAGTTTAATGATCTTAAAAATATTTTATCTTTAAAATTAATATAGTTAATCACCTTGAATATAATTAAGATCTGTTTACATCAGATGCCTTAATCAAGAAACATGTCTCGAATCGGAGTCACACATATGCCCGCGATTTTGATTGCGAGCTAAGCTATGTTGAGCTATGGTAATAGACATGTACTTGAGATTTTGTTTACAGGAAGTGAACCTATATATATATATAGTTAAACTACAGAACAAAGTCGTACGAGAAGAGTTTTTACATTTTTTTGCATATTCTTTTATAACTTTATGTTTGTTGAGGGCAAATGACTTTTACACCCCTGTACATTTGTTTTAAGACTCTCACTCATTTGCCTCTATCAAAGATGATTTTTATTATGTATTTGCTTTTCAACTACAATGTTTATGATTAGAGCATACTAGTAATGCTCAATGATGATCATAATCATGCGTTCTCTTATCAGCATGTCCAAAAACTCTTCTCTTGCATTCTGCAACCAAATTTCGACTCAAAGCTTAACTATATATAGTGCGATCGCTTTAACGTCAGCTATAAAGACGACCTTCCCAGGCAACAGGTTGTACTGTTACTACATCAAGATTGTTTCTATGCCTGAAGTAGCTTCAATGTTTACATCAAACGGAGAGCTGTTACACCATCGTATTACATAAGATCGTAAAGTATTGGCTGAACATTTGATACAGAAGAACTCTAGACATGTTGTTTCTGTAAATACTAGTTTGTTGATCCAAGGATATACCTATATGTTTCTCATGTAAACATTTGATTTGAGCTTCCTTTTTGGCAAATGTCCTGTCAAATCATATTGTATGACTGTAAATAATCAGCTCTGGCCTTCAACTCTAAGTAGAATACTCCAGCTTAATCTATAACTGTATAGATATGTCTGTTTGCCTGAATTCGAATTTTGCAATGTGTACATTGATCTTTAAGTGCGCGTGTATGTACAAGAATTCAAATTTCCACATCTCTATCTCATATCTAACACCCTTCTAATTACATGCACGACTGTCTTGTACATCTTAAATAGCAAAGAAGGGATATGGTATACCGATTGGTGACACGAAATCCCTTTGAAATACAAACATATACTGACAACAAAAGGGAACATCAAGATATTTTTTCAGATAATTTGACAACAAATAAAAATTGCGCAAATTATTCGGATAGAATCATAAACAAACAGATTGAAATAGAAAAAAATGCGAAACACAAAAGAAAATTGTATTGTTACCAGAATAAATACCTAATAACTATAAGAAAATGAGAGCACACACTTCAAGCACAGGGGAAACTTTCAAAGACCTCCACAAAGGAAAAGACACCGTGAAAACTTTACGAAATAAAAAGGAAAAAAATAGTAATTCTTTTTCGCTTCATTTATATACTGTTTTACATCTGAATCGAGGCTTTTCTGCTCTTTGCTCAGGTTGTTGTCCCTTTGACACATTCACCGATTCCATTGTCTCTTCTATTTCATAATTGTACCGGTATTTTAGATATTGAATACTACCTAATTGAACTGTATGTCTGGCGTCGTATATTCTGATGCTTGAGTTTTTTAGTTAACCAAGTTTAAGTGCCTTCTTTTATTCTTGGCAAAATTAAGCTTCTAAAAATACATGATTAAAATTCAAGATTTATTTAAGTTGTCAGAGGGTTAAAAGTACTTCCTTTTAGTATGACGCCATTGTAAAAAGATTCAATGGCCGCTAAATACACCAATTCAAACAGTTATACGATGAAATTAAAACTTCATTAACAACAACGATAAGGATAGGGTCAGATTAAAAGTAAGATATGTCAAAAAGTTCAGATCACTTAAAACAAAGGAGATTTATAGACAAAAACACTTAAACCTATCATTATGCACTTGTTCTAAATTTTTAAGCAGAGGATGTACGACCTCGCCAGTTAAACTAAACTTTCTGAATTTTGTTCTCACACTTTTCCAACTACTGATGACTAGTTGTTTCCCCTTATAGTGGTCAAGCATTGGACGCACCTGCTAATAGATTACTCATATACTTGTAATAAGACGAAACTCCTTTCAGTTTAAGCTCAGTAACTCATGTCCTGTTGAAAAAGTTATTTTCTTGACGATAATTTGAGCCTATTTTTTTTTTAAATCTGACCGGGTAATCTGTTGTCAAGCTTTCTCATCTTCATCTCTATGGTTAAGCCACCTCATCTATGTGGTCAAGCTATCTCATCTCTATGGTCAAGCGACCACACACAAACAAGTACACATACACCTGGCTGATAATTCGAATGTAAAAGAGGACGTGTTATTTGCATTATATGCTTGCAATGGCAACTATCCTTAGTATGAATGTCTTGATGATGAAAATCGCACATGAAGAATCATCGTTTTTGTAGCAAGATAAGATTACACGTATATATGAATAAGACATTTCCTGAGGTTTAATTATTTCCCATGGGTATGCCAGGCGTTATTTTAACATTCCAAATGATATTCAAGGTGTATAAGTACAAAAGTGAAAGGTGAGTAGAGGTTTCTGAACTTGTGGTTCGATACTTATAATGGAGGTTAGAATAACATCTACAGAACCAATTGAGATAAGAGGTGGTTTTATAATCAAATTGTTCTTGATTACCTTTTGATTGGTGGTCAGCTTTGATCTGTGTTCGCTGTTGAAATATAGATGGAAATTTGTATGAGGCAAGCAGGAACAGTCGGAATAAAACTTGTTTTTGTATGTGTTGTTGTCTCATCAGTCCATGAAGATCTAGTCGTAATGGTTATATCTACTCTCTATATTAATAAAATTGAGAATGGAAATGGGGAATATACCCGGCTTTGGCAAATATTAAAGAATATTGTGTTCCCGACTATATACAATTGTTCTGTCTGTCAAGTAACATGGACTTTGGCAAATTGCAATTGTGTCTAGCAGACTTTGATCTGTGTGACCTTTTGCATCTTCCGATAGCCGGTACTAAGGTGTGATATAAACAAAAACAATTGATTTTCTTTTCGGGACACGAGTCCGATCGAATGCACATTTAAATGTATAAAACGTTCACTTATAAGAAACTGAAGATAGTAATATTTAAATGAGTTACCACCATGAACGTCTGTTAAATAATCATCAAATTATCTGTTCATTATTGGCTTACCACAGATATGTACGAAGATGACTTAACCAGAGTGTTATGCTTGTCTGTACTTATTTCAAACGGTGGGATCACAGTAGGCTTTCATAACATTTCTTTTGATAACAAAGTTTTGGAAAACCTTCCAACAATAACTGTTGTCACTGTTAGCAACTTGATAATACAAATAATGAATAATCACGACTAATTTGTACTTCTGTCGGGTTATATTACCAATCATAAACTCAACATTATAAAAACGAAACTGTGTGCGTTTTATGAATGCATAACGCAACTATGAAAGTTTCACACCAAAAATACACTTTTTGAAGTTTATTGAGGCAAAACAACGATTTCGTGAAATTTTTATTTTGATAAACTGTGATTGACACCATTAACAATAGAACTATGGACATTTATGAGAAAAATAGAAAGTATTCTTATTTAACTTAGTTTATTAAACACGTTTCTATATATTTATTGTTATGTGTGTACCTTCTGTACCAAGGCTCCATTACAGCTTATGGTAGTTTGCCAAACCACTGACCTTACTCTATCTATTTATCCTAAATATTTTTCTGACCCTTGGATAGTAAGCAAGCCATGGGTGTAATTCGTTTTTGTTGTAATTGACATTTTTTTCAAAACATAGAGCTCGTGGTCTTTCACGAATGTTTACGGAGTGGATAAAATTCTAGGCGTGATTGGTTAAGACATCCTTTGAAATGAACAGATAGTGCGTCAAACAAAGATTAAAATCTTGATTTGATATGAAGTATCATAAAATTGAAATATTGATAAACGTTTTAAAAGTGTCTGATTTTTATCTTTATAGATTTTTTTGTACATAAAAAAACATCAATATTTTTTTTTCATGGAACAAAGAGATCGCAACGATTTAATAAATATTAATCAAAGGGGAGTAACTCAACTCAAAATATCAAGCGTTTTACATCTTATAATTTCAGATTGTCATGAGGTACATAAATCTGGTGGAATGAAATATGAAGGGGATTACTACATTATGATCAAACCAGAAAAATCACCAAAACCTTTCAAAGTACTTTGCAAAGTAGCCAACGGCACAGGTTAGTTTATACTTTATTCAAGATTTCTTCAAAGAGATTGTTTTCATTAAGATACAAAATACGAAACTTCCTGTCTTCAATTTTTTTTAAATTATCTTTATAAAAATATTTGATTACAAGTTTTCGTATCTATGTGAACTGAGATTGTCTGCTTTTACGTATACTCGCGCATATTTCAGCATATTCGTGACGTATACGTCTTTGCGTAAAGTGTTGTTTTGTTTTCTATAGTATTTTAATAAATCACCTAATTATTTTTTCTAGGCTGGACAGTGATTCAGCGCAGACAAGATGGATCAGTTGACTTTTACAGGAATTGGGAAGACTATAAAGCAGGATTCGGAAATCAAAATGGAGAGTTTTATCTCGGCAACGAACATATACATCATCTTACAACTCAAGGTAAAATATAGGCATCAGATAATTTGTGTAAATTTTAATACAGGGAAACCATATTTTAAGAACCCCGGCATACTGTTTATATCAGACTGGTTTTCAGTCCATACCAAAAAAAGTAATAGAATGAAATTCAAAACAGTGTAGCTGTGGCCATTGATTGGCACATTAAAATCATCCATTGACTGGGACAATTTACGTGAACGTTTGTCTGTAACGACCACTGTTCACGACGTACCTACGATAGACATTTAAACTGTGGGGTCACCAAAGGTTTCTTAACGCCTTTAATTATAAAATAATTCGAAAAATTAATCAGGAATAACCGTTATGTTTTGATTTATATAATTGATATAAATCAAAACATCGTGTTATTTCTGATTAATTGTTTGAATTACTTTATTTAGGTGTTGAGAACATTTGGTGACCCCATAGTTTTAGTGTCTTTAAAAAGTACATAGTGAGCAGTGGTCGTTACATACAAACGTTCACCTAAATTGTCCCAGTCAATGGACGAATTTAATGTGTCAATCAATGGCCACAGCTACACTGTTTTGAATTTTATTCTACAAAGTTACCAGCGAATACTAGTTTTCAAAAGGTCACTGCCAAAAAAATACGCTCAACTATAACCAACCAAATTAAGGATTGCAGTATTGAATACAATCATGTAATTTTACAAATTCGGATGATGACGTCAGAACGACTGACTGTGACTGTTCTGAACATATTGAACAACGTATTTGAATGCAGAATTTTGCTAGGTTACAATTCCATAATAGAAACGCGATCTTACATGCCATCCAGAATGCCAATTCATTAAAGTTCATTGTTATATGATAAATAGTACAGCATACTCGATTATTTGTAACACTTATATACATGCACATGTACTGATATTTGAAAACCATATTACCATTTGTCATAAATATAATATTTATAAAGCGCTAATGCATTTGTATTCGACAGTGGATTAGTATGCCTGAATTGGTCAGAATCATGATGTAGTATACATGATCCATAACAGAGAAAGCAAATTAATGTGAAAATTATTTTGACAACTTTATTAATTATAAAAATCAGAATTAATGTTATTGAAATAATTAAGATACAACAGAAATCGAGTTTTGTAAAATAGAAATCACACATTAGGTGAGGCACCTAGCATAGAAAGTACTTTATTATCATGATGATAGTGTTTCTGAAAAAAATATTTCCGTTGTGCGTTGATGAATTCAATGATTCATGGTTTCAGTTTTACAAAAATTGGTAGAGTACGAATAAAATTCTTTTACAGTTGATTTTAATAAATAAGTGTAGTTTTAAAGTTCGATCATCAGTGACACTAAAAAAAATCCAGGACATCACAAGTAAGAATAAATGTTTGAAATATTATGCTGCTGATAAATGTCAAATCGTGTTATCCGCCTGTCTGGACGCTTGGACATTCCTTTTACCGTAGTTGACGTTGAATTTGTATACTTGGCCATCCTCTGAAAAGAAAATTTTGATCATGTTTAATAAGTTTAAATTAAAAAAATATATGTTTTAAACGTTAATTAAAAAAGTTTCGGAGCGTTCTTCTTTTCTCAGTTCGAAGTCCTGAAAGGTACATTTCCGTTTCCATATGAGATAGCTAAGGTTTGCTCATTGTTGAAGGCCGTTTATTCACCTCTGTGTCTTTTGATCTTTGATGCATAGCTGTCGCATTACTACTAATTGTTTTTATCGTCACTTCTTTACCATGTTAAAAAGTACTGCGCATTTTTTTTTTTTTTTTATCTTCTCGTATCAAAATCACTCATTTGAATTTTTCCATTCATTTTGTTCTTTCTTCATATTTTCATAAAATGTTTCATTATACCCTTCATTCAGTAAATTACATAAATTATTGCTTCTATTTCAAGCTTATTATATAAGCTATGTTTAATGGGCGTACATATACCGGTATATAATTATAATATCTAATTCATTTTGCCTCTATATGTGAGATGTCACATGGAGACAAATGTCAGACTGTGTTTTATACTTTATAGATCTAAAACCCTAAACTTACTTGGATCGACATATCGTCCTCTGAATTCCCGCGAATCTAGAGTCCTCGGTCTTCCTCCTGTATGGAGTCTATTGACTGATTGTTCTGAATGTGCTCGTCTAAAATCAGGACCATGACTTTCCCAACGACTTGGGTCCACTGGTGCTGAATATGGCCCTTTTGTTCTTTCAACTGTTTTTGAAGGGCTCGCAAACGGAGGAGCAGTTCTGGTCATGTGACCATCTGGCTCCTCAGCTATAGCACTAAGTTTCCCGCTCTTTAGTGAATCGCGGTCGTCAGATAAATCTTCCCTTCCGGTAACTGTGTTCGCAGTCCAAGGATAAGTGAACACAGATTGTTGAGCGGGTTGTATATAAGTTGTCTGTTCATGATCACACTTTAGTTCATCATAAATCATAGATGGAAGAAATTTACTGCTGGTTGAAGGAAAACAGTGGCATACATTTGAATCAAAATCTTCATCATAAATACTGTTTCCGTCTGCGTCAACTTTTAATACATTAACTTCAATCCTAGGATGTTCTTTCCTCTGAACAGGGAACCGTTTTGTTGACATCACGTTCTGTGGTACTAAGAATCATTATCATCTGCAATTATATGGGAACATGTTAAAGTGTTGTTTTTTTGGTAGATGATTTTCTAGCCGAATAATATCGTCTCTTAAATAAAACTAAATGAATAAGTAATTTGCTATTAAAGAAATAAGTAATAATAAAATCACTAGTCGCCAATATTTACACACACTACCTACTTTTATTCTGATTGTGTACAATTTGTTTTAATTACATTTGTATCAATACATACTTATACAATACTTTGAATAAGTTTTGATACAGTTCTTTGATAGATACGATTTTGAAAGGGGCCTTTCAACTGGTTTGATACTCTGTCAGTTATTCCTTATCGCTCTACATAAAGAAAACGAGGTTAAATTTTAAATATTCTATTTCAGGTGATTACAAACTGCGCATTGACATGGAAGAGTGGAATGGCAAGAAATACTATGCAGTTTATGACATTTTCCGTATTGCAAATGAAAATGAAAACTACCGCTTGCACATTACTAATTATCATGGTACAGCTGGTGACTCCATGACAACAATGCGTGACGACCATAATGGTATGCAATTCAGCACTTATGACCGTGATAACGATAGGCGATCACTGAACAATTGTGCCGTCCATTATAGGGGAGGATGGTGGTACTCCGATTGTTTCGAATCTAACCTGAACGGTAGATATTACACAGACGGACAGCACAACGATTTCTTCCAAAGGAACGGTATCCAGTGGAACAGTATTCATTTGCATTCGTCGCTCAAATTTGTTGAAATGATGATTATGCCATCAGATGGCGCTATGAATAATAATCATGTTTGAGAAAGAAACTACTGTCAAATGTAAAGTGTAAACAGCGTTTTGATATGAGATTAAATTATTATCAACTAGTCTGACTTAAAAAATCGAGACTTGATGACTACACTCTAAATAGAAATGATACTTCACCTTCAAACAGTTCAAGGTTATCGCCCTGTGTTTCCATAGCGACAAAGACGCTTTACACTTGTTTATTCAGCATTCAGATGGGTCTTAATGAAATTTGTGAAGGTTGTGAAACCATGTGATATTAAAAATACGCAGACATTTCTTGTTTTGTGATAAATATATTATTTATTATTTACAAAATAGTGCTTCAAGAAAAAAGACTGTTAAAGTACTTTTATAAAATATTTCGAAAGGACGAAATTGCATTGTAATGTCTTACAGACATTTACAATTAAGTAGAATCTTAGTGTGTTAAAAATCATGCCATTTTGTACGAATTTCATTCATTAGCATATTTTGTTTGTTTGTATAATTTGCAAATGATATAGAGTATTAACTGTACATTCAAACAAACTGTTTTATTTATTTTCCTATCAGCATTTTCATTGTTGTTATTCATTTACTAAGCATCAAAACTTATTTCATTTAAAAATGCTTCACTGCCATATGACCTTTGAACTCAAAGATAAATGTCGCATTGTATAACTTGTATTATTGGCATCAGACATTTACATGATATGGTATTAACTAATGTAGCAGTAAATGTGGTCCACAACACAACAGGGAGATAACTCTGTGTAAAAATCTTCTGAACGTTTTATTCACATTCTATTATTATGGAAATATTTTAAAAGCTTCTAAATGTTCAATGTTTGTTTTCAAAATGTTCATTCGGCAATCCTCGGTAGAATCCGCTAATCTCGGATAGATGAGGGTACGGAATCGACCCGCCGAGTTGAGACGAATGTCAAAATGTGATGTATCCAATGAAAATTTTCCGATAAAACGGGGTTGAAGTTCCTTATAATTTTAAAAATTTTTGTCAAAGGAAATATTTGGTCAACATTTTATGAAAATTAAACGATCCAAATTATTTTTATTCAAGATGTTTGGTACCACCTCAAAAACTGAAATGAACAGTTGAAATGAAAGACAGTTTTTACATATATAGGCACTGTGTCTCCTGCAAACGTTACTATGACAACAAGTTGTATTTATAATGTGATTATATATGTGTAAATTAAGAGTATTGTTTTGTTTAGCACTGTAAATAAAAAGGTGCCTATACGATTTATACATATGTTGATACGGGTAGTACGAACATTAAAGCTAGATACCTGATGTTAACTTGGCTTCAGTGTTTTGATTTACACATACGCAAACACACAATCACACGCATTAACACACACAATTTTCAATAATATGAATTTCCATCTTTCAATGAATAACAAGAAATGTAAGCTGCATCAATTAGTTAGAAATCTATAATCAATAAAACCAGAACGACATATAAGGGCAACATTCAGTCGTCAACAGACGACATATACATGAGGAAATTCGGTTGTCAACAGTAGACGTGTACAGGTCAACATTCCATCGTCAGCAGTAGACATATAAATGCACGGTAACGTTCGCTCTCCAGCAATACATATACAGGGCAACAATCGGTCGTCAGGAGTCGACATATAAAAGGCATCATTCGATCGTCAACAATAAACATCTAAAGAGCGTTCGGTCGTAAACAATAGACATCTAAAGGGCGAAATTCGGTCGTCAACAATAGACATCTAAAGGGCGAAATTCGGTCGTCAACAATAGACATCTAAAGTGCGAAATTCGGTCGTCAACAATAGACATCTAAAGGGCGAAATTCGGTCGTAAACAATAGACATCTAAAGGGCGAAATTCGGTCGTAAACAATAGACATCTAAAGGGCGAAATTCGGTCGTCAACAATAGACATCTAAAGGGCGAAATTCGGTCGTCAACAATAGACATCTAAAGGGCGAAATTCGGTCGTCAACAGTAAACTATACAGAGCAATACTCAATCAACAACATTCAGGTTTCTTTGCAATATGTCAAGCTTTAAAGAATTCTGTATGAAAATATCATCAATAATTTTTGCTCCAGCATTACAAGATACACCTTGTCACCAAAAATTGTATCAGTTTTGTCTTGTCTGAAAAGAGTTGAAGCGGAAAAGTCTTGGAATCGAAAGTTGAAATCAAACTTACCTTAAAACTATCTAAGGAAACGAACATAATATAGAAATGTTATTGCAACTACACTTATTTCATTAACATATGAAATAGACTAGTTTGCACGAATAAAGACAAAACAAATATTTCTCAAATCAATATTTCATTTAACTCAACAGGGCATTGACAGTTAAATGACAATTAAACTGTCATCTTAGACTTACAACTGGAAACAGGACCATGAAATATTAAGGACGTTGAAAAGGAATTTGATCAATAAGAATTTATTCCAACACACGATATTGTATGAGTTTGAATTGGATTTTTTAATGGTGAAATGAACAGCTTCCATTTTTCCATTTTGACTATTCAAGATTTTAAAAAAATGAATTGAAGGTAACATATCACCATTATTTTCAAACACAAGTATCTCAGTTTCGGATCTGGACAATATGCAAATTTGACATAATCACTAAAAAAGAGAACCTCAATACAACATCTATTTGTATAGTCCCATGCTGATTAGCAATAATGTAACATATTCGTGCAACACATATGATTCTGTCATTCCTGAAACTGCTCAGTTATAATTATGTACAATTGAAACCCATGGTGTCATTGTTACAACTCACAAAGGTTGTTAATAAACAATACTAGCTGTTTAACTATCTGAAGCTAAATTTTCAAGATCGCTAAATACAGGCATTTTATAGTGTCTTGTCCTCCGTACGTTCAATTTTCCGATATGGGCTAAAAATTTCTTTCACGTGACTATAGCAATGAGAAATCTCTCAGAAAAAACAGGGTTGGAATTGAGTACATCAGACTTGCAGATATTAATAAGACTCGCCAGTGACGCTCGAACCAAAACAGAAGACTGATTCAAGTGTAAAAATGAGCATTAAAAATCCAAAGTTTAAAAAAAATCGATTTAATTAAAATATAGATCTCCGATTTCTTTATGCTACGTTACTACATGTATATGAGTAATAACGTAGTATAACGAAATCGGAGATCTATAATTTAATTGGATTGTAAAAAATGTGCCATATAGGCTAGGCAACATATATCTAGTGTTACAAAAACAATAGTCTTTCGAATGATTTAACATTTTATAAACAGGAAATTTACAGAAAACTGAACATATCAATGATAAGTTTTGTCAACGCAAACGTACGACGTACTGACTAATTGGCTATATATATGTTTGTATGTTTGTGTATAACAAATTTGTATTGTCTTGGTATCAATCCTGTAATTTTGGATTTTAAACCAATAAAAATTACTTACTTACTTACTATTACTTACTTACTTGCAAGCAAACCTATAAATTGTTTCGATTTTAGACGAGCTGAAACTTTTCAACATATACCACCTAACATTTCATATTTTTATAGCGATTGGGCAATTCAATAGAACTACAGAAATTCCACTATGTATCCGTCACTGTAACTTGTAGCTTATTCTCAACAGACACACATAAACACCAACCATCAGAATTCAGGATTTGTATCACGTGCCTACATATAGACATCAAATTTAATGGTGTCAAGAAAAAACTTAGTTAATAAAGATGCGAGGATTTTTTCTGTAAAAGCATTTCCAATGGATCAATAACTAAAAAAGGTATCATTTTTGCGCCTGTCCCAAGTCAGGAGCCTCTGGCCTTTGATAGTCTTGTATGACTTTTAATTTTATTTTGTTGTGTATATTAAAGAGTTTAGTATGACGTCCACTGAACGATAACAGTCAAACGCCACCAATGAGTCTTCAACACAGCGAAATCTTGTTTATGGCGTTTTCTTTTATCGTCCAAATATTTCTCTTAAGGGTTTATGTTAATTATATATTAAAGGAAAGGACAGAAGTCCCTTCACAAATGTGAAATGATATGTAATATTATGTACACACTTACTTGTTTATATTTGTGATATTACATTAAATTCCAAATGTCGCAACTGAAGCGTTCATGTTTTTGTCGTATAATTCGCCATTAAAAAATCTTAATTCAATACAATCTACATAAAATAATTAGACTTATTTCTAGACACTGAAACATTCTTCTCAATAATCAATAGTATAGGAAGTTTACATTACCACCAATAATTTGATGTTGACACGAAAAAGGCATAAAACGTTATCAGTTGTGTTTTCAAAATATGATACGCTAAGTTTGACATCAACTTTTTTACATCGGCACCCTATAAAAATAAATTACTTGACTTCACGAAAACTAATTAATACACGAAGTAAAATTGAAAAGAAAATTATAATTATTGACTTTGTGTAAGAGTTTATAGGCTTTCTTTTTAACATTTTGTTTACTTCTGATCAGATTATTCCGTGGAAACTTAAGAAAGGTTGATATTACGTTGACTATACGTCTGATATAGGGTTGCTGTCTCTTTAAATTCATATTCCTAAAGTTAATGAATAATAAGGCTAATAAATGGCAATAACATACACACAGAGTGTGATAATACATACATACTAATACATCATACACAAGACTTTATGAATTCCATGGTATGGACAGTGCAACAGACAAGCAACCCCGAAAAAATCATGAGACATACAACCAAAGAAAAAGACAATTAACAACCCATGGCTAAGAAATAATAGATATCTTTTAATTATGTGACCTTAACATTGGTATTACATAGAAGTACCTACTGTTAGATAGCAAAGAGAGTTGAAAATTAGTAACGAAATTCCAAAAGTTTTATGTTTATTAAGCTCGATTTTCCTTAGAGGTTGTACCTAAACAGTCTATAAACGTTCATTAGAGATGGACATACACACGTCAGTAAAAGTTCATTAGAGATGGGGCCTAAACACGTCTGTTAACGTTCATAAGAGATGAGACATAGACACGTCTGTAAAAGTTCATTAGAGATGGGACCAAAACACGTCTGTAAACGTTCATTAGAGATGGGACCAAAACACTTCTGTAAACGTACATTAGAGATGGGGCCAAAACACGTCTGTAAACGTTCATTAGAGATGGGCCAACACACGTCTGTAAACGTTCATTATTCATTAGAGATGGGGCCAAAACACGTCTGTAAACGTTCAATAAAGATGTAAACGAAACATGTCTGTAAACGTTCATTAGAGATGGACCAAAACACGTCTGTAAGCGTTCATTAGAGATGAACCTCAACACCGTCTGTAAACGTTCATTAGAGATTGAGCTAAATCACGACTGTAAACGTTCATTAGAGATTGAGCTAAATCACGACTGTAAACGTTCATTAGAGATCGGGCCCCAGCACGTCTGTAAACGTTCAATAGAAATTGAGTCTAAACACTTCTATAAACGTTCATTAGAGATGGGGCCAAAACACGTGTGTAAAAGTTTAGGACGTAACTTAAACCTGGTGCAACATTGGCTAAATGTAACCCATCTATTTCTGATAATCAATGATCTCTAAAGTCAACATTATATAATATAACATCAGGACAACATGGACAAATACACCATCTACTAATAGAATGATGTTCGCTGGCCATGGTGGCCATCTTGGTTATATTATATTAAGCTCATCTGCCTTTTTTCATCTACTATCATAAATCTACTTCAGTAGCTTCCACATTTCTTTACTTTGTTTCGTTTAATACAACTTAAACAACGTTCCTGTACAATTCAAATAGTCTTTTTTTAATGGCAAATGCCTTTCGATATTGAGCTACTTTTAAACTATTTGAAAAAATAGTTATTTTGAATTCTTTCTATCGATAAATAGTAATTTGTACTTAAAGGTATATGACTTTCGGCTAGTTTTTCCCCTAGGATTTATTTTGAATACAGTCACAGGCAAAATTAAATTTGTTGTAAATATCAAGATGCTATATTTACCTGAAAAGAACATTTCCTCTGGCCTCATAAATACAATATGTGCACTGCAATCACGAGTTTACTGTCAGCAATAAATTAGAAAAGTTTATGATGGTACTTTAAAACTCTTAAACATGTTTAACAATCTGTTTTATAACAAAGCACTTTAAGAAACTGATTAATAATTCTAAAACATTGAAATGATTTTAGAAAGTCAATAGATCATAAGAAAACAGTTGTCGAAATAGGAATTCCATGGAAAAGCGTAAATTCATCACACAATTATGACGAGCAAAATGTTATATGTTCATATAATTATGGACATAAAACAAGTTAAGACTATTTATATAGTTAAGTAGGATGTCAATTAATCATTCATTTACCTGCTTAGCAATTATCAAAACCAAAGTAAAAAATGACTTCCAAAATTGTTTTGCTAAATATTTTATGGCATTACCGAATATTATGTTTCATGTGCAAAAAGTCATTATAAAATAACAGAGTGTAATTAAATGAATGAAGGTTGATTTAATTTTGGAAAGACTTTTGGAACCGAAAGGTGGCCGACGAAGCTTTTCATTTTATGAGCCTGTTTTTCATTGGTTGTCGTTGGTTGTTGTTTGAAGTGTTTGTCATATTTGTCTTTCATTTATAGTTATGTCATTAATCAGGCTATTGGGGCTTTTCGTTTGAATTGTTTCACATTTTGACATTTTAAAGCTAACTATACGGTATATAAGTTTTGATAATTGACGAAAGCCGTACGATGGGATATAGCTGTTACACTGTAATATCTACGCCATTTGGAATCCAGTTGAAAGTTGTCTAGTTGGCCAGTTATACAGGACCGAATTGATGATTCTTCAAATTTTATTAGGAATGTATTACAAAATTAACACAAATCAACAGGACCGAATATTTCAAGTAATATATGACATGTCGTGTGGGTCCTGTGCTAATTTCGAGGACTGTTGGCAATAATACCACATATCTGCTTATTCCATATTGTTCAAGAAACTTTATTTGAGCAATCTGAAATTAGTATCATACGTTCTTACTCCCTGACATTAGTATCATACGTTCTTACTCCCTGACATTAGTATCATACGTTCTTACTCCCTGACATTAGTATCATACGTTCTTACTCACTATAGAAGCTCTATATTACAGTAAAAACACCTTTAAAATCCTTGACCTCTAATTTTCTTTAGATGTACATACAGTACTAATTAAAAAATAAAAATAGTTTGACATCCACTTTAAAGCTAAGTAGTAACTTTATATTCACCAATCATAGTTATACGGTACTTGTCTTATAGTGTCAAATGATGACCGTTCGGATATTCTAGTCAGATTACTACCCTTAGTATTTAGGAAATTTTCAAGAACAATACACAGTCAACTTCATATCAAGTAGAGCTAAAATTTGATATTTTTGTGACCTATTAATCAGGGTTTGGATGTGGGTCCATAATTTCTGTATTCTTTAAATATTTAGGCATGTTTCTTTATCTTCAAATTCTTCAAAACATGACTTTACAATAATTGATCTTTACAGCTTTGTCTGTACATCGTTTATTTGTATAATCAGTAGTATATAACAAAATTCTTTTATTTTCTAGTGTTATTCTTTATACTTTCGCACCCCATTCTTCTATATTCTTTAAATATTCTTACCCCTTTATTCCGTATTCTTTAAATTTGTGGCTTATTTTTCTCTATTCTTTAATTATTTTGGCCATTTTTGTCTATTATGTGAAACTTACCAAGACCCTCTTTAAGGTCACTGTTGTCTTCAAGCACTGACGTTTTTTGGTAATATTTATTTAATATGTTTTTTTTCTACATAGACAACGACGACTCTTATAAATAATAAACAGTGTGAGTAAAACTGTTTAGTATATATAGACAGAAAAAGAAAAGAAAAATGTCTATAAACTATCTACCATTCTAGAGATTTATCTTTCTATCTTATAACTTACCTAAAATGTCTACATTTTTCCGAAGTTGTACTATGTTAATATATTTCCAATGAAGTAAACATGACTATGGAAGTCATTGACGTTTTTTGATAATATTTATAATAAGTTATTTCTACATAAACAACGAAGAATCTTGTACATAATACACAGTGTGAGTCAAAATCTAGAATAGATATAGAAAGGAAAAGAAGGAAAAACTCTATCAATTGTCTATCTTTCTATCTTAAAACTTACCTAAAATGTCTACATTTTACCGAAGTTGTAATATGTTATGTTTCCAATGAAGTATACATGACTATAGATGTCATTTGGATAGGTAAACATACACAATACTTTGATCAAATTTGAAAGGGTACATTATATATGTGTAAGACGTCGATTTTAAAACTGTATTATGCTTCAATGAACAATCAAAACAAATTTTTGCGATCATTTTACTTCACTTTTAAATAAGTCCTTTCAAATTCGGATTCTCTTTATTATAACTGATATATTCAATTCATGTTTGAATACATTCTGTACATAAAGGACATTAAGGATGTGAAAGCAAATGTATAACCTTTGATCTTTGTTCTTGAATTGAACAAACTATTGATATAGAACTATAATATCTCATGCAATATAATTAAGGGAGGAAAACTATTGTATCCACTCCATACTTATATGAATTCACAAAGTATATATTTATACTTATATGATTAAACAAGAATGTGTCCTTAGTACACGGATGCACTCCATACGCACTATCATTTTTTATGTTCAGTGGACCGTGAAAATGGGGTAAAAATTCTAATTTGGCATTAAAATTAGAAAGATCATCTCATAGGAAACATGTGTACTAAGTTTCAAGTTAATTGGACTTCAATTTCATCAAAAACTACCTCGACCAAAAACGTTGACCTGAAGCGGGACAGACGAACGAACGAACGGACAATCAGACGATCAGACGCACAGACCAGAAAACATAATGCATAAAAAATGTACAAGTTTAAAGTGACACAGACGTACGTTAATATCATACTGAGGTAACGACAAAATGTCTGCCACTGCACAAACCTTACATTGATGGGCTAAAATTCCTGAAGAACTGTATACCCATAACATAAATGACTGCACACGAGACTTGGATACCAAAAGTTTCAGACGATTGTTCACTGGCATCTGTGTCTGTGGATTATGTAGTGCTGTTACTCCTCTATTCCCGGGATGGGATGCTCAAATATGTTTAATCTCGCCGTAGTATCTCTAGACCTACCGCTTTCAGACCTTTTCAGAAATTAAAAATATCTAAGATACTACATCGACTTTTGTATAACGTATACTGTTCTACTTTCACATCAACTAATGAATACGCCTTACTATTATAGGAACACACAAGATTATCCTTAAGTTAATCATTTATGTTTGGAGAACTTTAAATAATAAGATGAGATAATAAATTGAAACTGTTTTCAGCGATGGATTTAGTGTAAGCCCAGCCCACTTGATTGACAAAACAATCATTTATAAGCATAAAATCGACCAAAAAAAATCGCACAACCCTTTCGGTAGTATGTATGCAATTTATCCTACTCTCCAAATTTCATATATATGTTGATTAACTCAATCTCAATCCAATTAAAATTGAATTTCCACACTTGTTCATTGTTTTATGCTTTGGCGCTGCGTAGGAGCTCCCACACATCGACTTTATTCAGAATAGTTTAAGTCACCATTATCTACAATTTGAAACAAATCATGCAACATTGACGTCATCTAGAGTCATTATATACAAAAATATACAGAGAAATTAATTAATATGAGCGCTAGTTGCATGTTTCTGTATCAGAAAGTGTTTAGTAAAGTATTAACTTTCCATTTCAAAACAATAGTGTTTCCATATACATAACTGTAGACATTTCATAGATAATAAACGGTTCAAAAACTGGTTTGATTTAGGAAAGATATGTCTCTTTTAACTTGTTAAATTGTCTTACATTTTACATTTTTAGAACCTCAGAGAAGATAAGAATTTTTAAAAGCATTTTTAACTGTTTAACGTTTCGGATTTTTCTAAATTGGTTAATAGTTTATTGAATGAATTGTTAACATAGGTGACACTTATGTAAAATAATATAGAATATGTGATATAGAATAGATCGAAATGCGGACAGCAAAACTTATACATTAATAAACCCTGGAGAGTTTAAACATCTCACACAAGGGCTATATGTGCCGTGGTATAATGAATCATCCAGTTAAAATTAGTTATTCTTCTGATAGTATCGCGATTTTAAATATTTAACTAATTTTACTCATTAGGAGTTTTGAATAAACGACAGTAACTTAGCTATGATTTTCCAAATAACGAGTTGTCATTTATTTTATTTTTCAAGTAACTGGTCTTCATGTTGGTAGCTGCATTATGCAGATTTTCATAATGTTTTAATTTTTCAACATATAATCTAGATAAGCATAAGGGGAGGTATGTGTGCCCATAAAACTGGTTAAACCCCAGCACATTTTGAACCTGTACCCAGTCAGGCTTTTGAACCATGTGTTGTTCTTTCTTGTTTGTCTTTTGTTTTGCGTCCTTATTTTAGAAGAGTCATATGTTGGTGATTGAAGTGGTCTGTAAATGTAGTAGTATCCAATGGTTTTTTAGAATTCCAGTTATCGGCCTTTTACCAGACAAAATATTTCATGGTTATTCGATTATCATGTTTAAAAAATAATTACCAACGGTACAATATTTGTAAACATAAAAAAGTTGTGAGGGTTCGAGGGAACCACGTGTCTCGCCTACTGTTGCTAATAGTCGCAGGTTCAACAAAAAGGGGGAAATAATTATTATAAATTGTCCTCTATAGATACTATCTTTTGATTGTAAAAAGCTTCTGTCCAGAAGTTTGGTAAATATCCAGGATGGTTTATGAATCTAATAAATGTTTTAAAAAAGTCCATTTATAAGTAAAATACAGAAAATTTCCTTCTAGACACTAGCATTTGATCAATCAAAGAGCTGATAGCTCTGAGGTGGAAGAAGGTGAATAAAAGGTTACTTGAATTACCATAAAAGCAGCCCCACTAACCCAGTCTGCTTTGTTCCAATATAGTTATGACGTAATTGTTTTTCTTCAAACAAGAATGTGTCATAAGTACAATGATTTCCCATCTGTACAATCATTTTCTATGTTCAGTGGACTGTGAAAATTAGGTAAAATCTTTAATTTGGCAGTAAAATTAGAAAGATCATGTCATAAGGAACACATGTGTACTAAATTTCAAGTTGATTGGATTTTAACTTCATTAAAAACTACATCGACCATAAACTTTATTCTGAAGCAGGACGCCGGGACAGACAGACCAGAAAACATAATGCCCATAAATGGGGAATAAAAATAGTAAGACATATTATATACCCGCAAACTTTTGAAAGTTCCCATGGAGGTTTTTAGTGCGTGACAACAATTTTAAAGGTTACAATTTTTAGTGAAGTATTTTGCACGATCTGGATTGTCTAGAAAAAGTGTCATATTTGTATGATGAACTTACATGCCTTTTTCTTAAGTCAGTTTGCATGATTCTAGTTATTGAATCGGTAGAAAAGATGAACATGTAGCTAGAAGACCAGGGTTTATTTTCTTGTGTAAAAATATTAGATGCTTGTTGAAATTTTCAATTTTGAAATATGCACAAAGATGGACCTTTAACAGGTTGGGATCATCTCTCCAAATGAGGCGCAACCCTCATTGGAAGAACTCATTGGAAGAACATTACAACCCACTGTAAAAAATAAGCACCTTTATATTCATATTATTTGATGAATTTCCCCAAGAACTACATGTATGCATCTATAAAGTATAAAATGGTCAAAATATGTCAAAAGAATTTTGTGATGTTTCTTAACTTCTAACTTCTTTATTAATCTGACCCCTGAGCCTCATTTAGAAAAGTTGTTCCAAATATAATGAATTTTCCCACTTTTGAGTTAAAAATCTTAAAAATTTTCTTCCTTTTTTCAACAGTAAAATGACCACTTGTTTTAGGGACAGTCCCTCATTTAAGGGACACCACTCATAACACCACTGATAACGGGGGTCCAAAAATGTTTGTTGGTCTTTGTGAAAAAAGAATAGTACATTGTCCTTTAAATGATTTAATAAATTGAATACAAAAATAAAATATGTTGCAAGTATTATGTCAATAAATTAGTGAAAAAAAAAAAAAATACTATTCATTATCTTTATTATAGTACTTGGTAGTACTGCAACATTGAATTTTGTCAATTAGCCATGCTTTTATCCTAAAAGCTGTGTAAGAACGATTGCAGATGAAAATTCCCATTTTACAACTAAATGAAAACAACACAAGTTGAAGTTCAAAATCTAGCATGTTAGAATAATCTTCAGAGAAAACGTTTTTGATTGGCTTATTAATTGATCATGAGAAACACAGATTTGATTGGCTGAACACGATTCTCTAAACTTGGGAACAAAATAAGGAACAGATGATTTTCACTAAATCGTGTTTTAGAGGTTTTTAACGATACCCTTAATATTAATATATTAATTAATTAATATTTTTTAATAAATGCAAGGACGTATTATAAAACGTCCTTGATAAAGAGTAATGAGAATGAACACAGGTCAAACGTACTAAACGGGCGAAAGAACTCAGAACGAACAGACCAAGGGCGAACATGTAAACAGGGCGAGTTGTACCTATACCAAATTCACGCATGCGTACTACAAAAATATACAGTAAAAACATCCGGTTACAAGTAAACAAATAACGTTCATGAAGTTGAGATGAAATCTATAAATAATTTATATAAAAGGGTACATATTTACGATAGTAATTGTTTTTCAATTCTAATTTACAAATTAAATGATTCAGATGCTTAATCATGTGTAAAAATCGGTGTCAGGATTCAGAAGTTGTTATGAAATTGTAATACACAGAAACGAATGCGGCATACGGAGGCTCAATGAATTTAAAGTCGACACCATTGGCCTTCAGAAGACTTGAAGTCTTCTTCCACCAAAAACAAGCTTCTGTCCAAGTTTGGTACAAATCCAGGATCGTTTAAGAAAGTTATTTTTTTTAAAACTTAGACCAATGTTAACTGGGAGAAGTCTATTTATAAGTATAATACAGATAAACAGGATTTTTATTTTTACAAATTTAACTTTTGGAGACTATCTTAGGATCAGCCTCTGTCCAAGTTTGTTAGAAATCCAGGACATTAAAACTTCAAATATTTAACAACAGAGTGAATATTTGTGGACGCAGGCGCCGCCACCGAAGACGCCGATCACGGAATGTAGGATCGCATGCTCGACAAAAAAAAAAACAAAGTTGAGTTTGTAGGTGAAACAAAGGTAGCGCTTCGACTCACTTTAATAAAGTGTTTTTTTTTTATTCATTATTTTAAGCATGGTCTTGTCAGCTCAGTAGTCAGTGATTCGGCACTCACGTGTACGTAAATAATTATTAGGAAACTAAGGTTCTACTGCCCTCTGGTAAAGTTTGCTATTTTTTATGTTCGTTTTGCTATTATCACCTCAGAAGTTTCAAGTATTGTCGCAACATTGCATTTCAATGTTTTGTGTTTTAAACTTCATGATGAGGGTAAATCTGGACAAGGACGTTTTCGACCCACACAATTTGTAGAGTCATTTCTCATTCAGTAGAAGTTTTTATCTTTTATTTTTAAATTTGCTTAGAAATTTATTTGGTACAGGTTTTGTGTCTTCCTCTTCATAATCATCATCGTCGTCATCATATTCGTCATCTTCCGGCACAACATTATTGTCACGTGTGTAAAAATTACCATTCGTCGTTCTCCTACCTTGGAGTCCAGTAATCATAGAGGTTTGTCTGTTTCTGTCGTTTATATATGCATTCCATTCTCCAAGTCCTTTCCGAAAGTTAGGCGTTATTTCGTATGTTCTCGTTTTCTTCGTTGCTAAAATAGATAAACTTTCATGAACAAGAGATATGTTGTGTACAAGTTATCATTTTGTACAAATTATGATTTGTACAAAAAAATTGTACAAATTTTATTTTGTATTTTGACTTTGTACAAATTATATGTACAAATTATAAAATGTAATTTATAATATAATTTGTACAAAAAGTGTCTGTACAGATTACAATTTGTACAAAATAAGGCTTAATTTCACTTATAACTTGTACAATAATTTATCAAAAGGATATTGTGATAAAAAAGTGTTGATAACCACTATAAAAACTTTTCAATGCTATTTTCAAAGTCATATTGATTCATTTATATTGCCTTGAGGTTATAAATTGAACTCCTTGTCACTGGTCTTTAACATGGTCATTAACAAAAGTAAAAGTTAAGGTGTTTAAAAAAATGGCAAATTTTGTTGATCAACAGGATAAATTCAATCAAGAAGTTCAGCAATTTTCTGAGAATAACACATCTAAGCACAAACTTTTTTTTAAACTAGGGACAAATTGAAAGAGTTAATTTCTAAAGTTAAAAATGCAAAAGAAGCATTGAAGAAAAGTGACCAAGACATTCATTTGCTAAAGAATTATGATGTTATTGAAGTTGCAGATATTGAAAAGCTCATAAAAATGGAGGAATTGGTAACTTTTGTTTTGTTGTCCAGTTGATGGCACGTTTGAAAACACAGATGCTGAATCGGTAGAATGAGAAAGAGAACCTAACGATTCTGTGTCTGATTGTGAAACTGATTCAACTAGTACAACATTTAAAGTTGTATCAGAGGAAGTTGAAACCCCAATCATTCGTGCAAGAAAACGCGCATTGTCTGGCAAACAAATACAAGCAGATGTCCTTACAAAAAAACAAAACAGAAACTGAATCATTTACCTGTTGGAGACAATGTTCTTATCCAAATACCACAGTATGACCGAGCACCGACCGATCCGAGGAATTGACCAGGTGTTGTTGTGGAAGTAGGAAAATTTGGCTATCGTGTAGGGACAATAGCTGGTGATTTATCAGGAGTCTTAAGCAAAAACCAACAACAATCAATTTCTAATTTACAACTTTCCCTTAGGGAAGCGGTGAAACATTTTTCAGAAACTGGTGGACAAGGTTATTTCTCTTGCAAATGTAAAGGCGGTTGTAACAATACGAAGTGTAAATGCAAAACGCAGAATGTATTATGTAATTTAAGGTTTCATGGTTCGCTCACCTGCTCCAACAAATAAGAGCATTATATATTATTGTATAGTATTGTAAATAGAGTTATCAGTGTGTTTCATATTGATTCGTAATTAAATGAATTTATTTTTTATCATTTGATTTTAATCTTATTCTTGGTGAAATATTGTACAAGTTATAAGTGAAATTAAGCCTTATTTTGTACAAATTATAATGTGTACAGGCACTTTTTGTACAATTTGTACAAAGTCAAAATACAAATTATAATTTGTAAAATTATTTTGTACAAATTATAATTTGTACAAAATGATAACTTGTACACAACATATACAATTTGTATGTCAACTCTTCAACTTTGTTCACCTATCTTCAAACTGAAATGATTTTGTGTGTTTAAGTATTTTGTCAAACAGTTATAATATCGAGAAATATATCCTTATTGTAAATGAGTATATGGTATATCGTAAAACTATTTTAAAGTCATATGAAACGAGTGAGTGGTGAAAAATAATCCAATTCTTGAACCAATGGATGTATATATCATAAACTTAGTCCTCTGTGCACGAATTTCTTATTTTTTACGCAAATATATCGTTTAATCGTCATTTTTTTTTTCTCTGTTTGTTATGATTTAACAAATATGGCTGCTCATTAAATGCCGTGTTTTGAAGCCGAAGTTAACCGATTGTCACCTTATAGTAAACAAATAACAAAAAGCATGGGTATTGAGCACGTGTTTAACATGTACAATCAGATCATTGTTTATTTCAATGACAGATCCATGCTTATTGTAACCACTGGATTTTTACGAGGGTTACGCTCAGGTAGGTCAATATTCATACGGAAAATATGTCGGCGAATGGAGGAAGCAATTAAAAATCAAAGTGATGGAAATCACTCATGGAAAGATTAGAAGAGTAGTTTGAATTATTTCATATTAAGGTATGGTGGGGAAAAATGAACATTTATAAAGCACTATTGCTGAAAATTCCATTTACAGCAGGTCTTTAGAAGGAAACTTGCTTTTCCAGTACATGCAGTATGAGGATAAAATGAGCTCAAATTAAATAATATGGGTCTCTTAATTTGCACAATTTTATTTAAACTGCAGTTTATATCTTATCGAAATTATGTTGCCGGTTCTGAACATGTTTCAAAAAAACAAAAAAAAGCAAAAATTCTTCTAGTAAATGTTACCAACTATCCTTGTAAGACATAAATCTGGACCAACAGCTTAAAACTTAAAGTGTCAACAAAAAAAAATGGAAAAATGTTGTTATGGGGCATTTTGTAAGTTGAAACAGAGGTTATAGGGCATTGAAGATTAAAAGTTTTAGAGTGCCTTTTGATCAATTTTTAAAGTATTTTTCAACACAGGGCATTGAAAATGTACTTTTTCAACGTAAACCAATTAAAAAACTTATCTTATTGAAATGTGGATTCTTTCTTGATTGCAAAAATATATATTCACTTCTAATAAAAATTCAAATGACTAAAATAGACATAATGATTGATGGGAAATAAACTAATAAACAATGGTTTGTTATAATTAAAAGTTTAAAATTTTTAAACTGTTTCAAGCCAATTCCTGATAAAAAAAAGTGTACTAATTTAATTGTTGATTAATTACAGATGATTATTGGAAATTTATCAAGTAAATTATAGGCCTTACTTGAATACCTTTTATTTATTCATATTTATATTCATATTTCATTTTTTTTTAAGATCATGTTAATCCATTAATCATTTATCTTTCAGATATAATTTACAGAATCACTTTATGTAATGTAGATCAAAAGTAATTGGCAATAAATAAATCTATCATCCTTATAAATATCAAACATCTAATATACACATTTGTGTATTCAATTATGAGGTCAAATACTTGTGTATTAAGAATTATATTGAGTGGTCTGTATAATTATGTAAGACTGAGGTTGATAGGTAATGTGGTCAATTTGATTGGCAGTTTAGGAGGTGGGGCATTGTAATTAAAGGTTCACCTTGTCTCTGATTGTTTAGTGATAATGACAGTTGTCAATCATACTAGTTGAATCAATACCCAGTTACCTAATCAAAATGTTTTTTTTAAAAGCCTGCACATCAACACACCTTAATGACATACATTCTTGAATGAACTGCTCCAATAATATACCCAGTTTTTTTCAGTTTATATGTGTATTATGTGCACATACATCAGAACCATAGGGAACTATATTTCAGTGTGAATAAATTTAGTAACAGTAGCTAACCTGTCCTGTTGTTAGGGAGGCTAGTGCCTAAGTAAAGATTTAGAACAAGTTCTAATCTTTCCAATAAGTAAACTTCTTCTAAATGTGAACAAATTAAAGAATTTTCGTCAGAAAAAAAGTATATGTACATAAGTTTTATAAGGAAAATCAATTTAGTTATGAAAAATATATGCCTCATTTTTTTTTTTAATTTGAGGTTTCTTATGACTTTAAAGTATATATATTTATTCTAATCGTGTACCTATTGTTATATAATTGAAAATTGACAAATTTAGTATGTTTTGTAATCAACAACACTGACAGTTGTATTTAACGGAACAAAAAAAAAAATCATATTTGACAAACTTGGTAATAACATTCAACAGGACGACAGTTTTATTCAGCAGAATTAACAGTAATATCATCAGAACTGGCAGAAATATTCAACAGGACCAATATAACAGTGATATCCAACAGAACTGTTAGTAATGTTCAACGGAGCTGGTAGTAATATTTAACAGAACTTACAATGATATTCAACGGAACTTACAATGAAATTCAACAGAACTGACAGTAAAATTCTACAGTTCTGCAAATAATATTAAACAGAACTGACAGTTATATGGAGCAGGACTGACAGTATTATTCAACAGAATTTACTGTAACATTTAAAGAAGCTGACAGTAATATTCAACACAACTGACAGTAATATTCAACGGGACTAGCAGTAATATTCAACACAACTGAAGGTAATTTTCAACATAACTGAAAGTAATAATCAACAGGACTGAAAATAATATTCAACATAGCTGACAGCTATGTTTAACGGAACTGGTAATAATATTCAACAGGACGACAGTAATATTCAACAGTACTGAAAGTAAAATTGAACCGAACTGACAGTTATATTGAATAGGACTTACAGTAATATTCAACGTAATTTACAATAACATTAAAAGGAACTGAGAGTTACATTCAACATAACTGACAGTAAAATAGTAATATTAAAAAGGAATGACAGTAATTAAATTAACAGAACTGACGGCAATATATTCAACAGGACTGACAGTAATATCCAATAGGACTGACATTAATATTTAACAAGACTACCAAATACATTAAACTAAAATTGCAGTCATATTTAACGGAGCTTATAGCAGAATAAGACAGGACTGGCAGTTGTTTTTCAACGGAATTTACAGTAATATTTAACGAAACTGAGAGTAATATTAAACGGAACTGAAAGTAATATTTAATAAGACTGAAATTTATATTTCACAGAACTAAACAGTAATATCAAATAGAACAGACAGTTATATTCAACAAGATTGGCAAGTATATTCAACTAAACTAATAAAAATTACAATTGGAAATAATATTCAACATAACTGACAGTAAAATAGTAATATTAGAAAGGACTGACAGTAATTAAATAACAGAACTGACGGCAATATATTCAACAGGACTGACAGTAATATCCAACAGGACTGACAGTATTATTCAAAAGGATTGACAGTAATATCCAATAGGACAGACAGTTATATTCAACAAGACTGGCAAGTATATTCAACTAAACTAACAAAAATTACAACTGGAAATAATATTCAATATGACTGACTGTAATATTTAACATAACTGACATGTATATTTAATAGGACTGGCAGTAATGTTCAACAGGACTAACAGTACAATCCAACAGGACTGACAGTAATATTCAACGGAATTTACAGTAATATTTAACGCAACTGAGAGGAATATTTAACGCAACTGAAATTAATATTTAATAGGACTGAAAGTTATATTTCACAGGACTAACAGTAATATCAAACAGGACTGAAAGTTATATTTCACAGGACTAACAGTAATATCAAATAGAACAGACAGTAATATTCAACAGGACTGACAGTAATATCAAATAGGACATACAGTTATTTTCAACAAGACTGGCAAGTATATTCAACTAAACTAATAAAAATTACTACTGGAAATAATATTCAACAGTAATATTTTACATAACTGGCATGTATATTTAACAGGACTGACAGTAGTATTCAACAGGACTGACAGTACAATCAAACAGGATTGACAGTAATATTCAACAGAACTGACAGTAATATTTTACATAACTGGCATGTATATTTAACAGGACTGACAGTAATATTCAACAGGACTAACAGTACAATCCAACAGGATTGACAGTAATATTCAACAGGACTGACAGTAATATCCAACAGAAATGACAGCAATATTCAACAGGACTAATAGTAATATTCCCCAGGAATGACAGCAATATTCAACAGGACTAACAGTAATATTCAACAGGACTGACAGTAATATTCAACAGAATTGACAGCGATATTCAACAGGAGTGACAGTAATATTCAACAAAATTGACAGCAATATTCAACAGGACTGACAGTTATATTCATCAAGACTGGCAAGTATATTCATCTAAACTAACAAAATTAACAACTGGAAAAAATATTCAACATGACTGACAGTAATATTTAACATAACTGACATGTATATTTAAAAGGACTAGCAGTAATATTCATCAGGACTAACAGTACAATCCAACAGGACTGACAGTAATATTCAACGGAATTTACGGTTATATTTAACGGAACTGAGAGGAATATTTAACGGAACTGAAAGTAATATTTAACAGGACGAAAAGTTATATTTCACAGGACTAACAGTAATATCAAATAGGACATACAGTTATATTCAACAAGACTGGCAAGTATATTCAACTAAACTAATAAAAATTACAACTGGAAATAATATTCAACAGGACTGAAAGTAATATTTTACATAACTGGCATGTATATTTTACAGGACTGACAGTAGTATTCAACAGGGCTAACAGTAGTATTCAACAGGAATAACAGTACAATCCAACAGGATTGACAGTAATATTCAACAGGACTGACAGTAATATCCAATAGGACATACAGTTATATTCAACAAGACTGGCAAGTATATTCAACTAAACTAATAAAAATTACAACTGGAAATAATATTCAACAGGACTGACAGTAATATTTTACATAACTGGCATGTATATTTAACAGGACTGACAGTAGTATTCAACAGGGCTAACAGTAGTATTCAACAGGAATAACAGTACAATCCAACAGGATTGACAGTAATATCCAACAGAACTGACAGTAATATTCAACAGGACTGACAGGTATATGAAAAACGACTGAAATAAATATTTTACAAGACTGACAAATACATTCAACTAAACTTGCAGTCATATTTAGCGGAGCTTATTGCAGAATTAAACAGGACTGGCAGTAGTATTCAACGGAATTTACAGTAATATTTAAAGGAACTGAAAGGAATATTTGACGGAACTGAGAGGAATATTTTACCTAACTTGAAAGTAATATTTAATAGGACGGAAAGTTATATTTCACAGGACTAACAGTCATATCCAATAAGTGACAGTAATATTCAATAGAACTGACAATAATATTCAACAGGACTGACAGTTATGTTCAACAAGACTGACAAGAACACCAAAAGTAAACGCGTTCTTATTGTGCTGTGTAACTATCTGCACGGCGTTAGGTAGAACCATTAAACGACATTCTTCTTTTGCAAATAAAGATAAGGAAATAGCAGTTCTATCAGTTATATAACATCATGAACATTCGGGTCAACGTATACATTAATAAGACTTATGTAACAAAGAGTTAAAATTTTCAATAAGTTACTAGTTTTGTTAGGGGTTGGGTGTTACAAGTTACCATTTTCGAATGGCTTAACACCATACCTGCCAACTTTTGAAAGTGCCCATGGGGGTTTTAGTGCGCGACAACAATTTCAAGGGTTAAATTATTTGCGACGTATTTTGTGCGTGCTGTTTTGTGGTCTAGAAAAAGTGTCATATGTGTATGATGAGCTTACAAGCCTTTTTCTTAAGTTTATTTGCATGATTCTAGTTATCATATCAATAAAAAAGATGAGCATGTAGCTATAAGACCAGGATTTATTTTCATGTGTAAGGAATACTAAGGATATTAAATGATTGTTGGCTTTTCCAAATTAAAATTATGCACAAAGAAAGACCTTTATCAAGTTGGGAACAACACCTAGGGATTACCCCTCAATGTAAGGCCATTAAAACCCACTTTTTAACAAATGAGCACATAAATTAACACATATTTTACTCGGATCACCAAACTTAATATAGTTGGCATCTTGCAGGACTTTTTTTGACTGAATATAGCGTTAATTTAGTTTTCTGTATTCTATTTATTGTAATAAAAAACATGTTAATAAGTAAGTAAAAAAAATATGATGTAATTTTGAAGCAAAACATCTAATAAAAGTATATCCAATGATCCCGGTTAAATTAGGTTTTATATGTTCAATGGGTTATTACGTTCAGAAATTAATGGACGAGTCGACAGATCGAAAGGCAATATATACAAGAAGAGATTGTCAATGGACAGAAGCCAAAAATGGCATTATTTCACATTTTCTAATATCCCTTTTCAATAGGCGACAAAACATACTTGAAGCCAGCAAAATAAACCAGATTAAAAAATTATGTTTAGAAAACAATATTCTAATAAAAGACTTATCAACTTATCAACTCACCTGTATCATAATAATGACCTTTGAATCTTCTAGGTGACGAATCATAACCTTTCATCGGTCGTTTATTTCGTCGTATTTGAGTTTCATCATAGTTGTAACTGTCCTCATCGTTTTCGTCACTCATGTCATCTACTTCTGATGCATTACTTTTATATGTGCGTGTTTTTTTCTGACGACTCAGGAAGGGACTTTCTGGTAACGGTGGTAACGAACGTGCCACAGATCTCGCCGATAGACGCTCACGTGATGGTGGAGGAGGGGGGGAGTATCCTATACGTGGAAGGGTTATAGGCATTCCTTTCGTAACTTGTCTAGATTCTGGTTTCTCTTCTTCTTCATCTTGTTCCATAAAATCTAAAAGTCCGCCAAAGGGAGTTTCTTTTTCTTTTTCTTGTTTCTCTTTCGCTGGTTTAGCTTTTGGCTTTAGGCTCTTTTTAGACACACTTTCACGCTTTTCTTTTGAAATTAGATTCGTTTTCCTGTCACTTTGCCGAGTATCTTTATAATCTGGTTCACTGTACTCGTCGTCGTAATCCGTATCAGGATCCAGGTTCACAGGTTTAGGATATCCAAGCACAAAATTTGTTTTTTGAGGCATAATACCTTCTGGATCCGGTCCCTCAAATTCGTTTCTCCAGTCATTTGCAAAATTATAAACCCCAGCGTGAGGTTCACCCTTCAAACCGCTGTGTTTACATTCGAGTCCTTCATATAACATGGACGATACGTGTTTGTTACTGCGTTTTGGAAAACAACTACATGGTTCTAGACCATCGGTAATTTGGACGCGAGGCGCTTTAACACTACCATTTGATCTTCCATTGTTAGAATATGTATCGGAATAAATAGAATCTTCGTCGTCTTCTTCGTAACCGATGTCGCTCCTTCGTGATTTCGATTTTCTTGAATAAGATTTTATAAATTTATTCCTATTTGCCACTGAACTTCGTGCATTATCATACACTTTATCTTTATTCTTTATATTTTTGTTTTCAAGAGTTAAGGCATCGTCCATCCAGTTTGCCATTTCAGAAAAAGTTTCACACAGTCACCTCTTTAAACATTAAATGTAATAATAAACATAAAATGTTTATTGTTTGGTATTTGGGAGGATTAGGTTTTGTTTTTACATTTCATAACATATAAGATTAAATGATTAAGTGTGAATTTTAATTCAGCTTAGTACAAGGTCAGAACAAATCCCGTCAGCATGATGTTTACTTGTATGACCCCACGCACGAATACAGTCTTTAAAAGGAACACAAACAGAACGTTAATCTTGTTGGCCTCCATTGCACATGACATGCAGAACAACACAATTATTTATATTCCAGTCTATTCTTTGCATCTTTGTTTGTAATCGTGTAAGATTTGCCATGATGTAACAGTCATGTTGAATCGACGATTTGTACAGAAGCAAATATATGGGATTGTGACATTTTTATGCCCCGCTTTCATAGAGGTATTATATTTTTCGGTCTGTGCGTCCGTTCGTCCGTCTGTTCCGCTTCGTTTAAAGTTTTTAGTCAACGTAGTTTCTGATAAAGTTAAAAAGTCCCATCAACTTAAAACGTAATGCACATGTTCCCTTTGATACATGATATTTTTAATTGTAATGCCAGTTTCACGGTCCACTGAACAAAGAAAATGAAAGTACGGGTGGGGCATCAATGTACTATGGACAAATTCTTGCTTGACATTTATAACACAATCGGGAACACAAAGGTATCTTGTGAACACAACTTTTCCTAAACTAGTTCGCGAAAAAAACCTTTCATATTGTGTAGGGTTGTTCGTCATCATATACATATATTTAGCGTCAGTTTGATTTGAAAAGCTTTGCAGGAGTAAGAAGACTGACCATTTTCTGGACTGACAGTTCTTTTCCATTCGTTTGATGTTGGTAAGCTTTCGATGTTGACATTAAATAAAGGAATTTTCGTTTTGAATTTTCTTTGGAGTTCAGTATTTTTTATTTTACTTTGTTAAAAAAAAATATTCGTAAGGGTTCCGCAGAACCCAGTGTCTCGCCTACTCGCAGGCTCAACAAAAAGGGGAAAAATCAATAAAATATTCCTCTTAAATCTTTTGATTGTAAGAAGATTCTTCCAAGTTTGTTAAAAATTCAGGATAGTTTAGTATAATAAATGTTTTAACAAGAATGTGTCCCAAGTTCACGGATGCCCCACTCGCACTATCACTTTCTATGTTTAGTGGACCGTAAAATTGAGGTAAAAAATCTAATTTGGCATTAAAATTAGAAATATCATATCATAGGGAACCTGTTTACTAAGTCTGTATACGTAGTTGATTGGACTTCAACTTCATCAAAAACTACCTGGACCAAAAACTTTATCCTGGAGCGGGACAGACGGACGGACAAACAAACGGATGCACTGACCAGAAAACATATAGCCCCTTTACTATCGTAGGTGGGGGCATAAAAACTTCAACTGCAGACTGTATATAATGTTTACTGAAAAAAAAACTAAGTCCATTTATGAGTAAAATACAGATACAAAGGTACAAAATTTTAACAAAATTTCCTTCTAGATATTAGCTTTTGATCATAAAGAAGCTTCTGTCTAAACTTGGTACAAATCCAAAACAGTATAAGAAAGTTATTAAAACTTTAACCACTTTAATAGGTTGTTTCCTGGCAGAAAATCTAAGTCCATTTAAAAGTAAAATACGGATAAAATGGATTTATTTTTTTACAAAATTTACTTCTAGATACTATCTTAAGATCATAAAATTGAGAATGGAAATGGGGAATGTGTCAAAGAGACAACAACCCGACCAAATAAAAAACAACAGCAGAGGGTCACCAACAGGTCTTCAATGTAGCGAAAAATTCCCGCACGCGGAGGCGTCCTTCAGCTGGCCCCTAAACAAATATATACTAGTTAAAACTTTGTTTTAGATACAAAACTATTAATTTGCGGACACTTGGAACTTTCGAACGAACAAAATATTCAAATTTTCAAACATGTTCAAAATTTCATAAAAAGGTCAAACAGATTTCTTATACCTTGATAGAGCGTTATTATTACTGACACGGAACGTCATCATTGTCATCAATTCACAAGTCATCGTCACAGAATTATACGACTTTTCAAACTTTCTTTTTCTCTTTTTACTTTCTATCCTCTTTGTTCACCTATCAAAGCTAGTATTATATTGCATAAATTGTTTGTTTTATATGCATGTCCATTATATTATACTATTATTGTAACTTTATATTGTATTATGGAGAAGACTTCATAAGTATGATTTACTTGTGTCTAATCCATTTTGCTTTAATTCAGCAAATAAAATATGTTTAAACTAATATATACCAGTCCAGTGATAATGAACGCCATACTAATTTCCAAATTGTACACAAGAAACTAAAATTAAAATAATACAAGACTAACAAAGGCCAGAGGCTCATGACTTGGGACAGGCGCAAAAATGCGGCGGGGTTAAACATGTTTGTGAGATCTCAACCCTCCCCCTATACCTCTAGCCAATGTAGAAAAGTAAACGCATAACAATACGCACATTAAAATTCAGTTCAAGAGAAGTCCGAGTCTGATGTCAGAAGATGTAACCAAAGAAAATAAACAAAATGACAATAATACATAAATAACAACAGACTACTAGCAGTTAACTGACATGCCAGCTCCAGACTTCAATTAAACTGTCTGAAAGATTATGATTTTATCATATGAACATCAGGCACAATCCTTCCCGTTAGGGGTTTAGTATCATACTATCATAACATATATGAGAATAACATAACCCGTGTCATGCCAACAACTGTTTTTAGAATAAATGTGTTTAGTTCCGATGGAAAGACCTTATCAGTGACTCAATATTAACGCCAAAATATGCAATCTTTAATGACTTGACAACAGTATCGTAATTATACCCCTTCTTAATAAGTCTATTCAAAGGTTTTGTAAGTTTCTAAGGTGAATACTGACACCTTTGTGCTTTATAAAGAATATTTCCATGAAAAATTGGATGTGAAATACCTGAACGTATTAGAATACTGCATGTTGAGCTATATTTACGAATGATGTCTTTATACCGATGATAAAATTTAGTAAATGTTTTGACTAGTTTGTGATATCGAAAACCCTGGTGTAATAATTTTTCAGTAATACATAAATTTCTCTAGTTAAAATCTAAAACATTGTTACATACACGAGCGAATCGTACAACTTGAGATATATAAACACCGTAAGATGGTTACAAGGGAACGTCACCATCTAAAAACGGATAATTAACGATAGGAAATGAAAAATCATCCCTTTTATCATAAATTTTAGTATTCTTATGTCCAAGTTTGGTACAAACCCAATAATGTTTAAGAAAGTTATTAAAAAATTTAAAACTTTAACCACAGAGTGAATGTCTCCCAACAGTAAAACTAAGTCCATTTATAAATAAAACACGGGAAAATTGAATTTTAGTTTAACAAAATTGACTTCTGGATACTATCTTATGATCACAAACAAGCTTTTGTCCAAGTTTCACAGAAATCAAGGATAGTATAAGAAAATGATTATAATTTCAAAAACATTACCACAGAGTTGACATTTTTGTACGACGCCGACGGAATGTAGGATCGATATGTCTCGCTTTTGCGACTAAAGTCGAAGGCTCGACAAAAAGAAGACACCGTGTGAACGCAACTCCTATAAAACTGTGTGATAAAACACCCGATCCTATTATATTAGCTGCTACTTTAAGGATTCTATTAGTGATGTTAGTCTGCTAGTAGCACTAACAAAGTCTGACTTCCATACTGTACAGTACAGATGTTACCCAGGGGCGGATGCAGGAATTTTCGAAAGGGGGGGTGCTAACCTAGGGCACCCAGGGCAAAGGGGGGGTGCAAAACATATGTCCCGATACAAATGCATTGATCGGCAAAAATAAAGGGGGGGTGCGCACCCCCGGAAACCCCCCCCCCCCCCCCCTGGATCCGCCACTGTTACCGCTAGTAGCGCTAACAAAAGACAGAGACCAGTTCCGGAGATGTAAAACTCTCCCGTAGACGTCTCAAAACTTACTCTTTCAACGTAGGACCTAATGAACCTAATGTAATTTCAACGTGACAGGCGCCATTGCTAAAGCCTTTCAGTCGACAATTTTTATACGCCCGTCAAAATTTTGACGGGACGTATTATGGTATACAAAAGTCCGATGTCCGTCCGTCTGTCTGTCTGTCTGTCTGTCCGTCCGGCTGTCTGTCCGTCCGTCCGTCTGTCCGTCTGTCTGTCCGGCGTAAACATGTCGCACCGTAACTTGAGAACGACTTATCCAAATTTCATGAAACTTAACATAGTTGTTTCTTATGATGGTCAAATGATCTGTATACTTTTTGGTGAAAATAAGATTAAAACTTTTTGAGTTACGGCACTTTGTAACTAAAACAGGGGTGTGTTTTTTTCAGATGTCGCACCGTATCTTAAAAACGATTCTTGATTATGGCTTAAAACTTTAAACACTTCTTAGTTATATAAATCTTAATATCTGTATACTTTTTGATGATGATTCAAAATTTTATTTTTTAGTTATTGAGTATTTTGTTAAAAAGGGGGAGGGGATTTTTACATGTCGTACCATATCTCAAAAACGATTTATGATTATTGCTTAAAACTTTACACATGTCTTTGTTATATTAATTTAAAGATGTGTATACTTTTTGGTGATGATTCAAAATTTCATTTTTGAGTTATTGAGTATTTTGTAAAAAAGGGGGAGGTTTTTTTTACATGTTGTGCTGTATCTCAAAAGCAATTTATGATTATTGCTTAAAACTTTACACACTTCTTTGTTATATTAATCTAAAGATCTGTATACTTTTTGGTGATGATTCAAAACTTTATTTTGGAGTTATTGAGTATTTTGTTAAACAGGGGAGGGTTTTTTTTATACGCCCGTCAAAATTTTGACGGGACGTATTATGGTATACAAATGTCCGGTGTCAGTCCGTCTGTCTATCCGGCGTAAACATGTCGCACCGTAACTTGAGAACGACTTATCCAAATTTCATGAAACTTAATATAGTTGTTTCTTATGATGGTCAAATGATCTGTATACTTTTTGGTGAAAATAAGATTAAAACTTTTTGAGTTACGGCACTTTGTAACTAAAACAGGGGTGTGGTTTTTTTCACATGTCGCACCGTATCTCAAAAAACGATTCTTAATTATGGCTTAAAACTTTACACACTTCTTAGTTATATTAATCTTAATATCTGTATACTTTTTGGTGATGATTCAAAATTTCATTTTTGAGTTATTGAGTATTTTGTAAAAAAATGGGAAGTTTTTTTACATGTTGTGCTGTATCTCAAAAACAATTTATGATTATTGCTTAAAACTTTACACACTTCTTTGTTATATTAATCTAAAGATCTGTATACTTTTTGGTGATGATTCAAAACTTTATTTTGGAGTTATTGAGTATTTTGTTAAACGTTTTTTATACGCCCGTCAAAATTTTGACGGGACGTATTATGGTATACAAATGTCCGGTGTCCGTCCGTCTGTCTGTCCGTCCGTCTGTCTGCCCGTCCGTCTGTCCGTCTGTCTGTCCGGCGTTAACATGTCGCACCGTAACTTGAGAACGACTTATCCAAATTTCATGAAACTTAACATAGTTGTTTCTTATGATGGTCAAATAATCTGTATACTTTTTGGTGAAAATAAGATTAAAACTTTTTGAGTTACGGCACTTTGTAACTAAAACAGGGGTGTGTTTTTTTCACATGTCGCACCGTATCTCAAAAACGATTCTTGATTATGGCTTAAAACTTTAAACACTTCTTAGTTATATTAATCTTAATATCTGTATACTTTTTGGTGATGATTCAAAATTTTATTTTTTAGTTATTGAGTATTTTGTTAAAAAGGCGGAGGGGATTTTTACATGTCGCACCATATCTCAAAAACGATTTATGATTATTGCTTAAACCTTTACACATGTCGTTGTTATATTAATCTAAAGATGTGTATACTTTTTGGTGATGATTCAAAATTTCATTTTTGAGTTATTGAGTATTTTGTAAAAAAGGGGGAAGTTTTTTTTACATGTTGTGCTGTATCTCAAAAACAATTTATGATTATTGCTTAAAACTTTACACACTTCTTTGTTATATTAATCTAAAGATCTGTATACTTTTTGGTGATGATTCAAAACTTTATTTTGGAGTTATTGAGTATTTTGTTAAACAGGGGAGGGTTTTTTATACGCCCGTCAAAATTTTGACGGGACGTATTATGGTATACAAATGTCCGGTGTCCGTCCGTCTGTCTGTCCGTCCGTCCGTCCGTCCGTCTGTCTGTCCGTCTGTCTGTCCGTCCGTCTGTCCGTCTGTCTGTCCGGCGTAAACATGTCGCACCGTAACTTGAGAACGACTTATCCAAATTTCATGAAACTTAATATAGTTGTTTCTTATGATGGTCAAATGATCTGTATACTTTTTGGTGAAAATAAGATTAAAACTTTTTGAGTTACGGCACTTTGTAACTAAAACAGGGGTGTGTTTTTTTCACATGTCGCACCGTATCTCAAAAACGATTCTTAATTATGGCTTAAAACTTTACACACTTCTTAGTTATATTGATCTTAATATCTGTATACTTTTTGGTGATGATTCAAAATTTTATTTTTGAGTTATTGAGTATTTTGTAAAAAAGGGGGAGGGTTTTTTTACATGTCGCACCATATCTCAAAAACGATTTATGATTATTGCTTAAAACTTTACACATGTCTTTGTTATATTAATCTGAAGATCTGTATACTTTTTGGTGATGATTCAAAATTTCATTTTTGAGTTATTGAGTATTTTGTAAAAAAGGGGGAGGGTTTTTTTTACATGTTGTGCCGTATCTCAAAAACTATTTATGATTATTGCTTAAAACTTTACACACTTCTTTGTTATATTAATATAAGATCTGTATACTTTTTGGTGATGATTCAAAACTTTATTTTGGAGTTATTGATTTTTTTGTTAAACAGGGGAGGGTTTTTTTTACATGTCGCGCCGTATCTCAAATTTTTTTTTTTATTATTGCTTAAAACTTTACACACTTCTTTGTTATATTAATCTAAAGATCTGTATATTTTTTTGTTTTGATTCAAAATTTTATTTTAGTGAAATTTAGTTTTTTGTTAAAAAAAAACAGGGTTGGGGATTTCACATGTCCCCGCCGTGTCTCAAAAACAATATATGGTTATTGCTTAAAACTTTCTCAGAAACTATTTATGATTATTGCATAAAACTTCCACACAAGACGTCGGGCGTATCATGCGCTCATGGTGCAGCTGTTTATTAACCTCTTTTTCCGCTATGATTTTGATTCGTAAAAGAAAATTGTTCTTGTCTGCTAGATTGCATTCGGGGAAACGTTTTAGAAGAAAAGTCGTCTTCTAGTGGTAAGGGGAAGACCATTTGATATTCTTGGGAGGGGGGGGGGGGAGGGGCAGGAGGAAAATAAATAACTCAGCCTTGATAATCACAAAAATAAATGGTTTGTTCTGTGGTAGTTTGAAAATAAATTACCTGACTTGCAATGAATTGAAAATAAATAACTCAGCCGGTCTAATCGAAAGTATGAGATGGCACTAGATTCTTCATAAGTTCATCTTTTTCCCCAACAAAATCGGGAAACACTTCCCAATTTTTTAATAATAAAAGCATAAATATTATTTAAATATACTTGAAATGACTGAAAATTGGTTTCATTTAATTTGAGGTATATTATCTCAGGAAACCTAATCTCACTTTTATTTTTAACAGGGCTGTCCCTGTAACTACATTGAGGAAAATTCCTCATGTAGGAAATTTCAAAACCAAATGCTTTTCTCCATATCAAATTATGTTCAAGGCGAGTGCCTTGCAAGAAGCAAGTTCTGTTTTCCCTAAGACGTAGCCCTGATTTTTCGTGATCAATGTTTCTTATTTATTTGTCTTTTGTTCATTGATTGCCCTTCTGTATTCTGTTAATGTTGTATTCTTTTTGTAATCTAGTAATTTTGTTATGAACTTAATCATGCATGATGAGTTTAAAAATAACCAGCAGCCACAGACTTAACTATGTGAATTCCAATTTTGCTTTATAATTCACATTGTTGTCCCTAGAAACTAAAGTCTTGCACTGAATTTATACATTTTGCTTTGATACCAAAATATTGTCAAAAAATTATTAAAACAAAACTTGCATTTTCAGATTATGAAAGGGTCTTCGGAACACCCAGAAAGCATGATTTTGCATCATTTGTTCTATAGCTTTTTGGGCCTTCAGTGGCTCCAAAACCCTTCAAAAATTTTTGAATAGAGGCTAGTTACAACCAAACTTTAATACTATGTATGTACCTGTCTTGCTTAGCCTCTTCAGTGGAAACACAATTTTTGCTATTAAGGGCAAACATTGTAACTGTCGAGCTATAAATGGAATTTGGATGAAATCAAACATGAGCTGGTCAAAACATTGTATTTAAAATTGATGACATTTGTTCAATGCCAACTTAAATTTTCCTACTAAATCCAGAAGTAGGACTTATGGAGAGAAGCACATAGTTCACACTGAATGCCCCCTTTAAAATTGTCCATACCTGCAAAGATAACCTCCATCTGCTGTCCACAGCACTCAATTTAATTCAGTTCCAGCTACATCACACGAACATGTGTAAATCCAACCGGAATCACCCTCAAATGACATGGCCTTTTGTGAAACTCATAATCTTTCAGTCAGTTTAATTGAAGTCTGGAGCTGGCATGTCAGTTAACTGCTAGTAGTCTGTTGTTATTTATGTATTATTGTCAATTTGTTTATTTTCTTTGGTTACATCTTCTGACATCAGACTCGGACTTCTCTTGAACTGAATTTTAATGTGCGTATTGTTATGCGTTTACTTTTCTACATTGGCTAGAGGTATAGGGGGAGGGTTGAGATCTCACAAACATGTTTAACCCCGCCGCATTTTTGCGCCTGTCCCAAGTCAGAAGCCTCTGGCCTTTGTTAGTCTTGTATTATTTTAATTTTAGTTTCTTGTGTTCAATTTGGAAATTAGAATGGCGTTCATTATCACTGAACAGTATATATTTGTTTAGGGGCCAGCTGAAGGACGGCTCCGGGTGCGGGAATTTCTCGCTACATTGAAGACCTGTTGGTGACCTTCTGCTGTTGTTTTTTTTTTTTCTATGGTCGGGTTGTTGTCTCTTTGGCACATTCCCCATTTCCATTCTCAATTTTATTAGGTATATGCTAGACAAACGCTTGAGCTTTATTTTTTAAGCTGCATACAAATTTCCTGGAGTTATAGGATTTATAGCGTTCACCAAGCGTATATATTTGCATTTCGACGTACTTCAAACTTGTGCAACACATGTTTAACGATTGCTTAACGTTCCTCTAGCGTGCAACTAACGTGTACCGACTTTGGAAATTTTCTCTGTACGTCTGGTGCAGGCCGGTCTATACGCCAATGTGTGACGCCGCCATAAGATATGGAATACCATCATCGTCTTGAACTTTTTTTCTTATAAAATGAAAGGAACGGAATCACTACCACAACTAAATAACATATATATGCCTTCAATTATTGCAATTTGTATGTCTGAACGCTTGAATTGTATATATAATAGTGAATATATGTTATATTTTAATGTATGAATGTCAACTGTATACATGTATTTCCCTATTATATTGAAGGCCCTCAATAAAAATATAGACTAGTTTTAATTGAGTTTTTGAGAATTGTGATTGTGACACATAAAAGTCATATTATACATGTTATAAAAAGAGTGTTCGAAACCTATACAACTGCTATATGTATTGATACAAAAGTATGAGTTAATAATAATTACCCTTTAAGGCTTTTATCCTACCGGTTTTAGCATAAGGTTGAAATTCATTCTTCTTATCTTCAATTGCTGAAGAGGCTGAACAAGACAGGGTTGATAAAAGATTCAGAAGTGGAAGTTTTACCAAACGCCGTCAACGGTGAATGATGCTGAAGGTCAGAAACTTCTCTATCATCAGATATTACCACTAGAAGACACCTTTCTAAAACGTTTCCCAGAATGCAATCTAGCAGACAAGAACAATTTTCTTTTACGAATCAAAACCATAGCGAAAATAGAAGTTAAAAATTGTCGACTAAAAAGCTATAGCAATGGCGCCAGTCACGTTGAAATTAGGTCGTACGTTGTAAGAGTAAGTTTTGAGACGGAAGAGTTTTACATCTCCGGAACTGGTCTCTGTCTTTGATTAGCGCTAACATCTGTACTGTACAGTATGGAAGTCGGACTTTGTTAGTGCTACTAACCTTATAGTATGAGCTAACATAATAGGATCGGGTGGATAAAAAGCTCTCCAAAACGTTTTTATAATGTTTGCTATCATGTTTAGTTTCATCAGGAACATAAAACATTGTATTCTGATTTAAAATACTATTATATACTGTCATCTTCATTTGGCAGTACTTGCGGAAGGTATAGGTCTTCGGCCTTTTTTATGATCAATATATATATACATTTTATAACTGATATTAGACCATTTAACGACTGGAATCCATAGTTATGGTATGAGTGATTGTCATTATGTGTAGTAAACCATTAGCTACCGTCGGTTTGATTTAACTTATTCAGCTATGGTCATTTTGTCCAGCCTGCGACTTTTGTCACAAAAGCGAGACATAGCGATCCTACATTCCGCCGTCGATGTCGTCTTCATCGGCGTCAACAAATATTCACTTTGTGGTAAATTTTTATAACTTTCTTAAATTATCCAGGATGTCTACCAAACTTGGGCAGAAGCATGTTTATGATCATAAGATAGTATCCAGAAGTAAATCTGGTAAAAAAACGTGTTTATTCGTATTTTACTTGTAAATGGACTTACTTTTTTCAGCAAGTTAACCTTATATTCACTCTGTGGTAAAAGTTTTAAAAATTCTTATAACTTTCCAAATCATCCTGGATTTGTACCAAACTTGGACAGAAGCTTGTTTATGATCAAAAGATAGTATCTAAAAGAAAATTTTGTGAAAATTTATTTCAATTTTTTCCTTATATTACTTATAAATAAACTTATAAATTTAAGGCAGTGGTAGAATCTATATATTTAGCTTATACACGGATTTAAAAATGTACAATTTATATAGTTTTACAGAAGTACAGTTTATATACAGCTTTACATCTGTACAGTTAATATACAGCTTTACCATGTTTACAGATGTACATTTGATATTCATATTTAGAACTGTACATCAAGATTACTTGTACAAAAGTAGCTGTGTAATTTTGATTATGCAAACATAGCAATACTTTAAACATCTTACATAAGTTATGTTAATATTCAAAGTCAATGAACCATGACTGATCATGTACATGGCTAAACAATCTTCATGTAAGTGAGATGTGCCAATGTTAGTACAACTGCATAACAAATACCATTGACTTATAAGTAGTCCCCTTTAAACAAACTTAAACACATAGATTAACTTATATACTATGTATTAAAGTTTCAAAGTCAATGAACCATGAAGAAGGAGTGTTGATATATAATCTCCATGGAAACCATACTTGCAAATGCCAATAAACTTGCATATCAAATATCATTGACTTAACATAAGCAGTTCATCTTAAACTGATCTAATCACAAACTAAAACATGTATACTAAGCAAAAGTTTCAAAGTCAATAGACCATGACTGAGGTGGCAGGCCCAAATATTTTTCCATGGAAATGAGATGTGCTAATGCTTTTACAACTGAATACCAATTAATATTGGCCTATCATTCACTGATAATTCCCATTGAACTTACCTAATCACAAACTAATAAATTTGGGAATTGAAATAGGGAATGTGTTAAAGAGACAACAAACCAACCAATGAGCAGACAACAGCCGAAGGCCACCAATAGGTCTTTAATGCATTGAGAACTACGGCACCTGGAGGTGTCCTTCAGCTAGCCCCTTAAACAAATATGTCAATACGTGTTAACTTAGCAAAATTTTCAGTGAATAGACAATGACTAAGGGGACGGAGCAAAACTAGAGGTTCTCCATAAACCTATCTAATCACAATCTAATACATTTAAAATAAGCAAAAGTTTCAGTCAATAAACCATGACTGAGGGGGAATGGCCAAATAATCTCCATGGAAATGAGATATGCCAATACTTGTACAACTGCATACCAAATATGATTGACCTACCAATTGTGGTTCACAATAAACTAGAGCTAATCAGTAACTAATACATTATTGATGATGCTGATGCCACCAACAGAAACAGAATATCTATGTCTTGCTTTCTGACTCTGCCAAGGCGAGACAACTGTTGGTAAAAGTTAAGCCATTTACAAAGGATGCCAAGAGATTCAATGAGATATTTACATTTGTGAAGCTTGAACATCCTACTTTAATGCAAGATGAATAAATGCTGTTTATGTATTACATTATAATTACTACAGATGTTTTTGAAATATTTAAGATTACAAACACTGTGTAATATGTCAAATTCTACATGTTAATCTCATACAGTAGATACAAAATATAGTGACCAGACTACCATCTAATTACCAACACAAAAAGAGGGGTGGGACTATTTACCTCTGTCCATACTCTGTCTGTTCGACCATTTGTTCATTTTGCCATTACACTTATGTGTGGATGTTTTCTTAAAATAACTTCAACTGGTAACATTTTGTTACATGGTTTTGAGGAACCAAGCTTCATCTTGTTATGATGTACTTTGTGACAGAATTTCTGTTCCTATGATCTACATCATGTTTGTTCTAAACTTTATTCAACAGGGGTATAATTATTGGTTGTGAGCAAAACCTCATGCTACATTTTATTAATCAATACAACTAACAAGATTTTGAAAAGATTGGCAAGTTTGACCAATTTTGCCATTTCATGGGCCACACAAAATTTTAAGCTCATTCTTTGTGGTTTTGACCAAGTACAAATTCAATTTACTTTACATGTATATTTTATTAAAACAACACTTTCTCTCTATTTAGTGTGGTATTGATAATAATATTGATTTTATTTGATGATTTTTATTTTTGTATCACTCAGTTTCAGGATTTCTCTCTAATCCTGTCCGTATTCAGCACTAGAACATGATTATTAACAAATATCTTGTACCACGTTTACACGATTCTTAACAAAAACAAGTCCTGCAACAACCAACACTAACATATCCTTCAATTGTTCCTTCCTTACCAGATAAAGTCAGAGGGGAAAACAATTTCAACTGCTTCAGCAACTTGTAAAATAACATGAGCACACAGCATTTTATGACAATTTGCTTTCTCCTTCATTCAACATATCTATTAACTTGGAATCATTAAAGCTGCCTTCTCCAAGCTAACATCGATCATACCACCTCTATTTTGATTGGTCTATTACACACAGATATGTTTGTTTTATAACACCGTAAACTACACAGGGGTACACCAGTCTTAGAACAAGAATATTTCTTTAGATTTGAACATCCTTTTACACCACAACGTGTCTTTGGCTTAGGGGGACTGAAAAATAAAGATGGCAATTATTGATTATCATATACAATGTATAAGAATAACAACTACTATCAGTATAATGTTTAGTCATGTTCACAATTTATATCTTCACTTATACTAAACAATATCTGTTATGTAGAAAATTTCAAAATAATAGAATGTTCTTTATATGCCAAAATGAAATTCATGGTTTGGTAAGGTAATCCAAACTAGACATGCTAGAGGCTCTAAAGAGCCTGTGTCGCTCACCTTGGTATATGTGCATATCATAAACGAATAAAAATGAATAAAATTTACAAAATTTATGAAAATTGTTAAAAATTGACTATAAAGGGCAATAACTCCTTAAGGGTTAATTGACCATTTTGATCATGTTGACTTATTTGTAGGTCTTACTTTGCTGTACATTATTGCTGTTTGCAGTTTATCTCTATCTATAATAATATTCAAGATAATAACCAAAAGCTGCAAAATTTTCTGAAAATTACCAATTCTGGGGCAGCAACCCAACATCAGGTTGCCTGATTGGTCTGAAAATTTCTGGGCAGATAGACTTTGAACTAACGAACAAATTTATCGTCAGATTTGCTTTAAATGCTTTGGTTTCTGAGCTTTTAGCCAAAAACTGCATTTTACCCTATGTACTATTTTTAGACATGTCAGTCATCTTGGTTCGCAGGCAGGGTCATCGGACACATTTTTAAAACTACTTACCCTAATGATGATTGTGGACAAGTTTGGTTAAATTTGTCTTAGTACTTTCAGAGGAGAAGATTTTTGTAAAAGATAACAAAAATTGACAAAAAATTGACAAAAATTTACTATAAAGGACAATAACTCCTTAAAGGGTCAACTGACTATTTTGGTCATGTTGACTTATTTGTAGATCTTACTTTGTTGAACATTATTGCTGTTTACAGTTTACCTCTATCTATAATAATATTCAAGATAATAACCAAAACGGCAAAATTTCCTTAAAATTACCAATTCTTGGGCAGCAACCCAAGAAAGGATTGTCCGAATAATCTGAAAATTTCAGGGCAGATAGATCTTGACCTGATTAACAATTTTACCCTGTCAGATTTGCTCTAAATGCTTTGGTTTTAGAGATATAAGCCAAAAACTGCATTTTACCCCTATGTTCTATTTTTTAGTCATGGCGGACATCTTGGTTGGTTGGCAGGTCATTTTTTAAACAAGATACCCCAATGATGATTGTGGCCAAGTTTGGTAAAATTTGGCCCAGTAGTTTCAGAGGAAAAGTTTTTTGTAAAAGTTAACAACGACGGACGCCAAGTGATGAGAAAAGCTCACTTGGCCCTGTGGGCCAGGTGAGCTAAAAACAATTTCATAAAAATTCAAGTGGCAGGTACTTGCATGTCTTATAAAACAATCTGTAAAAAGAATGGTAGAATTATTGACACATTAATCATTTTTTTATAATGAATTTTATAAATTTACCCAATAAAGCAATCAAAAGATCAATATACTGTAAACCCACTTATTTTAGTAGATACTTTATAGGCTTAGTTCACAGCAACTTTTGAATTACAATTTTTCAACTTAAGGTGGTACCCAACACTTTCACTAAAATTAATTTGGCTCGTTTAATTTACACAAAATTTTTACAAAGTATTTACTTTGACCCTTTGACAAAAATATAAAAATTTCAAAAAATTTGAACCAAGCATTTTGTCAGAAAAATTACACTGGTTATATAGCAGTTTGACAAACACTAATTTTGATCATTGAGAAGCTTAATATTCCCTTAAAAAACACAACGTCATTAAAACGTTTAGGTGATTTTACAGAGTTATCTCCCTGTAGTGTTAGGTACCACCTTAATTGCAACTTTGCAAATCAGACAAAAACCTGTTTGACATAGTAATCAGTTTTTTCCTTAGGTCCTTTAGCATTACAATTTATTGCTTGAATGCTATTTGAAACCATTGTCTAATAATGTCTGTTATAGATGTGGTGCTTTTAGGTTTCCCTTAAAAAAAAACTGTTATTTCAGAGTTTCCCAGTTTCCGTGACATTGTATGAAATAAATAATGAGAAAAACTGATAGATTTCTCTTCACTGGAAAATTTGGAAAACAAATCATTTACAAAAAGGTATTGGTTAACTTGGTTTATGATTATCTTTTTTTATTGTTTTATTGTGGGCACAACTTACCTAGTTTTCTCTGTAGTGAAAGGAAACTGTATCCCTGTTGGTACTGATATGGTTATTCCATTCTGATTATTTACATAATGTACTTTGGGAGCAGTACTCTTTTTTGAACTTTTGGTCTGAAAAAGAAACATAGTTGCTAATGACTACCATTTGATTATGTGTAATTTCATGGTAAATTTGTTGAAAATAGTATCTAAATTTGTTGAAAAAGTATCTAAATTTGTTGAAAATAGTATCTAAATTTGTTGAAAATAGTATCTAAATTTGTTGAAAATAGTATCTAAAGGAGTAGGTCCAGTAAGACCCCTTTTTGGCCCCAAAATATAGCAGTTTTACATGTAAAAATGTAAACTTTTAGTTATTTATTGGACAGTAGAATGCTTCTGCTACATACATATGGTCTGTTTTTGATAATACAATGCACATATATCGGGTACTAGCACCATTAAGCCATGCTAAATTACTGAAATCTTCACAATTCTAGCATTTTAGTTAAATTTTAGACGGTTTTCGTGTAAAACGAACGTGGCCGCATTCGTGTTCATCCTTAATATTGAAATGTAAGTTGTATTTTATGATAATACATAACATATATAAAGGTTGAGGATGAACACGGATGCGGCCACTTTCATTTTTGACAAAAAAACATCTGAAAAGTGACATTTTTTGGCATATTTGGTAGATTTTTCATATGTGAGCTTGAATCGGATCGTTTTTAATGACTAAATCAGTTAAAATCTTTCACATAAACTAATTGATTTAAATGAAATAGACACTTAAGTGTTTAAAAAGTGGTCAAAATCTTTTGTCCGATGAACCTGAAATTTGAGGCCAAAATCGGTCCTTACCGGACCTACTCCATTGTTGAAAATAGTTGTACTCCCACCTTAAAGCACCATCAATTCTGTAAGCCAGTTAATCAGATTTTATCACAAAAAATAGCATATTCGTACATCGAACTTATTAGATTTCAATATTTCTTAACTTATGTACTAACATGTTTATTCAAATTAAGTGCTGAATGATCTCTTTCCAAGTATTAAAATGAAAGTACATAAAACTTGGTTTAAAGTCACTTACTTTTCAAGATCTCATTCATATTTTTATTTAGATGAATTATAATCTTTATCAACAGTAAAGTAAACTTGTACATGTCAACTGTTCAAAATCTAGGATAACTGAGATTGAATTATTTCCCTTTGTATATTTGAAAATAAGTGTGAGAAATCAACCTTGATTGATTGGTTGATTGTTGCTTACTTTTGAAATCACCAAATCAATTTCATATCTCAACTGCAAAATGTTCATTAGGACTTGTTGTTAACAATTAATTGAATATTCTGACTTTTGTTTAAAGAAAAATAACAAAAGATTCAAATGTGACCTTGATGCTCAAAGAAATTTCAAACAACAACCAAAAAGTTTGGAGTATTGGTAATTTTCTAGATCAATATACTTCTCTGGTCAGGAGATTATTATTGTTGGACTGATATAGATCAACCAAACAACCACAAAGCTCCAGTTGTGAGTTTGCTGTCATGGGTTAATTACCTTCATTGATTTATTTTTAGATTCCTGTTTCTTCAGCAGTCTGTCAAGTGTTTGTTTCTGAAATTAGAATATAAAATTATCAGCATGTATTGTAGGTTTCACAAAGAATATTCTAGAAAACTTAAAATGAAACTAAGAAATTTTATAATGAGTTATTTACAATTGATAACCAAAGTTGATATCGCTTTATATTTTGCATAATGATGTCATTTCTTTTATTATTATTATTTTCATATTTTGAAGAATCATGGAAACAAGATGAGCCAGTGATAATACACCTGTAGACCAAATATCATAGACCTACCACTCAATTCAGCTAATACCAAACTGTTACATTGTTGATGCTGTCACCACTGCAAGTAACACCATGCCTAAGTCCAAGTTTTTTTTTAATTTTTAAGGGGCAGACCAAAATTATTATTAACGGGCAATTACTCCAATAACAAAAGGGTTTATTTCAATAAGTCTATTAGGCTAAAGTGAAACTTTTGACGTTAGGCCTCTTAATAAAAATAAGGTTTTGATTTAGTGAGATTAATGTGAAGAATTTCAGTGCCTGTATAATGTTTTGAAAAGAAATTCATAAATATTGAATAAAGATCAACTATGTCTACAGTATCTCACTTAAATTTATTCATATATTTAGATTGTAGCAGATTTAGAACATAACATTTGCTATAAGTATAGCAGAAACTTATTATCCTCTATCTAAAATCAAAAGATTTTTCTGTGGTTTAAGTAGAGGAATCTTCACTGTATTTTTTTGTTGTTTTATTCCTTTATGAGTTTTTTTCTGTTGATCATGGTGTTGTGTCATTTTTCTTCACCATTCAAGAAAGATTTTACAGTGCTCCATTCACATTCACAAACCTTTCTTAAATATCCACTTACTTTATCTTTTTCTCTTTTCTCATGAGCTTGTTGTCTTCTTTTCTTTGCTCTCTGTTGTCGCTTTGCCATTTGTTCTTCTGTTAATTCTACCTGTCTATAACCTGTAAAATAAAACAATACTAATTTTTCAAAACCTACATAATTATACTTCCACTTGTCATATACCTTTTTTTATAATGAAATCATTTATTTTGTAGTTACAATGTTTTGCCAAAAGCTGCATAAGAGCCCTAATAAAATTTGTAATCGTTGAAAAGTTTAAATTTATGGTTCACCTACATCCAAGAAACCCACGAAAAGTGGTATCCAACAAATAATAATGAAATCACAGTATTTTTATTCAAACTATGATTTGGCATGATTGCCAATGAGACTGTTCTACAAAAGAGACCAAATGACACAGAAATTAACAACTACAGGTCACCGCACAACCCTCAACAAAGAACAAAGCCCACATCGCTTAGTTAGCTATAAAAGGGCCCAAAATCACAAATATAACCAAGATAATAATAGTTTCAACTGTCGTTATATCAATAAGTGGTTGTATGAGTGCTAATGAGACAACTCTCCATCCAAGTTATAATGTATAAAAAGTTAACAATTAAAGGTGAAAGTACAGCCTTCAACACAGAGCCTTGGCTCACAATGAACAGCAAGCCATAAAGTGCCCCAAATATTAATGGTCTAAAACAATTTTATAGCCTACATAAATAGAGTGTTACACTTGTCTATAACCTTGATAACTGTCAATTATATTACTTCTATCCATCATTAACCTATATTATAAATTAATTCCACCTGCCTATAACTAACATAATAATATTTCAACGTGACTGTAACCTCAAGCCCACATTGAGCAAGTGTTAGAAATCATGAAAATTCTGGTCTACTTTCCCCTCTCTTAGACAGTTCTATGCTTAGTATCTAGTCATTTAAGCTTGATAAGATCTACTGCCATATTGTTACATTGCTGACAATTTCTGCTCACCTCTTATATCGATGATACAAGAATTACAGAACTACTGGTCTTATCTAAATTTAGTTATAAGTAATTCATACCTGAAGGTAGCTGCATCAATTCTTGTTGATCTCCATGAAATAATGCTCTCTACAATAAATACGATAAAAGATCAGAAAATAGAACTGTTGCTTCATTTAAACCAATAGCTATATTTCATGTGGCAGTACTTTTTTTTTATGTCATCCCTCTTTCAAATTATAATCATGATATTTGTTGTATGCTACAGATGTTAATATAAGGAGATGTGATATGAGTGCTAACAAGTGAAACTGCGAGCTACTGCTCACTGATGATACCCCCGCCGCAAGTGGATAATATTAATAGTGTAAAAATATGCAAGTGTTCAGTAAACAGGAAGTTGTCAAGTGATGAATCTGAAAACGCATCACACAGTATAGCTGACTTATATAAATCCTGAAACCAAATTTCAGAAATCCTTGTATTGTAGTTCCTGAGAAAAATGTGACGAAAATTTTCAACTTGGCTATCATGTGTAAAATCATACAAGTGTTCGGTGAACAGGAAGTTGTCGAGTGATGAATCTGAAAACGCATCACACAGTATAGCTGACTTATATAAATCCTGAAACCAAATTTCAGAAATCCTTGTATTGTAGTTGCTGAGAAAAATGTGACGAAAATTTTCAACTTGGCTATCATGTGTAAAATCATACAAGTGTTCGGTAAACAGGAAGTTGTCAAGTGATGAATCTGAAAACGCATCACACGGTATGGCTAACATATATAAATGTTGATACCAAATTACAGAAAGGGTGGATGTGTAGTTCCTGAGAAAAATGTGACGAAAATTTTCAACTTGGCTATCATGTGTAAAATCATACAAGTGTTCGGTAAACAGGAAGTTGTCAAGTGATGAATCTGAAAACGCATCACACGGTATGGCTAACATATATAAATGTTGATACCAAATTACAGAAAGGGTGGATGTGTAGTTCCTGAGAAAAATGTGACAAAAGTTTCATGGGACGGACTGACTGACGGACGGACTGACGGACTGACGGACTGATGGACGGACTGACGGACAGACAGAGGTAAAACAGTATACCCCCCCTTTTTTAAAGCGGGGGTATAATAACATGAATAAGACAACTATCACTCAGAGTACAAGTGATGAAGTCAATTGAGAACAAGAAATATTCACTTTCTTTATGTTTTTTAACATACCAGTAACCATGAACAAAAATTTATGTATGCATCAGGCATTTCAGCTTTTGAGGCATTGTATAGTAAATCAAAATTTATTTTATTGACATGAGTTATTGATTTACACCAGGAGTAAAATTAATTTAATTTAGTACAATAAAAACTGTACCTGTCTGGCAGTTAACATTTTAGGATCTTTACTTCTCCTAAGCATACCAGAATCATCTAAGTTGCCTTTCTCCAGAGCATCCAACCATTGTTTCTCTTCATCTGATGTATCTACATCTGGCTTCTTCTCTGTTGGTTCCTCCTTGATCTCTAACAAAACAAAATGGATGTCAATAAAAACTGTACACCATAAAAAGATTTATAGAATGTAGTCAATAGATATAGGAAGATGTGGTGTGAGTGCCAATGAGACAACTCTCCATACAAATAACAATTTAAAAAGTAAACCATTATAGGTTAAAGTACGGCCTTCAACACGGAGCCTTGGCTCACACCGAACAACAAGCTATAAAGGGCCCCAAAATTACTAGTGTAAAACCATTCAAACGGGAAAACCAACGGTCTAATCTAAATAAACAAAACGAGAAACGAGAAACACGTATATATTACATAAACAAACGACAACTACTGTACATCAGATTCCTGACTTAGGACAGGTGCAAACATTTGCAGCGGGATTAAACGTTTTAATGGATCCAAACCTTCTCCCTTTTTCTGAAACAATAGCATAACATCACAACAAAGAAAAACATACGATAAAATATCAATTGGCAGACTTAACTCAATCAAAAAACCTATGATTAAACAATGAACGAATAAATTTGATCTGCGATATCTGAATACAAATGCACAGTTAATTAAATATTAAAGACAAACATTCATGACCAAAAAGCTAACAAACAAATTCAAACACAGGACATGACTGAGAAATATTTAACCAATCAATGTTCACTTTAGAAAAAAACCGGTTTTTTTATAATCTTGGAGTTTATACAAATGTTGTAAGAATAAGTGAAAAATTGAAGATATTACAAATAATCAAAGCTGGTGTACAGACAAGATCCATATAAATAAAAAATAACAAAAAAGCATTATAAACAGTATCAACAGGTCGAATTAACAAGAAAATACGATTTGAGAGTACTCGCAGTTACTGACAGCTAGTTAAAAGCCAAAACCAATTAATAATAAAAAATCATGCATCAGAGACTAAAATCGACTAAAACACATCACAGGGATTTAGTATTTTAACGTCATTAATAGTCAAAGAAGACATGACTTGTGCAATGCCAAAAATAAATGTATCGACAGGTAGTAGTATAGTGAAGAGCGACTTCTATAGAAATAAAAGTTAACGTGTCTGTGTCTCTATACATCTCGCCTCAAAAGATAATGAAATTTAGTTATGTTTTAATTTGCTAATGACAATATCAATATTAGTGCCAATGTGAACTATATTCAGAGATCTTATTACAATATTGGTACGATAACCCTTACTTATAAGTTTGTTTAAAGGTTCGCTGAGTTTACAAGGATCACATAGTGATTTCCTCGCTTTAAGTACAATATTACCATAAAATTTAGGATGTGAAATACCATTTTTAATAAGCTTTCTACAGGTATAGCCAAATTTACTAATCAAATCTTTGTATCTATGAAAGAATTTAGTAAAAGTTTTAAGTAATTTATGGTATCGAAATCCCTGACACAACAATTTACCAGTGATGCATTGATTACGTTCGTTAAAATCTATGACATCAGAACACACACGGGCAAACCGAACGAGTTGCGATATATAAACACCGTATGATGGAGCCAAAGGCACATCGCTGTCTAAAAAAGGAAAATAGTCAGTATGTTTTGTTCAAGTCAGGCATTGTTTTGTTTAAGTCAGGCATTGTTTTGTTTAAGTCATTGTTTTGTTTAAGTCAGGTGTGTGAAAAGAATTCTGATTTTCACACATCATTTGACAGTGTGTAAGGCATCTGATATTCGTAGTAGTATGGAGCAACAGCAAAATATATGAACATTATTAGTGAAATGATTCATGTAAGTACCACATAAAAAGCATCTTAAAATTATTAACCACATCAAACAGGTGTCATAGCTTGCAGAAATAGGGAACACATGGATTTTAAAAAAAGCTGGTGACTTATGCTCTGTTCTTTCAGTCTATGACATACTGTTTGTAGTTAAAGCAACCTTCATATCATATTGAACCAGATGCTCCGCAGGGCGTAGCTTTATACGACCGCAGAGGTTGAACCCTGAACGGTTGGGGCAAGTATGGACACAACATTCAAGCTGGATTCAGCTCTAAATTTGGATTGTGATTAAATAGTTGACACAGCATAGGTTTCTGACACAGAATGAATGTGTTCTAATGAACTTAAAATTTTTGTTTTCTCTTAGAGCAATTCACTATGCTGTTGAATATTAATCCTCTCAAAAAAATGTTTGAAGAAATTTTCTTTTTTATTTATGAAATTTCAAATGAGAAAAATTGAACCCAATTTTTTTAATCACATCCCCCTTTCCCTTATTCCAAAACTTATATCTCAATTAAAATTTCTAATGGAGTTTGCAACAATAACTACTCATTTAAATACATCATATAATATTAAGATGTAAAAAAACTGCTTGTTATCACTGAATGGTAAAGATTATTTTAATTTATCAGTTGGTAGTAAAAAGTGAATATACATTGTATATTGTATATAACAAAGATTTAAGTTGATTCTGGACAAAGAAAGATAACTCCAATTAAAAAAAAATCTTGCTATTGCACAATATTTTGCAATTAGATATTTCTTGCTTACTATTCTGGACAAAGAAAGATAACTCTAATTAAAAAAAATTTGCTATTTCACAATATTGTGCAATTAGATATTTCTTGCCATTGCGCAATACTGTGCAATTGAAAAGACTTGCTATTGCACAATACTTAATATAATAATTTTAGATCCTGATTTGGACCAACTTGAAAACTGGGCCCATAATAAAAAATCTAAGTACATTTTTGGATTCAGCATATCAAAGAACCCCAAGATTTCAATTTTTGTTAAAATCAGACTAAGTTTAATTTTGGACCCTTTGGACTTTAGTGTAGACCAATTTGAAAACAGGACCAAAAATGAAGAATCTACATACACAGTTAGATTTGGTATATCAAAGAACCCCATTTATTCAATTTTTGATGAAATCAAACAAAGTTTAATTTTGGACCCCGATTTAAACCAACTTGAAAACTGGGCCAATAATCAAGAATCTAAGTACATTTTTAGATTCAGCATATCAAAGAACCTAACTGATTCATTTTTTGTCAAAATCAAACTAAGCTTAATTTTGGACCCTTTGGACCTTAATGTAGACCAATTTGAAAACGGGACCAAAAGTTAAGAATCTACATACACAGTCATGACAGTTAGATTCGGCATATCAAAGAACCCCAATTATTCAATTTGGATGAAATCAAACAAAGTTTAATTTTGGACCCTTTGGGTCCCTTATTCTGTTGGGACCAAAACTCCCAAAATCAATACCAACCTTCCTTTTATGGTCATAAACCTTGTGTTTAAATTTCATAGATTTCTATTTACTTATACTAGCGTTATAGTGCGAAAACCAAGAAAAATGCTTATTTGGGTCCCTTTTTGGCCCCTAATTCCTAAACTGTTGGGACCTAAACTCCCAAAATCAATACCAACCTTCCTTTTGTAGTCATTAACATTGTGTTTAAATTTCATTGATTTCTATTTACTTAAACTAAAGTTATTGTGCGAAAACCAAGAATAATGCTTATTTGGGCCCTTTTTTGGCCCCTTATTCCTAAACTGTTGAAACCAAAACTCCCAAAATCAATCCCAACCTTTCTTTTGTGGTCATAAACCTTGTGTCAAAATTTCATAGATTTCTATTCACTTAAACTAAAGTTATAGTGCGAAAACCAAGAAAATGCTTATTTGGGCCCTTTTTGGCCCCTAATTCCTAAAATGTTGGGACCAAAACTCCCAAAATCAATACCAACCTTCCTTTTGTGGTCATAAACCTTGTGTTAAAATTTCATAGATTTTCATTCACTTTAACTAAAGTTAGAGTGCGAAAACTAAAAGTATTCGGACGACGACGCAGACGACGACGCCAACGTGATAGCAATATACTACGAAAAATTTTTCAAATTTTGCGGTCGTATAAAAATCATTCAGAACATCTTCAATCCAATCTTGGTCACTTGACCCACCTATTGATGCCCAGAATCATTCTTGACATACATTATCTGTTATTGTCATGTGACTAACCTGTTGATGCCCAGAAATCTTTCGCAACATCTATGATCTAATAATGTGACCCTTAGTCATGTGACCTACCTGTTGATGCCCAGGTATCATTCATGTCATATATGATCTGATCGTGTGACCATTGGTCATGTGACCTACCTGTTGATGCCTAGGAATCATTCATGACATCTATGATCTGATCGTGTGACCATTGGTCATGTGACCTACCTGTTGATTCCCAGGTATCATTCATGACATCTATGATCTGATCATGTGACCTGCCTGATGATGCCGAGGAATCATTCATGACATCTATAATCTGATCTTGTGACCTATCTGTTGATGCTGAGGAATCATTCATGACATCTATAATATGATCATGTGGCCCTTGGTCATGTGACCTACTTGTTGATGCAGAGAAATCATTCATGACATCTATAATCTGATCATGTAACCTACCTGTTGATGCTGAGGAATCATTCATGACCTCTATAATATGAACATGTGGCCCTTGGTCATGTGACCTACCTGTTGATGCAGAGGAATCATTCATGACATCTATAATCTGATCTTGTGACTCATCTGATGATTCTTTATTTATTGTTTGTACACTGCATATATGAAAAATAAATAAATTAGTAGGTTAATAAATAGGTAAATATATTTCTTAATGCAATAATATATCAAAGGAAATATTTGTCATTTCAAGACTTCTTATTGCTGGCTATGCGGTATGTGTTTTAGTCATTGTTGAAGGCTCTAGGTAATCTATAGTTGTTAATTTCTCTGTGTCATTTGTTCTCTTGTGGAGAATTTATTCATTGGCAATCATACCACATCTTCTTATTCTTATATAGAATATTTATTTATATACTAGTAATACAGATTATACAAGATAATATTTTATTCAGCATTGTACAACAGATGTTATAAATCATCTTGTTGAAATACAACATACTTTTAACAATGTGGCATCCTATTTTGTAAAGTTTTCAAAATTAATCAACAATTAGTCTATTTTGTTCAAAGGCATAGATAGGTCTGATATCAAATTATTTCTTTTGTTAAATACCATATGTACACATAATGTACATGTACTTCAAACAATCGTATAAGCATATATATATGTGACGTTTTTACTACAATATCTTAATATTACATACAGGTACTGGTGATTTTATACCACAAACCTTTTAGTTCCCAAAGTTTCACCACCAATTCTCAATTTCAGTTTTATTGATGGTTTTGGTGATGACAATTCTTCAAGATCACCTTCCTTTTTCTTTTTATGCTTTTTCTTATGTTTTTTGTGTTTCTTGTGTGAGCTTCCTGGAGGAGAATCTGTAAAATATAAAATTTCAATCATTATCTACCATGTCTACTGCTGTCAAACTTTTAGAAGTGAATTTATACATGTTATACATCACATCTTAAGTACATTGTATCTTAAACATGCTTAACTTGATCTTTGATATTATCAACAAATACATGTAGAGGTACTGCAAGCAGAGCTCACAAAATGATAACAATTTCTCAACATAAATCGAAGAGGATCTGTAGATACAAATTGACAATACATTGTCCAGATACAATGTATTTTCAGACGCATCAGACAACCAGTTGTTGGGTTGCTGCCCCCGAATTTGTAATTTTAAGGAAATTTTGCAATTTTTGGTTAATATCTTGAACATTAGAATAGATAGAGATAAACTGTAAACAGCAAAATTGTTCAGAAAAGAAAGAGCTACAAATAAGTAATTTTTCACAATTTTTTGTAATTTTTGTATCTTTTAGTTTTTCAAAAAATCTTTTCACACACATCAGACACCCTGTTGTTGGGTTTAGCCCCTGAATTGGTAATTTAAAGGAAAATTTTCATTTTTTTTGTCATTATATATCTTTACTGTTATATTAGATAAACTGAAAACAGCAAAAATGTTCAGAAAGTAAATTGTGAAAAAGTAACTAAGCTCTACAAATAAGTCAGATGATCACAATTGTCAATTGACCCTTCCGTGAGTTATTGCCCATCGAAAATGTTAAAGTAAATTTTTGTAATCTTTAAAAAAAATTCTTCTTCTCTGAACATCTAAACTGATTTTGTCATGAATTCTATTCTTGTCTACAATCATATGTTGGAGAGTGTCCGTTGTTGAAATTTATATGCACATAGACCAAGGTAAATTTTACGGGGTACAAGTCAAATCGGCACCCATAGATAAAGTCAAATTGGCACCTGGTTACAGGAGCATCTAGTCAAATTGACACCTACAATGTATTTAAAGTCAATTCGGCATCTATTTAAAGTCAATTCGTCATCCAATAATATTTGATATAATATGGTCTTTAACATTCTATGACCGATTTTTTCTTTTCAATTAATTATCAACTTTAATCAAGTACATAGTTAATATGTTTGTTGTTTAACTTAAAGGGAAATTCCGCGATTTTTTACTTATCATCTAATTATGTTCATCTTAACATAAAAAACACATTTGCAAAGTTTTAAATTTATATTCCTTCTAATAACGGAGAAAATCAAGTATTTGTAACTTTTTTGGGTGAATTCTCGAGTGGGTCGTGACGTATTAGCCCGATTTATTGAATTCTGGGAAAAAATAAAATCTGTTTAACTCTCATAGCTTATCGACAATATACGTAATTAAAAGCGCACAGCTGACGAATGGTCGAAGTTATTAACCACAATATAAGAATGAACGAAAATGAATATGCATATACCGTTTTGTATTGATTGAATTAAACTCCTATAAAATTATCTCTAGTAAATGTTTTTGAATAAATTTAATTAATTATTGTTGAGATTTTTTTCATAAAATATTTATTGAACATTTTTACTGATATTGAACTGAAAATATTTCAGTTCTATTTACCGTTATTGTTTTGATAATCATTTCAATGCAACTAATGTGTGAGCAGAGTGTGTATATTATTTTGTAAAGGTCACTGTATATTTCTCGGCTTGAGGTCAATTCGTTTACCTTGTAGCTATTTAGCCGCAGGTGTGAGTTCAAGCGTACACAGGTATAAATGTTGTTATTTGGAAAGGATAAACAGAAAGGATTAGAAAGAGTATGCTGTCACGATGTTAATACACTAAGATTTAATACACGATGAGAATAAAGATACAATAATTAAATTGTGTAAATTAATTGAAAATAAAATTCAGATTCGTAATTCCGAAAGTGTATAAAAATAAAAGGAAACAATTTTTGATTACTTTCTTAGCGGCAATTGGCGTAAAGATTCAAATATGAAGCAAAAAATAGTAGTTTTAATCTTTTATAAAAACTAAATGCAATATTACCCAATTTGATATACCATTGTACATCTGTTTGATATCATTGACTTTACCGGAATTTCTTAACTTGTATTCAAATCTGGCTGTGTTTAAATGCTAATAAAACTATTGCAATTTTAAAGTTTTTAATTGACAAAAAAATACAACATACAACATGCATGATTTTTTTTTAGTTTCTTTTTAACATTTTATTCTTACATAATTAAATTCATTTGACAATCATTTACACGAACTTTTTGTGAAAAGAATATCAATTATCTAAGCTAAGGCATTATTTCTTTTGAGGATTTTTGAGGATTTTTTTTAAAATTCTATGATAATATTTGTGCAATGTTGAACATGATAGCCGTCATTAATCCAAATAAGTAATACAGTAGTTGTAATAAAAGTTATATTTTAGTCATGCATAACTGATATTGACGAATTTATAATAGTTCGTCCATACATCGTTGTTCTTGAAACAATCATTATTAGTATACATGTAAGTTTCCTGACGTATAAGAGCCATTGAGGATGAGCTCCAGAGAAATCAGACTAGTGGCGTTTCGTTCGTTTGTTTGTTGGGAAAGGAGAGGAAATGCAACCGCTTGTACAGATAAACGACAGAATTACCATACAAGCATTTATAGTCAACACAATCAGAAAGAGTTCCCATCGTTAGACGGGGAATATGAAGGCTTCCAAGAATGAACAAGTGACATGTCTAACTCTGAACAATTAGAAAACAGACTATCGACATCGACCGCTTGTTCTTAATATTTGAAACTGTATGCATATATATACGTATACGTTTATGATATATATAGTGATGAGTTCTTGCGTCTGACAAAAACTAAATTCCTTCATGGTTATATCTTGCCATACGTTTATATTGGTTTGTAAGGTGATTACTCACAATCGTTATTTGAAAATCCTGTTTGTGAGATGTAGATTCATTTCAATACAGAAATTTCGTCTATATATTTCACAAGTGCATAACACGGAGAAGCTCTGAAGGTCCATTACTCCCATTTTGTTTGGGTGTGAACCATCGATGTTTACAGCAATATCGCAGAATAAGATGATGATGGTAGAAAGAACTATGGGCGTCATGTGGCAAATATTACATGCATATCGGACAATGAGTTGTCAATCTGTATGAAAAGATTTCCAATACAACCATATTATTGAGAAGGAATGTTTACATGCTATACTCTCGTACTAGTATTACAGGGTTCTTGTGGCGTTCACCTTAGACACACATCTTTTTAACGATGTTTAAAAAAAAGACAGAACCAATTTAATGTCATATTTCCCTATTTTTTAAATATAACTAAAAGTCTTTTATCTGACAAGAATACCCCTATTTAGCGAACAAGTAATTTATTCTTTTTTCTGTTATTGAATACCAAGAAAGAAAATAAATCCCGAAATTAATTTGAAACTTTGATACTCAAAAGTTTCCCAGCAAAATATTCACATTACCTGGGGATAATTAGTGTTCGTCCAGTGGCATATATAACAATTGTGATGACGAATTACTTCCTTTGTTCGAGAACAATCTTATTGAAATATAAATCTGTGATTTTACTAGGTCCACAGCTTCAATGAACCAAAGCAAAAGTTATACATCGACCTGTATTTAAATCAAATTGGTTCTCTTCTTCTTCTGGTATACAATAGTCTATCGACATTCGATGATTACATGCTGTTGGCATACGTGGACTAGTCTATTTACAACACTTTTACCCCTATTTATTCAAAATATATGTTTTTTTTCTTATGTTCCAGGCGCGGATCCAGAGGGGGGGTTCCGGGGGTTGGAACCCCCCCTTTTTTTTGGACGATCAATGCATTTGAATGGGGACATGTAATTGGAACCCCCCTTTGTCCTGGGTTAGGAACCCCCCCCCCTTTTTAAAATGGCTGGATCCGCCCCTGTGTTCAATGTATACATGTATATTTTAAATTGCGCTATAGTTCCGTAACTTTCTATCCAGTCGTATAAACGAATCGTCGGCAAGTGCGTACATTTTTTTAAATCAATATTTCTGGTCTGTTCCAATCTGTCCTTCACTATTGACAATGACTATATATTACATTTTCCCAAATTCACCGTTGGAAAAAATATTTAAATAGATTTTAATTTCATCAAATCTTATTTTTTGGGTATTATTTATATGTTTATGAATTATATTCTTTACACCAGAAATGTTATTTATAAACAAGCGTATGAGTTTAGTAATGACAAGTAAGACAGAGTTGTATATTATTCATCTGATAGTTCAAAATGGAAAGTTATAAGTTATAAGTTATCAGCCGTGTACACTGATCAATACCTGCAGAAGTGAAACGATGCATGAACTTGCAAGCCCGAGAGGAAATCGCTTGAATACCTGGACGTGTCACCTCACACCCCTCACAATACCTTTGGAAGTAATACCTTTAGCCATGCTCACTGGTGATCAGATGAGGGAAGATCAAAATATATTTGTTTATTACTTTAAAGAATTATGAACAAATTAGATTTTCGAAAACAATTTTCACGGAACACTTATTTATGATTTCAACTTTGACTTTTCACCTAATTCCGATATCAACAGTTTAAAAACAACAGACCATGGTAATTTAAAAAAAGTAAGAATATTTTTCGTATCAAGTTAGTTAGTCGGATAATTTATTAAAACAACCGTACGATTGACAAGATATCGACACGCAATTACGACTACATCGGTTACTGTAGTTTTGTTTCTTTGTGGTTTATAGACATATCGTTTTTATTTAAGGCCAAAAAAAAATATATGTCTGTTTCCTGTTTCCCGACCGACCCTGACTCAAACCCCCCGACCCTAGATCTTTTTATTCAAATCCGGAAAACAATCGTTTCCGGTCCGATCCAGATCCGTATTTTACTATGCCCAAACAATCAAAATGGCTGCTCCCAGCACAAATGTGCTACAATTAAAAAATGTCAGCACTGGGAGATTATTCAATTAAAGCTTATTTAAAGGGATTAAATCATTTTGGGGTACAGGACCCTAACCAAACATGACATTTAACCGACTGCAAATCTGACAGGGAGTGCAAAAATTAAAAAAAAAAAAAAAAAAAAAAAAAAAAAAAAAAATCCCGACCTACCGACCCTGATTTATTTGCCTTGGAAGCAGGAAACAGACATATATTTTTTTTTGGCCTAATCGGGAAAGAAGACAAAATGGCAGATCGCAGAGAATTGATACTCTAAATTTAAAATCGATGGTGATCGCTTATCTAGCGGAATAAAACTTTAATATCTATGAATTTGAGCATTTTTATACAGAATGAACATAATATCAATTTTTGATTTTTTTGCGAAGTTTCCCTTTAACAGTATAAAGGTAGTTATTGATATTTTATTCTTCAAAAGCTTCATAAGAAACTACGAAGCCCTTACCCAAGCTGTTGTCTAACAATGAGACAATTAGAAGCAATAGCATGAATAGTAAAACGGAAAACTGTGAGTCCCTTTCAATAATTCAAACTTTCATGCAACATAATTAGCAATCATGGTGTTTTTTTTCAGGAAAGTTTAAACAGCATTAAACCAAGAATCCTGCAAAATGCTCAACTGGTTAAAAAATGCATAAAATATATCCAATACCCCATATATCATTGTATATATAATTAAAAAAATGCCCATCAAAAACCAAGAAAGATTTTAACTTTCTTAAACACAAAATTCATTTAACTTTTATATATCTAGTGGATGCTAGGCATTAAAACTTTTTCAAACAGCACAGGTAAGTCTGTACACAGAGTAGTTTTTGAGGTGAAAATACGGCCATATTTGTCCATTTGTTATGATGAACCTCAAACACTTCTAACGTGGCTGCCGATTTGACTATATCATGTGCCGATTTAACCAGGTGCCAATTTGACTAGGTGCCGATTTGACCAGGTTCCGATTTAACCAGGTGCCGATTTGACTAGAATTCCAAGGTAAGCGACACATAGACTAGAGCCTCTTATTGTTTTTGACATCTACAAACGGTCAACAGTTATATAAAGAAGCACCTACCGATGATAAGTTCTTCCTCTGTACCAGATTCTTTCCTCTTCCCCATATTATAGAAGGCTAAAAAGCTTAAGAAATTATTGTAAAACGATGGGACTTGTGTGTTTTTTTGACCGGAAGTAAATACAAAATTTCCGAACAGAAATTACTATGCAGTCAAATATCCTCAACTAGGACCAACTTTCATCAAACCGGATCTTTGTTTTGTGTGTATATTGTATATTCTTCCTCTATAGGAACACCACCATGTAACATGGACAACCGTGGTACTGCTTTTAGATATATGCTACTTTGCATTTCTTGTCGGTTTCGTTATTCTCATAGTAATAACATTCTAATAAAAAAAAAATACAAATTTTAACCAGATGCTCCGCAGGGCGCACCTTTATACGACCGCAGAGATCAATCCAGTTGAAGTATGGACACAACATTCAAGCTTGATACAGTTCTGTATTTGGATTTGGATTAAATAGTTGACAAAGAATAGGTTTCTAACACAGAATGAATGTGGTCTAATGAACTTTAAAAAAATATTTGCTTTTGAGCAATACACTCTGTTGAATATTTAATCGCCTAAAAAAATATTTGAAGAAATTTTTATTTTAATTTCTGCAATCTGAAATGAGAAAAATTGTACCCCCCATAAATTCTTATTTAACCCCCCACCCATTTTTTTCACCTCCCCCTTTCCCTTATTCCAAAAAATAATCTCAATTCAAATTTCTAATGGAGTTTTTAACAATAACTACTTATTTAAATACATCATAACATATTAGAATATAAAATGGACATTTTTTTTTACAGCTAATCATCTGAAGACAATCATCATTTCTTAATACATAATTTTCAAACGGTGTAAGGAAGATAATTACACATATATTTAACAGTATTCTTTAAATTCAAATTGGATTACCTCCCTCTCACTGCTTTTAAATTGTCTAAATTGTCCTTCAACCAGAAAAAAAACCTTGTTCCCCCCCTTTATTTTGCCCCTATTTGCTAAATGATTCAAGTCACAACCCCCCCCCCCCCCCCCCCCCCATAACCATCCATTTGAAGTATGGAAGCTTTAGGTATAATTTCAGAAAGATTTATAAACTTAAACACAAGTTACTGACTGTAAACTACAACAAGTTATTGTCTGGAAACACGAATAATGCTTGTTTTATGGGTACTTTTATGGTCCCTAATTTCCTGCATGAATGAGAAAATAACGCCCAAACACAATCCCAGCCTTCCTTTTGTGATATGGAACTTTTTACAATGTCAGAGAACATTGGCGGATCCAAGGGGGGGGGGGGGGGGGTTGAACCCCCCTTTTTATGGCCGATCAATGCATTTGAATGGGGACATATACTGTAAACCAACTTATTTTCGCGAGAGATTTATTTACGCGACTTTCGCGAGTAGAAAAATAACGCGAATTTAAATCGTCGCGAATATGTAAAGCTTGGATCTTTCATTATTAAACTACATTCGGTAAATTACAAAATCGCGAAATTAAATTGCCGCGAAGTGGGCTAGAAAGGGTAAAACGCGAAATAAAGTATCCGCGAAAATAAGTTGGTTTACAGTTAGTTTACAGTAGTTGGAACCCTCCCTTTTAAAATGGCTGGATCCGCCCCTGGAGAGATCCATACACTAACACACAAGTTATTGTCCAGAGACTACAAAAATGCTTGTTTTTGGCCTCTGTTGGGCCCTTAATTCTTAACTGTTGACACCATAGACCCCAAAATGAATCCAAACTTTTACTTGTTGTATCAAACATTGTGGTGCAATTTCAGAGTAATTGCAATACTTATACATGTTATACACAAGTTATTATCCTGAAAGTAGAAAAATGCTTGTTTTGAGGCCCTTTTGGACCCCTAATTCCTAAACCGGTAGAACTATCATCCAAAAAATCAATCCCAGGCTTTCTTTTGTGGTATTGACGTTAATTAAAGTCATTGTCCTGAAACCAAATACTGTCTTCGGACGACACAGACGACGACGACACACTGACAGACGACGTCGACATCATACCATTATACGATCCATAAAAAAAGTTTTCCGGTCGTATATAAATGAGCGTAAATGACTTCTAAATGCTAAATGGGTATCTACGTGTTCGCAAATTTTTCATACAATCATTTACAAGGTTTTCGGTTTATATTTCACATCAAGTGGACTTCAAGCATGGAAAAGAAGAAATGTACAAATTATCAGTCACTTAATTTTGAAACTGTATTTCAATTAATATAAAGATCTGTATCGACTTCAATTCCAAGCCGTATCATCTCAATTCTCACTGATGATGTACATGTAGGTTTATAAGTATATGAACACTTTATATTTCATTTCAATAATAAAAAAAAAGAATTACAGGATCAGTGTATCATTTGTGTTTGTATCGCTTTGTGTGTATAAATGTCACCATGTTGCCCGTCATGTATTAAAAATGTTCATCCTGTGTGTATCACTTGGAAAGATTCTAATTGAAATATATAATATGAATAATATGAATGCATTCTTTATGTGCCTGTTTTTAGTCAGGAGCATGTTGTTCAGTGTTCGTCGTTTATTCCTGTCTGTCATATTTGGTTTTTGTAACTGATTGCTTTCTTATACATTAGGCCGTTAGTTTTCTCAATTGAAAATAGCCGACCATATGGTATGTTTTGTTTTTATGATTGTTGAAGGCCGTCGAATGAATCAACATTTATACCAAAATATACCAATCTCAATGATCTGACACTGAACAGTATCGTAACTATATCCCTTCTGAATAAGCCGGTCTGTTTAAAGGTTTGGTTAGCTTTTAGAGAGAATGACGACATGATTGTGCTTTGTAAAGAATATTATCAAAGATTAGATGTGAAATACAGACTGAACGTATTAGAAATCTGCATGTTGATTTATCTTTTACGAATCATGTTAAAAAAAAGTAAATGTTTTGACTAGTTTGGAAAACCGCCTGGTGTAATATGTTTAAAGGTCATATTAATGGGCACAGTATATCCATTGAAGTAATATTGAGAGGAATAACATCTTCGTCACTTCCATGGTCACATGAATACGGATTCAATGACAATCATACCACATGATCTTCTTTTTTTCATATCAATGAGGTCGAATTATTCTCTTGCAAGTGAATAATTCTTCAGTGTTGATTTTATTTAGCTTGTATTGACAAAAATTGAACAAAACTGGCTTCTAAAAGCGAATTATTATTTCACTTTTTCACTTTTATTAATGATTGAAATAAAATCAAATAGAATATACGTTGATCAACATTTCAATCTTATTTCAACGTTTATTCAACGTTGAGTGCCCGCTGGGTAAGCACTCAGCTAGGCAAAATTGTGTAAAAATCAATGACATGACCATCTTCTTCTTCCCATAGATATATTTCTTCTCTGATAGCCTGGAGTACACCAACCTAATTACTATGTACAAAAGTTGGTTTAACCCGGCATATATGAATACTATTTACAGGGCATGCTTTAAAATAAAAAAATCTTTACATTAAAAAAAAGTATCGTAGAAACACCCATCACGTGTTTATGGTGTATTAATTCTATAATGACACTGTCTCACCAGTGATACACACATGTGCTACTTTCAAATTTTCATAGCGATGCAGGAAAAAGTACAAGGGAATCCGAATGGAACGTTATATAACAGTATTATTTTGGCCTAGTTGTAGATCTATTACGATACATAACATAGACTTGATGCATTTGAGACAAAGTTCATTTAAACGTCTCAGATTAACCTAAAATGACCGATACTGAAATATGGCCAGAGAAATTCGACGGAGCTGTTTATGGTTTGACAGTTGTTATAACATCCAGCTTTTTATTTTATGTATTGGGTAGAATTGCACATGTTCTTACTCCTGCCAGTGCATGCCACTCTCCCTGGAGATGGAAAAACATTTCAGTTTCATTAGTCCATGCTGTTATTGTTGGTACATGGGCTTGCTTAAGGTAAATTGTATGTAATGCCTCCACTTTTTTGTTGTTGCTTGGACTTATTTGCTATGAATGATCATGAATCCCTTATAGGATTCTGTGTCTAAACTCCAAAGTGATTTTCTGACTTGGCCACCCTCTGTCAGAGTCTGGAGCTATTTTCAAATTGGACAACAGTTGACCTCTTTAGACTCAGAATCTCAAAATGGATTAGAACATTGACCATGTTGACAGCCAATGTCTAGATATGATTAAGTTATTTAGGTAACCCTGTCATGCCTGTGTACACTGTACATGTATATCAGGTGGTGCTTTGCTTTTGCGCCAATTGGCATTTCATTTGCGCCAAAAAATCTTTCATTTGAGCAACAAACCATATTTCATTTGGGCCAAAAATAAAACCTTTCATATGTGTGCCAATAATACAGGTAAATAAAATGATAAAGGTAAATAGTGTTAATTTTTTTTTTCTCCCACAAAACACTTTAAAAAATAAATACAGGTTTTTTTTTGAATAATAAAACATATTCCTTAGAATTCAGTCATCTTAAAATCATACACTTATAAAACTTTGTTAAAACACAGTTCTGTTACTTTGAACATATTTTAAAAAAAAGTAGTATAATTGCGAGACAGTTGTATGCATTATACACTTTAGTAAAGTTATAATTCTGTCCATATCAGTTGTTATTCTGGCTTTGCAAGTTTTATGGAACACCCAAACGATTTTTAATATGATGCATATATCATGTATATGATAAGCTATACACCGTATGTGTGATCATTAAAAAATACACTTACTTCCTCTATTGGACTCTGAACTGACAATGTCCATCTGCACACCTCAAGCATATAAACATTTTATAATTTTAAACCTCAATTTTGTATTAGAAATTAGTATGAACAAATTAAACATCCAGGAGAAATACTGTAAAAACAAATTTTATTCAAGATACAGCAAAGAATATTCAACTGGTCAGTCATGTCAGTTAAATGGCGCAAATGAAGTTTTTTTATTTGGGGCAAATGAAATATAACATTGTGGCGCAAATGAAAGATTGGATTTTTTAAAAATTGGTGTAAATGCAATGCGCCCATATCAGGGTTATGATGCCTATCCATTTCTCACAATGGGGAATGCCTCAGGTTATTGCCTATTGGCAGAATTAAATTTTGTGTAAACACATTCAGGTATTAAAACAATTAACATCCATATGTAAAATATATATGATTAATTAAATCTTATTAATGTGACATTGATAATTTCTTTAAACATACATTAATATATTTTCAATCAAACTGTCAGTGTTTGTGTCATCCATTGAAAAATTTAGATGGATGAAGTTCAAGACCATGAACATGATGAAGACTGTGGTAAAATGTATCTACTCGCAATAAATAGCAAGAGGTCAAATTTAACCACAAGAATACAATATTAGCAACCGGTATATCATGTATATCAATATTATATTTTATTGAAACAAATTCTTAATTTTTATACTGGCATTTAGAACATTTACATCACTATCTAATTATTTTTAAACTTCTAAATGATAATTAAATTAAAACTGCATGCAAAATGCATTATTCAAATTTATTTGCATTTCATTGTCCAGAAAAAACAGACATATTATATAATAATAAATATACAGTATATATCATGTATATGATAAATGAAATAAAATTAATGAAATTTAACAACAGTTTATGAAACGTGAATAAAAATGTATATTTTTAATTTGTGTTTTGCATCATTGAACAATATGTATATATACATAGTTTATTGTTGATTGAAACTTTAAAGTAATTTAAGACATACATTTGTAATGTTCAGTTTTTAATAGATGTTCACTCTTTACAATGATTGTATATTCCTAGGTATAGGAAAATATGGTATGAGTGCCAATGAGACAACTCTCCATCCAAATAACAATTTATAAAAGTAAACCATTATAGGTCAAGGTACGGCCTTCAACACAGAGCCTTGGCTCACACCGAACAACAAGCTACAAAGTGCATGTTTACATGTAGGTGTACATATGTCTGGAACCCTTTTTACCAGTTTACCATTGTTTACTATTTTTCCTGTGTGTTACAGATAATTTCATTTACATTTCTTTCTTATTACAGTTCACTTTCCTGTATTTATTGTGGCATGATCTTGCTCATATCAAATAATATATAGTTGAACCAGTTTTGATGTGCTGCCCCTTTACTCTTATTTTCCAGGTCAATGAAAATAAATATGGCAACTGCATCAAATTTTGTTGGAATTCAATTAATTCAGTGAAAATATAGTGTTAGGGGCAGCACTTGCAAACTGCTTTAACTATAAGATTATATTGGTATGAATAGGAATTTGTTCTATCATTAAGAAGATTCAGCCCAAATAAATTAATAAAGAAATTTGAATGAAAGTAACTCAAACACAATCATGACAGAAGATAATGAAAGGGGTCTATACTCCAAATGCCTCGGTTTTTCATTGCAACTTTGCTGTTGAATCTACAGTTTTAAACAGGATGCATTTTGTTTGTTATACATATATGTACATGGTATACATACTTGAATGCTTGCTATAAATATCATGAATATGCTTTGTCATGTTTATTTTTGTAATATTATTTAAAAAAAATTATTAGATGTTTGGCCTTACATTTTTACTTTAAATGCGTGCAAGTACAATGAAGTATATCCTGTATATATATACATTTAATATCAAGTAAAATTGCAATGTTATTTTTAAAAAGGCAGGTCTACTGTCTTGCCTGATTTAATTTAACATTCGTAGATTGCTTCTGTATGAAACCATATCATGCATGTTACACTTCTGTTGCCCGGAAAGTTTTCTTAGACATGTACATGTACATTTAAATATTTTTCAACTTTTCACCTGCACTATAAATATGATTATTATTTGAATGTATATTTTTTATGCAAACCCAATATTGCAGTCTGAAGTTACAAGCATGACGTGCATAGAGGATAATTGAGATTACATTCTTATACATGTATTTCTTTACCTGATGATAAGCAATGATAATGGATTTTAAAAACAAGTAAATCAGTTGCCATTATACAACTTGATACACACCATACATGATAATGCTCTTTAATAGTATATGATCCAACAAGATTATGCTTTAAATGGTCAATTGACTAAAAGTAATAAAAAGATCTACCACAAGATAGTACATTATTATTTTTCTGTTGACTCTTAGACAATGATTAGTGTTAACAAAATATGAAGAGTGATTTCTTCATAAAAAATTTGATTTTCAACATCAACCCAACAATGTTAGATCTGTAAATTTGCTTTCACAAACTTTTTGTTCTTCACTCGCAGCGATTCGAACCCATGCTACTGAGATATCGTGACACAAAATCGCCTGCATTGTAACCGGCGCACTAGACATACATATATTCATGTTATAGAAATGAGAAAAGGGACGTTTATAAGAAATAAATTTGTTATCAGATCTTGGTGTAATTGTGGGAGCAGTGTGAATTTAACAAGGTGTAAAAACTCTTGATTACACCAGGAAAACTAAACATTGCTCATAGTAAATTCAAAAGAATTCTATTTCAAGCAATAGTACCTGATTTTATATAACAGTTAAGGTCATGAAGGGGGCTCAAGGGTTACATTTAAAAAAACTTTGTGTCAGAAATTTATATTTTCATGTTTAACTAAAAGTATATCATGTATATTATACTGTAAATAAGTCAACATTATTTTTCCAACTATCTGAGAAATCATTATGACCTTCATCATGTTTATTATCATGATTATCTGGTTTGAAATATCAATTGTTATTTTATATTTTTTCAGTTTTTATGAAACTCCTAAAATGGCAGAAGATATGATAAAAACATACAGCAATTCAGCACATACACTGATAAGTTTTTCTTTTGGTAAGTATATAGTTCACTTTTAATTTATACCATAACTCCCCAAGCATGCTGCTATTTTGAAGTTGCACCATCATGAATGACCATGGGATTTGAAATATAAAAAAAATATAAAGCGACGCATAAACATTTTACTACAAAGTGTTCAGAAATAAGTCCATAAGGAAAGCATTGCAAATGGACTCTAAATGTTTATTGAAAGTTTTCAGAATTGTCATTCAAGAAATAGGTCAGCAGTCAAGGAATCTGCATTAGAGTTGAATTAATTTGGTAAAGAGATATTTTGTGAAAGATATGTCTGTGTGTGTGATACTGATATGATGATGTAATACAGAATATTGTGTATTTTCAGGATATTTTGTGTATGACATGTGGGATATGTTGATATATCAAAGAAACAGACATTCCTTTGAATTAATGGGCCATCATGTTGTGGTAAGTCCTTTTATTTAATGGACCACCATCATGTTGCTTGACCTAAAAAGTTGCATTATGGGCCACCATGTAGTTAGACCATTGTAGTAATGGACCACCGTGTAGTAAGACCTTTGCATTAATTGACCACTATGTGGTAAGACCTTTGCACTTATGGGTCACCATGTGGTAAGACCTTTGCATTAATGGACCCCCATGTAGTAAGACCTTTGCGTTAATGGACCACTATGTGGTAAGACTTTGCATGAATGGGCCACCAAGTGGTAAGACCTTTGCATTAATGGACTCCCATGTAGTAAGACCTTTGCGTTAATGGACCACTATGTGGTAAGATGTTTGCATGAATGAGCAATCAAGTGGTAAGACCTTTGCATTAATGGACTACCATGTGGTACAACCTTTGCATGAATGGGCCACTACAAAATGTATGTGGGAAGACCTTTGCATGTATGGGCCACCATGTGGGAAGACCTTTGCATAAATGGGCCACCATGTGGTAAGATATTTGCATGAATGAGCCAATATGTGGTAAGATATTTGCATGAATGGGCATCCATGTGGTACAACCTTTGCAATAATGGACCACCAAGTTGTAAGATATTTGCATTGATGGGCCACTATGTGGTAAGATATTTGCATAAATGGTCTGCCAAGTTGTGGTAAGTCCTTTGAATTAACCAAATATTATGTTTCAGTAAGAAGGATAAAACTTATTTCAAGATCATTGCTCACTTCTTGAGTCACAAAGATATGTCGTTCCTTCTGTGAAAGGATTGAAACTTCAATATTGTTATCTCTCAGTATCATATACATGTATATTATGTACAATAATATAAAAAAAGGAGATGTGGTAATATTATGATTGCAAATGATACAACTTGTCCAAAAGACATAGATTTATTTATACTTCATAAACAGTTCTATAACCTATATTTTGTAAATCTCTGACTCACTCCTCGAATATATGTATTAAGGAGGCTTGCGTGAATAAGATTTTCAGAAAAAAATGAAACATTTATTTTTCATTACAAATTTTATTTATTACCTTAAGTAGTTGTTACTTTATCATATGGTACAAAAATCATTCCAAAAAATCAATTTGTGTTGGCCCCAGGTGACTTTTAAAATGTGGATATCATTGAAAATTAAAGCTCCAAACTATCTCCCTTTGATGCAAAAATGCTATTTTTATGCCCCACCTACGATAGTAGAGGGGCATTATGTTTTCTGGTCTGTGCGTCCGTTCGTCCGTCCGTTCGTTCGTCCGTTCGTCCGTCTGTCCCGCTTCAGGTTAAAGTTTTTGGTCGAGGTAGTTTTTGATGAAGTTGAAGTCCAATCAACTTGAAACTTAGTATACATGTGCCCTATGATATGATCTTTCTAATTTAAATGCCAAATTAGAGTTTTGACCCCAATTTTACGGTTCACTGAACATAGAAAATGATAGTGAAAATTTCAGGTTAAAGTTTTTGGCTTCAGGTTAAAGTTTTTGGTCAAGGTAGTTTTTGATGAAGTTGAAGTCCAATCAACTTGAAACTTAGTATACATGTGCCCTATGATATGATCTTTCTAATTTAAATGCCAAATTAGAGTTTTGACCCCAATTTTACGGTTCACTGAACATAGAAAATGATAGTGCAAATTTCAGGTTAAAGTTTTTGGCTTCAGGTTAAAGTTTTTGGTCAAGGTAGTTTTTGATGAAGTTGAAGTCCAATCAACTTGAAACTTAGTATACATGTGCCCTATGATATGATCTTTCTAATTTAAATGCCAAATTAGAGTTTTGACCCCAATTTTACAGTTCACTGAACATAGAAAATGATAGTGCAAATTTCAGGTTAAAGTTTTTGGTCAAGGTAGTTTTTGATAAAGTAGAAGTCCAATCAACTTGAAACTTAGTATACATGTTCCCTTTGATAAGATCATTCTAATTTTAATGCCAAATTAGAGAATTTATTCCAATTTCACAGTCCTTTAAACATAGAAAATGATAGTGTGAGTGGGGCATCCGTGTACTGTGGACACATTCTTGTTTGGCATTAATATTGAAATATCTTTTTTAACTCATCGGTGACCTATATTTTTTATTGTTGTTTCGAATAAGCTGTACATAAACTAAATAATTGTAAAATTTAAACGATTTCTGTAATTTAGTTCTTTTTTATTTCGATATTACCGCTATTTCTCCTATTAGATCAACAGAAAAAAAGGACCTTAACCAAAATGTATGCTTCTTTCGAAGGCAGATTGTGAGTGTAAATTAACAATGACCCCATTTTTTTATTTCATTTTTCTATTAAGTATAAGATAAAGCTCATTTATAGAAAAATATAGCGAAATCCTATATTAAATTCAGAGCTCAAGATAAGAATTCACAAATTGGGGTTTTTACCCACCATTTTCTTATGTAATTGGGTGATTAAGTTTTTTATTGCATTATCAATTCAAATTCACCCCTCAAGTTAATATCAAATTGGGTTTTTCACCACCAAGCTCCTTAATGTATTGGGTTTTTACATCAACACAATATTGAATATTTAGGCAATATCAACCCCAGATGTTTTTCCATCTTAAATATGTTTCTTTCTTTGTATACGTGCTAGCTATTTTATTTGGTTTATTCACTGAAGAGCAATTGTAGGTTTAATTTGTGTCCAGTTTCAAACCTTCTGCTAGTTTTGTATTTTCTCACAACTTATGTATTAAACTGTAAAAAATGGATATGTGTTTTCACAGGCACTCATCTCAGAATTTTTTATCACTCATTAACCGTAAAATGAAAAAAAAATAGTATATAAACTCTAACTATACTTGAATGTTTTTGTTTTATTCAATTTACATAAATCTGGGTTAAGTGATCCCTTATTAGAACTTTTGGTTTCCGATGCTTTCCAACTACATATCATGATTTGGCCTTTCACTTTTTCCAACTGAGTTTGTTTTTGACGAAACCCCGTGTTTATTAGCAATGTTCTCGTTAAGTTACGCAAACACACCCGTGCGTTAGATGGACGCTTCCTAAAATCACTGGCTAAATCTTGTTATCATCATAACTTTCCCTCAGCTATTCAAAAAAAGCTGAAAACATGCTTCTATTCAATATTTTTACTGGACATTCACTTTGGTTTTAATTCAGTTCAGTTTCTTGTATATTCCTCCATTAATTGTGGAGCACTACCCAAAGGGTATAGTTTTAGCAACTATGTACACCTTAAAACATAAGGAAACAATTAGTTATATACAGATGACTGAATTTGGTTATAATAATCACTAAATGATAAATATCATAATTAATTCATAGGATTGTCATCATAAAGTTTTAAAAGATATATAATAATTCATATGTGCTGGGTTGTAAGAAAATGTTAAGAGACAACTGCATATATTTACAAATAAGAATTAAAATGGTCTCAAATTAAAATTACTTATAATTATTAGTTATATCAATGTATGTTATGATAAATCCCGAGCAATTCGAAAAAAAATATGTCAAAATGACACACGCTAATTGGATAAACGCCAAGAAGATTGAAATGTTTTCAAAAACATCTGTACCTTTGGGCAACGGAAAATTCCAGCAGGGACCCATTTCAGCTACTTGATGCAGGGATCTATTTTTAGAACAAAAGGACATTTCCAATTATAAATATTATACAAATAGATTTACGCGACTAAACAGATAAGGGTAAATAACGAAAATGGTAGCCAATAAAAGGGTTGAGCACTCATGGTTTTGGCATATAATTGGGTTTTCCTTTGAACTAATTGGGTTCTTGAACCCTGCAATGGGCAATTGCATTGGGTTTTTTATCATTTGTATTGCGTGATCACGCAAATACGCAGCTTATCTGGAGCTCTGTAAATTAAAAGAATTGATTTAGACCCGCAAGCCCCCTTTAGTATAATATATTATGTTTTTTTCTGCAGCTTGACAGCAGTGTAGACTTGTTATTATTTAGCACTGTTTCTGATCTGTTAGACACCTGTTAGCACCTTCTTCTTGTTTGCAAATAAATTACTTAATATTTTAGTCACAAATTTCTTCAGTAGTTGTTTTACGGAAAAGGATGACATCATATTTTAGTAATAAGTTGAAAAGTGTCAAACACACCAACAACTTATTTTTTTAAAATTCTTTTTGAATCACGAGTATATGTATTCTGAGCACAAAAATGCATGCAACTTCATGTTATAACAGTTATCATTTGGTAGTTAGTTTTACATTTATTCATAAAAAAAAAAGTTGAAAAATTAGTTTGAATGTGAAAGTGTGTCCATTGTTGAAGGTATGCAACACAGGCTATTAAGTGCCTCAAGTTTCCAGTTTCAAAGACTTGGTTTATTTTATATGTCAATTTTTTGAAGGATTTTCACAATTTTAGCATTTGAGTTAAATTTTAGACGGTTTTAGTCTTAAATGGAAGTGGCCGCATTCATGTTCATTCTTAATATTTAAATATAAGTTGTATTTGATGATAATACATAACATATATAAAGGTTGAAGGTGAACACGGATATGGCCACTTCCATTTTTGACAAAAACTATCTGAAAAATTACATTTTATGGCATATATTTGATTTGATTTTCCATATTCAAGCTTGAACATGAGCGTCTGAAATTACTAAATCAGTTCAAATCTTTCACACAAACTAATTGAATCGACTGAAGTAGACTCTAAAGTGTTTAAAAAGTGTGCCAAATCTTTCGTCAGATGAACCTGAAATTTGAGGCCGAAATGGGCCCTTACCGGACCTACTCCTTTAAAATCAGCAGTAACAAACAATTATCATGAATCTTTTAAATAGATATAAGAAGATGTGGTATGAGGGCCAATTCGACAACTCTCGATCCAAGTCACAATTTGTAAGAGCAAACCATTATAGTTTAGAAAAGGTCTTCAACAACTTTATTTAAATATGACTATGCTAATTTAAAGACATGGCCAAGTGTTAAACAAATTAGTTAAAAGTAATTCGATTGTAATAAAAGTTTTATGAAAGGAGGTTAAAGAACAGGAAAGAATTCAAACCTTGAACTGAATTTTCAACATTATATTTTTAATGCATCTAAGATATGATTTTTTCGTAAGATTATTAGTCTTTTTGTGATAGCAAAAATAACTCATTAAAAAACAAATATATTTAGATTTTAAAGGGGCACTAGCTGTCAAATTCATGGTCACCAATTTGACCCAAATTGTCATATTTTATTTTTACATACTAAAATAGATATTAAAAATTTATATATTTTCCTATAACCAAATATACACATAACTTTAAGTCTAAATAGCTAATCAGCACTAAATATACACATAACTTTAAGTCTAAATAGCTAATCAGCACTAAATATACACATAACTTTAATCTAAATAGCTAATCAGCACTAAATATACACATAACTTTAAGTCTAAATAGCTAATCAGCACTAAATATAAGTTTATACAGATGAGATAACTATAGCATGTGCAATTAGACTGCTAATTAATTCTTAATCTTATTTCATTATTTCAAAATTATTGATGTTTAAATTTAAAAAATCATATTTTTGTTCATCTTCATTTCTTAGCTTATCATGCTTAATTGCTAATGCCCCTTTAAGTTATGGGAGGCAGATGAAAAAAAAGGAAATGCATTCTTTGTGTATTTATAATAAACATCTGGATTTTTTGTAAGATCAATTTTAAGAAAGTTAATAGGAGAAATGATAAGCAATTAAGCAACTGGAGAGATCACAATTTGTTGTTGTCATGCAGGAAACCAGTTTGTCATTTATCTAATTGTCATTGGAATCAATAAGTTAATGAGAAAAAAAAGAATAAAAGAAATATCTGTCAACTAGATAACAACTTCCCCAGGGTTGTTTTTCGATTTACTTTTATTTTTATACAAACCATATTATTTCTTTTGTTAGATCTTTTTTTCATATCTTTGATATTAAAAATATTTGAATAAAGGTTTCATATAAGGTACTAACGGTATTTGTATTAATATATATGTACATGTAACAAAATTATCATATGTATTTTGATTGACTTTTATTTTTATATAAACCATATTTCTTTTGTTAGGTCATTTTTTCATATCATTAATATTACAAATATTTCAATAAAGGCTCCATATCAGGTACAATTTGTATTTTATATGTACATGTACCTAAATTATCAGATGTAAAGTAGTATGTTGCTGTATTTTGTATTGCCAAGTATTGATTTTTACCTGTTGACTTAACACCAGATGAAAAGACTTTTCATTAACTATACCCTTCATCTAAATCTATTTATTATCTTAATATAATGAACTTAGCTTTCAGGTCTCATATAACATGTACTAGAAAACCTGCCTACATGGAATTTATGTTCATTAAGGAAACACTAAACAACATGTAAAAGATGGTGGCTTCTGAATATTGAAAATTAAGAATGGAGGTGTCATAATGTTTCCAATGCAGGGGCAGATCCAGCCATTTTAAAAAGGGTGGTTCCCAACCCAGGATAAAGAGGCGGAGGGTTCCAACCACATGTCCCCATTCGAATGCATTGATCGTCCAAAAAAACAGGGGGGGGGGGGGGGGAGGGGTCAAGCCCCCAGAGGCCCAGACCCCCCTTTCTGGATCTGCTACTGCCAATGAGACAAATATCCACCACACGACCAAATTAATAGGATACAAAAACCTATAGGTCACTGTACCTCCTTTAATAATGAGCAAAACATTATAGAAAATTGTAGAGGCTACATGGTCAGATCATATGTTTTCCTATGTTATATGAATTCATACTATGTATGCTTTCAATCATGTAAATGAAAACCCTTGAGATGAGGATACTGTAAATTCAGGAATGATTGCGATGTTTTCTATTATTGCAAAAAAAAGGTAACAGGGTTATATTTGCATAACTCGTATTTTGAATTTTCATATGAATTAAACAGGATTTTTCTCAATATCGCAAAAATTTAAATCGCATTTTAGTCTTTAATGACAAAATCGCAATAATAAATGCACGCAATAATTATTGCATTTACATGTAGTTTATTGAAGCTGGTATCCTAATACATGTATTTTATATACACTCATTTCTATCGGTACAGTACAGAATACTACAATACTATGAATACATTTGATAAATATGGGTACAGTACAGAATACTACAATACTATGAATATATTTGATAAATATGGGTACAGTACAGATAATACTACAATACTATGAATACAGTTGATAAATATTGGTACAGTACAGATAATACTACAATACTATGAATACAGTTGATAAATATTGGTACAGTACAGATAATACTACAATACTATGAATACATTTGATAAATATCGGTACAGTACAGATAATACTACAATACTATGAATACAGTTGATAAATATTGGTACAGTACAGAATACTACAATACTATGAATACATTTGATAAATATTGGTACAGTACAGAATGAATACATTTGATAAATATTGCAATTATGATTGTTTTTAATTTCCCATTGATGTATGCTGAATGAGATAGTTCAGTATATTGAGATATGCTATTAGATAATTTTATTTGTTTAAAAGTTTTCATATCTTTATGGATAATCTATGTACAATGATGGACTCTTGACATTCAGAAAAGTTTACGAATGTACTGTTTAATTATTTAAAATGTACTTTTATTGATGTCAGTACAGACTGATATTATTCAACCACTGTTAGTTTAAAAAAATACTCAATTTCTTTTCTAATGTGGAACTTAAATGCTAGACTTTCAAAAGTGGATATTTACACACCTTCAACTTCTATCTAAAATTTAGTATAAACTGTAGAATTCTTATACTTCTGAAGTTCAGGAACTATATGTATTTCTGCTCTAAAGTAAGAGAATTGTGTTACAGTGTTACTTTCTCATAAAATAAAATTATAAAAATCAGTTGTGTAGTAAATATTTTGAACATCTTCCAAGGCTTCAATTTCTAATATGAATATATGAAGGTGAGGTTGTTTTTATTGAATGTAAAATTTAAAAGTTGTAAAGATATGAAGCATTAAAATTTAACAATCCACCACTGAAGTTCTCTTAAAATGACTTGAATGCATAATTAACTTTAAATATTCAAATAAATATCCTTTGCAGTGACAAATTTCTACATATATATGAAGTAAAATTAAAAAAATAAAATTGATGCATAATAAACACTGCAAACATTTTAAACTCTACCAACTGCAAAACTTAATTACTTAAATAACCTTATGGTGTGTTTAATATGAGACTCTAATCTCAGGTGCCAAATAAACAAAAAAAATGCCAACAACCAAAATATCATATTTATGTTTCAACTTTACAAGTTTATTAATAAAAGGAGAAGGGATGTGATATCATAAAAATTGCCATTGACTGATTTTGATATAAGAATTATAATCTACCATCTAACTTGGGCTCCTAAATAAAAAGTCAGGGATAAGAGATATATTTTACTTCAGTCTTAGTATGCTTTGTTAGTATTAATTCATACATATCCTATAGTATATTATAAGAAACTCATTCAGATACTAAACAACTGTCACAACAGCATTAGTTAATGCTTTGTTAATCAAGTCTCTGTGTCTACAAGTTAATAAAGATAAACACAATTAAATTATGTTATAGTAAATTTATATAATAACATTATCATATGTAAGCAACATGAAAATTTTAGTAATATAATTAAATATAGTTCTATATAACAGCAGAGTACAAAATAGACACAATAAAGTAAACAGACAAATCTACAAAGTTTTTATTTTCCAACATTGACTTATATGCAAAAAAAAGTCAAATTTTTAATAGGGTATTTTTTTCAATTTTGAAGTAGTTCATTGAGTTTTTTTAATAATCATGATAATTGGCCATACATATTAATAATATTTAGAAATTTATTTAGTCTATACTGTCTATACTACGGGAAAAATCATAATAAAAGAAATGCATTCCATTAGCATTGCATAGTACAACATTCACCTTTCTTGTCTTCATTGATATAATGAAGGAAGACCACATTATTATAAAATTAAAATCTTTATAGGATTTTTTTATAAGAATAGTATCCAGGGTTTCTTAATTGGGCTATACTATGTGCCAAGTCTTCCTTTTTACATTAATAACAACATTGGTTGTTAAATGGTATGAGATGGTCTGTAGTTCTGGGCATTTTTCAATACCGTGAACTATAGACCACCTTACAATAACCAGACTTGCTCATACCCCTAAAATACCCTGAACTAAAGACCACCTTACAACAACCAGGTTTGCTCATACCCCTAAAATACCCGGAACTATAGACCACCATACAACAACCAGACTGCTCATACCCCTAAAATACCCTGAACTATAGACCACCTTACAACATTTTATTTATTTTTCATACAATATGATATGGTTAATTAGCCAGTCATGTTTGTCTTTGGATGTAAATTTCATTGGCAATCATTCCACATCTCCTTAGTTTTATATTGTTCATCATTTACTTAATTATCCAGTGGCATGTTTGCATGTTGGAAATCTATTTTGTTATAATTTCTTCACTGATGTTCTTGTGTGAGCATATGACTGATCATTATTAGGGATGAAGGGCATTTGTATTGTTATTAATGCTTCCAATAATAACCATCCCTATTTTATAGAATACTTGTAGATATTAATTGATTATTCATTATTCTCACCAGGCATTAATACATGTACCAAGAACTAACACTGAAAGCTTGTTGATGAATTCCATATCAAATTTTGAACAAAGATTGAATATGTTATCATGTTTCTTACTTGGTGTAAGGTATATCTATATTAGTCTGAGGGTTGAATATCAAAATCAATTTCTGTCCCCTGCGTGACATGTTGCAGGGGACATGGAAATACCAGGTGTCTGTCTGTCTGTTGTCTCCCATCAGGTCTTGTTAGAGCTCTCTTGATACAATTGAATTAAATATAATATAAGTGCAACACGAGGGACACTGGAACTCTGTTCTTTTATATATTTAGTCTTATATATACCGGTAGTTACCCAAATTCTCCTCACCTGACTTCAAGTGCAGGAGTTCTTGGGTTTGATTCCTTTCTGAATCAGGTAAATATTTCATGTTTTTCTATGTAAATTTTAGTAACAATTTCATGAATTATGATCATGAAATTTCATGAAACATTCATGATTTTAACCATGAAATAAGAGAGGCGAAAGATCCCAGAGGGCCATTCACACTCATAATGTCATAAGTCAAAAATAAACTAACAACGCCATGGCTAAAAAAGAAAAAGACCAACAAACAAATAATAGTACACAAAACACAACATAGAAAACTAAAGACTTAGAAACATGAACCCCACCAGAATTTGGGGTTCCAATGGGCATCATATAAACATGTTCCTGCAGACTGGTACAATGTGGCAGCTTGCATGTTAAATTTTGCATGTTTAACTCTGTGATGTACAGCTGGATATTATATTGTATGGACATTTGTCTTCTGGTGAAGACAGGGACGCGTCCAGGTAAGGGCGTAATGGGCCCATGGGTTTTATCCTTTTCAAAAATAAAGAAAAATAGAAATATTGTAATCTGCTATTGAATATGGCAATTTGTTATATTCATTAAATATATACATAATCTGAATTCTTTTTATATTAATTCAGATTCACAGAGACATTAAACTTCATTATGATATTAAAATGATTGGCGATTATATGCCATGAAAAATCAGCGTAAAATGGTTCTAATGAATCCAGTCTAGTCTAACCATTCATTGAGTCCGACAGTGACTGTTCTGTGTTCATTTTAAGTTTTGCATTAATGTACATTTATACTAGTAACATGTTTATTTAGTATAGCATTTTTACTTCCCAATCTGGATAGGCTTTAGTGGTATCATATTGTTTCAAAATCCATTAGTGAGTAACTAAGTGACATCATCGAACCTACATTTTGCCATCACGTTCAAGCACCATATTTATTCATGTACCACCTATCTGAACTAGATAGTGACATGATTGCTTTAATTTAGTACTGTTGTACAATGACGTCAATTTTCCATATTCAATCATGTATTCCACATTAAAGCCTACAATATTTAGAACGAATGAGCTTTATACTTCAGTGTTTGTTTGTTTGTTTTGTATCATCATTCATGTGTATCGTTCAAAGAAACCAAGCCTTGAAGGCATAAAACTTTACTCAGTGCTCGGAGCACAAAAATCATGCTTGAAACATGAAATCCAGCAATTTGATTGGTTGATTTTCGAGTCTGAGTACAAAAATCATGCTCGAAAGTTTTATGACCGTGAGGCCTGAACCTAATCTAAAATAATAGAGAGATATGTATTAGTCTGGTTTCTTCATAATATAATGCTAAATTGTTGAAACCGAGGAGCTTCTGAGCTTTCCCATGGAACCTCTACCAGGGCAACCGTAATTATGCCTCCCGTTCATAAAATCCTAGCCTAGGACTATTGAAATGTTTAGTAACGCCTTATACTGTAGGATTTGGAATTTCCGTTATTGGTCTACTGCTGTAAAGATTCATCCAATCATTTTAATATACCATAGACAAGTAATGGAGATAATTCAGCATAAACAAATGTCTAACCCTGACACATTAACTATAAAATATACATGCTCCAAGTCAGGAACCGTTACATTAGTGCATTTTATATTTATTTTATGTTTTTCTGCAAAAATAAGTTCCAAATTTTTTTTCGCATCACTCCACTTGGCAAAAGATTGAATTCTCCGCCCCCTCTTTCAAATATCCTGGAAACTCCCCTGCTAGATGTCTTTTGGTTTTTTTTGTATCACAGGGTTGTTGTCTCATTGACAAATACATAATGTATATCCTTTATTCATATTTGTTATTTAATATAAAATAATATATTCAATTTTAATTAAATTTATATCTTTTTTTTGCAGATATTTATTTGTTTTGGTATTGCCATAGTAACAAAGTTGTATATTGGATATGCAGTTGTTGCCTTAGTGATAGAAATTAACAGCATCTTCTTACATATTAGACAGTTGTTACAAATCTGTAGATATTCTAAAAATAATAGTGCTTATAGACTCAACAGTCTTATTAATTTAGGTAAGTACAAATATCAGACTCAATCATTGTAAATGGCAGAAGATCTAGGATTTGCAGAGGGGCCAACACAAATTAAATGGGGGACCTTGTTGTCAAATGTCAATCAGAAAAATACATTTGTTTTCATCCAGGGGCTGGTTTGGGAGTTGTGGCCCTTGATATGTATTTTAAGGTTATTATAGAAGATAAATGAAAACATGAAAACCTTGTTTAATTAATTACATGCGTCTTAAGCAATTTCTGAATTTCCCTTCATTTGGAACACTCAAAGCTGAATATAAGAATACTGCAAGGATCTGTAAGAACCGAAACAGATAAAGACCTATATAGCCAAAAAGGACATAAAACAAATCCAAATACATTTAAGGTTAACTTTGCTTGAGGGTGTTGAAACCTTAGTTTCTTTAATATTTCAAAATTTTATACAGTATGTACACAAGAATTAGAAAAAAAATTAAACTATACCAAACATCATTATTAATAATGACTGGATCAGCACGTTATCACATATATGTCAGAGTTTTTAATAGGATCAATTAAACCATAAGCTGACCTCCTCAATAATTCATGTAATTATTGAAAGCTTAACTGTGTTTGTTACAAATATATTGCTTATGTTACAATTACAAGCATAGCCCATAATGGTTCTACTATGCATAACTTGTATTGTACAATAAATGTAGAATTAAAGTTAAACTAAAATGAATATAATTTAAATATTATTAAGGCTTATTCTAAAGAAAACATTTATAAAGTTGTATTTCCAACAAATTAAACCTTTCTATAAACATTTCAACATAGTATCTTAATATCATGGTCATCAGACAAACAATTGAAAGATCATGATCATACATTGTATCATATGTTCCAAGTGTTACTAAATTTTCACCAATTTAAGTGCATTTTCACTTCAATAAAACTTTGAATTTGTTTAAGTGTTAACATATAAAGTTATACAGTCCGTCATTGAATAGGTCACATGGGTAGAGACCACTCAAGATTATTACATGAATAAGATAAATAAACAGTGTTATTTCCGATTTATGATTAATTATGATGGCATGTCTTCTTAATCAGTTCCTCATAAAAAAATATCAACAATTAAACTTTAATACCTGATGCACTTATATATAATATGTTCCAGTTTAGTTGAGATTTAGTTTTAGGTCTATTTCACAAATAAACAAAAAAAAAGTGTTATATATTTCTTAAATATTTCACTATGATCTGTGTCCTTGTATAGTACAGTACAAGTTCAGCACAAATGGGGTCACAGCCATCTACAATTCAGGTCAGTTGGGTTAACTTTTGAATGTATGAATATTTCTCAGAAACCTTAAGTGATACAATGTATCAGTGATATCTTTACCATATGTTCTTGAATATTAAAAATATTTTGATCATTATGAATACGATGGCACACCTAAATGCCTATATGTCTATCTGTCTATGCTAGATAACTAAATATATCATTGGTCTTATGCCTCCTGACCTTACATTTTAAAAGGGTATCCAATCCAATGACATTTGGACACCTCTGACCTACAATCATGCTTGAATGGCTGGTTAAGTGGGCTTATAGCCAGAAATTTTCAAGGGGGTTTGATACAATCATACACAACTTTAACAGTTACAATTTAAACAGAACGTCGAACAGAGCTTGTAAACTTGTTTTAAAGGGGATGATGGGGTATATATTATTACCATTATATTTGACACTAAAGCCTATTTTCCTCTAAAGCCTGGATCGACCAGTAGAGATGTTGTAAGATTGCCTATTTTCCTCTAAAGCCTGGATCAACCAGTAGAGATGTTGTAAGATTGCCTATTTTCCTCTAAAGCCTGGATCCACCAGTAGAGATGTTGTAAGATTGCCTATTTTCCTCTAAAGCCTGGATCGACCAGTAGAGATATTTTAAGATTGCCTATTTTCCTCTAACATGTCTAAAGCCTGGATCGACCAGTAGAGATGTTGTAAGATTGCCTATTTTCCTCTAAAGCCTGGATCGACCGGGTAGAGATGTTGTAAGATTGCAGATGAAACAACTATACTTTTTAGTTTTTGGGTAAAGATTGCATGAAATGCAATAAAAGCCCTATGTTACTGACTTGATATCTAAATCTTCCAAGGTTAATCACTACCTTTTTGATACACACAATATAGTGCATTGATCGTAATATTCTACACATCCTATCCATGAACATTTACAGAAATTTATCAATGTAATATATGCTCAGATATTCAAGTCGCAAAACAATGTTACACCTGTCAAGAAAATTACATAACTTTTGCAAGGTGCAGGAATCTACTATCTGTTCTAAAATACAAATGATGTCATTATTAAAGAGTTATCTCCCATTGTCCAGAATTTTAGTAGAATCAACTATAACCAATGCTTTATTGACAATGCAATATTAAATTTTACTTCCAACTGATTAATTATCACATTTTTACCCTTCAGTTATTTCAAGCACTTTGATTACAAATTTATTGATAATGCAATATTTTGATATAAATGTCATTATTTAGTCTTTATTATTGCAGGAACATTTGTTGTGTGTCGTATAACTGTGATGGCATGGATGAGTAGATGGTTGCTAATCAACAAAGATCTTGTCCCGTTGATATTTTATTCCATAGGCAGTGTAGGATTAGCCGTTATGACAGTTATGAATATTATTTTATTCTACAGACTTTTACAGAGTGATTTTATAAAGAAAAATGAATCAAAAAAAGAAAATTCCCATTAACAAATTTCAGGCAGCAGACATTTTTTCCATGTTTTATATATACCTCATTTATGAAAGATCCCTTTGTGATCAAAATATTGGGGGATTGTAATGTATAATTATTGTTCAGAATTGTATTGTAATATATGTCTACTGTGATTTATTGTTTTTATATACTTATGAGGGTCTGGATGGGGGTACATCATTTCTGTAATCTCTAATTTCTTAGGCCATTTTTTAAATTGAAGCAACCCATTATTGTCTATTTTTTTTTAATTGCCTTTTTCCTCTATTCAATATTTTTTTCAAGCATTTTTTTCTGTAGTATTGATCCATTATTCTCCATTCTGTTACCCCATCCAGAGCCTCACTAATTGTACAAATAATTTGAAAAAAAGTGGAATGTTATGTAGAATACTAGCTTTCTTTATTATTTCAAATATCAAAACTATCTTGTAGTTTATCTTTTTTTTGTACTAATCTTGATTTAGATATTTCAGTATTATTCAGATTATTTCATATTTTATTGAGCATTTATGTCAGTTTTTAAATAAGGATAGTCTAGGAAGAATCTGTCAATTATTTCAAGCAGCATAGGATGTGTAAGAAAGCCACTATCTCTTTGCAGATACATTTTTTTCAGTTTCATGTTTATTGTTAATTTTTTATTCATTTTATTTTTAAATTTTATTTGAAATTGTAGCTTTTGAATAATTTTTATTTTATGTTGGCATTAGTTATTCCACTAAAAAGTGCAAATCAAAAGTCCGTTTTCATTAAATGTGCTGCAAAACAAGTATCTTAGAATGAGGATACATTTCTTCTTAAAATTCCATTATTCTTTCTCAATAATCAAATTTTTTTTGTACAGAAAAAATTAAAATCATTCACTTATGGGTAAGAAAAAATGTCAGCCATTAACTGATTATCTTTTACTCTTCAACTCAAAAGCATCTTAGGGGCCTCGGTAGCCGAGTGGTCTAAGTGGTTACTACTGTAATTACTAGTCAGTCAACACTGAGGTTGTGAGTTTGAACCCTGCTAGTGCGCATGCACTCAGCTCCAATTTTTTATTGACTAGGATTGTCAGTTTTACTATGGAAGGTTGGTGGTTTTCCCCGGGCACATTCATACATTTAACATTGCCACTTTTGGAGGAATAAGATTTTCAAATAGGGCTATTTATAATAATACAATTATGATAAGAAAAGTAGGTATAAGTAGACAAAATTTTATTTGGCAATACATGGATAAAACTAGAGAAATCCGAATATCTGACAAAAAGTCAATAACAATATATCTTTAAGCCTTTTATTGTAATATATTATTAAATTATTATGTAAGAGATCAAAGAAATCCAATATATAGTATTTGTGATTATAGTTAATTAAATGGTATGATAAATGGCAAATATATCTACCTCATCATTATTGTTAATGTATTACAAATGTTTAATTTTATGATTCTATGTATTTAATTATTATTTAATATTACAAGAGAACTTCTTATTTATAAAGCATATGATTTGACTAATGGCGGGACTTACAATGCTTGCTGGCAATTCTGTTTGTCTTGTAATGTTCTAACAGTTCAAATTATATTTCATTACTTGACTGTAAAATGTAAATATTTCTGTATGTACAACAAATTGGGCAATGCTAGGTGTCTGGCTTTACCAGGTGTTCAACTTTTTGTTTTACATTTTTTAGGAAGAAATTATTTTACAGTTATTATTTGGTATATTGATAATCAAACTAGATAATCCAGCTTAAATTTTGTGAATTACATTAACCCGTTAATTTCTATCTACTTCTCACCAATGCCCTATACTTCACCAAACAAGAAAAAATTCCTAACAAGGGAGATAATTTGTATTCAATTTTTTATAAACTTAGAATCAGGCTTTCCGAATTGAGTTTTAAGAAGTCATCTTATTCTTTAGTTCGTGGTGATTGAAAGAACCCACCAACCTACATCCATTCAGTTACACCTCTTGTTCATATTGCTTATAATGCAGAGGTCATGCAGAGGTCAGATAAATGAAACCTTAAAGCCTCTTGTTTTTCTGCTCATATCTCAGTTTCCCTTGTATTCATTTAGTTGACCAGCGCAGAATTGCAGCTTGTTATTTTTGGTGAGTTTTTAAGCACATTTGGTGCATATTGGACCATGAGAACTATTGTATATTCCATTTGATATTTCAATCATTTCATTCAGTAATAACAATATCTATAATTGTATATAGTGACAATTCTATTACATGTGAACTTCCAAAACATTTGTTCTAGAAAGAAACAAATGTCATTAAACATGTTAGTTTAAGGGAAAAATTTTAAAAGATATTTGTAAAACTCTAATATTATATTTTGATTCCTTTATACTCAGGTGGCTAGATGATATTATCATATACTTGTATAAAATATAACTAAAATTTTACAGTTCAATAACATTTGAAAATATCAAAAGGCTATGAAAGGATTACTAGGTTTATTGACCAGATTCCTAAGAAACTCCATAGCGGGCTGATAAAGGTACCTTTATTGACTGTTTCCGGAATGTTATCACATGCCTTTCCGTTAATTTCCGTGACGTTTATCACATGCAACTTCGTGCATTTCCGGAAATTTGTTTGAAACGACAAAAGAACGCGGAAAACGGAAAGTGATAAGACTTTTCACAAAATGTTTGAGGAGCAAAAAAGATTTAAGTTAAATATGTTTTGAAAGACATAAATGAGGTAACAATATTATTGAAGAACATGATAATAGTTGTGACAAGATAAATAAAATGCTTGTAATACAATAAAAACAATTAAAGTTAAGATTTTTTGTTTGGTTGTTGGCTGTAAATATTATCTGAAAGAGCAAAGACAAACAAAATTAAATGTTAATAGTTCTTGTCTGTATTTCTTCTGCTGAAGTATATGATAAAAAGATAATTACATGTCATTTTTCATATCAGACCCTTTATCGGCCCTCGTTCATGATATTAGCCCTCGAGCCTGCGGCTCTTGGGCTGATATCATAACCTTGGGCCGATAAAGGGTCTGATATGAAAAATGCCATGTAATAATCTATACTTATAGTGCTATTCATATTGAAAAAAATGTTGTTGATTAATAGATTTCATATTATATCTAGAATTTATATATGTTTTCATATAAACCATTAACTGTAGAAACAGGTAGCTAATGAATTTACAATTATATTATTGTAAAAGTGACATAAATGTGTACTCGTATATCTAATATCCAAGGATTGTGATATTATCAGTGTTGTTCGGTCACGAGTTGAATATTTTTCGATATTTGAATTCTTTAATTAGTTATTCTTTTTATTACATTGGCAAATGACTTTATTTAAAAAAAAAAATGTAAAACATGCAAGGAACTATATCTTTTTTCTACTCATTCACAATTTGTTTTGATCCGATTCACATGTGAAATTATCGGTTTTTATTTAACTGGGAATTCAATGTAATTCATTGCAACCAATGTAATAAATATATATATCTGTATATTTTTCACACTTTGCATATTGTACATTAAGTTTTGTGCACCCCAAAAAAATCATTTTATTTGTTGCAGCTTCTTTGATGTTCAGCCAACTTTTATAAATACAAATTGATAATTAAGAAATTTTTGTGATTTTTCTTTAAAAAGCCAAAATTGACCATTTCCTGATGTAGAACATGCTAGTTCTTGACTTGAATATTTAAGTTTGTAGAGTATTATAGCTTTAAATGATTGTCTATATGTTGACAATTATAATTGCGAAGTGTCAGTTTTAGATTTGATTTTAAAAACAAAATGAACAAAACTTATGCTTACTGTAACATTACATTATGGTGCTTTTGTAATCTATATATATGTTTATTTATAGTGAGTTTATTATTTTAATCACTTGTTGATTACTTTAAAGTTTAACTTAATAAACAGTAAACGGTTATTTATATTTGAATTCTGAAGAGCAGAGAAGTTTTAAAAAATGATTGAAATCAAAAAATATTTTTTTTTATTGTCATGTATCTTTTTTTTAATCATTTTCTTTCACCCTCAGTAATTTTTGGGTGCTGTATTTCACTCCTCTAATGTAAACATTTCAATTGACCATTCAATAAAAATAAGTGGAAATATGTAAAAAAGGTGAAAGATTGCATTTTCCTCTTTATATCAGCATAAAAAGTAAATGTAAAAAAAGTGTATCTTATCCAAGAATCTAAATTTTGAAAAATATTCCACTCATGACCAAATAAAGATATTTATCAAATCATGTGCTACATACTTTCACAGTTTGGTCAAAAGTTGAAAATTTAATATATTTTAAAATTCTTCGATAATTCATTCTATAAATAATATTTGGAGTCGGTTTCACAAAAAAATTACTACTTCGATTGATGATGATCTTAAGTCATGAACAATTCAGTATACTTACCACCAATCTTAGTCCTAAGTTTTTTTTGAGAACCTGACTCCAGAAGACTTTATAGTGTATATTATAACTGGCCAGGAGATTACTTAATGTCTCACTAAAATACATTTTTGTTTTGATGCCAATATATTGCCATTTAAGAGGAAGTTGAAAATATAAGATTTAGATATAATATAATTGTACATGTTGTATCTTTCATACCATTTGTAGAAATTTGTCTTGATTCAAGATTAGATTTACAATATTTGTATCTTGAAAAAAAAATGAAAGCTATATATTTTATAAGATTTAGGAAATGGTAGATGATTATCTGTACAAACTTTGTACCATGGGCATTGACTTTACATTCTATATGTAACTAGAATACAAAATTTATATTCTGACACTATATCAGTTGACAAATAGTCCCTTAATCTATCAATCAAAAGCATCTATATGGATCAGCCAGTTGGTTTTCCCATGTGAATGGTTTTACACTAGTAATTTTGGGGGCCCTTTATAGCTTTCTGTTTGGTGTGAGCCAAAACTCTGTGTCGAAGGCAATACCTTGACCTATAATGGTTTACATTTATAAATTGTTACTTGGATGGAGATTTGTTTCATTGTCACTTATACCACATCTTCCTATATCTATATATGAAATGATATTAAAGTACAATGGCTATTAAATCCTTTTGAACAAATTTCCAACAGTCATTTGAAAATTTGTATATTTTACCAATTTGTATAAAGTACTAAATTATTTATTGTTTCAAGTTGTAACATGAGTATGACTACTTAATAATTAAGTTGTTAAGACAGTCAAAATTGTATTGGTAAATATTGTTGTTTTTCTTGCTGAAAATAGATTTTGACATCACATAAATTTGAGGAAATATTTTCATTATTGATAAGTGGGTGCTGAAGGTTCTAATACTAAAATATATTGTTATTTTTATCAGGAAAAAGTAAACATAAGTCCCTATTAAGATTTTATGTTTTAACAGTACTCAGGTTTGACAGTATGGTCAATACTGTCATTTGCATTTAATAAATAAATTTATATATACTTGTCAAACTTGCCTTAAATCTATTGTTTAGCTGAGTTTTGTGCCTCAAATAAGTAGAAACTTTATTTCATATAAAAGTTATAGATTTATAAATTCATAAAAAAAATATGTTAATAGTATGCCCTGTTTTCTGAATGCAGAATTGACATTCAATATGTGTAAGGTGCAAGATTAATTTTCCTTGAATGCTAAGGATGAAATTAAAAAAAAATTGAAAAAATTGAAACTTTAAAAGTTACTATCATTATTTCAAAACTTATGTGTTATTTTATCTTAGGGGCATTGGTCTTTAATTGTTTAGTAAAAGGTGCTAGTTTCTCATAGAAATGTATTTTAATTTATATACTATCATTGCTTAAAGTTATATTACAAAAGTACTGGAAGATCTACATTGCAAGTGTTTCTTATGGTATGTTGATATGTCAAAAACTGCTTCACAGGACTTATAACTTAAGAAATAAGAAAAGAAAAAGAAATATACTGTAACTCCATTATAAGATGTAAAGTTCTATTTTAATTTATCAATTAAATCAATTTGAGTTACTATAAATCAACTAATTTTCGCGAACCAATTATGTTTGAGTCTTTGGTGAGTTTTAGAAAAATAATTTGAAAAATTGTTATCAAATTGCTGTGAAATAGGCTAGTATGGGCAACCCGTGAAACAAAATATCTGCAAAAAATTAGTTGTTTTATAGTATTTTTGTCTATTTTACTTAACAATTCGGAACAACATTATAATGGTAGCCACTAACCTGAAGAACTAAATGAAAAATACCCCACATTTTTATTTGTGAATATGTATGTAATACATATATCATTTTTGAATACTACATAATCATCCTTTTGAAAAATATACTTGTTATACAAGTCTCTCATGATGATTAGTAATTTTAACATTCAATTTTAGATAATCTACTAAAATAATGTTGATTCTAATTTAAATGGTTGTGGCTTTTTTAAACCATACATTCTTAACTAAAAATGGCTATTAAATTTCAAATATTGTGTATGAAAAATGTTATTTTACCCACTGACTAATTCTGCATCAAAATTGATTATTATTTTGTGTGTATATATGCTAAGGTGATGTTAAGAAACAAACAATCAATCAATCAATATTTGTTGTAATTTTGTCAGTGCCTTCAGTTGATATATTCAGTATTGTTACTGCCTTGCATATAAATGTTTAATCTTGTGTAAACTATGTTATATAATAATCATTAAATATTTGTAGAAAAAATATTTGTGTATGTATTTTTGTCATTCAGAAAGAACAAGTAGTAAAGCTTATTAGGTAGGTGATGAGACAATGAATGAAATCTACCCAGTATATATATTTTGTTTTTTGCTAATTTTTCATCATTAAGTAAAACGGAGTTGTAAGCAATGCATACTCATCTGGAGTGCTATAGGTTGTTCCAATCTAAAGCCTTGCATACTCACTTCAAGTGCTAGGGGTCATTGATTAAATTCCCAGTTATGCATAATCATGTGGTGTATTATAAGTCGGTCTTATCAAAAGCAATGCATACTCACCTGGAGTGCTAGAGGTCACTGGTTCAATACCCAGCAATACATATTCACATAGAGTGCTAGAGGTCATACGTTCAATACCCAGCTATACATATTCACATCGAATGCTAGAGGTCATAGGTTCAATACACATACAAGCATATTCGCCTGGAATGCCAGAGGTTGTTGGTTCATTTCCAGGTCATGCATACTTACCTTGAGTGCAAGAGGTCGTTGGTTCAATCCCCAGCAATACATACCTACCTTGAGTGCTAGAAGTTATTGGTTCAATCCCCAGCAATACATACTCACATTGAGTGCTAGAGGTTGTTGGTTCAATCCCCAGCAATACATACTCACCTTGAGTGCTAGAGGTTTTTTTCAATCCCCAGCAATACATATTCACATTGAGTGCTAGAGGTTGTTGGTTCAATCCCCAGCAATACATACTCACCTTGAGTGCTAGAGGTTTTTTTCAATCCCCAGCAATACATACTCACATTGAGTGCTAGAGGTTGTTGGTTCAATCCCCAGCAATACATACTCACCTTGAGTGCTAGCGGTTATTGGTTCAATCCTCAGCATTACATACTCAACTTGAATGCTAGAGGTTATTGGTTCAATCCCCGGCAATACATACCCACATTGAGTGCTAGAGGTTATTGGTTCAATCCCCAGCAATACATACTCACCTTGAGTGCTAGAGGTTATTGGTTCAAACCCCAGCAATACATACTCGCCTGTAGTTTTAGAGGTCAATGGTTTAATCCAATAGCACACTCATCTTGAGTGCTAGAGGTTATTGGTTCAATCCCCAGCAATACATACTCACCTTGAGTGCTAGAGGTTATTGGTTCAATCCCCAGCTATACATACTCGCCTTGAGTGCTAGAGGTTATTGGTTCAATCCCCAGCAATATACTCACCTTGAGTGCTAGCGGTTATTGGTTCAATCCTCAGTATTACATACTCAACTTGAATGCTAGAGGTTATTGGTTCAATCCCCGGCAATACATACCCACATTGAGTGCTAGAGGTTATTGGTTCAATCCCCAGCAATACATACTCACCTTGAGTGCTAGAGGTTATTGGTTCAAACCCCAGCAATACATACTCGCCTTTAGTGCTAGAGATTATTGATTCAATCCCCAGCTATACATACTCACATTGAGTGCTAGAGGTTGTTGGTTCAATCCCCAGCAAAACATACTCACCTTGGGCGCTAGAGGTCATTGGTTCAATCCCCAACAACAATACATACTCACCTTGAGTGCTAGAGGTTATTGGTTCAACCCCCAGCAAAACATACTCACCTTGAGTGCTAGAGGTTATTGGTTCAATCCCCAGCAATACATACTCACCTTGAGTGCTAGAGGTCATTGGTTCAATCCCCAACAACAATATATACTCACATTGAGTGCTAAAGGTTATTGGTTCAATCCCCAGCAAACATACTCACCTTGAGTGCTTAAGGTTATTGGTTCAATCCCCAGCTATACATACTCATTTTGAGTGCTAGAGGACGTAGGTTGGACTAGATTGGTCTTAAATATGAGTGATTCTTCCAACAATAACTTTGGAGGAAAGCAAACCCGTGAACAACTAACATCCCAACGAACAAAGTTTTATATCCAAACAAATATATATTTAATTATACATGCTTCTTTAAAACCAGTCTTAATAAGCAGAACTTGGAGAGTTATATAAAAGATTATAAGATTGGGACAAAATTCAGAGCTTAATCAAGGTATACAGGTATGTTCAAACCATAGATGTGTACAATGATTTGAACAAAGTCACAGCTTTAATCTTTACCAACTGGTTAGAGGAGTAGATAGCGGACAAACAACTTTGTTGCAGGAAATCAAAAACAAAAGTGTTTGCAGCAAGCGGCAAACTTTACACATACATTGCATCTTTGTGCCATCTAATTTGCATATAATTAAGTTTACTGCAAGATTACCGCAAGCTTCGATCTAATTCTATATCACGGTGACTACGTTGCGACAAGACTTCTGTTTATTAGTTTGTTGCAAACGTTTACCACAAGGATTTTTGATTTTTTTCGGCAAGGGAATTTACTCTTAAAAACGAAAATAATAAAACTTCAAACATGAGTTTACCAAAGATGAACCAAAAATCTTATCAACAAAGTTTTCAAAAAAAAAAATCTGGAAAGACAGTCTTATAGAAAAGAACTAATAAAACCTACTATATGAGGCATTGTAGTTTGTCTGTTCTTATGTCAAGGATTTGTATAGTGAGATCCTTGCTTATGTGTACTATTCCATTATTTTTCTTGCCAAAAGGTCTATATCTCTATATCAAAGTACTTTGACACGTTTCGAGTCACAATGTTTTTATGTATTGACTTGTTGCTGTCGTGGCATTTTCTGGTATCGGTATTGTTATGTTTGTATTGATTTTTTGCTTTCGTGGCATTTTCTGCTATCGGTATTGTTATGTTTGTATTGATTGTTTGCTTTCGTGGCATTTTCTGGTATCGGTATTGTTATGTTTGTATTGACTTGTTGCTGTCGTGGCATTTTCTGGTATCGGTATTGTTATGTTTGTATTGACTTGTTGCTGGCGTGGCATTTTCTGGTATCGGTATTGTTATGTTTGTATTGATTTGTTACTGTCGTGGCATTTTCTGGTATCGGTATTGTTATGTTTGTATTGACTTGTTGCTGTCGTGGCATTTTCTGGTATCGGTATTGTTATGTTTGTATTGACTTGTTGCTGTCGTGGCATTTTCTGGTATCGGTATTGTTATGTTTGTATTGATTTGTTACTGTCGTGGCATTTTCTGGTATCGGTATTGTTATGTTTGTATTGACTTGTTGCTGTCGTGGCATTTTCTGGTATCGGTATTGTTATGTTTGTATTGATTTGTTCCTGTCATGAAACTTTCTGGTATCGGTATTATGTGACTTGATGCTGTCTTGCCATATTCTGGTATCTGTATGATTCTTGAATGGCTATTCTTGGATTGCTAAGTTTTACTATAACACACGTGTACATGAACTTTCTCTTCATAAAGAACAACCTCTTAATTATCTTATTAGACTCTTCAGAAATGTACTTCTATTGAAACACAAACTTATTAGATTGATTGGATCATTGTCTCTCGTACACCGATGGCTTTTTCGTATGTAATGACATTAAAACCCATCAAATCTGTTGTCAGTACTTAGGAAAGTACACAGCTCGAGTGCGAGGGAACCTGCATGTGGTGAAAGAAAAGGTTAACTAATGTAAAAGTAAGATAGTGTTAATTGATTCAGTTAACAACTTGTATGACAAAGTTTATTAACAAATGAAAACGCAAAGGAAATATAAAAAATAAACTAACCATCGCTCTATATAAAAAAAATGCATATTTGTTATCACGTGCTTCAAGGTTCTGTGTAGATTGATTATTTAGTTCACGATTCGATTCTTAAACCTCGGCAAAAAGGCCCGAAAATAATTTTAACACAAACTGTGTTCAATAAATAAAATATTTGTTGCCGAATAAACATTATGGATTCGTAATAAATGTTTTATAATATCGTACACAAAGCCCTGGTCACAACGAACCCACGACACATATATGCAGCTCCACGACATGAAATTTGGTCAAATCGTGGGTCATCTGTGATCGTCGTACGACAATCGCACGACAGTTGCACGATATTTTGAGCATCGTCGCGCTGTCGTGTGTCGTGGAACGAAAATTGGACATGTTCCTTTTTTGCTCTACGATTTTTTGTCGTATCACTGTCTTGTGACTGTCGTGAGAGTGTCTTACCACAGTCGTGCGACTGTTGCGAGATACACACATTGTCGTGGGTCCCAACATAAACCATTTTAATAAAACAATCGTCGCAGGACTGTCGTACAACAATCTCACGAATGTCGCAAGACACTCGTAATACAGTTGAACGATTGTCTCACGAATACCAAATTTCGTACAATGCTCGCACAGCATTGATGGTCTGTCGTACGACAGTGGTACGTTTGTCGTGCAGCACATCATTACGTTTTATTTAGAAGAAAGAATTCGGCGGGAATGAATTTTTGGAAAAACAAACCGTTTATCGTTTCAAGAGGATGGCTTTTCCACCAGAACAATTATGTTCGGCCCTGTTTAATAGGCGCCTTACCGGACTCCAACAAGAACAAAATATAGTCCTGCTAGCGTTGATTCGAGCCCATGAACAGTATAGGAACGCCCGACGTTGATGCGTTAAGCCATGGATCGAACGGCGCCTGATTATTGGGCAGTATAGTACACTGATGCAAGAGTCGGAACGGGAATCTGCTGGTGATTTCGTTGGATTCATGCGGATTGAGCCTGGCATGTTTCAAGAGCTTTTGCTGAGGGTCGCCACTCGAATTACATGCATGCAGTTGCACAACAGACGTACAACAGTGGCACGACAGTCACACGCGCATCCCAATTAATACATAAAAAACCTGAAAAATAGACCCAAACAACTCACGATTGTCGTACGATTGTCGCACAACTGTCGCACGACCGACAATTACTTATTCAAGTTTTTCTGTCTTGTACCCATCGTGGAACCATCGTGGGCATGTCGTAGCTGATGTGTACATATGTATAATATATAAAAAAAATCTTTGAGTGCTTGAAATAAACAAAAATCAGCGATTCCTTTTGCTTGGAAAACTAGAATATTTCAGTGGTTACAATAAACATAACCAATATTGTCGTGGATCTTCCGTTTACACGAAACACCGATGCTAAAAAATAAAATAACAAAAATACCGAACTCCGAAGAAACATCTAAATGGAAAGTTCCTAATCAATTGGCAAAATCAAAAGCTCAAACACATCAAAACGAATGTATAACAACTGTAATATTTCAAACCGTTTTCACATTCCAGAAATCAAACAGTTGCTTTAAGTTTATGTTGTGGTAGTCATTCCTGCTGTAAAGTGATATCTAATTCTGAAGTGGTGGTACGGACTCTCACACGTAGGGGGACGACCAATTACATGTATGTTCCACATTTTGCTAAATCGACGATTTGTCCTTATACGCTTTGCATGAGATATGGTGACGACTACGTTTAACAACAAAAGACCAACAGACAAACTTTAGAGCTATCTCATTTGCCGTGTCTTTTAGTATGATGCTAATATTCAAACCTTGACATTTGCTTTCATTGTGTTAATATTTTTTAAGTAGTTTGCCTGTCCAAGTTAGATCAATTTGATGTCGCAATTGCCTTAACCGATATCTGCGTTTTTGAAAACTGATTCTGACTTGTTTTGCAAGACTTCTGCTTTCCGTTTAGTAATGTTGCACTCAAGTGGCGGATCCAGAGGGGGCGTAGAGGGCGTACGCTGGGACTTTTTTTTTTTTTGGTAAAATGATTAAACAGACTAGACTTCGTGAACTTTGCCATTTCCCGTGTATTTAATTTTTATGCAACAATTCTTTACTTAAAAAGATATTTTTCGCTGGTATTTACCGACTACTATAGTATGGCAAAGTCATGTGAATCGCTTTGGTGGAGTTGACAAGTGCGTCGAAAAACGTCACTCGGTCATTTTAAAATTCAAATTACAGTAACACATTGTTTAATAGTGTACTGTTATACCACTGTCCCAGGTTAGGGGAGGGTTGGGATCCCGCTAAGTTCATTTTTATTTATGTATGTGCCTGTCCCAAGTCAGGAGCCTGTAATTCAGTGGTTGTCGTTTGTTTATGTCATATATATTTGTTTTTCGTTCATTTGTTTTATACAAATAAGGCCGTTAGTTTTCTCGTTTGAATTGTTTTATATTGTGTCATACATATTTGTTTTTCGTTCATTTGTTTTATACAAATAAGGCCGTTAGTTTTCTCGTTTGAATTGTTTTATATTGTCATATCGGGGCCTTTTATAGCTGACTATGCGGTATGGGCTTTGTTCATTGTTGAAGGCCGTACGGTGACCTATAGTTGTTAACGTCTGTGTCATTTTGGTCTCTTGTGGATAGTTGTCTCATTGGCAATCATACCACATCTTCTTTTTTATATTTAGGCTGAGGATGACAATCATGACACCTTCAAAGCGAGACAGGATTGAGCAAGAACGTATTGACTTTTATTTCACAATTCCACCAAACAGAAAGTAAAACTCTATTACACTCTCATGGAAAAAAAGGTTCCACAGCAATATTATTTACCAGAGACATATAATACAATTGTATTATATGTTTCTGTATTAACATACGAAACATGACATGTTTAACCTCAAATGCACCAGCCTATTTCAAAATAACATAGCTGAACAATGATCCCCAGTCAGTATTTAAAGCTCTATATAGATTTAAAGTCTAAGGTACTTAGATTTGAGAAGGCAGTCTTAGATATTTGAGAAAAAAATATAACTCTGATGTTTGCCTTAAACAAAAATTCTGACATCTGGATTGAAAACAATAATCTTGTACATATTTTTATACCATTAGAAACGACAATTACCAACAGAATTATTTAGCATTAAATGAACATGATGAATAAAAACGGGCTTATTTTTTTGGGGCCGAGTTTCCATATCTGACCGGAATGTCTGTTTCGCCGAACTAATATATTGAATACTTTTTTCAAACCAGACTGCACAACCTGCCTATTGGGTGTGTTGCCAATTTATCGACCGGCATTAATAAATTCGTTGTCATTTCAGACTCATTCGTAACCTTTTGGTTGATTTGGAATCCCTTACTTTTCTTGTTTGAGTGAAACTTTTCAACGAATCATAATTTGGCTAAACATTGCTTGTTTGTATTTTAACTCGCATCGGTCGTTTTGTAAATTTCATTGAATAGCCTGGCGTATATTTTGCTAACAAAAAGAAATCTGTAATTTTATCCTAATTTAACATATATACAACAGACGAGAATTTGCCATGTCTATGTTTTACTGACAAGTCCCATATCAAATACATCAGTACATAGCTTTGGATCCATACTATAATTTTATGATAGACACTTGATAGGGATAATTAATACAGCATAAAACATGTCCAACCGTTACACTTTACAGCAACTGTAATATACATGTTCCACTCAGGAACCGTTAAAGGGGACATTTTAAACATATTATATGTTTTTGTAGCCCCAAAAAAGGTCCCAAAAATTTTTCTTATCGCTCCGCTCGGCGATCATTAAAAACTTCGCCCCCCCCCCCTTTTTCCAAAATCCTGGATCCGCCCCTGCACTCCAGAATAGTGTTGACACCTCAGTCACTGCTTCCTCACAAAGTTTGAGTTATGTTTTATCAAATATTAAAAAAAAAGATGTGGTATGATCAGTGGCAACTTGGCTCTCTTTACTTTATTTGTATTTGGCAAAACCTTTAGGAATTTTGGTTCTCAATGCTCTTCAACTTATAATTCGTACTTTATTTGACCTTTTTGACTTCTTTGGATTCGAGCGTCACTAATGAGTCTTTTGTAAATACAAAATGTAATCCTGGTATCTATGATGAGTTTATTCTATTCGGCTGCTTAGAGGGTACGTTCGTTTAAATAATGCTTACATAAAAATTTATGTAATTTTCTATAAATTATTATATTTCTGGTGTTCAGGTCATTTTAAGTGACGTTTAAATAGTTTCTTAACTTTCTTAGAGTGGTGGGGTTAATTAATAAATTGAATTGTTTTACTCAATATCACAAATATATTTAATGATAATTATCTAGGTTCCAAAATGTATCAATTGTACATCAAATGTGATTCCATATCATGAATTGGACATGCAATTAAAGCACGTGATGATTATATCAAGCTCGTCGAAAGTCACTTTCGACTGGGCCAAGCCGTGAATTACAGCGTAAATAAAACGTATCATACGGCTATTATGTTTAAACTAAAATGAGATAAAGCCTGAGAAGGACAGCCTAGTGTTATCTCAAATTATTTCAGTTTTGCCTATTTTTCTCTAATCATGGATGCATAGCTTTGTAACATTCTATGTTGTTGTGTTATACTATTGTTTCAGAAAACAGAAAGGTTTGATAAGCACTATTATTTTTTTTAATCCCGCTGCACCTGTCCTAAGTCAGGAATCAGCTGATGTTTAGTGGTTGTGGTCTGCTCATGTGGTTCATAATTGTTTCTCGTTCAGTTTCGTTTTTATATAGATTAATTATTAGACCGTTGTTTTTTTCCGTTTGAATGGTTTAACACCAGTTATTTTTTGGGCCCTTTATAGCTTGCTGTTCGGTGTGAGCCAAGGCTCTGTGTTGAAGACCGCGGTACCTTGACCTATAATGGTTTCATCTTATAAATTGTGACTTGGATGGAGAGTAAAAATTGTTTCATTGGCACTCATACCACATCTTCCTATATATATCTGCTTTATCTATTTGTTCCATTTCCTCACATTTTGACCATTGTCCTCGATCCCTCATTATTAAACTACATAAAATAATTTCTTTTTTATTTGCACTTTTTGCTCATTATCCATGTTATCAGTCTGTAAACATAGGGTGGGAGAGGGGCACATATGGTAAACCCAGCCATCAAAAAGTACATTATTTTCTTTTTTTCATCAGTTTTTCTACAGTTTTAGAAGAGAAATTGTCTTTTTCAAACCATTTTTATATTTTACAGAATAAGTTAGTTGCTAAATCATAGATGTATTTTATATATTTTATTGATAATTACAAAAATTATAATTAGTTTCTTAACTTTCTTAGAGTGGTGGGGTTAATTAATAAATTGAATTGTTTTACTCAATATCACAAATATATTTAATGATAATTATCTAGGTTCCAAAATGTATCAATTGTACATCAAATGTGATTCCATATCATGAATTGGACATGCAATTAAAGCACGTGATGATTATATCAAGCTCGTCGAAAGTCACTTTCGACTGGGCCAAGCCGTGAATTACAGCGTAAATAAAACGTATCATACGGCTATTATGTTTAAACTAAAATGAGATAAAGCCTGAGAAGGACAGCCTAGTGTTATCTCAAATTATTTCAGTTTTGCCTATTTTTCTCTAATCATGGATGCATAGCTTTGTAACATTCTATGTTGTTGTGTTATACTATTGTTTCAGAAAACAGAAAGGTTTGATAAGCACTATTATTTTTTTTAATCCCGCTGCACCTGTCCTAAGTCAGGAATCAGCTGATGTTTAGTGGTTGTGGTCTGCTCATGTGGTTCATAATTGTTTCTCGTTCAGTTTCGTTTTTATATAGATTAATTATTAGACCGTTGTTTTTTTCCGTTTGAATGGTTTAACACCAGTTATTTTTTGGGCCCTTTATAGCTTGCTGTTCGGTGTGAGCCAAGGCTCTGTGTTGAAGACCGCGGTACCTTGACCTATAATGGTTTCATCTTATAAATTGTGACTTGGATGGAGAGTAAAAATTGTTTCATTGGCACTCATACCACATCTTCCTATATATATCTGCTTTATCTATTTGTTCCATTTCCTCACATTTTGACCATTGTCCTCGATCCCTCATTATTAAACTACATAAAATAATTTCTTTTTTATTTGCACTTTTTGCTCATTATCCATGTTATCAGTCTGTAAACATAGGGTGGGAGAGGGGCACATATGGTAAACCCAGCCATCAACACTCTGAAAAAGACTGCTTATTTTCGAATTTTTATTATATTAATTATAATTTATGTCCTTTAATGATCATTAAAATGAGACAGAAAAAAGTGCACGTGACAGGAACCCAACAACTTTATTTTTTCAAAGGTGTCATTTGTCCATGTCTCTTCTTCGGTGATACATTGATAAATGAGCATGTGGATCAACTTCTTAACTCCCGCCCAATCAATTTGTCGACAATTTGACTCTATAATCCTTTAAAATATTTTGTTTTGGATATGACTAGGCAACGTGCATTTGTTTATATTCCTCACTGTTTTAAGCGGCTTGTCACGTGACACAGGGCTTGACTGAGAAAAGTATATGACAGTCCACATGACCGGGGATGACAGGGTTAAACACAAATTTATCAGATAACATGGCATCTGAATTTTCAGCCGGACAAGATGTCGGGCAATGGCATGGCTATACTGTATTTATTGGTGCCATTCTCCTTTTTCAGCTCTTAAATCTAGCAGTAACCAAAATCGGCAACCCCAAATCAGTCCGGTCTGATATCGACCCATGGCGTTGGAGGAATCTATTTATATCCTGGATTCACGCTGCAATAGTTGGAACCTGGGATATTTTATGGTATGTCTGCACGAAATACTCCTGCCGAACATGCAATCATGTCGAATAAAATAATAAATATCCCTTACATCATTAAAAAACTTCTTCGCATTTTAACATATCTTCAAACTGTTAAACATAACTATCGCATGAGTCAATTCCTTTTACAGTTTGTTTGTTCTCATTTTTAGCTGCTATGAAAGTCCAAAGTTAGTGAGAGTTGAATTCTTCAGGTGTAGATCCAGATTTTGGAAAAAAGGGGGAGGGCATTATTTGGCAAGGAATATATTAAACATATAATTTTAATGCAGTACACTTATGTAGAAATTAAGGTTTATTCCCTCAGCTGCCACCTTACATAAATATGGGTTCAATAAGCATAAATCAAGCCATTTGTTCTCTTGGCACATTCCCCATTTCCATTCTCAATTTTATTTTTTCAAATTTCTCAAGCCTGGTCTTCTATAATTTACTATACAGTCAGGAATCCTTATGTTCACCTATAATGCTTAAATTCATATATTTTTTTGCATTGGCAATCCTAACACATTTTCCTTATTTTTGATATTCAATAATTAGATGATGAACAAATTAAACAACATATTGTTGACTTTAGTACATGTATATACATTGTACCATAGATGTAATACCCATACAATAGATGAAGCTCAACCCTGACTTCAAAGGTTCTATGTGGGTTGTAATGGCTTTCACACTTATCTGATAATGACATGAACCAGTTGGTCATTGAGATGCAGATTGACAATCAGGACAATAGAAAACTGACAATTTAAAACCTACTTAGCAATTAAACATAATAAAAATCAGAAAGAAATATATATTTTATATCGACTTGATTATAAAAAATGATATTCGTTTAGATAAAACAGTATTACAAAATATTCCGGAAAAGAAACTAATAAATGTGAAGATTTTTCTTTTTTAGGTAGAACTTCTGTTTTCATCATATTTAAATTTTTAGATTTTATATAAAAACTTTATCTTTAAAATGTATGCTTACTATTATATTAAGCAAGTTTATTAAACATATAATTGTTAGAAAACATTAAACAAGTTCAAAATATGTATGCTCCAAAAAGTATTTTCCATGCCTTGTATGTTTTGTTATTTCACTAAATTCTTAAAACTCTTTACTGATAAATACATATTTCATAAACATCATGAATGAAATTATTATAATTTTTGTAATTATCAATAAAATATATAAAATACATCTATGATTTAGCAACTAACTTATTCTGTAAAATATAAAAATGGTTTGAAAAAGACAATTTCTCTTCTAAAACTGTAGAAAAACTGATGAAAAAAAGAAAATAATGTACTTTCTTATTATTTTTTCCAAAACTCGACGCAGTTCGACACTTTAATGAAGCATATCAAAGAAAAGGTTCAACAACGTGCTATTCCCATTTTCAAGAACTAACAGGAACATAGTTTTTAACAAATACATGTATAAAGAAACAAGCCTAAAAAATACATTTTTGAATTTAGTTCAATATATTCCTTGTAAAATGCGCAATTTTTGATCGATTTCATCCATTTTTTTACCATTTTATTTTTCTGTCCAGTGCGCTAAAAATAGACATAATTTAACAACAAACATGACAGAAGGGACATAACTCGAGAAGACATTTAAGAAAATCTATTATGCTGTAATGGTCAATGAGGTCAACAGATGAGAGATGTGGCTAGAGTTACTTGATTGAGGACAACACACATAAAACAGCAAAGACAGTCAATTTGGTCATGGTTCTTTTTATCTAACAATAGAGAACAGTGGGGAACTTTTGGCAAGCTTTATCTATGGGTATTACATCTATGATTGTACATATGTACTGTACATGTATACAGCAATGAAAACAACCCATATTGATCATTGGACTGAGAATTGTAAAACTCCCATAAGCTTGTTTAGTACTTTTAAGATCAATATACAGTATTAAACAATTAACTAGATTTTATATATATAACAATACTTTTCAAAGGAAATCAAACCCAAGAGATAAATCTACTGTAGAACTTCCAAGTTAGAATAATGACTTTCTACACAGAAAAGTCTTAAACAGTCTAGAAAGTCATTTCTAAATTAAAATGAAATTTGGGTCATGTGTGTGTAGGACAACATCTGTGAAAAAAATGGAAAAAACCCAGTGAAACATGCAGGTTAATTTTCAAATTGTTAATATAGAAGTACATTGTAGATAAGACAGCCAAGAATACAAGATGCAATGATTTTACAATAAATACAATGAGTTTTAATATGTTCAGCCAAAAAGAATGATTTGAAGATGTATTTTTATTTGATTATTTCAGTTTGGTGCTATATCCAGAGTTTATGAATGATTTGATAGCTTACAACAATTATTTTATATATTTGATGATACCTTTTTCAACTGGTGAGTACACATATTTTAGAAATTGAATGTATTATTTAGTCAACCAAAAACGTACAAACATATATATACATACTAAGAAGTATTTTAGTTAGATTGTAACTTAAATGAATTTTGTGTTATATGCGATTTCCCAAACTTACATGTAACCTTACTTTTGAAAGGCTTGTTTATAATTTTACTCTTAAATTAGGATTTGATGCATACAAATGTGACTACAGTGCCACAGTTATTTAAACTGTTATTAATTATATGAACTTAGAAATTATTGGTTGATAGCACTTTTAATTATAAGAGCCCTTACAGACAACTATCACCCTTCTTCTGCCCTGAGATACAAACTGGAACATTGTGAGAGAGTTAAATTTCATGATGTAAGATACAAGTTTTAGGCGGACTTCAAAACTACAGTATGTCCACACATGTATGCAACTTTTCAAAATCTCCTTGATAGGGGTTTTTAGAGCAACAAGTTGAACTTATGCTCCTCTTATTTTGTCATATGTGTTTTTAATCTACAAAAAAATGTACTACTTATAATGAAATTCTAAATTCAGGTCAACACCTCTCTTATCCTGGGGGTTGACTTGTTTGTATAGCTAGTGAGGAAATATTTCAAGAAAACCTTCTTTGCTAAATTGAAAAAAATACTGACATCTCAAGCTAGAGTATGAATAAAAGGAGTTGTGCTACAAATATATATATTAAGATACCAGGTATTTATCAATGATTCAGCAACTCAACAAAAGCCAAAAAACATGTAAAGGCAACTTTTAGTCTTCAACTGTCAACAGGTGTCTACATGGTCTATGCAATAATACATCATTCAAGATGTTACAGCCGATTGCATTGAGTGTGTAGGCAGAGGTAATATTTTTTGGTTAGCTTGCTTGCTAGCTGAACCGTGAAGTCATTATTATGTTAGGTAAATTACCCTCCTTTAAGAGTAGACTAGTCCGACATTGAAACAATCTAACTGTCTGTGAACTAGGCTACCTTGTAAGGAGGGTAGTGTACCTTACCTAATAAAGACTCCAAGGTTCAGCTAGCAATCAAGCTAACTAAAGATATAACCTTTGTCTACACACTCAATGCAATTGGCTGTAATTGATTAGGTTCAAATACAGATGTGAATAAATATACAATATACATAATATACATGTACATACATTGACAGAAAATATAAAATTGATGTACAAGCTTTAGAAGTAAGAACTTATTTGTATACATGATATTTTTACAATAGTTGGCAGATTGCAAGATAAAATTAACAGAATCTAAGATGTGTCATCAACAACAAATCCAGAAGTATAATGTAAATTTTTATTTGTTTTGCAGCTTACTTTGTATATGATAGTATAGATATGATTGTGAATAAGAAGATTTTAAATAACTGGGAGTTAAGTCTACATCATATAGCTGTAAGTATAATAACACTGTCATGACTGTGCCCAGGGATGGGGTAATTGTTATCTGTAATCGTAATCAATTGTAATTGATTACATTTTTTCCAGTAATCGACAGTAATCTGTAATCAAAGACATTTTTGATTACATGTATTTGTAATATAATCGATTACAGCAAAATTTATGATGTAATTATCGATTACTTTTCTATTACATTTCGATTACTTCAGTAAAATAGTTTCATGAAATATAACCTGACAAGAAAATATGTTTGTATTCATTACTTTGTAGTACAGATAAAATTGACTAGGATTGTCACCAAGGAAAAAAACCTGACGGCAACAGAATAGAACAATAATGCTGGGACGCTAATTAATCAATCTATACAAAATTACTTTTAGAAAAAGTTCTGTTTGAATCTTTGAAGGCACCTTGCTGTTTATTATGGAGCAATATTTAAAAAATAGGTCCTTGTACATGGTGTGTGGTTTTCAAAGATGAGCAATACATTTACCATGAATTCAGCTTTAGATAGTCATGATAGTGCTGACATGGTTAAAGTTTGAAACAATTAAAAAAAAATGAATGATTTATTACAAAATGAAAAGCAGATATCTAAACAGACAACCACTAACAACAATCTCTGAATTACATGCTCATGACTTTTGACAGCCACATGTAGAGGGTCTATAATCATGATAATAATTGACAGTACTCAGTAGGCATTAATGTAGTCTGAACATTGGAAGTGACATTTAATTTAGTTCAACATGATGCATGCACCTTCATTTGAAAAAATTTAGCTTGTTTCCAATATTGAAAATCTGAACTACGTGTACTACTTATAATTTCTTTACAGGTAATCTCCATGTTTTGGTACAACTTCCATGCCAGGATATGTATAGGATACAACGTCCTGGCATTAATGGCGGAAATCAACAGTTTCTTTCTACATACTCGAAAACTTTTACAAATGTGCCAAGTAGGTTTTGATACGAGACTATACAAAGGGGTATCTTATATCAATCTAATAACATTTCTATTATGTCGTATGACCTCTGTTTCCCGTATTTTTTATGGAATGTACGATGAAGGACACAGAGTGCCGTCATTCTATTTTGTTATTCTGACAATGTCAATGATTGTGATGGCTGGTATTAACATTATATTATTTTGGAGATTATTCCAAACAGACATATTACGGACACAAGACAAAGTCCTGAAGGATAAAACCGTCACAGTTAACGGGAACAACAACAGTAACCACTTAAAAGTAGAGTAATTTTATTTATGTTTTGTTGTAATAATATTTATAGAGCAATAGATATGTTTCAAAGACATGAATTGAGTTTGACTTATCTCCCTTGGGCTACATTTTTGGAATGATAAACAATTTATTTTCTTGTTTGAATATCCAAATTCAAACATGTGAATATACACAAGTCTGGTTAGAGATTTCTTCCTAAATTGTAGTGACAAATTAAACAAGGCTAAAAGAATTAAAAATTGTTCATAAACTCTTTTTCTTAAGTCTAGCAGTTGAATTTTACCGATGTATGAAGGACTTTTGGCAATTGAGAAAAAGGGGGAAGCAGCTCTTGCTCAAATTGTGTCTATCAACATCTATCTATCATGTCTATAGAAAAGAATTATTAGAATTCTTTTAAGTAAGATTATTGCATTTTTTTATTGTTAAGTGCAGTAATCCTTTTGTTATATAATGATAAATATTGTGTCAGATTAGATTGTTGTGTTGTATGTGATTTCTGTCAATGTCCCAGAATATTGCATTCCATTGGGAGCCACTTTTTAAAAGAAATACCGGTAATTGTTGGCAGCATGTAAACAAATATACAGTATATTAAATAGCCATTTCTTAGCTAAGATTTCTTATATTTTTTAAAGACCCAAAATATAGGTGTGTGTCTTGCCTCCCTACATACCCTTAATATTAATGCATACCAAAATACATGTTTGTGGATACTTTTGGTTAAGCATAGTATTGTCCAGAACAATTCTCTATTTAGTTTGTAAAATTATGAAAAATAAGATGGATGTATTTATTTACTGTCCTACTTTTTAGCATAGAAACAGAAAATAAATATACATTTTTTTATCCAAAGCAGTAAGACATTATTTTTATCCAAAAACTAAGACATTTTTTTTAAACATTGAAATCCTTGAATATTTAGGAAAAAAATGTAAGAAATATGGTGTTCTCAATACATATTTTATATACATGAAATATGTCATTTACACCTGTATGACAGTTTGAATGGGGTATGGAATCTCTCATTCTGTTGTCTATAAATTCTGTTGTCTATAATATTTTACCATGTTTTTCTGTATAAAATTTTCAAATCATTTGCATTTCTTCCTTTTTTTTTAACTTGATTATTCAAGCTCATCAATATTTTTGGGGTAATCAGTATATTTTATTTTCAAACTTATAATCCATTTAGTAAACTTCTGACTAAACTTGTGTTTAATATTTTATCCATCATGTGATAACAAATGTCTCCTCATTCATGTCATTTAATTTGTTGGAATTATCAGGGTATTTGGTAATGATTCATGTCATTTGATAAATATTGATAAAACTTAATCTTTTATAAAAAATAATTGTACTGATGCTTTATCATTCGCCAAGTTGAATAAGAACAATTGCACATTTAGTTATGAACATTATATTTGAAATTTTATATTATTTTAAAAGATCTGAGGTCCTGAGGACGAACAAATCTGGGGTTATTTTGATATTTTGTTGATTTTCTATATCTTTTTACAAAACATTGAATCTAATTAGGACCTGAAAATTTGAATCTTGAAAAAAAAAGGTTTTCACATATTTCAAAAACCTATAAACAAGAATAAGATAACAGTAACAAATTGTTCATGAATTTTAAAAAGCTCTATAATTTATACTGTGAAATTATATTTTGAAATATATTTTTTACGAATATTGTAGACTATATATAAAGGCACAAAGAATTTATAATTTAGCATTCTTTGGGGGATCATTTCTGGCACTTGAATTCCATGAAATTCTGTTAAAGTTGTATTACCATGTTTACACTGTGCAGCACCACTTTGAAAATCTGACACAGTTGAAACTTCTTGAATAAATTTCATTTTGTTTCCACCTGATTCTTTCCTCCATTTAATTATTTTGATTATAAATTAAAAGAATCTGCATTGTAATGCTAATGCTAATATACTGATTGTACTGCTATCTTCATTATATTGTCTCATAATTTTTTACCACATGAAAGTTTGTCTGCATAATAATGTCTGTTTTGTAGAGTCACTTCAACTCTTTGTTATTAAAAGAAAATCAAAACACTGTAATCTCATTTATTCTTTCAATTTATATTTTTATAATTTAATTTTGGATGCAACACGTCTTCTGATTGGCTGACGTTATTTTGTTATTAGCCGATAGACATAATTTAGTTATGTGACCGTGACGTCATCAATGTTTTTTCATGGTTTTCTGCAGTTTAAAATAGAATTTAGAATTAAATTATAAGAAATGACTGTAACATTTTTTCTGTCTATTCGAAATAACATAAAAAATGTTGTGCACACTGTTAAATAACCCGCTACGCACGTTATTCAGTGTGAACCAAATTTTTTATGTTATTTCTTCATAGACAGAAAAAATATTACAGTCATTCCTTAAATAAAGGGTCATATCATAAGAGTTTTCTGTTCTGTCTTTACTTATAAGCTTGTTAGCCAGTTTCTTGTCATATAAACCAGTATTTACTACAATTAGTATTTGAACATGGGTGACATTGTTTCTGTCTTTTCTTACATAGTCACCCCATTTATATACAAAACAATTACACTTTTTAGTTACTTAAACAAATAAACTTACGTTTTGCAAGGTCATCAAACAAGTGTACCTTGATCAAATTTGTTTATTGTTAACTTTATTTTTGTATGTGTTTTTTAGATTTAAGTAAAGTTTTGAAGTAGTTAACTCTTTTATGTATATTTTTAGATCTGTAAAGTTCCTGTGTTTGAAGCAGTTAAGAAATTGAGTAAAAATAGAAATAAAGCGTTCATCATAATTTTTAGGGAATTTTTACAATTTTCTTTGATGTTGTGTTTTTTGATAGGATATCCTTCTGTTAAGTGAAGGCATTAGAGAGCCAAGTGGTTTCAATTATTAACAAGACAATCAAGAGGCATCAGAATGTCTGGATACATTGATTTTGCTCCCAAATTTATTATTATGTAAAAAAATGTCCTTAAATATATATTATCCAAATTATAGTCTATGTTGCTATTTAAATGAAATACAAAAGTATTAAAAAAAAGTAAGTATTTTGTCTTCTTATAAAATTTTAGGTATGAAAACTACTTTATCATAAAGTCGTGGTGTCATGAAGAAAATTTCACTTTTTGTTCAAGTTTTCAAGACTTCATTTTGGCATCATGTGGAGAGTAGTCTCATTCGTAATCATACCACATCTTTTTTTTTTTATATTCATATTTGTTGAATAAGTAACATCTATTTCAATAAACAATTTTTTTCATAAAGGCAATTTTGGTTGAGTTGGTTTATAAGGTATGTTTTACATATACCTGCTTAAGGCATTGTTTCATTTTAAGTTAATGATCTGCTTTTGAAACTTTATATATATATATATTCAGCTTTTGTTGTACAAACTTTTTATAAAATTGTGTATTTTTGCAGAGTATAGCATTGACATTTCCAAGTAATGCAAATTTCAATTTATTGAAGGTATATAATGTCAAAGGTTGGCTTGATCCAATATTATATAAAAAATAGAAAAAGATTCTAAAAGTGGGCTTTGTTATGGTGTTTAATAATAAAGGTTGTTTATATACAGTAGACTGACTATTATCGTACTTGGCTATGTACCTCAATATTTGGTTAACTTTTAATAAGATCTGAAAATAGTTATCATCGGCAGATTCAGGATTTTTGAAAAAGAGGTGTTATTTAAGGAAAACAGACTGTATATGACTAAATGGAGTGAAGCATACTAATTTGTTGTCTATTTTATACCAAAAGATGATATAATAATTACCCTCCCCTGACTGCTGCTGGTTATAGCTAATACCAAATAGCAGACAAGGTGGGATTCTTGAAAGTCATTGTTAGCTAGATTTTTCTGTATTTTATAATTGAGGTTAAATGTACAATGTTCTCAATATGCCCATACAAAAAACTACATGAGCTGATAATCAGAATGTTATGTGTTGGAATAACCCAAATTGCCAAAATGTCTATTCTTCATGGTTTTCACACAAATTAAGCAAGTGTGGTCATGGTGGTTTGTAAATTGTATCACCTTAAAAAAAAAGAAAACTCAACTTGAATGAGGTAAAATAATATTTTCTATTTTAACCTTTCAATAGTGGAAAGTATCAAACATTCTCTCATTTTATGAAGCCATCATGAACAACTACTTTAATAACTTTTCAGTCACCTTTCAACATTTTTTGTTTTATCCAAATTTTGTTGAGGCTCACCAACTGTGAAGTAGAGTTTTATTGTATGCATGACATAGGTATCCAGTCTGTCATCTTATGTAAATTCCTGTCCTTGTTAATTCCCAGCCCATTGTTAACTACTTTACAAATTCCATCAAACTTGAACAGAATCTTCTACTGAACATAAAGATCTAACATATCAAAACAAGGCCTTTTTTTTACTTCGGTTTGTTAATTCCCAACTGCATTAAAACTTACAGCAGAATCCCACAAAATTGTACAGTTTCTAGTGTAGGACATGTAAATATACTTAATTATTGATCTGAAAGTGAATTTAGGGTAATCCATACAAAAAGTGCATTTTGTATTTATGCTTTTATTTTGTTTTGGAGATGGAAGGGGGCACATATCTTCCAAGGACTCACATATTTTAATGATGTACATAATATTGTAAATATAGAGAGTATTTATTTGTGTAAACGTAATGACGGGACCATCACTCCAACTGATTGTTATAAATAATTTATATTCTTTGTGAAAGGAATAATTCTGTTGATAACTTAAAACTCATTAAAAAAGTTCAAAACAAATTTAAAACTTGAGTTCTGACCAGTTTCAGTTTTACTTCCTTTGTTATAGATCTATATATAGTAAAGAAAAAAAAATTGTAATAGAATATAAATTATACATGATAAAAAGATGGTATTTTGTGTGATGTGTTTTTTAACAGAAACCTAGAATATAATGTATAAATTAACCTTCGACCGTTATTGTTTTGTCTGTGTTAAAGAAGAATGTTTGTTATATTTTGTGAATTATAGTGCTTTCATATAAAGATTCCATTCATTCTGTTTGATAAAACTCATTTGCCATTTATGGAATTTTGTATGCCATTTGATGTAAATGTAGATTTTATTTTTCATTTTGCTTTTTTAATTTCACTTAACTCACTTATAGTATCCATGTTGTATTAGAAGTGATTGTCACATCTGAAATAATTCGAAATGTTGAACATTACTGTAATATATTAGCCTGTTGCATTTTTAAGTGTAGAATAGTAGAAGTTGTATTATAAGTTTTGTTCTTAAATCAAGGCAGAGTCCTCAGTGACTGCATGGTATAAGTAGTTGAACTTTTGTAAAACTGAGGTTGTAAGTTCAAATCCAGCATGTGACATGTGCGCAAGACTCCAAGCTTAGTTGACAAGAATTTATAGTTTCCCCACAGAAGGGTGGTGGTTCTCTCATGGCACTCTGGCTTCCTCAACCAATAGAAACTGACCACTACGAAATAGCACAAAAGTGCTATCCTGGTCTGTTCATCATAGCATGGAAATTTTTGTCCCTCTAAAGCTCAGAATACAAATCAGTTAAACCAAACAATTAGTAAAGAAAAGACAAATGAATAACATGTATATAATTAATATTTGATACTCTTAAGTGAAAGTATTACAGGCAATCCTAATGATTATATAAATATTAATTATTTAACTATTTTAAAGAACACGACCATTAGTAAAGTGGAGTTTGATTTCTATTTTCCAGTCTGCATATAGTTAATGTAAATATACAATATATGAATGTTGTCGGAAAATATAAAATTTATTTGTATGAGCTTTAGAAACAGGATGTAAAGCGTGGCTCTGCTGGGTTTTCTCCTGTTTTGTAGCGAGTACAAATACATTTCAGATTTTCTGACAATATACATATATTGTGTTAATCCTGAAATTACTCCTAACACATGGAAATTTAGTTATTAAAATCTAAGTCATTGTCTCTAATTTCTCAAAGAAATTGACATAGTTGAAACATGGACCGCGAAGAGGACCCCAAAATGAACTGGTTTGGAAACATAAATATTCAAATTTCCACTAGCTCAACATGGAAGCGGGGTAATTGCAGGATAAAATAAATATAAAATCAATTCAGAAATATTAAATGGATCACTACCAATTAGCTTTTAATTTTTAGGACATGCGCTTTTGTTTATTGAATTTCATTATATTATTAGTATTATCAATTGTTAATTAGGAAAAATCAAAATCTCTTCCCACCACTGACAATCTTATTAGTAGATTGTTTAGAAAGTTAATCTTTAAATGTTTAAACATGCGTGTTCAAAAATGTGTTTTCACAATAATTTTAAGTTTTTTAAGAGCTGCATACTTAAGAAGATTTCATTAACTGAGCAGAATTTATCCTTATTCACAAATACAGAGTTTCTATGATATTTAATATATGCATAGAATTAGAATAATCATTCCCTAATGAAACTTTAGGTTGAAACTTAAAAATGATATTGTACAAGCTAATAAGAAAAGTATTTGTTGTTATTATATTAGTATTCATCAGATAAGATGCAGGATATGTTTAAAAGGTGCTGAGTATTATAATTAGAATACATATTTTTTGGAAGTCATGATCTGAAATAGTAAGTTTTTTTTTGTGGGGACACTGAAATTGTGAGTCTATTTTGAATGACCAAACTTAAATTTGAGGGGTCTTCATCATTTTGATTTTTCTAGTTAAGGTTTGTGCTTTGAGTGTTTTTTTTTAAGTCTTCAGAATCAATAATTTTAGAAGGGAAATGATTTAATGAGTTACAAAATAACATGTGTGTTTCTTCTATAGACAGAAGCTATCGTCATGCTGTAAATAATAAGATTAAACACATAATTTGTTGAATGAAAATTAGTTTTGTATTTCATTTAAATGTAGAAAAAAAAGATAATGTTTTTATCAAAGGGAAATTTCTTGAATATAGAGTAATAATTGTATGTGCTATATTTATCTTATTGTTTGGTATGATTTCTTTTTCATTTGTTGAAAACTTCAGCCATGACAAGATAAAGAATATCAACAACAAAGGTTTTTTTAAGCAATGAACAAAATTATAAAATGATCTGTCGTCATGCTATTTGTATTTGTTAGAATCTGTTTTCATTTTTTATGTAACATTTTTAGTATTTTATGTGACTGCTTCTGTTATGGTTTTGAATCAATGTTTTGATGATATATTTATGCTAATAAAACCATCATTTTGACAATCTATAGTTCACATTAATAAGTTTGTAATCATATCAGTTTAAGAGGAACCACTGATGATAAGTCAATGATATTTGGTATGCTGGTGTATTTTTATTATCAAATCTTATTTCCATGCATACTATTTGACCACATCCGCTCAGTCATGGTCCATTGGTTATAAAATCTTTGCATTGTTATCAAGTCTTGGTTTGGGTTTCAGCTATATTCAACTGTTTTGTTGTCTTTGTATATGCATGCTAACACTGCATCCAATAGTTATAAAATGTACCAGACTTATAATTTGATACGTCAGACGCACGTTTCGTCTACATAAGACTTGTCAGTGAAGCTCAGATGAAAATGGTTAAAACGTCAATTAAGTATAAAGTTAAAAGGCGTTGAGGACCCAAAATTTCAAAAAGTTGCCAGTATCATCAAATGTGATACACTATTTCCCTTTCTAGAGATAGTTAAAATATCAAATTCAAATCGTGAACTGGGAAACATAAAAAAAAAAGATGTGATCAAACTCCGACAATAAAATAAAGGTCATTTCTAATAAAATTGAGAATGGAAATGGGGAGTTTATTTGCTGATGATCTGCGAATATATTCACAGAAAGGCTTCTCCATTCAGTAAAGAAAAACATCCCGCAGTAGACTGTATCAAAACCAAAAAATACCCTGTGTTGATAACATTTAAAATCTTGATAAGTTAAGGTGAAATAAAATTGAGAATAGAAATGGGGAATGTGTAAAAGAGACAACAACCCGACCAAGGAACACAGAACAACCGAAGGCCACGAAGGGTCTTCTATACAGTGAGAAATTCTCGCACACGGAGGCATTCTTCAGATGGCTTAAAGAGGAAATAAAGTCCAGAAAAAATGAAATAAATACAAAAACTTTCACAAAAAATTATAAAGAGAAAAGAATAATTCTTTCTCAATGGTTCTTTGACTTTTTATTAGAAAATCAAGATGAAAACATCAGAAACAAACAACAAAAGAACTTGTTTATTACAGGAAAATCAGGCATTGTCGCACTTAGTAAAGATAAGGAAACTAACCGATAATACTTTCAATAAAGCCAATATTATAAAAAGTAAATCTTAAAAAGCATTTTCCGAAGAAACTACTAAATTCAATGATCCCATACAGACAAACATTTGAATTCAAACTATCAAACTAGAGGCTCTAAAGAGCCTGTGTTGCTCACCTTGGTCTATGTGCATATTAAGCAAAGGACACAAAAGGATTCATCACAAAATTGTGTTTTGGTGTTGGTGATGCATTTGTAGATCTTACTTTACTGAACAATCTTGCTGCTTAATTACAATTATCTCTACCTATAATGAAATTGGCTCAGAAGTGACAGTGGAAAATATTTTGAAAAATTTACAAAAATTTACAAAATTTATGAAAATTGTTAAAAATTAATTATAAAGGGCAATAACTCCTTAAGGGGTCAATTGACTTATTTGTAGCTCTTACTTTCCTTTACATTATTGCTGTTTACAGTTTATCTCTATCTATAATAGTATTCAAGATAATAACCAAAAGCTGCAAAATTTTCTTAAAATTACCAATTCAGGGGCAGCAACCAAACAACAAATTGCCCTATTGGTCTGAAAATTTCAGAGCAGATAGATCTTGACCTAATTAAATATATTATTCACAGCAGATTTGCTCAAAATGCTTTGGTTTCAGAGATATGAACCAAAAACTGCATTTTACCCTATGTACTATTTTTAGCAATGTCGGCCATCTTGTTTCGCGGGCAGGGTCATCGGACACATTTTTAAACTAGATATTCTGATGATGATTGTGGTCAAGTTTGGTTAAATTTGTCTGGGTAGTTTTATTTAGAGAAGATTTTTGTAAAAGATAACTAAAATTGTAAAAAAATTGTAAAAAAATGACTATAAAGGGCAATTTCTCCTTAAGGGGTCAACTGACCATTTTGATCATGTTGACATATTTGTAGATCTTACTTTGCTGAACATTATTGCTGTTTACAGTTTATCTTTATCTATAAAAATATTCAAGATAATAACCAAAAACTGCAAAATTTCCTTAAAATTACCAATTTAGGGGCAGCAACCCAACAACGAGTTCTCCGATTCATCTAAAAATTTCAGGGCAGATAGATCTTGACCTGATAAACAATTTTACCCCATGTCAGATTTGCTCAAAATGCTTTGGTTTCAGAGATATAAGCCAAAATCTACATTTTACCCCTATGTTCTATTTTTAGCCATGGCGGCCATCTTGGATGGTTGACCAGGTCACCGGACACATTTTTTAATACTAGATACCCCAATGATGATTGTGGTCAAGTTTGGTTTAATTTGGCCCAGTAGCTTCAGAGAAGATTTTTGTAAAAGTTGACGACGGACGCAGGACGACGACGGACGACGGACGCCAAGTGATGTGAAAAGCTCACTTGGCCCTTCGGGCCAGGTGAGCTATAAATGTAAAAAATCATAATTTCAAAGAAGGTTCTAACTGCAGCTACACGAAAGCTAAACTTCATAAAGAGAAATCTAAATGTAAATAAAATAACAGTAAAAGAAAAAGCATATATAGCACTAAGACTTGTAAGAATTACTGAACAAGATCAATCTTGTAAGAATTACTGAACAAGATCAATCTTGTAAGAATTACTGGACAAGATCAATCTTGTAAGAATTACTGGACAAGATCAATCCCAGTAAAGCAACTTGTCCTGATAAAATTTGTGGAACAGTACTTAAAGAAACTAGTAGGGACATCCCAACTACAATCACTTACATATATCAAAAATCGCTAGGCATAGGTATATCACAGAAGATTGAAAATGTGATAGGGTTTGTCATGTATTTAAAAAAAAAGCGATAAACGCAATGCAATAAATTATAGATCAAAAACACTCATTTGATATATTGTAACATCACGGTACGTATTATAGCCGGTAGTAGGGGGGAGGGGGGGAACACCTAGAAATTAACAAAACTGTGAACGACCTTCAACATAGATTCCGAGCGTTAAAACCATGCGAAACAAAACTAGTATCATTCACTAAAAACTAGCAATAACATTTAAACAGACATATAATATGACAAAAAAATATTATGGCATTGAATACAACTTCGTAATATCGAGAGAAGATGTTTGTACTATAACGAAAGGGATATTTCAACAGAACTAAAGTGAGTGGAAATGTGAAGAGAACTATCTCAAGATGTATAACAGGCAAACGAGTATCCGAGTACTAAAACTGTACTCTAGTACTCGGTCTTCCGAGCGAGTACTCGAGTACTCGTTGCCATCCCTAGTTACTAGTATTATGGAAGGTGTTTTAATTAGATAAAAATAGCAAAGCATGTGGTGTTCCCTAAGAGACAGTTTTGTTCACTATGTATATACACGAATTAAATGAATACATTACACACATCACTGTAATAATATTTGCAGATACCAGATTTACAAAACAAAGACGACACACAAAAACTACCAGAAGGCCTTACATCAACAGCAAAATAGGAGAAGGATTGGAAAATGCAGATGCCAGCATAGTTTACAAAACAAAACAATGAAGACACACAAAAAACGGCAAGAAGACCTTACAGCAACAGAAAAATGGGAGAAGGATTGGCTCATGTCTTTCCATCCAGAAGAGTGCCCAGTCGTCCTTCAAACCCATAAACATTAGACTATTTGTCCACTCACATGTACTGCAAAGAGAAACAGCCACAAAATATCTTGCCAAAACAATTCAAACTGACATAAAATGGAACAAACATATAAATAACATTCTACCTGCAGCTACACAAAAGCTAAACTTAAGAGAAATTTAAAAGTAAATTAGAAAACAGTAAAAGAAGAAGCATACATAACACTAAGACTTGTAAGACCAAAGCAAGAATACAGCAGCTTCTTCTAGGACCACATACCAAATCACAAACACATCAACTTGGGATGGTCCAGCGCAGAGCAGCTTGGTACACAGGCAACATATTCAATTAACAACACCATCTCAGTAACTGAAATGCTACAATCACTATATTGAACAACTCTTCTTCCACAAAACCATACACCATCTAAGCCATATAGACCCAACAGATCTACATGCGCAATCCGATACAAGAACAAGGCAACATTCACACATTTATACCTTTCAGACTTATACAGAACACTAAAGATTTTTACAAATAATAATTATACCCAAGATCAATATTACAATGGAACTAGCTTCTACCTGTAGCTGAAGTACATAGTTATCAAATGTAACCGGATTATAATTTAGGACGTCAGACGCGCATTTCTTCTACACAAGACTCATCAGTGACGCTCATATAAAAATATTTATAAAGCCAAACAAGTACAAAGTTGAAGAGCATTGAGGATCCAAAATTCCAAAAAGGTGTGCCAAATACAGCTAAGGAAATCTATGCCTGGGATAAGAAAATCCTTAGCTTTCGAAAAATTCAAAGTTTTGTAAACAGGAAATTTATAAAAATGACCACATTATTGATATTCATGTCAACACCGAAGTGTTGACTCCTGGGCTGGTGATACCATCGGGGACGGAACGTCCACCAGCAGTACTACTCTTGACTGTTTCCGAGAACAGCTTTCAATATAAATCTTGTAAACATCTCAATGAAATGTACACTGTAAAACATGTTTTACAAAAAATAGAATATCACTTTTACTGACAATATTAGCAGATGCGTTTAAAAACATAGTAAAGACAAAACCGAGTATATTAAGATAAATAATGAAGGATCGCTATGAAGAAATATAATGATCACACCATAACAATATGTCACTGGTTTGATCTTATTTTCAATTCTGGCAAACAAACGAAAATGATCTGATGTATTTTGTGATCGAGTTTGAATTTATATTCTGTATAGGCCGAATCATTTAATGTCTAAGAGATTATAACGACCAGTATTTATAAATGATTAACAAATTTCATTGTTTTTTTTTCACATAAAAAAGAATTAATGGGATTTCATGATATATGTATATGTCCATCAACAATGGTACTGATTCAGAATACCCTGTGAACTGTTTAATTATATTTAGTTGCAGGAACACAAGTATGGCATGTTTCTTTGTTCACGACACGCGTGGCCTGAACGACTTTACATAGGAGGTCTGGAAATCAAAAGGCAAAACCGTGTGGGACACAGAAACAAAAAAATAGTCCAAACAAAACAACAAACGAAACACGAAAAGACATAATAAACAGAATAGAAAAAGATCCTTATAGATTTAATATATTGCACTAATTCCTGAATAAGAATAGTTTACAGATACAATGTATCAGTTAAGTCAGGTCAAAACCAAAGCATTTGTTAGGCAATATGTAACTGAATGTACATGTTAAATTACACATTTGTAATTAGTATGGGTTTTGGAGTACACAATTGATTATCTTTAACGGTTTTGTATATTATAATTACCACAAAAAAGACCCACATGTTCCACCACTTTGACCTTTCCTATATAGAGCTTGCATAAGGTGCTTTCATAAGGTCCATAAAGAGTTTGTCTGCATATTTTGTTTTGGGTTTGATGGAGATTTTAGAATATAATGTAACACTGTAATATTTACCGGCAATTTTCATTCTATTAACCACCAGCTACTTAAAATTTTACCGGGTAATGAAGACGATAGAGGGCAGATTTTTTTTCCAAAGTAACAATATCTTTATTGCATATAGAGGGCAGATAATATGTCCATATATTGCTGCTAAACTCCATTTGCCATAGAGTTGATTTGATTTACTTTTATTGTTAACTGCCAATGCATTTAATATTCAGTTTCTTGTGATTAGTTATCCATGTTGGTATTATGATTCTATTTTGAATGATTGAAAACATTGAATGGGCATTTGACACTCAGTGTTCGATCAATGTTCTGCAATGTCTATATCTTATTACCAATCATTGCGAATACTAGTAGTCTTTCTGATGTTGTTTTTATCTGCATCCAGTATTATGTGATTTTAGAGGTGTATTGAAACCAGCTGTAGCTCGAAAAGTAATTAGCGCAGCTGGAGATATATTCATTACCACAACAATCATGTATCATATTCTGCAAAGTTTAAGTTACATATACATGTCGTAACAAACGTCGAGTTATGGTTCTGTCGATTTAAAGTAGGTTGACAATTGGACCGAAAGAAGGGGTACTACTTATCCAAAGAAAAGGTAGCTACAAAAAGTCCACTAACTCTCTTCAAAGATATAAAAAATGGAACAATTACTGTGATTTTGTGGTTACATATCCCATATCAACTTCTTAAATAAGACACGATGGTCTTGAAGTATAGATTCTGACGTACTGACGTTGCTTATCATCCTAATTAAGTGTTTTTTTTGGGTTGTTACTTTTACTGAGTAATCTATCTTTGGTGATATTCATTTGACGTGGCTCGGTACTTATTCACCCCGTCATTGTACTATTGAGCACCTGAGATCATCCCCAGTTTTGCTGGGGTTCGTGTTGCGCGTGCTCAGTCTTTTAAATTAGTTTTTTTTATGTTGTTACTTGTGTACTATTATTTGTCTGTTTGTCTTTTTCATTTTTAGCCATGACGTTGTCAGTTTATTTTCAATTTATGAGTTTGACTGTTCCTCTGGTATCTTTCGCCCCTCTTTTTGAGCTACTAGTATATTCTTGTCTTTCTTTTTTGCTTATGTAATTTTTCTATATAAAGATAAGAAGATGTGGTATGAGGGCAAATGAGACAACTCTCCATCCAAGTCACAATTTATAAAAGTAAACCATTATAGGTAAAAGTACGGTCTTCAACACGAAGCCTTGGCTCTTACCGAACAGCAAGCTATAAAGGTCACAAAAAATACTAGTGTCAAACCATTGAAACGTGAAAATTAACGGTCTAATCTATACAAAAATGAGAAACAAGAAACACTTATGAACCACACCAACAAACGACAACTACTGAACATCAGATTCCGGACTTAGGAGTTTAGACGTTTTAATGGTTCCAAACCTTCACCCTTATCAGAAATAATAGTGTAACATCACAACATAAAAAGACACACTATAAAATATCAATTGAAATGGTTTTGCTCAATCAAAAGACGTAGTAATACAAATGAACATACACTGAACGAATAAATTTGATCTATGATACAATGCAAATACAAAATTAATAAAGATTAGGGATGAATAATCAAAGTAAAAGCTATTATATTGTTGTCAAATGTTAAACAATTTCAGAATGAAACATCAACCTGGAAAAACAATTCAGCATTTGCAATAAAATTAAACACAGGTAAATAAAACAAATGTTGTTAGGTATACTTCGTCTTCTGTTTGTATAACCTTCCGTTTTAATAGTCACATCAAGAAATATCAATAAAACTTTTCAAAAACTTGATACATATGGGGTGAATGTCAACAATAAAACTATAAAATTGGTGCTCGATAAAACTTCGTGTTTTTTCATGAACAAGTGCCGGAGGTGTGATGTATATACAGTATAAAAGGAGAAAGGGACTAATTTTGATGTTCATAGTACGAAGAAGAGAACATTTATAGTAATTCCAAACATGCCTTTTTGTTTATCTCGTGTTTTTTTTTTAAAGCGATTAATATTATTACACAATATTGACTGTTGTATCCCTATGTTTTGCATTTTTGTCTGTTATGTTTGTTTGTTTTAACACATTTTTGTTAATATAATGGAATTGTATTCGAACTCGACTGTCATACAACTGAGAGGCTTAGCTAAATATAAAAACAATTTACTTCATCAGAAAATGCCTGTACCAAGTCAGGAATATGACAGTTGTTATCCATTGTTTTATTGTTTGTACTTTAGATTTTTCCATTTGATTATGCGGGGTTCACACATTGCCGATTATTGCTCCCGTTTGAGATCAGACAGCGATACGAAACGAAAAGTGAAAAGTCGGATTACTCTCCTCAATTATCTGGAATGTCCTTTCATTGTCTGAACGCAGTCGTTTAAGTTCATAACAGATTCCTACGGGTCGGGAAGGGTCCGAATAGTTCGGCGAAGCACCCCGACAGCTAGGTGCGTCCCGTAACATTCGGGGAAACTCAGCCGATTAAGTCTAGTCGGATTACAATCGTGCCTATGTCGTGACAGATTCTGCTGTATCGGATCACAATCTTAACAATGTTCTGTGTTTTCTGGACGGTGTCCTGTGGAACGGGAATGATCTGGAGAAATTTTTCATTGCTTTTTTTCTGCCGTTTGAGTCCAGATTGCATTCAGATCTTGTCGATTGCGAACCTTTTTTGCCGAAACCGTTCCGGAAGTCCCGTTATTAATACGAAATTCGTCAATAATACCCACGTCAGAGTCCCAACAATTACAGAATACAATACGACTGAGACCAGACAAAGCCGTTTGCAATGCGATAGAGCAGACCGTGATAGAATTACGTTCCGACAGTACCTGCTGATCCCGATTATGCCGACAGTTTTCGAACGCATAACTTCCGTCAGCGTCGGTTCACTGTCTGTCGCTGTCTGATCTCTGTCGGATTACATTCGGTAGAATCGGGACGCAGTCGTAACAGATTCGGTCGAAATTTACCTGGCGAAAGATACAAATTGGATTAGAAGCGGATTGAGAACGGGATTATCGGGATAATTCGCTTGGAAACGGTTGAATAGCGACGCTTCCTGAACAATATCTGATTGTTGTCGTGATAAAATTATTTGTTTTACAAATTTTAATTAAAGTTTGAATTTCCATCCACGATTCACACGATCTTGATCAGACTTTTGACAAATTTTAATCGGGGAATGGTCCTGTCAAGAACGGCAGTAAAAATCGTGAATGTGTGACCCCAGCTTTAGGGATTTTTACGTTTTTAATTTTCATTTTGAATACAGTGAAGGATGAATACATAGTTTCTTTATTCAAGGAAATATAATTAAGGTAGAAATGCTGCCAGAAACAATCTGAAACGAAATAAACTGGTCCCATAATTACAATGAATTACACAATAAGTATCAGCAATACCAATACATTGCCCCTAGTTGTAGTTAATGTGTTACCCTCGGTTTTAGTTGCAACCTGGATTTGTTGTCAGTCTATCGATTTATGACTTTTTAACAGCGGTAAAACACAGTTGCCTTTATCTATCATAGAAGTGTAAATACGTCTCAAGAACACGCAAATTGAATCTGCAGGTTTGGATTATAACAATATAGTTAAGCTTCAAGACACTTATGATGATGCGGAACACAATTAATTTACAATTGAGTTTGGATGATTTTGACATTTTTCATTATTCAATTTGAGTAATGAACGTTTTTTTGGAGAAAGATAAAATAAGATCTAATGGTACATACAAGTACGTCATAAACGGCATCTAATGTTTAATACAGTGCATAGCTATTTTATAACGGTACATATATGTAAAAGTGCATATTCCTACAACCTTCAAATAAAGAAACAGTTATCAATATAATTCATATCCGGGTACTGCATCATTTTTATATGACTTTTGACTACAGATTTCTCCTATATTGGATATATTACTGAACACATGCATAGATTGATTGAAATCTACAAACACGTGCATTTCACTGCGATGTTCATATAGAAAACGGATTTCCTTGTTGTTTATTATGTAAAGGTAAAGATAATTAATCACGTAGTCATTTATATAATTTGAGTTTTAAGCAATTATATGTATACGATTTATTTGTTTTACAGTTCGATTTAGAAGAAATATCGACAACGCTAGATTGAACAATTTATTAATAAAATTACTAAAACAATTGTATGTCAATATTCTTGTAATTGTTATAAAAACACCAATAAACATGATTACCAACCTAATCTTGAATTGTATCCAATTTTTAGAAATTTATCTGTGACGTTACTGTTTGTGGTGTCGATACATTCGTGTGACGGACAGTTCGTGTTTCTATTGTGCTGTTTGTGTGGGCTGTCCTAGATTGTTTTACGTGTTCGTTGTTATTTTGTGGTAAGTATGTCGAAATGTACTATTGTATTGTTTATTTGTGTAATCATCTGGTCTGAATGTGCTTGCATTTATTTGTACTGTATTCCTGTCCTGTTATGTTGTCATTTTAGTAGTATATTTAACATTGCAATAAAAGCGCGATTAACTTTAGCTAGTAACAAAACCAGGTTCAACCCACCATTTTATCTTAAATTGTCCTGTACAAAGTCAGGAAAATGGTAGTTGTTACTGTATGTGTTGCATTGTCGTTTGCTTTTTGTTGCACATCAGCATTTCTGATTGTTTAGTTTGTTTCCTCTTATAGTTGATGTGTTTTCATCGGTTTTAGTTTGTAACCCCGATTTGTTTTCTATCAATCGATTTATGACTTTAGAACAGCGGTATACTACTGTTGCCTTTATTTATTAGACTCTTCGATCTAACATTTTTCAATGTTGAAATTAACAGTAGAAGCAACTTCTAGATTGTGCAGAGCAACCTAAAAAAGTAAAATAACAAAAATACAGCAATACAGCATTCTGAGGAAAATTCAATTGATAAGTCCGAAAAAAAAAAATGGCAAAATGAAACGCTCCGACACATCAAACGAATGGATAACAACTGTCCCATTCGTGACTTGGTGCATGCGTATCAGTGAGTGTATATGGCGGGGCGACATAGTGATATACTCAATGTTGACCTCCACTGAATAGATGATAAATATAAAAGCAAAAAAATAATAATACGAATTATGAATTAATTTCAATAGCACAAAAAGGATATAACTATAACAACGAATTCTCGTAGCAAATTGAGAATTATTTAGAACTATTGACTCTAATTTTTAATAATGTCCAAAAATGGGAATTGAAATTGAGAGAAACCAATGAGAAAGAAACTGATATAGTATCCTTTTGCTATTTTTCGGTTGGGCCTTTTGATGGAATTTTGATTAATCGTAACCCCCAAAAAATGTTCATACTACATGTACTATTATCTCCCAATCTCTGCTGTATATTTTATTTTGGTTTAACCAGTTTGTTTTGGAAGACAGTCCGACATAGCTGGTTGCACAATTACTAACACAATTCTATATCAATATTCTTGTAATTGTTATATAATACATCAATAACATAATTAGAAACCTAATCGTAATTTACATCCAATTTTTAGAAATTTATCTGCGACGTTACTTTTTGTGGCGTTGATGCATTTGTGTGACAGACACACAGTTTGCAATTTTATTAAGCTGTTTTTGTGTACTGTCCTAATTATTTTTTTGTTATTTTTTGGTTAACATGTCGAAATGTACTATTGTATTATTTATTAATGTATTTCTCTGTCTTGGATGTTCTTGCATTTTTTTTTGTACTGTATTCCCGTCATGTTATGTTTTTGTGTTAGTGGTATATCTAATATTGCAATAAAGCGCTAGATTTGGCTAGCCACAAAAACAGATTCAATCCTACATTTTATCTTAAAATGTCCTGTACCAAGTCAGGAATATGGCAGTTATAATAGTTCGTTTCTATATATGTGACATTGTCGTTTGTATTTTGTTGCACTTCAGTGTTCAGTTGTTTCGTTTTTTTCCTCATATAGTTGATGTTTCCCTCGGTTCTAAATTGAAAATTATATTTGTTTTTATCGAGTTATGACTTTTGAACGGCTGTATACTAGTGGTGCTTTTATTTGTGCTTCAAATATTACTTTTGCTAGAGTTGCTTTCCTTAACAACTTCAGTTCATACATGCGATTTAATCCCATTTTATGTCTGGTTATTCCCTCAGACAGATGGATAAGAGAATAATCGAGTCTCTGTTCATCCTCAAAGAGTTACAACAATTCCCGTACTAAATTCTCCGTAACTGTGCTCCTGTCCTCAATAATTAGTCACACTAACGGCCAACACAACGCATACGTACATGACTGTTTTATAATGTGTGTGTGTATGTGGTTCGTCTTTGAGGATTCATCAACCGTGAACATCGAACAACAGCATCAGACCACAGGTGAACATTCATAAAAGAGTTCCAATAACAGGAATCTGTGATAAGCAATGATAAACCAACTGAATAGGTAGCCAAGTTTGATTGGTTAAATCAATTCTTGTGTATGAAGGTATCTTCTGCGATTAAGCATGCCGAGCTCTCAGGTTATTCCTGATGTCGCTTAAAGAAAATGTAATGTGTTTTCAATTTTTTTGCATATAACCATGAAAAAGATACGGTTTACGTAGGTCACTTATCATTTTATCGACTGTTCTAGTAGCTGTTGTATACTTTTATTGTGTAAATTTATATTCAATCAGGTTATTTTGCCTGGTATTTATGGGATACCATTACTAACTCCGTTAAACAAGTTAAACAGGCAGTAACAAAAGCTCGAATGGCAACAGGAACATATACTCTACAGATCCATAAAGTGAAATTCAATCAGTCTGAGCTGGATCCAACCTGTCCTATATGCAGACTGGAAGATGAGACTCTTCCCCATGTACTCACTAGATGCTCGGCATTTAATGATATAAGAAAATCACAATTTCAAATACTGAAGAACCTTAACTATTATATCTAAAATTGGTCAGGAAAAATGGTCAGTTTATTAATAGACAAATAATATGCCAACTAATTATTGACTGTCAGTGCCTCGTTCAGCAACACTTATTGCCAAATGACAAGGAATTTCTTCGAACAATTGAAGTAATCTCTAGAGAATATTGCTATGCTGTGCATGTTAGAAGGCTTAATGCTTATAGTCTATTGTGAGTCTGACGGTTGCTGTGTGATATAAAATTAGTTAAATTCTATGATTTTACAGACAATATGATTTTTAGATTTTAACTATACTAAGTGGACATTTGAGTAGGTTATTGCTTGTGTACAGAATTTTAAACTTTGCACTTGTGGATGTAAATACACTATTCTACTGGTGGAGGATTATTCGACTACCGTATATTTTAGTGGTTTTAATATATATATATTGGATTTATTTCCAAGTGCTCCAATATTGGAGGGATTTACGAAAGAAGAAGAAGAAGTAGGCAGTTAGGCCTATTGTCAAAATTACATAGATTGTCGCAACATAGGTATATGAAAATCAATAATTTAGATTAAAGTGTCAGCTTGGTTGACAAGACAAAAAATATGAGTGACCAATTAAAATGTTGTGTCATGGTTACGAAATTATGTAACGAGAATTTTCATTGGTAAAACGAAGGAAACCTGGGATCTCTAATCACGTGAGCAACGACCTTTTTAAGCTAGTGTTTTGGGCTATTCGTCAGTTGCCATGAGATTTCAGTTGTAATAAAATATAGTTATTTTGGAATTCTTCGTTTTTACCAGGCCAGCTAAAGTCCAGATGACATAGGTTCACTTTTGATCGGATGACATGCCCTGATTGCCAAGTTGGAATATGATTTAACCACGGTCAAAGTGAGAAAAAAAAAATTGACTGACAAGACCAAATTTTCTTGGCTTATTAGGTTCCAGACATGTTAAACAGAAAGGAGCACGGAAGAAATGTGCCGATTATCATGTATTTACTGCAATTTGATCGGCGATTTAGTAGTAGACACGAACACTTTGAACACATGAACCTTGGACATGTGGAAAATAAGAGTGGCAGGTATTCGAAATTTTGCACATATATTAGTATCTCAAACCAACAAATCCTACAATAAAACATATCTGGAAAAGATAACGTTAATTTGTTAATATCAGACCAGCTGAGACTAGACACCCCTTGTTGCAATCATTAGCGCATTTCAAATCTAAGTTGCAAAAAGCGGAATTTCATGTAGTACTTATGAAAATGAGAAAAACCGCTAACTCTATGAAAATGAGATAGAAAGAAATCACAAATAAAAGAAAGTGAAACCGAATCGATCTATGGGATAGAAGTTCATAAATAAAAGTTCAAAATGGAAACAAATAAATTATTCAGGAATACTATTTTCACTGGAATAAATATTACAGTATTACTGTAATATTATATATATATATATTTATATATATATAAGTACGTCTGAGTCATTGACAACTCTACAACAGATGTATCCATCGGATCGCCATCAATGATGGTGGTACATGGCTGTGTACATAATGTATATACAACTCGTCTAAACATCAACCATCATTGATGGCGATCCGATGGATACATCTGTTGTAGAGTTGTCACTGACTCAGACGTACTTATAAATATAATTATTTTCTGTGACTGTATATTACATTAATTTGTAGGATCCTTTACTATAGATAATTTAGCTGATCTGTAACAATAACATCTTCATGCCTTATATATCATGTACTGTAGTACGTCGCTAGATTAAAACTGACGAGGAAAGGTAACACACGGCCAGCGAAAGCTCTTTTTTTGAGAGCCCAGGTGGTCGTGTGGTCTAGCGGGACGGCTGCAGTGCAGGCGATTTGGTGTCACGATATCACAGTAGCATGGGTTCGAATCCCGGCGAGGGAAGAACCAAAAATTTGCGAAAGCAAATTTACAGATCTAACATTGTTGGGTTGATGTTTAGACGAGTTGTATATTTATATATATATATATATATGAACAGGAATTAACAGATATTATGACGTTGTTTTATATAAAAAAAAGCTTTCAGCGGAACTCCTGTTAGGTGGACTACGTTGACAATACCATATATAATGATCGGAGGATATAACTGAGATGAAACAGACTAGGTTTGTTTAACTTTACACATAAGCTGCAACATGTTCGAAATGAAACAATAGGTACACAGTACAACAAAAACTGGTTAAGCTGACAAAAGACAACGTGCTTGTCATAATGATTGAAAGACGTAACATTACTAACACTCCACTTGATAAATCTTTTAAACCAAGAGTTCCAAATTGTGCAGTTGAAACCATCCCTTCTTATATTTAGGCCACAATTAAAAATATTTTGGTTTGCCCAAACCCTACCCAAAGGTTGAGACAGTGGGTAGGTAGGTAGGCATTTTCTTTTCTTTTTCAAAGAGAGAAATTGAAGTATCGGGTGTTTATTAGTCTTCATGCCTATCTGATTAAAAAAAAAAACTTCTTCAAATCAGGACAATAAAAGAATTTGAGTAGGCAGCTTTTTTCTGGGTAGGTAGCGTTTGGGCAAACAAACCTATTCTTTTTTATGGCCTTACGCATGGCATCATGAGTTGATGACGGTTATGTTCTAAATGTTTTAACTACAATCCTACCGAATTAGACGTATCATTGGATTTGTACTTCGGTGAGCAACACGACGGTGTCAGGTGTTGAGCAGGATATACGTATCCTTAAAGAGCACCTGTGATGAGTTAACTACGAACATTAGTTTTCAATAGTTTTTAATGGTTTCAATATGAAATGTTTTGTTTTTTTTTTAATTTAACGCTATAAGCCATAAAAACTTCAGTGCGACCCAAAAAGACAATATCCCATTTCAAAATATTAAGATGCATCACTCCTTCTCAATTTCGAATTCAATTGAAACTGTACTTTGTGAAAAGTCATCCGGATAGTTTACATGTTAATCAACTGTGATATGAGAACAATATTAAGGAATATCTATTAAACTTTAATTTGGGGGAAGGGAGAGATACTTTTTTTTTTGTCTTAGTACATGTTCAACTGGCAGGTGTCATCTGACCTTGACCTCATTTTCTGGTTCAGTGGTTATAGTTAGGTTTTTGTGTTTTTGTCTATTTTTCTTATACTGTATGCAATAGGTTTACTATATTTGGTGTATGGAATGATTGTAAGGTGTACATGTCTAGTTGGCAGGTGTCATCTGACCATGACCTTATTTTCATGGCTCAGAGTTAAGTTTTTGAGATTTGGTCTTTTTTCTAACACTATATGCAATATATGTCAACTTTATTTGGTGTATGGAAATATTTTATGATGTGCATGTCAGTCTCGCAGGTTTTATTTGACCTTGACCTCATTTTCACTGTTCCGATTGCTCGGTGTTAAGTTTTTGTGTTTTGGTGTGTTTTTCATAAACTATAAGCAATAGGTCAACTATATTTGTTGTATTGAAGAATTTTAAGCTGTACATGTCTGCCTGGCATGGTTCATTTGACTCTGACCTTAATAATATTTTCATAGTTCATTGGTAAATGTTTAGTTTTATTGGTTAAGTCTTTTTCTTAGAAACTTTAAGCAATAGGTCAACTATATTTAGTGTATTGAATGATTGTAAGGTGTACATGGATTTCTTGTTTGGTTTATATTACCTTGACCTCATTTTCTGGGATCATGTTAAGTTTATGTGATAGTTGTATCAAAGCTTTATATTTAGGACTATCAACATAATATCAATAATTAAAGTAAAGAAGGCGAGACATTTCAGCGTGTGCACTCTTGTTACATTTTAATCTAGAAACTATCTTTTGATTGTAAGGAGCTCCTGTCCAAGTTTGGTAACAATCCAGGATGGTTTGTGAGATCTAATTAATATTTTGAAAAATTTAAGTGCAGACTGCATGTAATGTTAACTGGAAATCCATTTATAAGTAATATACGGAAAAAAAAAGGATTTTGTTTTACAAAGTTGTCTTCTAGATAGTATATATTAGCTTTTTATCATACAAAAGCTTCTGTCCTAGTTTGGTAGAAAAATCCCGGATATTTCAAGAGAGTTGTAAACATTTCAAAAACTTTAACCACATAGTGAATGTAATTTTAACAGGCAGAAAAACTAAGTTCATTTATAAGGAAAATACGGAAAAACAGGATTAGTTTTTACAAAATTTACTTCTGGATACTATCTTATGATCATAAACAAGCTTCTGTCCAAGTTTGGGAGAAATCCAGGATTTTTTAAGAAAGTTTTTAAATTTCAAAAACCTTAACAGAATGAATATTTGTGGACGCCGCCGCCGCCGCCAACCACGACGGAATGTAGGATCGCTATAGACTATAGACTATATATAGTGCCTACAGTTTCTTAATCCGCACATTAAAAAACTAGTTAAATATATTTATTGACTAATCTTGCAGGATTTTTTCTTTGTTCATTTCAATATGTTCAAGCAAGAATGTTTACATATCATGTACATGGGAAAATAATATGTATACACATGTGTCCCTTATTGCTTGTCGTAGTTTTTTTAAAGACCAATCTCAACATGTTAAATGACCCTGAGCGTCATGATAATCGTGTCCACAGTTACATACAATATGTTCTATTATGAAATAAATTCTTCTTGTTGACCTTTAAGTGTATTAAAACGGTAATTCCGGTATTGTGTACACATTGATTGACTTGTTGTGATTTGTTGTGTGTAGATAAAAACAAAACACACACTGTCGGCATGAAATAAATATAAGAGAACCTGAGACAAATGGATTAGTAAATCTGAACTTTGTATGCAGCACAAACATTTGGTCAAACTTTGTCGGGTAAGAATCTTAAAAAGTTCTATTAACCTCATTAAATAAAACCTTATCAGCTGTGAAATTTAAATGTAGCGTGCCATTTCCCGAACTTCGATCCTCCTTCTTTAATTGACTTTTTTACCTATTGATCTAAATGATCCGTCTTTTTCACCTGTTTTAAGTTATTTTATTCAATTCATTAGAAATATTGATTAGATTTATGTTTGTCGTTGCAGAACGGATCTTTTATCACAATAATTCGAGTCAAGACAAAATTATCCGAGTGATACATTAAAGTATGGAAACTACAGAACTTACCGGTGATGGCATTGAATCTGTACACGTGTGGCAGGCGTATGTAATGTGTGCAATGACTACAGTTATGTTTTATATCTTGGGAGAAATCTTGGATAGACTCGGGAAACCTAAATGTGTAGCACCAGAGGTAGAGTTCTGGAAGTGGAGAAATATCACGATATCATGGATACATGGAGTTATATGTGGAACGTGGGTTATTTTATGGCAAGTATAGAAACTTAGTTTTACATAGATATAAGAAGATGTGATATGAGTGCCAATGAGACAACTCTCCATCCAAGTCACAATTTGTAAAAGTAAACCATTATAGGTTTAAGTACAGTCCCCAACAAGGATGCATGACTTACCGAACAGCAAGTTATAAAAGGCTCCACAAATGACTTATAAGTGCAAACTACTCAAAGGAAAACCAACGACCATTTAGAAATGCGTATTACAATAAGTAAATAGTTACATCAATAAATTGTACGATAAGAATTTATATCATAAATGGATAAATTAATAAATAAGCGCTGATAGAGTCTGCATATTACAATTACAAACAAGGATATAACATAAGCTTTATTGAGATTTTAAAATCGACACTCTGTTAATGTTGATATAACAAAATACTTTGCAAGTAATTATACCTATATGTAGCTATAGTCAAGACAGACATTTAATATTTCATTGTATCTTTATTTAGATAGAATGTTGATTTTGGGTATTCGCCAACAAGACAGAAAAGGAACGATACTGTTCCACAAAAAGACTCCAACGAAACAAAATAATTGAGTCTTTATTTCTTGTCGAAAATATAAACACATGAACACTTAGTGTATTTTTGATGCTCAAAATGTCTTTTTTTTTCAATCAACCAACGTTGATACATATAATCAACAAAGACATTTTGCACTTAGTGTTTTTATTCCACCTTTTTTGTGTTCTAGCTTAGTTTTATATCCAGATTTAGTACGAGATCCAGTGGCTTACATAAACAATTTCATGTATCTAATGGTGCCCTTTTCTGCAGGTATTTAAATTATAGTTATCTTCGTATACAATAAATGCGCACACATGTAACCAAAAGCTGCGCGCAAATGTAACCAAAAGCTGAGCTGCGCGCAAATGTAATGGTAATGCTCGCAAACGTAATGCACCGATATTAATATAATGTTTTATTGTCCATGTCATTACTATTGTTTCGCTGTGTGTATGTATGATAGTGTAATTGTTCTTTTCTTTAATATGGGGTAATCTTTCACTCTAATGTTTATCTATGACTAAACATGTAACAATTTTAATAATTTGTATACATACAAAAGGCGAAATTGCAAATAAGACAACTTTCCACCACAGATTAAATTATGTAGATGTAAGAAACTATAGGTCACCGTACAGCCTTCAACAATGAGTAAAACCCATACCCTACAGCTATAGGTCACCGTACAACCTTCAACAATGAGTAAAACCCATACCCTACAGCTATAGGTCACTGTACAGCCTTCAACAATGAGTAAAACCCATACCCTACAGCTATAGGTCACCGTACAGCCTTCAACAATGAGTAAAACCCATACCCTACAGCTATAGGTCACCGTACAGACTTCAACAATGAGTAAAACCCATACCCTACAGCTATAGGTCACCATACAGCCTTCAACAATGAGTAAAACCCATACCCTACAGCTATAGGTCACCGTACAGCCTTCAACAATGAGTAAAACCCATACCCTACAGCTATAGGTCACCGTACAGCCTTCAACAATGAGTACAACCCATACCCTACAGCTATAGGTCACCGTACAGCCTTCAACAATGAGTACAACCCATACCCTACAGCTATAGGTCACCGTACAGCCTTCAACAATAAGTAAAACCCATACCCTACAGCTATAGGTCACCGTACAGCCTTCAACAATGAGTAAAACCCATACCCTACAGCTATAGGTCACCGTACAGCCTTCAACAATGAGTAAAACCCATACCCTACAGCTATAGGTCACCGTACAGCCTTCAAAAATGAGTAAAACCCGTACCCTACAGCTATAGTTCACCGTACAGCCTTCAACAATGAGTAAAACCCATACCCTACAGCTATAGTTCACCGTACAGCCTTCAACAATGAGTAAAACCCATACCCTACAGCTATAGTTCACCGTACAGCCTTCAACAATGAGTACAATACTTACCACACAGTATAAAAAGCCCCGTCGTCAACAATTGTGAAAATATTCGAACAAAAAAAAAAAACCACCAAAAACCAACGTCATAATTTATATCAAATTTATAAATAAAAAAACAAGTTTGAAAGACAGCTGTAGCAACCAACGCGTCGACAATCATTGGATCACATGATCCTGGCTTGGGACGGGCACATGATCCTGGCTTGAGACGGGTACATGATCCTGGCTTGGGACGGGCACATGAAGAATATGCCCGGGTTAACCGTGTTTGTGAGTCGCCTCTGCTATAAATCCTCCAATCACTGGATTACATGATCCTGGCTTGAGACGGGCACATGAAGAATATGCCCGGGTTAACCGTGTTTGTGAGTCGCCTCTGCTATAAATCCTCCAATCACCTCGGACAGTAGCACATGATACCAACACAACAATACGCACAAACTGTAAAAAATAGTTTGACATGTTATCTTATCGATACGAAGCCATTAAATCTTCTCACTTAAAGGCAATTTGCTTACATATTTTTTCTTCTTTTAGTACCAAATTTTTTATGCTTTATTTTCTGTCTTTTATCGTGTTTGGTTAAATCAAGACAATACATGCAATGTACTCTTCTGTAAATATAATAGCTTGTACACGCTTGTTTCTTCGTATATATTACGGCTAAAGTATATTCTAAATGTTACAAGCCTTCAAATTATGACTTGTGATCCAATATAATATAAATGAATCCTAAATATTGTTATTTTTACTTAACTTCGTGTTTATTTATTGTCGTTTACATATGATGTATTTACCCACCAAGTCTCAACCCTCCTTTGTATATGATGACACAATAATTACAGTTTAAATAAGGATTAAATACTTTACATATACTATTGAATTCAATATTTCAGTAAGACACAAAGCAACACATAATTACATGCGTATCATGTATTAACTTGATATATGTGAGCATAACAGTGTTTCTTTTGACATAATGCATATCAGATTTTTTTTGGCTTGTTGGTTTCAGTAGTTTGATTTTTTGGTATAAAAAATCAAATTTCCGTCTGGTTCCTTTATCCTTGCTTTGATTCGAATATATAATATGCAGATAAACAAAAATGTGTACTAGTTCACAGAAAATGGACGTCACACTAAACTTCAAAACAGATATAAATGAACTTGAAACAAATAAAAAAAAACATACAATGCTGGGTAAAACATGTTTTGTAAGATATTAACCCTTACCCTCAGTATACCTTTATCAAATGTAGCCTGGCATCTTGGCCCGATCTAGAGCTAAAAGTTGAGCCACGACTCCCAGGATGCACCCAGGCTATATACTATGTAGAATAAACTAAGCACACAGCAATACAAACAGTAAAATTCAGTTCAAAATAAGTCATGTATATATATTTACAGGATATTTCATATATGATACCATAGACATGAAGATGAACAAAAAGATAGGAACATACTGGGAAGTTACTTTACATCATTTTGTTGTAAGTAAAACATATAGTAAACACATTGATAGATAGTTAAATGTTTAACGGCAATTTATTAAAACAAAACAAAACAAAACGCAAAATAATTATACAATTGCATTTAACTAAAGCAAACAATTGAAGAAAACTTTCCATCGGACGCAATGATCTTTTCAATACTGATGAAAATCCACCGTTCTATTTCGTACGAACACGGTTTCCATTATTTTTCAAAAAAACATCCATGATAGAAAATAAACTGGAACAGAGTCAACATGTACCGTAAAAGATATATTAAGTACCAGATCAGTTATTATACACCTTTGAAAAATATCATTAAAGTAAGGAAAGTTACATCTTTGAAAAAATACCAATAGACTGTAAGGAAAACTAGAAAAAAAAGCTCCATAGTTAACGAAATGTGAAAATTTAAATGAATATAATAACGAAAAACGAAAAGGACACTGAGCGGTAGGACCAGTCTATGTTGATTCTTAATTAACACGAGGACATTTTACCCACTCCCAGAATAAAAAAAAAATACGTTTGACAACTGTTTATTTAAAACTCACAGTTTATTCTTGGATGAAAACTATGAGAAAGATGATACTTATTTTAAATTGTTATGATTTTATCCTTTATTTACAGATAGTTTCGTCATTTATATACAACTTTAACATAAGAAGCTGCATAGGATATAATGTGATAATACTGATGGCAGAAATAAATACGATATTTCTACATATGAGAAAACTCTTACAGATGTGTCATGTCGGATTTGACACTAAACTATACCGATTTGTGTCTTTAACTAATATTTTTACGTTCGTTACTTGCCGCCTAATTCCAATTTTACGTGTTTACTCAGGATTATATTTAGATTTTCATAGAGTAAGTTTAACGTATGTTATTACGTTTTGGTGGACTATAACAACTGGACTAGTAATAAACTTGATATTATTTGGGAGACTTGTAAAGTCTGATGTTTTAAGAGGTTTTTCTGGAAAAGGAAAACAAAAAGTGGATAACGCTTCCGGAAAAAGAATATTCGAAAATGGTGACTTGAATTTTGACAAAGATGAATAAAACGGATGGTTTAAACATGTCTATGTATAACAATCAGCAGTTGAATGTTTGCAGTGTTATTAACATAATGAAGTTCCGGAAATATGAGAACCAAGACAATTAGATAAAACGTTTTCTAAAATAGTTACCAATCAAACAATAGCAATACGAACATTTGGTGCAGTTGGCGGCTGACATCACTGGACTATTATTGTTATACTTTTGTTCTTCTTAAAATGAATTGGTGATATGAAGTTTGTACCGCCTTAAGTAGTTGTATATTTCTGACCTCAATCTATTCACCTTAATTTTCCTGTTCAAAATAATTTGCTTGCCCCCTCCGCTATGTTTTATCCTTGTCCGTCCGTACGTTTGTCTGTACGTCCCATGCTTGGTTTCAATTCTCTAACTATAATTTGCCTCAACCAAATGTTATGAAACTTATACAAAATGTTTATTACCACTAAACCCGGATCAAAATGAAATTTTAATTTTGTAGGCGTCACGTCTACTCACAGTGCGTCTACTTATGTATTCAGAGATCAATATTTTAATTAGATTGCACGTCTACTGTTCTAGAGTTGTGCCCTATACAAATGGAAAAATTAGTTGCTGAATTTTTCATTTCCGTTCTCTAACTTTAGTTTGCCTCAACCAAATTTTATTAAATTCATACACAACGCTCAATATCACAAAGCACAGATCAAATTGGAATTTTGGTGGCGTCTCTTGTATTGTTCTAGAGTTGTGTCCCTATAAAAATGAAAAAAAAAAAATGCTGAATTTTTCGTTTCTGTTCACACACTCAAGTTTGTCTCAACTAAATGTTATGAAACTATACACTGCTTATTACCACAAAACTCAGATAACAAAAAAGTTCAAATTTGGGACGCGTCATTATTGTAGTATTTTTTTTAAGTTATGTCCCTTTAAAACGTTATATGGTCATCATTTAGTTATTGAGAAGCATCGATATACAGGAATCGATGACGACAAATGAGTTTGTATTGTAGCAAATGTAGGTTGAAGACGAGTTTCATTTTTTGATGTAATGCGCGTATTGAATAAGAAAAATAACCTTGTCTTTCCTTAATTATTATTTCATTTGGTTGATGTGAACTGTTCATATATGTAAAATGTAGAAAGCAAAAGGATAATGTTTTCAGTTTTAGTTGGTGTCATAATATATATGACGAGTTGATGCTTACATTCTGCTCCCAATTCGAATCATTATCGTTAATTTCTATGGCCGCGTGAAAAAATGGTTTTGCTTACGTACCTTCATTCATTCATTCATTCATTCATTCATTCATTCATTTCTTTATTTCCTCTATCAAGAGATTCAATGAACAGCATAAATGTTAACAAATCAAATTACAAAAGTTTACAAAACAAGCAACACAATACAATATTACAATATTTACAATAACTATAGCATCTATACTATTAAACGAGAAGACCTCATTTTGGGTGTCGCTTCTCTTCTTTCCACAATTAATTGATCAACACGCCTCTGTGTCCTATAGGTACAGTGCATAGTGCCATTTGTCATCCATTCATATGATTATTCAGATTGACTTAATTTTGGAGAAAAACGAGAAAAAAGGCATCCGGATATTGTCCCGTCATTGGACGAAATTTTAAGTAAGATTAGACTTCCGGTTTGCGTTTTTCTGTATACTTTGAACGTACATATACAAAGAATAAAGTGTATTTTCAGAATTCTATCTGCTATCATTTTCAAGTTTACTATCCACGGCAGTCACAGAGTTTATTAAATAGAGAGGGTCTGTATACTATATCAATGACCACTATGGATCGATTAGTAAAGTAAATACATGTACACTATATTTATCATATAGTAATGAATGCTCATAATATACAGATAAGCGCTAAAAATATTCATGTGAACTTTTGAAACCTTTTCTGAAATTCTCAAGTCATTAAATCTTTTACAAAAATCATTGATTACAAAAAAAGAAGATGTGGTATGATTGCCATGTTGAGACAACTCTCCACAAGAGACCAATATGACACAGATATTAACAATTATAGGTTACCGTACGACCTTCAACAACGAGCAAAGCCCATACTCAGCTTTAAAAGGCCCCGAACTGACAATGTAAAACAATTCAAACCAGAAAACTAGCGGCCTTATTTATGTACAAAAAAATGAACGAAAAACAAATATGTAACACATAAACAAACAACAACCACTGAATTACAGGCTCCTTACTTGAATGTTCATAACATACTAAATGTATGTTCATATTGAAATTGATAGAAAACCAAAAAATGGGAATATTGGAAATAAAGGAGGAGGGATAAAAAAAAAAGCATTTTCCTGTCCCCAATAACCTATGACTTATGATACTTTTGCTGAAATTCTCCAGTCATTAAATATTTTACAAAATTCTTCCAACAACACTTTACATACTTTAAACTACGCTTTGAATGCCCGCGATTTCGCGGGTGTGTTCTAGTATAACTAAAAGAACATTTTAAGAAAATTGCTCTAACTAACGACAGTTCATGTACTAGCACGCTACTGTATCATCCTTCTCGTTACTCTGCTATACTCAGCAACACAGAGTGCAACGTGTACGTGGCACAAACTAAGAAAACTGTCAGTGTCGATATTTACTGTTGTTATGTGCTTACCCAAAAGAATGCAGTATAACTGTTCCTCATCGTATGAATACAGTTCGACAAATAATGGTAATGGAAACCTTTCAATAATGAAATCCCACCATGTATCTCTGATTGATTGAGTACAACAACTACAACACGCATGTACGTATATATCTAGAAAAGGTCTGTCGCATAGCTCGCAAGTGCTTCCCGTGTTATTAGGGATGTCAGTTAGTAATTTTGTTATAAAGTATGCGTTTATGATTTCTCTTGATGATCTAGCGCATTTCCTGAAATCAGGGACTTTGACCGAAACGTGAATATTTCTAAAACGAGAAAAGTTATTGTCGCTCTATATTCGACGAGTCCATTCATCAGTCTGTACTTTGTCTACCGTATTATTCACTATTATTTTCCAAGATTGCTTTGTAGGGAAAACTCCATCTCGCATAAAGATAATCACATATTCATGAAGATAATATTTGTATAAGATATCCATAATTTCTTGAATGAACATCATCAAGGACTTCATTGTACCTTAGCTTTCTATACATACTTTCATTACATAAGATATAATCTTACATTAACCATGTTAACTGATAAGGTCAATTTATTGCATTTAATTAAGGTAGATGGGGTGTCTAAATTATAATCCCTAGAATTTTTTAATACTTTGCCAAAATGTAGGTTATATAATGCTTTTTAAAAAATGATAATAAAAAGAATGGGTCACGGGGCTTATTTTCACGCTACACGGTGTTTAAAATTGACAAAGGAGTAGGTCCGATAAGGGCCGATTTCGGCCTCAATTTTCAAGTTCATCTAACGAAAGATTTTAGACACTTTTTAAACACTTGAATGTCTATTTCAATTGATTCAATTAGTTTATGTGAAAGATTTTAACTGATTAAGTCATTAAAAACGCTCCTATTCAAGCTTAAATATGAAAAATCTATCAAATATGCCAAAAATCGACGCTTTTCAGATAGTTTTTGTCAAAAAAGAAAGTGGCCACATCCGTGTTCATCCTCAACCTTTATATATATTGTGTATTATCGTCAAATACAACTTACATTTCAATATTATGAATGAACACGAATGCGGTCACTTTCATTTAAGACGGAAACTGAAATGCTAAAATTGTGAAGATTTCAGTAATTTATCATGACTTAATGATGCTAGTACCCGATATATGTGCATTGTATTGTAAAAAACAGCCAACATTTATGTAGCAGAAGCATTCTTCTATTTCAATAAATATCTTAACGATTACATTTTCACAATTTTCTAAAACTGCTACATTTTGGGGCCAAAAAGGGGTCTTACTGAACCTACTCCTTTTGTAAAGATTATGAATGGAAACCCCAATTTTCTGCAATAAAGCGTAAACTACACCATTGAATTTTAAGATAATTATAATATATGAGAAGATAGCTTAAATAGTATGCTTTCAGTTAAGAAAAAGAAAAAAAATGTGGTCACCGGACCCGTTTTCTTGCTACATTATAAAATTATCTGCCCTTGAATTTGAGTTGTCTCCCCTTATGTGGCAAAATTGGAAAAAAATTGATCAAACAAAAGTTTTCTGTTTTTGTTGTTGTAAAAAACAACCATAAATATGATAAAAGAGGATCATTTTCTATATTGAAGTGAAAGTTCTTACACATGAATTACCTACTACTCTAATTTGCACATTCTATTAAAGATCTAGACCTTTTTTTCTGGTATTTCCAAATCCAAGATGGAGGAAGACACCCTATCTACTTAACAGTCAACATTGAGAGAAGTTTTAAAAGTTGATCGACAATGAACTGGAGGTAGCCAAGTTGAAAGGCAAATTGAGTGTGTCATGTCAGAAGGTCGTGTACGCACACGTCTTGGTTAAAGTTTAAATGCAAACATAAATGCAAATCGATGAAGACTGATTGTATACAAATCTATAAATAAGTATATTGAAAACGGTTTGCACCTTTATGTCAAAATCAAAATGGCAATTCTAATAAAATGTTCAGGGTAAAGGTAGGAATTTTGTACCAATGATGACACATGTCATAAAACGTGTTTTATATATATATAGACGTGTTTGATTAAAAATCAATTTTATAAGACAGAGAGAGAGAGAGAGAGAAAGAGCCGAGGATATGAAAATAGACATATAAACTTTGATTCCTAAATTATAAGCTGACGACGTCATGGCCAAAAAAGAAAAAAACACTAAATGACTAATAGCATTATACAAAACACAACAAAGAAAACTAAAGACTAAGAAACACGAACCTCGTCAAAATCATGGGTGATGTCAGTTGTAGATCCTGCTCCACATGGGGCACCCGTTGTGTTGCTCACAACCGGTTATGAATTTAGTAGGTCATTTTCGGGGGAAAAGTAGGACGAGTTGGTGGTTAAGACATTTAGAACATATTGGTCGTCGTCTGTGAAACAGATTTCCAGAACGCGGTCAACTAATTTGTGATGGTGTCCGTACAATTTTAGGAGGTATGGTTTCAACTTCATCACTTGGAACTCTTGGTTTGGTAGCTTCTTTCTGAGCTGCAACCCTCCATAAAAAGCCATGATTGGAAACACAATTCCTAGAATATCGAATCAACTGGGAGATACATACTCCGTTTGCAGGTGCTGCTGACATGTTACTACATAGAAATAGAAAGTTCACAATTGGGAAGCTGACATTTCTTTATCTTTGTTTGGCATACGATTTTGCGATCAACAAACAATCATTATCAATTTCTAGAATTAAGTCAAGATATGAGGCCGACTTAACTGTATCTGTTGTATCCTGGCCTTAATTTAAAGTTCGATGGGATATATGCGTTCAACATAGTCAACAAACTTTGAACTACGTATTGAAAGGACGTCATCTTGATAGCGAAGTTAAAGGATAGCGTTAGCCTCTCTTTATTCTACCTAAGAAGCTCCTGTATGAAGTTAGCCTCATATGAATAGAGGAACAAGTCGACAAGAAGGGGAGCACAGCTCGTTTCATAGGAATGCCGATTGTATTTAAAAAAAACACGTCCTCCAAACGTATAGCAAATATGCTATCAATTAAGAAATCCAGTTTTCGGTTTCAGAGAATTTATTATATGAATCTTTATGATGATTGTTTTTAACAAAGTACGATTTATTCTTCCCTAAAACAAAAAAAAAAAAACTTGTATCTTTGTTGTCCATTCCTTTGAATGAACTAAACAAGAGCAACCATATATTGTATATTGTTACTTGTATTCCTAATATTTGGATAAGATATCCGTTCTTATATACATCATGACATCCTTCATTGTCATTTTCCATAGCAATACCATACAAGGTACAGGAAGACACGACACTCATACCGCCATAGATATTTATATAACAAGGTACAGGAAGACACGACACTCATACCTCCATAGATATTTATATATGTGATAGAATCAAGTAATTGTTTCCACCAATTTATGAGTTTATAAAACGTTAACCAAGAAGCGACGTAGTATATAACTGAAAGAGAAACCCGACAAAGTCGGAACTAATTCACGAATGGATTACCTTCGAATGCAGATTTCGGAAACGTAAATCAACGCGTACGATTTTTTATGATACAATCAGGGATAGGAAGACAGAGTTAATGGTTAAATCGATAGAATAAGAATGTCAAAACCTAAAAAACTTTCACTTTTAAGGGCAATGTAATCAGTGGTTGATATAATCGAGTATTTGGTCCTATTGGGTTTCATTGACCTCTTTTTTAATTTACTATGAAGATCGAAATTTCAGCTTTAAATTATACAATTTTTTACTAGTTATAATTTATATGAAATTGTTTGAATATTACAGAGAGTTAGAAAAGGAACTTTTCAGCAATATAAATCTTCAAGAGAATGTTTTTGTATCTAAATGCCTGAGTTGTTCTGTTTAGAGGGTTGCAGTATATGATATTATCCTAACCTGAGAGTGGCTGTTCTTTGGATGTTGCTGAATTAAATGTTATCCAGTGATGCTTTGGTTGGTTTTTCTATTTGAAGGGTTTCCATTCATGTTTTTTGTTGGTTGATTTGTTTAAAGGGTAGATGTATGTGAGGTTATCCTAATCTGATTGTTGTTAGAAGGGTTGATGTATGTGAGGTTATCCTAATCTGATTGTTGTTAGAAGGGTTGATGTATGTGAGGTTATCCTAATCTGATTGTTGTTAGAAGGGTTGATGTATGTGAGGTTATCCTAATCTGATTGTTGTTAGAAGGGTTGATGTATGTGAGGTTATCCTAATCTGATTGTTGTTTGAAGGGTTGATGTATGTGAGGTTATCCTAATCTGATTGTTGTTTGAAGGGTTGATGTATGTGAGGTTATCCTAATCTAATTGTTGTTAGAAGGGTTGATGTATGTGAGGTTATCCTAATCTGATTGTTGTTAGAAGGGTTGATGTATGTGAGGTTATCCTAATCTGATTGTTGTTTGAAGGGTTGATGTATGTGAGGTTATCCTAATCTGATTGTTGTTAGAAGGGTTGATGTATGTGAGGTTATCCTAATCTGATTGTTGTTAGAAGGGTTGATGTATGTGAGGTTATCCTAATCTGATTGTTGTTAGAAGGGTTGATGTATGTGAAGTTATCCTAATCTGATTGTTGTTAGAAGGGTTGATGTATGTGAAGTTATCCTAATCTGATTGTTGTTAGAAGGGTTGATGTATGTGAGGTTATCCTAATCTGATTGTTGTTAGAAGGGTTGATGTATGTGAGGTTATCCTAATCTGATTGTTGTTAGAAGGGTTGATGTATGTGAGGTTATCCTAATCTGATTGTTGTTAGAAGGGTTGATGTATGTGAGGTTATCCTAATCTGATTGTTGTTTGAAGGGTTGATGTATGTGAGGTTATCCTAATCTGATTGTTGTTAGAAGGGTTGATGTATGTGAAGTTATCCTAATCTGATTGTTGTTAGAAGGGTTGATGTATGTGAGGTTATCCTAATCTGATTGTTGTTAGAAGGGTTGATGTATGTGAGGTTATCCTAATCTAATTGTTGTTAGAAGGGTTGATGTATGTGAGGTTATCCTAATCTAATTGTTGTTTGAAGGGTTGATGTATGTGAGGTTATCATAATCTGATTGTTGTTAGAAGGGTTGATGTATGTGAGGTTATCCTAATCTGATTGTTGTTAGAAGGGTTGATGTATGTGAGGTTATCCTAATCTGATTGTTGTTAGAAGGGTTGATGTATGTGAGGTTATCCTAATCTGATTGTTGCTTGAAGGGTTGATGTATGTGAGGTTATCCTAATCTGATTGTTGTTAGAAGGGTTGATGTATGTGAGGTTATCCTAATCTGATTGTTGTTAGAAGGGTTGATGTATGTGAGGTTATCCTAATCTGATTGTTGTTAGAAGGGTTGATGTATGTGAAGTTATCCTAATCTGATTGTTGTTAGAAGGGTTGATGTATGTGAGGTTATCCTAATCTGATTGTTGTTTGAAGGGTTGATGTATGTGAGGTTATCCTAATCTGATTGTTGTTAGAAGGGTTGATGTATGTGAGGTTATCCTAATCTGATTGTTGTTAGAAGGGTTGATGTATGTGAGGTTATCCTAATCTGATTGTTGTTAGTATGGTTGATGTATGTGAGGTTATCCTAATCTGATTGTTGTTAGAAGGGTTGATGTATGTGAGGTTATCCTAATCTGATTGTTGTTAGAAGGGTTGATGTATGTGAGGTTATCCTAATCTGATTGTTGTTAGAAGGGTTGATGTATGTGAGGTTATCCTAATCTGATTGTTGTTAGAAGGGTTGATGTATGTGAGGTTATCCTAATCTGATTGTTGTTTGAAGGGTTGATGTATGTGAGGTTATCCTAATCTGATTGTTGTTAGAAGGGTTGATGTATGTGAGGTTATCCTAATCTGATTGTTGTTAGAAGGGTTGATGTATGTGAGGTTATCCTAATCTAATTGTTGTTTGAAGGGTTGATGTATGTGAGGTTATCCTAATCTGATTGTTGTTTGAAGGGTTGATGTATGTGAAGTTATCCTAATCTGATTGTTGTTAGAAGGGTTGATGTATGTGAGGTTATCCTAATCTGATTGTTGTTAGAAGGGTTGATGTATGTGAGGTTATCCTAATCTGATTGTTGTTAGAAGGGTTGATGTATGTGAGGTTATCCTAATCTGATTGTTGTTAGAAGGGTTGATGTATGTGAGGTTATCCTAATCTGATTGTTGTTAGAAGGCTTGATGTATGTGAGGTTATCCTAATCTGATTGTTGTTAGAAGGGTTGATGTATGTGAAGTTATCCTAATCTGATTGTTGTTTGAAGGGTTGATGTATGTGAAGTTATCCTAATCTGATTGTTGTTTGAAGGGTTGATGTATGTGAGGTTATCCTAATCTGATTGTTGTTTGAAGGGTTGATGTATGTGAGGTTATCCTAATCTGATTGTTGTTTGAAGGGTTGATGTATGTGAAGTTATCCTAATCTGATTGTTGTTTGAAGGGTTGATGTATGTGAGGTTATCCTAATCTGATTGTTGTTTGAAGGGTTGATGTATGTGAGGTTATCCTAATCTGATTGTTGTTTGAAGGGTTGATGTATGTGAGGTTATCCTAATCTGATTGTTGTTAGAAGGGTTGATGTATGTGAGGTTATCCTAATCTGATTGTTGTTTGAAGGGTTGATGTATGTGAGGTTATCCTAATCTGATTGTTGTTTGAAGGGTTGATGTATGTGAGGTTATCCTAATCTGATTGTTGTTTGAAGGGTTGATGTATGTGAGGTTATCCTAATCTGATTGTTGTTTGAAGGGTTGATGTATGTGAGGTTATCCTAATCTGATTGTTGTTAGAAGGGTTGATGTATGTGAGGTTATCCTAATCTGATTGTTGTTAGAAGGGTTGATGTATGTGAGGTTATCCTAATCTGATTGTTGTTAGAAGGGTTGATGTATGTGAAGTTATCCTAATCTGATTGTTGTTAGAAGGGTTGATGTATGTGAGGTTATCCTAATCTGATTGTTGTTTGAAGGGTTGATGTATGTGAGGTTATCCTAATCTGATTGTTGTTAGAAGGGTTGATGTATGTGAGGTTATCCTAATCTGATTGTTGTTTGAAGGGTTGATGTATGTGAGGTTATCCTAATCTGATTGTTGTTAGAAGGGTTGATGTATGTGAGGTTATCCTAATCTGATTGTTGTTTGAAGGGTTGATGTATGCGAGGTTATCCTAATCTGATTTGTTTGAAGGGTTGATGTATGTGAGGTTATCCTAATCGGATTTGTTTGAAGGGTTGATGCATGTGAGGGTATCCTAATCTGATTGTTGTTTGAAGGGTTGATGTATAATGTGAGGTTATCCTAATCTGATTGTTGTTCTTTTAATGTTGTTGCATAAATGTTATCCGTTGATATTTTGTTGTTGTTGTTTTTTTTTTAGAGGGTTTCATTCCTGTTTTGGGTTGGTTGCTCCCTTTGGAAGGTTGCTGTATATGTTTTTTTTTTGCGTCTATGCTCTCAGACGTTTAATGTAAGCCTCTCATACTGTTGGTCTAAAAAATACAGGAGGAAGATTATTTCAGGCATACATGTATATATATGTGGTGTGCATTCACATATCTAAAATCAGTATTTAATTGTAATAAATAAGCAGTAGGATTCGACGCAAGTTATTTAATCTTCTATCAATATTAAATCCTCTGCTCATGTATATACTTGCAATTAATTCACACACTACAATTATAATATCGGCAAAATTTATACTTCCAAGTTGTTTGACACATTCCCCATTTCCATTCTCAATTTTATTCTTTATAGTACAAAAGTTACATTACATATAAAGACAGAAGATGTGGTATGATTGTCAATGAGACAACTCTCCGCAAGAGACCAAAATGACACAAAAAATTAACTATAGGTCACCGTACGGCCTTCAACAACGAGCAATGCCCATACCGCATAGTCAGCTATAAAAGGCCCCGAAATGACATGTAAAACCATTCAAACGAGAAAACTAACGGCCTAATTTATGTACAAAAATTGAACGGAAAAAAAAATAAACAAACGACAACCACTGAATTACAGGCTCCTGACTTGGGACAGGCACATACATACAGAATGTGGCGGGGTCAAAAATGTTAGCGGGATCCCAACCCTCCCCCTGTGTTTCAGAGGAATCCGTTATATTGATTGGATATAACGTTTGTGCGTCATACTAAAATTCACCTTCATATCCCAATGACGTTTAATATTCATAGTGACACGTGCTATCCCAAAAATGTGCACAGCTTATGCCGTAAATAAATAAATAATAAAAATCGATTTTTCATGATCATAGCGAAAAAATGTAATCATAAGTATTGAATGCTTTTACAACCCTATGAAATTTCATAAAGAAGCATTCAATACTAGTATAAAAACTAAGTGGTTTTTGGTAGAATCTTGCCAACTTCATATTTGATTTACAAGTGTACTTCTATTGCAATTGAAAATATTAATAACTATTTATAATCTTTTGAATAAATACAGTTTACAGTAATGTTAATATTTTTCTCAACAATTATATAGACCTATAGCCATTAACAATAAAGAGAGAGTTTTTGTAAATTGTTTATGTAAACACGTCATACTAATTTTTAATGATCTTCTGCGAATTACATATAACATTGCATAATTACAAGTAGACGTCACCCTGTTTCTGATATTGATTTAAAATCTAAATCTGCAAGGTTTAAATCTTGAGGATAAATCCAATTATAACATCTTATCAAATATGATATATTTTTATGGCTTAAATCACGGATATATATGTGTAGCCGATTTCAAGTCGGAATATTAGACACTGGAGCTGTTATTTAAAGATTTATAATTTATTTCGTAAATCTAAGTGTGAAATATCTTGAAAAATCTCCAACGCTTCGACAAGACAAATTTGTTTAAAATCCGTATTTGAAGTAAATGGGTTCATTCTAATCTTTTTAAACTAAGAGAATAATAGAATTTAAAGCTCATTATTTAATCAAGATATACAATACAACAAGCAATATGTATGTTTATTGTCGCCGTGCAACAACCTTTTAAAACAAAAAAATAAATAAATTTAAATAGTAGTAAAATCGATACTACAGCACGATGTTTAGTATTGTTATTACGGCTTTCTATAACTTTTATACGTGTGTCACAGTTTATAAATAAACCACCCTGGTTTCTGTGTGTAAAATTGAAAGCATGACAAATACACAAACGTAAAGTATATTTAAAGTTGGTTTATGTTTAGTGTATTTTCAATATTATGGAGGAAAGTGTTGGTGTAGATAATAGACTTGGATATTGTGTATTCATTGTAACTTTAGTATCGCTGCACTGTATTAATATACTCGTCGAACGTCGCGGCAAACCAAAATCTGCACGTGCTAATTTAGATGCCTGGCGATGGCGAAATCTTGTTATATCTTGGATACATGGTTTGGTTTGTGGATGCTGGAGTATATTAAGGTATGTTTGTTAATACTGTTAAACTTTCACATTCTTAAAATATTAAGGTATTAATCATGTTAATTGTCTTTTTGCTATTTGCTCATGATCAGTCTCAATCTGAATTTAATGAAAGGTATACTTTCATAAATATTAATTACTTAATGATCACAGTGGTGAATGCATGGACAAATAAATAGAGTACCAGAAGAACCGTACTAGGAAGCAATTAGTGGTCGTAAACTTGTTCCGGTTTCAAAAGTTACTTTGAAATTCTTACAAAACAACAGGACAAGATAATATTTAATTGCATTGGAGTTGTTATCTCGAGGTTGTTATATTGAATTTGAGAGACTTCAAAAAGCGTGTTTCAGAAATGTAGAGCAAAATGTAGGGAACATTGTAATCCTATATCACTCTTATTATTAAATTTATACTTTCATTATTTCATTTTCATTCTTACAAATTTAAAAACCAAATCAAATTAATAGTCAGCTATCTTGTTTTTATATTTATCCGTCCAATTTTGATATTATCATTCAATATTGTAAAAGGACTGTTATAAACACGTACAAGTGTATATATCCCAGGGATACATGTCCATTTTGTTCTTACCCAAACTTTTATGATTTAATCTTTTAAACATCATGTAATGATTACTTTCAATATTATTTGGCCGATTTCATAAGTTTATATTGATTATATTTCAATTTTTGGATTAGAATTTAAGTCCTATTGAACTTATGCAAATACCGAAATAAAAATAGGTCATCTATACCATCTTCCATTGATAAATACATGAAATATGAGTATGTTAACGTGAAATTCCATTATTTGACCAAGTGGAACGGTTTACTTTTCATTTATTCATATATTATACACAAATGTCATACTAGTAGCACCTACATTATGACAGAACGATAACAATATTCAGTTTACTTGCCCTTTAGATTCATCAATAAATGACGGCCTGACTACAAGATCAGGATAGTTTTGTATATCTTTATCTCATATCTTACAATATACACAAAGCTATCAGGCATGCAAAAAGATAAAAGAAATATGTTATTTGACTGAAACCATTTTAAAATGAAGTTTGCAAGTCGCGTGGGTGAAGTTTACTCCAGACTGACTTGAATGGTTATAACTATTAATAAAAAGTTTGGGATCTTTCATATTGGATGAAACATTTCACAGAAACGCATTGTTTGTACCTCAGATATTGTGATAATTGTTTTTTTGAACAGCATGATTGCAGATGCGTATCTGAGTAGCCATAAGCTTGACGTGAAACACTTTTTAAATGGTTTATTCCTTTTTCAGTTTCATAAAAAATTCAAATCTGGGTATATATGTGTGTGTGTGTGTGGGGGGGGGGGGGGGGGGGGGGGGGGTGAGGAACATATTTTGTTTACCCATTTTGTTTACCAACCCGTATGTTGTTGTTCAAATTATTTGATACACTGTCTAGCTTCTGAACTATTTGACTATAGAAACGTTTGCTTTTAACTCTCAGAAGTAAACGCTCTCCCCCGGGTCTATTTGTACCAACATTCGACAAAGAGCAACGTTTTTATTTCATTATCATAACAATTTTTAAATTGTAATATATATATAATTGTTTCTATAACTATATTTCAGTATTTACAACCATCCAGAGTTCGTGTACGACCCTGTAACATTTAACAGTCCTGTGGTGTTTTACATGGTGGTATTTTCAACAGGTAAAAAGTCATCAACGATAGCAAGCTTATAATCATGATAATATATAGTACCACCAGACATACCAGACGCGCGTTTTGTCAATAGAAGACTCAACAATGTCGCTCGATTAAACATAGATTGAGAGTCAAAATACAGTGGATTCATTGATTTTCGTGGGTACATATTTTTGTGGATTAAGGAAAACTTGCATATTCGTGGATATTTAAATTCGTAGTTTTGGCGAAGTCTGCATACAATACTTTAGAAAACTTGTATTTCGTTGAACAATTTAATTCGTGTTTCCAAGGTTCCCACAAAATCCACGAAAATAAGTATCCAACGAAAATAAATGAATCCATAGTAATAGTTATGTTGAATAAAATTGAGAGTGGAAATGAGGAATGTGTCAAAGAGACAACAACCCGACCATGAAGACTATTAAAAACCAAAATTCCCTAACCACTCCAGCATCTATGCCCGTCGATGTAATAAGATTGTATATGCATATAGGTACTATTTGAGCTGATAAATATATGAATGGGTTATGATTACGCAGTGAAATATATGTATAGATAGGGATTTCACAATTATTCAATATATGAATGGGGATGTTTTTTAAATCCCAGCTGCATAACTGTAACCAAAATCCTATGTTGAGACTACCGTGGTTGTCACAAGGATTCTTAACATGCAGAGAACGTGACACTCTCTCTAGACATGTCTTCGATTTTAACATTTCCATTCTAACTGAACGTGGTTGCGTACTTATACATCCCACACAGCCAAATGGACTATCCACTTTGGTAAGGGTTTTACTACCGGTCGGAAGAAGTTCTATGTAACCATGTATCATTCTATTTCCCTGTGGGTGATATTATGATGTTATATATCTTTATCCGCATGCTTTCATCTGTTCTGTAGTTGATTATTTGTAATTATTACTTATGAACACTACTGTGTTATACCGTATATATAGCGGGTTATTTTTGCAGGTGTAAAAGTTCGCGGTTTCCATTGTAAGGTTTGCGAAATATTTTGGGGGTTATTATTTTGGCGGATTCAAAACTGTTATCAATGAGGTCTTTGCATGTACACTTTTGATTTGGCGGAATTTATTTTGACATCTTTGTTTTATCCGCGAAAATAAGCGAAAATTTACACCCCGCAAAATAACCTGCTATACCGTTTCTTCCAATGATCGATTACAATGTGTGAAAGTACGTTTCCCCTGCTTTGAGATTAAATATGTTTATGAGCAGCATTTGTTATCGAATGTAAGGACTTTCCACGGTGCCGATTTTAACAAAATTAAACACTTGCAGTATCAATAGATACAAAGGCTAAAATAGGAAGAAAAACATTTGTGATAGGATTTTTTGGTGTTTTTCTTTTGTGAGAATTACGACAACATACAAACATTGATAGATGATATGCATTAAAGAATAATATAGTGACACATACAAATCGCAATTGTGAAAGTGAAGCTATGTAAAGAAATTATGACAATTTATATAATGTGCACTTAAGAAAAATTGTATACCAGGTGAATAATAAACCTATGCCAACAATGCTTAACCATATAACCTCAATGTCTGGTAGGTTACAAAAGTTTTTGCGTTTAAGTCACAGGCACTTGTCTCCGGAAAAAAATCCTATACCTTAATACTCAGATTTTTCCCCCCTATATATCTATATATTAAGGTATATAGGATTTTTTTGAGACAAGTGACTGTGGTTTAAGTGTACCGTTTTAAAAGATAGCATGCATTTTTTTTAAAAGAAAAACAATGCCAAAACAAACACATATATATGTACAATTTTCTTCTCCAGGGTATTTTCTGTATGATACTATAGATATGGTGTATAACAAAAAGTTACTAGAATATTGGGAGGTCACACTTCATCATATATTTGTAAGTATTGATTATTAATAAAATTGAGAATGGAAATGGGGAATGTATCAAAGAGACAACAACCAAACCAAAGAGTAGATCTAGACAACATTACAACCGAGGGCCACCAATTGGTCTTCAACACAGCGAGAAAATCCCGGACTCGGAGGCGTGCTTCAGCTGGCCCCTAAACAAAAATGTATGCTTGTTTTGTAAAGTTTCAAATTCGAATTGATATCGTTTAATTTGACGATCCATTTCTGTGGGATGTAATCATAAATAATACTATGAAACCAGGTACAATCCACCATTTTCTACATAAGAACCATTTTAATGCCTGTACCAAGTCAGATATATTACAGTTGTTATTCATTTGATTGATGAGTTTTAGCTTTTTATTTTGACATTAGATTAAAGACTACCCGTTTTGAATTTTCCTCCGAGTTCAGTAATTTTGTGATTTTTACTTTTAACCAGATTTAATCTCATTTATCACACCATTCAGCGATGACCGTTGTTTGCAATTGTTTATGATAAGTACCTTGGTAGTGTCAATATAAAAAAGAAGATGTGGTATGATTGCCAATGAGACAACTGTCCACAAGAGACCAAAATGACACAGACATTAACAACTATAGGTCACCGTACGGCCTTCAACAATGAGCAAAGCCCATACCGCATAGTCAGCTATAAAAGGCCCCGATATGACAATGTAAAACAATTCAAACGAGAATATCAATTATTCTTTATTATTTTGCATAAAAAAAGCATTTGCTAGTCTGTTAAAATAAGTATTTTAAAGGGGATCTGAAGGGAAAATTGATATTTCCGATTCATCCAACATGTCTAATTGGTTAAGTAAAAGCTGTATATAAAAACTAAGTTACAGCTTAAACCACAATTCAAAGTTGTACACATCCGAAAATCAATTATACTGATCGTCGCACAAAATTGTTTTGTTTGTTTAAAAGCGACCATGTCCAAGAAAAGATTCATAATACTATGTCCAATTTTGGCAATATGCTTTTACCGTGGCTCGGTATTTATACATCCCAACATTGTGTAATTGTGCTATGGTAAAGTTTTATATTCATGTCATTTATTTTTTTGTTTACAAGTCGTTTTCTTTTTCTTTTTTTGACACAGTTGTTTGTTTTTAAGATCATGACTGCTGTATACCGTTGTTTGCCATTTATAGATATAGGAAGATGTGGTATGAGTGCCAATGAGACAACTCTCCATTCAAATAACAATTTATAAAAGTAAACCATTATAGGTCAATGTACGGCCTTCAACAGGGAGCCTTGGCTCACACCTAACAACAAGCTGTTACTATAAATAACAAGATGTTGTATGTTAATATAAATAAAAAGATGTTGTATGAGCGATATTGAGACAAACACTCTATCTTAGTCGAAATGTATAAAAAGTTTACAATTATAGGTCAAAGTACGACCTTCAACTCGGAGCCTTGGTTACCGCCAGACAGAAAGCTATACATGACCACACATTAATAGTGTAAAACAATTCAAACAGGAAAACCAACGGTCTAATGTATATATAAGAAACGAGAAACCAGAATAAACATATGAACCCCATTAATAAATGACAACAACTGAACAACAGGTTATGCCTGTTTGTTTTGCTAACAATTTGTGTTTTATAAGGAAGTACACCACTAATTAATGGCCCCATTGCTTTCTATGTTAAATTCCTCAATTTCGAGTGGTCACAGCTCTTTTATCTTAAGTTCAAATAAAGTGACAATCATTGCATGTCAAAGCAACACCTTCTGGTGTCCTGTACTGAAAAAATCAACATACCTTACATGGCATATAAGAAAGAACTGGTTCCCGGAACTTCGGATGTACCAAAACAGGTACTTCCGATCTGACAAAAAGGCAAAATGTACCCTCCTTTTTAAATGTCATGCCATTTTTTTATTATTCAAATTTATCAGTCAAAAATTGTTCTACAATGATCACCAGGCATGCAGCTTTCATTTGATACCAAAATTAATAAAATACTCTAAATATTTTGAAAGTTATGTCCATGCGTAGGAACTATTTTGTGTTAAATATGTACTACTTTCTGGTATGTGCTTTCTGGCCGGGCCTGAATTAGTGGTGTTACACCATAACGGAATTATATTCGACTGTCATAAAAGGGGGAGCGTTAGCTAGCTATAAACCAGGTTTATCAACCATTTTCTATATAAAAAAATGCCTGAACCAAGGGAATGGATTTATTGAAAAACCACCTCTACTAGGTGTAACTATGGCCTGTATTGAAAATCAACTAATATTGTTTATAAAGAACGGTAGCCTTTGCAATTAGACATATGGAGGGGAAACGAAAAGCAGACAAAACAAAGATCCAGTTTTGATTACCGGTATGGTCACGTCCTTTGTACTGTTATAGAATTATTCCCCTTTACAAACGAAAAAAAAAACTGAATCTTACGTTTTCGTTCCCGTACGTTAGATTGCCTCAAACAAACGTTATAAAATTAAATGCTGATTATCTCATAACACAAATCAAGGTGTATGTTGTTTGCATCACTTTTACCGTTCTAGGGTTTACCATTTACAAATCGAAACATGGCTGAAATTTTCTTTTCTGTTCTCTTACTGAAGTTTGACTCATCCAAACATAATGAAACTTGTACATAATTCTACTAACCGCAAAGCTCAGATCAAGTACAAATTTGGGTAGCGTCACTTTTACTGTTCTTGAGTTATGTCCCTTTATTACGTAATTGGCAAGCGGGTGCACCATCCATGTCCCATGCATACATTCCCTACCAATTTTATTGCTACCACTGGAATATGATCTGCCTACCAATTCATTTCAACTAAGTTCACCACGATGTTTGTTGGGGATTGTGTTACCCAAACTGTGAAATGTTTTTTTGCACTGTTGTTTGTCTTTTACTTGTTTGTTTTTGCTGTTTATATTGTTTTTCTTATTTCACCCATGACATTTTCTCCCTTCTAGCCATATAATAATGGTTCTAAAAATAACAGTTCTTTTTTCTCAAAATAGTCATGATCATGATGATATAGCCATGGCATGCTACGAAATTGTTTAAAATGCAATAAAATCTCAAGAATAAACCACAAACAACATTTTGTCCTCTGAAATATAACTACATGTACGTGTATATCATGTATATACTTCATTGGATTCTATTCTCTTAACAAACAACCATCATATATCTAGGCTAATAATTTGCAACACAGGACGCACGTTTGGTCTATCGGCATACAACGCATCTAATCAAAATCAATAGAATGCAAAAATAAAAAACAAAGACGACGAGCATATAAAAGCGAAAATGCCGAAAAGTTGCCTACCCTCATGACCCTCCTGCTTGCTACTATTTTCAAACCTAATTTACTGAGCTTAGGTTTACATTTTTATTATTGTCTGTTATTTGTGTTCTTATGATTTTGATTATTGCTGTTTCTTATCAAAGTTTAAATTTTTAATATTATTTCTATGATTTTTAAATTTTGCTTTTTCTTATATTTTAGGTAGTTCCTGGTTTTTGGTATAACTGGCATAATAATATTTGTATAGGATACAGTCTGACTGCTTTGACAGCAGAAATAAACAGTTTCTTTTTACATTCCCGGAAATTATTACAAATACAAAATGTCGGATTTGACACCATGCTTTACAGAACATGTAGTTACGTGAATTTAATTTCATTTTTCTTATGTAGAATAATACCAATAGGATTTATTGTTTTTCATCTTTTTGGTAGCCATGGTGATATCCATAGAAAACAGCTATCTGTTGCTTATGTAAATTGTTTTAGTGTGATTATGGTTATAGTTGCAGTTGTTAATGTTGTATTATTTTGGAGGTTGTTAAATACAGATCTTATTCGACCTTTTCTTAAAAGTAAACGTAAAGAACAAATCAAAATAAATGGGAATAACAACCAAACTAAAGAAGAATAAGTTTAAGTGCCTGCTATCTGTTGTTTTCTAAGATATATACATTTTATACTTTAGTTTCCTTTATAATGAGCATTAATTTATTATAAAACTGTTTTGATTCCATACAATACTAGTATCATGTTATGCATATTGCTAACAACATGTTTATTAAAGTGATTCTTTTTTTTTTATTTTAATGACATATGAATTTATTTTATGTGATTATAATGATTTGGAAATTGTTTGATATAAAAAAAATGCTATGATTTCATTTTTTTGAAAATTTAATAAAAAAAAACGTAGGAACATTATTGACGAATTTGGTATGCTATTGTGATAAAAAAATCCTTTTGTATATCATTGTTGAATTTTGAAGTCTCATTCGTTGTTCATTGCATTGTAAAAGGGCATCAGATGTTAAAGGTTACAGTGTGAAGGTTAGTGAATATGTTTCATTCTATAAATAGCCAAGGGTTGAGATCCAATACAAAAGTATATATACAGATTTGCCACTGCTTTGCTTAGTCTGAAAAGTAAATTATAGGAAAGCAAATTTTTTCAGAAAATTTATATTTTTTTAAATAGGTATTACATGTAGAGTTAATCTTCTTTATAAATTTACTGTTTACAAATTTTTGAATTTTTTTAAAACACTAAGGCTTTTCTACCTCAGGCATAGATCACCTTAGCTGTATTTGGCAAAACTTTTAGTAATTTTGGTTCTCAATGCTCTTCAACTTCGTACTTTATTTGGCCTTTTTAACTTTTTTGGATTCGAGCGTCACTGATGAGTCTTTTGTAGATGAAACGCGCGTCTGGCGTATATACTAAATTTAGTCCAGGTATCTATGATGAGTTTATTTCAAATTATACATTATTCTGGTCAAAATAAGTACTACAACCATACAACAGAATAATAATTTTAAGTGCCTGATACTGCTGTTATTTTAAACATGAAATTTATGCTTATATTTTTTTATGATTAGCTATAGTTTTGTATGAACATGTTTTGATATCCTACAATATTATTTTTAACTCATTGCTGAAAAAAAATTGTAAATGTGAAAACAATTATTTTAATGTTATATGATATATTTTTGTGTGACTGAAACCTTGGTTAGTTTGAAAATTTTAAGATACAAGTAGTTTTTACAAGTATTTGATACAATTTATTTTTTTTGTAAAATCGTGTTGTTCAGTTGGAAAATAACATGACATTGGATGAACAAAAATATTCTTAGAAATTTATATTTCAAATCAATGAATAAATCAGAATGTTTACACTTATTTTACATAAGCATTGTATTCAATTTATCTTCAAATTACACATTGTCGATTTATTATTACACAAGCTTTAAAAACAGTAATCTAGTCTTATAAATTACTTAGTTAATAAATCAAAAGTCTTAATTGCAAGTTTACGGATATTTATGGTGATCTACGTTCATTTGCCTTTTTACAGTTTTTGATGGGTTCAAACAGCATAATACATAGTTTTCTATTCATTCATGTTTTTTTGTGAAAAGAAAGAACAACAGTAATTATAAGGAAAATTTTTGTTCTCCAAAAGTCGGTATGATTTATACATTTCAGTCTACTTTTATTGTAGTTAAATGCTTTGAATGGCTTTAAAATATTATAACTGTGATGTGAATAGGTAACTATGATACAGTATAAAAGCAAAAACTTGTATAAGGTATAAAACCACTAATAAGCTTACGGATTTGTGATCGCCGTAGAACCGTTGTTGACAGTTTCTATTGAATGATACCATATAATCAAAATTATAATTGAATGGTAAATTGCCCTGTTGTTTGGATCAGAAGTACCATAGATTAACTAAGCAGTATGTGGTACAACTATTTGAATTTTGGGTCCTCAATGCTCTTCAACGTTTTACTTTGGCTTTATAACTATTTTGATCTGAGCGTCACTGATGTCTTATGTAGACGAAACGCGTGTCTTGCGTATTAAATTATAAGTTACCTTTGGTACCTTTGACCACAATGCATTAGTGACTTTATTCCTATACTAACATTTTTAGGAACATATATGCGAGTTTTTACAGTTAACGATCTCCTGTAACTTTTGAAACTAATCGTTCTAATGGTGCTATTTTTGTAGTTGACCGAGACTGTAGTTCCGTCAGATTGTTTTAGACATATCTCATTTGACATGTTTTGAGAGCAAATCAAAGTTATCCAAATAATTCTATTTTGTTTAGCTGCATTCACACATAGGTTCAAATGGATGAAGAACTTGATGTAAAATGCACATTTCAGATGTAGAACTGAACTGATATATTTTGTCTATTTTTTATTGATACATACGTATATTTACATATTATGGGTAGTTACTTTTCATTTAATCATTTTCGCCTCATCGAGCGTTACTTGAGCAATCAAGAACATACTATTATTTATTAATTATTGCATGCTCGAGTTCATCATTCTGAAACGTTCCTTCTATTATCAATAATGTTTATTTGGGGTTTTACAAATTGAATATATAACTCAAATTCATCATTTAAAAAAGACGTGTACTATATTTATACCATGGTCGAACTATGTTAGGCTTTCACTTGTATATGCTGCCGTATATTTTTTTATGTCCAAGACCTCCATGTGAAATATATTTTACTAGAATGTCTGAATTCTATATTGTAATGACATAAATGTAAGTCTTGTCTTAAGAAGATGTTCAAGTATCACATTCCTTTGTGTAAATCATTCAACAAAGATTTATAATGTTTGACTTTCCGGAGCACCTGTGACCACCCCCAGTTAATTAGAGAAGTTTTAGCCATTACACATGGCTTTTGTCATACTTTGATTATTTTATTTAGATCTGTAACAAGAAAAAAGATATCAATGGGATGATCGAAACTTTCAATTTAAATACTAACAGACAACACCATGAATACAACTAATAATATGTCGAACATTTTTCTATTGGAAACATGTTATGTCGAAATTTCCTCTAATAGTGTGAAGTCAGTCATTTTTGTTCGTAGAATATCGTCTCTAATCTTCCAGTATAATTTGGTTGGCTCATTTTAAGTTAAACTTATGGGATCAGACTAAGGCATTTCAGTATTGAAGAAAGGTTTATATTACCATATGGTTACCTGATGTTTTGTCATTGAAAACTAAACGATACATTGTCTTTTCGTTTTATGATCTTTAGTAAATAGTGTTATCTGTCCTTCTTCGACTTAAAGGTTATGACGACCTACTTGTTATTTTGGAAGGGTTCATAATTTTTAAATCTGATACAATTTTTGTTATGAGTATTATTGATAATTTGAATATTTCTTATGAAATTAACTGTTTGTTATAACAATATGAGAGTGAAGATCAAAAAGAGGTTTTTTCTGCTACTTTGTTCAGAATTTGATAATTTAAAAAGATGGTCAAGCTTTTGTTGACTTGCTGCTGTTTCTTGGTGTATTCTTTACATCCTTTTTTTACTATGTAACTTAACATTATATAAAGTCAGTAGAAAATATATATTGCTAGTTGTGATTATAGTTACCTCCCTTTATTATTTATTTTTATACAGCATACTGTTCAGTTTTGATAATAGTATTACACTTTGTAGCTTATACAATAATGTTTATATAATGTCATAAATTCCGCCAATTTTGATAACTGTGAAGCAAAATACATTGTGTTTTAAGAAAAATCTTGTGCACTCAATGAGTAATATAATGACCTTTAGAATGAAAAAAAAATACTGTTGAATCGAACTATTTCTAGTAATATTTTTTTTATGTTTGATGTACTATTCCTCTCGAAGTGCAAAATTATGTTGACGGTTTGAAGAAAAAGTCCACATATTCTTATCGTTAACCATATTATTGTATTGCTTAGTTCAGCGATTGAAACAAAACTGTTATATCATATTTATGACTGGCTTAAAAATGTTAAATGGGATTTATGTTAGCGAACATTTCAAATTCTGAAAATTGTATATTTTATAGTCTTTTGATTAAATAACTTTGACACTGGTTTATCACTTGCAGCTTTTATTATTGTAATTTGGATAATGTATCAACTATAATAATGTATGCTTCGATAATTGAACTATGAAATTGAATTTCAGCATTGTTCATGTATGAATAAATATGCTAAATTGAAACTGTATGTTTTATCTCTTGCAAAATGTTTTAATATTGATAATGAGGGAACAAAGAAATATGCATGTTTGCTGTTCCTTCACTTGTAATTTGTTCCAGTTACAAAGTAGAAACCTCGAGCTTTTGCTAGTCTTGTGTGTGTTTTTTCAAACATATTTTTGTGGAGTCTATTTCGCTTAACCGGTATATATCTTTTTTTTCGAGGCGTTGAAGACGAATTTGGCTGTTTCTACTAATCGGTCTGGCTATTTTATTTTAGCACATTTAGTATTTCAATTCACTATTCTATTTAGAAACACTTAAAACAGACATAACCCACATGTATCTATTATGGTTGATTTCGTTAAACGATGGATCATGTTGCAAATTGGATCATCTCCCCTTTACTAGAAAATTCGCAACGACTTATTACAAATGTATTAAAAAATGTACAAAAATATGTATGAAAAGTTCAATACGTACAAATTGGCAAGTTTTTGTTAATTTCACCAAGCGATTAAAAGTAAAAGCACATATTTAGGGATTTGCATGAACTCGAAAAGAGGTAAGACTACTTGCGTCGACGTGGCAAGTGTCTGTTGCTATGCTCTCATCATCCGCTATTCTAATTCGACAACTTTCGAGTTCGATGCAAGTGGTTGGAAGGTATAAAGCTATATTGCACGACTTATTCGGCAAATTGAATTCTCATAATTGTCTTTCAGCACTGCTGTCATTAGGGAATTGTGATGAAGTACCTACAGAACAAATATTTTCTCGGGTAAAGTGTAACTAACTGAAATATGACACAATTTACAAATTACACACAAGACGACGTTTTTGTTACTAGTATCTAATGATATAAGACTGCGGAAACATGTCGCTATTGCCTTTATGAGCTATATGATTTAAAAGGACACATTAATAACCAAATAATCAAGTAAATGGAAAGGAGCGAATGCAGCTACATTTTGTTAACTTAAGTTTTAATTCATTTTATTCCGTTTAGTTCCTTTCTACATCAGTGCAGAGGAGAACTGCAGTTGTCCGCATGTAAACTTCTAGCATTCGTCACCAATATGATTACATCGCAATCCGTTACTGTTTCAACACTCAGGGTTATTTCATGTTTGTATTCTTAAACAATTATTATTTTTTCTCTCTTTTTTAGCAATGCATTAATCTCTACTGTCCTTATCTACTATCTATATTCTGCGTCTCCATCCAGATTATCGTGTATACCATGAGGATCCGAATTGGGGATGGTGTTTATTTCTGTATTCTTTAAATTGTTATGTCACTTTTCTCTACATTTTATTTATCTTACTCAGTATTATTAATTCGTATATTTTAACTTATTTGATTCGTTCAGGGATAGTCACATGTTAAATAAAATTGAGAATGGAAATGGGGAATGTGCCAAAGAGACAACAACCCGACCATAGAAAAAAACAACAGCAGAAGGTCACCAACAGGTCTTCAATGTAGCGAGAAATGCCCGCACCCGGAGGCTTCCTTCAACTGGCCCAAACAAATATATACTAGTTCAGTGATAATGAACGCCATACTAATTTCCAAATTGTACACAAGATACTATATTTTCGAAGGGGATCACTATATTTTCGAAGGTGATCAAAAACGGCGGATAGCAAAATGCATATTGCACAGCAAAAAGAATATTGCACAGTTTATTTATATGTCGTTAATGTATAGGAGACAATATGATATCTATAAAATTCAAACAACATCAAATGACGATTTTGATACAAATATGGTTGGAAATTTAATAATATAACAATAATAGCCTATGTATGAGCTCAATACAGGATATATCGACCCAAAGAAGTATTTCGACCTAGGACTTCGTCCTCAGTCAATATACTTCTTTCTGGTCAATATATTCTTGTATTGCCCTCATACAAAGGCTATAATTGTATATTATTCCACTGTTTATACACCACTGTATTCAGTATATTGAATTGTTTTATTATACATGAATAATGTTTATAATAAAAATATATTTAAAAAGTTATACAATTAAACATGCTAAACTTTCAATGATTTTCTCGTTAACACCTGATTAACAGACTTTAGCCAACCCGATTAACAGACCAACCGCCGATATAGCCGCATACTCAATATAGATTAACCGACCAATCTCTCGGTTAGCCGAGTGTCGGCCCTGGTGGACTTGCTCACAATTGAAGGCAGCCACAATTCATGTTTATTTATTCTAGTTACATTCCGAAGTTATGTCTTTATTAGATGAAACGTAGAGATCATATCTGGGAAACAGTACGTAAACAAAACAATGTATCTATGAATAAAATATATATCAACAAAGGAGGTGCGGTTTGTGAAAGAGATGAATTTATTAAATACAACCCTAAATAAGTTAGATAATTAACTCTTCTACATGTGAAATACTTTTGCCTGTACAACGTATTTATTATTTGTATGGCGTATTTATGATATAAACTGCCATACGGACGCAATACACAGATATGCATCTTTCATGCATATCTGTTAGATATCTTCTGCCATTTTTTGTGAAAAAAACCCAATGATGGTAAAAATTATGCAGGATGGGATTAAGAATTTTTGTGAAGTATTATATGTGTTTGCAATTTACAATGACTTGATGATTCTATTGATGAAAGCAATATGTCACTGATGTCAATACTAAGGCTTATAGTTGGTTTAATAATTGTTATTGTGATGTAATTATGTGTTCCTTTAATGCTAAAACGGCATGACTATTTCTGACTTTTTTTAACTAGAAAGTCGAATATTTATCACACGGAAATCAAACTGTCACAATATTTTGAAATTGCTGAAGAAAAGATTGGTTAAACATTCAAATGGCAAAAAGGCAACGAACAACGCAATGAATAAATTGTGAAATTCAATCAGTTATTCTCTTCCATCAGTGTTTAAAGTATAGTATATACACTTTTGTATTAATTTGTATATGTATGTTGCATGGTTTTGATATTAAAACAATTGTGTAGTAATCATATTATGATAGCGTTTCAATTAAGTAATATATAAACTCATTATAGATAACTTGATTGAAATTTTGTGCGCCAGTATCGGTAACTTTCGAATAAAAAAGGGTAAAAAGCCAAATGAAGTACAAAGTTGAAGAGAATTGTGAGATCAAATATATACTACAGTCTGCTTATTGTAGTGAATGTAATTTGAAGAAGTGTAACTTTAAACTGAAATAAGATATCGAATAGATAAGTATTTATTTAACTGCTTACTTTCTATATGCCTTACAAATGTTTTAACAGAAAAATTGAACCCTAAAGTACCCTAAAGAAAGGATAGTTATTAGGTGATACTGATTCAAACTTTAAATTGAATAGTTGACGAATGACAAAGTCTCAACAGGAACAACGTGTGAGAAGTGGAAATAGTAACAATGACCAAAAACGTCTTACGTGTTCAATAATTTAATTTTTTTTTATACATAGCAACAGAAGATGTTGCTTGTTTGTTTTTTAGAGACTTTTATACATCCCCTCATTGTCTAAGTGTACTTTGTTAAATTTTTGTACTCTTGCCGTTTATTTAAGCAGATGGGCTTAGTCTATATGCTTATTTGTGTCTCTTTGTTAGTACATATTCGTTTGCTTTTATAGTGATGACCCATATAACACAATGTTTACTGCTTTACCCCAACTTTGGACCTTTTAACCTGTTGTGTCTGTTTTTTTTGTCAGTATAATGGAAATTCATGCGACTGTCATACAAGTGAGAGGTTCAGATAGCTATAAAACCAGGTTTATTTCACCATTTTCTGCATAAAAATAGATCTGTACTAAGTCAGGAATATGACAGGTGTTTTCTGTTCGTTTGGTGTGTTTGAGCTTTTCATTTTGCCTTTTGGATTGCGGACTTCAAGTTTCGTTTTGAATTTTTCTAGGAGTAATGTTGTTATTTAACTTTTGTCTTTTCAGGTTTTGATATGTATTTTTTTTTAAATATGAATTAAAATATAGATTTATTATTAACTATTCCATTCTCAATTTTATAGTCGCATAAAACATGTGACAATAGAAGGTTATTGACCGTAATCTAAACAATATACAAATACAAGTATGAAAATAAAACTATGTTACTTCCGTATCACAATGGGTTTCTGAATGTTCAAATTTAGATTCCTATATAGTATTCCGTAGGCGTAAATGTGTTTTTTTCATTTTTTATTATTAAATTGCGGCCAAGTTGTTTCCTTATCTAATTTTGATTTCAAACAATATTTTTAATCGAAAACATCCTTTTCAAACTTAACTTTTAATTGTTATAATGACTACAATAGATTAATAACTTCCATATCGCCATTGCTAAATTCAATTAATATCGTAGCATGGCACCAAACAACTGCCTATTTAAACCAAACGTGAAATTGATTCCTTCCGTTCAAATTTTAAGTTATTAATAAAAACAGTTTTAAACTTTTTTCATCAACCGTTTAGTAAAACAAAGGAAAGCTTTAATATAGACAAAACATTTTACAATAAGAAAGTCTCGTTTTCCCGTTTGAACTAGTAATTTTGGGGGCCCTTTATATTGCTGTTCGGTGTGAGCCAGGGCTCCTCGTTGAAGGCCGTACCTTGACCTTTAATGGTTAATTTTTATAAATTTTTATTTGGATGGAGAGTTGTCTCATTGGCACTCATACCACAACTTCCTATGTAAATATAGTAACAAAATAAATGTCATAAAGGACCAGGAAAAAAACTATTCGTCAATGACATACATTATTTAACTAAGGCCGTTAGTTTTTCTTGTTTTGATTTTTTTTACATTAGTCATTTCGGAGCCATACATATCTGACTATGTGGTATGAGGTTTGCTCAATGTTGATCTATAGTTGTTGATTTCAATGTCATTTGGTCTATTGTCGTCAGTTGTATCATTGGCAAGCATACCACATCTTTTTATGTAACAGTATGGTCAAAGAAAAAAAAAAGACGATTGTTAACAGGCAAGACTTCACATTTGACTACATAGGTTGTTTTGGAAATTATATCAGGCCTTTTTTTATTTTATTGTTTAACATTCAGTCATATAACTGGTCTTTTCTAGCCATGCAGTCTTGCTTTTCGTTATTATTGGGCCGCAGGGTGATTTACAGTTTAATTAAAATCATTGTATTGGAGGACATTGTCCGTACATGGAAATTAATGAATAATTCACGCGTCTCTTTATTCTACTCACGAAGTTCCTTTATTTAGGCTGCATCACATGAATAAAGGATCAAGTCGATTAGAAGAGGATTATACCTGAGCTTTAAATACAATTCGACTTTTTGCGATGCTGAACACATACAATGAGCAGTTAATTTATAAATATATCCATATCAATGATAATTCATGTCAGCACATCAAGTGAGTGATATAATACATAAAGAAAATATCGATTAAGATAATACTACAAATGTTACGAAATTTTAAACAAATTAAATTATTACGTCTTAGAGTTAGAACCTTGGAAAAATGAAAAATGTAAAATCCTCACAGAAATACATATAGGTAATTGCCAATTTGGTGGTTGGTCGTTCAAACAAAAATTATAAATAAAATAACAATGAAATAAATATCCACTGTAAAAGAGGGACGAAAGATACCTAAAGGACAGTCAAACTCATAAATCGAAAATAAACTGACAATGCCATGACTAAAAATGAAAAAGACAAACAGACAAACAATAGTACGCATGACACAACATAGAAAAATTAAGAATAAGCGACACGAACCCCACCAAAAAACTAGGAGTGATCTCAGGTGATCCGGAAGGGTAATCAGATCCTGCTCCACATGTGGCACCCGTCGTGTTGCTCATGATATAACAAATCCGGTAAATAGTCTAATTCGGTAGGTCACATTCATGAAAGGGAAGAGGATTGTAAGTGTAATATCATCGTTACCATCAGTTAAAAACACACTACATAGATTATGCAACTTAGCCTTCCCAAAATGCGGGTGTTGTGGCAGGGAAATCATGTCCTTCTCTTCTTGTTGTTGCAACCATCATACTGTTTATATCCAGCTCTGATGTGATAAAGCACATATAATGTTGTAATCAAGTAGGAAGTGATTTTTGATCTAAACAAGTAGAATATGTCAGTGGTCATCCCCAAAAACATTATTATGAAATGTCAACCGAAGCATTATGATGCCAGTTAAGCGTTTGAAAAGATAATTTCAACTATACCCTTTATATTTCTTGGTTTATTAACTTTCTTTAAATATATTAAATGAAATGCAAGCACTAAAAACTCGGAGATGTATAACCTGAATCGATAATTTTGTCATAAGAAAAAGTATTTGGTATGATTGCCAATGACACAACTCTCCACAGAGACCAAATGACATAGAAGTTAACAAGTATAGCTCACCGTAGGTGCTTCAACAAAACAAATTCCGCATAGTCAGTTGTGAAAGGTTCGAAATGGTAAATGTTAAACAATTCAAGCGAGAAATCAAACGGGCTGATTAATGTGCAAAATAATGAACGAAAAACAAACATGATATAGCAACAAATAATAACCACTGAATTATAGTTTCCTGTCTTGGGACAGGCACATACATAATGTGGAGGGTTTAACTAGTTTGAAGGCGCCAAACCTCCGCTAACGGAGAACAGTGGTGGAACAATACGATATAAGAACAATTTATTTATAATTTTTTTTAGGGGTGTTATATTATGCTGTCTTATTTTTTGCTGTCTAAGATGTTTCTACATGTATCTTTCACGTCAATCGTATGTTATGTGATCGAGTCCTTTCATTGCTAGTTTTGATGGTATATTTTGTGATTTATTAGGGTTGTACATTTACTTGTCCGCTCTTAATGTCTTACTTCCGGATATGACCCAACAACGTATTTTAACAGCAGAAACAATAAAGATCTCACTAAGTGGTAAGATCTTCTAACCCTTACAAATCACTTGAGTTTGTTCTCGGATTTGATTTGTACCGATTTCTCAATATTCACTTCTGTATAATTTAGGTTTTATCCACCGGTTTTTACATAAGAAAATGTCTATACCAAGTCAGGAATATGTAGCTAGCTTAACCTCTAACTTGTATGATAGTCGCATAAAAATTCCATTGTATTGACTACGTAGTGTGAACAAAACAAACAGATAACAGGTAAACATGTCATTTAAATAGGAGTACATCAGTCAACATTGTGTTATAATCTTAATTAACATGGCAACCAAAAGAATAGTCAACAAAGACAACACAAAAAAGGCATAAAGACAAAGCACATTAACAAAACGAATGACTAGAATATAAAATTCGTACCAATAAAACAAGGAAGGGATGTATAAGTCAATTGGGTATTTATATGAAATAGACTTAATAGTAAAAATAAAATTTAACAACGACAAACAAAAGAATGCTATAACACGTTATCAAATTGATACACAACGTCAGTACCTAGAATCTATACTTCAAAACCATCGTGTAATCTTAGTGAAGTCTATACGGAGTATTTATCAAAAACAGGGTCTTGATTCCGATGAACATTTTAGAAAAACTGAACGGCACCTTGATTTAAAGAACTTTTGACAGTAGTCAGAATGATTTGTTCCTTACAAAGATAGTTGTATCCTTAAATAACAACATATATAGTTGGACGTTAACGACCAATCTGCCTCTTACTTTAGAATCAACAATATATGTGCTAACTGTACACAAATCAAATGTGTTCATCATAGTACAAACAAAGGGATTTAATATGTATTTATTGTAACCTATTTATTGGTTTTAAGTTTATTCACATTAGATTCACAACATAGCTGAATACTAAAATTTATGATAAAAGGGATGATTTTTCATTTCCTATCGTTAATTATCCGTTTTTAGATGGTGACGTTCCCTTGTCATCATCTTACGGTGTTTATATATCTCAACTTGTACGATTCGCTCGTGTATGTAACAATGTTTTCGATTTTAACGAGAGAAATTTATGTATTACTGAAAAATTATTACACCAGGGTTTTCGATATCACAAACTAGTCAAAACATTTACTAAATTTTATCATCGGTATAAAGACATCATTCGTAAATATAGCTCAACATGCAGACTTCTAATACGTTCAGGTATTTCACATCCAATTTTTTATGGTAATATTCTTTATAAAGCACAAAGGTGTCAGTATTCACCTCAGAAACTTACAAAACCTTTGAATAGACTTATTAAGAAGGGATATAATTACGATACTGTTGTCAAGTCATTAAAGATTGCATATTTTGGCGTTAATATTGAGTCACTGATAAGGTCTTTGCATCGGAACTAAACACATTTATTCTAAAAACAGTTGTTGGCATGACACGGGTTATGTTCTTCTCATATATGTTATGATGGTATGATACTAAACCCCTAACGGGAAGGATTGTGCCTGATGTTCATATGATGAAATCATAATCTTTCAGTCAGTTTAAGTGAAGTCTGGAGCTGGCATGTCAGTTAACTGCTAGTAGTCTGTTGTTATTTATGTATTATTGTCATTTTGTTTATTTTCTTTGGTTACATCTTCTGACATCAGACTCGGATTTCTCTTGAACTGAATTTTAATGTGCGTATTGTTATGCGTTTACTTTACTACATTGGTTAGAGGTATAGGGGGAGGGTTGAGATCTCACAAACATGTTTAACCCCGCCGCATTTTTGCGCCTGTCCCAAGTCAGGAGCCTCTGGCCTTTGTTAGTCTTGTATTATTTTAATTTTAGTTTCTTGTGTACAATTTGGAAATTAGTATGGCGTTCATTATCACTGGACTAGTATATATTTGTTTAGGGGCCAGCTGAAGGACGCCTCCGGGTGCGGGAATTTCTCGCTACATTGAAGACCTGTTGGTGACCCTCTGCTGTTGTTTTTTATTTGGTCGGGTTGTTGTCTCTTTGACACATTCCCCATTTCCATTCTCAATTTTATGTAGCCTTTTCATGGTTACATGTACTATCAAATCCGTTCTTGATGGCTGTAAAAAATGAATGATGATAATAAGTAGGAAAGAGATTTAGCAAAGCAAATATCATAAAGCTGTTTTAAGGATTTTTTTAAAATTTGAATAACGTCAGGTGCTGTTCTTCAACGTAATACAAACCTATGATTGTTCACAATTTCCAACCTGAGTAAGTGTCGACAAATTGTATATTTGGGTTTTAAATTTAACTGGCAATACTCAATTCACTTTTCATGCAAAGAGTTAATGATATATGATTGTAACACAGAAATGAACTCAAAATTTAACATTATATGTGTCTTGAACGTAAGACACATGTAGATTGTTTTGTTTTTAATTAGTATCAACTGCCTCAATTACCACAATAAGTTCGAAACAGTAAATATGTTCTCTATTATAAATATGGTTTGTAAAATCATGACTTTTTAGGGCATTAACACTATTGAGATCTTTTTTGATAGAGATGGTCATTTAAATATTTAATATGAAATATATAGATACAATAAAATCTCTATAGCTGAATACAAAGCTTTGTTGCACATATAACTATGCAACTACTGTAAATATTTATTATGCATCAAATTTCAGTTAAATGTTTATTGAATACAATAACATATTTTTCTCGACACGTTCCATTTAAATTGCTTTGACATAAAGTTACTAATATGTTTACTAAAGGTGAAAATTTTTGCATTAATAATAGATACATAGAATTCAGTTAGTTTCGTTATTATATATAGACCAAAAATTTCCAAAATCCCAAGCAATTGTCATAGGACTTGTGTCGTCAAAAGTTAGAACAAAACGTAGAAGGTAAGAAATACACAGACATTCATTTAACGTTATAAAAAAAAGTAAAATCACAAAAATACTGAACTCCGAGGAAAATTCAATCGTAAAGTTCTTAATCAAATGACAAAAAACAAATGACAAAACACATCAAACGAATGGACAACAACTGTTATATTCCTGACTTAGTACAGGCATTTTCAAATGTAGAAAATGGTGGATCGAACCTGGTTTTATAGCGCTAAACCTCTTAAATGACAGTCGCATCAAATTTAGTTATATTTACAACGATTCGTAAACATAACAGACATAATAAATAAAAGCAAAAATATGGGTACAGCAGTCATTACTGTGTTACAATAATAGTGTACAAATTAGAATATAAGTACAACATACACAATATGAAGCTGTACAACTTTTATAATAAACAATGGGCATCTCGACTTATAATATCACTTCCCAATGCCAAAATATTGAAAAATCAAAAACCTATAGCAACGTTGAGCGCACTTTTTTGGATTCGAGCGTCACTAATGAGTCTTTTGTAGACGAAACGCGCGTCTGGCGTATATACTAATATAAAAAAAGAAGATGTGGTATGATTGCCAATGAGACAACAATCCACAAAAGACCAAAATGACACAGACATTAACAACTATAGGTCACCTTACGGACTTCAACAATGAGCAAAGCCCATACCGCACAGTCAGCTATAAAAAGGCCCCGATAAGACAATGTAAAACAATTCAAACGAGAAAACTAACGGCCTTATTTATGTAAACAAAATTTAGTAGTTTAGTCCTGGTATCTATGATGAGTTTATTTATAACCTAAAAAGCAAGTGTGAACTAAACACGGACAAGCAATCATAGTTTTACATGGAGGAAGACTTATAACTAAGTTTTGAATGATTTGACAATTTTTAACATCATATCTAAGACAATCTAGATATGTACTTTTATGCAAGTACTATGTCCCGAGATACTCAGTCGTTTATACCAACTCGGTAATGCTTTCGGGGACTACTGAGTGAATTTACAACAGTGTCATGTGTTCTTTCATTTGTTTGTTTGTCATCTTCATTCAAAGCCATTGCGTTGTCAGTTTATTTTCGATCTATGAGTTTGACTGTCCTTCCTGTATCTTTCCCCCATATTTTAAAGGTTTTTATAGATGGCGGAGTGTGGATGATACACATTTTCTGTGAATCATCATTAAATTGGTATGACTGCATATTAAACGTCTTACTGACAGCTAATGACTTTTGAAAAATTGTAGAAATTAAAATACGTTTCAATAATTTGGTACTGCAAACATTGGATTTTTAAAATGTGAAGATATTTATTTCTACGACCATTTCACACAACCACGGACCACTGGTTTATTCAAACACTTCCAGTAACTATCACGTAGATAACATTTATCTTATTGACAACATACAAATTGCGTATAAGTTTTGTAAGTATAAAACAAAAATTATTCATATATAACGTCCGTTCGAAGCGCTTTAATGGGATGTACCCTCAACAGAAATTATCAAACCAAAAACATTAAGAGCAATTGATTTGTAGATATACAGGAGTTCGCGAGGAGTTTGAGATAAAAAAAAAAAGATATGGGCTTTGGCTTATTGAAGGTGATCTATTGTTGTTAATATCTTTGTCATTTGTTTGCTTGTGAACAGTTGTCTCATTTGTAATCATACCACATCTTCCTTTTGATATATACATCAATAATAACCAAAAAATAACTCAACTGTGTCTACGTAAGTTTGAAATTTAATTTCATCATTTATCAATTGAGAATTAAATAAATGATATAAATCAGACAGTGTTAGAACACTGACTCTTGATCCTGATAATACCCCGGAGAACAACAGTCAATATAACATCCAGTGGTCGTGAACCGGTGCTACTACAATACTTCTTTTTTTTATTTTGTGTAGCCAATGCGCTCTTTTAGAATTTAAGTTTCATATTGACCAGCAATGGAAAGGTCTGATAATTCGGTATTGCGTTGCAGTTTTAAAGTTTTAACATGATCGCCAACCATTATTTAAGTAGTATAAGGACCAAACGTTGAGTTCGGTAGCTTATTTATTAATTGACATATCTAATAGGAAAAACAATTATGAATATATTGTATTACAGTTTATAATCCTTTTTAGATCGTTTTAATCGAAACAAAGGATAAGCAGAATGGTTTCTGCTCTGAAGTATGTTATGTTTCAGTTCGTTTCGAGGCATATACTTGCATGTAGTAAGTATAATTAGTTGTAATGTTTGTGTTTAATAGTACAAACATATTATAAATCAAAATAGATGAAATAAATATCAAATATTCTAGTATATAGACTAGTATATATTTGTTTAGGGGCCAGCTGAAGGACGCCTCCGGGTGCGGGAATTTCTCGCTACATTGAAGACCTGTTGGTGACCCTCTGCTGTTGTTTTTTTTTATTTGGTCGGGTTGTTGTCTCTTTGACACATTCCCCATTTCCATTCTCAATTTTAGTGTGGTTTTAAGAAACTAATAGACTTAGATAAGACATTTAGCTCCTCATACAAAATTTAAGTAGTAGTTCTCCTACAAATACGCATCATTATTACATAATTATTTGATGTGCATTATAAGATTAAGATGAGAATAAAGTAATGTATTTTATAATATAAAACAATAAAATGTTAATTTAATCTATTATACATGTACGAGGTGAATATGGTTTCCTATAAAATAATGATATCTAGATTTGTTATTTATAATCATTGTAAGTATTCATAAATGTTTTTCCTGAGGAGGTCGTTCCCTCAACCTTTTCAAAAGGGATTAATCTCTTTTCCATACTGCTTTATGATTTACATTGTATCATTAAGATAAAACAAAATTCTTATAATCTCTATTTTTTTCTTGAAAAAAGTTTGTTATGACAGTAAGTACAATGCATTTTACTTTTTTGTTTGACTATTTATTTATTTCTAAAGTAAGCTGTTAAACTTTTCTTCACTTCTTTTGTTTGTTTGCTCTTAGTGACACAGTTTGAACGTAGTTTTAAGAAGAAATATTTTTTTTTCTCCTTTCATTCTTATTTATATATACTAGTCAACAAAAGAAACGATACAAGACTTTTTTTCAAATTAAAGATAAAGTTTTCCGTTTATAGGACCAATATTGAAGGTAGTAATACTTAATCATTATGGAAATATAAATCCGTTTAAAAAAAATTTGTTTTTGCTTTCGTGACGTTTTTTGGCGATTTTTTTTTTTTTACAAAATTTACATAAAACGACAATTTGAAAAACAGAAGTTCCAACTAATGATGCCAACCTCTCATTTAAAAGTGAAGACAATGTTTGCCATCAAATTGTTTTTAAAAATCATACAGTTTCTTCGTTTATTTGTTAAGCAAAGTTCGGCCCCACGAGAAATTGTTAAAATGTATACATTATCAACTGATTTACCATAGACAGTATGTGTAAAGTGATATTCAAAGAGCGGTCACAATCTTAAAACTAATCCGAAAGGTTCCAAATTTACTGTGTGTTGTTTTCATATCAAAAGCATTGATTTGAGACAAAAATAAAAAAAAAATTTTGCATTTTTTGAGATTTCAAAAAAAACCCTTTTTTCCCCAAAAATTTGAAAAAACAATATTTTAACCCATTAGTTACAACATGAAATACAACTTGATTAGCATATTGAATAGTTTTAAACAAATTTGAAATTTTACTTAGTACTTAGAAAATAACGTGTCGATTTTTCTTCAACTTTCCGCAAAACTAATTTGCACCCTATAATCGTTCACACGGAATTTAGATACTTTCCGACAAATTTTGATTTTCATTAACACATGTGGATACATTGCAAATAAAAGCTTTTTAAAATTGTGTATCTCATTTTGTTTTATGTTTAAGACTTTTTGATAAATTTTATTTTAAAGTCGTGTATCGTTTCTTTTGTTGACTAGTAGATATTTTGACAAGGCAATTTAAACCACCATAACACGTAAACATATGTTTTGAAGAAGTTAACAGTATTAACAATAATTTGAATAAATTTTAGTAATACGTTTTGAAGTAATTCTTAAAAAACTTAACAGTTTGATCTGCCAATCTAATATGAAATCTTTAAACAACTTTCACACCATTGTGTTCTTCATACCGTTTTCTTAGTGCAAATGAAAAACTCTTCAAAATCAAGGCTATAAGAAACAATCAGTTCTGAGCTGCATATTTACTCTTACGGTAAAGTTAATATATTAGCCTATCTTTTTATTAAGATACATTTCAAGATAACTATTCATAGCTAGTAATTTATTATTATAAGGAAAGCAAAAACCGTTATCAAATTTAAACAGGAGAATTGCTGAAAGTCTATCTTTGAACAAAACCTTCACTCGTGAAGCTCGTGATAACTAAATATATCGAAATCTTTATATAGGGCCATATGCTGTGTCTGTAATCTTATCTTTATGAACAATTCAATTGTAACTATGTGTCATACACTGTATATATTAATTGATCTGTGAAACCGAGATTCTTAATATGTGTCACTACTTTATTTAATTATTATTTTGATTACAGCTGAATTGGAACTGTTAACAAAACCTGTAGTCTTTGGAGAAAATGTGCAACTTGCTTGCGCCGCCAATGACACAGAAATACCACTTGATCAACAACCCAGCAGAAGATGGTCAGGTGGACCTTTTAATAAAGTATTGTGTATGAATGCTATACCTGCAGATCCTTTCAAATATTATGAAGTAATCGGAAAGGAGAGATATGAGTACATCCTTGTTATAAAAAACTTTTCAGAGGCTGATGTAGACTGTGAATATAAATGTATCGTTGGTGTAGACGAAACACGAAAGACACTCCAGCTCAACGAGGAGGACTATGAATGTAAATTTTATTACAAATTTTGATTTCATATTTTAGCTTTTATTCGCTCTCAAAATGTAATTCACTAAATTGTCATTTCAAAATTGTTAACAAAATGTCAATTTAGTTTAAACATATTTATTTATAGTGGATTGGGAAACAAGTTTTGCAACCTATATTAATCCCTTTCCACTTTGCGGATGCGAGTGCTACCTTGTAACGGCATTAGCCTACTCTTTCTCGAAATCTACAAAGGTGTCTTTAACGTGCAAGAGTCATGGCTCTCTCTTAACACGGGTCAGCCATTTATCGTCCCCTTCCGACGGACTATCATCGTTTCCTCAAGACCATACTCGCAGATGGTGTCAAGGGAGAGCCGAAAATTGAGTTCCTGAAATTTTCATCCCAAACGGGAATCGAACCAGGAACCTTTGTGTTAGTAGTTCGATGCACTAACCACTACACCACGGCTCTCTATAAAATGTCAATTTTATAACATCTTTTAATTCATTGTTAGTTTTGGGCTGTGTGTTGTCTCCTTAACGCGTTCCCCGTTTTCGTTTTCAATCTTATTAATTAAGAAGATTAAATCCATACATGTCAAAATAGCACATTTCATGTTGTTTCCCTGTTAACAGTATAGTTATTTTACATGATATATTTTTAATAGATATACCACCAACAGAAACAACAACTGTAACGTCAAGTTTAATGTATGGACATTTCAGTGTTGATGTTCATTTTGATAAAGTATGGCCAACGCCGGAATGTGAAATCATTTTTGAGGTATATTGATACTAAAAAAAAATTGAATGCATTTTGAAAGTTTAGATATTTAAAGTTGCATCGACGTCACAACAGAGTACAGCCATTTGTTTTATTTTGTTAAATTATGAACCTTACCGAAAGCTCACAAGATATCTTTTGCTTCTGGTAAATTTGATCTTTCCCATGCATTTAACAAATAAAATGAATCTTGTAATAGGTCTTGCAATGAACTTTGAAAAGACCAATGCTCCTTTCAAATTATCGAATATAATGTGTAAGCTAAAACTACTGATATCTATTCACGTTCTTATGACTAAGTATACTGATTCTTATTAAAAAGGGACGGAAGATACCAACGGGACACTAAACCAATAGATTTAAATGATGTGAACAAAGCCATGACAATCCTTTCTTTAAAACAAGAAAAGAACAACAAAAAAAAAGTTACCACGAAAAGACAAAAATAATATATGCAAACGACAACCTGCAGGTGATCCTCCACTAGTTGCACTATTCGTATAGATGTTGCTCACTGTACAAAATGAAAGTTTGCTTTCACCCAATATGTTAAAAAATGAAGACGAAATTTTGTACAGATACCCATTGATACACATTATGGTTTTAAATAGACTCGTTGTTACAATTGCCAGAATGAAAGATATGTCACCCTCCCCTAACACGAACTACATGAAATAGCTAACTAAATAATCTGACCGGATGTGCGTATTTCATGAACACCAGATTCACCATTGGTTTTAAAATTAAAAAATGTCCGTAAATTAAGTCAATTCCGAAGATTTACAGCAATAAAAATTAGAATAGTTTTTACATGTCTGGTTAATGTTTTCCACAGGGTAGGATAAATTTTGTAACCTTGTTTTTGTCCTAACAAATAACAACGGCACCAAATGTACTTCTTCGTATTAACAAATAACAATACAATGATGCACAGCACATAACCATAAGTAATAACAAATAACAATGTTGATAAACTTATATGTTAATCAGATAAACAAGGCAATATAATTTAATAAGGTTAAATGTCTTTATCTTTTTTTTCTAGAATGTCAAATATGGAAATAAAGCAAAAACGTCAAAAAGGACAAATGGGAAATTATATTCTGTTGACATTAGTTTAAAACACACTTTAAGAAAAGAAGACTGTACCGGTGAAATGTTGATTTCCTGCGAGATTGGAACAAAACACATCGAGGTTCAGAGAAAACATTTTAACACATGCCCAGTCACTGCACGTATGTATGATTAAAATGTATTGGTACCATCTGAGACTATCATTCTGTCAGTATAATAGTCCCCGGTACCATCTGCATTTCAAGCGAAGGAATATGATATCTGCAGAATCTTTTCTACCATTGATATGTCAGATCTTTATATAGCCTTAAAGAAACTTAAATTTAGTTATATGTAATCTCATCTTATCTCAAGCCGTTTTAACGAATTAATATGGGGTTTTAAATAAATGACACAAAAGTGATTGGAAAGGTTTATTGACTTATTTTGGTGTCTGTTTCGGCACAACCGAAATTTAATGTAAAGAGTAATATATGATGCTTACTGTATTACTGGATATATTTCACTTGACTGGGCGGACTTTAACAAGCTCGCTCATTATAGACCAGTCCATCTATAGACAGGAGTTTTATGATAAACTCATAAATGAAGTGTCCAGTTATGCTCATTGATCCGGTTAAAATATGTAAACACTTATTACTTGTGTTTTCGGAAAATAATTAATGAGACACAGTTGTTGATATTCTTGTAAGGTATAGTTTTAAAACATTTAAAATTTGTCGCATTTGGGAATTGGTAAAATTGAAAGTAAAACCATGACGACATCAGCTTCAAATATGCATATGTAGTTTTTTTAAAACCGCTTTTAAATACTTTTTTTCCTCCTCATTATATTCTGAATGAATTTAGGGGGATGCACGGAAATACGTTGCAAATGGAATATATATATATTTTTCTATAAAACACGTTTAGATTTATGACTTTGATTGTCCATTTGGTGTCTTTTGTCCCACTTTTAAATTAAATCTCTCAATCAGAAAAGTTTCAAACAGAACAAAACAACAGCCCATACTTAAAAAAGCTCTGCTTAAGCACATGTAAATGCAAAAAAAACCAAAAAAAACCAACTATTTCATCCCTTATCTTTTCTGTATATCTGTTTGGTAACACTGATGGGTGATTAGAAATCAGTAACAATTATAACGACAATCATCCTTATCACACACATCTTTGAATAGACTGTCCTTATGCAAATTGAAACGTAAGCTCTGGCCGATCAGTTGATATAACGTTAATTTAGAAATAACAACCAATTAACTATGGGCAATTATATTTCTTTCGCAATCTAAAGCCTCGGTCACACCTTACCTGATAGCACGAACGGACGACTAACGGATAAAGATAAAAGTTGTCCTTTGACAAAATTGTTATCCGTTGGGAGTCTGTTGATGTACTGACCGAATAAAACGGACGTGCAACGAATGCATAACGGACAACACACCGGATGTAAAACGTACCGGACAGAACGGATGTCGAACGTACATCCAACGGACGAGTACCGCATAAAACGAACACCTAATGGAAGCGTACCGGTTACAACGGATGAACAAGATATACAGAAAAATTAAATGCGACGACAATTCTGACGCGAAATTTTCAATTGGCATTTATCCGTTTCAGATCCGTTCATCATCCGTTATGCGTCCGGTAAAAGTCCGTTTCTCATTCGTTAAACATCTGATTATCCGTTAAACGTCCGGTAAACGTCCGTTGGTGAATTTATTTTCCAGACCCCCAACGGATGTATAACGGACACGTAACGGATACAAAACGGAAACGAAACGGACGAGTACCGTACAGAATGGACGCCTACCGGACGTGCAACTAACATTTCATCCATTGGGCGTCCGTTCAAAGTTTTGAACATGATAAAAAATTTCCACTGGACAGAACGGACGTCGACGGATAAAACGTACGTTAAACGGACATGAACCAGATATGGACGGACGTCTTACGGATAATAACGGACGTCTAACGAACATGAACGGATTGAAAAAATGTCATCCGTTAGGCATCCGCTCGAGCTATCCGTTTAAAAAGAGGGACGAAAGATATCAAAGGGACAGTCAAACTTATAAATCTAAAACAAACTGACAACGCTATGGCTAAAAATGAAAAAGACAAACAAACAACAGCACACATGACACATCATAGAAAACTAAGGAATAAACAACACGAACCCCACCAAAAAACTAGGAGTGATCTCAAGTGCTCCGGAAAGGTAAGCAGATCCTGCTCCACATGTGGCACCCGTCGTGTTGCTTTTTGTGATAACAAATCCGGTAAATAGTCTAATTCGGTAAGTCACATTCATGAAAGGGAAGGGGATTGTAGTTACGACATAAGGAACATATCCGATATCATTTGTGAAACGGTTATTCCATAACGGTCAACCAACTCGTGATGGCGTCCGTGAAATTTACGAAGGGATGTTAAGTTGTGACCGAGGCTTTAGACACGGTTCGTCTGTACAGGACAACATATAGCTAATCAGTTTCCATCGAATATAAACAACGCAAGTTTAAATCGCAACAAAGATGAACACCAAACTTCACGAAAAGCAGTCATAAATCTTGTTAAACATATCTTCAAAGCGGTAGAAAACAATCATTTTTTCAAATCATTGTCACGACGTAAATGTGAAAATTCAAGGGTACTTTGATATCATAAAGGATATTTTTCTGTAATCATATCTATGATAAAATATGTACACAGACTTAACAGAGTGGAGGATAGGTTACTTTATGATGCCTATGTTTGTTGTAAAACTTAGATGCGAGGAAACATTAAATGTTGGTATTAAGCTATGAGATATATACGGCATTCACTTGATATACAAAATTTAATACAAAGCTCAATAAATTAATTAAATTGGTAAAACGTCATAAATATATCATGCATAATGAATTGTTAAATTTTGAAAAAGTCGTAAATAGTATCTTTTGGTATTTTTCAAAAATTAATTCTATAAAATTTGTATTATTACATCGTTACGTGTTTTACATGTATTGGTTGTACAGTATTTCAGCAGTACATAATTAAATATAGTAACAATTCAATAAATCAATAACTTGCACATATTTACACCCTCCACAAAATATTGCTTTAGATATATAATTAAACGCATTGTAAGAAATGTAGAATAATGAAAAAACATTGGTGATATTATCCTTTTTATTTTCAGTTCCACCCAGAGACAGCAACTTCCTAAACAATTATTGGCTTATCACACTGGTTATTGCTGTCATCATGATTTTAGTTTTGGTTTTTGTAATAATGATATCCATGATAATCAAACAAAAAGGCTACATCAAATCCATCACCGAATTCTACCTTGGATATTCTGGCAGAACTCCTAACGCTATACCACTGAACAAAGAACCAGATTTGATAATTCCTTTGCAGTCCAAAAAAGAACAGTCATTGTAACATTTGTAACATGAACATACAACATTGATGTAGATCATACTTAAAAGTGCAAGAGTTCAAGTACATGAACAGTACCAAGTTGACCCCACCATATGCGCATATCGACAATATAATATCTTTAATAATGCTAGATAATCAATATGTGATGACATAACTGACAAAAGATGAGCACACACAATTATCATTGAAGTACGGGCCGATATTAATAAAGGGAAGGAAAATGGTTTTGGGTGCATTAGGATTATCTTTGAAATCTAAATATCAACCTAGAAAAAATAAAATTAGCCCAAGACAGGAAAATAATATCCATCCCGTTCAGAATTCAGAATATATATATAAAACAAAATACATAAACTAGTTTTCCACAAAAGCATGTTGTATCTTTAGGAGACGTTATCTAAGTCTTTATATGTTTGGGAATATTTCTATTGTTATTTATCTAACATTATGTAATTATCAACCTTTAAATTTTCTATTGAAACAATGATGATTATTAGATTAAAAAAAGAATAAAATAAAATTAGAAACATTTTATCTGATTGCATGATTTGTCGTTTATTTGGTAAAGTATTGTCCGTTATTTTATATTTGGAGGATAGCCATCTCACTGTGTGATAAAATGAATAAATTATATTACATATGTTAATTAATACATATATTATTTATAAGTTAATATGTTATGCCGATTTTTGTTGTTGTTTTTTCATATTTTTATATTTGTTTACACATCATGAAATAAAATATATGTAATTTAGATTAGACATTTTTTGGGCATTGATGCAATTAATTTATCCCACAAAGAATTGTCAAATCAACATAACTTCTTACTTTTAAAGAAGCAAATCTATTTTGTTTCTTTCTTGAACATCTTTCATTTTTGTATAATTGTCACCCATCGGTACACCTGGTTGCAATCGTCTCGTTTTTTACAATTTTGTTTTTCATTTAGTTCATGTCCAAGCAAGACACTATTGGTTTAAAAAGAAACAATCAGAGATTTTGAATTTGCATATAGATATCTGATAATTATTAATTCGAATAGTGGAAATGAAAATAAATAGTCTAAGACCGTCCGGTTTCTTTCATTTCAACTCAATTTTTCTTTTCAGTTTTGCTTCAATTTATCTTTTATACAAGAGAGAAGTTTGGCCAGCTTTAAACTGGTTTAGTTCACGAACCAAGTCATGAATATGGCTGTTGTTTTCCAATCGTCTGATGTTTTGATTTTGCCAATTGTTAAGAACATCTCGTTTTTTCGAATAATCTTAGGAGTCTTTTTTTTATTTTTTTACTTTTGTTATACGATATTTAGGTTAAGTATGCTTCAACTACATAAAAAGGAGACAAATGCCATTCTTCAGAACACAACCAAGACAAAACGACTGAGGAACAAGAATCTAATAAAAAAAAAATTAAACAGCTCCTGCTCAACAAAATTTATCACACCTATGCAAACAGTAAAGTAAATATGAACACATGGAAAAAGTACGAAGAAGAGTGAGTTACGTTATTTTTTTATATAGGGCTGCTGGGTTGACGTTCAGGTACAGTAAATGGGCTATTTCGTATTGCTTTGTCTAAATTTGTATACAGCTTAGATTCGTTAAAATATCAATAAAAATCGAAAACATAATGCAATTCTATTTTATTTTTCAAAATATGTTAGTCATGTGGTGATGAAATTTAACTATATATAATAAACTACCTTATTCCAAAACTGAAAAATTGAAAAACAAATATTCATTAGCCATTGACTTCATTTTGGGTGTATCTAATACTTATAGTTATGATACACACAAAAAGATTTTTGTACAGCTTACAATGGAACAAAATTATCCTTTTTATCGCTTAAAAAAAGTCGTTGACCATATTTAAGTCTATCAATATAACACCAGTTAAAGTTTGTGTATCAATAATGTATCAATTAAAAAAATTATTCTATACATTCTTCTCTGAAATGCCTCGACCATGTCACGAATATGTCATTTGTTATTCATTCGTTTGTGTGTTTGAACTTTTGATTTTGCCTTTCTGTTATGAATTTTCCTCCGAGAACAGTAATTTTGTGATGATACTTTTCTATACACTAGCCATTGGAAATTTGATAATTTAAAAACAAATTTGACACTTTTTGCCGATTTCCTATGCTTTCTATACAAATGTGAATCTTTTGGAGAAAAAAAATGAAATTATATTTCACTATATGAAATGCCGATTTTCAGTTTAAGGTCATCAATCAAAAGTGTTTCCTTACATTTATAATTATGACAAATTTTCAACAAACAAAAACATCAAATAATCAATTAGCGGAAAATAGTTTGTAATTAATAAGCATTAGAAGGATGTTTTCGAGACTGGAACAAATAACACATATCTATAACAATAACCGGAAAAAGAAAAGGTTATTACGGAAATTTATGATGACAATATATATCTATTTGGTAAACATCAACGCTAAGTATTGGATTAATTGATATTTGAATGTAAGTATTCGTTTTACTTTTGGTAAATTTCATGTATTAAAGAAATACAATCTACAATTCATACATATACGTAACCATTAATGCTTGACATTGCAGAATTTGGCAGAGAAAGCAATGGGGCTATGAATAAGTGGTTTTATACCTTAAGGTGTGGTATTGTCTATTTGTGTTAAATACCAATTAGTGGCATTAAGCATTTTGTTGTCTCTTTGACTGATCCCGTTTTCCCATTCGTCAATATTTCCCGAACAAAAGGAATAGGTATTGTATTTCATTATCTTGTTTTATTCCTAACATAATCTCCCTTTTCTCAGCTATGTCCATCATGTAAGATAAGAAAATGCCTGTACCAATTGTAAAAAAAAACATACAAATATGTAATAAAGAAGCACAAAATGGCATATATACCAGGCATATTAGCACAGATTAAAGACAAGTATTAACTTTAAACCTTAAACTATTAGAAAGATAGAAACAATATTTGACATACCTCTTTGTACTTAGCACCTTAAAACACATGCCATATTTCTTATAAGGTAATTTAGAGGTCTCTATTTCATCCATTTACCTATCAGGTTCACGTGTTTTTTATTTGAATTAAATACACTTTAAACCCATATTTTCTCTTTTTCTAATGATCTGATAAATATTGATTTTTTTTTTTATCTTTATACAAATGTATACTTATATCTGTTTTATGTCTTTATACATTTGTAAATTATTTTAATAATAGGAGGCAGCATGATCATCCATAGAGTCTTTTTTGTCATACAAGGTAAGAGTTTTCCGCAACAGAAACACATAAACTCATCATAGATACCAGGACCAAATTTGATATTCAAGCCAGACGCGCGTATCGACTACAAAAGACTCATCAGTGACGCTCGAATCCAAAAAAGAAAAAAAGGCAAACCAAAGTACACAGCTGAGGAGCATTTGTATAAATAGAAAAAATCTTATTACGCACGAAAATGATTAGTGTAATAATGAGTAATGTATTCCCACAAAAGATTTCACAATATCATACATCAAATAATGCTTGATAAAAAAAAAAAAAAAAAACCTATTGGGACATAATGAGACTTCTTAACAGTCGCGTTCACCCAAACTAAATATAAAATCTCGGCAATAACAGATCAGAAAGGATAAAACAACAATGCTGTTAAACCCGTTCTCGTCATTTCCTAGCAAGAACGGGTAAATTGAAATATTAATAGCGTGGTACCTAATTCAAAGATACAAAATACATGGAAACAATTATTAGTAAGTTGCAGACAATTTGTTTTTTACAAAAAGTCCACAAAGCATATTTCCCGTTTATTTCTTTACTTTTCATAATGATTATGTTTGATAATGGTAATATAACTAAAAAAAAAAACCCTTGACTACACAAGCGTGTCAGTGCTTTAGATTGATTAACAAATAATAATTACCGTCATCAACCATGTTTTTTCTTCTATTTTAAAGTGTTTTTTCTGCTGTATACTTGCACAAATGCTGACACTTTGTATATAAAAGAGGGATCAAACACGACACTACTTTGTCCATACAAATCGACAATTCACAAAGCACAATGGGTTGGACCAAAATCTCTAACGGCTTACAGTGATGGGTCATATCTAAGAAATACACTGCCCAATTATGAAAAACTACGTATAACTGGAAACCATAGAATTGGAGAATACAACTTGGAAATCAACAAGTTTTCAGCTGCAGACGAAGGACTCTATCGTTGTAATAACATAAATGGTTCCACAGCTGTACATATCGACTATTATTTAGAAGTTTACAGTAAGTCTATATTTTATATATTTTAATTTATATTTCATCGAATTTATTATTTTTATTATTTGATTTTTTGTTTGGTTGATGATAAAAGTGTACTTCCATTTGAACGGAAAACGACGACTACCTTTACGCCTTTATCAGTTTAAGGATTATCAGTACAAGCAAATTATATCAATCTTAACTGAGCCGAATGTGAAATTGTGGAGTGACAAGGAAGCAATTATGTCACAATACACTCAGGCACATAACGTGTTGCATATAAAGGAACAAATCGGTGTTTATTAATATTGGTGATATCAAAGAAAACAGGCTAGTTGCAAAAAGGCGTATGTGCACCATCTTGATTACGTCATATTGCTCATATTGCTCATTTAATCAATTCCAAATAGAAACATACACGTACTATAAAATAGAATGGGATGAAAACAGCTTTTCTAGATGATTTATTTATTTATTTATAAAAATCTTAATTTATATGCAATTTGTCGAAAAAAATAACAAAACACACACAAACTTTGAATACTTCAGTGTCGTTATTTCGTTGATCAATTTATTAGTTGTTGTTACAACTATTTCATACATATTCAAGACGAGAACAGATAAAGTAAAAATACAATCGACAAGCTCTCCAACTTGCGTAAATCGAAATAAAAGGATGAAAGTATCGGCTTCAATTGGATATTTAGGGTATGTTGGTTAGAGTGATAAAATAGTAGTTGCAAGGGTTTATTAATTGACAGAAAGCGCGTAGCTAACTCTACCAGGGATTTTGTATTAATCTTCCTACTCTTCTAGGGCGTGACTATTAGTTTCCAAATTCCGTACAACCAAAATAGCCACACGAATTCATCATGTGTTTTAAAAGTTGTAAACATCACTAAAGAAGTACGTAGAATGACTCTCGGTCCAGAAACATAACTGTATCGTAAGAATTGTCTCTTAGCAGAAAGTGTACATACTAATTCTTTGTTATATCAGGGTCACCACGTAATATGTCAGTGATGAATACTTCGACAGATGGACTTCTAGAGGTAAATGAGGGTCAAAATAGCCTGTTATCATGTAGTGTTGAGAGTGGTAACCCGCCAGAAAACATGAAGTGGGTACACAATGACTCAATACTAGTTTTTGGAGGACCGACACTTCTGCTGTATGAATTTATTCCTGTGGTTGCCGACCATTTGCAAATATATATTTGTTTTGCTAATAACAGCAACACGGAAGATACTGTTGAATACCAAGTCCAACTGTACGTGAGAGGTAAGCTATCTTAAAATACGCTTGAGTTCAGAGACCATACATGTACTGTTGACTTTCATAATCATTTGTACGATACCAAAACTACTATAAATGTGACGGTTATCATACATTTCTCGGTTGTGTTTGTGTTGGTAACATTTACATGTTTGAGTTTTTTTTTTTATCTTTTTGCGTTTTTCTTAGACCTTCGTGTTTGCACAAAAAAATACAAATAGAACAGAACACATTCGAATAGTTATCAAAGGTACCAGGCTTATAATTTAATACGCCAGACGCGTGTTTCGTCTACATAAGGCTCATCAGTGACGCTTAGATCAAAAACGTTATAAAGCCAAACAAATACAAAGTTGAAAAGCATTAAGAACCCAAAATTTAAATACAAAGTTGAAAAGCATTAAGAACCCAAAATTTCAAAAAGGTGTGCCAAAAACGTTTAGGGAATCTATGTCTGGATAAGAAAATCCGTAGTAAAAATTGAATTGGATAATTTGAATTTTGTTTTTTATCAATTTGTCTTAGGTTGTATATGTTCACACAATGCACACAAATATTTTTTTTTTAAAGATTGAAAAGAGAAATCCCCGCGAAATGCGTCAAAGGGAGAAGAAGCCGACCAAAGAACATAAAAGAGTCCAAAGCCATGAACTGGGTTTCAATACATGAAAAAAAACCTCCCGGAGACAGGCTCAACACATGTCTGTAATAGTTCAATGAAAATCGAAGTCGCAGCAAATTCCGGAACATATAAATGAACCAAGATAAAAAAAAACACAAAAAAAAACCATACAAGATCCTGATTTGAGACAGAAGACAAAATGCGGCGGTGTTAAACATGTTTTGTTAGATCTCAACCCTCCCGTATATTTCTAGCTAATATAGAATAAACAAATACACAGCAATACGAACAGTCAAACTCAGTTCAAAAGAAGTCAAAATCCAATTGTAGGCAAAATAACGGAAGAAACTAATCAAAATAAAAATGATATTCAAATTAACAAAGGACTACTAGCAGTTCCTGACATACCCGCTATATTGTCTTTCGATTTATACTACTAGTTTTTTTTGATTCAATTGATTTGTACTGAGTAAGTTTAGCTATGACACTAACAGTAAGGTTACTTCTTGTTGTGATATTGCACAATTAATGCCCCAATAGAGTTATGAGGAAGAACAACTGAAATCCACACTCTAGACATTTTTCTAGTAGCCATCAGGAATAGGTCTAAAGATAAGATTTATCGCTGTATCAACTCGCTAGCGACATGTTTTCGCGGCCTAACACGAATGAATAGATGACAATAAGATTAGTTTAGCCTTAACTTTCGTTGGATGTTAAACAAACAACAATCTATTAGTCATGACAAAAAGTTTGTATTATTAATAGAATTGCACATATATACATTTATAATCTGTTTAGTTAATTTCTGTAGAGTTACCATATACAACTATTCAACCTGTTGGTTCTACTGTAATTGAAGCTGCTAAAGGGAAAGATATTGTTTTGAAATGTGAATATACAACTAACGTCAAGCCTTATAAACTGGTATGGATATTCAATAATGACACTGTTCTGAGTGAATCTTCAGATAAAGTTACATTAAATGGCACTTTATATATTACAAATTTAAGCAGAATTAACACAGGGACTTACAGATGTAACGTTTACAACACTGTAGGGATGGGGAGTGCTGAAATAAACGTACTTGTAACATGTGAGTACTTTATTCAGATATTTTTTCATCAAAAGACAAAACATAGGCATTCAAAATACACTTTCCGAACTCCCGATCTCAGTTTTGATAAAAAGGTTGTAAATTTATAATTTAGTAAATGATAACATTCAAATACACAACATAAGCAACAAGTTCAAATAGCCATGACTTCAACAGTTTGAGATGGCCGATCAAGAACACTAATGTGATAGAGGTTCAGAAATAATACACAGATGAAAGTTTCGCATTAGTATTTGCTATTTTTATGATAAGTACCAATGCAATCATATGACGTAATCCTTCAATGCTAATGTACTTCTAAATGATGAAAACATGAGCGTGTTTTGAATATTCTGAAAGTACAAGTGTACCTCGTTTCATCTAAAACTTTGCACTAATAAGATAAATATAATCAAGATGCCAAACTATCTAGTTTGCAAAACACAAGCATTAGTAATGTTATAGTAAACTACATGATATTAGCAAAAAAAAAAAAAAAACAGTGAAAAAGTCATTAAATGTATTTTGTTTTATTTACTTCAGATAAGCCAGAACTTGTTTCAAACGCTCCTCTCGTTTTTAATACTGAAATAAAAAAACCAGCACAAATTTCAATTCCTATAAGAAGTTTTGAAAAACCTACTGCTTCGTGGACCCTGTCCAGTGAAGAAAATCTTCAGGTTGGTTTATTGAGGGTAAAAGAAACACAAAAAGACATGTTTGTCATTGAGGGGAAGATAGTTCCAAGTACTCATCCTCATTTTGGAAAATATGGAATCAGTGTTAGAAATAGAGTTGGAAGTGTTCATGCAGATATAACGCTTGAGTATACAGGTAAAGTTAAGTAGTGGTTACGATATATAAAGAAACGCAAACTAGAATTATTTTTTCGAAGAAAATGAAACATTGCAATTTATTTGATTTAATCAAGCTGTTAGCTTTCTCTGTTAGAAATCTGTCCAGGCATTTTACTCAACAGGTTTTTTAAATATAAAAGCAAATCGACTGAATAACAAACAATCTATGTTTTTCTAAATCTGTATCTATTTGTTATGGTGCATCAAATTTGGCCAAACCAGTTAAACATAGTATTTCACTAAACGGTTTGTGTTTAATCATAGTTAAAGACAGTATGTTTTCATGTTATTATTTTCATTCATTCGTTTTGTTTTGGTATTGTAATGAATTGTTGTCTCTGTGGATGCATAACACGTGTTCTTACTATTGCATAGCTTTCTTTTTATCACAGACACCCGGGTATTGACATCACCAATGAAATACACTTGCAGCACAGGCTTTTCAACATCCATGAATTGCTTTGTCAATACGAATTTATACAAAGAATGGTCTTGTGTTTGGCAGCACCTTTACAATGATGAATTCATAAGGTCTTTTCCATGCAATGTAAAGGACGGCGTTTCTCGATTACATTTCGAATTTTGTAATTACATGGACACTGGCATTTATAAATGTATTTTAGAAACACCAACATGGAACTTTTCTTCTAACGCAGAACTATCTATTAAAGGTGAAATACGTATTATAATAAAACCAATGTTTTAAGTGTTGATCAGTACTTCGCAACAACAAATAACAATGTACAGAAACGTATATAAAAACTCTAAGGCAAAGGAGTAGGTCTGGTAAGGGCCGATTTTGGCCTCAAATTTCAGATTCATCTGACGAAAGATTTTGGACACTTTTTAAACACTTAAGTGTCTATTTCAGTTGATTCAATTACTTTATGTGAAAGATTGTAATTGATTTACTCTTTAAAAACGATTCTATTTAATCTGAAATATGAAACATCTATCAAATATGCCAAAAAATGTAACTTTTCAGATGGTTTTTGTCAAAAATGAAATTGGTCGCATCCGTGTTCATCCTCAATCTTTATACATATTATGTATTAACATAAAACACAACTTACATTTTGATATTAAGAATGAACACAAATGCGACCAATTTCATTTAAGATGGAAACCGTCTAAATTTTAACTAAATGCTAAAATTGTGAAGATTTCAGTAATTTAGCATGATTTAATGATGCCAGTACCCGATTTATGTGCATTTTATTGTCAAAAAACGGCCCATATTTATGTAGCAGAAGCATTCGTCTTTCCAAAATATATCTAAAAGTTTACATTTTAACAATGTTTTAAAACTGCCATATTTTGGGGCCAAAAAGGGGTATTAATGGACCTGCTTCTTTAAAAAGGATAAGTCCATAACAATAGATTAATTTAAAACCAACTGGCATATTTCTGACTTGGTACCTGTACATTCCTAAGAAAATTGTGTGTTAATTCTTGATATTGATTGGTTGACCTCGAATTTGAATGACAGCTGTTTACAGATTATACAGACTACTTTAAAAATCCTTAAATGTTGAGCAGAACTTTGATCAACTCAGAACTCCGATCAAAACAATCATGTATCATAAAATAAATCTTTCAAAGAGGGGCGAAAATTACTAGAGGGACAGTCAAACTCATAAATTGAAATAATAATGATTAACAACGCCTTGGCTAAAAACAAAATGACAAACAGACAAATAAAAAAAAATACTACCGCACTAAACCATTCAGAACAAAAGTTAACAATAAGATATATTTCATACTTTTATAATTTAAATTTCAGGACCACCCATTCTATTGAAAAGCGAAGTGAATAGATATAGCAATTCCATTGTGTTATCAGCGTACTTTGTTTCTCATTCTCCAGCTAAGAGTATATCTTGGTTTTTGAATGACGGTAAACAAGAAATTATAATCAAATCAAAGTCTACGATTTTTCAAATCTTGTCTACTATGTCATCTGCTGATATCGTTATCTACGATAGAAGGGTTCAAAGAGATTGTATAAGAACTGATCTAAAATTACTCGATCCTGAAAGTGTGTTAAAAGGATGGTTTGTATGCCTCATAAGAAACAGATTTGGTAGTAGTGAAAAGGTATTTAATACAACACACAATTCTACATTTTCGTCACTTACGACAACAGATAGTCACAGCGAAGCCTTATTATACAGTAGTATATATCCCATGAATTCGTCTGAGGTTAACAATGAAGGTTTGTTCACTTTTCATTCACATTTGAAACTCAACACTTCGATGTCACTGTAACGAAAGCAAATTCATAAACCAAAACAATAATTTAAAGAATTTAAAAAAAAAAAAAAAAAAATCAATCAAAAGTTGACATTGAATTTTCAAATTTCACTATAACAATACGGTTCTATTTTTTCTGTACCAGATAAGCATTTCGACAACAAATAGACAAAATAGTTGAAAAGTAACGATTATTAAGAATTTGAGGAGCTCATAAACCTAAAAATACAAAAACACCAAAATCGGACAAAGAACCTCAGCTTTGCATAAGTGAGATACTTGTATATTATTTGATTTAGAAATATTACCAAAATTTAGTTCCGTCAACACAGAATCCGTATTTTCAAGCATACAACCTCAAAAGTGTTTGTTAAGACCACTCCTAAAAAATTAAAATAAAGCACGGACAAACTTATTAAGAAAACAAAACTTAACACGAATTAAACATGTACAAAATAATAAATTGAACACCTTATTATTACAGCATTTGATTCTGCAAAAGATAATTCCACAGTCATATTCCTGATATGTGGACTGACTCTATTAGTTGCTCTGACGTTAGCCGGAGCAATATGGCAATACAAAGCTTTTTCCAAAGGTATATTTACGTTAATTTTTTTCAGATACACTTGTGTGCGTTTCTTCAGGTTGATGTGTCAATGACTGAATGAGGGCCTGGAAAAGTGGGAAAGGTTCTTTTATTGTTAAATCCATTTCCTGTCCTCCTTATTTTTTTTGCCTAATAACCTTTATATGCTATTCAACTTCATACCTTATTTTTTTTTTTTTTTTTTTTACTTTTTTTGATTCAAGCGTCACTGATGAGTCTTTTGTAGACGGAACGCGCGTCTGGCGTATATATAAAATTTAGTCCTGTATCTATGATGAGTTTATTTATTTCCTTATTGGTTTTGCTTTTTATCCGCTTTTCTTTATAAAATGGCTAGGATTTTGAAATGTTTGAATGTTTAACTTTCTCGATGCAATATGTCAATTTGTTTATATATTAGTAAATGTAGGTAAGATACAATGCATATAATGAAGAGGCTTCTCAGTGACACATGTCCTGTCTCTCATGCTTAGATCCGATTGGTAACCAATTATAAGTTATCATACAGAAGTGTTGTACAAATTGTCTTACCTTTTCCCTTATTAAAAATGATAGAAAAATACTTTTGCGATAGAAATATAGATTCCACAACTGCAACAAGTATATTATGATATTTCTCCACTCGAGACAGTTAGATTTTCAAATTTCAAGCGCGAGGCTTGCCGAGCTGTTTAAATAATTAAAATGTAACTCTTGAATATGGAGAAATATTGAAATACACGAGTTACAGTTGTGGAATCTGTTTCTCTTATGATTTTTATAGTTCCTTTTCATAGATTTGAGGAAAGTTGCGTACTTTTGATGTGCCGTCATCAGATATGGTCGCCTTTTTTCATGACGTCACAATACGAAAATTCAGAAGAAAACAAGGCGTCACAATTAAATATCAACCAATCATTTGCTGAGAACAAATTTTTCACGAGGGATTAGAAATATTTTTCTCACACCGGTCAGGAAATGTGAAAATAGCTTGAAAGTTAGAGAAATAACACTAACTGCGTTCTGAAGAAAAGGCAAGATCCTCTTAACACCCGAAAAAATTAAAACAATATATTATAAATTTAACGTGCCCGAACCACCTTTTTCTTATTACCTTTATAAGGAAATTTAATCCAATTAGTTGAAAGTCAATGATGTAGAAGAATTTAAAAAGTTCATAAGCTATAACCATGTTAGCATTCGAATATTTTTCATTAGAAACAAAATCCCAATTGTTATGAATACAATGAACATTTTTGGAATTTTTCAGGAACGACAAATATTCAAACAGAGATACAAATAAGGTGAGTAAAATATTTCAGTAATGTATATAAATTTATTACAGACACTGTTTTACCATTTAACAGTCAATTGTTTGAAACAAAGACTTGGTATGGTTGCCAATGAAACTAGTACTAGTATCGAAATGACACGGATTTAAGCTAGTATACAGGATTTCACATTAAACAAACCCATTACGTGTAGTCGGCTACAAAAGATGAACGAATGATACCAGAGGGACAGTCAAACTCATAGATTGAAAATAAACTGACAACTCCATGATTAAAATGAAAGAGACAAACAGACAAATTATAGTACACATGACAAATCATAGAAAACTAAAGACTCAGCAACCCCATCGACCACAAACTGGGGATGATCTCAGGTTCTTCGGAAAGTAAACATGTCCTGCTCCACATGTGGCACCCGTCATTTTGCAAACCCGGTGAATAGTCTTATTCGGTAGGTCAAATTCATGAAAAGGTAAGGGGATTGTAGTAACGACGTAAGGAACATATCTGATATCATCTGTGAAACGGTTATTCCATAACAGTCAACCAACTCGTGTGATGGCGTCCGTATGATTAAAAGGCATTGACACAAAACAAATAAAAAGAAAGAAAAGAGATAAATATGTAATACCCGGTAACACTATAATTTCAACCTTAATTATGATAATAATTATAAAACTCGGTAATACTATGATTTCAACGCTTAATTAAATAGACAATGCGCTACTTCATAATTGTATCATGTTTCATTTGATTTCATTGTTTTGAATTAAGATGGTATTGAATTTATAAATTTATAAATTTTAAGGAATGGTGTTGAAATCATCTGAATTCAATACTATTTATTTGTGCACATTTAATCTAGGCCTGTTATTAAAACTGAAATTAAATGTTTTAGCATGTCCGGTCAAGTTATGAATATACTACAGGTTTTATCATTTTGGTTTTATTTTGTGTCTTATTAGTAATGGCATTGCCCTTCAGAATATAAGACGTTCGACGTCTTCGGTTGATATCTATGAAGAAATCTGCAACGAAAACGCTGATGCATGTCCATCACCTATCTCAGAACAAGTGCTAGAGGGAGAAATCGACGAGGAACGTTTGAAAATCGCAGGAGAAACTATTTCTGCTCCATACATAAATGTTTACGAAGATTTGAATGACGCACCCACAGAAAGAAATCAAAACAAAAGTGAACATTATAAAACAATTAGTTGTGAAATGCCAATTCCAGATCATAATTCAGACGATGAAAATTACCTTATCCCTGGACCAGCATATCTGATTGTTATAGACCCTGATCAAGAAAAGGAAGCTAAAACATTTAATACTAATGCATATAAACTAATTATATAATAGAACATATTGTTTTGTTATATTCGTAATAATTTGACAGTCATCATAAAATGTGAGATAACAAAAATATCGCACTACAAGGAAACTTAATCATTTTGAAATATTTCTTTGTCATTTTTTTTTTCTGTTTTCAGAATGGCACATTGTTGAAGGCCATAAAATGACTTATATATGTTGAATTCTCGGCAATTTGTTCTAAAGTGGAGATTTGTCTCATCGACAATGATACCATATCTATTAATTTTTATATTAGGATCATCTAATAGAAGACAATCATCTATAAACGAAACGTAATTGACAATGCAATATATTTCTTATTTTATTTTAGAAGTCCCTGTACTAGATCTGCATCATAGGACAACAATATCAAAGCTGCAATAGTAGAGAAGCGCACTTTTTTGCATAACATATAGCTATTGCTTCATTATTTGTATGATACGACTCCTTTATTACTCGTCATATATGTTAAAATTAATGCATACAATTTTTATTGGTGGGCGAAACTCGGATGTAAACTTCGATTAGCGTTATTATCAGTTTTGTACCTTTATGACTATAACGACCGATGCCACATGTGGAGCCGGATCTTATCATTCATTGCGGAGTACATGTATACTCCCCTGGTGTTTGATGGTTTCGTGCTGTATAGGCCTTAGTATTCTATGTTTTTTTTTAGACTGTTATTCGTTTTCTCTGGTCTTTTTAGCATATTTTGTCCCTATTGTTGTCAGTTTCTTTTCGTTAAAGAGTTTTCATACATCTTTTTGATCTTCCGCGTCTGATCTATTTAGAAAAAAAAATTGTTAGTCAGTTTGGTATTTCACCTAGTATAATAGCTAGCCTAAACACCTACTTCTATGACGATAAAGTAAGATGTTCCTACACTTTTGACAAAGGAAATACATCGACTATTATGTTTTATTTAGCTTTCCTTTAATGTTTTGGGAGATAAACGAATACGGGCTTGAATTGATCAAATAGACATGAACAGATAGGTCATACTTTACCTTATTTACTTATAGCTTTCGTTTGGGAAATTGCATAATGGTTTTTCATTTTCTCGTAAAGCTCACAAGCTATTCTTATATTGTAAATTCAATGTATTATGAACATGTCATAAAAAAATGAACTGATAAAGCGACACATGATATTGTCATAAACCTGATACGGATGTTGATCATGTACAATATATATATTGAATGTTAAAGGCATTCAAAAGTTATTTTATTTTCTGTAAAATATTAATAATAAAGCATATAAAATTCAAAGAATACATTTGAGAACCTTTGTGCCTATTCCAAATCAGGATACTGTGGAATTTGTTGGTTCGATTTTTAATTTTAGAACATTCAAATTTTTATAGAGTTTAATATGGCCTCTTTTATCACTGAACTAGTACACATTTTTTACTAGGGGCAAGCTGAGGCACTTCTTCGGGTTAAGAATTTTCTCGCTTTGTTCAAGACCCATATTGGTGGCCTTCAGCTGTTTTGTACTCCTTGGTCAGGTTGTTTTCTCTTTGACACGTTTCCCATTTTCATTTTCAATTTTATTATACACGTATAACTTGATAACACATATTTGGTATGATTGCCAATGATACAACACTCAACATGACACCAAATAACAGATGAATTAACAACTATATTTCATCGTATTTTGAAATGAGCAAAGCCCATACCGTATTGTACTCTATAAAAGGCTACAAGATGACAAATGTAATATAACTTAAACGAGGACACCAACGACGTAATACATGTACACAAAAATGAGCTTAACAAAAATGATACACAGCATCACACGAGATTCATCGAAGTTCCTAAGAAATAATAAGACATATATTACATGGCAAAAACAACTTTGCATATAGCTCATAGTACTTCATCATATATATATGCATCCCCAACTTTTTATTGTTTTGTTCTGAACAGTCCTGATGTCCCTTTAGAATAAAATGCGCTTCAGAAGTCAACATGTATATTTAAAAAAGTGTATTTCATTTATTTGCTGTACGTCGACACCGTTGCTGGCGGACATTTAGTATCTTATGATTGATATAAAGATTTATAACTTGCATATAAAGTAAACGACTACCATCGATACAATCAAACCAACAGTTTTAAACAAAAGACGCAGCAGTAGACGTAGTTAATCGAAGATCAAATCAAATCTCATCCATAGACTAGAAAATTTCCAAAATCGAAAATTAAAAGAAAACTAGATGAAATCGTTTAAACTACAGGCGGAGCGTGACTGAATGAGTCGATGTATATCTCGTTTTATACTATGCACCAACAGTAAAGAGAATACGCAGAGCAAAAATGTCGCAATGCATCATTTGATTTTCACTTATCGAGGCGAAAGGCACTGTTATATGATTCCAGGCCAATTATTTTATCTTTCATTCAATCCCCGGGTGTATACTGATTTGATCAACACGACAGGTACCACATGTTGAAATGGATCTATACATCTTTCGAAGTACCTGTTATCACCCTGATGTTTGTTTTGGGTTCGTGTTGCTCTGTCTTTCGGTTTCTTTATTGCGTTTTGTGTACTGTTATTTGTGTTTTGGTTTTTTCTTCTTTGCCAACGCATTGTTTGTTTATTTTTGACTCACGAGTTTAACATGTGTAAGTGTCCAGTTGGTATCTTTTCCTTCTCTTTTAGTCTTTATAGGTTTAAACTGCTTATTATTAATACTTAATCATACCAATGCTAAATAAAGGATAAACTAATCATATTCAAAACGTGTTCTTTGTTCATATAATTGTAAATATTGATAGCAGAAACCTTATACGCGTATTTACCAAGTAAGGTTTAGTTTCTTTATTCATATATGGTAGTAATTGTGCGTAAAATTAAACCGGTATTATTGTTAGATTGTTGAATAAGATGTAGCCTTTATGTGCGTAGTTCAAACATAGTGTGAAATTAAATGTATCCTGATAAAATCAAATATATACAAACATTTCAAAGTACAGGAACACAATTCACAATGAAATTAAATTCATGGTTCAACGTGCATAATTGACTACATAATAAAACTTGAACAATTACCTGATATATCTCTCGGATAAGAACTTGCATTTTGAAATGTTTTGGTTATTTGATGATAAAGAAAGTAAACGAAGGCTGATTCAATAAAGACAAACTATTTCTCCGAAGGGTTGCATACACAACAAGAAGTATACACAGTATAAATGAATATTTGGGCAACTTAATTTCAATTTATTTGGTTTTCGGAAAACATTAACTACAAAGTTCATGCTATAAATAGTTCAGTTATAAACATTTAAATGATGTGTATGTTAAAAATAACCAAATGTATTTTCCATAACTAAATATAACCATGCGCTATGAATGCGCAGTGTATGTCAAACCGTTTATTCCATTCTATTCAAAAGGTTATGTTATACAGATGTTCGAATGTATAAACAATTAAAATCAAAATTCAACGTATTTGGCGTACTAAATTATAACCCTGGTACCTTTGATAACTATTTACACAACTGGGTCGATGCCACTGCTGGTGGACGTTTCGTCCCCGAGGTCATCACCAGCCCAGTAGTCAGCACGTAGGAGTTGGCATAAATATCAATTTTATTGTCATTTGTTTAAAAATTTCCTGTTACAAAACTATTAATTTTTCAAAAAACTAAGGATTTTCTTATCCTAGGATTAGATCACCTTATAGGCGAGTAACATTCAGACCTAAAAAATATTTGTAATGCACCTATCTAACACACAGCTATTTTATATATCATTCGAAAGGAAAACATGAGTAGATTCCATTTTTCCCGGTGAAATATGGTGCAATTTTTTTTTTAATTGGGGTCAAAGGTCATTCCTAAAAAATTGAAAGAATAACACTTTTGTAGTATTATTGTCTTATTTGAAGCAGCTGGTAATATAGTACATTCAAATTTTACTTTATACGATACTATGATAACGTCTCTCTGATTCTTAGTTGCATACCGTTTATGATTTGGCGATAATTGACGTCATTTTGACGTTTTCACTCTGCTATAGGTAAAACGGTACTTTTTACAAAAACGACGTATAATAACAAATATTTGACCTTAAATGTGTTGATATTTACTATAATTTATGGTGTGCCATGCAAAATAAAAAAATATGATGAAATATTTATAAGTTGGACGAGTAAAAGGGAGAGAAAACAACGCAATAAAGAGAGTAAAAAGTAGACGTCTTTGTCACATCAACAGTGACAAAAGTCTCCTGTTTGTTAACAGCCTACAAACCGTGTCAAGATCGGAAATCACTATCTTACATGTTTAATACAACCACAAGCAAAGTTAAAGAGAACATATGAATCACATTTGAAGTCTGTCCGTCCGTCAGTCCCCACTTGTTTGCGGCCCGTGTCGAATTAAATCAGGTAACTTATACATGTATACAGATATACACTTCATAAAAAAAAACAATGATTTCAAACATAAAATGCATTGCTTTGGACTATAGAACTGATATTAAACACACTTTGTTCAGAGATGTACTATGGGATGGCACGTGGTTCTTCATAAATTAAATCAGTTCATTTTGACATTGACATTGACATTTGAGCCGTCAAGTTTTCAAACATTATTTGATATTCGTGCTTGTCTGGTTTGTGTCCGGTCCATATCTTTTGAACCGTTGAACCTGGCTTTTCCAAATATAATAGGGAATGGCCACAAACTAAAATCAGGTCACTGTGATATGAATCCAATCATAATGGAATCTTGCCCGCGACATATATAGCTGCAAAGCTAAGGTTTACCAGACTTCAGATACAGAACTCGGTTTCACAAAAAAACTTAAGACAAGATTAATCGTAAGTTAACTGAAATTTTCATGACTGACGACTATCTTCAGTCGTAAGATTTGTTGTAAAACTGACCCCAGATGCAAACATTAGAATGCGGTGATTTACAAACTAAAGTTTGGTCCCACGGTTACCTTTTTTTTTGACATTTGGGATTATATACTTTACAAACACTTTAATTTCTTAAAATATTGTTTTTTATTACGACTGCATTTATTTTCACTCACATTTGTGCAGTCAAAGGGTCTGCAGTTAAAAATGCAAGCATTGATTTCTTACCAGTATTCAAAACTTAGATATTATTAGTTACATAGTGTGCTAGTGACCTAATACGGTATCTGTGGGGTCAGTAAATTCCATATGGGGTGAGAGCGAAGCTCGATTACGTCACTAGCACACTATGCAACGAATTTATCTTACCGACTATCTTAACGTGTAATATTTAGACCAGTGACCTATCAAAATGAGCAAGTCTTCTATACAATTAGCATGATTAAGAAACTACTTCATTGATTCTACAAAAACAGATGCCAACAATGACAACTTGTTAGATTTAAATGTGTTTTATGAATTTATTTCAATCTTAATAACCAATTTCTTCGTCTGTTGAAACCTTTAAGATTTTATCGCAGTACTGTTTTGTTTTTCTAAAGGGACATAACACCACTTCTAACCGTGTATGAAATAAGCCCCGCCTCCCTACAACCTTATATGGAATATAAAGGGATGTAATTCCACTACTAACTGTGTATGAAATAAGCCCCGCCTCCCTACTAACCTAATATCAAATATACACGGTTTCCTCAAGGACGCTTTTAACCAATCACATTCCTAGAAATGTAAATATCAACTAATATGAATTTGCGGGATTTAGTTCGGCTAAACCTATATATATATATATATTTTTGTCATTCTGGAGGAGTTTCTGTGAATAAGTTATTTCTTTAAAAGAAAAGAAATAAATCTAATTTATTACAAATAATTCAATTTTCAATTTTGTTATTTTTAACACTATAAGACAGTCGAAATTCAGATTTTAAAACTGAGCCTGTGACGCTTTTGCTTTACTGGAACAATTCCTGATACATTGCTGTTACTGACATAATTCAATGTAACAGAGGCTAACAATGATTTCAGTACATGCACAAGTTCCCTAATGCATATATTTTCCTTCACAAGAACAAATTTATCAAATCCAGAAGAAAGTATTACGTATCAAGAACCCTTTTGTCATCCGTACTCATACTTGGGTAAACCTACTGCCGTATTTGTTTGTTATGACGCCATGTCTTTGTTTGCTAGCTTTCAGAACATGTAGTTTGAATGATGATGCACTTGGTGTTAGGCGTGACACGATGGCAATCTTTTTGGTTGGAAGTCTGATATATAGCTTGCTCAAATCGTCTTGATTAGACTTATACATACTTTTTTTTGGTTTCGGACACTTTAGAGTTTTCTTGCAGCACCGATCTACGTGTCAATATGAATTTTGTTTAATGTGTGATAGACCCGCCATCTATTGATGATTTTCGAAAGCGTTAAAAGAGACTTTTCTTAGGAACAAAGATAGATGATAAGCTGTTAGAACCTGTAAGAACATGAACTGCTGGTAAAGGTACATATATTTAATAAAAAAAACTATATATGCACAATTAACATATTGCATCGCCAACCATAATTCCCACTGGTTATCAAACTCGTTAACAGCACACAGTTGGTCCATGTCTAGAGTTCAACGAAGTGTCAGGTCATCGCTGACCCTCTGACATTACTCCTCTTCAAAAATTGTTAATCTGTATTTAGAATAAGTAGCCTGGAGATATCATATTATAAGCCCGGTACCTTTGATAAGTATGATTAAAAGGACACTATGATCTCTGTATACCAGAGACTAAATGCTTTGAGGTAAACAGCTATAGCTATAGCTATAACACTGTATAATAAACTATAAAGGTTCTAAAACAATTTTGATTAGATACCCAAAAGCTTGATTCATGCTCAAAACTAATAACAAAATCAAAAAACATAAAAAGCAACCTATAACGACAACCATAATGAATAACAAATCAATTTGAAAGATACCAGGCATATGATCTATTGTTTACGTTAGACAAGCGTTTCGTCTACATCGGTGACGCTAGATTCAAGTAAAACTTCGAAGAATATTTAAAAACACGTAATCCTATTTAAAATACGGCTTAGGTAATATATATACGCCTGAGGTAGAACATTTATTGACGTGGCCCTAGCACATATACTTTGCCTCCTCTAAAATACTGACCAAATTTGCAACTTCAATAAGTCTTCCGTATGCGATGGTTAAAACGTCAGAAATTTAAAAGGTGGACATATCTCGCGTTAAAGGTCATGGGGAAAATATCAGATTTGACACATTTTTGCGTACTTTTAGTTGCAAAACTAAAATGTGCATTGATCCAATTGATAAAGAAGTAGTTTTCAATAGTTATGCATAGTCTCTGCCTTTTGTAGGTGCAAAATGACTAAGAATAATAAGATATTGTTTTTTTACAAAGAAAAAACGTTCACATCTCAGCTTCCATGGTCCTTTGAAATTTTTTTTTATACTTTGCGTAATATTTGTACCAAACAAAATGCCTGCGTGGTTATTTATACTCTTTTTCAAAGCGTTTAGGTCCGTTTACTTGAGGGAAATTAACAGAGAAAGCGATTTCGGAAATTTGATTGAAAAGAGGGAGTGTGTAAACGTGTATAAAATCCAGAATAATACAGTGATAACGATATGTATTAAACAAGTTTGAACTTTTGAATAATACGTATATCATTAATTTGGGTTTCAAGTCGAAAATATCTAAGAAATGAAAAAAAATATGAAAATTGGCACCATTTTTATAAAAAATTCTAAAAAATCTGTTTTTTTCGCAAAAATTACTTCTTTAATTTTTGAAAAGTATTTTTTTTATACATTGACATGCTAAACGTACATAATTTTTGCATTGTGACAACAGAAAATAAAGCTAAATGTTAATTTTTCACTCTTCAACACTGTTCGTCATTTTTCAATTTGGAATTATTTCTCGATTTTAATTCAATTTTTACAAAAATTGCACCGAACGATTTTTTTTTACGACCGACCAAAAAAGGAAGTTCAGATATTATACTATAACATATAAAAAATTCAGCTGTGTGTTAGGTGGGTGCATTAAAGTCACTAACTAAGCGTCTTTTCTGAAAATGGCACTCGCCTATTAGCCGTATTTGGCACAACGTTTTGGAATTTTGGGTCCTCAATGCTCTTCAACTTTGTACTTGTTTGGCTTTATAACTATTTTGAACTGAGCGTCACTGATGAGTCTTATGTAGACGAAACGCGCGTCTGGCGTACTAAATTATAATCCTGGTACCTATGATCACTATTTACAACACTTGGTCGATGCCACTGCTGGTGGACGTTTCGTCCCCGAGGGCATCACCAGCCCAGTAGTCAGCACTTAGGTGTCGACATGAATATCAATTATATGGTCATTTGTTCAAAAATTTCCTGTTACAAAACTATTAATTTTTCAAAAAACTAAGGATTTTCTTATCCCAGGAATAGATTACTTTAGCCGTATTTGGCACAACTTTTTGGAATTTTGGGTCCTCAATGCTATTCAACTTTGTACTTGTTTGGCTTTATAACTATTTTGAACTAAGCGTCACTGATGAGTCTTATGTACACGAAACGCGCGTCTGGCGTACTAAATTATAATCCTGGTACCTTTGATAACTATTTACACCACTGGGTCGATGCCACTGCTGGTGGACGTTTCGTCCCCGAGGGCATCACTAGCCCAGTAGTCAGCACTTAGGTGTCGACATGAATATCAATTATATGGTCATTTTGTTCAAAAATTTCCTGTTACAAAACTATTAATTTTTCAAAAAACTAAGGATTTTCTTATCCCAGGAATAGATTACTTTAGCCGTATTTGGCACAACTTTTTGGAATTTTGGGTCCTCAATGCTGTTCAACTTTGTACTTGTTTGGCTTTATAACTATTTTGAACTGATGAGTCTTATGTAGACGAAACGCGCGTCTGGCGTACTAAATTATAATCCTTGTACCTTTGATAACTATTATAGAAAAACGTGAAGATGTGGTATGATTGCTTAGGACAACTATCCATCATAGACAATTTGGCGTAAATAAATAATGCACGCGTGCTTTTATTCTCACGAGGTTCCTTTATTTAGGCTGCATCACATGAATAAAGGATCAAGTCGATTAGAAGAGGATTATACCTGAGTTTTAAACACAATTCGACTTTTTGCGATGCTGAACACATACAATGAGCAGGATATCAAAACAGAATTATACAAAATAATGATCATCATAAAGGAAACGAAAGTTTATAAAATTCATTTTCAAATTAACAACAGAAAGCAGGCACTTTAAATCTTTATACCAAAAAACCTTGCACCAATGCTAAAGGAAACACAAGCATACACTATCATGTTTTAATTAAAAGCAGATAGCGGACACTTAAAATAATTTTTCTGTAGTATGGTTGTTGTTCACATTAAGATTATAATATGTTTGTTAAAGCTCTTGACGTGTAAATAAGCCGATAATGTTTAATTTCAAGATAAACTTTATATGTATATCTATAAAAAAAATTGTGTTTTTTCTGTTACTTAAATACAAAATTTAATCTTGGTATCTATGATGAGTTTATTTATTGATTTAAAATATAAATTTCCTAGACTAATTTTCTATCCAATGATTCATTACTTTCAGACGACAAAAAAAAAAAAAATAAATAAAAAAAAAAAATAATCACTGCTGCAATTCTGAGTCTACTGTGGCTTTTGAAAAATCATATTGCAAAAATAAGAAAAATGTCGCACTCCGCGGATTATTCAAAACAAGAAGTCTTTTATTAAATGGAAAAATCAACCCTAACCCTAACCCTAACCCTGAAACACATAAAATAATGGATAACAACTGTCATATTTCTGAGTTAATACAGGCATTTTCTAATGTAGAAAATCGTGGCTTAACCTGGTTTTATTCTAGCTGAACCTCTCACTCGTATGACAGTCGCAAAAAAAATCATTATATTGACAACAATGTGTGAACAAAACAAAAATATATCCTAGCTTAAAAGTCAAAATAGGAATACAGAAGTCAACATTGTGTTATAATCTCAATCACTATAAACAAGTAAATATATCAACAAAGAAAAACAAAATGGCATATAGACAATGCACAAAAACGAAAGACAATAATACACACAATTAACATAAGACAATTACGGGATGTATAAGTACCAAGCTACATCAAATGGAAACCATCCAAAAAAAACTAAACAATAAAAACAGCAATTTACAGACAAAAAAAAAAAGAACATAATAAGACGTAATTAAGATTATTAAAATCGTCAGTACCTACCCGTCAGTGTTTATTTCAAGACCACCGTGTATGATTTGTGCAGTTAATACGGAGCATTCATCAACAAGGTCTTAGTATTTTCCAATGAACTGATTTTAAATACCTAATGAGTGTGTGTTCATCTTAAAACTATAACTATCTGACGATTCTTGTTTTGGTAGAGATATCACTGTACGATTTACACACATCGTCTGAAGTTAAAATAACGGATTATATATTAACAGTCAGGTCTCAATACCTTTACGACAACATAATAGTGAATGTAGATAATGACCTAAACTAGAACTAAGTTTAACTAAACTAAGTTTTATTCTTGGACATCATGATTTATTAAGTGATGTTATTGGCTTTAAACTAGCTTTAAATCGAAGTTATATATTTGCATTGACCCTATTGGATAGTTGTCTGAGTAATAATTATACCACATCTCCTCAGTACTAAGCTACACTAAGATTTACTCTTGGACATCATCATTTGGTTGTTTTTTAGAAGTTATTGCCTCTTACTAGATTTCAATCGAAGTAATTAGCATTTGATAGTCATTTGATTGTGTATTTTTTTACAAGGTGTTATTGGCTTCTAACTAGCTTTAAATTGAAGTTATTTGCATTGACCCAATTGGATAGTTGTCTGATTATCAACTTTACCACATCACTTCAGTATCTAATTTATTTTACTTTTGCGTTTCAAAGTATATAATGTACTTTTCGATGTGAGTCAAGGACCGTACTTTGACCTATTATGGTTAACTTATAAATTGTATTAGAATGTTGGGTTGTCTCATTTGTATCATACCACATCTTCTTATATCTATGTACACTGACAAAAACATTTTTTTATGTAAACAAAGTGTTTCCCTTTATCTTTGGATTTGAACTTTTCGAATCATTGCTTAAAAAACTACATGGGTTTTCCAGTTATGCATTGCACAAATACAATAGAATATTTAACACACATTATAACACTGACGAAATTTAAAGTATATTTAACATATATTATATACGCTTCTTTACAAATGTGATTGAAATTCAATCAACTATAACGTAATACATATAAATATATATGTGTCGCCTTTCATGGTCAGACGAAAACAGAAGATGAACCTGAAACACTTTCCATCGTATTCATAAGTTTTTAATATTTTGACTATTATAAAATATTTCAAGGTAAGTGACTATATGTCTTAGACAGAAAACATGTTTGAATTACTCCAAATGTAAAAAATATATACAAGGATGCGTTTTGTTATATTTATTTTGGATATTTGATTCTAAAAGTAAACAAAGATTCATACTGAAAATTGACTTATTGTAAGCTTTAAGAAGTAAACATCGTAAATTATATGTCTGCCCCTGAAATGCAATGTAATTAAGTTTTGATAAACAATTACTGAATGATGTTTCTTTCTCATATGATGTTTTGAATTATTTTTAAATTGGTATGTTAAAAATGGAAATAATTATTTATTATATCTAAAAATAGCTTTCTCAAAATAGGGTATATCATGTATATTGAAACGCACATCTATCATGTTTTCAAGCCGTGTAAGTGATATAATACATAAAGAAAATATCGATTAAGTTAATACTAGAAATGTTACGAAACTTTAAACAAATTAATTTACGTCTTAGAACCTAGGAAAGAGGAAAAATGTAAAATCCTCACAGAAATACATATAGGTAATTGCCAATTAGGTGGCTGGTCGTTCCCACAAAACTTATAAAATCTAAACAAGTAAAATATGTCAGTGGTCATCACCAACAACATTATAATTATGAAATGTCAACCGAAGCATGATTAAACGTTTGAATAGAGAACTTCAACTATACCCTTTATATTTCTTGGTTTATTAAACGGATAGTAGCTACGATTTTCATTAAAATTACTTTTTTAATCTATATGCCGGATTTTGTACAAAAAGTAAAATAAGTATGATTAAATCAATTACTGGTTACTTTCCATTTAGCAATTAGAAGCTTTTTAACGTTTAACACCTACATTTATTTATTGTCTATAGATAATAATTCGATGTTAAGCCCAACCCTCATTCATATGACCTATGTTGACCATTACTCGTCAGTTCCCAAAGCGCATTCGCACATTGTGCCTCAAAGGAAAAATCGTCGAACAGGGGAATGTTATCGCGGAAATGGTACGTGAATTTACATTTTCTGTGAGAAAAGAAACAAAAAAGAGGTGCAGACAAGTTATTGTAAATTAAAAATAAAAAACGTCGATGAGATCGGTCATTAAAATCACACAAAACACCTGCGACGCAGGCAAAGTCAAACAGAAATAGCCGACGGTTTGCGTAATGTTAACATTTCTTAGATATTCCAGATCACATGAAAATAAATCGCAACGTGTTCATTATTGTCAAAAATATGTCTATAAATTTACGGGCAGTGATCTCCCACCTTAGAAGAATTAGAAATCAATTTCCTACAATTTAGTATTATTCTTCAAGTGTATCCTTCATGGAGGCCCCGATTTAACACACAAACACGTGTAATTACATTATTGGCATGGTTTGGTCATACAAATTGTTGGAGACTCTTGGGTTGGAATAATATTCCGGTTTTTGTTATATTTTTTATCTACATAATTTGATAAATGGCGTCAAATATGTACATTTAATATAAAGTAATTATCAAATACGTAAGAAAACAAAAAAAGCACGTGTTCATATCTATTTATATCTTTGTTAGCTCACTCGCTGTGTCGGCGAAGTTCGGAAAGTAAACCCGATACATAATTAATGAGATGAATAGGCACACAACAAGATTTATCAATTATTACCACTTCTGTAGGTTATGAAAAAATTCTAGCGATCTTATTGCTTATTTTTAGTACATATCTTTTAATTTAGTAGCTTTAAAACTTGTTCATAATTTTGTCAAACTCGTAGCTAATATCCCTTTAACTTTAAAAAAAAAAGCATTATATGAAATGCAAGCGCTAAAAACCCGGAGAAATATAACCTGAATCGATAATTTTGTCATAGGAAAAAAAAAAGAATTTTGTATGATTGCCAATGACACAACTCTCTGCAGAGACCACACGACATAGAAGTTAACAACTATAGGTCAACGTAGGTCCTTCAACAAAACCAATTCCGTATAGTCAGCTTTAAAAGGTATCGAAATGATAAATGTTAAACAATTCAAACGAGAAATCAAACGGTCTGATTGATGTACAAAATAATGAACGAAAAACAAACATGATATATAGGAACATTCGACAACCACTGAATTACAGACTCCTGACTTGGGACAGGCACATACATAATGTAGAGGGTTTAACTAGTTTGAAGGCGCAAAACCTCCGCTACCGCGAAGAACAGCGGTGATACAATACGATATAAGAACAATATATATCAGTTTTTATTTTGCGGGGTTTTTATATTGCTGTCTTATTTTTTTTTCTGTCTATGATGTTTCTACATGTATCCTTCACGTCAATTCATGTTATGTGACAGAGTCCTTTCATTGCTAGTTATAATGGTTTAGGATTTTGGAGATATATAAGGGTTATACATTTACCACTCCGCTTTTAATGTCTTACTTCCGGATATGACTCAGAAATGTATTTAAACAGCAGAAACAATATAGATCTCACTAAGTGGTTAGATCTTCTAACCCTTACAGATCACTTGAGTTGGTTCTCGGAATTGATGTGTACAGATTTCTCAATATTCACTTCTGTATAATTTAGGTTTTATCCACCGTTTTTTACATAAGAAAATGTCTATACCAAGTCAGGAATATGTAGCTAGCTAAACCTCTAACTTGAATGATAGTCGCATAAAAATTCCATTGTATTGACTACGAAGTGAGAACAAAACAAACAGATAATAGGTAAAAATGTCATTTTAAATAGGAGTACATCAGTCAACATTGTGTTATAATCTTAATTAACATGACGACCAAAAGAATAGTCAACAAAGACAACACAAAAAAGGCATAAAGATAAAGCACATTAACAAAACGAATGACTAGAATAACAAATATGTGTGCTAACTGAACATAAATCAAATGTGTTCATCATAGTTCACACAATGGGATTTGATTTTAATTTATTGTAACCTATTTATGGGTTTTTGTTTTTGAAACTTCATATTCAAAAAAGGTAGTTTGTTCACATTTACTATGAAATCCGATCTTGATGGCTGTTAAAATTGAATGATGATAATAAGAAGGAAAAAGATTTACCAAAGCAAATTTTATAAAGCTGTTTTAAGGAAACTTTTTAAATTATTATTATTAAACTATGATTGTTCAGAATTTCCAACCTGAGTAAGTGTCGACAAATTGTATATTTGGGTTTTAAATTTAATTGGCAATACTCAATTCACTTATCATGCACAGAGTTAATGGAATATGATTTTAACACAGATATGTTTGCTATTAACAGAATATGTGTCCTGACAGATGTTTCGCAATACACAGTACTTTGCAGATACATTTCAGATGTAGCATTTCATAGACACATGCAGATCATTTTGTTTGTCTCAACTGTCTCAATTGCCATAATTAGTTCGAAACAGTATAAATGTTCTCTATTATGAATATAATATGTATAAATCCTAACTTTTGTTATGACACTAACAATATTGAGATATTTTTTGTTAAGGATGGTTAATTTAATCTGTGATGAAATATTAAGATAAAATTAAATATCCATAGCTGAATACAAAGCTTTGTTGCACATATATCTATGCAACTACTGTAAATATTTATTATGCATCGAATTTCAGTTAAATATTTATTAAATGCAATCAGATATTTTACTCGACACGTTCCATTTAAATTGCTTTGACAAACAATAATTAATTTGTTTACTAAACGATGGGAATTTTCGCACCAATAATAGATACAATTCAATCGGGTAGTTTTGTAATTATGTATGACCCAATTTTATTTCTACAAAAACACCACCATTGTCATGTGACTTAAAGTGAGAACAGAACGTAGAAGGTATGAAATAAACATTTTACGTTTTAAGTGTATACATTGGTCATAGTATAACATACAAAGTGTTTAATATTATGAAACGGCACACATTTTATAAAAATGATGACCGTCTCGGCTAATAATGTCACTTCAGCGATACAAAAATATTGGAAAATATTTCTTTTTTTTTACCAACGATGAGCGCGTTTTTAACCTAAAAAGACACATCTTTGAACTAAACATGGACAAGAAATCACATTTCCGTATGAGCGAGATGTATATCTAAAATTAAAATGATTTCACAAGTTGTCCAATAACATGTTTAAGACAATCTGTATATGTACTTTCGTGTAAGTACCGGTGTCCTGAGATACTGTACTGCTTATACCAGCTTGGTGGTAGTCTCAGGGACTCACAGATTAAGTCTAATTACATAGGTTTTTCAAATGTTTATATAGATGGAGGAAAGAGATATTTGTAATATTAAATTTTTCTGTAAATCATTATAAAATAATTTAATTTAGGCTAGGTATCAATGCATTGTCTTTTGTGGGACTGCAAATGTCTTAGTGCCAGCTTAAGCATTTAAAAACTGTAGAATTTAAAGAATGTTCCAATAAATTGGTACTGTAAACAATGTGAAAGATGTGTTCGATAAGTTTTCTATGACCAATTCACAAATCCACGGAGAAGATTTATTTAAACACTTTGAGGAAATGTCACAGGGATAAGATTTATATAATTGACAACATAAATATTGCGTATAAGTTTGTAGATAAATGAAAATAAAAATTTATAAATAACTTTTGTCCGAAAGCCCCTTCATCCAAAAGATCAAGCCTGACACATTAAGAGCGAAAAATTTATAAGTATACAAGAATTCGCGAGGAGCTATATGATGATTAGGGACATGAAAAATACAACCAAAGTAATCTAACGTCAACTTTGCATAAGAGAGTTAGAACCTTATTTTTGTAATAATGTCTTGATTTATCAATGAAGAAAAACGTGCAATATAATTCAAATCAGCAGCAAAGTACTCACCCTTGACCTAATGACTAACTTTGAGACTAACAGCCCGTTAGTAGTACCAGTGGTCTGGAAACAGTGCTGGTAAAAGAATACAAAGGCCTTTAATTCCCCTATTTGTTCGATGATTTTTTTTTCTAGATTCAAATGAGGTAGGAACGCTATAATTTTGTTTAAACATGATCGCTAACCATTCGTTGTGTAGTATTTCATGTATATGGAGACATCAAAACGAGATCGACATAGAATATTATTTGATTTATATTTTCAATGACAGTAAAATTATCGATATTCTTTTCAGGTGGCTTTAACCGAAACAAAAGGCGAGCAAAATGATTTTTATTCTCAAGTATGTTATGTTTCAGTTCGTTTATTTACAAATCAATGCATGTGGTAAGTAAATTTAGATATTATCTGATTGTTTGATAGTGCAAAAGCATATGATATCACAAAATTACACAAATATCATATGATATATTTTAGTTATATGCATTACAAAAGAATATACATCCGAGGTTCCTTTCTATATATAAAATTGAAGAAAGTTGTATGGTTGTTTTAACTGCAAATACCCATAATATATAAAATAAAACAATCAAATTTTGGTTTTTATCTACTGCTTGTAGTTGTGCATAATACCAAAATGGATTTTCTTCCAATTTTTTAAGTGTCATTTATTAAGTAATTATAGCTATAGTTAATATTTTAGACAACAATGTGTTTTTATTTTAAATCTGATAATTGTTCTGAATTTCTGTGTTACAAAACAATATGATCTACTGTTTAAAGAAGTAATCTTCATTTGAAAATCTTATTTGTATGATATGGAGCCATACTGGTAAATGCAAATTGTGTTATGATTGACATTTTATTAATAATACAAAATACTTTTACTCGCAAAAAATTAAAAGTAAGTAAAATATCATTAACTGTTCAAAAAGTCAGCTCTTTAACATTTTTCACTACTTTTGTTTGTTTTCTTTAATACCAACACAGTTTTAATATTAATAGTTTTGTTAGAATTTTGTTAAAATAATTGCAGAAAGTTGTAGTAAGTACAATACCTTTAACTCGTTTTGACTATTCAAAAAGTTAGCTCTTTGATTTTTTTCACTTCTGATTGTTTTCTCTAATAGCGACACAGTTGTTATAGTAATAGTTTTGTTAGAATTAATAACGTACATTTTTGTTTTCTAATACTTCATCTATTTTTGTACTTCGTTCTATTAAACATTTGTGTACATATATAGATATAGGAAGATGTGGTATGAGTGTCAATGAGACAACTCTTCATCCAAGTCACAACTTATAAAAGTAAACCATTATAGGCCACAGTACGGTCTTCAACGGGAAAACCAACGGTCAAATCTATATAAAAACGAGAAACGAGAAACACGTTAACTATATAAACAGACAACAACCACTGTACATCAAATTCCTGACTAAGGACAGGTGAAAACATTTGCAGCTAATACAAAGATAAAATAAACATGTGAAAGCTCTCTCACAGACAAACAACCCATAATTAAAAAAATAAAGGGCATACAACACAAGCACGGGGACCATTCTACTGCATCCACACAGCGCGAGCAACAAACCATGACTTTTGGACATGTAATTTTGCTTAAAAACCGGTATTTCGAAATGGTTAACACGATTAACAAGAATCTGAGTTACTTTTAATATAAAAATGCGGAAGTAACGGCTTATATTTGAATACTACATTTGGAAGTAACTGCTGACATCTAAGTAGTAATTCGATTGTAACGCCTGACAGAAAACCTACAAATTCTATATCAAGAGTGCTCTGCAAGTCTTAACGCGAATATTTTTATACCTTTTTCTCACAATTATACTCTTTAAACTTTTTCAGAGATGCTAAATTCACAAACAGTTCTGCAAATATTCTGTCAGTCTAAATGAATTTTGTTTACAACTTTCGCACAATTTTACTTTCCAATCTTTTTCAGAGATACTAAGTAAACGAACAGTTCTGAAGCTGCATATTTACTTTTACGATTTAGTTTATTGACCTATTTAACCTTTGTATTTGAATGAACAGAAACATTAAAATGATATAAAAATTAAAAAAAAACAAGTAAAAATACAGAAAGTACAAAAAATATAGCTAGTGATATAATATGTTAATGAAATCTAACAATCATTAATTGCAGAAGAATAAACAATACTTGGTAATACGATATATTTGGATAACAGTTTGATTTAGAAGAAATACCGACATAGCTAGATAATAAATTAATTATCTAATTACTACCACAATTTGATAGTAATTAGTATTGTAATTGTCATTGTTATTAATAAATAAATGTTAAACCTAATCTTGAATTCTTCATAATTCTATCCTATTTTTGGGAAATTTTTAGAAATTCAAATGTGACGTCACTTAAATTTGTGCGTTTATCGATTTGGCTAACGCGGCTGTGAATTTTTATATGCTGGTTAAAGTTAATTATCTATCCGTTTTTAGTATTGTAGTTAGTCACCGGTTTTATCATTTATATCTATTATATGGTCATTTTTATAAATTTTCTGTTTACAAAACTTTGAATTTTTCGAAAAACTAAGGATTTTCTTACCCCAGGAGTAGATTACCTTAGCCGTATTTGGCACAACTTTTTGGAATTTTGGGTCCTCAATGCTCTTCAACTTTGTATTTATTTGGCTTTTTTAACTATTTTGATCTGAGCGTCACTGATGAGTCTTATGTAGACGAAACGCGCGTCTGGCGTATAAAATTATAATCCTGGTACTTTTGATAACTATTTACACCACTGGGTCGATGCCACTGCTGGTGGACGTTTCGTCCCCGAGGGTATCACCAGCCCAGTAGTCAGCACTTCGGTGTTGACATGAATATCAATTATATGGTCATTTTTATAAATTTTCTGTTTACAAAACTTTGAATTTTTCGAAAAACTAAGGATTTTCTTACCCCAGGAGTAGATTACCTTAGCCGTATTTGGCACAACTTTTTGGAATTTTGGGTCCTCAATGCTCTTCAACTTTGTATTTATTTGGCTTTTTTAACTATTTTGATCTGAGCGTCACTGATGAGTCTTATGTAGACGAAACGCGCGTCTGGCGTATAAAATTATAATCCTGGTACTTTTGATAACTATATAGTCATTTTATAAAAATTTACTGTCTGCCAAAGGATGAATTATTCTAAATGATAAGGATGTCTTATTCCAGGCAGAAAACCCTAGCCGTATTAGGCACAACTTTTTGAAACTTTTGTTCCTCCATGTTCTTCAACTTTGTACTTGTTTTGGCTTTCGCACTTTTTTACTCAGAGCGTCACTGGTTAGTCTTGTGTGGACGAAACACGCGTCTGGCCTATTAAATTCTAAACTTATCAACTATTAATCGTGTGTTTCTCTGTCCTATATGTTCGCCCATTTATTTGTATTATAGTCCTATTATAATGTTGTCATTTTAATGTTATATCTAACATTGCCATACAAGCGGGAGGTTTGGCATGCCACAAAATCATGTTCAACCCACAATTTTTTTTTATTAACATGTCTTGTACCAAGTCAGGAAAATAGCCATTGTTATATTATAGTTCGCTTCCGTGTGTGTTACATTTTAATGTTGTTTTTCTGTTGTGTCGTAGTTCTCCTCTTATATTTGATGTGTTTCCCTCAGTTTTAGTTTGGTAACCCGGATTTGTTTTTTTTCTCAATCAATTTATGAATTTCGAACAGCGGTATACTACTGCCTTTATAAATCACTACAAATATAAAATACTATTTCGGAAAACATATATATCTCATCAGAATGATGCAAAAAAACTTCAAATAAAACCGAACAACGTGCATAGAATAGTTACTAGCATTATTTTGTAATCTGAAAGTTTATAATAACTAAAAGGTTAATTTAAAAAAAAAACTTGTGTTTCATTTTTTTTTTGAATAATTACAGCTGAATTGGAACTTATCACGAAACCAGTTGTTTTTGGAGAAAGTGTACAACTTGCATGCACGGCCAATGGAACTGAAATTCCACTTGATAAACCACACAGCAGAAGCTGGTCAGGTGGACCCTATGATGCATTATTGTGTATGAATGGTGTTTCTGCAAACAGTTTGAAATATAATGAAGTACAAGGAAAAGATAAATTACCGTACATCTTAGAAATAAGCACCTTTTCCGAGTCTGACGTGGATTGTGAATATAAATGTGTAGTTGGTGTGGATATAACACGTCAAACACTCCAACTCAACGAGGAATTCTATGAATGTAAATTTTAAACATAATTTCAATTTATTATATTGTTTATCTTCGCTATAAAATGTTAATTTTATAATTAAAATTTATGTGAATTGAGTTCAACTTTGAAAGGAAATTTTGATTAAGATAGATTTGGGTTTAACACGCTAAATTTGTATATTTCTAGATTAATTGATGTTGTTACTCTGTAATTGTAAATTTTTGTCACAGAATGAACCAATTTTTTTAATAGATATACCAACACCAGAAACAACTACAGTTATTGCAACTTTACAGCATGGACATTTCAGTGTAAACGTTCATATTGATAAAGTATGGCCAACTCCAGTATGTGAAATTCTATTTGAGGTATGATTATACTAGTAATCGAATGCATTTTAGAACAAAATATTTTTTATACACGTGAAAATAAATGCACAATCAGCACAGCGTTGCCTATTCTCTCTTTGTTTTCAAAATTTAAACCTCATCATTACCTCACCCAAGTCTAAATATCGTCCAATACTTGTGGTTAATTTGATCTTGCAAGAACTTACAGTGATGTTTGTCGAAGAAATCGAACTCTTTTTTCCCCTCCCCCTTAAACAATGGAGAGGAAAAAAATGATTATTTGACGTCAGCGTATTTAACTGAATACATTCTTGAAAACATGACAATTTGTTTGAAAAACTTTATATCTGGTGGAATGTGTACGGAGAAATGCTGCCTACAAAAAATCAAACAATACCTGTAAGCTCATAATCCTGCTATCAAATCATGTTCTTATGATTAAGAAAACGAAATCTTATAAGTCAAGATGAACTGTCAAAGCCATAGCAAAATAATAACACCAAGAATGTGTTCTAAGTACACGGATGCCCGATCCGTACTGTCATTTTCTATGTTCAGTGGACCGTGAAAATGGGGTGAAAATTTCCTTTCTCAATTTTATAAAATATCTTATTTGGCATAATAATAAAAAAGGAACATGCGTACTAAGTTTCAAGTTGATTGGACTTCAACTTCTTCAAAAACTGCCTTGACCAAGAACTTTAACCCGGAGCGGGACAGACGTACGAACGGACGGACGAACGGACAAACGGACGAACGAACGACTGACGGACGCACAGACTTGAAAACATAATGTCCATGAATGGGGCATAATAAATGGGGCATAAAAATTGAAAGATGACAAAACCACAAACAAGTTTACAAAAACACTATATTGGAAACTATATTGAAATACTAATCCCACCAAAAACCGGGGGGTTTCAGATGCTCCAGAAGGGTGGGAAATTCTTGATCAACTTGTTGTGTTACTGATGGCATAAAATGAAACTTCACTATTACAAAATATGTTAAATCAACGAAGTTGAAAAGTGGTACAGATACACCTTAAATAAAAAGATGACTGGTTAATATATCTGTCAGCATGAACATGAAAATCTCCACAAATTTTCATCAATAATATCAGTCTTAAAATTAAAAACGACACACGCTCGTTTCATTCTCATGCATTAATGGTGCTCCTAACAAAATCAGATACACAGTCAAATACGGAGTTTGGATCATTGGAAATAAGTTTTAAAAGATTGATCCATATATAGTTTATGCAATTTATTCCATGGAAAGGATTGTAAAAGGTCCTTTGTAACCTATTGTATGTTCATAATTATACTGAAGAAATAACTTTTTTTGTATGTTACTTTCTAAGTCAAAACAATATACTAGTCAATGCTGTCTTTTTCTATTTTTAAGATTACTTTTACTGTTGGATTGTTTTATGTGATATCCATTTAACGTGGCTCGGTACTTAAACATCCCAAAAATGTGTTTTTGAAATTTGAACAAAAATTCCCGCTGCAAATGTTTGCACCTGTCCTAAGTCAGGAATCTGATGTACAGTAGTTGTCGTTTGTTTATGTAATATATACGTGTTTCTCGTTTCTCGTTTTGTTTATATAGATTAGACCGTTGGTTTTCCCGTTTGAATGGTTTTACACTAGTAATTTTGGGGCCCTTTATAGCTTGTTGTTCGGTGTGAGCCAAGGCTCCGTGTTGAAGGCCGTACTTTAACCTATAATGGTTTACTTTTTAAATTGTTATTTGTATGGAGAGTTGTCTCATTGGCACTCACACCACATCTTCCTATATCTATTGTATTATCTTTCATTTTTTGCTGGTGTGTTTTGTATATGCGACTTTTTGTATTTCTTTGGTTCTTATAACGTGACTCTGTACTTTAAAAGATCCCGTCAGTATGATATTGTTCTATTTTATGTCATTATGATATATTTCTATTATGAATTACAAAATACGTTGAACCACAAACGTCAAAATTATTCAATCGCGTAGTGGAATGAATTATTTGTGGATTCTTATAAATTCTATATAACTTTTGGACTATTTTAAATCTCGGTCTATTTCTGAAATTAATTCTTACATACTTTGATTTTTTAACCCTGTATACTAACATTGCCCATGTGAAATTTTAAAATTGTATGTATATACATTGAACGACAAATATATGTGACGTATAAATTTTCTGACGTCAGACACGCGAATCAATGAATGTGTTTGTAGATAGATGTTTTTGTGTTCTGTTAAATTGTTCCTTTTAAAATTCTTACACGATGATGACTGCTATACCCATATTTTGACTATTTTATTTATTATGTCTGTTTAGTTCACGCATCATTGTAAATATAACGGAATTTGATGAGACTGTCATCAAAGTGAAAGGGTTAGCGCTATAAAACCAGGTTTAATCCACCATTTTCTACATTTGAAAATGCCCGTACCAAGTCAGGAATATGACAGTTTTTGTCCATTCGTTTTTGATGTGTTTTGTTATTTGATTTCGCATGTGATTATGAACTTTCCGATTAGATTTGACTCCAAGTTCAGTATTTTTGTGATTTTACTTTTTGATAATTGTTTTTGCAATGCTATATATTTCATTTGATAGAAAATTAATTTTGGAAAACGTATTGAAATGGTAAAAAGAAGAAATGGGAAATTATTTTCTGTCGATATAAGTCTGCAACACGCTTTTAAAAAGGAAGACTGCAGCGGTGAAATGTTAATTTCGTGTCAGATTGGAACAAAATACATCGAGGTTCAGAGAAAACAATTCAACACATGCCCAGTCACTGCATGTATGTATGCTCATTACGTTTCAAGGTATCTACGCAACATATTGATGTTGTTAGTTGTAGAATGTAACGAAACTTCGAAACGTCATTGTATATCAAACATAAAAAAGAGACGTATGACAAGTCAAGAGGCATCAATTTTGTATCAATCCTGATAACCAAGATGAGTTTATTAACTATACCCCCCCCCCAAAAAAAAAAAAAGAACCAACAAAAGACCCTAACCAAACAAACAAAAATCAAGGAAAAAACTAACGACATAACTAGCTATACATGTATAGTGACCAAAAGAAAATACTATCAATGAAACTATTCTACAAATAAATGACACAAACATAATGGGAAAGGTGGTTTGCTTGCTTTTTATCACAACCGAAAAGAAATTTATGAGATAGATGAGATTCACAGTAATCTATTAAACTAACTGTTACAACCAATAACCTAAGGGCAATTATTTTTTGTTTATAATTTTAAACACCGTTTTGTGACTTTATATAGCTCATCAGTGTTATCCGAATCAAAAGCATTGTAAAGTCGAATGATCGAAACAAAACAAAGATGAAGGTATATTTGAACAACAAACATTACACAAGTAACATATCTGGTTACACCAATCTGCGTAGGGCTAGATATACATAGCGTTTCAAACTATTGTTCAGATCAATATCATGTTAACAAGTAAATATAAACCTCTATGTTCTTTGTATTTAATAATGATATTTTACTATATATATTTTAACTAACTAACCTAATTCCCTTCTTGTGGTATATACCTGAACTAGTTCGTTAGGTATAACGCATTGTTAAATAATTTAGACAAAAATAACATGAACAAACACATCACAGTTACCATGCTTGAAATCGTAGTCTACAGAAGACTCATCCGTGACGCTCGAAAGTCCATAAAACCATCTTTAATCATATTTTAAATATCAGCTCTATATGAATTTTAATTGTTACATCCTTATATGCGGTAAGTGTATTTATTACTACTTATTTGAACAGAATGTGATTAGAGTGAGACCTCAATGAAATAATTACATAATAACATCTTCGACACAATACATGCTTTTTATTTGTTTTTGTATTCAAGTAAAATTTGGCAAAATATTGATGATACTATCCATTTAATTTTCAGTCCCGCAAAAGGAAAGGAACTTCTTAAATGATAACGGACTTATAGCACTGATAAGTGCTGTTTTCATGATGTTAGTGTTGGTTTTCGTTATAATGATGGCCGTGATTATTAAACAGAAAGGCTATATAAAGTCAACCTTCGAAAGCTTAACTGGATATGACGGGGCGCATCGTTCCGAAATACGATGGAAAACAAAACCATTATTGGAGGAACATCATGTGACAATCCATATGCAGACACAAAAAGAACAGCCATCTTGAGAACGGAAGACATTTATTGTTGTTATTTATACATTTAAAAGAAGTTATTTATTGATAAATTTTAAGATGTATGAGCCAATCTGTGTACCAAAATAATCAGCTTTTATTATTCCAGAAGTTCTTCGTAACATATACATATCTGGGTACGGGATTTTATCACTGCGTCGAAGACCCATTGGTGGCCACCGGCTGTTCTCTGCTCTTTGGTCAGGTTCTTGTCTCTTTGATTCATACCCCATTTCCATCCTCAATTTTATAAGAGTGCGATAACATGAACAGTATCATTTGACTGCACCAGATGCACATATAGATAATAAATTGTTCTTCAATGATTCTCGAGAGTAAATATGATGATATATTTGACACAAGTTTAACATAAAATCTCATTTATCCTTTATAAATAAATATGTGTACCATAACAGGTACGGGCCTATATTAAAAAGTGGATGGGAAAGGGTTTAGGATGCAAGATGGTTATTCTATTAAATTTTAAATTAATACCTTTGACCTGGTGAGAATGAAGACAAAATAACATGATAAAAATTTATCCATCCCGCATAATACACGGGATTTATATATGATAAATATTGTTAACAAATCTGACATCAAACAAATACATAATTGAGGTTTTCATATGTTGTATCTTTAGGAAACGTTATCTTAGTTTTTACATTTTTGAGATAATTCAATTATGTTTACCTAACTTACAGTAAGGAGGTGCAACTAGTGTCCATTAAACTTTCTAACAAACAAGGATTTTCATAGATAAAACAGATTATAGAAATGATTAAACTGATTATATTATTTAAATTGTTGGTATTCGGGTATACATGGGATACGTCATTTTGTATCTGGAGGATAGCTATCTCACTGACAATCATGCCACTTTATACTTGTTTTTATATTCATGACGCATATTTGTGTAACAAAATAACTTCATTATATTACTCATGTTAATTAATATTTATTATTTTACAAGTTTAAATTTTATGCTCTATTGTTTGTTTTTTGACATATTTGTATTTGTTAACACACCCTTTAATAAATATATGCAATACAGATTTGATATGTTATGTGCATTGACGCATTTCACATTCATGATAAGTGTTAATTTCCATTCGTAGATTTGTTAAATCTGCACAACTTTATGTTTCTAAAGATTCCAATTCAATTTGTTTTCTTATACATTTTTCTTTTTTGTAATATTGTCACGCATCAACTAGACACTGTGTCGTTTCTTGCAAGACGTCCTTAGATTGTTTTATATCTTAGTAAGGTAAAACACATTTGTCCATATGTCATTTGGAATTTGTATGTTTATATCTGATAATGCTGTAATCGTTTAACAGGTCAAGAACTCTAGATTTCCTGACGTCAGAATATATTTGCATAGTAATTTCCCAAACAAAAGGGCAATATGTAAAAACTGACCAATCTACTCAATGAACTACAATGAATTTTGGGCTACTACGAGTATACTACCACTTGAAAACACGTGGAATTAGTGGGAAAACTGTTAACTAATATAATAGTGTTTGGGACTCTCAAAATAAATGTTTTTGTTATATGAATATGTTTATTGTAAAATATATAACATAATCTTCAATTTGCATGTTCAGATTAAAAAAGTATTGTTTACGGGCTTCACATTTCGACTTTCTTTTTCGCCTTGTAAAAGTAGTTGAACAGGTTTTTTCCATTTTTATGCATTGAACCTGTGCAATAATTTCACGTCGTGATACAGTGAAACTTCAGATGAAGTGACCACTATCCAGTATGAACAATTGTTGAGCTCTTTTTAACCTGTATTATGTCATTTCAAAACATTTCTGCCTCGAAAAACACGACAACTGGCACTGAAACACTTCTATCTGTACTGGGTGTGTAAACTTCTTATCAGGACGTGAACTATATATAAGAACATCATAATATTCAGTATGCTAAAAATAAGTTTTATAAAAGTGGGGACGATAAATAGCTTAACATATGTTGTATAGTTTCATCCATCGATAAAGTCCATTTGTTGCTAGTTTTTATCTAAAATAAACCTCAGAGGTATTTTTATCGTTTGGCTGCTGTCCTATTGAATTATTGACGTATGTGCAATATCTCCAATTACATGTCTTTAAATTCTCTGGATCATAGTGGGTGCCAAATTACCTATTAAGTTTTCTAGAACGTGCTTTGTTAAATAGAGATAAGAAGATTAGGCAAGAGTGCCAAATGAGACATCTTTCCATCCATGACACAATCTAGTAGAGTAAGCAATCATAGATTCAATGCTGAAAAGTAAGCTATAAAGGGATCAAAAATTACAATTACAAAACAATTCAAACAACAAAAAACAACGGGCTTATTTTAAATACTAAAGGAGAAGAAATTAATCCAATAAATAATAGAAATATAATAGGTTTAGATCCAACGCTGCAATTTTCACTGACAAAAGTTTTTCAGAAAGTTCTGTTTTCCATTATGAAATATTTACCGACTTCTGTAAAACAGTAAGTAATATTTCCCTATTCAGAATTTGACGGGTACAGAACATGTAAAAAGCCTATATCATCTTTCATATTTCATCAAAACTGCACAGAACCTTTTTTAATTATTGCCTGACAGTGTTAACAAAACCTATAAGTTAATTTTTGACATATTTCAGTATTTGGGACTTTTAAACTGTTCCCTTTGTTCTGAAGGTAGTGAAGCAAGCAACTGTAGTTTCATTTTGTTTTTGTCTTTGCAAAGTTCGTTTTTTTCTCCCATGGAGATATTGGATTTTTAAATTTTTTTTTAACGGACTCGGACATCTGCCAACCTTAATAAAATCATTTTAAATACGAGTGTATGTTCGGGTTTTTTTCTTCAGTTTGTCACAAACATGTTCAAATTTGTTTATTTGACAATAAAGATTATTATCATTAATGATGTTATCTATGTTTATGTGCGACAAAGTGGGAACTTTGATATGTTTTGTGACAAAATGGAAAACCGAACTTTCTGAAAAACGTTTGTATAAAAAAAAAGGATATGAGATGTGAATGCCAATGGGACATTTATCTACTTAAGCTCAAATGAAGTGAATGTAAGTAATGATATGCAACTGTAATGCCTTCAACAATGAGAAAAACCCATACCGTATAATCGGCTATAAATGGCTCCTATTGATGATGATACGTTGTTGTTTCCTAAAGACAAATGAATAAACACATTCTTATCGTCGATTTAGATAACTTTTTAATCATAAAAGAAGGTACAATATCATGACAAAATTGTGAATCCCCATCAGATATTTGACAAACTCTAAGTCATCGCCTTTTTGTACAAACACAAAATTCAAGGATCATATAATTTTCTTTAACTTTCTATACGAAAGTTGCTGACCTCATGAATATAAGCACCAGCTGTTATCGACGGCTAACCTTACACTAGTGAGTTTATCTTATGGGTAGTTGTGTTTTCACTGTTGTTTCTTTGCTGTCTGGTGGACGAATACCTGAAATCTCAGTGTCAAACATCAAACATATTAATGGCTATATATCGGGTAATTTAAACACTTGTTTCTTCGCATAGAAACAACTCATTGTTAATCTGAGCATGGAACTAATACTTTATATCACAAACTATAAATGTGGATTCATAAAATGAAAAACTTAGCGAAAATGTTAATCCCGCATTGCACGAAAAAATGTGTTGTATTTCAGGAAATAACACGTGTTCTTCGTTGATTGTAAACACGTAGTAGTCCATCATGCATTGTTACTAATTTAATGGATTGGTCAAAAACCCAGGTAAACATAAATTGCGTCACACGTAAATAAATAGTTACATGTGCGAGGACATAAGTATGCTAATTCATGCATTTCCATATATGGTAGAGTTTCCGACCTGTTTAATATGATGAAAGATTACTTGCTACAACTACATGAAAGACAAGCAAAACAAAACCCACAAAATAGAAAAAATAAGACTCAACAACATGAACCTCATATAAAATGATTTATTTTTCTTCTTCTTCTATTGCATTCATATCCTCCAAGTTATGGAATTGAGACGCGTCACACAGTTTTAAAACTTATTTAAACAAATATATTTAAAATTTAAATGGACGCTTTAATTTTGTACAGTATCAATTGAGGGAATAAAATTTAAAATCTAAGAGGAAACTTTATACAGTAAAAAGTTAAGTGCGAATGAGCTTTCAATCTAAAAAGGAACTTTGTATATTGCAAGTTTAGCTGGAATAAGCTTACAATCAGAAATCGTATTTTATTCAATGAAAGATAATATAAAAAAGAAGATGTGGTATAATTGGCAATGAGACAACTGTCCACAAGAGACCATAATGACACAGACATTAACAACTATAGGTCAACGTACGGCCTTCAACAATGATCAAAGCCCATACCGCATAGTCAGCTATAAAAGGCCCCTATATGGCAATGTAAAACAATTCAAACGAAAAAACTAACGGCATAATTTATATATATATAAAAAAAAAGATAAACATGGTTAAGCTTAAAATCTAAAAGGTTAAAAAATAAAACGTCTCTCCTTGATTATAAGTATATATACATACAGACACAGAAAAAATAGTTATTGGCAGAGAACTGTTCATTATACACTTTATATACACTGTCAGTTTATAATCATCTCCTTGAATGCTTCATATCCGAGTTAGAGATATAACAGTCTGATCCTATGTGTGTGAATTTTGTAACAAAGACTGGCCGATATATTATGCGTATTGATAATGTAATCCTTTTTGAACAATGGATATAAGTAGTTAAAGTCGATCACAAGCTTTAAAATATCTTGTTCAGTTCAGTTCAGAAAGTGTGTTCCAAGTTTGTGGTCCAATTATGTTTATTGCACATTTCTTCAGCTCTTGGAAGGCATCTTTAAATAGAGCCGGACAATCTAGCAAGACATGAAATTCATCCTCATCAGTCAAACCAAAGCATTTACAAGCTGGTGCTTCCTTTTCGTTAGAATATTTATATCTTAGACTTTGTAGGAGATATGTTCCAGTAAAAAGGCGTACTTTTACAGTTCTTTTCTTTATATCCGAGATAGTTGAGTGTAGACAGAATCCAAAGGTTAGGCAGGTTTGACTTAAGTGTTTCAACGAAAATAAACTCATCATAGATACCAGGACTAAATTTTGTATATACGCCAGACGCGCGTTTTGTCTACAAAAGACTCATCAGTGACGGTCGAATCCAAAAAAGTTAAAAAAGGCCAAATAAAGTACGAAGTTGAAGAGCATTGAGGACCAAAATTTCTAAAAGTTTTGCCAAATCAAGCTAAGATAATCTATGCCTGAGGTAGAAAAGCCTTAGTATTTCAAAAACTCTAAATTTGTAAACAGTTAATTTATAAATATAACCATATCAATGATAATTCATGTCAGCACAAAAAGTGCTGACTACTGGGCTGGTGATACCCTCGGGGAAATAAATCTCCACCAGCAGTGGCATCGTCCCAGTGGTAGTAAATAAACTCATCATAGATACCAGGACTAAATTTTGTATATACGCCAGACGCGCGTTTCATCTTCAAAAGACTCATCAGTGACGCTCAATCCAAAAAAGTTAAAAAGGCCAAATAAAGTACGAAGCTTGAAGAGCATTGAGGACCAAAATTTCTAAAAGTTTTGCCAAATCCAGCTAGGTAATCTATGCCTGAGGTAGAAAAGCCTTAGTATTTCAAAAATTCTAAATTTGTAAACAGTTAATTTATAAATATAACCATATCAATGATAATTCATGTCAGCACAAAAAGTGCTGACTACTGGGCTGGTGATACCCTCGGGGAAATAAATCTCCACCAGCAGTGGCATCGACCCAGTGGTAGTAAATAAACTCATCATAGATACCAGGACTAAATTTTGTATATACGCCAGACGCGCGTTTCGTCTACAAAAGACTCATCAGTGACGCTCGAATCCAAAAAAGTTAATAAGGCCAAATAAAGTACGAAGTTGAAGGGCATTGAGGACCAACATTTCTAAAAGTTTTGCCAAATCCAGATAAGGTAATCTATGCCTGAGGTAGAAAAGCCTTAGTATTTCAAAAATTATAAATTTTGTAAACAGTTAATTTATAAATATAACCATATCAATGATAATTCATGTCAGCACAAAAAGTGCTGACTACTGGGCTGGTGATACCCTCGGGGAAATAAATCTCCACCAGCAGTGGCATCGACCCAGTGGTAGTAAATAAACTCATCATAGATACCAGGACAAAATTTTGTATATACGCCAGACGCGAATTTCGTCTACAAAAGACTCATCAGTGACGCTCGAATCCAAAAAAGTTAAAAAGGCCAAATAAAGTAAAAAGATATAACGGATTTTAATTTTTGAGTCCAGAACTCCCGAATGTTTTGTCTGTAAATTTCCATGACAAGTATTGTTGGAGAACAGTTATCTCTGGCAGTTGATATGATGATAGAAGCGATTCGATCTTGTTAATGAAGCTCTTAAGATTTTGCATATTCATGAGGATTTTATGCTCAGAGAGATCTCTCATAGTACTATTGTCGCATTTAAGTATATTATTGAGAAATATTAGTTGCTTTTTGTAAATTCCGCCGCAAGAGTGAATGCCCCAATGAGAAGTAATATTGCACAGCTAGCTGTTCCGATAGGTAGATATTGGATGCTCTGCAAGTTCTTTAGATTAAATTTCTCTTATTTATCCATCTATGAATTGTTCGGTGGTAAAATTTCCAAACCATATATCAGTCTTGAGAGAACGTAGCACTGATAAATTTTGAAGGAGGTTGCTGGGTTTAATCCATTCGATCCTTGCACTCCGGTTTTTATAAGAGAGTATAGTGTTCTCCTTGCTATGCTCAATCTAGCATTAATGTTGACGTATTTTCTTTTAGTTCTGATCTGATTATTCCCAGAAGGGTTGTTTCTTTGGGTGGGTATATGATGGTATTGTTCAGTGTCCAGCTAAAATTTGAATGGTCCAGTTTTGCTGATTTGTAAGGTAGAGATGTTGTTTGCATTATTAGGTTGTGTTCTTTGTTGTAGAGAGACTGTATGTTGACCACTATGTGCATGTTGCAGAAATGCAGTAGGCTGAATTGTTTGACGTGGTGTAGTCAATAATGGATTTCCAAGATGTGCAAGACTGTGATGTTGAGTTTGCATTGATATGCATGTGGTGGAATAGGAGGCACCATATGAGGATTCCTGGGATATGCTTAGTTTGGTTGCGGATGGTGCTGATAATATGCTGGCGGAGGAATAGGAGACATATAGCTTAGATACATGATCACATGAGAAAGAAAAGTTGGCGCCGGAGCAGAAAATCTTGAATGAATCAGAGAAAGAGATTCACTGTTAATGATTTGTCGCTGAGTGGAACATTTGTTGTTGTTGTATAAACATTTGAGTCTTTTGATTCATTATCACTGAGTTCCTGTTCATATTTTGCATGAGTTGAATTTCAATTGTTCTCGAGCGTTGATCTGTTATCAGTCATTGGATATTAGCAAGTTGCAAGTTTAAATTTTGTTGGAGGTAGTTGAACTAGGGAGAATGAAGATTTTGATCGAATGCTAGGTTTCTAACAGACTGGTTGTTGGAGTTGTCTGCTATGTGGTCATTTGTCCTTTTTTATAATTCGATTGTTGATTTTGATATATCGACTTCGCTCCCCTATTTTACGGGCATGACAGGGTTAAACAAAGTTTGATCAGGAGGGAAATTAGAGGATGTGGTTTGTGGCTCATAATGATCCAGCGCAGCACTACAGTAGATTTCCAGTGTATTTGGGACATTATCCTTCTGGTCTTGACTATTTCTTATACTTTGGTCGGCTTCATCAGTGTTAAAATGTTGTTTAAGATTTGTAAGTTTATAATCTAAGTTCCCATCATGATTAATATGAACAAAGTCAGGATGACATTTTTTTCCCTATGAGTAGAATACTGGGTAAGAGGAAAAATGTTGTATTACATCTTACGATGTGACAAATATATGCTTAAACCCTATAAACAAAGTCGACGACCTTGTATTTTTTTTTTATCTTGCATCATAGAATCGAAAATTTGTATATCACTAATTTAAAATTCTTTTCAATTTTTTTTTATACAGATGCAGGTAATTAGTGATTTGAAGATTACAACACAAATTTAACAACTTTGTTACCAATTTGTATTTGCTTTCTAAACAAATAAAGAAATAATTCACTTATATTTCAGAAATTATAATGATAAATGCATTGCTTTTTAAGATTTTAGTTACAAGTCATCGAGAAAAAGTTGTACCTTACAATTATAAATATGACAAATTTTCAACAGACAAAAAAAATTTCAAATAGGCCAAACTTTAGCGGAAATAGTATGTTATAATTAAATAATTAATCATTAGTATGAGACGGATGTTTTTGTGACTGGAACTCATAACACATATTTGTAACAATTACCGGAAAAAGAACAATACATTCCGATAAGTTACAATGACAACGTATCTATTTGGTAAACATCAACGTTAAGTATTGATAAAATTGATGTTTGATTGTAAGTATTCGTTTAATATATGGTCAATTTCATCTATTCAATTAAAAAGTCTACAATTAAAACATATGCATTTCTAGATAAGTTATTCGATTTAAAAATAAACCCTAAGTGTAGTTCATTTGTTTTCAGTGGTACGACCACACGAGGCAACTTAGTCATATTCTAGTTAAACTAGATTTTAGTCCAACCTACATGTACATGGATTATTGTTGATTTAATCAGACGTATACATGTTCGTACATTGAGTTTATTTGAGGACTGTCGCTGGCATGTCAGTGACTGCAAGTATTTCTTTGTCAATTAATATTGATCACATTCATTTTGCTGACTACTAGTTTCGTCTGTTGCTTATACCAGATATCAGACTCGGGCTTCTTTTCAACTTGGTTTAATCCACTATTTTCCAAATACGAAAATGTCTGTACCAAGTCAGGAATATGACAGTTGTTATCCATTCATTTCATGTGTGTGAGCTTTTGATTTTGCCATTTGATTAGGGACTTTGAGTCTTGAATTATCCTCGGAGTTCAGTATTTTGTAATTTTACTTTTTATTTATGACAACAAAAAGGCATTTTTTAATTATTATTATATAACAGTAACTGTAGGCACATTCGGTCATCTGTTAGCTCAAAATTGTTTTTATTTAGAAAAACGAAAACCAAATCATTTTATTCGACAATAGTTTTAAGTGCAAATATTTTAAATATGTCGAAATAATATGAACCCGCTTTTGATCTGCTCTAACTAGTCTTAAATAATATAAATGGTTAAACTATTAGAAAGAAAAAAAGAAACAATATCTGACACACTTATGACATTGAAACACATTTCCTAATGATCTGATAAATATTGAATATGATATACTTGTTTTTATGTAATTATATCTGTTTTTATGTACATTTGTAAATTATTTTAATAATAGGAGTCATCATGCTTATCCATAGAGTCATCTTTGTCACGCAAGGTAAGAGATTTCCTCGATAGAAACAAAACAAGTATATCATTTCTTTTTAAATACAACGACAAAATAGTTTGTGCAAACAGAAAAATCCTTTTAACGCTGGAACATTGGACTTTTGATAAGGAAAATAACATTCACATTGAAAACAGCGCCATATCAAAAATCAAATATTCTAAATAGAATAAAAACAGAATTATTAAGATCGCTCAACAATCGCGTTCGTCCAAACTAAAAATTACGGTAACAACAAATCAAAAAGACCACTCAAACATAATAAATATGCGCGCTAATGTTTATAACATGCAAAAAAACAACCTTGACCACCCAAGCATGTCACATGTGTCAGTGCTTTTAACTGAGCAACACAAAATTATTACCATCATTGTGTTTTCACTTTTATTTTCAAGTGTTCTGTCTGCTCTATAGTTTCACAAATGCTGACACTTTGTATATAAAAGAGGGATCAAACACAACATTACTTTGTCCATTTAAATCAACAATTCACAAAGCACAATGGGTTGGACCAAAATCTCTTACAGCATACAGTGATGGGTCATATCTAAGGAATACACTAACTAATTATGAAAAACTACGTATAACTGGAAACCATAGAATAGGAGAATACAATTTGGAAATCAACAAGGTTTCAGCTGCAGACGAAGGCCTATACCGTTGTAATAACATAGATGGTTCCACAGCTATACATACCGACTATTATTTAAAAATTTACAGTAAGTCTATAATTTATAATATTTTGCTTTATATTTCATCAAATTTATTATTTTTATTATTTGATGTTTTGTTAGGTTGATGATAAAAAGTGTATTACCATTGGAATGGACAACGACAACTTACTAATTGTATTCATACATGTCGTTATAACCTGATGAAGTATTTCACTCACTAAGCGATTAGCGTAATATGTTGTTCGATACACGTGTGAGTTACATCACATCATGGCAGGTTAATGAATGTCGCTTGTCTAGCCTACGCCTTTATCGGTTTAACGATTATTAGTACAGGCAAATGATCTCAGTCTTAATTGAAGGGAATGTAACATTTTGTAATGATCAGGAAGAACTTATGTCACAATACACTCAGGCTCCTGAAGTGTTGCATATAAAGTAAAAATTCGGTGTTAAGTCATATTGGTGATGTCATAGAACACATGCATGTTGAAAAAAGGCGTATGTGCAAGATTCGAAAACAAAACACCATAATGATGACGTCATATTGACTATTAATCAATTCCTAAAAAAGAAACATATTATTAAACAGACTTGGATGAAAACAGCTTTTCTAGATAATTGATTTATAAAAACTATAAATTGATAGGCGATTTGCCAAAAAAAAAAAAAAACAAACAAAAAAAACCCCAAAAAACAAACACAAACTTTTTACACTTCAGTTTTGCGATTTCGTTGTTCAATTGATTAATTGTTGTTTACTTGATGCCTAGTGGCAAATATTTCATACATATTTAGAACGAGAACCAAAATAGTACTAAAAATCGACAAGTTCTTCAACTTGGGTCAATCGGGATGACATATGAAAATATCGGCTACAATTATATATTAAGGGTATGTTGGTTAGTGAGGTCAGATAGTTGTTGCAAGGGTTTGTTAATTGACAGAGAGCGTGTAGCTCACTTTACCCGGGATTTTGTATTAAACTTCCTACTTTATAGAACGTGACTAAAAGTTTCCAAATTCAGTACAACCAAAATGGACACACGGATTCATCATGTGTTTTAAAAGTTCTAAACACCACTGAGGAAGTAGGTAGAATGACTCTCGGTCTAGAAACATAAATGTATCATGTGTATCGTAAGATTTGTTTCTTAGCAGGAAGTTAACATATTATTTTTGTATTATATCAGGATCACCAAGTAATATTTCAGTGATGAATACTTCGGCAGATGGACTACTAGAAGTAAATGAGGGTCAAAGTAGCACGCTATCATGTAGTGTCGAGAGTGGTAACCCGCCAGAAGATATGAAGTGGGTTCACAATGGTTCAGTACTGGTTTTTGGAGGACCGAAACTTCTTGTGTATGAATTTGTTCCTGTGGTTGCAGACCATTTACACATCTTTGTTTGTTTAGCTAATAACAGCAACACAGAAGATACAGTTGAATACCAAGTCAAACTTTACGTGAGAGGTACGATATCTTAAACTATGACTTTTGACTTTCACATTCATTTGTACGATACCAAAACTACTATATATGTGACGTGTATTCTACATTTCTCGGTTGTGTTAGTGTTGATAAAATTTACATGTTTGAGTTATATTATCCATTGCGTTTTTCTTAGACCTTCATGTTTGCATATAAATATTACAAAAAAAACACATTCGAATAGAGATGAAAGGTACAAGTCTTAATATTTAATACGCCAGACGCGCGTTTCGTATAACAGTAAATAAGATTCATCAGTGACGCTCAGATATAAATAGTTATAAAGCCAAACAAATACAAAGTTGAAGAGCATTTAGGACCCAAAATTCCAACAAGTTGTGCCAAAAACGTCTAGGTTATCTATGACTGGGATAAAAAAAATCCTTAGTAAAAATTGCAATTGGATAATTTGAATGTTTCAATTTTGTTTTTATCAATTTTAATTAGGTTGTTTATGTTCACATAATGCACGCAAACTATTTTTATCGTTTAAAAAGTTCAGAAGGGAAATCCCCGCGAAATGTGTCAAGGAGACAAGAAGCCGACCAAAGGACAGAAAACAGCCCAAGGCCAAGAACTGGTTTTCAACCCAACGAGAAAATCCAACTCCCGGAGACGGACTCAATACATGTCTGTACTAGTTGAATGAAAATGGAAGTCGCGGCAAACCCCGTAACATATAAATTAATCAAAATAAAAAAATTAACATACAAACAACATACAAGATGAATGGAGGACATAGGCTCCTGACTTGCGACAGACGCCAAATTGCGTCTCTTTTAAATATGTTTTGTGAGATCTCAACTACCGCGTATATTTCTTGCTTATGTAGAATAATCAAACACACAGCAATACGAACAGTCAAACTCTTTTCAAAAGAAGTCAAAATTCGTTTTTTGGCAAAGTAACGGAAGAAACTCAGCAAAATAACAATGATATTTAAATAAACAAAGGACTACTAGCAGTTACTGACATGGCAGTTATATTGTCTCTCGATTTATGCTACTAGTTATTTTAATTCATTTGATTTGTACAGAGTAAATTAAGCTTTGACACTAACAGTAAAGTAACTTCTTGTTGTGATCTTGCACAATTACTGCTCCAAAAGAGTAATGAGGAAGAACAACTGAAATCGGCACTCTCGACATTTTTCTAGTGGCCTTCAGGAATCGGTCCAAAGATAAGATATCTCGTTGATCAACTCGCTACCGACATGTTTTCGAGGTCCTACACGAATTAATAATTGCATCAATATTATATTATCATTAAGGTGCATATACAATTCTCGTTGGATGTTCAGCATACAACAATTTATCAATGATGATAAATTTTTTGTATTACTAATAGAATTGCACATCTATAGGGTATATAATCAGTTTAGTTAACTTCTGTAGAGCTCCCATATACAATTATTCAACCTGTTGGTTCTACTTTAATTGAAGCTGCTAAAGGGAATGATATTGTTTTGAAATGTGAATATACAACTAACGTCAAGCCTTATAAACTGGTATTGATATTCAATAATGACACTATTCTGAGTGAATCTTCTGATAAAGTTACATTAAATGGCACTTTACATATTACCAATTTGAGCAGAATTAACACAGGGACTTACAGATGTAGCGTTTACAACACTGTAAGGATTGGGAACGATGAAGTAGACGTACTTGTAACATGTGAGTACTTTTTAAAGATTTAACTTTTTGTCATCAAAAGACAAAACATAAATCATCAAAATACACTTCCCGAACTCCCGATCTCAGTGTTGATAAAAAGGTTGTAAATTGATAATTTAGTAATTGATAACATTCACTTACACTACATAAGCAACAAGTTAAAACAGCCATGACTTCAACAGTTTGAGATGGCCGCTCAAGAATATTAATGTGATAATAATGTAGAAATAATACACAGATGAAAGACTCGCTATTTTTATGAAAAGTACCAATGCAATCATATGAACAGTTCATTCAATCTGCAATGACGCAATCCTCCAATGCTAATGTACTTTTTTAAATGATGAAAACATGAGTGTGTTTTGAATATTCTGAAAGTACAAGTGTACCTCCTTTCATTTAAACATTTGCACCAATGAGATAAATATAATCAAGATGCGAAACTTTCTAGTTTGCAAAACACAAGCATTATTAATGTTATAGTAAACTACATGATGTCAGCAACAAATAGAGACAAAGTCATTAAATGTATTTTATTTTATTTTACATCAGATAAGCCAGAACTTGTTTCAAACGCTCCTCTCGTTTTTGATACTGAAATAAATAAACCAACACAAATTTTAGTTCCTATAAGAAGTTTTGAAAAACCTACTGCTTCGTGGACTGTGTCCAGTGAAGAAAATCTTCAGGTTGGTTTATTGAGTGTAAAAGAAACACAAAAAGACATGTTTGTCATTAAGGGAAAGATAGTTCCAAGTACTCATCCTCATTTTGCAAAATATGGAATCAGTATAAGAAATAGGGTTGGAAGTGTTCATGCAGATATAACGCTTGATTATACAGGTATAGTTAAGTAGTGGTCATGAAATATAAAGAAACACAAACTACAATTATTCTTCAAAAGAAAATGAAACATTGCAATTTATTTGCTTTAATCAGGCTGTAAGCTTTCTCTGTGTTTGAAATATGTCCAAGCAATTTACTCAACAGATTGTTTAAACATATAAGCAAATCAACTGAATAACAAACAATCAATTCTGTTTTTAAATCTACATTAATTTGTTATGCTGCATCAACTTTGGCCTAACCAGTTAAACATAGTATTTCACTAAACAGTTTGTGCGTTTCTCGTTTACATTTCGAATTTTGTAACTACATGGATACTGGTATTTATAAATGTATTTTGGAAACACCAACATGGAATTTTTCTTCCGACGCAGAATTGAATATTAAAGGTGACAAACGTATGATAATAAAACTAATGATATGCTTTTATCAACAATTCGCAACAACAACCATTAACAAGGGTATTATATTGTAATATAATGAGTGATTTCATGTACAAAAACGTATATCAAAACTCGAAGGCAAATTTGAAAAGTGGAAGTCCATAAAATAGATTAATTTAAAACCAGCTGCCATATTTCTGACTTGGTACCTGTACTTTCCTCAGAAAATGGTGTGTTAATTCTAGATTATAATTAATAGACCTCGAATTTGAATGACAGCTGTTTACAAGATTAAATATTACACTTTAAAAATCCTTAAATGTTGAATTTTTGTTAATTGTTTTGTTCGATTTCTGCATCATTGTCGTAAACTCCCTTCTTTTCGTTTATCTATAGAAAAGGTTTGTATACTTTCGCTATTAACTCTCAGCAGAACATTGATTTTCAGATCAAAACAAGCATTTGTAATAAAAAGAATGTTTCAAAGAGGGGCAAAAATTACCAGAGGGACAGTCAAACTCAAAGATAAAAAATAAAAGATGGACGAAAGTTACCAGAGGGAGAGAAAAATTGACAAAATAAATAAAATGACAACGCCATGGCTAGAAGTAAAAAGACAAATAATAGTACAGAACACTACAACATAGAAAACTAAAGACTTAGCAACACGAACATCACCAAAAACTGGGGATAATCTCAGGTGCTCTGAAAGGGTAACTCGATCCTGCTTCACATATGGCACCCGTCGTATTGCTTATGTAATTACAAATCCGGTAAATAGTCTAATTCGGTAGGTCACATTCGTGAAAAGGGAAGTGTATAGTAGTTACGACATAAGGAACATATCCGATATCATCTAAGAAACGGTTATTCTATAACAGTCAACCAACTCGTGATGGGGTCCGTAAAATTTACGAAGGGATGATATCAATTTCATCATTTGGAACTCTTGGTTTGAAAGCCTTCTTGTGAGTAGCAATCCTCTATCAAGGAAATCGTGATAGAAAATACAAGCCCGGGAATATCGTATCAATTTGGAGATATATACTCCGTATGCAGGCGCTGCTGGAATGTTGCTACATAGAAATGGGAAGTTCACAATTGGGAAGCTTACAACTCCATGACTAAAAAAGAAAAAGACAAACAGACAAATGATAGAAAACTAAAGACTAAGCAACACGAAACCAGCTGCCATGTTTCTGACTTGGTACCTGTTTTTCCTAAGAAAATGGTGAAAAACACCCGAAGTAAAATTGGTTGACCTCGAATTTGTAAGACAGCTGTTTACATAATCTTGTAAACAACTACGTTAAAAATACTTAAGTTGTATACAATGTATATATGTTTCTAAACCTTTTTGTTTTTGCTTTGGTAATGCTATCTTGGACAATTATAGCGTGTTCAAATAATCTATCAAATATGATTCATTGGTTTGCGTAATATTGAAACCTATATTTAATTAACCCCTTGATGGACAGTAACTATAAATACAATTAAAAAGACGTAGCAAAAAAAATTAAATCACCTAGGAACAAAAAATACCCCCGCAATAAACCATTCAAAACAAAAGGTAGAAATTAGATATATTTTATATTTTAAATTTCAGGGCCACCCATTATATTGAAAAGCGAAGTGAATAGATATAGCAATTACGTTTTGTTAGCAACGTACTTTGTATCTCATTCTCCAGCTAAGAGTATATCTTGGTTTTTAAATGACGGAAAAAAAGAAAGTCTAATCAAATCAAAGTCTACGATTTTTCAAATCTTATCTACTAAGTCACCTTCTGATATCGTCATTTACGATAAAAAGGTTCATATAGATTGTATAAGAACTGAATTAAAATTACTCGACTCTCGAAGTGTTGAAAAAGGATGGTTTGTATGCCTTATAAGAAACAGATTTGGTAGTAGTGAAAAGGTATTTAATACATCACACAATTTTACCTTTAAAACATTTAGTGAGTCACTTACGACAACGGAGTATCACCGCGAGGCCTTATTACACAGTAGTATGTATCCATTGAATTCGACGGAAGTTAACGATGAAGGTTAGATTTCATTTCATTCACATCTGCAACACAACACATCAATGTCACTGTAACAAATTCAAATTCATAAAACAAAACAATATTTTTAAGAATTAAAAAGATTTTTTTCACTCAAAAGATGAATTTGAACACCCAAATTTCATTATAACAATACGGTACCATCATTTCTGTACCTGATATGCAAATAAAAAATATTTGAAAATACAAAGCTTATTATAGATATGAAGAGCTTAAAAAAATCTTAATTCGTGCAAGGATACATGGTGACAGTGAGATATAACTCTTGATTTAGAATATTTACCAAAATCTAGTAACTACAACTTTTTAAAAGCACGAAAACTATAATTTGGTATGGCTTTTAAGTTGGCTTTACCCGAAGGGACTAACAGTCTACCAGCAGAGTGGAAGTAATAACATTAATACATTTTTTTTGTTAAGAAACATAACATTAAAACACATGCGGGAATATTAGAAAATAAATACAAACTCGCGTATAACTAGAAAGTATCTGTTCAGACCCTTTTCATCCCACGAAAAGATGAGATAATGTAAAGACAACAAATTTTAGATAAAAATACGCTTTAAATAATTGTACTACCCATGTATAAACAATACATTAACCATTCCTTTTTACAGTTATTGATCCTATGAAAGACAGTTTGACATTCATATTCCTGATAGGTGGACTTACTCTTTTTGTAGCCTTGACGCTAGCTGGTGTAATGTGGCATTACAAATCATTGTTAAAAGGTATATTGACGTTAATACTTTCATATATGTATGTGTGAGTTTGGTTAAGTATATGTGACAATGTATGAAAAAATGAGGGTCTGAATGGGTGGTCTGTACATTCTTAATTCATTGTTCTCTATTCCTTATTTGTTTTGCCAATTATTCTTATTTAAATCTCAAAAGTAAAATCACAAAAATACCGAACTCTGAGGATAAGTAAAAACGGAAATCCCAAATCAAATCTCAAACACATCAAACAAATGGATAACAAATGTCATATTCCTGACTTGTTTCAGACATTTTCATATGTAGAAAGAGGTGACTAATACTATATAATTTTGTATTTTTTACAGGAACGACAACCATACAAAAAGAGATACAAATAAGGTGAGCTAAATTGTACAATGTATACAAATGTTTGAAAAAGCACTGTAATACCATTTAACAGTTAATCATATGAAAAAGACTTGATATGGTTGTCAATGAAACAAGTAACCAGTATCTAAATAAGGTGGATGTAAGCTAGAATAAAGGTCAACCCAAGGTTTTTAATTTTAAGCAAAAGCTATACCGTGTAGAGGGCCATACAACGCATTGCCATGGAAAAGTTGAAATAAAGAAAAAAAAAAAAAACAACAACGACTTCATTTATGACCCAAACAATAACATGAATAAACAGAAAAGAATATATATGACAGTCGATATTTGATAAAATAACTCAAATATACTTGTACAAATCTTTTTATGGGTCATATCAAGGAAAAATTAGCAAATACAATGTACAAGTACCAAGCGATGCCATTGTTTGAATTTAGACGGTTTGGAATTTATTAATTTAATAAATAGTGTTGAAAACATCTATTATATTTGCACATTCAATCTAGGCTAGTTATACGTACTGAACCTGAAATTTTCATCCGGTCATGTTATGACAATACATTTTTAAAAGCTAGGTGAACATTCAGGTTTAATAACATGGTTCCGTCAAAATCTGTCATTCTTTCATTGATCAGTAGATATTGTTTTTATTTTGTATTTTCGCAGTAATGGCATTGCCCTTCAGAACGTAAGACTTTCAACGTTGTCGGACGATATTTATGAAGAAATCTGCAACGAAAACCCTGACGCATGTCCACCATTTATCTCCGGACAAGAGTTAGAGGGAGAAATCGATGATTAACGTTTGAAAAACGCAGAAGACACTCTTTCTGCTTCATACAAAAATGTTTACGAGGATTTGGAGGATGGACCAAAGGAAAGAAATCAAAACAAGACTGATCATTATAAAACAATAAGATCTGAATTGCCAATTATAGATCATAATTCAGAAGATGAGAACTACCTTATCCCTGGACCAGCATATTTGATTGTTATTGACTCTGATCAAGACATTGATGCAAAGCCATGTAACACTAATACATATAAACTAATTATATAATAAAACATAATAATTGTATCATATTCGTAAGAAATTGGTAGTCATTATGACCGATAAAATAATTAAATTATTACTAAATATATATATATGTATATGTTTTAAGCAAACTTTGTAATGTTTGTATTTTTGATTGAAGAATGACATTTATTCATGTGAAAGAGTTGAGCAACACGACAAATAAACTCATCATAGATACCAGGATTAAACCCGACGGACTCTAGCTAGATTTGACGGATAGTCGTTTCATAACAACAAGTAGTTAAAACGTCACAAAACGATCAAATTTACAATATCATATTATCATCATAATTAATATTCGACCGCCACAATAACAAACACACGCTTTGAAATAAAAGGTGGGATGAACACTTCTTAAAAAGTTAACCTTTACTTTTTCAACTCCGGCATCCGAAGCCGATCTCAGAAGAATTATTCTAATATTAGTTGGTGTTTTTCTTGGTCATATAGCTGTTCACACGTTTCGGTTCTTATTCCTCATTGGCTTTCAAATGTTTGTCTGTGTTGTTTCTGATGAATAGACACTTACATTCCTCTAATATTAGGGCCAACAATAACAACTGATTTATAAGAAACTATTCTTAATTGGACTGTTCTTAAATTAAAATATTATCAAGAAACTATGGTTTTAATTCCAATAAATTACATCTTGTTGAGCGCATACAGTTTATAAAGTTGTGATACCGTTGCTAGCGAACTAACTATTTCCAAAGGTATCGTCATAACAAACAGCCATTTGAAATAGTTTCATTTTAAAAAGCTAACATTCGAAATCGCTGATGGAGGATTAAAAATGTATCAATCTGCGATGGTATCATAAATTTAGTAATACGTACATAGGTACTGACATGATTTTTATGGAACCTGTCTGAAAAGAGGTGCTGAAGATACCAGACAAATGGACAGTCTTATTCATAGATAAACTGACAATGCTATGTCTAAAAAAAGACAAACAGATATATAGTAAACAAAACACAACATAAAAAAGACAAAGCAACACGAACCAAATCAAAAACGTTGGGTGATCTCAGGTGCTCCGTGTTGCTCAAGTTATAAAAAAACCGGTAAATACTCTAATTCGGTAGGTCACATTTATAAAAAGTGTAGGGGATTGTTGTTACGATAAAGGAACATATCCGTTATCATCTGTGAAACGGTTGCTCCACATAACGGTCAACTAACTCGTGATGTCGTCTGACTCTAAAATAGGCAGTTTCACAAAACTTTGAAGTCCGGCTTTGAATACTAATACAATAGGTGTTAATAATGTAGAAAGAGATTTCGTGGATCACCCAGAAGACCCAGCAATATCCCGTTGTTAGAAATGACACTTATGTTCTTCAGTATCCAATACAGTGATGGAAGATCCAGTTCTTCATCTTTGGTTGGAATGCCAAAGGAACATATAACAGACTCAGGATTATCCAGGATTTCCTCTGTGGTAAATGTCGTCAGTTATATGTTGAGGTTCCAAGTGAATTGTCAATACCAATTCATTTATCAAGCAGTTTTTGTCCTGAGATTTACACACAAAATTGCCCAATTTTTTTACCCAACCTTCCGCTTTCATACGTGAGTAATTCTACTCATATACAAGAACCATTGAATAAACAGTATAATGACACATTTATACAACCAAAAGAAACATTCTCTTAATGATCTTTTATTAAAATGTACAATACAATTTTTAATGTTACAGACCAGTTGTGGTTGAGTTAACCCAATTTGCCCTTATTTATATGTTCTTTGACTGTTACAGAGTTCACACCAGGGTCTCGATCCTCAGTAAAAATTATGTTAGGATCTTTCTATAAGAATGAGAAGAATACTTTCTGTAACCTCATGGAAAAGTCTTCTTCATGATGCATGAGAGCCTAAAAAAGAATATACTATTCATTAAGTATTTGATTGAACACATATTCAATTTCTGTTCTCTTACCAATCGCGTAAAGTTCTCAATCATACTGTTCTTTATATGAATGCATAAAGAAAAACTACCCTTAATTGTGTTAAAATATCTTTGCCTAGGTCCACTGTTCAGATTTGGCAACAGCAAAATGTCAAATGATAATTAATACTTGTCTCTAATAACGATTAACACATTACTGGATTGCATCATAGAATGTCGAATAGTTCTGACAGATTTAATCCCTTCCTGACACATTGTTTAATGCGGACAAATATATAAAGGCGGATAGCCATGCGTCTTGGATGTACATAAGTGTAATAAAGTCTAGACATACTTAATGTTTTTATTTTAATCTGCTTCAAGACATCTTTGAATTGTTATCATTTTACAATTTAAACAAGAAAACTAACGTCCTAATGTATATACTAAATAATGAACGAAAACCAATATGTAACACAGCAACAATCAAAAACCACTGAATTACAGGCTCCTGACCTTGGATAGATACATACAAAATATGACAGGGTTAAACATGTTATCAAGTGTCCGACCCTCCCCTAACCTAGGACAGTGGTGCTACAGTAAAACATAAGAACAAACTATAAAATCAGTTGAAAAAATTTAAACTCATCAGATGGATGCAAATAAAAATAACATCTAACAAAAACATGAAAAAACACAGAGTACTAGCAGTTACTAACATCTAGTGCAAAGCTAATAACAACTAACAAAAAATAACTCATCAAAATTAATTACCATGTAGGGAAAGAATTTTTCAATAGATTAATCATACCAGTTTGGCATACATGTGTATCTAATTAGGTAGCACTCCACAGTTAGAAAATAAAATTAAAAATGAGCCACAAAATGTTTTATCATCTCCTATTCCTGGATTTCTAATACATTAACCTAACTGTTTGTGTTGTACATGTGCATATGTATGTAATCAGTATATTCCATAGATTTGATTTTCAAAAGTTAAAAGAGTGAAAATAATTCCTTTCGTGTGTATCCATGGCAACATTTTGCATTTATTTACCATAAAATATTGCAAAAAGGGGGATGGACATGTCACATATCCCCCCAAAATTTGGATCAAACTAGAATTTCAATGCCTTTGAATGATACCTTTGTAGAAACTGTTTTCATAAATCTTCCTAATGATCAAATAAAAAATGGGTGTCTTTCGCCTCATTTTTTCGTAAAATCCAATCACAAAGTTCGTGCGATAAAAAGTTGGAAAAAAACATTACAATAATTGCCGGACCAATGTATGGTAGGGACATGCAAATACGGACTGTCATACAGAAAACAGCCTGTATTACATACATTACATAATCTTGATGTTCATATAAACCCAATACAAAGGCTATTTTTATACTCAGCTATCCAAAAATGAATTTTATTGCACACTAGCTCTCATATTTGAAAAATCCACAGGGGCCAAAATGCGAAACTACACACCTAACTGTGGAGTGCTACCTTAGACATTTGGCCGTTTCAGGTGAGCTTATTCTACATGTATATCACATTCGGGTGACCTTAAAAGAATTAGAAAGTTTCCGTCTCATTGGTTTGGGTTTACTCTTCAAAATGCCTCCTAAGAGAACGGATGGAAAAGGAAGAGGAAAAATCCAAATACCGCCGCCTGACTATGATCCAGAAGTCGAGAGAATACAGAAGCTGATGACACTGAAAATCCACAAGAATGAAGGTCTCTAAAGGGACATCCCTGTCCTCCAGTATATACAACCGAGGATAGAAAAAATAGAAATACATCAGGAGCCACCCAGGGCAGAAAAGGCCACTTTTAAATTCAGTATGTCTCCGTTTGAACATGTTCAAAACTTTTTATAGAAGGAGAACGAACGTCAACGGATAAAATAGGTGCTGAATGAACATGAAACGGATATGAACGGACGTCTAACGGACATCAACGGAATGAAAATAAGTTATCCGTTCGGCGTCCGTCTGAACTATCCGGTAAGGTGTGACCGGGACTTCATACTTTTGCTTTAATGTCAGAGATATAAGCCAAAAACTAGGGTCAACGGACACATTTGTTTAAAATTAGTTATCCTAATGATGATTGTGGCTAAGTTTGGTTATTATTAATTATTTTTTTTACCCAAAGTCATATTTGCCCTAAATGCTTTAGTGTCATAGATATAAGCAAAACACTTCATACTACCCCTATGTTCTATTTTTAGCCATTGTGGCAATGTTTGTTGGCAGGCAGGGTCATCGGACACATCTTTTAAACTAGATACCCTAATGATAATTGAGGCCACGTTTGACTAAAATTGCCTCTGAAGTTATAGTAGAATTTGTTTGTGAAACAGTAAACGGACGACAACGACGACAGACGTCAAGTGATGTGAAAAGTTCACTTAGCCCATTGGGCCAGGGGAGCTCAAAACACAGAATAACAATCGGAGAGTACTTGCAGTTACTGAAAGAAAGAAAAACACTTAACTAAAATCTAATATAAGAAATATATTAAATAGCACACATCCAACGGATTTAGTGTTAATACCCAAGTCCCACTAGGCCAGGATCGCACTACGATCTGTGAAAAAAATGCAAATTTTGATGATCGTAGTACGATCGTGTAGATCGCAGTAAGGTCGTATCACGGTCGTGGTGAGGTCTTCAAGATCGTGATGAGCGTGGTAAACTTTGAACATGTTCAAAACAATCGTGGTGCGGTCGTGGTGAAATCGGGTCGTTGTAGAAGTGTAGTGAGAGCGCACTAAGATCGTAGTAGGATCGCAAAGGTCGCTGTATCATCGTAGTGAGAGCGTAGCAAAAGCGTGATTCTTTTCGGAGAAACTGCGCTACGATCTCATTGCGACGTTATTATGACCTCACTACGACCATCACGTTTTTACCGCGACCAAACTACGCTTCCACTACGACTATACCACGCTGTTCACGACCATAGTATGATTCTAGCACGCCCTTGCTGTCCTCATCACGCTCTTCTTACGACCTGACTACGTTCATACTACGCCCATTATTCTCATTGTCATTTTCCCATAAAATATATTAATTCTCTCCAGGTTTTGTTTGTCTGTATGTAATTGGGACTTCTTGTCCATTTTCTCTAACGGCTCAACCATGCCTGTGATTTTTGTTTCATATAGATTAGACCGTTGGCTTTTCCGTTTGAATGGTTTTACACTAGTAATTTTTGGGGCCTTTTGTATCTTGCTGTTCGGTGTAAGCCAAGGCGCCGTGTTGAAGCCGTTCAAGGCCGTATCTTGGCCTATAATTGTTACTTTTAAAAGAGGGACGAAAGATACCAAAGGGACAGTCAAACTCATAAATCTAAAACAAACTGACAACGCCATGGCTAAAAATGAAAAAGACAAACAGAAAAACAATAGTACACATGACACAACATAGAAAACTAAAGAATAAACAACACGAACCCCACCAAAAACTAAGGGTGATCTCAGGTGCTTCGGAAGGGTAAGCAGATCCTGCTCCACATGTGGCACCCGTCGTGTTGCTTATGTGATTACAAATCCGGTAAATAGTCTATTTCGGTTACAAATTGTTACTTGGATTGAGAGTTGTCTTATTGGCACTCATACCACATCTTCCTATATCTATTAACACATCTGTTTCATATCTGCTATCGTTCATTAAAATATCGTCATTTCAGCTTTATGGACCAGCAATAGGTTGTAATTTAGGTCGAATTGGTCGGTCCGACATCTCTACTTGATCAAGATTCGTTACTAATAGAGCTCCATCTGCCTCTACATCAACCCTAACACCACGCCCACGTGTTCTAGTAGATTTTGGTGGCATGACTGTATTTTTTTCGAGAAATCTACGTATTAATCAGAAATAGAACTGAAGGAATGATACTGTATTGATATGGAACACGATGTTGATGTTATTGCTGAAAGCGTAGTAAGATCGCGCTTTGAACGTAGTGTAATTGTAGTAAGAACGTGCTATAATCGCAGTAGAAGCGTAGTAAGATCGTGTTGCAATCGGATAACTCGTGGTATGGTCGTAGTGGGAACGTGATGAGCGTAGACAGATCTTGATAAGCGTAGTAAGGTCGCAGAATAAGCGCGGTGAGAACGTGTTATAATCGTAGCGGGATCGTTGTAGAAGCGTAATGAGGACGTAGTAGCATCGTGAAAGCAACGAAAATTTACATTTTCATGCCGCTTATACCGCGACCTCACCACGATCTGAATTTAATTTAGATAGCGGTGAACGTGGTGCGATCGTGGTCTAGTGGGACTGGGGCTTAAGACACGGTGGGTAATGCTGTTCTGCGAGAGAAAGTTTTGTGCTGGTGACCTGGTCATGACTGGTGCTGGTGATAATTAAAAATATGTAAACAAAGACGAAAATGATGATTTTTAACCTTCTCAAGAATAAAAAATGGAAGGTAACAGTTGAGATGTTTTAATTTTGTTTCTTATGGGTTCATAGTCAAACAATTAAAAATGTGATCAGCTTTACCTTTTCAGTAAGCGTAACACAAAAACACACATTTTTAGAAAATCTAGAACTGAAAAAATAAAACAAAAATACTCCTGAAGTCGGCTCTCTTTACCCAAATCTACACGAAAAAATATTGTTTTTCATAAACCTTGCAATTTTGTCACTTTAGACATGTGCTTGAGGGTCCTCATACAGTGCAGGTGATTTTTGGTAAAAGTTGGTCCTGTTTGAAACAACAACGTGACAGAATCAATAAAATTAGGCAGCGAATAGTATTCAATCGGATTTGTGACTCCTATTTTTACTTTTGTGTCTCAATTTTGCTGTTTTATTAGCGTTTTAAATAATCGTAACTTATACCAAAAAAAGGGAAACATACTCCGTCCAATATCAGATGAAAGTATATTTAATTCGAATAGTTTTATTTAAAGGGGCACTAGTTGTCAAAAGTCATGTTCACCGATTTTACTCAAAATCTTGTATTTGATTTATAACATACTGAAATGAATACCTAAATTAAAATAAGTCTGCAATAAACGGTTAACAAAGTGTGTACTCCATAAAATGTATCAGAATTCCGTGTGTATTTTAGTGCATACGCTATTTAATTTACTATCGAGATGTCCTCTGAATACTATCGACGGTCACATAACCGATATAATCATTAATATCAATATATAGATTTAAGAGGTTGAATTGTTCACTAAGTCTTACATGTAAATAATTCATAAGCGATATTTGTTTCCTTATTTTGACAAAATTGAACCGAATAGGCTGCTAAAAAATAATTATAACTTCATTATTTCACCTTTGTTAATGATTGAACCAAACGAATCATATTCCTTTTTTTCATATCTTGTAGCTAGTGCCCCTTTAAGATATTAAACGCCCTTAGATTGATAATCTTCAACATAATATACTTACTAAAACTGTTGTAAAAGTGTTTAAGGTAAAGCGACATTAATTACGACAGTAGAAATTTGACTGGTTTATTTCAGATAAATATACGAGGTTAGATGATCTAGCTACTGGTGCCTCCAATTTCCTAAACATTTCGACTGTAAAAAAACCGACTTGCTTTTCATACATGACTGACAAAAACACTAACTGGAACAAGATATGAATAATTGCAAGTCAAAGTTTGACCTTCATCTTCGAACAAAAATCATAACAAATACTACCTACAACAATGAATACAAATTCGAAAAAGAATTATGACAAATAGCAACAAGCGACTACCATTAGTTTTGTGCACTCGTGACAAGGCTTGACATGTGTGTTTGTACTCTCAACCCCCTAGCTGTCCACCCCCACTAAACCCCTTCTCCTTTCTCTTTCAGTGGTACAGTGGTGTAACAATATTATACTTAGCACACTAAATACTAACGTAAAGACACACATTATTGAACCAAGAGTACTCGCAGCTACTAAAGCTAGTTAAAAGTCACATTTTCAACTAATAAATAAACCATGTTCTCTGAAATTAAAATGTCAATAAGTACACATCAAACAAATTTCGCTAAACTTAAGTTTACATTTTAATTTTTGGTTTGGCAGAACTTTGAAACTGTGCAGTGAATATTGTGCTCACAACAGGTATTGTCATAAATATGTACAATCAGACATTATTAAGTCATGTGGAAAATACCATGTGGTATGTACTACAATACAAATAAATAGGAGAACGTATTAGACAAAGAAACACATGATAAATAGATAACAAAAGGCATCAGGTTTAAAATTCAATACGCCAAAAAGCGCCTCGTCAAGACTCACCAGTGACGCCCAGATATAAAAGATCGAAAGTGACAAAAAGTACAAAGTTGTACAGCACTGAAGATCAAAAGTTGAAAAAGGTTGTGTCAAATACGGCTATGTTTTTATGCTTTGGATAAGAACCTCCTTATTATTTAGAACAATTTATGCTATGCAAACAGTAAATTTTTCAAAAGAATATAAAAGATATACATAATGAAACTGAAGAATTAACTAATTACAGAAAACAAAACCCAAATGCATAATGCAAAGACCAACACAGAAAAATAGACACACCCGACTTAGTCCAGGCTTCAACGCAAAAAATCATAAAAATGACGTCACATACGAAGTGGTGAAAAGGCACAAAAATTACGTCACATTTGAATTTGTGAAACAGCACAAAAATGACGTCACATTTGAAAAACTATATCTCAAAAGTAAGATAGAATTAGGATTGATTTAAGATTATAATAGAACTAAATACTGATATTACATTTAAACACAATGCACATTGCAATACTTATTAATAGCAATTAACTATAATATATATATGTCCAGTTTGTTATGAATCCAACTTCAAACGTGAATTATCGTAGATTACGTTGAACAAAATCAAATGTAATAAATGAAGGCGGTGATTAATTTTCTTTACCATAACACATGAATATAATAGAAAAGACGTCAAAAAATTTGACAAAATCCGACGAGAACCACAAATACAACATCAAACTAAACACATGAATTTGGGATAGACAAGTACCGTCACACGTCTTATAGTAATGCTATTTTCACACTCAGCAAAACAGTCACAATCGGGAATAAGTCACGTTCGGTAATTAAAAGATTAGACGACGTAATGACAAACCACAATCTACCATGTGGTAAAAATGTCCTTAGCTAGTTTGGTCAAAGACACATCGTATGGATCAACTAATTCGTGATGGTGTCCATAAAATTTACGGAGTGTCAATTTTAATCTGTCCTCCTCATAACTTTGTTGAAGCAGTTTCTGTGTAAGGAGCACACACCTGTATATGAAGTCCGTATTGTGTGAACAAGCACGAGAATAACGTTTCAATTGTGATATGTAAACACCATACGAAGGGGCAGAGGGTATGTTACTGCTGAGAAATGGGAAATTGATAATTGGGATGATGAAATCGTCCCGTTTATCATAAATTTTCGTGTGAAGTCGTCAATCTGCGTCAATATTGAGGAAAAGATCAAGGTATGAAGCAGTCCTTCTAGTATTATTAGTATCCTTAATTTCAAGTTCGCTGGGATATATGAAATGTAAGTATTGGCTGAAATATGGGTTATTATTAAAAGTTTTCTTGTTGCAGTGAGTAACAAAATCCTCATATCTCAATATCATTGTTGAAATAAATAAAGGTTTAAAAAAAAGTTTCATGGACTTTGATCCACCTTTTAGCTTCCATCCTGACGAGCCATGTGAGTTATTGGTATCCTGTTGCAACTTCTGCCCGTTAACCTTCACATTATCATTTTTTTCTGAAATATTTTACCCGATTCATACTTGACAGTTTTATTATTCTAGTAAGCGGTGTTACCAATGTATCGAACATTCTGAGTTAAAAAAAAATGAACAATAGTATATTCATTTTGTGGGGAAATTTGTTCCGACAAAACAAAACTGCAAAAACTTCGAATTTAAGAGAGTTACTTATTTAAAAACAAGAAGCTCTCAAGAGCCTGAATCGCCCACCTACTATTTGTTTGCTTAAATCTTTCATCAATGACTATTTGTGCTTTTCAATATATATTTATGAGTGGCTCAAAAATGCTATTTTGATTTTCACTCTATCTGTCTTTTTTTCTTCATAAGCAAATAAATGCATTTTATTCATATGTTCCATTTCAGTCATATGTGTCTATGTTTCTGGGCGTACATAGACATGAAATAAAAATAGATTCATTTGAGGAGATTTTCAAAGTTAAAAAACATAAACAACTTGTGTAAAATGGTCCTTAATGGACAATTACTCCTAAAGGGGTCAATTGATTGATTGATTGTTGGTTGCTATACGCCGCATTAGCACAAAAAGGCTATATCGCGGCGAAAGGGGTCAATTGGTTATATAAAAATCTTTTTTTGTGTAGATCTTACTTTGCTGAACATTTTTGCTGTTTACAGTTTATCTTTATCTTCAAGAATATTCAAGATAATAACAAAAAACTGTAAAATTTCCTTAAAATAACTAATTAAGTGGCAACAACCAAACAATTGGCTGTTTGTAGGGTCTGAAATTTTCAAGGCTGATAGATCTTCACCTTCGGAACATAGTCTTCTCTTCCATGAAATATTAAAATATTTTTTTGGGTTTAATTGAACTGTCGAAAATTCCCTCCAACAACAGATCGGACAATAATTTTGACAGCAAATGATGCTCAATAGCTAACAGATACATTTTTTCTTTTAAAGTAAAACTTTTAAATCTTACCCCCTTCCCCTATTGACAATGTTTTTAGGGTAAAATTTGCATCTGCAGTAATAAAATCGTTCTTGATCTTCTGCATCAAAATCTATTTTATCAACAACTTTAGAATTTCAAAACTATTCCATGCTTAGCAACTTTCAATGTGACGTCCTTCTCACTTTTTCCAGAAAGCAAAGCCACAATATTATTGTCATCCTTTCAGTAGACTACATTGTTTCAAAGAAATCTGATTTTAGCTGCCGAGGACACATGATTCTTACGCGCAGAAACAAGGCTGAGATTCATTTGGTTGAATAAAAAGAAAAATATCTACAGTATCGCACAATTTGTGAGAGAAACAATATCCATGATGCTCAGGCTACTTTTAATTTATTATCTAAACTCATATAAGAAGTGTTGAGGCTCGCCTAATAGTTTGCCGTAATCAACTTAGTAAACAACGCCCTTTATTCTACATTTATGCTTTCGATTTTTTGTGCAAAATCTTTTACATTTAGATTTTTCGGGTCATTGTAAAGGTCGGAAGATGAAGTATAGTTGTTATTACCTCCTTCATTGGGATTGTTTCTGATGGAAATTTGTCCATTGGCAAGTACACCACAAAATCGTTAGTACAAACAGTAGGCATTGGATATGTTACACCGTATTTTATTGGTCAAGCAAATGGATTGTTATCCCGCAAATTATTTGCATATTTTCTTATATCAAACAGGGGGAAAAGATATAGGTCAATACATCTTTATTTTGCTATATTTAATCTACCATTTTATATACATGTTGCCATTTGATAAGGAACTTTCCGTTTTGAATTTTCATTGGAGTCCGGTATTTTTGTTACTTTACTTTTCATATAGAGTGTATTTTTTTGTCACAAAATCAGTGTATGGTTAATTTCTTCCTGTATCTGTAATACCAACGACATTAAATTACAAAATCGATATTTTTCTCGATATAATTTTCGTTCGCGTATTTAACCTGCATTATGTGTATTTCAGTAATAAACAGTAAAACTTGGCGTCATGTGTAGATCTGTCGTCTCAAATCTTTTTTTTTTTAATGGAAACAGTGTATATTTTACATTTTGGATTCGTACTTTTTGGAAACATTGTTTTAGAAAATAAAACCAGTTATAAGGGTTTTCAAATAATTTATAAAGACCGCCGCAATAAAATATTGTATTTAATAATTTTATACATGACGAACTTTTAAACAGTAATTATAAAAGATTCTTTACAAAGTGATTGAAATTCAATCAACTATATAACTTTAACATGTTAAACACGAATGTTTCGCTTATTATTAGTAGACGTAAAATCCTATCCTATCGATACATTTTTAGTATTTGCACACACTATTTTGGTAGGTTTTTTTTCTACCCTTCAATATTAAAACAATGCTAACACAACATTTCAATCAATGCAGTTTATAAATATCATCTTAAAGATAGTGAATCTATTTATAGAAAATAGACTTATCTTAAGGATGTATCAATGTTTATAAATAACAGAGAATTATAAATCATATAGTAAATGGTTTGTCTCTTCAAGTGTATAAATTTGAAAAACAATTACTAAATACTAGAATCTCCTGATATTATTTTAAGGAAACTTTATTATTACTGTTATGTTAAAAATAGGAAGGAAATTAGTCATATCTAAATATAGCTTTCTCAAAATAGCGCATATGAAACCAACTGTGGATTTTCCATGTAATGTACATCCAAAAATGAATAAAAGAAACGATGTAGTGTAGGCTGTTATTAACAAATGATTAAGGTTTTCGAAATTTTAAACCAAATTTTACAATTACGTAAAAACTGTATGTTGAGGTGTACAATTAATTGGTATGTTTTAGACCAAAAATATACAGAAATGTTAGATCCTTAATAAAACGCATTAAAGGTTATTGTATATTTGGTGGAAATTTGTTGAAACAAAAATTACAATTTAATAGTTTCCACTGTACATTTAATAAGATAATTGTTATAAGGTCGCAAAACACTACACTAATTTTGCAACGAAGCACTCAAACATACTGGGTGTTGTGGAAGGGCAAACAATTCTTCATTCTTTAGTGGCAACCATCATGATGTTTATATAAAAGTGTACAGTGATATTAGTCGCATTTATTGAAATACTAAATAAGGGGTAGGTATGTGATTGTAACATATGATTAAGTCCATGGTTATCGTCGACAAAGTTATTCAATAAAAGTCAACCATATCATTATGATGTCTATTAAATGTTTAAAAAAAAAAAGACTCAAAAGTTTACCCTTTTTAACAGTTGGTTCTACATGTTCACTGGTCTTCACTGTTTCTACTGGCATTCATTAGTACTATCATATATCATAGGTAACTTCCACATATGGCCAAACGTTCTGGGTAGTAAGATTTTCAGAGGAGCTTTTTGCAGAGTCAACAATATAACGCTATATGTAAGGAAATAGACTCTAGCCATGCATGCATCATCCGCAATGTAAGAATTAACGCTCGGTAAAAATGTTTCAATCTGGAATAAGACATTGATTTGCAGATTTCCATCCTTAGTGTGTCTCGACGAATTATAATTTAAGTGATAGCATGTGCTCAGGAAAGGTGATCAGATCCTGCTCCACGTGTGGTACCTGTCGTTTTGCTCATATAAGTACAAATCCAGTAATAAGTCTTATTTGGTAGGTAATCTTCGGAGAAAAGGGAACGGGATTGTATTCACGACAGTCGTCATTTGTGAAACAGATATTCTATTGTGGTCAACCAACTCGTGATGTCATCCATACATGTTTCGACGGAATGATTTATTATTAGTATCAACTATCTCATTGCCATTATCAGTTCGAAAGAATATTAATTTCTTTTTTCACATAATTTGGCTTTATAAATATTTTGATATGAGCGTCACTGATGAGTCTTATATGTAGACGAAACGCGCGTCTGGCGTACTAAATTATAATACTGGTACCTTTGATAACTATTCATTGTCTTATATCATGACTAGCTCATTGTATTTTTGAAAAATATTTTCGTTAATTATACAAGGAGTCTTTTTAAAAAACCATGGAAAATAAAGGCAGTGAAATATCTCTATAGATGAATGCAAGGCTTTGTTGCACACAAAACCTACATTTGTTATAATGTATCAAATTTCAGTTAAATGCCTAAAATGAAATCAATAACTATTACTTTGACATGCAACATTTAAATTGCTTTGACAAATAGTCAACAATATGTTTACTAAATTATGTGAATTTTTCGACCTAATAATGGATAAAAATAAATCGGGTATTCCAGTTATTATATATAGATTGAATAGATCAAAAAATTAGATTTGTCATGTAGCCAACTTTACGATAGTGATTAGACATAGAAGGTAAGACATTAACATACAACTATTTCATGTTACCAAATTGTATCAATTGATCAGAGTAAAACAAACATATTTTTAATTTTATATTCTTTTACATATTTCGGAGTGTAGTACGACGTCCATTATTACTAAACTAGTATACATTTTTATTTAGGGGCCATCTGAAGCACGCATCCGGGAGCTGAATTTTCTGACGGCACTGAAGTCCCATTTGTGGCCCTCGACCAGGGGTCGAATTTAAGCTTTTTATGTACTGGCCAGCCGGACCAGTGGACTGAAAACTCTACTGGTCCGGCTCCAAATCTACTGGTCCTGCAAACATGACATTCATTTGACAAACACTAATATAAATGATAGATGTTTAATTTAAGTTTGATGCTTTCGTTTACATAAGTGAGACAGGAACAAAGGGATAGTCTTGATTTTAATACGACCGCAAAATTTTTTTGGTCGTATATTGCTATGACGTTGGCGTCGTCGTCGTCGTCGTCGTCGTCCGAATACTTTTAGTTTTCGCATTCTAACTTTAGTAAAAGTGAATAGAAATCAATGAAATTTTAACACAAGGTATATGACCACAAAAGGAAGGTTGGGATTGATTTTGGGAGTTTTGGTCCCAACATTTTAGGAATTAGGGGCCAAAAAGGGCCCAAATAAGCATTTTCTTGGTTTTCGCACTATAACTTTAGTTTAAGTGAATAGAAATCTATGAAATTTTGACACAAGGTTTATGACCACAAAAGGACGGTTGGGATTGATTTTGGGAGTTTTGGTTCCAACAGTTTAGGAATTAAGGGCCAAAAAAGGGCCCAAATAAGCATAATTCTTGGTTTTCGCACAATAACTTTAGTATAAGTAAATAGAAATCTATGAAATTTAAACACAAGGTTTATGACCATAAAAGGAAGGTTGGGTTTAATTTTGGGAGTTTTGGTCCCAACAGTTTAGGAATAAGGGGCCCAAAGGGTCCAAAATTGAACTTTGTGTGATTTCATCAAAAATTGATATTTGGGGTTCTTTGATATGCCGAATCTAACTATGTATGTAGATTCTTAATTTTTGGTCCCGTTTTCAAATTGGTCTACATTAAGGTCCAAAGGGTCCAAAATTAAACTTAGTTTGATTTTAACAAAAATTGAATCCTTGGGGTTCTTTGATATGCTGAATTTAAAAATGTTCTTAGATTTTTAATTATTGGCCTAGTTTTCAAGTTGGTCCAAATGGGGGTCCAAAATTAAACTTTGTTTGATTTCATCAAAAATTGAATAAATTGGTTCTTTGATATGCCAAATCTAACTGTGTATGTAGATTCTTAATTTTTGTTCCAGTTTTCAAATTGGTCTACATTAAGGTCCAAAGGGTCCAAAATTAAACTAAGTTTGATTTTAACAAAAATTAAATTCTTGGGCTTATTTGATATGCTTTATCTTAACATATACTTTGATTTTTTATTATGGGCCCAGTTTTCAAGTTGGTCCAAATCAGGATTCCATACCAAGTATTGTGCATTAGCAAGAAATTTTCAATTGCACAGTATTGCACAATAGCAAGAAATATCTAATTGCACAATATTGTGCAATAGCAATTAATTTTCAATTGGAGTTATCTTTCTTTGTATAGAATAGTAGTTGATTAAATATGTTGGAAATTTGCCAGACATGACTATGATGTCATTTTCTATTTTTATTTGCCAATAACTTTATGTAAATAACTTCATTGGAAATTTGCTAATATAAAATGTTGCTGATGAAGCTTTTTTTCCTTATCTTATCTAAAATGTTTTAAGATAATGTATGTTGGACATTTGCCAGACATGACTATTTACATTTTGGATATTGAACCATAATAGTTTAATATTAAATTTAAAAACTTTAAATTCTAATTTTCATTTCTTAAACCAAATTCATAATGTGACATCAACCTATGTTGTGTCAACTATTTAATCACAATCCATAGTTATAGCTGTATCAAACTTAAAAGTTGTGTCCATACATGTTCTTATTTCAGATTTCATGAATAAAAAGAAAATTTCTTCAAACCTTTTTTTTTGACAGGATTAATATTCAACAGCATAGTGAATTGCTCAAAGGCAAATTTTTTTTTAAGTTCATTAGACCACATTCATTCTGTGTCAGAAACCTATGCTGTGTCAACTATTTAATTTTAGATTTAAATAAGTTTGAAGAAGAAATCTTTAATTGATTTGTAAAATCTTGACATTTGTTTTGTGTAAAAAAAAAAACATATAATGTCAAAAATTTGATCACCATCCAAATTCAGAGCTGTATCACGTTTAAATGTTTTGTCCATACCTGCCCCAACTGTTCAGGGATCGACCTCTGCGGTCGTATAAAGCTGCGCCCTGCGGAGCACCTGGTTTGCCAATAACTTTATGTAAATAACTTCATTGGAAATTTGCCAATATAAAATGTTGCTGATGAAGCTTTTTTAACTTATCTTATCTAAAATGTTTTTAGATAATGTATGTTGGACATTTGCCAGACATGACTATGATGTCATTTTCTATTTTTATTTGCCAATAACTTTATGTAAACAACTTCATTGGAAATTTGCCAATATTAAATGTTGCTGATGAATTTTTTTTTATTGTTTCATACAATAAACAATGTATATTCACTTTTACTACCAACCAATCTTTACCATTCAGTGATAACAAGCACTTTATTTTACATTTTAATATTTTATGATGTATTTAAAAGAGTAGTTATTGTTGCAAACTCCATTAGAAATTTGAATTGATATCAGTTTTGGAAAAAGGGAAACGGGGATGTGAAAAAAAAATGGGGGGAGGGGGGGGGTTAAATTTTTCTCATTTCAGATTTCATAAATAAAAAGAAAATTTCTTCAAACATTTTTTTTAGAGGATTAATATTCAACAGCATAGTGAATTGCTCAAAGGCAAAAAAATTTTTTTAAGTTCATTAGACCACATTCATTCTGTGTCAGAAATCTATGCTGTGTCAACTATTTAATTTTAGATTTAAATAAGTTTGAAGAAGAAATCTTTAATTGATTTGTAAAATCTTGACATTTGTTTTGTGTAAAAAAAAACATACGTCAAAAATTTGATCACAATCCAAATTCAGAGCTGTATCACGCTTGAATGTTTTGTCCATACTTGCCCCAACTGTTCAGGGTTCGACCTCTGCGGTCGTATAAAGCTGCGCCCTGCGGAGCACCTGGTTTATTATATTTTATACATGTATTGTTGTGAAGGACGCTCACCCGATATATAAATTTATTAACTTGATCAATAGTCCATTTGCCAATTACCGATTTGATTCTGTTATTACACACTTTTTAAACAAATTACTTCCCTTTGTCAATCGCAGACTGGTTCCATACCGGACTTAATTGGCTTAAGCAAATACAAAGCATCATAAATTGAAAGTGATGTATCGGCGGTTTAACTAATTTTTCACGAAAAGTAATTTCTGATGTCTAAATTATTTAGTTAAACAACAAATTAATGTTATTAAAAGATTTAAAAACCTTATAAATTACTCACATTACGCACAGGTAGATTTGCTCTTTCTGCTAGCTCTCCATTGTAAATAAAAATTAATGTCCCTCATAAAGGAGACAACTTTTTTAAGGATCTCTAATCACAGGGTCAATTACGGAAGGGCCTCGACTGTTATTTGCTCTTTTTCGGGTTGTTGTCTCTTTGGCACATTTCCCATTTCCATTCTCAATTTTATAGTATGTTATAACATACAAAAATACCAATTGCAAACCAATCTCCGGGGTGATACCCAAGGCCAAACTGTTTAGAAATACAAAACTTTTGTTGAAAGTTGAATGACATTTATAACTGAAAATAACCAACATATACAAAATAAGGTTTTTGTTTTAAAATCTGCGGAAGTTAAAGGATCCTTAACGACTGACTGAAGCATTATTTATTTGAAAAGCTGTGTGTGGTATAAAATATGTAAACCATAAAAAATTTAACTACAGGAATATCGAGATGGAGATAAATAAAAAATTGATTCAATTCGTTCTTAAATTTTAGTCAATTTATCAAATTGTTCACTTTTGTACGTCTATATGAAAAGTATTATAGAAAAATATAACAAAAATACTGAATTCAAAGGAAAATAAAGCCGGTAAATTCTTTAAAAAATTGAAATTTTGAGAACGGAAAACAACTGCATGTTTTACTGGTATTTTCTTATCTAGGATACGAATACTAGTATATTGACAACAATGTGTACGGAAAAATAAACAAACATAAGAACTCAAATTGTGAAAAATGGGATATAGCAGCTGCACCCTCTTGCATACCGAATGAGTTGTGAAATGTATATGTAATATGCAGTTGTGGTTGAAATTTTGCTGCTAAGATAAGGGAAATTTATAAATTCGAAATTAAAATCATTACAGCTTCTACTATTTTATCAAATGCGAATAATTCATGCACAAAAGCATTTGAATGATCTTAATTTGTAATCAAAATTCGAACGATTTTATAAAAATATTTATGTTGACTTTTTCATCACACAGTTTACTCAACATCTTCAAAAATGGAGAATTTCATAAAAGTATGTTATAAGTCAAATTTAAAGGATCTGAGCTAAATTGTTTTTGTACAAAATAAAGACACATGTCATTTTCCTTGGGAAAAAAAGATCAGATATTTCTAAAAATATGTGTTTATATGTCAACATAAGAACGAACCAATCATATGTAGTACAGAGATTGCATAATTTGATAATTTTTCATATTCAATTCTGTGAAAATGTATTTTTCTACATAATATGTGGTTCTTTTCAGATCCTATTAATTGAAGGAAAAAGTCCCGTAGAATGATGTTTTTTATTATGAAATATGTGATATTTCATATCGTTTATTTGTATGTAAAAGGATGCGGTAAGTATTATTAGATTTAAGCAGTTTGTTTAAAAGTGCAAAATGAAAATAATAAATTTTGAAAAATTTAAGGAGAGTACATTTACAAACATTATACATGTTATACAAGATATTTTGACCGTATGCATATCATACCATGCAACTAATGACTATCAGAGGTTCCTTTCTTAATACAAAATTGTAGAAAAAGTAGTAAACCTGTTATAACGGCAAATACACATCATCACAACAGTATTGTATTTTCTGAAATTCAATGAAATAATAATACTGTATTTTGTAGTATAAGAAAATGAAAAGTTGATATTATTTAGTATATGTGAGAGAGCGAATCGTTTGTGAGAAAGGCTTTTTTTAATTAATTTCAATTATTACAGCTGACTTTGAACTCTTAACGAAACCTGTGGTATTTGGAAAAAGTGTTCAAATTGCATGCACGGCCAATGATACTGAAATACCACTTGATAAACAACACAGAAGAATCTGGTCAGGCGGACCCTTTGATGCATTATTGTGTATGAATGGCATTTCTGCAAACCGTTTGAAATATAATGAGATACCAGGAAATGACAAATCGCAGTTCATCTTAGAAATAAACAGCTTTACCGAGTCTGATGTAGATTGTGAATATAAATGTCAATTTGGTGTAGATATATCACGAAAAATCCTTAAACTCAACGAGGAGGACTATGAATGTAAATTTTGTTACATAATTTTCAATTTATAATATTGCTTTTCTTCGCTCTAGAAATGTAATTGATGGATTATATTATTTAATAGGACTATGAATGTATTTGTTTAAAAGATTTTTCTTTCGATACTGTTGCATTTTGTCGCATTTACCAATGCCAGTTTTAATTATCAGAGTACAAATTTAGAAAGTTTATTTCAGATGAATAAATTTTTAACGAACTTTATTGGAACATTTCTAGTTTTTGTTGATTCTTACTCCGTGATTGTTTTCTTTTGGTTGTAGTATAATGTTTATATATTAAATAGATATACCATCAAAAGAAACTATTGCTGTAGCTGCAAGTTTACTGCATGGACTTTTCAGTGTAAACGTTCATTTTGCTAAAGTATGGCCACAACCAGGATGTGAAATCATATTTGAGGTATGATAATATTCAATTGCAATTTTTGAAAATTTACATATAAAAAATGGGAATCATCTTCAGAACAGTTAGTGCCCTATTCTTTTTTCAATTTTTATACCAGTTAATCCACTTCCAACATTTGAAGTTAAATTGTAACTATTCAACCTGTCATCTATTCAGTTTCTAAGAAGAAAGATAACTGAACTTTAAAAAAGAGGAGCAAGATACAAAACGAATAGTATTAAAAAACAGTTCAAAATACAATGAAACCTATAAAACTTATCTTGTATCTATAATTATCGGACGATATTTAATGAAGAAAAGAAAAACCAGGACAATGCTTGATAGTTCAAAACTATAAGTTGTGACGACGACGACAACGCTGATTATTTTTTTATGACGAGGACGACGACGATTAGAAATTAAGGTTTTTTTTCTGACTATATTGATAAATTAGTATAATGATATTTATTTCATTTGATAGCAAATCAAGTTCGGAGACCGTATTGTAATGTCAAAAAAGAAAAATGGCAAATTATATTCTGTCGATATTAGTCTACAACATGCCTTAAGAATGGAAGACTGCAGTGGTGAAATGTTGATTTTCTGTCAGATTGGTACCAAACACATCGAAGTTCAGAGAAAATATTTTCACACATGTCCTTTCACAGGTATGTGAGCAACTTTTATTTCGAAGTATGACATAATTTCCTCAAAAACAATCAGGAATCTAAACAAGTTGTAAAGCCTTAAAACATTCCAAGTGAAGCTAATCTGTAAATAACATTCAAAGTATATCATTGATCTGTAACTTCAGAATTTTTATTAAATGCGAATACATTGATATGTTGGGTTTACATTAATGAAACAGCAGTTAGAAAACTAAATATTGGAAGCAAATTCTACACATTGTTCAAATTTAAAATTTTAAAAAATTAACATAAAGATATAAGACTCATAATTAAGTACTCTAGACACTAGATAAGTCTATATATATCTAGTCAGGTTCGCTCGAATAAAATGAAATACGACTCAAATCAAAATTAATAAGACCGCCAGTAGGTAATAAAGAAATATTTCAATAAAATTAATTAAATAATAACACCTTCGACACAATACGGATTCAAATAAAACATTACACGCATTGTTAGAAAGTAGAAGTAGGCAACACATTGATGATACTGTACTTTTGATTTTCAGTTCCGAACAAGAATAGTAAAGTCCTAAACGATGTCAGACTAATAACACTGGTAACTGGTATTGTAATGGTAATAGTTACTGGTGGTTTTGTTGCAATAATATTGATAATGAGACAAAAGAGCCGCACCAAGTTCATCATCGAACACGTCTTTTGGTATAATGAAAAACTCGTACCGAATTAACCATGAACAAAGAACCATTTTTGAAGGAATTACAATTGAAAATCCACTTGTAGCCACAACTAGAACAGTCATCTTGAGGACGGCAGAAATTTCCTATTATTACTTGTCATGTCTGTTTGTTTGAGTCACACATTGTTGTAGAAATAATGAAATTATGTGCGACAGTCATACAAGTGATGGGTTTAGCTAGCTGTGAAACCAGGTGTAACCAATCAGTTTCTACGTAAGGAAATGTCTGTACCAAGTCAGGAAATTGTCAGTTGTTTTCTGTTCGTTGGATTTATTTGAGCTTTTGATTCTACCATTTGATAAAAGAGTTTACGTTTTAATTTTTCGTTGACGTCCGATATTTTTGCTATTTCTTTTACTTTTTCCACAATTTTTAGTTATGATACATTTTAAATTTGGTATATAATTGTACAATCTATGAGCCACATGCATGTTTCTTCTGTGATTCCCGATAATAAATTTGATAACATATTTGACCAAAGTTAAAAACAATATGTATCATTAAAATATAAGAACCCTTAGAAGTATCGGGCCGATTTCATCAGAGGGAAGGGTCAAGTGATGGGGATGCAAGATGATTTTTATTTCAATCAATACCCATGCCTTGTTGAAAGGAAGAACACATAACTTTGCCCACATGAATAACAATTATTTATCACGGAAAACACAAGCAACTTATATCTTAACAAGTTAGACGTAAAATACTCTACACTGATGTGGTTTGCACATGCTGCATCTTTATGAAGCGTTTTCATAGTTTTTTTTTTATTGTCTTGGATACTTCAATTGTTACCTATATTATATTATGGAGAAGAAAATATTCACCTTTAAAGTATCTAAAAATAAATAGTGATAATGTAGAACAAATTATAGAAATAATCAAACAAGATAAATGGTTTGTCTTGTACTTAATAAGGAAAAGTGGGTCTTCTGGCATATATACATCGGGTACATCTTTTTTATATCTAGAGGATAGCTATCTCACGGGCGATCAAACCATATCTACTGATTGTTGTATTCATGGCGCATATTTGTGTTACAAAATAAGTGAACGGTGTTACTCATGTCTATTATTATTATACTTTTTTTAATGTGTAATTCAGGAAAAATGTAATTTTAGCCACATATTTTATGTTTATATGACCGGACAATTTGGACAGTGCAATGAAATTAGTTTTTTAGACAATATTTAATTGTCTTAATGTATATTTAGGTTTTGCATTTATTTTATTATTCTAGACTTTGTCGTAAATTTAGGCATAAGTGTTTTACACGGATTATGTGTCATAATCTTGGACAAAGGTCTTAAATGCATTTACTCAATTTATTTCATTATTTATTCTCTGTGACAGTTTGGACTACAATTTACAAATACGTGTCGGACACTAATTACGCTTTTAATCTATTGTCATTTCTTATTTGTCATCTGTTAATTTTCTTAATCCTTTAATTGATTGTGCTTATATATATTGTTATTGTTTGTATGTTACATTACATTTAGTTTGGAGTTTGTTGTTCGGTCTTGCCGGACTGCTGAAATAAAAGTTTAAGGAGCGAATCTTCCTTCTTGATTTACATTTAGTCGAATAGCCATTTTACCCGGCTATATCTATATAAAATGTCTATTTTCCGCCCACAGTATTGTATTTGATAACATACCATTAAATATATAAACAAAATAAATATTTGATATTTTCACAGCAGTGTTGTTTTTTGTAGATTGTGTGGTTATAAATTAGTCCGTTGGTTCGTTTGAATTGTTTCACATTTTCAAGTGGTGGCATTTTGTAGCCTTTTATGACTATAAGGTGCACTAAAGGCTAAAAAGTTGCATATGCTTGCTAACATTCATTGCAGCTAAACAATTGTGGATAGTTGTCTCATTGCCATATAACCACATCTAACTGTATCCCAATTTCTATGTTGTGTTTTGTATACTGCTACATTGTTTGTGTTTTGTAAGCATATCCCCGAGCCCTCTTTGCAGAAGTCCGAGCAATATAGACCGAGCCCCGTCAATATACCAGTTTTAAAAGTGTTTGGTATTACTACAAATGTTCGCTTCTACGTAATATGAACATCAAAATCATTTATTTTGAAAAAAATAGGTTCTTTCTCCATTTAAACTGTTTACCTAACAACAACATTATTTTCATTTACCTTTGTATAATATTTTTATTGGCGGATTGTTGATCAAGGTTATTTTCTAAATTGTTTAACATTTCACAGCGGTACAATACTGTTACTTTAAATATTCATTCCTTATTTTATTTATTTATTGATTTTGTATTTACATTGTATCATAGATCAACTTTATTCGTTCAGTGTATGTTCACTTGTGTTAATATGATTTTTATTGAGTTAATATAAAAAAGAAGATGTGGTATGATTGCCAATGAGACAACTGTCCACAACAGACCAAAATGACACAGACATTAACATTTATAGGTCACCGTACGGCCTTCAACAATGAGCAAAGCCCATAGCGCATAGTCAGCTATAAAAGGCCCCGATAACACAATGTAAAACAATTCAAACGAGAAAACTAACGGCCTTATTTATATAAAAAAAAATGAACGAAAAACAAATATGTAACACATAAACAAACGACAACCACTGAATTACAGGCTCCTGACTTCGGACAGGCACATACATAAATAATGTGGCGGGGTAAAACATGTTAGCGGGATCCCAACCCTCCCACTAACCTTGGACAGTGGTATAACAGTACAACATAAGAACGAACTATAAAAATCAGTTGAAAACGTCATTTCAATTGATACTTTATAGTGTGTCTTTCTATGTAGGGTAACTGCATGTTAATAACTAAAGATAATATGTGTAAGGTGAATAGAAGTAATTTAAGCCACTGACTGTGTAGGGTGACCAGAAGTAGCCATAGTCAATATCTGTGTAGGGTGACCTGATTATATCAAAGCCAACATTTGTGTCGGGTGACCAGAGGTAACTAAAGATGTTATCTGAGTAGGTTGACCAAATTTAATCAAAGCCACTATATGTGTAGGGTGACCTTTATCCTTTAAGAGGATCGTAAAGGGTTAGTTTTGTTCATCGTGTTTATTCATTATTTTTCACGTGTTTCCTTGATTAAAGTTTTGTATGTACTGTGTTTTAGTGGACCCGGCAAACAAAGCAAAGTGCAAGCCGTTTTTTTTTATTTTTCGTTCATCGTGAAACTGTCATTCTGCAGTTCAGAATATTTAGTTATTTCAAGACAAATAAATATGTTACCGTCAATAATTATATATGAAACAAATATCTGTTGTATTAAACACATACTAAATTAAACTAAGTTTTGGCTATTCATGGTATTACACAGTAAATATAAATAAAATAAAAAGTAGAATTGTGTATTATCAGTTAATCCTATTTTTAGAACCAAACTATTACTAAATACGCAGAAGAGCACTATATCGTTGTTACCTCTGGGCAAATTTCAGCGCAACAATTGTCCTTGAGCGCATATATCCGGTCCTACTAAAAAAGCGCCCGGGAGACCCCGGGAAAAGAAAAAAAAACGCCCGGGGAAAAGAAAAAGCGCCCGGAGAAGGAAAATTAGCGCCCGGAGAAGAAAGTTGTCGCCCGGGAGAATAAAATAATAATATTTAATAATATTTTTTTTCCTCAAAAATTAACTAGTCGTTGCTTGTTTTGTCCTTAAGATGCTACATCTAAAGTGTTGTTGTACTTTTACATTTAAGATTTCAAAATTGTATACAAGTAATTAAATGAATATAAATAAGAGTATATATAGAAGAATCATGAAAGAGATTGTTCTCGATCAAAATGTATATTTTGTTACTAAAAATAATCGGTGCCTGAGGTCTAATATTTTCGCAACTGCATGGTGAACACTTTTTTTATACAGATGCTGAGATAGTTTATTATATCTTTATAGCAAACTTAAACTGTTTCAATGGCTATGGTTATAAGGGTTTTAATGCTTAGACTTAAATTTAAACCAAACACCTGCTTTTTACCCCCTTGTTTTAACTACGGTACATGTATAGTACTGCTTTTTTGCTGATTTATTATGTGTATCTCTTTTAATTTTGATTAAATTAATATTTATCTGTGAAATTTGAGTTGTCTTATACATTTTTTATTTTGATATCGTTTTTGAAAAACATGTCTTTTGATGTCTTACATGTTATAAATCTTCCGCATAAACTTTGATCCATTATTATCAGTCTTTCGAAATAGTATTCATATATTGTTGTTAAAATTGATATATTCATACTAGTTTTTGTGCTTTATTACAAATGTCTATTATCTGAATTTGCAAATTACTTGTCTAAAATAAAAATAAATCAATGTCCGTAACTTAACAAAGTTGTCTCATGCCAATAAAATATCAATAAATTTTCCCCGGGCGCTTTTTCTGTTCCCCGGGTGCTATATTTTCTTCTCCGGGCGCTTTTTCTTTTCCCCGGGCGCTTTTTCTTCATTTTAGAAGGACCCCATATATCAGTCATTTTCATGTTTTATTTTGTATTCTGTGTAGGTTTCTGAAATAAGTTGAATGAGTGAGCTGCATGGGAGATGCAGTGGCGGATTCACGACTTTCATAAGGGGGGCCCGTTGGCTGACCTAAAAGGGGGGGGGGGGGGCGCTCCCGTTATACTTCAGAGATTCCCAATATAATCAATCTAACGCTAATTGCGATCTAAAATAAATTCATATCGTGGTGAGGTCGCGGTAAGAACGGCATGAAAATGTAGATTTTCGTTGTGTTTACGATGCTACTACGTCATCAACACGCTTATTCTGCGACCTCACTACGATAATCACGATCTTTCTCTGCTCATCACGTTCTCATTACGACCATAACACGATTTATGCGATTGCAACACGATCTTACCACGATTCTTCTGCGATTAAAGCACGTTCTGACTATGACCATTCTACGATCTTTCCACGTTCATAATAAGATCTAACTAAGCTCTCGGCTATAACGTCAGCATCATTTTCCATATAAATACTGTTCCATTCCTTCTCATTGTGATTTAAACATAATTATCACTTTCATGCTGCTCATACAACGACCTCACCACGATCTTAATTTATTTAAGATCAAGGTTATCATGGTGAGATCGTGGTCTAGTGTGACCTGGGCTAAAGCTATGTGTACCCTAACGATAAGATCAACTCGAATATCCCGATTGTTCAAATTTCCACGACCAATCGTAACCAAAGTCTTTATCGGGCCTGTTTACGACTTCTACCCGACTGTACACGACCTTAACTCGACCATTCACGACTCCTTAATGACTCCATCACGACTACAATCCGACCACTTATTGAATACATATTCGATAATTCCGACCAATTCATGATCTCTACACGATCTTTACTCCACTAGCTTCACCAAATCAACTAAACTCGATCTCAGCCTGGTCTCGACCAGACCAGATCGACCTCATCGTATAGACGTTACGCACAGTGTTCGGTTTAGTAATGGTAACGTTAATAGACGCAATTTTCATTTTATTTCAACCGACTTCTGTACAAAACGTTAAGCTTTGCACTATTTTTAATACATATGGCTTTTTGATGTTTGACTACTTATTTAAAAAAATATAGACTGTGAACATGACTGATAATATATTTTTGACAAATAATCTTTCCATTCTCAATTTTATTTATTTCCTCATAATCTTAACTTATTGAAATAATTTTAGGGTCTTTCTATCCGTACTATCAACATCCCAAATATGTGTCTTTCGAGAAGATTATAATGAAAAATAATTCTCGTTCGGGTCAATGGCAGCAACAGCTACTATATGTATCCTCCCTTTGCTTGATCTGTCTATAATTTAGATTTCATCCTCAGCTTTTGGAAAGAAAACGGCAGTTTGAAATTGCTCATTTTATCAAGATTAAAAAGTGATCTACAGTCCTTGAAATAGGATGAGTATTTTTCACATGCGTCAGTTTGTCGGATATTTGTTAGTGTATGCAACAAACATTCGTACTAGCAGAAACATATCTTTTACTATATGTCCCAAAGTCGAAAGGTTCGGTATTATAGAAAACTTATCATTTATCAAAAACTTCGACGCCTTAACGCGGCCGGGTTCACACATTGCCGATTATTGCTCCCGTTTGAGATCAGACAGCGATAAGACACGAAAAGTGAAAAAGTCGGATTACTATCCTCAATTATCTGGAACTACCTCTCATTGTCTGAAAGCAGTCGTATAAGTTCTTGACAGATTCCTACGGGTCGGGAATGGTCCGGATAGTTCGGCGAAACACCCCGACAGTTAGGTGCGTCCCGTAACATTCGGGGAAACTCAGCCGATTTTGTCTAGTCGGATTACAAGCGTGACTATGTCGTGACAGATTCTGCTGTATCGGATCAACATCCTAACAATGTTCTGTATATTCTGGACGGTGTCCTGTGGAACGGGAATGATCTGGAGAAATTTTTTCGCTGCTGTTTTCGAGCCGATTGAGTCCAGATTGCATTCATATGTTGTCGATTGCGAACCGTTTTTGTCGATACCGTTCCGGAACAGTCCCGTTATTAATACGAAAGTCGTCAATGATAGTACTGCAACTGACATCGAAAAAGACGCTTAGTAATGCGGGGTTCACACATTGCCGATTATTGCTCCCGTTTGAGATCAGACAGCGATACGACACGAAAAGTGAAAAAGTCGGATTAGTATCCTCAATTATCTGGAATGTCCTATTATTGTCTGAACGCAGTCGTTTAAGTTCGTAACAGATTCCTACTGGTCGGGAAGGGTCCGAATAGTTCGGCAAAGCACCCCGACAGTTAGGTGCGTCCCGTAACATTCGGGGAAACTCAGCCGTTTTTGTCTAGTCGGATTACAATCGTGCCTATGTCGTGACAGATTCTGCTGCATCGGATCGAATTCCTAACAATGTTCTGTGTATTCGGGACGGTGTCCTGTAGAACGGGAATGATCTGGAGAAGTCCCGACAATAACAGAATACAATACGACTGAGACCAGACAAAGCCGTTTGCAATGCGATAGAGCGGACCGTGATAGGATTACGTTCCGACAGTACCTGATCATCCCGATTTTGCCGACAGTTTTCGAACGGATAACTTCCGTCAGCGTCGGTTCACTGTCTTGTCACTATCTGATCTCTGTCGGATTACATTCGGTAGAATCGGAACGCAGTCGTGACAGACTCGGTCGAATTTTACCTGGCGAAAGATACAAATCGAATTTCCATCCACGATTTACAGGATCTTGATCAGACTTTTGACAAATTTTTATCGGGAATGGTCCTGTCAAGGACGGCAGTAAAAATCGTGAATGTGTGACCCCAGCTTTAACGAGTTTAATGGTCCGGAATAACACACGGCTGCAAATTGTTTTAAATGATAGAATAATATCTATATTTTAATTTCCGTCGGGTCGTAAAAAGTTTCTATGGTCACATTTTTGTATTTTATCCCTTTAATGGGGGTACCCCTCAATTTACGGTTTTGGGTAGTGACCTTAAAATCCAAAAATATATTTTTTGGTTAAATTTCCCGCTATTTTCGTAAATAATTTCTATGGACATATCATCAAGGATCATCGGAATGATGAAGACATAAATATAATACCATCTCCAAGTAAAACTTTCAAACTTAAAGTTAGCTGTTTTTTAGGTAGAAATTTAACGCGTTTTTCTTTGAAAACGAGAAAACATATGATTCAAAAATAGTATTTGACATTTGAGAGGACAAAACATATTATTGCGATACTGCATGCAAATTTTGTTGGGCAAATTCCAAACAATTTTGTTAAAAAACTCAAAAATAAAAACATCATTTGTACCTTTTTTAATTACGGAAATTTCCTTTCCGTCAATCAGCTCCACCATTTATTTTTTCCTTCACCATCAATTTGATAGTTTCGATGTGATTATGTAGATTTTGTAGAAGAAGTTAATTTATTTTTGAGTGATTTGAATATATATAGTAGTTCTTTCGTGTATTTTCTCTAAATAAGTTATATTTTTGTTAATAAAATTTTGACTTTATATAAAAGTTAACCAAATCCTTCGGATAAGAGTTTTTTCCGGATAATGACTATAGTTGACATTGTGTGAAAATACATTGTATGTCAATGTTTAACATCAGAGCAATTAATATGCATGCAAGTGGTCGGGGGAAAAGTACTATTGAAGATTCGCAGAGATTTGGTGTGTGACAAGGTGATGCTAAAACCAACTTCTCTTAATATTCTGCTTTCCGTGGGCGAATCATCAGTAATGTTATGAGACTTGCACCAGAAGGCAAAATTGTAGCGTCTTTAAATTAGATTGATTGATTGATTGTTGGTTGCTTAACGTCCAGTGACTAATATTTCATGCATGTTCAGGACGAGAACAAGTTAACAATAATAACAATAGGCAGGTTTTGTCATAATAGAGGCCATTCGGGATGATGATCGGGAAAATTTAGACTGCCACTGGAAAATGATGGTATATTGGATTGGGACAGAAATTTTCCATTGCAACAGGCCAACTTTAGACTCCTCAAAGAGTTGATACAAGGGTTTTAACATGCAAAGAACGTGACACTTCCTTTACACGAGGCATCGGACTTAACGTCCCCATTCTGAGCGGACGTGACTGCGAACTTGATACATCCCGCACAGCCAAACGGACGCCCCACTTCGTTTTACTGCCGTTCGGGAGAACACCAAGTGACCATATTTCGTTTCCCCAGTCACCCTTGGGGAACTTTAAATTAAAAACAACAGAAATCCATACATGTGATCAAACTGATCGACATGTATCCTCACAACCTGACACTTTAATACGATCTCGCGCTCAGTTTCTTCCTTGTAGTTTGGATATGAAAACAGGGTTTTTGTGTAAAAGACAAACCTTTAAAAAAAAACCCCAGAAAACTACGCAAAACTGAGTCCTCTAAACGTGTTGACAGTCTTTTAAGTTGTGCTTATCAATGTGAGTAATCATTTATCCATGCACTTATTGAAGTCAACACCTGTGCAATTAAGTAAAACAGTTACTGAAAAATTAGAATTTGAACTTGCTGTCAGTTCATTAATAACGATTGTTAGTGATGTGATTTGTTCTTCCATAAAAAAAAAGCCTTTCTCATGTAGCACATCCTTTATATATACCGATCAATTTTACCCAAGATTGTCTCTGATGCTTACCAAACTGCCAAACTCCAGAACTAACTAGATATTGTGACACCTTACAATTCAGACACAGTGGGGCCAAGGGATATGAAATAAAGAGTTTAGCTCTGAACTCAATTTAGGGGATGTCATATCTGCTGCAGGAAAATTGAAGTCTATGTTAAGACTTTCAGAATTACACCAAGGTGTGTCTGAAAATATTAAGGATACATTAAAAAAACAACAATTACTTCACCCTGCCACCAGTGCTCTTATGAGCTATGTCCTCGTTTTGGTATTTCTATGGAAATGCATAGCTTGTTACTAGATATAGGAAGATGTGGTATGAGTGCCAACGATACAACACACCATCCAAGTCACAATTTATAAAAGTAAACCATTATAGGTCACGGTCCGGTCTTCAACACGGAGCCTAGGCTCAAAAGTTCATTTGTTTGTTAATTGATAAAAATAACACAAAGGCGCTTCTGAACCGTATATTGTCCCTAAAGATAACAAAAATTCGCAAATGTATGGCTATTACAAAATCAATCGTTTCTGTAGCAACATTCGCCCCATTACATTTTGGATTGGCAGTGCAGATACATCATGCATATGCATATGGAAATATGGGTCACTAACATTGATCGAAACTTTGTACTTTGTGTTTCCTATGCAAAGGTAAGACTATATCTGACGAGTTTGACCGAATCATGACGGTATTTACGCTCCAGATAGCATTTGTACTCAAAAACTGTGTTTGCTTTGAACAAACTCTGTCCTACGCCGATCTTGTTCTTATGAAAAAATGAAGTGTCTTGTAATGCTAATACGCGTACTGAATCCGCATAAGATGACTAAGAGATTGATTCATGTCCCTATTTTATGAATACTTGAGCTATTGTGTGTCACTTTCAAAAGTTATATAAGGATCATGACTGATTTTGAACTACAACATTAGAAAATTGGCATTGCATTGTATAATTTTTCATCCTTCCCTTAAAAAATTAATGAGTTAACTTTTTTACCAGGATTATCCCACTAAAAAAATGTGCATGCACCAAACTGACTTTGTTTTACACTCATTTTTTTTAAACCTCGCATTCGCCTCGTGTGACTATAGTATATTTTGTGTTATAACTGCTCTGTCTAGACTTTGCAAATACACAATATGTATTTATCTATAACTAGATACTAATTTTCACAAAATACACAACCTTTAAGATGCAAAATTAAAAACACTGTTTTAGCGCTTGAATTTTGTTTTTTTCAAAGATAGAAAAAATATTGAAATAATTTGATAAACTGATGTTTTATACTTTAGAAAATAATTCTGTAATATACTATAGTGAAATACTATACACAATATGAAAGTTTATGGATGTGAAAAGGTCAAGGCCACTTCTTCTTTTGCTATGTCTTAAATGGAAAAAAATCAGAAGGTTCCAAATCAACGCCATTTTTAATGGCAGCTTTTCATATAAGTAGTCAAATTTGTCGTTTTCACATCGTTCATACCATATGCTTATGATTGAATCGTTTTTGTAGCATTCTATTGAATAAATATCAGAATATTTCTCCTTTTTGTCCTTGTGGTTGAAATGTTGATATTTTTAGGTCTGACCTTTGACCTCAATTTCACAAAATTGTGACCACTCTGGATTTTTACGACCCAACTTTTCTTATTATACACGTTTTCCTCTTTCCATCGATATATAATTTAGGTGTGTGTTCTTCCGGACCATTAAAGTTTTAAAAAATGAACTCTGGTTGCAGTACTAATGATACCCACGTCAAAGTCCCGACAATTACAGCATACAATACGACCGAGACCAGACAAAGCCGTTTGCAATGCGATAGAGCGGACCGTGATAGGATTGCGTTCCCACAGTAACTGATCATCCCGAATATGCCGACAGCTTTCAAACGGATAACTTCCGTCAGCGTCGGTCCAATATCTGGTCACTGTCTGATCTCTGTCGGATTACATTCGGTAAAATCGGGACGCAGTCGTGACGGACTCGGTCGAATTTTACCATGCGAAAGATACAAATCGAATTAGAATCGGAATGAAAACGGGATTATCGGGACAAATTCGCTTTGAAACGGTTGAATATCGACGCTTCCTGAACAATATCTGATTGTTGTCGTGATTAAATACTTTTTTTACAAATTTTAATTAAAGTTTGAATTTCCATCCACGATTCACAGGATCTTGATCAGACTTTTGACAAATTTAATCGGAATGGTTCTGTCAAGGACGGCAGTAAAAATCGTGAATGTGTGACCCCAGCTTAAGATCAGCACATGGTTTACAAAACTTTGACGAAAGTCAGATTTCTTGTTGATTTATTACATTTTAGAATAAATTTTTGAAAACTCTCTCCAAAAAATGTATCATTGAACAGAACGTGCCAAATGCTTAAGACACAAAGATGCTAAACTTTTAGTCTATGGAAAATTAAATATATATTATACGTTACATTGACTTTCCTTGCAAAAAATGTTCAATTTGGACGTGGTAACATTTTGGGGAAACATGCACAACTTGATGGAAATTGATGAAAAATTTAGAGTTTCCTTAACATTGAAGGCTTAAACAAAGCTTTTAAAAAAAAATCACATTTCAATATTTGTATGGTTAGTTATTGTTGTTACGTTTTACACGGCAGAAATGGCATTATAAACAAGGGACTTATCGCAATTATGTAAAAATACATAAAATTAAATATATTAACATTAGGTTTTATTACATATCGATTAAAATGATGACCCAAGACACGTAATTATTTGATAATACGTAGAATTGATTTGTTTTTGTCCTACTTATGCATCAAGAAATGGTCAAATGAAAGATAGACCGAATACCGTGCGTAACGTCTAAGTGATCGTATAGATAGTCGGGAATGGTTCGGGTATGTACAATGTCAGTAGAAAAACGTCTGAATGTTTTTATATGACCCGCTGCAGCGGAGAAGGCATCAACTGTTACTCTTGTCCGTCCGTAAGTACGTACGTCAGAAAAATTAGTTTCCGTTCTCTTATTTTATCATTTGTCTCAATCAAATTTTATGAAACGTATGTACACAATGTTTATTACCATAAAAAAACAGAGCAAGTTCAAAGGGTGACGTCACTTTTACCGTTCTTGGATAATGACTCTTTATAACGTTATATGCATGCTGGGGCATTATCTGTGTCCCATGGACACATTCTACGTTTATTTGGTTAGATTCAGTAGTTCACAGAAGGTCTCTGTTGAATCATACATTCAAAATGGAAACAAAGTAGTTGGATTAGTTGGCAAGGTGGTTAGAGCTCAGAGAGGCAGTTTAATAGTTATGACGGAGCTTGAAGAGAGCGTAGAAGTCGAAAAAGAAGGCGTAGACAGCAACGGACGCCGAGAAATCTAGGCGAGGCAGTGGCTAACACGGCGACCACTGTGTGAGCAGTATCAAGGAAAATCACAAAAATACTGAACTCTGAGGAAAATTCAATGCCGGAAGTCCCTAATCAAATGGCAAAATCACAGACAGGAGCTCAACAAAAGAGGACCCCAATGGTTATTATAAACTTCCTACGAGTGAAGTAGGACGCTGATATGTTATGGGAGTTTTACTGCTCTCTTCTTGAAAATGACACCATAAAAAGAGATGTGTCGCTGGATTAATACTGAAGTTAGATAGCAATATATCCAACGATTTGGTACACTAGCTTACGTTATAGCCGTTAAACTAGGTTGCAAATGGCGTTGACTAATTTGGTTGAATTGACGTAACGTTAAATTTTCTACAGATTGACCAGATTGGGGTCTGTTGTTCAACTTGTCGTTATTTTAACGATTGATTAAATTTAACGAGTCATTAAATCTTTTAACCAGTCGTTACATAACGAGTCGTTTATTTTCTGGGGTCTGTTGTTCAACTTGTCGTTAAATTAAACGAGTCGTTAAATTTTACTAATCACTGCGTTAAATTTAATCAGTCCATTATCATGTTGTTCAACTTGTCGTTAAATTTAACGAGTCGTTTAAAAAAGTGTCGTTATATTTAATCGACCTCATTGAGGATGATTAAATTTTAATCAGTTGATTAACCTCAATCTAAGATGGCTGTCAATGTTTTGTTTGTAAGAAGAGAGCGACATTTTCGCGGTTTTGACCCTCTAGAAAGGGAATTTTCTGATGAGGAGCTAAGGCAGAGATATATATATTTGGCAGAGAGACCATTGGGTACCTGTCAGATTTAATGAGAGGGGATCTGGAGCTTGGGACAAACAAGGAGACAGCCCTTTCAGTGGAACAACAGGTTATGATTGCCTTGAGGTTTTATGGAAGTGGATCACACTTGCAAGTAGTTGGGGACACGATGGGATTTGACAAGTCAACTGTGTCTCGGGTGATTGACCGTGTGACAGATTCATTAGTTGCCATGAAGGATGACTTCATATCGTGGCCAGATAATCAGAGGAAGAATGTGATAAGGGCTGGCTTTTATGAAAAAGGCTGGTTTTCCAAACGTGGTTGGATGCATTGACGGGACTCACATACGGATTACTGGGCCTAGCATTGATGAACCAGCATTTGTTAACCGAAAGGGGTTCCATAGCATCAACGTACAAGCCATTTGTGACCATGAAGGTAATTTAAAACACTGTATTATACCTATTTTATGTTTACAACATGCTTTGTGTGCGTCCTTTTTCTTGACATCTTCATTCGTCCTTGGCCATATATATACATGGCTGGTTTTCTGTTGAACTGGTTTTCAGCTTATATGAAAATCGATGGATAAAGAAAGACAACTCAATCTTGACATATACTTTCTATTGGATTCGTAGACTCGATCATGAGTTGCTTTTTACCAGAGACATATACATGATATACATGATATATACACATAATTTGTCTAAGTTTTTACCGTTTCACTTTTAAATATGCTGAATCGAATGAACTGCTAAGAGTTTATGAACATAAATTTATTGATCAAAATAGTTATAAAGATTTGCCCACCCACCCCTTATCTGCTTTAGGTAGAATTTGTCACAGTCAGGCTTATAAACTTGTGAAACGTCAACAAATAGTGTGCCCCATGTAGTTTGAAGAAATTCTAGATCTACCTCAAAATGTTTCTGTGAGAAGCCCCCCCCCCCCAAAAAAAAAAAAAAAACAACTAAAAAAAAACCATACAAAACTGAAAAACATAAAACAAAAAAATAAGTGTCCAATCTGTCATCCAAATATCAAGTTCGCCTACCCATTCTTTTCGGTTGGGAAATAGTGACCAGTCCTTTAAAAATAAGCCAGTCATTGTTCAATATATTTTTTTTAAATGTTAAGGGAGCATATTACTTCGATCCTCGATGTATTGTTTATCTGAATTGTTTATACTATACATATTTTGCTTTCATCACATTGCAAATTCGGCTAATATTTTAATGACTCGAACTATAATGAACAAACTACATGCATGCACATAAAAGAAGATGTGGTAATGATTGCTAATGGGACATATCTCCACAAGAGATTAAATGGCACAGAAATAAACAGCTTTGGGTCACCATACTTATTCACAATCACTGACTCGCCGTTTGCCTTGACAAATGAATTATGGAACTACTTTTTTCCACTTTTTTAATTATCATATTTTTGTTTAAAGGTAGATTCACCAACATCAGTGCTAGGTGGCCAGGATCAGCACATGATTCTCACGTTTTCAGAACCTCAGCCATAGGACAACATCTTGAGAATGGATATCGAGGAATTGGACAAGGTGTATTGTTAGGAGACAGTGGCTATCCCTGCAGACAGTTTTTGCTGACACCATACAGACAACCAGCTGCTGGTAGAGGTCAAGCAAGGTTTAACAGAAGACATTGCTCAACAAGGTCAACAATAGAAAGGACATTTGGAATATGGAAGAAGCGTTTTCACATTCTAGGATCAGAGGTACAATTCAATTCTTTACAAATAAATATAGTAGTAATATGAATATTTGACATGGTGTATGCCCTTATATTTTAAAAGTCATGTTTTTTTTTCTTGTGAGACTGCTGTCTACTAAATCTCTCATTAGTACATTTTTCGATTTCTCTTTTCAGTTAAGGTCTTCATAATGGTCCCCTTCTCTGTCTTTTGGTTATAGCTACTGTACGGTTTTTTTTGCTGACCACAGTTTGGTTGCCTATAATTGCTTACATCCACTTCATTTTAACTTTGCAGGATACATACATTTAAGTTATAAAATTAACAATCACTCCAAATCTCCTTATTTTTATTACGTAATAAAACCCGAAAATAAAAAATGAAAAATCAGTTGTATATTAAAGGGCTGATAAAACTGACCTCAGTTAAATATCAAGCCAGGACAAGAACACAATGATCGACAATTTATCACACAGATCAAAACCCTAAAATTATACGGATAACAGGGATCCAGTTGGAAAATTGGTAATGTTAGTTCGGTTACTAATGAGGAAATTTGAAAATAGTAACAAATCTTTGTGTGATCAGTTTGACAATGTGTTGAGAGAGGAAGTGTGCATTTTCGCGACTTCAATACTGGTATAGTAAATGGTGAGCAGTTAGTCGCCTATGAAATCAAAAACCCAGTAGCCAGGAAACTGTTTTTCAGTACAAGAATAAGAATATGTGGTATGATTGCCAATTGATTATATCAATTACCATATGGAAAAAAAATTATTATTTAAATGCCCAAAAAAGGCACAAGCCATGGCCGACAGTGCAAGGACTGTATAGCCAAGCAAGGTCATTTAAAATTTTTTGATTCATGTATCACTTATTATTTTTTGAATGATGGAGGTGCAATATGTGGCTAAATTGTAATTACTGGTCTATTTTCTTTTACATAGGAGTGTGCACACAAAATTAAATGAATGTGTTGGCCTCATAGTAATTTCTGAAATACAAATCAACAATATAACAATGAATTTAATACATTTAATACATAGAGGCAAGTGCCTGAGAGAGTGTAACTGGTTCAGAATTGCCACCCACTAACTTCTGCAACAGCTCAATTTGTAGTTCCAGTTTGTTCCTCTCCAAGTCCATATGCACTTTCTGCTTCTTTTGGATTTCTAGTTTACCTTGCAGTGCACGATACTGCATGTCGTGAATATCCTGCACTGTTACCTTTTTCAAAGGTGTTCTCACTGTCCTACAAATAATAAAAACATAATGAATTCTGTAAAAGATCGATTAATTTTACATCTCTTTTTATTGATCGATTCAACGTCATAGTTCCATCAAATAACCAGTCAGAATATGTCACGTTTTCCGTCTTGAAATATGTGAATAGGTGGGGGAAACTGTCAGAAAAATATATGAAAATGTAAAAAAAGAAAACTTGAAGTATTGACCAAATAATCTAGCGGAACCTGTTTCCAAAACACATTTTCAAAGAGTTCTTGTATACATCCCCATAGTACGGTAGAAAAATAATTTTTTTTAAATCTAAAATTTCGGGAAAATATTCATTCTACTTATGAACTAAAAATCGTTTTTGTTGAAGGTGGCTTACGGTGACCTTCAGTTGTTAATTTCTGGTTTCTTGTGGGGAGCTGTCTCATTGGCAATTATACCACATCTTCTTTTTTTACATTTACAACTTACTTCTGCTTATCTGTCCTATCTGTTTGTCCTTGAATATGTGGAACGACTGTTTGTGTCAGGATGGGGTCATATCCTGAAAGCAGAGACGGACTTGGTGGACTGGAGGGGGTGGACTGTCCCTTATCAGAGATGCTGCAGATTCATACAAATCCTGGCTGGCATCTTCTTCCGGCAAAGTGGCATTGATAGATGGTTGATCTGTAATAAATGAGAACAAAATTATTCGTTGATACTGTGTTTGGGTATATTTTATTAATTCTAAAAGGGGGGGCAATTGAAAAGGCATACTATCATCATTCAATTAAATTCAGATACAATTACTTTAAATTTCAAGATAAAAATATTGCACAAGACTAATTAAGACCCTATTTCAACCCTTTTCAGATTATCAAGGGTCTCAGCTATAAACTAATATGTGTTCCTGTCTAGGTTCAGTCTGCAACAACAAATTGATCAACTTTTTTCCGGATTTATGACAACCAGTCCGTATCTGTTTTAATATTATAAATCATGACTGGTTTTCGGTCGAAATTAGCTATTGCGGTTCCCTTTAATCAATCAACAGATACCAGTTTAAAGACGACTTGGCGGGCACCTGCAGCCACTTGTGAACTAATGTTGAAAATAATACTTTAAAACTGTTATCAGTTTAAGCAAATGCAATCTTTCAATAGTATATCAAGTGGAAAACCTTCAAACCAACAAGAAACACGTTGGCAATCATTTAATGGTCGAAAATATTGGTTAAAATAAATTGTTATCAGTCACGTGATATCAGTTGGGAATTCCCCTACTTGTTGTGACGGCGGAGCAGACGAAACTTTTACCAAAATTTAAGAAAGGAAACTATGTATTCCGGTATTAAAAAGGATACAAATATTTGTGTTAATTTCATTGAAAATTAACAATAACAATAAAAAGAACCTTCAAAACAAAATTTAGCCAAAAAATGTTTGTTTTTATATGATAAATAAAAACATGTTAAGTGAAACTGATCAAGTTACTTTTTACAAAGTTCAATAAGAACGGTAGAGCCTTGAGAAGTTCTAATTAAGGGGAAAACACATTTGGGGATTTATTTCAAAGTGTTAAAAAATATTTACTTACTTGTCTGGAATGATTCAGTTTCAAGTCCACCCTGAATCCCCCTGAAGCTGGTGGTGTCCTTCATAAGATGGATAACTTTTTCTACTGCAGAGCTAGGCTGTTTTGGAGCTGGTCCTCCCCAGTTTTGAACAACTCACTCCTGTGAGTTGTGTACACAGCCTTGGCCACTCTTGTGGTATTCCTCCACTTGTTCCTAACTTCTGTGGCTGTACGGATGGCAACTCCAAGAGAATTGACTTTTATGGCTATGTCATCCCATACCTTCTTCTTCAACTGGTTGGTCACTGTATTAGTAAGTTTTCCATTAATTACACTAGAGTGTTTCTCTACTAGTTGCTGGATGAGGTCTTCCTCTGCCACAGTGAAGTTAGTCTTCTTCAGTCTTTTAAGTTTACTTGGGTTTTGTTCAGTAGATTCAGCCATTGTTGTACAGACTGGATGCTCCAGAACAATGCATGATGGGTTGGTTTTATTTAATCACTTGATTAATCAGTTGATTAAATTTTAACGCATTGATTAATCAATTGATTAAATTTTAATTCATTGATTATTTAATCGACACGTTTAATATTGTTGAGCAACAGAAAATAAACGACTCGTTATGTAACGACTGGTTAAAAGATTTAATGACTCGTTAAATTTAATCAATCGTTAAAATAACGACAAGTTGAACAACAGACCCCTGTTGTTCAACAATATTTAACGTGTCGATTAAATAATCAATGAATTAAAATTTAATCAACTGATTAATCAATGCGTTAAAATTTAATCAACTGATTAATCAAGTGATTAAATAAAACCAACCCATCATGCATTGTTCTGGAGCATCCTGTCTGTACAACAATGGCTGAATCTACTGAACAAAACCCAAGTAAACTTAAAAGACTGAAGAAGACCAACTTCACTGTGGCAGAGGAAGACCTCATCCAGCAACTAGTAGAGAAACACTCTAGTGTAATTAATGGAAAACTTACTAATACAGTGACCAACCAGTTGAAGAAGAAGGTATGGGATGACATAGCCATAAAAGTCAATTCTCTTGGAGTTGCCATCCGTACAGCCACAGAAGTTAGGAACAAGTGGAGGAATACCACAAGAGTGGCCAAGGCTGTGTACACAACTCACAGGAGTGAGTTGTTCAAAACTGGGGGAGGACCAGCTCCAAAACAACCTAGCTCTGCAGTAGAAAAAGTTATTCATCTTATGAAGGACACCACCAGCTTCAGGGGGATTCAGGGTGGACTTGAAACTGAATCATTCCAGACAAGTAAGTAAATATTTTTTAACACTTTGAAATAAATCCCCAAATGTGTTTTCCCCTTAATTAGAACTTCTCAAGGCTCTACCGTTCTTATTGAACTTTGTAAAAAGTAACTTGATCAGTTTCACTTAACATGTTTTTATTTATCATATAAAAACAAACATTTTTTGGCTAAATTTTGTTTTGAAGGTTCTTTTTATTGTTATTGTTAATTTTCAATGAAATTAACACAAATATTTGTATCCTTTTTAATACCGGGATACATAGTTTCCTTTCTTAAATTTTGGTAAAAGTTTCGTCTGCTCCGCCGTCACAACAAGTAGGGGAATTCCCAACTGATATCACGTGACTGATAACAATTTATTTTAACCAATATTTTCGATCATTAAATGATTGCCAACGTGTTTCTTGTTGGTTTGAAGGTTTTCCACTTGATATACTATTGAAAGATTGCATTTGCTTAAACTGATAACAGTTTTAAAGTATTATTTTCAACATTAGTTCACAAGTGGCTGCAGGTGCCCGCCAAGTTGTCTTTAAACTGGTATCTGTTGATTGATTAAAGGGAACCGCAATAGCTAATTTCGACCGAAAACCAGTCATGATTTATAATATTAAAACAGATACGGACTGGTTGTCATAAATCCAGAATAAAGTTGATCAGACTGAACCTAGACAGGAACACATATTAGTTTATAGCTGAGACCCTTGATAATCTGAAAAGGGTTGAAATAGGGTCTTAATTAGTCTTGTGCAATATTTTTATCTTGAAATTTAAAGTAATTGTATCTGAATTTAATTGAATGATGATAGTATGCCTTTTCAATTGCCCCCCCCCCCCCTTTTAGAATTAATAAAATATACCCAAACACAGTATCAACGAATAATTTTGTTCTCATTTATTACAGATCAACCATCTATCAATGCCACTTTGCCGGAAGAAGATGCCAGCCAGGATTTGTATGAATCTGCAGCATCTCTGATAAGGGACAGTCCACCCCCCTCCAGTCCACCAAGTCCGTCTCTGCTTTCAGGATATGACCCCATCCTGACACAAACAGTCGTTCCACATATTCAAGAACAAACAGATAGGACAGATAATCAGAAGTAAGTTGTAAATGTAAAAAAAGAAGATGTGGTATAATTGCCAATGAGACAGCTCCCCACAAGAGACCAGAAATTAACAACTGAAGGTCAACGTAAGCCACCTTCAACAAAAACGATTTTTAGTTCATAAGTAGAATGAATATTTTCCCGAAATTTTAGATTTAAAAAAAAATATTTTTCTACCGTACTATGGGGATGTATACAAGAACTCTTTGAAAATGTGTTGTGGAAACAGGTTCCGCTAGATTATTTGGTCAATACTTCAAGTTTTCTTTTTTTACATTTTCATATTTTTTTTTGACAGTTTCCCCCACCCATTCACATATTTCAAGCCGGAAAACGTGACATATTCTGACTGGTTATTTGATGGAACTATGACGTTGAATCGATCAATAAAAAGAGATGTAAATTTAATCGATCTTTTACAGAATTCATTATGTTTTTATTATTTGTAGGACAGTGAGAACACCTTTGAAAAAGGTAACAGTGCAGGATATTCACGACATGCAGTATCGTGCACTGCAAGGTAAACTAGAAATCCAAGAGAAGCAGAAAGTGCATATGGACTTGGAGAGGAACAAACTGGAACTACAAATTGAGCTGTTGCAGAAGTTAGTGGGTGGCAATTCTGAACCAGTTACACTCTCTCAGGCACTTGCCTCTATGTATTAAATGTATTAAATTCATTGTTATATTGTTGATTTGTATTTCAGAAATTACTATGAGGCCAACACATTCATTTAATTTTGTGTGCACACTCCTATGTAAAAGAAAATAGACCAGTAATTACAATTTAGCCACATATTGCACCTCCATCATTCAAAAAATAATAAGTGATACATGAATCAAAAAATTTTTAATGACCTTGCTTGGCTATACAGTCCTTGCACTGTCGGCCATGGCTTGTGCCTTTTTTGGGCATTTAAATAATAATTTTTTTTCCATATGGTAATTGATATAATCAATTGGCAATCATACCACATATTCTTATTCTTGTACTGAAAAACAGTTTCCTGGCTACTGGGTTTTTGATTTCATAGGCGACTAACTGCTCACCATTTACTATACCAGTATTGAAGTCGCGAAAATGCACACTTCCTCTCTCAACACATTGTCAAACTGATCATACAAAGATTTGTTACTATTTTCAAATTTCCTCATTTTTTTAATGAAAGACAATTTATGAAAATATGGAAAAATAAAAACATGCAATTTATTAGGCAAAAAAAGTGGTAGCAAAATGGTCCCGTATGCCTTTTCCGTCCTGTGGACCATTATAGGGTGGCATCTGAGGTTGATTGTCAATCAATTGTTCTTCTGCAACTTCAGGTTCATTCCTTATGATGGCAATATTGTGCAGAATACCACAAGCAATGATGATTCTGCAAGCTTTATCAGGTTTCATTCGGATCTGGAATACAATTTAAAAACGTTTATTTTAAAGTGTGACAGAATTACTATTTGTATGTAGCATGAATTAACATTGCTCATGAATAAGTAAATTTATTACAAAAACACTATAATTTAATTTAAAAAAGGACCAAATCAGACATAAAGCTGAACAAACTGTCCAACTGATGATGTACTGTAGCATTCACGATTTAATAAAGTTACAGTAATGACTAACTTGGAGCAGTTACCCCAAACAGGACTACATGAAGTAACCAAACTAACATTACCAATTTTCCAACTGGATCCCTGTTATCCGTATAATTTTAGGGTTTTGATCTGTGTGATAAATTGTCGATCATTGTGTTCTTGTCCTGGCTTGATATTTAACTGAGGTCATTTTTATCCGCCCTTTAATATACAACTGATTTTTCATTTTTTATTTTCGGGTTTTATTACGTAATAAAAATAAGGAGATTTGGAGTGATTGTTAATTTTATAACTTAAATGTATGTATCCTGCAAAGTTAAAATGAAGTGGATGTAAGCAATTATAGGCAACCAAACTGTGGTCAGCAAAAAAAAAACGTACAGTAGCTATAACCAAAAGACAGAGAAGGGGACCATTATGAAGACCTTAACTGAAAAGAGAAATCGAAAAATGTACTAATGAGAGATTTAGTAGACAGCAGTCTCACAAGAAAAAAAAAACATGACTTTTAAAATATAAGGGCATACACCATGTCAAATATTCATATTACTACTATATTTATTTGTAAAGAATTGAATTGTACCTCTGATCCTAGAATGTGAAAACGCTTCTTCCATATTCCAAATGTCCTTTCTATTGTTGACCTTGTTGAGCAATGTCTTCTGTTAAACCTTGCTTGACCTCTACCAGCAGCTGGTTGTCTGTATGGTGTCAGCAAAAACTGTCTGCAGGGATAGCCACTGTCTCATAACAATACACCTTGTCCAATTCCTCGATATCCATTCTCAAGATGTTGTCCTATGGCTGAGGTTCTGAAAACGTGAGAATCATGTGCTGATCCTGGCCACCTAGCACTGATGTTGGTGAATCTACCTTTAAACAAAAATATGATAATTAAAAAAGTGGAAAAAAGTAGTTCCATAATTCATTTGTCAAGGCAAACGGCGAGTCAGTGATTGTGAATAAGTATGGTGACCCAAAGCTGTTTATTTCTGTGTCATTTAATCTCTTGTGGAGATATGTCCCATTAGCAATCATTACCACATCTTCTTTTATGTGCATGCATGTAGTTTGTTCATTATAGTTCGAGTTATTAAAATATTAGCCGAATTTGCAATGTGATGAAAGCAAAATATGTATAGTATAAACAATTCAGATAAACAATACATCGAGGATCGAAGTAAGATGCTCCCTTAACATTTAAAAAAAATATATTGAACAATGACTGGCTTATTTTTAAAGGACTGGTCACTATTTCCCAACCGAAAAGAATGGGTAGGCGAACTTGATATTTGGATGACAGATTGGACACTTATTTTTTTGTTTTGTGTTTTTCAGTTTTGTATGTTTTTTTTTAGTTGTTTTTTTTGGGGGGGGGGGGCTTCTCACAGAAACATTTTGAGGTAGATCTAGAATTTCTTCAAACTACATGGGGCACACTATTTGTTGACGTTTCACAAGTTTATAAGCCTGACTGTGACAAATTCTACCTAAAGCAGATAAGGGGTGGGTGGGCAAATCTTTATAACTATTTTGATCAATAAATTTATGTTCATAAACTCTTAGCAGTTCATTCGATTCAGCATATTTAAAAGTGAAACGGTAAAAACTTAGACAAATTATGTGTATATATCATGTATATCATGTATATGTCTCTGGTAAAAAGCAACTCATGATCGAGTCTACGAATCCAATAGAAAGTATATGTCAAGATTGAGTTGTCTTTCTTTATCCATCGATTTTCATATAAGCTGAAAACCAGTTCAACAGAAAACCAGCCATGTATATGTAACACTCAGAAACGTGTCCTTCCCCCCAAACGTGTCCGATACTCCCAAACGTGTCCACATCGACGTCACTGAACTGCAAAACATGTCTAGTTGTAAAAAGGGCGTCAAAGCGTGTCATTTGTATTATTCAGACGCCTAAACGTGTCCATCTTTAATAAACAACCAAACGTGTCCAATCCTTCAAACGTGCCCAATTCCCCAAACTTGTCCTATAATATATTTTTAGGAAAATAAAAGATTGTCATACTGATATTCCGTAAAAATAAAACTGTCCTTTTCCGCTCCAAAAAAAATATAATTTAATTCCGAGTTATGATTAGTGTAAATTCCGTATAACCGTAAAGTGTAAATTCTTGTAACTGTACACATTTAGGCATAATCCCAAATTCCCGGAATAATTAAGGTACAATCCAAGAGTTCCGGCAAATATAATGAACTATTTGCCACTGGACGTAACGTCTCTTGTTTGCGTGTATTTAAGTGATTCTTGAAACCAAAAGTTCATAATATAAAACCTTACTACCACTTTATAATTTTAAGAGATTTTTTTTTCTATTTTTTGAGAGAATCAAATAGTTTCTTATTGAAGTTAAATCGGTCTTTACTGGCTCTTTAGATTTTTAAGTTTAACTAATGTTAATCCCGAATAATCGTAAACAAATTTAGGCCCAGTCCTAAATCCCCGGTATGATAATAAAACTTATGTATAGTATTTATTGTTAATATGATATCGTTCGAATAATGCATGAAATATTTGGCACTGGACTTATGACTCTTGTTTGTATGTCTTCACTTTAGTAGTGATGCTGGAAACCTAAAATTTATTAAAATACCTGATAACCAGTTTATGATTTGAATATCTTTTAAAATATCAGAACAGTTGAAAAAAAAAGGAAGTCAATTCTTTTAAAAGCCCGCCGTGCAGTATTCGCGGATTACAGCTGATTTCTTATTGCTTGCAAAGTAAAACTTTGTTTTGCTTGCTTGCTTTGTTTGCATAATTGTTAATACAAGCTTTTTAAATAAGATTGACATCTTTAAACAATATATATAGGCATTGTTTAACCTGAATATATTATATTTGAATTTAATTGGGTGTTATCCTATGGATTGTACAATATAAAAACCAAGCAAGCAAGCTAACCAAAGTTTTGTTCTACATGCATTAGGAAATTAGCTGTAATATAAAAGGCATCATCGGAGTTTATTAGTACAGAATAATTACATAGTAAACGATTAATTCAACTGAATTAGAATTATTTGTACAGGTATGTGCGCTCTAAACGAGCATAATACTTGCAACTGGAATATAAGCAATTTCAGTCCAAAAAAAAGTTGATTTATATGTTACAGGTTAAATTTGCAATAACAACCGGCATTGAACCAACTAATACTAATAAATGACCACTTCATTAACTGTGTCCTCCATTATAGAATTATCGTAAACGTTATTGATTTTATTCATGTATTAGCGCTAAAAGACTTGAGACGTTCTGGCGTTAAATAGTGGACACGTTTTGGCGAATAACAATTATCGGACACGTTTGGGGGTTATAAAACCAGACACGTTTGGGGAATATTGGATATTACGGACACGTTTAGGGAGAATAGACACGTTTGGGGGAATCGGACACGTTTGGGGGACAGGACACGTTTGGGAGTGTTACATATATATGGTCAAGGACGAATGAAGATGTCAAGAAAAAGGACGCACACAAAGCATGTTGTAAACATAAAATAGGTATAATACAGTGTTTTAAATTACCTTCATGGTCACAAATGGCTTGTACGTTGATGCTATGGAACCCCTTTCGGTTAACAAATGCTGGTTCATCAATGCTAGGCCCAGTAATCCGTATGTGAGTCCGTTAATGCATCCAACCACGTTTGGAAAACCAGCCTTTTCATAAAAACCAGCCCTTATCACATTCTTCCTCTGATTATCTGGCCACGATATGAAGTCATCCTTCATGGCAACTAATGAATCTGTCACACGGTCAATCACCCGAGACACAGTTGACTTGTCAAATCCCATCCTGTCCCCAACTAATTGCAAGTGTGATCCACTTCCATAAAACCTCAAGGCAATCATAACCTGTTGTTCCACTGAAAGGGCTGTCTCCTTGTTTGTCCCACGCTCCAGATCCCCTCTCATTAAATCTGACAGGTACCCAATGGTCTCTCTGCCAAATCTATATCTCTGCCTTAGCTCCTCATCAGAAAATTCCCTTTCTAGAGGGTCAAAACCGCGAAAATGTCGCTCTCTTCTTACAACAGGTGGTTGAAACAAAACATTGACAGCCATCTTAGATTGAGGTTAATCAACTGATTAAAATTTAATCATCCTCAATGAGGTCGATTAAATATAACGACACTTTGACAATTTTAAACGACTCGTTAAATTTAACGACAAGTTGAACAACATGATAATGGACTGATTAAATGTAACGCAGTGATTAGTAAAATTTAACGACTCGTTTAATTTAACGACAAGTTGAACAACAGACCCCAGGTTCATTGGTGGTCACTTACGAGTAAAACTATCTCCTCTAAAGTTGCAGGAAATTAAAAGTAATTCTTAAGTGCGAAATTGTTCTCAACAGAATAAGCACTAAATTCTGTCTGTAAATTTCTAATGACTGATTTTCAGTTTTCATTTCTCAGTCGTGACAGAAAGGAAAATTAACAACTTTTTACTGATTAAAACTTGGCAATGGATGCAATGAAATTTTTAACGAAAAAATATTCTCAAAACAATGTATGCGCTTCTAATTTCGCGTCAAGAAATTCATGCGTCGTCAAAATTCCGCGATGTCTGCGGAAATTCAGGTATTTATTTTTTCAAAAGGAGTACTGGAACGTCATTATAAATAAATTTTACCATCCCCTTTTCCTTTTTTTCTTACAAATTCAGCCTACTGTTTGTGTCTATGCATGTGATCAATATTTCAAAAATTTGATATTCAGTAGTTGAATGGTTAAATATATTTCTTTTTGGTGTTTCCATTGCAACAACCTGCTTGTTTTTGCTTCAAAAAATATTGCAAAAGGGGGAAAAGATGTCACATATTTCTCAATAATTTGGACAGATATAGAATTTCAATCCCCTGCAGTGACACTTTTTTTCTGAAACTGATTACATATATCTATCAAGAATTTAAATAAAAATCATTTGTCTTTCGTCTCATTTTTGTGTAAAATTACGTCAAAAGTTCGTGTGAAAAAAAGGGGTTGTAAACATTCGACCGTACGGTGACATACAGTTGTTAATTTCTGTGTCATTTTGTGTCCTAGTAGAGATTTCCAATAAAATGACATACGTACCTAACTCGACGTACGCACGTAACGGGACCGGTTATTGCTAACCAATTAATTTGTCAAATGCGTTACTCAAGTTTTAACTAAGCATTCCTAAACTATGAAATCCATTCATAATAAATTTTATCAATATCAAATATTTCTAAGATGATGAAAAACGAAAGAAATCATGATTTTTATATATCACGTGATTATTGAGATTCCCGCCTAAACTTCACTGTCATAAGACCACGTATATATACGTATCTTTACCTATCATACGATTCATTTGAGTTGTCTTTCATGGTTTTGACAATGACTTTGATTTTCAGATATACTTATCTTTGCAAAATTTAATGAACCTTTTATTATTTGATATTTGTATTGACTTTGTTTGTCGTTATCAGATAGATTCTTCTGTTCGATTTTTAATGTTTTATAATATTTAATTTCCGTGGGTATTAATTTATATAGATTTTGTCGTAATTTCAGAAAAAAATGAACTCAAAATGTTAATCAGAACGTGTCTCTGTTAAAGTTGATAACTGGAATTGCATCATACTTTATTAAGTATCATTTCAAACGTTCTCTTCTTCTGCACTTAATCTCCTCAATTTACAACTTCTTAAAAAAAATTCAACAGGAAAAACGTACGTCAACGGGAAGTGAATATTTAAAAAAAAACAACATTAATACAGGTCATGTTCTTCTTTAAATTTTAATAGTTGACATATACTTTTCTTTCAAATGAAAGTCAACGAACATTAAAAAAAGAAAATTGTAGTTGATAATAATGTGTAAATAAATGTGTACACCAATTCGTTATATAGATTGTAATTTGGAAGGTGTACTTGATTAACAAGTGATGACTAATAATCTGCATTGACCACTGTGGAAAGTAAACTATCAACTTATCATAGTACATAGTAATAGGCTAAAAATATCCTGTACCCACGTATTTCTGATTAAAGTGGATGAGAATGTCTATTTACATAGTTGTTACATTTTTGAGACAACTATAATGTCACTTCAGTCTTTACGGGAATTTTCTTTTTACTCGTATTCATCCGATTAGAAGTAGATTCTAAAGCTATCGCATATATTGATTGAGTAAGCGAAAATTTTAAATTTCAATTTTTGTCTCGCTTTGGAGGTATATAAGTGACAACTATGCGACAGATCCAATGACAGGATGACCAATGAAGGTGTTACACGACTGAAGAAAAAAAACATTTTATATTCATGATTACATACTTGTATATGGGATTGACTGGTAGCAGGCTAGCCTCGAATACAAATTCAATTATTTTGTTGGACCCCCTGATCGAATGACTTTAAGACTGTATTTTTCGGCTTCTCCACCAAGCATGATGCATTCACGAGCAAGAGCAGGTATTGGTTTACTCGTAAAAAGACTAGTGTGTCTTGATAGTGGTTACACTCTCTTGTAACGTTACCTAGCATATGAAAATGCGACTCTTAATTGTCGGGCATGTTTAAAAAGGTATATGTATTTATCATTATAATTAATTTTCATCATCCTCAATATATATGTAATATTTGTCGCTGGATATAAGACATACATCAGTATCATCATCATCATAAGTACTATAGCTTGAGGCTTAATCTTCGTCGTAAGTACATGTATTATATATAGCTGTAGGCTTCTTCGTCGTAAGTATAACGTGAGGCTTAATTCGTATCTAATATTTTAGCCAGATTATGTCGAGAACTTATTTTACGCATGCATCTCTATGATACATAGTTTTTATAAATATCCAAGTTAAAGCCAATGGAGATCGTTTATCAAATGATCATGTCACAATTAAAACAGATAGAAAGGGATTGACTCGTGAGACTGAAACGAAGCATAAAAACAGCTAGCCATTTCTAGTATTTCCAAATAAGCTCCATGTACCGAAATGATAGTATCCACAGCTGCTGAACACTATCTTAAAAACAAGTACAACTAATAAATAAAGAATAATTATCCCGTTTATAATATTGATCAACTATGTCGTACTGTTACACCATTGTCCTAGTATGGATGTGACTGTCCCAAGTCAGGAACCTTTAATTCAGTGCTTATCGTTTGTTGTTGTGTTTTCGTTAATTTTTTTTAACATTAATTTGGCTGTTAGTTTTAGTTGTTTTACATTTGTCATTTTGTGGCCTCTTATAGCTGACTATGCTGTATGGACTTTTCTCATTGTTGAAAGCCCTTCGTTGGACTATAGTTGTTAAAAGTTCTGTGTCATTTGGTCTCTTGTGAAGAGTTGTCTCATTGACGATCATACTACATCTTGTTTTTTGTACATCCCAAATTAAGAATAAAACATTCATAGACAGTCTAGAAAAGCGAGACCTTTTTTTCATGTCAAAAGTACAGAGTATCTGTAGGACCATTAGTGGTCATAACTGTTTAGCAGATTTTATGTATTGCCCATGTGTCCATTAGATTACACGTCAGTATCACACATGTCACATGTCTGTGTTCAGTGAGCTACTAAATCACGGGAAAAAAATCCAATTCAGTATGTAGTCTTAAACTTTTAAATCACATGCGAGATGCCTAATGTTCAGACATTGTTGTTTTTAAAAAGTATTTATCAAAGTCAAACGACAATCATTTAAGGTTTTTTTTCGTGCAATACAATTTGTGATCATGGCCGGATCCAAGATATTTGAAAGAGGGTGTAGTTTTCTATAATTGAATTTATACTGACGAGCGGAGCGATGCAAAAAACAGTTTGGACAATTATACGCTTAAAAAGATATGGATTTTAAAACTTATTAGCGATCGAAAAGGGGGAGTACGCCCTCTACCCCTGTATCCTCGGATGCAAGTTTAGGTATACTTAAACAAAAACCTCGCCCCATAATTTGGTATAGGTAAAGACGAAAAAGTACTTTTGAAAAATATATCATTGATATGAATTTCTGCCCACATCAAATTATCTTCAATTAAATTATAGAAAAATATTATTTTGTTTTAAAAGTCGAGTACACCTTTTACATTCGGGTGTGTTGGAATCTACTTTAAACGTTAAATCATTTTAAAACAATAAAAAGGCAACCTTCTCGCTTCGGAATTCGTTATTTTAATATTTGTATGCTAAATTTCGTCTTGGTAGTTTTTAAAATTCATAATTTGAGAAGAACTAAAATATGGGTCAAGTGAAATGACAAGAAATGATGGGTGTGTTTGATTACAAGTTGCTAATCTACTTGTTCCATTATATTATTTGTGTCAATAAAATCATTCAAAGTTTAATGACAAAATATTTAAAGAGTAAAACAATTAGTTGGGTTTGATTTTTACTGACGGTATATTCCAGCAAACAATGCGTGTTCAAAGAGCAAAACATGCATGCAGTGTATGCTCCACTCCGTCATGCTTCAATGCAGTAGGACGAAATACGTTGAGTTAGGTCGGTTATGTCGAGTAATGTCATTTTATTGGAAATCTCTAATGAGCTTTGTCGCATTGGCAATTATACCACATATTCTTATTCTCATACTTTAAAAATGTGTAGGCATACGGAAAATAAGGACAGTCAAACAAAAAACAGCCCTTATAATAGGTAAAATATTATCTTAATGTTCTTAAAAACTATCCATGAAGGCTAAATTTGTCATCAGCTGTCTAATAATTTCAATGCACAATTATTTTCATATTTGAAAATCTTCCGGGGCCAAAATGCAGGATTTACTTCTCTCCCGGAACGCATGAGATCAACCCAGGTTTTGTTGGGTTTCGTGTTGCTACGTGTCTTGTTTGCTATGTTGTGTTATGTGGACTTGATTGTTCCTTTGGTATCTTTTGTCACTCTTTTAAGTTTTATCACCCCTTGCAGACACGTACTGTACATAGAGGAGTTTGTGTACTGTAACAGTTAAAAATAAATAATGACAATGTATGTTTACAGAAGTAATGTAATGGAAGTTAATCGGATCTGAAAACACTATTAGAGAATCATGTAGCAGTCATGTGTGTACTCGTCTATGGCCGAGTAGAGATCAAAGAGTGGTCGAAAGCGGTCGCGTAGAGATCGGGCTTTGGTCGAGTTGGTCTCGGATAAAAAAAATAAATTATAGAAGTCGCAGAGATCATGAAACGATCGGGCATTTGTCGAGTTAATCTGGACCACATATCAAACAGTTTGAAACGATCGGATTTAAGTCGAGCAAAGGTCGAGATGATCGAGTACTGATCGGTAAAATTTTTGTATTCCGACCAAAGTCAATCTCTACACGATAATTTCCGATCTATTCGACTGCTACTTGACGGATTTGTTTTTATCTCTCTCCGAGTTACTGGCTTCTTGATCCTTACTCGAGTGTTTTTAACATGTAAAAAAACTCTCGGGTAGAAAGTCAGATCGATGACGACCAAACTAGACCACCCCAAACATTCTTGTCGATTGAGCCATCCCAGCCTCCCGATCGCTTAATCTGTCTTGATCGAGTTGGTCTGATTAGCAGTGTTAACCTAGCTTAAACGAGAAGTAGTAAATATAACAAAATACACGAAATTGAATCCAAATGTAGATGTTTATCTCGTTAAGTGAAATCAAAAATTGAAAAACGAAAACACTTTTGATTTTCAGTTTGGTTTTTGAAAATCAAAAAATGAAAAAAATAATGAAAACACTTTCGTTTTCCGTGTTGGTTTTGGAGAATCAAAAATGAAAACACTTTCGTTTTTCTTTGTTTGCTTATTTAATTTTACATTTAAAAACGAAAATAGAAAAAAAACCAAAACCGAATGGACTCAAATATACACGGATTCCTTAGGGAGCTACCATTTGATTTTTATGGGGGGGCTAGGATGAAAAATTTTGTCCTGCATTTTTTTTAAGCTGTAATCTCTGTCCTGCCTTTTTATTTTTCACTCTGTTCGGTCCTGCCTTTTTTTTTAGTTTATCCTGACTTTTTTTTTACCTAAATTGTCGTCCTGACTTTTTTTTTTTTGCAAGTGTCTCATCCTGCCTTTTTTTTTTTTACTCAAAACTCCTGTCCTGCCTATTTTTTTCAAATTTCATCCTAGCCCCCCCATAAAAATCAAATGGTAGCTCCCTTACCCCCATCTATCAATTGATTTTCTGAAAATTACATAAGAAAAGATAAAAATGTAACATGGATTTTTATTTTCTATATTTAGCATGTATGTGATAGGATTTAAAAATATTTTGAACATTTCGGAAATTCCATTCATAAAAATAATCATTGTCATGCTATACCTTCGTGCTTTAAACATTTAAACTATTTCTTTTGTAATAAGCGTTTTTATTTTTAATATTATTGACACCATTATACATTTTTATGATTTGACTCTATTTTAAGAATTGTAAGAACCTTTTTCCAAAAAATCTATTTTAATACGACTGCTTTCCGGTCTTTTCATAAATGATATATTGTTGTATTATAGATTTTGAACGAATTAGTTGAACGCTAAGGTAAGCAGATTGATATATTAACAATGAAGAAATACACATATATTGCATAAATGAAAATGTAAAACAATAATATATAATCTCTTTGAAATTTAGTGTTCACAGAAATTGAATAAGAATCTTTTTTTTTCTTTATAGATTTTGTTATGACGAGACCAAGTCTGTTCATCATGATTATTGATATGGTCTGCTTTGTGTGCACTGTCAGTGAATTCGATAATGGTACACATTATTTAAGTTAATATATATAATTATGTATAATTGTGTATAATTTATATTCGTTAACAGTTAATTGCATTTCTCGAATACGTAAACAATTTACCCTTTTCCAGACCTATTGATTATGTGATATAGATACAATGGATAAGCGTTGATTCTTGAAAAAGAAACCATGAGCCCGCAGGGCGAATGGTTTGTTTTTCATGAATCAACGCTTATCCATTGTATCTATCACTTAAACTATTGTGATAATGTCTTTTGAAAATTAACGCCTATTCTTAATTAGAAGGTATTGTAAGTGAATTTAATTAACCACGATATTGTGTCAAACGATCCATTACAATAACTTAGATATCACAATTAAATGTTAAAAAAATACAAATATATTATAACACAACACGTCTGCCCTTAAAGATCTTCATATTATCAGGCATCCGAATGTTATCTGTTTTTACAAAATAAGATATATTCGAACTTATTTGTATTTAAATTGATCTTAATGGAAATGGAGAATGTGTCAAAGGGACAACAACCCGACAAAAACATAAAGGTCATATAATAAGTATGTTTCTGAAATTTCTAGCAATAAGCCTAATTCAAATAATATCACGATTTTCTAGCATAGGAATTTGCGAATTAAAATTTGTAAAATTATGTAGTAAAACAGATGAAATCATAAAATATTAATTTATAAAACAAAAATGGACCAATATTATGCAATTCATTTTTGTTTTGTTTCAAACATATGGATTAACAAACCATTATCCGATAATTACGACCAAAATCGCTTTTTTTTACACAAAATATCCACAATAACATTCAAAACAAGAACAAAAACTGGAAATCTAGACTATTGGAACAACAAAAAGAATTCAGAGATTCGAACCTAAACAGACAAGTCCTTAGCTATAACACATTTATCTTAACTACGAAACCTCGTGGCTACCAACTCATACTATACGATTACCTATTATGTATATATAAAGGTACAAGCCATGTGTATTCGTTGTACCGATGTATATCATATATTCATTTATATATATAAAATAGACTTTTAAATCGTAACCGATTGGTAGCCCAGAGGTTTCGTCGATATGTTAATGTCAGTAACAAATTACAAAATTTATGGACGGGTTCGATTCCCAGTGAAGGCATATAGAAATTACAAAAATTAAAGGTAAGTTTTTAAAAATAATTCCATTAGTGAACAGAAATCAGGAAATTAGTCAATTCAAACTTAATGATATTAGGCACACAATGGAAACAATAGAATATAATCTGGTGAGTCCATTTCAGCGACGGATTTAGGAAGCGGTGATTCTAGAAAAAGAATCCACGGTAAATGAATAGGCTGACGTCACCACAATGGTTTAATTTACATGTTTTAGCTAATCAAATGGTATTTCTTTTGATCCCAGCTCACCGTTGGTCAAAATTCAGTTCATCATAATTATTGATATGGTCTGCGTTGTTTGCACTGTCAGAGAATTTGATTAGGGTACAGATTATATATATATATATTTATATTTATATAATAAGTGAGAAGGTTTGGTACCATTAAAACGTTTAATCCCGCTGCAAATGTTTGCACCTGTCCTATTAAGTCAGGAATCTGATGTACAGTAGTTGTCGTTTGCTTATGTAATTTATACGTGTTTCTCGTTTCTCGTTTTTTTTATATGGATTAGACCGTTGGTTTTCCCGTCATGCATGTTTAGTGAATGTCGAGTCTGAAGCGTAGGACAACTTGTACACTCCTGTTTCAAATTGGACAATGTTTTGTTATTTGTTTATACAGTTGAAATTATTTGTTATGTTAAAATAGATAATTATTCACCTTGAGCGATGTATTAATGTTGACCATTCGAGATTCTTTTATTGCGAACCCGTCTTCAGCTTAATATGTGATTGCTGTATCGTATTACTACACCGGCCTCAATGGATTTCAAATCTAAAATAAATGCAAAACATGTGCTTTTGTGTCTTTTAAAATACAAATAATATACAGAATTAATTGCAGGATAAAGACAATAGCTGTTTAGTGTCTTTAAATATCAGCTGTATTTGTCCTCGGATCGAAACAGGTGTAATAGCTCGCATACGCCTCGTACAAATACAGCTGATATTTAAAGACAATAAACAGTAATTGTCTATATATTGAAACCACAGATCCAGGGGGGGGGGGTCCGGGAGTTGGACCCCCCATTTTCGGACGACCAATGCATTTGAATGGTGACATGTAGTTGGAACCCCCCACCCTTTTGTCCTGGATTAGGAACCCCCTTTTTAGAATGGCTGGATCCGCCTTGCACCGTTGCGTGAAAAAAAAACCCAAAAAACCCAGACACAATAGGTAATCAAAGCACTGAAGTACCGTGAACATTGGATGATCGCAAGTTCTTGTGGATTGTCAAAAGCACTTGCCTCAGAAAAAAAATCACATCTCATCACCTGAAACTGATTGTTTTTCTAAAAGATTGGTTAAGAGTAGGCAGGCATTCATATTTTCCCCGCAAAACCAATATTCCATGCAGAGTTATCGTTCCTTGTTGGGATTGCCGCAAAAAGCACAGTTTTTCGGTACGTGTTCATAGTTATTATCAATGATTTTTTTTTATTAAATATATATATATTTAACTACAAAAACTTTCATATTGTTAATTTATGTTATAAATAAACAAAAATATTTTTTATCAGTATCGTTGCAGGGGCGGATCCAGGATTTCAGATTAGGGGGGGCGCAAATTTTTATATTCGCCGAGCGGAGCGAGGCGAAAAAAATTTTGAGGTAAAATTATTGAAATATTCTTCTAAATGGGTGCAATGTAGGTATTTCGAACTATTCTAAGGTAAAATTAGCGAGAAATTGTTATTAAAGTTTCTAGCAGAAACCACCTAAATCCTGTCAACAATCTACAATCACTAGTGACTGATTACCTGATGGACGGACAGATGTAAAACAATATATATGTATATATATGTTCCTGTTCCGCGTAGAACTTCAAGTTATGATGGCAAGGTCTCCTACAAATTAGAAAAATCTACAACAATCTTCTAACACCCCTAACTTACGCACTTAGAGATTCAAATTTGCATATATGAGTTTATAAAACTACAGTTATAAAGCTGCAGCCCTAAAACCAGAATCTGAAGACCATGCAAACATTTTATTTTGTTTCTGTGTTCCTATGCAAACCAATCTACAATCAAGCCACCAGCACTTTTATAAGATGATCTATAAAGCAATATCAGGTAATAAATATCTCAACTAATCATTGAAAGACATGGTGCTGGTAGTTGTGACAAAAAGAAATACAGAAACATCACAAAAAGAAATAACCCTTGTTTGCACATCGCCGGTCAATGTGTCAAAGCCGATTGTACATGGTTTCAATAATGTCAAATGAAATCGGTTCACATTAGAATTACTTTAACACTCCATAACACCAGCCCCGACTAACTTGGTTAAGGCGATGGAAATGTGAAGAGTTGACAGATAGACGGGCGGACCGACGGAAGCAGGTGAGACGAGACAGATCACAACAGCTCACCTGACCAATACTTGTATTATATTTTGCAAACGAAAATTTCTACTTTTCTCCGTGAATTTGAATTGTCCTCTCATAATATATCTGTTTTTGTTTTTTTTTAATTTCGGAGGTCGTGCCAGACTTTATATATACTGTGTTCGCCACAAACCACATACAATCAGAATGAGATGCATTTACGTAGTTATGTTTATTTTCTGGGGATCCCATGCATGTAATAATGCAGTACATAATTCGGAAAAAAATTCAGGTTACAAGTAAGAAATATATAAAGACACAGAGATACAAATTATAAACTAACCTTTCGCTCGAAACAGTATTTCTACATTAAGAAAGAATCTCACCTGGACTGTTTTCTTGGCCCGTGCCATGATGAAATTGTGAAAGTGAGTAAGGCCGTTAGGGACGCTTTGGAAATTCGATTATCAAAGAAATTGATTATAAAAACCGCAAATACAATGTAACAATTGTTTGTACTTTAACTGCTAAAACCCTATGTTATTTGTCATCAAACGCAGCTCCTCGTTTGACACCTTCCTTTTAGGTATATTTTATATATATATATTACAGAACTTAAATAAATCGTAGGTCAGTTGATTGATAATCACGTTGATTCTATTAAACTGACTGTTGTATATACTTGCAATGTTAAAAAAGATGGAATGGTCTCTTCTGATACTTAAATAAGTTAGAAGACAACCCATGCTTTGCAAATTTTAAGGTGGGCGCACGCCCGCCACGCCCCCGCCTAAATCCGCCCCTGCGTTGAAGAGATGTATTTTTAACAAACGATAAGGAATTTTATTTTGTACTTTTTTATGTGCGCGTATTTATCATAAGTTTGCAATTCCGCTGAGTCAAAAGTTGTCACCTTAATTTTTGGAGTTAAGTCAAAATGAAGTTGATAACTTGGTTTGTATTGGTACCCTGTCAGATATTTGTCCTAAAAAATTTGGCTCTAGCACCACTGTTGAAAAAGTTATGCCCCTTTTTTCAACAATTTCCTCAAGGGAAATCAAATTTCCCTAAAGGAAAAAGATTTTTCTTCAAGGGAAAAAGTTCCCTTAGGGAATTTGCTGCATAAATATTTCCCTTGAAGAAATTCTATTTCCTTTGAGGAAATTCTTTTTCCTTTGAAGAAATTTGCGGCTTCAAATTTTCCTTTGAGGAAATTCTATTTCCTTTGAGGAAATTTGCGGCTTCAAATTTTCCTTTGAGGAAATACTTTTTCCTGTGAGGAAATTTGAAGCTTCAAATTTTCCTTGGAGGAAATACTTTTTCCTGTGAGGAAATTTTTGACAAACACTTTTCCTTGAGGGAAAATTCAAGACAACAAATTTCCTCTAAGAAAATCATTGTTCTTCAAATTTCCTCTAAGGAAATTTCTGAACATCAAATTTCCCTTAAGGAAATGTTTTCCCTTATTTTTACTCGTTAAACATTTCTTCACTATACCATGTATACAAACAGAATGAATAATTGATACAAATGATATTTAAAACTTTAATAAATGTTTGACTCAAAATTTTAATGACATTGAGAATTAATACAGTCTTGACTGTTTAGGTCTAGGTATTGTTCATACTTTTTATATAACTTTAACTTTGATTTATAGAAAATTTGTAGCAAAGGATTCTGTTTTCTTTGTAATTGTTTCAATGCAATATATTATTGCGAACCCTATCATAGTTTTCCATAGATTCACCTGCAAGTTACCTGTCCATTTAAACTTTTGTAAGTTCTATTGTCCCATTGAACAAATACAACAGGTATTGTTCTCTGTATAGTTTATTTGATTGGACCTTTAAATTTCTTCCAAGAGAAATCTATCACTCATTGATTAATTTACCTGAGTAAAAAAAAATTCTTCCAATTAAATGAAAATACACTTGTAATTGTTCAATATACCCTGGTTGTTGTTTTTTATTCTTCATTCAAAACTGAGGTTTTGCTATGTTTTCATGAAAGGATGTCAATAGTGTATTTACTAGGACAGAAATCAATATAATAGATGTGTACAGGTTAATGAATCTGTGTTTTTTGTTTATTTTTCAAATTCTGTAAACCAACTTATTTTCACAAATAATTATTCATTTCAACTTATTCCTTTTATGTTGTTTTCTCAGCTATGTATCTGAATAGATTAATATTTTTTTTGCTATATTTATGTAGGGGAAGACCAAAAAGTAACATTTGTACAATGATTTATTTGTACTCTTATTTTATAAAATCACTGTTATTTTACTTTTGACCATACAGTGCTGCAATATATGATGCAGTTATAGATGGAATATCGCTTGAAAAATCGAAGAACATTTTTAAACACTGTGGATATATTCATTAAAATTATCTCCCCTGGTTATTGTTGAGTCTGACTGTTCATGTATTATGTAGTTCTTTTGATTCATACAAAGTGCAAATTTTGCGTTGGATACATTATTTACACATTATATCAATTTAGATGAAAAAATATTTTAAGAATTACATGATTAATTTGATTAAAAAAACACTTTAATTTTGCATCTTGAATAATTTTGAAATCTTGAAAATGACTTGGAAATTTATTTTGCAAACTAACTTAACTAAATAATAGCAATGCACACTTGGCGGAGATTCATTTTACTATCATAAATACTGAAGTATGAACAAACTAACAGACAAGCTTACCCTCCTATAGGTTATAAGGTTAATTATACAAAAGTTTGATCAGAAATCAACTTTTAATTTTTGAATCAGTGTTTATATTGAAACTATTAAAAAAGTATTATTGATATTGAATAAATACAATGCCACATGCAGTTTTGCAGGAGTTCTTATTTATTATTTGTACATGTATATTTATCATTGACAGTTCAATTTTTTGTTCAGGTAAATTAATCAATGAGTGATAGATTTCTCTTGGAAGAAATTTAAAGGTCCAATCAAATAAACTATACAGAGAACAATACCTGTTGTATTTGTTCAATGGGACAATAGAACTTACAAAAGTTTAAATGGACAGGTAACTTGCAGGTGAATCTATGGAAAATTATGATAGGGTTCGCAATAATAAGCAACCAATTTGAATGTCATACCATTTGTTGTGTTCTACAAATTTGTTTATATTTGCAGATTAAATAATAAAATAAACACTTTTCCCGTTATTTTAAATTAAAATTTTCTTCTGTTTCAGCTTGTGTACAGTTATTCAATCCACTACGTAAGAATTTAGTGAATACATTATTCCATTCACTAAACAATGCTAAACATTTTCCTTAAATTTTAAGAGAAAATCTTTTTGCAAATTGTTCTTCGATGATCTTTTTCCCTATATTTGATATGAGGGAGAAATGAACATGAGCGGATAAAACTGGTGTTCATTTTTCAACAACAAAATAGTATTTTTTCTGCATTTCTCCTTTCTTTCTACTAATATATATATATAATATGTTGTTGCTTTTATACAATAGTGTTTTTGTGTTTCTATGATAGAACTCCATTTTGTTTATGGCCAAATCATGTGATTATGATGAAATTTCCTATTTCTTTTTTGCAGGAAAGCACACATTCCAGTTCAAATTAATCCAATTGCGTACTCTGTAGATAAATTTCATCTTTAAGTTTCCTCTTCAGTAATGACCTATTGATCATGAAAACCAAGATGTCTGATCACCTATAAATACACAACATAAACAAATCAAAGAGCAGATTGCTCTGAGGGATACGATTGCCTTTGTTTCATTGACACATGTATACATGTAGCTGGATAATATTATTTTCAAAACTAATTCAACTGCACATGTAAAATAGTTACAAAATAGCCAATCCCGGATAAAAGTGTATGAAAAATGTAATTAGGCCTGTTGTGTTTTATTTTTGTACTATCAATTCCAAGTTTACTTTCAACAGGTCAGCAGTCACTGAGACTCAGAGTGAGAGAAGGTATCTTATCACCTATTTTCCTACATTCGCGCCCATTCATGTTTGCACCCAAAGTCCGTTCGCACCCTACATGATCGCACCGAATTTTAATTGGTTTTGTGTTTAATAACTTTGTAATCAAGTTTTGGCAAGTGTATTCTTATAAGTATAATTGTTGTCATTGTCTCAAAATAAAGTGAGACAGCATTTTTTTTGGTGTTGAATAAATCTAAATCATGTTTAGGACAGTGTATTGTTAAAAAAAAATAATAATCCTTTCTAATAAAGTGGGATTCTGTCAACGTTTAATTTGTGTTGATTAACTCTTAATAATGTTTTGGTTAGTGTATTGCTAGCCTATAACTTTGTTTCATTGACTTGTTAAAAATAATTATCTGTTGTGTTTACGTGCGAACGGACCTTGGGTGCGAACGTGTAGGGTGAGAAAATTTATTGGGCGCGAATAGACCTGATACCGTTAATTCTAGGAGGAACCCCATTTCTAACTCTTTTAATATTTAAATTCCTTCGGGTCAGTGATCATGACTCCTTTCCGTACACATCCCTCGGTTTAAATTGCAATCGTTTTTAAAATAATACGACGTTTATTGACAGAACGAGCTAATGCTCGACGTGTTGTTTGATTCAGAATTCACGGAAGTTACTTCCGGAAGGGAGACAACTCGAAACGATAATATGGAAGACTCAATTTCGCCTGAAGGGGTGTTCTACGATGCGGACTACAATTAATTTTGATTTAAATGATGCATATGATTTAAAATTATGCAACAACAATAACCCTCAATAGCAGACATACATAGAAAAGATCCCATGAGTTATAAATTAGTCAATTGAGTGGGGAATCCAGAGCAACCATTCAATCTAAAACCCCTTGAAGTCAAGAAACAATACGCATGCGAATAATTCCAAAAACAAACCCTTGAGCAAGAACGTATATTAAATGTTTATTAAACGACCTAGATGGTTCTCTATTTCTTTATGGAAGTACAATCTCAAATATTATATCAGTTTCATAACGGTAAAATATAAAAAAAACTCCACTTCAGTTCTTATATGACAGAAATAGATTTATCGGAATTCAGAGAACTCTCGCATTTTATCAAAACTGGAAATTCCCTCTGACGTGATTCTAAATTTATAAAACACTAAATATAAATACTGCTTAATTCTGATTTTCCGTGTTGTTAAAAACACGCATATAAGTCAATATATGCATATCTATATGTTGAGCTGTTAAACCACTGTCTAAAGTTAGGGTAGGGTTGGGTGCTCATAAACCTGTTTTTTATTACATGCATTAGTTTTTATGGATTTTTAACTTAAACTGTCAGTTACTGCGAGAACTTAACTTTGTGTCTTTTCAATAAGGGAAATGCATAAATTTCTTGCTTACTGTAAACCAACTTATTTTCGCGAGCGATTTTTTTTCACAAGCAATTTATTTTCGCATTTAGAAATATAACACGCATATAAATCCTCGGAATGTTTTTCATATGTATCTTTCCTTATTAAAATACATTAAGTAAACTTGAAAATCGCGAAAAATAAATAGCTGAGATGTAGACTAGAAATTATAAAACGTAAAATAGTGTTCGCGAAAAATTAGTTGGCTTACAGTAGTCCAGTCTGTGTTTGCAGGAAATTTACATCATTGGTTGTCTGGTGGAGAGTTGTCTTATTGGCAATCATGCCACATCTTATTTTTATATAACCTTGCCATATTTCTATTGTGCCTGTACAAAGTTCAGAGCCTGTAGTTTTTGTCAGTTTAGTCTGACACTAAAATTTAGTGGTTGTTGTTGTTTCATACCGGTCATATTTTTTTTTTGTAATTTATTTTGTTATAAACTAGGCAATTAGTTTTACAGTTGGGATTGTTTCAATTTTTCATCTGAGGGTCTTTTATAGCTGCCTACTTTGACTATAGGGTATGGATTTTCTCATTATTGAAGGTCGTCACAGGCCTTCAATTGCTTTCTCAAAGCCATGATCAATAGTTTTCATATTTAATAAACCACATCTTTTAATTTTTATAGTAATCATGATAATCATCTTTCAAGTTCAATAACTTTAAAAAAAAAAAAGAAAAAAAAAAAAAAAGTGGCCTTACCATTTAAGTTTAGTTGGCTTCTGCAAATTTTAAATTGCCTATCATTTCTGCTGTTTATAATTTCTCTGTATCTTCTATAGTTCCTGTCCTATACATAAAAGAGTAAAAGTTATTATTGAATGACATCTTGCATCAATATTTTTTTGCTGTTTAATGTACATTATGTACATGATGTATAATAATGTGTGTTTAATAAAAATCTGTACCATGAGTGCTTGATAAGCTTGTTGCCCTTTTAGCTGGTCTTTATGCTTTAAATGAATTTTAATGATCAACTAGATAAACTATGAGTACTGCGCAAATAAGACCCCACCCCCTTCCAAAAAGAAAAAAAAGGACATGCACACACAGTGGTATTCATTGACATAAAACGTGAAGATAATTTGGCTCCATTTAGAGATATCTCAAGTGAATATAAGTTTAAGGCTGTGATTTTTTAACAAATACATTTCTGAAACCTTCCAAAGTTTGAAAATGGACAGATTTTAAACAACTTTCCAAAAACTAAAGTTCCTTAACTCTGCATCTTATACAAAAATATACATGATAAATAGGGGATGATACTCCAGCTTGCATATTATTCAAAGTTTTAAAGGAACATTGCTGAAGAATGGTTAAATTTGGGAAAATTATCATGATCATGATGATTATGTTATACAAAAATAATTCACCAAGTTTCATGAAAATTGCTCAAAGCATTATTAATAGTAAACTGGAAAAATCCCCCCTTTTATGAATAAAATCCCTAACTTTAAATTACAAAATTTAAAATCTTTAAAAATTAAAAAGGAGCTTAATTATATCAATAGATAATTCACCAAAGTATTATGAAAATTTTATGATTAATGTATTCTAATTCCAAGACTATCTAAGACATGGTTTGTTTGAATTAAAAAAAGTTGGAATAAAGTACTAGAATTCAGGAGAATTAGAGCAAATCAAGCTATCTTCTAGATTATCAGACAAAAAAAATTGACAGTAGAAAAGGAATTTTCTTTTTCTTATTTAGCTATTTGTTATCTCTGTCCTTAATATCTACTGAACTAATATAAAAAAGAAGATGTGGTATAATTGCCAGAGACAACTGTCCACAAGTGACCAAAATGATGCAGACATTAACAACTATAGGTCACCGTACGGCCTTCAACAATGAGCAAAAAAATCAGTTGAGAAAGCCAATTTTTTCACATATTTTGTTTTTGTTTTTTCTCTCTTGTTATTTAACATAACAAATAAAATCAAAGAGAAACTGACAATGCCAAGGAAAAACATATCCTGACCCACTATGTTTATGCTTAAAAACCTAAAAGTCATAGAGTACTAAACATATTTTGTAAATACTTGATTAAAATGTTGTCATAAATAACAGAGGCACCTCTGAGTTTTGAGAACCACATGTGTTTATTGTGCGAGTATAATCATGATAATCATGCACAAGATTGAGTTTTAAAAGCCTATATTGTATATATTGAAATTTCCTGAAAATATTGCATGCATTTAGTAGTTACTAATATGACCAATTTTAAGAAATGCTCAAGGATGCAAGATCATTTATATAATTGTAATTTCAGGAATTTACAGTAAAGGATTTTAACCCCACTGCATTTTGGACTTTTCCCAAGTCAGGAGCCAGAAGTTATGGCCTTTGTGACCTTTGTATGATTTATATTTTAGTTTCTTTGTTTTATATTAAGGAGTTTAGTATGACGTCCATTATCACTCAACTAGTATACATAGTATAATAGGTACTATGCTAAAGCATGCCTCACAGGCATGGATCCAGGGGGTCCGAGGGTTGGAACCCCAACCCCCCCTTTTTTTTAAACGGTCAATGCATTTGAATGGGGACATGTAGTTAAATCAGGAAGAGGTAAACTCTTGACCTATTTTTCAAATAAACTTTTTTTTTGGTACAGAAAAATATATGCAATTAAAAGAATTTAAAGATAGGCAAGCACTGTGCAAGATCAGAATAAGTGCACATCCCCTAAAAGTAGAGACAGATAGATATGCTAAAACCTATATAGATAAATCACAAAGATTATGTAAAAAATGCACCTTAGATAAAGTTGAAGCCGAAGAACATTTTATATATCAGTGCCCCCTTCATAACTCTTTAAGTAAAAAAATTTATGATAATATTTGTAGAAAAAGTTAAGCACAAGTGCCAAATTTAATTGGCTTTTTATTCAAGAAAACCTAGAGGTATTGAAAAGTATTGCTATTTATATTGATAAATGTTTGGAACTGAGAAAACTATCAATATAGTATAGATATTGTTTTATTTAACACAGTGAGAATTATTTGACTGTTAATAATAGATGTATTGTGATGCCTTTTTTTTTATGTATATGGCTCTGATCTGCATGATCTGGATGTAGATTAACATCTAAGAAATAGTTAAATACATATTTATGATTTGTGTCAACATTATTATAATCAAAGAGCAGATTGCTCTGAGGGATACGATTGCCGTTGTTTCATTGACACACATGATGGTATGATACTAAACCCCTAACGGGAAGGATTGTACCTGATGTTCATATGATGAAATCATAATCTTTCAGTCAGTTTAATTGAAGTCTGGAGCTGGCATGTCAGTTAACTGCTAGTAGTCTGTTGTTATTTATGTATTATTGTTATTTTGTTTATTTTCTTTGGTTACATCTTCTGACATCAGACTCGGACTTCTCTTGAACTGAATTTTAATGTGCGTATTGTTATGCGTTTACTTTTCTACATTGGTTAGAGGTATAGGGGAAGGGTTGAGATCTCACAAACATGTTTAACCCCGCCGCATTTTTGCGCCTGTCCCAAGTCAGGAGCCTCTGGCCTTTGTTAGTCTTGTATTATTTTAATTTTAGTTTCTTGTGTACAATTTGGAAATTAGTATGGCGTTCATTATCACTGGACTAGTATATATTTGTTAAGGGGCCAGCTGAAGGACGCCTCCGGGTGCGGGAATTTCTCGCTACATTGAAGACCTGTTGGTGACCCTCTGCTGTTGTTTTTTATTTGGTCGGGTTGTTGTCTCTTTGACACATTCCCCATTTCCATTCTCAATTTTATACATGTAGCTGGATAATATTATTTTCAAAACTAATTCAACTGCACATGTAAAATAGTTACAAAATAGCCAATCCCGGATAAAAGTGTATGAACAATGTAATTAGGCATATTCTGTTTTATTTTTGTACTATCAATTCCAAGTTTACTTTCCACAGCAGTCACTGAGACTCAGATCTAGAGTGAGAGAAGGTATTTCACTTCGTATCTTATCAGCTATTTTTTTCTACGTTAATTCTAGACGGAACCCCATTCCTAACTCTTTAAATATTTAATTACCTTTTGGTCAGTGATTATGACTCTCTTTCCGTACACATTTATCGGGTTAAATTCCGATCGTTTTTAATATAATACGACGTTTATTGACAGAACGAGCTAATACTCGTGTTGTTTCAGAATTCACGGAATTTACTTCCGGAAGGGAGACAACTCGAAACGATAATATGGAAGACTCCATGTCGCCTGAAGGGTGTTATACGATAAGGACTACATTTATTTAAATTTAAATGATGCATATGATTTAAAATTATGCAACAACAATAACCCTCAATAGCAGACATACATAGAAAAGATCCCATGAGTTATAAATTCATTAATTGAGTGGGGAATCCAGAGCAACCATTCAATTTAAAACTCCTTGAAGTTAAGAAAACTATACGCATGCGCATAATTTCCAAAACAAACCCTGGCGCAAGAACGTATATTAATGTTTATTAAACGACCTAGATGGTACTCTATTTCTTTATGGAATTACAATCTCAAATACCAGTTTCATAACGGTAACATATAAGAAAAACTCCTCTTCAGTTCTTATATGACAGAAATAGATTTATCGGAATTCAGAGAACTCTCGCATTTTATCAAAACTGGGAATTCCCTCTGACGTGTTTCTAAATTAATAAATGCACTAAATATAAATACTGCTTTATTCTGATTTTCCGTGTTGTTAAAAACACGCATACAAGTCAAGGGAATTATCAAACATGAAGATTATGAAAAGAACATTATAGGAAAGTTGTTTAAGTTCAATCCCTTAATTGTTTGTTTTTAGGTACTTAAAAAGTTTACTGTATATATATGCAGCAGGAACATATATATTGATTGTTAGGTATACTGTCCAGTATGCAGTCAGTAGCCAAATACACATGTATATACTTTTAGACATCCTTAGACTCATTTCACAGAAAAATCGAAAATACTCATTAGTAATGAACATTTTAGATCACTTAACATTTAGGTTTTATAACTTTAAAATTTACGACTTTATAGATTTAAGATCATTCAATCGAAAGATGATAATTTGTCAATGAGCACCTGTAACCCGGTACTGCATTTTGTTTTTGCACGCGTCAAGAAACAGTTAAAAGTGACAGAGCTTTGAAGAGCTTATTTATCGTATGATCTATGTCTGTTACTGTGAATGTATTATATATTTATCACAAAAAGCTAGTGCTATTTTCTTTTCTTTTAGTATGAAGCCCCACCCCTCCTCCAGCTTATCTGATTAATTTACGATCACTCTGAATAAAGAAAGTTAGAAAGTCACAATTCTTATATCAGGTATTTTAAATTCTGGTCGATAGTTGTCTCATTACGAATCATTTAATTATTTACGTCTCCTTATTTTTTTTTATCAAGAAAGCTTTATTTAGATGCGGTATAGTGATGAATGTGTAAACATGCAGCATGGTTGTAAATTATTGTTAAATACAGCACAAAAGATACATAATATATCACACTCAAGTCAATCCGCATGTAAAAAAAAACCCCAAAAAACTACCAAATGACTAGTAGTCTATAAAAAAATCAACTGTATAGTTTACCAAAATATATAATTTGTAAAGACTTGCATGCAATTAGGCCTATAGCTCTATATTCCTATAGATCTCATAACCTTACGATTAAAAAGCAGATTATGTGTGTGTAAGTTTATCAGAAAATTTCAGAGAGACACGTCCTAATCAGGTGATATCAAAATATCAATTTACAAATTCAGATTTTCTGCCTGTTGTATATTGCTTACTTTAATTGTATATTGCCAAACTCCAATATTTAACAAATTACATCGTAAATATACATGTTTGATGCGGATGGAAGAAATTCAATATTGATCCTCCAAGAGACAAGTGAATGTTGGAGATTCTCATTCCCTATTGTAAAATACTGAATGGACGTCAAGTTGGTTACCTATTCCCTATTCCCTATTCGTTACCTATTCCCTATTCCCTATTCGTTACCTATTCCCTATTCCCTATTCGTTACCTATTCGTTACATATTCCCTATTCCCTATTCGTTACCTATTCGTTACCTATTCGTTACCTATTCACTTACTATACGTTTCTTGTACGTTGCACCTTTTAGAAAAATGATTTTCAATTGTGTTCATGTCTCTGGTGGTAACAATGTGTTCTTAGAGATGATATGACCCTATTAGCGCGCATGTACCCGTTCCAGCGCTCGGTTAATACCCTGTTACCTATTCGTTACCTATTCGTTACCTATTAACTTATAATACGTTTGTTGTACGTTGCACCTTTTAGAAAAGGATTTTCAATTGTGTTCATGTCTGTGGTGGTAACAATGTGTTCTTAGAGATGAAATGACCCTATTAGCACTCATGTACCCGTTCCAGCGCTCGGTTAATACCCTGTTTCCTATTCGTTACCTATTCACTTATAATACATTTGTTGTACGTTGCACCTTTTAGAAAAGGATTTTCACTTGTGTTCATGTCGCTGGTGGTAACAATGTGTAATTAGAGATGAAATGACCATATTAGCGTGCATGAACCCGTTCCAGCGCTCGGATAATACCCTGTTACTTATTCGTTCCTTATTCGCTTTTAATGCGCGGGGTAAGTATACGTTGCACCTTGAAATAAATCGTTTTTTTTTGTGTTCATGTCTCTGGTGGTAACAGTGTGTTCTTAGAGACGAAATGACCCTATTAGAGCGCATGTACCCGTTCCAGGGCTCGGTTAATACCCTGTTACCTATTCGTTACCTATTCGTTACTTATTCGCTTTAAATACGTTTGTTGTACGTTGCACCTTTTAGAAAAGGACTTTAACTTGTGTTCATGTCTCTGGTGGTAACAATGTGTAATTAGAGATGAAATGACCCTATTAGCGTGTATGTACCCGTTCCAGCGCTCGGTTATTACCCTGTTACTTATTCGTTACCTTTTCACTTATAATACGTTTGTTGTACGTTGCACCTTTTAGAAAAAGAATTTTCAATTGTGTCCATGTCTCTGGTGGTAACAATGTGTTCTTAGAGATGAAATGACCCTATTTGCGCGCTAGTACCCGTTCCAGCGCTCGCTTAATATCCTGTTACCTATTCGTTACCTATTCACTTATAATACGTTTGTTGTACGTTGCACCTTTTAGAAAAGGATTTTCAATTGTGTTCCTGTCTCTGGTGGTGAAAATGTGTTCTTAGAGATGACATGACCCTATTAACGCGCATGTACCCGTTCCAGCGCTCGGTTAATACCCTGTTACCTATTCGTTACCTATTCGTTACCTATTCACTTATAATACGTTGTTGTACGTTGCACCTTTTAGAAAACGATTTTCAACTGTGTCCATGTCTCTGGTGGTAACAATGTGTTCTTAGAGATGAAATGACCCTATTAGCGCGCATGTACCCGTTCCAGCGCTCGGTTAATACCCTGTTACCTATTCGTTACCTATTCGTTACCTATTCACTTATAATACATTTGTTGTACGTTGCACCTTTTAGAAAAGGATTTTCACTTGTGTTCATGTCTCTGGTGGTAACAATCTGTAATTAGAGATGAAATGATCCTATTAGCGCGCATGGACCCGTTCCAGCGCTCGGTTAATACCCTGTTACCTATTCGTTACCTATTCGTTACATATTCACTTATAATACGTTTGTTGTACGTTGCACCTTTTAGAAAAGGATTTTCAATTGTGTTTATGTCTCTGGTGGTAACAATGTGTTCTTAGAGATAAATGGACCCTATTAGCGTGCATGTACCCGTCCCAGCGCTCGGTTAATACCCTGTTACCTATTCGTTACCTATTCGTTACCTATTCACTTATAATACGTTTGTTGTACGTTGCACCTTTTAGAAAAGGATTTTCAATTGTGTCCATGTCTCTGGTGGTAACAATGTGGTCTTAGAGATGAAATGACCCTATTAGCGCGTATGTACCCGTTCTAGCGCTCGGTTAATACCCTGTTACCTATTCGTTACCTATTCACTTATAATACGTTTGTTGTACGTTGCACCTTTTAGAAAAGGATTTTCAATTGTGTTTATGTCTCTGGTGGTAACAATGTGTTCTTAGAGATAAATGAACCCTATTAACGTGCATGTACCCGTCCCAGCGCTTGGTTAATACCCTGTTACCTATTCGTTACCTATTCACTTATAATACGTTTGTTGTACGTTGCACCTTTTAGAAATGGATTTTCAATTGTGTCCATGTCTCTGGTGGTAACAATGTGGTCTTAGAGATGAAATGACCCTATTAGCGCGCATGTACCCGTTCCAGTGCTCAGTTAATACCCTGTTACTTATTCGTTACTTATTCGGCTATAATACGTTTGTTATAAGTTGCAACTTTTAGAAAAGGATTTTCAATTGTGTCCATGTCTCTGGTGGTAACAATGTGTTCTTAGAGATGAAATGACCCTATTAGCGCGTATGTACCCGTTCCAGCGCTCGGTTATTACCCTGTTACTTATTCGCTGATAAAGCGTTTGTTGTACGTTGCACCTTTTAGAAAAGGATTTTCAATTGTGTTTATGTCTCTGGTGGTAACAATGTGTTTAGAGATAAAATGACCCTATTAGCGTGCATCTACCCATTCCAGCGCTCGGTTAATACCCTGTTACTTATTTGTTACCTATTCGTTACTTATTCCCTATTCCCTATGCGTTACCTATTCGTAACTTATTCCCTATTCCCTATTTGTTACCTTTTCGTTACTTATTCCCTATTCCCTATGCGTTACCTATTCGTAATTTATTCTCTATTCCCTATTCGTTACTTATTCCTTATTCGTTACTAATTCAATTTTTGATATCCTCACCCTTTTTAATTTTTGTCGAGCCTGCAACTTTTGTTGTAGAAAGCTCGACATAGGGATAGTGATCTGGCGGCGACGGCTACGGCGTCGGCGGTGTTAGCTAACTTTTTAAAAACTTTATATTTTAGAAGGTGGAAGAACTGGATGCTTCATACTTTGTATATGGATGCCTCATGTTACGAAGTTTCTGTAAGTCACATGTCAAATGTCCTTGACCTCATTTTCATGGTTCAGTGACCACTTTAAAATAAAGTTAAGATTTTTTGTAATGTTGAATTCTGTCTTATTTTAAGTAATAGGATAATTATATTTGGTATGTGCGTACCTTGTAAGGTCCTCATGCCCGTCAGACAGTTTTCACTTAACCTCGACCTCATTTCATGGATCAGTGAACAAGGTTAGGTTTTGGTGGTCAAGTCCATATCTCAGATACTATAAGCAATAGGGCAAGTATATTCGGTGTATGGAAGGACTGTAAGGTGTCCATGTCCAACTGGCAGGTGTCATCTGACCTTGACCTTATTTTCATGGTTCAGTGGTTATAGTTAAGTTTTTATGTTTTGGTCTCTTTTTCTCATACTTTACATAATAGATCTACTATATTTGTTGTATGGAATGATTGTAAGGTGTACATGTCTAGCGTGCCGATGTCATCTGACCTTGACCTCATTTTCATGGTTGAGTGGATTAAGTTAAGTTTTTTGAGTTTTGGTCTTTTTATCTTATACTATATGCTATAAGTCAACTATATTTGGTGTATGGAAATATTATATGATCTGTATGTCAGTCGTGCAGGTTTTATTTGACCTCGACCTCATTTTCACGGTTCATTGCTCAGTGTTAAGTTTTTGTGTTTGGTCTATTTTTCTTAAACTATAAGTAAGAGGTCAACTATATTTGTTGTATGAAAGCATTGTTAGCTGTACATGTCTGTCTGGCATGTTTCATCTGACCTTGACCTCATTTTCATGGTTCATTCAATTTGGTTTTTGTTATCTTAGTTAATATTAAGTTATGTGACAGTTGTTATGTAGCTTTATACTTAAGACTATCAACATAATATCAATGATTAGTAAAGAAGGCGAGACATTTCAGCGTGTGCACTCTTGTTTATATTCTTATCTCTTGTTATAGATCTAAATTTGTTGAGGTAAAATGACCTTCTTATGACCTATTTATATGTGTTTGTGCTCAACCGATCCTGTTGCTTTATGTTAGATACTTATTTGTTTATTATTTGATTTTTATACGTTCTACCTTTTAAATGTTTTATATTCGTATGTTTGAAGATCTGGTACTTGGTTCGAAGAGGTGAAATCACCTTTTAGCGCTTGTATAAAAATGAACATTTTAGAAAATGATTTTCAATTGTGTTCTTGTCTCTGGCGGTAACTATGTGTTCTTGGAGATAAAATAACCCTATTAGCGTGTATGTACCCGTTCCAGCGCTCGGTTTATACAATGTAACTTATTCGTTCCTTAATCGCTTTCAATACGAGTGGTATACGTTGCACCTTGAAATAAAACGATTATCGATTGCTTTCATGTCTCTGGTGGTAATTATGTGTTCTCCGAGTTGAAAAAAACCTATTAGCACATATGTACCCATTTCACCGCTACACTGATACCCTGTTACTTATTCGTTCCTTATTCGCTTTTAAAACGTGTGTTATGCGTTGCACTTTAAAAAAAGAAATATTTTTGTGTCTCTGGTGGTAACCGTCGGTTCTTAGAGGTGAAATAACCCTAATAGAACATATGTACCCGTTTCAGCGCTCGACTGATACCCTGTTACTTATTCGTTCCTTATTCGCTTTTAATACGAGTGGTATACGTTGCACCTTGAAATAAATCGATTATCGATTGCTTTCACGTCTCTGGTGGTAATTATGTGTTCTCTGATCTGAGTTGAAAAAACACTATTAGCGCATATGTACCCATTTCACCGCTCAGTGATACCCTGTTACTTATTCGTTCCTTATTCGCTTTTAAAACGTGTGTAATGCGTTGCACTTTACAAAGAAATATTTTTGTGTCTCTGGTGGTAACTGTCGGTTCTTAGAGGTGAAATAACCTTAATCGAACATATGTACCCGTTTCAGCGCTCGACTGATATCCCGTTACTTATTCGTTCCTTATTCGCTTCAAACACGCGTGCTATGCGTTGCACCTTGAAATAAGAAGTAACGAATAGGTAACAAGGTATTAGCCGAGCACTGGAACGGGTACATACGCGCTAAAAGGGTTATTTCATCTCTAAGAACACATTGTTACCATCAGAGACATGGACACAATTGAAAATCCTTTTCTAAAAGGTGCAACGTACAACAAACGTATTATAAGTGAATAAGTAACGAATAGGTAACGAATAGGTAACAGGGTATTAACCGAGCGCTGGAACGGGTACATATGTGCTAATAGGGTCATTTCATCTCGAAGAACACATTGTTACCACCAGAGACATGAACACAATTGAAAATCTCTTTCTAAAAGGTGCAACGTACAACAAACGTATTATAAGTGAATAAGTAACGAATAGGAAACAGGGTATTAACCGACTGTGGGAACGGGTACATGCGCGCTAATAGGGTCATTTCATCTCTTACAACACATTGTTACCACCAGAGACATGGACACAATTCAATATCTTTTTCTAAAAGGTGCAACGTACAACAAACGTATTATAAGTGAATAGGTAATGAATAGGTAACAGGGTATTAACCGAGCGCTGGAACGGGTACATGCGCTATAATAGGGTCATTTCGTCTCTAAGAACATATTGTTACCACCAGAGACATGAACACAATTAAAAAACGATTTATTTCAAGGTTCAACGTATACTTACCCCGCGCATTAAAAGCGAATAAGGAACGAATAAGTAACAGGGTATTATCCGAGCGCTGGAACGGGTACATGCACGCTAATAGGGTCATTTTATCTCTGAGAAGACATTGTTACCACCAGAGACATGGACACAATTGAAAATCCTTTTCTAAAAGGTGCAACGTACAACAAACGTATTATAAGTGAAAAGGTAACGAATAGGTAACAGGGTATTAACCGAGCGCTGGAACGGGTACATGCACGCTAATAGGGTCATTTCATCTCTAATTACACATTGTTACCACCAGAGACATGAACACAAGTGAAAATCCTTTTCTAAAAGGTGCAAGGTACAACACACATATTTAAAGCGAATAAATAACGAATAGGTAACGAATAGGTAACAGGGTATTAACCGAGCGCTGGAACGGGTACATATGCGCTAATAGGGTCATTTCATCTCTAAGAACACATTGTTACCACCAGAGACATGAACACAATTGAAAATCCTTTTCTAAAAGGTGCAACGTACAACAAACATTTATAAGTGAATAAGTAACGAATAGGTAACAGGGTATTAACCTACCGTTGGAACGGGTACATGCGCGCTAATAGGGTCATTTCATCTCTTACAACACATTGTTACCACCAGAGACATGGACACAATTCAGTATCTTTTTCTAAAAGGTGCAACGTCCAACAAACGTATTATAAGTGAATAGGTAATGAATAGGTAACAGGGTATTAACCGAGCGCTGGAACGGGTACATACGCTCTAATAGGGTCATTTCATCTCTAAGAACATACTGATACCACCAGAGACATGAACACAATTAAAAAACGATATATTTCAAGGTTCAACGTATACTTACCCCGCGCATTAAAAGCGAATAAGGAACGAATAAGTAACAGGGTATTATCCGAGCGCTGGAACGGGTACATGCACGCTAATAGAGTCATTTTATCTCTGAGAAGACATTGTTACCACCAGAGACATGGACACAATTAAAAATCCTTTTCTAAAAGGTGCAACGTACAACAAACGTATTATAAGTGAATAGGTAACGAATAGGTAACAGGGTATTAACCGAGCGCTGGAACGGGTACATGCACGCTAATAGGGTCATTTCATCTCTAATTACACATTGTTACCACCAGAGACATGAACACAAGTGAAAATCCTTTTCTAAAAGGTGCAACGTACAACAAACGTATTATAAGTGAATAGGTAACAGGGTATTAACCGAGCGCTGGAACGGGTACACGCGCGCTAATAGGGTCATTTCATCTCTAAGAAGACATTGTTACCACCAGAGACACGGACACAATTAGAAAACGATTTATTTCAAGGTGCAACGTATACCTTGCGCATTAAAAGCGAATAAGGAACGAATAAGTAACCGGGTATTATCAGGGCGCTGGAACGGGTAATATGCGCTAATAGGGGTATTTCATCTATAAGAACACATTATTACCACAAGAGATATGAACACAATTGAAAATCTGTTTCTTAAAGGTGCAACGTACAACAAACGTATTATAAGCGAATAAGTAACGAATAGGTAACGAATAGGTAACAGGGTATTAACCGAGCGCTGGAACGGGTACATGCACGCTAATAGGGTCATTTCATCTCATTTGATTTGATTTTTTGTCCCATACAAGAATATATATGGCTTACTGGTGGGGATCTCCACCATTTACAAGTATTCAAACAGGAGTGGTTGGTGGTGACCCCCAGGGACTTTACCTACATTTCATTTTATTTGTTTTATTGTCCCCTACAAGAATATATATGGTTTAGGGGTGGGGATGTTGACCGTTTACAAGTTTTCAAACAAGAGGGGGTGGGATGACCCCCTCAGGACTTCCCTTTTATCTCATTTTATTTGTTTTATTGTCCCCTACAAGAACATATATGGTTTAGGGGTGTAGATCTGGACCATTTACAAGATAATAGTACATTCTCAAATTGAACGGGGTGGGGGTGACCCCAAGGAACTTCCATTTAATTTCATTTGATTAGTTTTATTGTCCCTTACAAAAATATATATAGTTTAGGGGTGGGGATGTTGACCGTTTACAAGTTTTCAAACAAGAGGGGGTGGGCTGACCCCCTAGGGACTTTCCTTTTATTTCATTCCATTTGTTTTATTGTCCCCTACAAGAATATATATGGTTTAGGGGTGGGGATCTGGACCGTTTACAAGATAATAGTACATTCTCAAATTTAACGGGGTGGGGGTGACCCCCAGGAACTTCCATTTAATTTCATTTGATTAGTTTAATTGTCCCTTACAAGAATATATATAGTTTAGGGGTGGGGATGTTGACCGTTTATAAGTTTTCAAAAAAGAGGGGGTGGAGTGACCCCCTAAGGACTTTCCTTTTATATCATTTCATTTGTTTTATTGTCCCCTACAAGAAAATATATGGTTTAGGGGTGGGGATCTGGACCATTTACAAGATAATAGTACATTCTCAAATTGAACGGGGTGGGGTGACCCCCAGGAACTTCCATTTAATTTCATTTGATTAGTTTTATTGTCCCCTACAAGGATATATATGGTTTAGGGGTGGGGATCTGCACCGTTTACAAGATAATAGCACATTCTAAAATTGAACGGGGTGGGGATGACCCCCGGGGACTTCCATTTAATTTCATTTGATTTTTTTTATCGTCCTATTCAAGAATAGATATGGTTTAGGGGTGGGGATCTGGACCGTTTACAAGATAATAGTACATTCTCAAATTGAACGGGTTGGGGTGACCCCCAGGAACTTTTATTTAATTTCATTTGATTAGTTTTATTGTCCCATACAAGAATATATATGGTTTAGGGGTAGGAATCTGGACCGTTTACAAGTTAAAAGCATATTCTCGAATTGAAGGGGGTAGGGATGACCCCCAGGGACTCCCCTATATTTCATTTGATTTGTTTTATTGTCCTTTAATCATTTCTGAAGACTGCATGTATCTATTACTTACAGTTTTCAAGTTATATTCATTTGAAAATTTTAGAAAATAAAATCCCATAGGGTTCTATAGTAAACCCCTCCCTTCTTTCTGCCCCCCCCAAAATACCCCTTAATAGACCCCAATGCACAAATAAACGATTGATGGCTAACCTAGACATATTAGTCTAACATTTTATGAAGCCCTAATAAATCTGAACTACTTGGAGAAATGCTGCGGACAAGTTTTTTTTTAAGTGGCGGAGGAAGAAGAGGAAGAAGAGGAAGAAGAAGAATAATAAAAATAATAAGAACTGAGCAAAAACAATAAGTCTCCAAACTTTGTTTGGGATACTTAATTAAAAAGGGGGAAGGATATTAAAAATCGAATTAGTAACGAATAAGGAATAGGGAATAAGTAACGAATAGGTAACGAATAGGGAATAGGGAATAGGTAACGAATAGGTAACGAATAGGGAATAGGGAATATGTAACGAATAGGTAACGAATAGGGAATAGGGAATAGGTAACGAATAGGGAATAGGGAATAGGTAACCAACTTGACGTCCATTAATGTCGGGTGCGCCTAAATTAAACTGTGTGTTTTTCTGGAAAAAGAAATAGAAAAAATTCTACAAAATTGCTATAAACAAAATGGAGTACTATCAAAGATGCACAAGAAAACAATTGTGTAAAATGTAACAACCTACATATATATTCACTGATGGATTATGGAGAAATTAAGAAAAAAATAGTATCTTTGTCATGTTTGTTGTCGAAATAAACACCTGCTTTATTCATTCATGTACATGACTCCATCATATCAAATATACAGAGAAGAATGATTTCCTTAGAGGACATTTGTTGTCTTGAATTTTCCCTCAAGGAAAAGTGTTTGTCAAAAATTTTCTCACAGGAAAAAGTATTTCCTGCAAGGAAAATTTGAAGCTTCAAATTTCCTAAAAGGAAAATTTGAAGCCGCAAATTTCCTCAAAGGAAAAAGAAATTTCTCAAAGGAAATATTTATGCAGCAAATTCCCTAAGGGAAATCTTTTTCCCTTGAGGAAACATCTTTTTCCGATAGGGAAATTTGATTTCCCTTGAGGAAAACTACTTTTCCTCTGAGGAAATTGTTGAAAAAAGGGGCATAACTTTTTCAACAGTGGTGCTAGAGCAAAAATTTTTAAGACAAATATCAGGGAACCAATACCAACCAAGTTATCTGGTGTATAACTATTTTGATATGAGCGTCACTGATGAATCTTATGTAGACGAAACGCGCGTCTGGCCTACTAAATTATGATCCTGGTACTTTTGATAACTATTATCAACTTCATTTTGACTTAACTCCAAAAATTAAGGTGACAACTTTTACACTCAGCGGAATTGCAAACTTGTCCCGGAGACTGTTATGTTTATAGATCGGTTTCAACCCCAAAACAAAAGTTACGTAATGGCAATCTAGGCGATAGCAATACATCGGAATGCTCTCGCGTAAAAATTTCTAAAATAGGGGTACATCAGTCAACTTTGTAGTAAAATCTTAATCACTATAAAAACAAACACCACAAATGCAGCAAAGAAGCACAAAAAGAAATTTAACAACCTCAGCCATTGCTTTTTTATTATACGATTTTATTTATCTATGTTAAATCCACCCATTAAGGATTGAAATATTTTTAAATACTTCATGGAACCGAATCCTTACCCTGACTGGCACATGGTTAGACTAACATTGAATTTGACGTAGAATCGCGCGTTTGACGTCACACAAGTAGATATACAATGATTTTGTCGTTCAAAGTATGAGCAGAATACAGTCTATATTTTTTAAGCATATCCTCTGCAGAATCTGAATTAGAAGTTTACCTTGTGCGTTTTGCCACTCGTCTATATGCTGTTTGTAAATTTCGTGTAAAAAAAAACTATGCCAATATGTATCAAAGAAACACAAAAGCGCATATAGTCAAAACATTAGCAAATATGAAAGACAAGAATATAAAAATTATCATAGAACAATAACACAATAGCGGGATGATTAAGTACAGAACCACTTCATATATATCAAAGAAACACAAAGAATCATATAGAAAAAGCATATTAGAAAACAAAATAAAAATAGAAATAAACAAATGATAAAACAATGACACATTGAATCAGGGTTCTCGCCAAGGATGTTTGAAGGCGATTCCAGGGACTCATTTTTAGGTATGATGAGTCCAACAGCAAGAAGAAAATATTGTATTGCAATATAAAGTAATTTTCTAGTCTCCATTTCCTAACAGAGCAATGAAATCAAATCAAATTCAGATCACTTTTAAACTTTTGCTATAAAATGATGATATTTGTGTTTAACTGTGTTCAGTTTATACAAAATATTTCAATCTTGATGCATCTGTGGACTCACCAGTTTTGAAAATGGTGAGTCTAGACAGATTTTGATGAGTCCAGGACTCATGGACTCGCCTTAGTGAGAACCCTGAATCAATTTGATGGGATACATAAGTACAATGTTACGTCTAAAGGATATCATCAAAAATAGATGAAACAGTAAATTTAAAGTTTCTTTAGCTTGATAAAAGATTATTATAACACGTTATTAATTATAAAGAGGAAGAAGTGGTATGATTGCCAATGAGACAACTGTCCACAAGAGACCAACATACGTTATTAAGGTGATAAACAACGTCAGTACGCATAATCTATATACTTCAAGACCATCGATAATTATTTATGAAGTTGATACGGAATGGTTATCAACAAGGGCGTGATACCTTCCGACGGATGAAAATAAAAGAAACATACCCCTGGTTCACCAACTTTCTGCTCAGACAATGGCGACGTTTTACAAAGTCTGACTAGAAGCTGCAAGCTCTTGCATACCAACTGAGTTTGAAAATGTATATCCCATAGGCAGGTGAAGTTGGAATATTGCTACCAAAGTGGGAGAGATTGATAATTTCAAAATCAAAATTGTGTCATTTGTCATAGATACTGAAACTGAGATGACTGTGTATGTCAAAATAGAGGTATAAGTCTAAAAATGAGACACAGGCAGCCGTGTCTGTTGTTTCTTTAATTTATAGTTCCGGGGGATATATTGATGGAACCCATTTAGAAAAGTTAGGATTGTTAAAGCCTCGGTCACACCTTAACGGATAGCTCGAACGCATGCCGAACGGATAACGTTTTTTCAATCCGTTCATGTCCGTTAGACGTCTGTCCATATCCGTGTCATGTCCGTTTAACGTACGTTTTATCCGTCGACGTCCGCTCTGTCCGTTGGAGAATTTTGAGCATGTTCAAAACTTTGAACGGACGTCCAACGGATGAAGTGTCCGTTGAACGGCCGGTAGACGTCCGTTTTTGTACGCTACTCGTTCGTTTCGTTTCCGATTTGTATCCGTTACTCGTCCGTTATACATCTGTTGGAGGACTGGTTGACAAATTCACCAACAGACTTCTACCAGACGTATAACGGATAAAACGGATGTTGAACGAATGTGAAACGGACTTCTACCGGACGTATAACGGATAAAACGGATGATAAACGGATAAATGCCAATTGAAAATTTCGCTCAAGAATACCAATTATTGGTATGTCAAATTTCTTGAGGGTCATGAATTCTTATTATTCATAATCGTTCTCAGAGCAAAGGCACGTCTTCATTCTCAAGCAGCTCTTATTATAATTCGGGCTAGACACTACCCTTTAGCGGCATTAAATTTAAATTAAAAAACCCGGCTTCTTACATCTTCTTGTTGTTGACAAGTGTCTGGAAGAAGTCTGATTCATATGAAAATAAATCATTGTTGAGGGCCGTACGGTGACCTAAAGTTGTTAATTTTTGGTTCATTTTGTCTCCTGTGGAGGGTTGCCTGATGGGCAATCATTCCACACTTTATTCTTTTATATTAACACTTTTGTTCACTATTAACAAAATATGCCTGGTGGCATTATTATGTTGAAAAGCATTGTGGATTATTTTCTGTGAGACGATTTTTCAAATTCACTTGGGGAATGGTAGTATACAGGGTTGAAAAATCAAAAGTTTTAATAGAACTAATTTCAGAAAAAGACCGAAATGAAAAATTATTCTGAAGTTCACATCAGAATCCACATATGGTTAATACCACAACGCGAGTAAGCAGTTTCACAGTATTTCTTAGACTCTCTTTCACTGTGGACATAACTTAAGTGAAATTAACGGACAGTTCTATAGTGGAACATGTAGATGATCCGGCAATGTACCCTTGTTTGTACGAAATTTTGTGAAGCTTAGGTATTTAATACCAACAAGGTTAGTCCTTCCACATGTTGTTCAATTTAATGTTGATTGAAACCACGAAGGACTGATGATTTGCCAAAATCTCATCCTTGTCAAATGATATGTTTTTGTATATGGAATAACCTGAATGCTCATTCATTCCCAATTCTTTTACAAGACGCGCGCAGTAATACGATTTACACAAACAAACACAATTAGTTGAAGCTTTGTCCACAGGAGCAACAACATATTTATCACGAAACGGACTTTGGTCGATCATCCACACAGTTTTTCATAAATGCGACGTTTAATCAGAGATTGACAATTTACCCTTTTCCTGACCTATTGATTATTTTTAGTTAATCAAATAATAGTTCTTTTAATCTCAGCTCATCGTTGGTCAAAATACAATTATGAATTGTTTCCCTATGAATTTTGTATCTTGACGTCATGAACAAAACTACATTGCCTGACGACTTTAAATAAAGAAGAGCAAATCTTTTTAAAGTTCATTAGAAAAAGCAAACAAGAGCTACCACTAAAACTCGTGCAATACGATATGTCTTTACTTGTTTGATACTTTGACAGTCTTGAGTAAGAAAAGATCGTACCACACTAGATGCAGTGGTAGAATCAATATATCAAGAAGCTGTTTGAACTAATAGCATTTGTTACTATTCAATCCGTTGGGAGATTGTAAGGTTTTCATCCCAAGTCCGAATAAATCAGTGATAATAAATAAGTGTATGAATAATCTAACACCTGAACTATTTTCAGTCTCTTCAACTGTTGATAATTAAAATAACAGAAGCATTGAGAAAATTGCAAGTACACGTCGTTCAGGTGAATAATAGTAGGTATCTCATTGGCAACAAGACCACAACTACTTTTTTAAGCTTCATATGCATGATTCTGAATGGATAATTAGAGAAATACAATTCTATTCAATGACAAAGACTCGGTTGTTTTTGTTGAAGGCCACACGATGACAATGTAGTTGTTAACTTCTTTGGTTTACGTTGAAGGTTTGTATAACTAAATCATTCCAAGATTTATGTTTTGTATGAAATAGAGATCAAAACATGAGTGTTGCCATGACTAAATTACCAATCGACTGTTTACATGTGAATTATTGGTAACTGGTTTTTACATTGCCGAATGCTTTGTTAGAAAAGGGAATCTTGAGAACCCGGAACAACTTGAGAATACAGAAGAAATAGTTTTCATCAACGAATTATTAATGAGTGAATCGGCATTACATTTAATGCTTATTTGGACATGTTGACAAATTGTCACATAGATATATTTACACATCGACATATAATCTCATTACAACCTTGATATATAGATATCCCTTTCTTTTATGCCTCCCTATCACCACCGTCACCACGAGTTTATAATTTATTCTGACGAAAACATGAATGCAAGTAAACAACGTATTGGCAATTATAATTTATATGGTTTTTTAAAATACACAAGTTAAACACAACAGTTTTAAATTTAACTATTCATTCCTTTGTTAACACCCAGTAGAGATAAGCTAACTCTTGGAATTGATTCACTGACTGTAAAACATGGCTGAAGATTAGAGTCCGTTTAACCTTGCCGGTATGGATACACAGCCATGTCAAATGTATATATTCAATCACAATCCAAATTCAGAGGTTGTGTCTATACTTGCTCAAGTGTTCAGGGTTCTACCTCTGCAGGAAAATCCGGTTTGCTGCCACTCTGACAGTCTCTTGTTTTAGTTGAATTAGATGTTACTAGGAAATTGTATTCAAAACAATGGAAAGTTCTTAATCCCTTTTTTTTGCAATTTGGCTATTCAGACGCGGATGTGGAATCACTGTCTTCATGTGCAGATTAGTTAAATGTATATAATTCACTTCTTGCTCATTTTCTAAGTTATAGTTAGACAAAATTTAAAGTTATTGTGCATTAAAATTAGCTTTTAAGAGGGGTTAACAACCAAAATTGATGTGGTCAAAACACTAGTTTTAAAAGATCATTTTTGAAAATTGTAAACAAATCTTATTATAAGCTCGACTATCTGTTATGTTTTTATACGACCGCAAAAATTTTAATTTTTTGGTCGTATATTGCTATCACGTTGGCGTCGTCGTCGTCGTCCGAATACTTTTAGTTTTCGCACTCTAACTTTAGTAAAAGTGAATAGAAATCAATGAAATTTTAACACAAGGTTTATGACCACAAAAGGAAGGTTAGGATTGATTTTGGGAGTTTTGGTCCCAATATTTTAGGAATAAGGGGCCAAAAAGGGCCCAAATAAGCATTTTCTTGGTTTTCGCACTATAACTTTAGTTTAAGTGAATAGAAATCTATGAAATTTTGACACAAGGTTTATGACCACAAAAGGACGGTTGGGATTGATTTTGGGAGTTTTGGTTTCAACAGTTTAGGAATTAAGGGCCAAAAAAGGGCCCAAATAAGCATTATTCGGTGTTTTCGCACAATAACTTTAGTATAAGTAAATAGAAATCAATGAAATTTAAACACAAGGTTTATGACCACAAAAGGAAGATTGGGATTGATTTTGGAGTTTTGGTCCCAACAGTTTAGGAATAAGGGGCCCAAAGGGTCCAAAATTGAACTTTGTGGGATTTCATCAAAAATTGAATAATTGGGGTTCTTTGATATGCCGAATCTAACTATGTATGTAGATTCTTAATTTTTGGTCCCGTTTTCAAATTGGTCTACATTAAGGTCCAAAGGGTCCAAAATTAAACTTAGTTTGATTTTAACAAAAATTGAATCCTTGGGGTTCTTTGATATGCTGAATTTAAAAATGTACTTAGATTTTTAATTATTGGCCTAGTTTTCAAGTTGGTCCAAATGGGGGTCCAAAATTAAACTTTGTTTGATTTCATCAAAAATTGAATAAATGGGTTCTTTGATATGCCAAATCTGACTGTGTACGTAGATTCTTAATTTTTGGTCCAGTTTTCAAATTGGTCTACAGTCCAAAGGGTCCAAAATTAAACTAAGTTTGATTTTAACAAAAATTCAATTATTGGGCTTATTTGATATGCTTTATCTAAACATGTACTTTGATTTTTGATTATGGGCCCAGTTTTCAAGTTGGTCCAAATCAGGATTCCATATCAAGCATTGTGCAATAGCAAGAAATTTTCAATTGCACAGTATTGCACAATAGCAAGAAATATCTAATTGCACAAATATTGTGCAATAGCAATTAATTTTCAATTGGAGTTATCTTTCTTTGTATAGAATAGTAGTTGATAATATATGTTGGAAATTTGCCAGACATGACTATGATGTTATTTTCTATTTTTATTTGCCAATAACTTTAGGTAAATAACTTCATTGGAAATTTGCCAATATAAAATGTTGCTGATGAAGCTTTTTTTCCTTATCTTATCTAAAATGTGTTTAGAAAATGTATGTTGGACATTTGCCAGACATGACTATGATGTCATTTTCTATTTTTATTTGCCAATAACTTTATGTAAATAACTTCATTGGAAATTTGCCAATATAAAATGTTGCTGATGAAGTTTTTTTTCCTTATCTTATCTAAAATATGTTTAGCTTAAAAGTTGTGTCCATACTTGTTCTCATTTCAGATTTCATAAATAAAAAGAAAATTTCTTCAATCATTTTTTTGACAGGATTAATATTCAACAGCATAGTGAATTGCTCAAAGGCAAAAAAAATTTTAAGTTCATTAGACCACATTCATTCTGTGTCAGAAACCTATGCTGTGTCAACTATTTAATTTTAGATTTAAATAAGTTTGAAGAAGAAATCTTTAATTGATTTGTAAAATCTTGACATTTGTTTTGTGTAAAAAACCCATATAATGTCAAAAATTTGATCACAATCCAAATTCAGAGCTGTATCACGCTTAAATGTTTTGTCCATACCTGCCCCAACTGTTCAGGGATCGACCTCTGCGGTCGTATAAAGCTGCGCCCTGTGGAGCACCTGGTTCTTTTTAGAATAAACAAAATTTATGATAAATTAAAGAAGATTTTACCTAACAATCGGGATCACTATAAATATGTAACAGAAACAGAGTTTGACTGCTTTCACCAAGGGTATAAACCCTTAGCCTATCTTTATTGAGTTTGAGTTGCGTATGGTTTAGTTGATGTATTCGATACGTTAGTGGACATTTTAGTTTTAATATCTTTATTTCATTCTGTTTGATTTGAGGTTTTTCACGTTTGCTATTTGTAGGTGTAGTAAAATACTGACTGGCTTTAAAAACGCAACACTCATTTTGTAGATTTGTTTTACCAAATCATGTTTGATCCTCATACAACTACTATTCATGCTCATCATATGTCTTTCCCTTTCGAAAAAATCCCTCTGACTTATCTGTGGTTATTGAACATACCAGATTTTTGAGATTGCACGAATTTCAGAAAGCAAAATTTCGAGCCAATAAAAGATTTTTTCGGGTATTTTTTTCTTTGTAAAACAGTTCGTTCAATCCTTGGACACACTTAAATCATTTAAAAAATGTTGCATCTCCATATTGCCAAAACTGAGGATGAAAAACTGAATCAACCCATTAGAATTCTTCAAACAGGAAAACGCGAACGTGCTGCAACACAAAAATTATGGTCAAAAACTCTTCTTGCTGTCTTTCCGACAATGATACTGGTAGACGATCAAAGACCAGATCAACATGTAATGACAATGCAACGTCAATAGAATTTGATTATACAACGTCATTTGTGAGACAGATATCACGGCCGCAACGTCAACTGCTAACCAAATTGCTGAATGTCATTTTGCACAGATTTATGCCATAAATGTTTCCCATTAACTGAACTGGCAAGGAATCGACTGCAGAAAAATATTTAGAGGCTTTAATGTTTAACTGCATAATTACCAAAACCCATTGTAATAGGTGGAACAACGGCACAATCAGAAGCAAAACAGAAACCAAAACGTGCCGAACAGAAATGATTAACCTTTCTAACAATCCTTTTGGCGTTTGTTACAGGTAGTCATTGCTTTTGACGGTGACACGTTCATTGGTAAGGGGAAAACCAGGGTTTCAGTGTATATATACCACAATACTTGAACATAAAAAATGACGTAATCAATTTAACTTTCGAACTGCATTTTTTTTTCAAACATTGAAGTAATGAAAGAACTTTCTATTCATAAGTTTGTTTACAAAAAAATGCATAATTAAAAATGGAAATTGAAAAGAATAATCTAGTGTTGCGTTTCTAAAGCCGGTCAGTATATATATATATATATATATATAGATGGGAACTAGTATAACTTGTTCTGAAACTGGTTCTGCAATTGTACGTACTTTCTATCAAATTTAATGTTAGATGCATAAGGCACGAGGAAAGTTTTGGTGGTTTCTACGGGCGGGGTTTAATGGTACTATAGAAAGTTTGACATTTGAATGTATTAGTATGGACGTTCCTCGAAGTTACGTTGAATCAAAGTTGGTCACATTGGTATATATACAGTTGCTGCTATGTTTTTTTTTTTTACATAATAATAATAATAATTATAATGAAAAAATTATACAGCGCCCTATATAAAAAATAAAAAAGAGTCCCACATACATGTATTTATATTTTGTTTGAATCGAAGAAATCTGTCCAACAAGTTAAAATAAACTATTGTATCGCAAGGGAAGATAAAATGTTACTGCGAGCAACTACTCCTATTACTGTTTTTGTCTTGTTTATAGGCTTCTGAATTTAGAGATGAACTATAATTTCGGACGAGCAGGACGAGGGAGAATTTATAATAAGTTGTTTTTACGTTTCATGATGCTTTTAATCAACAGATGATTTACATATACCATGTATATGGGCCGTTATTAGATTTGTCAATATCTTTTTATTTATAGTCTTCTTACTTTTTGAATATACTCTGGATGTGCTTTTTTATATCTCAAAATTCTGTACGAGTATAGTTTTAGGGTTTGAAAGGTGAATTAATAAATAACATTACCATATAATAGACCACTTTCAAGTTTATCCGTCACCGGAAAAAACTCGTCAATTAGGCGCGCCTTTCTGACGTCATTTACTAGATAGAGGGGGTCGCCTGTATCCCTGCACTATCAACGTTCATCACGCGTCTAAGTGATCGTCATTGTGCAGGATAAACTAGAAATGATTTTTGTTTCGTAGGTACTTAAGCACAATTCTCTAATGACAGCAGTGCTGATTGTCAATTATGAGAATTAAGTTTGCCGAATAAATCGTGCAATATAGTGTTATAATTTTCCAACCACTCGCTCAACATTGGAATGGAAGTGACGATGCCCCTAAAGGGAAAACGGTAGTATTTAATTTTCCCAGCATTAGGTTGGCCTTTTGTGTACCCAAGGCAGGTGAAGGAAGTCAAATTAGGAGCGCTGTGATTGGATGTAAGGGTACAATATATTTTTTATTTATCTATGAATAACTGCAGTGTGTATATTTACAACGTAAATTTTGAATCCTATTGAAATATTTTCTAGAGAATTATTTGAAAAGACTTGCAAAATTTCATAAATTTGGTGCAAAATGACGGTGGGCATGGATAACATAAACAAGCTCCGTTGGAAGTTGGTCATGATACTATTTGGCTTTAATTTTTAAAACACAATGATAAAGTACTAACACAACATATAACTGTTTTATCCAGGTTTTTATCTTAAAAAGTTGTAAATTTAGAAAATGTTAATATTGTTGCCTATTGCAGAATAAATAGTACCGTTTTCCCTAAACGCACAAATGATGTTCACTAAAACCAGAGTTTTTGACGGAAATGCATCGAACTCGAAAGTTGTCTATTATATTCGATGCATGTTTCATTATAATACGTTATTCTGATTGGCTACACTGCAATCTCGCGCTATTCCTTAATTAACTTCATTACATAATCAAACATAATTATTTTATATCGGTTAAGAAATAGCTTCTCCTCTTTGATAGGAATAGGCCACACGACATAATTTAAACTAAAGTAAACATCCACCAGTCTTTAACAGAAACAAACGGACCATAAAACCGGTTGTTAACAACATTTTACATGTTAATGACTGCTGGGGGCGTGATTTCGTTTGATATCAATTTTATACTGAAGTTGTTGAATTGTTTACATATGTTCGTCATTTATAAATTATAGAAAACTTAATAATGTATTTATATACTAAAAATTGAACTAAAATAAATGGCAATGACTTTTGTCACTATGACTGGTCTTCACTCTTTCCTTTAAAAATCGTACAATATCTCGAGTTTCCTTTAATAGTTTGAAATTATGAGATTTGTTTAAAACATGGTTTTGCATTGAAATATGCATAAAAGTTATTGAAAACTTGTCATTATGGTGATATTTGAACTACCCACAGGGGTCATTATCGTGATATATGGACTGCTCACAGGGCAGGGGTACTTACTTATAGGTTAGACAATATTTGGTAATGTTTTCTGAAGATTTAAGCCCAAGGCCCGAATGGATAAATTGTTTTTATTCTGCTTCAGGTAAAATTTAATACTTATATGTCTTGATTTGTTTTTATTTTAAAAAGCAATACAATGTTATATAAATCCCCTTTTTGAAGTTTGACTTTTTTTAGGAATATAAAACTCTCTGTATAAATATTTAAATTCAGATAATTCTTACTTTTTCAGATAAATGCTTACTTTTTATTGATAATTTTATATGTATGTTCCCAAAAAAAGTCTTTGCTTTATATATATCAGCAGTCTGGCATTGATTTCTTGAAAGACAAAATAATCCCTCAATTGTCAGGTATATAAATTAAATAAGTATTATTTTACCTACATCCTTACCCAATTTGTTTTTGTTTCTTCTAAATATGTGTACTGCTAGAAAATGTATAAAAATTTGCAAACTTCAAAATGTTTTGTTTTCATCTTTGCTCTTTGATCTTTAATCAGTAGGCTTTTTTCCTATGGAAATGCCTAAGGAGATTGTGCACTTGGTTAGTGCAGTTATTTAGAGTTCACTTTCATAATTAACTGACAATGAAAAGTCATTCATGTATAGCATTTCATAGTGCATGGAAAACCATGTACTATAAAAATTAGAGGGGTAAAAACTGACTTTGCACTGGACGAGAAGAGGTGAGTATGCTCTAATAAGACAGCGATAATGACAGAGCCGAATGTAATTAATTGAAAAGTACTCGTTTGAAAGAGGTGAATGCTTTACCTGCATTGTTTGAATTGAGCTTCTACTTTTCACACAATCGGTATCATTATACTTCAGCTTGACTTAGGATTCACTTGTAAATCAACAACATGCAATGTTAACCGAAGAAGGAATGGTAAAAATATTACGTTGAGCATGGGCCCTGGGTCTCTTCTTATTGCATTTATCCACATGTTTCTTCTGTGGTCAGTTTGGGGGAACCTGTGGAACGATAAGTCTGTGTGCCTCCTATTGTTGACATTGCAAAACGGCACACAACAGTGTTTATCGTTACCCTTCGCCTTGTCGCTTGTTTTCACGTCGTCCATCTTGTTCCAATTATCGACCTTCTCATTTTGAGATTTTAGGCTGAACTTATAAATTTTCGTTGAGAATGAAGTATAAACGTTATGATAATGACAAGAATGTTTGTATGATTATTAATTATGATAACATCAGTAAATCTATATTCATATATAATTTTCAGTAAAAATTGATTTAATGAATAAACCAGTGATTTTTGGAAAAACTGCAGAAATCTATTGTAAAGTCGAACATACTGAAATCCCCCTGAACGAATCAAGTAATAGCTGGAATGGTGGACCCAATAATACTTTATTGAGTAAAGATGGTTTTTCCACTAACAAAAAGAAATATGAAGAAAAAATGGGACTGGGCGAGTTTACGTATATATTACAAATACATAACTTCTCAGAGTTGGATGTTGACTGTATTTACAGTTGTACATTTGGTGTTGATTCAGCAAGTAAAAAATTTGATCTCAACGAAGAGGATTATCAATGTAAGTACTAAGCATTTAGTTTAGAACATATACAATGCATATGCTACAGAACTATTTCACATACAATTCTATGAAAATGAAATAAAACAATCTGCAATAGTTGTATAGTCATGTTATTACTTGCAAAAGTTTTTAAGTGAATACAGCAACTAAGTTTAGAAATATACTTGAGATATATATAATTATTGTCCTAACTGTGCATTTTTGTACGACAAGTTGCTTGAACAAGTTCGTCATGCAAACTCACAGGTTTTCATTCAAATATGAAAAGAATTGGCACAAAATCAGGCGATGGCAATACACCCGAGGCCCTAACGGTCCTCTGCTGTAAAAAGGTGAAATATTATATCTTTTTGGTGTAACCATGGCAACAATCATTATTGAAGGAAATGGATTAATTTAATATAATGCATAGCTTGTTTCCGAATCCTATTATTATTGTGAACTTTGTATGATGACAAATTTGTAATGATGATGAATAAATATGTTTAAACTAACAATCTGCATTTATTTGATACAAAATATTGCAAAAAAGGGCGATGAAAATGTCTCACAAGTCTCCAAAATTTGGAACAAAAGAAAATTGCATTCAATTAGAGTGATACCTTTCCTGAAATTATAGACATTTTTCAATCAAGAGGTCCAAACAACATCATATGCATTTCTGCTCGTTTTTCCATGAAATTGAATTGAAAAGATCGAGCGTCAAATCTTTGTTGATAAACACTACAATAATTTGTGGGCCTATGAACGGTACAGATAAGAAAATACGGGCTGCCAAACAGAAAAATGGCCTATAAAACATGCCAAAACATTCTAAGTGTTCATACAAACCCACTTCGAAGGCTATGTATATATCTATAATTCTTCAACTACTAGTATATAAAAATCAATTTTATTATACTAAAATTCTCATATTTAAAAAAATCACCATGGCAATAATGCGAAACTAAACTTCTAACTGTGTATTACTACCTGTAACCAAATGTTCGAGAAATACATAGAACTATTTAACCAGATAGAAGCAGAGCTGCGTTTCTTTTATTGAGATACTAAACGATAAACGATAAACAACACAAAAGAATATGCATTATATTTGAAAATATTTAGCTTCAGGAATTACATATTCTCACAGATGTCAAGTTATTTACTAGTAATAATTGTTCAATAAAAAAATTGTAGATGTGCCAACAGAAATGATACATGTATCGTCAGAAGTTAGAAATAACAATTTTAAAGTGGATATCAGTTGCAATAGAGTTTGGCCAACACCTATTTGTGACGTCTCTTTTCAGGTAAAACTGTTCAATTAAAAATAAATGTTAAAAGGAATAACATATTTACATAGGAATTTATCATCTATTGATATGTTAATCAATGAAAATTGGCGGGCTGGGCATGATCATAAGATCCCTGATTTGAAAATAAATAACCCAAGGAAGACGTTTCTGAAAATCCCTGCTCTGAATGAAACGTAAGTAACACATACAGAGCGTAAAGATATATGGTATGGTCAATGATACAACTATCCAACAGAGTCCAAATGACATTGATTTAACCGTATGACCGTTTGTCATCGTATAGTCAGCTATAAAAGGCCATGGCATGACAAAATATAAAACACAACAAACGACAACCACTAAACTACAGAAACTTAGGACAGGAAGTTAAAGAACATGGCGGACTAAGGCATGTTTGTGAGCACTCAACCCTACTATAACCTAGAACAGTGGTGAATATCACAACTAGAGAACAAACCATAACGATACGTTGGACATTTATAGTTTGACTCATCAGATCGGTACGAATCATGTCTTATTTATAAGGCTTGTTTTACCTTCAGAATTTTTAACCAACATTGTTTTGATATAATATTGTGAATTATAAACTATGTTGAACTCAAAAGTGAGTAATCTTTTTGAGTTTGCACCGCCTTTCGACCTATTAGGTTATCCATGAACATGGAAAACTACCACAATTGATATAAAGAAGAGGTAAAAGATACCAAAGTGACATTCAGACTCACAAGTCATAAACGAACTGACAACCCAATGGCATAAAAAAAACAATAGAACACAACACACACATAGAAAACTATAGTTGGAGCAACACGAACCCCGACAAAGACTGATGGTGATCGCAGATACTCTGGAAAGGTAAGCAGATACTTCTCTCCATGTGGCATCCATCATGTTCCTCATGTTAGTACAGACCTGATAATAAGTCTAATTCGGTAGGTCATTTGGGAAAAGGAGACGGCATTGTAGTAACGACAATATGAACATATCCGCTATCATCTATGATGTTATCAACAGATCTTCTATTACGGTCAACCAACTCGTGGTCGCGTCCGTAATTTTACAAAAGATGATTTCACCTTCACCACTTGGACAGTTGGCGGTGAAGGAATTGTGAGCTTTTGCCATCACTAAGCGTCCGTCGTCCGTCTGGTGTAAACTACTCAAAAATCCTCTTCTCTGAAACTACTGAACCAATTCCTACCAAACTTAAGCTGAATAATCCTTATGGTATCTAGAATAAAATTTGTATTTTATTTTCTGTTTTGTAAAAAAAACCATGGCCGCCATGGCTAAACATAAAGAATAGGGAGTAAGTGCAGTTTTTGGCTTATATCTCAAAAACCAAAGCTTTTAGAGCAAACTCCTGTACCAATAGTTATCAAAGGAACCAGGATTATAATTTTGTACGCCAGACGCGCGTTTCGTCTACATAAATCTCATCAGTGACGCTCATATCAAAATATTTATAAAGCAAAACAAGTACAAAGTTGAAGAGCGATGAGGATCCAAAATTCCAAACGTTGTGCCAAATACGGCAAAGGTTATCTATGTTTTAACTTTTGATTTTGCATTTTGAATAGGGACTTTCCGACTTTTTCCTCGGAGTTCAGTATTTTTGAGATTTTCTGTTTACATGGGATAAAAGAGTTCATTAGATGAAGTTTAATCAGCCCTGAAATTTTCAGATGAATCTAACAACCCATTGTTGGATTGCTGCCACTAAATTGGCAATTTAAAGAAATTTTGCAGTTTTTAGTTATTATCTTGAATATTATTTATGATACTGATAAACTGTAAACAGCAAAAAATTTCAGCTAAGTAAAATCTACAAATAAGTTTATGTGATACAAATTTCATTTGACTCCTTAATGAGTTATTGCCCTTTAAGCACAATTTTACACAACTTGTTTATCATGTTTTCTAACTTTAAAAAATCTTCTCCTCTGAAACTTCTGAATCAATTTCAACCAAACTTAAGCTGAATAATCCTTAGGGTATGTAGAATATAGTTTGTGTATCATTTTCTGTTTCTTTAAAAAAATGTGACCGCCATGGCAAACAATAGAACATAGGGGTAAAATGCAGTTTTTGGCTTATACCTCAAACAATAAATTTAGAGCAAATGTGAAGTGAGGTAAAATTGTTTATTAGGTCAATTTCTACCAGCCAATGACATTTTCAGATGAATCTAACAACCTTTTGTTGGGTTGCTGTCAATAAATTGGCAATTTTAAAGAAATTTTGCAGTTTTTATACGCCCGTCAAAATTTTGTCGGGACGTATTATGGTGTACAAATGTCCGGCGTCCGTCTGTCTGTCGTACCGTCCGTCTTTCCGGCGTAAACATGCCGCATCGTAACTTGAGAACGAAACATCCAAATTTCATGACAACTTAATACAGTTGTTCCTTATGATGGTCAAATGATCTGTATACTTTTTGATGAAAATAAGATTAAAATTTTTGAGTTACGGGACTTTGTAACTAAAACAGGGTGTGTTTTTTTCACATGTCGCACCGTATCTCAAAAACGATTTATGATAATTGCTTAAAACTTTACACACTTCTTAGTTGTATTAATCTTAAGATCTGTATAATTTTTGGTGATGATTCAAAATTTTATTTTTGAGTTACTGAGTATTTTGTAAAAAAGGGGGATGGGGTTTAAACATGTCACGCTGTATCTAAAAAACTTTTTTATGATTATTGCTTAAAACTTTACACACTTCTTAGTTATATTAATCTTAAGATCTGTATACTTTTTGGTGATGATTAAAAATTTTATTTAAGAGTTTTTATTGAGTTTTTTTGTTAAAAAAGGTGGGTTTTTCACATGATACGCTGTATCTCAGAAACTATTTATAACTATTGCACACAATACGACGAGCGTATCATGCGCTCATGGTGCAGCTGTTTATTGGTTATTATCTTGAATTATTATTAATGATAAAGATAAACTGTTTACAGCAAAAATGTTCAGCAAAGTCAGATCTAATACAAATTTATTTGACCAAAATTTGTTTATCTAGTTTGCTTACTTTAAAACATATTCTCTTTTGAAAATGATGAATCGATTTCAGCCAAACTTGGGCTGAATGAGTGTCAGAGTATCTAGTATAAATTTTGTATTCAATTTCCTTGTACGTCACGAAACATAGCCACTTTTGCTAAGATGGAACATCGGGGTAATGTGAATCTTTTAGCTTTGAGGAAAATATGACAGATACAAAGAACATTAAAATGGAATGTATAAACCACTCATTAATATATATTGAAAAGCAAAAACAGTTATTGATATAAGATTTAAGAAAAAGCTAATCGCGATTCAGGCTCTTGCGAGCCTCTTGTTAGCAGCAACCCTGTTTAAAGGAAATCATGATAGGACACACAAACCCTAGAACACGGTTTCAACTCCGCCAGCAGGCGCTGGTGGAATGTTGCTACATTAAGATAGAAAGTTCACAATTGGGAAGATGAAATCATCTCTATTGTCGTAAAGTTTTGTTTTCATCCGTCCTTCATTTCCAAATTATTGATGTAAGTCAACATATTAAGCGGACTCATATTTATCTGTTGTATCCTTTATCTTTAGTTCGTTCAACATAGTCACAACGTTTAGAATTATTAATTTAAAAAAATTATGTATATAGCGGAAATTAATAAATAAAGGATATTGCCTACTTCTTTTCTTTCTTCCCAAGAGGTTCATGTATGAAGTCATCCTCATATGAATGAAGGAACCAGTCGGAAAGAAGAGGGGGCACAGCTGGTTCTCATGAGAATGCCGATTGCTTCTTGAAAAACATGTCCTCCCAACGTAAAAATATGTTGTCAATCAAGAAATCAAGCATCTTGATAATGTCAGTTTCAGACAATTTTTGTGTTGAGTCAGAGATATATTTTTACAAAGTAGGATTAGTTAGATGGACGAAACAGTTTGACATATTATACATGTAATTCAATGTTAGCACCGCCATGATCATAGGTTAGGTCTGTCTTCTATCAAGTGAACTTTTGTAGTTAAGGTGTTATACCCTGAAGTATAGTTGACAAATAAATATACAGATATCAGAACCAGTATAATGCTCGATTCATTTTTGGATTTGCTTAAAAAGGTATATTTAAGAACTCTGTATAAATCATTTATTACAGTTGTTTTTTTGGGAAGTTGATTTGTTTTACCCCCTCGTCAAGTAAGTTAATTATTTAAAGACAACTCCTTTTTTGCATTATGGACTACATAACAGATTTGATAGAGGTTTGGTTTGTTCTATTTGTCCTGCAAATTTTATCATGTTAAATTATGCTTATCAACTACATTTCGCAGGTGTTTGTTCTATAAATTAACTTTATCAAATACTTAATAGAAAAATAAAATAACAATATAGGGTCACCGTTCATTCAAGCTCGAAATCTGCCTTCGAAAGGAGTATGCATTTTTGTTAAGGTACTGTTATTCTGTTGATCAAATAGGTGAAAAACGGTAATATCGAAATAAAAAAGAACTAATCTGTTAAATAAATTACAGAAATCGCTTAAATAATACTTTAGTTTACGTACAGCTTATTTGATACAAAATATATAGGTCAGTGATGAGTTACAAAAGATATTTAATTTTTATGCAAAGAAATGGAATTTTTCATCAAAGGAAGATAATTTGGAGCTTTTTTTTTTTTTTTAACTATATAAACATTTTAAAAGTCATCTGGAGCAAATACGAACTGATTTTTTCGGTTGATTTTTGTACCATATCATAAAATAACAACTATTAGTGTAATAAATCAAATAGGTAATGAAACAAAAAACTTTTGATGAATTTTTGTACATTTAAGCCTCCTTAAAAACAATTTGAAAAAAAATGTTTTTGGAGATTCTTAGTGCTTAAATAACAAATGTTCATCTATTTTGAAGTAATTCAAATGAATAATCGTCTAAAAAATAGAAGACATGTTCAATTTGTTTTGACAGTTCAACGTGCCAAGGTTTTATGTAGGTGTAATGCCACCATTGACTATCCTATTATTCTTTGTTAGCAAACTATTCCAAATAATTTGTAGAATTTATCTTTGTTTCAAATAAAAAAAATACTTGGCATGTGACGTATAATGATTTGGTGGTATTACACATGTAGAAAAATTCTACCAAAATCTGTGATAGAGCCAACTTACTATACCTTGACAGTATGTACAAACCGTTGTAGAGCAAACTATCATAGATCAATTAAACACGGTCTAAACTCGTATGTTATAGTGTTATTCCTTGAATTTTCTGGATTTGAAGATTTTTTTAGAAGAACAGAATTTGTATCATGTTATTATATTGACAGGGAATTCATTATGCTAATAAAACATCAACATCAAAGACATTGAATGGTAAACTGTATTCAGTGTTTATAACTTTGAGGCAAAGACTCAGCACACACTCATGCAGTAGTAAAATGATTCTTTCCTGTCAAGTTGGTACTGAACATATTGTTTTTCCTAGTAAAATGCTCGATAGGTGTACAGTTACAGGTAAAATCATTTTACAAATATTTATTTTTAAAATATACATTTATGATGATTTAAGTTGCATAACCGAAAACAGGGTTTACATATAAAAAAGAAGATGTAGTATGATTGCCAATGAGACAACTGTCCACAAGAGACCAAAATGACACATACATTAACAACTATAGGTCACCATACGGCCTTCAACAATGAGCAAAGCCCATACCACAAAGTCAGCTGTAAAAGGCCCCGATATGACAATGTAAAACAATTCAAACGAGAAAACTAACTTTTCTTGTGATTGTAAAAGAAATCGACAAATCCTTTTTCAAAATTCCTCAGGATATTTTTTCCAATTTAACCGAAGCAGTATGAAGACCCAATATTAGAGTTATTTCACCGTCTGTGTTTGACATAGATGATATATTAGTGTATAAGTATATCGCTTCAACCGTAAGTGATAGGGACTTTAGGGTATTTAAATATGAGATCCGTGTTTCGCAAAAAATGGATTTAAGGTCAAAGTCAAGTTCTAAATTAAGATTTTGATTGTCTTCGCTTTTCCCAAGAAATCGTATTTTGAAATACTAACAACTATACAAAATTATGAAGTAGCAACATGTTATGAATGAAAAGTTTGATTGAAAGAATACATCTTTTCTTCCCAGGAGAGTTTATATAATTCATATGGTGATATAACTCTTAAACCATACAAAGTATCTGCTTCTGTGCATTTCACTTAAAATCCTTACTTTATGGTTTTGAAAGCGATATCAAGGTCAAATGTGCGTGCATTTGATATAATTTGACCTTTACTTCAATTTGATACTGGTACATGTTAAATCCATGGGTTATTTTTGCGTTAGGTTTGTAGACGTTTGACATGTTGAAATGTTAACAAGCGACCATGCGATCATTTATTTAGAAAACATTGTAAAAATCAGTTGAAAAAGGCATAATTTTCGTCGGATCGGTTCATGCCGAAAAAACATTAAACACCAAAACAGACCGGTCGCGGCAGAGCATTTACCTATCCTTCATCCCTAACAACGAAAAAAAACAATAAGTACATACATGAGAGTATTCGCAGTTACTGACAGCTAGATCAAAGCTAATAATAACTAATGAAAAGACGGCATTAATAGCCAGAGAAAAACATGACCCGGTGATGGCTTAAATTTATAAGTATCTACAGATTGTAGTTCAGTAGCGTACACATGTGTACAACAATGATAGTTAGTATTGTTTCAAACTACTGATAATAATATCAATATTTATACCAATAAAACAATATTCAAAGATTTATGTGTTGAATTAGTAACCTTTTAGAATACGTTAATTTAAAATGTAAAATATCAAAACAAGGGATTGATAAATTAAGCTTACTCGGATCTAAATCTCTTGGTTCTGTTAATATCATCGTAAACTCTAGGTGGGGCTATCTTTGTATGTTTGGAAAAATTGCAAAGTAATTTTTGGTAACGAAATCTCTGACTTAGTAATATGAGAGACATATAATCTGGTAATATATTACATGTAATACATGTACATAGATATGTTCATTGAAATCCAAGACGTCACTACAGACACGGGCATAGCGAACGAGTTGGTATATATAAACACTGTTAGATGGTGCCATAGAAGATCATCGTCAAGAAAAGAAAAAGTATCCCTTAAATCGTGAATTTGGTGTAGAGTTTCCGATGTAACACACTCGAGACTTGAAGTGATTTTTAAACCTGAAGTGGCAAATTATCTAGTTTCAGACGACAGTATATAGAAACCTTTATTTTCGGTTGAATAAAACCATCATATGAGATGGGAGCTCAAAACTCTTTTGATTTTACTCTTTTCGTTAGCGGAAGTCAAAAATCTCCCTTTTAATTAGGCAAAAGTAAACATTTTTTTAAATAAGGGATACCATATATGTTTTGACGCCAGTAGTTAATTTTAAATAATCAGGAGGTTTCTTGTTATTAATGATTTAATGAGCAACACAATGGTGGAAAACCTCCAATTTTTCTTTGATTAAATGGTTTTCAATTTTCTGCTTTGATTGCTTTATTAAGATGAAACCCAAATATGATTTTTTTCATGTTCCATTTAGAATGGTGTTAAATAGTTTGCGATATCTTTTTTAACTTCTACATTTAAAGACTGTCACAAATGTGAGGACTTTATAATTAGTTATCAAAGGTACCAGGATTAGAATTTAATACGCCAGACGCGTCTTTAGTCTACGGACTCATCAGTGACGTATAAGATAACTTGAGGACAAATGTATGTTGCCATCAAATTCTACGCCACTAATAAGTCTTTATAGACTAAATATTTTCCTCTTACAGTAGGAAAATAAAATTTATTTAGCAATTTGATTTGAGAAATTTACCAAACGAACGCATAAATCTATGAGGGTATACAAAGTATACAAATTCTGACCGATATAAGTATATCACATAAACTACACTTAACATAAACAGACAATAAATTTAATAAAACATAGACAACACAGACATTACAGGTAGACAACATAGAACACAATGATTACCATATATATGGTACATGGTACATAGGTCAGTGTACTAGTTTGAAACATCACAGTGCTGTGTATATACAATCTGAGCACTACTCATATGACATATATGACAAAGTATTAATTCATATCCATAAATTAGTGGTTTTGAAGTTCTTCCAAACAAACTTCAAACCTCAGGGAATACATAATAAGTAGCTTTCCAAAACAAAATTTGAAAAGTGAGAAAATAGGGGGCCAAAAACAGGCCTTAATGTACCTTGTTCTTTATCTATCTTTTACTTTTAATGTAACTTTATAGTATGGTAACGTGTAACCAGGCATTTGTATTTCAAGTACACAGTACAAGTTGTCCTACTATCAGACTTACAGCTATGTAACGTACTCACTATTGTTTAGCTGGGCTTTCATCTGTAGAAATATCCATAGAACCCGAATTATATTCCTCACCCACTTATACACTCCAGGGCGAATACACTATTTCCTGGATGGGTGTGTTCTCTAATTATTCCCGATACCGAACACAAGAATCCCTCTCAAACACCCCAATACTCTTGGACCCAACCACTATATTAAAGCCTATGGCCTAAAAATTGACCAATCAAAAGGTTAGAATTTCCCCTTCAAAATGACATGAAACAAAAGAGGTTCACCAAAGGGAAAAGAGAATGATACTAGAACAATAGTGCTAGAAATAGAAACAATGAGTAACTAAACTATTAAACACTGCAATAAAATTGAAAACCAACAATATCATATTTAATATATAAATTAAATATGACTCTGCCATAGTACACAATAGAAATTTGTTATAAAGCGCAAAATTAAAATAAGCCGAATACATATTGTAAATGTAAACTTCTATTATTTTATATTTTAATCAAATACATGTTTCATTTCAGATGATAACAAAGCCGAAACTGTTTCTTACGCCCAAGTTATAGCGTCAATAATTGGCATAGGCATAGCTTTAATTCCGTTTGTCGTGTGTATTGCGCTGACACAAAAGAGCTCCAAGCCCGTTGAGATTTCCTTGAGATATTATACCGAAATTCGTCGCACAGAAAATGGATGCAATGTCAATAGTGATAGCGAAAATCCAGATGATCCAGTTGGTAGTATTCAAATTCCGATCAATTATCCTCCAATGTGAATCAAACCTGAAGTGAGGTATAAAATATAAAGTGGATCAAACACACTTTATAAAGGTTGTAAAGACACACAAAGAGGATAGCCAAATCCTCCTCCGGTCTATTTTGATCGAGGGAGTAGGAACGTTGGGTTTTCATAATATGTAGCTGTATCAGTAAAAAAACCTAAATGAATGGTCTCAGTCATGTAGCAGTGACTTAGTTATCCCTGTTACAATGTCAAACATTTCTTTTTCTTTTTTTTATCAAATTGAAATTGATAATGCTATTGAACAAATTTGAATTGTTTAATATCTCAATAAAGGGGATGCTAAATAAAATTTGAAAATACAGCAAGATGAAAACAAAATGACGCCTACATGTTTTATGTACGTGTGTTATTAACATTTCAGTACAAAGACCAAAGTGCAGCAAAGGACGTCGATTCGAGTAACCATTTGACAATACGAAGTAAAGTCATTTCGTACCCTAGCCATTTCGTACCCTGGCAAAAACCATTTCGTACCCTGATAATTTCGTACCTTGACCATTTCGTACCTCATGGAAATTTTTTATTTATGCCATTTCGTACCTCATGGAAGATTTATATAATATGTTTACCATTTCGTACCTCTATGAAGATTTATAAATATACATGTACCATTTCGTACCTCTCATGGAAGATTTATAAGTATACATGTACCATTTCGTACCTCATGGAAGATTTATATATGTTTACCATTTCGTACATCATGGAAGATTTATAAGTACATGTTCAAATAAAATGGCACAGTGTTGTTCTAAACTGTTTCACAAAATTGATCGCCCTGAAGATCATAAAAAACATTTTATTCAAATAAAGTATGTCAATAAAGGTTTTGATTTTGTAAATATTGCCGGTATTTTAACGACCATTCTGTTATAGACCAAATTCCTGGATATTTTGATAATACTGAACTCCCTCTTATTTGTTATATTTACAAGAAATCTACCCGGAAATATGTGTTTAATTATAGCCAATTGTGTAAAGATGTGAATATCATTGAAAACACACCTATGTCATGTAATTGCAGTAATTCCGAATACACTTATGGCCCAATTTCCCATGTCATAACAGGAGACCTTAAAACATCATTCGCGACCGAGAGTTAAAATCATTCCTCAGTAAAGGACCTAAATATCGTCCCCCGTCAATTATTATTTGGAATAAGGGTCGTAATTTCCTCCACGACTCACTCTGTACCTACTGTTTGAAATGTGTAAAATGGAAAAAGCTGACAAAAATCTTTGGACTCAGTATTCAGTAATGAAGATAGTTGATATTCGAATACAACATTTTAAAGAACATTTTAATCTTAACAACAACCATAAAAACCCTATTTCGCGTATCAAACATAAACTTAAAGAACTAGCCAAGGATTTTGTTTTTGTCGCGGCTGATAAAGCTGCTAATAATATCATTATTGTTTGACGTAAAGTTTATATTGAGGTTCGTCCAAGGAAATCATGAATTCACCAACATTCCCACTGACTTCATTTTCAGAAAACGACATCTGTAACAAACACAAACTTTTAGCTACTTCTTACAAGCAGAACCAAATACAATGAAAGTCCCAACTATGTACTGGCTTCCGAAGCTACACAAAAAACCTTACAAATATAGATTTATTTCATCTTCAAGCCATTGTTCCGCTACTAAACTGTCTATTCTACTTACTAGTACACTTGGTACAATAAAAAACCTGATAATAAATTGTTCAAAAAAGGCCTTTGAAAATAGTGGAATTAATTACTTTTGGAGTGTGAAAAACTCGTTGGAAGTACTTGATAAATTGCATGCATATTTTGGTGATTTTAAATCTGTTCAAAGTTTTGATTTTTCTACCCTATATACCACTTTGCCTCATATTCTTACTAAGAAAAAATTCACATCCCTAATTTAAAAAGTCAGAATGCGAGTACATATGTTCCATCTCTTTTAGATCATTTTTAGTAGCAATAAACAAAAGAACTTTGTCAAGTAGACATGCTTTGATACTATATATGCGTTTGCATTTTTACTTGATAACATCTTTGTTCGCTTTGGGGATTCCGTATATCGTCAAGTTTTTGGAATTCCAATGGGGACTAACTGTGCACCACTTATTGCCGGACCTGTTTTTGTATTGTTATGAGTTACAGTTTATGACTAAAATTAGCAAAGACCCATCGAAACAACATTTGATACAAAAGATTAACAATTATACTTTTAGATATTTTGATGATATATTGGCTCTTAATAATGACGACTTCAGTATGTATACTAAAGACATGTATCCTGTTCAACTTACTTTAAATAAAGCTAATACTAACAATGACCACTGCCCTTTCCTCGATCTTGATATCTATATCATTAACGGGAAGCTTAATACAAAAATTTATGATAAAAGAGATGATTTTTCATTTCCAACCGTTAATTATCCATTTTTAGATGGTGACGTTCCGTTGTCACCATCTTATGGTGTTTATATATCTCATCTTGTACGATTCGCTCGTGTATGTAACAACGTATTAGATTTTAACGAGATAAATTTATGTATTACTGAAAAATTATTACACCAGGGTTTTCGATATCACAAAATAGTCAAAACATTTACTAAATTTTATCATCGGTATAAGGAAATAATTCGTAAATATAACTCAACATGCAGACATCTTATACGTTCAGGTATTTCACATCCAATCTTTTATGGTTATATTCTTAACAAAGCACAAAAATGTCAGTATTCACCTCTAAAACTTACAAAACCTTTAAACAGACTTATAAAGAAGAGATATAGTTACGATACTGTTGTCAAGTTATTAAAGATTGCATATTTTGGCTTTAATATTGATTCACTTATAGGGTCTTTGCATCGGAACTAAACACATTTATTTAAAAAAAAACGTTGTTGGCATGACACGGGTTATCTTCTTCTCATATATTTTATGATAGTATGATACTAAACCCCTAACGGGAGGGATTGTGCCTGATATTCATATGATGAAGACATAATCTTTCAATCAGTTTAATTGAGGTCTGGAGCTGGCATGTCAGTTAACTGCTAGTTGTCTGCTGTAATTAATGTGTTATTGTCATTTTATTTATTTTCTTTTGTTACATCTTCTGACATCAGACTAGGACTTCTCCACTGTGTCTAAACTACACCGGCAAAATTTGTTCGGACTCGATGGTATCTAACATCCGGCACAATGACGAGCATCAATAGACAGAAGAAAGATAGGTTTCACCTTATAAATTTTTTTTTTTATGATATCGACGAATTTATATACATATACAAATATTTTCTATTGTGAGATGCAATATTGTCTACAACCGTTCTATATTAACGGAGAAATAAGTAAAAATGCACGTCAAAATGCCAAATTGAGTGAACTTTGTTTCGAATTTGTTTAATTTCTCGTTAAATTGTTCACATTGTACGGAAAGAAAGGTATTGGAAGATAGATACTGACACAGAGCTTGCAAAACTAGTCATTATGAGCATCTCGATACTTGTATTTCTGTTTATGGAACAAAAGAAATGGGTCATGTCGTAATGGAACTGGACGGTTTTGTCAATGTTTACCATCCGGTTTTGTCATAGATTTCACAATGCATAACCCGTTTGGGTCAAATAAAAAAAATCATAATCGCATTTCATTATAATTGATAATTTAACTTAAAAAGACATTAAAAAGGAGTTTTGTGGGTCGTTGGAAAACAAGTTCTTTCACAGGACAACGGCTTATTATTTATATGATCAGTCGCAGATTCCAAAAAATAATAAGCAAACACTTGAATTCATACTCTTATAGAACACAAATAACTTTAATTTTACTTTGCATTCAAATTTTGTTTTTACCGTAGAATAGATAGAAATGAAGCTTTTAACGTAAATTGAGGTTAAAGCTCTCAAATATGCGTTTTCTAAATAAATTATGGAAATATGTTTAAACTTGAAATTAGAGTTTACGTTCTTAAAAATCGAAACACACAATTGATATGTTCCAGACCATATGTGTATTTGGACCGTACGCGTACGGTCCAAATACTCATACTGTCTGGAACATATATGTGTGATTTTCTCGCACAATAGGAAAATATTACTTCCATGGTTAACCTTACTATAAAAAACGGGTTATACTGTCGCCATTGTGTTAATATGATGATCGTACACCGACAGTGGTCAATATATTTTGACAATATATACGGACAAACGGATTCAGTTTATTTCAAAGTGGACGTAATTCGAACAGCTTTTACATACCGCCGAGCGTAGCGAGTCGAACAATATTATGACTATTTTTTGCTTTAAAAAATTGTTAAATACATGAATCAATATAGTTTTTGCAATCAAAGGTGGGATCGGGGGCATGCAACCTATACGTCTTCTAGATTCGCCACTTATCTTATAAAGTGTATACCGAATTAAAATATTGTAAGAAATAAGAAAACAGGGACACCCGTGAAATCTGATTAATATGTGAGTTTTATTATGTTTATTATAAACATTCTCATTGATATTTTTAAACAAGCGAGACCATGTGATTCGATTCATAGCGTTTTGAACTATTTGTATAAAGCTGCATATGTCAAAAGTTAGAAGGTTTGACTGCAACATATACAAGTATGGAACACAGATCTAACGATTTTTTTTCTATTTGCCATATCTAGATAAAGGAAGATGTGGTGTGCGTGCCAATGAGAAAACTTTCCATCCAAATAACAATGTATAAAGTACACCACTATAGTTTAATGTACGGCCTTCAACACGGAGCCTTGGATCACACCGAACAACAAGCTATAAAGGGCCCCAAAATTACTAGTGTAAATCCATTCAAACGGGAAAACCAACGGTCTAATCTATATAAAAAAAAACGAGAAACGAGAAACACGTATTTATAAATTACATAAACAAACGACAACTACTGTTCATCAGATTCCTGACTTAGGACAGGTGCAAACATTAGCAGCGGGATTAAACGTTTTAATGGTACCAAACCTTCTCCCCTTTTCTGAAACAATAGCATAACATCACAACATAGAAAAACACACGATAAAATATCAATTGACAGGCTTAACTAATCAAACAACGTAAATTAACACACTATGAACGAATAAATTTGTTGTCAATTACCCTTGCCCCGGACCTCATTTCTATATTATTTCCCCCCTGGCCACATGACGATTCACGTGACCGTGAACTTATTTCCATGATTAATTGGTAAATGTTAAGGGTTTGTGTTGTTGGTTTTTTAATAATTAGAATGTGTTCATGTCCGTCTGGCAGGATTCATTAAAACTCAACTTAAATGGTTCCATAAATTTAAACAATCGGTTAAGTTTCTGTGAACATTTTTTTTTATCTTACAGACCTTCAAAATAAATTGAATTGTGATCATTTAAGCATGTGTGACATGTCATTGCGTACACTTATGTATAAACAATATGTTTTAATTTTTTGTTGTTGAAAAAAATCGCCAGTGAAGTTGTTTGCTATGTCCGATCAAGTTATCTCGTTCGTTAAATTTGAAAGTTTCAGTTGTTACACAATTGTTTTTAAAATTCAAGAACGGTGCAATTTTGTTTGGAATTCTTTGTTGTTTTTAGCTCACTTGACCCAACAGAAAGAGTCATTTTTTTCATCACTTGGCACCGGTCGACCGTCGTTCATTATCTTTCAATACAATTTTTTACATAAATTTTCACATCTAAAATTACTAGGCTGCATCATATGTCTTTTTTAATCATAATTAGGGTATCTAGTTTTAAAAGGTTTACTGTGACCCCGCTTGTCAACCAAGATGGCCGTCATGGCTAAAAAATAAACATAGGGGACATGCAAGTGCATGATGTCAATTATTTAAAAACAGACGTAGACATAGAAAATTAAAAAGGGATAGATGATTATCTTAAAAATGTTGAGCTCTACCATTTGTCCATTTACTTCAAAATTCTCACATTACTTCACATGTGCATAACAAAGGAGTTATTGCATTGCCCTTAAATGACGAATTTGAAGTTCTTTTTATCAATTTTTATCTATTATTAGCACACCTGGCCTTTTCTCATCACTTGGCGTCCGTCGTCCGTCGTCGTCTGTCGTCAGTCGTCCGTCGTCGTTAACTATTACAAAAATCTTCTCCTCTGAAACTACTGGGCCAAATTTATCCAAACTTAGACACAATCATCATTGGGGTATCTAGTTTAAAAAAAAGGTGTCCGGTGACCCGACCAACCAACCACGATGGCCGCCATGGCTAAAAATAGAACATAGGGGGAAAATGCAGTTTTTGGCTTTTAACTCAAAAACCAAAGCATTTAGAGCAAATCTGACATGGTGTAAAATTGTTTATCAGGTCAAGATCTATCTGCCCTGATATTTTAAGATGAATCGGACAACCCGTTGTTGAGTTGCTGCCCCTGAATTGGTAATTTTAAGGAAATTTTGCTGTTTTTGGTTTTTATCTTGAATATTATTATAGATAGAGATAAACTGTAAACAACAATAATGTTCAACAAAGTAAGATTTACAAATAAGTTAACATGACCAAAATTGTCAGTTGACCCCTATAGGAGTTATTGCCCTTTATAGTCAATTTTTAACCATGTTTCGTAAATCTTAGTAATCTTTTACAAAAATCTTCTCCTCTGAAACTACTGTGCCAAATTTAACTAAATATGGCCAAAATCATAATTAGGGTATTTAGTTTAAAAATTGTGTCCGGTGGCCCGGCCAACTAACCAAGATGGCCGCCATGGCTTAAAATAGAACATAGGGGTAAAATGCAGTTTTTGGCTTATAACTCAAAAACCAAAGCATTTAGATCAAATCTGACATGATGTAAATTTGTTTATCAGGTCAAAATCTATCTGCCCTGAAATTTTCAGATGAATTGGATAATCGGTTGTTAGGTTGCTGCCCCTGAATTGGTTATTTTAAGGAAATTTTGCCGTTTTTTGTTATTATCTTGAATGTTATTATAGATAGAGATAAACTGTAAACAGCAATAATGTACAGCAAAGTAAGACCTAAAAATAAGTCAACATTACCAAAATGGTCAATTGACCCCCTAAGGAGTAATTGACCTTCATAGTCAATTTTTAACAATTTTCATAAAATTTGTAAATTTTTACTAACATTTTCCACTGAAACTACTGGGCCAAGTTCATCATAGATAGCGATAATTGTAAGCACCAAGAATGTTTAGTAAAGTAAGATCTACAAACACATCACCATCACCAAAACACAATTTTGTCATGAATCTATCTGTGTCCTTTGTTTAATATTCACATAGACCAAGGTGAGCGACACATGCTCTTTAGAGCCTCTAGTTTTCAAACATATAAAAGTAATATAGCAAAAATGATATAGGAAGACAAGATATACAAATAGGTCGACTTGGCCGATATCCTTATAAAACTTATTGACCTTTAATTAAGAGGGGTTTTTTTCATTTCTTTGCGTTTTTTCACGCCCGTCACAATTTTGACAGGACATTTTATTGTATACATCCGTCCGTCCGTCTGTCCTTCCTTTCATCCGACCGTTCCTCCATCTATCAGTAATTCTGTCCGTCCGTCCGTCTATCTATCCGTCTATCCTTCTGTCCAGCGTAAACAGGTCGCACCGTAACTTGAGAACAGCTTATCTAATTTTCATGACACTAAACAAAGTTATATCTTATAATGGTCAAACGATTTGTAAACCTTTTAGTGAAAATCAAATTAAATCTTTTTGAGTTACAGGACTTTGTAAGTAAAACAGGAGTTTGGTTTTTTTTAACATGTCACGCCATTTCTTAAAAACGATTTATCATAATTGCATCAAACTTTACACACTTCTTAGTTATATAAATTTTAACTTCTGCATACTTTTTGGTGATGTTTGAATTTTTTTTTAAAAAGGGGTCACATATTGAAATGTATCTCAAAACCTATATAAAAAAATATAATGTTATAAAATAATTTGATATCAGTGTTTGCTACTGAGTATTTATATTTCATTTAAAATTAGTTTGAAGATAAGTGAAATAAAGGATACGCCTTTCATTAGGAAACTGTGTATTACTTTAATTACCTATGTCCAAAAGTGCCCGTTTAAAATAAATTTAAACACGCCAAGTTTAATTTACAATAAATATATATTCAAATTCTTTCGAAAGACAATGATCAGATCCGTGTTAACGTTGCTTTTCATAAATTGTTGGTTTAAAAAAAAAGAAAAAAGAAACCGGGTTATATATATATAAAGACGAAACGGGTGATTGTGTAGTAAACAACATTGACAAAACCGGTGTATCTTAATTTGACATGACCCATTTCTTTCGTTCCATACACAGAAATACAAGTATTGAGATGCTCATAATGACTAGTTTTTCAATCTCCGTGTCAGTATCTATCTTCCCGTACCTTTCTTTTCGTACAATGTAAACAATTTAACGAGAAATTAAACAATTTCGAGACAAGGTTCACTCAATTCGTCATTTTGACCTGCATTTTTACTTATTTCTCCTTTAATATAGAACGGTTGTAGACAATATTGCATCTCACAATAGAAAATAGTTATATACTAGAACAAACCAGTGATATCGCGGGTCCGTGACTGAATTAAAGTATATAACTCTGCGGCAAGCCTTATTTTAGTATTATTTTTGATCTGAGTAAAGTCATGCCGATTATAAGATACACAGTTTTCTCTGCTTTCAAATCTTTCTGTTTGAACCCGTCGAACTGGAACTTATCAATTATTGGTAATATTAATTATTTGGATAACAAAAGGTCCTGGAATGTAGTATTTCTTAATCAACAGCATTGTCCTATGTTATAAATAAAGTTGAATTCTTTGATTCACTGTTTTATGTCATGCCCGCTAACAAATTGAAAACGGTTCCTATATACACCTTATTTTTAGTCCAGATTTTTAGTATTCGTATTGTTATCTTAGAAAGTCTTACTGATTAAAATACTACAATAGGTAACAATTTGACAATGATTGAATTTAGTAGTGTCAACCCTGTGATTATGATCCGTGTATATATATAGCATAATCCTAAATACACCGTTTGGTGGTGCACCTGTTAGATGCGGAACGTGCAGATAAGGTAATAGGTAACAGGTGAATATACTATTGGTATCGGTATCGAACTCGACCCGGAACTTCTTAATTATTGGCAATATTAATTACGTGGAAAACAAAAGGGCCTGGAGTGGTGTAATTTTTAATCTACACCTTTGTACTATATTAGTTATATCTAAAGCTGAATTCTTTGATTCGTCGTTCTTACGTGATGACGGCTGACAAATTGGACCTCGTAATTTTAGTATTATAGATAAAGCTGAATTCTTTGATTCGTCGTTCTTACGTGATGACGGCTGACAAATTGGACCTCGTAATTTTAGTATTATAGATGTATATAATTACATTAGATGTATGTTTCATTATAATACGTTATTCTGATTGACTAACTGCACATCACGTGCTATTCCTGAAACAATTGCATTAGACAATAAAATTTATCATTCATGATGACACGAGGTCCCACAATAAAGTGCACAGGCAAATTAAATGAAAACTTGATAAAAATCGTATTTTCATGGTCCTAGCTAAAAAAAAAATGTAATTATAAGTATTGAATGCTTCTTTTTGTAACTTTATAGGGTTGTAAAAGCGTTCACCGTGCGCACACTTTTAGTATGAAGCGCTTCATACAAAATGAACTTCGGTCAACGCTTTTACACCCCAATAAATTTACAAAAAACAGCATTCAATTCTTAAAATATATTCTTCGATATCATAAAAAAATAAGATAATAAGGAGAAACCTATCTTTTTTCTGTCTATTGATGTTCCGTCATTGTGCCGGATGTTAGATACCATCGAATCCGAACAATTTTTGCCGGTGTGGTTTAGACACAGTGTTCTTTTGAACTGAATTTTAATGTGCGTATTGTTATGCGTTTACTTTTCTACATTGGCTAGAGGTATAGGGGAGGGTTGAGATCTCATAAACATGTTTAACCCCGCCGCAATTTTGCGCCTGTCCAAAGTCAGGAGCCTCTGGCCTTTGTTAGTCCTGTATGATTTTTGATTTTAGTTTCTTGTGTATAATTCGGAGTTTAGTATGACGTCCATTATCACTGTACTAGTGTACATATTTTTTAAGGGGCCAGCTGAAGTACGCCTACGGGTGCGGAAGTTTCTCGCTACATTGAAGACCCATTGGTGGCCTTCGGTTGTTGTCTGCTCTATGGTCGGGTTGTTGTCGCTTTGACACATTCCCCATTTCCTTTCTCAATTTTATGTAACATTTCGTACCTCATGGAAGATTTATAAGTATACATTAACCATTTCGTACCTCACGGAAGGTTTGTATGTTTATCATTTCGTACCTCATTTAAGGTTTGTATGTTTATCATTTCGTATCTCATGAAAGATTTATAAAGTATACCATTTCGTACCTCATGGAAGGTTTGTATGTTTATTATTTCGTACCTCATGGAAGATTTATACGTATACCATTTCGTACATCATGAAAAGTTTGTATGTTTATTATTGCGTTAATTTGAACCTTTCATAGTAACTATAACAGTTTCAGCTAATAATTTCTTTGTTCGTTAATTAACCTCATATTTTTAGAGTTTAACGATTAATTAAAGATAATTCCTGCTAACTTCTTCTTCTTCTCCTTCAGGACGTCCACCCTATCTGCAAGGTCACCGCATTTAAAAATTTTGTCTATTTTTAAAATTGCGTTATTATAAATTTTATGTACTAGTTAGAATAGGGTATGACTAAAAATTAGTCCAAAAAACAGGATCTTGTATTTACACTATACATTTTAAAATGGATAAAAATACTAACTTATCAGTTGTTTAAATTTCTCTTAGCAAAAGGAAAGTGATATGAATTACTATTCCGTATTAGTAAAGGGTAAATTTATGCACTAGTGTGGTTTCATATTTAGTTTATATGTACTTAAAATCTAACATGGTAAAAAAGAAAAAGAAAAAGAAAAAACTATAAAAATTAGTTTAAAAAAAAACAATAGAGGTCGTCAACACAATTTAAGGTCTACAAGATTATTTACAGGGGTAATTAATATTCTTATACTCTAGTTATGATAAACAAAGCTCACAAACAAATTGTAATTTACAACTATGAAAGTTTCCAAGTGCTGACAAATCAAACCAATCATCGGTTTTTATAAAATGTCTACGTCTAGATGCATAATTTTATTTATGTTTTATTTTAAAAAACATTAAAATCATGAAAAACTTTACAAAAATATGATACGAAAAAGTTAACATGTATTAGTCCATGAGGTACGAAATGGCAGATGCATTTGGTCCATAGGGTACGAAATGGATATTATCTTGGGTACGAAATGGTAAATGTTGGGTACGAAATGACAAATGTGGGTACGAAATGACAAATGTTGGTACGAAATGGCAGAGGTACGAAATGGTCAAGGTACGAAATGACTCGCTTCCAACAATACAAGGCATATATAATATAATACTTCGATTATAAAAAGATTCAAAGCAGCTGTCGATCGGTTCATCCCTTTATTATGATGTCAGTTTACTTTTGACTTAGATTTGAAAAACAATCATGAATTGGTTTACTTTGAGTTCGTCAACTTAAAAGTATACATCGCACAGTGATATTCAGTCTTGATGCATAACTACACAGTCTTTGTTGTAAATACTTGAACGCGCCTGACGCAACGTCAGATATTGCTACCATTTAGTGTAACAGAAAAAATGACGTTAAATTGAAAACGCACACTATCTAATTCTTCCTGCTTTCCTTTTTTGGTAAATGCAAAGTATAACACACAAGTGTAAATGCCGTGAGAATCCGATCCAATATGATTTTATAATCAACATAGGAAATGCAATTTCACTGCTAGTAATTATGTGTTTTTGGAGGAATATTTCTGCATTATATATTCAACTCGAGTATGATTTTATTCGAGCAGCAACATACAATAGCTTATAGTTATGATACTGAAGTTTTCTTACTTTTTTATCGTCTTATAGATGTGTATTTTTGTAATGTGTGCATCATTTCGTTTTGTTGAAAGCAGGACATTTATATTTAGTGGAGGAAGGAACAAGCGAATGCAGTTTATGCCGTCCCTATAGCTAGCATAACGCTTCTGGCGATAACGGACAAACTTGCAAGACATTTTCATTAATCCGTATTTTTTATAGATATAAACCCTGTAATGTTAATGCTACATGTATTTAGTGTACCAACTTCAACTTTAAAAGTACTTTTTATTGGTATGGTTATAAAAGCCGAAAATAAATCTTCACAAAATCAAATCTCTGTGTTTTTAGCCGTAAAAGTTTTGTGAAGGCATGAAAGTTTAACTCGGACATTTCCGCAAGACATTGCAAATCTATTGTTTTGAATTGAATATGTAGCTCAACTTATTTTTCAATTCGAATTTTGGAAGCTTACACTTAGTACAAAACGATCGTGCTTACAATTTAATGATTTTTTCTGTCAAAATTTTATTTTTGAACTGAAATGTTTGACGTTTCCAAATTAAATTTCCGATGGGACATTTCCGTACATCATAATCTTTTGAAAATATGTATGCAAATTTTAAATGGAGACAGCCATGTTAACCAATACTAAAATATATCACGTCATAGAATGTCAATGCAAAATTTCGAAGAGTTGCGTGAACTTTTCGCGAATTGTGCGAGTTTTATGTCCCGAGTTTGTTACATGGGACAACGCTAGGTAACGTTTTTCGGATAATCTGTGTCTTCCTAAGCCTATGAATATTATATTTTTATTCTTTCTCTATCATAATGTGAAAATATTTATTTCAGCATTTCTATAAAAATTTTCCGGTCAAATATTTACTTAACGCTATTTTTCGTTGTAGTAGCAATATCTAACGTTGCGTCGCCTGCTTTGACATTTTAGAATTAAATTCACTGCTACTGCGCTTTAGTCGGGTTATTGTCTTTTTGATATATTCCCCATTTCCATTCTCAATTTTATGATCTAATAGAACGCAGTCTCCGTTGTTACTACTTAACCTCAATTTTGAATTTTCAAAATATTTAAGTTTAAATCTCACAGTGTTAATAATTTAGTTGACCATTTGAGACGCTTTTCTGCGAGCCCGTCTTCAACTGGTTGTTTGATTTTCATATTACTACGCGGGCCTCAAGGGATTTTAAATAGAAAATAAATGCAATAGATGTAAGTTTTTCAGTCTTTCAAAGCATAAACAATATACAGAATTTATTGCAGGATAATAAAAGACAAAAACTATTTAGTGTCTTTAAATATCAGCTGTCGCGAAAGCTCACATTACACCTGTTTCTCAACCTCGTGCACATGCATTTGATATTTAAAGACACTGAACAAGTATTGTCTATAATTACAGTGTATGGAATTAGCGAATCCTGAAATGTCATTTGTACTGTAACCGCTGTGAATTTCTAATGTAGAATGACACCAAATAACAGACGACAAATTCATGATTTTTTTAATAAAATAATAATCAATATATAATGTTTTCTGTTTTTATAAAGTCATGATATAGGTATGACATGCGGAAAGGTTTCCATCGCGCCTATAGCCATCCAGGCGCGAAATTGATACAAAAATAGATCAATGTTAAGAATAGTTCACGAACTAAGCGTGCAAGAGAGTAACAAGTAGTAGTTAAGTTTCATCATCAGAAAAATGTACCTTTAACAAAAATTTTAATGTTACAGGATTTGTTATTCAGCTTGTTGATAATGAATCAAATTCCACTATATTGTTTTCGTTATGCGATTCATGTTTACTGTCGAATAATGATACTAATTAAGAATTTCATTTTAAATGTAAGGCGATTAATTTCTATAAAACATGCGAGGCATTTTTACCGAAGAAAAATAATGTTTTCCTTAAAGTCAGTCGACTCTCTTACAAAATTTATGAAGTCAGAAGGATTGTTAATGTGTGTTTACTTAGAGTGAAAGTCTGATATACCATATCAACAAAATTGCGTAAAAATGACATTTACTGATAATAGAGTTAACTCTAAATGGTTTTATACCACGGGGAATAAATACCGTACAGTTAATTCAGGACGTTAATTGCTATTTCGCGAAGCGATGTTGGTAGATAAAAAATTCTTATATTTTCCCCTAGACTAAATGTCGTACTGTTCAGTAAAGTTTTCAATGTATATGAAAACAAAGTTAACTGCCCCTGACCAATGCTGACAGCACTGTATATCATTTAGATTACATACTTACTTGACAGGTACATGTATGTGAATTCGAAACAAACACTCTGTGTAACTCAAACTTAATCAAACTACAAATAGAGCATAGTTGGTTGGCTCTCACACTAAATGTGACCGTGTATTTTGTGATTTGTTTTTGTTGAAAATACATAATGCGAATGAGAAACCTGTTGTTTTAATTTACTTGAAGACATTTACTTGTAAAATTGACCTCAGAATTTCGGCACTGTACGATTCATTCACTTATCACTTTGTTTGATTTATTTGGTACTGTTCGCTGTATATTCTTGTACTGTTCTTTGTGCAAAAGCCTATCAAAATGGTAGAAATATGTATGAAATTTTTAAAGCTTCTTTAAGCAAATATTAAAACTTCAAGGATTTTCGTCGTACAAAAACGTTATATTCATGGATGTTCTGCTCCAGTAAATTTTCGGATCCATGACAGTTTAAAAGCAAACACACAAAAATTATTTGGATATACATATTATGAGCGTGTATCACCTTAACGCGATGGAACGCATATCACCCTGACCTTTTTGTAAGCTTAACCTTTGACCTTAAGATCAAAATGATGGATTTATAAGAAACTACATTGGAACCAGTCGCTCTCGATGAGTCGGCTTCTCATGCTCCAGTAAGTTCTTTTTCACGTCAAACAAATACAAATTCAGGTTGTTTCAATTGAAATAAAATGTTCAAAATGTCAAATAGTTTTAGTAGTTGAAAAATAGTGCTGGCTAACAAAAAGTAAAAGATAGTCATTTAAATAGAAACAGTCACTGCTGTTGTCTGTTCTATAGTCGGGTTGTTGTTTCTTTGACAAATTCCCCATTTCCATTCTCAATTTAACTAGTAATGCATTATTCAATTTTATACTAAGGAATGGTTCAGAACTATGACATAAGGTAGCAATAAACAGTTAGGAAAAAATATTAAAATTTGCCCTTATAAATTTTACCATCCCCTTTTCATTGCTTTCTTGCAATATCAAGCTTACTGTTTGTGTCATATATGGGCATATGTATGTAATCAGAATCTTCCATAGATTTTATATCCAGTATATCAAATGTTAAAATATAATTTCTTTTGGGTGTATCCATGGCAACAATCTGCATTTATTTGTTATAAAATATTGCAAAATGGGGGAAAAAGATGTCACATATTTCCCCAAAATATGGTTAAAAGTAGAATTTCAATCGCTTGAAGTAATACCTTTTCTGAAGCTGTGTGCATATATAATTCAGCAAATCCAATGAAAATCATATGTCTTTCATCTCATTTTTTTGTAAAATTGCGTCAAAAACTTCGTGTAGAAAAAAAGTGTTTGTAAACATTACATTAATTTCTGGACCGATGGCCGGTCTAGCTATGAAAATACGGATTGTCAAACAGAAAACAGCCAATAAAACATGTAAAAAATAATTTTGATGCTCTTATAAACCATCTTTGAAGACTAAATTAGCACTCAGCTGTCTAAAAATGAATTTTATTACACAATAACTTTTCTATTTGAAAAATCCACAGGGGCCAAAATGCGAAACTAAACTCCTAACTGTGTATTGCTACCTAAACTAATAAATGCTACGAACGTACAGAAAAAAATGTCGACGAACGGTGCACAACGCACAACGTCCGGATATTGCAATACGTTGGTTACACCTGTGTATATTTAAGTGAGAATCTACGATTAGCTTGTATTTAAAATTGAAAATATCATCAATATTAAAGTTGTTTAAAGACTATTTTCAGTTGTTGCATGTCGAATTATCATATTGAACAACATTTAAACTTGAATCCTGTTTTTATATATTAAAAAGTTCAAATAAAACATTAATTCAAATCAAATACTTTGTATATATTGAATGGATCGTGGGAATGTGCATTATTGAAGCTGTTGTTCATACCAGAATTTGCAGCCTCAACGAGACACAGTAACCTCGATTCCGATTTCCTGCACCAGTAGTACGTTAGGGAAACGTCTCACCCTATTTTCCAGTCGATATGATTATTGAATGAGTGCGGTGACAGCGCCGACAACAGCAGAATCAGCAGCAACAGCAGCGCATACCCAACTTTATCAATCTTATACAGGACGTATAATTGTGTCGATAAATATTGGCGGGTATACAATGTTGTTGAAATCAGGGTAAATGTGTTATATATCTCAGTTAAAATGAATACATAACATCTTTTTGCATACAAGTTTATAAAACTATCAATATCGATTTATTAAGTGCACGGATTTTGCTTAAAATATTAATCATAAAAATAAATGACAAAATCATATGAAATATCACAAAATCTTAACTCTGGAAATACATGTATACACAGGATGTTAATGGCGTCTGGTTGCTTTTAGTTTGACACGCGTTGAATTCATTCGTAGAATTCCTTTCGATATAAAAACCAAACATTCAATTAATGAGCCTATTAGATGACCTCATGTCGACATTGTTCAAAGACTCAAGAAAAGACTCAAGAATAAATGATTTGTTTACGGAAGGTAGTAACCATATAAATTTATCGGTAGCCGGATTATATCAGAATTTATACTTTGCCAAAGACCCAACCCAATGACAAAATGTCTCGTTCTCTTTAATAACCCAATTGGTCGACTGCCAATCATGACTCTTGGTCGACAGGTGTATCCTTCTCGAGTGGACTGCTTTATCCGGAAATTCGAAGAAGCATCAAGGAACCTTTCAGGTACCCTCTTGTTGACCTGAAACCTAGAACCACGGATTCATATAGATTGCGCACAAAGGTCTTGCATATCGGTTGAGGAGATTCCGCGATACGAGACAGGAAGATGGACGACGACCGTCTAGCTATATAAACGACAGGCCTAGGACTTATGTGGTCCATACGGAAAACTGTGATCAAACGGGCAAACATTGGGTTGCTTTTCATTTTCCGCATCGGGTGCACCAGAATTGTTCTATTGCTTAGGACAGTTACCGGAAATATACCAACGCTATTTTAGAAAATCATCGTAAATGGACTACAATACTCTGTTGTAAGCATTCAACCCACTGACTTGATTTAGAATGACTTGTAAACTCGTAGCCATACTTAGTTAAACATAAACAAAGATACTTTTTTTTATATAAAAAACCACCTTCAAGTTTGTGTAGCAAGTCTGGAAGTGATAGAGAGATTTTCAAAAATCCCCCAAAAAACTGACCGATTATAAGGGCGTGCTGATGACTTCCAAGGGTATCCACCCACCTTGGAGAGTCGACTGGTCCGACATTAGGGTGTGGCGTCCGCGTCAAGATTTTAGGGTCAAATGGTCTAATATTTGTGTGTGGTGTCCGCGTCCCGATTTAAGTGTTGACTAGTCAACATTAGGGTGTGGTGTTCGCGTCCTGATGTACGGGTCAAATGGTCCAACACTAGGGTATAACGTCTGCGTCCAGGATTTTGGGCTCGAACTGCTCGTATCATTCTAGGGTATAGCATCTGCGTCCCAGTTTAAAGGTAGACTTGTCCAACGCTAGGGTATGGCGTCCGCGTGGCATTTCGAGGTTTTTGGGTGGTCGAATGGTCCCTCACTTGGGTTTTGCGTCGGCGTTTAGTATCCAGGTTTTGGAGATCGAACATAACATATAATACTACTTACGTGTGTTTCGATTTGTTTGTTATATTTTTTATTTTTTAATTTTTAATTGCCAAACAAAAGTGAAAATATAACACGTGTCTTAATTTTATAAATTTTTGTTAGTTCAAGAGGATTCGATGAATATTTCAGCTCATTGGAAATTAGGTCTGATTGAAGGACCCACAATAATGACATGATATAGAAAAGAATTAGTTTGGAGTAAGAAAACGTCATTATGTCTTCACGGATGTCTCTTTAACGAACCAGGTTCGTGTTTCCTGTACTTTTTTTTAACAAACAAATGCTTATTCAAGAAATATCTTTCACATCATAAGTATACAATTAACATTTATATAAACAAAAGTGTCGGAGTGATACCCTGATAATGTTTTACTTGCATATAAACATTTGACATGATATAGAAAAAAAATAGTTCGGAAGAGGAAAAAAATGGCTTCACGGATGTCTCTTTCACGAACCAGGTTCATGGTACCCGTACCTTTTAATTAGAGACTTGTATAGGGTATGGTATTCTAATACATATTATATATACAAATTCATAACAATCACGGAAACATTGTAGTCATCATCAAACGTTATAAGTGTGAGAAGGATGTTTATCGATTGGTACTAATAGCTAATTGAATGGTTTTTTTTTAATTATTTCCGGAAAAAAACCTCATATCAATTGTTTCTGCTGAAAAAATACGTTGACCTCATTTCAGTATGGCAAACACCAATGGTACATGTAAGTATAGAATTGAGAAATTATTAAATTGATCAAATAAGAATTTGAAGAATATATTGATTTCTAAATGTGATTTCTAACTCAATAAAGAGCAAAATATAAGCTGTTTATTTCAAAAGTTTTCACAAGAAGGCAATATACTATTTTAGGATTGTTGGTACAAAGATACATTCAAAACAAACAAAAAAGATCAAATTTCGGATCCACGTGGTTATGTGTTTCATTGGTAAAGATGAGTTGTAACTGTCATGATCGAGTGCAAATTTAGTTAAACAGTCAAGTGTCACGTACTGATTGCGCAACAAATCTTAACCCCCAAAACATATGACGATATTTATTGCAAAGTCCTTTTTCAACTAATTGAAGTTCCTGGGTATGTTTTAGTCCGAGATTACTCTGACTTCCAACGGCTGTTTTGTCAGAAAAGCTTGGGCCATGGGACGTCGGAGCTCGTCCCATATCAAAATGTCGCTTCTGGTGCCAACTAACGGCCTTGGAATGATATAAATCGGGTATCAATCTGTTCATGTTTTATTTATCTCCTCATTTATGTAAGCTTCACCTACCTGCCAGCATTTATTTTTCCATATTTAAACAGTTTTCACAGTGACCCATCGATTCAGACATTTTTACTTTTATTTTCAAATGGACGTCAAGTTACGAGAGATTTGCGACCTCGAGACTCAAATATGCAAATATTTATACTTTTCCACCTCCTTTATAGGAGATTGATTATGTTTAACATTTAGTAGCCACCACGATTTTTCACTTCCTTTACAGGAGATCGGTATTAAGCATTTAGTGCCAACCACGATTATAATCAGAAGCTCTCGGACATTTAGATTACTTGCATCGTAAATGAACGAGGTGTTCGATTATGGTCATTTGCATAAATCATCACTTTTTTCTCGTGGTCACGTGATAATCTTGGCGTCCTTTTGAAAATAAAAGTAAAAATGTCTGAATCGATGGGTCACAGTGAAAACTGTTTAAATATGGAAAAATGTCCTGAAAATGCATAAAATACATGCCGCTTGACGTTATGCATCTAATCAATTATTGTTTCAGGAAACAACACTCATGATGAAGTTAATGGGAAGTAAGTTTTTAATTTATCCTATATTGAATAGTTTGGTACAAAAGCAATAAAAAGACAACTTATAAATAGAATTAATCCGTGCTCTGGGATTAATAATCTGTCAAGCCCCAGTCACAATGTCACGTTTTATTCCGTTTAAAAAAACCGCTTTTCAACTACGTTTTCTGAATAAAATTGTCCCGTTATTTGGAAAGCTAGGGTTTACTAGGTTTGTGCTATGTTCTTATCACGGTTTGCTACGTATTAGTACGCGTAGACTAGTCCGAGATTAATCTGACGTCCAACGGCTGTTTTGCCAGACAAGCTTGGGCTGTGGGACGTCAGAGCTCGTCCCATATCAAAAAGTGGATATTTGCCCACCAAAAATAGATGCGCTGCTTCGTCGCATCTGGTGCCGACTGACGGCCTTGGGGTTATATAAATCGGGCATCAATCTGTTCATTTTTCATTTATTTCTTCATTTATGTAAGTTTCACCTACCTGCCAACCTTTATTTTCTTATCATTAGACAGTTTTCACAGTGACCCATCGATTTCGGCATTTTGCCTTTCATTTTCAAAGATTATCACGTGACCACGAGAAAACAGTGATGATTTATGCAAATGACCATAATGTAACACCTCGTTCATTTACGATGCAAGTTATCTAAATGTCCGAGAGCTTCCGATTGTAACGTGGTCGGAACTAAATGCTTCATACCTATCTCCTGTAAAGGAGGTGAAAAATCATGGTTGGCTACTAACTGTTAATCATCGATTTCCTATAAAGGAGGTGAACAAATATAAATATTTGCATATTTTGAGTCTCGAGACCACGAACTCTCTCGTAACTTGACGTCCATTTGAAAGTGAAAGTCAAAATGCCGAAATCGATGGGTCACTGTGAAAACTGTCTAATAATGAGAAAATAAAGGTTGGCAGGTAAGTGAAATTTACATAAATGAAGAGATAAATGAAAAATGAACAGATTGATGCCCGATTTATATAATTCCAAGGCCTTCAGTCGGCACCAGAAGCGATGAAGCAGCGCATCTATTTTGGGTTGGCAAATATCCACTTTTTGATATGGGACGAGCTCTGACGTCCCACGGCCCCAGCTTGTCTGGCAAAACAGCCGTTGGACGTCAGAGTAATCTCGGACTAGCGTAGACCCACGTTTCCACCACGCATGCTGATGAGTCTTTTGTAGACAAAACACGCGTCTGGTGTAAATATTTAAATTTTATTCCTATTATCTATGATGAGTTTATTTGTTTCGATAAGTAGTAATCACGTTTTGTTAAGTTCCAATAGGCTTTGATACGTATTTACTAGGTTTCTACTTTGTTTCAATTTTCAATTTTCGCACGTTTGTTGTTGAATTTTCAAAACATACGGGCAGGTCTCGTTTTGAACAAAGCATTAATACGTTCCGATTTGCTATGTTACGTTTATTCCGGTTTCGCTAGTACGCTTTCACAACGTAGTAAAACGTAGCTGTTGAAACGTGACAGTGTGAAAAGGCTTTATTATGATTGATAGTGCGTTATCTAGGTTTCCTAATCCGAGATGTAGCTATCAAAAGTTTGATTTTATTATGAATTGTGATTATGCCCAAGACATTGCATCTTATGTCTAAACGTAGAAATATAAATCTGTAAATTTTTAATCTTTATTGATTGTATAAATGACCTTAAACGAGTTTTTTGATAACAGTGTCTCATATGTCTCAAAGGCAAGGATCTAATATGGTTTTAAAGATTTTTAGATTGTATATGATGATGTATATTGGATCGTGATTTACCTACTTTTACTTACTTTCAATTTGATCGCTGGGATTAACAATCCGTTATAATGAATCCAAATAAGTGATCTCGGATTAATATTCCGTTATTTTTAATTCCTTATTACTGATTTCAAATATATATGAGCCAGTCCATGCAAAAAGATATAAAATGAAGCTGAAAAATAATTAAACAACAGTGTCTATCTCCTCCAAGGACTGTTGATTTATACTACTATTTAATAACTTAACTAAACCCAAGTTACCAGCTTGGATTCAGCACATCAATCTTTAATGAATAAACACGAAAACATCCAGTTGGACGCCTCTCAGGTGCTCAAAACAGTTGCATGACTCTATGGCGTTGGTTTGGTCTTCTCAGTTCTTGTAGTAGTTGAGTTCTGTACAGCCAGTTTTTAGTTGGGCTAATATACTGAAATGTCTTTTAGTGGGAAAATCATACATACTGAGTGTTTCGTAGTTGTTGTTTTTTTCGTTAAGGTATTTCAAATCTTCTCTTCCATTTTTCTCATGTATTTTTAAAGGCTGATTGTGTGACGTCCTGTAGTGTTATGACGTTATTTTCCGGTGTTAATTCTTATGCTTCCTGTGCTGCTGTTTTTCCAAGGATGTCATTGCCAGCTAAAATGGCAAGTCCTGATGTCCATGGTATGATTATTTTTAGTCCTTTTATTTGTTTTTGCCTAAGATGCTCCATATTTTCTTTACTATCTCTTATTACGGAGATGTAGCTATTTGGGACCCAGTTAGTAATCCCACGGCGCTTTGACTGTCAGATTTCTTTTTTTTATTTTTTTGAAATTTTATGCGTTGTACGTAATTTCTGTAATGCAGTATTCAAGGACCATGCTAATCGCTTTGGGTTCCGCCAGGAGGATGGATCCTCTTTGTGCCACAGGTTTATGTAGTCTTGCAGCAGGTTTAATGTGTTCAGCAAAGATAATTGCTCCTGCTCCACAGGGTCCTTGGTTCCCTAAGCATGATCCATCTGTGAACAATATTGCTTGATCTTATGTGCAATCTCCCGTAAGTTGGTTAATGGTTTCCAGGCAAAGTTTTTGTTGCTCATTTGTCCTTGATTTTGAGTTGCCTAGTCGTCTCTAATATGTAGGTATTAATTGAATCATTTGAGTTTCTCCCAGTCTGTAGGTAAACTCTGGTTCTAAACGATTGATGTTAATCTTCGTCTGTTTTTCAATTTCTGCTGCTTTGCTTAATGCATTGCCCATTGGTGTTGGATGGTGTCCTGATCTTCATACCTCACAAGTTGCTGTTTGATGGGTTCCTGTGTATATTAGGATTTAATCTTTGCTATCTCTTTTATGGCTATTTGTTCTAGCCTCAGGTCTATTGGCATAACTCCTGATTCTACTTCTAGTTCTTCTTTGCCAGATGTTGTAGGCATATGCATGCATATAATTAGTGCTTTTATCTGTACTCATTCAAGTTTTTGCAGGTCTGTTGGTTCTGCTATTTGCCATGCTGGACTCGTTATTCAATGACTGACCTAACTAGACTGTAGTACAATTGTACTGTCTTTACTGTTGCTAATTTGTCGCACTTCTCTAAGAATAGTAAACTTCCGGTTTTCTCTCTTTTCAATGGCATCAATGTGTTTGCTGACGGTCATTTTCTCGTCCATAATGATACCAAGGATCTTTGGTGTCGAGCTGTAGTTGAGTTCTTTACCTTGAATCAAAATGCGTTTGTCCTCTTTATTGATTGTCTTAAGCTGTTTGCCAGAGTGTTCCATCATCAGCAAATTTTGTGTAGTCTCCTAGAATATCTCCCAGTAGGTATTTGATACAGATTTTGAATAATGTGAGAGCAAGACTTGATCCTTGTGTCAGCCCATCTTTGTTTCAAATTCTTCGCCTACATAGTTTTTAAAGATGCATCTTGCCATTCTGTTATTTATATCTAATACCCAGATGGTGTAATTTCTCTAAAAGTCTATCTCGCCAGATTAAATCATATGCCTTTTCTATGTCAATAAGACATGCAAGGGTGATTTCTCCTCCTTCATTGAATTTGTCTACCGTGATAAATCTGATCAGGCAGTTTGATGTTGAGTCTTTTTCCTGAATCCTTCTTGTTTTTCTTCTATAAGCTTCATTCCTGCATTCCAGCCAGTTAAGAACAATTATTTCAGGAATTTTGCACATGACACTGGTGGTATGATGATGGTAAATAGTAATTGTTTTTTCTCTTGTTTCCTTAGGAATTTGATGTTTGCTGTCTTCCATTCTTGTGGTAGCCGGCCATGTTTTAGTGTGAGGTTCACAATAGTTCGTATTGCTTCTATGAGGTATTACATTAATAAAGAGATCCGTTCTGTTACACCTTGTGATCAATTTATTTGGAAATCGTCAATGGCAATCAGCAGGGTTTAAGAACATCAGTTATTCGACCTGTTAGTCAAATGCATTTTGTTAGAATATATTTTTTCACTCTTTTGGTCTTTTGGAAAATGTTATTTGTGCTGTATTTAGACCCCTCCACAACGAAATTTGTTACATACACACGTATACAATCATAGTTTTGAACGTTGTTTTCAATTTTGACTTGTTTATATTTATTACGTTTGCATTGGGCTTGTATTATATTTTCCCTCCGGTTAAGGTTTATGACCCCTTCTGTAGCCATTTTTGTACGAACTTTTCAAACTTCAATTGTATCAAAACTACAGATATAATGAATAATAGAGATAGGCCATTTTGTACATTTTCCAATGGGAAACTTGACGCAAAGCATTATTTTCTACTGTTTCATTGCATTTAATAGAAAAAGAGGACTGTGTGGCAAATAAATCAAGATTTGTAAAGAAAATCCACAGCCTCTATCCTTGTACTCTCATATAAGGCAATTTGATGACTGATAGATTTAGAGGATTATTGCATGCAGTGCTAGCATTGATTTCCTTAAAACATGTTTATAAATGTAGTTTTTGGTCAAAACAAATATAATTATGGGCAAAATCAAGTACAACTTATAGGGTGCGATCGACTTTAGTGACTCAGCACGAGGTGTTTCGGAATTTACAGTTTGCTTAGAACTTTTTGTAAAAAATAAACACTAGCACATCATAGAAAATCTAGTGAGTAATTTGTGTTTCAAATTTAATAACAAAAATATCTGTATTAAAGGCTGTGGATTTTCTATAAAAATCTTGATTTATTTGCCACAAAGTCCTTTTTTTCTATTAAATGCAATGAAACAGTAAAAAATAATTCTTTGCATCCAGTTTCCCCTTGGAATATGTTCAAAATGGCCTATCTCTATTATTCATTATATCTGTAGTTTTGATACAATTGAAGTTTGAAAAGTTCGTACAAAAATGGCTACAGAAGGGGTCATAAACCTTAACCGGCTCATAAACCTTAATATAATCCGTTCATTCTATGTTGACTCTTTTTAAAATAAGAGTATATCCTAAATTGAGGTAAATTAAATGGCCTTCTAAATTCTTTTCGATCCCTAACATCACTGAAGAGACATTAATTGTCGAAATCCGGACATCGTGTAAAATAAATTAGCAACTCATGTTGTGATTAACTATCTTTATCGCAGCGATCCATTTTGTTACACCTTGTGATCAATTTATTTGGCAATCGTCAATGGCAGTCAGCAGAATTTCAGAACATCTGTTGTTCGACCTGTACGTCAAATGCGTTTTGTTCTTTTGGTATTTTGGAAAATATTTGTTTTTTCCAAATCCGATTTTTATCCAAAGCAATCATAGGTTTGAACGTTGTCTTCAATTTAGACTTGTATTTCGTCTAAACATCAGACCAACAATGTTAGATCTGTAAATTTGCTTTTGCAAATTTTTGTTCATCACTCGCCGGGATTCGAACTCGTGCTACTGAGATATCGTGACACCAAATCGCCTTGCTGTATACGACATGCTAGACCACTCTATCACCTAGGCTTACAGGTGGCTGGGTGTTACCTCTCCTCGTCAGTTTTAATCTAGCGTTGTAATACATAACATGATATATAAGGCTTGAAGATCGAATTGTCACAGATCATCTGAACTATCTATTTTAATATATATATAACGGATGTGGTCGAGTGGTCTAGAAGGTGTGCGTTAGAATCCCGCTGATAGACGGACAAAAATTTGCCAGCATAAGAATAATATCTTTATTTTCCATAAAATTTTAAGAACTTGGTTTTCATTCACGGGAAATACCTGCCTCACATTATATCATTTTACTTTATTTTATTTCACAGGACAAAGCATGACTATACACACAGTCGTTTTGGTTATACACGGTAAGATTCTTCCATAAGAGCCGGATAAACTATGCCCATTTCTATGATTACTAACAGGCCTATAGCTTCAATCAGACAGCAACCCTACTGCACCAAAAGACATATTTCAGTCTTTAAACAATAGTCAACAAATGATATTCGTCTTACGAATTTGTCGGGTCTATAAAACCAAATCCGGCAAATATGTTTTTTAGTTTGAATTGTTCTGTATTTTGTCATATCGGGACTTATATGGCATATTATAAGGCATGTGTTGTTGGCCGTACAGTAAATAAAGTATGATATTATGTTAATTGGTATCAGATGGATCGTTTTCTCATTAGGAATCAAACCTATAACGATCTGCAACTAACACCAAAATCCTTTAAATAATGAGAAGTGGGGAGGGGGTGTCACAACACAATATTAGGATGTGACATTCGAAACTACTGTTTAAGTTTAAGACTATGCACATTTGAAATTGAGGCCGAGTTCAAAGGACAATGTCATGATTATGTTCTAAATTTTGACATTGTATCATTTGAAAATCAGGGCTTGATATAAAAATACTGGTGCAAAGGTACCTGTAACCATATATTTATTGAAGAAGCTAAATAAAACTATTTATTACCGAGAATGGTTGACATTATGTAAAGCGAAAATAGCAAATAAGGAAGAGATATTCAGCTGCTATTTCTAATTAAAAAAGGAAAAACACGCAGTCGAATGATTCTAGGTTACTGTACACGTATTTAAAAAGTATGTGATTTTTATATACTTTCATTTGTATTTCTTAGTGGATGCAAGAGGGGAGGCAGTTTGGATCTTTACATACTCCAACAAGTACAATAACAAATTGACATAAAAACAGTCAATATTGTAACATTTTGTGTTGAACACAAAATTATACAGTCATAACACGTTAGTCAGATCAGATATCCAGGTTCAATTGTGTCTTATGTAGATAGATAAAGGCAGATGTGGTGTGAGTGCCAATGAGACAACTCTCCATCCAAATAACAATTTAAAAAAGTAAACCATTATAGGTTAAAGTACGGCCTTCAACACGGAGCCTTGGCTCACACCGAACAACAAGCTATAAAGGGCCCCAAAATTACTAGTATAAAACCATTCAAACGGGAAAACCAACGGTCTAATCTATATAAACAAAACGAGAAATGAGAAACACGTATATATTACATAAACAAACGACAACTACTGTACATCAGATTCCTGACTTAGGACAGGTGCAAACATTATGTGTATGTTTTTGTTCCGCATCACGCCACGGTGCGGAGCTATTAGTTTCGGTCGACATGCACGCCATCTTGAAATAATTACTTTTCACTTATAGATTATAATTGGTTGATTTATGATGCGGATGAAAAACAGCAACAGCTATTGTCTTAGATGAGTTAAAGAATTAAAGAATTTTCTCGTCACAGGTTAAGACACAAAATTCCAGAAAATTAGCTTATTGAGTACTTCATCTCCGATCAACTGTCATTAATTCATGTTTGAACAATATATTGCACACTGGAATTCCATATTGAAATATCAATTATCAATACGTGTTTGTTTGCTTTATCTTTATAACTCTTTATTGCCAAAAAAACCCCTGGCGGGTTAAATTGCAAACATAGTACATTGTATACACATTTACCAATCTGAAACATTTTCAGAAAGCTCAGACGTGTAAACCTTTGGCTTTCCCCTTGTAATGAAAAAGGTTAAATAACCGAGCAATCTTATTGTTATAAGGGAAACTTCAAGGCCCGTTTCACATTGTTTTCAGATTTATGATAAAGTTTATCTATTTGTGTATTAATTTCCTACCTGGATGACTATATAGCGCGATGAAACCCCTTTCGCATATTCTTACCTATGTTATGAATTTATAAAAACAGTACATATTATATATAAATCGAATTTTTATTCAGAAATCATGAATTTGTCGTCTGCTTATTTATTAATCCACATCAAAAATTCAAATCGGATACAATGAAAATGGTATTTCAGGATTCACACATTATATACAAGTCTGATAATGTAAGCGACTTTGAAAAAAGTGACTATTCAAGAGGTTTGTTATTGGTCTTTCCTCGACGCATATAACTAAATTTAAAATCGTAACAAAATTTTACTACTATTTTTTTTGTTTTAGTGCTCTGTCTGATATACGGCACAAATTGTGACACCTTGTATATAAAAGAGAAATCAAAAACGACATTGATTTGTCCATTCAGATCAATAACACACAAGGTACAATGGCGGGGACCAGAATTTTTAACAGCTTACAGTGATGGAATATATTTAAAGAATACACTGTCTAATCATGAAAAACTGCGTATAACGGGAAACTATAGCATTGGAGAATACAATTTGGAAATAAACAATTTCTCCCCTGAAGAAGAAGGACATTACCGTTGTGATAACATAAATGGCTCAACAGCTGTGCACGCAAGCTTTTATTTAGAAGTTTATAGTAAATTGTTAACACATTCCTTTATTTTTATTCGATATTTACTATTTATGGTTTACGTTTTATAAATCAAATTGAGATACAAATGTATTGGCCTAACTGAAAACTTATATACATCATTTTTTGAAGTAGAATGGGGTTTCCCCGCCAACCTGTATTGCATATGGCCCCAAACGATTAGTCTAGTTGTGCATTTGATTGAAGAAGTTTATGTACGTCTATTGTTTACCAAATAGATATTTTTATTAAAACTCTTTCGTCATAAAGGGAAATTACAAGGATAACAATCTAAGTAAATGTAGGTTTTATATTATATAATTATTTAACTATCTAGTAATAAACGAAGATGTACCAATCAGATCTGTCTTAGTCTGCTAATTTCATTTATGAATAATATACTGCCTAAAATAGACAAATGAAAATTACTGCCATTCTCCGGACTTGATACATCTACTTCCACCCGTCTTGGGGATAGCTTATTGCATGACCGCTGTACGTTTTGACCTGAGTGGTACTTGTATAGGTCTCCTTACGGTCCCCTTTATATATTAAAAAAACCAAACGTAGCAATATAACATACAAATAAACATAGTTTTGTTTAAGCAAACAGAAGTAAAGAAAAAAAAAACCTAAACATTTTTTTTACTGCTGAACATATATGCTGAACAACAATATTCTAAACAAATATGGACTATTGTAAACAAATCGTGTGGATACACTTATTCTTTGCTAATGTAAGACACTTGCATATATACAGATGGCAGAATTATACGAACTTATTAGTCACTTGTGCCGAAAAAAAATCCTTCATCTTATTCCTTCACACATTTGATATTTTGCATGCCTTTGAGTGTGTATCACAGGAGTTTCAAATTGAATTAATCTAGATGTTTCTAAACATGACAAATCAATACAATCTTCACATATAAAATTATTGTTAACACTTTTTATGAATTGTATACAGATGCTATTAAATACATTTACTTTACCAAATCTTAATTTCAGGGTCACCCAGTAATATGTCAGTTACAAATACTTCGACAAATGGACTTCTTGAAGTGAACGAAGGTCAAATTATCCTGCTTAACTGCACCGTGGAGAGCGGTAACCCTTCAGAAAATATGATGTGGGTACATAATGACTCAATACTGGTTTTTGGAGGACCTAAATTACTGGTTTATGAATTTGTTGCAGTGGTAACCGATCATTCAAAAATCTATATGTGTATAGCTAACAATAGTAAAACAGAAGATTCAGTTAAATTTCAAGTCCAGCTTTATGTGAAAGGTAATTTATAGGCACACAATATACATATATTTTCTGCTGACATGAGTTTGTATAAACTTACTGTATAAGTATTTTGTACTTTTTTTTAATTCTAGAACTGTAGTTTATCGGTAATGGTCTAGTCTATTCTTAGCCCTAAGCAAATAGTTTGACGAGCAATAAACAGTAGGAGAAAATGTAAGACTTTGGAATATAAAAAAAGAAGATGGGTATGATTGCCAATGAGACGACTCTTCAAAAGACACAAAATGAAACAAAAACAGTTATAGGTCACTGTACGACCTTCAACAACGAGCCAAAAAGGGTCACGAAATGACAAAGGTAAAACATGTCAAACGAGGAAACTAACGGCCTCTATAAATAAAATCTGTATGAAATCAAGAACATTAAAACACATATTAATATTTTGATTTAAAGACCTGCATGTTTACACAATGGACATGAACAAAGTTCAAAAAAGTAAAAAAAAGTGTTTGAAAATGTCAAAAACATTCATCAAATTTACCTAGCATATTAGGCTAGCTCTTATCGGATCTTCTCCTTTGACAATTTCTACAGTAAACTGTCTTTGGTGGAAAGTTGTCTTATTGGCAATCATAAAACATTTATAATTATGAAAAGATGAAGCAAATACTTCAATTTAGATACACAATACTAACACTCACGTAATTTTGTCTTTTATTATTTAATAGAGCTTCCATATGTAGATATTAGAAATGTCAGTGCAACTGTATTAGAGGTCGCCAAAGGGGGTGATATTGTTTTGGACTGTGATTACAAAACAAACACCAAACCATACAAACTGACATGGATCTTCAAAAATGAAAGTTTGATTACTGAATCCGCAGATGGAATTCCATTGAACGGTGCTTTACACATATCCAGCATCAGAACAAACAACACCGGTACCTACAAGTGTTATGTTTACAATAGAGTAGGAATTGGGTCTGCTATGGTAGATGTTCTAGTAACTTGTAAGTATTTTATTCAAAATATTTTCAGTATAGAACGACACTTTTTGAAATAAGAGTTTTCAAAATCTATAACCCTTTCCGTGCTATATTGATTTTGTTGTTATTATATTAAAGATATCTAATATGATCTCTTCTGTTAACTTAGTACTCCATGGGTCACTGTGGTCTCGAGTATTTTGAATAGTTGATCAACTGTACCACAGCCTTTCGACAGTGAGGTTGCAAGGTCAAACCCCGCTTGTTGGAGGACATTTTTCAGGTTTTTCAGTTGAGTTTATATCACTAAAAGTTTATCGGGTTTCACTTACAACCTCGTTTGATTTTCTTTGTATAATGTCAAATTGTCATATATATTTTCTTATATTATGGCATTTCAAGGCTTACTATATACAGTATTAATTTGTTTGATTTTAAACGGTGACTTGTAATTGTTCATATTATTGCCCTTCTGTCTTTGGATAGTTATCTCCTTGGCAAGCATACCAAGTTTCGTAATTTCTATAGTCTTATTATCTTTAATAAACCATGATTAATTTTAATTAAATATTTGTGTTATTTCAGATAAGCCGGAACTGAAATCTAACGATTCTTTATTGTTTGATACCGAAGTTGGAAGACCTGCATTTATTTTAATTGCAATAAGAAGCTTCGAAAAACCTACAGCTTCATGGACCTCATCAGCTGGAGGCATTCTTGGTTTATTGAATGTGAAAGAAGAACAGAACGACATGTTTTCAATTAAAGGGACTATAGTTCCTAGCACTGATCATCATTTTGGAAAATATGGTATTCGAATAAGAAACAGAATCGGAAGTCTACATACAGAAATTGTGCTTACTTATACAGGTATACTTATTTCATGGTCATACTTATGAATGACAACAGAAAATCTATTAATACAATATTTTTGAAAACAAGTAGACGATTGTTGGTATTGGCCAATGAGTCATACATCTGCGACCAAAAACACCATAAGACATCTCGAAGTATTTGATCACCTTTTTTCAGATGGTATACTTTCATATATTTTAATAAATGAGATAATGGAATTCAACTAGCTTTAAGCACTGCTGGTTTTCTTGTAACGGTGCTGCGTGTTTTTATGTAAGTTGTTTCTGTTGCACTTATTACCGATGTTTTGAGTGAAGCCATTTGCATCTGAATTTAACAGTTTTTCCTATGTTGTGCAGTTTTGTGTCGGTTGAATTTTTCGCATTATGCACATCAGGCGATTTTTATAGCTGACGCTATGGTATGAGATTTCCTTGTTGTGGTTGAAAGATGTATGCTTACCTACAATTACTTACCAGGATATCGTTTAAGTTTGAACTTTGATATATTTTTATACAGTGGGATCTGCATGAAATCCTAAACGTGAAACGTCAAACGAGAAAGGATCTCACGCTATGCACGTATCTTCGCCATGCAATTCATTGTTATTCAAACTTCAAATGACTTTTGTAGCATCTGAAATTTAAAACCACCGAAACATATTCCATCGGTAAAACAGTGCGAGAAGGTGTCTATTAAACTCATTTAGTATTTATTCAAATGTTGTAGAGCATACCTCATTTTATTAAATCCGTCTAATATATATAAACAGACATGAGCGTAACTAATCTATTGAAATATGTAAACGACACACGATGGGACAGAAATACTCATAGGGATATATTTGAAGCAATTAATAACTAAATAGATTGTTATCAACAAACTGAAAACATTCATTTATCTGGAAAAGATAAGTATACGCGTAACAGACAACTTCTACTCAAATTGACCTCTATCATCAAAAACCTTTGTTTTAAACGAAACGTGTATACCAGAGTAAATCTGATATAATTGTGTTATTTTATTTTTATGAAAATGATGACTTATACATTGTCGCATTGATTTGGTTTTGTACAGAAAAAAGACTAGTTGTCAGCAGTTCATAAACATAATCAGTTGTTTCTTTATATTTTGAATGGCAGCGTTACCAAATGATAAAAATATCATAAAAAAAAATAGAATTGTTTCTGTGTGATGAAAATACAAAACTAACCAAATTTGCAATGACACATTTTGTGTTTACTAATATAATATATATCCCTTTTGTAAGAAAAACGTAAAGCCAATCAAATGTATGTGTTTTTTAATAGACATACGGGTACTGACATCTCCAGGAAAATACAGTTGCAGCATTGGGGCTTCTACAACTATTAACTGTTTCGTCAATACGAATTTATACAGAAAATGGAGTTGTGTTTGGCAACATTTTTACAATCAAGAATTCATTAGGTCTTTGCCATGTACTGTAAAAGATGGTATCTCTCTGTTACCTTTCGAATTTTGCAACAACATGGATACTGGTATTTATAGATGTGTCCTGGAAACCCAAACATGGAATTTTTCTTCCGATGCAGAACTGTCAGTAAAAGGTAACATACTTGTTATATCATATCAAGTTAAACGTTTGTCTGAGTTTCATAAATTCAATGTAGTATATGATTCATGTCTTATTTTGAACATTAAGTGGATGCATGTACAACTTGTCAAGATGAAATGTTTTACTGTGTAAAATAGTTCTAATTATATAATTAGAACAGAAGAAAAATTACATAATCATTAGATATCGTGCTTTACATGACTTTTTGGTATATTTTGTTATGTTGAATTCTGCAACACTATCGTTTAACCCACCTCTGCTTCAAACCACATGAATCCGTCGAAATGATTATTTTTTTATATTGATCATCATTTGTATTGTGCATTGCATTTTCAATTTTTGCCTACAACAAATGAACACAAGAGCAATTGGTTCATGAGCAATAATGAGTATATAACAATTGCCAAAATGCGCATCTAGTGCAATACATGTTGTAACGTTAATGTTATTATATCATTTTTTTTTTCAATTTAAATAAATTTATAGGGCCACCTATTATATTGACGTCCATAACTAAGAAGCACAGTAATAAGATCGTATTGTCGACGTTCTTTGTTTCGGACCCTCCAGCAAACGACATAGCATGGATTTTCAGTATCGGAAAGACTGAGAAACAAATTGTTTCTAACTCTGCGATATTCAATGTGTTATCATCTAATTCATCGGCTGATATCTCAGTTTATGGTAAAACGATTACTATAAATTGTATAAGAACAGATCTGAAATTAGTCGACCCCAAAAGTGTTAAAGAGGGGTGGTTTTTATGCCTAATAAGCAATATATTGGGTAGTAGTGAAACTGTATTCAATACAACATACAAGTACACAACGGAAAGTCACACAGATACAATATTATATAGCAGTATGTTTCCAATGAAATCTTCCGAAGCACCGTTTGCTGTGAAAGATAGAGGTTAGTATTTTTCTTGTTCATATGTGCGTACTCTTTATTACTTTAAATAACTTATAATTGTATTATACTATAATAACATCCAGATATTAGCTTTTTTTAAAATCCAATAAATGCTACGATGATTTTGTTAATGCAGTAACTATGACAACGAAAAAGAAAAACATACAAAAGTAGTACTAATCAATTCAATAATGACAAAAAAAAAAAGACAGGATATGCCGAAGGGATATTCAAATCCGTAATTCAAAGACAAAATGACATCACCATGGCTGAATATGAAAAGGGATGGCAAGTAAATCAAAATTAGACATAATTTAAAATACATAAACGGAGCAATACGGGCAAAAAAAAGTTGGCTTTAAAATTACATGATGAAAACAATTAACATAATACACTTGCTACAATATAAAGAAACTACTACAAATATACATACACATCCCGAACATAATGAAAGAAAACAAATAGTATAAGATGGCTAATCACTATCATGGCTATTCAAAACGTTGCATGTATTACTTATTGACTCATGACATTGGTACATTGACCATTAACATATCTTAACTTTCATTCACTCAGCAAAAGATAATTACATGGTCATATTCTTGATAGTTGGGCTAACTCTATTTGTTGTCCTGACGTTAGCTGGCGCAATATGGCAGTACAAAGCATCCTTGAAAGGTAATTATTTTGTGCTTTTATACTTGTTAAAGGTGTTAATTAATGTGGGTGTATACTTTTGTTTGTTTTTATAACTGTCTAAGTTTTCGGAAGAAAAAAAAAACAAACAGAGAACTGCTTTATCATTTTACATGGATCGATGCAACATTATATGATTGTTATCTATAGTATCTTTGTAGTACATTATAGGAATATAAACACACAACCGTAAAGTTAACCTTTTTGGTCAATCGGTCGATCTAAGGCGAGGCACACAGTACAGGCAGTATTGAGGTGGATATAGTAAAATATTAAAATCGAAAACAATTTACACAGGGAACGTTTTCGATTTCGATCGCACACATATTATATGTCAACCACTTTGGAGCTAAATTTGAGTGAAAAATACATGACCCGGGCCTGCTTATCGAAACTGTCCTAAGATCGGTTCTAAAATTTTCTTACGACAGAAATTAGGATATAGCTAGAACGGACTTAGAACTTTCTAAAGTGAGGACCGACTTCCGACACGCTAAAGTTATGACAAATCATCGGAAGTTGCGACATGTTTGACAAGCCTAATAAAGACTATGATATGTCTTAAGTTGGCATTTAGACACGTATAATTTCTATGTCTGCTTTACTAAACAGTCCCCCGGTGTTTACGATAAAAAATCTGTATCCGTTGGAAAGAAACTGAATATCGAAACGCCATAAAAAAAAGTTGATACTATTAATTTTCTTGTCGCTTTTTAACAGGAACGATACCTATTCAAATTGAAACAGAATTAAGGTGAGTTAAGCAGTATACGAATTTAGTACACATTGTTTTTATTAAAGAGTCCCCATAAACCCGTTTTCATTTTGTGCTTCCGTATTAATATTACTATCACCAAGGACGCTGACACTATTGTATAAAAAATAGTCATTAGAGATTAACCATGATTATAATTCGTTTTGCCACAAGTACTCTTTATCTACACAAGACCTGTCGATAAGAGATACATGAATTCGCTGAAGTAAGGAGATGAACTACAAAACAAATAATACAATTGATAAAAGGTCAACTTTGCCTGAAAGAGTTAGAAACTTAGTTTTTTTGATAATGATTTAAACTTAAATGTGAATTACTCATCATGAACTGATGATATCATTGCGGACTTTACTGGATTACAATTCACCAGGTACGCTCTATCTTAATATTTAAAGGTCAGGGGTATGTGATCAGCATACGGACCGGCCTTCAATTGTGAACAAAACACATGCATAAAAGTCAGCTATAGATATATGAAATATAACAAAGTGTAAATCTAGTCAAAACTTTACACTTCTTGAAGAACGTAAATTTCCATAAATGTCTTAGGAGCTAGCTGATTTCTTAGTTTCAAATATAAATATTTTACCCATTATATATCGGGTTATAACATATTGATATCTAGAATCTTAAAAAATACACTTTTTAAATATGCTTGCTATACAACTGTCTACGTTTGTGTAGCACTGTACGTCTAGTTTTGAATAAATCTACTTGTATGTGGAAAAATCGATTGATTGCAAAAAGGTTTCGCTAAGATATGACTTACTGCATTTTCAATGTGTATTGGTTCTTATTAGTAGCGGAACTGCCCTCCAGAATATAAGACATTCAACGTCATCTGATGATATTTATGAAGAAATATCAAACGAAAACTCTGATGCATGTCAAGATATTGCCGAGCAAGAGCCTGAAGAAGAAGTCGACCTTGTCCATTCGAGTATTGCGGAAGAAAGTATATCTGCTACCGACACAAATGTTTACGAGGATTTGAATGAAGTACCAAAGGAAATAAATCCAACCAACAGTGAACATTATAAAACAATAAGATCTGAAATGCCAATTCTAGATCATAATTCAGACGATGAAAATTACCTTATCCCTGGTCCAGCCTATTTGATTGTAATTGACTCTGATCAAGAAAAGGAAGCAAAACCTTATGATACTACTGCCTCTTAACTAATTATGTAACAAATGATGTCAGATTGTTTATATTCGTAGCATTGAATGGCCATCATAACCTATAATCGTTTTGCATATTTCTAATAAGAATGGTTTTTATCCATATAATAGGGTGAGAATCACACAAAAGCAGAACCGACTTCATATAAATTGTACTTAAAGATTGTCTGTTTTTTGTGATCTTACTTTTCACAACAACAAGTATGTAGTTAAAAAATTCACAAAAACGTCAGATTATTAATATTATTATTATCTTTATTAGCCTTCAATAATAAAGCACCATACAACGTCACATTAAAAGACAAAAACATGCTTCATTAAATAAACCAGATCAGAGGTATTCACGTTAACTGCTTTAAAAAAAACTTCTGAAAAAGTTATGATTCTGTGAATCTTTATGTTGGAACATGGAATATTAAGTTACTAAAACATCGGTTCACATTACTTCTTTCTACTTCCAAATGGAATACATATAACAAGGGCTATTGTTAATAGATCCAGTTAAAACAATGACAATTATAAAACAAATATTACATCGTTTAACTTCCTTTATTTCTTCTGAATGCTTTTCTGCATATTTATGTTTCATACTTTTTATTCATCCTGTTTACCTTACTTCAAAAAGGACACACAAAATAAAACGTTGGTTGACTAAATGAGTTATCGGTACCACACGGTTCTATATTGGCAATATTTGGCATTTAGTAAAATTGAGAATGTAATAACCGCCCAATGCCACCAATGGGTCTTCAACGCAGCGAGAAAACCCGACAATCGGAGGTGAGCAACAGCTGGCCACTAAATAAAAATGTGTACTAATTCAGTGAAAATTCACGTCATACTAAGTTAACTCCAAAACATATAAATGAATTAAAACTAAAAATTATACAAAACTAACAAAGGCCAGATGCTCCTGATTTGGGACAGGCACAAAAATGCGGCGAGATTAAACCCTCACCCTATACCTCTAGCCAATGTAGAATAAAGAAACACACAGCAATGAGCACAGAAAACTCAGTTAAAAAAAGATCTGAGTCCGATGTCAAAATAGGTAACAAAAGAAACTTATCAAAATGACAATGATACATATATAGCTTGAAAAGGACTTTCTAGACGTTATTGACATGCAAGCGTCATACCTCAATTAACCTAATTGATAGATTATGTCTTCCTCATATGACAATCAAGCACAATCCCTCTTAATTTGTCATTTAGACTTTAGATTTCAACAAAAATTGTTGTATTAATGCTCAAGAAAGTAACAACTGTGAATAATAATGATAACAAATATGAAAGTAAAACATGTAAAAGGAACGCATTTAATTACTGTAGCTTTTTTCCAAAATTATCCAAAATCCACTACCATGTAATATAAAATTCTTGCTCACGCTATTTATATTTATAAAACTAGACATTGTATAAAGATATATCATGATCATACCTTATTCACCTCGTCATTTCTCTTCATTTTTTTTTTTGGAAAAAAAAGATATTGGTCTTACTTCATGGTCAATACATAATCAAACAATGAAACAATAAAGAAAACAGTTTTAAAAGATTTTAAACAAGCGGGAGAAAGATTCCCCATAAAATAAATTTAAAAATGCAATGTCTTCGCTGCCATGAATGACCTTGTCCGGTATAGATGAGAACATCAGCAAATTGATCAAAAAAAAATTCTGAAAAAACATAATGTCAAAACAAAAAGTGATAAACTGCTCATACGTTTGCCGATCTTGTTATTTTTATAATCTAAAAGTTCTTAATCCTGCAAGTTGGTGTCCTACTATATAGATACAGCACTACATATATTGTTATGCAGATATTTCTTTAAAGCTCCGCCCACTGCCGGACTGATTAAGTATGAACCTGCGTGACCTCAGAATGTGTATTGCAGTCGCATTCCAGTGACGTATTGTTTGACCTTATACGAATTAACGATTACTTTTATTCGTTCTATTTGTTTTCAAACATTTCTTAAGAGCAATAAGAATTACACAAATTTTCTGATAACATACACACATGAACAGCAGTCTTTTCTACGATGATAATTATCGGTAACAAAGTTGAATGTGTATGATTGTGTAACAAAATCAACCTTGTCAATTTCAGCATGCATGTTTAATGAATTTCAAGTCTGAAGCGTAGGACAACTCGTACACATCTATTTCAAATTGGACAATGTTTTGTTATTTGTTTACTATTGAAATTAGTTGTTTTGTTAAACTAGATAATTATTCACCTTGGGCGATGCATAATGGTTGAACTTTCGATATTCTTTTTTTGCGAACCCGTCGTCAACTGAATTTATGATTTTAATATTACTACGCGGGTCCCAAGGGATTTCAAATCGAAAATAAATGCAAAACATGTGAGTTTTTGTGTCCTTCAAAACACAAATAACATACAAAATTAATTGCAGGATAAAGACAAATAACTATCTAGTGTCTGTAAATTTCAGCTGTATTTGTACTCTGCTCGAAACAGGAGTAATAGCTCGCCAAAGCTTGCATTACACCTGTTTCATAGCGTTTCGTGGTCTCGTTTGTTATCACATTTATTGAATGTGATGAGTTCATTCTGGAACATCCGAAAATGGTCAGGAAACTATACTTTAGTTCATGCTTAAACTGACTGCCTTATTTGGTCAGTTGATTTTTTAAAGGTTTGATAGACTTTCCCCTGTTTGAATTTACCAAGGAGTTTGATATTTCTGTTAATATTTTTTTACCGGTGTTCAGCTAAATTTACCGGTAAAATTAATGCAGACAAATTTAATTTATGCTATTATGAAAATATCTAATTTTTACTCGCAAATATATTAGTACTACTCACAAATGTAATGCGTCGTTTTATTGTGTATCAACATGTGAATCTCACGTGAAACTCATATGAATTTTACATGGAAATCACATGAATTTTATTCACGTGAAATTCACATGAGATTTAAAAATAAAGTAATTCAAACAACATCTAAATTTTCAAATTTAAGTAAAATCATAAAAAATACATATTTTTATGTTGAAAATAACGCGTAAAATTCATGTGAAATATTTCATCTTAGAATCATGTTTCATGTAGCTCGTTTGAGGTCAATCTCACATAAAATTATTTATGTGAATTTCATGTGAGATTCTTGTGAAATTCATATGAGCAAATTTTGCCTGTGTACACATTTCGTCTCTATTTTAGCTGTTTTTTTAATTTCGAATATAGAACCAACTTAGTGTTTTCTCTGTTTCTTATTCATGACAGATACGAAAGAAGAAATAAATATTTATGAAGGAGAGACAAACATTTTCGGTAACAATATTACGAAAAAATTACAAAGTAATAAAAAATGAAGATACGAAACATATAAATTCAAACAAGATCACATGAACCCTACAGACATTCATCTACATCTATGTGTATGATTCTTTAAAATAAATGTATGTACATTTACCTCCACTTGATATCAGTTACCTATACATGCTTTATGTGTACACTATCAAGGTAATTTTGTATCGAAGACCTATTTATTTTCTTTATCATTGTAGAGTGGTATGTATAATAATTAAACGTTATATAATACACAATATACACAACAAAATTGTTTTAAAAAAGCAAGTAAGTTTTTAAAATTTCGAATACAAAAATAAAAAGGTTCAGTCTTTATCATTGTAGAGTGGTATGTATAGGTGGCACGGTAGTATTTCCTGACCCATAAGGGATAATGATAGCCTTTTTTAGTATTTTCAACCCTTTCTTACACTGCAAAATATTCTACATTTACAGTTAACTAAAGTACTTTCATCTTACTATTCAGAAATGATTTTGAATGTGTATCAAGACCGTTTACTATTTTTTACTATTTTTAAAATCCTGAGGCCACTAGTTCTTTTGGGTCTTTTATCGTGCAGTGAAAACATAATTTAAAAAATTCTCAAAAATTCATTTCAATCTGTTTGTAAAATTATTTCATATTTTTTTACACCTGATTCATTCCTCAGTTTGGGAAAGCGTGTTCAATTGATACTGTATTTTTGTCCAATCACACTGTTCAGATGCATTGACTTAGGTAGGGTCAACAAAAGAGCAACCTAAATTCTGGAATGCAAATACTACCGAGTCACCTATAATAATTAAACGTTATATAATACAAAATATACACAACAAAACTGTTTTGAACAAAACAAGAAAGTTTTCAAAATTTCGATTACAAATTAAAAAAGGTTAATTGAAAGAATTTGAATTATGTCCCCCTTCGCTTAAAATTTACTCAACCGAACAAATTAAACTTTTCTGACTACCAAAAAAACATGAATTGTAGGACGCACCAACGCACTTTTAATAAGCATGTGATGTAAATGTATTACAACGGAACGTTGGTTATTAATGTATAAGACCAAATTATCAGCACAATTCTGGAATCACAAATAATATGAAATTGGAACCGAATTACTTCTTATTAAACATACAAAAGTAAATAAGAAATGTAATGGGGTATTTTCTAGGCAAATACAACATTAACGATGTTCTAGGGGTCTTTTCTTTATTACACAATATTTAGACCCTACAACATATAATAACAAATAATAAATATTCACATGACAAGACAGTATATGTAACATATGGGCAAAGGGGAATAACTACAATTCATACTTATTCCTTAAATATCTATATACTACAATAAGTCCTTTAAGCACACAAATCTAACTCTTTAGTTAACTTTCCAATACAATATAATTCATATGTATCTCATAATAATACATCTCAAATCTCTTAATGAGTTGTCCATTTTATAAATAGATTTGTATACAAAGTATACAAATTCTGACCAACACAAATATATCACATAAACTACACTTCACATAAACAGACAATTACTTAAATAAAACATAGACAACACAGACATTACAAATAGACAACATCGAACACAATGCTTACCATGTATATGGTACATAGATCTGTGTAATAGCTGGAAGCATCACAGTGCTGTACGTGTATATAAAATCTGAGCACTACTCATATGACAATTTGACAAGGTATTAATCCATATCCTGAATAAATATAAATATAACATTCATAAGTCCAGTGACAGGACTATTTCACCAATTAAATAAAATACACAACTACATCTAAAATATGTAGTTTCAGAATTCTGTATTATTCAAAGACCAAAGTTATCCGTCTTTTACTTTTATTGTAACTTTATAATATTTAAAGTACTAGAATGTTTTATATTAAAATGTGTTTTTATAAAATGATTTAATCTTTTACTCTTTCATACTCCAAATATTCCTCCATTCAATACATACAATCAATCCTTTCACAAAGTATTAAAATGCCATACTATTAGTTTGTTAATTAGAAATAAGGTTAATCAACTGACCTGAATATAAGAATATTGAAAATCCAAGAAGTATAATATAAATATTATGAATGTCAGAGTTGAATATATCAAGCAGGTAATTTTCACTGCATTCCAATATGTCTACAGTCTAAATCTACCAGAAACAAAGAAAACCTATAGTAAGGCCTATGGCCTGAAGATTGACCAATCAAAAGGTTAGAATTTTCCCTCCAAAATGATATGAAAGAAAAGAGGTTCACCAAAGGGAAAAGAGAATGATACTAGAACAATAGTGCTAGAAATAGAAACAATGAGTAACTAAACTATCAAACACTGCAATAAAATTGATAATCAACAATATCATATTTTAATATATCAATCAAATGACTCTGCCACAAACTTCCCCTTGATGTAAAATGACGTCCCGGTCATTTACAAGAAGGAATACATACATATAGAAATAACAATAATAAAATGTCCCTAAATAAATATAATTAAATACTAATCATTAGTAATGACTGCGAGTAGCGCCTCGCCTGCTTGTCTCTCTAATCCTGGAAATAAACCATGTCTCAAACAATCAGAAATAAACTTAGCTTTTTGTTCCCACTGTTGCTGTATAGGAACAGCAACCTTGTGAACAAACTCACCTGAGCGCATCCATTCTGGTTCAAGACGGATACGTGTTGAACGTCTAGGTACAGGAACTGGAGGTAATGGTATCACAACTGGTTCTGGTTGTGTCTCTATTTCATCCTGTTAATCTCCGGAAGCGCTTCCTACTGTGCTTTGAACATCAGAATCCTCTCCACTGGCACCAGTTGCAGTAGAGTGGGCGTCCCCATCTAATTATGTGTCATTCTGTACTGGAGTGTCCATATCTTGTGTAATAGGATCCATATGATACTGTGGAATATCATAATCCAATCTAACAAGAACATCTAACTCCTCATCACTACTCTCATAATCAGATGGCTCTGGTGATGGCTGCACTTTGTCTCAATCTTGTTCTTGGAGGTTGTACTGGTTTGGGTGGTGGTTTTGGCTTTCTCTGAGTGATGTAACCCACAGGCAAAAGAAGATTCCTATGAAGTGTGCGTCTACGGCCCTCTCCGTTCTCCTTCTGTACAGTGTAAACTGGCACATCACTGTTAGGTTGATCAATGATAACATACACATCATCTTTCCAACGGTCAGCTATCTTATGTTTTCCATCATAAGCTACCACTTTTACCAATACTTTATCTCCAATTTCGAAAGTGGCTCCTCTGGCTTTTAAATCATAGCCTGTCTTCTGTTTCTCTCTAGCTCTGTCTGCAGCCTTAGATGCCAACTCATAAGCCTTGACGAGTCTCTCTCTTAATTCCTGGATGTACTTGTCCAAAAGCTATATCTATAGGCAAGTTAGGTTCTCTGCCAAACATCAGAAAATAAGGTCAATGGCTGGTGGCTTCATGGCGGTTACAGTTGTAAGCATGTACAAGTGGAGCAACATGAGTCTTTCAATTTATCTTCTGGTGTGGCTGTAAGGTTGTATCTTGATTTCTGTACTCCAAGTAGCTGACAGAGTTCCATAATCACCTTGATTTCAAAGTTGGCTCCTTGGTCTGAGTGCAATCTCTATGGTATTCCATAATGCACTATAAAGTTGTTAAACAGAGCTTCTGCTGTTGTTCGGGCGGTCTGGTTTCTTGTTGGTACAGCTTGAGCATAGCGTGTATAGTGGTCAGTAATTACAAGGATGTTCTGTATGCCTCCTTTAGATGGTTCCAATGTTAAGAAATCCAAACACACAAACTCCATAGGCTGTGATGATGAAATGTTGATCAATGGAGCTCTGTGTGGGTCTTTCTTTCTCTTGAGACATCTGTCACAGTGGTTAATCCATTCATCAATATCCTTGTGCATTGCTGTCCAGTAAAATCTATCTCTAACTAAGCTGTTTGTCCTATCTCTTCCTGGATGACCCATTTCATTGTGCAATGCTTCTAATACTACAGGTACATGTGTAGAGTGTAGGACTAACCGTCTAACATTCCTTCCGTCAATGGTAATCTCCCTATAGTATGTTGTCATGCAACTTCAACTGATCAAAGTGTCGATTCAGAGAACTGGATGGTAGCTGTCCTTTCTTGGGTTTAAATCCTGACTTCACAAAGTCAATCCAAGGCTTCAGATGTGTATCTGATTGTTGAACTGCAGCCCAATCAATATCATGCTCCACTTGCATGTGTAGATCAATGTTCATGGTGTTGATAACATCAGGTTCAACAACTAAAGTGTCAACATATAGTGTTCCTATGGTTCCACAAATTGCCTTGATACTGTCCAAATATAAGGTTACTTACTGTGCTGGTGGTAATCTGGAAAGTGCATCAGCATCGTTGTTAATCTTTCCTGACCTGTATGCTATGTCAAAATCATATGCTGCAAGTGCTGATAACCATCTATGGCCTGTTGCATCTAACTTCGCTGATGTAAGTACGTAAGTTAATGGGTTGGTGCTGGCATAAGATCAGTCAAGGATCTTGCTATCTGGCTGAAGTTCATAATAAATCTACGGTAATAACCAGCAAATCCTATAAACCGTCGAACTTCCTCCGGTGTAGTTGGAGTAGGCCAAGACTTCACTTTATCTATTTTCTCTGGGTCTGTTGCTACACCATCTTTGGATACTATGTGGCCAACATACTTAACTCGTGGCATGAAGAATGAGCATTTCCCAGGTGATAACTTCAAGTTTGCTTCCCGGATTCTATCAAATACTAGCTTCAATCGCTTAAGATGTTCCTCTTAGAAGTCTGCAAAAATAATGACGTCATAAATAAAGATACAACAGATGTTCATATGGTAATCGCTGAGGCATTCCTGCATGAGACGTTGGTAAGTAGCTGGTAAGTTCGTCAAACCGAATGGCATGCGGTTGTACTCATTCAATGCAAGTGGTCCTACAGTAAATGCTGTTCTTTCTTTATGTGCTTCCAATATCTCGACCTGATGGTATCCACTTTTCATATCGATGACCGTAAAGTATTTATTCCCTGCTAAACGGTCTAGAATGTCCTCTATACGGGGCAAAGCAAATGAATCTTTTTTCGTATCGTTGTTCAGCTGACGAAAATCCACACACATGCGAAGAGAGCCATCTTTCTTCTTGACGAATACTACATTTGATGAATAAGGGCTGTGAGACTTCCTTATAATCCCTGCTCTCAACAACTGGTGAATGTGAGCCTTTACTTCCTCATACATAGATGGTGATATGCTTCTATATCTCTGTTTAAAAGGATGAGTATCGTCAAGTTCAATCTCATGTTGTATCAGATGTGTATGTCCAACATCAATATCGCACTTCGAAAAGATGTCGCTGTATGATGTTATGAAGTTATTTCCTCTCTCAAGTTCATCAGATGACAAGTTCTTTACATCAATCTTTATTTGTTCCAAAAGTGGTGTGGTACAATCTGTTTAAGATTAATCAGTCTGGTCTTGAATATCTACTGGTTGTAATTTAGCAATCACTGACTTATAGTAACAGTTCTAGTTGTTATGTTGCTGATATTCACATCTATTTGTTGGCTGATTCCATATTTGTAACTAATTAAAGATGGTTCAATATCTAAATCATGTGGTATGACTGACTGTAATGTTTGATGTACCATGGCTGATGTTGAATGATATGGTAATGCTTTATCTATGTAACCAGCTATACATATGTTGGAATTGGGTTGTATGGTAATTGGTTTCTGTTCTGCATTCTTAATGACTGCCAATTGATTCTTGTTCCTTTGTAGCTCTTTCTCTCTCAAAGTAATACAGCGGAATGATGTATACCATGGTGTGGTTAACTTAGCAGACTGTAAAAATTTACGGCAACTATCAATGATGTTTGTAAGTAAGTTGGTACCCAGTAGGAGTGGTACAGCTGAGTTGTATTCACTGTCAGGAACAACCAAAAATATACAAGTGTGGTGTTGATCTAGCTGTTTAATATATAAATCCACTTCTATATATCCAATATAAGGTAACGATTCACCATCTGCACACTCAATCTTTAGTAGTTGACTGAAGGTCTGTATCCATATCTTGAAGATGCTGGTTGTAGAATGACTTATTTACTGTAGAAACGGTTGATCCAGTGTCTAATAAAGAAGTTGATTCTCTTCCTTCCAAAGTAACTTTTGTTTCAGTCGGTGAACCACAAAGTCCAGGTGGTATCTTATTAGCTGCTGTACTTCTACAAATCTGCTGTATTGGGCTGCTATCAGAACTGTCTACATCCCGCCCCTTGGAGTAGACTCCCTGGAGTTTAAATTCTGGAACTGAGCTGACTTATTGGCACATCCTCTCGCAAAATGTCCCTTTTGACCACATTTCCTACAGTATATAAGTCTCTGCCTGTCATATGTGGGTTGCTGTCCTTCAAATGCGGGTTGCTGTTTCTCATATCCTTGACCATACCCTCTACCTGTTGTATAATTACCTTGGTAATTACCTCTTTGATTTCCTCTATAATTATTTCCTCTATAGTTTCCTCTATAAGTATTGCCTCTATAGTTTCCTCTATAATTATTGCCTCTATAGTTTCCTTTACTTTGTTCTTGGTACAAGTTCATATTTTGATGTTGCTGCATACCAGTTTTAATTCTGTCTAATCTAGTTGTTATTACATTCATGAATCCTGTAAAACCTTCCTCTTGTTCATCGTAATCATCCTTATCATCATCATCATCATCATCATCATCAGTATTCTTAAGATTGGTGATTGCCTTCTTTGATGTTACTTTTGTTGTAGTCTTCAATATAGGCGTATCTAAAATGTTATCCTTCTCTGTCCGCCTTAAGGCAACACGCAAAGAATCAAATGTCGTATACTTCTCTTTCTCGTAATGGCTAATAGCTTTCAAATTTTGGCGCAATCCTTTCCATAACATGTCATGCAGCATTTCATCTGCTTCTGATCTTTTTACTTTCTCTCTCTGTATAGCTTTCTCCAATATATCTTCTAATATAAAACTCCATGCAGATATATCTTCATCTTCATGTTGAGCGGCATTGTAGAATTCTCGCATGACAGATTCCTTCTCCTCTACTACACCAAATACGCTGTCCAACTTCTTTAATATTGCTGAGAATTCTGCATGTGGACCATGACGCATCATTACTTTTCCTGCTGGATCCTTCAATGATCTCCGTACTGACTGAGTTATTAACTCCTTGCTGTGGGTTTTGTCGCTAAAAAGACATACTAGTTCGTATCTCCACAAATCATATGTTACTTCTCCACCTCCTAACTTATCCTTTCCCGAAAAGAATGGTAATCTTGGTGGGTTGACGTAAGTAGATGTTGGTTATATTCCTGCTTTTACATCAGATTTATCCTCCTTAACTAATGATGACATTAAATCCTTTATATGCTGTGGTATTTCTTCAGGTTTTTCTCCTAAGGATTGCAATGCCTTAACAAGGTCCTCAAATCCACTCATGATGATGTTGTATGTATATATATCCTGTTCTATAAATAATTCCTAGTGTTGTTCAAGAAAATGTAAGTTGAAACTACAAATACCTATAATTCAAGTATACTAACACTAAGTATAAATATGAAAACACCAACAGGTGTAAATAAAGAAATAGAGAGAAGAGAAGAAGAAAAAAATGTACTAAGTACTGAATAAACAAACACCTAGAGGTGTAAAATAAAGAGCAAAAATAAATATCAGTCAAAACGGAATCAAAATCTATAAAGTATCAACTAAATGAGAAAATATACTAATGACAATTAATGTAATGTACAAAGAATATATCTCAAAGTAATATATATATCAAATCTCAAAAATGAAAGAAATAATCTGAAATAAATTACAATTATAAATGCTAATCAATAGAAAATGTAAGTACAAAATACACAAAAAGAATAGTAATAAGCTTATAAATACAGAATATCAAATGAAATCTAAAATGTAATCAATACGCAATATCCCAAGCAAAAAAAAAATTAAAAAAATGAATAAATAAGAAAATGAGAAATGAAAAACTCAAATAAAGTCGACAACTATAAAGTAAATCTACTATAAATCAGTAAATGTAATGTAAAATATCAAAATAGTATGAGGTATTTCCCTTTACCAAGGAGAAATACTAAACTAATACCTGAGTAAATGAATGTATACAATGATGCGATAAGCTGCGTACATATTCGAAATAGTTTTTTGATATGCATGAACAATTGTTGGCGTTACAAACCTGCTCGTGCATTTTTCATTGTTATTCAACGCAAATTTATTTTCTAAGATACCTGGGACGATCTTATTTCACAAAGGATTTCTATTGTCTACTTATTGTACCTCGAACTTATTTACCCGATGTAGGTCTTTAAGTTGAAGTTCAATTCAATAAAAGTTAATCGGGCATGACTAATTAGATACGCCCTCTTAAAATCAGGGGGCCCGAAATAGGATTGGGAAAAACACCCAGCAAAATACCTTAATTTACCATTTCAAGAATTTGTTTGATTCAAATTTTTGCTTAAATATCTTTGATCAATAATCAGGCGGTATTTTGTGGAAATAAATAACCTGTCCCGAATCGGGAGATGTTGGCTGCAATAGGAATTAATTTATAAAAAAGTCCATATCTCATTTACTTATAGTGGCCGTTATTGTTTGTAAATTCATGACGTTTTGTATATGACATTCGTCTATCGTGGAGAAAAAAAAGAAGGGGGGCTTTATAACTTACGAGTTCGATCATTATTGTTCAAATCTATTCTATTACGGCATACGTTTTACCTCTAGCGAACGCTCTGCCTTATTGTAAAAAGTCCCACTCTAAATTTGTGAACATTTGCTTCAAATTGATTCACTTTGAATCTAGTCGTGAATACGCATGACATACTTGCCACTGGACACAAAGGAGCAATAAATTAATCAGCTTCATTTAGTAATTTTTATATATTTCATTTTTATTTACATTTGAATTATTAGGCGTAAATCTTGCATTTCTTCCATCATTTTTCTCTTTGCATTTAATCTTTTTTTTTAATATTAAAAAAACGTTGTCGTAGTACACATCAGGGGTTACATTGTATAATTTCCAGCAAAACTAACAGGGGAGGGACTATATCAGAAAAACAATCTTCATTGAGTAGCAATAACTCATATAGTGAAGCATACAATGACGGCTCCCTCGTCTAGGTGACAACATTTGCTGTTTGAAGTTTATTTATATCTCAGACTAGTCTCAATAATCCAGACGCTCCATATGCATATGCAGAGTCTGGATCCAATCGGTTCGAAGGATTGTAATGTGAGGGCGTGTCCAAATATGCAAACAGACGAGTTGGATATTTTCGGAATTTTTCTAGACTTATCGTTCATTTGCGATAAAACTAGATGAAAACAAACGGAGGAAGTAGCAATCACCATGCCTGAAGTTAAGCTAGGTAATTATATCTGAAGCTTTGTTTTTGTAAATATACTTTCAAATACATTACTCTATTAATAAGAACTACCTCTAAAGAAATAAAACACTGCATACTCAAGTACATGCATTACTTTCTTGTAGATACGTCTGTTTGTTATTTAAAGGCAGGACAGAGATTACAGCTAAAAAAAATGCAGGACAAAATTTTTCATCCTAGCCCCCCCCCCCCCCCTAAAAATCAAATGGTAGCTCCCTAAACTGACTTTGAAATAACTAATAGAATTTTCATAACAACATGTACATGTAGTTTCTTCCATTTACAAGCTGATTTAATCATTCATAATGTGATCAAGCACAGAATCCTCTATAAACTGGTGGTCCCCAGATTTGACAATCAAATATTTTAAAGGACTTATATATGACTGGTTATTTTTTGCAATAGATATTATAGATCATTATAATGAGGACCAGTAGGTTTTCTTGTAGGAACATCAGGAAAAATATTTTCAAGAACTCTAGTCTGCAAGCATGCATTCCACAACTCACTATGTGAGTTCGTGGTCTAGTGGTTAAGACCGATGGCTACAGTGCTGAAGGTCCCGAGTTCGATTCTCACTCGTGGTGCTAAAAATATCAGTACATCAGAAGGGTAATTTTCACCCTCTCACACACACATCTCTGGTACCCACACCGGAGTTTAAACTAGAATGGGTACTTTGGGGGCCTCGGTTGGTCAAAGTTGTCCACTACTTTGACCTGGAGATCAATCTTCTGATATCTCTCTGGTTTGTCTGTTTCCACCGAGTGGCCCGGTGGTTCTCTCCGAGTACTTCGGCTTCCTCCACCATAATAACAGACTTCCCGGTGTCCTACACGCTCCCTTGGGCGGTGTTGGGTGGGGATTGTTCTGGTGGTGGGATAATATTGTAAAGGACACATCTCCATTAATCCTTAGGGAGTGTACATCTGAGGGGGGATAGGACCTTTATCGGGACTCCGGGATCGGGTGTTTTTAAGCTCGGGATTTACCCTTTTGGGATCCGGGAATCCTTTTTTTTCTGATTTAGGGACGTCAGGATTTACTTTATTTAAATTCGGGACCTCAGGATTTCGTTTTTTTAAGTCCGGGATTTCGGGATCAGGACCCCTCTTACATGTAATTTAAGTCTTAACTTTTTTATTTAGACATATTTTTAAGAAAAATATAATGTTCTAACTTTGTTCAATGCATTTTTATAATTTCTTTAATTGGAAGAAATAAAGCACTTAATTTATACACAATAACCTTTTTGATTTAAGCTTTTGTATGAACCTTTTTTAAGATCATTACATGGAGCTTACACTATTTGAAGAGATGTGGGTATATGCCAATGAGACAGCAACTCAACTACAAGAATAACCAAAGGAACATACAATGTATCAAAATACTTTTTTTAACTGTCTAATCAAACCTAATGTTCCCTACAGTCAAATATCAAACAATTTTAGAGTAAACGCATGCAGTAATTCTTTAAATACATAATGTTTGTCTCCAATTAATAAAGCAGCTGTCTGTACTTGTGTTATATCTTTGTAGGGAAATAAGATGCAGAGAACCATTCATGAAGTGTATACATGAAACTGATATTTACAATGTTCTTCAGAGCTATAACTCTAGCCCTTAAGATTACATTACACTACTATTGCTTGCTAATTCTACTATCAACAGTAGAAGAGAGAAGATTCAGGACTCAGAGTGATTTTTGCAATTTGCTGTGGATGATGACTTAATAAAATTTGGATGCATTGATGAAATTCATACAACAATGACAGTTAATTCTTTGAACAAGAAAAAGCTGTAGATATTTTCAATGGTGCAAAACAAAAAAGTAATGAACTATAAAATTAATAAAACTGTGTTGAGTTTACAATTTTTATAAAAGTGATAACATTTACCTACATGTAAAGAAATATAATAAACCCCAAAGATGCTTTTATTTAGATTGATTGTAAAGTTTACATGTCTGGCTGGCATGCATCATCTGTCTTTGTTCATGGTTCATAAGTCAGTGTAACTTTTCAAATGGTGGATCCTCATCTAAGATACTAGAAACAAAATGCCTCTAAATGTCTATTTGGTTTATGGAATGATTGTAAGGTGTACAAGTCTGTCAGGCTTGGTTTATCTGTCAGACCTTGACCTTATTGTTATGAATCATTAATATCTTTAAACTTGTAGTGAACTTTTATCTGTTAGACTGATAATATAACATTTCAGCTTGTTTTAGATATCAATCTCTTGGTGAAATTTCTTATTTTACAAATCTTGAAAAAAATAATTTATGATCAAATTAAAAAAGATATTCAGTGCAGAATATTTTATTTCATGTTGCTATATTATACTGATAGGGTCTGAGTCTTTTGCAATTTTTGTATAAACATGAAGATTGCATTTTTGGGTTCATGCATAAATAAGTCAAACAGTCCTAGAATGAAGATGGCAGATTTGCTTAAACTTGGTGTAAGGAAGATATTATTTGAAGCAAACTTTACAAATATATCTTTTCATTATTAAGTCTTTTAAGTTTTTGCAGTGAACATTTACATATAATTGTCAATATTTTTTTTTATACATAAATAACTAAGTTAAGAAGATGCGGTTATAATTGCAAATGAGACGACTTTCCACTACGAGAGCAAATGACATGGAACTTAATAACTCAATAAATGTGACCATATTGCTTTCAACTATGAGAAAAACCTATATTGCATAGTGAGCTATAAAAGGCCACAAAATAAAAATGTAAAACAATTCCAGAGAGAAAACTTAGTCTGATTTATGTTAAAAATGAATTAAATACAAATATGATATACAGCCACTGTTGTACAGGTTCTCGACTTGGGACAGGCACATTCAGAATTCAAAAGTTGTGGGCTTAAACATGTTGGCCAGCCCCAAACCCCCTTCTAACCTTGGACAAAGATTTAATACCATATATGAAGTTGAACTATGAAAATCAGTTGATTAGGACTGGACTTGTATTGTATTTACGGGCAGTTACTGACAGCTAGTTCAAAGTCAATAACAACTTGTAAAAAAATCTGTTTCTGAAGACTAAAGTATCAATCAGCACACATTCAATCGATTTAAGTGTAAAGATGTAATTAACAGTCTAAAAAAAAAAGGGGTCTGGATTCGTACTGCATTTACAATGTCTCATACTAATTCACATTCTGAGCATTCCTCCAAAGTCCATGCCCCATACTTCCATGCATTGATTTTCATCTATAAAAAAAGCCTGATAAATGACACTGGTGTGGTTTTTGTCGAGCCTGCAACTTTTGTTGCAGAAAGCTCGACATAGGGATAGTGATCCGGCGGCTGCGGCGGTGTTAGCTCACTTCTTAAAAAGCTTTATATTTTAGAAGGTGGAAGACCTAGATGCTTCAAGTTACGAAGTTTCCGTCAGTCACATGTCCAATAACCTTGACCTCATTTTCATGGTTCAGTGACTACTTGAAAAAAAAGTTCAAATTTTTGTAATGTTGAATTCTCTCTTATTATAAGTAATAGGATAACTATATTTGATATGTGCGTACCTTGCAATGTCCTCATGTCTGTCAGACTGTTTTCACTTGACCTCGACCTCATTTCATGGATCAGTGAACAAGGTTAAGTTTTGGTGGTCAAGTCCATATCTCAGATACTATAAGCAATAGGGCTAGCATATTCAGTCTATGGAAGGACTGTAAGGTGTACATGTCCAACTGGCAGGTGTCATCTGACCTTGACCTCATTTTCATGGTTCAGTGGTTATAGTTAAATTTTTGTGTTTTGGTCTGTTTTTCTCATACTATATGCAATAGGTCTACTATATTTGTTGTATGGAATGATTGTAAGCTATACATGTCTAGCGGGCAGATGTCATGTGACCTTGACCTCATTTTCATGGTTCAGTGGTCAAAGTTCAGTTTTTCAGTTTTGGTCTTTTTATCTAATACTATATGCCATAGGTCAACTATATTTGGTGTATGGAAATATTTTATGATCTCTATGTCAGTCGTGCAGGTTTTATTTGACCGTGACCTCATTTTCACGGTTCATTGCACAGTGTTAAGTGTTTGTGTTTTGGTCTATTTTTCTTAAACTATCAGTAATGGGTCAGCTATATATGTTGAATAGAAGCATTGTTAGCTGTACTTGTCTGCCTGGTATGGTTCATCTGACCTTGACCTCATTTTCAAGGTTCATTGGTCTTTGTTTAGTTATCTTGGTTAATGTTAAGTTTATGTGACAGTTGTAATAAAGCTTAGCTTTATACTTAGGACTATCAACATAATATCAATGATTAGTATAGAAGGCGAGACATTTCAGCGTGTGCACTCTTGTCTTATTAGTTACAGTAACAATTTTCACTAATTTAATCTTTGAACTTATCAATGATGATATGACTTGCAGAATGTTTATGCTCCAAAGTAAGAGAGGTCCAGACTTCTGCTCTTATGTGTGTGCAAAAATGAAATATTCTACAGCACGATTGTGTATGCCATTTGCTAAGGTGAGCTGCATGCCTTTTTCTCGTTAATTACTTTGTCATTCATTCTTCCGTTGGTCTTTCCTTTTTTTTTTAATTTTTATTCATTTGGTTATGTCCGGCCTGGTTTAGACTTATACGGTAATAATTTTGCTCATTGTTCGTTGATGTCGTATGGTGGACAACAATACTTTAACCAAGGTCATTTCATAGATATTTGTGGACCGAGCAATAGTTGAGCCCTTTTTCCAATATCCGTAAAATTTTCACCTAAAAATTTCTAAATTTTCCCGTTTTTCTATGTCATATGAATTAAAATATACTACAAATAACTTGCATTTGCTATTTTCCATCAATTTCAAGTTTAGTTTCCACAGCGGTCATACTAATTTATTTTACCTTGTTAATGAATTCCCTACTCTGCCTTCTTGGTCATCATTGTCATATTTTACTTTTTCTCTATTTTTTGGGGGGATAATCACTTCACCCATATACAAACAAATGGACAGCACTGTTTTCTTCTCAAAACCAGTGAGGCCGTCAACAAGGAGCAACAATTGCATCTTTTTCGTGTGATGATAAATCCCCCCTCTTTCTTCCCAAAGATATAGAGAAGGGCCTTTACCATCGCATGGAACCATTAGCCGTGTAAAACAGCGAGACAATGTTAGCATTTAGAAAAAAGATCCGTATAAAATAAAAGATTTACAATATTGAATTCTATTAAGTGTTTTATTAAATCTTAATATATGTAAATGTGAAAAATATTCATTTTATTAATTTCAAATGCAACCCACCCCCCGGCCAGCCGAATTATTTTTACTTAATTATATACCCCAAAAAGCACCATGATGTTTAATTTGAGGTATAGCAGTTATGTCCAATTTCTACCGGTCAGGATAATAGCAAAACTGAAAACAAAATAAAGTCAATATGATTAAATCTATGAGGCTTAACTATTTACTAAGGCCCTTTCCATTTTGGAATGCTGATTGATTTGTTGCATGCATTTTCCAGAAGGATAGTGTATATATATACAACTCCTTGGTTTAACGTCACAGTCAAGTATACATATCTTGAAATTTGAAAGAAAGAAAATAAATAAATCAAAGGTAAAACATTATTTTTGATACCAATAATGACCAATCGGTATATATATATAGCTGCTTGGCATATATACATGCAGCTAGCATCCTCTGGAAAATGCATGCATGACCTATTTTCCTAACAACAAATCAATCATCTTTCCGAAATGGAAGGGGGGAGTAAAAGCACTATCAGTTGTTGTCAAGATAAACACAATACATTCGCTATTGTATTGATACTGACAAATCAGTGATTTGTGTACCACCCCACCGTGACCCCATTAAAACCCCGATTTTGTTGATATAATACACAAAGCGTGTATGTCAATATACATGAAGTGGCCGTGAGTGGCGTATCTAGAAGTTTTCACTGACTGTCTCAGAGGGGCCGATGCAGTCTGCTGTGGTTATTCCCTATATAATCAGCCCATATATTTTTTCCGCATTAAAAAAAAAACGAGAGTGATGCCACCAATAGGCTGAAATTAAAACTTGCTTTTTCAAATAAATGGTTCAATCATTCATCTTTTGATGAGGTGGAGAATGGGTTCGAGATTTATGTTTCTTTTATACCAAAAACAATATATATTATTTTTTAACCGAGGATTTATATGGAAATACTTATAGAATCCTTATTAAGATTCTTTTATATCTAAATACAGGAGTTTTACACATTCAATGACAATATTTTGTTCATCTCGCTTTTAACACAAATCATTCCTAAATGCATCTAAATAACATGAATAAAAGATAAAACTCTCCTCTTTAAAATAAAACAGTACGATACACGTGCTCTTCGACCACGTTGTTGTTATTGAAGTAGGGAGGAGTTTATTATCCAACATGTAAATACCACCCAATCGCGTATTAGAAAAAAAATCCAAAAATTGGGTACGAGGCTCATGAATATAACATACATCTCTACAATTGACACCAGACGTTATTGTTGGCTGTAAGAACGATAACTCTGGTGCATCGAGACTAATCTCAGACTGGTATAATAGTTGTCATAAAAGGGGGAAAAATGATGAAAAAGGTTGGCAACAATTTATAAAAAAGATTCAACTTATTTTGAGCGTTTCATTTTTTTTAATATTGTCTTGCTAATCGGTTTTGTTATAATTTTTTTTCATCTACTATTGTTCTAGCAAAAGTCACAAAAATGTTGTTAAAATCAGCCATGCGACTTATAATTATTTAAAAAGATTAAGCTGACTTTACTTGTTGTTTACACATTTCAATCATTCAACTCGTGTGTAGATCATCTTTTCCTCTAATGTTTTTTCAGTCGGAAACCCGGTTGAAATAGAACAAAAGAATCGAAGCTCTTTGTTAGAGAAGGCGATAAATGTGTACTGTATTGTTTACTATAGTGACAAAAATTTTAAAAGTTAATAGAAACAAACAAAATTGCAATTTTCTTCTCAATTACGAGGTGTTTTGTTTTAAAAACACCATTTGCATAAGTTTTCAATTTATCTAGTACATAGTTAAGCAGAACAATTAGATATCAAGTCGACGACATGGGTATCTTTCAAGTTGGATGACAAAAATGCATAACCTCTGATTTTTTTGAAAAAATTACCACGGACAGAAACCATATCAAGCTATTACTTCAGTTATTTTCGTGTCTGCCCTTCCATTATGTGACTGAAGAAAAAATCCAAAAATGGGTAACAATTGTATCGAAAAGAGAAAATCGAGTGCACCGTTTTATGTTTGAGTTGAGTATTTTGTCTTGATATCGTACAAAGCAAGAATATTTCATACATCGTCTCGCTTCAAATTCTATCATTTTTATACATTAAAGCTACAGGTTGACGTTATAACACAAAAAATCACAGTACTAAAAGATGAATTATATAGGTCAAGTGAAATACCTATCTAATGAGTCACAAAAACAGAGAAGGTGTGTTCGAATAGCTATTTTTTTTACTGAAAGTACTTGACGACAGTCTTTCAAGTTGGATGATGAAAATGCATATCTTCGAAAAATTCCATTTGTTTGTGTGTGATAACTAGAGTTTATAGTCTTCATACACTAAAAAAATCTAGTCTGCCCTTCCACGAAATATTTATTTAGATTTTTTTTAAATGTTTATGAATTTTCGAAAATTCCACCTGACAACCGATCAGACAATAGTTTTAAGTTGAATCAATGCAGACAAGATTATTAACTGATGCTCATTAGCTAGTTGATACATTTGTATTTAAAAATACAACTGATATATAAGGATCGTAATGGTGCAATATGGATAAATTTATCGGTTTCCAAGAGCAAAAATGGTAGCGCGTCATCCTTACTATGGCTTCCGTTTCTACGATTGTGAAAATGAACTGGCGTAATGGGGAGATAATTTTGACGAAGTAGGATCCTGACTGTTTTAAGGTTAAGATAGCTTGGAATTCTCACTGCACCAGGCATCTGATATACATTCCTATTATATTTTGATCGGACAAAGCTGCGTATTTATATAACCAATAAGCCAAACGAACGTACCCATTTAGCAAGGGTATACTGTGGAACGGGAGAGGTCTAGAGATGTAAATATTTCTATACCCAAGCAAATATTGGTTTTGAATAAAAGGAGATAAAGGTATACATTAATGCGACAGCAACCCAAAGACACAGATAAATAAAAATATTTAGAGTCAACGTTCGGTCTTTTTTTTTTAAAGAACATTCCGTCTACAGAATAATAAGCTCAAAACCGACCCATGACTAAATAATAGTTATACGGAGTTAATTCAATATTTTCCGTCAAATATTATGTATCCGAAAAGGCACATTTGATTTACTATATTTGTTTACCGTGAAAGATAATAATCCCAACACTTCACTGTATAATAAAACGGTAAAATAAATAATGATAATGGATGACGACCAGCGGCGAATAAAATTAATATTCAGGACGATTACGTGAAATATAATAAGAGCATTAACCCCGTTTTTTACTAGACTGACAAGCTGAGTCTTTTTTTTATCGTGTAAGTTCACAATATATTAGTTCGCAGGAAGAAAAGTCACCCGACCAGGACACATTTACGACGCTGAGCCGGCCAGTCTGTGCTCTTACTTTATGATGCTACGTGCTAAGCGTTGAAATAGAATACCAATTTAACTAACGTCTTTGTTTGACCCGTTCGGGATTCGAACAAATTTAATGACCTCCCGTTCTCGAGGCGAACGCCCCCACACGAGACCAACCAGGAGAGCAGTAGTGATCGGTAGTACAGAATATCATACCAAAAACTAAAGTACAATACACAATACAGTTTCACAGAATTCTCACAGTTACTAAAGCGAGCTAAAAGTATCTAACCTAAATTGGATGCGTGAAATGATATTGTAAACTACACGTAAACATGGATGATCGACTTCAGGGTAGATTTAATGAATCAAATTAAAAACTCTTGCACCTTTTGTACGAACTACCTATTGTATTTAAAATTTATGTGTTATAGTCATTAACAGGCATGAAATATTTCTACTGGACTTAAAGCAAACAACAATCAATCAATTTGATTAATATCTCTGTTACAGTACTAGTACTTGGCACACAAAGACAAGATCTTGTAAAATGCTATAATTTACAATTTTCATAAATTTTTTTATGTTGTTTTGTTTTTTTTTTTGTTTTTTTGTTGTTTTTTTTTTGGGGGGGGGGGGGGGGGGTCTCTTCAGTTTATCACATAAATGACTGCTTATTCAAAAGTTTTAGATATTTTTTTACTATTGTTCTTATCTAATGTTTAAATACGATTTATAACATATGATTTTTTTTGTCAGGCAAGGATAAAACTAAGAAAGATAAAAGTTTTTTTCAGGTGTTTTTGCTTCATTTAGACACGAAAAGGGAATAACGGCGACTAAATTAAAGTGTTTGTTTTCATATAATATATTGAACTTGCGAATATATCTCACCCAACACGTTTTGATCGGGACAGTGAAACATAGTTCAATACGGTTTTATTCATTGAAGTTTGCATGCATAGTTCTTATTTAAAAAAAAAACACACACAAATAAAGCAAGATCTATTAATTGATTGGACTGAATAGACAACACTAATTATTTTGCATTCGCATGTATCTTAATGTAGGAAAATTACCAAATCAGAAACAAAAGGAACATTTGCCGGATGAATATTGTGAAGGACCTTATGCATCTAGGAATGTCCGATTAAAAGTTCTTAAACAAGCTGTTTAAAAAGCTAATTGTTGGAAGAGTTAACTTACTGTTTTCTAAGGTCTGATCTTTACGATTCTATTTCATGATTACTGACAGATAAAAAAAAACATCAAGTATATATACATGTAGCATGAAGTTGTTGGGCATAATATTCATTGGTCAGTTATAAATGAGGTCTGTACGGGGGTTTTAGTTGCAGATTTATTAAATAAGAAATCGTTATTTTGAAAAGTTTGCTAAAAAAAACAAAATTTACCCCCTAATTTTGTAAAACTATCATTTGGTGTTATTTAGATGCTAATTTTTTTTTACCATAAATAAATAATTATATAATGTAAAGCCATTAAATTGGTCCGTTTTCATTTCAATTTGGTAACTGTTAATTGTATATACCAGTCTGAGTACTGTTTAACTATCATTTAAGTTAAACATATTTAGACTCGTCCAGTTCAGGGGAATTAGGTTTTTGCAAGTGCTTTTTATGTACTTTTCATATATTTTTGACGGTTTGTAAGTCAGTAAAAGTTCAATGATTAAGTTAATATTGACATTAAAAGACCTCCTCACATAAAGGGCTGTTCAAATCCACTCGCCCTTCGGGCTCGGGGATCTGAACACCCCTTTTTGTTCGGAGGCCTTTTAATATCAATATTAACTTATCATTGAACTTTTACTATTACTTAAAAGAGGGACGAAAGATACCAAAGGGACAGTCAAACTCATAAATCCAAAACAAACTGACAACGCCATGGCCAAAAATGAAAAAGACAAACAGAAAAACAATAGTACACATGACACAACATAGAAAACTAAAGAATAAACAACACGAACCCCTCCAAAAACTAGGGGTGATCTCAGGTGCTCCGGAAGGGTAAGCAGATCCTGCTCCACATGTGGCACCCGTCGTGTTGCTTATGTGATTACAAATCCGGTAAATAGTCTAATTCGGTAGGTCACATTCATGAAAGGGACTGTTAAACGCGACTTTCAGCCCTATTGGCTATATCGGAATTGCCAGTGTACCTCAATTTCAATACAATTGTTACACAAAATACAATTTATAATGCATGGGACTATCCTGATATAGAATTAAGAATGAAAATAGGAATGTGGCATATATAGAGACAATAACCCTACCAGTTCAAGCATCAAACAGCCCAAGGCCACCGATGAGTCTTCAACACAGCAAGAATATCCTGCACCACCAGGTGACCGGGCTTTGGCTGGCTCCGATATCGATCCTAAACAATAATGTTTACTAGTTCAGAAAAATAAATATTTGATATGTTTCTTTAACATATTATTAAAAAATCATAGAAACACGTTAAACATTGGCGAAAGATATCAAAACTAAAGGGACATTCAAACTCATAAATCCTAAAATAAACTGACAACGCCATTAAAAAACTAGAAAAAGACCAACAATAGTAAACTAAACACAACATAGAAATATAAAGGTTGCGCAGACTAACCCACAAAAAAACCCGGAATGATCTCAACTGCTCCGAAAGGTTAAGCCTATATTTAATCGTAAAGTTATAACAAGCAAACTTGCCAACTTACCAGCCACCAGGATTTTGTTAATGAACGAAATTTCACAATCACTCTTCTTTCATTTCCAGATACATCAATAGTAATGGATACAAAACTTAAAATTCTTATATGTGGGGGAGGAAACGGCGCTCATTGTTTATCAGTATTTGCATCACAACGAAAGAACATCGAAGTTAACATACTCACATTACATGAGGGTTCAGCTTACCTTTGGAACAATTCTCTTAAAGAAGGATGCCTGACTATTTCAGCAACGCAACCAGATGGTTCAGAGGAAACTATTGAATCATCACCGTCATTTGTAACGAACGACGCAGCCGCAGCAATGGATCAAATACAGGTGGTTTTTATTGTTGCCCCTGCATATCGTCATGAACTTTATATCCGTAGCATACTTCCTTACATCAAACCAAACATGCTTATAATCGGTCTACCAGGCCATGCAGGATTTGAACTTCAATGTAAGTACACTTTAGGAGATAAGTGCAGAATATGTACAATTGTTGGTTTCGACTCCTTACCATGGGGATGTCGTGTTGTGGACTATGGTAAACATGTTCGCTTGTTAGGAAAAAAAGACGTAGTATATGCCACAATACTCACAGGTATTGATTGTAAACTTCCATACCAAGTAGTTGAAACTATACAATACATACTCGGAGAGAAACCAGTTATAAAACTAGCTTCTAATTTTCTTTCTGTTTCATTGATGGCTGGTTCCATTCTTCATCCTCCACTAATGTACGGTAAATGGAAAGACTGGGATGGACAACCTTTAACAGAGGTACCCTCATATTTTACAACAGTAAGTGAGGAACAAGCTGAAATCATGTCAAACTTAAGTGATGAATTAGTGGATACGGCAAAGAGGATATCATATCTGAAAAGGGATATGGATATGTCTGACGTCATTCATATTCATGATTGGTTTAAACAGCGTTATTATAAGCAGATATCAGATGATAGCTCAGTGATGACGTGTATGAGAACAAACCAATCATATTCTCAGTTTGTACATCCAATGAAAGTTGTAGATAATGGATATGTTCCAGATTTTGAATATCGCTATATAACTGAGGACATTCCGTTTGGTCTTGTTGTTATGAAAGGTATAGCCGAAATCGTAAGCGTACAAACACCAACCATGGATAAAATCATTAAATGGGCACAATGTAACATTGGCAAAGAATATCTAGTTGGAGAAAGCTTGAAAGGTAAAGACATTAAGGAAGTTCGAGCTCCTCAATCGTATGGAATCAAATCTTTGGATGAATTACTGAATTTTATATACTTTAACATGAGATCAGCAGATTAAAAAAATGAGATTAAAACAATAGCTTTTTTTTTAAAGGAAACGAACGATGTGTTGTTTATTACGAAATATCCTTCCATAATCCTGCCATCATAAAAAAACAATGGAATAGTCGTGTGTGTGTGTGTGTATGTGTGTGTATGTATGTGTGTGTGTGTGTCCATGTCAACAAGATCTCGGACAAGTTTTATAATGGTCGGCGATCGACTTTTTTGTAAAGGAGTTATGCCTCTTGGAAATATTAATTTTATAAAAATAGCCTCGTTTGCGCTATAAAAAAATGTTTTATTTAGTAATGGGCCTTGAATCTTGGATATATCGTATATGTTCAACGCAGGGGACATTGGAAATCTGTTTTTTTTTATTACAATAACGTTTTTCTTCGAACCATTGTGTTGAAAGTGATGATAAACTGGGTTGCGTATATTGTATGTGATTGTTTGCCCATATTGTTATCAAATTTTGTTTAGTTTTTATTCATAATTTGTTTAATTTCTTTCTTGTGTATGAATATAAAATTGGCATAACAATCATAAATAGTAGTTATAACTATATTTAGAACTGTTTTATAAACAATAAAAGTAACTCGGTCTACAATGTTTGATATTTTTAGTATCATGTCAATTTTTCTGTCTTATATTTTCACTGGATTGCGAATGGTTGAACAATTTTATACAGATTGCCTTAAGCTTGTCACTAAAATAATTTGCAAGATTTCTGACTTAGGACAGGAACATACGGAATGTGGCGGGGTAAAGCATGTGTGCTGGCAAAAAATACACTATATATATCACTTAAAATTAAAAAGTTAAACTACTAACCTTAATGTAAAGGGATTAAGAAATTATGAAACAGTTACATTTTTCGAGTTCAAGCTCGACAGTTCGATCGATCGAGAGAACAATCAATCTGTGAGTATTAATCTATTTCACTTTAGTTTTTATAAACTATCAATTTTATGAATTAAATTTCGTCTTCTTTTTTATACTTAACTTGACAAATCAAATTGTTTAGTTTTTTCTTTGTCTTTTTTAATAAAAATTCAGTTTTTCATTTCTCCATATTTTGATGTTTTATGATATATATGTGTCAATCGACCAAAACGTTCGCCGTGACTGAAAATTGAACACTGAGTTTAAAACATATCGTAGATACAACGTAGAAAATTCTCTACAAACTAGTTTGAATCCCAAAAAATCAATTGAGAGACATTGGGTGAGTATGTCTTCAAAAGATATAATATTTAGAGATTTAAAGTCATATGAAACGAGTGACTGGTGAAAAATATTGTTTATCCAATTCTTGAACCAATGCATGTTTATATCATGAACTTAGCTGTGCACGATTTTATCATTGTTTACGCAAATACATCGTATAATCATCATTTTTTTTCTCCCTGTCTGTTATGAATTAACAAATATGTCGGCTCTTTAAATGTCGTGTTTTGAAGCCGAAGTTCACCGATTGCGTATTGCGATCACCGGATTTTTACGAAGAGGGTCACGCTAAGGTCACTACGCATACAGAATATATGTCGGCGAATTGCTTCCTGGAAGCAAGCAATTAAAAATAAGTAAACTTCTTCTAGATGTGGACAAATTAAAGAATTTTCCTTAGAAAAAAGTATATGTACATAAGTTGTATAATTAAAACTATCCATTTAGTTATAAAAAAACATATGCATAATGTTTTTTTTATTTGAGGTTTCATATGACTTTAATTTCACAAAACCTTTTTCATAAAATAATACATGAACATATCCAGTAATGTTCTATCAAAAGTTTATATTATACCCAAATATGTCACTTCAAATCAATCTTTATTGTCACAAACGAAGAATTGGGATCAAAACTATAATCAACTAGCAAATTCACAAGACGATTTACAATATAGTTTCATTTACATTACCATATGTATAGCATTGGTGTTTTCACGGTGTTAAAAGTAACGTCAATAAGATTCAGTTCATTTTATGGTAGTACACCCTATTAATTTTGGACATTTAGTTAAATATGACAATAAATATATAAAAGTTACAATACAAGTTCTTTACGGAACGGAGAATATTCATAATAATAGTATTAAAATGAAATAAATATATAATAGTTTATTTAAGTATAAGGTGAAAACCCGACATTCTCATGCATGAAATTTTAACACAACGGGTTTACCTTGAATAGTTGAAATCGTTCAGTAAACATACAGAATATAATTCAACCAACCATACATGAACATTCAATGTCACAAAGTTTAATTTTGTATGAGAATTTTATTCGACGATTTTTTTTTATATTTTATTTAAAAAATGAGCAGTTTATCTAACAGCAGCAACGACTTTGAAAGAAATCGCCAGGAAAGAGGAGAATGGAGCAAAAAAGTGGAATATGTTTTATCAATGGTGGGTTATCTTGTTGGATTAGGAAATCTGTGGCGGTTTCCGTACATCTGCATGAGAAACGGAGGAGGTACGTAATCTATGATATAACATTGTATGCATGTTTCAAATCTAGGATTTCTTTTAGTCTGATTTAAAATTGAAAAAATACCCCCCTTTCCCCTTTATAAAAAAAATAATTACCTCTTCCTCAAAAAACTAGAACAAACATCACACACAATTTATTATCATTTATTTCAATATAAATCGAAACATATTTCCTTTTATACGATATTTAAGATGTTCTAACAATATTCCGGCAGATATTAACTTACTGAATTTCATCAATATTGAGATCACAACAGCTTGATCTCGGGAAGAAATACTGACTCTAGAAAGATTTTGAATGCCAAATTAAAATATTTTTGCACCAGCTGACCACTTCAATGAAGAGATATAGTTTAAATTCTGCAGTCAGCAGATGTGGTTTCAACAGTCTCCAAAAAACCAAATTTGTATAAATTTTATAATTATAGACTAAAATAATTTCGATTGTTCTGTTCGGTTGGTAATGTGTATAATGTTCAATATTGATCACTAAATATTTCCTCAGATAATTTATTTTTTTTGCTTGTCTTCATCTTGTTTTTAGTAATCTAACATTGGACTATCCATTTTAAGCAAATTTGGTTAAACAATATTGTTAAGACGAAGGAATATATTTTTCGAGTTGACCGATTGTTGGTTATTAGAACATAGAATTATTCAGTGTTTTACATCTCACTGTTTGCATCGCTTATAAATAATCATGAGTCATTTAATAATTTATATGCTTTGCATGTAAGTGTGAATTAAGTTCACAGTAATCACTTTCATTTTCAAAAATTGAAAAAAGAGGGAATGCATGTTTTATGTTTTGAAATTGGATGGGGAAAAAACCGGAATATAAAATAAGTTAAAAAAAAAAAAAATTTAAAAAAATACGACATTTCAGAATTTTACTCAAAATTGACTTATTCATTATTATAAAAAAAAAGTTTTTTTTACTAAAGAAAAGCATTTTTATGTTTCAGGTGCATTTTTAATTCCGTTTCTGTTTTTCTTGGTTCTTTGTGGACTACCATTATTGTTCCTAGAGACCACCATTGGACAATTCAGTGGTAAAGGGTTTCTTCATGTTTGGGAAGTATGTCCTCTTTTCAAAGGTAAATTTATCAATGGATACAGGTCACTACATCTAGTTCATTTTTTCCTAGCAGATGTAAACGTAATGCTATATTTTAACGAATAATACAAGAAATATAACAAAAAGACAATAGCTCAAAGGAATCATACGTTTGTTGAAGACATTTAAAATTATTTGAATCAGCAAACAAATTTCGTTGTAGAAGGGTCTAAATACAGCACAAATAACATTTTCCAAAAGACCAAAAAAGTGAAGAAGTATATTTAAACAAAACGCATTTGACTAACAGGTCGAACAACTGATGTTCTTTAACTCTGCTGACTGCCATTGGCGATTGCCAAATAAAATTGATCACAAGATGTAACAAAATGGATTTTAATATAAATTTAATACTAAACAGAAAACAATTAACTTGTGGCCACGATGTTATGCCACAAACATAAGGTGTTAATATTTTTGGTACACCAGATCCGGATTTTGACAATAAGTGTCTCTTCAGTGATGGTAGGGATCGAAACGGTATTTGGAAGGCCATATAAAATGTACCCTCATTTTTAGATAGACTCTTGAATTTTAAGAGTCAATATAGGATGAACGGATCATATAAACCGGAGGGAAAATATGATACAAGCCCAAACGAAAAAATATAAACGAGTCTAAATTGAAAACTACGTTCAAACCTATAATTGCGTTGGATAAAGACCGCAATTTTTATACGTGTGCATGTAAAACAAATTTCGTTGTAGAAGGGTCTAAATACAGCACAAACAACATTTTCCAAAAGACCAAAAAAGTGAAGAAGTATATTTAAACAAAACGCAATATACAAGTATATTTAAACAAAACGCAATATACAAGTATATTTAAACAAAACGCAATATACAACTCGCATAAACATCGTTTATATATATATCTACAACTCGTCTAAACATCAACCCAACAATGCTAGATCTGTAAATTTGCTTTTTGCAAAATTTTTGGTTTTTCCCTCGCCGGGATTCGAACCCATGCTACTGAGATATCGTGACACCAAACGCCTGCACTGTAACCGGTGCGCTAGACCACACGACCACCTGGGCTTCATAAAAATGAAAGATACAGTCACAGAAAATAATTATATTTATAAGTACGTCTGAGCCAGTGACAACTCTACAACAGATTTATTCATCGGATCACATATTGACTTGCTTCATCATGCTATAACATATATTTAGAGCCGGTAAAAAGCTGTTTAAAATATAATAGAAGCTGTCATAACTAGATTTAAATATTTTAAACATTTTGTATTGAAATGGAAATATATGTAGCATGTATATCTATTAACTTATTGTCGTACTGGGACAAAATTCGTTTATTCAAATATTCAGAAATTGCTTTTATCAATTGAATTTAAAATTCCGTTTTTTGTCAGTGGGTTCAATATATATAGATAAATACAAACATATTTGTTTTACCGAAGAAACACATTTTTTTTAGGATTTCAGAAGAGTTCTTAATGCAGTTCAGATAATAATTATGTCTAAACTATGTTTAATTTCCAACACACTTGACAAACTCCAAGCAAGGGGCAACACTTTTACTCCAAACGTTTATTGTTATACACCAAACCCTTAGGAGATTTATCTTAAAAGATATGCATTTATTCACTGAATTTAATGGATATTTTCAGTTTTTTAATCGTTGCGGTAAGCGACCAATGATATTCAGAAATGTTTTAAAACTGTTAAAGAGTTTAACAATGTTATTACCGTAGATCTAGGTAAATTGGGTACAGAAAATTTCACAATAAAACGATATAACTGAGAAAAGAACACTATTAAGAATATATTATGACATGATCATTAGGTAGCTAGCATTTGATTTTGATGGGGGATAGGATGAAACTTTAAAAAAAGCAGAAGTGTTGAGTTAAAAAAAAAAAGGCAGGATGAACGAGCAACTAGGCAAAACAAATCCCAGGATGACAATTCATGCAAGCAAGTCAAGATAACCAAATAAAAAAATTCAGGACCGACAAGAATGGAAAATAAAAAGACAGGACAGGAGATCACAACTTAAAAAAGCAGGACAAGATTTTCATCCTTGTCTCCGTTATGATTCAAATGGTAGCCTCCTTAAATCGTTAATGGTGATTTTATTTTTCAGGAATAGGAGTTGGTATGATGATTCCTATATATGTATTTAGTATCTATTATAACATGATCATTGCATGCATGGACTTTGTATTATATCGGGACTAATGATTTTATTTTTTCAGGAATAGGAGTTGGTATGATGATTCCTATATTTGTATTTAGTATCTATTATAACATGATCATTGCATGGACTTTGTATTACATCGGGAATTCTTTTCTGAATCCGTTACCATGGACAACCTGTGACAACTACTGGAATAGTCCTAATTGTGTAGTAGACCACGGATTCCTGAAGAATATTAATAACATATCAGGACAGAGTTTAAACATGAGTTCGCAGATATATGAAGATACCACAAACATGGAGTTTATAACGAATACAAGTTCCGAATGGATTACTGCACAGGAAGACTTTTGGCAGTAAGTTCGCTGGCCTTATAGGGTTCATATAATCTAAGGACCATTCAGTGATAGAAATCAAATCATGTATACCTGAATGAGCCCTTCTTTTGGTGTTAAGCTTATATAGTTCTCGAAAAAAAAAACCACCAACATGACCTTTTATAGCTGACTAAGAGGTGTGCGCTTTGCTCATTGTTGAAGGCCACACGGTTACCGATAGTTGTTAATTTGTGTGTCATTTGGTCTTTTAAGAGTTGTCTCATTGGCAATCTTACCACATATTCATTTTTTGTATATACAAGTTATACAGACGCCGATATTCAGTTTTGTTATTAAAAAATAAAACACTGTTTTGGGTCTCTGATGATATTTGTATATTTGGCAATCATACCACAGCTCCTAATTTTTATATACAATAATTCGATTGTTTGTCAAGCTACGGTCATGCACAAGGTATCTTTTCTAAAACATGTATCTTTACTGCGACATTTTATTCTGACTCCGATCCGAAAGGTTTTTGGGTTGTATATATATATATATATATATATATATATATATATATATATATATATATATATATATAATGACTGAATAAATAGTCAACGATTAATCTTACAGGGCGATGGATCATGTAATATGATTCTATACACTACAAAATATAATATATAACAAGTCAAAAAGGGTACAACATCACCATTAAATAACTATAAAAAGAAACAAATATTTAGATATTTCGGATAACAGATATCCTTTTTCAATAATAGCACGATGTCAAATGAATTATGTCAGTATATTCAAACTGAAAAACTATCAACATCTTGAAATTTATACAATCTAAGCGGAAACCACAGACGCTGGTACAATTTTAAAATTTCCAGACACGGCGCAGGGATTACAAAGATATGCCAAATAAAAATAGTTATTTGCGAAGTGAAATGGCACAACTCTTAATTTCCAAAGGTTGTGACAGTTTAGATGTTATAACTGTATGGAGGGCATCCTCAAACAAAAAAATCAAAAATGCCCTTACCGGTCCAAGTTGGTATAATATTTCAAATTTGACAACGGTAGGGCAATAGCAACAGAAACTACATATTTAAGCCTCCCAAACGTATGGCAGTTTGATAATGATATAAAAATAAGTTTTATCTGATAAGGTAAAATAATTGAACGTGGCTACGTACTTATACATCCATCCCAAATGAATGGAGCCCTGTAATTTAAACTGGTATTTAATTTTTTTTATATATATATATATAGATAGATGTATCTGTAGATATATATGGTTGGTTACCTGAAGATAATATGACAACCTTGTAGATAGATATATATATACGAAAATGTATAGATGCACCGTGGGATACACTGGTGCTTTAAATTTAGAATGCACCGTGGGATACACAGGTGGATTATCCAAGAACCTAAAATGTCATAGTTAACATTTAGATTATATGCAGCGAATTCTGCAATTTACTGGGAATCTATTTATGATGCTTAAAGTTCAAATAAAAGTCACTAGTCTCAACAGCAAACAAGTTGGTATCATCATTCAAATCTGTATTACCGCTGCTACAGACAAAAAGCTGAAAAATAAATACAAAGGAGCAATTATATCTCGTACAAAGTGGGAGGGCAGGTTTTCAAATTTACCGCTTACGAAATTCAAACAGCTTGCTGTAAAGGACTAAATTAAGTCACAGAATATATAACGTCACTCATGTTAGGTAATTAAGCTAAAACATAAAACACAATCCGAAAGAGGCCCAGCGATAACTGAATTTAAGTCTATTTACTTAAATTCCATTAGCCCAAACAGAATTATGCTTTTCTTAAGGAACCGATTTTCTTCGTTGCAGAAACAATGTACTGCAAATGTCCAAAGGTTTAGAAGACTTGGGTAATTTGAACTGGCGTTTATTGTTGTGCTTGCTTGGTGCATGGGTTATTGTAGGACTATGCATAATCAAAGGGATCAAATCAATAGGGAAGGTTAGTATACAGTAATTTCTATCATATGACCATTGATTAAGTATATTATTCGCGACATTCTTACCTTTGCTACATAGATATAAGATAGAAGATGTGATAGGAGTGTCAATGAGACAACTCTTAATGTATACATTGTTACTTCATGCATACCCAATAGTAAGGGTTTTGTTTTATCGCCATCATGTATATGACTAAATTTTCTACTTACTACTCTTTTTACGAGTGTCGATACACGTTTTAACATGAACACGTAAGCATTACATTTAAAAAGCCATTTTTATTATCCACAAAAAGCCAAAAAATTATAAAAAGGGTTGAACATTTTCCACAAGTTGTAACAATAAAAGCACTACATATGATTGGACATCATTTGCATATAGTCAATCTTTTAAAGGCAATTTTGAAAATATCTTTTAATATGAGCAATATAGAACAATAATGTATAAAAAATCTAAATTACATGTATATATGTATTTTAAAAGGTTGTGTACGTAACAGCAGTATTACCGTATATTTTACTGACAGTTATATTCATCAGAGGACTGACACTTGAGGGTTCTCTTTACGGAGTTATGATATTTCTGAATCCAGATTTTAGTAAACTTTTAGAAATCAGTGTAAGTATGAAAAATAATGATATTGCAACAAATGTTTCGCTCTGAGGGAACTAGAAAATAATATTCCGATTCCCAACTTTAAAGAACAAACTATTTCGATCGGGGGTAAAACAACATCTGATTGATATTTTATGTCACAAAAAATAATGTTCAGTTCTTGAAAACGTCCTGTGTTTTCGGCGGTGTGATATTACCGAATAAGATTTTTCAATGGATTTGTACATGTATGCATAAATAATACAACGGGTGTCACATGAGGGGTAGAAACTGACTAACCGTCCGGTGTATATCAGTGATTTTTCCTAATACAACATATTAAAACGAATGTATCGGTATAATGAGTCGTGCATTCGCATGCTATTAAATAAATAGATTAAGATCAATGACTCTAAATACTCTACTTAACATAAAATGTTATTTCATTGCATGGATATTATAATATTTCTGAAGGAGTATTGAATTTGTTCAACGTTATAGAACTTGTCTGTCGTGCATAAAATTTTAAAGTGGGTTCACAGACATCCGTGTACTATAATGATATTCGGAGTACATGTATACACTAAAGTATAAACGAAACAGAATTGGCTTATACTTTTAAATGTAATAACATGAATAAGGATATCATATAAGATATACATTTGTGTAATATATTCATATTTTAACTTCAGTATTAAGATATAACAAAAAAAGATATGTATGAAATTTTAAAATTTAAAAGATAGAGAGAGAGAGAAATTGACTTCTCGCTTCCTCTATCTTTTTTGTATGAAATTAAGAAATAACAATGAATGTATATACATGTTGCATGGCATTGTTGCGATCCGAATCAGATACATCAAACTGCATTTCTGGTAAGTATTAGAAAAGCCCCAAATAGAAAGTAATGATATACGCAAGCGCAATAACGGATATAAAAGAGAATGGTTCTGATATCGAAAAGCTCGTTATAAAGCATTGTGATGTAAGATATAGAGAGGTAACATAAAACCCAACTAAATGTATTGTTATATACACATATATACCTTCACCACTGTTTTAAAATCTGTCAATGCCTACATTTTGGAATTGCTCAAGGTCATGTTTATGTCGTCCTTACACTAAATTCATTGGAGGTTGGGTGTGTACTGATTCATTATTTAGTTTTAGATACATGATATTTTATTTGTGGTGATCTAAATTTGAACCGTATTGCAGTAACTGCGATTTCTCTCTGCTTTGTGTCGTTTGTGTTTTTATTAAAGCCTCGTCGACAGTAAACCTAATTTGCGACCATCATATCACAAATTGATGCCGTCGGCTCTAAGAAAACAATATTGATTTCTTCTAATTCTTCAGGCATTTGTCTGTGGTACATCAGTGTGCATATTAATCTTGACTTTTACAGACTTATAGTGAAGCTGGTTGTACGTTACAAATGTTTTCTCTCTCACAATTTCAGATTTGGATTGAAGCTGGCCTTCAAGTATTTTTTTCATTAGGAACTGGGACTGGTCTCCTTATTTCTCTCGCAAGTTTCAACAAATTTGACAACAATTGTTTGAGGTAATTAAAATAAACAAACTCCTTTTGAAACAATGATAATATTTTCAATAAAAACCAACAAAACAAAGATGCGTTATACTGTTAAAACTTTTAAATTCTACTGTAGTTTTTTCCAAGTTGTTGTAATACACATTTTATACTATTAATACACATTTTATACTATTAATACACATTTTATACTATTAAGAGGTTTGAGAGATTGGAAATTGTCGTGTTTCGAATATTCAATTCTTAATTTATTTATGCTGTACTTCGTTATGTGTCTTTGTCCCTTGGTATTATGATTGGTGTTCAAAAGCGAACAAAATAATATTCTCGATGGTTTCACTTCATTCAACTGAACTTTGAAATATATATATATATATATATATATAAAATCGGAATAGGCTCACAACAAATACACAGTACACAGTTAGTAGTATCAAAGGGATGCAAATAATAATTAGAAATAATAAAAAGATAAGAGGATGACTTGTGGTATGATTGTAAATGAACTCGAGACGACTCTCGACCAGAGACCAAAGGCAATATATACGTTAACAACTTTAGGTCAACAACATTGCGCAAAACCCATTCCCCATTGTCATCTATGCAATGCCCTGGGATACATGAAATTGAAATGTAATAATTTTTTATGAAGTTTGAAGTGGTTTCAAACAAATTAAATGATATATATTAATGTGTTTTGTATTCCATACTTACAATTATTTTTTAAATATTATAGTTATAAACATTTTTACTTTCAATCGTTGGTTTTCCCTTTATTTAATTTAAGGGATTCTGTCCTGCTGTCGTTTACAAGTGAAGGAACCAGTATATATTGTGGACTGGTCATATTTACTGTCCTGGGATTCATGGCTACAAAGTTTGGACTGCCTATTGACAAAATAGTTAAATCAGGTGTGTTCAATATTTACGTTTCTCTTATTCTAAGTAGATTCTTACTTCAATTCCCATCCCGGTTTAATATTTTTCAATAATTACATTGGATGTATGTTTCATTATAATACGATATTCTGATTGGCTAACTGCACATCACGTGTTATTCCTTAAGCAATTGCATTATTCAATAAAAGTTATCATTCATGATAACACGAGGTCCCAGAATAAAGTGCCCAGGTGAATTAAATAAAAAATTGATAAAATTCGTGTTTTCATGATCCTGGCTAAAAATGTAATTATAAGTATTAAATGCTTCTTTTTGTAACTTCATAGATTTGTAAAAGCGTTGATCGTGCGCACATTTTTAGGAATGAAGCGCTTCCGCGCTCCATACAAAATGTACTTCGGTCAACGCTTTTACACCCCAATGAAGTTACAAAAAGAAGCATTCAATTCTTAATTAACAACGTGTGGTTCTGCAGTGTTATCGATCTCTTTAATAAAAGTCATCTCTAATTATTACTAGGTTAGTAATGATTTAAGGTGAGAGGTAATCTTTTGCTTTGTTTTTTTTTTTTTATAAAGAACAGCAATAAACGAGCTGTTTCTTTGTATTTTTTTGTTTGTTTAAAGTTTGTTTGTTTGTTTGTCAAAAGACAGAGAAGAGAAGATAGAAAGTAAAAAAAAATAATACAGAAAAAAATAAAAATGAATAAATAATACAAAATATATCTATGCGCATGCATTTATGAGTGGTATATCTATATATTTTGTATTATATTGCTATAAATGTTAAATGGAAAAGACTTCATAAGTCTCTTTGACTTGTGGCTTATCCAATTTGTATCAACTTGATCAAATAAAAAATGTGTAAACTAATTTGTCTTAAATCAATGGTCTTGAATATTAAATTTCTACACTATTCTTTTCCGTGCAAATACTGTAAGTTTTGTTGAACTTTTGTTTTCTTGTATTATATGCATTATTATAGTAATCGGTTGTGTGTTAAGTGTTTTTCTGTATCTCTATTAATCAAAAACTAATACCATCCAAAATTTTAAAAGTAACAATTGGATAATGTATATCAAATTATAGGGTTTAATACTGTTGGAGCGGACATCGGTGGCCGCGTTGTAAAAGTAGTTCAACTGCTGTACTAACTAACCAGGCATCATTGAGGTTGTAAGTTCGAATCAAGCTCGTCCGGGTACACTCGACTCTTATCTTAATTGACTAGGATGGTAATATTTGAATGCCTCTATCAATAAAAAAGTAACTGCCATGAAATAGGCCAATAGTGTTGAAAGTAACGTAAAACACCAATCATTCAATAATTTGGATTAGTTTAAATCGAATTGATAGTCACTGTAACAGTATAATTATCCAGAGAATTTGATTTGCGATATTAACTACAGCGTTGCTGTCTCTTTGTTTCAAACACAACTTGTCAGTAAAAAAAAATACAACCATACTGCTACTGCCATGGAAACAAATTGTCATCATCAAATGATTCATGAGGAACACAGGCACTTGTCTCAGAAAAAAAAAATTCCCATAGATACCTTAATGTTATATTAAGGTCTATAGGAACAATTTTTCTGAGACAAGTGCCTGTGATGAGGAATCATTAAAATTACAGTTTCGCATTACACAATAACTATGACAACGTGTATTTTCATATCTGAGGCAATGCACTATTCTTACTCGCGTGACCGTAAAAAAAAAAAATTGCTAACAGTCTATCAATATGAGGAATATTCTATGTCTTTTAAGGACCAGGAATAGGTTTTATGGCGTATCCAGAAGCACTAGCACATCTGCCAGGTCAGAATGTTTGGTCATGTCTCTTCTTCATAATGCTTTTAACTGTTGGCTTGGATAGTCAGGTAAGGTATTTTTTTTTATAGCAAACGAACAAACAACTATTTAATAGTAAGTCATATTATTTTTAACATGTGTTTGTGTGTATGTTGATTGTGAGTTGCGTTTGGTTGACATGCTGCTGACAAAATCATTCGTTCTCTGTTTTACTATGAATAATTCAAAGATTTATTTATAGATGTTGCAAACATCAGAAACGAACATAGTGTGTGATTTCCCTGCGCATATCACAATCATTTTATTATGTAACGTCGGAGAAATATTCACATAGTTCGCTTGAGAACAAATATTGAGAAAGAAGAATGTTTTCAAAGGAAAAATAATGAACAACAAACTCTTTTCTGGTGTATTTTAACTTAACAGTTTGCTACTGTTCACTTATATTGTCACAATAACACAATTTAATCTAAAAAAGAAGACGTTGTATGATTGCTAATGAGTCAAATCTCCACAAGAGACCAAAATGACACAGAAATTTACAACTATAGGTAACCGTGCGGTCTTCAACAACGAGCAAAGCCCATACCACAGAGTCAGCTATAAACGGCCCCGAAATGACAATGTAAAACAATTCAAACGAGAAAACTACCGATCTTATTCATATTAAAAATGAACGAAAAACAAACATGTTACACATAAACAAACGACAACTACTGAGTTACAGGCTCCTGACTTGGGACAGGCACATATTTACATAATGTGGCGGGGTTAAACATGTTAAGTCAAAATCAAAGCACTGAGTGGTAGTATCGTGGAAGATTTATATTCCCTATTAGTGGTACAATACTACTGATAGTATTGACGATATTTCCATACACATAACACATGTTTTCATACATGATTTATGCCTAAGAACATAATTTAGACAGCGAAACATTTGAAAATTTCAGTAATCCAAAACGTCGCAAACGAGCAACTTATCGGTATGTTATATATTAAGGGGACTTCAAGGTTCCATTCTCTAAAACAGTGTTATATGTTCTAATTATCTATATTTTTTAGTTTGCCATTTGTGAATCAGCTGTTGGTGTATTGACGGATAGCTTTCCGAGACTACGTAGACGGAGAAGCGCTATTACAGTCCTGTTTTGTTTGCTGTGTTTTGTGCTTGGAATTATATTCTGTTTCCAGGTGTGTTCCTATCTAATATAAATTTGATGTATTGTAAACACATACTGCGAGACAAATGTATTACATACTAGTAAATGATATTGACAGAAAGCATACAAAAGAAAGGATAAGCATATGTCTAACTTAATATTGATATTACAAAACTTAAAAAAGGAAATGCTGATATTATGCATAAGCACGTACATATATCAATCGGGTTTGCACTGAAAAACAGGTATAGTAAAAACAAAAAAAATAACTCCACACAAACTGATGCTAAATTGTCTGCCTTTTTCAGGGAGGGATATATATTTTCCAACTGATCGATTGGTATATTGCTGCCTTTTCACGACCAATCATTGGTATTTTAGAATGCTTAATATTTGGATGGATATATGGTGTGTATTTTGATTTATATATTGTAACTTAAGGGTTAATCACATATTATGTGCAAAAATGAATTGTAATGCATAATGACTTGTTTTAGTATATATCCTTTCCAATATTTAGTTTATTTTACTACAGTTCACAGTATGACAGCTTCGTTTGTGTACTTTGAGTTTCTTACAACTGCTAACTGTAGACTTTAACATGTAATTCAGTTGTCAATGTTTGGACTGCCCATGTTTTGTTTTTAAACGTTCGGACGATAAGATCATTACTATTGATGCTGGTGCATCATTAAAATGAAACTTTCTCAAACGTGTCATTGTTTTTAGATCAAAGAGCTGTGGTATGATTGCCACGGACAGAAATATCCACCAGAGATCAAAGTATTTGGATGTAAGAAACTCTATTAACCATCGCACTATCCTTAGCACTATAACGTACGTCAAGACCTAGGCATGAAAAAAGTAAAACTATCCCGACGAGAAACCAAAGATCTGACATATGCTAAAAACATTGCAGACAGCAAAGCAGGAAGATCACTAACTAACGTTAGTGTCAAAATTAAACGGATTCAATAACTTTACCACCTAGTTAATGCTTACTATATTAAAGTGATATTTTAGAAATAACATTTTGCATTAAATACTCTTAATGCAAATGAATTACTATACAGGACTCGAACGTCTATCACACGACCTTCACCTGATGATTGGTAAACGACTACCTGCCTTTTTTAGAATTTGTATAGCAGTTGTTACGCCTGCAATACTGATGGTTAGTTAAATACTTAAAATATATTGAGATTTATTTAGATATTGCAGAAAATTATTAGTATCTTCTTCTTAAATCAGCTCAAGTTTAAATAAAATATGTATGTACATTTAATATTCCCGTAATCAAAATACATAGAAAAGATTGAATAAATAAGTAATGCATGATTTTAAATACATTGCTACTACACCAATCATAGATATATGATTATAAAATGTGTACGATATAATGTGATACAAACTTGATGTTACAATTCAAAAGAAAATTTGATGACGTCACTTACTTTTTTAATGAGTTACTTAGGTGATCTAAGGTAACATTAAATAAATCAAGAATTCAAAATTGATACCTTAAAATGGGGAGTATTAGTTAAGGATCAAAATAAGCAAAAAAATACAAAAGACTCAGAAGTAAGGCTCGAATAAAAACAAACCCAAATAAAGTATGACGTTAAAGAGCATTAAGGACCAAAATCCCGTTATTTGCCAAATTCATCTAAGGTAATTGATTGATTGGGAAAAGCAAATTCAAAATAAAATTTGGAATGGAAATGTGGAGTGTGTCAGCGAGACAACAACCCGAAAAAGAGAAGTAAACAGCCTATTGTCACCAATGGGCTTTAAACACAGCGAGTAAATCTCATACCCGGAGGCCTAGGCGTGCTTCAACTGGCCCATAAAGAAAGTATATCATACTTGCTCAGTTATAATGGACGTCTAACTAAACTCAGAAATATACAAAAAGAAACTAAAACTAAAAATAATATAAAGCTTGGGACATGCGCAAAATACGGCGGGGTTAAACATGTTTTTTGAGATATCAACCCTCCCCCGATACATGCAGGTAACCAATGTAGAAAAAAAAAAACCAAACACACAGCAGTGCGCACAGTAAAACTCAGTTTAAAAGAAGTCCGAGTCCGATTTTAGAATAGTTAACAAAAGGAACTAAACAAAATGACAGTGATACATACATAAACAAGGACTACTAACAGTTACTGACATGCCAACTCCAGACCTCAATTGAACTGATTGAAAGCATATGTCTACATAATGTGATTATCAGGCACAATCACTCCCGTATCATACCATCATAAAATATATGAGAATAACAAAACCCGTCGCATGCCAACAACTGGTGTTATAATAAAATGTGTTTATGTTCCAGACCGTATGAGTATTTGGACCGTACGCGTACTTTTTAAAAATACGCATACGGTCGGACCGTACGCGTACGGTCTGACTGATTATTAAGAAGTTGGTCAAGCTTATTAGATACAAATGTATATAACAGATCAACATGACTTATATCTCCAATTAATATAAAAAGTTCAACAGCATTTGACATAAAAACTTAATATTTTAACTATTTAAAAAGATCACGCTTATTTAATCTGTTAATCTCCTGTATTTTGCAGGCCGGTAATTCATTAATTGCAGCTCAGTATGTATGGCAAGCCGTTCTCGTCAAAACTATGTTTAAACCATTTTTCGAAAAATTTACACACTGAGAATTACAACAAAGCACACCGAGATTTAAAATTTTCAAAACACACACTGAGAATAAAAAATTACACACTGAGATTTCATAAAGACGCACTGAGATTACAAAAATGAAAAACACACACTGAGAATTGAAAATTACACACTGAGAATTGAAAATTGCACACTGAGAATTGAAAATTACACACTGAGATTAAAAAAAGACACACTGAGAATAAATAAACTGAAAACACACACTGAGAATTTGAAATTACACACTGAGAATTGAAAATTACACACTGAGATTTAAAAAAGACACACTGAGAATAAATAAACTGAAAACACACACTGAGAATTTGAAATTATACACTGAGAATTTAAAATTACACACTGAGACTTGTGCGCACTTTTTTATGCGCACATATCTAATTAGCATACTTAATCTGAATCTATAACAAGCTTAAAACAACTAGGGGACAGAACTCGTTAGTCCTTCGATTTGGTTCCAAATTATTTATAAAAAAAAACCTTTAGAAATACAAGAACAAGAAAAATACCCACTTACTCTTATTACAAAATATAACCAAATGGTGAAAAACTTTATTAAAATTATAAGAAAACATTGGAACAATCTGCAAAAAAAAACCAAAGAATGCAGTGAAATTTTTACTCAAGTGTCTATTATAGCATATAAACGTAACAAAAATATAAAAGATTACGGCTTGCGAAATCAGGGTAACAGTTGGAAGACGTTTGAAAATGGACCCATGCTTAAACGGTTTTAAGTAAACAAAAAAAAAAAAATCCGATACACTGGTAGTAATGATCTGAATTATAGGCAACAAACTTATGAATATGAGCGATGTTAAGTCTTGAAATTTATTACGAATGTTGGTTGAAGGAATCGCATTTCATTATAATGACAAGAGTTCTTGAGATCAAGATATTAATCTGTTGAATTATTCATCTCATGAATATTCATTAGTAATTTGCATATTAATCTCAGTGTGTATTTTTGAAATCTCAGTGTGTAATTGACAATTATCAGTGTGTGTTTTTAATTTATTTCATCTCAGTGTGTCTTTTTAAAATCTCAGTGTGTAATTTTGAATTCTCAGTGTATGTTTTTTATTTTTTTAAATCTCAGTGTGTAATTTCGATTTCTCAGTGTGTTATTTTAGGTTTTAAATCTCAATGTGTATTTTTTTTTCGAAAAAAGGGTTTAAACATAGTTTTGACGAGAACGGCTTGCCATAAGTATGCTCATTGAAATTGAAGTTATCGGAAGTAAACATAATGTGGGAGGACAATTTTTTTAGAATATTTATCAACTTTACAAAAGAAATGCATACGCAAAGGAACATGCATTAACAAAACATGTAAATGTAAAAAATACGACGTTCTTATTAGAAGCAAGTGTCACCTTCGGCCAGAGTAACAAAATAGAATTCACTGATATACAATTAAGCAAATATTTAATTTCTATTGTTCGCTTATTCACTTTATCATCGGCCATCTATTTTGTAATAATAACAATTTGTATAACTAAAAATAAAGATTTTGATAAATGTTTGTTTAAATTTAACCCATATGATCCCAAAACGTATTATCAGCTGGACAGTACGCGTATACTCATACGGTCCGACCGTACGCGTATGGTCGGACCGTACGAGTATACGTATACGGTCCGGACCGTACGCGTACGGTCCAAATACTCATATGGTCTGGAACATTTATATTCGAGCGTCACTGCTGAGTCTTTTGTAGACGAAACGCGCGTGTGGCGTGCTTACAAAATTTAATCCTGGTATCTATGATGAGATTATTCCCGATACAAAACCCTATAATGGAATCAATAGTAAAGCCAAAATATGCCATTTCCTTACAACAGTATCGTAAATTTACCACTTCTTAATAAGTCTGTTTACAGGTTTTGTTAGCTTTTGAGATGATGCTTTGTAAAGAATATAACTATAAAAAATACTACCTGAACGTATAAGATGTCTGCATGTTGATTTATATTTATGAATGATGTCATTGTACTGATGATAAGATTTAGTAAATATTTTGACAAGTTTGTGATATCGAAAACCCTAGTGTTATAATTTTCAGTAATACATAGATTTCTTTCTCTAAAATCAAATACGTTGTTACATACACGAGCGAATCGTACAAGTTGATCAGATATAGAAATACCATATAAACACCATAAGATGGTGGCAAGAGAACGTCATCATCTAAAAATGTATAATTAACAATAGGAAATGAAAAAGTGTGTTATCACTCTAAATTTATATTTACGACCACAACAATGATAATACAAGTCTTCAAGATTTGAGGAGAAAACCTTGACCATCAGTGGCATGCATTTGTTTGTAGGAATCTGATCCACAACTACCATTCCCTTTAACTTGTGACATACTTCGTGAAATTCCGAATTGCTTAAGTGATGATATCGAATAAATTGTCGATTCACCAGAATCATATTGTTTTTGCTAATTTCTTTCTAGGTATTAGTGATATCAACATTTGCAGGATATAAAAGACCAGCGTATGGGAGTTATGTATATCCACAATATGTAGCAATTATTGGAATACTTATATCCGTGTCTCCTATTATACCTATTATAGTTTTTGCAATAATTGCAATTCGGAAGGCAGAGGGAATAACTTTTTCAGAGGTGAGTAGTCATCGCATCCCTGACCAGTTAATGTAAATACTTGTCTGATATAATGTGATACAAACTTGATGTTTCAATTCAAAAGAAAATTTGATGATTTAACTTACTTTTTTAATGATTTACTTAGGTGATCTAAGGTAACATTAAATAAATCAAGAATTAAAAATTGATACTTTAAGATGGGGAGTATTAGTTAAGGATCAAAATAAGCAAAAAATATTGATAGGTGATGGAGCTCCTTTTCGAGATATTTGATTTATAAAATATGGCGGTAAAAGCACGACTCAGACTTTTACCTTATGTTTGCATTGGTATTATTTGGGTCTCAAATCAGAAGAAAGAAAATATAGAATCTGCGTAATTTCTGTCACATGACCTTTAATGAGCTATCATTTAAGTCTTATGTTAAAAGATAAATAGGTGTTTTTGGGCAAAATATTTTACCTAGTAGGGTATGGAAAAACACCAAGGAGTCCGAACATTTGACACTTATTCCAAAACCTCACCTAAGTATATCATTAAGGTTAACATTTATAGTCGATTTGAGAAATTTGAATATCGGTAAAATACTGTTGCTCAATGTCCTAGATGATGTTCTTTTAAAATATATTAAGAAACTATCAACAAATGCAAAAGGCTGAATCAAGAGGTTAACACATAATAGGACACAACTTTTCTAATACACAACTTTGCATTTAAATTCCGGACGGGGTAACAACGAGAAGTTGTTATTTTTGCTTTCAAAACAGCATTCACTTTATTGAAGTATTTTTATATTTTGAATAACATGAGCAACAACTTAAATACACATAATATAGAGTTTATTACACAATGAAACCTCACCATCACGTTTGTAATGACTTAACGGTAGACGTTACCTAACAAGACCAAAGTCCTTATAGATATATGTATGTAATTAGTTTATGCTATTAGTATGTTATTCTTTCAGAAATTACGTTCTTCAATGAAGCCCACCGTGTTCTGGAGCCCTGTGCGTACAGATGAACAAAACAATTCGAAAGATTCACTGGTTGTAGGCTTAAGTGTTCCTGAAAAAATCAAACTCAATTTATTGGGCACAAAATAAAAAAACCATCCAACAGTTAAGGGAGTTCGCTACTTAGTTTTAAAATAACAAGTTTTTCATAACACTAGTATATATTGATACATGTAGGAGATTAATAAAGGAACCAAAAGAGCAAAAAAAATATAGGGTAATGTGCTTGTTTTCAAGATATTAGCCATTGACATACTAGCGGGAAAATGTTCTCTCTTGATTTTTTATGGCTTTATCATTGACCAGTTTAAGGTCTGAAAAACTATTAAAAATAACAAAGATTTTATATACTTTATAAGACTTTTATAAATGGCTTATAATTGTACATGTGAAAGATTTATTAAAAGACAAATGAGGGTCAACGGGCAAAAATTATAAAGGCATTCAAATTGTTAAAACCAGAGGATTCCGAAATCTGACAAAAAAGCCAAAACATTACTAGCGTACGTCCTTTAGGCCAAAGAGCTTTGAAAAAAACACTTAGCTACATGTAGATTAATAAAGTTTTCACAGTTATCACCTGTATTGAAAATTTACCAGTATCGTATATGGAACAATGAAAGGAAGCTGAATACTAATTGAATGTTTTCTAATTTTAAAATGGTTGTTTAAAATGATAACACTGACCATGAGCCCATACTTATATGAAAGTATATCGATCTTGGTCCCAAACGTCAGCAAACTTCAACACTAAAATGAAGTTCTTAAACAGAGACAAAAATGTCTAAAGACACATTAAAAAAATAGAAATTATAGATTACGCTCGCGTTTGTAAAACAATAAACATCAGGTGTGTAAAATTATATTTATTATTATCATGTCGCTCCTCTTTTTGTATTAATGATATATCTACTATATTCTAAAGTAGTGGTGTGATTTTATATCGTTTTGCAATACGTTCCTAAAAAGACAAAACACAACATTATGTATTAGAACAAATGAAATTTTATTTACTTCAAACATAAAAGTATAAATCTAGTCTAGTCAGTAAAATTTCCAAATTTCAAAACCATAAATGTTCGGAATATTTTCCCTGTTTACTATTTGTTTTAAACATTTTGTTTTATTCTCGTATTAATTATATCACTAGGCCAACCATGAGAGGATAAATACAAAAATAACAAGTATCGCCACTTGGTGTAATGGACTAGTTTCATGTCAAATATTGTGTTACCTCAATCTTCTGGCGTCACAAAACTTTGATTTTGATTAATCGCATTAAACATTTTCCTTCGTAACGTCATTTTAGAGGAATGCGCATAATACACAGAAGTGACAAAAAGATAGTGACACAGAGAAGTTATACTTATATTACATGTACCACGCATATATATATATCTGTTCTTATTTAATAGTATACTGTTTACCATGGGTTACATATATAAATGTTGGTGACCTTCTGCTGTTGTCTGCTCTATGGTCGGGTTGTTGTCTCTTTGACACAGTCCCCATTTCCATTCTCAATTTTATTTTGTGATAGCATATATAATTTGCAGGACAACTCCTGTTTTGTAAGCTACGTGAGAATTATTTTTTTTTGTCTTTATTTACTTACAACAAACTGTAAATGATTTCTTGCATATGGTATACCACCGAGTTTATCACACAATTCCATATGCTGTTTTTCTGGATCCCCTGGAACCAATACCGGACGATCCTTGTCAGCCTTTGAAGTCAATGAAATATTATATTGAAATGTTGATGTTAATGAATCGTCTTTTCACAAACTTATGTAGTAGTTCAGTACACATTTATATACAAACAGCGATTTCTTCTGACTAGTTTCAGTCGCTATTTACCAAAATACATTCATATTAAACTGTTTAAACGTTTTAGAATATTCATGCTAAAGTCTTACCTTTACATGCATAGCGACATAGAAATTATGAGTTTCAAGATGAATTGTTTTTGTAATCGTTTGAATAATAAAGAAACATGAGAAGAATATAACACTAACCATGGTAATCATTGTTTTTAAGTATATAGATTTCTTCAAAACTCGGAGAGAAACCTTTACATTTTAACTCATATAAACACAGTAAACAGATGCATTTATAGAATAAGTCACCTTAATATTTTTTTTGGTCATTTTTTGTCATTTTAAAGTTTGCACCACGAATAGGGAGATTTTCCCGAATGAACCAATGATTTGACAGTCATTCCTTATAATTTAATTCATAATCCATTTCAAGGTAATGTTCATGAAAAGAAAAACAATCATGCATATGAGCTGATAGACATAACAATTGCAGCCAATCAGAAGATGTGTTACATCAAAAATTAAATTATATTAATATACATGTATTTATCAACGTTATTGTGAAGAAATGAAGTCAATGACATACAGACGGTTGATTTCTGCAAGCATCTATCAAACATTGCATTCTGTTTGTAAAACCATCTTCAAATTGATTAGGATCAATTGCTATAAAACCTAAACCCTGTTGAAAAAAATGAAAAACAAAATATCATCATAAAGAATCAAGGCTTTTATCCCTTATAACGGTATCTCGTTTATATTCTTCACAATTATCAAATTATGTAAAAGTTAAAAACAAAATTTGGTAAACCTTGAGATGTTTACATTGTTTTCCCTCCCGGAGCACATGAGATCACCCAAGTTTTGAGTGGGGTTCGTGTTGCTCAGTACTTAGTTTTTCTATGATCTGTTTTGTGTACTATTGTTTGTCTGTTTGTCTGTTTCTTTTTTAGCCATGGCATTTTCAGTTTATTTTCGTCTTATCAGTTTGAATGTCTATTTGGTATCCTTCGCCTTTCTTTTGAGAAAATTGTCAACATGATGTATACCCGTTTACATAAGTCATCAAATTTCGTATTTGGGTTAATTCCTTGAGTACGGAAAGCATATGTGGCTTCACATAAAAACAGTATAAAATAGCATATAACAAATACAATTCTTAAATTCAAAAAAGCAAAAGAAGAAGTTCTGTTAAACACGAATCATTTGTATGATATATACATGTAGATAGCAGAAAAAATATTGCGGGGAAAATCAGCATAAACAATGTGATTCAATCAAAAGTTCTCGAAAAGTTAATATGATATAATAACCTTTTTTAGACGCACAAGAGCAGAAGAATAGTATTTGCTTATAAACAAAACCGTTAAAATCAAAGCTCTTTAAATATGTTACCAGATTTCCTGCTCCTTTGCAATTTGCCCCAAATTCAGCACCACTTAAAACACCGCTAAGGGTATCAATCATCATGGCCAAACCAAACCCCTTATAACCACCTTAGGAGAAAAAAATCAATAATCATATGTTAGATGTATTGAAAATAATATATGAATCAGATTAATCAAATCTTTTGTTGTTTTCATGTTCGAATAATTTGACTTCCGTGGCTTTTGCAGACACGATCAGCGTCAACAATTTTTTATTTTTTTTATTCTTCAAATCTTTGGTTAAGGAAGTTGTTTACACTGCTCTTCAACTTCGTATTTTATTTGGCCTTTAAGCTTTTTTTATTCGAGCGACACGGGTGAGTTTTTTGTTAACGAAACAGGTGTTTGATGCAAATATAAAATTGCAATCCTGGTATATATGATGAGTTTATTTTCTACATAATCAGTCTAATATCTTGATCTATTCATCAGAAGTTGAAACTGTGAATGATTGTCATACAAATCAGAGGATTTGTGGAAGACTTTGTTTATCCATGTTTTGTCATAAATAAGGCTGAAGGCTTTTTTTCGCTGTTTCGTTTTTTCACATGTTTGGACTTTTATAGCTAGGTTTACGTAATGGGGTTTGCTCGGTGTTCAGTGCCGTATGCAAATGTTGTAATCCACATCATTTTGACTTTGTTGAATAGTTACCCCAATGGCAATCATACCACATATCCTTTTTTATATGACTTTGAGACATACCTAATGTACAAATATCTAAAATTAAATTCACTATTGACGATGTTTCGTTAAGTGTTTATTTGAATAAGACTGTATGATGTCTTTCTGATTATTTGTTCTCTCTTCATAACCAACAAAATACCGTGTCGACGTAACTAGTCGGGTCCATTTGTAGTTTTTCTGTAATTTACAGCATGTATAAACATAAATAAGCCCTTTAACGTAATCACAGTTCATACGACGGATTGCTGTTTGTTGTTGAGTTTGGTGACGGACACCTGTATTTTCATCGGCAATAAATCAACTCGCTATCATATGAAACAGACTTTTTACAGACTCAAATGAAGTATGCACTAACTGTCTAATTTTTAAATATACATGTGTTTTGTGCTGTTTTGAAGCATTATGTTTTGAGGTTTTGTTTTTAGGAGATAAGGGCCAAGGTATTACATGACTATTTTGTTACGTTTATCTATGTAATAGTAAAATTCATTTGACTAATCACTGATTGATTATGGAGTTTACAAAATCACTGATGTTGTCTGAGAAATTTACAAGATCACTGAAGTAATTGAGACTTTGTTTTCATATTGACTGAACGAATATACCCAATATATATCTTAATAAATATTAACTTCTCGAACTCTACTTTGTTAATTGCATATCCTACCAGTTTCTTCTCTACCTCCGACTGGGAACACTCCATTAAAATCTTCGTATTTACGGCTTTCCTGTGGATATCAAATAATAAGATAACATTATGGTATTGATGGCGACCAACTGATGCAATGCCATAACTTACAGTCAAGTCACCATAGAGTACATTGACATACTAGTATACGGGATTATACGATCCTCTTGTGTCATATCTTCAACAGTTTATTATCAAAGTATATTAAAGGAGAATCATGATTTTTTTGTTCTGTTTGAGTCCCTGGGTGCTCCCTAATGTTATTTTCATTTGGGTTTGTAAAGAATAGTTGTTATGAATTGCTTTGACGTTTGCAGTTGTCTCGGTGCCACTAGATACCATACTAGTCTAGTCCATATAGAAACAGATTTGTAAAGTTCAACTCTAGACGTGAAGCTGCAATTTTCTGTCTCAAAATAGTTTAAGATCCATTGCCAAGCAGGTAAAGAAACATCATTCTTTTCTTTATACTCGCTAACATTCACGTATCATTTACTGATTTACGTAGCTGAAGCTCCATCTCGGTTTAAACCCTTCAGTTTAGGTTTTTCGATTGAATGATAAGACAAGAATGTAATGACATATTGGAGCAGCATTACAGTAAAGCTTGGGCAATTTCTTAGCATCTAGTCGTTTTACAATTCCTGATGTTGACAGAAATCGATAATCTGATCTTTGGAATGTTTTAAAATATAATGTTGATACATGTAAAATAACCATTTGTATGGATACTCACATGTCCATTCACATCAACAATCATATTTGCTGGAAGAATACTATGCTTTGAAGCCATAATCTTCAACTGAATTAAAAACAATTGTTTTCAATGTTCTGTGATAAGCCTAATTGATAAGAATGCCGCCTTTCTTGTTATTTATACGCAAATCGTTCGCGTAATCTATCAAATAATACGAATACGTTATGTTTTACTACATGAAATAAGGAGAGATAAAGACGACTTAATTGTGTGTTAAAAAAGGACGCCGAGGCCACACGAATTTGTTTCCTTGTTCGACGGACCCGCCCGCACCTATTTTTTTCAAAAAAGATTTTGTTTATTTTTTTATATTCCCGCTTCCCGCATCCGGAAATGTAATCATGTCCATTTCCCGTACCGTTTTTTTTTGTAAATATTATAAAAAGATATCAACATTTGTTTTTAAAATCACAATCTAACCTGTATATAGCGATTTTAAACATAAAAGCACCACTCCACACTGTGTAAATATCTGTGAGAATATTTTTTTCAGCATGAAACCTATTTATCCAAAGTGGAAGTGCTCCGATATAAATTTATAACAGCGGAAAAACCTGTAAAGAACAAAAAATTGGTTTCTTTCCCCCTTACTTATATTTCCTATCAAAAAAATGTTCGTTGTTAGAAAAAAGTACAAAGAACTTCTGAAGGATTTGCCTTCAACTGCAATTATATTGTATGCTGGCGAAACAAACTATCCATAGCCTGCATGTTTATGCACCTGTCCTGATTGATTCAGGGGCCTGTCGTTCAGCAATTATCGATTGTTGATGTTATTCATTGGTATTTTCCAGTTTGTATATATAAATTAGATCGTTGGTTTTCCTGTTCGAATTGTGTACGCTAATAATTTTGGGTTCCTTTACAGCTTGCTGTTTGGTCTGTATCAAAGCCCTTTGTAAAAGGCCGTACTTTGACCTGTCTTTGTTATTATCAAGTTGAGAACAACCCTCCCTCAGACAAGGGGTCATTTTACTGATGCAGAAAAGAAAATAGAAATACCAAGGATTTGCATAGTTACAAAACCTTTGAAAACTTAGAATTTTGTACTCAAAAAATGGAGAGTTACATCATATTTTAAACAACTTTTCCTAAAAGAGGGGTCCACTTATTTTGAATAATATTAAACTGTTAAAGTAAATTTGTTAATTTAACATGGTTGAAGTCCAGGAATATTACAAGATTCTTGGACATGTTTTGACCATTTAATACCAGATAGATATATAGTTCTTTGAGAAAATATGAACCCTTTTGTACAAACAAATATATTATAACTTATATTGATCCCTCATAAAAGGGATATTTATAACATTAAGGGGTTGTTCCAAAACTGATTATGACTTGGGTGGAGAATTGTCTCATTTTCAGCCAAACATACATAAACCAGATTTAATTATTTCTTGGTGAACAGGGAAAAAATACTTCAGAAATTAAAGAAATGTCAAAGTACAAGTGATAAATCAAGTTTTAATATTGACAAAACCTACTATTTTATGTTTACAAAAAAAAAAAAAAATTATAATCGCTCGCCTTTACTTTTCAAACTTTTCTTCGCCTCAAACATTTGCAAATTAAATATTTTTTTATTAAAATTTTCAAATCGTTCGCTCGCCCCAAATTTTTGGGAGTGCAAATATCCGTAGAACAAGAAATTAAAATTGGTGTGGCCTGAGTCATCAAATATATTATCAGCCAGATGGATAACGTTGCTGTACGGGTATCATTTCTTTCAAACATACATTTGTATACATATTTTGAATACATTCCTTACGGATATATATGCAATTGATATAGAAACTATGGATCCTAATCACACATTTGTACAGTTCTCTGAATAAATAGCTCTATTCAGATATGCTTTGAAGAATAAAACTATTCTTTATAATGTTTTACATTTTACTCAGCTAGTAGAACTAATAAAGACTGTATTCCATTTATCCTTGCACGAATTTCTACAAATATCATTGAGCACTAGCAAATAGAATTTCCCTTACTCGTGTTAGTTACCTTAGTTTGTCTTCTGAACTCGATTGATGAGTCAGATTTGGACTTTGGTAAACTACTGTTACATGCATTCTTAACTGACTGAACACTTCTTAAGGATAATCGTATGTTATCACGAATAAGACAAACAATCTAACCTTTCCAGCAGCCACCACTGTAGTAGCCATATCTAGGATAAAACTGTCACCATGATTTCCAGGAGCTGCAATACTGATTGGATTTGTACCTAAAGTGGGCTTCAATGAAAAAAAATTCATTTGAATAAAACTCAATTTCTCAAACTTCTTTCTGTTTTGCCAAAATATTAATAAAAAAAAAAAAAAAACCCCAATAACAATAACAAAAGAAGGTTACTCTGACAATGAAGAATTAAGTACATTATATAATGACTAAGATGTACAAAACATAATTCTGGCCATGATATCCTGTAATCATTCTAATCTTGAACCTTTATATAAATGAATTGTTGGCGTCAAATGTTTAATAAACAACACACACATGTAAACTGCAGTTCATCTAGTAGGAAGCATTTTCGGATTGTCCAAAATGATTGTACTTACAATACTAGTCAGAAATACTAAAAGATTGTCCAGACGTTTTTTTGTTTACATACTATCATTCTTGAAGTTAGAACAATATAGAGGATGTCTAGGCTATATGTACGTATCTTTGGTGATCTATTCGGAACCATTAAATGATTGTTTAGGTTATATGTGCTTGTCATTGTATCTCTTTTCGGAACTATTCAAGGATTGTTTTCAGTATCCATACTTACAATTGCTGCTTTATTTGGAACTATTCGGGGAGTGTCTTCACTATTCCTACTTACAAGTATTGCTCTTTTTAGAACCTCCATAGAATTGTCTAGATTTGTATGTGTTCGATTCGGAGTAACCAGTTGAAAATTTTGACAGAAGAAGGATATACAGATAACTCCAGCTCTCATAATAACTGATATTTCAAGCTTGAGAAATCTTGGGTGATATCCTGATTTGTCAGTATCTGTTTACTGTCTAGTTGTCAACTGATAATTTGCCGAACTATTTTCTTGCTAACTTTTACCATTTAAGCATTATTCTTGTGTTTAAATTAATTAATTTGATTTAGTCAACTTAATTTACGTCAACTGTCGACCTGTCGAACTTATAATTTGTTCCTTATTTATTTAAATATTTGTCTTGACCAGATTACAAGTGTTTCAATGTATTATAAAAGCCAGAATTGTAGTACCATATATTCTACTTGTCTATTTATATCTACCATTATTTTCGTCTTTATTACGTTAGAACCATTTCTGTACTTACCCTTGACCCTCTAGTGGGAACAATTCCTGTACTTACCCTTTTCCCTCTATTGGGAACCATTCCTGTACTTACCCTTGTCCCTCTAGTAGGAACCATTCCTTACTTACCCTTGTCCCTCTAGTGGGAACCATTCTTGTACTTACCCTTGTCCCTCTAGTGGGAACCATTCCTGTACTTACCCTTGTCCCTCTAGTGGGAACCATTCCTGTACTTACCCTTGTCCCTCTAGTGGGAACAATTCCAGTACTTACCCTTGTCCCTCTAGTGGGAACCATTCCAGTACTCACCCTTGTCCCTCTAGTGGGAACCATTCGAGGATTAGTATTACATAAAGCTATTCCCTGTAATCAGTACGAAAACGAAATGAATAATAATCTTCAAAATAAATTGATGATGATAAGGAAAACTAACAAAAATGACATTATTGTCTGTTAATTTGTAACTGCTGGTAAAAGGAAACACCTGAATTGATAGAACAACAAACCTAAAAATAAACAATAAATATCAATTAAAAATATTGGTATTTTTCAGGTATACAAGTTAATACAAAGTCTCATATTAACCCATTAGTGTTTAACATACTTGTTATCATGTTTTTATTAAGTAGAATATAGTATGTGTATGGCAAAAAACAAAGAAGACAAATAGGAATACTAAAAGCAAGGAAATCAACGAGTAATATATGTTGCAGTTCTTGTTTTATATTGATATTAAAGAAAAATCGTTTTTTTACCAACACCTGTATACAAATAAAATAATTAAACATATAATTTACCACAAATCCTTGTTCCATCGCATACATACTGTACCATCCTGCCATACCGAAGTGATTTGCTCCTACAATAATAAAGATTACTCAATTTTCACATATTCACGTATTCACTTTGCACATTTCTTTACATCAATAAAAGAAAAAGCAGCGTATAAACTCCTGGAAGCTTCAACCAAACTAAACTTTAGATGTTTTTTCTATGTCTGATTTTCGATCGCACAAAGAAGCTTATATCAAGATGAACAACAAAGAGTGTATTTCTTTCTAACCAAAATTTTGTAAACGTTGTGTGGCGTTTGTTGTAATTTTCTAAACGCTAAAAAAGTAGAAACAAATACATCGTTTAATCAGTGCTTATTGACGCTGTTTGAACTTTCTATAATGCATGCACATGTTGTTGGTAAAGAGACGTTTTACAAACGTAGAAACACATACATCGTTTAATCAGGGTGAAGTTAGAAACAAATGTAGCGTGTGTTCCAACAAACGATGAACAACAAACTGTAGACGCATTATAGCGAGTGCATAGTTTGTCAAAGTTTATGTAAACCTTGCAAACGTATGCTAGAAACAAATGATCAAAACATGTGCGTGCTTAGCCGTTTTCATCGTTTGTGTTAGAAAGAAATGCACCCTATATAAACGCAATATTAAGAATCTGTATAGATTTTACCGACTTAAAATGCATTTGACGCACTCACTTGTATGCATGTATCTTTTATATGAATGCAACTTTGCAGCCCACTGCTACTGTACATTTTTCATCGTGTGAATCGGCAATCAGTTAGTCAATAGGCATGTGCTGAAATCATTGAAGCGATATATTTTTGTATAAACTTACAGTTCATAAAACGCCAATAATCGTACCTCTACACGTGACAAATCCAATGCCAGCTTCTTTTGCTTTACTGATAGCAATATCCATACAGTTACGGGCAACATACGAACCTGAAATATTTTTAATGTACTAAATGATACTTTAAAAAAAAATCATTGAACCTGCATGGTACATGTTTGATAGCGAAAATTGGTATAGATGAAGACTGGGATCGATTTTTTCTAGGATGTTTAAAACAATTTATCACGGTTTCACTCTTATTAGCGGTATGAGTTTTCACTATCAAAAAAGATTTACAAACAATTAAGGTAGCATTAAGAATTAACAAAGCAAGGTACAGTCGTTTGAACAAATGTATCATTTAAGAGTATATCATTCATTGGTTGTTGCTTGCTGTCTATTAAATTTGATTTTAATAACTGTTTTGCCATAAATCATATCGTTGGCTTTCTCGCTTGACAAGTGCTTTCCTATGTTTCCGCTCCTATACCTTTTTTTATCTAACTATCTTACTTTTAAATTCCCACCTCTCAAAACCAGTTGCAGTATTTTGCAGAACGCACCTGTTGGGTTATAAACATGCATTTTCTCAGATGAATATTAATGAAATAGTTGTCACTGGATATTGTAAAAATTAAACAAACAATTCATTTAATAAAATGATTGTCACTAAAATAAATGACAAGCAGATTAAAAACTTACCAATTAAGTTATGTCCGTCTACCAGTGCCGTTCCTATTGATTCTTTAATAACTGTTGGTTCTTTGTCTTCTACTGATACGGCACCTGATCTGATTTCGTCCATATACTTATCTAAATGAAATAACATTCGAATTTTTTATAATTATCTTACAGTCCCCCTCAGCACCTATTCCGACAATACACAAACCGTCACATTGATCAAACCTACCCTTTAGTCCAACAATTTAATAGTTTGCAATTTTAGATGGTGAATAAAAAGGTCACTAATGCATTTTATCAGGAAGTAACGTGATTTCAGAAATTAAAACATTGTTATTTTACAATACGCATACATTGTACTTAAGAATTGAATGCTCCTTTTTGTAACTTCATAGGGGTGTAAAAGCGTTGACCGAAGTACATTTTGTATGAAGCGCAGAAGCGCTTCATACTAAAAATATGCGCACGGTCAACGCTTTTACATCCCTTTGAAGTTACAAAAAGAAGCATTCAATACTTATAATTACATATTTTCAGCAATGATCATGAAAACACGAATTTTATTATTGTTTTATTTAATTCACCTGTGAGCTTTATTGTGGGATCACGTGTTATCATGAATGAAAAGTTTTATTGAGCAATGCAATTGCTTACGGCATAACACGTGATGTGTAGTTAGCCAATCAGAATAAAGTATCATAATGAAACATACATCTAATGTAATTATATGTAAATAAACATTACAAGCAAGAAAAAGAAATAAAAGTCTTTCAAAACATTTCTAATTGATGACAATCTGCCCAAATAAGCTTTACATTTGGATTAGAGATAAAGAAAGAAAATACTACCTTTTCTAAAATTATATATGAAATTCACAATTCAAATGTGTTCAAGTATTTTTTGTCAGTTAATCGGGTTATACATTGCAAAATAAAAAAAAAAAAAAAAAAGAAAGTGGCTTCAAATTTTCTCAGTCGTTATTTTGGTTGCTGACTCCTTAACATTTAACTGCTCGTTAATGAAATAAGATACTAGGTACCAAGTAATATGACCCCATGACTATAGATTCCTCTGTAATCAGCGGATACCAGTACATCTGCAACCAATGATCCACGTGCGGCAGTTAATCCAACAGCTTCCAATGAGCTTACTATGAAGGTGTGAACTTTATCCTTCGGAATTACAATTTCAGAATCCTCCATGTTTGACTATCGTCCAATATGTAGGACAGAAGTTCATTAAATTAGGATTATATGATAAAACATGACTGTACAAATGTATTATACCACTTAATGACCCAGACTCTTATCTATGGAAGATAAAGTCTACAATTCGTTAAGTAAAGTTACTGTGGGGTATTTAGTCTACAAATAATAAATATACATAGACAGGTTATATGTTTATTTTTTTCTGTTACGAGCAAAATGATACGACAGAAAATGTAACGGATATAGAAATCAACATGTTCTAGTTTGATTATTTTGTACCAGAATATTAAATATGTTGAATGCTGGCTGTATATGAGAGCATGTTTTTTTTTAATAAAAACAGGTAAAACTGAAAAATTGACAAAAGAAACGGGAAATGTGTTAAAAAGACAACCCGATAAAAGAGCAGAAAACAGCATAAGACCGCCCATAAGTTCAAAACAACGAGAAAATCCCACACCCTGAGGCGGGCTTCAGTTGGATTCTTAAAAAAGTTTATTAGTTCAGTGGTCACACCAAACTCCGAAACAGATTTTGTTAACATGTGCTTGATTAACGAGTTTAACTATCTTTTTCAAGATCCAGAAATACTTATTCTGAATTTTGACAGCATATAGAATAATTATTTAAACAGAATACTGAATTTATATTGTTTATTTGGTGATATGCTTTGATATTAAAAAAGTTTGTTTCTTTGTGTTATATATATATTTTTTCTTTTGTATATATAAGTTGAACATCTATACTTTCTAAACTTCTTAGCTGTGCATTGAGATACAACTTTATTTGTATTTTTTGATAACAAGGAATGAAAAAAGGTAAAAAATTGAGTAACATAATTATGCGCAACACAAAAATCGCTTACATATGTGCATTGGAAGGAATCCCTTTCATCAGCATATTTCTGTTCAAGCAGGTCAAATTTTGAAGTAAGGCTTACATACAATAAAACTTTGAAGATACACCTTTTGTCATTAATTTTTATTAACAGCTGGAGATTACTAGGTATCCTCAGTTTACAAAAAACAAAAATAACGAAAATTGGACAAAGTTTATCATAAAAATTACAGTTAGAATTCTCAACCTAACCCCGAGCACCAGTTGCTGCAGCGTATGTTAATGTACATGTTTAAACGTACATTCACCCTTCCCTCGACGAAACAGCATTTATTTATTAATAAACTTTGATCAAGGAAATTAGTTAGAAAACAAAATCTTTCATTACTTTTGAAAAATATTGCAAAACATAAAAAGTTTGAAAAACTCTTATTCATTTGTGCACAAATATTGCCTTACAATTCATTATTTATTTGTGACACTATATTAGGCCTTTTTCGTACTTGTAGAGTAGTATGTTCATTTGACCTGTTCTTTTTCTTTACTGTTAAAATATAGACTTAGAGATAAATCTCCAACATGCAAATGCGATAAGAAGTTGTTGTTTTAATATGATTTGTAGATGTAATGCCTAGAAATGAGGATTTTTGATTTTAGATAAAGAAATCTTGAAATGTACATATAAATTCCATCACTGCAACAAGCGTGCTACGATATTTCTCCGGTCATGACAGTTAAATATAAATATTTGAAGCCCGAGGCTTGTCGAGCTTTTTAAATAATGAAAATTTAACGGTTGAGAGGGAAGAAATATTGTAATACACGAGTTATAGTGCTAATTTGTTTCTCTGCATGATGATTTTTGTCCTTCCATTACAAACTTATGCAGAAAGTTCTGTTCTTTCTATGTGGCGGCATCAGGCATTATTGCTTTTTCAGGACATTACAATAGGAAGAAATAAAGAAATTCCGACCAACTTTTCGCTGAGAACAAATATTTCACTCGGGTGAAAATATGTATTCTCAATGCATATTTTGAACTTAAACCTGAATATCCTTTTGTTAAACCTTTTTTTATGGAAAGAAAGTTACATATTCTGATTGTTGAGAAAGAATAAAAAATTACGATAACAATTGCATTCGATACAATAAAGATTCATTTATTGTTAGACGTTACGCGCGATGTTCGTACCTAATTGAAAAAATTGAGGTGGTTGGCAAGATACAGGTCTCAAAACTGCAATTTTGTTATTTAAAATAAATTTCTGTTGTACGCATTTTAAAATATAAGGTTTTTCAAAAGAAAAACCAAGAAAATAATTGTATAAACTATGTTTTATGTTATATGCGACATGCTTCAAATTAAAAAAACGGGATTTTTTAGGGTGTCCCGCGTAACATGTTCGTTTATTGTAACAACTGAACAATGATTTTTATCTTAACCATTAAATATCTTAAAAAACGGATTTTTCCATTGTGTAACAGAAATGTTTCTCCAGTCATTTACGCAGTATTTTATGATGTTATTATAATTCCATAGAAAAAAATGCGTTCCATACAACTAAGGCATTTCTGATCCACTGGATATTTTTAGGGGACTACAGTTTTGAGAGTTGAAAAGAATTAATCTAAAATTGAAAAATGTTAGAATTTTTATTTCTACGTCAATGTTATTTTGCTTAATTTTAAAAATTTCTAGACAAATATCCTGAAAAATATAAAATGATGATTCATTGGGCAATTTTTCAAAGGCTCACAATGTTGTCGCACTTCCATTTTTTGGCATAAAAACGAACTGAACTAAAATTTACGGCAATTTTTGCTTATTCGTGCTCTGATAAAATCGAATTTCATGATTTTTCGAAATGTTATTTTTCTCAATTTTCCAAAAATCTAAAATACATCAATTTCCTATAAGTAATTTAAAATCACCGTCAATTTTTCGGAGTCTTATTAGAATGTCGCACTTGCGTAAAACGACGTTTCATACTCAATTTTGACGTGAACGTTACAAACCATTTTTCTGATTATTTAAAAGATTTTGAAAACGGTTAAAATATATGACTTTTTTCATATTCTACCACATGCCGTTGAAATTTGTATTAAAATATATAGTTTTGACCGAAAGACTGGCATATTTTAACCTAAAACAAAATAGTCGTTATCATGCTATCACAGCAGTTAGTCCAGTTTAGAGTTAATTCCCGATTTTAACCTACTCGTCCCGAAGCCGTCCGTTTGGACTCTCGTACTAGAAAAAATGGAACTTCAAGGTAGATAAGGCATAAATGTTTCTATGACAAAATATGATTTAAGATCAATACAGACATTAAAAAACATCAAGATTAACATAGACTTATAAGTTTCTAGTACATATCCTTAGGAATGTCAGTCTCAAAGGTGAAATAGAGATTGAAAATATATATGCGATATAAAGCAATACGTTCCAACAAATTAAGATACATTTATCAACCAAGCTCCAGATTCTTGATATAGTTTTTGTTATACTGTAACGCAAATAAACAGTGAAGAAATTAAAAGAATTATTTAGTTATTGTTCCATGTACACACCAATAAAATGGAATGTATAACTGATCACAAACAAATAAACAAACACGCATTAATCATTTGTCAATAACATAAACGTTAGTAAAGTTTAAATCTTTTAAAAGATAAGCTTTTTTACTGAAAAAGTCGCGACGTCGTGTTACACTTGTATGTGGGTCATTATAAAAAAAACATGCAACACTATGTTATTGGGTCTTTTTAAGTCACAGACATGAAAATATATCAAAATAACACTTGCATATGTTAGATATGAATGTTTTGTGATACACAATATACAGTTTACAGTATGAAATGTTATAAAAACATCCTTAATGTTTTCTTAAAACCTTGAAGATAGCCAGAATTAACTGTTATTTTTTAGTATAAATCCTTTCAGACTTGAAATAGGAATATTATTTTTGTGGAATTCTCTCTCGGTGAATGTACTTATAGTTTTTATAGGTTTTTTTTTTTTTTACAAAGTAATATTCTAAATCAGAAAGGAAGCTATGAATATCTAGTGAATTCATTTATATTTGACCAATATTTGTTTCTGTAACTTGCTATTCGATGTGCCATACCATTACTTTCAATTTTTTTTTCTATTGTTTGTTTATTAATAAATTTCTTGTCTACTGGTGATCTGTTTTGCTTTATTTTGCTTGTATTTTGAATTCTTTAAAATTTACATAGTTTTTCATTGCTTTCATATCTATTCATATTTTAAAGAAAACCCAGTAAGGAATAATGATGACTAGCCCGCAATAACATTCTTCCTGTTATTAATATCAGATAAATATCAGTGCATTGTAATCACATGTCAAGGGAATATTTGAAAAATCAACAATTATAATATTCGATCATATGATATTTATTTTCAACATTATAACTGTCTTTCAACAGTTTCAATTCATCTTCATACAACTATATTGCAATTACTTCTTGAGGTATTTGTTTCATATCGCTGCAGGTCGAAGTAAATTGAAGTTAAAAAGATCACTTTAATATAATAAATAACAACACATGTTTCTATTTAATAACGAGCCTCCTCATGGGGGAGTCCAAGTCATCACATAATCACAAATGTTTGACCAATATAATCACACAATCATTAAGTATTATTTTAAACAAGATAATCAAATAATCGCAATTACAGTCCTAGAATATCAAATAATCAAATAATCATGAAATTATATTTGGTTTGGTAATCAAATAATCAGTATCAAAACGGTCAAGTAATCACATAATCATGAAACCAACGAGGAGGTTCTAAAACCTACTACATGCATGTGGCATTACACATTCTTCCATATATACAATTGTCGGACACATGTAGTATTTTACAGTCGCATAAATCAAACGTGAATGAATTTTAATGACTGAAAAATGGTACGATGATTTCTGCTGCCTAATTAACGACACATATATCATAACAAAATTATAAATAATATTATGAATATAATTTCTTTCATCAAGTAACAATAAGTATTGAATAAAATACCTAAAAACACTAAGATTTTATGCAAAATCTAAACTGTTATGCATTACAAAGAAGATGGTGCACGAAGAGCCCATATTGACCATTGAATTTTATGAAATTATAATGCAATTATTTCAATAGACTTTTAATAAAAAAACGTATTAATCTATTTGATAATTTAAAAACCAGCAGACAATGATGTTTTTCAGCGTGCAGTAATCATTACGACATCACTTATTTCCACTCAAACTCATAGTGGTAACGGTTTGAAATTCTCACCAACTTGCAGATTTGATAAACAGAATTATGCTTAAGAATCAAAGTAAGGAATCTGTGAACATCGGTATGTCTTCCTCTTGCCTTGCAGCAGTTGTGGTTGACTGCTGTTCTCTTCCTTCTATGTTGACATTACCTGTAACGACATATTTACGTGAGTTTAATGTTTTTAATTTAGGAAGAAACAATACATGGCTATACACAAAGATTGAAACTCCAAACTGTTGAAATTATATAAAATATTTGCATCTAGCTGTTATCAATCTATTACGTCTAAAAGATAATTGTGTCTTGAACCATGAACTGTTTTTGAATTTTGGTCCTCAGTGCTATTCCATTTCCTGTATTTTAAACAGTTACATGTCGTTCATTTTTTTACATAAATAAGGCCGTTAGTTTTCTCGTTTGAATTGTTTTACATGGTCTTATCGGGGCCTATTATAGCTGACTATGCGGTATGGGCTTTGCTCATTGTTGAAGGCCGTACGGTGACCTATAGTTGTTAATGTCTGTGTCATTTTGGTCTTTTGTGGATAGTTGTCTCATTGGCAATCATACTACATCTTCTTTTTTATATATTCAAAGTATAATTATAAAAACGTTGATAATTAATTCACATGTTGATTATTAAAGCACAATAAATATCTCCAAAAATGTTAGTTTCTTCTTTCTTAATAAACAGTACTTACGTCTAAAACAGTATTCTCTGTTTAGAAATACAAATAACCCGAATATCAATATACATGTAAATGCAGCAGCGGAAATCCCAATTTCTAAATTCCTTAGTTTCGTATCTGTAAAAAACAAAAACAGAATTTTAAAAAGCTTTTTTACTTACCGCCTAAACAAGCCTAGGGTTCCTTTCTATTATAAAGTTATTGATAAATCGGACTCTAAACGACCACAATCGATTTGTCTTTACTTCTTAATTGTGTTTTTGCATCGTCATTCTCATTTAATTTGTGCTTCCATCATTAATCAACACCAGTTAATGTCCCTGGAGTAATTAAGTTATAGACGATTTTCACGTATATGTCCGGTGTCACAATCCATATGGCCAATTTTATATTATAGTTTGTGTCTGTGTGAGTAACATTTTAACGTTGCGTTTCTTTTTGTGTCGTTTGTTTCCTCTTATATTTGAGTTTGAATTCACATTATTATAAGACGTGTCACGGTACTTTTCTATCCCAAATTCATGTATTTAGTTTTGATGTTAATTTTGTTATTCTCATCGGATTTTGTCTAATGCTTAGTTCGTTTCTGTGTTTGTGTTACATTTTAATGTTGTGTTGTTGTTCTCTTATATTCAATGTGTTTCCCTCAGTTTTAGTTTGTAACCCGGATTTGTTTTTTTTTCTATCGATTTATGAGTTTTGAACAGCGGTATACTACTGCTGTCTTTATTACGTCACATAAAAATGTATGTTGTTTTATGATGTTATACATAAGTCAACCGGCGTGACTTGTTCATAAAACTGAACTGGAAATATTTTATAAAAGCAGACCTTTTACTTGCATGTTTAACACAATGACATATGTGTAAAAAACAAATTATGCAAACTTTTTTTTAAATCAGATTTTTTTAAATGTTACTTTCCCAACATAATCAAAATATGTAAATTATCATGTTGAGCTTGTGAAATGGTTGGCTACTCCACTGTTCGACTTACGAACGCATGAACCCTAAATCAAAGATTGAAATTACAGACAAAAGTGTGATAGTTACGAATTCAAACAAACAACATCTTTTTTTCCGGACAGTTCACCAGCCCAGTAGTCAACACTTCTGTGCGCTGACATGATTTATCATTAATACGGTCATATTTATAAATAAACAGTTTACAAGACTTTGAATTTTGAAATACTAAGGCTTTTCTACCCAAGTAATAGATTACCTTAGATGTATTTGGCAAAACTTTCAGGAATTTTGGTCCTCATGATTTCAACTTTGTACTTTGTTTGGCCTTGTTTACTCTTTTTTATTCGAGCGTCACTGATGAGTCTTTTGTAGACGAAACGCGCGTCTGGCATAAAAACAAAATTTTAATCCTGGTATCTATGATGAGTTTATTCAGTACTTTATAAAATCATTATCGTATATGATGAATTATAAAATTTTGAAATCATTCAATGATAAGTAGTCTTTACAAAATCTGATTATTAATCTGAATAAGATTATCATTATCATAATTGTATAGCAGATCTTACCACTATTAGTTCCACATTCATCTGTCTTGTGATTGGTTTGAAAGCTCTTCTCTCCAACAATGCAGTTGACAAACCAAGTTATACTGCATAAGTTGAACAAACTTATAGTTTCATTATATCTGATTATGTCATATGTGTGTAGTCCTTTTTTAAAATAACTTGTTTTCAATATCTTAGTTTGATTCTGTAAAAAAAGGCATTTCTATTTAAGGTAGACATAAGGATATACAGTTTTAATAACTAATATTTGTATTTCTTCTGATAATCTTTTTGACAAAAGGAAACAATGACAATTCAATTTAGTGAATTGAAAAACAGTGTTTCAATTCATGTTTAGTGATTGATCTAATACTTGTTCATGGCGTTGAGGTAGATTTCTGTATTTGCAGTTACATGTGTTCATAGATCGGTGCATTGTGTCTGTCATCTTCTTTCCATTTATTAGTTCTATTTTGTGCTTGTTAGCCGATCCGGTATAGGTGTATTCCTTTCTGATTGATTCTGTAGCTTGTGGTTATATTGTACTGCTACACCATACATAGAGAAGGGTTGAGCACTCAAAACATTCTATCTATGTCTATCCTAAGTCAGGAAGGTGCGATTAAGTTATATCTATTCTTATTGGTTTATTATATTTCATATTTTCGGTTTTATTGTTTGAAATATTATGTTATTTCGGGATCTTTCAGGGCGTACATCAGGTCTGATAATTTTGCATTGTTGAATGCTGTTCGCAGACTCATATATTGACCTACTAAAGTTGCGTATTTCCCATTCATTTAGCGTATGTGGAATTGTCGTGTCAAGAAATTATTGTACCAGATCTTTTTATTTTATATGGAATGGAATACTTACATTATATTGCATAGAACAATTTGGCAAAGGGTGCACATTCATTAGTGTCACATTAAGGTATAGTTTTGTATCTTTTACGTAGCTGTTGTCAATAATGTCGTCGTATGAAGGCATACCTAGAATAAAAGAAAAGATTATCCGTAATAAAAGATTAAACAACATATGTTTTGTCGTAATAAAAACTTGAGTATCTTGATAATTCAATGGAATCATAAGTGATATTCCTTTTTTTTTGGTGGGTAAGTTGAATTGATCTTTACTTTTAGGTGCTTTATTTATTACTGTTTTCTTAGTCAAAATAGTACGCTACATGCATTTGACATGTTTTGTAACCGTTTTGGCCTGTTTTAATGCAGACCCCATGAATCTGTTTCCAGCATTATACACATTTGACCCCGCCGCATTTTTGCACCTATCCTGAGTCAGGAGCTTATAGCATTTGTTAGCCTTGAAATCAATTTAACTTTGGTTCATTTTCATGTTTAGGAGTTTAGTATGACGTCCGTTTGCGATGACCTAGCACACTTTTTGCTACAACATAAATGCTAGTTTGAATCGTTGGTTTGCAGTCGAATCATTTTTATAACCCACTTCTACTGTAATTCTAATTTCGATATTTTTTCTTTATATTATGAAATTAAAATATCAACGCATGTATACGATGTGTACGATGTTCAACAACGTCAAACGTCACATTTATAGTTTTATAACACTTACGTATATATTCAGTTTTATTCAACATCAGCATGCCTCTAAATTGATCTGTTCCACATAAACACGTGTATTCTCTAAAAGCATCATCTGCGGAAAAGTTTTTCACAGTGAGGTCAAAGCTAAGGTCTGAAGTGTGTATTTTCATCTCATATTTAGAGTCATCTGTTGAATGCCCGTTTAAACCAAGCAATTTGTATCCTTTTCCACCCGTCCATTGTCTTGTTTGATTTATATGACATGTACCAGATGATACAATACACTTAATTTGTACATCTTCACCGAATACTATAGGAACTGTTAGTATTTTCCAAATGACTGCATATACAAAAGACAACTTGAATGAAATAAAATAAAAAAACAATTTGAACAAACACAAACAAGAACTCATTTAATTTTATGTTCTATGAAAAACTCTCTGACATGACATTATTAACAAATATAAACTGAACCGAGTGCACTCTTTTAACAAGTGCTGTAACGAGAATGGTACTTTGTGACCACTTGGTTTGAGTATTTAATACAGCAAGTTTATATTCCGAAGTCCTTTTTTTAAAAAAAAAGCTATGAAATCTTTATTCGTATGTGCTTTTCCAATTATCACCAATATAAAATATTAAACACAAAAAGATCAAAATCTTGTTCAATCTCCATATAAAACCCAAAGAAAACAACACATCGTTTTGAAATACACAAACTGCCACAGTTATCTCTACATAATGTTATATGATACATGTATGTATAAATGGTAATCGAAATGTTATTCATACAGTCATTTTTTTGTATATTCTAAATGGACCTTTCTTATGTCATATCAACAAATACAGCAAATCTGATCGTAAATCATTTAGAAAAAAAACAATTAAACAAAATCTGGCGTCTTGTAATTGCTCTTTAATAATCTGCTGTGTATTTTTCATTGTTATTCAACGCATAACAATTATTGTCTATTTGTTGTACCTCGAACGTATCTACCCTGTGTAGGTCTTCAAGTTGAGGTTTAATTTATTAAAATAATGTGTGCATGACTAATTAGTAACGCCCTCATAAAATAAAGGGGTCCACAATATGATCAGGCTTGTGGTTCTGAACATCCCTCATTGTTAGTAGGTCTTTCAATATCAATATTAACTTATCATTGAACTTTTACTATTACACACATCATGTTATTTACGACAAATAAGTTTTTTCATTTTCCTTTATTTGCGCCAGTACAAAATATTTCTTTTGGGTTAATTTAAAGTCAGGTAAATCGGATATTTTTGATAAACTTTGTAAAAGCCAAACGGGATTCCATCAAAATTATTTATCAATTTCTACCGTTTGTCTCGGTTTTAAGAACACTATAGGACCAGCATGTTACCGGAGATATTCGGGCTGTTTAAAATTGATATGGATATGAAACAATTTATAACATATTGATTCAAAACAGGAGTCAGACCAACTTCATCGACCGTTTAAGAGAAAAAAGGGTATAGTCTGTTTGTTTAAACATATATGTGTATGTTTAACCTAGCAAATGCAAGGGATCAACGATATAAAACATACCCAACAGTGTTTGAAGAGGTACTTACTTAGATAATATTGAATAAATATTACCTGATTCCTGCGTTGGTACGGGACAATACAAATAAAACAATATTACAGTATATGCTTCCCATAACCTAGAAAAAATAAATAGAAGTGACATTATTTTTTCAAGCTTACAAAGTAATGTAAAACTTACAAAACAGGTAATTTCTCTTCACATGCACTACAAACTCCTCAGAGTCTGAATTGACCAGTTTTTGTGCTCGACCAGTAAAATCGAGCACACATTTTACTCAACTAGTCTCAACATTGTCTCGACTGTACTTAACTGTACTTAAGTGTACTCAACTAGGTCCCGACTTTACTTAATTAGTCTGATTCAGTACTTGATGATCTTTGTGTAGTCTGAAATGGTCTTGACCAAGGCTCGACCTGTCTCGACCTGTCTTGACTAGTCTCGACCTGTCTCGACTAGTCTCGACTCAGTCTCAACCAGTCTCGACATGTCTCGACTAGTCTTGACCTTCAAATTTAGTTTTGACTGGTGTAAATCAGCCCATCTAACTAAATTAAATATTGATCTTACAAAATTCAAGCTTATTAGGTAGTTTGATTTATTGCTGTGAAATGAAAGAATTTAGTTTTACAATATGTAAAAATAAAAATTATTATATAAAAATTCAGATAGGCATCTTTAATTTTTTTAATAACTTTTTCAATTCAACTCGGATTTTCATCAAACTACGCAGCTATCTTACATTTATATCAAGCTTACTGAATCCCATTTCATTTAGTTTTTTGTTGTATTGCTGTAAAATTTAAGAATTAAAGTAATCTTGGTAAAAAAAAGCTATGATTTGCAATTCGGACAAAATAGAGATAGTACACTTTAATTTTTTTAATAACTTTTTCAAATCAACTTGGATTTGTATCAAACTATGCAGCTATCTTACATATATATCAAGCTTACTGAATCCCATTTCATTTAGTTTTTTGTTGTATTGATGTAAAATTTCAGAATTAAAGTAATCTTGGTATAAAAAGCTAGGATTTGCAATTCAGACAAAATAGAGATAGTACACTTTAATTTTTTTAATAACTTTTTCAAATCAACTTGGATTTTCATCAAACTATGCAGCTATCTTACATATATATCAAGCTTACTGAATCCCAGGTCATTTAGTTTTTTGTTGTATTGCTCTAAAATTTAAGAATTAAAGTAATCTTGGTAAAAAAAGCTAGGATTTGCAATTCGGACAAAATAGAGATAGTACACTTTAATTTTTTTAATAACTTTTTCAAATCAACTTGGATTTGTATCAAACTATGCAGCTATCTTACATATATATCAAGCTTACTGAATCCCATTTCATTTAGTTTTTTGTTGTATTGATGTAAAATTTCAGAATTAAAGTAATCTTGGTATAAAAAGCTAGGATTTGCAATTCAGACAAAATAGAGATAGTACACTTTAATTTTTTTAATAACTTTTTCAAATCAACTTGGATTTTCATCAAACTATGCAGCTATCTTAAATGTATACTAAGCTTACTAAATCCTAGGTCATTTTGTGTTTTGTTGTATTGCTGTCAAATTCAAGAATTAAATTAATCTAGGTCAAAAAAGCTAGAATTTGCAGTTCGAACAAAATAGAGATAGTACACTTTATTTTTTTTTATAACTTTTTAAATTCAACTTGGATTTTATTGAAACTATATAGCTACCTTGGTGATGTATTCATCTTACTGAATCCCAGGTTGTTATAAAGTTTGTTGTATTGCTGTCAAATTTAAGAATTAATTTAATCTAGGTAAAAAAAGTTAGGATTTGCAGTTTTGACAAAATAGAGATGGTACACTTTAATTTTTTTCATAACTTTTTCAAATCAACTTAGATTTTCATCAAACTCTACAAATATCTTTGCAATATATTGACATTCCTGAATCATAGGTTGTTATTTTGTTTGGTGTATTTCTGTCAAATTTAAGAATTTAATTAACCTAGGTCAAAAAGCTACGATATTAGAAATATATCTTTTCTCATAATTTGGGAAAAAGTATATATAAAATAGTTATATAATTCCTTTAATGTTTTATTCCTTTTGATATACACTATATAAATATATCAAAAAGGGATGAAACATTAGAAATTATTAAAATAGTTCTTCCGATTTGTAGTGATTTATAAAGCAATACCTTCTGCTTGGGGCAAACTTATTAAAAAGATCACATCTACCAGAGAGTTTTAAATTCTAAATAACATTTATTCAAAGTTGCAACATCCTGTTAAATCTAAATCGCAGGGCTTTTAATTCACTAGATAAGTAATACCCGAGTTTAAGAAAAGTAGGGCTTTCTTTTTACCTGTAAAACTCACGTGTACTGATGTAATTAAATCATGTATAGTGCCATGTCATTAAATTTGACAAAAAAATATTTTAAAACTTCATAACAACCTGGGATTTAGTAAGATCACCAAGGTAGCTATATAGTTTTAATAAAATCCAAGTTGATTTGAAAAAGTTATTAAAAAACTTAAAGTGTACTATCTCTATTTTGTTCGAACTGCAAATTCTAGCTTTTTTGACCTAGATTAGTTTAATTCTTAAATTTTACAAAAATACAACAAAAAACTAAATGAAATGGGATTCAGTAAGCTTGATATATATGTAAGATATAGCTGCATAGTTTGATGAAAATCCAAGTTGATTTGAAAAAGTTATTAAAAAAATTAAAGTGTACTATCTCTATTTTGTCCGAATTGCAAATCCTAGCTTTTTATACCAAGATTACTTTAATTCTTAAATTTTACAGCAATACAACAAAAAACTAAATGAAATGGGATTCAGTAAGCTTGATATATATGTAAGATAGCTGCATAGTTTGATGAAAATCCAAGTTGATTTGAAAAAGTTATTAAAAAAATTAAAGTGTACTATCTCTATTTTGTCCGAATTGCAAATCCTAGCTTTTTATACCAAGATTACTTTAATTCTGAAATTTTACATCAATACAACAAAAAACTAAATGAAATGGGATTCAGTAAGCTTGATATATATGTAAGATAGCTGCATAGTTTGATGAAAATCCAAGTTGATTTGAAAAAGTTATTAAAAAAATTAAAGTGTACTGTCTCTATTTTGTCCGAATTGCAAATCCTAGCTTTTTATACCAAAATTACTTTAATTCTTAAATTTTACAGCAATACAACAAAAAACTAAATGAAAAGGGATTCTGTAAGCATGATATATATCTAAGATATCTGCATAGTTTGATGACAATCCAAGTTGATTTGAAAAAATTATAAAAAAAATTAAAGATGCCTATCTGAATTTTTATATAATAATTTTTTTTTTTACATATTGTAAAATTAAATTCTTTCATTTCACAGCAATAAATCAAACTACCTAATAAGCTTGAATTTTGTAAGATCAATATTTAATTTAGTAAGATGGGCTGATTTACACCAGTCAAAACTAAATTTGAAGGTCAAGACTAGTCGAGACATGTCGAGACTGGTTGAGACTGAGTCGAGACTAGTCGAGACAAGTCGAGACTAGTCAAGACAGGTCGAGACAGGTCGAGCCTTGGTCAAGACCATTTCAGACTACACAAAGATCATCAAGTACTGAATCAGACTAATTAAGTAAAGTCGAGACCTAGTCGAGTACACTTAAGTACAGTTAAGTACAGTCGAGACAATGTCGAGACTAGTCGAGTAAAATGTGTGCTCGATTTTACTGGTCGAGCACAAAAAATGGTCAATTCAGACTCTGAGGAGTTTGTAGTGATGCCACATGTGACTATCTATTTTAATCAGTCATGGATTTTTTAAACCTGACATTTATAGATTTACGTTTTATTTTTCTCATAAAATAATGTTCATGTACGTTCTGTGTTGCTGTACTGCAAAAGTAAAACACACGAAACGTTCTAGCAGCATTGGCATTATTAGTAAGACGTTAAGAACTTGAAGCCTTGTACACAAATGGTGTTATGTGCAATACAACAAATTTTAGCAAACATGTCATGCATTAAAAAAAAATAAAAAAATGGTAAAACGATTTTGCGGTGAGACCCTTTAAAAATTGCAAGAAATATTTCGTTGCAATGGGGTTTTAATTAATTCAAATACAATTATTAATTGAACGTAGAAAAAGACGAGAGAAAATGTTGCCATAATCTCAAGAAATTAAGATACATGATATAGACCAGAATATTCAGGGAATTCTCATGATCATGCTTTGAATATTGATTATTATTGTTGGTTGGTAAAATAATATCATTTGCTTTTGACATGCCCATGAAAACTTGCAAAATACAGCGTGTTTAGTGTAAATAGTGAACATAATTAAATTGACTTCTTATGTCCGAGTGATATCTTTAAAAGAGGGACGTAAGATATCAGATGGACAGCTAAACTCATAAATCGAAAAAAAAACTGACAACGCCATGGCTAACAATAAAAAAGACAAACAGACAAACAATAGTACACAACATAGACAACTTAAGAATAAGCAACACGAACCCCACCAAAAACTAGGGGTGATCTCAAGTGCACCGGAAGGCTAAGCAGATCCTACTCCACATAGTCTAATTCGGTAGGTCACATTCATGAAAGGGAAGGAGATTGTAGTTACGACGTAAGGAACATATCCGATATCATTTGTGAAACGGTTATTCCATAACGGTCAACCACCCTGTGATGACGTCCGTAAAATTAAGGAAGGGATGATTTCAACTTCACCGCTTGGAACCCTGATTTAATAGCTTCGTTGTGAGCAGCAGCCCTCTATCAAGAAAATCATGATTGGAAATGCAAGCACGGGAATATTGTATCAGTTGGGAGATATATTCCCTCTATGTAGGTGCTGCTGGAATGTTGCTACTTAGAAATAGAAAGTTCACAATTGGAAAGCTGAAATCACCTCTTTTGTCGTAAAGCTTTGTTTTCAACCCTCTTTGTCAAGTTCTTGATGTAAGTCAGGGTATGAGGCCGACTTCACTGCATCTGTAATATCTTTCATCTCTAGTTCGATGGGATAGATGCGTTCAACGTATTCACGCAAAAGATGTTAATAATTTAAAAAAAGGTTTCGTGAAGCACTTGGAGGACCAAATAATATACCGTTGTTTGTAAGGACACTTATATAGTTTAGGTATCCAATACAGTGGTGGAAGATCCAGTTTTCCATCTTTGGTTGAAATTCCATAGGAACATAAAACAGACAAATGATTATCCAGGATTTCCTCTTTGGTAAGTGTCGTGAGGATATATTTTGAGTATTCAAGTGAATTGTCAATACCTTATTCGTTGATGAAGCAGTTAATGTAATGAGTTTTGCACACAAAAACGATGTTGTTTGGGGCTTTCTCTTCGGGGACAATAACATATTTGTCATGGAGGTAGGATAAGTGTTTTGCATTATTTGAGGCTTTAAAGATTGACGTAGCATGGGCATTGATAGACCCATTCAGTTTCTCAATTCTGATTTGTATCATCAACCTCACTGCCTTAATCCATTCTGAAAGAATGTCTACGTCTTCCTTCCTTTCCTTCCGCTTAGCCCATTGCCTGGCATAATCTTCGACTGAATCCATCAAAATTTTTAAGTTGTATTTCCAATTGATTGATTTAGGTTCACGATATTTTGGACCTTTTGAAAACTTATATCATAAGGAAGTGTTATTAACAATGTTGAGGTCACCGGTAATAACGTGGCCAGCAGGATTATATGTGAATTAGGAACTAGCACAAGTGCAATCAGGAGGTTTAGACTTGAAGTCGTCAATATTGAGATCCTCCAAAACCTGTTTGTAATTGAAAATCTTAGTTGCAACAGGTTTGGTATAAATATAAGAAATGATTGGTACAGCCTGATATTTAAAATAAGGAGGCATTTTCGATTGAACTAATTTATGATGAAGGATATTGCCTAAGTTGACATCATCGAGACCTTTGTTGGCAAAGGAAAGATTAAGGAAAGATCTTTTCTGTTTTTCAACTTTTTCAATGCGGACTAGCTTGAAGAGTCTGTGACTTGCAATATCCGAAATATACTTTGTGTTGGTTTGAATGAGAACAGTGGTTTCCAAACATAAATTGAACAGAGAATGAAGTTTAGAAAAGGGGTAATCAATAAAGTTTCGTGCGAATGTGATGAATACCGAACAGCTTTTGTATAAATGGAAGCAAGTCATTAATAGAGACATCATGCAGAGTAGAGGATGTATAATGACGATGCCCATGACTGCGTCTACGTCGAACTACACGAAGGACTGGAGAGATTACCTATACCAACAATTTTGTCATTGCAACCATATGGTGTCACAGTTCCCAATTGTCTAATTCAGGAGTCCTCTTTGTGTCTACGGAGAGGCGTTGCAAGTTTAGGATTGTTAGAGCTATGGTATTTTTCTTTCGATAATGAGAACTGTCATAGAAAAGATGGAATGATCGGTCTGATTAACATGCTGGTAAAGAATGTCGTTTGCTTTGAGGTTAATGTCTGAACTATGACTGCACATACATGTACGTGTGTTTAGCTTTCCTTTCGTTTCACGGACGTATACCAATGCGCAGTATAATTCGTAGACGACATTTATTGATTTACAATTCAGATCATCGTAACTTCTGGTAAAATATGACTTCTTGGTTAAATAACTAGTGAATTCAGCATCTGTTATTAAAATTTCACAAGTTTTACAGCCTTTGGTCTCACATTTCGAAATGCTACAGTGTTGTCTAACTTATTTAAAGCTTAATAGAACAGGATAATTTAGTACGCCAGACGCGCGTTTCGTCTACATAAGACTCATTAGTGACGCTCAAATCGAAATATTGATAAAGCCAAACATGTACAAAGTTGAAGAGCATTGAGGATCCAAAATTCCAAAATGTTGTGCCAAATACGGCTAAGGTAATCTATGCCTGGAATAAGAAAATCCTTAGTTTTTCGAAAAATTCAAAGTTTTGTAAACAGGAAATTTATAACAATGACCACATTATTGATATTCATGTCAACACCGAAATGTTGACTACTGGGCTGGTGATAACCTCGGGGACGAAACTTCCACCAGCAGTGGCATCGAACCAGTGGTTTAAATAGTTATCAAAAGTACCAGGATTATAATTTAGTACGCCAGACGCGCGTTTCGTCTACATAAGACTCATCAGTGACGCTCAAATCGAAATATTGCTAAAGCCAAACATGTATAAAGTTCAAGAGCATTGATGATCCAAAATTCCAAAAAGTTGCGCCAAATACGGCTAAGGTAATCTATGCCTGGAATAAGAATACAATAGATGTATTGCCGACGAGAAATAACTTTCGATATAAAAGAAGAAATACCTAGTACTTTCATTTAAAGCTATAACTCACCGTGAGTTAAAAAAAGACTTTCAATAAGAAAGGGAAATTTCTATTTGATAAGATATGTTCTGATATCATTAGAAGTCATTCATGATTATCAGAGACACATTAATAAAAATATAGTTTTATTAGATTAACACTTTATTCAGCCTTTTTAACTCAATTTTGATTTGACGTTCAAAATGTAAGCCTTGTATCTTCAATAAATTTACTATGAATATACAGTTTAAGGGTAGCATAAAACAAGGGTTTCCAGTTTAGGTCTTTGTTTGTACCCCGGATTTGTTTTCGACTAATCGATTTATGACTATTGAACAGCGGTATCCTACTTTTGCCTTTATTTACTAGTAAGCTATAAACACTTCCATAGTTCCTTATTATGGACGTGCACATGGGAAATATTGCAGCTAAAACTAGTCTTTTGTTCTCATTTCTCTTCTTTTCTTCTTATCTCGATTAGTAGATTAAAAAAGAGTACATGAAAGAACGTGCAGTTAAAACAAAAACAGAAAAAGGTTTATAATCTAAAAGGACGTTTTGATAGTTACACACTACTGAAAAAGCTAAAAACAAATATTATCATGAACAACAAACCATTTTGTGATACAAAATTATTAATTACAACCACTGAAAGCAAGTTCAAAACACTAAAACATGTGTATCATAAGAAAACGTGCCACCAAATACACTCTACTGGTGTATACAATTAATATAAGAATCACCTAGTATCAGAATTGTCACTGCCACCAGTGTAAGACACAATACAAGCAACCTTAAGCTAGTACACTTTCTGTATACTTAGAAACAAGCACAAAGCAGTAAATATGTAAGACTGAGTAATAAACGTAAAAGCTTTACGGATTAATGATAACTATTTGTAAGTGATTTTGGATTATACTATTACTTTATAAGAAGTAATAAATGCATATCTATTTTATAAATCATTATTGAAGTGATTAAATGTTCTCTCTAGACAAATTTTCATCAATATTCGAGTAGGAATGAAAATAGTTAAAATTTATGTTAATGTTTGTTCTTGTAGCAGTCTCATGTTCATAAAAGTTTCAGGTCGACGGTAATTGTTATTAATTTTCTGAAACTAAAGCCTTCTATCAGTGGTCATACTAGCACTACAATCAATGAGACAATCAAAACAAACACAGAACGAAAAAAGGGGATACTGTCGAAAATGTAGAGATGCATAAATACATTTTGTACTAGGATTATTAAAAACAAAGGACTCACCTTTCCATTTTTATCTACATATTAAATCAAAAAAGACATTATAAGGTCATGGAACGAATTGGAAACGCCTTAAAATCATGCAAAATGATGTACAAACCTTTAATATTGATTTGAACTTTGATTTACAATAAAATTAATTATTAAATTTATCTATTGTCAAATTAGGGATGCAAATAAACTCATCATATATACTAGGATTTAAATTTGCAAATTAATACAGATTCATCGACTTTGCCTTTGTCGAATTTTCATGCAATGATCATAATTTATAGATGCTTCAAAAAGTTGAAGTGTACTGTTATAATGCTATTATATAGATAGGTTTGTCATGATGAAAATTTATTTTAAAAACGAAGTCAATAGTCTTATAGACTGAACTATTTTATATCAATAAACTCATCATAGATACAAGGATAGAAATTTGTTATTTGTGCCAGAATCGCATTTTGTCTTCAGATGACTCAATAGTGACACTTTAATAAAACAAAGTTAATAGGCCAAATAAAGAACGAAGTTGAAGAGCATAGACTCATGAGGTAAAAAATTATAAAAATTTTGCCATATACAGCTTAGGTAATCTATTCCGGAGGTAGAAAAGCCTTTATATTAAAAAAAAAGTTTTGTAAACAGTTGAATTATAACCATTTCAATGATAATTTATGTCATCACAGAATTTATATAATTTCCAAGATTTTGGAAGCGATTTGTTTTAATGAAATTGTATCTTTGTAGGGCAAAAATAAAAACCTTCAATGATTCCAGACATACAATTGTAAATGCAGACTATCGTGTCGTCTACATAGATATGAATGGTTAAGGACACTTAAAACGAAAGAATTAAAAGGTCAAATAAAAAACAGAGTCAAGGTTAATTGGGTCCTAAAATTTTCAAAGGTTCTGTAACCAACAGCCAAAGGCAGTCACATTGTGAGTTAGAAAATACTTATTGTATGTCTCACAATTCGAGTTTTGTGGACAGTCTACATATATATGTATAAATGACCATACCAATGACTATTTCCTTCATAGGCTTACATGACCTTAATAACTTATTTTAAACACCTCTACTGTATTTATTGTAGTAGTCTTAATCATTAAACCAATGTTGATCAATAGTAAATCTCAATCAAATCATTAAACAGAATTATTGATGAATAACACAGTTTTTAATTTCCCGTTTTTAATGTCCTTGATGAGGATGTTTCTTAAAATTTCTCTACCTCATATTTTTCTCTCACACTCTGTTATACTAAGCTACGGACAAAAAAAAAACAAACGCACAGTTTACTTCTGTTAACTGTTTTTTTTCCAAATGATATCGAATTATATTAAGAATTTTGATATTATCTTTACCAGAACAATTTAAAAAATCTATCATTTTCTTAATATTTATCAAAATGTCTGTGGAAATCTTCCTATTACCAACAATGCAGACGACACCAGCGGGCATTTGAAGTCCACAAGGAGTGATTTCACTGGCCAACACTGGTTTCATTGCAAATGCATAGGCACCCTATTTGAAAAGTAATCATAGAATGTTTCACTTGATTCAATCAAAATGCCATCAATACATGTGTTCATGTATCATTTATTCGACCTGACATTTAGCCCAAATGAATTGAACAATGTACATGTAATTTGTTTGTGTGTTAGAATCTCAAACTTAATGCTCCAACTGTAAAATTACAATACTTACTATTTATTATTAAATGAAATTGTCCATTTTCAAAGTTACATAATTTGTACAAATATTTAGAATTTCATAAATAAAAGTGCATTAAAAGGAAAAGTATATATAATAGAACATTCATTCCTTTTTCTCACTCTGCTAAAATATTTTACAAAAGTGTCGAAAACTCTAGATGAAAAATTCAAATTGCACAAGTGAATGTCAACCGGACCAGAAGTCAACCACTTTTACGTTATCAATTAATTCTATTGTAAGCACACTACTGTGATTGAGCACATTGACAACATTCCAATTACCAAAGAAAATAATAAGTTGGAATTTTGTTCTAATTTCTATTTTTTTTAAATTAAATATCATGAACGCAAATGCATTCCGAATATGAACATGCTGAGATATCATCGTAACCTTTTGTTTTCATGGTAAGCCATATCATTGAAAAAATGCAAAACAAAACTAAAAATGTTATCCGGACCCATTTTCTCAATCACGGTCACATATTGTGTGTTTCTATAAGATATGTTATTTTCAATTATACAGTCGTATTTACAATATATAGTTCAAACAGTGTGTCCTACAAACAATTTTATAAATATTTTAATCTTACCTGTATACTACATAATGTTAAAGGTACAGTTGTGACTTAAATGGTTTGGTATCGTCACTGCGGCTATATAAAGTAGCAACTAAATTTTTAAGAAATAAGATTTAACAAGTATTTCAGGTTAATTTAAACTTCCTTTTTCTTTAATATAGCTGTGTTATTTACAGAAGATAATCAGATATAAGGGCAAGGCTTGTGTCTTTGTTTTTTTACAAAAATCTGTCCTACATCTTGGGACATGCTAGAGGTCGAAAGTACGTTAAAATCATTTTGTAAAGCAATAAGAATTTTCAGAAAATCGGGAATACCAAACTGATATTTCGATTAGTTTAAAATTAAATAATGAATCAATTTGATGATATTAGTATATATATAGCTTGGGATTAGTTAGTCAAATGCGTTTTGTTTAAATATATTGTTTCACTTTTTTGGTCTTTTGGAAAATGTTGTTTGTGCTGTATTTAGACCCTTCTACAACGAAATTTGTTTTACATGCACACGTATAAAAATGCGGTTTTTATCCAACGCAATCATAGGTTTGAACGTAGTTTTCAATTTAGACTTGTTTATATACATATATATATATATATATATATATATATATATATATATACAACTCGTCTAAACATCAACCCAACAATGTTAGATCTGTAAATTTGCTTTCGCAAATTTTTGGTTCTTCCCTCGCCGGGATTCGAACCCATGCTACTGTGATATCGTGACACCAAATCGCCTGCACTGCAGCCGTCCCGCTAGACCACACGACCACCTGGGCTCTCAAAAAAAGAGCTTTCGATGGCCGTGTGTTACCTTTCCACATCAGTTTTAATCTAGCGGCGTACTGCAGTACATGATATATAAGGCATGAAGATGTTATTGTTACAGATCAGCTAAATTATCTATAGTAAAGGATCCTACAAATTAATGTAAGATACAGTCACAGAAAATAATTATATTTATAAGTACGTCTGAGTCAGTGACAACCCTACAACAGATGTATCCATCGGATCGCCATCTATGATGGTGATACATGGCTGTGTACAATATATATATATATATATATGTGTATATATATATATATGTGTGTTACCGTAAAATCACAGGGTTTTGAAAATTTGTTGAAAGTACATCTCTTGTTTTGTAATAGTTGTGGAGAGCTTATCTATATATCTGATCAAGTAAAGTTGTTAAACACACTTTATATATCTTTCTGTCGTTCTTTCTTTCTTTCAGTCAGTTTAAATATGCAAAATAATATTTAGCTGAAAGTGAAAGTGAAAGTACGAAATCAATATATACAACTTAAATCTGCAAATTGGCGATAGATAAATCAAACCAGTTACATTTTATAATATTAATTTTGAACATGTATAAAAAAAGAATCATTTCGTTTTGAAATAATGTTAACCAATAAAAACTATAATGCAACCCTACAATGGGTAAACAGAGAAATTCGTTCAAGTAGAGACATTTTTATATTCCTGATCAACACTTTTCAACCATTAGTCATGACTAAATTCACCAGGTCCTTCTAATAGCAAGCCTTTTTAAAACATTTTATTATCAAATACTGTGCCATCGTTTATAGCTTGTGGATATCATTTTGGCAGCTAATGATTGATGATTTTTATATTGTCTGTTTTACTGGAAAAACGTATTTTCTAGATATGCAACGGATTAGGATTACTTGCATATTTAAACTCCACAACTTTGTTTCGTAAATATTTGCTGTGCCATGTAATTTGTACGTCTATTCCTTTGGTAAGTTCTGCCTTTTTTCAATATTCCCTATCTTTGTAAGTGTAGATCGTGTTTTTTTTTGTGAAGGTTTTTAGTACCTACTGTTTATCAAGAAAAATAACTTGTTTTACATTTAAATGCAGGTTTTCTACATTAGAATATGTAGACAAAACGCACGTCTGGCGTAGATATAAAAAAAATTATTCCTGGTACATGTATCTATGATGAGTTTATTTGTTACTAGTATCAGAAATTGAGATTACGTTACAAGATATAGATTACCGTTGATTAAGATTACTGATTACGACCACTAAAAACCGTCAGATAACGGCATAGCATGTGAACAAAATGTAGAAATCAGTTAAAATAGTTTTGCATAAGGTCACGACAAAGCACGAAAGACAACAATGCAATCATTACATAATTGACACACAAAGAGTGTTTTCAGTTAAAGTTAAACAGCGTTAGAAAAGCAAAACCTTGTTCAATAATAACATATATCGAGTAATAGGATAGACAGCACTCGTTTTTGTCCTGAATATTTCATAGAATCTTTTTTATTCCAATGACTGTTTGTATTTGCTTGAAAATAGACTTTAAGATTTATAAGGACTATTTTTAGAGGAGATAAGCGCTAGGGTACTGTAACTTTATTTTGGTCGAGTGCACCGCTATTCTACAAACTAGTGATCTAGTTGCGTTCATTTGTTAATTGTTTAACTTTACTTAAGTAGAATTGAAAAAAATTAAAAACAACGTTAAGACAAGAGTTTCTGACAACGGATGTGGTCGAGTGGTCTAGAGCGCTGGACATGAGGCTAAGCGATTGGTGCTGTAGTGTATCAAAGGTGTGAGTTCGAATCCCGCTGAGGGACGGACAAAAATTTGTCAGTAGAAAATCTAACTCTAACACTGTTTGGTGTAATTTTCAGACTTATATAAATATTTGCATTAACCTTGTATCTATATCACTCTTTGATACAGTGGACATGTATATTGTATGGTTTTTCACTTGTTTAGACTTGTTTGTATGATATACTTATTTCTAGTGACTGTATAATGATATGAATCATGATCCTATATGATATATATTAATTATTGAGTTAGATTGCTGATAAAAAATAAATACATTGTTTATGAAAATAATAATATAACATCTACACACGCTTAAACACACGTGTCTCATGTCTATCTCTAGATTCACCTTCCGTGACAAGGTAACACTACGACTATTGCAGTTATATTTTTATATAGCGGATGTGGTCGAGTGGTCTAGAGCGCTGGACATCATGCTAAGCGATTGGTGCTGTAGTGTATCAAAGGTGTGAGTTCGAATCCCGCTGAGGGACGGACAAAAATTTGTCAGTAGAAAATCTAACTCTATCACTGTTTGGTGTAATTTTCAGACTTGTATAAATAATTGCATTAACCTTGTATCTATATCACTCTTAGATCCAGTGGACATGTATATTGTATGGTTTGTCACTTGTTTAGACTTGTTTGTATGATATACTTATTTCTAGTGACTGTATAATGAAATGAATTATGATCTTATATGATATATAAAAATTGTTGAGTTAGATTGCTGATAAATAATAAATACATTGTGTATGAAAATAATAATATAACATCTACACACGCTTAAAAAACACGTATCTCATGTCTATCTCTAGATTCACCTTCCGTGACAAGGTAACACTACGACTATTGAAGTTATATTTTTATATAGCGGATGTGGTCGAGAGCGCTGGACATGAGGCTAAGCGATTGGTGCTGTAGTGTATCAAAGGTGTGAGTTCAAATCCCGCTGAGGGACGGACAAAAATGTGTCAGTAGAAAATCTAACTCTAACACTGTTTGGTGTAATTTCCGACTTATATAAATATTTGCATTAATCTTGTATCTATATCACTCTTAGATCCAGTGGACATGTATATTGTATGGTTTGTCACTTGGTTAGACTTGTTTGTATGATATACTTTTTTCTAGTGACTGTATAATGAAATGATTCATGATCCTATATGATATATATTAATTGTTGAGTTAGATTGCTGATAAAAAATAAATACATTGTGTATGAAAATAATAATATAACATCTACACACGCTTAAAAAACACGTGTCTCATGTCTATCTCTAGATTCACCTTCCGTGACAAGGTAACACTACGACTATTGAAGTTATATTTTTATATAGCGGATGTGGTCGAGTGGTCTAGAGCGCTGGGCATGAGGCTAAGCGATTGGTGCTGTAGTGTATCAAAGGTGTGAGTTCGAATCCCGCGGAGGGACGGACAAAAATTTGTCAGTAGAAAATCTAACTCTAACACTGTTTGGTGTAATTTTCAGACTTTATCTGTAAATTTGCTTTCGCAAATTTTTGGTTCTTCCCTCGCCGGGATTCGAACCCATGCTACTGTGATATCGTGACACCAAATCGTCTGCACTGCAGCCGTCCCGCTAGACCACACGACCACCTGGGCTCTCATAAAAAGAGCATATATATATATATATATATATATATATATCAAATGACTGAATAAATAGTCAACGATCAATCTTACAGGGCGATGGATCATGTAATATGATTCTGTACACTACAAAATATAATATATAACAAGTCAAAAAGGGTACAACATCACCATTAAATAACTATAAAATATACAAATATTAGATATTTCGGATAACAGATATCCTTCTTCAATAATAGCACAATGTGAAATGAATCATGTCAATATATTCAAACTGAGATACTTTTTCTTAATCTTGAATTTATACAATTTAAGCGAACACCACAGACGCTGATAAAATTTAAAAATTTCCAAACACGGCGCAAAGATTTCAAAGATATGCCAAATGAAAATAGTTATTTTCGTTGTGAACTGGCACAACTCTAAATTTCCAAAGGTTGCGACAGTTGAGATGTTATAACTGCATTGAGGGCAGTCCTCAAACAAAAAAAATCAAAAATGTCCTAACCGATCCAGGGTGGTATAAATTAGACAACGGTAGGGCAATTACAACAGAAACTACATATTTAAGCCTCCCAAACGAATAGCAGTTTAATAATGATTGAAAAAATAAGTTTTATATAATGAAGTAAAATAATTGAAGATGGCAACGTACTTATACATCATCCCGAATCAATGGAAACCTGCAATTTAAACTGTTAAATTGTTGCATATATATATATATATATATATATATATATATATATGCAACATTCATCTTGTAAACACGAAAATATAACTTTATCAAGGGAGTTCGCTTCTCAGCTTCAAAATACATGTAATAAGTTTTTCAAAACACTAATTTATATTGATAGGGGATTGATAAAGAAACCAAAAGAGTTAAAAACATTTATATAGGTCAATGTGCTTGTTTTCGAGATATTAGCCATTGAAAAAGGGGGACGAAAGATACCAAAGGGACAGTCAAACTCATAAATCTAAAACAAACTGACAACGCCATGGCTAAAACTGAAAAAAAAACAAACAAACAACAGCACACACGACACAACATAGAACACTAAAGAATAAACAACACGAACCCCACCAGAAAACTAGGGGTGATCTCAAGTGCTCCGGAAGGGTAAGCAGATCCTGCTCCACAAGCGGTACCCGTCGTGTTGCTTATGTGATAACAAATCCGGTAAATAGTCTAATTCGGTAGGTGGAAAGTTTGGCGGGAAAATGTTATCTCTTGAATTTTCATAGCTTTATCATTATCGAGTTTAATTTCTCCAAATATATATTAAAAAACAATTAAAATGTTTTAAGACTTTTACAGATACTTATCATTAATCATGTAAAAGATTTATCTAAAAAAAAATTGTTAGTAGCTTTTTTTAGGCATTCAAAAGGATAAAACCAGAGGATTCCGAAATTCTGACAAAAAATTTCAAAACATGACAAGCGAACATCCTTAACGTCTTAAGAAACCTCAAATTAAGAAAAAATATGCAGATGTTTTTTTATAACTAAATGAATAGTTTTCATTATTCAACTTATGTACATATACTTTTTTTGTGAGGAAAATTCTTCAATTTGTCCACATTTAGAAGAAGTTTACTTATTTTTAATTGCTTCCTTCCAGGAAGCAATTCGCCGACATATTTTCCGTATGCAGTGACCTGAGCATAACCCTCCTCGTAAAAATCCGGTGATCGCAATACGCTTGGATCTGTCATTACAATAAACAATTAATATCTGATTGTACATGTTAAACGCGTGCTCAGTATCCATGCTTTTGTTATTTGTTTACTATATGGTGACAATTGGTAAACTTAGGCTTCAAAACACGGCATTTAATGAGAAGCCATATTGTTAAATCATAACAGACAGAGAAAAAAAATGACGATTATACGATATCTTTGCGTAAAAAATCAGAAATTAGTGCACAGAGGACTAAGTTTACGATAAATAAATGCATTGGTTCAAGAATTGGATAAACATTATTTTTCACCACTTACTCGTTTTATATGACTTTAAATAAATTAAATGTATATTAAAACCGGAAACAATATACATTTATATTCGAATTTTTACAAAACTGACAATTAAGAACCACAGATTTTAGAATTAGTCTGCATGAAATTAATCGAAAATGTGACAGTAATGTACTAATATATTAAAATCAACGTATTTTCGCGCATACTTTGTAACACGTTTATGTCCTGCGTCCAATAGTCTACCAAAATACTTAGGATTTTCTACACTAGGGATAGATTATCCTCAACTTTACCTTTCGAAAGTTTGGGTCGTCATCACCTTTCAACTTCGTACTTAATATGACCGTTTTGATATTGTTTTTTTTTGTATTTGAGTGTTACTGACGAGTATTTCATATATGTTAAATAGGGGTTTAGCAAGCTATAAATCCAGTTTTAATCTACCAATTTCTACACAGGAAAATGTGTGTACAAAGTCAGGAATATGATTGTTATTTTCGAATGTTTTAAGCTTTTATTTTTGCTATTTGATTAGAGACTTTCCGTTTTGAATTTCCATTAGAGTTCGGTATGTTTGTAATTTTGCAAACAAAACGAGCGTATGTCGTACATTACTCACCACCAGAGACAAAATGACGTAAAACTTAGCAACTATGAGAGGTTACAACAATCAAAAATGTATTTACGACGGTAATATGTCTGCCGTAGCCAGTGATATGTTATCTAACGGTTTTCGTTGATGTCTGCTTGTCATATCTATTTGTCGGTAATTTTTGTAGAATACATCGTGCCGTTTGTTCTGTTGTTTTATTGGGTTTTGTTCCTTTGATTATAAACCAAAATCTTTTATAACTTACTATTTGTTGATAGTTTTGGTTATTAAGGAAAATAGTCCGGTGACCAGTAATGGGCCATTTCGTTTTTGTTCAGCTTTAAATGACCTATTTCGAATAGTTCTACAAATCCATGTTGATATAATGTACGGATATGAATGTAGACGAATGTACAGTTTAACGGAACAAAACCATATTTACAAACGTTAAACAGAAAATAAATAAAATCAAAGACTTTAAATAATACCTACTGAATCATATGATAGCTGATCGTCAATACGGCCCAAAGTACATGTAACACACTTAATAAAACAGTGCATACGTTATTTATAATGCAGGAAGACACATTTGGCAAACAAGGTGTAGTTGTTTTGGACAAGTTGAAAAAAAGAGCCTGTAATTCTATTAAACACAACATGCACAATCAATGCAACTATACTATAAAAAGTAACTGTTAAATTTCATTTTTATCAATTTATACTTTTTGAAAAAAAAATTATGATTGTTTTTTGAAAATAAAACATTTTCAGAAAATCAAACAATGTAAACGAAATATGATGTCAATTCCTGTATGTATAAATTGGATAATGAAACTGACCAATGTTTAACTCATTTACAAGTCATGTTAGTTGGAAGTATAGTTTCATATTTAGAACAATGCTTATATATATATATATATATCATTGGCATCATTTTAAAAAGATTTTATGATTCTGACAACGTATACATGTGTAAAGTTGTTTCAATATGGTAAATTGGATAACATGCTGCTGTTTATTTCTTTTATATCATTTGAATCAAGGTTAGTTGTTCTTTAATTTTTATGCTGATGTTACAAATGTCTGTATTAAAAATGTTAAACTTTAAAATAAATGTGCATATACTGGTATTTCAATTCAGGTTACTGATAATTTATGTGCATATCGACAGTTTAGCATGATATACCATTAAGGTTGGAGATGTTCCACTCGTACACTCAATTTTTTTTAATCAGCTTTAACTTTATCTACATATTGTTGACATTGTTTCTTTTTTAGTTTATTGCTTACGGTAAAGTAGAAGAATTGATGACATGATTAAAAGATCTATCTTCATTTTCATTATTTATCCGTAGTTTTCAGTGAGAACGGCAGAGTTGATGTATATGCCACAGAAGGAGAAATCATAATTTTGCAATGTAAAAACGATGCAATTGATCATTGGGAAAATTTAAACAACAGCAGTTTTGTGGTATATTGTAATCCATTGCAATCTCATTTGACACATGTTTTAACAGAAGAATGCAATTTGCAAATACGGGTGACTGTCGATGACTATGATACTATTTACCGCTGCATTATGGGTGGAAAACCTCCTCAAATGAAAGATTTTAAGATATTAAAGCCAAGTGAGTATGAAATAATATATAAGTTTTGAATGTTCTTTTTTACTTTAAATATAATAAGAATGACGCGATTAATTTAGCAATGAGGTTAGGCGACCATACTTTAGTATTGAATACATTGCAACATGATGAAGCAGTTTCTAGTTGAATCCACCATATTAATTCATTCATAACAGACAAGATAGCTACCCTACAAACAAAAACCAAGCAATTTTTATTTTTGCAGTCGATTTCAATATTTTTGTGTGTAGGGTTTTCTCTGTATAAGATCGAAAACATCATTAAAATAATATTTTAAAACTACCACAACTACCACAACAACCGATACTTGTTAAGTAGTAAACTGAAATTGTTAACTGGATCGCTACAGAATGATGGTGTGCTTAGAAATCCAGCTGAAATATAGGTGTTTTAATCTTTTGAAGATATATTTGATATTGTCTTTATAATGTACGATTTGCTTTGTTGTCAGCGGATGCATTTTAAATATTTAAATGATTTGGTAGTGATAGAGATATGTCCACGTTTTCCTATTCCTGATTTTTGTAATGGGATTTATACATATTCTTGATAAAGTGTGAAAAAAGTGTTTTTTTTCATATTTTGCGAAGCAAACATGACTCAGGAAATTCTCAAACGATTGAAAGTGAACGAAAAAGCCTGTATATATAAATGTCTGTGACCACTTTTCATCAATCGTTTTTTTTTTAAGAAGAAAACTTAGCAAAAAACTTCACGACTAGTACAACATTATTATGTTTTCTGTTGGAACAATGACATAAACCAAAAACAAACAGGAAACACCGACAACGTATGTCCTTGAAAAATCGAGAATAAATTTCTTTGTATAATGTTTTATTGCGAAATTACTGAAATCATACATTTTAAAATTGATTTGATTTAAGCACCTCCGACCAGCATGTATGTGGAGGAGGCTGAATCGGGGAAACATGTAAAAGGTATTGAGGGTCAGCAGATGACACTTACATGTCATGTAAATAGCGGAACACCAAGAGAGACGATGTTTTGGATTAAAGAAGGAATAGAAGTATCATCAGGGGGACCAGGAAGATTAGAGTACACATTTGTTCCAGAACGAGAAGATAACTTTCAGAACTATACTTGTACGGCAAATAGTACATTACATAGTATCGCGTTGAGGGAAAATATACAACTAAGACTCACATGTAAGTTTATATAAAAAAAAAACTATCTTAAAGCTCTGATAATAAATGAGCAATATATAAAATAAAATTAGAGTTGACTGTGTTTAATGACATGAATTCCCCCACTCAAACTTTGCAAAAAACACGGACATACTGAAAACGGAAAGACAGTAAACAAGGATTATTCAAAATACCCCACTCACCTACGGCGAGCCATTACACAATTAATATGTATGGTTAAAATCCAAATTGACACTGAAAAAACACGTTTTATGTGGCAAACTAGTCTGTTGTTGTATTCAAACGGCCACTAACGTTGCTTTGAGTTTAAATTCGAAACAAACGTTAGAAAATCAATATACTAAACGCGGTTGAAAGGGATATATTGTCACATGCTTACGTTAGTATCTTCATTAATTGTAGGCAAAGATTTTATCATATGGCTTACATTAGTGCGATTATATTATTTACTATTTAATGCTTGATTTATAATTCTCACAGTGCGTCCCAGTATACTTCTTAATATCACGACGATCTGTATGGAAGAGAACTTGACAGTTATACTCAATTGTTTAGAAACATCTGGACATCAAGTAAAAAGTTACCATTGGATGTACAATGAAGCTGGATTAACAGAGACATCAAATGAACTACTTCTTATATCTTTTAACAAGTCAATTGACGGTAGCTACACATGCACTGGGGAAGATGAGGCTGGTAGCAACAACGCCACTTATGTTTTACAAGAGGAGGAACTATGTAAGAATTAAACTTACGTCATTTCCATAAATAAGTTTTAAACATTTCTTGGCGTTTCTTGTCTTTACAACCAAAATGTATGAGGTGGGTGGGAAACACACAAATTCGAAGCATACAAAATCTTTAGGAAGTAAAACACCAATCACAAAACACAATAAAAATACAAAGTTAAAAAATCCTAAATAATCATACTTTTACTCATTCTTATATGTTATATTTGATTTAGGTGAGACAAGAACATTTTCGTCCATTCACTTACATTCTGACGGGAAAAGCATTTATGTAAGCTGGCAAAGAGATTTGGTTTTTGTCGTGGAATATCGACAACACAATTCGGAGATGTGGCGATTAATTTCATTACACGACACTAAAGAAAGGGCAGGCCAAACAATACAGATAAGTGACCTCAGACCTTCAACGGAATATATCATCAGACTTTCTATTAACGGAAGTAATGGAAATACTGTGTCAAAAGAATATAACATTAAAACTAAAGGTTTGTACCATTTTAATAGTTATAATTTCAGTATTAGTATAGTTGACTCGAAATAAACAGAAGAAGGTTATAATATACCAGATGTTTAAATCATATTATTATTTGACATTTTCAAAATTGCTATGCTGATTTGTGATTATTCCTTGTCAAACATCAAACCTGTCTTCTTTATTTAAGAACAAATCATCATAGTTGTTAAAAGATAGTTTCATTAATATCAATTAAAGTTTTAAAGACAGCTCAAGCATATAAGAAACGGCTCAGGCATAGGAAGGATAGCATGCATGCTGATTTAATAGCTATTTCAAATGACATCACAAGAGATAAATAAGTCATAATGTTGTTTTCTATGGTCGAACTCTTTCAGTACCTGAACACCATGCTATTTTTTATCATATGTTTCATACATGTTTTTAATTTTAGGCATTAATATCAAGACAAATGAATTTACAACCACATACATTGTACTTATTGTAGTATTTACAGCTGGGATAGTTATCGGAACAGTTTTTCTGGTCAAGCAATTCATAAGTTTGTAACATTATTTTTATAGTCATGATTTCAGTTATTGACAGTTTCAATGAATAACATGATGGAGTGTTGCTATGATATATCTCAAAATATATAAGTACTATTATCTTAGTTGATTGTTTGATAAACTAGACACCTATCCAGTTTTATCTTGAACGGTAAAAAATATTACATTCCTGTGAAAATGTCAAAATGGAAGTGTTGCTGTACCGGTATATCTGTTAAAAGATACAAAAAAAAAATCCCAAATCATAAATATGATATAAACGTTCACCACCAAATATTAAATGTTAATCAACATGAATACCCCCAAATTCTAGAGTGAACCCAATGCAAGTGTCCAGTAAAGCTATCCTCTGGAGCTCGCTCTGTTACTTGTTGTAGAGTAATACATATGTAATGAATCGTAAATGGCGGAGTTACAACTGAGATACAGCAGGCGGAACTGCAATTCATTAAGGGTCAATTAAAGTATGAAAACTTTCTCATACCGTTCAAATGGATAACTGAAACATTGCCATTATGCAATTCTTTTAAACTGTTGTATGTTCACCATGAAATGTGAATGGTAGTGAAATCATTCGATTTTACTGTTGCATGGATATACAATCTAATTAAAAACCGATCTCTCATCACTCCCGTTTTCTGATATGTCGATTGGGAGATCTAACGAAACCCACTTTGAGGTCACATGTGAGTGACCTCGTAGGTGTGTCTTTTTCGACCAATGAAAATGAGTCTTCCACGATCTTGAAAGTTTATCGTAAGTTAAAGGGATGTAACTCATTTTATTTACGAAAAAATCGTCAGTCTAAATAATTCATAATTTTTTTTTGATTGGCTTATTATTAGGTCGTCAACTCGCAATTTGCATATCATTATAAATTTATAACTTCCAGTGCACTCACATGTGACGTCAAAGCGGCTTGCGTTAGATCTCCCACGTGCAATATCAGAAAACGGTAACGATGAGAGATCGGTTTTCAATTGGATTGATGGATATAGGGACTTCGATTGTATGTAGTCTAAAACCTTTTTTTTTACTATTTTAGTATTTACATCTAACATGTCAAATTCATACTATTTCAAAATGAAAAACGGGTAAAAATGAATTCAATAATAGATAAAACAAAGTAATATCATTAGCATAGCAAAATTTCTATTAGACAAACGACCAAAACCAACGTAGTTAACTGACAGGAACACAAAAATGTACATAGCGATAACAAATGACAATATGCATAACTTTAACATGTGTTTGAAGGGATATTGAGTTACATTTTTTTATACGTAAAAAATTAAAGATACAGATACAAAATTAGATAAACCAAAGTCATATCATTTTGGACATTGTATTCATCTTTTGTTATGTAAACCAGGACCAATGAAACCAACTAATCATTAATTTGTGTAGAAATTGTTTTTCTTCAAAGAACAATTCGGCTGTCATTCTTTTGATGTGTTTGACCTTTGATTTTGTCATTTTTATCATTAGGGACCTTTCATTCTAAATTTACACCAGAGTGCAGGTTTTTTGCGATTTTACTTTTAAATTGCATAAAGATAAACAAGTATTGCTTTTTTATTGCATATTTCAGTACACAGACAACAGGCAAATAATGAGTAATTTAAAATATAATACTAATCGTTTTATAATTTCCTATTTAAGACTGTGTTTATCATAGTGACTATCTCAGCTTTCTACTTTTTCATACTTTAGCCTTTAATTAATGTAATGTTTATTTTTTTACTCTTCTAAATAATGTCTAGTTTTGCATTTGCATGTTTGAATATTGAATAAAATCATAAGACGCATTCCTCAAAAATCATGTACTCAATAGATTGTCAATTAAGAAACAGTTTGCACTAAACTAACATATTTGATTATCATTATCATTGTAACTGTTTTATTGTTTTTTAATATGTCTACAATTTTGATACGTCAAGATTTCTGCCTCCAAACGTGAAATAAAATGCAATGTAATAATAAAATGAATGTGTCAAAGAGACAACAACCCGACCATATAGGAACAGACAACATCAGAAGGATGTATCTATATTCTTTTTGATATATGATTTCCAATGAGATAACTCTCTTCCAGAAAAGTCTATGAAAACATTTTCTCGTATAAATTTGTATAACTTTTGCCTGAAATATGAACCACATAACAATGCAACTTTTATTTGCGATCAATCAACGTCAAACTGGCTTTTACATGGATTTGCACTCATTTTTTTGGAAATATATAAGTATTATGCAACAAATGACAAGACACACTGTCTTTTGGAAATCACACAGATTTATGAGTATGAAAAACTCAACCTTAAACATTTGTCATTAGTTGGTTACAAATTGGATCTCTTGGGTGTCTTATTACAGGTATATTCTATTATTCTAATAATGTATGTTTTTTGTTAGTTATACACCAGGAAATGATTTTAGGATATGTTGAACAAATGGAACACAACTCTGTCAAACTAGCGATAACATAACAATAAACTTACTTGTTGTAGTAAAACACAACGAACACGTATTTGGTAAATGGTGAAACTACACCCCTTTTGCTTCAAGTCAAGCATTGTAATTGTTTTTATGTGGAATGTTATTAAAGTATCCCAGTCTTTTGATTTTAAATGAATATGTTCACATGCATACCTTAAGATAACTAAATTTTAATCTGGATGTAAGTTTTGATGCCTTCCATTATTTTTCGTTATAGAGAAGTTCAACAACAAGAAGAAGACATGGACGGTATACTAATACTTTCAATTATTCTATATAAATAACAATGACAATTATTGATTGGTTGATACTGTACATCTCTGACACACATGGGACTCGAATCTTTATTCACAAACGGTGAAAGTTGTAATGTGTATTATCAATCTCAATTACATCGACTATTAAGAATATTTAATTGTTCATTGTCGAATATTTTTAATTATTTTTCCTCAAATTTTCATTCTGTTATAATGATAATATGGACGTATTACTCATGCTATCAGTTTGATTACAATTCAAATTAAGTCACTTATCAATTTAGGCTTTTAATTCTGACCACAGAACTAATTGATTTGTTATGTCTAAGCTAACTATAAAATTCACCCATGACAACATACATACGAAGGGCCAAGTGAGCTATTCCCATCACTTTGTGTCCGGCGTCCGTCGTCGTCCGTCGTCCGTCGTCGTCCTGCGTCCGTCGTCGTTAACTTTTACAAAAATCTTCTCCTCTGAAACTACTAAGCCAAATTTAATCAAACTTGGCCACAAACAATTTTGTTATGAATTCATCTGCTTCCTTTGTTTAATATTCACATATATCAAGGTGAGCGACACAGGCTCTTTAGAGCCTCTAGTTTTTTCTTTCGCTAGTATGATTTTTGGGTTATCGTTTAGAATTGTCTTGCCTGAATTGGCATACTTTCTGTCTGTTTTCAATTACTCTGATCATCATCAAAGATTTGATAGTTATAGTGTGAATTGCTTTAAAAAATCATTCCGAAAGGTTTAATCAATAATGCTGCTTAATGTTATTTATAATCATGATAATGCCGAGATTAAAAGAAACATCGATATCTATCATGTCTACAGGTATTGGTGCAGACAGTCAAATGTATCAATCTATGAGTGGTTTACTTGCACAGCCAGGTACAAGTGGTCGCAATGCAGATTTCCATTCGACCTTTGAACGATCTGAGATTTCATATACAAACCATGATGTGTCTTATGATCTCGACGTTAATAATACAACGATGGAAAGCAGTAAGTATAGAAATTATAATTATACATTAGCCTGCTCTTTTTCGAAATCTACAAGGGTGTCTTTAAGGTGCAAGAGATGTGGCTCTCTCTTAACACGGGTAAGCCATTTATCGTCCCCTTTCAACGGACTATCATCATTTCCTCAAGACCATACTCGCAAATAGTGTCAAGGGAAAGCCGAATATTCAGTCCCTGAAATTTTACTTTCATGCTAAGGGGACACAACGACACAAAGACAAATACCTAGATGTAAAAGTCCGACAAGTGCCTGTACAACATCTCACATATAACACTCTCATATTATGTTAATTGATCTGTTACTCTCATTGACATACAAATGTAGCAAACGAATCAATCACATAATTATATAAAAAAAAACATAAATTAGAAGTTGTATTATACTAAATAATTGCATATAATAATTATATATATACAAGTGTTGTTTTATTATCATTCCCAGAACCAGCTGAACTAAACTTATATAATGAAGTTCTTAAACAATTTCTGTCTTTGATAGTTTACCATAAATTTACAATCTTTCAGAAAATAGAGAAAGTGATGGTAGTTTTAAGCGAAATGAAAATTCAGCCTCCGATCTAGATCGAAAGGTATTTATTCAAAATCAATATATAGATATGTATACATATACATCAAAACGAAGGTTAAAGCACTTTGTTCCAGGCAGGGTTTGTTTGGTCGATGATTTAGCGCGTATGTCCGGTATCCTTTCACGATAGAATGCGTTAGTCTTATATAATGTAAATCATATTTCTGCATACTTCTCCATTGTATAAAAGGGAGCTAAACCGCTGCAAATAATATCTTAGTATCAGAAAATGAAATCTTGCTTGATATGAGGGCTTACCCATATCATCAATCTACTACGTCAGCTTTTAATATATGTATTGAAAACGACTTTTGAATCTGATATTACTCTACATTTTCGTTAAAATTAGACAATTAAACAAAAACATATATAATTTCTTTTTTATAATTATTACTATCGAAAAAGAACATGTTTACATGAATGTTAACATTAACATTAACAGAAGAAACAGGAAGTAATTTTTCTATTCTTTCTATCTTTTGCAGATTTCAAATCAACTGAAATATATAGAAGTTTTGTTTGATCCGTTTCCGAATGGTCACACGTTTGTTATTAGAGGTGCACAAAATAGAACACCGTATGCACACATAGACTTTGACGTCCATGCTGATCCTTTACCCAGTAGCTCTGAAAGCAGCTCTACACGAAGTTCTGTTGTTATTGACGAGGAAAAAAGTGATAATGATGAGGAAGTCTAAGTTACGAAGTGTGTGCAACACACGTACAATGAATATTGAATGACATTAGTGTTGTTATGTTATTGTGTACTCTAATCGACCTCTAGTTTCTAATTGAGTTAGCTTAACAGCGTCAGGAAATCTAGATTAAGACGTTTTATTTGTACAGTAATAAAATGTTATATCTCAAAATCTGTTGGAATGAACGAATACATGTATGGCTTTTTGGTCATTTATTAATCTAAATGGAAAGAATTATCGATGTTAAAATCATTGAGACAACAACCAATTAAAACGGAATAAAAACACATTTTGAAGTTGACTGACGTTCACGCAAAACAGATATCTTAGGATTTAGATATATAAACCATAATAGTTATCAAAGGTACCAGGATTATAATTTAGTACGCCAGACGCGCGTTTCGTCTACATAAGACTCATCAGTGACTCTCATATGAAAATATTTATTAAGCCAAACAAGTAAAAAGTTGAAGAGCATTGATGATCCAAAATTCCAAAAAGTAGTGCAAAATACGGCTAAGGTAATCTATGCCTGGGATAAGAAAATCCTTAGTTTTTCGAAAAAAATCAAAGTTTTATTAACAGGAAATTTGTAAAAATGACCACATTATTGTATTTAGTTCTAATGCAATACAAACATTACGTAGTCAGCAAAAATAAAGAAGTAAACCGCTTTATCCCGAAATCAATTGCGTAAAAGAGAAGAAAACAAAGGAAAAAACCCAGATTATCTAACAAGATAACACCAAAATGGATAATAAAAATTACACAAAATCAATGAAATAACTCACAATCAGAATTTTGCATGATTTTCAGTAATCTATATTACTTGAACACTTTAAATATATAATTTAAAGAACTGCAGGTCACATGTGAAGATCTAGAAGGAACGTCGATACGCTTACATATAGATTTTTTTCTAACTCGAATTTTATATATTTTAATTTGTAAAATGACTGTAAGCATCATTTGATTATACAATCACAAACTGGAACATGTGTTTAGGTTTTGTATAAGTTCGTGTTTTGTTAGAACAGAAACAATGATCACAGGAAAAGATCTATTTAGGTAGGAAACGGACATTTCCTTTTGTTTAAGTAATTTTATAAAGGAAATGCTAAAATCATTTCCTGATGATACAGTTTCCTCTCCATATTATACATAAAATCAAAATTGTAGATATTATGAAAGTGAAAAATATTTAAAAGAGAATTACAACAATCCACCGACGCGTTATAACACAATGTAATTGACAACATTATGATTACTAAGCTAATAGATAAACTCATCATAGATATTAGGACTAAATTTAGTATATACGTAAGACTCGCGTTTCGTCTACAAAAGACTAATCAGTGACGCTCGAATCAAAAAAGTTAAAAAGGCCAAATAAAGAACGAAGTTGAAGAGCATTGAGGACCAAATTTCCTAAAAGTTTTGCTTCATACAGCTAAGCTAATCTATGCCTGAGGTAGAAAAGCCTTGGTATATAATATTATTATTGAACATTGTATTTAATTGTAATGTTATAATATAAAATATAAGAAAATAATACTTATCTATATGAAACCCTGTTCTTATAGATACTAACCATTTCAGGGTACCTTACAGTTAAAGCTGTAGCGGTAAGGTCTTTGTTAACAGCTCTAGTGCAATAAATTTATATTTTAGTGTTAAAAAAAAGGAAAGCCTTAGTATATCAAAAATTAAAAAATTTGTAAACAGTAAATTTATTAATATAACCATATCAATAACAATGCATGTCAGCACAAAAAGTGCTGACTACTGGGCTAATAATTCCCTCGGAAAAAATCTCCACCAGCAGTGGCATCGACCCAGTGGTTGTATATAAACTCATCATAGATACCAGGACTAAATTTAGCATATACGCCAAAAATTAATCTTAAGAAACAAAATTGAAATCAGACTAAAGCGATTTTCTAAATTTATCTTCATCAGGAAAGCTCAAACCCCTAAATGAAAACCAAGGACGATGAGTACCTAAAATCTTCAAAAACTACATGTATATGACTAAAAGAGACCGAAATAAAAAAGAAATATGCATCCAGGAATATGCTTACCTACCAAACTACATGACTGGTATCATTGATGAAATTTCACATAAATAAAGGCAAGAAAAAACAAAACAAATCCGGGTTACAAACTAAAACTGAGGGAAACGCATTAAATATGAGAGGAGAACAACGACACAACATTAAAATGTAACACATACAGAAACGAACTAAGCAGTAGACAAAATCCGATGAGAATAACAAACATAACATAAAAACTGAATACATGAACTCAGGATAGAAAAGTACCGGGACATGTGTTATAGTAATGTGAATTCACACTCAATATAAAGCGAACGTTTCACTTCTGATCGTATCCTAAGCGACATCACGTGAGAAGTAACGAGAATGCGTGCATGCTTTCACTTTTCGAACTGTTTTCGAGCAGGACAGATCGTTTATCTGTCCTCTCTTGTCATTTGTTGGAGCACGTGGCAATTCAATAGATGTAAGTTTTTTTAAATTTAATTAATGTTTATAGAAGGTTTATGTTTACCCGAGGAGGGATTTTTAGTAGTGTTATAAAACCTGAGGAGGGTTTTTTCTCAATTTCAATTGTTTATTTTAGTCTTAATTTGAACCCGAGGATGGTGTATTTTCTTTGAATTTAATTTGAACCAGAGGATGGTGTATACTTTACGTTTAGTTTATTTTGAACCCGAGAGGGGTTTCTTTCTATAATGTTGGTTTTGAATTAATCCCGAGGAGGGTTTATTTCTTTATCTTTGGTTCTTATTTAAACCCGAGGAGGGTGTTTATGTTTTAGTTGGTTTAATCGGAAGAGATTGTGTTCATTTGGTCCATTCAACCTGAGGAAGGTCTCTTTGTTTTAATTTTATCTTTACTTTTTTATAAGAGGGTTAAAATTTTCACCCGTGGAGGGTTGTTCGTCTTATTAATTTTGTTTTACTTGAGGCTGGTATATCAGAAGTGCATATTTGCCAAATATAATATTAACATTTTGTCCCTCTGGTTGTTTAATAGGAAGGTATTTAATTTGAACAGTTTTTCAATTTGTAAGCGTGGGAATAACATGGGTATGTTTGGGTGTTTTGTATGTACGATACAAGTTCATATTCATCGTTTTAATTTGCGGCCGGGTTGTTCGAGTTATTGGTACTTTTAGCATCCGGGTTTTGGATTGTTTTAACCGAGGTTTTATGTTGAAGTTCGGACAAATCTATATAGTTTTACAAATTTGTATGTCTTAAATTTTCCGAGAACACCTTCATGGTAATTGTAGGAATTGCTTTGGGTTGTATATTTGCCATTTGAATTTATTTTTGGTTGTATTTCGCTTAAATGGTTTTGTTCGTACGATACGATAAATTTTAAGATTCAACGCCTTGTGTGCGGGCCCGGGGTGTGTTCGAGTTACTGGTACTTTTAATTGCAATAGCTTATTATCTTTGGTTAAGTTCGGATAAATACATAATTTTGCGAATTTGTCTGTTAATTTTTGGAGCACACCTTTCATAGTTACTGTAGTGATGACCTTGAGTTGTATGTTTGCCTTTTTTATTAACTTATAACTATAAACAGAAGATACACTTTTACTATGGAATGTTCATTCATTAAATTGTGTAGTGAAATGTACATCACTTGTCACATGTACTTTAATAACCGGTTTTCGTGACCGACATTTAAATATAACGCTAATCAGGTTCATTGGGTTTACAACCAAACTTGTATTTAATGGGTGTTCATTTGAATTGTTTAATAGTTTGATATTAAAATGATGGATAAATTTTTGTAGGAAAAGATATTTTACATGTGTTATTGGTTTTGAATGATGTGTTATTTTTATTTTCTAAATTATTTTCCAGATGTCTCACCTGGTCTTAAAGCCTAAGCACACGTTGATCGGCAAGAGCCTTTTGCCTATGATTCTCAAGTTTAAGTCGGCGGATGACATTGATCCAGAGAATTTAGCCAGGCTGAAAAGCACTTATCCTCTGACAAAGTATAGTGTAGATGAGCTGGCGGCAGAGTTTGTAAAGATCACGGGAGACGAGTTGAAAAATGTGATGCTGCTGGCGGGTAAAGACCTTGATTTGGATAATTCAAGGCTGTTACTGCACCAAACCATTCTCTTTGCAAATCTGATTGGAGCACCTAAGGGTTCAAGCTTAACCGACCCTAGGCCTCAGGCCGGTTCTTCAACTTTTGTTCCTCAAGGTAGATTTAAGTTTAAATTGGCATGTTTATAGATTTTATTAGGGTTATATAAATTAGACAATTTATTGGTTCTCTTTTTAGATATATTTATTTCGCACAATTCTTCTCTGGCTATCATTGCATTTTAAGAAGGTTCAATATTGCAAATAATTTATGTATAGATTGTGGAATTCAACTTTTTTCATTGTTATTGAAATACGGACCAGAATATTTTACCTGAGAAAAAACGTTGATCAAATATTTTGAGGAAAAGAATATTCTCTGTGTGTAATGACCGGCTACTTAGAAATAAAACGTCCTAATATATTGCTGTACTTCATCTTGATCTTAATTTGGCTTTGGAAATTATTTCATCTATACTTATTGATATTAATTGTATTGTAGAACTTTTTGTGATATTGGTTTCTATTTTGTAGCAGGCCCTTCTGGACTGCAAACATTAGGGAGTGGCAGTGGAAGTGGCACAGAAACTGCAAGTGGTAATGTCGGAAGTTCCAGTGCGCCAACAGGAGGTGCAGATCTGGAGGCAAGACTCAAAGAAATGGAGAAGCATCTCGATGGTATGCGAAATCAACAGCACGCAGATAAGGTGGACGAAGCTCTCAAACATGTAAGAGTATTGGCAAATAGGCCTAAGCTTACTTCAGCATGTGTACTTCTAGCGTCTCTGGAAGTCCTGGTCGATTGTGCTTTAAAGGCAGGTCACAATGAGACTGAATACTATAGCAAGGTGCTACAGGCCTGTAGACATTATGAGGATAATCCTGATGTCTGTAATTTGTGCCTGAGGTTGTTGGGATCAACCGAGGATAGGAAGGTTTCATCCGCTATAGCCGAGTGGTCAAAAAATAAAAAGTATGACTCAAAGGCCGAAAAGGAAAAGGAGCCGAGCGTTGGCCAGAGTGTTAATTTATTACAAGATCAGCAACAAATACCTTATTTTTACCCTCCATATCCGGCTCCGATGCCAATGGGTCATAATTATCCAGGTCAAATGTTGCCACCATTAATGGGACCGCGAGGGCCAGGTCCAAGGCACAGATTTCAGCGTGTAAGAGGTGCCTGTTTCTTCTGTAAAGAAATTGGTCACTATGTTAACAATTGTCCAAAGATGAAGAAAGAATAGATTTATTTTGTTGTATTACTGTACGAGTCATGTTGATTATTACCACATTTTTGAACATTTGAACTTTAGTTATCTTTTGTCCATTCACTACTTTTAGTATTTTTGATTTCTATTCCGGAGGATCTAATTCTCTAGTGGCATTTGTCACGTGGAATGGAGGTCGGAATTTTTTCTCTGTAATTCTGTAATTTATTTTTCTCTTTTAGGGTGGTTCTGTTAAGAAGTTAAGATTTCATCCTGACATTCCTGACTGGGAAACGGGATCTGGTTTTAATCCTATGGAAGTTAGTCATTTTAAAATACAAGAACATTGGGTCAATTACAGAGGAAAGGTTCTTCAACCTCCGTTTCACGTTACATTAGCTGAAGAGGTTGTCCCTAGTGACCAGTTTGATTTCGAAGCCCTACCCTTTAGAGATCCAGAGTATTTTCAGGCGGGAAATTTGCATAAGCATTTTAATGAATGGAAAACTGTAGAGCCAAGTGAGGAAGTTTTAGATTGGTTGGAAAATGGCGTTGATGTGACAAAATATTTCAAACATTTTAGGGGAAATTTCAAAGGGAAATCTTATGATTCAGACAGCCCGCCTAAACAATATTTTATTAATTCAGCTATGTGCAAAGATCATACCGATTTTATTAAATCCACTCTTTTAACTAGGCTAAAAAGTGGGTCAATGTCAGTATGGGGTAAAGTAGGGAAATGTGAACCTCCTCATCTAGTTATGCCACTTACTATAGAGATAACAAAGCCAAGACTGTGCCACGACGAACGGTTCCTTAATCTTTGGATAATGGACAAACCTTTTGTCTTGGACACTTTAAAGGACGTTCCACGGTTAGTGCATAGCAATGCCTTCTTAAATTCTTTAGATGATAAATCTGGGTACGACCATGTTTTACTAAAAGAAGAGTCTAGAACATATTTTGGAGTTGAATTTGGGGGCTGGTTTTTAGTTTATAATACAATTCCGTTTGGGTTTAAGACCAGCGCATATATTTACCATACTATTGGGCTTGCAGCTACTGGATTTTGTAGGAAACTTGGGGTGCCTTGCTTACAATATATAGACGACAGACTCATTATTGAATTCCTCACAGTTTCTTGTATTAACGGAAAATTCAAAGCCTTAAAGAGCTTGTATATTGTATGTCAAGTAGTAATTAGGTTAGGGTATTTCATTGGATTGGATAAATCGGTTTTCGAGCCATGTCAGGTTATTGGATTTCTTGGTATGTTGATAGATTCTGTTAAACAGGCTTTTGTGTTACCTGAAAAGAAGAAAGTGGCATTTGCTTTACTTAGGGAAGACATGTTGACCCAGCAAGTAGTTTCGTTAAAAACGCTTCAAAGGTTTGCAGGAAAATGTATATCATTTATGTTAGCGGTTCCCGCCGCGAGATTGTATACCAGAGAAGTAAATTTAGCTATAAGCAAGGCCATTAAAAACAGCAGACCCGTTGCTCTTGAGGGTCGTTTAAAAACTGAAATAAGTCATTGGGCATTTTTAGACAAATGGGAGGGGTTTGTCCCTTGGAGGAAAGAAAGGCATTTGCAAATAAAACTTGCAACAGATGCATCGCTGTACAAATGGGGCGCTGTTGTTGAAGAGCAGGAAGTTTTGGGTGATTTCTTTGTTTCGGGAGATGATAGGCCTATTCATGTGAAAGAGGCCGAGGCTGTCAGGAAAAATCAAGGATCATAGGGTTGACGTGTTGGTTGACAATCAAGTAGTTATAGCATCTTGGGAAAAGGGTGGAAGTAGAAGTTCTGACCTCAATGATGTATTCAAATCAATTTTTCACGTCTGTCAAACCATGAACATTGATTTGCATTTACTTTACATTCCTTCAAAATGTAATCCTGCAGATATTCCGTCTAGAATTTTAAGCTTTCAAGATACTATGCTCAGTCCACAAGCTTGGCTCTTGGTTCAAAAGCGGTTTGGACCGCATACTGTGGATCTAATGGCCCTTGACTCAAACGCTATGGTCGATGATGGTGGTAAACCTTTAAGGCACTTTACTCCTTGTTCTACCCCAAAATCTTCTGGAGTTAATCTTTTCGCTCAGAATGTTACTGATGAGTTGAACCCATACGTTTTTCCACCTTTTTGTCTTATTTCTCCTGTTCTCAGTTTTCTTGTTGAACAAAAGCCGAAATGCTGCACGTTTGTTTTCCCAGCTTTATCGCCGTTGCCGTGTTGGTGGCCAACACTTTGGTCTATGGTAAACGACGTTTTAGTCTTAGGTCGTCAAGGGAATAATACTGTTCTGTTAGCCCCATCGAAATATGGTTTTCACCCAATGCCTTTGAAGCATGACTTGTATGCAGCCAAAATCATTTTCTAATTTTAGATACCTTGTGGAATAGCAAGAACTTGGAAACCAGCTTCGCCCTGTGGCTCATGCTCTTACCCTAACGATGACGATGCAAAGTTTTGTCAATCTTGTGGTAATTATTTAGAGATTCAGAGCGACGAGCCGGTAGATTTGATAGATATTATGGTCAATGAAAGAATAAGACATTTGGATATCATGATGGAGAATACCCCGTACTGTAAAAAAGTTAGCGCCCTTGAAAAAGAATTTTCAGATTTTCTTTCTAAAAATGCTAAGAGCATTGTTTTTGCTACGCCAGAAGAAGTAAGAAAATTCTTAATTGTCAAGGATTGCAAGGGAAAAACCCAAGTGCATGAGATAATTTGTCCTAATCTGGGTAAGTCTGGAATTTTTGACTGTCCATGCCCTTTAAGGTTAGCCTCAAGCACTGTACGAACCATGTTGGGCCAATTGAAAAGAATTTTTGAAAACTATGGGAAGGGAAGAAGTTGGGACGAGGGCTCTAATTTGGGGAACCCTATTGCTAGTAAAAAAGTTCAGCGTTATTTGGAGGCGATAACCCGCGAACAAGCAATATCACATCGTGTAGTGAAGCAGGCAAAACCTTTGTTTTTTGACAAGCTTAGAAAAATAGCAATATTGATAGATTCCAAAATTGTGAAGGGAAATACAACACCTGAAAAATTTATTTTACTAAGGGACCAGGCTTTTCTGAAGCTCCAGTTTTTTGCAGGTGATAGGGCCTCTGATCTTGGAAAATGTCTCAGTCAGGAGATAAGGCGTTTGCGTGACGATTCAGGATTTGTTATTACACACACAGTTGGCAAGACGTTAAGTAATGGAAAGAAAAATGAATTTTCGGTTATGCGACTTGATGACCATTCTGTTTGTCCTGTTTTTGGAATTGAAAAATATGTGTCTGGTGCTGGTGAAATGGGCATAAATTTAACCCTTGGGTATTTGTTTCGTATATTAGATTGTTCAAGAAAACGGGTATTGGAAGCTCCGGTTAGTCATTCGGTTATGTATGGTCGCCTGAAGTCATATTTACGGGAGTTGGGAATGGATGAAGGCGAGACTCCTCATGGTATCAGAGGGGGGTGTGCTGTTACTTTGGCCGTCTCTGGTTTTGGAAATTCCCAAGACATAATGGATCATGTAGGCTGGTTTTCTCGAGGTAGCTTGGACAGATATTCAAGGTTGGGCAAAATGGCAGATAAAAGTACGGTGGGAAATCTTTTTAAGCAAGTTTCTGATAACCCTTCATATGCAAGTTCGGTTTATGACAAGTACGGGGATACTAGCAAATTACCAACTGCTTTTTGAACTATGTAATTTTGAATATTGTAAATTGCCGTTGGCGATATATATTTGTTTTTTGTACAAGTAGCATGTATATTGTCATACTTTCTGTATTAAAAAAGATGCAATAATAATAAATATTATTCTTAAATGTCTTCTTGTATAAGATACGCATGGATGGATGGGTTGTTGTTTAATGTCCAGTGGCAAGTCAGATGCATATTCAGGACGAGAACATAATGAGAAATAAATTTTAACCCTGCTTTGTACTAGACCGATACTCTGAACCGAATTTTAACGTGCTAGCTCACAAGGTTACATTTCGCAGGAAGCAATGTCACCTTACCCGGACACATTTTTCTGACTCCGGGCTGACCAGTCTTAAAGTTTGCTCTAACTACTCAATGTCGGGTGCTTGGCGGAGAAGCAGCAAATACTAATTTTCAAGTCTTTGATCCGGTTAGGATATGTGGTATGCGTCAATATGACAACTATTTTAATGATACAACTGAACACGACGAAATACTTGTACACACTTATCTGTATGGTTGGTAATGTACCAGAAGGTTCTCTTTGGATGGGGGTAGTTTAATTGTCTGCGAAATACATATGTAGCATACCTAATTTTTATGATATTTAGGGTCAGTATTGATAATTTGGATAATAAGCAGTTTCAGAAGTTGATGACTTGTCTCCATCTATGGCTCTGTTCTTGGAACTTTTCGGCTTTACATTTTCGGTCATCTAATATTCTCTCGAACATGGGTACTGCTGACGAGTGTTTAATGCATAAAATATGCATATACAGTCTGCAGAAAAGATTAGTGTCGTAGATTGTTATTCATTATATTTAGTGTTGGCAACTTTAAACGGAATCTTAAGAAAAGAAAATCATGAGTTTTGGGATAAGTTTTGGGGTTGATGATTTTTTATACTAAAGATTCTGTGTTTTTTCAAATTCAAACAGTCAAACGTGTTGTATGTGGACCAAAATTGTATGCCAAAACTAATAATGCATTCAGTTACTTAGAGCGTGGTGGCGCTTTGGATAATGTCATATCCTAAGCGACATCACGTGAGAAGTAACGAGAATGCGTGCATGCTTTCACTTTTCGAACTGTTTTCGATGGGGGTTAGATGTATATCAGACCGATTGTAATGGGATGTTTTGTTCAGGTATAAATTGTCCATGGAAGTATTTCCTTTGTCTGTCGTGATTGATAGTGAAGTAATATCGTTAACCAAGTTGGTCTATCTCGTCTCGTATTCATAGTGGTTAATGCATAGCGGCCGGTTTTCCCCTCCCTCCCTCCCACCCGACTGTTCTTGGGTTCGCACACTCTAAGTAACTGGATGCTCCCCAAAATTGTATGCCAAAACTAATAATGCATTCAGTTACTTAGAGCGTGGTGGCGCTTTGGATAATGTCATATCAATATCATCATTTCTTTACCGTAGACATGCAGTCTTTTCCGTCTAACTTCAAGATTATGTGACTTTTGCAATAATCGACAAAACTTTTTTTTCATTTTAAAGTCTTTTTAACATCCAAGTGATCATTTTTTCAAACTTTTTTCATTCGGGCACTATTACTCAGTCTATAATACATGACATGGGTATGTGTTATAACATAGTATAAATTTTATATTTTGTATGAGTTTGTGCGTCTTCGTAAATTAAAGGACATATTCATTTCTGCGCTTGTATTTTCATTATATTGTGACGAATTTACAGTTTTAAAAGATTATAATATTTCTACAGTTATATATTTTCCGAACCCTCTATGAATTTTCCGTTTGACCTTTTTATCATTGAAAACGGCATCGAAATCATCCTTTTATCTTTGGTTGCTATAAGACGCTTTACCTGTACAGTTGTTGCTAGGGTGCTCTCTTCGAGGTCCGCGTTTGAAGTTTAAATAGTGGGTCGCTTTTCAGTTCAAGTCGTCATTTGAACCGAAGACAGCAGTCAGTGAAAATCGAAGAGGTTGGAAGAGAAGTAGCTTAAAGCAGGAAGAAGGTTTAGTTGACGTGAAGTGAAGTGCTTGGAACCTACGGACAGAATACAAGACTGAGACTGTTGGTTCAGATTTTCCAAACAGGGCTGGTGCTAAAGTTTGCGTCTCACATCTGTAACTATTGCAATGAGTGTTTGCTGACATACCATGCCTTAGTGCTACACTATTGTTCCGACAGTTATAGACATATATTTAAATAAAGTTTCATACATTTAGGTTTCAGACCAGTTTCATTCATTTAGATTTCAGACTAGTTCAATATATTGAGGTTTAAGACTAGTTCCATACATTGAGGTTTAAGACCAGTTTCATACATTTAAGTTTCAGACCAGGTTCATACATTAAGGTTTTGGACCAGTTTCATACATTTAGGTTTCAGACCAGTTCCATACATTAAGGTTTTAGACTATAATTTCAAACAGTTGGTTTGAACAGTATCAGACTGAAAGGGTTTTAAACAGTTTTAATCTAACAGGTTCGGGCTAAGTTGATAGGTGTTGAAACTCATGTTATGTAGTGTTTGTTTTATATTTGGTAGTAAAGAATAAACTGTTTGACTTTAGTAAAAAGTAAAATCACAAAAATACTGAACTTAGAGGAAAATCAATTCGGAAAGTCCATAATCACATGGCAAAATCATATAACAAAACGAATGGACAAGAACGGTCATATTCCTGACTTGGTACAGGCATTTTCAAATGTAGAAAATGATGGATTAAATCTGGTTTTATAGCGCCGACCCTCTCACTTTGATGATAGTATCATCAGAAATTTGCATTGCTCTTCAGATCCCAGTAAACTGGTACGAACCCAAGGATAAAAATATCTAAACGTCCGCGCCCGGTTACACGTAACACTATTTAATTAAACCTTTGAATGTTTTAATAAGAGAGTGGAAACAATAGAAAACACCATCCTAAGTGAAAACACAAACCTCAATATAATGTTGGGTGCTCTTGTGTTATAATCAGATCCTGCTTAACATCTGAATCCTCTTAACTTATTTCCCAATCCATTGTAAATCTATTATAAATAAATATGTTTAAATTAACTTTATCCTCTTAAGGTGGTACCTAACTCTACAGAGAGATAACTCTGTAAAAATCAGCTAAATGTTTTAATCACGTTGTATTGTTTAGGAAATATTAAGCTTCTCAATGGTCAAAATTGTTTGTTAAACTGCTATATAACCAATGATGTTTTTCTGATAAAGTGGTTGGTTCAAATTTTTTGAAATTTTAATTTTTTTGTCAAAGGGTCAAAGTATATACTTTGTCAAAATTTCATGAAAATTAAACGATCCAAATTAATTTTAGTGAAGGTGTTGGATACCACCTTAAAGGTTTAATTGAGGGAAACTTTTGAAAGGGATACATACGTCTTAGGGTGCAGGCAAATCAATAATATACCAATTAAATATGACAGATAATACAAATTATATAGTTTTTAAACTCATAGGTCGACGATAAACTGATAAGTGTCAGTTCTTTGTCTTTTTTACACTGTTTTTCATGGGGGTGGCTCTTAATGTCGTCTGTAGTATATGTATTGCCCACACTTTTTAACGTACGGTTGCCTGTTATTACTTATATCCACTTCTTTTGAACTTTGATGGATAGTTGTCTCATTGGCAATCATATTACATCTCCTTGTTGTTATATTTTAGAACGATAATCAGCTTTAAATCATATATTATAGCCAATGGTAACAAACCAGTCCACTTCTCTACAATCTTGGCTGATTGAGCTGTAATTTCGAATCCATGTTGTAATGAGTTTCATTAGTCGCAGGTGAACTGACTGCATCCAATCAAAAAGCGTCTTTTAGATGATCACGTGTTAATTCAAAATAATGTAAATGGGCTTGAATCGACAACCGGTAGATTACACAACATTGTTGTACAAAATGTTGGCGTAATCTGCAAAGGGTGAACAGGCGGGGACTGGACTGTCACCCTTTACTAGCGAAGATGGTTTTTAAATAAACTTTCAGTCACTGTTAGTTGCCTTATGTCAGAACTTTTGTGTTAGTTTTTTTAAAGCTTCGTTTTTGTCTATTGTGCTGTCACCACTGAGGAAGATGAAGGGCTGCTATTCAAATTTAACTCCGCTGCATTCTTCATATTGTAGTGTTTTGGTCATTAATCTGAATGGCAAGTAATATCGTGGTTAAAGTCATTGAGACTATAAGAAATTGGTTAGAATAAGCAGTTCCTCCTTTTTTTAATTTTTCATGTCGGGGCAATTATAATGGACCTCATTGTACAGTTTAAACCTAATTATTGAAGTAGTTATCAAAGGTACCAGGATTATAATTTAGTACTTCAGACGCGCGTTTCGTCTACATAAGACTCAACAATGACGATCATATCAAAATATTTATAATGCCAAACAATTACAAAGTTGAAGAGCATTGAGGAACTAATATTCCCCAAATCTCGTACGGTGGCCAATAATTCCTTATATCCATGTCATTTAAACAGCTCTTGCGAACAGTTTCTTATTTGCACATATAACATATCCAGTTATTATTATATTTGTTATACATGTTGTATTAACATTAACATTTAAACAACCTGGAAAATAACAAAAACTACCAAAGTCAAACAACTATCTACTCATACAACATATTAACACGATACTGAGCACCCCAAACCCCTTCAAAAATCACGATTATCGTATTTGCACTGTATCAGAAAGTAGATCCTGCTCCCAATTTGGCACCTGAAGTGTTGTTCTTTTAAGTACAAATTAACATAAAAATAAAAAACAAGTAATGGTATCCCCTGATTAGATTGACAACATAAAATTACGTTGTCCTATGAAAATGGTCAATCGTTGAGAACACATGTCTGTCTAGTCTTTAGCGGATAAGTTTTGATCTCTTTTGATGAATATTGAAATCTTCCACAGTACAACTTTTACCAGAAATGATGTTCAGTCAGAAATACAATTTGGTAAAGTGTTTATTAATTGTGATTTCAGTGACTAAAAATGTTTTTCGATCATATAACGAATTTGACAAAATATTTCCTTCTCTGTTTTGCCAATTACCAGTTTTTGACAAGATATATCATCTGCTGAAAGCTGTTTTTTATTCTCTAGATAAAAGATAATTAGGTATAAAAATAAAAAAAAGAAACAAATACAGTAAAATTATTAGCATTGAGGTTACAAACATTTGATCCTTCTCGCGATATTTCTTCAATACGTTCAGTATTTGAACATTTCAAGCACATAAAAATCCATTGCTGCTAAATGCACGGAATATTTGTTGAAACGTAATTCGAATCAAGTTCAATATCTATAATTCAACCGTCTTGGGACCTAAATGATAATATGTTTTTTTAATTTAAAAAGGTAACATAAAGCAATTCTTGAGTCAGTCAATTAGAAATCGTTGACCATATCACAAAAAATACTATATATATACTACTCAATAATGTTTATATTAATAGGTCGTTGGTTTAAAGTACAATGTATTGTTCAGTTGTGTATTTTACAATGACGTTAACATTTTCAGAAAATTGTTCGTAATTGGTAATGATGAAATATTGAATATCTCTGATTCTGAGAAACAATTTTGTATAATAATTACTAGTTCATTGTCGTTAGCCTTTAAAAATATTTGCTACATAATGTATATTTGTTTCAACGGAAAAGTGCAAACTAATTGTTTCGATCTAATGATCTAGATTTTGAAAAATAAATCAATTGTATGTAAAATCACTATACCAATTTGAATATAGTAAAATCATTATACCAAGAAATGATTTCAAAATTTCAAAAAAATATTTTGGTCTTAATTTAGACATTCTAATAACTAGTTTTTGTTATTATCTTTCAGGTTGTTTAACATTGGTCATCTGTATACCTTATGTAGCTTTTCTGAGCGTTGCTAATTGTTGACACTGTAGTTGTTTATTTCTGTGTCCTTTTATTTTGTGAAAAGTTGTCATATTGGGATGCATTCCACATTTTTTTATATTGTTTTATTACTAGAACTCAATTTCCCAGAGCACAATATTTTTCATATTCATCTTGATGTCGGTTTCAGTCTTTGATCTTGAACTCCTGCTACCAAATCCACATACCTTTGATTTTAGTACACACTTGAATGATTTTAAAGCACTTTGCAGAAAGAGTATACACATACTTTTTATATTTCATATATCCAGTCAATAAAAGATCTTACCATTTCAAGTCTTCTCAAAATCTTACATCATGTTTATGCCATAATTCAACCACTCAATATTCTGCCTGTTATTAAATCTTCTAATTATAAATGAACAACGTACCATTCAGCTGATGATTATTAACCTTAAACATATATATTAATGTAAAGATAATTACTACTAGATATATTTCATTTCCTGAAAGTGATGTTTACTTCTAAATTATATTAAACTAATAAGAGGACCCCCCGCCCCCCCCAAAAAAAACAAAACAAAAATAACAAAAATCAAAAAAACAAACAAACAAACAACACACAGCAGGAACACTGAAGTGTAACAAAAACACACGCCAACATACATAGATACGAACTATTTGACAACAACTGACACATTCCTGATGGACAGTTTTAGAAAATGGTATATTAAACCTGCTGAATGGCTAGCCAAACCTTCCGTTTAATGACAAGGTTAATCAAATATCGCAAAAAAACAAACAGTTAGTGACAGAAATACACCAAAAATACACGCAAGAACATTCCAGCACAAATACACGCAAGAACATTCATTACAGATAAAAATAAAAATAATAAAGTTGACACAATATACGTATTCCATATACGACATACACCACCAACTTGCAATCTCGAACTGAATTCAATTACGTTCAAAATACTCGTCTAAACAATTTCATGATAATGGTGGTATTGAAAGGCAATTCCTTAATTATTTTGACTACAGACACTAAGATGTAACACATTATCGAACCGAATCAATAACGGGAATATAAATTTTTTTACAGCAATGTTGGATGTACATATTACCGGGACACGTCGTGTAGCAATGCAAATTCTCATATATCATTTTCCCCGATTTTTATGATTTATTTTCAGCATCACAGAATTAAATGAATTTTTATATATAATCTAAGTTGGCAAACATCCATAAATAGTTCTTTTTTTTAGTTTTTAACATAATACTTTGATAAATTTCCATTTTCAGCGAAATGAAAGATTTTGCTTTAACTGTTAAACATATACATATAAAAAAACTTCCTTCCAAAGAGTACCAATTTCGAAAGGGTGGTTGAATAAGACCTACAACTCTCTAAATAAAGGCAACAGTAGTATACCGCTGTTCAACAATCGTAAATCTATGGACAAAAAACAAAATCGGGGAAACAAACTAAAACTGAGTAGGGAAACGCATTAAATATAAGAGGAGAACAACGACACAACATACAAATGTAACACACATAGCAACGGACTAAGCATTAGACAAAATCCGATGAGAATAACCAATATAACATCAAAACCAAATACATGAATTTGGAATAGGAAAGTACCGAGGATGTTTTGTATCCATATACTACTTTCTGTTGTTAATATTATGTTTTTGTTGGGTGAGTATTTTACTTTAAATTCTAGAGTATAAGAAAGTTAAAATGTTCGCTAAAGTCAATGATCGCGCGAATGTGTGTTGTTTTCAAACACATCTTAAAAGAATGACATTGCAGTTCATGATGACGTTACGTGTAAATATGACGATCCTCAAATTGTTATAACTGACATCAATATCGTTTTGAGAAGATATGCATAATGTCACTTCATATGGAACGTCCGACATGTCTTGTTATAACCATTGCTTTGCACTTGTCAGCATATGATGCTGTAATTTACAACAATTCCAGGATCGTTATAAGTACAGGTTAAGTCACCATAAAGACAAACACATCATTCCATATATACACTGAAACTATAATAGTTGTTCCTAACTAATGCGTGAATCCATTGGATCAGAATATATTCTCAATTATCCGTTTATAAATTTTGAAATTATTAAGAAATTAAGTTTCCAACTCCCTCAGGCAAAGTAGGCTTTAGATAAATTTGGCTATTTATTTAAGGTATTTTTGACATATAGCTCTTCAACGGTTTCGGTACTTATACATCTTTGGATTTCAAATGTTTGGCGTTGAGCGATCCTGATAAAGGTAAATCAAGAAAAGCGCTTCGGACTCAAGAAATTATTAAACGTGTTGGTTTCAACTTTTTTGCAATGCATGGTTATAAAATCAAAAGTAATTTCAATTAGCTAAGAAAATGAATCACTTATCAAATAATTCCAGAGAGCTGTCATCATGTTAAAACAAGGAGGAAGTGTTTTTTTTTTATGTCAATCATATTTCCCCTAAAAAATATTAAAGGGGTTAAACAATAGGGGTATAGATTAAAATCCATAGATTTTTGAAATAGTTTTAAAAATATGAACTATATTATGCTTTTTCAAGGATGTAATAAAAAAGTATGGATGTATGGGCTTTCATTGACAATACACGTTGTACAAAATTCGAAGATTATGTATAGATTATACAAATAAAGCAGAAATGGAATTACCGGACTCGTTACTTGCTGCATAACAAAATAAGTCAATTCACAACTCTTTCTATTAGAAAAGTTACTTTATGTGAGTTATCTTCCTTTATTCGGCATAGCTGACAATATAAATCAAACAAAAATATCTGTTCTTTGGTTTTTTGTAAAATACAATTGTAAATCATAATGAAACACATAATGTTCTATGTGAACATTGAAAGGCTTACACATGAATTACAAACTACTAATGCAATTTGCATATTTCATTAAAGATCTAGACATATTAATATCTGCTATCTCAAAATCCAAGATTAAGGAAGACACCACATCTACCTCAACCGACCGTGCAATACCTACGTGGGTAGTAAAGGACCAGAAAACTACCCTCGTTATGTACCTTAAGAGTTGTGCATTTAATTTCATTCCTGAAACGTTAAACATCTTCAAATTTAAGGAAAGTTATTAGCTCTATTTCTAATTACGATGTTTGCCTTATAATTAAGATCTAATATGACCCTCAATTGAAAAATTATTAAACATTCTTTTAAAATTTAGAAGTACGTGTATGAGATGTAAAATCGCGATTTGGTATGAAAAAAAAACACTTTTCATTTTTAAGATACAAATATAGTTACGACTGATTCATTGTTGTTCGAGTTGTACATCTAAATGAACGATGGTTTACGAATTTCTTAGGGTTCAAAAAAGTCGATTCCTTATTGTATGATAACGATTCACTTGTTTAATGTAAGTTTATACGAGTAACACCACGGGTGTAAAATGCGGTTCAGGATCTGTTTACAATTCAGGAGCGCCCGAGACTCTCTGATTTTGATATGATGTTTTGTTACACAGTCATAAGTTTAATACTATGTTGTGTTTAGTGAACTTTTGTTTATCCTGCGGTTGTTTTTCATATTTTGCTATGGCATTGTAATTTTGATTTGGACTTATGCGTTTGAATATCCCTTTGGTATGTTTTGTCTTTTATTCTGTGGTTAACATGGTAATATTTACTATAACATTGTGTTTGTTTATGTATTTCTTTGTTCTAAATGTTCTTTTTTTATTTGTTCTGTATCCCTGCCACGTAAGGTTGTCATTTGAGCGAATTTTTAACAAATTGTCATTTAAGCGGGAGGTTCAACTAGTCATACAAAACAGGTTCAACCCACTATTGGTTTCCCTAAAATGTAATGTACAAAGGAATACTGCTGTTGTTATCAAACGTAGTATTCTTAACCACGCGGCGTCCGTTATCTATGACAGCTGTTTCAATATGACGTCAATCGTTGCGTTAAGAATCTTTAACAATAAACCAAATCCTTCCAATTTTTTTGTTTATAATAAGTATTCAGATAGTAGGTGGTTGACTTCAATATCTCCCTACAAATAAACAAAAAAAGAATATTGCCCATCTGTCAAGTTTTCTAGATATATGTATTCACTGGGTATAACATGAAAACCGTGCATTTAAAAAAAAGCTGAATGAAGTAAATAACTGAACGTAAAAGCTTTTTTAGTAACAAGGGATACATGTATCGTACTGTTAAGAAAACGCTCTATCCATTACTAAATATGCGTTTAATAGGGAGTCAAAATACAGCACGATAATAAAGAACGCTGTTTTCAGTCGTATTCTCCATTTACATTTGCTTCGCATCACGGTGCGGAACGTAGATATTAGTTGAAGTCGACATACACGTCATTTTGAAATAATTATTTACCACATATAAATTACGATTGGTAGCCTTATGACACAGCAACAGCTATTTGCTTAAATGCGATAAAGAATTACAGGCCTTTCTAGTCTGAGGATAATACATCAAATATCGGAAAACTAACTATGTTTATGTCAGTTCAAATCAACTTTCTTTAATTCATGTTCTTCTTATTATGCATAAATTGCACACTGAATTTCAATGTTGAAATATCAACTTTTAATATGCGTTTATTTGTTTTGTCAATCTGCAATATGTACAATTTTATTTGCTACACAATTTTCCTATACAATGTTTATAAAAATGCATTATCTGCATTTTATTACTTCTGCCAATCTAGGTACACCTTCAGAGAGGAAACGCATACTATTAAACATACATATTACCTTAAATTAGAATAGACCGAAGCAGTCCATAGCTTTTTAGACAGCTCAAACTCAAATTTCAGATATAAACAAAAGTGAAATACGTTACTAGGTCGTCAAACTTTACAATACGTTGTCCATTTAAATCGACAAAGGCTTCATTCCAATGGAGTGGTCCACCAAAAGTGACATCGTATAGCGATAACAGTACAGTTAATCCTTCAGTGAAAGATATTGGAATTATTAGAGGTAGAGTAAATGGTGAATATAATTTAATTATATACGGTTTCGAAGAATCAAATGAAGGGACATACCAGTGTTTAACATTTAATGTTGGAAAGCCTATTACGTACACTGTTGATGTTGCATTACAAATCAGTAAGTTACTAAAAAATATTGATTTGTGTTTTTATCATATAAAAAAGATTAGAACTTTAGAATATGCATCGAAATCTAGAAATTACAAAAGCATAATATTTTCAACATGCATTGAATATCCAATTTTTTGGAAACATGTGTTAGAAAAAAAAATTGAATATAAAAAAAAAATCGGCAGCAAAGAAGTGGGTCCGATAAGGATAATATGTCCCTTTTCAGTGTTTTTTTTGTCATACATGAAAGTGGCCTCATCCGTTTTCATTCTCAACTTTTTTTTAAAAGTTTTATGGATTATCATCAAATACGACTTACATTTAATTAATTAAGAATGGACACAAATGTGGCCACTTCCATTTAAGACAGAACCTGTCTAAAAATTGACTCAAATGATAAAAAGTGTGAAGATTTCAGTAATTGAGCATGACTTAATGACGCTAGTACCCAATACATGTGCATTTTATTGTCAAAACAGCCCATATTTTTGTAACATAAGTATTCTACTTTCCAAGATATGGTTTAACAAAATTTATATTTTAACAACGTTATAAAACTGCTTCATTGTATCGCTAAAAAGGGGTCTTACTAAACCTACTCCTTTGAGAGAGTTTTCTTTTTAACGTGACGGGTTGACTTTACCTTAGGAAAATCAAGAATATTTGATACTTGAAAGATACTTATTTTTTAAACACTCACCAAATTTTGTAAGTACACAGGAGTTTTTTTATATTGTTCATAATTGATATATCATTATTATAATGTCGGCTTCTTATTTTTTGCTTAGAATAATCACTTGGCAACGCAGTTCTGTAACGTTATTATATATCATCATACAGTAAAATATCTTTTCAGATATGTATTATATATGTTTTTTTATAGAGTCAGACAAATTTCCTCACAACTCTTCTTTATCTGTACACATGGTAACAAGAAAAAGAATTTATCAATTGTGCAGTTATTCCTGTTATTCTTATTGCAATAGTACTTAATAGTACGATTGTTAGTTTTAAAGAAATAGAGAAATTTGACCAACACAGTTAAAATGATTATATATATTGTTTTTCTGCAGTTTATGTATAAACATTGCATTAACTATTGTTCAAACGTCACTACAACATGAATCTGAATTATTCATTACATTTTTTTCACATATTTCTTTTTATATTGAACACTTTTGTTCGACTCTACCAGCCATTCATTTGCTTTTTTTATTTGATAGCGTAAGGTTAGTTTGAAAAATTATCCTACACGTATCAACTATCCCATGATAATAAATTATCTAACCTGACATTTGCAGGCAAAGCATTTTATTTCTATTGGCATGAATTGCAGATTGTAAATATTCTGTATTTTTAGGGAAATTATCACCTGATGACATTAATTGTACATCAGACATTAGTATATAACTGATTCATTCACATCTACGGATCAGATGCACAATGAGAACCATCAGGAAAATACATCAGGTCAATATAAGATTACATTATGATATTAATTATACAACTTTCTCAGTATAATAGACTCAACAAATTATTTGTATTTTTTGTTAATTGAGAGATAACTTATCATTGGACAACAAAAACATAGTTTTAGCCTAATTTGTATGTCCATGGATTTTTGTTTTTGAGGCGAATGATACTGGAGGGACATGGAGAGAAAAGAGAGAAACGAATGGTACCAGAGGGACCTTAAAATTCATGTCGAAAATAAACTGATAACGACAACGACTGAGCAACACGAAACCCGGATCCCTTAAAAAACTTTGGGTGATCACAAGTGCACTAGAAGTGTGCGCAGATGCTACACTACATGTTTTGTCCTACTAACAATCGTTCAGCGGCTATAAAGGAAATTGTTGACGAATTATATCACTGCCGAGTCTCTTTTATTCATTTGCAACCAGACGTACTTGCAACAATGTCTCTACGATATCGTCTAAGACAATTAACAAACGGTGAACTCATGGCACATACTAGTACATATGTTATCTCATTTTTAGCTCACCTGGCCAAAAGGGCCAAATGAGCTTTTCTCATCACTTGGCGTCTGTCGTCCTTCGTCCGTCGTCCGTCGTCGTCGTCGTCGTCGTCGTCGTCCGTCGTTAGCTTTTACAAAAATCTTCTCCTCTAAAACTACTGGGCCAATTTTTACCAAACTTGGCCACAATTATTATTAGGGTATCTAGTTTAAAAATTGTGTCCGGTGACCCGGCCAACCAACCAAGATGGCCGCCATGGCTAAAAATAGAACATAGGGGTAAAATGCAGCTTTTGGCTTATAACTCAAAAACCAAAGCATTTACAGCAAATCTGACGGATTAAAATTGTTAATCAGGTCAAGATCTATCTGCCCTGAAATTTTGAGATGAATCGGACAACCCGTTGATAGGTTGCTGCCCCTAAATTGGTAATTTTAAGGAAATTTTGCTGTTTTTGGTTATTATCTTGAATATTATCATAAATAAAGATAAACTGTTAAAAGCAAAACTGTTCAGTTAAGTAAGATCTACAAATAAGTCAACAGGACCAAAATGGTCTGTTGACCCCTTTAGGAGTTATTGCCCTTTATAGTCAATTTTTAACCATTTTTCGTAAATCTTAGTCATCTTTTACAAAAATCTTCTCCTCTGAAACTACTGGGTCAAATTAACCCAAACTTGACCACAATCATCATTGGGGTATCTTGTTAAAAAATTGTGTCCGGTGACCTGGCCAATCAACCAAGATTGCCGCCATGGCTAAAAATAGAACATAGGGGTAAAATGCAGTTTTTGGCTTATCACTCAAAAACCAAAGCATTTGGAGCAAATCTGACATCGGGGTAAAATTGTTTATCAGGTCAAGATCTATCTGCCCTGAAATTTTGAGATGAATTGGACAACCCGTTGATAGGTTGCTGCCCCTGAATTGGTAACTTTAAGGACATTTTGCTGTTTTTGGTTATTATCTTGAATATTATTATAGATAGAGATAAACTGTAAACAGCAAAAATGTTCAGCAAAGTAAGATCTACAAATAAGTCAAAGGAAGAAAATGGTCTGTTGATTTCTTTAGGAGTTATTGCCCTTTATAGTCAATTTTTAACCATTTTTCGTAAATCTTAGTTATCTTTTACAAAAATCTTCTCCTCTGAAACTACTGGGCCAAATTTACCCAAACTTGGCCACAATCATCATTGGGGTAACTAGTTAAAAAATTGTGTCCCGTGACCCGGCCAACCAACCAAGATGGCTGCCATGGCTAAAAATAGAACATAGGGGTAAAATGCAGTTTTGGCTTATAACTCAAAAACCAAAGCATTTAGAGCAAATCTGACATGAGGTAAAATTGTTTATCAGGTCAAGATCTATCTGCCCTGAAATTTTCAGATGAATCTGACAACCTGTTGTTGGGTTGCTGCCCCGGAATTGGTAATTTTAAGGAAATTTTGCTGTTTTTGGTTATTATCTTGAATATTATTATAGATAGAGATAAACTTTAAACATCAATAATGTTAAGCAAAGTAAGATTTACAAATAAGTCAACCTGACGGAAATGGTCAATTGACCCCTAAGGAGTTATTGTCCTTTATAGTCAATTGTTAACAATTTTCATAAAATTTGTAAATTTTAACTAACATTTTCCACTGAAACTACTGGGCCAAGTTCAGTATAGATAGAGATAATTGTAAGTAGCAAGAATGTTCAGTAAAGTAAGATGTACAAACACATCACCATCACCAAAACACAATTTTGTCATGAATCCATCTGCTTCCTTTGTTTAATATTCACATAGACCAAGGTGAGCGACACAGGCTCTTTAGAGCCTCTAGTTTTCGTTGTCAGAGTTCGGTATAATATAAGTACATGGTGATGTAGTATAGTTGATAGTTTAAACATTTATTTATAGTGGCTTGAGAAACAAGTTATTACAACTTATATCAATCCCTTTTCATTTTGCGGGTGCAAATGCTGCCTTGTAGTAGCATTAGTCTCATACTGCTCTTTTCCGATAAATACATGGTAGTCTGTTACGTGCAAGAGATATTGCTCCCTCTTAACCTTTTTTGTCACCTTCCGACGTACTAGCAACGTTTCTAAAGACCATACATGCAAATGGTGTCGAAGGAGAGCCGAAAATTCAGTCGAACCAGGAACCTATGTGTTTGTAGTCCGATGCACTACTACACGGCTTTCCATATTGTGATTTAGTATAATTGCAAATGAGACTATTTCCAACAGTGCAAGTGACATGGATGTTAGCAACAATTGGCTTTTGTACTGTCTACAACAGTCAGTCATTTCCAAACAGTTTAAAAATTAGAATATACAAAGGAATGGATTTAGTGTACAAACAGTTGTGATAGTAGCTCAAAGCTAATAACGACTACTAAAAACAACGTAAAAACTTTTTCATCGTCTAAATTATCAATCGGTGTTTAACAAACGGATTTAGTGTAGAAGCACCAAAATCAATACGATGAAAACATACAATTTGTTGTTTTAAACTCTGTCACAGGTTTGATTAAAGGACTGTTTTATTTTTTAAATACATGTGTAAACAGAGAACAATTAAGTTTAAAAAGTTTTCTAACATTTTTAGTTGAAAGAAGAAATAAAAATCTGCAAAAAATATATGGTGGACAGGTTACAAACAAGTAATATGTATGCTCCATATCGTTGTTTATTGTGTATTTTCTCTATGTATCATAAGGGAGATTAATACAATAGCCGGAAAGCTTCAAAAGCTTTTCGTTATGTTTTGTTTTCTTTAAAAAAGACAAGAAGGTGAAGCCTAACAAAAATAAAAGGGTGAAGGAACAACGATTAAAACAACCCAGACAACTAACTTTACCTAGCCAAAAAACATAAGACGACAGGACTGACAACAGTGTGTAAAACGCCACATATAAGAATAGTGAGCAACACGAACAGTGTCAAATATGGGATTTACTACACTCTGAAGGGTCAGTAGTTACTTCTGCTAATGATAGTAAAATACGTTAAAGTCATATTTGTATAAATTTGAATAAACAAAAATTGAAATGTCTCAATAAAGAACTAAATAGTATTGACAGATATTTTGGAACACCGAATGGCATTGATCAGTGTTAATAAATATACACACATTTTTTCTACTGATTTTATTTTCATTATGATACACACAATACACAAACCCGACCTTTCAAATTATAAAAAAATCTTGGGATGACATGAATCATATTAGTTTTGATATATATTGCAGGAACTTTTAGAAGATCTACTTTTTTACTGTTAATAATTGTGCTGTTAATATCATTTCTATATTTAGTTCGTTTATTTTCAAAAATGAACACGTTTGAAGAAAATGACTTGCATCCCCAACTTCAAATGAAATACATATGCATGATTGTGTAATTTCATATGTCACAATGTTTTAAAACGCTATGCTTAATCATTACATTTGTGTATAACATAGGTATGTCTGTCTAACAATTGATGTATAACTACCTAGAATTATTTTGTTTTTAATAGATACAGTATTTGAAATAAAGTTTGTCTCTTTTTCTTAAGGTACCACAAGGAGCGAAATTTTCTTGTGTTGTGTTTAGTTTGTATTCTTTTCTTGACAATGATCTCATAAGAGAGGAATCGACACAACACAACTAGAAATATTAACATTATTGGGCAACAAAATGACAATACGCCAACAAACCAAAGAGCATCAGAAACAGAAAAAAATTATTTATATAGCACAGCAGATGATTACAGTGTGCACGCGTTTATAGTTGTCGGAAATGGTAGTATGCAAGGGGCGTAAATGATTTGGAGAGTAACACGAGTATATCATTTAGCATGGATTTTGATATTGAGGAAGACTATATTCATCCCTACGACACTCCTGTATACAGTTTTCAAGATAATAAACATGATTATGAGAAACTTGATAATTCCGAAGAATATTTTGCGTCAACACGTCATGATGGAAACGATGACGAGAAATCCATAACAAGTACGGATATCATATGTTCATCAATCACTTCAGGATGTTTGCCTATCAGACATGCAAATATCGTTAAGTCGTCATCATCAAAGGAGGATACGCTATGTAAGAAATACACGAATGACCAATAGGGGGGCCTTACAGATAAACATATCAATGATACTAATGCTTACACAAAGAACATAAACCAATCTTTAATTTATGGCATAACTCAAAACAAACACCATGTTTTCGACGACATTTCTCTTTACATATTGTTATTTCTTTTCAGATGATTAGCCAATCGTAAATAATCACTAGTTGTCCAATTGATATTTCAAAAGCTGTGGACTAAAATAAGAAATAATAACAATAAAACAAAGTACAAATAAAAAATAAGCAAACACACATTTTTATGAATAATTGTAATGTTTTCCACTTGATTTATATATATTTTTGTATTTATATATATATTTTGGCGCTGTGAAAATGGAAAACTATTTTCATACTGAAATTGGATTATTATTCAAAATATTTAAGGACAATAAAGCTCTGCCAAAATTAAGTGTAATATTTGCTGCTGTAACCTTTACCTTTACCTTTGATCTTGAAAAGTTAAAATCACTAAGGCCCTTTTAAACTCAAAGTGCACTAAAAAATTAAAGATTGTGAAAATATTCACTATAACCGAAATATTTATAAAAATAGTAAAAAAAACTTGAAAACTGACATGGATGCTATAGTTGTCCATTTTAAAACTATGTTTGTTAAAGGTAAGACATAGTTACATGAATTTATCGACACACGTAATATGCCAAAATTTCATTCAACTGTTGTTGTGTCCCAGGCCTTGACCCTTTACTGAGTAAACTATAAACAAATGCAAGCTGTATTGATCGTTTTATGCATTTTCAAGTCCAGTTCTTTAAACATGGTGTTCACGGTTAGAAAATAAATGTTAACAAGACGTCCAAGTCATCTGACATCGTTTAGCATATTTTAAGAGGAGTTCTACGTGTATCTTCTTCCAATTCACATACCCTGAAGTTAAGAAAAACCATTGGGAAAGAAAAACGTTCTAAGTCTTGACACAATGAAACAACCTTAAACAAGAAATAGATAGTAAACAAAAAATAGAAGAAAACTTAACGCACGAAACATGAATATTCTGATGATGACTCTTAACACAGTATGTAACAAAACAATAGAAACATTTGCTAAATCATTTAGTTGAAATATATGTTATGAATTCAATTCTTTGAAATGATTACTGAAATTATTTATTAATATGATATAGTTTTGACAACAGTAATTTTGACAGCTGTTATAACAATGAACTGTTGGATAGTTTTGAATGACAAAACCGAATAAAAAATCATTAGTTTATAATACAAATGGAAAATACATCTTACCTGTACAAACAGTAAAAAACGATTGCATGTTCGGAAATGAAAATTTTAACCTGCAGCTAAAAGCCAATAGCACTTTTTTCCGTCAGCTTTAAAATCAACGTCAAAACCATTCTCAGCTTTGAAAAGACAGCAAAAGTATATAACTTGTGACAACAGAAATTCATAATTCAATAAAATTGTTCCAAAATTTGTCTTCATAATTTTAATCATAAAGGTTAGCAGTGAATGGAATTCAAAATGATGTATTAGATGTAATTCTTTGCTTGATAAAACATTAGCTCTAAACATATGGTATGGTTACTATAGACTGATGAAAGGATAAAAATAGACAAAAGTTATGCATTTGCTTTGTTTCCAGTTATTAATGAACATATTTCTTTACACAATTGTTGGCCTATACACAGTATGGTTAAATAATAATTTTAGGCTTCAATTTAGACACAAAAACACTCATTTTGAAATAATTCAGTTTAATTTTTCTATGTTCAATCCTGACCTCAAATATTTAGACTTTACTATGAATTTGAATGTTTTACTTTCTCAAAACAAGTTTCATTTCAATTTCAAATAAATCGTATGTCTTTCACCGAAGACTGTAAGAGATCTTGAACGTTTTGTCGCTATCACATCTCTGCAACTTTTCAGCCACATTAAACCTTTTAATATGTCTACGCTTACCACTACTATTCCCTATGCTCAATTGAAAGATCTACTTAGACATATTAAGATTAAACATATTTTATTCTATAATAATGGGAATCGTAGATATATATTTTTAGTTTTGGGTAATTTTAATTTTGTGAAAAATCACACTGATTTGATCAAAAATACACCGAAAATGATATTATCAAAATGATATTATCAAAATAATATTAGCAAAATGATAGACTTTTTGATCGACAAGATATTTGTTGAGTCTGAGGAATTGATATTTCAACAGACGGTTGATATTTCAATGGGTACGAATTGTGTGAAAATAAAAACGATTTCGAAATTCTGTGATTATACTTTTACACACTTAATGCGATGCCTTTAGCTGAATAACTCAAATGTTAGTAATTCCTAACGACTGATTTATACCAGTGAACTTAAAAAAGGGATACTTTTGATGCTAAACGGACTTATTTCTAATCTCAATATTGTCCTTAATATTGACACAGATGGATGACTCCACGTCAAAATCTTTGACTAACGGGATGAAAACTTCTAAATTGTCAATATCTCAATTTTAGCAGTAACATGCCCTTTACCAAATTGTATGGTGTATGCAAATCTCAGTTTATATCATATGCTCGTGTGCATTTTCACACTATACGGACTTTATATTCAGGAGTGTGCTCCCTTCTAAGAAACTGCGCCAACAGGGTTATGAGAAGAAAAGATTAAACATGGCAATTTGTAAATGATATGAACAACATTAATTGATAGATCTTTACAATGTGTCTGTGTCTAGAATAACGAGCTAACCTTTTTATTACGTCTTAGATTGTGGTTTCATGTCTACATCATCTGGTCTGCTAAGTACCGAACTTGACCTATAAACAAATACAACTTGTTTTGCCGAATACGCATTCGCATTGCTATTTTACGTGTCTTGGTATTCATAAATCCAATATTCAGGTATTTATTCATTTTGTAAGTCTATCTCGATATTGGGTTATGACTTATTGTTTGAGGTTTGATTTTAGTTTATTTTGAGAGATGTATGTAAAACTTGAGATTACTAATCAATTATTAATCTTCAATTATACGATTTTAAGTATGAAGCGACTATATGAAAAAAATTTATGCATACAAACGTTATACGTGGATGATGTGATAAGATGTTATCTGTGGATGATGCATTAGTTGCCTTCAGCTGTTATCTGCTCTTTAGTAAGGTTGTTTCTTATTGACATATTCCTAATTTTCATTCTTGATTTTAAACTTTTTATGTGGTTGGTGCATACAAATTCTAAAAACATCATTATTTCATGCTTTTTTACCAGAAGAATTTCTGTATACCGCGTATGGGTTATTTCTGCATTTTGCAGTGGATTCACCTTGCACTTTAACCTAGACGATTTCATATTTAGGACTGCAATATGAAATTTAAATTCTCTTCAGATTGGTGTAATTCGAAATCAACAAGAGTGTCTTTTACGTGCAAAAGATATGGCTTTCTCTTAACACAGTTCAGCCATTGATTATTCCCTTCCGACGGACCATCATTTTTTCTCTAGACCATACTCGCAAATTATAACAAGTGAGAGCCGAAAATTTTATTCCCGATACGGGAATCGAACCAGGAACCTTTGTATTAGTAGTTGAATGCGGTAACCACTATACCACTGCTTGAAAGATCATTACATGTGTTATAATCTATGGTTATACAATTAGGATTAATAACTGATATCAAATGCGTTGGCTTTAATGATAAAATAAAGATATTGAGATGTCAAGTCTGCCGTGGTATATACGCCGTTTTACTCCAATTTGAATCTCAATGAATTCATGCCGCAAGAACTTTCTATGTGACGTTTTTTTTTAGTTTTCATAACATGAAAAGAATATCAAAGGCTCCAAAAGGGAAATTCAAAATAACTCTGCGTTCACAACTAAATGATGGTTTAAAAAATAAGAGTAATATATAAACATATTTCGTGCAAGGGAAATAATATGTGCAATGCAAATACTACATACTTTCTCGTATGTAAAAACATATATGGTTTGGATTATAATATGAAATATTTTCGGTTATCAAAATAAATAACACATTCATTTACACACAAAGAGTGCAAATAAAAATAATATCTTTTGACCAAAAAAATTTATATTAAACATAAAGAGTGTGTTTGTAAAAATAACAAAAGATGCAAATACATGTAGAAGAAGAACAAAACATATACAGATATCTATATTAGATTTTGTACATGGTGGATATTAAACAGCTACTTTATAATAGAATACGTTTAGGTACGGGTAATCTGTAATACAATTATATCTAAAGACTAAAACAGGATATTTACTTACATGTAATGTAAAATAAACGGATCAGGGCAACCCAAGTCTTGAAATTGGAGAAAATGAAGGAGTTAAATATAAAAATATCATCCTCAGATCAAGATCGGTAGAAGTGCTAAAGTATACTTGATACTTCGGCTGTTGTCTGCTCTATGGTCGGGTTGTTTTCGCTTTGACACCATTTCCTGTATCTCATTCAAAATGACTTAATCGAGAATCAGACATTGTTGGTTATAGTTAAATAGAAGTAGTAAAACAACTACCACTGTGTTGGTTTGCATGATAATTTACTCAAAATAAATGTTAACACTTTGATAAACCTGGCATTTTTCGAACGTAACTGATCCATTTTCAACTAATTGGAAACCAATGTCAATACTTGGATCAATTCTATTAAATAAAGGCAACAGTAGTATACCGCTGTTCGAAATTGAACAATCGATAGAGAAAAAACAAATATTGAACACATTTAAACAACCATAACTTGGTTTACGTTATCTTCGTCCGTCATGGTAGTCCTTTGTCTGTTATCTGTTTTTCAAATATACATGTCAACCACAAATTTTCATATTTCAACTTGGCAAACATGATGATTAGTATGTTCCGCTCTTTTTTTTCTCCATCGGATGACAAATTCAGCCTACAAAGATGTTGTGTGATTAAATTTGAACAAAACAATTGTTTTTAAAATAAAGAAAATGAGCGTTGAAATTAAACTTGAGAAGACAGCTCTTCAAATTTGTTTGCAAAACAAACCTAAGACAAAAACGGCTTAGGGGTCTCGTTTTCGTGCTCCAAAACAAAATGAATATATACATTTGTTTATATTGTTACATTTTCAGATTTATCTCCTCTTACTCGGAAAAACTGTTCTAACATGTTTAACCCCGTCACATTCTTAATAAGACTGTCCAAAGCAAGAAATCTTTAATTCAAAGGCTATTGTAAGTTGATGTCTTCCTGTATTGCTGTATATTTATGTAAAAACTCATATTGAGTTGATACTAAGGACACAGGTATAACATTGTAAGGTATAAGTTACTAAAAGCTCAGTTTGCTCTTGCAAATTATTTACTACGTCTTCAGGAGGATAACAAAATCTAAATTTTAAAACTGAGAACAAGCAATATTGAAATACCACGGGAAACTTGCAGATGGTACAACATTGCTAGAACCGTTCGTTTATGTACCTAATGTAATGAATTTATTGGTGATAAATATAATTATTTACATGTTTGTAATAAATATAACTATTACTGAACTTCGGAAGAAATATATACCGACACACCCATCAGTACAAGAAAGACAAAATATACTGTCATTGAGTCACTGTCAGTTACTGCATAGTTCAGCTATATTTTTCAAGAAACTATCTACAATCATTTGGTAAGATGCATGTATCTTACAAGTTTTATTATCTTATAAAGTACACTTTTGTTATTAGATCGCTGTCTTTTCTGTCATTCATTGTATTTGATAAGAAATGTGCCCTCGTGTAACACAAATTATGTAATTGAGTGTAAATAAAGAATTGATAGAATTGATAGTATTATGCGCTTCGTTGTTTTAAAATTTATAAGTAACATTTGACTGATGTTAGTTTTGCTATATTATGTTCAATCCCTATTCCGTCTCAGACCAATGTCCTTTTTTTTTTAATTCGAAACATTGCAACAGTGACAAATGATAAAATATGGTTTAATTCTGACCTACGGAGAGAAATACGTAAACGTGATAGACTACACAAACAAGCTCGTAGGTCCAATAGTATTCCAGATCTGAATAAGTATAAAAAGCAAAGAAATAATGTGAATAATTTAAAACGATACACAAAAGATCAATTTTACTTAAACGCAAATAGTTTGTTGGACGAGTTTGCATCTGGTAATTCTAAATCGTATTGGTCATTAATGAAAATATTAGCTAAGACATCGGGTAATTCTACTCATATCACTCAACTTAAAAATGAAAATGACGAATTAGTCATTGAAAATTACGATAAAGCATGTCTTTTGAATAAGTATTTTTGTTCCATATCTACTATAAATGAAAATAATGATAAATCTCCAGAATTTCTGACTAGGTCAAATTCTAAAATAGATATTTTCTTTATAAACTCAAATCAAGTCATTGATATTTTGCAGACTTTAAAATTGGGAAAAGCATCAGGTAATGACTCAATTAGTCACCAAATGCTAAAAAAGACAAGTTATACTGTCAGTGTACCCTTATCATTGTTATTTAATTTGTCATTTGAAAAGGCAGAGTTTCCTAGTCAATGGAAAACAGCTATTGTCATGCCGTTATTCAAAACCGGAGACAAATCACTGGTTTCCAATTATAGACCAATCTCATTATTATCAGCAGTGGGTAAAGTTTTTGAAAGAATTGTGTTTAAAAATGTATTTAATCACTTAATAGCAAACAATTTATTATACAAATTTCAATCAGGTTTTATTCCAGGTCATTCTACCGTTCACCAGCTAATAGAAATTTACTATAGGATATGCATGTCACTTGATGATCGCTGTATAACATCTCTTATATTATGTGATATCTCGAAAGCTTTTGACAGGGTATGGCATAGTGGCCTCTTAATAAAACTAAAAGCGTATGGTATTGATGGAAATCTGTATAAATGGTTTGAAAGTTATATTTCAAATAGAAAACAAAGCGTTTTTGTTTCAAATGCCTATTCGCCTTTTGATAATACTAATGCAGGAGTTCCGCAAGGCTCTGTATTAGGTCCCCTACTATTTCTTATTTATGTAAATGACATAGCTGATAATTTGTCAAGTCTAACTCGATTGTTTGCTGATGATACATCTCTTTCTTATTCCAGCAATAATCCTTACACTATAGCATGTATAGAGGATGTCTTAAACAGCGATTTAGAACAAATTTCAGTATGGTCTAAAGATTGGCTTATTAACTTTAACCCTAATAAGACAAAGGCTATGATATTCTCCTGCCATACTTCCCCAGATGATATTGAAATAGAATTTCAAAACCAATTAGTAGAATTTGTCTCCTGTCATAAACACTTAGGGATTACTTTTGATTCCAATGGTAAATTCCATACACATATAGAAAATATTTTAAAGTGTGCAAGCACAAGATTAAATGTTCTTAAAAAATTGAAATATGTATTGAATAGAAATTATCTTGCTCGTATATATTTAACTTTTATAAGACCCGTTATGGAATATGCATGTGAGTTATGGGATGGTTGTACTCAACAAGAAGCCGACAATTTAGAACATGTTCAGTTAGAAGCAGGGAGGTTAGTAACTGGGTTGCCCGTGTTTGCTAGTCGGGAAGCTATATATTTTGAAACTGGCTGGCAATTGCTTGTGGACAGAAGAAAATCCAGAAAGCTCAATATGTTCTATTCTTTACATAATGGGACTGCCCCTGATTATCTATGTGATTTAATGCCCCCGCTGGTTGGTAAAGTATCTAACTACGATTTGCGAAACAGTAATAATTATGTAGTACCCGGTTATAGACTAGACATAACTAGAAAATCCTTTTTCCCATCCACTACTATTGAATGGAATAGCCTTCCCCCGACATACGTACGTCCAAAAACATAAATATTTTTAAACGAAAGATGAAGTCCAAATTGATACAGCCACCTTCCTATTTTAGTTGTGGGGATAGAAAACTTAATATCATTCATACACGTTTGAGAAATATGTGCAGTTCTTTAAATTCAGATTTACATCGTGTTAATATTAAACCAAGTCCCGCACGCAGCTGTGGCCACCCTGTTGAGGATAGTGTACACTATTTTTTAGAGTGCGCTCTTCATAACGAAGCAAGAGAAATACTGTTTCAAAATTAGAAAGTTATGCTATATCCATTGAGCTTCTATTAGCTGGTGACGGTGACCTTTCTTTTCAGCAAAACAAAGACATTTTTGAGTCCGTACAATCTTATATCAGAATAACACAAAGATTTAAAACAATCAATTAACATTCTAAATTTCTACTTTACAACCTTTCACTCCAGTCTAGTTGTTTCATTATTATTCCTTATTATATTGTATTTTTTTTCTTTTTTCTTTTTATTTCTAATTTTTGTTTGAAGTATGTATTACATGCATTACTACTATGTTGTATTTGTTCTTTTTCGCCATTATCTAATGTACTTTGTGTTTATATTTATATTGGGAGAGGACGTCTCTAATGTTGTTATAACTTGTGTCCAATCCCTTTTGCTACTTTTGCAAATAAAATATGTTTAAACTAACAGTGACATCACAATGCTTTTTTTAACTGTTTGAAAAGTAACATAGCGTATATTAATCAGAAAAAGATGAAAACAATATTTATAAGATATTAAAAAGAAAAATTAGATAAATAAAGAAATGATGTTGATCAGGTTCTGACATACATGTATATGTTTTTCTAACTCGCATTTTTTAAGCTACATGGTTAATGTCATTTAAACGTTATATTTATATACCACCCTAACATGCATAAACTTGAACATTTCCCTGTACTATAAAAGGACGTATTTTGTTATAATGGAAACAATGCTGACAGGAAAAGGCATGTTAAGTTAGGAAACGGACTTTTCCATTATTCATGTATACTAATTGTGTTGATAGAACATTGGAATAATTTCCTGTTGACACAGTTTCCTTCACATATCACATTAACTAACATAATTGTAGCTATATTTTTTAAAGTACAAAACTTACGAAAATTTGGTTAAGCATAAACAGAACCAACCACCACAACATCTAGACTAAAGGCTCTTGACTTGGTATAAGGTTAATGCTATAAAAACATCTTGAAATGTCTGCATTTGCTTTTAAATTACTTAGAAATTATTACTGATAACAAACTGTCATGTAATCAGAAGAATGTTTTCTATCTATAGGAGAAACGTGAACTTTATTAAAGATATCATTGCATTTCAAGTGCTCCAAGAAAGTAGCTGGACAAAATAACTATAACCATGCATTGTTGCTTAAAGAGCAACAGTTTCAATATGGACGACTGCATATATAATCAACATATTTATTTGTATGAAAACACAAGGAGATGTGGGAAGCCTGCCAGCTATCAACAACAGAACAAGGATGCTATATATTACCATCCAACATCAGACGTCGACAAAATCGGAATAATCCGCAACATTTATATGCAAGTCTGTCCAAGGTCGGACAAAGTCATGCCATAGATATGTCTTTGTGTAGTTATACTCTCAATTAGTTTAATTAACGATATTCTGACATTGTGCTGTACGTCTAGATAACATCTATGCTTGTGGTCGGAACCATTCAGAGCTTCGTGTATGATGTGAACTGCTTAACATTGAAGAACTTGGTGAACTATATCTGATGGTTTTGTATTTGTTGCTTATGTGATTGAATTTGACTTTCTGTATGACATAGCGCATGAAAAGAGTCTACTTGATAACTAGCGAAACTAATCATAAGAAAAACCCAAACACTGATATAATACAAACACATAGAATAACACCATTTATGACATACTTCAAACAACGACAATAAAATTGAGAAGTCATAGCTTGAAACAGGCACCCAAAGAATGTGGTCATATAGGTAATCAAAAGAATCACATTCAATGCATAACGGGTTGTAAACAACTGCCCTATATAGTACAACTATAAAATATAGGTTTACCACTGTGGGTTTATTGTCAAATGATCATAAACCAGGGTATTGACTTGGCGAAATTGTATTCTTAGAATAATTTACTTATTTTCATTTTACATTTATTTAACGGATATCTGTTTTCATCGTTTACGGTTTTTAATTATTTATTTATTTTATTTATTTATTACAAGACAATCCCAAAAGTAAAATTAAAAGGTAACTGAAAACGATGAATAAAGTGTCTCAAGATAACAATCACTTCAGTCTCATAAAATGAAAAACAACCGTTTGTTTTAAAAGTCATATCACACTTCATATTAAAAGATGAATATACTAGATAAAAAATGAACGTGAACTTATGACATACAACAAACAACGACAATCAAATTGAGAAGTCATGGCTTGAGACAGGCAAATAACGAATGTGGTCATATAGGTCATCAAAAGAATAATCTTCAAAGCATAAACGGATTGAAATGAAAGAATACATACAGCGATGGAAAAAAATACTTGTATTTATGCCAAACAAACTTATGATATTTGTTGATGATTGATTGATTTTTTGTTGCTTAACGTCAAATGGCAAATATGTCATTGAAGACCCATTGATGGCCTTCGGCTGTCGTCTGTTCTATGGTCGGGTTGTTGTCTCTTTCACCAATTCCCCATTTCCATTCTCAATTTTATTGTAAAACAAAATCATGTGTATCAACTTATTAAAGGTTCCACAATTGAATTAAAGTTTTCCTTTACACTAATTATCATATAGTTCCAGGTATGCAGTGCTGGTGACCTTTACTACAATATCTCATGCTAGAACTTCAGTCATCGCAAATCTGATGAAAAAAACTGCGTCGAATAAATTTAGATAAACGTACACTGGAAGGTAAATAGAAATAACTAATTTTTCATGAACAAATTAAATACACCAAATCATTTCACAACTGTTAAGGAAGAACTTAATTAAAAGATTATAACCTATGAAAAATAGCATTATTAATATACTGAACGTGGTTCATTGGTTTGTATTGATGGTTTGTCATTGTCATGGTAAACGTCGAAAAAAATTTCGAACTTTAATAACCTTGAAATCAACGATCACTGAATGAAATATTATTTGTCGAAAAAAATCGTTATAGATACGTACGAAGTGTAACACACCGCGCATACAAGACTTCGATTAGTATATAGAAGGCCTTGGTGGCCGGGTGTTCTAAAGTAGTGCTACTTCTGCAATAACTAGTCAACAAGGAGATTTTGGGTACGAACCCCGCTCGTGCAGTTGCACTACACTCTTATCTTAATTGATCAGGATTGTTAGTTATCCTACTGGAGGTAGGTAGTTTTCTACGAAGACTCCGACATATTCCGTAAATTAACAATTTAAACTGACCGTTATGAAACAGCAACCTAGTGTTGAAAGTGTGTTTTTCTCAAAACCATCAATCAAAAATACATAATTTAAACAAATTATGATCACTGCAATTATCTAAGTTAGCAAAATAACAGTATATTATTTACGAATTTAGGTAATAATACATTCATTGTTATAATATAAGCAGTTTTAGTATTATTGAGTAATTTCCCTTTGATTGTATTTTTCTTTGTTTATATCCATTTTCGTCATGTTGTTTGTAGCTTTTTAATAGGGAGGATGTTTAAAGACAGAGTTAAACCATCATATTTTACACAAAAAAATACCTGTACCAAACAGTTGTCATGATTGTTATCCATTCGTTTGATGTGTTTGAGCTGTTGATTTTGCCAATTGTTTTGGGACTTTCCAATTTGAGTTTGGTATTTGTGTTATTTAACTTTCCAATCCATTTCTGATACTTCTTAAATAACAAATGTTTAGAATAAATCAGAATTTATCTGTCTAGTTAAGAAATTAAATTTAACAGATACAGTGAAAGATCTGCGAGGACACCAACATGCATACTATTTTGAATATTCAATATGTAGTACTGTGAAGACCTCTTAAACAAGTAAATAATGATGTGTTTACGAAATTTTTGACACACTAATACGTTTATCATATCTTGTTTTGCACTTCACATGACTGAAACACTAAAACTACAGCCGGAGGAAAATTTAATTAATGTATCAGTTATTTCAGTAACAATTGCAGTTCATTTATATATTTACAGGTATAGTCTGACTGTTCTTTTGGCTTTCTTTTTACAGATATTATGATGTACTTATTCCTAACAAGTATTTTTAATGGTCGTGCTGGAAACCAGAAAAGAAAGAAAAAAAAGAAGAAAACTTTAACGAAGCATAAATATTTAAGGTAGTATGGGTGTCTTTCGCCATCTTTGGTTGTAAATAACTATTGTAATTTGTATTTAAAAGAACTTGAACATATCAATTTTAATATTTTTACAAGAGCAGATTAGTTTTACTTAATTTTAAATGTTTTTAAGTGCTGAAGATGAAGGAAAAAAATAAATCACGAAAATACTGAACTCCGAGTAAAATGCATCAAGGAAAGTCCGTAAACAAATATCAGAATCAAAAGCTAAACACATCAAACGATCATATTTCGAACTTGGAACATGCATTTTGTTATGTCAAAAAATTGTAGATTTAACCTGATTTTATAGCTAGATAAACGTCTCGCTTATATGGTAGTCGCATACAATTTCATTATATTGATAACGATGTGTGAACAAAACAAACAACCATAATAGGTATAAATGTCAAACTAGGGGTACAGCAGTCAACATTGTGTTCTTACCCCAATCACCATAAAAACAAAGAAAACCATAAACAAACATTCATCATGGCACAGTATTACAATGACGGGATGTATAAGTCCAGAGCAACGTCACGTGTAACAAAGAAACACAAACAGGCATATATATACACAAATAAAATTGAGAATGAAAATTGGGAATGTGTCAAAGAAACAACAACCCGACCATAGAACAAACAACAGCAGAAGGTCACGAATAGCAAGGTCTTCAATGCAGTGAGAAATTTCCGCACCCGGAGGCGTCCTTCAGCTGGCCCCTTAAAAAATATATACTATTTCAGTGATAATGAACGCCATACTAAACTCCAAATTATACACAAGAAACTAAAATTAAAAATAAGACAAGACTAACAAAGACCAGAGGCTCCTGACTAGGGACAGGCGCAAAAGCAAAAATGCGGCGGGGTTATACATGTTTATGAGATCTCAACCCTCCCCTATACCCCTAGCCAATGTAGAAATGTAAACGCATAACAATACGCTTATTAAGATTCAGTTCAAGGGAAGTCCGAGTCTGATGTAAGAAGACGTAACAAAAGAAAATAAACAAAATGACAATTTTACATAAATAACAACAGACTACTAGCAGTTAACAGACATGCCAGCTCTAGACTTCAATTATACTGATTGAAAGATTATGTCTCCATCATATGAATATCAGGCAAAATCGCTCCCGTTAGGGGTTTAGTATCATACCATCATAACATATATAAAAAGAACATAACCCGTGTCATGCCAACAACTGGTTTTTAAATTAATGTGTTTTGTTCCAATGCAAAGACCCTATAAGTGAGTCAGTATTAACGCCGAAATATGCAATCTTTAATGACCTGACAACAGTATCGTAACTATATCCCTTATTAATAAGTATATTTAAAGGTTTTGTAAGCTTCTGTGGTGAAAACTGACATTTTTGTGCTTTATGAAGAATATTTCCATAAAAGATTGGATATGAAATACCTGCATGTTGAGCTATATTTACGAATGGTGTCCGTGATGATAAAAAGCATATAACCCAAACTGAAAGGAAATTGATAATTTCAAAATTAAAATTGTCTCATTTGTTATTGGGGGGGGGGGAGATATTAATAGAACCCGAACAAAAACGTTTGGCTTGTTATATGAACATTCTACAAGCGAGATGGATAGAATACGTAAGAAGAAACAAACGTAACTGCATACCAATACGTAATTGTTTTAAAAATCACTTATGCACTTTTAACCTGTGTTTTTCAAAATTGTCTCTTTTACGATTACTTATTTTTAAAACACCTTGAAAGTATAAATGAAACCTTGTAATTCACCTTCACCTGGTGTTATTTATAAATCGTCATGAGATAACTGTTATTATTTAAAAACACTTCATACAAAAAAATGATTGATTGATAAAATCAATCTACCTTTACCTTGTTTAACATTTTAACCACTTTCCAGAATCGATAATTTTCTTATTCATGTTTCAATCAAAATAAAAATGCTATTGCAATGACTTACTAGAGTTCTTATTCTATTATGTGACCGACAAATGAAATGTTATTTTTAGTCATATTGAAAAAAGTAAAATGCTAGGCGACAAATATATTGAAATATACGAATCTATTTTAGCACACATTAACATGCAACGATCAATATCAATGCATCTGAACAAAATAAATAACTGCCCCCAAAAAAGCTTGTTGTTGTTCTTGCTATTTATATGTAGATGTCTTTTGATTATTGTTTTCTGTTGTATTGTAGTCTAGCTACTTCGTGCTTATTTTTGAAAGAATTGTGGGTTGATGACAAAAGCATGAAACTTTACACAAGTGTTAACATGTATATTGTTATCAATTTATACTATGGACCCACAATGAAAAATCCAAAAGGCAGAATTGTGTAAGAAGGTGGAGAGGAACCAAAATCTCATGAATCAAAAAAAAGAGGCAAATATATTTGAAACTATATCTACGTAAATGCAATTAAATGAATCATTTCTTCTAAGTTATCAATATTTTGGACTTTTTAATGATTTTAAAAATGATGAAAATTTAAAACATGGCCACTTAAACATGTGAAATACGCAAAATCAAGACTTTTCAAAACAAGTCATGTTTCTTCTTCTATCAAATTGCTCTTTTATTAACACATTTACACACGTATTGCCATCAAGTTGACGTATACACAACACATACTTTAATTTATATAATCATATCCAACCCATTAGAGGACGTGTTTGTCAACAGACTGTCGTCATTCCAATGTGAAACAATTTCGCCCCTCTTCTTGCCTACTTGTTCCCTTATTATTATGAGGCTGACTTCATGCAGGGTATTCTTAGGAAGAAAGATAAGACGTTAGCAATATCCTTTAACTTTACCTTTCGCATTAAAGATGATGGGCTCTCATTAAATAATTGATAATTAGGTGACTTTGTTGAACGCTTCTATCCCATCGAACTAGAGAAAAAGGATACAACAGATACAGATTAGTATGCCTTTTTTCTTGACTTACATCTAAAAATTGACCATGGAGGTCGGTTGAAAACGAAACCAAAATCAATTATTTAAGTTTCCCAATTGTGATCTTTCCGTTTCTATGTAGCAATATTCCAGCATCGCCTGCATAGGGAGTTTATATCTCCGAATCGATACGATTTTCCTGGTCTTATATTTCTTATCATGATGTCCTTGATAAAGGGTTGCTGCTCACAAGGATGTTATTAAACCAAGAATTTCAAATGGTGTTGAAATCACCCCTTTGTAAATTTTACGGATGCCATCAAGAGTTGTTTGACCGTTATTGAATAACCGTTTCACATATGATATCGGATATATTCCGTCGTAACTTAGTCCCGTTCCGTTTTCACGAATGTGAACTACTGACTAAGACTTTTTGATGTAACAACATTGGCAACATGACAGGTACAAAATGTGGAACAGAATCTGCTTTCTTTTCCGGAGCACCTAATATCACTCTGAACTCACTCTTTTCAAGTTTTTAGTAGGGTGCGTGTTGCTTAGTCTGTAGTTTTCTATGTCGTGTCTTGTGTATTAATAATTATCTGTTTGTCTTTGTCTTTGTTAGCAATGGCGTTGTCAGTCTACTTTCTATCTATGAGTTTGACTGTCCCTCTGGTATCTTTTGCCAATCTTTTGCATACAGTTATATGTATTATACTTTTAATTGAAATGGACAAATGATCATACGATGCACTGTGAGCGTTTTGAAGTAGATATCTTGACATAACGACAAGATGGTTATATATAAATCAGTAAACAAGTTTTAAACTTTTATTTTTAATGGATGCATAGATCAATAACAAAACTTAAGATCTGAATAGCGTTTGGCCGAATACGTTTTACTTTTGGGGTTGTTTGTCTAATTGGCAATCGTACCAATCTTCCTGGTTTTATATAACATACATTATACTACTAGCATACGATTCAACAATTAAGGATAATGGGAATGCAACAAATATTCAGTTAAACATTAAAGCCTTTTAAAGCAATAATAAAAAGGTAAAAGGCACCCTACAACAAGGTCTACTAGATAAACATTAAGACCAAGTTTCTAAATGGCGAAATACTATTCACAATCATAAATAACTATTTTCAATCTGATAAGGTTTTGGTTTTCTGAAATTTAAAATGTTTACTATTTAGATTTGACTTACTTATTTTAGATAGTAAACATTCGGATATCAATGTATTTTTGTTATGCATCATGTGTTATTCTGACCTTTAAATTTACCTTGACATACTTTATAAACATAAATATTGTAGTCTAGTATCTAGATCCGTTGGCAAAAATCCGATTCAATTAGTATTCAAGTGAAGTTAAAGATATCTAAAATAACAAAAAAGTATTTTGAGTGTTATAAAGTTACTTATTTACTTCATACAATGTCATATATATATAACGATATTTATACCTTTGTAAAAACAAAATTATTTCTTTTTTGTACAGTTGGGTGCAGTATTATTTCTCTTTGAAATTATAACATTGCAGCATATTTGTCATAAAAGCTACAACTTTCATCAGTTCTACAACTGTCTAGCCAAGAAATTTCAGAATCAGATTGCTTTGGTTGAATTATCAGGGTCATTTGTAAAAAACAATTGTCCAAATTTGTCCTAGGATAGAACTGTCTCGATTTGTTTAAAAAGTAGAGCAGAGAAGCTCGCACATCATGATTTAGAAAACTGCATTTTCATTTCTCTATAAGTACTAGTAGTTATTGGAAAGGATAAAAAACATAAAATCAAATCACAGTCCTAGACATATTCTATATTTGTGTTTTTAACTTTTAATTGTTTATGATATATTGAGTGATGCCTTGTAGTACATTACATTTTTTTTTATTAAATAGAATAATACTTATACAGTAAGTACATTTCTGATATTTTCAATTCGGGAAATAGAAAGAGAAAGAGAGATTAACATATGTATCAAGATTCGACCCTGTCATATGAAAACAAATTATTATAACAAAACACTCTGCAAGGACTTTAAAAAAAAAATCTGCACTTTTTATGCCAACACTGTATTAACCTTACATTTTCTAGTAAAACAGCGAAAGATGTATTCTTAGATGCATGATTGTTTTATTAGTTGTTAGTGGCTTTGAACTAGCTGACAGTAACTACGGGTACTCTCAGAGCTGTTCTTAGTGTCTGTTTGTTGTTGGGATGTACAAGTACCCGGCCATGTCCACTTGTATTTGTAAAATTTGAATTGTTATCCACCTGATGAGCCTTTTCAACTGATTTTTATTGTTCGCTCTTATGTTGGATTGTTACACCACTGTCCCATGTTAGTGGGAGGGTTGGGATCCCGTTAACATGTTAAGGTGTCAGACCACCAATTAAAAGTCCCTATCTGTTCAACTAAATTTTGCAATTTTCATAGCTTTCTAAATCTTTTATCTTAGGTTTAACCTCTTACAAACCAGGTATATCCTGAATTGTACAGGTTTCACCTTCTCATGCCAGTTTTCAACATACCTTTAAAGCCATATAAGAAAGAAGATACCTTCCGAACTGATGTACCACTAAAAATAACCCCTGGTTTTCTTGAAATCTTAAATTAGTATACTATGGAGCGTATTAAATTTTCAATTTTTAATGTCAACTCGTAGACAAGTAAATTTGGGCTCAAAATGGTCCTAATATATTTTTCTTTCACCAGAAGTTTCATTTCTGCACATTTTTTGGGTAGTTAAAGTAAACAATGACATCAAATGCACTATTTTTTGTTCGAGTAGGCCTACGTTCTAAATTTGAGGGAGTAATTGGTGGTGTGACACCTAAAGAGACAAAAAAGTTGATTAGAAATCTTTTGTTTTGCTTTATTCTTAATCCTTAGTCAATTTGTAGTTAAAAACAGCCTGACCAAAACAATCTGAGCATAATGCGACTTATATTAAAAATTTCACAGCTCAATTTAAACTGACTGTAATGTATGACTTTGATAGAAAATACTTGAAAATGTCATTTAGGGCTACAGGAACATAAACTTTCACTATCAAGATCAGTTTTTGCTGATTTGTCCTTGTTTGTTCTACTACTTTAATGAATTTAGTAAAAAAATCCAAGGTATTGAAGTGTCAAGGAATATTGAACCCCTTTTTTTCATCTGGTGTCAGTAAAGTACTACAAATTGATCAAAAGTGCAGTCATGGTCATTTAACTGTTTTTATTTACATCAGTTAATAAAATTTACGATATAAAAATTTCATTCTAAATTTGAGGGAGTAATTGGTGGTGTGACACCTAAAACCCCGCCATATTCCGTATGTATGTGCCTGTACCTAATAGTATGCAGTCTCTGATGCATGCTTGTTTTAATTGTTAATTGTTTTTGGCTTTGAGGAATCGTACTTTCGTGTTAATTTTAATACATTTTTCTGTTACTCATTGTCTTCTTATTATGACTCATATCTCGTCTCACTATCTTTAATATATATATGTACCACATTTGATAGTTAGTATTATTTAGATTAATTTTCACTTCATTTCTTGTACTATAAAAAAAACCATTTCTGTACTCCATGTTCTCCTTATAACGTATCTGTGTACGTTACTTCGTGTAACTCCATCTTGTTTATGATTACAATTACATTATATGAATGTTTCATTATAATACGTTATTCTGATTGGCTACAGAATTGGATTCAGTGAACATTTTTACTGCACATTCCGATGATAATTGTAGTAGTCAGCGTGGTCATGCGCGATGGGTTCCAGACAAGGAAAACCGGTTTATTGAGACACTCGTCAGTGACGTTACAAAACTAGACGAGATATCACTGCTTTTGTCGGAGGACAGTAGCGATCCAAACGAACGAATCAATACAGTCGTTGACAAAATATGTGATATTTTTAAGAGCACTGCTAGTCGTGTTTTTAAGCCAAAGGTAAGATCCTATCTGTCTGGTTCTTCTAACCAACTTTAGTTTGATAAACAATGCAGAGATAAGCGAAAGATTTTCCATAAAGCGAAAAACCGTTACAGTTTTCATAAAAATAAAGCGAACCGAGATGCGATGAAAAAGTGCGGGAAAATTGACAGAGCCGAAATGAATAAAAGTTTTGAGAGTTTTCAACATGCACTAGAATCTGACATGAGTAAACTTTCGAAAAAAGATTCTGGTAAATTTTGGAAAATCTTGAAAAGATTCGATAGAGGGGGGTCTGATAAAGATATCCAAATTACTATTAATCAACTATATGAGTATTTTAAGTCATTAAATAAGAGCGATGTTCCAGATGATGATATTGATTTTGAGGATTTAGTTAATAGTATAAAAAGTCAGAGGGTTATTGAAATTTTAGATCAGGAAATTACAGAGGACGAAATATTGTCAGCTGTTAAAAAACTATGTAATGGCAAAGCCCCAGGGGAAGATGGGGGATTGTCAACGAATATATAAAAAGTACGGTGAATCAGTGTTTGCCTATTTACACTAAGTTATTCAATTTAGTGTTGATTCTGGAATCGTTTCCAAATCATGGCTTATTGGTTTCATTAAGCCGTTATTCAAAAACAAAGGGGATCAAAATAATTTGGATAATTACCGAGCTATTTGTCTTACATCGAATTTAGGAAAAGTGTTCACCTCTATACTTAATTCAAGACTTAATACTCTGTAAGACGAGATCGGGATTATAACTGGTGCCCAGGGTGGCTATCGTAAGGGGTATTCTGTCCAAGATAGTATGTTTATCATGCATGCTTTAATTTCACTATATTTGAGTTCGGAAAAGAAATTATTTTGCGCTTTTATAGATTTTAAAAAAGCTTTTGATATAGTGTGGAGGGTGGGGCTATGGCAAAATTTATTAAAATATAATATTGGTGGGAAAATGTTTAAAGTTATATTGAGCATGTATACGGATATTAAGTCTTGTGTTAAAAATGGAGAACTAAAAACAGATTTTTTCCCGTGTGAGGTAGGTGTAAGATGGGGAGTAAAAATTTCACCTTTTCTCTTTGCCTTATACCTGAATGACTTGGGGGAATATCTGGATGAAAACTCTGTGGAAGGTCTAACATTTATGAATGAAAATTTACAGAGAATCTTGATTTGTATATCAAGTTATTTATTCATCTGTACGCCGAAGACACTATTATTTTTGCGGAGTCGGCAGAAGGGTTGCAAAGGGCTCTGAATGTTTTTGAGCAATATTGTTTTGAGTGGAAACTCACTGTGAATGTATCAAAAACTAAGATTGTAATTTTTTCAAAGAGAAAGTTTAATAAGAAAGTTACCTTAAAACTATGTAATGAAATTATTGAAATTAAAGATTCATATTTTTATCTTGGTCTGCTGTTTAATTACAACGGAAACTTCTTTCAAGCTCGAAAAATACTGGTAAACCATGCTCAAAAAACACTTTATGCTCTTTACAAGAAGAATCAAAATATCTCACTCCCGATTGATTTACAGTTAAAATTATTTGATGCATTGGTGGTTCCTATTTTGACCTATTCCTCGAAAATATGGGGGTTTGATCATAAAAATAATACTGAAAAATTACATCTACAGTTTTGTAAGCGCATTTTGGGGGTGCGATCCTCTACGCCAAATTTTATGGTGTATGGAGAACTTGGAAGATTTCCACTTGAACTGCAGATCAAGTTAAAAATGGTATGTTTTTGGCACAAGCTTACAACAAACGATAAAAAAATATCGGGTAAACTGTACAAGTTACTTTGGTACATGCATGAGCATGAAGGTTATAATTTCAAATGGTTTAACTATGTAAATTCTGTGTTTAATGACTGTGGCTGTTGTGAAATATATAATATTCCGGAGCAAGTTGATTATAATTATATTAAAACTAATGTGAGGCAGCGTCTCCAGGACCAGTTTATTCAAAAATGGTTCTCTGATATAAATTACTCATCAAGGGGGGAATTTTTATTTACACTTCAAAGAAGAGTTTTGCTTAGAACCATATCTGTTAAAATTGAGGCGGGGTCATAGAGTAAATATATGTAAACTAAGGGTATGTAATACAAAGTTTCCCATTGAAACAGGAAGGTGGCGAAATGTACCACGAAATGAGAGACTTTGTCCACTTTGTAAAGCTGGTCTTGGGGATGTGCACCACTATATATGTATATGTACCAATTGTGAAGTTGAAGATTTAAGGGGGAAGTTCATACCTCTATATTATTTAAAATATCCAAATGTTAAAAAAGTACTGGGTATGCTTAAATATTGTAATAATAATGTGCTGTCTAAGCTGTCAATTTTTATTCAAAAGGTAGAAAAGATGCTTGTCTGATTTAAAATTGCAATAAACAAAGATTTATTTCTGAAGATGTATAACTTAAAAATGTATATGAAGTATGTTTTGATTTATATTGTGTGTAATATGCTCATGTTAAGTAGTCTTCTGCGGCTGAGTTTTTTTTAATAAACTAAACTAAACTAAACGTACAATCGTATTCAACCCCGTGTTTTTTCTGAGGGTTAATTTGTTTTATTTGAAATGAGTGGATGACTCCAAGATGCTCATTGACGAAGAAATTTTAACAAAATGACGAAATGATATACAAATAGGAACACGAAAATTTTATTTTAATTCAGTGTATAAATCATTAGAAAACATAAGCTGTAACACCAATCGAAAACACATGACAAGTATTTATAACATATACATACAATATTTATGTGTAATGTAGTTAAACTTTAAATACATCAAATTGATGAATTTCGAACAGCGGTATACTACTGTTGCCTTTATTATTCAGCATATCAGTACCGTTTCGATAAACAAACATACACACATAATTTAAAAAAATGCGAACAGCAGCAAATTCAAACAAGTTGTTTCTAAGAATTGGATAAAAAAAACCTAGAATTTTACTATCATGCTTTTACATTGCAAAAGAACATATTCTTAGTCAAACCCTTAGGTACGTATGAACCTTAATTATTATTTGAATAACCGTTTTAAAAACACCTTTGAAGTATAAATAGATCCTTCTAATTTCCCTTCACCTCGTTAAATGTTATGACATGATGAGGTAATTACGTATTTTTAAAGCACCTTGACCCAAACAGATGATAAAATATTTCAAAATATCTTTACCTTTTGTGATATATATTAACCTCGTTCACGAAACAGTAGCATTCCTATGAATGTTCATTTTCTAAAAATAAAAAAAAATTATGCACTGGCTAACATTATGAACATGAATGATAATAGGTTTATAACTTGAACGAAATTCAAACTGCCAGTATATTATATAATCATATTAGTCGTTATGGATGCAAGACGACAGATATTAAATAAACGAATACATTAAGACGCTTGCTGCTTAAAGGCAACAGTCTGTTACTTTAAAAAAAAATCATTTGCAAAACTAATAAACAAAGCGTGTTCAACGCTATTTGTTGCTTTACTGGTTTTCTTGGTTAATTTTATCGTTGTGTTGCGATCCAGGTGATGTGTAAACCATGTCACCATTGATCAATATACTCATATTTATGTTATATTCGGTCATAACTGAAATAGGCTAGTGACCTTTCCATGCATCTAACTATAAATATGTTGACAAATGACCCAATGTTATTCAATCACGGTTGTCTCAAGTATGATCTTTATCTATATATATATATATATATATGTTTTAATCTTAGTTTGTTGATAAATACTAAAAACAAATATTTTTATACTATATATATACATTAAAGACATGTGTATATACATTATACTATACTAACATAGTTTAGAACAATAAAACAAAAGATAAAATATTATTACTGAATTTTAAGAAGCAAAGGAATTTGTACTCATTTGTATCATACCTGCCAAACCTGGTACTATAAAATATAATAACGCAGATCTTATATTCTATCAAAATGGTTAATACTATGCATGTTGTTTTATATTGGGGACTCGGTCTTTTACCTTCTATTTGCATTGATATTATTTGGGTCTCAAAACCAAGGAAAGAAAATCAAGAATCTTCTAAATTTTGGTAAATGACCTTTCATGAGCTTATAAAACTTATATGAAAAAAAAAATTGGGTGTTATGGGGCAAAATATTTTACATTTTATTGTATGGAAAACCACCAAGGAGTTCTAACATTTGCCAAAAATTCCAAAACCTACATCCTTAACTGAATCTGCTAAGTCAAATAACAATATTAATGATTTACGCTATTAGTTGGGCTCACCGGCTCACCGGGTTACCGGATCAGTGTAAATCAGTTTTTGTTTTATTTGCCAAAGAAGGTGCTCTAAGACTAATAAGTCATACTGTAAACAAAAGAGAGCCAATTACCAATTTTGAAACATATTGTATTGTTATATGGCTATGAAAGGTTCTCTTTGAAATATTTGAGAATAGCATGTATGGGCTTATTGTGTTTTTCTAGGTTTTTATTTACGTTTTTCAGTATTGTCAAATTTGAAAAGGAATAACATAACTTTTTATGATTCATATGTGAAACTTTTCTTCGAAAAGAGAAAAACAGATGTGAACAAAGAGTAACGATGTTTTCATTTCTAAGACGTATTTTATCACTTGTCCAGTCAATATGTTACACAGGTTTTTATGCCTGGCAAATATTTCTTCCAGTAGTATGGAATATATATTCCGAGGTTTAAGCTATTGTAAAAGTAACAACATTTACGTACTTCGTAAATCAGAAAAAAAATATCTAATTCTTCCGCCAGAGACATTTTATTGTCCGCTCTTAGTTAAAAATGTAGGTTTAGACAAGACTTAATTTGGTCTTCATAGTTTGAGATCTGGTGGAGCTATGACAGCTGCTGCATAAATTTTTTTCCAAAAACACGGTAGATGGAAAAATGATTGTGCAAAAGATGACCGCTATGTTAATAAAAATTTTAAAAGTAAGATTGTCAGTTCCAAAATACCTTCGTGTTCAATATAAATCAATGTGTCAATTTTTGGCCCATCAGTTGTTTTGTTCGAAACATTGCTGCACTCCTCTAGATGAGCTGTTTCCCATAAATATGTGTTTGAGTTTTTGTTCATAAATACTTGCGTTTAAGGCCACGAGTATGAAAATGAATGTATTTATTAACCATCGATAGCACACGTGTTTGTTGTTATATTGGGAACATGTGTTCATGTTTACAATGACATTTAAATTATTTTAGCATAAAATTAAGTCTCTTAACAAAATTAAGAGTTTAAAATTCTTTGTATCATAGCACAGACTGATAATTCGCAGTAAAAGTTTACATTGAAAATACATTTTCATAGCTTGACCCTTCGACTCTTAGTCTCAGTGCAGTAAAGTTCCCCCTCCTTTCCACCTGTGAACATGTTTTGTATTAATTTATGATTATTGTAAACGCATTACGTTTTTCCTGCAGATCTTAAAAATAACAGTATGTGAATATTGTTTTGTGATATGAAAGATTTAATTTCATTATTTGTCATTTGTTTGTAAGACATGTTGCTGCAGCCGTCTACGTTTGCTGGCAAAGTGATTGAGGATAGTTGTATTTTTAGAAAATAAAACTTTGCTGCACTTGTCTAGGAGAGCTGTTTACCATAGATATTTGTTTGAGATTTTGTTAAGAAATACTGTATTTGAGTTTGAGGCCATGAATTAGAAAACAATTAAAATTAAGGTTTGAATATTATAATGAAAGCAATTCAGTAAACTGTGTATATAGAATTTTGAGCATTGTTAGAAAGTGATGAATATTATAAAAAGGCTATCATTATCCCGTATAGGTGGCACGGTAGTATTTGCATTCTAAAATTTAGGTTCCTCTTTTGTGTACCCTACTTAGGTAAATGTATCTAAACAGTGTGATTGGACAAAAAACACAGTATCAACGGAACATACTTTTCCAAACTGAGTGATGAGTCAGGTGTAGAAAAATATGAAATAATTTTACATACAGATGAAAATGAATTTTTGAGAATTTTGTATTCACTGCACCATAAAAAACCTATAAGTACAAGTGGCCTTAGGTTTTTAAAAATAGCAAAAAACTAAACGGTCATGATACATATTCAAATTGATTTCTTAATAGTAAAATGAAAGTACTTCAGTTAACTGTGAATGTAGATTTTTTTGCAGTGTTAGAAAGTGGTGAAAATTCTAAAAAGGCTATCATTATCCCTTATGGGTCAGGAAATACTACTATGCCACCTATAGATAGCAGATATGCATCTAAACTTTAACAAAATTCGATGGCACTGCGAAAAATCCGTGTTTATTAGATACTGTTAGTTAATGTTTGACGGACCATAGCTGCGACAAAACTCATGCAGCAGGATGAACCCCAAAACTGAACGAAACAACGATTCTTGTTATTAGTTTATGCATTGTTATGCAAAAGGCTGGTTAACCTATATAATTTTGTTTTTCATTTTAATACAAGTGAGTCCCATTTTATGTTAGCAATGCTATGAAAGTAAATCAAGCATCGCGCATGTTTGAGAACGTAAACAAATATTTACTAAAACGGTTTTTTTCTTATTTCTTGCTTTCGAACTCAATTTAAAAAAAAATGACTGCACGTGCCCGAATTTGGTATCTTCACATTTGTTTACTTGTCTTTGTTTCATAATATGAAGCAGACGCTAATGTTCAAAAGTACTACCGATAATGTCTACAAATCGGGTCGAAATGAGGCATGTAAATTTAAGTTATAAAATTGTAAAGCACATAATGGGATACGGGAACACTCTTATGAACGTACTAAAATTTAAATTGACTAGAAGGCAGTGTTGGATTCAAGAAGACGTCTTCTATGAGAAAGATGTTTTTCTACTTTGTTAACAAAATTGGCCCCTTTTCTTGGAATCATTTGGTTGATTATATAAGGAATCACTGAAGCATGACTGGAGCGCCCCTTTCGTTCATTCAGTGCCCCACCCCTTTACAAAAAGTTTTGGATCAGCCAATGGTTTTTGTTTTGACATTTTTCACATGACTAGATATAGGGACTATTCTGAATTACTGAGTTTACACGAGCTAACATAATTGTGGATAATTGTAACGATAAATATCTGTTTAATTATGTGTTATTTGACGATTGGCTTCAGACAATTCAGTCTTGTCATTTCTCGTTATGCCGAACATACAGAAGAAAGTCTCCTGCCACAGGACGACTCATTGCTTTATTAAATCAGAAATGGTTCAACCAGATCATCTTCCGATAGGGACTTACATCACACGTTCTCTGTATTTTAGTGATTCATGGACGGGGAAATAGATCATATTTAATCTGTTTGTACGCAAACAAGACGCGATGTTAAAGAAGATTAAAGAGGAAGTTTCTATCAAGTTCGAACATAATAGATTGTGCCCCTCTTCTTGCGGACTTATTTCTTTATTATTATGAGGCTGACGTCATGCAGCAACTCCTTAAGAAGAAATAAAAGAAGTCAGCTATATGAATGATGTTCTCTCACTAAATAATTCAAAATTTGGTGACCATGTTGAACGCATCTATCTAATGAACTAGAGGTAAAGGATACAACAGATACAGTTAAGTTTGCCTCATATCTTGGCTTACATCTAGACATTGACAATGAGGGTCGGTTGAAAACAAAACTTTACGACAAAATAGATGATTTCAGCTTTCCAATTGTGAACTTTCCATTTCTAAGTAGCAAACCCAGCAGCACCTGTATATGGGATATATATCTCCCAATTGATACGATATTCCCGTGCTTGTATTTCCTATCATGATTTTCTTGATAGAGAGTTGCTGCTCACAAGGAAGCTATTAAACCAAGAGTTCCAAATGGTGAAGTTGAAATCATCCCATCGTTAATTTTACGGACGCATTGATGCGTTTTGTTATTTGATTTTGCCATGTGATTATGGACTTTCCCAATTGATCTTCCTCTAAGTTCACTATTTTTGTGATTTTACTTTTCACGAGTTGGTAGACCGTTATGAAGTGACTGTTTCACATATAATATCGGATATGTTCCTTGCGTCGTAACTACTATCCCTTCCCTGTCATGAATGTGACCTATCGAATTATACTATTTACCGGATTCGTTATAACATTAGCAACACGACGGGTGCCACATGTAGAGCAGGGTCTGCTTACCCGTTCGGAGAACCTGATATCACCCCCAGTTTTTGGTTGGGTTCGTGTTGCTGATTCTTTAGTTTTATATGTTGTGTCATGAGTACTATTGTTTGTCTGTTTGTCTTTTTCATTTTTAGCAAAGACCTTGTCAGTTTATTTCCAATTTATGAGTTTGACTTTGTTATTGTTTGGCTTGATAACTTGTTTTTGAGCGTCACTGATGAGTCTTATGTAGACGAAACGTGCGCATTAAATTATAATCCTGGTACCTTTAATAACTATTGACTGTTCCTCTGGTATCTTTCGTCCCTCTTTTGAAATGCTCTTAAGGAAAAACAAATCGGCCCTTCTGAATGAATCATTTGTCAATCAGACTGTTTAAGAGTAAGTTTATATATATATATATATATATAAATTGTGTATTTGAAGTACCATTTCAAACTCATGTTGTCAATCCCTTAAGCATAGCGTTTCAAAAATCTGGAAAAAACCGGCTAATTCTCGATTTATTCGTTTTAAACAAATCAGTCAAAAAAGACAAAATACAATTTTAGATGGGAAGATAGCAGTTCAGTATTTTCAGAAAGATTTGTACATGTATAAATTTGATTTTGGATATTTTCACTTGGACATTTTGCCAAGCAACACACTTTTTTAGGTTTCAGCTAGAACACTAGATTTGATTATTATACAGTTTGGGTATTTTGTATATGTGCGGACCCATACATATTAACGCCATGTCTGAGACATATGGTATAATATTGCCGTGAAAACGGTATAGATTCTCTGTTTATACCTTGATGCCTGTTCTGGTATATGTACAGATAAATATAAGTGTATAGAAGATTAAAATCGTCAAATCGCCTTAAGAGCTCTTTAGAAGACGCCGGTTTTCTTCTAAATTAAGGAAAGTAATTTTTCACCTGTATAGTTATTAGATTGACTTGGTATTGTTTGGAATTCTAGCGAATTTAGTCTTGTTACTAATATTCCAAAGAAATGTGTAGATGATTTGCATGTATCCCTCGTATCAATTATTGGAAGATTACCAAAGATAACTGCTAGGATCTTAACTCAGGTTGTAGGTTTATTTTTTATATGGCTCCAGTCGTTGACAATGTACCTAGAATTATGACAAAAGTTTGTTAAATGGCAATAAAGTGTAGAACAGAATGTGACAGATGGCTGCTAGGTCGATATTCTTATCTGAACTGCATTTTTGGTTAGATACCGTTATTAGTTTAAACATAAAGTTGTTGGGTCATTACTTAAAATCACATGATGTGGTATAGTGGTATAGGGGCAGGTTCATATTCAGTAAAACTTCACAAATAAATGTTTCATGAAACGTGTTTTTTCTGAAGCACGGGAAAGTTCAACATAGAGGGAGTTGAAAGCTATAGAGTTAGCTTTAATATCTTTCAAAAATGTTTTTGAAGGAAAACACTTAAATGGTACACAGATAATCGGAATCGAGTAAAAATTGTAAAACCTGGTAGTATGAATAAAAGTTTACAACTGATAGCTTTGTCGATATTTTTGGACTTTAATCAGAGATGTATTTCTATTGTCATTCCATGGATTTCTAGACAAAACAAAACAGACAGGTTTGCTAATTATCAGAATACAAAAGTGTGTCGATACAATTATCTATTTTGGAACCCATACGCAATATCTGTAGATGATTTTACACTTGGTTGGTCAAATGAGAATAACTGGTTAGAACAACCAGTTTATTTTGTTATTCGTTGTATTAAACACTTGATTTACTGCAAGGCTAAATAAACCTGGATTATTCCATAATGGAAAATTGCAGCCTATTGGACTAAGCTGATAAAAACTTAGTATACCAGGTGCATATTACATATGTCATTAAATTTAAAGATACAGAAGGTATCTTTGTAAGAGGGTCGAACCCAAATTCTATAGTTGCTCAAAAACAATTCACAACACCCGTTTTTGCGGTTATGATAGATGCTTCTGGGTAGCGTTGACACGGTCATATAGAATTAAATGACATGGTCACGTGTATTGATAATACCATATTGGTGGTTACAAGGTCATGTATACAGTAAAACTTTAGTTATCACGGTCAAATGTATATGACAAGACTTGTGGATTCATGTGAAGTATGGTCATGATCTTTTTAAATATATATAATTATGTTTGAACATTTTTATTTGTATAATAAACACATTTCAAGACATTTTCAACGTTGGATATGGCAATCATTGTCCAGCGATATTCATCATAATACGCTTTATCATCTTGTACATAATCTGTCAGATAAAGTGCTATCGTTGAGAAAAGATTACACAAGAAAAAAGTAAAACTATGGTGTAAGTAATCAAAATTACATTACATTTCTTGATAATCAGCTAATGCTGTACATCTTGCATTATACGAATGGACAACAACTGTTATATTCCTGACTTGATACAGACATTTTCCAATGTAGAAAATGGTGGATTGAACCTGGTTTTATGCGCTAAAACTCTCACTTTTATGACAGTCGCATCAAATTCCGTTCTTTTTACAACGATGCGTGAACAAAACACCCTTTATAGCTTGTTGTTCGGTGTGAACCAAGGCTCCGTGTTGAAGGCCGTACATTGACCTATAATGGTTTACTTTTTTTAAATTGTTATTTGGATGGAGGGTTGTCTCATTGGCACTCACACCACATCTTCCTTTATCTAAATAATCGGTAAAGTCAAAATATGGTAAATTTGTCCTTCGATATATATTTAGCTATGGGAGGGCCAAATGTCTGTCACCCAGATGCATGGATGGATTACATGTATTCCACAAAATGGTAAACCAAAACAATTTCTGAAAAATTGGAGACCTATTATTCTTCTAAATTCTACATATAACTTGGCATCAAGCTGTATAGCAGATAGAATGCAATCTGTTTTGTCAAAATTAATAAGTTCTGATCAAACTGGTTTTGTTCCAGGTAATAATGTAGGCGAAAATTGTCGATTAATATATGATATTCTACATTTTACTGATGAAAATAATATTCCAGAATTATCTTGCTTATTGGTTTTAAGAAGGCATTCGATTTCATATCTTGGTCCTTTTTTTATGACACATTGTGATTTTGGCGAATCAGTTATATCCTGGGTTAAAACCTTCTCTGGCAATATAACAGCTGCAGTGAACGAAACTGTTTTCTGTCAGAATTCTTAACCGTAGAGAGAGGCTGTAGACATGGAGATCTTTTATCCCCTTATTTTTTTGTGCAAAAATATTAGAAATTTAGGTAAGAAATGGTAAGGAGATAAAGGTTATTACTTTAGATGATCCCGAATTTGTACTTTCTCAATATGCAAATGATACATCATTGATATTATATGGCTCGCCAAAATCGCTCGATTCATCTCGTGACTTAAGATTGATATAGAAAAAAACAAGTGTTATTTGCATAGGTAGCAAAAAACATAGTCCCAGAATGTATTGTTTAAAAAGGTGTGCGAGAATACAGTTTTGATATGTGTCCAACTTTGGGTTAACGTTTATTCTAAGAGGCATCGATTAACTGTAGAAAATTCGCCCATACCCGCACATCGAACATGTACATACACCAAATCGATAATACACCAATGGGAGGTCTGATTTATTAAAGAGGAAGACAACGAAATCATAATGAAATGAAATCTCTATGACCCAAATCGGTTCATTCACTTTTTTTATATATATATAAAATGGGATGATAACTTACATTCACGAAGGTCGACGGAAACCAAATACAACACAAATCAATAATAAAGGATACTTACCGTAGTTACTGAATAACAAAATTTATCATGGTTATATTCTCACAAAAAGACCATTACAATGTATCAATCTTGTCATTCGTGAAACTACTAGCGAGATATCTTTACTCAAAATTGCTTTATATATCAAAATTTGTATTTCATTGCATTAAGATATTATTCAAGGTAAATGAATATATAATGTTTTTGATGCGACTTAATCTTATGGAACTTCACAGTGTAGTTCACACAATCAGCGAACATATCTAGTTTTTACGCAGATTTTGGCATAATGAAATGGAAATCATAGAAAGATGAAATGCTTTTAGTAAATATCAACAGGGCATACTATTACCTTAACCAAAAACATAGATTTGATCGGGGTTATGTGTATTCACATTCTCTGAAATTTCCCCCTATTCTTTTAACATCTGGAGATATTTTCCTATCTAAAAGGTTTATTTAAAGCTTTATTATTAGTAATAAAAGATATCTGTGATATATTTATTTTATAGCAAGTACAAGAATGGTGATACGTTTGTAAGTCGCAATCGGTAATAAAATTGAAGTATGAAACTGATTTATGAATACAGTTTCATAATTGTTTTCATTATACATTTTAAGCGCGCTTTAGAAATAATGATAACATTTGAAAAGTCGATTGTAATTGATTAACAAGTTTATAAACAACATTTTAATCTATATCTTCACCCATTTAAAGAAAGCACATTTCTTCAATGTTTGGTTTTTGGTCTTGACTGTCTTTCGAGTTCTTCAATATGAGTATAAAGCATGCAAAACCTGCAAATTGAAAGAAACGTTTCGTTACATGATATGATAAAATTACTGTTAACACATCAAGAGAACGTTTGAATTATCAACATCTTCCCAGAAGAAAAGTCGCCATTATAGATATCATTTGAGCAAACTTGAAGTCTTCGAAATAACAGCACGATTCCTTTCAGATGGTCAATTCACAGTGTTAAGATAAAATTACATTGGTGGTCAAATGACGATTCTTTTGAATATTGAACAATCAAAATAGCGAATTGCCATTGTTTCACACGTCAACTGGAAAATAAAACAACATTTGTTTGTTCAAAAGTAATTGGTAATAGAAATTGAATAAGCCATATATTGCTATCGATATTTTATTATTTCTGGGTTTTGATTTCCAAATATGTTTGCCTCGAGGTCCTCTTAAATTTATAACAACTCTTGGCGAAAAATGCAGCATTTGTCAAACTATGCATATGTTACAGCAAAATAAAAATAAAAAACCGTGTGTACATATGTGGTCTAAATGTCCGAGTATACATTTGGTCGTCCCTCGTGTTGTGTTGGGCTTAAGCTCCATAAAATACAGTTTTCAGACGTGTTTTGTTATTTACTTCTGTCCTTTTTGTTTTTTTTGTCTATTACTGTGGTTTTGAATAGTTTTTCTGGTCAAAGGCGTGGTTCTTATTACAGTTTTTTTGCCCAAAATATTTCAAATTAACGTTCAGTGATAAATGAGTTGTTATATATTCAAAGCGGACAGAGATAAAACAAAATATGTTTGTCTATATTTATTTTTGATATGAAATGGGGAAAAACAATATAAAATAGGATTTTGTAAAGACTTTAATTTCTGTTTTTGTAATTTAGAACAGTTTAATTATCTGCATGAGCCTTCTGATTACGATTTTTTTTCTATTACTCTAATGTATCAAAAGGTTTCAGAATATTTTTGGGGATTTGGTGTCGTTGATAAGTCGTTTGTAGAAGAAACGCAATTCCACTGTCTCAAATAATAAACTTATTGATTTTTTAATGTCGGCAAAAATTAAATTTACCTTTTATTCTTTCAATATGTGCATTAAGGACTTAGTAGAGAATTTGGGGATACGATATAAATATGTTTCAGACTGTCATTATTTCTGAAAATCGTATCATTCACATATCTTCAAAACATTATTGTTTTTAAGTGAGTAAGCGACTATTAAGTATTCAAATAAGTTTAAATGTATGACAAATACATGTATTAATATATTAGTTTCTTTCCATCAATTAAATATATTGCCATTGTACGCTAGTGTTCAACATGTTCAACGATTATGCATGCAGAACCCTTTGTTCAAACGGGCACATATGGAACTTACCAATGATCATGATCATGATAAAAGCAACGCTAATTAAAACTGGTATGATGACCATTTGCATCGTATAATTTGTTTCTCTACTTACATCTGTAATGTATAATATCAGAATGATTATAACAACAACAACAAAATCAAATTAAAAATAAAATATAAAATAAAAGTAACAATAGTCATGATAATAAAGATTTGATAATTTTGAATAAAGAAGGCCATTCTTGTATTTGTTATACTGAACTAAATATGAGGTTAAACTTAAGTTTTATGTTGTTGGAGCTATTTGGTTATAGAATATATTCTTTGCTTTATTTAAACTACACTGCATTTTAATCAGGATCTACTAGTTATATTCTTTGACGTGCAAAATGTAAAGGTTACTTTTCTACGTAACCAGTCCAAAAACGTTCTGTTTAATGCGCGTAGTTTTTAATCAGAAAACGGATTATGTTTGGTGATAATGTTAAAAGTCTTTAGTAAAATGAAAGATCGTTGTTTTTTTTGTCATATAATTACATATGTATACAATATATATACCTTCAGCTGTGCAATTTAATCTTTTATTCAACTCAAGTATAGTATATGACAGCAAACTGCAAACTATAGTCACGTTATTATGGCATTGTCTTTTTGGAAAAGTGGTTTTATAATGTACACTAGAATTGTATAATATTCCTGTAGGATATGACGTTACGGTCACAGGTTCCCAGCTTGTATCCTGCATGAAAGGTACATTATACATGTTATATCCAATCTTTGAATGTTATTGCATAGTGATAAACGTCTATTATCCGTAAAGTTAGAAACAACAAAAACATATTTCAGCTAAGTCAAAAAGTCTAGTTTAATTTGTTTTTACACTGTCAGGATATATTCGGTAAAGTGTTTTCTTCAGAGATGAGACATACATACATTGAACTGATAATCGTTTAGACAATTATGCACCAAAATATTAGAATTAAAACAAACAATATGTATCTGGAACACTGTGACTGAGATCTGTATATATTTTTATAAATATAAAAAATTGTGCAACTCTTGTAGAACATGTAGATTATCTATACGCTATAAATACTTATAAAACTTATAAATTGTAATATATACATATGAAGTGATGCAGTTTTAGTTTGATATATTGGTGCTTTATCATGTATTTTTTAAAAATTATATACCATATTTCCAACACACACACACAAAGTAAAGTACAGATTGTCTTTAATGTATTACCCCAATTTTCATCTTGCATTTTGGTTTTGGATATACTTTGTAAAAACTGATCTTTAAATGTATTTCCCTCTGTTTGTTATTCCCTAGACTGCTATATATATCTGGCATCGCTGGTTTACCTATTAACAATGATTTTTTTTTAAATATTGAAGAAGACAGAAAGTTAGACACATATAGCGACGTAACACTAACATTACATATTTAACATGTTTAAGTCTGAGATGTTTTAGAGTGATTGAATATGAATTATCAACTTTAAATTTTCTCTATGGATTCGAGCTTTTACGGCACGATAAAAAAGTCACCATACTGTCAAAATTGGTTCAGCCTTTGTCATGTACTGCTCATAATTTGTTAAAAAAAAATCAAAATGTTTTAAGTAAAGTAAGTGGCGTAAAATACCCAACAATCAACAAAAAAGTTAAGATTGTGATAACAAGTAAAAAGAATACAATGCAGTTGAATATTGGTAAATGTAAATTAAAATTCAGATTCAAAGATTTTCTACATTTATCCAGTACAATACAATTTATACAAGAGAAGAAACACTGGCCGATGCTCATACATCTGAAAAAAATCATACATATATGTATCAGCATCCCAATAACAAGATATGAACGACTCGGTTTCTTATAACTGTTCTTTTTTTAATTCTAAGTTTGTTTGTTTTTAAATAAAAAAAGAGTCACTCTTACCTCAAATGAAAGCAAACCAACAACATACTGCTTAATGACCATCTCTACCTTACGAAGACATCTGTCAACTGGAGAGTTGACTGAACATCTCAGAATATTATGTTGCACAAAAAGTTAACAAAAACCAACAAAACACCAACTTGCTTTATCTTGTATTATAAATATAACATAGTGTTCATATGAGTTATGTTTATGTATCGCTCTTTTTTTTGTAGAAATTTCAAAATAAAGAACATAAACTTATACCTTGCGTGACATGAATCTCATAATCTCCTTGTCATGTCAGAGCATCTGAACAAACCTCCATTACATATTACTCAGCTGTTGGTTTTGCTAGATTGGTATGTTTTTCTTCTCATTTTGTTCTCTGCCATGTATTGTCACTTTTTTTTTTTATCGATTCAAGATTTTTAATTTCCCTTGGTACACATACATACTCAAGCTTTTTATCCAAATGCTGCGTATTCTATTTTTTATAGAAAGTTAACACATATATATGTTTGAATACATTTTTATTTTCCTTAAAGGTCGAAATAACAGTATTAATTTTTTGAAGAAACAGAGGCAAGACAATACGCTTTACTGCCCTAATGCTAGCCCACCAAAAAAAATCAAAAGCCAACGAAAAAACATAATAACGATACATAGTCCCATTACAATAAATAATAAAAAGGTAACAACAGCAGCAGCAACAAAGAAATTACAAAGAAAAACTCAAATTCAGAACAATCTCAAACCGAGCCTTAACCAATAAAATTACGGAAATAAAATGAAAACTAATTTTTATTGCCAATACCTTGCTATATGTTTCGGCATCAGTAGCATTCATTTGATGGATCCTGTCATTTCAACATATAAATTGACGTAAAATTAATACGAAGATTTTTGTTAAAATAATCATTTCCATGTGAGAATCCTTTTCGAGGAGATGCCATATATTTCTATATATAATTTTACATATGTATACAATATATATATATATATATACCTTCAGCTGTGCAATTTAATCTTTTATTCAACTGAAGTATAGTATTTGACAGCAAACTGCAAACTATAGTCACGTTGTTATGGCATTGTCCTTTTGGAAAAGTGGTTTTATAATGTACACTAGAATTGTATGATATTCCTGTAAGATGTGACGTTACGGTCACAGGGTCCCAGCTTTTATCCTGCATGAAAGGTACATTATACATGGTATATTAAATATTTGAACGTTATTTCATTGTGATGAAGGTTTATTATCCTTAAAGTTGGAAACAACAAGAACATATTTCAGCTACGTAAAAAAGTCTAGTTAAATTTGTTTTTACACTCTCTACGTCTCTAGGATATATTCGGTAAAGTTTTTTTTTCTCTTCATAGATGTGACATACATACATACATTAAACTGATAATCGTGAAACCATTTTAGCAACACAAATTAAAGAAATTGAAAAAATACTATATGATTCCTATACAGTGAGACCAATCTGCTGATAAAAAATATCAGGGTACATAAACGAATGCTTAGACTTCCGTTTGTATATAAAATATAAAAACGTGTATTTTTGTAGAATATGTGGATTATCTTTATGCTATGAATTACTAGTAAAGTGTAATATACACATAATATATGAAGTGAAGCAGTTTTAGCCTGATGTATATGTTCCTTATCTTGTTGTATTGTTATAGAATATACCATATATACACTATTTCCAACACGAACACTAAAATACAACATTTAAGAAAGTCTCTAATACATTACCCCTATTTTTATCTTGCATTTTGGTTTTGGATACACTTTCTCAAAACTGATCTTTAAATTCAAACCCCTCTGTTTATCGTTTTCAAGACTACTATATGTATCTGTCTTTGCTGGTAAATCTATTAACAATTAGAAAAAAATGTGAAAGAAAGTAAGTAACTAGACAGGTTTGGCAATTTTTTATTGACATTTCATATTTAAGTAATATATAGCAAACATAGAGCCATGTAGATTAAGTTAATTTAATGTACTTCTAATTCAATATGATTGAGAAGAACAGTTGAGAAATATACGTCATTTCTCTTTTCAATGTTATCAAATTTAAATTGCATTGATTCTCTAAATGGTAAGAAATGAAAGTGGAGTTCAGAAACAGTTTTCTACTAACTATAATACTATGTAGTTGAATACTGTTCAATGCACATTTAAATGCAGGTTGAAAGAATATTGTTTTCGAGATATCTCCAGTTCAATTCATGCAAGTGAAGAAACACAGGCCGATGCTACAACAGCTGAACGTTATCATATGTATCAACATCCCAAAAGCAAGATATAAACAACTCGGCTTTTTATAAGTGTTTTATTTTTTAGTTTATTTTATTAAAATTAAATAAGCACTCAAACACATTTATTCTAAAAACAGTTATTGGCATGACACGGGTTATGTTCTTCTCATATATGGTATGATGGTATGATACTAAACCCCTAATGGGAAGGATTGTGCCTGATGTTCATATGATGAAATCATAATCTTTCAGTCAGTTTAATTGAAGTCTGGAGCTGGCATGTCAGTTAACTGCTAGTAGTCTGTTGTTATTTATGTATTATTGTCATTTTGTTTATTTTCTTTGGTTACATCTTCTGACATCAGACTCGGACTTCTCTTGAACTGAATTTTAATGTGCGTATTGTTATGCGTTTACTTTTCTACATTGGTTAGAGGTATAGGGGGAGGGTTGAGATCTCACAAACATGTTTAACCCGCCGCATTTTTGCGCCTGTCCCAAGTCAGGAGCCTCTGGCCTTTGTTAGTCTTGTATTATTTTAATTTTAGTATCTTGTGTACAATTTGGAAATTAGTCTGGCGTTCATTATCACTGGACTAGTATATATTTGTTTAGGGGCCAGCTGAGGGACGCCTCCGGGTGCGGGAATTTCTCGCTACATTGAAGACCTGTTGGTGACCCTCTGCTGTTGTTTTTTATTTGGTCGGGTTGTTGTCTCTTTGACACATTCCCCATTTCCATTCTCAATTTTACTCAACAACCCCCCCCCCCCCAAAAAAAAAAAAACAAAAAAAAAACCAAAAAAAAAAAACCAGACAGCTTTATGACGATCGTAACCTCAGAAAGATATTTCTCATTTTGATAATTTATTTAACATCACAAAAATGTTATATTGAACTAAGCGTATACAAAAACCAAATAACCATGATAACACAAACGTGTGTTATCTTGTTATCTTGTTCTAAAAATATTACCTTGTCAATCTGATCAATATGAGTTACAAAACTAACAGATTTAAATGTAGTGAATTAATCACATGCAAATATTGTTTTTAATTTATACATTTCAGTTAACGGAATGCATATCGTTGTTTTGATCTGTTATCTCCCAAAATTACAGAAAACCTAAAAATGCTTACCAATGTAATTTCGATCATCAAGCATTAACATCTGACGGCTGGTTTCGAAACCGAACGAACACCAATATTCCAAGTTAACATCTGTAAGGTCAAACTTCATAATAACCAAGGAAAAGTTGTCACATGGATCTTTAAATACTTCGTAATATTTTGATGAGTTAGTGGAATGACCATTGAGTAACAATATGTTTCGGTCAGGACCCGCATCCCATCTCCGTGTGATTGTTTTATCACATTCTTCTTTTCTACCAACCATACATGTAAGTGTAACGTTGTTACCAAACAACACAGGATTTGTTTCCAGTTGCCAATGAACTATAAGAAAAAACAATAAAGCAAACAAAATCACAAAAAAAAAAAAAAAACACACGCACAAACATACAGTTTATATATTATCGTAATATTCAGTTTCGTTTATAGTTAGATCAATGAAAATACAACACTATGATTGTTGTAATCAATATCACGTTATAACAGTTTTTACCAAGTCTGTTTATGTTCCCAAGGTTTTTTTCTGTATGTCAGGAATTAAAATTAATAACAATTAATCAGTATATGTTTTACAACTCAATATCTATTATTCAGCAACAACATGTTACAGCTTGTTTCAAAATTATAAAAATGACTTAAAAATTGTAATGTACATTTTAAATGGCTAAACATGTACAATGTTGTAATCGATAGTTAGCGTCCGTAAAATATCGATTGCTGAAGAGAATGAAAATCTAATTATCTTACTTTCGAAATTCTAAATACTTGCTTAGAAGATATTTTTCATAAAAAGTGTTGTTAGGTGACAATCTCCGATGCCTTATCAACATACACAGGCAATTTTTTCCAACGTGATTTTAACATGAGAATCACGTGATATACACGTTGTCCACACAACGTGAGTAGAACGTGAAACGAGCAGAAACGTAATATTCACGTTATGAGCACAACGTGAACAAAACGTTGGTCACACGTGATATTCACGTTGTGTATATTGCAACATGATATTAACGTGATAATACAACGTGATATTCACGTTAAATATATACCACGTGATATAAACGTGATAATACAACAGGACATTTATGTGAAGCAGCCATTTGGAAAAATGAAATATTGTCTTTGTTGTACTTATTGACATATCATTTTTTTTCTTGGTCATCTCTATTTGAAGGTGCTTCTCTGGTAATTTATCTAAAAAGTAGGGTAAAAGTGAGTTAAACATCAATAAATTGTGTTGTAGGTTATATCTGATTATCAGCTACCTCAAATGCATGTTTAAGGTACCTGTTATCATCCTGAATATGTATGTAATATTTGCAGCTGGATGTTAAGCATACATTAAAACTTAACTATCATTCCAATATATTTTAATCCATATCTTATTTCAATGTTTGAAAGGAAGTCGAATTCAAAATTGTACCACATATTATGCAAAATCAAATGTATACCAAACAAAATTTCAACACCAACAAGCTATTTTACTGTAGCAGGAACAATTCTGCTGGAGATTTGGGGATGCAGACCACAGCTTGTTCTGGTTTGTGAACTGATTTATACAGAGACGATGGATGCCAAATGTAACAGCGCTATAAAATATCTAAGTAAATGAAAACCGAAAACTGAAAACAATATATAATTTAATCAACAAAGTACAACTTTTATTATGATATGCCAAATGTAAATAGAAATGGAGCATATATATTCAATGACTTCAAATTACCCGTATTTAGAATATAAATAAATATCTTTAACCAATGAATTCAAATAGCAAAAGCTATGTAATTTAACAAATATATAATTAATAAGCTTCTTGTAAATTATTAAATAAAGAAATATGAAATTTATAGTTTAAACAGGGGAAATAACAATGACATAACAATCCTAACTGCCACATTACAATGTTCATTCCTAAAGAGTTATGTCCCTTGTAGGTTTATCATGATCTAAAAATAATCAGCTAATAATGACTAAAAAATTGTCGCTATTACCAAATGTTAAATAAGAAAAAAAAACACTTTCCAACTTGAAATTCAATTATATTTATATTTAAGAATATTTTAAACAGTTCACATTTGATAAGTTACTGAAATAGCAACAAATAATATTTGAATGTTCTATTTTCTAAATGCTCCACTCTTTGAATTCTTCTTCATCTGAAAGGATAAAAAAAGAATTCTATTTATTGTTATAAGTATTATCTTTTTTAAACATACATAATGAAAGCTTTATTTTACTTCTAATATGAATGTTGCTTTTGCTTAAATGTAAAACAACAATGTGAGGGCTGTTCCAAAAATAAATGTAGATAAGGGGAGGAAGGCACTTTTTATTTGACCCCACCATGCATACATTTTAATTTGGATATTTCATTTAAAAGTTCAAGCAGTGTTCTTAAATAACCACCACCCATCAAATTTTAATAAAAGTTCCTGGAAAAATCCCATTAAAATTCTCAATTGAACCAGCTTTCGGTAACTGCAAGTACTCTCAGATCTTTACTTACAGTCTTTTTGTTGTTGGATGTACAATTACAAATCCATGTCCACTTTGTGCTTTTGTTATATATGTATTTCAATTTGTATCCATCTAATATTCTGTATGTATGTGCCTGTCCCAAGTAAGGAGGCTGTAGTTCAGTGATTGCTGTTTGTTGCTGCGTTACATAATTGTTTTTTTTTTTATTGTTTTGTACATTAATAAGGCTGTCAGTTTTCTCAATTGAATTCTTTAAAGTTGGTGATTTATCATGTTCATACATGTAGCTGACTGTGGTATGGGCTTTGCTCATTCTTGAAGGCTATACAGTGACCTATAGGTCATATTTTCTGTTTCATTTGGTCTCTTGTGGATAGTTGTTTTATCACCTAATGCTCAGGATAAAATTTGAATATATCGATCACAACCAAGGCCATGTGTAAATTTCCAACAAATCTATGACTTCCATGAATTATTTCTTAAATTAAAAAAAATTTAACCAAATACTGAACTATATATATAGCCAACTATACATTATGGATTTTTTTCATTGTTATGGATGTACAGTAGCCCATAATTGCTTACATCCACTTTATTTGAACTTTGGTGGATAGTTGTCTCATTGGCAATCATACTTTATCTTCTCATTTTAATCATTTCTATTATAGCCTGTTTTAATTCAACTTATCAGAATCTAAATAAGTGCATTTTGTATTATATTTTCCAAAGTGTACACAAAAACATTGTGGTTGGTTTAAAATATTCAATAGAAATTCAAACAATGACATATCATTATTTTCATTTTGGTGTATTTCTTATTTCTTCTTTCCTTCTTTAAAATGTACAATATACACATAAGATATAATTACTTACATGTTCAGCTATCAACAAAAAGGCTTCCTTTTTAGTTTATAGTCTGACTTGACAAATCCTTGAATAGTAAAGGTGTTGCCTAGCATCTGTTTTACTATGAAGCTGTGAATTAAAAAATTAAAAAAAATAACATCAGATTGTCAATATGTGCTTTAGAACAGGATTGAAACAGAGCAATAAGGAGAAAAAAGGCCAACATTCATTTGGAAATCTGAACTATTTTTTATAAATCTCAATGCTTTGAGCCTTTCATTTAAATCTTTGTCAATGAATGAATAAATAGTTCATAAAATGAAATAAGGTCAAGAAAATGATTATATTATACAGTTTTTAAGATCAAAATAAAATTCTAGATATTCCTCAAGGTTCTGAGCATCAGTTTCAGATTGCTGTTAACTTTTTATGTCAATTTAGCATTTAAGCTATTGTTGCTGTCAACATTGTAAAATCCACAATTACTGGACAGTCATAACTTTAGATTTCAATTTTGAATGAGCTGTCAATAAGACAATTTATGAATTACTGAAACTCTAAATATTCAATCATCTTTGACGAGATTTCGTGTATGCAAGTATATAAATAACCTGCAGTATGAAGGATATAATCATTATTTGGTTATGGGTTGTAACAACATTATTGAACAATGAAATAAAAAAAAATGTATACACTTGTTTGTTCTCTCCTGGCATAAAGATAAAGTAAATTATGCTGTATGGGCTTTGCTCATTGTTGAAGGCCGTACAGTGACCTATAGGACAAAGGTGTTAATTTCTGAGTCATTTGGTCTTTTGTGGAGAGTTATCTCAATGGCAATCGTACCACATCTTTTCTTTTTTTTATATAGAACTAGAACACACCCGTGATATCGCGGGTACGTGACTGATATATAACTATGCCTATGCCTTATTTTAGTATTGGTATTGTCATCTGATTAAGTCATGCCGATTATAACATGTATAAGGAGCACAGTTTTCTCTGCTTTCAAAATCTTTCTGTTTGAACCCGTCGACCTGGAACCTATCAATTATTGGTAATATTAATAATTTGGAAAACAAAATGGCCTGGAATGGAGTATTTTTTACTCAACAGTATACAGCAAAATTCTAAATACACTGTTTGGTGGTGCGCCTGTCAGATGCGGAACGTACAGATAAGGTAATAGGTAACAGGTGAATATACTATTGGTATCGGTGTCGGACTCGATCCGGAACTTCTTAATTATTCATTATTGGCAATATTAATTACGTGGAAAACAAACGGGCCTAGAGTGGTGTAATTTTTAATCAACACCATTGTACTATATTAGTTATATATAAAGTTGAATTCTTTGATTCATCGTTTTTACGTGATGACGGCTGACAAATTGGACCTCGTAATTTTAGTATTATAGATATACATAGATAAAATAATTGTATTCTTTTCTTTTTCTTATATATCAAATTATTAACAGATTATATACAACATGTTCTAAACTTAAATGGTGCTTTATCAAACAAATTTTGACTTTTACAATTACTTTACCAAAAAATGACCCCCCCCCCCCCCCAAAAAAAAAAAAAATATGTAAGGAGATGGAAAGTAAAACAGAAAAAAGAACTTTATCCTATTGTGACCTAAACATCAAAAAAAATTATATTATAGTATACTTGAAAAGGAAATGTTTTCTTGTTTTACTATAAAATTACCTTCAGGTTAACTTGATTACAATCAAAATTCTTCATACTTCTGTAGTGTGATTTTGAAGCACTGCTAGAGTATCATGTCTTCTATTCATCTTACATATATATTTGCCTCAAATTAAGATTTTATTTTCTGGAAAAAAAATAATTATATTCAAATACTTGTTAATTTACATGAAATTTAATACATATATTACATGTAGTATGCCTCCTTTACTGACTGAAAAACAAATGTCACATACTCATCTTTAGTAATGTTGATATTATGAATATTTATATCATTAAAGATTGGCATCATTGCACAGGGATTTTATGCTTCAGAGACTTAAATATTTGTTTGTCTGTATGTATAAAAATTTCTTTTTTCTTCTCTCTTTATTTTACATTCCTTTTGATGTGTGATATTAAATTAAGAGACTTAATTGCCTAGGATTGTCAGTTTTCCTTATAAAGGTCTTAGTTTTCTCCACTAATAAAACAGGATGCCACGAAATAGCACCATGGTGTTTAAAGTGGCACTCAATATCTCAATTACTTTTTAGTATGAGGAAATAAAGACATCAATGAATCAATAAATGTCAATTTTTTTTTTAGCATAAACAGTTGTTTTTTTTGTATAATGATTCTAAATATGCAGGCTTTTTTTATTGTACAGTGTGTTAAAAATAAAGTAAACGGCTGCAATAGGAGTGCACGATTGCAAGCCCTCCAAATTCATATCAATTTTGTTTAAAGTATAGAATGAAATCTTGTAGAAGGCAGTGCATTTTTGTAGAACATTTGATTTATCATGTATATAAATTTTTGTATGCATTACATGACATCCTTCAGTTGACAAGTAGAAGTAGCAAATAGTTAATGCTAGCATTTTGTTGCAAAGTTACTTAAATATCATATGTAGCATAAATGTAACAAATGAAATATATTCTTTCTCTGCACATTTGCTGCAAGCCAAAAGGAATGTGTTGTTTTTTTTTAAAGCATACTATTTTGTTAAATGCATAAAATTTAATAAAATGGAATAAGTGCATACATATCTGTTGGAACTTTTCTGAATTGTCCTTTTAACACTGACCCAGACTTCTCCCTCTGTCATTTTCTTTTTCATGTCAGGAATTTACAAACAGATCCTCCATAATCAAGACTTCATTCAAGACCTGCTTAATAACTGTCATATAGAAAAAATAAATGCATAAATATTCAGCATTTCATTTACAGTATTAAACATATACAGTTATTGTCATAGTCTGATAAAACTTTAAAGGAAAATTACAGTGACTACCATATATAGGCATATTATGATAACTATAGCCATGTTGCAATTTGGGCATAACATAATTTGATTTCAACCAAAACTGTATGATAAATAGTGGGACAGTGAAAGTTAATTGCCTGATAACTCAAGTGTCATTCTGTGAACAATCTTGACATGTATCATCATAATCATGTATATTAAATTGTTAAAGGAAAGGAGTTAAATGTTCAGTATGAGACAAGCATGGGAAGTGAAGTTTATATACCACTCCAGATAGATCCGTGTTATACATGTATATATCATAACCTGCAGCTGAATATAAAAAAGGCCTCCTGTATTTGAGTTTTTGCCAGATATTCAGATTCCTCTGGCTTTATTATGATATTCCAAAATAAAAAAATCCTCATAACCTAGCTCTACTTTTCTTTTCATAATCAATGATAATACAGGGGGGGGGGGAATTACCACAGTCAACTGGCATGGACGTTAATCAACCAACAATCAATCAATCTTTTCATATTTTTTTTATTTTAAATGGATAAATACAAATGTATAAACTAATCTACCAATGTACATGTATCTATAAATACTAACTTTAGTTCTCTTTTAAACTTTTGAATTACATGTATATTCTATTTGGGAAAAGGGGGATCCAGGATTTTTAAAAGGGGGCATCAAGATATTTTTTTACAGAGATTATACAAAGTTGTAGTGTCTTTAGTAATTTTCTTTCAAAAGAAAGCTGAATGCTGTGTTTTTTTTATCAACTAATTTGCTCTCCTTTGGCACTCCACTTTTTTTTACATTCACACTAGTCCAAATAATTATGAAGTCTTGCAAGGCTATTTTAGTTTTTTGTCTGGGACGCCTTCCTACGACTTTGGACTACATTCACATCACCAAAACAAAAACAATAATAAAAGTCAATATGGGAAAAGGTAACATTTTTCCCTACGTAAAATATGAAAAGGTCAACATTTCTAATTAGGCTAATTTATATAAAAAGGGTGGGGTAACAAAACCACAGCAGCACACCCTATCAATTAAGTATTGACTGCCTCATTGAGGTCTCCCAGCTCGACCCCAACCCCACCGCAAGAATAAACTAGACTACTGTAGTACTATTCAATTGTCAACATGCCTAAATGGGTTGTGAGATAAAATATGATATCTGTTATATCTTTATTGACTTTCAGAGTATCTGCATGGCTTTAGTTTAGGCCAAGCAAGGACAGATCAGTTTAGCTACCTTGTAATATTTCTTATGGGTGTGGAGAGTAAACCCCACATTGACAGAAACAAGAGCCTGTGCCGTGGTAATTTTCTTTTAAAAATTGCATAGGCACTTATTCTGTCAATGTGAGGTTTACTATCCACACCTGTACGAAGTATTTTTGTGATCATTATTGGTCTTCATGATACACTCATAAAAATCATACCGCCCAGACACGTATAAATATTGTGAGAGTAAAATTTTAATGAAAAAGGACACGTAACTCACATACCAAATATCTGTATATCATGTATATCAAACGATTTAATTGTTTAAATTTAAGAAATTTAAAATTTTGGTATTATATATGACATTGACACTGACAGGTTTTTTCAAATTTTCGGGCTGTCAAGTTTTTCATGAAGACCGCCTTTGTTCTGGGATTGGTATATTATAATTTACTACTGTACACATGCCTGTAGAACGTGTTTGTGAAAAATTTACCTGATATTATATATATATCTCCAAGAGCTGTATTACTCTCCGTTTCCAGTACTGTGGTGTCAATATTCATGTCGTCTGTCAGATAATTATCCCGTACGGTATGGCATTGTCGTCTGAAGACTTTTTGTTTCCAGGCAATAACTTTAGTAACTAAATGAATCTTTATGAAATTGTACCACATGGTTCCATACCCCAAAAGAAGGTTGGGTAGAGGTTATTATGGCTTAAAAGTTTATACACAAGGGGCCAAAAACAATACTTCTTTTCTTGACCAATATAACTTTTCTTATGTTTGTAGGGAAAATTGGCGAAGTGTAACATCTATTAGGAATAAAAAGAGGAAATAAGTGTCTGAAGCAGTAAATAATTATGACTGAAAAGAAGATATCAGAATATGAAATGAGTTTATTTCAGTTAAAAAGACTTGCTACAGAATGTTCCTCTTGTAATTTTCTTGAAGACCAGACCATTGAGTAAAGGAAGATAATAAAACAGTGAAGAGGAAATGAAGGAAAAGACTTAATCATCAAAGAGCATAACAAAGCATAATTCAGAATAACTCATGTGAAGGAATAATATTGTACAGTAAACAACATACAATAACGTACAATTTCATTTTTTGCAATTGCTGAATTTTTATGCTGTACTTTCAAAACTATGGTTACAGTACAGTAGTCTGTTTTCTATTAAATATTAATAAAACTTCAGAATTTTAAACTTTTGCTTTAAATCAGTGCAACGCTAGTGATAATATCTGTACATTTAAGTCTTGTTTGAACTGAAAGTTAATTATAATGTACATGCACATATATTACTACTTTTCTTGTGACAGTAATATGAAGGTTAAATTTATATGATTGATGATGCACATGCATTACCTTATATATTCACTTGATACATGAACATCAAACATGGCCAATGAAAAAACAACTTGCACTTACATAAGTAATACATGTACATGTGATATTGATATAAATTTATATCATAATCATGTGAAAAAATAGACATGAAAATAACACAACTTTTACATGTTAAAATAAGGTTGAAAAATCTACATGTGAAATTAACACAATTTTTACACGTTGAAATCACGTTAAAAAATTTACTTGTGAAATTAACACAATATTTACACGTTAAAATCACGTTAAATTTTTTACATGTGATAATAATGTTATATTTGAATGTGAATATCACGTGATCAGATTAAAACGTGATTATCACGTGAGAATATGATGTTTTTAAAATACACGTGATATAAACGTTTAACCCATGTGATACCCACGTGTGAAAAACGTTGTTCTCACGTGATGAGCACAAACGTGAAACACACGTTGGAAAAAATTGCCTGTGTAAAGTTTACTCGAACTTCTGAAGAAGTTTTAAATGATTTTTGCCATTTACATTATTTATTACCTGAAATTGAATTGAACCAAATAAAACGTCAAATCTTAAATATTTCAATGACGATTAATCTACACTTCTTCACTGTGAAATATTGCTCGTTGTTTATGCTTATGATATAATACATATAATATGAAAGAATACAATAAAAAAAACAAAACCCATCAACCTTTTCAACTTGAATTTATCATTAAATTGTGTTATAAAATAGAAAAAAGATAGCCAAATAATAAATTTGCGAATTTTTTTTTAACTCGGACGACAAAAAATTTGATATAAAAAGTAAAATTACAAAATTATATAACTCCACGGAAACGTGAAAACGGAAAGTCTCATATGGAATGGCGAAATTAAAAGTTCAAACACATCAAACGAAAGGAAAACAACTGTAATATTTCTGCTTTGTTACAGGCATTTTCTATGTAGAAAATGGTACATCAAGATGAATATAAAGCGTAAGATACTTATAGAATGAACATTGACTTAAAATTAGAAATTCCGAATATTCTTTCATAATGTAGAATATTACAGCATAGTGTTATTTATTTTGCGATAATATAAACATATTACCTGCAGTTGCAAATGAGGCTTGGCTATAAACAGCAAATATAAGATTAGGTATTCTAGCTAAAAATTCCGAGCAGAAGATTTCAAATAATTTCATTCTACCAAAACTGAAATAAATGAAAAAACAAATATTTCTGATTATTGTTGCCGTTACCAATGAACAAACACTTTAAAAATTTCAAATGTCCAAAACACGATTTCTAGTATTCCTTTAGCGTTAAAGCTCGAACTACAAAAATGTTACATTTTTAAAAGTGAACACATATGACTGATACGTGTCATATATCTTGAACATTTACTAATGACATCCTTCTCCTCTGCGTTTTGACTATTAACTTTATCTGTGCATGGTAACTTTTTTCGTTCAAGGTGTTATAGCGATATGAATCAGATGTTCGATGTCAATTTATCATCACACCAAAGACATTGTCATTTTTGAAAGATAAACTTAATTTACAAATTACTCAGCATATGTTAAAGTAATTTGTTGTAAAAAATGAACAAAAAGTGATTATCAAAATATGATATATTTAATCAAATTTAAAATTTGTAATTTGAATCGGATATGTTTTTTTTTTTTTTTTTATGTCAACTACATTTCCTTTCCCTTTCCACGATTGTGACCTACCGTATTACACTATATTCCGTGTTTGTAATAAAATGAGCAGCATAACGGATGCCTCATGTGGAACAAAATCCGCATACTCTTCTGGAGCACCTGAGATCACCTTATTGTTTTGTTTGGTTCGTGTTGCTTAGTATAATTTAGTTTTCTTTGTTGTCTATTTTTCTGTTTGTCTTTTTTTAAAAGCCATGGCGTTGTCAGTTTATTTTCCATCTTTTAGTTTCACTGTCATGCTGGTATTTCTGTCCCTCTTTTGGTACATATTTGCAATTGAGTTATTTTATAATCATAAACATTGAACTTAACAGACTATTCATTTCCCGTCCTTCAGCAATTGACAGAACACACAACGTCTAGTAAGATACGAAAGGCAAACAAAGAGAACATCTTTGAGACCTCTTTGTGTTGTTATCTATTACAAATATCAAGAGATGTTATCGTGTGCACCAAACATTTTCCCCAATTAAAGTGTTTACTATATCTTTTAATGTATTTTTCAGATTATCAAAATCTTTTGTTTTTTATTCACATTTAACAAGACGATATGCTTTCATTAAAAAAATTGAAAATTATTGTTGCGAATACTTTGATTCTAATAAAATGGAATCCTATTGTCGTTTTTCATCCATGCAGCTGGTTATGACATTGAAACAGTGTGTACAATGAAACGTAGGAAGGAAAAATCAGGCAAACTGGTAGGACAATACGCTATAAATAGAGTTGATTAAAAATGGTCAAAATACTAGTTTTGCTATATGTATTTTTTTAAATTATTTTAACAAACATGTTCACCATAAGCCGATACCGAAACCATAAATAATAGTGAGGTAAATGTTGTTTTAGAATGCTGATTAACTCAACCTTTCTACTCCGTACTATTGTTTGAAATGTGAATACACAAGACGAAAAAGTGATGAAAGGAACAGTCACTTTTAAGTATTGCTTAAATTCATTAATTCAATGAATCTATCAAAAAAACAAAGTTAAAGTTAAACCACAAAATGCAAGTTATATACAATGTAAGATGTTGATACAATTCATTTATGTTGTACATTAACCACGAAGCAGGTCTCAACGTATGGAACGAGCTGCACATAGTTCTAAAATGTGTGCAATACCGTTCCGATTAACTCTATAAAGAAAACCTATTATTTTCTGAATTTGCCTTCATCTTGTGACCAATAATTGGTTGAATTTATCAGATTGTTCACTACTACTGTCAGTTTTATCCTTACTAGCGCAAACATCAGCCGTAGGTTCTTCCGGTTCAGTATCGGTTGTTTCACTTTTCATCTTTGTGTTGTATCTTTTATCTTTATATTCTTCCTCCTCAGACCACATAATAGCTTCGTCACGTAAATCCAAAAATGGTATATGAGACTGTGCACGAACTACATGTTCCGGATGTTTTCTTAAGAAACTGTCTTGTACATTTTGTGAAAATTGGTCGCACAATGTTTTCTCTTTATTAGGCATCCAAGTAAAATTTTTATTTGTAATTTTGCCCATTAAATCCATTAACACATACGAATATTCACTGAGTGATTCATTTGGCTTTTGTACACGATCCAAAAAATTCTTCTGTAGTTTAGTAATATCAAATAGATAAAATGTATACAAATGTCCACAATCTTATGGAATGTTCTACATAAACTCTTCTCGGACAAATGGGAAAGAATTACGTTTATCGCGGATTACTGCATTTGATTGCGTAGCTGCTTTACAGTAAATGATGTTAAAATTGGATGACTGTTCAGATGGATATATAATCGCATCCATCAATATGTAAGTCATCGCGTCACTTTTATGTACTAAGTAACCAGATTTAATCATTTTATTTTCCGTATTGTGTCTATTGTGACTTGCATTGAATAAGAAAAATACCGAACACTGAGAGACACCCAAAATGGAAAGTCCCTAATCAAATGACAAAAGAAAAAGCCCAAACACATCACACTCGTAATTTGGTACAGGCATTTTCTTGTATAGAAAATTGTGGATTTAATCTGGTTTTATAGCTAGCTAAACCTCTCCCTTATGAGACAGTCGCATCAAATTATATTATATTGTGTATATGACGATGAATATAGTGTATAGTGTATATGACGATGGCCACTTAAAACAATGCCTGGTTTTCGATTGTTCAAATGTATGAAAATTATACTGAAATAAAAATGTTTTTCTTTTTAAGTATTTGTTTTAGTTTATAAGTAAATTACAGGTCCTCTTATACATGTATATAGGTCGGAACGATGTACAGTTTTTACCTGTCCACGAAACATCGTAGGTAAATTTGTATTCACAAACCTAAATTGTATATTACTTGTATTAGTGCATTTAGTACTCGTTAAATTTAACTTTTCATTTTTGAAAGATTCATGTAAATTGTTGAATCAAAGTTATAGTAAAATTGTAAACATTCACCATTTACCTCATTACTATTTTTTTTGGTTTCGGTATCGGTATCGGTTTCGGTTTCGGCTTATGGTTAACGTGTCTAATGAATGTGATCCCCTTCGATTTCTCACGAGTTTTAGTTAATAGCTTTTCAAATTCAGCAAATTTTTAGTTTCTAGACTGACAAATGTGAGTGATTCGTATTTGCTGCAATTATTGGCTGAAGATCTCTTTGAGAATTGTCACAAATGGCACCCAAATAACAGCTATGATACTTGTGAGAAGATTGTAAATGATGCCAAACTTCTTGTGACGAAATCTTTAAATTGACATCTTGAAATCTTTTAAAATCATATAATGTTTTGGACTTCAACAATTACTATATATCAATTGTCAAGAATACAACATTTACTTAAGAAACAGTTTATAAAATAACATATTGAAATTAAGAAGAGACGTTTACCAAATTGAAGGTCTCGTAAATCGTGAAAATGTACTTTTAGTGACATTGCATTATAATCATTAAGTTCTTATTTAGTTTAAATGGGATTTTAGAAAAAGCATAAAACATTGTAAAGCTAACATATGTTATTCGACTCCTTATTTGAGAAATTTCGAATATCAAAATATTGACATCTCTAGTTGCTACAGTACGTTAAGTAAGGTGTAGTTCAATAAAGACGGCGCGCTCACAGTGCATCCACCTTTTGTTATTTTACATCTATTAGTATAAAATTAACCGATAATGCTGCGATTTAATCGTCTCCAGCGGTATCATGATTAATCGACAAGGTTTTCGAAGCGATCACAAGCACAAACGCATATCTCCATAAATAGCTGCACATTGTTCCAATTATCAAAGTAATTGTTTAAGTCTTACAAATATACTGACACTAAATAGAAGTATCATCTAAAGGTTTACTTGAGAGCAGACTAGTCATCGAGTAAATTGAACATGAACCTTTTAAGGAGGGACGAAAGATATCAAAGGGACAGTCAAACTCATAAATCTAAAACAAACTGACAACGCCATGGCTAAAAAAGAAAAAAGACAAACAGACAAACAATAGTACATATGACACAACATAGAAAACTGAAGAATAAACAACACGAACCCCACCAAAAACTAGGGGTGATCTCATGTGCTACGGAAGGGTAAGCAGATCCTGCTCCATATGTGACACCCGTCGTGTTGTTTATGTGATAACAAATCCGGTAAATATCTTATTCGGTAGGTCACATTCATGAAAGGGAAGGGAATGGATTGTAGTTACGACGTAACGGTCAACCAACTCGTGATGCGTCCGTAAAATTTACGAAGAGATGATTTCAATTTCACTATTTGGAACTCTTGGTTTAATAGCTTCCTTGTGAGCAGCAACCCTCTATCAAGAAAATGCATTACGGTAATATCGTATCAATTGGGAGATATGTACCCCGTATGCAGGTGCTGCTGGAATGTTGCTACTTAGAAATCGAAAGTTCACAATTGGAAAGCTGAAATCATCTCTTTTGTCGTAAAGTTTTGTTTTCAACCGACCCTCATTGTCAATTTCGAGATGTAAGTCAAGATATGAAGCCGACTTAACTGTATCTGTAGTATCCTCTATCTCTCGTTCGATGAAATAGATGCGTTCCACATAGTTTAAAGCTATATTCAAGATTAGAGAACTTAAGAAGAAACATTATAATAAGATATATAGTATGAGAAAATTGAAATTAACTAGTTTTCATCTAGAACTGAGATTACAAGCAGCTACAGTATATTAAACCAGTTGAGCAAATTTAGGGCTGTTAACGCTTTAACGAATTTTAAATCAAAAGCTATCCTCATGCGATATGAGACTCAAATCTCCAGAATCGACTCGAGAACGAAACCAGACACGTTACACATTGACAAATATTTGAACATATGCAAAGATAAATGAGAGATGTTAAACTCCATACATGAAACGCCGTCGCTATCGTCGGTATCATTTATAAGTAATTGCTGATTCGCAGACGACGGAATTTACTTAGAACTTGTTGGTGTAGAAATGTTAAGTTCTGCTTCTGTTCAAAGTTACATTGTGTAAATACAAACAAAACATGTATCTGCTTTTTAAGATTTTAACCTTTATTTAATTTTTTTTATCCGAAGTAGTAAGAAAAGCATGATATTACTTAAGGTATAACACAAACTATAAGTAAACATTAAATAAACATGGTGCATTGTCTTTAGTAAAAACAGTAACCTACCTGGTTAATGAAAAAAATAACTCAGTGAAAGAAATCATCGGTTAACATTGTTCGGGTTAATCACAGTGTATCTTAGTTAATACCTTCAAAAACCGTCAACGAATGATCTTTTAATTTAATGTTGTTACTTATGATAATGCAGAATAGATCTAGAAGAAGTAATTTCTTTGACAAGAATAAGTAATCTCCATAACGATATCACGCCATCAATGTATGTCTTATATATCTATTTATATCTATATATATATATATAGATGTTTACAAACAAACTGATATAATTGAATAGGGTATATCTATATATATATATATAGATGTTTACAAACAAACTGATATAATTGGATAGGGTATATCTATATATATATATATATATATAGATGTTTACAAACAAACTGATATAATTAAATAGGGCGAACGACCTCATTCTTTAAATATCTATACAATCTACCTATTTGATAAACAGTTGACTGTTTCTAATTTTAATTTGTTTATCGATTTAAGATCAAACTGCAAATCTGAGTAAACATGTGAACCAGAAACCCGTAATACATGATCAGTGGTTGTTGTTTGTTGTAGTTTTTGTGAAAATCGGCATTGCCTCAAAACAAACGACGTACAAAACTTAAAACTGAACTGCAACGAAAAATGAACAAAAGGATGCCGGAGGTTAACACATGAAATTGGCATAATCCCTTTGCTTTTACTATACTATAATCTGAATCTGAATGAAATAAGAGAGAATGAGAAATGACATAGTTTATAAGGAGCAAAACAAATGTACTGTTTTCAATTTTAATTGGATAAACAGTTATCTTTTAGTTTCATATCGTTTGAATAGAGTTTTACATAACATAAGCCTAAATGATTTATCTTTTAGTTTCATATCGTTTGAATAGAGTTTTACATAACAGTGTTGATCTGTCCGCCAAAGTGATCTATGGTAGTGTGCATGCGTATTTATATGAAATACAAAATCATCACATGTATGATAAACTGATAAACAAAATATCAAGAAATTAGGGATGACTAAATACATGTACAAGAAGGAACTCTCCTTTTTATCAATACACTTAATTAATAAACATGCTTTTTAAAACTTATTGTTCTCTATGTTTATATTTAAATATTTACAGTATAAAATTTACGTTCGGTGTTCAACCAAGAATAGCAAAACAGTTAATTATGAATTCGTGAAGTAAACGCTGAAGTTTATAAAGTGTCACACTCTCCTATGTCGAATACCTAAATCTTGCGAAAAACTATGAATAGTGAATATGAAAGTTTATAACACAGACCCAATTACTAAAAAAAATCGAGCATTATCCATAGTATGTAATTTGGTTATTTGTGTAGTTAAGTACGGTTTCATTCAAGTACAACATTCACCGAATCCATTATTAATACTTGAAGAAAAAGCAAGATGAGCAACTTGACAAAAAAAGGCAGGATGACGATTTATGTAAAAACAAATCAGGATAAACTAGTAAAAATGCAGGACTGAATAGACATAAATTTAAAAAGACGGGATAGAGATAACAACTAAAACAATGCAGTACAAAATGTTTCAATCAAGTCCCCCACCCCCCCTCCCCCCACCCAAACCAAAATAAAATGGTATCTCCCTTACTAGTGATATCAAAACATTTATGAAGGATAACAAATCTTAATTCGAATAGTTTGGGTGCAAATTGCTGCATTTTCTGTTTAGTTGTCACCGATTTAACATATAGTCATATTGGTCAATCAAATATCCCCAAATTAAGTGAAGAGTGAGGGGGAATGGACAAGAAAAAAAACTATGTTTATTCAGTTTTTTATCCTACATTGAACTTTTGATGTTGTCACTTAATCCAGAAGGGAAACAGTTTAATTAAATATTTCGATGGAAAAAAAATCAGATTTTAAAGTTTGAAATTTTACTATTTCTCAAAGTTATAAAATCAATGAATATTACACGCACATATGTTAAAAATAGAATCGAAATTGGATAATTAAGAACACAATCATGTACGAGAATACGACGATGGAAGCTTTTAAAGATATTGACAAGCTACGTAAACATTGATCAGTTCATTCAACGTTATAGTACGTGTGTTCTTTTTTCGCAGGTGTTAGGTCGAAGGTTTGATTTGACCAATGAAAACGATCGTTCCTTAAAGAGTTAATCTAGAAAAGTGTGTTTGCCTGATTATGTCGCACGACCTTTTGCTTAGCTTGGCCACATTTAGATGTGTCAATGATAACTCAAGTATATGACTACTGGGCGTGTGATACACTCGGGGAAAAAAAACTCAACCAGCAGTGGCATCGACCCAGTGGTTGTAAATAAACTCATCATAGATACCAGGATTGAAATTTCTGTTTCCCTTGGTCTCTTATGAAGAGTTGTCTTTTTAGCAATCATACCACATCTTCTTTTGTGTTTTTAGGATATTATAAAATGTATGTATAGAAACACAGAAAACTGTATAAAAATATACCAACACAAAAAAATCTATTCAAATCAAATATAGGAATAAGTCCCTGCCTCTGTAACATTAGTTTAAGTGATTTGCCAACCTATTTGACCTAACATCAAGTTCCATTGAAAAAGATAAAATCACAAAAATACTAAACTCAGAGGAAAATCAAATCAGAAAGTTCCTAATCAGGGTAAAATTAAAATGAAAAAAACTCATCAAAAACGAATGGACAACAACTGTCATATTTCTGACTTGGTACAGGCAATTTTTTTAGGTAGAAAATGGTGGATTAAACCTGTTTTTTTAGCGCTAAACCTTTCACTTTGTATGCCAGTCTCATCAAATTCCGTTATATTTCCAATGATGCGTGAACTTAGCAGACATAACACATAAAATCGTCAAAATATGGGTACAGCAGTCATTATTGTGTTACAATTTTAAAAGAAACAATTGCTTCGTGTGTCAGATGTCAGAAAACATTTATACATCACATATTTTTGTCGTTCAATGTTTATAAAAACAATTTTAAAATTTCACATGGTCAATGTTAGCATACAGGGTTAAACAATCAAAAGTATGTAAGAAGTAATTTCAGAAATAGACCGAGATTTTAAATAGTCCAAAAGTTCTTTAGAATTTATAAGAATCTACAAATGGTTCATTCCACTATGTGATTAAATAATTTTGACGTTTGTGGTTAAACGTATTTTCTAATTTATAATAGAAATATAACATAATGACATATTATAGAACAATAACATACTGACAGGATCTAGTAGAGTACAGAGTCATGTTATAAGAACCAACGAATCACAAAAAAGTCGTATATACATTACACACCAGCGAAAATGAAAGATAATAATACACCTTGACGGGATTTATTGTGTCTGTTTAGTTAACGCATCAATGTAAATATAACGGAATTTGATGAGACTGTCATCAAAATAAGAGGGTTAGCGCTATAAAACCAGGTTTAATCCACCATTTTCTACATTTAAAAATGCCTGTACCAAGTCAGGAATATGACAGTTCTTGTCCATTCGTTTTTGATGCGTTTTGTTATTTGAGTTTGCCATGTGATTATGGACTATCCAAATTGATTTTCCTCTAAGTTCAGTATTTTTGTGATTTTACTTTTTTTGTAAGAACCAAGCCACGTTTAATTGATATCACAAACAACAATCCAAAAGTAAAAGTAATATTAATAATAGAACAAGGCAGAGCCGTAAACTGCCTGCCCTTCAAGGGGAGGGGAGCGAGGTGCTTTATTTTTGAAACATTCTTTGCAGAAAATTATATTTTTCGGGCATTTTCCATATATACCTCTTCCCCAGAATTCACCACTTGTTAGATTTTTGTTACTTAAGAGAAAAATCATGCTTAGCCTGGTAAATAAATAAACTCATCGTAAATTGTTTCCTTGGGTTTAAATATAAAGGCAACAGTAGTATACCGCTGTTCGAAATTCATAAATCGATAGAGAAAAAATAAATCCGGGTTACAAACTAAAACTGAAGGAAACGCAGCAAATATTAGAGAACTACGTACGACACAACAGAAACACAACATTGAAATGTAACACACCCTGAAACAAACTATAATATAACAATGGTCATTTCCCATACTTGGTTCAGGGTATTTAAAAATAAAAATGGTGAGTTGAACATGGTTTTGTGGCATGCCAATATAAGTAGATTTGAGTAAATCTAGGACAGAGAAACAAAATAAATAATAGGCAACAAAAGGTACCAAGTTAAAAATTGGGGTTAATATAAACGCATAAAAAATGCACATAGAGGGGAATTGGATTCACAACATGCAATTGATTATCTTATTATCAATGTGATAAAATATTAGATTCATCTTATGAAAGAAAATTGAACCTTAAAATATCATCCTATGCGAGTCCATACTCTCCAATTATATGAACAAACCTAACAAGGAGTCTCGGATAGGAAACATTAAACACATGTTTAAACTCCTAGATCTATTTATAAACAAGTCAAACTTTTGAACAAATGAAAAATTCTAACGATGAATTTACCGATTTTAAACCTGGGTAGCTATTTTAGAAAGCATTTCTGGGAATAGTACAACATGTACAAATTTGCAGTCAGACAATTTTTAAACAGCCTACACAAAATTTACTATTGGTAGAAAAGTTGAAGACAGAAAGTGAAAGCTATGAAAGAATGACGTTGACAATGAGCTACATTTTTCTTTTAAAATGTCCTGTTTTAGGCGATACAATATACGCAGTGATGTTAAGGTTGTTCGCCACATGAACAGATACAAAATTGCAGTGTTTCCAATTTCAGTGTCCGGTAAATAAATAGTTGTCTCCAATCATGGTATAGTCGGTGTGTATAAAGACAATAGATGTAGATTTTGAAAAAAAAATAAAAATCTATTTTTAGACCAAGGGAAAAGGTCACGTGACCACCCGAAATAGAAAGTAAAATACTGACAAATAAATCGTAGTAGAACAAGGGCATGCCGACGTTTAAATTTAAAGTTTAAGACACCTTTCGGTAGCCTACGATCTAAAGTTCATTAAAAAATCATGGCAAAGTGTTGTTTTTAAAGATAATGCATATAAACCCAACTTCAAAGTCAAATCGTTTCACATTTCGTGCTTTTTCGGAGTTTCGGACACATTTTTATCACTTCTTATAATATCTGTATTCCTTGCCATATGTTAGGGAAGTATAATTTCAAATTCTCTTTCTGGGAAACCAAAAAATATCGACCTTAGTGGCCAGTATACCCTTGTTCTACTCGTTTTTATAACCGGCTCTTCAGAATTTCAGTTAAATCGTCGATATTAAACGCTCCATTGACTTTCAATGTTCCAAACGAGTTACTCCCCTTTGTTAACAGAGAACGCTGATTTTCTTTCTAATAATCAAAATTAAGCTTGTTTTTCTGTCCGTATGATATGTTTTCATTTTTTATAAATACTCTCACATTACAGTTACTTTGTATTTGTTTGTGTTTTCAGTACAGTTGGATAAATAATATAGTTGGAAAAAAGGGGGAGGGTTCGGAGAACAACATATTTCATCAGCGAATTTTGAAATCTTCGTTTTCATATTTTGCACTGTAATAAAGGCACTGCTAATTTATGAAATTTATTGTATGCAGTTGCAGTCATTCTTACATTGATATGCAAATATAAAAATAAGACGATGTGGTCAGATTTTCATTGGCATTGACCATTCATATTGACAACTACATGTATCCAGATAAGATTAAATATTGTGGATATAAGCAATAATAATGATAGGTCATTGTGCATTCTATAAAGATAAATTAGAGTCTAGGAATACTTGAGAGCGCCTTCATTTCATACAAATTGTATTTTTTTATGTCTAGGTAACCTTTTCTGTTATTTACTGTTTTGCCTGATAATCATTACAACAGACAGACACTAACCAGCACTATCTTCCCTTTTTATTTTTGTGCAGTGAGTATATAATTGGTCATTATTATCCCTTTCAGACTCTGATACATGAATCATGAATTCTTGCTCAGAGAAATGTTGAATTTATTTTGGTGTACTTGTTGCATTGTTATTCTAATAATGTCATGTTCTCCCTAGATCATAATGGAATTACCCATTGAGTAGCAATTAGCTATATATTTAAATGGTCTGCTTTAGGTTCATTAATGAGCAAATACTTTAACCTATAATGGTTTCTTTTTAAATTGTTATTTGTATGGAGAGTTGTCTCATTGGCACTCACACCACATCTTCCTATATCTAAATACATTAACAAGCAGGGCACTATCAGCCAAGGCTTGTTTAGGCTTTTGACTTGGCCACTAAATATGTTTAGTTGCAACTAATCGTCGGACCCGTCGGACCTAAGGGGCAGAATTTTTGCAGGTCCGGCAAAACTCGTAGCTGTGCAGGACCTGATGGCCGGCAATATTTAAGTCCGCTTGGGTCCGCCAAAACTGAAATCCCCGTCGGCCCCGGCAGAGTATTTTGTTTATAAAATTGCGATCATCTTTAATAAAAATAAATGTCCTGTTCCCCCGCATTTATAACTCCGGGAACCAGTATTTCCGCCCAGTAATAGTCTTTCGTACCTTGTCCATCTCCCCCCGAACAATTCTCCGTATTTCCGTCATGTTTTTTGTTTTAGAAATTCGCTCTCTAGGAAGGAGGTCTTATAGGGAAAACGGTAGTATTTAATTTTCCAAGCATTAGGTTGGCCTTTTGTGTACCCAAGGCAGGTGAAGGAAGTCAAATTAGGAGCGCTGTGATTGGATGTAAGGGTACAATATATTTTTTATTTATCTATCAATAACTGCAGTGTGTATATTTACAATATAAATTTTAAAACCTATTGAAATATTTTCTAGAGAATTATTCGAAAAGACTTGCAAAATTTCATAAATTTGGTGCAAAATGACGGTGGGCATGGATGACATAAACAAGCTCCGTTGGAAGTTGGTCATGATACTATTTGGCTTTAAATTTTAAAACAGAGTAATAAAGTACTAACACAACATATAACTGTTTTATCCAGGTTTTTATCTTAAAAAGTGGTAAATTTAGAAAATGTTAACATTGTCGCCAATGGCAGAATAAATAGTACCGTTTTCCCTATTAAACATGGTTGATAAGTTCAGGAAATATGTCAAAATTAACGTTTGTTCAATAGCATAATTTCATTTGATTTTTGAGTGAAAATATGGGTCTGGCAGAAATTTGATGGGTCTGGCAAAACTTGGTACCCTGTAGGCCCCATTGTCTGACAGGAAAAAAAAAAACTGTTTGCATCTCTGGTTTTACTAATGTCATAGACAAAGAATGTCACCTGTCAAACTGTTGATAAACATTTCCAATAAACAGTGTAATATCCTAGAAGGAATAATGTATACTTCCTACCTCCTTAATAATGAATGATTTCCTACACATTTAGTTTAATCACTGAATCCTTATAGTACATGAATATCACATTGAATTTTCTTTTTCTATTCACATTGATTTATCACTTTTTATTCTCATAGCAATTTTGAAGTAAAAATAACACATGACTTGTGATGAATATTTTGGAATCAATCCTTCCTTTTTAGGGTTTATCCAGTTGACATCATAAAAGCTATGTTTTACTTCTAGTGTAAATATATAGGTCACTTTAACACAGTTTGGATATATTCATTTGATCTGAAATATAATAATAATGAAAATTAACAAATCATTGATCATTATGCATTTAACTCACTGTAAACAAGTCAACCACCATTATTCATAATAATTAAACACAAAATTTCAAACAAGTCATGTACATTGTAGATGTTTCAAATGCATTGGAATATTTTAACTAATATACAAATATACTATGATCATTATAACTTCTCCAAAGATTGTGATCACCTTCATCATAAATGCTTGTTCAAAACACACTATCAGGAATTCATCCTGTCAACAAGACTTGTGAAATCAGGACCCAAGAAAATACATGTCATATACCATTTATACATATGTAATGAAACTGTTTGTAAAATCTAATAATGTGCAGCTCTAAATTATTAAAAGTCTTGATTGTTTTGAAATTTCATAAAAAAATTAGCTGATCATATTTTAAAAAGTGTTATTGTGTTCTGACATGTAAATATAATGACAGCAATGAACATGAGCTTGAAGTTATATAATTAAAGAGATGCATTTTGTTCAATGGAATTTCTATAAATTCAAATCTAGTACCATATTTAAATTATAATCATTCATGCAAACAGTTCATTAAATGAAATTATTGATTTCAAATTTAGTTTGAAATGACAAGAAAACTAGAGTTTAGGTTAAACTACTGATAAATTAATAAAACAGAATACATTTTGTAGTACAGATGGAAAAACTATCATTATTTAAACATGATTGGCAATCACACCTCAATTCTTTTTTATACTGAAATTTACCTGTTTAGTCAATTCCAATTGATGACATATTAATTTCAAAGTACACCACAGTTTGGTCACATCCTGTATTAAAGAAAACAGAGAACACATGAATAATTGAAAAAAATGATATGCCAAAATTAAATCAGATAATTTATCCAAACAATCTTGATCAATCAAATAAATGATTAAAGATCTATCTATACCTTTTATATTGCAAGGCTATCTTTTTTTACACCTTTTTTTATATATTTATTTACTTATTCATGCTGTGATATGATAAAGGATAAAAAAAAAAAACATTTTTCCTTAAACTATGAATACTTTGTACTTTCTAGCTAGCTACACAGACATTTATATATAAATGTGCACACACTTACAACTTTTTAGCCTGATACTGGATAATTATAATTTATAGAGAAATAAATGAAACATTTATGAAAAGGGCAATTATGATCCTCCTCTTTCTCCTGAATGAAAGTTATAGTTATTTTGACAAAGATTTATAAACAATGAAGTTTGTCATACAATATATTTGAACTCTCAATATATTCAGAGTTATGGTTTTTTTTTATACATCAATATTTAAAATTGATTATTCATAACTTTTCATTTAAAAAATATCCCCACATTTTTATTTCTATACTATTTTCCATGAAATAAAGTACCGATGAAATAAATACAAATTCAGGTTTGTCTAATGATACATGTCAGTCTGATTAGACAATCAATCAGTACATTTTTGTAAATATTTATAATTGAATTTTTCTGAAATCAAATGGCAATTTATTGTAAGTAAATAACGAACACTACAAATAACAAATACTGTTATATGCCCGAATCCAGATTTATTTTCGACTTAAAAAACGAACACTTCATAGTGATCACGCGGTCAGATTATAAAATTAACATGGTCAAGTTGGAATTCGATAACACCTCCCCCTTTTTTGTAAAGAAAAAGAAAACAACACCTAACGTTTCGCGAATTTAACACATCGTATGAAAACAAACATGACATAAGTCATATTGTACTTACAGTTGGATACTTGAGTCATGTTTTCCGTCAGGAACATCATCAAATTGTATGAAAAACTCATAAACAGCTGACACGCACTTGCTTGTTTTGATGCCTTTTCAAGCTTTGAAATGACGTTGAGTGTAAGAATAAATGTGATGACAACCAATAGAAACGACTACATGACGTCACAATTAGATTGCGATAGAATCGTTGAAAACTTATGGAGAACTGCCTTAACATTACTGCGTATCAACATCTGTCTATTTTTTTTAATAAAATTTGATGAAACCAATTTGTTTGGATTCGTTTATCTTAAGATTTCATTGTTATTCCAAATTTGTTTAAATTATTGCACTCCCTTTCCGAAGAACAAACGAAACTTGTAGAAAATATCAATGTAGTTTAACCAAAAGGCAGAAAAATATAATAGAATTGATTTGGAACTGTCTGTCATAGGTGTAGGTCTTTAGATTTGATTAGAAATGTAATTTCTCCAGGTCAGAGATGCTCACAAAAGACTAAATGTTTTGCCATTGACATTATTTTTAATTATATTCCTTTTTATGAAAGGACATACATGTCATTGTACATGAAATCATTTTAGTCATTCTACTCAATTACTGTGCGTTATGCTGTTATCAATTTAATTTTAGGCTCAAATACGGTTAAATGTTAATAGAATATCGTGTATCTTGAATCTTAAATTCAAATGACAATTGTAAAGGCAACAGTGGTATACCGGTGTTCAAAAGTCGTAAATCAATTTAGAGAAGAAACAAAAAACGGGCCACACACTACAACTGAGGGAAACACAAATGCTATAAGAGAGAATAAAAAGGAACAACAGGAACGCCAACATACATCATGTATATAGAAATGAGCTATTTGATAACAACTGTACCATTCCGAATATGGTAAAGGACATTTAATGAAAAGCATGTTTGTTAGATTAAATCTGGTTAAATGGCTAGACAAAACCATCCGCTTAAGACCAAGGTTAAACAAATATTGCAAAAATGAAAACACTTGGTGACAGAAATACAGCACAAATACACGCATTTATCACAGAGAAACGCACAACAAATTAATGTCATAGTCGACATAATTTGCAAAGCACAGAACAACAACGAACATATTCCATAAACGATAAGCACCACTAACATACAATCTCGAAATTTATACAAGTATGTGCAGCATACTCGTTTAATCAATTTTCAAATGAAAATCGTGGTATTAAAAGGCAATTTTGTAATTATTTGAATTACAGACAATTAGACATAACACCTTTTCCAACCAAAACTATAACGGAAACATCACACATAAATACATGAATTTTGGATGAACATACTACCGATACATGTTGTATAGCAATGCAAATTCCTATATATCATTTTCATGGACGTTTTTATTTTGTTTTTTTACAGTGATATTGAATAATATGAATTTCTATAATCAAAGCAAGCTGGCAAAAATCCAAAATAGTTCATTTTTTGAACGTTATTCTTTGGAAAGTTGCCGTGAAATATTTTGTTTTAACTGTTAAACATATACATGTATGAAAAAAATAGTTCCTTCCTTCCTTATATTAAAGAGTGCCAATAGTGAAAGGATGGTTGAATGTGACCTACAACATTCTAAGCAAGATAATGTTTCGTATGAATATTTTACTATCTGTTGTAAATATGATGTTGTTGTTTGGTGAGTACTTCACTTCAAATTCTAGAGAATAAAAAGGTACATTTTCGTTAAAGTCATTAATCGAACGAACGTGTTCTTTCTTTTAGACACATCTTAAAAGAAGGACACGAAATTTAGAATGTTGGTGACTTCACTTGTACTTTAACGATTTCAAATTGTTGTAAATGACATCTGTATAACTTTATAAAGATATGCGTAATGTCATTTCATATGGAACGGCACAGCTGTTTGTTGTGCATTTGACATTATTTGTGCAAATGTGCTTATATGTTGTCAATTGTCATTATTTGTGCATATGTGCTTATATGTTGTGAAAATGTGCCTAAATCATGTGCAAACATTCTTCTATGACGAGCAAGTATACTTATTTGATGTGTATCATTAAGCTGTCTTTTGGAATAAAGGTTGCTTTGATCATTTACAGTCGAGAACCAATAATTGTATAACTAACCGAATGTTAAATATTGTAGACCCAACGAAAAAAAATAATCTTGCAATACATATTTTGACAATTTTCTATATATTTCAATTGAGATGTTTTTCATTTTTAAACGAGGTACTAACGTGCTTTTTTTTTCTAATTCTTTTATCTTATTTACAATCTCAAACATTTTCCAAACACAAGCAACAGATTTAAGCTAAGTGTACAGTAAATTTCGGAGAAGCAGATTGGAATCAGTTGAGGCGTCGACAGTCATCATTCTAAACATAATCAAGTTCATTGACCATAACGACAATGGAATCACATCATATAATTTGTTTTTACTTTATATAATGAAGTAAACCAAACCGCATAATAAAAGGTTACAATCATATCATATAATGACAAAGCCACATCATATAAAGATGTTTTCACATAATATAAGCATGATTAATGTCCACATTACATAATAATAAGTACCTTTATTGAGATTCGAGCGTCTCTGATGAGTCTTTAATAGACAAAATATGCGGGTCTGGCGCAAATACAAAATGTCAATCCTGGTATCTATGATGAGTTTATTTATAAGTATATTTGCATATCATACAAGATTATATGCACATCATACTAGGATTTTTGCACATCATGAAAGTACATTTGCACATTATATAAAGACAGGTGCAGAACAATTGGCAGGTCTGAAGTTCCATTTGAAATGACATAAATACGCATATCTTTTACAGCGATATTGATGTCATTAAAAACAATTTGAGGATCGTTATAAATAGAAATAAAGTGACCACTGAGAAGTACATACACAACATTCCAACCATACGAAGAAACTATATTAACTGTTCCCAACTAATACTCGAATTCAATTAATCAGAAAATATTACCATTTCCAATGCATGAATATAAAGGTCATAGTAATTTCAATTTGCTGTGCGTGTATGAGTACGTGTATCAGTTGTAATATCACGATTTTGAATGAAAAACAACTTTTAAAATATAGTTAAGACTGATTCCTTTTATTTGTTGTGCGAGTTGTACATTTATATGACCAATGGTTTACGAATCAAGAAATGCATAGAGTTCGATAATAGTCGATTCCCTATTGTGAGAAACCTTTTCACTGGATATAGCTGTACAGATGTACGTATGTTTATAGGTGAAACACGACGGGTGTCAAATGCTGATCAGGATCTGCATACATTTCAGGAGCACTCGAGATTTCTCTAATGTTGATGAGATCTTTGTTACGCAGTCATTAGTTTTCTATGTTGTGTTAAATGAACTGTTGTTCATTATGCATTTGATTTTCAAATTTTTAAATGACATTGTCATTTTGTTTTCTACTTATGGATAAGAATATCACTTTGGCATCTTCTGTCTTTAATTCTGTGATTTACATGTTTGAATGTACTATACTATAATGTTTTAATGTATTTATATGTTCTGAGTGTTCTTGTTTTTATTTGTTCTGTATTCCTGTCACGTAATGTTGTCATTTCAGCGCTATTTTAACATTGCGATATAAAAGCGAGAGTTTTAGCTAATCATAACAAACCAGGTTCAATCCACAATTTCTTTCTAAAAATATCCTGTACAAAGTCAGGAATACGGTCGTTATCAAAAGTAATATTCTGAATCACGTTACGTCCATAATTTATGACGTCATTCATTGCTTTAAGTCTTTAACGATACAGCACATCCTCATGTGTCGTTTGGCATTTGACGATAAATGTGAGGTAATCTTTGAATTTAATTTCAGATATTAACAAAAGTGAAATACTCTACGTTTCTAAGTCGTCTAATTTACAATAAGTTGCCCATTGAAATCGGCTTCTGCTTCTTTGCTATGGAATGGTCCACCAAATTTGACATCGTATAGCGATAACAGTAAGGTTAATCCTGCAGTGAAATATATTGGAATTATAAGAGGTAGAGCAAATGGCGAATATAATTTGAAGATATACGGTTTCGAGGAATCAAATGAAGGGGCATACCAGTGTTCAACATTGAATGATGGGAAGCCTGTAATGTACACTGTCAACGTTATGTTACAAACCAGTATGTGAACGATTCTTTTTTATTTATCAAATAGAATATACTTCGAGAGCATGCATTAACTATCCACTAGAAATATGTGTGAGAAATTAAAATTAAAATGTTAAAAATTTGCAGCAGCAAATTTCAAAGAGTTTTTTTTACCGTAACAATTGACTTTTGAATATATACACATGAAAGAATACTTAGATTGTTTTTTAAAACTCACCAAATTCTGTAAGCACACATGAGCTATCTATATATTGTTCATAATTCATATACCATTATTACAATGTCGGCTTCATATTTGTTGCTAAGAATAATCACTAAGAATAATATATAATGTTATTATATATCATCATGCAGTAAACAATCTTTTCAGATATCTATTAAACATGTCATATATGATTTTATATAGAGTCAGAAATATATCATTACATCTCTTCTTTATCTGTACACATGTCAGCAAACAAAAGGGGGATCATCAATTTTGCAGTTGTTCTTATTGCAAAAGAAGGACTGTTAGTTTTTTTTCCCCAGATAAATTTGACTAGTACAGTTTAGAATGATTTTATTTATTGTTTCCGTAGTTTTTGTAAAAAAACATTGCATTTATTACTGTTTAATAATTACTACAGCATAAATAAAAATCTGAATAATTCACTGCATCATTTTCACATTTTTCTTTTTATATTCAACAAAAATTCATTACAATTTAGGTCAACTCTACTATCTATTCATCAGCTTTTCTTCCATTTGATATCGGTATTTGTTTTGAAATTGTCATACAAGTATCAACTATCCCATGATGATAAATTATCCTACCTGATAAAACATTGTTTAAAATTCGTTCGGTATGATTTAAAAGTTGTAAAATATTCTTTATTTTTAGATAAATTGTCACCTGATAAAATTAATTGTACTTCAAGTATTAGTATAACTGATTCATTCACAACTACGGATCAAATGCAAAATGGGACCCATCAGGGAAACAACTCAGGCAAATATAATACTACTTAATGATTACAATTATACAACTTTCTTAGTATTTTCTGAATTTAGAGATAACTTTTCATTAGACAACAATAACAGAATGTTACTCAACATATATTTCGGAACACCGAATGGTCTTAATCAGTGTTGATATATGGACACCAGTGTTCTACTGAATTTTGAATTTTTTTATAATATGTACATTACCTTTCAAATCTTGGGATGACATGGATACATATTGAAGGAGGTTTTAAAGATCTTATTGTTCAACAGTTAACATTTGTCCTGTTAAAATCATTGCTAAAATTAGATCTTTTATTTTCAACAACGAAACACGTTTAAAAAAAATGACATGCATCCCCAACATCAAATGAAATAAATGATTGTGTAATTTTTTATGTCACTATTTTTTAAACGCTATTCTAAAAATGTCTGTCTGTCTAACAATTGATGTAGCATGAATTTGTTTAAAATAGATACAGTATTTGAAATAAAGTTTGTCTCTTTTTCTTAAGGTATCACAAGGAGCGAAATTATTTTGTGTTGTGCTTTGGTTTGTATTCTTTTCTTGACATTGATCTCATATTCAAGGAATCGACACTACACAACGAGAAATGTTAGCATTATTCAGCAACAAAACGACAATACGCCGACAGACCAAAGAGCATCGGAAACAGGAAATATTCATTTATATAGCACAGCAGATGACTACAGTGTGCACACGTTTCCAGTTGTCATAAATGGTAGTATGCAAGGGGACGACAATGATTTTGAGAGTAACTCGAGTTTATCATCCAGCATGAATGTTGATATTGAGGAAGACTATATTCATCCCTACGACACTCCTGTTTACAGTTTTCAAGATAATAAACATGATTATGAGAAACTTGATCATTCAGGAGAATATTGTGCCTCAATAACTCATAGAGGAAACGATGACGAAATATCCGTCACAAGTACCGAAATCAATAGTTCATTAAATATTTCAGGATGTGTGCCAATCGGACATGTAAATGTAATCAAGTCGTCATCATCAAAGGATGATACGATATGCAAGAAATACACAAAGGACCAACAGGGGGGCCTTACAGATATACATATCAATGTTACTAATCCTAACACAAATCACATTAACCAATCTCCAATTTATGGCATAACTCATTACAAACACCATGTTTTCGACGACATTTCTCTTGATTAAACAAATTATTATGTCTTTTCACACGAATAGCTAATTGTAAATAATCACTTGTTGTTCCAATTGATATTTGAAAAGCTGTGGACTAGCATACGAACTTAAAAAAATAAACTAAAATGCAAGCACAAAATAAGCGAACCCATATAAGTTACTTAATATTTTGCTCAATATTTTAGGAACCGACTTTGTGCTATGTGTTTTTCGCATTGGCGAAGACTGTACGATTGTCAATAAAAACAAAATATTTACTTTTAATTTTAGTGGATAGTTGTCTCATTGGTAATCATATTGGTAATCATATCTCATCGACTTTTGTTAAAATAGAAGATAGGTATACAGGTTAACGGATATAGATAGCAATTTACATTGTTTAAAATGGCAGTAAGTACGATAGATGTCGTTTTGTTTGTAGTTCTGATAGTAGGTTATAGATTTAACTACAAGGCAAGATACACAAATCAACGAATCCATCAGTCTGTCTATCTTAGGTTTCTTCACTAAGGTATCTTAAATGTGCCTAGATGGATACACATAACATTTAATACCAATGGTGGAATCTCCATTTCGATTTTCATGTGTAGCATTTCTGTTTTTAATTTTTAAATGATCGGTGGGGCTTTTTATGACGCTGTCAGTTTTCAAATTTACGTTTGTTTCCCATTTGTTAGATTTTGATGTCATTAGAGAGACGGACAGACATACGACAGAATGCACAATTTCATTTCTGTTGGACGCTAGCAGAAAGACAAAAGAGATCTTTAAAGAAAATGTTGTGTATTTTCAGTTTATGAGTTTGACTGTTCCTTTTGTATCTTTTACTGCTCTTGTATAGTGTTCGGGCAATAATGTAATTATACCACAAGTGTAAATACAAAGAAAATTGATCAGAAAAAATTCCTGTTGTGACATTTGTTTGGCCCATTTATGAGCATTAAGTTTTCTGATCTGTGCGTCTGTTGGTCCATGAGTTCGTTCGTTCGTCCGTCTGTACCACTTCAAGTGAAAGTTTTTGTTCAGAGTAGTATTTGACGAAGTTGAATTTCAATCAACTTGTAACTTAGTACACATTTTACCTTTTCAAATTCGCGTTTACCCCTAATTTCACGATGCACTGAACACACAAAAATGATAGTGCGAGTGACTTATTTGTTCTTAACATATTCGACTTAATGCTTCGAAAATTTGATTTTTAGGAATAATCTTACGGTAGATCGACTATATAACACCATCGTCGATTGTACATTTTTAATTTTATATTATCAAACCTATTTTCTTATAGCTTATTTCAAAATTATATAGGATAAGTTTCTTTTTTTTTAACATAAAGGTGTTTTATCATGATATTTTTGGCAATTTAAAAAAAAGCAAATCGTTTTAACAAGGTATAAAATAAATCGGGAAAGTGTCCACTGAACAGAAGGAAGCCTCCGTTTGCCTATCATATCAAGTTATAAACGGAGATAACGGAAGAACTTGAACCGTGACGCTTTCCAAGTTCATACTTGATATGATTTTTGTGGTTTTGATATTGTGTATAAATTTCATGACTTTTCGTTGAGGCACACGATAGAGATAGAACAGAAATGAAAAAATAGTAATTTTTAGGGCATAAGTCTGGAACGAACGTGTGTACGGACAAGGGTAAACTTACTGTCCCCGTCGCTACGCCCACTTTTCCTGACATGGTACAGGACATTTTCAGAAAAAACATGTATGTTGAACCTGGTTTTATGGCTAGCCAAACATCGCTTTGATGGCAATGTTTAATATAAAAATATAAGGACAACATTACATGACAGAACTGCAGCAAAAATTAATGAAAGAACATTCAGGACAGAGAAATTCCAAAAAAAACAATCAAATAATACATTTCGACATCATCATGCCAATAGTTATCAAAGGTACAAGGCTTATAATCTAGCACGACAGACGCGTTTCATTTACATAAAACTTATCAGTGATGATCAGATCAAAATAGTCAAAAAGCCAAACAATTACAAAGTTTAAGACCATTGATGATCCAAAACTCAAAAAAAAATGTGTCAAATACGGCTTAGGTTATCTATGCCTGGGATGATAAAATCCTCGGTATTTAGAATAAATGTAATTCATACTTTTGCCATTGTTTTATGAAAAACAAAAAGAACCAAATAATTGATATTCATGTCAACGACAACGTGTTGACTAATTACAGAATTAAATCGAACACGTAAAACAATCTAAGGCAGCACATAAAAGAACAACTAGTCTACCATTTATTTTTTGAATAACCAAACTAATTATTTTTTGGTTTAATGTATATATATCTCAGAGTTCTAAAAATAAGTTTTTCTTGTGGGTCTTGAAGAAAATTTGCTGGTCCAAACTGTGTATACTGTTGCAAATTGTTGGTTCTCAAAACCTTAGGACAACCATGTGATCATTCAATGAATATCGAGTAATATTTACACATTTTTTCAAGCTCCTTTGCATTCGTTAGATTTATTATGCATGTATATAGAACAAGAAAGAAAAGTTCTGTAGTTTTTCGTCAATTTCAATGTGAACACAGTCAAAACTACGAACAGAGTAACAAATATGTGTTTGTATAAAGGTTTCGATACATGTCGATTTACATGGGAGTAACATCCATTATGTGTACATAATCTGACCCTGCGCAAGCGCATCACATATAGATAACTTTAATAGTTACATGAAAGGCGTCTGCATGTCTGTCTATCCGTCTGCCTGTGTATAATTCCATTCGGTAGTAATAGCGATACTACAGGTACAAATGATCTTGTAACTTTCAAAGAAAGTTAATGCTTAAATGCTCAAAAATATTCACAATTAAAACACATTTTTTTTCTCAATAATTTTCATTATTTTGAAAAATAAATTTTTTCCCAAAGAAGTAAGGGGACGGGGGTGCATCATCCCAGAGAGAAAATTTTAATTCTGCACCAATATATCTCTATCAATCATACATTCCCATTTTAACTAACAAATTTGAGTCAGAAATGCACATATAAATGTAAGGTTTTGGCCTTTTTTAGTTCAAAAGTTTGATTATTCATCAGTTTGGCATTCCAGATGTATGTGTAAATGGACAATTTTTGACTAAAGTTATAGTTTTCAAGATATAAAAAGAAAAAAAAACACACGGTTTTTATTAATTTGATGAATATATTATATGTCTTTCCAAATTTGTGAATGGTATGTTATGGTATTGTTGTTCTTGGGAGATACACAGATTTAAAATTAAGGGCTTTTTGAAATATTTCATTTTCGAATTTTAGCATATTTTTTAAATGGTAGCGTTGGAAACAAACTATTATGTATATTTAAAATGTTAACTTTTTAGAATAGTGATGGGTTTTGTTTGTTATTGTTAACTTAATTTCTATGACTCTTTTGATTCCTTAATTTTTGAATTTTCAAAAGCGTCTTTTTTTTCATTTATTCAGGCAAAATGTTATTTTGACTGTTACCATGGCAACGCATATTATAAAAGGAAAATAAAGACAGAATTTTACTTATCTGGCATAGGGAAAACACAACTTTTGTGACATGTCATGAATCACCCACTGCATGATTTTTACAAAGGTACTTTAAAAGCGTGAATCATGCATACATTGTTTATACATGGATGATGCATTCCCAATTCCAAAATGATAAAAAAAAATCATACTTTAAAAAAAGGTGTATAAATGATAGTTTACTTAAAAAGTTTATTTTCAGATCAAGATCGACAGAATTGCTAAAGTATACTATGTATATCTTAATTAAGGTTAAAACGTTATGTGAGTGATGCCACTTATTGGAGGATTCAGCTAAACGGGGACTTTTTGAGCTCATATTGGGTACTAATGTTAGTGTATCACACATCGTTCAAGAGGTAATTAACAATTACGGATGGACTCATATGAATTACAAGAGGAGGGATATTTGGTAAGCGTTTCATACTATGCATGCAATCATTCACCATGCGAATCCTCACTCATTCACAATGTCTTAATCAAGAGTCAGACATTGTTGGTTATAGTAACATAGAAGTAGTAAAGCAACTACCATTTCGTTGACTTGCATGATAATTTAATCAAAATAAATTTTAACACTTTGGATAAACCCGGCATTTATTTAAAGTAACTAATCCATTTTCAAACAATCGGAAATCAATGTCGAAACTTATATCAATACTCGTTTATTCATAAACTACATTCGCGCCATGTACTGAACATGTCTATTTGCAGAAAATATTTGCACTTGATCAAATATTGCCCTAAGGACTATGTTAGTTTTTACCATAACTTGGTTTCCGTAATATTTGTTCATCATGGTAGTCCTTCGTCTGTCACCTACCTGTCTTTGAAATATACATGTTTAAAACAACAGTTTTTCATATTTCAACTTGGCTAACAGGATGTTTATTATGTTTCCCTCTTTTTCTATCGGATGACAAATGCAGCCTACAAAGGTGTTGTGTGATTTAACTTCCAAAACCCAATTTTCTGTAAAATAAAGTTAATGAACGTTAAAATTAATTTTTGCAAAACAAAAATAAGCCAAAAACGGCTTATAAATCACGTTTTTGTGCTACAAAACAAAATAAATATATTCATATAAATATTTGTATCTTCTCTTACTTGGAAAAACTTAGATGACTGAGAGCTCAAACACATGTTTAACCCCGTCACATTCTTAATTGGACTGTCCAAAGCCACAAATCTGTAATCCAATGGCTGTTGTAAGTTGATGTCTTCCTGTAGTTAACAACGGTACCAGGATTATAATTTAGTACGCCAGACGCGCGTTTCGTCTACATAAGACTCATCAGTGATGCTCAGATCAAAATAGTTTAATAGCCAATCAATCATAAAGATGAAGAGCACTGAAGACCCAAAATTCCAAAGTGCTGACTACTGGGAAAGGGATACCCTCGACACCCACCTGTATTGCTGTATATTTATGTAAATGACATGAGCCTAACGACAGGTAATAAAAAACTCATACAGAGTTGATACTAAGGACTAGCATTGGAAATTATAAGTAACATAAAGCTCAGTTTGCTCTTGAAAGTTTTCTTTTACGTCTTCCAGAGAATAAAAGAATCTGGATTTCAAAACTGAGAACATGCAATATTAAAATACCACGAGAAACTTGAAATAAAATTAACGGTACCAATTTTCTTGCACCAGATGCGCATGTCGACAATACATGTCTCTTCAGTGATGCTCGTGGCTCGATACTTGTAGATGGTACAACATTACTAGAATCGATCGTTTATGTATCTGATGTAATGAATTTATTGCATCGGTGATACAGAGCTCTTCCCCAGTTTTACGCCGAGTTCAAACAAGTTTTTATTTTTATGAAATTGAACTAATATTTTTATACTGCAACTTAAACTAATACATTGATAGCTTTTTAAATCGTAACACAAATGTCAAACTTATTCTTATCCCTTAACAAACCCCTGATTGTGGAGAAAGTGTTCCACGATAAAATTAACCTGATACAAAATAAAGCTGTGTTACTGTATTCAGGAAATAAACACAACTAGTTGCAGTATAAATATAATTATTTACATGTTTGTTTTAATACTATTATTTCTACCTATCTGTACTAAAAATGTCAGTTACTACATAGTTTAGATACATTTATCAAGAAAATATCTACATTTTGTTCTGTCATTTAGTAAGATGCATGTATCTTACAAATTTATGATCTTTACAAAGTACACTTTTGATATTAGATTAACATGCGTGTCGTTTTAAAATTTATATGTAGCATTTGACTGATGGTAGTTTTGCTTCATAATGTTGAACTTGAAACCCCATTCCATTTGAGACAGACGTCCTTTTTAAATCGAAGAATTGCAACAGTGACATCACAATGTTTTTTTTAAATTATAAGTTACACGGTCTATATTAATAATTAAAAAAAGAAAATAGATGAATAAAGAACTGACTTCGATCAGGTTCTGACATATATGTTTTTCTAACTCGGATTTTCTAAGCTACATTTTTTTTGTTATTTTTGCATTAAATGTCATTGAAACATTATTTGTATATACCATCATGCATTTACTAGAACAGTTTGTTTTTGTACTGTAAAAGGACGTATTTTGTTATAATCGAAACAATGATGACAGGAAAAGGCATGTTTAGTTAGGAAATGAACTTTGCCATTTTTCATGTAATTGTGTTGATAAAACATTAAACAATTTCCTTGTGACAGTTTCCTTTCCATCTTGGTAATATAGTTGTAGCTGTATTTTTGAAAGTACAATATATACGAAAAATATGCTAATAAATTAAATGCATTTTTTCAACATTTTTGGTGCGTCTGTATAGATCAATTTAGACGCAGGTTTATCAATCATTTTGTACATAAGACAATGCATGTACCAAGTCGAAAATGTCACAATTATTTCCGCTTTGTTCAATGTGTTAGGAGTTTTTGTTTTTAATTTTCCTTCGAGTTCGGTGATGTTTTATGAAATTTAAGTAGATTTTAGATAACTGTTTTCGGTTTAGCGCTATTACAGATTAAAATTTAAAAAAAAAAATTGAAGCATATATCTGAATAAACAAAACATATACCGACAAACCAAGCTGTACTAAAATGCAAAATATACTGTCATCGTGTCAATGTCAGTAACTGCATAATTTAGCTATATTTATGAAGAAACTATCTACAATTTAGTACTGTCATTTAGTAAGATGCATGTACGATGTATTTGTTATTATTATAGTTGAAATGATAGGACATTTTTTTAGGGGAAACTCACGCTTGTCGAATGACTATGTACATAGAAAATCCCTGTTTGTCTGTTAATAATCTTTGTATAGATGATACTTGGTAACATTATTGTCCATATTTATGTATACAAATGAGCTCAGATTGTAGTATAATGGTTAAACTTTACAACATAAATTGGGAAGTTGTGTTATATTCTATTGAGGCACTCATACCACATCTTCTTATATTATTCTGCTCATTATTAGTCAATGATATGATATACTTATTCAAGCATTTTACTTTGCAATGACTACAAAGATGATACATTTTAATATATACAGCCTCCTCCATTAATAACTACTGTTTCCTTTGAATCTTAAACTAGAAATAAGATAAAACAAATGTTTACGTTATAACGCAAAGTATAACGCAAAGGTTTGCGTTATATCGCAAAGGTTTGCATTGTAACGCAAACATAGGAAGAAAAAATTACGTTCACCTGGAGTTATTTATACATTTATCAATCGTTATGAGGTAATTTTATATTTTAAAACAACTTCATACAAAGAAATGATTGATTTATGAAACGACCTTTACCTTGTGTAACATTTAAACCGCTTTCCTAAATCGATCAATTTCCTATGCATGTTCCATTTAAAATGTAAACGCTATTGTAGAGACTAACTAGAGTTGTTATTCTAAAATGTGACCGACAAACAAAATGTTAATTTTAGTCGTATTAAAAAAAATTTGACATTTACGAATTTATTTTAGAGCACTTTTAAATCTAAAAGCATCTAAATAAGATAAACAACTGCAAAAGATAAAAAAATCGTGTTGAAGTCTGGAGGTTGTTGCTATCTAATGTGATTTGATTACTATTGTCTGTTGTATTGTAGTCAAGCTTATTCATGCATATTTTTGTTTTAAATTGTGGATTCGTTGACAAAAGTATGACACTTTGCACAAGTATAAACATATATATAATATTGTAGTCAATTTAAACTATGAGTTTTAAAAAACCTCCAAAATTGCAAAAATTTTAGACAAGGCGGATAGAAGCTATACATTTCATAAATTTAAACAAAAGAAGCAAAGAGATTCGAAACTTAATCTTTTCAAAGGTTAATTAATGCAATTGAATGAATCCTTGCTGATTCACTATATAATATATGTTTTTTTAAATGGCCCTAAACATGTGAAATGCGCAAAATCAAAACTTTGCAAAACAAGTCATGATTCTTCCTTTTTCAAATAGTTCTTTTATTAACGCATTTCCACACTTATTGCGATCAAATTGACATATACACTACACCTGCTATGATTCATTGAATCCGATTCAACCCTTTCGAGGTTATGTTTTTCGAAAGACTGTCGCCATTCCAAGGGGCATTTGTTGTGCCCCTCTTCTTGCCGACTTGTTCCTTTATTATTGTGAGGATGACTTCATGCAGGGACCTCCTAGGAAGAAAGATAATAAATAAGCAATATCCTTAAACTCAACGTTCCGTTATTAAGATGATGTTGTCTCATTAAATAATTCATAATTTGGTGAATACATTGAAAGCAACTATCCCATCGATCTAGAGATAAAGGGTTACAACATATACAGTTGAGTCTGCCTCATATCTTGACTTACATCTATGAGTTGACAATGCGGGACGGTTGAAAACAAAGCATTACTACAAAAGAGATAATTTTAGCTTCCTAATTCTGAATTTCCGTTTCCATGTAGCAACATTCCAGCAGCGCCTACATAAGGAATACATGTATCTATCTCTTATTTGATACGGTGATTCTGTTTGTAACAACATGTGCAACATGACGGGTGCATTATGTGTAGTAAGATCTGCTATCCTTTTCGGAGCACCTGAGATCCCCCCCCCCCCGTGTTTGGAAGGGTTCGTTTTGCTTAGTCTGTAGTTTTCTATGTCGTGTCTTGTGTACTTTTTTGTCTGTTTGTGTTTTTCTTTGTTAGCCATGGTGTTGTCAGTCTATTTTACTATGGATTTGACTGTCCCTCTGGTATATTTCCCCTTCATTTCCATACATTTATGTGTAGATCGACTTTGATCGAAATAAATAAATGATCCGTCGATGCACCGTTAGTGTGTTGAAGCATATATTTTGACAAAATCACAAGATGGTCATAAACGAAGAAGTATACAAAAGTTTTAAACTTTTATTTTTAAATATGTGCGTAGATCAATAACACAACTTAAGATCTGAATAGCTTTTGACCTAATATATTCATATTTAGGGTTGTCTCATTGGCAATGATACCAAATCTTCTTAATTCTATATAGCATACATCTTACTAGCATGCGATTCAAAGATTAAGGATAAGGGCAATTCAACAAATATTTCATATCAGTACAGTTTGATATAAAGCATTTTTAAAAAGCAATAATGAAATATAAAAGGCACATTACAACAACATCAAACATGTCTAATAGATAATCATTCAGACCAAGGTTTCTAAAATGCGAAAACTATTTACAATCATAAAAAGTATCCTTAACCGTATAAGGTTTTGGTTTTCCGAAAATTAAGTTTTACTATTAGATTTGACAAACTAATTTTAGATAGTAAACAATGGCATATCAATGTATTTATGTTATGTATCACGTATTATACCGACCTTTAACAATTGTAAATTTACCTTGACATACTTTATAAACATAAATATTATAGTCTAGTATCTAGATTCGTTGGCAAAAATTCGATTCAATTAGTATTCAAGTGAAATTAAAGATTTCTAAAATAACAAAAAGTAATGTGAGTGTATTAAAGTAACTCATTTTTACATCTTATGAAATATATATAACGATATGTATACTTTACTAAACACAAATTTTCAGAATCAGATTAATTTGGTTGAACTATCAGTGTCATTTGTGAGGTACAATTGTCTTAATTTGTTCGAGAATAGAACTGTCTCAATATGATTAAAAGGTAAAGCAGAAAAGCTCGCACATTATGATTTAGATCACTTCTACTTGATTTCTCTATAAGTCATTATTTGAAGGATGAAAAAACAAAAAAATCAAATCGCAGTCCTAGACATATTTGTGTTAATTCCCTATGTTTCGATTAACTTGTAATCGTTGTTGATATACTTATTGATGCTTAGTAGTACATTACATTTTTTTTTAAATAGAATAATACTTATACAGTAAGTTTATTTCCTTCTGATATTTACAATTCGAGAAATAGATAGAGAAAGAGAGAGTAACGTACATGTATGTATGAAGATTCGACCCTGTCATATGACTGCAAATAATTATAATAAAACACTCTGCAAGGACTTTAAATGGCACGTTGGAAGCCAACACTGTATTAACCTTACATTGTTCTAGTAAAACAGCGAAAAGGTAATAAAGGATGATGTCTTATTAAGATAAATATCGTTATTGGTTGTATTTAATTTATTGTGTTAGTGCTTTATAATTCTCGAACAGTTGAATCAGAATTTTCATTTTCAGAGTCAAGATATTTTGTGATCGTAATTTCGTTTTTATCGGCGAAAAAAAAAGCAACAAAACTATAAGAGTATTTAAGTTTAATAAATTTAGCGTACATTGAAGTGCATAAATATAACAATAACGCAATGTAACCGTATGCACAAATATTGTTGCTAAATTAATCGGATCCTTACCAAACCATGTATTCCGGAAATTAGTCTCCAATGTAACAATAACATTTTTATTATGTGATATTTCTTGTAACAGTAGCCAGTGCCTATTTAGTATGATGTTAAATTTTCACTTCTTTTCTCGTACTTTGAACAACAAATTTAGCTATTTTGTAAAAAAAATATTTTAAGTACTCCATGTTCACCTTACAACAACATTACTAGATATGTAACTGTGTATGTTATGTCATTTAACTCCATCTTGTCCATGAGACTGTTATAATACTAATATTGTTTTACTTTTACTCCATTGTGTATTTATATTGTATTTACATTGAGTCAAAGATCAAATTGATTCGTTCAGTGTATGTTTACTAGTTTTTGTTTATATTTCTTTTAATTAAGTTAAGCCATTTTCATTTATGCTGGGGCGACGATGACCGAGTGGTCTAAGTAGTTACTACTGTTATCACTAGCCAGTCAACACTGAGGTTGTGAGTCCGAACCCTGCTCGTGCGGGTGCATTGGATTCCAATCTTAATTGACTAGGATTGCCAGTTTTCCTATCGCAGTTCGATTGTTTTCCCCAGCACTCCGGCTTCCTCCACCAATAAAAAACTGGCCGCCTTGAAAAAGACTAAAAGTGGCGTTAAAACACAAAAAATCAATCAAATTAATCGATCCATCTATGCTTTAAATTGTTTCTATGTTGTGATGTTGCACTACTATTTTTGTATAGGGTTAAGGTTGGTGCAAGCTTAAACGTTTATCTCTGCTGCATTTGGTTGCACTTTTACTAAGCCAGGAACCTGATGTTCATTGGTAGTCGTTTGTTGATGTGGTTCAAAAGTGGTTCTTGTTTTTATTTTTTATACAGATTCTACCGTTGGTTTTTCCTGTATGTTTGGTTTGATATTAATCATTTTTGTGCCGCTTTATGGCTTGCTCTTCGGTGTGCGCTTAAGCTTTTGAAGACCGTACTTTGACATATAATAGTTTAAATTTTACAAATTGTGACGTGGATGGAAAGTTGTCTCATTGGCACTCACACCATATATTCTTATATATATGTATATACGTTGTTTGAAATTGGGAAAAGAAAACATCTAGAAAAAGAGCTATATATTAATGGGAAATCTGTTTTTTGACATGGACTGTAGAACCAAAAAAAAAAAAAAAAAATGAAAGTGGCATGAAGTCAGATTGTCAGTATTACTGTTGGAAAAAAGTATGGCCAATGTTGGAACATTAACGAAATATCTTCTTAAACATAATACAAATATCGACGCTATTGCATTGTGTATATTTTAAAAACATAATACAAATATCGACGCCATTACATTGCGTAAATCAAAAAAGATATTACAAATATTGACGCCATTGCATTGTGGATGTTCTTTTAAATATTAGGTATGATTTAGTACAATTGACGTTTTTATCTTATAATTGCTATATGAAAGCTGATGATTACATATCTTTCTTTACAAGTGGTGTTTTTAATGAATGTGGTACATAATTCTGATAAAAAAATCTGCATGTCTATTCTTGAAAAGTAAGAATAATATTCTTTCGAAATAACATCAACGATAACAGCTTTTCTGCACCGAATGCGCATTTCGACAATAAATGTTTCTTCATTGATGCTCGGGTCACAATATTTGAAAAGAACTAAAAACTTCTTAAAATCATGAGGAGCTTATGTCGAACATGCACATTTAAATATAAGCTTCTGATTACTCTTTTTGGGGTAAATACACAACGAATATATTATGTCCCTTCAATCAATTGTATGTTGAACCTCTAACTCAAAGTGTATTTTCTCAATACAAGTATCAATTGGGAAAAACCAGAAAGCAGTGTCATTTATTTAAAATTATTAACTGGGACTATTATACTGTTAGTAGTAGTCCCAGTTATAAAGTGCTGTTTTTAAACTTTCATGAATTTGATCACTTATTATATTTAAGAGAAAGGGCGAAAGATACCAGAAGGACATTCAGAGTCACAGATCGAAAACAGACTGACAACACCATGACTAAAAAGGAAATGAAATACAGACAAACCATACTACCAATAACACAACTCAGAAAAGTAAAGACTAATCAACACGAACTCACCCACAACTTGGGTGATTTGGGGGTTGTAAGAGGTTTCATAACTTCTAATTTCCTAAATCTTTCTCTTTTTAATCCCCACTTATTTGGGGTCAAGAATTCATATAAGAATACTAGTAGTTTTGCACAAAAAAATCCTTTTGCTACACACTGCAGGTACTTAAGTTTAAAAAAAAGCTTCATACAAATATTCACTCCTGCAAAACATTTAAATGACAAACAAATGAGTTTGAAAACTATCTTTGAAGCTTTTCTGTTAAAACAAATAGAAAGGGTTACTCGACTATCTGTCAATTTATCTGTGAAAAATTATTTAAAGGGAGAATATTATGAAATGTACAAATATATAATAACTTGTTTCTTTTTTTTTTAAATACAATACTCAGACCAAGAAAAATTGATATAACATTTCTATAACTTTAAGTGCTAACAGCTCAGTTAGATGTTTCCAAATCGAGTTCATCATTACAGCCAACATATATATCAGTATATTAGAGCTTTGTTCTGCCATTTTTAACGTTTAGTTAAAGGTAAAATCACAAACGTACTGAACTCCGAGGAAAATGTAAACAGGGGAGTCCCTTATCAGAAGGCAAAAATAAAAGCTCAAAGACATCTTCACATGTTTTATTGCTAGCCAAACCTCTTACTTATATGAAAGTCGCACCAAATTATATTATATTGATACCGATGTGTGAACCTAACAGCAGAAAAATAGGTAAAAATGTCAAAATAAGGATTCAGCAGTCAATATTGTGTTATACTCTACATCCCAATAAAAAAAAACAAATATAATATAAAAGCACGAAAAGGTATATAGACAAAGCATATTGGCAAAATGAAAGACAAGAATGCAAAAAATGAACCACAGCTCAATAACACAATGTCTTATATTTACCTAAAAGAAATCGTTAAAGCTTAATTGTTATAAATTATGTCATGTTGAGTTTATCTGGTATCGGTTGTGATATTCTGGGAACCATATATGACGATTATCTGTCGAATTAAATTATCAACTAGCAATTTGTTAATTGACCGTCAAATTAAACTGTTATATGAGATGTTCCCGGTACCGCTCTCTATGCATTACAAGCAGTCCTTTTTATCAGTAAGCCTTAATTTACGAATCTGAAGCCACGTTCGATACGAACAGGTTATGTATTCAAATTCTTCAAAAAGTCAACAAAGTTATCTCAGACAAAACAACATCGTTAAATACATATGCAGAAAGTTTTACTCCACACTTGGAAACTACAAAACTTGTACATACAATTATCTCTTCAAATACAGTACACAATAACAGCTCAAATTAACGCTTGTCAGATTATCGCCCATCATTACAACAAACCTTCTAAATCGAATCTTTTGATAAAGATATCTTTCAATGGTAGTTATTTTGGGCCTTTTTTTAGACAGTCATGCATGTAAATCCAACCTTAAGCAACATCCAAAAATTAACTTTGTAAAATCGTTACCTCATGGTGAAACTCTGAAATCAGTGACAGGTTTTGCGCTCACTAAAACAAACTATGAAAAGACAATTGTTCTTGTCATAACAAAGATCTGGTGAGCAACATAAAGTAACAAAGTAGTTTACATGGTTTATGCAGGCAAGTTTTGTAGCTACACAAAGCAGAAATACCGACATTTTTATGATAACAATTCAATTTACATAATAGGTTAAGAATCACTAGGCCAAACTGATGGTTTATACGGAGGGCCGTTATTACCAATTATATTGAACACACTATTGGTTAATTTGGGTCATTTTTTCTTAAAATGTTCTGTACCAAGACAGGAAAATGGTAATTGTTATCTTATAGTTCGTTTTTGTGTGTGTTTCATTGGAGTTTGGTTTTTCTTGCACTTCAGTGTTTCTGTTGTTTCATTGTTTTTGTCTTATAGTTGATGTGTTTCTCGATTTCAGTTTGTAACCCGGATTTGTTTTCTCATAATCCATTTATGACATTGGAACAGGGGTATACTACTGTTGCATTTATTCATGTTTACCTCAAACTATCGTCACAATGTTAGAAGCTATTCTTTATGATCGTCCGTTGATTTTACTATTATCTTATCCAATGGATAATGAACAATTGACACCCTCACATTTACTCTTTGGAAGGATACATAACCGTACCCAGGAATGGTAGATATAATCTGCATCAGCTAACAAACTGTTATATATTTAAAATCACTTCATTGACAACGTCTAGACACTGTTAAAATGTGAATACCTCAAATAACTGAGAGAACAACTTTAAAATAATGGAATACACAAACAGATCGTTAATATTGGTCGTACCGATACATATTGAAACTATAAGGAAAACTTGGAATGTTGGGATCATCGACAAATTGATTCAAGGCCGAGATTGATTTAGCATTTCATTTACAGACAAAAAATGGTCTCGGTGCAGACCTATTAGCATGTTATATCCTCTTAAACTGACATTTAGTGAATGAACAAGATCGTGTGATAATATACTACCCACAAGACGAGAGAAGACCGACGCAAAAGAATGTGTGATTACAAACTATTTCTTAAACAGTAATCAATGGTTTATTAAAGACTTTTAAAAATTATTTTTCGCCCGGACATTTGTAAAGCAGCAAACAAACCCTTCTATAAAGAATAAGGAAAACACAATGTCTTATTAAAGCGTCTCAATTACAAAACAACATATTCTTAGTCCTGTTGTTTTCAGAAAGACAAATTGTTTATTTGTGCAAGCATACTTCAAATTTCTAACATATCTATATTGTTTACTGCTTAATCTTTACAAACTTATTTTTAAACATTACTCAATCATGTCAATGGTATATCAATACTTTTTTGTTATGAAATATTTTTCACCTAGACCTTTTACAGTAAACAAGATAAACATAGATCCTGATCGGTTACCTTGACATACATTTCGTACAAAAATAGTATAATCTAGTTAAGTAAAATATTTAAAAGAGTTCAATTTGTACAGTATTATGTTGCACGCATGACATATGTTGGCAAAAATTTAGTAAATATATAAAGGTTGTTGAAGATAAAAAAAAACAATTATTATTTGAATAAAAGTTGATGACTAGCAAGATCTTATAAGCTATTTTTAACGATACTTATACGTGTTAAAATTTAAGATTTGATTATTCATTGTTATTGTTGAACAGTTAGAATCAGATATAACCTCTTTTTTAAGTCTCAAATAAATGTTTTATAAAACTGTAAATTCTAAACAGCTCTATAATAGTTCAATCCTAAGATCTAGGATAGAACTGACAGCAGAATACTTGCTACAAGGTAAAAACAATAAAACTGTGGTAAAAAAAATGAATAGATCTATAGTTCTTGCATATGATGCAAAGTTTATTTATCATTTACATTGTGTTGTTAAATTATAATAATATTATCATGAACATATTGTATCATATTACTGAATAAATTATGTCTACAAGATTATTGAAATGTTGTAATTGTCAGAATAATTAGTTGTTATATTGCATGATAATACAGATTAAAATAGAACACCAACTCGATTGTTTTTTTTTATCTCAAGTAGTATCAAGCACTGTTGCCGAATTTTATATAATGATCATTGACCAAGCCATTTAGATAGATCAAATCGTAAGAATACACAAATATTCAAGTGTATGGAAGTTATGACCGTTACTCTTAGGTACTTATAGGTGTATGCACCTTTATTGGTATATGATTAATTGGTTTTAAAACAACTTCGAGGTATAAATCCTTGTATTTCTCTTCACCTAGTTTTAAAACGTTATGTTATGATTAGGCAATTCTTTACTTTTAAAGCAACTTGACCCAAACAGACGATACAGTTTTTAAAAATATCTTTATCTTGTGTTATCTATGTTTACCTGTATGCTGAAACGGTTACGTTACTATAAATGATAACTATAAAAAGCTTATACACTGGCTAACATCTAGAACATGCAACTTGATCGAAAATAAAACTGGTCATGTAGTATATATTATTCGCAATGGATTCAAGGCGACACATACAACATACATTTAGGAGCTTGTATAAGGGCCAAGTTAAGAACAAAATCATTTGAAAAAAATAAACAAAATTAATGCAAATATATATAAAAAAAAAAGCGTGTTCAAGGCTGTTTGCTGCTTCTTTGGTTTGTTGTTGCTGTGTTGCTTTTTAGGTGATGTATACATTTTATCATCGTTTGTCAATATAATCACATTCAATCCTTTGCTTATTCTAATGTTTTATTCGACCATAATTGAAATAGGCAAGTGACCCTATGATGCACGGTTTTTGGCACAACGTTACGGAATTTTGGTCTTCACTGCTCTTCAATTTTGTATATAAAAAAGATGTTGTATGATTGCCAGTGAGACAACTCTCCACAAGAGACCTAAATGACACAGACATTAACAACTATAGGTCACCGTACGGCCTTCAACAATGAGCAAATACCATACCACATAGTCAGATTTAAAGGCCACTGATTTACAGGCTCCTGACTTGGGAGAGGCACATATGGCGAAGTTAAACATGTTATCGGGATCCCAAACCTCACCCTAACCTCTGACAGTGGTGTATCTGTCCAACATAAAAACGAACTTTACAAATCATTTGAAAAAGGCTTAGTAGAAATACATATAACAAAAACACATAGTTGACTTGGCCGGGTACATTTATATCCCAACACCAAAAAGACACTAAGAAGTTTCCGCAGTTACACATGTACTGAGAGCTAGTTCAAAATCGCTAACAAGTAATAGAACAAATAATCATGCATCTAAGACTAAATTATCAAGCAGTATATATCCAACATCCAATGGATTTGTACTTGTTTGGCTTTTTTTTATCTGAGTGTCACTGATGAGTCTTATGTAGACAAAACGCGCGTCTGGAGTATCATATTTGAGACCTGGTAACTATTTATCAAAAGCAATCATAGGTTCAAATCTTGTTTTCATTTAAGACTTGTATTTTCTTTTGAGCTAGTATTGTATTTGCCTCCGGGTTAACATAATCTGCTCATCCTATTTCGACTCTTAAAATTTCAACTGTCGATCCTAAATTGAGGTAAATTATATAGCCTACCAAATATAGTTTCGATTAGTTTCATCAATGCATAGGCATTAATTGTCGATATTTCGGATATTGTGTACCAATTTGTGCTAGCTCTTCACGTTAACGGCATACAATCTTTTACGAAAGTTTATTGTCTTCTGTTTGGTATTTAATTAATAACTTCGATCGGTAGTTAATGAACACCCGTTGTTCGACTTGCTAGTCAAAAACGTTTTCACTTTTTTGGTCTTTAGGAACATGTAGTGTGTGCTGTATATAAATCCCTCTACCAAGAATTATGCTTTAGTATTGTATGCACACGTATGAAAAATGTGGTTTTTATCGACTGCAATCATACATTGTAGGTGTGAACATAATTTTCAATTTAAATTTATTTATACATTTTTTTTTATTTATTTGACGAAACATTATGACATAGGAAGAGTCATTATAATGAGACGACCTTTAAAAGATCTGCATCAAACACTTGTTTTAGGTAAAAAGGCCGATAGTGCGATGTGATACTACAAATTCTCCTAATGGTATTTATGACTAAAGGGTATAGCTGGCTGTCTGAGACTGATGAAATTCAGATTCGATGTATAAAATGCATATGCTCTGTACTAGGAAGTATAAAAAGTACAGTCCGTACCCATAAGCCGCCACGAGAATGCTTTCGAAAAAAAGTTGTGTAACTGCTTGACAACGTCTAATGTAACTCTTTATTTTCAAGTTGTGTGTGAACATTTGATTTTTTTAATGGAAAACTATTCTTTGTGTTTCGTAACATTGCCATATAAGCTGGAGGTTTGGCTAGTAAAATATCAGTTTCATTTACCCATTTATTTCTTAAAATGTCATGTACCAAGTTAGGAATATGCCAGTTGTTTAGTTTCTATGTATCATGTGTATGTTGGTGTTTGTTTATGTTGCACTTCAGTGTTTCTTTTGTTAATTGGTTTTCTTTTATCGTTGATTTGTTCCCCTCGGTTTTAGTTTGTAACCCGTATTTTCTTTCTTTTAATCGATGGTTGACCTTTGAACAGCAGTAATCCACTATTATTCTTGTTTCGTCATTATGTAGAATTTGAAAATGCATAAAATTGATTAGAAAATACATCACACGTATTAGCTATTTCAGAATCTCTAAAGACATCTATTGGAGACAGTTTTCTATTAATCGGATTGAAAAGTTAAAAATGGACGTGTAAGTCATGTGGAGTAGGATCTGCTTACCCTTCAGGAGCACCTGAGTTCACCCCTAGTTTTTTGGTGGGCTTCGTGTTGTTTATTCTTTAGTTTTCTATGTTGTATCATGTGTACTATTGTTTGTCTGTTGTCTTTTTCATTTTTAACCATGGCGTTGTCAGTTTAATTTAGATTTCTGAGTTTGACTGTCCCTTTGGTATCTTTCGTCCGTCTTTCATAACTTAAATGAAACTTTGTGCAGACAATCCGTGCTTATCAGATAGCATCAATTAATGTTTGACGGGCCTTAGCTGAGATGAAATACATGCATCCGATTGAAACTCCAAACGGAACGATTACATTTCGTAGTTTGTACATCGTCATGCAAAAAGCTGGTTCTTTATTGACTTATACGCTTATATGCGGTTATCATTATAGTTTTTCAAAATAATAGAAGCGCCCTCTACAATTTCAAAATCAAACATGGTGGAACGTAGTAAAACTCTCGCTAAGTTGAATTTTTCTTATTTCTTGTTTATCGTTATTATTTCTTTTAGTGAAGAGTATACAAGCCCGAATTCGGGTAACTGTACATTTAATTTCTTGTCTGTCTCATAATATGATGCAGATGCTAATTACAAACTTGCTCCCGATAATGTCAACATATCGGTGTCGAAATGAGGCACGGAAGTTACAAAATTGTAAGGCAGAGAAAGGGATACGGATACACTTTAACATACTATATTTAAACTTGACTATAATGCAGTGTTGGATTTTACAATGTTTTAGAAAACGGCTTCTTCCGCGAGGAAGGTCTTCATTTTAGATTCTCCAAACCCTCTCTGAAGTTATATATACAAAGGACATAAAAAAAACATTTTACCAGCATAAAATCATTACAAAAACATGATTAATTCAATTTATTTGTTTATTATTCTTAATTTCAAAAAATAAATTATAAATAATGGTGGAGTTGCTTAGTTTTCTATGTTTTGTCTTCTGTACTATTTCTTGTCTGTTGGTCTTTTCTTATTTCTTTAGTTTTTTTCAAACTATGGGATTGACTGTCCCTTTGGTGTCTTTCGTTCCTGTTTTATGACATATTGTGTAGTCTAAAAGATATATAAACTAGGATTCAATAGTACTTGAGATGAAATAAGGTATTGCAGAATTGTACTTGTTTCAATGCTTTTTTTTTATGTGGGAACAAATACAAATGAAACCTGTATGATTCATTGTAATTGTGGTATAAAAATTCAAAGTAGTATACTATGGTAGTTTACAAGAACAAACCTTTAGAAATAAATGATTCAAATGATAAAATTAAAGTGTATAACAGCCTTGTTAAATTCAATTATACTGACAACGAAGTGTGAACAAAATCAAACTGACATAATAGGTCAAAATGTCACAAATAGGGGTACAGCAGTCAGCATAGTGTTTTTATCTTTATCACTATAAAAACAAACAAACATGTAAACAAACATTTACCATGATACAATCACAATGGTGGGGTGTATAAGAACAGAATTACGACATATGTAACAAGGAACCACCAAAATACATTCAGACACGACACATAAGCAAAATGACAAGAAACAAACTATCATAGAACAATAACACAATGATCTTGACGACGGAATGTATAAGTACAGAGCCCTTGAAATGAATACCATCAATGCAGACTAAACAGTAAAAGTAATATACAAAATGACACAAAAAGAAAAGATTACTACATTGTTTAACATGTTATTAATAAGCAACGTCATTACCAAGTATCCATACCTCAAGGCCATCGTATATTATATGTGAAGTAGATACGAACAATTTGTCAAACATATCTGGTATTTTCCTATGATTTTTTCTTTTTAAAAAGGACGAGTTGCCTTTAGGACAGGTAGCAATGTTTGATATATTTGAATGTGCTTTATTGTGTTTGACAAATGTTTGGTTAAAAGGGAAATAATTTTTTTTTATTCATCCTTTTAACTACATATGTTCCGTGGATGCTGCTTCAATAATTTCTTGAGCTGACAGTTTCAATAATCTAACACACAGTTCATATTGGATATACATTTGAAGGTACTGTGTTTATGAATCACTATTTCATTAAGATTGCATATATAACAATGAACCGACTTCGACGAAAACCATTAAATTAATAATTACTCAAAAAGAGAGCTCAATCGAATAAAAAACTTTGTAATCCAGGCTTTGTAGGAACACCACTAACAAACTTCATTGACCAGAGACCTGAAAAAAACCAATGTCTAATATTTATATCATAAATTAATGAAATGTATATGTGTATGTAAACAACATTGGTTTAAGTTATGGCATTCTAGTCAGATAATACGGAGTATGTCTCGCTGAAAATAAATAAATATCCCGCTCTTGGGATAACCAAGTGTAAGCAACAAACTAACTTATGCCTCTTCCCTATAGCTTCTGTGTCAATGAATGTATTCAATATGTAAACATATCTTACAATAATCCTGTTTTATTGTATTCTTAACGTGTCAGTTCCAGGTACATCACTTACATATGGACAAATTACTTAAATAAAAAAACTTTTAGATTTTTAAGTTTTTACAAAACTGTATTTCATACCGCCATCCTCTCCTTTATTAGAAAATCTCTAGTCATTTGCACACAGGATTGTATACACTCAACTTTTAAATTACTGTTATAGACAGTAATCAGTCTTTTTCGTCAAATTAGTGCATATTAGCTTTAATATATATCTATATGAATTCAAAAAGCTAAATTTCAAATTTTTTAAATGTTGTAGCTAGCTCGATTAAAACGTTAAACAATAAAACACATAAGGTTCAGAAATAAAATCGACCTAGGACTTTTGTTTATAATACAAAAATAAATGTTTTTAAAATATGGTCAACAGTCGTATAGATCTACATGTATGCCAAGTTTGATAAAAATCGATCGAGACTTTCCAAACCGGACACAGTTGATCTATTCATATACATGTACATGTTTTTGGGCTTCGTAGTACTAATTTTGGAATGACCCCCCACCTACAAGTTTCATATAATTTCATTATCTATAGTGTTTATTTGTGTTATATATGTATCAAGTAGCAGGCTGATTGTTTTGCTTTTACACTAATATATATCGTATTTTATTCTACCAGTCATATCATTGACTTCCAATAAATTTGTCTTTCAAAGACCTTGTAATTATTGCAAGATTTGCATGATTAGTGCATTCCTGCAAAATGTATATTGGCTAATAGTGGCGGTCATTTATAACTGGTAAAGAAAGCTGGAATGCAAAGAACCACCAACCTTCAGCAGGAAGACACGAAATTCTAGACAACTACGATTATATCAATAACAATTCCAATATCATTCTTTTCACATCATTAATACTGGCTTTGCCCAAACAAAACAATATAAAGCTTATGCGACTTGGTAACAGCAATACCAAGCAAAATAGAAAAGATTCCTTGCAGCAATGGCAGTGTTAATTGGTAACGTCAACTGCCACACATAGGTTTATTTATCAGCAAAAAAGGGGAATTTTAGTTAACAAAATCAACGTTTTGTTCAAATATTGATCCTTATAATTATGCGAAGTTTCGTTCTAGACAAACACAAACACAAAAGAGGTGTGTTACCTGTTGAATGTTCCATATTACATGAATTATGCGAGATGATGTTGTTGTTATTGCAATATTGGTATTTTCAAAGTACAATAATGTTATCTTATTTTCATTGAAATATTTATGTTGGAAGACATGTACATTATACCTGTCCACATTTAAAAAAGTACAATGTAATGTAATAACGTTTTATAAAACCTGCAACTTGCTGATAAATTCCAAACGAAATGTTGTTGTATAATAATTCAAATGAGACGGAAATTAAGAAACTGAATGTTCCCCATTACACTATCTTCCTCCTCTTACAAATTATTCGCTTTAAAAGGGTAATTATCGGTAATTGTACATTTTTCCATTGATGTGTACTCATCGATAATGTCAGAATTAGTGGACTGGTCGTGATACTAAAATTTTTGGGTGAGTTCGCAATTGACATGCGGGAATGCATCGCGTAATGATCTATTGTCTCTTTCATTAAAACAATCGGGCGTGATTTTCTTTGCAGAAACGCAGGAGTTATTTTTTAACTATTGTGTAAAAATATTAACAGAAAATGTACCTAAACCCCGATAGACTCAAATTTTTGCGTTATCTGCAGAAGTCGTAATATTCACCTTGTCGTCCATGCTATGCCGATCCGAGTTTTTATTCATTCATATTACGTTGGTTTCAATGTGTCTTCTTTTTCTATTTTCTTTTTAAATATTTGTTTGACATGTTAAGTTACTTTAAACTTATTCAATTCATCTTTAAACGCAACACATACATAGTGATCAAAAAGGTTCCGCTATCGGAACAGAGCCGCTAGAGAAAATTTAAATGTACACATTTTCGACATTTTTTGTCGGACCATCTGGCATCAAATATAAAGAAAATGTCTTTTCATTGTACATATATAGACTTAGACCAAAGAATAAATTAAAATGCGGATCCAATGATTCTTTTTAATATTTTGTGTAAAAGAACGCCATGTTTACTGCACTGCGACAAAATGTCAAATGACGTAATGCAGCCTGTGACGTCAAGAGTTATTCGACGTTATTCGACGCGATAAAATAGTTCGTTTATTATTTTCTCTCATATTGTAGTTATTTTCATTTGTTCGTAATTACCGATAAACAGAATAAATGACTGTTTGTTTTTGATATTTACTTGATCACTTCGGGCTCACCTGATATTTTACAATGATAAAGTCAGTATTAAAAACAAAAACGTCCTTTAATCTATATTTTTTCTCACCCTGATCACTTGCTTACAGTACAGAGCACTCTTAGTGGCAGTCAGTATACATTGTATGTACATAATAATTAGAGTTAAAAATTCATTACACATGCAATAACTTATTTACAGAAAATGCTGAGTATTTCATCTCCACAAATATAAATGTAGATAAGAGTACAAACATTGTTCGTTCTTTTAAACATATAAAAATAAAATCTAAGAAATGTCAATGGTCAAGATCTATAGATTTTTGAAGAGTAGGGGACATACAGCAGCGTAAACTCTTGAAATGAGAATATTCAGAAATCGCGCAAGTGTTATCTAGAGTACACAATGGTAGCGGACATTGTCAAATGTATTTCTTCATCTCATAAATACTCATTCAGAGTACAAGTATTTGTCATCATCAAACGTTAGATCCTTCCATAAATTTTTCGGTCGCCATCACGAGTTGGTTGACCTTTATAGAATATCTGTTTCACAGATGATCTCGGATATGTTCTTTATGTCGTTGCTATAATCCCGTGCCTTTTGTCACGAATTTATCCTACCAAATTATACTATTTACCGGGTTTGTCATAACATGAGCAACACGACGGTGACATATGAAGAGTAGGATCTGCTTACACTTCCAGAACACCTCAGATCACCCCCAGTTTTTATTGAGGTTCGTGTTGCGTTGTCTTTGGTTTTCAATGTTGTGTCTTCTGTACTATAATTGGTCAGTTTGTCTTTTTCTCTCAAAGACATGGCTTGTTCATTTCTTTTTATCTTGTCCATCTGGTATTTTTTGCCTCTTTTTATAACTTTCCCAGCAGTCGCCTGCGCTCTCGATCGTCGCAAAAACCATCGATATGCAAACATCCTTCAATATGAGTTGAACAGATTACAACAATGATGGAAGACTGGCAGACAAAATATGCCAAAACACCAGATGATAAGAGTAATTACAAAGCGAAACATTTAAATAACATATTTTGTTTTCTGTGGCGCGTCTTATGGAACGTCACAGCGTAGTTCACACAATCAGCGAACATTAGATTTTGAACATATCTAGTTTTGGCATACTAAAATGGAAATCATAGAAGGATGAAATGCTTTTAGTTAATATAAACAGGGATTAGTATTTCTTTCACCAAAAAACATTGATACGATCGGGGTTATGTGTATTCACATTCTCTGAAATGTCCACCTACTCTTGAAACATCTGGAAATATGTTCCTACCTAAAAGGTTCATCAAAAACTTTATCTTTAGTAATAAAAGATCTTTGTGATATGTTCAACTGGTGATACTTAACACAGTTTTTGACAGCAAATACAAAAACGGTGATACGTTTGTAAGTCGCAATCGGTAGTTTGTGATAATATCAATATTAATTGGAGGTCGAAACTGATTTTGTATAAAGTTTCATAATTGTTTTTATTATACATTTTAAATTCGCTCTCTTAAGATATAATGATTACAATTGACAAATACGATTGTAATTGATTAAAGGTTTATAAACAGCATTTCAATCTTTATTATCACCAATCGGAAGTAATTCTTCAGATCTATATTTTTGATCCGGTGTGGCTTTCGAATTCTTCTTTATGCATGTTATGCACATATAACATGCACACCCTGCAAATTGATAGAATGTTTCGTTACATAATGTGATAAATTATTGTGAACACACCAAGAGGAGAACTTTTGAATGATCAACTAAAAAGTATCTTACCCGAAAAAAAAGTCGCCTAATAAATATCATTTGTTCAAACATGAATTCTTCGAAATAACAGAACGATTCGTGTCCGATGGTCAAGTCACAGTGTTAAGAATAAATAACATTTTTGCTCAAATGAATATTGAACAACAACAAAAGCGAATTGCCCCCTTTTCACACGTCAACTGCAAAATAAAACAACATTTTTTTGTTTAAAAGTATTTGGTAATAGAACACAGTTTATCAATCCATCAAATTGAATAAGCGACATATTGCTAACGATATTTTATCATTTCTGGGTTTTTATTTCCAAATATGCTTGCATCGAGGTCCTCTATAATTTATTAAATAACTCTTGGCGAAAAATGCAGTATTTGTCAAATTATGCATGTGTAACGGCAGAGTAAAAATCATGACAAACCGTGTGTACATATGAGGTTTAAATGCCAAAGTATACCTTTGTTCGTCCCTCGTTCGTCAGTTTTGAATGTTTTTTTCTAGTCAAAGGCTTTTTGTAATAATTACAGTGTTTTGCCCAAAATATTTTCAATTAACGTTCAGTGATTAAAGAATCGTTTCATATTCAAAGCAGACAGAGATTAAAACCAAGTAAAATTGTGTATATTTATTTCTGATATGAAAAAGGAACAAAAGATATAAAACTGGATTTTGTAAATACTTTCTATTTTTTGTAATTTAATACAGTTTAATTACTATTTACAAATATTTCAAATACTCTCATGTGTCAATAGGTTTTAAGAATATTTTTAATTATTCGGTATCGTTGGTAAGTCATTTGTAGGAGGAAAGCGATTCCCCTGAATCAAATGATGAACTTGGTGTTGATATAATGTCGGCATTATTTACATCAGACCTTTCAAAGTATCAATTTAGGAGTTAATCAACAAGTTGTGGAAACAATATAAATTATATTCAAAACTGTCATTATTTCTTAAAACCGTATGATGTATATATCTTCAACATATTATTGGTTTTCAGCGAGTGAGTAAGTGACAATTAAGTATTCAAGTGAGTGTAAGTGTATAAAAAGAACCGCATATATTCCATGTATTCATAACTTCGTCAATTAAACATACTGCTATTTGAAGCTTGTGGTCAACATGTTGAACGATTATGCATACTAACCCATTATGCAAATTGAAACAAACAACACTTACCAATGATGATAAATGCAACGATAATTAAAACTGGTATGATGACCACAACTATCATAAAACTTGTTTCTTTTTTCACCACTGTAAAATATCAAATTAGAATGATTATAACAACAATAACAACAATCATAACAAAAAATAATAATTAAAGTAACAATAATCTGATAATAACATTCGATACTGTTGATTGAAGAAGGCCATAGGTGTATATATTATACTTAAATAAATATGTGGTTATACTCAATTTTAATATTATTAGAGCTGGTTTGTTGTAGTTCTACCATGCCTAGGCCTACACCGCATTTGTATCAGGAGCAAGTAGTTATCTTTATTCGATGTGTAACATTATAGGTTATTTTACTACGCAACTATCCCAAACTCGTTATATTAGCTAGGCGTAGTTTTTCATCGGAAAAGGCATTACTTTTGATGATAATGATAGAAGCCAATTCTATAATGTGGATGTAGATGTGTTTATTATTATATAATCACATATGTATAAAAAAATATCAACCTTCATCTGTGCAATTCAATCTTTCATTTAACTGAAGTATAGTATGTGACAGCAGACTGCAATCTATAGTCACGTTGTTATGGCACTGACTTTTTGGAAAAGTGGTTTTATAACGTACACTAGAATTAAATAAAATTCCTGAAGGATGTGACGCTACGGTTACAGGAATCGAGCTTGTATCCTACATAAAAAAGTACATAATTAATTTTACATACCAATTTTGAATGTTATTTCAGTGATAAACTTTTATTATCCGTAAAGTTAGAAACAACAACAAAATATTTCAGTTACGTCTATTTGTTAACAAAACATGGAATACTATCTCTATGATACATTTTCATGCTAATAATTCGAGTAAATTGTAATATAAACATAATTTTATGAAGTAAAGCAATTTAAGGTTGATGTATTAGTGCCTTATACTGTTGTTTTATTTTAGCCTATACAATCACACACACACACACACACACACACACACACACACACACACACACACACACAAATAAAGTTAATAATATCTTTAATGTATTACCCCAATTTGTATCTTGCATTTTGGTTTTGGATATACTTTGAAAAAACTGATCTTTAAATGTATTTCCCTCTCTTCATCATTGTCAAGACTACTATAAATATCTGGCTTCGCTTGTACACATATAAACAATAGAAAAAAAACGTGGAAGGAAATAAGAAACTAGACACATTTAGCAATTTTAAATCAACATTACCAATTTAAGTCTCAAGCATTAATAATATGTACTATTATACATAGATTCAATTTACAAAATTCATGAATAATGTTGTTTTATGAATAGTTTTATGTTTTAACTGTGATTGAACGAGAAGGTTAGTTCAAAAATATGCATCATATACAAGTTTCGTTGATTCAATTCCACTGGTTTAGAATGTTTGGATATGACTTATTATCAACTTCAAATTTACTCTTTATATTTGAGCTTTAAAGTTATGATAAAGTAAAGTCATGATACTATCAGTTCAGCGTGTGTCATATAGTGTTCATAATTAAAGTAACAAAAAGTGGCTTGAAATACCAAACAATCAACAAAACAGTTCAGAATTAGATAACAAGTAATAAGAGTACAATGGATTTGAATATAAGTAAATGCACATTTAAATACAGGTTACATGAATATTCTTTTTGACTTACATCCAGTACAGTAGAAATCATACAAGGACAGAAACACTGACCGATGCTACTACAGCTTAATATAGTCATATGTACCAGCATTCCAAAATCAAGAGATGAACGACTCGGTTTTTTAAAACAGTTTTTAATTTGTTACTTAAGTTTAAGAAAAAAATATGCCTCATACCCCAAAGGAAACAGATCCCAAAACATATACTGCTCAATTGCGATCTCCACCTTCCGAATACTTTTTTAAATTTGACAGTTGACTAAACATCACAGACTATTGTGTTGCATAAGCTGTATAAAGAAACCACAAAACACCTACTTGCATTATATTGTTCTATAAATCTAACCTAGTAAATCTGAGTTATGTATATGTTCCGGACCATATGACTTTTTGGACCATACGCGTATGGTCATGAACATTTGGATATATACTCATATGGTCCGAACGTACGCGTACGGTGGGGGTAATTAACAGGTTAATTTTAATACACTTAAAACTCATCACATTACCCTTCTAGTTGTCACGTCATTTAAAAAAAAAGACACTATTTAAGGTCATTTTGGTATAGATCTATTAAAAATAATAGTAACAAGATGAACTAAGTAGTTTTACACAGTAAACTTCATCACTAGTCAAAACGACAGGAAACACATTTTATACCTATGGTCATTACCGATAAGGTATAACGAATGAAAGTCAAAATGTCAACTTGGGATGGTAACTTCATGAGTCTTATGTAGAAGAAATGCGCGTCTGGCGTACAAAATTATAATCCTGGTACCTTTGATAACTATTTCAAAAATATATATTACAAATCAAGTCAACTGTTTTACTATAAACTGACGTAAAAGTCGACGTTTAGGATAAAGAGTCTTATAATTGCTTTCTTTTGAAACTTTATGTTAATAGCAATATCAAGTCAGAATTTTGTTACTTATACATGTTAAAAGTGGGACGAACGATACCAAAGGGACAGTCGAACTCATAAATCTAAAACAAACTGACAACGCCATGGCTAAAAATGAAAAGGACAAACAGAAAAACAATAGTACACATGACACAACATAGAAAACTAAGAATAAACAACACGAACCCCACCAAAAACTAGGGGTGATCTCAGGTGCTCCGGAAAGGTAAGCAGATCCTGCTCCACATGTGGCACCCGTCGTGTTGCTTATGTGATTACAAATCCGGTAAATATTCTAATTCGGTAGGTCACATTCATGAAAGGGAAGGGGATTGTAGGGACGTAAGGAACATATCCGATATCATTTGTGAAACGGTTATTCCATAACGGTCAACCAACTCGTGATGGCGTCCGTAAAATTTACGAAGGGATGATTTCAACTTCACCATTTGGAACTCTTGGTTTAATAGCTTCCTTGTGAGCAGTAACCTTCTATCAAGAAAATCATGATAAGAAATGCAAGCACGGGAATATCGTATCAATTGTGAGATATATACCCCGTATGCAGGTGCTGCTGGAATGTTGCTACTTAGAAATGGAAAGTTCACAAATGGAAAGCTGAAATCATCTCTTTTGTCGTAAAGTTTTGTTTTCAACCGACCCTCATTGTCAATGTCTAGATGTAAGTCAAGATATGAAGCCGACTTAACTGTATCTGTAGTATCCTTTATCTCCAATTCGATGGGATAGATGCGTTCCAAATAGTCACCAAATTTTGAATTGTTTAGTGAAAGAAAGTCATCTATATAGCGGAAAGTAGAGTTAAAGGATATTGCTAACTTCTTATCTTTCTTCCTAAGAAGTTCCTGCATGAAGTCAGCCTCATAATAATAAAGAAACAAGTCGGCAAGTAGAAGGGCACAGTTTGTTCCCATTGGGATGCCGACAGTCTGTTGAAAAACACGTCCTCCGAACGTTACAAATATGTTGTCAATCAAGAAATCAAGCATCTTGATAATATCGGTTTCAGAGAATTTTTTGTTTGAATCAGAGTGATTCTTTACAAAGTATGATTTATCCCTCCCTAAGACAAGATACTTGTATCTACGTTGGCCATTCTTTTTTAAGAGCAAAGTAATAAGAACTCTTTCAATTTGTCTTTTCGTTTGGAATGTGGAATACTTGTGTAAAGAGTAGAAAAGTCAAATGTTTTAATACTGTTACAAGATGAAAGAGAGTTAGATTGTATGTACACTAAAAGATCTTTGGAATTTTTAAGTATCCACATCTGATTCACGCCACCTCTAGAATAGGCAGTTTCACAATAACTTTGAAGCCCGTCTTTGATTGCTGATAAAATAGATGTTAATAATTAGAAAGATTCAAACTTGATTAACAAGAAGGATGGAACTAGTGGATCATAATGTCTTTGTCATGTCAGAGCATCTGAGATAACGTCAAATATTTTTGGATTCATATTGCTCAGTTTTTGCTTGTTCTACATTGTGGTGTCTTTTCTTCTTCTTTCTTATCGACTTATGAGTTTTGAATTTTCTATGGTGACTGTTTATTCTCAAAAAATTCTTTTAAATTCTATGTATTCTATTTGATGGCAGTCAATACATATATAAGTTCAAATACATTTTCATATTCTATAATGGCTGAAGTCACAGTATTGATTTTTGTAAGGAATCAGAGGCATCAAAATATCTCAACCACCCTCATACTAACCCATAATTTTTTTTTCTCCTAACCAACAACAAACAAACAATATACATTTATAACGACACAAAGACCCATTACAATAAAAGCAGTACAACAGTAATAATAACAACAGCAACACAGAAATATTGATACAAAAACAAAAATCAAAACAATCTCAAACCGAACCTAAAACAATAAATATAGTTTCTTCAGACAATTGCTTGCCCTTTTGGTCCGGCATCAGTAGCAAAATATTGCAACATAAAATTAAAACGCACATTTTTGTTCAAATACTCATTTCCATCTGAGAATGCATTTTTGAGCAGAAGCTATATATGTCAAAATATTAAATTATGTTTGTATTATTATAATTAACGTGACGGTACTCAAATTGCACCTATTTTGACAGCTTTTTCAACTACGTTTTTTTATGATCAAGACAAACATTTCCATTTTGTGTTTATTTTGAAGCCGTATCCTTCTTTATTATATAGGTACACCAATTTGATTTTCAAGTTATATGGAATCATAGAAAAATTGGTCTGAACTAACCTCCAAACCATCAATGATTCTGTAATGAGGAGTACCCAAATTGCATCCATGCTTAAATTTGCATCGTCAAAAGTCGAATAACAGAGCTTTTGTATATTTTTTTCAAATATTTTGGACAATTGGATATTTGTCCATGATTACTCTTCTTTTTTTAAGAAATGAATACTTGGAACATATTATATTTGTTAATTTTAAAAAGATGACGTTTTGATGACGTCGCATGGAGACGTTTCAGTACATTTTTCTTTTTCAGTAAACACTTCATCTGTTGATAAATACTGTAAACGTTTTGTGTATATCTAAATATATTTGCCTATGTTGAAAGACGTGCATACTATCGGATCATAAAATTACAACATGTTTAGTCTCTAGGAAATCTTGTAAGATTTCCACTGCTTTTTTTGCTAAATAGGTGCAATTTGGGTACTCGTTCCAATTTGGGTACCGTTACGTTACATATGTATACAATATATATATATATATATATATATATACCTTCATCTGTGCAATTTAATCTTTTATTTATCTGAAGTATAGTGTATGACTGCAGCAAACTGCAAATTGTAGTCACGTTGCTATGACATTGACTTTTTGGAAAAGTGGTTTTATAATGTACACTTGAGTTGAAAAATATTCCGGTAGGATGTGACACTACGGTTAAAGGTACCCAGCTTGTATCCTGCATAAAAGGTACATTAAACATTTTATATCCAATTTTTGAATGTAATTATTTAGTGATAAATGTTTTATATTCCGTATAGTTAGAAACAAGTAAAACATATTACACTTACGTCTAGTGGTTTAAGAACTTTTGATAATATCTCTAGGATATATTCGATGACGTTTTTCTTTTCTGCAGATGTATGCCTCACATACAAACTACCAATCATGTAGCCATTTCAGCAATACAATATGTCAAAATAATCACAAACAATATGTTTGCCATACAGTGTGAATAATCGGAATATAAGAAAAAATATGCTACAAAAACGAATGCTCAAGTTACTTCTCAGCCTTCTTTTTTTCTCAAATATGAAAACTTGTAAAACCTTTGTAGACGACGTACATTATCTACGGACTATAAATACTAGTAAATTGTAAAACAAACATATATGAAGTGAAGCAGTTTTAGTTTGATTTATATGTCACTTATCCTGTTGTTTTGGTATGCATATACCGTGTATACAATATTTCCAACACGCATACTAAAAGAACATTTATGAATGTCTTTAATATATTACCCCGATTTTTATCTTGCATTTTGGTTTTGGATACACTTTGTTAAAACTGATCTTTAAATCTAAACCCTTCTGTTTATCGTTCTCAAGACTACTACATATATCTGTCTTCGCTGGTAAACCTATTAACAATTAAAAATAAAAGTGGCAAAAAATAAGAAACTGGACAGATTAACAGTTTTCTTGTGACATTTCATCATATTCAAGATTTATATATTCATAATATGTAACAAACATAGATCATTTAGAATTAGTTAACTTGGTATATTTTTAACTTTGTAGTATTAACATGATTAAGAAAGCCAGTTCATCATCATTTAGTCCGGCCGATCGGTGAAAAAAATGCTCAAATAATGAGGAAAACACCAATTTTTGCATGATGGTACATTTTTGTGTACTGAGCAATATTAGCTATGGACCCACCCTCAAAATTCAATATGGCGGCTTATTTCAAGATGGCTGCCGTACGTTCTAAAATATTTTCCAGTATTGCACAAATCACAGTGGATTTGATGCTGGGTGCACAAAAATCAACATATTTGAATGACTTGGTGTACTTAGCAAGATTTTGTTTTGATCTATTTTTGAAATACAAAATGGTGGCTATTTTCAAAATAGCCGTCTTGAAAAATAAGCAAATATTCATTATTGAGAATTGAGCTGAATATAAGCATTTTATTGATGTATAGTGTCATTTGGTATCTGTCCCAGTTCTGTCCTTTCTGATTTTGCCTTGCTTGTCATTTCATACACAAAGTAGTAGCTTTCATAAAAAGCTGCAGTAGTAGCTTTCATTAAAAGCTGCACTATTTGTTGTCTTGGGTCACACATAAAAGCTGTCATTTGGGATTTATCCGCCTTAAGATATTATTTAGTGCCTATCTTATCTCTTGGGTCGCAATATTTTGCAATTTAAGACATTAAACTGTGAATTGAGAATCAGTTAAGCACATATCAGTGAAATGGCAGGAATTGAGGACAACAAGGACAAGAACATTGAAATGGCAGAAACTGAATCACTTGGGGATATGGAGAAACCCACAACTGAAGACGCTTTAACAGAGGACAGCTCAGAAATGACTATTAAACATTTGTAACAAGAATATTTAGCAGATAGAAAATCAAATGCTCAAAGAACAGCTGAGATTTACCGCAATATAAAACAAAGCGAAGCGCGAATATATAAAATATGTGTTGGTCTCATTACGTTGCAAGCTGAACAGAATGATGGAATGAATATTAATAACAAACAGATGAAAGCAATATCTCAGCAACTTCAGCAGTTTGAAGACAGGATAGACCACAAGGCTAGTAATAATTGCTTGGCGGAACTGATGATCAGACCAATAAGATATTCAATGTTGTGGTGAGACGAATGGACAAGCTGACAACAACTGAGGAAGGAGACACAGTTCTATTTAAAAGTGCATTTGAACAGCAGGGTACCTTCCAATAACTGGCATCTGTTGTAAATGAATCAGTGGACAATCGAAATAAAGAAGTTAATATTTCTGCAATAGACACATCATCTAAGCCAAAATTTGACGTTAGCCAGTACAACGCAAGTTTACCAAAAGTACACAACAAAATCCATGCCGTGGGTCTTTCCCCGATTGTAGTTCGCATGAACCATAAACCGCGCCAACTCTGTTGAAGATGTCTTCACCTTAAGTCAAAAGTCCTATGTCAGGGCCCTTGGCCCTGCATGAGACAGTTCAAATTATTCAACAACAATCTCAATTTAAGAACACACTATAAAACTCTAGTACTAATCAAGGATACCAGCAAAAGGCTTATGTGTCTTCTTACGCACACTAACCATCTACTATGAGTCAATAATATTTGGTTCAGATCAGTACACCATTACAGAAACAATTGGCGGCAAGTGGGTTCTATCAAGTTTCTCCAATGCTGAATGCATTACCTACTTACGGTATCATCCCCGTCGAGTCAATGACAAATCCCACATTTATCACTCCAATTATGACAACCTCGTTCGCTTATTGAGTTCTAATATGCTTCCCATAACAGCAAGTTGACTCCATTGACCGATCCAGGAAAGGGCAGAGGAAACAAAAAGAGTGTGGCAACACCTCTTCTTCAGGCTCCTAACTGGAGAGAGAATATACCCGAAGGCAAGAAAATCTTTGTGCAAGGGACCGGAGCCGAAGTCAACAGCTGCCAAAAATGCAAAAACTCAATTGAAGAGGATCCATCACTTTGGAGGCGTTCATTTACCAATTTGAACGAACTGCCGGTAGATGACAATGGGAAAACAGGAAAAATGTGTGTAGGCCCCAGATTGCAAGGCCAATGTTGGCTTTGAGTACGCTCGCATGGTAAACACAGATGATGATTCCAAGGCCTTAAAAAAACATTCATTTGGAGCAGCGCTTCAGAAAGAAAGACGATCAAACCAGATTGGAACCAAAACATTCCGTCGAGGATGTAAAGACAAAGATTCTTTAAGGCATGTAATAGAGACGAACCCAGAAACATTCAACAAAGCGTTAAAACAATTGAAAACCTCAAAAGCAAACCAGATGGCGATATATGGATAAAAAAGTGCCAATCATGACCATCGACAGGTCTACTTTGCTGATGGCGCAGTATCACCGACCGATAAAGAAAATATATGAGCAGTCCTTTGGTTTATGAGTTGCATAACCTCACACAAATTGTCACAAAACTAGCTGATGTTATGCTTTCAACTAATCAGCATAACTTTGGATTGGCCGATCAATATAATCTCGGTTCTTCTGATAAAAAAAATCATGGAAGATCACCAGTTCAATGGAAGATCACCTGATCTATATAAACGTGGAAGATCTCTTGAGCAATACAATCGCGGTAAATCGGCAGATAGAAGTACACCCAAGATTAATGCCTATCGATCAGCAACACCCCCACTAAGCTAGAGATCATATAGTCCCTAAAGACAACGGTTAGCATCTCCACGGACAAAAAGCCAGAAATCCCGAATATTTCAGACAACGGTCACCTTCACCAGGATACGGAGCAAATCAAAGTGTAACCCCAACAATGGAGCAAAGGGTCGGGCCAGTAGGACATCTCAGATTCCAAAGTATATTGGCCATGAAACATCACCTTATCACAAAATCGAACAGAGGCCCACTGTCTCGTCCAATATTGACATCAGACGAACCATTTGAAAGAGCTTAGTAGTACGAGGTACTATACATGACCAGAATGTGAGCATGATTGTGGTAACTGCTGCAATGATAACATTAGTAAACGAGAAATTAATTCCGGCAAAAAATGGAGATTTGGAGAACCTAACGCTACGTGGTTTGGGTTAACAGCTTGTTATTGGGCAGATTATAAGGAACGACTCTCGACATTAATAGAGTAAACATACAATGGGATGTGTGGAAAGAGCCATTAACAGACGATGTTATACTTAAGCTAGTTATTTTGGACACACTGATCGCAGTGATAAACCTGAGAATTCCCACAATTACCATCAACAATAAAGTGATAAATGCGCCATTTGTTAACAGTAGAAACGATATTTTAACTCAACTAGTTTGCATAAAACGAACCATCACAGTTCCGCCAAATTCAAACATGACTGTTACCATTAAAACTAATAAAAGTGCTGACCAGGAGTGCATTTTAGAACCATGCTCGCTGAAATGTTGCTAATTGGTTACGCACGTAGTTGGAAAAGGAAATAGTTGCCCCTTAACCATTTTAAATGATGGCAATCGTCTAATCCGCCTGAAGAAAGGTACACATATTGATTACATAAAATAATTTGACGATGTAGTGGGTACGGCAGATGAAAACGCGATAAGTGACGTAAGACGTGGCATTGAGGAGACACGAGGCAAGGTGCCATCGGCACTGCCTCAAAGTTCAGATGAGTTACCTACTATTCCACCACATTGAACCGACCTATATTAACGTCAATCGACTAGTTTCAACCTATTTCATTCCAACCATTAAAACTGAAAGCGTTTAAAGAACAATTACAATAATATGTAATATATTGATTAACATTTTGAATTTCACTATTTGTTTTTGTATATGCAGCCATATTTGCAACTTATGTGTTATAGAAATACCCAAATTATTTGTTTTATACTTTAGAATTAATTGATAATAAATTCAAGAACATGAAGTCCATTTTTAAAGAATCATTACTTTAATTTCCGAAATTATATAGAATACCTTTAGGACAATCGTGAATTTTATACCATTTTTCCGCCATCTTGAAAATGGCAGCCATATTGGATTTTTCAGAGTGGATCCATAGCTGAAATCAAAGGGTATATAACCAAGAACTACTATGCAAAGTTTCATGCTTTCCTCATCAAGTGAGCAATTCTGCTCTATATCTGCACCAATCGACCGGACTAATTGCCATTATTAAATTTAAGTTGCATTGATTCATTTTATGTCTAGTGAAGAAAATGGCGTTAAACAACAAACAATCAATTAAACGGTTAAAAAAAAGTTTACTACTAATTATTATACTATGTAGTTGAACACTTTGCAATGCACCTTTAAATGCCGGTTTAAAGAACATTCTTTTCGAGACATATCTTGTTAAAATCATGCAAATGAAGAAACACTGGCTGACGCCACAAAAGCTGAACATAATCATATGTATCAACATCCCAATAGCAGGATAGGAACGACTCGGCTTCATATAACAGTGTTTTAGTTTTTAGTTTTTAGTTTATTGTATTAAATATTAAATATATACTCAACCCCCTCCAAGTAACCACACCCCCTGCCCCATACAGACTGCTTGATGACAATCGTACCTTACGAAGACATTTCTATTTTTCAATTGAAAGTTTATTAAACATCACATAAATGTCATATTGCGCTAAGTATTAACACAAACCACAAAGCCCCAAATTATGTTATGTTGTTCTATAAATATAACCTAGTCCAGCTAAGTTACAAGAAAAAGAGAACTAAATGTAAAGAATTAACCACATGAACATATGAATTTAATTCATTATCTCAAAAAATTACAGAAAACCTAAATATAAAGCATACCAATAAAATTTTGATCATCCAGCATTAACATCTGACGACTGGTTTCAAAGCCAAACGAACACCAATATTCCCGGTCAATATCTGTAAGGTCAAACTTCATAATAACCATAGAAAAGTTTTCACAAGGTTCTGTAGATATTTCGTAATATTTTAAAGTGTTAGTGGAAAGACCATTGAATAACAATGTGTTTCTGTCTGGTCCTGAATCCCATCGTCGTGTGGCTGTAATGTCGCATCCTTCTTTTCTACCTACCATACATGTAAGTGTTACGTTTCTACCGAACAAAACTGGATTGGTTTCTCGTTTCCATCGAACTTAAAGTAGCAAAAAATAGAGTATAGAACAAAAAACACATAAGGAACGGTTACAGGTGTCAAGGCCTTAGTAATGTGTTGTTCTGATATCAATTTCGTTAGTTGGATCTATGATATGAAAGCAAATGATGATTATTGTAATAACAGAACAAACAATACGTTTTTTCCAAAGCTGTGTATGTTCACACGGGGTATACTATATGTCAAGAATGAAAATTAACTGCACTATTTAGTTTATGTTTAACAACTAACTGTCATTTTTCCAGCATGAACATCTAACAGCTGGTTTCGAATTTACAAACATGACCTTTAAAAAAAAAACAAAAAAAAAACATGTTTAGTTTTCATGGTGTATCATGTTAAACGCAGTAATTTATAGTTAGCGTCCGCAAACTGAAGATGGTAGAAGAAAATGACACTTAATTGGGGAGATTATAAGTATATTAAGATTAACATTTTAATGTTTTTTCGAAACACACTTCAAGAATCATCATGATTACTGTTACGATCAATATAAAACAAACAAACCAAAAAGCATTAACCCCCCAACACTTGAATTAACACTTCAATAAAAGTTGGAATAAAGCAAATGACAGCCCTATATGAATAAATAGAAAGACCGGATTGCGAAAAAGACATAAAAAGTCAAATAACAAACAAATATAACTCCATGGAAAGTCTCATATCAAATGGCAAAATTCAAAGGCACAAACACATAAAGCAAATGATAAAAAAGATATATAATTTTGGTACCGACATTTTTGTATAAAGAAAATGATAAATTACAGGTCAACATGAAACTAAAGTTATTTGTAAATTTGAACATGGACTTAAATCTAAAAAAAATAATATTAACGACAATTCTATGATAAAGTATAATTATTTATTAATGATAAAACAAAATGTCTGTTTGCGAGAGTATAAATAACGTACCTGCTGTTGCAAGTGAGGCTTGGCTCTGTACAACAAAAATAATGTTGGTCATCTGAATATTAACTGTAGCAAGAATCTCCGAACAGAAGAAAGCAAATAATCTCATTCTAACAAATAGAGAATATTATATAGTAGACAAATATCTCTGATAATGGTAAAAATATTCGAATTAGCTCTCGCCGCGATATAGCCTTTTTGTGCTAATGCGGCGTAAAGCAACCAACAATCAATCAATCTGATAATGGTTATCATTAAAAAGAACCAAAACTTTACAACGTTAATACGTCGATTAAACTCATCATATATACCAACATTGAAATTTTGTATTTGCGAAGACGTGCGTTTCGTCTACACAATACTCATCATTGACGCTCGAACAATTTTTTTTTTATTGAAGTTGTAAAGCATTGAGGACCCACAATTCATATTGGTATAATCAAATGAAGCTAAGGTAATCTTTGAAAACACGGTATCCCTTCTGTGCTAAAGCTCTAACACTCATATAACAAATTGAACACATATGACTCATATATGTAACAAAGGTTTTTATGAAAATGTTTTAATGGCGTTCCACTTCCACGGTATAACTATAAATGTTATCTAGTAATTATAATTTTCTTTTTTCAAGCAATAAGTGTGATATATTATCAGTTCGATTCACATGTACATTTACGCCATTTATATGTCATTTTTGAAAGATAAATAAAATTTGCAAATTCTCAGCACCTTTTAACGTAAATTTTTGTGAAAACAGGAAAAATTACTAAACAATTGAATATCAAAATCTAATTGGTTTAGTCAAAATCGAAACGCATAATTTGTATGAAGTAACATTTTTAGATTTTGCAAAGATAATGGGAAAACAGATTGATTTGTATGCAAATAATGTTTTAAAAGGAATAAATCAAATATGTTCGGAAGGTAATTCAAAATACTGTTCTATACATCGCCTTAAAACATCATTGGCATTGCTTTCCCTAAGAATAATCATGTTCTACTTTAAAGTTGTATAATGTAGATAATGTTATATGGTGCATTTTTTATTATTAAACTGACAAATTGAATTTATAAACTTTTCAAATTCAATTTTTGGTTTTGATTGCAAATTGAAAAATTTGCAACTATGGAGCTCAAATTAGTCCATTTGAGGCAACATTGAAAGTTTCTTCTTCATGAATCTTTTGTTTATCAACATTCAGATTGTAGAATAAAATACAATTTGTTGATTTTATTAGGTTTACAATTTTCAATTTATCGGCAATAATATATAAAATCGGGTATATCATTTTAAATGTTAAATAGTCTGTACCAAGTCAGGAACATGGCAGTTGTTAACTTATAGTTTTGTGTATTCGTATGTTGCATTGTCGTTTGTGTTTTGTTGCACTTTGGTGTTCTTTTGTTTTGTTGGTTTCTCTTATACATGTTATAGTTGATGCGTTTCCTTAGATTTTGGTTTGTCACCCCGATTTGTTTTCTCTCAATCGTTTTTTGACTTTTGAAAGCGGTATACTACTGTTGCCCTTATTGGATGATTTGGTTACGTCGTGTTTACTATGAATATGGTATCAACTAGTTCTGACGACGAGTAGTTTACAAGGAAGTACAAAAAAATAAGATAAAAATCAATCGGTCTATCATAGATAGACGTATCTATCTATATTATAACGTATCATACAATGTACATTTTCCTTATCTTTGACGTAACACAGTTTTACGGGAACGTTTCCCCGGCCAGATAGGTAAAACAGTTACTTGGATGACTTTTAAAAATAATCCGTCCTTTTATATTGATACGATTGAGGTTAAAGCGTTGCATGTACTATTTTTGATTCGCCTTAAGTTATGTCTTAAGTGTATTTCTGCTTTTAAAAAATGCACACCAGTGGACCTAATCGAATCATGTATCCTGTAAACTTCATGTTGATCTTGAGGTTATTGATCTACAACCATCATCACTTACGTGTAAGATTACAACATTCTTACCTTAATATACAACTGCCTTTTATGTAACACTGGACTGGAATATTTTTCAGGAACTATAGAGCGAAATGATTTTTCAACTGATTTTAGTTTAGAAATAAGAAGATGTGAGATGATTGTAAATGCATATATGAGACAATCTCTCCACTAGACACCAAATGGCATAGAAGTTTTAAAATAAAGTGTAACATGTACCTGTAGTTCCTCAATGGATAGGTATATTCCAACAGCACTTATATCGTATCATATACCATTCCATTTAACTTTAGATTATGTCCATATTCGCAAATCAAGAAATTTTGTAATTAAAACATTGTTATTTGAATAAGGCGTATTATTCATTTCGCTTTTTGTATGTTTGGATGTTTATATGTCTTCTAGTTCGTCTTAGAGTTGTTCTATTGAAATAATTTTCTTACTTCTGGACGTAGTCGTTTGGTGGTAACGAATATCTTTTCCTGAAGAAAATTTTGAGAATTTCGTTATCGCTGAAATTGTCTGCTCCATTCATTGCACATGTGTTCATTATTCAAGTTCTATGTTGTCTAGTAACCAGGATATTGTCGTGTGTTTGTGTGGTTTTTTTGTGTTCAGTGATATTCATGTTACTTTTTGTTTGTCTTTTTGTGGAAATATTATGTCAGTAATGTCTAAGTTGTTCCTTTGACAAACGTCTAGAAGGGTTTTTCCACTTCATTTCTTTTTCATATGCCATGCCTTTCCATGATGTACTCATGGCTTTCATTTGTCATCGCAGCCTTTGTATAAAATCTCACACTACTAATAGAATTTCATGTTTAGGTGTTCTTTATATGACTCTAAATCGCTGTTCTATGAAGTTTTCTTTTGTCTCGTCTGTAGCATCGTTGGTCGTTGTATATATAGTGAGGATACTGTACTAGTTTTTTAGTGTTGTTGTTGTGGTAAATCTGGCATACTATATTCTCTCAGTGATTTGCTTCCGTTTAATCAGTGCCATTTTGGCTCGGTTGGATAACATCATTCCAACTCTTGTATGATCTAATCCATCATTCCTGTCTGCGAGTAAATAAATTTTTGAAGTGTAAGCTTTCCACTATCTAACCATCTGACTTCGTTTAAGGCTAGTATTTCTATATTGTACATATGCGGATCCAGAGGGTGTGGCCTTGGGGCCCGGTCCCCCTTTCGTGAGAACAATTTGGTTAATTATATAGAGAAATTATCTATTCATTTCCCTCTGTACTTCTGAAGTTCTACCTTTGGCATACATAGCTTTTACATTCAAATTGCCTTAAACTATATCTTCTTTTGGTGTTCATAAGGGAGTATGCTTTTGGACTTCCCGTGGGATTTCGTCCAACAACGTCATGTCCTTCAAACCACGTTGTACAGCAGAGATGTTATCATCATGCTGGTTTCTAAATAGATATAGGAAGATGTGGTGTGAGTGCCAATGAGACAACTCTCCATACAAATAACAATTTAAAAAGTAAACCATTATAGGTTAAAGTACGGCCTTCAAAGTATGTTTGGTTACCGTCATCAACAATTGTATACTCTGCCTGGTGATTAGCCATACGAGAAACCTAATACATAGGATGGAGTTTTTTTTTTATCTACGTTTGCCTTTCCATAGACGATCGCCTGTATTGGCTGACGTGGTTCCATTTTTCCGGCTTTTCTTTGTTGGTCTGCTCCCATAGCCTTAAATTTTTCCAGATCTAACCACAAAGCAGTACTATTTACGCATATTTTGGACTAGGTTGATGAGTGCAAAGGACGTGATGGGCCTACACAGTGGTTCTCGATACTAACATTAAATTTATCTAGGTATTTACTAGAAATAAAAGAATACAAGTCCTCTAGTAAATTGGACTTGAATCTTTAAAGCTATAAGCAAGTTCGGAGAGCTTAGACAGAAACATCATTGAGTGCCATTTATAATATTGTAAGCATACAATATTTTTTTTTATTTTGAGCTGAGACTTCATGGAACTACAGTTGGGTGTTTATCAGCTACATTATAGTGACCACGTTTAGGGATAATATGAGTGTCAGATCTCGAGGATCAAGTCTTTACGGACTCATCCACGTTACTCATGTATATTGACGAATATTTAAACATATACGAAAATAAATGAGAAATTTGAATATCTTGCAACAAATGCAGTCGTTAGGTTACATCAGCGGCTCGACAAAATGTGAAGCTTACTTCCTAATAAGTTTACAATGTGGCTCGCGGCTAATATGCTACGACATCTATGTGTATAAGTAATTGCTGGTTCCCAGACGACTGAATTTTCGTAGAACCTGTATGTGTAGAATGGTCAGTTTTGCTTTGGTTCCAAGTCTCATTGTATAATTTCACAACAAACTTATAGCTGCGTTTGAAGATTTTAACATTTATTTAAATATGTTTTCGCCCGTTAGCCTTTATTGGTAAATGTTTTTGCCCACAGCTGGAAAATGGGATTTTTTTCTAGATTTAACATGAACTACAAAAATGCATTAATGCAAATGGTGCATTGTATATAATGAAAAACGATAACCTACCTGGCTAATGAATATAAACCTCAGTGAAATAAATCGTCGGTTAGGGTAAAGCAAAGTATATTATGAATCGTAGTATATACCTGCGAAAATCAGTCAACAAATCTTCTTTAGTATATATATAGGTACTTATCACAAGGTAAACTTTATTTAGAACAAGTACTAGTAACCTCTCATAAATGAATTTGTAATATCAAATGATCACTTTATAATATGAATGTTTACAAACTAAATTATTCTAAATATAGAGCGACGACCGTATTTGTTTTTAAAAATGTCTATACAATGAATGGACGCTTTTGATGTTTCTAATTTTAACTTGTTTATCGATCAAACTAATTTTCTGAGTACACTTTTAAGTGTCATTTATGATCAGTGGTTTTCGTTTGTTATTGTGTTTGTGAAATCCGGCATTTCTAAAAATCAAACCATAAAACGTGAAAGTACCCAAACTGCACCGAGTACCCAAATTGCACCTATTCAACAAAAATATCTGTGGGAATCTTACTAGCTGTCTTTGAGACTACAAACTTGTTTTTTTTATGATTTGACATTATACACGTCTTTAAACATAGCTATATATATAAAAACATACACAAAATGTTCACAGGGAATATAAACAGATGAAGCTTTCACTGGAAATAGAAAAACTACGGAAACGTATGTGACGTTCTCAAAAAGTCATTTTTAAATAATGATCAAATTAAATATGTTACAAGCATCCATTTCTTATAAAATGGATAGCAAGTATAAGTACTGTGACCAGTCAGGAAAATGGTCATTGTTATTTTATAGTTAGTTTCTGTGTGTGTTACATTTGAACGTTGTGTTTCTGTTGGTCCGTAGTTCTCCTCTTATATTTGATGTGTTTCCCTCAGTTTGAGTTTGTAACCCGAATTTATTTTTTTAATCGATTTATGACTTTCAAACAGCGTTATACTACTGTAGTCTTTATTTAGACACATATATGTCGTTTTGTTTCGTCGTGTGAATATGCATTTTTTGCAGCAAATGCCAGTCCTTTCCAGCATTACATGACCAAGGACTGTTAGGAAATACATAGTAAGTGTCAATCTAACAAACGCAGGATTTTGTCAAATGTGTTGACGTCTTTTCTATTATATTTATGTGTTATGGTAAAGAAAATTAATCACCGCCTTCATTTATCAGATTTGATTTCGTTCAACGTAATCAGTACGATATTTTACGTTTAAAGTTAGATTCAAAACAAACCGGACATAGACTTATAATATAGTTAATTGCTACCTTAGTTTGATATTAATAAGTATTAAAATGTGCTTTGTTATTAAATGCAATATCAGTATTTAGTTCTAATATATAATCTTAAATCAATCCTAATTCTATTTTATTCATTCTTATGTGACGTCATTTTTCATTTTTTGATGATCTGTTTTACAAATTCAAATGACGTCATTTTTTCGTCATTTTTCAGATTCAAATAGGACGTCACTTGGCGTAGAGGTTTAAACTTATTCGGATGTGTCTACTTTTGTGTTCCAAATGTCTGGTTATGTAAATGTATTTCAGTTGTTTCCTGTAATTAGTTAATACTTCAGTTTTATAATGTACATCTTTTGAATATTAATTTTATAAAATTTACTGTTTGCAATAGTATAAATTATTCTAAATTATAGGGATTTTCTGGTAACTAACAGAAAATCCTTGCCGTTTTTGGCACAACCTTTTTGATCTTTTGGTCCTCGATGCTGTTCAACTTAGTACTCGTTTCGGCTTTCAAACTTTTGTATATGGGCGTCACACGTAGGTCTTGTGTGGACAAAATACACTTCTGGCGTATTAAAATTTTGAACTTGTTGCCTTTTGTTGGCTGTTGTTCGTGTGATTCTTTGTCAATTGTGTTCTCCAATTGATTTATATTGTAGTCCTATGTTGTCATTTTATGTCATATTTCACATGGCCATAAAAGTGCGAGGTTTGGCATGCCACAAACCCAGGTTCAACCCACCATTTTTTCTTTTTTAAAAATGCCCTGTACCAAGTCAGGAATATGGCCATTGTTATATTATAGTTCGTTTCTGTGTGTATTACATTATAACGTTGTGTCGTTTGTTTTCTCTTATTTTTGAGTGTAAATTCACATTGCGATAAGACGTGTCACGGTACTTGTCTATCCCAAATTCATGTATTTGGTTTTGATGTTATATATATATGTTATATTTGTTATTCTAGTGGGATGTTGTCTATGTGTGTTACATTTTAGTGTTATGTCGTTGTTCTCCTCTTATATTTAATGCGTTTCCCTCGGTTTTAGTTTGTTACCCCGATTTTGTTTTTTGTCCATGGATTTATGAGTTTTGAACAGCGGTATACTACTGTTGCCTTTATTTTTGATTTGTTATGCCTACAATGCCACCCAATCCTTTTTAATATTTATAACGGTCTTACCTATTGCCATGCCGGTCCATATAACGTTAAAATGTCAATTAGTCTGTCTAATAGCCAAGTCGCCATCTATAAAAGCTGATCAAATGTTCTTGTGAAGTTGAAGCATATCGAGTATACAAACTGGCATCAGCCTTGAGTAACTGATACGGTTGGTTACAAAAAAAAAGATAACATTAAAATGACGATTTCAAATAATATGACCAGTTACCCTCTCGTTCTGCTCTTGACATCAACATTTTTACAGCATCAAGAAACATATCCCCAGTTTTTGAATGTAGGTGATGCAGTATATCCCCATTGCTTATTTGTATCTTTAAGAGGATGAATATGAGCTTCGAATATTTCAGTCTTATTAGGCGTTATGCCTTGTGTCCCTTGTGTCAGGCTTTAATTGTCGAACGAATGCTGAGATCAATTAATTTGAGAGTTTTGCTTAATAAAGGTATGAAATAAATAATATATGTTTATTATTTCACATTTTTTGGTAAAAACAAACAATGAAATTGAATTGAAACGTATTCTACTTAAAAGCGAAATATTCGTAGTGTTAATCTTTTACAAAAACTCCCCAAAAACGGATTAATTTTACTAAACTTTATTTCAAATCGTTAAAATATGGTGTAACAACAATATATATCATACAGAAATCATATCACATATTTAATTTTACAATGCAGATCTCATAACTTTTCATAGTCGATTTTTCTTTAAAGTAAACTAACGTACTTTAAAGGTCATTTTACAAAAATGGCACCGTAACATTTGTTGATGACAAGTCAAAATGTAAAGTTTAACCTTTAAACTACATTTGTACCAATACTGTGATTTATAGCCGTATAGTCCGAATGACAATTACACTCTTTAAATGAGCGACTTTTCCTTACTCTGTCACTGTACTATACGGACCAATGTCATATTGTTCTAAATATTTAAAAAAAAATGGAACAAAACATCTGTTATTCGGTTTTGAGAAATGTGAATTTTAGCACGGATGCAATTTGGGTACTCCTCATTAAAAAATCATGGGTCGTTCGGAGATCGCTTCAGACCAGTTTTTCTATGATTCAATGTGGTTTCAAAATTAAATTGGTGTTACTATATAGTAAACAAGGATACATCTACCAAATAAACACAGAATGGAAACGTTTATCTGGATCATTTAGGCATGTGGAGCAGGATCTGCTTACCCTTCCGGAGCACCTGAGATCACCCCTAGTTTTTTGGTGGGGTTCGTGTTGTTAATTCTTTAGTTTTCTATGTTGTGTCGTGTGAGCTGTTGTTTGTTTGTCTTTTTCATTTTTAGCCATGGCGTTGTCAGTTTGTTTTAGATTTATGAGTTTGACTGTCCCTTTGGTATCTTTCGTCCCTCTTTTAAAACCTTGGTGAAAAAACTGTCAAAATAGGTGCAATTTGGGTACCGTAACGTTCCACAACTTAAAACTGAACTGTAGAGAAAAGTGTTGGCTTGAAATGAAACACAAGGATACCAATAGGTAACTGATGAAAAAGACGTAATCCATTTGTTTTACTGAGATATTTCTTGAATATGGCATAGCTGAGATGTGCATTAACTACTTTAGATATAAAACACAGTTAAAATGTACTCTTAGCTGAAAGGACGGATCCAGGATATTTCAAGATATAAAGGATAAAGGAACAATTCCATAACTAAAATTTGACGATTTTAGGATTAAAAACTAAATACATGTTTTAATACATTTTTTCGGCTATTTAAATATATTTTTTTCTTAGTTTTCGTTGAACATGTTGAAATGACTTTAATGAAGTTTATCATTTAGATTTAAAATTAGTAAATGTATAATCGTGTAATATAAGTGGGTCAGTAAGAATATGATTTTCTTAGTTTATGCTAATGTTATCCATATCTGTTGCTTTCTGTATGGGAATATGTTAATTTTGCTTTTCAAAAATAGCATGCAAAATCTAAATGTAAAAAAGACAAATACAGGGCATTTCGTGTAAAAATATTAATAAAGATTATAAAAATTTTATATTTTCAATAATCTGGTTTAATTCAATCAAATATTTGTGTGTGTGTGCGTGGGTGTTGCAGCCTGTAGCTTATTGCCATATTCGGAATGGCCATAGATGGCGCTCGCAGCTTGAATCAGAATTTTGGAATTCCCGTATCAGCTTGAATTAGAATTTTGGAATTCCCGTATCGGGCACTTGTTAATTTGCTGTCGACTAGAAAGGAGGTGTTACACAAATTAGTTAAACTATCTAAAAACCCGCCCTTCCTCCCTATGCGAATAGTTGCTGCTGTTTTTGTTTTATATTTCCAGACACTTGTTTGATGTATTTGATTGGAATATTATGGTTACCAGTATCCTAGCGTACCTTCATAGTATTGGACCAATACAGGATAATTTCGAATAAACTTGCGTTTCTATGAATTAGACATTTCCGTTATTAAGCACTTTATTAACATATTATGGACTATTGTGATTTAAGCATCCAGAACTAATTTTAGTTTTTAGTAATTAACAATTTTATTAATTGGAAAGAAAACAAGACACTTTTTAAGAAATTATTTATCTTCTTCTATCCTTAGGCGCAGAGTCAATTTTGAATGGGGGAGGTCCACGGAGACTGGTAGTGATTGGGGGATTATTTCACTCGGCCCTTGCTCTGGGCCTGACAAGTTCTAAAATTTGCAGGTTTGGAAAATTTGGTTAGTGGTAACAGTGGGGTCTACAGATGGGTGACTCTGGGACCTCCTTCCCCTCATCTTATAGAGGGGAGGCCTACACCTGCCAACAGGTGGGGCACTAATAACTGGAGCATTGGTAATACGAGTGTTTACCCCGGTCACTCCCCATGGTAGGTGGTGGTGTAACCGTGTTTAACTACCAGGGGTTTTATGACACTATGTCAACATAGGTCAGCTGATAGCCATTGTGTATAGGTAATCGGTAGTCACCCTGGCGCCTCAACAAAATATTATAGAATACTCTGTAGCCAAAGTAATGCCACAAAGTAAAAATGTGTATTCTAGTCATGAAAATGTAAATACAAGTTGGTGTAATAAAATGTATGTTTAATTCAAAGGATTGTTTTTGTATAAGTTGTAAATGAAATACAGAGGATGGAACCTCTGAGTTTAATATACAGAAAGTCTGTAGTATTTTAATTTTGGTATTTGTGAATTACAATTAACAACAGACAAAGAGAGACAACTCTAGATTAATTTTTAACATAGTTTAGAAAATACGTCAACAACTTTTTATCGTTGTTCTTCATCTCACTGTTATTCGTTCAGTATTGATATAGGGTCTTCTTATATGAGTATTGCAATTAAATAAAAATTGAGTCGAAGCAAGATCAAAATTGGACTATAACTGGCGTGGGTTTATTTATAAAGTAATACAGTTACTGTAATAATCGATTTGGATGCAAAGTTGGAAGTTTTTTTGTGAATTGAGCACAAAAACAATAAATACCTAACAATGATAAATCGTCAATTTGTGTTGACTAGCGTATGCTTTAATTTACATAACCATATGTTAAGGTTATTCTGTTGAAGGTCAAAAGTAACAAATAGATGTCCTTTATTTTCAATAAAATAAAAATAAATGATTTAATTGTGTAAAATGAAAACATAATATACATCTTATATAAGAAAATCTATCATTTCATTGTGTACGTTGAGTATATACATAGCATACATCTAAATCTAATATCAGTTACATCATCAGAAGAGATAACAGTTTTCCTTTACCAAAGTATTTGATTAAGTAGAAAAAAAACACATGTACTGCCTTTAAATAACATTTTAGTTGTCACTTCGCATGGTATATGGGAGATAATTCAATTCAATTTGAAACATGCTTTTCGATTTGATTTGAAAAATTAAATTATCTGTAGAGAACACATAGTATTAAATTTTCCTGTCCCGCTGTGTATCCTACAGTAAGTTACAATACACCTACATGCAATAAATAAAAACATTTCAGCAGGACTTATACATGAACTATGTCTGAAACATAAAGCTTGTGACAATTATTATCTCATGTGTAAATCCGTCTACAAATTAGACAGAGTTGTTATACACTCATGGTCAGTATGCGTACAACTTGTTGTAAACATTCGGTAACGGAGGTATATTTGATAAAAAAAAGCCCGTTTTGTTCTTCTTAATCATATGTAGAATTCATGTGTATCAGTATTCGGTAATTAGGATTTGTATGAACAATGATCTACAACTGCGTCACATGGTTAAGCATGCTGAAACGAATTCGAAGCCTGAATATAGTTATTTGTAGTTTTGAAATGAATAAATTCGACAGTGGATGTCGTTTGTTGTTGTGTGTGTTATTCGTTCATTTCTTTTTACCAAAATAAGGCCGTTATTTTTTTTGTTTTAATTGTTTTACATTTGTCTTTTCCGTGCTTTTTGTACTTAACTTTAAAGAATGGGCTTATTTTAATTTTGGAAGTCAGTACGATGACCTAAGGGTTGTGTGTAATTTATTTGCAATTTGATCTTTTGTGAATAGTTATCAAAGGTACCAGGATTATAATTTAGTACGCTAGACGCGCGTTTCGTCTACATAAGACTCATCAGTGACACTCTTATCAAAATATTTATAAAGCCAAACAAGTACAAAGTTTGCATTTCCTATCATGATTTTCTTGATAGAGGTTTGCTGCTCACAAGGAAGCTATTAAACGAAGAGTTCCAAATGGTGAAGTTGAAATCATCCCTTCGTAAATTTTACGGACGCCATCACGAGTTGGTTGGCCCTATGAATAACCGTTTCAAAAATGATATCGGATATGTTCCTTACGTCGTAACTACAATCCCCTTCCCTTTCATGAATATGACCTACCGAATTAGACTATTTACCGGATTTGTAATCACATAAGCTACACGACGGGTGCCACATGTGGAGCAGGATCTGCTTACCCTTCCGGAGCACCTGAGATCACCCCTAGTTTTTGGTGGGGTTCGTGTTGTTTATTCTTTAGTTTTCTATGTTGTGTCGTGTGTAATATTGTTTTTCTGTTTGTCTTTTTCATTTTTAGCCATGGCGTTGTCAGTTTGTTTTAGATTTATGAGTTTGACTGTCCCTTTGGTATCTTTCGTCCCTCTTTTGAAGAGCATTGAGGAGTGAAAATTTTTTCTCATTGGTAATCATACCACATGTTTTGTATTATCTAGACTTAAAGTAAACGCATAACTATACGCACATTTAAAATTCAGTTCAAGAGAGGTCTGAGTCTGATGTCAGAAGATGTAACCAAAGAAAATAAACAAAATGACAATAATACATAAATAACAACAGACTACTAGCAGTTAACTGACATGCCAGCTTCATGCTTCAATTAAACTGATTGAAAATTTATGATTTAATCATATGAATATCAGGCACAATCTGTCCCGTTAGGGGTTTAGTATCATACCATCATAACAGATATGAGAATGTATCTAAAAGAGGGACGAAATATACCAAAGGGACAGTCATACTCACAAATCTAAAACAAACTGACAACGCCATGGCTAAAAATGAAAAGGACAAACAAACAAGCTTAAGAGCACACACGACACAACATAGGAAACTACAGAATAAACAACACGAACCCCACCAAAAAACTAGGGGAGATCCTGCTCCACATGTGGCACCCGTCGTGTTGCTTATGTGATAACAAATCCGGTAAATTAAGTCTAATTCGGTAGGTCACATTCATGAAAGGGAAGGGGATTGTAGTTACGACGTAAAGAACATATCCGATATCATTTGTGAAACGGTTATTCCATAACGGTCAACCAACTCGTGATAGCGTCCGTAAAATTTACGAAGGGATGATTTCAACTTCACCATTTGGAACTCTTGGTTTAATAGGTAAATTTCACAAAACAGAATTATATCTGATCATTCAAGATTCGTCCTTTCTTCCTCAAAGGGTACACAGGTAATATTTTTCTAAAAACAAATTGATTGATGTTTTACCGGTTTGTTTTTCGTACCAACTTTGAACATTTGATGCAAATTGTAAATGGTTAAAAAGTAAAAAACTTAGCATGTTACCGGCTACAAATAGTTTACGTAGTATTTCCTTCGCATACACATTATTTGGAACTCACGTTTTGCCAAAACTGTTTTGCACATATTCGCACATAAATGTTTTACCGTTGTTTCGTGTGTTCTATAGTTCTTTTGTAAAGTCTTTATACAAAAATCTTTGAACTTTGGAATTCAGAATATTTCTTTTTTATCTTCATTTATATTTTGTTTTCAATGTTTAGAAAAAGAAGAAGGCACGCTGGCAATGATTACAATATCCATCGGATGTTCTGTGTTTATTATGATTTGTTAATTTGCAAATACTTGCCCAAAAGTTAGTTTTTAATACAGTTGATATCAGTTCAAATCTTACATCAAAATATAGCATCTGTCTAGTCAGTGTAAATTTGCATGAAAGAGGAAAAAAGCCGAGATGTACAGGTACCCAGCCACTTCCACTCAGTTAGGTGTATTTGCATTAGTATGCACCAGATGGGTTGAGCTTCGTTTAACTGAAGTTCGTCTTATGTTGTACTATATCACTGATTTAGTTACGGAAGGGGGTTGAGATCCGCTAACATCCTGGAGCCGTCTATAGCTGACTATGCATAATGGCCTTTGCTTACTGCTGAATGCCGTACAGAGACCAGTAAAAGTTGTTATATATGCAATCACAGCGCATGCTCATTTTTATAAGTCCTAAGTATTACGTCGTACTTGCTGTCAATGCATTTACTATTCATTGTCTCGAATAATCAATACTGAGCTTTCTGTCTGAAGAGACACAACAGCAGCATGTCACAGAATAAAATGGATAACACATATCAACGAATAGTCTTAATCAGTACCTTTTTATTCTGACATCGGTGATATACGAATTTATTTTAAAACGATTCAAAGATGAACTGTAAATGCAATTACTGAATTTATATTGCTGGTAATTGTATTAGAGGTGTGAAAAACAATTACATTTATATTAAATGTTTTTTCCTTTTAAAATTTACGTGAAACACTAGAACAACAGCAATTGTTACAGTTTGATAGATGCAAATACTTAAAAAAAGATTGAATTCATTCTTCTTCCTTTCCTTATGACAGGACGTGAGATACTGTTTGGTAGACGATGTTGGACCAATGAAAAGACGAAACAAAGTGCAAATATCAATCAAGATCCCTTATTAACTGCAGACACAAAGAAACAAGAAAAGGAAACATCACCAATATTAAATGTGTAGTCATTATTTTATTGTTATCGGGAACATGTTTCCCACACATTTTCGATGTCAAAATGCCTGACGTATTATGTCACAGTAACACTAAATTACTCAATAGAGTCATTTACGATGGATGACCCTGGGCCAACAGTTGTAACGCAATGATAAAATAGAAAAGGCGACTTGTTTATTGATTGCAACAAAACTTGTTACCATATCAATACTGTGCAGATGTATTGCTATGTAAAATTTGTGCTAGTAATTTTAATCAAATATCATTATTGTCAGGGCAAACTGTTCATCATTGCATCCATCATTGTATCACTGCATCCATTAATTGCATTCATCATTGCATCCTATCATACATTATTGCATCTCTCATTGCATCCATCATTGCATCCATTGTTGCATCCCTCATTGCATCCTGCATGCATCATTGCATTCAGACGCAGCGTGAAATTTTGTGTTTTGTGTTCAAGGTATTGAAGAATGACCTAATTGTAAAACTAAATCCATCGATCATAGACTTTGTTTTATAAAACAATAGAAGCAGAGCTAGTTAATTTAACAGTAACAGCATTTGCAATACAGAACACATTACAATTTGTTTATACTAAAAACCAGATCATACTTTCTGAAATTTTCAAAGATTCAAATTATTACTTTTGTTTATAATATATTTACTGATACACTATGCATTTTGTTTACATATCATTTCATTTTATGATATCATCTGTTAATATTTCATAAATCAGCAAGTATTATTTCATATTTCAACGTGCATCTAAACGAGTTATAAATGTTATTTATAAAAAATGTGTGCGAATATAAAGTAAGCTTGTACTGTTATACCACTGTCCCAGATTAGGGAGAGGGTTAGGATCCCGCTTACATGTTTAATCCCGCCACATTATTTATGTGCCTGTCCCAAGTCAGGAGCCTGTAATTCAGTGGTTATCGTTTGTTTGTGTGTTACATATTTGTTTTTCGTTCATTTTTTTTTATATAAATAAGGCCATTAGTTTTCTCGTTTGAATTGTTTTACATTGTCTTATCGGGACCTTGTATAGCTGACTATGCGGTAGGGCTTTGCTCATTGTTGAAGGCCGTACGGTGACCTATAGTTGTTAATGTCTGTGTCATTTTGGTCTTTTGTGGATAGTTGTCTCATTGGCAATCATACCACATCTTCTTTTTTATATTAACTCATCAGATAGATACAACATGTTATAAATCATGCGAAAGTATTATTTATTGTATATGTGTATTTCAAAGTGTTATTGTCCAAATGAACGTAATCAACAAACACGAAAGCTTTGAGCCATTACCTAGGAGTCATTTGCATTATGTTGCCCACATCAGTTTGATAAGCCGAACATATAATTTTGAATGTGTATGCTTGTGATATTGGTCAATATTTTTGTTAAATAAATACTTAAAAAATACCTATTGTTTAGTTTGCTTTAATCTGAAACATTTATACTGCATTTCATGCATAGAAAAAACGATTTCAGATCTTTTGTAGTTTGTACAAGATATTTATTTCGTGTTTAAAGATATAAACGAAAATAAAGTCTTAAACTTTATCAATATTGCGCATCTTACTTTGTTTTCTGCATTTCAAACACTTTGAAATCAGGGATGCTTATATTATACTTGTGTAGGACCTAAAAGGTGAAATATGACATAACAGAACTAAAATAGAAAAGCCACCTTTTCCTAGTGTCGCAACTGCAATCCAGGGCCCTCTCCCGATTGTGACCTACTGAATTGGACATATTACCGGTTTTGTAGTAATGAAGGTTCAACGAAGGATGATATGTGCAACATTATTTGATTATTCTTCTGAAGCACACCAGATCACCCGAAGGATTTAATCAAGCTCGTGGTGTTTAGTTTTAAGTTTCTAATTAGTTCTTACTATTGTTTGTATGTTGGTCTTTATCTGTTTTAGCAATGATGTTGTCAGTTCACTTTTGGCTTTTTTTGACTGATATTTTTAGTGAATTAAAATAAAAAATAAATCGTGTTCAGTATTAAGGCTATAACTCCTAAACTAGTGATATCTTCTGGACTAACCTTCCACTACCAATGTTATCGACCAAGTTCTAATCAACGAAAATAAATACTTTATAAGCGTCGTGCGTTTCAATCCCTTTTCTGGATTGTCCTTCTTAATGAACGCTAATACCAATGTTTAAAATGTTTTTAAAGAGAGGTTCATAGAAAATATCCATAGTTATTTAAGGTCAGCTGCGTCAGTGGTAATTAGAATAGTGGGTTTAAGATATTTTGTATCTGCAGAGGTATACAACATGCAACCTGTGATGTCTGATTACAGTTTTGTTTACATATCATAAACAGACCTATGTATATCATGATAATGGGTGCAATAACAGACAAAAAGAAGGAGAAAAAAGACGACAGTCTATAAACACAGCACATAAAGCGTAAACTGCAAAAAAAAAATTAATTGTTGATTGTTGTTGATTTTAGTATACAAATGCAGTGATGAGTTCTTATCACACAATCGCTCTCTCTGTCTATTGTCCTTGCATTTTATTTCCCATGAGGGTTGGCGTTGCTGATCCTGTATAATCGAGAAAGTAGTCTTTATGACATTTTTACAGATGAAAACGGTTATGTTCCAAATGTAGCATGATGTGATAATCCTCTTTTATTTCCCCGAGTTTGGTAACTACAATGTCTTGGCTTCCACCTTATTTAATAAAAACACATTCTCGTTTCTCAATTGGTACAATGAAAAACACAGTATTGTCAACTGGCGTTCACCTTTAACCCGAAAAAAAAAAAAAAAAAAAAAAAAAACTGTAAGAGTGTGAAACTGTCAATAAATAGGTGATACGATCACTATAAATATGTCTTTGTTTCTATTTTCATGAGAGACACTTTGTCTTTGACTTAGATCGGAAAACAGTCATAGGAATAGTAGTCTGCAGTGGGTTATTCTGATTTTATAATTATTTCTGGTTGTTGTTGACTGTATTTATTGCAGCTTCCTTGTTTCAACTAGAATATAACCTTTTTAAATGATTAGTGTTGAGGTGCTATAAGATTGAAATGTCTTTTATGAACATATACTTTCGAACACATGCTACCTTGATTTGCTACAATCCGTGCGTTATCTGTAATTTCAAGAAAACGAAACTGGTAGATTACAGCCCGACTGCCGTCTTCGATATAGGAAAACAAATTATCCACAGCTTCACGTATGGAACCTTCACATCTCATTATCATAACGATATAATTAGGGAAAAGGGTATTTGCGAAAAATGCTAGTATTGAAATCAGATTTCCAACGCATATCGTGCTGACAATTTGACCATCTTCATCTTAACTGTTATAGTTAGGTACACACCTGTTACAAAATATCCATAGAATAGAAGTATATAATTTATTCAAAACGATAAAAGTTTTTTTCAGACAAATTTGTACACGAAATATTGGGTTGGTTATACCTGTTTTGTTTATGCTATACTTAGAGTATGTGCATTTGCAAATTGTAACTATTCAGGACAACACATGTTAAATGATACAAAATCCACAAAAACCCATAGATAATTGTTGTTGACGTAAATAAAGGTCTACATGTAGTATAAGGTCACATCAAGATTGGAAACTGGATTGTAATTTCCCTATTTCCTATCGTTTAAGTTCGTAATATCAACTAATATGCATTGAAATCAAATCAACGAAAACCATATTAATACATTGAACTAACTAGTCTTAAAACTGTCGTAAAACGCACATATCTTAATTACTAGAGAAAGAGGCTGATAGCATTGTGCCTTAACTCCTCTGAATCAATACTAAGTTGGTAATATGTGTTAAATGACGTAGGAATGTAGTGTTTTGTATTGCTTAATCTTTTTTTCACAATTTTGTTTTTTCAGAAAATATCCCTTTTCGAAGACCGTTATAGCTTCAATTTCTGTTAATATTGACAATGCAATTTCCCATAAGAACTCCTTTTACGACTAAAACTGTACCACTTTAACTATGAAGTTTGAAAAAAATCTTATCCTAAAATTGAAAGTTCATCTGTTCCACAATTTTTTTCAAAGGTCAAAATATAGGGCTGTGCGGCATATTTTCAGTGTTAATATGCCCTAAACTTTTCAGAGTTTAAACTAACACTAATTTTCTTAACTACCCCTACTTCAAATAAAAGGTTACCACAGATTTCAATGTAAAAAATATGCACATGTTTATTTACTGGTAACATTCCCAAGTTATGTCTCTGTGAGAACTGGGAACCAGTATGTTAACAAAATTAATTTTCTAATAATATTCAAGATCTCCCCAAAAGAGGCGTGTTTTGAGAAACAGCTGTTACAAAGTGCAATCTATACATGCTATAGATCCATGTCTTAAACGCTTTCGCCCATACGCAGTCAACATACTGCCCGCGAAATTCTTTTTCTTTTCTTTCAACACTTCCCCAATAGTACCGCGATTTCGCGGGCATCTTCTAGTATTTACTAATACTGGAATACGCTACGGGTTGTGCGTGTTTTAAACTGCAGATAGTTATTTGTATGGATAGTTGATATTGTAGTCATTAGATTTACTCTGATAAAAGAAAACAAATTAACAGCATTTTCTTATTTGTGCTATATTCTATATCTATAAATCCATTTAGCAGTTGCATTACGTGTACAGTAAAGTCCCGATTCCAATCGTTTAAATTTGTTATTGTATAAAATAAACGATATGTTATTTTCATAATAACATATATTTTACATTCTCATTCAGTATGACTAAAAATACTGCAGACTAAAGTGGAAATCTTCTCCGTTAATAAATTGTTAACTACGATTACTAAGAGTACATCATTGTGCATCGTCCAGTTTATGTAGAAAAGTTATTTCAAAGAAAAGCCTTAAATTAAATGGATTGTATGATGCATGATGCAAGCTAAAAATATCTGCACTAAAATAAAGTATAATTGAGCGCACGTGGCCGGGTACTGGTATATATCCCAACGTCAAATAAACTCTAAGTACAAATGTGAGAGTACTCACAGTCACTGGCCACGAGCATCACTGAAGAGACATGTATTGTCGAAATGCGCATCTGGTGCAAGAAAATTGATACCGTTAATTTTATTTCAGTTAGTTCAAAGTCAACATCAACTAATTAAAGAAATTATGAATCGAAGACGAAATTATAAATCAATACACATCAAACAGCAAATGTATTAAAAATACAGGGTTTCAAACAGTCAGGGAAAACATGTATTTAATATATTTTTCTAACGAAGGTCGATAGTTTTCTGCCGGTAAGCCGGCACCTGCACCAATAAAACATGCCCGCCACAAAGAACACAGTAGTGTTGAAAATGGCGTCAAAAACTTACCATTCAATGATCAATATACCTGATATTCATCAATAAAACTTATATCGAACTAATCAGTGAAATTAAGACTTTCTAGTCTTGTGTGCTAGAAGTGTTTTTGTAAACGTATCATCTCAATGAATCATTTCTTCCTTATAGCTAACTTTGATTTTTCAGAAAATTGAAATTGATCAAACTCAATAAATTCCTAGTAGGTAATACAAATATTGACTTATTCTTTTATTTGTTTCTGTTTAAAATCCAACTTGAAATCACCGATTGAGTTTAATGCTATTTATCGATTAACAAAGGAAAAAAATATAACCTAGTGATTCCTAGCTATCTAGTGCAATCAGTATTTTGCCTTAAAAATCATACAGTACATGAACTGTTAACATTTAGAAATATCTCGTAAATCAGTTTTTGCTATCAGGAATATTGAAACACGGTTAAACCAACAACGACATTATAATCATTGGTTTTAGAAACTATTACATGACATGCATACATATTATTAAGGGGCCAACTGAAGGACGCCTCCGGGTGCGGGAGTTTTCGCTACATCGAAGACCCATTGGTTGCCTTCGGATGTTGTCTGCTCTACGGTCGGGTTGTTGTCTCTTTGACACATTCCCCATTTCCTTTCTCAATTTTAAAATCATCTCAATGTCCAACAGACATGTCACGCAAATAAAGCTATTCTATCATTATGAAAATTATTCTTTTGCATATACGTACGTATGCAGACTAGCTCAGCCAAATATCTGTATATAACTGTTATATAACCAAACATGCAAGAGACATTTAAGCCAATGTTGAATATTATAATACTGTACCTTTAGTGAAATAAATAAATAGGTTGAACAAATGAAACGTAGATATTATTAAAGTTCGAGAATAACTTGTCCGACATTAACAGGACAGATCTAGGAAGGTTTCTTTTGGAGATCTTTTTTTTTTTTAATTTTCATTTTTTATTGAAATCTGTACATTTTTTAGTAATGAAAACATCGAATACCGGTACTTTTTGGAGATCTTATTACTCATGCTTTGTCTCTGTTGTGTTTTGTTCATATTCAATATAAAGTTAGTTGTCCCAATTTTAGTAGTCGAGGGAATATAGTGACGATTATTCTATGTTTCCATTACTTGTACTTCTTATATAATATTTTCGACTCTCGTATGTTTGAAAAGAAGTTAGTTTTATATTAATACGTTAAAACATCCTTCTCACAGTTCGATCCTTACATCATTATGTAAGATATAGGTAGTTTCCCTTCAATTGAAAATCCCATGAACACAACTTGATTGTCGAATTAAACACCTTAACTTGGACTTTTTCGTGGGATTCTTAATTGTATTTAAGTAAACGATACACAACACAAAGTTTTCCTACGGAGTATATGATTTAATTAAGAAAACCTTGCAGGTTTGTGTCAAATCAAAATTTCGTATACAAAGATATCTTTAATGTAAGATATTTCATGAATACACTAAAAGCTAGTAAAACATTATGAAAAGACTTTATAATTTGGTGCGCTTGACGTTATTTTTTTCTTGATTCAATCTTTCTACGAATGCTGAAAAACACACACTGCGTCAGATAGAAATCAACATTATACACATGCAGGTATACAAGTGCTTGATAATAATTTAATGTATTTCAAGACACTCAAGTACAAAGTAAAAGATAAATATTGTGTTCTTTTTTTGTAAAGTTTTTATAATAATTCAATTTGAACACCGTTACGGACTGCATAGAGATTTTTCAACCTAAAATAAAAGAGTATGTTCGATAAGGTCCTAAAATGGCCTGCGCTCTATGTTTCCTGGTCCTTTATTTAGTTGAAATCCAGCTGATTTTGTCAAATTTCACCAAAATCCCTCATGTTGACCATTTTTGGATGTAAAAATCAACGTGTTAGAATTAAACTTTGACAAAAACAGTTCTCTGCAACTTTCTCTCATGTCTTAACGGCAACTTAACACATTTATTGTCTTGCAACTATGAACTTTATAATTGGGGCCAAATATAGCTCTTACCGAACTTACTCCTTTGAAGATGTAAATGTATCATATGTATTAGCATAAGTCGATTTCTCTCCATGGCATCTCAATTATATAAATGCTAAGTATACTATAAAAAAGTTTAGACACGTTATGAGCTATACTAAAGGCATATACTATTCGTGAAGGGTTTCAAAAAGAGACACTTATCTTTACAATAAGCTTTAATTATGTTTATTTATTTAGCTCTGAAAATGTCGATAGTCTTGTTAAAAGATGTCGTAACTCCTTTGATATATTTTCATTCGTTATCATACCACAAACATTTTATTTGTAAAAATATCATCTCATTGAAATGTTACTAAATAAACTCATCATAGATACCAGGAATATAATTTGTATTTACGCTAGTCGCACGTTTCGTCTACAAAAATTTATAACTAATTTATTTTTTACAAAAAGTTTTAAATTTATCATACTTAATAATACAAAGTAGGTATCAAATAACACTATTGATATATTCTGTTATGCTTTCTGATTTACAGTCAATTTTAAACTAACCGATTGGGTTTTACAATATTAACAGATTTACAGAGGAAACAAAATATAACTAATAAATTCAGTATTTTACTCTAAAAATCATACCATACATGAACTGTCAGTAGTACATGAACTGTCAGTATTCAGGGACTTCTAGTCTTTCCATATGTTTTTATGTTGATAATATTGAAAATGGGAAAACCAAAGAAGCAATTCTTGTCATTTAGTCAATAAGTTATTTCATGACATACTTTTTTTTTTAAAGTAGCCTAAGTAATAACAGACATATCACGCAATTCAGGCAATTTTTTTTATGATGTACAATTGTCGCCTTTTCATTTTAGCATAAATACTAGAAGATAAATGAAGTGGTCAACATATTATTATAGTCCAGGAACAATATTTAAGCCTTTTAAAAGATACACCCGAGTTGGGTTTTTAATATCAGACCAACGAAAAAATAAAACATTGCCACTTTGTAATTGAGTATTAAATGATGTAGCGCTGACAAAATACTATTGCTGAAATTCGCATCTGCTCTGTTTCATTGTTCTTTCATTTGTCCTTGTTCTATTATTAATATTACTTTTACTGTTGGATTGTTGTATGTGATATCCATTTAACGTGGTTCGGTACTTATACATCCCGTCAATGTGTTTGTTTTGTCTTTCATTGTTTTCTGGTGTGTGTTTGTATATGCGACTTTTTGTATATCGTTGGTTCTTATAACATGACGCTGTACTTAAAAAGATCCTGTCAGTATGATATTGTACTATTTGATGTCATTATGATATATTTCTATTATGAATTACAAAATACGTTGAACCATAAACGTCAAAATCATTCAATCGCGTAGTGGAATTAACAATTTGTGGATTCTTATAAATTCTATATAACTTTTGGACTATTTTAAATCTCGGTCTATTTCTTAAATTTATTCTTACATGCTTTTGATTTTTAACCCTGTATGCTTACATTGCCTATATGAAAATTAAAATTGTTTGTATGTACATTGAACGAAAAATATATGTGACGTATCCAATTTTCTGACGTCAGACACGCAAATCAATGAATGTGTTTGCAGAAATATTTTTGTGTGTTCTGTTAAATAGTTCCGTTTAAAATTGTAACACGATGATGACTGCTGTACCTATATTTTGAATTTTTTATCTATTGTGTCTGTTTAGTTAACACATCATTGTAAATATAACGGAATTTGATGAGACTGTTATCAAAGTGAGAGGGTTAGCGCTATAAAACCAGGTTTAATCCACCATTTTCTACATTTGAAAATGCCTGTATCAAGTCAGGAATATTACAGTTCTTATTTATTCGTTTTTGATGTGTTTTGTTATTTGATTTTGCCATGCGATTATGGACTTTCCTATGTGATTTTCCTCTAACTTCAGTATTTTTGTGATTTTACTCAACTGACTAAATAAACTATTTCAAAATACTACAGTTTGCTTTGTTTAAAAAAAACACTTCTGTCATCCATCTTTTTTACGAACATACAAGCAATCTTGTTTTGTTCTATTCGGCAGGCATTGAAGGTAAATACATCGGTTAAGTAACAGCTATAATAATAAACACCGGTTTGTGATGGGGTCTATAGTTTTCTATGTTGTGATATGTTTACTATTGTTTGTCTGTAGGTAATTTTTAAGCAAGACGTCGTCAGTTTATTTTCTACTAATGAGTCGAAAGTGTGTCTCATATCTTTTGCCTCTCTTTTGAAGAGCTATAATGTATAGACAGTTTTAAGATTTAGACAACTCTTGGAAGATACGATTGTGTGCAGATCAGAGAAAGGAAAATTGTAAGTGATACCCAATACCCGATTAAAAGTACCACGAAATCCCGTTATTATTCAGCTTAAAGATATATATTGTTGACACTTAACACAATTTATTTCTATCATTTTAATATGCGTCTTTATAAAAATTAATTGGAGAATTAGTTGAAATTCAAGACCGGTCAATTATAGAAAATCTACTTGTTGCCGAGATATTGTACGATTTGTCAGTTTGTTTGTGTATTTAAAGTAGTTAGTATGAAATCATAGATCTTCAACTCTTCACGGGAGGCCTACTGGGTTAGTAACCTATACTTTTTTTTGTGGAGTGAACGTCTTGTAAGAAGAATGTATTACTTCCTTGTTGTATTAACGTTATAATACACGTCATCCTATCGTCCTTTTAATATTGATATGATCATGTTTTTATAAATTTCTTGTTACAACTCTTTGAATTTTTCGAAAAACTAAGGATATTCTTATCCCAGGAATAGATTACCTAAGCTGTATTCAGCACAACTTTTTGAAATTTTGGTACCTTAATGATCTTCAACTTTGTACTTGTTTGGCTTTATGACTATTTTAATCTGTGCGTCACTGATGAGTCTGATAGAAACGAAATACGCGTATGGGGTACTAACTTATAATTCTTGTACCATTGATAACTATTATGACATTATAAAATGTATATATGGAAACACAGAAACTTGTGTAATGAATAGACTAAGACAGGAAAAATCCATTATAATCATGATCAATTACAGGAGTAAGACGAGAAGATCATTCGAGTTTCTGCCTGTATAATATTTATTAATATGATTTGCCTAACCATTTGACCAAACATGTGATAAAATTCAATGTAACACCCACCCCTTAATATTTTAATGTATGCTGATGTTGTAGTTTGTTTTATCATCATCTGAGCAAGGATTTCAAAATTGTGTTATGATTAAATAATGTAGTTAAAACAAAAAATAGAAAAATATAATAGAATCGATTTAAGTTGTCTGTCATAGGTGTATGTCTATAAGTTGATTAAGAAATGTAATTTCTCCAGGTCACAGTGGCTCCCAAAAGATTTTATGTTTTGTCATTGCCATTGTATTAAATTTGTTATCAATTTGATTGTCTATCTTACAAATTTGATTGTTTTATAATAATCACCCCTAGTTTTTGGTGGGGTTCGTGTTGCTTATTCTTTTGTTTTCTATGTTGTATCATGTGAACTATTGTTAGTCTGTTTGTCTTTTTCTTTTTTAGCTATGGCATTGTCAGTTTATTTTCGATTTATGAGTTTGACTGTCACTCTGGTATCTGTCGTCCCTCTTTTGTGTATCTTGAATTTTGAAAGCGACTAACCACAAAAGAAGAATACCGGTGATCAAAAGTCATGAATCGATTCTGAGAACAAAATCCGGGACATAAACAAAAACCGAGGGAAACGCATCAACTATAGGAGGAAAACAAGGAAACCACATGAACACTGAATTGTAACACAAAAGAAAATGATTACATACATGCAAACGAACTATTTGATAACAAATGCCACATCTCCGATATGGTTAAAGACATTTTAAGAACAAATGGTGGAAATAACCTGGTTTAATAGCTAGCCAAACATTCCCTTGATGGCAATGTTAAGCAAATGTCGCTAAAAGAAAACACTTCATGACAGAGAGAAATACAGCACAAATACACGAAAAAAAGATTCATCACAGAGAAACACACAAATAATCAATATAAAAGTTGACACCATTTTCAAAGGACAGAACAACAATGACTAACATACAATCTCTTACTTTATACAATTATGTTCACAATACTTGTCTTAACAAATTTCAAGGCAATGATTGTATTGAAAGGCAATTGTATAATTATTTGGACTACAGGCAATGAACATAACACATTTTTACCCAACTGAAACAATCACAGAAACATCACAAATAAATATATAAATGATGGATGTACATAATACCGGACAGGTCGTATAGCAAATTCTCATATATCATTTTTGCTTGATTCTTTTTTCAGCATCATTAAAATTATGTGAATTCTGTATACAAAATAAATTGGCAAACATCCATAAATGGTTCTATTTTTGAACGTAATGATTTATAAAGTTTCCGTTTCCGGCGAAAACAATTATTTTGTTTTATCTGTTAAACATATAAATATCAAAAATACTTCCTTCCTTTTTTTAAAGAGTGCCAATTGTGAAAGGGTGCTGAATGTGACCTACATCACTCTTAGCACGAGGATGTTTCGTTTCAATATGATACTATCAGTTGTAAATATCATGTTTTTGTTTGGTGAGTAATTTACTTCAAATTCTAGTTAATAAGAAAGGTACAATTTTCGCTAAAGTCCCCATTCGCGCAAACGGTTTTTGAAATCGTTAAAGTTGTACCTGGAATTTGAAATGTAGTGTATCTATGCATATCATATATTAAGCATTTTTGCTCATTATTTAAGGATGTTTGCATACATAATAAAGGTGTATGCATGCCATATAAACACAGGAGCACCTCATTTAAAGGTAAATGACCATCATATTATGACATGTGCACAACATATGCAGGTAAATCGGCAAGGAAAGACAGTTTTGATTCCATCTGAAATGACATTACGCATATCTTTTCACAGCAATATTGATGTCATTTGTAACAATATGATGATCGCTATAAGTACAAGTAAATTAAACATGACGAAAACGAGCAAAAATACCACATTTTAAACAAACGATGAAACTATAATAATTGTATTCAACTAATGCGCAAATCCAATTGGATCAAAAAGTATAATCAGTTATAACGCATTGTTTTAGGCAGTTTCAATTTTCTGTGCCTTTATAATGAATAAATGATCACGAGTATATCTGCACAGTATCAAAATATTAAAACAATGCATTTTGTTTTTGGGGGAGTGTTTTAAAATGTCAATAGTTATACAATGTTATATGGTGAGTAAGTCATTAAAACAATATGAACGAGCTTTAGTATATGGGACCTAAATAAAAATCTATAGATTGTTTCATAATTCATTAAGATATAAATTAAATCATGCTTTTTGAAGAATATGATAAAAAAATGGGTCACCGGGCTTTTCGTCTCACTACAGGATGTACACAATTGTTATATAATGTATAAAAGAGTGGCGAAAGACACCAAAGGAACAGTCAAACGTATCAATCGAAAATAAACTGACAACGCCATGGCTATAAATGAAAAAGACAAACACACAAATAATAGTACATAATGCAAGAAACAACAAAGAAAACTAGAGACTGAGAAACACGACCCCCACCAAAAACTGGGGGTGACCTAAGGTACCCAGAAAGGGTAAGCAGATCCTGCTCCACATTGGGCACCCGTAGTGTTGCTCGTTTTATTTCAAACCCAGTAAATAGTAAAATTTGGTAGGTCACATTCATGAAAAGGGAGGAAATTGGTAGTTACGTCGTAATAAACATATCCGATATTATCTGTGAAACGGCTTTTCCATAGCGGCCAACCCACTCGTGATGGCGTCCGTAAAATTAACGAAGGTATGATTACAATTTTACCATTTAGAACTCTCAGTGTAATAGTTTCCTTGTGAGCAGCAACCCTCTATCAAGGAAATTATGATAGTAAATATAAGTGCGGGCACATCGTACCAATTGGAATATATATACTCCGTATGCAGGCACTGCTTGAATATTGCTACACATACATAGAAAGTACAAAATTGGGAAGCTGAAATCATTTTTTTTGTCGTAAACTTTTGTTTTCTACCGACCCTCATTATCAATTTTTACATGTAAGTCAAGATATGAGGCAGACTAAACTGTATCTGGTGTATTCTTTATCTCTAGTTCGATGGGATGAATCACATAATGCTTTACATGATCATGAAAAGTCTTACACACGAACTACATACTACTCTCGAAACTGCACATTTGATGAAAGATCTAGATAATATTAATATCTGCTATCTTTCAATCTGAGATGGAAGACCCTTATGAATAGTCAAGGACGGTTAACACCACTCTTGTCATTTACCTTAAGAGTTGTGCATACATAAAACGATTAACGTCTACAAATCTTTGGAAATGAGGCTTGCTATACTTCAAACTACGATGTTTGTCTTAAAATCTTATCCGACCCTTATTTGGAATATAATTATTTTTGTCCTTATAATTTAGTGATTTGGAATATTAAAAAAGTCCTTGGATTTTTAGATACATATATAGGACTGATTCCCTTTATCAATTGTTCAAGTTGTACATTTACATGACCGATGGTTTATAAAAATTCTGTAACGTATTAAAAATAGATGAGAATCGACTCTTTATTGTACAAGTATGATTCATTTTTAATTATTATTATAGCTGTTGTACGTATTTTACATATTTAATAGGAATAACACGACAGGTGACAAATACGGCACAGGATCTGGTCACAATTCAGGAACACCGATATACGTCTGATTTAGATGATATTCTTTTAATATTTAAGAAATAATTCATGGAAGCCATAGATTGTTGGAATTTACACATGGCGTGGGCCGTGATATTCGAATTTTATCCTGAGCGTTAGCGAGGGATAAAATTAACGAATATCACGGTCATTAAAAACGGTCATTAAAAAATACGGTCATTAAAAAACTGAAGCGAGGGTGGGTATGCTGTGTATGTGGCTGTTCTGTTTTACTCCCTGTTAGATAAAGCTCAAATATCTTTATAAATATGTAACTTGCGTAGGTTATTTCGAGAATAACTGCCAGAAAAAAACTTTTTAATTCTTTAAGTTCTCAAACCCAACATTTGTCATTTTTAATTAACATGTTTTTCTCGTAAGCTTCCGTCAAATCAAAAGTTGGCATTTTGTAACTAAGGAGCCGCCATGTTGACTTGCTGAAATGGGTAAATATGCGAATAATGCAATAGAATAGAAAATAAAACAAAACCTACCTAAAAAAATCAGTTTTAATACAATATCATACGAATTCCGATGGTTCACGTAACAGAAAACTTTTAAGTTCAGCGGTTTCATTTGTATGACGTCATGTTTTGAAATGACTTAAATGCGCCAAAAAAATTAATAGACTTTCGCGGAATTTTATCAAATTTTTATTTTGTTGATTTCTCCGAGCTCTTGTGCATTACTTCTTTTTATTATGCATACGAACAAGAATAAAAGTTATTTTTTCTTTTTTAATTGCACTTTTTTAAACAATAAAATCGGCAAAGGATCTGTAAATAGGTTCCAATACATGTAGATTTACGTGGGAAGTATATAGTAACAGCCATTATTATGCATATCTCTGAGTCTGCGCTAAGTATATTTTATCGAGAATTTTATCACAGTGTTGTTTACAAAGCTAAAGAAGCACGTCATATTAGAATCAGTCCTTAGTTTTCTATGTTGTGCAAAGTGAACTGTTGTTTGTTAAAACCAGGTTTTATCCACCATTTTCTACATTTGAAAATGCATGTACCAAGTCAGGAATATGACAGTTCTTGTTGTGTTTTGATTTCATTTTGCAATGTGATTATGGACTTTCCGATTGAATTTTCCTCTGGGTTCAGTATTTTTGTGATTTTACTTTTTGTCCTGTGGTCGTTTTTCTTTTTTTTCCCCGATATCATTGTCATTTTGCTTTAGGCCTTTGAGTTTGAATATCCCATTGGTATATTTTGTCTCTTATGCTGTGGTTTACATGTTTAAATGTACTATATGTATTATATTATGTATTTATATGTATCCTGAGTACTCTTATATATTTATATGTGCTGTATCACTGGCACGTAAAGATGTCATCTCAGCGGTTTTTGTAAAATTGCCATATAAGCAGGAGCTTTTGCTACCCTAAAATAAACTTGGTTCAACTCTAAGATTAATTTTTAAATATTCTGTGCCATATAGCTGGTGCTATCAAGAATACTATTCTTAATTACGTGGCGTCCATCATGTGTGCCAGATATTACGGTATTACGTCAATCGTTGCAATAAGTATTAAACATTACATCAAATCCGTCAAATTTCCTTCATTGGAGGATATGGGGGACGTTATTACATTATGCTTGTTTTGTTGAGTCACCTACTTAAATATCGCAACAAAAAAAATCAAAAGTGCCCATTTGTCAAGTTCTCTGATCTATGTCTTCATTAGTACTGGATATGCAAATTTTGCATTTTAGCAAAGCTGAATCAAGTAATTAATTGTGCTTAAAAGAACTTGGGGCAATAAGATGTTAATTTAGTAACATGTGATACTTGTTCCGTTTTGTTAAACATAATCTCAATTACTAAAGGGAGTTAAGAAACAGCACGTATATAAAGACTGGCTGTTTTTCTGTCGTCTTTTCCATTAAGATTCTATGGTTTCTTTTGTGGCTTTCCCTTATTGAAAAACAAATGTAAGGTAACCTTTTGAATTTTATTCAGGTGTACACAAAAGTGAAATTCTCTACGTTACAAAAGCTTCAAACTTCACCATATCTTGTCCATTTGATTCGGCTAATGCTATAGTGCAATGGAGTGGTCCACCGAATTTCACAACGTATAACGAACACAGTGCAATTAATCCTGCAGTGAAGGATGTTGAAATAATAAGAAGTATTGAAAATGGCGAATTTAATTTGATTATTTACGGATTCAATGAATCAAATGAAGGGGCATATCAGTGTTTAACATTAAATGAAGGAAAGCATGTTATGCACGATTTTAATGTTTTGTTGCAAATCAGTAAGTAAAACATTTACTATTTTGTTTTAATTTCTACAAATATCGTGATTTTTATTTTGTAAATAACATGAATAACAAAACATTACTTATATGTGTCTTTACCGCTACAATTTGTGTAACGATATATGGATTGTTGTTTCTGTAACAACAGAATAATTCTATTGTTTTTTTCCCATTAATGCTTCAATAACACGCAATGTAAACATGTGTATGTAACTATTGTAGAGTAAATGGTCTCGCAAGATATGAAAAAATGTATGAACGTATTGTTATGCGTTTACTTTTCTGCATTGGCTAGAGGTTTAGGGGGAGGGTTGAGATATCATAAACATGTTTAAACTCGCCTCATTTTGGCGCCTGTCCCAAGTCAGGAGCGTCTGGCCTTTGTTAGTCTTGTATTATTTTAACTTTTAGTTTCTTGTGTACAATTCGGAGTTTATTGTGGCGTTCATTATCACTGAACTGGTATATATATATTTGTTTTCGGGTCAGCTGAAGGACGCCTCTGGGTTCGGAATTTTCTCGCTGCATTGAAGACCTGTTGGTGACCTTCTGCTGGTGTCTGCTCTATAGTCGGAAAGTTGTCTCTTTGACACATTCCCCATTTACATTCTCAATTTTATGCATTTATAAATGAACATAGATTTAGAAATCAGGTTAATAAAACTTTTTTTTCAAACTATTAAGGTGGTATGGGAGTCTAAAATAAAAATGATAGAATTAGTTCATACTTTGCCAAAACGTAATACCTATTGATATATGTTCAAAAATATAATAAAAATGATAGGTCACCGCGCATTTTCTCAAGCTACAGGACGTGACAAAATGACACTATTGTATGGATTATACAGGAAAAAATACCATTATGTGATTAGATACTCAACAAAATGATAGAATTGTTAAATACTTAAGGATAAGATAGCTGTCAGACAATGTTTTGAGAATATCAAAAGAAAGCTATGGTCACCGTACGTTTTTTCCGGCTAAAATACAAAATAGGAAAATTTCATGTAGAATCCTTCAGAAAATGCAATGTTTTAGAGTTACCTCCCCTTAAAATGCCATTTTTTTTTAAAACAACCAAAAATAATCAACATTTGCAAAAATATTAATATTAATAAGTTATAATCTTATAAATTGGTTCTTTTAAATGAAAATTCACATTAAATATCTGCATTCCTGCATCAAATTTTGCTAGCTTGATAGAACATATGGACCTTTGATTCTCTGTTTTTTACAATCCAAGATGGAGGAAGACACCCATACCACCTTAACTCATTTTATGGATCGTGTCAACATCAATTCTTATAGACCATTATAGTCATGTCTGCCTAAGACTTGAAGACAATTCACTAGATAACACTGTCTTGAAACGTCAGTTGATGTTAATAAGCAGTCAATTATCCTCTTGGAGATTTATTACATGTTATGTTTTGTTTGTATAGAGTCGAAAGAGCACGACTGTTAGTTTTGAAATCTGACGTCTGGACTCATACAATATAAACTAGTGTATTGTATTTAAGTAGGTTTTGCAAACTCATTGCATTAACTGCAGTTTGATAATTGCTTTTACATGTAATTTGAAAAAAAATCATTGCCTTATTTTACATGTTTTACATATTTCTATTTTCATTTAACAACAATTCCGATCTGCGGTAGTAGCTATCCGTTGGTGTTATTTTGTAACTGTTTTATAATCGTATCAGTCCCTGTGTTTTCCTATTTATCATGTTTGATTACTATTCATTATTTCATATAGACAATTTTGCATATAGTCAAAAAGACCAGGACTGCTGAAATCTTGTTTCTAAAACTATTTTTTTAGGAAAACCAATACTATCAATGAGCATCAGTCCGTCGAAATACGTGATTGAGGGCACAGATGTCTCATTTAAATGCATGGCAAAGAGTAATCCGTCACCAAATATGCTCAAATTGAACGGACCAGATGGAAATGTTTTAACATTCAACAACATATCCAACGAAGAAATGATGCTAGGTTTTACTATCTCAGATGTCAAGAGTAATGACATAGGTAATTACACGTGCACTGCGGAAACTACTGTTGCCATTGAAACTGCTTCTATCTGGCTTAAAATTCTGTGTATGTATACAATAGTTTGATATTCCTTATTTTATTGTTTTTACAAATCTAAACATGAACGTACAAGAAAGTTATTTCTTTTTCGGATTTACAAAAAAATGTGTTTACGCACAAGACTGTATTCCATAAGTTGGATGTATAACATTTGAAATCCAAAGTAGTTAAATACATGATTGAAGTCTAAGTGTTTTGCTTGTTTGTTGGCTTTGGAAGTAAATAATATATAATTTGATAATTGTTCGTTCAAATGATAATGAAATTTGTCAATACAAAATTATTGCATTCACGGAATTGTATGCAAAAAAACTAACTAATATAAATTAGAAAAGATACAGCCAGTCGTTTGTGAAGTTTGCATATGCATAGTATGTGGCGTGTTCGAATGCAAATTATCAGCTTAAATTGGTGTTTGCTTTAAGCCTCTTCAGCGCATAAAGGTTTTATCGTGGCGATCACTCAATATGTCTTACAATCTGTATTACCTACATGTATTCCTAACTTGACGAATTCAATAAGAAAGGACACATTCATAATATCTAGGAATACTTTTAATCTGTATATGAATGCAATGTTATATGCATCCCGCTCTTTTCGTGTTTCATTAATAGTTATCCCACGAGGACGCGGTGTGTCAGTGTAAGATCACCCCAATGGCCGGAGGCCAGAGGGTGATCTAACACTGACACACCAAGTCCGAATGGGATAACTATTTTACATCCCAGCTGTTTTAGATTAGACGAAAAACCATTTACAATTCATTAAATCTAGATTAGAACGCCACACAACCATTATAATATACTTTATATATTACTATATCATTATATGATGTATACCCTTAATGACCCCGAACACGATGAGTAGATATCAAATAATGTCAACTCGCCCCACTGGCCAATCGGCCCACACTATATCGCCACTTTATAAAAAAAATGCCCCACTGCTGTTTACCGACTCGCCCCAATTTGAAAAAGTGTAAAATCAAATTGAACAATCAGTCTGACAACTCCCTTATTAACGAAAAGGTTTTAACCCCACTAAATACAGGTCTGCCAACTCGCCCCACTTATAAAAATATCTTGCTTCCTTTAAGTAATTACTGATAGTTCAAACCAGTCGTCCTGGTGTAGTGGAACGTGTCGTGGCTTGATATGCTAAAGGTCTTGAGTTCGAATCCCAGCATATACACTGGATTTTTTCTTTTTTTCTTTTTGATAGATAGTCTTTTCCGTATAATGAATTATAAGTTTTATAGTGAATTTGGCATTCCCGCCAAAATGTTACAGAACAAAGGAAAGCATGCGTAACAAAGAAACTAAAACGGGTGTGATCTGGTATGGGTGATCCGGCGCAGATCACCCCTGTTAGAACAAAGGAGCTGGGATGTAACATCCAATCAAAATTACAGGTGTTAAATAAATATTCAGTTCGGATGTTATAACAATATAGTAAAAAAAGCTGTGCAAACCAATTTGTAATGTTTATATATATATTACAGTATTCGCTTTACCATCATAAGGAGCACTAAAGCCTATATTTTTTGAAGTCAGTGATGTAAAAAAATTGGACGAATAGTAGGGATTGTTTGACAAATTCGGACATAGAAATAAAAGCAAAATTCATCAAAGACAACGTACAATGACTAATATGATACCTTATTTGATAAATATTTTTTTAACTAATCAATGTAAAATTCTGCTTAAACATTTTTTTATCATGTTACTATAGACGCACTGACTATTCACCTGATCATATCGATCCAGTGATAGTACACAAAAAAAAATTATGATTTTGTTTTGGCGTAACGCTTTGTTATTTGTTATTTTAATAATCAACAACATTATAATCTTAAATATTGAAAACCACGGATGTTCAAATATCTGAAAACGTTAGGAGTTATTAAGTGAAAGCACTAAATATTCAAACGTAAATAAAAAAAAAAAACGAATGTACAACACGAAGACAAATGATTGGTTTTGAGACACTTTAAAAAAGTTAGCACCAATCGGAGTAGAAAAGCAGGAAGTACACTTCACAATTATATATTCACATATATTGTTACTTATATGAACAATGGAAACACATTTAAAATGTGCCGTTCTACTATTGATGTCAGGTATTATTGAGATTAAAAAATCAGGAAACATAATAATATAAAGTAGATAATGTTTTGTTTACTTTATTCGCATAAACAAGCTTGATACAAGTAATTTAATTTATCAATATTACTTTTATCCTTACCAATTTTCTTACCAAGATGCCCCCAATGTCCCTTATATCACAGTAGTAAAACGGAGTATCCACACGCACATATTTTTTTTAGTATAAACAAGAATGTCATGAAAATTTATTTGACCTATTGTAACATTACTTATACACACAAAACCAGCTACACTGCTGTTATGAATAATCTTCTATCTAACGAACTATGCCTCTTCGTGTCGAACTCTTCTTATTTACATATGAATCGGAGTTCCTTCAGACATGTTAAGAACAAGAAAATCGAAGCAGGCCAGATTATTTGATTCCACTGTCAGATAGATTGATGATGTTTTTTCCTAATCACCACAAATGTTGAAGATGGTATGGGAGTCTAAATTAAAAATGATAGAATTTGTTTATACTTTGCCTAAACGTAGTATCTATTGATATATGTTAAAAAATATCATGAAATTGATAGGTCACCGCGAATTTCTCAAGCAACAGGTCGTGACAAAATGACATATTTTGTTTGGATTATACAGTAAAAAGCACCATTATGTGCTAAGAAGCTAAACTAAATGATAGAATTGTAAAATAAAATACGAGAAGATAGTTTTTCTAAAATGCTTTGAGAATATTAAAAGCAAAGATAGGGTCACATTGTATTTTTTCCGGCTAAAATACAAAATAGCAATATTCCATGTAGATTTATTCAGACAATGCACTATTTCAGGGTAATCTCCCTATAAAATACCAATTTGAAAGTATTAAAATTCAAGCAGAACTAATCAACACGTGTACAAATATTATTATTTATAAGTTCTAATCTTATAAATTTGTTCTTTAAAATGTAAATTCACATTAGTTATCTGCATTTCTGCATCAAATTGTGCTAACCTGATTAAACATCAGCACCTTAAATTCTCTGTTTTTTTTATAATCCAAGATTGCGAAAGACACTCATACCACCTTATGCTCAGTCATTTGTGAAAAATAGAAACATGTCCAATATCACAACACAGAGATTTTTTGTTTACACGTAACTCATTTCGAGGCGTATTATGGATGTTGTCCCATTTGCTCATAGGACTCAACATATTTTAATCCTTGATGGCTTATTTAACATACATAAATAAAATACAAAAAAAGTAAGCAATGAATGTTGTTGTTAAATTTGATATTGGCTTTATGTGCTTTTTTGTTTATTTGTTAGTTTTTGTTCTGATTGAGATTGTTTTGACTGCTGTTCCCATATTTTGACAGTTTTACCTACTATGTCTGTATAATTGAGTTAGATGCGCCTGTCATACAAATAAGAGGTTAAGCGCTATAAAACCAGGCTCAATCCATTATTTTCTGCATAAGAAAATGCCTGTTCCAAGTCTGGAGTATGGCAGTCGTTGTCCATCGTTTGGTGTTTTTCATCTTTTGATTTTGCCATTTGATTAACAGATTAATAAGGACTTTTCGTTTTATATTTTCCTCGGAGTTCAGTATTTTTGTGATATTACTTTTTTACAATGTTATAATGTATGTTAAACAGTACGAACAGAAGTCAATTTACGAATGTGTTCAATGTAACAACAGGTGTTGTAAGATATGTTTCAAGTATGTTTTCATATTAAACAGCATTGCTAGAAAAAATACTAAGACTACTTACGTTTATATCTAGATTTGTGCATTCATACAAACACAGTTTACAGTTACGATAAATATTGATAAACACATATTTTTGAAGTGGTACGTGTTGCTAAATCTTTAGTTGATGAATGTGTATTTTTTTACGTTGACGTTTTTTGTTTTTGTTTTTTTTTTCTTGGTCAGTTTTTTTCTGTTTTTGAATGCCCTTTTTATATGACCACTAAAAACAAAAAGATTCTTATTGTTTAGTATAGTCTACGAAGCAAAAACAAACGTCTTCTAGCTGGGGAGGACAGCATATTTGAACCGTTGTAAGAAAGAATCATACATGTTTACATTGGACGCTTATTTGTGTACAAATTTGGGCGCATGGTGGATACATTCATCAAAATAATAATAGACATTACACAATTACATTCTGATTATTGTTCAATGGACTAGCGCCTATCGTTGAATGTCAATAAAGAATTATTAAATATGAAAACAAAGTTCAATTAGTTTTTGATTTATGTAAATCACTGTTCCAAGAACTTATGTCTTGATCGACTTTGAATGAATGGTATAATCAACAGCTCTTTTCAAAATATTAATTATGTGATCTAACCAGCTGTATAGTAAAAGGCATATGGGTTTGTATGGGCAAGTTGACCGCCTACAGTCACAATATAACCCTTCCCTACCCTTGCTCTATGTATACGAATGTCTCATATAAGCTGGTAAATGTTATTTGATACTATGATAGATATTCGCTGTCGAAACCAGAAGATACCAAATTTGAATATAAAACTTACAAAGGTACAATAGAAACATACAAAACAATGGTGAAAATAAAATAAAGGAAAGACAAATATCATAACAAAATACTTGACAGAAAATTATGACTTGAGAAACCTAACGTGCGCCCTACCTAAAAATCAAAGGCTTTCTTGCCTTGTCTGTATTAAATTTTATGAACGTGACAATGCAACTTCTTCGTTAAATTGTATTAAGCACAAACATAACATAACATCCAATCAATTAATGTATGAAAGTAAACTTTCTTTTCAAATTTAGACGACTCTTCCAGCAAGATGTTTTCCTATTCACCTGTCTACATCACATTTGGGCTTGGACTGTTGTTTACAACAATGGCCTTTTTATGGTACCGTTGGTATAAATCAGGTGATTTTATATTAAGCAACATTATTAGTTACATTTATCCTTCCATTATTGTTTGAGTTTAGTTTGAAATGCAAAAGCCAATGCTAATGGAACAGTTCATGATTGTTCATTATTTCACCAAGCAAAAATTGTTGTTGATTTAAACATATCGAGTCACTCACTGAATACATGTTATATTTCACATACTATGTAGTGAATAAATAAATGGAAACGAGTTTATGTTAATTTCTAATCATCACGCTTTTGCTATAGCAATTAATTTCAGCTCTACATCGACTTATTTGTTTGGATATGTATCCCTTTGGTATTTTAAGCCTCTCTTTCATGCAATTATTATTACACTTAATGTATTTTGAATAGAAAACCAACTGTGTACGAATACGTGCATGTGTAACAAAAAATATGTCCCGGCGTGACATTTGTTCCGCTGGAACAAATTTCATAGGAAATATGTTCCGCCGGAACTTTTTACAGAATATATGTTCCAACACTGTAAAATTTGTTCCGGAACTAATTTTTTGACCAAATAAGAAATAAGTTCCGGAACAAATATCATAGCTCCATGAATTTTGTTCCAGTTAATATCAAAAGTTTTAAATAAGTTCCTGTGATATTAGTTTAAGACCAATATGTACATATAACAAAGAAATCAATGAATAAGTTCTTCTCAAACCTATTTTCACTGAAATAAGTACCTTTGCAACATATTGCACAGCGAAACATTTTCTTGTTTAAACACTTAGATTATAAAGCAAGCTAAATGCTGTACTGAGTGTGCTGGCATGGGATACATGTGCAATTGTAGGCATGACTGTAAAGTTCTACAGGATAAAGTGATGGTAATTTATCATAATTTGTATCTATGTTTAATGTGGTATTCCTCCTTGGTTCCTGTTAACCGTCATGGCACTGTTTCTAGTCATCCATGTACTTGTCATGGAACAGTTTCAAAAGAGTGTGTCTTTTGTTTTTTTATGTCTTTTGGAATCATTAATCAGTCTTTTTGTCCTTTTCAAATTAGTTCATATGTTCCTGTTCATCTTTGACTTTAATTATTTCAGAAAGATTTTTCTTATACTACTCTTTTCTGGCTCAAAGTGGGACTGTCATTTTGATATTTTTTACGTTTATAATTAAACATTTGCTATAGTCCACAAGATTCTTATTGGATGATTTACATTTTTCATTTATTATATTATCAATATATTATACTTATTTTTATAATGCACTTGAATGATAACTTTAAACTCATTGATGACAACTGTTCAGTATATAAGATAACTTGTTTAACCAGTGGAACAAATTTCGCAAATCCAGAACTAATTTCACCAGGTAAGGAACAAATCTCATAAACCTGTAACCTATTTCACTAGGTAAGGAACAAATTTCACTAACCCGGTACTTATTTCATCAGGTAAAGTGTGGAACTTATTTCATAGAGATGGAACAAATCATATTGAAATTATCTATGAAAAAAGTTCTCCAAGAACATATTTCCTGTGATATTAGTTCCACTGGAACTTTTTTACAGGAACAAATTTTGGCTCACACATGCAGTATAAATAGATTTTCTTATAAGAAATAAATGAATGATGGTTGGTGTCTTTAAGGCAAGTATAACTTCTAAATTTTATAATGTTTTTCCAATTTTTAGACAATCTCAAAAGAAGACATGAACACAGGTAATGATATATTCCAGGTATATATGTTACATGTATCGTTACTTGAAACCAACAGCACTAACAAATTTCCCTCTAGTTTATATAATGTTGAACGGTACAATCGACTTACATTAAATTAAGACTGGAAACTGAGTTCTAAAATGACAAAAAAGAGACATAAGAATGAACAGATGACGTATAGAAATCGATTACAAAAATCAATCGACGCAAAAAGCTAGTTCTGCAATCAAGCAATTGAAAACCTAAGAAAAACAATCAGACACATTATTTGATTTAATACATTTTACGTGTACAACCATCTTAGATATGGCATAAATTTGACACTTAGTTGATACGCACTGGTACTACAAAGTTTCAGTCGAATCATAGGTTGTCAGTTAGAAAAAAAGAATAATATTAATAAATCTAAACTTTCAAATCTTCACTGTTTTTGTAGCATCATGGTTTTAGTAGCTTGCAAATGTGTTTTTCTAATTACAGTGAGAACAGGAATAGCGGACAACAGGAAGGTAGAGTGTTATTTTATCTATAGATACCAAGCAAAGGAGTAAATGATACAACACAGGAATTATCAATTGCAACTGCACTGTGGATTTCTAGAATATCAAAAAAGATATTTATGAATCTATGGATATATACGTAGAAAAAATAGAATCTTGTTAATTTTAACATGTTAAATGTATTCCTCATCAATTTATTTACATTTGTAAACCAATTTAAATTATTTTACGCCTCGGTCACACCTTAATAAATAATTCGAACGGGTATATTTTTCAATCGTTAGAGTCCGTTCTTTTCCTTTAGATGCCAGCTATATCCGTTTCATGTCCGTTTAGCGTCCGTTGTATCAGTCGACGTCCAGTCTGTGCGTTTGAAAACTTTGAGCATGTTAAAAACTTTGAATGGACGTCAAACGGATGAAGTGTCCGATTGACGTTCGATTTGCTTTCGTTTTGTACGTTACTCGTCCATTTCGTTTCCGTTTTGTATCCTTTAATTGTCCATTATAAATCCGTTGGAGTTCTGGTAGAAAAATTCTCACACGGACTTCTACCGGCGTATAATGGATAAAACGGATTATGAACGGATGGGAAACGGACATGAAAGAAAGGATAACGGATATCTACCGAATGTAAGCATAAATGTGAATTGAAAATGTTGCGTCACTTGGAAATGACAATCATTTGAATTGTCAGATTTATTTAATGTCATGAACGTCTATTATTCATGATGGATCTTAGAGTAAGAGCATATCTTCAGTTCTTATCCAGGTCCGACTGGTTTTAAATGTTGCAAATATAAACCTACTAGTTGTCAAAAGGAGGAGAAGGAGAAAACAGAGTAGATGGTGGGCAAGATCATTGCTTAGTCCTGAAAGATATGTATTATTATTACCGCATTTAATTTTCCGCTTATCTTGAACCCCGTTTCACTATCGATCTTTACTGAGATCGATCCTTTTAAGATCGATCTTTGGTCTAATGTAAAAGGGAAAGACCGATCTTGAATCAGACTTTAAAAAAGTTTACTCTAGAGGTGGTTTTAAAAAAGATCGATCTTATTTGAATCAATTTTTCTTCAAGTGTAAACGCTTGGATCGATCGCGATCGTGATCGTTACCGTCCCTTTTATTTGGTTAGTATACCAATGGACACGCAACGGATATAAACTTTGTCAACGGAAAACTTTTGTTTTCATCCATTCGGCTTCCGTTTGAGCTATCCGGTAATGTGTGACCACAGCTTTACATATGTTTTAGATTTACACTTTAATTCTGATTCATATCTACCACATTATATTTACAATATATGTATTTATTTTAATAACAGAAGCAAATGTCATTTTATATTTGAACGATTTTTAATTACGGTATTTTATATATATTTTTTTTAATTTCAGTAAATGTTGCGTTTAACAATATTTATGGCATAAATGAGAATCGCCAACCAACCGTACATGGAGCTGCCTCTGCATCAGTTGTCTATTCAAATTTAAGTCAGAATGAAAATCTTGAAGGTATAACTCCCTTTTATCTTAACTTGTATATACATGGTGCATATGAAACAGACCTGGTACAAAGGCAATAATATGTTTCCTTCTAAAATTGATGATTGGAAAAATAGTATTGACTATTTAATACAGTTAGTTAAAGTACATGGAATCACATTTTCCAATTCGATACAAAATGTAGAGTTCCTGTCTGCAAATATTCTTAAGCATTCTTTGAATTAAAAATGTTATGTATAAAGCGTTTCGTTTGAAAATTTATTATATGTGTTACCTCGGTAAAAACGTTTACTGCATGTAAGCTAAATTTCTATGTAGTGTCACTTTCGGAAGATTTTTTCTAAAAATATATTTTTTCCCCTTAAAAGATATATTTCATAACAATGCACTTGATTATACGTCAATTCTTTTTTTCAAGTGAACAGCTAAAACTATTCATTGCATCATCTATGTACACACGTGTCTTACGTAAAATAAAATCTTCTAGACAATCATTGTGATTTTCAGATATCGCAAATTGATACGTATCATAACCAAAACTATCATTATGTCAGTCATTGTGGTACTATATGTTCCTAATAAAAGCGAAGGGCTATACAAATGATAACACAATTTATTGAACTAATCAGAATAAACATTTTCTCAGAAAATATTTGATGTTTGAAATTTGTTATTTTGTTTTAAATGAGAGTGTTCTTAACATTTGAGGGAGGATATTTTTTGTTTTTGAATGTATAAACGCTTTGTTTTTTTATTTTATTTTTTATTTAGAAAAGATTTGCCAAGCAGCATGATAAACTGTATATATATATATTTTTTTATCTCATAGCATTGAGGACTGATCAGCTTCCGTGCAGACCATCGACGAGTCATGTAATGCCACTAAACCAGCAGCTAGTGAATCAGGTGAGTCACTATGGGATTTTTCACATAGGTGTCTTGAATTTTTGTTACAAAATAAAAGCAAATACTGTAATGGTAACAATAACAAAAGAAACAAACAGCAAACTTCAAAAACTCTTTCGGAGAGAACAAAAGAGATTATCACAGTATATAAATATCATTGGATGTTACTTTCACCACTGAATTTCGTTTCACACATGTTTCATACGATATTACGTCACTCGCAACAGCTATGTTAAAAATATTTAGAACAATCGGCATCTTTAATGCCTGACGAAATTCTAGTTGTGTATTGTAACTTACAGGTTAAATTCGTAGACAGATGGTATACAGTCAAATACATGAATTACATGGTGATAAACTTGATCATAGAAATGGGGAATGTGTCAAAGAGACAACAACCCGACCATGGAACAAACAACAGCAGAAAGGCACCAATAGGTCTTCATTGCAGCAAGAAATATCCACACCCGATGTGTCCTTCAACTGACCCCTAAACAAATATATATATACTAGTTCAGTGATAATGAACGCCATACTAAACTCCAAATCATATGCTTAAAATATGTACAAGATAGACTGATCAGCTTCAACCTTTCAAAACTTCAATGTCAAATTGATGCGGTACAGCAATTTAAACATGTACAAGTATAAAATTGTAAAGTATGTTAAAACAAAAGTTTGAATGGTGTTGATTGTTTTCATCTTAAATTATTCAAATCATAGTAAAGGTTTCATGAAGTCATGAACGCTTTTACAAAATGATTTTTTTACATTATTTACCGAAAATTAAAATTGAAAATGGAAATGGGGAAAATGTCCAAGAGAAATAATCCGACCAAAGACCAAAAAAACAACCGAAGGCCACCAATTGGTCTTCAATGCAGCGAGAAATATCCGCACCCGATGTGTCCTTCAACTGACCCCTAAACAAATATATATATACTAGTTCAGTGATAATGAACGCCATACTAAACTCCAAATCATATGCTTAAAATATGTACAAGATAGACTGATCAGCTTCAACCTTTTAAAACTTCAATGTCAAATTGATGCGGTACATTACAAGTTCAGCAATTTAAACATGTACAAGTATAAAATTGTAAAGTATGTTTAAACAAAAGTTTGAATGGTGTTGATTGTTTTCATCTTAAATTATTCAAATCATATTAAGGGTTTCATGTAGTCATGAACGCTTTTACAAAATGATCTTTTTTTACATTATTTACCGAAAATTCAAATTGAAAATGGAAATGAGGAAAATGTCCAAGAGAAATAATCCGACCAAAGACCAAAAAAGCCGAAGGCCACCACCGCGTCCCCAGCGCAAAGACAATATACTTGTTTGGTGTCTTCGAATCTCTTTTTTCTTGTTTACAAGTCACTGTGAACACTCGAAGCTCGAAATCCTTTAATTCCCAAACTATATATATGATTTTCTAAATGCGTAAGGAGATATATGATAAAAACAAAAGAAGATAACACGATCTAATGTCTTATCTGTTAGCAGCAACAAGGACACACGTTTCTCTTCATTTTTAATTAATTAGTGATAATTTTGATTTTAGTTCTGCGTAACGAACATTAATGATTTTTTTTTCTAATAGAATCTTTTAGAATTGAACTACATTGAAATTGATCTGGATCCCATTCCACAAGACCGCCAATTTTATATTCATGGTAACGACAATCGAACAGAATATTCAGAAATTGAAATTGGTGTCATCGGTGATCCCCTGCAATTCAGTGAATCTGAAACGGAAGATGATAACGACACAATCGACTGTGTAGCGATCGTTACTTAAATACACATAATTTTCTAAAGAAGAACAAGACAATACCGCTTGAAATAACATTTCATTAGAAATAGATCAAACGTTTTAAATAATTCATTTCTTTTATTTTCAAGCTCAAATCTAGTTGAGGTAAATAATAAAACAGATCTATGAGGTAGTGTTGTCCAGACATTCACGCATAAGGTCAAACATCATCACATTATATATATTCATGCATTGCAACTTATTGAATACAAGAGTTGACACTGTTGATGGAAACAAGGTTATACGTAAAGTAAATGTTTGTTGTGCGTGTGTGTGTAATGAACAATAGAAAACTGTTTAAGTAGGATTATCTCCAATAAATTTACAAGAAAAAACAAACAACATTTCAACTTCAATTTATTTTGTAAGAAAACATATGTGACAAGCAATTTGACATTATTTACTTTTTTTTTTTTTTTTTTAAATCTAATGAATATAAGAGTAGATATTGCTTATCAACAACAGGTCATACTTAAGGTTAAAACATTTCGCACGTGCATTTCAATGGTAAAGAAAAAAAAGATAATTGGATTGTCTCCCGTTTACCAGAAAAATATCAGGTTGAGGAGTCGCTCCGCTAAATATAAAAATTTGGAGGGAAATATTTGTCATGATACGCAACGTAATTCGGATGAAGTTCTTTCAAATTATAAGGTTTGAGCCGTTTTAGGGAAGTAGCTATATATAGATGAAAACAACAAATTGGACTGTGATATATGTACTATGAAAGTATATCTGTTCATTAAACCAACATAACCAAAACTGTTTAAGGACTTTGGTTTCAGTAGGCTGGTCTTCGAATTTAAAACAAAATACGGTACGGAGGATTGTTTATTCGTTTTTTATCAATATTTTCTTTTCTCATCATAGTTTAAATTTGATGTAGTTGACTAATCTTTTATAAATTCCCAACCTATCATAGAGTTCAGATGTTTTACCATTTTGTTGAACATATAATACTTCTTAGCAACGAACACTTGGAAAAAAGTATGATACTTCAGAATATCGAATACTTAGCAAATAGTATGCCTTTACAGAGAAGCGATAATTTGACAATGACTCAACCGATGACGAGGATCATGTTTGTTGAAGATCTTTGTTTCAAGTCGTCAATCTATGCGATTTTAAGAAAACTATGCAACCGCGATCAGAAATTCCTTATTACAATGTACTTAGTTGACTAAATTTCATGTTCAATCGATTATTGGGATGTAAGAAGCAACTAAAATGCGGGTTACTCTTTAACATGACATCATCATAATGTCTTAATTTTAATAACTTGGAGTAACATTTTGTTTTCTTTGTTATGACTTTCGTTTTAGTTTGTATGTGAAATATACATTGTATAAACCAATTATCAGGTCGGTCAGTAGAAGAAGTGAGGCTTGAGTGTTCAATGCCTTCTTTGTATAGATCTTATTTTTATTATTAATTACCCTTTTACATTATTCATGTTATTATTGAATTTTATACATGCAAGTGGCAAAGTTAATTGCTGATCTATTCATCTTTATCAGTTTTCAGCTTTATTTATTTTCATTTGCATTAACGTTCAGCGTTCCAAATATACGAAAATGAAGATATAAAACCTTTAATGTATTGTGGTGTGGCTAAACAAATACACACAAAACAAAAGGTACATGTTTCAAATTAAGAAAGTTCTGAATTGTATCGAACTACATTGATAGAAATACGGATAATTAAGTGTTATTTTCAATTCATAAAATCTACCATGAACGTTTATGATGAAACTACAGACTCGGACACATGTCAGGAAATTAAACAGAGAATTGAACAGTGGCATACCTAATAAATGAGAGGATACAGCGCACGACAAGAAGGAATCGAAAGGTGGAGCATCTCGAACCCAAACTAATCGGCTCACAGATTTCGCTTAATGGGTTTTGGCTTCAAATTTGTTTTGTAACATTTGGTTGTGTATTAATCGTCTCTTTATAGATATAAACAAAAGAACTTTTCTGACAATTCTTGATGAAGAAAATTTGTCAAAGTCTTTCAGCAAAAAATAAAACGTTGTATAAGAATCAGCACACAAAGGGTTTGGAATTATGAATGTCCAGTAGCGTCAAAACAAAAGATTGGCGTATATTTCAACAAAGATGTTACAGTGTTATATTACTTTGCAGATATTATGAATAGTACCGCCTTAAGCATGGATGACCGCAGGCGTTTCCGTAATTTCATACAATTGAATATCATTGAAGGGAAATCATTACAATTACATTGAACATGTTGAATGAAACGATAGTACTTAGTAATTAAATTACCTTTTCGAGTGAATCGTCTGTTTATAACGATACAATAAAAGTAATAATTTGATATCTGTTATCTTATAATTTAAAGAGGATATCGATTGACTTGATAATTGTTGATATTTCAATTTTGACACCCATTTCCTTTGACATTGTTATTATTAGGTGACAATCAAACAACATATATATATTTTTTAATTAATACAAAATTTAACGGGTCACAAACTTATTGACCGCCTATTGTTACAGAACTTTCAACAACCCTTCTCACATGTCTTGAACATTGAACTGTTGATTTCAAACAATTTTACATGTTTGCGTAATGGCAGATAAAAGAATTTCTATTATTCTTTCTCGATTTGTCCTTTTTTCGTTTCTGCATTTAATCAATGTTAGTTTTGCTTAATGTCAGTTCTTCCTTGATCTAAATTCGATTTTGACGTTATTTTTTTTGTGTTTCTGAAATTTTCATTGTTATGTCATAGAAAAGGGCAACCATGTCTAATGGCGTCACATTGCTTTGTATATCGTTCGAAAAAGAAAGGGAAAGAGTTATCCGCATATTGTCTCTAATCATCCACGAAACTAATGCAAACCGATATTTATTCTCGATCGACAGTAAATTTTAAAAATTAAATTTGACTGTCTCGAATGGACAGATATCGCGTTACACTCGATGCAATTGTAGAATCATTGTCTATATAGTGCCAAAATTACTGAAAATTCACGTATTTATGAATTCAATGCAAATGAATGAGGTTGATATATATGTGGCTTAAAAAGTTATCAAAGGTACATTTGTACCAGGATTATAATTTAATACGCCAGACGCGCGTTTCGTTTATATAAAACTCATCAGTGACGCTCAGATCAAAATAGTTGTAAAGCCAAACAAGTTCTTAGTTGAAAAGCATCGATGACCCAAAATTCTAAGCAGTTGTTCAAAATACGGCTAAAGTTATCTATTCCGTGGACATGTGGAATACGAAAATCCTTGGTTTTTCGAGAATTCAAAGTTTTGTTAACAGGAAATTTATAAAAATGACCGTATAATTGATATTTAAGTCAACTTAGAAGTACTTGGCTGGTAATAACCTCGGAGACGAACCGTCCAACAGCAGTGGCATCGACCCAGTGGTATAAAACGTTATCAGATTTACCAGGATTATGATTTATTCCGCCAGACACGTTTCCAAATACGACTAAGGTGATCGCTTAAGCCTTTTTTTGTTTTTACTAGAAGATCGATAAGATAATTAAGGCAAAAAAAAAAAAAAAAAAACACACAAAAAGAGTGACAAACATTCTAAAATTTACCAGCAAAAAATCCAGAAAGGAAATGAAAAAATATGTTGCAGAGGGATAAAACAATCGCGAATAACAGCACCCATCGTCTTGCCTATCTTTCACAGTTGCCAATATTATATTTCTCATCAGTGACAGTATCCTCTGATCCGTCGTGTGTCGTATACATATATATAAACTTATACTTTACTTTCGTCCATGTGCACAAGATACGGACTACATTAACAGAAGTCTAGTCCATATATACAAAAACCTGCCCAACATTATTAGGAGACTTAAACTGATAAAGGTTTAAGCGGCATGTTATTACAACAGCAACAATGCCATTTTCTGCATAGAGATCACAAGTTTGATTATATCATGTTTTAATTTCATCGATTAAAATCTTATAAACATATCTTTATGTCTGTTATTTTGGTTCACACATTGTTACCAATATAGGGAGATTTTATGCAACTTTCATCATGTGTTCATAAAGTACTAGTGAGAGCTTGAGGTAGCTTCTTAACCATTTTCGTCATAAGGAAATGCCTGTACAGAGCTAAAAATACGACAATTTTCATTCCTTTAGATTGCAATCTTGTAATTGACTGCTCCATAGGCTTACATGCAAAACAGCTGATCTTTGAAAATAAAAAAATAAAAAATGCTACATAAAAAAATTTCATCTTCATATCATGTATCATGTATGAACTAATGTGAAATTGTGATTTGATCGAAAAAAAAGTGGATCATGCCACGTAGAACAAAAATTTACGTAACCTTGAAGTCAAAACTTTTTTTCTACTTTCTGTTTGCCTTTTTTACAAGCCCGCACCACTTCCACACATGATATCCTTCCACTTTCCTGGATTGATATCTCCAAAAAGATGCCAGATATTTTTTTAATCTATATATATGTTTCAATTTAGCATAAAACTATAATTAAACAGAAAAAAATTAGTCCAGAAAAAAAACGGACTTTTTTGTTCTATCCATGTTTTGACATGCACCGGAAACTGGAGATGTAATACAAGACTGGTAGCTTTAATGTGTTTGAGCATTTGATTGTTGTCATTTGAAAAGGGACTCTCTGTTTTTAGTTTTGTTTAACGCTCGATAGTTGTGTTATATTCCTTATGCATGTGATGTATTTAGTTACATAACAAAGTCGGTTAACAAAACAGTGTTATTATTTTATGATCTGTCTGGCAGAATTTCATGTTGTGTGCAAACAGTTGTAAGATGGATACGTCTTATATAATTTGGTTCTCTTTGGTTAATACATCATAACATGTGTACATATTTGTACGTTCTTTCAAAGATAAGGTTTGAGAAATGCCGATGACAGAAAATAAAGAGAAGCTTTTCATCTGCTAACAATTTATAATCTGGTATTTTACAATCTATTTGTGTTGGGTTTTTTACCTGGCTTAAAAAGGTTTGAAAATATCAAATTCCATGATTCATTAATCGTACGAAGTCATTTATTTGCAATAAGCAATGATGTTCTTGTTTTTACTTGATAGATGTAGATGGAATAGTAACATAATGAAAAATAAAAAAAAGTGCGTTTTGATGTCTTAATTGGCACACACTGGATTGCTGCATTATGCATCATATGTCTTAAATCGGAGCCAAATTTTTGCTTGTGGTTTAACGGTATTGCAGTTTTTGAAATATTCTCGCTATGCACATTATCATTTATGTTTAATCGATTTATGATCCAACCTTTCAAAATTCATAACTGATTAACACTATGATTATCTAAAAATACATGAATTCAATGAAGGATTTTCAAAATAATACGTAAGGTCTACCGACCTCTACATAATCATATGGACCAAATTCTTTATAAATCTGTTATGTCGTATTACAGGTGTTTTAGTTGAAAATTGTCATCAACTTATGCATCTGCCAAAAAATAAAACGTGTATGTTAATTACTGGTATATCATCAAATTACATTCAAGAAGGAGTAACCATGTTTGCAAAAGAAATATTGTCCAGTTAACCTTTTAGTTTGCAATCATTTTTATTTTAAGTTCTTTTCTGCCGAAAAATAAAGGTTCCTTTTTCTTACATACCTTCTATTGTATATTCCTATATTGTATATGGAAACGTTGTAAAATCCATACTTTTTAGCATTTCTGTATAACTTACACAACATTTTCATGAAATTCTTGCTGATTCTCGTGGATTGTTCGTAACGTCTAGTGAAAAGAAAGATCGGCTTATCAAAACAATAATATCATGTTCTATCAAAATCAACGATTTGACAAGACCGACACAATGAGCCAGATTTTTAGAGCACTTATTCAAGAAAAGTTGATAGTGACATTGCACTTGCGACATTTTCTATACAACGTCTTGCAATTTGAAATCATATATGAAAAACTGATGTTGTTACTTTTTGTTAAATTTACCTAACACCTCCGTATATTTGCATACATAGATAGATATAAATAATGTAGGCATTGCATATAGAAACACAAAAACACTTACTCTGGGGACCAAGTTGTCGATTTCTCAATTTGAGGACTGTCTTGTGTGAGGAAATTGGTTCATTTTGCATAGTTTCGATATGCTGAGAGAAGTATACAATTGTGATCCTGAACAGTATATACATGGTCCTGTGATAAAAAAAAAAGTTAGGTATTGTAGACAGTAATTTGATTTTATTTGCGTTGCATATAATTTGTTTCGTATTGTTTCTCAATGCTAAAGTTGTAATTTATATAGGAGAGAAAAGGAAATAAAGAGAGAGATTGCAATGCCACCATTGGACTAAAAAGGTAGTAACAAATTCGAGAACTTACAGACACTCGTCAGCTGTCATCAAAACAAAAATGTATACCAGTTCAGCGAAATGAATGCCACTATAAATTCTGAAACATATAACTAAATATAAATTGAAATTGTAAGTGAAGAATGTGTCAGATAGACAACAAACCGAGCAAAGATCTAAAAACAGACAAAGGTCACCTATTGTAATTATTTCTCCACTAAACAGAAATAACAAAAACGAAAACAATCGAGAAAAAATTCAATCTTTGTTACACAATTTTGATGTCATTTTCCCGAATGTTGTCTTTAAATGGCCAAAAAACAAAATAGCTCAACTATTATTGCAATTTTGATAACCACTAGCTGCTCATTTGTAAAAATAGTTCTGTTTTTGCAATATATGATATGTCAATTATAAAAAAAAAAACATTTCTAAAAAAGGAATTTTTAACTAATTTATCGAATGCTGTTTAAGTCTACCTCTGTATGTAAGTCTAAATGGTCAGTTGAATAACTGCTGAAGACTGGTGCAAACGTGTAAACATGGTAAATATTCAAATAGCAAAAATACTGAACTCCGATGAAAACTCGAAACGGACAGTTCCTGATCAAGTGGCAAATTCAAAAGCATTATGTTTTTTTATTATCTAGCTTAACCTCTCACTTGTACGACAGTCTAATCGAATTCTATTGACAACGATGTGCGAATAAAATAGACAGACATAATAGGTTAAAATCAGACACATATGTAATAAAGAAGCACATAAATCCAATTATATTAGTAAAAATGAAAGACAAGAATACACAAACTTACTATAGTAAATTAACACAATGACGGGGGGTACAGAGCCACGTCATATATTTAACAAAGAAACATGAATGGCATATACAACAAATGGAAGTTTTTATCGACCTTGACTGGCTAAACACGTAGCAAAAAGAAGGACAAGCAACACACCTGTTTTACAATAGCACAATTATCGGATGTAGGAGAACAGAGCCATGCTATATGTATCGCAGTAACAACAAAAGGCAAATAGACAAAACGTGTTATTTCATGCAGAAGATTCACACGCTAAAAAAGGGATAAAGAAAGTTATCACCAAAATCATGAATGAACTTTGGCATTTTGATTGAATAGTATTTGAAAGTATTCAAAGGTGTTAGAATAAACTATGTATTCGAATGAATCATATGTGCGTGATACAATAACGTTAGAAATATTATATCTGTAATCTCATTAAGATCTTTTTACGTTATTAAAGTTGATAAGACAATTTGCTACCTTTTGTATTTGACGATGTTATTATCAGGTGACAATTGAACTATATGAATAGTTATTGTAATTGATATATAATGTAATGGGTCACAAACTGTTAAATTATCCATTGTATGAATTTTAAACAAATCTATCAATAAGCCTAATCATATCACCTTCACTTTTAGCTATGAAGACTGCAATTTCAAAATGATAATAACAAACTTTTAAAAAAAATTGCTTTGCACGCCTCTTTTCATGGGAATTATTGGATTCTAATAATAATTGAATATCGTAAAAGAGTTAGAGACTAAATGACTACCGAAGAGATTATTCGAAAAACTAATACTGTCAGAAAGTGGACTAAATATTTGGTTAAAAAAACTATACAATTGTAATAAATGAAAACTGACAACAGCAAAACTATCTTCATTAATCCGTGGATCCATAATTAAACACATCTGTCAGATTACAGCTTTATTAAGGTGTGGTTATTTCTGTTTTCGCTTATACAACATGTCCTTTCTATATAATAGCGCCATTAATTACTCCGTTGTTCTAACTTGTTCATGTCATTATAGTATATAAGATCAATCATAATTTCAGTATTAGTATAATTCCACTAAAGAATTATAATTGGTATAATTGATATAATTAAAAAAAAACAAAGATCAGTCATGGTCTTTCAAAAGATAACAAATCTGACAAAATACAATGGATTAATTTGGTGTAAACATATTCATTTGTAGTGGATTGGGAAACAAGTTTATAACGACAATAGTTATCCTTTTCTATTTTGCGGGTGCGAATGCTTTCTTGTAGCAGCATTGTCCTACTCTTTTTTCAAATCTAAAAGGGTGTCTTTTATGTGTAAGGGATAGTTTAATGATTGATCATTATTAAGTGTGAAACACATTTTGGTTTCCTCGATTTTATTTAAACTTTATCGTTGTCTTTGAAACTGCCATGCCATTTTTATATATATACAAAAAAACGAAAACAGCATGTTGTAAGTTTCATAATTCATAATTGTTGTTTTGAATTTGCATTTAATAAGATACGGCTCATATTCAAATTTCGATCCTGGTATCTCTGATGAGTATATTTTAAGTTGAATATTTGAAAGCCAAAGTTGTATAAGAACCAAAACATTTGAAGAACTGGGTTAGTAAAACAAAAAGCAGCTGAATATAGTGAAATTCATCTGAGATCAATTTTGCCTGAAGGCTTTGCAACCCTTTTATGTACATGTGGAAATTAATTCGATAGATATATGAAAAGGTAACCCCTCCCCCTTACCCATAAAAAGCTGAAGAACGAACAAGTCGAGTTATGATGAAATGCGTAATGGTATATACACTGGATTATTGCAGAAAATATGTCAGACACATGTATGTCTGTAGTAAAATGATATTGCAATTTTAAAAATATTTTTAAGATGCAGGTTATCATAATTATTAGATTGATTTCTAATCATGTATTTTTATCAAAATTGATTTACAATCTGATTATTTAAAAAGTATGTGAACGAGCCACAAGGTAAAATATTACGTTAGGTTTAATAATCTTTAGTGTTTCATTAATTTGGACCAAGTACTTACCATATCTAATTAATCGTACGGCTTTGTAATGCATTTGTTTTAATTTGTGATAAAAATGGACATCTGACCTTATAATCAACAGTTTATGTGTGTGAAAAAATTAATCTAATTAGATTATTTAGTCATGGAAAATGTAAGCCGAAGATATCTTTTTATTGAAAATTAAAAAAATTAAATAATCTAAACCATGAAACGTCTTATATGTCTTAGTACATGAATTTTATAAAAGTTGTTATTGAATTTTAACAGTAAATGGGAAAGCTCTCAGATCTGTATTTTATCATAAAGTGGTCAAGGATGGATATAGGGCCAGCCACGTTCTGTCATTGTTTTTGTTTATTGTTTTTCTTTGGATCAATCCGATGAGTTAATAAAATTGAGAATGGAAATGGGGAATGTGCCAAAGAGACAACAACCCGACCATAGAAAAAAACAACAGCAGAAGGTCACCAACAGGTCTTCAATGTAGCGAAAAATTTCCCGCACCCGGAGGCGTCCTTCAGCTGGCCCCTAAACAAATATATACTAGTTCAGTGATACTGAACGCCATACTAATTTTTTACTAAGCCTTTATCAACTGATTTTTATAGTTTGTTCTTATTTTGTGTAGTTAAATCGCTTAATAAGGTTTTAGTGCTCACAGACATGTTTGACCATGCCACATTTTTAATGTGACGGTCACGGGTCAGGATCCTGTAGTTCAGTTGTGGCTTATTTTGTCTGATGTATTGTTTGTATTGATCTATATTTGTTAATAAATTATGCCGTTATTTTTCTCAATTGAATTGTTTCGTTTTTTTATCAAATCTCCTTAAATCTAATATACTAGTTATTCGTAACAATTATAATTCAAAGTATTTCTAGTGTTTATGTATTTTTGCATTAAACAGATAATGTCTTGAATTAGGTGGTACAGTAATGTGAAAAGAGAAAACATCTAAAGTTGCATGGTATTTTGATACTGCTTAGTTTTGTAATGGTCGGTTTTGTTGGCTTGCGGGTATAAAATGTTCAGAAAAAAATGAAACTTTTATTTTTCTTTTACACATTTTATTTATTACCTTTAGTAGTTCATGTAGTTGTCACTTTATGATATGGTACAACAATCATTCCAAAAAATCAATTCTTGTTGGCCCCATTTTGGTGCAAAATATTTTTTTTTTATCTCCCTTTGGTGCAAAAATGCCATTAAAATTGAAATATCTTTTTTTACTTATCGGTGAGCCTTATTTTTTATTGTTGTTTTCGAATAAGCTGTACATAAAATAAACTAAATAATAGTAAAATTTAAGCGATTTTTGTAATTTAGTTATTTTCTATTTCGACATTACCGCTATTTCTCCTATTAGTTCATTAGAAAAAAAGGACGTTAGCAAAAATGCAATCTTCTTTCGAAGGCAGATTGTGAGCGTTAATGAACGGTGACCCCATTTTTCACTTCATTGTTCTATTAAGTATAAGATAAAGTTTATTTATAGAGAAATATAGCGAAATCCTATATTTAATACAAAAAATTGATTTATACCCGCGGGCTCCCTTAGACAATTAATATGAGGATTTTCGAATCGTTTTACGATTTTAAATGACAGGATTTTGGAGCGTTTCTAATGTTTTTTAACCTGTTTATATTAGTTATATGTCATAATACACGAGTAAGAGTGTTGAAATTTGTTTCTCTAACGATATATTACCAAAGTTTATCCATTCTTTTCACAGATTGCAGAAAGTTGCGGGTTTTTTTCACAATTTGAATTTCTTAAGAGAGCAAGACATTTTACGACTTTAGTAAATGTTGACCAATTGTACGCCGAAAAACAAAGTTTTCTCGACAATGGAGAAATCTTTTCTCAAATCGATCGCAAAATGTGAAACAAAGCATACACATTAGAGAAAATAAAGTTTTGGCTATTGAATGATTTTGATATTAAGGAGATAACTATACGCAATATGTTAAAACTGTTAAAATTTTCTTCACAATATGTTGACAATTTGTCTTTTTACTTTTAAATAGAATTCATTTAGATTTTCTAATGAAATGACTCATGATTTTTGTATGACAAAGTCATTCATTTTGCTTGTTTGTAATTATAATACTTATATGTTCTATTTGTAAGTCAGAATGTGTATTAAAACATTCTTGTTGACAAGTCGGGTCCTTTTAGCTGACTGTACAGATTTTTGTTGTTGATTTTAATAACTTACAGACAGAGTTGTTATAATTGATATATAAGATGAATAGGTGCAATTGAACGTGTTGTACTGTTCATTCCTATAAACACGTCTGTTTAGAATTTGACAAAATATCAAGCTCATTGAAAAGACTATTTTCGAGCTTAAATGAATCATCGGTTATAAAGATTGACAAAGATAATGACCATAAAAGTGAAACCTCGACTAATAAAACGAATATTTATTAATCTCTTGTGAAAAAGAGTCTTTAACGTCTTTTTAGACATTCATTTAAACCATTCATTGATCCAAATTAAAGTCTGCGAAAAGTTGTCTTGCTTACGTAAACATTGCATTTATAGTTAACCGTGTAAACAATATGATTTTAACATATCAAGAAGTTGAAAATACCCATAGTAATGTTGAATACATCCATATGAATATTTGAAATACTTATATACTTTTTGGAAGATCAATTGATTTATTTCTTATATAATTGAAACTCATACAACATCTTCTTATTCCTATCACCGCGTGCACTCATCATCCAATTTGCTTTTAACTTTTTTTCTGTTAAAAAATTAATGCCAGAAGACCAACGGTTATCAGCTATGATTTGATTACTAATCGGTCTACTGTGGATTCATTAGTTTTCTTTGGAGACCAATTTTCGTAGATTTCGTGGGTATAGGTTACTCAGTCAATTTTGTGTCACAAAAGTACATAATAACATTGAAATAGAATCTAATAAATAAAACAAAGATATGATAGTAATAGATATAATATTACAAATTCTATCCTGTGTGTACTTTTCTTTAACATTCAATTGAAGTAGTGTGTGCGATATATATGGGAAATCCCAAAATTCATTTGCATAGTTTTTTTTGTAAAATGTTAGTACTTCTAATAAGGCGACACATTAAGTACAAGTTGTTCTAAGTGTAATTAAGATATTACTCATATGTACACGGAGACGTTCCATGTTAGCACGGCATTGTTACAGAACCTTGTATTAAAAGATTGAAATATACATGATGTGGGCCAGGGTGCATTGCTTAATTTCATACGTCTCGTTTTAACTTCGTAGTTAATTTTGCCTGTTTTAACTATTTAGTATCCTCTGGTTTGTTTTTGTAGACGACTCTAGCGTTCAACATTTCTAATATTGGTAAACATGATGAATTAAGATGTAAGGTGTCAATATATCCTAGCAGTTGTCCCAATGACAACTAATTTTTAAAAACAGTAACATGCACATTCTTGTTATCTTTCGACAAGTGTTTTAGGTCTATTACACATACGAATAAAGGGCAGGTTATACCCAGTGGGGTGCGGGTAATGTCGAACATCGATAGGAATATATACGTTTGTTTTTATGTTGTCATTTGGTGTTGATTTGCTTATATTTTATCTAAAGATGCAGCGTCAACACATAATTAGTTAGTAGACATTTGAGGTATAAAATGCTCTAGGTTATTCAACTACCTTTTTATGCAATTGTCTCAGTTGTAATCTGTGGTTGACATTATCTATTTGATTTTGTATTTTACTGTCCCTGAAATATGTTACCTTATACACTAAGTTAATAATAATAAGTATTATAGTGTACTAAATTGTCTCTAAATGGTTTTATATTTTAATATCAATATCCAGTGGAAAATTTGTATTTTTATGAACTGTATGACTCATTACTGGCTACCATATTTTTGACTATCTTTCCTTACTTTATCGACTTTATGAATGCATTCAATCAATCCAAAAACTGTTGAAAATTAAAAAAAATATTACAATGTAATATCCTTGACCAATAAGTAAAACATATGATATGTATATATTTATAAATACAAATGCTATCCCTTTGAAGTTAAAAAAATTTCGGGGACATCAAACTGATTTATTATCTAATATAAAGTACAATGTATTAAATTTTAAAATTCCAAAATTAATTTGCATTTGTGATAAACATTACCTAAATCATGTTAATGTATTGCCAAATAAAATGATATGAATACTACATATATCTAAGGTGTGTCATTATTAAGCATGTCACAAGTATATAATTTGATAACATCGTCTTTGCTAAAATAATCTGGCAAAACAGCATTATCACTGGAACATCTTGCAATTGAAAATATTTATACATCTTGAACATAACTTGTTTCATATGCAAATGCTATGTATATAGAATTTTTTTCACCAGATTTCTTTGCCAAAATAATGATTTCTCTAAAAGTGAAAACAACCATTTGATTTCAAACGTTGCTCTATTTTTAAAGACAAAGACGATATGTTGACCCTTAGATGTAAAATTTTTATTTGCATAATGTTTTTTTTTCTTCTTATTTATGATTATTAGTTAAGACGGTAATAGTGTTTAAGGTTTACCGCTGTACGATATAACTTAATTTATATTGCAAAATAGAATCTCCATTTTCAGTGTGCAATTTGCAGATACAAACTTTCACACAGAAACTAACTCTTAAAAAATTCGGATGATGTCAATGATTTGATCTTCATTATATATAATTCTAAAGCCATACAGATCAGCATATGAATCTAACAAACACAAAATTTTTAAATATATAAAAGGTATACAGGTTATCGATTCCTCAGTATTTGTAGATAAAACTTGAAATTGGGAGTGATTTCCCTGCACCTTTGTACATTTATTAAATGCATAAACACTTATGTCTGGTTTTGGATATGCAGTAAATCAAATATTCTTGAAATACGTGGTTTTTTAAAAAGACCAATTTCTAACATATTCACCGTCAGCACTTATTTTTAACATGTTTAAGTCGACATAATATATATATATATATATGTGTCATGTAAATAACGTCCTACTAATGTTCTTTAAATAATTATGTTAATCAATAAAAACCTTTACAAATAATTGCATATATCACAAAAGCAATTTTTTTTTAAATTGTCGGCATACAAAAAAATATTACATCTGCACTAAGAAACATGTTGAAACACTCGTAGACATTTAATTTCAATTATATTTGACCTATATTAAGATTACAGCCCTCTCTGTTACAGTTGGCATTTAGGTCACTAATACAAACTGGCAAATCAGCATTGTAACAGGGACATATTTCAGTTGAAAATATGTTGCATATAACTTGTTGCACAAACAAATGTAATATATGTATGTAGAATTTTTCGTCTTAAGATTGATGTTATCCTGTCATGGTATTTCTTTGCCAAAATATTGATTTTCTCTCATTGTGAAACGACCATTTTTGAAGACCCTATGTAGACTCTTAGATGTCAACGTTGTATTATTGGTTTCTTATATCCGACTTTGAGTTCAAACGTTAACAGTTTTCAAGGTTTACCGTTGTACGATATAACTTAAAAATAATATGTACTTATATATATTGTATTCGGTAGGCAATTAGCAGATTAAAACTTTCACATCGAAGCTAGCTCTTAAAGTATTCGGATAATGTAAATAAGGTGCTCGTCAAAATATAGAATTTTGAAGACATACAAATCAGAATAGAATATAAATATAATAAATAAAAATGCTGTATAAAAAGATATATAAAAGGTATTCAGGCCATCGATTTTTTAGTCAATAAAGATAACCTTGAAATTTGAGGTGATTTCCCTGTCCTATGTGGGTTTATTTTTATTGAATGCTTTTAAGTACTTATAAATTTTCGGATTTGTAGTAAATCAATTATTCTCAACGACTGCATATACACCGTCGGCATTTATTTTTAAGTCAACAACATATAGAATTAGATCATATAGAGTCCGTTCTTACAATGTTCTAGTATTTACTGTGTTTACCTACTGTGTGATTCATAAATCCCTTACAATTGAATGTGTATCAAAAATCATCAATTTAGAAAAAAAACAAATGTATGTAGATAAGAACTAATTGTTTGCATACCGAATAATACTACTCCAGCAAAGCTGGCATTGTGTACAAATCGATCACGAAAATAAACCCCAGTTTAAAACAATTAGAAACTTCACATTTCAATTACATTTGAACTAGATTAAGATTACAAATCTCTTGTAAAAGTTGAATTTGTATGCGTTTTCTCTTGTAATTTATTTTACTTTCATGATTTGAAATGATTTTCTCTTTAACAAACGTTTCGGTAAAGAGCTATTTTGATGAAATGTGAGAGGTGACTATTCTGTCAGATTTAACTGTAAACTACTATTGAAATACTAAAATGTTTTGCCAAATACGGCCAAGGTGATCTATGCATGGGATAAGAAAATCCTTTGTGTTTAGAATAATTCTTACTTTTGCAAACATTAAGTTTATAAAAATGACCATATACTAAGTAATTTATGTTCATGTCAACACCAAATTCGTGGCTACACAGAGAATAAAAACGAAAACCTAAAATATATAGGACAGCACATAAACCAGCACAAAAGAATAATAAACGTTGTTCTTGATTAACATTTAATCAGTATACACTTAAAGCTGTATGTTTAATAGTCAAAGATGTATTAGAACCGAGACATTTTAAAAGTTGTTTGACAACAAACGACCTTGAAAATGGCGAAATCTATGAAAGGACACTTGAGAGTGTGAAAACCTTAGACATACATACATCTACTGATGCATTCAGTAGATACCTGAAAGTGGAAAAAAAATCCCCCAAAAAATTATAATTGGGTTATGATGAAATGTTCAATTATGTATACAGTGGGTTATTAAAAAAAAGTATATCGATCTTCAATTTTGGACACATGTTTGTCTGGAGCTAATTATGTAAATGATATAGCAATTTTGGAAATAGTTTTGGTGAAGCAGGTTATCATATATGTTAAATTCATTTCTTTCAAAATTCAAAATTGATTGACAATCTGATTATTTAAAAGTATGTGAACAAATTACAGGGTTTTCAAAATATAACGTGAGGTCTTCTGACCCCTTCGATTTAAAGTCTGATATATTCAGACCAAATACTTCCCATAATGCATTTGTTTTTACATTTTGTTAAAATATGTATCAGACATTATAATCAAACTTTTATGCATGTGAATTAATTAATCTAATTTGATTATCTAGTCATGAAATTGTAATACTAAAGTCTTTCTATTCAAGAAACAGGTAAAATGTCGAGTTCATTTAAAATTTAAAAATTTTAATAAAATAAACTTTGAAACATTTTAGACTTATAACATGACTTTTTATAAGCGTTTATTGCATTTCATAGTAACTATGAGTGTTCCTTTTGTATACAGTGATGACGGATGGAAGAATGGATATATGGCCAGCCACGTCCTGTCAATGTTTTTGTTTTCTGTTTTTCTTTGAAATGGTCCACTGTTTAGCCTTTTGCAACTGATATTTTATTTTGCGGTCAAACTCATGTGTATTCCAGCCACATTCTGTATGTGAAGGTCATGAGTCAGGATCATATAGTACAGTGGTTGCCGCAAATTCTCGTCTGTTGTATTTGTTTATATTTCTATTTGACTTTACGGTATGTTTTTCTCTCATTGTTGAAGGACACACGGTCGACTACAATTGTTCACAATAATTGTATGTACTCTTTGATGGATAGTTGGCCTTGATACCACATCTCCTTAAAATTTATATTCTTATTATTCCTAAAAAATTAAATACACAGTATTGGCAAGTATTTATGTTTTGCATTAAACAGAAAATGTATTGATTAAGTTGGTACAGTAATATAAAAAGAGAAAACATCTTAAGTTGCATGGTACTTATGCTGCTGATCATAGTTGTTGTAAATTTTCAGTTTTGTTAAATAACCCAAAATTGTATGTTTCTCTGCAAAAGCAAAAGCAACCGTTACGATGTTTTTGTTCTTGCTCTAACTTGTATCCGGTTGACATGTCTTTTTAATGACTGTTTACTTTTGAATTGAACAATATATATGCGAATTTAGTTAATAGATCTAGCATAAAGCAGCATTCATTATGTCAACAAAAGTTCGAAAATGTTTAATTTTAAAGGTTTGAATAACAGAATTGCAAAGCGTATCTTATAGTTCTTTTTTTATACCTGTGTGAAGAGGAGAAATGACATAAAACACGAGTTATAGTGTTGTTATCAGTTTCTTTAACGATATCAAAACCAAAGTTTATCCTTCCTTTTAAAAGATTGCAGAACGTTACATTTTTTTATATATGACGTCATTAGACTTTGCCGCCAATTTTGATGACATCACAATTTGAAATAAAAAAAAAAGACATTTTACGTAATATAAACAAAGGTATGTTTGTCGGTTATAAAATAATTCATGATATTAAGGAGAAAACTATACGCAATATGTTCAAATTGTTGTTAATTTCTTCCAATAATGTTGAAAAATCTATCTACTCTTAAAAAGAATTCATTTAGATTTTTTAATAAAATGAATCATGATATTTGTATAAACAAGCAGTTATTTATGCTTGTTTGTATTTAAAATACATGTTAACTTATATTTTCTGTTTGTTAGTAAGAATGTGCATACACCATTGTATATGTCTCGCTGGGGCCTTTTAAGCTGAATATACAGTTTTTTGTTGTTGATTGTAATAACTTACAAGTTGTGTTTTATATTCAAGACAAACAGGTACAAAAGAGGGACGACAGATACCAGAGGGTCAATCAAACTCAAAATAGAAAATTGTGCAACTGTACTTGTTCTATTGTTCATTTCTTTATACAGGTCTGTTAAGATTTGGACAAAATATAGACTTTGTTAAAAAGACTCTTTTGCAAGGTTAAATGAATCATCAGTCATGAAGTCGAAACTTCCACTGATAAAAAGAATATTTATTACAAATTACCATCCCCTGTGATAAAGATGCACCATCTAACTTCTTTTTAGACATACCTTTCAATGAATCATTGTTTGAGATGTATATATTGGAAATACCAAAATTAAAGTTTATAAAAAAAAAACTGTATTGCTTAAGTAAACCGTAATGCAAACACATTGCATTTATAGTTAACTGTGTACACAATATGATTTTAACATATCAAGAAGTTGCAAATACGCATAGTAATTTTGAATAAATCCGAATTTAACATTTGAAATACTTATATACTTATTCGAAGATCCATTGCTATATTCCTTACATCTATTTCCTATAGAATTGACACTCATATCTCATCTTCTTATTCATATAACAAATCATCATTCAATTTGTTATAACCATATTTCTTTTAAAAAATAAATGCCGATAAGCAGACGGTTATCAGTTATGATTGGATTACTAATCAGCCTATTTGTTATCATGTAAACTGACCGTAACAAAAATGAAACTTCATACATAAAATATTAAGAATCATATTGTAACGTTTGTGGGTCACTTTATTTGGTTCATTTATTTATTTCATTATTACTATTTTTAATTATTTTCCCAGAAAGATTGCTTATTATTATTTTATTACTTTCCGATTTTTATTTCATTCATTAAATTTTAGTGACGTAACGAACCTCGCATTAGCATTAAAAATGTTTTCCTTTCTCAACCAATCAGAGAGCTCGATTGAATTCCCGGGGAAAATTTAGCTCGTGCAGATATTGTCTGGTAGAAATCATTCTCAGCCCAGACTTCCAGGTGTGTAGATGTAAGGTAAAAAGGGGAATTTTCAACCATGTGCGCGATATTTTTGGAAGTGGTCTCGGTAGGAATCACGCGCTATTTTTTATACTGTAATTAGTGTATTGAAGAAAAGGTGTACTACAATATTTTTAGGTAAGAAATTCCCCCTCCTATGATTTTCATGTACATATTTTGAGTGACTAAAACTGGCTGGTTTTTGATCACGGTTTGCATTGGAGATTTAGCGGAAAACTTTGAATATTTACGTGTTGAGGCGTGAATTATTTAGAAAGCTGTTCGCTGGTTAAATTATGAGTTGAGTTTTTGAAAAGTTCTTTGAACTGAATAAAAGTTGTCAGTTGGCGAATAACGAGATTCGGTTAACTGTTCAGCTGTTCAGTTGTTAAGGTTAAAGTTATTTATAACTTGCGGGTTAAAGCAAGTAAAAGTTCGGAGTCATTATTTGTTGGCATTCACGTGAGTGACTCAAATCTATGACTTGAACTTGAGGACAGTAAAGTATTGTAGCGTGAAAAGCGAAATCCATATGCAAGCCCTGATCAGAACGGCAGAGTGAGTCGTTAAAGAAAGTAGATACTGAAAGAAATTATCTTTGGTCTAAGAAATCTTGTTATAGACTGCAGAAATAGACCATTGACTCGCAAAACTGTAACTTATTAAATGTGCAGCTGATTCATATGCGTGTTGTTTAATAAAAGTTGTATCTTACTGAATTATTTTATTACAGAGAAACGCCTTGTCCCTTGCCTGAATTGATCCTTCGATTAAAATTCATCCTGATTACTTCCCTTGGTATTGGTAACAACCTAGATTTTGAACCTCCCTTGAGTCTGCGTTTCATGGGTTCCTGAGTACAGATTATTTAAGTGAAAGCATATTCAGGACAGAACGAGTCTTATGTCGTCTTAGATTCCCTTTGGATGTTTATTTTCTGATTCTTATGGCTGGTGTATTTGGTATATAAATCTATAATTACTGGTTTGGCAACCCTGAACTAAATTCGTTTGAAAAGTCTTGTGTTATTTTTGTGTTGTCGTAATTGAAACGACCACACTTGTTGGGTCGGGCTATTTACATTTGGTCCGTCTGTCTGTCTGCCCTTTATTTCTTGTTTACCTTCAGGTTTATAGGAAAGGTGTAATTTTTCTATAACCCATACAGATCTATATTATAGAATTAGTGTAGGACGGTACTTCACACTTGAGCAATAAAAATACCTAGACATATTTTTAGAGGTGCAGTATATTACTCGGCTACTACCCTAACTGTAGTGTTAGGACTGATTTCTCTGGTAAACTGATATTGCCAGATCCTATATTTGGTAACAGTCCAGATTGTCATTTCAGTTGTTCATCAAGTTTTACACTAGGATAGCACGACTGCGGTCAAGGTCAAAGGTTAGGATCTGGTTGGCCCTCTGAGTAAACTAGATCTTCTTTGTTTACCTTTGGTAATAGAATCCAGAAGTCACACTTAACTGAGACTTGGAGAGTACTGAACATCAAAGACATCTTGTTCCAGAACACATATTTAAATGAATTATAAACTGGTGGCATAGACCGGTAAAAATTATACCTAATAAAACTCTTTAATATATTCTAGTCGGGCATCACTATAATAGAAGTCCTAGAGCGAAAGCATAGGCCGAACCTACCCTCGAGATAGATTAAATGAAAAGTTGGGTTGCTGTCTAGTTTATAGAAAGTATAGGTTAAGGTCGCATAGACAGTACCCCAGTTTCGTTTCACTGGCGCCCACGTAGGGACTTGATAATGTGTACTTGATAAATTTATTTATAAAAACTAAATAAGTTAAAACACTTTAAAAAAAATAAAAAAAATTTATAAATTTAAAATTAAATAAAAGAATTCAAGGGTTAGTTATGGATACTCAAAAGATTAAAAAGGAGTTGCGAGAAATGAAACAAAAGATTGAAGAGAATGAATTGTATCTCGCTGAGGTTGAGCCTCGGGCTAAATTCCATGACTTGGATACAGGTCCACCTAGTTCTGTACACAAGATGGACTATGCAGGTGCTATACCTCGGAGAAGGCTTATTCCTGAGATGGATGAGTTTAAGAGAGTTACCTTCTCGCCTAAACTTGATCGGGTTGAGAAATATAGCTCTTCTCCGAAGCGGCTTCCATCACCACATAGTCCCATTAAAAAGGCCCCTATTCCTAGGTACGAGAGTACCTATCTGGGAGATCAGTATGACACACCAGAGGTAACAAGAGCTTGGGATGCTTTTATGACAGTCCGGGATAAAAATAAAGGGAGTTCCCAAACACGCTTATCGTCACCACCGAGACCACTTCCGCGCGCGTTTAAACCCGCGGACGACAAAGTCACACACTCGGGCAAATTGCCGAATAAGCCGATTGTAACTCCTATTTGCTTTGATGGTAAACAGATGGAGATAAGAGATTGGTTAAGTCAATTTGAAAATTGTCGTGCCATTAATTTGTGGACTGATGATCAGTGTGTAAAAATACTGCCGACATTTTTGAGAGCTCAAGCTTTGCAGTTGTACAATGATATGACTTTGATTGAGAAGGGAGACTATGGTTCACTAAATTTCTTATTCAAAAATTTGATCCTATTCAGGATCCCGGAGTTTATTTAAGTCAATTACATAGTATGACTCAGAGTTCATATAAGAGCTTATTGCAGCTTTCATCTGCTGTATTTAGGTTAGTATGCAAAGCATATCCCAGTATAGACTCTGACTCTAAACAAAAGATGTCGATTCAGTATTTTATTGATGCTTTGTCAGACAGTGAGGTACAGAAACAAGTACGTCGTTTAAGTCCTAAGACATTGGCCGAGGCTGTTGACTTAGCTTTACGTGAAGAGTCATATGTAACGTTGGAAAAGAAACGTCCAAAAACTCAATCACTTAGCGAAGTTGAACCCTCTGATCAGTTTTCCGTGTTTAGTAAGCAATTGGAGGAATTGCGCGAGGGTGTGGCAAAGTTGTCCGTGGGAAAATTTTCCGCTGATCGCGTGGAGGAGGCCGCCGTCGCGCCAGCGCCAATTCAGATACCTGCGGGGAATGCCCCAAACTTTGGTAATAGGGGTGGATATGGTAACAGGTATAGAGGAAGAGGGAGAGGAAATTATGGTAGAGGTGCCCAGAGGGGGGATATAATTCTCCTGGCCAATTCAATGGTCAAAACCAAAATGGAGGGTATTTTAATTATCCTGACCAAAATACTGGATTTACAGGTCAGTCCCAGGGAAATGCACCAACCTTTTATGGAGGTAGAGATAATTTTTCTCAGAGGGGGTGTTGGAATTGTGGGGACTTGAACCATTTTAAGAGAGATTGTCCAAATGGGTCTTTAAACGGGTATTGGTAGATGGTGGGGCCACCCATCTGCCTGACGAACACACCCTGGCCATTAGTCAGCTTGCTGCTTTATATTTGAATACCATGATAGGTCAAGAAAATGTTAGATTTTTGGTTGATACTGGTTCTACTATCTCTTTATTAAATTTAGAAATGTATAGTAGCATTACAGAAGGAAAACCTGGTTTATATCCTTTGTCCAAAAATAACTTGCAGATTGAAACTGTAAGTGGAGAAATAATCACTTCACTTGGTACCATCTCTGTTGATATTAAAGTCGGTGTACATGTTTTTACTCAGCAAGTTGTTGTTGCTGATATTCCACAGTCGGGGATATTGGGGGTTGATTTCCTAGATAAATTTGGGGCCCAGATGGATTTTAAGAAGAAAACTATATATATTGATGGCAATGCCTTCCACCTTTCTTCAGATACAAGAAAACTCTGTTGTAAAGTTTCATTATCTAAAGACACTTATATACCACCCAATTCAGAGATTATCACGACTGGTAAAATAAGGTTCAGAGGTGACTGGTTCCCTGAAGGTCAGATAGAACCACTTGGCTCCTTGTTAAGACAGAATTATTCTGTACTTATGGCTCGCACATTGGTCAATACTGTTGGCAATTGTGTACCAATAAGACTGATGAATATTTCAGATGAACCTTGTACTGTTCCTAGGGGTATGGGAGTAGGACTAGTACATACAGTCCAGATCTGTCAACAGTTGAATAGGTCATCTGATACCCCTCGTGATCCCTTATTACAGTCTCTGTTGGAGGAGGCATGTGTCGATTTAGATGATGAACAAAAACAAAAAGTTGAAAAATTGTTAGACAAATATTCTGACATTTTTCTTGATAAGGGTGGTAAATTGGGCCGCACTGATATATTACAACACGTCATTGATACTGGTGACTCTCCCCCTATAAAATTGAGACCTTACCGTCTTCCCATCCATAAAAGGGATGAAATTGATAGACAAGTCCAAGATATGTTGAAGCAAGGGGTAATCAGTCCTTCTAACAGCCCCTATAGCTTTCCTATACTACTTACCATGAAGCCAGATAACTCCTATCGGTTCGTTATTGATTATCGTCAACTGAACTCTGTGACAAAAGGCGATAGCTACCATATTGCTCGAATAGACGATAGTCTAGATGCCTTGTCCGGTTCCCTGTACATGAGTACTGTTGATATGGCTAGCGGTTACTGGCAAGCCGAGGTACACCCCGATAGTAGAGAGAAAACTGCTTTTAGTACAGGCAAAGGTCTATATGAATTCAATACCCTGCCATTTGGGCTGACAAATGCTCCTAGCTTCTTTCAGCGCCTGATGGAAAAGATCCTAGCGGGTTTACAGTGGGACATTTGCCTAATCTACCTGGACGATGTCATTATTTTTTCAAAATCATTTGATAAACATGTTCAGGATTTAGATAGAGTATTTGAAAAATTTCAAATGGCTGGTCTGAAATTAAAACCTCAAAAGTGTCACTTGTTTCAGTCCGAGGTTAAATATTTGGGACATTATGTTTCTCGGGATGGGATAAAGTGTGACCCTAAAAAGGTAGCTAAAGTACAGGATTGGCCTGTACCAAAGAGATTGAGGGAAGTCCGGTCATTTTTGGGGTTGGCATCATATTACAGGAGATTTATTAAAGATTTTTCAAAAATTGCTGCTCCTCTTTTTAATTTGACAAAAAAGAATAGCAGATTTCTTTGGGATGAAACATGTCAGATTGCTTTTGATCAGCTAAAGCATTGTTTAATAGATTCAGCTGTTTTGAATTACCCAGATTTTTCTAAACCCTTTATTTTAGACACTGATGCTAGTGACACTGCAGTGGGGGCAGTTTTATCTCAGCTTTGTGAGGATGGGTTAGAACGAGTGGTTGCATTTTATAGCACAACTGATTCTCCCCAAGAGATTAATTATAGTACAACTCGTAAGGAACTACTTGCTGTGATTAAGTCCATTAAACATTTTAAGCATTATCTATATGGTCAAAAATTTATTGTTAGAACCGACCATGGGTCTCTTACCTGGTTGCGTAACTTTAAAGAACCTCATGGTCAGGTAGCTTAGAATTTTTAGCAAACTATGATATTCAATTTGAATATAGACCTGGGGTCCACCATCAGAATGATGATGCCCTCTCTAGATATCCTAAAGTTTCTAGTATTCAAATACAAGGATTCACTGCACAGGAAGTCCTTGAGGCCCAACGTGCAGATTCTGAACTAGAATTTGTTATAGCTATGCTTAAGTCTCATGTGGAGAAGCCTCCCTTTTCTCACGTCTCCGGACAAAGTAGCGTTATTAAAGCCTACTGGAATATGTGGGAACAGCTCGAATTGGTTGATGATGTTTTCTATAGAAAGTGGTTTAGATTAGAGACAGATGAAATATCTCGTCTAGTGATTGCCCCTAAGAAGTTGAGACAGAAAATTCTGACTCTGGCACATGACGACGTTTCAGGTGGCCACTTGGGTATAACAAAAACTGTCCAGAAAGTACGTCAACGGTTTTATTGGGTTAATTTGCAAAGTGATGTAACTGATTGGATAAAAAGTTGCTCAATTTGTTGTGCTAGGAAAAACCCTCCAAGGAAAAATAGGGCAGAAATGGAGAATATCAGGGTAGGGGAACCTTTAGAAAGAGTAGCTATGGATATTACGGGTCCTTTTCCCATTACAAAGTTTAAAAATAGGTATGTGTTAGTACTTATGGACTATTTTACTAAGTGGGTGGAAGCTTATCCAATTTCAGATATGGGGAGTTGCACAGTTGCTCGATATTTTTGTAAAGAATTTATTTCCCGCTTTGGTGTGCCCAGAATTTTTCTGAGTGATCAAGGACCTTGTTTTGAGGCGAGGCTTTTTCAACAATTATGTGACCTGTTTGGTATCCATAAGACTCGTACCAGTTCATATCATCCAATGACAGATGGTCTAGTGGAGAAAATGAACCATACATTAAAAAATGTTATTGCTTCATATATTGATGAAGGTCAAACCGATTGGGATGAGTGGTTACCATTTGCCCTAATGGCAATACGCTCCAGTGTTCAAGAAACTACTGGAATGACCCCAAACAAACTTATGTTTGGTAGGGAAATTAATATTCCCCTGACCCTTTTACATGAACCTTTACCCTCAAGTCCACCCTCCCATATAGAATATATAGGGAAATTACAGGACAACATCAATAAAGCGTATGATATTGTCCGAGGTCATATGAAGACCCAACAAAAAAGGCAGAAAGTCAATTATGACTTGAAGCAGTCTGGGAAACCCTACAAGGAAAATGATCTAGTTTGGTTTTTTACACCTCGTAAAAAGAAGGGACTGTCCCCAAAGTTGCAAAAATTTTGGGTAGGACCATATCGCATAGTCAAGAAATTGTCTGATGCAAATTATATGATCCAACTTGAAGGTTCTCTTGTTAAGCGAATAGTCCATTATAATAGGTTAAAGATCTATGTTACTCCTCACCCTGATAGGACTTTGGTTAAAAAGCCTATTATTAGCCCTCCTCAAAGACCCCTTTCTTCAGGCGAGGGTTCAGAAACTGAAGATATGAGTAATGATGAGAGTGGGAATGAAGAGGGTGTGTTCGATCAGCAACCCCAAACCCCACCATCTATACCCGGCAGACGTAGGCGACTTCCTCCTAGGCGATTTAGAGATTATGTCTAAACTGAATATACTGAGCTAGACTGAGAATCTGTCTTGTAGTTGTCTTGTCAGCTGTTTTTATGTGTATATATTTGTTTTTATTTTCTTAGCCACCGCTGCCACACCACTAAGTTTTGTAAACTCCACATAATTATAGATATTAACATAAGATAAGGTTTATGTCTGCTTGGAATGAAAGAAAAACTTAATTCCTCCTGTGATCTTGAATTGGAACATAGTAGAAGGAATTCTTTTGGGATGATGTATTAACTTGCTTCAACTAAAAATTGGTTGTTTGTATTGATGTCGTATGGTCAAAAATTGCCTGATGTCCATGCCAACACCCAATTATTTTTTTTAATTTTTTTTTTTCTAAAATTGAGAAATAAAATCCATTCCAAGCCAGACGAGTAATACAGGTATTAGTGTAATGATGATGTATTTTATTTTTTTTATTTTTGTTAATACGATAGTACTGAATGAAGGTTTCAACTGAAATTTTATGTTCTTTTTCTTGCTCGGATTCTATGATTGAATCCTATTAAAAGTTATAATTCAGATTTACTACAGTTTAATTTGTCAAATGTTATAGTTCTTGTTAATAATATAAATTCAAATAGTTGGAACTTTCATTCATTATATATATTTAATTGTAAGTAATGAGGGATAAGGGTTCAACATCTGTTCGTGGTTTACAACGCTGGATAAATGGTGGATCGTGGTGTCTCCAAAAACACGTCTGTGCGTCCTATCTAACACTTCCATCATGTAATATCAAATCAATGAAAGATACAAGTTAACTTTTGTGCGAAATATACCAGTTAGTGCCTATAATTCAACCGATATTCATACAATATTGTTGCTATAAGCTATTAAAAAGGAAATTGTGTTTGAAAATGTCTGTGAATCTATGTGTAACCAGGATTAATATCACGGTAAAATTCTATGGTGGAAATTCACTCAATTGGTATGACTGATATTTATGTATCGCAAGAAAATTAACCAACAGTTAGGTGTTGGAGGAGGTAATTACCACAGATAGATTTTATGAGGTGTTACCCGGCCTACTCCATGCAACATGTCCTATTTAGAATTGAACTGTATCCAAGTTTTTGAAAATTAATTGCTTTGTACAACAAAATACGTATTAACAATCGTTTCAGTCTCAAACTGAGGCGCTTGTATAAAAGACATTTATACAAAGTATCCAAATTTTCAATACCAAGACGTATAGAAATATTTAAACTTGCAATACCAAGTCGTCTAGAAATATCTAAACTTACAATATAAAGACGTATAGAAGTGTCTTAAGAAATGGCTTCAGATATATATCCAGTAGAGAAGAACATTCGGAATCAGGTTGATAACTTGATTACGGTCTAAAACCATGATAATTACTACATTTTGCAGTCGTAAAACCATCAAATTCCCTGGGACGAAACATACAGTCTTGGAGAAAAACTCGTTTGCTGATAGAACATTCGATTATCATCAAAGGGAAATATATCCATTGTTTATCCGTAAACTCATCAAAGGGAAATATATCCATTGTTTATCCGTAAACTTGTGTCATTGGTTTAAAAAAAAAAAAAATACCTACAAATCTTGGAAGTGCGTCAGATCTTTATCTTTATTCAACGCTTATACTGATTCCGTGTTGGTGGAGATGAACTTTTTTCGCTAGGAATCAGGTGTTGAACAAGGACTATCGTTTCTTTAATTTTAAGAGAAAACAATGTAATTATAAATAGACTTTATTTCGGTTAATCATGATTAATTCAATATTAATATCACCTTACAATTTATTTTTCAGGGTTAAAATTCAGAAACCAAAAGTAAAGATATATTAAAATTATATTGGAGAAAATAGATTTAAAGATTAAAAATGAATCCCACTGTACTTACTTTGGGACATAGTTATATTCGAAGATTATCTAATTATTGTAAAATGAATAGGATGTCAACCAACTTTGGTATTACTGATATTAATGGTATTATGTATGGTAAAGGTGGTACAAAATTGTGCAATATGATACAAGATCATGTCTTTCAGAGATTGATCTCTAATTTTTCTCCTACAATAGTAGTGTTACAAATTGGAGGTAATGACATAGATAGCCATAATTTTAAGGTTAATACTTTTATAGAGACTTTTAAAGAGTTTTTGAGACATTTGAAGTCTAAAAATGTAAAAAAAGGTGGTTATAGTTCAATTGTTTCATAGATTGAAAACTAGAGTTTCAAGGTCTGTATATGCAGGCAGAAGAGCCCAGATTAATCTGGAACTTGTAAATTTGACAAAAAGGGAGTTTAAAGATTTTCTAGTGTATTGGACACCAAAGAGGTTGACATCAAAATTTATATTGACAACAGATGGTGTCCATTTGAATAAAACCAAAATGAGGACTTATTATTATTCCTTAAAGAGAGCTGTTAAGCTTTCTCTTAGAAAATAAAAATCAATAGGATGCCATTTGTTGTCGCTTATTATGGATATATATGTATATATATTAATGTGGAGTGGTTGGTGGTGGCTGAGATATATTTTTTCGTAATAATGTGGAGTAAATATATTTTTCAGCTTGTATAATTATTTGTATATTTCAGGAGGGGAGATGTTTTAATCTTAATTAGAATTCTGATTTCTTGCACCTGAGACCATCAGCTTTGCATAGCAGCGCGCGTTAACTAGCACATGGATTTTGCCAGATATGCGGACATATCTGTTCTGTGGGAAAGGGGGTAATGTAACGTTTGTGGGTCACTTTATTTGGTTCATTTATTTATTTCATTATTACTATTTTTAATTATTTTCCCAGAAAGATTGCTTATTATTATTTTATTACTTTCCGATTTTTATTTCATTCATTAAAGTTTAGTGACGTAACGAACCTCGCATTAGCATTAAAAATGTGTTCCCTTCTCAACCAATCAGAGAGCTCGATTGAATTCCCGGGGAAAATTTAGCTCGTGCAGATATTGTCTGGTAGAAATCATTCTCAGCCCAGACTTCCAGGTGTGTAGATGTAAGGTAAAAAGGGGAATTTTCAACCATGTGCGCGATATTTTTGGAAGTGGTCTCGGTAGGAATCACGCGCTATTTTTTATACTATAATTAGTGTATTGAAGAAAAGGTGTACTACAATATTTTTAGGTAAGAAATTCCCCCTCCTATGATTTTCATGTACATATTTTGAGTGACTAAAACTGGCTGGTTTTTGATCACGGTTTGCATTGGAGATTTAGCGGAAAACTTTGAATATTTACGTGTTGAGGCGTGAATTATTTAGAAAGCTGTTCGCTGGTTAAATTATGAGTTGAGTTTTTGAAAAGTTCTTTGAACTGAATAAAAGTTGTCAGTTGGCGAATAACGAGATTCGGTTAACTGTTCAGCTGTTCAGTTGTTAAGGTTAAAGTTATTTATAACTTGCGGGTTAAAGCAAGTAAAAGTTCGGAGTCATTATTTGTTGGCATTCACGTGAGTGACTCAAATCTATGACTTGAACTTGAGGACAGTAAAGTATTGTAGCGTGAAAAGCGAAATCCATATGCAAGCCCTGATCAGAACGGCAGAGTGAGTCGTTAAAGAAAGTAGATACTGAAAGAAATTATCTTTGGTCTAGGAAATCTTGTTATAGACTGCAGAAATAGACCATTGACTCGCAAAACTGTAACTTATTAAATGTGCAGCTGATTCATATGCGTGTTGTTTAATAAAAGTTGTATCTTACTGAATTATTTTATAAATAAAAGATGAATGTGTGCCTATTTTGTAGTAATTTATACCAACTAAATTTCAAATAGGTTCAGACTTGCATACAGAGTTTGTCAATTGTCAACCCGAAATAAGTTAGCAGATACATGTACAATTATGCATTTGCAAAAGGTCGTCTACGCAGCTGACATAATAACAGTTGTGCATCATTTCAATGTGTTTTAACATCATGTAATTACAAATGCACATCATAGAACATTTCTTTCCAACATCAGATAACGGTTCCATATTGTATAATCACATGTATTTGTAAAAGCACATAACAAATAAAAGTGGACATGTTATTGTTTTTCATCATCATGTTATTTAGTTTTACGTTAGATTTGTTTTATGTTTTATATATTTTTCAGTTCGAGGCTTTGTGTTGGTTTTAGTATATGAGCTTTGGTAATCACAATGACTTGCTGACAAAGTTGTTTTGCTTTGTTTTACAATAGTACTTGGGAAAATCTATGATTCATAACGATATGGTTTTATTGAAAAGTTGTCAAACTATGGTCTTTGTTGAAAACGACTTTTACAAATGAATTATATTAGTCATCAAAACAAGAAGTGGTATACATAATAACCTTGAAATCAAATCTAATAAATAAAAGAAAGGTATGATAGCAAGGAATATAGTATTACAAAAACTATCCCGTGTGAAAGCTTCATACATTCTTTTCACCACATTCAATTGAATCAACGTTTGCGATATATATGGGAAATCCCAACGTTCATTTGCAAAGACGTTTTTGTAAAATGATAGTACTTTTAATACGGCAACACATGAAGTGCAAGTTGTACCTTTGTGTAATAAAGATATTGCTTATATGTTCATGAAGACTTTACAATTACAATTAAGCACGGCATTGTTACAGTACTTTGTAAAATATACTATTGAAATAAACTGTGAATTCATTTATTTTGGTGGGTAGCAATTTTTTTGGATTGAGGAAAACTTACATTTTCAGGGATATTTTATTTCGTTGCTTTGGCAAATTCTGCATACATTCCTTTCTCTAAATTTTCAATTCGTAGAACATTTAATTTCTCGGCTCCCCTGTACCTACGAAATCAACAAAAATTGGTATCCAACGAATATTTATGAATTCACAGTACAATATGTAGGCCACGATGCATTGCTTAATTTCCTATGTCTCGTTTCAACTTCGTACTTTATTTAGCCTGTTTACTTTTTTGCTTCGAGTATCCTTTGATTTTTTTTTTTTGTAGACGACTCTGACGTACAACAAACTTTAACTTTTCTTGGTATACATGATGAATTAATTTGTAATGTGTCTATAGCGACATTGCAGTATAACCTAGAAATTGTAAACTAATTGTGTCACAAGAAGAAAAAAATTGGGAAACTAAACAGTAATATTCAGATCCTTACTATCTTTAAAGATATGATCTTTTTCATGAACGTCGTCAATGGTTTTAATGAAAATTAGACATTTGAATCAATGTCAATGTTTGTCTGCTTTCTGCACATATTAGTAATAAAGGGCGGGGTATTTCTACAAATTTAGCGCTGTTCCGGTAATGTTGATTTCCGATTGCAATACACAATGTACATCGTGTTTGTGTTTATGTCATTCGTATGGTTTTGACTTGATTATAATTCTGCTGAATGGTCAGAACATAATTAGCTAATAGACATATAATGGTATATTACACTCTAGGTTTTTTCCATAACTAATCAATGCAAATGTCTCAGTATATATATAATATGTTCTATTTGGTTTTTATTAAATAAATAATTGTCCTTGATTTATATTAAAGTAGGCACTGAGTGGTTTAAGAATAATTGTTTTACTGTACTTAATCGTCCCAAAATGATTTTATATTCTACTAGAAAAAGGCTAGTGAAAAATTTATATTTTTATAAACTATGTCATATTATATGACTCACTACTGGCTACCTATTTTTATTGTAATTGCTATCAAGAATATGTAGACATTCAAACAAATGCAAAACTAGGAAGGGAATTAAATAGTGCGATGTGTTAACCTTGACCAATAAATACCAAAATATGATATGTATATATTTATAACTATAAATGTTATCTCTTTAAAAAAATTTAAAAATCTTTGGGACATTTAACTTATGTATTATCTAATGTATTATGTAATAAGTTAAAGAATTCCCAGGTTAATTTGTAATCTGTGATATATATAACCTGTAGATTATGTTAATGTATTCAATTTGTCAAATATTATTAGTTACATAGTGTGCTAGTGACCTAATACGGTATATATGGGGTCAGACAATTCCATATGGCGTGAGAGCGAAGCATTTATGGAATATAAAGGGAAGTAACACCACTACTATCCATGTATGAAATTAGCACCGCCTCCCTACTAACCTAATATGAAATATACACGGTCTCCACGCGAACGCTTTTAACCAATCATATTCCTAGAAATGTATAGGAGGTAATATATATTTATATACATATTACATACCTACACAATGTTTCATTATTTCGCCTTATGCTAGTAAATAATTTGAATATTTTTTTTGGCCACGTTTCAGGTCACTAATACAAACTGGCAAATCAGCATTGTCACAGAGACATATTTCAGTTGAAAATACGTTGCATATAACTTGCAATGTAATATATGTATGTACATTTGTTATTCTTAAGATCGATGTTATTCTGTCATGGTCTTTCTTGGCAAAAACCTTGATTTTTTCTCATTGTGAAACGGCCATTTTTGAAGACCATATGTAGACTTTCAGACATTAACGTTGTATTATTGGTTTTCTAATTTCCGACTATGAGTTCAAATGGTAACAGTTTTCAAGGTTTGCCGTTGTACGATATAACTCAAAATAAAATTATTCAAAAGTCTAATATGTACAAGAATTGTTGTATTCAGTATGCAGTTTGTAGATTAAAACTTTCACATCGATGCTCAATCTTTAGGTATTCGGTTAATGTAAATAAGGTGGTCTTCATTATACAGAATTCTAAAGACATACAAATCAGAACATGAATATAATGAAAACAAATGCGATATAAAGATATATAAAAGGTATAAAGGTCATCGATTCTTTAGTCAATAAAGATACAATTTGAAATTTGAGGTGATTTCCCTGTCCTATTTCATTCATTTTTTAAATGCTTTTAAGTTCTTATATTTTTCGGATTTATAGTAAATCAATTATTCTTAACGACCGTCGTTTTTTAAAAAGAGCGACTTCCATATATTCACCGTCAGCACTTGTTTTAAGTCAACATAATATATAAGTACGTAAGTCGTGTAGAAGACGTCCTTTCAATGTTCTGGTATAAGTTGTGTTAACGTACTGGGTGATCCATAAATCCCTTACAAATAACTGCGTATAACAAAAGTAATTTTATAAAATTAAAATAGATAATTGTCTGCGTACAAACTAATATTTTACCTGCACCAAGAAACATGTTAAAACACTCATAGACCTTTAATTTCAGTTATATTTGACCTATATTAAGATTACAGCGCTCTCTGTTACAGTTGATTTTGGATAGGTTTGCCCTCAATAGCATGATTAGTCATTTTGATTTCATGCTTTTGAATGTTTTCTTATTTTGACTTGATCAACTTTTTGGTCAACTTTTTGATCAAAATCTAGATATGAGTGTCACTGATGAGTCTTGTGTAGACGAAACGCGCGTCTGGCGCACTGAATTATAATCCTGGTACCTTTGATAACTATCTAGTATAGTGAAAATTGTCACAGAAACAAGTTATGTGAGCCTAGCATTCACATATAGTCAAAACTTGTATATTAATGTTTTTTGATGTGGTTCATAAGTGTTTCTCGCTTCTCGTTTTTTATTGAGATTTGACCTTTGGTGTTCCTGTTGGAAAGGTTTTACACCAGTCAATTAAGGGCCCTTTAAAGCCTTCTGTTCTCTTTGAGACAAATCTCCGTGTTAAATGCCGTACTTTGACCTATAATGGTTTACTTTTACAAATTGTGACTTGGTTTGAGAGTTGTCTCATTGTCACACATGCCACATCTTCTTCAATCGGTATAATGTTCACCACTTCAGCCGTAGAAAATATGAATTGGGGCTTAAAATGCAGGACAAGTAAAGGCTAATCTGACAAGGTTTCACTGTACAAAGATGATTATTAAAATGATGAAAAGCAACAAACAACCAACAAATGACAGACTTAGAACATGTGCAAATAGAATGTAGTTTGCATAATTTTGAAATAATCGGTATGATTGCTACTAATCTACATCAATGAACAGATGACATAGACATGAGCAACTTTATGTAAATTTACAGCCTTCAATAATGAGCAAATCATATAACACATAACAAACTATTTAAGGTGGTACCCAACACTTTCACTAACATTAATTTGGCTCGTTTAATTTTCACAAAATTTTTACAGAATATTTACTTTGACAAAAATATAAAAATTCCCAAAAATTTGAACCAACCATTTTATCAGACAAATTACACTGGTTACATAGCAGTTTGACTGACAGTAATTTTGATCATTGGGATTCTTAATATTCCATTAACAACACAACGTAGTTAAAACGTTTAGCTGATTCTCCCTGTAGTGTTAGGTACCACCTTAAGGTCTCAAAATGACAAAATGTAAAACAATTAAAACCAGAAAACTAACAGCGTCAATTGAGTTCAAATAATAAATCAAAAGACAACCACTTAATTACACTGATTATATAATCCTGGTACCTTTGATAACTATTTACAGAATAGGGAGGAATGTTTGGGGGCACGCACCTGTCCCTTTATCCGGGACAGCGGTTTAAAGTAAAGCAGAAAATAAGAATTAACTATAAAAATTCTTCAATATTTTATACTTTCAATTGAAAATAAATCACAAAACCAGTTATTGTAAAGTATTCGTTTAATATTCAAAGTTGGCATATATCAGTACAAAGCTACACATTTCTATTTCGTACAAACAAAAATTATTTGTTTGTTATTATCACTATTTCATTTATGCAACAAATATCGGGATTTCTACATTATAACATAGTAGATTATTAGCCGCAAACTACTTAAATTTTACCATATGTATACACAAAATAACAGATGATCTATCTAAAGTGCCAATTTTCTCTCGCATGGCAGAAATTTCAAAACAAGTCAGCTTAATAAAATCTACTCAAGCAATTTGACAGCGCTATTAACTTACCCTGAGTGACTGTGACGTCGTTTATAAAATCAAAAACTCAAAAACCGATATATAAGAAAAAAGTTGAAACTGGTCATGTTGATATAGGCGAGGGGAAGAACGATAAGTAACATTAATTTCAATTTGAATTCATAGTTGATATAAAATAAAAGACATTGTTTCAAGCAACAAGAAATGACAACAACAGCGAAAATTAAAACAAACAGCAAAAGTGACAGTATTTGTGATTAGGGTTTTATCAGAGGTGTCCTGAATTTTACACCGATGTGGGAAATTCATTCACCTTGACAATGCATGAGGCGCAGGAGATATCAAATTTATTTACGCATTTTCATAACGGGGTGAAGGGGTGAAAAATGCTAAGGATAAACTGCCATCTTGATATATTTTGTTATTCAAAACCGATGTTGATGCCATTGTCAAATATCACATTTTTCTGACTAAAATCTTATACATTTTAGGAGTTTGGAATTTTTAGTGTTTTTTTTTTTTTCAATTTTTCCGATTTTCTTTTTTCTTTGTAACTTTTGCATTTTCATTTTTTTGATATTAAATATTGAATATCGTTATTTTATGGTAATCTTGGCAAAATGGTATCCTCGGGTGAACAATGGTGGATGTTAACTACAGCGGATAATTAAGCAATCAGATTGCAGAAATTTCGCTGCACAATAAATGATTATGTTTATTATACACAAATGAAATAAAACAAATGATCATGTATTACAGCCCTTGGATGGTGTAAACTTCACAAAAAAACGTGTATGGTGTAATGGTGTATGGCATATGGTGCAATGGTGTAAGGTGTATGATGCTATGGTGTATGGTGTAAGGGGAATGGTGTAATGGTGTATGAGGAATGGTGTGATTGTGTAACGTGCGAATGAATGGTGTACGACAGTTCGTTAGTTGAAAACAAAGTTATTTTTATCTTAATTTTTCGGATCTTAAGAATAAACAATAATAATAATCTTAATATTTGAAATTTAATTGCATAATGGGTAATTTCGGATCGTGAAGATATAATGGGTAATGGTGTATGGTGTATGTGTAAGGTGTATGGTGCAAAAGTGTAACGTGTATGGTGTAATTGTGTATGGTGTGAGTGGGAAGTTTACACCATCCAAGGACTGTATATACATTCAGGTCATGTTTTTCAAATGAACAATCACTCGTCATTTGCACGTCATCCTTCTTCATGTTGTTGTTGTAAAATATCAAAATGTTGATTTCTACGTCTCCCTGAAAAAAATATTAAAAGAATTGCAATTATGTATTAGACTTTTTTTGTTGTTGAGGTCTTCGGGGGGATTACTCCCGAAATAAAGAGTATTTTGAATTCTATATATCGTCGTGTGGGCTTAATCAATAAATCAGGAGGTTATGTTATTTAAAAATTTTAGTGACAATTTTGAGGTTGTATGTCTTTGCTCAGAAACACTGCCTAATTTGTCGATAGATGCAGTCACCAATTCGATAATGTTTTTTGGCGAGAACAAACGAGCTGACTGATCGTTGTGAAATATCAGAATTTTATAGAATTGAATATAGATGACAACTGATAATTTCAAATATAAAACGATTTAATACTCATCAATAATACAAAATTTACTATGAGGCAATAGATCCATGGTTTTTATAAGGGCTTATGATGCCACGTACATTTTTGTAAGTTTTCTGAATATCAATTTTTAAATGTAATTTTTTCAGTTGTATTTTTGTTTGTATTTTGTTTTGTGACATTTTTCGTTTGGCTATCCCTTGGTATCTTCGTATTCAATATGTTTTAACACGGCATATTGCTATTGAATAAAATGTTAATCTATAATATAGTTGTATTTCACTTACGTTTAATGATGTATACAATGCAGAATATCGCCAACAAGAAGACAGAACATGCTGTGACCAATGGGATATGCAAATGAAAGGGTGAGTCGTACTCTAAATTAATGTAAAAGAAAATAATAACTTCGCAATAATTCACTGTGTATATTGTAAATTGTCAACTTAAATAAGGAGTATGCATATGCATACAAATAGTTAATTATGTTTCAATATTGGTAAATCGAAACCTAGCAAATGACTACGATTATTATATATTACTTTTTCATTTATGGCATTTGTGCTTAATATGTAATTATCATTCCTTGCACTTGCAATTATAATTATAACTGTGAAGGTCATTGAATATGTTAATTCATTTAATAAAACTTACATTGACGCTAATGAGGTTCATACAAATATAGACAACTAAAAATGTAGACACTTAAAATCTTCGGAAATCTTAACTTACCAGGACACGATAGTATGTTTTCATTGAAAACGGTTATGTTGTAAGATAATAGTGAGCAAACAATTTGCAGACTGCCACTGCAACCAAACTCCTGCAGTGCAAATGTAAATGACACATTCAAGTCTGTGAAATATCTGTAAGATTTCAGCTTGGTAACGTTTGCCTCAGCTATTACTTTGTCCTGTAAAAAAAAAGAGACCAACATATATTTCTGAAGTATGTAAAACAGGTGTTTATAAATATTGTGACGAAATAACCAAATAACAAAAATGCTATGTAAACTTATTTTTCTAACTAGCGAATCCTCATAAGGCAGTTTTGGTGCGTTTCGCTTTTGATGTATAATTCAGTAATTCAACTAGAAATTAATATGTTATTTTAGAATAAACTACATAGTGTTTATATATATTTATTTGTTCAACAGATACAAACGAAAACATTGCAAACAAGAATGTGTCCCCAGTACACGGATGCCCCATCCACTTTATCATTTTCTATGTTCAGTTGACCGTGGAAAATGGAGGAAACTCTCTAATTTGGCATTAAATTTAAAAAGATCATATCATAGGAAACATGTGTACTAAGTTTCAAGTTGATTGGAATTCAACTTCATCAAAAACTACCGCGACCAAAATTTTAACCTGAAGCGGGACAGATGAAGGGACGAACGGACGGACGGACGAACGAACGAACGGACGGACGAACGGACGAACGAACGGACGAACGGACGCACATACCAGAAAGCATAATGACCATAAATGGGGCATACATATGATTATAATGAATAGTTAATGAATAGTTTTCAAAACTGCTGACCTTAAACAACAATGTGCAGATTGGTACTGGGTTAACTTTTTCGAGTGATACCTCTATATGTAGCTGGTCCCCACTCGCGATATAACTGCTGTCCGTGTTTATTTCAGTCGGAAAAGCTACAATGAATTATTTTTCAAATCAGGATTAAATTAATGCAAAAATGTATATATTTATAACAAAGTAAAACATCTTATAGGATGATGTCAGTTTAATTGACTGTGTTTCGTACATGTCTGTGACACTATTTTGTTGTCTCGTTAATGACCTGGTGATGCATTTATTATCGTGGCTACCAATTTTCGTGGTTTTGGAAGAACTTGCAATTTTTCATGGATATTTTATTTCTTGGTTTTGCCAAGGTCTGCATACATTGTAATAGGAAAATTGTAATTCGTTGTACATTGGAATTAGTACCTGGGTTACCACGAAATCAACGACAATTGGTATCCAACGAATAATACTTAATCCACAGTATATACTACAAATGTTCGATAATTATAAAACCAAACCAGTACAAAATTGAAGAGCATTGAGGATCCAAAATTCCTAAACGTTGTGCCAAATACGGCTAAACTATATCTTTCAGCAACTGTAAGTTATTTACTGTCTATTTCTAATCAAAAATCTGTAATATGTTTGTTTATTGTTTATTGTTTTGGCAAAACTTATGCTTTCCGTCTGCTCGCAACAATGTGAATTTGTTAAATTACAAATTGTAATTCCGATACCTTTGATCGCTTGATAGTATGTGTTGAATTTGTTGAAGGACCCATAGTTTCTGTCATTAAGCTGTTTTATCTGTAATAGTTTGATGTTTTATTGGCTATAAAAACTACTTTCTTTAGGTCAAGAACAAAAATTCTTTAATTACTGGTATACTCACAAATCAACTTATTCTGTTCCACAGATAGTGTTGTAGTGTTCACTTCATGGCCACACTGACAAGTGTATTCGCAGTATAGATCAGATTCACTAAAATTTCTGATCCATAAATCAAAGTCGTGACTTGTATTTCTTGTCATCATTTTATATTTTGGATCTGTACAGCCTTCTGTCGCGCAAAGTAACTTGTAATGTTGACCACCGGTCCACTGTCGTGTATCATGCGCAGTTCCGGAAACATTGCAATCTATATTGCCAACATGACACCTTAGTATAACGTCTCTCCCAAATATTACAGGATTGTTCACTACAGACCAGTTTACTGAAATGTAAGATACTCGTAAATTGATGCATGCATGTATAATTCCTTAACACATACTCCAATATGTACTTACATACAACTTTACATACATACATACATACATACATACATACAGTTGTTGGCATGACACGGGTTATGTCCTTCTCATATATGTTATGGTGGTATGATACTAAACCCCTAACGGGAAGGATTGTGCCTGATGTTCATATGATGAAATCATAATCTTTCAGTCAGTTTAATTGAAGTCTGGAGCTGGCATGTCAGTTAACTGCTAGTAGTCTGTTGTTATTTATGTATTATTGTCATTTTGTTTATTTTCTTTGGTTACATCTTCTGACATCAGACTCGGATTTCTCTTGAACTGAATTTTAATGTGCGTATTGTTATGCGTTTACTTTACTACATTGGTTAGAGGTATAGGGGGAGGGTTGAGATCTCACAAACATGTTTAACCCCGCCGCATTTTTGCGCCTGTCCCAAGTCAGGAGCCTCTGGCCTTTGTTAGTCTTGTATTATTTTAATTTTAGTTTCTTGTGTACAATTTGGAAATTAGTATGGCGTTCATTATCACTGGACTAGTATATATTTGTTTAGGGGCCAGCTGAAGGACGCCTTCAGGTGCGGGAATTTCTCGCTACATTGAAGACCTGTTGGTGACCCTCTGCTGTTGTTGTTTTTTATTTGGTCGGGTTGTTGTCTCTTTGACACATTCCCCATTTCCATTCTCAATTTTATACATACATACATACATACATACATACATACATACATACATACATACATACATACATACATACATACATACATACATGCATACATACATACATACATACATACATACATACATACATACATACATACATACATGCAGACAGACAGACAGACAGACAGACAGACAGACAGACAGACAGACAGACAGACGGACGGACTGACGGACGAACGAACGAACGGACAGACAGACAGACAGACAAATAGATAATTGTTGGGTCCTTATTAACTTGCAAGGCTCTCCAAAATCAATCACTGAATAGACAATAATAATCGAAATGCAAGTCACATGCAGTAAAATTGGAACGGTTTATATTATCATGATTATACTTAAGTGCCAGTTTTTGTAAGAATCAGGCAATTTAGGTAAAAATTAAAACATGATTAGAAAAAACCCACCGAGCTAATCATGCTATCTAATACTAATCATCATCCTGAGTTAAAAAGTATTAGTCCTTCGTTTGTGTGTGTCTGGTAATGTCAAATAACTTTGCTCGAAAATTGGTTAGAATGATAGCAAATTACAGAGTTATCTCCCCTTATTCGTTAATTTCTAGTGCATTTCAACCAAATTGTATCTTCTATTACCAGAACAGAAAATGGAAATGAATGTTATTTTTGTGCATAACTACATATTATGAACTGAAATCAATGACAAATAGGGTGGGGGTTTTTTGGTCATGTTTTCACCACTGCCTGATTCTTAGGCAGACTGGCACTTAAACATACTTTCATTAAATATCCAGGTTCCATATCAGATAAGATTGCGTTAATTATATGTTATAATAGTATTCAACTTACTTGTCATAACAGTTCGTCCCATAATCAACAACACCAATAATGAATCAACAAAACGTTTAGTATTCATTTGGACTTCAATAAGTATACTGTAAATAAAAAGAAGATCAATTTGTTTTTATTCAATTAATTTATAACAAATGTGTTATTATAACTACAATTGAAATTCAATATTTGCATTTCAAAAGTAAGCATTTAAAAATGTCAAGATTAAGTTCACTCTTTCCAATTGAAATCCATTACAAGATTTATTTTATTCATACTAAATATCACGGACACGCCCCTATATCGTTTACCTTATATGATATGATGAATACAAATAAATGACAAGGCGCTGTCATGTCAGTCATGTGTTATTATATCCTAAATGATCATTATCACGTATCACAATGTATAGCCAACAATAAAATACACATAAGAAATGTTGTTTAAGGGGTTATGTTTAATTTGCTATCAACTTTTCAAAAGATATTAACACTTTGAAACTAGTGAAGGGGATCGTGTTATAGTAATTTCTAATCATTTCGTAGCGACCATTTCGTATTTGCAAAAACTAATTCATACCATGATTATTTCGTACCTAATGGTATAGTAAATGTATGTCATTTTGTACCTCATGAATAATCTATATGTATGCTGCTTCGATTTTTACCTCATGAAAAGTGGAGGTGAATGCCATTTTGTGCCTCATGGAGGACTTATATGCATGCCTTTTCGTATTCAAATGAAATATCATATGTGCCATTTCTCACCTCACGAAAGATTTATGTAAATTTGTTGTTCCGTGTTCAGTTTTTCATGTTGTGATTTATAGATTGATGTGATCTCTTTGTTGTCCCTCGGTATTTTGGCTTGTTCTTATCGACTAATGAGATTCAATTATCTCTTGGTTTATACCATCGGTATCGTGTTGTTCCTTGTTCTTTTTTTTTGTCGCGACTTTTCGATTGGCGTTTGTCTTTTCGTTGTCTTTTAATTTATTTGCCCCGTCTCTTAGATTTATGAGTTTGTATTCCTCCTTTGGTGTCTTCCTTTTGGATCTAGTTGATTCGTGTTCATTCTTTTAAGTTTTGATTTTTAGATTGCAATTGATGTTTGTCTTTGTATTGTGTTTTGTGTTTTTGTAGGTTCCATCAATTCATGAGTTTGAATTTTTTCTTTGATATGTTACGCTGGGATCGTGTTGTTCACTTCTAATTTTTATGTAGTGATTTTCTAGCTTGATGTTTGTCTTTCTGATGTCTTTTGTGATTTTTCTGTTGCCCATCAACTTATGTGCTTTCATTTTTCATTTCATATATTTCGCCGGGATCTTGTTGTAAATTTTTTTCTGTCTATGTAATGCTCTGTAGATAGTTGTTTGTTTTATTGTGAATTGTCGGGTTTGTTTTGCAGGATTTCATCTTATACGAAATAATTTCAGCTGAAATTGTATCAGTCACTGTTCAGTTTTTTTATGTAGGGATTTTTTTTAACGATATGAGTTTTAATTTCCCTTTGAAATCATCCAAAGAGATTGTGGTATTCAACCTTCAAGTTTTGTATGTAGCAATATGTAGATTTCTGTTTGGTTCTTTTTTTTTTGTTCTTTTTTTATTATGTTTTTTTTTCTTTTGCTAATTTCTAACGACTTCTGAGTTGTTATTCTCCCTTTGGTATCTTCCGCTTCTTGTTGTACATTCAAAATCATTCAATTTGATGCACCAACAAATCGTTTTAAAAAGTACTTATCCCGATTTTGTAGTACATACATGTACAGCGCATAAAATATTATATGACAGAGCTGTAATTATATAGTACATGTATATAGGATAAAATTGAGAATTGAAATGGGGAATGTGTCAAACCAAACGGACAACAAATCGACCATAGAGCACACAACAGCCGAAAGCCCCCAATGGGTTTTCAATGTAGCGAGAAACTCCCGCACCCGGAGGCGTCCTTCAGCTGGCCCCTAAACAAATATGTATACTAGTTCAGTGATAATTGACGTCCTACTAAACTCCGATTTATACACAAGAAACTAAAATTAAAAATCATACAAGACGAACAGAGGCCAGAGCCTCCTGACTTGGGACAGGCGCAAAATTGCGACGGGATAACATGCTTTTTTGATATTTCAACCCTCCCCATATACATTGTACCTATAGCCAATGTAGAAAAAAAAACCAAAACAATACGCACAGTAAAACTCAGTTTAAAAGAAGTCCGAGGACTCAGCAACTTGTTAAACTAACCATAGGTTTGGTAACGATTTACATAGCATTCGAATTTAATTGTAAAAAAAATGTTAAACATTATTTGCGTAAAAAAATGTAAAATGAATTATTGACTTTTATTTAGAAATAGTTTAGATTAGAAGGTACCAGGATTATAATTTAGTACGCCAGACGCACGTTACATCTAGATAAGACTCATCAGTGACGCTCATATCAAAATATTTATAAAGTAAAACAAGTTGAAATCTTCAACAAGTGTTATGGTTAATTTGATTATTTAAAAAAATATCGCAATTTACTGTTTATTATTCTCTTAAATTGCCTTGTCATGGTTATACTCTGCTCTGTGTTAGGGAACACTATCAAATATATCTCAACAAAAATTTAGATAAATATATAACATTATAAGACCATTCAAATTTTAACAATGTTTCTTATGAGCCAAATGTTTCTTTTGGTATGCTTAATTATAGATGATGACCACACATATGATCTATTTCTGTAAACAATTATTAAATAAGTTATGTGAGGACATTGATACTAAAGACTTTTAACAAAGTACTAGAAATATATTATTTGTAATGCTGTTTTTTAAACAATGCACCTACTATGTTACTTCCTTTCTTTGTAATATTAAAGGAGGTGTTAATGAAACCTTTAATATGATTATTGGAGGTTAGGTAAACATTCCTTATTCAGTTAGTATTGCGCTTAGTCTATTCATACTGGTCTTCAGGCGACACTGTTATGCAGTATGGGTGCGTTACAATAATAGTTGGAATTTGGTCTCGGAATTAGTAAATTTCTGCAATTCTTTCATTCGGATGTTGATATAAAACATATTAAACCAACGTGTAAAGAAATATTAGTTAATTGTAGTAAAAATGTATCACCGTAAAAATTTAATCATAAAAATGCCGAAATGCACTTTTTTGTTTATGCTATGCTAGTTTACAAATAGTTTCGAAAATTAGATATGAGAAAAAGTGTCACCAAAATTACTTTTTACCACCTTAAACAGTTGTGTAGTTTTCATATATTCACAAAACATCATTTTTTGGGTAATATCTGAAATTTATTGATAAGACCTCCAGAAGAAGTAATTTTTTTTTCATTAAATACTTGACCTATATAACCCTGAAGCAAATATATTAGACTGATATGTTGAAAGAAAAACAATTCTATATTACAAAATAATATATATTGTGTGAAAATTGTAAGCTAGAAAACAATGAATACTATTGTGTAAATAAAAAATAAGCTGCGTCGGATAAAATTCTACCTTATCCAAATAAAAATCAATTATTATACATCTGTTATCTAAAGCTTATTTCGAGTTAAAAATATTTCTACGGAAAATTTAAAATTGTTTAAAAATTGAATTGTGAAAATTTTAAAGAACCCTTCACAATAAAAGAAAGTACATCTCTTTAATGTGCAAAAACAAATGAAAGTACGTGCACTTGTATAATTTCAATTTCTTTCCAACGGAGGTAAAATATTGTGTGGAAAATTTATTATGGATGCATGATATATCTTGTTTGCACTTAAAAAAAGACAATATTAGTAATTCAGTGAGAAAATAGGAAACCGTTTTATTATTGAATAAAGAAATAGACAGCATAATGTGTTAAATTATAACATGACAAACGACCTCAAGTTAAGGAATGACCTATAACAAAGATAATATTGGTAGCTTTTGTTTCAGATAACTACTCCTTTTACGCAAACAAAATACTTCCATTTGTTTCCATTTTTTTGTCTGCATTTCAATTTGTCAACGTAAGGTGTTCTTACAATTTATCGCTTTTTGTGTTATGTTAAGGTTCGTTTTATGAAGACATTCTAAATAGAAATTGATTTATTTAATAAAACACGCCGACATTACGCAATTTAGATTAGAAGAATAACATTTAAAAAGATTTGTGAAATGTATTTGACTATTATTCAAATCCCATTTTTAGCTATACAGCTTCAATCGTGTTTCGATACTTATTCATTATGATTTCCAAGTTTGTTATGTTATTGTTTCCGACGAAGGCATATACAAAGGACTTCGGATGTGTACTCATATTTATTTATAACTTTATTCAATTCATTAATTCTTTGTCATCACGGTTTAATCTATTAAAACCTGTATCTTTATTCTATCAAATAATGTACCAATAATTAATTTTTCGGTAAAACTACAGTATTGATATCGCTATTTTAAAAAAAATCTGAAAACTTCCACCGGTGGTCAAAGTACATATACAATATTAGGTCAATGAAAGAAAAAAATAAACTGTTTTGTATGAAGCTGAGAAACTGGGGAAGGGCGAGGTTCTACCGAGCCCTTCCACAGTTTTGCGCCGAGTACATGACATTGACCTAATATCGTTTTTATACTGCAACTAAAACAAATACAGTGATAGCTTTTTAAATAGTAACACACATGTCAAACTTATTGTAATCCCTTAATGAACCCCTGATTGTGGAGAAAGTGTTCCATGATGAAATTGACATTATACAAAATATAGCTATATTACTATATTTAGGAAATTGCATTATAAATTATTTTGCAAAACCCTTATTTTGATCACTTCGAAAACTGTCATATACAAAACAACAACGTAAGATTGGACTGGATTGAATATAAGAATATGCTGTTTGATGGTAGACAAGATTTAGTCTTGTTCATTTCATATACACAAACATGTCATGGAACAATATTAAACAGGGTTTTTATTGAAAAATACACCGTACGAATTTCATCAAGGAACTCCCCCATATTTTACAAATCAATATCGTTCAATCAAAGTTATATTTAAATGATTATGAAATTGTATACATGTAAGAACAATAATAATAGACTGAAATAACTTGTTTAATTGTCAAACAAAATACTTGCATAGCTTAGTTCTTTACTTTAAACAGGAAGAATGTTGTCAATTCAAGCTATAAATATGACATCGTAATTTATATTATCTAGGTTTTTTATGATCAACATACCGTAATGAATTTTGCTTAATTCGGTTATAAAGACGTCTTGAACTTGCAGTGAAGGGATATGTTTAGATATATATAGATTCTACCACTGCATCGAGTGTTTTAAATATTTAAAATTAACTGTCGAGAGTGGATAAATATCGTTTTAAACAAATTTGGTGGTGGAATCTGTTTCTCTAATGATTTTCAAACAATACGCAGGCAAACTTATTCCTTCTTTGCGACAGATCTGCAAAAAGATGTGTTCTTTCTATGTGACGTCATCAGACATGGTCGCCTTTTTTCATGCCGGCACAATAAGAATTTCAGAGGAAAACAAGAAAATTCGACGTCGTAATCGGATTTTAACCAATGAAGAACTGAGACCAAACGAACCAAACGTTGATAAAAATTTTTGTATACAATGGGTGCAGAAAGGGATAAATTGACGAAGAATTAGAGAAATATTTATATCACTTCTATGTTTTAGTCAACTTAGGCTGACTGTTAGTTGTTCTTTGTTTTATGCCAATTTGAACACACGGTGTGTTGTTCTTTATGTTATGCCCATTCATACACACGGTGTTTTGATCTGTATTTGAGTAATCTTAGGAAATTTACAAGACATAATTAATCCCGAGAGGATGTACGTTTTGCAGATGGCATCATGTTTTGGTTCACCGTCATGGAATACCTGTGTCATAGATTTGCTAAGTTCCACTTGCCGTAACGACAATACTTTTCTTTTTGTCGATTGTAAAAATCCAAAATTAGACATATTACCAAATTAAACACGCATGAGGGATACAACGGATTCACCTAAAATAACTGGTTGTTCTTCCGTATTACAATATCAACCGTCTATTTGAATGGGCTAATCTTGCCTCAATAGCTTTCCAATCTTAAGTTTTATGTGTAATGATTAGTTATTGTTCATTTTATTTTTCGTTTTTCTGATGGTGTGATTAAGTTTGTTCGTAATTGTCTTTTTTGTTTTATATTGACACTTTAGTGTCGGTTCCCTTATTTCATTCTAAATATGCTGGTGAACTTTATCTAAAATTAGGAACAGACAATAGAAGTTTGTCTCTTTTGTCCACTCCTCTATATTGACACCGAGGGATTGAGAACAGAACTGACAGGTGACGGACATTACGACATCAATTGTAGTGGTTGGCATCTAACATGTTTAATAACTTCTCGGATTTACAATATCTGATGAAGATTTTTCTCGAAACAAAGTAATACAAACAACTTGTTCAATTCGTAGGATAGTTTACAGTTTTATTCTGGTTGTAAACACATAGTATCTCTTTCATTTCCCGGTTAACCAACACAGCTTGGAGTTGAATATAGTACCGTTGATAACTATTTACAACACGGTTTGGCGTTATACTTCTTAATGATAGTCGTGTGTTATATTTTAGTAGCGTGTCCCGTCAGTATTTTTTTCAAATTTAAAATAAAACGGTCATTTTAATCGAAAGATTTCTAAATGCTGACCAATAAATTTTTAAGTCATATCTTTACTATAAATTATGTTCAGTGTTTCAGTTACTTTTTCAGAACGGTCTAAAGCGTTAAATTCAGTATGCTTAGCCAATTCAATTACAGTCAATCACGATCAGTTCAGTCTATGATCAGACTGTTCAGTGGCAGTTATTACCTGTAAACAAAGGCAACAGTAGTATACCACTGTTCAATACCCATAAATCGATTAAGCGAAAACATATCCGGGTCACAAATCAAAACTGAATATAACACATCAACGATAAGATGAAAACAACAGAACAACAGAAACTCTATACACAACAAAACCAAACGCCAATTTACATAAAAGCTGACTTTCTGATTACATTTAAGTACAGCTATTTGTAAGATCCAGACAGGGGGTGATTCATGTATGTCTCAGAACTGCTTTATTCTTTTATATAATAGGCAGCTAAGATTGAATTTTGTTGAACGGTTGCTATGGAAACATGCAGCCATCTTTTTTAGGAACTTATGATGAAATCAGACATGAAAATTGGAAAATGTCTACTTTTTTGTTGCAGCAATTTTATGATAATGACAATTTCAAGAAAAAAAAAATTTCAACATACATTTTAGCATTATTTGAAGTTTATATTTTGATATTGAGGTTGTGAAATTTTTTTTGGATATCAGGCTAAAATGGTATTTAAAAAGGTAAAAAAATCTGTAGTTTGACATTTTCTGAAAATAGCTTAAGTATCATATTTTAAATCAAGAAAAATTGACATTGGGCAGACAAGTTCATTATAAACTATGATTGCATCTTAAAGTTCATATATTGAATTATTAAAAAAAGGAAAAAAATATCTGGTTTTTTTTGGACTTTTTTGTTACCATGGCAACAAAAATTGTTAAATTCATAAAAATGACAAGACACAATACTTGTTCATTATCAAGATTTTTGATATTTTTTTATATGTAATTTAACAGACAATAAAACTTATGATTTGTTTGAAAATGACAAATAAAATAAAATTGAGAATGGAAATGGGGAATGTGTCAAAGAGACAACAACCCGACCATAGAAAAAACAACAGCAGAAGGTCACTAACAGGTCTTCAATATAGCGAGACATTCCCGCACCCGGAGGCGTCCTTCAGCTGGCCCCTAAACAAATATATACTAGTTAAGTGATAATGAACGCCATACTAATTTCCGAATTGTACACAAGAAACTAAAATTTAAAAAAAATACAAGACTAACAAAGGCCAGAGGCTCCTGACTTGGGACAGGCGCAAAAATGCGGCGGGGTTAAACATGTTTATGAGATCTCAACCCTCCCCCTATACCTCTAGCCAATGTAGAAAAGTAAATGCATAACAATACGCACATTTAAAATTCAATTCAAGAGAAGTCCGAGTCTGATGTCAGAAGATGTAACCAAAGAAAATAAACAAAATGACAATAATAGATAAATAACAACAGACTACTAGCAGTTAACTGACATGCCAGCTCCAGACTTCAATTAAACTGATTGAAGGATTATGATTTCATCATATGAATATCAGGCACAATCCTTCCCGTTAGGGGTTTAGTATCATGCCATCATAACATATATGAGAAGAACATAACCCGTGTCATGCCAACAACTGGTTTTTGAATAAATGTGTTTAGTTCCGATGTAAAGACCCTATAAGTGAACCAATATTAACGCCAAAATAAGCAATCTTTAGTGACCTGACAACAGTATCGTAACTATATCCCTTCTTGATAAGTCTATTTAAAGGTTTTGTTAGTTTCGGAGGTGAATACTGACATTTTTGTGCTTTATAAAGAATATTTCCATAAAAAAATTGGATGTGAAATACCTGAACGTATAAGAAGTCTGCATGTTGAGCTATATTTACGAATGATGTCCTTATACCGATGATAAAATTTAGTAAATGTTTTGACTAGTTTGTGATATCGAAAACCCTGGTGTAATAATTTTTCAGTAATACATAAATTTCTCTCGTTAAAATCTAAAACATTGTTACATACACGAGCGAATCGTACAAGTTGAAATATATAAACACCGTAAGATGGTGACAATGGAACGTCACCATCTAAAAATGGATAATTAACGATAGGAAATGAAAAATCATCTCTTTTATCATAAATTTTAGTATTAAGCTTTCTGTTAGTGATATAGATATCAAGATCGAGGAAAGGGCAGTGGTCATTGTTAGTATTAGCTTTATTTAAAGTAAGTTCAACAGGATAAATTTCTTTAGTATACATACTGAAGTCGTCATTATTGAGAGCCAAAATGTCATCCAAATATCTAAAAGTATTATTAAATTTGTTTATGAGATGTTGTTTCGATGGGTCTTTGCTGATTTTTGTCATAAATTGTAACTCATAACAATACAAAAACAGGTCCGCAATAAGTGGTGCACAGTTAGTCCCTATTGGAATTCCAATAACCTGACGATATACAGAATCTCCAAAACGAACAAAAATGTTATCTAGTAAAAATTCAAGATATATATTAGGTTTAATTTAAATGACTGAAAGACCATAGCAACATAAAAAAAGCCCTAGCAACCGGTCTAAACTTGCTGAATTAATTCAGAATCAGCATCAAATACATGGTTTTCTAGGTATTGGATACATAGAAATAATGGAGTTTGAATTCTATACTCAGCAGTTAGATAGTTAACACTAGATCTGCTTTTGGTAACTATGGGAACAAAAAAGTTCAGATTTGATACAAACCATTATGTACCTTATAATATCTGTTTTGCAGCACTTTAAATGGACTTCTTTCAACCATAATCAACAAGCAATTATATTTTCTATATTTACAACTCATATCTCTTGATTTCATGAAAGGGTCATTTGGTTATTGTAATAACAATGTATGGCATAGAAATTTTAGATGGAGAGACAGAGTTAATAATGTAGGACTGTTGAAATCGGTGGTTCCTCAAAAATTTGTATTCCTGTATTTTTCTCAATATCTCAAAATTCAAATTGCATTTTGGTCTAGAATCGCAAAAGTAAATGCATGTGGTATTTATACATCTTCGGATTTCAAATGTTTGGCTTTGAGTGTTCCTGATGAAGGTAAATCCAGAAAAGCGCTTCCGACGCAAGAAATTATGGCTTCGCATCACGGTGCAGAGCTATTAGTTTCAGTCGAATTACACGAATAAATTACTTCGAATTGGAGATAAAGGATACTACAGATACAGTTAAGTCGGCTTCATATCTTGACTTACATCTAGAAATTGACAATGGGGGTCGGTTGAAAACAAAACTTTACGACAAAAGAGATGATTTCAGCTTTCCAATTGTGAACTTTCCATTTCTAAGTAGCAACATTCCAGCAGCACCTGCATACGGGGTATATATCTGTCAATTGATACGATATTCACGTGCTTGCATTTCCTATCATGATTTTCTTGATAGAGGGTTACTGCTCACAAGGAAGCTATTAAACCAAGAGTTCCAAATGGTGAAGTTGAAATCATCCCTTCGTAAATTTTACGGACGCCATCACGAGTTGGTTGACCGTTATGGAATAACCGTTTCACAAATGATATCGGATATGTTCCTTACGTCGTAACTACAATCCCCTTCCCTTTCATGAATGTGACCTACCGAATTAGACTATTTACCGGATTTGTAATCACATAAGCAAGACGACGGGTGCCACATGTGGAGCAGGATCTGCTTACCCTTCCGGAGCACCTGAGATCACCCCTAGTTTTTGGTGGGGTTCGTGTTGTTTATTCTTTAGTTTTCTATGTTGTGTCATGTGTACGATTGTTTCTCTGTTTGTCTTTTTCATTTTTAGCCATGGCGTTGTCAGTTTGTTTTAGATTAATGAGTTTGACTGTCCCTTTGGTATCTTTCGTCCCTCTTTTACTAATCTCGTATAGATTCTGAGTGGTTGCATTAAAATGAGGCTGATATACAGCAACAGCTATTGGCTTAAAAGAGATAAAGAATAACAGACGTTTCTCTTCTCGTCCAGGATAAGACATGACTTGTCGGGAAATTCAATATGTGTATTTCAGTTCCGATCAACTGTTATTTATTCATGTTCGTTTTATTGAAACATATTCCTGACTTTGGTACAAAACATTTAAAGAAAGCATTATTGGTTGAACCTGGTTTTATGGCTAGCACAACCTCTCGCTTATATTGCAAAGTTAATGCATACTGCTAAACATTAGCAAACTAAATTAAGGGTACTGGAAGGGCAATGAACAATTTTCAATGGACTTCAAGGCCGTACAGTGACCTATAGTTGTTACTTTCTGTGTTAATTTGATTCCTTTGTACAGAGTTTTCTCATTGACAATCGTACAACATATTCTTTCTCCAGTATGAACAGTACTGAATAACAGCAGGAACATATTTGAAACTAAACATAACTCTGAACAGGATTTGATGTTTTAGTTGCAGACGTTGCAAATGACATTTAGACCAATAGGACCGTTTGCGTACATGCACTTGTGTGTGGATATGGTGGTTGGATGGATGTATTTGACTAAATATATAATGCATGTGATCAGACAAGTTTTATTGTACATAAACAGCGTTCATGTTTCAAAACGAGGCTTTATCGAGGATAGCGAATAGATCTCCCTTCTGGTCTAAAGAAGGCTGTAACTGGATACTTTGGATCACTACCGCACTGTTTCCAAAAATAATCTGCTCTTTGATAACAACTCTCCATAATGTCATCTGAAAATTTGAAAAAAGGATACAGGTAAGCAACATACTCATTTTTTTTTTTATATTGAAGACACTGCGAAAACGCACAGAAATGATGCTATGACTCACAAGGAAATATATTGGCTAAAAGTTATAAGAAATTAATTGGAATCCAATTATTTGAAATTTTAAAAATGTCATAATAATTTGGGATTTGTCCAACATATAATACACAAAATTATCTTCTCTGTTCTGCGAATATGACATCGAATTCGGGTTATTTCAGAATTTTAACCTACCATGAGTCTCACCACAGTTGCTACTATTGAAGTATTAATTGTTTACAATTCTCAATGCTCTTCAATCTTGTACTTGTTTGGCTTTATAAATATTTTGATATGAACGTCACTGATGAGTCTTATGTAGACTAGACGCGCGTCTGGCGTACTAAATTATAATCCTGGTACCTTTGATAACTATTAACATTAATAGAAAGTGGACTTTAAATGGAGTGCTTTTTACTAGGTTAAAATTGTCACCTATGCATTTTCTTCCTTACATTATTGTTGGTGTCTTTATTGTTTCTGTTGATGATAAAATTCGTTCAATCGAAGCGCATTATTGTTATAACTTCAGATGAGCTAAATAAGTAGGGTTGAAGGCAGATAGTGTGATTTGTGGTTTAGTATACGGTTTTATTATTAGAAATATTTGAAAGTGGATTTTGTTCGGGGTTTAACTATAGGATTTATATAATAGGAACAGGTTTAAATGACTTCATGTTTGACAACATTCAGACAAAACGTCAGAAATAAACATCCGACAAACACTCGCTGACGTGCAGAATACTATTTCTATATGCCACCATTCATCTATTACTTCTTACCAGCCTAAATACAGATTGAGCAGCATGTACCGTAGTCTAGATTGACTAATACCATGCTGCGAAAAGGACAAGCATTTGATTCAGTAAAGGTATCATCATCGTATTGCAAATAAATTTTACATATGAACAAAGTCCCTGATTATTTAGAAGCTATAGTAAAGCCATGTGTAGTCGTAGATAATCCGAATGACAATGTCACATAATAGAAATACATATTTTGAGTTCAAATGACTCATTGAAAGTACAGCTTGTTATTAATTTTTTTAAAGCTCGTTACCTGTTCCGTAATTGGCAGCTCCGTCACCGTCATAGAACATACGGTCTAAATTGGTGTTTCCAGGGCATTTATCTGGTTTAATATAACATCCACCACCGGAAACTTTAAAATGGCCTATGAAAGAAGTATTATTAGATAAAATAATTCAATAGAGGAGAATACTCTTAATTGTAATTAAATAAATTTAGAAAATGTAATAAATAAAAAGTATGTTTCTTTGTGCAGAAGACAAAATCCTTTTCATTAGATATTAGGTTAGATATAGTTTTTAAATCCCGGTAAAAATATGTTTACTAACGTTAAATCGTTTCTGTTAAAAAGAACCCAGCAACATTTGGTAAATGTTACTTTGATACAATAACTGTATCACTTTTAATATCTAATAGTGTGAACGCAATATTTCACCTGTTGGTTTAAAGATGCTGACTACCGGATAAGATGTATTTTGGCCACAATATCTCCATTGTGGAATAGCTCGATTCAGACAAGCTTTTTCATCATAAGCACCATTAACATGCCGCTCGGCCCAATTATCTCTTTCTATACCAGTTCTGTATAATCCTACTCGTGGACATCCATACCAGGCGAAAAAACAACCTTCACCACCAACTGTCATTGCACCTTAAAAACAATACATTATATGTAAATACTAAATTGTGAGAATTAAGTATGAAAATTACGCATTAACTTGATCTAACTTCAAATTATATTGATTTAGGTTTTTCATCTTTCAAGTGCAGACGGAACATCTGTAAAAATATAATCATGTTGTAAACATTTGTCTTATTTCATTTGTATTTGCCACATAAATCCTAAAGAGCCACACTTCAAATAATATCCATCATACTTACCTCATGTTTCATTTTGATAAAATGCTTTGTCGTTTAGTTTTTACTCAAAAAGATAACTCATTTTCATCTGAATGTTTATATCAAATTAAAGAAACATCCATTTTGCACTGCCACCTTTAATTGAATTAACTCCTTGTTTATATGAAGGGCATACGATACAGTTTTGATCCCATAATAAACATTTGCGAATATGTTATTTTTTTATCTGCTTAAAACAAATATGTTATAAAAATATACCTTCGTGTGCTACTTTTTTTAGTGAAAAGAGGTCGAAATTCTAGATATTTGCTTAAAATTATGATTTGTGGGCGTACTTTTCCCTTTAATAGAAATGTATTTCTTTTTTAAAAGATAAACACCAGGTTTTTTTTTTTTTGAACTTATTTGTTATTTTTGTTTTGTATAAGTATCATATAGATTAAAGCATGTTTGTCAGAAATAACTCATATTTATAAATTGTTCATGAATTAAGAAATAAATGTCATTTTTGGCTGTATATTTATCAAATTTAAAAAAAAAATGCATTGCTGACTTCTTCTGGAAAATTGGTACAAATAATCTTCAAATGTAATCAAACTATATTGTTATACTTGGCATATCAACGATATACGAATTCGACCCGAACGAGAAAAAAATCGGTTCTAAGCGTCATCCTTATATCGTTGATATGTCAAGTCAAGACACTTATTTTATGTAAGATAACTTTTCTAACTTATTACAAAATGTTAATGCTTATATAATATATGTACCTGTCGGTCCATATATAATTGAGAATTTTGCCCCCTTTCCACATTCTTGCATCATTTTTGTTGTTAAATCCAGGCATATAGTTTCATTTGTTCCAGCTCCGTCGTTGGTTTTATAGCGGTAATATGGCCTTGATGGTATACTAATACGCCGAATGTGGTTTGGACACATTTCAAATCTAAACCAACATCCTGAAAATAAACGAAATCGACAGTGCGGTACTTACAACAAAAACCTTATTTCAATGGTTATAATGATACGAGAACTACCTTATGGTGACAGATCTACAAATGTATGTAGTATGCTGTCTCTATTTTTCAATGATGATTACAGTAGATGTAACACCTCATAAGTTTGAATACAGATTGTATATGTTATAAATAAGGGTAACAGTAGTTAGTATACAGCAAAAGTCATAAATCGAATAAGAGAAAACAAATCTGAGTAACAAACTTAAAACGACGAACTTATAACACGAAAAAAGGAGCAATAGATTACCGATGTTCAAATATCTGCAATATTTTTTATCGACATGAGGTATTCTCCGGAAAATAAACTTCGCACTATAGTACTATATATATAGCACGTTGATGTTCATTTGCTTACATCCACATATGGTTTTCTCTGGTTTCATGGATACTTATACTACATTTCTTGATTTCATTTATAAATATTTTCCAAGAAAGTACAAACCTTGCTTTGGAACATCGCTATAGATATGGTTAGGTGCTGATCCATCTGGCAGATAGAGTTTTCTCGGTGGCTGCACTGGTGGCAGTGCTGGTGGACATCTTGTCTGTGCTTGTGGAGTGCCTACTGCAAAGCCTGGTGCTGCTGACATATGTCCTACAATGAAAAAGTCACAAATAACGCGTATTTATTCTAAAAGAAAATCAATAACTTACAACAATTCTCTGACACAATTTCCAACAATAATTTGTTTTTCTATAAATAGTATTTGCTTATTTACTATGATTCTTTATACAATATGCAATACACATACAAAAAGTCATGTAGTTAAGAATTGTTGTTGTGACAATATGTAGATTTACATACGAATTATAATATCTTGTAGATATACATACGAAGCATGGTAAATTATAGATATAAATACGAATTATGATAAATTGTATATAAACATACGAATTGCTATTGGTCCCACTGTATCTCTGGGTCCAACTTCATTTGCTGTCACTGGGACATTGATCTTGACGTCTCTCAAACTGCAGACTAGTCTAAAATTTCCATATGCTGGGGCATAGAAGTTTTCTATAACAGGTGTCTACAAAATATTTTTTTAAATACATTAAGAATTTTAGTAGATGGATAATGAATTAGTGACCATTCAAATTCGTCACCGATGTTTAGAGTGTATCATTTTTAATGCGAATTGCAAGTAAAAGTATTTTTCAAAATTGAGAGTTATCTGACGATCAAATGTCAATCATCCAAAGTGACTGATTAATATTTCGAAATTTGTGAAAAAAAAAAAGGATCAACATGGTAAATATAAAATAGAAAATGTGGTATGATTGCCAATGAGACAACTCTCCACAAGAGACCAAAATGACACAAAAATTAACAACTATAATTAACCTACATACATAATGTGGCGAGGTTAAACATGTAAGCGGGATCCTAACCCTCCCCTAACCTGGGACAGTGATATAACAGTACAACATAAGAACGAAATATAAAAATCAGTTGCAAAAGGCGGATGGACAAAAATACAATTGGAAGTTAACGCAATTTCGTTTCTGTAATTGGTGGGATTTTGTTTCGTTTTGTTTTTGGCAGACTTTCATTTTCTTGTCAAATATTTTTGTTTTGAACAAATAATGTTGGCTCTTCTGTCGTGTTTGCAGTCGACTGTTTTGTCAAAAGGTGAAGTCTGTATACCTTCTTTTAAAATAAATAATCTTATTTCACCCTGAAACATACACTATAACGTTTGTCTGTATTTGTTGTGTTTTAGTTTGTAACCCGGATTTCTTTTTCCTCAATCGATAAATGAATTTTTGTCAGCAGTATACTATAGTTGTCTCAATTTGTGGCTATATAACTTGCTTTTACTAACACTTTTTTATACCCCAAAAAGCTAATTATAACGTAGCATGTTGCTTACATATATATTGTCAGCCACTAAGAACCAGTTAGATCCATATTTGTTTCCATCTATTGCTTTTATATGTTTGGAATAAAACACATTGTTCACAATAATATTATCTGTAAAAACAAGAAGGAGCAATTTAAAGAAGAAATTAGTGTATATGTAACATAAAATAAAATGTACCTGTATGTAAAGAAAGTGGCATGCATACACAAATAAAATAAAAAACAGTTAAAATGATGTGGAAGAAACGAAAAGTCTTAAAGTAACATTTGATGCACATTATCGCTATTGTTCCGCCATCACTTGACAAAGCAAAGGTTCCTATAATATTTTGATTGCGAAATAGAAAATTTGACGCTACAAAGGAAAATTGGTTGTTGTATGACGTCAAATTTAGGTCAAGTGTCGCATATTCCAAAGAAGTAATAAGGTCTCTTTAAAGACGTTGATTAATGTTACAATAGTTTTCGAGATCGGGACCAATATACTTGCATAGTGCAAAACGCTACAGAAATGTTTGTTGTACTTTCCTTATCAATTGCTTTTGACTGCATTACAAACGTTTAACTTTCAAATCATTGCTAATGAGAATGGAAAAGGAGAATGTGTCAAAGAGACAACAACCCGACCATAGAAAAGACAACAGCAGAAGGTCACCAACAGGTCTTCAATGTAGCGAGAAATTCCCGCACCCGAAGGCGTCCTTCAGCTGGGCCCTAAATAAATATATACTAGTTACTAGGTGATAATGAACGCCATACTAAATTTCAATTGTACACAAGAAACTAAAATTTAAAATAATACAAGACTAACAAAGGCCAGAGGTTACTGACTTGGGACAGGCGCAAAAATGCTGCGGGGTTAAACATGTTTATGAGATCTCAACCCTCCCCCTATACCTCTAGCCAATGTAGAAAAGTAAATGCATAACAATACGCAGATTGAAATTCAGTTCAAGAGAAGTCCGAGTGTGATGTCAGAAGATGTAACCAAAGAAAATAAACAAAATGACAATAGTACATAAATAACAACAGACTACTAGCAGTTAACTGACATGCCAGCTCCAGACCTCAATTAAACTGACTGCAAGATTATGATTTCATCATATGAATATCAGGCACAATCCTTTCCGTTAGGGGTTAGTATTATACCATCATAACATATATCAGAAAAAAATAACCCGTGTTATGCCAACAACTGGTTTTTGAATAAATGTGTTTAGTTCCGATGCAAAGACCCTATAATTGAATCAATATTAACGCCAAAATATGCAATCTTTAATGACCTGACAACAGTATCGTAACTATATCCCTTCTTAATAAGTCTATTTAAAGGTTTTGTTAGTTTCCGAGGTGAATACTGACACTTTTGTGCTTTGTAAAGAATATTTCCATAAAAAATTGGATGTGAAATACCTGAACGTATAAGAAGTCTGCATGTTGAGCTATGTTTACGAATGATGTCCTTATACCGACGATAAAATTTAGTAAATGTTTTGACTAGTTTGTGATATCGAAAACCCTGGTGTAATAATTTTTCAGTAATACATAAATTTCTCTCGTTAAAATCTAAAACATTGCTACATACACGGGCGAATCGTTCAAGTTGAGATATATAAACAACAGGATAAATTTCTTTAGTATTCATACTGAAGTCGTCATTATTGAGAGCCAAAATATCATCCAAATATCTAAAAGTATTATTAAATTTGTTTATCAGATGTTGTTTCGTTGGGTTTTTCCTAATTTTTGACATAAATTGTAACTCCTAGCAATTCAAAAACAGGTCCGAAATAAGTGGTGCACAGTTAGTCCCCACTGGAATTCCGATAGCCTGACGATATACGGAATCTCCAAAGCGAACAAAAATGTTATCTAGTAAAAATTCAAGGGCAGATATAGTATCAAAGAATGTCCAATTGACATAGTTTTTTTTGTTTATTGCTACTAATTATGACCTAAAAGAGTTTGAACATATATATTCACATTCTGACTTTTTAAATGCCCATTTAATTAGGTGTTTGAATTTTTTCTTAATGAGAATGTGCGGCAATGTGGTATATAGGGTAGAAAAATCAAAACTTTGAACAGATTCAAAATCACCAATATAAGCATGCAATTTATCAAGTACTTCCAACGAGTTCTTGACACTCCAAAAGTAATTAATTCCACTATTTTCTAAGGCCTTATTTGAACAATTTATTATCAGGTTTTTTAATTGTACCAAGTGTGGTAAGAAGAATAGACAATTTAGTAGTGGAACAATGGCTTGAAGACGAAATAAATCTATATTTGTAAGGTGTTTTGTGTAGTTTCGGAAGCCAATACATAGTTGGGACTTTCATTGTATTTGGTTCTGCTTTCAAAGCGGTAGCTAAAAGTTTATGTTTGTTACAGATGTCGTTTTCTGAAAATGAAGTCAGTTGGAACGTTTGTGAATTGTTGATTTCTTTTTTCAAAAGCTCAATGTAAACTTTACGTCAAACAATAATAATTTTATTAGCAGTTTTATCGGCCGGGACAAAAACAAATTCCTTGGCTAGTTCTTTTAGTTTATGTTTGATACGAGAAATAGGTTTATTGTGGTTATTGTTAATAGTAAAATGTTCTTTAAAATGTTGAATACGTATATCAACTATGTTCATTACTGAATTAAAAAAAGAGTCAAAAGATTTTTTGACAGCTTTTTCACGTTTTATCCATTTCAAACAGTAAGTACGGAGTGAGTCGTGAATGATATTACGACACTCATTCCAATTGATAATTGACGGGGAACGATATTTAGGTCCTTTACTGAGGAATGATTTTAACTCTAGGTCTTGAACAATGTTAAGATCTCCTGTTATAAAATGGGAAATGGGTCCATAAATGTATTCGGAATTAATACAATTACATGAAGTAGATGTATTTTCACTGATATTTACATCTTTACACAAAATATGTTAACTACTAATAATTGTAAAATCAATTTTTCTTACTTTCTGGATTACCAGGGCTACTAGTACTGTTCAGTATTGAGGCAAGTTCTGGATACCTTTTTGTCCATAACTCATTTTGATATGGTACTCTCTGAAATTTTATATAAATAAATTGATATTGTAACATTTATAACATCTTGTTAAACAATGTACCGAAAATGATAACAATGATGTTTACAATACGTATTTCTATAAACACTTCAATCTGAAAAAAAATAATCCTTCGTCGTGCACAGAATAACTTATGTTATGTTTGCTCAATTGAATTGGGAAACATTCAAATAAAAACGTGAACTAAAAAGTGTTCGGTTTAAAAACAGTGCTAAAAATAAATATAATTTTCCGTTGCCATAGTTAAACAAGCTAGACCAAATCAGATGATAGCTATGTGAATTTCGCATTACTTTACTGTACGATATTATTACAAACGCAAATGTGAAACCAGACATTCGATATAGGCATTCAAAAGGAGCCATTAACTACATGGTAATATTTAAGACATAATTTCTTTACTTCTACGTTGTTACACTTAAAAAACTTTTAAAATGTGGTTCTTATCCCTATAAGGCAAAGTTGACCTTAGTTGGATTATATTATTATCTTTAGTGCCCATAAGTCATTAAGCTCCTTGAGTATTCCAGTATTCAAACACATTCGCTTTCACCTATGCCAGTAAGTCTGTTGAAGCGTTTTTTACGCAATATGGAATTTTATAAGACTGACATACAAGTGAGAAGTTTAGCTAGCTATAAAACCTGGTTCAATCCACGTTTTTCCACATAAGAAAATGTTTCTGTAAAGTCAGTTATATGACAGTTATTATCCATTCGTTTGATGTGTTTAAGCTTTTGATTTTACCATTTCCGTTTTGAATTTTCCTCGGAGTTCAGTATTTTTGTGATTCTACTTTTTATCATAACTTGCTATGGTCTCTGGAACCATTTATCGAACCCCTTTGCCTACACATTGGAAGCGTTTAATTTTTACTTACATTAATAATTAGTCAGGTAATGATATTAACGATAATGGTGGTACAAAATGTACAATCTCAAAAGTTACCTTGAGCAATACCAATAAAGTTTTTCGTGTATGTCCTCCTCCAAATTTCCCTCTGGAATCAAACTGCATAGAATACTTGGAAGCATTATAGAATATGTTTGACCTGACTATAGTGTCTCGTCCTCCTCCGATGTTACAGTGAACGTCATTCTAATATATATAATATATATATCAAAATAAGAATTAACGCAATGCATCACATGAGAAATTGTATGTAAGAAAATATTCCTTTGCTATGTACGAACACGGTTTCTATATAAATGTCCCTTTTTCGCATAAAAATATCACATAATTATTGAAAACAAATTCGGACAGCTATAGTTACTGAACGACTGAGATAGACAATGTCATATGATCATGGACCAGAAAGTTGGAAATTAATACTTTTCCGATGGAAAATTGATTTATTAATATTACATAGATTTTGTTTTAAATGTTTTATATCAATAAAAAAAAACAACATTATCATTCTCCTCACTGCTTTATCAATAATTCCAGGTCCAAAGGATATATGAACTATAAGTATTCACTAAAACTCTTTTACTTCTTAAAAAATGAGTTCTTGATCTCAAAACTTAATTTTTTTTTACTTCTTGACTGTATGTATGGTAATGTTCAAAATATCGTCCATTTCTTCTTTATCTTTTTTGCATCAATACTGACATAGTCATGTATCAAATATCAGGATATAACAATGGATTATTTGCAATGACACTTCTTATTTGCATTAAACATAAACATGTCAAACACCTTTATGAGGTTGTGGATGAGGGTCTACAACATATAGAAAAGGAGGTAAAAATATAAATAGAGAAATAGAGAATAAAGAATATAATACAAAAATTATTAAGAATGGAGAAAAATGGCGTACAAAAATAAAGATTACAGACATGAAGGACCCTCATGTATACCCTCCCTTATACATTTTGTATAACCAAACCCTTTTTTTTTTCTTGTTTACTTTTGCAATATTGATTAATAATACTTGCATTAACAAAAACATTGTGTTCAATATGTACTCCAGATAACTGGTCATCCAACATTATCCCTCGGGTGTCAGCGCCAGGTATTGTACTTTTTGTACCATGGATGTAATTGGACCTTATCTGGTTTCCTCTCTGCATCAGATACAAATAAAGAGTTATTCCATTTAGCATACATGAAATAAAGGCCACGGCGATGTATGTTATTAACAGTGGTTACGTTTCGTATGTCGTAATTATTAACTCTCATCAGTACTCCATGCAAGTGTTTTTTAGATTCATTATATACAATAACCTTTATGTACTATATTGGTTTACATTCTCCATCTGAAGGCTTTTGTATAGCTGACTATGCATTATGAATTGTTAATTGTTAATGTCTATGTCACGGTGGTATTTAGTTGGTGTTAATCTCATTGGCATCAAACCACATCTTCTTATATTTAAAATTTACTATTCGCAAATAATAAGAAATTAACCCACCATTCCTAAATACAATGTACTTGAATATGCTTTCACCTCATATACAAGCTGTGGACCACGCAAAACATTGTTACCAAATCGAAAATGCTGACTTTTATTTTGAAATTGAATACATGAGTTTGCAAGTCACCAAATATTCACTATAACGACCCGTTCCCTGCAAGTTTACATGTATTTTTTTTTTTTCATTAACTATCCAAATAAAGGCAACAGTAGTATACCGCTGTTCAAAACTCAAATCCAAGTGTGTCAATGTTGACAGACCTATGCAGAAAGAAATACAGTGTACGTATACAAATACTTTCATATCAGCTTAGGGCACGACATCTATGGCGTTGTCAGTTAATTTTGGATTAATGAGTTTGACTGTCCCTCTGGTATCTTTCAGCCCTCTTCTTCTTAAAAAAAACAATGGAAGTACTAACCCATGTCCATTCCCGGCCTGCCATAAAAGCACCACAATCACTGGCTGTAGTACACATCTTAAAGAGGTGGTTATATTCAAACGTATGGTCATTTCCCTGAAATATCGAAACAAGCAAAATATCCATTTAACTTTTTTTTTATAAACGTGAACTATCTTTCATGCCACATCCATATTGATGAGTATAGAATAAAAGCACATGCAGTTAGTTGTCTCTACTTTGGTTTTAACTACGTGTATGTTCGCTAAATCATTGTAAGTAAAAAGTAAAATAACAAAATAACGAACTGCAAGGGGAATTTAAAACGGAAAGTGTCGATATCACAGATGTTGCTAATTTGTTATCATATTTAAATTTCATAATTGTTCTTTTCAAGAAATTTGTATAATTATACGTCAGACAATTGTTATTGCTACTGACCATGGAGCATGCATTGAATGCATGGTAAAGAGATATATTTTCTCAAACTTTAATTTGAACGAGAGATACAAACTTCAGCACACACGCAAAGACACACAATGCACTCTTATAATACGTATACGTACCGCCCAGTGAATTCCTGTGTAGGATCCTGTGTCAAAAGTATTATGATGAATATGTATACCAACTCCTCTAAGGTTGATACCGTCACTTCCGACATAACCGACTCTTCCAAACTTTGATATGACATTATTTGAGATCACATGACCTGATGGTGTCAATGTTTTGCGAATTCCACCTATCAAAAATCCAGAAATATATATATATATATATATATATATATAATGTCTAAAAATAGCAACAATCAACATTCAATCTATTTAAGATCACATGACCTGATGGTGTCAATGTTTTGCGAATTCCACCTATCAAAAATCCAGAAATATATATATATATATATATATAAGTCGTCTAAACATCAACCCAACAATGTTAGATCTGTAAATTTGCTTTCGCAAATTTTTGGTTCTTCCCTCGCCGGGATTCGAACCCATGCTACTGTGATATCGTGACACCAAATCGCCTCTACTGCAGCCGTCTCGCTAGACCACACGACCACCTGGGCTCTCAAAAAAAGAGCTTTCGCTGGCCGTATGTTACCTTTCCTCGTCAGTTTTAATCTAGCGGCGTACTACAGTACATGATATATAAGGCATGAAGATGTTATTGTTACAGATCAGCTAAATTATCTATAGTAAAGGATCCTACAAATTAATGTAATATACAGTCACAGAAAATAATTATATTTATAAGTACGTCTGAGTCAGTGACAACTCTACAACAGATGTATCCATCGGATCGCCATCAATGATGGTGATACATGGCTGTGTACATAATGTATATACAACTCGTCTAAACATCAACCCAACAATGTTAGATCTGTAAATTTGCTTTCGCAAATTTTTGGTTCTTCCCTCGCCGGGATTCGAACCCATGCTACTGTGATATCGTGACACCAAATCGCCTGCACTGCAGCCGTCTCGCTAGACCACACGACCACCTGGGCTCTCAAAAAAGAGCTTTCGCTGGCCGTATGTTACCTTTCCTCGTCAGTTTTAATCTAGCGGCGTACTACAGTACATGATATATAAGGCATGAAGATGTTATATATATATATATATATAATGTCTAAAAATAGCAACAATCAGCATTCAATCTATTCAATCTATATATATATATATATATAAGTTTGATTTACTGCTATTCTGGACTTTATGAAGTTGTTACCAAAATATTGTATTCTTATAAAATCTGAAACTCCGGCTTAAGGGGATCCTAAACACTTCGACTAAAATAGATTTAGCCCGTTTAATTTTCATTATTTCTTTTTACAAAATATGAACTTTGACCTGTTCACAAAAAAATAAAATATAAAATTTTCAAGAATTTTGAACATCATAATGAATGAATTATTAGATATATAGCAGTTTAACAAACACTTTTTGATCATTAAGAAGCTTGATTTCTCTTTACTGATAGAATCTGATTAAAATGTTCAGTTGGTTTTCAAAGAGTTAACTCCCTTATGACTTTTCTCACCTGATATATCGATCCCACCATCTGTGTTCTTAATTTCACATCGGTCAATCTTTACTTGTTTTCCATCAGCTACTATACCATATGAGCCTGTAATTACATGTAAAACGAGTAATGAAATTATACATTAAACAAATTTTACTCTGACTAAAAATGCAACTTATCTGTCATTCCACAATGCGACCGTTTAACTCTCAAAATTGAAATCAAAATGCCATAGCCATTTTTGAAAGATAACCTCACCTCATTTAAGTTTTTAAATTTTAATGATTGGATTTATAAAAAAAACACTTATGTCATAATTTGAAATAAATAACTAACCCTGCAAATGTATGTACATTTCCTTGTACAATATTTACCTAAGTTTTGAATCTTTAATTCAGAAAACACCACATTTTCAACCTTTTTCGCTTCTATTCCGTGTTTTCGACAGGCTTCAACCGTAAATCCCTTTAATAGTATGTTTGATGAATAGTCGCTTATTCTGCAAAACAAACAACAACACAGATCTATAAGTTTAAGATCTACAATTTTAACGATTGACGAAAACAAACTTAAGACTGTCACAGCAGCAGGTATTTGTACGATTTATACAGCATTTTTTTACTAATGAATTAAAGTAAGGGGTAAATTTCAATAAGACAGCAACGATACAGAGAGAGGACCAAATATATCCTAGATACATATAACATGACTTTTTTTTGTATAACAAAAATGAAAATACTTGGATTAAGACAAAAGAGATTAGTGCCGCATAAGGTTAACATGAATGGAAGCTGTAATTACACAAATGAAGGTGATGATGGTACAATATTAATATATAAGAAGATGTGGTGTAATTGACAATGATACAACTGTCAACCAAAGTTTAAATGAATTGGATGTAGTTTAAGCATTTAAAAGCAACAAGGAGAAAAGTCCATACCGAATAGTCGATTATTAAGGCCATGATAATATGAAACAATACATTCGGGGAAAACATACAGCCTAATAATTTATAACTGAACAATTTACGAAAACCAAATTGCTAATAATGAATCAACGACAACAACTGAACAAGAGGCACCTAACTTGGGACAGGCACATAAGGAATGTGGCGAGGTGAACATGTTTGTGATAGCTCAATCCGCCATCGAACAACAGACAGTGGTGTTACCGCACAACATACGAACAAACTATAAAAGTCAACATATCAATATACATGTAAAACTTTTACTGAAAACCTTAGATATTCCTGTCGGTGTTCTGCGTTTATACATTGTAATAGGTATAGTAATTAATACCACATTATCTCTATTTTGTTCAGTTTGTCTAGCTTTTTGATTAATCAATTTTGTTATAGTAGTATTCTTATTACTTTATAGTAAAATTGAGAATGGAAATGGGGAATGTGTCAAAGAGACAACAACCCGACCAAATAAATAACAACAGCATAAGGTCACCAACAGGTCTTCAATGTAGCGAGAAATTCCCGCACCCGGAGGCGTCCTTCAGCTGGCCCCTAAACAAATATATACTAGTTCAGTGATAATGAACTTGATATATGTTAAGTCAGTACAAGAATTCTAATGATAGCATTGCCTCAACATAAAGGTAAAAGTCGCATTATATTTAATAATTTACAAGTCTTTCTAGTACGGTGAAAGTGTTTAAACAAATGGCCGATGATTTCTTTACATAATAAACGTAAAACACCTTTTATTTTCCATTTTGGACTATTTTATAGTTATTACTTACTTGATACATGTATCAATTATTGATGTCTGTATGACGTCACCAAACACATACTTAGAATTTTTGTATGGCCATACGTATAGTATCTGGTTTATCCTATCCACAAAAAATTCACCCTATACAAAGAATGAAATACAATCATACAGAATTAATTGTTGATTCCGTGTTATTAAATATCACGAGAAATCAGATTTGTTTATTTTTCCACGATCTAAGGGTATTACCTACAATATTACCTAAGGTTTTTATTACCCACGTTTAAAATTCATGCAATTATTTTTTTACATTTTCTCTTTCTCTAGTTGTAAAATTATCTTCCTTCTTCGACTAAAGATTTTATAGCGAAATATACTATTGTAAGGCCTAAAGGGACGACATCAAAAGGTCAATGAAGGATAAAAAAAACTTAATTCACATAGTTTTTTCACTGACCCCCACACCCCCCTCTTAACTTAATTTGGGAAAAATTGGTTGACCAATAGGTAAAATCGATTTTAGATGAACAAAACTTGCAGCAATGTTGACCCCCCACCCCCAAACTATTTTATTTAAGTTTTTTATCCTACATCGATCTTTTGATGTCGTCCCTTAGTTGTAAGAATTTAATTGTAAGTTGAAAAACCCAGTAATTTTCAGACAGGAATGTGTTTTTTTTTTCTCCAAACTTGTAATGATATACAATTTATTCTTCAATATAACGTAGTTTCCATTACATGTACTTTTGACTCCGAAAAGTATTTTTAAACGAAATTAATTTCAAAAGCCAATTCAGTATATTGGGACGAACAAGCAATCATGAATAGTTTTAATGTTGGCATTGACAGACTGTACAGTATATATGTTCATATCAAACCATTCAACGCCCTCTTACGAAAGAGCTGGTATATAAGGGACTGCCCAAAGTTTATTCAATATTTAATCTATCTAATGTATGCGCTGAGTTTTGAACCAGATCTTTTACAAGCAAACATGTAGTATATTGGCATCTTAAATGTTAAATGGACCGTGAAACTGTGTTAAAATTAGTAAGATCATATTATAAGGAACGTGTGTAATAAGTTTTAAGTTGATAGGACTTCAACTTCATATAAAACTGCCTTGACCAAAAACTTTAAACAAAAACTATAACCTGAATCGACACAGAAAAATGAACGGACACACAGACCAGAAAACATAATGCCCATAAATGGGACATAAACAAACAGTACCAGGTCTTTGATAACTGTAATGTCTATTTAATATACACACATCGTTGTAGTATCGGAGCAATTTTAGCTTAATTTATAAGGTGTTTTGTATTTTGATGTCTCTTGGTTGCTGTTCCTTTGACGCATGCCCAACATCTTGTTTTTAGCATTGACGTAACTTATTTACGTGCATGCATTTTGATTACTGAATGCATTTAGTTATGAACAGGTAGTCATGGTAAAACAAATATATTTGATTTTCGTTAATTTTTTGTACTAATATTAGGTCGTTAGTTTCCTCGTTTGAATTGTAAATACATTATCATTTCGGGGCCTTTTATAGCTGACTATGCGGTATGGGCTTTGATCATTGTTGAAGGCCGTACGGTGATCTATAATTGTTAAGTTATGTGACATATGGTCTCTTGTGGAGAGTTGCCTCATTTGCCATTATACCACATCTTCTTTTTTATTCATACTTACAGGTGAATCAAGTTCATATAATACGTTTAGAAATCTGAAGTGTCCTCCTTGTTTGTGATAACCACCATCGGTAGGATTCGCATGATTATAATATCCTAAAAATAAGACAATAATATACACTTCTGGACATTTTACTTCATGGCTATTGTTTTGTTTTTTTTGGCTTACTAAAGGCACTAGTTCGACCTTCAACAATGAGAAAAAATACAGCTTATTTTTTCCAAAATAGTTTGAAAGCCTAAAATATACAGATCATGAGAAGCTACATGTATGAACTTTGACTCCGTAGATACGAAATGGACATTTCTGTTGGTGTTATTTGCTAACGTTGTGTGTACACGATATTAACAACCATTGACTAAATTGGGAAGACATCTTTGAATAAACATATACCCTTACCTTTTCTTATTCCATACATAACTTTGTCCGAAACTACGACAGATTTCTTTTCCGCATCCAGCTCTGTAACTTTGTAACTTCTATCAGCCCAACCCCAATACCTGTAAAACAAATATGTGCATAAATTTTTTGCAACAAAACATAGTCTTAATGTGCCCTTAATCTGTGCAACATAAAAAGACTAATGCATAATAATAACTTAAAATTATGATTGTTATCTCTGAAATAAGCATGCAATTGGAATGAATATGACGATTTTTGAATAGAAAAACACATAGTATAATATTTGATAATTATATACATGTACAAGTCAATTAAGATTAACTTATGTCACGTTATGGATGAATATTAGTAACTTTATAAACTCTAATGTAGTTAGTTCTATACTTTGTCAGCCAGTTTAAGTTGCAGACAGTTGAAAAGTCTTACTATATTTGAGACATCAACCCAACGACACAAATAGAACAAGCTCCAAATTATCACGAGTCACGTAAGGCTGTTGATTATAACTAAAGTTTGCCTAATGCAATGTGTGTATTTTTTTTAGTTCCCAGTTTTCCGTTCCATTATTTGTAAGCTATGGAGTCTTTTTTTAGATTCTTTTTCTCATTGCGGTAAATAAAAGTTGAAAATACCATTAAAAAATATAATAACATTTGATTTGCATGCTAAAAATTTGTATAACCTAAATTTAGTACAGTCTTTGGACTAAGCTTACATTTTAAACACGTGTGAGTATTTGTATCACATGTGGCTGAACGGAATAGCCAAGCCATGTTTTACCTTTAGAATTCATGTAATCTTTGTTTTTTTCTTTCAACTTGAATATCTATTAAATTGTGTCCTTTCCTACCCTTTTTATATTCTTCTTTTTTCAATTAAAAAAATGAAAGATTATTTTAAGAACTTTTAAAGGTGATCATCTTTGATTGTTGAATGCCTCTTACCAGAATCCGTGAGCCCATATATCTGTCTCGTTCTTCCATGTCTTTGGTCTGTCTGACACGTATGTGAACGATTTACCATCTCCACCTGGAGTGTCAATGTTGATATACCCCTAAAGCATAAACATGTTTGATGAAAAAACTGTGTCATAGAAAACATAAAACAAGTATTGTCCATTCATTACACATTACATCTCTAGAGCTTACATATTTTTCGAAAGTGTTTTGTCAACACTAAACCTTATATTTGATTACCAATCTGACGACATACATGTACATTAGACACTCACACATGCCAAATCGTATGCCAAAAACAGTTCCCATATTATTATGATTATATACTCATTGTTATTGTTATTGTCGTCCTGAACATGCATGAAATATTTGCCACTGGACGTTAAATAACGAACAATCAATCAATTATTGTTACTGTGGCTGTTGATATTTGTTGAATCATTATTCTGTTGTATTGATACTATTGATTTGTTGTTGTTAACCTAGTATACACAAGTAAAACGTGTGAAGGTTCCAAAGATGACACAATATTTCACAAGTCGATAAAAAAAAGCACGACACAATGCCAATCAGAAACGTAAAAAAGTTCTAGCAACGGTCCTTAAAACTTTAGTCAAAAAATCTGAAGCAAGACGACACCCACCACAAATTGGGAATGAGCATAGGTGCTCTTGCAAAGCACGTATTAATCACGCACATTTTAGATGATTTTCACATTGTATGTCCAAAATAGTACAAAAATTATCTAAACAGCAAGATAACGTTAATCATCATCCGTGATGTTGATTCTTATTTAATGAACATTTTCTTGTGTTCACTAATAATTAGCAATTGATCTGTGACTATTTTTTTTCAAAAGGAGAATACACTATTGAAACGAGCTGAAGTCAGCGAGATAAGTCATATCACATTGTGTTCTGCAAAAAGAAACAAAACTAACTCAAACTGTTCATTTATTCGCATACATTTCCCCCTTTCCAACATTTCCAACAAACAAACAAACAAACAAAGAAAGGAGAATACAGTATTCAGACGAGCTTAACTCAGCTAGATAAATCATATGTCCTTGTGCTGAGCGAAAACAGACAAAAAAAAAAAAAAAAAAAAAAAAAAAAAAAACAGAAATAGAAAACACATCAAAGACACCAATCTAACTTAAAGCCAAAACATACTCAAGCTTTTTTCGTAAACAAAACATGAAACAGTTATTACGTACATGAAGTCAATCATAGTAATATAAAGAACTAATATTATACCTCGTTAGGATATCTTGCCAGCCTGCCGGGTTTATCGTTCTCAAACATCTCTAAAAATGACGTTCGTCTAAAGTAATACCCAAAAGTTGATATTACTCCTAGATCAGTAATACCGACATCAGGTAAGTAAACTTGAAGCACCTGTAATTAAGGTAAATAATGTAGACCATTTTACGTTGTAGGAGATCTCTAATTTACATGTTCATCGTTTCTGGCCTTGACGGCATAAAACTTTGCTCACTGCTCGGAGCACAAAAATCATGCTCGAAACAGGAAATCCAGCAATTTGATTGGTTGATTTTCGAGTCTGAGTACAAAAATCTGACATGCTCGAAAGTTTTATGACCGTGAGGCCTGGTGGCGTATCATCACAACCAAACTATCGACATAGGGCTTACAAATGACGCTTTCTTTATAATTGGATCAATGTTGAACAGTAAATGTGCATGTTTCCCTTTACCATGCATGTTTCCCTTTACCATGCATTTTTATGTATACAAAGATATCAATTGCCTTCACCAAATGAAGATCGATGCACATTAATAAATTATAGTATGCCACATGCAGATCGCGGCACAACTAAAAATAGTGTATATATATATATGCCCTATGAGGATATTGGAATATTTAGAAATAGTATGCCACATGCAGATCGTGGTACAATTAGAAACAGTTAGCCTATACAGATCGAATAACATTTAGAAATAGTATATATATATATATATGCCCTATGCAAATAGTGGACCATTGAGAAATAGTATGCCCTATGCAGATAGCGGACCATTTAGAAATAGTTTGCTCTATGCAGATAGCGGACCATTTAGAAATAGTATGCCCTATGCAGATAGCGAGACAATAAAAAATAGTATGCCATATGAAGATCGAGGCACAATTTGAAATAGAATGTCAAATTAAAAACCAATTCTTCAGAGAACAATTGAAGGTCTTTCCACCTCGATAATAAGAATGAAATTTAAAAAAACGATGTTAGAAAATGTCACTCCGTGTTGATGTAATGTGGTAAATCAAACTGATATAAAAAAATAAGATTTATAGGTGTATGCAGTAGACTTAATTGTTTTATAATAATGAACCAGAAAGAATTTTTAGCAAAGGTCAAAATCTAGAACGTCAAGTTGACCTTTGACCTTGACCCCGATTTTGAGGTCACAGATCAGTGATCTCAAATCAAAAGACCCCAGGTCAATCACTTGTATGGTTGTGGAGAAATACTGATTTCAAATACATAAGGGGAGAAAACTCCTAATAGGGTTAACCAAAACTCTTCGACTTAAATAGGTTGAAGTTGAGCCTTATTATAAACAGTTATTTGGCAAACACATCATATCATTTACTGTAACAGTTTCTTTAGAATAACGATAACACGCAAAATCAAAATTTATAACATGACCTTGACCTTTGACCTTGACCTCAATTTCCTTCAAATGGACCAAGGACTTCATATTAAAAGACTGTAGACCTCTACGACTTATAACGTATGAATTGATCCAACATATCGCCTATCTTAAATTTTCAAAGGGAAACACCTCCCATAAGATGTCTTCCTATTACTCCAGTCGAAATGAACCAAATCATTCTTAGGAACAATTTGGTGAAAACAATTTGTTAAAATCTTTTACGGTTTTAGAGATAAAGCGATAACAAGAAAAAGGGGACGCAGGGAGATTACTCCTATAAGAATAAGTGTTCGGTCACACAGGGTGAGTTTTGAAACCACCATTACTGTTCTACATCATTGGCCAAAAATCCATTCGATATGTTGTAAGACAAAAAAGCATCTCAGACGGCAGAAGAAAAAAAAATAATCAAAAGAAAAACATAAGGTCTTTCCACGAAAAGTGGAAAGACCTAATTATGTTAATACGCAAACTAAAAAAAATAAAAAGCCAAATCGTCACAACTCGAAGAAACCTATTAAAGTAATCAAAATGGTAGCCGATTACATTCAACTTTAATTTGACAAGTACCAGTGTATATAAAGTGCGAATCCAGCTAGTTCATTTTTACTGTTATATGCGGGTATGTCTATTGTAGAATAAAGGATCATGGGAAAACTGTATTTGTTTACGTTTTGAAAATATCAAGTTAAAGGATTTTAAGTTAAGTTTTAACATATTTTCATTGTGATATGTCTTTATAATATACAAACATAGCATTAAACTTCAAATAAGTGTTATAAAAGCATCATAATATAGCATATCGATTATTGAAAGCGATCCATTTTAACTATAGATGCGATGAATTATCACTGTTAGTGCAGTCATTATTAATGTAGAATTTTCAAAGATGCGAGGAATTTTTATTGTAGAATTATGTGATAAATGCACTTGCAACAAATGAAAAAAAAACTTAGTTGATGACTTTAGGATTTATGATACATGTATTTTCCAATTGAAATACAAACTCCTCATTCATTCTTCATCAAATATATAGCTTTTCAAACTTGTAACAAAAGCGATTCTCAAAATGTCATATTGTATTCTTCAGATTACGTTTCTCCTTGATTTTAACATATAGTGAATCACTGGAGCGTGACAGCAGCGGGCCCTCTTAAGCAGTCAGTGGGCCCCTACTTATGAAATTCTAGATCCGCGAATGGATACTACCACAGAGTTAAAACCATGCACATTTGGGTTATTGTACACGAAATGCATGCTACAATTCATTTTTGTTGATTTTAGACCCTTTGGAACTCTATGTGGGCTATTTCAGCAACTAGACAAAAAATCCCCAAACTTGATACATGGTCAGATTCAGCATGTCAACGAATTCCAAATATCTGTATTAAAGGACTTTTGTCTATAAATTTGGATCCCACAAAATTGAAAAAGGGACCAAAAATATGAAAAAATGCATGCATCGGATACTTTTGTTATTGAAGGCATGACTGTAACAATAGGATGAATATACAAAAATATCTTTTTCTGGGGTCTCATTGGGGGGTTCTGATCCCGAATCCCGCTTACTGTTTTGGCAGATTCCCCGTATTCCGCTTATTGTTTTGTCAGATTCCCGTATCCCGCTTATACTATGCAGTTCTAATTTTTTGTAATTATCCGTGTCCCGCTAGACTTCATTTCCCGTTTTTCTCTACACAATCATTTGACTTTCACCTGTCACGCTTGCAAAAAATCGGCAATCCGGCGTGACGCTTATACCCAAATGCGACCCACTATTTTACTCTATTTTGACTCATATAAAGCCCATTATAAATATATTAAAAAAGTAGCGTAGATTTTTTCATCCCTTTTTATCCCGTCTCGTTTCGTTTTTGAGCCATATAGATGTCGTATGTGACAATGAGACAACTCTCCATCCGAGTCACAATTTATAAAAGTAGACCATTATACGTCAAAATACGGTCTTCAACATGGAGTCTTGGCTCACACCGAACAGCAAGTTATAAAGGGCTCCAGTGTAAAACCTTTTAAACGGGAAAACAAAGGTGCAATCTATATCAAGATGTACGTAATTAGTGGTGAAGTGTCATGGAAATGGATAAAAAAATAAGGATAAAGATCTCTATACGCTTTATAAGAAACTAAATGGAATACATTTGAAATAAATGTTATTTCTATTGAATTTAGTAGAGTGTTTTAAAACCAAACTTTTATCCGTAAGTTAAATTTTATCAAATCTTTCTCTTACTTTATCTATTATTTGAGCAAGTCGGCTAAATTAAGGCTTTACAGCTAATTTCCTAATGCATGTAAAGCAAAACTTTGGTTGGCTTGCTTGCTTTGTTTGTATAATTGTTTATACAAACTTTGTAAATAAGATTGACATTTTTAAACAATATGAATAGGCATAGTTTAACCTGTATTTTTAATATTTGAATTAAATTGGGTGTTATCATAATGATTATCCAATAAAAAAAGCAAGCAAATCAACTAAAGTCTTGCTCTACATGCTTAAAGAAATGAGCTGTAATAGATAAAAAAAATAATAATTATACAGTGAAAATGCACCGCATATACAATACTAATGATTCGCTCCACAGTTAAAATGAAAGAATAGTATCATTATTCGACAGTAAACATGACTAGCATTACGAAATCATCATAGTGGAATTTAGTTAAATATGAAGAAACTGAATGACAAAACATATTCTACGTTATACAACTTTAATAATTGTATTAAAATGAATATTTTTTACTGCAACAACATCTCACCTGTTAGTTATAAAGCACCTGCACGATCTGTTCGTGAAATGTCCTAAAAATTCACCTATTTTGGTATATATTTCACAGTTGGATGGCTTTAGGCGCGATAAATCCCGCTCGCATCTCTTACTTTGTTTTATTAGTATTATGTATTTCTGAACATATACATTTTAACTATTTTTCTTCATTTTCTTCAAAAATTAAAAAAAGTTCGTCTGTTTATTTATCATTCTACATTAGACATTTATGGCATATACAGTAAAAATGATATTTTAGGATCCGCACTTTACATACACTGAGTACATGTATTTGTATTGTTAAACGAATTCTTTTGTTTAGGTGTTTGTTATTTAAGTCTAGAAATGAAATTAGTAAAACGTTCTTACGTGTGGTTTTGCTACATCTTGTAGGTTTACAGAATCAGTTACTGGTTTGAATGCATACCAAGGTATTCTTGCTCCACCAGTCTGAAATATAAATAATTAAATGGCACCTCGCCTTACAGTATTAAATTTTCCGGTTATATTCCGATGATAATCTGTTCATAGCTTAAGATGAACTTTTCCAATAACCATTATAATGAGAAAAATATAATTTATTTAACAGTATACAACTGTTAAGTAAAATTGACATTACATCATACATCTTTTAAATCATATAAAAGTTTGCACTAAGGGTTCCTGTATCATAGGTTTACATACCTTCCCACTTGACCTTGCACTGTGATGTAACCGGAGTTCTAACGAGAGTTCGTGTAGTAAAGGCCACCGTTCATTTAATAAAAAGAAAGGTTTTGTAGATCTTTAAAGTAATCAGAAAAAAAGAAAAAAAATGCCGTTACTGGAAAATTATATTATATGTGAATGTAAAAGGCGTACTTACAATGCGTACGTTGTCGGCTTTGTATGCTCTGATAGTTAGTGTTCTTTTTCCGGTATTTGTGATGACCAATGTCGACTTCAAGTCAAAATAGCAAGTATCGCCACATGTTCCGCACATTAATTCTATTACAATATCTGCAAAAATTATAAACCAACATTAAGAAATTAATACGTGAAATTTGTAAAAAAAAACCCAAAAAATAACCGCAAGCAATACATGTATACATACTTTTTATAGCATACCATTCGTACCCGTTCTCAATAGAGTCTTATTTAAGGTATATTCATGGTATACCGCCATCTTGGATTGTACTATCGCAGTATATGTTCAGTCTGATTACTTGCACAAATCTGCAAATTTGTAGACAGGTGTGCAATTTTCTTGGTAAGATTGTTATTTGTGTGAAGTCAACTTGCTGATTTATTGAATTAATCGAAATATTCAAACAACTACCCAACATTTGTGTTTTAGAATCATTTTTTTTCTTCAACTAAGCCATTGAAGGGGAAGATAACTCTTTTAGTACAAAATTATACTGGACTGATAGGTATTTTTCATTTTTACTTGTATGCACCATATTTTCTTAAAACATATTATAAAACCTATCTTCTCAAAAAAAAAAAAAAAAAATCCGAATTCTATCTCATTTCTTTTTATACAAAAAATGTGTTATTTTATGATCCTTATAAGCAAATTTAGACAATTTCAACGACTCGTAGCATGAAAAATAGCACGGTGACCTATCCTTTTTGTGATATTTTGAACAGAGTATACTAGTAGTTTGGCAAAGTATAAGAAAATTCTTTCTGGGGAATCATATACCTATGATATACCTTAAATGGGCGGTTTGCAAATCATATACATGTATATGAAAAAATAAATTGGGAGCAGAAATGGTGAAAGTGTCAATTAAGAGACAACAACGCGACCAAAGAGCATATAACAGTCGAATACCACCTATGAGTATTCAATGCTGCGAGAAATTCCCGCACCCGAATGGGTGCTTCTGCTCGCCTCTAAACAAAAATGTATGTATATATACTAATTCATTGATTATGGATGTCATACTAAACTCCGAAATATATATAAAAAAAATCAAATATTATACAAGATTAACAAAGACCAGAGGCTCCTGACTTGGGACAGGCGCAGACAAGCGACGAGGTTATTTTTTTTATATATATCTCAACCCCTCCCTATACCTCTAGCCATTGTAGAAAAACACAGATTCACAACAATACGCAGGGTAAAATTCAGTTCAAAAAGTATAGCATGTATATGTGTTGTAGATTGAAAAGAAATGAACGTTAATTTAGGAAAAAAATGAAAAAAGCCCTTGTACCCAGTTCAAAGATAAGCAAATTTATCCAGACAATGGTCCCTTTAAATTAGATGCCGAATGTTCTGTTTGAAAAAAAAAATGCATGACTTCATTAACAGAAGTTACAGTCTTACATATTTTGCTTATTTAGTACGGGGCAAGTTGAAAATGAGATACATGTTTTATCAAATGTTCCTCAAAATCCAAAATTAGATATAACTATAACTTCCTTAACCGTTACCTAGGCTATGTTTGTGATTCTCTTAAATACTTACTTTTATCTCTGTTGTCGGCACTGTTTATATGCCCGAGAGCACGTGGAATAGTTTTAAGTGGATACCGTTCACTGAAACTACAAAATATCAAGAATCAAATACTAGCTGTAGTAACAATTGATAGTTCAGGTACGGCTGTTTAAAGTCATTGTCTATTGTACTTAAATGTATGTGTAAAGGTCCAAATATGTGTGTAATACTTTACTGAAAACTTTTTACACATACATGCAATATCTATATCGACTAGAGTTTAACCCAAATAATTTTCATATACAAAGTATCTTCTGTTCCAAGAATTTTTATAATTTTCAAATAATAGTAGTGCAATAACTGGGCACAAATACTAGTAGTGCATTAACTGGGCACAAATACTAGTAATGCAATAGCTGGTCACACATACTAGTAATGCAATAGCTGGTCACAAATACTAGTAGTGCAATAGCTGGTCACAAATAGTTTATATAACGTTGAATTGATTGACAGTTTTTTGCCTAAGTGAAAAGTAAACTAACACTGAACTTCGAGTGAAATTCAAAAAGAAAAATCTCAAATCAAATGACAGAAACAAAATCTCAAACACATCAAACTAATCATATTCCTGACTTGTCACAGGCATTTTATTTATGTAGACAATGGTGGATAAAACCTAGTGTGAAAGCTAGCCAAACCGCTAGCCAAACCTCTCACTTGTATGTCAGTCGTATCAAATTCCATTATATTGACAAAAATATGTAGACGAGCACAAATAAACAGTATATATATATTTAGTTTATATTAATTTATAGTGGATTGGGAAACAAGTGTTGCTACTTACTGTAAACCAACTTATTGTCGCGGATACTTTATTTCGCGTTTTACCCTTTCTAGACCACTTCGCGGGTATTTAATTTCGCGATTTTCTGATTTACTAGATAAAGTTTAATAAGGAATAATGGAAGTTTTACATATTCGTGACGATTTCAATTCGCGTTTTTTTTTCTCCTCGCGAACGTCGCGAAAATAAATCGCTCTTAAAATAAGTTGGTTTACAGTATGTTAATCCCGTTCCACTTTGTGGGTGCGAATGTGGCGTTGTAGCGGCATTAGCATGTTCTTTTTCGAAAATCTACAAGGGCGTCTTTAGCGTGCAAGAGATGTGGATCGCTCTTAACACGGGTCAGCCATTTATCGCTCCATTCCGATGGATTATCACCGTTTCCTCAAGACCATACTTGCAAATGCTATCAAGGGAGAGCCGAAAATTCAGTCCCTAAAATGTTCATCCAAGAACGAGAATCGATTGTGTTAGTAGTCCGATGCACTAAACACTACGCCACGGCTCTAATTATATACATTATATATACTGTAGGTACAGACAATACAGTTCTATTATTGAGTTTTGCTGACGAGAAAACTCCGCTGCCTGCAACAGGAAAAGAGTGTAAAATTGGATAGAGCGGGAAACAAAATTTAGCTTTGTAAAAGTAACAGTTTTCCCCAAAGATTTGTCGCCAGGACTTGATAAAGCGTCGTTCCCTCTCTACATAGATTCAGATTCGATCCCCTATTAATATCGTTTATCAAGTTCGTCGTCACCATTTAAACCAAGGATGTAATATGCTTTCCAATGAGACAATATTTATAAAATTTTATATAAAGTGAATGTAAGAAATAAGGACACTGGTACCAGATAGGATCAATGAATTTTAGTTAGGGGTGCACAAACTTCATTTTTTAAGGTAAAATTAGCGAAATATTCTTTATAAAACTTAGGACAATCGTTGTTTTGCAAAATATAAGGAGGCGCACGTCCACAACACTCCGGCTAGATACGCATTATACAAAGGGATAAACCCATATAGAATTGTCGTGCTTACTATTGAAGTTACAATTTTTCACTATTATACAAAAATATTAAAAAAATTATGTGACCGATTGTTCACCCTTAGCATGTGTAAATGACTACGTGTTAACATAAGCAAAACAAAGCAATCAATTATAAAAATGTACTTGTCTTACCCTTTGTATCTATCTGATCCACATGGACTGACGTAAATATGCACAAAATAAACCCACGCTTGTGAATTATGAGCAGTGAACGTGGCGACAATTAATATAAACGCAGAAATATTCCAATTCATGTTTTGTTTTAAAGCTTATACTTGCAGACAAAGACGATACGCGTGTGGTTGTTTACGATATTGTTTTCATACTATTATAGATAACAAAATGCTTACACTAAGCCGTGGGGTACAATTAAGGTTACAAGAGCGCAATTATTCGTAATGCATTTTCCAAAGGGTACCACTAGTGTTCCGTATTTTTTTTCTCGAAGACTACACAAACTAGGGAAAAACGGGTAGCAGTTCCTGTTACTAGAAATGCCAGTGTTGCATTACAACCAAAAAAATATATAGGTTCATGCGGCTCAAATTGACTTAAAATGCAGTTGAAAAAGATCGTCTACTTTTTTCGCTTAATGAAAAAGGCATATTTTTAATGGCTCCGACGTGCAGAAATGGAAGAAATTTTCTATACTTCGTAAAATGTGAATATTATTTTCGGCAATTTTTAAACCTAATTGGATAAGCTTTCGATTAAATGTAATTCCAATCCTGTATTAACCAATTAGAAGCCGTATGGGATTCTATTCTGAGTACCATCTTGGGGTAAAATGTAAACAAATAATTGCGCTCTTGTAACCTATTAACCTTTTTGAAATACGATTCTTCTTTTCACTTATTAACCTTGAATTGGAAACTCCGAACGTGCAGTTGATAAGGGACTTTCCGTTATATGAATTTCCCTCGATGTTCAGTATTTTGTGATTTTACTTCTTTTTAGCTCACCTGGCCCAAAGGACCAAGTGAGCTTTTCCCATCACTTGGCGTCCGTCGTCCGTCGTCGTCCGTCGTCGTTAACTTTTACAAAAATCTTCTCCTCTGAAACTACGGACCAAACTTAACCAAACTTGGCCAAAATCATAAATAGGGTATCTAGTTTGAAAATTGTGTCCGGTGACCCGGCCAACCAACCAAGATGGCCGCCATGGCTAAAAATAGAACATAGGGGTAAAATGTAGATTTTGGCTAATAACTCTGAAACCAAAGCATTTAGAGCCAATCTTACGGGGTAAAATTGTTTATCAGGTCAAAATCTATCTGCCCTGAATTTTCAGAGAAATCGGACAACTGGTTGATGGGTTGCTGCCCCTGAATTGGTAATTTTAAGGAAATTTTGCCGTTTTTGGTTATTATCTTGAATATTATTATAGATAGCGATAAACTGTGAAAAAGCAATAATGATCAGCAAAGTAAGATCTACAAATAAGTCAACATGACCAAAATGTTCAGTTGACCCCTTCGGGAGTTATTGCCCTTTATAATCATTTTTTACCAATTTTTCGTAAATTTTTGTTATCTTTTACAAAACTCTTCTCCTCTGAAACAACTGGGTCAAATTTAACCAAACTTAGTCACAATCATTTTTAGGGTATCTAGATGGCTGCCATGGCTGAAAATAGAACACAGGGGTAAAATGTAGATTTTGTCTTATAACTCTGAAACCAAAGCATTTAGAGCAAATCTGATAAGGGGTTATAAGTGTTAATCAAGTCAATATCTAAAGAATTAGAAACAATTTAGAAAAAAATTAGAACAACTAGTTTATAGCTTCAGGTACCAGTCTTGTATTACAACTCCAGTTTCCGGTGCATGTCAAAACATGGAGGGAAACAAAATAGTGCATTTTTTTCTGATTTTTTTTCTGAACTCATTTTTTTCTGTTTGATTATAGGTTTATGCTGAATTGAAACATATATACAGACTTAAACAAATTCTTGCATCTTTTGGGGATATCAATCCAGGAAGGTGGAAGGATATCATGTTTACTGGAAGTGGTGCGGCCTAGTAAAAACAGCAAACAGAAAGTAGAAAAAAAATGTTTTGACTTCAGGGTTACGTAACTTTTTATTCTTCGTGGCAAGACCCCCTTTTTTTTCGATTAAATCACAATTTCACATTAGTACAGTTGGGTGCAGACCAAGCATTACATGTAAACGGGCCTAAAAAGTTGACGCGGCGTTTACTCGCGTGCACTTCATGTAAACGCCGCGTTAACTCTGCGTTAACTACGAAATTTTAGTAGACATAAATAGTAAACGGGCGTTTACTTTCGCGTTTACCTCCGCGTTAACGCGAAAACCGCGTGTCTTCTAATTTTGTAAAGAGTAAACGGGCGTTTACTTTCTCGTTTCGTCGCGTTAACGCGAAAAAGGCGTATCTTCTATTTTTGTAAAAAAAAAAGTAAACGCCCGTTTACTGTTTGTAGTAAACGCTCGTTAACGTAGATTGTACTCGTATCCTTGATACACTGACCTAATATATCACATGATAAGGTACATCAAAATATCTATCTGTCCATTTTCGATCAACATATTGACGATTGCATTTAATGAAATGACACTTCTTTAATTAATTTATTGAATTTTTTTTTTTAAATATGCCAGTTTAATTGTGAGTCGATATTTGTACATGTAAATTTTGAACAGAAAAATAGAAAATCCGCTGTTGAAAGTTTTTGGAACTGACTTTTTTTGCAATTAATAAATGTTTATATTTCTAATAAAAAGTATTTTTGATTGTTAAGGTTCAAAACACATATACGTAAAATATTAAGTCATTTCAACAACGTAAATAAATGTACAAATGCATCCGACAATTATTTTATAATATACACAATTAGTTAACGCGAAAAGTAAACGCGCGTTTACTCTCAAGTGCATGTAAAAATACAATTAAGAAATCTGTAGTAAACGCCCGTTTACTTTTACGTGCACGTAAAATTAAACTAGTGAAATCTGAAGTAAACGGCCGTTTACTACTGACTAAACGGACACAGAGTAAACGCGCGTTTACTCGAGTAGACATTATAAATTTCCATTTTGACCGCGTTAACGTAAATGAAGTAAACGGGCGTTTACTAGTAAACGCGAAATTTAAAGTCAACTAACGAAATATGTGCACGCCGCGTTAACTTGCGTTTACTTTATGTAATGCTTGGTCTGCACCCAACTGTACATACATGATATGAACATGATTTTTTTTTTCTATGTAGCATTTTTTTTTTTTTATTATTTCAAAGATCAGCTGTTTAACATGTAAGCCTATGGAGCAGTCAATTACAAGACTGCAACCTACACGTTCAATAGTCAAAATCTACGTAGATGCTACGATATTGAACGCAGCCCAGGACTAAATTTTGTATATACTACATGTATAAGCCATGAAATGTGTCCTCTTTACACACAGATATACCCATTTCGTTATAAGAGAAACTAAATGTACATCTGCCTGTAACATAATCACTAAAATACGAATTTAGCCAGAAAGAGCAATTTGACGCCTCTCAAAATTATATATGACGGAATCGTAACCAAAGTCGTAGTTCAATTGGAAGTAAATCCTGCCGCAACAATTTGTAGCACTAAAAATCTTTTTGATTTTGGAAAAAAATATGCATCACATTTAAGTTTTTATCAACAGAGAAATTATACAATGAGAATAAGATTCATCTTTATGAAGTACACGAACAAACGACAACCACAAAACTGCAGGCGCATAAAGGATGTGGCGAGGTTAAACATATATTGATGGTACCAGCCCCAAATTATAGCCAATAATAACAAATAACACACCATGAATTTCAGAATAAAATATCAATCAGTACACCTCCAATGGATTTAGTCTAAGATAATGTATATTCAGTGAATTTGAGAGAAGTGTATAATGACAACTATAAAATAACTCTTTTAGAAAATCTATAAGATTTTTCTCTCTTGTTTTTCATAATGAATGCAATTTGAGTACTGTTACGTTACATGAGTCATATTAAAAAAAAAAATAGAATTGTGTACACGAGAAGATAAGAATTAAAATAAATAAACATGTAAAAAAATATTCCTCTTACCCTTCATTGTGATCCGATCCTGTAGAACTAACATAAATATAAACCGTTTGCAGATTTTCAAATTCGCAAAGTATTGCCGTTGCTTTGATAAGCAAAAAAATCAAAACGTTGATGTGATTCATATCAATAGAGTTGTTTCAGTTTGAAAACATAAGACCTTGCATGTACATATGCTGTAAGATTTAGTCCTTTAAGTCGTACACGTATTATTAAACAATTTCGGTTTGTTTTATATGTTTTAAAAATCTTTTTTTACATTTCTTATTTTTTTCTTCAAAAAAATGTTTGGTTTTGAACTGTATAAACCAATGTCACACGGTACAATGTATAACATATGTTGAACTTTAATAGCAAAACTTTTGATTCAATACTGAATATAAATTAGATTTGAACTCTTTTTTTTTCTGCGTTTTTTGTAATAACAATAGTTCAAAATTACCTTATAGTAACCTTCACTCGTTGAAAAATTATGACCTCTTGTAGAATCTTGAACTTGAATCAGGAACTATAGGAATAACTACTGATGTAGAACAGTTTGTAGAACGCTCTGTACCCTAAAAAAGATTACACTGTTCTACCCTGGACGTTTTCTGACAGATATACTCTGGGACGTATTATGGCAATTTTACCATAGGACTTTTTCTGACAGTTTTAATGTAGAACTTATTCTGACAACATTACACTAAAAAAGTTTCTTACAGTTTTATTTTAGATTTTATTCTGATGTTTTACCAAAGATAATTAGTTCGGCCAGCTAGGTTCTTCAACGTTTTAGGACAGACCTACCACAGAACAGATTCTGACATCTCTACACATGATCTTATTATGAAACTTTAACATATTAAAGGTTTTGACAGTTCTACCATTTGACTTTATCCTACAATTCTACCATTAGACGTATTCTGACAATTTTAACCCTGGATTCAGACAGTTCTTATCTTGACTACTTTAACAAATTATGACTTGGATGGAGAGTTGTCTCATTGTCTAACATACCACATCTCCTTATAGCAATGCATTTTTAAAAGTTCTCCGTAAAGCCCCAGTCACACTGTCACGTTTCGGCTATCCCGTTTTGCTACGTTTTCAAAACGTAGCGAAACGGCAATATCCGTAGTGAATCGTATCGATCCGTACTTAAAACGGCTATATACGTAGTTATGCGTAGATTGATACGTGATCGGTGCCGTTTGTATTGGTCTGCACAATACAAACGTGACTAAAAATGAAAACGTAATACTAACGTAGAAAAGCGCAGTAAAACGTAGAAGGAACGTAGAAATGCGTATTAGAAACGTACCTGATACGTTCTAAAACGTATTTGATTATAATCACTAGGTGTTATTACGTTTAAGTACGTATCTGCCACGTTGCATTAGGTTTTTGTACGGTATATTACGCTTCATGGTACGCATTAATAGGTTTCATCACGTTATTCTAGGCATTATTACGTATCGATGCGTATTACTACGCATGATTACCTTCTTCTACGTATAATCAAACCACGTGTATCTATATTTCTCGCCATTTGCTAAAATAGTTTGTCAGTCTTACAGCAAGATGGACAGACAACGGATGGAAATGACAAATTATGGATTATTGATACACAATCATATTTTGAAATTGAGAATGTTGTTAAACAGACACAGACATAAACGAATAGATCGCAGAGTGCGCACGGTATGGGTAAGGGATTGGATAGGTAGAAGATCTCAGTTTGGTTTTTATGCACAGCTGTTGGATGAATTGAGATGTGAAGACACCGTTTCTTTCAAAAACTTTTTGAGAGTTGATCCAACCATGTTTCAGGAAATTGTTAATAGATTAACACCAAGGCTACAAAAGAAAGACACGTGGTACCGAAAGGCATTGCCAGTTGGTCTTAAAGTAGCAATAACCCTTCGATATCTAGCCACAGGAGACAGTTATCATTCACTTATGTATTTATTTAGAGTGCCGCACAACACGATATCCAATCTTGTAGTACAAGTCTGTGAAGCAATTATTTCCGAGTATGCTGACGATGTTATCAACACACCTACGGAAGAAGCTGAATGGCTAGCCATTTCGCAAGAATTTAGTGATATGTGGCAGTTTCATCATGTGCTAGGTGCACTAGATGGGAAACACGTTGCTATCAAATGTCCGGCTGGTGGTGGTTCTAAATACTATAATTATAAAGGATTCCATTCTATAGTTCTAATGGGCTTAGTAGACGCTAATTATAAATTCAAATGGGTTAACGTTGGCGCACCAGGTGCTTGCTTTGATGCACAAATTTGGAATCAGTCAGACTTATAAAATCATATAATTGATGAGAATATGCACATACCAAAAACAGAGCCTCTTCCGAATGATGACAAAGACATTCCGTACTTCATCGTTGGTGACGACGCGTTCGCCCTCAGAAGTTGGCTAATGAAGCCCTTTTCTAGGAGGAACATGACCCTTGAAGAGAGAGTTTTTAACTACAGGCTATCGCGATCACGAAGAGTTGTTGAAAACGCATTTGGGATACTTGCAAATCGATTTCAATGCTTACTTTCAACTTTAAAGCAAGAGCCTAACAATGTCGTATCCATTATTCTGGCCTGTGTTTGTCTGCACAATATAATGAGGATAAGATATCCAGGTGATCAGAACATTTTGTTAGACAGAGAAGACGAGAACCACCATCTTTTACCTGGAGCTTGGCGAGACGAAACAAACCTGAAGGACATTGATGATGTGCAAGATCGCAACTATCCTAGCAAGGCAGCAAAACAACAAAGACTGTATCTTAAACACTATTATTCGTCACCTGCAGGAAAAGTTCCATGGCAAGAACGAATGGTTCAATAACGTTTTTTAACTGTCTTATCGTAGTATATTTGAATGATAAGTATATGATTTGTACTTTTGTTTATTTAACTTTGGATGTATCAAAAAATATTATCATGATACATGTAATTAAACTTTAAGAAATTCTTCTATCAATACCAGTTTTCTGGTCTTTTAAAAACAATGGCACGCATGGGTCAGCATACTTAGGATAAATTGAAAATTTCATTATTATAACACTAAAACAACAACACAAATCAAAATAAAAAAAAAACTTTGGGATCCCGCTAACATATTTAACCCCGCCGCATCATGTATGCATGTGCCTGTCCCAAGTCAAGAGCCTGTAACTCAGTGGTTGTCGTTTGTTGCTGTGTTACATGTTGTTTTTCGTTCATTTATTTGTACATTAATAAGGCCGTTAGTTTTTTTTTTCGTTCGAATTGTTTTACATTTGTCATTTCGGGTCCTCTTATAGCTGACTATGCGGTATGGACTTTGCTCAATGTTGAAGGCCATACGATGACCCATAGTTGTTAATTTCTGTGTCATTTGGTCTCTTGTGTAGAGTTGTCTCATTGGCAATTACACCACATCTTCTTTTTTTATATTAACCAACAAAATAATCACTCAAACAAAAAAACTTTTAATTTTACAGACAACTGTCATAATACATGAAATAAACAAACTGTCTACATAATAGAGTCGTCTTTTAATGTCATTCATATAAAACTTTAAAACACCTGTACGGTTCCTGGTATGAATAAGTTTATAATGAGAAAAGTGACGATGAGGGTGAATCAACGTTCATTGAATCCGATTGCATTATTACACTGGCAATACTTGATGTTGTAATATCTTGTGCGCATGTAACAGGTGGAGCAGAATGTGCTCTTATAGGTTCAATGTCTGCTTGAGTTTTAGACCGGTTTTGCAGAAAGGCGACGTCCTGTCCAGGTAGCTGATATTGCTGCTGCCATGCAGGTAGGTACCCAACATTACTTGATTGATTACACTACAGAACGGTCTGGTTTGAAACACACTAAAAGATAAATCAAATACCGGTAAGAGGAAAATTGGATTTAAAACGGACAATGTGCAACGTAGAATATTTCAAAAGAGCAATTATTATAAAAGGGAAAGCATTGACAATGTTCTAACCAAAGCTTTAAATGTTTTTTCATGATTCATGTATCCACTCAACAAAAATCTTATCTGAAAGAAAAAACAATAAAATCTTTCTTTTGAGTACAAAAAATCTAAATTTTTAGACCATAAAATGGGAACAAAATAATTTAATTACAATGACAGATGTATTAATAATTATAAAGTGTACCTCTATTAATGTCTCCAGATTTGTTTTAGTTACTCTGCTCCCTCTTTGCATCTCTGTCCTTTCTAAATTTTATTGAATAATGATGCCGTTTCATGATAAGTGATCACAGCGTAGTGACACGTGATACTGCGTGCAATAAACTTGCTAAATCGTAGGAAATCGTGCAAAAGCGTACTTGAACCGATTTAGAAACGTACTAAACCCTAGTAATACGTAGTGAAACGTAGTAAACCGTAGTAAAACGTAGTTTATACGTACTGAAGCGTATTAAAACCTAGTAGAACGTACCCCTTGTAGTTATAAAAAAACCTAGCAAATCGTAACAAAACGAAACAATACGTAGAAGAACGTATCAAAACGTGGCGTAAACCTAGTTAAACGTACGGACCGTTAAAAATGACAAAAAAAATGCCATGAAACGTAGCATTTCTACACGTACTAAAACCTAGCTGTCGAAACGTGACAGTGTGACTGAGGCTTTAGATCTTATCATTAAAGGGTATAACAAATGATAACGGTCATATATTAAAACTTATTCTGACAATTATAACCATAACTTGTTCTGACAGTTATACCTCAGGATTCATTTATGCCCGCGTCACACTGTCCCGATTTTTATATACGATGGACACCCGAATGCGAAAATTGTCAGTTCGTACGAAGTTGGTCCCGATCTCGTTAAAATACCAAAAAATGACCGAAGCAAGTACGATGAATAACGAAGTCTATACGATGGTGCAGAAATTATATACGATAGCAAAAGATGGACATACGAAGGTTAACCGAAGACGGGTATTTAAGCTTCATATCTCAGCCGAGGCCTACACGATGGATCACGAAGGCTACACGATGGATTACGAAGGCTACACGATGGATTACGATGATGGCGCGATGGACATACGATGTCTAAAAGACGTCGTGTACAGCTTACGATGCATTTAAATTATATGTCAAAGGCATCACGCGTTTTAAATTGTTTGATCAATATTGAATATATATTATATTGTACATTTAATTTCTGGTTTAATTATAAGACGGAAGACCGTGGGCTATTGTTCCACCTTGTAATGATCTGACATTTTTTACGTTCAAGGCCAAAGGGCAAGGTCACGCAGATGTAATTGTTTTTTCTCCTTGAAATAGCATAATACACAGGAAATTGGTTGCTCATTTTTTTACCTGCTGGTTTTAAAGACAATATTAAAGGTATTTCCAGGTACTGAATGTTTTTGTTGATTTCTAAAAAAATGGTTTATGTATCAAATATGCATACTCAATTTACCATTTTCTGCATGTGTCATATACAAATATAGTGTCCATATTTGTCCCCAGTATGTTACATACGAGTGGATGCCACGCTCGGCATTGCCTTTTTTGAACTGTAAAATGTGTGCACTAGTTTGAATAATCACCCATAATTATGCCCATGTTTACTGATCTATCTTAAAGGTAAGGTAATGGATTCGTTGATCCCATTTATTAAAAAAGAGCTCTTTCCAGGAGAATACCATAATGATATAGACAAAAGGAAGGATGTGGGGAAAGCAACAAATGCGGCAAAATATGACATATAGAAAACAAAATGGTTATGGAGTAAACATTCGTGTGACAACAACTCAGACGATACATAAAAAATCAGAATAATGAAGAAAAGTTGGTTTCCCTATATAGGTGTACCTGCAGTGTTGGTGTACGAGGCGCGTTTATGATTTTCATCATGTTACTTGATATGAAAAATTGACAAAAAATAATATTTTATTTGTAAAAGTAAATCCTGAGCCTGTAATAGCTGCCCTTCTTGTTCCATTTGAATTAATAGAAACAACGCTGTCGACTTTCTTGTTCTCATAGAATCATGATATGAGCTCCATGTTTTGTGAACGTCTTTCTTAACTGTCGTATTAGACTGACCAGTGCATGTCGCGCATGGCACTTTAAATGTATTTTAGCGCGAAAATTAACTTACATTCAGCTGGATTTATTGCCGTCGTAGTTCCATCTTGTTGCCTTCGTACTTTTATTCGATGGCAACACGACGGGATTACGAGGTCTTCACGAAGTCGTGTTGCCATCGTAAGACCTTCAGGTAGCTTCGTGATTTATTCGTGTAGACATCGTAATGTCAAAACTGCCCGATGGAAACGACGGAAACACGAATGCAATACGATGTTCAAAGATGCATTCCCGGGGACATTACGATGGTGAGGATGGTGATACGAACTCAATACGAACCCTCAACATCGGACGCACCTTCCGGGATTTTTTAACATGTTAAAAAATCTAAAACCCTTCCCGAAATTGTCCCCGAAGGCTAGAAAAAGTGGCCGATGGTTAAAGATGGTTAAAGATGGCACTACGAATAGCCCGATCTGGATTCGATCAGTCCCGATTTTGAAAATTTCCATAATCGTGTTGCCATCGGCGTAAAAATCGGGACAGTGTGACGCGGGCATTAACGGAAACAAATCCAAGGTTATGATGATAGGTAATTAAGCGTTTAGATAAAGATAAGAAATGGCAATTAGGTAATCTGCTCCTTAATAATGTTAATGAAACCGATAAATACAAGTATTATACCATACATATATAACAAACAATTATATTGGATAACACGTTATCATAGCACGTGACATGGAATCATTTACAGTCAATTTTCATTTAATTGCAAGGAAGGACGAATAACCCTAAAAATTTACACCAGCGTTGAATAACCCTAATAATATTATTCGACGTTGTATAACGTTTTGAGTTTTTTGTCTTGTACTCGAGTTACCGCCCATGAAAATGACGTCACAGACGTAAATAAATAAAATGAAAACGTTCACAGAACAGGAAGCCATCGAGAAACAAGAAAATAAGGCTTTGAAAATGCATCTTCTGACAATGCTATATCTTTTATCAGTATTTTACAAAAAGATTCTACTTTTGTTGTATAAAGAAGAATTTCTAAGACACAAATGTATATCTGAACATTAACTTGAACTTGAACTTGTGTTTGATAACGTATGGTAAAAGAGGGACGAATGATACCAGAGGGACAGTCAAAGTCACAAATCGAAAATAAACTGACAACGCCATGGCTAAAAATGAAAAAGACAAACAGACAAACAATAGTACACATGACACATCACAAAAACCCAAAGAATAAGCAACACGAACCCCACCAAAAACAAGAGGTGATCTTAGGTGCTCCGGAAGGGTAAACATATCCTGCTCCACATGTGGCACTTTCTTCAAAAGACCCTTCTACTGTAAGTTCGGTATAATAAAACAATTGTGACCCCTAAGAAGCGATGAATAAACTTATTCTGGAAGTTATATGTAGGACTTATTTTATCATGGAAGTTGTAGCCTAGGACTTATTTCATTCTTGAAATTCTAGCCTAGGATTTATTCTGATTTTATTATGACAGCTATATATGATCTAGATCTTATTCTGACAGCTATATATGATCTAGATTTTATCCTGACAGCTATATATGATCTAGATTTGATTCTGACAGCTATAATGTATATATGATCTAAATTTTATTCTGACAGTTCTATCCGAAACCTTACCCTAAAAGTTCTATTGTATTACAGGTGAGGATGTGACAGTTTTATCGTAAAAAGAAATCTGACAGTCCTATCATCCACTTTATATGGTGAAAGGTTTCCCTAGGACTTATTCTGAAAGTTCTACCCAAGATTATATTATGAAAGTTCTACCCTTAATCAAATTTTAAAAGTTCTACTGTATTACAGATTCTGACAGGTATGTTTTAAAACTTATTCTAAAGTTCTTATGAAAAGTTTTATATTATTCGTTTTTTTAAGCAAATGTATGTCACTTTATTGTAGAGATGAATTACAAAATTATTTGTTTCGAAACCATTCCACTGTATATGGTTTAATATTGATGTGATATTCTAAGTTTAACTGATGGAGAAAATAATTGTTTCTGCTTAAAACCATAGACAGATTAACAATTGAACTGTAAAACACAATTTGTCAACCACACGTATTTAAGAAAAAAGAAGGTTTGGTATGGTTACCAATGAGACAACTTTCCGTTAACGTTCAAACGAAATAGATGTAAGCAACTATATGCAACCATACGGCTTTTAGCAATAAGTTACGTTATGGCTATTCTCATAATTATATAAATCCTACATCACAAAGCATACTAAGTTCTTTTTAATATTCATATATTACGAATCGAATACGCTGTCTTTCTAAGATAAAGAATATATAGTTATATATATTTATTCAACAGTTTGTATCACACAATATTTGATCTTTAATTAATATCATATGTTACATGATACATTGTATACCATGTTTGAACTTTGACAGCAAGTTAATGAACTTTTGACTCGGTACTGAAAATAACTGATATGTGAACTCGATTTTTTTGCGTTTTTTCTTTCCTTTTCTTCTTTTTTTATGAAGGTTGCTAGCTTATCAACATATTTTTATTAAGAAATTAATTCACGTATGTGTCAAACCCTATTTCGTGGCGGTTATTTTTTTATCATTGGTAAAAGCCGGAGTGCTCAGACAGAACAAACTACCTGTGGTAGGAACACTGACTAACAATCCTTGTCAATTCAGATTTTTACTAGAGTGCCTACATGATTCGAATTCGCAACCTAATTAGTGTTGGTTTCTTGAATATTATTTACGGATATTTGTTTCAGTTTACTGATAATTGTATTATAAGCATATATAACTGAACAAATGCAAATTTTCCATGCTTTAAATGTTTTATTACTGCACAGGATATTTTTCCATTAACCTTTTGCGATAGTTGGTTCATGTCTGTCATATTTGTTTTTTGCAATAGTTGCGATAGTGATAAGTTTTTTGCGATAGTTGGTTCATGTCTGTCATTAACAGTTTCGTTATGATTAGGTCGTTTGTTTTCTCGATTTAAATGTTTCATACTTTTCCTGTCAGATCTTTTATAGCAGACTATACCTACATCCACTTCAATAAAACTAAGATGGATAGTAGTTGCGTTGGCAATCATAGACGATTTTACTGATGTTTATCTTGGAATAGCTATCAACAGACAATGATTGTTCTTTTTAGGTTTTAACAAGAACATATAATATTGAAATGATTTAGTTGTCCATGATGTGTCAAAAACATTGAGGAAATAAAAAAAAAAAAACACTCTAATGTTCAAAACGTTTTATAAAATACAACGGCGCATCGTCGTATCTGTCGGGTTTAAACTATGTGATATGATGTGAAGCATTTTGCGTTTCATATGTAACATATTTAACTGAATTTATCTCCATCAGGGACGTTTAAACTACATATTAGAAAGCCAAAGACGCTTGTTTGAAATATTATTATGAGCTGTACGATTACGATTATCATATAGGAATATTAATATTTACAAAAATAGATACTTGGCCTCATTGTTTCAAACACTTAGTTTCATTATATAAATTAAGTATTATAGTTCTGGTTTTGGTTTTATATTATCTATTATAAAAATAAAATTCTAAAATGTGCAATTTAGGCATACATGTAATTTACTATATTTTAAAATTGAGAATATAAATGGGGAATGTGTCAAAGACACAATAACCCGACCATAGATCAGCAGAAGGTCACCAATAGGTCTTCAATGCAGCGAGAAACTCCCGCACTCGGATGCGTCCTTCAGCTGGCCCCTAAATAAATAGCTATACTAGTTCAGTGATAATGGGAGTCATACAAAACTCCAAATTATAAACAAGAAACTAAAATTAAATCATGATACAAGACTTACAAAGGTCAGAGGTTCCTGAATTAGGACAGGCGCAAAATTGCAATGTTAACAATTCACACTGATTGAGCTTTTAAAATTATTCCATTTACAAACTTTAATATCAATACATGTATATGATACAGTAAGAGTTCAATGATCTGGTTTATGCTAAAACAAATATTCACCAACAGGATTGTGTTAAACAAGTAAGTAATGTTATAAGATAAAATACAGAATAAACAAAATTGGGTGATAAGTTTTTTTCATTGATCATAAATGATGTCCTGTTGTATTAAAAAACACTAGAACACACCCGCGAAATCGCAGACATTTAGAGCTTGGTTGAAAATATGTAATGCGGGGTTCACACATTGCCGATTATTACTCCCGTTTGAGATCAGACAGCGATACGAAACGAAAAGTGAAAAAGTCGGATTACTGTCCTCAATTATCTGGAATGTCCTATCATTGTCTGAACGCAGTCGTTTAAGTTCGTAACAGATTCCTACGGGTCGGGAAGGGTCCGAATGGTTCGACGAAGCACCCGACAGCTAGGTGCGTCCCGTAACATTCGGGGAAACTCAGCTGATTGAGTCTAGTCGGATTTCATTCGTGCCTATGTCGTGACAGATTCTGCTGTATCGGATCACAATCCTAACAATGTTATATGTATTCTGGACGGTGTCCTGTGGAACGGGAATGATCTGGAGAAATTTTTCATTGCTGTTCTTCTGCCGTTTGAGTCCAGATAGGATCCAGATCTTGTCGATTGCGAACCGTTTTTGCCAAAACCGTTCCGGAACAGTCCCGTTATTAATACGAAATTCGTAAATAATACCCACGTCAGAGTCCCGACAATTACAGAACACAATACGACTGAGACCAGACAAAGCCGTTTGAAATGCGATAGAGCGGACCGTGATAGGATTACGTTCCGACAGTACCTGGTGATCCCGATTATGCCGACAGTTTTCGAACGGATAATTTCCGTCAGCGTCGGTTCACTGTCTGATCTCTGTCGGATTACATTCGGTAGAATCGGGACGCAGTAGTAACAGACTCGGTCGAAATTTACCTGGCGAAAGATACAAATTGGATTAGAAGCGGATTGAGAACGGAATTATCTGGATAAATTCGCTTGGAAACGGTCGAATATCGACACTTCCTGAACAATATCTGATTGTTGTCGTTTTCAAATTATTTGTTTTACAAATTTTAATTAAAGTTTGAATTTCCATCCACGATTCACAGGATCTTGATCAGACTTTTGAAAATTTTTAATCGGGACTGGTCCTGTCAAGGACGGCAGTAAAAATCGTGAATGTGTGACCCCAGCTTAAAGCTGTTGTAGAGTGAAATTTTGTAAAAGAATTTAGCATGGTCTAGAGAATTTCAGAAAAGGTATCAAAAGTCATAGGTACTTTAAGCCCTCTCTCTTTTTTACAAAGTCCCGGTTTTTTTTTATCTTCTGTTAAATTCCATTATTTTCGCGTTTATGTATACTATGAACATACTTATATTATTTAACGAAATTCCGTATCAGTGCTCACGATTTAGAGATTGAGAGGGGAAGGTAAAAAAAATCTGACAGTGTCAGAACGTATCTGTAAATTGTGTGGTACTGAGGTTGAGGATGAAATTCATTTTCTTCTTCAGTGCCACAAACTTTCAAATATTCGTTTCAACTTTTGAAATGAAATAAAACAACGGTTTAAAAATTTTAGTGGTTTAGATATAAAATCACAATTTATTTGGCTAATGTTCTCTGAAGATATTTTCATACTCCAGAAACTCGGAGAATTATTGGAAAAATTTATCCTCTTATAGGAAAGTTACCTTAAATGATATATAGATATAGAAATGCCCAGTGACCCCCCCCCTTTTTAACCTAGTTATATTATTAAACACTGTGCTTGTTGTATTCTTCTACTTGTCTTAATAAATATATATTTTTTTTATAACATTATGTCTTAATCATATTGAATCACTTGTAATCATTTGTATGTAATTAATGTTGATTGTTCTGCTCCGTGTGGGCGCTTTGATTAACAATAAAGTATATTTGAATTTGAATTTATATTATGAATAAAGTGGATTTGCTATAAAATATTAATTCCTAGTTTCTTCTCCAAGCCGATCGCGCTATATTACATAGAGAGTTATTATATATTTAGTAGTATAATCATAGTATACATGCAAATAAACGCGAAATTAATTTCCTGTCCCCGATAACTTATATTAACTATATAAAAAAGATGTGGTATGATTGACAATGAGACAACTCTCTACAACAGACCTAAATGACACAGAAATAAACAACTATAGGTCACCATACGGCCTTCAACAATGAGCAAAGCCCATAACGCATAGTCATCTATAAAAGGCCCCGAAATAACAATGTAAAATAATTCAAACGAAAAGACTAATGACCTTATTTATATAAAAAAAATAAAAGACAACAGTAGTATACCGCTGTTCGAAACTCATAAATCGTTAGAAAAAAAATATGAATCCAGGTTACAAACTAAAACTGAGGGAAACGCATCAAATATAAGAGGAGAATAGAAACACAATATTAAAACGTAACACACACAGAAACAAACTATTATAATATGCCAATGGCCATTCTCCTGACTTGGTACAGAACATTTTAAGAAAACAAATTTGGTTGAACTTGGTTTCGTGGCATGCCAAACCTCCATATAACATTAAATGACAACATTACATGGCAGGACAACAATACAAATAATTGGGAGAACATATAGAACAGAGAAACATATGAATAACAAAATGGACGAAAAACAAATATGTGACATATAAACAAACGACAACCACTGAATTATAGGCTCCTGACTTGGGACAGGCACATACATACATAATATGGCCGGGTTAAACATGTTAGCGGGATCCCAACCCTCCCCTAACCTGGGACAGTGGTATAACAGAACAACTTAAGAACTCTGAAGTTTACGGCCGGAAGTCTTGTCTATGACTCAAAAGTCGGTCTGATGACGGATTCAATATCCGAACGCCATTATTTTCCATTTCTCCTGAAATAACCTAAGCAGAATAATTATAAAAATGGACGAAAGATACCACTGTGTACTGTGTGTTGTATAAAACGTAGAGGCATGAGATTAATTATTTGTGGAAGCAAGAGAAGTGACACACAAAATGAGGACTTTTAGTTTTAAAGTATCGATTCTAAATACCAACTCAGATCACCTGCACCTGGTAATTTAAACTACTGATTACAAAACAAATATTTTGTAAACATATTAATTTCAACAAGGTTATATACAAATGAACTATTTTACACAATATGTCTCGATGATGTACATTGGTGCATAATGCCTGACCGATTTATTAATATAAATATTCAAATTATAAGGGGAAACATATTAGTCATACATTTATTATGATATATTCCTTTTGACGACTGAGATTTATATATAATCATGTATGAGTCATGAACTTTTGGCCGACGATATATTGCATGCATACATAGATAGTCTCATATTTTGCGATTGGACCTCCTTTAGTCTTGAATCTTTGAGAAAACAAAGTTGCAAATGGCTAGTTTGTATATAGTCAGAATGCAGATGCTCAATTTTGCAAGATAGGATTGCAGAAAACTTTTTTAACGGATACATGTTGTAATCACAGTTAACCCTGCAGTATTCGTATTCTTAAGACTACAAAACTGAACACATATAAGATTTTTCAATTTGACATAAAAAAATTGCAAGACAGGCGTTTGATCTAGTTTAGAAAATTATAATAGCCTTTAAAAAAATGGACGGCAAAGGAAAACAACAAATCCTGACACAAAGAACGGCATTCCAGTTTCAAATTCCAGAAAATGTGTCAAAAATTGGTAAGGTTATTAATTATCAGGGTAGGATGTTCAATGATTGCTCTATGTCATATTTCTTTTTCGTTAAATGTTTGGTCACATATTATTTAAATGTATGTTTTCGCCGTTGGAACTATTTTATTGTAATTAACTCATTTCTGCGCCTTTTGTTACTAGATACATAGTATGTATTTGTAATATTGTTGAATATTGTGCAGTGACCTTTAGTTGCTTAATTTAACGTCAAGTTGACTATGTTGGTTAGATGCCTGCGTTGTTATCATTTTGCGTCAGTCGTTTGTTCGGACGTAGTGCATTCGTTCGTCGTTGTCGTCCGTCCAGTGGTTAGTCGTTTATCATCCGTTAAATGCATGTTTAGTCCGTCATCGTCAGTAAACGTTTCTGAAAATCATTTTTCCGAGACTGCTCAAAGGACTGAAAGGTTGTGTGCTTCATCTTTAGGATATATAAATAAGACGCAGTAGTATGGTTGGCAAATCCCAATTCTCAATCGGAGACAAAGTGAGGTAAAATTAAAACACTAAAATTCACCGTATGGCGGTAAACAATGGTCAAACCCAAACGAAGAGTAGATATCATAGGTCCGGAAATGACAATTCAAACCAAAAAACTAACAGCCTGATTTTATGAATAAACAATCTCAACGAAAACAATATTTACTGTACATCTACAAACAACAACTAGACCTTCAAGGTAGTTCAGGGGTATACCGCAATCTTGAATTTCACAATCATAGTAAATAATCGCACTAGTAATTTGTCCAAATCTGCAAATTTGGAGACAGATTTGCAATTTACAGGTTGCACTGTTTATTTATATAAGGACAACTTATTTATTCATTGCATTCTCAAAAATGGTTTAACAAAAACAAAATATGTTTGCTTTTAGAATTATTTTTTCAAATAAGCCATTTCAGGGGAGTACCAATTTTATACTGGACATATAGGGAAATATTCATTTTTTATTTGCAGCAAGAAAACAAGTTCGATGACACCAATTGTTCTTTTAATTTCTTAAAATGTATATTATAAAACCTATTTACTCAGATTTTAGTTCAAAATTCTATCTCATATATTTCTTTTTATGCACAAAAATGTTTTTTTTTCATGAACAATCTAAGCAAATTTTGGCAATTTTGAACGATGGTACTTTACAAAATGCGCGGTGACCCATACTTTTTATAATTTTTCTTTAAAACGCATAGTAAAATCTTCATTTTGGCTAAGTATAAGAAAATTCTATCATTTTTTATTCATACCCCTAAACTAACATAAACACCAGTGAGTAACATGTCAATGTATTTAGATGTTTTTCGTAGATCTGATATTCGTGCACATTAGTTAATATTACGAACATAAACGATAGGAAGTGGGAAATTACCTTCAGTTTCAATTTTTGAACATGACCTTATGCTACACATAGACCTTTACTGACGTCAACAACAATTATCTATGGGTGTTTGTGGATTTTGTATCATTTGACATGTACATTCTTGAATTGTTACACTTTGCAAGTGGACACTGAATAACGCGCGTAGCGGGTTATTGAACAGTGTGCAGCATATTTTTATGTTATTTCGAATAGACAGAAAAAAATATTACAGTCATTTCTTTTACTTTACTTCTAAATTTAATTTTAAACCGTAGAAAACCATGACAAAACGTTAATGACGTCACGGTCACGTGACTAAATTATATATATGGGCAATCAATAAAGCTTACATTAGCTGTAACCAGATTCAGTCAAAAATATATAATATCGAAAAGCATACAATGAATGAATTGTAGAATCACACAACCATTCTTGTGTCTTCGGATCTAAGACAATGAAAACCTGTCTCTTGTGAATTATTAAACAAATACATCTTGATGCTGACCGTACCACCTATGTAGTGACGGTTTCATACACTTCGGTTGCAGATTTTTTTTTCGTTTTAGAAGCGCACTTGCATATATAGATGCTATTCAAATTGGTGCGTTTGCAACATATTAATTGAGTTATGAGAGGTGTATGTTTCTATTAAACAATATTGAAGCTAACAGTTCCGTTACAATAGTCATATTCAGTATTCTAAACAGTTCGAACATTACACTACATTCATCTTTGTGCTTATACAAGTACAAATCAGGAGATAAATCTCATTCTATGAGGTCACCCTCGGGGAAATAGAACAGGAATATGATATAGGCAATTGGAACATAAATAAAGGCAACAGTAGTATATACCGCTGTTTGAAGTTCTTTAATCGACTGAGAAAAAATCCGGGTCAAAAACTAAAACTGAGGGAACACATCAAATATAAAAGGAGATATGTGACACAACAGAAACGCAACATTAAAATGAAACACACACAGAAACGAACTATACTACAACAATGGCAATTTTCCTGATAATTTAAGAATAAAATGGTGGGTTGAACCTGGTTTTGTAGCATGCAAAACCTCCCGCTTCTATGGCAATGTTTAAAAGAACATTAAAACATTACATGACAGGAATACAGTTCCAATAAATGGGAAAACACATAGGACAGAGAAACACACAAATAATAGCTAACAGAAGGTATCCGGTTTAAAAATTATTACGCCAGACGTGCGTCCACACAAGACTAACCAGTGAAGCTCTGATGAAAAAAGTTCGAAAGCCAAAACCAGTACAAAATTGAAGAAAGCAAAAGGAAATTCAAAGTCGTAAATAAACTGACAACACCATTGTTAAAACAGAAAAAAAGACCAACATGCAAACAACAGTACACAAAACACTTAATTGAAAACTAAATAAAATTGAGAAAGGAAATGGGGAATGTGTCGAAGCGACAACAACCCGACCATAGAGTACAGAACAGCCGAAGGCCACCAATGGGTCTTCAATGTAGCGAGAAACTCCCGCACCTGGAGGCGTCCTTCAGCTGGCCTCTTAAAAAATATATATACTAGTACAGTGATAATGGACATCATATTTAATCCGAATTATGCACAAGAAACTAAAATTGTAAATCATACAAGACTAACAAAGACAAGAGGCTCCTGACTTGGGACAGGCGCAAAATTGCGGCGGGGTTTAACAGTCTATAAGATTTCAACCCTCCCTCTATACCTCTAGCCAATGTAGAAAAGAAAGAACTACGTAGCACGAACCCCGACCAAATGCTTCGGGTGATCTCAGGTGCTCCGGAAAGAAATGGCAGATCCTGTTCCACATTTGCAACCTTCGTTATGCTTATGTTAGTGCAAAACCTGTAATAATTCCAATTCAATAGGTCACAATCGGGATATAGAACTCTATTGAAGTTCCATCATGTCATATTTCACCTTAAGTTCCTACGCATGTATTCATCTCTGATTTCCAAATGTTTGGAATGCAGTAAAGCAAGTACATGGAAGCTGACTATGCTGCATGGGCTTTGCTCATTTTTGAAGGCCGTATGGCAACCTATAGTTGGTAATTTCTGTGTCATTTGGTCTCTTGAGGAGAGTTGTCTCATTGGCATCTTACCACATCATTTTTTTTGCGCGCGAAATTGATAAAATTTAAAATTATTCGGTGAATTTAACTTCATTAGACACGGATGAAATATCTGGTGCAAACAACAAAATATCTGGACTTGTATTTTTCTAAAGATTAAATGGTCACTCAGTATTAATAATTTAGATTCAAGCAAATTAAACACTAGCCTGGTGTATTGTTAAGTATTTATTTAAAACAGATTAACAAAAATATTGAGCAATAACACAATCATACACCTTAAAAATTATGTGTTCGTCTTATCAAACCGACGTGCCCTACATAATGCTAATGACGCCTAGGTAATGGCTCAAAGATTTCGTGTTTGTTGATTACGTTCACTAGGACAATAACACTTTGAAATACACATATACAATAAATAATACTAACACATGATTTATAACATGATCAACCTAAAAGCTTACTTTATATTCGCACTCATTTTTATAACATTTATAACAGGTTTAGCTGCACGTGAAATATGAAATAATACTTGGCATACTGAATATGAAATATTAAAAAATGATATCATTCAAGGAAATGGTATGTCAAAAAGCATAGTGTATCAGTGAATATATAATAAACAAAAGTAATAATTTGAACTTTTTCGAAAGTATGAACTCGTATTTTGTTAAAAAAAAAACTTGTAATGTGTTCTATTATGCAAATAAATGCTGTTACTTTTACATTAACTAGCTCCGCTTCTATTGTCTGATAAAATAAAGGCTATGACGGGTTTGAGTTTTCTCGTTAATTGTTTTACATTGTCTTATAGGGGTCTTTTATAGCTGACTATGTGGTATGGGCTTTGTTTATTTGTTGAAGGCCGTACGGTGATCTATAGTTGTTAATGTCTGTGTCATTTTGGTTTCTTGTGGACAGTTGTCTCATTTGCAATCATACCACATCTTCTTTTATATTGGTTTTAAAATTAGGTCATTCTTTACTACCTTGCACACAAAACACAAAAGTTAACGCCACGTCTGCATGCAGTGCTGGATGCAATGAGGAATGCAATCATGCAATGATGAACAATTTGCCGCGACAATAATGAATATCATATTAGATTTAATAAATAGCAGACATTTTACATAGCAATACATCTGTACAGTGTTGATATGGTAAAAAGTTTTGTTTCAATTAATGAACAAATCGCCTGTTCTTTTTTATTATTGCACCCATCGTTAATGACTACATTAAGGAATTAATTGTGACTGTGATGTACTAATACAAGCATTGTGACATCAAAAATGTACGGCAAAATGTTCCCGATAACAATAAAGTATTAACTACACATTTAATATTGGTGATCTTTCCTTTTCTTGTTTCTTTGTGTCTGCAGTTAATAAGGGATCTTGATTGATATTTGCACTTTGTTTCGTCTTTCCATTGGTCCAACATCGTCTAATAAACAGAACCTCGCGTCCTATCATAAAGAAAGGGGAACAAATGAATTCAAATTGTTTAAGTACTTGTTTTTATCTAACTGTAACAATTGCAAATATTCTAGTGTTTCACGTAAATTTTAAAAGGAAAAACCATTTAATATAAATGTAATTGTTTTTACACACCTTTAATACAATTACCAGCACGATAAATTCAGTAATTGCATTTACAGTTCATATTTTAATCGTTTTAAGAGATATTCGTATATCGCCGATGTCAGAATAAAAAGGTAATGATTAAGACTATTCGTTGACATATTTTAATCATTTCATTCTGTGACATTCTGCTGTTGTTTCTCCGTAGACAGAAAGCTCAGTATTGATTATTCGAGACAATGAATAGTAAATGCATTGAAAGAAAGTACCACGCAACACTTACATAACTTAGGACATATAGATAGAACATTTGCTGTAATTGCATATATAACAACTATTACAGGTCCCTGTACCGCATTCAGCAGTAAGCAAAGCCCATTATGCATACTGATAATCAGCACTAGAAGGCTCCAGGATGTTAGCGGATCTCACCCACTCCTAAACTGAGACAGCGGTGATATAAGTACAACATAAGACGAACTTTTAAATCAGTTGAACGAAACTCAACTCATCTGGTTGGCACTAATGCAAATACACGCAGAATCATAATGGAATTGGATGGGTACCTGTGCATCTCGGCTTTATGCTCTTTCATGCAAATATACACTGACTAGACAGTTGCTATATTTTAAATCGTAATGTAAGATTTGAACTGACATCAACCGTATTAAAAACTTACTTTTGGCCAAGATTATGCAAATTAAAATCATAACAACCACAGCACATCCAATGGATATGGTAATCATTGCCAGCGTGCTTTCTTCTTTTTCTAAACATTTAAAACAAAATATTAATGAAGATAAAAAGGAAACATTCTGAATTGCAAAGTTCAAAGACCTTTGAACAAAGACTTTACGGAAGAAATATAGAACACACAAAACAGGAGTTAAACTTTTATATGCGAATATTTGCAAAACAGTTTTAGCAAAACGCGAGTTCCACATTATATTCACATGAAGGAAATACCACAATAACTATTTGTGCCCGGTTACATGCTGAGTCTTTGACTGTGTTAACATTTACTCTTTGCATTAAAAGTTCAAAGCTGGTGCTGGTAAAAAATCAGTAAAACATCTCACAACTATTTTTTTTAGAAAACGATTACCTGTGTACATTTTGAGGTAGAAAGGAAGAATCTTGAATGATCAAATATAATTCTGTTTTGTGAAATAAAGATACATCAACACAAATTTTGAGTATGCTCTCTCTCCTCACTGGCATGATCAGTAAGTTTCAATTTGTTTTATATGACGGATTGTAAACTGTATGATAAAGTCCTGTTTTCAAAGCATATTAATTTTGCCATAGTTTGATATGTAGAAAAATGCTTCTTCACCCAAGTTTTGCAATTAATCATTACAAAATATCAACAACTATGAATGCAAGACACAAAAGAAAGAACAGATACATTCTAACAAACATAAAGACATTAGATGTGTCTTACCATGACATATATCAATGTGTTCGTCAAAAATGGAAACATTACGATACACAAGGTTGCAAAGTATCTGCAGTCTCCCTTCACAACCGACACTGTCAACAGGAAAATTGTAAATCACTTTAACATCATTATGATACGTGTACCATTTCATTACAGAAATAGTTGCATCATTGATAAACCGACCCTGAAAAAAGGAGGAAGTTTCTTTATAGTCAGATTGTATATGACAATCTTTTAAAGTACATGCAGTATATCTCAGGTATAAGAACCATTTAAATATTAACTAATATTATTTTAATACGATGTATGCTAAAATAAGGCAATGCCATGTTTTTTAAATATTGCTTTACTGAATGAAAACTGTTTTTGGAATACAATTGAAATACAAAAACATTAGTATCAAACAGTTTTTACTACTCACCTGAAACCATGCTGAGCAGCTCGGAACAGGGTTCACCTTATCTAGCATAATTTCTATTCCCATGCTGTCGTTGTTGATGTACTTTTTATCTTTTATTAGTTGTGTAATAGATGGTAAAGCTGAAAGGGATGTGTACAACAATTTACATGCATTGTATTTCTAAATTCAATATTTAAAAAACATATATAGGATAATCACTATTTCAACAATGGCAAAGGCCTATATAGTTGTTTTGTATATTTAGAGTCAATACTAACGGCTCAATAGTATTGCGTCGAACTATTGTTTTATATGTGTGACGTTTACAAATGCATACAAATTAGAATCCCTTTACTTACAGTACTAACTCGAAAGAAATACATGATGTTGTTAAACTCAGAAAATTATAAACACCATTAAAAACTTACACATAATATGATTTGGTTCGACAGACAGATTCTTAGTGCAACCATTAAATCCACAGGTACACGTGTAGTTGTAGTTTAAATCTGATTCGCTAATATTGTGAATTAACAACTCAAAATCATTACTGGTATTCGTGTTAACATTTCATATTTATTTGGATATTTGCAGTCACCATCCATACAAAGCATGTCGTAGTTTCGGCCTCCTGTCCATTGTCGTACTTTCAAGTGTGAATCAATGTCGACCTTTGTGCTATTTATGAAGCATCGTAAAATTATGTCTTTTCCAAAGCTTACTGGCAAGGTTGTTAAATTCCATGAGGCTGAAAAAATATTTCATTTTTGATAAAGTAGAATTTTATCATAAATTCTAAACAAGAATATAAATGTATTTAATAACATGAATACACTGACTATATTCAGACAACAACTTTTCTCTAACATATAACACTTTTGTATAATTTAGAAGCAAGAGGGAAGATCACACGTTGAATACCATGATACATTTTATACTTGAATGAAGCATTGAATTGATATAACATGCAATATAAAATAAAGGGTCAATTTTGATAATAAGAACTCCCCCGTACAATCAATTTGAAATAATTTTAATCATTGATAAGCTTAATATTTAATTAACAATACAACGTGATTAAAATGTTTAGCTAATTTTACAGAGTGACCTCCCTGTAGTGTTAGGTACCACCTTAAACTTATGTTGGTGTCGCGGAGGTTAACGGAATGTACATCATGGCACAATTATTGATGGAGTAACAATACACTATCATGTTATATACAACAACTATTCAGAAATTACTTATTACATTGTGTAAGAAAAATATATTTGGTGTATTTACTGTCTTCTGGTTAAAATTATTATTATGGCAACACGCCCACTCTGACGTTGGGTATTCATACGCCAATATGTGTGTACGTTGTTATTGTTAATATAAATAATTTAAAAAGTTCTTTGAGCCTTATTTTTGATAGTCATTTATTTATAGTTAATGGCAATAACTTATTGTGAATTCGCGGATTATTAAATGTGAAGAGTCAAACATTAATTTTATGGTTCAATGAATTCAAAATAAATTATTGCAATTTATTAATTAAGTCATTCTACCGGTTATAATCGTTTATTTTTTTTCTATGTTAAATAAAACAATTACACCATCAATCCATTCTTAAAAAGGATGTACCTAAAAATATATCTTTTGAAACCAATATGAATAAAAACGTGGTTTTGTTTCGTATCCCTTACACATGGTACAGGTGACGCTCATTTTGATGATGGACCGTACTAAAACAAAACCAATCTGCATCGTTTGATATAGTCATCATTTTAAGTATGCAAAATATATTAGAATTTTCTTACCAGACGTACAATTAGATGCTGTACATGCTTTACCCACAACTAATACAAGGAAAGCAATATAAACCAACATTCTATTCATATCGACTTTATACAATCTACAAGAAAAAACAAATTTCGTTAATGATAATTGAGTGATATGTTTAGCAATTCTTGTTTTATCAAAATGATTTGTATTGTTTTTTTCTTATATTTAAATATTATAACAATAGTGCAAATGATATTCGATCTTTGTATCAAAAGTAATAAAACAAAAGCAGAATACTTATCAAGATGACCTTCATTTGTTTTTCATGATTGCAATCTCATTAATTTTTTCTTTTAAATTTTGGGGCACACCCGTTTATCTGTTACATTCATTCAATTTATAAAGGTGCAAATCACAAATCAAACCACAAACAAAAGAAGAAACAATATCTTGTCACTTTCTTTTTATGAAAAGAACCAATTTATCAAATGTTATTATTACAAATAAATGTTTGTTGTGTATGCCCATTTTTTTTATCTGATAGATTTTGACTGTCCTTTCGCTACAAAATAAAAAATAAAACAACACTTATCTAGATAACCTGTAATTTTTCACTATATCAATCTCATTTATTATTTTTATTTTGGGTTCTCCCACAATTTGATACATTTATTATATTCAATTGATTATGTTACAAATCAAACAACAAACAAAAGAAAACAATATCTTGTCACCGTCTTACAACTTGATATGACAGTAAACCAATAGTCTTAACCCAATCCTTCACTCATGCATTAACTTTATAACAACGATTAATAAATTTAAAGGGGCACCCACGCTATAAATGTATACCTTTGAACATTTTTTCTTTTCAGTGTTTGCAGTCAAGTGGTTTAATCATACATCAACCTCCACAAACATTCAAATGATAATGAAACCACAATTACCAATAAGCGCTTTTTAAACAAATTGCCAACGGTTAAAAAAATTAGTAGTTCACGCTTGAGGTTTGTCAAGATATACAAGAATTTGATATCCTGCATCACATGTATGAATCCCCAAAAGTACGACATGTTAACTAGAATGATCTGCCCAAAACTTAGTCTTTAAAATAAAAAAAAAAAACAAATAAAAGCCAGACGATTTGGTATAATTTTTGATTGTAAGAAAGACAATCCTCACTTTGGAAAAATAAACTCATTATAGATACCAGGATAAACAGTTTGTATTTGCGCCAAACGAGCATGTCATCTTCAAAAGACTCATCAGTGACGCTCGAATCCAAAATCCGAAAAATCCATAAAAGTACGAAGTTGAAGTGCATCGAGAACAAAATATTCCTAAATGCTTGCCAAAATGACAAGTAAGGTTGGTACTATTCAGTGCAGTATCCAACCTTCACTTACAAAATAATTGTGTTTTGTCTGTTTCATTGCTCCTGTAACCACGGACACCATGTATTATTAACAGACAATACCTATGCAGATGATTCACTGTAAAAATTAAGTAATAACATCAAATGTATATTTTGAATAAAAAAAAAATAACAAGAACCCACTATTTTTCTTTTTATAGGTAGGTAAACACGCGTATTTTTTGAGATGTCCACAAAAACCAAGACGGATATCATCAATGATTTCGAGAAATATATATAAAAATTTTTAAACAAAATGTTCATTTATTAGACTTACTTACGTTTGCATTATGATAATCTTATGGCTGTTAGTTTAAAGCTTACCTCTGTAATCATATGTTCTGTATACAATTTATAAGTCAATCTTAATAAATGAAGCTGACAATCATTTCCGAAGAACAGTTATGTGTCTTTGTATCTTCAATGTGCTAAGTTAATTAAGTGAGGATACAACATGCATGTAAATATAAAACTTTATATTTTTTTCTATTTTTATACAATGACTAACGGGACTTCACCATATCTTTATGCCGACTTAAAAAAAGGTTCAACAACATACATGCAATATTTCATGTTCGAACAAGTGTAATATAATAATTGCATGAAGTTCTTTAAAGATATTATTGAAATATTGAATCTGTTTCACTAAACTGTTAAAACGCCACTGTCAATTCAAAGTCAATAATATGATGTGCAAATTTTTGATGCTTCAAAGACAATTTGTGCAACAAAAACATAATAATAATTTGATTGCCTTTTGTACCATCATGAACATGTATAGTTATTGTTACATGGCCACTTTATCAGTTTATCAAATATCATATCTAGAACCAACCATATACGTTTGCAATTTTCAAAATACCAATCTTATTCATTCATTTATATTCGACCTAAATTATGATCGCACCTTTTAATTTGTTATAGCACTGTAACCGTGATCCAATTTATAGAATATATACCACAAAATTAAATATACATTATCTTGTCTGTGAATAAAAACGATATTAAAGGTATCAATAATCTACCTATAACCGTAAATGATACACGTATTTACCAGTTATATCAACTAATTTAAATAGGTATGATAGCGTTAAATTTCTACCGATAGCCTTTAAAGATATACATTGTGGTTGTTTTGACTAATGTCTTATTTGATATTCAATAATTTCTAACTAAATATGACATTACACTGATACTCAAGCCACAACTAGGTGACAATGTCACAAATGCATGAAATGAGACAGTAATTTATATTTAAATAAAATGTTAAATGTTGCAGATTGTTCTAGTATACAATTATAATCAATATTGTAATATCTTCGTCAAAATATGCAAGACGATGTTATTCCCAACATTCCTGAACAAAAAAAAAAGGATCACTCACCTATATTAACTTAATTGTTGATGCTTTAGCAATGTGATTGTAATCGTCGTGTTGACAATATAAAAAATGAAAATAATACTTTAACAATTGTATGCTCCTAAAATCAGTGTTGTGTTTATGATTATGTATTCCATCTGTTTTGAAATGGCACATTATTTCTTTTTTTGTTTTGTTTAAATCTTGATAAATAAATTTCAGAAAGACATTTCACGCAATACTCATATTTCGGATATAAAGTTGGAAAGAAAATTTATCACTTGCAAGTATCAATTACATACATTGAGTGCTAGTTGAAGTCTGTACAAATTATATTATTGTGCAAAAATGTTGTTATTCGTTTAATTGTACGTGTTAAACACCTTCTTCAATAACCTCTGATGTATCATGGCGACAGTGCTTCCTTTATGCAGCTAACTGGATTAAACAATCGAACTGCAACAATGTACTGGCAAATGCAGCATCGCAACCAGTAATAATTAAAAAAGCTAAACAGAAATACTAACGCTATAGAGCACAAGCTACATGTATTTATTATCAGTCGATTCCCTCTAACGACTATATTTATCTTGTAGGTGATTTGTCTAACTTGTAACAATGATTATACTTATCGTGCTTTTATATACTAAATTATACATTACCACAGCAAATATACTGATGTGAAGGCACCTTCCGTTTAATCTAGTCATACATCTTATCAATGAGGATGTTAAATGTAGGTATGTTTACAAAGTATGAAAAGTTTTCTTATATTTTGACTATGACTTATTTGGAAATTTACAACTTCTATATTTAAAGTCTCACGCACTATAGTACACCGATCCATTCACTATCAGCAGATAACATATTTTCATATGGATGACATTAGTATTGTCAGTTTTAAACATGCATCAATGCATTTAATTTTAATATTTAAAAGTCATGCATATAACAGGATAAAACACAAGAATTTTAACTCAAGATAAGATGTACAAATTTGATAATTACTGTAAAACCCGTATCCCGAAACGAGTAACTTAATTAAAAAAATATGTACTGAACTTGATCAAATTTTTGTTTTGTCAGAATTTTGAATTAAATCCATATATAGTGTTTATGTTTTCGCTACTAAATTTATTAACGCAGTCTTATACTTCATTTTAAATTATCTATATTTAGATTTTCATGCAACTTATGATTTGAACCTTACACGTCCGTATCTCCTTATACAATTCGTTTCCGCTGCGATGAAGCAATTAAGAAAAGAAAATACACTGACAGTCGCACTCTTTCCTAAAAAAAAAGCCTTCATAAGTTTACCGAACGTCAAATTTCGAAAATCCGTAAACTGTAGGTTAATCAAGAAAACACGAATTGCTCACGACATTAACACAGTGTCTATTAAGTTTGTCAATCATACTCTGTCATATTAAATTATTCATTATAGCGTCACTGATGAGTCTTATAAGAAGGACCTCCTGTCGTTAACCACTACACTCAGTGATAAGTTTGTACTTATTCTGCTTGCAGAATGTTCATCCAAAGAGTATTATTATCAAATATTCTGCAGTTTTGTTTTGTTTTAAAATGTTATTGATTTGGTTTACTTTTCTGATTTTTTTTTTAAATTTTCAATTTTACTCTGCACTTAGTTTATCATAAGTATGTTTTTTAAACTGTAAAGACACACCACTTCACCTTTATAGTATTTGTTTATGTTCACACAAACTGTTTGTAATATTTACCCAGTGTAAGTGCAGTTATCTAATATTGTAAACAAACTATAATGCTTTTATCTGTTGTAAAGCCAACTGAATTAAATACTTCCATACACCACCAAATAACGAGACGTGTATTTTTCCGTCGTTTTTGAGAAGATAATTTAAATTGACAACGAAATAATATCTTTTAATCCTGGTAGCTATGATGAGCTCACCATGTCGACTATTCTAAAATATTTGAATATAACTCGTTACACAAGGGAATGGATTCGGGTCATAAACGATAAAGGCAACAGTTACAGTAGTATACCGCTGTTCAAAATTCATAAATCGATAAAAAAAAAAAAAACAAATCCGGGTTACCAACTAAAACTGAGGGAAACGTATCAAATATAAGTGAACTACGACACAACAGAGACAAAACACCGAAACGTAACACACACACAAACAAACTATAATGTAACAATGGCCATTTGTCTGACTTGGTACAGGGCATTTTTCTGACAAAAATGGTGGGTTGAACCTGGTTTAGTGGCATGCCAAACCTGTCGCTTTAATGACAGTGTTAATAATACTTTTAAAATGACAGCATTACACGACAGGGTTAAAATAAATAAACAGATAAATGGGAGAAATATGGGACAGAGAAACAAACGAATAATAGCAATCAAAAGGTAACAGGTTAAAACAATTGTTTATACGCCAGACGCGCGCTACGTCCAAACAAAACTATGCTTAGATGTAAAAAGTTTGAAAGCCATAACAAAGTTGAAGATCGCCGAGGACCAAATGTTTTAAAAAACTTGTAAGGTCAGGGTTATACGTCTGAGACAAAAGCGCAAAAAATCACTCTCAACATCGTATGAAACAATAAATTAAATCATGTTCCGTCTTTCAGTTAGTTTTTAAACATATCCACCGTCATTGTTACCGTTTAATGTTACTTAACAATTTTGACACCGGAAGCAGAGAAACTGTTCGTATGAACCTGATCATAATGTTTCAATGGGCCTACATTTTTTCCAAGATTGATCCTAAATGAGGAAAGTAAACACAACCTTACTATATTGTACACTAATCGCAAATAAGAATAAAAACAGTAAAAACAAGATAGCAGGACTAATGCACCAACACCACAACTTACAACTGTGATTGAACTCAAAAGATTTGGGATAACCATCAATTGTTGTTTTCATCTCTTTTTTTTTTTGGTGTACACATTTTTTCTAATTGTCTTGTGTAACTCACAGTTTAAAACCGAGTTATGAAATGTTGATCAGCATGATGTGTTTCATAAGCAATGATTGACCTTAGTATTTAAGAATGAATTTAATATCATATTGATTATAAACAATTTTATAAATGTAAAAATACAAAAACAATTAGGTACTATTGTCATTACTCAATTCGTCATCAGTGAATTAAAGAATTACCAGGATGCAAATAATTAATCTAATTCGATACAACCTCTTCCTTTCATAACCTATTTAAAACGACCAATCCATATTAGTACCTTTGTAAATGTTAACTACATGTTAAGCATCAATAGTTTTAGACAACAGGTCCTTACTTCAGTTCAGTACAACACAAATATCTATATATTTGAATATATGACTAATGTTTACTATCATAGTATTAAAGGAAAAACTAGAGGCTCTAAAGAGCCTGTCGCTCACCTTGGTATATATGAATATTAAACAAAGGAAGCAGATGGTTTCATGACAACATTGTGTTTTGGTGATGTGTATGTACAGATTACTTTACTGAACATTCTTGCTGCTTACAATTATCTCTATCTATAATGATCTTGGCCCAGTAGTTTCAGTTGAAAATGTTAGTAAAAATTTACAAATTTTATGAAAATTTTTAAAAATAGACTAAAAGGGACAATAACTCCTTAGGGGGTCAATTGACCATTTTGGACATGTTGACTTATTTTTTCTTACTTTGCTGTACATTATTGCTGTTTATAGTTTATCTCTATCTATAATAATATTCAAAAGATTATAACAAAAAACGGCCAAATTTCCTTAAAATTACCAATTCAGGGGCAGCACCCAACAACAGGTTGTCCGATTCATCTGAAAATTTCAGGGCAGATAGATCTCGACCTGATAAACAATTTTACCCCATGTCAGATTTGCTCTAAATGCTTTGGTTTTTGACTTATAAGCCAAAAACTGCATTTTACTCCTATGTTCTATTTTTAGCCATGGCGGCCATCTTGGTTGGTTTGCCTGGTCATAGGACACATTTTTTAAACTAGATATCCCAATGATGATTGTGGCCAAGTTCGGTTTAATTTGGCTCAGTAGTTTCAGAGGAGAAGATTTTTGTAAAAGTTAACGACGACGGACGCCAAGTGATGAGAAAAAATACATTTAAAAATATATAATCTAAATATTGTCCTTTCAGAAAACCAAGATTTAATATAAATTTATATATTGGTTATTTATTTTCCGTCACAAGACGTCAACGAAAAATTTCATGTTTGTACATATTAGAGTCAATCGTTCCAATTTGATTAACCATAGTTCTGATATTTGAAATTCATGGAGCATACACAGTTACAAATGCCTCATTTGTCAATGTTTGTATATTTAAGATTTTCAAGAATCAAGTAAAATAGGTAAATTTTAAAATCATATGATTGCAAAAAAGGTTTTTAATCAAATTGAAACTAACAAATGGAAACCTCCTTATCCAAGTGAGATAAGAAAATAAGTGTCATTTCGTATCGTTACGCTAGTTAACAATTTGACTTAATTATTCATATTTCAATCGGTTGGTCGGATTTTCCTTTGTCAACGAAATTGTCATATGTAACCTACTCTCAGCCCATATCTGCCCTTTTATCTAAATCAATATGGTGTTGTACAAGCATGCTTAATTATACATACGTTAAAAATTACAGAGTATTATTATTCGTATAAGAAAAAGTATAAAAAAAACCTTAAATTTGTGTACAAGACCATCTTTAGCGTTCAAGATAGGGAAGGCAAAATAAGCGAATCTGTTTGCGCACCATTTAATTATTTACTGTTATTTTTTTTACGATCAGTATCACGCATTAGGCGACCAAAATTGTGTATTTGTGTTTAAATTATTGCATGATAAATTTTACACAGTCATGTGTTTGGAGAATGACCTAATATGTTCCGACATTGGAAAATGGTCTGGACTGACATGTATTGTATCTTACATTCTAGTAATGCCTGTTTTAGGATTTAAATAACCACACGCGCATTTATATCAGAAGAAGCTAATGAACCCCTATGCAGTGCAACCTGAATAATGTGTACCTGGTTGATGTATTGTAAATGCCTTCGAAATTTTGAAAATTAGCTTCTTTTGCTACTATTTAATTTTTTACAAATATACAAAGTGTCTTAATGAAAATACCGTTATTGTGGGGACTATTTAACAGTTAACATTATCTTACCAGAGTTGATTAAATGAAGCTTTCAAGGTTATTTTACTTACCATAGCAGTAAAATGATGTAATCTAAAACATGATTTAAAACATAATGTCCATAGACAAAATGAACCATTGCAATTAGTTGGAGATGTGCATTCTATATGCAGTTTGATCTAAGGAGAATTTACAATTTCACAACAGTTAAAAGCATAAGCTGATTAAATTGCAGGTTTTCTTACATTTTTTTGCCTCTTTTGAACTATTTATTACATATAATTTGCATTGAAGAAAAGCAAATGTAAGAACTAGGAATGACATGAATCAACACAGATTGCATTTCAGTATAATAAACTCCGTGAGTTTATTTTTCAATATCAATTTTCTACAAAAGGAAAATTATAAACAACTCATCAAATACTTATGCTCAAAATCATTAATAAGTGTATGTTTAGCGTTGAAAGAAACTAAGCACTTTACGAACAAGGGACCTTTTCTTTATTCTACAGAAAAGATCCACATGTAGCTGTTCTATGATGTAGTGTAAATATTTGCCTAATATATGATATATATCATATATATGTTAAAAAGACGATGGTGAAGTGTGGTAATACGTAAATACATTACGGAAATTCCTGTGAATGAAGTAGTAAATTCTTCTTTCAAGGCCTTGCACTCCACATAAAGTGTAAAGGTAACTATCTTTGGAGGCCTCCCGTGAACATAGGAAGATCTCTAGATTTTACACTGGCTAATGTAAATTCACAAACAAACTGTGAAATAGTACTTTATCTCGGCAACAAGTAAGTTTTCTACAAATGATCTGTCTGGACTTTTAACTAGTTCTTTAATAGGCTTTTATAATGACGCATATTAAAATGAAAGACATGGATTGTGTTCAGAGTGTCAAGATATGCTGAAGTTGATAACGGTTGTTTGTGTTGTGGTACTTTAATCGGGAATCACTTATAAAAAAAAGGGACGAAAGATACCAAAGGGGCAGTCAAACTCATAAATCTATAACAAACTGACAACGCCATGGCTTAAAATGAAAAAGACAAACAAACAACAGCACACATGACACAACATAGAAAACTAAAGAATAAATAACACGAACCCCACCAAAAACCTAGGGGTGATCACAGGTGCTTCGGAAGGGTAAGCAGATCCTGCTCCACATGTGGCACCCGTGTATAAATTTTCTTTCCTTTAAACTGCACTCGCACACAATCGTATCCAAGAGTTGTCTTAATCTTAAAATTGTCTTTACAATCAATCTTTTAAAGAGAGACACAAGTTATCAGACAGACATTTCAACTCATCAGTCAAAAATAATCTGACAACTCCATTGCTTAATAAAAGACCAACAGACAAATACAAGTAACGGTGTTCAACCTGATATATCATAAAAACCTAAAAAAACATACCAAATTTATCTTTTATTTTGTATTTTCCTTGAAATGAATTACATTTTTTATCGAGAAATTGTATACCTGCATGTGCATATTGTCGATTTCTATCCGATGCAGTGTAAGTTTTTCACCATTCGTAGAATGATGGAATCAAGAAAAAAGACTTCCAGCGCACCAAATTATGAAGTCTTTTTGCAATGTTTTGCTTGCTTTTATTGTATGCATTATATATTTGCTATAAAATATACCTTTGAATACGAAAAGGTTTTTTTAATATATAAACCTGCAAGGTTTCCTTTATTAAATCATATACTGTGGTGGAAAGCTTTGTATTGTGTACTAGATATATCGATTAGTTAAATGCAATAAAGAATTCTACGAAAAAGTTGAACATTTCGAAAAGTGTTTAATTTGACAATTAATATTCATTGGAATTTCATTTTAAGGGAAACTACCTTTATCTTACATAATGTTTTAAGGATCGAACGGTGAAAATAATGTTTTTAATTTTTTTAATATACGACCTTCTTCTTTTCAAACATTTGAAAATCGATAATATTATTAAAAAACACAAGACATCCAATGTGTAGAAGAAAAAAAGAATAATCGTAAATATATTTCTGTTTGCTCGTAACACTTGGACAACTTATTATAAAATAAATCAAACGGAATATATTAATTCATCAAACACATTGATATTGGTACCAGTCTTATATTACAACTCCAGTTTCCGGTGCATGTCAAAACATGGAGGGAAACAAAATAGTGCATTTTTTCTAAAAAAAATTCTGAACTCATTTTTTTCTGTTTGATTATAGGTTTATGTTGAATTGAAACATATATATAAACTTTAAAAAAAATCTTGCATCTTATGGAGGATATCGATCCAGGAAAGTGGAAGGATATCATGTTTACTGGAAGTGGTGCTGCCTAGTAAAAACAGCAAACAGAAAGTAGAAAAATAATGTTTTGACTTCAGGACTACGTAACTTTTTATTCTTCGTGGCTTGACCCATTTTTTTTAGATTAAAACACAATTTCACATTAGTACATACATGACATGAACATGAAAGTTTTTTTCTATGTAGCATTTTTTATTTTTTTATTTTCAAAGATCAGCTGTTTTGCATGTAAGCCTATGGGGCAGTCAATTACAAGACTGCAACCTATTGGTACAATGTATCACATATACACGGTGATCCCTCGGAGACGAAACGTCCAGAAACAGCAGAGTCGACCCTGTTTATACACAAAATCATCACGGATACAAAGCTTATAAATCAGTACTCCAGACGCATGTTTTGTATTCACACAACTCATATGTGGCGCTTGAATCAGTTGCAAAGTTGGCCCTCATATTTACGAAGATATATAGCATTAAAACACTGCAATGGTTATACAATGTATATAACACCATCTAGTAAAATAGATTTATTGTCATGAATGTACAAATGAAATGGTTTTCAATCAGCCTGTTGAGATAACTTTGTCCATGTATGTCGTGCATATAGCTTATAGTATTACATTACAATAGACAAGTTATGAAAATTACACACATGAACACTTTCAAAATACATCATTTATTCTGTTTCATAATCTTGTGTTTCTGCGGTTTATTTTCCTTTTTCGTTGCGTGCACATGTGTATATTCGATAATTATGTCTCTTAGTGAAGCTTAAGATATTTAGATTTCCCTGTGGAATAATATTTTCTGTACAAAATTAACAATGTACTTTTACTAATTGTAGCTTACAATTTATAGACGAAGAAAGTTTATTACAAAAATGAATGTCTACGTGAATACTCTGTTTTACTTATTAAAATGTTTGTTTGTTATCTGTTATGTAAAATATCAGTGCAAAATTTTGTTGATGTAGTAAAATTACAACTTTTAAAATTTTATTTTTTCAAAATACAAGTGATAGACATGATTATGTACGAATTGTGCTACGCTTTGTTCTTTGACGCTACGAACAGCTGTTCTCTATAAATACATTACGAGCAACTACCTCCAAAGTAAAGCACGGCTTGTTTGTTTTGATATTCGTGTTGTTCTATACAGTTGATAAAACACATAAAAAAGAATGGACAAGAACTGTCATATTCCTGACTTGGTACAGGCATTTTCAAATGTAGAAAATGGTGGATGAAACCTGATTTTATAACGCTAAACGTCTCACTTTGTTGACAGTCTCATAAAATTCCGTTATATTAACAATGATGCGTGAACTAAACAGACATAATAAATAAAATAGTCAAAATATGGGTTCATCAGTCATCATCGTGTAACAATTTTAAAAGGAACAATTTAACAAAACACAAAAACATTTTTTAACCCATATTTTTTTCTCTCAATCGATTTATCTAAAACAAAAATGGAAACATCTTTCTGAAAAGTATTCTTAGTATAAAATTGTGCATGGCCAAATGTGTCGAAATTGAAACAAGCCGCCGAGGATAGGTTGCATTATTTTAAACTTGTGAGTAAAATGAAAAAAAGTAAAATCACAAAAATACTGAACTCAGAGGAAAATCTTATCGGAAAGTCTATAATCACATGGCAAAATCAATTGACAAAACACATAAAAAAGAAAGGACAAGAACTGTCATATTCCAGACTTGGTACAGACATTTTCAAATGTAGAAAATGGTGGATTATTATAAAAAAAGAAGATGTGGTATGATTGCCAATGAGACAACTATCCACAAAAGACCAAAATGACACAGACATTAACAACTATAGGTCACCGTACGGCCTTTAACAATGAGCAAAGCCCATACCGCAAAGTGAGCTATAAACCTGGTTTTATAGCGCTAAACTTCTCACTTTGTTGACAGTCTCATCAAATCCGTTATATTCACAATGATGCGTGAACTAAACAGACATAATAAATAAAATAGTCAAAATATGGGTACAGCAGTCATCATCGTGTAACAATTTTAAAAGGAACAATTTAACAAAACACAAAAATATCTATCTACAAACATATTCCATGATTCGCGTGTCAGAAAATTTTATACGTCACATATTTTTGTCGTTCAATGTTTATAAAAACAATTTTAACATTTCATATGGGCATTATTCATGCTGTTAGCATACAGGGTTAAAAAATCAAAAGAATGTAAGAATCATTTTCAGAAATAGACCGAGATTTAAAATAGTCCAAAAGTTCTATGGAATTTATAAGAATCCACAAATAGTTCATTCCACTGATTGAATAATTTTGACGTATGTGGTGCAACGTATTTTCTAATTCATAATAGACATATATCTTAATGACATATTATAAAACAATAACATACTGACTGGATTTTTAAAAGTACAGAGTCAGATTATAAGAACCACAAAAAGTCGCATATACAAAAAACACCAGCAAAAAATGAAAGATAATACAAACACATTGACGGGATGTTTAAGTACCGAGTCACGTTATAAAGATATCGCACAATGTAACAGTAAACGTACTATTAATGATAGAACAAAGACAAATGAAAGAACAACATAACATGTTGTTAAGATGTCAAATTCGAGATATAAGTCTAACAATGAGGCAGAGGAAGCCGTGTCTGTTGTTTCCTTAATTTCTAGTTCTATGGGATATATTAAAGGAGCCCAATCAGAAAAGTTCGGATTGTTTATGGAAAGGACATCATCCATATCTAGAAGTGAAATTAAATAGTTAATCCAACAGAATGAAATTTCTATTTTAAAAAGAAAATAATTATGTTTTGTTTATTTTTATGGCTGTTATTTAGGGAAAGGCGGTTATATCATATAGTTCTGTTGATTCGCCTACTAATGTTTTCTTTTTAAGTCAAAAGGTCCGTCAACAAAGATGAAATTAATAAATCATAAATATAATGCGTCCATATCGCTTTTATCGATACACTTTTATAACAAACGCTACAACTTACACATTTGAAAAACAATGCTTGCATTAAAGTTATGAACTTAATGACAAGAATGCATGATGTGGGAGTTATAATCTTAGTTTCATGATATATTTATTGTGTTGTCAAATTATCTATTATACTTTTTAATCTAAAATTTGTGATTCAGACGTACATTAAAAATGGACTGCATTGGCAAATACAAGTATACAAATATACATACTTTAAAATCATGATAACGTAAGAGTTGAATAGTTTGCTTTATGTTAAAACAAATATTGACCAAAATACATGTTATTGTGTGAAACAAATAGATTATGTGATAAATTTGAATACTAAAAAAGGAAATAATGTCGTAAATTTATTTTAATAATGATAAAGAGAGGTAAATGACCGGTGGATCTTTTGGTTTATCAAATGGTGTACTTAAACTTACGTATATCATCTGATCTAAATGCTAATTTTAACGACAGATAATACACCCATTGTCTTGTAAACATGTTCTTTTAAAATGATTTAAAAACAGATGCACTTTTTCACACATCTCGATTACCTCTTTGATGTCAAAACCCCAACCGAGTTATTTATATCAACAATATTATAATAATAAAGGGGAATATTACTTATGCATTTAATATATCATATAATTTATAAATTTATAAGTCGTATTTGTTTGCCGGCGATATATTGCATGCATCAATAATTAGGCCCGAGACCACAATTAATTCCTCTATCATTTCTTTATAACGTTTTATCGTATTAAAAAAATTTTGCCTATTCTTTTTGTCTATTTTTTTGTGTGTGTAATGTACAGTACAAGTCCAAAAATATATGCAATTTTCAGAAACATTGCATGTTTACATCATTCAAATTTGGCCAATACCCCTATAGGCAAGTCAAGAGATGTTCCGAAACGTGTAAATATTACCTTTTTGCACCTGGCCTAATCACTCTTTCCTGATCAAAATCAGTTAAAATAAAACATCCAAAAGTTTATTTCAGCTCTCTTCTTTCATTTCCACCCCAGAAAAGCTAAGAAATGTATGGGAAAGGGAAAGAAAAAAAATAAAGAAAAAGTACACTATAATTAAAGGGAACTATATTCGAACAACGAAAACCGGGGGCATTAATTGTGGTCTTGGGCCGTTAGTTCCAGGTTTGTTTAATAAGAGATTCTCTAGTTAGGATTATCCAACACAGTTATAAATGTATAATGTGTTTCTACTAGACATGAACAGTTTTAAACTGTAAATAGTTATCAGAGGTACCAAGATTATAATTTAGTACGCCAGACGCGAGTTTCGTCTACATAAGACTCATCAATGACGCTCAGATCAAAATATTTATAAAGCCAAACAAGTACAAATTTGAAGAGCATTGAGGATTCAAAATTCCAAAACGGTTGTGCCAAATACGGCTAAGGTAATCTATGCTTGGGATTAGAAAATCCTTAGTTTTTCGAAAAATTCAAAGTTTTGTAAATAGGAAATTTATAAAAATGACCACATTATTTATATTCATGTCAACACCAGACTGTAAGATACGACTGCAAAAAAAATGTATTTTTTTAAATGAGATTTAATTTTAGCTCTAAATCTTTCTTATTCTTAATAATGATTCGGTTGAATTGTTTCATTTTAGTTATTACTCAGCCTTATATAAATGACTATATTCTTTAATCAATTTTGAATGCTGTACTGTGATCAATGGTTTGTACCAAGACAAAATGTATTTTTTGGAATAAGTGTCTCATTTTGTATCCATCTAACGCAGTCATCTGTCCATCTGTTGTATTAAGATGTAATACAAATAAGAAATTTGGTATGATGGCAATGAGACAACTCTGCATCAGAGACCAACTGACGTAAACTATAATGAGAAGGAATAGATCAAACGAAACATATAAACACATTAGCTATAAATGGCTCCGAAGGAACTAATAGCCTGATTTATGCATAAAAAATAGACCAAAACAATTATGAGAAACATCATTTATTATTGGAGTATATACAAAATTATTTACTACATTATTAACTATCCATGCAAAAAATATTTACAATTTAAAACCCGCACTGCCCGTGTCCTTGTCGTATCCAACAGTTAACATATAGTAGTGCGTAATACGCTTCGACACTAGTGAGGAACATTTCAATGAATTAGGAGGTTTTACGACGATTGAATATAAGTGCATATTACATGTATTCGTTGATTTTACTAACACAAATGATAGGAAATTTGGGAAATCACCTGCAATCTTGAACATGACCTAATACTTCATGTCGACTTTTACTGACGTCAACAAATTATCTCTGGGATTTTGTGAATTTTGTATCATTTAACATGTGTAGTCTTGAATAAATACAATTTGTCTGTACCTGCTCTAATTATAACATGAACAAAACAGGTATTACCTACCTGATTTTTCGTGTTCAGATATGTAACTTTACTAGTTACCACTGATGAAGCTGGCCTTGGTTATCTCTGGTTGTTTTTTATGTAAGGCCCATTATATAATATAACTCCTAAAATGTCTATCGTTTTATATATCACTAGTTTGCATATATTTAGGTCTCAGCGTTCATAAAGAAGGAAATACAGAAATTGGCTTCAAACGCACTACATTTATAAAGTATTTGTTTTCGTTGATTAAAACGGGGTCGATACCATTGATAGTGGAATGTTTGTCCAGAAGATATCACTAGTTTAAGAGTTTAGGAACATGATTTATTACTTATTTTCATTCACTAAAGTTCCCCATTGATTGATCATTAAACTAAACAATCGTCAGTCAAAAACAGCCAACAGATTGCATAAGGATAAACTGACAACATCATTGCTAAAACAGATAAAGACCAACATACAAACAATAGTACATAACACACTAAATATAACACTTAAACTGAACACCACGTACCTGATTAAAACCTTCGAGTTATCTCATGTGCTCCAGAAGAATAATCAAATCATGTTGCACATGTGGCATCCTTTGTTTTGCTAATATTAGAACAAAACCTGTAATAAGTGGAATTCAGAAGGTCACAATCGGGAGAGGGCCCTGGATTTGTAGTTGCAACACTTGGAAAAGGTGGCTTTTCTATTTTAGTTTTATTATGACATATTTCACCTTAAGTTCCTACGTAAGTTAGCATCGCAGATTTCGAATGTTTAAAATGCAGAAAAGAATGTAAGATGCGCGAAATTGATAAAGTTTAAGACTTTATTTTCGTTTATTTCTTTAGACACGAAAGAAATACCTTGTACAAACCACATAAGATCGGGAATGCTTTTTTTTCTTCTATGTATGAAATGATAAAGCAGTATAAATAAATCAGATTAAAGCAAACTAAACAATAGGTATTTTTTTGGTATTTATTTAAAACAGATTTAAAACAATATTGAGCAATAACACAATCATACACATTCAAAATTATATCTTCGGCTTATCAAACTGATGTGCTCTACATAATGCAAATGACGCCAAGGTAATGGCTCAAAGCTTTCGTGTTTGTTGATTACGTTCATCTGGACAATAACACTTTGAAATACACATATACAATAAATAATACTGACACATGATTTATAACATAATCAACTTAAAAGCTAACTCTATATTCGCACACATTTTTTATAACATTTATAACACGTTTAGCTTTTTACGTTTAGCTGCACGTTGAAATATGAAATAATACTTGCTGAATATGAAATATCAACATATGATATCATAAAATGGAATGGTATGTCAAAAATGCATAGTGTACTAGTGAATGTATTAAAAACAAAAGTGGTAATTTGAATTTTAGTAAATTTTCAAAGGTATGATCTGGTTTTTAGGACAAATAACGCAATAACAATCAAAACCAGGGTGTAAACAAAGACTCACAAAACCAAAGGACATATACATGAACAGTTATAAATTATAATCAAGAAACAACTTGTAATGTGTTCTGTAATGCAAATGTTGTTACCGTTACATTAACTAGCTCTGCTTCTATTATCTTATAAAAAAGGCTATTATCGATGGATTTAGTTTTAAGATAAGGTCATTCCTCAATACCTTGAACACAAAACACAAGAACTCACGCTGCGTCTGCATGCAATGATGGATGCAATAATGGATGCAATAATAAATGCAATGATGCAATAATGAACGCAATGATGCAATACTGGATTCAATGATGGATGCAATAATGAATGGAATGATGCAATGATGGGTGCATTGATGAATACAATAATGGATGAAATGATGCAATGATGGATGCAATGATGAACAGTTTGCCCTGACAATAATGATATTTGATTAAAATTACTAGCACACATTTTGCATAGCAATACATCTGTACATCAATTTAATATTGGTGATGTTTCCTTTTCTTGTTTTTTTGTGTCTGCAGTTAATAAGGGATCTTGATTGACATTTGCACTTTGTTTCGTCTTTTCATTGGTCCAATATCGTCTACCAAACAGTATCTCACGTCCTGTCATAAGGAAGGGAAGAAGAATGAATTCATTTTTTTAAGTATTTATCAAACTGTAACAATTGCTGATATTCTAGTGTTTCACGTAAATTTTAAAAGGAAAAACCATTTAATATAAATGTAATTGTTTTTCACACCTTTAATACAATTACCAGCACGATACATTCAGTAATTACATTTACAGTTCGTATTTTAGTCGTTTGAAGATATATTCGTATATCATCGATGTCAGATTAAAAGGTAATGATTAAGACTATTCGTTGATATATTTAATCCATTTCATTCTGTGGCATGCTGCTGTTGTATCTCTTTAAACAGAAAGCTGAAGTATTGATTTTTCGAGACAATGAATAGTAAATGCATTGAAAGTAAGTACCACGTAACATTTAGGACTTATAAAAAAGAGCATGCGCTGTGATTGCATATATGACAACTTTTACAGGCCTCTGTACGGCATTTAGCAGTGGGCAAAGCCCATTATGCGTAGTCAGCTATAGAAGGCCCCAGGATGTTAGCGGATCACAACCCCCTCCTTACCTGAATCAGTGGTGATATATTACAACATAAGACGAACTTTTTAATCAGTTAAACGAAGTTCAACTCATCTAATGGATACTAACAAATGACTAATGCAAATACACCTAGCAGAAATAGAGTGGAAGTGGCTGGATCCCTGTCCATCTCGGCTTTTTGCTCTTTCAAATAAATTTACACTGACTAGACAGTTGCTATATTTTGAATCTTAATGTAAGATTTGAACTGATATCAACTGTATTAAAAACTTACTTTTGACCAAGTATATGCAAATTAACAAAACCATAACAAACACAGCACATCCGATGGATACTGTAATCATTGCCAGCGTGCCTTCTTCTCTTGCTAAACATTGAAAATAAAATGTTAATGAATATGAAAAAGAAATATTCTGAAATCTAAAGTTCAAAGATCTTTGTAATAAGACTTTACTGAAGAACTATAGAACACATGAAACATTTATGCGAATATGTGCAAAACAGTTTTGGCAAAACGTGAGTTCCACATAATGGGTATGCGTAGAAAATACCATGTTAACTATTTGTGGGAGGTAACATGCTAAGGTTTTGATTGTATAACCATGTACCTTTTGCATTAAATATTTAGTTGGTACGAAAAAAAAACCCAGTAAAACATCTTTCAATTTGTTTTTAGAAAAATATTACCTATGTACCCTTTGAGGAAGAAAGGACAAATCTTGAATGATCAGATATAATTCTGTTTTGTGAAATTTAGATACATTAACACAATTGTTTAGTATGTTCTCTTTTCTCACTGTCATGATTTGAAAGGTTAAATCTGTTATATGTGACGCTGTCCCTTTTCTGTGTGACGGATTTCAAACTGTTCATCAAGTTTCATACTTTCGGTAAAGAGGCTTTTTTTTTAAAGCATATGTGGAGGATATTTGCCTCATCCCAGTTTTGCAATGAGTCATTACAAAATATGAACAACTATGAATGCAAGGCACAACAGAAGGAACAAATCCATTTAAATAAATATAAAGAATTAGATTTAGCTTACCATGACATATATCTATGTGTTCGTCAAAAATGGTAATATTTCGATAAACAAGGTTGCATAGTATTTGCAGTCGACCTTCACAATTGACATCAGTAACAGGTACATTAAAAATCACTTTAACATCATTATGATACGCGTACCATTTCATAACAGTAACAGTTGCATCATTGATAAACCGACCCTGCAAAAAAGGAGGAGGTCTCTTTAAAGTATAATTTGATTAGATAATTTTGATTTGCATGTACATACAGTATATCTCACATATCAGAACTATTTGAATGCACAATAATGTGTAAATAAGAATACTGCTAAAATTAAGCAATTTAATTGTATGTTTATTATTGTAATATTTGTTTCCTTAAAGAAAACTTTTCTTCTGAATACAATTGAGATAATAAAAAAGTAGTTTTTCCTTCTCACCTCAAACCATGCTGAGCAGTTTGGAACAGGGTTTACCTTCTCAAGCATAATTTCTATTTCCATACTATCGTTGTTGATGTAGTTTTTATCTTTCATTAGTTTTGTCATAGTTGGTAAAGCTGCAATGAAAATGTATAACAATTTTACGTAAATGGTATTTCTTAGAATTCAATATATTAGAAAATACAATTTTATATGGGATTGTAATAATGGGAAAGGCGTATTTAGTGATGAATCTAAATTCAATACTATACGGTTCAATATTATTGCGTCTAACCATTGTTTTATGTCTTTGAAGTAGACAAATGCATGAATTTAAAAATAACCCTTTACTGACACATAATGCAGTAAGGGGAACATGTTCAAGCTTGTTATCTATAGATGATATCGAATATGTTTCTTTTGTCGATCTCGTTCCCTTTTAACGAATGTGACTACCGAATGTGACTATTTAACGTGTCTCTTATAACATGAGCGACACAACGAGTTCCACATGTGGAGCAGGATCTCCTTACCCTTTTAGAGCATCTGACATCACCCTCAATTTTTGGTGGGGATCGTGAAGCTAATTCTTTAGTTTTCCTTGTTGTTTCTTGTGTACTTTTATTTGTCTGTTAGTTTTTTTTTTGTTTCGTTTTTAGCCATGGAATTGTATACTCTTGTATCTTTTGCCTTTTTATATAATCGAAGGCATTGATATCCCACCTCTCTTTTTCTTTTAAATCGAAAGAAATAAATGATGTTGTAACACACAGAAAATCAACTATATCATTAAAAACTTACACATAACATGATTTGGTTCAACAAACAGTTTCCTAGTGCAACTATCAAATCCACAGGTACACGTGTACTTGTAGTCCAAATCTGATTCACTAAAATTGTGAATTAACAGCTCAAAATCTTTACTGGTATTTCGTGTTAACATTTCATATTTATTTGGATCTCGGCATTCACCATCCGTACAAAGCATATCGTAGTTTTGGCCTCCTGTCCATTGTCGTACCTTCAAGTGTGAATCATTGCCGACCTTTTTGTTATCAATGATGCATCGTAAAATGATGTTTTTTCCAAAGCTTAATGGCAAGGTTGATAAATTCCAAGACGCTGAAAAATTATTTTATTTTTGATAAAGTAGATTTTTTTCATCAATTCTAAACAAGTATGTTTTGAACGTAGTATTTAATAACAATAATAAACCCAACAACTTGGCCCCAATAGAAAAAACTTTGGTATTTTATAGAGGATAAGTTACATGTTGAATATCATTAAACATTGTATACTATAATAAAGCATTGAATTGCTATTATATATAAAATAATAAAAGGGTCAATTTTGACAAATATAATTTACCCCCTAAAATCAATTTGAAAATCGTAGATAAAACTACTTCATTTTAAATGTGATGAATAAAGAAATGTTAAACCTGGGTTAACGAGACTGATTTCTATTGACTTTGCATAGAAAATCAATTAATTAAAAATTGAAAATTATTAAACTTTTAGGTGTCACGGAGGTAAAGTGAAGGTACAGTATGGAACAATGATCGACGGAGAAACAGTTCACTACCATGTTTTATACAACTACTATTCAGCAATTACTTATTATTTTGCCTCAGTTTTACGAGTGTTTAATGGGATGCACTTGTCATTTACTTGAAAATAAAATATAATATGAACCTGAACAATGACATTACCGGCTCAAAATATGAAACTTCATTTTTGCATTTCGAATACATAAAAGACACAATACATACATTATGTAATTAAGTAATTCTTACGGTTAAAATTATTTGTATTTTCGTCTATGTTAAATGAAACAATACTAATATCTTTTCATTTTAATAATGGATGTACTTTACAAAAATCACTATAAAACCAATATGAATAAAGAAAGTGGTTTTGTTTTACATCCTTTACACATGCAACAGATTACAGTCATTTTATGATGTACCGTATTAAAACAAAACCAATCTGCACCATTCAATATCGTCACCATTTTAATTACATAAAATATATTAGATTTTTCTTACCAGACGTACATGTAGATGCTTTACATGCTTTATCCACAACTAATACAATTAAAGCAATATAAACCAACATTCTATTCATATAGGCTTTACACAATCTAAAAAACAAAATTTCGTTTTTGATAATTGAGTGATATTTTCAGCAATCTTAATTGATCAAAATGATTGTAATTGTCTTTTTTGTATTATATAAATAGTACAATTGATACCCAATAGGTATATCAAAATTAACTATACAACACAAGAATACATATCTAGATAGCCTTCAATTTCGTTTTCACTATAACTATCTAATTCATTATTTAAATTTTAGGGCACACCCTCATATATATTACATGAATTCAATTCATAATGTTGCAAATCAAATCACAATAAAAGAAAACACTATCTTGTCATTTTCATGAACAGAGCTAATTTACCTAATAATATTATTTCATTTTCAAGTTTGTTGTCTATGCTTTTACATTTGTGTTAAATCTTATGTATTTGGATTGTCCATTTGCTATCAAAATAAAATAAAACAACACTTATCTAGATAACCTATAACATGTTCGCGATAACAATCTCTTTCATTATTTTTATTTTGGGCTCACCCACAACTTGATACAATTTCTCAGAGTACAATTTAGTCAACTGATTATGTTACAAATCAAACAACAAATAAAAGAAAACACTATACTGTCACCGTCTTATAACTTGATATGACAGTAAACCTTTTATCAATAGTCTTAAATCAAGACTTCAATCAAATATTATTTTTTAACTTCGTTTAGTAAATTTAAAGGGGTACCTGAGCTATAGATATACTTTAATACCTTTGTACATTTATTCTTTACGTGTTTCACTACTAGTGGTTTGGTCATAAATTAACCCGTCAAACATTTAAATGATAATCAAACCACAATTTTCACCAGGCGCTATTAAACCAATTTACTTCCGCTTAAAGATCAAAAGTATTTCATGCACTAGTTCAAGACTGCGATTTGTTAAAATATTCAATCATATACTACGCTGTAGTACATGTATAAACCGCCAACAGAAAGACATCTTCAACAGGATGAGCTTAACAATCTTGATCATTAAAAGAAAAATAATAAAAAAACAGGATGTTTTGGTATGATTGTAAATTAAACCATTCTCCTCTTGTGATCCAATGCTATATGAAGTTTTTATGGTAAAGCTCGGTTTTTATTGATGCTCTTGTTATTCACGAAAACAATGCATTTTGAAGATTTAATTACTGGTTCTAATAATAAACAAAAACAACAGGAAAAGCTAGAATAGAAAACATAAAAAAAGAAAACAAACACACTTCCATTGGTTTTCTTCTCAGGAAATCGTCGTTTTGATAGATGAATAAACCTGCCTATTTTGTGGAGATGTCTACCAATTGCATGCGGATATTATAAACGTTTTTGAGGTACATTGTACATATTTAAAACTGTGTGCCCCTTTAAACGATAGTTTTCTTTAGTAGAACTGTTTAAGTTTGCATCATAACTCCTTAATTGCAGTTATCTGAAGGCTTACCTTCGTTAATATATGTTCTGCATAAGAATTAACGTTGCACTTTTAATTAATAAAGCTACCAATTATTATCGAAGAGAAGGTTATAATGAGGTTTGTCTACATGCATCTTCAATAATCTATGTAAACTAAATGAGGATGCGACATGAACGTAAATATCAAATATCATAATTTTCTATTTTTATACAATGACGTACGCTCGCACAGGGACTTCACCATATCTTTATGTCTACCTAAAAACAGGTATACAATCTTTCATGTTAGAACTAGTAAGATATGATAATTGGATAGAGAGAACTCTAAGAGGTTTAGCTAGCTATAAAACCAGGTTCAATCCACCATTTTCTACATTTGAAAATGCCTGTACCAAGTCAGGAATATGACAGTTCTTGTCCATTCGTTTTTGATGCGTTTTGTTATTTGATTTTGCCATGTGATTATGGACTTTCCGAATTGATTTTCCTCTGAGTTCAGTATTTTTGTGATTTTACTTTTTAAAGATTCAATTTAAACATAGCACCTGTTTATCTCATTACAATACTGTTATAACGCATGCACGCTACAAATTCGATACTATGATGCGCACATTTTGAGACTTAAAAGACAATCTTTTGAGAAAGAAAAATAAAAAAAATATGATTGCTTTTTTTTCCGTCCTAGGGAATCATAATAATTGTTGCAAATGGCAATTTATCGGTCTATCGTAATTACAGAAATAACCATATCCGTTTAAAAAAAAAAAACAAAAACACTCTCATTCATATTTGACCTTCATTAAGATCGCATTTTATTTATCTTACATGTAGCCCTGTCACCTTGATCCAATTTATGAAAAAGAAATAAACAACAAAACACACAATGTATGGATAGAGAGAACTTTAAAGATTTAATTTAAAACATAGCACCTTTTTCACTCATTCCGATGCTGTTATAACGCATGCACGCTACAAATTCGATACTATGATGCACACATTTTAAGACTTAAAAGACAATATTTTGAAGTAAAAAAATAACAAAAATTTAATTGTCTTTTTTACTGTTCTGAAGAATCATAGAAGTTGTTGCAATTGGCAATTTATCGGTCTATCATAATTGCAGAAACAACAATATATGTTTATAAAAACAACATTCTCATTCATATTTTACCTAAATTAAGATCGCACCTTTTATTTGTTTTACATGTAGCCCTGTAACCTTGATCCTATTAAAAAAAATAAAAATAAACCACAAATTAAAACACAAAATGTATGCATTATCTTGTCTGTGACTTAAATTGATATAAAAATATTAACAAATTACCTTTAACTGTGAATTATACACGTATTTAAAAGTTATCTCAGTTCATTTAAATAATATGATAGCGTTAAATTTCTACTCGAATATAAACTGATAGCTTTTTTCATAGATATAGATTACGGTTTGGTTAACCGATGTGTTATTTGATATTCAATTACTTCTTACTAAATATGACATTTAACAGATACTCAAGTCACAAGGTAGTTGATAATGTCACAAATAAGACAGTGATTAATGCTACTGGTTTTAAAGAACTTGTTAAATGTTGCAAATAAAGTATCGTTAGGATATCAATGCAATTGTAATACTAGTACGTGATTTCCGCGTTCTAAAGATCACCAGCAGATTATACTTTTGGTTGTCATATTTATAGATTATAAAGTGGAAGCATTACTAGTATATCAAGAACTATTCAAATACTACCCAAAAAGTCGAACGCCTGTCTCATAGAAAAATAGAAATTAAAATGAAACATATAATAAGACAAATAACGTTAATGACTTTCTAAATTGTGTGTGTGATTTGTTTATTCTGTAACAATAACTATGCTTATATATAATAAGTAATACATTACCACAACACATATACTGATGTGAAAGCACTGTTTAATTTAATACTATTCTATTAATGAGGATGTTAAATGTTATATTTACAAAGAATTACACTAAGTCTTGTTTCTTAAATTTTGACTATGACTAATTTGAAAATTTACAACTTCTGTAGAAAAAAGCTCATGCATATAATCCACTGACATATTCGCTATCTGACGGTGACATCTTTTCATATGGATTTCATATAGATATCAGTTTTAAACATGCATCAACGCATTTAGGTTTTAAATATTTTAACGTCATACATATTACAAAATAGAATTTAAAATTTTCTCACGAAAGATGAGAAAGTGATAGTTAATATTTAGTGAAGAGAAGTATTTCGATAGATACAAATATACTTAATTTGATCATCTTTTTTGTTTTTGTCAGACAAATAATCAAAATCCAAATAATTAGTATGGTGTTTATGATTTCAATACTAATTTAGTAAATGCAAGCTGGTGGTTTATCTTAGATAATCTAATCATTGTTTTGTATGCAACCTCTGATTCAAACACGTATTTGTCTACTTATTTATAACTACAATCCCCTTCCCTTTCACGAATGTGACCTACCGAATTAGACTTTTTACCGGATTTGCTATCACATAAACAACACGACGGGTGCCACATGTGGAGAAGGATCTGCTTACCCTTCCGGAGCACCTGAGATCACCCCTAGTTTTTGGTGGGGTTCGTGTTGTTTATTCTTTAGTTTTCTATGTTGTGTCATGTGTGCTGTTGTTTGTTTGTCTTTTTCATTTTTAGCCATGGCGTTGTCAGTTTGTTTTAGATTTATGAGTTTGACTGTCCCTTTGGTATATTTCGTCCCTCTTTTATATATAACTTGTTTTTGTTAGAGAAATTATATCAGCTTGAGAATTGGGTTATATGTTTTTAAAACATAATACAATACTTTTTTTGCAGGGTGATCACTTTAGGAATATATTGTCATTTATCTGTCCTTTGTGTAACGATCTTATCAAGACAAATTAAAGTGGGTTGTATTTCGGTGGCATTTTGTATATTTAAATTATGTTTTTTATTTAAATGCGGGTGACACAAATATGAAATACTCATAATATTTTTGATTGATTGACATACATTTTAAAAATATCTCTCTCTTATCAGCAAACATATGGTTCCTTGCGTGAATTTGGCTGTAATTGTTGTCCTTATAAGATTGTATCCTTCAATTTGTAAATAATTATAGGATTTTGAATAGTTTGCCTCGGGTATCAATAGAAAGACATGTATTGTCAAAATGCGCATCTGAAGTAGTAAAATTAGAACTGTAAATTTTATTACAAACTAGCTTCACGTTTTTAATGAACTTTTTCTAGAAATATAAACGATGCATATATTATGTTTAATGTTACAAAAAATCTAACCAAACTCACCTCATCTGTCATTCGGCATTTTAAGGCCGGACATCGTTTGGTTTTCACAATTATCTATGTATACTTTTATTGGTACTTACCAATATAATAAAAAAAACTACAACCTGCTTGTTCGCATTTTGCTGTTTGAGTTCGTTCCATAGATATTTGTTTGACATGTCTTACAAGATCATTCTGCCTAGCTTTTCTTTCTAGGTTAATTTCTATAGTTTTTGATATCTTCTATGATTAAAACCTTAATGTACTGATGTAAGTCTCACATCGCGCTGGCTAGTTAGATACGTGCAAGGTCAAGTTCACATGACGATAGGTCGACGCACTGAGGTCATCCACAATCAATAATGCAAAAAAAAAAAACCAATAGGATGCGCAACAAGAACCCCATAAAACACCAAAGGATCTCAGGAGATTCCGCTCCATATGTTGCACCCATCTATATGCCGTTCATGTAAACAAAAACCAGGTAAGAAGAAAAACTCGGTATGTTATTTTCAGGGGAAAGTGGAAGGAATTGTTATTCCGACAACTGAAATACACTAGTTGTCATCTGTGAAAATTATTCCATAAAGGTCAATTAATTGGTGACATATCGCCCGTTGAATTAACCTAGGGATAATTTCATAGTCACTTCTTCAAGTTCTTGAAAAATGACTGAAATACTGACAAATTACAGTTCTGTTTTTAATATTACAATGACTGTTTCAGATCAAACATTAATTGAAAATAAACCTGAATAACTAATGAACATGAATGTACTTAGTTTTGGTTAATTTGATGTTTTAACCAACCACACAGCAATACTGATTTTATGCTTGAAACTGAAGTGTTTGCGCTTTGCTGTCAAGATTGATTCAGTTTTAAAATAATACAATTTATTAGCACAATGACTGACCACGTGTACGTTTCCCTCTGAGTTCAGTCGTTAATTTTAAGTTAAAACTTTTTAAAAATCGTTTGTACAATTTACTGTTCATGTAATGTTAAGGTCAGGAAAACAAATGGACAGCCTCCCCCCCCCCCCCCCCCCCCGGCAAATCTTTTGAAAGTCTCGTCAACAAACTTTGCAAGTTCAACAAACGAACGTTATATGTCATAAATCCATACCAAGGTTTGATCAATATTAATAATGCAAAATTTAGTTACTTTTATATTAGATTTTATTAAATTTTTGATTTTCGTTCTGTTTTTAAAGAGTCGTATTTTTTATTATTTCAGTATGTCCATTTACATATATTTTGTATATTTCTATAGTGTTTTCACTTTTAATTTTGCACTTGGCTTATCAAAAGTATGGTTATTCTTTACTTAACACACTGGTTCAACTTAATATTATTTGAAATCTTTATATTTAATACGTGCTACATTGATATTTTTATCAGGCAATATCTGATTAATGTTCTAACAGATTGTTTGTTATATTAATCCTCTATAGGTGCATGTGTTTAATATTGTAAAAAACTACAATACTATTATCAATTGAAACGAATTAGATACTTACGTGCAACAGAAACTAAGCGAGACATTGATCTTCTGATGTTTGTTAGGAGATAATTTAAATTGACAACGAAAAGATGTCTTTTATGTGAACTAACTTAAAATATTTAAATTTAACTTTTAGCACTAAATTTCCAAGTTTATCCACTGCCTTTAGTACCATTTAATTTTTCTTCAAAACTGTTTCACCGGAAGCTGAAAAACTTCATATGAACCTAATCATTAATTTTTTTAAATGGGCTTACATTTCTTTTATATTTTCCTATAAATACAGGCAAGTAGTATGCTTAACCTTCCATTTTTAGGTGATGTAGTTTTGGCAGTCTCACGTAGTAGCCTATATTTAAAAAAAAGTAATAGTACTGACAGTTGACCACGATGAGGACCATGTACAATACAAATAGAATAACAGAGAAGATTATCGCTTAGCACAGGAAAAAGGAATACTCGTTTTACTAGAACTTGCATTTCATAAAAGAAATACAAAATCAAAATTACACGAAATAAGCACGTTGCAGAATGCACTCTCAAAATTCTTAAAAGTTATATAAGAAAATATATTAAGAGACATATTTTGCTGATAGCATTTAACTTGTAGGAAGAAATTAGTATTAACCAAATATAAGATACTGGATAAAAAAAACCAAATAAAATACTAATAATAAAATAATTTAGTGACAAATTAAATACATGGTCAAACAGAAAGCTGAAACAAAATGTATTACCAAAGTCTCCAAACTCCAAGATTTATCCAGCATGAGAAAAGTTCATATAATCTTACTAAAATGATCGGGAAAAAAATAAAAACAGTAAAAGTAAGAAGGCAGGAATAATGCAACCTAAACTCACAACCGAGATTGAACTGAGAGACTTTTTTATTACCCTCAATTATTGTTTTTATTTCTTTTTTGGATTGTCATGTGTTACTCGCGGTTTATACTGGAGAAACAAAAAAATATATCCTTCTAATGTATATGTTTCAAACAATGCATGTGCCTTATATTTTGTAAGTATTATCTCATATTTATTGGACACAATTTGAAAAAAGAAATCTAAATATAAAACAATGTGGTACTGTTATCTTTACTTAATTCGCCATCAGTGATTAAACATTTCCAGGGTGCAAATACTAAATTTGATTCGATACGACCCCCCTTCCTTTCCTGACCTACTTAAAACGATGACAGATCCTTACTTAAAATTAAAAAAAAAACAGTTTTAAATGAAATGAGTTGCACAGCCCAGCACAAATATATATATACGAATACATGAATAATGTTTACTATCATTTTATGAAAAGAAAAAAAATCTATTTAAATACATCAGAATATTGTACTTTCAGAAAACCAAGATTTAATATAAATGTAGATATTAATATGTTTTCTTATGTAACAATACTTAACGAAAAATTACATGTTTGTACATATAAAAGAGTCAATCAGTCCAGTTTGATTAACCATAGATCTGTTACTTCAAATTCATGCCTCATTTGTATATTTGAGATTTAAAAAGAATCAAACTAAATAGGTACATTTTAAAATCATATAATTGCAAAATAGGTTTTAAGTCAAATAAAAAGTTATATATGTGAATCATTAAATAGAACCTTTTCCAAGTGAGATAAGCTATTTCAGTGTTACTTCGTATCGTGTCGTTATGGTAATATTTTCACTTAATTATGCATTTCAATCGGTTGGTCAGATTTTCTTATGTCAACTTTCTTTTTCTCATGAAGTAGTCACATGTTACCTATTATCACCCCATTTCTGCCTTTATATCTAAATCTATCTTGTGTGTGTGTGATAATTATACATTATATTATAGATTCATGTTTCTTTCGTATTAGAAAACTCTGCAAGAAATGTCATAAAACAAATTTAATTTGTGTTCAAGACCATATTTAGCGTTCTTGATACATTGTAGCGAAGGCAAACAAATATTACATCCGGCACATGCCATTTGTTAACTGTTTTTTTTTTTTTTTCATTTTACGATCACCATTACGCATTAGGGGACCGAAATGATGTGTCTGTGTTTGAAATAATGCGTAATCTATTTTATACATTTTGAGGATGGCTGCATATCTTAAGACATTTAAAAAAAAATCTGGACTGACAATTATCGTGTCTTACACTCTAGTAATATCTGCCTTAGAATTTCAAAGGCGGCAAAATCATTTATATCAGATAATACCAATGACCCTCTCCGTAAACATAACCTGAATAATTTGTACTTGGTTAAGTGTTTTTCAAATGCATTTTGATTTTTTTTAAATGAACTAACGTTGCTTTATTTTATCATTTACAAATATATCAATAGGGTCTTAATAAAATAGTCGTCACTATGGTGACTATTTGGTATTCAATATTATCTTAACAGAGTTACTAAAATGAAGCATTCCAATTTTTTTCATAATTAACATGGGAGCACACTGAAAGATATCAAGGTGGATGAAAAACTTGATTTAAAAAAACATTTCCATAAACAGAAAAAAATGAGAGAGTTCATAAGACGATACACTGTGAAAAAAATAGTTTGAAGAAACATAAAATCTGTAAAAAACCGGTAATTTCAAGAGAAATCATTTTCTGTTCATCTAGTTGTATCAATTATTTTGTCAAAGACAAGGCAAAACATTGACATAAGCTGCATAATGGGATACCTAAATTTAGGATTTCATTCTAGCAACGAAAAGAGAAACATATAGCATATTATCTGTGTCCATGACAATATAACATTAGTGTGTATGTTTAACTTTGACGAGAACTGTACACCTTAAAAACCAGAAGTCGGTTTCACAAAAAAACCTACGACTAAGATTGGTCTTAAGTCATGAAAAAATCAGTATACTTACGATTAATCTTAGTCGAAAGTTTTTTTGTGAAATCGACTTCTGGGGTTTTCTTTATTCTCCATAAAAGCTCTACATGTATCTATTATATGCTGAAATATAAATATTTGCTTAAGACATGTAATATATCATATCAAAGTTAAAAGGACGACATGTTAAAGTGTGGTATGACGTAATTACAACACTGGAATTCCTATGAATGTAGTAGTAAATTCCTCTTTCAAAGCCATTCACTCCACAAAAAGTGTAATTGTAACTATCTCTTATGGCCTCCCATGAACATTCGAAAATCTATGATTTTATACCGGCTACTTTATGTACACCAACAAATTGCTAAATAGTTATTTATCTCAGCAACAAATAAGTTTTCTACAACTGATCAGTATTATCAGTCAACTAGTTCTCTAACTAACTTTTATAGTGATACATAAAGAGATGATAGAAATAAATTGTGTTCAGAGTGTCGAGATATGTATATGTTTAGTTGATAACGTGATTTTGTGGTACCTTTATCCGTTTCGGGTGCCATTTATACATTTTCTTTTCTCTAAACTGCACTCGCAAACAAATCGTTTCAACGAAGAGTTGTCTATATTTAAAAGTTTTCAAAACAATATAGCTCTTCAAATGAAAGCCGAAACATAGCAGCAGGACATTTACACATTTCGTCAAACTCATAAGTCGAAAATAAATTGACAACGCCGTGGCTAAAAAAAGGCCAACAAACAAACAGTAGTTAAAAAAACACAACAGAGACAAAGAATGAGCAACAAGATCTCCAAACAAACACCTTCCTATATCTGTCTTTTAAATGTCGGAAATGTTATTCTTAAACTGGAATAATATTAACGTTTCATGTGTTTAACCTATTTATTTATTTCACTTAATTTGCAGTATTATACTATTAAATTGTGCTTTTACATTGGCTACAATGTCTCTCTCATGTTTGTTTATATAACAGTTATAGATTTTGTTGAGCTAGCTTACATAATTATATACAGAAGCATGATTTTCATAATGATTGCATTGCTTTAATTGCGTGACATTTCTGTCATTTATAGTCTGATAATATATGCATGTCATGTAATAATTTCTACAACCAATGATCATAATTACTTTCTTGGTTTTACCGTATTTCAATATTTCCGATAACAAAAACATATTTACTAGACATATCTGAATGTTGACAGTTCATGTACTGTAGGATTTTTTTAAAGCAAAATACTGGTTGCACTAGGAAGCACTAGGTTATATTTTGTTTCCTCTGTCAATCGGTAAATACTATTTAACCCAATCGGTCATTTCAAGTTGGCCTTTAAACATAAAACGTAACAGAAAAAATCATTATTGTAATTACCTACAAGATATTTATTGAGTTTGATAAATTAAAACTTCTACAAAATCAAAGTTAGTTATAAGGTTGTAATATTTCAATGAGAAGACATATTTACAAATAAGATGTTTTTGGTATAATAACGAATGAAAATATCTCAAGGGAATTATGACATCTTTTAACAAAACTCTAGACAACAAAATGTTTGAGAGCTATATAGATAAACATAAATGAGGCTTATTGTACAGATATGTGTCTCTTTTTATAACATTCAAGACTAGTATATGTCGTTGTTATAGCTCCTAGCGTGTCGTAAGTTCAATATAGTATCATTAGCATTGATATAATTGTGCTGCCTCGGATAGTTATCAATTTTTGCTGATCAATAAAATACATTTTCAAACATGTTTTAGGTTGAAAAATCTCTTTGCAGTCTGTAACGGTGTTCAAACTGATTCATAATAAAAACCTAACACTTTAATTTGAATGTCTTGAAATGCATTAAATACTTGCATGTGTATAATGTCGATTTCTATCCGACTCAGTGTGTGTATTTCAGCATTCGTAGTAAGATTGAATCATGTAGAAACACTTTCAGCGCACCAAAATATAAAGTCTCTTTGCAACGTTTTGCTTGCTTTTAGTGTATTCATGAAATATTTAATATTAAATATATCTTTGTATACGAAATTTTGATTTGATATAACCTGCAAGGTTTCCTTTATTTAATCATATATCTGGATGAAAGCTTTGTATTGTGTAATCGATATATCTCTTGGTTATAAGCAATAAAGAATTCCACGAAGAAGTTTAAGTTGAATTTTCGAAAAGTGTTTAATTTGACAATCAAGCTGTATTCATGAGAATTTCAATTGACGGGAAACTACCTTTATCTTACATAATGAGTTCAGGATCGAACTGTGAGAAAAATGTTTTTCAAATTAATTAATATATGACCTACTTCTTTTCAAACATTTAAACATCGATAACATATATTATAAAAAACACAAGACATCCAAAGGGTAGTAGACATATAGAATAATCGTCAATATACTTCTTTTTGCTCATAAAATTGGGACAATTTAGTATAAAATAAGTAAAACTAAATGTATATTAATTCATTTAACGCATTGATAAAGGTACATTGTATTTATATGCATGTCATGTTATACATTCTACAACTAATGATCATAATTTCTTTCTTGGTTTTACCGTATTTCAATATTCCTGATAACAAAAACAAAATTACTAGATATCTCTGAATGTTGACAGTTCATGTACTGTAGGATTTTTAGGTCAAAATACTGGTTGCACTAGGAAGCACTAGGTTATATTTTGTTTCCTCTGTTAATTGGTAAATACTATTAAACCCAATCGGTCAATTTAAGTTGTCCTTTAAACATAAAACGTATAAGAACATCAATATGTTTATTGAGTTTGATAAATTAAAATTTTCTGAAAAATCTAAACAAGTTATAAAGTAATAATGTTTCACTGAGATGATACGTTTACAAAAACAAGTATGGCACACTAAACTAGAAATTCTTAATTTCACTGATTAGTTTGATATAATATTTATTGATGAATAGTAAATATATTGATCAATTGAATGGTTAGTTTTTAACGCCAATTTCAACACGTCTGTGCTATTGGTGACGGGCATGCTTTATTGGTGTAGGTGACCGGATTACCAGCTAAAAAAGATCGACCTTCGGTAGATAAATATTAAATACATGTTTATCTCTGACTGTTTAAGACCACTTATAATGTGTACCGATTTATAATTTTGTCCTCGATGCATAATTTCTTTAATAAGTTGTTATTGACTTTGAACTAGGTGTCAGTGACTGTGAGTACTCTCAAATTTGTACTATATATTTTTTTTATGTTGGGATCCGATGTGCAAGTAACCGGTCACATTCGCTCATATATACTTTTTTTAGTGGAGATATGTTCAGCTTGCATCATACATCACACAATCCATTTAGTTTAAGACTTTTCTGCGAAATTAACTTTTCTGCACAAAATAAGAATGTACTCTTAGTAATCGTAGTTAACAATTTAATTGCGGAGAAGATTTCTGTCGCCGTAAGTCTGCAGTATTTTTAGTCATACTGAACGAGGATGTAAAATAAATGTTATTATGGAAATTACAGATTGTCTAATTTTATACAGTAACAATTTAAACGATTGGACTCGGGACTCTAATGCTTATATTTGTAAAGAGACAACTATTAGTATATAAAACCTGTCTTGTGCTAACAAGAAGGGTGTGCGCATGCGCTAGAAGATGGCTGCTTTTTTTTGAAGCTCCGAGATAGAGACTTATAATTTGTGAAAGTTGCCTTGTATTTCGCATTCTTCTGAGATAATACACAGCCATGAGTGACCTTACATCTACATACACGTTTTAAAAACAATTTTCCAACGATTATATTAATTTTTGATTGAGTTGTGGCCTTTTTATTAATCTCCACGTGGTAAGCTCAGCATCCAATATGGCGCCCAAAGTGAAAGATATTTGTAACAACTGTAATAAAGATGTGGTATCTAATGACAGAGCCTTATCATGTTCTATTTGTGATAAATGGTTCCACATCAAGTGTGAACGGGTTCCTGTCGCAGATTATGACTTCTTACAAAAATCAGATGATAGTATCCAGTGGGTTTGCAAGGGTTGCAAAGGGGCCTCCCAGAAAATTTGTAAGATGTTGACTTTAATGCACACAAGACAAGATAAGATAGAAACAGAAGTTGTTGGGCTTGCAAATAGTCTGAAACATTGTAATGAAAAAATCAATTCAGTGGATAAAAATTTATCCCAACTTAATGAAAACTTACCCAAGATGGTGTCACAACAAATAAGTCAGATTATTGATGATAAGTCAGAGGTAGAGAAAAGAGAAGCAAATATTATTATATTTGGTATTCCTGAAACTGAGGAGGGGGATTCTAAAATGAAAGATACTGAATTTATTCAGGGGCTTTGTAGTGACTCTTTAGGGATTGACAATATTGCTATTGACGAGATTACACGTTTAGGTGCAAAGCCTAAGAAAGGCTCTGGGAAATTCAGACTTACTAGGTTAGTCGTTAAGGATAATACCTCTAGGAACAATCTATTCCGTAATGCTTACAAGTTGAAAGATACCAAGATAGGTGCTCACAAGAAAATTGGCATAGGCAGAGACCTCACAAAAAAACAGAGAGAAATTAATAATGCTCTACGTATTGAATTGGGTCAAATGAAAAAGGATTTTCCACATAGAAATTGGGCCATTCGTAGAGAAAAGATAGTTGAATTGCCAAAATCGGGGATTCCTCCATGGGCCCCCGATACATAATGATAACAAAGATCATTCAGATACTTCAAATGTAAATATGTTAACAGTTAGTGTTGATAATTTTGTTCCAGTTAATAGTTATGTTACAGTTACAGTTAATGACAATACAAATGAGTTAAATATTTCCCAAGGTGTATCCGATACCCAATCTGTGAAGGAGGATAAGAAATTTACTTCGAAGGATAATATGAAGTCGTTGAGAGTTTTGTTTTCTAATGTTGACACTTTGTCAAATAAGCGTTCAGAGTTTGAGGCACATTTATCGATTGAAAAGCCGCATATAATAGGTTTATGCGAAATTTATCCTAAGAACTCTATGGATAAATCTATAGCATCCATGCTAAATCTACCTGATTACGAAAAGTATTTACCGGACAAAGTGGGGGATAGAGGTGTAGTTATTTATATTCACAAGTCTTTGACCGCTTTTAAAGTAGACATTTTGTCAGAATCTGGTTTTAATGAATCAGTGTGGTGTGAACTTAAATTAGAAGGAACTGATAAACTGTTATTGGGCTGTATTTATAGGAGTCCATCGTCTGTACCATGTAATAATAAGAAATTGAATGATTTAATATGTCATGCTCGTAATCTAAAGTACAGCCATTATTTAATTATGGGAGACTTTAACTACCCTGAAATCAAGTGGGTTGATAATGAAGTATCAAGTGGTATTAACACAGATCCTTTTAAATTTTATGAGTGTATGCAAAACAATTTCCTTTTTCAACATATATGTACACCAACACGTTTTCGTACTGGTCAAAATGCCAATTTACTTGACCTGGTTTTTACGAATGAAGAAAATATGATAGCCAAAGACTCTATACAAATGGATTCGCCAGTTGGGAAGAGTGACCATTGCATGATAACTTTCGATTTTTGTTGCTATTTGAATAATGAGAATACTTCTGGCGATCGTTTTTCATATTTTAGAGGTAACTATGAGCTTTTTAATGAGACTCTAAACAACATTGACTGGGATGTTCTGCTAAATGATAAAAGTATTAATGAAATGTGGAAATTTTTCTCTTCTGTTATGTCCGATAACATTGATAGATTTATTCCGAAGAAAAAAACTGACCGTAAATTTATAAGCCCACCTTTGTGGATGGATAGAGCTACTAAGTCTGCCACTGTCAAGAAACGTAAATCATGGAAAAAATATAAATATTCAAGAAATAATTTGTCATATGTTAAATATGTGAAGGATCGCAATGAATGTACAAATGCTGTTAAAAATGCTAAACTTAGTTTTGAACAAAAAGTGGCCTTAGAATCAAAGACTAATGTTAAGTCGTTTTGGAATTATGTTAACAGTAAACTCAAGACTAGATCAGGAATAGGCACGCTTGAGAAACCGGATGGTACTTTAGCATCCAGTACTGCTGACAAAGTTGAAGTTTTAAATCAGTTTTTTACTAGTGTTTTTACTCAAACAGAGGACTTGAAAGATTATGATACTAATTCAGTGTCGAACAATTTTTTAAATGATATTAATATTTGCCAGGAAGATGTGTTAAAGAAACTTAATAAATTAAAGACAGATAAATCTGCAGGACCTGATGGTCTTCATCCGAAAGTTTTATATGAAGTTAGAAATGCAATTTGTTATCCATTGTTTTTAATTTTTAACAAGTCTATCATAGAGGGTAAAGTTCCAGACGATTGGAAAAATGCCATAGTATCACCGATATTTAAGAAAGGGAAAAAACTGAAACCTGGTAATTATAGACCTGTAAGCTTAACATCAGTGGTATGTAAGATATGTGAATCCATTATTAGAGACAATATTATGAAGTTCATTCTCACGAACAATCTTTTCACTAGTAGTCAATATGGCTTCCGTCCCGGTAGATCATGTGTTACTCAACTCCTAGAAGTTCTGGATGAGTGGTCAGAATTAATTGATAGTGGTTTTCCACTGGACTCGATTTTCCTTGATTTTTCCAAGGCGTTTGATACCGTGCCACATCAGCGTTTATTTTTGAAACTTGAAAAACTTGGAATAAAGGGCTGCATTTTGAATTGGATAAAAAGTTTTCTATCTGGGCGTAAGCAATGTGTTCGTATAAATAATACAACATCAACATGGTCAGACGTGGTGAGCGGTGTACCTCAGGGAAGTGTTTTAGGACCAGTTCTTTTCTTAATATTTATAAATGATCTTCCTGATGTAGTAGAGGGTATAGTAAAAGTTTTTGCTGATGATTGTAAAGTTTATTCTAAAGTCTCGTCAGATTATGAGCGATGTAAGTTACAGGAAAATTTGGACAGATTATGTGAATGGTCAGATATGTGGAAATTGAAATTTAATGCTGCTAAATGTAAAGTATTGCATATTAATCCTGACAATGACCTGCAATATCGTTATACCATGTTGGATGAATCCGGAAATTTTATTGCATTATCTACAGTGAACGAAGAAAAGGATCTGGGAGTAACTTTCGAGTCTAATTTGAAATTTGAAAAACATATAAGTGATATTTATAACAAAGCCCAAAGAGTGCTGTCTCTTATTAATCATTCTTTTGATTACATGGATCAAGATATGTTTCTTACTATTTATAAATCAATAGTGCGTCCACTGCTAGAATATGCGACATGTGTCTGGTCACCGTATCTTAAAAAAGACATCCGCAAATTGGAATCTGTACAAAGAAGGGCCACAAAGCTGGTAAAAAATATTTGTCATCTTAATTATGAAGACAGGCTACGTTCATTGGGTTTGCCAACCTTGGAATATCGTAGGGATAGGAATGATATGATACAAGTCTACAAAGCGTTGCATGGTATAGATGACATCGACTGGATGAGCCTATTTACTTTAGCACCATCTAATAATACTAGAGGTCACTCATTAAAACTTTTTAAAAAACAGTGTAAGACCACACATAGACTAAATACTTTTTCAATTAGAGTAGTGGATCAGTGGAATAACCTGTCAGATTTAACGGTGACGGCAAAGACTGAATAATTTTAAGTCTGCATTAAATGGCGAAAATTGGAACCTATATAAATTCATATGTTCGTGTTAAGTGTTTCAGCTGCGCACACCTAAATAAGTTATTTTTTGATAAGTTTAATACATTATATATAAATGTATTATAATGAGATGAGAAATCATATACGACAATCCAAGATGAGGGGTCAGTAGAAGCCTTTGGCTTATGTAACGACCCGAAGATAAAGGTATAAAGGTATAAAGGTATAAATAAATGAATAACACTTTTTGTCCTTTTAAATCTTGCACCTGTGTACTTATTGCTAAATGGAACATGTGGAAGTTAAAACCTTAGTTTCATTATATATATGTTTTTTGGGTTGCTAATTTTTCACATTTTAATCTATTTAGTTTTATTTAGATGTACATTTACTATAGACTGCAAAATAATATACAAATGTTTTAACTTCACTTTATTTACAAACTTGAAAATCGATACATGAGTTCAATGATCTGGTTCATGCTAAAATAAATATTGATCAACATGATTGTGTTAAACAAGTTAGGTATGTTATAAGATGGAATACTGAATATATAAAATAGAGTTGTATGTTTACTCCATTGATAATAAAAGAGACAAATGACCCGTAGATCATCTGCACTAAATACCCATTTAAACAACAGATATTACAATACTTATCTAGTAAACATGTCCTTTAAAAATGTTTCAAATATAAATGCACTGTTTTACACATCTCGATAACATCTAAGATGTCAAGACCTCATATATTTATTATCGTAACGCATTTTTAAAGATATAAGTCATATTTTTTCGCCGCCGATATATTGCATGCATCAATTATTAGTCCCATATTTTTTCAATAAAAGATCCATCAGGTCTTTTTTGCAGAGCCAACACAATTACAAAAGCCTAATTTGTATTTACTAAACATGAAATGTTTCAACTTTGCAAGATAGGATTTTCTTTGAAATTTACATTTAGCTCTTCTGCATTCGTAGTTTTAATAAGAAATCGTTATACTAAATGAAACATTTCGCAGCCTTGTATAACTGACTATATGTTTTTTTTAATCATTGTTGAATGCTGTACTATGACCTATGGCAATTACCAGGATATTTTGATTTTGTTGAATTGTTTTCTCCTTTTGTCTTCATTTTGCAACTGCTAAATGGATTTATATATATATAAAATTTAGCACACATAGTAAAATGCGATATGATTGTCAATGAGACAACTCTCCATCAGAGACCGAAGAACATACATTGTAGTAAGAAGCAATAGATGAATGAGCAAAACATACACAAAAATAGCTATGGAAGGCCTTAAATACTAAACGCAAAAACAAGAAAACAATAATATTGATTTATGCATGAAACAATAAACAAAAACAATTTTTATATACACTAAACGGCAACCTCTAAATAAACCATAAGCGAAACTGCTAATTCGTTTTCTTTTATTAGATTAAATCTTCTACATATTAGTAAAATTGACAAACCAAAATGGGAATGTGTCAAAGCGACAACAACCCGACCATAGAGCAGACAACAGCCGAAGGCCACCAATGGGTCTTCAATGTAGCGAGAATTCCCGCACCCGTAGGTGTCTTTCAGCTGGCCCCTAAAATATGTATACTAGTACAGTGATAATGGACGTCATACTAAACTCCGAATTATACACAAGAAACTAAACTCTTACAAGACTAACAAAGGCCAGAGGCTCCTGACTTGGGACAGGCGCAGAATTGCGGCGAGGTTAAACATGTTTATGAGATCTCAACCCTTCTCCTATATCTCTAGTCAATGTAGAAAAGTAAACGCATAACAATACGCACATTAAAATTCAGTTCAAGAGAAGTCCGAGTCCGATGTCAAAAGATGTAACATAAGAAAATAAATAAAATGACAATAATACATTAATAACAACAGACTACTAGCCGTTAACTGACATGCCAGCTAAAGACCTCAATTCAACTGATTGAAAGATTATGTCTTCATCATATTAATCCCTCCCGTTAGGAGTTTAGTATCATACTATCATAAAATATATGAGAAGAACATAACTCGTGTCATGCCAATACAATAACTGTTAGTTGTTATTTTGTGTCATTCTGGTCTCTTGTAGAAAGTTGTCTCATTGGCAATCATACCACATCTTCCTTTTTACATTAACAACACAATTGATTAAACAGTTAAAGACCAACATACAAACAAAAGTACACACTAAATAGAAAACTTAAGACTGAGCACCACGAACCTGACACAAACCTTCGGGTGATATCCGGTCCTCCAGAAGGATAATCAGATTATGTTACACATGTGGCATGCTTCGTTATGCTTATATTAGTACAAAATCGGTAATAAGTCCTATTCAGTAGGTCACAATCGAGAAGAGGGTACTGGAATGTAGTTGCAACACAAGGAAAGGGTGGTTATTCTGTTTTAGTTTCCAGTATGTCATCTTTCACCTTAAGTTCCTATGCTTGTATGCATCTCTAGATTTCCAAATGTTTGAAATGCAGAAAAGCAAGATAGATTTCTTAAAATTGATAAAGTTTAAGACTTTAACTTCATTACATACGAAAGAAATATCTGGAATTGGTTTATTTATGTACGAAGTGGTAACTAAGTATAAATAATTCGGATTAAAGAAAATTAAACAATTGGTATATTTTAAAGCATTTATTTCAAACAGATTAACAAAAATATTAACAAAATCATACACATTCAAAATTATATGTTCGTCTTATCAAACTGATGTGCGCAAGGGATTTTAAATGACGCTTAAGCATTAGCAAAAGGCTTTCGTTTTTATTGATTGCATTCATTTGAACAATGACATACACATACATACATATACAATACATAATATTCTCACATGATTTATAACATGCTCATTCTAACATGTTACGTTATATTCCCAAACAGTTACACTTATAACACGTCTAGCTGCACATTGAAATATGAAATGATACTTGGTGAAGAGATTTACAGATGATATCGTTAAATGAAGTTTTATGTAAATATTACATAGTAAAGCAGTGAATATATTATTAAAAAGAGTGGTACATTAACTTTGATTCTGAGTATTCATCCGAAAGTATGAACATGTATTTAGAAAATGTTTATATATTTTGTTATATCAATGCTGTTCCTTATACATACCTAGCTCCTGATAAAAACTATGTTAGCTATAAAATTCGGTAATACTTAGAACTTATGTGAAATGTAACACATTAGTTGTGATACTAACTCTGTTTTGGTGTGTTATAGAATGCATCCGAAATGGTGCTCAATCAACAGTATATATTATATGATACTGCTGCAAACATGGCAAACGATTTATAGAAATGAATGTATGTCCTCTCATATAAATTTCTTTGTTTTGATTTTATTCCATGCATTAATAACTTTTTTGTCATAGAACTACATTTTCTTACATCTAATAAAGGCACTTGACGATTTTTTTTCTTTAGTTCGGATGAAAAGATTAAAAAAAAACAAGAGAACGTTAACTAAAATAACTAAACGATATCTACAATAATGATATTTGATTATACTTACTAGCCGAAATCTAATTTAACAATAAAAATCTATTGATTTGCGAAATATTTTGTGTTATTAAATAAACTAATCTCGAGTTCTGTTTTATCATTGCGTCATCCATCGTTAATGACATCATTGAATAATTCAGTGTTACTGTGACGTTATAACGCAAGCATTGTGGAATCGGAAATGTACGGGAAATGTGGTCAAGACCAATAAAATATTGACTAAACATTTAGAATTTTGATGTTCCAGATTCATGTTGATCATCGTCTGCAACTATTGAATGATCTTGAATTGATTGATAAATGCACGTTGTTTCGTCTTTCCATTCTATTTGCTCAAACATCTTATGCCAAATGGTACATCGTGTTCTTTCCTATGGAAAAGAAAAAATAAATGAATTCAAATTGTTTTCAGTATTTAATTCTAGTTAACTGCAACAATTGCAAACATTTTAATGTTTCAAGTAATTGGAAAGGTAATATTCTTAAATATTAATTTTCAGACAGCTAATACATTTACATTTCAACTTATAATCGTTTTTAACATAATGGCGCTGATGTCTGTTCACCACGCGATTTATAGAGTAATCATTAGGACTCTTCGCATTTTGTAAATATATTCAATGCAAATTATACTGTTCCGTGTATACAAATTCGCTATGGTGTTATAAAAAAAATATAAATAAAGAATGTTTTCTTCTTACTCAAAAGAGATTTAAATAATGCAGCATGTATTCAATACATTTTTACCAAGTGATCTACACACACGACATTTCTTTGCAAGTTATGTGATATTATATTATTGTGTGTTGTAGTGTTTGTGTGTTTGTTCGTTTGATGTTGTTTGCGAATACCCAATTAGAATATGCATGGATTCATTTGAGGTTATACACTAATAATTTAGACAGAAACATCTGTATTGCTTATTCGAAATATTGTATAGCATATATATTGAAAGTAAGAATAACGAAACAGTTATGCTGTCAAGTTTCTCTTTCATGCGATTGTGGGGTGACAATAAAATTGATATATGTTACATTGTTATGTAAGGTAAGAACTGATATCAAAAGTATTTTAAAACTTACTTTTAGCCAAATCAACAAACTCATAACAAGCACAACACATCCAATTGATATTAAAATCATTGGCAGCATGCTCTCTTCTTTTTCTAAAAATAAAGCACAAAGAATAAAATTAACCTATAAAAGACAAAATTTAATTTTAGAAATTCATGATCTTAGTATAAAAACATTTCAGAAGCCATATAGAACCAACAAAAACAGGAGTTATTCAGACATTTGTATACAAATATATGCAAAAGGTTTAAGCAAGAATAAAAAATACAATTAGGTGTAGATATGCAACAACTCATTTATCATTACAAAATAGGATCGGCTTCGATGCAACCAAGACAAAACAGAAGGAAAACATCGAATTAAACTAATATAGAAATTACATTAAGCTTACCCCAACATATATTTATGTATTCGTCAAAAATGGTAACATTACGATACACAAGATTGCAACGTATTTGCAGTGAACCCTCACAATTGACTTCATCAACTGGAAAATTGTAAATCACTTGAACATCATTATGATACGTGTACCATTTCATAACAGCAACCGTTGCATCATTGATGAACCGACCCTAAAAAAATGTCCCGTATAAGTCTGATATTATTAGATAATTTTTTTTGTACATTTAATATATCTCGCGTATCAGAACTATTTTAATGCACATTAATATTGATAACATTAGATGACTGCTAAAATAAGGCATTTCAATTGTTTCCTTTTTATATATATCTTTTTGCAATAAATGAGATAAAAAACTATTAGAAAGTAGTTTTGCTTTCTTACCTCAAACCATGCTGAACAGTTTGGAACAGGGTTCACCTTATCAAGCATAATTTCTATTTCCATGCTGTCGTTGGTGATTTCGTGATTATCTTTTATTATATTTGTAATAGTTGGTAAAGCTGCAATGGAAATGAAGAGCAGTCATCATACATGCTATGTTTTTCTTTAAATTCAACATTTAATATTTTATATTGAATAGTCAATCTATTTAAACAATTAGACTGTATAAAGTTGCTTGATGTATTTAGAGTCATTACTAACGGTTCAATATTATTGCATCGAACTATTGTCTTATATTGTCTCAGAAAGTATAAACATCAATAAAAACTTACACATAATATGATTTGGTTCGACATACAGATTCTTGGTGAAACTATTAAATCCACAGGTACACGTGTACTTGAAGTCCAAATCTGATTCACTAAAATTGTGAATTAACAACTCAAAATCTTTACTGGTATTTCGTGTTAACATTTCATATTTATTTGGATATGCGCATTCACCATCCGTACAAAGCATGTCGTAGTTTTGGCCTCCTGTCCATTGTCGTACTTTCAATTGTGAATCAATGTCGAACTTTGTGTTGTTAATGAAGCACCGTAAAATTATGTCTTGTCCAAAGCTTACTGGCAAAGTTGTTAAATTCCATGAGGCTGAAAAATTATTTTATCTTTGATAAGAAAGACTTTTTACATCAATTCAAAACAAGTATACATATGTATTTGATAACGATAAGACACTGAAATATATTCAGAGAACAATTTTTCTCTACTGTGTGACATATTTGTATATTTCTCGGAATTCAGTATTTTCGTGATTTTACTTTTTACTTGAGACTCTCATTTTATTGATGAACCGTATTGAAACTAAACAACTCAGAACCTTTGATTATCTTCCCCATTTTCTGTATTTGAAATATTGAATATCGTTCTTACCAGACGTCGATGCTTTATCCACACCTAATACAATCAAAGCAATGTAAACAAACATTTTATTCATGTGGCCTTTTGAACAATCTGAAAAAAATAGAACAGTTTTCGTTTAAAGGAGATGAGTGATTTTTTCAGCAATGATTTTTTTAAACAAAATTATTTTCATTGTCTTTTTTTGTATTTAAATAGTATCATAACTGTTACAGTACAATTGATACCCGATCGGTCAATCAAAATTACCTACATAAACACAAGAACACATATCTAGATAACCTTCAATTGTGTTTTCACGATAACCATCTCAATCATTTTTTTAAAACTTAAATTGTAGGGCACACCTCATATCTATTACACATATTCAATTCATAAAGTTGCAAATCAAACCACAAACAAAAGAAAACACTATCTTGTCACTTTCATGAACAGAGCTAATTCAACTACTAATGTTATTTTAATTTTGAAGTTTGTTGTTCATAAATGCTATTACATGTCTGTTAGATCTGATATATGTTGATTGCCCATTTGCAACTAAACAAAACAAAAACACTTATCTAGATCACCTCTAATATTTTTACAATATCAATCTCATTCATTATTTTTATTTTGGGCTCACCCACAAATTGATATATTTATTTAATCCATTATGTTACAAACAAACCACAAACAAACGAAAAACACTATATTGTCATATTCTTACAACTTGATATGACAGTAAACCTATCAATAGCCTTCAATCATATATTATTTCTTTAACTTCGTTTAGTAAATTTAAAGGGGTACCCGAGCTATAAATATATACCTTTGAACATTTACTTTTTGAGTGTTTCAATACTAGTGGTTTCGTCATACGTTAACCTTACAAAACATTTAAATGATAATAAAACCACAACCTTCACCAGGCGCTATCTGAATCATATACTTACTGTTTAAAAATCAAAATGTATTTCATATAGTATTTCAAGCTTGCGGTTTGTGAAAATATATAACTATATACTACGCTGTGGTACATGTATATATTAAAAACAGTCCGACATCTTAGATAGTATGAGCTCAACCAATCTTGGTCATTAAGAGAAAAGTAATAAAAAAGAAGATTTGGTGCTATTGTAAATGAAACAATACTCCACTTGAGACCAGATGATAAATAAAGTTTAAGCGGTTAAGGTCGGTATAATGAAACCTCGAGTCTAAATATCAATGGGTTTCTGTTTGTATCGTTCTATCTGTTATTCACGGAAACAATGTATTATGCAGATGAAATTACTTGACTATTTTACTAGAACAAAAACAGGAATAGCTAAAACCTAAAACAGAAAAAAAAAAAAGAAAAAAGGTAAAAGAAATTCACTATCATTGTTTTTCAGGAACTCGTCGCTTTAATTTATGAGTAGACATGCGTATTTTCTGGAGATTAGTGCACAATACATGCAGATGTGATAAACGTTTTCGATGTACTTTGTGCATATATAAAATTTAGTGCCCCTTTGAACAATAGTCTCATTTAGTAGAATTACTTAAGTTTGCATCATGAATCCTTAATTGCAGTTATTGTAAGGCTTACTTCGTTTATAATTTATATTCTGCATAAAATTTAACGATGCACTTTCATTTAATAAAGCTACCGATTCATTATCTAAGAGAAGTTTATGATTATTATCATCTCCGTGTATCTTCAGTAGTCTATGTTAAATAAATGAGGATGCGACATGAACGTAAATATAAAATGTCATCATTTTCTATTTTTATACAATGACGTACGCTCATACAGGGACTTTACCATATGTTTTTGTCTACCTAAATAGAGGTAAAAATCTTTCGTGTTCGAACCAGTGAAATATTGACTAGAAAGAACTTTAAAGATTCAATTTAAATATAGCACCTGCTACACTCATTACGATACTGTTATAACGAATGCACACTACAAATGCTATACTATAATGCGCACATTTTTTAGCCTTAAAAGACAATCTTTTGTAAAAAACATAACCAAAATATGATTGTCTTTTTTACTGTCCTAAAGATTCATAGTTATTGTTGCAATTGGTTATTTATCGGTTTATCATAGTTGCAGAAACGTTTCAAATATAAACAAAAACAAAACAATCTCATTCATATTAGACCTAAATTGTGATCGCACCTTTCTACATGTAGCCCTGTAACCTTGACCAATATATATATAAAAAAGCACAAATATAAATTAATTTATCTTGTCTGTGACTTAAAACACTATTAAAGTTTTAAAAATCTACCTTTTACTGTGAATTATATACGTATTAAAAATTTATATCAATTCATTTAAAAGGGTGTAATAGCGTTTATCACAAATGATATCGGATATGTTCCTTACGTCGTAACTACAATCCCCTTCCCTTTCATGAATGTGACCTACCGAATTAGACTATTTACCGGATTTGTAATCACATAAGCAACACGACGGGTGCCACATGTGGAGCAGGATCTGCTTACCCTTCCGGAGCACCTGAGATCACCCCTAGTTTTTGGTGGGGTTCGTGTTGTTTATTCTTTAGTTTTCTATGTTGTGTCATGTGTACTATTGTTGTTCTGTTTGTCTTTTTCATTTTTAGCCATGGCGTTGTCAGTTTGTTTTAGATTTATGAGTTTGACTGTCCCTTTGGTATCTTTCGTCCCTCTTTTATATCAATGTTGGATTTGAAATTCATCACTTTGATGAAATTATCTCTGACATACATTTAGTGCTACTGGCAGTCTGTACAAATTATATTAGGGGTCCAAAATGTCATCATTTTTATTGTGAGTGTCTAAAATGTCACGGCGAGAACGCTTCATTTACGTACAAAACCGGATTATACAACCGAGTTTTTGCACATCACCGGCAAATAAAGTATCGCTATGAAATCAATGCAATTGTTATGCATGATTTCAGCGTTTTAAATTCATCAGCAAATTAAATTTGTAGTAGTCTTCTTTATAAAGTAAAAAGTGTAAGCAATACTAATAGATCAAGAACTATGTAAATACTATCAATAAAGTTCCGACGTCTTCCTTGTCAAAATAAATATAGGAAAAAAAAAACAGAAATAAATACGGCAGAGAAAAAAAACCATATATGAAAAGTCAATCAATTCTAACGGCTGTATTAATCTTGAGCGTAATTTTTAGTTTTTGACAATGATTATGAATACTAATTAATACATTACCACAGCACATATACTCATGTGAATGCACTTTCCGTTTTATTTAGTAATATTCTATTAATGAGGATGTTAACTGTTATATTTACAAAGTATGACACTTTTTTTTAAATTTGGACTATGACTAATTTAAAAATTTTCAAGTTCTTTGTATAAAGGCTCATGCATATAATACACTGACATATTCGCTATCAGATTGTAACATCTTTTCATATGGATTTCTTATAGTTATCAGTTTTAAACATGCATCAATGCATTTATATTGTTATATTTTAAAGTCATACATATTACAGAATAGAATGCAAAAATTTCTCACGGAAGATGAAAAAGTGATAGTTAATAATAAGTGTAGATAAGTGTTCCGAAAAAAGTAACGTAATTAGATACAAATATACTTAATTTGATCCATTCTTTTTTGTTTGACAAATAATCAAAATCCAAATACTTTGTAAAGTGTTCATGATTTCATTACTAATTTTATAAATGCAATCTGGTGGTTTATTTTAGATAATCTATTTTTTGATTTGCATGCAACCTCTGATTCGAATATTTATTTGTCTACCTATATACTTATAATTTGTTTTTGCTGGAGAAATCATATCAGCTTGCGAATTGGGTTATATGTTTTAAAACATAATAAAAAACATCTTTTGTAGGGTGATAACTTTAGGAATTCATTTAAGGAATGACTGTAATATTTTTTCTGTCTATGAAGAAATAACATAAAATATTTGGTGCACACTGAATACCTCGCGTATTTGGTTATTTAACAGTGTGCACCACATTTGTTATGTTATTTCGAATAGACAGAAAAAATATTACAATGATTTCTTATAATTTAATTCTAAATTCATTTTAAACCGTAGAAAACCATGAAAAAACGTTGATGACGTCATGGTCACATGACTAATTTATGTCTATGGGCAGATAACAAAATAACGTCAGCCAATCAGAAGACGTGTTACATCCCAAATTAAATTATTGTCGTTTATCTATCATTTGAGTAACGACATCAACAAAATTTAATTCGCTTGCATTTCGGTGGCATCTTTTATTTGTTTTTTTGATAAATTTGTTTTTTGTTTAAATACGAGTGACAGAAATATGAAATATTCATAATAGTTTTTGCTTGATTGCCGTACATTCTAAACATATATCTCTCTTATAAGCACGAATATGATGCTTAGATTATATTTAATGTTAAAAAACAATCTAATCGAACTCACCTCATCTATCGTTCGGCATTTTAATGCCGGATATCTTTGAGTTTCCGCATACGTTCCTTACGTCGTAACAACAATCCCCTTCCCTTTCATACATGTGGCCTACTGAATCAGACTATTTACTGGATTTAATATCTCATAAGCAACACGATGGGTGCCACATGTGGAGCAGGATCTATTTACCCTTCCGAAGCACCTGGGATCAACCCTCGTTTGTACAATTTACCAATCATGTACTGATAAGGACAAGAAAACAAATGGGACAGCCTCCCCCTTTCCTCAAATCGTTTGAAAGTCTCGTCACCAAATCTTATTAAATTTAATACGTGCTACATTGATATCTTTATCAGTCAATATCTGATTAATGCTCTAACAGACTGTTTGTTATATAACCCCTCTATAAGTGCATGTATTTAATTTTGTAAAACACTTCAATACTATTATCAGTTGAAATGAATTAGATACTTCCGTGCAACAAAAGCTAAGCGAGGCGAGGATCTTCTGGTGTTTGTAAGGAGATAATTTAGATTGACAACGAAACGATGTCTTTTATGTAACTAACTAAAAATATTTGAATTTAACTTTCAGCAGTAAGTTTTGAAAATATTCCACTGCCTTTGTTGCCGTTTCATGTTTTATTAAAAACCTTGACACCGGAAGCTGAAAATCTGTTCATATAATCTGATAATTATTTTACAATGGGCTTTTTTGTTGACATATTCGCTATCAGACGGTAACAGCTTTTCATGTGTATTTCATATAGATATCAGTTTTAAACAGGCATCAACGCATTAAGTTTTTAAATATTTAAATGTCATACATATTACAGAATAGAACTCAAATATTTCTCACGAAAGATGAAAAAGTGATAGTTAATAATTAGTGAAGACAAGTATTCCGTTAGATACAAATATACTTAATTTGATCATCTTTTTTGTTTTTGTCAGACATATAATCAAAATTCAAATACTTGGTATGGTGTTTATGATTTCAATACTAATTTTATAAATACAAGCTGGTGGCTTATCTTAGATAATCTATTCATTGTTTTGTATGTAACCTCTGATTCGAACACTTATTATTTCAGGTGAAAGACCTATTGCTTTTGTTCTGATTATTAGGTCTTTCAACCTGTCAGGTGAAAGACCTATTGAATTTGTTCTGATTATTATTATTATTATTATTATTAGGTCTTTCCACCTTTCTTGTGGAAAGACCTATTGAATTTGTTCTGATTATTTTTTTTTTCTTTCTTCCGCCTAATTTTTTTCTTGCGGTGTAAAAATGTTTCAAAAGATGTCGCTTAGTTTTTTTGTATATGAGATCATACAGTCTATACGCTTTTGAAACTCACCCTGCTTAACCGAACACTTTTCTTTGTAAGATTTATCTCCCCAAACACTGTTTTTCTTGTTATCAGATCTCCTCCGCAACTGCAAAAGAAAGCGACAAATTTATTTTTCCAAATTGCTCGTTATATCCTCAGGATGTTACGTTTTATTTTGAACGAAGCTTTACGAAGACCCCATATGAGAGTAATTTCCCCTTTTGTATTGAAATAAGTGAAATAAATTTGTAACTGGAAACCTTAAACTCTTATTTTCAGAAATCATACAAGATATCGCCAAAATATTTTCAGACAATTGTTAGTTGCGACATGTCGTAACATGTAAATTTTACTTAAAAGGGTACGTAACATTTAATGCGAGCTTTGCCCCCATTTATATCTAATATTAGTTGTATGGTAATGTAACTCATTAACAATATAAAGTAGAGGCCTAGAGTCTTTTGATTTGAGGTCCTTGGTTGATGACCTTGAAATTGAGCTCAAGGTCATAGGTAAATTTAACGTTCTATATTTTGACCTTTGCTTTTTCCTTTTATATATACATGATAAAGCCATGGGACTTTTGGCAAAAGGTTGCAAGCAATGTGACCTTGAAAAATCCAACCGGAAGTGACCTTTTGTAAACCGGAAGTAGCCATCTTTTTGTACTAATTTAATGTAAAAGTATATAGAACCATCTTTTTTTGGAATCAGTGTCAAGTAAACTATCAAAACATACCGAAAGTAACATCTTTTAAACCGGAAGTAAATAAAAAGTTTTCGTTATTATAAACCCGCGTCACGTGATGTCTCCTCAATCTGGCGCGCGCGCTGGACCTGAAATAAAATAAAAACTTTCCGAACTAAACATGAAACTTCCCCGGAATAATATAGACCCCTTACAGAAAGAAAGAAAGAAAGAAGGAAAGAAACAAAGAAACAAACAAACAAACAAACAAACAAACACATACACACACACACACACACACACACACACATACACAATCATGTTTCAAAGGGGGGAAAGACCGTTTACAATTGCTTTTTAAAAGCAATTGATTTATATTTAGGTCTTTCCACTTTTCCGTGGAAAGACCTATTGGATTTCTTCTGATTATTGTTTTTTTTTTTTTCTTCCGCCTAATTTTTTTCCTTCGCTGTGTTTTTGTTTCGCAAGATGTCGCTTAGATTTTTGGAATATGATATTGAACTGTTTATACGCTTTTGAAACCAACTCTGTTTAACCGAATACTTTCCTAAATAAGAGTTATCTCCCCGAACACTGTTTTTCTTGTTATCTGTAAGGCTTCGCAACCGTAAAAGAAACCGACAAATTTATTTTTCCAAATTGCTCGTTATATTCTCAGAATGTCCTGTTTTATTTTGACCGAAGCCGTATATAGATTCCATATGAGAGTTATCCCCCCTTTTATGTTTGATATAAGAATATGCATTTCTAACTGGTAAACCATAAGTTATAGAGACCTAGGGTCTTTTGATTTGAGATCCTTGATCCAAAAAAATAAAAATAAGGTCAAGGTCAAAGGTCAAGGTCATATTATAAATTTTGATTTTGGCTTATTTTCACCTATTTTCAAAAGCCGTATAACTTATCGACAAATTATTTTTACTAAATTGTTAGTTGCGACATGTCGTAACACGTTAATTTTAGTCGAAAGAGTACGTAGACATTTGATGCCAGTTTTGCCCCCTTTTATATCTATTAGTTGTAAGGTAATACAACTCATTAACAATATATAGTAGAGGCCTAGAGTCTTTTGATTTGAGGTCCTTGGTTGATGACCTCGATATTGAGCTCAAGGTCATAGGTAAATGTAACGTTCTAGATTTTGACCTTTGCTTTTATCTCATATGTATACATGATCAAGACATGGGACTTTTTAAATTAGGTTGCAAGCAATGTGATCTGGAAAAAGACAACCGGAAGTGACCTTTTGTAAACCGGAAGTAGCTATATTTTGTACTTAAGTAATAAAAAAGTATATGGAACCATATATTTTTGGAATCAGTGTCAAGTAAACAATAAAACATTACTGGAAGTAACATATTTCAAACCGGAAGTAAAAAATGATCTCCCTTATTTATATCTTTTTGTATAGAAACCATATATTTTTGGAATAAGCGTTCAATAAGCTGTCATTTGACGCTAAAATTGACATTTTAAACCAAGTTTTAATATTTTTATATAAAAAAGGTCTTAACTGGTGGAAAGACCATCAATGGTTCTCTGAACAATTGGTTTTTAATTAGGTCTTTCAACCTTTCGGGTGAAAGACCTATTGCTTTTGTTCTGATTATTATTATTATTATTATTTTTTTTTTTCTTCCGCCAAAATTTTTTCCTTCGCTGTTTTTTTGTTTCGCAAGATGTCGCTTAGATAAATGAAATATGATATCGAACAGTTTATGCGCTTTTGAAACTGACACTGCGAAACCGAATACTTTCCCATATAAGAGTTATCTCCCCGAACACTGTTTTTCTTGTTATCGCTTAATTTTCACAACCGTATAAGAAACCGACAAATTTATTTTTCCAAATTGGTCCTTATATCCTCAGGATGCGCTGTTTTGTTTTGACCGAAGCCGTAAGAGATTCCATATGAGAGTTATTTCCCCTTTTGTGTTTGAAATTTTGAAATGTATTTTAAACTGGAAAACCATAAGTGATAGAGACCTAGGGTCTTTTGATTTGAGATCCTTGGTCCAAAAAAATGAAAATAAAGTCAAGATCAAAAGTCAAGGTCGTATTTTATATTTTTATCTGTCTTTGATTTCCCTATAACTTTGGAATGGTTACAGATACAGAAAATTTAAGTAGTGAAAAATGCTTGGTACTTCAAGGGGCAACTTTTTTACGTTATGACTGTATTGATTTTGGCACTATTTAAAGAGTTTTATGTGTGTTTGAATTCCAACCAACCAACCAACCAACCAACCAACCAATCAATCAATCAACCAATCAATCAATCAATAAAATCAATAAATCAATCAATCAATCAATCAATCAGTCAGTGCATGCATGTTTCCGTCTCATGTGTTTAATATGGGGTCAAGATCTCATTTATTTCTTTTCCGCTTGTTTCAAGACGTGTTTAACCAACCAACGTGTTTAATCAACTAATCAACGTGTTTAACCAACCAACCAACCAACCAACCAACAAACCAACCAACCAATCAATCAATCAATCAGTGCATGTTTCCGTCTCATGTGTTTAATATGGAGTCCAAGATCTCATTTGTTTCTTTCTCGTTTGTTTCAAGAAACCCTATCCAACGTGTTTAACCAACCAACCAACGTGTTTAATCAACCAATCAACATGTTTAACCAACCAACCAACCAATCAATCAATCAATACGTATGACAGTTTATTTATTACAGTACATTTAAAATAACATGGAAGGAAAAAACTCTCAATTATTCAAGAAGAATTGAATTTGAATATTGTTCTTACATCTCTTCTGAAAAAAAAATCCACATGTACTCTGAAACTACAAGTCCAATCGACCCCAAAATTTGCAGTCAGCAGGGCATACATGTACTAAAAGTTCATAAAACAACGTGGTGCAGATATCTCTCAAGACTTTTTCTAGAGAAAAAAAAGGCAATGCCGTAAAAATCGCTTGCTAGGTCCGTAAATCTCAGTGAAATCCTACAATAAAATGTCCGCTCCTAGATTGAAATACTAATCTGTGTTACAAACAGGTGCTGAAAAATGTACATTATCAGAAAATAATCCTTAAATGTGTATTAAAGTTACACCGGGTTAATTAAATCCAAAACATGCACTGCTGGTGAACTGTGATCAAAATGTCAATTTCCTTCTACAATGACAAAAGAAATTACATTGTGTACATTCCGTCTCTATTATACATGTTGTCTGTTCAACGTCCCCACCTAAAGAGAAATAAAAAGAGAAAGTTTTCGTTATTATAAACCCGCGTCACGTGATGTCTCCTCAATCTGGCGCGCGCGCTGGACCTAAAATAAAATAAAAACTTTCCAAACTAAACATGAAACTTCCCCGGAATACTATAGACCCCTTACAGAAACAAACAAACAAACAAACAAACAAACAAACAAACACACACACACACACACACACATAACAAACAATCATGTTTCTAAGGGGGGAAAGACCGTTTACAATTGCTTTTCAAAAGCAATTGATTTATATTTATTAGGTCTTTCAACCGAAAGGTTGAAAGACCTATAGGTTTTGTTCTGATTATTATTATTATTATTAGGTCTTTCAACCTTTCAGTTGAAAGACCTATTGAATTTGTTCTGATTATTATTATTATTATTATTATTATTATTATTATTATTATTATTATTATTATTATTATTTTTCTTCCGCCAACTTTTTTTTCCTTCACTGTTTTTTTGTTTCCCAAGATGTCGCTTAGATATATGGTATATGATATCGAACAGTTAATACGCTTCTGAAACTGACACCGCGTAACAAAAAACTTTACGTTGTAAGAGTTATCTCCCCGAACACTGTTTTTCTTGTTATCTCTAAGTCTTCGCAACCGTATAAGAAACCGACAAATTTATTTTTCCAAATTGTTCGTTAAATCCTCAGGATGTTCTGTTTTATTTCGACCGAAGCTATCCGGAGACTCCATATGAGAGTTATCCCCCTTTTGTATATGATATAAGTGAAATGCATTTCTTACTGGTAAACCATAAATGATAGAGACCTAGGGTCTTTTGATTTACACTACAAACCATTAAAAGTCTGAAATGGCCTATATCTGTACCCGACTGTACTGATTTTCACTCGACCAGTCTGAATTCGTCTGATATTTACTTGATAATACTCGACTGTAGTCTGAACCATACTTAACAGTCTGAATGTGTACTTGACCATTACTTAACCATTTTATACTAGTCTGAACCGTACTCGACCTAGTCTGAACCGTACTCGACCTAGTCTGAACCGTATTGACCTAGTCTGAACCATACTCGACCAAGTCTTAACCAACCTAGACCTATTTTTTGTATCTATCAACAGAATTTTATCAATTTAGGATTTTTTTTAATAAAATTGAAATTAAAAAATTATTAAAAATGTATTCAATACAGTATTGAAATTAAAATTTCACAATAATCAATCATAATATAACTTCAACACAGTATTAATCAACACTTACGTAATAATATATATCAACTTATAAAATTTAAATAAAGCAAGCTGATAAAATAATTTAAAAAAATTAATTGTGACTAACAAATGACTAATATTTTCAATATTTATTCAAAATTTTATGAATATTTCGGAAGTATTTTATGGTACTTGGACTATTTTCATCTTTAACTTAAGGCCTAGTATAGATTTAGTTGAGTTTAATTAATAATGCAGTGAATGTTTTTTTTTATTAATATATATTTGAAATAGTATATAAAACAACTTAATAAATTTTAAAAAATGAGAGCTTAATTGTTTTGTTTTATTAAACCAAGAATTTAATTGTAATCATGATATAAGAATTTCCATAGCAATCCTTGATAACCTTTTTAAAAAAGGAAATGTATTCCAAAGTAACAGTAAACATTTATTTCAATTAATTCAAGTAATTTTTTTGTCAAATTAACATGGCATACATAAAGCACTTTAATATGTTCTAATTACCTCAGTACATCTGTGTTTTACAGGTAAAAAGAAAGGCCTATTTTCTTAAATTCGTGTATTACTTGTCTAGTACATACATGTATATTCGAAAGGACTTGTTATTTAACTTAAACAGGATGTTGCAATTTTGAATCAATGTTACTTAGAATTTAATACCTCTGACCAGGTATGATCTCATTTATGAGTTTGCCCCCAAGCAGAGGTTATTCTTTATATTTCACCACTAATCAGAAAAACAAATTTATTTATTTATTTAATTTTATCCCTTTTTGATATAAGTTATATATAATATATTTTTTTTCATCCTAAATATAATCATAGATATATTTCTAATAAAAGGTTATTCTTTTTTATCAATTTTGTTGGCTGTTATAAATGTCAGTTAAAAAGAAATTTATTTTAACAGTTAAAAAAGTTTTTTTTGTCTAGTATGGTTCAGACTGGTCGAGTACTGTTCAGACCTTTGGTTAAGTATGGTTTAGACTGGAAAAATAGGTCGAGTACATGTCGAGAATGGGTTAAGACTGTTTCAGACTGGTCAAGTGATAGTTCAGACTATTTTCAGCGGCAAAGATAAGGGTCAAGTACGATTCAGTACAGTCAAGTATGGTTCAGATTGGGGTAGAGTAATGTCAAGTAAAAGTCAGACCAATTCAGACTGGTCGAGTAAAAATCAGTACAGTCGAGTACAGATATAGGCCTTTTCAGACTTTAATGGTTTGTAGTGTTAAGATCCTAGGTCCAAAAAAATGAAAATTAGGTCAATGTCAAAGGTCAAGGTCAAATTCTAAATTTTGATTTTGGCTTATTTTCACTTATTTTCATTAACCTTATAAGATATCGACAAATTATTTTTACTAAATTGTTAGTTGCGACATGTCGTTACTTATAAATTTTGGTTGCAAGGGTGCGTAGACAATAAATGGGAGTTTTCGTCCCTCTTATATTTAGAATTATGCGTAAAGTGATATTACTCATAAACCATACATATTAAGGAACTAGTGTCTTTTGATTCGAGATGTTTAGTTTATGACCTTGAAATTGAGGTCAAGGTCAAAGGTTAATTGGACGTTCTAGATTTTGACCTTTGCTCTAAATTCATATTTATACATCATTAAGCCATAGGAACTGACATTTTCAACTGAATTTTAATACTTTCATATCAAAATAGATCTTTATTAGTTGAAAGACCTTCAATTGTTCTTTGAACAATTGGTTTTTAATTAGGTCTTTCCACTTTTCCGTGGAAAGACCTATTGGTTTTCTTCTGATTATTATTATTATTATTATTTTTTTTTTTCTTCCGCCAACTTTATGTTCCTTCGCAATTTTTTTGTTTCGCAAGATGTCGCTTAGATATATGGTATATGATATCGAGCAATTAATACGCTTTTGAAACTGACACCGCGTAACCAAAATCTTTTCAATGTAAGAGTTATCTCCCCGAACACTGTTTTTCTTGTGATCGCTTAATATTGGCAACCGTATAAGAAACCGACAAATTTATTTTACCAAATTGCTCGTTATATCCTCAGGATGATTTGATTTATTTTGACCGAAGCTTTCCGAAGACGCCATATGAGAGTTATTTCCCCTTTTATATTTGATATAAGTGATATGCATTTTTAACTGGAAAACCATAAGTGTTAGAGGCCTAGGGTCTTTTGTTTTGAGGTCCTTGGTCCAAAAAATTGAAAATGAGGTCAAGGTCAAAGGTCAAGGTCATGATCAAAATTTTGATTTTGGCTTGTTATCTCTTATTTTCAGAAATCATATAAGATATTGACAAAATATTTTCATAAAATTGTTAGTTACGACATGTAGTAACACATAAATTTTAGTCGAAAGGGTACGTAGACATTTGACGTGAGTTTTCCCCCTTTTTATATCTAATATCATATGTATGGTAATATAACTCATAAACAATATTAAGTAGAGGACTAAAGTCTTTTGATTTGAGGTCCTTGGTTGATGACCTTGAAATTGAGCTCAAGGTCATTGGCAAAATTAACGTTCTAGATTTTGACCTTTGCTTTTACCTCATATGTATACATGATAAAGACATGGGACTTTTTGCAATAGGTTGCAAGCAATGTGACCTTGTAAAAACCAACCGGAAGTGACCTATTGTTTACCGGAAGTAGCTATTTTTTGTTCTAAATAAATGTAAAAGTATATAGAACCATATATTTTTGGAATCAGTGTCAATTAAACTATCAAACTATACCGGAAATTACGTCGTTTGAACCGGAAGTTAACAATTATCTCCCTTATCTATATCTTTTTCCATAGAAACCATACATTTTTGGAATCAACGTTCAATAAGCTGTCATTTGACGGTTCAATTGACATTTAAAACCAAATTTTTAATATTTTCATATAAAAAAAGATCCTTACTGGTGGAAAGACCATCAATGGTTCTCTGAACAATTGGTTTTTAATTATTATTTTTTTTCTTCCGCCAACTTCTTTTCCCTTCGCTGTTTTTTTGTTTCGCAAGATGTCGCTTAGATATATGGTATATGATATCGAACAGTTAATACGATTCTCAAACTGACACTGCGTAACAAAAAACTTTACCTTGCAAGAGTTATCTCCCCAAACACTGTTTTTCTTGTTATCTCTAAGGCTTCGCAACCGTATAAGAAACCAACAAATTTGTTTTTCCAAATTGCTCGTTACATCCTCAGGATGATTTGATTAATTATGACCAAAGCTATCCGGAGACTCCATAGGAGGGTTATCCCCCCTTTTGTATATGATATAGGTGATATGCATTTCTAACTGGTAAACCATAAGCGATAGAGATCAAGGGTCTTTTGATTTAAGATCCTTGGTCCAAAAAAATGAAAATTAGGTCAAGGTCAAAGGTCAAGGTCAAATTCTAAATTTTGATTTTGGCTTATTTTCACTTATTTTCATTAACCGTATAAGATATCGACAAATTATTTTTACTAAATTGTTAGTTGCGACATGTCGTAACCTATAAATTTTGGTTGCAAGGGTGCGTAGACAATAAATGGTAGTTTTCGCCCCTCTTATATTTAGAATTATGCGTAAAGTGACATTACTCAAGAACCATACATCTTAAGGAACTAGTGTCTTTTGATTTGAGATGTTTAGTCTATGACCTTGAAATTGAGGTCAAGGTCATAGGTTAATTGGACGTTCTAGATTTTGACCTTTGCTCGAAATTCATATTTCTACATCATAAAGCCATAGGAACTGACATTTTCAACTGAATTTTAATATTTTCATATCAAAATAGATCCTTTTTGGTTGAAAGACCTTCAATTGTTCTCTGAACAATTGGTTTTTAATTATTATTATTTTTTTTTCTTCCGCCAACTTTTTTTTCCTTCGTTGTTTTTTGTTTCCCAAAATGTCGCTAAGATATATGGTATATGATATGGAACAGTTAATACGCTTCTGAAACTGACACCGCGTAACAAAAAACTTTACTATGTAAGAGTTATCTCCCTGAACACTGTTTTTCTTGTTATCTCTTAGTCTTCGCGACCGTATAAGAAACCGACAAATTTATTTTTCCAAATTACTCATTATATCCTCAGGATGTTCTGTTTTATTTTGACCGAAGCTATTCGGAGACTCCATATGAGAGTTATCCCCCTTTCGTATATGATATTAGTGATTTGTATTTCTTACTGGTAAACCATAAGTGATAGAGACCTAGGGTCTTTTGATTTAGGATCCTTGGTCCAACAAAATGAAAATTAGGTCAAGGTCAAAGGTCAAGGTCAAATTCTAAATTTTGATTTTGGCTTATTTTCACTATTTTCATTAACCTTATAAGATATCGACAAATTATTTTTACTAAATTGTTAGTTGCGACATATCGTAACTTATAAATTTTGTTGCAAGGGTGCGTAGACAATAAACGGGAGTTTTCGCCCCTCTTATATTTACAATTATGCGTAAAGTGATATTACTCGTGAACCATACATATTAAGGAACTAGTGTCTTTTGATTTGAGATGTTTAGTCTATGACCTTGAAATTGATGTCAAGGTCATAGGTTATTTGGACGTTCTATATTTTGACCTTTGCTCAAAATTCATATATATATATATCATAAAGCCATAGATATTGACATTTTCAACTGAATTTTAATATTTTTATATCAAAATAGAGCCTTATTGGTTGAAAGACCTTCAATTGTTCTCTGAACAATTGGTTTTTAATTATTATTATTATTTTTTTTTCTTCCGCCTAAATTTTTTCCTTCGCTGTTTTTTTGTTTCGCAAAATGTCGCTTAGATAAATGAAATATGATATCGAACAGTTTATGCGCTTTTGAAACTGACACTGCGAAACCGAATACTTTCCCATAAAAGAGTTATCTTCCCGAACACTGTTTTCCTTGTTATCGCTTAATCTTCACAACCGTATAAGAAACCGACAAATTTATTTTTCCAAATTGCTCGTTATATCCTCAGGATGTTCTGTTTTATTTTGACTGAAGCCGTACAGAGATTCCATTTGAGAGTTATTTCCCCTTTTGTATTTGAAATTTTGAAATGTATTTTAAACTGAAAAACCATAAATGATAGAGACTTAGGGTCTTTTGATTTGAAATCCTTGGTCGAAAAAAATAAAAATAGGGTCAAGGTCAAAGGTCAAGGTCGTATTTTACATTTTTTGAATGGTTATAGATACAGATATTTCAATAGTGATAAATGCTTGGTACTTCAAGGGGCAACTTTGTTACATTATGACTGTATAGGTTTTACCATTGTGTAAGGGAAATAATCCCCATTGATGGTTTATATAAAGCCATTTTTAAGCAAAACTCTTAAACCAAATGTTCTTGACCCATAGGGTCTTTTGCAATGACATTGTGGAGTAATGACCTTGACAGAGGTCACCAGGTCAAAGGTCAAGGTCATGTTCAAAGGGACAAATTTGTGATTTTGGCACTTCTTAAAGAGTTTAATGTGTGTTTGAATGCCAATCAACCAACCCACCAATCAATCAATCAATCAATCAATCAATCAATCAATCAATCAATCAGTGCATGCATGTTTCCGTCTCATGTGTTTAATATGGGGTCCAATATCTCATTTATTTCTTTTCCGCTTGTTTCAAGAGACCTATTCAACGTTTTTAACCAATCAACCAACGTGTTTGATCAACCAATCAACGTGTTTAACCAACCAATCAATCAATCAATGCATGTTTCTGTCGCATGTGTTTAATATGGAGTCCAAGATCTCATTTGTTACTTTCTCGCTTGTTTCAAGAAACCTATCAAACGTGTTTAAACAATCAACCAACGTGTTTGATCAACCGATCAACGTGTTTAACCAACCAACCAATCAATCAATCAATCAGTGGATGTTTACGTCTCACGTGTTAATATGGGGTTCAAGATCTCATTTGTTTCTTTCTCGCTTGTTTCAGGAAACCTATCCATTGTGTTTAACCAACCAACCAACCAACGTGTATAATCAACCAACCAACGTGTTTAATCAACCAATCAACATATTTAACCAACCAACCAATCAATCAATCAATCAATCAAGCAATCAATCAATCAATTAATCAATCAGTGCATATTTCCGTCTCATGTGATTCATATTGGGTCCAAGATCTTCTTTGATTCTTTTTCGCTGTTTCAATTGACCCTATCCAATGTATTTAATCAACCAACCATCCAACCAACCAATCAATCAATCAATCAATCAATCAATCAATCAATAAACTAATGCATGTTTCCGTTTCATGTGTTTAATACGGGATATAAGTTCTCATTTTTTTTTCGATTCTTTTAATTGACCCTATCTAACGTGTTTAACCAGCCATGCAACCAACCAACCAACCAATCAATCAATCAATCAATCAATCAATTGATTAATCAATCAATTAGTTAATCAATCAATGAATCAGTGCATGTTTCCTTCTCATGTGTTTAATATAGGGTCCAAGATCTTCTTTTTTTCTCTTTCGCTGTTTCAATTGACCCCATCCAATGTGTTTAATCAACCAACCAACCAACCAATCAATCAATCAATCAATCAACTAATGCATGTTTCCGTTTCATGTGTTTAATACGGGATATAAGTTCTCATTTTTTTCGCTTCTTTTAATTGACCCTATCTAACGTGTTTAACCAGCCATGCAATCAACCAACCAACCAATCAAGCAATCAATCAATCAATCAATCAATCAATCAATCAATTGATAAATCAATCAATTAGTTAATCAATCAATCAATCAGTGCATGTTTCCGTCTCATGTGTTTAATATAGGGTCCTAGATCTTCTTTTTTTCTTTTTCGCTGTTTCAATTGACCCTATCAAATGTGTTAAATCAGCCAACCAACCAGCCAATCAATCAATCAATCGATAAACCAATGCATGCTTCCGTTTCATGTGTTTAATACGGGGTCCAAGTTGTCATTTTTTTTCGCTTCTTTTGACCCTATCCAATTTGTGTAATCAACCAACCAACCAATCAATCAATCAACCAACCAACCAACCAACCAGCCAACCAATCAATCAATCAATCAATTGATCGATCAATCGATCAATCAATCAACCAATGCATGTTTCCGTTTCATGTGTTTAATACGGGATCGAAGTTCTCATTTTTTCCCCTTCTTTTAATTGACCCTATCTAACGTGTTTAACCAACCATGCAACCAACCAACCAACCAACCAACTAACCAACCAACCAATCAATCAATCAATCAATCAATTGATTAATCAATCACTTAATTAATCAATTAGTGCATGTTTCCGTCTCATGTGTTTCATATAGGGTCTAAGATCTTCTTTGTTTCTTTTTCGCTGTTTCAATTGAGCCTATCCAATGTGTTTTATCAACCAACCAACCAAACAACCAATCAATCAATCAATCAATCAATCAATCAATCAATCAATCAACCAATGCATGTTTCTGTTTTATGTGTTTAATACGGGGTCCAAGTTCTCATTTTTTTTGCTTCTTTTAATTGACCCTATCTAACGTGTTTAACCAGCTATGAAACCAACCAACCAAACAACCAAACATCCAACCAATTAAATAACCAACCAACCAACCAACAAACCAACCAATCAATCAATATATATATATGACAGTTTATTTATGACAGTGTATTTAATACAATATGGAAGGAAAAAACTCTCAATTTTAAAGAAGAATTCAATTTTAATCTTGTTCTTACATCTCTTTTAAAAAAAATCCACATGTACTCTGAAACTACAAGTCCAATCGACCCCAAAATTTGCAGTCAACAGAACATACATGTACTAAAGGTTCAAGAAACAACGTTTTGCAGATATCTCGGAAGAATTTTAACCTAATATGTCTGTTTGTTTTGTTCAAATATCGTTGTCAATATAATTGAATATGATGCGACTGTCATACAAGTGAGAGGGTTAGCTAGCTTTAGAACCAGGTTTAATCCAACATTTGTTACATTAGAAAATGCCTGTACTAAGTCAGGAATATGACAGTTGTTATCTATTCGTTTGATGCTTTCGAGCTTTTGATTTAGTTTCATTGTATACATGTGGTGTTTTGCCAAATTATATATTAAACTTTGTTTATAAAAAATAAATTGTGATTTAGACTTTCATTCATCATAGACTGCATTAACAATAAACATGTATACGGTGTTTAACTTTATTTTATTTGCAAACTTTACAATCAATAAATGATCACGTAACAGTTCAATGAACTGATTTATGCTATAAAAAATATTGACCAATATATGTGTACTTGTGCTGAACAAATAGATCATGTTATGAATTGTAATACTGAATAAGAAAAATATGGTTTTTAGTTTAGTTCATTGATGATAAAAGAGATAAATAACCCGTACATGATTTTTTTTATATCAAATGTCCTACTAAAAATCAAATTAAGATCATCTGCACTAAAAACTATTTTAACGACAGATAATACAATAATTATCTAGTAAACAAGTCCTTTTAAAATGTTTTAAATACAAATGACCTGTTTCTCACACTATATCTAAATTATGCCTTTAATGTAAAGACCTTAACCGATTAGTTTTAACAAAATTATAAGGTAGAGTAAAATTATTACTCATACATTTTATAATATCAACTTATTTATAAACACATTAGTCATAATTTTTCGCCGCCGATATATGCTTGCATTAATAATTAGTCTTATATGTTTCAATTGGACCTTCTTTAGTTATGATTCTCAGAGTCATAGTAATAACAAATGCCTAATTTGTATTTACTGAGCATGTACTGTTTCAACTTTGCAAGATATGATTTTCTTTGAAAGTATTTATGTTTAGCTCTTCTGCATTTGTATTTTTAATAAGAAATCGTTTGAATTGTTTCATATTAGTCATTTCGCAGCCTTGTATAAATGACTATATGTTTTTGTTTTATCTGTTTTAAGATTCAAATAGGGCCAGAAGCATTTTAGCAGAAGAAGTCAATGAACCTCTCTGCGGACCCAACTTGACTGTTTTTTACTTGGTTGGTGTATTCCAAATCCATTTTTTTTCATTTTTTAAATAAACAACTGTTATTCAATTTTATCATTTACAAATATAACAATAAGGTCTAAACGAAATAGCCGTAATTGTGGTGACTATTTAATAGTAAATAAGATCCTAAGATGCTAAAGAGCCTTCCAAACTTGTTTAATTTACATGGCATTAAAATGAAAAAAAAACATTAAGATGGATGTACATTTTCCATGGACAAAAATGAAATAGTTGATAAAACAATGCTCTGTCAAATAATAAGATGATGAAACATAAAAATCCATTTAAAAACCGGAAATTTCAAGAGTAAACAGTTTCTGTTCCTCCAGATGCATCAATGATGTGGTCAAAGTCACGGCAAAATTGGTGATAAGCCCCATGATGGGATACCGAAATTGAGGACTCTATTCTACCAACGAAAAGTGAAACAAATTACTTATCATATGTGGCTATGACTTTTCAAACCGTTTAATTGAAACTTGTTTTCCGTAACAAGTCGAAGGAACAACGATGGTTGAACCTTTGTCTTGCGGATGAAATTGAATATTGCAGCAAGTTCACTATTGTGCACTACTACTCATTTCGATCTAAAGAGAAATGAAAGTTCAAAACAGTTTAAAAGATAAGTTGATTTTTTTCCTTTGTTGTAAAGGTCCGTTCTGCTTAGAACATCTCTGTCAATGCTTAGATATCGCGATATAGGATTACAACATGTTTACTGTATTTTGGTAAATATGTATATGGTTAACGTTTTGATCAAGTTCAATACACAGGTATTGCTAACATGGTTATGAAAAGAGCCAATCTGTTTTCTAAAATTTAGGCTCCTGGTTATAACATGTTCATAAACAGAATTTTATCTTAAATGACCTAAAGATATTTTGTCAAATAGTCTTTACCTTTCAATATCTGCATACGAGTTTACTTTTAGCATTTTAAAGGGATGTAAGAATGCGTTGTATTACACGTTTTATTGATAGGGAAAACGAACTAAAATTGATTTTTTTTCTTACAGGTCTTTTGCATTAAGCCGTAATCCTTTTTTCCATTTCAAAGCATTTAAAACATTTCAAAACATTCCCAAGAGGAAGAATAAATCTGTAGTTTTATTTCCATGTTATTAAATATGAATTGTTTTGTGAGTTTTTTTCTATATCAATTTTCTTCATCAGAAAAACGATAGACAGCTCATCAAAAGTGTATGTTTAGCTTTGAGGGGAACTGTATAATAAACGAACAAGAGAGTTTTTCTCTATTCTTCATACAAGCTCTACATATAGCTGTTCTATGCTTAAATGCAAATATTTGCTTCAGACATGTTTAATATCATATCAACGTTAAAAAATTTAAAAGGACGATATGATGAAGTGTTTTATGACGTAAATACGATAAGGAAATTCCGATGAATGAAGTAATAAATTCTTCTGTCAAGGTCGTGAACCCAACAGCAAATGTAAAGGTAAACGATCTCTTACGCTCTCTCCCGTGCACATTTGAAGATCTATAATGTATAATCGTTTGCTGTCTATTTTGAACACAGTAATTATAACAAACTGCAAATATTTCGCAACTGGAAAGGTTTCTACAAATGATCTGATTTTGCTTTCAGCTAGTTCTCTAAAAAGCTTTGATAATGACGCATATACAATGATATAAATAAATTTTGTGCAGAGTGTCAAGATATGTTTAAGTTGATCATGTTGCTAGCGTGGTGTTTGTGATATTTTTATCGAGTATCGATGTAACTTTTGATTTTTCTTCTCTATGAACTGAACTAATATAATCGTTTACAACACCTAACAGTGGTGGCTGTTCCCAGAAAGATGTATTTGCTTTCAATAACTGCTTGCTGAATAGAAGGAAAAGCAATATACTGGAAAACGAGACGTTTTGCCAAAAATCCATAAAATATATGATGTCAGAAGTAAAAATTGAGAATGGAAATTGGGACTGTGTCAAACAGACAACAATCCGACTAAAGAGCGGTAAACAGCAGAAGGTCACCAATAGGTTTTCATTAAAGTGGTTGTTTGCATCATAGAAAACTGTAGTATTTTGTAAAATTGTTAACTTATTCGTTCATGCAGGTGCAGTTTTGTTTTCTAGTAATTTGTCTACATTACCTTCTTTAATACTTGTTAAAAAGTTGCAATGTTTTACTTTACTTTACACATTAAATTGTTCAATTTAAGGGATCATCATATCAAAGACCCTTCTAGGATCTGTCTTGCCGATATCTAAAATTTTATTCCTGAACTTGAATAATATCGACTTTTCATTTGTATTTATTTCTTTATTTACAAAAAATGTAGTCCACTTATTTTTCAAGATTATAAAATTGTATAGTGATTTTACACATGTTACATTGGCTTAGATGTCTCTTGGTTTTTTGTTCTATGCGTGTTTGTAACTTAGATAGAATAGTATATATCCTTATATGACCAATCGTAAGTTACATAATGATCAAATTGTTTTAATTGCGTGACATGTATGTTATTTGATTAGGATGATTTTATATGTATGCCATGGAATAATTTTTTGAACTTATGATCGTAATTACTTTCTTGGTTTTACCTTATTTCAAACATCCCGATAAAAAACATATTTACTTGATATTTCTGAATGTTGACAGTTCATGTACTGTTGGATTGTTTTAAAGCAAAATACTGGTTGCACTAGGAATCACTAGGTTATAGTTTGCTTCCTCTGACAATCGGTTAATATTATTAAACCCAATCGGTAATTTGAAGTTGGCCTTTAAACAGAAAACATAAAAGAATAAATCAATAGTGTTATAACCTACAAGGTATTTATTGAGTTTGATAAATTAAAACTTTTTGCAAAATCAAAGTAAGTTATAAGGTAGTAATGTTTCAATGAGATAACAGGTTCACAAAGAAGATGTTTGCGGTATGATAACGAATGAAAATATCTGAAGGGAATTGCGACATCTTTTAAAAAGAATATGGACACCAAAATGTTTGAGCGCTAAATAAATAAACATAAATGAGGCTTATTGTAAAGATATGTGTCTCTTTTCGAAACCATTTACGAATAGTATATGTCGTTGATATAGCTCATAACGTGTCTTTATTTCAATATAGTATCCTTAGCAGTTATATAAAAGTGCTGCCGCGGATAGAATTGATTTATGCTAATAAATAAAATATATCTTCAAACTTATTTTAGGTTGAAAACACTCTATGTAATCTGTAACATCGTTCAAACTGATTTATTATAAAAACCTAACATTTGAATTTGAAGGTCTTGAAATGCATTGCATTCATAATAAGTACTTATATACCTGCATGTGTATAATATCTATTTCTATCCGACGCAGTGTGTGTTTTTCACTATTCGTAGAAAGATTGAATCAAGAAAAAATACTTCGAGCGCAAAAAAATATCATGCCTGTTTACAATATTTTGCTTGCTTTTTGTGTATTAATGAAATATTTATTATTGAAAATATACATCTTTGTATACAAAACTTTGATTTGATATGAACTGCAAGGTTTCCTTTATTAGATCATATACTTCGTTGGAAAGTTTTGCACTGTGTACTCGATACATGTATATCGATGAGTTATATGCATGAAAGTATTCCACAAAAAAGTTTAAGTTGAAATTTCGCTGAGTGTTTAATTCGACAATCAAGTTGTATTCATGGGAATTTCAATTTCAGGGAAATTACCTTTATCTTACATAATGATGTAAGGATAGAACTGTGAAAAGAATGTTTTTCAAATTTAATAATATACGACCTACTTCTTTAAAAAAAAAAATTGAACATCAATAATATATATAATAAAAAACTCAAGACATCCAAAGGATAGCAGAACAATAGAATAATCGTCAACATACTTCTTTTAGCTCATTAAACTAGGACAACTTATTATAAAATTAATAAAACTGAATGTATATTAATTCAGTTAACACATTGATATATGTACAATGTATCACATATAAACAAGCAAATATCTCTGGACGGTGATCCCTTGGAGATAAAACGTACAGCAACAGTAGTGTCGACCCTTTTTATACACAAACTCATCACGGAAACCAAGTTTATAAATCAGTACTCCAGACGCATGTTTTGTCTTCACACAACTCATCTGTCGCGCTCGCATCAGTTGCAAAGTCAAATCAAATATTACGAAGATATATAGCATTACGAACACAGCAATGGTAATATATAAAACCATTCTAGTGAAATGAAATGGTTTTCAATCAGCCTGTTTAGAAAACTTTGTGCATTCCCGCCTTGTAACTTATATGCTAATCAAAACAGTAAACAAATAAAAACAACATATTGTCACTATCTAGTTTTTACAGTATCAACTTATCTAGATGCAGTGTGTGAAACAGGTCATTTGTATTTACAAAATTTTAATCATTGTTTACTAAAGGATTGTTATATTATCTGTTGTTAAAAGGGGTATTATTCAGTGCAGGTGATCTCATTAAGTTCAAGTCGGCCATTGATAAAACAACAAATCCACGGGTCATTTGCCTCTTTTATCATCAATGAAACAAATTTACAACCTTATTTCATTGAGTCAGTATTCCAGTTTATAAGATTAATATACTTGTGTAACACAAGTATATGTATATTTTTCAATATTTGTTGTAGTATAAACCAGATCATTGAATTCTTACGTTATCATTTATTGATTGTAAAGTTTGCAAATAAAATAAAGTTTAACACATGTATACATGTATATTGTTAATGCAATCTATAGTAAATTTACGTCTGAATCACACATTTTACATTAAAAAGTGTTATATATAAATAAAGGCAACAGTAGTATACCGCTGTTCAAACTCATAAATCCATGGACAAAAAACAAAATCGGGGTAACAAACTAAAACTGAGGAAAACGAATTAAATATAAGAGGAGAACAACGACACAACACTACAATGTAAAACACACAGAAACGGACCAAGCATCAGAAAAAATCCCCCGAGAATAACAAATATAACATCAAAACCAAATACGTGAATTTTAGATAGACAAGTACCGTGACACGTCTTATCGCAATGTGAATTTACACTCAAAAATAAGAGAAAACAAACGACGCAACGTTAAAATGTAACACACACAGAAACGAACTATAATATAACAATGGCCATATTCCTGACTTGGTACAGGACATTTTTAACAGGAAAAAATGGTGGGTTGAACCTTGTTTTGTGGCATGCCAAACCTCCCTCTTTTATAGCCATGTGAAATAATTTGGCAACACATGAAATGTATACAAAGAAAATAAGACAATAATTTCCTTATAGTAAAATGACCCTCTGTATGTCTTTTTGTGTGTCATATTGTTCATAACTAAAATTCAAAACATATGTCAAGATCTTAACCTATTTATTATTATCAAAATAAAGATTATTAGGGGGAAATACTCATACTTTTATTATCTCTGTGTATTTTTAAAGAAATTAGTCATATTTTTCGCGCCGATATATTACATGCACTAGTTATTAGTCTTATATATTCAAATTGGAGTTCCTATATTTAAGATTATCAGAGCCTACACAACAAAAAGTGCCTACATGAATTTTGTATTTATTGCTCATTTCAACCTAGCATGATACACCTGATAGGATTGCAAAATAAATTCATTTTAAGGAGGTATTTAGTTAAGCCCTACCGCATTCATTATCTTTTTACGAAATCATTTGATTTGTCTCCTATATGTATTTCGTAGCCTTAGATATCTGGCTAATTGTTTTCTAATAATTGTTGAATGCTGAACTGTGATATATTACTTTTACCAGGACAATTGACTTTGTAATCTTTGAGGCATTTCTCCACAAGAGACAAACTGATGTAAACTATTGTGAGCAGCGCTAACAGTAGGTCAATGAGCGAAACATATACATAAATCAGCTATGAAAGTCTCTGAAATACCACATATAAAAACAACTTGAACGAGAAAACTTAATCTTGCATCAAACAATAAACAAAAACCAATTACAATGTACATCTTCAATCGACAGCCTGTGAAGAAAAAATAACGCCAAACAAAACTGCCAATTCGTAATTTTTTTATCTGACTATATAAAACAATATTTACTTCTTATACATTCAATCAACTATTTGCAGTTTGAAACACGCACAACCTGTATCCAACAATTTGTATATATTTGTGCTTTTATTACCGTAAAAAACACTAGTGAGTAACATTTCAATGTTCTGTAATGTTTGGCATAGATTGTATACACGCGTATGTTAGTTGATATTACGAACAAAAACTATAGGAAATGGGGAAATCACCTGCAGTTTCAAATTTAAAACCTGACCTAATACTACATGTAGACCAATACTGACGTCAACAAAATTATCTATGTGTTTTTGTGGATTTTCTATCATTTAACATGTACTGTCTTGAATAGTAACGTGAATTTAACACTTTGCACCTGCTATAATTATTACATATGAGAAAATATCTGAAAAAGTCTTTTTTTGGTAATAAGAAAAATAAAACAACAAAAAAAAATGTCTTTAGACCCAGTATTTTAATAGCACAAATCGAAGAACACACAATGAGAATATAGGAACTGTTGTCTGTAATGTACACAATTGTTAAATGTGGTAACAATGGCAATTTTAAAAATGATACAAACAAATCCAGTAATTTACTGTTACTAATTAAGTGACTCAATTTTAAAAGGTTTCTAATGGGAATAAGAAATAAGTTTAAGACACTATTTATGGTTTACTAATATATCCTGCAAAAGTTTATCAAATGCCAATTATTGATTTTAGCATTTGCAATACAAAAGGTTTACAACTATACTAAAATATAGTCAGATATGTCGGTAACACGAAAGAATCGTGAGTAACAAGACAACGGTAACAGGACAGAGTTGGTAACAGAAAAGATTTTTTTTTTTCAAAAAAATGCTTTATTTTAGTTTAAGAAAAATACATCATTTCAAATTGATCACAATTGGAAGATAACAGCAAACAATGTCATTTATCCTTTGAAACTGTGTTTAAAAGATAAAAAATCTACCTAGGTAATGAAAATAATAAAATAAATTCCTTTCTGTTACTACCTAGTATACTAGAATTGCACAATGTTCTCTGCTGTCATCAAAAGCAAAACAACATATTTTTTCATTCAATATACTGTATATTATTTTGAAATTTTTTTAATATGGTAATAATAACTTATATTAAATGAAATGGTTTGCATATAATAGATTCATCAGTAAAATTGTCTTGAACTGTTACTGATTACGTTTATGCTGTTATTGATTATATTTATTGTGTTACTTTTTATCAGGTAACATTACAACGTAACAGAAAGGAATTACGCAGTATTTTTTGTTCATTTAATCGAATTGTGTAGAAGTTTACTTCTATCTACAATTTGAAAAGATACTATAAAAACACATGTACTGTTATAGTGCTGACAATGAAATATTCTCAGAATGTACACAAAAAGGTTGTAACAGGAGAGGACAACAACAATTTTTTTCTCCAAATTCTGAACTTTTGGGAGTTCAGATTTTTCTAACTGGCTGCTATATACCTAAACATTTGGAGTCATTCATTCAGGAAATGATGCTCTTTACCTTGCATTACAAGAGATAAATTTTTGGTCTTTCAAATGTGTCCACAGATGAAAAACAGCGGTAACAGGAGGGAAACCACCCCTTGGGACAACATTTGAAAGACCCTTAAATTGAAAATTGTCTTACATGCTTTCGTTATAACACGATCAGACCTGTATTGGAAAAGTTTTTTTTATATAATCTATTAGATTTTGGAAAATCTGAATACTTTGTATGATTTGATTTTCAAAAAATAACAGGGGACAACATGATTTGTTTTGGGGTTGACCCTTTGAATTTTAATTTTTCATCAGAAGCAATATCAAGAAGAATGTTTAGTTGCGTGCAGTTGGTGTATTATATACTCTAGTTAATACTGAAACTTAACATTTTCAAAAAAAAAAAGATGCCTGAATAAAACAATAATTGTAAGTGAAACATGGAACATGGAAATAAGACTTTTTCAGTGGTGTCTCATATACAAAAATTATATAGATATAACTATCCAATATTTCTTTCAAAGAGTTACTTTGAATATGTTAGTTTTTTAATTATTTTTAAATACACTATGTACTCGTGTTTTGTAGTTAAAAGGGAGGTAGTCCATTTTCAAGAACGTTGTGTGTGTGTGAAATCTGATATCAAGACTTTACAAAATATCCATTCTCTCCGATCAGCAACTTAAACATGTCATTATATATCTAGCAAATCATATCAAACAAAATAATTAGATGTTTGCTTAAAAATGTAGATGAGGCACGGTTTAAAGCAAAGAGTAAATGTAGAATCAGAGAGCTATTTTCATGTCTGCACTTTTAAGACAGGGACAATCTGTCTTCTATGAGGTGATAAATATGTATCGATGCGTACTGTATAACCAATGTACAGTTTGGTTCCAGCCCCTGCATTTTGAGGCTTTTTCGTAAAGCTATCCGTATTATGTTTGCAATTACCAAATGAAAGATACATGACCCTAACTAACAGGTATCGTAACTATATTTATTTTTTTATATTTTGCATATATTTTTTTTTCCAAAGGAAGTCACTGTGACAGCTTCATAAACAAGACCAAGTGTAATTTGTGTTTACTTAAACTTACTCGAAACCACAGCTAATAAGCGGTTAGTATTAGGCTATCATCAGCTTTAAAGTCGTTGCTCTTGTATAAAAATTATTCATCTTGATTCTGATACTATTTAATTCTGGGTTGATTTATATCAAAGTGCAATCACTCCAATCAAACGACAAACACACACATCGATTAATTTAATCCCGCAAGTCCACATGTCTGGACGTTAGTATTATTTGTTTGTCTTTGGTTCGGAAATGTTTGAAATCCGAAAAAGCCCTTCAGACAAATGGAATTTTTATGCTGTAATTCCTTTTTATTTAAAAATTCAACAGTCACGAATGTTTTCTGAATAAAACAGAAAAACACTCGGTATTGCTGTATGTCCTGTCGCTACTGTTTGTCTTAATCTCTACTACTCCAAGTATTATTTTGTATCTACGAAGAATCAATATAAAATATTCCAACAACCAATGGTTATTCTCGAAAAGCTTTAATAAAAAAAATATTTTGAAAAACATTGAGCACTAACATAATCTTAGACAGCACTTTACAAAATCATATGTTCGTTCTTGGAAACTGATACTTGTACACGCATGGTCATCAGTTTTTAAATTACGTCTTTACTTTGGTAATCGTCAACTGTCAAAAGGTTGAGATTTAACAAAATACATTCATGACATCAAACTGTTATATTCATCAATACAATAAACTATTACATTTATACATGATTATTTTTAAATAATCCTAACACTTTCCGTTATCTACAACAATCATAGCACGTTTAGCTGCACCTTGAAATATGAAATAAAACTTGCTGGACATGAATAGTAAATGTTTGCAGATGATTTCACTTAATGAAATTATATGCTCATGGATCAACGAATCGAACAAGACCTTCGTGGTAGTCAAAGTCGTTACAAAAAAATCGTGTTGTCAATCAAATAAAATAGCATATTAGTAAAAAGATTTTTTACAATAGACACAAAATAGAATTCTACTTATTTATTAATGATATTCATTCATAGTATATTCTTAAACTAACATTAACTACCTTGATCCATAGTGATGGATACTTTACTCTGACTTAAATGACTTCCGCTGAAACAAACAAGCACATGCTTTAATAAGCAGTATACTTGTATCTTATAAGTGGACAACACATGTTGTTTCAATCAATACGTATATCTCGATTCCCTAAGTTATAAATGAGTTTATACTGTTGGCTCGAGGTTAATATGCGTATATGACACAATTGATGAACCAATCAGCATTGCAACATAGGAATCGTATTGTAAAATGTTCACCAGAACAAACAAATATTGACTAGATTTTCATCATTGTTGATGTTTCTTTTTCTTGTTGGTATTTTTCTGAAAGTAATTGCACTTGATTGACATTGACCTTTTCCACTTGTGTCTTTTTTTCATTGGTCCAACATCGCACACCAAACCGATCCTTACGTTCTTTCGAAAGAAAAAGAAATATATTGAAGTTATATTGTTAATGTATATGTTTTTTTTTTATCAAACTTTATACCAATCAAGTCCAAACATTATCAAAATTTAATTAATAATAGTTAAAAGAAATATATTTTGGTACGATTTTTTTTTAAACTAATAGTTAATTGACCATTACGGTACGATAGAGTTATCGAATTCTAAGTTTAACTTTTGGTCGTTTTGAACATATAAACACCATTGTACATTGGTCGCTATTTTCAATTACCTCACGTGATTTAAAAAAAAAATTAATTATGCTGACATCAGGCAAAATGTGCAATAAAAAAACATTTAGAATATAAGTATTTTTTTAACCCAAAGGAGCTGGCGACTTGATACTACAATTTATGTGGCCTTCTTTACATTTCTGCTCAAGCATCAGTGTCGAGTCTTTGGTAAAAAAAAAAACAGGCGTCTGGCGTTCCAAATTTTTATTCTATTATCATATAGATGAAGAGGTTTCGTCTCCGGCAGAATTAACTGTCCATTATTCAGCACTGCTCTGTTGCCATGAGTTATTACAATTATGGCATACTTATAAAATAATCGCTTACAATTTTTTTTTCGAAATACTATAGATTAATATCCAAATAAAAGATAGCCCGGTCTGTTTTTGTCAATCCTTTCGGAATTTCGATTATAAACGCTTTGCAATTGTATACTTTGTTCAGTTTTTTTTTATTATTTTAGCGTCACTGATAAGTCTTATGTTGACGAAACACGCGTCCGTCTTACAAAATATTAATGCTGATGTCCATTGTGAGTTAATTCACATTGTATTTAACTTACTGCCATGAGAGTATCTCATTGAAATAAAATATTAAACTTACTTTTAGTCAACCATATGCAAATCGACAATATTATAAAACATCCTGAAAATCCGATGACTAGTAAAGTCATTGTCAGCATGCTTGCTTCTTCTTCTATAAAACAAAAAACATGAAATGAACATAATGTTTCCCAGTTAAAAAGCCATCAATAGTGAGAACAATTTAAACCTCAAATTACAAAGCACTGGTAAATGCTACGTTCACATATTCTTTTGTCTTCTCCAATTATTTTTGAGTTTAAAGTTTTAAATTTATATAATTTGCAACTGGAGAAAAACCTTTTGCGACTTATAACATAGTATTAAAGCTAAACCTAGATCGCGTAATTTCACAGATTTTGCACTGACATTATGAATTATCATTACGGTGAAATGCAAGACAAATTAAAATAAAAACAGCAAATCAGACAAAAATAGTAACAACTTACCCTGACATATATCTATGTATTCGTCAAAAATGGTAACATTACGATACACAAAGTTGCACAGTATTTGCAGTCTACCTTCACAATCGACACCGTTAACAGCAAAACTATCAATCACGTTAACATCGTTATAATATTTGTACCATTTCATAACAGTAACGGTTGTCTCATTGATAAACTGACCCTGCAAAAAATTAAAAAAACCAATCCGTCTTGAATAAGGTTTCCTCTCATAATATTTGATTTTATGTACAATTTTGTAAATATCTCACTTATTATTTCAACTCAAAATAAGATTTCTTTCTTAGAATTAATGGAAGATGTACGGTAATGTAATTGTTTCTATATTATTATTCTGCTAAAAGAAAACAGTTTTTTTGCTATCCAATTGAGATAAATAATAGAATTAAGTAGTGTGCCTTCTCACCTTAAACAGCGCTGAACAATGCGGAACAGGGTTCACCTTATAAAGCATAATTTCTATCTCCATTATGCCATTGTTGATATTTTTTCCATATGTTGTTGATGTTTCATTTGCTGGTAGAGCTTTATGGAAATAAACAAATAACAACATCAATTTTATATCTTTACATTCAAATAATGTCAATGATATTTCGCATACAAAAATAAAACTATTCAAATAATGCGAAATGGTCGTTTAATAGGTAAATGTCTTTGACGTCAATACTATACGAATTAACAAATTGTTCTAAACCTGTTTGTCTTTTATTTGTCTTTTCCATGAAACTCATATAAACCTTTGAAAAATGGAATTAACACATTCTTTTAATATTTTTTCTATGTCATAATGTTTGATTTTGTATACTGTGGTTGTCTTTTTTTCGTATTTCTGGTCTCTTTTGTTACAAATATAGGATGGTATACAACTCAATTAAAAGTTCTATACATGTTTTAAAACTTATAAGTACTTACACATAACATGTTTTGGTTCCACAGATAGGTTCTTAGTGAAATCAGAAAATCCACAGGAACAGGTGTATTGACAGTCCAAATCTGATTCACTTAAATTGTGAATTAATAACCCAAAATCTTGACTGTTATTTCGTGTTAACATTTCATACTTAGATGGATGTAGGCATTTATTATCCATACAAAGCAAATCGTATTGTTGGCCTCCTGTCCACTGTCGAAGATCTGTTCGTTGTTTTGAAAAATTGTTTTTCTTTTCCTCACTCATGGAACACCACAAAATAACGTCTTTTCCAAAGCTAACAGGCAAGGTTGTTAGATTCCACGAAGCTGAAAGCAAATTAAATTTTGATAAAAAAGATGTTGATTATAACTATGAACAAGACCATGATTGTTTTAAACGTGACAGCATTCGTAAAACTTCTTTTCCCAAATATGTGATACCTTTTACTTTTTTTTTAAATTGAGAGGATAAGTTTGTCGTTGGATATAATTACATAATTACTATGATGAAATATATGACTGTTCATAAAAAATGTATACAAGAGGTTGAATTTTGTCTGGTGATAACTTAAACATACCTTATTTACTTGGTATAGAAAATTTATTTAAATCGGAAATTGCAAAACCTTGGTTGGTGTTGTAGAGGGAAAAGGAAGGTGTAATATGCACAGAAATTCATGTAGTAAGATCACCATGTTTAATGCGATAAAAAGTCAGTTCAAAAATTTTAAGAGTTTACTCTCTTCTTACCCGACGGAGATACTTTATCCACAGCGAATATCATCATAACAATGTTAACCAACATTCTTTTCATACTGAATGGTTTTAACAATATTCTAGAAAGAAAACAATAATGTTATCAAAAATGATGTTTTTGTCCCAGGCGGATAACCCTGGCCTCACAACTTTTTGGAACTTTTGTTCTTCGGCGATCTTCACCTTCGTAGTTGTTATGGCTTTCAAGCTTTTTACATCTGAGCAAAGTTTTGTGTGGACGTAGCGCGCGTCTGGCATATACAAATAGTTTACCTTTTGATGGCTATTAAAATTACATTCATGTTCTTGTTTTTTAGGTGTGGGCATACCCGTATACTTTTTACTTTAAGTCAGTGAACTATATTGCAAATCAAAAAGGTGAGAAATATTGTCACTTGTTGGCGATCAAAGTAAATACTGACGTAGGCTTAACTTAAACTTTAAATTTATCGATTCTTAAAGTTCGCTCTGTTAAAGGGCACCAGTAATAAATGTATTACATTCTTTTTTCAAAGTATATCAATTATGTTTTGGTCAATAATTAACCAGCCGAAACATTTAAAGTTTACCGTAATCGCAAACTTCACCCGGCGATAATTCAACCAAATAGCCACAAATTAACAATATACATTTACTGATTGTGGTTTGTCAAATTATAAAATTATTCACTTCGCTGAAATTTACAAATAAAACGAATGTACAACATCTTAATTAAGACGATCAGCACCAATTGTGGTGACTGAAAGATAAGCGCATTATTATTTAACTGAGCCGTTAATTAATACTCATTTTGTATGTTTCTTTGCTATTGTTTTTCATACTGACAATGAACTATTACAAAGCATTCTCTTGAATATTCGACACAACAGAAGTGTCTTAAAAGGGGTTCAATTAATTCAACAGTGCACTAAGTATACCCTATATGATTTTTTACATGCTCACATAAAAAAAGCAAAATAGTTTTTAAAGACGACAAAAAAAAAAAACATGAGTGTTCCCTGGAATTTTTCTCCAAAGTTCCGTCTCATATAATATATGTTTTCAATTTCGAGAAACATTTGTGTAATATTTAAAGGTTTTGTATATAATACTCGGGTTTGCATCTTAATTCAGTTAGTTCAAAGCTTACCTGCAATATTATATGTTCTGCATCAAATGTGGACTGAGCTCTTACTAAATGTAGCCATAAATGCAGTGTCAATGGACAGTATGCAACGATGATTTCTGTATTTCTGAGTGCACTATACTTTGTAACCTAAATGAGGATATAATATAATCTAAATAATAAATACCATAAATTTCTATTTTTATACAATGACGAGGGATCGTACCCAGGACTTTTCAATATCTGTGTTGTCTTGTTCAAGTGCAGTTTAAAGTTGCATATAGGTCTTTAAAGATTCAATTTAAATGTCTAACCTGTTCCATTTACTACTTTTAAAACAAATGGTCGGGGAGCAAGTCAATACAATGATATGCAAACTTTTTGCTTCTTTAAAATATGTCAAATTTATTTGATTTTTCTTTACATTCAGATGTTAAACCTCATTTAAGATGTGATTCCATAGTCCTCCTTATAAACAAAGGAAATTAAGGAAACTGCCAGTTTGAGTACAAATAGAATAATAACCCCAAACGTGTGCGTAAATGTTTAGACATATAAGAGATTTTGTTCAAAAGTAATAATACAAGGTAATAGGAATTGTCGCAATTGATATTATATCGATATACTACAATTACAAATCCAAACATAAATACAGCGCATCATGATCATGCTGATAAAATATAACCTTTCCACAATAACAATGGCATTCATATTAAACTAGATTATGGTCACTCTCGTGTTTTGAAAGTGTTAAATTGATATAATTTCTGTGGAGCAAATAAAATGAAAATGACAAAGACTGTAAAAAATAAAATGATATTTAAATTATCATCATAAATCTACCTCTTAATGTAACCTATACGGTCCCGTGTTCCAATCCATATATTAAATGGATATGAACGTTTTCAATTTCTACTTGTGTACTGTTTGCATTTAACCAATGTATTTTATGGTTTGGTTAACAGATGTCAAATTTCATACAATTCGGTCTTAAAAAATACGACATTAAACTAATGACAGGTCCACTGTTACAATTTGGGGATTATTTAACAAAATGGTAAAAATTACAACAGTCGATTATCGATACAAACCATTCACTAAACGCAATCTTCAACGTTGGACATCTTTTGATATGAATGTGAAACATCGATGAACTTTCATACTAAAAGGTTATTGATTATCAAAGTGATTTGCATTGCCTTCCCAGAATTGAATGATATTTCAATAGTAACAATTATTACTCGATCGGTCCATCACTATACCAAAAACAGTACTACTGTTCTAGTTATCCTCTTGTTTTGTTCACGTCTAAAATTTGATTATTTTTGTCCGGTGTAGGCCCACCCGTATATTTGTTTCTATAGGTCAGCGTACTTTGTTGAAAATTCAAAAAACACTATCTTGTCACTTTGTTTAGTTATGAGAGTAAAGACATATATCTAACATTTATATTGTATTTAAATGATACCACAATTTCTTTTTGTATATCAATCAGAAGTCTTCACTTTAACTTCAAATCATATTACTACTCTGACATTTATATCGGTTATTAAATAAAGGTTCCAAAAACTATGAATGTTAACTATTAGATATATAAAGATGTGTTGTACATTTAGTTTTGAAAGTATTGCAGTTACGTTTTGATTATAAAGTAACCTAACAAAATATTTAAATGATACCGTAACCGCAACATTAACTAGGCGCTAAATAAACCAAATAACCCTAATTAAACTAACTTATACTTCCAAGAACTTTTTAAAGTTTGCGGTTTGTCAAGTTATAAAATTTAAAAATAACATCAATCTTAACCTCTTACAATGTAATATTAATCTGTTTTGTTGACAAAACGATAACGGAAGCGTTTTAATTTTTTTTTTATTAAAAACAATAATTAATGTAATATGTGCTCCCTATTTGAATATTGAAACAATGACAAAAACATATGGTTATAGCAATACAATTATAAAAAGCCAAAAAAAAAAAAAAACAACCAAAGTACCTCTTAAACTCTTGGTGAAAATCGATAGCAAAGTAGAAGAAAACAATGCATGTTCCTTTGTGTCATCTGCCTAGTATAATAAAAGTAAAATATCAAAAATGCAAAATGTCAAGGAAAATTGAAACTGGAAGGTCAATATAAACGTATTCGAGGAAAATATATGTTTATAGTTATTAATATTTTCATTTACAGGATCTACTTATATTTGCATCATTCATCTTGAATAAGTTTAAGAGTAAGTTTATCATGTTTATACTATAGCATACCCTCGAAATTATATGTTCTGCATAAAATGTACCATAAAGACTAGTCTTGTTATCTGAATCTGGTAATATCTTGTCGAAGACCAGTTTATATCGATGATTTCTGCCTCCGTGTATCTTTAATATTCTCTTTTGAACTTAATAAGGATGTGAAATGAATGTAAATGTAAATTATCATTTTTTTTCATTTTTTATTAAATGACGACCGATCGGGGTTTCACCAAATTTTTATCATTCTAAATAAAGGTATGGAATCATTCGTATTATATGTAGTGCAATATAATATAAAGAGGTATTTAAAGATTCAATTGTAATGTGATACTCTCATAAATAAACTGTTAAAGATATGCTTCTGCCAAAGTCAGAACAATGATGTTTAAATTGTTCCGACTTGAAAGACATTTTAGTTTTAACAAAACAGATCGATTTTGTGATATGCTTTTTTTGCTGTCATCAAAAGTAATAGTTTTTGTTGCAATTGATATGCTATCAGTCAATTATGATTATCGAACAAAAACAGCTCCATAAAATGATGATCTTTAATGTATTTAAACAATAATTATCTCATTCATGTGTGACCCAAATTGTATTAACACCCGTGTATTTGTTATTGTAACCTTGAACCAATATATCCAACGACAGAAAAACTAAAAGTAAGCACTAGCTTGTGTATGACTTAAAAATATTAGAAATAAAGCTGTATCAGTAACCTACCTATAAAGTTAAGTGAGTATGACAGCTTAATATTTTTATAGCGTACTGTAAGATATTTAGGGAGATAGATTGCTATTTGCTTATTAAATTTTGGATATTAAAAAAAAGGTACCAATGAGACAATTTTTCGGATGTCCCGTAAAGTAACACAACTTCTTATCTAAATATAATAATATTGATCAATTATCAAGGTTTTTTAATCTCGTCACTAAAAATACTAATTTCATTTTCCACCATTAGCCACGAATTTCGCATCATTTAAAAAGCGAAAACATTCACCCAATAACTCTATAAAAAAAATTTACATGTTCCTAGAAGTTTATAAATAAACAGTATTAAAGCTAAATTGATCTCTAAATGAAGAAGCAAATTGATAATAATAAACGGTGAATACAATCTCGATTGAAGGGGTCTATCAGATATGGCATAAAATAATTGATAACACTGTAAACTAAATGGATGTATTTCCGTTCTTCTATATCTTTTAATAGAGAAAATTGGATTTCCGGTTAAAATAGTTGTATAACCATCGTCAAAATATACAAACATTGGGATGTTAAACTATTGCTTGATACAGCTACATATATTCAGCACCTGACATCTTTTTTCTGTTGTTTAAAGAAAAACATTTTGTACTTACGATCTGCACAGTATTATAGACTATATCAACTAACAATTAGAATTTATATCGTTATTATCATACTCAAATTCAAAATGATATAAGCGGTATAATAAGAGGAACATCAAACGTATGGGCAAACTGTTGCGGCTTTTTCGGGCTCGTTTTACAATCGTTTGCTCGATACATACAATTCGTGAGGAACTCAATTCAATAATTTGCAATTCTTTGAAAGCCTTTAGAAAAGGTACGAAAGAAGGGCGCAACATATCTGAGGGACATTCTAACTCATATATCAAAAATAAATTGACTACGCTATGATTAAAAAAAAGAAAAAAGACATACAGAAAACTAGCAGTTAACAAGACACAATATAAAAAATTAATACCAGATAACAACAACTTCAATAAAAATTGGGGGTTACCTCAGATGTTCCTGAAAGATATACAGATCCTGTGCCATGCATGGCACCCGTCGTGTTGTTCATGTTTTTACAAACCAGTCAAATAGTAATATTCGTTAATCCACATTCATGGACAGGGAAAGGGATTGTAGTAACGACATTAGGCAAACAACACATGTATCATCTGTGAAAATAACATTCCGTAACGGTGAATCAACTCGTGACTGCGTTCATAATATTAACGAATAAATGATTTCAACTTCACCATTTGGAACTTTTGGTTTAATAGCTACAATGTTTGCATAAATCCTCTATCAAGTAATTTATGATAGGATATACAAATCTGGAAATATAGTATCATATGGGAGATTAATACTCCGTATGCAGGCGATGCTGGAATGTTGCTACATAGAAATAGAAAGTTCACACAACTGGGAAGCTATTATCATCTCTTTTGTCGTAAAGTTTTGTTTCAACCCAACCCCATTGTCAATTTCTAGACGTAAACCAAGATAAGGGACAGACTTAACGGTATCTGTCATATTCTGTATCTCTAGTTTGATAGGATAGATGAATTCAACACAGTCACCAAAGTTTTAATGATTTAAGGAGAAAACATCATCTGTAAAGCGGAAAGTAATGTAAAATGATATTAAAATAGACACAGCTTTTAATCTCTGGTCGTTGTTGTCCTATAAACTATCATATACCTTATCTTATCTGCCAATATTTAAATATCATACTACTGATCTCAAATTTACAAAAGTCGATATAAAACAAGAATGAGAATCGTTGCTATATATGTCGACAAAAGAGGAAACAAAAAACTCCAAACATACGATTGAAATTTCAACTCTAATGTACTAATGTATCCTTATGAAGACTGAGTCTTATGATAAGTTTGATATTCAAGAAGAAATTATAAAAAATAATATCATTACTTGGTACACACAGATAAATTCACAAGGATGCTGAACTCCGCGGAAAATTCAAAACACTTTTAAATACTAGTAAGTATTACATTACCACAGACTATACACTGAAAGGGCCCTCTGTCTTTATCTAGCAATGAATTATACACCGTCCGTCTTTATCTAGCAATTAATTATACACCGTCCGTCTTTATCTAGCAATGAATTATACACCGTCCGTCTTTATCTAGCAATAAATTATACAAATGAGGATGTGAAATATTTTTACAAATCATGAAAATATTCTCCGTAAATTATAGCACTGTGACGAAATGGGAATTTACAACTTCCGTGTATAAAGCCTCAGGCATAATTCCCCGACCTATCCAGAATTAGAATGTATTCTCTTAACGTATGGGTGTCATTGATATTTTTTTATATCATTTGTAACATGCACCCATGCATCTAATTTCTAATATTTTAACGTCATTATATTACAAAAAAGTATATACTGTCCTACTGACGACACGATTTTGATACCGTATATCGCTAACACTTTTTACATAATTTGATGATAAAATGTTTAATTTTAAAACACATTTATTTGCATAAAACAGTTTACTTTGCGATTCTGGACAGTTTAATGTTCACTTGGTTTAATTTCCAGTTATTGCGCAAGTTCACGCAAATACTTACTGCAATTTAAAATCACAGAGGTTAAAAACAAGAATTTGATTGACTGATAATTAATCGATGACTATTTTGAAAAATACATGTCCTTTAAACTGTTTTACACATAAAAGCCCCCTTTTTCTTTCGCTATTTTGAATTTCCGTCAATAATGATGGTTGTATTGAACATCAATCGTGCTTTTATGTAAATCGTCACTTCCTTCTACGTTCACCGAATGGTTGAAATAAAATAATGTTTTATTGCACGAATTATTCGGCGATTTTTTTATAAAATGTATTCAGCACTGAAGTCATGAGGAAAGGGTAGCTAACAACATACGGATCAAACATTATTTCTTGTTTATCCTGCAAAAGGATTACCTCGAAGTGTCTTGTTGAATTTCAGGAAAAGTAAATGTATTACAATGCGTATTTGTAATGCATAAAGGTTTCGTGTTATTTTCATGATGTATAAAGAAAACATTTATCAAGCATATGTGACTATGCAAATATCTGTGAAGATATAACTTTTATATTTTATGCAAAAGGTTTAGGTTTTGACAATAATCGTGATAAACAAAAGATTGTTGCTAATTAACATTATTGAGCGTGTTACTGATTATTGTGTTCTAAAACAGAATAGCCTATACATGATTAGTTAATTTGATAATTGTGAAAACAGAGATCTTGATAAAAAAAGTACACTTTCTGTAGATCAATTCAATTTAGACAACTGATTTAGCAGAGAATAATATAATATTTCGAGACGTTATAATATAACGGAAATTTACTCATGTTCAAATTTCGCGTTTCTCTAGCTACCGTGAACAATCAAAAACAAATCTACTGAAGGAATCAAACGATATACGGTAATTAATAATTTTTGTCCAAAAAAAGTCTGAAATGTTTTGTATTTCTAAATTAAATCATTTAAGCCTTTGTCAGAGACTTGATCACAATCCCAAAAATAAGACGCGCACATCAGTGAAACATTAATTCTACTACACGCATTAGTTTGCATTGGGATTCTAACATTGTGATTCGATAAAAATAAAAGAACAAACTAATAATAATGTGCAATATTTTAATGTAAAAATATAATCCGATTCATGAAAGCTATAAAAGTAGTAATGCAAAAACATTTTTAAAATATTTTCAAAGTTATAAAAAGCGTATAGACTAGGTAATGCCTTTGGTAGAAAAATTTGATCCCAAAAGTAAATGAATAACTAGACACATTATTTGGAGAAGTGGAAAACGTTATGAACGAACAGCAGGAATAACAAATAACTGTCTTATTTCTGACCTTATATACACATCTCTAAACAAAATTCTGACATGTTGTACATACTTTAAGCTGTTTATGTATATAAACTGCAGTTTGACTAAAAGATGTGTGAATTGAATAAAATATTTAAATTAAATGACATCTAAACAACATCTAGATACAGGTGATTAATAAACAGCGTTTAAAGGGACTATATTACAAAAACGAACTTTTTGTTGAGTTTTTTTATAAAACGTTTGACACAAGGTCAATTTCTAAATTACCAATCGAAATCGGAAATATACATTTTAAATGTATTGTTAAATTTCATGTAAAATATTTATACGCAAACAGTAGAACCGAACGCTCAACAATTTATCGTCATCTTCAAAATTTTTATACAAATCGTCATGTGCATCATTGGTACTTCCATACGGTACTTCCATTTTCAAAATGTGTGCAAGGTGCAAACACTTTAAAACTTACATAACAAATTTCATGAAGTTACTGATTTTCCAGTAATTGTGGATGATTTATAATTGCATGTCTTATTGATAGCCTGCACCTAAATAGTCAAATCATTTTAAATCTACCTACCTTCTGAAATAACATATTCTAAAAACGATGCATACTTTAAGTCGTGTTGCCCACGATAAACAGTTGAAACTTGTGAAGTGTTTTTTTCTTGATTGTGTATTTGTAAGAAAGTAGCTTTCAATGTGTGACAGAGCGATACCGCCTCTGCATAAAATTAACCAATAAGAATCCCTGATAATTTCATTTATATTTTATTTTAAGCGTGTCTGATAAAAGTAGGCCCAATTCCTTTCATAATTGTACCAAATGACATAAAAACTGTAAGGGAAACATGTGGGTCCTTTTGTATAAAAAAATATACCCATTTCCTCTAGATATTTTATGCAAAATATATTCAAGAGTCCCTTAAAAAAGTTACACCGTGTTAACTACTGATAATCGAAAAGAACACAAGGTTCTTATAAACACAGCATTACTATTGGTCAATTTTTTCGACGGTCTTATCAGAAATCATATCTAATTCACCTGTCCTTCGATCTAATCTTTAATCATTGCTAACGATAATCACAACCCTTAGTACCTTTCAGTACAATATACACAGAAATAATAAAAAAAAAAAATATTTTGCTATCTTGAGAAGATGTCATTGGTTTTGATGTGAAAGAAATTCACATCTTACAATTTCTGCAGTTGCTCTAAATGCAAACTGAGTATTCCCGTTAACGATTGAAACTAACTGTCTGGGAGGCAGGTGGCTGAACAAAAATGCACTCTATATTACCAGGAAGTAGTATAATAATACTTATTATTGTATTGCAATATAATATTTCCCACAGAAAGTAGCCAAGAATTCCAATATTGCACTAGTGCAATAAATTTTCAAAATTCATGACGTGATCGACGACAAATTTTTAGTTTAAACACATTTTTACTTTCAAATATTATATTGCTATACAATAAAAGGGTTATTGCATGAATATCGGGGAATATTATCCCTCGTAGAACATATATTGCACTCGCAAGCTCGTGCAATATAAAATTCTACTCGAGACAATATTCCCCAATATTCATGAAATAACCCTATATTATTCCTTTATATGACTATAAATGAAAAATAACTTACATCTTTCTGGAATGTAATGCTTGTAATAAATAATATAACATAATAACGTTAACGAGTGCACCTCTAAACCAGAATAATATATATATTTAACCTTTTTAATCAATCATAATATGATTCATGTTTGACCTAAACTTTGGTCATACCCATGTTTTTGTCATTGTAACCTAGAACCAATCTATCCAACAACAGAAAACTAAAAGTAAAAACTAGCTTGTCTATAACTAACAACTATAGTTAAGTATTACTTAATATAATTAATCGAATATTTTTAAGGATTTGTGATTCGTAAAAACTTGATCAATGAACATTTTTATTTACTCAGTTTGCACGCCAAAACTGTTGTTTTTAGTTTTTCGTAGGTCAAATCAGCATATTGCACAGGGCATACAGCATGTTACTAAAAATACATTCTAAAAATCCCAAAATTTATATTGTTCATGCAATAGTTGTAATAATATAACAATTGTAGCCTTTGGTTGAGGTCAATACGATGTTATATCGACCTAGAGAAGCATATCGACCTCGGACTTCATCCTCAGTCAATATGCTTCTCTTAGGTCGATATAACCACGTATCGACCTCATACAAAGGTTATAATTGTATAATATCAACCTATAACCGTAGATGTATATAGACAAGATATAGTTTATTAAATTGCAGTCAGCTATAACTTTGATGCATATGATCGCACTTTTAAAACGCAGTCTGTCAGGCATTCTAAAAATCACCATAAAGTATATTAATGATTGTTTTTATTGAGATCATCTGTATATTTTTATTTGATGTCTTTTAATATGTATCCTTATTTTGTTTTTGTTTTTTGTTCATGAACATTAATAATGTGAGCCCTGATGAACGCACATATTTATAGGTCATTTGTTTTCTTGTACATACTGTTATTCTAATATAATTATAGTCAATTTAACTTTTGTAAGTTTATTGTCTCAATACTATAAACTATAATTATTAAATGTAAATGTGTTTATACTAATAAATATTGTATATTGTCTATTGTCTCCAATATATGCTGACAACCGATTTAATTAAGTGGATATGAGAGCTTTACATTTTTATTTCGTACGGTAAATAAAGGCAACAGTAGTATACCGCTGTTCAAACTCATAAATCCATGGACAAAAAACAAAATCGGGGTAACAAACTAAAACTGACGGAAACGCATAAATATAAGAGGAGAACAATAACACAACACTACAATGTAACTAACACACACAGAAACGGACCAATCATTAGACAAAATCCCACGAGAATAACAAATATAACATCAAAACCAAATACATGAATTTGGGATAGACAAGTACCGTGACACGTCTTATCGCAATGTTAATTTACACTCAAAAATAAGAGAAAAAAAAACGACGCAACGTTAAATTGTAACACACACAGAAACGAACAGTTTTTATGTTATTGGGTACATGTATAAAATTAAAGGAATTGGTCATGAGATACGCTCAACCGAAAAACATATTATATAGTATTACCAGGGATGGCTATTGGCTGATTTTATCTCGAGGCGGTATCACTCTGTTACCTATAGCTATTGCAAGCTATTTTTTTTTACAAACAATGTTATCATAAGATATTTATGGAGATTAATTTCTATTTCCTGTATGAATAAGATATGAAAAGATGAGACATGAGTGTCAATGAGACAACTCTCCGTCGGGTCCAAAGCAACATTATTTATTACTATATAATTATATTGGTTAATTAAAATTCCATCTCGTAACGTGTACTGCTGTTTACATTGTCGACTATTAGTTAGCTACAAATTTTGAATCATTTTTTAAATATTAACTGATTGTACATTTTTCCAGAAGTTTTTAAATAAACAATATATTAAAGTCTTGCTTGATTTGTAAATTGAAAGAGCATGGTAATAGAGGAACGACTGTCAAACGTTAATACAATTTCGATTGAATGGTTGTCTATCAGATATGACAAAGAATACATTTTTAACACTGAATCTACCGGATGTATTATCTTTTTTCCATCTTTTAAGATGAAACTAAACATTGATTTCCGGTTAAAACAGTTCTATTACAATCGTCATAATTTATGTTTTATAACAAATGGGATGCCAAATGATAACATTGTTTGTAAAAAAAATTAGCTTGCAATAGCTATAGGTAACAGAGCGATACCGCCTCGAGATAAAATCAGCCAATAGCCATCCCTGGTACTACCATATAATATGTTTTTCGGTTGAGCGTATCTGATGGCCAATTCTTTTAATATATACATGTACCCAATAACATAAAAACTGTTAAGGAACCGGGTGGGTCCTTTTGTATAAAGAAATAAACTCATTTTCTTTCAATATCTTTTGCTAAAAATGAAGAATCCCTTTAAATGTTTGACCGTTTTATCTCCTTTTTCAATCTAATAAAATACAAGATTATGATTAGGCTAATATCTGTGAGAAAACTTATAAACGGAAAAAAGGAATACGGCCTTCATATGTTAACCCGGTCTGATATTTCGCACGATCGTGAGAGTAAGGTGATAAAATCCCCGACAGTATTATGTTCCTAAGGGAATACGATATAGATTTGATCTCACGTTGATTATTTTACGAAAACGTGCATACAAGCATATATGTTATATAAAAAATACATTGATGTGCTAGATTTAGAGATGCATGGGGTCAAAATTAAATCATTTACATGTACCTATAATTTCTATTTCTTGGACATGTCTTTCCTAAATTAATTGTTTCAAAACATAAACTCCTTTAGATAATGTTTGCTGTAAATTCGTTTAATTAAAAAAAAAAAGCATAGGTGAAGTCTTGATATGAATTGGAAGACATGATTTTTTACTGAATCTGGTTAAAAAAGAGGGATCGAAGCTATTACTAAATAGCACATGATACTTGTCGATGTGTCATTGTTTTACATAGCAAAACATAACATATTAACGGCATTACCTGCATGTAACCTTATTTATATGCCTATAACTTGATGTCCTATTACTCTTTTTTTTTAATCATTATCATGCATCGAAAATATTTCATTTCACTTACTTAAAAAAAAAATCTTTTCTGTTAACAGTAAATAATGTTAGAAAAAGGCTAATGGACCATCTATCTTTAATCATTAATTATACAAATATTTGAAAGACATATTAGGTCATTCAACATATTCAAAAAGGTACTTTAAATTTTCTGCTGTTTGTGCAAAGATATTGTTATTTGTTCAAAGAGTTGTTTTTTTTGTCAATTAGCCTTACATAAATATGATATCTAATGATCCACAGGTGTTAATTCATTTAAAAAGACAATATGAGAGCCGTGGTGTAGTGGTTAGTGCATTGGACTACTAACACAAGGGTTCCTGGTTTCGATCTCTGTTCCAAAGAGAAAAATTCTGGGGCTTAATTTTCGGTTCTATCTTGACACCATTTGTGAGTATTGTCTTGAGGAAATGATGCTAGTCGAAAGGGGACGATAAACGACTGACCTGTGTTACGAGGGTCATATATCTTGCACGTAAAATACACCCTTGTAAATTTCGAAAAAAAGCAGGATAATGCCGCTACAAGGCAGCACTCGCGCAAAGTGGAAAGGGATTAATTTAATTTGCAATAACATGTTTCTCAATCCAACATAAATAAATACGTTTAAACGAAATCGATGATGTATTCAGTTTGAAATCATTTGTTAAATATTGCGACTTAATATGAATTACGCTAAAAACTGTTTATTTAAAAGTTGGAAGTGTAGAATAATGCTACATCCGCCGTTTGTTTTGTATTGAACAAGACCACCATGATATATAAGGATTGTATTACATAGTGTCGTTATATATGTGGATGTAAAACCAAATGTCCTTTCATTTACACAGTCAATACAAAAAAGTATTGTATCAAGTATCAATAATCATCTTCTGCAATTGAAATCTTATTATGTTCTAATACTCCGCTAAATGACTTAATGCATACAAGATACATTTGTGAATTGCTCATGAAATATTCAATTCATGTATGATATTACATCTTTTAATTTTCATTATTAATAATGAACTATATATCAGGATGACTGCATTATCAACCTTATTACACCATTATTAAAAACCAATTCTTCAGAGAACAATTTAAGGTCTTTCCACCTCGATAATAAGAATGAAATTTAGAAAAAAACGATGTAAGAAAATATTACTCTGTGTTGATGTAATGTGGTAAATCGAAGTGATATAACAAAAAATAAGATTAATAGGTTTATGCAGAAGACTTAATTGTTTTATAATGAACCAGAAAGAATTTAGCACTTTTTGTGCTGACAGGAATTGTCATTGATATTGTTATATTTATAAATTTACTGTTTACAAATTTTTGATTTTTTTTTAATACTAAGGCTTTTCTATCTCAGGCATAAATTACCTTAGCTGTTTTTGGCAAAACTTTTGGCAAAACTCGATGCCACTGCTGGTGGAGATTTATTTCCCTGATGGTATCACAAGCCCAGTAGTCAGCACTTTTTGTGCTGACATGAATTGTCATTGATATTGGTATATTTACAAATTTACTGTTTACAAATATTTGAATTTTATGGAATACTAAGGCTTTTCTACCGCAGGCATAAATTACCTTAGCTGTTTTAGGCAAAACTTTTAGTAAAATTTTGTTCTCAATGGTCGTCAATTTCGTACTTTATTTTGCCTTTTTAACCTTTTTGGATTCGAGCGTCACTGATGAGTCTTTTGTAGACGAAACGCGCGTCTGGTGAATATACTAAATTTAATTCTGGTATCTATGATGAGTTTATTTACAACCACTAGGTCGATGCCACTGCTGGTGGAGATTTATTTCCCTGATGGTATCACATGCCCAGTAGTCAGCACTTTTTGTGCTGACATGAATTGTCATTGATATTTTTATATTTACAAATTTACTGTTTACGAATATTTGAATTTTTTTAAATACTAAGGCTTTTCTACCTCAGGCACAGATTACCTTAGCTGTATTTGGCAAAACTTTTAGGAATTTTTGTTCTCAATGCTCGTCAACTTCGTACTTTATTTGGCCTTTTAAACTTTTTTGGATTCGAGCGTCACTGATGAGTCTTTTGTAGACGAAACGTGCGTCTGGCGTATACACTAAATTTAATCCTGGTATCTATCATGATTTTTTTTACAACCACTGGTGTCGATGCCAATGCAGGTGGAGATTTATTTCCCCAAAGGTATCACAAGCCCAGTAGTCAGCACATTTTGTGCTGACATGAATTGCCATTGATATAGTTATATTTTTTAATTTACTGTTTACAAGTTTTTGAATTTTTTGAAATACTAAGGCTTTACTACCTCAGTCATAGATTACATAAGCTGTATTTGGCAAAACTTTTAGGAATGTTTCTTCTCAATGCTCGTCAATTTCGTACTTTATTTGGCCTTTTTAACGTTTTTGGATTCGAGTGTCACTGATGAGTCTTTTGTAGACGAAACTCGTATCTCGCGTATATACTAAATTCAATCCTGGTATCTATGACGAGGTTAGTAATTTTATCAAAGAACAAAATCTAGAACGTCAAATTGACCTTTGACTTTGACCTCAATGTTAAGGTCATAGGTCAGAGATCTCAAATCAGGTCAATCACTAATATGGTTGTGGAGAAATACTGATTTCAAATACAAAAGGGGAGAAAATTCCTATAAGGGTAAACCAAAACTCTTCGACTTAAATAGGTTGAAGTTGCGCCTTTTTGTAAACAGTTACTTGGCAAACACATCATATGATTTACTGTCACAGTTTCTTTGGAATAACGATGACAAGCAAAATTCAAAATTTATTACATGACCTTGTCCTTTGACCTTGACCTCAATTTCCTTCCAATGGACCAAAGACTTCATATCAAAAGACTGTAGACCTCTACGACTTATAACGTATGAATGTATTCAATAAATCGCCTATCTTAAATTTTCAAAGGGAAATAATTTCTCTAAGATGTCTTCCCCGATCACTGAAGTCAGAATTAACCAAATCATTTTTAAAAGTAGACGAACAATTTGGTGAAAACTGATTGCTAAAATCTTTTACGGTTTTAGAGATATAGCGATGACAAGAAAAAGAGGACCTGAGGAGATAACTCCTATAAGAATAAGTGTTCGGTCAAACAGGGTGAGTTTTAAAACCCCTATTACTATACAACATCATTGGCCAAAAATCCATTCGATATGGTGTAAGTCAAAAAAGCATCTCAGACGGCAGAAAAAAAACAAAAACAAAAGGTCTTTTCCACTAAAGACCTAATAAATTCCATTAAAAACTTCAAAGGTATTGTTATATATTACATGGTGTCGTTAGATAAGTGGGTGTAAAACAAAATGTCCTTTCACAAAGTGGACAAAAAATACTGATGTATCTTAGGTTAAAGAGGCCTGGGAACTTAAATAAATAGAACATTATTTTCCTTCACTAGAGCTAAAATCAATCCGTTTCCTTTTTGTATTCTGCATGTTGACTGTTCCGTAGCTTTTAACACAATATTTTTATCAAATTATATAATCTGATAACCGTATGATTCTTTAATTCAGTGGCTGTCGTTTGTTGATGTTTTACATATTTTTTTGTACATAAATTAAGCCGTTTATTTTTGTTTGAATTGTTTTATATTGGACATTTCGGGTCCTTTTATAACTGGCTATGCGGTATGGAATTTGATAATTGTTGAAGGCCGTTCGATGACATATAGTTGTTAACTTATGTGTCACTTGGTATCTTGTGGAGAGTTGTCTCATAGGCAATGATACAACATCTTTTTTTTATATATATGCTCACTCTGAATTCCTAAATGTTTAAATTGGCGAAATTCGCAGTTAAATCAGTTTTGCAAAATACTTATTTTAATTAATTTTAAACAAATGGTCTTATAAAGCATTACCTGAAATCATAAACATCAATATCGAATGGCCTATCATTGTTTAACAGTCACAATGTGAAATACAAGCAAAGATTTTTTTTAAATTCATAGTTTCTTAGAAGAGGGACCAAAGATACCAAAGGGATAGTCAAACTCTAAGACAAACTGACAACGCCGTGGCTAAAAATGAAAAAGACAAACAAACAACAGCACACATGACACAACATAGAAAACTAAAGAATAAACAACACGAACCCCACCAAAAAACTAGGGGTGATCTCAGGTGCTCCGGAAGGGTAAGCAGATCCTGCTCCACATGCGGCACCCGTCGTGTTGCTTATGTGATAACAAATCCGATAAATAATCTAATTCGGTAGGTTCGTATTTTCCTAGTAAATGAAAGTAGCTAGCAAAAGTAAGTAGACGAACAACTAAAAGGATGAATAAAGTATCCATTTAAACACTGCAAAGACGTTTGAACATATAAATAAACTAATCATAGACACTAGGATTAAATACATGCCATATTCAATAATATTACTTTTGTAAACTAACCAAGTAAACTTACCTTCTAAACCGTTTAAATTGAGATATAATCATTTCTTGTAAAATCATCTACACCCTGTATAACCCCGATACAAAGAAACCGGACGTTGACGCGTTCGAATCGAACACACCGTGTAACACTGAGTTCGGACAGTTAAAATATAATACTTTTATTTTAAAGAAAATCCAATATCTATTCTTCGGATATTTTGCTCCAATATATTCTTTGCCATAATACTCATTAGTTAATAAAAAGTTTTTCAGATATGTGATATCTTTATATACAAACATTAAAAAACGCACGACGATATCAATGATAAAACGTGCTTGGTATTTTTCAAATATTCAAAAATTAATGTTTCTCGTACCTCATAGCTTTTAAAACATACATTTTTGAAAACTTCATAGTTTAAAATTAACAAACTTATTAAGATCGTATCTTTATGTTGTGTCTAGAAACATAAAAGTACACGTTTTAACGTGCCTTTATTTTCATGTTGTGTACGCTTCGTTGTCATTACACCTTTTTATACTGTACGCTTCGTTGTCACAATTTTGCGTTTGGCAATGAATTTTGCATGTGTGACCAAGGAAAATCTGTCGCCGGGGAAACCTGGTGACTTTTCGGGTTGTGTAACAAGAGCCTGACTGAATAGCCTCTTGTTACTGAAACTGTGTGATGCACCTGATCACACAACGAACGATTGCTCTGAATAGCAATGAGAACTCTGAATAATGAAGTTCTAGGGAAAACAAACTACTGAGACTCTGGAACTAGCGATGAATAAACCAATAATTCAGTATGGAACACTAGTACCTTTATTACAGATGGACTGTGTTCAGTGTTAAGTCCTGAGTCCAAATCTCCCATATAAAAATTATACACAAGTATTTATACACAATTGAATTGACAAGTATAGACATATCAATTAAGAACAATTAATTTGAATAATATTGTTCACTGACAAATATAAAACTACTTTTAGAACTTGAAGAATAAATATTAAATGATAATCTGATTATGACAATTAAGAAGTATGCTTAGAAGAGGTCTTTAGACGAATGAAATTTATACAATGTTTTTTGTCGTATACTAACCGGAATTTGTTTGAGTCAATTCATAATTTTACCCAATGACATAAACATAACAATGAAAAGGAACCGGATTGATCTTTTTGTATGAAGAAATAAACATGTGTCTTCTTAATCTTTGATGCCAGATTTTTGAAGATCCCTTTAATTGTTGCACCTTGTTTACTCTTTCTTAATCCCAAAAATCACAGGGCCATTGCGAAGTTAATCATTTTTCATTGAGAAAAGGTTTAGTAAATTTGTATATGGTTTATGACTGTACGGCATATAATTTTATCTGTATTATGTCGTCAAAAATCTTCCATGCTAAATTAATAAGACAACAACACAAACTAACCCGTAGACTAGACTTGAACTGTTATGCCTAAAATATGAATATTTTACAATGTATGCAATGATCCGAAATAAAATACCAAGTGAATTGTCTTTTAAAACGACAGTACATAGTCACCGTGCTGGAATATCTTAGAAATCTATGACCATTGAAAATACACGTTATCATGCATGTATCACAAATATTTCTGTTAATTTCTATATTCACTAGAGCACAAACGGACGTGTTTTATTGATATTGTTATCAAATAGTGCGTGTCTTTGTATGTTGGTGTTTGTTTATTCAGAGATTCAGTTGTTCCGTTGTTTTCCTCTTCTAGTCGATGTATTTCCCACAAGTTTTATTTTGTAACCAGGATTTGTGTTCTCTCAATCGATTTATAACTTTTGAACATCGGTATACCACTGTTGCCTTTATTTATTTGAAAAGCAATCCATAGATTATTCTTATTAAGACTAAATACAAGAAAATGTAACATGGAAAAAGTGTAAAAAACACAAATACCAATTGCCAAGAAAACTTTAACTGATTCACCTGTTTATGATGCGTGAAAAAGTCAAACACATGAAATGAAAATGCAAACTGACTTTCAAAAAAGCTGTCTAAGTATATAACTATGCAAGGTCATAGCTGTTGAGTTTGAAACAAGATGACAAGCATCGGTTGCATGATGCGAAAACTATTGTGAGTGATATGAAAATAATTAAACAGACTGAAATCTAATTTTGAAAATACATTAATTGAGTGTTTGTTTGTAATAGGGTTTTTGGGTAGGGGGTCTTAAAAGTGCACGAGCTACGAGATACATAACAAATATAAAATATGATGTCTTGTGTCCAAACATTACTAAAAGTGACATATGGGAATGATAATTAGCTTTTAACAGTCAGTATGGTCTACTTTTGTAATGTCAACATAAGTTAAAAAAACATTGATGATGAATTGTTCACTTGCAAGTGAATAATTCGACTTCAACGAGATAAATAATGCATTAAGTGTGTAAGTGTTTGATTATTCGAAGGAACAGAATGTCAACATTGAAAGTGAAACAAAAGTAAATAATTTGATCGACTGATTCCATCCTCAAATCAAATCATTATTATGCAGAAAAAACTGATAATTAACATATATTTTAAATCTATAAATGAAATTAAATAGACCTAGAGGAATCCAGTTCCACGAGTTCTATTTTTTTATATCTATATTTATGTTTTTATATCGCTTATATGGGCATCGGTGGTATTCTGGAGGTCAACTCGACAGTTAATTAGATGGCGTCTAGACTACATGCACACGAAACGGAGCTATATATTATCATGCCCATGCCCTATAAACAGCTTTTTTTTTTATACATTTCATAATTTGGATAAATGTTTAACATTGTTTTAAGACAAATATGAAATTTTGAGTCAAATCGGTGACATGATTTGACAGCTAGTGCCCCTTTAATATGATATAGTTCTTTTGCGTCACTTCACGTAATGATTTTTTTTATTCAGACAAACATTTGCTGGAATTTAAGTTATGAACAATATGAAAAACAAAAGGACATGCAGGACTTATTTAACTTTATTTTATTTGCAGACTTTACAATCAATAAATGATAACGTAAGAGTTCAATGATTTGGTTTATGCTAAAACAAATATTGACCAATATTAAGTTGAACAAATAGATAATGTTATAAATTGAAATACTGAATATCAAAATATATAGGGTTGTAAGTTTATTTCATTGATAATAAAAGAGATACATGACCCGTGGATGTTTTCTTTTATCAATTGACCAAATAAAACCAACTTAGATCACCTGAACTAAATGCTTATTTTAACGACAGATAATACAACAATTATCTTGTAAACATGTCCTTTAAAAATGTTTTTAATAACAATGACCTGTATCACACAATATATCTTGATTAAGACTTTGATATCAAGACCTTTACCGATTTATTTTTATAAAAATCTTAAGAAATAGTGGAATATGTTTTTACTCATACATTTGCTATCTTAACGTTGTTATAAAGATATTAGTCATAATTTTTCGCCACCGGTATATTGCATGCATCAATAATAAGTCTGATATTTGTCAATATGAGATCCTCCAGTTGTAAGTGACAGAGCTGGGACTGCAAAATAAGTATTTTGAAAATTGTCTTTACGTTTATCCCTTCAACAATCGTATTCCTAATAATGAATCGTTCAAATTGTTTCATGTTAGTCATTTCGCTGCCTTACATCATTTTACATAACTGACAATATTTTGTTATTCATTGTTGAATGATGAACGGTGACCCAGGCCATTGGTTGTACCAGGACAATTTGTATTTATTGAATATTTGTCTTAATTTGTCTTCACTTTACTCTCGTCGGTCGTCTGTCTGTTGTGCAACTGTTAAATAAAAGTGTGTTTGCTTAATCTATAGGATATAATACAAATAAGAAAATTTGGTATGCTTGCAAATGAGAAAACTCTCCACCAGACACCAAATGACGTCAATTATATTGAGAGGCAATAGGTCAATGCGCGAAACATTTACACACTTTGAAAGACTCCGTAGGAACAAATATAAAAACAATTCAAACGAGAAAATTAGCAGCCTGATTTATGCATAAAACATTTAGGTAAGACAATTTTGATAAACATCTGAAGGCAAAACTAACGCCAAACGAAACTGCTTATTCGTTTTTTTTTATCGGCATATATACATTATTATTTAATATCCATACAAATAATTATTTGCAGTTTAAAACTCTTGCCCGTGGCGTATCCCATAATTAGTTTATATTTGTGCGTTTTATGGCCGTTTAAACAACAGTGAATAACATTTCAATGTATTTGGAGGTTTTTTGTAGATTTGACATCCGTGCACATTAGTTGATATTACGAACATAAAAGATAGAAGGTGGGAAATCACCTCCAGTTTCAAGACTTGACCTTGACCTAATACCACATGTAGACCTTTACTGACGTCAACACAATTATCTATGATGTTTGTGGATTTGTTTTCATTTACCATGTGTTGTCTTGAATTGTTACAATTTGCAAATACATCTGCTCTAATTATAACATAGATAACACAGATATAACCTACCCGATATTCCGTGTACAAGTTTGTCTGAAAAGACTTTTCAATTGTTTTAAATAAATTATGTACTATTATTCTATAGATATGTTTTGACAGGTGTTTATCTAACTATAACAGTTAAGAGGGAGATAGTCAAATTTCCAGCACGATTTGCTTGCGAAATCTGATTTTAAGACTACTATTTTTAGCAAATACCCCTTTCCCTAATTATATCAGTATGATAATGAGATGTTAAAGTTCCATACGTGAAGCTGTGGATACTTTTCTTTTATGTATAGAAGGCGGCAGTCGGGATGTCATCTGCCAGTTTCGTTTTCCTTAAAATACAGTTAAAGCAAGGATTATAGCAAATGTGTTCTAAAGTACATATTTATATAAAAAAAAGTTGTTACACCTCAAAACTAACCATGTTCAGAAACACTTATAAAATCAGAATACCAAATGCACACTTTATATGAATAGTAAGATCAAACGACTATTATAAAATCTTCTTATCTAGATCAAACACAACGACAACGTGTCTCTCGTGAATAAAAAGACAAATACATATTGATGCTGACCGTATCACCTATTTAGTGACAGAATCGCACCACAGCATCTCCCGTTGATAATATTGTGTTTGCATTGTACCAATTGAAAGACGAGAGCATATGTTTTATTAAATTAGGTGGAAGCTAATAGTCACCAAACTCGGGGAAAAATACAGATTGTTACATCGTCATTTGGAACATGACCGTTGTCATCTGTGAAAATGTCGATAAGCCTATTTTCTCGTTCAAACAGGATCATCAACGTCAAGTCTCATGGGAAAATGAAATGCAATGACAGGAACAGGAGGCAGTTATCACTGCAAGTCTATACCTAAAACAACAACAATCCACAATTAATTGTCTTTCGCAGCTTACGCTTTATGTGTTGTGTTTATGGACTGTCGATTTTTTTTTCTCTTTTTTCTGTTATTTCACTCATTATCGTGGTCTTTTAAATAAAAGTAAACAACACAGTAATCACACATTAAAGGATGCATGATGTATGCTTCTGCAGATACAAAATATCTTAAACCCACTATTCTAATTACAACTGACGGAGCTTACCTTAGATAAATATGGTTGCTATTCCCTCTAAGTAAGTCCCTCTATATAATGTAGTACCTAACATTTCTATCGTTTTTTACATTTAGTTTGGTTATGTTTGGGTCTGAATGTTCCTAAAGAAGGACAATCCAGAAAAGGGCCCCAAACGTATGACATTTATCAATTATTTATTTTTGTTTGATTAGAACTTGGTCGATCACATTACTAGTTGAAGATATCATCACTTTAAGAGTCACAGCTCTTGTACTGAATGATTTTTATCTTATTTTCAATCTCTAACAAATCCCATTGACTGATCAATAAATTAAAGAGAAACTAAGATTTCCAATCATCAGTCAAATGGAGGCAACAGATAGCAAAAGGATATTTAAACTCATCAATAAACTGACCACACCATAGCTAAAACAGATAAAGACCGAAAAAATAATATACTACACACTAAATAGAAAACGTAAGACTGAGCACCACGAACCCGACCAAAAACTTCGGGGGATCTAAGGTGCTCCGGTAGAATAAACAGAACAGTTTCTACATGTGACATTCTTCGTAATTCTTACGATAGTAAAATCCCGACCATAAGTACAATTCAGAAGGTCACATTCGGGTAGAGGGGGCTGGATTTTTGTGCGACACTAGGAAAAGGAGTCTATTCTAATTTAGTTCTATTATGTCATATTTCACCTTAAGTTCATACTCATGTATACTCCCTGGTTTCCAAATGTTTGAAAAGCAGAAAAGCAAATTACAGTTTAAGACTTTATTTCCGTTCAGTTTAACTTCATTAGACAACGAAATAAGTATCTAGTACAAACGACAAAATATCTGGAATTGGTTTATTTACGTATGAAATGGTAACTCGGTCAATATAAATCAGTTTAAAGCAAATTAAACAACAGGTTTTTTATAGCATTTATTTAAAACAGGTTAACAAAAACATTCAGCAATAACAAAATCATACACATTGAAAATTATATGTTCGTCTTATCAAACTGATGTGCACAAAAGATTGTAAATGACGCCCAAGCATTGGCCAAACGCTTTCAGCTTTATTGATTGCATGCATTTGGACAATAACACTACATAAACACATATACAATAAATAATAGTCGCACATGATTTATAACATAATCATTCTAACATCTTACATTATATTCCTAAACATTTTCACTTATAACACGTTTAGCTGCACATTGAAATATGAAATGATACTTGCTAATAGGAAATATTTACAGATGATATCAAGCAAGGAAATGGTATGTCAAAATTGCATAGTAAAGCAGTAAATATATTATTAACAAAAGTGCTAAATTAACTTTGAATCGGAGTATTCATCCGAAAGTATGATCATGTATTTAGAAAATGTTTTTATTTGTTTGTTCTACCAATGGAATGCTGTTTCTTATACATTACCTAGATCTGCCTCTATTTCCTGATAAAGATTATGTTAACTGTAAAATTCGGTAAATTAATATTTAAATTTTTTGTACAACAAACATTGAACTTATGTGAAATTCTACAAATGAGTTGTGATGCCTACTCTGTTTTAGCGTGTTATGGAATTCATCCGAAATGATGCTCAATGAACAGTATCAATTATATATTAGATACTACTGCAAACATGACCAACGCAAATCAATATTGATAGAAATTAATGTATGTCCTTTCATATAAATTGCTTTGTTTTAACTCAATCCCATGCATAATAACTGTATTTGTCTTTAACCTACATTTGTTTTACCTTTAATAGAGGAATAAAGGCACTTGACAATTTGCTTTTCTTTGGTCCGCATGAAAAATTTAACATACAAAAGAAAGTCAACTAAAATAGCTAAATGATATATACAAAAATGATATTTGATTATACTTCCTAGCCGAAATTTAATTTATCAATACAACTGTATTTATTTGCTAAATGTTTTGTTGTAACAAATAAACTAATCTCCTGTTCTATTTTGTCAATGCTCTACACTGGTTGGCTGGAGTTATCGATCGTAAATATCATAATTGAATAAGTCAGTGTTACTGTGACGTTAGAACGCAAGTATTGTGGAATCGGAAATGTACGGGTAAACGTCCCGATATCAATAATATATTGACATTTGATGCAGTGATTTTTCAGTTTCTTGATTATTATCGTCTGCAATTATTGATTGATTTTGATTGGTTATTGCACTTTGTTTCGTCTTTTCATTGGTCAAACATTATCTGCCAAATGGTACATCGTGTCATTTCCTGGGGACGAGAAAAATGAATGAATTCAAATTATTCAAGTAATTATTTCTATCAAACTGCAAAAATTGCAAACATTTTAGTGTTTTAACTTTTCAAGTAGTTGTTCAAGGAAATATTCAACTAATACAATGACCAGAACAATAGATTCAGCAATTGAATATCCATCCCAACTTTTTATCGTTTTTATCATATATTCGAATGACGCCGATATCATTTCACTTCACAATTAAAACAAGTACTCATTTGGACTCTTGACATGGGGTAAATACATACAATGCAAATTATACTGTCCCGTTTATACAAATCAAAATACCGCTATCCAGAAAAAACCCAAACTTAAGGTTTTTTTAACCAAAAAGAGCTGTAAACGATGCAGCATGCATACAATCTACACACACTTAAGACATTCGACGGCAAAGTGTTAGATATTATTTTATTTTTTTGTTTTCTATTTTGAGTCTTTTGTTTGTTTGATATTGTTTATGAATACCCAATTTGAAAATGAATGTCGCATTAGGTCGTTGATGGATTTTATTCATTTTATTCATTGACAATCTTATATGGCTTCTGTTTTGATATTAATAATTTAGACAGAAAACTCTGTAATTCATATTCGAATCAATATATAGTATATGCATTTAAAGCAAAATTCACGGAACAATTATGATATGGCACTATTGCTTTTCATGAGAATTTCGAGAGACAAGACACTTGTTATCTTTTTCATTGTGAGGTAAGATTCGAAAGATATCGAAACATAAAAAGTACTTTAAAACTTACTTTTAACCAAATATATGCAAATCAACAAAATCATAACAAACACACAACATCCGATGGCTAGTAAAATGATTGTCCGCAAGCTTTCTTTGTTTTCTAAAAATTAGAAACAAAAATAGAACATGTAGAATAAACATAAGAAAAGAGTTTTATTTCAATATACAACTAACAAAATAAGAGTTATTCATACACGCGTTAGGGGTCTCAATCACCAAGTGGTCTATGTAGTTCTACTACAGCAATCACTGGCCAACAATGAAGTTGTGAGTTCGAACCCCCCTTTCGCAGGTTCACTCGACACCAATCTTAAATTTAGATACAGTAACACAAATTTTGAGTATGGTCTCTTTCCTCACTGTTGTATGTGAATTCACACTATCCTTCAAAAATAAGAATAGTATAGGAATGACAAAGTTCCGTTTTATCTGCTGTACCCCTATTGTTGACATTTTTACCGATTGTGTCTGTTTGTTTTGTTCACGCATCGGTGACAATATAATGGTCATACAAGTGAGAGGTTTAGCTAGCTATAAAACCAGGTTCAATCCACCATTTTCTACATTAGAAAATGCCTGTACCAAGTCAGGAATATGACAGTTGTTATCCATTCGCTTGATGTGTTTGAACTTTTGATTTTGCCATTTGATTGGGGACTCTCCTTTTTGAATTTTCCTTGGAGTTCAGTATTTTTGTGATTTTACTTTTTACAAAGCAGATTACTTTTCGCTGAACTTAAGTGTTTGAACGATGCTTGCTACACCTCAGTTTCACACTGAATCCTTACAAAATATGAACCATAACAATGCTATTCAAGACAAAATAGAAGGAAATCATCGAATTAGAAAAATGTAGAAATTAGATTAAGCTTACCTTGACATATATCTATGTATTCGTCAAAAATGGAAACATTAGTATACACAAGGTTGCAAAGTATTTGCAGTCTACCTTCACAGGCGACACTGTCTACAGGAAAATTATAAATCACTTTAACATCGTTATAATACGTGTACCATTTCATAACAGTAACAGTTGCATCATTGATAAACCGACCCTGCAAAAAAAAAAAAGAGGAGGTCTCTTTAAAGTCAAATTTCATTAGACAATTTTTTCTTGTGTATACAGTGTATCTAACGTATCAGAACTATCTTAATGCACAAAATTATTGTTAATAAGATGTATCTTCAAATAAGGCAATGCAATTAAATTGTGATATATATCTCTTACTTGTGACAATGAAATCAGATTTTCAGAATGCATTTGAAATTAAATAAAAACATAAAGTAGTTATGCCTTCTCACCTTAAGCAATGCTGAGCAGTTTGGAACAGGGTTCACCTTGTGAAGCATTATTTCTATTGCCATGTTGTCGTTGTTGATATTGTTTTTATCTTTTATTGTTTTAGTAATTGATTGTAACGCTGCAACAGAAATAAAAAGCAGTTAATATAAACGTTATTTCTTAAAATTCAATACATGAAAACAAGTATTTAATATGGGGTTATCAACATATTTATCCAACGAGAAATGCCCATTTTCTTGATAGATGTGTCTAGAGTTAATATCATAGGACTCATTATTATTGCGCTTAATCTTTGTCTCTTGTGTATGACGTTGTCAAATGATTGAAATGAATTATACTTAAGGTAGATCATAGGTATATATATTTTTTGAGATAGAATTGTCTAATACTTTGCCAAAATGACGTTTTTAAAATGCATTTTTCAAAAATATAATAAAAAGTATGGGTCACCGTGCTATTTTCCAAGCTATGAGTCGTTGAAAATTGTATAAATTGATAAATTTGGTTTGTTTCTTCAGAAGAAAAAAACACATTTGTGTGCATAAAAAAATTCTATGAAGTAGAAATTTGAAATAAATTGTGAGAATATAGGTTTTATAATCATGTTAACATGTTATTTATAATAAGAAAATATAAATAAAAATGGTGTCGCCGAACTTATGTTCGTGCTACGATAAAAAAACAAAAACAAATCCTATCAGTCCAGTGTATATGTTTTACTAAAAAAAATGATCTATCTTTAAATGGTCTATTTGAAAAAAAAAACAGATTCTAAAAGCACAAAATTAGAAATTTGTTTAAATATTTTGATTATACAAGAAATCACTAAGCTTTCTGTTTAGCGTTACACAGTCTAACCAATAAATTGCAAATCTGTCTTCAAATAACTAGACCGATTTTGTACGGAATTGTCGATTCAAGATGGCGGTATACCACGAATCTTTTTAACGATATTTGATATATTCTTTAGAGTTTGTTATCTATACTGTTAAACTTAAGTTTTGACTTCCTACTTAGGGAACGACCACTTGATATTCTGGGGGGAAGGGGAGGGGGCAGGAGGATTTTGAAAATAAATAACTCACAAAAATAAATGGTTTATTCTGTGGTAGTTTGAACATAAATTACCTGACTTGCTATGTATTGAAATTAATAACTCAGCAGGTCTAATCTAAAGTATGAGATGGCACCAGATTCTTCATAAATTCATCTTTTTCCCCCCAAAAAAATCAGGAAACACTTCCCAAATTTTTTAATAACAAAAGTATAAATATTATTTAAATATACTTGAAATGTCTGAAAATTGGTTTCATTTTACTTGAGGAATATTGTCTCAGGAAACCTTACCTCACTTTTATTTTACCTGGGCCGTAATTACATGTAGGAAATTTCAAAACCAAACGCTTGTCTCCATATCAAATTGTGTTCACGGCCTTGCAAGAAGAACGTTCTGTTTTCCCCCAGACTTATAGCCCTGATTTTTCGGGATCAATGTTCTTATTTATTTGTCTTTTTTTCATCGATTGCCCTTCTGTATTCTGTTAGTGTTGCATTCCTTTTGTAATCTAGTAATTTTGTTATGAACTTGATCATGAGTTTAAAAAAAAATAATCTGTCCTCTTAGTTTACAAAAATAAATAACCGATCAAAAACAAATCCTCCTGCCCCCTCCCCCCTAGCATATCAAATGGTCGTCCCCTTACATGTATTTTACGTAAAAAAAACCTCGAACTGATATACATTTATTACTTAACAAGTACTTACATATAACTTGTTTTGGTTCAATAGAAAGATTTCCATGGAAATCATTGAATCCACAGGAACACGTGTATGAGTGGTTTAAATCTGATTCACTAAAATTATGTATCAATAATCCAAAATTTAGACTGGTACTTTGTGTAATCATTTCATACTTAGATGAGTTTCGACAATCACCGTCCATACACAGTAATTGGTATTGTGGACCCCCTGTCCAACCTCTAGGGTCTGGTTCTTGTTTGGAAGTATTACATTCAACTTCATCAAGAAGGCACATCAGATAAACATCTTTTCCAAATGTTACTCTAGTGTTAGTCAATTTCCACGTACCTGAAAGCAATTTTTAATTACAACTGTTTAAAAGTATATACATTTAATAAACTGACCAAAATGTTTATGTTAAACCTTTAAAAAAATACGTACAGTTCAAAATATGAATCTATAGTTAGGCATGGCTAGGACATTTCATGCCGTATACCAACATGTGGAAGTAGTTCTTCCCGTTATAATTCTTTATATTGGCGTCGACTTTATATGAAACAATCACAAGATCATTTCATTATGCTAACGTATGTACTCAACTTATTGTTGGATTTTGAAATCAATACAAATAATGAACTTGGTTTGATTTGTGTGTCCTTTCCAGGTGACGCTTGTTTTGTTAGTAAACCGTATTTAAACAAAACCACTCAGCACCGTGGAATATCGTCGCTTTTTTATATGTGTGAAATATTAATGAATTACTTACCAGACGTAGATGCTTTACCAGCAACTAACACAATCATAACAATGTGAACTAACATTCTATTCATATGGTCTATAAAACAATCTAGAAAAAAAGTAGAATTTGTTGATTATAAACATATCTAGATAACCTTCAATTTTTGTTCACAATTACTATCTCATTCATTATTTAGATTCTGGTGCACGCCCTTATATCTATTACATAAATTCAATTCATAATGTTGCAAATCAAACCACAAACAAAAGAAAACACTATCTTGTCACTTTCATGAAAAGAACTAACTTACCTAATAATAAAATTTCTTTTTGAAGTTTGTTGTATATGCTTTTACATGTGTGTTAGGTCTGATATATTTTGATTGTCCATATGCTACAAAACAAAACAACAGTACTTATCTAGATAACCTTTAATATTTTCCAGATATCAATCTCATTCATTATTTTTATTTTGACCTCACCCAGAATTTGATACATTTATTCAATTGATTATGTTGCAAATCAAACAACAAACAAAATAAAACACTATACTGTCACCGTCTTACAACTTGATATGACAGTAAATCCTTATCAGTAGTATTAAAATCAAGCCTTCATTCATATTTTAATTCTTTAACTTCGATTAGTAAATTTAAAGGGGTACCCACGCTATAAATATATACCTTTGTACTTTTTTTAAAGTGTTTCAATACTAGTGGTTTGGTCATAAATTAACCTGTCAAAACATTTAAATTAATGTAACCACAACTTTCACCAGGCGCTATTAAAACCATTTGCTTTCGGTTAAAAATCAAAAGTATTTCATGCACTAGTTCAAGCTTGCGGTTTGTTAAAATATTCAATCATATACTACGGTTCTGTACATGTATAAACCGCCAACAGTACGACATGTTAAATAGGATAAGCTTACCAATCGTCATCATTAAAAAAAAAAATTAATACAAACCAAGATGATTTGGTACGATTGTAAATGCTATATGAAGTTTTAATGTTTAATGTTTTTGTCTCGTTGCTCTTGTGATTCACGAAAACAATGTATTTTGAAGATTCAATTACTGGTTATTTGACTAAAATTATAATAATTAGCAAAAACCAACAGGAAAAGCTAACGTAGAAAACATAAAAAAAAAGAAAACAAAGTTTAACACACTTTCATTGTTTTTTTTCTTCTCAGGAAATCGTCGTTTTAAAAGATGAGTAAACATGCCCATTTTATGGAGATGTCTACATATTACATGCGGATATTATGAACGTTTTTGAGGTACATTGTACATGTATAAAATTGTTTGCCCCTTTGAACGATAGTTTTATTTAGTAGAACTGCCTAAGTTTGCATCAAAAATCCTTAATTGCAGTTATCTTAAGGCTTACCTTCGTTAATATATGTTCTGCATAAGAATTAACGTTTAATAAAACTACCAATTATTATCGAAGAGAAGGTTATAATGATGTTTGTCTCCATGCATCTTTAATAATCTATGTTAACTGAATGAGGATGCGACATGAACGTAAATATTAAATATCATAATTTTCTATTTTTATACAATGACGTAAGCTCGTACAGGGACTTCACCATTTTTTTATGTCTACCTAAAAACAGGTATAATAACTGGATACAGAGAACCTTAAAGATTCAATTTAAATATAACACCTGTTTCACTCTTTACGATACTGCTATAATGCACTCACGTTGCAGATTCGATACTATAATGCGCACCTTTTTCAGGCTTAAAAGACAATCTTTTGAAAATAACATAATAAAAATATGATTGCCTTTGTAATGTCATAAAGAATCATAATAATTGTTGAAATATTAATCGGTCTATCATAGTTACAGAAAAAAAAACACATACGTTTAAAATAAAAAAAGAAAAAAAAAATCTCATTCATATTTGACCTAAATTATGAGCGCACCTTTTATTTGTTTTACATGTAGCCCTTTAACCTTGATCTAATTTATAAAAAAAAAAACACAAAAACAAATATACACTGTCCCGTCCGTGACTTAAAACGACATTAAAGATTAACAATTATATATCTTTTACCGTGAATTATACACCTATTTTAAAGTTATATCAATTCATTTAAATGGGTATGATAGCGTTAAATTTCTACTTACATATATACTGATAGCTTCTTTATAGATATAGATTGCGGTTTGGTTAACCGATGTCTCATTTGATATTAAATTAATTCTTACCAAATATGACATTAAACAGATACTCAAGCCACAACTATCTGATAACATCACAAATAAGACAGTGATTTATGTTTAAATAAAGTGTTAAATTTTTGCAAATTGTTGCGGTATTAAGTTTTGTGTGAACTAATGTTATCTCCTGCTTTCCCATATAAAAAAGCCCATTCGCCTATATTAATTTCATTTTTGATGCTTTTAATATGTTATCTAATCGTCGTGTTGACCATATAGAAATCTAATATAAAACTTTATAAATTGTATGTTCCAAAGAACTGATTATTCATTACATCTCGTTATGGCACATTACTATTTTATTTTAGGTTTATATCTTGCGTGATTTCGGCGTTTTAAATTGATCAGCAAACTATATTTGTAGAAGTCATCTTTATAAATTATAAAGTGTAAGCAATACTAATAGATCAAGAACTATTTAAATACTATCAAAATTTCGACGCCTTCCTAAAAAAATAATATAGAAAAAAAACAGAAATGAATACGGTAGAGAGAAAAAGCTATATATGAGAAGTCAATCCACACTAATGACTATAATAATCTTGAGCGTGATTTTTGTTTTTTAACAATGATTATCTTATACATACTAATTAATACATTACCATATCATACATACTGGTGTGAATGCACCTTCCGTTTAATCTAGTGATATTCTATAAATGAAGATGTACAATGTTATATTTACAAAATATGACACTTTTTTCTTTAATTTTGACTATGACTAATTTGAAAATTCACAATTTCTTTGAATAAAGGCTCATGCATATAATACACTGACATATTCGTTATCAGAGGGTAACATCTTTTCATTTCGAATATCATATAGTTATCAGTTTTAAACATGCATCACTGCATTTATTTTTTAGATATTTTAAGGTCATACGTATTACAGAATAGAATGCCACATTTCTCACGGAAGATGAGAAAGTGATAGTAAATAATAAATGTAAACAAGTGTTCCGCAACAGGTAACGTAATTAGATGAAAATATACTTAATTTGATCTTTTTTTTTTGTCAGACACAAAATCAAAATCAAAATACTTTGTTATGTGTTTATGATTTACTAAGTTTACTAATTTATAAATGCAATCAACTGGTGGTTTATTCTAGATAATCTAGTCATTGTTTTGCATGCAACCTCTGATTCGAAAACTGATTTGTCTACTTATTTACATATAATTTGTTTTTCCTGGAGAAATGTTATCAGCTTGGGTTATATGTTTTAAAACATGATAAAAGACAATGTTTTGCAGGGTGATGACTTTAGGAATACATTGCAATTTATCGATCTGTTGCGTAACGATCATATCAAGAAACATTACATTCGCTTGCATTTCGGTGGCATCTTGTATTTTTATAAGTTCTGTTTTTTTTATCTAAATGCGGGTGACAGAAATATGAAATATCCATACTAGTTTTTTGCCTGATTGATATACTTTCTAAAATATATTTCATTATAAGCAAATGTCTGATTCCTTGCCTGAATTAGGCTTTACATTTTGTCCTTTTAAGCTTGTATCTTTCAATTTGTTTCTAGGATTTTCAAATAGTTTGCCTTGGGTATCAATAGAGAGACATTTATTATCGTAATGCGCATCTGAAGTAGTAAAATTTGAACAGTAAAGTTGATTACAGACGAGCTTTACGTTTTTGATGGATTTTTTCTAGCAATATAAATGATGCATGCATTATATTTAACGTTGAAAAACAACCTTACCAAACTCACCTCATCTATCGTTCAGCATTTTAAGGCATCTTTGGGTTTCCACAATTATCTATGTATACTTTTTTGTACCGATGAAAAAAACCTATAACCTGCAGGTCCAAATTTTGCTGTTTGAGATTGTCTCACAGATGTTTCTCTTACCTGGCTTACGATCGCATGCTGCCTAGCTTTTCTTTCTAGGTTAATTCCAATAGTTTCTGATTTTTCCCAAGATAAAACTTTAATGAACCAATGTTATTCACCCATAGTTCCGGCTAGAAAGATGCGTGCAAGGTCAGTCCACACGACGTTGAGTCTACGCACTTAGATCATCGACAATCAATAGTGGCAAAAAATAACATAGAATGAGCATAAACAAATAGAAGGATCTCAGGTGGTCAGTAATGGTAAAGATATTCCGCCCCACATGTGACACCCATTATGCTATTTATGTATGTAAAAACCAGGTGAGCAGAATAACTCGGTATGTCACATTCAGGCGAAAGTGGAAGGAATTGTAGATAATTGGAACATACTCATTGTCATCTGTGAAAAAACATTTTATAACGGTCAAATAATTGGTGACATGTCGTCCGTTAAAATAGCCAAGGGATGATTTCATAGTCACCAATTGAAAATTGACTGGAATACTGACAAATTAAAAAGTTTTTAATATTACAATGACTATTTCAGATCAAACTAAAATGAACAACTAATGAACATGAATGTACTTAGTTTTGGTTAATTTGATGTGTTAACCAACCACAAAGCAATACTGATTTTATGCTTGAAACTGAAGTGTTTGCGCTTTGCTGTCACAATTGATTCAGTTTTAAAATATTACAATTTATTAGTACATTGATTGACCACGTGTATGTTTCCCTATGAATTCAGTCGTTAATTTTAAGTTTAAACTTTTTTATTTTTCGTTTGTACAATTTACTGTTCATGTAATGATAAAGACAAGAAAACAAATGGACAGCCTCCCCTCCCCTCCCAAATCTTTTGAAAGTCTCGTCAACAAACTTTGCATGTTCACCAAACGTAAATTTTCATAAGCCCAGGTTTTATCAATATCAATAATGCGAAATGTGAATCCCCGCATCTGGTGTAGAAAAATTGGTACCGTAAATCAAGATGATTGATTTCTTGATTGACAACATATTTGTAACGTTCGGAGGACGTGTTTTTCAACAGACTGTCGGCATCCCAATGGGAACAAACTGTGCCCCTCTACTTGCCGACTTGTTTCTTTATTATTATGAGGCTGACTTCATGCAGGAACTTCTGAGGAAGAAAGATAAGAAGTTAGCAATATCCTTTAACTCTACTTTTTGCTATATAGATGACGTTCTTTCACTAAACAATCAAAATTTGGTGACTATGTGGAACGCATCTATCCAATCGAATTGGAGATAAAGGATACTACAGATACAGTTAAGTCGGCTTCATATCTTGACTTACATCTAGAAATTGACAACGAGGGTCGGTTGAAAACAAAACTTTACGACAAAAGTGATGATTTCAGCTTTCCAATTGTGAACTTTCCATTTCTAAGTAGCAACATTCCAGCAGCACCTGCATACGGGGTATATATCTCCCAATTGATACGTCATTCCCGTGCTTGCATTTCCTATAATTATTTTCTTGATAGAGGGTTACTGCTCACAAGAAGCTATTAAACCAAGAGTTCCAAATGGTGAAGTTGAAATCATCCCTTCGTAAATTTTACGGACGCCATCACGAGTTGGTTGACCGTTATGGAATAACCGTTTCACAAATGATATCGGATATGTTCTTTACGTCGTAACTACAATCCCCTTCCCTTTCATGAATGTGACCTACCGGATTTGTTATCACATAGGCAACACGACGGGTGCCACATGTGGAGCAGGATCTGCTTACCCTTCCGGAGCACCTGAGATCACCCCTAGTTTTTGGTGGGGTTTGTGTTGTTTATTCTTTAGCTTTCTATGTTGTGTCATGTGTACTATTGTTTTTCTGTTTGTCTTTTTCATTTTAGCCATGGCTTTGTCAGTTTGTTTTACATTTATGAGTTTGACTGTCCCTTTGGTATCTTTCGTCCCTCCTTTAATGTTATCACTACAACTGGGTCGATGCCTCTGCTAGTGGACTGTAAGTCTCCGAGGGTATCACCAGCCCAGTAGCCAGTACTCCGGTACTGGCATAAAAATACGGATTTTTTGTGTTATTGAATTTGTTATTACAAAACGTTAAAAATTATTATAAATTAAGGAATGTATCTCCCTCATGCCAAGCTCTGATTCCTTCCACGGATTTGGCTATACTTTTTGGAACTTTTGGATTATAACTCTTCATCTTTTATATAAGCTTTGGATTTTACATATTTTGGCCACAAGCATCACTGAAAAGACATGTATTGTCGAAACGCGCATCTGTTGCAGAAAAATTGGTATCGTTAATGTTATTAGTTCACTTTTACCTTGGTTTTATTAAATAGTTGGTATTCGTTTTGTTTTTACAGAGTCATCTTTCTTTTTATTTCGTTATGTCCAATGACATATATTTGGAATATTTCCATAGTGTATTCACTTTTATTTTGCACTTGATTTATCATAAGTATGTTTATTATTTACTTCACACACTGATTCAACTTAATATTATTAAAAATACTTTAAATTTAAAACGTGCTACAGTTATATCTTTATCAGTCAAAATCTGATTAATGTTCAAACACACTGTTTGTTATATTAACCCTCTATAAGTGCATGTATTTAATATTGCTAAACAAAACAATATTTTTATCAGTTCAAATGAATTAGATAATTCCGTGCAATAAAAACTAAGCGAGGCATGGATCTTCTGATGTTTGTAAGGAGATAATTTAAATTGACAACATAAGATGTCTTTTATCATGTTTATGTGAACTAACTTAAAATATTTGAATTTAACTTTTAGCAGCAAATTTCAAAATAATCCACTGCCTTTGCTACCGTTTAATAAATTTTGGTGGAACAGTTTTAGAAGTCTCACGTGGTAGCCTTTATTTTCACAAAAGTGATAGTACTGGCAGTTGACCACGAAGAGGACTAAGTACAATGAAAATAAGGTAATACAGAGGATAATGGCTTATAACAAGGGATAATCACGTTGCCGAATACACTGTCTAAATTACTAAAATATATAAGAAAGTCTAGTATGACCAGCAAGGAAACAGATTTTGTGAATAGAGTAGTACTTGTAAGAAAAAAATAATATCAACCAAATATATGATACAAGATAAAATACATGAAAATGCCAATAAAAGAATTATGTCTTGACAAATTCAAAACAATTGTGAAACACAAATTAGAAAACAATGTAATATCAATATATCCGAACTCCAAGATTCATCCTAAATGACCTTAAGTATTCAAGAATGAATGAGTCTCATATTTTGTAAGTATAATCTCATGTTTATTGGAAATCTTTATAAATAAAACAAATCTCAAAAAAAGGAAATGTGGTACTTTTATCATTATTCCATTCGCCATCAGTGATTAAGAATTTGCAGGATGCGAATATTAAATTTTATTCGATTCCCTTTCCTGACCTACTTATAAAAGACGACTCCTATCAAAACCTATACAAATGTTTATTTAAATTACATATTAAGCACTAATCGTTTTGATCACAGGTCCTTATTAAAATTAAAAAAAAAACATTTCGATATAAACTACATTTGTAAGTGCACAATAAGGCACACTCTCTACATACGAATACATGACTAATCATAATTTATTGAAAGAATAAATGCTACTTAAAAAATTTTAATCTTGATATTGTCCTTTCGAAAAACCAAGTTTTAATTTAGATATAAGACATTGATGCTAGCCAAACATCGCGCTTAATTTCAATGTTTAAAATAATGCTAAAATGACAAAATTACGTGACAGTTAGACATTACAAATAAATGCAAGACATTATCAATGACAAATTCATATTTTGTATCAGAAAACTCTACAATTTGTTGAAGAAGTTATCCAAAAACCTTAAACCAGAGTACAAGACCGTCTTTGGCGTTTCCGACAGAGGAGGCAAACAAAAACTAACTGGCGCGCACCATCTATTTTAATGTAAATTTTATTTTACGATCACCTACACGCAGTAGGTGACCTAAAAGATGTATCTGTACTTAAACCTATAAGTGATACATGTTATACATTAAAAAAAATTGTCTAGGCTGACGTTTATTATATCTTACATTCTAGTGATGGCTAATTTATGATTCAAATAGGGGCAGAAGCATTTTAGCAGAAGAAGTCAATGAACCTCTCTGCTGCTGACCTAACTTGACTAATTGGTACTTGATTGGTGTATTCCAAATGCATTTTTATCATTTTTAAATTAAACTATTATTCAATTTTATCATTTACAAATATATCAATAAGGTCTAAACGAAATAGCTGTTATTGTGGTGACTATTTGATAGTAAATATTATCATAAGATGCTAAAGAGCCTTCCAGATTTGTTTAATCAACAGGGAAATAAAATGAATAACATTAAATTGGATGCAACCTCTTCCATGGACAAAAATGAAATAATTGATAACACAATGCACTGTCAAATAATAAGATGAGGACACATAAATCCATAAAAAGCGGTAATTTCAAGAGGAAACAGTTCCTGTTCCTCTAGTTGCATCCATAATGTTGTCAAAGTCATGGCAAGCATGTATGATAAGTACAATGATTGGATACCGAAATTGAGGACTCCATTCTACCGACGAAACGAGAAACGTATTACTTATCATTTGTGTCTATGACTTTTTAAAACGTTCAATCATAATATACTTTCCGTAACAAGTCGAAGGAACAACCATGGTTGAACATTTTTCTTGCAGATGAAATCGAATATTGCAGTTGGATATGTGCAGTTAGATCGAAAGAGAAAAGAAAAGTTCACAATAGTTTAAAATATATGTTGAACAATTTCTTTGGTTGTAAAGGTTCTTTCTGCATAGAAAATGTTTGTCAATGTCTAGACATCGCGATATAGGATTGCAACATGTTTACTGTATGTTTGGTATATATGGTTAACTTTTTTTCACGTTCAATACACAGGCATTGCTAAGATAGTTATGAGCCAATCTGTTTTCTAAAATTTAGGCTCATTTATATTTTATAACATGTTCATAAACGGAATGTTATCTTAGCTGACTTAAACATATTTTTTCAATTAGTCTTCGCTTTCGATTTCTGAATACGAGTTTAGTTTACACATAGTTTACTGCTGGCAATTCAAAGAGATTTGAGAATGCGTTGTATTACATGTTTTATTGACAGAGAAAAAGAACTAAAATTGCATGTTTTCTTACAGGTTTTTGCCATTAATCCCTTTTAACGCATATAGAACATTTCAAATATTTGCAAAGAAGACGAACGCATTATGTAGTTAAAATAATAAAATGAATCACCACAGATTTTATTTCACAATATTTAAAAATGAATTATTCCGTGAGCTTTTTTCTTCTATATCAATTTTCTACAACAGGAAAACGTTAAACAACTCATCAAATGCTTCTCAGAATAATTATACTACTGATAAAAGTATGTTTAGCTTTAAAGGAAAATGCATGCTTTATTAACAAATGACTGTATCTCTATTACAAGATCTACATGCTGAATTGCAAATATTTGCTTAAGATATGTTATATATCATATCAATATAAAAAGGACGAGACGATGAAATATTTTATGACGTAAATACAATACGAAAATTCCTATGAATGAAGTAATAAATCATTCTGTCAAGGTCGTGCACCCAATAGCAAATGTAAAGGTTAACTATCTATTACGGCCTCCCGTGAACAAATTGTATACTGTCTATTTTGAATGCACAAAAAAACTGCAAAATAGTAAATTATAGAAAGGTTTCTACAAATGATCTGCCTTGGCTTTCTACTGGTTTTCTAAAAATAATTATAATGACACATATAAAAGGATATACTAGTACATAAATTGTGTGCAGAGTGTCAAGATATATTTAAATTGATATCGATGTGACTGGGGTACTTTTATCGAGTATCGGTGTAACTGTTGATTTTTTTCTTTTCTGTCAAGTGATCTAATATAACCGTTTACAGCACCTTACAATTTTGGCTGTTCCTAGAAAGATGTTTTTACTTTCAATAACTGCTTGTTGAATAGAAAAAAAAACCGCAATATATTTGAAAACGAGGCGTTTTTACAAAAATTCCATATTTTTGTGGTAAAATATATGATGGCAGAAGAAAAAATGGAGAATGGATATGGAGAATGTGTCATAGAGACAAAAATCCAACTGAAGAGTGGTAAACAACAGAAGGTCACCAATAGGTTTTCATTACAGTGGTTGTTTGAATCATGGAAAACTGTAGTATTTACTTATACTTATTCGTTCATGCAGATGCAGTTTTGTTTACTAGTATTACGTCTAAATTACTTTTTTTTTTACTTTACTCGATCAATTAATATGTTAAAATGTGCAATTCAAGGGACCATTATATCAAAGACCCTTCTAGAATTTTATTCTTGCACTTGAAAAATATCGACTTTTCATTTGTTTTTATTTCTTCAATTACAAAACATTTAGTCCCTTTATTTTGCAATATTATAAAATTGAATAGTGCTTTTACACATGATACATAGGCTTAAATATCTCTTTGTGTTTTGTTTTATGCGTGTCTGTAACTTTAACAGAATAGTATAGTTACTTATATGGCCAAGCGTAAGTTACATAATGATAAAATTGTTTTAATTGCATGACATGTCTGTTATTGATTAGGCTGATTTTATAATATGTATGCCAAGGAATAATTTCTTGAACTTATGATCATAATTACTCTCTTGGTTTTACCTTATTTCAATAATACCGATAAAAAACATATTTACTAGATATTTCTAAATGTTGACAGTTCATGTACTGTAGGATTGTTTTCAAGCAAAGTACTGGTTGCACTAGGAATCACTAGGTTATATTTTGCTTCCTCGGTCAATCGGTAAATATTATTAAACCCAATCGGTAATTTGAAGTTGGCTTATAAACATAAAACGAAAAAGAATAAATCAACATTGTAACTATCTACAAGGTATTTATTTGAGTTTGATAAATTAAAAATTTCTGATTAGTTAATTATAAGGTAGTAATGTTTCAATGAGATAATACGTTTACAAAAACACTTCTACCACACTAAACTAGAAAGTCTTAATTTCATTGATTAGTTCGATATAAGTTTTATTGGATGAATATTAAATATATTGATCAATTGATTGGTTAGTTTGTAACGCCAATTTTAACACTACTGTGCTACCTGTGGCGGCATGTTTTATTGGTGTAGGTGGCCGACTTACCAACAGAAAACCATCGACCTTCGGTAGAAAAATATTAAATACATGTTTTCTCTGACTGTTTAGGACCCTTAATTTTTTAATTCATTTGCTGTTTGATGTGTATTGATTTGTAAGTTTGTCTTCGATGCATAATTTCTTTAATAAGATGTTATTGACTTTGAACTAGTTGTCAGTGACTGCGAGTACTCTCAGATTTGTAATTCGTGGCTTTTGTTAATGTTGGGTTTTACAAGTACTCGGCCACATCCTCTCAAATATACTTTATTTTAGTGCAGATATGTTAAGCTTGCATCATGCATCGTACAATCCATTTTGTGTAAAGTTTTTCTATGAAATGAACTTTTCTGCACAAATCGGACGATGTACTATTAGTAATCGTAGTTAACAATTACGGAGAAGATTTCTGTCGGCGTTAGTCTGCAATATTGTTAGTCATACTGAATGAGGATGTAAAATACATGTTATAATGGAAATTACATATCATCTAATTTTATACAATAACACATTTAAACGTTAGGACTCGGGTTTTTACTGCCAATATCTGTAAAGAAACAACTATAAGTATATAAAACATGTGGTAACAAGTGCAATACAATAATTGGATAACACGTTTTGTCCTTTTAAATCTTGCACCTGTGTACTTATTGCTACATGGAATTTACAACCTTAGTTTGATGTTAGGGGTTGCTAAATTAGATCTTTTTATACTATTTTGTTTTATTCAGATGTACATTCACTATAGCCTCCAAAAATAATATACAAATGTTTTAACTTCACTTTAATAACAAACCTGAAAATCGATACATGGTAACGTAAGAGTTCAATGATCTGTTTGATGCTAAACTAAATATTGACCAACATGATTGTATTAAACGAGTAGATTATGTTATGAGTTGGAATACCGAATATATGAAATAGGGTTGTTAGTTTACTCCATTTGTGATAAAAGAGACAAATGACCCATGGGTGATTTTTTATCACAATAGTGCAATCCAAATAAAATATGGATCATCTTCTCTAAATACCCATTTAAACGAAAGATAATACAATAATTATCTATTACACATGTCCTTTAAACATGTGTTGAATACAATTGCACTGTTTTACACATCTCGATTATATCTAAGATGTCAAGACCTTTACCGATTTATTTTTATCAAGATTAAGAGTATTACTCGTACATTTATTATCACAACGTATTTTTAAAGATCTTAGTCATAATTTTTCGCCGCCGATATATTGCATGCATCAATTATTAGTCTCATATATTTTCAATAGGAGATCTATCAGTTCCTATTTTGCAGAACCAACACAATTACAAATGCCTAATTTGTATTTACTGAACTTTGCAAGATACTAATAAAGAAATGATTTCCTGACAAATTCCAAACAAGGCCAAATTAAAAGCAGATAAAAAAATGTGCTATCAAAATATCTTCAAGATGTATCCGAAATGTGGGAAGTAAAGGCAACCTAACTAAACTAATGGCAAATAAGAATAAAAACAGTTAAATGAAGAAAGCAGGACTCGTTTAATAACCAACACTTACAACCGATCAGAAGCTCCGGGATAACCCTCAATTCTTGTTTTCCTTTTTCTTTTTGGTGAACACTTTTTATTAATTGTCATGTATTACTCACAGTTTGAAACGGAGTTATAAAAATGTATATCATTATAATGTATTTAATAAGCACTGGTTGACCTTTAGTACTAAAAAATTAATTTAAAACATATTGATCAAAAACAATTTTAATATAAATGTAGGTAATGATCATTTTTTTCCGTCACAATACTACGAAAATACTAACGAAAAATCACATGTTTGTACATATATTAGAGTAAATCAGTCCAAATTGATTAACCATTGCTCAGTAACTTGAAATACATGTCGCATACACAGTTACAAATGCCTCATTTGTATATTTTAGATTTACAAAAAAGGTTTTAAATAAAATTGAAAGTTATAAATGTGAATCCTTTCAACCTTTATCAAGTGAGAAAAGAAATTTAAATGAAAACTTTCTGCAAAATCAAAGTAAGTCATAAGGTAGTAATATTTCAATGAGAAGACATATTCACAAATAAGGTGTTTGTGGTATAATAACGAAAGAAAATATCTCAAGGTAATTATGACATCTTTTAACAAGGCTCTAGTCAACAAAATATTTGAGAGCTTAAAAAATAAACATCGTTGTTATAGTTCCTAACGTGTCTTAAGTTCAATATAGTGGCATTAGCATTGATATAATTGAGCTTCAGCGGATGGACATTTTGCCGTTTGTTTATCAATAAAATACATTTTCAAACTTATTTTAGGTTGATCAATCTCTTTGCAGTCTGTAACGGTGTTCAAACTGATTTATTATAAAAACTTAACACTTGAGTTTGAATGTCTTGAAATGCATTAAATTCTTATCAAGTTTTTGTATACCTGCATGCGTATAATATCTATTTCTATCCGACTCAGTGTGTGTTTTTCAGCATTCGCAGTAAGATTGAATCAAGTTGAAACACTTTCAGCGCACCAAAATATAAAGTCTCTTTGCAACGTTTTGCTTGCTTTTAGTGTATTCATGAAATATTTAATATTTATTATATATCTTTGTATACTAAATTTTGGTTTGATATAACCTGCAAGGTTTCCTTTATTAAATCATATATCTTGTTGAAAGCTTTGTATTGTGGACTCGATATATCTATTCGTTAAATGCAATAAAGAATTCCACGAAGAAGTTCAAGTTGCATTTTCGAAAAGTGTTCAATTTGACAACCAAGTTGTATTCATGGAAATTTCAATTTAAGGGAAACTACCTTTATCTTACATAATGATGTAAGGATCGAACTGTGAGAAGAATGTTTTTTTTTCAAATTTAATAATATACGACCTACTTCTTTTAAAAAATTTGAACATCAATAATATATATATAATAAGAAACAAAAGACATCCAAAGGGTAGTAGAACAATAGAATAATCGTCAATATACTTCTTTTTGCTCCTAAAATTAGAACAATTAAGTATACAATAAATAAAACTGAATGTATATTAATTCATTTAACACATTGATACAGGTGCATTATACTATGTATCACATATACACAAGCAAACATCGTAGGATGTTGATCTCTCAGAGACGAAACGTCCAGCAACAGTAGAGTCGACCTTGTTGATAAACAAAATCATTAAGTATACAAACTTATAAATAAGTACTCCAGACGAATGTTTTGCCTTTACACAACTCATCTGTGGCGCTCGAATCAGTTGCAAAGACAAATCAAATATTACGAAGATATATAGCATTAAGAACACAGCAATGATAACATATAAAATCATAATAACAAGAGAGTTCAATAATGTGGTTTATGCTAAAACAAATATTGACCAAAATACATGAACTTGTGTTAATCAAATAAATTATGTTGATAAATTGTAATACTGAATAAATAAAATAGGGTTTTTAGTTTATTTCATTGATGATAAAAGAGATAAATAACCCGTGGATGTTTTTTGTTTTATCAAATTACCTACTAAAAATTTAGATCATCTGCACTAAATACCCTTTTAAACGACAGATAATACATAAAGTATCTAGTAAACATGTCCTTTAAACCTCTTTCAAATATATATGACCTGTTTCAAACACTACATCTCAATTATGCCTTTGATGTAAAGACCTTTACCGGTTTATTTTCATCAAAATGATAAGTTAAAGTAACATTATTACTCATAGATTTATTATTGTTACGTATTTATAAAAATATTAGTCATAATTTTTCGCCGCCGATATATGCATGCATCAATATTTCGTCTTATATGTTTCAATTGGAGCTCCTTTAGTTATGATTCTCAGAGTCATAGTAGTAACATGTGCCTAATTTGAATTTACTGAGCATGAAAAGTTTCAACTTTGCAAAATAGGATTTTCATTAAAAGTATTAACGTTTAAATTAGGTCTACAGCATTCGTAATTTTAATTAGAACTCGTTTGGGTTGTTTCATATATGCCATTTCGCGTATATAACTGACTTTATGTGGGTTTTTTTTAAGCATTGGTGTACTGCGACCGTTGTCTCATAATTTCTTTACTTTGCACCAGTCGTCCGTCGTACAGCTGCTAAGGGAATTTAATATATAGGATAAAACTCTTGTAAGAAATTCGGTATGATTTCAATGAGACAACCTTGGCCAGACACCAATTAAATGACACAGATTATAGTGACAAGCAAAATTCAACGAGCGACAAATATACAAACATAAACTATGAAAGACTCTGTAATAGCAAACACAAAAAATGTTCATACGAGAAAACTTTCAACCTGGTTTATGCATAAAACTATAAACAAAAACAAACGACAACCGGCAAACTCTGAAGAACAAATCACGCTAATCGAAACTGCTAATTCGTTTTGTTTTATCTGAGTATATACAACAATATGTACAAAGAACTATTTTCCGTTTAAAACATGCACAACCAGCAACTAGTATATATTTGTACTTTTTACGACCGCTCAAAGACTAGTTAGTAACATTTCAATGTACTTTGATGTTTTCGTTGATTTGATATTCGTGCACATCAGTTAATATTACAAACATAAACGATAGGACATTGGGGAAATCACCTCCAGTTTCAAATTATTAACGTGACCTTATAATACATATAATGCATGTATACCTTCATTGACGTCAATAACAACAATTATCTATGGGTTTTTACGGATTTTGTATCACTTAACATGTTTTGTCTTGAATAGTAATTTGAATGTTACACTTTGCTCTAATAATAACGCGCGTACGTATACAAACACCATAAGATATAGTAAGTAAGTAATTATTTATTATAGTGACATGTGTATCACAACATACATTTATACAATTATATACATAACAATTTGATATTTACACCCTGCCCATTGGACCTATATGTCAGTTTAGCAATATAAAATCATATCCAAAAACGTAAACGTTTACAAAATAAAAATACAGAATTAGACGTAACGTTTTTTTTCTATGAATGAAAGCTGAATTTAAACATTTTGCAGTTTGAATTTGATAGTATTTCAATAAACGGATAAGTTTTTCGCTATTGTCACTAAAATTGTATAATGCGGCCATAGGTAGAAACCTTTGTCTGAGTTTGTCATAACATGGACAGTTTAACATAAAATGTTTTTCATCTTCGACCTCTTGCTTTTCACACAGTACACATATTCGGTCTGGTAGCGCTTCGTTACGGAACCTTCCAGTCTCAATGCGTATAGGAACAATCCCACATCTTAATTGGGAAAGAGCCGATCTTTCTTGTTTAGACGTGATGTGATATACTGTTCTAGTTCGTAATTTTCTTTGAAGGTCCCAAATGTTCGTAGTTTCGGTGATAAAGCAGATTTGTATTTCCATTCACTTTCAGTATAACATAAAAGTTTTTCTTAAGCGTCTTGTATGTCCACTATTTGTTTTGTTTCATAGAGGTTACTTAAACCAAGTTTATTAAAGATGTCCATAACTTGTGTGAACCATAATCCCTTATTCTAATACTCCCACTCGAAAAAAATTTTCGTGAGTCTCTCGTCGTCCGTAAGAATGAGACGGTTTCATAGGCGTGCCATATTTAACAAATGTTTCTGCGTTGGTGGTAACCAACCAAATTAACTGTTTAATGATATAATGGGTGCAAACCGATGTAAACCACAGAAATAACGTACTGCTCTGTTTTGTATCATATCAATGCCATGATAAGTATTGTAGCCCCAAACACCAGAACAATAATCTAAAACAGGGCTGATACAGAAGTTAAACACAGTTTCAAAGGTTTTAAATCAAATTTCTTTGTATGAATAAACTTCTGAAATAGCAGCACCAAGTCCTCTACCACCGGCTTTGACAAATGCATCCGCTGCAGCAGTATATTTAAGTTTCTCGCTAAACATATCGCCCAGGTACTTGTATTGCTCAACGATTTGTAGTTGTTCATTTCCAGTTCCAATACAAACACTATAAGATATAACATTACCGATATGTCTTGCAAAGAGTAACTTTTAAAATATTTAAATTCGTTTTGAATACTAAAAGTATTATATAAATAATATCATTTTATGAGCATGGGTTTTGTAAATATAACAGTTTAAACGAAAATGATCAAAATTTCATGAAATCTGATCTCAAAACTTGTATTTTTCTGAAATACTCCCTTCTATCAGAAACAATATAACGTCATTTTGTATCTTGAATATAATATAAGATATAATAATGAGATGCTATAACTCTATACAATTAGCTGTGAACAATTTTTTTGTATTTCTCACAGACGTGAACCGTGCTATCATCTGACAGTATGTATGTTTGAAAATACAGATTAGGCACGGGTTACAGCAAAACGTGCTTTGTAGGATCAGAGGAATTTTATTGTGTCGTCATATCTAAGACAAAGACAACCTTGGATGTGTACTGATTGATAATTTAGCCTTAGATGCATGATTGTTGTTATTAGTTGTTAGTTGCTTTGAACTAACTGTCAAAGTAACTGCAAGAACTCTTAGATCTTTACTTATTGTCTTTTTGTTGTTGGGAAATACAAGTACATGTTTAGTACCCGGCCAGGTCCACTCTGTTTTTGTTCATTGTATTTTTATTTGTATCTATCTGATGAGTTAATATAAAAAAGAAGATGTGGTATGATTGCCAATGAGACAACTGTTCACAAGAAACCAAAATGACACAGACATTAACAACTGTAGGTCACTTTTCGGCCTTCAACAATGAACTAAGCCCATACCACATAGTCAGCTATAAAAGGCCCCGATATGACAATGTAAAACAATTCGAACCAGAAAACTAACGGCATAATTATATTTAAAAATGAACTAAAATCAAATATGTTACGCATAACAAACGACCACTGAATAACAAACTCCTGACTTCAGACAGGCACATACATACATAATGTGGCGGGATTAAACATGTTAGCGGGATCCCAACCCTTCCCTAAGCCTTTTTCTACTGATGTATATAGTTCGTTCTTATGTTGTACTGTTAAACCTATGTCCCAGGTGAGGATGAGGGTTTGGATTCCACTGACATTATTGACCGCACCACATTATGTGTACATGTGCCTGTCCCAAGTCAGAAGTTTGTAAAAAGTAAAATCACAAAAATACTGAACTCCGAAGAAAATTCAAAACAGAAAGACCCTAATGAAATAGCCAAATAATGCATTGGTTGTCGTTTGATGATGTGTTACATATTTGTGATTCGTTCATTTTTTGTGCTTGAATGAGGCCATTAATTTTCTAGTTGAATTGTTTTACATTTGTCATTTCGGGGACTTTTATAGCTGATTATGCGGTATTGTTGAAGACTGTATCGTGACCCATAGATGGAAATTTCTGTGTCATTTGGTCTGTTGTAGTGGGTTGCCTCAATTGCCATCATACTACAACTTCTTGTTTTATTTTCGAAATTTCCCCAAAATATTATACGAGTAGAATAGGTCATACGTCGTTAGCATTTCAGTATAATTTACGCCACAGCTCTATACGTTGGAGCCAGTGTTGTGCTGTTACAAAAATCCGAATATGAGGCTCCATGTATTACTCCCCAATCAAGGAAGAGAAAACAGGATTGCGGTTTTATAATTTGAACATCATCGTTATACGAAATCAGGACAATTCGTTGACAGGAAATCATCCATATAAGGTGTCACGTGCACAATGTTATATAATTTGCTGTTTTTTTTCTGTATTACAATAAGATGTGGTATGATTGCCAATAAGACAACTATCTACCAAAAGGAATAGGTTCAGTAAGACCCCTTTTTGGCCCCAAAATATAGCAGTTTTACCAAATTGTTAAAATTTAAACCTTTAGTTATTCATTGGACAGTAGAATGCTTCTGCTACATAAATATGGGCTGTTTTTGACAATACAATGCACATATATCTGGTACTAGCACCATTAAGTCATGCTAAATTACTGAAATCCTCATAATTCTAGCATTTTAGTTAAATTTTAGACGGTTTTCGTGCAAAACGAAAGTGGCCGCATTCGTGTTTATCCTTAATATTGAAATGAAAGTTGTATTTTTTGATAATACATAACATATATAAAGGTTGAGGATGAACACGGATGCGGCCACTTTCATTTTTACCAAAAACCATCTGAAAAGTGACATTTTTCGGCATATTAGGTAGATTTTTCATATTTGAGCTTGAATCGGATCGTTTTTAGTAACTAAATCTGTTAAAATCTTTCACATAAACTAATTAATTCAAATAAAATAGACACTTAAGTGTTTAAAAAGTGGTCAAAATCTTTCGTCAGATGAACCTGAAATTTGAGGCCAAAATCGGTCCTTACCGGATCTACTCCTTTAAACGAGGTACATGTAAGGCAATCATACCTCCTTTAACATTGATACAAACTCAACCGGTCGGCTATAAAATGTCCCAAAATGACAAACATAATTTCGTTCCTCTATTTAACATGTCCTTTTGTCACTTACTACTGAACTGTTAAAACACATGGTCGGGGAGAATGTCAATACAAGTATATGCAAATCTTGAGACTAAAGCAAATATTTGTTTTACAAAGTATCACAATAATTTGTTAGCATTTGTCCTTCCCCTAAGTATTGCCACTTTTTTTTTCTTTAAAAAAAAGTCATTTTTTTTTTTTTTTAAAAGTCATTTTTTTTTTCTTTAAAAAAAAGTCATTTTTTTTTCTTTAAAAAAAGTCATTTTTTTTTCTTTAAAAAAAGTCATTTTTTCCCCATTCAGATCTCAAACCTCAATCCATAGTCCTCCTTTATAAACAAACTAGATTAATGGAAATGCCAGTTTGAGTACAAATAGAATAATGACCCCAAACGTGTATGTAATTTTTTGGGGCATTTAGGAGATTTTGAAGTATTAAAACACCACTAACTTTAAATCAAATGGTCGTATGCATAACTCTTACAAATGCTTGATTTTACTTTTGTGTAACTAAATATTACAAAAAACAATACTACTGGTCTGGATATTCTATTATCTTGTTCACGATTAAAATATGATTGAAAATTTCGGGTATAGTCACACCCATATATTTGTTACTTTAGGGCAGCGTATTGTGTAAACAAAACAAAGCACTATCTTGTCACTTTGTTTAGACATAAGAGTAAAGACTAAGATTTTATATTAATATTGGATGTAAATGATACCACAATTTCATATTTTTTATATTAATAAAAAATCTTAACTTAAATATAAATCATATTACGACTCTATCGATTATTATTAAAGGTACCAAAACTATTAATTTTACCTATTGTACAGTTAGTTTTTTTAAATATTTCAATTACGTTTTGATCATGAATTAACCTGACAATATGTTTAAATGATACCGTAACCGCAACCTTAACCAGGCGCTAAGTAAACCAAATACCCATAGTTGAACAAACTTATAATTCCAAGAACTTTTTTAAGTTTACGGTTTGTCAAGTTATAAAATTTACAAATAACAAAGTCCGAATAGTAAAATCAGAACATCGGCACTTATCTAAGTCGCCAATTATTAAAAGTCTCAACCTCTTAATATTAGTCTGTTTTGTTGACGATACGATCACGGAAGTGTTTTAATTATGGATTAGTAACACAAATAATGTAATAAGTGCTACCTATTTGAGTATTGAAACAATAACAAAAACAGATGGTAAAAGCAATACAATTATAAAAAGCAAAAAAAACAAAGTTCCTCTTAAAATCTTGGTGAAAATCGATAGCAAAGTAAAAAGAAATCAATGCATGTTTCTGGTGTAATCTGACTAGTATAATAAAAGTAAAATTACAAAAATACCGAACTCCAAGGAAAAGTCGAACCAGAAAGTCCTATAAACGAATTCGTGGAAAATATATTGAAACTATATCGGGAATAATAGTTTCATGTTATAGAGCTACTTTTATTTGCATCATTATTTCATAACAAGTTTAAAAGTAAGTTTATAGCATACCTTTGAAATTATATTTTCTGCATATATTGTTCGATCAACTGTAATGAACTTTACCTTTTCGAAAAACAGTTTATATCAATAGTGCTGTTCTTGTGTACCTTTTATATTCTATTTAAAATAATTGAAGATGCAAAAATTTTGCTAATATAAGATATAAAAAGATCGTTCTATTTTTATTAAATCAAAAATGATCGGGGTTTCACCATATCTTTATCAACCTAAATTAAGCTTTGAATCATTCATATGCTAACTTGTACAATACAATATTATATACAGGTATTTGAAGATTTAAGTGTTATACCTGTTTCAATAATAAACGAACTGTTAAAATTATGGTCGTGCCAAAGTCAAAACAATAGTCTGCAACTTTTTTAGACTTGATAAACAATTTGTTTTAGCAAAACAGAATGATTATGTTCTGACCTATGTGCTGTCCTCAAAAGTAAAGGATCTTGATGTAAGTACTACACTATCAGTCTATTATGATTACCGAACAAACACTACCTTATATCATAATGATCTTTAACCTTTTTAAACAAAACAAATCACATTCATATTTGACCTAAATTCTGGTCACACCCGAGTTTTTAGTATTGTAACCTTGAACCTGTCTGTCTAACAAATACAAAAAGTAATCAATATCTTGTCTTTGACTTAAATCTATAGTTAAGTATTACCTATTATCAACCTATAACTGTAGATGTGTTCAAATTATTCTGACTACCAACTCTTTTTTTAATAAGTTGGTATGAGAGCTTTAAATTTTTATTTTGTACTGTGAGATATTTATGATTAAAAGGGACTTCAATTAAAAAAGACAACAAGTTGCTTGTTTACAATCTTCAGCTCATTTACAATGGGCTTGATGAAATTAAGTAAGCAATCCTATTCAATAATTTACAGTTCTTTGATAGCTTCGAAAAATGAATAAAATAAACATAGCGATTAGTCTCTGATAATTGTTGTCCTTTTAGTTATCATATACCTTTCTTTCATCTATCGATAAGAACTAACAATGCATCAATTTATCAATAATACTCAAATATTATATTTATATATTGATCACATATTAGAAACAATTAATATGAAACTAGAATATCAATCATTGTTATATTTATCTCCAAAGAGGAAACAAAAACGTTTTAATAATTAATTGGGATTTTATACATATAAACTGTAGTGTGCTCTCATAGAGGCTCAGTGCTTATCACTTTGTATATGTTAGTCGTCTTGTTGAAAACATTTGAAAGATGAATGTGGTAAATAAAATACATGAAAATGGGAATAAACAGTCTGAAAGCACAAAACATGTTAAAGGCAGTCACTAATCCAACATGTGAAAACAAAAGGAAAAAACTGAGACTATTAATTTATGTATACATATATTTATAAAAAATGTCTGAATATATTGCCAACGATATACTAGTATATCACATGTACTTATATCTTAAATACATATATTTGAATATAAGTTTTTTGTCTTCTTTTTTGGTTTTATTTTGGAGGATGAGGGGAATTCAACAAAGATACAAACTTAGTCCGTAAAATTAATTTTATATAAATAACAAATTGCAGTCACCCTTTTGTAGAATTACCGGCTTCAAATGTAAATGAAGTATCAATAGCATCTTAATTAAAATTTGTTTTATTAAATAACATGTGTTTTATAACATTTAAAAAATCATCAGCTGATTTTTACATTTTAGAAGTCATATAAAAGTAGAGTAAAGAAAAGTAATAGTTTTGTTTTTCAATTTCCATTCAAGTACAAGTAACAAGATTGAAATAGTATACTAGAGGTTTCTGATCACATCCTCCACCCGAAAAATAAATAAATAAATAAATAATGAATACGTCAAAGAGAATGAAATATATACTCTAAGTAAATCCCCGCTATCAACTGTATTAATCTTGTATGTGATTTGTTAATGATGTTATAATTATCATTCTTTTACATACTAAGTAATACATTACCACATACTATATACCGAATGCACCCTTCGTCTTTATATAGAGATGAATTATACTAATGAGGATATGAGACAGATATGTTTGAAAAAAACATGAAACTATTCTTTGTAAACTTTAGCACTATGACTTATTGGGAATTTATAACATCCCTATAGAAAGGTCAATGCACAATTCTTCGAACTATCCACAATTAGAATGTATTTTCTTATCGCATTGATGTCATTGTATGTTATCAGATACCCATGAATCTATTTTATAAAATTTAAATGTCAAAATAATACGAGTACAGGTATACAGGACTTGTCTTCTAACAATACAATTTTGATACCGTATATCACGTACATTTTCTTACATAATTTGATGATAAAATTGACAGGTTAATTCTCACTTTGTTTAATTTCCACTGATTGCAAAAATTCACACGGAAACATTACTACAGTTCATAATCGAAGAAGTAAAAAACAAGAATTAAATTAACTGATGAATCATCGATGACAATTTAATACTAAATTAAATACTTAAAACTGTTTTAAACAGAAAAGACCCCTTTCTCTTTCCAGTTTTGAATTTCCGTTGTCAAAAATGATGATTTTATTGAACATCATTCGTGTGTCTAGGGAAATTGTCACTTCCTTCCTATGTTCACCAAGTGGTTGAAACAATGTGACGTTTTTGCACGAATTATTCGGCAACTTTTGTTTATAATATATTATGTGCATGTGGAGCAGAATCTGCTTACCCTTCCGGAGCACCTGAGATCACCCCTAGATTTTAGTGGGGTTCGTGTTGTTTATTCTTTAGTTTTCTATTTTGTTTCATGTGTACTATTGTTTGTCTGTTTGTCTTTTTCATTTTTAGCCATTACGTTGTCAGTTTATTTTAGATTTATGAGTTTGACAGTCCCTTTGGTATCTTTCGTCCCTCTTTTTTAAGCACGGCAGTCATTAGCAAATTGTGATTACCTACATTTACGGATCAAACATTTTTCTAGTTTATCCACATAAGGATGTAGCTTGATGAACTTTAATAGTGTCAGGAAACGTACAGTGCGCATTGGTAATGAATTAAGGTTTCGTATCATTTTCATAATCTATAACAAAGCATTAGTAAACATATGTATGCAAATATCTGTGAAAATATAACTTTTACATTTTAAGCAAATTGTTCAGGTTATGACGATAAACATGATAATCAAAATATCGTCGCTGATTAACATTATTGAGTGGTCCCTGTTTGGTGTGTTTTGAAACGGAATAGCCTGTACATTAATCATTAGTTAATTTATTTATTATTGAAACAGAGATCTTGGTAAAATATACACATTATGTCGATCAATTCAATTTAAACACTGATTTAACAAGTAGTAATATAACATTTTGAGACGTTAAAATAAAAAAAAAAAAGATAATCTTTAATATGCAGGGGACTTTACTCATGTTCCATTTTCGCATTGCATAACCCGTGCACAAAGCAAAAATAAATCTACGGCAGAAATAAAAACGATATACGGTAGTTAATAGTTTTTATCGACAAGTATTCTAAAACTCAAATTTTAAATTAAATCATTTATTTCTTTGCAAGAAACTAGATCAAAATCCCGGTATTTAGATACACGCATTAGTGAAACATTAATCATTTCTTACATCCACTACATGTATACGTTTTCATTGTGCTTTTTACATTTGAAGTGTTCTTAAGCTTACCTGTCAAATTATAATCTGCTCTGCATGAAAAATCGATGTACTCTTTCATTTTTTTTGTTATCCATTACGAGCTGAGCACTTGCGATCACACAAAGTTTATTTGGGGGTTTGTGTTGCCTAGTCTCATTTTCAATCTATGAGTTTGAATGTCCCTTTGGTATCTTTCACCCTCCTTTTATATACGTATTGTCGTAAAATTATTTATTATTTTAGGTTGTTATTTGACCGTGTATCTGCAGTCGTTAAGTTATACGAAAAGAGGTTGTGAATAATAAAGGCAACAGTAGTATACTCGTAAGGCTATGGACAAAAAACAAAATCGGGGTAACAAACTAAAACTTAGAGAAACGCATTACATATAAGAGGATAATAACGACACAACATTAAAATGTAACACACACAGAAACGGACGAAGCTTTAGACAAAATCCGATGAGAATAACAAATACAAAATCAAAACCAAATACATGAATTTGGGATAGAAAAGTACCGTGACACGTCTTATAGTAATGTGAATTCACACTCAAATATAAGAGAAAACAAACGACACAACGGAAACACCACGTTAAAAAGTTACACACAAAGAAACGAACTGTAATATAACAATGACCATTTTCTTGACTTGGTACAGGACATTTTTAAAGAAAAAAATTGTGGGTTGAACCTAGTTTTGTCGCATGCCAAACCTCGCACTTTTATGGTAATGTTAAATATAACATTAAAATGACAACATAATATTACAGGACTACAATACAAATAGATAGGAGAATGTATTAGACAAAGAAACACATGAATAATAGATAACAAAATGCATCAGGTTTAAAATTCAATACGCCTAAAACGCGCCTCGTCCACACAAGACTAACCAGTGACGCCCAGATATAAAACTTCGAAAGTCCAAAAAAGTACAAAGTTGTACAGCACTGATGATTAAAAGTTGAAAAAGGTTGTACCAAATACGGCTTGGGTTTTTTTGCTTGGAATAAAAACATCCTTATTATTTAGAACAATTTATGCTATTGCAAACAGTAAATTTTATCAAATGAATATAAAAGATATACATGATAAAACTGAAGTATTAACTAATTACAGAAAACAAAACCCGGATACATAATACAAAGACCAACACAGAAAATAGACACACCCGACTTAGTCCAGGCCTCAACGCAAAAAGTCATAAACATGATGTCAAATACTATACATTCAATACGGTGACAAGCAATTTTAACTTCCAAAATATAAAAAATTACTAATATAATTATAACAAATGTTTCATCTTAAATCACTTTTGTATAGCATTTGTTTTCTAAATTTTGCATTCTTTGACTTATTTTGGAACTAATTAACACGTGGCCATGGTAGAATTAAACATATAATGTACAGAGTGATTCGATACGTATCAAAGAACAAATTAATAATAATATGTGATCTTGTAATGAAAAAATATAATCCAAAAAAAGAAAGATTTAAAAGTTGTCATGCAAAAACATTGTCAAAATATGTTCAAAGTTATAAAGAAACGGCCTGTTTCAAAAGCATAGACTTGGTGATACGTCCTTTATATATAATCACAAATATAATCCCAAAAGTATATGAATAAGTAGACAAACTATTTAGTAGGAGTGAAAACACGTTATGAATCAACACAAGGAGTAAAAATTACATGCCTTATTCTTGACCTTGTACATCTTCCAAAAAAACGGCCCAGGATCAAAACGTAGGATAATCTTATTTCAAAACATATTTTCTTCATTATTGATTTATTCGATTTATTTTAATTATAATCCCATTCAATAATGTTTTTTTTTATATTAACAGTAAAAATAATAATCATCACAAGCGTATTTCGACAACAAATATTATCTTCATTTACATTTATCAAATTTCGCAAGCAAATATGGATTGAAAGCACGAGAGGCATTGGCGTCAAACACGTTAATACTAATCCTTTGACAATAAGATATACAAACATACGTTTAGGACATATACATGATATTGAGAGCTTAATTGTTACCTACATACGTCTAGCTTTTTTTATGTATCTAAACTACAGTTTGACTGAACAATGCGTAATTTGAAACAAATACATTTGTATTAAATTTAAATGACATCCAAACCAAATCTAGAGCCGGGTGATAAATAAACAACGTTGGAAGGCAGTACAATACACAAACAATCTTTTGTTGATATTGTATTAAACGTTTGACACAAGGTCAATATGGAAATGAACAATCGAACTCGGAAATATAATTTCAGTTTGAAATCTTCATGTTTCATCTTAAACACAAAATTTCATTTATCAATACTTTCAAACGAATGGAAACTTTAGCCTGCGTTTTGTAAAAGGTATTCCTCAACTTCAATTTATTTTTCTGGTGCTGTACAATACATTTCCCTAGGTCTTTTTATAAATGTTTTGTTGAATTTCATGTAACATATTCGACGTACTCATATCTCAACTGTAGACTCAAAACGCTGAACGAAGTACTCTCATCTTCAAATTTATTATAGCGATCTTCAAGTGCCTAACTGTTAATCTATTAAACGAAGGAAACTTGTGATGCTTACATTTACGAACGTGCGTGTTCCGTTACAAATACTTAAAAACTTGCATGACTGAGTTCATAATGTTAACGACTATCCCGAGAATTCGAGATTAATAATTGCATCTTGAATTGATAACCAACATCTAAAAAATCAAATTATTTGCAATTTACTTACCTTGTGAAATGACATACTCTGGACACAATGATTAATTTTGATTTGTCGCCACAGAGAAGCAGTATAAATTTATATAGTGTTAGTTTCTTGTTTATGTGTTTCAAAGAAGGTAGCTAGCAAAAGGTAACAGAGCGATACCACCTCTCCATGAAATCAGCCAATAAGCATCCCTTGTAACATCATATATGATTTAGGTTGAGATAAAGGTGTTTGATAAAGGTATGCCCAATTCTTCATAATTTTATCAAATAACATAAAAACTATAAGACAGTTGGGTGTGTCCTTTAGTATAAAGAAATTAAACCCATTTCCTCTAAATCTTGTATGCGAAATAGCAAAGAACTTTTTTAAATGTTACCCTGTCTTCAGTCCTTTTGAATCTAATAAAATACAAGGTCATGATAAAGGTAATACCTGTGAGAAAAATTACGAACAGAGCATAAGTATTGGTCGATGGTACTCTTATTAAAAATCATATCACACGCCCCTTCGATCTTATCTTACTTTTATTGCTAATTAAACTCATTACCCTTAATACCTTTCAAAATACCAATACAAAATACACCAAAAACTATAGACAAAAACTAAAAAGATTGTCTTGCGATCTTTGGAAGATGATGGCCTTCACGTGTTAACCAGGTTTGATATGTCATACGATCGTGAGAATAAAATAATACAATTCCCGACAGTATGATTTCCCTTAGGGAATACGATTAAGTTTTGATCTCACGATGATTTTTAACGAAAAATTGCTCAACCTAATCAATTCATACATGTAATAAGAAAAATGCATTCATTAAGTTCAATTTAAGCCTCGGTCACACCTTACCGGATATCACGAACGGACGTCTAACGGATGAAAATAACAGTTGTCCGTTGACAAAATTGTTATCCGTTGGGAGTCCGTTGATGTAATGACCGAATAAAACGGACGTGTAATGGATGTCTAACGGACACACACCGGATATGCAACGCACGAGAAACGGAAACGTACCGGGCAGAACGGATGTCGAACGTACATCCAACGGACAAGTACCGCATAAAACGGATACCTAACGGAAGCGTACCGGATAAAACGGATGAACAATATATACGGAAAAATAAAGGCGACAATAATAATACATGTACATCGCATCAATATTCAAAATGTTTAGGTGTAACTGGTTTTGATTTATTCTTCACCGCAAAAGGTCCGTGTCTGACCTGAATAAGAGCTGCTTGATTGTGAAGAACCGCCCTTACTCTATGAATAATAAGAATTCATGAACCGTAAGAAATCTGACTTACCAATAATTGGCATTTCTGACACGAAATTTTCAATCGGCATTTATCCGTTTCAGATCCGTTCATCGTCCGTTTTATCCGTTATACGTCCGGTAAAAGTCCGTTTCTCATTTGTTCAACATCCGTTTTATCCGTTCAACGTCCGGTAGAATTTTTTTTTTTATCTTCCAGACCTCCAACAGATGTATAACGGATACGTAACGGATACAAAACGGAAACGAAACGGACGAGTACCGTACAAAACGGACGCCTAACGGACGTTCAACGGACATTTTATCCGTTGGACGTCCGTTCAAAGTTTTGAACATGCTCAAAATTTTCCATCGGACAAAACGGACGTCGACGGATAAAATGTACGCTTAACGGACGGACATGCAACGGATATGGACGGACGTAAAAGGATAACAACGGACGTCTAACGGACATGAACGGATTGAAAAAAAGTTATCCGTTAGGCGTCCGTCTTTCCTTAACGAATTGTTACAAAAGTTTAGGTAATCATGATATTGTTTGCTTTAAACTAATATAATTCAAAAACAAATCATCGGTGATTTCTTCGTATTTTTATATTATATCTTGTAGGGATACAAACTAATAATACAAATCACTCGATACTTTTTCGATGCGTCACTGATTTACATAGCGAAAAATAACATAGCAATGTCATTCCCTTCATAGTTAACTTTATTAGCACGTCATATAAAGTTAAATCACAAAAATACTGCACTCAGAGGAAAATCCAATGGGAAAGTTTATATAATCACATGGCAAAAGCTAATGACAAAATACATCAAAAACGAATAAAAACAACTGTCATATTCCTGACTTGGTACAGGCATTTTGAAATGAAGAAAATGGTGGATTAAACTTGGTTTTATAGGGCTAAACCTCTACCTTTGATGACAGTCTTATCAAATGCCGTTATATTTACAATGATGCGTGAACTAAACAGGCATAATAAAAAAAATAGTCAAAATAGGGGTACATCAGTCATCATCGTGTAACAATTTTAAAAGGAACAATTTAACAGAACACAAAAACATCTATCTACAAACACATTCATTGATTCGCGTGTCTGTCGTCAGAAAAATGTATACGTCACATACATTTGTCGTTCAATGTATATACAAACAATTTTAAAATTTCACATGGGCAATATTGGCATACAGGGTTAAAAAGTCAAAAGTATATAAGAAGTAATTTCAGAAATAGACCGTTATTTAAAATTGTCCAAAAGTTATATAGAATTTATAAGAATCCACAAATGGGTCATTCCACTACGCGATTGAATAATTTTGACGTTTGTGGTTCAACGTATTTTCTAATTCATAATCAAGTCAAGTTATAAGAACCAAAGAAACACAAAAAGTCCCAAATACAAAACACACAAGCAAAAAATGAAAGATAATACAAATCACCTTCCGATGAACTTTTTTTAGAAAAAAGACGAGACGTTCTTTGACATACCCCTGGTTCATCAACTTTCTACTCAGCCACTGATGACGTTTTACAAAGTCTGAGTAGGAGCTGCTAGCTCTTGAATTTCGAAAAAATTGGGAAATATATATCCCAAATGCCGATGAAGTTGGTATATTGCTACTAAGGTGGGGGAAATTTATAATTTCAAAATTAAAATCGTCTCGATTGTTATAGATTCTGGTTCTGAGATGACTTTGGAAGTCAAAATCGAGATATAAGTCTAAAATGAGGCGGAGGAAGCCGTGTCTGTTGTTTCTTTAATTTTTAGTTCTAGGGGATATATTTATGGAACCCAATCAGAAAAGTTCGGATTGTTTATGGAAAGAACATCATCAATATATCTGAAAGTGAAATTTAATAATCTGGCTTCTTCGATCCTCTTGTTCTTGACAAATGCAAGTGTCTGCGGGAACTCCGATTCATATGGAAATAAGAAGAGGTCGGCAAGAAGAGGCGCATATTTGTTCCCATAGGAATGCCGACAATTTGTTTGAAATGTCTACCTCCAAAATCTAAGGATATGTTGTACATAAGAAACTCCGGCATACTGACCACTAGTTCTTCTGTGTAGCATGTTTTACCTTTTTGTTTGTCACTATTAACGAAATATGCCGTATGATATCCCAAAGTAATAAATTTATAGTGTATGCTTCCATTTTTATGTTGAAAGGCATTGTGGATTATTTCTTTTAGGCGATTTTTCAATTTCACATGGGGAATGATGGTATACAGGGTTGTAAAATCAAAAGTTTTGATAGAACTAATTTCAGAAAAAGACCGAGATTTAAAATTGTCTAGAAGTTCTTTTGAATCCACATATGGTTAATACCACTACGCGAGTAAACATTTTCACAGTATGTCTGAAGACCCTCTTTCACTGCGACAGAATTTTAGTCAATTTAATGGACAACTTTCATGTCTTTGTCTCCGAAAACGCACTGTAGTCGATCGTTGAAACAGTTTTTCAACTTGTAAATGCGACGTTTTATCAGAGACCTGATAGTTTTAACCCATTCTGACAAAGTGTCCAGTTCAACTTCTTCTCGATTAGCCCATGTTCAGGCGTAGTCCTCAATGGAATCAATTATTATTATGAGGTTATGGTTCCAATTGATGTGTTGGGGTTCTCTAAACTTAGGACCATGAGAAATAACCTTTCGCAGATTTCCATGTTGAATTATGTTTAGACACCCAGTTATGACATGACCAGAGGGGATGTAATTGTAAGGCGAGTGGGAACAGCCATGTTTTCTTACTTTGAAGTTTTTAAAAAATATCATTAGGCATCGAAACAGTCAAATAATTTCCTTTCACTTATCTTGAAAAAAAAAAAAATCTTACAATAAATAATGTCATAAACAAGCATATGTATCGTGTATAGACGTGGAAAGGTACCACCTAGCCACCGAAAGTTCATTCTTATGAAGCCCAGGTGGTTGTGTGGTCTAGCGGGACGGCTACAGTTCAGGCGATTTGGTGTTACGATATCTCAGTAGCATGGGTTCGAATCCCGGCGAGGGGAGAAGTCAAATTTACAGATCTTACATTGTTTGGTTGATGTTTAGACGAGTTGTATACACATATTACACACAGCCATGTATCGCCATCACTGCTGGTGATCCGATGGATAAATGTTTTGTAGAGTTGTCCCTGACTCAGACGTACTTATAAATATAATAATTTTCTATTACTGTATCTTACATCAATTTGTAGGATCCTTTACTATAGATAATTTAGCTGATCTGTAAAAATAACATCTCCATGCCTTATATATCATGTACTGTAGTACGACCCTAGATTAAAACTGACGTGGAAATGTAACACCCGGCCACCGAAAGCTTTATTTTTATGAAGCCCAGGTGGTCGTGTGGTCTAGCGGGACGGCTACAGTGCAGGCGATTTGGTGTCACGATATCTCAGTAGCATGAGTGCGAATCCCGGCGAGGGAAGAACAAACATTTTGCAAAAGCAAATTTACATATCTAGCATTGTTGGGTTGATGTTTAGACGAGTTGTATATGTGATCCAGTGGATACATCTGTTGTAGAGTTGTCACTGACTCAGGCTTACTTATAAATATAATTATTTTCTGTGACTGTATCTTACATTAATTTGTAGGATCCTTTACTATAGATAATTGAGCTGATCTGTAACAATAACATCTCCATGCCTTATATATCATGTACTGCAGTACAACGCTAGATTAAAACTGACGTGGATAGGTAACACTCGGCTACCGAAAGCTTCATTTTTGTGAAGCCCAGGTGGTCGTGTGGTCTAGCGGGACGGCTACAGTGCAGGCGGTTTAGTGTCACGATATCTTTGTAGCATGGGTTCGAATCCCGGCTAGGGAAGAACAAAAAAATGGTGAAAGCAAATTAACATAACTAACATTGTTGGGTTGATGTTTAGACGAATTGTATATACATAATGTACACAGCCATGTATCACCATCATTGCTGGTGATCCGGTGGATAAATCTGTTGTAGAGTTGTCACTGACTCAGACGTACTTATAAATAAAATAATTTTCTGTGACTGTATCTTACATTAATTTGTAGTACGTACCTAGATTAAAACTGACGTGATAAGGTAACACTCGGCCACCGAAAGCTTCGTTTTTGTGAAGCTCAGGTGGTCGTGTGGTCTAGCGGGACGGCTACAGTGCAGGCGATTTGGTTTCACGATTTCTCAGTAGCACGAGTTCTAATCCCGGCGAGGGAAGAACAAAAAAATTGCGAAAGCTAATTTACATATCTAACATGGTTGGGTTGATGTTTAGACGAGTTGTATATACGCAATCATAGGTTTGAACGTAGTTTTTAATTTAGACTTGTATATATATACAAGTCTAAATTAAAACCTGCGTTCAAACCTATGATTGCGTTGGATAAAAACCGCAATTTTTATAATCTTTATATATATAGCTATCTATAACCATAAATTATACAAATATTTGAAAGTTGTATTAGGTCATTTAAAAAGGTACATGTAAATGTTCGGCTGTTTGTGCATATATATTGTTGTTTGCTAAAAGACGTCTGATTTGATTCAATTGGCCTTACAAAAATATGAAATCTAATAACCCACATGTGTTAATTCAACTAAATATACAATGTATTAAGTCACTTGATTGAAATCGTGTGTCAAATGTTGTGACTTGATATGAATTGTGATGGAAAATATTTATTAAAAGGTGGAAGTGTAGAATAATGCATCTTCCGCCATTTGTTTTGTATTGAAAAGACCACCATGATATATAATGATTGTATTACATAGTGTCGTTAGATATGTGGGTGTAAAATTAAATATCCTTTAATTTACACAGTCAATGCAAGAAAGTATTGTATTAAGTAAAATTATCATCTTCTGCCATTGAAATCTTATGGGATCTTAAGACCGTGCTAAATGACTGAATGTATGCAAGATATATATGTGTATTGCTCATAAAATATTTGAAAAACTTAGCTGAGACATTTAGAATGCTTCAAAACATAAATACTTTAAATTATTATCGGAATTATCTAATATTGCTTCTTTTCATTTTCATTATTAATAATGAACTATATATTTCCAGGATGACTGCATTATCAACCTTATAACAACAATATTGCAATATTGTTCATTGATTAAAGTAAAAACAAACGAAATATCAGCAATATGCTTGCAATCAGACGCGAGAAAAACTTGAGTAAAAGAAAATTATAAAAATAAATGCCATAAATCGTACTTTAAAACTTCTGTTGTAAAAACTAATGATGCATGTTCTGTTTAAGAGGACTAAAAACTTAAATAAATAGAAAATTCACTTCCTTTACTGGGACTAAGATTAGTTAAGTTCTATTTCATATTCTGCATTTTGACTATCCCGTTGCATTTAGTTTACTGTCCTTATAAAATTATATAATCTGAGCACCATATAATTCTGCAATTCTGTGTTTGTCGTTTGTTGATGTGTTACATATTTGTTTTTCGTTATTTGTTTGTACACAAATAGGGCTGTTTGTTTTTTCGTTTGAATTTTTTTACATTTGGTCATGTCAGGGCTTTTTATAGCTGACTATGTGGTTTGGGCATTGCTCATTGTTTTAGGCCGTTCAGTGACCTACAGTTGTTAATTTCTGTGTCACTTTGTATCTTGTGGAGAGTTGTCTCAATTGCAATGATACCATATCTCTTTTTCTTTACATGCAAACTCTGAATTTCTAAATGTTTTTATTTGCGAAATTCTAATTTTAATTACTTTTAAAAAATTAATTTTTTTAAGCGTTATTTAAAATCATTAACAGCAATATTGCATGGCCGTTCAATGATTAACAGTCACAATATAAAATGCACGCAAATGATTGTAAATTTATAGTTTTTTCGTTTCGTATTTTCCTAGTAAATGAAAGTATTTAACAATATTAAGTAGTCGAAAACTGAAATGACGAATACAACCTATATTTATTAAACACGGCCATGACATTAAGACATATAATACATGAACATGCTATAGTTGTTTTCAATAGTATTACTACTGTGTGTAAACTAATCGGGTAAATTACCTTTCTTAAACTGATTTAAATCACGATAGTATCATTTCCTATTAAAACATCTATATTGAAGGTGTTGGAATATCCATTTAAATGATAACCTTAAGTTTGTCAATCTTACAAGCTGATTGAATGCAAAAACATGATAAAATGAATCAAGTGATGTGCTGATATGCAATAGCTGTGACAAATTTAAATATCAGTTTTCATACCATTTCTCCATGTTTTTTATCAAAATATTTCAATATACAACAATTGATATTGAAATTCACATCCCTTGTTTAACTTAATTATATTAATTTACCTAAGGGCTTGTAAAAAAGAAAAGCAATCAACGTTATATTTATATATCAATAAGATACCCTAGACGAAACGACAACAACATAAGAAACCGCTAGCAATGTTTTTGGGGTCAATTTGTGTTTTGATGACTACCAGGCCTACTAATAGTTTGTTTTTTAATCAGTATTTTGCATCATGCAAGATATCTAAATTATTTTCTTCACATCAAACAACTAGTTTTTTCTGTCTTGTTTGTCACATGTAGAATAGTTTTCATTAGACTAGCAGAAAATACTGAAAACGGTGAATAAAGCCTGCATGTTAGGACAGCTTATACGTCATAACATATACTACTTTTATAATTTGATAGTTTTACACGGTGGCGTACATATTTATAAGTCTGGTACTTTGGATAAGGTTTTTAATAACTTCACCTAAGGACACAAATAATGTGAATGAATCAGCTGAATATTTTGTTTTGGCATGCACACTTTAATTTCGGTGATCAGTGGTTGAATGGTCGCCTGCCACGTTCCTGACCGATGCACCAGAATGATGGGTGCAAGGGCATGACTACGCACTGAAGTCATCAAAATGGAAAATGTTGTGCGTTAATTTTGGATTTGAACTTTTTATTTATGCACAATTTACCGTTCAAGTAGTTTCAAGCAGATTTCGGCACGTAAACATATCGACAGCTGTCCTTACCCCTTTAAACAAAAGGTTTCTTCAACAAAAGTTTACAGAAGTCGAATTCCATAAATCCAAATCCAGGTAAAATTAAGGTTAATTAAGAAAAACGGTTGGTGTACACGATATTAATAAGTAGTTATCAAAGGTACCAGAATTATAATTTAGTACACCAGACGCGCGTTTCGTCTACATAAGACTCATCATTGACGCTCGCTCATATCGAAATATTTATAAAGCCAAACAAGTACAAAGTTCAAGAGCATTGAGGATCCAAAAATAAAGTTTCAATCTAGTGCGCTCATCATACATGTCATATTTTTGTACAGTGTATATTGAATCCTGATTTGAACATCGATGATGCGTCTTATGTAGACATCAATAAATAGTCTGCACGTGTGATTTTAAATAAATTATCGTTGATTTATTCGCTTTTACATTTGATTTTTTTGAACAAGTTGCTATTAATCTGGCTTAATGAAGACGTTATTTTTTATTACATTATGTCCATCGACATAAGTTTTGTATTTTTGTATATTCTTTATTACATGTACACATTTTTCTGGTTTATCAGAAGTATATTTTTTCTTTGCTGAATAAACCGATTCAACTTGATATTTTAAACGTGCTACCATGATATCTTAATAGGTACATTTTTGTTAAATGATCACACACACTTTTGTAATATAAACCATCTATAAGTGCAGGTATGTATTATTGTAATCAACTGCAATGCTATTATCAGTCAGTTGATAACCGAAATGAATAAGATACTTCCATGCGTCAAAAAAATATAAACGAGCCGTGTATTTCCGGCGTTTGTAAAGAGATAATTTAACTTGACAACTAAATGGTATTTTATAGTCTAACTAGCAATATTTGATTATAACTCTTTACGCCAGCAAATGGATTCGGGTCATAAAAAGTCACATTTTGAACTTAGCATCGTATGATAAGACTGCACAAAGTCATTTTCAGTCTTTCAGTAAATTTCCAAAACTATCCACTGACATTGCCACTGTTATATGTTACTTAACAACTGTGACACCGGAAGCTGATAACATTCCATGTGATTCCAACATTTTCTTTCGTAGAACTTATATTTCTTTTATATTTTCCTACGATTAAAAGCATACAGATTTTAGGTGGACACTTGTGGTAAAGTTTTAGCAGTCTCGGGTGGTTGCTTTTATATTAAAAACAAAGTGATATGACTGCATGTTGACCACGACGAGGACCGTTTACAGATAAAATAGAAAAGATAATTGTTTTAAAAAGAAATAAAGCATAAAGCAGGTATGTAATATTGTAAACAACTGCAATGCTATTATCAGTTGATAACCGACATGAATAAGATACTTCCATGCGTAAAAAAAATTTAAACGAGCCGTGTATTTCCGACGTTTGTAAAGAGATAATTTAACTTGACAACTAAATGGTATTTTTTAGTCTAACTAGCAATATTTGATTATAACTCTGTACGCCAGCAAATGGATTCGGGTCAGAAAAGGTCCCATTTTGAACTTAGCATCGTATGATAAGATTGAACAAAGTCATGTTCAGTCTTTCAGTAAATTTCCAAAACTATCCACTGACATTGCCACTGTTATATGTTACTTAACAATTGTGACACTGGAAGCTGATAACATTCAATGTCATCCCAATCATTTATTTCTTAGAACTTACATTTCTTTTATATTTTCCTACGAATAAAAGCATACAGATTTTAGGTGGACACTTGTGGTAAAGTTTTAGCAGTCTCGTGTGGTTGCTTTTATATTAAAGAAAAAAGTGATATGACTGCATGTTGACCACGACGAGGACCGTTTACAGTTAAAATAGAAAAGATAATTGTTTTAAACAGAAACAAAGCATACTTGTTTTTACTAGAATTTGAATTGCATAAAAGAAATACAAAATTAACGATATAATCACGTTGAATTATATAAGAAAGTTTATTATGACCAGCAAGGAAGCATATTTTGTTTTATTTATAAGCAAAGCTTGATCTTTAGTAGTTAAGAATGTATGTTTCTCATATTTTGTAAGTATAATCTCATATTTGTTGCACACAATTTTATAAATAGAAAGAAAAAAAAATGAGGAAACTGGGTATTATTATCAATATTCAATTCAACATAAGTGATTAAGAAATTGCAGGATACGAATATCAAATTTAATTCGATACAACCCTGCTGTTCCTGTATGGCTCGTATGTGTTCCTATCTAAATGCTAATTTAAACTACATATAAAGCACCAATCGTTTTGGATCACAGGTCCTAACTTAAAATTTAAAAACAGTTCTAAATGAACTGATTTACAAAGTACAGCACACATATATATATATACGAATACATGACTAATGTTTACTATCATATTATGAAAGGGAAAACATCTATTTAAAATACATCTGAATATTATACTTACAGAAAACCAAGATTTAATATAAATGTAAATATTGATCATTTTTTCCGTCACAATACTTAACGAAAAATTACATGTTTGTACATATATTAGAGTCAAACAGTCCAATTTAATTAACCATAGCTCTGTTACTTGAAACACGCGTTGACTACACAATTACAAATGCCTCATTTGATTTGAGATTTGAAAGAATCAAATAAAAAAAGTGCACGCCATTTGTTAACTATTATTTTTCATCTACGATCACCATCAAGCATTAGGGGACCAAAATGATGTTTCTGTGTTTGTACTAATGCGTAAACTATTTTATACATGTGTTGTGAGAATGACTGCATATCTTACGACCTTTCAAAACATTTTTGGACTCATGATTTTCGTGTCTTCCATTCTTGTAAAAACTGTTTTAGGATTCAAAAGGCAGCAGAAGCATTTATATCAGAAGAAGCCAATGACCCTCTCCGTAGACCTAACCTGAATAATTTGTACTTGGTTTGGTGTTTTTCAAATGCATATTAATTTTTTTAAATGAACTTATGTTGCTTCAATTTTATCATTTACAAATATATCAATAGGGTCTTAATGAAATAGCCGTCACTATGGTGATTATTTGATACTGTAAACCAACTTATTTTCTCGGAAACTTTATTTTGCGTTAAGCCCTTGCTAGTCCATTTCGCGTCGATTTTATTTCGCGATTTTCAAAATTTCTTGGTGTAGTTTTGTAAGGAAAATCTAAGTTTTATACATTCGCGACCATTTATATGCGCGAAAAACATTGATCACAAACTGCATAATGTGAAACCTAAATTAGAGATTTAATTCTAACAACAGAAACAGAAAAGAAAGACGTCAGATACTAGAGAGACAGTCAAACATAGAACATTCATCTGTGACCATGACATTATAAAATGTTCTATCGAAAAATGGTTTGCCGTAACTAGTCGAAGGTATAACTTCGCTTGTACTATCTCAAACCAACGAAAGGCGCTTTCTTGCAAATAAAATTGAATATTGCAACAATTTTGGGATGTGCACTCCAGTTCTTTGGCATTAACTAGTAGTCCTTTTCCCATTTGAAGCAAATATAACATGTAAAAGCTTTGCAAAGAAGCAGAACAAATGTCATGAACTTGTAATATAAAGAAAAGAAAAATGAATCAACACAGATTGAATGACACTGTACAAAAGAAGTCAATTACTGATAACTGTATGTTTTAGCTTTGAAGGGAACTGTACACTTTAAAAACAAGTTTTTTTCTGTATTCTCCATACGAGCTCTACATGTATCTGTTCTATGCTGATAAATAAATATTTGCCTAAGACATGTTATATATCATATCATCGTTAAAAAGACGATATGTTGAAGTATGGTATGACGTAAATAAAATACGGAAGTTCCTATGAATGACGAAGTAAATTTTTCTTTCAAAGTAATGTAAATGTGAACTATCTCTTAAGGCCTCTCATGAACATTTAAAGATCTATGATTTTATACTGGCTACTTTAAATACACTAACAAACTGCAAATATTTTTTTTTTATGTCGGCAACAGTTAAGTTTCTACAACTGATCTGTCTTTGTTGTCAACTTGTTCTCTAATTAGATTTTATAATGACGCTTATGAAGATAATAGAAATAAATTGTGTTCAGAGTGTCAAGATATGTTAATGTTTAAGTTGATAACGTGATTTCTAGTGGTACCTTTATCGGTTTCGGGTGTCACTTACGTATTGTTTTCCCCTCTGAACTGCACTCGCACACAATCGTTTTATCGAGGAGTTGTCTAAATCTAAAAGTTTTCAAAACAATATAGCTCTTCAAATGAAAGCCGAAATATTGCAGAAGGACATTTACACATTTTGTCAAACTCATAAGTCGAAAATTAATTGACAACGCCGTGGCTTAAAAAAGACCAACAAACAAACAATTGTTAACAAAACTCATCAGAGACAAAGAATGAGCAACAAGATCTCCAAAAAAACACCTTCCTAGATCTGTCTTGTTAATATCTGAAATGTTATTCCTAAACTTGAATACTATTTACCTTCATGTGATTAACCTATTTATTTATTTCACTTAATTTTCAGTATCATATATGCATACTATTAAATTGTGCTTTTACATTGGCTTCAGTGTCTCTTGCATGTTTGTTTATATAACAGTTATAGATTTTGCTGAGCTAGTCTACATACTTATACACAGGAGCATAATTTTCATAATGATAGCATTGCTTTAATTGCGTGTCATGTCTGTCATTGATTAGTCTGATAATATATGCATGTCATGTAATAATTTCTACAACTAATGATCATAATTACTTTCTTGGTTTTACCGTATTTCCATATTCCCCATAACAAAAACATATTTACTAGATAAATCTGAATGTTGACAGTTCATGTACTGTAGGATTTTTTTAGAGCAAAATACTGGTTGCACTAGGAAGCACTAGGTTATATTTTGTTTCCTCTGTCAATCGGTAAATACTATTAAACCGAATCGGTAATTTCAAGTTGGCCTTTAAACATAAAACGTAAAAGAAAAAAATAATATTGTAATAACCTACAAGATATTTATTGAGTGGGTAAATTAAAACTTCTGCAAAATCAAAGTTAGTTATAAGGTTGTAATATTTCAATGAGAAGACATATTTACAAATGAGATGTTTTTGGTATGATAACGAATGAAAATATCCCAAGGAAATTGTGGAATCTTTTAACAAGACTCTAGACAACAAAATGTTTGAGAGTTATATAAATAAACATAAATGAGGCTTATTGTAAAAATTTGATTTTCTTTTTTATAACATTTACGAACAGTATATGCCGATGTTATAGCTCATAACGTAACTTAATTTCAATATAGTATCATTAGCATTGATATACTTTTAATTGATCTTCCGCGGATATAAACTTTCGACTTTTGTTAATCAATAAAATACACTTTCAAACTGATTAGAGGTTGAAAAAACTCTATGCAGTCTGTAACGGCGTTCAAACTGAACTGATTTATTATAAAAACCTAACTCTTGAGTTTGAATGTCTTGAAATGCATTAAATTCTTATCAAGTATTTGTCCCCTGTCCTGCATGTGTATAATGTCGATTATACACTTTCAAACTTATTAGAGGTTGAAAAAACTCTATGCAGTCTGGAACGGCGTTCAAACTGATTTATTATAAAAACCTAACACTTGAGTTTGAATGTCTTGAAATGCATTAAATTCTTATCAAGTTTTTGTCCCCTGCCCTGCATGTGTATAATGTCGATTTACATCCGACGCAGTGTGAGTTTTTCACTATTCGTAGTAAGATTGAATCAAGTAGAAACACTTTCAGCGCACCAAAATATAAAGTCTCTTTGCAACGTTTTGCTTGCTTTTAGTGTATTCATGAAATACTTAATATTAATTATATATCTTTGTATACGAAATTTTGGTTTGATATAACTTGCAAGGTTTCCTTTATTAAGTCATACATCTGGTTGAAAGCTTTGCATTGTGTACTCGATATATCCATTAGTTAAATGCAAAAAAGAATTCCACGAAGAAGTTCAAGTTGAATTTTCGAAAAGTGTTTAATTTGACAATCAAGCTGTATTCATGGGAATTTCAATTGAAGGGAAACTACCTTTATCTTACATAGTGATGTAAGGATCGAACTGTGAGATAAATGTTTTTCCAATTAAATAATATATGACCTACTTCTTTTAAAAAATTTGAACATCGATCATATATATTATAAAAAAAACACATGACACCCCAAGGGTAGTAGAACAATAGAATAATTTTCTATGTACTTCTTTTTGCTCCTAAAAAAACTGAGACAACTAATTATAAAATTAATATAACTGAATGTATATTAATTCATTTAAAACATTGGTATAGTTACATTGTACTATGTATCTCATATACACAAGCAAATATCTTAGGATGGTGATCCCTCGGAGACTAAACGTCCAGCAACAGTAGTGTCGACTTTTTTATACACAAACTCATCACGGATACTATGTTTATAATTTAATTCTCCAGACGCAAGTTTAAATTCACACCACTCATTGGTGTCGCTCGAATCAGTTGCAAAAGTCATTACAAAGATATATAGCATTAAAAACATAGTAATGGTTATATATAACACCATTCTAGTAATATGGATTCGTTAATCAACAATTTACAAATGAATGGTTTTCAATCAGTCTGTTGAGAAAAAAATGTCCATGCCTGCCGTGTATATAGCTTATAGTTTGACAGTACAATAGATAAGTTATCAAAATTACTGAAATAAATATAGAAAACTTTCAAAATAACATCAGTTATTCTGCTTCATAATCTCATTGTTCTAGGGTTGTTTTTCTTTTTTCGTTGTGTGCACATGTGTATATTGGAACATTATTTCTTTTAGTACAGCGTTTTGATAAACATCAAAGTTATAAACATGATGATGTACGCATTGTGCTAAGCTTTGTTCTTTTAACGTTACGAACAGCCGTTCTATATAAATACTTCCCGTTACGAACAACCACCTTCAAAGTTAAGTACGGCTTCTTGATTTTTTTTATTGCAAAGTCGTATTTATCTCAAGAACACATGATATTTGTGTTGTTCTATATACCACACAGACAATTACTTATTTTCTCTATCGACAATTATTTCGATCAATAGTATTTGGGAAATATAAAATCCTACAGATAATGCCTTCTGTCATATTGGGCGACCCATAATGAAAGTTACGAACAGCCGATTTCCCCCATAGGATTATGTCATGTATCATCCACAATTCATTTGCGTAAAAACATATTTGTTCCCTTTATTAATTTGAAAAGCAATCCATTTATATTTTTAAGACTGAATACAAGAAAATTGTATATGAAAAAGGTAAACCAAAAAAATACCGATCGCCAAGAAAAAATTAAAACTAATTCACCTGAAAAAGTCGAACACATTTAAATTAAAATGCAAACTGACTTTCTGAAAAGCTCTCTTAGTATAAGATAGTGCATGGTCAAAAGTGTCGAGGTTGAAACAAGCCGTCGATGTGAGGTTGCATGATGCGCAACTTTTTGCAAGTGATTTGTAACTAATCTAACAGACTGAAAATTCAATTTTGAAAAGAAAGTATTTTGTTTTTGTTTATTTATTAGTTTTTGTTAATTTTTTTTTTTTTTTTTTTTGGGGTGGGGGGGATTGTGATGTCATATAGTTCTTGTGATTTACTTACTAACGTTTTCTTTTTTTATTCAAAAGGTTCATCGACATAAATAAAATTAATACTACATAAATCTCGTACGTCCAAATCGCCTCTCTGGATACAATTTCATATTAAATGCTTTAACTACAACATTTGAAAATCACAGACAAACAAAGCTTGAATTAAAGTTATGAACAATATGACTAACAAAAGGACATAAGGAGGTAATTTTGCTATATGGGAGTTATTATCTTAGTTTCATTGTATAACTTTTGTGTGTTTCCAAATTATATATTACATTTTTTAATCTCAAATTTATGATTTAGACGTAAATTTACTATAGACTATTTATATTGACAAAATACAAATACACAAACTTTAAAATCATGATTGCATGAGAGTTCAATAATTTTGTTCATGCTTCAACAAATATTGACCAAAACACATGTATTTGTGTTAAACTTATAGATTATGTTACTGAATATATAAAAAAAAGGTTTTTAGTTTACTTCATTGGTGATAACAGAGATACATAACCCGTCGATGTTTTGTCTTATCAAATAGTCTAACAAAAATAACTTAGATCATTTGCACTTAATACATATTTTAACGACAGATGATACAATGATAATTTAGTAAACACGTCATTTTATAGTTTTGTAAATACTAATGACCTATTTCACACACAACGTCTAGATTATGCCTTTGATGTCAGGACCTTTACTGATTTAATTTGATCAAAATTAAAAGTAGCAGGGAGAAAATATTACTCATACATTTATTATCTGAACGTATTTATAAAGATGTTAATCATAATTTTTCGCCTGTTATACTTTTTAATTGGAACTCCTTGAGATATTATTATAAGAGCCAACATAGTACCAAAGCCTAATTTGTATTTACTGAGCATGAAAAGTGTTAACTTTGCAAGATAGGATTTTCTTTAAAATTATTTACGTTAAGCTCTACACATTCATATTAATAATAAGGAATCATTTGATTTGTTTTATAATAATCATTTTGCAGCTTTGTAAAACTGACTAAATGTGTTTTTCTCAATCATTGTTGAATTATGTACGGCGACCTAGGGCTTCTACAAAGGTCATTTAGACTTTGTTTTTTTAGTGTTCTCATTGTGTCTTCATTTTGCGCCAGTCAGCCGTCGTACAACTGCTAAATGGATGCAAATATAATTATGTGATGAAACATAAATGAAAAAAAAATGAGTATGATTGCCAATAAGACAAATGCCAAGGAGCGAAACATAGTAAAAAAAACTAGCTATGGAAGGCTCTGAAATACAAGCACAAAAACAATTCAAACGAGACAGCTGTTTTTTGCATAAAACGATAAATAATAACAATTATTTTATACATATTCAAAGGGCAACCTTGGAAAAGTGTTGAAACAAAGAGTTTTCAAATTTCGTAGGCAGATCGTCGACTACTCATGCGCAAACGCGTATAAGACACAGATCGATTAAGTTCTCCTTATTCAGATATTTTCTAAAAATATGGTGTTTTCTCTGGAAAAAAATACTGTTTCAAAGATTTCATATCATAAATATTTTCGACTGTGTAGTGTATGGTATTAGATGAGTTGCGGCACAATGAAATGGCTGTCTTCCTTTAGTAGCATAGCTTTGTGCGTCTTACGACCATTTAAAGACTAGTAACATTTCAACGTACTTTGATGTGATTTGTAGACTTGATATACGTGCACATTAGTTAATATTACAAACATAAACGATAGAACATTGGGGAAATCACCTCCAGTTTCAAATATTGAATGTGACCTAAAACTACATGTAGACCATTAATGACGTCAACAACAACAATATCTTTGGGTTTTTATGGATTTTGTATAATTTAACATGACAACTATTAACATGCTTTGTCTTCAATAGTAACTTGAATGTTACACTTTGCTATAATTAAAACATATACAAAACAATTAAGATATAACGTTACTGATATATCTTGCACAGAGTAACTTTTAAATATTTATAATTCGTTTAGAATACTAATAGTATTAAATAATAACGTCTCTTTTTTACAGGTGTTTTGTAAATATAACAGTTTAAACGAAGATTGTCAAATTTCCAGAACAATATGCCTGTGAAATCTGATCAAATCTTGTATTTTTCTAAAATGTTCCCTCTTGAAAAAACAAAATAACGTCCTTTTATATCTCAAAATTAATATAGAATATAATAATCAGATGTTATAATTAGGTCTTTCCACTTTTCGTGAAAAGACCTTTTGTTTTTCCTCTGATTATTTTTTTTTTCTTCTGCCGTCTGAGATGCTTTTTTGTCTTACAACATATCGAATGGATTTTTGACCAATGATGTTATACAGTAATGGGGGTTTCAAAACTCAACCTGTGTGACCAAACACTTATTCTTATAGGAGTTATCTCCCCACGTCCCCTTTTTCTTGTTATCGCTGTATCTCTAAAACCGTAAATGATTTTAGCTAACTGTTTTCACCAAATTGTTCATCTTCTCTTAAGAATGATTTGGTTTATTTTGACTTGAGTGATCGGAAGACATCTTATGGGAGTTATGTCCCTTTGGAAATTTAAGATAGGCGATTTGTTAGATAAATTCATACGTTATAAGTCGTCGAGGCCTAGAGTCTTTTGATATGAAGTCCTTGGTCCATTTAAAGGAAATTGAGTTCAAAGGTCAAGGTCATGTTATAAATTTTGAATTTTGCTTGTTATCGTTATTCCAAAGAAACTGTGACAGTAAATGATATGATGTGTTTGCCAATAACTGTCTACAAAAAGGCTGAACTTCAACCTATTTAAGTCGAAGAGTTTTGTTTAACCTTGATAGGAGTTTTCTGCCCTTTTGTATTTGAAATCAGTATTCACATCCATACAAGTGATTGACCTGGTGTTTTTTTTATTTGAGATCACTGACCTATGACCTAAAAATTGAGGTCAAGGTCAAAGGTCAATTTGACGTTCTAGATTTTGACCTTGCTAAGAATTCTTTCTGGTTCATTATAAAACAATTAAGTCTTCTGCATAAACCTATCAATCTTATTTTTTTTATATAAGTTTTATTTACCGCATTACATCAACACGGAGTGACATTTTCTAACATCTTTTTTTAAATTTCATTCTTATTATCGAGGCGGAAAGACCTTTAATTGTTCTCTGAAGAATAAATCTAACATGTGACAGAATAATTTTATGTTACGGAAACCGTTTTGTAATCCAAAGTTCCGTTTGTTTAAAATATACAGATTTTGCACGTGTTACAGCAAAGGATGGTTCGTAGTATCAGAGAAATGGCATTATGTCGTCACAAAGTTTACACTTTTCTGAACAAATCATACGAGTAACAAAAGATATATCTGATGAACATTTCAGTATAACTCACGTTAAATTCTATTCGTACGATTTTTTTGTGAAAAGAGTCCCTGTCTTTTTTGATAATATATATATCCTGATGCTAATTTTATAACATGTGCAGAGATTGTTTCACAACCTTGCATTTTATTTCTTTTGCAGTCGCCTCCGTTGAATATATCCGTATTGTGTTTGCAACTAACAAACTGATACCGGATAGTATGGTTCTATTCAAAAAAAAGTGTGGCATCGTCACAATGTTCAGGTGTAATATTACTTAATATTTTGAATATGAAAATAACAATTTTATAATTTATGATAAAGAGCCAATGTAACAGGTTCTGGAGCAAGGTAAACAAAATAATTAAAAAAAACTGACGACACCATCGCTAAAAAAGGAAAAATGACAAACAAGCCAACGCAAAGTTAACTCTTTATTGAAAGCAGAAATAGAAATACTGACAACGTCAATAAACCAGAGAAAGAATCATGCGATCAAACCAGCGGAATAAACATCTCCAGTTCTATATGTGGGTGCAATTGTTGTGTTCATACAAAATCCGATTATGAGCCTCATTGTATGAATCCCAAATTAAGGAAAAGAAAACAGGATTGTTGTTTCATAATTGGAACATAACTGTAACATGAAATCAGGGCAATTAAGTGACAGGACATGATCACTATAAAGTGTCGAAATGTTATATAATTTGACTGTATGCTATTTTCTATAATGTAATAAGATGTGGTATGATTATCAATTAGACAACTGTCTACCAAAATTCAAATGAAGTGCATGTAAGCAATTATAGGCAATCGCACATGGCCTCTTGCGTCACTATTTATTTATGCATATCTGGTTCGGAAATGTTTAAAATCATAAAAAGATCACCTGACGCAAGAAATGTATCGTATCATTTCCTTTTATTCCTCAATCAAACCCGCAAAAAATCATTTACGATACAAACAGCAAAAAAGGTGGTATTATGTAATTTTTTGTCTCTACTGTTTGTCTAAGGCTGTACTGTTCTTACTATTTTGTAAGAACAGGAAAAGCAGAATTAAACATTCAACTGAACATATATTATTTTCGAAAGGCTTTATCTAAAACTAATTTTATAAACTTAATTGTAGAAAGCACTATACTAATGCCAAATCTTTTGTTCGTCGTTTGTAAATGAAGCCTTTGAAATTGGCAGGAAGCAATCGCCAAAGGCCAGATAATTCACAAAATGCATTCATTATGACAATCACACTTTTAAATTCACTTTTACAATAAATAATAACAATTACAAATGTTTTTTCTATTTAATCATAACACGTTTAGCTGCGCCTTGAAATATGAAATAATACTTGCTGGTCATGAATAGGAAATATTTACAGATGATTTCACTGAATGAAATGGTATGCTCAAATAATTGATCATACAAGACCTTCATGGTAGTTAAGGTCGTTACAAAAAACTCGTCGTCGCCCAAATTACATCACATATTAGTATTTGAATGGATGTATGACAATAGATACAGAATTCGGCTTATGCACTGAGGATATTCATACATAGTACATTCTTAAAATAACATGCACTATATTGACTCATAGTGATAGATGGTTTTCTTTGACTTGATTTACTACTGTTCGTACTAACAACCGAATGCCTTAATCAGCAGTACACTTATAGTTAATTGGTGGACAAAACATGTTTTAATCAATGCACGTATCTCCAGTTCTGTTGTTACTAAAGTGTAAAACCGGTTGGTCTGAGATCATTTTGCGGGAATGACATCATTGAACTGCCAAATGTTACTGTGTCGTGATAACGCAAGCATTATGGCACCTGAAATTGTATTTTAAATGTTCACCATCATGATGATAAACAAATATTGGCTAGACCTCCATCATTGTTGATGTTTCTTTTTCCTGTTGATATTTTTCTGAAGGAGTTAGTAATTGCACGTGATTGTTATTTGTCCTTTCCACTTGTGTCTTCTTTTCATTGGTCCAACATCGCAAACCAAACTGAGCCTTACGTCCTTTCGTAAGAAAAAGAACACTATTAAAGTTATATTTTTAATGTTTATATTTTTATCAAACTTTATACCAATTATATTTAAACATTTTAAAATTTCTAATAATTGTTAAAAGAAATATTATTCCGTACGAATGTTTTTATTTTTGTTTTAAACTACTGGTAAATTGACCATTACGGTACGATAGAGCTATCGAATTCTGCGTTCAACTTTTAATCATTTTAAACATATATACATGTGTACATAGGACGCTAATTTCAATTAACCTCACAAGATTAAAAAAAAAACCAGAAGGGTTGCTGCCATCAGGCTAATTATACAATGGGGAAAAAACTTAATATAGTATATTCTTAACCCAAAGGAGCTGTGAACTTGATACTACGCATATTTGGCCTTTTAACGTTTCTATGCAAGCGTCACTGTCGAGTCTTTGGTTAAGAAAACGAGCATCTGGTGTAATACATTTTCATTTTTGTGTCAATATTTATAATGAGGTTTCGTCGCCGACAGTATCACCGTCTTATAAGTAAGCACTCCTCTGTTGCAATGAATTAACATATAAATACTTATAAATTAATCGTCTACAAACATTTTTCGAAAACTATGGATTAATATCCCAGCAATATATGCAATAGATAACCATATATGTATTAAGCAATCATTTCAGGATTTCGGTTTTCAATGCTCTTCAACTTTATGTTATATTTTCTGAATTTTCTGAATAAAGATTGTTTTCTTTGAGCGTCAATAATATGTTTTGTGTGAACGCAACGTGCGTCTGGCATACCAACTAATTATTCTCGTGTCTATGATGTGTTAGTTTAAATTGTATTTTACGAAACGAACTGTTATTACGGTGTATCATTGAAATAAAATAGTAAACTTACTTTTAGTCAACCATATGCAAATCGACAATATTATAACACTTCCTGAAAATCCGATGGCTAGTAAAGTCATTGTCGGCATGCTTGCGTTTTCTTCTAAAAATTAAAACAACAAACATGAAATTACGCATAAAAGACACATTTTTACTTTTGAAAAGCCACAAGAATGAGAACAAATGAAAATATTAAGAAAAAAGCACTGTTTAATTCACATATTAAGTTTGCCTACCCCGATTTTACCTGATGAAAATCTAGAGAAAAAGCCGTGTTAACTTTTTTGTAACGTATTACATGATAGGTACAAAATGTACTTGATAAGCTAAAATAAGATATAAATTAACTGCACAATTTCACAAAAAGCGTTTTATTATTTATTTGTCATAGTTGATGAAGAAATCTTCCAAAATAATCTAAGCACTAAAACTCAAATTTATGACCAGCAAGAGTGACAGGAATATAGTTTCTTAAATATACAATGTAAAGATGTAACAGGAAAACAGATAATAAGACAAAATAGTTTCAGTTTACCCTGACACAAATCTATGTATTCGTCAAAAATGGTGACATTACGATACACAAATGTACACAGTATTTGTAGTCTACCTTCACAACCAACACTGTCCACAGAAAAATTATAAATCACTTTAACATCGTTATAATATGTGTACCGTTTCATAACAGCAACAGTTGTCTCATTGATAAACAACCCCTACAAAAGAGAGAAAAGGTCCGACTTATATACTTTACATAAATTTTTATTTTATGTTCAAACACAAAAAAATATTAATTCATTAACATAAGTGGTACGATAAGGTCCATATTATGTATTTTTTTTTCTATATTATTTGTCTGCTTAATGAATGTTTTTTAGTATACACTTGGGATAAATAATAGTTAAAAGCATGTTTGCATTCTCACCCTAAACAGTGCTGAACAAACAGGAACAGGGTTCACCTTTTCTAACATAATTTCTATCTCCATTTTGCCATTGTTGATATTTTTTCCAGATGTTGTTGTTGTTTCATTTGCTGGTAGAGCTATACAAAAATTAACAAATAACAACATAAATTGAATATCTTAACATTAAGATGTGTCAATGATATTTCGCATACAATAATAAAAATATTCAAACATTGCCAATAGCTTATTTAGTTTATAAATGTCTTGGACGTCAAAATAACAAATTGCGCTAAATCGTTTCGTCTTTTATTTGTCTTTTTCAAATGTATGAAATTCAAATAAATCTTTGAATAATGTAATACGCACATTTTAAAGACAATTTTTCTATGTCTTAATGTTTGATTGGATATTTCTGTTGTTGTCTTTTTTGTGTTTCCGGTTTCTTTTGTTACTAAATGTAAAAAAAAATATAGGATGGTATACAACTCAATTGAAATTTGTACACATGTTTTAAAAATTAAAAGTACTTACACATGACATGGTTTGGTTCGACAGATAGATTCTTAGTGAAATCAGAAAATCCACAGGAACACGTGTATTGACAGTCCAAATCTGATTCACTTAAATTGTGAATTAATAAACCGAAATCTTGACTGTTATTTCGTATTAACATTTCATACTTAGATGGGTTAAGGCATTTATGATCCATACAAAGCAAATCGTATTGTTGGCCTCCTGTCCACTGTCGAAGATCTGCTTGTTGTTTTGAAATATTGTTCTCCTTTTTCTCACCCATGGAGCACCACAACACAACCTCTTTTCCAAAGCTCACGGGCAGAGTTGTTAGATTCCACGAAGCTGAAAGCAAATAAAATTTTGATAACAGATATGTTTATAACAATTGTTAACAAGACTATAAATGTTTTTTTAATTTTTCTTATAAACTGACTACATTCGGCAACTACTTTTACAATTTTGGAAATAAAAGGAGAAGTATCACATTGAAAATAATTGTACATTGTATATTGGAGTGTCTTTTAAAAGACAATTAGTATAAAAGAGATATCATTTTTGATGATAAATTAAATCATACCTAAAAACTTCGTATATAAAACAATTTAGATGGGAATTTGTCTAAACGTTTTTTGGTGTCCTGGAGGTAAAAGGAAGATGTACTATGGTGCAATGATCTATTGAGTAATACCACCATGTATTAGGCGAAAAACATTTTAGCACGTGCTTGTTATTGCATCTACTCTACAATAGTTAAAGCGGACATACTTGTCACTATTTAAACAGAAATACTTGTTAAAACGATAACACTATGATACTGAAATTGATATCACATTTATTCTACCGACTAATAACCTTAAACAAACGTAATCTTCAACATTAGATATCATTAACATTTCATGTATGCATTCGAAACATTAATAAACTTTCTTACCAGCCGTATGTACTTTATCCACAACGAATACCATCATTACAATGTAAGGCAACATTTTATTAATATTGGATGGTCTTTACAACAATCTAGAAAGAAAGAAATATATTTCGTTGATTGGTACATGAGTGATATTTTAAACAAGCTTGTTATCAAAATCATGTGCATTGTCTTTTTTGTAATAAACTTTTATTATAACAGCATATTTGAAATTCGATCGGTGTATCCAAATACACAACAACAAACAACAACACAATACTGCTTTTCTTGATACAATTCAGCTTATTCACGATTGCATTTTCAACCATGTTTTGTTTTGCAGGCTATTTCGTATATTTGTTCGTTCATGTCGAAGTACTATTTTGCAAATCAAACAGTTGATTACATTGTCATTTTACTGTGAACATGAAAGGCTCATCAGTAGTCTTAACTTAGACTTTAAAGTGATCAATTAGTATGTTCGATCTGGTAATTTAAAGGACACCATATCTAGAGCTAAAGATGGCTATCAACGTACATTTAGCTTTTTGAGGTATTTTATTAACGTTAACCTGAGAAAGCATTTAAATGATACCGTAAGTTTAGTTTAAACATATTTAATTATAGTGGATTGGGAAACAAGTTTTGCAACTTATATTAATCCCTTTACACTTTGCGGGTGCGAGTGCTGCCTTGTAGCGGCATTAGCCTGTTCTTTTTCGAAATCTACCAGGGTGTCTTTAACGTGCAAGAGATATGGCTCTCTCTTAACACTGGTCAGCCATTTATCGTCCCCTTCCGACGGACTATCATCGTTTCCTCGAGACCATACTCGCAAATGGTGTCAAGGGAGCGCAGAAAATTCAGTCCCTGAAATTTTCATCCGTAAGTGCACACCAGGCGATAATTCAACAAAATAACCACAAATTAACAATATAAATTTACTAATTGTGGTTTGTCAAATTATAAAATTATTCACTTCGCTGAAATTTACAAATGAAAAATTATGTGACTTGTTGATAGAGACGATGTACACCAATCGTGGTGATTGAATGATAAGCGCGTTAATTTATTATTTAACTGAGCCGTTAAATAATACCCTGTTTTGTATGTTTCTTTGCTTTTGTTTTCATACTGACAATGAACTATTACAATGCATTCGCGTGAATATTTGACATAACAGAAGTGTCTTAAAAGGGGTTCAATTGCTTCTATAGTTCACTAAGAATACCCTATATGAATTTTACATACTCACATAAAAAATGCAAAATATTAAAACAAATACTTTTTTACAGACGACAAAAAAACATGAGTGTTCCCTGGAATTTTTCTCCAAAGTTCCGTCTCATATTATATAAGTTTTCGATTTTGAAATAGGGAGAAACATTTGTATATAATACTCGGGTTTTGATCGTGCAATCTTAATTCAGTTAGTTCAAGCTTACCTGCAATATTATATGTTCTGCATCAAATGTAGACTGAGCTCTTACTAAATGTAGCTATTAATGCAGTGTTTACGAACAGTATGACACGATGATTTCTGTATTTCTGTCTGCACTATACTATCTAAACTAAATGAGGATAAAATATAATCTTAATAATAAATATCATCAATTTCTATTTTTATACAATGACGAATGATCGTACCCGGGACTTCCCAATATCTATGTTGTCTTGTTCAAGTGCACTATAAAATTGCATATCGGTCTTTAAAGATTCAATTTAAATGTTGAACCTGTTTCACTGACTACTGAACTGTTAAAATACATGGTCGGGGAGATATTCAATACAACGATAAGCAAATCTTTGAGACTAAAGAAAATATTTGTCTTGCAAAATATTACAATAATTTGGAAGCATTTGTGCTTTCCCTAAACATTGCGACTTCTGTTGTCTTTATCAAAAAAGTGAAATGTATTTATTTATGTTTTACATTCAGATTTTAAACCTCATTTAAGATATCATTCCATAGTCCTCTTTATAAACAAAGTAGATTAATGAAACTGTCAGTTTGAGTACAAATATAATAATGACCCCAAACGTGCACGTAAATTTTTAGGCATTTAAGAGATTTTGTTTAGAAGTATTAATACAACGCTAAATTTAAATCAAATGGTCGTATGCTTACTTTTACTTTTTTGATGATTTTGTTTTTAAATTGTACTTTCATTAATTTGTAAATGAATAATTTTGTGTATATTCTTGTATACTTCAGGTAATAGTAATTGTAGCAATTTATATTATATCAGTCTATCATAATAACAAATCTAAACATAAATATAGCACATTATGATCATGCTGATAATATATAACCTTTTAACAACAACAACATTCAAATTTAAACTAGATTATGGTCCCAACCTTGGTTTTTGAAAGTGTTAAACTGATATAATTTCTGTGGAGCAAATGAATAAAAATAAAAAAGATTTCAAAAAATAAAAATTATATTTAAAGTATCATCATAAATCTACCTCTTACAGTAAACTGTACGGTCCCGTGTTCTTAAGCTTGTATCAAATCATTTAAATGGATGTGAAAGTTTTCAATTTCTTCTTGCGTACTGTTTGTTTATAACGGTTGTTTTGTATGGTATGGTTAACAGATGTCTAATATCATACAACGCTGTCTTACACAAATATGACATTAAACTAATGACCGGTACAATTTGGTGATTATATAACAAAATGGTAAAAATCACAACAGTCAATTATCGATACACACCATACACCAAACGCAATCGTCAACTTCGGATATCTTTTTGATATGAACGTGAAACATCGATGAACTTTCATAGCAGAAGTTCATTGATTATCAAAATGATTTGCTTGCCTTTCTGGAATTGAATGATATTTTTTATAGTACAATTAAAACTCGATCGGTCCATTAATATTACAACAGAACAATACTACTGGTTTAGATATCGTCTTATCTTGTTCACGATTAAAATTCAATTCAATTTTTTCGGGTGTAGGCCCACCCGTAAATTTGTTACTTTAGGTCAGCGTACTGTATTGAAAATCAAAAATGTAAACAAAACAAAATACTATCTTGTCTTTGTTTAGTCATGAGAGTAAAGACTAAGATCTAATATTTTTATTGTATTTAAATGATACCACAATTTCTTCTTGTATATCAATTAGAAGTCTTAACTCAAACTTTAACTCATATAACTACTCTGAGTAGGGGCAATAAGGCCCTTATTTGGCCAAAAAATTACTGCAAATTTAAAAGTTATCATACAAACTTTTAGATTACTGAAAAGTATCACAAGTAAAAGGTATTCAGAAAAACTAAATAATTTTGGACATTGAACAAGTTACCATGGCAACAAATCATGCCTTAATTTGCAGATTTTGTAAAATTATGTGATTTTCCTTGCTTTAATCAAATTTTTACGTATATTTTCGATTGGAAAAGTATGTGCGCACCCAAGAAACAACTTTATATTTGGTGAGATTTTGTCAATAGTAATAATAAAGCTTCAGTTAAATTATTTTGTTGTTTCTTGGCTGCGCACAATGTTTCCACAACAGAAATAAAGATAGAAAACTGCATAAATTCTGAATTTTCATCGTTTTTGTGAAAACAGTACATATTGTGACGTAATTGTGACGTCATCACATAAGAATCTTAATGTTTTTCATTTATATTTCTTGACCCTATGCATTTTTAAAGATTATGTGCCAATTTGAAATAGTTATCAAACATTTTATTTTCTTGGGCCAAAACCAAGCCTTAATGCCCCTTCTCCTTTATATCAGTTATTATTAAAAGTACCAAAATCATGAATGTTAACTATTGTACATTTAGTTTTTTAAAAGTATTTCAAATTACGTTTTGGTCATAAATTACCTGACAATATATTCAAATGACACCATAACCGCAACCTTAACCAGGCGCTTATTAAACCAAATACACATAGTTAAACAATTTTATACTTCAAGAACTCTTTAAAGTTTGCGGTTTGTCAAGTTATAAAATTTACAAATCACAAAGTACATCTGCACTTATCTTGGTCACCAATTATTATAAATCTTAACCTCTTAATATTAATCTGTTTTATTTACGTAACGATCATGGAAGCGTTTTAAAAAATGTTTCATAACGACAATAATGTAATAAGTGTTCCCTATTGGAATATTGAAACAAGTACAAAAATATATGGTAAAAGCAATAAGATTATAAAAAAGCAAATAAACAAAAATTACTTCTTAAACTCTTGGTGAAAATCGATAGCAATGTAAAAAGAAAACAATGCATGTTCCTTGGAGTTACCTGTCTGGTATGTAAAAAGAAAAATAACAAAGGTACATAACTCCAAGGAAATGTCGAACTGGAAAGTCCCTATAAACGTTTTAGAGGAAAATAAATTATATCTATATAGCAAATCATGTTTTCATTTAGTGGAGCTACTTATATTTGCATCCTTCATCTTTATTAAGATAAACTGATAATCAAAGGTACCAGGCTTATTATTGGGTACTTCCGACGCACGTCCTGTCTATATAAGGTTAGTCAGCGATGCTCAAATCATAATAGTTAGAAAGCCAAACAAGTATAAAGTTGAAGAGTATTGCGGACCCAAAAATTCCAAAAGGTTGTGCCTAATACGGCTCAGGTAATCTTTATTTGGGATAAGAATATTGTAAAGGTTTGAATCAGTAGTATTCGAACTAGTGCATAATTTTATATAGAGGTATTAACAGTAAGTTTATGTCATACCTTTATATGTTCTGCATAAGATGTACGATGAACTTGTATTTACTGAAGCTAACGTTATCTTGTAAAAGAACAGTTCATATCAATGATATCTATCCATGTGAAAATTCAATATTCAAATTTAACTAAATGAAGTGGGGAAAAGAATGTAAATATAAAATATAAAAAAGATTTTCTATTTTTATTAAATGACGAACGATCGGGGTTTCACCATATCTTTGTCAACCTAAATAAAGCTTTGAATCATTCATATTCTAAGTAGTGCAATATAATATTTAAAAAAAAAGGTATTTAAAGATTAAATTTAAATGTAGTACTTGTTTTACTCATAAATAAACTGTTAAAAATATGGTTCAAAACAATGATGTGCAAATTGTACCGACTTGAAAGGGATTTTTGTTTAAACAAAACAGATCGATTATATGATAGACTTTAGTGCCGTTATCAAAAGTAATATTTTTTGTTGCAGTTAATATAATATCAGTCCATTATGATTATCGAACAATAACAGCACCATATCATAATGATCTTTAATCTTTTTAAATAATAATAGTCTCATTCATATCTGCCCTCAATTATGATAACACCTGTGTATTTGTTATTGTAACCTTGAATTAATATATCCAACGACATAAAAACTAAAAGTAAACACAAGCTTGTATATGATTTAAAACTATTATAGTAAAGTTGTATCAGTAATCTACCTATAACTTATGCTTTCAAAAGTAATACGAACTCATTTAAGCATTTAAGTGCGTATGACAGCTTTACATTTTTTATTGCGTACTGTATTTAGATATTTAGGGAGATAGATTGCTATTTGGTTATGTAACAAGTTAACGGATGTCCCGTAAAGTAACACTTATTATATAATAATATTGATCAAATATCAAGCTTTTTCGATCTCGTCACTAATAATACTGTTTTCATTTTCGACTATTATCCACGAATTTTGCATCATTTTGAAAAGCGAAAATTTTCCATGTTCCTAGAAATTTCTAAATCAACAGTATTAAAGTTAAATTGATCTTTAAATGAAGAAGTAAGCTAGTAGAGGAATAAATATAAACGGTGAATAAAATCTCAATTGAAGGGGTCTATCAAATATGGCTTAAAAACAATTAATAACACTGTAAACTAATCGGATAATATTTCCGTTCTTCTATAAATTTAGATGGCGATAAAAATGGATTTGCGGTAAAAATAGTATTAGAATCGTCATAATAAACACAAATTGGGATGTTGCATTATTTACCATAGTTATCTAAATTCAAAACGATATAAGCGATATTATTAAGAGGAACCTCAAACGTAGAGGAAAAATGTTGCGGCTTATTTAGGCTTTTTTACAATCGTTTGCTCGATAAATGCAATTTTATGAGCAACTCAATCCAATGATTTACATTTCTTGGAAAGCTTTGAAAGAGAGACGAAAGATACCAGAGGGACAGTCAAACTTATAAATGGAAAATAAACTGACAACTTCATGGCTTATATAAGATTAAATGTACAAAAGAAGGGCGAAACATTAGAGGGACATTTAAACTCACAAAAATAAACTGACAACGCAATGGCTAAAAAAGGAAAGGACAAACAGAAAACCAATAGTTAACAAGACACAACATAGAAAACTAAAGACTAAGCAACAAGAACTCCATTAAAAAAAGATATGCAGATCCTGCTCCACGTGTTGCTCATGTTATTACAAACCCGCCAAAAAGTCTAATTCGTTCAGTCCCATTCATGAAAAGGGAACGGGATTGTAGTAACAACATTAGGCCCAATATATCATCTGTGAAACGAATATTCCGTAACGGTCAATCAATTCGTGATGGCGTCCCTAATATTTACGAAGGAATGATTTCAATTTCACCCTTTGGAACACTTGGTTTTAATGCTTCAATGAGAGCAGTAATATATATCAAGGAATTCTTGATAGGAAATACAAGCCCTGGAATATAGTATCATATGAGCGATATATACTCCGTATGCAGGCGCTGTTGGAATGTTGCTATATAGAAATAGAGAGTTCACACAACTAGGAAGCTTAAATCATCTCTTTTGTCGTAATATTTTGTTTCAACCCACCCTCATTGTCAATTTCTAGACGTAAATCAAGATATGAGGAAGACTTAACATTATCTGTTATATTCGTTATCTCTAGTTGGATGGGATAGATGACTTCAACATAGCAACCAAAGTTTGAATGATTTAATGAGAGAACATCATCTGTATAGCGGACAGTAAAGTAAATGATATTAAAAAAAACACAGCTTTTAATCTCTGGTCGTCGTTGTTCTATTAGCTATCATATACATTTTTTTATCTGAAAATATTCAAATATTCTTTTATTGATCACAAATTCACAACAATCAATATGAAACAAGAATAAGAATCGTTGCTATATATGTCGACAAAAGGGGAAGCAAAAACCTAAAAACATACGTTTGGAATTTTAATGATTTAGCGGGATTTCAGATATAAAAACTGTAATGTGTCCTTATTAAGACTCAGTATAATGATAAGTTTGATATATAAGAATGAATAATAAAACATGTCATTACTGGGTACACACAGCTAAATTGTGTAAAACACAACATATTCTGATCACTGTTTATATGTAAGTTGTGTGGTCGAAAATATTTCAAAGAAGTTTTCAAAAGGTAGTAAATAAAATACATGAAAATGGGGAAATAGAGTCTGGATGCACTTAAAGGCAGTTAATAAATTAACATGTCAAAATGAATGAAAAGCAAAACAAAAACTAGTGAGCTTTTGTATACATATATAGTATATATAAACACAGAGTGTTTGAATAATAACTATCGATATATCTTACGAAAAAAGTAAAATCACAAAGATACTGAACTCCGCGGAAAATTCGAAACGCTGATAAATACTAAGTTTTACATTACCACAGACTATATTCCGAATGCACCCTCTGTCTTTATCTAGCAATTAATTATACACCGTCCGTCTTTATCTAGCAATGAATTATACTAATGAGGATGTGAGATATTTTTACAAAACATGAAACTATTCTTTGTAAATGTTAACACTGTGACCAATTGGGAATTTACCACTTCCCTATGTAAAGGCTCATGCATAATTCCCCGACCTATCCACAATTAGAATGTATTTTCTCATCGCATTGATTTCATTGGATGTTATTAGATACCCATGAATCTATTTTATAATATTTAAATGTCAAAATAATACGAAATAATATACAGGACTTGTCTACTAACAATACGATTTTGATACCGTATATCACTTACACTTTTTACATAATTTGATAATAAAATGGACAGTTTAATTTTCATTTTGTTTAATTTCCACTGATTGCAAAAGTTCACATGAAGACATCACTAAAGTTCATAATCAAAGATGTAAAAAAAAACAAGAATGTGATTGATTAATAAATTATCGACGACAATTGAATAATAGTTCTATAAACTGTTTTATACATAATAGACCTCATTCGTGCGTCTATGGAAATCGTTACATCCTTCTTATGTGCATTGAGTGTTTTAAAAAAATATGATGTTTTATTGCACAAATTATTCGGCTATTTTTTTTTTTAAATATATTCATTTTTAGCCATGGCGTTGTCAGTTTATTTTCGATTTATGAGTTTGACTGTTCCTCTGGTATCTTTCGCCCATCTCTCATTGGGAAATTGTGATCAATTACCTACGGATAAAACATTATTTCTAGTTTATCACGAATAAGGAGAACCTGGAAGTCGTTTAATAAACTTTAAAATTGTCGAGATACAGACGACCCCTTTTATACGGCAAATGACTTCCTTTAGCTAATTGGGCGCGTAATTGACGAAGTTTTTAGGGGAAAGACATAACTTGACAATGGTATATTCCGAGAACATTCAGGAAAAGTGAATGTATTACAGTGCGTATTGGTAATGAATTAGGTTTTTTTGTATCATTTCCATGATGTATAACAAAGCATTTGTAAAGCATATGTATGCAAATATCGGTGAAAATATAATTTTTACATTTTATGTAAAATGTTCCGGTTTTGACGATCATCATGATAATAAAAAATCGTAGCTAATTAACATTATTGATCGTGTCTCTGCACTGTGTATTCTTAAACGGAATAGCTTGTACATGATTCGTTAATTTATTTATTATGAAAACGGAGATCTTCTTAAAATATACACATTCTGTCGATCAATTCAATTCAAACACTAATTTAACAAGTAGATATATAATATTTTGAGACGTTAAAATTAAAAACAAAAAACAGAATCTTTAATATGCAGGACAATTTACCCATGTTCAATTTTCGTGTTTCATTAACCGCGCACAAAGCAAAAACAATATATGGCAGGAATAAAAACGATATACGGTAGTTAATCATTTTTATCGACAAGTATTCCAAAACACAAATTCTAAATTAAAAATGTTTTGTCTTTGCCAGAAACTAGATCAAAATTCTGGGAATTAGACACACGCATTAGTGAAACATAAATTATTTGTGTGCATTTACTACATGTATTTGTTTGCATTGTGCTTCTTACATCCGATGTGTTTTCAAGCTTACCTGTCAAATTATAATCTCTTCTATAAAACGATATACTGTTACATTTTTTATTATCTATTACCAGATGAGCACCAGAGATCAACTCCCGTTTTTGTTTGGGGTTCGTGTTGCCTCTTCCTATTTTCGATCTATGAGTTTGAATGTCCCTCTAGTATTTTTAGCCCTCCTGTTGTATACTTTTTGTCGTAGAACTGTTTAATATTCTAGGTTGTTATTTTACCGTGTTTCTGCAGTTGTTTAGTGATACGAAAAGAGGATGAGAACTATATATTCAATACTATGACAAACAATTGTAACTGGTACTACACTTCCAATATATTAAAAGAGACTTATATAATTAAAACAAATGTTTCATCTTAAATCACATTTGTATAGCAATTTTTTTCTAATTTTCATAAATTATGTATCCGTTGATTTATTTTGGAACTGATTATATCTTGATCATGGTAGAGTTAAACAGGTAATGTACAAAAGTGATTGAATAACAATAACGTTTGATCTTTTAATGTAAAAAAATCCAAATAAAGAAAGATTTATAACTTGTCATGCAAAAGGATTGTCAAACTATTTTCAAAGTTATAAAGAAACGGCCTGTTTCAACAGCATAGACTTGTTGATATGTTCTTTATAATGAAGAATATGACCCCAAAAGTATATGTATAACTAGACAAACTATTTGGTAGTAGTGACGAACGTTATGAATCAACAGAAGGAGTAAAAATTAACTGCCTTATTTCCGACCTTGTATAGACATAAAAAAATGGCCCATGGTCACAACGTAGGATAATATAATTTCAAAAAATATATTCTTCATTTTTTATTTATTCGATTTATTTTAATTAGAATCTCATTCATTAGTGTTATTTTTTATATCAACAGTAAAAAAAATATTCATCACAGGCGCATTTCGACAACAAATATATCTTCATTTACATTTATTATATTTAGAGTGTAAATATGGACTGAAAACAAAGAATGAGAGACATTGTAATCTTGTCATTGACGTCATGCACGATTTTTGATTGACACAAGATCATTTTTGAAATGACCAATCGAACTCGCAAATATACACTTCCGTACTTACTGTTCGACATCTTCATGTTTCATGTTAAACACAAAATTTCATTTCTCAATACTTTCAAATGAATGGAAGCTTTAGCCAGCTTTTTTGCAAGGTATTCCTTAACTTTAAATTCCTTTTCTGATCCTGAACATCACATTTCCCTAGGCCTTTTTTTAAATGTATTATTGAATTAAATGTAGCATATTTGTCGTACTCATATCTAAACCGTATACCCAAACGCTGAACGATTTACTGTAACCTTCAAATTTATTGTATTGATGTGCCTCACTGTTACGCTAACACAGTAGATTTTGTATGCTTACATTTACAAATGTGTGTTTTCCGTTGCAAATACTTTAATACTGATTTCATGATGTTAAAGTTTATCCCGCGAATGTTAGATTTAGCATTGCATCATTAAATGATAACTTGCATCTAAATATTCAAATCATGTTTAATAAACTTACCTTGTGAAATGACATACTCTGGACACACTGTTTAGTTTTGTCGTGTTGCCACAGAGAAGCAGTTAAATTTATAAAGTGTTTGTTTCTTGTTTTTGTGTTTGTAGGTAAATAGATTGCAAAAAGTAACAGAGCGATACCACCTCTGCATAAAATCAGCCAATAAGCATCCCTGGTAATATCATGTATGTTTAAAGTTGAACGTGTCTGATAAAGGCATTCCCAATTCCTTTCATAGTTTTACATAATAACGTAAAAACTGTAAAGGAACCAGGTGGGTCCTTTTGTATGAAGAAATAAACCCATTTCCTCTACATCTTTTATGCTAAATAATGAAGAATATCTTTAAATGTTACACCGTTTTCTCTCCCTTTTTAATCTAATAAAATACAAGGTTATGATTAAGCTAATAGCTGTGAGACAAATTATAAACACAGCATTAATCTTTATCAATCTTGTTGATGATAGTCTTATTTTAGAAATCATATCACCTGTCTTTCGATCTAATCTTTGATCATGGCTTACGATTCTCACAATCCTTAATACATTACTATAGAAGATACTCCAAGAGACTATAGACAAAAAACTAAAAAAAATACTCTTTAGCAGATGTTATGGGTTTCGATAAGAGAAAAAAAGGTAGATAGCCTTCATATGTTAACCCGGTCTGATATTTCACACGATCGTGAAAAATAGATGATAAAATCCCCCACAGCATAATTGACCTAAGGAAATACGATATACTGTTGATCTCACGATGATTGTTTTGCGAAAATGTGCTTACAAGCACATATGTAATATCAAAAATACATTGAGGTGCTAATTTTTTGTTTGTATTGAAAAGACCACCATGATATATAATGGTTGTATTACATAGTGTCGTTAGATATGTGAGTGTAAAACCAAATGTTCTTTCATTTACACAGTCAACACAAGAAAGTATTGTATTAAGTATAATTGTCATCTTCTGCCATAATGATTGTGATCTTATTATGTTTTAATACCCCGCTAAATGACTAAATGCATTCAAGATATATTTGTGTATTGCTCATGAAATATTGTAATACTTAGTAGAGGCGTTCAGAATGCTTCAAACATAAATACTTTAAATTAATATCGGAATTATTGAAAGCTCAATTCATATATGATATTACTTCTTTAATCTTCATTATTGATAATGAACTTTGTATCTCCAGTATGACTGCATTATCAACCTTATGACAACACTATTGCAATATTGTTCATGGATTAAAGTAACAAAGACGAAATGACAGTAATACGCTTGCAATCAGTAGAGAAAAAAATAGTAAAAGCAAATAATACAAATAAATGCCATAAATCGTACTTTACACTAATGTTGTAAAAACTACAAATGTATCTTATGTTTAAGAGGACAAGAAACTTCAATAAAAAGAAAATTCACTTCCTTTACTGGGGCTAAGATCAGTTCGTTTCTATTTGATATTCTGCATTTTGACTGTCCCGTTGCCTTTAGCTCACTATATTTACCAGTTTTTGGTGGGGTTCGTGTTGCTTATTCTTTAGTTTTATATGTTGTGTCATGTGTTCTATTGTTTGTCTGTTTGTCTATTTTTCCTTTGTATTTTTAGCCATGGCGTTGTCAGTTTATTTTCGATTTATGAGTTTGGTCCCTCTGGTATCTTTCGTCACTCTTTTATAAAATTATATAATCTGATAACCAAAAATTCTGCAAGTCTGTGGTTGCCGTTTGTTTGTGTGTTTCAAATTTGTTTTTCGTTCATTTTTTGTACATAAATTAGGCCGATAGTTTTATCGTTTGAATTGATTTACAATGATCATCAGCAATCATACCATCTCTTTATATTTTTATATAATAATATTTTAATATTCAACTATTGAAATCGAAATTCACAAACCTTGATTAACTCAATTATTAAATTATAAAAAAATAAAAGCAATCAACGTTGTGTATATATTTACATATAAATTTAATAATGAAATAAACAAATTAATTTCTATCAATCATTAATTCTGTATAAGAGTAGGTAAAAATTACTTTTAAAGGCTGCTTTCATGTCATGGGAATTTTCTTTAAAAGATAGGCTAATTGTAACAATCGGTCTTTGGTCGAAAATTGCCTCACTGGCAATCCTGGCTGAAATGTTTCTAAATAATTGTTTATCAAATTAAGGCTTATAAACAAACACGCGTGTTCAACCGAATGATGAGTTAAAGCGGCATTTATTTCAAAGAAAAGAGGGTAGAAAGATACCAAAGAGACATTGAAACGCATAGATCGAAAATAAACTAGCAACGCCATGGTTAAAACAAAGATAAACAGTGAAGTTTTAATTTAGTTGTACTGCTGCAATACAATGCGACATGGATGTGTTACCGTACATTACGAAGGTGGAAGTGTCAAATTATGAAAAAAGAAAGGCCAGCTTTTATACCAATTGCCTCTAGCTTCTGGTGCTTTGTGTCGTTTTATTGTTTTCTTGGTGGTCTCTAACCGTTTTATTCATCTATATGAGAAGTTTAAGTAAAAAGCGAAGGAGTTATGCAATTAGTATATTTTTTGGTCAACTATATCAGACTCGACTCAAATATTGTTTGGTTCGAGCGTCACTAATGAGTCTTTGGTAAACAGCACACCATGTCCGGCGTACCAATTTTGATACTCTTTGATGAGTGAATATACACATGGAAAAAATATCACCATAGCAAAACATCAGGTCACCTGAAATATCGAGTTACATGTATAAATTATTATCCTATACAAAATCGTGATTTGAATCGAAATGTAAGTAAGATCTTACACGTAGCGCACATAAATTTAAACACAATTTCTACACATTAGCAATAGTTCGAAAAAAGTAAGATTTATTTTCGACTAAATTGATTTTTATTTTGAATTTGTCTTGGAATAGCTATATTCTATACTATCGCACGAATTCTAAAAGGAGCTAGACCGGATTTTTTGCCAGGTATAGCATGAATAATGAATGAAGTAACTGCTTGATTTTCGGTAGGAAGAAAGACAACTCTTATTCCTTATTGATTACTTGTTTAATATAATGCATATATATATATATAATGTCTAAAAATAGCAACAATCAACATTCAATCTATTTAAGCGTGGATCAGTTTGTGAAAATAAACTGATACAGTTACTGAATTAAAATTATATAAATGTCTAAGACTATAACTTAAACACACTAATTAATACATTAAAAAGTTCTAAAAAGTTCAATATTTCGCTAAACAAATTAGCTTCATCAGGCGTGTGCATCTCTCAAGGTGAAATCGGATGCATGACAACAAAATATTTTTGTAGCTTAATCTATACAAGAGTTGAGGAAAAGTGTAACATATTGATTGATGTTGCATAAAATATGTTTGTAGCTACAACTACATGAACTTGGAATAAAAGTTTAACACATTTATAGATGTTCGATTAATTGTATGAATTTCTATAAATTAATTTGTATGATTTCAAGATAATTATGGTTTTGATTTGTTTTTAAATCTTTTTTCGTCTCTCTTTTACAAATCAAAATCATAATTATCTTGAAATCATACAAATTAATTTATAGAAATTCATACAATTAATCGAACATCTATAAATGTGTTACTAACTGAAGAAAGATTTTTCCTAATAAACGACAAAATCCAAAAGGATTTATAATTAGTTGTCTAAGTTGATTATCCAAAGTATGTGTTTATCATTCCTGATTATTCAACCAAACATATATTAAAAGTAACAGTAATTGTTATCCAATTTATCAATTAAAAAGAATTTGACAAAACACTGCATATATCTCAATGTATAAACAAGTCACATAAGAAAAGGGTGCATTTGGTGTCCAAGGAAATACTCACAACCTGTTGATAAACTTCCTTCGGAAAGTTTGTAAAGGGAATTATGCTAATCAGTTTTCATGACAGAAAAACAATATATGTTAGGTTATGTTTTAATTCATTTATTATAAAAATCACTGTAAATACCGATAAATGTATCAATTACTATTCTCACTACATTGTGAAATCACAAATCAATCAAGACAAGATGATAAAAGTGATGAATATGCATACAGGAATCCTATCGACGTAAAAATCATTGGAACCGCATTCGGTTTGTAATTAACTATCTACAGGAAGTGCTAATACTTTAAACTAGCCTATTAGATTTTTGAAAAACTTAGAAAATGATTGAGGAAATACTTCATAACGAAAACTTTTTTTATAAAAAAATATATACAAGCTTTACAAATATAACGTACTTTGAAAATCTAAAATGTAATAGTCATGGACTTGTCGAAAACTGTTGGGCTTATATAAAACTAAATAAGGAACTAAAGGTAACATCAGTGGTCGGAGAGGCAAAAATTAACAATAGGAATCAGTAAATCTAGTTCTATCAGGAACGAAAGTAAAACTCTGATATATCCAGGTTATATAGGATATCTTTTCTCACCAACACGTATGCGTAAAGGGTTGTGACAAAGTTGTAAGTATAAGTCTTCTATATTCTGTAACAATGATATCATATAGTATTTACTTAAGTAATACATGACCATAGAAAAAATACTAATGTGTATAGATATGAGAATATGTGGTATGAGTGCCAATGAGACAACTCTCAATCCAAGTCACAATTTATAAAAGTAAACCAATAATGTGTATACCAGTTTACACCGAAATTCAAACATTTTGTTATTTTGAATAAGAATGTAGTACAACTTCGTACATATGCTATTATATATTATATTTAAAAACAGCGTTTAAAAATGAATAACTAATTACAAATACAATCTAATAATATCTTATGCATGAGTAAATTTTGGAAACTTAGAACGTACACTATTGTACCGTTTGTATCATCGAAATGCTCGAGAAAAAAAAACTATTTCAGTTCATTGTCTTGAATATTTAGATTTACTGCCACTATTAAAGTTTGGTTTTAGTTGGTACCAAACACCTTCACTGAAATTACTGTGGCTCGTTTAATTTTCATAAAATTTTGAAAAAATATTTACTTTGACCCTATGACAAAAATATAAAAATTTCAAAAAACTTGAACCACACACTTTATTGGAAAATTTTTGTTAAATAAATAGCTGTTTGACTAACACTTATTTTGATCATTGAGAGGCTAAATATTTCCGGAACAATAGAACGTAATTAAAACATTCAGTTGATTTTTACAGAATCATCTCCCTGTAGTGTTATGTACCACCTTAAATTCATAAAGAGTTTATAAATTCTCCTTATATGTAATAAAAGCTTCAAATTATCAGTTAAAAAAATTATGCCTATCTAACCAGTACAAGAAAAACATGTTTTATTTTTTATGTGTATCCTTTTTGACAAATGTATTGTCGCATTTTGCATTGAGAAGGATCATGTATATTGTAGTTTTATGATAAATTTTCAGTTAAAATACCAGATTAAAGATGAACTCTGTTTCTAGCACATTGGTACATAACAATATTCCCATCTAACCCCTGGGTCCATAGTATAACACCAGGGAGTAGCCTCATTGGGAAGCGTACAGCAATAATTGTTATTTGTATTTGCAGGCCAATAAGATGGTCTATGTGGCCAATTAGAATTCCATTTTTGACATGTTCGTCCAGTGGCAGTGCAACCTACTTTTCCGTAGTATCGTCCAGGTGTAACCATACAATCATGAGCTGGAATTAAAGTGAAAGTATGAATAGTAATATCAATAGACACGCAAGGAACAAACATATCAAGTTAAAGTCGTCTATATCTAAGAAAATGTTAATTAAACAAACATTTTTAGATCTGAATACAATAAAAGTAAAAGACTTCGATGGATCTTTGTCTCATTGGCACTCATATCATATCTTTGTATATCTATTTGACACGTTTTGCTATGTGTTTCTTTATTCTACATTGGCGAGAGGTATAGAGTGAGGATTAAGAGCTCACAAACAAGTTTACAGCCCTTGGTTTGTGTAAACTTCCCAAAACAACGTATATGGTGTAATGGTGTATGGCATATGATGCAACATCTTCGCTAGCCAAGGGCTACGGTCCACTTCCCTCCTCTCCACTATTGGCGGATTGAGATAGAATTTCGGAGATACAAGGTAATGATTTTCATTGGTTGCAGTCGAAACTCGATACGTCCAATCAATAAGCGGCTATAACATGATCACGTGTAAATGTACAAATGAAGTGTGTGTAAACAATTACCACGTGCTTATAGTGCAACAAGTCTCTACATACTAACATACGACTATATTAAGCGACAATTTTGAATGTTTTTAATCAACTAATAGAAGTCCTATGTGTATGTTTCTTGCATAAATTCATGAATGTCAACGTATATTTTCGTTTCCTGCTTTAACAAAATTTAGACGCTACCGTGTTTTTACCTCCAAATTGAAGAGTTCAAGTGCTACCATTGGTCAAGAATAATGTATTTGGAATGGGCGTGACTTTAATCTACCGATAGATTGTGCAACATTGTTATCACAAATGTTGGCTTAATCTGCCAAGGGTGGAGAGGAGGTAAGTGGATCGAAACCCTTGGCTAGCGAAGATGATGGTAATATGGTAGAAGGTGTATGGTGCTATGGTGTATAGTGTAAGGGGAATGGTGTAATGGTGTATGAGGAAAAGTGTGATTGTGTGACGTGTATATAAAGTGTGGTAATCAAAGTTTAAAACTATGGGAAAGATAGAAACAAATTTTTTATTTTTTACATTAAGATACAATATTGTGATCAAAATTCGTGTTTAAAACATAACAATAGTGTAGTCGCACGCTTTCCTTCAAATTAAATTGCACTATGGGTAATTTCGGATAGTGTAGATAGAATGTGTATGGTGCAAAGGTGTAACGTGTATGGTGTTATGACACAGGGCGTATGGTGTAATTGTGTATGTTAAATGGTGTAATGGTTTATTGTGTTATTTGGAAGATTACACCATCCACGGACTGTAACCCCGCCGCATTTTTTGCACCTGTCCTAAGTCAGGAGCCTCTTGCCTTTGTAAGTCTTGTATGTTTTTTAATTTTAGTTCATTTAGATATTTTGTAGTTTAGTGTGACGTCCATTTTCACTGAACTAGCACACAATTTGATTTAGGATCCAGCTGAGGACCTTCACGGGTGCGGAATTTTCTCGCTTCGTTGAAGACCCTTTGGTGGCTTTTGTTGTCTACTCTTTGGTCGTGTCCCTTTGAAATATTCCCCATTTCCATTCTCAATTTTAGTTTACCCTATTTGATTTATCAAATGATATAACAACATCCCTCTTACATCTGGTGTATTGAGAATAATATATACAGGTTTACTTTATCTCATCTAATTCTGCAATAAGATTTGACAAAGTAAAAAAATGGAGGTAATATTTATGTTCAATTCGTTCGAAGAAATGATTAATCTTTAATGTGAAAACTCGAAATAAAATTTACAAAGACCAGGCTATTATTTATTGACGATTTTTTTAACCATGAGGAGCTATATGACTAAAGGGACCTTACTTGTCGTTAATTGATAAACAACCATACCTGACGACTATCGGGACATTAGTCTCAGTGAATTAATTAAATTTACAGTCAATATCGACACTGTTTGTTCAGCATGACATGCGAATTTTGACAGTCAATGTCGACACCGTTTGTTCAGCATGAGATGCAGATTTTTATAGTCAATGTCGACAAAGTTTGTTCAGCATGAGATGCGGATTTTTACAGTCAATGTCGACACAGTTTGTTCAGCATGAGATGCAGATTTTTATAGTCAATGTCGACAAAGTTTTTTCAGCATGAGATGCGGATTTTTACAGTCAATGTCAACACAGTTTGTTCAGCATGAGATGCGGATTTTATAGTCAATGTCGACAAAGTCTGTTCAGTAGGAGATGCGGATTTTGAGTCTATGATAGTATGTTCAGAATGTGTTGATCAAATCTAATGGTCAACGACTTTGTCAAATATAGCAATGTTTCCGTAGTAAAAGGTGTTTTGGGTGTAAAGATATTGAATGTCATCTACTATGAAGGACAAATAACATTAACGGTAAAACTGTTCTTGCACACAAGATGTGCACTTCGACAATGAAGGTCTGTTTGGTGATCTTCGAGACTAAATTATATGACTGCAGTCTTATGCAAACGTTGACGAGTTGACAAATCAAAAAGGCACCTAAAATGAAGCCTGGAAGGTTAAGATAAACTCGAAATTTTACCCCAAGACGAAAATGTGCATCATTTTCCAGAAATCTTTTTCAATGTATATAGAAGATGAATAGAATATTTGTTCATGTAGCATTTTAACCTAAATGTAAGTAAAATTGCTGGCTTGCAGGGAGATGATAAATGATAAGCAGGCATGAATGGTTTAATGCATATTCTGGGTGAAACAATGTTGTGTTTTATCATCTATAATGTTTCATAACATGAAATTGTATAAAATTTGATAAATGATAATAATGCATTTGATATTTGTTTTAGTAAAGAGGAACAAAACAAATATCAAATGCATGGCTTGCATGAAACTTGCAAAGTACAGTTTACCTAATTGATGACAGAAAATTTCAGGGCAAAACATCAATTTACTTTTGGTTTATAGAATTCATCATACTGGTCAAAACTGATTTCAAGACATCAAAACAGATATATTGTTAAATACCATTCATGAATGACTTTATTGTCAGACTCAATAAGGCTATACAGTATATGCATCGTCGTTCGTGATCATCTATCATTTGAATAACCGTCATGCATATTTTTAATATAACTCATTAATATAACTCTTGCGCATAGCTTATTAGAAATACACTATATATACTAACTAATATCTTATCTCTATGCAGTATCTTATTAATAAATTTTGTGTGTAGAATTAAAGTTCATAGATAGATTTATGCTCTTATATTTGGTGATAAATAATTACCGTGACATGATAACGACGCTGGTACCCATGTATCTGGAGCAGTACATCTAGATACTGCACATGAAGGCGTTGATACAGCATCAGGGTAGGAGGTACATTTGTAATTTGCATATATGGCAGTACCGACATATTTGTATATGACTTCCTGTTCCGGTCGCAACATAGGTGGCTCGTAACAATAGACTGTAAATACAAAAATGTTCAAGCTTAAGGCACATTACAGTTAAAGAACGAAAATGTATCAGGGCCTTACATAGCGACCGGCATGAAGATGATAGGTGAGGTAGGTGAGGTGAGGTTAATACACATCAGGAAAAAGGTAAATACATAACCATTTGATACAATGATAAAATGATTCGTGTGAAAATCCTTTCAAGTTGACCATGAATTCACCTACAACTATGCACTTAAAATATCTTATTGATCAATAGGCACAATAAAAAACAATAATGTAATCATTAAATGATTTTCATAGTGAAATTAAAACAACAAAATAGAAAACCACATATTCATAGATAACTTCAACATAAAATGTATGTCTAAAAATTTAATACATTTTATCTCGGAATTGTTAAAATTATTTCAATGACCCATGACAGATCCTAAAATTTCGGGCACTTCAGATAATGTCCAAGTATGTTACCTATGTTTCTAATAGTATCTTATGCTTTATCATTTGATTGAAGTATTTCAAAGATCATTTAAAGTACTTACGACCACATTGAACACTTGGTCCACTCCATTTTCCTGACATCAAACAATAAAAGGTCTCTTTTCCAATTTGGCCCGGTAGAGGTCGTTTGCACTGGAATTTGGCTTCAGCATACCCGACAGTATACTCGTATTCAATGATAGCCTTCTTGTCTTCTAGCTCTCCACAGTCTACATATACTGTAAATAAAGTCAACTACCTAATACATGTTCTTCAGTTTTAAATAGATGTTTGAATCAATATACAACAATACTAAGACACTGAAACTGATGTATTTAAGATGTAAAAATGCTCGATATAATTATTACTTTCTTTTGAAAATTAAAAAGACTTGGGCTTCCGGTGGTCGATTGGTCTATAATGTATGTAGGTTATCTACTGTATCTATCGTGAGTTTTGGGGTCAACACCCATTTTATTAGTTCGAACCCCGTATGTAGCAGTTACGTTTAACTTTAATCATAATTGGCAAGGATTGCCAATGTCAACAATCAATATGTTATACAATGTCTAGTTAGTTGTAAAACATTTTGTTCTTATTACTCGTTGTCAAATGGGAAAATAGATTAACCCGTGCACTTAGAGTATGTATCGTTATGTAAGTTGTACAAACGGTTGAATTCAATCTATTTTGGTTACAACAAGCAATATGCACATATCTTGTTAAATCTCATTTAGATAGTTATGTGAGCTTAAAATTCTTTCAATTTAGTATACTACACGTTGAAATGTCAGATTTTGATAGGTTAATTGTGGTTTTCATTGGGGTCTAAGCGTGACACCCTAATTTTTTTAAGCGTGACACGTGAAAGTCGAATAATTAAGTGTGAAAACGGGAAACATTTTTATAAACATCGGATAGGAACATTGTTTAGCAAAACCAAATCGTGAACATCGCATATTAACAAAGCAAATAAACACGTATTCAAAATTGATATTTCAATATTAAATTTCCGTGTGCAATATATGCATAAAAAAACGAACATGAATTAATGACAGTTAATCGAAACTGAAATACACGTTACCGGTATAGTAAATTTCATCGCATTTGATGTTTTATCCTTATACGAGAATAATCTGTAATATTTTATCTCATTTTTAAGCTAATAGTAGTTGCTGTGTCTCAGATTCGTCATGAGGCGTGTTTTTCGACTGAAACTAATACTCAACACTGGGATGCAAAGCAAATACCGTACATAAACAGTTTTACAGTATGTTCAGTTAGTATGTATGATTGTTTACTTATTAAGTTATACTGTTACACCATTTCTTTTCCAGGTGTGTGTGGTAGAGGAAGAGGTCCAAAACATTATAAAACATGATTCAGTTATTGAGATTGGTTGTCGTCCATTACAATCTTTCATATTTGTTTTTTTCGTTTAGCGCCTTGAAGATAATTCAGGCTGTTACTTTTCAAGTTAGAACTAGGGTTTTTATCTTATCATTTCGGAGTGTTTTGAAGCTTGCTATTAATGTTCAGTACAGGTCTTGAGCATTGTAAATGTTGAAACTCTTAATGTAAGAGATGTAGCCATTTTCAACGTTTTTGCCGCCATTTTGGAACCGGGCACTTTTTAGTCATACCTGTTGTTTAATCGTACATAAAGAACTGTAATTTACGTGTTATCAAAACCTACTTTGAGTTATATCTATAACACAGCTTTCAACGGATTTACGAAAAGTAGCCAATTGAATATGATGCCATTTACAAAATGAGCGGTAGCCATCTTGAAAAACTGAAAAAAATCTATGTCCAGCAGCTGATTTTTTTAATTATCGTTTAGTCAACCTTTATACCAAATTTCATGCTTGTAATACGATTTGCACAATTATTTCCTTAATATCTCCAACTAATGTGACCTATAATTGCTGATGTCTACGTGCGTGGTATGGTCTCTGGTGGATTGTTGATGCATTGACAAACTGTGTATTACGTCATTGAATGGCATGAAAAGTTTAACAAAGTATTCCAACCATAGAATTAAATTACGAAAAATATAGCAGATGATGTTTTTGCGTCATTTAAGGAGTTATATCAACCATCAAATTAAATAACAAAAAATGATAGATGATCAATTTGCTTCGTTCGGTATAAACATTTGTAAATTAAATTTTTCAGTTTAAGAAAAAAAATATATTAGCAATAATAGAATCTGATTAATAATTAATAATTTTATTTGTTATAATTTGATCGTCTGTGAATGACAAAGTACGACAATTGAAAATGAGCATTCAACTGACTACATGTACTTTATTATTAGGGGACAAAAAATAAGGTGAACAAAAGAAACAGATTAAAATTATGTTTTTAAATATCGAACTCTATGTCTAATTCAAAAAGCAGAAGACCATTCTAAAAAAAAATCACAAAATCGAACGTTGGCAATCAACAGATCAAGTAAACAAACAACTGCTAGATTCCTATCTTAAACAGACATTTTCCGAGAAAAAAAAGATGGAAGGTTTAAACTGACTAGATAATTCTTCCACTTATGACAGTTGTTTATTCTATCTTTTTATTGACAAAATTAGTTGAACAACACAAATAAATATAACAGGCTGAAACGTGAAAAGGTTTACAAATTACAACACAGAAAACTAATGATGAGAGAGCATGAACCTTTCAATCTGTGCAGACCCCTATCATACCATTATCTGGAATACCAGTAAATTATACTTTTTTTATTGTAGGGTTTATTCAATCTTAGTATTTTACAGAAATGGTTATGCTTATGTTAGATTTTGAATTATTACATAATATATGCAAGACATTTTTAAGTAAATGTGAAATTGGTAATTTATTATTTTAACGTCATGTGCTATGTAGGAAGCGTCCCAAAAGACTTCAGATTGTCTACAAATTGGATAACATAACACACGTTCACTTGGTAACTAACAAACCAAGTAAAGAGCCAGAAATCCATGCGTAATGATATGACTCGTTGTGAAAAGGAGACAGTTGTTCACTTTGGGTCCAAATGGTTGCACGGGTGTATAAAGGCACAGACAATAAGAACCACTTAGTGAACTTGAAACATAGCGTTAACAAGTGAGATCTCTCTGTTCGACAGCGTAGTAATTAAAACCTTCATCATCACTATTACTAGATTTATTTCCCTTGACTTAGCTGGGTTAAAGAAGTTCGCTTATTTAAGACCAGTCCATTTATAGACAGGAGTTTTGGAATAAACTCATCATTGAAGTGTCCAGTTATTCGTCCCATATCATACACTTGTTTCTTTTATATATGTATTTGGTGACACTGATAGGTGATTACAATTCAATAATGATTATAAAGGCAATCATACATTGGTAAGCAAATGTTCCCCTCTATGTTTGCTTCAAAACTATGCAGAAGTCTGATTTTATTTTATATTCATATATTCTCTACCTGACTATGCATGCAATATTTGGTTTAAAAGTCAAAGTCTAGAACATCAGAAAAAGTTGATATTTTTTGCATCAGACAAATCACTTATGCAACAAACAGTCATGTCATTTTGCACATGTGCATGCATCATAACAAAAGGTTTCGTAAAAAAATCATTATGCAATAGTATAAGATATTCACTGATGAGAAAATAAGGGGATGTAGTATGATTGGCAATGCTATAACTATCTTTTGAATTCAAATGGAGGGAATGTTAGCAATTATAGGCAATCGTCCAACCTTCAACAGAAATGAACACTATGCATTAAATGTCCCACACGTGTCAACTGTGAAACAATTCAAACAAAATAACAAACGACTTTATGTATAACGAAATAATTCACGTACAATAATAACAGACATGATCCAGCGACAAGCACTGAACTTCATGCTCATAAGTAAGTTTGATATGTAAATATACTTACACCAGTTTGCACATGTACCATTGGCAACACACAGGTCCTCCACAGGACAGGAATGACCCACACAGTCTTGAGGAACTAAGTCCTAAAAATAGAATAAAGATAATTTAGATTTTCTCTGTCCAGTAATCGCTAACACACATATATATTGGCCCGATCTAAAGTCTAAGAACAGTCATCAAATGGAAAAGCATGTGGTGATGAATTAATATAAATGAATATATAAAGTCTACATGTAATGTTTTTAGGCCTGTTTTTATATTATGTTAAACTTTTTAATGTTATATTTAGTTCTGGAAATATACCAGAATCTTGGCTTTTTGGAAATATTATACCTTTTAATAAGAATAAAGGATATCAGCTCGATCCACAAAATTATAGGCCTATACTTATTTTAAGCTCTTTGGGTGCTTCAGTGCTCAATCTTAGAGTATGCTAAGTTTTATTGAATTTTTCATTGCTGAAAGAAAGCCAGTTTGGATTTAGAAAAAGTTATTCTACTACCGATAGCATTTTTGTACTTCATTTATTGCTTTAACTGTTAAGAAATAAGAAGAAAAAATTGAAGTGTACTTTATTGATTTTGCAAAGGCCTGTGATAATGTTTGGCATGCAGGACTTTGGTCAACATTTATTTAATACTCTGTGAATGGTAAAGGGTATAATACTATTACAAATATGTGCAGTTACTGTAATATAAAATCTAGTATTTTTTATAGTAATGAATTTTCAGATTTTTTACCGCGTAATGTTGGTGTTATAAGGCAAGGGAAAATTGTTCCCCTATACTTTTTCTTTCTTTGTTAATAATTTAGAAGATTTTCTAAGAGTCAAGAACATAGATTGTTCGAAAACTCTATCAGATAAAGAAGAAACCGAACTTGATTGTTATCTTAAACTTTTTGTCATATTATATGCAGATGATATATATAGTTTTGTTATCAGAGTCGCAAGTTGGCTTACAAAAGCAACAAGATACTTTTATATCTGAATACTGTGAAGTGTGAAAAATGAAAGCGAATGTATAAAACAGTAAAATTGTAATTTTCTCTAAAGGTAGACTACTAATAATGTTATGTTTAATAACAACGATAGTGTACTAGAAATTGTTAATGAGTTTACTTATTTAGGTGTCTTTTTCAGTAGAATAGGAAAATTTTTCAAAGGCAAAAAAAGCACAAGCAAAAAAAAAGCCACATGTGCTATGTACAACTTTATCAATAAAGGAAGATTGCACAATCTTTCTATTGAATGTCAAATGGAATTATTTGATAAAACTGTTAAACCTATTTTAATTTATGGTAGTGAAGTCTGAGGTTTGGGTAATAGTTCGGTTATAGAAAGGGTTCATATGAAATTCTGCAAACTTTTGCTAAAGGTTGAACAATCTACAACTAATTTTATGATATATGGAGAATTGGGCAGATACCCTTTGAAAATTGATATAAAACTTCGTATAATTAACTACTCATCTGGACAAAATTATAGTTCGGAACGCAAGAAAAACTTCCTGCAATTCGATACAAGTACACTCTGTATAAATATAAAAAATGTATTACTTGGTTAAAAAATATTAAGTCCATTCTTGATGAATCGGGTTTGTCATTTGTCAATATTTTGCAAGTTTAGTTTAAACATATTTTATTTGCTGAATTAAAGCAAAATGGATTAGACATAAGTAAATCATACTTATGAAGTTTTCTCCATAATACAATATAAAATTACAATAATAGTATAATAATATGGACATGCATATAAAGCAAACAGTTTATAGAATATAATACTAGCTTTCATAGGCAAAAAAGAGGAGAGAAAGTAAAAAGAGAAAAAGTTTGAAAAGTCGTATAATTCTGTGACGATGACTTGTGTATTGATGACGATGACGTTCCGTGCCAGTAATAATAACGCTCTAACAAGGCATAAGGAATCTGTTGGATTAAAAAATATTTTGTAAGTGATGTACATAGCTGTATCCTAGTGTTAACCAAATTCTTGTTGATCAATTTAAACAGAAATGGCATATTGACGTGTTGTATCGCCAAAAGCTTTAAACTAGCGTATGTATAACTGTGAATTTGAATAGTATTTTAAAAATTGATTTCCTATTGAGACTGGTAGATGGCAAAATGTTGAAAGAGAAAATAGAAAATGCTTAATTTGTAACTCTGGCGATATCGGAGATGATTTTCATTATGTTTTTATATAGCGCTCTGTATTTAATGATAGTCGTAAACAGTTATTGAGAAAAACATATACAAATCATCCATTTTTTTTTTAATTTAATGAACTGATTGAATGGTAAAAAATTTTCTGATCTTAATAATTTGTACGAATTTATGACTATTCAATATGCATGTAGGCTCTCCTGGGTAGGTTATGTATTTGATTTCATTTAGTTTAATATGTTACTTATGATATTTGCCTCTCTCTTGCCTTCTTATATAAAGGAAACAGTAGTATACCGCTGTTCAAACTCATAAATCCATGGACAAAAAACAAAATCGGGGTTACAAACTAAAACTGAGGGAAACGCATTATATATAAGAGGAGAACAACGAAACAACACTTCAATGTAACACACACAAAAACGGACCAAGCAACAGACAAAATCCCACGAGAATAACAAATATAACATCAAAACTAAATACATGATATAACTTTTATAACTTTTGTATGTATGTACATATACATTATGTAATATGTATTGTGTGTATGTCTATACCTATGTAATTTGGTTTGTTGAGAAATAAAGATATATAAAGTCTAAAAATAGTCATCTGATCTTTTCATTTACAAGTGGTACACATTTTAGTTTATGGGCCACCTGAAGCTCACCTCCGGGTGCACGGTTTCCTTGCTTAGTTGAGGACCTATAAGGAGCCTTGTGCTGTTGTCTGCTATTTGGTTGGGTTGTTTTCTTTTTGAAACATTCGTCATTTCCATTCTCATATTTTTTTTTTCATTTTTCGATTCTGACATGTTAACTGAGTCTAAGGTATATACAATAATGCAATGTTGATTCTTAAGTAAGTAGGAGTAAATACACATGACTGTGCGAAATACTATTTCTCTCAAATCACAAAAATGGTACCGACGAAAATATATGAATCGAAAGAACTAATAAAAGTTGAGAGAACATCGTATCTACCAATTAACAGAAACGAATCTCTCTGTTTCTTCTTTTCTTTTCTTTCTATGTTGTTTCAGATTTTGCATCAAGTTTTCTTCAAAATTTAATTTTCATTATTGTATGTCGTTATGCTACAATACATTCAGTCTTGCAAGTTTATATTTGATACACTCTTACCCTCCAGCTAATCTTTAAATAAATACTAGTATATAAATAATTTTGATTAGAAAAAGGGTGATGGTCCTTTCCTTAGTCCCTGTGATCTATAATTCAATACATTATTATTTAGAGTCCGATTCAGATTTTCTGTGCTAGAAAAGATATATTACATATTGTCTGCTATCTCTGCATTGTGTCCCACCAATCAGCAAGGAAACCAGATATAAATCAAAGCAAGAAACTCAAAATCAAATAATTTGACACACATGTTCATCGTGTAATGTATTATGCTATCATTGACTTGACAAACTGTGTTAAATATGATAAGTCCGGAATCTTGGAACTTTCAATTTTTTTTTTCTTTTCCACTAAAAATGCATTTTGATTGATAAGTAATGAAATTAATAGCCCTGATAATTCATAACGGCTCGGTTTTTCATAATTGCCCTCGTACATTTTGAATACCCATGGTTTTTTTTTCCATAATGGCCCTGCCTGTGTTCTAATGCTCTTTTGGTATTTAACAGATTTTTTTTCTTTAGTTAATAAAGGGGCAGCTTCATACTTAAATCACTATACTGGTTAATGAAATAAAAAAAAAATTTTGAGTGGGTATTAAATAGTTATAACTTGAAATGACACTTGGGCATTAAATTCTAATTTTGATAGACAGGTTTTTTTGGGTTTTTTTTTTTTTTTTTTTTTCTTCCAAAATATGATTCAAACTGCTTCCAAAATGTGTTTTCCATTACATGTACATCATGCTGTCAGTTTATTCGTTGACTTATGATTTGGACAACACACCTTGATACATTATATTGTATTTAAGCCTTAATTTTTTTAAAAAGCGTTACAATACTTTATGAACATTGTTCTAAATATTTATTGCAAAACATATAAATTTCTATCTAATTTTTTTAACGTTGTAATATAAATATTGATAAAAACAATAATTCATCTAAAATATTTACGATCCTCAGAAAGAATGATATTTATATGCCATTATAAAACATGTAGTAACAAAAATATGGTACTAATATTATGCATAAAAATGTGCTGGTTTACATTTTATTTATTTTGAATGTCGAATTATGTAATTGTAATTACCTGTGGAAATTGAGGTCTTTCCTCGTATATAGAGCCCACCATTGGAATAAGTGAAAGAGTACTGGTATCTTCTAGGTTCATAACACACACGTGCAACTCTTTCACAAAGTTGACGGACTTGCAGTAATTAAAACGGTAACAAATATCCATACACTGGTAGATGCTATTTGCTGTGTTGTTTACGAACGATCTCCCTGGCAGGTATTTATCACGATTTTGGAATGTAATAGTCATTTCCAAGCCTAAAGAATTCAATATAAAATACAATTCGGTACATAAAATCGCTAGAAATTTTCTTGTCATTTTGTTTTCTGTAGAATTTAACGGGTTGGTTTTCAATGAAAATGCATTTCACTATATTGCGTCTAGGTTTTATTTATAATAAGTTAGACTATTAGGTTCATTAAATATGGTAATTAAATAAAAACGCTAATGATGGTGATCAAATATTTATGAAGATATGTAATATGTGAATCTATTGAAGCGTTAGTAGCATCGTAGTTTTCTTCATTTTTTTCTGAAGTTCACGCTGTCCATTAATAAGGTGGTAAAAAGGTCAACAAACATGATTGTATTTCGTATGAAAAACGCATTAAAATATGAACAATGATTCTTTGCAAACGAACAAAAAAATTTACAGATCTAACATTGTTGGGTTGATGTTTAGACGAGTTGTATATATATATATATATATATATATATATATATATATATATATATAATGTTTTATAAACTATCGTTGATCCTCTCATTTATGGTAACTGAATTAACATTTATGGTAAATGTTTTTAACATTTATGGTAACTGAATTAACATTATATGGGAGCACATAGGGGACCTAAAAAAAAAACATTATATCGTAATTTCAATTGTATGGTTACTTCGATATTAGTATGTTTATATCGTTATAATGATATTTATATCTTAATATTAATAAAATTATATCGTTTTCTCGACATGTGTATCTTTATATATAATTGTTTATTTCGTTGTCTCTATATAATTTTATCGTAAAAATATATCGATTTTTATTTATTTACCATAGAAGGTTATAAAACAAGAAAAAAATAGTGTTCGTTCATGCTTCTGGTTTTTACTGGAGTACTATTTATGTTTAGTTATTTTTGGGGTTGTGCTTTCTTCTTAGTTTTCAGTGTTCTTCTCATGTTTCTGTCGTGTGAATATATATATATAGACTTAGACGTTTGAATAATGCTACCAGTTGTTAACGGGACCTTGGTTTTGTTTTCAAATATCTACTCCTATAAGGAGGTAAACAAATGGTGGTTTCCAATCTTAATTGATCAACAGCAGACAAAATAATTGACTCACTTAAGTAAAATATCCATACAAAACCAAACTCACTGTTCCACCTCTTCATTCCAAGACGCAATGATGGTTAATTAAGTCAATTTATCAAGATAAACAGTATAAATATCGAGATAACGATATCATTTAATCAAGATAACGATATCATTATATCGATATAACGCGATATCTTTATATCGAGATAACGATATCATTAATATAACAATTTCATATCGAGAAAACGAAATAAATATAACGATAAAAATATCGAGATAACGACATAAATATCGAAATAACGGTATAAATAGATGGAGATAAAAAAAATATTCATATCTAATTAGATATATATTTTGAGATAACGATATAAAATAAATTGTGTTATGTCCCCTATTGGCTTCCGTAACATTATGCATATTAGGAGATGCACGCGAAATCACGTTCAATTAGGCACGAGTAATTATTTAATTTCTTGGACAGTACCTCGGCTGAGGAAAGTGTATAAGACACGGATCGATAACAGTCTCCGAATTCGGGCATTTCCGTGGGAAAAGGATTGTGTTAAAGGAAAAGTTAGGAAGTATAAAACGATAAAAGTATACGTGATACATATGTATGACAAATATTTCCGACTTTGTATGATTTCAGAGGTGTTACGGCTCAATGAAATCGGTGAATTCCTTTAGAAGCATAGATGTTACTAAATTATACTTGAAATGAATTCGAACATTTTAAAGTATCTTCCAACCCCGTTTCGTTTGAAAATTATTTAAAAAATTTTGCATAATCATTACCTTAACCTAGAACCTATGACAAACCGTTACATAAGTAATTTTTTACTAGCTTTATTCAATTCAATCTGGTAAGCTAGTTTTAAAGTACATAGATATTAATTGATTTGAATCTCAATAAGACACATGATAAACATTTATAACGATAGATGTTTGATGTTTTATTGATAGGGAAAATCATAACTCTTTATAAAGTTTAAAACAAATTGCCGACTAATTATGATACATGAGATAATTAACATAAAATGAAAATTAAAGATTAACCATGTTGGGATATTTTCAGTTTAAGACTACTTGGGCATATCCAAGAATTTTGAAAGGGGGTGTAATTCATATCTATATATGATTATCAATATTATTATGCCAGTTATTAAAATCATTGTTATATATTACTATGCTTATTGATCCTTTAATAGACCATGTTCCAGTTTTGTCCATCACCTGAAAAGTTCGTCAATTGTGTGCGTCTTTGTGACGTCATTTAACAGATGGAGGGGATAGCTTGTTTTTGCTAAAGTGTTTTGTCTGTGTGCAAATTAATTGACTCACTTAAGTAAAAGTCCAGCCTTTGTGTATCTCTGTCTTGGATGTGAAGTGGCTCTGTGCTTATACATTCCGTCATTGGGTTAATGTGTCATTGTAAATAAAATTGAAAATGGAAATGGGGAATGTGCCAAAGAGACAACAACCTGACCATAGAAAAAAACACAACAGCAGAAGGTCACCAACAGGTCTTCAATGTAGCGAGAAATTCCCGCACCCGGAGGCGTCCTTCAGCTGGCCCCTAAACAAATATATACTAGTTCAGTGATAATGAACGCCATACTAATTTCCAAATTGTACACAAGAAACTAAAATTAAAATAACACAAGACTAACAAAGGCCAGAGGCTCCTGACTTGGGACAGGCGCAACAATGCGGCGAGGTTAAACATGTTTATGAGATCTCAACCCTCCCCCTATACCTCTAGCCAATGTAGAAAAGTAAACGCATTGTAAATGTTCGTTTACATTATATCTATTTGTATTTATGGTGGTTTTAAGACAATAACACAGCGTTGACTGCTGTACCCCTAAGTTTGACATTGTTACCTATTATTTATGTTTGTTTTGTACAATCATCGTTGTCAATATAATGGAATTTAATACGACGGTCATACAAGTGAGTGGTTAAGATAGCTATTAAACCAGGTTTAATCCACCATTTTCTATATAAGAAAAAATCAGGATTATGACAGTTGTTGTCCATTCGTTTGATGTGTTTGAGTTTTTGATTTTGCCGTTTGATTGGGGACTTTCCGTTCTGAATTTTCCTCGAAGTTCAGTTTTTTTGTGATTTTACTTTTTTTTTCATCCCTGCTCCTAAACTCAGAAACAGTGTTGAAATCATGCTTCGCTTATTTACTTTTAAGAGAAAAGAAAGCGACCCGAACGATAACGCTGTATGGAGATTCTCCATGTTCAATTAAATTTCATCAGGCATCTTTGTGATCGTCATTAGGAATGATTAACTAGAAATAATATATGTTCTGTAAGTTCTTAATCACAATTCTATAATGGCAGCAGTGCTGAATATCAAAGTTAATAATTTAATATGCAGAAAATTTTGTGCAATTTAGCATTATAATGTTTTCAACCAATCGAACAACAATGGATCGGAAATGACGACGCAACTAAAGACACGGGGGATGTTCACTTGAACGAAACGTTTTGACGGAAATGCAGCGAACTCGAAAGTTGTCTATTGGAATGAAAATACCTTATCCTATATCTCATCTTATAGTATCTTCTATAGTTCATCTCTCGAGTCAGAAAAGCACATATACATCTACAGAGCCATGAAATGTATTTACGGGTTTTCCTACTTCAATAGATATCCCTCTCTTGTTTTCCTTTTTGCATTATAAAAATAAAGGTATAGAAAAAATTCAAACTAAGACGTGAAAGAATTCTGTTAAGGCATCATTTGATAATAGCCAAGATTATGTGCACGTAGACGCTTGATAATATGTGCATTTAATCCAATACAGTTGTCTTGTTACTGAAGGCAAAAGGAATAAATTCAAATGTTGAATTGATATTCGGTGTTATTGAACAGGACTTTATATAATGTGCATAGAAGATATTTGAAATAAATTTCAGTATTAATGTGGAACTTCATTCTCTTGACTGATGTATTTTGCAAATGTTGCTCCTAAACATCATATTTTCAATAAACTTGATTCCAGAACGATAAGTACAAGTTTATGTACTTTTTTCATTATAAAAATGCAGTTTTCTACTTGAAAAACATCGCAAGTCTGTGTTGAATTCCATTATAAACCTTTCATAAGTAAGTATATCTAAGAACTTGAGCGTATTTCCGCAACAACTCCACAAGAGATTCAACGACACAGAAATTAAAAATTATTGGTCACCGTGCGGCCTTCAGCAATAAGCAAAGACCAAACCGCATAGCCAGCTAAAAAGGCCCCGACACGACAAATATAAATCAGTTCGAACGAAAAACCTAACGGTCTTATTTATGAACAAAATACTGAACTAATAAACAAACACATTACACAGCAACAACCGACAACCACTTAATTACAGGCTCCTACACTGGGACAGTGGTGTAACTTTACAACATAAGAACACACTATAAAAATCAGTGGAAAAAGGCTTAACTACGGTGGCCGGATGCAGCCATTTCACCTTTTCGAATTTTCGTGTTTTCTCACTTTGCAAACGCGAAATCGGGAAATGAAGAAATTGAGAAAGCGAAATCGAGAAATTAAGAAATAGGGAAATAGGAAAATCGAGAAATAGTGAAATCGAAAATCAAGAAAGCGAAAACGCGAAAACACGAAAGCAAAAACGCGAAAACGCGAAATCATTTCACGATTTTGCGTTCGCGCTTTCTCGTTTTCTCGATTTCCAGATTTCTTTATTTTTCGATTTCCCGATTTCTCGATTTCTCTATTTCCCGATTTCGCGTTGGAAAAGTGTAAGGAGAAAACGAAAATCACGAAAAAGGGAAACGGCCGCATCCAGCCACCATACCTAACACATCAGATGAGCACAATTGGGAATACATCAAACAAAAACACAAAGTTGACATGGAAGGGTATTAAACACCTAAACAACAGATAGACTTTAAGTACAGACCTGAGAGTATTCGCAGTTACTGACAGCTAGTTCAAAGCCAATTGCAACTAATGAAAAAAAATCATGCATCTAATCAAGGCTCTCGCTATACAAATCACATACCTAAATCACTTAAGTTAAATCAGATCAAAATAAAACATATAATTATAATGAAAACTAGTATTCGATATCATAAATAAACTGTTGTGTGTAAAGATTATATTTTTACAGATATATAGACACAAGTAGTAGTGGAATAGGGATAAGAAAACAGTAGAGCAGGTAGAGATGCAGGTAGAGCAGCTTATGTAAATATTGTGCTAGTGATGGTGGAATGTTTGTGTCCACGTATCACACTTTTGACCAAGGTAGAGCAACATTGGTTGGTAACCAGGGGTATGTTTGTCGTCCATTTTGTTTTCCCCGTTTCAAGGTAAAGCAACATTGGTGGGTAACCAGGGGTATGTTTGTCGTCCATTTTGTTTTCCCCGTTTCAAGGTAAAGCAACATTGGTGGGTAACCAGGGGTATGTTTGTCGTCCATTTTGTTTTCCCCGTTTCAAGGTAAAGCAACATTGGTGGGTAACCAGGGGTATGTTTGTCGTCCATTTTGTTTTCCCCGTTTCAAGGTAAAGCAACATTGGTGGGTAACCAGGGGTATGTTTGTCGTCCATTTTGTTTTCCCCGTTTCAAGGTAAAGCAACATTGGTGGGTAACCAGGGGTATGTTTGTCGTCCATTTTTTTTTCCCCCGTTTCAAGGTAAAGCAACATTGGTGGGTAACCAGGGGTATGTTTGACGTCCATTTTGTTTTCCCCGTTTCAAGGTAAAGCAACATTGGTGGGTAACCAGGGGTATGTTTGTCGTCCATTTTGTTTTCCCCGTTTCAAGGTAAAGCAACATTGGTGGGTAACCAGGGGTATGTTTGTCGTCCATTTTGTTTTCCCCGTTTCAAGGTAAAGCAACATTGGTTGGTAATCAGGGTACGTTTGTCGTCCATGTTGTCCACGTTGTAGAATTTTGTGTTGTTTTTTGATTGTCTAAATTGTTATTTGCTTGGAGTTAACCAATATGTGAGAGTGATGGTTGTTGGCAAGGGGTGACATCCATTTTCTTTCCACAACACACAAACTACAGAAACTTGAGAAGAGATAAAACAAAGATTGAAGAAAATAAATTATTTTTATTATCAAAAACTTATATACATTATGTATAAATCACATTTGGTGTAGATCACCATTATTGCAAAAACTGATCGAGTATTTTTAGCATAAAAAATAAATATTACAATATATGTATAGTATATAAAAACTTGTATTAAAACCGATATTTGAGCATACAAACCTGAGTTTGTTTCTAATATATATATAAAATTTCATAAAGCTTCTAAAACAAATGTTTTTTTTAACAAGAATGGATTTCTAAAAAGAGACATGTAAACGATTACATATAGTAATATGATTAACTAGATGATTCTAGTTTTTAAAAATGACTACAATATAAAAAGTAACTTGATGGAATGTGATAGAAGATAAATTATGTTATAAAATAAAAATATAACCCACATGGTTTCCATGTTTAAAATGAAAACATGCACGAGGCAAACATTAAGTGAATGGAATGTTACACTAAAGTAACAAAATATAGATAAAATATATACAGGTATCATGGTTTGATTAACAACCGTAAATGCTTATGTTTTCAATGTAAGAATACACAGCACCAAAACTATAGTATAAGCACTACTTTCTTTATAACAGTTTAAACTTGTCTTTATAGAGTATATTTTCCTCTCTTAAACTATCATTGTAAATGAATATAGTAAATATATATAACAGCATGTTATCAGGAGTACAACTATCGTGATTTGAAATATGAACTTTGAGGATTATCACAATTTTTTAGCACCTATATTAAAACAATTAACATTTAATAAATTATCACAACTATATTGCTTAATACCAAGAAAAACAAAGACTATATACATGTTTTATATTACAGTATAAACATTTCATATACTACTAAGGTCTGTCTAATATTCCCCATCAACCTCTAAAGCATTTTTAATATTTTTACATTATTTTTAAGACCAAATAAACGTTATTTTTTAATCTGATAGATCATATCAGATAATTCCTCTGATGTAAAGCTTCATAAATATTTTGATTTTCTTCCTTTAGAAGTTATCATACTGTGTAATTACTAAATATTTTTAATAACAATCAAACCTCAAGCTAATAGATAGATAAACACGTATAACAATCTTTAGATGTAGAGTATAGGAAATTGACTTAATTGCAATCAAGTTTCAAAACTGATTAACTGTTAATGAAGAACATCAGACAGATAAACATATATTACTTCAAATTCGAGTTAACTTCTTCTTAACATAACAAAACAGACTTGTGTAAACATATACAAAACTTCTTGATATGTATAATATAAACAACACCCTTTGAAGTAACATCATTTCAAACATGTGACTTATTCCCTATTTTCATCATAAAAAAGAGAAATTAAGCAAAAAATGTATCAATTTATCCATAATTTATAATCAAGTCAAACACAGGATGTTGAGTCTTTCTTATGTATAGAAAATTATCACTCTCCTTTGTATAAACCTTCAATAATCAAAAAAAAAAAAGCCCCCCCCCCCTCAATAAACTTCTAATAAGATAATATAGCATAGAAAAGCTAATATCTCCTTTGTCATCACAATGGATGCTTTAGTCATATATAAATTAATCCTAATCTTCTCAGTTAAGTCTAATTGAATTTAATTTATCAACCCAACTTTATTTAATGAATCTTATCATAACCTAGAGAGAAGAATAAGTCCTTTAATATTTAGGAAAAATGTTATAATTTCATTCTAATAGTATTTAGAAAACCTTATGATGGATCATCGTGCTTCAATCAGTAACTTTCTTTCTCAATTGACTAATTTTGTATCTCAACATATACCAGTAGTGGGAATTCATTTTCCGCCATGTTATAAGTGTTCAATACAACCTGAGTTGTTTGAAGAAATAAAGAATTGGTAGACACTGAAGCTCCACTACCTCATAGCTTTCATCAACCACACTTCTGCATTTCCTTATATTAAGGTCATGCACTTGGCCTTACATACAACTATACTCAACAACAACAAACACTTAGCGGGCACCATTTTTGATTTTTCAGTTTTTTCTCTGTGAATCGTCTGCGCATGTGCACATAATCAACAGTTTAATAAAAAATAAAAAGGCGGGAGATTATGAGTGTGTCAAAAAAAAAAGAACAATACGAAAAAGAATAAATATGAAAGAATTGAGATGTTGCTATATGATCTTCAACAATAGTATAACTCGAAAAAATGGGGAACGGAAACACATATAATAAGAAAATATTGGGTACGAGACAATGACGCTCAAAAAAAAATTTCAGAAAAAAAATCGAACGTTTTGGGTTTTGTTTTACAATGTAGCTGCTTTAGATAAAGATTTTAAGTTAAGGAACCCAAAAATAAAGCAGATGACATATTATCACAGTACAGTTTCTAGAGATTCATCAACACGTTGTTTTGTTGTTAAGCGCATTTTTGTTTGCGCACCACATAAACAATTTGGTATAGAGTTGTTATGTGAAACCTAAGAATATTAGGGTGGTTATCCCTCCATTAGTCCCACCCCATACTTCAAAGTGTAATATTATTGGTTTAGATAATATTAGCTAGAAAAATGAAATAAGTATAAAAGTGCGTATTTTTCGTTTTCAAGTCAGTACTTCTAACCTTTGTCTAGAAATCTATTTACGATTAAGTGTTATAATGGCAGCCGAAAATGTGCAATTTAGTCAAATTGTTACTTCTACTGGTAGGACGGAATACAAAACTCAATATCGGGAGAGGGAAAGCGCTTTCCTTTAAAAAGTCCGCTAGAGGAATCTTTTATTTAGACTTGATTGCGTCAAATGGATCTATGAAGCTGAATTTAGGACTGAACGAGCTGGATGATCTGTTTACACTGAGGGGGCACCTAGAGTCCCTAACGGCATACTTTCCACAGGTAAGACTATTTTCTTTCTTGTTGTTTTTACACGAGGTTCGCATGTAAGAGTTTTCTTTAAAAACCAAGGAAATTAAAGATTTTACCCTTTGAGGGTGGTTTTTTTTTTCTCTGTTTGTATGCGCTTACCGTAAACAACAGGAAGATTTTAAGTATGGTCTACTACCGTTTATCTTTCTGTTTATCTATCTACCTCGCTTTTGTTAGGGGAGATATTGGTGTTCACATTTGCCTTTTATTTTAACTAATTTAATGCAACAATTGAATAACATAAAACGAAGATGTGGTATGATTGTTAATAGGATTACTCTTCACAAGAGACTAAATGATACAGAAATTGTCAACTTTTGATCACCTTGCGACCATCAACAATAAGCAAAACCTATACATCATAGTCAGCTATAAATAGCTTTATTTATGTACAAAATAATGAACGAAAAACAAACGACAACCACTGAATTACAGGCTCCTGACTTCGGACAGGCACATACATAAATAATGTGGCGGGGTTAAACATGATAGCGGGATCCCAACCCTCCCCCTAACCTGGGACAGTGGTATAACAGTACAACATAAGAACGAAATATAAAAATCGGTTGAAAAAGGCTTAACTCATCAGATAGACAAAAAATAAGTATACATTTATTAATGTAGAGTTTAAATATGTTCAAGAATCATGATTATTATTATAAAATATTGTCTTTCTCATCTATCTCAATTTTTTTTTCAGGCGTTCCTTTAAAAGAATTCGTCGGCTTGAGACCAAAAATGTACAGCCTTTTGTATAACCAGACCTCTACAGAAGGTATCACATGCGAACAGGAAAAAAAGTGGTGAAAGGCATTTCAAAAACTGAAATAAAACACTCTCCGACATGAAATGTATAAGAAATGTTTGAATGAAGAAACTACGACCACCAATTCAATGACGTGCATTAGAAGTAAAAATCATGAACTGTTCATGGATACCGTTGTGAAAAAAGGACTGTGTAGTTTTGATGATAAACGTTACTGGACGAACCCAATTGAAAGCTATGCCTATGGACATTATAAGATAGACACATATTAGTGATAGTATTTATTAAATGTTAAAAAAAAACTAACCGTCTCAGTCTGTTTGCATATATGTCTATAATGAAATTTATAAATGTTATTCCTATAAACACCACACTGAATGAAAGTCACACCACATCATCATTACATCGTCTGAAAAAATGCTCCCATCTCCTCCTCAGAGAGATCGTATAGATTGTTTTAACAGGAGAAATCTGTTCATATTTTGCGGTCTTGCTAGCCCACTGTGGGTGTAATTCTTCCCGTCTCTTTGCGGCCACCCTCACCGGAATTGCACTTCCTTTACTCTACATCGGGTCTGCCATAGTTTGAAGTGGAGTGGTCTCGTTTTCATAAATTATTGTTAGAGGTGCCTGCAATAATAAAAATCAAATATTTAAATAAATAAACCAGAGAGAAATGAAATACTTTCAGTGTTGCTTTTTTTTTTAAGAACAAATGGTTGTTTGCAAGTTCAATTCTATACTTAAAAAACAAGTATTGCTTCGTTTGCATTTAAGTGTATCAAGTTATGAATACATGGTGATTCTTGAGAAGAAAAAAAAACACCCTCTATTGCAAGACTTACCTATTGTATGTATTGTTAACTTGTTCTTACCCTGAACATGTATGAAATATTTGTCACTGGACATTAAGCAACCAACAATCAATCATGATTCTTGAACATATTTAAACTCTACATAAATAAATGTATACTTATTTTTTGTCTATCTGATGAGTTAAGCCTTTTTCAACTGATTTTTATAGTTCGTTCTTATGTTGTACTGTTATACCACTGTCCCAGGTTAGAGGGAGGGTTGAGATCCCGCTAACATGTTTAACCCCGCCACATTATTTATGTATGTGCCTGTCCCAAGTCAGGAGCCTGTAATTCAGTGGTTGTCGTTTGATTATGTGTTACATATTTGTTTTCGTTCATTTTTTTTTTACTTAAATAAGGCTGTTAGTTTTCTCGTTTGAATTGTTTTACATTGTCTTATCGGGGCCTTTTATAGCTGACTATGGGGTATGGACTATGTTCATTGTTGAAGGCCGTACGGTGACCTATAGTTGTTAATGTTTGTGTCATTTTGGTCTTTTGTTGATAGTTGTCTCATTGGCAATCATACCACATCTTCTTTTTTATATTTACGGAAGGTGTTGGTGGTGGTGGCGGTGCATAAACTGGCGCTACATTTTCTTTAGACACAACCTGCTCCTGTGACTGGGAGAGCGGCTAAAACATGAAAAATAAAATAAAACTCAAACTCAAATGTTATGAAGAAAGTTTTATACTTGCGAGAGGTGTTGGTGGTGTGCATATTGTTTTTCGTTCATTATTTTGTACATAAATTAGGTTGTTATCTTTTTTCTCCCCTCGGATGTTTGTTTTACATTCATCATTTTAAAGCTATTTATAGCTGACTATGAGGTATAGGTTTTGCTTATTGTTGATGGTCGCAAGGTGATCAAAAGTTGACAATTTCTGTATCATTTGGTCTCTTGTGAAGAGTAATCCTATTAACAATCATACCACATCTTCGTTTTATGTTATTCAATTGTTGCATTAAATTAGTTAAAATGAAAGGCAAATGTGAACACCAATATCTCCCCTAACAAAAGCGAGGTAGATAGATAAACAGAAAGATAAACGGTAGTAGACCATACTTAAAATCTTCCTGTTGTTTACGGTAAGCGCATACAAACAGAGAGAAAAAAACACCCTCAAAGGGTAAAATCTTTAATTTCCTTGGTTTTTAAAGAAAACTCTTACATGCGAACCTCGTGTAAAAACAAAAAGAAAGAAAATAGTCTTACCTGTGGAAAGTATGCCGTTAGGGACTCTAGGTGCCCCCTCAGTGTAAACAGATCATCCAGCTCGTTCAGTCCTAAATTCAGCTTCATAGATCCATTTGACGCAATCAAGTCTAAATAAAAGATTCCTCTAGCGGACTTTTTAAAGGAAAGCGCTTTCCCTCTCCCGATATTGAGTTTTGTATTCCGTCCTACCAGTAGAAGTAACAATTTGACTAAATTGCACATTTTCGGCTGCCATTATAACACTTAATCGTAAATAGATTTCTAGACAAAGGTTAGAAGTACTGACTTGAAAACGAAAAATACGCACTTTTATACTTATTTCATTTTTCTAGCTAATATTATCTAAACCAATAATATTACACTTTGAAGTATGGGGTGGGACTAATGGAGCGATAACCACCCCATTCTTAGTTTTCACATAACAACTCTATACCAAATTGTTTATGTGGTGCGCAAACAAAAATGCGCTTAACAACAAAACAACGTGTTGATGAATCTATAGAAACTATACTGTGATAATATGTCATCTGCTTTATTTTTGGGTTTCTTAACTTAAAATCTTTATCTAAAGCAGCTACATTGTAAAACAAAACCCAAAACGTTCGATTTTTTTTTTTCTGAAATTTTTTTTTTGAGCGTCATTGTCTCGTTCCTAATATTTTCTTATTCTATGTGTTTCCATTCCCCCTCTTTTCGAGTTTTACTATTGTTGAAGATCATATAGCAACATCACAATTTTTTCATATTTATTCTTTTTCGTATTGTTCTTTTTTTTTGACACAATCATAATCTCCCGCCTTTTTATTTTTAATTAAACTGTTTATTATGTGCACATGCGCAGACGATTCACAGAGAAAAAACTGAAAAATCAAAAATGGTGCCTGCGAAGTGTTTGTTGTTGTTGGGTATAGTTGTATGTAATGGCCAAGTGCAGAAGTGTGGTTGATGAAAGCTATGAGGTAGTTGAGCTGCAGTGTCTACCAATTCTTTATTTCTTCAAACAACTCAGGTTGTATTGAACACTTATAACATGGCGGAAAATGAATTCCCACTACTGGTATATGTTGAGATACAAAATTAGTCAATTGAGAAAGAAAGTTACTGATTGAAGCACGATGATCCATCATAAAGTTTTCTAAATACTATTAGAATGAAATTATAACATTTTTCCTAAATATTAAAGGACTTATTCTTCTCTCTAGGTTATGATAAGATTCATTAGATAAAGTTGGGTTGATAAATTTAATTCAATTAGACTTAACTGAGAAGATTAGGATTAATTTATATATGACTAAGCATCCATTGTGATGACAAAGGAGATATTAGCATTTATATGCTATATTATCTTATTAGAAGTTTATTGAGAGGGGGGGGGGGGGCTTTTTCTTTTATTATTGAAGCTTTTAACAAAGGAGAGTGATAATTTTCTATACATAAGAAAGACTCAACATCCTGTGTTTGACATGATTCTAAAATATGGATAAATTGATACATTTTTTGCTTAATTTCTCTTTTTAAATTTTTTTTTATGATGAAAATAGGGAATAAGTCAGATTTTTGAAATGATGTTACTTCAAAGGGTGTTGTTTATATTATACATATCAAGAAGTTTTGTATATGTTTACACAAGTCTGTTTTGTTATGTTAAGAAGAAGTTTAACTCAAATTTGAAGTAATACATGTTTATCTATCTATTAGCTTGAGGTTTGATTGTTATTAAAAGTATTTATTAATTACACAGTATGATAACTTCTAAAGGAAGAAAATTAAAATATTTATGAAGCTTTACATCAGAGGAATTATCTGATATGATCTATCAGATTAAAAGATAACGTTTATTTGGTCTTAAAAATAATGTAAAAATATCAAAAATGCTATAGAGGTTGATGGGGAACATTAGACAGACCTTAGTAGTATATGAAATGTTGATACTGTAATATAAAACATGTATATAGTCTTTGTTTTTCTTGTTATTACTTGTTATAACGTACCCTGGTTACCAACCAATGTTGCTTTACCTTGAAACGGGGAAAACAAAATGGACGACAAACATACCCCTGGTTACCCACCAATGTTGCTTTGGGTGCTATAAACAGTTTCGTATAAAAAACTAGGGGTTATTCCCCGACTAAAAATAACCATGGAGGGAAACCCCTGTTTATTTACTCAATTGGTGAAAAAGTATCATGTTTTTGTATTTGATTGTAAAAATTAGTTAATTAGCTTTGAATTAAAACAGGTTGAATGATTGAAATAATTTTAAAAACTATATTAACTTTACATGTTTTGAGGGGAGACAACACTGTAAACATCCTGTTTTTTTGGCAGTGAAAATTGAAAACTTATTTGCAGCCACTGTAGCTCTTTTCGGAGCAGGAAACCGTACCCTGAAACAAGAATTTTTTGAAAGGCCAGGTAAAAACCTACAAATTTCATACAGTTTTGATTATGTAAAATGTACATGGATCATGTCTTCATGGGTGTGCACATGACCTGGTTTCAAGTTTTTTATGTTCAAATTAGACCTTTTTTCCCCCATGTTCATTGGATGGAATATTTTTAATATATTAAAAGTACACATTATTTTTATTTCAATATAAACTAGAGAACATTCTGATTCCAGTGATATCTAGTTTTATACAAGTATCTTTATTAATCAGTCCACCACTAAGGGTCACTTATGCATGGTCCCTCAAAATGTGACGTCATAGAAAAAAACTGTTGATTGCACCCTTTACCTTGAAACGTGGAAAAAACAAAATGGACGACAAACATACTCTGGTTACCAACCAATGTTGCTCTACCTTGGTCAAAAGTATGATACGTGGACACAAACAATCCACCATCACTAGCACAATATGTACATAAGCTGCTCTACCTGCTCTACCTGCTCTACTGTTTTCTTATCCCTATTCCACTACTACTGACACATTCATAATTTATGTTTTAATGGAAAAAAGCAATTTCACTTATATGCAATAAGTAGACCATGTAAAACCAGTAAATCAAATTGAAATAAAATATCAATGATTCTTCCTGGTTAAACGACGAGTTTGCTAATTGTTACAAAAAATAAATCAACGAAAACTTATGTCATCATCTTGTAATAGTCTATTCTTTAGATACGTTACCACTGTCCCATGTTAAGGGATAATTTGTCGTAGTAATGGGTTGTCGTAGGTTCATATAAAATTGACAATGTAAATGGGGAATGTGTCAAAAAGACCACAACCCGACCAAAGAACAGACAACAGCCGAAGAGCACCAATGGGTCTTCAATGCAACGAGACCTGGAGGCGTGCTTCGGCTGGCCCCTAAACCAAAACTTATACTAGTTCAGTAAAAATGGACGCCATACTAAACTCCGAAATATACACAAGAAACGCATATGTCTGTCTTGAATGTTTTTTTCGTAAAGTGTTTCGTTACAAATTATGTTTGTAAACAGAAAAATATATGGTATACACGATCTTTACGAATGCCAATATGACATAAACATTTAGTCTTGTAGTAGAAATTGCTAATAACAGACGACTTTTTACTAACTTTTAAATTTTACCAAATTTTTGTAAAATTGAAAATGGAAATCGGGAATATGTCATAGAGACAATAACCTGACCAAATAGCAGATGATAATAAAATGTACCTACTGTGGACTCATTAGTATTCGCTAGATACAAATTTTGTTGGATTTCATGGTAACAGTTTAAACACGAATTGAATTACAAATTTCCCGTAAGGTTGTATGCCGTCTTTTGCAAAACCACGAAATTAAATGTCCACGAAAATACAAGTTTCCTCCAAATCCATGAAAATTGGTACCCATAAAAATAAATGAATCCACAGTATATTAACATCAATTTTGACATGTGATCGATGATGGCACCTGTGAGCCTCTTGTTTAGATGATCCTGTACATTTGTTATGCTCTGGTTGCATGCACAATTTGATAAAATTCGGTTAAATCATCCATTTACGTGTCTGTTACCTACACATGTAAACTGAGAATATATATAATGTACAAAATGTTCGTTTAAAGATGTGTTAAAAAAGTACAATTTCTATATGTGTTACGTAAGAAACTATCATTGTTAGAGATGCAGGCAATTATAAAAGTACATTTGTATAAACAAATTAGTGCTTCATTACTGCAACTTGTACCATTTTACAACAAAGGAAATATTTTCAAACTATTTTTGTTTTCTTGTATGCTGTGTCTGTATCACTCATAGTATGCCGGGGAAAAACAGTTTGCATAAACTGCAAGTGGTTTGTTGTCAATCATATTTTACGGGAAAACTTTTGATTAATTGAATACATAGTTTCAAAAAAGTTAAAAACATTTTAGAGGAATTAGAAAAATTAAAGAAACATTTAAATGAAAATTAGATGAAAAAGAAGACTTCATGGGCCCTTACACTAAAAACTGTGTCGACATGTCCTATTACCCAGCCAGCTGATGGTGTGAACTGATTTCTTGTGGAATTAAATATTTATCAAGGTTAAGCACTGAAGCACTTGAAACCAACCAGTGGAGTGTTATTTTATATTGTTCCACATATTAAACTGTGTAACAGTTGGTTACTGTCCATGAAGGTTTTAAGAGAGTTTGTTAACCTGGGTTTAGTTTGTACTGATTGAATTCCTAATAAATAAATCATATTGATATGACGTAGCATTCACATTGAGGTATGGTTGGTTGGCAATTGTATGAATGAATTGTAATAATGCTATTTATAGATTGGCCAGGTTTCTAGATCATGGAATCTCTAGTCCAGGGGTTGAAGTCATAAAACTTTGCTCAGTGCTTGGAGCCCAAAAATCATGCTCGATACATGAAATCCAATATTACTGACTCAGAAGTTTTATGACCGTAAGGCCAGGGCTTAGGAGTGGTAGGATTCTAGAGATGGTCTTACTAGTATTTCAAAATCTGTGAAAACACCAAATATTGAATTCCCTGTGAAACAAGGGTTCTTTTTGAAATCCAGAGACAATTTCATATAACAAAGAAGATGCGATACGATTGCCAATTAGATAACTCTCCACAAGTGTCTAAATGACACAGAAATTAACAACAAGTAGTCAACTTACCGTACGGCCTTCAACAATGAACAAATCTCATACTGCATAGTCATCTATAAATGGCCTCGAAATTGCAACTGTGAAACAATTCAAATGTGAAAACTTACGACCTAAATTCTCTACCACATAATGAATGAAAAAAATAATTATGTAACACCGCAACAACCACTGAATTACAGGCTCCTTTATTGGGACAGGCACATACAGCATGGAAGAATGAAGAGGGGTTAAACTAGTTAGAGGGCGCCAACTCTCCGAACATGGGACAGTGGTGTAACAGTACAACATAAGAGCAAACTATAAAAATCAGTTGAAAAAGGCTGATCTTATCAGATAAATACATCTATCAAAAGCACAGAGTGGACGTGGACGGGTACTTGTTCATCTCAACAACTAAAATGAGACTAAGTACTCACAGTTACTGACAGTTTGTTCAAAGAAGAAAATAACATACATGTATTTTAGAAGTACAAAATCATGCATCTATGACTAAAATATCAATTAGTACACATCAAACCTCCAATGAATGAAGGGTGAAGAAATCAATATTGCCGAAATCGTTGATCGTTTTCATATATTAGTAGTTGTTGGCCTGAACTGAAAATTATCACCAATAGTTTGAAAAATATAATATATGTAGATAGACAGACATTTGAATGACAAATGTGATCAAGACAAAATTTACATACATGTGAACATGGTCAAATTTTTATTATATTGTATTTTTGTTATAATTACACCTTATGTAAGAATCCGGGGTTTGGATTGGTTAATAGCCAGTGTGTTTTTCACCAATTTATTGTTATCAAATGAATATCGTTCATTTTTAACGCCGCCGGGGTATTTGCTAAAAGGATATGCCTTTTTTACCCTCTCTGCCGTGGTATTTGCCAAAAAATACTCTATCCGACTGGACGCTTGTAACGTCACGATCATCAATGCGTTTTAGTACATTAACATTCGGTGTAATTAAACAGATATATCATGTTATTGAGGGGTATTTGCGAAAAATACCAGTCTTGAGAATGAATTTCTCTCGCCTTATGGCTCGTGAAATTTAACATTCTCTCGACTGGTATTTTTCGCAAATACCCCTCCTTAACATGATATATCTGTTCATAATTTATCTATTGGCCCATTAATGGGTAATAATATGTTCATTTTGTACTTTAAACTTTTATAAATTGACACGATAAAAAGTACCAAGTTCCTTACGATAACACGGGTGTCTTTCGGTTTAACGAGAGAAATGATCGTGTAAGAATATCTAACGGCGGTCAAGTATTGAGAGACGATCGTGAAAGCTCTGGTAACGGATCGTGAAAGACATTTAATCGAGAAGACATATGAAAGGTCAATAAATATTCTAATTTAATTAATTACACAGACAAATTTACTACAAAATAAAACTGTCTGTCAAAATGGTTAAACATTATGATCAGTATGTGAGAAAATCCAGTTTTAAAAGTACATAGTTATTACAAAACAACAAAAGGCAGATTGCTTCTCGACATTTTAATGACATAAAAATGTAACATTGAAGACCTGTTGGTGACCTTCTGCTGTTGTGTTTTTTTTTTTTTTTTTTTTTTATTTTGGTCGGGTTGTTGTCTCTTTGACACATTCCCCATTTCCATTCTCAATTTTAAACAAACATGATTTTTTCACAACTTCGACTAGAAAAACTTCTTTTATCCGAATAAGGGCATTCTATTTGAATTAATCAAATGGTTCTCATATTTATTTTGTATAAACATAATCTGAAACTTGGTAATTAAAGAACTATTTACACAAAAAATGATTTTTCGGATCGTGAAGATCACGTACCGCATTTTTGAAGAGGATCGTGAAAGATCTGATGCTACGAAGACGTTCAAATTATTCTTCAATTATATAATAGTTAATATTTGTCATTGGTATGAAGAAAAGTTAGATATGTCAACATCCTCAATAGGTTTAAGCATTTCAAAGTATTAATATTTTCAGAAAATAAAAATGTAAAATAATTTGATGATTGTAGGATTAAGCTTTTAATTGTCATGTGAAGTACTCACTTTTCACGAGTTATAGGATACCCATATTTTGTATACTTGATCCTATAAACTACATGTCCGTCAGACAGGATTAACCTGACCCCGAATTTGCCTCATTTCATGGATGAAAATTCATTTTTGTAGTCAAGTCTGTATCGCGGATTCGTTAAGCTTGAGGATAACTGTCTGTAAAATTGTATGATTGCAAGGTGTACATTTTCGACTTCTGCAAGGTTTCAAATAACATCGAACTCATTATCATGCATCATTCGGCAGTGTTCGTTTTATGTTATTTAGCCTTTTGAATATATACCTATATGCTATAGCGCCAAGGTATTTCGTGTATGATGTACATGTCTGTCTGCATGTTTCATATATGACCATGTTGACGTCAATTGTATTTGATTTATTGAATGATAGTAAGATGTCTATATCTGGCTGTCGGTCAGGGTTCATATACTTTTGACCTTATGTTCCGAATTAATTGGCCAAGCATAACTTTTACATTTGTCAGTTTCTAAGGCACTGCTAAAGCTATTATGCGTATAGCTTGGTCTGACTCGCATAGTTTTGACGTTTTGTCAATATGTTATCCTTATTTTAGACTATTGTTAAGTATGATAAAAGAATTTGTATTTTTTTCGGAATAGTATTTACCTGTCCAGTCTATGGATATAAATTTTATATAACTTGACTATTATGATTTTATAGATAACACGGTTGTCATTCGGTTTAACGAGAGAACTGATCGTGAAAGAATATCTAACGGTCGTCAAGTATTGAGAGAGGATCGTGAAAGCTCTGGTAACGGATCGTGAAAGACATTTAATGTAAATTCTAGTTCAGAATCTTTGAAAGAATCGCTTAATTTTCAAAACGCGCAACAAGTCCGAACAAAAAATTTTGACTGTCAAAATTGTTTAACTTCCTCAACATAACTGTGAAATAAGATAAAGAAAATATGCACTAACTACTTACTTTATGAAAAAACACAAAAGGCGCAATGCATGTCTGTGAAATTAATTACAAATAAAACGCTTTTTGTACCTATAATGGTCATATTTCAGTTTATCATGATATATTTGAAATTTAATCTTTAGTTTATCTGATAGTACAGTAAAATTAAAGTATGTTCTTCCCTTTAAAGCATTAATTTGTATATGAAAACCTTGAATTTGTTGAATTTCCATCAAACTTGATCGTGGAAGATCAGGCAACGCATTATTTTGATCGTGAAAGATAATGCGTGACCAGACTTAATACTAGTAATCATAAATCGGTATTTCTTTTACCATTTGATAAACCTGCAACTGGTTGAAGTCTGTAACTATTTCAATAAGGATGAACATTTGTTGGACGTCTATAATATTAAGGGTTTCACTAGAAGTGTCAAATGCGCTTAAGATTTTCAATGGTTCATAAAAAGAGTTAAAGGTCAGATGGACCATGCCATACAGATCTCTACAAATATCCCGTACACCAAATAAATGTGTTCCGATCCTTACAGTGCCTTAGAAACTGACAAATGTAAAAGTTATGCTTGGCCAATTAATTCGGAACATAAGGTCAAAAGTATATGAACCCTGACCGACAGCCAGATATAGACATCTTACTATCATTCGACAAATAAATTTTTTTTATGTCAAAAAATAGTGTTGGTCGTTACAGGAACGCATATTCAGTAATATTGTAATACTTTATATATAAAGCATATCATTCATTCGAATTTTCGCGGATATCTATACTATTAAACGAGAAGACCTCATTTTGGGTGTCGCTTCTCTTCTTTCCACAATAAATTAATCAACACGCCTCTGTGTCCTATAGGTACAGTGCATAGTCGCATTTGTCATCCATTCATATGATTATTCAGATTGAGTTATTTTGGGAGAAAAACGAGAAAAAACGCATCCGGATAATGTCCCGTCATTGGACGAAATTTTAAGTCAGATTATACTTCCGGTTTGCGTTTTTCTGTATACTTTGAACAAACATATACAAAGAATAAAGTGTATTTTCAGAATTCTATCTGCTATCATTTTCAAGTTTACTATCTACGGCGGTCACAGGGTTTATTAAATAGAGAGAGTCTGTATACCATATCAATGACCACCATGGATCGATTAGTAAACTTAGAATTTACTATCTACGGCGGTCACAGAGTTTATTAAATAGAGAGAGTCTGTATACTCACGTGTGTATACTATACCAATGACCACCATGAATCGATTAGTAAACTTAGAATTGAAAGTAAATACACTATATTTATATAGTTACTGTAATGAATGTTCATAATATACAGATAAGCGCTAAAAATATTTATGTGAACTTTTGATACCTTTTCTAAAATTCTCCAGTCATTAAATCTTTTACAAAATTCATTGATTACAAAAGAAAAAGAAGATGTGGTATGATTGCCATGTTGAGACAACTCTAGATAAGGGCTAAAAATATTCATGTGAACTTTTGATACCTTTTCTAAAATTCTCCAGTCATTAAATCTTTTCATTGATTACAAAAAAAAGAAGATGTGGTATGATTGCCATGTTGAGACAACTCTCCACAAGAGACCAATATGACACAGAAATTAACAACTATAGGTCACCGTACGACCTTCAACAACGAGCAAAGCCCATACCCCATACTCAGCTTTAAAAGGCCCCGAACTGACAATGTAAAACAATTCAAACCAGAAAACTAGCGGCCTTATTTATGCACAAAAAATGAACGAAAAACGAATATGTAACACATAAACAAACGACAACCACTGAATTACAGGCTCCTTACTTAAATGTTCATAACATACTAAATGTATGTTCATATTGAAATTGATAGAAAACCAAAAATTGGGAATTTTGGAAAACATGACCTATGACTTATGATACTTTTGCTGAAATTCTCCAGTCATTCAATATTTTACAAAATTCTTCCAAAAACACTTTACATACTTTAAACTACGCTCTGAATGACCGCGATTTCGCGGGTGTGTTCTAGTAACACTGATTTGAACACAAACACCCCTGCTAAAGCTATTATGCGTATAGATTGGTCTGACGCGCATATTTTTGGTGTACGGGATATTTGTAGAGATCTGTATGGCATGGTCCATCTGACCTTTAACTCTTTTTATGAACCATTGAAAATCTTAAGCGCATTTGACACTTCTAGTAAAACCCTTGATATTATAGACGTTCAACAAATATAATATCAGAAGTAAACCAGACGAGACATTACATCATTTGCGCTCTGGTATTCTATAGTCTGTTGTATATAGTTAAATCAATCCACATCTGCGTTGTATCTACATAACTTAAGAAAGTACTGTTGCACAAAATGTTGGTTATCGTTCAATCTCAAATTACTCATGAAAGATGCTGTTTTGCTGTAATTTTTTGTTTGGTGAATGTCATTTTGGTTTAAACGTTGCATATCCATGTTATTGGCTAAATAGTGTCGGTCTGCCTAGTTGCACTTGACCGATTCTCAGAGCTGAATCTTTCACATTTATTTATACACGTTTTTAGTTGTTCTTTTTTTAACTTTCGAGGTAAAGTGTTGAATAGAAAAAAATAATAGCTTTAATGTTCATACTTATTGAAATAGTTACAGACTCCAACCAGTTGCAGGTTTATCAAATGGTAAAAGAAATCCCGATTTCTGATTACTAGTATTAAGTCTGTCACGCATTATCTTTCACGATCAAAATAATGCATTGCCTGATCTTTCACGATGAAGTTTGATGGAAATTCAACAGATTCAAGGTTTTCATATACAAATTAATGCTTTGAAGGGAAGAACATATTTTAATTTTACTGTACTATCAGATAAACTAAAGATTAAATTTCAAATATATCATGATAAACTGAAATATGACCATTATAGGTACAAAAAGCGTTTTATTTGTAATTAATTTCGTAGACATGCATTGCGCCTTTTGTGTTTTTTCATAACGTAAGTAGTTAGTGCATATTTTCTTTATCTTATTTCACAGTTATGTTGAGGAAGTTAAACCATTTTGACAGTCAAAATTTTTTGTTCGGACTTGTTGCGCGTTTTGAAAATTAAGCGATTCATTCAAAGATTCTGAACTAAAATTTACATTAAATGTCTTTCACGATCCGTTACCAGAGCTTTCAGGATTCTCTCTCAATACTTGACGACCGTTAGATATTCTTTCACGATCAGTTCTCTCGTTAAACCGAATGACAACCGTGTTATCTATAAAATCATAATAGTCCAAATTTATATCCATAGACTGGACAGGTAAATACTATTCCGAAAAAAATACAAATTCTTTTATCATACTTAACAATAGTCTAAAATTATAAGGACAACATATTGACAAAACGTCAAAAATATGCGCGTCAGACCAATCTATACGCATAATAGCTTTAGCAGGGGTGTTTGTGTTCAAATCAGTGTTATATCCGCGAAAATTCGAATGAATGATATGCTTTATATATAAAGTATTACAATATTACTAAATATGCGTTCCTGTAACGACCAACACTATTTTTTTACATAAAAAAAAGTGTTCATTATGGTCAGATTTAGGAAAATGTTAAGTTATCAATTTATAGGTTTTAAAATATAAGATTATATGATATATGTATCAAATTTTTGCAGCACTCACAGCACATATAAAAATGCAACGGCTTCTGGCAAATGTCTTACAAGATGTGCAATGTCGGATTTCGCCGCTTTTTACAAATGAACTATCATTTGCGACGTTATTTTTTGAAAATTTAGATTTGTTGCATGCTAAATAGTGCTTTCCGTAATTGTAATTTAACTCTACAAAACTGCTACATACTTTTTGATAATTTGCGTAGTCAAAACGACTCCGTTTTCAAAGAAATGGAATGTCTTGCAAGTTTGTCCACTGGAAGATTTTCATACGTTTTCAACGTTGTCGATTCGGGACGCTATTTATCGTGGACCATCTGTATATATTTCCTCAGATAGAATTTTCTTGGTAGTCAGATACTATCAACAAGACCACAAAGTATAAAAAAAAATCCGATGACTGGAGTTTTTCGTTTAGATAAGGTTCTTAAATTGTGAAAAAATTGTGTATTACGAGAGGATAAAAACGAACATCGCTGTCATGAATAATAATGATGAAAATAAGTTTTGAGATCGTTTATTTGGAGACTTTGGTAAAATGGTTAGCTAAGTTATTTTTTTTTAATTTTCTTTTAAGTGGAAATTCCGTCGGGCGTAGCAAGTAACCAATTTGAAAGTCCGACTGCAAAAGTGGAAAGTCGCCAGTGGCGGATTCAGAGGGGGGCGTAGAGGGCGTACCCCCCCCCCCCCCCCTTTGCTCGGACTTTTTTTTGTGTGTAAAATGATTAATCAGACTAGACTTCGTGAACTTTGCCATTTCCCATGTACTCTTTATTTGATTTTTATAAGACAATTCTTTACTTATAAAGATATTTTTCGCTGGAATCTACTGATTATCAAAGTTATGTGTCTTTGATTCGCTATGGTGGAGTTGACCAGTGCATCGAAAAAACGTCGCTCAGTCATTCTAATATTCAAATAACAGTACCACATTGCTTCGGTTGAGAATGACAATCATGACACCTTCAAAGCGACAAAGGATTGAGCAAGAACGTATTGACTTCTATTTCATTATTCCACCAAACAGAAAGTAATACTCTATAATAATATATAGACTATTACACTCTCATGACAAAAAAGTTTCACAGCAATATTAAACACCTACGAAAACATGTTTAACCCCAAACGCCCCAGACTATTTTATAATAACACAGCTAAATAATGATCCCGAGTCAGTATAAGCTCTATATATATTTAAAGTCTAATGTACGGAACAATTTGATTTGAGGAGACAGTCTTATATATTTGAGAGAAAAAAATGACTCTGATTTTTGCCTTAAACAAAAATTCCGGTCGTATCTGGATTGAAAACAATCATTTTGTCCACTTTTTTGCTATTGAAAACGAAAATTTCCAGCAGAATTATTAAGCATTCAATGAACATGATGAATAAAAACGGGCATATTTTATTTTGTGGCAGGAGTTTGTATGTCTGACCGGCATGTCTCACTCTGTTTCGCCGAACTGATATATTGAATACTTTTTTCAAGACCAGACTGCAACCTGCCTGCTGGGTGTGGCCTTTATGTCCCCATTTGTCGGCCGTCAATCATAAGTTCGTTGTCATTTCAGAATCATTATTAACCTTTGGTTGATTAAAAACCCCTCACTTCCCTTAAATTTGTTGGGTGAAATATATCAACCAAACATTTGGATAAAAATTGCTTGTTTGTCTTTTGTAACTCGTGACTGTCGTATTTTAAACTTAATCCAATAGCCCGGTGTGTATCTTGTTTACAAAAAGAAATTTGTGGGGTTATGATAAACTTATTACTTACAACAAACCGGCGATAATTTTCCATGTCTATTTTTTACTGATAAGTCCAATGCACATCGAATTTATGAGAACATAGCTTTCGATCCATACTACTAGTATCATTTTATGATAGACAATTAATAGGGAGAATGCAGCATCAAAAATATCCAACCCTTACACTTTACAGCAACTTCAAAATATACATGACCCAGGCCAGGAATCGTTTAAAAAGGGCATATTACACTTTATATTTTATGTTTTTAGCCCCCAACAGGTCCCAAAAAAAAAAAGTAAAAACTTCGCCCCCCCCCCCCCCCCTTTTCCAAAATCCTGGATCCGCCCCTGGTCGCGGACCTCGGACTACCGCTTATTTAAACCCCTGCCTCCAAAACGAAAATTACGTCTTCTAATTTGAAATTGCCGCCAACAGCATGAACAGTTGAACTTATTATATAATAGACTACTGACGTAGTTGACTACGTATTGACGACAAACAATATTCCTACGACTTTTGCCGTGATTTGGGAAATCTAAACTACTTCTCTTTAGAGATTTTCGGCGATTAAATAATTCATACATTTGTTCTTTTGACATCTTAGCCAAAAGCTCAGGGGATAATAAACTACATAAGGATTCCTAATGTGCTCTTCTTCTTATGTGCAACTTCAAAACTTTTGGGTGATTCGATGAACATTTAAGGTTTTTCTGGTCATATTTTTTGTAATCCAGAATTAAAAGTATGAAAAAACTGTCCAATTAGTTATAAATAACATAATATCGAGCTAGATAATAACAATGGCACGTATTTCAGCATTTGTTGGGTAGAACATAAATATAGGGTACTCGCATAAGGCAGCCTAACTGCCTAAAAATTGTTCAGAGAAATTTTAGCGAACTTTCTGATCGCAGATAAATTTTTACGTCATAACATATCTGTTATTTGATTGGTTGGCTAAATATAAAGATAAGATAATTCTATAATATACACTTAGTTCAAATTGACTGTTTAATTCAAATAGAAATTGTCCACATAGACATAAATGAATTTATAAAATAAATTAGATTAATAGATAGACAGAAATTTAAATAAGCTCAAATGACCAGCAAGTAAAGATCTACAATTTTGACAAAAATCAGGAAATCGATCAACGACTCCTTTTTGAAGTTCTTAAAAGAAAGAACGACAAGAGTCAAAACAAATCATGCATTAAAACTTTTCAAAAACCTCTTCACAGTTAACTTAATAACGTCTTTATATTTCCAACAGAAACAACCATGATTGATTTAAACAGAGATCACCAGCCGTATTCTGATAAAAAAATCAATCAAATCGAAGTTCTGTTCAATTTGATTATATTTTGAATTGACTTTGAAAATAGTTACCTCACATTATAAAATGAGGACACTAAATAGAATGAATCAGAAGACTAATATAATCATGATATAAAAACTCAACACCATACAAGACTACATGTATATGTCACGGAGCAACACGAACCCCCATCAAAAAACCAGATTGGTTCAATAATGCGTCAACTAAATCATTTTGAACTGGTGGATATGTTCCGGACCATATGTGTATTTAGACCATATAGGTATTTTTCAAATATGCATTAGAAACGTTTCAATAATACAATAAACTTTATCTTAAAAAAAACAATGATGGTTACGTAATAATATATTAATTATAAGGCTACATGAACATTAAATATAGATGCCACAGTCAGTTGATCTTAGTGTTAATCGCTAATTGTATTATTGCATGTATCCTTAGGATGACATTTACTTCCACATGGTACTATAGCTTTTCTGCATTTGCACGTCTTGGTTGTGCACGAACCTTTTCAGTTACACCTTTTGCTTGCGAGTGACACGCTAGCCTTCTTTGCATGATACGTGCAGTGATATCCAGGTCTTTGGTCGTTCCGATGTGTCTACGGTGTTTTTAAGAAGCTCTAGATCTCCAATATCGTAACATGACTGCAGTACACCATATTCACAGAACAAATTAAATAGACTATGGTCCTTGCCGGTGATGTTATCTACTTTACACAATAAACGTGGTAAATCACTAGACCCGGTATACATGTACGTAAAGTAACAAAACTTCCTTTTACAATATGTGCATTTGATTTTGACATCTTGACTTCTTATTACAAATAGTGAGTAAAATTAACTGTGCGAAACTGCTTATTTTTATTTGGTTATTTAGTTAATCTTTTTTTTTTTTTATCATTTTTTACCTTTTTAATGACGTGACAACTAGAAGGGTTGTACCTCATGAAAAGTTTAAAAGTATTTAAAGTAAAAGTGTTAATTACCCCGACCATACGCGTACGGTCGGACCATATGAGTATATACCCATGTGGTCATGACCATACGCGTCTGGTCCAAATACTCATATGGTCCGGAACAGATATAAAAAGTGTTCAGTAGTGATTTGCTGTGACATAAGATGTTTTTTTTTTTCATAACGTTTTTGATTGTTCCTTTGACAATATTCTATTTTACCTGCATAATTGATAATCTGAAAGGTTATTTGGTTCCATAAAATTAAATCCGTAATTCATTTGGTCGAACTTCTATAATTTAATGTTCAATAAATATGAGCCTTAAGTTTACACTTCGTCTAAATTTTCAAAGTGAATACTGTTAAATACGATCTCTTTTAGTTGTTTACTTTTTGTCATATCAAGGCCTTTTAAGCATTGTAGCGTACTATGCTGTATTGGTTTTGCTCATTTATGAAGGGCAAACGTTGACATAGCTTATTATTGCTTTAACATTTACAATAGCACATACATGTATATCTTTTTATGTGGTTCATAAGTGTTTCTCGTTTCTCGTTTTTATATAGATTAAACCGTTTTTTCCCCATTTGGATGGTTTTACACTGGTAATTTTTAGGGCCCTTTATAGCTTGCTGTTCGGTGTGAGCCAATGCTCCGTGTTGAAGGCCGTACATTGACCTATAATGGTTTACTTTTATTAATTGTTACTTGGATGGAGAGTTGTCTCATTGGCACTAATATCTATAGGTCATTCAGTATTTGGTGGATACTCATTATTAATTATATTATTTTCAATAATACAACGTCTTTTTATTTGTGAATCAAAGCCTTTGGATCTTGACTTGTAGATATATTTTTCATTACGTTCGTGTGAGAGTTCATGTTAATTGTTTTTATATAAATGTCTGTTATTTGTTTTAAGAGTTTACCTCTTTTCGTAGATAAAGGAAAAATGATACTGCCAAAAAAATAATTGTATTGATTGTATCCATCAAATTTACCTGTTTTTTGCTAATTTGTAGGGTTGTTATCTCTTTGACACATTCCCCATTTCTATTCTCAATTTTATCAGAAAAAATTCGGTACATTTTCCGGTCTGCTCTGGTGGTTTGTATATATATATAGTCCGTTAACACTTATAAGAGGGGCAGGATACGATAGCAATGAAGGACTAAGGAGTAATGAGAGGAAGTCTTATAAGAGGGGCAGGATAATATGGTAACAATGAAGAACTAAGGTGTAATGAGAGGAAGTCTTATAAGAGGAGCATGATATGGTAGCAATGAAGGACTAAGGTGTAATGAGAGGAATTCTTATAAGAGGGGTAGGATATGGTAGCAATGAAGGACTAAGGTGTAATGAGAGGAAGTCTTATAAGAGGGGAAGGATATGGTAGCAATGAAGGACTAAGGTGTAATGAGAGGAAGTCTTATAAGAGGGGCAGGATATGGTAGCAATGAAGGACTAAGGTGTAATGAGAGGAAGTCTTATAAGAGGGGCAGGATATGGTAGCAATGAAGGACTAAGGTGTAATGAGAGGAAGTCTTATAAGATGGGCAGGATATGGTAGCAATGAAGGACTAAGGTGTATTGACAGGAAGTCTTATACGAGGGGCAGGATATGGTAGCAATGAAGGACTAAGGTGTAATGAGAGGAAGTCTTATAAGATGGGCAGGATATGGTAGCAATGAAGGACTAAGGTGTATTGAGAGGAAGTCTTATACGAGGGGCAGGATATGGTAGCAATGAAGGACTAAGGTGTAATGAGAGGAAGTCTTATAAGAGGGGCAGGATATGGTAGCAATGAAGGACTAAGGTGTAATGGGAGAAAGTCTTATAAGAGGGGCAGGATATGGTAGCAATGAAGGACTAAGGTGTAATGAGAGGAAGTTGTTATGTTCTCCCGTAAGTCAACGTATATACTTTAAATTACCCGGTAGAACGAACCAGTCATGCCAGTAATACAAATCCAAATAGATCCTATTAGTAACAAAGAAACAAACAAATAGTTGATATAGTAAATCTGACAACGACGACATCACAAATGTTACTGTATTTATAGTCATACAGTTTATCAAAATATAGACTAAATGCCTTACAAGTATACACTTTCCTTGTAAAGTAAAAATAAACGAAACACATATACATGTATTGGTTCATCTGGTAAAGGTGGAAAATACAGAATAGGTAACAGGTATGTCAAATATTTTCTCATTTAAGGAAGGAGTTAATATACAACTGTTTAAATAAAAACATTAATAATTCCAGTATTGATTCTCAGTTTATGTGGTTGTTAAGTAATGAAGACACTGATGTATGTAAAAGTATAGCTAAGTACATAAACATGTGCTTTTTACTTAGAATAAAAGTGTGAAATTTTTGTTTGCTGCTTATAATATGTAAAATGATTATTTATTTATTTTTTACACTAGAATTACTCCCCTTGGAACACACATACTTTGATACTTGTGTAGTATTAATTTTAGTTAAGATTGTTTAAATGTTATTCTTTGTTGTATCTATGCTATTAAATTATGTTCATAATTGAGCTTTCTTTAATTAAAATATTTCGTATTTCGTATATATGCAAGGGTAAACAAAACGAAAACATCATTGGATTAGTCTTTGCGTCCAAATTAAAGCTCTTGACCCAGGAACACCAAACGCCAAAAACCCTATAATAAAATTGTGATGTATCAATTCCGAGGCACGCCAAAAGTATAATGACGATTCGAAACACAATAGCTTGAGGACAAAATAAAGAGAACTGTAAAACAAATAACATGCAATTTCAGCACACTGGATTTACAATTCAAAACCTATCAGGGTTTATTTTTACAAATTGGGACTTGGATGGAGAGTTGTCTCATTGGCACTCATACCACATCTTCTTATATCTATATATTATGTAGTTGCTGAAGTGCAAACTAAGTAATAATCTTACAGGTCTATGTACTTTCCGATGACAATTTTAGTAGAAAAAAGCCAAAAGCCTGGCTCATCATCGATCAATTCTATGCTAGGACACCCATTACTTTTTTCAATGTCTTCATAAATATTGCAGCTGCAAGCTTTTTAATATCGTATTGCTATGAGTTGAGAAATATTTAATCCATAGGTGGATACAGATTGTTTGTTATATTGCCGATATGTGGATAATTCACATTTAAAACATTCAAAACGTCTCTTTTGTCATAGATTAATCTTGTAAGATCCCCGCTGTAGTAAAAGTCGAATGTTTGTTCATAAATGAGGTGGATAATGCCCGCGTCACACTGTCCCGATTTTTATATACGATGGACACCCGAATGCGAAAATTGTAAGTTCGTACGAAGTTGGTCCCGATCTCGTTAAAATACCCAAAAGTGACCGAAGCAAGTACGATGAATAACGAAGTCTATACGGGGGTGCCGAAAGTATATACGATAGCAAAAGATGGACATACGAAGGTTAACCGAAGACGGTATTTAAACTTCATATCTCAGCCGAAGCCTACAAGATGGATCACGAAGGCTACACGATGGATTACGATGATGGCGCGATGGCCATACGATGTCTAAAAGACGTCGTGTACAGCTTACGATGCATTTTAATTATATGCCGAAGGCATCATGCGTTTTAAATTGTTTGATCAATATTGAATATACATTATATTGTACATTTAATTTTTGGTTTAATCATAAGACGGAAGACCGTGGGTATTTCCAGTTACTGAATAATTTGGTTGATTTCTATTCAATTTACCATTTTCTGCATGTGTCATATACAAATATAGTGTCCATATTTGTCCCCAATATGTTACATACGAGGGGATGCCACGCTCGGCATTGCCTTGTTTGAACTGTAAAATGTGTGCACTAGTCTGAATAATCAACCAGAATTATGCCCATGTTTACTGATCTATCTTATGAACTGTAAAATGTGTGCACTAGTCTGAATAATCACCCATAATTATGCCCATGTTTACTGATCTATCTTATGAACTGTAAAATGTGTGCACTAGTCTGAATAAATACCCATAATTATGCCCATGTTTACTGGTCTATCTTAAAGGTAAGGTAATGGGTTCGTTGATCCCTTTTATTCAAAAGGAAATGAAGGATGTGGGGAAGGCAACAAATGCGGCAAAATATGACATATAGAATGTTTATGGAGTAAACATTCGTGTGACAACAACTCAGACGAAACATAAAAATTCAGAATAATGAAGAAAAAGTTGGTTTCCCTATATACGTGTACCTGCAGTGTTGGTATACGAGGCGCGTTTCTGATTTTTATTATGTTATTTGATATGAAAAATTGACAAAAAATAATATATTATTTGTAAAAGTAAATCCTGAGCCTGTAATACCTGCTCTTCTTGTTCCATTTGAATAAATAGAAACAATGCTGTCGCCTTTCTTGTTCTCATAGAATCATATGATATGAGGTCCATGTTTTTCTTAACTGTCGTATTAGACTGACCAGTGCATATCGCGCATGGCACTTTAAATGTATTTAAGCGCGAAAATTACCTTACATTTAGCTGGATTTATTGCCGTCGTAGTTCCTTCCATCTTGTCACCTTCGTACTTTTATTCGATGGCATCACGACGAGATTACGAGGTCTTCACGAAGTCGTGTTGCCATCGTAAGACCTTCGGTTATCTTCGTGATTCATTCGTGTAGACATCGTAATGTCAAAACTGCCCGATGGAAACGATGGAAACACGAATGCAATACGATGTTCAAAGATGCATTCCCGGTGACATTACGATGGTGATGATGGTGATACGAACTCAATACGAACCCTAAACATCGGACGCACTTTCGGGGATTTTTTAACATGTTAAAAAATTTAGAACCCTTCCCGAAGTTGTCCCCGAAGGCTAGAAAAAGTGGCCGATGGTTCTACGATGGTTAAAGATGGCACTACGAATAGCCCGATCTGGAAACGATCAGTCCCGATTTTGAAAATTTCCATAATCGTGTTGCCATCGGCGTAAAAATCGGGACAGTGTGACGCGGGCATAAAGCTTCTTTAACGGTTTCTTTATTCTTTAATTCAGGAGAAAATTATAATGGGAACCAGGAACCTTGAAAAATGAAAACTAACTGAATTGTTGATTGAATGAACATCATCATGATCATCAATATATCAGAATGCGATTTTTTTTTATCTTCTTGTTTAAACAAGCGTGTGAAGGAACTCTAACCATGATAATAAGATAAAGTCAGCCAGAGGATGTGAACAGTTGGTTTCAATGGGAACGCTGAAACCTGCTTGAAAATCCTACCTCCAATTCAACAAATATGTTTCAAAGAGAAATCCATCATAATCATCATACTGATCACTTGTTCCTCTCTGTAGCAAGTTTTATTTTCGGGCTCAGTTTTTACACCATATTCCAAAATAATAAATTTGTAGCTATAATAGTTTTATTTGTATGGAGGAAACTTAAGCATTGTGTTCCATTTCTTATCATGTGGTCTGGTTGGGTAAAAGGTTGAAAAGTTCTAAAAGTTCTTTTGAGTTCTTTTAAAAAAAAAAAAAAAAAAAAAAGAATCTAGGTACGGTTAATGTCACTCCTCGAGTAAACATTATCACAGTGTTTCTGTAATAACTCATTCGATACGGTCAAAATAAAGTCTAATAATTAACTGTTACATGTATTCTTGTTCCAATTAAGCTGTTCAAACTGTGTATTTTCTTACATGTCACCAACAAAATAGAGGCAATTTAAAATGTTATCGCTCGATCTAACCGAAGTCGACAAATTAATGATCAAACTATTCGAAGAAACATCTGTGTATTTAAGAAATTCATAAGATCTATAGATGCAAAATATTGCTATTGCATTTGACTTGCTGCTTTCTACAGTGTGTGTTTTCAATATGTGAATCGTACACGTCAATCCATGTGGATTGAATGTATGACGTCAAGAACATGTTTGATAACAATTGTCCATCAAACAATATTACCCTATTCCAGATTTCATTCAGTAACAATATTGCGTTTTGATTTAATATGTTTAAGAAGTATTCTAGCTGTCGAAGGAATGTCAAGATGGCCATGTTTTTTCAAATTTTTTAACAAATCGTCAACAGCATCATGTTTTATCTGATATTTGTTAATCCAAGCGGCCAAATCGTCGCACAGAGTTTCATTGTATGTAGATTCATGTCCGGATTCAGAGTCATAATCAACCGAATTGTCTTCGTCTATTATATCCCTGTTTGAAGTATGGTTATTCAGACTTATAGGTGTCTCTGGGGTGAAACACGTGGTACTACATTCTGCATTTTCGTCTGACCTATTTTCGTTGACAATAATGGGTATGCCAGGGGTTCTGATATACTTTGAAGTTGTTGTTTGGCTGGTATCATCACTGTCGGACGAACTTATTACAGTTTCGCGTGGTGGTTTCCGATTTTTAGCACGTTTAGCCGCTATCCACTTTCTGTTATAGTCTAGTCTTCTTTGCCTTCTGGTTCTTAGCATTTCGTCCATTCTGAAATTTATATGCGTAATTAATACGAGCGTATACACTGTTTAAACAGATACAATACGAAACAGTAAAATTAACAACAATGTAAGGCAGTGGTATTTTGTCAGATGTTGGAAAACGGAACCAAATATTGATAGTATACAATTTGATTACAGATAAAATGTTTACAATTCAAAGAAAATACCGTTAGGGAGCAACAATTTAACTTCAAGGACGGTTATGTTTTTTGTTCGAGCCGGATTTTTTTTCGCGCACTTTGCGACCAATTTTATTTAATTTTAAAATGCTGTCAATCAAATCATTTTGATCAAATTCAACACTATAAGGTATGGAAAAATCTGGATTCAGAATATTATTTTGTCCTCTACTTAAACAGAATGTTTTGTTTCCTCAATTTGGAATTTAAAATTTTTTAAAAAGAAAATGCCATACCTTCGCTAACCCCCCCCCCCCCCCCCCCCCCCTTTTCTCTATTTTTTTTTAAGTTAAATGTTTTTTTCCCTTATTTCAAAAGCAAATTTTATTAAAGATTAATGATTAATAAGAGATTTATCAAATAGTATATTTAGCTCCTTATTTTTATTTATTTTTATTGACATCTTCCAATTTGCATTATGACTGATATATCTCTAAACTTTACAAAGAACTTGCAAATTGGGGTTATTGAAATATGCTATTTATAGCTCACTTAAAATGTCATAATTACTGTTTTGCCCGCAAAATAGCCACTGCCAAAATATAACTGTTTTAAATATAATCAATGAATGTACGTTTTACATAAAATAATATTGTCCCTTGCAAGAAATATAATGTTGATTTTAGTAAAAAAAAAAAAAAAAAAAAAAAGACAGGTTGTGTTTGTATAACAAGACAAACTAAATACACTGGAGTTATTTTCGAGGTTATGCCATCATTGTGTCTGTTTATAATAAACTGGCAACCTCTTAATTGATACTTCGACATAAGATTGAAACTACAGCAGGGGTCCAGTTTATATGATAGCTTGCTATCCTGACCTCAATTAAAATCAAATTAGTTGCACATGTGTGGGGTTTCTGCAGACGAATTTTAAAAAGTTAATTAATACATGTTGAGTGTTACACTAACACAAATATAATATATATAAAGCAAGAAGTATTATGTACAACGTATTCAACTAAATTCCTATTTTTTTAAACGATTTTAGATACTACATCATGCACGTGTTGCATTTTCTGCAGAAGTGTAAAACCAGAACAGTGGTGCGATATAAATCTATATATGTATAATGTAGGTCAGATAAATTTCATATTACTTCAGTTTTGAATCGTTTATTGTTCGTTTATTTACGATAAATGTTTATCGTGTAGTATATATTATTCTGTTCCTTTATATATATATAATACATTTTGTCATAGAAACTTTTTAAAAAGTGAGAGTTAAAACGGTAAAACAATACAAAGATAATTTTACTTACATTAAATCTACGTGCAGTTCGATAGATCTCGAGATGTGGCTTGCTGAATGGCGCTAAAATTTCACCACAATCGCGTCACAGTGGATAAAAATTCAAAACAGATGGGCGTTTATATATAGATTTTGAAAATAATCAATAGTTCTATCAATAAAAGAACAGAAACAAATGAATTAAATTGAATAAAACAAACAGACAGACAAATTCAACAGTAAAAGAAGAAATTTTGCTATAAATTGTAATTTACAGAAATGTCGTTTTAACATGTTTAATTACGTGATTTATTTGATCGAATACAGTACTTATTGCATTTATTTATTTATTTATCTTTATTATTGCAATGTATTATTGATGACAAAAAAATAGTTTTTCTATTATAACAGCGTAAAAATCAACTTAATATTTTATCGACCTGTCAGAATATGACATGTTGCAATGTGTTTCCTGGGTGATGCTGTATTATTGTGTAACCTTTGCGCATGATCAATTAGCACTCAATAATTTACCTAATATTCAATGATGTTGACCAAGTATTTCAAACAACAAATAAAGTCTCAGAAAGATATATTATATCATATATATCTTTGCATCGTTTTTGTAGAACGGTTTCATAAATAAATATACTACTTCAATTGTCGTTACTGACAATTACATAATATTATTCGGAACTAATTGATAATTAAGATGGTAATTGTTATATTTGGTGCAACATAAATTACCCCTGATCAAATTAAGTATACGATTCCTTGGGGAATTGAAATATAATTAGACAAAAAAGACTGGAAACAACGTCGTTATAAAAATTCCATTATAGAACTGAAATGTTTGCTGCAAGCTTGCGGCAAACAAACAGTTTGCAGGAACACAGAAAAAAAAATTTGCTGCAAGCTTGCTACAAGTTTTCCGAAACATCAATGTTTGCCGTAAAATTGCAAGAAGGTTAAGATAAAAAAAATTTGTTTGCCGCAAGTTTGCAGAAAACTTTGACCATTCTATATGTTTGCCGCTAGTTTGCAGAAAACTTTGATCATTTTATATGTTTGTCAGAACATTGCAAGAATTACACAATATTGACTGGGCATGCCGAGTTGGCACTTCCTGGATGCTAACAATTTGAAATTCTGGACTAGGTCATGTTGATTGTGTTTTATAAAAGTTACATATAGGCCGATGAGGCATTTTGATTCAATAATATACGGAGTGGCTATTTGTTCGGCTAGCCGGACGAACAGTGACAGGGCTATTTGGCCGGCCATTGCAATGTGCATGTCATATAATGTGAATTCGGAAGTGCGTGTAATATTATCTACAGTAGCACAAAGGGGGCGCGTGTAATCCGATCACTGATTTATAATTTTAAATCATGTCTGAAAACACCAGACTCAAGCTAGCGACCAATTCTATCGACCAATCAAGCTAGCGACCAATTCCATCGACCACTTAAGTTAACACTGAGCATAAACACGTAACAGAACCATTTTGAGAAATGTCTGAAAATCACAAAATGACATTATACTACAACGTTCTACTAATATTTAATACGTGATGTATCGCTATGGATATTAATTTTGGATTCCAACAAATAAACATGAGTAGCGTGCTTGATAATAAAACGAGTATAATACTGATATGGTCCAATCATACGCGTAACAGACCATATGAGTATATGCATATATGGTCATGACCGCACGCATATGGTCCAAATATTGATATGATTCGGAACATATTCGTTAGTATTGTAAAACAGAATATAGAAAATCTAAGTACAGCCGTTCAAATGTCAACTTACGGTGAGACAAATAAAATGTTTAAGTGAACAAGGAACTAGAATAATCATGTAAGGGTTTCTATATCCGCGGCATTGTCAAATATCGAGTATTTCCTCAAAACCGTTTAGGTTTGAGGGGAGTGGTTCTCGAAACAGTATATATAGGGTATAGTCCAAGGCACTTCAGATAATACTGAAAGCAGTAAAACAAATAAAAATATAATAAGAAAGAAAAAACAAAATTTATTCAATGCAACATTCATCAAGTCGAAACATTTAAACTACATTCAGCCAGATGCATTTTTTTAAAAATCTTTAATTCAACATTTATATACAACAGACATATTTCATATTACTTAAAAATATCACAAGAATGTTTTAAGTATAATGACATAAATAATCAACACGAAAATTATAAAATGAATGTTATGAATCCTTCGGTTTCTAGTACAACAATGTTGTTCTTTAAAAACTGTTTCTCAAAAATATTTCTTATACATCTTACATCACACAAGTATTCATACAGAATAGTCATATAATGTTTTATACTGTATAAGGTCAACTTTACTGTTTAAACTCTTAAGTAAATTCCTTCTGTGAAAATACAACTTTCATTTTTTTTTTCTCGTTTCAACCTTTATTCAGACATTATGTAGCATGTTATTAATAAAGTGACCGATAAAGACAAAAGAGTAATAAGTTGTCTAACAGATAACATTTTATACATTATTCCTTATTCAATACATTCTTTTTAGATAAATTATTCGTATTTTTTTTTTATCAATCACACAATGCAATGTCAAGAAAAAATACTGATTTAATGACAAAAACTAATGTTGTGTGAATATTCTTTCTTATCTTCTCAAATGTAATCAGAGTAAGTTTCAAATTTATCTCGTTGATTTTGTGCATCAACTTGTTTTTATTTTACCTTTATTCAATCATTCTACATATATATTCTTAATGAAATTATTATATATTACGCAAAAAGATACTGTTACTTCAATAATTTTTTTTTATCTGCAATCTTTCAGTATACATATCAGTATTAAACAGATGCATTGAAATATTATTATTATTTCATCTAAATAAGTATTAAAAAAATTTTAAGCATAATAACTGTGTATCGTACTCGGACCATTTGAGGCGGCCGAATGTATAGAAAGCCAGTATTTAGTAATTCTTTCGAACATAAGATATTTCTTATTTCGTTTATTTGAAAGCTTATACATTGTACACAGGAACGAGTCTAAGTCAACTCACATTAAATAGTTATTCTATGCTTCGCCTACAACAGTAAAGACCCTAATGTTATCTGATCTGTAGGTTTGTTTGTTTGTTCGTTTTTCCGTGTATCCATCCATTTATACTGTATTAGATTGAATCTAAGACGACATTGTATTCAGATCAAGTTGAAAGTAGGTACACATGTTTATTAAAATATGTTCTTTTTAAAATTATTTACGGTTCTCTGAATATGGAAAATAATTGTGCGAGCAAATTATCATAGACAAAAACTGTTGTTTTTTTTTCTAATTCAATTCGTTTACTTTTTATTCTCATTTCGTATCCGTAAATTACTAAATAACTATTATGTGATGGGGGATATACGATCCGTTTTTAATAGTTTATTTGCAATCCTTGATTTTTGTTTACCATCTAGGTTAATAGTTTGGAAAACCGAGAAAACGTAAAGAAGACCTCAAAATATAGTATATGCCCTTCTCTATAGAGTAAAATACGTAGAGGAGCGCACTTTCCATTCTATAAATACATATATAATAACATAAAGTATGTGTTTATGTAGGGGAATAAAAATCGTTTGCTAAAAAAGATTGTTCCTTTGCTTTTTGTGTATTTTTCGCTGTGCATTTGCTGATTAAAGATACCCTATCTCCTTTGTTGTTCTATTGTATTACGATATTTTGAGGTTTTACGATTTTCTGGGACGTTCTCCCTTTACTTTACTAATTTATATTGATGCAGACATTTAGCAAGCAAGCTAGTCAGTACATTAGGCTACAGACGACATTGATGTTGTAGTGTCCCTTCTGACTTGATATGGTGGATATCTCTAGTTATTTAAAGGTTAAAAAAAACAATATAAACCGTA